>CM069539.1:24737500-29737500 GCA_035773235.1 Eospalax fontanierii | reverse complement strand
AGTTGTTTAGCTTAAGCCCAACAGACTTGTTGCAACAAATTTTGCCTTCAGTTTCTGGGGACACACTAGACCTAACATAGATGAGTTCTCAGGCTCTTCTGGTTGGATCGGTGCTTCTTGCTGTATAGTGCTGTGTTTACAAAGGCATTGTAATCTTAACTGACTGGTTTTGCTCTTTTTTTCTTGTTCATTAGGGCATTATAAACTGATCATTACTTTGTTTTGAATTGCCTGCCCTTAAAGTAAGGGTTTTTGCAGTACAAATCTTCTTGGTGTGGACCATTGTGTGTTTTTACTTCTTTTTAGACTTATCAGCCAGTTTGGGCCGTAAATGTACTGACTAGGTGGTAATCCGTGATTGACTTATGTGTCAACTTTTGAATGAGCCTGGAGAGCCCCATTATCAGTGCACAGCCACTCGCCCGTGGTGGATTGACAGGGTTGATGAAGCTGTGTCTGACCTAATTCCCATCACCAATTTGAGCAAAGCCGTGCTCATAAGACATCTACTGCACTTCAGTTAGTTTATATAGCTGAGTTCATAGATGAAATAGATAGCTTGAAATTACTATCAAGATGTTGTAAATTCTGGGAAACTCATAAACCAGTGGCTAGCATGGTATAAAGCCACTGCTGCGACAGGTCCGGTGCTCTCCAGACCACTGCGACGGGTCCGGTGCTCTCCAGACCACTGCGACGGGTCCGGTGCTCTCCAGACCACTGCGACGGGTCCGGTGCTCACCAGACCACTGCGACGGGTCCGGTGCTCTCCAGACCACTGCGACGGGTCCGGTGCTCACCAGACCACTGCGACGGGTCCGGTGCTCTCCAGCACTGACAAGTTTATTTACAGCTAGGATACTTTTCTAAGAAATTAATTTTTTTCCCATTTCCTCTTTCCTCAGTGATTGCATGTATTAGAATATACTTCATGGAAATTAGTTTCTCCTTGAGTTTTTCTCCTGTTATTAAAATGAAATCTAAACCAAACCCCTTGAGGGTGTTTTGTAACTGACTGGGAAAATCTTGGACTCAGATTGACTCAGTGCATCATTTAGGAAGATCTGTGAAGCTCTGGGCTTTTGAACAACAGTATTAATATTACCTAACCATTTCTTTTCAACTGTTTCCACTCTCCCCCTCCTGCTCTGCCAGTAAAGACTAGCCAAGTGACTGATGGCATCTTTGCTGCTCTAGTCTGTTCTAGTTTAGTTAGTTCTTAGCAAACTTAACTTTTTTTTCTTGGAGCGTTTGTTTTGTGGTCACCGTAGCGTTGTTATTTTTTCCCATGAAGCCAATGCCAACAGCAAACTTGCAAATCCACCATGTGGTGCATTTGTGGCAAATGCTGCCTCCGTGGTACTTGTACAGTAATCCCCTTGAAATTTGCTGTATTTTGTCTATGCACCGATCTTTCCCAAGTTGCCTTTTAGCACGTCACCATTTGTATGCAGCTATGTTATACTCATAACTCTCCTGTACAGAATTATCTGGCCTCTACAATTGAGTCTTGGTTTCCTGTTCTCCGAGTAGGAAGAAATCATCTGTTAGAAAGAGTGGGAAGGTACACTTGATGTGCCGTTTTAAAAAACACAAATATTGTGGAGCTTCTTTTGGTGTCTAATTAGGACCACATTGATGCCTGTTGCAGCTGGCAGTCCCACACTGTTGCCTTTTTGTCCCATGACCCTTGATCCCTGTGACCTTTTCCGGGGTTAGTCCTAGACTCCTTTCATTGTCCTGGTGCCAGAGTGGCTCATGTGGAGTTGATTATTTCTTTGCTCGCTTGGCCTTTTTGGTGCTATAGCTCCAAGTCACTTCCATTTTCTCCCTCTACTCTTGTTGGTTCTTAGTGAAAGGAAACACTTTTGCAGGCAGCAGGTCATCTGTGTGCTTGGCTGACTTGACTGAGACACAGGAGAGATGGGGGAAGGTTGTGGAGTCTGTGGGCGCCAGCCTTTAAGGAAAAAGTTGACCTGAATGATGGCAAGGTCACTAATCCATGCTCACGCTCCGCACTGCCTGCATTTCTTACTGAGGGGGCTTCACTTGACGAAAAGAGCAGGACTGAGAATGTCAAGCGGCAGCTCTGCTGTAAGATGGATGCGTGTTCCTCCTCCACCTCAAGGCTGTGCAGCAATTAGGCAGTACATCACTGTCATTTGCACATGACTGAAGGGATGCTTCACCCAATAACCCCCGGAGAGTGACACACTCTGGAGTAATGTATTTGCTGTGATTCGCAACAGCACTTTCTTTGCCTCTCCTATATCCTCTCTTCTATCCTCTCCGTCTTCTGGTCCCTTCTAAAAAATAACTCAAAGGTGAATGCCAGCTGTGAATTCTCATTTTGGGAGACCCCATATGCACAGCAGGGAGACTCACTGATCAAAGCCTGTGGTAATCATGGAGGCATGAGCAGTTTTGGGATTTGGGGCACGTGTGATTACCTGGCCTGGAGCACCTTTGAAAGATGTGTGTGTGAGAGAGATTTTGTGACATTTCTGAACTCGTTTTACACAAGTCTGTTTGATTCCATTCCTGGTAATCAATTCTGTCCTTTTTATATGTATATTTTATTATTTTTATTTTATTTGTGTCAGTGTACTCCCTGCACGTGTGTACGTGCACCCATGTTGCGCAGTGCCTGTGAGGGTCAGAAGAGGGTGTCAGATCCCCTGGAACTGGAGCTATAGATGGTTGTTAGCTGCAATGTGAATGCTAGGAATTGAACCTGGGTCTTCTGCTAGAGCCTCCAGTGCTCTTACCCGCTGAGCCATCTCCTCCGTCAGCCTTTTCCTTTTTAAGCTCTTTTAGCGGTGATGTTGGTAGGATCATTGGTTTTGAGTGAGGTCTTCCTGCTCCTTCAAATGGGGTGTTTTTTTTTCAGAATTCAGCCTGAGGCACCCTCCTCCTTTCAGGCAACAGTTCTTTCTTTGATGTTACCCTCCAAATTTCTCCTGACCCCACAAACCCCTGCTCAGAATTTCAGGCATCTGTCTGCTGGGCTGTCAGCCCTGTTCTGGAGTTCCACCCTGTCAACTCCATTCTCCATTTCTACACCTTCAGGTGCTTCCATTCCTTGCAACGCCTTCTAGCCGGGAAGCACAAAGGTCCTGCTGCTTCCCGTGGGTTACTGTACTAGTAAATGCAGACCACTTTCTCAGTCACTTGTCTAATCAGAAATAGGGCCAGCAGCCTCGGTTCCTTATTTGTAGTCAAAGCAGCCAGGAAGCGGGTAGATGAATGGATTCCGGTGATCAGTCGCAGTGGTGTGTTCTTTCCCGACCTGTCTTACCAGTTGCTCCTTTTATGTCATATCATTTCAATACACCCAGGTTTTACGAATTTGTCAATCTTTAAAATTTCTCCTCATATTTCTCTGGTTCAGGTTGTTGTTCTCTTTAACAGCCTGTCTCTGCCTTCAGCCCTTCTCCATATTTCAGTGTGCTGGCCATTCAGTGGTTCAGGTCTGAGCATGTCTTCTGCAGGTAAGCCATTTGCTCCCTCAGGATAAAAGCTGAACACGCTAATGTGGTTTATGCTGTTCTTTTTGCTCTAGTCTCTGTGCATCTGTGCAGCCTTACCTTGGAACTTAGCAACCCGGATTCTGCAGCCCTTACTTCCTCGCTCTGTGTCTGGATTCTGTAAACACACTGACCTTTCTGCTTGGACTCTGTCCTTTCATTTCATTCCCTTTCCTCTCTCCCTTCACTGTCATTCCCATCCCACCCTATTGTATGTAGCATAGGCTAGCACTGAGCTCCAGGTCTAGGTGAAGTGAGCATTCCTTTTTTCCCTCCCTTACCTGTCCTTGCTTGATTCCATTGCTCATCCATCTCTCCCTCACTGAACTGCTTTATTTCCTGAAGCATTATTTCCTAAAAACTCAGTCACTTAGTGAAAGTGATCATCATTGATTTTTGGTGGAAAAAAATTATATATATACTCCATCTCAGTAAAAACAAGCTTTCACAGATAGGAAAGAAATAAATATATCCATTGGACAGTGAAAGCAGATTTATGGAGGTGATATTGTAAAAATCAATTTAAAAGTCTGATTTTAAGTGAAATGTACTGAATTGTGCTTGTTAGTGGAGAGGGAGACTGGACAGCTGTGGCTGGTGACGGGGGCTGTGGAGACGTCCCCTGAAGATGGTGGGGGGTCAGGAAATAGATTGTTATGAAGGAAGTTATATTTATTATTTTTATTTTATGCATATGAGTATATTGCCTGCTTGTGTGGAAGTACATTTGTGTTGTGCAATGCCCTTGGAGTCGGAAGAGGGCGTTGGATTCCCCTGAAACTGGAGTTACGGACAGTTTTTAGCCGCCATGTGGGTGCTGGTTATTAAACCTGGGTCCTCTGCAAGAACAGTCAATGCTCTTAACCACTGAGCCATGTTTTCAGCCCAGTTATTATTATTTTTTCTTAATGACCTCTTAGTTGACTTGTATTCAAAATGCACTTAAAAAAAAAGTTCCAGCAAAGGAAAAAAGCACCCTACAACAAAATAACAACTAAAATACAAGCATTTTATAACCCTTCGATGGGGCCTTGGTGTTAGACTGACCATGAGAAAGTCCTCGCTACCTTCTCACTTGGCATCTGTCCACAAAGTTCCCTTTCTATGGGACCATCTGAACAGCATGCAATTCAACTTTTTCTGTATGCTACTTCTGTATAGACAAGCTACAACTAGTGAGTGTGTTTTTAAAGTTGTAATATCAAAGTGTGACTTTTTTTAGAGTGTTTTCCTTAACTTCTGATCAAAAAGTTGTACTGTATAGAAAAGCCACACCACAAAGCCAGAAAGCCTAACAGCTGCTCTGGCAGAAGTTGCTATCTGAACAGTAGCTGCTGGAGAAGTATGTATTGCAGTTGCTTCTCCACTTGTCACCTCTCACCTGATCATAAGCTCTAAGTGGCAGATACCATTTCTATAGTAGCCCAGTGCCTGGCGCATAGTAGGTATGCATCAAGAATCTGTGAGTAAAAAATACTTCTATTCCTTTGACTTTCTAAATGCTTTTTGCTTTCTTGTTGCATGGACCACTTCTTTATTCCGCTGTTCTGTCCATGCCCACTTTTCTTGATTGAGCTGCAGTTTCTTTAGTTCAGGAATTATTCCTTCCTTATCTTTGTGGCCCTCACAGTATCTCACCCCAGAGCAGATGTCCTGCATATTGACTGATCAATTGAAAGAACACAGTCGTACAAAAGAAGGGCTCTGTGAACAGTGTGTGCAGGAGACGATGCTAGCTGCTGCCTTTTCTGTTTAGTTTTTCTTTTTTTTTTTTTGAGACAGGGTCTCCCTGTAGCCCCATCTGCCCTGGAGCTCACTATGTAGACTACTAGGCTGGCCTTGATCTCACAGAGATCTGCCTACCTGTACCTCTCAAATGCTGGGATTAAAAGGAGTACGCCATCACATCTGGCTTGTGAAGTTAGCTTCTTCATTAAATTACTTAAATCTTCTGAATGAAGAAAACTTTGCAAGAGACTTTAAGTTGTATATGATTAACATCCAGGTGGTTAATTTTTTTTAAAGTATCTTGTATATTTAATTTCCCTAATTGAAACTGTACTGGATTAATCTTGATATGCTTAACCAAGAATGTTCCCTAAGCATGTTTAGATTTAGTTATTGAAGAAAAATATTTTTTCCTTAACATTTGATAAATAACACATTTTAAAATTGTTTGAAAATAGAATCCATTTTTTAAAAAAGAAGGAAATCACATTTTATACAGAATAAGATTCCTTTAAAAAAACAATCAAACTTAAAGAATTTCCCACTTTGAAGAACTATACTGATCCCAAAGCCAAATTTTTGTTCACAGTTGGATGGGGAACCGATCAGAGAAAGTAAGATATGGGAGCCTGGGGATGGGATAATTCAGAAAGACAGCCTTGATCAGCCTTAGGAAAGCAAAACCGATGCTTCAAAAACAAAGTAATCAAATCTAAAAATTCAGGAAGAACTTTTCCCAAAGGATTATTCTGGCAGCTTGTTGAAGAGGGGTTATAAAAGCAGTAAGTTCACAACCTGCACAATGAGTTAAGTAAACGCTAGGGAAACATTTCCTTCCCACGCTATGAAGAAGCATACCTTTAGCTTCCCTTTGCCAGCAGACAGGCTCCTGAGCCCAGGGTGGTACACAAGGTATGGTCGTTAGACACAATAAATTGCCCACCATGTAGAAGGGAGGGACAGGCTTATGGCTCTGTAATTTAGGAAATACCAGCTCTTCTTGTAACCTCAAGGTTCGAGTTTGGGGATTTCTCCAGCTGGAGCAAAGAGTTGTCCTGATTTGTAGATAGCTGGGTTGCCGCATGTAACTGCTCTTTTTTGGTTTTCTGTAGTGTTTTTGCTGGAGCACTGTACTACCAGGGCTTTTCCTGGAGGTACAGAGACTGTGAAGTATCCTTTCAGAACTCTAGTGGGAAGGATGAAATTTCATTAGACATGAACTTCATCTGAAGGTAGGAAGGAAATAGAAGGACTTTCTCATGGTTAGGTCAGTTCCTTCTAAGACTAGAGAGTTAGATAAGCCTTAGCAGTAGTGTTTTCATTCCTCAGGAATTGAGCTCAGTTTCTATCTCTCATGTATCTATCATCCATGTCTCTGTATGGTATGTGGACAAGAAAAGCACTAGGGAAGGGAGAATACATTCTTGAACAACAGTTTACAGTTTTGAGTGCTGGTAGATTCCCCAATAAAGTGTCAGCAGTTTTTTCATTTTTAGAGAAATACATGTTGTAAATTAAAACCACACCATCTGACAGGGTTTGATAAATTGGAATGCAGTGTCCCTGCCTTTTATTCTTTTTGCAGTTACTTTTACATATTTAAGATGTTGGTAGAAAACCCTCTAATACATTACACAGTAAAAGGTACTTCATATTCTATCCAATACTTTAATGAATCGGTCAGTTGTATTTTGTATCTACATTTGGTTTATGCAGTGCAGAGATCTGCACCATATACTGATGAGGAGTTGCCTTCATGTGCTGATGGTGGTTGTTGGCACAACACCATTAGGGGTTTGGGGGAGTGGGGGATGGGGGATGGCAGTGTACACTGATGCTTCTTTTTAGAAAACAACTTGATGATATGTATTAAAAGATCTTTAAAATGTTTATGCTTTTTGATACAGGAATTCTACGTCTAAGAACTTAACCTCAGGACATATAATTGAAAGAAGAGCTAAAGATTTATGGATGATACTCATGGCAGCATTATATATATATGTGTGTGTATATACATATATATATATGCATATATACACACATAGTCATGCACATGAGTTATATATACACAATATACACATACACATATTAAAAAGTAATTTATCCAAAAGGGAAGGAATGGCTAATTAGATTAAAATATATCCACCTAATAGAGTATCTACAATTGTTACAAATAATCTTCATGAAGGAGTTTAATAAGAAAAAAGATCACTAGATGAGAAAGGATTAAAAGGATTTAAAACTATTACGTTATGATCTTAGTTATGGAACTGTACACATACATGAAAAGGTTTGGGAGGGAATATATCAGAAGACCGATGTGTTATCACTAGGTAATGAGATTGTCATGTTTATTTTCCTTACATATTTCTGTTTTTCCCACATCTTGTATACTGAAGTGTGTAAAGTAGATTTTTTTTCTTTTTAATGAGTATTTATAGAAGCTTTCTCTTACCAAGTTTTTGCTTATAAAAGAAGACATGCAGCTGGCCTTGCTGTATACACCTTTAATGGTAGCGAGAGGAGGCAGAGGCACGGGGATCTGAATTTGAGGTTAGCCTCATCTACATAGTGAATTCCAGGACTACATAATGAAACTCCGATCCAGTCGTCCTCCTCATCATCATCATTATCATCCACACACATACAAAACAACAACAATAGAAAAACCCTAACATATTCAAATTCAATGTTCATTGTCGTTTAAGACAGCATTATGTTAACAACATTGGATGTTTTTGAAAAGTTCTAAATGAGGTAAATACTAAAGTATAAAAAGCAACAATGGTTAAATAAATAAAAATTTTAAAAGTGGGGGGAGGGACTGGGAAGATGTCTTAGCAGTTAAGAACGCTGGCTGTTCTTGCGGACGACACAGGTTTGAATCTCAGCACCCATATGGCAGCTAGCAACGGTCTGTAACTTCATTTCCAGGGGATCCAAAGCCCTCTTTGGTCCTCCACATTGCTCGACATGGGTGCACTTACATACAAGCATAACACTCATACACATAAAATAAAAATAAATAAAAAAATAACAGTGGGTTTCCTTGATTAACCAGGATCCAGCCAATGGACTCCCCCACTGAAGGACATTTGGGGACACAAATTAGGCTCTATGGACTTTATTATTTAATTTACTGTACATAATACAGTACATTAAATTGGGCAAGGACCAGTAAGGGGAGGCATGCATAGGAGATGGGCTCTAAATACCATAAAAATATATTGTATGAAAATCACAAATTCAATAAAAATTAAATATAGATCAGTGTGATTTTTAATCAGAATTCTGATCAATCTGATATGATTGACGCCAGAATTCTGGCTTTAATTTTTATGTGGAAATCCCTGAATGTTGTGTATGTTAGGAGAGAAGTCACTGAACCTTTGGTAAGTGATGTGTTGAAGGGGCGTGTGATGTAGAGTGAGTCGGAGTGCAGTTGCTATGGAGCTTTGCTCTGTTGACCACTATTTCCAGATGAGAAGAAGGGTGAGGGCAGAGGAGGTGGGATGACACCTTTGTTGAGGCAATGAGGGCTGTTTTTCTCTCAAGGTAAAGGTAACTTTCTGCAGGTGAGCGAGCTGATATGCATGGTAAGGCTATCATCCTGTGCCTAACAACATAGGAGACTGGTTTCATCAGAGCACAGTTGCTCAAGTGAAATTGTTCATTTCCCAGAACAATGTCGGGGAAAGTGTGTGTGTGTGTGTGTGTGTGTGTGTGTTTCTAAGAAGTTAATGGTCAAATAGCAATAAAACTGATATCATTAAAGCTTTCCTTTTTGACAAAGATGATACTTTTGGTAATGATGTGCTGGTGTGAATTTCCGGTAGTGCTTATGGATGTGCCTGACTGGTACATCTCACCTGTTGTGTCGTCGGTGATGTGCAGTGATGAGATTGTACCTGAACTTTTGATGCTACTCATTTCACATTGCCTCACTCCTACACAGCAGAGTGCAGCTCATCAGCAGCAGCTGAGCAAGTTTGCCATGCATTCATAAAAGTCAAGGCCACAAATACTTTGTGTCTTTTATGAATACAGGTTCTTTCCAACTTCCAAAGTCAGCTGAGATTATGTTAAGAGTAACCCAGTAACTAGGTATGGTTGCTCACACCTATAATCCCAGCACTCAGAAGGCAGAGGCAGGAGGTCGAAGGAGGATCATCAGAAGTTTGAGGCCAGCCTGGACTATATAGCGGGTTCCAAGCCAGCTGTGGCTACATAGGGAAACCCTGTCTCAAAAAATGAAAATCCAATAGAGTTCATCAAGGGGATTCCTTGTGGTGCTATTTAGGTAGAAATAATGAGCAGTGAAACTTGAAAGAGCAGCTGTAAATTAGGTCATGTGCTAGGGTTAAAGTTCACTTTAAAGTCTGTGTCACTGCCTTTTAATAAATAAATAGTTGAAGAAAGTCTTGGTAAAAGGAAGAAACAACCCTCTGTGCCCTCATTTTCTCAGGACGGCGTCTCCTCTTAACAGGTCATGTGCATGTTTACGTTGCCTTCACCACTCACCACCCGTGTGTCTGTTCTTAACTTGTGAGAATTCAAATAAACCAAAAGAGTTTTCACACAGTGAGGCCCTTCTGCCAATGAGTGAGAACAGTACATCTGCTCCCACTTTTTAAAAAGAGGTCATCAAGGAAAAAACTGAAGGGTAGTTAGTCTATTACCTGCTATCAATGACCTAGATAAACTTGGATTTAGAACTTTTATATCGTGGAGTATGAGACACAGGTGGACAGAACCTGACAGATGCTGATTTGTAAACGTAAGTGCTTTCTTTGTATTACTGCCCAGTTTTATCCTGGGTTATATGACTTTTCTTTGTATAAATGACTGTGCGTATAAAAGTCTCATCATTGATGCTATACTATAGCCATTTTGTTGGGTTCCATAGTCATGGCTTCTGTATCCAGCCTTTGTCAAGCAGGAACATGGGACAGGACCTGCAGAGGTTACCATGAACCTCACCTGTTACAGCGCTTAGCTTGGAGTAGGCATTTAGTGTACTTTTGCTGATATTTGAAATTATAACATGAGTGAATAAATGAAAGAATAAAGAGTTTATTTAGCATATACTAAATTCAGATGAGATGTCAGTTTTTATTAAATACTACTGTTTAAGGTGCATATGGCGATTTCATTACATTAAGGTAGTCCTTTCATTTTAAGAGACATTATGGAGTGCTTTTTTCTAGACATTAAAAATTTCCAACATTGACTGTGATGTAATTCTTACTTTCAAGGAACGTACAGCTATGTCACCAGATAAATTACATGGTGTCTAAGGTATAGGGGTTGAGGATTCATGGATATTGTTAAATTTCTACTTTTATTTATCTTGCCCATCTCTCCCATTAGAATATAAAGTATAAGCTTTCATCTGTATTATTTTTATTTATGTAATAAAAATTGTTCTGTGCCCAACCCTTAAAATAGTACCATTTATAATAAATATTTTCAAATTTTGTTTCATTTTATACAATACATCTTAGTCATTTGCATCCCCTCCTCCCCCCGGATTTCACGTATTCCGTCACTTATGTTAAGGCTTATTGAGTCAATAAGTGGTGATTTGTCCTCACATCTTTGTGCTAGAGTTATGTACTTAAAGTTCTCTAAATGTGCCATACTATCTTTAGTTCTTTTTGTTTTTTTTTTAAAAACACAGAAACAAACCTTCCCTTGACATTTGTGTTCAGCCATCCAAGTTTTCCTGCTGTGTAGCAAAACCTGGGAAGAAGAGTCTTCCTCCTCCTTTTTGCCATTGGTGCCTGCTCTCCACATGTCCCGCCTCCCGTTCTCTCCAGACCCTTTCATTGGAAGTTACCCTTCTCTGCAGCACCACTCTTGTCAACATCCGTTCCATGATGACATCTGATGTTACTCTGCTTCTCATTTGCATTTGGGACAGCTGACCACTCTCTCCTCGAAATAGTTTGCATTTTTTTCTAGGACATGGCATCCTCCTGGATTTCTTCCTGTTTCTTTGCATTTTCCATTGCTCTTCTAACTGTTCAGTCTCTAAAGGTTCTTACTGAGTGTGTCTTGTTCTCCAAGCGTAGTTTCATTAGAGAAAACTGAGGTAGTACCTAGCTTTCCTATGTCCAAAGTCTACATTTCTAGCTCTAACTTCTCCCTACAAGTCCAGCCTCATCGATGCAAGGCTCACAGTGGCACTGGGATGCTTGGTCAATAGCTCACATGGTCCTTAGACACACAGAACTGTTGGATCTCACCTTCACTTTGTATCCTCTCTGATCTTTCCACTTTAGTAAGCAGGCTATTCTTTACTCTGTTACCCCCCAAACCAAGAGTTATCTTTGACACATCTCCAAATTTGATGTTCCATATCTGCTGAATCCAGGTGCTTTTTATCATCTGATAAAAGAAAAGCAACTTTTGGCACCCATGCCACGGTATTCTTGTGAAGATGAGAACCACTGCAGCGGGGTCTCGGCACATTGAACTAAGTTTAGCTATCATCTTGTCTGTGTGGCTGCTTCGGGGAATGTAGAGAAGGAAAACATGTTTTGTTGAGTTTAGATGCTTGGTATGCATAACTAGAAATGCATGATAGACAATTGAATGTATTCATTTGGAATGAGTAGTTCTCTTAAGAAAAAATATCCCGGACCCTTAAAAGAATGATCAAAACTTTCAACTCTAGTTAAATGTCAAGAGATCTACATGTGGATTAGGAAGACAGGGCTGTGACAAGCCTAAGCTAAGGTGTTCAAAGTAAGGATTTAAACCGTTCTTAGAGTTTAGATTTTCTTTCTTTTTAAATACTTTCTAGTGAGCTGAGACCTGGACTTTCTCTGGAAGTTTGTCCTGCTTACTTCTGTAATTGGGCGCTATGCATCCAGATTCTGGACCCTTATGGACACTGCTGTATGTTCTTGGAATTCTGTGTTCTACTGTGAGTTCGGGTAAGAGAAGGATTTTGACTGAAGGCCTTCCTGATTTTATGAAAAGCAAAGTTTGACCTTAATACTTTGCCAATATTAGCAATTTCTAAAAATGTTTCTTACATTTTTTTGAACCATCTACATGATTTAATAACTTGATTAGTTAAGCAAGTTAAAAATCTCTTGATAGTATTTTGAGCATAGCAAGTCTTCCCAGCTTTATAATTCTTTTTATTGTTTTAAATATTTCCTGATCATGCTGCTATTTACAATGAGAGAATATGGTACAGATTTCTGAATTTGAAAATAACAGGAATAAAATATTGACTACAAATCACCAAATTTGTAGAATCAGTACAGTGCAATGTTCAACAGGAGTAAGAGTGCCTAGGTAAATCCCAGGTCTACCAATTTCTCTCATGACCTGGCCTGACTTATTGCCTAACTTTTTAGGTCACTTAAAAGCTTAACTATATTTATTATTAAATATATCCACACCCCAAGCCTAATTCATTCTTTTTGCTTTAAAATTTTATGAAGATGAGTGTTTACACATACACATATGCACACACACACACATACTTATTTATTGTGTAGTATTATCTATTAAAAATACTGGGGGCATTGAGGGAGATGACTCAGTGATGAAGTGTACTTGCTGCTCTTGTAAAGGACCCAGGTTTTGTTCCCAACACTCACATGCCAGTTCACAACCATTTGGAGCTCAAGTTCTAAGGGATCCAACTGGCTCTTCTGGCCTCAGTCAGCCTAGACACACACATGGTGCATATAATACATGTAAGCAAAACATTCACACAAAGGAAAATAAAATAAAAAAAAAATGCCATAGTGGTTAGAAAGATGGCTCAGGAGCAATTGAGAATTTGTGCTATGTAATCATTAGGACTGGAGTTTGGATTCTAGCACACATGTGACAAGCTAGGCATCCCACAAACACCTGAACACCTGTAATTTCAGCTTGGAGGGATCCAGTACCCTGTTCTGGCCTCCTCTTGAACACAGGCCCACACACATATGGTTACACGCTCAGAAACACATGCACACATAAATAAATGAATAAATAAGACAAATCTTTAAAAATTAAAAAATATCATGTAGCTGTATTTAACTTGGTAAGGAAAATTGTGATTTAATGGTTTTATTTCTGTTCATGTTTTCTAGACTACCCTTGATTTAGCTAAGAGTCCTGTAATACTCATTTCTGATAATAATATTCTATAAAAGGAAATTCAGCAATTTGTCTTTTTCTTTGATAATTATTTTCTGTCTCATTAACGATGTTCCTGTTTCCCCCGCTTTGGGTCAGAAGGAGGAGTCTCTATGGTGATATTTGGTGAAACACCTCCTCCATGCATACCCAGATTCCTAGAGGAATCGAATAACAAGCAAAGCTAATCAAACACAAAAATTTTAAGCTGTATATTCAAGAAAGGATAGAATTAGTATTTTAGTTAATTTTATAACTTTGTGGTTTTTTTTTTTAAGTTTGAGCATTAGTTTATATTAAAATAATGTAATAATGATGTGGGGCCATCACCGTGATTTACAGATTAACTTGCTCTTGTGAGTCAAGTCTTCACATCTCAGGGTTTAACTTCATGTCTTACAAGTCACTTTGTTAAAGGAGGTTTTCTGTTTCTTCTAAGTGAAATAGGTACTATATCTGGTTTATAGCATAAGCATTTTTGTCCTTTCTACCTTGACTGTTACATCTTTGGCTAACATTGTTTTCAGCCCTCTGCTCCCGCCCCCCCAAAGATGGGCTTATAAGAATTTTGGTAGAATCTTTCATAAGCATTAAGAACTAGCATGTATACAGGTAGGAGATTGCCATAGTTATAGATTCAGACATAATGCATTTAATCTATGTTTCCTTCTCTCTCTGCTTTCTGCTCCTTTTTCATGGCCTGTGTTTGCACATGGGAATACTCCTGTGTAGACTTGGCACCTTATTTTATTTCTGAGCCACTCTCTGCTGTCCAGAAGCTTGGTAGACCCGTGGTCCTACACTGTTCGGCTAAACCTGTTACTACTCACATCTCCTGGTTGCATAATGGAAAAAGATTGGAGAGAAACATGGAACAGATTAAGATTCATCAAGGGACTTTGACCATTCTTGCTCTTAACCCTTCCCTTTCGGGTTGCTACCAGTGCATCGCCAACAGCAGCATTGGTGCCGTTGTGAGTGCTCCTGCAACAGTGTCCACTGCAGGTGAGTATAGTTTCAACCTGTTATCTCTGAATTTTCTTGAAATCTGGGCTTTCGGTTAGCACTTGCATTTTTGGGACAGTAGGAAAAGCTTGGGCTTTGGTATGAGATATGCAAGAGTCTGAGAAGTTTTTTTCCCAGCCTTGGCTTGACTGCATATAACTGAAGAAAGGTAACAGAAGCTCTGTAGCCCAGCCTAATGTCTTCATCTCTAACAATAGTAAGGAAATTGAAAAAAAAAAAAAATTAACACAGGACATTTTTCTAATGTGAATTTTGGAAAATTTCTTTGTGAGTCTTTTAAACTCCTTAATATCAATAATAGCAAAAGTTGTCTTCTTTGACAATCAGTTATTTCATGTAGTCCTTTTTCTTTCACATCTAATTGTTTTATTTCTCTTGATTACTGAGTGATTTTAATTTACATAATTGAAACCAGGCTAAAGAAACAGGACAGAAAAATAACTGACTGTAAAGAAAGGAATGTGGAGAACTGAACTTATGGAAAATCTGGAATGCGTGGTTTTCTTTAGTAAGTTTGACCCATCTGCCTTTCAAATGGCAATGGCTTCCAGGAATAAGAAACGGTTTTGTAAGAGCACCCCCATCTAGAGAACAAATCTGGATTCCCCTAGAGTAGTGAGTTTGTCATAACTGAGAAGAGTAAATGTTTTTGTAGAGCTGTGACCCATGTACAGTTCCAAGCCACACACTGGAGAACTGGATCCTGGAGGCAACACTGAATCCCTGGGTGCTGAGATAATAAAGAGCCTGCTCAGTCCATAGTGATTTAAATGGAAAGGAATCAAGATCAAGTTCGTGTAGCCAGATAATTTAGCTGGCATGCTACATTGTTTTATGATACCTAGGTTCATTCCCAGAAGTCATTTTACTGCAGTGTATTTACAAACAGGGAAAGTGAGTTTTGATGAAGACCTGAGTACAAAAGATAAATCTTGACAGAATGTGAATGATTAAGCTTTGTAGTTTAACTCAGTGTTTTAGGAGTGGTTTGTTTTTCTGTTTGAAGACTGTGACTTCTGAGAACCAGGTGCCCTGACCCAGCTGTCAGTCTGCAAGCATGTACTTCTGCCCCAGCTACTTTCTCTGATGAAAAAATCATGTTGTGGGCCAGAATGGCACATGTCTGGGATCCTAGCACTTGAGGCAGAGGCAGAGGCAGGAGAATTGCAAGTTCAAGGCTAGCCTGAGCCATATAAGTGAGACCCTCTCTCAAACCCAAAGAATGCAAACAAATGAAAATAAAAACATCATGCCACCCCCCGGACTGGGATCAGCTGTCACAATAGGCCACTTTGCCCATTCTAAATTTTAAATTTCCTTTGAGAAAGAGAATTGTTTTGCATCCATTATTTTACGTATTTATTTCAGTTCTTGGTGATTTTGATTCATCGACCAAGCATGATGTTATTACAGCAGAAGAGAAAAGTACGGGCTTCATTGGCTGCCGGGTTCCAGAGAGTAACCCCAAGGCGGAGGTGCGCTTTAAGATCCGGGGAAAGTGGCTAAAGCATTCCGCAGGTGAGTCCTGTGTGCTCAGGAGTGGAGGGACTGAGACACATGGTTACATTGGACAACTGGCCCAAGGGCTTGTTCCCTCAACCTCTCAGGGGCCTATTTAGGTTTCACTTCCTTAGAGAAGATGGCCCCCATGGCAGTATGTAAATAAGATGCTCTGTGTCTCACTGCCCCCTTTATTCTGCTTCGGTTTTCTGTATAGAATGTGTCGTTTGTATTTCATTTACTTATTTATTATGCGTCCCTATCTTTGCTTCTGTGTATGTCCTGTTGGAATATTAGATGCTTCTGCATTCCCCTGCATGTGTGCCCCGGCAAGGGCTGGTAGAAAATAGCTACTGAGTGTGCTTACTGAGAAACATGAAAAGCCATCGCCTAAATACTGTTGTCGGCAGTGCTCTAGGCTGAGGTGTGTCCAGGTGGTGGCTGTGTTTGTTGTCTTTGTCCACATACGCTTCTTGAATTTTTTCTTGTCTAATGGAGTTTCTCTAATTGCTTACTCACTGCTGGTCATAGAGGCAAATCTCAGGTGTCTTTGCTAGTTCTAGTTGTGTGGTGATCTTCAAAAATGGAGAGGCCTGACTCATCCCTCCCCCTTTGAAATAGGGTCTCAAGTAGTCTAGAGTTGGCCTTGAATTTGCTCTATAGGTAAGGATAACTTTGAACTTATGATCTCCTGCCTTCACCTCCCAAGTACTGGGATTACAAGCATGTGCTGCCATGCCAGGTTTTATGCTGTGGGTTCTGGGGATTGAATCCAGAGATTGTTTTTAGGCAAGCACTCGACCAGTTGAGCTGCATCCCCACCCCCCGATTGCACTCCTTTACCTTCCGCAGGCAACTATATAATCCTTCCATCTGGAAATCTTCAGATTTTGAATGTATCCTCACAGGATAAGGGATCATACAAATGTGCTGCTTATAATCCTCTCACCAATGAATTGAAAGTTGAACCCACTGGCCAGAAGCTCCTTGTGAGTCGTAAGTATTTGGGAGAATGATGATGACTAGGAAAGGAAGGGTTCTCACAAGTACAACTCATAAAGCCTTAGGAAAGGAGAGTTCAGCTTATTTCTCAGATCCTATTAGTTTTATCATAAGGAAGTCTTACAAAAATGGCAGTGCCTTGGTGTGTTACAAATTAGTACTGTAGATATTTTAAAATATTGTATCTTTACAGCAGTGATAAGAAAATTGATGGTCAACTGTGGAATATGAAATTTAAAGATATCTGCTTGTTTTCAGATATGATAAACTCATAACTGAATTTAGATTATAGCTGTTGAGTCGAGGTAGTGCCAGTGAGCACAGTAAAGGTGACTTTAGACTTGTTGAGAATTCTACATTTCCAAAGCACGAATTCAGAAAAGTGTCTAGGACCACAAAATATTTTGATCTTGATCCTTAAAGAAAAGTGATTTAGCTATGTAGTCTCACCTTGTCACACCAAGAACAAATGGAAACATAGGTCATGGGAATGTTTGTAACTCATAAGGGAGGGCTTAGAAGGGAGTCCGTTCTAATATTTTGTGTTCCCTTCCTCTTTCAGGCCCTTCCTTAGCTGGTTTTCACATTCTTCACCCCGTCCTCTCTCAGGCCTTAGCTGTTCTTCCTCATAGCCCTGTAACCCTGGAGTGTGTGGTGAGTGGGGTTCCAGCCTCACAAGTGTATTGGCTGAAGGATGGGCAAGATGTAGTGTCAGAAAGCAACTGGAGAAGGCTGTATTCTCATCTTTCCACCGCTAGCATTGACCCCTCGGACTCTGGGAACTATTCCTGTGTAGTGGGCAACAAGTCTGGAGATGTAAAGCATGTCACTTACATGGTTAATGTACTGGGTAAGATCTTACTTATTCAATATATGGATTTCATTTCAAATCAGGTCATTTTCCTGGTCTAACTGGTGTTTAAAGGATATTTGTGAGCTAAAGAAGAGACATAGACTATCTAGAAATATCCACACCAGTAGCCAGAACAAGGTTAATCTCTCAAGGGGTACTGAACAGGGTTGTATCTCTGGGTGACACAGAACATTTGGCATAGCATGTTCTCAGGGTCTCTAGACCCCAAGGTTTTCTAGAAAACTCTCCTTCATAAAGAAATCCAGCAGTTTACTTTGGACCTTTTTTTCATGTCTGCCTGATAAAATCCACCCATATTTCTGTATATATTCTTTGTCTCAGAACTATTTTCTATTATTAAATAGCACCAGAAAAATGTTTTCCTTTAGCAAAACACATTTTTGTGAAAACTAGAAAAAAATAAATGGAAAGTGGTTTCATACTAAATAAAAATTTTGTGAAATCTCTGCATTTTACTTCTGCTCACAGTCTGATTAGGTTAGCACCACCGGGACTAACGTAAGTGTGTGGCAGGTAGACTTTAAAATTCAATGATGGGGCTGGGCATGGTGGTGCATGCCTTTAATCCAGGCACTTGGGAGGCAAAGGCAGGTGGATCTCTGTGAGTTCAGGGTCAGCCTGGTTTACATAGTAAGTTCCAGGCCATCTGGGGCTACAGGAAGACCTTGTCTCGAAAAGACCAAAAAATAAGATAAATTCAGTGATGGGACTGGGTATAGTTCAGTGATAGAGTAGCCTAACATGTACAAGACTCTGGGTTTGACCATCAGCACCCAAAAAATAAAACAGTAGCAATCAAGACCAAACTAATATGCATAATCATTAATTTTTTTAGTCATAGACTCCCTAAGTGCAAATAAATGACTTAGTTTCATAGGTAAGAAGTAACTTCACGAATCTTATTTTTCCTACTATATACATAGTGTCAAAGTTGAATTTATTATAAGCCAAATTTAAAATGAACAAAATATTTAGTTAATTTATAAAACTATCATTTTGAATAAAAACTCTGTTTCTTGTTTAGTGTATCATGTAAAGAAACCTATATTAATCATCTGAGATTAATGTTAAGAACAAAGTTAAAACAATTTGTGTGTTTGTGTGTACACGCATTCATGTGTGTTGGGGTGTCAAGTGGGGGAATCAGTCTAAGAAGAAGACATAACTTATTGGCAACATGTGGTTTATTTTATTAGTGAAAGTTAAAGTAGATTTCTACTGTTTTCTTGTTGACCACAGAGATGGAAGAATATAAGTAAAGAATACAGTGTGGTTTCACTGCTCATTTGTAGAGATAGATTCTCTGTGACTTGTGTGGTAGTTTAAAAAGCACCTGTTTTATTTTCAGAGCGTGCTTCAATTTCTAAAGGACTGCATGATCAGAAAGTGTCCCTAGGGGCCACCGTACATTTTACTTGTGATGTTCATGGGAATCCAGCACCCAACCGCACGTGGTTTCATAATGCCCAGCCTGTTCATCCCTCCCCACGTCATCTAACTACAGGAAATGGATTGACAATCACGGGGATTACCAAAGAAGATTCTGGCCTCTATCAGTGTGTAGCAGACAATGGAATTGGATTTATGCAGTCTACTGGAAGACTTCAAATTGACCAAGGTATGCTTTTATGTCATGTAATCACAGGAAATTTTACTTCATAAGTAAGCTTTTACAGCAGTTGAAAATGAAGTCAATTTTACTAAAAGCGTATAATCCTATTGCCACACAAGAACTGTGTATTTTCATTTTCCTTTGTTGTGAGAGGCATTTCCATAACAAAACCACCTTATTTTATCAAGCTCATTAAAAAGTTGTTTCTAGGTTGGGATTGTAACTCAGTAATAGATCACTTACTTTGCATGTGTGTGATTTTCTGGGTTCCTGCACCCCCCCCCCAAAAAAAAATCATTAAAGAACTGTTTCAAAACATGTTTTAAACAGATGCTACACAGTTTAAAAGGGTCTAAGACCAAACCTTAATCAATCTTTCTTCCTCTCTCCTTGTCCCCTAACTCTCACACCATCTAACAGTCAGTCAGGTCTCTTCTTTAGAACCAACTGGTTTTATTAATTTCTTGAGTAACCTTGTATGTACATACATAAGCAGTTATATACCACAGCCATGTATGTGCATACTTGTATTTTTATAACCTTTTCTTTTTTGCACATACAGAATGGTAGAAGTTTTCACTTTAAATTTTTTATTTAACCTATAGTTTATATTTCTTCCCATATGAAACATCAAAGAATGTTTTTATTCCTTCAAAAGTAGCTGCTTCATATTCCATTTTATAGCTGTAATAATTTTACTAGCACCTTATTAATAGCTGTTTCTTATCTTCTACTATGAATGTCTTAAAAAGATTATTTTGCATATGTGTGAATATCTCTAAAAAAATTCCTAGAAATGAACTTGCAGAATAAAGCAATATATTGGAAAAGTGTGATAGACATTATAGAATTTCTGTCCATAATTATCATGAGTTTATACTCTTGTGAACAATTTACAGCTCTTCCTGTTTTCTCATACCCTCACTAAGGCAGAGTAGCAAGGTCAACTTTTTTCTTGTTTTTTCCTTTCTGCCTGTCTGTGATATAAATGTGTGTGTGTGATTGAATCCGTAGGCTGATATTTGGTGTCTTCCTCAGTTTTTCTCAGTAATTTTTTGTCAGACTCTTACTGAACCTGGAGCTCGTTTATTCATCGAGTCTGACTGGCCATTGAGCTCTGGGATCTATGTGCCCCTCCACCTGCCCTGCTGTGGGTTGAGAGGCCAGGTGCATGCTGCCAGACCCCACTTTCCTGTGGGTGCTGGTGATCTAAATTTAGACCCTGTGTTTGTACAGCAGACACTTTACTAATTCAGCCATCTTCCCAGCCCTAGCTTTTTCCTTTTTTAAAAAATTGTTGCAGTCTAATAAAAAAACAAACAAGATTTATTTCTTTTTATTCTGAGTAAAATTAGGTTATGTTTTCATATGGCTGCGAACCATTTGGATTCACTTTCTCACAAGTTGACTGTCTTTTGCCCATTAAAAAATTTAAATTTTGCAAGACATGGAGGCGCGTGTCTTTAATCCCAGTGTTGGGGAGGCAGAGGCAGGTGAATCTCTGAGTTCCAGGCTAACAGGGCCTTGTTGTAAAAAAAGTTTACATTTATTCATTTATAAGAGGGAAATTGTTTATTATGTGAGTTGTAAACATTTAGAAGTTCAGAGCATCATTATAAAACAGACTGCCTCTTTGACCTTCATGTAATTAATTTAGAAGTTAATAATAAAAGCATCATTTTTAAAGAAAATTGCCATGCATTTGGAAATTTAAAGTTACCCTACTCAATAATTGGACAAAAAAGAAATCATAGTGGAATGTTAAAACACTTTAAATTGAATGGAAATGAAAATGCTGTAGATCAATCATGTTTTTTATGGGAAGACAGCAAAAATGGAACTTAGACTTTTGTAGCCTAATGTGCTTACCAAAAAGAACTAGCGAGGTTGGAAATTAGTAAGCAAAGCAAAAGAGCATTAAAGTAGATTCAAAGAAAGCAAAAGAAAGGGGAAACAAAGATAAAAATAGAAATCAATTAAGTAGAAAAAAGTACAATGAAAGTAAATAGATAAAAATGGACTCCTTGTAAAGTCTAATAGTGGACTGATCTTTGACAAAATTTAGTTTGAAAAGCAGGTATACATGAACACTATGAAGAAGGGAAAGCAGTAAGAGGGATGTCTTTAATAGAGATTAAAAGGAAGGTGACTGGTAAATTTTATGATACTGAATTGCAAATAATGAAGGGTACAGTGTTAGCTTTCCATCACTGTGACAGAATACTTGAGATAATTTAAAAAGAAGACTATCATTTAAAGTGACTATATATATAATATATGAATATGAATATATATATTCTTTCTCTGTCTCTCTCTGTCTCTCTCATCACTTAGGCCTCTTGCTTTGGGCCTGTGACAGCACAATGTGTCATGCTGGAATAAGTGGTAGAAGAGATCTGCTCACTTCATAGCTGGGAAGAGATAGAGACAGCAAGGGGCCAGGCTCACCACATCCCCTCAGAGGACACAGCCCTGATTCCCTAACTTCTTTCCACTAATTAGGCTCATCTTGTGAAAGTTTCATTCTCACCTTGATAATGTGGCAGACTGGCAACCAAAGCCTTCAACACATGGGCCTTTTTGGGGGAATCTCCAGATCCAACCTATAACATGGGAAAATTCTGAGGAAAAACAGAACTTAGCAAGACTGACTCAAATAAAAACCCTGAGTAGTCCTACGACTATGAAAGAAATTGAATTAGGAGGTAAAAAATTTCCCACAAAGAAAACACTAGGCCAGATGGTTTTATAGAGATTCTACCAAACTTGTAATAGACCAGGTATTACATAACTCTTCCAGAGAAAAGGAGAAAATGAAAACTCTCCAGTAAGTATAATGTTGAGTCCAAAATCCTAGAAGGGTGGTATAAGAAAGTAAAATCAAAGGTAGGTCCCTTTTTGTGAACATAGGTATAAAAATCCTAAATAAAATATTAGCAATCCAGAAATGTACTTTTAAAAAACCAACTTCTTGCTCAAGCAGTTCAGAAATCTGCTATAAAATTTAAAATATTGTTTACCCTATTTATTTATTGTATAAAGGAGAAAAACTGATTATTTCACTAGAAGTAGGAAAAAAGTTAGACAAACTATGCTAGACTTTAAGAAAAATGGACCGAGAACTCAATAGGAAGTATGAAAGATTTACACGAAATGTCATTTACAGTGGTGAAACGTATAAAGTACTCACTTTAAAAGTCATTTTCAGACATCCTTGTACAGGGGATTCCAAACAGGGCATAGTGGCACTGGAGGCAGGTGGATCTCTGTGAGTTCAAGGCTAACGTGGTTTATGTCGTGAGTTCCAAACTAGCCTGGGCTACAGCCCTATCTCAAAAACAAACAAACAAACAAACAAAAAAAAAAACCAACTTAAGATCTAACCATTATTAGCTAGGCTTGGTGGCAGATGCCTTTAAACCCAGCATGCTATAGGCAGAGCAGGTGGATCTCTGGGAGATCAAGACCAGTCTGGTCTACATATCAAGTTCCAGGACAGCTGGGGCTATAGGGAGAACCTGTCTCAAAAAACCAAACACATAAACAAAGATCTAACTATTAAAGACAACTGGATGGGACAGTTTGGAAAATATGTTAAATAAAATCTGTGTGATCTTTGGGTAAAAGTTTTTAGCAAGTCATGTAAAAAGCCTACTTTCAATGAGATAGGAAAGCACTATCATTAAAAGATACTACTAAAAAGCAGAGCAAAGCACTAAGGTCAGTATATCTGCTGGATATACCAGGAGGACAGGAAATCCCCATGTAGGGGATTCTGGGTACCCACAGCTATGAGAAATTCCACTTAAAAAATGACATTTATTTATTTATTTATCTATTTATGCATGTGCACACACATGGGATAGTACAGCACGTGTGTGGAGGTCAGCGGACAACTTGTGGTAGTTGGCTCTCTCCTTCCATCATGTGGGTTCTAGGAATTGAACTCAGGTCATCAGGCTTGGTGGCAAGTGACTTTACCTGATGAGCTGTCTTACTGGCCCTGAAAATCCACTTTTCGTTTTCAGTTTTATGTAGTAAAGATTGAGGAGAGAGCTATTCAGAAGGCAGGTACCTTTGTTTGAACAGTAGCATTTCTGCAACAGAATGTGATCATTTTTCAAGACAGATAATGTAAAGTTCCTAATTTTCATTATATGAATTATTTTTTTTAATAGACAGTGAATTTAAGCCTGTTATAGTCACAGCGCCAGTGAGTACAAAGGTGGCGGATGGAGACTTTGTCACTTTGTCCTGCAATGCCACTGGAGTTCCAGTCCCTGTCATTCACTGGTATGGCAGCCGTGGATTGATAACCAGCCATCCGTCTCAGGTCCTTAGGTCCAAATCCCGAAAGTCTCACCCCTTCAGACCTGGGGACCTAGACCTGGAGCCTGTCTACTTCATCATGTCCCGAGCTGGCTCAAGCTCCCTGTCTATTCAGGCAGTTACTCAGGAACATGCTGGGAAATACACCTGCGAAGCCATGAACAAACATGGCACCTCACGGTCAGAAGCGTTCCTCACAGTGGGTGAGTTGCCATGATCATTTTGGTCTCAATAGAACAGTGTCCTTTTATAGTAGCAGAAAAGATGGTTTGAAATGTCATTTTAACAAATATAACAGTCCCCAGATGTGTGTTTTCCCCATGGCAGCAAATGTAGGACTGTGTCTTGGGGTGTTTTACTGTACAGGAACCAGGTGAACTTCAGTCTCCATTTCTCATTTGGGTCTTACTTGGGAGCAGGTTCAAACCTTTCTTTGTGTTTAATGCTTTTGCTTTTGAAAGGTACTGAAAATGTTATTGTACATAATTTTTAGATGAACATGGCATTCAAGGTCTAAAATGTTGGCTTGCATTAAGAATGTAGACTCCCAGTCTCATCAAATAGCTGTATGTATCTATTTAAGTTATTTCTCAAATGAAATGTATAATATTCTCTATATTTGATTGCTTTGTCATGATGGTGACTTTAAAATGGTATGTGATTTTTCAGGTATTCAAATGCAAACCTTAAACCAGTTAGGCAGCCTGTTGAACACTGTTCCCCAAGTCAATAGACTGTTGAGTAGATTGCTGCTGGGTTTGTCTGATGACAGACAGGATATCTAATACTCCATTAGTGTGGAAAGCTGAGGTCCCTGCCCTAGCATCCTCTTTAGAAGACTTCACATGACCCTTTTCTGCCTGTGTCCTCCGGTCTCTCTTCTTGTTGGAGAGCCCACACATGACCCCTTTTTGCCTGGGTCCTCAGGTGCCTCTTCTTGTTAGAGAGCTCATGGGGTCAAGGTCAGTGTGTATCCTGGAGTTCATATTCCTCCTTGTGGACAGCACATGTAGGGCTCCAGAATTCTCTGCTTTAATTAGTTTACATGGGTTGTCTTGCCTGCCCTGTCCACCACAGCGGGGATCACATCACGAGCGTGTCCCAGCAGCTTTAAGCCAGAGGAGGAGTCTTTGGGTAATCTTGGGTAGAAGAGTGATGGTGATAGACTTTGGATGATAACACTGCTGCTTGTTTTCTCTTGTAAACAAAGAGCCTCTAGCCTTGAAGGAAGTTGGACACTGGAAGAGAAGTGAGGAAAAGTAGGGACCTGTGCTTCTCTCATATGCTGCTCGGTCAATGGGGAGAATGTGTGGAGGGGAAGCATGCAGGCCCTGCCAGAGTTGATTCCGACTCTTAGAGCTTTGAAACTTGAGACTAGTTAACAAACTTCTCTGCCCGTTTCCTGATCTGTGTCCCAGATATCCTGATGATGCCCAGTTCCTAGAGTTCACTTGCAAATCAAAGGGGCAAGTACTAAAAATGTGTTAGAATGTATTCTGGGAATACAAAGCCTTCCATAAATACAATTCATTAGGCCATGGTTATTGCTCTCTAATTTACTAGTAAATTGCAGTTGTCCATTATGGTGTGTTCATGATGGAAGAGATAGTTACTGACTTTAGAAACCTTCAGAATTCTCAGATGAAAGAGGGAATTAAGAGCTGTATAGATTTAGACGTACACATGTATGTGCACATATGTGTATGTATTTTATATATGTATTTCACTAGGCAAAATAAGAGTAGCACCCAAAATTGTTAGCTACATACAGGTACACCGGAGCTGCTTGGGTAGAACTTATCAGGAATGATTATTTTATGCAAATATACAGCAGTATAAGGAGATGGCGTATCATGGTCATAGCTGATGGAACTAAATATTTTGCTTTCTTACTTTAAATATGAGAAATGTGAAACACTTAGAAGTTGCTAAACTAACTTGCTTATATTAGATCTTTGATTTTCCTTGTTCCTGAATTCTGCCTTGGTTAATGACATTTTAATGCATAGCAACCCGATCAGCTGTGTCCTACCCACATGGACCCACTTTTCCGAGCATTCCTATAATTATTAAAGTTCAACTGAGTTTACTAAAGCTCAAAACAGTGCATATTAATGCACTTCTTTGCACAGAAACCTGAGCCTTATTAAATTCTATCACGAAGTGACAGTTATTTGTTTCTGGGGAGGGGAGAGTGAGCAAGGTTTGGAAGTGAGATGGAATGGTAGCCTTTGTCTCCCTTCCTCTTGCCAGAGCCTTGTGACTTGGGGTCTTGATGTACAGATAATATAGAGTGAGTTGTATCTCAAATTAGAGTTGGCCTGGGCTTCCTGCAGAGCATGGAGTACTGGCATAAGTGCTCACTGTGGGGATACCTTGGACAGGTATGGTCGTACCCCAGGTTTGGTTAGTTCTGGTTCAGACCCATTACATTCCTTTATATTGCTTTAGTTTTATCCATTTTTTTTTCTAAGTCCAAAACAGTCTACCTTCAAGCTAGGGATAAGAGTTCATGCCTATGATCAGCACTGGGGAGACTGAGGCAGGAGCATTACCACATGTTCCAGGCTGGCCTGGGCTACAGAGTGAGAACGTGTCTCAAAAAAAATATCAAACCAAATAAAAACCCAAACGAATCTGCCTTTAAAAAGAAAAAAAAAAGGAAGATGAATTTGGGAAGAAAGTTGGGAAGAGGCTAGAGTGGGAGAATCCAGGAAAAGTTGGAGGGAGGTGCTGGTGGACGGCTGTAATCCCAAAATACAGTGTATAAAATGTATGAAATGAGTATTCTAAAAATACAGGACTAGAATTCTGCCCATTGCATAGAGTTGTTTGGAAGGGGAGCTCACATAATAAGTCTTGAGCACACTTTTGAAGATGTATACAGTCCTCAGCGTAGGACAGTTTCACATATTTTTCAACTAAAACAGTTGTGTGGAAGTGATATGCATTCAGTAGAAATTGTACTTTTAACTGTGATCTTTTCCTGGGCTGGTGAGAAGCACTGTGCTCTTGTGACACTGGTCGGTAGCAGTGAGCTCACTTCTTGCCCTCAGCCATTCTTTCTGCATGAAGGAACACACAGCCACTGTTTGTGCTGTTGCTAAGCAATGGTGTTTGGTAGGTTGGTAGTATTAAATGTATTTTTTGACTTAATATTTTCCATTTACGGTGAGCTTATTGGAATATGACATCACCATAAATTAAAAAGCATCTG
Organism: Eospalax fontanierii; assembly: GCA_035773235.1. Lineage (NCBI taxonomy): Eukaryota > Metazoa > Chordata > Mammalia > Rodentia > Spalacidae > Eospalax > Eospalax fontanierii. The sequence continues at coordinate 29,710,537 of CM069539.1, read as the reverse complement.
TATTTTTTTATTTTATGTGTGTGTGTATTGTTTACGTGTACATAAGTGCATCCGTGTTGTGCAGTGCCCTCAGAGGACAGAAGAAGGCCTCAGATCCCCTGGAACTGGAGTTACAGACAGTTGTTAGCCACAGTGTGGGTACTGGGAATCGAACCCAGGTCCTCCGCAAGAATAGCCAGTGCTCTTAACTGCTGAGCCATCTCTCCAAGCCTAAGCATCTATATTTTTAAGACCTTTAAAATTGTATCTAATGTCTTCTGATTATTCAAAGTACATTATTTGCAGCAGTGGGGTTAACTGGTTCCCCTTTAATAAAAGTTGTGGCGGCTACACTGCACCTGGATTAACAAGTGGAATTTTGATGCTTTTGAAATGGATGGGGTGCAGGATAAAGTTTTTCTCACACCTGTCTAAACTGAGGCATGTGGTACGGAAACTCTTTTGTGGCCAGATACCACTTCCTAGTGGTCAGCTGCCTGGAGGCTCTCGGAAGCTACTAATGAAACAAAGGTCCTTTCCCACCACCCAAGCCACAGCTATTCCCCTCGAGTTGTAGGAGCCCATTTCTCTGCACTAGCAGGCACCATGTCCACCCTGAATGTCCGCTCTGCTCTGACTCACTAGGAAAACATGTCTGTTCCAGGAGCAATATTTTCAAGTTTCAATATTCTCAGTGCACTTAATTAGTTTTCTTGTACAATGTTTTCTCACTGGTTTATTATTTTCTTTGATGGAGCATGATTCTAGGACATTCTTTCTCTCTTTAATGGAACTGACCTTATATTGTTAGGCTGGGTTTTCTTGGTTATTCACATATGGTTCCAAAATCACACCCATCTTTTACCAGAAATCTGACTTCATTGTAACTTTAGCATTATTTCCTCTGTTCTTTTCCTTCACCAAGGAGTGAATAATAGGAGACCTTTTTGTTGCCAGTATTAATACCACTGGAGAGAAACCAAGCTGTCAGTCCTTTGGTTTTATTATTCTGGCAGTGTATTTGTTTCCACAATCTGTCTCACACTTTCTTCCTTTTTTTTCCCAGCAGCACCACTAAGGTTCTTCTGATGGCTGTTATCACTTGGTGTTTCAGAACACTAATTTCTTTTCATCTCTAAAGTGGGGGAAGTATTATTCTCTACCTAAGAATCTTGTTTTGAGAATTAACTGAGATTATCCTTATTAAATATCTTACACAATACTTGGCATAGAAATGTGCTCAATAATTTTTTCTTGACATATGCACCCACTTGGGGGGGGCAAATCATTTATTTTGATCTTTCTCTGTATAGTCTTTTAAAAAAATATTTATTTTTTTATGTGTATGAGTATATCGCCTGCATGCATGTAAGTGCACCCTTGTGATGCAGTGCCCACAGAGGCTGGGAGAGGACATTGGATGCCCTGGAACTAGAGTTATGGATGGTTGTTAGCCTCCATGTGGGTCCTGGAAATCGAACCTGGGTCCACTGCAAGAACAGCCAGTGCTCTTAACTGCTGAGCCATCTCTCCGGCCCCTCCTCTGTATATTCTGAATGCTGTTGGTCGTAGGTATTAAGATTTGTTTAGCTGTCTTCAGACTGGCAGTTTCTTAAGCCAGCTTTCAGTCTTCAGTTCTCTCCTGAAGTAGGACTAGAATCAGTTCTCTCCTTTCACCTTTATGTGGATTCTGAGGGTTGAACTCAGGTCATCAGGCTTGCTCAGCAAGAGCTTTTACTCATTGAGTCACCTTGCTGACCAGAAGTTGGACTTGAAATAAGGCCTGTTACCTTTTATCTGCCCTGATGTTATTAATTTCCTGTCTCCTTTCCTCCCGGAGGTACATTGTTAGGAAGGGTAGGTATCTGTTGGGTTACCTGTATATTCGTTGCTTTTCTCATTTCTGTGACAAAATATCTGACAAGAGCAATTTGAGGAAGAAATGGCTTATTTTGGTTCCCAGTTTGAGGGCACAATCAGTCTTGGCAGGGAAGGCTTGGTAGCAGGAATCTGAAGCAGCTGGTCTCATTGCACCTGCAGTGAAGAAGCAGAGAGAGGAGAAAGATGGTGCTCAGCTGCTTGCTCCTCTTTGTTCAGTCCAGGGCCCAGCCCATAGAATGGTGTCACCCATGTTTAAGGTGAGTCTTCTCAGCTCAGTTAACCCAGGATAGAAAGTCACCCCCTAGGCATGCCCAGAGGTTTGCTTCCATGGAGATTCTAAGTCTCATAAAGTTAAATGAGGACACCTGTTGCTGTATACTAACTATCCCAACGGTTAGTGACTGAAAACCACAGCCCCTTTATTATTATTATTTATTATTATTATTATTATTATTGTGATTAAGTAGATGTACCAGGGCAATTATTCCTTTTACCTCCCTTGGGGTATAATTTGGTTGTATCTGAAGCCATAGCCAAGACAGCTCTACTTCCTTGTGGATCTTATGGGCCTGGACCCCCATCTCCATTTCCGTCTGTGAAATCTCTGTACCAGACCATCCGGGACATGTCTGTGGGGCAGCTAGATCAAAGAGCACAGATAGCAGAAGAACCAGGACTGCCTAAGTGTGGATTCTGGGAAATGTGTTTCTAGGCTCACTTCCTCCCCGTGGGTGAGATCCCAATCTCGGACTCTGTTATTTTTTAGTGACATTTATTTATTGGGGGGGGTGTGGAATGGCTTGAATTTGGGGTTCTCTCCTGCTCAGAAACCAATTCTCTCCTACTATGTGGGTTCTGTGGATCATGCTCAAGTGATCAGGCTTAGCAGCAGGAACCTTTATCACTGAGCCATCTCCTCATCCCCCCATGTTCGTGTTCTGTCACTTTGTTCACAGTAGGATGTGTCAGACATTGTGTTGTACTTACTAGGTTTTTTGAGGTTAAGCCAGCAAATTGTTATTGAAAAAACAGAATGCTGATAACAGTTAAGTAAAAATAAAATATTGGCATAGTAAAAATAATTATGCCAATCAACTACTGTGCCATGCTGCTGACTTTCCAAATGAGCAGACAGCTTGTCAGTAGCAATAGATGTCACTCTGAATGAAACACTGAGATGTTACCTGTTTTAAGCTCTGGGGTTCAAGGTATGCTCAGGATATTAGCCTGGGCTGATATCATTAACTGGGTAGAAGATGCTAAAACCATGCATTTCTTCACACACCCTCCTCCCACTCCTTTCTTCTCTGCAGTTCCTTTTGAAACAAACACAAAAGCAGCTGCAGCTACACCTTCCAGAGCGATTCAGAATGATGGAAGGGAGCTGAGAGGCAGTTCAGAATCTGGCTTGCCGAGCTCATTTCCAGGGAAGGTGCATTCCAGTGCGGTGGAATCGCCCCCGGAGAAAAATGCCTCTGTCCCTGATGCCCCGATCATACTGAGCCCCCCTCAGACCCACACACCGGACACGTACAACCTGGTGTGGCGGGCAGGGAGGGATGGCGGACTGCCCATCAATGCCTATTTTGTGAAGTACCGAAAGGTAATGCTTTCCTTTTTATCATCTTTCTCTTGTTACCCCTTAACCAAGGGAGGGAGAGAGGGAAGGAAGGAGGGAGGAATTGATTGACGGATCTGCTTATTATGTTTCCTGGGGATGGAACCTAAAACTTGGAACTGGGTCAGTGACCTACCTCTAAGCTATACCTCAGCCCCAACCATTTAATATATCCTGTCAAACCTCTTGTTTTAACCCCTTGGATGTCAAGCTCTATAACTACTGTTTTGTGCTTGGTTTTTTGGTTATTTTTGAGACAGGGTCTCCCTGTAGTCCCAGCTGGCCTGGAACTCACTATGTAGACCAAGCTGGCCTTGAATTCACAGAGATCCACCTGCCTTTGCCTCCCGAGTACTGGGATTAAATGCATGTACCACCGTGCCCAGCTTTTATAAAGTACTTTTTAAGCTATAGTTCTGTCCCTTGCTAAGATGGTAGAAAAGTTGCTCATCACATAGTTTCTTATTAGAGTAACTGTGTCTTCCAGCACAGTCTGTGACTACCGTTTGCACTGTAGCTATCTTCCTAATAGGAATAGAATCCTACATGGTTTGTTCATTTATTTTCAGTCAACCTTGGGCCTGTTGATTCTTCAGATAATATTTTCCTGTGCAGGCTTGTGTTGAAACAAAATTAAAAAGCTCCTCTCTGATGAGATTAGCAAATGAGTAGAGTGGGAGGAGATGGACTCATTTAAACTCATTTTCTTTGTCTAAAACATTTTGGTTTGTATTCTTTAATTAATTATTATCTATTTAATTAGAAGAAAATGATCAAGTGCTATTGGTAAGTATATCCACTGGTCCTAACCTGAGGATTCTAGATAAGGAAAATAAGTTTTGCTGGTAATCTTACCTACCTACCCTAAAGCTTCTGTGTGATGTTGTCTCTTGGTTTTAGTAACCAAGAAACAACTGATTGGATCTCTTATTTTTTCTAAAATGTATTGAACAGTATCAAGACATGATACCAGAAGACTGAAAATTTCCATAATTATTCATATTTAAGATACATTTTAAGATGTATTATTAAGATACATTTAAGATCTGTATTTTTATTATATGTTATATACCTATAATATTACATGTGCATTTTATTCTTTCATTAATCTAGTAAGAAAGGCAATATTGTCTTCACTATAGAGAAAGGCACAGATAGGACCAGGAGTCTTCATAGTGAGAACTCCTGTATTCTTGCCCCTTGTATTTCTTAAAGTGAGGAGCATTGTGACTCTTTCTTAAAATGATACATCACTTCTGAAAATTTCTCTAGAATTAAACGAATTCTAGTTTTTATGTAGTTTGGAGGGAAGATTTTCTGCTGTCCATCTCTCACTGTTCTGCGGTTTTCTTTGAGCAGCTGGATGATGGCGCGGGTACAGCGGGCAGCTGGCACACAGTTCGAGTCCCAGGAAGTGAAAACGAGCTCCATCTAACTGAACTGGAGCCGTCGAGTCTTTATGAAGTTTTGATGGTGGCAAGAAGTGCATCTGGTGAAGGACAGCCTGCCATGCTTACCTTCCGGACTGGCAAAGGTGAGAGTCACCCTCCATCAGAGTGGACCAGCTATCAGAGCCAGGCTATTAGTAAGAATCCTTTTGGGTAGTAGTGATTCTAAGATACAAGTCCTTTTTTGAGTCACCTTTAGGTGATATTCCATTCTAATATTCCACAAATATTTTTGCAAACTCTTTTTCAGAGTAGACCCAATCTAGTCTTTTTTTTTAAATACTTTTATGAATTTTTGAGAATTTCATATAATGTATTTTGATCATCCTCGGACTCCCTCCTCTATCTGAACCCCCTCCCCACTACCCTTTTTGCTCAGTTTCATGTACTCTATTGTATATATATGCCTGGAGTCAAATTATGTCCCCAAATGTCCATCAGTGTGAATCCATCCGCTGGAGTCTGGTTAAGCTACCAGGAATCACTCCTTAAAAGAAAATGACTCTCCCCTCCCAACAACCTTTCCTGCCCACTTCCAGAGATTTTTGTCTGTCTAGACTTTAAGTGGGTCATGTGGATCTTGTGCACGCTTTCACCATGGCTAGGGTTCATATGAGTAACTTTCCAGATGTCTGGAAAACTGTTTCCTTATGGTCATACACCATCTCTGACTTTTGAAATCTTTTTACCACCTCTTCTACAGTGATTCTTCAGTCTTTGGAGGGAGAAGTTTAATATAGGTGTCTAGTTCAAGGATAATACTCTGCACATTGGCCAGTTGGGGGTTTCTGTGTTAATCTCCATCTACTGCATAAGGAAGCTTCTCTGGTGAGAGTTGAGATATACATTAATCTGTGGGTATAGCAATAACTCATTAGGAGTTACTTTAATCCTGTATCAACTTAGCAGAATAATTAGGCTCTCCCCTATGACCTGTGGCCTGTCTAGCCACAGGTTCCTAGACCTGATATCGATGTCAAGTGTGAGCTCTGTTTGTGAAGTGGACCTTAAATCCAATTAGAATTTGCAAACTCTTGATAAGCAGTATTAAAAGATGGATGATGCAGGGAAATTACACATGATCAAGATAAGAACCAACCCAGTAGAGCTTACACTCTGAGGAGGAAGGTACAGTGCATACTTAAATCACAACTCCAGGACAAATTTTCATTCAATTCTACTACTTATCAAATGCTGTCCAGTGTTGGGCAGTACAAAATAGCACTTCTTACTCTTGTGAAGCTCACATTGTAGATCTGTGAAACATAGACCTATCTAAGTTCTAAGTACATTAAGAGGTGGTGTTAACAAGAAATAACTTCCAAGATGGACTGGCAGGTGTCTGGCTGGAGTTGTATTTACAGGTGGCCAGGGTGTTCTTATTGTGTAGTCCGTAGTGAGAAGTTTGAAGGAGCAGAAGTAGAAAGACATGCACATATAAAGGGAAAGAAAGTTCCTGATAGACAGATTGGCAGGCACCAAGGCCCAAAGAGTCATGTGTTTGGTGTCCACCCTAGGAACACCGAGGGGACAGTGATGGGAGCAAAGCGGGAAGGTTGTTGTGGGGAGGCAGTTGTGACAGTGGCCCAGTCACATAGCACCCTGTGGAACTTGCCAGATCTGGTGGGAACATTAGGGCTGGAGTGATGGGATCTGCTTGTTCTAATGGGCTAGTTCCAGCTGCACGGTACAGGTAGAATGGAGACACATGGCGAGTGCCAAAACACCAGAATGTAACAAGTACCATGAGAGAGTTCCAGAAGGATCTTCTTCCTGATGAGCAACCTGTGAGGGAAGCCTACAAGGAAGAGGCTGTAGGGGCGTGGCCCAGATGAACAGAAGGACCAGTGCATGAAGAGGGAGCCCCTCAGAAGAGTGTTCTAACTGGTGCTGTTATCAGACAGGCTCTGTGAACGGCCACGAGCAGGTGTCATCCAGTGGCTTTGATAAAAGACCTTTTATGTAATTACTGTCTGGCCAGAAATAATGAGTGCTTTCTACTTAAAATAAAACCTCAGTTAAATTTTCACCACTAGTTCCTAGTTATTTATATTCTGACCTGTAAACAGTGACTAGTCGTGTTTTAGCTTAAAACCTTAAAAAAGCGAAAATAAAACCAAAATTCAATTTCAGTTTTTGCCTGTTGAAACATTAATTAAAGTTAATGTGATACTTTTATGTAGGAAAAAACCATTAATGGAAGCACCTCAATTTTAAATTTTATTTTGGATTGAATACATATAGCAAAAAGGAAAATGGACTTAGCAAAACCTTCACTTGAGTCCTCATTTGGTATTTTTGTGGTTTTTTTTTTTCCCCATGTGCAAATTAAAGATATCACAAGGAAAGATAAATTTTAGCTTCTCTTAATACTAGAGAAAGGCAATGTAACTTTGTGCCAGTTCATAAGATCAGCTCAGTATTTATAATAGAGGTATTATATTAGATACTGGCAGGTGTATCTCTATATACTAGTTATGTTTCATAGTACTGGCTTTTTTCATTTATATGTATAAGCTTATATTACATTTTAAAAATAAACCTTTCTAGAGAAAGCAGCATCAAAAAACACCCAGGCGTCTTCTCCACCCTTGGGCATCCCTAAACGTCCTGTTATCTCAGAGGCTTCAAACAGCAATTTTGGAGTGGTGCTGACAGATTCCTCTCGGCATAGTGGAGGTAAAGAAAAAAACCTTCATTTTATTTGTTTATAAATGTCACTGTCTTATTTTAGGCTTTTTGGGGACAGAATAGAATGGAGAGTTGTTATTAGGGTATATCCTACCCAGCATAGGTATTTTTTTTTACATGCATATGTACGTGTGGCTTGTGCGTGTGTGTGTGCGTGTGTGTGCGCGCGCGCGTGTGTGTGTGTGTAGGCTCGAATTTGATGTTGGTTGTCTTCCTCTATGACTGTCCACTTATTTGGCAGTGATCTGAGACAGGGTCTCACACTGAACTTGGAACTTGCTGATTCTAGCTAATTTAGCTATCCAGCTTGCTGGGAGATCCCTGTCTGTGCCTCCTGAGTGCTAGAATTCCTGGATGGCTTCCACATCTCCCTGTGGAAGTCGGTTCTGGGGATCCAAGCTGTAGTTCATGCTTCCATAGCAAGTGCTTTACCAACTGGACCATTTCCCTAGGCCTAGCATAATGCTTTTAGATCCCATTTCACTTTTTGAAGACAGGGTCTCACTGTATAGCCCTGGCTGGCCTGGAACTTACTGTGTAGACCAGGCTGATCTTGATCTCACAGGGATTCACTTGCCTCTGCCTCCCAAGTGCTGGGATTAAAGTCATGTGCCACCATACCCAGTTCAACTATTTTTTTAAAGATTTCTTTTTAGTTGTGTGTATGTGTGTTAGCATATACATGTGAGTGCAGATGTTGTGGAGGCCAGAGGTGTCAGATCCCCCTGAAGCCAGAGTTACAGGCAGCTGTGAACTGCCCAACATGGGTGCTGGGAACCCAGCTCAGGGCCTCTGTAAGAGCTGCATGTGTTCTGACCGTCTCTCTGGTCTCCCTTCAACTATTTTCAGTGTCTTACATTTAAACTTTGTCACTTCAGTATCATGATTTTTTGTTTAACTTAATAAAAATGTTCTGTTACTACATTTTTAAAACTCACAAAAAGGTTTTTTTCTACTTTATCTTTGGCAAGAAAACTAAATTTATAATTTGAATTGTGAAAATCTGACTGTTGTATTAATGTGTTATAAGAGAGGGAGTGAGAGAGACTAACTTATCCAAACATATAGTATATTAATGATAAATGATTTTACTGAAAAATTAAGTCATATTTTATTGCTGTATTTAGTTGATCTTATGACATTTAAGTGTCTGAGCAGTAAATTTTTCAAAAAGAAAACTACTCTGTAGTATTTAAACTTTACACTTATCAATTTGAGCCTAATATGATTTAAGTGTGTAGCTATGATTTTGGGATTAAAGCCAGGGCCATGTGCACATTAGGCAAGTGCTGTACCACTGAGCTATATGCTCTGTCCTCTAATCCACTTTCTGTAATTCTGATAATAAGTTAGGACATCTAGGAAGGGCTTAATATTTCACTAGTATGATCTGTGAGTTTCCAAATGTCTCCCATATTTTTATAGTTTCTGTGGCTTGGTCTCAGACAAAACCATATCCTAACTTTTGAACCTGAAGACTTTGACTTCATAGCTACTAACTAAACACATCAATATGTGACTATCAGCTTCATGACAATAAAGCTAACATCTGAAAAGAAAATACTTATGTACTCATTTAACCCACTAACTACCAGAACAGCACAGCTAAAATAATCCTTGGTCTCCAAGGATGACACAGACATCTGAACTCGTACCATTGTGTAGACAGCTAAAACAGAGAGACAGCTACAGTCATAGCAGAAGGGTGGAAAATGTAGACAGGTACATCAGTGACAACAGTGCTGTTCATTGTGCTTGGGATGATACCCTTGGTGCTGTGGAATCTCACGAGCTATACCCAAGGACCCCCGCTTGTTACAGAGAAGCGCATGTAGTAGCTCACTAGGCTTCTTGGCCTCAGAGGACAAGAACAGTTCATTCAGATGAAGAAACAAGAATAGCAAAGACATATTATGCAAGCGATGGACAGATGGCATGTTCCATTCAGTATAGAGAGAGAGATTTTATTTTGGGTGACTTATTACTGTGGAGAGTAATGCTAATGTAAGGAAGCAGGTGGTAGGTATGTGATAGCGTAATCTTGGCCAGTGAAACGGTTCCCTGGGTGAAGGTGGTCATTGCCTGACAATCTGACTTTGTTCCCTGGGACCCACATGGTGAAAGGAGAGAAACAGCTCCTGCAGGTTGTCCTCTGACCTCCACACATGTACTGAGGCACGTGCCTCTCTCCCATAATCAGTCAGTCAATCATAAAACATTTTTAAATATAATGTTTTCCTGGGAGCTATGAAGATCACTAAAGGGAAGAATAGCAAAAGATAGAACTAGAGAAATATCAGTGATGGTGCCAGTGAATGAAAGGGAAGGAGAGCATGTATGAGAGGGAGAAAGAGGGCGCCTCAGGCTTGACAGCTAGAGACCGCTTACACGCCGAATGATAAAGGATTTTAGGTGACGATTATGGACGTAGGAGATTATGAGTTTGAAATTCTCCAAGCAGAAATCACCATAAGAAGTGATTCGTTTGCTCTTTGTAATGACTTTATGAGGAAGATAAGATAACCTCATCTGTTTTACAGATGAGGAAACTGAGGCTCCAAGGTTTTATAGCATGCTAGACAGTAGTGAGGCTACTGCTCAAACCCAGGTGTTCCTGCTGCAAATGTAGTTACTAAAGGTCATGTGAAAGACACTGAGTGTGTTCTTTTCTGTGTAGATACTCTTCTCAATGACTTTCTTTCCCTATTTGACCTATGATATTTGGTGAGTGTGAACCTCATATGGTCACCCTAAGGAAGCTGTTTGATTTTTCCATAATTAAAGAGACGTACTAACATTTCTCTTCATTCTGTTTCCGTTGCTTTCTAATGGAAAGGAATATAGTAAGTATCACTCACAGTGGCCTGCTGAATACATCCTCTGTTTATCCCTTAAGCCATTTGTTTTTTAAACACCCTGTTTTTTCCCATGCAAGTCCCATGTTGAGTGTTATTTCCTTCTTTCGTATGTGATGGTAATGAGGGTTGAAGAGATGCTGAGGCAAAGCGTGTGCCTGAGGAGCATGATATCAGTAGAAAGACAGGGTTTCTTCCTTAGCAGTTTTACTCACCATGGCCCAGAGTTGGCCTCCCATGGCCAGCTTTAGAAACTGAATTGTCAGCATGCCAGAAGATCTGCTGGCCTCCTGAGAATGAGCCGTTTAGGAATTCACAGGTGACTGGTGTATAGCAGAAGGGCAGCACTGGGGTGTAGTGTGACGTCCTATGGGCCATCACTGTCAGAAATACAGAGGAAGCCAGTTTATAGCCATCAGATGGCTTGTTCAGCAAGAGGAGATAGGCCCATGCTGTGAATGTTGATGGCCTGCTCCTGACGTTTCTGTCTGCCTCAGGGCTGGTCCATCTAGCCTGCAAGCACCTGTCCTTGACAGTGCTGGGGAACATTTGCTCTCCAGCTCCCTTTTCTGCATGTTTGTCTGCATCACCTCGGAAGGTACTTTTCCTGTCTTCCTACTCTTAACCTGAGCACGTCCTCTCTTCCCATGGCCGTCAGGACTGATTTGTCAGTCAAACTTTATCTGTACTTGTACTTACGACTTCACTTTGAAAAGCAATTCTTACAGCCTTGAGAATGAAAGGAGGATGATAGAAAAAGTTAATATAGTAATCAGCAGATTATTGAATATGTTTTATGTAGTTTTGGATGGATAAAAAAAAACATTTAAATAATATATAATATAACAGTTATGAGAACTTATTATATACTGTTACCAAAACCAGACTTGAAGTACCAAATAATTAGTTATACGTTGTTTTAGTCATGAGTCTAAAATAGAATAATAGAAACTGTCATTCTACTTTCAATCTGTTCTAGTTAGTGAGTCTATAATCATTTGACTTTTCCTTCCTTCGTGTTTCCTGTACTTCATTTCCTGTAAATTTCATTATTGAGGACAGGGCATAGCTGTAATATTATTAGTTAGGACATAAAGTTTGGTGACAGGCTGTTAGTAACACAAGGTTTGGAATTTATCCCTTATAGTTTGTCTAGGTTATTCTTGTCTCTGTCACAATGATGATGGTGAAATGAATATTCATTTTCAGTCCCAGAGGCGCCAGATCGGCCTACTATATCCACTGCATCTGAGACCTCAGTCTACGTCACCTGGATTCCCCGGGCAAATGGGGGTTCTCCCATCACTGCCTTCAAGGTGGAGTATAAACGGATGAGGACTAGTGATTGGCTGGTGGCTGCTGAAGACATCCCTCCTTCCAAGCTTTCCGTGGAAGTTCGTAGTTTAGAACCAGGTAGTATTATGTCCCCTGCTCCTTCCATACACATTTGATAAAGTAACATTGTGAAATTAATGAAATAAAGAAAATGAGAAGAAGAGAACAAATCTCCTGAAATCTGCCTGTCCCTGGACAGTGTTTATATTTTGGTCTATGTCTTTTTCTAGTCTCTTTTCCCTTTTTTAGTTTACCTTGAAATTATGCCATAAATATTGTTTTGCATCCCACCATTGTCTGTCTACCTTTTGTAAGTATATCATAATTTGCTTAACTGTATTTATGTTTGTACTGGTGGGAATTGAATTCAAGGCCTTGTGCGTGCTAAGCAAGCTGTAGCCCTATCTTTTAACCATCTCTATTTTGAGATTCTAAATGCTCTACAGTCCCATATCCCCCCAGATCTTGAGGTTATATAAGAGATTAAGCCATGAAAAAGAGAAAGCTTAAATAAACTACTTTTGTTTGGGTTTATGACCACCTCTGGTCCTGGAGTTTTGCATGCACACTAATGTAACGGCTGTCCGTGTCCAACCCTGTATCATAAGTTATAGTTAGTTTTAAATATAAGTAAAGCTAAGTAACATTGTTTAGATAGAAAACCTTGTCTTCGTATCCAGGTGATTATTTCTGAGTGATAAGAAAACTGGCTTTAGGATTTTAGTATACTCTTTAGATGAAGATTTTCAAAAATTCACGATTACTAGCGTTTGTTACGGATCTTAATATCTCATTTGGATAAATTCCTTCTGTTGCATTTTAAAGCTGCTCTTCTCTATCCCATTATCTTTGAAACCAGAGCATCTGCTCTCTGCTGTGTGCTGTTGTGCTGCTCCAGAAATGTGTTCTTTATCAGGTTCTGCTTTCAAAGGGAAAAGAGTCTAGTTTTGGGGATGGATGTTTCAGCTAGTGGGATCTTTGATGGGTATGACTTCAAATGGAAGGGTAAAAGGAATGTTTTTGTAGTTCTGTGTCTGCTTCCTCTGTGAGCACCATTAAGCTATTCTAACATTCATTCCTGGTAACTCTTAATAGGTCTTGGGGTCTTAAACATAAGACATTGAACAGCCTGTTTGAGTTGATTGAAATTGCCAAGTGAGTTAAAAGAAATTTATAATATATAGGCATTGGAGTATGTTATTGTTATAGTAAATAGGCATATAAAAGCAATTGTCATATTTTGTTTCATAATTACCTTGAGTTATATAGCTAAGCAAATACTTTTCCCCTGAGCTCCATCCCCAGGCCATTATAACCTTATTATAGATTTTTATAGTTACAGGAGTTTTTGTTGTTGTTGTTCCCCCAACCCAAGGTTCAACATACAAATTTAGGGTCATCGCTGTCAACAACTATGGTGAGAGTTTTCGGAGCTCAGCATCCCGTCCTTACCAGGTAGCTGGTTTCCCCAATCGTTTTTCCAACCGCCCAGTAACTGGACCTCACATCGCATACACAGAGGCTGTCAGCGATACTCAGATTATGCTAAAGTGGACGGTACGTGAGTGAGCATCTTCTTAATGAGATTTCATGTCAACAATGAAGTATTCTCATGACATGATACTGTGAGCAACAAATTGTTGACCTTTTAATGAGGGAGTAGAAGGGCATCAGTATTTGTCTGAAGGATGTATTCTAAGAGAGACAGGGTTAAAAATAGAACTATTGTTTCCTCTGCTATCATCCAAGTGTTGTTAACTTAATTGCTATTTTGTGGTTTATTATTTTTGAACTAAGAGTTTTATTTGTTAGCCTAATGAAGTGAGGCACTCTGGAGGTGGAGGCAGAGCTCTATGAGATCAAGGCCAGTTGGTCTGTGTAGCAAGTTCGAGACCAGCTGGGGCTACAGGGAGACCTTGTCTCAAAACAAAACAGAAAAACTTGATGAAGGGTGTGTTATTTTGTTTAGTCCTGCAGTAAGTTAAATGCTCATATGCCTTTGAAGATTTCTGAATTAAGTTAAAAAATGGCCACAACATGTATTGTAAAATGAACCTAAGAAAACATTACCACAGAGGTAGGAAATATTTATAGATGTTACTTTCATTTTTATCTTTGATAAATCTTTGCTTTTCTTTTCTAGTATATTCCATCAAGTAACAATAATACTCCCATTCAAGGATTTTATATCTACTACCGGCCAACAGATAGTGACAATGATGGTGACTACAAGAGGGATATTGTTGAAGGTAGGTCTCCTGGGCAGGCTGGAATCTACAGAGGAGCTTTGGGGAGGGAGGCTTATAGGTATAATGACCCATTAGCCAAGGCTAAGATTAAGTCAGAAATAAACATATTATTGTTGAATTTGTCCTAAGAAATCAGATTTTTCCAATTCAGCATATATATGTATGTTATATATGTGTTCTACATTTTTGTTGAAGAGATAATTGTACAGTATAGGAGAAGACAGGATTTGTTAGCAGTTCATCTGGAAAAGGACTGTGACTTCTGCTTTCTTTAATGACCAGTTGCAGCTTCTTACTACATAAAAACAGCAACAGCGTCTCACCCAGTTTGTTGATCTCTGCGATAGGAAACTCACATGTCAAACTGAAACATCTACCCACTTTAAGCGATGTTGAGAAGTTGGAATGTGTTGTAGAGAAAAACGAAACAGCCAAGATGTGAAGGGTGTTGAAACTGCTCTTCTGTACATTGAAAATTAATGTGAAGTGGTGTCTGTGGCTGGTGATGGCCAGTCTCCACCCTTAGCGGTTTTTCTCGCATCTTTTCTCATTGGAGCTGTTCATCCCACTCACCTTCTTTTTAGTTTCCTCTTATACACCAAGGTTTTTCCTCCCCAGGCTCTTGGTGCAGGGTAGTTCTGCAACACACTCTTCCCGTCTCCTAATAGTTTTATATACAAGCATGAGTGTTTAAAATTATTCGTCTCCCTATCAAATGTTGACCTCCTTTGGCCATGAGATCTTTGTTCCACTGCCATGTGCTCAGCCCCTTCAATGGTGAGGGGTTCGGTATCAATGAAATAGACCTATGTATTGAGTCGAGAAAAGGCAAGGCTTCTCTTAGTTTGCTTTCCTGTTGCTGTGATAGAAACACTGACCAAAGGGACTTAGAGGTGGCTGGAGTAGGAGCAGAAGCTAACCCTCACATCTACAAGCAGGCACAGGAAGCAGAGAATGACTGGAGATCCAGCAAGGCTTAAGAACTCTCTCAGCCCGCTTCCAGTGACTGCTTCCTCCAGCATGGCCACACCTTCTGAGACCTCCCCAAACAGAAACACCACTGGGGACAAATGCCTAGAGCCTGTGGGGGTGTTCTCATTCAAACCACGACGTGGTGATGCTCAGACTGGTAAAAAGAAGCAACATGCGTGCAGTGTTCACATGTCTAGAGACCTTTTTATTGGAAAGAAGCAAAGTCAGTTGGAACAGGAGTTGTTATAAGGAAAAAATTTAAGAAAAAACTTTCTGACATAATCTGTCCATGTTCTCTCACAAGGAGATAGACTCCCTGAGTCTAGAAGCGTTGAGTCAGTTCTACATACCCAATTCTTAGTAATATCTTAGTTGAGATTCTTGGTTTGGGAAGAAAACATCCTCCAAGTCTGTTTCAGTTCCAAATTTTGATTTTTTTTGAAAATAGTGAATGTCTTGTTGGGTCTCTAGTCCGGTGGTAGAACATGTGCTTAACATATGCCAGGCTCTGGGCTCTATCCACAGTGTGTACTTTATAAATAAATAAATAAATAAATATTGGCAAAAATATCTCAAAAATTGCTCTGAGCCTAGGATTTACCATATGACTTGCTGCCAGCAAATACATAGTTTTAAGTACATCATACCATATTACATATTATAGCATTTCTTTTTCTATTTATTCAATGGAATTACTTTTGTATTGTAATGACAGCTTTGTGATCTGAATTTTTATGCTCAGTATGGTGACTGCACAATGAGATTTTTTTTGAATAAAGGAATGGTTCTTTCTCCTCTGCCATAATTTTAATGGCAAGCCTGTTTTGTGTTCTCAGAAGTTAAGACAGTAGCCATCTTTTGGGAGAGAAGTGACCACAAGGAGCATCAGGGGACTTTAGGATGTTGTCAGAGTCCTCTTTGGTAGTTGAGATACTGGTACCCTAGGCATGTGTGGTTTTGAATGGTCATTGAGCTGTACACATTATGTGTACTTATCTGTGTGCATGTTTTGCATCAATTAAAAGGCTGTTAAAGAAAATGAAAGATGTTGTGACTTCTGTATTTTCATCCTATTCAAGTCTTCATTTTAGCTTAGCTGGTTTAAAAGTGGGGATATCAGGGACTGGAGAGATGGCTCAGTGGTTAAGAGCACTGATTGCTCCTGCAGAAGATCCAGGTTCGATTCCCAGCACCCACATGGTAGCTAACAACCATCTATAACTCCAGTTCCAGGGAATCTGACACCCTCTTCTGATCTCTACATACACTGCATGACATGGGTGTACTTACACGTAGGCAATACATTCATACACATAAAATTAAAATAATAAAAAAATTTTAAGTGGGGAAGATCAGATTTTTCTTTTTAAATGTTTTTCATACTGGCATAAACACTGTTATGCTTCTAAACAAGGTAGATATAAATGGAGTGAGGATCTCTGTCTTTATCTTCCTCCTTCCCCACCTTCCTAGTTGTGCTTTCTAGGAATCCTTGCTGGTAAACAGTTTTTAAACTGTGTTCTTTAGAAAAATCTTTGAATTTTACAAACTTCTATGATCTAGATGTTGAGCCCGGGACTTGAAATGAGTTTAGCAAAGCCTTTGTGTCTAGTGGTGCTTGCAAATGTGAGTTTCCTGGTTCATGGAAAGCTTGTTTATAAATGTAATGCACTGAGCAGTTAGATGTTTAAGTGGGCTCCACTGTGCTGTGTAATTTGCTTATTCCTTATTTTCAAGCTTATGCATTTGAAATTCTTTTTGTGGCAGCTGGAACTACTAGTCTGTTCTCCCAAACCAAGAAACAAAAATACTTTTTTTGTATGTACCTAAAGTTTTCTTTGAAGACTTTGTGTGTCCTAATCCAAAATTTAGGCTTTAAAAAATTGAAATAATTATCAAAATGTAATAAGAACAATTATATTCCTTACACTGTCAGTTCTTCTAAATTAAATGCTACACTTAAATAAACTATATACCAGTGCTTTTTTGTTGAAGATTTTTATCTTGTAATGTCAAGTCAATTTCAGACAAATAAGAATATAAAGATGATGCTGATCTTTACTTCTGTGCTTTAGGTTGAGTAAGGGATATGTGTTCATTGATTGGCTTTAAACCTAATAGTGCACTTAGTTGTCGTATCAGAGACAGAAAATTCCTCTTCTTTGCTGATGTATAATTGTTGCCATTAGAAGAAGCCATAGCAATAAATATAAATCTAACAAGATAAGCATTTTAATTATTTTCCCTTAGAAGCATAGCAGAAGCCTATTTAACTCTACAAGTTCTGTGAAGGAAAGCTTTAGATCTAGGATAGGGGTTTTTAGTAGGTGAGTGTAGAACCAGGTCAGGAAAGATCTAAGGCTAGAGGGAAAAAGTAGATGTCTTATGGGAAATATTTGGATTTTAGAAACAGATCTAGTCCAGTTTGAACCACTCTTCAAATTAAAAAAAAAAAAATGGGAGAGTCTCCTTACATGTAGAAATGAAGTATAGAATTCCTCCCTTCTTGAGCCTTTCAGAGATCCTTGATACTAAACAAGCAGATTTTTGCCCGTATGAAAGAGTCTGTATGAGTGAGATGTTTCATGTTGGTAACTTGGAAAAGCCACTGAGCTTCCAGAGTGAAATGTTTTTGTCTGTGTTGAATTAGAAAGGAGCCTGTGATACTGGTCCTGTCAGCCAAGCTGATTTGACTTGTGTATGTGGTTTGGTTTTTCCTTCTCCCTTTAATTAATTCTTAAATCAGTTGGTGGTATACTTGAATTTCTAAGAAACAGTGGAAACAGTTTGAAGAGTCGTTTTCTAAGAGGGATTAAGAGTTCTTGAAGAGTTAATTAAATCTGGCAAAAAGGTCCCTGTTTATGAAAGTTTGTCACAGGTCCATGGAAGTGAAAACGGAGAATGATTTACACTGGAGCGCTCAGTTTGGAAGTGTTTCTAAATGAAACATTGGCTGTGTGCCATGGATAACAGAGTCCCTCTAGTAGAGATACTTGTGTGGTACAGAGACTCAGACTCGAAAGAACAGTGATCTTGGGAGCAGCTAAGATCTGGATGGCCTTGCTAGGCTGATATAGGGACCGAAGGACTTGATGTTTTTCACCCTACACATGAAGTTAGCATGTAGTTTGTAAAGACGCTCCACTAATTTATAAGTATTACTGCCAATGTACTCCTACAACTTAAGTTTATCTCTTTATCTGTTTTCTATATCACTTAATAGAAATGCTGTTTATCCCTGACTCATTACTAAAATACTTATATGAAGTATATTTTTATTTCCAAACTATGCTAAATGGTGAGGGATGCTGTTCCAATCTCATTTGGAAAATACCAAATAACCTCTTTAATGTCTTCAAGGCTATCTCTCATTTCTGTTTTCTAGGTTCAAAGCAGTGGCACATGATTGGTCATCTGCAACCAGAAACCTCCTATGACATTAAAATGCAGTGCTTCAACGAAGGTGGGGAGAGTGAGTTCAGCAATGTAATGATCTGCGAAACTAAAGGTAGGAGAGGGATAAAAGTTTATACTTCTCCTTGGCTGGTGCTAGACCAAACTCTGGATCAGTTCTTTGAATTATTGGTATATTTCTCTATGGAAATTATGTCATTGGACCAGTTTTTAGATGCATGCAGTTAGATTGTCCCAATAGAAATATAATGTGTTGGCGAGAACATATCAAAAAAAATTATCTACTAAGCATGAGTTGTGTCTATTAATTTACATGTAGCTATAAGTCACCTTCCTTCTCTTTTTCTCCAAAGAGGATAGAAATTTTTGCTAGCTCTGTGAGAATTGGAGTACTAGTAAAATGAGCACATGAGTACTGAGGAAATGTCCTATACATGTGTGTTAAAATCCATATTCTGTTACTATAATGTGATGCCTGTGGCTGGGTACTTTATAAGAAAAGAAGGTTTATTTAGTCCACAGTTCTACAAGTTAAGGACATGGTGCTGGCATCAGCTAAGCTCTGGCAAGGACCTATGGCAGACGATATCACAGCAGTAGGAATGCGTGGAGCAGGGAATACTCAGCTGACAAGATAGTAAGCCAGCAGGGCCAGAGCAGGGCCAGGCTTGTTGTTGTTGTTGTTGTTGTTTTTTATAACAACTCTCATGAAAACTAAGTAGGCTCTCACAGGATCTTCATCAGCTCCTTCTGTATGAGGTTCCACCTCTTTGAGGCCCCACCACCTCTTAACCTCACTACATCGGGTTCTAAGCTACCAGCACATGAAGACTCTGGAACACTCAAGCCTTAGCAGTCTGCTAAAGCAGTGTCTTGAATGACAGAGACGCACTAGCTGCTTGTTTATGTATCCGTCATGCTGTTTAGCATTAGCAATTGCTGATTCTCAATTGTCATCATCAACTGCCTTCACTCACAGAACTGTAAAATATTATCTTTAAAAACAAGAAGACACTACATGTGAATATTTATAAAGCAAAAATCTCCATTAATCTTTACAATCCCATTAGGGATTATTCAGTTGTCTCCATGTGATTCTCTTTTGCCTCAAAAAATAAGGAGTCTAGGAGTAGAGAATTAACTTTCAGGTCATTTAAATCAGAAGCTCTCAGTCATTTCTTTCCTCTTTGCCCTCTCCTGGGTATTTGTATATCAGGGTGGCACTGAGCACAGCAGCCCTCTTAGGGAGTCACAGGTCTGGGCTCTACATGTAGGCTTGGTGGTAGCTGGTAATGCTATTCTAAGAAGTTTTCAGTTTTTCACACATGGTCTTATGTGTCCCAGGCTAACCTTGAACTTACTATACAGTCCTGAATGTCCGTTCTCCTGCCTCCACCTCCTCAGTGCTGGGATTACATGTGTGAACCACCATACTCGGTTTGTGCAGTGCTGGGGATCGAACCCAGGGCTTTGTGCATGCTAGGCAAGCACTCTACCAACTGAGCCACATTCCCAGTCCTTAAGAAGATACTTTTAAGAAGACTTGGAAGGCATGGAAGAAGGCAGTTGCTGAATGTGCATGATAGTTGTCAGCGTCTGCTGCAGGTGTTCTGATTTTAAAATGAGAAAATGAACAAGGAAATTAAACAAAACAAGGAAGCAAAGATGAAATCTTGAATTTCAAAGCCGGCATAGTTCCACCTTTTAAATTCTCCATTGTGTGTCTTTATGCTGAAAAACTCTCCTGTTAAATCCACATTGAAACATATATATACCTACATCTTATCTTGAATTTCATTTGGTTAGTATATATTTGAGTGCCTTTTTGAACCAGACACAGTGATGTTTTGGGGAGCATTTCTTACCTATTTCTAAAGTGCTATCATAATCAAAATAAATACAAATAGATCATTTCTTTACCTGCAATATTGAAAGTCTTACTGGGTGGGGCTGGAGAGATGGCCCCAGTGGTTAAAAGCACTTGCTTCTCTTGCAGAGGACAGAGGTTTGGTTCCCAGCACTCATGCTAGTTGACTGAGAGCTATCATAAATCTAGCTCAAGGGAATCCAATGCCTTCTTCTGACCTCCATGGGCATCAGAACACATGTGTGTGTAGTAACATGAGTGTATACACACACATATGTAAACTTTGCAGGCAGAACATAGAACAATACAGGGCCAGGGTTATAACTCAGAGGGAAGTCCCAAGTCCCAGAATTCTATCCCTAGCACTGCAGAGAAGAAAGCAAGGAGCTGAGACAGTGTCAATGGGGCTTATAGTAATGTATCTGTGTTCAGAATAGTGTACCTCAGGCCTGGAGAGATAGCTCAGCAGTTAAGAGCACTGGCTGCTCTTGCAGAGGACCCAGGTTCTACTCCCAGTACCATTGGATACTGGGTACTAGGGGCTAGCAACTGTCTGTAACTCCAGTTCCTGGGCCTCCAATGCCCTCTTCTGACGTCCATGGGCATTGTACTACTCAGGCGTACTCACACGTATGCAGGCAATTCACTCATATACATTTAAAAAAAATTATCAGTGTGACTCCTTTACAACCAGAAGTGTATTTGACTCATGGTACTGGAGGCTGGGAAGTTAGAGCATGGCATCTGGCGAGGGCCTCTGTGCTGTGTCTTAACGTGGTGGTGGGGTACATGAACGAGATAGGGCAAGGGTACAAATTCAGATCTTTTTAGATAAGCAATCCACTCTCCCTCTTTTGGTAATGATGTTAATCCATTAATGAGGATAGGGTCCTTGTGACCTAATCACTTCTTAAATATTCCACTTATAGTGCTGTTATAATCACAATTTAATTTCTATATGACAAGCTATAACACTCTTCATTACAATCTTAAGATAGCTCTTTATTATCCCCATTTTCCAAATGCAGAAACTGGGGTTTGTAGAGATAAAAGGATAAAAATGGTACAAGTAGTATAACTGAGTTAAACCTAAGTGACCTGGCTGCAGAAACTGGGCTGTAGGGCCACTGCCCTCTGTAGAGACGGCTGTGCAGCCACTACACTCTGTTGCTTTTGAGTGACATCTGGAGCCGTAAGAACATAAGATTTGGGAATGTAGAAAATGGGGTTTGTAACCCACTTGTTGGATTGCTTTTGTGTTCACAATTGCCCAGAATTTCAGTGAAGTAAGAAAGACTGTTCTTATAGGGGCTTCAATAGACTTTGTTTGGAGAGTGCTTAAAGGATGCATAAAGGTTTTAGAATTATGTGTAGTTGCTATGGTAGTTCTGAGCTGTATTTTCTAAAGTTGATAATTCCTTTTGTTGTTATTTTTGAGACAGACAGGGTTTCCCTCCTGCCCCAGCTGACCTGAAATTCACTATTTAGACTAGGCTGGCCTCGATTTTAGAAAGATCACTTGCCTCTGCCCCGTGAGCACTAGGATTAAAGGTGTGCACTACCATTCTGGCTGATAAGAAGAATAAAATACTATTTCTGAGTTTAGTCAGTCTACAGTATGTTACATAGAATGAAAGTGCCCCCCCCCCAATACGTTGAAATGCTTTTATTTCAACTCTGGGAGTCTTGTGTGAGTACAGCTAAGCAGACCGTCATGTAGCAGTTTGGGTCAAACTGAATTCGTATGTTTCTCAGTTTTAAAATTACTAAAAATTTCATGAACTAAAACTGTAGCAAATTCGAATTTCAAACTTTGGATTCTTCTTTGTGACTCATTGGTGGTCAGATTGACTCTGTAAGAAGTGTAAACAGACCAGCTTGCATTCCTAGCCAGACCTCCTTCAGAGAGTAAACCATTTCATAAACTCTGTATTCACTATGACTTAATTTAAAAAAATATATTTCAACTAGTGAAACGTGTTCCTGGAGCTTCGGAGTATCCCGTGAAAGACTTGAGCACCCCTCCCAGTTCTCCAGGAAATGGAGGGAATGTAGGGCCTGCGACCAGCCCTGCCAGAAGCAGTGATATGTTGTACCTCATTGTTGGCTGTGTGCTTGGAGTCATGGTTCTTATCCTTCTGGTTTTCATCGCGATGTGCTTGTGGAAGAGTCGCCAACAGAATGCCATACAAAGTGAGTCATTGATAAGTATTTTCTTATATTTTTCTAAAGATGGGTAGAGAAAATATTGTCAGAACAAATATTAATTCCTAACACACTGGTGTATTTGTGTCATGGAGTGAAAGCTGTTAGATCCTCTCCACTCTGAGGAGGTGACTTTAGAACCATTCACACTGTCAGCCAAAGTAAGTGGAGCATCAAATTAAATTGCCCAATAGAAATAAACACCAAAGCCAAAACTAAGCAGCTCTCTAAGTAAATAGCTGACTTGATGCTGGGAAAGTCTGACTTTGTTGGACCACCAAAGAGGATGAGTGCTTGAAGCATGAGCTCTGGAATCACTGTAGGAACATCTTCATGCTGGTACAAGTCTAGTCAACAGGGAGCAGAGATGGCTTGATGGAAAGGAAGGTAGTGAAGACATTTCTGAGTTACTGTCATTGAGTGACATGAGTGGGGATAGCATTCATGGGTCCTGTACCTGCTGTACCCAAACTCTGCAGGGGTGTCCTGTCTCCCAAATATGTCTAGTAAGAAATGCTTGCAGGGTTGATGATGGTACTATTTTGACACTAACAACTTACCTTTCCTGGCCCCCAACTATTTAAACATAGTATAACCAAATCAAGCAGGTGTATCAGACTTTGATGTAAGGAAGATTTTCCCCTTTGGCTCCAGAATAAGGAAATGAAAGAAAAGCAAGAGGAAACCAACAGTGATAGGCATTTCAGGTGCTGCTGGCCAGTTCTCCCCTTTTAAGTGAATAGCCTAGGAAAAAGAAAAAGGCATCTATTTTTTGATTGGATGATACCTTCCAAGAGAGGCTTAAAGGAAGTTGGTAGTGTCAGGCTGAAAGGTTTGTGACCATTTGATTGAGCCTTATTATAAATGGCTGTAATGCCATTGCTTTTCTGTGTCTGTGTGTGTGCTGAGGCATAAAGTGTTGCTCTGGTTATCAGAGCAGGATTAGTAGAGTAAAAAAAAAAAAACTGTTTTCCTTTGTGTGTGTTTAAAAATGGAAAATTATCATGAGAGTGTGTATTCAGTCCTTTATTCCACCAGAAGAAACTTACTGTCTTCTGTGTCTCAGACATTTTGCTGAACAGTGGACATAAAATTATAAAATAAGCACAGCTTGCTTTCTCAAAGAGCCCAGGTTAGTGGAAAAGACAGACAGGTACTCTGAGGATATAGCCTGTGTGAGGAAGCACAGGAAGAGGGGCACTTTGGAGAGGAGGGCGAGTCTCGTGATTTATCAAGAACCTGGCCACAGATCTTGTATCATTTTGATACCGGACATTCTGAGGAATATCTTACTTTTTCTAAATGCATCTGGTAGGTGTGCCTCTGAAAAATCAAAATTGGCTCATGTTGCTTTAAATATAAGGAAATGGATTGCCTTTTGCCTTTGGTACCTCACAGCCTCCTCATGGCTGTCATGACAGGAGGAACTAGGCGAATAGTCAGTGAATGGAAACACATCAAAGTGCCACTTACTGATGGTTCAGATGGCCCTAAAGTTGATCTGCCATTGTTGGACACAGTTGTTTTCAGCTCTCTGAGGCACGTGGGCATCTAACACTTTTGACTTCTTCTTGATGCCAGCACTCTGATGGTTTCAGCCTGCATAATTTACTCTCTTGAGAGTGATTTCTCTCTGGTTAATTTTTCCTCTTAGTAACAGAATCACAGTTAACTCAAAAGTTTGGAAAACCTACTCACTGTAAAGCAAACAACAGCAGCAACCTTGTTAAAGCTTTATAGGATGTTTGCATGTTTTGATTTAGTCTTATTTGTAGTTTAGTGATTTCATCAATAATGTTTTCTACACCAGAGATTGTTCTTTCCAGTATCTGACTTTGTTTTCCTTTTTAAAAACTTGTTCTTTTTAACAGAATATGACCCACCTGGATATCTCTACCAGGGATCTGATATTAATGGGCAGATGGTGGAGTATACCACTCTCGCAGGGACAAACCGAATCAATGGGAGTGTCCACGGAGGCTTCCTCAGCAGTGGCTGCTCCCATCTCCACCGTAAAGGCCGCAATGGAGTCGGTGGGATCCTGAATGGAAGCTTAAATGGAGGGCTTTACCCTGCACACACAAACTCGCTGACCAGGACACACGTGGAGTTTGAACATCCTCCCCATCTAGTGAATGTAAGACATGTCATTATATAAGTAATAGCTTCTCTGTGCCACAGTGTGACAAGGTGTAAGAACTGGTGAGCATGCTTGGCTGCTTTCCCTATAGACACAAGTTCATGTTCACGGACATGCTGTGGATTACTAGCAGCTCTAGAGCCAGAGTAATCTTCATCAGTCTGCTCTCATTGGTAATAGCTGTGCTGGTTTCTAGTTTTAAATTACTTACCACAAAGTGGAATATAAGAAAGAATAGATCAGGAGTTATTCTTAAGACAGAATGTCCGTGGGCAAAGACTAGACCAGATGCATGGCATTTTATTTATTGGGAGTTGAGTCTAAAAACTCAAAGCTGTTAGGTCTGGCAGATGGGGAAACTGACGGGAGCAAGCTGGGAATGCTACAGTAGGAGCATGGTGACACACTGCTGCCCTCACTGAAGCCGCAACTCCAGTTCAGTACCTGCTCTTGTCAGGTGCGGTGGAAACGTGGGATTGCTAGGTTTTTCTTAGCTTTCAAAACACACCAAAATCCAGGTCCTGGATATTATTCAATTTTTTCTTCCATGCTGGAGATGGAAGCCAGAACCCCTCCCATAGTAGACAAGTTTTCTACCACTAAGCCCTGCTCTCAGTTTTGTGAAAAAGGTCTCTATACACTGCCAGTTTGTAATTTCTGGCTCATTACAAGTCTGTTTTGCCTAATGTGTTTTATTTCTGTGGCTTACCAGCTTTTTGCATTTTAGAACACTAGCATTCATTAGCCACAAATAATTGCAAACCCTTAAAACTTCCTTATTTCTGAGACCAATAACACAGCTTAGTTTTTGTGATGGGAATAGAATGGCATGTTTTAGATTTATGCTGGCTAAAGGGAGTTTTGATTTATTGCATTCTTTGTGTGGGCATCCATATTACCTTTTAACCTGATCCGAGAGTATGTTTAGTTGAACAAGAACATTCGTTTAGTTTTTACCATTGTTTGATTAGAGAGAAACTTGCCATTACCCTTAGTGTGCTGTAATCTGTAAAAGGTTTATTTCATCTTTACTTTAATGAAGATATACTAAAATATATTTGAACAACTGTAATATGCATTTGTGTCATATGACTACAAGCCTATGACTTCTATGTTTGCTTTAGTTGGCTTATCCTCATTACCAAAAGAGAATGAGGATTTCATTATTTTGTGAGGAAAGACATGGCTTGTATTCAGACTTGCTAAACTTTTTTGTCACCATTCCTAGTCCACTGTTAACCTCATTCAAGAAAGTGGGGAGAAAGTGTTATGCTTTGAATGTTGTTATGCTGTTTCCATAAGAAGGAAGCATAAAGCTGATGCCTTCTTTGAACAGGGAGCTCTGTGACATGCCATTTAAATAATAGTTGCCCCATTGGATATACAGTTTTAGATGTTATCATCTATGATTTTATTCTATTCGTTTTCTTATCCTTCTGGGTGGGAAGAGATGAAGAAAGTTAAAAACTTAATGATCATGGAAATCAATTAATTAACTTTAACATATTTAGTGATTCTCATGAACCATATCACTGATAGGATGTAAGTTCATTTTTTGATCTTCTTCAGTTTGCCCTCATGGACTGAATGTAGTGTAGGGATATTCTTGAACTGTGTTTTCTTAATCATTCCTGTTGTTAGTTGGATCGGGAATGAGGAAAGAAAATTTCAGTCTTGGTTTGCTTGGCTGTTGTTATAAGATAGATGAAATGGAAAATATTCTAGCAAAAACAATTGCCTGAACTTTTTCTAACCTTGAAGGTCTGCTTTGGGTTTGGGTGCAGTGTGACAGCCTCTCCCACCCTTATCAGATTCAGTTCTGCTGTTCTCACCAGAAAGTAGAACTCTGAATCTAAGACCAATTCAGTCTTTAACTTCGTGTTTGCCATTCTGTATGTCAAGTGAATATTTTACAATGAGGTATGTGTTAATCTGGGCATTTTCCTTAATTACTGAGCAGTTTCCGCCAAAAGCAACATCAAAATGTTAATTCTTCCCAAGTCATTGCTGGCTGAGAATCTACTCCATCTGGAAAAATATGACGTTTTAACACCAGGGCAGTCAAGTGAACAGACCTAATTGAAATAATTACAGGAAAATGAAGATGGTTTGGTCTTGTGACATCATTCAGACATTTCACATCCTGTTTGTCTAACTGGCATCACATAAGATTTTTCCATGACTGCTAAAAAATAAAAAAAAAATGAGTAGGAGGTTATGATGTATAATATATTTTAGGGCATAAATTTGAAACACTGAAGGAAGTGACTAACCTCCCTTCATTTATTTGTCTTTTTCCAGTAGAAGAATATGGAAAATTATGGCACTAAGCTTTTGAGTGGTTTAGCACTGTGCAGAGCTCATTTGCGAATAAGCAGTCACATGACATTGCTCGGGAAACAGGTTAAAATGTGCCACACAGATGCTTATTATTGAGATGTGTTTGTGATTATTTGGGTGATGGTCAATGGCCTCTTAAGCCTCTTCTTTTCTTTCTCCTTGAACTTCCTCCCAACCAGGGTGGAGGGGTATACACAGCAGTCCCTCAGATGGGCCCTCTGGAATGCGTCAGCTGTCGGAATTGCCGGAACAACAATAGGTATGTGCTGGGTCACATTGCTGTGACAAAGGTATATATATCAGTTTATTGTTTTCCTTCAGCAGAGGAAGTTCTTGAAATTTGACCTCAGATACAAAACTCAGAATTCACAGTCCTTAAGTTTAAGGCTGGAATTCCTTTTTTGCCCCACTCTAAACTTTTTATCTTTCTGTGCCTCAGTTTTTAGACTTGTGGTGACAATATTAAATACTGAACAGAAATGTCATTGAAAGGTAGAGGTATTCTCTGTACAGCTTTTACCTTTTCCCATTTGTTATTTTTCTCTCTGTATTGAGATGCTATGATGGTCATTACAGTCAATGATGTTTAAGCATTAAGTGAAACAAAACAAGCATCTCTTGTGTATAGAGGAATTATACTAATATTGCTGAAATTTTCCTATTAGATTATCCAGTGTTCTTTCTTAATTCTTAAAATCTTAAGATAATTAAGTTGCCTCTTTGTGTGAGTGCATGCATGTGTATGTAGGTACATGTATGCATGTGGAGCTCAAAGGACAACCTCAGATGTAACTCCTTGGCTCTACCTTACTATTTGAGGCAGGGTCTCTTGTTGACCTAGAGCTCATCAAGTTGGCTAGACTGGCTGCTTAGTGAGCCCAGGGATCTGACTCTCTCTGTCTCCTCAGTGCTAGGATTACACACACCACTAGATGTGGATGTCATATGTCAGGGTAACTGAACTCAGGTCTTCATGCTTATATGGCAAACATTTTACTGTCTAAGCTGTCTCTCCAAGGCCAAACCCTACAGTATAAATTTCCATTGTTTAATTGTAAAAATGATACATACTCACAATGTTTCAAATAAGATAAAATTATTTAAAGTAATATGTAGATCTAAATTTTGACACATAGAAATTCGTAATGGTGGTACATACCAGTAACCCCAGCACCCCGTAACCCCAGCACCCCGTCACCCCAGCACCCCGTCACCCCAGCACCCCGTCACCCCAGTACCCCGTAATCCCAGTACCCCGTCACCCCAGTACCCCGTCACCCCAGTACCCCGTAACCCCAGTACCCCGTAATCCCAGTACCCCGTCACCCCAGTACCCCGTCACCCCAGTACCCCGTCACCCCAGTACCCCGTAACCCCAGCACCCCGTAACCCCAGCACCCCGTAACCCCAGCACCCCGTCACCCCAGCACCCCGTCACCCCAGTACCCCGTAACCCCAGTACCCCGTAACCCCAGCACCCCGTAACCCCAGCACCCCGTAACCCCAGTACCCCGTAACCCCAGCACCCCGTAACCCCAGTACCCCGTAACCCCAGCACCCCGTCACCCCAGCACCCCGTCACCCCAGCACCCCGTCACCCCAGCACCCCGTCACCCCAGCACCCCGTAACCCCAGCACCCCGTAATCCCAGCACCCCGTAACCCCAGCACCCCGTAACCCCAGCACCCCGTAATCCCAGCACCCCATAATCCCAGCACCCCGTAACCCCAGCACCCCGTAACCCCAGCACCCCGTAATCCCAGTACCCCGTAACCCCAGTACCCCGTAATCCCAGTACCCCGTAATCCCAGTACCCATAATCCAGTAACCTGTCATCCCAGTCCCCCGTCACCCCAGTCCCCCGTCACCCCAGTACCCTGTCACCCCAGTACCCCGTAACCCCAGTACCCCGTAACCCCAGTCCCCTGTAACCCCAGTACCCTGTAATCCCAGTACCCCATCACCCTAGTACCCCATAATTCCAGTACCCCGTAATCCCAGTACCCCGTAACTCCAGTACCCTGTAACCCCAGTACCCCGTCACCCTAGTACCCCGTAACCCCAGTCCCCTGTAATCCCAGTCCCCTGTAATCCCAGTACCCCGTCACCCCAGTACCCCGTAATTCCAGTACCCCGTCACCCCAGTACCCCGTAACCCCAGTACCCCGTAACCCCAGTACCCCGTAACCCCAGCACCCCGTAATCCCAGCACCCCGTAACCCCAGTACCCCGTAACCCCAGCACCCCGTAACCCCAGCACCCCGTAACCCTAGTACCCCGTAACCCCAGTACCCCGTAATCCCAGTACCCCGTAATCCCAGTACCCCGTAACCCCAGCACCCCGTAATCCCAGTACCCCGTAACCCCAGTACCCCGTAACCCCAGTACCCCGTAATCCCAGTACCCCGTAATCCCAGTACCCATAATCCAGTAACCTGTCATCCCAGTCCCCCGTCACCCCAGTCCCCCTTCACCCCAGTACCCTGTCACCCCAGTACCCCGTAACCCCAGTACCCCCTAACCCCAGTCCCCTGTAACCCCAGTACCCTGTAATCCCAGTACCCCATCACCCTAGTACCCCATAATTCCAGTACCCCGTAATCCCAGTACCCCGTAACTCCAGTACCCTGTAACCCCAGTACCCCATCACCCTAGTACCCCGTAACCCCAGTCCCCTGTAATCCCAGTCCCCTGTAATCCCAGTACCCCGTCACCCCAGTACCCCGTAATTCCAGTACCCCGTCACCCCAGTCCCCCATCACCCCAGTACCCCGTCATCCCAGTACCCCATAACCCCAGTACCCCGTAATTCCAGTACCCTGTAATCCCAAGATTTGGGAGTCATGGTTAGGAGAGTCACAAATTCAAGACCAGCCTGGGCTACATAACCAGATCCTACCTCAAAAACACAAATCATCTGGATGTGGTGGCACATGCCTTTAATTCAGCCCGTGAGGCAGAGGCAGGCAGATCTCCGTGATTTTGAGGCCAGCCTAGTTTACATGGCGAGTTCCAGGCCAGCTGGGGCTACATAGTGAGAGTCTGTCTCAAAAAATAAAGCAACCCAAAACCAAATAAATCCACCAACTTTGACATATAGAATATCAGATAGTGTTCATAATACTTCTGTATATATTAATCATTAATTACAAGGATTATCTAAAGTTTTGTTTAAAATCTGAGTTCTTGGGGATTGGAGAAGTGAGTCAAGGTTAAGAGCAGAGGACCTAGGTTTTGTTCCCAGCACCCACATGGTGGCCAACAACCACCCATGGCTCCTTTTCCAAGATATCCAGTACTCTCTTCTGACTTCCATGGACATTCCATGCATATGGTACAGTAGTTTGAGAATCATGTCTTTATGATGAGATGCCATCTTAGTACCCCAAATAAATCCCATTTCCATAAAAAAATGTAAGCAACTGCCACCTTTAATTTTTCCATTTGTGTATGCCTCTGTGTAGTATCTCATAGTTTTCATTATAAATGCCTCTTTTTCCCTTTAAGACAATAGAGAATTATATTTCTATTAATTTTCAAGTTAACTACTTTCTATATTTTAAGTTTGTGAGTTTTAGTGTTATCTGGAAACAGGTAAATTCTCTTCAGCTTCATTTCTCTCTGCTTAAATGTTCTTCCTGCATAAAACCCTGCATGCTTAGTGCAGGTCTTTATTGCCTGCTTTGCCTTATGATTTGCCAAATATCTTCCTTGGTTCCCAGGTGATGCTGTGTAGTTTTGACACTTAATAACTGGACATACTAGACATCACAGTGCATGACTCTAATCGTAATGCGTAAGAGGTAGAGGCAGAAGGCTTGCTAGCTTGAGGCCAGGCATAATGTTTGAAGCCAGCCTGAACTACAGTAGTGTTGGGCATAATGTAAGGTGGGTCTAGCCTAAGGCCGCCCACTGGGAGGAACAGAGGAATGGTTCCTGTGGGTGTGGTATTCTGCTCTGGCTAATTATGAGAACAGCACCTGGAAAGAACCTGCCTACCTGGAGACAAACTTACTATTGGCCGTATTTGAGACCCCACCCCATAAGGTCACTGGCTATCCAGACCTATAAGAGCTTGTGTACCTGTTCAACAAACGAGTATGCAGTGCCACGTGCTTGGGCTGCTTCCTGTCCAACGCCCGAAGCCTGCGTCTACTCACCCCCAACCCCTTGGGCCAGCCCCCAGTGGTGAGACACGATGGAAACTAACACGACTATACAGTAGTAGCAAGATTCTGTCAAAAATAATAATAAAATAAAGTAGATATGTAACTCAGTGGTAGAGTGCTTACCTAGCATGAACAAGGCCCTAGGGTTGGATGCCCAGCTAAACATTGGGGGCTGAACAGTTGGCTTAGCGGTTAGGGCACTGACTGCTCTTGCAGAGAGTCCCTTAAGGCTTCCCCTATCCACCTTGGTATGTCAACTGGTTTTGCTATTACATGAGATCTTGTTAGACTGACATAGAGTAGAAATTTCATTGGTGCAGCTTTCCTGTCACGTTTAGAATGTCCTCTTTCTGCCCCTCTTCTGAAATGCTCCCTGAGCCTTAGGTGTAGAGGTTGCATTATTGATGTTTTGCTTAGGGCTACGCATCTCACAGTCACTCATTCTCTGTGTTCAACCAGTTGTGGAATGCTGTAATAATCTCCATCTGTTGCAAAGGGAAATTCTTTATTGAGTGGTGAGAGGTACACTTATCTATAAATATAGGGATATGTTTTTAGAATGTAGTAAGAAATTACACTGTTCTAGGGATGTGACAGAAAGTACATTTTTTCTCTAGTGTCTCTGCCATCCCCAGCCATGTGTACTTGACTATATTTAGGGTTCCACGTATGAGTTCCCTCCCATTGAGTGGGCCTTAAGTTCACATAGTGAGCTGTTGATTACCCCCAAGACAAAAATGTCACTACTATACCAATAGAGACTATTTGCTGGGATGGTCATTGCTGTGGTTTGTAGGCTTTATATTATAGCTGGGTAGGACCATTGATTAGTTTTCTCCCTTGGCAGCTTGCAAAGTATTTTTTGATACTATGAGAACTATTCTTCAAGGAAGAGGCTTCCAGGTTCATTCCAGCTCAATTGAATCTATTCCAGGTTTTTTTTTTTTTTTTTTTTGAATCCTATGTCTGAACTATATCTTGACTTCAACCCTAGCACCTTCCCTTCCTGGGCAGCAACCAGGCTGTGGCAGTAGCCTGAATTATTTGGGGAGTCTTTTGGACTAACCTGACTAATAGCTCTAAGTGAGATTTCCCTTGCTTGGCACTGTGATTTTTTTTTTTTTTGTTATGTAGCCTTCAGCTATATATATGTTCTTGTATATGTATTGTATTTGTATTTTCAGTAAGCTTATTGAATGACTACTACATTTGCCTTTGGCCTTTTATACTACGTAAGCATTATTTATCTCTCTTTCCTCTCTCTTCCCCACATAGCCCTCCCTACTCTGTCCCCAGTTAAAGTTTTCCCCGTTTCCCCTTTGATGATACCAGTCTTTTAGTACCTTCTTTATCCTCATGATTCCTTTCCATTTTCCTGGCTTGTGAGGTTACTTCAGGATATAAACTCATATATAGGGATCTGGAGCTAGGATACACAGATAAGAAAGAACATGTGTCACTTGTTTTTCTGAGTCTGGGTTATCTCACTTAATATAACAGTTTCTAGTTCCATCCATTTATCTTCAAGTTTCATGATTTTAGTTTTTTTTTATGGTCAAGTTGAATTCCATTGTGTAAATGTACCACATTTTCATTATCCATTCATTTGTTGAGGGACATTTCCTGACTGTTGTGAAAACAGTTGTAACAAATATGGACAAGCAAGTAGGATATTGAGTCCTTTGGGTATATGCCAAGGAGTGGTATAGCTGGATCATATGGTAGCTATTTTTTTTTTTTTTTTTTTTAGTTTTAAAGTGTTTTCCACAGATTTCCATAGTGGTTGCACCAGTTTGCAATTCTACCACATACTTGCCAGCATTTAGTATCATTTTTTCTCTTGATCTTAGCCATTCAGACTGGCTTTTAAGAACACTGTAGGTGCAGTTTGGAAAATAAATGAGAGGTAGTATGTATATGAGATTTTAAAAATAAAGACATGAAGCCAGGTGTGGCTCCTAGCTCTCGGGAGGCAGTGGCAGGCAGGTTTCTGTGAGATCAAGGCCAGCCTGGTCTACATAGTGAGTTCCAGGCTAGGTAAGGCTACACGGACACCCTTCCTCAAAAAAGTAAAAGCAAACAAACAAAACAAAAAAATGAAGACATGCATTTTTGTAAAGAGGCCGGTGGAAGGAAGGGTCAAGGATGGATCATCTCACTAGAAACAGCATTGATGAAGAACATTTTGCCCAGCCAGTATAATGGGGACCCCGTCCTGGGTCTGGGGCTACTTCAGGAAAAATCTTTTCCATGCCACAGGCACCTCAGAATTGAGCAAGTCTCCCTCAGGGCTCTTCTGTGCAGAAGCTTACCTGCCCTGTGACCCAGTGCTTCTCCTACCTGTCCTCTGCCTTCTCAGGTTTAAAACCTGAAGTATTTCCCAGAGTGAACTTGTAGGAAACCAGTCATTGCTAACCCTTGCTGAATCCCTTTTTTCATCCCTCTATTTTAGCAGTAACTCTGGAGAAGAATATTGGCTTTACTGGTGTAGTGGTATGAGAAATTGAGAGGGAGGGCACCTTAACAGGCCATGGAGAAACTCTGTTAGATCCCAGGGCATCTGTGGCATGTTGTAAATAACTGCCTGCCTTGCTATATTAAGTTGAACCCTTTTCAGAATTTTAGTAATGTATAAGGAGGCCTGTGGAATGCAGTCTTGTGGGGAGCCCCCCTCCCGCACTGAAGACAGAATTACTCCTGTGCAGTTGGGCATTTCAAGAGTTAACCAGACTTTAATCAAATAAAAGCTTTCTGCCATTCTCCCTGGTTCAGAAGCAGTGATACAGTTCTGGATTTGTAATCAAATGTAGTTTGTTAGTCGCTTGGCTAGTTTAATGGAAAGGAATTGATATTAAATTGGGCCTATTTGCCATCAGTCTTGATAATTTGTAAGAGAGAGTGGAGAAGACACTGATGAAATTCACAGATGAGTGGACAGAGGTCCCATCAGGAAAGAAAGAAATTAACTTTAAGGGTCCTAGAGAGACCAAGAATGGCAGGAAGTAAAAATCAGCTTGGAAAAATGTATGTAATTCATCTGGGAAAGAAAAAGAAGTCAAAGCTACATGGCTGATAATCAGGAGAAAGAAGACCTCTGGGAATGGTGCTTTGGAAAACACAGACGTTACCGAGGGTTGCCAAGTTTCTGTATAGTGATAACCCTAAAAGTCTGTGTGCTGCTGGCTATGGGAGTGCCTTCCACAATGATGTCAGGTGCTGAGATGAACCAAGAAGGTTAATTATGGGACAGTCTTCCAGGCAAGGGTTTGGTGGATTTGGCTGGCTGTTATTGTCTAGCATACTAAGACTCTTCCTCCTAGCAGGTCATTTTTTATAGTTTAGTCTCTCCTATTTCTGAACACTTAGCAACCACAGAGCCATCCATAAAGCCAAAGGAAGAAAGCGCAAAGCCCAAGATTCTGGTTTTCTTCCACATGTGCTAAGAAGTAGTCTTATGCCTAGTTTGTGTTTTGTTTTATTTAAATATTTTAAATTATGTATGTGTGTGTCCATGCATATGCTCATGCACCACCTGTGTGCAAGTACCCACAAAAGCCAGAAGAGGGTGTGGAATCTCCTAAGCTAGAGTAACAGGAGGTTGTAAGTTGCCTGATATGGGTACAGCGAACTGAACTTGGGTTGTCTTAAGGAGCAGCAAGTGCTCTTAACCAATGAGCCCTCTTCCCAGCTCCTAATTTTCTTTTAAATTGATCAAGTACCCCCCCCTTTTTTTTGAGAAAGCTATGTGCACCCAGATTTAACTCCTATCTTAAATACAGAGACGGGGGGCCTATTGTCAAAGAGTACTGCTTTTGGTTTCTGTATTATAGACTGTTTATGGGTCTGTTTGCCATGTCCATCTATGCATTCAGTCATTGTCCCACGCATTTATTGTCACCTTCAGTGCGAAAGTTAGCTGATGAAATACTTTCCAAGAGGAACATCCCACTGCAATGCTGGATCATCCCAATAGACAGCAGTGTGGACAGTGAGAAGGGAGGACCACCACGGCCCTAGAGGAGTGTCATTGTGGTTTGGTTCTGTTAGGGAACTTATCTGTTCCCACAAACAAGGGCTAGGTCAGCGAGTGAGAGGCCCAGTGACAGGAGGAAGGAGCAAAGATGAGCCAAATATACACACCATCGCCAACATATGATTGTTTCAGAAGTCTTCCAAGCACATGTGTGAGAACAAGTATCATATCACAAACCCAAGACATTCATGGATCCTTACTCCTTGCCTTGAGGGATAGAAGAGAAGGAGCTTGGGTTGGGCTGTAGCTTAGTGATAGAGTGCTTGCCTGGTATGCATGAAACCATGGGTTCAGTCCCCACAACTACAGAAAAGTTGGGAAAAGCTTAATATAAAACTTGTGCCATCATCAGAGCAACTTTACTATAATTATGCTTAACAAGTGCTCACCTGTATAATCAGAAATGGATACTTTTTTAGAAAATATTTGTCTGTATAGTTTAACTGAAATACAAAAATAAGTTTAATCAACTACAGAAGTGCCTTGTTCTCCCAAACCTCATTCCATTCTCTTTTATTTCATCTGTGCTGCTCAGATTATTGGTTAAAGAGTGTTATATTATTTTTGTGATTTGAATAATAGAACCATTTTTCTGTTTCATAAGAAGGAGGAAATGTTGTCTTTTAAATTGACATGTCCCAGGTCAACCGAGTTCTTACTGAGTAGCCCAGATTTTGTACATAGTAAGACGCAGAGTTCCATTTATTCAGTGTTGTTAAAATTAAGAGGTTTTGGGCTAGAGAGATGGCTCAGTGGTTAAGAATATTGGCTGCACTTGCAGAGGACCTGGGTTCGTATCCCAGCACCCACATGGTGACTAACAACTGTCTGTAACCCCAGTTCCAGGGGTCCAATGCCCCCTTCTGTCCTCTACAGGCATTGTATGACATGGGCGCACTTACATGTATGCAGGCAATACACATAAAATAAAAATAATAAAATGTTTTTTTAATTAAGTAGTTTCATTCAGAGAGGATTAATACACCTCTCAGCTCAGCAGAAACACTGACTCTACCTTAAGCTAGTAGGTGCTGCATTTGAAGATTATGAAGCCTCAGTTGTAAAATTACAAACAGAATAGTGTAAACTGTAAAGAGTATTGTAGGAGTCTCAGTGAATGCCATTTGCAGTCCTTTGTTCTGTTCTTTTTACCACTTCTAGATTTGTGTCTGTTAAATTTACAATATATACAGATACTCTGTGGTCATCTGCTTACTTTAGAAATTTTTATTAAAGCATTATCAGTGAAAGAGTTGCTTCCTCATGCTAAACCTAATTATATACAGAAGAGAGGTTATGTCTACCTTTTGTATATGATGTCTTGCATGCTTTTATTTCCACATGTCAAACCCTAGTTCAGCCACTTTTACACTGACACACGTAGACATCTGGAAATGCACTAGCAGTAATATGATGGATTTACTTACATTTGGCTAGCTAAGTGGTTAATTGCTGTTTCTGAGTTAAGATTCAGTGTACTAGAAAATTTTAAATCAGTGTTGCTTATCATACTGAAATTTGGATCATAACCACTTTGCAAATGTAAATTATTTTACTATTCATCCCACTCTGACAAAGGAGTTGCAGTTGAAAACAGTGAACCCTGTGAGTTCCTGTTTTACTTATCTCAAAAGCAGATGCTGAAGAATAAGTAACAGGAAGTCTTACTTTTCTCTTGCTGACATCTGATTTTTCAATGTGTGTTTAATGTGCTCAGAAATAAACCTGCGTTGGTACACTGATGACTATCCCCATAGAAACGGGTCCCTGCTCTTCCATTTCACTTGCCCCTCAGTCCTGTCCCACCAATATAACTTCATGCCGCTCTGACAAACATTCTTTAGAAATCAAAGATGATGAATGCATCTCTCAGCTCTCAGCAGAGAAGTTTCCTTATGCAACAGACAGTGATTAAGACAGAAACCCACTATCAGCCAACATGCAGAGAACAAGAGACTGCAGAGTTCTTATCCTTGTGTAGAACACTATATCAAACATGTGCCTCCCAAGGTTCAGAAATCATTGCGGGAAGCGGGGGGGGGGGGCAGAAAGATTGTAAGAGTCAGTGGTGGTGAGTGACCACAAGGAAACAGTTTTCCAGACAGCTGGTCAATTACTCATGAACTCACAGCAACAGTGACA
The DNA here is from genome assembly GCA_035773235.1 of Eospalax fontanierii. Taxonomy (NCBI): domain Eukaryota; kingdom Metazoa; phylum Chordata; class Mammalia; order Rodentia; family Spalacidae; genus Eospalax; species Eospalax fontanierii. The sequence continues at coordinate 29,673,199 of CM069539.1, read as the reverse complement.
GCATGAACAAGTTTCAGGTAAGCTCAAACCAGACAGCGTCCCAGCACAAATATGAGAAAGTAGATAAGAGCTCCAACCCCACCTAAAGAAACTGTGGCAACAGATGGCTGCTGGGAGAGACAGAGATCGTCTCTTTCAAGTGTGGGACTCTTGGTAGGTTAACCAGGCTCCACTGAATAGAACCTCACTGAAGCTGAAGGACATTTGGAAATGCAAATTAGACTCTATAGGCCTTATTTTACATATATACATCTGTATACACACACACATATATGTAAAAATAGTACATTAAATTGAGTGGGGGAAGGGAAGATAGGGATAAAAAAAATCACACAAAAAAGGAAAAAAAAACCACCATGCTGAAAAGCCCTTAGAATTCTTCAAGCAATCTCATCCTACAGCTTTGCGTTCAATCAGCAGAACACAGGAATGAAAGACGCTAACAGGAAGGAAGCCGTGGCCTCTCACTGTCTGGTGAGTCCTTCACATCTTCTATCAACATCATGAAATTCATTCATGTTAGCGCTGCAGAAATAAATTAATTTGTCATGTTTCGTTTTCAGAGAACTGCCTTGGTATTTTCAGATTCTGGTAAGTATGGTTTTTGTTTTCCCCTTAGCTGGATTTTATTTCTTTTTGAAAGGACAACTTTTTTTCCTGACCATTACCTCTTTGTCCTTTCAATTCAGATTCTTGACACCTTTGCATGTCCATGGGATTCCCTGCAGAGAAAGAAACCCTGGAGCCACCAGTTCACTCAGGAACTGTGACAGCAATGTCAAGTGCCTGGCTTATGCCTCCTGTCTCGCCTCCTTTGTGCTTCATGTGGCACTGAGGATAGTCATTGCAGGCCTTCCAGGAGCCTGAAGCCAAAGCCAGATAACCCTGAAGCCGACAGATATTAGAAAAACCACCCACGCAACAAAATCAATATTGAATAAGGACAGAGACAACTGATACTGTGATACAGATAGCTAAAGGGTAAGGGGAGCGGGCGTTCCCACTTTAATATGCATGCCTCTCCTTACTGTTGGGCATGGGCCTTTTCTCCTGGCAGGCTCTGAACTTGTCTTTCTAGCCCCAGTGACACTTCTAAAAGCTGAACTCAGCATTTTAGCTCTTGACTTCCTGATGTTGCAGAGTTTCATCCTCATTTGATTGAGCTGGTGACTCAAAAGCAAAAGGGAGGCTGAAGGTCAGGTTCAGATTCACTTTAGCCACTCAAGTGCTTTGGTAGCTCCCCAATACTGTGAACATATTTAAAATAAAATTCCTCCATCTTTTTAGTTGTTTTTAGCAGAACTAATCAGTCATAAGCTGGGATCCAAGAGTTTACTGGTTTTTTTTGGTTTTGTTTTAAGACAGGGTTTCCCTATGTAGCCCTGGCTGGCCTAGAATTCATTATGTCTACCAGGCTAGCCTCAAACTCATAGAGATCTACCTGCTTTTACCTCCGAAGTGCTGGGATTAAAGGGTGCAGAACCAAGCTTAGCAGGGGACTGGATTTTTAAGAAATATTTCCAACTCACAGTAGCTATATAGCTTCCCCTAACCAGCAATTTTTCTTGAGTTTTTGACGTTTGAATCCCGAATTCCTCAATTCCAAAGCTGATATCTAATGTCAGATCTGCAGCCATGAGACAGTAGAGTCTGAGGCAGTACAGGTGAAGGTATACAGCACCATCGCACATGCCCAGAACTCGTCCTCCCAGTCTTCTCTAGTCCCTTCGATAGCACATGATACTGTAACCATTGTTTGCCTGTTTCTATCCTCTGCGAGGCTGCGAGCGGGACCTCCGCTCTATTTACATCTATATTCTCACTGCTGCAGTGCTTGACATTTGGGAGGTGGCAAGAAAGTACTTTCTGAGCAGAGAGTTCTTCTAGATGAGGTGATTGGTGGAGACTGTCACACGCATTAAATTCTCATTAATTGTAGTTTGAAACCAGATATACTTTTTCCCCTTGCCCCGTAAATATTGCCCCATATTTAACTTTCTCGGAATCCACAGGAAGATTTTGGGGTCCGCTGAGTGTAGAGAGTGGAAGAGGCTAGCAGTATAATGCAGGAGGAGACACTGATCACATAACAGTAAAGTTGAGAGCTCAGTAAAATATCCAAGAGAGCAAATAAGGACTCTCACCCTCTGGGGTTGTGCACGGACCTCTACGCCCACGCTTCCTTCACTTTGTACTAGTTTAAGACCTGCATGGGAAAATCTGGGACATGATCCATTCAGTTATGTAATTTTATACTGTATTATTATTAAGAATTAAAATTAGATTACTGATGTCTGAATTCCACTAACTGTATAGTATCTGAAATAAAAGTTGGATTTATTTAAATTATTTGATTTGCTGACATATATCTGATTCTCTTTTAGGCTCTTCTATGATCTTCATGCTCAAAACTGGTATTTCCAATAACTTGAACCAACAGAACTGGAATCCCTTTTTCTAATTTTCATCTGCCCAAGAATCATGCCATCCCACATGTAAAAGATGGAAATAAAGAATTCTGATCTTTATTCTCTAAAATTGCCTATTTCTAGCATACAATTGGTTCTGTTATTTCTTATCTGCCTTACATGAATAGCCCATCGTATCATCTCCAAACTTTTCTTAGTCCCAATTTTAGAAATGTTAAAAAAAAAATTTTTTTTGTAAGGATCAGCTACCAGTAATCAAGGAATAGCTTGGTCTTTGACAGTAATAATAAAATATAGAGTGTTTGAAAATATTGGGGAATAACCAGAGTAGGCTTTGGAACAAGGCTACTCCTTGAAAGATAGGGTTTTACCTAAAAACATTCTCGAGTCTTAGGACAAGGGCCTGAGGAAGAAGGTATCAGGAGACTGGTTCAACACTGGTAAGACGACCAGAAATTTAGAAGAAAAATCTAGTTTTTAAAAATTACTGTCCATCTGAGGAAACAGGAAAATGTACTTTCTTAGGGAGACAAAAGGGGCCAATAGAAGCAGAACTTGAGATCACCCAAACATCGCAGTTAGCAAGCAGCGGCAGCTGTTATAAATATGTTAAAGACTTACAAGAAAATAATCATATGGAAGTTTCAACTGAGAAAAATCCAAATAGAATGGAATTAAAATGAAATGTTCACTGTTAATAAATTCAAGAAACTTAATTCTACAATGAAAATAAATCTTAAAAACCCCTGACTTCTGAATGGCTAGTCCGTATACTGTTTCCTCCAGGGATGAGAGAGCATCCACCTGTGATAGCTGCCATTGACTCTCAACTTGATATGATCTAGCATCATCTAGGAGACTCACCTTTGGGCATGCCTTGAGAGACTTTTTAAATTAGGTTAACTGAAATGGAAAGACCCACCCCACCCACGCCCAAATGTCAGCAGCACCATTTTGTGGTCTGGGGTCCCAGACTGAATAAAAGGGAGAAAGCAGCAATCTCTGCTTCTTGACTGTGTGCACATGTCACCCACTGCCTCAAGCACCTGCTGCCATGCTTGTGACACCATGATGGACTGACTGTACCGTTGACCTCCAAACCAGAGTAACCCTCCCTTCCGTGAGTTGCTTTTGTCAGACACTTTGTCCCAGCAACGACGAGGTAGCCGACGTACCACCTAACCTTCATTTTCTTCATGTATCTGGGTGTCTTCACTTTCTGTCCTTTCTCCCTTCTTTGAAGTAGCCTGTGGCCTTTTGCGTCTGTGTGCCATATTTGGGAGCCCGTTAATGGAATGTGAGCTGTCTTTTTGACAGTGGACTAAAAGGAAGTTTGTGGGTTGGGTCATGATATGAAGTTCAGTCCTTAAGTGATTTGCCTTGTGGTATATTTTATTGTTGTATTCAACTGCAACTCTCATTTTCAGGTTTTTGATAGTTCAGAGCATAGTAAGTCATCTAGTTATTTTTGAACAGTTTTTAAAAAAGAATTTGTGGATATAAAATAGTCTTTTAATTATTGATGCCCCATACAAGTTCTGTTTCTTTTGATTTAAATGCTGCAGGTGTTTCACCAAAACCAACAGTGCTTTCAGCAGCAGCCCCCTTCCTGCGGTCCCAGTGGTAGCCCCTTATCCTCAGGATGGTCTGGAAATGAAGCCCCTCAGTGCCATGAAGGTACCTGTGTGTCTGGCTTCCACAGTTCCTGATCATGGCAAATTACCTGAGGAGAGCATCAAGGACACTGGGACACCAATGCCTGCCCCGCATACATGCTGTCAGGACAATATAAATGACATCAACTCTGATTCTACAGAAGATACAGCAGAGTTCAGCGGAGGTACAGAGAGGCATTTTACACCTTAGCCTTCTAGCTGGTCTCCAGGGGCAGAGAACTACATCGGGGAGAGTGTTCTTCCGTCAGCTCATACATTTCCTAGGGGCTGGGTGGGACTATGGGGCACTTCAAGAGAGGAGAGGGTGCGTAAGGGAGTCTTTGACATTCTCTTGTTGTACCCGTCCGCTCTGGCTGCCTCCTGTTCAAGACTAACCAAGCCTGACCTTGCTTAGCTTCTAAGATCAGAAAAGATAGGTGTGTTCAGAGTGGTGTAGTGGTGGATAGCTTATGCTGTTAATCCCATTGCATTTGGAAAAATATAGATTCAGTTAGTACCAAAGCAGAAGATTTGCTGAGAAGCTATGTTTTGTGAACATGGGCCATGTTTTCATTTGAATTGGTTGTAGAATTGCAACTTATTTAAGGTGCTTATTTGGGGACTCTCAAATAAACTATAAACTCAAGAAAGCTCAATTTTAAACTTAAAACAGCTTCATTTATTTTTATTTTATGTGTATTGGTGTTTTGCCTGCATATAAGTGCACCATGTGCATGCAGTGCCCACAAAGGCCAGAAGGGGGCATCAGATTCCCTGCAACTAGAGTTATCAGTGGTTGTTAGCTGCCCTGTGGGTGCTGGGAACCGAACATGGTTCCTCTACAAGAACAGCCAGTGCACTTAATCTCTCCAGCCCCAACTTTAAAACCTATTTATTTATTTATTTTTATTGAATCATGGTGTATTTCATACAAAACATCTCAATCAGTCTTAATCATCTTTACACCCTTCACCACTGGCCTCCTCTGTAGCCCCTAACTGGAATCTATATGTCCTTTCATCTGTTTTAAGATCTCTTGTGTCAAGTTAGTGTCCCCAAATGTTCCTCAGTGCAAGTTCATCCACTGAGGTCTCGTCAGCTTATCCAGAGTCCATCACTTAAAACTTTTTAAATGTACTTTTATTCCTCGGATTCAAACCAAACCTTAAGGGGCCTGCTTCTCTTTTTTTTTTTTTTTTTAATTACATACTGTTTTTAGAAATAGCTGTGTGAAGATTATTTGTTATTAGTTTGTAATGTACCCAGATCTTCCTGTTTTTCAGGAGACTACAATGGTCATTCAGAAGCAGAGGACAGAATCTTAAGTTGGAATCCTCTTATTTTATCGCCTGTCTTGGAGGACTCTACTGAGAAGACAGCATGGTCTCCTTCTGGAACTGCTCTAGATGGACTGTCAGCCGTCCTTCAGCAAACCCAGGAAACCTGAGGAGGTGCACAGGCCTCTCGGTGTTCTCACTGCAAGCTAATAACCGCACACAGCAGGCCTGGGGTCAAACTGCGTGAAGGACATTAATTCAAATCAGAGAAAATAATTATTTATTTTTTTGTGGTAGTAATGTCATGAATGTATCTTAAAATGTGTGCCCTTTTATATTATTTATGCCTTAAAATTTCCCTCTTCCAATTCTTTCTCCCCCTCAATAGGAAACAACTCCCTTTTGTGTAGTTTTCAATCATCTGGAGAGTAAGGGATCATTCCATGCTTTCTAAAACTCAGTGGCAGTAGGAACTTGTGCCAGGCCCCTTCCGCTGGCCCGTTCACCGGGAGGGAATTGCCCAGGCCATTTGAAGTTTGCCACCAGTCACATTGGAAAACTGTCATTAATGTCTTATTAACAGACTTTTTGAGAACATTTTGAAATCAGCTACATTTGTGACCTATTGTTCATAACAGCGAATCTGGCATATGACTTTTATGAGTGCCTTACTTCCTACCTGTACCCAGGCACAAGTAGCATTCAGTCTTCTAGGCACCAGTTAGCCAGTGTTGTGAACATGGAAGCTTGTAAAGTTCGGTTGGATTATTGCAGTATGCAGAAAGGGAACCAGAGCCAAAAAGAAAATTAGTGTTCTCATGGCCCACTGCTTTAAAAACTACATTAATTTATAAAATGGTCACCATGGGCCTTTTCACTATTTGCAAGGGTATGTGCAAAGTATAACTTTAAAGTCATGACTTGAAAAGAAAGATGTTATTACACATTTTAAGAAGAAAGGGGAGAGCTGAAGTGACGTGTCTAAGCAGAATCTTCAGTCGGTTCCCTGGGTGATATCCTGGAAGATGTGAGTGAGCATATCAGTTAGCCTCATGTTACTTAGCAAAATACCTGAGACGAGGCACTTATAAGGACAAAAGGTTGTTTTGACTGACAGTTTTAGGAGTTCCGGCCCATGATCGAATGGATCTATTACTTTGGGCCTGTGGTGAGGGAGCCTGGCATGGAGGGCATGCATGGCAGAGCAAGACAGCTTACAGGAGGGCATGCATGGCAGAGCAAGACAGCTTACAGGCCAGGGGGCAAGGGGAGGAAGAGGAAAAGGCAGGGTTTACCATTCCTTTCTAGGGGATGCCCCTGATGACCTGAAGACCTCCTATGAGTTCTCACCTCTTAGAGGTTCTTCCAGTGCCCAAAAGCACTATCATGGGACCAAGCCTTTAGTGCATGGGCCTTGGGAGGACAGTTGGTATCCAGACTATAGTAGAATGTTAGGAAAGACTTAGTTTGAAGGAAAGGGGAGTTCCTGGGGTCACTGAAGGCTCTGGTCAGCAGCATTCGTGCATCAGTTGCTGCTGCCTCATGACAAGGACATTTCAGCAGCCTCCAGAAGGCTTTTCTCCCCCTATGTAAAACAAGCAAAACCCCCAGGTACTACAGGTGCATTTCATAGCTTAACCCAGGCCCCAATAGATCACTGCCCTGTTTTTAGATGGTGTGTCCTTTTGGAGAAAGAAATAGAAAATCTTTATATGGTATAAAGCAATTCCATGATTTTTTTTTATTAGTTTCCCAGAAATTGCAGTGGAAGAGAATAACATACTGTACTAATCAACTCTCTATAAATGTGTTGGTATCCCCTTACATATATTTGTATGTTTTATAAATAGAACTGTTAAAGTGTGCTGTTTCAGCCGGACCTTTATGCAAGATTACTCCCAGTAGAATATAGTGAATATAATTTCATAGTTGGGTAGCAAGGGCTCCTGTAGAAGCAAGTTCTATGATCCTGGAGTTCATATCTGTAGTATACAAGATTTGCAGTTAGTTTTGGATAGCTGCAACCCTTCTATGACTAGCAAAGGACAAAGGCTTAGTACACACAGAATATGAAAACCTATTCTGTGTTTTGCCAGTTGAGTTACAACAAATGGTCACAGACAGTTTTAGAAAAGTGACTCACTGTGACTCATGGAACAGGTGTGTTAGCATGAGCCTTAGGTCAGAAACTGTTTTTAAAGATTGGATTTGACTATGGAACTTTCACAAGAAAGAGAAAATTATTTTACCTTTAGGGCAGTCTCATTGTGGACTGCTTTATTTATATGATTAGTAACGCTGTTTTAAGTGTTATCCCTTTTATTGTATTTTATTTATAAAAATGCCTTTATATATTGAGATATATAAATATAAATACAAATCTATATAATTGCCTGTATGTTTAGGAGTTTGAGTTCTCCTTAGTGTGAGTTGCCCTGCACAGTCACCAGAAACGGTCCTAGCAAGTATCACTTCCCCAGGAATTAAAAGACCACAGGACAGTGGGGGGAGGGTAGCACACCATTTGCGGAGAATTACTGTGTACCATGCCACAGCTTGTTACTATTCTCATTCAACCCCCACAGGAACAGTCAACAGGGTAGGTGTGACATTCCTAGCTCTCACAGTGAAGTAAGCTAGAGCCCACTCAGGAGCCCAGTTTGCCTGGATTCATAATCTGTGCTCCCATTACCTGTACTGCTTCTCGAAGCAGTGAGGTCCTTCCACATAGAACAGTTCAGAACATGTGCTGTTGTCCACCCTTGCTGTTTGAGTGCTGTGTGAGGCCTCCACTGGGGCTAGAGTTGCTTCCCCTCTCCCACCCTGGGCAGAGCTCCTTGGCAGGTACTTCATCTTTAGCAGTCTCACTTTGACGTCGTGCCACACTGCTGGAGATTTTGGTCATCCCCTGCCTCAGTGATCATGAAGCCTCTGTGTTCAGGTGACTCTCTGTTTGGCATTAAACTTAACTCCACTCCTGTATAGCGTTTCACCCTCCCCTCGTGTTCTTTCAGTTCTTTGCTGACTCTGGTGATGGGTGCTGTACAGAGTACAGGTTAATTGCACTGTTCTAAACCTTGGAAGCAGTGTCTTCATAAAGCCTTTTTTTGAGTTCTGTTTGTATAGTACAAATCTCTAAAGATCAAGGCATCGCTTCTCCCATTCCAGCTTCAGTTCTACCAAGAAACTGTATGAAACTGACCTTTGCCTCTCTACCTGGCTCTGTACAACTATCACCCTTGAGATGCAGGTTTTGTACCATATTGAAAAAATATGTTTTATTTTCCTTAAAAGTTGTAATATTGTTTGAAATTGTACATATTTTAAGTGATGTAGCTTTGACAGGTTTTTCTTTGGTTGGTATGATTTTTATATTAAAAGAAAAAGAATGCTGCTTTCATACACCTGTGAAGAAAGTGGTACTTCACATGCGCTGTGATTGGGAGGTGGAATGTCATACTTGGAATGTCTTTGGAGTCACCACTTCTGCCACACCTTACAAATCCCCTGTGAGCCAGCCACATCGCCCTTGTCCTGACTGCAGAGATCAAGGCCCTGAGGAACAGAACCACAGGCAGATATTTGCTGGGGAGGTTAAGGGACCCCAAGGGGAGCTTAGCATCAAGAAGGCAGGAGAGTGGGAGAGAAACAGGATGGGGGAGGTTCTTCCTCCTTACAGTGTCTGTTGTCAACCCCACGACCCTAGGAGTGAACTCTGGGGTACAGATATTGGCCTCCACAGAAGCTTTTCTTAATTGCCCTAAAACGTGAGAGTTTCTCATCTGAGCAGAAAGCTAACAGAATCCTATCTGTTGGGTATGACTCTCTTGTATTTTATTTCCCGTGCTTAAATAAGCCACTTTTAGCTGTAAGACCCAGTCCTGAGAGCTTAGAAGGAAGGCAAAGCCCCTTTTCTAATAAAGCGTATGTGTGAGAACCAAAGAAGCTTCTTAAGTTTCTCCCAGTTTTCTGTCTTCTGTCAGGCGCCACTTTCCTTATTACTGGCAGATCAGCCCTTGGCTCTGTCCCTGTTTCTTCTCATCTGAGTCCCCTGTGGAGGCAGCTCTGAGTCCTGACTCTTCTAGTCAGCTGAACAAGCATTTACTTGTGTTTTGCCCAGATTTCAGACACACACATAACACACGCTTGGAGCCAGTGACTCACGCTGGCAGCTGTCACTGTGTCTTTGGCACAGCCTCCCTTTTCTGTCAGCCAGCTCCCCCAGGCTTGGTGGCTGGACTGTTGCTGGAATACCTCTGCTGTTTTGTGAAGACACAGACTCCAGAAGCCTGACCATCGCAGGGTTGGGGATGCTCCTGAGCCACATTTGAATAAATGGAATACCCCTAGGAACCAAGTTCTTCCTGCCTGTTAAACCTGGACCTGGCAACGTAGCTCTCCTTCAGGAAGATATCATTGAAATCACTCTCTAGGAGAGCACTGGGTATAATTGATTTAGGAATGGCTCAGTCCACAGGCTTTTTCTCTTCTAGAAGGAGCTAGGTTGCTCTTCCCTAGCATCAGAGACCATTTCCTGTTCCATTTTCAGTTGCCCTCAAACACCTTGTGTGGTGTTTCCAGTTCTGGTTTTTTTTTTCCTTGTTCTGCCACAAGCTGGACAGGGCTTCTCTTGTTAATGTGGGGCACTGTAGCTAGACTCTTGCACCAGCTTGAGTCTAGGTACTGAAAGGAAGGAAGTTTGTGTTAAATGGAGAAGGAGTTCCCACCTTGCTTTTAAAACCAGGGGCTGTTTCCATCACCGCCTGCCCTCCCTTAACCTCTGTGCCTTCTTAGGCATCATGATGTTGCCGTCACTGTGATGGTGACATTTACTGGAGCATCAGTGGATTCTTGTGAAGGATCTGAGCTTGAGGTAGTGGTTGCTGTTTCGATGCCTGTAAAGAACACAGATGAGCAGAAGAGAGCAAGATGCCTCGGGTACCCATGTTCTCATAGGACAAGACAGACCATGCAGCATGCACGAAATCCAACACTGGTTCCTGTATGTGTAAAGTCTGGCATGGATCTTGCCTACCTGCTGGTGTCTCAGTGCCATCCCTGGAGCCTCTCTGCTGCCACCTGTGCTCTCTGAGGAGGAAGGAAGAGAGGAAAGCTAGTGCAATCATAGCCTCCTAGCCTTCGCCTATTAAGTAAAGTCCTGGCCCCATAAAGATAGGGTGCACACTCACATGGGATCAAGCAGCTGGCCAAGGCCTGCAGGAAGAAAGGAAGGGGCATTATTTGACCAACCCAGTGTGGATCCCAGAAGACCGACTCTCCCCTTCACAGTGGGCTCCATGAAGGATCTCAAGAGCCTAGGGGGAATGGCACCAGAGCCTGAGGCTGGGGATTGGCCCCCAGGGGGTCATCACAGCAAAGGAGGAACCTAGATTCTCCTTTGGGTAGGTCTACACCTGACCATCCTATAGCATTAAGCAACCCATTCTCTCAGATTCCCACTCACAGGGGAAAGTCTGTGGGTGCCGGGCAGCATACTGGAACACCAACAGAGAGGTCACCAATGCCACCACCATTCCGGTGCCTGCAGCACCCAGCACAGCTGGGTAAGCACTGAAGGCAGGGTCCGCTAGGAGATGAGAGAGCATGGATTAGGTCAATTAGCCTCATAATTGGGGCAACAGTGGCTCAGGGAGTACAGAGGAGCTGGTGCCCTGCCTATCCAGATCCTCTACCAGCTAAAGTGGGAGACCTGGGAATCTGGAGGTCGGCTCTCTTCCAAGGAAAGGGGCTCTGACTGCCTGGTGCTCTTATGGTTGAATCCCCAGCCAAACTCCCTATTTCTGGCAGAAAATGTAGAAGGCTGTTTATGTTGGAGCTGAAGCTGAAGGCTTCTATAGAATAAGGAATTCCCAGGACACGGGGCAGCAGGAAGCTAAACCCTCCTGTCCCCCAGGAGGTGAGACTGAGGCACAGAATGGAACCCCTCCTCCTCTGAAACCCTCAGTACTCCATTCTCTCCTCAGTTCCTTCTGATTCAAGTTGGATTGGGCTCTGCTCCTAGGCCCTCGGCCTCCAGAGCTGAGGGGAGGGAGTGAGGGATGGGCAAAGCAGGAGGAGGGCACAGAGAAGAGGACACACAGGCGAGAGGACGCAGCAGGGCAGAAGCAGAGGACTGGCGTGGGGTACCTTGCGAAGGGGAGGATGGGCCAGGGTACAGTTCTCTGGGGGGAAAGCCAAGTCCCTCCCTGCTGCCCGCCCAGCACCTGGAATCTTCACTTCTGAAGGATGGCCCACAGTGTGGTGATTGATAGCCAAGATGCGGAAGGCATACAGGATCCCTGGGTCCAGCCCACCCAGCCGCCGACCCCTGCTCTCCGGCTCGATGTCTCTAGCTGCAATCTCCCATGTCCCGGATTCTGGGCTGGGCACACCGGCCCTCCGCTGCACCAGGAAGCCGGTCAGGTTCCCGGGGCCCTGGATGGCCCACTGCAACTGCACTTCTCTCCGGTGCCGCCCATAGGTCAGGCGGCTGATGGTGACGTTGGGAGGGGCTGGATACCCTGGAGGTGAGTGAAGATGTGGACTCATACAGGCACCTGCATAGCAACAACTACTCTGGGTGCTCCTAGGAAGAGGCACTGGTTTGTGTGAAGTGGCCTTTCCGCTATTTCCTCACTGATAAAACGAGTGTGTTCTGTGGTCTAATATGCAAGACCACATCAGATTCATACTCCCGTAGCCCACCTGGAGTCATGCTCTAGGAGCTTAAGTGCCCACATTTTGGAGCACAGAATTCCCGGGGCTTTCTGCAATGCACTCTACAGCTATTGGTCTCCCACACATTTACACTCACTCAGGACCTCCAGCAGCACGCTCCTGTTGCTGTTTCCCACAGCACTGCGAGCCACGCACTGGTAGGTGCCGCTGTGGTGCGCTGGGTCGGCATCTCGGATTTGAAGGTGCAGCTGGGCACCTTCAGGGTGCAGCGTGAATCCAGAAGTGCTGTGCTCCAAGTGCTGTTGCTCGGGTCCCAGCCAGAGGAGCTGAACAGGGGGTGTGCCTCCCTGGAGAGCACAGTTCAGCCAGGCCTCTCCTCCCTCTAGCACTGACACCCGGGGTCCAGCCACTGCCAGCTGTGGGGCTTCTGCAGAGAGAAAGAGTGAAGCTGGAACAAGTAGCTGTTTCCAGCTGTTCAGAAGGCTTGAGGGAAAGGTGCTGGCCAGTGGTAGATGAATGGCGAGCAGAGGGAGAAGGCAGGACCAGGAAACCGTTCCTAGGCCATTCAGCCGTCTTGTTCAGACTGGCATTCTATAGCAGGTTCCGGAAGTGGTCCGTCCAGCGTTTGCTGGTTCCTGCATTCTCCTCCCCACCTGCCACCTCTGCTGGCCCCAGGCAAGGCCATAGCAGGTACTCAGTTTTTATGGACTGGCTCTTATTAACGTTTCAACCCTCAGGTGTCAATGAATTTCTTATAATGGAATTCCCAGTCCTGAGACTGAGTAATAGGGAAGGAAATATTTTGAGTTCAGGCCCTTCTTACAGCCCCTAATGCAAGCTAGGGAAGTCATTTTATGAAACCTACTGCACGTGACAGCCCTTCTCTTCGCTTTTCCACATTTAAAATTTTTCAATGTTTAATTCTTTTACCTTTAGTTTTTACTAGACTGGGGAGGGGGCAGGTGAAGACAAAGGGACAGAGGTAGAGAGATCTTTGATAATGGAAACATCATAAGAATATAGTCAGGTACTTCCTAAATGCAAATAGAAATACAGCCAGCATCCCTACATCATCCAGATCAGTGCTGCCCAATGATGAACAATGCCAACCATAGCCACCAGCCACGTGTGACCATTGAGCACTTGAAGTGAAGCCAGGCTGCATTGAGATGTACAGTAATTATAAGCTGCATTTTCAAAACAGAGTGAAACAATGTAAAATGCTCATAAAGAACGCTTCTTATACATTGAAATGAATTTTAGGTATATTTAAATGTTTTACCTCTTCTTACATTTTTAATGTGGCAACTAATTACATATAAGGCTTGCATTACATTTTTATTGGACAACACTGACCTAGACCAACCTCTCTCATGGATTAAAATTTTTGAGGGACTGGCAAGGTGGTTCAGTGGGTAAAAGGTGTCACCAAGCCTGATAAACTGAGCTTGATCCCTAGAATGCACATGGTGGAAGGAGAGAATTTATTTCATACATTGTCCTCTGACCTCCACGGGCACACAGTGGCATGTCTGGGCCACACATGTACACACTAAATAAATAAAAATACTAGTTTCCCTGCAGAGGAAGTGATTCGGGCTTTCTTATGACACACTTTCCAGCTAAGCACCATTGTCTTTCCAGAACTCCAGGCCCGATTCTGAAAGCTTTCTCGTGCCCAAGACCCAGAACCCTGTCTGTAGGCCCTCCTCACCCAACTTCAGCTGACAGTGAGAGCCAGGGGCCTTGAGAGGATGAGAGCCGTGGCAGGTGAACTCTCTGCCGGCCAGATCTCCCTGGGCCTGAAGGAGGTGGACAGCCAGTGAAGAACTGAGGCCACCCAGGGACTGCTGATGTCGGTCCATCCAGGTCAGCACTGCAGAGGGTTCACCTCCAGGCCACTTGCAGCTCAGCATAACGAACTGGCCACTTACTGTGGCCGTGGTCCAGCAGGTAGGGCTCCCCGGAGGTTCCCCTGGAAAGAAGTGATGGGCTTACCATGTTCATGTGGAAAGAGGAAGGGCCTGGCTGGCCCACCTTTATATCCTTCATTTATTCCTTCACTCACGCATTTCTAATCTATCCAGGACTGACCATGTGGAAGAACAATGCTGGGAGACACTAAGGAGGTACTGTATACGTTAATGAGTGCTGGAGTATAGATAGAAAGCACTCTGGGGCTTTGGGGAGGACTTCACGGACAGAATCACATTTGGACTCTATCTTGGGAGTGGGTAGTCCTAAGAGTAGGCAGATGTGCACATTTGGCAGAGGAGCACTGAAAATCTGTTTCCAGACCAGCATGTGAGAGGCAGAAGCAGAGTAAAAGGTTGAGGGTGACACAGGGCTTCAAGCAGGAACTGAGGAGGTCAGACTATAGGGTGAACAGGAAGCTAAGGGATGAGAGCTGTCCACTTCCTTGTTCCCTGAAACATTTTGGAGCCAGAGGTTCAGAGCTTTATCCCAGGCCCCCAGGTCCTTCTGGCTCTTTCCCAGCTCCTACCCATGTTCTCTAAAATATCTGGTCCCTGCGTGTTGCCTATGTCTACTTACAGAGAATGACTCTACAGAGGGTAGGAAGAGCCAGGGCTGGGTGCTGTCCGGTGCAGGTGAAGACGCTGCCATTGGGGAGTCCGGTGGCTGCAGAGCTCCAGGTAACATTGCCGGGGGCAGCAGGGCCGGTCCCCTGGGGGCCTTCCCAATGCAGCTGGGCACTTGGAAACCCCCCAGGCCAGGTGCAAAGCAGAGTCACAGCCCCAAGGTTGGTGGGGAGCACAGTACAGGAGGGCTGTCCCTCAGGGACATCTGAGTAGAGAGTCAAGTGAGGAGGAGCTGAAGCAGGTCCCCCACCAGTATCTGAAACTCTGCCCCAGGTCGGGATGTGAAGACCTGGGGTGCAAAGGAGGAGAGGAAAGTCGGGAGAAGTGGGCACGTGGGGGTTGGTAAGGAAAACGCTGAGCTCTCAGGTCAAGGAGCGAGAGGTCAAGGGGTGGGAAGTCCAGAGCCCCCGTACCTCCTCAGAGGCCCTTGATGGAAGGCTCTCGGCTTCATCTTTGCCCCTGGATACCTGACTACACTGCCATTGCCTTTTCCTTCTCTGTGCCTCAGTCCAGGCCTCATGGGAATAAGCACTTTGGGGAGGGACTGTGTAAGGATAGGCCTCCCCTCTCTTTGCCTCTTCCCATGGTCTCCTTAGCCTCTCTCTGGCTCTGCAACTCTACCATGTTCTCCAGTCCCCCCCCCCCACCAACTACCAGCAATGTTGACAGCATTTCCCCCAGGATGGCTGCAGGTAGCCCCAGCGCAGGCCTGCGTCGGCTCCAGGTTTGTGTGCCCTCCCAGCAAACACTCACAGTAGATGGTGAGCTGGACAGCAGTCTGGGTGCGGGTATCCAGGTGGCTGTTGTGGGCCAGGCAGGTGTACAGGCCTGTATGCGTGCGGCTAGCACTGGCAATGGTGTAGGTCGGCCCCATGTGGACCTGAGTGTCATCATGAAGCCACACATAGTGACTAGGAGGGTTGGATGCGGCCAGGCAGCTCAGGGTCACCTCCTCCGTCTCACTTGCCCAGAATCCATCCTCAATTAATCCCAATGGCTCTACAGTGATCATAGGCTTGTCTGGACCATCTGGAGGACAAGGAAGGTCCATCATACCTCAGCCTTTGTCTCCTCATTTACTCAGGTCATCGCTGCTGAATTTGTTCATACATCTCAGGAGCATATAACATACACTTCTGTAATCCTCCCCTCAGAGTCTAGGAGGATACAAGTACAGTATAGTTCAGGGTAAGCAAGACTGATGGAGGCAGGAGCCCTGTGTTGTGGGAAGTGAACTTGGACTCTTGGGGCTTCCTTGAGAGGCTGCAGGTTTGGGCTGAGGCCAGGAACACACTGAGCAGATGAGAGGTCTGGGAACAGCTTGCCCTGGATGCCCTAACCCTAGCCCTAACCCTAACCCTAACCTGGCTACTCTAGATGGCCACCCTAGACCCCAGAGGGAAGAAAGCATGGTGGGACAAAACGGTGAGCACAAGGCTCGCAGCCAGCCTTTTTGATGTGGTTGGGTTCCTGTCTCCTCCTTTCTTGATTTCCAAGCTTGGGGTCTCCATCCTTATTCTGTCCAACTCCTAGATGGGACAGAAGTCTCTCCCTATCTCCATTCTCTTTACATTCCTTCCCCAGATTCACCTTATTCTTCCTTGTCCTCAGTCCATAATTTTCACAAACTACCCAAGTTTATGAAAGGTAGAGTGCCATTTGTCCCCGCTCCGTAAATCTTCTAGACCAGTGCTGGGTGTGATGGCACACTCTTATAGATCAGCCTTGGGAGGTAGAGGCAGGATGATCAGGAGTTCAAGGCCAGCCTCGGCTATATGAAATCTTGTCTCAAAAAAAAAAATAAAACAACCTAAAAAGCAAGTAAACAAACTTCTCTAGGCCAGCACTGCTCCCTAGACATCTAGAGCTACAGTGCTGATGCAAATGTCTAATAGCCAAATCCCAGTAAAAAAATCAAATCTAATCAAGCAATATACCAATCAGTTTTAACTTTAATATTTCCTTTATCCAAATACATCTAGAGCATTATTTTAACACATAATCAATATAAATGTTATATTGATGTACTGTTGTATATTTTCTCATTTAGAGTAAGTTTTCAAAATCGAGTGTGCATTCTAACTTTTACAACATAGCTCAAGTTTGACCAGCCACATCCCCAGGTGTTTAAAAACACATCTGTGGCCACTACATCGGGTCTAGAGCATCCTTGTCTTCAGCTTTCATTCTCTGATTTCTAACTTATGGCTCTAGCCTCAGCTGTTGGACCAACTTGCTGCCCACTCTGTCTTATGGCCTTTCTCCCTGCTCCCCCAGGGTTCTGTCAGTCACTTTGAGTTCTCCATGCTCAGTGCAAAGACCAGCTTTTCAGGCCATTCCCAAGATTATAAGTAAAATCTTGTATATGAATATATGCATATTTCCCTAGCAAGAGGGGCTCATGGTTTTCAAAGGTTAAGAACCTTGGCATGAGAGGTATATCTGGCCCCCAAAGGAACAGCACCCAAAACCACTTGCCTTTTAGAGTTTCTGGAGGGCTAGGTCCTCTTGTGAAAGAATTTGGGGAATTCGGACATAGGACTGGAGGCTAGGCATGGATGGATAGAGGGTTGCCAGTATCAAAAATCCAACTCACAGATGACATCCAGGAAGGCACCATCACTGCTCAGCTGGTTGACAGCGTTGTGGGCACTGCACGTGAACCAGCCCCAGTGTGTCCTGTTGACTGGATCCAGCTGGAGCGTTGGCTCTGGGAGACCCACCAGGGCTTGCACAGGACCTCGGGGGTTTTGATGGTACCAGGAAAAGGTCACTGGCTCTGTGCCCTCCCTTATGGTACATGTGGCCACCACAGAGGCTCCTTCTACTGGGGATGGGTCACTCAACTGCACCCGAGGCTTAGATACAGGTACTGGCAAGAGGACAGAGAAGTCTTGGGTTTGTTACCATGGACCAGTATCCAGTGGCCCTGCCCCTGCTGGCCACGGGCTTGCCCGGCCACTTGGCCTTGAATATCCCTTCCACAAATTTCATATTTTTTCACTCCCAGGTGGGATTACCCTTTAATTCTGGGGCCCAGCACATGCAAAGAGAATAAGATGTGCATGCAGAGAGCTGAAGCAGCAGGCAGGCAAACTTCAGGCAGACACATCCCAGCTTGGTGTCTTACCCAGCACAGCTAATGTGAGGTACAAGTAGGTGGTGTGGAGCTGGCCACCAGACACGTGCAGGGTCTGACATAGGAAGTGGCCGCGGGCTCCCTCTCGCAGCTCGGCTATTACCAGGCTGCTGTTCCTCAGACTCACGACTCCCAAAGCTGAGGCTCCAGCCTCCACCTTCGAAGAAGCTCCATCAGTGATGGCCACAGGCCGGAGAACCATGGAACCCAGTGGAGTGAAACTCCAGAGGACCACTAGTGGAGCAGGCCCAGAGTGGCAGGCCAGCTCCACAGAGCGGGCCCGTATTCCTTGGATGGAAATAGCCTCCTCCCTAGGAGTGTCGGAGGTCAGATGGGATTGCCCTGGGGAAGGGGTAACCAGTATGTCTGGGCTGCCTTGGATTCCAGGGCATACCCCACCCCATTGCCCAGAGCCTCTATTTTTTTGTCCTCTAGTCCCAGGCAGCCCAGTGGGTTTCATTTGAAATGCAGAAGCACTTCTGGGGCAGGTAAGCTCGAGGGAGCTACTAGGGATTCTCTGTTTGGGTGTTCTGGAAGGAGCTTAACTGATAGCAGAAAGCTAGCCTGGAATGGAGGTCCCCCTCCCCTACCTGCCCCCCTCAAACGATCTGATAATACAAATTCAAAATTACAATGAATCAGAATCCCTGAGGGTGATGGGTAGGGGTCAGGGACAGAACAGGAGTCTGTGGTGGTGTTGCTTAAAAGATTTATTTTGCTTTTTATTTATTTGTGTATGTGCACACACATGTGCCTGTGTCAGTGTATGTGTACATGTGTGTGTAGGTGCACATGCAGAGGCCAGAAGATATTTTATACCTCAGAGCTGAAGGGACAGGTGTTTTGGGGGATGCCTGGCTTGTTACAAGATGCCTGGGTGTTGGGATCCAAACTCTGGTCTTCATGATTGCCTAACTGCTGAGCCATCTGTCCAGCCTACAGTCTATTTTTTAAAAATATTTTATTTCTTTTTATTTTTTATTGTTTTGGTTTTTTGAGTTGGTCTCCCTGTAGCCCTAGCTGGGCTGGAACTTCCTATGTAGACCAGGTTAGCCTTGAACTCCCAGAGATCCACCTGCCTCTGCCTCCCAAGTTCTGGAATTAAAGGAATGTGCCACCATTCCCAGCTTTATTTTTTTTTTTTTTATGTATATGAATGTATTACCTGTGTGTATATAAGTGTGCCTGTGCCATGCAATGCCTGTGGAGGTCAGAAGAGGGTGCTAGATCCTCTGGAACTGGAGTTAGGATGGCTGTTAGCCACCATGTAGGTGCTGAGAACTGAACCTGAGTCCCCTGCAAGAGCAGCCAGTGTTCTTAACTGCCAAGCATCTCTCCAGCCCCTGCAGTCTATATTTTTAACAAGCATCCTAAGGTTAGTCTTATGAGACTGCTAACAATGACAGCCTTGGGACACAAGAGAAATACATAGTCGCTGGCAAACCAGTTTCTGGAGGTCTCTCTGTAAAAATTCCAGGGGATTTCAGACTAGACTCCAACTTGTTCCAGTCCTACTGTAGCTAGGCAAAAAGGACAGTAGCCATTACCAACCCACCCAGCTGCACTGATTTGTCAGCCAATGATGGAGCAGCACATTAAGTATCATTGCTGGTGTTTGCTAATTAAATGTCTAGTAGATGAATGATGTGAATGGATGTCATTGAATGACTATGTGAGTGCAAAAGAAGGATGCCTAAGAGGAAAGGGAAAGAAACAATGGGATGGGAGAGAGGAATGGATCAATGGGGAAGGTCTGCATATCACTCACCAGAGGTCTCTGGATGCAGAAGGCAGAAGAGCGTTAGCAGCAGGCAGCTGAATGGTCTGTGATGGGCCCTCTGACCCATCATGGTCCCCTCAGGGTGTCTAAGGCTCCTGTATAACTCTTGGATCCCCCTCTCCAGAGCACAGCAGTCCTGGGAAGATAGGGGTCTAGCTCAGGTTGCCAACCTCAGCCTTCCTGATACCCATGCTCTCCTGTTACCGTCACTGCCCCGATTATTCATGAATTATTTACTTGATGATTCAGTCTATCCATAATGCAAGGTTCGGGAGGGGAAAACCCTGGTTGAGAGGACCATGGTTCCTTGTATTTCCATTTGAATGACACAGGAGACTCACTGAACATGGAGGTGAATAAGACCCCCAACTTCATCAAGATCAACTAACTCAACATTGGACTGCCAAGCAAAGGGACCTGAGGTTCAACATACCGATAAGTGGCCTTAAAGATTTCTAGGGTTGTCCTAATATTTTGTAGGAAGCTATTGGAGAGGTAGAAAGGGCTGTAGAACTGTGGAATTTCAGGAAGTTTCCAGACTTTTTAGAGCTTTGATAACTTCAGAGATAAATGGGATTGTACTCTAAGTTATAAAATGTCATGAATATTACCTGAAACATTATATTAGTGGGAGCTGGAGAGATGGCTCAGCGTTTAAGAGCACTTGTTCTTGCAGAAGACCATGGTGGCTAATAACAATTTGTAACTCCGGTTCCAGGAGATCTGATGCCAGCTTCTGGTCTACGGGCACTGCACTCATGTGGTGCACTTACATCATGTGAGTAAGATACTCATACACATAAAATTTAAAAATAAATAAAATATTAAAAATTATATTAGGGTATGGTAGGCATTTTGGATATTGGTAAAGTTTCATTTCTTGATGTGGGTAAGGGCATAATTCACAAAGCCCTACATTTTTATGCACTCTGTTTAATATGATTCACACATGAACAGGTATATATATATATATATATATATATATATATATATATATATATATGAACCCTGCTCTGCCTGTGGTCGGTACACCATTCATGCTCCACACTGATGAAGTGTGACATCTGGATCTGGGGTTGAGCTCGGCAGTTCATTCTCCAGGCCTCTCTGATTCCTCATCTTATATGTCCCCTGTCATGTCCTGCTCCCCGCACAAATGACAGCCTGAGATGGGGTCAGATTTTTCCATCCTCTTGTGGCAGGGTTGAGGGGAGGGTGAGATTCCTAGATCCCAGTGAGAAGGGAGATCTGATGTCTGGTGTCAGGTTCAATAGGGCTCGCTATCAGAGGCTAGTGCCAGGCAGGCTCCTCCTAGACCTACAGATGTTCTTTGGGGGCACAATGACCTCTCACTTTGCTCTAAGGCAGTGACCTGTGGACAGATCCTGTTCCCTTCTCACCTAGCCCATGGGCAAAGTCTCCCATGCCTTCTCGGAGTCTTAAGTTCCCCATCCCCTCAACTCAGCTATGGAGCAGAATGGGAGGTGGTCTCTGGGACTCAGACTCCTACAAAATAAAGAAGACAGGTTAGCCTGATCCTAGCGATCAGGGTTTATGAACCACTTATTTTGATCTATCTGTTTCTCAAACTAAGAATATCCTCGGGACCCCATTAAGGGCTAGGAAGATGGCTCAATGGTTAAGTGCTTGCTGTGGAAGCCTGAGGACCAAAGTTTAGCTCTCCAGAACCTATGTGACTGCCAGGTGGCCATGGCAGCCCACCTGTAATTCTAGTTCTGAAAAGTGGAGACAGTGGATTCCCCAGAGCAAGCTGACAAGTGAGACTAGCTCAGGGTTTGATTGAGAGACCCTGCCTTATTGAATAATGTAGAAGAACAGTCAAGGATTATCCTCCACATCAACCCTGGACTCTACATGCACACTCAAACATGCATATACATATGCACACACACACAAGTGGAAAAGGAACAAAAGAGCCCAATTAGATGTGCTTTGGGGTGGGAGGCATAGAGTGAGGATCTGGCATTGCCTTCTATCTCAGGGTGTTCAGTAGCCTGTCTCTGGAAAGAATGTAGCACAGAGGCAATGTGAATTGGAAGAACGTCAAATGATGCTCCTGCTTGTGGGGAGGGTTTATGTTTACCCAAAAGTGAGTCTATGTTGTTTGCAGAATTAACCCCATGAGCCCTTTCTGATCTAGAAGCATTAGGACCCCAGAAGACTCTGGAAGGGTGTTGCAGTCCATGCTTTCTTTTTAATAAGGGAGAGCCTAGGAAAGAAAGTCAGGAAGACAGACCTATTCATCAGTTTTCTCCAGAAAAAAAGAACCAATAGGACATATGTATACATAGAAAGCGAACTTTTTTGTCTTTTGAGACAGGGTCTCCTAATAGTCCCAGCTGGCCGAGAATTTGCTATGTAGATCAGTTGGCCTCGGTTTCCCAGAGAGCCGCCTGTCTCTGCCTCTGGAGTGCCTGGGATTGTGTCACCATGCCCAGTTAAAGTGCATTTAAAGTTTTTTTAAACCTTTCGTGCTGCTGGGGATGGAACCCATGGCCTTGCTCGAGAACCAAGCAAAACCCCAGACTCCTAGGAAGATTTATTATGAGGACTCCGTTCATGCAGTTACGGAGACTGACAAGTCTTGAGCCCCAGGAGAGCTGATTTTTCAGTGGGAGTTTGAAGGCAGAAAAGCTGGATGTTGTAGGTGTTTTCAACAACTCCAAGAGACTGTTCTGCTCAAATTCTCTCCATTTTGTTTCTCATGTGACATATGCTCTTCAATGCTGGGCATTTTCTGGTTTATCACTGTCCACTCTGACACTGTAGTTCATTCTGTTGGGCTAGGGGCTTGTGGAACTGTTAAATTCCTTATTTTCTGATAAGAGCACTAAAAATCCTTTCCAGCTATATACCTTATAAATGTTGTTACTATACTTAGTTAACATATTGAATATCAGAAAGGGATTGCTGCAGTGCATCTTGGGCCCATACCAAGCCCATGAGAAAGCTGGGCAGTCTTTACTCTGAGAAGACATGTGCAACAAGCACTTCCTTCTGTCTTTTGACTTTGTAATGGTTTGAGTGGCCCAGGTATCCAGGTTTCCTGCTTCTGGCTCCCTTTCCAGGACACTCCATCTTGCCATTGACAATGGCTACATCAGACTGGGTGCTTGTTAAATTCAGAGCCAGATAATTGACCCTCAACCTCTTATCCTATACACGGCTCTCTGCCTCTTTGTGATACCTGCAGGCCTGTCCTTTAGTGCTATGTATTTTAATCCATCTCTCCAGCCTGTTGCAACCATTTTGGATCTTGACTCTGAAATGTCAGGGGTTTGGAGAAACAGAATGTGGAAGGATGGGGACAGCTGGGCTGTAGCAGAGGAAGCAGATGCTGTTGGATGTAAATGGATTTTCCATGTGCACTTTCTGGAGGCCAACATAGGCCCTTGGGATGCTAGCAGATGAGCCGAGGAGCTGGAGAGGACATGGGTCAGAGACTCCACCATCAGCACATCTCCATCTCACAATGGAGAGGAGAGCAAGGGGAACAGAGGCCCAGCGGGGGTCACTGATCAGTCGCTTTATAAACTGCACCTTGGAGACCAGAGAGGAAATGAAAGAATCCCTGGATGGAAAGGGGATGAGCAGATCAGGAGAGGAAGGAAGGAACGTAGAAGCGAAGGATGAGACAGGAGCTAGCACACCTGCTGGGGCTGTGGGGAAGAAGGCCTTGTTTCTGGTGCTGGCAGTGTCTGGGAACTGGTACCCTTCACTTCCTGTCTCATTCCAGCTGTTCCACATCTGGCTCTTCCTGGGCCACTTTGGGTAAAACCTTCCTTTTTTCTCCCTCTGTTTCCTAAAGGTTAAATATGTGACAACAGGTCTGGGGGGGTAGCTCAGTGGTAAAGAACTTGTTTAGCATATGGAAGGGTCTGTGTTCTATTTTTTAGTAACGCACACACAAACACACACTCACACATTCATATACACATACATTACTTGTTCACTTTGAGTCTGAGTTCTTCTTCAATTACATGGGACTACTCACTTGTTCACTTATTAGGTATCAGAAATTTATTGTTAATTTGATTCTGTAAAATAAGTTTTGTGATTACCTAAGACACTCCTATCTTTAAATGAATATCAAAATGTTCAGTGATGAAATATAATCATGTATTTAGTATACCTTAAAGTACATTTGCAAAAAGAAAACCAAGGTTGCTCTAGTCAGGTCTCTAGTTCTACATTGCCACAGGAATTATAAACAGAAACTAACATTTTCCCAATTTTTTAAAAGTCTGAATTCATAGAAGAGGTGTGCTGGGGGAGGGTGAGAAGGAGAAAGGCCTGTGGGGCAGTCAGAGCAGAGATGAAGAGGTCTCTAGGTCACTAGGCACCCAGAAGAGGATTGCCCTGGAGATGGCATGCCATGGCCCGAGGCAGAAAAGTGGAAGCCATTCTCGGTGCACAGCCCACTTCCACTGGAGACGAGGAGGGGGCAGCAGGAGGCACTGGCGGAGGTTAGAGGTTTTTTCTCTGCCATGGGGCCTCTCAGACACTCTTCTTCCATGGCTCCTGTTATCACAGAGGAGGGAAAATGGTAATTAGGAAAGCATAGCTCTGGAGACCGGCGTGTTGGAAAGCAAGGCGCTGGCTAGCTTGGTTGTCTGGCAAGCGCTGCTTTTTGCTTCCAAACCAGTGCCTCAGGCTGCACTCTGCAGGGAGCAGCTCTGTGTCCTCACGTGGTGAGAGGCAGAAGGGCAGAAAGGCACAGATTCCCTTCACTGAGCCCCTTTGTGAGAGCACCCAATTCCATTTGAAAGGGAGGAGCCCCTCTGGCCTCTGCCTCTTAAAAGCTCATCTCCTAGTAATAGCAGTGTGTGAATTTGGCAGGAGACACCCTCAGACATCTTCATAGCAAGGATCCGCCTAGATACTGGTGGATATAGGATGGGGCAGGAGCTCTGTGGAATGAGCTCTATTTTATTTAATGAATCAAAAAATTTTTTTGGAGACAGGGTCTCCCTGTAGCCCCAGCTAGCCTAGAACTCACTATGTAGACCAGGCTGGACTTGGTCTCATTGATCTGCCTGCCTTTGCCTCCCAAGTGCTGTACACCACCACACTTGGGCACAAATGGGTGCTTTTGCACCCACAAGTTTGTAGGGTAACATTCATACCCACTACCACACTGTCATTATGATTAACATTGCTGTCTTATTGTGAAATAAAGCCTGTGGTGAGATGTTAGGTCTCAGTGGGTGTTGAGTGCTGCTTGGTGTGGACAAGGTAGCTGAAATTTCTTTCCCAGTAAAGGCTCCAGGTCCTTCAGGTACCAAACTCTTCCTTGTATTTTCCCCAGATATCAACAGGTCTTCTCTTAGGCAGGAGGTAACATAGAGGGACAGTTTTCTCTGGTCAAAAGCCTGGCTAAAAGGCACAGGTTGATGGCTGGACTAGATTCAATGAGTATCTGTGGGTACAGAGCAAAGGGGGCATCCATCAAAGCTGGCCTTGTTTCTCATGCACAGGGCAGGCACCTGAGGTCTGTGGACAAAGCCAGTACCTAAGGAAACCTCCACTCTCTCTCTCCATCTTCAGGACTGGCTGGCTTTCCTCTCCCTCTCCCAAAGCCCTCCACCCAAACCTGGCTGAGTGTTCCAAGTTTTCTGGCTAGGGCTCAGAAGGGAGTAGGGAGTTCCCAGAATGTCTCTCAAGAGCTTCAGGGGGAGGCTTGGCAACTGGAAATTGTCAGCCGTCTCCTTAGCAACCAGCAGCCAAATAATTCTGGGAATGGAAGAGGGAGGGGAGCTCTGTGCAGGGCGGCCAAGAGCAGCAGCCCTCAGCCCCAGAAAACTTCAGTTCCTCATCACCTGTGCCAGTTCAGTCCTGCTGGGAGACAGAAACCACGCATTAGCAGAAAAGGAGCATTTAGCATAAGGAATTGATAACTGCCGCCTAATTCGACAAGGGGAGGGAGCAAGAGAAGCCCAAGGTACAGGGAAGTCACACCTGCAGGCGCAGCTCCCACTCCAGTGCTAGAGAAACCAGAGGAGTTCTCAAGGAAGGGGCCTCTGAAGAGGGGGCTCCTGACTCAGCTGCTGTTAGGGTCTTGGAGTGAGAAGGAAGGCCTAGTGTGCCCAGACCTTTGAATAAAGGGAACCTGCCAGTCGGTGCTGAGGTCCCTTGGGCAGGAGTGCAGGGATGGTTTTGGAAGGTGAGGTAGATGAGGAAGTTGCCAGTACTGGCAAAACTGCAAACTGGCTTTGCCTGCTGCTTTAGGGTAGGCCTGCTGCTCTGGGATGAAGAGGTGTCCCTGGGCTGCTGCTTACAGGAAACTAGAGAAAGCGCTTGTCTGGTCTTCCTCTCCAGCCTGCAGACTCCCTCTAGTGGCTGAGACCAATAAGGAACAGTTGGCAAAGCAGGAACATGTTTACAGGTTGCAAGGCCAGCAGGACAAAGTTGAGTATGGAGAACACAAGGCTGGGCTGAGAAACCAGAATCTTGAAGTATTATTTACCATAACCTGGAAACTTTAGTCTTCCAACCTTGTTGTTTGCAGAAAGAGCAATGCTGCACGTAGTAGGTGTGCTTTATCACCGCCTGGCTTCTGCCTCAGTTGATTCCTCAAGAAGCTCTCGCACAGGTATGGGACAAACCCTCCTCTCAGCCTGGTTTTGGCTTGTTTTGACATTCACAGGCTCTGAGAGAAAACACTTTTTTTTTTTCACATCCACTGATTTATTGACTGATTGTGTAGGCATGCCATGGCATGTGGAAGTCAGAGGACAACTTTTGGGGACTGAGTTCTCTTCTCCTACCATGTGGGTTCTGGGGTCTGAACTCAGGTCATCAAGCCTGGTAGCAAACTTACCAAGTCATCTCCATGATCTGAGATCTTTTTTTTTTTTTTTTTTTTGAGTCAGGGCCTCACTATGTGGTAATAAAAAACAACAGCAACCAGACAGTCTTTTCTGAGGTAAGAGTGTCCTTAGGAAAGCAAAACCTCTAGAGACAAACCATACATTAAAGGTATAGGAAAAAAGGCAAAATATAAGATATATATCAACCCATAGGATGGAAATAGGAAAATTCCACAAATACACCCCAATATACATGGATCACAGGATATACTAAGGTGGAATTGCAACCAGTTGGGCTAAACCACAGTTTATTCAAAAATTATATATGCACAATTAGTTATGTCTGAGTTTTCCTTCTAAGATTAATTCTCCTTGTCGCTGATAGGTTGGGACTGAGTTCATGTTATTTTAAAGAGGCAGAAGATTTAAATGTATCATTTAAAATACTTTCATGAGGAAAAAATTTAGGAGGCCCAATAATCTAGAGTTTGAGATTTTTTCTCAAAATAGAAAATCTGGAATCTATAGAGCAAAAGGCAGACATAAGATGTTTAAATCTTAGAAAGTTTAAATGATACCGGGTACAAATTGACTAGAGAAAATATTTCAATGTATATCACAAATAAAGGGTTAACATTTGTAATATCCAAAGCAGTCCTCAATCATTAGTGAGAAAGAAAAAAAAATCAGTCCCAACCTATCAGTGGTAAGGAGAATTAATCTAGCAGAAAAATGGGCAAAGACAAAAATAAGTGCTTTGTAGATGAGAAAATCCCAATGGCCAGTACGTGTATGAAGAGATGCTTGGCCTCATGAAGAGTCAAGGAAATGTGAATTTCAAGGTGTGATAGTACTTTTCATTTATCAGCATGGTGAAACCTAAAAAGAACAATCATACCTAGAGCTGGGTAAGTTGAGGGGGAAAGAGTGCTCTTCGTGGATATGTGTATTACCCCAGTTTTTTGGGAAAGATACCCACTAAAACATGAAAACTAAAGCTATTAATATCTTTGACCAAATTATGCAAAAACTTGGCATAAAATTGGCTGTGTAGTATTTTTTCAGTGGCAAAAAAACAATAATAGAATTATATATACATATATATGTTCATGGAATGTACTATTTTGTAGGTATATATATATATATATATATATATATATATATATATATATGTTCTTACAGGTGTACATGTGTGTGCAGGTGTGCATACACATGTGTATGAATGTGTGTGGAGGCCAGAGTTAAGCCTGGGTGTCATTCCTTTAGTGACACCCAGTGATTCCTTGTTTTGTAAGACAGGGTCTCTCATTGACCCAGGGCTCACCCAAGTGGGTTAGACTCTCTGGCTATAGAGCTCTAAGAATCTCCCTGTCTGTGCCTCACCACAGCAGGGATTATAAGCACAGCTTTTTAAAATGTAGATTCTGGTGTTCAAACTCAGGTTCTCATGTTTGTGCTGTGACTACTGTACTGACTAAGCTATCTCCCCACCCCCCACATAATGTACTATTAGCTAATTATTAAAACGATAAATTACAGAAAGACAAATGCTGTATGATGTCACTGTTATGAGGTCCCTGAAGTAGTCAGAATCATAGAAACAGAAAATTGTGGTGGTTGTCAGGGGCTGGGAGAGACGATGCAGTAGGGAATTGCTCAACTGATACAGAATTTCAGCTTTTTGAGAGATAACTATTCATGGGAATATACTTAAAACTTCCCTACTGCACACTTAAAAATATGGAAGATGGTAAATCTTATATTATGTGTATATCAACACAGTTTTTCTAAAAAAATAAAAATAAAAATAAATTGAAAAGATGTCTTGTTGGGTGAGAAAAGCAATTTGTAAAGAAAGCTATATGCATTTGTAAGCTAACTGACAATGAATGTAAGTAAATGCCTGTGGGCGGTGGAGGCCTGCCAGGCCCCGGAAGGTCTCTGATTCCTGGTGTGTGCCATCTGCCTCCCAGGCTCGGCTCCAGCAGGAGATGATGCTGACCTGAGCTTGCTAGTTCTGTACGCTTAGGTGACTAAGCAGCTTCTGAACAGACTCCTGCCCTGATGTTCCCCCATCTCAATCCTCCCCCCACACTAGGCCCCCACAGGCCCTGAAAGGCCAGCTGAATCCCACAGCTGTTTCCAATATTCTACACAAACTTTATTGAAACGAGAAACCCCGTTTATCATCCCTTAGGTCCAGCTCCTCCTGATTAGGTACAGATGACCCACAGGCAGTGGGTGGAGCCAGCAATGAAAGAGGAGATTGTTGTGAGGCAAGCAATGAGAGGGGCAGGAGTCTGGGGAGCTGAGAAGAACCCAACTGGGGCCTTAGCCAACCAGGGATAGGTGTGCAGCATTCTCAGAGAGGAGGCTATGGCCCGGCTGATTCTTTAAGGACCATTGCTTATTAGCTCTTCTTTTCTGGCCACATCTTCCCTTGCTGGCCTCTCTCTCTTTCAAAAGGCATTACCTATGCTAGAAACATCCATCAACAGACATTCTCAAATTCTCTTTACTTTCAGCTCACTGCTCTACCAAGACACCTCTCTGGGTTTATAAAAAAATATATCTTTCTATCCTTAACCTTTCCACAGGTCTACTTGTCCAAGAGCTAGAGAACTATCCAAACTCAAATACTCAAAATAACCAGGACAGTGAAAGGTCTGGGGTGTGGGTTCAGAAGGACCCTGAGATGGATCGTTGGGGGTATGGTTTATTAGAAAAGTTAGTAATGCCATGGATGGACAGACAGACAGACAGCATGGCAGAGGCTCTTAAGAGAGGAAATTAGGGCTTATGTGGCAGAAGTGAGGATTGGCCTTTCCTAATACTTTTCTGAGGATGGGGAGGTTTCATAGCACAAGCCTGCAGCCAGGCTCTCTGATTCCCAGGTAGGAGACTGGGAATGGGTCAGGAGTAGGATGTGTGGTCACCAATACCTGCTTTGATGTAAACTTACTTTCCCAGATGAGAAACACTGGCACTGGAAATCTGTTAGCTAAAGATTCACAGTGTCTCAGTAGGTGCCTGTAGGTGCCTGTAAGAGGGGAAGGCCTTCTGCAGGGACTATGACCTGAGCACTAACTGCATTCTAACATTTCATTCTTACAGATGTACCTATAGTACACCTACCTCTCAATGTGGAGATTCCCTGAACAGCACCCCTGACCCATGGCTATTCTAGTTCCTGAGAGAACATTCTAAGCTATTGTAACGTGGTAGCCCCTAGCCACATGGAGCCATTTAAAATGAAAATGGAAACTTCAGTTGTTTAGCCACATTAGCCACATCTCAAGTGCTTCATTGTTGCACTGTGCTGGCAATGTATCAAGAAATATAAAGGTCTTATGTTTCACTGCAATTGCAAAAAACAAGTTAATCTGCTCGTTTCATGGATGTTGGCAAAGACTTGAGGCTCCTGGGTCAGAGGCAAAGGACTTCATAATGATATGAGTGCCTAAAGAACTAGCATTTTCTTGCTTCACTTCCTTGAGTACCATTCCCATTGGGACATGTGAAGATAGCCAAATAATAGCTGCATGCATGGTGGGTTCCCATATAAGAAAGGAACCCTGAGTTAGGGAAACTAGGTCTTTTGAATTGGGCAACATGGATGCCCTTTGCTCTGGAGGAAGGTACTGTCTTCCAAGGTTGCCAGTTATATATAACCCTCTTCAAGAATTCAGAACACACTTGGGGATTTTGCTTGAAAAGTCTATAGCTATACAAGAGACCTGTGGAGAATTGTTCCCCAAGACAGTACAGATGTAGAACATTTTCATCATTGTAGAAAGTTCTGGACTGCGCTGATAAAAGACATGGAGAAGTTACTCATTCACTGGCTTCTCCTCCCACTTCCGAGTCACAGGAAAATAAGCAGGCATTTTGCGCCCTGACATGTCGACTGCAAGGTGTTTTTCTTGATGTAGAGACTAATTCATTTTGTGCTTTGACTTTGTCAGGCAAACTAGAAAAAGGCTTCATTTAATTTCCTGTATGCTATACTCATATAGGCCCTATGAGAAGCAGAGGTCAGAATCATCCAGGAAGAGGCCAACATATTTTTCAAAGACTCAAAGGGAGGGTAAGCAGAGCTCTGCTGCAGGAGTGGCTCTAGCAATCACCTGGAGAGTTTGAGAAAAAAGATGGCTGAACTCCTTCCCCAGAGTTTCTGATTTAGGATGCTGTATGTTGAGAACTGAGAATTTGCATTTCTTGTGTGTGTGTGCACACCCCAGAATTTCTATTTCTAGGATGTTCCCAGGTGGTGCTGAAGCTGCTACTCTGAAGACCACACTGAGAATCAATGCTGGGGTCTGATGAAATGCCCTATGGATAGCAGGCTAGGTCACTCATAGAGGATCAAGTTTAACACAAATTGGTTTAATGCGCGTTGGAAAGGTAAGGAGAACATCATTGTTGATTTGAGGCTATGTTTACCTGGGTATGCAACATGAAGAGCAGCAAAGATGGCAAACAGCAGAAGAGTAACTGCAGTTTAGGCGGAATCGATGGGAGAAATCTGGGCAGCACACAACCTGCGTGAGAGCAACTCATTGCCTCGACCTCCTTCTTCGTAAGATGACCTGAAGTGTCCACAGTGTGTCTTTGGACTTCTCTTCCATGTCAACACTGTGAGCAGGCGAGGGCATGTGCTTAGTTACCCAAATGCTAACAACTTCAAGGACTGCTACAGACTCAGGTCCTCAGCCTTCACCCAGAGAGTTCTTTGGAGAACTCTGGTGTTGGGGAGGACCCTACAGCAGTATTCTGGGCTAGGCAGGGGCAGTCCATGGCCCCTACCTTGCTCACCTTCCTCTTGGAGACAGCTGTTGCTTTTCTAGGCTTGCTGTCTTAGGATGATAACAAAACTGTTTGGTAAATCTTGCACCTGCACCCATGTGAAAGGTTTCTTGGCCTGGCCCAGAAAAAGTCATCCAGGTCTCCATTAGCTTAAAGAGGACCATCCTAACCTCAGGAGTTATAGCCTGTTTAATGGTCATATGTGGTTGTTCCCTATATTTTCTCCAATGGGCCCCTTCCAATAAAGCACCTGATGTCTAAAAGGTAAGGGATGGAGGGTATCAAGGCAGCAAGGGCCTGTTTGTGTTTAGACAACATGGCGCGGATATGGATTGCTGGCATGCACCAAGATGGCTAAGGCTAGACATCTGGAGGGCTGTGAGTCAACACAAAATGACTGACATCGATGTCCTGGGACCCCCAAAGTAAAGTGAAGTAATCTACGAGAGGCCTCCTTTGTAAAATTTCCTGTAAGAAGACCTTGGTACCAAGGGCACATGTGCTCTCGCCCGGTGTCTACCTGCCTACCTACCTGCCTGGATGCCCTCACCCAGAGAAAATAAAGTATATTTCATTTGCAAAACAAAAATGTATCCTGGGAAATCCATGTTCCTTCTTGTTCCTGCACTTAGTGATGTAATGAAAACAAGTTAGAAGGTAAGAAGAAAAGGAAAGTGCACATATTCCTAGGGATCATGAGCCCAGGGAGAATGTTCTTGTTTCTTGGGTGGGCTGTTTTTGTTTTGTGTGTGTGTGTGTTGGCTTTTTGAAACAGGATTTCACTATGTACCCGTGGCTGGACTGGGGCTCACTATGTAGAACATACCTCAAACTAGTGGCAATCCTCCTGCTCTACATCCTAAGTGCTGGAAGTTAGGTGCATGCCACCTTTCCCAGCAAAGGAGATCTTTCTGGAAGGGTTTTTCTGGAGCTAACACAAAGCTCCCTAAGGATTGGTGACCAGTGAAAACAGGGTGGGGAGAAAGAGTCTTCTAAATGAGTCCCTATATGCATGCCCTTGGCTGAGTCCCCTCGGCTCCAACTGGTTTCCATCACACTTTCATTCCCAGGTCTCTTTGCCCCCTGCCCTCTTCGATTTAATGATCTCAGACAGACATAAAATCGGCTGAGCTCAGTGTAAGTGATTGAGACATGAACATTGCCTCAGGTCCCCACGGATCCCAGCTGGGTACCAAGCCGCCCGAGGTTCCACTTTGACAGGATAAAGTGAACTCATTTATTCAGTTATTTTAAGTGAGCTAACATGAGGCAGTGCCAGAGGACTAAGACATAAATCTTTCCCAGAACCTGGATTTGCTGCCAAACACCTTGGATAAAACTTTCTGCCTGCTCAAGACTAGTTTTCCCTCCCCTCTAAAAGCGAGAACACACACTAAAGGTCTGAGTGGACGGGGAGGGGAGGGTGCTAGCAAATCCCAGGATGACCATGTTGTCAACACTTAATCTCACAAAAATTCTTCCAGTAATGAAGTAAAACTTCTTGTGGTGCTGTGGATCAAACCTAGGGCCTTATCTTTAGTACTCAGCCACTGAACCCCAGCCCTCAGAGGATTTTTCTTTTTTCTCCTCTCCCTCAACCTCTGCACCCTTGAGAAGGTATCCCTCTGTAGCTCAGGTTGGCCTCAAACTTGTGTTCTTCCTACCTCAGCCTCCCAAGTGTTGGGATTATAGATGTGTGCCACTGTGCCCCTCTCAAAAGAGCAGGGGTAGGGGGAGAAGAGAAGACCTCAGAACAGAAACAACACAACAGAAAATTAACTAATACATTGACTGTGCGCTAACCTTGACTGGTTTTGTACCCGAGTGAGACAGCTTTTCACATGTTCCCCTCTGGGCTGTGATCACGCTGTGAAGTGCTTCCAAACTACACTGACTTTCTATCAACTGTGAAGAATAGAAGCTGAAGAAATCTCCTGGTCAAGCAGGAATAAAGTGCATTGCAGGCCACACTGAGACTGTGTGGGCACAGCACTTACCAGGCCAGTTGTCAGTCACTCTGCACTCCTGGGGGAAGGGCTCTCTAGATCTAGTGAGTTCACAGCTGACAGAAAGTCACCCACAACTTTGTTTCCCATAATGTGTCAAATGGTTTTGTGTTTCCAGGTTTGTCTATAACCAATTATGTGTGGATTTTAAATGGCATTATGAACAGCAGTGTAACCTCTCTCCCCCTTTTGCGGTAATTCTTGCCTCATTTGGCATTCTGAAACTTGAGGGTTTAAACAACCAGCGGCCACACAAAATCCTAACAAAGTCCCCAAGTTCTGCATTTACACTGTAGTGCTCACAACACATGGCCCCACACCAACTTTTTCATCACATGGGGTGCACACTTTCCTTTTTCCCACTCTCTTCCATGTCTGGGGAGTGTGTGTAGCATGCCCAGAATTGGACAGGGTGCTGGCCTCAAAGAGGGAGAGATATGGCAGGCATAGTCTGTCTCAAAGCTAAGGAGGCCTATCCGAGCCTGAAGCATGGTGGCTCTGAGGTATCAGAAAGGACTGAAGAGCTGGAAGGGACTTGGGGAGAAGGTAAAGAGCCTTCACCCTGGCTAGAGCCTCCTCTACCTGAGCATACCTCTCTGAGACCACCTCATCCCCACCACCCCGCCCATGAACAACCATGGCCTTTTGGTCTAGGAGTCCGGGTCTTTGCACCTAGCCTGATTCCTGACATTTTCCTTAGGTCAGGACAGGACTAGCACATGACCAAAACTTGTGAAGAAATCAAGTTAGATGTGGTGGTACAAGCCTGTAATACCAGCAGCTCCAGTGCCTTGGAGCAGGAGGAGTATCAGTTTGAGACCAGCTAGACCTGCACAGTGAGACTGTTTCAAAAAATAAAACAAAAATCAAAAACCAAAGCAACAAGAAGTCAATTATTTGCAAAGTTAAAATATGTTTGAATAAATTATTATAGCCGAAATGTCAGTTAAATGAAAATCCAGAGCATGTGATAAAATAGTTCTAAAAGTCATCTTGAAAAATAAGTAGGAGAGGATTTAAAAATAACACAAGATAATTAGAGGGGGAACAAGTACTTAAAATAATTATGTAACATAATACTTAAAACTAGCTCAAGAAAAAACAAATTCAGTACATGCCCAGCATCACAGGGATGCAGAAATGTACTCTGATAAAGAGGATACCAGAAGAAAATGGAAAACAGGTTTCTCAGTGGGAGGTGTTAGCATTATTAGCGAACACATTCTTTTCTGCAATGCGGGATATTGAATTCAGGCATGCTAGGCAAGTACTCTATGGCCGAGACACACCTATAGCCTCATAGTTAACACTGTTTAGGAAGAGAAGATGGGATCAGTTTTATAGGCCTCAAATTGGATTATATTTCAGATGGATTAAAGTATCATTTTAATGATAAAAACCATAGTAATGGGGCCAGCAGATGGGTCAGCAGGTAAAGGTACTTGCTGTCATGTCTGATGTTCCAAATTTGATCTCCAGCTGGAAGGAGAGACCTGACTCCTGAAGGTTGTCCTCTGACCTCCACATCATACCATGGCATGCATGTACACACACACACATGCACATGAACACCCCCCACAAAATTTAAAAATTAAATATCACAGTAACCTAGAACAAACTTATGTTTTTAGAAAAGTGCTAATAGAATCAACAGAAAGAATTTCAAGATTATTAACAAACTTCCTTATATAATTAAATCATTTTATATGAGACTGTAACCTAAATTTAAAAAGGGAGACATACAGGGGAAAATAGTTTCAATAAAGAGGTTAATGTCTTTATTGTGTCTGAAAATGATTCACATGTATATTTCACACAAGTTGATAAGGAAAACAATAAGTCTTACAAGACAAATGGTCAAAGGATGCTACAGATGTTTTTCAAATGATGAACCGCACATGAAGAAACAATCTTGTTTCCATGGACAGAAATGTAAACCCAAACAAGGGAGCATGCAACCTGACACGAAAACACCTGGGGCTGGAAAGGTGAGGAGAGACTGAGAGTGTAGCTGCGGCCTCAGGAAGCAGTTTGCTATCAATGACATCCAAATGCTCCCATTCTTTTGACCTGATATTCAACTTAACATCTTCAATCTTAAGAAATGCAAAATATGGTGTAAAAAGATACTGACTGCAGCATTACTACAGTGCTAGAAAGCTGGAATGAACACGGACAAAGATATATATATAGGCATATTCACCAGACAAGATAATCTGGCCAGTTATTATTATTATTAAATAATCCTAAAGACTAGGTAATAGGAAAAAACAGATATTTTGATATTGGGCATGCGCTGTGATAAACTGTGTTCATATCCAGACAAAGAAGACTGTATCAAGACAGGAACTATAATGGCTAATTCTGGATGACTTCTTTGCTACTAGTATTTGCTGGTTTTATTGCTTTTATAATACAAATATTCAACTGAAAATAATCTATATTTTGTATATGCTGATGGAGCACAGGATAAAGATGTGGCCACCCAGGGAAAAAGCCAGTGCTATCTGAAAGGGAAGACAGTACAACTAGAGGCCGACTGCCCCACTTTCCTTTCATTTGTGGAAGCAATCTTTTGTGCAAAGCTTGCATGGCTCATATTCACTTCGATGGCTTCTTGGTGGGCCACAGAAACATGGTCTCTTAGAATGGGCAGAGCCTCAGAGATCAGTTTATGCTAATTCTCATTAATTCAAGAACCAGAAGCACACACCCATTACTTAACCATTCACTTTCTGAGTTAATACTCTCATGAAGCATACTCACCTTACAAATGGGCTGCTTAGTTTATACCTTCTGAATGCTGTGTGAGGCTGTCAGACATGACTCTGCCTCTGAACTTCAAAGTAGGGTGTCCTAGTCAGGCACTCTGTTCCAACTAAGATTTCAAGCCACAAATCTCAAAGCAAGGGCCTGGAGTAAGACTATCATTCTTTCCAATGGTAGAACATGGGAGACCACCCCTATTCATTGAAAATATATTCTCAAAACTGAAATAGAGAAATTCATTCTACTAATTAGGTAAATGTATAACCAAATATCAGTTCCCCCTGAAAGTGCTACTGAAAATTGCCACACTTCTCCCTAAAGACCTTGGATTGTCATTAAGAGACAGTCTCTCTCCAGGGTCCATCTCATTATACAAGGGTTTCTGGTTGTTTCTGACTTCAGCACTAGTGGAAGCTGAGACACTAGTGAAGGTGGGCTGGGGAGTTCCAGACCCAGGCCTGGGGTCCTCTGAGGGATGCCAGCAGTTACTTTCTCAGCCCTCTTCAGGGGTGTTCCTGTTATTTCACCAGAAGTATGTAAAGGTTAAATCTGAAGACACTGTACATTACAAATGGAAAATGGGGGCCAGCAGGATGAAAATGTCCCAAGAAGTGAAAGGCAGAAGTTCAGGGGAAGAAGCCCACAGGCAACGGGGGGGGGGGGGGCAATGTCTAATTCTTTTCTCAAGTATAGAGTCAGACTGTCCAGACTGTATTTCACAGTTTGTGGGGCAAAATGATGTGAAGGCCTTGATTATTCCCCAGGAGTGGCTGAGGGTTGGAGTGGTTAGGGCTGATCCCTTGATAAGACTAGCAGGCAACCAATGCTTGTTCAAGGAGGCCTTCTGAGGGGATCAGCACATATGACTGAACAGTGGTGGGCCAGACAGAAGGTCCTCTGTCCATCAGGCAAAGGGATGCAGACCAGCCCGAGGGGCCCTGGCCCTGGACTTCTACCCTAACAGTTGGGCTGTCCCTGCTTGGGTTCTTTTTCTAATCTAGGCCTCTGTAGGAACTAAGAGGCCCAACAACCAATCCCAGTTTGGCACAACCAGCCTTTCTCCACTGTGTCTGGAGAACTGCTCACTGCCCTGCCTCCACTCCGGCAATCCTCTAAGACTTTCCACTGTTGACTACATGTGCAGACTGCCAGTGGCTTTCATGGTGACTGAGCTCCACTGAGGAGGATCAACACTTTCTCCAAACACAATAACATCCTTGAAGGGCTGTCAGACACCCTAACAAACCATGAGCAACTCATTTGCCTTTCTCATTATTAATAGTTGCCCTAGATCCTGCACCTAACATCACAGCAACAGGGCTCAGGCTAGGTGATCACTCACAGCTCCCATTGCAAATCACAACCCTGCTCCATGTAACTGCCAAGTGCAGTATGCTAAGAGTATTAAGCTGGCCAAGACAAACCTCCTGGATTTGGTTTAGTTTTTAGTGCCAAGTAACACACAGCTGATTAAGGCAGCTCACAGATGCACTGAAATCATCTGGTTATTCTTTGCTTCTCCATTTTTCTCTCCCCACCCCCCAGCAAGCACTGAGAGAGACGACCTTGGCCAGGGCATGTGTGGAGATGTGAAAACTGCTTACAGTTCTGGGCAAGGAGCTGTACTCTGCAAAGTCTCTGGACTGTTGACTTACTAAACTGTGACAGCATTTTAATATACAGCTGTGACTTGTACAGAAAACAGGATGGTTTTGCTGCTTCCTAGGTGGTAAGACAAAGGAATGTGAGGAGAGAGGTTTGCAAAGAGGAAGACCGAAGAAATGTCTTGTGTTTGCAGAGCCTGTGGGAACAACTGCCAAGTGGAGATTACCAAAGGCTCCGGTGAGGTCTTACCAGAGATCTGCACTGGAAAAGTGGGTGGAGTTTTAAGATACACCAAGGCTGAGCTGAGTAGGATGGAAAGTCCAACTCAGTTCTCAAATAGTGAGACAAAAATACCTTGTCACTTGTGCTTGTTCAATCTGTGTCATGTTACTGGGGTTCAAAACTAGGGTAGGAAACAGCATGGTCTTGAGAATGCCACTGGAGGGCATGGCAAGGAGAACAAATATTCATGGAGCAGCTAATGTGGGTTCTGTGATGGGCTGGGTATTGAGCAGACCAGACTGGCCATTTCCAGAGAGGAAGGCAGACACAGTTTAAAAACTGGAGAAGACGCTCCCTAATGACAGCTCCTTTTGACAAACTTTGTATCAGAGAACCTCTCTGCCTCAGTGTCTCCTCACTGGATTGTGGTCTTTCTAACTCATGGCATGGCTAAGCCTAGGCTTTCGGCTCTCTATATTGATTAGCCTTAGAGAGTCTGGCTTTGTCTGCTTGGGACAGGTGATCTGTAGTTTTTCCCAGGCTCTCCAGGTAATTCCCAGGATAAGCTGGGTCTGGAACACTGCCTCAGTCCAGGTTGGGAGATTGCTAAGTGGTGCTAAGTGTGTCCCACGCACTTGCAGGAGGCCCCCTGTGTCTTTTCTGCAGGTAACCTATGGGCCATTAGGGGCCCCGCTGTGTGACATTGGCCACATACATGCCTTTCCTTTAGCATAGCCTTGCTGATGCTGGTTTATTCTAGGTCTTCGTCATCACACGATCTCTCTGCTGAGGCATCTTAAATCCTAGTCCCTGAATCAACTCCCTTTCCTTGATGTTTAGCACAAGGGTGCATGGTAAATGTCTGGTGTTCCATGAGGGAGCCTGTTGCTTTTCCTGTGTTTCTGAGCCCAGCACTTGGGGGTAAATATGGGCAAAGTGATATCAAAGTTGACTGTCAAACAGAAAAACCACCAATGATACCCACAGAAGGGTGACAAAGGCAGTCACTGGAGCCACCACAGGCAGCCTGGGGCTATGGCAGAGCTGCTGCTGCCTCCTGGCTGTATGCAGGCTAATAACTTGCTCTAGTGGGAAACAAGCTATTTACCACATTTTCTCAAGCTCATGACTTCAATTCTAAGCAGCAAATGTGGAAATAAAAAGTGTATTTTTGCTTGCAGGAAAATGTCCAGGACTCTTAGAAGTTCTCCTAAAAATTTCCTTAAGGAAAAAAAATTTTTTTTTTTAAATTTGAGATAGGCTGGGTATGGTTCACATCTTTAATCCCAGCACTCAGAAGGCAAAGGCAGACAGATTTCTGTGGGATGGAGGACAGCCTGGTCTATATAGCGAGTTCCAAGTCATGTTGGGCTGCAAGGAGACGATCTCAAAAATAAATAAACAAGTAAATAAATAAAAATAAATAAAATTTAAAAAGAAAAGGAGTGGAGACAGGAGAGGGAGTCTAAATATGACCAAAATATATTGTATGAAATTCCCAAAAATTCAATTAAAAAAAAAAGGAAAAAAAAATGAGACAGGATCTTGCTATTCTGTCCAGGCTAGCCTCAAACCTGTAGGGACTCTCTTGCCTCTGCTTCCTGAATGCTAGGATCACAGGATGTACCTACCAGCACACCTTGCCACCATAAAGTTCCTAGGAGTAAACTGTTGTACTCCCTGACATGTTACTGCTGAGCTTTTCTGGTTTCAGTGACTGACTGATTGGCGTGTTGTCTGTGTGCATGAGTAGCAGCTGTGTTTGTGAGCACACGAAGGCAGAGGCTGTGTCATCATCACTTTCTACCTTAGCTTTTGAGACAGTATCTCCCACTGAATCAGGAACTTGCCATTTCAGTTAGACTATCTAGCAGTGAGTGCCAGTCTCTGCTTTTCACACCAGGCCTGGGCTACAGGCCCATTCTGCTGGGTTCAGGGGATGTGAACTCAGGTTCTCATGTTCACACGGTAAGCACTTTACCCACATAGCCATCCAGGGCCTGGTTTTCAGACACACCTAGGATAAACCACATTTTCAGAGATCAGAAATAACAAAATGGAGTAAATCTTTTCTAATTTGAAGACAGGAACAGGCAGAAGAAGAAAATACTTAGAAATTCTATCTCCTGAAATATTAAAAAGGCAAAATGCTCTCTCTCTCAAAAGTTTTAAAAGATATTTCTGTGTACTTTCACCACACACTTAGGGTGGGGGTGCAGAGCATGAACAGCTGGAAGCGGCAGTCTGTGAGGCCTGAAGCTAGCTTTCTAATCTGTCCTGCCAGCTCAAATTCTAAAACTAGTGACATTCTACTGCCACCTCGTGGTGGTTTCCTAAGAAGCGTCATCTATGCAGCCCAGAGAAACTAAACTAAAAGCCACTGCAGCAGCCCAGGGAGATGTTACCTGTAAAAAGATTAGAAGAAAGAATCTTGCTTTCTTATTTAAAAGGATCGCATGCTTCACATCAGTTTGATTTCAAAAAGACCTCAGGTCTTAGAATGATGGGTACCATGAAGTTTATTTCGCCATCTGTGACAGTTTCATGTTGAAAGAGCCTCAACATAAAAATGCTCTGATGGGACATTCTCACATAAACTAGGATATCTCACAAACAATAAAGGTCTCTTCAGTATTCGATTTTTTCAATCTCATCCATGTCTTCTGGGTCAAGTTGCTTAATATTGCTGTCTGAAAGAAGAAAGAGAAAAACAAGTTTCACCCCAGGTCCTCAATGGAGTTCATTATAGCCAACTATCAATTTCTAAAGACAGTGACACCTTTGAAAACATGTATACCTGTGACCCCTTGTACAGAAAGTCCAAGATAGTCAGTAAGGGACATTAACCAAATAGCTGACACACACATTAAAACAGAAGCAAATATACCAGATGCAGAATATACATGTCTGCATGCCCTGGGCAGAGACAGACTGCAGAGATAATGAGAAAAGCTTGGGGAGGGAGGACCAAGCCTGCTCACTGCGGTCACTCCTCAAGGCCAGTTCTCAAGGGCTCATCACAGCAGCAGTGGCCTTCTGGGTCTCTTCTCCTCCAGCCTCCCCAGCTAGTCTAAGATAGAAGCACTTTAGCAATTCAGGGCCAGTGAATGTACAGCATTCTAACTGCAAACCTTTACAAATTACATTCCAGATATTCTGGGGGCCCACGTACACTTTCTGAGGACAGAGCCCACTGCTTCGAACACAGCGCCATTCTAGAAGGTGGTACTTAACGTTCTCCTGCCTGTATCATTCTCGGCCATATCTGTGCTCTCTGGAGCTTGGGATAATTGTCAGGTGATGGAACCCTGTATGTGGGGGGTCCCATCAGAGCATTCTGCCAGTTCAGAGACCTAGGTGAGTAGCTGAGTCCAGCTTGCTTGGGTCGGGGTTGGTGGGTTGGGGTGGTGGGTGGCTGTACACAGGGTGGTAAAGCTCAGAATCCAGGACAGTCTTATCTGAGAGGGTGAGGCAAGAGAGAAGGAAACTACATATAAAAAAGGAAACAGGGGGCATAGCAAATCCTCAGGGGTGGTGGTGTTTTGCTCATGGTACGTCTCTAAAGAATATGAAATTCTTTTGCAGATTGTAGAATGAGCTCACATCAATCCTACTTGATGTTTAAAATTTCCTTTAACAATCATGTACGATTTCCTAAGTCAACTGTCTCAAGTTGGGGTTCTGGGCTTGTGAATTAGAAGCTTTTCCTTCACAGGACCTCACCCTGCCCACATGACCAGGTGCTCAGCTGCCACTGTGAAGGTGGGATACTTACTAAAGTGGTCCTGGATTTTCATGAGCAGGGGCAGCTTATCTACTTCAATCATGTTGAAGGCAAGGCCTTTTTTCCCGAAGCGCCCTGTGCGCCCTATGCGGTGGAGGTAGGTCTCATAGTCTGGCTCTTCTGATTGGTTTACAGGGAGGTCAAAATTCACAACAATGGTGACCTGCTTCACATCAATTCCTAGGAAAGGAAAGACACTGTCGGGCCTTGTAATATTTTCTTCAGGACACAGCCACTCAAGAACTACACTTATCAAAGGAATTCTCATTACTGAAGAAAATTTGCAAATCAAAATTAGCTTTATGTCATGAAAGAGGTGCTTTGATCAGGCAGTTTGCCTGAATAATGTGGTATCTGTGATATTGAATAACAGTGTTAATAGAGGCTAATTCTACTAAGATCTAAACAGGTACCAAGCTTGTGTGCACATGTGATTGGGGAGGGAGAGGAAGGGAGGGTTCCTCACTAAGCCCACAGGGCTATGCTTCTCTCCGCTCCTGTGGAGCTAAGTCTCCTGCAAACTCTTCAGTCCAGGGTCTTCTTACCTATTAGTCTTTTTCTCTCTTGCCTTGACTGTTACAAGTTCTAGACTGGTTTTCCCTCTATCTCTTCTCCCACACCTCTGATCTCTTCTAGCATGGTCACCACGGCAAGGGCCAGGGCACATGTGCCCAGAATCTACTGCTCAAATCAAACAGGATATAATACAAGCCCTTTAAACCCTTAAACCACCTCTTCCTCAGGCCTTCAGTCACAACATCTGCCCATTTTCCAAAGCCATTGTACATTCCCATCCAAATGACTCTTTCTATTGGCTAGGGATATGGCTCGGTGGTAGAGTGCCTGCATAGCAAACAGAAGGCCCTGGATTTGATCCTCAGAAACAAATAAAGTGCTCAAGAGCTCACATGGCTAGGGTTTACCAACTGGAGAACACAGAGTTCCACTGGATTGCCCTGGTTAAGAGCCATTCCCAGGGGTCAAGAACTTCACCTTTTTTCAGGTTATGCTTCCAAAAGACAGAGCCTGTACCTACTCCAAACACAACAGGCCTTCCGTCTATTTGCTAAAACTCTGAATGAACCAGAAAACAGAGTTCTAGTATAGGGGCCAGGCAAGGATGTGAGAGAGATGAAGAAACAAACAAAACACAAAGTATTTTAAAACACAACTGACAAGAGCAGTCAATGGCCAAGATGTGAAACAACTGAAACTCTCCTGCCCCACAGTGGAAATGCTGTGCAGTCCTTATAAAGCAGTCCCACTCCTGGGTATTTGACCAAGCGAAATGAAAACACGTCTCCACAAAGACCATTATAGCTGTATTAAAAAATAACTGCAAACTGGAAACAATCTAAATGTCCAAGTGGTAAATGTCTGATCAATGGAATACTACTGGCAATGAAAAGAAACTGGCTACTGTTACATGTAACAACACTGAT
Organism: Eospalax fontanierii; assembly: GCA_035773235.1. Classification (NCBI taxonomy): domain Eukaryota; kingdom Metazoa; phylum Chordata; class Mammalia; order Rodentia; family Spalacidae; genus Eospalax; species Eospalax fontanierii. The sequence goes on along the minus strand of CM069539.1, from coordinate 29,630,177 downwards.
GAAACTCAGCAGCATTATGTTATGTTGAAGAAGTCAGATACAAAGGCTATATATACTATATGATTCAATTTATCTGGCATTCTGGATAAAGAAAAATATACACAGAAATCTGATTAGTAGTTGCCAGTGCTGTGTGATGGGACACCAACTGAGGAGGAGGAGAAGCAATGCGGGGGAGGTGGCAGGGTTCTGATTTTGATCACAGTGATGTTTACATGACTCTGCATGGTTGTCAAAACTTTGAAATGTACTATGTGTAAATTTAACCTCAACACCTGACGTTCACACACACACCTCGAGCACAAACATTGGTCGTTATTAGAACCTTCTCTTTCCCATCTCGAAACCTCTGAATGATAGAAGCTCGCTGCTCCACTGTGAGTTCCCCACTTAGCAAGGACACCTGGTGGCCATCCTGCATCATCTCCACGGTCAACCACTTGGCATTTCGACGTGTCTATGAGAGAAACAAAAGCTCCAGGTCAAACGGACTGGCTGTGTGTGCTGTGCTCAGGAATGTGGGATGGGAGGAGAGGTCTGCAGAGGGATCTGCTCCCCTGTCCCTTCAGGCCTCTAGGAGTTGTAGAATATGGCACAGCGTTCTCAGATGACTGTGATTCTAAGTGTCATATCCTTTCAACCCAGTCGAGCTTTGGCCTTCTCTTCTACAAACTCAAGATAAACACACTCTACCTACCTCACATGGTGTTATGATGACAAAATGAAACCAACAGACACTGCAGGAATGCTTTGCAGGAATCAGGCATCTGCCAAAATCTTTCTGTGCATAATGAGGTAGCTACCGAATTTCATTAAATATTTTGTGAAATGAACCAAAAAGAAAAAAAAATCCAAAGTTAAGTGACTTGTGCAGTTTATGTGGCAATTTGGTGGCAGAAACCTCCTTCTATGAATACTTTCATTTTTTCCACATGTCAGCAGTTGCCAGCAGATATGTCACAAGACCCTGCTCATAAGGATTAGCAATGTTTACATGGTAGGGAAAAAAATAAAGTATGTGAGCATGAAAAATGTCAGGTGGGAAAAAAGAAACAGAAGATAAACAGCAGGCTATTAGCAGTAAGCAACACCTCTGAGAAGGGTGCCCATGAAATGGCAATGAATCTCACTCTAACTGTGGATGCATTAGAAGTCCCTCAAAGAAAAAGACATCATAATTAAGATCCCATTCTATCATTCAACCTTTCTAAGTTTTACCCTAAAAATTCAGATTTCTATTTAGAGCCGTTCTGAAGATTAGAGCTGAACGCAATACCTGGTTATGGTACTTATTACTGTCCCCTGCCTCCACCTGTACGGAAATCTGGGCATGAAGACACTGGCAACAAGTTTACCTGGCAGAAGATGATGGCCTGGCCAATGGTGATGCCACCATAGATATTACACAGAGCTTGGTATTTGTCTTTCCTGTTCTCACACAGCACGTAGTACTGTCGGATGTTGTTCAAGGTCAGTTCCTCTTTGCGTAACTTAATAACATTAGGGTCAGGAATGATTCGCTCTGCAAATTGCCACACAGAGTCCTCAAAGGTTGCCGAAAAGAGAAGCATCTGGCATTCGGAGGGCAAAGCTCTGAAAGAGGGAAGAGAAAATGGCTGTCACTTAGCTGCCAAGCTGTTCCTCTTCTCCAAATACCTGCCAATATGCCACACATAAAGCTGCAGTGACCAGCTCCAGCTTTATGCAAAAAGTCAAGTGTTCCACTTGCCAGCAAGAATTTGGGAAAACACAAATGGAATGTGAAGCTCAAAGCAAAATTTAGGTATATATTCTGGAAGATAAGCAGTTGCTCATGTCAATCTCTTCCTTAGGTCAGGCAGACTTGCTGTAGAGCGAGTAGGGGTAGTGCTGACGTTCCATGTGGCTGTAAGCTCACACAAAGGTAAGTGAAGAGGAAGGAAACCCAAGAGTCATCATTTGATGGCAAGTGTCATATATCATGGAAGGGAAAGAATAACATATACAACTATTTAGAATGTAGAGAACCTGGAGATAAAAAAAGGGGGTGATGGGAAAAAGGCAGTAACTAAAATGTACTTGGAGCCCATGCTGGATACAGATACATAAAGTTAAAAAACATCTGAAATAAGTCCATATGTTAGTAGTCAGGAAGAGGGTACTGGATCCCCTGGAACTGGAGTTAGAGGTGGTTGTTAGCCACCATGTGGGTGCTGGGAACCAAACCAAGGACCTCTGCAAGAGCAGCCAATGCTCTTAATCACTGAGCCATCTCTCTAGCCCCTAAAAATTACTTTTAAACCAACACATCTTTAAAAGCATAAAATTGTATATTGAGATGCCACATGATGCTTCAATACATGTATACGGTGTGTCATGTTTAAATCAGGTTAAATCTATTTCTTTAAACACTTACCATTCCTTTGTGATGAAAACTTTCAAAATCCTTTTTTTCCTTTTGTTATACACAATACATATTACTGATAGTTACCCTACAGAAAAGCCCATCAGAATTTCTTACTCCTATCTAAATGTAATTTAATACCCACCAATCAATCTCTCTCCAACCTCCAACTACCATTCTACTTTCAATTTCTCTGAGGTTAACTTTTTCAGTACAGCCATTATGGAAAACAGTGTTGAACTCAAAGTAGAGCTACCAAAAGACTCACAATCCCACTCCTGGGTCTCTATCTAAAGGAAATGAAATCATTCACAAACCCTAAACAGTAGAAGACTGAACAACCAACACAAATACTCTGTCACTCAATATTTACTTCAGTAGAAAATACAAAGGACTTTCTTAGAAGGCCCCTGTGACTACTAAATCTTCCCTCGAATTTTGACTCTTTCACTCTCTATGGTACATAAATGTATTAACTTACTGGTGAAAGGACAGTGAAGCAATGAGTCTTTCTTGGCTTTTGGTCATAAGGAACAGCTGGATCCCCTTACTTCAGTCAGCTAAGCCGGTACTACCAGATTAGTAGTCTGACTGTAGGCAGAAAGTCTAGGTTTGGGGACACGAACTTTGGCAAGAGGCAGGGATAAATCAATCATACAGCTGAAGGGAAGGGACTGAATGAAAACGTATACTTCATAGCGGCCTCTTCTAGCCTAGACTGCCAGCAACCAAGCTCTAGATTCTGGAAGATCAGAGACATCGCATACCCCCAAAGACCTTCAGATGGCAATTATTATGAAGAGATGCTTCCAAGTTACAAGCACACCAAGATATAAACTGGAATTTTAGGCCACCCATTATGAAAAACTAGGCAAGTATTGCCAGATAAGAGGAGGAAAGATCTACCTTTCATGTATGCCAGAGACGTAGCAAACAAACAAAAATGGAGAGCTGGATAATTCAGAGATGATGCTGAAAGCAGAAAAATCTTTAAAATTACTCTAATTAGTGTTATCAGAGAGATAATGGTAGATGTTACACCCACAACACAAAAAAGGAAACTATGGAAAAGAATCATCAGACAACACACCACCAGTATGACCCAGACCGAAAAAAGAAAGCTCACGACTATTTTAATTATGACACAAGGAAACACACGCTGAAAACAACAAAAACAGAACATAGTACAACACTTGGAAGAAAGAGTTTGGGATTGGGCACTGTGGACAGTGATGTGAACAGCCAATATGGAGACAGACTTACAAATTAAGGAAAAGAAAGACAGTGTTTCTAAATTTCTAAATTTGGCTTCCTCAAAATACCATTGCTCAGCTGAAACAGTAGTCCTTTCAGTCACTTCGGCCACATACCCAAGTGGGCATGCATGATTGCACTGTTCTCTGAGATCACTATGAAACAGAGTAGTTCCATTTTATGGTTTATAGTTCAGTTTCTTCAACTGTGGGTTGTGACCCCATATGAGGTTGTGTGAGTGAATGTGGGATTAGAACAAAATTTCCAGCAATTTCTGAAATGGCCTGAAATATATCTCTGCCATTTATACTACAGATTTATACAAAGTGATGTTGCCAACACTGGCAATATTAAAGTAAAAATATTGAACAACTCCGAAAAATGCTGACAATCTTTTATTTCAGGGAAGATTTAATTTGTGATGTAAAAACAAAAAAGCACGCCCATCTCATCATTATACAGCTATGATCTGATTACCTATGACCACGAGTCTTCCATTTTCTAAGTTTCTGGCCACTGTTTAGTTTTAAACTCTAACTTGGTAAGAATTTTAACTGTGTGGACTTGTGCTTAATAAGATGACTATTATTGCTGGTGGTTCTAGAAAAGATCTACAGTATTGGCTTGACATAACACTGTATTTTTTAGGAGTGTAGGATGAAAAGATATCCTTCTCCAATTTGGAAATACAGTGAAAAAAAGAACAGAGAAAGGGATGACCATGAAACAGAAATGTCGTCCTGTTTCTCTAACTGTGAGGAAGCTTCCAGGCGTCAGAGTGGACCAACTGACTATAGCAGAGCTCTCTGGTTAATGGACACATGTGACAAAAACCCACATGGCAGGAAAGGGACTGTTTAGGTAGAGAATTGAGACTTTTGTAGAACTCAAAAAATGACAGTCAAGTTAGAAATATCTCATCTGTTTAATAAAAGTGCAAATCGCTTGGAATCCATCTTTAGTTTCAAAAGTTAAAGAATCTGTGTCTTCAAACAATTTTCTTGAGAGAGTACATCCGAGGGGTTAAAAATGTTGGACATTTACATATGGATAGCCTATCTGATGAATTTATAATTTTAAGAGCTCTGAACGTCATGCAGCTGGTCTATGGAACAAGTCTTGGAGTACATGGCTATGTCTTGAAAGCTAGGAACTACTTTGAACAAATCCAAAAGATCTCACATATTCTACACACACACACACACACGGTTAACTATTTGAGCTGGTGAGCACATTAACCCAGCTGTGCTAATTAATATACATCAAAATGTCATGGATGTTTTGAATAAGTGATTTTTGCTTACTATACTTCAGACTGATAAAACATCTAGAGGCTTAATTTGCAAAAATAAATGAAAATAAAAAATCTACTTTGCCAGCAAAGAAAATTGTTAAATATGCTATGCTTAAGCTTCTGCTATAAAGACACTGAACTTCACACTGTCACATTGGCCCGATATTACACATCAGCTTGGGTTTGATTTGTCAGGAGTAGAGCTCACATAAAAAATACTCTAGCAGTTCAGGGAGATGTTACTGGAAAAAGAAGAGAATAAGTGGAAACACTGCTGCACTGCTGAACCAAGAGACAGAAACACACCATTAAAAATCAAGCAGGGGGGGCTGCAGGACGCTCAGCGGCTAAGAGCAGTAGCTGCTCTTGCAGAGGGCCTGGGTTTGATTCTCAGCACCTACACGGTGGCTAACAACAATCTGTAACTTCAGTTCCAGGGGCTCTGATGCCTACTTTGCTCTCTGGGGACAATGCATGCTCGTGGTGCACTTAAATACATGCAGGAAAAACATTCATACATACAAAATTTAAAAAATGTTTAAAAATCAAAGATAATATCTATTTAATTAGTCTTACTGTATGATGGTCTCTTTAGGAAAAGTCTGACATGTTTCTTAAAGAGCACCCAATATTGTTATGTATAATAAGACAATTAAACAGCTGTATCAGAGAAAGAACTATAATAAAATATTGCTATATTTTCCACGAAGTACTACTAATTGCTACTGATTACTTCTATTACACTGTTTAAATAGAAGCATTTATGTAATAGAAAAGCATAGAATATACAATTTTAAATAAACATGTTTTTCGTATTTTTAGTTAGAAACACACACACACATATATAATTATTTCTATTTTACAATGTTTTTGTTTGCTATGATTGTGTCCTACACTACCTCTCTGTTGGTTACTCTAAGAAAAGAAATAATCACAGAAAATTTCCCAGAACTGGCAGACAGGAGTTTTGAAAATTAAAGGGTGAACAATTTCCACAAGAAACTAACCAAAGCCTTCCACTGAGAAGAATTGGGATCCTGGGGAGTCAGAAGACCCCCAAACCTCTACAGAGAAAAACCAGGGTACAGAAAAAAATTTGGGAGATCAGGATGAAAGCAGACCTTTCTGCAAAAGTACCAGAAGCTAAGGGGACTGGTTATATATTAAACTACTTCAAATCCCTCCCCCCTTTTTTTGTTTTCAATATAACACTTGAAATGAGAGACAGAGAAAGAGAGAGGTATTTTTCAACACAGGATACCTATGCAGGTAAACTATCAGTCATAAGGCAAATGTACAGAAACAATAAAGGCATTTTCATACATGTAAGAGGTAAAAAAAAAAAAAGAAGCTGCTATGTACTTTAGGGTTGACATCAGAAAACACAGTACAGCACAGTAAGGAAGTTAACATGAGCAAAGTTAACAAGGAAACAGGAGAGGTGAACAAGCAAAAGCTGAGCTGTGGTTACAACTATATAACACGGCAGAAAAACAAAATTACTGCTACTGTATTGTTTGGTTCAGTAATGAACAATACACAGACACACACACACACACACACACACACACACAGAACAATGTATCACTTAATATATGCATATCCTTATTTAATCACAGAGAAGTGATGGAGATAATGGGAAAGAGATCATGGGTCATGTTTTAAAAGAACTCAGATTGCCTCCCAGAACTTGAAGATTCTATTGCTGAAGACGAAATACTTCAGATACAGAACTTAGAGCAATACAGCTGAAAGCGACCTGAAAGCCACTTCCCTTGAAGGCTAGCTTTCATAGTCTTGGAGGATACTATGCAAACTGCTAAGGGAGAACACCAAGAGCTGGTCTAACCCCAGCTTTAAAGCGTAATGACCACAATGACTGGCATAGTAAACTGTATTGGTGCAGTAGTTGCACTTTTATCTTGGGGGTAATCAACAGCTGCCAAATTGAACTTAAAGTCCACTTAATAGGAGGGAACTCGTGTAGTACTGTAAACATAGCCAACTACACATGGCTGAGGAGGTCATAGATCTTAGAGAAGACCCAAGGCTATCACATCCCTATACAAATGTATTTACAGACAGGTATGTCAGACAGAACTCATCAAAGAAGCCTCTTTTGCAACAGATGGAGACTACTAGAGTTCCACAGCTGGTCACACACATAGAGTAAGTGTCTGTGAAATACTCAATCCTAGGTGACACATCCACAATGGAACCTTTATACCTAAATCTCATGGAACATAGTGTAACAAAGGATAGAGAGAATATGAAAGCATCTCTCAACTCTCATCAATGAAGCTCCCTCATGCAATAGAGGACAATGCACACAAAAGGATGCAAATGGCCAAAGCATAGAGAATAAGAGTCTTCAGAGTGTGGGTCCCCGGACAGGGTTCCTATATTAAACTTCACCCACCTAGGGTTCAGGGAGCATTGTGGAAGAGGGGGTAGAAAGATTTTAAGAGCCGGGGAAGGGGCGCATGACCATAAGGAAACAGTCTTACAGGCTCCTGGGACCTTGCTCATATGAACCCTCTGAAGCATACAAAACCTCAATACAGAACTGGGGAAATGGGCAGCAGGCTTCAACCTTAGCCAAAGAACTATCAACAGCTGATTACTGATGGGTGAGGGAGAGTTGATCTTCCTTAAGAGAGAGACTCTAGATAGGCTGAGTAGACCCCAGTGGATGAACTTGCACTGACGGACATCTGGGTACACAAATTTGACTCAAAAGTTCTTAACATATATGACAAAATGCATGAAATCTGGTGGGGTTGTGCAAATGGGGAAGGGGGTGTAAAGATGATTAATATGTTTTGAATGAAATGCACAAAAATTCAATAAAAATATACATTAAAAAAGAATTCAGAACTATTTCCAATATTGGGAAATCAGGAGACAATAATTTTATATCAGGAAATAACAGTGTGAACATATTAAGACAGGAAGGTCAGTATCAGAGAAAAGAGGTGTCTTCTTGGGATCAGACAGGTTGATTGCTGTTTTTCATTATTTTTAATATTGGAATTTAACACAGTGTACAGTACTTTATTCAAAAATAGGTGATACGAGGGCTGGAGAGGGGGCTCAGCAGCTAAAACATTGGCTGCTCTTGCAGAAAACCTGGGTTTGAATCCCAGCACCCACATGGCACCTAAGAACTGTCTATAATTCCATTTCCACTCCGATGTTGTCTTCTGTTCTCCATGGGCACTGCATGACATGGGAGCACTCACATACATGTAGGCATAGCATTCATACACATAAAAATAATAAAAAAATTCGATACAGTTCCCTATCCTAACAGATTCTGTTGAGTCTGAGGAAGGGCCTGGGAATCTGTTATCTGAAGCCCTTCAGGTGATCTTGATGGAAAAACCTAGGAAAATAATATAATTTCTTACAAATTAGAGGCAAAGTCAGGACTAGACCTGATCCAACATTACTGTGTTTTCTATTGACTCAATTAGCCATCATATCCTCCAGACAGCCTTTAACTGGTTCTCTTAAGAATTATGCTCATAATATGTTATTACAAATTTGTTACAGACCAGTGCAGACTTCACCTGTAAGACTGTATCGCACAGAAAAATGGAAGGGACGTGTACAGGGGGAAGCTGAGCAATCAGAACAGGTGAAGGTTCCCTGAGCTGGCAAAAATGACGAAAACCCAACATCAACTTAGAGGTGAAGATGGCAAGGATATATGCATAATTAGGAACAGAAGACAAAGGAAATTTATCATTTAGACCGAGGATCCAGGAGGATGCATGTGAAGATTACCTTTGGATACGAATACTCTGATCTGAGAATCCTTGGGTGTCAATCATCACATCTGCTTCATCGAGGACAAACACACGAATCTTAGTCAAATCAATCAATTTTCGCTTGAAACACCAATCTAGGACAGTCCCAGGAGTACCAATTATAATCTGTTTGGTGACTTCAGTGCCCCTAGGAACTGTGGAGAAAAGGGTTTTAAGTGCTCCTGTAGATGTCAGCAGCCTTACTCCAACAGGACACAGGCTATGGTGATGTGACATACAGATCAAAGGCAAAAATACAGTCTGTAACAACTCTCCAAGTGCAAACCCTGAGGTTCATGGGTGTATTTAGATTTTGCAGAATTTCAGGATAAATTCCAGAGTTTCAGCTTTATTGTTATAACAGTCCTGGCATTTCTGAATATGCTCCATGGTGATCTAAAAATCTCTGCTTGGGCAAGCTAGGTGTGGTGGCATGCCTACCGGCTAGTTGCTCAAGAGGCTTAAGTGAGATGATCGCTTGACCATATAAGATCAAGTCCATTCCGGTGAGACACTGTTCTTTTTGAAGCCACAACATAGTCCTCCTATTGTCTATAGAAATAAAGGCCCAGCCATGAAGAAAACCAGTTAGGTGTGGCACAGGCCTGTAATCTCAGCTACTCTGGAGACTGAGGACGTAAAAGTTCAAGTCAGTCTGGGCTACAGAGCGAGCTTAGAAAGACCACATCCCATAATAAAATGTAAAAAGAAGACAAGTGATATATTCAGTGGCACAGTCCTTGTCTAGCATGCACAAGGCCCTAAAGTCAACCCCCAGTACCCCCCAAACAAAACAAAACAAAATAAAATAAAGTACAAATCATTCACAAATGGTAAACAACCAAAACGTTCAATAATAGGTTAGATTTTAAAAGTATGGAATCCTGTGAAGCTAGTCAAAAGCATGGTGTGGAAAAGTGCTCCCATTTTTGTAAATGAGCAATGAAACAAAAAAATGCAGGCATTAGTACAGGCTCAAAAATAGCAAAAATTGAAAACTGGCTCTTTGGGCCTCCTTGGAGGGCAAGGAAGAACAACACTGACTTATCTTCTAATCTTTTATTCTTTGAAGTTTTATTTTCCATAATAAGTAATACTTTAACGAAAAAATACAAAATAAAACTTGTTCTGTACAAAATGACCAAGTCACAAAAAAACCTCAGAATATATATAAAAGGCATCCATCTTCTTTCAGATGTGGAAATAATGTGGCCAATGTCCTGCTGTGTCCTCACTATCTTCCAGACTGCACAATGCTTAAATCTGTAATACTTCATTTAAGACCATTTCCCCCACTTTAGAGAAAAGAATGCAGAGAAGTTCTAGTAGCCTTGCTAGTGGTGAAGCGCAGATTAAAAAAAAATAGCCAAGACAGGCTAACTGGTACATACTTCGATTTCCTCGAATGGCATACATCACTTCAACATCCACACAGAATTTCCCCATCCTCTCAACCACACGGCCAGTCTGCAGAGCCAATTCATAGGTAGGAGCCAGGCAGAGGCACTGTGAGACAGAAGGGGGGAGGAAAAAGCCATTGTTCACATTTGAACTGCAATTTAACACTGTACAGAGAGAGGCACAGAAATGACATTGGAGATTTTGGCTGAATGAAACATTTAAAACTGAATATAATTTAACACTTGAAAAACAGTTGATGGATTTGAAGTGAAAGCTGAATTGGGAGAGGGAAGAAGTTGAAGGACAGAGAAATAATTACTTCATACATCCTTCTCTTCAGGGTTACTTAGAAATGCAAGTTACTTGCTACCCTTTCCTGATGGAGGAAGAGGGGATGCGGGGAGCTGGGAACAGTGAGAAGGCAAAACAAGAGAAACCACAGCTTGCACATCCCCCCACCTCCTGCTACTACAGACTGCCTGTTTCCAGCACACTCTGCTTAGTCCACCTAGATTATAAATACAGAATCCTGCCAGAAAACAGCCCCCAAACCCTCATTTGTATTCCATCTCCATTCCACTGTTGGAGATGCTGACGGAAGCAACGTGATATCTAGCGCATTCATGTGCTTCAGTTAGGGATCTGCGATAGAGAAGGAAACCAAGAACTAAAATGTTTCCACACACATTTCTCAACACAGGAGCGCAAGCATTGCTTCTCTGGGATAGTTTTGATTGATACCACACTTCAAATATAAATTTCAACAACCTCATCTGAGAAGAACATTTCCTCTGTCTGGTGTCAGTCATGCACACCTACAGCTGATTGCTGACTAGTGATAGCTTGCTAAGGAACACCCTGTGCTCCTCACCGCTTTTTGCACACATGGGAACTCAGCTTGTGAAAGAAATTGTAGAATGCCCTTTGGAGGAAAGAAGGAGAGACTATCAGATACTGTCTTCTGAGAAGAAACTAGGCTAGGAGAATGGTGAGCTAGGTGCTGTGGTCAGCCATGCTGTGCTGTCTCAAGAAGACACTTCTCTCTCTCTAAATGTCAGTGTCCTTCTCTGCTGCAAGAGTGAGGACAAATGGATGATGACCTTCTGCACCTACAGCTAAGCAGCCATCATCAGGTGATGCTTACTTATCCTAAGCACCATGGTAAATATATGTGGTTCCACAGAATCTATATGATAACCCTAAGAGAAAAGCATTCACTCATCCATTTAACATCTAATGAGTCCTTTATACAAGCCAGGCACTATCCTGGGTGTCAGGAATTCAAGGGTAAATAGATGAACTACAATCCATGCTTTAAAGATAAGGAATCAGACTCCGGGAGATTTACTAACTTGCTCAAGACATTCAGCTAGCTGGTCAGTGACAGACAGGTTGTAATTAGAGTCACCTGGACTCTACGGCCTACGCTGTCCATCACTATTCCATACTCTGCCCAAAGGTCTAGGACCATAGGAAGGAATGCCTATTTAAATATCTTTGTATCATTATATTAACCATATACTTGAGGTGATACCAGTTATTACTAAACCATCAATGGCATTGCAATGACAAGGATTTCCACCTTCTCCACAGTCCTTCCTTACCTGTGGGAACAATTCCAGTGCATTCACTCTGCTTAGCATTGCTAAGACAAAGGCAGCTGTTTTTCCTGTTCCAGACTGGCTCTGCGCTATGAGGTTCTGGGGGCTGTAGAAAAGGGGAGACAACTGGCCATAAACTGAATACAAGATTCTGGGCATAAACTGAAGAGTCTGAAAATAATCAACTTGGAAAACCACTACTCTGGAAACTCACGGATGTGCCAGCATCATAGGGAGGGCCATCTCTTGGATTTTGGATGGTCTGTTAAATCCCATTGCATAAATCCCTTTCAGTAACTCTTCCTTTCTGTAAAATAAATGATAAATAAAATGATCAAACACACTACAGATAGTCAGCAGCCTTGTTAATACGTGCACCAGTAGCCTTCAGAAATGCAAATGGAAAGCTGCATTTCTACGTTAAGCCACTTTGCAACTAAGCATTTTGTTAGTTATTTTTCTTTCATTCTAACAAAATACTCTGACAGAAGCAACCAAGGGAAGAAGGATTTATTTTAGCTTAAAGTTTAAGACGGGATAAAGTCTGTAATGACAGGAAAGGCATGGTGGTGGGAGTGTGAAGTCTCTGGTTATAATGTACCTGTAGTCACGAAGCAGCAAGAGACGAATGCTCATGCTCAGCCTGCTTTCTTCTTTCCTCCTTTTTATTTGGTCAGAGACTCCAGCCCATAAGATAGTGCCACCCACATTCAGGGTTGTCTTTCCTCCTTAGTTAAACCTCTCTGGAAACACCCTCAAAGACTCACCCAGAGGTGAGTAGTAACCTAGTGATTCCCAATCCAGTAAAGTTAGAACTAAAGATTAACCATTTACAAGCACTAAAGTAATACTTAGAAATGTTCCATTCAAGCTGGAACTGACCTGGAAGCCACGTCCCTGAAGGCTAGCTCTCATAGTTCTGGAGGACACTATGAAAACTGCTAAGGGAGAATATCAATCAATGGCCATTCTCAGCTTTAAGGCCTAATACCACAACAATGACTGGCACAGCAAACTAACTATATTGGTTCAGTAGTGGCACTTTTATCTTGGGAGTAATCAACAGCTATCTAATTGTACTTAATGTCCACTCAGTGGGAGGGAACTCATGTGTAGTACTGTAAACATGGTCAAATACACATGGCTGGAGAGGTCATAGATATTAGAAAAAAACTCTAAGGCTGCCACATCCCTAGACAAATATAATTTTTTACTATATGCTAAATATAGATCCTTTTATTTACAGACAACTATGTCAGTCATCACTCATCATAAAAGCTTCTTTTGCAACAGAGACTCTTAACAGAGTTCCACAGCTGGTCCCACAGAGTAAGGGTCTATGAAATACCCAATCCTAGGTGACACATCTACAATGGAACCTTTACACCTAAGGCTCATGGAACATAATGGAACAACGGATAGAGAGAATATGAAAGCATCTCTCAACTCTCATCAATGAAGCTCCCTCAGGCAATAGAGGACAATGCACACAAAAGGATGAAATGGTTAAAGCACAGAGAATAAGAGTCTTTAGACTCTTGGGTCCCTGGATGGAATCTTTTTAAAATTCACCCACCCAGGGCTCAGAGGCCCTGCAGGAGAGGGAGTGGAGAGACCATAAGAACCAGGGGAGGAGATACATGGACCTCATGGAAACAGAGCCTTACAGGCTCCTGGGACCTCGCTCATATGAACGTACAGTAATGGTGTCAGCACGCACAGGACCTATGCAACCTGAAGCAGAGAAAAACCCAGCATAGAACTGGAGAAATGGACAGCAGACCCCAACCTTAACCAAAGAACTATCAGCAGAAGAGGAAGAGCTGATGCTCTTTAAGAGAGAGACTCGAGATAGTCTGGGTAGTCCTTAGTGGATGAACTTGCACTGAGGGACATCTGGGTACACTAACTTGACTCGATAGACCTTAATGTGTATGACAGAATGCATGAAATCCAGCAGGGTGGGATACTGGGGGCAGTGTGGATGGGGAAGGGGGGTATAAAGATGATCAAGATGTTCTGTGTGAAATGCACAGACATTCAATAAAGATATACATTAGAAAAAGAAATGTCCCATTCATACTTCAGTGCCCCAAATATATAAAATCCTACTCTAAGCTGAAACACGAAAATAACAAGCTAGGCTAAAAGCCTAGGTTAAAGGAAGTGGTAAAGGAATAAAGCTGAACTTTGTTAAGGAGATGATGGGGGATTTATCTGATGAAAAAAGTGTAGTAGTTTACTAGTAGAAAACTAACATTTATGGTTTAACTCTTTTTCTTATGGATGACTATGAGTTTCGCGAATGATAGCAATTTTCAGAAAAGACAAACTTTTACTGAAGTGACTCTGTCACTTCTCTAGCCTCATTACCCTATAGCCTCACCCTGCGGAGGCACGCCTTCTAAATGCATCCTTGAGTGTACCACTTAGAAAATGTCTGGACATCAGGATGCTGGATTTTTATAGGAGTCCATATGTTACCAAACCAGCTCTTGGAAACCAAATACTGGGTATTTGCCAAACTAGGACCCTTTCAACAAAAGCCAAACGAGGAGAAATAGGAATCCAATCCTCTGTAAGCAGATAAGGTATCCTCCATATCTAGAAGCCATTTCTCTATTACACAAGTAAAGTTATGAGTTAAAGACTGACAATAGCAAGCCACAGAATTAGTGGCTCATCAAAAGCTCATGCTTACCCTAGGCTCTTAATTTGAGTAATGGGGCCTAGAAGCCATGGGTGAAATATCTGTCTAGACTTGCTTCCTGGCTGGTTGGTCAAACTGCTGTCTAATGAGGTCCATTTTCCCCACTGTGCATGGCAACAAAACAGGTCTGGTTTGGTCAGATATGTCTGTAACCTTCTCTTTTCATTAGAATACATTTTCTTCACGTCAATTTCACCCCCAGGAGATGAAAACTCATTTAAGAAAATTACTTATTTTAACACCACTTGAAACAAATTATGATTAGGAAAATAAAAGTTTGTTTACTTTTTAAAAGGAGGTGAGGGGGTTAAGGTTATCAATTCCCACATTTGGATTCTGGTATAGAGAGAGACAATATGGTTATACTTGGCTTGGTCATCCCCTGTATACTCCAAGATCAAAACAGTTTACTACCAAAACTGTTCTCTAGGCAACTACAGTATCCAAGTTTTCTTCGAGCTATATTTTAATTGCATGCAAAGCGAACAATACTTCACATTATAAAACAAAGGAGTTTCTAATTTTTTATTATCAGCAGATTAGTTTACTATGTGCTGAGCATTTTACATTCTAAGAGTTAAGATACTCACAGCCGAAGTTCTTCAAATGTTTTTACTGAATAGAGTGGAGAGCTGGGATCCTTTTGTAAGACTTCCACTCTGTGGCTGGATTCTACTAAGGATTGACGGATTAACTTGTTTAAGAGGGAATTGGCTGCCAAATCCACTAGAAAAGCAAAAATAAAGGGGGCATCAAGCTTCTTCAATGACATCGAATTAGCTTTCCTATCCCACTCAGTCGCAGTACACAAGGCAACTGCACCTACTTCCATCTTTCTTCTAAAAGAAAGTTCTGGAAGGAATGACACAGCACTGAGAAGTCCTTCTTCCATGAAGATCCAATTTCTTACGCTCTGTTGCACCAATCTCTGACCTCAAGCAAACCAACATCTATTTCCACAGGACCTAATTCTTCCTTGCCAAGCTGAAAATTCTGAATCCACACCTTGTATTTTCCATTTCAAGTTCCTCTAAAGAAATATATCCCCAATTTAGTATTTCTTCAGAGACTACTCATTAAAAAACAAATATAGTGCTTTACTAATAAGCTATTTAGATTCTTAAAGTGATGAGAAACCTAACAATGCTTGTAGATACTTGCAAACAAACTTGTCTCCTACCTACATCATCTTCATCATCATCTTCGGCATTAAGAGAGCCATCTAAGGTAGAACAGAAACAATACATTTAAAGAAAAATGCTGAGCAGAAACACACAGGGCACGCTTTCAAGTTTTCTCCCACATTCTATGGAGTATATAGTCTTCCCCTGGAAGAGAAGGTAGTCTTAAATGTAAATTAAGAGTCAAAGCTATTTCAGCTGGCAGACACAGGATAAATGCAATGATTTTTAATTAACTGAAGCCAGTCTGCTTTACCTTAATAGCACTCACCTATGTTTGGGACTGTGGAATTCCTAACGCCCCGAAGATTCTTCCTGGGGTGGACGAGATTTGAAAACTATTGAAAGGCACAAATTTCAACCAGTGTTAGGAAGCAGGCCATCATGTAGGAAGCCCGTGGCTATCTTAAGAGCAGAGCCAGGGAAGACCACCCCATACTCTTTCCTTTGCAATGTTAGGGAAAAACGATTGTTTCAGGAATCAGTCTACTGTATGAATTACCCTAGAAAGGGAAGAGAATTTCTGTAGTCCCGCTTTATAAGGCCTCTTAGTCTAAATGTGGGCAGTACTTGGGTGGCTTACAGCACCCACAAAGGCATGGTGGCTAGGGAAGAACGTTGGCAGATAAGGAAGGAAAGGCAGCAAAATGGTCAAATTAGAAGAGCAGAAAGCTCAGCAGAGTTGGGACTAGCAGCTGCCTTCCCTCTATTATTTCCAGGGGTCTTCCCTGGGTTCTTTCACACCAGAGGTCTACCCACTCCCGGGAGTCTCCTTTGCGAGGCCCTCTTCCAGCCCGGTCCACACTTCCCCCATCACTTGACACCCCACTCCACGGCTAGCGGGGGGCTCCTCTCCGACCCCCCGTCCCAAGGGACCGCCCCCGGGAGTCCCTGTCTATCCCCCGCCCCCAGGCCCTCCCCTGCTCGGTGGCGGTTACGTGGCTGTTCAGCCGCTCGCTCTCCGCCGCCCCGGCGTCGCCTCCCCAAAGTAACGACGCCATAGCTGCGGTCTCCGCTCCCGCCCCCGGCACGTGCTTTCACCCCCGCGCGGGGGCAGCGCCGGCTTGCTCAGCGGCCAATGGTCGGGCTCCGGGCCGGCGTCGGCCTCGCGACCACCTGGCGGCGCGGTGCGCAGGCGCCGGCTCCGCGCGGGCGGGCGCGGCGGGGCGGGAGGGGCGCGCGCCCTCCGCCCGGCTGTGAGAAAGTGAGCGGCGGACGTAGTCCTCTGCCCCGCTGCAGCTCCCCTGCCCGGTCTCCCTGGACCGAGCGCCGGGCCTCGCCAGGGGACCCGGGAGGCTGAGGGGCAGCTGGGGGGGATCGGACGAAGGACCCGGACTGGCAGGTTCCGGGAAGGAGGCCGAGTTCAGGTGCTGCCGTCTGCCCCAGCCCTAGGTATCTGTGCGGTGCCCGCAGACACGCTGTTTTTCATTTTTATTCTAAGGCGTGGGCCCTAGTTGAAGCAAACTGGACCACCGCTACCTGCTGCACGTACTTGCGCATCCGGGGTACAGCTCTTCGCGTATACCAAGTTTGGACCAAACTCAGGGTTTTCAGTTTTCCGACTAGAATTTTAAGAGTTGGGGCAGCACCTCTGAAAAAGTATCTGGCAAAAGTACCCAGGACCCAGACGGAGCGCCGTCAGGATCTCTCCGTGGTGCTGAAGCAGCTCTCCTCGGCTGTTCTGTCGCTGCTGGTCATAGCCTTCCCCTTTAGCATTTCCTTCTAATAGTACATGTTTTTGTCTCTCAGCGTTAACTTTCTGCTAATTAAACTAGGTGCAAAATTGGGCCAGGATTTTCGGTGTCTTAGTTTTCATATAGAATATCGGGCATTTGAAAACCACCGATTATTTTAAGCAGAGATAGAATTCCTCTTTTGTCTTGGTTTTGACTGTGCCCTGTAGGGGTGGAGGAGAGGAGTCTGGATTAGAAACTCCTCGGGGTGTCGGATTTTGGCAAGACCGAGCTCGGACTTCAGAACTACATTTCCCACAAACCTGGCTGCACCTCCCGTGAGGCCGCGCGCGCCCTCAGCAGACGTGATATGACGGCTTCCGGCCTCACTGCGCGCCGCCGGCCGAGGACCGGAAGATAAGCGTGGGCGGACTCCGGTGGGCTGCTCTCTGAGTTCTTCAGGGGAACGAGCGAGCGGTCGCCAGGACAAATGACTACCCCTAACCCGGTAGGAAGGCGCTACTGTATGTAGTAAGACTTAAGACCACGCAGCCTGTGTTGTGCGGGAGACTAATGGTGCCCCGCCAGTGGGGCTTAGTCTCTGTAACAGGAGTTGAGCTTAACGGGCCCTTCGATGTGCAGTTAACTCTGCTGCACTGGAATTGTTCACTCAAAACAGCAGTAGCCCAGTCAGGATGGAATGGGAAAGGAGGCGTGACGGGAACTTTCATATATTTGGGGGACTGCTGACAGGCCATCATTACTTTTCAGAGCTAATGATCATAGTGCGTCTCGAATCTTTTGGATATTACTCTATCACGAGGAAAGCTGTTTCAACCTTTCACCTGGTTACTTTTTAAAAGACCCATTTCTTAAAACTTTCAAATTTGAACGTTCAGTGATGATTTTTATAGTGGATGATTAGCACACCAGAAATCCTCTTTTTGGTAATTTGGTGAGCACTGCAGTGTATCTACCTGGGTACTTAATATTACACTGATAAACCTATTAGGTGTGCTGTGCTGGAAAAAAAACAAAAACAAAAAACAGTATTGGGTCCAGCCTTGGGGTTAGTCTTTTAAAAACAGAACCACCAAATCTAATGACCCTCCTAGCCTAATTCTTTGGTTTATAAAATGGCTAAACAGATAATTATTTTCAGAACTTTAAAATTTTGGTAATATGGACTTTGTAAACCATTAAAAACAAAACAAAACCAAGCTTCTTTAAAAAGAAAAAAAACCTCAACTCCAGGTTATCTGGAGTTGAGTTTTAACCTTTCTCTGTACTTTGCATAACAGATCTTGCTTATGGCTTACAACAAATTTGCTTCCGTTAATTTGTCTTTTCCATTAGTTTCTGTAGCACCATACTAGCTTAGACATTTCACCATTGGAGTTTATGGTTTTTACACTTCCAGTGACAAGCTGGGTCACTGCTCCTCTGTCTTTTGATGCACGCCTGGCAGTGGAACTGGGTGTATTATATAGCTTCAGATATTCTGCAGAATGTAATTTATAGCAGACAGTAATGGCCACTTTTTTTTTTTTTTCCTTCCTTGAACAAGCAACCTGTCACCTTTCAAACCTAAATTTAATGCCTAGAACTGACAACTTTGATTTTAGGTATTCCTTACAGGATTAGGGATATCAAGAATGTAAGGTTAAGTATAAAAAAAGAATTTCGATCTGTACCCAATCTAGGTTCATTTTTGTATTTGTAACAAATTCCATGGAAGACAATGTATAAAGGCTTTGGTTGTGTTTTAGATGATCAGAGGCAGAATCATGGGCTAGGACTGTGATTCTCTTACTTTGAGAGGTACTTAAAAGAATAAAGGTCAAACTCAATTTCCAAAATTCTTTAATCGGGTCTTTTTAAAACAGTACTAATTTGACAAAATCCAAAGACCTGCTGTACTGGGAATGGCAATTTAGGAATTAGTGGTATATGATACCTATGTGATTTACCAGAGCTAGTTAGGAAAAACCAGAAGTCCTTATTCTATATAATGTTCTGTGGCTTTTCAAGTCAGTTGTTTGTATTTAAAGGGAGAGACATTAAGAACTATTCTAAACAATCCTATGGAAGAAAGGCAGGGTTTTTTTTTGTCTTTTCTTCTTTTTTTAGGTGACTTAAGATGGAGAAAGAGGGAAGGGAAGCTTTTTGGGCATGACACCATTTGCAAGGTCACAACGAACACCCCAACGAAGGGCAGATCTTTTCTTCTCAGTTGGTACAAGGTAATTATTTGGAACATATACATGTTGAGGCTTGGATTGGGGCTCTGTACGGGAAAGCATCTGACCTCGGACATTCCAGCGTAACTCCTTCCTGTGATCTTCACCAGGGAACCGCATTGAATCCCAGTCCCTTTTGTACTCAAAATATCTGGCTACCCGGTCTATCTTCCCCCGGTTTCGGCTTAACTGGTCTAATCTGGGGAGAATAAAGGACTTGGGTCTACTGGCAACAATCAAGTCTTGCTCATAGACTGGAGGGCCCATTCCTTCTCTTTGTAGATAGCAGATGAGCTGATCTTCTTGAGAAATTCCTTGGTATTCATATTGTGGTAGATTAAGTTTTTGTAAAGCATCAACTGGGGGTCCTATGTCTTCTTGGAACTGCAGGTTCATAAGCCGGTGTCTTAAGTCCCAGAGATTCACATCACTTTCTGTGCCAGACTCAGATTCACTGATAATAGACTCATCTGACACTAATACTTCTCCACCTGGCTTTCTACGCAGTACCTTTCTCTTCATAACTGGCTTTCGGAGTTTTGGGGAGGTCTCTGAAACTGTGGATGAAGCCACACGACTTCTTATATGTGGGTACTGCAGCTGCACAGGGAGGTCAGGCCTCTTTCCTGATGTTACTGAAGCTTTACTGTAGGGATCATACTGGTTAGCCTGGGCTTCTCTCCTGTCTCCTTCACCCTGCCCTGCACAGATATGTGTAAAAGCTGTAGCAGCTGCTAACATTTGTTGTTCTGGATCCATACTGGCCCATTTCTGTCCATGAGATCCTATCAGTTGCTCCATTGCTTCCTCTACACTGTAAGACTGTCTGCAAGAGAGAACATCTGTCAGTTTTCAGGTAAATTTCTAGCTCATTCTTATTTTAATTTTATAGACAAATGAAAAAGACAATAATAAGTTCAATAGTTTTGGTAGGGATTGATCTATTAGCTACTTTCATTTTCACTTTCCTCAGCATTGTTCTACTGCTTTGCTACCTGTAGTAGTTCCTATGAGAATAGGTGAGCTCTGCGGTGTGTAAAGCTGGAGAATACGTGTTATAGGGCATCATGCTTAGTGTATACTATAGAACACATTTAAAGGATAGTTTATAGATTCTGGTCACTTTTACTTGTTTAGCATTTATTAATCCATGTAATCCTAATTTTAGGGTTAGTTTTTTACATGAACCCCAGAAGTTAATTTGTGCAAAGGTACACAGTAAACAGGAGCTGGAATTGTAGTTCAGGCAGTCTGATTTCAGACTGAGTCCTTGCTTCTAATTATAAGTGATATTATCTAAACATCAAAAAAATATTACAGGGGTAAACACACATTTATGTGTATGCATATATTCCAAAATAAATCTGTTATAAATAATTTTTAGTACCCAAATTGCCAGTTAACTCTTCAGTGGTTAGTTTCCTGACTGGAGTTCAGAGAGGTCTCTATCGCCACCGGCTACTTTGTTTTCCTACTGTTTCTGGAGGATAAAAGCCATATGCATGTAATTTTAAGCAAGGGCTTCCCTTTCTCTGATGAAATTTCCCTCTAAAGGGCAGTTTCTTAGGATTTTTCTGTTTCCATATTTGCAGTCTTTTATACTATAAAGGAACATAGTGTAAAGCCTCCTCTGAACCTTAAAGATAATCTTGGCAATTCACATGTATGACCTTTTTCGTTGTTTAAAATTTTGACAAATTCCAGTGTATCAAATTTACTTAGTCCCTTATTGATGTAATTTAGATTTATGATCCCTTGTTAAAAACTAATATATGAGAATAACTTTTTACATACTTGCCACAAGCATGTGGCAACAGGTTAAATGTCCAGACATGTAATAAATAGGTTGAAAGATGTGTTCTCCAGTTTTGATAGCTGTTGCCAAAATGCTTACCTCTAAGCCTGGCATGGTGTTACATGCCTTTAATCACAGCACTTGGGAGGCAGAGGTCTCTGTGAGATGAAGGCCAGCCTGGTCAAGTTCCAGGCCAGCTGGGGCTGCAGGGTGACCCTGTCTAAAAAACAAAACAAAACATATCCCAAAACACAACCCCCCAACAAAATGCTTACCTCCAAAGTACCAGCAATAAGAGCTTGGTTTTCTACTCTCTCCATTGTATACATCAAACTTTCTCATCCTTATAGTCTGTTCCATGAATAATTGTTCTCAAGTATTTTGAACCTGAACATTTTCATGTATTTATAAGCTTTTTCCTTTTTTTGTATGAAACAGCTAGTCTTGGCTCATTCATCCTCAGGTTGTTAACATTTTATGTTAAAACTGATTTTACAAATATATGCTTGCTGTTTACCTATTTTGGGGAAGTGCCAGAAATCAAACCTGGGCTTTGCCTGTTAGGCAGATGCTTTACCACTAAGCTAGGTTCCCAATACCTGCTTGTTTACATAAAATTTATCCTTGTCAGTGGAAGTTTTTTGTTTTTACGTAGTCACTTTTTTTTCTCTTGGTTTTCTGTTTGGGGTTTCTATAGTGTTTGCCTTGGGGTTGTAGCTCAGTGATAAAGTGTGCTTGCTTCACATGTATGAGACCCTAGGTTCAAACTAGTAAACTTTTTTTGGGGGAAGGGTGGATTTGGAGCTTTCCTTGCTGGGATAATTGTTTTTCCATCTTCCTTATAGTAATTTTAATTTTGCTTTTTAGATTTAAATGTTGAATCTATTATAGATACAAAGGGTTAAAAAAAACTTAAGACTCAGGTGACATCATCAGCCTTATAATAGATATAGAAATATAGAATGATCTTCTATAACTATGTAGCCATAACACAGATTAATTAGCTTAATTACCTTTTTTCTGCCATTGAAACTTCCAATGTGAAATACAATCATTGAGGATAGCCTCTATTGTGCCACCTTTAAAACAAAAAACATTGTATTAGATAATAAAACATACAGGCCAGTTATAAATAAATTTGACCATTAGAAAATTAGACAAATGTAATGAGAAATCAAGAGGAAATGTTATAGGGAGAAAAAACAGCATGAATCCTCACTCATTTTGGTCAGTGAATGGAGAAATGAAATCTAGACATTTCCCCAAAAAGTTTTAAAGGAAAAAAATTAAAAGGTGAATATATTTTTCCTTTCCCTTGTGGAATAACCAGGTAAAATGTAAAAGAGCGATGTCTGGGAGTAATGAACCCATAAATATAATGACACTAGTGCTCAAACTGTTGCTTTTGGACACCGTGGGCAGGCAGAGCCTTTGTACTATCTGGCATCAGATTAAATCTTAGGTGCTATTTTGTTGAGATAGATGTCTTGTTCTGTAGCCCTGGCTGGCCTGGAACTTGAAGCAGTCCTATTTCTGCTTCCCAAGTGCTGGCGATGTAAGCTTCCACCACTGTGCCCAGTTAGATGCTATTGGATCATACTGCTATTGACATCACCAAAGGAACTAGAACTCAAATTGCCATATCCCCTTCTCTTTTCCAGGTAGGGTGAATCTGTATGCTTTCTTTCTGGGCCTATCATCATGGCTGGAAATGACACTGACAGAAACCAGATTGAGAAACTCCTAATTAGAGTGAAAGAACTGGAACAGGAGGTAGAAACACTTAAACAAGCCAACAACAAAGTCTCAAACCTTAGAGAAAATTCTTCAGGATCTCAAAAACCTAAGCGTGCATTTGATTTCAGTGCTCATAGCCGAAGACATGTAGCTCTAAAAATTGCCTATCTAGGATGGGGATACCAAGGCTTTGCAAGTCAGGAAAATACAAGCAATACTATTGAAGAGAAATTGTTTGAGGCTTTGAGCAAGACCCGACTAGTAGAAAGCAGACAGACATCTAACTATCACCGGTGTGGTCGAACAGACAAAGGAGTTAGTGCCTTTGGACAGGTAAGGATCAATAACATACTGTTTCCCAAAGCAATTGATACCAGGAAATCTGAGTGCATATACTGGGTATTGAGATTATTTTTTATCTCTGAAGCATAGTATCTTTGTATAATTCCACAGGTGATTTCTCTGGACCTACGTTCTCAGTTTCCAAAAAGCAGGGATTCAGAAGATCTCCCTTTAAAAGAGGAGGCCACTGATGTTGCTAAAGAGATCCGTTACACCCACATTCTCAATCGGGTGCTCCCTCCAGACATCCGTGTCCTGGCCTGGGCCCCTGTAGAACCTAGTTTCAGTGCTAGGTTCAGTTGTCTTGAGCGAACATACCGTTATTTTTTCCCTCGTGCTGATTTAGATATCATAACCATGAATTATGCAGCTCAGAAGTACGTTGGCACCCACGATTTCAGGAACTTGTGTAAAATGGATGTAGCCAATGGAGTGATTAATTTTCAGAGGACCATTCTGTCTGCTCAAGTACAGTTAGTGGGCCAGAGCCTGGGTGAGGGGAGATGGCAAGAACCTTTCCAGTTATGTCAATTTGAAGTAGCTGGCCAAGCATTCTTATATCATCAAGTACGGTGTATGATGGCTATCCTCTTTCTCATTGGCCAAGGATTGGAGAAACCAGAGATTATTGATGAATTGTTGAACATAGAGAAAAATCCCCAGAAACCTCAGTATAGGTAAGTCAAGCCAACCTAAACTCGTATATCCCCCTCTCTCCTAAGATGTCTAAATAAGAAGCCACTGATTCTGCCTGCATGAAGCTTTAACTCTAACTTGTAGAATGTTGTGAACATTTGGGAGGGGGGTAGCATCTATTAATTGGCTCATTGTTCTATCCCATTAGTAAGGAAATAGGTATTTGGACCAAGTACCTTAAGTTAAATTGCATTCATTCTTCTTTTTTTGTTTCTGGATTATGCTAGCACACATTATTTTAGGTTCCAATAAAATAAAAATGTGAGTATTCAAACTATTCATGTTAAATCTTGCTAATTTGTATTACTCAGTGACCATACACTGTACTTTTGAGTTTTTCCTAATTCTTAGCTTCTGAAATGTAAGGAAAGGTATAAAAGAAATTTTTCTTTTGGAGGCTGTGGTTAAATAGACATAGTAAATAATTCATTCTCAAATTCTGAGAATGCCATTAATAAATTTGGAAAAATACCCATTTAAAATTTTACAGTATGATGGAAGCTGTATCATCTCAGGGTGTGTTGACTTGCTACTAACAATATTTATTTAATACAGATCAAACAGATCATTGTTGTTTTCTTCCCCTCCCTTTTAAAAGGAGTTAGGAGAAAATTGTTCCAGGTTAAGACAGTGTCATATTTTCTTGGCTGTTACTTAGTGACATTAGTCTTTCTTACCCCTTTTAAATCACCTAAACCTCAGTTTTAAAAAAAGAACTACTGGATAAATGCTATGTATTCTCATACTTACGTTTCTTCTTTCTCCCTAGCATGGCTGTAGAATTTCCTCTAGTCTTGTATGACTGTAAATTTGAAAATACCAACTGGATCTATGACCAGGAAGTTCAGCAGTTCAATGTTACCCATCTACAACAACTATGGGCTAATCATGCTGTTAAAACTCACATACTATACAGTATGCTACAGGGACTGGACTCTGTTGTGATACCCTATGGGGCAGGAATGAGTATGGATGAAGCAATAGAAAGGAGAAACATTAAGCCTTCTGTCATAAAGCAGACCAGTGCCTTTGTAGAAGGAGTGAAAATGCGCACGTATAGGCCCCTCATGGATCGCCCTAAATGCCAAGGATTGGAATCTCGAATCCAGCATTTTGTACGTAGAGGACGCATTGAGCATCTACATTTACTCTGTAAGGAAGAAACCCAAGCCAAAAGGGACTGTGATGACACAGAAGAAAATACTGTTTTAGAAAAACCAACAAAGAGGATCTGTGTAGATGCAGAAATTGAAAGCATATAATCCCAGAAAGCTAGGAGATCATGTGTAGCCTGGGTCTAGGGAGAAACAACCAGCTAGTGGTATATAGGTACAAATGCAGCACCCAAAAATCTTGCAAGAAAGTTAACAAGAAGTAAGTAGGTCAGGGGCTGAAGAGATGGCTCAGCAGTTATCAGCAGTTAACACTGGCTGCTCTAGTAGAGGACCCAGGTTTGCTTCTCAGCACTTACATGGTGGCTAACAACTGTCTGTAACTCCAGTTCCTGGGGAATCCAAAGCTCTTTTCTGATTCTGTGGGCATTTCATGACACAAGTCACAAGTGTACTTACACTCAGGCAGGCAGTATACTCATACACATTTAAAAAAAAAAAAAAAAAGACTTCAAAAAAGAAGGGTTTAAATATTCTCTCATCCCTGTCTAGAAGAAATGAAAGAAGCAAAAAGCAGTTGTAAGTTACGTACCCCTTGCAATCTGTGCCCTGTGTTCAAGTTCATTAAAACCTGATTGTGTATTTCATTATTATTGCCACTCTTTTTCAAGGCAAATGAGATACTCACTAATCAAAATTCTCATAAAGAGCTTTGCCTAAGTCTCTTATTCTCCTGAATTTTTAAAGTATTAAATTCCATCTAAAGACTGGCTAGATTGTTTCAGTACCAGGCATGAAGCTACCTGGAATGCAGCTGAACTGAATGTGGCACAATACCTTTTCGTCAGCCATCTAAGTGCATAAGTGGGCAAACTTCCTCTGAAGTATTTTAGGTTCTAAAGAAATGGTATGTCATAAATTCTTTTTAGTGGCTTTCTAGAAATGTAAAGAACATTCTTGGCTCTTAGGCAATAGTTTTTGCCAGCTTATGGGCTGGTCATTTAAGTAAAGTTCAATTTTGCAGAACTGGGAGCTAGTTAAAGTAAGAATAACAAACTGGAGTTGAGCCAGGTGTGGTGTATACTATTAATCCCATTTCCAGGGATGTGGAGGCAGGACTGGTTGAAGGTCATCCTCCACTAGTGAATTCAAAGCCAGCCTGAGCTGTCGCATGAAATCCTGTTTCAAAACAACCAAACAAAAAGAAGCTTTAAGGCAGAAGATGCAGTTGGGGTTGGAGATTATAGCTTAGTGTGGCTTGAGAGTGACAAAAGCTTAAGCCACTGTCACATCTATTTCTTGAGGGGGCCCCTGAAAAGTTTTAAAAGCAAGACAGAATTATGTGGCAGAAGGACTATTTTGGGAAATATGGACTTGAAAAATGTAAAATGAAGGCTGTTTGAGTAATCGATGAACAATGGCAGCATGGAGTAACTGCAGTGATGGGATGGGGAGAAGTGGTGAAGCTGAAGTTAGCCAGCAGGAGGGCTCAGTGGTGGGGTGATCCAATAGCAGGGAGGCTTTCAGGATAACTCTTGTTTCAGATGTGAACAAATGAATAGCTCGTGGTACCACATAATGAGATGGGAAAAAAAAGAGGTGGGCTTCACTTCTTAAAGAAGAGCATAAGTGACCTATGAAATATAATTCTTAGTACACCATCCTTTGTAACACAATGTAACAAATGAACTCAGATTTCTCCTTTAGAGTAACTGTCACTGCTTTATCCACATTAATGATTATATATGTTTATGAAAGCCAAAGATTTACCAGTTAACAAATAACATGTTAAGAAACATGTTCAAAAAACACGTATGGATTCTGTCCTCCAGCTAGTTGAAATATAAGGAATACACAGTACACAAACACAGTAAATTGATGCTGCCCAAGTGCTACAGCTCCGGAGGACAATACAGAACAGAGACTTCACCGAAGTAATTCCAAGTTAGGAGATAAAAGAGCCTAAGACAAGTGAGGTAACAATAACTTTACATCCTAGCAGAAAGTGAGCCAGAAAATACTCCCATTTTAGAAATGGGAAATAATGATACAAAGTAATTCAAGATTTCTTGTCAGTGTAATGTTCTTAAAACAGCTTTTTTGCCCTTTAATTTTTACAGTAAAGACCTTTTTTTAAAAGATTTATGTGTGCATGTGTGTGTGTCTGCACGGGTACCCAGGAGGATTTGGAGGGGGTGTCGGAGTCAGTTACAGTCATTTGTGACTCACCTGATAGGGGTGCTGGGGTTCCAACTCTAGTCCTCTGATAGAGCAATAAGTGCTGTTAACCACTCTATAGCCCCAAGGTCCAGTTTTTATTTGAATCATTGAACATGGTAGAATACCTTTACTTAAACACAGAGGAACAAACCAAGTTATATTCCAGTTTCTTACCTTATTAAGGGCATACCTTGATTGGCAGTATTTGAGTTAACAACGAAAAGATTACAACCTAGAAAAGAAAAAATGTTTAATAGTCCTCATTTAGGAGCTGGAGAGATGGCTCCATGGTTAAGAGCACTGGTTGCTAGCACCCACATGGTGGCTACCAGTGGTCCTAACTTCAGTTTCATGGGCTCAAACACCTCTTCTGGCCTCTATGGTCATTGCATGCATGTAGTGCACCTATGCACATGTAGGCAAAACACAAACACATAAAAATAAATAAGTCAACCCTAAAACAGTACTACATTAGATAAAAAGTCCTAACTAAAAGCTATATACTATGAGCGCCTATAGAATTAAAAGCGTTCAAGGCGTTAGATCTTTTAGTAAAATCCTTAAGAGGGTAGCCATCAAATCTAGAATTTCATGGCCTCATTATCAGCAGTTATCACAGAAAAGGACAGTTATCACAGATGGGGCAAATGAGAAGTCCCCAAATATACTTTTCCAATATTACTCATCAGAGCTAATATACAAATTCCAAAGTAAGAAAGTGTTAGGATAAAGTAGGAGGCTAGGTGTGGTGGCACACCTTTAACCCCAGCACAGGGGAGGCAGAGGCAGGTGGGTTCAAGGCCAGCCTGGTGTACATAGCGAGTTCCAGGCCACCCAGGGCTGCACAGTGAGACCTGTCTCAAAACAAAAACCAACCAATCAACAACAGCAACAACAACAAAAAAGCATAACAAAAACAACCAAATAAGGTTTAAATTTTGTTTCTGAAAGGCCTTCACTGGCCTAGATCTGCCTACATAGACCATGCAGCCCAGCATCTCACGAGATTTGCCATTCTCTGCCTCCTGGGTGCTGACATTAAGGGTGTGCACCATCACTCCTGGCTACTTTCTCCATTTTTAAAATTTATTTTATTTTTGGTCTCTCTGAGACAGGGTCTCCCTGTAGTCCCAGCTAGCCTGGAACTAATTATGGAGACTAGACTGGCCTCTATCTCACAGAGACCCACCTGCCTCTGCTTCCTGAGTGTTGGGATTAAAGGCATGTGCCACCACAACTGGCTTTTTAAAAAACTTTTTGTGTCTAAATGTTCACCTGCATGCACTGCCCATGGAGTCAAAGAGGGTGTCGAATACCCAGGAACTGGGGTTAGAAACTGTTAGTAGCTGCCATGTGGGTGCTAGGAAGTGAACATAGGTCCTTTCCAAGAGCAACCAGTGCTGTTAACTGCGAAGTCATCTCTCCAGCCCCAGCTTACATATTTCTAAGTATTTTTATATGTATGTTTTGCCTGCATTGTATATAAATGTATCACATGAATGTTGTGCTTACGGAGACCAGAAAAGGACAGTGGATCCTCTGGAACTGGAGTTAGGGGTGGTTGCTAGCCTCCTTGTGAGTGCTAGGAACCAAACCTGGGTCCTCTGCAAGAGCAGCAAATGCTCTTGACTTCTGAGCCATTTCTCTAGGCCTTGGTCCCTGAGAGGCTTACAGATAGCTGAATGCAATTTATCATAAGGTCTACAGGTTTTGGTAACTTCTCTTGCTTTCTAATAAAAAACAAGACTGTCTTTTCTCATTACCTAGGGGGACACTTACATGGGAGCTAAAGCATCTCATATTTTGTGAATAAATATGGTCAATAGTGACCAAAATACCTAACAGTATCTTTACTTCAAAAAAATCTTAAGTAGCCAGGTGCGATGTCACATGCCTTTAGCCCCAGCACTTGGGAGGCAGAAGCAGGTTGACCTCTTTGAGATGGAGGCTATCTTGGTCTTCATAGTGTGTTCCAGGCCAGCTGGGGCGACAGGGAGACCCTGTGTCTAACACTTTCTAGAAAAACTACCTCCAAAACACGAATCAGAGTGCTTTTCTTTTTCTTTTCATCAGCACTAGGTATTGAAAAATCTTACCAACTTAAAAAGTTGTAAATATCTGGGCGTGGTGGCACACACCTTTAATTCCAGCACTTGGGAGGCTGAGGCAGGTGGATTTCACTGAGATCAAGGGACAGCTTGGTCTCCATAGCGAGTTCCAGACTAGCTAAGGCTACAGGGAGACTTTATCTCAAAAAAAGGGTGTTGTGATGTTTCAATTTGCATGACTGTATAACTTTTATAAGGTTTATTTCCAACTGGGGTAGGCCTACATAAGTTCCTCAGTTTTATGGGCTACCCTAAGTCCTAAGTGTACACCGTGGACGGTTCACAAAAGGCGTGGCCCAACGCGAGACTTCCCTCCTCTGTGGAACAATAAAGACAACAGCAGCGCCGTCTGGCCGCGGGTGCGCCCCGGAGCTCGGGTCCTGCGGGGTCTCCCGGCTCCGCGCCCGGAGCGCACACCGCAGCAGCCACTTGGCGGGGCGGACGGCCCAGCCCGGCAGGGGCCCGGAGACCTCCAAGAAGCCAGGCCCACCTCGGCCCAGCGCCACGCGCGGAGCGCACGGTCCAGATTTACCTGGAATGCCAGAGTCGGCCGCCGGGGAGAGGAAGCCGCAGCTCCAGCGGTGCCGCCGAGGGAAGGACTGCAGGCCTCCGCCGCAGCTCGGCTCCGCGCAGGTCGTCCGCCTACCGAGCACAGCCGCTACAGCCGAGCACTATCGATGAGAGAGCGCTGAGCACGCGCAAGCAACACCCGACCCAGGCGCGGAGCTGCCGTTAACGGTCGGCATCTCATATTTAAACATAGAGGGAAGCCACGCCCTCGATCCCGCCCACCAGCTCTCTTATTGGTCGAGAGGCCAGACGTCCTCCTCGACTACATAATGATTGGTACACACTTTCTTCCGGCTCTCCCCCACGAGCGTTTCGGGCGTGGAGCCGGGGCCGTCAGAACCCGCCGAGCCGAGGCGCGGAAATCGCGTCCCTCGCTCCCTATACTGCTGGGCGTGTGTGGCGGTGGGGTCGGCCTGGCTCTCCTCGGTTAAGGGCGGCCAGGCGGGGCGGAGGGGAGGCTGGATTGATCTCCGCCTCAGCCGGAGGGAGGGTTCCAGAGCGCGGCTGGCTCGGCCTTCTGCCTTTTCTCTCCCGACATCCCCTGGACCCCGTGCTTTAGCTTTGGATAGACCCGGAGTCTGAACCCTCGCCAGGGTTCTCGGATCTCTGCGGGGTCTGCAGGTGTACAAGTCCTACCCGCTGGATACTCCAGCCCCAGCCTCTTGCACCTGTCCTCTCCCACCCAGAATGCACTATTTTCCCCATATATATATATATATATATATGTATAATATATATATATATATGTATAATATATATATATATATATGTATAATATATATATATATATATGTATAATATATATATATATATATCTCCAGACGTTTAAAACTTTTGTTACGTGCGCGGGAGGGGGTTTGTGGAGAACGAAATTGGAAGAGGCTCCCGGAAATTTTTACCTTCCAAATCTTGACAATAGTGTTTTCCACCTTACACAAATGAGCACATTTCTAAAATCCAGAATGCCTAACTCTTCTAAACACTTCGTATTACCTTACTCCATTTTGCTTATTCTCAGGACCTTTGCACTGCCTCTGAGGCACTTCAGGATTTGTTAGAGGAAGAAGACAGAATGAATAATGTAGATATAATGGCAGAAGTAGATTGGGGAGATTTGAATGGCCATCTCTTGATTGGCAGTATCATAACCAAAGGGCATGCATTCTTTTCTCAGGAATAAATATCCTATCATTCGTTCTGCTCATATGAAGTTTTCTTTGGTGTAGAATCTCTAACATATTTTAGAGATAGATGGTTCATTTTCTTACCTACTTTGGAAATTCAACATAATCCTTACACCTTAAAATGAGGGCTTGGAATTTAGTACAGGCTGCCTTGGAATTTGCAATGTAGCCCAGGCTGGCCTTGATCTCAAGATCCTCCAATCTCTTCCTCCTACTAGTACTAGGATAACAGGCCTGTACGTTGAAACCCATCGAATGAAGGACATTTCAAACACATAACCATAGTACTATAATTATGCCTACTCTATACATGATGCCTCGTATGATTGGATCTCCAATGTTCAATTTCTACTTGTTTTTCTTCTTTCAAACTAGAATCGAATCTGATTGGCAGATTGTGATTGGTTGGTATGTCTTGTTTCATTTACCCTATAAACATCTCCATTCCTTCCTCACCCTGTGTTTTAAAGGAGCCAGACTGTTGGGTTTTGTTGATTCCATCTAAGAGATGCAGCATAAACTTGGTTTCCTTACCTTTTAATTGCCACACAACTCTCTTCTGTATAGTTTTAACCGTCAGCATCTTTATTTGTATGTTCAGATATTTTTCAACTGGTTATACTGTCATGCTTAGGTTATCCAATCCTTTATGATATCTTTGCTTACCTCACCCCTTTGTTCAAGCCCCTTCAGCTGTGGCTCTGTGCCTGATGGATTACAGCCTCTGTCATTTTTAGTTTTTCCCCCTTTGTCTTCCCAGTACAAGGGAATAATAGTAATGACAGAGAACTGCAAAACGAGAAGAAGCACTTCCCCTGGACACTGCGACTGTGTTGTTAGCCTGTCTTCTCCCTACTCTCTTTTCTCAGTTACTTCTTAAGTTCTGTGTTGGTTTGAGTGAGGTGTCTCCCATAGGCTCTAAGAATTTGAATCCTTGGTCCTAATTGTGGCCCTGGTTTTGGAGGTTTAGGAGGTGCCTTGAGGGAGGAAGCACATCACTGGAGGCAGGCTTTGAGAGTGCTTAACCATGCCCCATTTCTAGTTTTGCTCTCTTTGCTTCCTGTGCTTGCTTGAAGTTGTGAGCACTCAGCTTTCAGTTCTCGTTGCCTCCTGCCATACCTCCGGCCTTGATGGACTCTTATTCCTCTGAAACCGTAATCCCAACAAACCCTTCTATAATTGTCTTGGTCTTGGTGTTTTATCACAGCAACAGAAAAGTAAGTGATGCAAGTTCCTGCATTTTGAATTCTGCCTTATCTGTAAACTCAAGCTACTTTCTAAGGTCACCTTTGATCTTCATTTGCCTTCTTTTTTTTTTTTTAACTTAAGAGCATTTGATAAATATTTATTGAACACCAATGTTATTTACTGTGATATTTTTTGATGGATTTGACAAATGAGTAAAACTTCCAGCTTGAGAGACTAAGGCAGATAGAGTAGAAATTTTATTTTTTGACGAGTTAGTCTTACGGGGCCTTTCTCTACTCAAACAACACAACAGTAGCTTCCCAAAGGCAACACAACGTGTCTGAAGTTCTCATTGCCCACCTTTCCCTCTAAATTCATACTTGTGATTCCCTTAGTTTTATCTGTGATATTTTTCTTTTTTTAATTTGTTTTTGTTTTATAAGTGTTGTGCCTGCATGTATTTAAGTGCACCCGTGGAGTGCCCTTGGAGGACAGAAGAGGGCATTGGATCCCCTGGAACTGAAATTTAGATGGTTAGCCACCATGTGGGTGCTGGGATTTGAACCCAGATTTTCTGAGAATAGCCAGTGTTCTTAACCAACCCTGAGCCACTTTCCAGCCCCATCTGAGATGTTTTCTATCTGTGGTATCATTTCCTCACATTCCTAATACTTAAGAAGTGATTTTCTAAAAATGTATTCTTATATTATTTGTGTGTATATGATCTCTCTCTCTCTCTCTCTCTCTCTCTCTCTCTCTCTCTCTCTCTGTGTGTGTGTGTGTGTGAGTAGGAGCACACACACCATAACATACATGCATGCTGATCTCCACTTTCCATCTTATTTCAGACAAGCTCTCTTATTGCTCACTGCTGTGCACACTAGGCCAGCTGGCCTGCCGGCTTCTCGGGTGGTGGCTAACTGTCTCTACTTCCCATCTTGCTATAGGAGTGCTAGGTGTGTGCTACTGTGTCTGGCTTTTACATGGGTTGCAGGTATATAAACACAGGTCCTCAGACTTGTGCAGCAAGTGCATTGTGCATTTCCTCAGCCCCAGAAATGATCACTTTTTATTCTTAGTCTTTCTCATTCTCGTGTATCCAATAGTCACAAAGTTCTGTCAGATGTTCCTAGTAAATCCTATTTTCTTTCCATTTCATTTCCTTTTTACCATTAATTACTACTTCATCCCTAATAATTTTGTTTGTGGATTCCTTCCGTAACAAATTTAATAAATGGGAGGCTATGACTGTTGAAAGATAAAATTAAAACAAATTTATTTTAAAGGTATAATTGGATTTTATTTGTGATTCCAGAATGGGTAACTCCTCTATTCTCTAAAATAGACTGTTTTAATGAGAGAGGCAGAAGGGTTGGTTTCATATGAAGAAAAGGGCTGAAGAAAGAAATAGAGAATAGCAAAAACATTAATTCAATTCAAACACACTTTCTGGATAGGGTTGAAACATGAGGGACTTCTTCATGACACGGTCCCAGCTAAACTGAGCCATTGGAGAGACTTTACAATATGAACATGGTCTGGACAAAGGATGTTTACCAACCATTCCAGCTTAAAAAAAAACTTAGTCTTATGTTTTGAGATCCTTTAACTCTATCTCAGCTTATTTATAATGTAAAACAATGTACTAGCCTTGTGTTCCTCTAGCTTTTACCTTCCATGACCTTTCCTTACCCTTGACCTAGAACAAAGTATATGAATGTGCGTGTTTGTTTTGTGTTGTGTCCTGTGTGACTGGGTGGTGGTGGGTACAGAAGGATGACCTGGTGTATAACATTATATGAGACACTTGAATAGTAAAGAGCTCTGGGGACCGGGGGGGCTCCCTGTTCCAAAGAACAAAGAACGCCAAGTCTCTAACTTCCAAGGGTTTATTAGCATGAATAAGATTACTCTAAACAGGTATTCAGGAACAATGGGTTTATAGATCAAGAGACAGTTCTCTATAGGGGCTCAGGAAACAATCAGCAACAAAATATGGCCTTTTTCCAAGGTATAGGGCAAGTGTTCACACATATATCTGTATTTATCCCTTTATCTCATTTTCTGGTACAGACTTCTAAAAAAATCTTTGGAATCTCCATAATGATAAGAGTATCTTTTGAATATGGACTAGATGACTAGCTGGTTGCTGACAGCCCCTGGATAATCTCAGAATGGGGTTTGGTTGCCAGCAAAGCAGCGTATAATTAGTATTAGGACTTCTACTCCTACTCCCTGATTTCTGGGAGATATTGTATGGTATTGTTATTAGATGGGCGCTTCAGGCTGAGTTGATCATTGATGACCAGCTATGCCATTAATCAAATGTATATAATGAAGCCTCCATAAATCCCCAAAGGATCAGGTTTGGAGACCTGGATAGCTAGACATCTGGAGATTCCTGGAGGCTGGCATTTGGAAAGGACATGGGCATTCCACACCCTTTCCTACACACACACACACACACACACACACACACTCTCTCTCTCTCTCTCTCACACACACACACACACGCATGAATATAGCTTGCTCTATACACCGCTTCTATCTGACTGTCCACTATTATCCCTTGGAACATACTTTGTAATCAGGTAAATATAATTTCCTTGTGTTCTGTGAGCCACTCTAGTAAATTAATTGAACCCAAGGAAAAGATCATGGAAACTTTTTTTTAAATGGCCAATAGATCAGAAGTATCATGACGACTTGGAACTGCGTCTGGCATCTAAAGTATGGGTAATCTTGTGGGATTAAGTCCACTATCTATGGGATCAGAAATCCAGGTAGTTAGCATTAGAGTTGAAACGAATTAGAGGACACCCAGCTGGCATCTCCTGCTGGTTTAATTGCCTTAGTGTGTCAGGAAATAACCTCCCATATAAGTACTTTTGGAGAAGAGCTGGTTTTTCTTCATATCTATTGTTAGATTTTAGGAGAAGAAGAAATGGAGTTTAGAGTTAAGAAATAAGAACCATACCTGCAACAGGGAAGGAATGTGTACTTTATTGTATACTGCCAGAGCAGATGCCTTCCGGCTGGTAGAAGCCTCTGCACCCTAGTGAGGAAAGGTAAAAGTGTTTAATTCTTTTGGGCCCAGCTGGGATGTGTTTGGTGCCAAGATTTGGTGTCCTTGGATGATTGAAAACTCTCTTTTGAGATCTCTTTCCAGGGTGGGCGGGCTGGTATCTCAAGGCTCTGAAGAAGACAGGTTGGCTTCATAGTCTATCAGTTCAGGGAGTGACTGGTTGATAAGACTTTGAGTGAGGCCAGGCTTGCCAATTTAGAGTTAGTTGATTTTTTTAAAGAATTTATGACTTTATGGCCTCCTCTAGTAGAGCTCATAGCTCTTCTGCAATTTACACATTCTATCAGCTCTCTTCTTTTGTAAGTTTGCAGTGATCATTAAGTGAGAAAATGCATGCCAGTATAGTATCTAGCAAATACTCAAACATTATAGATATTGTATGGTATTGTTATTAGATACCCCCCCACCCCCGCCTTTCCTTAAGTCACTAGTGGCTCATCCATCTTCTATCTCATTGCCAGATGAATCTTCCTAAAATGGTAATCAGGACATTCTGCTTAAGCACTTGCAGTGATTTCTCTTTGCTAGAGTAAATCACAGTAAACTGTCCCTGAACCCTGAACAATGTGGACCCTTTATACCTTTTCAGCCTTATTTCCTAAGTGTCTCCTTACTCAAGGCTTCCTTTTAATCAGTTATTTTTTCATTGTCCTCCAGCCCTGGGCTTATTTAACTCTGAGAACCGCAGTGTCTTCCTTATCTAGATTACCTTCTCCTTCCTCTTACATCCTGTGCCTCTTTAATCCACAGTTCCAATCTACTTTTCACACCAAGCCTGATTTTCTTCAAGTTGCTTACATCTGAATCACCCTGAAATTCCCTAGTACTTCCGATGTCTCTCATTGAACATCTGGAACATCTAGTACACGTGTATTCAAACTCTTTGACTTCTCTGAGCCACAATGGAAGAATAGTCTTGGGCCATGAATTAATACACAAACACTAATGAAAACTGTTGAACAAAGAAAAGATCTGTGAATAATTTTTGTGATACCTATCATCACAGATGAGTAAACAAATCCTCATGTAATAATCACAGAGTCTCTTTTTTTTGTTTGTTTGTTTGTTTGTTTTTTGACCAGACTGGTCTCAATCTCACAGACTCACCTGCCTCTACCTTCTGGGTACAGGGATAGCATGGTCCCATTCAAGCATAACATGCAAATTAGTGAAGTGTTCCATATTTTTTAGTAGCTAGTTATACCAGATCCTATACCAAAGATATACCCAAAGAACTCATTCTATTGTAGAGATACTTGTACATCCATGTTTACAGGAGCCAGGAAAATGGCAAGGGACCATGGAGGTAAAGGAGAAGATGTTTAAGAGAGGGAGGATACTAGGAGACAGATGGGAGAGAAAAATGGGAAAAAATGGCCATGCTTTAACTGGTGAGAGGAGGGAGGGTGAGACAGGGAGAGAGAGATGAGAGATATATAAAGCTTAGGTGGTGTGAAAACTTAGAGGGAAATGTATTAGTTCAAAAGTCAATTTAAAAATACACATACAATATCTGTATGTAAGCATATAGCTGAAGGCTATATAACAAAAAACAATGCCAGACAGGAGAAACCTCCTGGTCAGGAGGCCCAAGAGATTCTCAAAATAATACAGGCTGTTGCCACAGCCCTGATTACTTCCCATAACTTGAAGATAAGATCTTATTGCTGAAGACAGGACATACTTTGGACACAGGACTTGGAGCAGTGTTTCGGGGACTGACCTGGAAGCCTCCTCCCTAAAGACTAGCTCTCACAGTTTTAGAGGATACTCTGCAAACTGCTAAGGGAGAAAAATCAATCAGTGGTCCAACCCCAACTTTAGAACCTAATAACCACAGCATGATTGTCACAGCAAAGTATATCAGTGCAGTAGTGGCACTTTTATCTTGGGAATAATCAGCATCTATCTAATTGGACTTAAAGCCCACCCAATGAGAGGGAACTCACTGTAAACATGGCCCAATACACATGGCTGGAGAAGTTATAGATCTTAGAGAGAACCCTAAGTCTGTCACATCCTTAGACAAAGGTAATTTCTTATTGTATGCTAAATAGGGATCCTTATATTTACAGACGACTATCCAGTCATCACTCATCAAAGAAGCTTTGTTTTGCAACTGATGGAGACTATTACAGAGTTCCATAACTGATCACACACAGAGAATAAGTGTGTAAGATGCCTAGCCCTAAGTGACACATCTACAATGGAACCTTTATACCTAAGGCTCACAGAATATAGTAGAACATGGGATGGAGAGAATATTAACATACCTCTCAACTCTCAGCAGCGAGGTCTCCTCATGTAACAGAGGGCGATAAATACTAAAGGCCAACTGGCCAATATGTAGAGAATAAGGGACTGTAGAGTGCATGTCCCTGGATAGAATGCATATTAAACCTCATCTATCCAGTACTCAGGGACATTGCAGAAGGGACAGAAAGATTGTAAGAGCCAGGGGTGATGCATAACTATGAGAAAACAGAGTCTTCCAGGCTTCTGGGAACTTGCTTATATGAACTATGGTGTCAGCATGTACAAGACCCATGCAAACTGAAGCAGACAAAACTCAATACAGAACTGAGGAAATGAGCAAGAGGTCCCAACCTTAGCTGAGGAACCATTGGCAGCTGATCACTGCTAGGTGAGGGAGAGTTCATCTTCTTTAAGGGAGTGATGCTAACTAGATAGGCTGAACATGCAGTGGATACATTTGCACTGAGGAACATCTAGGTACATAAACTTGACTTTACAGGTGTTAATATATATGACAGAATTCATAAAACCCTGTGGGTGGGATATAGGGAATGCAAACAGGAGAAATTGTCCAAATGTGATTAAGATGCATGAAATGTACAAAATTCAATAAAAACATACATTAAAAAATATGACATAAAATACAGATGTCTCAATTAAGATTAGGGAAGAGGGGACGCTTTGTGGTTACATCATAAGTAGCTACATGATATTCTAGGCTCTTCTTGCTTTTATAGTTATGTGAAACTGTCAGGCTCGAACCAAGAATAAATATTAACTCATGGCACATGTCTGTGATTCCAGTAATTGGGAGATGGAGGTGGGGGATCAGGCGTTCAGGTCTTAGCTACATGTAAAACTTGCCTTTAGAGAGAAAGATAGATTCTCAAATAGTGTTCTTTGGTTTGCTCAAGGCAAAAAATGATACTGGATAATTTCAGCTGTTTATGCAAGGCAAAATTTAAAGCTCAACAATACAGTATGCTGAAGAAGGGAAGAAGTATGGAGGAAGGAGAGAGTGAGAGAGAGAGAGAGCGAGAACACGCCTGTTGTGGGTGCTTTGTCAGAGCCATGGGCGGATGAGGTTTAATATAGGAGTCCTATCGAGGGACACACACTTTTGCAGTCTCTTATTCTCTAAAACTTGGCCAGTTGTGGCCTTCTATGTGCATCGCACTCTGCTGTATGAGGAAGCTTCACTGGTGAGGGTTGAGGGATGCAGCAGTTTTCTACTGCCCGCTCTCTGTTCAGCTATGTTCTATGAGCCTTAGGTGTAGAGGTTCCACTGTAGATATGTCACCTAGGACTGAGTGCCTCTGAGATGTATATTCTCTGTGTGTGGCCAGTCGTGGAACTCTTTATTAGCCTCTATCTGTTGCAAAAAGAAGCTTCTTTGATGGGTATATATACTTGTTTAAAAATATGAGGATCTAGATTTAGCCTATGGTAAGAAATTTCATTGTCTAGAGACAGGGTGTTCTCTAGGGTCTGTGACCTCTCCAGCCATGTGTCTTGGCTGTGTTTACAGTGCCGTCTACGAGTTCACTGCCAGTGAGAGGGCTTTAAGTCTAAAGTGATAGCTACTGATTATCCCCGAGATAACAATGCCACTACTGCACCAACAGAGGTATTTTGCTGTGCCAGTCGTTATGGTTGTTAGGCTTTGGGGCTGGATTGGACCATTGATTGATTTTCTCTCTTAGAAGTTTGCATAGTAGACTCTAGAACTGTGGAGAGCTGGTCTTTAGGAAGGAGGCTTCCAGGCCAGTTTCAGGTCCATTGCTCCAAGTTCTGTGTCTAAAGTATGTCCTGTCATCAGCAATAGGGTCTTAACCTTCATGTTCTGGGGTATAACCAAGGGCTCCGGTAATGTGTTATTTTGAGAGTCTCTTGGCCTACTCTGACCAACCACTCGAAGGGCGATCTCTCCTGTCTGACACCGTGTTCCTTGCTATACAGTCCCTAGGTACATATATGCACTAATGTCCAGACATTGTAGGTGCATTTCTCAGAGGGTTCTGGAGCCAACACATTCCCCTCTGGCTTTCCTAGACCCCAAGATCCATTCATCTCTCTTTCTCTCCCCCCATCCAACTTTCCCCCTCCTTCTCCAGTTCAGTCACCCCCATTGTCCCCACCCTCCTCCCAATAACACCGCCTCCCAGCCCTCTCTTGAGTTACCTCCTCCCCCACCATTGTGGCCCCTGCATGTCCTTCTCTCCTCCCCTCCCGGTCGAACCCTCCCACTTTCCCCACCTCCCCCCTGGTAACATCTATTCCTTAATATCCCTGGCCTGTGGGCTCTTCCTTTCCCAAGGCTAGCAGAGGACAGGGTGGGGGTGGGGTAGATTGGGCATCTTACTTTTGAAAAGTAGATGGTGTTGCCACAGTCAGTATCAACCCTTTTAAGGAATTTCTGGAATTGATGGTGATTTAATTCCTTGTCCTAGTGAATTTCATAGTCTTGATGACAATTTGCATGACTTAAAATGCTTTTGGGCATAACTTTTGTTTATGCAATGATACTTCATTAAATATATGCTTTGCATCATCTATTAATTTTCTGAGTTCCTCTCTTTTATCTGCTATTGCTGGAACATGATCAGATATTACACCAGATATATTAACAATAGCCAAATTAAAATATTTGTATTATTTTTAAAATTTTGTTTTTATTGAGTTTTTGTGAAGTTCATATATCTTAATCATATTTAGGTCCCATCCCCTGGCTGCACCTCCCATAGCCCCCCACCAGATCTCATGCATTCCCTATTAAGTCAAGTTTGTGTACCCAGATGTCTCTCTATGTGAATTCATCCATTGGAGCCTATTCTGCCTATGTAGCATCAGTCCCTTAAAGAAGACCAACTCAGGGCTGGAGAGATGGCTTGGTGGTTAAGAGAACTGGCTGCTCTTGCAGAAGACCTGGTTTCAAATCCCAGCATCTACACAGTAGTTAACAACTATCCATAACTCCAGTTCCAGGGGATCCGACACCCTTTTCTGATTTTTGTGGGCATTGCATGACATGGATGCACTTACATACATGCAGGCATGACTCTTATACACATAAAATAAACCAAAAATTTAAAAAAGCGAACTCTTTCTCACTCATCATTTGCGATAGTTCTTCTGCTAAGATCGGGGTGTCTTGCCCATTTCTCCAGTTCTATGCTGGATTTTTGTCTGATTGAGTTTGTATGGGTTTGTGCATACTGTCACCAGCGCTGGAAATTCATGTGAGCAAGTTCCCAGAAGCCTGGAAAACCCTGTTTCCTTGTGGTCATGCACCATCCCCGGCTCTTTCAATCTTTCTGTCCTCTCTTCCACAATGGCCTTGGGTAGGTGAGGTTTAATATGAGTCCTATCTGGAGACATATACTCTGCAGTCTCTTATTCTCTTCACTTTGGCCCATAGTGACTTTCTGTGCTCACTGTCCTCTATTGCATGAGAAAGAGTTCACTGGTGAGAATTAAAAGATGCATTAGTGTTCTCCCTACCTCCTATCCTACTGTGTTCCATGAGCCTTAGGTATAGCGTTTCCCTTGTAGAGATGTCACTTCTGGATGGGCATCTCACAGACACTTATTTTCTGTGTGTAATAAACATTTTTCTATTGCTTTGCACAAGTCTCTTGATTTAGTTGTGTCTTTTATTTAATTTTAAGTTATTTTATTTTATTTAATATTTTTGTTTTATGTGTATGAATGTATTGCCTGCATGTGTCCCTAGCTTGTCCATGTGTGCCCAACTTTGGAATCTTATAGTTACCCTTTCATCATATTTTTTTGTCCTAAATGTCTTATTTTTATTTTATGTGTGTGTGTTTGTCTGCATGCACGTATATATGGGCAGCACTATGTGTGCCTGGTGCCTGTGGGCATTCCATCCTGGATGCTGGGAACACTGGGTCCTTTTTGAGAGCCACAAGTGCTCTAAGGCTCTGAGCCAGGGGCTGGAGAGATGGCTCAGCAGTTAATAGCACTGACTGCTCTTGAAGACGACCTGGGTTCAATTCCCAGCACCCACAGGGCGGCTAACAACAATCTATAACTTCATTTCTAGGGGATCAATGCCTTCTTCTGACCTCCTTGGACATTGCATGACACGGGTGTACTTACACACATGCAGGCAATACATCCAGACATAAAATACAGATTATAAAGAGATCTCCTCATCCATTCTTCTGAGTAAAAGTCTCTAGTGACTCATCATTATGAAAATAATGAAGTCTCAATTTCTACATCAAACAGGGATCACATTAACTATCCTGGACAATAACAGACTCTAGAAAGGTAAGTTTAATGATATGCTTGATCAAAGTGGAATTTAACATTTAATTTGAAATAACTCACTTCTACTCAACCCCCATTTCCACATTTGAGCACAAACACACCTCCCTTAATTAGTGGGCTTTCATCCTACTGGCTTGTGTTGACAGGCAAATAAGGGAGAGACAAAGAGCTTTGTTTGAAACTAAGATGTTTGTTACAAAAGGATCTACTATTTTGTTTATCAAGATCTGATGCTTACTTTGGTACTTTCTAATCCCAGAGTTTTCAAGATATTCTCTCCTGTCCTTCGCTGTCCGCCCCCCTCCTTAATGAA
Source organism: Eospalax fontanierii (assembly GCA_035773235.1). Classification (NCBI taxonomy): domain Eukaryota; kingdom Metazoa; phylum Chordata; class Mammalia; order Rodentia; family Spalacidae; genus Eospalax; species Eospalax fontanierii. The sequence continues at coordinate 29,587,726 of CM069539.1, read as the reverse complement.
GAAAATGTTTCAGATGGCCTGACTCCTTTTTCTTATTCCTTCCACATACGATCTCTACACAGGTTTATTCTGCACAATTTTCTTATTTTTGGAAGGCAATGATATTTCACTCCAGTCATTGCTGCTCTCACTATACCCTTCTCTCTCTGTCCCTAACCTAAACCACCCTTGGTTCAAATATAATAATTTCCCCTCACAACGAAATTCTTCCCTAAATTCCCTGACAGTCTTAGGTTGATAATATTTGTGAGGTTTCTTATTCTTAATATTTTTCTTAGGGTGTATAATAAATAAAAGACAAAGCATCTCCCCACTAATAGAACAGATGAAACAAAATATAAATCCTAAAGAATATTTATTTATTATTTTTTTACTATTATCTTTCACCCCACTTCACCTCTCTATATCAAGAAAATAGCAGTTTCAAAGTGAAGAGCGCTTCTGAGACTTTATCCTCTGGTCTTCTAGAAAGAAGGATATGGATCATGCGTGAAGGAAAACTGTCTTTGAAGAAAGAACAATAAGATTCTATGAGAACTGGCAATGGGATTGTGGCAGCATAAAGGGCTCAAAGTGAGTTCCACCCTCTCCTACTTAGTAAATGAGCACCCTGGCAGGCACAGAGACCTCCCCCATGTTCAAGTGCTGTATGCTGAGGTCCTGTAGGAGCAGGAATCCTTTTTAGGCTTTAGGTTTCAAAGAAAGTGTGGAGCAGAGAATATAGTTTTTCACTTGAATGAGAAGCCTATCATGAGGATTATTTTTAGGAAATTTGGGGACCCTGACAAATATGGCAGTGTGATAGCCACAGTGTCCAGCGTGACAGAGTTGGGCATCTGCCCAGTAAATCTGTGTAATGCGGGGAGAGAAGAGTGTCTGGAAGAAATCACCAGAAGCTTGGTTCAGAATGACATAATTTTGTTTTTTCACAGTTCTGAAAGGACCAGGCTCCTGTGGCCTTAGAGAAGAATTCATTCAATTGTCCTAACTCCTGCTGGCTCGCTCATGTCAGGGTGGAGACTCCTGTTCCTCCCCTGAACGATCTCCTGCTGGCTCCCCCCTGTGGCCGAAGAGAGAATTCATTCATCTGTCCTCACTCCTGCTGGCTGCCCCAGCATTTCTGGTTCTGGCAGTGTGAGGCTAGGAAGTCTGGGTTGTTTTCACACTGCCTTTGCATCTCCATGTAGGTCTTATGTCGATATCTATTTTTAATTTTAATTAAAATTTTAGATTTTTTGAAGTGACTCCACTGTCGGCAGCAAACTCTTTCCATTTTCCCTGTACGTCCATATTGAATCCTGTTTGTCACAATCAAAACTAATCAGAAAGTAGTAGAACAGGTCTGGGGATGTAGTGAAGTGCTTATGGGTAGAGCACCTGCCTAGCATGTGTATGGTCTTAGGTTCGACCCCCACGGCTGCTGAGAGAGAGAGATTTGAACACTGAGTCGTTGCATATGTAGCATAAACTTTAGTAGCAGTCTCCAGGTCTGTCAAAGAGATGCATGTTCTTTCTAAATACTTTAAGGACATTTGTCATGGTATTTGAGATCCAGGATAATCACCTCATTTTAAAACCCTTAGTTTAATCACCTCTGCAAGGGAACTTATACACCCCTCCAAGTAACATTTATAAGATACAGGATTAAGATTTGTTATCTTTGGGAGGTCATTATTCAACTCTCTTTGCCATTTCCTTCTGTTTTCTAAAGTTTCTGCATGACAGAATCGTAGGAGCCAGTCTCCAAGAGACAGAGCTATGCGTTCAGTAAATCCATGAAACACGAGAGAGAATTGGCTGACTGGAAGGGAATCATCACAAACTTGGTGACTCAAAACAATTTATTTTATCTTAGTGACTCCTGACTCCTTTCTGTTTTCAAAACTAGTGGTAGCTAAGTCTTCTTTACAGTGTATGCCTCAAACAGCTTGGCTTTCTCTTGTGATTACCTTGGGACCATGCGGAATGATCCAACATAATCCCCCTCTGTTGGCTACTCTGCCACTTTAATTCTACTTGTGATGTTAATTCTTCCATAATCAGAAAACATAACATAGTCACAAGTATGGGGGTGAGAATGTGGACAGCGTTGAAGGGATTATTATTATTGCTTACCATAATGTCCCAAACATCTATAGTGATGTTTTATAATTGTCTTATAACTTCTTTTTTCCTACTTGATCAATCTTACTAGAGACTTATCAAGTTTATTCGTCTTTACAAATTCTCAGATTCAGCTTTGTTGATTCAATTGTAATTTGTTTCCTAGGTTTAAAGTTAATTTAATTTGCCATTCATCTCCTCTGTGTGTGTGTGTGTGTGTGTGTGTGTGTGTGTGTATGAGCCCATGTGTATTCACATGCATGTGGAGTCAGAGGTTGATGTTGGTGTTTTCTTCAGTTGCTGTCCACCTTAGTTTTTGAACCTGGGTATCTCACTGAATCTACAGTTTCCTGATTCAGCTGGAGTAGTTGACCAGCAAGCCCCCAGGATCTGCCTTTCTCCATCTTGGAGTCTCAGGGTTATAGATGCATCATGATGTTCAGCTTTTACATGAGTGTTTCATATGCACAACACAGGTCCATTTCCTCCCCATCAGCATTTTTCAGAACAGATGGGGAAGTTTACACTGCTAGTGGAATTTTGATCAACTCCAAGAAGGTACAAATATTATATAGATGTTGAGGCAAAGGATGAGAGGCAGAGGAAAGGAGGACCTTTGACCTTAAGAATTGGCTATGCTCTCACATGCTAGCGTCAGCCCTATTGTTGTATAACTGTACCTGGGATGACATAAACAAATATCTCTTCGTTGGAGATGATAAGGCATCAACGACCAACAAACAAAACTACTCCACCCAAGTCTTGCTTGGTGAACCAATAAGTGTATTGACATTTGTTGTACGTACAGGAGCAGAAGTGAGAGGTTACTTATAAGAGCATGTGTGACTCAAAGGAAGTTCCATCACCAAAAATACCACCCCAGCATGGAAAACAACCCACAAATGCCTCGTCTGTAGAGCTCCTTGCCAACTTGCAGACAGATCCACTGAAGGGTCTCCTCATCCCTAGCAATTGCTTATCGATTAGATATCCTAGAGCCGAACATTGTAATTTTCTGAACTTGATGGGCCTTGTACAGTACAATTCTTTAGCTTCTTGAGACTTACGAGACACCTGTTCTTCTAGGAGAGATGTTTTCAATTCGAAGCAAAGAGAAAATTACCTACAATAACTGGTCTCTAAACTAGGTCTCTATACTAGTAACATCAATATGAAACAACAACAAGAGCTTGGGCTAGAATTGAGAGTTCAGTAACCCCAAAATGATTGCAGATCCTAATCTTTGCATGGCTTCTTGTGCTGATAACTCTGACAGGGAGAAGGGAGGAGGAATAGCCAGTGATTTAATAGATGCAGCTGGTTGAGTTGAAATGTAATGACCTTGGCATCTTTCTGAGCTTTTTAGACAGGAGTGTCTGGGAAAACATTGAGGTGAGCTAGATGGGTAAGCTTTGATTATCTTTTTTGCTCTAATCACTCCCTGAATATAATATAAAAACAGGACACACCTGTTTATAGGTAATGCTTGTAGAATGAGTTGATGAAATATCTGCCTACAATTTCTTTAGATTTGAATTCTTATTCAGTAACATTTTCTAAGGCCATCTAGTTTTTAGGTAGTTCCTTGCTTTTTATCATTCAATTTTTGCAGAAAATTCATCACAGAGACATTTTGCTACCTCATTGGTCTCCACATGTATAGAGAAAGTCTGTCACCTCCCCAGTCTGTTCTTATTCCTTCCCCCTGATTTCCCAAGGGTAAGATGAATATCTTTCCTACATAGTACTTCAGTATGTACAACAAATGTTTTGTTAATTAGATCTCTGCTTTGGTTACTATTACTGAATAGGTATTCTGAAGGAATCTAAATCTAAATAAATGGGATGTATCTTGTCATATGGCAGTGGAAATAATTAGTGATTCATAAATAGATCTGAAAAGAGCAAGCAGAATGTAACTTCAAAACAAGGAGATGGCCATACATTGCAGAGATATTAAGAAATATGAAGAACGAAAAGTTGACTAATCCTACTGGAATCCCAGAGAACAATGAAGAACAAATAGAGAAAAATATTTGAACAGATAATGTTTGCAGTATTTCAGAACTTCAAAAATGTAAATGAGACAGCATTAGACACATAGTAGAAAGTTAAAGGCTTCCATTATTGACAACACCAAATGCTGGAGAAGATGTGAGGAAACAGATCTGAGAATTTAGCTCAGTGTTTATGGTTTGTACACAGCATACAGGAAGCTCTGGGTTCCATCTCCAATATTGTATGAACTGAGAGTGATGGAACACACCTGCAAGCCCAGTGCTCGGTAAGTAGAGGCAGGAAGATCAGAAGTTCGAGGTCATCCTCAGCTACTTAGCAAATCTGCGATCAGCCTGCGCAACAAAAGACTGGAAAGAAAGGAGAGACAGAAGAGAAAAACAGAAAAGGAGAAAAGGAAAGAAGGAAGAAAAGTAAAAGAGTGAAAGAGGAATACTCATTAATGATAGGGAAGAAACTGGTCTAGTCACTTCAGAAAGCAATTTGGCAATTTGCTACAAACAAAAAGTATATTTGTCATATCATCTAGCAATTGTTCTCCTTGATATTTACTCACAGGAGTTTGAAATTTGTGTATACTCAGAACACCTACACAAATGTTTTTAGCATTTTTATCTAAGATGTCCTGTATTCCTCAGGTAGGGTGATTAATACTTAGGAGGTTTTGAAAGTACAGATCCTCTACCTGGACTGATGTTTGTGCTAGAATTGCTTCCCACACTCCAAAATCACTTGGGAAACACCTCACTCCACCCCCAGATAAAATCATTAGCAACCTCACTTTTATGCTCTTGGCAGGATGGGGGAAACTCCTTAGCCTACAATCTACAAAGTTAAGGATGGTAACAGATACCCTGGTCTACAAAGAAGGAAAGTTTCCAAAGCAAAGCCTAAACCATAAGAAAGCCGTGTGTCTATACATTTAACTGACATCCTTCCCACTCTGCATAAAACTGGTACTCTCCAATTTTTCCGGACACAGAAAGAAGAAGCTCCAATGTCTCATCCTTGCCCAATGTTTTGTTCTTGGGTTTTTGGCCCTGTGATTCTGTTTTCTTTTCTAAAAAAATATTATTTTTATTTAGTGTATATGAGTGCATTGCTTGCATGTAGGCAGGTGCATTTGTGTTGTGCCAGTGAAGTCGGAAGAGGGTGTGGGATCGCTGGGAACTGGAGTTACAGTGTTCTTAAGTGCTGAACCATCAGTCCAGTCTCTATTCTTTTTAGGTTTGATGTGTTCTTGGTTTTCTATGGCTTCCAGGTGCACCATTTATTTATGTGACATTTTCCTATTTTTCTGATACAGACAATGTTATAAAGTTTCCTCTTAGTATTGCCTTCATTGTGTCCCAAAGGTTTTGGTATGTACTAATTTCATTTTCATTCAGTTCTAAGAAGTTTTGACTTCTCCCGTGATCCAAATTTCATTGATTAGTGTGTTGTTATCTTCCAGGAGTTTGTGATCCCTGCCAAGCAGCTGCAGGACTTTTGGGTGACACAAAAGGAAAGAGGTCTGGGAGAGGGGCACAGGTGGCCTAGCTGGGCCTCTAGGCAATGGGGCTCAAACTTAGATTTTCTTTCTGAATTTATGACAGTGCCAAAGAGATGCCATTCATTTGACATCACAACTTAAGTTTTGACTTTTTTTCTGGACCAGCGATATGAAGGTTGATACTCTTGATGCTGACTGCAGCAGGACTCCCAGGAAGTCCCACATTTACAAGGTAAAATTTGGATACTCTATAATACACCTTGTTGTTGAGCTATGATGCTCCTTAGGCTAGATAAGTTTTATTCATTTTTAACTGAATGACAGTTTGCAGTGGGTTTATTAGGGTGTTAACCCACTGACAAGTTGAGAAGCAGGTTCATTTGGTCTTTGCACATGGTTGTTGGCACAGTTGCTAAAACCCTTTCAATTTCCAAAATGATAAGAGTAATAGGAACATCTCTTGGTATAATATTTGGCCTTTTGTCTTCAAGTCCTGAAACAGTTCTTTTGCTTTTCAAAATAAACTTCTGCCGCAACTGAGTTTACATTAGGGAGATGCTCACACAGATAACCACACAGTGGGATTGGTTGTTGGAAGGAACCCACTATGTGATTAGAGTTAGAACTTTAGTCTATCCTCAGTGTCTGCAAAGAGGGCAGAGGGACTGGAAGTTGAAGTAATAATCACCAACAGACAATGACTTAATTAATCATTGCCACATAAAAAAATCTTCCATTAAAAATTCCTGACAAAAGGAGTTTGGAGAGCTACAGAGCTGGCGAAGAATGCACCTGTGCTATCAGAATGTGTTTCTCCTCACACTCTTAAGGGACAGAGGCTTCTGTTCTCAGAATCCTTTCTGACCTCATTCTATGTATGTATGGCTGTTCTTCCTATCCCTTAATAAGTCCTTTGTAATAAATTTCTAGGAGTAAGTAAACTGTTTCCCTACATCCTGTGAGCCAATTCTCTAAGGTATTGAATCTTCACAGAGAGATGTGCAAATATTCAATTTGGACAGTTGTGCAACACCCAAGGTCCCGTTGGTTGAGGTTGGCATCTGAGGTAAGGGCAGTTTTGTGGGACTCTGGGCATTTTATGTAATAGCTGAGTTAAATTGTAGGACACTGCTGTAGATTTGGAGAATTCATTCAACCGAGAAACTAATATCATTGGTGCTAGAAATTTTGTGGGATAGAGTATGATAGAGGGGAGTGACCATTTCATTTCAATATGCTATAAAACTGTATCACAAATTCATGGAACATTTATTTAATATCAGAGTGGGTTAGAAAATCTTACTCTATGGAGAAAGTAGTACTTGATTTTGTACTCAACAGCACATCGTGGGTGACTTCCCATAGACTAGAGGCCTGAATTTAAAAGCAACACCAACATAACGAAACCAAACCCACACTGTATCCTCAGAAACCCTCTCCCAGGAGAGCTGGGGAGGTGCCATGAATACAGGAACTGAGGAGAAACTGCAAATTCATCTGGTAAAAGAACACATTTGGTGACTTTGGAGAGTGGGAAGGCACTATCTAGGTCACATCTGAAGGACCATCTGCAGCTTGTTGTAAATTTGAGGATTAAGCTCCCTTTATTTCGAAGAATTTCCTCTGTTGCTCTCCTCTTGCAAACAACCAAGCCCTGAGAAAATAATTTTAGATTTACCCCTGAGTGAGGAGATTACCAACCACTTTGATTCCTCGACATTTCCTGGGATTGCATTAGCTTCTTATCATCAATGTAGAAAATGATTGCAGACTCAAAAGCTTAAAACAAAGAAGTTTATTTAATTTATGGAGATCTGAAGTCAGAAAAAAAAACCTTATGGGGCTAAAACCAAGTAACAGCTGGGCTGGTTTCTGGGAGTTGTGGGGGAGGGGAGGAATTCATTTCTTTGCTCTTTTCAACTTCCAGTGGCTTTCTGTATTTCTTGGGTCATGTTCCCTTGATTCATCTTCAATGGACATCACTCCAGTTACTACGGCTGCTGTTGCCCGATCTTTTTCTCTTCTGAAGTTAACTCTTGTACTACTCTCTTGTAGAGATATTGTACTTGCACTTGGGGCCCACCCACATAATCCCAAACACCCGCCCATCTTGAGATCATTAATCATATCTTTACTGTCTCTTTTGCCACATGAGATAACAGTCACACTTTCCAGAGACTAGGATATAAAAATAATTGCGAGGATGTTACAGGTCTAGAATTTACAAACCCCAAAGAGGAAAAGACAACGTAGGAAGCATGGCTAAACAGGCATCTTTTGCAATGCTTATCATTTTAATAGTTTAGTGATACTGTTAGAAAGCTCTGCACTGAAATGAGGACATAATCCCTGTTGCTGTATCAGAGGTTTGAGGCCAGTATAGAAATTGAGTGTAGGAAAGCAAGCTCCTCATATTGTTGCTATATAACTTTGGATCTTGAGCAGAGAAGATGGTCTTTTTCAAGAGCAGCTCCTCCATCTAGAAGCTATTACAAAAGTTCTTCTTGCAGCACAATGTGAAAATCTGTGTATTTTTCCATGTACGCTTAGTTTCAGAGCAGGCAGACTTACAAAGGTGCTGTGAGTATAAATGTTGATTTCCTGAAATAAAGAATCCTGTTACACATGCTGGAGGAGAGTATCTCAACATGCCTTCCTGGAACTCACTTCCAAGAAGAAAACCTCTTTCCTCTGGGTCCCCTTCTCTGACTCTTTGGGGTCCTCCCACACTGTACTCGGACTCTGCCAATCGCCTTAAGGGGGGAAGTTGGAAATACACATTTTTTCTTCCCTCTCCCATTTATTAATTGCCTTATCACTTAGCAAGGCAATGTTCTTTATCTCAGGCACTAGCAGGAGTGATGGGTCTTTGAAGGCATTTTTATGGACTGAATGAGCCCCACTTACCCGTAAAGTATGACACTGTAGCACATAACTCATCCTGCTTTGTCTTGCATATGGTGTTCTTCTCTTCACACTTTGAGTTTTTTGACCTTCTGCAGACATTACAGATTATACCTATAACTGCTAAGTAGGGAGAGAATAGGACAATTTATGAGGAGCTGCTGGGTGACAGAAGTAAGGATCAAAGCGAGGCTACATTATAGACTACACCATCCGTTGACCCCTTAAACTGGTACCTGTAGAATTCCTGCTTAGCTTAGTTTTGTGAGTCAAGTTGGGAATGTATTAAAGTAACAATTAAATTATCTATATTACATGAGAATATACTTATATTTGAAGAAATATAAAAACTTAAAAGAAAACATAGTCAATTAGATGAATTGTACAATGCAGTTTGAGTATAGAAATGGACAGGTTATGCTGCACTGAGAAGGTAGGCCATCTCTGGCCACAGACATGAGCTGAGTCAGTTAGATATGGGTAACTGCATATGGAAGGATCTTATGAGGGAGGGCATAGAGGTCAGAATGAAAACGCAGTGTCCAAACAAATGGAGATTGCATTCTCTGCTGATGATCCAGGCCGGCTCATTCTGGCTATCTCTATTTTCATGGAGTAAGTGACATGAAATAGAGAGATGATTCAGGATTCTCTGTAATCAGGTAGTAACAGGATAGGAGGAGATGGGCAGGGAGAGAACAAGAGAGACTATGAATAAGTTAGATTTAAGGACTAAGACATGGTGATGGAGGGAAAGGGAGAACGACATTTCATCCTTTCACCTCAGACATTTCAAGGTTATCTAGTCAGAATTTATATGGAACACAGGAGGCCTTGAGGGCTCTTGACTTACATCCAGTTTTGATGATGACTTTGAGACATCTCTCTTCTAAAGTCTATTCTTACTGTTCCTCTAAAACTAATCTCATAAATATTATTAATGATCTCTAGTGATAAATATGCCTTTGCCTGACACAATAATCTAATGATAATTTAAAACGTACAGGAGGATGTGCATGTGATATAGACAAACAGTCTTATTTCCTAACAGGAACTTGATTATTCATGGATTCTGTATCAGTGGCAGCCCTGGAACCCATCCTCCTTTTGAGATGGCTGTGTACTCTTCATAATCTGCATTTTGATGTCTCTTGAACAACGTGCCATATATATATTTAGTTAAATAATTCTTTATGGACATCTAGATTATTTGTACTTTTTGATATTATTTGCTCCAATTGAGTAATATTGAACGCTATTCATTGCAATATGTGATGTCATTAGAATATAATTTTATTTTTATCAGTGTAACTATAAAATAAATTTATAGAAGCAGAACTTCTGGATTAAAAACAAGCAAATTTGTTATTTTGGTAGACTTTGTCAAAATGCATTCTAGAGGAAATGAAGCTCTAGGTGCTCTTGTCTTCAATGATTGGAAAATTCTTGTTTCATACAACTATGATACTGTAATATGTTATTAAGTTTCTGCCTATTGACAATCTGTCTGATAGGTGAAATGGCATTCCAATGTTTTATCAAGTTGCTCTTCATTTACTATATAAGGCATAGAACACACTTTAGTATGCTTAAGAGTTATTTGTATTTACTGTGAACTTTCTATGTCTTTTATTTCTTTTTCTATTAGATTGTTAGTGTTTTTATTTTTAAGAAAGTCATTTTATGATAGGGATATCAGCCATTTGACCATGGCATGAGTTGCTTTTTAATTTTTTTGCCATGAAGTATGTCTTAACTTTTATTTACTCAAATTTTTTATATTTATTTATTTATAAGATAAAATTATATATAATGATTTCTTTATAAGGTAAAATTTGTCAATTTTTTATCCTAAGAACTCTAAATCTTGAAATATTGTTAGAAAAGTCTCTCATTATTACATTTGTAAAAGAATGATCTTGTATTTCCTTACTTTCATAATTTACCATTTCTTATTATCAATGGGTAGCAATACAACTGTGGTTGAAGCATAGGAATTAGTCATTAATTTTCATTTCGTAATAAGGGCAAGTATGTGTCAAGGCTGACTTTCAGATGGAGCATGCGTTTGCTTCTGTAAGAAAGAAGCTCAAAGTAGAGCCCTAGCTAGAAATTGAAAATTGGATATTCTCAGCATATAAATAGTAATTGAAACCATGCAAATGGATTAGTTGACAAAAGGAATCTGTATGGATAATATTAAGCTTTGAGGAGCCCAGGTTTTATCATCAGATAGAATAAAAATCTTGGAAAATACATGAAGAAGTAACTAGAAAAAAAGAGAAGAAAGTCAGGGAGGTGTTGTAGAGAACATAGGATAAAAGTGTTTCAAGAAAATAGGAACCAAACATGGGCTCCATTTTAAAAAACGTCAACAGTTGGAAGTCTAAATACTGTTGTCCTGTTTCTCTGCAATCATTACATTTTATTCTTAATTAGTATATCATATGTGATCTCTTTTATGCTCTGAAACTCAGGTTGTCCTGAGTCTTGAGGTGTGAGCTGCAATCCCTGAGTGAATCTTGGAGAGCAGTAGTTTAGTGAAAGTACCACTAAGATACCTCCCTCCACTCCCCATTGTTGAAACTTACCATCTGTGAGGCAGAGAAAAGATAAGGCCAAGATGAACAGTGTATTAATATTTTTCTTTGGATGCATGCTGGGTGATAGAAAGTCATGTGAAGCATGGTCACTAGCTCCCTTTATAGCGTTAGAGGAGGAGGAAGAAATCTCCAATACAGGCAGAGGGAGGCCTGTGCTTTAATTACTTCTAAAGAATCAGATGTACCTATGATAATGTTGAAAGTACAGGCTGCTGAGCTTCTTAAGTAACTCTTCCGGCTACAGTTGAATTCCTTACATTCCCTTTCCTGTATCTTGCCTCTGTGTGAAAGTGTGTGTAATACTGTGTTTTTCTGGTTCTTTAGAAACTTCTCTCTGTGTACTAAATGGAAAGTGCCTGCTCATCCTAGAGGATGAATTAGGAAATAAGATGTCAGTGATTCTGAATTCAATGGCTTCCAGAGAGAGCTTTATATAACATGAAGGTTTACTGGTCTAGTTTATTCCAGTATTAGAAAAATTCTCCTGAGTGTGTGAGGTATAGGGAATGCAGAGTCTTGCTCCCAAGAAGCCACAGCACAACTTCCCTCCTTGATTATTTTCATCTTTCCTCCTTGAAAGTTCAAAGTCTTTTCATGCTTGGAGTCTGGGATATCTAAGTAGGCTCTGGAGATTCCCAGGAAGTCTCTTTTTGTGGTTGAGAAGTTCAAGGATGAAGGAAGAAGTGCATGAATTTCTCCAGAGTCATTTCAAGTGAGCTCTTTCTTGGGATGTGAGCATAGTTTCTGGATATTTTCTTTCTTAGTCCTTCAGGTGTTAAAGCTAGGACCAACCTCCATCACACTCTACCTTATCTCAAATAATGTCCCTGCTGTTTACTCTCTGAAAACTAAATAGTGTGTTCCTAACCTCACTCCACGCCATTCAGCTTCATTGTAGATCAGAGTTCTAGAAGAAAATGTCTTGCTTGCTACCCTTGTGGCCGCTCCAATTTCTCAAGGAGTTTAAGACTTTCAAGGCCACTGTCATTCTGCATGTATTCCAAATCTCCATTCTAGTTGTAGCCAGATGTCATTGCCTTTCTTTTCCAAGTGACCCTGTTTGTATATGACTTCAGTTAGACAAAACCTTCCAGTTGGTTAAAGGGGCTGGGCTTCATTTTAAACTAACAAGCATTAAAATCATTTCTGTTTCCAAGTCAAACATGTCTTCTGTAGGGATTTGTTATTTGGCATATTCTCAGGCCTTAACAAATAGGGCTCTCTACCTTTCCTTTTCACATACATTTCCATATAGCAGACCCTAACAACAACTCTGGGAAGTATTTATAATAATTTCCATATCTTTAAATGAAAAAATAAGCTGAGAAAAGTTCAGTAACATACCCAGGATCACAAAATAACCAGCAATTTGCAGAGGACTCGAACCCATGATTTTCTTCAAGACAGTTATATTTAAGAAAAATTTGTCTTTTAAAAAATTGTAATTTATTCAGATCAGTGGACTTTTATGTACTTTCCAACCCTTGAGGAAAAACTATTTTTAAAAAGATCAAGCGTCTGGAACCATAGCACAGTAAGCAGGAAATTAAATTCTATATTCCTGGGGTAGTATACTTTGTATTAGTTTCCTATTGCTATGGTAAAAATAAACTACCAACAGTGGCTCATGATAGCACAAATTTACCATATCAAAGTGCCAAGGGACAAGGGTTTTATGGGTCTAAAATAAAGATGCCATCAACAGGCTGGTTCCTTCTGGAGACATTGAGAGAGCAAATCTGTTTTATCTGTTTTCTTGTTTTTTTTTCAGCTTCCTGTGATCTCCCATATTTCTTGGATTATAACCCATTTCTTTGTCTTCAAAACATTTAACTTCAATATCAGATCACATTCCCACTTCTGCAGTCAAATCTCTATTTCTCTCTCTTTTGTTTCTTGGTGATTTAACCCAGGCTTTGCATATGCTAGGCAAGTGCTCTAGTATTGAACTATATTCCCAGTCCTCTCTTCCTTTATATGGACATTTGTGATTGTGTTTAGGGGCCCTGCCAGATAATACCAGATAATATTTTATCTCAAGATCATTAACTTAATCAGATAGTAAAAATCTTTTTATTTTTGACACATATAGTGACATTCCTAGATTGCAGAGATCAGGATTTAAAGAGTTTTGGAGGTTACAATGCAGTGTGCCCTATTTAGCATTCACTGTCAACATGACACAGCCTACAACTACCTGGATAGAGTCTCAATTGAGTAATTGTTTTTATTACATTGGTATTTGGGCATTGTTTTGTTTATTAATTGATCCAAGAGGGCACTGCCCAATGTGGACTGCAGCATTTCTAGGCCATAAAAGAAAGCTAGCTAAATCTAAGCATGAGCCTGTGAGTCAGTCAGAGAACAGCCAGCAAGTGAGTCAGGAAGCAATGTTCCTCTATTGTTCTTGCCTTGAGTTCATACCCTGACTCCTCTTAATGATGGAGTCTGATCTAGAAATGTAAGCCATATGATCTCTTTCTTCTGGTGCTGGATAGCTTCACTTGCCAACTTGATACACCTGGGTGGAGGGAACATCAATTAAGGAATTTCCTCCTTTGGGGTGACCTGTGCCCATTTCTGTGGTGCATTTTTTAATTGTTGAGTGATGTAGGAGGGCCCAACCCACTGTGGGCGGTGCTACCCCTGGGCAGGTGGTCCTGTGTTGTATAAGAGAGCAGGCAGAGCACAGGCCAGAGGAGCAAGCCAATAAGCAGCGTTCCTCCATGGTTTGTGCTCCAGGTTCTTGCTCTGACTCCTCATTTGGTTTATGATGGACTGTGAACTGTCAGGCAAATAAATCCTTTCATCCTCATGTTGATTTGGTCAGTGTTTTTATTACAGCAATAGAAAGTAACTAAGAAACTTACCCAAGTTTCTTTTGGTCAGATTTTATATTTTAACACAGCACCAGAAGAAAACTAGAACACAGTCTGCAACATACTCTTGGAAGAAAGACCATGAAACCATCTCTGTGGACCTTTCTGTTTGCCTATCTGCCGCCTCTCCAATGAGATGGGCCTCTCTCTGCTTGGCTGTCTTGCTTACCTATATTCTGATGTCTTCATACAGGCCATCACAAGCCCTGCTTCTCTAACAGACTGTCTGGTTAATTAAAATCTCTGCTTTGTCATTTGTTTTCTTCTTGGTGCCTCTGTAAATTTCTTCTTCACTCAACTACTTTTTAAAAATGGTTTTCAAAGTCTTTCTTTTTTAAGAGATGCTTTTTTGATGAGATTGTCTAATCCAAATCTCTTCTAGTCCCCTAGAGGCAAAAATGCTTGACATACTTGTGATTATCTTTAAGACGATTTCAGTTTCTGTGAGATCCTCAACTAGTGTCTCAGTTTGTCAGAGGCCCCAGAAGTTAGTAATATGATCAATAATGGCTTGTTGAATAATAGAGCTGATAAATTAGTTAATGGGTAACTGTTGTGAGCAGAGACTTTAGTGCAATGTTAGGGAGAAGTTTGTAATATATCTACCAGATCCAATACAGACATTTATTTGCTCACTAACTTTTCAGTTGCTGTTGAATTTTGGGTGAGTACTCTTCTGGGAATGTTTGGGAAACTCAGGTAGGTATTCTGTGTTCTTGGCAATGTCCTATCTGGTATGTGATCCTATGATTCAGTAATGTTAGGAGATTAGTCCAAGGTCATATCAAAAAGGGGAATAGTGAATATGAACATGTCCCCCAGGGAGCTGTACATGATGAAAGTCTCAGGATGTTTGTTCTGTGCCTCTGTGCATGCCAGGTGCAGTCATTCTGCTCTGTTCATTTGAAGATAATTTTTGGAAATGGAAGAGAAGTTGGTGACTCCCTGAGAGACAGAACTACACTGATTCTTAAAATGGCACACAAGGAAATGACAAGAGATGAATGTGAGATTTTAACAGGGAAGAGTTTTCTTTTGTTTATGGGAGGCTTACTGGATGCCAACAAATGCAAAGTGCTTGAATAATTTGTTCACCTGTGAAGCCTTTGAAGTACCTTTGAGGGATATTTACTTTTGAAGTGGATATTTTACTCCTTCTCTGTGAGGATCTCATTACTTTATTCTTTCGGCTGGTCCTGTCTCACCCCTGCCATTGCTCCCTTCTCTAATATAATGGTATTCTGGATAAGTGGGAGTCTGTGCCCTGCAGTCCTTGGATGGCCTTCACAGTAACTCCATCCACCTGAATATATAACACTGCTTTTATATCTGCCCAGAGGCTCAAATCAGAACACCCGAGAAGCAAAAAATCATAAATGATCAGAAATTAGATGACATAAAAGTTAAGAATTCTCTTCATCCACAAAATGGATCATACCAAGACAAATCACAGCATGAGAGTATGATAATGCTACTGCCAGTGACAATTGAACTCTGATAACCTTCTTGAAAAAGTATACGGGAAGAAAAACAGAGTGTTTAAAATCCCGCCTAGAGTGAGAAGAGAGGGAAATAAAAGAGATAACAAATAGGGCAAAGAAGCCAAAGTATCAGTACTTACAGATGATTCGGTGTCTATATAAGAGACCCTACGGACTCTGCCTGAAAACGCCTTTAATAAACATTTTCAGCAAAATGGCAGGTTATAAAATTGACACAGGAAAACCAGCATGTAAGAGTTTTGATTTTCTCTGCACCCTTGACAGCATTTTTGTTCATTCGTGATGATAGCATTCTAGCTGGAGATGGAAACTTAATCTAGTTTTCATTTACAGTATCTAGATTGCTAAAGATGTTGTTTTTGTTTCTTTTCTATTGCTGGGGATAAAATATCTGACAAAAGGACCAGAGGGAAGGAAGAGTCTGTTTGGGCTCAGAATTCCAAGGTACAGTCCATTCTGTGGGGGAAGACATGGTAGTGTCGTCTTGAGACAACTGATGACATTGCATCTGCAGTCAGGATGCAGAGGGAGATGCATCTCCCCCTTTCTGTGGTCCAGGACCCCAGCCTGTAAAATGGTGCTACTCATAGTCTACCTTCTGCTGTTTATGCACTTACTCCTGAAGGACACTGCCATTTCCAAGGTTTGGCAATTATGAATAAAGCTGCTGAAAGCCTCCATCTGTGGATGACCTACAGTGTCAGTTGCTTAGAGTTCACACCAAAGAACATGATCGCCGGATCATTGGTAAGAATTAGAAATGTCTTACTTTTGCAAGAAATCGTCAAATTATTTTCCAAAGTGGTTCTATTTTGTGTACCCAACACCAGTGAATGAGAGTTCCCGTCTCTCCACATCATTGAGCATTTGGTTAATTTCTAAATTTTTCTCATTGTTGACTTGTCAGTGTTCTGGATTTTAGCCTTTCTCATAAGTCTAAAGTTATATTGTGTTATTATTTTTATTTGTATTTTCCTAATGGCATGTGACATGAATTATGTCTTATGTTCTCCTTGCCATCTGTATATCTTTTCTGGTGGAATGTATGGTGAGATCTTTTGGCCCACTTAAAATCAGATTTCATTTTTCTAGCTTCTGAACACTAAAGCTTAGGTGACATATTAGTCATATCTCTTTAATATTGGCATTTATAGTATAAATTTCACTATAAGTACTATTTTACTGCATTCCACATTTTAATAAGTTGTATTTTTATTTAATTTCAAATACTTTTACATTTCTTTTGAAGCCCATATTTGGTTCATATGTTACAAAAATATATTTAATCTTCATATGTTTTAGGATTTCATAGTTACACTTTTAATTCCATTGTAATCTGTGAGCATTGTATATTTTTATCCCTTTAAATTTGGCCAATTGTGTTTTATGCTAGGATATGGTCTAACTTGGTGTATGTTCCACATGAACTTGAGACGAATATGTTCTACCTTTGATATTTATTTTTATTAGTTGTGGAATGCATACATCCTAAGTATTATATCTTATTGAAATCATGACTACTTTTTGATCATATAAATCTTTACCTTGAATACTTCTCCTTGCTTTCAAATCTGCTGTGTCAGTGATAACATAGAATATCTTGTTCCATATACTTACCTTAAATGTGTATGTGATTTCTCAGGCTGGCGTGTAGCACAGTGGCAGAGTTCTTGCTATCATTAAGGAAAGATTGAATCCCAAGGATAGCAATCAATCAGTCAGCCAGTCAGTCAATCAGCTAGTCAGTCAATTTATAAAGATATTCGCCCCCCCAACCAGATTTCATGTATTCTGTCATATATGTTAAGGCCTCTCTGATCAAATTTTTACACCCAGATGTCTCTTTTGTGAAAGTTTGTCCACTGGAGTCGAGTCAGCCTATTTAGAGCCACTCCATTAAAGAAGATCAACTCTCCCTGGCCCCCAGTAATGATTTGCCAGTAATTCTTCCGTAGGGTTGGGGCCTGCTTCTTCTTTCCCCAGTTCTATGCTTGGTTTTTGTCTGATTGACTCACCATAGGTCTTGTGCCTTGCAGTAAGTTCATATGAGCAAGCTCCCAGAGGCCTGAAAGCGTCTGTTTCCTTATGTTAATGCACCTACCCTAGCTTTTATAATCTTCTGGCCTTCTCTTCAAAAATAGTCCTTAAGTGATTGAATAGAGAGGCCTTCTCCAGGGACATGTACTCTGCAGTCTCTTGTTCTCTACACTTTTGCCACTTGTGGCCTTCTCTGTGCATTGCACTTTGTTGCATGAGGAAGCTTCACTGGTGAGAGTTGAGGGATGCATTATTATTCTCTCTACCCTTTGTTCTACTATGTTCCATGGGCCTTAGGTGTAAAGGATCCATTGTAGATCTTGAGTTGTACTGTTAAGTCATTTATATGTGTTCTTTCAGATTTTTTAATGTAGAGTTATAAACTTCCCTCTAAGGACTGCTTTTAATGTGTCACATAAGTTTTTTTGTGTTCTATTATCATTTTCATTTAGTTACAGGAGTATTTTTATTTTTTTGTTAATTTCTTCTCTGATCCATTCATCATTCAGGAGTGGGTTGTTTAACCTCCATGAGTTCATATATTTGTTAGGGCTTCTTTTGCTTTTGATTTTAAAATTTATTGCATTGTGATTTGATGGAATTGTTCCCATTTTTTCATATTTTTTTGAGGTTTGTTTTGTGCCCCAGTTTGTGGTTAGTTTATAGAACCTTTAATGGGCTAATGAATAGAAAATGTGTTCTTTGGTGCTTGGGTGGAATATTTGTTAGATATGTGTTAGACCATTTGATGTATGGTATTGTTTAATTCAGATGTCTCTGTGTTTATTTTTGTCCAGTTAACCTGTCTCTTGGAGACAGAAGGTATTGAAGTCACCAACTATTATTGAGTTGAGGTCAGTCTGTGTTTTAAATCCTGTCCTACCGTTTTATGAAATGCACCAGAGTTTGATGCATATATGTTTATGATTGGAATTACTTCTTGGTAATTTGTTCCTTTGATTAGAACAAAGTGACCCTCTTTATCTCTTCTGATTAATTTTAATATGAGGTCTATTTTGCCAGATGTTAGAATCGCAACACCTTCCTGCTTCTTAGTGCCATTTGCTTGGAGTATTTTTCCATCCTTTTACTGTAAGTAAAGGTGATATGAGTTTCTTGAAGACAACAAAAAGATGGATTTTCTTTCTTAGTTCATTCCACGTGACTGGGGGGTTGATATTTAGAGTTATTATTGAGTGGTGTATATGGTTACTGACTGTCATTTTAATTTGTTTGTGTTCTTGGTCTTATTTTGTATTTCTATAATTGTACCTTTTTTTTTTGTTTTCTTTCTGTAACCTCTTGGGCATAAACATTCCCATCTTCAGTGCTTTATATTGATTCAGGAAATCTCTGTAGGGCTAGTTTGGCGAAAATGAATTCTTTTAGCCTATTTGTATCACTGAAAATTTTGTTGGGTAAAGCATTTTGGTTTGGCATCTCTGGTCATTTAAAACTGGGACTACTTTGGTCCAGGCTCTTCTGGCTTTGCATTGAGAGGTCAGCTGCTATTCTGATGGGTTTTCATTTATATGTAACTTGTTGTTTTTCTCTATTAGTTTTCAGTATCCTCTCTTTGTTCTGTACTTTCAATGTTTTTACTGTGATATACTGTGGGGAGTTGCTGTTCTGGTCCTATCTAATTGGTATCGTATGTGCTTCTTGTATCTGTATTGGTATGTCTTTCCTTAGTTTGGGGACGTTTTCTTCTATAATGCTGTTGAAGATCTGGTCATGTCATTGACCTGAGTTTCTCCTTCTTCCTCTATGCTTATGATGCATGCATTTAGTCTTTTCATGGTGTCCCACTTTCCCTGCATATTCCATTCCTGTGTTAATTTTTTAAAAAATATTTTTTGCTTTAGTGGTCCAGTTCTTCAGTTTTGTTGTCCAGTCCTGATATTATGTTTTCCATTTCATTTATTCTGCTTGTGAGGCTTTCTACTGTCATTTAAAGTTGACTTATGGAATTTTTCGATTCCATCTTCATTTGGGGGTGAGTTTTCTTCAGTATTTCTCTTTTGTGACTTCATTTTTCATGTCCTATATTGTTTGTTGTTCCATTCAGTCATATATTTGTAATTTCATGAGCTTCAGTCATGAGTTTATTCCTATCCTCTGTGAGTTGTCTGTGTTTTCTTTAAGTTTTTTATGTTTGTGATTGGTATCATGCCTATCTATAATTATTCTTTTTACCTTTTTACTTGCATATACCATCATGTCAGTATTCACCACATTTATATCATGTATGTGTGTATGTATGTTTGTATGTATGTTTCCCCAGTTCTCAGGGCAGCGCTTGGGACATTAGTATTTAAGGAACAAAGGAAATCCTTGAGGCTGTTTCTCTGCCTCACCCTATGCAATTCAAACATGTTCCAGCAGAGGGCACAAGAACAAATGTTTCAGAGGGTGACCTTGCTTTGGTCTCCAGTGGGATACTCCTGGGTTGCAGGAGTCTTGAGACTGCGGACCTTAACTGCATTCCTTGTGGAGGGGTGAGGTAGGCATGATGTTCCATCCCCAACTAAGGAGCTCTTGATCTATGATGATTTCTAAACAAGGAAGAGTGCGTTTTCTTTAAGGGTGTGGCTCTTGTGAGGTCAACCTCACTCCAGGCCTGGTATCACTCTCAAGTGCTTGTCAACACAAATTGGACTCTGTGGGGGGAAAAAATAAACATGAAAAGTGTATGGGTGAGGGAATGGGGTGGATCTGGGAGGAGTTAAGAGAGGGGGAAAATGATCAAAATACATTGTATGAAACTCTCAAAGAATTAAGTTGAAAACTGAAAAATAATCTCACGTAAAAATGCTGCAGGTATGAAGAGACTGTGAAATAATGTTCCTATGGCTTTAACAATAAATATGCTTAGTATATCTAGCCGAACCCTGAGCATGTATGCCTGGAGAGCCTTATCTCATGAGAAAGCTTATGCAATAATGCTTACTGTGGAGTCATCTCTGGATGCCGGAACTCCCCAAGCTTTTCAGGAGAGACTTTGATCTCCCTGGAAGGCATACTGTGGTGATAATGCCGTCTTGCTCACACTTTACTGACGTTCTAGTCTCTTTATCATTGTTCACTGTACTGGAAACACGCAGCTATAACTCCAGTGAGTATAGACAGTGCTGAGTTGCCTGTGCTTTTGAACTCATGTGTAAAGAAATAAAAGTAAAGAAATCGCATGAGTCCCCTGGTCCTTTTTCAGTTCCGTGATCATCTATTCAGGTTCCCGTGGTGGCCACACAAGTAGGAAGAGTTATATGAATTCTTCTGATATTTAATGTTGCATAATTTCTAAAAATATCACTGTGTTAGCAAAGTGTGTGACCAGTGTCAGTCTCTGTCTTTAATGGTTAAACTCAGAATAGAAAGTCTTTGGAACTTCACCTTTAGCACTTAAGGAGCCACAGATTTGTCTCATCTGACCTCCCACATAGAGGTGACATCGAATCTGCACTGCCCTTTGTGTCTGTACAGCTTGTGCTCAGTTTCTGACTTTTGCCTGGGGCAGCACTAGCAGAAAGCACAGCTCACTTTCCCTTCCCCAGGTGGACCTCCTCTGAGCTCCATCTGGCTGGCTGGGGCTTGACTTCAGCCTGCAGGCTTGGCGAGTTTTCCTCCTACCCCTTCTGCAGCTCCTTCCCCAGTGTTTTGTGTCTTGGGATTACTTTGATGCACTACAGTAAGCCTCGAGGCAGGCTAAAGGGCTTTCCAGCCGCCTACCTCAGAGGCAAAGCAAAGAAACCTTGACTGGCTCCTTCCAGGCCTGCGTTTTATGCGGTGACCACCGTGACTCTTCTGTCCCATACTGGTGCCGGACAGTATGGAAAATGACCTTTTGAGGTTCTAGGCAGGAGCAGGTCATGGCTTCCTTCCGTCAGTCCCACTCCTAGAGCCCAGCAAGGAAAAGTGAGGCATTTCCTTTCTTTTTCCCCAACAGCCTTTCTCCTAGGGCAGGAAGGACAGGACATTGATTTTTTTCTTTTCTTCAAGTCCTTTCCCTGTGATGGAGTAGTTCTGAACATTACAGTTTGTGGGGCTCTGTCCTATATCACAGAGGAGCTCCCTCTTTTTAGTTGTTAAGGAGTAGTTAAATTTGGCAAGCTCCCTCAGCGCTTCCTATTGGACAGTTACCTGGCTTCTGCACAATTAGATTTTTGATGTCAATCTCTGAAAACTTATCACCTGACTTTATTTAGCTTTCCCTTTGAAACAAATCAATTTTACCCCAAGAAAATAAAATTATTTCTTGCAGGAACCAAAAGGAAAATACATGATCTATATCTATATATCTATCTCTATCTCTATCTCTATCTCTATCTCTATCTATATTTATGAGTGTAGAAGCAGTGTTGAGTTGCCTGTGCTTTTGAACTCGTGTGTGAAAAAATTGTGATGAAATAAAGGTAAAGAAACTGCATGAGTCCCCTGGTCCTTTTCAGTTCCGTGACCATCCTTCAGGTCCCCCTAGTGGCCACACTAGTAGGGAGAGTTATAATAAATCTTTTTGAGACAGGATCTCCCTACAGCAC
Source organism: Eospalax fontanierii (assembly GCA_035773235.1). Classification (NCBI taxonomy): domain Eukaryota; kingdom Metazoa; phylum Chordata; class Mammalia; order Rodentia; family Spalacidae; genus Eospalax; species Eospalax fontanierii. The sequence goes on along the minus strand of CM069539.1, from coordinate 29,565,652 downwards.
CAGCTGACCTGGAACTCCCTATGTAGACCAAGGCTGGCCTTGAATTCACAGAGATCCACCTGTCTTTGCCTCCCAAGTGCTGGGATTAAAGATTTGAGCCACCACACCTGGCTAATATTCTTTTAAAAATTATTTGTTCATAAGAGGGCAGACAGATTTTTAGAACCAATGAGGAGGTGCATGACCATGTGGGAGTAGAATCTTGTAGGCTCCTGGGACCCTGCTTATATGAACCTACAGCAATTATTTTGGCATGCTCAAGACCCATGTAAACTCAAGCAGACAAAAACAGAGCATGGAACTGGGGAGATGGGTAGCAGACCCCAACTTTTGCTTAAGAAATATTGGCAGCTGATTACTATTGGATGAGGATGAACTAGTCTTCCTAAAGCGGGGAACTCTGGGTAAGGGAAAGCTGACCAGATCTCAGTGAATGAATGTGCACTGAGGTCATCTGGGGACACTAATTTGACACAATAGACCCTAACACAGATTAAAGAATGTATGGATTCCAGTTGAGGAGCTATAGGGGTGCCAGTGGGGAAGGGGTATAAAGATGATTAAGATTGATCGAGATGTTCTATATGAAACACACAACGCTTCAATAAAAATATTTTGAAATTATGCGTTTATTTTTATTTTATATGTATGAATGTTTTCCCTGTTTGTATATAAGGACAACCCCACAGAAGCCAGAAGACAGTGCTGGAGCCTTTGAAAATGGAATTACAATGGTTGTTAGCTACCATGTGTGTGCTGGGATTTGAACCCAGGTCCTCTGCAAGTTAACTAGCCCCATGATATCTATCTATCATCTATCTATCTATCTATCTATCTATCTATCTATCTATCTATCTATCTAATCTGTCTAATATATATATATATATTATATATTATATATATTCCTTTTGAGACAGGGTCTCCTTATAGCTCCAGCTGGCCTGGAACTTGCTATGTAGACCAGAATGGCCTTGATCTTACTGAGATCTACCTGCCTCTGCCTCCTGAATGCTGGGATGGAAGGTGTGTACCACCATGCCTGGCCATGATATATTTTCAAATTATGTTCTTCCAGTTTCAGAAGTCTCAGGTCCTGCTAGCCAGACGTAGGTTGATAAGTCATATTTGTCTATCTTAACATCTATCAAGACAGTTAAGGTGAAGCTTGAATGAGGCCTGCTGCCTCAGTCTCCTGCCACCACACCTTCTCCACCACGGAGGACTAGACCTTCAAACTGTGAGCTGAAATAAACCCTTCCTTCCTCAAGTTACTGTTGTCAGGTATTTTGTCACAGAAGTGAGAAAAGTAAAAAGTACAGTTTATCATGTCACCTTTAACCTTTATATGTACTTCATTTGAATGTAATATCTCTTCTTTTAAGTTATCAGTGAGAATTTTCAGAACTTTTCTTCAAAGATCTAAGGTTTTTCCTCTCTATTTTTTTGTTTGAAAAGAATTTCAGTTTTTATATACATTTATATGTCATAATAGATCTTATATCTTATGCAGAGTCTGAAAGCTCAGTACCAGGTATATGGCATCCAAAGAATGTTAAAGGAATTCCAGTATTTATAATAGATACAAGTCTCCTTTCTTTCTCTATGTCCACATCCTCACATAAAGACCGAGGTGACTAGTAACAAAAAATTAATATCAGCCAACATTTATTGTAGGTACATTTTATTCTAATTATGTGTTCAGTACTTTATGTGAATTATATTAATTATATAATTTAATACACACTATTTCCCCTGTATTGCATGAGATCCAACAGGAAGTGATTTTTCCAAAAAAATATCACTTTAAACATATTTTGTTTATTGTTTTTATTTATTTTATGTGTATAAATGTATTGCCTACATGTGTATATCCTACAATGTCCACAGAGGTCAGAAGAGGGCATCAGATCTCCTGGAACTGGCGTTACGGATGGTTGTTAACTTCCATGTGGGTGCTGGGAATCAAACCTGGGTCCTTTGCAAAAATAGTCAGTGCTCTTAACTGCTGAGCCATCTCTCTAGCCTCAGAAATATATCTTCTGAAGATGGCACCAGGCCTGAGGTTTCCAAAGTTGCTCCCTATTGTGGCTGTAAGTCAACGTGTATTTGCGGAGTATTGTTTTCTCAGTAAGAATCTCCTTTTCCTTTTTCCTCTCACACCATCTTGACTGTCCTTTTTCAGGCTCTCACCGTCCTCGAATGTGGAGTCATTGTTAGTACTATACTAGCATACATGTGGCTCCATAACAGCTGTCTTCCCACTCTGCTAGTACCAGCTTGCTTTTCCATAACACCCTTGATGTTAATACCAGCAGCATAGTTGGGGGACTTAGTTAACACATTTAAAGCACACGAATGAGGGAAACATGTGGGGACATTTTTCTGTGGGGACTGAGAATGTGGCTTGTAAGCTGAATGCTCTTCATGCAAGATAGAGGATGATGGTCAGGATGAGTTTCAGGGTGACTGCTTAGCACATTCCTAGCTCAACCTTTAGCCTGCTTTCCCCTTTTAAAACACACATTTCAAAGAGCTAAGATATTTTCTAGCTATACAGAGATCCTTCTTTCCTTCCTTCCTTTTTTCCCTCCCTCCCTCCCTCCCTCCCTCCCTCCCTCCCTCCCTCCCTCCCTCCCTTCATTCTTTCTTCCTGCCTTTCTTTCTTTCTTCCTGCCTTCCCTCTTTTGTTTTTCCATTCGTCCCTTCTTTTTTGAGACATATTCTTGCTCTGTACCCCAGGCTGGCCTTGAATGCACTATATAGCTCAGAGTGGCCTGAAACTTACTATGTAGTCCTGGGCTGGCTTTGGATTCATGGCAATCCTCCTGCCTTATGCTTCTGAGTGCTAGGATTATAGATGAGATACCATACCTGTTTTTCTCCAGAGAGTTCTAATTGAGTTGACTTTTCTATCCCACTTGGTTTTTTTTGCTTATTAGTGTATGTTAATTATGCATAACAGTGGGTTCCATTATGACATTCTCACATATGTATATAGAGTATCTTGATCATATTCACTTCCTACTGTCCTCTCTTGCTCTTCTCCCACTGCTGCTTAACCCCTTCCTCTTCCCAACCAGTCAGTCCCCTTTCTACTCTCATGCCTTTCTTGTTTATTTGCTTTGGTGACCCAACGAGTTTAATTAGGGTTGTGTATGTAAGCCTGAATGAGGGGTTATTTCTAGGAGCACGGCCAATTTACCAGTGGTCACACCACTGCAGAAAAATTTTTCCCCTCTCATAGCAATTGGTCACTGCCAGTGTCTCCTAAGAAAGGCCTCATGGCCTCCACTCCATTCATGATGGACCGTTGATAGACCCAGTCTTCTGTAGGTCTTCACAGCTGCTGTGAGTTCACGAGTGCAATGGCCATGTGGATTTCTTGAGCGTTGGTGGGGCTGATATAGCTCTCCCATTTATGGCAGATGACCCAGTAGTCACTTATTCTGAGCACATTGACCGGCTGTGAATCTCTGCAGGCATTGCGTCCCACTACGACGGACACTCAGAAATCTAAGTTTCTGCAATGACACTGTACGGAGACTGTCATCTGTCACTTTTCCACATGTGCTGAATTCTCAAGCTGCTGTATTTTCCTCTGCCTATGTAACTAGTCTTCCATCCTTAATACCTATACAGACAGCATTTTTCTTTCTGATAAGTAGACAGACATTAAGCATGTTAATTTTTGTTATTATTTGTAAAGCCAAATGCTCATTTCAGAGCTACTAAAGGTTGCCACTGACTGCTTTGAAACTATAGACAGTATCTAATTCAAGTTCCAGAGGCTGGCTCCCTTTTATACTTAGCTCCCCCTTTGCCTTAGGCTGACCACCTCACACACCTCTGTAGACTGGTCCAGGAGCAAGACAATATGTGATTTTTAGCCTTTCTTTTTGTGCTTCTTAAATCCCATTCCAGGAGACTTTTCTTCCAATTTGAGAGTAAAGAGGATTTGTATTATTGTCCTCACCTCTTTGTCAATTGAATGCGGTTGTTGCCGACTCATACTGTTATCAGATCCCCAGGGCCCTTCTTATGGAATGAATTATGTTATTATCTCTCCCGAGTTCATATGTTGATCCTCTATCCTTATGTATTAGAAATTGACCATATTTGGGGATAGTGTCTTAAAAGAGGTGATTATGGCTAAATGACTGGTGTCTCCATTTAAAAGAACAGAAACTGGGAATTTGTGTGTATAGAGGAAACGAGATAGCAAGAGGGTTGTCATCTGCAAGCTGAGAGGACTCAGAAAAACTAACTCTGTCAGCACATTGATCTTGGACTTTGAGCACCCTCAACCATGAGATAATAAACTGTTAGTCTGTGCTGTTTTATTTTTTTAATGGAAGCCCTAACAGACTAATGTAGAGCATTTTCATGGATATCTGAATCACAGTATTTATGAACTATGCCTCTTTGTGATGAGGGTTCTTGTCTGACTTTGATGCCCTTTTCCAAATTGTTAATGTGGGAAGAGTTGAGTGGAATGTCTGTTCTTTCCTGTACAGGAATATGTAAGAGAATACAGGATCAGGTTTCTGGGAAGACACAGAGGGATTTGAAAGACTCACTCAGCATTCTGAAGTTTGGAAATTGTGCCTGATTGTGGGTTTGGTCTCACATTAGGTTCTTTTGAAACTTTCCTGGATCAGAATTTATAGGCATTCTAGAGGAAAACTATTTGTGCCTAAGAGTTTTCATCTAAGAGGAAAGGGACTCAGACTCTCAAAATCCTGAAAAGGAAGAGAAGGAAGGCCTGTAGATGGAAGAAGGAGGTGATGAAAACACCCCAGACACATCTGTGGAGGTCCTTCATGTCCACAGTCCTCCAAGTGTGTCTTGGTTACTCTGGGCTGTGGAGGTCCAGCTCTAAGCTTCTCTCAGTGGCTCTTGGCTCAGACAATCTGTTTGCTAATCTACTAATCTATCTGAGAGAATCCAGTCTGTTCTAAATGTCAGCCCTGACTTCAAAGGCTGTCTAGTAGAAATTGTTCTCGATCTGCCCACTCCAACATGCAAACCGAGTCAAAGCCTTGTGGGCAGCTGACCTTTTCCAGGCCACTCCTGCAGCTATATTCCCACTGCCAGGTTTTTTTTTTCCCTTACTTCCCACGTCAGAGCATCACCTGTAGGTCTTGGCCTGCTGCCTTCCCTGGACAGGTGACCTCTAAAAATGGCATTTGTTGACTGAAGCATATGAGACCCAGTTGCTAGGAGCTCTAAGAATCCCAAATGCCAAGTCTTTCACTGTCTCACTGCACTTATTTCCTTGTGCTCGGGATAGCAAAGAGCATACAACTCTGGAGTCAGTTTGTGAGGGGAAATGTAATAAATCCTATAAATAGCACGATGTGACAGCACACATAGCTGAGGGTACTTCATAAGAAATATGTGTAAATGGAAGGTCAACATGGTGGTTCTTTGGGATATTATGTAGATTTCCCTGTGTGAGAAAAGTAGTTACAAGTCATACCAGTGAGCTTTTCAGTCTTTCTTCTCCAGCTTGACTTGTCCTACAGCTGTGGGAAGACATGTGAGGAGCATTTGTTGTAACTATAGCGGTGATAGCAGATGGAGAACTACTCCATGAGCCTCCCATATGGGATGGCTATAGCCACATGGAGATCTTGGAAGGCAGGAGGTCATGGGCCAGGACAGCCTGAGAAAGTGGACTCAGGTCAGAGCCTCTCAGCCTGGAACAATGAGATCCTGCTGACTCAGTGGAGGCAAAGACACAGGAGGGGGTGATGGAGAGAGCAACCTTTCAAAGAAGTCTTTCTGAGGAAGTTAGTTGATGTTTTGGACCTTCTGGCAGTTCTCTCTTCACCACATTCAGTAAGTAAAGATGTTATGCTGGGCATGTGGTGGGAGATGACCTGTGAAAGGACGGGATCAGAATCCATATCGTAAGCTAAATTTAAATTCCGTACTTCTCTCACCTAATCTATCTGAGAGAATCCAGTCTGTTCTAAATGTCAGCCCTGACTTCAAAGGCTGTCTAGTAGAAATGTCATCAGTCATGGCCTGATGACTCAGAGGACATGGATCTTCTTCTGCCTTCCTATTGAGGTGATGTTTTAACAGACTCCTACTTCTCATGTGTAAAATAGATATTGAATTCTGTTGCTTCTAAGCCCAACTCCTTTATTTTACACATATACCATCTGTGGTACTTCTGGACCATCCAAGTCCAGAAAATCTAGAAAGTTATAAAGACGAGAGTCATCAGGGCTTGGGCAGTAGGCTGTCATGACAACATGCTGGGTAAAGGGCTCTTTGGTGGGATCCCAGGAAGAAGACTGATGTCTTGGTGTGATTCTAGACTGCCAGAAGGTACTTGATCCTGAGAAAGTCTACACCTGAGGAGACCTAGGTGTCTAGGTTTCCATTTGCCTTACGGACTTGAGAGTGAGATAGGTTAGATGTCATAGAAAAGAAATATGAGTTAGGACACTCACTTCCTTCTGTGTGGAGGCTCCAAAGGAGCCCTGCAAACTGGAATGTGATGGGATCATTCTTCAGGTCTCCTTCCTGTTCTTACTGAGTGCAGGGTACTTTGTTTTCCAGAGATTGTTCTTAGTTTATTTTCTTTGCTTCCCTTTAGGATGAAAGTAAACACAAAGAAGCTGAATCAGGCCTCAAATCTACCACTTGTCCCTCCCTTGACAGTGACGGGGGATATGTATAGGGTTGTTTCTCAGTAAGTGAGCAGGATGGTGACAGTTTGTCTTATAACCTTGGTCTCCAAAAAAGCACTGATGAATAATAAGACTTTGGGTCAGAGACAGTGTTGGAGGAAAGAATGTTAAAGATTCTGGGCTAGGAGAAAACTCAAGGTAGGGGAGGAGAATTCTGGAGTTTCAGATACCAGAGATGGGGATAAAAGGGCAGGTTGGATTGCAAACCTTCCTTCTCTGGGAGGGAGAGTGTTCACAGGTGTTCCAGCTCTGTCTATGACCCACACAAAAGTACTAAAGTGAAGGTATTGATAGCAACTGGCTGAAGGCAAGCCTGGCATCAACTCTTCACAAGAGTTTCTCTGCTTTCTGAATTTCTAAGCCTCACCTTCTGGAAGCAATGGTGATTTAAGAAGGACAAATTCCATATTAATACATTAAGTGCAAAAATAAAACAAGACATATATTAACATACCAACCATCATGGTATTTATTAACACAGATTTGAAATGTATGTAGATAAGTCATATTGGTAGAAAGATGACAAAGCAAATTGTTTTTCTTAGGGACAGAAAGGGATTTTCATTTACTTTTTAACAAGTCTGATATAGTTCTGGGAAAAATGTTCAAAGCTACCTGGGCAAACTGTAGGAGAAAGACTCGAGTTGGGTGGAGCTGGGCATTCTACCAATCTGTTTAATCACTGAACACGCGGGTCATGGTGTTAGAGCATTTTCCTGGGCCGGGACAAGGGGTCTTTTGCTGGGAAGCATGATTTTCATGTTCAAACCTTCTGTGGCTTATGGCTATGGATTGCTACTGAGTTTCATATGCTCCAAATGCAAGATTCATCATGGTGGCCCCCAAACTGATAAGGGAATTCTACCGGCGCATGCAAATTCTAAAGCCTGGTCAGTCTTGTGAGGACTTCTAGTTTCAGAAAGGGATCTCCTAGTAACTGTTGTCCCTGCCAGGCAGAGAGAAACTCATTTTTAATTTGGTGGAGAGAGCCTTCCCATTCTCTCTCTGTCACCGTTGCTGTGATGATTATAGGGTAGAGACCACCAAGAACTTCTATGCTATGAACCTAACTCTAGACTGTAAATCCAGTGGAAAGATAATATCCCACTGAATCAGACAAGTATGCACACTTGTTACCCAGGCAAAAAGCTATTTCAACTCTAAAACTCCTTGGTCTTTGTCAGTAAGAGGAGGTCAATTATTTCTAATCCATAATGCTTTTCAGAGACTGCAGAGACATCAATTGAGCAATAGGCCAAAAAATATCTGAAACTGAGCAGGGTGCTATTATATATTTGTTCCCTTATTTACTCATGTATGAATTCCAAAGTCCCAACAACTGCCTCAGAGATATAATACCTACAATGTTTCAAAAATTATTTATTTATTTTTATTTTATGTGTGTGAGTATATTGTCTGCATGTATGAAAGTGTCCACAGAGGTCAGAAGAGGGCATTGGATCCCCTTTAACTGGAGTTACAGGATTGTTAGCTGCCACGTGGGTGCTGGGAATTAAACCTGGGTCCTCTGTAAGAGGACTGCTGATCCATCTCTCCAGTCCCCTATAATATTTTTTGTTTCCGCCTTTTAGATCACAGAGACACAAAGTATAGAGCTTGGGCTTCCATCCTAAGTGTGTGTGTGTGTGTGTGCGTGTGTGTGTGTGTATGTGTGTGTGTGTTGGGGAAGGGAGTTATTTTCACCGTTATTTAAGAGACTGTATTGGGTATTACATGGACCAGGTTCTGAGAAAGAGTCTCAGGTAAGAAGGTCTTCCCCACCACAGAAAAACCTGTCATTTTCTCTGCGTGTTGGTTCTACAGTGACCATAATTGGCAAATGTAAGACCAGTGATTCCATTTTGTAAGCTTGGAGTTAGCAATTGTAGTTAGTATGATGACCTTGGGCCATTCCCTTCCAGCTCCCAGGTTACCTAGATCTAATCATGCTATTCATCTTTTCAAGAAACATCCCGAAGATCTGATTTAAGCAGGGTATGATTCTAGATACAGAAGACAAAGTGATTCCTGTAAGATTTGAAATCACATGTTTAGAGCTTTTATCTAGTGATGGGTAAGGGACAAAATGGACATAAATAAGAGAAAGCAATAGCATCACAATCTGGCTTAGTACTCTGAAAAAAAACTGATCAGAAAGGGCACAAAGAAAAGATAGAGTCTTGCTCTTTTATCCATAGATACACTTAGACACCTTACCGAGGAGGTAATGGCTGACAGCAAAATGAGGCTTGTAAAGAAAATATTATATCCCTGGGACTCTAGCTTACCTTCCACATGCCAACCAGGATTTACCAGTTAGTCTCTGACACTATTGTCATTATGGTCTTTGTCTCCCTTGGAAAACATTCATGAGTTTGGCTCATGAGAAGCTGACATGCTCTTTCCTTCCTTCCCTTGCTTCTTTTCCCCAGGCTGCTGTATCCCCTCAGAGACAGGGAGAGACTGAACAGTCGTACTACAGATGAGGTATTAGGCTCTGGTCCTGTTACCACACTCTGAAAGAAATTGAAGGTCTACTAGAAATAACGCAAAGGCAAGTGTCAGGAAGATTGTAGTCTTTGAAAGCGACAGAGTAAGTCACTCACAGATGCTTTGTGACCCCAGTACTATCTGAAAGGATGCCATGCAGATGTGGGGCTAGTTGTGTTTCATCCAGGTCAACAAATAAGAACACAGCCAAAATGAAGAGGAAAGAGATTCTGTTCCAACATGAATTGGTATCTTATGATTGATCTACTAAAATTAAAAGGGGTAGGTTGAGTTCCAAGTGGATGGATGAATACAAACACAGACAGGATGTGCCCTCTTCAGGGAACGTTGTAGAGAGGATTCAAGTGGTTTGATCTGAAATTTATGATTCTTTGATTCTAGCGGGATGCCTGAGGGCAAATGATAGGAATAGATAAAGCTGGAACTTCCCAGAGGAATCTTGTCAGAAACAGGCTCCAGAATGTTCCGGTTGCTTCTGCTGGGTGTATTCGTAATGCTTCTCATGGACAAGGGTAAGCTAGAGAGGGAGGAGAGAGAATGGATGGAGTGCAGAAAGGAAAAGATTTCTGTATTATACTATGGGCTTCTAGAAAATGATTTAAGGAGAATTTTCTTTCTTTTCACAGGAGATCGAGTGCTGACACTTCGAGGTACAATGTATCTGGTTTGCTCTTCTTGGATAAATCATGCTACAGTGAGAGGAAACATTCTTGAGACATTGTCCCTCCAAGCTCTGCACTCATTATTGTAGTGTCCTCTTTCTGTAGCTCTGACTTGTGAATGGGTGGGACAATTCTTGAAGAGGTCATTACCTCTGAAGGTAGACGCTGGGGATAGTGCCACTTTCTTCCTCATGAGGTTTGCATCATCTGTCTTCTGAAGTCATTTTTTTTTTCTGAGACCTTTCCATAAAGGCTTCTCTTTCTTTAGGGATTAAACATTGTAATCTATGTGAACACTTTGATGGAAGCAAATGTCACGCTGGCATGGGAAGCTGCTGGAAGTTTGATATGTTGCTGAAAAATAAATCTTGTACCACGGAAAACTATTACTTTAATAACCGCCTTACAGGTAAGCAAGGATTTGAGATTCAAAAATATCTCCAATGGCACCCATAATCCTGGAAGTTAAGGTGCAAAAGGAAGCAGAGATCCAAACGAGGATAGGCAATGGATCTTTAACAACCAGATCTGGGTTGGAGAAGGTGTCTTTTGCCTTGTTACAGCCAGAGATATGTAGATAAGATGTGGCCATAGCCTTGAGGCATATTCTACTCTTTAGAAAACTGATGAGGTTGTAGAGAGAAATATGGTCGATCATATTTGCTTTTTTTCCCTTTAGGGGTATACCTCTTTCGTTATTCAAAACTGTCTTGTAAACCTTGTGCAGAAGGAATGCAACAAATATTCCATGACCTCCTGAAGGAAACATTCTGCTGTACTGACAAGAACTACTGTAATGATGGCAGTGCCAATGCAGACATTTCACCACTCCTTTTAGAGTATCAGAAACCACAAAAAGAGTTGAACGATTAACAATAAAATAATGAAGAGTTAGATACCACATATTTCTGTAGTCTTGGCACTTTCTTTACCTAGTGGTAATACTGTTTTGAAAAGTATGTTTCAGAACTGATTGTTTTCAGAATTTTCAAGAGTCGTTGTTGGTTTGGAGTTTCAGGAGGTTAGGTCTATAATTGTCATCAAAAGACATTGTGGGTTTAAAAAATTAGATCTCATGTTTTCTGTAGTATTGACGCCAAAATAATGCTGAAGCTTGTAAAATATGCTGTGGGAGTATTAATGATGTGTCTGTGGATTTTCTGATATAAGCTGGTAAGGTGCTATTGATTTTTGAAGAAAAACTTGAAAAGCAAAATTTATTTGTATGCCATTTTCAATTATATATTCAGTTATGTTATTAATGCAGTTGTTGGACCAAGGTCACTTACCCTTTAAGGGAAACAGCTTCCTGGAAAGAACCTGGTGAGTGGCATCTGAGAAGATGTTGCATTTGTCTATCTTATAGCCTTGGGGTTTCTGACCAACTTTAGGATCACAAGCAGTACTGTGGAATTTCAGTTCTTACACATTCGAGGCAGCCATGTAGTTTATAAAACTCTATAAATCCTTTTATCAAAACACCTTTAAAGGTGCTCAAGAGGAAATCCTAAACCATCAAAAATCTCAAAAACAAAGAAATTTGGAATTCAAATTCCATTGCAAAACTTGAATACTGGAGCTGGAGAGAAGGCTCAGCAATTAAGAGCTAACATTGCTTTGCAGAGGACCTGTGCTCAGTTCCCAGCATCCATATCACACGACTCACAACCACCTGTAACTTCAGCTCCAAGAGATCCCGTGCCCTCCGCTAGCTTTGACAGGCACTTGCACTCACATACATGAGCATATCTATATACACATACACATACAAACACACAATTAAAAAAAAAAGTTTTTGAGACATGGTTTCCCTGTAGCCCCAGCTGGCCTCACTACATAGGTCAGATTGGCCTCGAACTCACAAAGGCCCTTTTCCTTCTACCTCCTGCGTGGTGGAGTTCAATGTGTGCACCATCATGCCTGGTTCAATATACTTTTTTTAAATCTTAAAAAATAAAATAGAATGCCATCCAACAAGAAAGGAATAGTTAGTAGAAAGTGGAGCAAGTACAAAACAAAAAGAGAAAAGAAGCTGCAGAAGTTAGCAAAGGAAGGGATAAGGTGTAACCAGTCTTAGAAATCACTACAGAAGTGACATCTACATTTTACTTTCTTCTTCCTTTCTAGGCCCCAGAGATGAACTGGGGAAGCTTCCCTGGGTTATCCCTGTTTGTCCTGAAGTCTCAGAAAAACCCATTTAATTAATATATGGGGAATAAAATTGTGAGAAATGTTAAATGAATTCCAGTTTTAATAGCAAATGAATCAATATCAGAAAATGTAGTTCTAAAAGATGTGAAAACTTAACATGATATTTCAAAACAAATTAAAATAACCCAGGAGAATGTGAGGAACTATGAAAAATCAGGATCAATCAAAATATAACTATTAATCTTTCAGACTAAAAGCCATGGACTTGAGCAAGGTTTGTCTCCATGAAACTGGTAACTGGGTTGACATCTGCAGAGGGTATTGGAAGCTGAGGTGGGTTGAGTGCAACATCTATTTCCTTAGGAGCAAATCTCCAGAGACTGATTAATCCAAAGGGGGCCTTTATGCAGGCCAAGTGGCCCAAGTGGATAAACTGCAAAGGGCTGTGATGTCTGAGAGAACTGAGAAGGCATCCCATGATTCACTGTTTTTTAATACAACCAAGGCAGCTTATGCCAAGGATAGCAGTGGTGGCTTAGTGAAGAGTGTTGGAACTTAATGAGCATCATAATTCCCTAGAGAAGAGTTTAGAGCCTATTGTGAGACAGGTATCTATACCAAGGGACTGCAATGACTGGAACTGACAGTGGGACTGTGAAGTTCAGGAGGGGTAACGTGGTCATGATGGGAATTTGATTGTATGCAGAGGGGATTAATCAAGTGAGTGATACATTGAAGACAATTAGAGGTCATAGCTATAAAAAGACATAAATGTGAAAGCGTGGAAATGGAAAGAATCCCAGATCTAGATGTGTGTATATAGAACATGTACCTATGTGTGCATACGTAGGTATGGTCTCTATATTTGACCATCAGCAAAACTAGAAGTGTTAAACTACAATAGCAATAAGCACACCTCATAGTGTGTTTAACTTGGAGTACCCATAGGAATGAGGAAACTATAAAATGGGTGATAAGAGCTTAAGTGGGGAGAGTAGAACAGAAGTGGTGTGAAGGGGGAGAGGGGAATCATGGGGGAGATGGCTTAAGCGGGGGAGAGAATGGGATGGCAGAAGCGGGTCAGCAGGGTTAGCTAACAGTAAGGAAATTTGGAAAAGCCATATGGAAACCTTCTGTTTTATGAGCTTGTTAAACTCTACATTTTAAAAGGACAGTTTAATTGGTTTTACCCTGCATGGGGGTGAATGCTCTCCACAGAAGCTACAGGTCATCAAGCAAAACTCTGGTGCCAGATGTGGGATACCCACCCTCAAGTTGTTGGTCAAAGTGGTCCTAGAGAACCCACATCCAAGTACAGGTCATTACCATTGTTCTTGGTTCCTTGACAGAACTTAATGGTAAGACCCTATTGCTGAAGACACCATACACTTTGGTCATAGAACATGAAGAAATCAAGAAAATACTCACCTGAAATCTTCCTCTCTATTGGCTAGTTTCATAGTGCTGGAAGGTGTTTTACAGGCTACTGTGGAAGAAAAATCATCAACAATCTTACCTAGCTATAAACCCTGAAAGCTACAATAATGTCTCTCCTGGCAAGATATGCTCACTGGTGAAATAGTAGCATGAATGTTTTGGGGTAGAAAACCACTTTCTAATTATATTTAAGACATGCTCCACAGGGTGGAACTCATGCCTGGTACCATCAATTGGGCCAAGAATCCATAAGCCCTAGGGGTGAACCTGTTACTATTATTTTGTTAATGGACATAGTATCAAGCTTATCTCTAAATACTTCTTTTAAAAAGATTTATCTATTTATTATTTATTTTTTGTGTATGTGTGTTTGCCTGGGTGAATTTATGTGTACCACATGCATATAGCAGCCCTTAAAGCCGGAAGAAGACATTAGATCCCTGGAAGTAGAGTTACAGGTAGCTGTGAGCCACCATGTGGGCTCTGAGAATCAAGCCTTAGTCCTCTGTAACAGCACTACATGCTCTTAACTACTGAGCCATCTCTTCGGTCCGATGCTTTTTGTACTCAAGGATTAGTGAAGTTATCAACTTTCATCAGAGAAGCTACTTTTGCAGTAGATGGTGCTTAATGCAGAGACACACAATTAGTCAAACTGCAGAGAAGAAGAGACTGTGGAGTGAAGAGACCTGAGAGTTGTTACCAGAGGCCCTATCTCAGTGCTCTCTAATTCTGTATTCTCAGTATTAAACACCCCGTGGGAAGGAGGATCCTGTGGGGAGTATCCACTACATATGCGCTTTGGTGGTCTCAGTTCTACAAGGGAAAAACTGCATGACAGAGAAGAAGCCCGACCTCTGACTCAGGGCTATCAGTTTCTGAGGTTCCTCTCCTCTTCACTAAAAAAGGCAGGGCCTCAGACCATTTGAGCTCTTTATTGCTTGAGCTTCCTTTCATTTCAGTTCCTCAATCTGTCCTCATTCAGCTGTTCTGAATCCATGACTGTCTTGTGTAGCCAGCTCCCACCCAGCAGTTGTGTGTCCTCAGGCTCTCTGATCTGTGATTATTACTTGTTTTCATGACCCCAGGAGAAGCTGGTACAAGATGGCATATGGGTATAGTCTTCCAAGGTACAGAGAAAACCAGATGGATTTCTTCTCCCACTCTAACTCGTTTACCCAGGTGTTGCCTTAGATTTAAAGATTGTGAAAACCATGGGCCTGCCCTGTGGTCAGGACTGATTTTCAGGCTCTTTCCTAAACAGGATCAGCTAGCTTAGCTAATGAGTCTTCAGTTCCCTCCTGCCCCACTGGAAACCCAGGATCTCTTCTGTAATTTCTGATGCCTGTTCTGTTTCTTTCATTATAGTCCTTATCATTTGTTTTCCTGACTTTTCTTTATCCTGGCATCACCCTAAGGAAGCATCTAACCTACAATCTTGGCAAAACTCCTTAGAAGAAGCAACTTTGTAGAAGAGAAATTGGCTAGTGTTGAAAGAAAAACAGTATCATTCTGTGATATTCCTGGTGCAAATCTATCTACAATCTGAGTCATGCAGACACTGTGGGCTGGTGCAAGTTGAGGAGTTATTAACATAGCAAAACTATGAAAAGGAGTTTAGTAGATACAGTAAATAAATGCAGCATTTTGATGGTGAATTGAATTATTTTACTATACAAATGTTATGAAATATTGCCTAAACTATCTTGTAGATTATAGAACAATGTTTAAATCCTGATTTTGTGATTGTGATGAGTACATAGTGGTTATGAAAGAAAATAATTGTATTTTTAAGAAATACATTAAAGAACTCAGGATTTTTGAGGCATTGTGCCATCAACTTACCATCAAATGGTTAACAAAAATATTCTTTGTAGGCTTCAATAAACCAAAATCAATTTATATGATTTAGCCTAGAGTTTTATTGCATTAAATGCAATTATAGAAAGCAAGAAATATAGAGATGTTTAGAATTGAAATGGATAGGAAAATTCACAGGGCATATATAAAAAATTGTAGAAAGTTTTTTTCACATATTATTTCTGGACTTCTGGCACTTGGTCATGATGTGCTGAATTGCAAGAAAAGATGAATTACACTACAATAACTGGAAAATTAATAAACCAACAAGAGTCAAAGGAAAATGGACATTCTGTAAATTTAAAGCAAAAGGGAACTCACTTCTGGTAAAGAATGTGCCCTTCTATGAGCAGAGATCAATAGCAATCTTTTTACTTAAAAACATTTTCCAAGACTTTTCTCAGTGGAGGGAAGAAAGGCTTGAAATAGGCAGACAAATAGACTCCGAGTGGGAGAAAGCAGTATATTTTTTAACAGTCTGCTGGAAAGATGCATAGTTTGGGAGCCACAGATCTCAAAATGTAGTTATCATTCTCTTGCTCACAAGCATTCTTTGTGAATAGTCACTAAGTACACAACAAATGACCTTTAGTGTGAAAATCCAACAACAATGCATGGTAAAAGTCATACAGAATGTAGACATATAGGGGACATATATCAACATAATAAAGGCAATATACCACAAGCCCACAGCTAACATCATACTAAATGGAGAAAAACCGAAAGCACTGTCCCTTAAAATCAGGAACAAAACAAGGACACCCACTCACTTCATGGGGGCTTATAACTCCCCTGTGACCACTGGGGGTTGACTTTTCTCCTAGTATCAGATGTGTGTTCCCTCCCCAAGAAGCAAACCTTAAATCCAATTAGAAATCTGCTAGGGGTGCACATACTAGATGAACCACTATTGCACTCGCAGGAACATCTTGTTTGGCATCTGACAGTGGAGCACACAAGAGCTGTCATTAAGCAGAGCTTTTCAGGACCATTCTCCCATAGTGGTCTGCAAAGTGCCCTCTAGCATTATGAAGGCCAGCCATCCATCTGCAGGGAGTTTCCAGCTTGGTCCCAGCTAGATCTCTTTTCCATGCTCAAATCATGTCATGTCTTCAGCAATAGGGCCTTATCTTCTGCTTCCAGTGTGCAACCAGCATTAATGGCAACTGCCTTTTGTTGTAGAGGGGGCCTCCAAGGCTCCCTTGGCCAACAGCTCACAGGGGAGCAACCCATGCCTGGTACCGGAATTGATAGTTAACAATTATATAAAGTATATTTTTTTACCCTTTGGCATCTATAGGCCCAGGCTCATAGAGCTCCCCAGAATTTCACAGCTATACCTCACCCTTGTACCCTGTATGAGTTACATTCCATCCTTGTTTCTTCAGGTGTACTTGATGTGTCTCAACTGGGTTTCACATCTGTAAAACACTCAGAAGTTAACATTATATACATACACACAGTCTAACATAGCATGGACAAATCATTTTCATTTACATCAGCTGTTTTTTCCACAGATCCATGTTGGGTGCAATGGCATATAAATTTACTATTTTTAGTTACTGTCTGGAATCCATTTAGTGTCCTGGAGTTCTTACATGGAGTCTCCATGCATCTCCTTATCCTTGATAAATTAATTGGTGCTGGCCCAAACTGTTTGGGCCTACACAGGGCCAAGGAAGAATAAAGCTCCTCTTGCATCTTTTAATTCCCAGGGCCAGTTAGACTCTGGGTTCGACTCCTGGCTCTAGCCACACCTCTTGTCTCTCAATTGACCACACCTGGCCCTTGGGAGAGGCCCTGGCTGGGCAAACTGTCTCCACCCCTCGAATAGCCATTCACAGGGGCGAAATCTGGGGCATGGGGCTTAGTATCCACCCCTGGGATAGTTTTTATCCTCTGTATACCTCCTGTGAACGGTTTCTCCGGTTTTAAAGCCAGAGGCTCTTTAGCACAGAATTTGGCATTTTGTTAATTTTTTCTTTAGGAACTTGGGCTAGGTGCAAGTCTTGCCACATTTTTCTATGAGTAACCCAAGCAGACCTCCTTTTCTGTTTTTTTTCTCTTTTATACATTTTTTTTAGGTTGTTCTATTTTTCTACAGACATACTTTACATGCTGGTCTAGGTCACTTAAATCTGTCAAAGCCTCTTGTGACTTGTAAAGATCCTGTCCCACTAGGAGATTTAGCACTGATACTAATCCTCCAAACCAGTTCTGAGGTCTTTGTTCAATTAAGCCCTTCGTTAAATCTCTAGTGAACACAGTCCTATCTGGTCCTGTGGACGGGGCACCATGCATTGCTTTCCTCACACCCAGCTCTCTCAGCAGTGCCTGTCCCTTTTATTGTCCTCCAGCTCCTGACATCCATGGGAACCTCCACTGGTAACAACCATGTCTCAAATAGCTCTCACAAGCCAGTTCATCAGAGACTGCTTCCCCTTTACTGTCTCAGGTTACACAGCCTGTATCCCAAGGAGGGATGAGTGGTTATATTGCTCAGCTTTCCTGCCTCTGCAGCATTAAGCTAATATTATCTGTCCCTGTGTCCCATATTCTCAGGAGCCAGGTGATGACAGGCACTTTTGCAGCTTGTTTGTATGTTCTCCCTAGTTCTAGCAGCTCCAGGGCTGAGTACCCTCCATTCATTAAATTCTCACACTTGTAAGACCTCCATGCTGACCTCTGGATTTCTCCTTTCTTTGTATTACAGGTCGAACCCGAGGGGCTCTCTTAGCCTTTTCTGGGTTGCTCCCTTCTTCATCACTGCCTTATTCTTCCCAGGGGTTCCAAGTCCTAGGGTCCCAGGATGGGTCTTGTATTATTAGCCTGACCTGTTTTTTTTCCCTTTTCGACCTGTTAGCTGTAAAAAAAAAACAGCAGGCTAAAACTTCTATCTCTTTTTCTTTTTTATCCAATTTGCTTGCAAGGTAAGAGGCTAGTACTGAAGAAGCACTATCTATCTCTTGATCTAATTCTTCTCTCATACTTTGAGTCTCTGTCTGGGTTATAGCCTCAGCCTGAGATAAATCTCTAATGAGGCATTGTAGTGTCCAAGCCACTTTGGCAGCGACTTGCTGATATCTTTGCTTCTGGCACACCACTCCCAGGGATTGCAGAGTCTATTCTAGACCTTCTACTGTTCTCAAAGTATTGCCATATTCCCCAGGTGGTCCCCCATCAGTCAAGCAGGCATGCCACTCCATACCACTTACATGTGGATTGCCACCCCAGTATTTGCTCCACTTATCTCATCTGCTTGGGAGACTTCGCCTCAGTTACATATGTCACTATGAACTTCACTACCCCACACACACCAGTTCTATGGGGATAATCCACTTCCCCACATTAGTGGTGGCCACATAAATCCTTTTCCCAGAAACATTCTCCTTTTTCTGTCAGTTGGTCCTGCTGTACTATGTCAATTCTGTCCTAAAATTCTCCTCTCTCAGTGAAGCCCAGTGTTTATCCTGCCCCTCAAGGTCTGAATCAATTGAATGAATGGAGAATGCTCTTCAATTAGAGAAACCAGCTTATTTGGGGTTATTTACTAAGGATTTTTCCTGGGACCTCCAATGCACTCCTCAAGATGGCAACCAGCGGCCCAAACCCGCATCTCCTACCCAGCTTTCACTGTTTTCCCACTGGACCCTCCCGCCTCACGTCGCTGATTGGTTGAAAAGTATTTGACTCTATTAGTTTCATCTCTGTCAATCACATTGTTCGAGGCATGTCCCTGAGGCAGAGAGAAACTGTAAATTTACCCTTACAGGTAACCAGGCTCCTGTGGATGGACTCACACTAAAAGACAGGGACAGAAATTCAACTCTATAGGCATATATATAATAGAATACATTAAAATGGTCAGGGTGCATTAAAGGGAGGAGGGAGAGGGGAGGAGATATAAATACCATCTAATTTTACTTTATGAAAATTGTAAAATTTCAATAAAAGAAAAGAAAAAGACATTTATTTTGGAAACCTAGAGAAATATTTTTAGTTGCAAGGTTCTTAGATTACAGATTAATGCTAAATTTCAAATTGAGTTTTACCCTACAGAGGATCCCAGACAAGGACTCTTACCTGTGAAGAATAGCAAAGTTCATTGCTACACCAACCATATGTCACTGAGTACCTCTGCACATTGCATCCTGGTCTGCTGTTTACAACCATCATGCACTGGTAACCTATGTGGGTCCAGTGAGAAGGAACATACTCATATACAACAAGTTAAGTGAAATGGTTTTATTATTTACATGCAGGTAGTAAGGGACTAAGGTCTCAGATCCATTGTGAATCCTATGTCTGGAGCTAAGGCTCCTGAGAACTGTCTCAGTAAAGATGGGGATGTCACTGAGTGTAAGCACAGCTGAGAGACCCTGAAAGGCTGCTTGCCTTGGATTATACAACTCCAGGGCCAGGGAACATACTGAAAAGATTTAGAGGACATTCCGTTTTTAGAGGGAGAGCTCATGTAGCTGTGGAAGGTTGAGAGGAGATGGGTGACTGGCAGATGAGGAATGGAATAAGAGAAAGCTCAGAAAGGAAGAGGACTGAATATGATGTAATGTGCCACTGAAATTGAATCTCATTAGCAATAATGGTGGCCATAGTTGAGCTGGGAATGCCACAGAGACTAGCAAGTTTATTATGCTTTTTGTCTATTATGTCTCATGATAATGTGTGAGAATGTGCTTTAAATGCCAATAACGCCGGAAAGACTGAGTCTGGAATGGACACTGTCAGCTAGAGGAAGTGACAGTGAATCCACACAGCAAAATCTTCAGTGCCCATCATCGACTTTGCTGTTATTTCTGTTCAACAATGAGTGACACATGAGATGCTTAGTTAAACATACTTGTGAATTTTTAGTTGATTTTTTTTGGTCTAGTTCAAGTAAGCTACTAAAAGGTTCTATAAAAGTCCTGTTTTAAATCTTAGTGTGCAGAGGCAAGCCTCTTTGTGTGATGAAGATGCTGATTCCAGTATTAGGAAAAAAATCCATTGTTTCAAGTTTTTATCCCCTGTTCAAAGTGAGGGATAAATTGAGGAGGCCAACAAGGATGACATGTGTTTGGAGAGAGGGGGAATGTTGTCAGGGCAGAAAAGCAGGGTATGTAGAGAATAAAGGATGAGAAGCACACGTGACCTTCTAGAATGAGGTCCTGGGAGTCTGAAGTATCTTAGAGTTTGAAGTTACAATAATCACGGTTGCAACATTTATGAACATAGGTACGATTGTGGAAGTTGTAGGACAATCTATTGCAGAACCTCTGACACACCATGTAGGATAACTGGAGAGAGTCATCTGTAATAGAAAAGAACCAAAGTAAATAGTTCCCCAAGACAGACCTGATCTTGTGGTCCCTGACAACTCAACTCGACTCATTCCTTCTCCTGCTAGAAAGTGAGAAAGATAGTGCTTTTGTGTCTTCAAAGATATTTTTCTGTTTGGTGGTGTTTATCCTGTCCCATATCTAATGTCTGCACAAACAGAGACAGTACTACCTCTGCTCAGGTCATTCTGTATGTTGGTCTCTGTCTGAGATGTGAAACTGCTGAGCACTCTCTAAGATCTCTAAGGTTCTCACAGGACTACTCCCAACCCTCTAACTTACTGTAGTAGATCTTTAAGCTCATGCATGCTTCATCCTTCTGAGCAAGGCAAATACCAAAGCCCCGTCTGCAGTGGTCTGAAGGTGTACGAAGATGGCATGTTACACACTTCAGTGATGCAGATGCTGAGGAGAGCACAGAGTTTGGTGTGAGGGCAGGGACTTGGGATGGAGCTGGAGATATCAGACTGGAGGAAGGGAGGAGTCTCAGGGGCATGAGTAGGTGAATGAAAAGCTGATGACAGAGCGTTTAGGTGGTGAACGGTTAAACCTCTCATCAGCTTTTCAGGCTTCAGTGACAGAAAGAAAAGATCATTGAACAAATAAAAGAAATATGGCTTCAAATTCAGTCTTTTTATCGGGATAACTTTCTTTCACTGTCCTAGGGTTACCAGTTCGGCTAAGTTGGCTGGACAGTGAGCCTGACTGTCTGTCTCCTTAGCAGTGGGAGTATAAGCACATATCACAATACCTGGCTTTGTTTAACAGGGATTCTGGGTACTGAACTGAGGGTCTTATGCTTGGGCAGCAAGTACTTTACCAACTAAGCACCTTCCCAGTTCTTTATCTGAATAAATATTTGACCTGCTTGTAGTTGATTTCTCTAGCTTAAAAATGATGTCATTGACAGTGACCTCGCTGATT
The DNA here is from genome assembly GCA_035773235.1 of Eospalax fontanierii. NCBI lineage: Eukaryota > Metazoa > Chordata > Mammalia > Rodentia > Spalacidae > Eospalax > Eospalax fontanierii. Next base: position 29,544,067 of record CM069539.1, on the reverse strand, counting down.
TGACAGGCTGTGGTGAGATAACATGATAATGAAGGTGAACACTTTAAAATATTTTTAAAAGAGCCATTATTACTAAGATGGGGTTTCTGAGTTTGTATTGTTTTGCATTGCAAATTGTTGCTTAGATATTGTTAGTTAATATATTGTATTTTGAGTTGCAAAGGGACTGTTAAACTATAAACCTCATGAACTATAGAATGATAAGTATAGAAGGCTCTGGGGGAGTGAAAAATTAAAATATATGTTCAATTAAAAAATAATACCTAAGTAGTCTAACAAACCAGAGGGACTCGTATTAGTCCAAAAGCCTACTGAAAAATTACACATACAATATCTCTACCTGAGTCTATGTGTATATTTGAAGGCTACAGAACAAGACATAGTGCCAGATAGGAGAAACATCCCTTTGAATTGCTGGCCAGGGGTAGTCTAATAGACTACCAAAATTACACAGGCTATTGCCACAGCCCTTGATTGCCTCCCAGAACCTGAAGGTAAGACTCTATTGCCGAAGACAGGACAAACTTCAGACACAGACTTTGGAGCAATGGAGCTGGAACTAACCTGGAAGCCTCCTCCCCTGAAGGCTAGCCCTCACAGTTTTAGAGGACACTATGCAAGCTGCTAAGGGAGAATGAAAATTGATGGTCCAACTCTAGTTTTAAGGCCTGATAACCAAAGCAACGAGCAGCACAGCAAACTATATTGGGTCAGTAGTGGCACTTTCATCTTAGGGGCAATCAATAGTTACATAATTGAACCTAAAGTCCACTTAATGGAAGGAAACTTACGTGTTGTACTGTAAACATAGCCAAATATACACAGCTGTAGAGGTCATAGATTATAGAGAATACCCCAAGACTTTCATATTCCTAGACTAATGTACTTTCTTACTATGTGCAAAATATGGATCCTAATATTTATAGACAATTGTCCTAGTCACCATTCATTAAAGATGCCTCTTTTGCAACAAACGGAGATTATTACAAAGGTCCACAACTGGTCACACACAGAGATTATCTGTGAATTGCCAAACCCTAAGTGACACATCTAGGATGCAACCTCTATGTCTAAAGCTCATGGAACATAGAGGAGCAAAGGGTAGAGAGAATACTAATGCACCTCGCAACTCTCATCAACAAACTCTCTCATGCAACAGAGTGCCATGAACGCAAAAGGACACAAATGGCCAAAACATAGAGAATAAAAGTCTGATGAGTGTGAGTCCTTGGACAAGACTCCTATATCAAATTCCATCCACCCAGGTATCAGGGACTGTTGGAGAAGAGGTGGTGGAAAGATTGCAAGAGTCAGGGAGGAGGTGAAAGACCATATGGAAACAGAGTCCTACAATCCTAGGACTTTCTCATATGAAACAGCAATGGTGTCAGCACATGCATAAGACCCATGCAAACTCAAGCAGACAAAAGCTCAGCCTAGAACTTGGAAAATGGGCAGCAGGCACCAATCTTTGATGAAGAACTATTGGAAGCTGATTACTGCTGGGTGAAGAAGAGCTGATCTTCTTAAAGCGAGGGATTCCAGACAGGCTGACTAGACGCCAGGTGGATGAACTTGTGCTGAGGGACATCTGGGGACACTAACTTAACCCAATAGGCCTTAACACAAATGACAGAATGCATGAAATCCAGTGGGGGAATGCCATGGGAGGGTGCCAGTGAGGAATGGGGTATAAAGAGGATTAAGATGTTCTGTATGAAATAACACAAAAGTTCAATAAAAAATTTACCGAAAAAAATGTCTGGGAGGGGCTGGTAAGTTGGCTCAGTAGGTAAAGGTATTTGCTGCCAAGCCTGACTGGCTTCCCTCAAGGCCCGTATGGTAGAAGAAAACTAACTTCTGAAAATTGTCCTCTGACTGCATAAACTTCAGGCATGTGTGTGTGTGCGTGGGTGCACCCACGCGCACGTGCGTGCACACACACACACACACACATTCACTAAATGTTTAAAACAAAGCACTTTCCCTGCTGCTAACGGGGGATTGGACTGCAGTATTTCTTGACCATATTATTTGGGCTGTACTTTCTCAACCTGTATCTCTTTTAATGCTCACAAATCCTTACAAACAGGTTTTGTCTCTACTTGTCATATTAGAGAGTTTAGAACAATGACTGAACCATTTTTGAAAAATCTGTCTGATTCTAGGGCCTTCAGAATTTCTTCTAAACAATCTGTAAGAAAGAACCCAGGAATGAATGGCCAATGTAAGGACTAAAATAAAGTACAAAATTATTCATTATCAACTGACCAGCTCCCTCAGCAAATGGACAACATTTATGAATAGAATAGGTATCCTAGGGGAAATCTTGCTAGGGTTTTAGATCAGGAGCAGAAAGGGAAACAATGTAGAGGTCTACACACCCAGAGGAAAGTGGCAGAGTGCTGCTAAGATAGACAAAGTGGTAGGAAAAGCAGAGGGAGTATTTGGAAGACTGTCTACTCTCCCTCACAAATGTAGGCAAAACAGACATAGTTGTGCAGAGGGAGATGCCCTGGGGTTCTCTTGATTCAGTCTCTGGAGCTCACTCTCCAGGTCTGGGACTCACCCTCAATGAAGCAGAAGAGGAAGAAGAAGAAGAAGAAGAAGTGTTTGTTCATTCTGACCCAGAAGACTTGTGTGGGAGAAAAGAAATGAAGGGCTGCAAGCCTAAGTCTGTAATCTCCAGGGAAGAAGCCTTCTCCTCAGCAGAAGTTGGTGATTGTTTATGCCTAAGGGGAGTTTGCCACAGAAGGTTTATTTTGAGAGTTGAAGGCTATTGGCTGTGCTCGCCAATAGCGAGAGAATAGAAAATAGAAATTGGTTGGGCATGGGGCTGGAGAGATGGCTCAGTGGTTAAGAGCACAGGCTGCTCTTCCAGAAGATCTGGAATTAATTTCTGGAAGTTCTCCTCTCTCTTTGTAAAAATATTTATTGAATTCTTGTGAATTTCATGTAGAACATGTCAATCAATCTTAATCATCTTTATACACATGTCCCCACCATCACCCTCCCACAAACAAGTTTTGTGGTTATTTGGTCTTGAAGCTGGTGTCAGACCATCGATTGGCGTTTTTCCTTAGCAGCTTGGGTAGTGCTCTCCAGAGTTATGAGAGCTAGCCTTCAGTGGAGGAGGCTTCCAGGTTAGTTCCAGCTCCGTTGCTCCAAAGTCTGTGTCCAAAGTTTGTCCTGTCTTCAGCAATAGAATTTGCCTTCAAGTTCTGGAAGGCAATCAAGGGCTGTGGCACTAGCCTGTGTAATTTTAGCAGTCTCTTGAACTACCTTGGCCAACAAATCAAAGGAATGTTTTTCTTGTCTGGCACTGTTTCTTGTTATGTAGACTTGAGCTATACACATGAACTCCTGGGGATATTGAATATGTAATTTTTCGCTAGAATGTTGGACTAGTAGGATTCCCTCTGGTTTTTTTACACTAGCTAGGCATTATTTGTTTCTCCTTTTTCTCTCCCAGTCTAATCCTTCCTTCATGCCTTCCTCATTTGAAATGTTCGCATTTTCCCCGTTTCTCCCTTGATAATATCAGTCACTTATGGTCCCGCCTCAAAGTTCCTTGTATAGTCCTCCCGCCTTCTGATTTAAATAGCCCCATTTTATCCATTTCTCCCTTAGTGACACCAGAATCCTACTGTTCTTCTCTCTCAGGTTCTTTCTTTCTCTTTACCTCTCTGGTTCCTTCCCATTATCCTCGTTCCTGCAGTTCCATCAGGACATATACTCACATAGAAGGTTTTGGTGCTAGGATCCTCATATGAGGGAGGCCCAAATATGGGGTTTTTCTGAGTTGGTGTTACTTCACTTAATATAACAGTTTCTAGTTTTATTCATTTACCTGAAAATTTCATGACTTCATCTTTCTTTACCATAGAGTAGAACTCTGTTATGTAAATTAGCAACATTTTCATTATCCACTTGCCAGTTGAGGAACACTTAGGTTTCTTCCATCTCTTAACTATTGTGAAAAGAGTAGTTACAAACATGAATGTACAAGTATCTCTGCAATAGGATGAGTCCTTTGAGTCAGAAATGTCAAAGAGTGGTAAAATGGGGGCAAACGGTAGAGTCAGTTTAAGTTTTTAGAGTTCTCCATGTTGCTTTCCACAGGGGTGTCTGAGTTCGCACTTCCACCAGCAGTGAGTGAGTGTTCTCCTTTCTCCACACCCTCTCCAGCATTTGATATAATTTATTCTCTTGATCGTAGCCAGTCAGACCGGAGTAAGGTGACATGTTAAAGTGGTTTTAATTTGCATTTCCCTAATTACTAATGATGTTGAACACTTTCAAAGATATTTTTTAGCCATCTTTATTTCTTCTTTTGAGAAGGCTCTGTTCAGATGCTTAGCTCATCTTTTAACTGGGTCACTTGTTTTCTTGATTCTTTTTCCCCCCTCAAGTTCTTTATATATTCTGAATGTTAAACCTCTATCCAATGTGTTTCTAGTAAAGATTTTCTCCATCTGTGTGTTTTCTCTTCACTCCCTTGGTTGTTTCTTTTGGTGTACAGAAGCTTTTTAATTTAATGAGGTCCCACTTGTTGATTGTCGACCTCATTCCTGAGTAACTGATGAATGATTTAAAAAGTTCTTTCCTATGCCTAGGTCTTATAGGTTACTGCCAATGTTTTCTTCTAACAGTTTCAGAGTTTCATGTTTCACACTGAGGTCTTTGATTCATTTGGAGTTGACTTTTGATACGGGTTAGTTTCATTCTTTTACAGGTAGAGATCCAGTTTTGCCAGCACCATTTACTGAGGATGCTGTCTTTCCTCCAGTGAGTGTTCTTGGTCCCTCTGAAATTGCTTTTACTCATATTTGGGTCTTCAATTATGTTCCATTGATCTATGAGTATGTTTTTTGTTCCAGTACCACTCCTCTCCCTGTTTTTTATAACTATAACTATGTAAATAGTTTGAATTCTGGTATAGTAGTCCCTGGAATTACTCTTTGTGTTTATGGTTGCCTTCGCTATCCAGAATCTTTTGTTCTTTCATATTAATTTTAGAATTTTTTTTCTAATTCTGTGAAGAATGTCATGGAGCTTTTGATTGGTATTACATTGAATCCATGAATAATTTTTGGTAGGATGATCATTTTCACAGTATTAATTCTTCCAATCCATGAGCATAGGAGATCCTTCCCTCTTCTGTGTATTTTCTCAATCTCTTTCATCAAAGACTTAAAACTTTCATTGGAGAGATCTTTGATGTCTTTGGTTAGGTTACTATGAGATTTTTTTTTTGAGACCATTGTGAATGGGAGGGATTCTATATACTCTTTCTCCAATTGCTTGTTATTGGTATATAGAAACTAGATTTTTGTAGATTAATTTTGTAACCTGCCACTTTACTGAAAATCTTAATCATTTCTAAGAAGTTTCAGGTAGATTTTTTTTTGGCTTCAATTAGGTATAATATGTCATCTGCAAAAAGTGATAATTTGACCCATATTTTTCAACTAATACTCCTTTAATTTCTTCTTTTGTCTTGTTACTCTAGCAAGAGTTTCAAGCACCATATTAAAAAGGAGTGGAGATAGTGGACAATCTTGTCTGGTTCCTGATTTATATGGCTTATGACATTTATTGACTTGTAAATATTGAACAACCCCTGCATCATGGGAATAAAGCCAACTGGATTATGGTGAATGATCTTTTAGCTGTATCTCTGTATACATTTTGTAGGTATTTTTTTGAAAATATTTGCCTCAATGTTCATTAAGGATATGGGTCTATAGTTTTCTTTTTTGGGTTGTATCTTTACCTGGTTTTACTGTTAGAGTGATGGTGACTTCATAGATGGAATTTGGGAGTTCTTTCTCTGTTTCTATCTTTTTTGAATAATTTAAGTAATATTGATTGTAGAGTTTCTTTGAATGTCTGGTAGAATTCTGCTGTGAGTCCATCTGGGTCTGGGCTATTTTCAGTTAGGAGGTTTTGTATTTATGTTTCAATTTCCTTATATGTTATGGGTCTATTTAAGATGTTGCTCTCTTATTGATTTATTTTGTTGATTCACATGATTTTAGATACACATTCATTTCTTTTAGGTTTTCAGATTTAATAGCATATACATTTAAAAAATATTCCCTTATAATGTTCTAGTTCTTTCTGTTGTCTCTTGTGATGCTTCCCCTTTCATCTCTGATTTTGTTAATTTGGAGTTCCTCTTTCTTTGTATTGTTTTTTTTTGTTGTTGTTGTTTATACTTTATTAATTTCTGCCCTTGTTTTTGTTATTTTTTTCTTGCCTACTGGGTTGGGGTTTCATTTGTTGTTGTCCTTCAAGAATCTTGAGTTACAATGTTAAGTCATTTTTTTGTACTCTTTCTGATTTTTTAATGTAGGCATTTAGACCTATAAACCTCTCTTAGGACTACTTTTAAAATGCCCCCTTGCTGTTGTGTTTTATTGTCCTTTTCATTTAATTCCACTAATACTTTTTTTTACCCTTCCATCATTTAACAGTGTGTTTTTAAATCTCCATGAGTTCATGTAATTACTAGGGCTTCTTCTGGTGTTGATTTTAGGTTTTATTGCATTGTGGTCTGTTAGAGTGCATGGAATTATTTCAGTTTTTTGTATTTCTTGAGGTTTATTTCATACTCCAGTACGAAGTTGATTTTGGAGAAAGTTCCATGTGGTGCTGAATAGAATGTGTACTCTTTGGTGCTTTGATGAAATATTCAGTAGTTGTCTGTTAGGTACATTTTATGTATGGTATTGTTTTATTCAGATATCTCTCTTTTTGTTCTTTGTCTAGTTGACCTATCTAATGGAGAAAGTGGAGTCCCCTAATATTAGTCAGTTGGGCTTAATCTGCATATTAAATCCTTTAGTACTTTTTTAATGAAGTTGAGTGTGACAGAGTTTGGTGCCTATATATTCATAATTGTTTAATTGTTCCATTGATGAGAATGAAGTGACTCTCTTTCTTCTGGTTAGTTTTAGTTTGACGTCTATTTTGAGAGATATTAGAATGGCAACTCCTGTTTGTTTCTTAGTGTCCTTTACTTAGATATTTTTTCCATCCTTTTACCTTAAGATGGTGCCTATCCTTGAAAGTGAAATGGGTGTCTTGAAGGGAACCAAAAGATGGATTTTGTTTTTTAATCCATTCAACTAGCTTGTGTCTTTTGACTGGGGAGTTCAGGCCATTGATATTTAAAGCTATTATTGAATGATATGTATTAGTTCCTTTCATTTTAATTTCTGTTTACATTCTTGGTCTAACTTTGTGGTTATCCAGTTATACATTCATTTAGTTTTCTTTCTGTTGTCCCTTTGATATAGTTGTTCCTTTCTTCAGCTCTTTGTATTGCTTCAAGGATTCTCTGAAGGAAGGTCTGGTTTTATGGACAAGAATTCTTTCAGCCTATTCATGTCATGAAAATTTTCTCTTCCCCTTCAATTATAATAGACATCTTTGCTGGGTAAATTATTCTTGGCTGGCATCTATAGTCATTTAGATTGGTCCAAGCTCTTCTGGGTTTCATAGTTTACATTGAAAAGTTGTCTGTAATTCTGATGGGTTTTCCTTTATATGTGATTTGTTGTTTTTCTTTTGCAGGTTTCAATATTTTCTTTTTGTCCTTTATGTTTAGTGTTTTTACTATGATATGTCATGGGTAGTTTCTTTTGTGTTCCTGTTTATTTGGTGTTCTATGTGCTTCTTATATTAGTATGGGCATGCCTTTCCTTAATTTTGGGAAATTTTCTTCTATAATCCTGTTGAAGATCTGGTCAATATCATTATCTTGAGAGTCCTCTCCTTCCTCTCTTCCCTTGATACATAAATCTGGTTTTTTAAAAATGATTTCTCACATTTCCTATATACTCTATTCCTGTGTTTTTAAAAAGCTTTTCATAATCTTTGCCTGAACAGTCCAATTCTTAGCCTAGTCATCCAGTTTTAATATTCTGTTTTCCATTTCATTAATTCTATTGCTAAAGTTTTCCCCTATTACTTCAAATTGGCTTATTGAATGTTTCACTTCCTTCTCCATTTCAGCCTGTGTTTTCTTCAATATTTCTATCTCTTTTGTGTATTCAGTTATAAGTTTATCTATATCTTCTTTTAGTTCTTTGATTTGTATGCACTTAAAATTCATTGAATTCTTTGATCATGTTTATGATTGTTCTTTTTCAATTCTGTGTCCTGATTTATCTCTTACGGGGTGTTTCTCATTGTAGAACTCTTCTATGGGACTGGTGTTGTTTGGTGGGGACATATTATTAAAGTTTTTCTCATTATTATTTTTTCATTGTGATCTTGGCATGTGAATTTCTTTTGTTGTTTGTGTTTCTGTGTGAGACTCACACCTTCTTTTGTGAGTTGAAGTCTGATTCTATTTGTATACTGGATGTACCTTGGCTGTTTTCTTATTGGGTATGAAAAGCTGCTTGCTCAAGCTTCAGTTTCTCTATTTTTTTTTTGGAGGGATGGCTCCAGTCCAGCTTCTCAGGAGGCAGAAGTCAGGGGAGGGAGAGATGTTTACAGGCTCTCTCCTAAGGTCTGGGCCCCTTTATTCATCAGGTGCAGCACAATTTGGGAAGGTTGCTAGTTAGGGGCAGGATTCAGGTGTTCTCAGGCAGTGTGCAAAGGTTTGGGCCCCTATTAAAAGGTACAGAATCCTATCTCTGCAGCAGTGGGAGAGGCTGCAGATAGTTCCAATGTAGGGTGTTGGATGTGATTTGGAAAGCCACTGTCAGGCGGAGATAAGAGGGTAGTCTGGTCTGGGGGGCTAAGACCAAGTATTGGCCTGTGCAGAAGAACAAGATGTGGTTGGGGGAGATCGGAGTTGCTCAGGTGGTAGGGCAGGCTCTTCTGGGTTTTTAATACAGAGTTTCATGTAATGCATTCCAGTCTCGAAATCGATGTGATAGTCTGTTCTGGTTTCAGTTCCTCGTTCTTCTACTTCCACCGTCGAAGTGTTGGGATTACAGGCATGTGTCACAACCAATGGTAATTTCTTTGTATACTGGGAAGATTACCTCACAGTCTATGCATGAATTGCAATTTGCTTTTTTACTTTTTTGTGATTTGTACTTTGCTAATGAAATACTGGGTTAACTCCTCTATCTCTATAGAAAAAATTAAAATGTACCCAGACATAACAGCCTTGTTTTTTTCTAATTCTATATCTTTAGCCATGTATAGAAAGACAATCTCTCACCTTAAACTATAATAGCTCCTTTGATTTTATTTTATGAAATATAACATTTTTGTAATCAAGGTAATCCAAAGGGCCAGTACATTGGAACTGGTTTACACTTATTTCCCATGTAGATATGTATATTTCCATGTAGATATGTGTATTTTTACTTTGAAATGTAAAAATATCTGCCAATTTACTTTCTTTGGATCCTTGCCAAATAATAAAAAGAACTTAATTTTTGCATCCTGTTTTAGTTTGAAAAATCTGATAAACATGGTTTCTCTGTGGAGACTGGACTAAATGGATGTAGGAATGGCTGTGACAAGACTATCATTAATTCGTCTCATATATGTTTATTTGATTGTTTTCTGTATTAAATGTTCATAGCTTCTGGGTATACCATGCTGAATAAAACAAACCCTTGCTTTACTGTAGTTGAGAAGCAAAGATATGAAGAAATAGATATGTCAGATCAGGTAGTGAGAGCCCATCTTTCAGAGATTGATGAGGTATTGCTGTTGTGTCTGAGGAGTGGTGCTTTCTGAGTAGGAGCCTTAATGAGTAAGGAGAAGGCATTGGAGAAGCAGCCATTGCTAAGATTGCTGAAAGCTTTGTCAGCTCTAAGAGCTTTAAAAAATTATTTGTATTTTTCTCTTATGTGTATAAGTGCCTTGCCTGCATGTGTAAGTGTGCCATGTGCATGCAATGCCCTGCAGAGGCCAGAGCGTGTGTCAGATGCCCTGGAACTGGAGTTATGGATGGTTGTTAGCAGCCATGTGGGTGCTGGGAATAGAACCTGGGTCATCTGGAAGAGTAGCAAGTGTTCTTAACTGCTGAGTCATTTCTCCAGTCCTAGCTCTAAGAACTTCAAATTGTCTCCTAAATGTGCTCAGAGTCACTGGAGGGTTTTGGGTGCCAATGTAGCACCTGGGACTTAAAAAAGGATTCTCCCGGATTCTATGTGGAGAAATCACTGTGAATGGACAATAGTAGAAACGTGGAAACCAAAACAGAAAGGTATTGGTTTGGTCCAGATAGTGGTGATGTAGATCATGGTAATGACAACGGAGATAGAGAAAAATGTATGCACATAAAAGGAAGTCAGTAGGCAGAGTGGGTGAGATTTTCTGTCAGCCTCTTCTTTAAAACAAAGGGAACTGTGAAATGTAACTGCAAGATTTATCAGGATCTGAAGCCCCCACGTAGGATCATAAAAAGATCATAATTTTATTTTCCTTTGAAGATTTAGGCCTGTCTTGTGTGGGGGGGGTGTTCAGACATGATCATTGCCCCTGGGAACATAGAGATACTGTCTGTTCTGAAAAGTTTATAGTTGTGTAATTTACATAACTAGCCCAAGGACAGGTCAACCTCTCAGCTCAAATAGGAAAGGAAAGCAGGCAGAACCTTCTATAGGAAGTCACCCACAACCAGGGTTTTAAGATGTTTATTCCGTCTCTGCTGGGGATGATTATTCTGATCTGTCCACTTTGGGGTAAGTTCTGGTGGTAAAGAGGGAGTTGGTGGTCACTTAAGAGACAGTCAGATGATTGTAAAGGAGGAGTTTCCAAAACTGGCTCTTGGGACTTGGCAGAAGTCTAGGAGATTGTGACAAAGGAGATTTTTCTTTTCCTTCTTTTCACAGGTGTGCTCCAAGTACCTGAAGAAGGTATGATATGAGATGGCTGGTTTAAAGTCGTTGGTAAATAGTCCATTTATTTAGGAACAAACCTCCCTCCAACTTTGGAGAGGACTGTCATCCATTCGTGCTATGGAATCCTCAGAATTTCATCTTTTCTCTAGTATATTTACTCTATTTCTGAGAGTAAGAAGGTGAAAATCCCTTTCTTTGTTTCCTTTTACCCATTAGTGGCCAAAACAACCAGTCTAAACAAGGGGTTTATTACTTGAGGCCTGTGAATAAATTTTACAGGAACCCTGACTTCCTTAAATGATACATATTTGGTTTGTATCCATAAATTTCTTTCTCTCAGGATTTTCTTAGGATTCTTATTACAGGAAGGTTAGAACCACTGGACAATAGTAAATTCTTTCAGTGAAGCCTTAGGCCTGGGCACCATCTCTAGACTATATTATCTAAATACCTATTTTTGTATCCGGTAGATATTGGAAAAATGTGCTATAAATGTAGGAAATATCATCTTGGGTTATGCTATGAAATCATGAAATCCTGCAAACTGAAGCATAAACAGTCCTGTGCTACTGAGAACTTTTACGTACTTACAAGAAAAGGTAATGTGGGGCCTTACTGCCAACTTCTCTTCAAAGCAGTAGCGTTCTTTGGCCTTCAGAATGAGTGGGTGACTGAGGTGGACGAGGGTGAGTGATCTGTACAACGTGTAGTATGGTGAACTTTTCCTTAAGGCAATATTGGGTGATGGAGAGGCTGGTATTTCTGGTCAGTTCTGGAATACCTTCTCTGGGTTAGCAGTACTCACTGCTCTACTCAGAGGGAGGCTATGAGGAATCGAAGGTGGGTTATTCCCAGGAATACAGACAAAGGAAATGAAGCCATTAAAGTTGTTTTCTCTCTCTCACTTCCTCAGGGAAGAGCATGTATCATTACTCAAGACTGTCATGTATGACCAACTGTGAGGATATCAACTTCCTGAGCTTTGAAATAAGGACAGAGCTCATCTGTTGCAAACACAGTAACTATTGCAATCTCCCAGTGGGAGTCTAAACTGGTTGTCCCCTTGTTTTCTTGTTACTCTTTAATTTAACTGAATTTTCCCCAAACTTGTATTTGCTCTCCTGTTCTAACTAATGTTAGGGAATGAGAACGTCAGCTGGGAGCCGAAGGGCAGTCCTAGGAACAGATGTGCAGGGAGCTCAGCCTCACTGCTGAGCAAATTTTTGCAAATTCTTTTTCTTACACCCAGCAGGGAGTTTTTGTTTGTTGGCAAAGCTACTTGTCAGTAGGAGGCTCAGGATGTTTATCTCTATATGAAACCACAAATTCTGAAGTGAAAATGATATCCCAACTTTATACTGAAATATCTGTGTCCTACTCTGTTTTGCTCTATACCCAGTCTTGACTAGCCCTGAATCTTCCTGGCGTAGGACTTTTGCTCCTGAATTCTGGAAATAAGGGAAAGCTAACCTTAGCTTCTCAATTTGCTGGCAATCTGAGACAAGATGTCATGAAAGAATCTCAGGCCATAAAACAGAAGTAACAGAAAGATGAGATATCAGCATTTTAGAGGTAATTTATTTGTGGAAATTATGATGCAAGAAGCAGTTTGGTGCGTGTTCATTCAGCTTGTATTATCAAGTCAGGCCACTGGTTTGGGGATGGAGGCCTTGTTCAAAACTGACTACTCAGTTTCTTCTCATGGGAATGAGTTAAACATGGAAATGGCCTTTCATGGGAGTTACAGGTAGCAGAATGTAGAGCAACGTGAAGTGGTGGGTTGTATTTTCCTTTCTGTGGCTGGACTAAAACACTGACCAAAAGCAATTCGGGGAGGAAAGGGTTTATCTGGCTTACTCGTCCAGATCACAGTCCATCACTGAGGGAAGTCAGGGCAGGAACTCAAAGCAGGAAAAAACCACCAAGAAATACTGCTTGTTAGCTTGCACGCAAGCTTGCTCATAGGTTTTTGTTTAGTTAGCTTTTTTGTATAACGTATGGTATCATTCACAGTGGGATGAGCCCTCCTACATTAATTAATAATCAAGAGAGCACTCCACAATCGTGCCCACAGACCAATATACTCTAGAAAATTCCATAATTGAGGTTCTCCTCTCAGATGACTGTAGGCGGTGTCAGGTTGACAGTTAAAGCTAAGCAGGACATGATACTTGGGTAGTAATGTGCCCCATCCTATGTAAGATAAAATATGAATAAACAGACCACGTGACATATCAGACAGGTAGCACCATTGAGAACAGGGGCAGGCAGACATTGAGTGAAATGAGAAACCAAGAAATGGGGAGAACCAGGCTAGTACAAATACTGGAGCATCACACCTGGGATCAAGATGCACATACCTTTATCTAGTCGGGAATCCCACTGCAGTTCCTTGTCCTGGATTCCCATGAGTGTTTTTTCACCTCTATTATGCTATGTGAGAATCTTAAAGAAAAACATGCTCTACCCAAGTAGTTAAGCGTACCTTTTGTCTTTGTCTTGTGTCTCAGAAGGTAATTCTTTCCGAGAATTCCCAGTTTAGATTCTACAGTCAGAATGAATGAAAGACATGAAGATAACTTTTCAAAGTAGACATCCAGGTTGTAAAAGTCAATGGTACATGAATATTTGAGTTTCTGTTGTGGAATTTTGATATATGTGGGCTCCTTTACCTCTCGAAGTATGAGGATGGCTGAGGTCAGTATAGGAAAAAGATAAGAATACTATTTAGCTTTGAGTTTCAAAATAGTCTTTAAAAACATCCCCAAATCAATGTTTAATGAAACCAATTTTGGGCTTTGTTGAGCAAGAAGAGAGTTCTAACTATAAACTTGTTCCCTTTTTTCATGAATAAATACTGGAATTCCAAGCCCCAGAGCACTGTACTTTATGTTGTGGGTGGCTGTGATTTGATTTTGGTGCCTACTCACGTTCCTTTTCCTGATCAGTGTATCCAGCTGCATGCACTTTTGACTTCCGGTAACTCAGTTATTTATTTCCTTAGACATCTGCTCTTTGCAAAATAGGATTTACTTTGCCCTTCTGCTGAATTCCCAACCTGAGTATGGACCTCAGTCAGTAAATATCTTGTCTCTTGGATCAAGGTGTGACTAAGTCTATGGTACAATTTATGCTACAGAGATTTTTATGAGGTACAACTAAAGCTAGTCCTTAGCTGAGAGCATATTTTTCTTCATATTTTCTTCCCAAATTCACTTGTTTCCTTAATTTTTCTCTAATCTTGGAGGGTGTGGTATGGTACTGGGTATCAAGCCTGCTAAACAAGTGCTTTGTCACACTCCAACTTTTATTGTCTGTCTAAATTTTAAGTAGATGAGACCCTGTTTGCTCTCATTAGGAATGGAGCTTTCAAAAAAGACAAGGTCTGGTTGGAAAGTGGAGCTACATTTTGGTACTCCTGAGTGAGACAAGGTGCAGTGTCTGAACTAACTGTTCAGAAAGGAGAAGAATCTTTCTTATTAGGCTTCCTCTCCAACTAGATAAAATTGTTCTATTTCTTGAAAATATTTATTTTTATTTCACCCCATCATGGAATAGACTTTCCAGTTCTACTTTGCAATATGGGCAAATAAAGAGAGTAAGACCTAGCTGAAATTTTCTTTTCCCATATGAAATAACACACCAAGTGTCTATGCCTTAATCTGCAAAGCTTTTCTTTCATGTATTTACAGAGTTGCACAGGGAATTTTTTTCATAGCTCTTTTAAAGAATTATACTTTGGTCAACAGTCTGTTAATTTGGAATTGGTCAATAAATCATTCATAGAACTTTTTACATTAAGTTCAAATGAATTTTGCATCTATTAAAGCTTTCTTTTGGTCTTTTTGAGATAGTTTCCCTGTAGACCAAGCTGGCCTAGAGCTTGCTAGGTAGACCAGGCTGGCCTTGAACTCACAGAGATCTGCCTACCTCTCTGCCTTTGCCTCCTGAGTGCTGGGATTAAAGGCGTGTACCACCACGTCCAACTCAAATAAATTTCACATCTATTAAAGCTTTAAATAAAAAAAGAAGAACTTGAGTTTTAATTTTGTTGTGACTGTCGTTTCAGTTTTTAGTGTATACGATGCAAATTCTAAGCACTTTACACACACACATGCATATAATGTTATGTATTTTTTCACAATTTCTTATAAAGTAGCTATTATTAAGAGAATCTTATAGATGAGACATCTGTAATTAAACTGGTAAATTATGTTGACAAATATTACAAAATAAAATTTTCTAGTTACTACCATTCTCATCACCATGACTAACTAAATATCTGATAAAAGCAACTCAGGGGAGCAAAGACTTATTTTGTCTCACAGTTTCAGGGGATCAGCCCATCCTGGTGAGGAAGTGTGACAGAGTTTATAGTAATGGGAAAATACAGCCAGAACTGCTTACATCTTGGAGGATCAGGGTGTGCAGACAGTGCTAGAATAGGAGTGAGCTAATAATCCTCAAGGCCTGCCCCAAGTGGCCTGTGCAAGCCAGCGACACTTTATATCCTAAAGTTCTACAGCCTCTCTAAACCTTATCATGAGCTGGGACCAAATGTTCAAACTCATGAACCTGTTGGGGACATTTCACATTCAAACTGTAACTTATTAGCAAACACACGTTTTCACTAGAACCCTGTGTCAGAATCTGTAAACACTGGTAATGGCTCATATCTGCCCCATGATGCCTGAAGGCAGCCTCAGTGAGGAAGACTCACAAAGTCTAGAGCTGATTCAGAAACTGGACATTACAGTCACTTGGAGGTGTATCCACCCCAGTTGATGCTCATATAAATTGTGATGTCTCCTGAGCTCTTGATCAGAATACATACATTGGACTTTCAATATGGTCTGGGCTCCTTCACAGCACAATGGTTCCTCTGGTTCTTAGGGTTTGAAAGTGTGTTCATATAATGTCCCAGTCTTGCACTAAGAATCCTGATGAGATTTCACCTTGTTTTGACTAAAAGGTGGAAACTGTAGATGAGCTTGTGATAGGGGATATTGTTGTGACACCTTCAGAAAATACAATCTGTTAGCAGGGGTTAATGCTGAGCTAGAGTTTGATTCAATATCTATACAATTATGAAATTCTTTCTCAGTCTAAGCTCAGTATTTTAAAATGTTTTATTTATTACATGTATTAATGTATTGCCTGCATGTACGTAAGTGTAGTTGTGTCATGCAATGCCCATGGAGATCAGAAAAAGGCATCAGATCTCCAGGAACTGAGGTTACAAATAGTTGATAGCTACCATGTGGGTGCTGGAAATTGAACCTGGGTCTCTGCAAGAGCAACCAGAGTTTTTAACTGCTGAACCATTTCTCCAGTTCCTTAAACTGCAAAACTTATAAATAATCTAAGAGTGGAGGAAGCTTTTCTAACTATATGACCTTAGTCACAAAGGGGACAAGACTGATAGATCTGACCACACGAAAAATTAAATATTTGAAATTTTAATATTTCAAAATTTTATATTTAATATTTAAAAATTAAAAAGTTAAAATCATTCCCCTTGGGAAAAAAGCAGATGAAGATAACGGAAAAATATTATCAGATAAATGGTTTTTATCCTCAATATGCCAAAATGTTTCCACATAAATTAGGATAAAATGAAATAATACACAAAGAGATAAGTAATCTGAAGAAGGAATAAAAATGGTCACTGCATAGGAAATAATATCCAGTGTCATTTATAATATCAGAAATACAAATAAAGAAAACCAAAAAACCTATTGAACTTTTGATTACTGCATTACCAAATAAATGTTGTGTGCTGTTAGAGATAACACAACTAATTCTGCTACATGGACACTGTAATACACTTGCCCCTAAGTTCTTATTTTTATACTGATATGTTAGTGCACTGGTCAGCCTTCATCAGAGAAGCCTCTTTTTGCAGCAGATAGAAGTTAATACAGACACCTACAGCTCATTGTGTGCAGAGAATAAGAGACCGTGGAATGTTCAGGTCTGATTGGGACAACCCTTTCCCCCAAGGCTCAGGGATTATCATGGGAAAGGGGGCAGAAAGATTGTAGGAGATAAAAGGTCTATAGTGAATCAGTACGCAAGAACTCACAACTGTGACTATGTACACAAAATTTACACAAGATCAAGTCAACTCAAATCCCATCATGAGTGGGAGAGGGAAGTACCATTCTTATCTGAGGATCTATTGAGGAATGTGAGTCGTTTTGTACACGGATACTGGCCCTGAGAGGCTACCCATGTTCTCATACCCATTCATATGCAGGCATCACTAAATGGATTCAGAGGGTATTAGAAAACAAAAGAAAGCATATGAAAGTGAGAGAGAAAAGGGCTGTAGGGGTTGGAGGGACTCAGGGAAGGGAACAGGGCATGGATTTTATCCAAACAAATGAGATACTTGTGTAAATAAATATTAAATAAAATATTTTAGAAATAAGAAAATTGAAATATATCTGGATCTAAATTTGTCATTCAAAAACTTAAATTGTAAAAAAAAGCCTAGACAATGAAAAAATAGATATGAAGAAACAAACTCACAGCTATATTGGTATATAATAAAGTAGAAAGAATATAGATTGCTGAAGTCAGAAATACCATGTGTCCGTGAGAGGGAATTATAATGTCAATGTACATTTACTGACATAAAATGTGTTAAACTATATTTGGTGAAAGAAAAGATGTTGAAATTCCATTTTCACTTCGAGTCAGTTGTCTATTAACATATCTTTCCATCCCTTTCCTCTTTTCCCACTCTTTCTCCATCTCCCTTTCCTCTTTCTTTCAACAAATGATTTTTTTGCCAATATTTTAATAGGGAACAATAATGAACTTCAGATGTGCTGTCTAGATCTAAAAATTGTGGTGATGATCTTTCCTGGTATATTGTTGTTTACTTATTTATTTTTTGGTAGAAATGAAATCATTTCTCATGAATAAAATCTCATGAATTATACCTAAAAAGACCTTGGAATAATCTAGGTGTTGGAGGTAATAGGCAAGAGACTAACGAAAACAATTATGGGTATTCTTAGGAAATGCTAGCTATGAGTGCAGTAAACAGATGGGGAGTCTTGAACCATGTGATCAAATATCTCCTGCAATCTTAATGTTGTAGATGACTAATAGAATAGTTTGGTTCTTTTGGGTTTGTGTTTTTCTTTATTTTTTTACTCATGTACTTAAGATTCTTTTTAAATAGCTGAAAACCCAAATGGCATGAGTAATTTCAATATTCTAACACATTAATAAATCAGATCTACGAAAGTGGAATACATGCTTAGTTTTCTTTTCAGTTGAGATATTGATGCCTTTTGCTAGGGCTAAGTGAATAATGAACTCATTCCTCATGTCCATTAGGACAACACAGACTGTCAGAGGAACCGAGGCTGATAAAAACTTCATCTACCAATAAATACAGAAAAGCTTTAAAAAAAAAAACCCTTAATAACCTTCAACAAACTAGTAATAGACAATGAGATTCTTAACCTAATGGAATATCTATTTAAAAAAATCAATTAGTACACTGAATGTGAAGGACTAAGTACTTGCCACCTAAAATCAGAAACAAGATGAGACACTCTGTCTTCACCAAGCTTCTATCTTAGAAAATGAGAATAAAGAGCAATTTAAACCCAAAACGAGCAGAAAAACTGCTCACAAAACTAGAGCAGAAATCAGTGAACTTGATTGAGAATAAGGAATAGAATTTTAAGCAAACTGGAAACAGAAACAATTAGAGAACACACATACTACCAGTATAAGAAATGAAAAAGGTCCACTATTCTTGATTCCATGTTACTAAAAAGGAATACCACAACCCCTAGCTCAGAGGGTACTGGGACAGGAAGAGTTAATTCTCTTTGAGCATGTGACCTTCATTCAACCACATTCCAGGGCAGGTTCCACACCCAAGAATATTTGGGCATTACGTATTGGACCCAACAGGGAAAAAACCGAAAAAGAACATGAGGTTGGATGGGCAGGGAGGTGGGAGCAGACCTCGGAAGGGTAAGGGAAGGGAATACGATCAAAGCACACTGTATACAGCTCTCAAAGAATAAAAATATTTATTTAAATTAAAAATAAGGACTGCTACAAATAAGTCCATGCTCACAAATTTAAAAACACAGATTAAGCCAAACAATTAATTATATTACTGATATCAATATGACTTAATATTTGTTTAATATAGATACAGACAAGTATGTGTACAAAAATATGTACACTTGCATATATACAAATAAGATAACTATTTCCATGACCTATCAGTTGGTGGCCTAGATACAATGACAATGGTCCCTAGACATTAGTTTCTAATATCATTTCCTGAAAGAAGGAACCATGAACTGGGAATGTATCCATGGTAAAGTGTTTCCTTAGCATGCACAGTGTCCTACATTCAACCTCCAGTATTGCGAAAGAAAATCAATTAAATAGTTAATTAAAAAGAGAAACCATAGCCCTTGAAAGAATGGCTGGTTCTTAGAGTAGATCAGGAAATACAAAAACAAGTCTCGAAACAAGGTAGGAGATATCAAACGGACACAGACATTTATAAAATAGACATTTATAAATAGTGCAAAACGAGCAATTGAACAAGAAAGTAAATATACCTGAAGAATCAAATACTCATGTGTTCAAATGGCAAGAAAAATGAAAAAATTAAAAAAAAAAACAAGAGAAAATTCAAATAGGTCATGCAGGAAATTTTCAGTTTATTGATGTAGATGACTCCATGTTATCAATCTAAGGCCACATGCTTTTTGCAATATATAGTTTGATAAGTCATTACTTTCAACATGTTTCCAGGGTCACTGCTTTCAGCAATGTTCTTTCCATAGCATACACACACGCATACATTATTCTGTACTAGGGTCAAGGATGGGTCATGAAAGAGAAACAGGGAATGTAATTTAAGATTAAAGCATGTGCTTAGCTTGTAAAACTTGATTACAAGAGGAATTCAAGACCAAGTAAGATTGTTCATATTGTTTTCTTAAAGGGCTAGATAAATTTAAATAAGCTGATCACATGGTAGGAACCCAGATTGAATAGACAGTGTTAAATGATCTTAAAACATAAACTTTGGTTTCAAGATTAGGTAAAACCAGAAAGCATTCCCAGAAAATCAATTCCCACAACTCCTGTCTCAATGAAATGTAAGTAGAACACCTTTAGTGTGGGCAGCAAAAAGAAGATCTTGGGAAGACTGCTGAGGAGGATGGGACAGGGACAATCGCTTGATAGAGAAACCTGACAAGTTGCTTCAGACATGACCAAGCTGCAAGTTATGTGATCAGCTGTGGTGATATTTCGTACGACATAATTTTAAGAAAAGGATACTTTGCTTAGTCTTCTTCCCAAGAAGACACAACTCCAGATTAACTATGAGAAAGTTATCATAAAATCACAAATAGTGGTCAATAGTCCTCATCACTGTCAAGGTCATGGGGAAATAAAGAATGTCCCGAGAATCATGACAGTTTCAAGTTGTCTAAAGACACAAGACAACTTAATCTTTTATGGTATTCCGAACAGAATAGTAGGTGCATTGTCGCTAAATGTTCCATTTAAGGAAAATGAGGATTTTAATGCCTGTTTTCTCCCTCTGTTTGTCAGCAATCTTAGTTGATAAGCTTGTGATTAGAACACTAACACAACTAGCTAGAGCCTTGTCTCAGAAAAAAACAAAAAAACAAAAAAAAAAAAACAACCAAAAAAAAAGGTTTTACCCACTGGTTGATAGTTTCTTTGTTGAGGTACTTGAAGCACACTTATGTGTCTCTCATCTCCCTTTTTGCATAGTGTCCTGAGTAGATGAATTGTCTTCTTTGAGTTAGAGTCTCTCTGTAGCCCCAGTTGACCTGGAACTTGCTTTGTAGACCAGGCTGGGCTCGGTCTCACAGAGATCCACGTGCCTCTGCCTCCTGAGTGCAGAGATTAAAGGCATGCTAGGCCCGGCTAAACTGTGTTTGTAATGGAAGATCATAAAGGTTTATAACTGTCTTTGGTGTTCTTTATACATGCATGCTTTTTAGGTCTTTTTTCTTTCTTAGTTTCTTTTTTTCCTTTGAGGCAGGTTTTCACTATCTAGTCTGTGCAGAACTTGAACTCATGGTTCTCCTGACTCAGCTTCTTTAATATTGAGATTACTGGTGTCCAGTATAATACACAATGCAGCAAGCCCCCTATCTCTTATAATGAAACATATTTTCTATGGGATAATGTTATAAAACATTGTTAAATCATGGAAACATGACTAAAGAAATAATAAAATTATAAGAATATATTTCTAATACAAGGATCAATTAGAAACCATTCAGGGAAAGGAATTATTACTAGACATTATATATGGATTACAATCCTTAAACCTTCAAATCAATTAAAATAGTCTGGAGGTTTCTCTTTGGGATTTCTTGTAATTATACTCTGTATTCTTTGTTTCTTTTTTTTAGTATGGAAATGGATCTCAAGACAACAACAATAAAAGACAAAGCAGCTATATTCTCAGTTTTATATCATAAGCAGTCTGTCAAGCAAAAGGGGAAATGTAGCAAGCCATTTCATGAAGTGTTAGTATGTCTTGTGACTTGATGGCTTGTGGCATATTTCCAGATGTGTCATTTGGGGATGAGTACCCCCCACTTATTCTCTACATTTTGACCAATTGTGGCTCTCTGTAATCTTCTCCATGTTTCAAGAAGAGACTTCTTTGATCGTGGGTGAGAGCTACACTTATCTATGGGTTTAAGGATAAGTATTTAGAATACAGTTAGAAATTGTATGGGTTTAGGGAAATGGCAGTGGTAAGTTCTCCTCTAGGCTCTATGATCTTTCCAACCATGGATAATTGGCATGGTTTATTGTACCAAGCCTGAATTCCGCAGGTACTGAGTGGGCTTTAAGTCCAATTAGACAGCTGTTATTTATGCCCAAGATAAAAAAGTGCCACTATTGCACCATTTAGGATATCTTTCTGGGATGGTCCTTGTACTTCAGGCTTTACAGCTGGGTAGGGCTAGTGCTGCTTTTTTACTCTTGGCAGTTTGCATAGCACCTTCTGACACTATCAGAGCTGGTCCTCAGGGATGAGGCTTCCAGGTCAGTTCCAGCCTCTAAGTCCTGTGCCCAAGCTGCGTAGTGACTTCAGCAATAGAATCTTACCTTCAAGTGTTGGGAGGCAAGCCAGGGCAATGACAATAGCTTGTACTTGGGAGTCTCTTCAGCTATATGAACAACACAGAGGTCATACCAAGAACCTGCATTTTGTTAATCTATGGTTCTTGTGAGGGGGAGGATTATCATAAAGTGTGGCCTAACTGTATTGAAATATATGTATATATACATATATTATATATATTTATAGTATGCTTATAAAACGTTTTTCTATGTTTTCTGTATTTTTCAAACACCCTTAGTGTCTGTTTCTTTCCTTCTTCTCCCTCTGTAACCTTCCTCCCCCTCCCCAGTTAAGGATCCTCCTTATTTCCCCCTTTGTGGTACCCTGAGTTCTACTAGTCCCCACTCTGGAGATCCTTCTCCACTCTCACTCCACGGTCTCCTTCTGCTTTCTTGGCTTCTGCAGATACTGAAGGTTATACACTCACTTCTGAATGTCCAGAGCCAGGATCCACAAATAAGAGAAAACCTATGGTACTGGCCTTTCTGTGTCTAAGTGACATCTCTTGACATATTTTCCAGCTCCATATCTGCTTATCTGGATATCTCCATATCCACTTATCTGCATATTTCATTTTTATTTATGGCTGAATAAAACCTCCTTGTGTATACATATCACATTTTCATTATCCATTAATCAGTTGAAGAATATTTAGGTTGTTTCCATTTTCTAACTATTGCGAAACAAGTGGAAATGTGCATGGCTGAGCAAGTATCTCAGTAGCAGGACGTCGAGTCCTTTGGGTGTATGTAAGGAGTGGTAGAGCTGGGTCATGTGGAAGATCTACTTTTAGTTGTTTGAGAATTTGCCACACTTATTTCCAAAATGACTTCAGTCTGAAGTCCCAGATGAGGGTTCTCTCTCTCCTGTATCTTCATTTGGTCAGGTCTTTTTTTTCTTGACCTTAGCCATTCTGACCGGGGTAAGACAAAATTTTAAAGTAGTTTTATTTAACATTTCTCTGATTGCTAAGGATGTTGAATACATTTTAAGATATTTCTTAGTCATTTCAATTTCTCATTTTCAGAATTCTATGTTCAGATTTATAGCCCATTTTTAATTGTATTTTTGATTCTTTGTTTTTTGACTTCTTTGTATATTCTGATTATTAATCCTCTACCAGATATACACCTGGCAAAGATTCTTTCCCATTCTGAGTGCTTCATCTTCACTGGACTGGTTCTTCCCTTAAATGAAGAAACTGGTTCAGTTTAACGAGATCTCATTTGTCAGCTGCTAGCCTTAATTCATGAGCAAGGGGTGTCTGATTAAAAAGGCCCTTTTCTGCACCTATGATTGATAAGGTACTGTTTATGATTTATTATAGGAATTTCAGAATTTCAAGTTTCACATTGAGTTCTTTGATTTATTTGGAGTTGAATTTTGTGCAGGGTGATAGATATGGGTCAAATTTCATTCTTGTATGTGTGGACATCCAGTTTTCCCAGCAACATTTGTTGAAGACTCTTTGTCAAATATCAGTCGGTTGTAATTATATACATTCATGTTTAACTCTTCTATTTTGATCCATTGATACAGGACTGATTTTATACCATGCTGTTTTTATTACTACAGTTCAGTAGTATAGCTTGAAATCTGGTTTGATAATACCTCCAGAATTGCACATTTTGCTGAGGATTACTTTCAGTATTCTGTGTCTTTTGTACTTCTCTCTGAAGTTTAGAATTTTTTCTGTTTCTGTGAAGAATGTCATGAGATTAGGATTTTACTGAATCTGTAAATTGCTTTTGGTAAGGTGGCCATTTTCCATAATATTAATTCTTCCAATCCACAAACATGGGAAACTTCTCCAGTTTCTAATGTCTTCCTCAATCTCTTCCTGAGGTTTAGAGTTTGTATTGTACATGTCTTTCACCTCCTTAGTTAGGTTTATTCCTAGATAGAAATTTAGGCAGTTGTTGATGGGAGTATTTCCATGATCTCTTTCTCAGGGTAATTGTTATTGCTATATAGAAAGACTACTGAGTTTTATAAGTTGATTTTATATAATGCAACTTGCTGAAAGTATTTTTCAGCTCTAGGAGTTTCCTGGTGGAGTCTCTGGGGGAAGGTCTCTCATTCATAGAATCACATCATCTTCAAATAACTTTCTATGATTTCTGTCTATTAAATCAATGTTTCCTTTTGGCCTTTTCTATCCTTTAAAGTCTGAATAACAATGAATTATTCATTTTAGGGGTTGGAAAGATGACTTGGAGGTTAATAGCATTGGCTGCTCTTGCAGAGGACTTGGGTTTAGTTCCCAGCATCCACATGGCGGCTAGCAACCATCCTTAACTCAGTTACAGGTGATTTGATGCCCTCTTCTGGCTCCATGGACATTATATGCATGGGTGCATTTACATACATGGATGCAAAACACATACACATAAAGTAAAAATAACTAAGTAAAAAGCAATGTGTCTTAAAAAGAATTCTTCATTTTAAAGTTTTCTTGAAAATTATTGCTGCTGTTTCATTTTCCTGTCTTACCCAGAAGAGGAGACCAATAATGTGAGTCTCAGGTTTGTGTGAAGGAGCAACAAGGGAGGTGATATGAAGTTTTTATGGTGATGTCTTCCACATAGGGATTGCTATTATCATCATTTATTTGTCCATGCCTGTCTCTTTCATTAGGCTAAGCCTTGGGAAGACAGGGACCATGGCTTCTATAGTCTCATGCATGGCAGTGACTATAACATGGTGTTTTGAATAAGTATTTGTTAAGATGATTGAAGGATAGTTTGGAGTGGAAGAGAAAGAAAACAATGATAGGTATTGAAGAGATGTACCTGTCTTTGTTTTCATGATAGGAATTCTCTTTCTGAGATCATTCTACTACAGTATTGGGAATCAGTTGCAATCCACGTGATATATTCATTTCAACCCATTTTCCCCGGGGCACTAGAACGGAACATCATAGCACATCCATCTTAATGTTTGTGGTGTGGACGTGAAGTAGAAGATGCATGCAGTCACAAGGGATCATTCTCTAAAATTGCTGGTAAGCTGTCTATTGGCCAAACTCAAATACCTTCCTTGACACCTCGAGCTCTCAGTGTCCTCTAGGCTGGGCTTCACGTGGGGCAGCATCTGAGCTGCCGCTTCCAGCTCCTTTAAAGCATCCTGCAGCTCTTCCACGTCTGGGCTGTGATCAATCTCTAAGAGTTTTCCAGGTCATCTGGGTTCCAAGGAAGTTCTAAAATGCTGTTGATTCGTTGTATAATCTTGTATCTCTAGCCCATGCTGTAAAAACAGTTTCCTCCTCTTTGTATCTCTAGTACACATTCCTTTCTGTATCCTAGCCTTTATCTCAGTCTGTCAGGGGCATTCATGAACAAAATCCAAGAAAACTCAACTTATTTATTTTCACTTTGTTCATCCTTCCCATTAGGCTAGTGTTCCATTATTGAATTAGAGGGGGAGAGGGTATAAAAGAAAAAGAATGATTAAAATATTCACCACAAATGGGAGGTCATAGGCCCCAGCAGGGAAGCTAAAGCTGTTGTTTTGCCAAAGGATATGATGTGCCAGTCAACGTAGGTTCTAAATAAGGGTATTTATCCCCATAGATCAATTAATGCTGCTGTCAATTTTGGTCAAAGAAACCACTCTTTGCATGGGCATTGTTAACTACAGATACTCATAACTGGTCATAATAGAGACTCCTACACTCAGCCATAAATAGAACATCTATAGCACCACCCCAAGGTTTAGGGACCGTCTCAGAAGAGAGAGGAGAAAGAACGTAAGAGCTGAGGTTGGGGTAGAGTGTTGTGGAATTCTGTTTTTCTGGAACAAAATGGCCAATGCACTTTTGAACTCATAGCAACTGTGCTTATGTGGGGAGGACTTCAGGGTATCCCAACTGAGGATTTATGGGTCTAATGGTTGTTGGGGGAAAGAGCTACATTTTCTTAAGTGGTATAGCTATTAGTAAGGGGCCTGTAAAAAACTTTTCATCCATGCTCCTGTAAGCAACCGTAATTCAACCTTTTGGATCACACACATACAAAAAGATATGAAAGTAGAAGGGGCTTGTTGAGTAGAAGAAGGTGACTGCTAGAGTGGAGAAAGTCAAGAGAAGGCAATGGGGTACATATGATCAAAATACATTATATGTGTATGAAAACATCAGACTTTTATTTTTTATTATATATATATGTATGTATGTGTTTAGTTTTTTGAGACAAGATCTCCCTATACCCCAGCTGGCCTGGAACTTGCTATGTAGACCAGGCTGGCCTTGATCTCACAGAGATCCACCTGCCTTTCCCTCTGGAGTGCAAGGATTAAAAGTGTGAGCCATCACACCTGACTGTATCATATTTTGAATATATAATTATTACATAGTAATAGAAATGTTTAAAAATCCTGCCATGGGAGGAGAGAAGAAGGAAAAAGAAGGGATTGCCTTTCAGAAGCTAACTCTTCTTTCTTTTATTAGCACTTGGTTAAGCATTGTTGAACCTAGGTAAACTAGATTTAGTAACAACCCAAGGTTATGTTCATCTTGCTCTCAAGGTTTTATTCACTTTTAGTTGATTTCTGGAGCAGAACAGCTGCTCTCAAAAAAGACAGCTTTTCCTTTTACATGTAGAAGAGGAGCCAGATGTTTGCAATCCTCATCTGCAGTGTGGTCCTTAGGAAGTCATTGTGGGTAGGTTGAGGCAACAGCATCACTCAGATTTTCAAGTCACAGAAGGACCAGCTAATTCTAACAGCTTTTCATTGCACAGATCATAGCCCCGGCAGCACCTGAAGTTCACAAAATAGGAACCCCACCTGACGTGTTGCACATTAGCACAGTTCCTTAAGCAGCCCATGAAGTTTAACCAGGTGACACCACCTCCTGCAGAAGAGGAGGGACAGATCAGTAAACCTGGCCCCAAGGCTTCTGCAAATAAATTTCTTTCCAGCCCACACCAGCACCTAAAAATATCCTTGTGAAGTTCAGGCTGTGTTATTCAGATATAAAGGACGGTAAGGTATTGAGTGTTGGAGGTTATCCAAAAGAAAAGCAATGATGGACTAGTTTTAAAATGTTATTGGAGTTAGGGATTAGTCATGAGTTAGTTATTCATGAGTACAGGGATTTACAAAGCCGAGTGCATGTGTCTATGGAGACTCTCAAGGATTGCGCAGCACTGAGGAGAGGGAACTAGAGAAATCTGTCAATGCTTACTCATCACGGAGATGTATCCAGTGCATACGGACGCACTGGCCCCCTGTTTCTCCAGCTTGGAGGTATTTATGCCAACGCCCAGAGGGATGCACAGAGAGCTGCTTTCTTTAACTAGCTGCTCTCCACCAGGTGAGTGTAATGACTGATACCTCCCCTATACTCTGTCTGCACTGTGTTCCCTGGACTTCTGAAGGTACGACTGCCTAGCTGTATACCTAGCAACCGCCATCTTCTCTTCATCACAGAGAGTTATGTGGGTAATTTTATCAGTGGGACTGCCTATTTGTAAACAAGTTCCCTTGGTCACCACCATGACCCCTGCGTCCTACTTCCTCCTCCCAGTTTCCTCCTCCTTGACCCACAACTTACTTTTGAACATCTTTCCAACCATACAGGCCTCTTCTAGGGTTGCGGTACATATTCCTCTTCCTCTATAGCACTTTTCCCCAGGAAACTGGAAATGACACGTCCTACACTGCACAATTTCCACAACTTGAAGAGAGAATTGAGAGATGACATGACCATGAAAGAGCCTATTTCCCCTATCCAGAGCTGTAGTTTCTAGAGGGCCCAACACACCACTGAAATTTGGGCATCAGCCTCTGTTAAGATGGGCTAAGTCAGAGGGTGACTGGACTCCATGGTCTCAGGAACTTTAGCTTAAAAGATGGGCAAAGATAGAAAGGTAGAGAGTTAAAACAAGTACCAAGTGCCAGGGTGGTCAGGCAAGGGCCTCTCGCTACTCACCATTGTTATTTTCATTCACGACTACATGGTTGGCTGAATAGGCAAGAGAGAGAAGAGAAGTGTGTAGTTTTGTCTGGGATTCACGTCTCCCCTTGCAGTCTCTCCCTTGAGGGCTCATTGTGCCTCCTAGCTTGGGGATATGTTAGACTCTTTCTATTCTCCAGGCTACATACGGCGTCTTGCAACTCCTCTTTCTATTCTCTCTACCTCTTTTGAGCCCCTCAGACCTCACTCTCACTGTCTACCCTTAAAGGTGTGGCACAGAGCAGGAGGAAAGGGCAAGTGCACAGTGGGCTTTGTGCCTCGTTTTCTTCCTCTCTGTGGAACATTTGTGATGTTCTCACCTGAGATCTAACAATCTAGAATTCATGAAGTTGCTGCATTCGGTTTGGCCAGCTGGGAATCCCATGTCCATTTTCATAGTCCCTTTCTCTTGCCCCGAGCCTTCCCAATTGCAGTTAAAGTTCCTTGTCAATCCTAAGGACGATGCTCCCTCAACCCTTGCTGCATCCCGCCATATTGAAATTCAGACTCCATTTCTGGTTGTCTTTTAGCCCCCAGGGCCTTCCAGGTCCGCTCATTCCTGCTTCTCCCATCTTCTCATTCATTTCTCACATCCACTTCTACTTACATTTGTCTGCCTCATGTGAAAGTGACCCAGACAATACTGTTGAAAAAACAAAAATAATTATACTTCCCACAGACCTCCTTTTCCAACCCCATCTCACAGCTTCTGGGAAAATTCCCTGAATGATCCAGTCATCCCCTACTTCTTCCTGTGAGGGCAAGGTAAAGGGCTGTGTTTAAGATCCCAGAGGCCTCACATGCTGTGTGTGGATGGCGTGGCACTGAGAGGTAGCTCTGCCTGCTGGGATGCCATGGGGGGCTTTTATTTGGGAAATTCTCACCCATTCCAGGATCCTGGACACGTCTCACTGACTATTGTCTCTCAGAACTCACCCCTCAGATAGCAGAACAGGATGAAATATCGCATTAGAAGTGGCTTGCCCATTTGGAGGCAGAAAGGTTCAGGTTAAGGCAGGAAGTTTCAAAGGTGCCTATTTATACGCCTGTGAGGCCGCGTTTCCTGGAAAGAAGCTAAGGGGTGGACGCTGTGAGGTCATGAAAGTCACACCATGCTTCCAAGGAAGCCAGTAATTCTGCAGTTTATTCTCTTGGCAACTTGGGGGACGGCAGCCTGGCTAGGGAAGTCCTGGATCTGATTTACTGCAGTCCCTCCACCCAGGATTCTCATGCCCAGCTCTGTGGTCTTTTTAGTGTATTATAGTGGGAAATTACATCTGATGGATCAGGGATTGATGAGCAAGGTGCAGAGTGAGCTACGCCATTAAAGCTGAGAGAGTATATAAGAGCGAGTAATGAGAACGCAGGACAACTGAGCCCAGGGTCTTATGTATAAATGTAAAATTGGCTTTGAAAATAAATAAGGAAAGCAAACATCATATTATTTATACAGAAGGAAATTTCTGATTAAGGAGAAGGAGTACAACAATATCACAGCTATGTTCTCAGGCAAGGGAACCGTTTCTGACCTCAAGGAGGAAGAGAATCTCTTCTTACTCAAGGACTGCCATCAGGCAGAGTTTGAATATGCAATTCTTGGAAGGGAAAGAGGGAAATGCTCGACTGGTAAGAGAAAGGCTCTTAAGGTGCAGAAGATCAGGCCAAATTTCAGGGCAGGAAGGGAAAGAAAGGAGAGATACCTTTCAGTGAATACCAAAGGCAGGTGAGCCATTGCTGTGCTGTGTTCCAGCATGTAGGGACAGGTGTGCACACATCAGTGTTTAATAAGTGAATGGACACTGGGCTGTGCAATTATCTCATAACTAGCATGGATCCATATATCGGGTTTAGGCCACAACTCAGCTTGCTATAGAGTACATTGTGTCCTAATGAAACAAACTTCCTTCCAGTGGCTGTTTCTCCCCCACGTGGAATTTCCTTAAACCCTGCTGTAGCTCCTGTCCTCAATTCTCAGCACTGAAAACATACTATTACACATTTACTGTCATTCACTGAGGGAAACTAGCAGAAGACCTAGAATAAGGTTAGTTGGTAATTAAGGTTGGAAGAAGAGAAACTGCGATTGTTAATAGCCAAGCGAAAGTAAGAGTACTTGGTGGACTAAAGGCGTTTGCTGCCAAGCTGGAAGACACAAGTTCAATCATCAGAATCCACACTACAGAGAGAGACAACAGATTCTTGCAAGTTGGCCTCTACACGTGTGCCTTGATACATAAATGCCCCTATCCCCACAAAAATACATAAATAAATCTAAAACATAAAAATAAGTAAACAAAGTAATAGATATTGCCAAATTAAAAAAAAATCTTTTATAGACGTGCACTGCTCAGGATCTGACTGTGAAAGAACACTGTGTGTCTTCCGCTTCGGGAAGGCGGATGTGGATGAGTACTACAGCAGGTTCGTCGATGAGGAGGAGGTGGGAGGGAGGCAACGGGCGACTGCCAGGTGGGGCCTGAGGAAGGCGAGGTGGACTTGAGCCTGAGGCAAGGATAACGTGACAGCTGCTCTCCAGGCAACTCTGAACTCCTTCTCTCCCACCCACCATCAACGCAGAGAGTCAGGCAGTGAAGGATCGGGCAGGTAGCGTTGTCCTGAAGGTGCTCATCGCTTTTAAAGCTAATGACATTGAAAAGCATGTTCAGTCTCTGGGCAAGAACGGTGTGGACCTGAAATATATTTATAAAGGCTTTGCGAGCCCGTCTGACGACAGCAATGCTATTACAGTGGCACGAAAAGGCACTTGCTACTGGAGGACTAGGGTCCATCCTTCCTGTTTTGACTGCAAGGAAAACTGCATATCCAGCAGGAACTGGACTTCAGTCACAGGAGTGGGAGTTGCTGGAACAAAGACCAAAACAACCAAATGTCTCTCAGCTCTGCCTTCTTGCTTCCTTTTTCATATCTATAAAGAAAAAAATTACATCTCAGTTTTCCTTTCATGAAAACTGGGATAATGTGGAGAAAATTTGTTTCAGCAGGAGTGTTTGATCCTTTCATAATCATGTCAATAATGTGTATATCAGACTATAATTTATATTCACGTTTGATTGGGCAATTTCTAACTCCCATTGGCAGGTTTGGTGTTTTTATTTTAAACTAATAACTGAGAGATCTGATCAGAATTTGAGGCTGGTTTCCTAACTTATTAGTCAGGAAGTGATGTCTGTTTTTAAAAATGAGAGACTGGCAGCTATTAACATTGCAAACTGGACCATGCTTCCCTTATTTAAGCAAAATATATTTCCAGGACAGGGAATGGGCGAAGACTTCCAGTTTCCGGCTTTATTTCTGCAGATGATGCTACTTCCTGTCAGCATCCGGTTATGGCCTCTTAATCTCACTGTGGTCCTCCAGGGTCCAGAGTAGGGAGTCTTGCTCTGTGCAAATGTGTTTACAAAATTTCAGAGCCTGTTTGACTCTGAACAAATATCACTCTTTTGTTCCACTAAGAAGCCTGTCTGGGAAATTTACTCCAAATCAGAAAAGATGTAGAAACTCATGAAATTCAAACTCTAGCAGCCTCTGAATGAACTATATCTATGTGTGACAAGTTGTGGTACTCTGCAGTAGTCTCTGTCTGGTGCAAAAGAAGCTTCTTTGGTGAGTGGTGACTGAGATACTTGACTGTAAATATAAGGATGCATATTTTGCACATAGTAAGAAGTTACATTAGTCTAGAGTTGGACAGCCTTAGGCTTTCTCTAAGATTTGTGACCTCTTCAGTCAGATGTATTTGGCTATAATTATAGTACCACACACGAATTTCCTCCTATTGACTGGGCTTTAAGCCCAATTAGGTAGTCGTTGATTGCCCCCAAGATAAAAGTGCCACTACTGCACCAGTATCACATGCTGTGTGGTCACTGATGTGGTCATTTGGTCAGAAAGCTGGTGTTGGGCCATCAAAAGATGTTCTCCCTTAGCAACTTGCAGAATACTTTTCCAGAGCTATGAGAGCTAGCCTCCAGGGGAAGTGGCTTCCAGGTCAGTTCCGGCTCCATTACTACAAATCCTGCGTCCGAGGTATGTCCTGTCTTCAGCAATAGGGTCTTATTTTCAAGTTCTGGAAGGCACTCAAGGGCTCTGGCAATAACCTGTGTAACTTTGATAGTTTTTTTGGACAACTCTGGCCAGCAACTCAAAGG
Organism: Eospalax fontanierii; assembly: GCA_035773235.1. Taxonomy (NCBI): domain Eukaryota; kingdom Metazoa; phylum Chordata; class Mammalia; order Rodentia; family Spalacidae; genus Eospalax; species Eospalax fontanierii. The sequence continues at coordinate 29,511,943 of CM069539.1, read as the reverse complement.
AAGGTTTCTCCTAATGGGGAAAATGGAGACACTTTAATGACAAAGGCATGAAGGGAAGGTTTGACAGGAAGACTGAGAGAGAGGAGAGATAAACAATGCTTAGCTAGTCTAAAACACCAGAGGGAATCATATTAGTCTAACAACTTAATGATAAACTGCACATACAATATCTCTACATGAGTCCATGTGCATAGTTGAAGGCTACATAATAATAACCTTTTTGAATAAATCTGAGGCAGACAGTAAGTGTCAGAGTTGGAAAACTGTGATCTCTATAAATAGATTTCATGCGTGATAAGGGGAAATGAAGACGAGAAAGAACCAGAGTTGCTATTCCAATGCAATGTATCAGCTTCCTGGAATTCACCTAATACCTAAAGGAGCTTTAGTAATGATCCAGTAGGTGAAAGAACAGTTTCTTCTTCATCAGGGTTTGAAGAAGTGGTCAAATTACAGCTCATCTCTGTTCCCTCAGGTAAATAAAAAACATGTTCCTGGGTGACTAAGACCAAAAGAAACTAGGTTTCCACCTCCTTGAAGGACACAGGAGGTGAGGGAAACATCTAGACACTACGTATTAATCTAAGAAAGAGCAGAAATGACTGTCTTTGGAGAATAATCACGTGAATTTTCTTCTGTTATGAGACTAACCATTGCTGGGATTATTAGGAATCTCAGAATCGCCCATCACCTCACAGTTCCATAGAAAAGTCCTTCCTATTGTGTGGAGGGAGGCCTTGGGAAGATACTAACGACAGTGACATGGTAGAGCTACATTCCAAATGAATAATCATTGTAGCCATTTTTCCTACCATAGCATATGGATTAAATGAAATCCAGTGGATTTTGAAGAGTATCAACAAACATAGTCATCACACGAGAACTCTTTCCAAATGTGGCCTCAGCTGAAGAGAAATTAGAGTCTCCTTCTAATTTCCATTTTAAACTCAAGGAAATGTGGAGACCACGCCAACTTACCTTTTCGCAACTGGCCAGTAGATTTCTTAAGAATTTCTATTTGGTCCTTTTTATAATTTCAGAATTCTTATTAATACTCTCTATTTGTTAACAAACAGTTCTAGTTTTCTTTAGAACTTTACTTTAGATTTATAAATTAATTTTTGTTGAGTTTTATACATCTCATATAATAGTTCTTAATCAAATTTAGCCTCTGTCCCCCATCCACCCCCCAACCCCCACCGGATCTCATATATTCCACGCTACATGTTAAGCATTTGTGCCAGATGTCTTTTAGTGCAAATTCATCCACTGGAGTCTGGTCAGGCTACCTAGTGATAATAAGTAAGATATATTCTCCCTCTCCCGGTAGTAATCAGTCTCCAGTGGTTCTCGGTCTAGGTCTGGCCCACCACCAATTTCTATCTCTCCACTCTGGGTCCTTGTCCAATTGGAGTTGGTGTGGGTCCTGTGCTCAGTGCCTCCATTGCCACAAGACCACATGTGCAAGTTTACAGTGGCCTGAAAACCTCTGCTTCCTTAAGTTATGAGCCAGTCCTGGCTCTTAACAATCTCTAGATGTCCTTTTCCATAAGGATCCCTGAGCGCTAGGTGGGCGAGGTTCAGTATAGGAGTCCTATCCAGGGATACATACTCTGTAGTCTCATATTCTATAAAACGTGGCCAGTTGTGGCTGGCTGTGTGCATAACGCTGTTTAAGGAAGCTTCACTGGTGAGAGCTGAAGGATGCTTTAGTTTCCCTTCTGCCCTGTGTTCTGCTGTGTTCTAGGAGCCGTAGGCACAGAGGTTTAACCCTAGATATGTCACCTAGGACTTGGCATCTCTCTGATGTGTATTCTCTGTGTCTGGCCAGTTGTGGAATTCTGCTGTAGCCTCCATCTGTTCCAAAAAGAAAATTCTCTGATGAGCGGTATGCTGTATGTTTGTTGGTAAATGTAAGGATCCATATTTAGCATATGATATGGCATTTCACTTCTCTAGAGACATGGCAGAGATAGAGTTTTCTCTAGGACCTATGTCCCCTCCAGACTGAGTTTACAGCGCCACCCGAGAATTCACTCCCATTGAGAGGGTTTTTAAGTCCGCAAGATGATAGCGCTAATACTGCACCGGTAAAGGTCTGCTGTGCCGGTTGTTATGGTTATTAGAAGTTAGGATTGGGTTGGATCATTGACTGATTTTTCTCCCTTAGCAGTTTTCATCTGGCATTATGGGAGCTAAACTTTAGGTAGAAGGCTTCTAGGCCAGTTCCTGCTTCATTGCTCTGAGTCCTGCATCCCAAGTGCGCCCTGTCGTCAGCAGTAGGGTCTTATCTTATCTTCTAGTTCTGGGAGATAACCAAGACCTTTGGCAATAGCCTGTATTATTTTGGGAGTCTCCTGGACCACTCTCACCAACCACACAAGGGAGGTGTCCGCCGGACCGTGTTCCCTGCCGAACAGCCCCTGGGTATATAGATGTACTAATGTTCAGGTTTACACACTGCATTTCAAGGAGTTTCAGTGGCATCGCGTTTCTCTCTGGGTTCCCTAACCCTCCAGGATTCATTCATCTCTGCTCTTTTTCCGTCCATCCAGCCTCCCTCCTCTCTTCCCAGTCCCACACTCGCATTATCCGCACCCTCCTCCGGTCAACACCTGCCTGCCTCCTTCCCCTCTCCTGACTTCCCTCTCATCTACTGTGACCCCTAAATGTTCCTCCCCACCTCCTCCTTGCTGAGCACTCCCACTTTCCCACCTCCTCCCTGATAACGTCTGTTCTCTACTACCCCGTTTTGGCTTCCTTTCCCTCCGTGTAGCCTTTCTCTTTCCCTTGTTTCTGGTGTTACATCAGGATATATACTAACATATAGGGATTAGAACTACAATCTGTAAATCAGGAAGAACATACTTACATACATAAGAACCATTTTTCAACATCTGCAATTATTATAAGATATTTTGTATATTTCAAATTAAATTTTTGTGCATTTCATGCACAGTATCTTAATCATTTTGTACCCCCCCCCCACATCTGCACCCCCTGAATCCTTCCTCCACACCAGAGTTCATGCATTCTGTCAAAAATGTTAAGGTCTATTGAGTCAAGTTTGTACACTCTGTTCCTCAGTGCAAGGTCATCACTGGAGTCTAGTCAGCTTATCTATCATATGTTCCTTAAAGATCAACTCTCCCTTGCCAAACGATAATAAAGATGCCATTTAAAAATATTCTATCTGGGTGCTGGAGAGATGGGTCAGCAGTTAAGAGCACTGGCTGCTCTTGCAGAGGCCCCAGGTTTAATTCCCAGCATCCACATGGCAGCTAACAACTGTCTGTAACTCCGGTTCCAGAGGAATTCAATACCTTCTTCTGACTTTGTGGGTATTGAATGATGCAGGTGCATTTACACACATGCAGGCAATACACTCATACACATAAAAGAAAATAATAATTGAAATATTAAAAAATATCCCACCTGGGTTTTTTTATTTGAAATTTATTAGATAGCTAGGTCTGGGACGAATTGATGTATTTATGTGATTTAATTGGTTAACAGTGATGATCTAATTCGCAATTTATTTGGGGATCTGGTTGACTTTTCTTAACTATGTTATTTATTCCCTAGAGAACTTGTACAGTTTGCATTAGATTTATTTCTAGATACTCAGATCCTTGTTCCAAGTCTAAGATCCAATACATGTGGTTAAGGGACCGGAACATCTCTTTCTTGGGTCATTGATATGAGGAACTTTTGATGATAAAATGCAAATGGGCATCAGATAAGAAGCACAAAGTTAAATCAGGCAAGAAGAGAGAACAGGCAGACTCCAATAAGCAGCACTAGAAGTCTTGTCTGAGTTTAAAGATGTGTGGAAAAAGAAAAAGAAACCATGAGCATTTAGGAGATAGAAATCACACTCAACAAAAGCCAAAATGACTTCTGTTACTCCAAAGACTGAAACATGCATCCAAGTGATGGAAACCCAAGGTCTTTAGAGGACACAGCCTGTTCTCCTGAAATGGCAAAACTAACTCCATTTGTTTTAGCTAACTTTTGCTTCACCCTGTTAAGTTTTAGCCCAGCCATTCCCACTGCAGCCAGCCAAGCAGAACATCTCAGACAGGCAGTTTCAGGGAGTATATTGTTTCTACAATACTGGGAAACTTACAAGTTGCCAGGGTAGGACGTCCAGATAGCATGTCCTCTCTCCTAGTCTAACTGAAACCTTTTGTTAACTGAAAACCTTTTTATTAACTCACCTGCCCCTGGTCTGGTGTAACTATGGTGATCTGATGTAATTATAGTTATTGGTTTTACCCCTGGCATGATGCAATTGTGGTTTTTAATCTTTATAAACTCTGCCCTGCTTTTCCTTGGGGTTGAGAGCTCTTTTGTGCTTTAGCCTCCTCTCTGACCACTGGATATAAATAAAGGACTCCTAATTCAGCCATCGCTATCTGATATTATTTGTTTGTTCAGCCCCGACGGTGAAACTCAAGGTCATCTGTGTCCTAGGTAAGTCCTCTGTCATCAAACTACACTTCTATGCCCTAGAAAGTGAAATTCTTGTAGCATCTTCACATCTCTCTCCCCATCTCATAACATACTAGAAAGCAGCTCCAAAATTGTTCTGGAAACTCTTCTCCTGACTATCACCAAGTACTCAGGTGTCCATAACTGTAAAATTAATAACAACAGTCAAGATATTATTATTGGGGCTGGCTCAGCAGTTAAGAGCACTGTCCTGTTATAGAGGACAGAGGTTTAGTTTTCAGACTTTCGTAGTGGCTAACAACTGTCTATAACTCTAGGTCTAGGGATCCAATGTTCTCTTCTGGCCTCCTTGGGCATTGTATGACACAGGTACACTCTTAAAGGTTTGTGTGCTGGAGCCTTGGTCCCCAGCATGGTGATGTTGAGGTGAAACCTAGTGGAGAGTGTCCAGGTCACTGGGGGCATCTCCCTCACTCTTAGAAGGGACTAATATAAACCATGCAGAATAATGTAGTCTTCTGAAAAAATGGACCCACCTAATATACTTTCTCCTTTCTGTATGTGTTGGTTCCCTTCTTGCTTATCTCCCATGCTGTACTGCAGTCAGGAGGCCTCACTGGTGTCATGCCATTTGAACCTCTAACATGCAGAAAACAAACTATTTACTTTATAAAGTACCTAGCTTCAGGTATTTTGTTATAGAAACAGAAAGCAGACTAATAAACCAGGTGGCGGTGCACTCAAGAGACAGAGCAGGTAGATATTTGTGAGATCAAGGCCAATCTGGTCTATATATCAAGTTCCGGGCCAGCTGGAGCTACAAGAAGACCCTGTCTCAAAACTAAATAAAAACCAAACAAACAAACAAAAAGAAAGAAAGCAGACTAATAATGCTTTTTGGATTTTTTATCTTTATGATGCCTCTGTCCTTCTGAGTTGCATTTCAGGGATAAGTGACATGAATCTCCACTCATTCAGGAGGAATATTAGCAGTCAGTTCTTTCAGAACATGGGCTGCCATCTGAGAAACAGATAGAGAAAGCTGCATTTTTTTTTTGGCTTGGACTTTACATAGGTAGGCATACCAAAGTTATACAAAGCAGTAATCATAGCAACAGTGCAGTTAGTAACAACAATAACAATAATAGTGTTTTATGAATTGAGTTTAAGATTTAAATCTTTTCTTCTTATACCCAAAATCTGAGACTATATGGTTCATGTACCTTGTTCAGACCCTAGTCTTCTGACCAATTATTTCCTTAGGCTATCTTGTCTCCTACCTCTAAATATTCTCAAAACACTGATGAACCACATCTTTTTAATATATAATTTGTTAATTCCTTGAGAATTTCATACATGCATACAGTGCATTTAGATTATACTCACTGATTCATTCCAACTCCTCCTGGATCCCCTCCCCACATCTTCCTTCCAACTTTGTTTCCTCTTTTTCATCTAACTCATGAAGTCCAATTTGTGCTGTCCATATACACATGAATATGGGTCATTCACTGGAGCATGATTAACCTACCCTTAATAAAACTGACCGTCCATCTCCTAGCAGTCAGCAACTGTCAATAGCATCTCAGCAAGGAGTGGGGATTTGTGTGCCAGTCCCATATTCAGGCTGGAATTTTGATTGGCTTGATCTTATGTGAACAACCACAGCTGTGGTGAGCTCGTGAACGCAATGGTCCCGTCATGTCCAGATGACACCATTTCATCCTACTCCTCCTCTACCTCTGGCTCTTATAGCTTTCCTCACTCCTCTTCTGTAACGCTGTCTGAACCTTGGGGAAGAGGGTGTGATATGGATATGCCATTTACGGTTGATCATGCCTCAGACACTTATTCTTTGCAGTTTGACCAGTTGTGAGCCACATATACTTTTCTTTCTCCCTAAGCCCTCTGCTAAGGTCCAGACTGCTTACCTTTTATCTTCATCTGAATGGGTACCTTGGTTTTGTTTAACTTCTCAGTGGTGAGTCTTTCATGTATCTGTGGAATAAGATAGAGAGAAACTATGATACTGGTAGAAACAGCTTGTGTCAAGGTAGCGTTATAACATAGAAATGACAGGATTGTAGGAAGGAGAAGATGAAACTACCCTTTTGAGGAACTTCTTTAGGAGACTTACAGCATCATGACCTCAAGTGAGAGGGCAGGCCTTCAGGCTTTGGGAACATCTTCATTAGGTGAGATAGACAGCATGACAAAGGTCTTGAAGTGAAAGCAACAGACCCTTCAGTTCTCAGAATATTAGGGGCAATCAGAGGCAGAATAATGGGATCTCGAAGCGACAGAGCTTTCAGTTGAAGAGGATTAGGAGAATTACAGCATCATACCATGTACAGCGCAATGGAGTCTTGATAGGAGAGACAGACCCTTCAGTTCTATCAGCTCCCTTCAGATCTTGGTAACAAATGGAGACTTCTTGTTCTTATGACTTTTTTTTGGCAGAACAACCTAGTTTATGTGCTAGAAGTCCCAAGGCACTGTTAAAAGTAGTTGTGATTCTTGACCAAGATGTATTGTATGAAATTCATAAAGATTCAGTTAAAAAATTCTAAGAGGAAAAAATAGCAACTAGCAAAATATGCTAGTAGAAGGCATAAGTGTAAAACAGCACAAAAGAAAAGGACCAGCATGTCCTGGTGGAGGGAGGGAAATAGTTATATTCCAAGACAGTCTTGGGTCTAGGCAGTAGGGGGCAGGCTGCAGTCTCGAGGGAGAGGGAGAGAACTCTGAATGCTGATGGTTACAGAACAGTTAGTTATCAGTTCTATGTGTGGAGGGGAAGAGACTGCAGAGAACAAGGGGAGAGGGCTGGTAGGATGGTCTGTAGTTTGGGAGAGAGAGCCAGCTAGAGAGTCTGTAAACTAATAGGTAATATGTGCTGTTTTGAAGGCCAGTCTATCTCCAAGCATGTCTTGGGCCCCAAATGATACTTGAGATCCAGCAAGTTCTATAGTTAGTCACAGTGGAACAGAGACTCTCGGGACCCTCAGGTCATACCTTTATAAGGAGCTTGTAGGATGGACTAGGTGCTCTTCCACTGCCAGTAACCACAGTATGCTCTTGACTGCAACCACGGCTCTATCACCAGCCCACACTCACCCTATGTAGTGCTGCTTGTCCTGCTTCTCACATTGCTGTCTGATGTCTGAGGGTGATCACCCACCCTAAACCCACCCTTTCCTCTGCCCCCAGTCCACTGTACACCAATATTATCGGTATTCCATAACTGTTTAACAACTTTGCATCTATTATTATCACAGCAGCCACATGGGAGTAGATACTATTATTTCTGTCTTGCCATTGGGAAAATTCAACCTTCGAGAAGGTACTAGCTTCCCTGAGGGTTTTGAACTAAGAGGTATAATGGTGATTAAAATGGAGAATGCCTCCCTCCTAAGACGATGTTCCTAAGCAATAAGCTACATGTCTCTCTCCTCCCCATCTAATAAGGGAAGCAGGTTTATCCACGCACTTGGCTTTCCTTTGTATATTCCTGTGACATTTAATGGTGTTTCACTCAAGACTGCAGGTATGATGTTGATGCCATAGGATTACATCAGCTCATGATGTCAGCTGCCATTTTTGTGCATGCCTTGATGTTCCCACAAAGATGAAATTACCTAACAACTTATCAGAATGAGTTCCCATGGTTTAGTAAGGCATGGATGTACTTGAGCTTTAAGTTTTTTCCTCATAATGTTACACAGTCCCACTGTCTTCCATACTGGTCGGCCCCTCTGTTTCTCCTCGCTTCAGAAAAATAGTACTAGAAAATATATTACTATCTGTCCTAGTTTCATTCTGTTGCTATAAAACACTCTGAACAAAAGTAACCTAGGGATTACAAGGTTTATTTAGCTTACGCTTCTAGATCACAGTCCATCATTCAAAGAAGTCAGGGCTAGAAGTCAAGGCAGGAACCTACAAGCAAGAGTCATGGAGGAGCACTGCCTGATAACTCTACCACTGGCTTGCTCACAGGCTCAGGATTAAGTAGCTTTTTTATATACCCTAGGATCACCTGCTTTGGGATAGTATTGTACACAGTAGGCTGGGCCCTCCTAGACCAATTAATAATCAAGACAACTCCACACAGATATGCCATTAGGCCAATCTCATCTGGATAATTCTTCAGTTGAGGCTCTCATGTCAAACAATTGTAGGCTGTGTCAAGATGACAAAAAAACCTCAGGACAATACTATTAAGATTTCACATAGTTTGTGTGCCCAACAAACCTCTATTGGTGCAGAAAGTGGCACTTTTACTTTGGGGGTAAACAATAACCATTTAATTGGACTTAAGGCCCACTCAATGGGAGGGAACTCATGCATGGTAATGTAAACAGCCAAGTACACATGACTGGAGATGTCACGATCCTAGGAAAAAACCTACTTTAGCCACTCCGGTAGACTAATGTACTTTCTTGCTATGTTCTAAATATGCAACCTCCTATTTACAAAGTGTACCTGTCATTACCCATCAAAGAAGCTTCTTTTGTATAGATGAAGACTATTATAAAGTTCCAACTGGTCAAACACATAGAATAAGGGACCATGTGATGCCCAGTCTTATGTGAGACCACAACTACAATGTAACATTTACACCTAAGGATCAAGGAACATAGCTGATTAAGGGAATAAAAGAATGTAGAAGCCAGAAGACAAGACACCTGCTTCTAGTTAATGCATTCTAGACAAAATAAAGAGGCTATAACAATGAACTCTCCACGGTATTGTAGTCTAAAACTATCTGCATATAAGGACAAAACAAGTTGACACACCCATAGGTTGATGGGGGAAATTTCATGGGATCCCACCTCAAGATGAAGAGCTACAGTCAATCAATGGATGCTGAGGGGAGGGAGAATTAGTATTTTTTCAGGGACTAACTTCCTGGGAAGTTATCTAATTCCAAGTGGACAGCCCTTTTACAAACAGGTACATAGGCACACATTAAATGGAGTTAGCGCATCATATAAATATGCATATCTGTAAACAAACATATGTATATGTAACAATAATAACCATCAAAGAAGGGGACAAAAATTGAGAGAGGGCACATGGGAGGAGTTGGAGGAGGACTGGGAGGGATGGAAATAATCCAAAGTTATACTCAGATACGATACACACACACACACAAACAAAACCCAGGAATCAGCAAAAAAATGCTGAATGAGTTCCTGTTGTGTCCAAGACAGGGTCTCAGTGCACAGCAGACATCATCTGACATGGTGGTTAACAGCCGAGTAGGCTGTGGTGACAGCTCAGGTACAAATCTACTTTGTTCTTTAGTATTTTGACCTTATCAAATCACATAACTTTTCTTAACTTTGTATTTTTAAAAATTATTACTTGCTTGTCAAACAAAAATCCAGCATAGAACTGGAGAAATGGAGAGCAAACCCCAATCTTAGATGAAGACATGTTGGCAACTGACCACTGGAGATGTCAGGATCCTAGAGAAAAACCTACTTCAGTCACGCCACTAGACCAATGTACTTTCTTGCTATGTTCTAAATATGCATTCTCCTATTTACAAAGTGTACCTGTCATCACCCATCAAAGAAGCTTCTTTCGCACAGATGAAGATTATCATAAAGCTGGATGAGGAAGAGCTGATCATCTTAAAGCGAGGGACTCTAGATAGACTGACTGGACCTCAGTGGATGAACTTGCACTAAGGAACATTCAGGAACGTTAACTTAACACAATAGGCTTTAACACAGATGACAGAATGTGTGATTCCAGCTGAGGGGTTGAGGGTGTGGATGAGGAAGGGAGTATAAAGATGATTAAGAGTGATTGAGATGTTTTCTATGAAATACACAATGGTTCAATAAAAAATTATTGTGTACTTGTTTTAAGTCAGTATCTTTCTATGTAGCTCAGGCTAATCTTGAATTCATAATCTGCCTTCCAAGTGTGTGAATTAGCAATGTACTCCACCATGCTTGGCCAGCCCCTGTTTTCAAAACCATAAAGTGAGTATATATCTCAAAGAGAAAGCAGCCTAGATTCAATGTCAGAATTTTATTCAAATATTCCCATCAGAATGAAAAGACAAATTACATTGGACTCAGGGGTAGATGGCCTATGAGGTAGAAGAGTGTGACATGCTCGAGGCTCATAACAAAGGATCTTGTTGCTGGGCAGAGTCATTATAAGAGCTGCCATAGGGAATTCTGACCCTGATTTTTCAGTTATTGCTCTTGTCTGAATCACCGAAGGGACATGATCAGTCATTTGCTGGTACTTTGATCTGTGAGAGCACTTATTTGACACTCCTGTGTTTGTATGCAGAGAGATGACTGCTGTTTAAAAGATGGCATTAGCTAAGAGAAAGAGTAAAGTCATACATCTAAAAGCCCCAGACTTCTATGGTCTTTTCTTTTGAAAATTATTTTATTATTTTTATTTTATGTGTATGAGTGTATTGCCTGCATGTGTGTAAGTGCACCTGTGTTGTGCAGTGCTTGTAGAGGTCAGAAGAAGGTGTTGGATACACAGGAACTGGAGTTACAGATGGTTATGTGCGGCGAACACCCTCCGACCAGCAGAGGAAGAAAACCACCACAACGAAGATTCTTCTTGGATCGCACTTTATTGGAGAGCCTCTCGGTTGACTGATGGGCGTTGATGACGAGGGGCAAAGAGCGGGCTTGTTCAGCGGCCTTTTATAGTAAGCAGGGCGGTATGACAGCTCGGGATTGGATGCTGACAGCCCGCCACAAGCAAAGCCACGGGATTGGCTCGGGACAGTTTAAATTGACGCGCGAATTGACGCGCATGCGCAGCCTCGGGATGGCTTGCGCGCCAAAACATTTCCTTAATGGAGCAGCTTGACAGGCGGCTCCAGGAAGTCGGCGCCATTTTGTAATGGCGCTGACCGGCTCCCTGCAGCTCCCCCTTTTTTCTTATATGCTAGCAGAGCCCTAGGAAATACAATGTTCCCGATCTGGTCTTCACCTCATGATGTGCCGACCGATCAAGGGAAACAAAGGCCAAACAGTCTTTCCTAAGCCCGTGCAATGGGCAAACACTCCCGGGGCGTGCTAAGGCAAAGTCTGGGCCAAAAATATCTCTGCCACTGCCCATCCTCGTGCAATGGGTCATACTGATCCCAGAGGGTGCAAGGGCCAGGGCAGAGCCAATTTTTTATTTCTTTAGGGCTGCCAGCCATACCCGAGGGGATTCTCCACATTCCAAGGCGACTAATGCCTGAGAAATAATAACTTTGTCCCTTTTTGCTTGGGCTCTCATCCTACAAATTAACCATAGACATAGTATGCATCCTCCAATGCTGCAGACCGCAAACATGCCTACTCCCACCCATTCTTTAAAATGCGAAAATACAGAGGAAAACCAAGAAACAAACCCATTTGTCAGGCTGGGGTCTACACGGGTGGAATTAATGGTAATAACAGCTCTCCGAAGTTTTTCCAAATCCTTATCAAAAGCGTCACTCCAATTACCCACTAAATAATTTGACAATTGTTTAGACAAATCTGCTGCTATAGAAGTATTATCATACAGAACACTTGTAACACATAATGCTTGAAATTTCCACTCACATCCCAATTGGGCTACTTGCCACAACATGTCAAGTTGTTCTTGTACCAAATCTATTCTTTGATTCAATATCATAATCCCTCCTTTTACTCTAGAATCTAAGAATCGTTGAGAGTCTAAGGCCTGTGCAGTCTCTGAGGCCATGTTATTAAGTGTCTCTGCAGTTTGGACATTCTGACTTAGGGCTATTCCTGCTGCAGTAGCGGCAGCGGTAGCTGCAACTATAGCTGTAATTACTGCAGCCGTAATTCCAAAGTCCCTTTTAGAGCGGAAAAGGGTTAGGGTACCAGGGACTTCCACAGGGACTGGAACCCAGCGGGGTACTCTAAGTACTAGAGCACTTTTCCATTGATTAGCCTTCCAACATTGTGCAAGAGCACATGTATTCTTAGTACAATTATTAAAGGTGTAATTGCTAAGCACAAATAGAAAGGGTGGATATACACAAACTGGAGTTATGGAATAAGTCTTATTTTTTGTTGGGTCTAAATGGCGATTGATTACAACCGCTCCTCCTGTTGTATTAAAGATTGTAAATGATGCTCCTTCATTTTGGGTAGGTGGTTTTGACCTGTCTGCCCATACCAAGCTAGTAAATGTGATACTGCTATAGGCTACGGACCCTCCCTGTAAGAGAACAAAGGGCGTCATATCAGTACAACTTCCATTAACCCCACACAACAACCACTTGGTAAAAGGATAATATCTGGCATCTTGTAGAAAAGGTCCCATTGTCCATGTATTTTGAAACGGCCTTTGGCCACGCATGTCTGGTGAAAAGGTGAAAAACCTGCCTGCATCTGCCCAATTGACAGAAGTGGACTGACACTCAGACCAAGGCCAAAGGTCCTGTTCATATGTGCCTGAACAATGTGGAGCGAGACGAGGCTGGTGAAGTGTCTCCTCAGAGTGCCAGTGTGTAACATCTGGCAAGGTTCCATTGAACCAGACAGCTGTGTCGATGAAGGTCATATTATGAACCCGCTTTGTGTTATTTTCTACATCTGTAACCTGAGGTATACCAACATAAGTTTTGCTGTTTTTGTCCTTAAACCATGCAAAGCTCTGCTGCCTCAATGGGATGCAAGAATTGCGGGGAGTATCAAGAGTAAAACACAAGGCACCAGTCTCAACAAAACTCCGAGAACTCTGTAGGAATACAATAAGAGTGTCCTCCGGAAGCAATGGCAAACCTAAGTCCTTTTCAGTTGTAAAGAAGCGAGGAAAGACCGACGAATCATGGCGAACTGGAACAGGTATTGGGAAGACAGACAGAAATCCCCAGCGTTGTTCTCCTTCACTCGATGTCCAGAGTTGGAGGAGGATCAGCAACATTGGCAGGCTCCGTCTTGCCCTGTGCAGAGGCATCGTCCAGCGCGGGTTGGATGGTCTTTACCAAGCGACTGGGGACCCAATGAGGCGATTCTTCACTCTGAGGAAAAACACAAACAGCTCCCCTGGATCTGTTAATAACCAGATCCGGTCCCATCCATTTATTGGATATAACATCCTTCCACATGACCATTTCGCGGGACTTAGAAACATCCCTTTGACTATGTCTGTCAGCAGCAGACTGGCCATGAGGGTCTAATATTAGGAAATTTATTGTAAAAAGGGCGAGGGAAACTCGCTCCTTGGGGGTTGCATTCTCTGCAATACCTTTTCTTTGCTTTATCAAAATGGCCTGCAAGGTTTTATTAGCCCTTTCTACTATACCTTGGCCCTGTGGATTGTATGGAAGGCCAGTGGCATGGGCTACTTGCATTAAGGCACAAAAAGTACGGAAACCTGAAGAGGAATACGCTGGACCATTATCTGTCTTTAGGCGACCTGGCCTTCCCCAGGCAGCCCAAGCTTCCAAGCAATGGGTCTTTACGTGGAGCACCTTTTCTCCCGTCAGGGGAGTGGCGTGAACAATGCCAGAACAAGTGTCCACGGACACATGAACATACTTTAACTTTCCAAATTCAGAAATATGTGTCACATCCATTTGCCATAAGTCTCCAGGGCGAAGGCCACGAGGATTAACCCCAACATGGGGAGATGGTAAAAAGGTGACACAGGTTTGACAAGCCTTAACTATATTTCGTGCCTCTTGACGGGAAAGGGAAAATTTGCGCCTTAGAGTTTCAGCAGGCACATGGTACAATTTATGGAAGTCAAAGGCAAGTGATTTTTTATCATTTAGGGAAAGCATAGCCATCCTGGTGGCTTGATCTACGATATCATTGCCTTGTGTTAGGGGACCAGGAAGCAAAGAATGAGCACGTAAATGTGAAACGAAAAAAGGGCAAGCTCGTTGTAAAATTAATGCTTGGAGTTGGACTAAAATAGTGAAAACTGTGCTAGCAGGTTTTACATAAGCCGCCACCTCCAAGGCGGACAGTGCATTAGCCACGTATTGGGAATCCGTATATAAATTAAAAGATTCAGAAAAAGTTTGGAAAACCTCCAACACAATCATACACTCTACAACCTGAGGAGCATCGGGTCGAAACATGCGGACCACAGGCTCTCTACCTTGTACAAGATAGGCTCCCCGTCCTGTCTTGGATCCATCAGTAAAAATTGTAATAGCATTTGTAATGGGCCTAATGGCAGTAACCTTGGGAAAATACACTAAATTATGTTCAACAAAGGTTAAGATGGGACTTTTGGGATAATGGTTATCTATTTTATAAGGAAAAGCACATACTAATATACTCCAATCATCCACCGTGGCAGCCAAAACTTCCACCTGTTGTTTAGTGTAGGGAATTATCAACTTATCAGGCAGCTTACCAAAATACATCAAGCAATATTTAAGCCCTAAAATAGCTTGTTGAGCTACTAGTTGAGGAAAATATTGTAATGTGCGAAAACCTAAACTATTTCCATGGAGCCACAACAGGGGCCCTTTTTGCCATACCACTCCTAAGGGAACGTCTTTGGTCTTTAAAATGCATAATAAAAGTGGCTCAGCCGGCTCATATCGATCAAGCTGAGCTGCACTCAGTGCACTTTCAATCTTAGTTAGAGCTCCACGCGCTGCTGATGTAAGAGCACGGGGGGAGGAAACATTTGGATCACCCTCAAGGATGGAAAAAAGTGGCAATAATTCTCCGTAACAAAGCTACCGAGTAATCCGCTCCTGGTCCAAAATCTTTGACCGCCTGCACCAAATCTTTAAGCTGTTTGTAAGGCACTGGCTCATGCCTTCTAATATGAGTGGCTAAATCCTCAAACACGGGGAAAATAGAAAATAAACGAGACCAGGTTCCTGGCTGGATAAAACAACACTGACCCGTGTTGGATGCATAGGGTGGGGGTGCTATAGGCCCCGCCCCTTGTTTAAAATTTCCCGCCGAAACAGTAGCCCTTTTCTTTACGGAGGCCCCTCCTCCTTCCGGGGGGTGCCAGGGCCCTGTTGCATGAGGGATAATTACTTCCTCTACTTCCTGCTCCTCTTCAGATACCTCCTCACTAGAACTTTGTCCCTGTATTGACAAATGTGCAAACTCCTCCAAGGAAGGATATAAGGGTTTAGGGGACGGCGACCGCCATTTTTCATTCTTAATATCCCTTTCACCGGGATCTTTACTATGACTAGCTTCTTGGAGCTCTTCTTTTAAACTTTTTTCCTTCTGTTTTTGTTTTCTTTTAGGCCTTACTTGCATTTCCCCACTCACATCTGACTCTGAGAGGCTATCCTGATGCCTTACTAGTGCCCTTCTTCCCTCCTTAATGAGATTGGTATGGCTTCCTTTGCTGAGACACGAATGGATTAATCTCCAAAAGGGGAGGGTACCTTTCCCTAACTCTCCCTCTTCCTTGACTCTCTCTAGGTCTTTACCCAATTTTTCCCATGAAGGGAGAGAAAGGTCTCCCGAGATCGCGAACCATGGAGCGGCCGCATCCAGGTCCCTTACGATCTTTTTTATGGTCTGATTGGAGATCTTGATGTCTCTCTGCCGAAGTAACTCCTTAATAGGTGTAATAAAGTCCCCACCCGGAATTTCAGAGCTGGGACCGTGACCCATAACTAGCAAATGCGTGCCCTTTTTTACCTTAAGGCAGAGCTTAAACCTTCTTAAGGAACAAGGGAAACGCCTTTGCTCACTATCAAGGAATTACTTTCACCTTTTCGCCGCTGACTAAACGGAATCGCGGCAGCACGCTTTGCTCGGGTCGTCACATCGGAGGCAATGGCAAAAAACAGCAACCACAAAGAACCACAAAATAAGGGCAATAGCACAGATCAGGGTGAGCTGCAGCTCAGACACGATCATGGGGATGACTTACCGGCGCCTTTCCTCTCCGTGCGTCAAGTTCTGAATCCTCTTCGGCCCCTCGCCAGGTAGCCGCACTGCAACCCGGCGTCCCGGGTTTCGGCACCACTTTGCGGCGAACACCCTCCGACCAGCAGAGGAAGAAAACCACCACAACGAAGATTCTTCTTGGATCGCACTTTATTGGAGAGCCTCTCGGTTGACTGATGGGCGTTGATGACGAGGGGCAAAGAGCGGGCTTGTTCAGCGGCCTTTTATAGTAAGCAGGGCGGTATGACAGCTCGGGATTGGATGCTGACAGCCCGCCACAAGCAAAGCCACGGGATTGGCTCGGGACAGTTTAAATTGACGCGCGAATTGACGCGCATGCGCAGCCTCGGGATGGCTTGCGCGCCAAAACATTTCCTTAATGGAGCAGCTTGACAGGCGGCTCCAGGAAGTCGGCGCCATTTTGTAATGGCGCTGACCGGCTCCCTGCAGTTATGGGTGCTGGGAATTGACCCTGGGTCCTCTGCAAGAGCAGAGTTAAGAGTGCTCTTAACTGCGGAGCCATCTCTCCAACCCCTATGCCAATGTTTTCATTCTGTCCAGTATATTAATATTTGGGTCTTTCAATTCCTGTCATTCCATGGCACAGACTTTTGTGTGGATTTAACCTAGAGCATTAAAAAAAATTTAAATCTGCTCTTTTTTCTTTTTAGAAGATATCAATAATGACCTCAATTTGGCAAGCATCTACCCTATTACAAATCATTTTCTCAAGTCCTCACAACAGTAATTTACAGTTCCAAGGTCATATGTTGCTTATTATGAAAGAAGATGAGAGTTCCCACAGACTTCAGTTACCGAAACCCACTCAAGAGGAAACTCATGTATGTATCATATATATCAGTCTTGCCAATAAAATCCTTCTCAGAAGAAAACAACAGGGCTTTCTTGGTTGACTCTATCAGTAATTTCAAGGTAGACATAACATTAATTTTATGAAGAGTTTTCGGGGGGTACTGGAGAGATGGCTTAGCAGTTAGTATTGCTTGCTGCTCTATCCTGAGGATCAGAGTTCTGATCCCAGCATCCATGTAGGGCAGTTCACAAATGCCTTTAACTCCAGCTCCAAGAGATCTGACACTCTCTTCTAGCCTCTGAGGGCACTGTCACATACACGTGTACACATAGATATATACATACAGACACACAGACACATGCGTATATACACATGCATATAAATAAAATGAATCTTTTAAAAAAGATTTCCAGAAAATTGAAGAGGAATTAGTTTGGCCTAACTCGCTTTATGCTATGGCACATGATATAAGTCACATGATGTGTGGCAGGGCCTCCAGTCTCTAGAATTCTACCTGGCCTTCTTCTCATTCCAGAATGTCATTCATCTAAATTGCACTTAGCCAAGTCCTACAGTTCCTTAGGTCACAGTCCATCTGTACTTTATTCACTCACGCTAGTCAATGGTTAGTCCTCACTTGTATAGATTTTAGTCCCCATGTATGAACAATATTGGGAAACATCTGAAAGGAATTAGATACTACAGTCATAAGGTTCAGAATAGGCTTCTTGGCTGAAGAGATATGTATTAAATTCATCTACATAGATACGAGGATTCTTGAAAATGGATCAAAGGAAGTAACTGGACCACTAGCAAAAGCAGAGTCTTTTATTAAGGTTTAAAAGATTGAGACTTACACTTGAGTTATATCCACAGAAATCATCCCAAAATAACTTAGTCAAGAGACATGAGAAAAGACAAGTGGAATTAATCAGTGAACTCACTGATTAATTGTCAGAGGCAAGAGAGAGAAAGAGAGAGGAAGAGAGGAAGGAAATTAAGAAAGAAAAGAAGACATGCTTTTGAATAGGTTTTCCTTAAAACATCTTTTTGTTTTTTTTTTCTGTTTCTTTTTTTCTCTTTTTAT
The DNA here is from genome assembly GCA_035773235.1 of Eospalax fontanierii. NCBI lineage: Eukaryota > Metazoa > Chordata > Mammalia > Rodentia > Spalacidae > Eospalax > Eospalax fontanierii. Next base: position 29,493,702 of record CM069539.1, on the reverse strand, counting down.
CTTGTTAACATTGAATTGTGTCCATTTGTCCATTTAAATTCCATATCTTGTGAGTGGCCCAATCTGATATGGCATCATCTTGAGCCCCTTTGCCAGATCTACATTCCAGGGAAAACTGAATTTGTACTATCCAGCTCCGTTCTTACTGAACATACTGAAACACTGAAATATGGCAGGTCTTTGCCCTCCCTTGATGGGATCCCTTTATTCAGCTCAGTCTTATATGATGTGGCTGGACTGGGAAATTCCCTAGAGTCTATATGTAGGCCACACACTTGCTTACAGCAAGATGCAGCTGCCTTCTCCTCCATGACACTAGAGCTGTCTCTTTCCTATCCCGTTTCCCTGACCAACATCCTGGACTGGCTGTGGAACAGGGAGAGGAAGCAGAACACCCACTCTGCTGGAGGCAGGGCTACCAGTTCCAGTAAATAGGCAGCCTGTTCACAGCCCAGGGTATCACTCTGAGGGGCAGATCAGGGAGGAAGTCGCAGCTTCCGCTGCTCTCACATCCTGCCCAGTGGACCCCGCTGAGCTCTTCCTGGACCCTGACTGCTTCCTCATCTCTCTTTCCCTTTGTTGCTTTATCCAAACACATGAACAGGCTCCTGTTTCTCCTGTTCCATGGAAGCCTCCTGGTTTCGTGCCAGTCTCGAACAAAGGGTGAGTCTTATGGCAAAGAGAGCAGGAAAGTGGGGTCTGGGAGTGAAGTTCTGAACATCCTGATTGAGAAGGGTAGGAGTTGGACCTAGGTCCCTGAATTCTCTAGCTGGCACAACCCTCTGTCCTCACCGTGGAAGCTTTTCCTGGAGGACCTGCTGTCCTATAATTCCATCAAAGTCTAGTTCTAGGGAAGTTCTGGGTGATAAAAATAACTGAAGGTCTACAGATGGGCAAGCAGAACAATACACCACTATCCTTTCAACTAGGATGCAAATCTTGATTAAGGAACTGAAAAGAGATATTTTCCTTTCTTGTCCCCACTGGATCCCCAGTGCTCTCCCTCAACCTTGACCAGCCCTAGCAGCAATGAAATATCTGCCACATTGTTCCCTTTAGAAACTACAGCTACAATCCGAGGATAAAAAAGGCAGGGGTCTTTCTGGTAACTACAGTAGACTTCTAAAACTAGATTCTCTGGTGCCCCTGGGAGATATACCAGAGGTAGATATCCACAGAGGTATGACTGGAGGATCCTAGAAACTCTAGTCTCAGTGTCTAGCCAGATGCCTACATCAGGGGCCTTCCTGTCCTCTTTTCACTAATTGACCTCCCCTACCTTATCTGATGGTTCTGACATAATGTTTAGGTTCTGAACAGGTGTCTACAGTTTGTACCTCCTGCGATGAATTTGTTGACGAGACCTGCAAGAGGAATTTAGGTGTCTGTCAATCCAGATATCCTGACTTTGCATGCCAGACCAAAGAAGTATATGTTCAACACTATAGTGGAGGTGAGATGAGGAAGGAGAACAGGAGGGTGGGAGACCTGCTTTATGGCTTAGCTTGGGGAGAAAAAGAGCACTAGGTCTGGAATCAGGATTTGTTGCGCTGGCATTGGCATTGACCTGACTGATAGTTCTGGATATGTTACTTTCATTCAGAGTTCAAAATGCTCATCTATTCGATGATTTGGTTTAACAGGTAACCTCCAAATTCCCCACCATCTCTTATATTCAGCGCCTTAAGCCGCAACAGATTAGGCCATTACATTTCTGATTTAAGTGAATATGTGTGTTCTGGAGGCAGGGACAAGTTGTCTTGGGGAGAGATCTTTTTGTGGAAGAGTCTTTAGTTTCTGGCTTTTCTTCAAGGGAGATTAGGGAAGGGAGGGTCAGCTTAACTACATTTCCTGTCGCTGACTTAACCTGTGATATCTGTTATGCCCCTACCCTCTTCAGAATACCTGTACAAATATTCCACTTTGAGCTGCCCCAAAAGATGTGTGGAATATGTGCGCATCACCAAGTGGGAGAAAAATGTCTTCATCTGCTGCAACGAAAGCTACTGTAACAGTTTGTCAACAAAAGAAAGTCTTCTCCCCAAACAGAATTTTGCCTAAGGTTCTTAACTAGTTTGTGGGGCCTTTTTTCTGACCACATCCTGTCCATTTCTTTCCGTCAAGGTTTGGAAATGCCTTCACTTAGATCCCCAACCCACACAGCCTCCTGAGATCCAAAGGGCCCAAGAGAAATGAGCCGTGAATAAGGAGGGTGGTGGAACTTCGAAGTGAAACTCAGACCCATGTCAGATCTTCCAGGTGAATCCCTGGGATTCGCAATTCTGGTAAATCAGAGTACTGTGAAAAGGAGATCATGCTGTGTCGGGACATTTGTAACACGCCAAAAGAGTGATTAAGAAAGCTGTAATAAATAATTTGACCACTAACACAGGACTCATGGATTGTTTCCGTAGTATACCAGATAAGAAGGAAAGAGATTCTGGGTAGAAAGTGGTCTTGCAAAGATTCCTCAATTGTCTAGGATCCTAAATTCGGTTTCACCTGATGCTGGCAAAGCTGCTGGGTTCTTTTGCTCTTATAGTTAAGGAATTGGGAACCTATCTGGGTTCAAGTGTTTCCTTTCTGGTGACTCTCCTTATTCTCCTTCGTCCCTTTTAGCACAGAGATTGGATCCCCACGTTTGTTCATAAACATGGAAATAGGTGCAATAGGACTCCTTGTAAGTACGCAAGCACCAAAGCCACTGTAGCAGAGTCCCTTGCCTTGGTACATGGTACTAAAACAGTTGTTGGTTGGTTGGGGCAGAGTGGGCCTCCAGGCTTCTTTCCTTTGAGGTGTAATGGGGAAAGAGAAACTTACTACAGGTAAAGGAAAATGGCTTCGTTTTCTACAAAGTGAAAAATTCCTGCTGGGGACAAAGACTCCGAAAGGCAGCCATTAATTTACTTTACTCATGCTAGGGCCACATAACCTCAGACTTTTTATGGTTGAGGCTGGAAGGACTCTCACAGAGAGAGGGGGCTTTGACTTTCCATAAGGGCATCTTCTGACCTCTTGTGTCTTGGGAATGGGAGACTTTGGTGAGGGCAAGAGAATGGAAAAATTTCTAGTCACTGTATGACTTAAAGAACACAAATTCTGGGCTGGAGCGATGGCTCAGTGGTTAAGAACACTGGCTGCTCTTGCAGAGGACCTGGGTTGGATTCCCAGCACGCACATGGCAGCTAACAACCATCTGTAATGTCAGTTACAGGGGGATCTGATGCCCTCTTCTGATTTCCATGGGCATTGCATGACAGGTGCACTTACACACATGCAGGTAATATACTCATACACATAAAATAAAAATAATAAAATACTTTTTAAAAGAACACAAATTCCTTTTCAAATTATTATTTCAAATGATTGTTAATTTATATTATGTATATTATATGTTTTTCTCTGTCATTTCCATACATGAATATATCAAGCTTTGCTTGAATTCCACTTCCCTTCTGCCCTCTCTTGCCATCTTCACATTCTCCCTCCCCAAGTCACCATCCCTATGGTCTCAATTCATTATCATTTAAATTCCAGCTTCAAGAGAAAATGTTCATTATCTGTCTTCTGCATATGGCTTATTTAATTTGTCATGATAACCTCCAGTTCTGTCCATTCCCATGCAAATTACAGGGTCCTATTCTTTTTTTATGGCTCATATTCCTATGATGCATCATATACCTGTAAACACCATGATTCCACTAGTTGGCTATTGTGAATAGTATGCAATTGTCATTTATTTCATTTACTTTTATTTTAGTTCTACTTGCAGGTGAGGAACTTGGGGCTAAAAGGCTAAATCACTTAACAAATGCTACAATTGTTTTATCAGTGGGCTGAATTAAGCAATATAAAAGGCAAGGCACGAATGAGTGCTTGTCACTCAGATGGCTGCTTCCTGCACTTGGATGCTTACCTGTGCTGCCCTGGGCTCCAGGTAATCTAAGCTGACTCCTTCACACCCAGATGGACTTGAACTCTTCCCAGGGACTACCTAGAAAGTCACAACTTTGACAAATCTGTGTGATTTTCATATCTCTATATAAAACAGCATGGTATGCTGTTGATTTTGTCAACTTGACACAATCTAGAAACAGCTGGGAGGAAGGAACCTCACTTGAGGAATTTCTTCCATCATATGGGGCATTGGCTTGGTCATTGAGTGATGTAGTGGGGCTGAGCCCACTGTGGGCCACGCCACCCCTGGGTATGTGGTCCTGATTGTACAAAAAAGCAAGCTGAGGAGAGGGGAGAGGAAGCAAGCCAGTGAGCAGCATTCTTTCCTGGTCGGTTTCTCAGTTCCTCTCTCCAGTTTCCTGCCCTGCTGGAATTCCTGTATTGGTGGGCGGTCAGTGATGGACTGTAACTTGGAAGAGTAAGATACAATAAACCCTTCCCTCCCCAAGTTATTTTTGGTCAGAGTGTTCACCACAGGCACAGGAAGGAAACTAAAACATACGGGTACTATGAAAATTAAATTGAAAAAAAAATATGTGAAGCACTTCATAAGGTGACTAGCATGTATTAACTGCCCAACAGAAAATAATTACTAATATAATCCCTTTTTTCAATGTATATTTTATTGATTCCTTTGTGCGTTTCATATATTACATCTTGATTGTATTTGGGCCCTCTCCCCCGTCTACATCCCCCGCCCACCCACAAGATTTCATGCATTTTGTCATATATTTCAAGACCCATCGAGTCAAGTTTGTGTAGCAAGATGTGTGTTGCTGTGAATTCATCCACTGGAGCTTGTCCAGCCTATCTAGCATCCTTAAAGAAGCTCAACTCTCCCTTAGCTAGTACTGAGCATCTGCTAATAGTTCCCCAGCTAAAGTTTGGGCCTTATGCTCACTGCCTCAGTTCTATGCTGAGTTTTTGTCTGATTGAGTTTGTGTGGGTCTTCTGCATACATTTGATAGTTTTCAAAAGTTCGAAATTTATTTGAAATTATTTCACTGTAGCTAATATTTTATTTTTAAACTCTTTAGCATTTGCTTTAGTTAAGATATGGTTTATAGCAGTACTTTATTTTGATGCCAGGAACAAAACATTCATATATATGTATATATGTAAAAATGTATATATGTATAAATGTATATATAGATGTTCCTACATGACAATGAATGTTTGTATTAAACAGGAAAAGCATAATAGAAAGATATGGGCAGATTTTAGGAGTTTAAAATGTGCATAAACTTGTAGAATTTATAGAAGTTCAAATTGCAAATCATATAAAGAGAAAGCTAAATATTTTCATATTGGTCCTGAAATATTTTCCTTTTATTTTCTCTTGCTGGGATCAAACCCAGAGTCATGCACATAATAGGCAAGTACTCTACCAATGAGCTGCAACTTGTTCTAAATTCTGACTAATCTAAAAAACATGAGGGAGTTTCTAGTCCTCATTTTTTGTGTTAGGTATACCATTCTTGGTCTTGAGAAAGATACACTAACCAACCTTTGACTACAATAATGCAAAGAAAATGTCACTTCATATTTTAAAAAATCTTTTTATATTTAATCATTGTATGTTTCATACAGAAAATCTCAGTCTTAATCATTATACCGTTTTCCTACAGGACCTCCCCCCACAGCCTCCCAACTGGAATCCATACATTCTTTCAGCTATTTTAAGGTCTATTGTGTCAAGTTAGTGTCCCCAAATGACCTCAGGACAGGTTCATCCACTGAGATCTGGTCAGCCTTACAGAGTCCCTCACTTTAGGAAGACTAGTTCATCCTCAGCCAACAGTAATCAGTTGCCAATATTTCTTAAGCAAAAGTTGGGGTCTGCTGTCCATTTCTCTAGTTCCTTACTGGGTTCGTGTCTCCTTGAATTTGCATGGGTCTTGAGCATGCTGAAATCACTGCCGCGGTTCATATGAGCAGGGTCGCAGGAGCCTATAGGGTTCTGTCTCCACATGGTTGCACACCTCCTCATTGGCTCTAAACAATCTTTCTGCCCTCTCTTTCACAATGGTTGCTGAGCCCTGGGTATGTGATGCTTAATATAGGAGTCCCGTCCAGGGACACTCACTCTACAGGCTCCTAATCTCCATGATTTAATCATTTGTGCATTTGTGACCTTTTGTGTTACTGGTCCTTTGTTACATGAGGGAGCTTTATTAACGAGAGCTGAGAGATTCATTAGTGACTTCTTTACCCCTTGTGCTATATTGCGTGAACCTTGGGTATAGAAGCTGCATTGTACATATGCTGTTTAAGCACGGGCAATTCACAGACAATGTCTGTGTGTGACCATCTGTGGTACTCTGTAGTAGTCTCTGGTGCAAAAGAAGCTTCTTTGATTAGTGATGACTGGAATACTTGACTATAACTACAGGGATACATGTTTTGCATTTAGTAAGAAGTTAAATTAGGCTAGGGATGTGACAGCCTTGGGGATTTCTCTGAGATCAAAAACCTCTTCAGCCGTGTGTGTTTGGCTATGAGTACAGTGCCACACATGACTTTCCTGCCATTGAGACTCTGAGACGGACTAGGTAGCCGTTGATTGGCCCCAGTATAAAGGTGCCATTACTACACCAGTGTCGAATGCTGTGCCAGTCATTGACGTGTGCATTTGTTCATGAAGCTGGAGTTGGGCCATTGATTAATGTTCTCCCTTGGTTACTTGCATAGTGCTCTCCAGAGCTATAAGAGTTAGACTTCAGGGGAAGTGGCTTCCACATCAGTTTTAGCTCCATTGCTCCAAATCTGATCTCAGACATATGTCCTGTCTTAGCAATAGGCAATCAAGGGCTGTGGCAATAGCCTGTGTAATTTTTGGAGTCTCTTGGACCACCCTGGCCAACAACTCAAAGAAAGGTTTCTCCTGACAGGCACTGTTTCTTGTTATGTAGCCTTCAACTATGCACATGGCTCATGTAGAGATATTGCATATGGATTTGTCATTGTTGGACCAGTGTGATTCTCTCTGGTGTTTTATACTTCGTAGGCATTATTTCTCTGTCTCTCCCTGTCAAATCTTCCCTCCATGCCTTCTCCATTTAAAGTATCCCCATTTTGTTCATTTCTTCCTTGATAATACCAAGGACCTCTCTTGAGCTCCTTCTTCCCATTTATCTCCATAGTTCCTTATATAACTCTCCCTTCCCTTCCATTTAAATGCCCCCCCTCTTTCATCTATTTCTCCCTTAGCAACACCTGTCTCCTATTATTCTTCTCTGTTAGGTTCGTTTACCTCCCTGGTTCCTTTCCATTTCCTGGTTCCTGTACTTACATTAGAATACATACTCACATATAGGGTTTGGTGATAGGATCCACATATGAGAGAGAACATATCATTTGTTTTTCTGACTCTGTGTTACTCCACTTAGCACAACAGTTTCTAGTTCTACCCATTTTCCTGGAAATATTAGAATTTCTTCTTTCTTCATCCCTGTGTAGAACTCCATTGTGTACATATATTACATTCTCATTATCCACTCATCAGTTGAGAAGCACTTTGGTTGCTCCATCTCTTAGCTATTGTGAAAACAGCAGCAACAAACATGGATGTACAAGTATCTCTGCAATAGGATGAGTCCTTTGGGTATATGCCAAGGAGTGGCATAATCAGGTCAAATGGTAGATTCATTTTTAGTTTTTAAAGAGTTCTCCACACTGCTTTCCATAGAGCTTGCTTGAGTTTACAATCCCACCAGCAATGAATGAGCGTTCCTCTTTCCCCACATCCTCTCCAGAATTTGGTATCATTTTTTCTCTTGATCTTAGCCAGTCTGACTGAGATAAAATGAAATCTTAAAGTGGTTTTAATTAGCATTTTCCTAATTATTAACAATGTTGAACACTTTTAAAGATGTTTCTTAGTCATCTTTATTTCTTCTTTTGAAAACTCTCTGCTCAGATCCTTAGCCCATCTTTTAATTGGGGCACTTGTTTTCTTGAGTCTTTGTTTTTTGAGTTCTTTATAAATTCTGTATGTTAAACTTCTTTCTTATGTCTCTCTGGTGAAGATTTTCTTCCACTCTACAGGTTTTCTCTTCACTTCCTTGATTATTTCTTTTGCTGTACAGAAACTTTTTAGTTTAATGAGGTTCCACTTGTTGATTATTGACCTTAATTTCTGAGCAACTGCTGTCTAATTTAAAAAGTTCTTTCCTATATCTATATCTTATAGGTTACTGCCAGTGTTTTCTTTTAAAAGTTTCAGAGTTTTAGGTTTCACATTGAGGTCCTTGATCCATTTGGAGTTGACTTTTGTACAAGGGGAGGGATAAAGGTCTAGTTTCATTCTTCTACAGGTGGAGATCCAGTTTTGCCAGCTCCATATGCTGAAGAGGCTATCTTTCCTCCAGAGTGTTCCTGCCCCTTTGTCAAATATCGAGTGGCTGAAATTGTATCTTCTCATGTTTGAGTCTTCAGTTATCTTCCATTGGTCTGCAGGTGTATTTTTGTGCCAGTGCCATGTTGTTTTCATGACTATTGCTCTGTAATATAGCTTGAAGTCTGGTATAGTAATCCCCTTGCATTTTTCTTTGTGCTCAGGGTTGCTTTGTCTATCTGGGGTCTTTTTGCTTCCATATGAATTTGAGGATTTTTTTCTAATTCTATAAAGAATGCCATGGGGATTTTGATTGAGATTGCATTGAATCTATATATTGCTTTTGGTAGGAGAGTCATCTTCACAATATTAATTTCTCCAATCCATGAGCAGGGAGGTCCTTCCATCTTCTGGTGTCTTCCTCAGTCTCTAAAATTTTCATTGTAGAGATCTTTAATGTCTTTGCTCAGGTTTATTCCGAAATTTTTTATTTATTTATTTTGAGGTTATTGTGAATGGGAGGTTTTCCTTGTATTCTTTCTCTAATTGCTCATTATTGGTGCATTAAAAAGGCTTCTGATTTTTGTAGATTGATTTTGTAACCTGCTACTTTCATGAAAGTGTAAATCATTTCTAGGAGTTTTTGGTGGATTTTTTTTTTTTGGCATCTCTTGGGTATAATATCTTGTCATCTGCAAAAAAGGAATAATTTGACCTCTTATTTTCCAGTGAGTATTCCTTTAACTTCCTTCTCTTTTCTTATTTCTCTAGCAAGAGTTTCAAGCACTATATTCAAAGGGAATGAAGGTAGTAAACAACCTTGTCTAATTTTAGTGGGAATGCTTCCAGTATTTCTCTACTTAGAATGATATTGGCTGTGGGTTTTTTGCATATAACTTTAATTATGCTGAGGTAGATTCCCTCCAGTCCAATTCCCTGTAGGACTTTTAACATAAATGGATGTTGAAATTTGTCAAAGACCTTTTCTGCATCTTTTGAAATGGCCATGCGATTTTTGTCTTTAAGTCCATTTATGTGCTCTATGATATTTATTGACATATGTATACTGAACCACACTTACATTTGGAATAAAGCCGATTTGATCATGATGGATGATCTTTTTGATGTGTCTATATGCAGTTTGCAAGTATTTTTGTTGAGAATTTTTGCATCATTTTTATTATGGATATGGCTCTATAGTTTTCTCTTTTGGTTATATCTTTAACTGGTTTTGGTATTAGAGTGATGCTGGCTTCATAGAAGGAATTTGGAATTCTCCCTCTGTTTCCTTCTTTTTAATAATTTAAGTAGTATTAGATGTAAATCTTCTTTGAATGTCTAGTAGAACTCTGCTTTGACTCCATTTGGGCCTGGATTATTTTTGGTCTGGAGGTTTTGTATTACTGTTTCAATTTCCATATGTGTTATGTGTCTGTTTAAACTGCTGATCTCTTCTTGGTTTAGCTTTGGTGATTCCCATGATTTTAGATATGCATTCATTTCTTTAAGGTTTTCAAATTTAATAGCATATAGGGTTTTAAAGTATTCCCTTACATTGTTCTCAATCTTTGTGTTGTCTGTTGTGATGTTTCTCCTTTTGTCTCTGATTTTGTTGATTTGAAGTTGCTCTTTCTTTATTTTGGTTAATTCGGTCAAGGGTCTGTCTACCCTTTTTATCTTTTCAAAGAACCAGCTCTTGGATTAATTGATTCTTTGTGTTGTTTTCTTTGTTTCTATTTCATTAATTTCTGCTCTGAATTTTGTTATTTCTTCTTCTCTGCTGGATTTGGGTTTTATTTATTGTTGGCTTTCAAGATTCTTGAGTTGCAATGTGAAATCATTTATTTATGCTCTTCCTGATTTTTTAGTGTAGGCACTTAGAGCTATAAACTTCCTTCTTAGGATTGCTTTTAAAGTGTCCCAGAGGCTTTGTTGTCTTCTCTTCTTTGTTTAATTCCAAGAATACTTTTATTTCTTTCTTAATTTCTCCTTTGGCACATTCACCATTCATGAGTGTGTTGTTTAGTCTCCAGGTGATTGTGAAGTTACTAAGGCTTCTTCTGGTGTTGATTTTAAGGTTTATTACATTGTGGTCTAATAGAATACATGGAGTTATTTCAGTCTTCTTGAATTTGATGAGGTTTGTTTTGTGACCCAGCATGTGGTTGATTTTGGAGAAAGTTCCATGGGGTGCTGAGTAGAATGTGTATTCTTTGGTGCTTGGGTGGAATATTTGGTAGATGTCTGTTAGGTCCATTGGCTGTATGGTATTGTTTAATTTAGATGTCTCTCTGTTTATTCTCTGACCTGTCTAATGGAGCAGTGGGGTATCAAAGTCCCCTACTACTAGTGAGTTGGGATTAATCTGTGTTTTAAAGGTCTGTAATACTGTTTGTATGAAGTTGGGTGCACCAGAGTTTGGCGCACAAATGTTCATAACTGTAATATCTTCTTGGCTAATTTTCCCTTTGATCACAATAAAGTGACCCTCTTATCTTTTCTGATTAGTTTTAGTTTGAAATATATTTTACAAATACTAGAATGGCACCTCCTGCTTGTTTCTTAATGCCATTATCTTGAAATATCTTTTCCATCCTTTTATCTTAAGGTAGTGCCTTAAAGGTGAGATAGGTTTCTTGCAGACAACAGAATGTTAGATTTTGTTTATTGATTCATTCAAGTAACCTGTATCTTTTGACTGGAGACTTGAGTACATTGATATTTAAAGTTATTATTGGAGGATGTGTATTGATTCCCATCATTTTAAACTCTGTTTGCATCTTTGGTCTAACTTTGTGGTTCTCTAGTTATACCTTTATTTAGTTTCTTTCTGTTGTCCCTTGGGTATAATTGTTCCTTTCTTCAGCTCTTTGTATTGCTTCAAATATTCTCTGTAGGGTTGGTTTTTAGGTGGACACAAACTCAGTCTATTCATGTATTGGAAGATTTTTCTTTCCCCTTCAACAATAATAGACATTTTTTCTGGGTAGGGTATTTTATGTTGGCATTCATTGACATTTAGAAATGAGAATACTTTGGTCCAGGCTCTTCTGGATTTCATAGTTTGCACTGAAAAGTCAGCTGTAATTCTGATGGGTTTTGTTTATATCTGACTTGTTTTTCTTTTGCAGCTTTCAAAATTCTCTCTTTACTATGATGTGCCATGGGGAGTTTCTTTTCTGGGCCTATTTGGTGTTCTATGTACTTCTTGTATTTGTATGGGAATGTCTTTCCTTAATTTTGGGAAATATTCTTCTTTGATCTGGTTGAAGATCTGGTCAGATCCATTAGCCTCTCTTTCCTCTATGCCATGATGCATAAATTAGGTTGTCGGGGGTCCAACTCTCGGAGCCAGCCGGAGGGGGACCAAAAGGTCTCTGTTGTGGTGGGGGTTGAGTAGGCACAGAATCAAGACACCAACTCCGGGAGTTGAGCGAAAAGCCAGCAGTGGTAATCTGCTGCAAACTCATTTATTCAAGAAAGAGCAGAGGGTCTTATAGGTCTTGTTAGCCAATAGCCTTATGGGGTGGGGTCCTGACTAAAGCCAATTGTAGTTTGTTTCCAGGTGGATCAGATTATTTCCAGGTGGCTGGGCAGAAGCTGGCTTCACAACTAACCAGTGCGGAACACCATGCCCACGAGAGCCGTTCCTCCATTCCTCCTGGCAGGTGGCATAGCTAGGCCCACTTGCATTATGCAGCTTGCATGGTATCCTCTAGAACTATGAGAGCCGTTCCTCCATTCCTCCTGGCAGGTGGCATAGCTAGGCCCACCTGCATTATGCAGCTTGCATGTTATCCTCTAGAACTATGAGAGCTGGTCAGCAGGGAGGAGCCAGGTCAGTTTCAGCTCTATTGCCCCAAGTCCTGTGTCTGAAGTATGTCTTGTTTTTAGCAATAGGGTCTTAATTTCAAGTCATGAGAGGTAATCAAGGGCTGTGGCAATAACCTCTATAATTTTGGGAGTCTCTTAGACTGCACCCTGACCAAAAATGCAAGGGGAGTTGTCTGTCTCCTGTCTGGTACTGTGTTCCTTGTTTGTATAGCTTTTACGTATACACAGGCCCTCATGTTAAGATATTGTATGTGTATTTTTCAGGGGGTGGGTTGAGTTAATACATTTTTCTCTGGTTTTCATAGCAAGGGAGGCATGATGGCTTGGGTTCCGGGTGGGACTGCAGGAGCTTTTGGCATAGTATATTATATTCCCACAGATCAGGAAACAGAGACAGATGGAGTCAGGGAACACAGGCCAAGCTACAACCGATGGGGCGGGGGTTGTTGAGCTAATACATTTCACTAAGCTTTATTTATCTCCTTGTTCTCTCCCCTTCCCTCTGGCTAGCCTCCTTCCTCCCTTCCAGTTGAAGTACCCCGTTTTCCCCTTGCTGGTACCTGTCTCTATGATCCCCCTCTCTTGAGTTCCTAGTTCCCCTTCACCCTCTGGTTCCTTGTCTGTTGCTCCTTCCTCCCTTCCCAGGTGAATCCCCCTTGGTTACATCTGTTTCCCAGTATCCCCCTCTCTCGGGCTCTTTCTTCCCTTTCACTTCTGTGCTTCCTCTTTCTATTTTCCTGGCTCCCGCGTTACACCAGGATATATACCTACTTCTTACTGGTGTTCTCTTTTTTTATTGATATGTACTTCATTTTCTTGATTTCTTTTGTATTCTACCGTGTTTTTCTTAGGTCTTAGAGCATGTTTAAGGCAAGCACCTTGAAGTCTTTGCTTAATAAATCTGATGTCTAGGCTTCTCAAGAGAGATTTCTGTTGATTCATTTCAATTTGTTTTGCTTACTTTTTTGTTCTTTGTTTTTTTTAGAAAGAATTTCATTACGTAGACCAGGCTGGCCTAGAACTTACAGACATTCTCCTGCCTCTGCCTTCTGAGTGCTGGAATGAAAGGTGTGTGGCACTATACCTTTCTTAGTTTATTTCTAGACTTGGATCTATTTTCCTGCTTCTTCGTATGTTTTATGTTTAATAATTAATATGGTCATTTTACTATTACAATGTGATAACTACACTGCTGTAGTTTGAATGTGAGTTCTTCTGCACAGGTTCATGTGTTTGAACATTTGGTCCCCCAACAGGTGGTACTGTTTTGGGAAGCTGTGGGACATTTGGAGGTGAGACCTAGCTTGTCTCTGGGGGTGGTGGCCTTATCGGTTGTAGTTTGACCTGTGTTCCCTATTTCTGTTTCCTGATCTGTGGGAATGTAATACACTGTGCCAAAAGCTCCTGCAGCCCTAGCTGGGACCAAGCCACCATGCCTCCCCTGCTATGAATGTGAGCTAAAACAAATCCTTCCGTTTTACCTACCATGAAACTAAGCTAAAAAACCCCTTCTCTTCCAAGTTGCATGTGTTGGGTGCTTAGTCAAAGCAACAGTAAAGTAATTAATACATCTAGAAATCAGATTCTTTTACTTTCCCAGGGAAAAGTCTTCAGTAGTCGACTTGTTAGGGGATTTTAAGAAACGACTATAATTAGACAAATCTTTGCCACATGTTTCTGTCCTTTTGACTTAGTTCAGTAACATCTTGGCAGATCTTTCTTTGAATGTCAGTTCCTAAAATAACAGACAAAAACACAGTCCACCAAAACCACATTTATACAGAAATACAATTATACACCCCAAATGGCTACCTCTCCAGGGTTTTGAGATTTGATCTACAAATTTGTGCATTCCTTCTCCACTGACCTAGGGTTGCTTTGAGATTAGTTCAAAGGGAAAGCGTGGGGTCTTCTCAGTCTCTTCTAAGCACACAGCTTGCCAGGGGTATGCAGATGGCTTTCAGTGTTTACATGGCTGCTTCTGTGCTTTCAGTTTCCCCAAGAATCAACTCCACCTTATCTTCCAGGCCTTAATTTGTGTCTTATTACTTGAGTAATCTCTTATCCTATAGGTCTTTTTGCCTTTCAGTTCCTCTGTGGCTTTTGTAAGGGTCTCCTACCACTTTCTTGCTTGATTTCTGAGTTAGATGAAACAGGTGTGAATACCTTCCAGCCATTCTATAAGTATCTCACTGATGAATTAGAACAAATGCACACAAAGCATGGCAGGGAAGGGCTGGCGCCAAAGGTCAATAAAAACTCCACAAAACTTCCCTACCATTTGGAAGATTATTTTGTTCGTGGTTAGACATTTACTTGGTCTTGATAAACCTTTGCCTATCTTCCAGAGCCCTGGCAAAGTTGGTTTTAATATATTAAGGGTTTTTTATTGTTGCTTTTGGTTTTTGTTTTGTTTTTCTGATGAGGGGATCACAGAACTTAGAACTTCTACTATTTTGCTGACCTAAACCATAACAACGTGACCAATCAGTAAAGAAAAAAGTTCAAAGAGCTGAAGGTCCACAAAAGGCTTGGTCTAACAGCTCTGACTCCATTTCTCTGGGATTCTCTCAGCTCTGTTTTTATTTCCTGGAAGCTTCAGTCTTCACTTGGTATAAAGATTCCCTTTGTCTTCCGCCATCCCAGTGAAGTGTGTTCACTAGCGTATACCACGCATTTGCATCCAGCAGAATTTTTAGAAAGAAACCCTTCATGAGTATGAATCAGCTTCTTGTGTATGAATCATCTTTCAGAGCCCAGAGATTTATTCTAGTTCTAGTGTTTTTACATCTAGGTTAATGATTTCAAAGAATCTGCAAGTTCCCTGAAATTGGAGTGCAATGATGTGCTCATCTGTGCTCACCACTTTATTGTTGATTTGTACTTGTTTTACCCAGAATGACCTGGATTTCTAGTGTCTGTCTGTTCTCAGGTCTTCAGAGCTTCCTGGTGAACCCTCCTACAGCATTCTCAAAAAGGACAAGATGCTTTCCTGAGTTAGCATAAGACCTTGCTTTTTGTGTGTGTGGCAGGGGCGGGCGTCTTTTTGAGACAAGGTTTCCCTGTAGCCCCAGCTAGCCTGGAACTCGATATGTAGAACAGGTTGGCCTCGAACTCACAGATACCCACCTGTGTCTGCCTCCCGAGTGCTGGGATTAAAGGCGTTCACCACCACACCTGGCAAGACCCTACCTTTATAAGGTTCTCTTTGATACTGTTTATAACTGGACAAGTAACAATACCTCATCTATTTCTAAGGTGTATATATAAAATTTTTGAGATGATAAAGGAAACCGAGGAAGAAGAAAATGGAATCATATCACCAAGTCCACCTGAAGCTGGCTTCAGCCTGCCCCAGCAGCTCATCTTTCACACCCTCTGTTTTTCCTCCATGTCCATACCCTTCCTATTCCACCTGCTGGTCTTCTCTGGACTCACCTTTCATGTGCGTTACCGCTCAGCCCAGGTTAGATACTATGTTTAAAATGTTCTTTCTTTTTCTCTGACTAGAATATTTTTATTTCTTCTTTGACTTCAATTTCAATATTTTAATGTATTCTTCCCCACTTGACCCAAGTAAGCAGAATAATGGCCTAATTCAGGTTCCCAGAGTCAAATGTATCCTTCTTTATTTGAGCACATAGTTTTACGAAATTGTGATGATTCATCTTGATGGCATTAACTAACTAGTGGTCTAGGTTCCATGTCCTCCATAATCATTCCAGTGTCTGGAACAAATAAGATGCTACACAAGTATTCATGTAACCCAATGAATCATAACAATATGACAGAGTTTTTGAGACTGCTTTCGTGTGGTATTGTGTTGCTGTAGCAGAATACAAGGTGGCTAGCCCATGAGGAGAAGAGATTATTTTTCACTGTTATGGAGGCTGGGAAGTCTAATATCAAGGTGCTGGCACCTGGTTTTACCCTGTGGGTGGCAGAAGGGAGAAGAAGAGAGTGTGAGAGCAAGAGTTAGTTGACTTTACTTTTGTTAACAGCCCTATTTTTGATCCCTAAGAGGTCACATCCTATCATCCTTCCTACCTCAAACTATTTTTCTACAGGAGACCTACCTCTGTGGACCAGTCAGGTAGGAGAACACAGTAGCCAGAGCAAAGTAGCCAAGAGCATAGAGGAAATATAGGCAGTATAGTGCAGAATGATATTCACAAAGTCAAACTGCTGGGTGCTGTAGACCACGGCACAGCCACACAATGGATTTATATTCACTGACTGAGGATGAGATATTGATTCATACACGTTCAATGTAGTGTAATTTACATACTTTTTGTTTGTTTTAGAGACAGGGTGCTGCCCTATGTAGCCTTGTCTGGCCTGGAACTCACTATATACAGAAGGCTGATCTTGAACTCACAGAGATCTGTCTCTATCTGCCTTTTAATAATTTACATACATTTTGCTACCTGGGTGTGATGGAACACAATCCAATCCCAGCACTCTGGTGTTTGGGGATCATGAATTAGAGGTCGGCCTGGGATTCATAGTGAGACCTTATCTTTAAAAAATACAATATTTTGTTATGATTCCATTTGCATTGACATTCTGGGAGAGAAAAATAATAAACAGAAAACAGATCAATAGTTTTTGGGCTGGGGAATGAGGCACGGTACACAAAAGGGTACACAGGTGTCATATTAGGGCAACAGGACCATTCTGTGTAGTAGTAGATACATGAATCTGTGCATTTTTCAAAACCTCTAAGATATTCTATAATACCTTGAGTGCATTTTAATGCATACAAAATTTGAAATAGACTGATCTATCAGAGACTCTAAAATGGAATGCAGACTATGACAGACTGTAGTGCAAATATATGGGAACACTTCTCTGAAGGAATGAAAGGAAAGTGTATTAATAAGTAACTGTCAAGTGGTGATCAAGTGGGATGTATACTAGGAAAGGCACATGGAACCTGAGGTTGATAATCAGGTTAATAAGTTGTTTTTCACATGATACAGGTTAAAAAATTCTAAAACTATTTTCCAGATATATAAAGTTGAAAAAAAAAAGCGTATGAATGGTAAGTAATGGAAGCAGGCTTCTCATTGTCAGAACAAGGAATTACATTTGCAGAAGCAAAGGAAAGATCAGAACTGATGTGTTTACCTATGTAACTTGTGTCGAGCCTTTATATTTCATTTTAAAAAGTAAGTTTTATTATGTATATTTAAGAAATACAACATGATAGAATTAGATACATGTATACAGAAAGCCCCTGACTTAGATATTTTTCTTCCTGTCACCATACATGAAAGCAGTATATATTCAGCTGAAGTTACATTTCAAATTTCAAGTTTGATTTTTCTCTCTGGTCTTGCTGTCTGCAGCTTGCACCTATTGTGCTGGACAACAGCAGCCATAGCTTCCGGTCAGTCAAGCTCTGCATCACTCAGGCTCTATCAGCAGAAAAGCCGGACACTATGATGTACCCAGTTGCTAAAGGACAATATATTTGGTAAGTTATGTGTAGCAAATGCATTTTAAATTTACTATATTTCAGTTTATGGTGACTTTTTCAATACACCTTGACCCTGTTGACTACTGTTTTATTCTCTATTTCTATAATTTGATATTTGAATTAATTTGCTTACCTTTAGCTTGTACATATAAGTGGTATTACACTTTTTTTCTACATCCAGCTTATTTCACTTAGCATAAAGTCTTTGAGTTCTATCTATGTTGGGGCAAATGGCAGCACCCCTTGTTTAAGACTTGAATGGTTTCTGTATGCATGTGCATATTGCCGTTTTCTTATTCATTTGTGCGTTGGTATAATGATCTAGATTGTTTCTATAGCTCGGCTATTGTTAGTAATGTCACAGTAAACATGGAAATGCAGTCATTTTTACCGAATGGTGATTTCATTTCCTTTGGGTATAAACATAAAAGAGGTATTTCTGAGTCACGTGGTGGTTCTGTTTTCAGGTATCTTTGGGAATCTCTGCACTGTTTGTCCATAGTGGCAGCATTCCCCACCAACAGAACAGAAGGACTCCCTTTTCTCTATATCATCGCCAACAACGATCTCTTGTTTTTTTTTTTTTTTGATGACAGCTATTCCAACAGGTGTGAGATGCTGTCTCATAGGAAGTTTACTTTATTCCTCTGTGATGATTGGCAATGTTAAACACCTTCTGTACCTACTGGATATCTTTTTCATCTTTGGAGAAATGTCTATTCAAGTCCTTTGCTCATATTTAACCAGGTTATTTGCTTTTATTTGTCTGTCTAGTTGTATGAGCTCCTTATGTATCTTGACTAGCAGCCACTTCTCTGACATATTCTTTACAAACGTTTTCCCTGTGTGTAGGTTGCCTTTTCAGTTTGCTAATTGTCTCCTTTGCTTTTCAGAAGCTTTTTAGCCTGATGTTATTCCATTTCTTTCTATTTTTGCTTTTGTAATCTAAGCTTTGAATGCAGTAGTCAGGAAGTCATCACCACAGCTGTAGACAGAGAGATTTCCTCTTATGTTTTCTACTAGGCATCTTATGATCTCAGCTCTTACATTTAGGTCTTTTATCCATTTGAGTTATTTTTGTTCATTCATTTGCAATTTCATTCACTTGCAAGTAGAAATATAGTTTTCTTTTCAGCATCATTTATTAAAAGACCTGCCTTTCCTCCACTTGATTTTTCTTTTTCTCATGTGTTTGCGGTGTGTGTGGGTATGTTCCTGTGTATATGTGAATATACATATTCATATGTCTGTGTGCAGGTGTGCATTTACATACATGTGTGTTTATATGTGGAGGCCCAATGTTGAGTCATCCTCAATAGCTCTCCATCTTATTCCTAGGATGGGGTTGAGGTCTCTCCATTGAACCCAGAGCTTGCTGATACTGTTAATCTGGCTAGCCAGCTTGCCCTGGGGATTTCTTTCTCCACCCTCTTAGCCCTTCCTGAAATGCCAGGCAGGCCACCATGCTCACCCCATATGCCCATGGGTGCTAGAGATCTGAATTCTAGTCCTCATGCTTGTACGGTAGGCGCTTTACCATTGAGAGAGCTTCTCAATCTTCCATTTGTTTTTCTTGGCATTGTTCTGTGCCATCATCTTACTACATTTCCTTAAGGTGTGGTTTAAAGAGAGAATGTCCACTCTAGCTTTTGGTCTCTCCTTGCTGATTATAATGTCAGCTGTGGATTTTATAAATGGTTCTTATCACATTGAGCAACTTTCATTCTATACTTAAACCACTGAGAGATATTAATCAGGGAAGGGTGCTTAACTTTGTTGAATGTAATGATCAGTTGATGTGATTACTTGGTTTTCATCTTTTACTCTGTTAGTATGACATATTACATATCGAACTAGTCTTGAATGCCAGTGATAAATGCCATTTATTCATGATGGATAACATTTTTAATGTGTGGCTGAATTAGTCTCTTAATTATATAAGTACAATCATTTAAAAGGGAAAGTTGAGACTAGAGAGATAACTCAGCAAGTAAGAGCACGTGTTGCCCTTCTAGAGGACTGAGTTCAGTTCACCACACCCATGTCGGGTAGCTCACAACTGCCTGTACCTCCAGGTGCAGGGGATCGGACGCCCTCTTCTGCCTCCCCCAAAACACATATGACATACACCAATATAGATACATGTATATAAACATAAATAAAAGTTTAAAATTTTTGAAAAGGGGAAGATTAAGGTGTGAGCTTATCACCAGCATTTCCCTGATGGCTATTGAGTAGCCACTATTTTTCATTTCCTTATTTTCTGTTGGACATATCCTTTTTAAGTACATCTAGTTTTCTCCATTTGATTAGCCTGGTTTAGCAGAATCATTATATAATGTCTTTGAAAACAGAACTGCATCTCCTCCTTTGTTTTACATTCTAAAACAGCACTTTCCCCTGCTTTCGGCAAACATTATAATAATCCTGTGTCCAGCATTTCTAACTTACTGATCATCGCAGTGACACGGAAGCAGCTAGCACAACCATATTGCTGGAATTAGGAAAGCAGCACAGCTGAGTAAAACTCAGAGATGAATCAACTTAGAGTTCCTGGCTTAAAACAGGAACCATGGCAACATTTGACAAATGCACAGATCATGGGCACATCAAGGTCAAATGTATGACAGCAGGTGGCTGGACCTTCCCTGATGCTGCCATCTACTGGAGTCAGTTTTTAAAGCAGGAGAATATCTTTTTGTAATACCATTCAGAGCAAAACAGCCCTCCTTGCTGTTTTAAATGGTTTTGTTATTTTTCCAACAAGGTAAAGTTAGTAAAGCACAATATATATAATACACCTTTCAGTCCATTGAGAGTAGGAAAAATTATATCACATATGAGTCTAAAATGCAGACCCCAAAATCTGTAAAACAAAACACTATTGATTGAATGCAATAAGTTCAGCAATGATAGTTGAAGACACCTACATATCACCCTTCATTATGTGTAGAGAAAGTACACGAAAGTAAAGCACAAACAAAAGACTAATAACACCATAAACTGGGCCTTGAGGAGCAGTCTTGTAATCTAAGGGAGGATGGGAAGATGAGGCAGGAGGATTGAAAGTTCAAAGTCTTCCTGGGGTACATAGTGGGTTCTAGGGCTAGCTGGACCATTTAGTGAGACTATCTCAAAACAAAATCTAAAAAGAAGGCACAGTATGACACTTCAGTGGTAGAGCATTTACCTAATATGCACGAGACCCTACAGTCAATCCCTAGTACTGAAAACAACAAGAAACCATTTCAAAGAAAATAGACCTAACAGAAGACCCTTCACTGATCAACAACACAATATACATTCTTCCCCGGTGCACATAAAGACTCATAAAGATGGACCATATATTGGTTATGGATTCTGAATGGATTAATGGAGCAAAAGAGAATAATGAACAAAAACTCACAAGTGAGGTTATAATAAAGTTCTAGATTCTGACAAATGACATAGAGAATAAAAAGTAAAACAGAGATTGAATGATACCAAAAGATGGCATATTGAAAAGGCCAACCAATTCACAAATCATCAGCTATGCTGACAGAGGAAAAGGGAGATGACTCAAATCACTAAAACTATGAATGGAGGATGGGCATGGTGGTGCATTCCTTTAATCCTGGAACTGCACAGGTAGAGGCAGGTATATCTCTGTGAGATCGAGGCCAGCCTAGTCTATGTAGCAAGCTCCAGGTCAGCTGGGGCTACAGGGAGACCCTGTCTCAACAAACAATCAAACAGAAAACATGAATAGAATTGGGAAACTATTGCTGAACTTAAGAAAGTGAAAATGCTTGTAAAAGAATAATATAGACAACACAATATCAACAAATTATACAACCTAGATGGTTTGTACAAAGTCGTGGAAAAAATCAAAATGGACTCAATGAGTGCGAATAACTGAAATGTCAATCTATTGATAAATGGCATGCCCTTTGTTGCCTCCCAGAACTTGAAAATAAGACTGTATTGTTGAAAACACCACACACTTTGGATACAGGACTTGGAGAAATTGAACTGGAATTGATCTGGAAGCCTTCTCTATGAAGACTAGCCCCCAGAGTATCAAAAGACACTATACAAGCTGCCAAGAAGGAAAACCAATTAATAGTCCTACCTATCTGTAAAGCCTACAAACCACAGCAATGACCAGGCCAGCAAAATGTCTGTATTGGTGCATTAGTGGCACTTTATCTTAGGGATAATCAAAAGCTTTCTAATTGGACTTAGGGCCCCTCAATCAGATGCCAAGCAGCGGGGATCAGTTTTTTCCAGGCACGAGCTTTCTAATCCCAAATGCTCAGTCTTAAACACAGGTACACATGAGCACTACTAAATGGACTCTGCATTATATATGCATATTTATAAATGTATGTATATGTAACAATAATCAAAGAAGAAGGTAAGAAATCAGGAAGGTGCGTGGGAGAAATTGCATGGGAGAAATAATGATGCAGATACAGTACTTACATATGAAATTCTCAAAAATTGATAAATGGATGAGCAAAATATGGTATATCCATATAATGGGATATTTTTTAAAGATTTATTTTATTTTTATTCACGTGTGTGTGTGTGTGTGTGTGTCTATGAGAATGTATGCATGTAAGTGAAGGTACTCTCAGAGGCCAGAAAAAGACACTGGATTCCCTGGAACTGGAGTCATAAATGGTTGTGGGCTGCCTCATGTGGGTGCTGGGAAAGAAATTCAGGTCTTCTGGAAGAACAGCCATTTCTCCAGCACCTAATGGAGTATTTCTCAAGCACGAAAAAGAATGATATGCACAGTATCGTGGATAAACCTTGAAAACATCAGACTAAGTGAAAGGAAAGAGGGGCAATGGTTCATATATGACCCCATTTACACGAAGTGTTGAGAACAGACAACTCCGCAGAGACAGAAAGTAAATTTGTTTTCCAAGATTTGGATGAGAAGTGGAGTGAACACCTAACAAGAATGGAGCTTTGGAAGAAATGATGAAGACGTACAGAATTTAGTGCTGGCAGCTGCCCAACATTATGAATGTACTAAAAGTCACTTAACTGAACTCTTTAACATGGTGAGATTTATGTTATTGTTTGATTCTACCTGAATGAAACAGCAGGCATATAAATGAAGGCACATGCAAACACATCCATGCCTGTGTCTGTATATGCGTGTGCATACCTGGTTTCCAAAAGTACTTTAATTTTCCTTAGGTATAATTCTTCCGTTTAAAATATTCTGTCTGCACTATATCATGGCCATGGTTTACCTTTCTGGTAAAGGTGATGTCATATTTTATCTTTATAACAGTGTTACAATAATAAAAATCTCAACATTAAACTAGCCTTAACATGCAATTCATTGTTTTCTCCAAAACACCACAACATTTTTCTGAGAGTATGTTGTTAAACTGATGCTTTAAAAGAGAGTAGTTCACAAAGTAAAAACCGAATACAGTGATTGAATATAAAAGATATTGAAAGGATAAGTGATAATTTCTATTAATAATGGCAGTAAAATTTACTGATATGATATTTTGTCATGATCATACATTCTGTCCAGTAATAGCTGCAGGGAAACTCTACACCAAGGCTTTAAAAGAAATCTAACAATTTGTATTAATTCTTTGAGAATTTCCTGCATGTATTAAATGAATTTTGATCATATTCACCCCTCATTTCTTCCTGTAACTCCTCCTAGATCTACTTCCAATCCCTCAAGTTCATGTTCTTTTTTATCTCATAACCCACTGCTGAGTCCAGTGTGTGCTACCTGTATACGCATAGTACACAAAGGTTTGTTAATGAGTCGTCTGCTACTTGATTCAGTTGTTCTTGAAGTACATTCCTGACGACTAACTTGAATTCAGTTTCCCTGGTATTACATAGAGGCTTTGAGGAGGAGGAAGGAAAAGGAAGTTTTATAAGCCCTGGATAGATTTCCAGTAGAATGCTATCCAGTCACTTTTACAGAAGATCATTGTTCAGCAGAGGGAAGACGTAATTCTCCACAGTTGCAAAAGTTCCTTGGTTTTGTGCCACTTTCTTCTGCAAAAGTGACTGGATACCATCCTACTGTATCATCTCCACAACCGGAAAGCTGCTTTGCATCTAGAAACATCACTGCCATTAATCCAACATGATTCAATTACAATCTAACAGCGCAAAGAAAATATGAGTAGTTTTAGCTTCAGAGAGAGGCATCATAATGCCTTCAAGTTCATGGTGGAGATACCTCATAGATGTGCATGCAGTGGGAGGAGAGACTATTAAAAGTTAATCTGAAAATTAATCTGAAATCTGAAAAAGTAATCTGAAATGCAGTTAAGCAAATCCTTCAGGATCTGATCTCAACCTAACAATTGCAGGCTCAACTTCCTGACACACTATACCTTTAATATATTTTCTACAGTTCACATCTACTTTGTACCATGCAGAGAACTTTACATTCTTAGAGATCTAAGTACATTCTAATCATCAGTTGTTCTGTGCTTCACAGAGTAAGGTATTTTTGTGTATATTCATTATAATATCTCTTTTTTGAGTAATAAAAGCATTTTTTGAAGGGCTGGAGAGAAAGCTCAGTGGTTAAGAGCACTGTCTACTGTTGTAGGTGACCTGGGTTCAGTTCCCAGCATCCACAGAGTGGCCAACAACCATTTGTAACTCCCATTCCAGGGCATCTAACTCTTCTGGCCTCTGCAGGCATTGTGCCAACAAGTCTACTTGAATCCATGTAGACAAAACATTTATACACATAAAATAATAAATAATAAAATATTGGTCGAATCCAAGAGTCAACTATATTCATGTTGATTTGAGACAGAATACCAAGCATAAAAAAATGGGTTATATGATTATTTAGAATGATACCAAGGAGCTTGATCTCAGGTTCTATAATTACTGCATTTCTGATGCTTGTAGAAGCCTTAATCCACAGTAAGGACCAGAAAGAAGAGTTGGAAGAAAGGAGGGAAATAATGAGGCAAGCAAAAGGTACCTTGGACTAAGACAGCATAATTGGTGAGTTAATATCATTGCAAAAATCATGAGAATCACAGCACATTGTCAGCACAAGTTGACTACCAGAGATAACCTCTTTATATTCACAATTTTCCATACATTTGGACTCTACATGCTGTAGATTAATCGCTGGAAGAGAAACAAAATGTCAATATTTTTAGCTAAAATATCAGCTTTAAATCCAAGTAAGGGTAATCAAGAGCATATTAAATGCAAGACTATTTCTTCTATAGGAGTTAGATAAGCTATCAGTCCCAAATTGGTCATTTTGACACTTGCTCCTAAACCATAGTTAGCAAAATTATTCCTTCCACAAGATTTTACTTCAGTGGAAATATTCCACTGGTACTAAACTTGAGATTCAAGATGTTGAAGCACCCATTGCTCCCTCCCTCTCAGGCAGAGCACATGCTGAATGCCTGTTCCAGACTCTGTGATAAACACCAGGGTAAGTGGAGAGCCACAGCAAGTCAGCTCCCATGGACTAGGTAGGCATTGGGGAATGACAGATGATTAGAACATACTGTGATAAATGACAAGAAACGGATACGACAGGGAGACTTGTAAAGCACAGAAGGGAATCATGTGAATAAGGAGAAGGTTTGCAGGACAGGTGTGTCTGAGCTGTGACAAAAGTAGGATAAGCAATCAAATACTGAAAAGACGCTAGCATGACAGAGTATGAGAAATTGCACATGTAGACACCCAGTGACGTAGACCCTTTGGTTCCCTGAAGAACCAAGTGGTTATGGCTCAGGAGACTCATGAAGGCATTATAAGTAACACTGTGGGAATGGCTGCTGTCAATTCAATCTCCCCTTCTGGTTAGAACTGTCCAACAAGGTGCTGGCATGACAGAGGCTCAAAGCCTCAAACCTGTCCTCATTTGCATTCCATAAAGGAAGTGAGTTGAATCCTGAACAAAGGGAATTCACACAACTTTCACCAGATCGCTTCATATACTTACAGACTCCTGACCCAATCCAGACTCTTCGGATCATGCAAGATTCCTTCTCTTTGGCAAAGCATCTTGTCGGTCCAAACACACAGATATCATCCTTATAAGCACTACAGTTTCTACATGTGAGAGTAACAGCTGCAAGGCAAAAAAAGACCACTGAAAGAAGAAAGGAAACCCTCTCATCACTTCCTAAAGAAAACAGAGATCATCTAGCCTCCATGATAACTTGGGTGACACCAAGGCTTTACCTTCTGGGTACATTCCAGACAACATGTCTTAATGCCACAGACAGAGGAGGAGGAAGCAGTAAAGTTACCTAATGATCTATCTGCAGTAGAAAGCCAATAGCTGACTGGCAGGGAGGAACATTAACCACTATCCACAGAACCACACTGCTCATAGTTTCTTTTGTAGCTTGCCATAGCGATCACTCATAGAACAGAGGGCACAGACCAAGAATCTCTTGCATTTCTAGAACCTGAGCTAAACATTCAATATGATAAGAGGAACAATTCCCTCATGCTAAACAGGAGCTTCTAATTCCTCACTCCCCTGATAAACTGTAGTTTAGGAGCATACAAAGCTTATCATTTCATGTTCCCAGTGGAGTATAGAATTTAGGAAGGAGCACGGAAAGTAAAAAGATGGAGGATTCAGGCATCTAGGGATGGAACCTCCCTTTATGTGACGTCTGACCATATTCTTCAGAAATTCAGTTGGAGCTCAAAGTCCCAAGAGTCTATGTGAGATACAGGCTCTGCTTAAAAATACAGCAGGGTGAACCCTCAGCTGATAATTCACCCAATATCAAACCACTTCTAAACATTTACCCATTTCCATGCCAAGCAGAAGAAGACCCAGCTTCAGCAGGTTCCTCATTGGGCATCAGCTAACTTTTGCAGCAGGCTGAGTTAGAGATGAGGGAGCACTTGAGCTGGAAGATTGTAGATCACTGACTGTTAAGCTCAGCCCCTAGTCATGTTATAATATACTCAGGCAAGGACATCAGACAGTGACTGCAAGAATGGCCAGAAATAGATCCTAATGTAAGTCTTTCAACATGGGCAACACTCCAGCTCTTTCTTCCATGACCTATTTCTTTCCTTCCACTAGACTGTCTTGCTCTAGTTGATCTTAAATATAGATGACAAAACGAATAACCTTGCCTGTCCCCCACCAGCCTTGGACCAAGGCCAGCTTCAGTTCCTTCAGCTCAGATCTCTGGACTAGCTTCCTAACCCAGACTAGCTAAAACCCTAGCATAGATTGCTAAGTTGCTCCTCAGGTAGTCCCTCCTCCCATCTTTCTAGCTCCTGATCTACCAGACAGACTTGCCCATCTAGGACTGTGATAAGTCAGATCCCCACCCACCACATTTCTATTCCATTCCTCCCACCCACTCCCACCCTGTCACCTGCCAGCCTCAGACCAAGGCAAGATCCAATTCCTCCACCTCATATCTCTGGATTCCTAACCCAGACTAGCTAAACCCCAAGCATAGATTGCTAAATTTCACCTCAAGGGATCCCTACCCACAACTTCCCTGGCTCTTGATCTGCCAGAAGGACCTGCCCACCTAGGACTCTGGTAAGTCAGATCCCACCCACCATGTCTCTATTCCATTCCTTTTGCCCACCAGCCCCTGTCTCCTGCCAGCCGCAGACCCAGGCTGGCTCCAATTCCCCTCAGACCTCTGGACTAGAGGTGAAATTTAGCAATCTATGCTGTGTATTATAAGCATACAGAAAGGAGGAGAATCTCAGGCCAATGGCACTGAACAGATCTTCAATGGGATTATAGAAGAAAACTTCCCTAAATTAAGGAAATACTTACCTGTAAAGATTAAAAAGCACATAGAACATCGATTAGATATGACCAGAACAGAAACTATCCATGGCATATCATAGCAAAAACATTAAGTGTACAGAACAAAGAGAGTACTGAAAGCTGCTGGAGAAAAACAACAAATTACACATAAAAGAAAACCCATCAGAATTACATCGGACTTTTCAATTCAAACTATGAAAGCCAGAAGAGCCTGGACCAAAGCATTCCCAGTTCTAAAAGATCGTGAATACCAACCTCAAAGTGCTTTATCCACCAAGACTATTTATCATGGCTGAAGGGGAATGGAAAAATTTCCATGACATGAATAGGCTGAAATAATTCATGCTCACCAAACCAGCCCTACAGAGAATACTCGAAGCAATACAAAGAACCAAAGGTAGGAATGAGCATATCCAAGAGGTTACAGAAAGGAAACAAAAAACTGGTACAACAGAAACACAAAATAGGGCCACAAACACACACAAAAATAAAATGATAGTATCCAGTACACATCTTTCAATAATAACCCTAAATATCAATGGCCTCAACTCCCCTGTCAAAATATACAGGCTAGAGGAATGGATCAAGAAAGAAAAGCCATTGTATTGGTTTGCTTTGTGTTGCTGTGCTAGAAACACTGACCAAGGGAACCTATAAAAGGAGGAGTTTATTTAGTTTATGGTTCCAAAGAGGCAAGAGTTCTTCATGGCAGGGAGGTGCGGCAGAAGAGGTGAATAAAGCAGACACAGCACTGTAAGAGTTGAGCCTAAGAGCACATCCCCAAGCAGGCACAGGAAGCAGAGAGCAACTGGAGATCTGTCAAGGCTTAAGAACTCTCTAAGCCTGCTCCTAGTGATGTGCCCCTCCAGCATGAGCACATCTTCTAAGACCTCCTAAGCAAGTACCACCAACTGAGGACAAAATGCCCCAATACTTAGAGCCTATGGGAGACATTCTCATTCAAACCACTACACCCATCTTTCTGTTGTCTTCAAGAAACACATCTCACCCTCAAGGATAGATACTACCTTAGGGTGAAAGGATGGAAAAAAAATCCAAGCAAATGGCTCTAAGAAGGAAGAAGGGTTACAATTCTAATAGCTGACAAATAAAATTAATCAGTAGAGATAAAGAGGGTCACATCATTCTAATCAAAAGAACAACTGACTAAGAAGACATTCTAATCATGAACATATATGCTTCAAACTTTGGAGCACCCAATTTCATAAAAACAGTACTCCAGAACTATAAAACACAGATTAATGACAACTCAGTAAATAGGTGACTCTAATACCCCACTATCTTCAATAGACAGATCAACTGGACAAAGAATAAATAGAGAGACATGAATTAAATGATATTTTAAATGAAATTAACTTAACAAACATCTACAGAATATTCTACTCAAGCACCAAAAAATACACTTTCTACTCAGAAGCCCATGAAAGTTTTTCTTAAATTGACCACATTCTGGGACACACACACAAAAATCTCAAAATACAAAAATACAAAAATACAAAATGCAAAAAATACAAAAAACTCAAAATTATTCCATGTGTTCTATCAGATCACAGTGCAATAAAGGTTATAATCAACAGCAAAAGAAGCTCTAGTAACTACATGAACCCATGGACATTAAGCAACACACTCCTGAATGATGAGTGAGGCAAAGAAGAAATTAAGAAGGAATAGAAGTATTCCTGAAATTAAATGAAAATGAAACTACAACCCAACAAAACCTCTGGGACACATTAAAAGCAGTCCTAAGAGGGAACTTTATAGCTCTAAGTAACTACATTTAAAAAAAATCAGAAAGGCCAAATATAAATGACTAACAGTAAAACTTCAGATTCTGGGAAAGCAAAAGCAAACCAATCCCAAACCTAATAGATGAGAAGAAACAACAAAATCGGAGCAGAATAAAAACAAAGGAAACAATACAAAATAAATCAATGAGTCTAAGAGGTATTTCTTTGAAACATTAAACAAGATAGACAGACCCTTAGCCCAGTTAACCAAAAGAAAGAAAGAGAAAATCTAAAGTAACAAAATCAGAGATGAAAGGAGAAACATTACAAAAGACACCAAAAATTCCACAACATTGTAAGGGAATAGATTCTAAATCTGTACTCCATTAAATTCAAAAATCTAAAAGAAATGGATGAATTTCTGAAGTCATTGACACCACCGAAGAGATCAACAACATAAACACACCAATAACAAGTAAGGAAATTGAAACAGTAATACAAACCATCAAGAATAAAAAAAAAAGCCCAAGACCACATGGATTCACAGCATAATTCTACCAGACATTTAAATATTTACAACCAATACTGCTTAAAGTATTCAAAATGATAGAAACAGAGGGAGAACTCCCAAACTCCTTCTATGAAGCCAGTATCATTCTAATACCAAAACCAGGTAAAGATACAACAAAAAAAGAAAACTATGATCCATATCCTTAATAAACATAGATGCAAAGATTCTCAACAAAATATTCACAAACTGCATACAGACACAGATCAAAAAGATTGTCCACTATGATTGAGTTGACTTTATTCCGGAGTTGCAGGGATGGTTCAATAAATGTAATAAATCATATAAATGGACTAAAATTGTCATCTCAATAGATGCAGAAAAGGCCTTTGACAAAATCCAACATGTATTCCTGTTAAAAGTTCTAGAGGGAATTGGATCGGAGGGAACATACCTCAACAAAATTAAAACTATATACAATAAACCCACAGCCAATATCATAGTAAATGGAGAAAAACTGGAAGCATTTCAATTAAAATCGGGAATCAAACGAGGATGTGTACTATCTCCTTTCCTCTTCAATACAGTGTTTAAAACTCTTTCAAGAGCAATAAGACAAGAAAAGGAAATTAAAGGAGTACTAATTGGAAAAGAAGAGGTCAAGTTATCTCTATTTTCAGACAATATGATATTATACATGAGATTCGAAAGATTCCACCAGAAAACTGTCAGAAATAATTAGTACTTTCAGGAAAGTGGCAGGTAATAAAATCAATTTAGGAAAATCAGTAGCCTTTCTATAAACTAACAGCAATCTATCAGAAAAGGCATTCAAGGAAACCCTCAAGTTCACAATAATCTCAAAAAAAATGTTTAAGAATAAACCTAACCAAAGACATTAAAGATTTCTACAATGAAAATTGCAAATCTTTAAAGAAGGAGGAAGATACTAGGAGATGGAAAGACCTATCATGCTCATGTACTGGCAGAACCAATATTGTTAGAATGACC
The DNA here is from genome assembly GCA_035773235.1 of Eospalax fontanierii. Classification (NCBI taxonomy): domain Eukaryota; kingdom Metazoa; phylum Chordata; class Mammalia; order Rodentia; family Spalacidae; genus Eospalax; species Eospalax fontanierii. Next base: position 29,463,036 of record CM069539.1, on the reverse strand, counting down.
ATTTTACCAAAAGCAATCTATAGATTCAATGCAATCCCAATCAAAGTATCCACAACATTCTTCACAGAGTTAGAAAAAAATCCTAAAATTCATATGGAATCACAAAAGACCTGGGTAAAGGTCTAAGCAATCTTGGGTGAAAAGAAATGGCTGAAGGGATCACATACCAGATCTCAGATTATATTACAGAGCTATTGTCATAAAAACATCATGGTACTGGTACAAAAATGGATATGTAGATCAATGGAACAGAATAGAAGACCCAAACACGAGCACATTCCATTTCAGCCACCTGATATTTGACAAACGGGCTAAGAACAGTGACTGGAGGAAAGACAGTATCTTCAACAAATGGTACTGCCAAAACTGAATCTCCACCTGTACAAGAGTTTTTGAACCCTTATCTGTTACCTTGCACAAAAGTCAACACCAAATGGATCAAAGACCTCAATAAAAAACCTGAAACTCTGAAACTGCTAGAAGAAAACATAGACAGTACCCTCCAAGATATAGGCATAGGAAAGGCCTTTCTAAATCTGACATCAGCTGCTTAGACTTTAAGATGAACAATCAATTGTGGGACCTCATTAGGTTGCAAAGCTTCTGTACAGCAAAAGAAACCACCAAGGAAGTGAAGAAGAAACCCACTGAGTGGGAGAAAATCTTCACCAGCTACATATCCAATGAAGATTAATATTCAGAATATGCAAGAACTCAAGAAACAAGAAAATAAACGACCCAATAAAATGATGGGCTAAAGATCCAAACAGAGCGTTCTCAGATGAAGAAATAAAAACATTTAAGAAATCACCATAAAAAGTGCTCAACATCCTTTGTAATTAGAGAAATGAAGTTAAAAACCATGTTAAGATTCCATCTTACCCCAGCCAGACTAGCTAAGATCAAGAGAATGAAAGATACCAAGTGCTGACAAACATGTGGAGAAAGGGGAACGCTCATTCACTGTTGGTGACAGAGAGTATGCCTTACAATCTCTGGATAGGCTGACTAGTCTCCAGTGGATGAATTCATACCTGGGGGGACATCTGGGTACAAATATTTTTCTAGATAGGACTTAACATGTATGGCGGAATGCATGCAGTCAGCAGGGGGTTGGGGAGGGATGGATGGGGTGGGGGCCTAAATTTGATGAAGAACTGTTCTGTGAAATGTACAAAAGCTCTGTAAAAATTAGAAAAAAAAGAACAATCTCACTGTCACAAATTTTATGTACACCACGCAAAATTCATACCTCAAAGTTTCATGCTATGTGTGTCCTCTAGAGACATTCTCAGTCATCTCACAATCTATCAGTGCGTAGATTTTCATCTTACACACACAGGCAAGGTAGGATCTGCACAGAGAGCAGGTATCCTGTACCTCATAGCTTATCCAGACAGGGCCATACCTGGAAATCATCTTAAGAATGGCCCTATCATCCGACCTTCCTGCCAGGGGTTATGAGGCCCCTGTACTTTTGTGTCAGTGCAGCAGAAGTCTCCTATCTTTGCTGGATCAGATGGTGTACCCACATGAGAAACAGTGTGGGCCCAGAGAACTGAGTGTGACTTTGAAACACGTATACAGAAAAAAATGTGGGCGGGAGTGCAGGCTGCACACCAAGGGCATCAGAAGTGTTACAGTTTGAAACTGATTCAACTTTGAATATCAGAGACCAATTGTGCGTATATTTCCATGGGTTGTAAATGTTGGTAACACTGTTGTTTTCCTTCTCTGAATGGTCAGCAGTAGAAAAGGATCTCATTTTGTTACTGTATCTGACTCAGAGGGCACTGCTGGACTCTATTCTTAGAGGGAAAATAAATAAATTATGAGGAAGAGGGGGAGGAGGAGGAGGAGGAAGAGGAGGAGGAGGAGAAGCGGGGGAGAAGTAAGGTACTCTAGGCACCTGAGAATAGGGAACAACTACAGGACAGGGGTATGAATTAAACCTATAGGCCTAGAGTGAGAGGCTGCCTGGAGGAGGTTGTAAGAGAAGGATGGCTAGATCCTGACAAGTGGAAGGTGGCAGGAGGCCAGGCTAGGGCTGTGAAGTATACCAGCAAAGGTAGCTCCGCCTATAGCTGACATCCACAGTGATATCCTTTCTGAAGGGTGATTAATGCTTAGCGGATTTTGAAAGCATGAAGGCAGACTGGCTTACCTGTGTAGGTCTCAGTGCTACGGCTGCTTTCCCTGCCTCCAACACATGCAGGAAACACTCCCAAGTTATAAGGTGACCACTCCATGTAGTGAAAACTGGAGAGTCTCTGGAGAAGAGGAGAGCTTGCTCAGTCCACAGACTACAGCGATGTGCGGTAGAGGCATGCAGAAAAAGCTTTTAAAGAGATGCTATCTCTAGGTGGCCTAAGAGCCTTACACTGGCTCAGCACCAGCATAAATAACATGAAAGACAATTTTCAAGGACCCAGAAAGAGGCTGTTACAACATTTCAGCTTTTTTTTTTAGTTTTATTTTCCTTTTCTCTTTTAAACTCCATGTGTTTCATTTTCCTTTTCTTTTTTAAATTGAACTTTTGTGAACGTCATACAAAATACTTTGTGTTGCAATCCTTTATTGCCCTCCCTGCCTGAATACATGCACTCTCTCATATATATGAAGTCAGATTTGTGTTCCCCTGGGTGTGGGTTCATGCACTGGGGTGTGGTTAGCCTATCTGTTATCAGACCCTTCGAAATACCGATGTTCTTTCTCCTAGTAGCCATCAGGCTGTCAATGGTTTCTCAGCTAAGGTCTAAGGTTTCCTACCCACTTCCTTACTTGCATGCATGTAAATGACCACGTGTGTGCAGTGCCCACCGACGTCAGAAGAGGGCCTCACATTAACTGGTGTTATAGATGCTTATGAGATACCATGTTGGTGTTGAGACCCTAATTCAGGTTTTCTGCAAGATCAGCAAGTGCTCTTAACTGCTGCGCCATCTCTCTGCTCCTTTTTACCATACTTTTAGTAATATTTTATCTTTATTATATATGTTTTTTTTTGAGACAGGGTCTCATGTATCCCTGGCTAGCCTCAAAATCACTATGTAGCCCAAGGATGACCTTGAACTTAGATCCACCTCCATCTCCTAAGTGCTAAGATTACAGACATATTCTACCATGCCTGGTTTATATAAAGCTGGGAATCAAACCCAGAGCCTTGTCTATGTTAGGCAAGCACTATAACAACTGAACTACATCCCAACTCCTACTTTATCATACTTTTAAAGGTTGCTTATTTTTATTTCTTTTAAAAACATTCTATGTGTATAAGTGTTTTGCCTTCTTGTATATATGTGTACCATATGTATGACTGGTCACTATGGATGCCAGAAGACACTGTCAGATCCTCTGGAACTAGAGTTACAAATGGTTGTGAACTGCTATGTGCTTCTGGGAACCAAATACAGGTACTCTGTAAGAGCAGCATGTGTTCTTAACCATTGAACCATATCTCCATCACACTTTTATAAAGAAAAGAATTAAAGATATTATTTTTATTGCTCTTTATATGTTTATCCAACTTTTATACATTTTATCTTATGATTAGATAAATTTTGGGAAAGATGTTGCAGATTTGAGAAAAAGATGCTAAGACGAATTATGCCCGAGATGGGAGATTTGTTAGAAGAGACACTAACATTTCCTGCCTTTTGTTTATGCATACACACACACACACACACACACAACTTTGAGATGATTAACAAATGGGGTCAATTAGAGTGGGAAGTTCATGAGATAATGGCCATGTATCTCAAATCTAGATCTGAAATATAGCTTCGTCTTGCTGAAAGATATCTTTGGATTAGTGTGGTCTCGCCTCTTTTCCTAATCGGTAGTCAGTTGATGTTCCTTAGGTCAGAGGTTGGTCTGAGTCAGGACTCATGAGTCAGGAGGTCATTGCCTACTTGAGTCAGTATAACATATTGAACAGTGGTTCCAATAAATTAAGTCAGCAAGCAGACTAGAGGGAGGCCTATGAGTACAAGAATCATATGGTTATTAAAGGAGTAATGGTAGGCACAATCTAGAAGGTCTATAAGAGTAAATAGAAGTTGGTTCATATAGTTTTTACTTCATTTCCTACAGTATGTTTAGTACTTTATAAGAAAATACACAAAATCTCCTGACTAAAAAATATCCCAGGCCTAGATATAGAATCTTTCAGACATTCAAAGAAGATCTATATTCAATATTACTAAAATTATTTGAAAAGACAGAAACAGAGTGAGACCTCATAAATTCCTTCTATGAAGCCATCATCAGTCTAAGATCATAACCAGGTAAAGATACAACCAAAAAATAAAGCTATAAATCTAAATCCTTAATGAATATAGATGCAAAAATTGTCAACAAAATACTTGCAAACTGCATACAGACACACATCAAAAAGATCACCCACCACAGTCAAGTCGGCTTTATCCCAGAGTTAAAGGGGTGGTTCAACATACATAAGTCAATAAATGTCATAAATCATACAAATGGACGCAAAGGCAAAAATCACATGGTCATTTCAATAGATATAGAAAAGGCCTTTGACAAAACTTAACATGCATTTATGTTAAAAGTCCTAGAGGGAATTGGACTGGAGGGAACATACATCAACATAAGTAAAGCTATGTACAAAAGTCCACAGCTAACATCATTCTAAATGGAGAAATACTGGAAGCATTCCCATTAAAATCAGGAGAGATAAATAATGTCTAGCTAGTGTAAAATACCAGAGGGAATCATATTAGTCTAACAACCTAATGACAAATTCCACAGACTGTATCTCTATTTGAGCCCATGTGCATAGCTGAAGGTTACATAACAAGAAACAGTGCCAAACAGGAGAAACCTTCCTTTGAGTTGTTAACCAGGGCGGTCCAAAAGACTCCCAGAATTACACAGTCTGTGATTGCCTCGCAGGACTTGAAGGTAGGACTCTAGACAGGATATACTTTGGAGACCAGATTTGGGGCAATGGAGCAGGTACTGACCTGGAAGCCACTTCTCCCTAACACTCTGTCTCATAGCTCTTGAGAGCACTATGCAAGTAGTCAAGGGAGAACATCAGTCGATGGTCCAACACCAGCTTCATGACCAACCGTATCAATGACTCATACATCATTCAACACTGGTGTGGTAGTGGTACTGTCATCTTGGGGCCAATCACAGCTACCTGATTGGTCTTAGAGCCCACTCAATGGGAGAAAACTCATGTGTGGTACTGGTATCATAGCTAAATGCACATGGCTGAAGGTCAGAGATCTTAGAGAAGTCCCCAAGGTTGTCCCATTCCTAGGCTATTGTAACTTCTTATTAAATGTAAAAATATGTACCCTTATATTTAAAATCAAGTATTCCCATCATCACTCATCAAAGTGGACACATTTAGGGAATAGAATCCAACATTCTTGCAGAATCCATATTCCAGTGGGTACAGAAAGGGTGGAGATGATAACAGTTGGGTCTGTGACGACCCTTGGGATCCGTAGAATGAGTTGCCTTCCAATACATGCCTCTTAGTCCTTGAAACCATAGAACTCAGGTATAAAAATACTTTGAGCTTGTGAGCAGAGATAAGTTAGTCATTTTTCTCCTTGCTGTGACCAAATATTTGGCAGAAACAACTTAAGGGAGGAAGCATTTATTTTTGACTTACGGTTAGAGAGAGTTCTATCTATCATGGCAGAGGAGGTCTGGTAGAACAGTACAGTTAAGGTCACGACAGTCCAGAAATCAGAGAAAAAAAGGGAATCTTGATGGACGCTCTGGTAGCTTTCTTCCTTTCCCCTTTTATTCAGTCTGGGTCCCAACCCGTTGGATAGTGCCAACCATATTAGGGCATCATCTCTGGAAACTCTCTCTCAGACACACCTTACATTGCCTTACAATGTCCTAGGTGATTCTAAATCCAAGTAAGTTGACAATGAAGATTAATCATCACAAAGGGTATCTAGAAACAGACATGCTTTTTCCTTCTCCTAGCCAGATCTACCATCAAAGATGAAGACAAGCCTCTATCCCAGCCTTCTTTATCTTTGCCAGGGAAATGTGGGATTGTGTTGATTATCAATGTGGGCCAGGAATAAAATAAGAGATTTCACACTTTGGTGCTGCCTTAGTGTCTCTAGAATTGCCAACAACCTTTGATTTCTTCCTTTAACTCTACTCCCTGGTTCTATCAAACCCTGAATTCTGTGCCCCAACCGAACTCTCAGATTTGTGCTGATCACCCATGTGAAGAGAACTAAACAGTCCAACACATCATTTAATCACCCAATGCCCTTGGGATATTCCATTTTCTAAATCTGATAAACCACTAGGGTAGGTTAACCCTTCCTAGTCCTCTGTGTTCCCTGTAATTGCAGGGTCTTGAGCAAAACGAAGCAAAGAACGGCTCTCACAACTGAACCATATTCAGCATCCATTTTAGGGTGACTGTGATTAAATACTGTCAGTTTACCACCTCATGGATAACTGAGCCACTCAGGAAAATAATATCATCAAAGTCATAGGTCACGATTTGCTGTAGAGACAGTCGACACTTTATAAAGGATCAGATTTGATGAAAAGTAGACATGCTTTTAGGGTCATAGGCTTGTTCCCATTTCTGACATCATAGCTGTTTCACTTTGGGCACCATTATCTAAAAAGTGAGTTAACTGACCCCATAGGCTTGAAAATATTCACAGGCTGACATCTAACCTCTCAGTTGTACAGGGCTTCCTGGGCAGTAGGTGCCTTCAGGTTTTCCCAATCAACTGTTTGAATTATTTTTGCTTAAAAATTGTGAGTCAATAAAGGAAAGCTGTTTCAGTGTTGGCAGTCCGAGTCCTTGATTGCCCATAGCCTGGGGGCTGGATTGAGAGATCCATAGCTTTACCAGCCTTATGAGTTGAAGGATTACTGCTCCAGGATCTAGGTACTAAAGTTATAGTTTTATTGCTTGTGGCTACCAGGCCGGGGGTGGGGGGCAGCCACAGGGACCTGAATGGATTATTGTGGAACTGAAAAAAGACCAGGGGACTTGTGCAGTTTCTTTTATTTTATTTCTTCACTCTTTCTTCACCCATGCATGAGTGCCAAAAGCATAGGCAACTCTGCTTTTATACTTATGTTCATCAGAGCTACAACTTCATGTTTACAGAACAGCGCACAATAATAAAGAGGCAATGCAGTAAAATACAATGAGCAGGATAACAGTATCACAGTAGTATGTCTCCTTGGAAGATCAAAATGTCTCCTGAGAAACTAGGGGAGTGCCAGCATTCCGGAGATATCTCTCCAGCAGGCACCCTTGCCTAAACTTTCTCATGAGACACCAGGTTTTCCAGGTATACACGCTCAAGATTCAGCTTAATTCACGAAGCATAGTTTTTAAGCCATAGGAACACTATTTGACAGTCCCTTCCATTGCTCTTGGATTGAATTACTTGCAGAAGACCTTGACATTTATTGTAATCCTGGGGTTCCACCACAATGATCAGCGGCAGTGGGCAGTGGCGCATGCTAGAGCTCATGGCAACTAGTGCTATAAGTCTTGGGCCTAGAGTGTTGGACCTCCAACCCTTGATCACACCCAGTGTTCCAGCTTCAAGCCCCGGGTATATGAGACCTTCCACCCTGAAGGCTCGGCAGCAACTCTTCGGGGGACTGAAGCTGTGGTTTCTCCTCCTTGGCCTCCACAGCCTTCTTCAGCCTCACTGTCTTCCCTGTTGCCTTCTCTCCACTTCTTTGTCATTCATTTACTTTGCTGCTTCTGGTTCTTTTTGTTTCCATCCCAGCTGCTCTCTGGAATGCTGGAGGAGCTTTCTTGTCACCAATGCTGACATTTCTGTTACTGCCACTGCTACCACCCAGTTGCGGCTTCTGTTGTCATCTCTTCTTTGTGTTAGCTCAGTCTATTCTACTAATGTCTAACCTCAATTAAACTAATAATCAAGATAAAATGGAGGCAAGAAAAAGGCATCCAGGGGTATCCTTTTATTAGATATAATGTTGCAAACCAGGGACAGCATGAGCGGGTGTATCATGAATGACTCAAAAGTGAAGAAAATAACTCACTTATGCATCCAAAAACGGGTACGTCAACAGTAGATGGACGCGCTTCTTGCACAAAAGAACCATGCTTACACCAATCAAACACAGTCCCTCAGGCAAATGAAGGATTGCATTTTGACCAATCATGAGCCTACTTCTGGATCACCAGAGGGAAATGCTCCTATCTAGCTTGGGTGAGAATAGCTGTGGGGTGACTACGGTGATGACCCTGGAACTTGCTGAGTCTTATCCTAGAGTGTTGTCAGTGCAGGCATCTGCAGTATGTGTTCAATCAAGGTTATAGTGACTGCTGCACCTTCTGAGTGTCCCTAGAGTCACTGTAAAGTTTCCAAAGCAGCCAGGCTGCAGTGAAAATTGAGACAGCATCATTGGAAAGCAGAAATTCATATTGCTCAGGAAAGAACATCCTTCGCAAATGCAATGAAACCTTTAGTACTTTGTCATCTAATAGCAATAGAAAAGCAAACTATTGATGGAAGGACTTCTACTTGGAGGAATCTTAGTGCTCTGATCTCATAGCTCTGATTTCCTCCATCCTGTTTTCACTCAGGGAAGGTCATCCAAACAGTGTCCTTCCTTCACAGTAACCAAATAAGTGAGCAGTTCTGTTTCTGATGTAAAAGCTTCACTTTCAAGGGTAAGGAAGTCTCCATTTGTGAAATATGGTTCTTGGAAATGATGACCATTCATCCTTTTCAGGACAGCTTCAGAAAACCTCTATACAAGGCCTTCAACTGAATATCAGTTATTTAATTTCATTTTGCTCAAAGCGCACACCTAGTATTTGAGATAAAACTTAGCCTCTCTGGCATGACATAAAAGCCTTGAGGAGGGAGACAGGAAGTTTTTAAACTTTTTATTTACTTATTTATTTATCTATCTATTTATTTATTTAATGTATATGAGTGTTGTGCCTGCATGTATGTAAGTGCATCCATGTTGTGTGATACCTCTGGAAGGCAGAAGAGGGTACTGGATCCCCTGGAACTGGAGTTATAGATGGTTGTTTGCTGCCATGTGTGTGCTGAGATTTGAACCCAAGTCTTCTACAGTATTAACCTCTGAGTCATCTCTCTAGTGCCAGGGAAAATGTTTTATAAGAAGTGAGTATATGTCCAGTAGAATTTCCCCCTCTTGGATATCCTATCATTTTCATAGAGGGAAATGCCATATGGTCAAGCAAATTTCATAACGAGAGCACATTAACTCCACATTCATTGCTCATTCTCATATTGGGAAAGACTTTGGAATATCCAAACGCAATAACCATTATTTGAACACAAAGCTTTAATCACAGTCTAATATACATACCACACAAGATATGAATTCGTTGGAGTTATAGGTACAAACATTTGAATGTCTGCCCTATCTACTGTATGAAATGCCTCAGCTACACACGCAATAAAGGAGACACAGAACAAGAAGGAAAATGAAAAGCTATGTACAGCAATAAAATCTCCAGCATCTGGTTGCAACATAACTAACCAGGCTCATTTTCTTCACTCTCAGTGTTGTATGTATTTTAGTTACACTCATCTTCTACTCTTTCCATTGAAGGAGTTGAATTACTAGGTTCCTAAACACAAGGTAAGATGTATACTTCTCTGATTCCACATCAGTTTTCCTTATCCTCTTCACCGTACAAGATTTTTTTCTCTAATCATTCACACTACATTTCTTGAAGTAAGAAAAAGAATTGAAATCAAGTGTCATCTCTATTCATAATTATCAAAAGGGAAACAAGAATCCTTAGACTACCATGAGATCAAGTAAGGCTCCATTCTCAGCTTCTGTGACACACACATTTCTGATGCTCAGGAAACTGCTAGTCTAGAGTAAAAATGGAACTTAAGAGGGGTCCAAAAATAAGACAAGGAAGAAAGAAGAGGAAAATGAGGCAATTTGAAGATTCTTCAATACTATTAATCAACTGGTATATTGACATCATTGCAAAAATCATGCACATCACAGCAGGTTATCAATGCTACATAAACTCCATAATCATAATCCTCTTCTTTACAATTTTTCATGCACATAGATAGTGCATCTGTGGGATCATTCACTGTGAAAGAGAAAAAGAAGAATCAAAACTTTTGACAGCCAATACAAATGAACCAAGAGTATGCTAGATGAAAAACTATTTTTATAGTGTCTATTGGCCCCACATTGGCTTGAGATTCTAGATGGTGAAGGGCATGGTGACTCTTCCCTCTCAAGCAAAAAAGCACAAGCACTTGATAAACATATGCTGGGTTTCATGCTCTCTGAACACCTTGAACCCGACTGATTCTACTCATATAGCTGCCATGTTTTGAGCCCTAAAGGGAAAAAGGAATGTCTAGTGGTCTACTCCAACTTAACAGAGCACACTTACCAGTGTATGGTGGAACCCAGAATCTAGTAGTCATACAAGATTCACCAGCTTCTGCAATGCATGTCGTCATTGCATAATTACATTTCTTACGTGTATAGGACCTACATTCTCTACACTTGAGAGCTAAAGCTGTAAAAGGAAAAAAAAAGTTTGTTGAAGGGAGAGGGGAGACATCCAAACTCCAGGAAATCTTGGCTGCACCAAGGTTTTGCCTTACAGATCTGCTTCAGTCAAGATGTCTTAATACCACAGACAGGACAGAAACAAGTAGATGATCTAATCCAACCTCTATAAAAGGACAAGGGGAAAACTGACTGACAAGCAGGAGGACTGAGTAGTCTCCACAGTAACATACTGTTCATGGTTTATTCTCTACCTTAACATGATGATTACATGCAGAATGAACATAAACCTTTTTTTCTTCTTGAGTTATCAGAGCCAAAGGTAAAGACCTAGGGTATGATAAGGCAGCTGTGCTCAGGGATCTTAGAAATCTCTGATTCCTTACTCTATAGACAAACCATAATGAAGAGACTGTGTAAAGAACAGAGATCATGTCAGGTCTCCAGTGAAAAACAGGATTAAGGGAATATCCATGAAATAACAAGTTGGAGGAAGTCAGGTATCCAGGAATGAAGCCATTTTACAAAATTGGTCATTATTCCTCAGAAACCCCGTTGGCTCCACAGATCCAAAAAATATGTTGAAAACACAGACCCTGTTTCGAAATATGCCATGGTTCAATGTAAGCTGATATCTTAGCTATCACCAAATCACCACCTAAACCTTTACCAATTTTCATGCAGAGCAATAGAAAGAGGCCCAGCTTCAGGAAGTTTCCCATTGAGCATCAGCTGATTCTTGCTGCAGACTGTGTTAGAGATGAGGGATAATGTGAGCTAGATAATGGTTTAGCACTGACTGACAGATAGTCAGTTATTTTATAATTCACTCAGGCAAGGGCATTGAACAGTGTGTATGAGGCCAGAAGCAGATCCCAATCTAAGCCACAAAACCTGGCAGCTTTCCAGATTCCTCTTCCATGACTTTTTCATTTCCTTGTTCTTCCTCAGATTGCATGCTTTAAGTTGCCAAAACTATAGAAGACCTAAGAGGTAATCTTGCCATCAGACTGTATAGGCACAACCTATAAAATATGTAGGTTGTAAATATGTAAATATGTAAAATATGTAACTCCAAATGCCAGGCTGCATGTGGCCTCTAGAACAGATAAGTAAATCAACTGTCTTCCCAATCAGAGCATAGAGTGATCACTAAGAAAGCAAAAAGCCACCACAAAGTGAATTGCTCTCACGGGTGACTCCTGCATGCAAAAAGTCAAAAGAGTATTCATATAGACGGGCTCAGCTTTGCTTTGAAGATGTAGTTTAAAGGGTGGAAAACAATGTTCCACTGGGATCTAGATTTCACTGAGGACAATGTAGGGGTGGAGAACATACCAACTGGAAGAAATGAAGACCCTTGAGTCCCACAGAACCAGTTCTTGCTGTGTGTGCCCCTTCGTACTTGAAATCATATGATTCAAGATCAGATCAGATGTTCTTGCTCCTTTGATCAAAGCTACATGAGAACAGAGATTCTTCTTCCTGCCCCCAGCCATTATCAGATCCACCAGCAAAGATGGGAAGACCAGCCTCTATCCTATAGACAGGGACAAAAGAAACCCAAGACAGGCCAGCTGACATGTCTATAGCTTAGCTGTCATAGGTTTCCCAGGTTCCACAGGCATAAGGCTTATAAGGGCTATTCAACCTTGGGGCTGGAGGTGTAGCTGAATTCATAGAGTGCTTATCTAGCATGCATAAGGCCTTTGGTTTGATCCATAGCATTGCATAAACCTGGTGTGGTAGCACACACATGTAATCCAGGCAGGAGGACTGGACCTTCAAAGTTATCCTTGTGTTTGAAGTCAGCCTGAGAGACTGCCTGCCTCAAACAAGCAAACAGAACCCTACTTTTAAAAGGAGATGGAGGCTGGAAGTTATTGAAGCTTGGTAACAGGGAGGGTCAGAGGCAGCCAGCTAGATAATAGCATTTCTATCTCGTCTACAGCACTCTGTTCCCAATCACCGTGAGGAACAAGAAGACTGCTCAAGATTAAACTGTAAGCACTGACATTAGTGTGAATTGGTTCCTTGAATTGCCACCATTCGGAGGAACAGGGCCTTTGTTGTGCATGCAGGAATGTAAGCTCTTTGTTCATTCTTCCTGATCACCCTTGCAGCACAGGAGGAATGGACCCATGTGAGACACCCACTTCCTTCCGATAACACTAGTTTCTGTAGTTACGGACGTTCCTCTTCAAGCTCCCTTACATTGCTGCTTTGCCTTGGCTAGAGTCATGGGAATGTTTGGAAAGAGGTGTTTCAGGGACACCACAGTAATGAACTGCCCTGCTTCACGGGTACGTAAACCAACCCTCATGATTTATTCATCTCCCGAGCTAGTGCAGATCACAAACGCTTTCCACTCTGCCTTGGCTAAGCAGAGTCTAAGTGTACCTCACCAAGCCATCGCCCTGCCATTCCTCAGGGGCTCCACCCCGATAAAGATGGAGAGGTGATGCATATCACCCGGATACACCTCAGAATCAGTGCGTAGCCAACCAGAGGAGAGGAATTCAGTGCTCTCTGCTTACCCAGAGCACAAGGAGCACACACTGCTCTGAAGCCAACTGTTTCCGTTGTCATTTCAAGCCAGTGCACAGTTAGAGCCAGGACGTGATACTGGAGCCAGCTCCAAATGCGGGACCTCAGTGTCTGTGGCCTTGGGCACACAGGTGAAGGCTAGATGACCTGCTCTTGGACAGATTAAGCTCCTCCTCTGACTAAGGCAATGAGACAGAGAGACAGAGACAGAGACAAAGACAGAGATAGAGACAGAGTGAGATGGAGACAGATAGATAGAAGAGAGTCAGAGAGAGACAGAGAGAGTACGCTTATGGGAGTGTGAACTTTAGCAAGGGCTAAGCTGGTCGAAGACAAATCAGGACTCAGGCCTTTTCTTAGGAACTCGAAGGATAGTTGACATTCAGCAATTTATTTGTGGTTCCACCAGGTTAAATATGTATTCCATAAAAATGCATTTGTTCATGTGCATGTAGATATTCATATATTTATAATGAAAAGGATAACAATAATAAGCAATATATCAAATTAGAACAATGACTGATTACTGTTTTCAATGCCTTTTGATTTTACACACTGATTTATCTAAAACTTCAGAATATTTTCCATCAGTTGCTTGCATTTCCTGTCCATTTCCTCTCTATTTAAGAGCTAACATGAGTTAGGTATCTTATCACAAATAATGCTCCAATTGTGATTCATGACTGGGACCTGCACTCCCCACCGGATCATCAGTCTTGTCTGCCATCTTTTTTCTCTCATAGGACCTACATATCTCTTCTTCAGCATGCCTCCCAGCCTCTTCTGGGCTATGACAGTTTCTCGGGCTTTTTCTTCAGTTTATAGTGATAATTTTGAGTAGTGGAGAACTGGAACTTTTCACAACATGCCTGAGTTTGAATTCGCCTGACGCCTCACTGTCACATTGAGATTACAGCTACCAGGAACAGGGAAGGGGTTACATCACACCGTGAAAAGGTGCAGCTTAAGAACTGTGTGTTTATCACAATAAGCAGGCTATCTTGCTGGTAACTTGAACTTTGATTTTTGTACTGAGATGCTATTTTTTTTCTTCCAAAGTAATTTTTCTCCACATTTCCATATAAAACCCCTAGAACAAGTCAGCAAATTCTAGTGCCTGCGCTTGGGGTTTCAAGTTTTTCATTTCACATTTGTACTTTCTGGGTTTCCTACAGTGGCCACAGGATTTGCATGGAAAAGGATAATAACAGCCCAAGGGCTCATTTTTCATTTGTTTGTTTCTTCTTTCCTATTAATCCTTTTTATTTCTTTCATAGAAAGAAATAGAAGTATGTCTTATCAGTTCATTGTTATTACTTTGTTCTTTTCTTTTCAAGACCTCATTATATAGCTTCAGATAGCTCAAACTGGTGATTGTGGGACTACAGATATGCCCAACATGTCTGGCATTTTTTAAACATTTTTTGTTGTTTAAATATCATGTGGGGGGGTGTCTGTGTGTGTGATGTGGGTCTGTATGTGGGGGTACATGCCTGCCACAGTACACATACTGAGGTCAGAGGACAACTTTTGGGAGTCAATTGTCTCCTTCTACTGTGTGACACAGGGATCAAACTTAGGTCATCAGGTTTGCACAGCAAAGGTCTTTATCCTCTGAGCCACTGGACTATCTTACAGTCCTTTTTATTTAGACAGTTTCTCCCTCTAGCACCACCTTGCCTGGAACTCACTATGTAGACCAAGCTGGCCTCTATTTCACAGAGACCCTCCTGACTCTGCCTCTTGAGTACTGGGACTAAGGGCATGTGCCACCATGCCCAGCTTTTTATTTTTAACTAAAAAAAAAAAAATTGTGGGCAGTGGGGATGGAGAGATAGCTCAATGGTTAAGAATACTTGCTATTTTTCCAGAGGTCCAGAGTTTGGTTTCCAGTAGGTACATGGGGCAGCTCACAACTGGTTGTAATTAAAACCCCAGGGAATCCTCTGATCTCTTCAGGTAGTTGTAGACATGTAGCATACATATACACACATAAATAACAATATATCTTCATTCTTTCTTTCTTTGGGGAGGGGAGTGCAGGTGTCGTCATGCACGTGTAGAGGTCAGAGGACAACTCATGAGAGTTGGTTTTCTCCTTCTATTTCATGGGTTCTAGGGATTGAACTCAGATCATCAGGCAGTGTGAGAAACAATGATCCTTACTTCATAATGAGAGCACTATCATTTAATATAAGAGCATTGGAGACAAACTAGTGAAACTGAGGCAGTCATTTTATGGTCTTGCAAAGTCAGGCATCAGCCAAGGATGACACACATGCTGATTGAGTGCAGAGAACAGTTTATAAATCCTGAATGCATGAATTTTTTTGAATAATCAGGAGGGGATAATTTTGTATGTCACTTAGGTCTTGTCTTTTCTTCTGTCCCTCACACTGGGTTTTTCTCAATGAAAATTGTGCATGGGTTCATCTCTACATTCTATATCCTGCTTATTTTAAAGTTATCAAATGTATGACCTTGCATGCAATTGTGGATATAATTTTCTACTCTAAACTTCTAGTTTGGGTGGGGATAGCTTATCAGAGTTTGGGTGTATGGGAATAGCTACAGTAGCAGATATTTTCAAGCGTCCAGTGTTTTCTGTTTATTTGTAGCTAGACCTAGGCTGGCTTGAGGTACCTTTGAAAATGAACCATCAGATGCAAATTTTAATTGTACCTTTGCCCACCGAGCCATCTCACTGCGTAATACTGAGCAAGGTTGCTCAGAGGAATGCCACATAGTGATGGTCAAGTTAGAGAGGGGACTCATGCCCAACAGAACTCTCAATGATGAGGAGAAGCAGGGCAGGGTTTATAAAGCTTAAAACCACAATTATATCATGCCAGGGGCAAAGCCATTAACCGTTGTCACCTCAGATCATCATAGTTACACCAGATCAGGGGCAGGTCTGTTAACAAAGAAGTTTTCAGTTAATAAGTGTTTTGATAAGGAAAAAAAAAGTTTCTCAGAATTGTAGAAACAGTGGGCTTTGTGGAGATGCAGGTACAGTGGGGAGGGAAGACATGCTGTCTGGACATTGTAAGCTTCCCCATGTGGTGGAAACAATGTACTTCCTGAAACTATCTGCATTAGACATTCTGCTTGGCGGGCTGTAGCAGAAATGGCTGAGCATAAACACAGGGTAAAGGAAAAATCAGCTAGAACAAAATGGAGTTTTGCCATTTCAGCTGGACCATATTTTAATTTATTAACTTAATTTTGATTGTAGGAAAATTATATAAATAAAATTCATGATATCTACCATTTCTTATTTGCAGTTTCGTAGTTTGGTAATATTACTTGTATTCACATTGCTGTACAGAAGATTTCCCAGAATTTTCATTCTATAAATTGTGATTACAGAACCATTGAATAAGTTTCTATTTCTCCTTTCCTAAGCCTTGGCAGTCAGCATTCTACTTCTGCTTTTAGATACCTGATGTTACTAGAATCATGGACTGCTTGTTTTTCTCCGGCTGGATTATTTCACTTAACCTAATGTTACAGTATGTGCTAGGATTTTACCCATTTTTAATGCTGAATAGATTTATGCCATATATATATATATATATATATACATATATATATATATATTCACACAGTTTGTGCATTTATCTTTCATGGGTGACTGTCACATTCTTAGGTACTGTGAATAATGCTGTTGTCACCATCCATATTCAAATGTCTCTTTAAAACCTTGTTTCTGAGTTGAGTAGAGTGGCGCATGCCTTTAATCCCAGCACTCAGGAGGCAGAGACTGGTGGATCTCTGTGAGATCAAGGCCAGCCTGGTCTACCTAGAATTCCAGGCCAGTCAGGGTTACAGAGAGACACTGTCTCAAAAAAATAATAGAATAAAGCCTTGCTTACAATTCTATAAGTATATATTTAGGAGTGGACCTGTTGGATCATGCAGTATCTCTACAGTCATTATTGGAGGAAGCATCCTACTGATTCCCAGAGGTGCTGTATCATATTCTACTCCCACTGAAGGGATATGGTGTTCTTATTTTCCACATCCTCACATAACATGTTTCTGTCTTCTGGATATCAGCCATACTAATGGCTGTCAGGCAATAAAAGGAAACTTTAATACATATATTATATTGGTTTTATTTTTCTGTGTATGTATGTATGTATGATCTGCATGTGTGTAAGTGCACCTGTGTTGCTCAGTGCCTGTGGAGGTCAGAAGTAGGTGTCAGATCCCCTGGAACTAGAGTTATGGATGGTTGTTAGCTGCCGTATGGGTGCTGGGAATTGAACCCGGGTCCTCTGCAAGAGCACTTAATATTCTTAACTGCTGGATCATCTCTTCAGTCTTTAAAAAATATTTTTAAAGCCTTCTCCATGGTCATGGTTTCATAACCATGACTCAGTACAGTTCTTTTTGATGAAACCACCCAAAATAGGTTAATTTTGGTTTGGAGCATTTGAGTTAGGTTCAACATCACTGATACCCCTGAGGTGGTTAACTTGTAACAAAAGGCTCTGACAGACTGTCGCCTACAGTGTCTGACCCAGCCTGCCTTCCCTTTCATCTCCAACCTATCTTCAAATTTAGAGGGAAAATCTATGGAGGATATTCAAATCTGACACGCCTACCAAAAAAAAGGTAGATTTACTCAATGTTTTTGTAATGAACTAGACAGAAATTAACTTAGTAAAGATCACAGAAATTAATTTATTTTTAAAACATTTTCAACAGAAACTAATGTATTACATTTATTTTCCTTTAAACCTTAATTTTGTAATGAACTAGACAGAAATTAACTTAGTAAAGATCACAGAAATTAATTTATTTTTAAAACATTTTCAACAGAAACTAATGTATTACATTTATTTTCCTTTAAACCTTAAATTGGAACAGTTAGTAATTTTAAGATAAAAAAATTAATATCCCTGTACCCATAATCACTGAAAAGGTAAAGAAAGAAGGAGCTCAGGACAGGAGAGGAAAAAGACTGAAAGAGAGAAGATGTTTTCTTTTTTTAAATATTTTATTTATTATTGTATGAGTGTATCTCCTGCATATATATAAGTGCACCCATGTCATGCAGTGCCCACAGAGGTCGGGAGAAGGCATCAGATTCCCTGTAAATGGAGTTACAGATGGTTGTTAACCGCCGTGTAAGTGCTGGGAATTGAACTTATTCCTCTGCAAGCACAGCCAGTGCTCTTAAACACTGAGCCATCTTTTCCAGTCAGGAGAAAATGTATTCAGTACACACTGAGCAAGACAGTAAGATGCTGACGTGAAATGTAAGGAGACACAAATCTATTTTGGCCTAAAAACATTTTAAGCTCATTCCCCCTATTCGAAAATGACCCGTTTTCTCTCAAGCCTTTCCAAGGTTTCTAAAGAGTCGCACAAGCCACCCTTCCCTTCTGTCACAGTCCTCTCATTCCTTGTTCTGCACTGCTGTGGCTTCAGTCACATTTCTCCACTGAACATGCTCTATTAATAATCTCCAAGATGCTCCAGAAAACAGAGAAGCAGTTGCATCCTGATTCCTCTCCCAGCTCTCCACCCATAACCCATCAGTCTCCTTCAGAGGGACTTCCACCAAGGATGTGTCTGTATCTATTTCTCTGTGATCAGTGTATCCCTGTTCTCACTCCACTCAGTGACAACTCTAGAACTCATCTTAACTGTTAGTAGGTTCTGACAATATGTCAAAAGATGATTATCTCATCTTCCGGACTCAGGTTTTCCTTTCTTCCTGAACTTTAGGGCATCTCTGTCCATCTGCCAATTGGACATATTTTCCTGAATCTCCACTGAGCCCTGTGCCACTTGATAAAAGATAGAGCTCATCACCTAGATAGACTCTCAACAGTTCCTTCTAATTCCATGGCATTAGAAGGCAGGCAGCTGTTTAAGGGTGACTATTAGGGAAAAAAACAACACAAAGAAGACTGATGGTGATCTTCATGTGGCAGTGAAGAAGGCAGGGGAAACAAGTGTGAATTCGGAGTGTCTGATGTGAAGGAGCCAGAGCCAGGACAGTTTTAAAAGACAAGTACTTCAAGCTGGATATACAAAGGGAAAACAGTCAGGGATACCAGGAACAAGAAATAGGTAAAGAGACAAACCACCATGGCCAAAGGAACTGGAAGTTAAAAAATGGTCTTCTTCGCTATTTTTCCTTGATATTTGTTACAGAAATCTTCATCTTTGCAGCAAAAGGTAGAAATCTTCAAGTATTCATAATACATGGTTATAGGAAGACACAAATCATAACAATCCAGTTCAGTGCGGTCGTGATGCCACCCATCTAGAAAATAAAAGCATTTATACTTAGTGCCCCAAATAGCATTAGGAGCTCACAGTGAGAAGACCTCCCCCCATACCAAATCTGTTTTCCAGAGGAGGAATACATCTACCTCCCAGAAAGGCCATCTTCAGAGCAGCTCAAGCACATTACCTCTGTCTGAGTAAATGAAGAAATTTCTGGTTCTGCATCCAGAGCCGAAATTTGAAGTGCAGTTTCCCTTGCCTACCAAACAGTGTCCTCTCTTGAAAGAGCTGCAGACTTTGCACATCAGGGCTTCAGCTGGGGCAAACAGACATAAAGCATAAGCAAAGGATTGAAAGGACTAAAATGAAGGAATTCAAAGATAAAGCATGACTCAGAAGAAATCACACACCGTAACCTCAGATGCAGATGTTTTGCATCAGATTGGACCAATGGATTCCTGAAGAAGCTGAAGGTTTGGCACCACAATTTTGTTTGCATAGCAGATAAAACAAAAGGTATTCCCATTGCTATGCGGTCACCGTGCAATAAACAAGCAAAGCATCTATGTACAGTTAATCTGAGACCTAACGTTCCTTTTAAAATACATGAGAACAGTGACTTCCCCTGCTCTCACTAGTATCCCAGATAGTCAAGCCATCATCCCAACTCTACAACCCAGCACTCTCCATCCTTGTCATCAGTTCTGTTTCAGCCCTCCAAGGCCTCACTCTCACCTCGAAAGAACACAAGAGAAGAAGTCCCCAGCAGCAGGAGAAGGAGCAGGACCTTCCCCATCTCAGTCTTGGATCACAGAAGACACAGCAGGGCAGTGCCTAGGAGTGGTCTGGCTAAGTGAGAACAGGAGGAAGGATCTGCTCTGAGTTGCCCAGGACGTAGGCAGGAGCTTCCTTTACAGCCCGGCTCATCATAGGTGTTTATCACAGCCCAAGTTCAGGAAAGCTTCCCATAGAGTCAGCCCCTTCAAAGCTTCCAGGGACACAGACTGTCCCTGGAGCCCACTTCTGATCCTACAAAGGTGAAGCCAAGCGTGCTCACTTCCCCTTCCCACCATGCCTTACGTTGAGCGGTTGAGCTCAACACAGGACCACAGGCCTTTCATTCTTTCCTGGGCTTGGGAAGGAAGGGGGGCTCATTACAGTGGAGACTTTCTCAGTATGTCCTTGAAACCAGGATCTTCATCCACAGCCACCATGTCTCATTTATAGTAGATCTTCAGCCTCTCAGAAATACATCAAATGCGTAGAAAATACCACCAAAACAACCTAGGAAAGAGGACATTTACGGATTCTTGAGTTCTTTTTTCACAAAATATAAAACAATTCCTTCTCCTGTAAGTTCTTAGTTTTTAAGTTTCTAAAAGCCTTCACTAAGTGGGATTTACGCAAATATAGATGCACAGCTTCTGATCCACACTAGCTGAAATGTTTAGAATTTCAGTAGAAGCTTCCTGGTGCCTGGCATATGCGTGTGACACATCAGGAAAAAAGTATAAAATGATTTCCTATTTCTTAAAATTATACCTTTCTGGGAGCTGGAGAGATGGCTCAACAGTTAAGAACACTTGCTGCCCTCGCAGAGGACCTGGGTCTAGTTCCCAGCACCCACATGGCAGCTAACTAACAATTGTCAAAACTCCAGTTCCAGGGGATATGACACCTTCTTCTGACCTCCTCAAGTACTGCATGTATGACATGGGTGCACCTATATACATGCAGACAATAAACTCATATACGTAAAAATAATAAATATTTTAAAAATAAAAATTATAACCATTTTATTGACATTTTCACTTTAGTGTCTTCAGCCCTCTCAACATGCTTCATAAAAAATAATCAACCCCCAGACACCCAACGTGCCTGGACATCTAGCCAAAGGAGAAAGTGTGGAAGGTCGCCTAAGGAGCAGGCTTGGGCTGGGAAATATCGCAGGAGGCCAGGAGGCGGGAGCAGTCTCGTGTTGGCTCTCTCTTCTTCCCTCTGGACAAGCCCTTCATAACAGAGCCCTTTAGTCAGCTCACTCTGCACAGTGCATTCTCAATGGACAGAACAGGCACTCAGTACCTACTGATGACTAAGTAAAGAATACAAGAAATGAATGAATGAATGAGCGATTGGTGGTCTGTGGGTAGAAAACTACTACTGCAGGCTGAGGACAAGAATCCCAGATGCACCACAGTCTGAGAGCCCAGTGTGCTCCAGCTTCACAAGCACAGCTGTCATGTACAAGAGCTCCTTCCCTGGCTTCCTCTATACAGGGACAGTGCAGTAGACTCTGGAGGAGTACAAGACACATTGGTAGAAGAGCACAGAATTCCACAGTTTCCCCAGATCCTAAAAGATTCCCTGTTCTGTGTCATTCTACTTACCAGTATGTTTTTCACGCCACTCTAACGCGAACACTGGAATTTTATAAGTTCGCATGATTCCCAATCCTCACCACTCCATCATAATTGTGCAGTCAGGTAAAGAAAGAGAAAAACAAGGAAAATAGGTAGGATGTAGTGACATTATTGGAGTTTCTGTGGGCCACAGTCTTATCAGAAGAACTATTGGCAACTGATTACTGCAGAGTGAAGAAGAGCTGATCTTCTTAAAGGGAAGGACTCTAGGCTGACTAGACCTCATCGGGTGAACTTGCACTGAGGGATGTCTGGGAACACTAACTTGATTTAATAGGCTTTAACACAAATAACAGAATATGTAAATTCTAGTGGGTGGAGGGCTACCAGAGAGTGCGAATGGGGGAGTGGATACAAAGATGATTAAGATGTTCTATATGAAATACACAAAAATTCATTTTAAAAATTTATAAAAATTATTGGTGCTTCTAATGAACAATATTGTCCTTAGCAGGTATCCATTTGCTAACACTCTGTGGGTTTTGCATACTTAATGCACTACTAACTAGTAACACAGTGTGATGCTGGATTTCCTCACAGGGACATTTTTTCCACACTATATCTGATCTTTCAGGATGCTGGTCATAAAGAAACCTACACTTAGAGGTTTATAGGACATTGTCTTACTAGAAAAAGTTTGTGGCAGCAATCTCATGATAGAAACATAAACTGACATGTTATGAGATCATAGCACCTCCATTTGTGTGTTAAATTTAGGAGTCAAATAATGGCTATCTCCAAAATTCCCAAAGGTAGCTAAAAATCTAACAGTCATACTAATGCCTCCAGTCCAAGGTTAATTACTAATAAACCACCTTGTCACTCCTACAGAGTAGTCCAGTGTTGAGTATATTTCATGGCCAGTCTACTCTGAAGTTATCAGGCACAACCGCCCCTGCAGTACAAGAAGTTCCTCCTCAGACCATTCCAGACAGTGGGTAGTCAGAACCACCACAAGCTTCCAGGCCCACACCACTCTATTAGATCTTCCAGATAAGTCTTAGCTGAGACTCAGCAAAGCCAAGTGCCCTGGGTAAAGCACATACCTTTGCTGACACATTTGAGTTTAAAGCCTCATTCTAGCATTTTCAAATTCTGAGATAATTAGGTCACTGAGAATCCACTCCTAAGTCCCTAGTAGGTCAACCTCCAGCACCACCCCGGCTACATATCTATTACATTCCCCTGAGGCCTGAACACTTGCAGTCTATCAAAATCTACCCTGTCTCTCTACTAGCCTTGGGCCGAGACACACTCCAATTTCTCTACCTTGGATCTCTGGACTGCTTCTTAATCCAAAGTAGCCTACTTTGTTAAGATCCTCCACAGGTGGTCTCCACTGCCACCCTCCCCTTGACTCCTGATTTGCCTGACACAGACAAGCCCTCCTACCACCCTGACTGGACTGCCTGCTACCATGTCCAACCAACTACCCAGATCAGCCTACCACCCTTCAAGAACCTGAAACACACATTAACTGATTGTTCATACCTGAACAAAAAGAAAGCTACATAAACAATATAAACAGCACCAAAATTCAAATGAACAAAGGCAGAATAGAATTTCCTACCAGACACACAACCAACAGAAAACATCCACATGCCCAAAGGGCAGAGCAAAAACACAAATATTATGAAAAACCAAGAGAATATGTCCCCAACAAAAACCTATAGAAGTGTATTATAGTGAGAACTGCCCTGAGGAAACACAGGATGCAGAATTTAAAAGAAAAATCATAAACATGGTCAGAGAACTTAAAGAAAATGCAAACAACTGAAAGAACTCAAGAGGAGAGACATAAACTTACGATGGAAGCTCAAGAAAATGAAAATATGTGGCTGAATGAAATAAAAACAATTCAGGACTTGAAAAGTGAATTCACAAAAGAGATGGACATATTGAATAAAATCCAAACAGAAATGAACAAGGCATAGAAAACTTCAATAAAGCCAATTGGAAACAACAAGAGAAAGCCTGACAAGTAGAATGAATAAAACAGAAACAGAATATCAAGACTGGATGACAAAGTTGAAGATCTGAGCTCCTTAAGCAGATAAATTAGGGAGAAAGAGCCCTAGAGGGTTCTTAGTCTCATACATAAAATTATTTAAGAATGGACCCAAATGGAAGCTTTAGGACAATTTTATTAGAATTTTAAAGAAAAATCCTCAGGGCAGGATTGCTGAGAATCTCAGAAGCTGTCTTGAGGAAGAGAATGGAGGAGAGATGGAAAAAAATCATTGAGGCCATGCAGGTTTAGGACTTGCATGAAGGTCAGACATGGTGGACTGGCAGGGGAGAGGGAAGCTTTATAGAAAAAGTAAAGAAATACAAGATGCTAGGACAGCCCAAAGCACTAAAGAAAGCATGTTTAGAAAAGGGATATGAAGAAGAAAAGGAGAGATTACAGACCTATAGAGACCTACATATCTGTGGACAAGTCCAGAATCACGGCATTGGGAGATGGGATTCCAGGCAGGAAAAGTTCACAAGCTCATTAATGCACTGGGTATTCTACCCATCTATTTAGCATGACGTAAGGTGAACCTGCCTTCCTAGGGGTGGTCTGATGACTGGATGATTACCCGGGAAACTGGAAGGGTGGGTCTTACAACAGATAGACTACAGATTTTATAGTTTTCACCAATTAATCTTACAGGGATATCTGCTACTCTAACACAAAGACTATGTAAACTTTAAAAAAGACACAGGAATGGAATATGCAGGAAATGTGGGACAACATGAATAGACTGAATCTATACATCATAGGCATACAGGAAGGAGAAGAATCTCAGGCCAATGGCACTGACCAGATCTTCAACAGGCTTATAGAAGAAAACTTCCCTAAATTAAGACTTACCTATACAGATTCTTAGACTACTTGCCGACAACTCAAAGGAAGGTTTCTCATATTTGGCCTTATTTCTTGTTATAGAACTTTCAGCTGTGGACATGAACTCATGTAGAGATATTGTATATGGAATTTGTTATTATGTTTTTAGACTGATATGATTCCCTCTGGTATTTTAGACTAGTTAGGCATTTATCGTTCCTCTCTCCCTCAATGTCTAACCTACCCTCCATGGCTTCCCCATTTAAAGGGTCCCCATTTTCCCCATTTCTCCCTTGATAATATCAGTCTTTTATAGAACACCAATTAGACATGACCAGAACAGAAACTCCCTATGGCATATCATAGTTAAAACATTAAATGTACAGAATAAAGAGAGGGTACTGAAAGCTACTAGAGAAAAACAAGTTATATATAAAGGAAAACCCATCAGAATTACAGCTGACTTTTCAATGCAAACTATGAAAGCCAGAAGACTGTAGACCAAAGAATTCCAAGTTCTTAAAGACCATAGATGCCAACCCCAAATACTTTATCCAGAAAACTATCTATCATAGTCACAGAGGAATGGAAAATTTTCCATGACATGAATATGCTGAAAGAATTCATATCCACCAAACCAGTCCTACATAAAATATTCAAAGCAATAATACAAAAGACTGAAGATAGGAATGAGTATACCCAAGATGTTACAGGAAGAAAACAAGGAAAGGTATAATTATGGGAAAAAAATGGGCCACAAACACAAATAAGTTAAAATGACAGTAAAAAATACATATCTTTCAAAAATTATGCTAAATATCAATGGCTTTGACTCCCCTGTCCAAAGACACAGGCTAGAGGAATGGATCAGGAAAGAAAATCCATCTTTTTGTTGTCTTCAAGAAACTCATCTCACCTTCAAGTATAGGTATTACCTTAGGGTAAGAAAAAAAATATTCCAAGCAAATGGCTCTAAGAAACAAGCACATGTTGCAATTCTGACAAAATAGACTTAAAATTAAAACTAATCAGGAGAGACAAAGAAGGTCACTTCATTCTAATCAAAGGAAAAATCTATCAAGAAGGTATTACAATCATGAACATATATGCACAAAACTCTGGTGCACCCAATTTTATAAAAACAGTTCTACAGACTATAAAACACAGATTAACTCCAACTCAGTAAGAATAGGTGACTTTAATACCACATTATCTTCAATAGACAGGTCAACTGGACAAAGAATAAACAGAGAGACATCTTAATTAAATGACATCTTACATGAAATGGACCTAACAGACATCTACAGAATATTCCACCCAAACACCAAAGAGTACACTTTCTACTCAGCAGCCCATGCAAGTTTTTCTAAAATTGGCCACATTCTGGGACACAAAACAAATCTCAATAAATACAAAAACTCAGCACTCTGCTGAGACACTCTGCTCTGCCTGAGGCTCTCTCGAGGGCTGGGTGACCTGCTCTGTTCTGTTGAGCCTTGAGGAGTGGGAATAGAGGAAGAAGATGGCTAGTTTCCTGCAGCCCTTCCTGTAAAGGAGATAATTTGGGAGAGAGACTGGGAAGATGAGTTTTAAATAAGATCTAAGCTGGTGCAAGACCAATCAGGATGCTGAGGCCTTGTCTGTGGCCTTTTCTCAGGTCCTCAAAGGACAGTTGACATCGAACATGCACAGTTTACATGTGATCGTACCAGGTTATATATGTATTCCAAAAAATGTATTTGCTTAAATGTATGACTACATGTTTGTGCATGTATGATTTAACAGAGAAACACAATGTATCAAATTAGAATAATGAGTGAAATGCAAAATATAACCAAGATATATAGAGAAAGACAGAAGCAGAGAGCAAGAAGCTAAAGGAACAATAAATGTACAAGAAGAATGATTGGAACATGAATAAGATTCTTCTTTCTTTTAAGCTTTTAGAGACAGGGACTCCCTGTAGTCCCAGCTGGCCTGGACTCTCTTTGTATCAGGACGGTCTTAAATCTCACAAAGATCCACCTGCCTTTGCCTCCATAGTGCTAGGAGTAAAGGCATGCACTACCACAGTCAACTTAAACAAGAGTCTTAAGTTCCTAAGATATGTTTTCTCAACAAATGCAAGGAAAGAAGATAGAATTAATTTTTGCCTAAAAACATAATGGAAACCTATTTTTTAAAGATACCTTGTAGTTGAAGTCTCCCTGTAGCTCTTACTCTGTGGACATAACTATTCAGAGAGCTGGAAATACTCACCCTCCACCTAGCCTCTCTATTTCCTCTGAGCACTCCAGCTTCTGCCTCTACTCACTTGAGTTTGATCTGACAAGGTCATCAATGATAGCCAAGGTCATGCTTATAAAGTTAGGCCTTCTAAGTCCTTGGGCAATGTTGCTCCACTACTACCACTTTCTAATTACTCTTTTAATCAACATATTAATTGTACAAATTAATATAATTTGCATCCAGCATGATGTTGCACACCTGCCATCTCAGCATTCAGGAGGCTCAAGTGTGAAGCCAGTCTGGCTCACATACTGAATTCCAGGCCAGCCTTGGATGCATAGTAAGCCTCTTTAAAAAAAATGTTGTTTTCATTGATATAGCCACACTATAATATAGACTATATGTTATATATATATATATGTATATATATATATACATATATATATAATATTATATACATGGTCACTAAGCTGATTCCATATATTGGCTAATGTGAATAGTGCCCCAATACACATGGGTATTTGGGCATCTCTTTTGTACACTGCCTTCATTTCCTCTGGGTATATTCCTAGTAGTAGCATAGCCAGATCATATGGTATTTCTGTTTTCACGGTGTTTCATTTTTTGAGGAAGCACAATTTTTAAATTAGTTACATTAATTTAAATGACCACTAACAGCATATAAAAGTTCCTTTTTCTCTACAGCCTTGCTTAAATTATGTCTTAGAGAGCCCAGGTGAGGTGGCTCATGCCTTTAATTCTAACACTTTGGAAGGCACAGGCAGACAGATCTCTGTGAGCCTGAGGCCAACCTGATCTACATAGTGAGTTTCAGGCCAGCCAGGGCTTCATAGTGAGACCCCGTCTCAGGAAAAAAAAAATGTCTGAGATATTTCTACATGGGGACAAAAGTATGTGTCATCTTACTTTTAGTAACTACAAGTATTTCATGGTGTGGCATATTAGTTACATTTCCTATTAATGTGATAAAATACCCTGATAAAAGCAACTTAAAGGAGAAGGGGTTTTCTTTGGTTCACAGTTAGAGGTTACAGTTATGGAAGGAAGGTCATGGTAGCAGGAACTTGAGGAGGCAGATCACGCTGCACTGGCAGTCAGAACAGAGAATGATGAATGCATGCATGCAGCTCAGTTCACTTTCTCTGCTCACATACCTGAGGGTCCCCCGCACAGGGAAAGGCATCTTCCCACTTGAATAAACACGATAGAAAATCCCCCATAAATGTGCCTAGAGGCCATCTTGCAGGTGATTCTGCATTCTGACAACTTGACAGTTAATACTGACCATCACATGTGTGTACATTATTTGGGTAAGAAAAATCTTCAGTTAATATACAAACACAAAATTCTTTGTGAACATGTATAATTATAACTGTAGAATAATTTCTTAGAACTAAAAATTATTTCTTAGAACAAAGTTAAACAGTATGTACACTTAAAACTTTTATATACTGTGTCTGGGAGAAGTTGGGGGTCTGACTTGGTCATTATCAAAATATACTGTAAACATTACAAAATTATGAAAGGATTAATAAATTTAAAAATATTTGTAGACCTTAACAAATTTTCCTAAAAATATTGTATTTAAATATTTATGAAGTTTCTGAATACCCTTTGTCCCTATATGGTAAACTTTTGCAAATTTTCCAGTTTCTATGTGGATTTAATATACATTTCTGTTTTATGTTTCACAGAATTACTAATATACAAGTAACTATTGTTTATATATTCTTTTTAAAAATATTTTATTATTTTTATTTTGTGTGTATGAGGGTATTCCCTGCATGTATATAAGCACACCCATGTCATGCAATGCCCACAGAAGTCAGAAGAGAGCATCAGATTCCCCTGGAACTAGAGTTATGGATGGTTGTTAGCTGCCATGTGGGCATTGGGAATTGAATCTGGGTTCTCTGTAAGAGCAGTCAGTGCTCTTAACCAATGAGCCATCTCTCCAGGCCTGCTTGTAAATTCTTTACTAAAAGAGGAAATAATCTTTGTCAAGAAAGAGAGACAAAAACTATGGGGTTTAGAAGGAAAATGAAAATGGAAAGGGAGGAAAAAAAAAAAACACTGAATCATCTTTAATGCGTAGACAAACGAAATAAAGAGACTAGTTTAGTTTAGTTGTTTAGTTTGTGGGTTCTCCAGCAACCCTGGTAAATCTTGCGTGATGTACATCTGACAGGTTGATTCTGTCTCTGTTTTAGAGTTTTTTATTTTATTTTGTTGGTATTTAAGTGCTGGGAATCAAACCCAGAATCTCGAACAAACCCAGAGCTCTCGGAGAACTCTAATATTGAACTATATCTCTAGCCCCAGGTCTTAAACCACTTTTATTCTGATTGGCATCTCAATTTCCTGCTTCACAATTTTTAAACAATTGGTATTTTATTTCCTTGCATTCGTGACTTTTGTATATAATGCAGTCCTCTGAGATTTAGAAAATGGGGCTTCTCATCCCCTCCTGAGCAATGAACACCTTATTACTTTGGGGAGTCAGCACAACTGAAGATCTCTCTCAAGCCCCACCCATAATAATTAGCCAATCAAATGCCAAGGTCATTAAATCTAAATATTTTTCAGGACCAAAAGATGAAAAGAGGTGCATTAAATCAGGATCCAACTAGGAAAACAGAAAACACTTGGGAGATTTTTAAAAGAGGAAATTTAATTCAGAATGTTGGATCCACATAAAATTGAAGAGGTTGAGAAACTGAGATGCAAAACAATGCCTTTAGGAGCAAAAAGAGATCACTAAAGCTGGGGCTGCAATGAGTCAGCCCAAGTCAAAGCCTTTGCTCTAAAAAGCACAGACCATGGTCATAGTATTGCCTAAGGCAGAGACAGATAAGAAGGCACGTCCCCAGCTGTTACTTCCTCTTGCTTCTCACACAAACATGTGTCATGGGCTAAACTCAGTCAAAAGGCACAACAGCCTTAAAAAGCTACGGTAAGTACACAGCAGAAAAAAGGCAAGGGACAGAGAGAGCTGTGGGCAAAGGGCCTTTAGCCAGCATGTGGGTGTTTTATGCTAGAAACAATTAGGATGAAGTCAATGGCAGTGAAGCTGGAATGAGAGAGATCTTGAATGAAAGTTCTGATTTTCAAAATGCTTAAGGATGGTGATCATACATTGTTTCTCTAAATCTGGTCATCATGTTCATGTATATCAAATATCATTTGATATATGATTGGATATAAAACAAACTGACAATTTTCAGCAGAGCATGTTGGTACAGGCCTTTAACCCTGAGACTCCAGAAGCAAAGGCAGGCAGATCTCTGTGTGTTTGAAGCTATCCTTGTCTACATAGGGAGCTCCAAGCCAGCCAAGGTTACATAAGACCCTCTTTCAAAACAACAGACAAATTCCTGACATGAGTTAGGACTGGAACTCTAAATTTCTAAAGTGTGTGTATATGTGTATATTTGTGTGTGTACATGTATGTGTGTGAGTATATTTGTATGTGTCATATGTATGTGTCTATTTTATATTTATGTACATTTACGTATAGACTTCCTATCTTTTCCCACTGAAAGGTCCTAGAAGCAATGGTTCCCCAGCAGCCAGTAAATTCAACAA
This sequence comes from Eospalax fontanierii, assembly GCA_035773235.1. Taxonomy (NCBI): domain Eukaryota; kingdom Metazoa; phylum Chordata; class Mammalia; order Rodentia; family Spalacidae; genus Eospalax; species Eospalax fontanierii. The sequence goes on along the minus strand of CM069539.1, from coordinate 29,432,607 downwards.
TCATTTCCAAATAAAAAGAACTGTAACTCCTCAGAGAAATAACTGATTCAAAGGTTGAGGCATGAAAGGTATCAGTTAAACCTGGGACATCTTGCTGTGTGAGAAGGTCTCCAAACCCAAAATGTAAAATCAAAGCAAATCTGACTCCATCATGTTAGAAAAAGCCTCAGCCACATAAGCTTGGTTTCTCAGTTCCAGAAATTCTTTCCTACACTCATAGTTAAACATTTGCAAGGACATGGCCTTCAGATACCAGGTGGTTTTACAAAAATATCTTGTTTATGGCTTAAAGGGAGATCACAGAGTCTGGTCAGGATGACCGAGGCTAAAATCAGATACCCAAACAAGCCCGAGACCTTGTAGCATACTTTGGTCAGCACATTCCAGGACAGACCCACCAGTTAGAAGCCATAAGTTCCTTGCCACCTGCCTTTTGATATGAATAATCTTTGTAACCAATCATTGTAAGCTGCTTTCATGCGCATGGGCTTTCTTAACCAATCCCAGCTTTTGACAAACCTCCCTTTGTTCCAACCCAATAAAAGAACTCCTTTCCTTTTACTCAGGGCCACTGTCCTATCACCCGCTGTGTTGGTTAGACAGAGAGAGAGAAAAAAAAAATGAAGAGAGAAGGGGACGGAGGAAGGGAGGGAGGAGATAAATAACTCCTACCTAGTGTAAAACACTTGAAGGAATCATATTAATATAACAACCTAATGACAAATTATACATACGATATCTCTGTATGAGTCCATGTGCATAGCTGAAGGCTACATAACAAGAAACAGTGCCAGACAGGAGAAGCCTTCCTCTAAGTTGTTGGCCAGGGTGGTCCAAGAGGCTCCCAAAATTACACAGGCTATTGTTACAGCAGTTGATTGCCTCCCAGAACTTGTAGGTAAGATCCTATCGCTGAAGACAGGACATATTTTGGGGACCATATTTGGAACAAAGGAGCTGGAATTGACCCTGAAGGCTAGCTCTCATAGATCTGGATGCTGCTAAGGGAGAACATTGATCAATGACCCAACACCAGCTTCATGAGCAAATAACCGTGTCAATGACCACAGAGCACACAACACTGGGGCAGTGGTGGCACTTTTATCTTGGGGGTGATCAATGGCTACCTAATTGAACTTAAAGCCCACTCAATGGGAGGAAACTCATATGTAGTACTGTAATTATAGCCAAATACACATGGCTAAAGAGGTCATGGATTTTAGAGAAATCCCCAAGATTAATGTAAACTAGACTAATATAACTTCTCACTAACTGCAAAATGTGTATCCTTATATTTACATTCAAGTATACCAGTTACCACTCATCAAAGAAGCTTCTTTTGCACCAGATGGAGACTGCTACAGAGTATTACAGTTGGTCAGACACAGACATTATCTAAAGAAGACACTAATGAATCTCTCAACCCACATTAGTGAAGCTCCCTCATGCAACAGAGGTTCAGGAACACAAACGGTTGCAAATGGCTAAAGGGTGGAGATTAGGAGTCTACAGACTGTGGGTCCATGTACAAGACTCCTATATTAAGCTTCACTCACCCAGGGTTCATGGACCATTGTAGAAGAGAGGGTAGAAAGATTGTAAGAATCAGGGAGGAAGTGTATGACCATAGGGAAATAGAATCCTACAAGCTCCTGGGACCCTGCTCATATGAACCTACAGCAATGGTGTTGGCATACTCAAGACCCATGTAAACTCAAGCAGATAAAAACCCAGCGCAGAACTGGGGAAATGGGCAGCAGACCTCAATCTTTGCTGAAGAAATATTGGTGACTGTTGGATGAGGAACAGTTAATCTTCCTAAAGTGAGAGTCTCTGGATAGGCTAAGTAGACCTTAGTGGATGAGCTTGCACTGAGGAATGTCTGAGACACTAACTTGACACAATAAATTTTAATTCAAATGACAGAGTGTATGAATTCTGGAGGGAGGGTTGTGGGAGAATATCAATAAGGAAGGGGTATAAAAGCGATTAAGCTTGTTTAAGATGTTCTGCATAAAATACACAAAAGTTCAATTAAAATTTCGATAAAAATAGACAAATTGAAAATAAGTTTGTAATTGAAAGTAATATGAATAACCATGAAGAATTAATAAAACCACTTTTGTAGGGCATACAATGCATTACAAAACATCCATCAAAAATGGTAATACATGAAGAATTAGAACAACACCTGAGATATGTGGTGCATAAGCAGGGGGTGGAGTTTGATGTGCAGTTTAGTTGTAGAATGTTTGCTGGAATGTTCTGGGACCATGATTTAATGACCAGCACTGAAAAAGAAAAAAACACAGAGATTATCATAATTTCAATATTTATAAAAATGTAAACATTTACGTTTAAATACAAATACTCATGATTCTAAAATACTCACTATTCTAAAAGCTTTGAAATATACACCCAAATATAAAAGCAAGATGTATCTCTGCAGGGTAGGATGGAGTCACCAGCCATGTTTCCTGTGGCCAACATTGTCTATAGTTTCTAGGTTGAGAATGTAATCTACCAGGAAAAAAAAAACAATAAAAATTCCAAGGAATAATAACTTCAAGAACAATGGAATTTAAGAATAAAGCTCAATGGTGGAATCTTTTCCAAAGAATAATGAAATTCGGTGTGCACGTGTGCACAAATTGGAAATGGATCTTCGGTGCAGGCCTTCAGCCTGTGATGGCTACTTTTAATTACTTGCTTCACTGTATTAAGAATATCTAAGGAATGTGTCAAGAACATCTCTGGATGTTTGGATAAGAGGTTTCTGAACTAATCAGTTCATTCCACTAAGACACACAAAATTTGTCCAGATTTTTAAAAAGCAGTCGGGTGTGGAAGGGAGAGACAAATTTGAGGAAGTAGGTAAGTGAGGGTGTGTTCTTGAGCACTGTGTCTTGACCAACCACACTCAGCTCTGCTCCCTGCCTGCCATCAGTTGAACAGAGCTGTTCAACTTGCCATCATAATGGAGATGTCATCTGACATCATAAACTAAAACAAATTACCTACTTACACTGTTTTATTCAGGTCACAGCAGAGGGGAACTACCTAAGATATTCTTGCTATTCTATGATAAGGAAGAAGTAAGACGCTGGAGCTATTGATTATTGACCAGCCTGTCGGATAAAGCATCAAAACTGAAGTATCATCAAGGGTAGGTGTCAGGTGTCAGGTGTCAGGTGTATCACAGTCACTCCTGGAGAATCAATGCCTAATTGTAGTGTTTATCAGTCAGGATACATTTGTTTAAAATAAAGATGAAGAGAGGAGCAGGAAGACTGTGCTGTATGTTAATCGGTGGTGAGGTAATGGATGCCAAGAAGGAAGGAAACCAGATTTGAGAAACGAGACATGCAGCATGGTAGAAAGCAGAGCGAATCTCTCTATTCCTAATCCCTAGTTGAACTGCTGAAATATCAACACCTGATGCTCAGTACGGGGAGATGCTAGGGCTAGTCAGTGCTTAATAGATGGTGGAATGCTGTGAGACTACGGGAACACAGGGAAGGATGAATGACTCACCTAGTGTAGAACAGGGCGAAAAGGGAACAATCTTCTAAAGTCTGTTACAGAAGGATTTGTCACTACAACATTTAAATTGAAATGCCACACTTTGCTTGGTGGAAGTTCCATTGAAGCATGTCTTAGCACAATATTGGTACCCATAGAGCATCCTACCACCTGGAAAGGAAGAACAAGAGGCAAAATGTAAGTGTTGCTAAAAAGAATGAGTCACTCAGTTAGTAAGGAGTCAGGCTCTCAGTAGAAGGCACAACAGCCACATTGAGATGACCAAGGAGCCTCGTGAGGTCACTATCCCCACCCCTTAACCTGACTCACAGGTAGGGACTCCATTCCCAAATGAGTACAGTTTTAACGGCCAATTCCTATTATTCTTGAGCATTTTAACCTAGAATATTCTTGATGACCACCTCGAGTTTCATCAAAACAAACAAACAAAAAAGCATTTTCCTTTCAGTGTTTGTTGGTCTAACAGTCAGTGTCAACCAGTACCAGAAGGAGAGGTGACTTTGGCTAATTTTACAGGGAAACACATCCTTTCACATACCCTGCTTTTGACTCTAGGACTCCAGGGAGGGCTGTATCCCGGAAGGAAAACAGGATCACTCTGAGACATACCAGGCCTCACATACCTATGGAGACTGCTTGCAAGGCACACCACTCTCCACTTTTAGCCTCACATGGACTTTCCTTTCTCAAACAAATTCCATTAGCACCGAACACAGAACACTGGAAACATGCCAGGGCTGAAATGCAAAAACAAGTGTAAGAGGCTCATTCAACATTGAACATCAGACAGAGTTGAGCCTTTGGCTTTGATCAATAAGAAACAAAGGCCAGAGAAGGAACACACTGCAGGCCAAGCCAACCCCAGCACAGAGTCCCATGACCTTGGACCATATAAAGCTGTGGTTTGAGGACAAGGAGAGGATTCCTCAATCCCACATCCTGGGAACAGAGGAGGCTGTAAGTCTGGAGGAAGATCCAAACTCTGATGCCGGGTGCCTGAGCCACCATCCATGAAAAAGACCTGCAGCTACTCCCTTTTCTCTTTCTCTACAATGTAAAGGACTTTTCTTGACACATTTCCACCCTGAACTTGATCCAATCACAAGCAAGCTCAAGGAACTGAGAATATTTAAATGTGAAGGGTAACTGAGGAAGACCAGGTCCAAGGTAAGGAGAATGAGGAGGAAGGCACGTGGCTCGTACTGCGTGTACACAGCAGAGACGAGGAGAAAAGTGATGCTGCAGATGAAGGTGTGATTACCTCTAAAAATGATGAAGTCCTATCACCCGTTCCTCACCTCCTCCCCAGAGCTCAACCATCTGTGAGAATTGCTATGTCTACACTCCTTCACCAGCCCCTACCATCTCCCAGGATCTTACCTTTCAGGAAGCCCACCAGCAAGGAGAGACTTAGCAGGAGCAGAAAAAGGAGCTTTCCCATTGCAGAGGGATCCTAGGACAGAAAAAGGCAGAGAGAGCACAGAGCACTCTGGGCCCAGCCTCAACAAAGCAAGAGGATTCCAGGACACTGACTGAGCTGGTAGCCTGGGGGATTGGGTGAGGGGAAAACTCAGATCCTACGTGCACACTCTCTTCCGGTCTTTATGTATTCCACGCATACTGTCCACGATGGCTTGCTGTCCTGCTCTTTCACCTCAGCTAACTCTCTTACTGTTTCTATGGTGTCTATAACGCTCCCTCACCTCATGGCTCTGTTGCACTGTCTCTGGTAAGATGTACTGTCTGCTCTCCCACCTCAAGATCACGACGCCCATCCCCACAGACTCTAATGCCTCTTTCTCATAATAAAGTTCATTTCCGAATAATAAAGTTTCATTTCCTGAACCTCTGTCTTCTTCTTCTTGACAAGTATATCTTATTCTTTCCTTCAACATTTCCCCATTGAACACTATGCTCAATATCCATATATAAAATGTTTCCTTTCTGTTACTTTTATTTTATGTGTATGAGAGTATTGCCTGTATGTGTGTAAGTGCACCTGTGTTGCAGAGGTCAGAAGAGGGCATTGGATTTCCCTGGAATTGGAGTTAGGGATGGTTGTTAGCTGCCATGTGGGTGCTGGGAACCGAACCTGGGTCCTCTGCAAGAGCAATCAGTGTCCTTAACTGCTGAGCCATCTCTCCAGTGTTTTTTTAATGAGGCTAGAGATAAGACTTTGCAGTTACAAAGTTACATGATGATCTTTCAGAGGGATCAGATTCTGTTTTTAACATGTATATCATACCTCATAATTGTCTATACTCTAGTTCCAGGGCATTCAATGCTCTGTTCCAGCTTCCACAGGTATCAATCAGGCATGTGGCATGCATGCATATATGCAAACAAACTCTCATACACATAAAATAGAAGTAGATCTCCAAATTTTTCATATATGCTCACCCTGAAATGTTTTCTTTGTTGAAGCCATGAATCCTGGTTTTGCCTCAGGGGAGGTTACTAAGGAACAAAGGAGCCCTTTAGGCTACTACCAAGGCCTCCAGGGTCTGTCCTCCATCCCTTACTGACTTGCTTCCTGTCTGGAGAAGCTGGATCAAGGACAAATTTGAGAATTTTGCAAACACCTGAAGGGAACATTAGTGCCAGGATCCTTATGTTAATTTCACATGCATGTACACATATAGGTACGTGTAACCACACACACACACGCGCGCACGTCACCACCACCACCACCAGCAACATCAATGAATGCCTCATCCTTTATATGTCACAGTCTTAGCCTTGTAGTCTATGAGTATCATCTACAACTACTGAGAACAAAAATATTTTAAGACATTGACAAATACAACCGGAACAGAGGATTGATCTCATTTGAAAATGACTGTTTTAAAAAATCCAACCCAAGAAATTCTTTTATTAAAAAATTTTGCTCCACCATAGTGCACACCGGGAACGCCAGTGCTTGGTACAGTTAAGCAGGAGGACCAAGAGTTCATGGCAAACTGAACCACAAAGCAGGATGCTCAAAATATTCAAAACAAATCAGTGAATTAAATTAGGTTATGCTTTCCTTTTTATGACCATATATAACTCCACAATGTAACATATTTAATTATAGAATTCCCATAATGTGTTGTACAGTCCGTTACATTCATCATCCCTCCATTACTCTGTCTTGACAGTCTTCCTAATGGTCCTCTCCCTTTCCCCAAAAGTTCTAATCTCATGTCTTTTTCTTTTATTTAAATCTAGATTCTACATGCAGGTACAAACATGTGATAGTTGTCATTTTGAATCTGTCACTTTACTTACGCTGATCCCCAGTTCCGTTCATCTTTCCCAAAAATAACATTACATTCCTTATGGATGAGTAAAATTTAATTGGACATATTTACATTTGCTTTATCTAATCGTCTCTTGATGGACATCTAGGCTAGCTTGGCTATTGTGAATTGTGCTGCAATAAACACGGACATTCAGTTATCTCCATTGTGTGCTGACATACGTGTGTCCATGCCTATTCAATTCGCACAGGTCATGTCCATCCACAGTGCTGCCTCTCATCCTCCTGGCTGATTCTGGATACAAAACCCAGGCTATCAGACTTCCTCCCTTCCTCCTGCCCTCCAGGAAGCAGTGACAGCCCGACTGAAGCACGCAGTGTGGACTGCTCATCAGTTACATAGCATAGACTCTATAAGAAGAGATGCTTTCTCTGCCAAACGACAGTGTCCCCTTGAATCCCAAACCTGACACCTTTCAGTTGAGTAAAATAGATTTTTTGAGGTATTTTGTGCATAGGATCAGGATAGAAACAAGAATGAGACTTTGGAAAAGCCATATTTTTTTAAGAACAAATTCCAATTAAAGACCTATTGATGTGATAAGTATTTATATAGACACACAACTCACTTTCTCAGTAGAGTTGTTAGCTAAATCTTGGACCCTGGCATCACTGATAACATAGTCTCAGTGATTCATCCTAAATAGGCCAATTAAATAGACAAACACTTTTTGAAAAACAGAACAAACTTGTTAGTGTGGCCACATTGGGAAGAACAGATAAAGAGATTCTTGTAGCTCCGCATCCTGTCTCATTGATGGGGACATGAAATTTAGGTTTAAATTGAGGGCAAAAGGTATTCATAATTAAGCAGACATATGTACCCATAGGAGGGAGGGAGGGAAGGAGAGAGAGAGGGAGAGGGAGAGAGAGAGAGAGAATATAAATGTAACAAAATTTTAAATAACATTATTTTAATACATATTTTAAGCACAAAAGTTAAGAGAAAGAAAGGCACGTGGGAAGGAGGTAAGACACTGGACAGGGTGGGCATGGGCTTCTCAAAGAACATTTGAATTTTTTTAACTTTATTTAGTTTTATTTTGTGTGTCAGAGTTTTATGCCTGCATGTATGTAAGTGCACTCTTGTCATGCAATGTTGTGGAGGTAAAAAGAGGGCATCAGATTCCCTGGAATTGGAGTTATAGAAGGTTGTTAGCCACCATGTAGGTGCCAGGATTCAAACCCTGGTCTTCTGAAAGAGCAGCTAGTGCGCATAACCACTGAGCCATCTTTCCAGTCCTGAATGTTATTTTCTTTACCATAACCATAGACACCATTTGTGTGGGTTTTAAAGCTCCTGAGTCAGAATTCAATGGAAAGCTTGTAGATGACAAACATCTACTTTTTGAAGTAAGTTTTCTTCTTCCACCATGAATCTTGAAATTGAACTTAAGTCAATGGGATCCCACAGCAAATGCTCAAGAGTTCTGACCCCTACCTCAGTCCTGAAAATATTATCTCTAAGTATTGACAAAAAATTTACCGAAGATCAAAGGATAGTTCCTCATTGCACTAGGGCATGAAACTAGGGCATAGGGATACCAGAAATTAGGAAATCTTTACTGTGAACAAGTTGATAGTCTTGTTTGTGACAATCTCAGAAAATATTTGGAAGAGAAGTAAGGCCCTCCTCCAGGTCATTCACATTCCCGACCTCAAGCCTGCTTTGCTGCTATATTAACACTCTAATTATAAGGTATTTCCATATAAAAAATATGGTCTCACTGTTGGTAGCCTTCACAGAAAACATTAATTGTCCTGGAATCCTTGATTCTCAGTTGGCAAAAGTCGTCAATTTAAAAATAAATGGACAGGTGACTGGAGAGGTAGCTCGTTTGATAGGACACTTTCTTAACATGCACAAAGCCCTGAGTTCAATCCCAAATAACATGTAAAAGTGGATGTGGTGAAACATGCTTATAATTACAGCATTAAAGAGTTAGAGGCCAGAGTATTAGAAATTCAAGGTGATCTTTGGGTACATGGCAAGTAGGAAGCCAGCATGGGATAAATAAGACCCTGACTAAATAGATAAATAAATAAATAAATTCAGAGTAAGACACAAACAGATACAATATGAAGAAACCAACATTCCACATCTAGAACTATAAGTAATACCAAATCTGTTAACATATATTAATGGTTTTCTGTTATAGAAGACAATGGACAGAATCTACACATTAAGACATAATGGTGATTATTTTCCCCCCCAAAATACAAAACACAAAACATAGATTCATCAAAGCTGAAAGAATCCAAAATAGGCTAAATGCTGAAAACTAAACACAAACAGCTTCAAAGTTCTGAAAATTCACCAAGGATGAAGAGAAAAGAACATTTTTACTGATGATCAAAGACAGCAACTATCTCAGCACATTTGGCAGAAACTATGCTATGCAGGAGACAATGGAGGGACAGCTTTCAAAGGCTGATAGGAAAAAAACATTACCCCACAATAACCACAGACCACACAGACACACCATAGACACAGGCAGATGCATAAACCCTCTAGGTCAGAAATCTATAGCCTGCAAATTCAGTTTTTAAGCTAAAGTTTAAAAAAAAATTTGCTATGGAAACCAAAGATGAGATAATTGACTCATTGCCAACATATGACATGCCAAAATAAGCCTATGGTTGAGTCTAGGTAGAATCTCTAACCCATCCTCTACCCTACCCACCTCTACCTGGGATCAGTGTGACATCCTTGCCCCATCCTTCAGCAAGCACATCCCACTCTCATTGTGAACTCAGTGCCTGCCCTCCATGGACTACCTGAAGAACCAGGTGAACCTTCAACATTCTTCTGAGGATCTTCAGTAAGAATATTCTTACACTAGAGAAGGTTTGCTCCTGAACTCCAAAGTGCACATATCCCAGGCAAGCGGGGAACACATCTAACATCCCTTTTTACATTAACGCAGAAATACCCCAAGATTGAACCTCAAGTACCATTCAGGTGGGCCACATCCTGACAAGCTGCAGTAATGGCAAACAATGATTCAAACACTCATGCAACAAAGGTGAAACAAGATATCCATACCAAGAAACACCATCAATAACTTCATTCAGTTAAGTTCCAAAACTAAACAAAACGGAAAGGAGCTCTACAAGAGCAGTACATACTTTTAAACACTGAACCATCTTTCTACCTCTCAAACTATTTCTTTCTAAGTTGTTCTTGTCAGGTGTTTAATCATGGCATTGAGAAAAGTAACTAACACAGACTTCTCTATTCACTATGAATCACATTTGCACAACAGTAAGTCAAAAGGTCAAATGATGGGGCTGGAGAGATGGCTCAGTGGTTAAGAGCTCTGGCTGGTCTTCTAGAGGACCTGGATTCGATTTCCAGCACCACATGGTGGCTAAAAACTGTAACTCCAGTTCCAGGAAATCCAATGCCCTCTTCCTGCCTCTGCAGGCATCACATGACATGAGTGCACTTACATAGGTGCAGGCAAAACATTCATACACACAAAATAAAAGTAACAAATAAAATATTTATAAATTAATAGTCAAATGACACCATTATAAGTTGGAAAACTTATAACAAATGGTTCTAGAAGATGTATTTATATCACAGATAGCTTAAAACCATTCAAATACCCATACAATAGTAAATGGATGAATTGTGCTCTGACCATACAATAGAACACTATTCAGGAATAAAAAACAATAAACATGCATTCAATAGGACATGTGTTTCTAAATATCATTAGCCTAATGAAATAATGCAGACACAAAATGCTACCCACTGGGCTGGAAATGTAGCTCTGTGGGAGAGTGCTCACCTAATAGTCACAGGCCCTGCCCTTGATCCCAGTTACCACAAACAAAAAACAAAACCAAAATAAAGTCCTATGAGTTGAGTTTGGAAACCAGCTAAGTGGAAGAGCCCTTACACTTATGTAGAATATAGTGTGTATAAAGCCATGGGTTTAGTTCACAGAATGAACAGAAGAAAGAGAGAAAACAAGAAATTAAGGAAGGAGGTGAGAGTGGAGGGAGAGAAGATCAATACAAAGCAAATCACAGAAGATCAAAGAAAGAAAGAAGGGAAGGAGGGAGGGAGAGATGGAGGGTACATCTAGTGTATGAATCCAATAAGATAAGAAAATGTAAAAGGTAGTGGTTTGTTGGGGGGAGTCTGACAGTGAGGGCATGATTTCATGACAGCAGGAACAAAGGAACTCCTGGTTTTAATATAAATGTTCTGAACAGTAATTATAGTGGTTGGGTTCAAAAGGTTTATGCTTTCTAAAATGTAGAAGGTAGTGAACTTTAAAAAACATAAATTTTACTGCACTTTAATGATACTATAATTATCTAACTGAGGCCTGGTGAGATGATTCAGTGAGTAAGGTATGAACAGCCAACTCTGATGACCTGAATTCAACTTCATGGTAAAAAGAGAGAGCTGACTCCCAAAAGTTGCCCTCTATAACCTTGCCATGGTATGCGGACATCCACACACAAAGACATATATATGTATATATATACAAGAGCTGGAGAGATGGCTCAGTGGTTGAGAGCACTGGTTGCTCTTGCAGAGCATTTGGGTTTGATTCTCATCACCCACATGGCAGCTAACAACTGTCAGTAGCTCCAGTTTCAGGGGATCTGACACTCTCTTCTGATCTCCATAGGCATAGGAAGACACTTGTGCACTTACACACATGCAGGCAATGCACTCATATACATAAAATAAAAATAATAAATAAAATGTTTTTTAAAAACAAAGACATACACACAAATTGTATACATAAATAAATAAATGAATGTAAAAAATTCATTGAAAACATTTTAAAACATACAGAATCAGATAAATTTTATGAGGCACATAATTCATTAAAGAACAACCAAAAGAAAAGAATACTACACATATACAGTAGGAATAATATCTAATATTTATGGTATGACAAGCACAGTATAGTGATCAAAATATGCTTCAGTAGTAGAATGCTCAAGGGCATAATAGCTCACTGCTGTGACTTCAGTAAAACAACATAAGGGAGAAAAGATTTTCTATCCTCATGATTTCAGAGGTTTTCTCCATCGTGGTGTGGAAGACATAGTGGATCAAACCTTCTTAATTCTTGGCATGCAGGAAACACAGCTCAGTGCAACAGGAAGGAGCCAGGACAAGATGCAGTCCCGAGGACACATCCCCACTCCTCATTTTCCCTCATCCAGGCTCTCCCTTTTTGCAATTCTACCGCCTCTTAACAATCTATTCTGATTTTGAACCCATAAAATGATGAAGTCGCTGATTTGATGAAACCTCATAGCCTAATAAATCTGTGGAAATGTTTTCCCAGACATAGCCAGAGGCACGTTTGATAAATCTCTTGGATATCCTCAATACAATGAGATGAAAAACTAAGATTAGCCATCATGGGGCTGAAGGTGCTCCTTCACCACATTGCCCATTTCACATACATATGAACACTGCATTTCATTATCTTTTTGGAATAATTCCATGATTTAGCTTTATTCCTAGTAATTCCCTATTTTTTGAAATTGGTATTGTTTCATTTTTGGTGTTTGTTTTTTATTTTATTTCATTTTCATTTTTTGGATTTTTGTCATTTCATTAAATGTCTTTACCTATGTGTGTTAGAAAGCATGTATCAGGGCAGCTACATTGGGAAGACAAGAGGCGCATTTTCCTTAACTCTATCTACAGGGTACTAAAATGTGCGTCCATGTTATATAGAGAAGGAATAGTAGGGTATTCTTTTTAAAGAATGTTTTATTGAATTTCTGTGTATTTCATATATGGAACATCTTAATGTTAGTCATCTCTATGCTCCCTTCCTTACTGTCACCCTCCCATAGCTCCCCAAGAGGAAGTCATACCTTCTGTCATTGTTAAGGGCTGTTGTGTCAAGTTAGTGTCCAGACATTCCTCAGTGCAAGTTCATCTACTGAGGTTTTGCATATATGTCTGGGGGTGTGTATGCTTACCTGCATGTGGGTTCCATCAGAGGCCGGAAGGAGGCATCAGATACCTTGGAGCAGATATTGCAGACTGTATGTATAGTGTGGCTGCTAGGAGTTAGACTAAGATCTTCCAGGAAAACAGCAAGTGCTCCTAACCACTTAACCATCACTATAGCCCCCATCGTTTCCTAGTTTTAATTTTATATTTTTCTCTAGTAGACTGTATGTTCAACCAAGAAGATATAGACTGTGCTGGCAATATTGCTAATTATCTCATTCTGTCCTGCAGAGACACAGATGGTTTATAGGTTTAGATGAATACTCCAACGTTTTTAGAATCATAAGTAGACCAGGACATATGTTTACATGCATTTAAACATCAATATTTTATATACTTACAAATTTAAAAATTCATTATCACCTGTTTTCTTTTTTCCCAATACTGTTCATTTAATTAAGGTTAATTAAATTAAGGTTTAATTAACAGGTGTCCTGTGTTATGAATACATACGGAGTGAGATGCTGGTGTCATTGCCTGATTGCCTGCTTGGCAGAAAAGACATCACTAAACTGAAACTTCATCAAAGGTGGATGACAGGTCTGTCAATGCTGGAGAATAAGTGACCAAATGCAGTGTTTATCATTCAGGACACATTTGTTGGTAAGGTAAGAATGAAGAGAGGAAGGGGTGTTTTATGTCAACGCTTCAGGGATGGAGGGAGAGAAGGAAATGAACCAGAATCTGAGCAAGGGGGTGCATAGAGGGCGGTGAGAAGCAGAGAGTGTTTCTCTCTCCCCAATTGGACTGTTAAAGTAGCCACATCTGACGCTGACTACAGACAAATGTCAGGGCTTGGTCAGTGCTGGGAATACACAGTCCAGTGCATTGTGGTTATGCGAGTACAGGGAAGGGCTAAGCCTCACATAAAGTAGACTAGGGAAAGAAATGGAATGGACAGGCATCTAAGGTCTGTTTTGTCATGGCAGCATATAAGGTGTACTTTGGTATCTTGCTTGGTGTGAGTCCCATTGTGGCACCTGTCCTGCATCCCTGGGCCTCCTAACACGTCCTGCTGTGTGGAATGAGGGACAAGAAGCAAAACATAGAAATGTGCAGAAAGAAATAGAAAATCGATGAATGATTGATTGACTAAGATGACTGCGATGACTAACGTACCTCTATGGGCTATCATCCTTCCAACCACAATCTGGCCAGAGGCAGGACTCTATTACCAAACGTGCCCAGTGGGATTTTAGAGACCAAATCCTATCATCTCTAAGTATTTTCACCTAGAAGGCCCCTGAAGATCACCCAGAGACTGCTCAAAAGGGATTTGTTTCCTCTTAATAAGATTGTTGGTCTGACTGGGAGCCAATGGCAGCCAGTACCAAAAGCACAGGGGCCTTTTCATCTAACTTTCAGAGAAATACATACTCCCATTCTCTGCTTTTGTTTTCATGCCTGTAGAGAATGATGCAGTCCTCAAGAGTAATCAGAATCACCCTGAGACCTGCCAGGCCTTACATAGCTGTAGAGATGATCAGCAAGGCACACTGCTGGCCACTTTTAGCCTCATAAAGGTTTTCCCCATTCTCAAAAATCTCATCAGTTGAACAGAGCACGCTGGACACATGTCAGAGCTCAAAGGAGAAAAGCAACAGAAAGAAGCTCATTCAGGGCACAGCTTTAAGGGATGACCCTCATAGGGATGACCCTTGACTTTGTACCCTAGATGGGGATGATATAAGAAGAGCCAGAGCTAACCCCACTCCAAAAACTTGAAATGTATAAGACTGTGGGGCTGGAGAGATGGATTAGTGTTTAAGAACACTGGTTCCTTCAGAGGACCTAGGTTTGATTTCCATAAGCCACATGGTGGCTGACAGCTGTCTGTAACTCCAGTTCTAGGGGATCCAACACCCACTGACCTCCTTACACATTGCATCACCTGGCCCAGGGAACACCCTAGGAAGGCAGGTTCATCTTAAGCAGGTTCATCAAAGAAATGGGCAGAATAATCAGTTCTTCAATAAGGTAATGTACTTTTCTTTCCCAGAATCCCCACACCTAGTTTACTGGCTTATCAGGCCGTAGACACACAGCTTTATAAATCTACTGGCTTTTCTGAATTCTTCAGAAAAGTGTAACTTCTCTTTTTCTTTTTTCTCTTCTTAGCTTGCCTTCCCTCACACTTTCTGTTTGCTCTGATACTTGGGGCTTTCTTGCTCTTTTTTTTCTATTTCAGGTTTGTTCATTTATTCAATGTTGTAATGTCTTCTTGAGGCTTACCAAGGTAAATTTCGTAGATGTGAAGTGTATTTCCTATACGTAGATATATGCTTCATATAATCGGTTAATACCTCCAGTGGCTGCCAGTCCGTCTGTGTCTTAGTCCCATGATGATGTAAACCAGCGTAGCTTTCTTTATTCTTCTTTCTTCCATTCTCTTCCTCCAAGAAGCTGCTGGTATTTACAGCTTATCTTCCCTGGAGTTTTTCCTTTTAAGATGTAATAAAATGGTACAAAAGATTCTGTTTGAATCCACTCTTAAATTCTTTTATTAATAAGACTAAGAAACCTAAGAAGTAACTCTGATTTCCCTTGTATCACTGGCATGTCTGACAACCAGGTCCAGCCTCCGTTGTCTTCCAGAATCTCACCTTGAAAGAAGCTCATTGCTTCCCCATTGCAGTGGGATTTGGGGACTACAGAGCAGCAGAGAACAGAACAGGGGTGTCAGAGCTCAGCCTCAACAAGACCAGCCTGTATATGTCCCCAGGCTTGTCGTCCCAGCAAGTAGGACTTCAGGGCATGGACTAAGCAGACAGCCTCTGGGGAGCCCAGATCCTATCTGCCTCACTGACTCTGCTCCCACACCCAGTGGACCACGTACTTCCAGCTCTTTTCCCATAGACTTTTTACTAACTTTCAAAAAGTGTTTGACGGCTGTGAGAGTCATAGGAGTTATGAGATCTGGTGGCTGATGATCCCGGAGGGTGAGGCACACCATGCCGTGACTTTCCACGCAGAAGGAAAGTACTTCAATCACTGTGCTACATCCAGATATTAAATTTTCTGCCCTCTCGGAAATGAAATATGTCCCTAGGTATGTGTTTAGTTACTCTGGAAAACACTAAAGCTAATACAGGAGTTACATGCTTATCTTCTGTACAGGCTACAGTTGTCCTGGGGTGAAATAGAAAGACAATGGAAATCACGCAGATGTGGGAGAGCATGGGAAGGAAAGTAAACCTTTCATCCTGGTTGCCATGTCCTGCTGCTGACGGAATTCAGAAACTTCAGGCACCACTGATGAGGCCAAGATGGTGTAACCTGAGTCCTAGCATTCTAGTCCCATTCCTAAATTAAAAACAATACCACTCATAAATCCGCCTTTCAACTGTGTTTACTAAAGAAAATAACTTTTACTCTTGTGGTAAACTACACTGTTTGAGAAATGTCTTTAAAAGGAGGGGAGGGGCCTGTGGCAATCTTTAGAGAGATAACTTGAGAGCCACAGAAACTATATGTAAGGTTTTGGTTCACAAGATGCAGCAGCAACAAAGGAGAGACTCCGCAGAGGAGTTAATAGGACTGGTTTATTTAGGGCCCAGGCCCAGGCATGGGACTGGCTCCCAAGTCAGGAAAAGAGAGAAGGCCAGCCGAGACTAGCTTCCTCCACACTTGGGAGATGAGAAATGCTAGCTCCCTCATCTTGGGGGCTCGGGCTGGGGGTCCCAGCTGGCGTGCCTGGCTTAACTTCTCCAGATCAGGATGAGGAAGCTCGCTCAGAGAGAATTCGAGAAGCTAGCTCAGGGAGATGAGAAAAAGCCAGCAGCTCCTAGCTGGTCAGTAGGCCTTTTTATGGGGTGGGGGTCCCCATGACACCTGATTGATGTTCAAGGGAAAATAGTAAACTTTTGGCCAGGAAGCAATCCCTTTTTACAGATGTTTCTAAACTCTGGGTCAGGGACTTTATCTGGCCAAGAAGTTGTAAAAAGTCAGTCTTTTCTCATGGATGTTAGTAAATTCTGGTCCAAGGTTTCTGTCAGTCCTCCTGAGTCCTGGAACTGCTGGGGGGGTTTCCTTTCAGTCACACCTTACAGTATATATTGTGTATATACACTTATTAGAGACACTTCCTCAAAAATCACATCAACCGGGTTGGAGAGATGGTTCCGCAGTTAAGAGCACTAGCTGCTCTTGCAGAGGACCCGGGTTCAAACCCCTGAACCCACATGGTGGCTGACAACTGTTGGTAACTCCAGTTCCACGGGATCCGATGCCTGCTGTCCTCCTCCGGCACTGCATGGCTTGGGTACACTTACATACGTACAAGCGTAACACTTATACACAGAAAATAAAAATTAAAAAGAAAAAATTTTAATCTCATCACCATGCTTGGGTTTTTTGTTTGTTTGTTTGCTCTTTTTGGTACAGAGTCTCCTTAGCGCCAGCTGGCCTGGAGCTTGCTTTATATAGACTGGCCTTGAACTCAAGGAGATCCTCCTGCCTCTGCCTCCCGAGTACTGGGATTAAAGGCGTGCGCCGCCACACCCAGCATCATGTTTGGGTGTTCTTCTATCGTGGCCCCGCTTCCTTCAGAGCAGGTGGCGTCTGGATAGATGAGGCCTTGCCGCCTTTGCTGCTGTGCTCTTTTTCTCCCACAGAATGTCATAAGAAATGAATGAACTTATCTCTGCCTCTGCAAACAACTCTTCTGACAGTTCTGGAACTAGCTTTGAGCACGGGCTAGGCTCGCCTCCCCCTAGGGAAAAGTTATAAAAGTAAGGTATGTCTGACTCTCGCCCTCTGCACCTCTCCGTCTCGCGCACTCTCCTTCTCCCCACCTTCAGGTCCTCTACCTGTGCTGTCCCTGGTGACTTCTTTCCGCTCTCACTTTAAGCCAGTGCTTAATGTTCTGATGTCTGTAAGGCTGTGCCGTACAGCACTGTCAGCTGCCTGTAGTGTGGTGGACTCTCATAATGCTCTATCAAATCAAGGTCCAATCAAGTTTCCCTCCCCATGGACACCAGACCTTCCCTCTCCTAATAATACTCATTTCTAAAGAGTAATTTTTTGGCAGCGTCTTTCCCAAACTTCTATTCCCTTCTCTTTAACAGATATATCTTATGCTTTCCCTCAGACTCACTCTATTAACCTCTGTTTTTGACTCATGTTAAAAAATGTATCTTGTGGGCTGGAGATGGCTCAGTGGTTAAGCACACTAACTGCTCTTGCAGAGGACCTGGGTTTGGTTCCCAGCATCCACATGGTGGTTAATAACCATCCATAACTCCAGTTCCCGGGGATTCAGCACCCTCTTCTGTCCTCAGCAGGCATTGCACTACATTGGTGCACTTACATACATGCAGGTAATACATTCATGTTCATAAAATAAAAAAATTTAAATATGTCTCAAAATCTGCTTCCTCTTCATACCACAAAATTAATTTTAATTTTAATTTAAGCCGTGAATTCTAGTTTTGCCTAAATGGAGGTCCCTAAGTGGGAAAGGGTAGCAGTCTCATGGGCCTGATACCATAAAGAAGTTTGGTTTATTGTTCTGCTGTCAGCATCTTAAAATAAAAAAATAAAAATAATAGGTAAATGTGCCACATTTACACTTTGTGCTGTGCCCCTCAAGCGAGCTCTCCAGTCCTGCCTAGAACTCATGTCTCACTGACCTAAGGAGTATCAACAGCTAATGTTTAAAAAGCTTCAGCCTCTGAAACAGCTTTGAGGAATTCCAAACATCCAGGCTGCTGGTTCCAAGAAGAATTCCTCCCAGTCTTATAATTCACTACTTAATAGATGAACATCTATTATACTTACATATTTTATAATTATATTTATTATATGTACTTATCAGTATATATAATAAAAGTGATGAACTGTAACATTTGGTCCCAGCACAGCTCGGACAGCCCCTGCATTTGATGGAGGTGCCTGAGTCAAGACACTTGAATCTGATAGTGACCCCCAGAGGAACAGATACAGTAATGAAACATCAGCAGAGTTGGCATATGTATTTGGCCAGTGAAACAGACCTGAGGCTACTTACTGTGGCACAATTAAAGAAATCACACAGTTGATTCTACCGTGACTCAGTTCACCTAGCACCCTTAGAACAGATTCTAAGGAAAAGACTCAGGAAGCAACACATTCCTAAGATGCTGCCAGTATTTTGTTTTTCAACAATGTTGAAAGAAGGAGAGAGACTGCTTAGAAAGAAAAAAGTTTTCAGTGGGAGAAGGGGAGGAGATGAGGCAAGGTTTTAAAAAAAATAAATTTACTTGAAAAAATATCATGAGGCTTACCCTATAATTCCATGCTTGGGATCAGAGGCACGTAGAGCTCTGTGAGTTCAACCAGCCAAGTCTACATGACAATTCCATGTCACTGGTTTTTGAAGTTTTAATCAGTTAAGCAGCTTTGTGGAAAGTTCAGTGGAAAGTGTGGCTTCTCTCTAGGAACATTTGTGCACAGTTCCCCCTGTTGGCCAAGCATCATATTTTGTATGTGCAGGGCCCACATGTTACTTATTAAATATTATTTACTGTCCCTTCTTGTAAGGAAGGTTCATTCCTAGATCTGACGTAAATGAGACTGCCTAGAATACATGATGGTAGCCTTCAGGAGAGGAATTACTGGTAAAGGGTTTAGGCAGAAACTTCTGGATCAAAGTTTTCTCCATCAAGAGTTGCATCAGACTTTTGTTTCTTTTTTGTTCTCTGCATGTGAAATAACTTTACATGTGACATATAATGGGGTTATTATACCTAAAATTAAAGTAATCAAAAATACATTCTGACCTAACACAATGAAGGCAGCAGATGAGGGAACCAGGAATCCTAACCAATAACAACAAAACATCCTCTATATGTGTCATCGTGCTCCTTAACAAGAATGATTACATGACTTTGCTCTGTGTCTACAGTCATTTGTAAGTTATGAAACATTTTATCTGATGTTCGGAGTACTTGAAAGAGTCCATTATCCTTTAAACCGAGGTGGGGTTTTTGTGTTTTGTTTTTTGTTTTTTTTCTGGATAGTTTGCTTCCCTATCAGGAACCACATGTGGAGTGGCTATCTTTAATTCCAAGAATTATCCATCTGCAATATCTGAATTATTGTAACTCTTGTTTGTGGATAAATATTTTTGAGAAGTTTTAAGAAGCAAATAGACATATTACATAAGAATTTTGAATTCCTTCTCAACTGAATCAACTCTCCCATGTACCAAATAGTATTACGACAAGGGTAGAAGCAAGAGACCAGAACCCTAAGAAGTAAGGATTTCTTAGGGTAAGTGGGCATAACCACTAACTAAATGCTTCTCATTTTACAGTCAGACAGGTATAGGAATTACTTTTTCAACATAGACATGCTCTGGACAAATAACTTTTACTTAATCTTGCAATCAAACAAGTAATCCTATCTTTTTTTATGATATAGATGATGTAGACGATCTCATTAAGCTTCACGGTAACCCCAAAATATATAGCTTTAATCCCTCACAACCCTTCCTTGCTCTTAACCCAGGACAGTGTTTGAATTTGTATGTGGATGTTATAGATATTATGCAAATGCTGCAAATAATAGCAAGTATTCATTACAAGTAACTTAGCCCCTTTGTGTTGGAAACCGTAAGTGGAATAAAATTGAAAGCGTCCATAGCTGTGTGTGTGCTGTCCTTGGTCAGTAGGGGTCCAGAAGGGACAAAATTGTACTGTTTCAATAAAAGAAAGAGTGAGTGCTTCTTTGGGAACACAGTTCCAAGAGTCATCTGAAGGAACAGGTGCTCAGAACACTTTGGGTCCCCTCTTGACTAAAATAGTATTAGGCTGTTTTCATTCAGGTGTAGCTGTAATATGGCATTTCATAGTAACCACCACAGAGAGGAAAGTGGAACTCCAACGGAAACTGCTTGATCTATCTGTTTCCCATTGGCAGAACACAAGTATTATGCAGTATTTTATAATCCCAACTAGCTGTGTTATAGCAAAAGATTAATTTAATTGGGGAACATGGGGTCTTAAAATGCAGGATCTTAAGTTTAAAAATTCCATCTATTATTTTCTATAATTGAGGTTTTCCATAAAATTTCCATAGATCGTTAATCTTGTTCTCTACATTGAGAACTGTTAGCCATTATCCCATAACTACATCAGATTCCTTCTGCATGAACATTGTCAACAATCCTGGTCAAGTTAAAATACAGAATCTTTCCTAATGGATTTGAAAACATTACTGGGTAGTTTGCCTAGTATTTTATTTTGTTTTATTATTTAATTTTTGTGATTTTCATATGGTATAGTTTGATGGAATTTAGATTCCCTCCCTTGTATGTGTGTGTGTGTGTGTGCGTGTGTGTGTGTGTGTGTGTGTGTGTATGTGTATGTATAATATGGCCTATAGAGTCTGATTTGTGTTCCCAAATGTTCCTCAGTATAGGTCCATCCACTGGGCCCACCAAGAGTCCCATCCCTGTAAGACACTGTCTTTCCCCCTCCCAGCAGTCATCAATTGCCAAAAGTTCCTTAGGCTGGGTTGAAATTTGCTTTGCACGTCCCCATGACTATGCCGGGATTTTTTTGTCTGTTTTGAGCTTGCTTAGGACTTGTGCATCCTGTCACCATTGCTATGAGTTCATATGAACAGCTAACCGGCCATCTGGAAGACTCTGTTTCCTTGTGGTTATCCACCTCCTCTGGCTCTTACAATCTTTCCACCTCCTCTTCCACAATGATCCCTGAGCCTTCAGAGGCAGAAGTTTAGAATAAGTGTCCTATTCAGAGTGCCTTGTATTTTTAATTCGTTGTGTTAATTCATCATCTTCCTTTGACAGAGTTTCCTATCCCTTTCCCTCCTCTTGAATCAGCGTTCTCTCTCACTATCCTATTTTTCAAAGGAGTACTGAGTACTTTTCTAAAGAATGTCTTTCATCATTTGCAATGAATTCAGCTTGTTCTAGAATTTCTACTTCAATAGCTATACTTCCAATAATGTCTCTTTTGGCTTTAGCATTTGCCAATTCTTGTTAGTAAATCATGAATACCATAGTTAAGGGAAACTATTAACCCTTATCTGGATGAAAAGAATCAACCCAAAATTTCTGAGCATCCCATACACATGAGTCAATAAGGCAGAAGTTGCTGAAGGTATGTAGAGATCTGACTGTGCCATAAGGCTTCCAAGAGCCTTCCAGGCCTGATAGTAATCTTTAGATCGTCTGGAATTTGAGTCTACCAAGTTACTTCTATGGATTAGAGTTCATGTGGTTGGTAGGTATGGCTAGATCCTGACTGTGAGGTATCCAGTCACATTTACAAGACAAATAGTCATGAGGGCAGATAACGCTGAAACAGGAAATACAGGTCGCTGTATCAAATTGACCATTAGAAGCAAGAATTTGTAGTCTTATTATTTCCAGTATCAGTGACAACACAGTAATCTAATTGGTTGGATCCAGTTAGAGTTCTTCCTTTCTCCTTAGTGGAAAAAAAAATCTATTGCTGTGGATACAGGAGATCTGGCTCTAAAATAGAGATATTCCAAAAGAGAATCCCTCTAGGCAGATTTAAACTAGGATGGTAACACTCTAAAACATAAAATTTTTCTTTATCTAAATTATACTGAATAATAAAGAAACATTCTCTTGAAGGTAGTAAAAATTTGAATCTTTCTAAGCATAAAGACTTAGTTGAAGTAAAATGGTATGTTTGGATAAGCAAGCAAGCATGCATAACAAAAATATGGTCGGCAAAGGGTAGAATACTATATAATCTAAGAGAACACACTGAATTTTAAATTGTTCAGAAAACTTCCAAAAGAGTTTCATCCAGGTTTTCTGAAGTCCATAAGACTGTGTCTTCAGGAGAAATTAGTGCACGTTTGAGGTAGGAAATATCAATCCAAGAGTTTGACCGAGGTAGGAAATATCAATCCAAGAGTTTGACATTCGAAGTTTTGCAGTACAAGAAGTAATTAAATGTAGGGTTCTTTCCAGTGAGGCTGTAAGGAATCCTTGATGTGCTGTTCTTTCCAATAGACAAAATCACCTGGTTCTTCATCTGGCAAGGCTTGAGACCTCTTGAGCCCTTTCCCAGTGACCTGCTTCCACCAGCATGACCACACCTTCTAAGACCTCCCAAAACAGTGTGACCAACTGGAGACAAAATGTCCAAACACTTAGACCCTATGGAGGACTTCTCATTCAAACCAACACAAACTTGGTACCACATTTTCAATATCCACTTGTCAGTTGAGGGACACATAGGTTGCATCCATCTATTAACTATTGTGAAAGAATAGCAACAAACATGGATGTACAAGTATCTCTGAAACAGGATGAGTCCTTCGGGCATATGCCAAGGAGTGGTATAACTGGGTCAAATCCATAGGTTCTTTATTAGTTCTTTAAGAGTTCTCCACATTGATTTCCATAGGGATTGCATGATTTTACAATCCAGCCAGCAATGAATGAGCTCCTCTTTCCCCACATCCTCTCCAGCATTTGGTCTCTTTTATTCTCTTGATCTTAGCCAGTCTGACTGGAGTAAGATGAAATCTTAAAGTGATTTTAATTTGCATTTCCCTAATTATTAACGATTTTTAAGATATTTATCACCCATCTTTGTTTCTTCTTTTGAGAATTCTCTGTTCAGATACTTAGCCCATCTTTTAATTGGGTCACTTGTTTTCTTGATTCTTTGTTTTTTTTTTTTTTTTTTGAGCTCTTTATGTGAAATTCTATGTTAAAACCACTGTCAGATGTATTGCTGGTGAAGATTTTCTCCTACTCTGTGGAATTCTTTTCACTTCCTTGATTTTTTCTTTTGCTGTACAGAAGCTTTTTAGTTTAATGAGGTCCCACTTGCTGATTATTGACCTTAATTCCTGAGCAACTGATGTCTGATTCAGAAAGTCCTTTCCTACACCTATATCTTGTAGATTACTGCCAATGACTTCTTATAACAGTTTCAGAGTTTCAGTTTCACATTGAGGTCTTTGATCATTTGGAGCTGACTTTTGTACAAGATGGAAGATGGGGGTCTAGTTTCATTCTTCTCCAGGTGGAGATCCAGTTTTGCCAGCACCATTCTGAAGATGTTATCTTTCCTCCAGTGAGTGTTCTTGGTCCCTTTGTCAAATCTCAGGTGGCTGAAATTGCATATACTCATGTTTGAGTCTTCCAATTATCTTCCATTGGTCTATGGGTCCATTTTTGTGCCAGTACCATGCTGTTTTTTGACTATAGCTCTGTAATATAATTTGAAATCTTGTATAGCATTCCCCCCATGCATCGCTGTTTGTGCTCAGGATTGCTTTGGCTATCCAGGGTCTTTTGTGCTTCCATATGAATTTGAGGATTTTTTTGTCTAATTCTGTGAAGAATGTCATAGGGATTTTGATTGGGATTGCATTGAATCTATATATCGCTTTTGGTAGAATGGTCATTTTCTCAATATTAATTCTTCCAATCCATGAGCATGGGAGGTCCTTCCATCTTCTGGTGTCCTCATGAATATCTTTCTTTTAACTGTAGAGGTCTTTAATGTATTTAGTTGGGTTTATTCCAATATATTTTATTTTTTGAGGCTACTATGAATGGGAGGGTCTCCTTGTACTCTTTCTCCAATTGCTTGTTATTGGTGTAAGGTCTGTAGAAGGAATCTCATTTTGATGGTCTCAGGGAACTACATACCTGTACTGGGTAGTGCCCGATTCTTCCCTTTGAAATAAGACTACTTGCTCTGAATTCTACAGGAGCCCACAGTTAAGAGATTTTTTAAAGAGACTGTAAATTTTTAAGTGTTTGGATTTTTTAAGGACTGTGGGACTTTTGTACTGTCTTGTGTTGTGATATTGATACCATATCTTGGGGATAAGAAATGGAGAGGTTATGGTTTAATAGCGATGTGTTTGTGTGTCAGTTTGACAAGGGGTCAATTGTGCTGGATAGTTGTAGTGTCAACTTGACACATCTGGGTTGAGGGAACCTCAGTTGGGGAATTTCCTCCATTGAACTGGCCTGTGGCCACGTCTGTGGGCCACCCCTCAGCAGATTGTTCTGTACTATATAAGAAAGAGACTGAGCATGGACCGGGGAGCAAGCCAGTAAGCAATGATCATCACCTGTGCTTCAGCTCCTGTCTCCAGGTTCCTGCCCTGAGTTCCTACCTTGGGCTCCTTAAATAATGAACTATGACCTGGGAGATGTAAGTGAAATAAACCTTTCCTCCCCAAGTTCGTATTGGTCAGAGTGTTTTGTCCCATTGATTGAAGACAAGCTAAAACACACATGAAGTTATTTAATTTAGGTTTTGCTTTGATCTGATTTTGCCTTGGTTCTTCCTGTTTGAAGCAAGAAGCATTTGACTTGGTTTTATCCTATAGGAGCCCACATTTAAGAGACTTTGGATTATTTTAAAGAGAAATTGATCTTCTCAAGTATTGGAATTTTTAAGGACAATGGGACTTTTAAAGTTGTTTACTGTTTGATATGGTAATATTAATATGAACATGAGATTTTACAGACAAGAAATGGAAAGATTATTGTTTAATAGTGTTGTGTTTGTGTGTCAAGTTGGCAAAAAGTTAATTGTGCTGGATAGCTTCAGTTGTCAACCTGACACACCTTAGAAGAAGGAACCTCACCTGAGGCATTTCCTCCATTGGATTGGCCTGTGGTCTCATCTGTGAGGCAGTCTCCTAATTTCTAAATGATATGGAATAGCATTGCCCATTGTGAGATGTGTTATAATTGAGCAGGGGTCCTAGGTTGTATAAGAAAGCAAGTTGTGCCAGTAAGCACTGTTCCTCCATGGTCTGTGCTTCTGTTCCTGCCTTCGGGTTTCTGCTTGAAATCCTGCCCTGGCTTTCCTCAGTGAAAGACTGTACTGTTAACTGAAATAAATCCTTTCCTCCCCAAATTGGTTTTGGTCAGTATGTCATCATAATAGAAAGTTAACTAGAATAACTGAATTTACCTGTGAGGCACATCATAGGGAATTCCCCCGACACCTCAACCCTACTGGGATGGAGAGAACGTTCCTCATATCTTCATTGTCTTTATGATCAAACACACCGAAAAAGCTGAAAGTCAACAAGGTTGAAATAAGCAGAACAACCCACAGAAAATTGCAGAATTAGGTATTGGAGGAGTGTCAGGAAAAAAAAAAGGCAAATGGTAATAGATCAAATCCTACAAAAGCAAGACAAATCAGACAAAAACCAAAATGCTTTCAAAAGTCTAAAGGCTAACTGAAAATAAACCCAACAATCAGAAAGCAAAATGTTTCCAAAGGAAACAAAAAATGGAAGTTTGAAATAAAATGCTTTCATTAAAATCAGTTACTATTATTTTTTGAGCTATTAGAGTCTTTTTCAGAAAAACTTTGTCCATGTCTGTTCCTTGAGCTGTTTTTCATGTTATCCTCTACCACTTTCAAATTTTCAGATCTTACATTAAGGTCTTTGATCCCTTTAGACTTGATTTCTATACAGAATTACATAGGATTCAGTTGTATATGTCCACATTCAACTCCTATGTATAGATAGCTATGATTGGCAACAGGCCAAAAGCTTGTTTCTGGGAACCCTGGAACTCCTCTGCCCTAGCCAACTACAACAGCATATTGACAGACAACTGATATATTTGGATTCAGGGACCAACCACTGGAGCAAGCCTTAAAGAGTCAGGTTCCTATTTTTTTATGTGACTCCAGCCTGTTTCTAGGCCTCCCAATTGAGTGATGGGACTGCTGTACAGTGGTGGTCGCCATCTCTGACATCCTGTCAGTTTTTCCATCTCTCTCCAATGTAGAGTCTTCTCAAGAAGGAACCTACCATCTTCACATGCTAGCTTCAAATATACCCAAAACAAAGTCTAAGGAATGACTGGGACTGCATATTTTGGTGTATTAGCCACAGTCTAGTACTGCTGTCGGAATCAGCAGGGTGATCTATTCTTAGAGGAGTCTTTCGGCCAGGGGAATCTCAGCTATGGAAGTGAGTATTAGAAATCTCTCTCATACAGTCTACCTGGAAGGTCGGAACGGCTGCCCGAGAGGCACAACAAAGCTTCGACTGCCTGACAGAAGTGAACTTCCCAAACTGGAGAGCACTAGATACTGTCTCTGCAGAAGTAGGGGGTTCATGTGCCCTCCACAATAAAACCTGTTGTTTCTGGGTCAATACTCCAGGAGAAGTAGAGAAAATGTATCCAAAATCAAAGAAAACTGCAAACTCTTCAAGCAACTAAGTCAATATTTAGTACAGGTCTCCTGACTGAGACAGAGCCTAAGTAGATCTTAGTTTGGGTTCTCTCTCTTTTTTTTTTTTTTTTTGATGAACCCTCCCTCCTTCTTCTGAAACAGGGTCTCACTATGTAGGCCTGGCAGAATCAGATCTATGTAGACCAGGCTGTCTGAAAACTCATAAAGATCTGCCTACCTCTGCCTCCTAAGAGCTGGAATTAAAGGCATGCACCACCATGTCCAGCCACCTCTTTATTCTTATTTTTAATGCTGTGCCTGCTTACTTAACTTTCTGATATAACTGGTTTCTCTAGATTACAGGCCATTAAACTCCAGATAGCATTATTTTAGGAATGTCAAACATTGCCATCAACACACACTCCTGTATCCCACCATTGAAGGCTTGAACTCCAAGAGATGGGAAAGTCTGGCTTTCAACATCCTACAATACCTACTTCCTTTCTTTGCAAAATGCAACTCGGGCCATTTATGTTTTACAGGCCTATGACCCTATGACAGATCAGTGCCAACCAGACCTCTCAGATGTCCCTTCTCAGCTCTTAACCAGTTCCAAAAGAAAAAAAAACCTCCCCTACCTTGTTAATGAGCTGACAGAGAAAATGTAGATGAAAAGACCAAAAATGCTCCACTATCTTAAAATCAGTCCCTGACTGCTTAAAGCCTGGCCCAGTGATTTGTGACACATTCTTAACACACCTGGAGCCTAATTACCACAGATGCCTCATTCCAAATGGCCAGCCTTATGAAAGACCAAAGTATGCAAGATAGTGAGATACTTCTTATTCATTCAAATACTACTCTACGAAAGGATCCCTTAGGTAAAACCTACTGACTTAACTGTTATAAAAGGAACCTAAACCTCTCAGGGTTTTGACTCTCTCTCTCTCTCTCTCTCTCTCTCTCTCTCTCTCTCTCTCTCTCTCTCTCTCTTCCTCCCTCCCTCTCTCTTTCTCTCAGATTCTGTCCTTCTAGCTGCATATATCCTTTATTTAAAATCTGTATCTACTCTGATTTGATAAATACTTTTACCCTTGCACCTTGGGCTTGCTGTTCCCAATACAACAGGGAAACTATAGAGATCTTAGAGTAGGTCTCAGTGTTTTAGAAAGAGCTATTATAAAAGATGCGATTGCAGTGGTTGGTTTGCTGACACAATTCTCGTCAATGAGGTTTATTATAATGAAAGGACCTCAAGGCCATAATTGGGCCTTGATGTGGGAGGGAGAGCATTACTTAGAAATAATATAGTCAATAATGAAAATATGAGGGGATGTGAATAAATGAAAGGAGAGGATTCTCTTTAAAGCCTAGAGAAGAGCCTCATTAAGAGGGAAAAAGAACTGGGGGTGGCAATGTCTTTAACCCTATCACTCAGAGGCAAATGGATCTCTGTGAGTTTGAGGCCAGCCTGGTCTACATAGTGAATTTGAGGCCAGTCAGTGCTGTATAGTGAGATCCTGCCCCCCCCAATAGTAAGAAACACGAGAGAGAGAGAGAGAGAGAGAGACCAGGAAAGGGATGGCAGGAGGCAGGGGGAGGACAGAAGAGCCTCTTCAGAGAGTAAACATCATCTCTGGATCAAATCAATAAACAGTCTCCCTGAGGAGTCTCAGACAAATCTGTAGAACAAAGGAAAGGTTTGGCTTTTTATACCTTTTAGGGTTGCGGGACATTTCATATCACGTGAGTTAGTTCAGCATAGCATAAGTGACAAGGAGTGCAGAGGAGCCAGGTACCATATATCAAAAACTGTCGAGTGACAGCACTGCTTCTCAGCTCTGTCTCAATGAAAGCTGTTGTATGGAGGGGCCTGATACAGGACGTCTGGCCTAAAGGTGCAGGCCTGTGTTCCTACAGTCTTCTCTATTGCGTTAACATAGACACCTCACATGCAGACACTTCCTCCCAGAAGTCAAAGGATAACAAGATGCCTGGGGGACTGGGATTTTCCAGTTCCCTTTCCAGTCCCCACTCACTGAAGTTTGTGATAATCCTCTCTCTGGGTCTCTACGTAAAGTATACGTTACAGTTGTCCTCCTGAAGTATGTGTTATAAAACAAAATAGCCTAGACATTCCTTTGTAAAAGAATAAGCCCTAATGGTCCTGCTCTCTGTATGGGGGAAGTTCCCTCAATTAGGGCCTAGAATTATTCTCAGGATAGAGCAGGAGCCTTCTACAAAAGTGGGCCTAGAAAAAAATAACAAATAGCATTGGGTTGAGTGAAGCCTCAGGACAAAATACATTTTCCTCCCTGACCTCTTCCTACCCAAGAAATCTAGAACAACATATTTGTTACACCCCAAGCAAACTGCTGTTCCGGTTATGACCACCTGCAGTAGTATCTATCCTCATCTTCATAGATGATTCTGCATAGAGATCTCAGACTAACAGACTCCTTCCCTTGCCCTTGCCACCAGCTGACTGCAAACACAGACTGGACTACTCATCAGTCATGTGGCATAGAACCTTCTCCCTTCATGTGAAGTTGTCACTCTTAAGAAGTGACAAGATCTCTTTCATGTCATCTTGAACTCTGCTCAGAGCTGCCACTAAGTTGATATCTATCAGTCCATGACACGAATTATTCTTTTAATAAATTCAATTTTATAAATAATTTTATAATGTATTACAAAGCATGCAACAGATTATTATAATATACTTGTAGAGAAGGAATAACATCAAGGATAGTTTATGGAAAAAGCAGAGATTAGGGCTCAGACCATGGTATGGTACTAGAGTGTATTCTGGCGTGCTCCAGGGCCTTCAGTCATCGAATAGCTCTGCAAAAATAAAAGGTTACAATGATTTTTAATATCTGTAAACATATGTTTATGTTTAAGTACCTGAAAATACCTATGATGACCTACTCATGATTCTACAAGCTTTGAAATATACAGTTGAAAATGGAAACGAGTTGTATCTCTACAGGTTAGGATGAGATAATTAGCCATGTGTTCCCTGAAAGCATTCTCTACATTTTCAAGTTGAGCATGTAATCCGGTGAAAAAAATATAAGAATAAAATTACAAATGCAGACTTCAGAAACTATAGAATTTGCTAGGAATAAAGCTTAACAGTAGGATCCACCCGAAAGGAAATGAAACAGTGTGCATGTGTGCACAAAATGCAAATGGACACAAGGTGAACAAGTGCCATTAACCCTGCGGTGGTTAATCTGAACTTTTCACTTAATTGTATTAAGGCTGTCTAAAGGATTTGTGAAGCACACTTCTAGATGTGTTTATGGAGACATTTCTAGAGATGATTAGGATGTGAGGTCTCTGACCTAACCAATGATTTAAGCCATTAATACATTCAAAATGTGAATAGATTGTGAAAAGTCATTGGATTCATGGATTTTAGGAGCCTGGTTAGAGGAAGTCTCCCATAGTCACTGTTACAGAACTGCTGTTTTATTGCAGTGTTTATCCGTCCAGACATAATTGATGAAAAAGGTAAGTGATAGAGGGAGAGAAGAAATGAAAGCAGAATCTTTCAGAAAGAAGGATGACAGAGGGTTCGAGAATAAAAGAGCATCTCTGTTCCCAGTTGAATTGCTGAAATATTAACACCTGATGCTGATGACAGGAAGGTGTTAGAGCTTAGACAGTGCTGGGAACAGACGGTCCAGTGTCACAGGGAAGGGGTGACGGCTCACCTAATGTAGAACAGGGCCGGAAAAGACCAGGCATCTAAGGCCTGTTACATAATTCTTTATTCCTGCAACATCTTAATTTCATGGTCACGTTTTGCTTGGTGATGGATCCATTAAAACACAAGTTGCTACAGCCCTGAAACCCATATACGACCTTGCCACCTGGAGAGAAAAAAGGGAAAGAAGCAAAATGTAAATATTTGTGAAAAGAACAGGTGATCGGGAAGTAAGGACAGGCAGGCTCCCCGGTGGAAGGCACACCAGCCCCACAGAGATGACTAAGGCAGATGCTCCGCACCATCACTCTTCAATCCTTAATTTGACCCATAGGCTGTCCTTCCATTCCCCAAAGTGCTGAGTGGAACTTTGGACTCCAAATCTGTCATTCCTGAGGATTTGTTCATGGAGAAGTCTCCTGAGGACCACTCAGAAAATATTTTTCTCAGTATATTTGTTGGTCTGATCACGACCAATGGCAGCCAGTATTAGAAGCAGAGCGATCTTTTCCTTCCTTAGCAGGGAAGCACAGCCCCCTGCCTCTCTTCTCTTCCCTCCACAGCTGTAAAGAGGAATGCATCCCTCAAGAGGAAGAAGGCTCACCCTGAGACTGCCCAGACCTTCAATACCTGAAGAGATGACACGCAGGACACAACTTTGACCATCTCTAGCTTCACAGATCTCTTGCTTTTTCAAACAAATCCCTTCAGTGACAAACAAAGGACAATGGACACAGGTGAGAGCTGAAAAGAGAAAAGCACGTAAAACAAGTTTGAGCAGAATCCAGCCTCGGGCATTAGATGGGCGCTTGTGGTTTTATTGGTGAGTAAGAAACAATGGCAAAGGAAGGAACTGAACTGAACAGTGAGGCCCATGATACTGGACCACACACACTCCAAATGCTCAGAATGGACTCATTTGGGAGGAGTAAGATCAAATCCCTGATGCAGGGTGCCTGGTACCACCTTCCCTTTGTTGTCTTCATCCCTGTCAAAACTAATCCTTATCCAATATCCAACCCAAACTTAGGCCTATATACAAGTAAGTTCAGTGAACTGAGAAAGACTGGGAATACATGAATTAGGAGGAAGAGTGACAAGAACAGGGCCAAGACAAGGATAAAATAAGGGAAGGAAGAAGGCATACTATTGTTCATAGCAGAAGTAAGGGGATAAAGGGACTGTGGAAAGAGTTAAATAGAGATGAAGTGTGGAGGATCACCTCTAAAGGTAATCAGGTCCTGTCCCCTGCACCTCACCTCCCCAAAGCACAACAACCTACGAAAATCTGTAGTTTTCCTATCAGCACCAACCCTACTATCATCCAGGATCTTACCTTGCAGGAAGCCAACCAGCAAGGAGAAGCCCAGTGGAAGCAACAGGAAGTGCTTTTCCATTGTGGGAACTCTAGGACCAGAGAAGAGCAAAGTGCAGGACTGAACACTCAGGGCCCGGCATCAGCAAGACAGGCCTATATATAACCCCCAACTATGATTGACATCCAGTAGGATTCCAGGCCGTGGACTGAGGAGATAGCCTCCAGGGAGCCCAGATCCTATATGCCTCACTGAGTCTGCTCTCCTCCCCTTCCCTACCCTGTTATCTAGGAGTATCTGGATTCTTTCACATGGATACATGGATTTTTATTCATTTCAAATGCGGATTCATGCCTGCAGCCATTATTTTCCCCCAAATAATGTAGAACACACATTCAGCAAAACTAAAAGAACCTCACACAGGATAGACACTGCGAACTATAACACTTCAAACATCTGAAAAACAACCAGTAATAAAGAGGAAAAGACACTTTGTGATTACTGATCATCAAAGACAGGAACTTCCCCAGACAATCCTCAGAAACTATGCTATGAAAGAAACAGTAGATTGACTAATAAGTTACATTGTTACAATCAAACTATTTTTATATAATGTCCTTGTTACCTTAGGCAATTTGGAGTTTCTTTGTTATACTTATAGGTAGCTATCTTAAAATGCAACCCTGTGATGTTTCACTACTGAGTGATATTTTATTGTTCTGTGATGTCTTTATTACCCTGAGATTACTATGCAACATCTTGAAGCTCTATGATGCTTTCTAACTATCCATGTCTAATGCTGATAAAGAGATGAAAGTAAGAAAAATGGGAAAGTCACCAAATGGTCTTATAAGACACCCAGTTCAATTAATCTAAGAACAGTGTAGGTCAAAGGTGACAGATACCTAAACTTCTGCCTGTGATACATGTTTTAGAAAGTGCAATGACCATTTGACTGACTCCTAGCCCTGGGCCCAGAAAATCTTGAAGTCTTTGTTGCTAATTCTGGGACCAGATGCATGTGAAAATAAATGAGTTTTCCAACTCTCTGCTAGGTGAATTGGTCTCTTAGCTGTCAGAAGAATTTTTGCATCATATGACAGCTTTCAAATGCTCATAAAAAGAAAATAAAACTACAGTACACACACACACGCACACACACACACACACACACACACACCTATCTTCAGGTCAGAACTCTCTACTCAGCAAGTACAGTTTTTAAGGTAAAGGTAAAATTTTGTTAAAAAAAAATCAAGTGATTAATCCATGTCAAGAGAGTACTACAAACAGTATTGCAAAAGTTCTGAACACAGAGAATCATGATAGCAAATAGAATCTTGGACATACATCACAAATGTAGAGAGCATGACGTGAAAGCATTAAGGTAAATGTAGAGCACTGATGTTCTTATTTTTGATTGCTTCAGAAGATATTTTTATTGAAACAGAGTCTCACTGCGTATTCCTCATTGACCTGAAGCTCACTATGTAGAACAGGCTGGCCTTGAATTCATAGAGATCTGCATGCCTCTGCTCTTAGACGCTGGAGTTAAAGGCAAGTGCAATCACACCTATTCAAATAAAAAACAATAGGGATCTGTTGTGGGATTTGTGGTACATGGAAAAGTAAAATGCATGGCAGTTACAGAAGACTAGAAAGGAGGATTCGGATGTATACTTTGTAGTATACATGTAGTAACATGTAGGCTCATATTTCATGTTAGTGTTATTACAGTCCTTTCAGGCAAGCTGTCATAAATTAAAGATGAAAACCATGAGCCCTAGACAAGACAAAATTAGTTTAGAGAGCAGGTATAGCTAATTGACCTAATAATGGAAACAAAATGGAATCATAAAATATTTACAACTAATACAAAATAAGGCACTAAAAGTACCTATGCCAAAAAAAAAATGGAAAATGATAGCAAGGGGTAATTTTATTTATTTTTTAAAATATCTTTATTCTTTGACAAGTTCATACATTTATGCAGTGCGTCTTCTTCCTGTCCACTCACAATTCCTCTCCACACTAGCCCCAAGATCCCTTGATAAGTCCTCTTTCCCACTTGGGTAGCCGTAACTGCAATGGCCTAGTCATGCTCAGAAGAGAGCATTACACAGCACTCCTTCCATACTCTGACTTTTACATTCTTTCTGTCTTTTCTTGTTTGATGTTCACTGAGTGTTGAAAGGGTTGTTATGGAAGTGCCATTTAGGACTGAGCAATCAACAGTCACCTGTTCTTAGCACTTTGACCAGTTATGAGTCACTGTATTAATTAATGCTCACAGCAAAAAGAAGCTTTTCTGGTCAAGGTTGAGAAGACCATTAATCTGATCAGAAGATAGTTCAACAGCATATCCTTTGGCAAAACACCAGTAGAAGGTTCTCCCTAACCCCCAAGGCCTCTGACATTCCAAGCCATGGGCCTTTGACCAGGTATATAGTACCAGGCAAGAATTCCTTGCTATAGGACTTAAAATCTTAATTTAAAAGGCAGTGGGATGCCCCCAAAATCTTCTTGCCACTATTGTGTTAGTAGGATCATCTTGCCTGCCAAGTTGATATCACACTATTGAGGGTTCACTGTTGGGTAATACCATTGATGACTTTTTTCTCCCTCAGTATTTTTAGTACCTTCAAAGCTAGTCAGCAAGGAGGGAGTTTTCACATTAGTTCCCGCTTGAAATCTCTATGCCTTTCCATTAAAGTGGATTTTTTCTTTCACAGTAGTGTCTTACCATCTGGTTATGGTGGGCAACACAGAAAAATGTCCATATCCTATGTTGTTTGGGAGACCTCTGGAGACTTCTTCACTCATAGAGAGTTATCACACGCCTTACAGAAATTTTCATTTATTAGCTGATCTGTTCTGGGTGAAGCTTTGTCCATCCATTCAGGTTCCATATATTCAAACTTTTTTTATTGAGTTTTAAACATTTCATACAACAATTCCTAATCAAATTTAGACCCCTCCCCCATCCATTCTTCACCCCAACCCGCACCAGACCTCATGTACTCCGTCATACATGTTAAGACCTATCCAGTCAAGCATTTGTGCCCAGATGTCCTTTAGTGCAAATTCATCCACTGGAGTCCGGTCAGGCTTTCTAGAGATCATAAGTAAGGCACACTCTCTGGCTCCCAGCAGTAATCAGTCTCTAATAGTTCTCGGTCTAGGTCTGACCCACCACAAATTTCCATAACTCCACTCTGGGCCCTTGTCTAATCTGAGTTGGTGTGGATCCTGTGCTTGATGTCACCATTGCCACAAGTTCACATGTGCAAGCTTCCAGCGGCCTGAAAGCTGCTGCTTCCCTAAACTCATGAACCAGCCCTGGCTCTTACAATCTTTCTACCCTCTCTTCCACAATGATCTCTAAGCCATCGGTGGGTGAAGTGCAGTTTAGGAGTCCTGTCCAGGGATACACAATCTGCAGTCTTTATTCTATAAAACTCGGTTGTGGTCTTCTGTGTGCAGAGCACACACACACTATCCTCATACTCCCCCATTAGCACATCTCCCTCCATCCCCACCTCCTGACTTCCCTGTCCCCCCCTTGACTGCCTGATTGTCGCTCCCTTCTCTGCTCTCTGCCGAACACTCCCACTTTCCCCGCCTTCCCGCTGGTAACATCTGTTCCCTATTATCCCTGTTTTTTCATCAAACTACTTTTTAATTATACTTTTTAAAAATTTATTGGATCTTTCAATGTGTGTGTGTGCGTGCGTGTGTGTGTGTGTGTGTGTGTGTGTGTGTGTGTGTGGTGTTTATAGGTGAGTGCAAGTGACTACAGAGGCTACTCATGTTAGAAACACCATGGGGCTGGAATAACAGAGAGTTGTTAGCCACCCAACATGAGTGCTGGGAACCAAACTCAGGTCCTATTCTGAGCAGTATGTGCTCTCAACAGACGTACCACTTCTCTAGCACTTACTAGACTTTTACACAGTAGTGGTTTCAGTTAGATGGTTTTTGCTAGCCCATGCCCACACAGTCTCCTTTCTGCTGCCCTCTCATCCTCATCCCTGCTTAAATATTTCCCCCCTTTTATTTCATAGCACCTGTACTCATCCCAAGTTCAACCCACAAATATCCACCCAAGTTAGGATGCAAAGTTGTGAATTTTAATTCAACAATATCAATACAAAAACTGGAAGTAGAACAGCGCAGTTCCTTCACAAGCAGAGAGTGTAAACTGTATTAAAACCTAAACTAGATATACACTATGCTCAAAAACTACTCATGTTCCCTAATTGCTAAGGACGATGAACACATTTTAAGATCTTCTTAGCCATTTTTATTTCTCCTTTTGAGAACTCCCTATTCATATATGTAAGTCATTTAAAATTTTTTTGAGTTCTTTGTATATTCAGAATATTAACCCTCTATCCCATATGTGGCTGGTAAACTTTTTCATCCACTCTGTGGGCTTCTTCTTCAGTTGATTATTTTCTTTTTTGTATATTAACATTTTAGGTTTAATAAGATCACATTTCTCAATTGCTGGCCTTAATTCTTCAGTGAATAGAGTCTACTTAGAGAGTCCTTCCGTTCACCATATCTTGTAGAATACTGCCTGGTTTCCTTCTAACAGTTTGAGAACTTCAGGTTTTACATTGAGGTCTTTGATGAACTTGGAGCTGATTTTTGTGGAGAGTGATAGATATGGGTCTAATTTCATTCTTATACATGGGGACATCCAATTTTCCCAGCACCACTTGTTGAAATTACTGTCTTTCCTACAATGGGTACTTTTGTCTTGTTTGTCAACTCTCAGGTAGGTGTAATTATATGCTCTCATGTTTGGGTCTTTGTTTAGCCCCATTGATCTTCATGCCTGTTTTTGTTATTCTAGCTCTGTAATATAGCATGAAATCTGGTATGATAAACCCTCCAATATTATTTTTTTTTTTTTGCTTAGGATTACATTGACTACCTGGGGGTCTTTTGTGCTTGCATATGAATTTTAAGATGGTATTTTCTATTTCTAGAAAGAATGTCAGGGAATTTTGACTGAGATTCCATTGAATCTGTTAATTAATTTTAGTAGGATGGTCATTTTCATAATAGTAATTTTTCTAATCCATGAGCATAAAAGGTCTTTCTAACTTCTGGTGTCTTTTCAATCTCTTTCTTCAGTGATGTAAAGTTTTCATTGTAGAGGTCTTTCACCTGCTTGGTTTAGGTTTGTTCCTACACATCTTTTTAGACTGTTGTGAGTGGGACTCTTTCCAAGCTCTCTCTCTTTGTCTGCTTGCAATTGGTATATACTGCTTTGTAAGTTGATTTTGTATCCTGCCACATTGCTGAATATCTCTGTCACTTCTAGGAATTTTCTGGTGGAATTTTAGGGATCTCTTATGTATAATAAATCATCTGAAAATAGGGATATTTGACTTCTATTAGTGTCCATTTACACCCATCAGAGTGGCTAAGATCAAGAAAATAACTGACAACAAGTCCAAGGGGAGGGGATTTCTCATTCACTTCTGATGGGATTGCAAACTGGTGAGGCCACTATGGAAATCAGTGTGGAGAATTCTCAATAAACTAAAAATAGACCGACTGTACGTTCCTTCCATATACCCCCAAAACTCAATATCCTAGGTTGCTTAAGCATGTTTCTTTCTACTCTTTTCACAATAGCTAGGACATGGAAACAACCTAAATATTCCTCATCTAATGAATGGACAATGAAAATGTGATACAGTTACACAATTCGGTTTATTCAGTGTAAAGATAAATGAAATCATGAAATTTGCAGGCAAATTGATGAACTAGAAACTGTTATACTGAGTGAGGTAACCCAGACTCAGAAAAACAAACACCACATGTTCTCTATCATCTATGAATCCTAGCTCCAAATCTTTAGATGGGAGTGTACATCTTGAAGTAACCACAGAAGCCAAGAAAGAAAAAAGACCATGGGGAGGGGGAAAGAGGAGCTCAAAAGAGGGTGATAATAGGACACAGGTGCTTTCAGGGGAAATGGGAAAAGTGGGGACACTTTAAATTGTGAGGGGGGAAAGGAGACTTAAATAATACTAAGGTTGTCTAAAAAACCATATTGAAAGGTATTATTTCACAAGTTTATTTAAAAAGATACATATAATGTATACATGAGTGGGTGTGTATAGTTGAGGCTATCTATTAAAAACCCCAGTGCAAGGCAAGGGAAATCTTTCTTGGAGTTGTTGGTCAAAGTAGTTCAAGGTGACCTACTTCTCTCAACCAAGCTCCACCTTGATGTGTCCTTGAGGACTGGATCTTGTCCTGTCTCCTGGTTATTTCACTCATTCATGCTTCCTACATGTCATAACTTCAACAGATCTGTCCCACTGTCCTCCCCATTATGATGCCGGAAACCTTGGAAATCAAGAGGTGAAATAAACCCTTCATCCCTTACATTGTTTCACTCAGATCATGTCAGTGAGAAACTACTTACCGTATGCCCTTCGTTCTGTGAATAAGACTGAAGTAAGATATTGGAGCTCAGATGAATGCACCTTTCAGCTCTCACCAGAGAAGCTTCCTTATGCAGCAGATGGTAAATTACATAAAAACCCACAACTGGCCAATGTGCAGAGAAGAGGTTGCAGAGTGATTATCCTTGAATAGGACACCTGTTTCAAACTTCTGCCTCCCACGGATTAGGGATCATTGTAGAAGGGATGGTGGGAGGGCAAAAAGATTGTAAGAGCCAGAGATACAGAGATAGTGGATGGCCACAAAGAAACAGTTTTCCAGACAGCTGGCTAGTTGTTTATATGAACTCACAGCAATGGTGACAGCATGCACAAGTCCAATGTGAGCTCAAACCAGACAACCCAAGCACAGACATGGGGAAGTGGGTAAGAAACCCCAACTCAACCTAAGGAAATTTTGGCAGCTGATGGCTGCTGGGACAGAAAGAGACAGTCTTTGAAGCCTGTTATTCTTAAGTTACCCAGGCTCCAGTGGATGGACCCACACTGAAGGACATTTGGGGACACAAATTAGACTCTATGGGTCATATATATATATATATATATATATATATATATATACATATATACATATATATACATTAAATTGGGGAGGTGGTGATAGAAGAAGGTGCAGATAGGAAAGATTTAAATTATATTTTATGAAAACCATAGAAATTCAATTATAAAAAGAGTTTTTTTAAAGATGTTGGAGCTATTACTTGTTGCCCAATCTAGCAGAAAAAGTGTCAATAAACTGAAGCTTCATCAACGGTATTTTAGGAATAGAGTTTTAAGCTGAGAACTCTCTCCCTGGTTAGAACTCTTTCTTGGGCTTTGGCACCAAAATGTTAGAAATTAAAATTAATGTTGGGATTAGGAGTTGAAAAGGGCACAGAAAGGAAAAGAAAGAAACCAGCCTCAACTATACAGATTGGCATTTATCAGTCAATGAGGAGTGACTACCCACCAGGAGGAGTCTGCAGTAGCCACACTGGCCAAACAGCTTAAATACCTTTATGTATTTAAATAGAGTCATAAGAGATGGGGGGTGCATTTGTAAAGGATTTAGGGCCTGATTTTTCCCCCACCCTCCATAAGGGTCTGTGAATGACTTGTTTACAAAGCAGAAACCACTTTATGATTTGGGGCGTTCTTGGGGGATCCCAGATAGACTTGTTTGCAGGACAAGAATTTCCTATGATTGAGGGTTTTTTTTGTTTTTGTTTTTTGTTTTGTGTGTGTGGTGTGTGTGTGTGTGTGTGTGTGTGTGTTCTTTTTAATGGAGGCCTCCCTTGATTCCACATTCTGAAGAGGAATAGATTGGGAATGATGGTATTGTATATCAGGGCAGATCTCAGGTCTGTCATAGTCACTTCTACAGAACCAGTACTTATTTGCAGGGTTTATTAGTCAGGACACATTTGATAAAAACAAAATATAAAAATAGAGAAGGAAAGAGAGTGTATCTATATCAATCACAGATGGAGAGAGAGAAGGAAACAAAAATCCAAGAAAGGAGAAGTCATGGGAAGCAAAGAGCATCTCCATCACCAATTGAACTGTTGAAATATCAACACCTTTTGCTTAGAACACGCAGGTGTCAAGACTTGGGCAGTCTGGGACTAGAGAGCCCAGTGTTGTGAGGCTACAGGGGTTTCAAGGAATGTCTAAGAGCTCACAAAAAAATACAACAGATTAAGAAAAGATCAGGCCTCTAAGTCCTGTTACAGAAAGATTGGGAATCACAACATTTAAATTTCATTGTCACATCTCGATAGTGAATGGTCTGATTGATGCACCTGTCAGCACAATCCTGGATCCCGAACAGGTTCTCTCCACCTGAAGAAAAAAAAAAGGGGGCAAAAGGCAAATCAAAATATTTGGGGGGAAGTAAATGAAGAGACTCAGGCTCTCCAGTACAATCGCCACACTGAGCTGTGGCCCCCAGGCAGAATTCCATGCCTAAAACTGATTATTGGAATTTGAGGCTCCAAATCCTGTCATTCCTGAGTATGTTCACTCAAAAAATTCTCTGAGAACCAATTAGAAACCCTTTTTCCTCCTCTTAATAGGTTTGTTGGTCTGAACAAGAGCCAGGGGTAGCCAGTACCAGAAGTAGAAGAGCCTTTCCTGTTTTTACAGACAAACACGTCCTTCCCACATTGCTTTTGCTCCCAAGGCTCTAGAGAGAGCTACATCTCTCAAGAACAACCAGGGTTACCCTGAGATCCCAGGCCTTACATACCTGTAGAGATTATGCGCAAGACACACTGCTGGCCCTCTGCAGCCTCACAGACGCCTTGCGTTTTGTGGCATTTCCCCTTAGAGCTCAAAATAGGACACTGGTAACATGTCAAAGCTGAAAAGGCAAAAGCACATAATGAAGGCCACTCAGGGCCCAGCCTCAAGCATCAGACGGGAGCTGAGCCTGGGGCTCCTCCAATCAATGAATTGGGAAAAACTGGTCAGGGAAGATGCTGGTTGCCTGCCAAGCTGATCCTTGTAGGGAGGCCCATGACCTTGCATTTTACAAAGGGATGTTTTGAGCAGAGCCACAAGGTTTCCCTCACCCCAAATCATGGGAATAGATAAGACTTTGAGGAAGAAGACCAAAGTTCTGAATCAGGCTGCCTGAGCCCACCACCAATGACTGGACAATTCCTCCCCATAATTTCATTGTTTTCATCCTGTCAAAACCCTTTCTTGCCCCATTTCCAACCCAACTTAGGCCCATACAAGTAAACCGGAGGAACTGAGAATGAGTATGAAGCACAAGGGGGAGGATAAAGACAACGAAGGAGGAAAAACACCAGGACAAGGAGAAAGGGTAGTGAAGAGGCCCACACTGCACAGCAGAGGGAAAGGTATAAAGGGATAGCAGAACGGGAGATGAAGATGTGGGATCATTTCTCAAAGCTCATGTCCTATTCTCTGCCCTCACCTCCCCAAAGCCTATCAATTTCTGTCAGTATGTCTGCTCAGCAGCCCCAAAAGCTACCATCTCCCAGGATCTTACCTTGCAGGAAGCCCACCAGCAAGGAGAGGCCCAATAGGAGCAGCAGGAGGTGCTTTCCCATTGCAGAGAGATCCTAGGATCAGAGAACAACAGAGAGAACACAGAGCACAAGGCCCAGCCTCTGAAGACAGGCTTTTATATAGCTCAAGCTGGGACGGGCAGCCAGTGGGACCCCAGGCCATGGACTGAGTGGATCGCCTGGAGGGAACCCAGATCCTACAGGTCTCACTGGCTTTGCTCACCTCTCCTCCCACACCCAGTTGTTCAAATACTTCTGGCTTTTTTCTCATAGACTTTTTTTTTTTTTTGCTAACTTTCAAATAGGAATTCAAGGCTACAAGATTCAAAGAAACCCTGAGGTCAAGTGGTTGATGAGCCCGCAGGGTGCTACAACTTTCCACACAGAAGGAAATTACTTCCATCACCATCTACATCTAGATATTAAATCTTCTGTCTTACTGGAAATGAGACATGTACCTACATCTATGGTTAGTTGCTCAGTAAAGCACTAAAGGCAGAACAACAGGTTTAAGTTTATGTTCAGTGCAGGCTACGGTTATCCTCTGCAGGCCAGACAGAAAGACAAGGAGAATTGTGGGTACATGAAAGGGAAGCAAGTGAAAGAAAATAAACCCTTCATGCTGGGTGTAGTTTCCCTGTGCTGTTGATGGTATCAGAAAATACAGGCACT
This sequence comes from Eospalax fontanierii, assembly GCA_035773235.1. NCBI lineage: Eukaryota > Metazoa > Chordata > Mammalia > Rodentia > Spalacidae > Eospalax > Eospalax fontanierii. The sequence goes on along the minus strand of CM069539.1, from coordinate 29,390,380 downwards.
ACTGATAAAGTAAAAATTTCTTAGAAATAATGCATGTTTTCCTAAACACACCTCAAACAGATGTTAAAGACAATAAATAAACTGTTCTTACTTATGGCCATAATGATGTATAAAGATTTTTCTCACATTCTGCTCTCATTCCTAAATCAAAACTATATTATCCCTCATTAATCCACCATGCAACTTAATTTGCAAAAGAAAATTCTTTAAATTTTGACCTTATAGTAGATCACACTCATTGTGAGTGTTAAAATGGCAGAGAGAAGAGTATTAGCAACCACACCTAACTGCTAAACATTTTTTTTCCAAATGAATTTATAATTTTCTAATTTATTTTTCTTTTTAAAAAAACATTTTTGTTGAGTTTTTGTATGTTTCACATACTAGATCTTAATCAAATACAGACACCCCTCTCTGACTCATGACCCCCCCATAGCTCACCCCCACCCCTCAATGGATCTAACACATTCTGTCATATATATTAAGTCCTATCCAGTAAAGCATTTGTACCCAGATCCCTCAATGCAAATTCATCCACTGTAGTCAGGTCAGTCTAATTAGAGTCACTCCCTTAAAGATCTACTCTCACCCAGGAATATCAGTTGCCAGTAGCTCCTCAAGAAGGGGCTCATGATAGGACTTTGAAGTCATAGAGCATTGTGAATGACAGCACATCTTACCAGAGGCAACATGACTGGGCTGTGGGATTGGAGCGTGTTATAGACAGTATAAAACATCAAGAGAGTCAAAGCTAGAAACTAAAAGAGTGTCACTGGACAGCATGGGTGGGACTGAAGGCAGGGAGTATGTGTGTGTGAAAGTGTGCCAGCCCGCTAGAGAAACAAGAGTCAGAAAACTATGCTGAGAGGGTGTAGAACCCGGCCGTAGATAAAAAAGGGGTTTTATTTTAGTCAGGTGAGGTTCAATTTAGGAGTCCTATCCAGGAATACATACTCTTCAGTCTCTTGTTCTATAAAACATGGCCAGTTGTGGCCTTCTGTGTGTGTAGCACTTTACTCAAGAAAGCTTCACTGGTGAGAACTGGGAGATGCTTTAGTTTTTCTCTCTACTCCTTGTTCCGCTGTGTTCCATATGAGCCTTCGCTGTAGAAGTTCAACTATAGATGTGTCACCTAGGACTTGGCGTCTCTCAGTCGTATATTCTCTGTGTCTGACCAGTTGTAGAATTCTGCTGTAGCCTCCATCTGTTGCAAAAATAAGCTTCTTTGATGAGTGGTGTACTGTATGTTTTTCTGTGGCTTAAAGATCTATATTTAGTATGTGGTAAGAAATTTCATTTCTCCAGAGCTATGGCAGAGTTCTCTCTAGAATCTACACCCCTTCCAACCCTGTGTCTACAGTACTGCCTGTGAGTTCACCTCCAGATGACAGTGCTCCTACCGCACCAAAACAAGCACTGTGCTGTGCCAATGATTCTGGTTACTGGAATTTAGGGTTGAGTTGGACCATTGATTGAGTTTCTCCTTTAGCAGTCTGCATGTTATCATCTGGCATTAAGGGAACTAAACTTCAGGTAGAAGGCTTCCAGGTAAAGTTCTGCTTCATTGCTCCGAATCTTTTATCCCAAGTCCTGTCGTCAGCATTAGGGTATTATCTTCTAGTTCTGGGAAATAACCAAGAACTTTGGCAATAGCTGTATTATTCTTGGAGTCTTTTGAACCACTCTCACCAACCACACAAAGGGAGGTACCTCTGTCCGGCACTGTGTTCCTTGTCAAACAGTCCCTGAGTATACATATGCACTAATGTTTGCACATTGTGCATTTCTCAGGGGGTTTGGGTGGCATCACATTTCCCTCTGGGTTTCCTAATCCTCCAATACTCCTCCATTTCTGCTCTTTTCCCTCCCATCCGACCTCTCTCCTCTCTTGCTACTCCCAGCACCTGCATTGTCTCCACCTTCCTCCCATTAACACATGCCTCCCTCCACCCTCCCTTCTGACTGCGCCCCCACAGTCACCACCTGGATGTCGCCCCTCTTCTCCTCCCTGGGGAACACTCCCACTTTCCTCACCTCCTGCCTAGTCACATCTGTCCTCTGCTATGCCCCCTTTTGGATTCTTACTTTTCCTTCACCTCCATGTAGTCTTTCTCTTTTTCCTGGCTCCTGGTGGTACATCAGGATCTATATTCACATATAGGGGATTTGTTCTACAGTCCTCAAATGAGGGAGAACTGTTGAGTCCTTCGACCAGCAAGGAAAAACCGCACTCCAGACATACCAGTTGCAAGCAGTTTTATTCAGTCCTTCCAAGATAGCAACTCTTCCCCCAGACAGCAACTCCAACTAACAGACAGCAACTTGAACTCTCCACCTTCCTGACTGCAACTCTAACTCTAACTCTCCCTTCCTGAGCTTCTTCTCCTTTTATATCCCCTAGCTTAGCCAATCACCTAAAAGGTCAAGTCGTGGGCGGCGAGCCTCCAATCATGGTAAACATCACACGCAGGTCACAAGGCCTGCATGCTTTTAGCAACCAGTCATACTTCCTTCCTATAACCTTGGCAACCTCCTGGCTCTAGGAGGAAGCAGCAGCAGGATGCCATCTTTATTTCTCCCCACAGAGAACGTGGATTGCTTTTCTGTGTTTCTGTTACTTCATTTAATATAACACTCTCTAGTTCCATCCATCTACCTGCAAATTTCATTTTTTCATCTTTTCTTCGTCCTGCATAGAGCTCTATTGTCTCCATTGTGTAAATGTAATTTTTTTTTCATTATCCATTTGTCAGTTGAGGGACATTTAGGTTGTTTCCATTTCTTAGCTATTGTGAAGAGAGCAGCAATAAACATGGATATACAGGTATCTCTAAAATAGGGTGAGTCTTTTGGGTATATGCTAAGGAGTAGTATGACTGGATCATATGGTAGGTTTATTTTTCATTTTTTGAGAGTTCTCTGCACTGCTTTCCATAGTGGTCTCATGAGTTTGCATTCCCACCAGCAGTGTTCTTCGTTCTTCACATCCTCTCTGGCATTTTGTGTCTTTGTTCTCTTGACCTTAGCCAATCTGACTGGGGTGAGACGGAATCTTGAAGTAGTTTTTAATCTGCATTTCTCTAATTGCTTTCTAAGGTGTTCTTTAGCCTTTTTATTTCTTTGTTTGAGAACTCCTGTTCAGGTCTATAGCCCATCTTTTTATTTCCTTGATTCTTTTTTTGTTTGTTTGTTTGTTTTGAGTTCTTTGTATATTCTGGATATTAATCCTATTTCAGATGTGTAGCTGGTAAAGATATTTCTCCCACTAAGTGCGTTTCCTCTACCCTTCCTTGGTTGTTTCTGTTGCTGTACAGAAACTTTGTGGCTTAATAAGGCCCTACATATTGATGGTGACCTTAATGCCTGAGCAGTGATGTCCAATTTAGAAAAGTCCTTTCCTATGCCTATGTTTTGGAAGATACTACTTATGTTTTCTTCTAGAACTTTGAGTTTCAGGTTTTATATTGAGGTCTTTGATCTATTTGGAGTTGATCTCTGTGCAGGGTGAAAGATACGGGTCCAATTTCATTCTTCTACAGGTGGAGATTATTTTGCCAGCACCATTTGTTGTCATCTCAGTAGATCATGGATATGGGCTTCTCAAAGAACCTATGACAGGTTATTGTTTTGCAATACTCATAAAACCCATTTGGCTGGGTTTGAATCTCCTATGGAGATCAGAGGACACTGTATGCCTTGGGGGATCAAAAGAAAACCTTCATTAGTCACTTCTCTTCTCCTGCTTAGATCATTGCATCAAAAAGATAATCAGGCTTGCACAGTAAGTGGTCAAGAGTTCTTACCCCTGATCGAGGCCTGAAGCTAATATTTTGAAGTGTTGCTAAGGAATGTAAATGAGAACAGAAGATGGTTCCTGATTATACTTGATAAAATACTAGACCAGGAAATTAGGAAATCTTTACTGTGAACAAAAGATAATATACTTGTTTGTGACATTCCTAGAAAATGTTTGGGAGTGAGATGAGGTGCTACCTGGGTTCATATACATTTCTAGCCTTAAGCCTATCTTTTTGATGCATTAGCTCTCTTAATTGGAAAGATTGCTATGTAAAAGAAACAAAGTCTTGATGTTGGCAGCCTTTGCAGAAAATGCTGTTAGTTGTACTGGAATCATTGATTCCCAGCTGGCAAGAAAATTCTATTTAAAAGTAAATGGATGGTATACTGATGGTATAGGTTATTTGGTAGAGTGCTTATCTAGAATGCACAAAGTTATGACTTCAATTCCAGTATCGCTTGTAACTGGGAGCAGAGAAGCACACCTGCGACTTCAGCAGTAGAAGTATAGGCTAGAGAATCACAAGTTCAAGGTAACTCAAGGTTACATAGCAAATGGGATCCTGGGATATTTGAGACAATAATTTTAAAAATTATAAACAAAAAGCTTCAGAGTGCAGCAGAAACAGATGAAATAAGAAGAAACCAGCACTCCCCACCTAATGCCAAACCATTTAACATATGTGACTTATTAACGGGTATAGAGGGGAAATGTGAAGAATATATCTTCACAAAATAGCCATTATTCCCCCCCCCCAAATAATGCATAACATAAAACACAGAACCAGCAAAGCTAAATGAATCCTAAATAGAATAAATATTGAAAACTAAAGCAATACAGTCAAAATTCTGAAAAATAACCACGGATAGACAGAAAAAGGTACTGTAATTGAAAATCAAAGACAGGAAATTCCCCAGAACATTTATCAAAAACTATGCTACTCAGGAGACAACAGAGTGACAGCTTTCAAATGTTGATAGGAAAAAACACATTACAACAATCACAACAGAGAAACATACACATAAACACACTAATACACACACACACACAAAACCTTAACCAACAGCACAAGTTTTTAAGTTAATGCTAATATTTTGCTAAGTAAACAAATGATAAGATCATTAATCCATTGTCCATAAAGTACTGCAAAAAATGTTAAGAAAGTTCTGAACATAGAGGAAAGACGACAGCAAATAGAATCTTAGGCACATACAATAAACGTAGAGAGCAAGAAATGAGAGAATGAAGGTATTTGTAGAAGACAGTTTTTTTCCTATTCAAAGAAAAAATGATAAGGATCTGTTGTGAGTTTTGTGGTACATACAAAATTAAAATGCATGGCAACTGCACAAGAATAGAAAAGGGCTTACAAATATCCTTTATAGGCTCCTTACTCCATCTGTAGTGTTATTACAGTCCTTTCAGAAAAACGTGAGAAATTAAAGATATGGCTTAAAAATAGTTTAGAAAGTAGGTTTAACTAATTAGCCCAATAATGGAAACAAAATGGTCATAAAAAGTTAAAGGCCCATGGGCTGGATAGACGTTCAGCTAGAGCTTTGTCTTCCTGTTCACCTCCCTCATCCATGCTGGGCCCCTGTCTGGTTTGGGCTGCACAGGTCTTGTGCATGCTGTCATGAGTGCTGTGAGCTCGTATATGCCACTACGCTGTGGTGTCCAAACAACACAGCTTCCTTGTAGTCATCTACTACCTCTGGTTCTTACAACCCCTTTGCTCCCTCTTTCACAGTAATCCCTGAGCTTTGGGAGGACAGGGTGTGGTATACAGGTGTCCCCTTCAGGGCCGAGCATGTTTCAGTCTCTTGTTCTCTTCTAATTGGTCAATATGGGTCTCTGTGTTAGTCACCATCTGCTGTAGGAAAAACCTCTGATGACAGCTGAGAGACCCACTAATCTATAGGTTAGAACAATCATTGTGAATCAGTTTAGTATTGTGTCTGTTTAGCAGAAGGACAGTAGCAGGTTCTCCACTAAGATCAGTGACCTATGCAGCCACACTCTTGACTCTGATGATAGTGTTGGATATGGGCTCCATCTTGTGAAGCAGACTTTAAATCCATTAGAAAATGGTTGTTATTCTCATACTATCCATGCCCTTATTTCACCAGTGGGCATATTTTGCCAAGCCAGTTGGAATTTTAGCTCACAGTGACCACTGCTGGGTAAGGTTGATGATTACCTTTATTTACCAGTACTAAGCACAGCACCTACTAGTACAGAGATAACTAGCCAGCAAAGATGAAGCTTCAAAATGTGTACCACCTTGATTTCTTCTTGTTTGTTCTACTCAAGTACTTAGTGTCTTCAGTAACAGGGTCTTCCTGTCAATACTGGTGGGTAACCAAGTTCAGTGGCAATCGTCAGTACTGTTTGCTGACTTTCTGGTCAACAACTGCAAAAGAGGAGTCCATTGCTGGCACTGAACTTTTCATTTATTAGCCTGCAGTGTCTTTTAGAACCATAGAACCCTTATTATAGGCATTACTACATTTAAACTCCTTTTTATATTGTTTATGTCTATATTGAAAGATGCTTCTATAGACTATTCTGAATCTTGATTGTAGTAGTTGCCAAAAGGTATATGCTTACTAGATTGTAGATAATGATATTTTCAAATTTACTACATATTAATGATATTGTAATTATGTGATTTTATTTTATTTTTTATTTATTTCATGTGTACATGTATTATGGCTGGCTTTGGTAGTACCATGGTCGGTACTTCAGTCCTGCCTCCACGTTCTTGATTGAGCTCCTGCTCTGACTTCCCTCAATGTTAGATTGTGACCTGGAAGATACAGGATGAAATTAACCCCTTTCCCTTCCAAGTTGTTCCTGGTCAGCATGTTATCACAGCAATACAAAGCAGGCTAGGATAGTGTGTGTGTGTGTGTGTGTGTGTGTGTGTGTGTGTGTGTACATGCATGTGTCACAGTAGGTGTGTGGAAGTTAAAGGACAACTTGTATAAGTCAGTTCTCTCCATCTGCCATGTGGATCCCCAGGAATTGAACTCAGGTCAGCAGGATAGGTAACAATCATCTTTATGCACTGAGCCATTTCACAGATCCCCCAATTTACCTGAATTTAAAATTTGAGAAACAATGAAATGACTTACTGGGTAAGTGTCCTGACCAACAAGCCTGACCATTGAATTCAATTCTTAGAACCAACACTGTGGAAGGAGAGGTCTGACTCCTGCAGTTAGAGCTCTGACCTCCCCCATGTGTGTCTTTGGCATGTAGAGGTCCACACACAAAATAAATAAACAAGTCCAAAAAATAAATTACAATCTATCTAGCCATATTAAATGAGTGAAATAAAATTTATGAAATATTACAGAACACCCAAGAAAAAACAGTGATAAACATGTAGGATAGGAACAACATCTAAGATGTCTCATGTAAAAGGCAAGGTATACAGCTGAGACATGGATCAGGAGGAAGCTTGCTGGTGTGCTCCAGGACCATGATTCAATGAACAGCTCTGAAACAACAAAAAAAGTTATACTGATTTATAAGCATATAAGTATTACTGTTTGAATACATACAAGCACTTATCATGACCTAGTCATGATTCTAAATGTTTTGAAATATATGCTTGAACTTGTCAACAAGCTGTATCTCTGCAGGGTAGGATGAGATGACCAGCAGTGTCTCCTCTGGCCAGCACTGTGTACAGTTTCTAGGCTGAGCATGTAAACTTCTGGAAAAAAAATAAAAGTATGAAACAACACCAACTTCAAAACTATCATAGAAATGAAGCTATCTAGGGGAATCTTTCTTAAAAGATAATGAAACAGAGTGCACATGTGCACAAAATGGAAATGGACACTGTGGTGAAGGAGTAACTTCCACCCCGGATAACTAATCTTAACTATTCACTTGATGGTACTGAGGGTGTCTAAGAGATTGGTCAAGCACATCTCTGAGTGTATCCATGAAGATATTTCCAGAGTTTATTAGGGCAGGAAGTCTCTGACTTAACCAATGGTTTTGCCTATTAATACATTCAAAATTGGGACCAACTAACGATTGTAGGAATATGGAAGGTGGGGCTGTAGGTCACTGGGGGGTGTGTCCTCAGGGCCTGTATCAGTTTTGGTCCCATTGCTCAGCTATGCTATTGTTGTAAGGTGTTTCACCAGAAGAGACCCACTCAGACATGAGACATGGCCAAAAGAAAGTCTATAATAGTCAGCTGACAACTACACTGGAAAAATTTGCTCCAAGTATATATAGTACAGGTCTTCCTCAGAGTCATCCTTTTATACAGGAGGAAAAGAATAAAAAGCATATCTAGGGGTAAAAAGTTTAAGTTCCCAAGTGTTAGGGTTGGTGAGTCCCTCTAACAATTCCTATTGTACAAGATCAAGCCATCAGAAAGTACAGAAGCCATAGATCTGCTGTTAGCCATGATGACCAGGTACCTGCCGGCCTTTTCTCAAACCCATACCTTGGTCAAACTTTCCCATTCCTATACTTTGAGTAAACTGCTTCCAGCTTTAACTACTTAACTAGTAGGTTAGCTAGAACATGATGTAGCAATGGCCAGTCTTGAGGTACCTCACCACACTATCTACATACCACGAGTGGAACAGACTTGTTTCACTATGCCCTTCCCATCATGACGGAGGAAACCTCTGAAATCATGAGCTACAATAAATCCTTCTTTCCTTCTCTTATTTTACTCAAATCACAGTGAGGAGAAACTCCCTACCATAAGGCCTGTGTTCTATGAATATGTAACAAGTAAGGTGCTGGTGCTATTGTCTGCTGACCAGCCTGCAGAAAAAGGCATCACTAAACTGAAGCTTCATCAGGGGCAGGTGTACGATCTGTTATATTCACTATTCAGCCAGGATAGATTTTTTTTGATTAAAGGAAAGAATGAAAAGAGGAGAGAGAAATGCTATATGTCAGTCAGCACTGAAGGGATGGAGGGAGAAAAGGAAAGAAACCAGAATCCTAGAAGGGGTGAGTACCAAGGGTTACAGCGACCAGAGAACATCTATCCCTGGGCAGTGTTGGGGATAGATGAGCTAGTGTTGTGAGGCTACAAAAGTACAAGGAAGAGCTAAGGGCTCACCTAAGTAGAACAGGGCAAGAAATGGCCTGGCTTCTAAAATCTGTTGCAAAAAGATTGGTCACTGCAACATTTAACTTCCGCGGTCACAGGATTTAGAATGTTGGTGCTATTGGTGCACGTGTTAGCACAGTCTTGGACCCCATACAGCATCTGGTTATCTGAGAAAGAAGAAGCATAAGAATCAACATATAAATATTAGTGAAATCAGTGATTCAATCAATGAGGAGAGTCAGGCTCCCAGGTGGAAGATGTATCAGTCACACTGTGGTAACATGGATATAGCTTCTGGGCCACCACCCTACAACCGGTAATCCGGTGACCCAAAGGTAGTTCTCCCATTCCCCGAAGTACTGAGTGGAACTGAAGAGTCCAAATCCTTTTCTCTCTGAGCATGTTCACCTACACAGTCGCTGAGAGCCAAACACCCCTCAAAAAATGTTTGTTTTTCTTAATAGGTTGTTGACCAGGAGCCAATGAGAGCGAAGTACCAGAATCAAAGGAGCCTCTTCCTGCTTTCATAGGAAAGCACATCCTCCCACACTCACTGCTTTTCCCTGCAGGGCTGTGGAGAGGGTCACGTCCCTCAAGGACAATCAGGAGTACCAGATCATGCTTTACATACCTTTAGAGACTACTATTGTGATACAGTGACGGCCCCTTCTAATCTTACAGGACCTTTCCTCTTTCTCACAAACACCCTCAGAGTTGAAAAAATCACACTGGACACATGTCAGAGCTGAAAGGCAAAAACAAGCATGGAGAAGCTTGCTCGGGGCTCAGCTTCAAGTGTCAGTCAGGAGCTGAGCCTGTGGCTCTGACCAATGAATAACAAACAGTGATTAAGAAGGAGCTGGCTGCATCCCTAAGCTGACCCCTACATAAAAGCCCATGACATTGACTCTAAAAAAGGATGGTTTGAGGAGAGTAAAAGGTTCCCCCACCACAAAGTCTGGAAATGAACAAGGATGTGAGGAGGATCAAAGCTCTGATACCTGCGCCCTCCACCCATGACCAAACAACTTCTCATTGTTTCATCCGGTCAAGACTCTTCCTTGTCCATTTCCAAGCCAAATTTAGGTCAACACGCAAGTAAACAGGAGGAACTGAGAATGTGAGTATGAAAGAGAACCCAGGAGGAGAAGGAAGACAAGGATCAGATGGAAGCACCAGGACCAGGACCAGAACAAGAAGGAAACAGAAGTTTAGAGGCCTGGCCACAGAATTAGGAAGGGGATCAAAAATTGGGGATATGGAGTTGAAGGCTATAGAGATCACTTCTAAAAGCAGTCGGTTCCTATCCCCTGCTCCTCACCTCACTAAAGCCCAACAATCTGTGACTGTCTCTCCTACCATCTGCTAAAATCTAACTTTGTGGGGCTGGAGAGATGGCTCTGCTCTTGCAGAGGTCCCAGTTTCGATTCCTAGCACCCACATGGCAGTTAACAACAGTTCATAACTCCAGTTCTGGGGGATCCAATGTCCTTTTCTGACTGCCATAGATATTGCACATGACATGGGTGCGCTTACACACATATGCAGGCAATACACTCACACACACACACACACACACATACACACACACACAATCTCACCTTGTAGGAAGCCCACCAGCAATGAGAGGCCCAGCAGGAGCAGTAGGAGGTACTTTTCCATTGCAGTGGGATCCTAGGCCCAGAGAAGACCAGAGAGCAGGGTAAAGCACCCAGAGCTCAGCCTCAGCAAGAAAGGCTTATATGGAAGCCCAGGCTAGGAGGGATAGCCAGTAGGATCCCAGGACCTAGGCTGAGTCAATAGCCTAGAGGGAGCCAAGATCCTACCTGACTCCTTCTTCATCTTATCTCTGCTCCTCTATCCAGTGGGCCAGGTACTTTTGACTTCTTTCCCACAGATTTTCATTAACTTTCAACTGATCCATTGCTATGAGACTCAAAGACATTCTGAGATCTAGTGGCTGATGAGCCTGAAGGGTGCTCACACTGTGCCATGACTTTCTATGCAGAAGGAAACTACTTCCATCACCATGCTACATCCAGGTACTGAATCTTCTGTCTTCATGGAAATGGGACATATGCCTAGGTATGTTTTTAGTTGTTCAATAAAGCACTAAAGCTCAAACAGCAGACTGATGTTTATCTGCTGTGCAGGCTACAGTTAACCTCTTGGGCCAGATGGAAAGACGAGGAAAATTACAGGGACACAGAAGGAAAGCATGGGAAAGCAAACAGACCCTTCAGCCTGGGTCTGGCTTTCTAGCCCTGCTGATGGAGTCAGAAGCTTCAGGTTCCATTGATAAAACCAAAATTGCTTAGAGACAATATTTTCACAAACACACCTAAAACAAATGTCAAACACAATAAATAAACCGTGCTTAATTAGTGCCAAAATAATGTATAGCCTTGATTTTCTCACATTCTGCTCTCAGGCCTAAATCAAAATAACAGCTCTCATAAATCACCTTTATATCTTTATTTACAAAAGAAAATGCAGTAAATGTATAATGTTATGGTAAACTATACCCTTTGTGTGTTGACAAAAGAATAGGGGTCTTACTAACCTTTAGAGAATAACTTTAGAGCTACCAAAATAGTATATATAAACTCTCCATTGTAAAGACATTTAATCGAGACCCTCCTGTTAGAAGCCCATACCCATGCTCGAGCATTGTATGTCAAGGGTATGTCATTTTAAGACAAGATCCTGGAAAAATCAAGTCATAAAAATTAAGCCTCCAAACTCCATCCCACGCTACTCTAGACCCTCTTTCCTACAGATCTAACATAAATTTAAACATAATAAAAACATAATAAACATAATAAAAAAAATGTGATTCCTAATCTCTGCTGCGCCAAATGAACAACTCTGATGCTTGCCAGAAACTGAATTTTAGCTATCTATCACCAGGCTCCTCACCTTCTAGGAAATGTTATACAAGAGTTTTCTGACGCTTGCTGTTTCTGTCTCTTTGGCTGAGATTTTCTCCCCAAAACACAACCCCCTCTCCCCATCTTCATGACCTCTGTTGTCCTAGCTTGCTATCTATTGCTGTGATAAAATGCTGACCAAAACCAGATTGGGGAAGAAAGGTTTTGTTTGGCTTATAGCTCACAGACCATTATCAAGGGAAGCTGAGACTAGAACTTGGGACAGGAACCTGAAAACAGGAGCTAAGGCACAGATCACAGCTTACTGCCTGACTCCCTGGCCTGTGCTCAGCTTGCTTTCTTATACAACCCAGGACCACCTATGCAGGGGTGGCATCCCCCACAGAGGGCTGGAACTCCCACATGGCTCAACAATCAAGAAAATGCCTCACAGACATGTCCATGGACCAACTAGATAGAGGAAATTCTGTAATTGAGGTTCCTTCTTCCCAGGTGTGTCAAGTTGACAAACAAACCAACTTTGACATTCACCCAAGACTTGTGGCATCCTTCTTGGTCTCTAAGCAAACTATCCTAATATTTTATGCTGGCTATAATGTTCTCTAAACTGACAGCCCCAACATGCTGCCTCTGGTATGACGTGCCATAGCTTATAACGTTCTCCTACTTCTAGGTCCGACCATGACCCCCATCCCTATGGACACTGGCCTGCTCTGTCTTAATAAGGCTAAATTTTGAAAGGTAATTTCAAGCCAACTTGTTACCAAAACCTGTTCTACCCTCCTTAAGAAATAAATCTTATTCTTTCCCTCAGCATCTCTCTATTGACACCTACATTCAAGATTTAGGTTAAAAATGCCTCTTAATAAATCTTCAAATCTGTTCCTGTTTGTTCAACATCAAAAAAAATTTTTTTTGAACCAGGAATTCTTGTTTTGTTAATGGATATTCCTAAGGGGAAAGGGAATTCTTTAGGCTACTGCAGAGGACCAGAGTGATGTGCCTTCATCCCTGTATTTATGACATTCCTGCCTCAAGAAGTCAAATCAAGGATAGCTTTATCAGGGAATTCAGAAAAGCCTGAAAGGAACTTCACTGGCTGGATCCTGTTGTAGACTTTGCTGGCTAGAAAACTTAAGATGATGGTCAGTTGCTCTGAGTCTTCCCAAGAGAAAGTTTAGTTTTACCCTGGAAAGCCAAAAAGTTATTGGTCAAATTTCCAAGTGTCCTGTCCATCCACCCTGCCCTTCTCTGTATTTATGATAACTCACAATAAAATGGTAATACAGATTAAACACAAATCCTGATGTTTTCAGTTTTAAAAAAATAATTTAAAACTCTTCAAGCTTTTAAAAAAGTTTTGTTTTATGTATATGAGTGTATTGCCTTCATGCATCTAAGTGCATCCATGTTGTACAGTGCCCATGGACTGTCCTGGGACTAGAGTTAACTAGAGTTAGAGATAAAAGGAGGGATAAAGTATCATAATTATTCCTTAAGATTTAAGGTTCCATACAGGATAGCTAATTAAACAAAAGAGACAAAGGAGGGAGTGGCAGGGCTTTGCTGAGGCTCACTAAGGTAAGGCTATTTCCTCCTCATAAAAGTATAGCTCTTAAAAAATTTTTTTATGTATATGAGGTTTTGCCTATATATATGTAAGTACATCTATGATGTGTAATGCCCATAGAGGCTAGAAGAGGGGATATGAGTTTTACCTCTGACTTTAGGGGAGGGCATAGCTTTCTGAACTACCAAGAATCTTATAAGATCTATAAACAAAGGAGGCTTTCTGGTAAAAAGCAAAAACATATTATTGTCCCCTAAAGAGTTCATCCTGGGCCAGGTATGGTGGCATGTGCCTTTGCATGCCTTTAACCCTAGCATTCAGGAGGCAGAGGGAGGTAAATATCTGAGATTGAAGCCAGTCTGGTCTACATAGTGAGTTCCAGGGGATACAGGGAGACCCTATCTCAAAGAAAAAAGAAATTAATCCTGGGCCAGCATGATGGCACAGAGGGTGAAGGTGCTTGTGGCTGAGCAAGAGTTAGGTTTGCCCCTGAGCCCCACATGGTAGGAGAGAACAGACTCCCACAAATTTCCCTCTGACTTCTACACATAAGTGTGTACAGCACATGTATACCCACACCCACAAATAAATAAAAGTAATAAAAAAAAAGTTAATTCTAACAGGCCTGCCAGTCACCTGAACAGAGAAAACATCACTGAGGAATGTTGTCTTTTCCAGAGACTTTAGACGAACATGTGGGTTAACACAATAGGCCACTGTTCACTGTCACATAGTGTTTTCCTCAAGTAGTGGCCCTTTGTTATAGTCTGTTTCCATCCTGTCTCACTACTCGGGGCCCACAGACTCGGGAAGTTGGATGGGAAGCAGCCCAAGCGCATGGCACTGCAAGCTCGTTTGTTGAATAGGTGCACAAGCTCTTATAGGTCTGGATAGCCAATGACCTTATGGGGTGGGGTCCCAAATACAGCCAATAGTAAGTTTGTCCCCAGGTAGGCAGGTGCTTTCCAGATGCTGGTCTCACAACTAGCCAGAGCAGAACGCCACACCCACAGGAGCCATTCCTCTATTCCTCCTAGTGGGTGGCCTTAGGCTAGGGCCACCTTACATTATGCGGTGTACCAACATCCAAATATACCCTTCCAGTTCCTCTCAGATTGTTCCAGGATTTCCCCATGTAATAGTACTATATACTGTCTTATGATAGACATATAGGTTTTATTATATATGATATGAAACATTTCCCTTGAGCTGAGTGGATACCTACAATCCCAGCAATTGTAAGGCTGAGGCAGGGGAAGAGTGAGTTTGAGGCCAGCTTGGGCTATGTAATGGGATGGTCTCAAAAAGACAGAAAAGCAAAAATCAGAGCAGTAAAACAAAAATCCCTTTCTCCTCCCTCAGTGATGTCAATATAGCTCATTATAGTGCAGGATAGATATCTATTCATCCCTTCAGATACTGTTGGATTTCTAATACCTGTCAGTCTGTGTGAATGAAATAATAAACACAGAGCAAACCTGCTGGGTGATAAACTGGTAAAATGTCAGGTAATAGAACAGTGAAAAAGGAGAGCAAAGAAGAAAAGTATGAAAGAGTAAGACAAAAGACAGGAGTGCTTTCTCAGTGTTTCTCTATGACATACTTGGGTCATTCAATTCCATAAAGCAATGCTTGAAGGAGGAGAGCAAGTAGATACCTGGTATAAGTATTTGGCTTACTTAAGATGGTTCAGCAGGTAAAAGCACTTGCTATGCAAGCCTGATGATCTAAATATGATCTCCCCAGAAAGCGAGGTGGAAGAAAACTGACTCTGGAAAGTTGTCTTCTGACCTCCACATGTACACGATGGCAGCAGCAAACACATGCCATACACATACAATATAATAGATAAAATTTAAAATAAAGAACAGAAGAGGTAAAAGGGAGATTCCTGACAGATGGACTCAATAATTTGTGCTGAAAAGTCAGTTGAGAGATCAGAAACCAAGATTGGGAGATTTCTGCCAGATTTTTGACTTAGCAGGATTCTTCCTTGATTTTGTAGTGATTGATAGAACAGGAAATCCAAAGTCAGGCTTATTTGAGGTGAGGAGTCAAAGGAACATGACTAAGTCAAGGAAAGTCTGTCACTGAAGGTAAAGGTCTCTAGCCAGAGAGAGCAGCAAAAGCCTGGAAATGGTATCATTCTGGCCTTCATGGATTAGAATAGCACTCAGTATCTTCTCCAAATCCATCTAATATCTGTTTCTTTTCGGAAAGCTAAGAACTACAATTTCTAACTAGGATACTGAACTTATGTAGAATTTCACCAGTTATTGGTAATGTAGCAGTAAAGGTCATTTTTCTGCTATTTCTATTTCCTAATGATGTGGGTGTTATAGAAAAAATTGCGCATGGGCATTAGGGAATTTATTTTGTTTTTAGCAGTATTTCAAGATCCAGACATTGCCTATGCTATTAAGTGGTCCCAAAGAGGCACATCTTAAAACTTTTATATTTATTTTGTTGGGTGGGGGAGCACATATGGAGGTCAAAGGGCAACTTAGGGGGGAGACAGTTCTCTCCACCTTGTGGGTCACAGGGATGAAACTCAGGTAGTAAGGCTTAGCATCAAGTGCCTTTACCTACTGAGCCATCTTACCTGGCCAAGAGCCAGGATTTGGCCAGTGTTATTTGGACTGATGTGTAGATCTAAGATGAAGTTTGTGGTGGTGGCAGACTGAATTCCTAGTTCATGCAGGGATGTATTCCTAAAGCTAACATTTCTATAGAAGCTCCCTCATGTTTCTGGGTAGCTCCCCTGATTATGACAAATAACAGCTCTTCTGATAGGCAGTTCTAGATACTCTTCAGGGGAACCATTGTCAAAAGCCCAGTCTATAATCAACTGTTCCCTCTATTCCAATCATTTAACAAGTGCCTAGTCTTTAAGACACTTCCTTCTGAAAATAGCTAATGATACTAATTCCTGTGTTTTGCAATTGATCCTCATTGGTATATTTTATTCACAAGTGAAATACTAGGATTATCCTAATCATATATTTTCTTTTTCATAAAAAATAATTACTGTATTTGCCATTTACTTAATTAACAAATGGCTAAGTTTCCCACACTTCCTAAGTTTCTCAATATAAATTTCTAAATGGAAATTCAGAAACCTTAGCCTTATATTTTCTTTCTTAATTTGGGTCCTCCATTCTCCTGGCCTAATAAGGGTGGGTTGCTCTTTAAACATTCCATACAGCAATCAGATGGAGAATTTCCTTTATTGCCATCTGTAGAATGGGATTTTTTTTAAAGATAGGACCTTATATATATTAGGCAGACCTCAAACTCAACATGTAACCAAGGATGACCTTGAACTTATGATCATCTTGCCTCTACCTCTCAAGTGTTGGAATTACAGGTATGTTCCATCAAGCCCAGTTTATGCAGTGCTGGAAATCAAACCCAGGGCTCCATGTATACTGGGTAAGCACTCAACCAAATAAGTAATATTCTCCAGCCCCATCCAAGGAATTTTTGAGGTATAATATTTATTTTTTATACATGGTTCTTGACACAGGGCTCCTGAAACCCATGAAATTTACTATCCTTTGAATGTAATAATATGACTCATGGAAGGGGACCTCAACAGCTTCAGAATAGAACTTGGCCACCACATAAAGCAACTTTGTGATTACAGAGTTAGAAGGTTCAGCCCCACCAATGGCTTACAAACTGAAACCATCAAAAAACTCCTCAAGTGATAGGACTTGGTACCATTTGAGTGGGCACACTGTTGTACAGTTTAAGTGACACCCCCGGACTGAATGGAAACTGTCTTCCTCTGGGCTGTTCCTAAATTATAGCGAAAGTAATGTACCTTCCTGAGTTCAGTGAGTCATTCTAGAAAGTCATGAACCGTAAGATCGAAGGAGTAGGAGATGAGGTAGGAGTATTTCTGGGAAAATTTTAGCTTACCTGCTAAAAAGGCATGCATCTTGCTCTAATCGTGGCAGAGTTCTTAAAATGACCAAGACTCTTGCCCATGTATCATCTCTGTCCCCGAGTGTTGGTGGGAGCAGTAATGTTGCATAAATTTATTCTCCACGCCTTTGCAGGTGGGATCTGGTTCATCCAGCTGGATGAAACAGAAGCTGATTTTCTATTTAGAAAGGTTTATTCATTTAACGGCATTTACAAAGCTGCCGGGCACCTGCGGCCCGCCTGGGACAAAGCTACAAAGTCTCTGGTTATGCACGGCTGGCGAAGTCTGCATCAGCCAGGCGCCTGGCTCAGTCCTCTCCCTGGTTGCTGGCGGCCGGAGCCTGCGACAGCCTTGCACAGGTCCTAGCTCGTCCCTGGGAATTGTGCTCCCACTCACGTGATCCTTGGGACTGCCAGGACTTAGAATGCTGCTTCCTGGGTTCCTGGCTGAATGCGTGGGCCTGGGACAGGGCATTTTTCTTCCCACGTGGCTACGATCTCTCTCCCTCGTTCCTCGGAATAGCCACCATGTTGGTTCTGCCTCCTCCCCACCTCCCCTGCGTTTCCCTTAAGCTATTGGCTACTCCGTTGTCAGTCAGGCTGAGGTCCATCCCTCATATCAGAGAGAAGACTGCTCTTTGCTTTCAAGCCACAAGTAATATCTGATTTCCATCATTACTTGAGGCAAGATTATCACATGAATCCTTCAAAAACGGAAGGTTCTTTCTAGAAAAGGAATGGTCACATGAGAAGAAATGTAGATGCCTTAAAAGATCAAGAGACCTGATGCTGACAGCAGCATGGTATATATTCTGACATCCTGAATAAGAAATGGATTTCTCCCAAGTCTCTAGATAAGAGCCCAGCTCTGACATCTTCATTTTGACTTTATAATCATAGGGCAAAGAACTCAGTTAAGCCTTAAGATGGCTGCCTTGAAGAACTGTGAGATAAGTTATCATTATTTGAAACAGCTAAGTTTGAAGTAATTTTAAAAAGATTTTTATGAGAGAGAGGGAGAGAAGAGCTAGAGATAGAGAGAGATAGAAATAGAGAGAGAGTGCATCATGTGTGCAGGTACAAGTGGAGGCCAGATTAGGGCACTGGATTCCCTGGAGCTGGAGTTACAGGTCGTTGTGAGTCATCCAATGTGGGCTCTGTGAACCTAACTCAGTCTTTTCCAAGAGCAGTAAGCACTCTTCACCCCTGAGCCATTTTTCCAGTTCCAGTATATTTGGTTTTGTTTTGTTTCAATGCTGGGGATTAAACTGACAGCCTCACTGCGTGCAGGGGGGGCAGGGTACTTTGCCAGTGAGCTCTGACTCCCAGTTTGTTGTAATTTCTTACACAGCAATAGAAAAGCTTGACTTCATGGGATCACATGTGATGCCTGACTCTGGGCTGTTGACTATGAACACAAACAAGGAAAAGGGTCAAAGAATTTTAGGAACGTGTCTCTTGCAGCGTCAGCACCTGCCTGTCTTCAGACTTACCATGTGAGAAAACAAATCCTACTCTGTAAATCACAGCAGGCTGGTATCCCTTCTAATATACAAAACCATTTTGAGCCTTTGTTTTTCTAAAGAGATTGCTATTCTCAAGCTGATTAAAGAAATCTGGGTTAAACTTTTCTCCATTTTCTAAAAACTATGTTTCTCCTGCTTTCCTACATTGCTTTCAGGAGAGCTGGTGTTCAGCACCGCCCCCCATCCACTTCTACACTGCTTCTGAGAAGTGTTACTTTTTTCCTGCTCTGTTCCATATTGTTTCTAATGTCATGCAAATCCAGCCTGTCCTTCCCTTCTTAGCGCTGACATTAAATGATTCATCCCCAGAAATGCATTGTTTACTTGTGTGTACTTCAAGACCACTGCAAGCTTTGGTCTCTCATATGCTCCAGTCAACTGCTAAGAAGAGGCATCAGATTCCCTTCTAATCATCAAGGATTCCAGTGGTCTTTGTGGGCAATAAATTCTGACTTACACATAAGCAAATTTTAGTTTTAGAAGTCAGTTCGATAACAGAAAAAATTACCGTTCTGATGAGGGCAGAGACTAGGGAAGAAGCTATTCTTTTCTTTTATTTGGGGGCGGGGGCACAGCCAGGGTCTCTCTGTAGCCCCAGTTGGCCTGGAATTCACTATGTAGACTAGGCTGGCCTTGAACCCACAAAGATTTGCCTGCCTCTGCCTCCTGAGTGCATGACTAAAGGTGCGTACCGCCACGCCAGTGTCAGAAGCTATTCTTTTCAAGGGTAAAAGAGAAAGATGGGAACCTAAACAGGAAAGTGAGAAGTTGCTAAATGAAACACAGAGTCAGCAGTAAAACTAACAGAGTGGGAAATTCTGGCTCAAACATCTGGGTTTGTGTGTGTTGATCCTTAAGGTAAAGATCCAGAAATAAAGTGACAAATCAGCATTACCCATGCTGAGTTCCCAATATTGCAGGATGTCCAGAGAAGGATGTTCAGCAAGTAGTAGCTGCATGACTGAACTAAGGAGAGGTTTGTGGGCAAGAGTGGTAGATTTGGGAAGTTCTCAATATGTAGATGGGAGCATTCTCAGGGAGTGTAAGGAAATACATTATCCAGAAAGGTGAAATGGCAAAATACTGTCAGAAAAAGGGGAGAAAATGCTAATATAGATAATATTACAAATTCAGAAAATATCTGTAAGTTGTATTTGGACAGGACTTGGTATAGAGCCTGGGATGAAGGTAGAGAGAAGGAAAGAGCAAGAAGATGAGACTGAGGGAGGAAATACAGGAATAGAATGAGAAAATTTTGGTACTTTACCCTGACTGTAACACTGATAAAATAAATTCTCTTCAGTTTTACTGCCTCTCTCTACAATCTATAGGATACCTCATGCATCTGTAGAACTGTGGTTCTTTCACTAGGTTTCTCAATATAAAAGACCACATAAGGGGTCACACAGCCCCTCCACTGCAGCCACCATGAACTTCATATCTAGCTTGGCACTAAGTGTGGGCAAAAGGAGGCTTAAGAACCACTGCTCTTCCAGAGAACACAGGTTCAATTCCTAACACTTACATGGTGGCTAACACTTGTCCATAACTCCAGTTCCAGGAGATTTCAAACCTTCCTCTGGCCGCAGTAGACACCAGGCACACACATGCCATACTTACATACATGCAGGTAAACATTCATACACATAAAATAAATGTTTTAAGTTTGTGCAAAAGGATTGATAACAGGTTAAGTAACTCAAATTCTATCTTGAAAATTCTGAATGTGGGGAGACACAATAGCGTATGGTCTTTCTAGGGTAAGAAACCAAAAGGCAGAGAAAAGCATGTTGCACCAAAAGATGTTATGGGGAAACACAGGCTACAAATAACAAAAGTTATGAGTAAGAATAATAATAAACACTAAGAAATCCGGAGTAAGCAAAAACCATGAATACATAGAAATTATGGGTAAGCCAAGTCACAAAATAAAGAGAACCCAGGATCCAGATATGGTGGCACATGACCAACAGAGGAAGACGTAGAAGGATCACAAGTTCAAGGCCAGTATCGGCTAAGTTAAGTAATGAGACCCTATCTCAAAAAAGTCAAGGGCTGGAGATGTAGCTCAGTGATGAGTGCTTGCCTAGAAGAAGAAAGGCCCTGGATCCATCCATCCACCTATACTGAGAAAAATGAGCTCAGAATAAACAGACCAACAGGAACACAGAAAGGTAGGAACTAAGGCCCACAAGAAAACTGCTACACATCCAGGTCCACTTTTCAGACCACAGTCTATGCTCAGGTTGAATACATGCCTACAATTTATATAATTCCATTATTCAAGGTAAGCTAAAGGAGGCATGGCGTGTCACTGGTGTTCTTTTCTGTTCATCCTGGATGGACCTCCTGGCTTCTTTATTCCCTTTTTGGCTTCAGATTGTTTCAGTTCCACAATCTAAATGAACTTTCAACTCAGCTCTCCATAGCTGACCTACAAATTCCTGTGAGAGAACCCCACTGGGCTTAGATCATCATTTTGAACTAGCCCACAAAAAATTACAAGTGAACAGGAAGACCCAGCCTAGCTGAGTATCTACTGGCAACTGATGGATGCTGGGAGAGGAAGTCAGTTTTCCGTACTGGTATGATGCCTGGTAGTTTGACCAGACTCCAGGGCACTGACCTACACCCAGGAGCATGTGGGAGGCACAGAATGGAATCAATAGGCCTTTAAAAAAACAAAAAAATTCAAAATAAATTAAAACTTAACAGGATATATAATAATGGAGGACATGAATGGGAGGGGGAGAAAAGGGAGAGGGAGTCTCTACAGATTCTCTTCTATAAGGCAGAGAAAGACCCAAAAAAGCCAAGTCTTTTATTTCTTTTCTCAGGAAGTTTATTAGATGGCAAGTTTATTAAATGGCAAGCATGCTGTCAGGTACTAGGACTACAACAGTGGAGGAGACAGGGTACTTTTAGAGGACTTATAAGCTAATGAACAAGAAAGAGAAAAATAATTATAACAGAGACAAATCCACCTATTCCTAGGTCTAACATTCATGGAACAAAGTGGTTCAAAAGAGCTAGACAGGGAAGCAGCAGGTGGTGGTAGCCAGAGGATCTCTGCCAAGTTGAAATTTACACCAGGAAGCTGTCTCACTGCATCCATCTCCCCAGCTTGACTACCTCCTCAACTGGTTTCAGGTCAAGACACAGCTCTCATCTATCCCTTGCTGATCACTATGCTCCATCCTTCTATGTAAACTCCTTATCCATTTGAGTTTTCCATCTGTTTCCTATAAACCATGCCAGCTACAGGGCCACAGGAAAAGCCTATTCTCAGAAGTGAGTAGTGTAAAGGGAATTTTAAAAAAGGAAAGTTCAGGCATGTAGGGTTTAGAAACTGGAAACCATTACTAGTACCAGGTTGAAGTGGGAGGAGGAAGAAAACATGTTGCTATGGCCTAGCCAAAGTTGGAGCTGTAAGAGAGAGGACACCTACAGGACTTCCAATCTTTCATTGGTTAAATTCAAACTGAAGCTAAAACCAAGTACTCAGCTGATCTGAGCAGAAATCAGCCTTTAAGATCAGAGCCATGTAACACTCATTTAGAGCCAAAGAGAAAATAATCAGACCACAACAGCTCACTGTTGACAACCCTCTTTTAAAAAGCTGTCTTTTAAACTTTACTAAAAAAGAAACTTTATAAATGTAGCCCTAACTATTCTACCACACAAAGAAAGCCTTCCCTAGTGGTATCTGCCATGGGTTAAGTTCCAGTCTGCCTGAACAGGACATGAAGACCTCAGAGCACAGCCCATTGTGAGGACACATGAGTTGCTTCTCAAGTTCTAGAATTCCCAGAGGCTCTGATTCAACATTGGGAGCTTCTGCTCAGTCTCTTCTCAGCTCTTGGGTGTGCCACACTAGAGGTCCCTCTTTTCCTAAATCCAAATGAAGGAGTTTATCTTACTAATCAGTTTTTATCTGCTTGGATCTGCCAGAGGTAAGTCTTCTCTCTAGACACCTAAACTCTGGGTAGATACCAGAGGGAGGTGGGGCAGTTAAGGAAGACCAACCAGTCTCTTAGTTACCAAAACTGCACTGACTCAGAATCAGTAGTTAACTAAGGAAGACCAACTGGAGAGCTCCTAAATAAGATGATTTCTCCTAGTTATGTCTGCACAGTTAAAGAGGGGTCCATTGGCCTAACCTGGCTCAGCCACTCAGCATTTATGCTTGGTGAGAAAGCACCTTACCAACATGATTTAAATCCCACCTTGTAATTTTGGAGGACTCATTCAGGGCTATCATTTTCTAATTTAAAGTTTATCCTATTCAAAGATTAAAGTTTTCTACTGTCAAATCTGAGTTCAAAAACCAGCAAAAAATAAAATAAATAAATAAATAAAAGCCAAACTAGGCTGAATTAGTAGTGAAAGCTACTTGTGTCAGCCATTTTGGCACACACCTGTAATTCCAGTATTCAGGAAGTAGAGGCAGAATTGCTACAAGTTCAAGGTCAGCCTGGTCTATATGGCAATTTCTCTAACCAGGTAGGGTCACATGGTCATATAGCAAGACCCTGTTGAGGGGAGGGGGGGTATCTACTTTCTCTCTTTCCACTCTAACTCTACTGTCCTTGCCTTCCACCCATAGAGGAACTGGAGGGAGGGATGGTAGCTGACTTCTGATGATGAGTGAGGGTTCTGACTTTGTCAGGGAGAGACAGTCATTTCCCTGCATACGCTTTTTGTGCTTAGGTAAAAAGCCTCAGTAGTTTTAATTAAACACTTTTGTCCTTCTTAGTCTCTTGGAGTAGTTAGGTGACTTCCTTCCACAGCGATACTATTTTCAAGTGCCTATATTCTAGATCCCTAGGAGCTCTAGCAGTTCTTCTTGTCTGGCTCCAAAGGAAAGCAATCTTAACTCCATTCCCTCTCACACCTTCACATCCCAGGAACATCAGGTCAGCCTGATGAACTTCTTGACTCTATGGACCACCAAGCTTCTGTTCAGCAACTTTCAAGTGAGTACTTCTCACTCGCAAACCCTTCCGATGTTGAGGCTTTATATGAGACGTCTTCAGGTGAGAAAGCTCTGAATGAGCATGGAAATGATGAACACGGGTCAAATGAGCATGCTGTAGGTGAACACGAACATGAACACACGTCAGCTGACCAGTCTTCAGTTGAGCACACCTCAGCTGACCAGTCTTCAATTGAGCATGCCTCAGCTGACCAGTCTGCAAGTGAACATCCTACAGAGGAACAGGTTTCAAGTGAACACCCTTCAGACGAACCGTCTTCAGTTGAACAGAGTGAAAAGGTTGAAGATTCAGGTGACCATAACTTAGGCGAACAGACTTCAGGTGAACAGGCTTTGAGTACACCATTTCCAAGCACATCTTCAGGTAAGTTACACTGGATGGGTATTAGTCTTTGACTAGAGGTTGAGAGGTTGAGGCCAGCCTGGAGTACATAGCAAATTCAAGGAATGTCTATGCAACTGAGCAAGACCTGTCTCCAATAATAAGAGAGGAAGACACACACATCAGGCAGGAATATACAACTTTATGGAAGTTGTATAAAAAAATCATTAACGCTTCACAAGTAGATCTCAAAGATTCTAGGTTTCTTCACAATAATATCAAAAGGCACTTTTCCAGGTTTTATGAATCCTTAAAACACAACTTGAAGGACCCTCTTTTAATAACACAAATACAAAACGCCAGTAGATCCTCTAACTCCATTATCTACAAGAAATTATAAAGGACCGGCAGGATGGGTCAGTGGATAAGGATGCTTCTTGCCAAGTCTGACAACCTGAGTTCAATCAATCCCCAGAATCCATATGGTGGAAGCAGAGAACTGACTCCCACAAACTGTCCTCTAACTCCACACATACCCTGTTCACAGTCGGAATATAAGAACTAAAGTTTGATGTCTCAAGTTACTATCAGACGTAAATATTTCATATTTCACCCTACTAAACATTATTGATTGTAAATTTTTAGATGAGAAAACTAAGGCAAAACTATTATCTGCAATGTTAGTCACATGCCTAGAAAACAGCAAACCTTAGGTTTAAACTTAGGTCTAAAACGTGTACTTTTTCTTCCCTCTACTGCTTCATGCTTCTTGAGAGGAAGTTAGCACTAGAGACAGTAAAAGAGGTTGCAGAAGCATTTCAAAGAGAATGCCGTCACTGGCCTTCAACAATGTCCATTTAAAAGTGAAAGCTGAGCTTGGTGGTTCATGCCTGTCATCTTGGTTACCACTGAGGCCAGACTACCTTAAGAGATTGTCTCAAAAACCCCAAAAGGAACAAAAGTGGGGGTAGCGGGGGGCGACACAGACTCTTTACAGGGCTGCAGCATAATAGCATTCTAACACAGTTTATTAGTCAAACGGGCCCCAAGTGCTTTCGTCTTGTGGGCGAGAATTTAAGAGGGGTTCAGATGTATATTTTCTCCTGTGAAGTAAAATATGACAGGCATTTCTTCTGTTCAGAAAGCCAATGGGATAGAGATGAAAATAAAAGTCACTACTAAATTTGGGATTTGTCAGCAATAAAGGTTACAAACAAAGCAGCAAAAGCAAAGGTATTTAGCTCTTGTTCAGAAAAGTGAATGTGGTAGTGCACAACTGTAATCTGTACACTGGGGAGGCCGAGGCCACCCAAGCAATGCAGCAAGTTTAAGGAATGTCTGGGCAACTGAGCAAGATCTTGTCTCTAATAACAAAGAGGGAGTGGAAGAGAAAGAATTCTCTATCAGACACAAGGCCCTCGGATGCCTAATAAGAACTAAGACATTAGGGCCGAGGCTATAGCTCAGTGGTAGAGTGATTGCTTGGAGGTCCTAGGGTTCAGTCCCCAGTATTGCCAGAAGCAACTAAGAAATAACTGTGTTGTAGGCAGTCTGCTTTTTGTACATCATCCCCTCCTACCCCACCCCACCCTCGACACACACACACACACACACACACACACACACACACACACACGTATGACAGAAACACAACTGGTTCATCTGGAAATTTCATCAGACATTTTTCAAATTTCAGGCATAGCAATAAGTTGCCACACATGTGCTTACATGAATGATGATGGAAAATGTCTTCGTGGAGAAGGAGTTTGCACCACTCAAAATTCCCAGCAGTGCATGTTAAAGAAGATCTTTGAAGGTATGTAGGAACTTCCTGAGATGATCTTGCACAGAAGACATCAATAACTATCTTAAGTAATAATGGTAGTCAAGAAGGAAAGAACTACAGGAGGGATCAACAATGAACTTGGAGATTCTTTCAAGGATTAAGACTAGAATTCTAGGTATTGATGGACAGAGGACTTTCCCATCAGACCTAAAGCTCTTTAAAAATAAATGAGGCAGGTGTTGACTCTCTTCCTGTTAAAGAACTTGTAAGTTGCTCCTTAAGTTACTAATACACTGGCTATACACCCAGGACTATCTTGTTCATGGCCATATCTTCCTGCAACACAATGTATAATATAGCATTTAGAAAACACTGAATGAATAAATGAACAACCTTTATGAATCTGTGTGCACAGGTTGCCAAACTTGAGTGCATATTCCTACGGCTATCTACCCTTACACTTAGTATTCATCTCCAAAATAAGGAATCTTGGTTATTTCCATTCCATAAACCATACTACCCAACTCTTGGTTTGTCCAGTCCTTCAGTAGGAATAATATTTCCACTACATTTCTATAAGCATACATTTACCCACTATTTCTCAATAAACATTAAGAACACATACCATGAGTTTTGCAAAAAGATTAATCAAATATACACTGTGCACAAACAGACTACAAAAATAATACAAAGGAGAAAAGTGTAGTGTGTGAAGAAACACATAATTTGAGTGTGGAGATGCATGCCTATAATATCAATATTTGGGAGGCTAAGAAGAAGGATTAGAATTAAGAAGCCAGTCTGGGCTACACAGCAAGACCTAGTCTAAAGAAAAAGGGGTGGGGGGTGGTACACAAAATGCCGTGAGTTCAGAGGAAGAAAAGGTTATAGACAAGGAAAGCAGGTTAAGTCTGAAGAGAAAAGGGCATTCAGAAAGATCATTTAAAATCTGTCAGTAGTTCCTAGTTTGGGACCATGTATTAGAATCACCTGAGCAGCTTTAAAAAATCCTAATGATTAGGACTGGCAAAATGACTCGGCCCGTAAACCAAGTGGTAGAGTTTGATACCCTAGAGCCATGTGGTGGAAGGAGAGAACCAACTCCTGAAAGTTGGCCTCTGAGTGTCTCTTCCTCCACCCCCCATCCCTATATAAACATAAACACACACACCTCAAATAAATAAATGTTTAATTTTTAAAATAAAAATCCTAATGCTCAGGCCGCACTCATTAAATGTCAGAAGTAAAGAGAACCTGTGATTCAGTTTCTGCAATGGCTAAGACATGCCCAAAACAGAGAGGTAAAAGCCAGAAAAGTAGAGAACGCAAACAGGAAGGAAAAAACAAAAAACAAAAAACAAAAAACAAAAACAAAAACAAAAAAAACCTCTCTTGGATATGGCAAGGAGAGAAATAGAAGAAAATAAATGTGGAAATGTTGTTGGTTGGCTGTAGCCAAGTCATACAAGTCTCAATGGCAACTCAGACTCTGAATTTGGAAATTCAGAGGGAGTGATTAATAAGGTTAATACTAACAGTTATTTACTCTGCTCCACAGGCCAGACACTGATGATATACTTTAGAGTACTCTTTTATTGAATCCTCAAAAAGTAGGAATTTTTTTTTTCTGTTAGAAGATAGGTAATTAAAAATTAGAAAAGTGAACTTAACTTTCTTAGCTATTGACAAAATCCTTAGCATTGATAGTCTCCAAGGTCTGGCATAGTTCACTACAGGTCCATTAAATGATGAATAGAAATGAGATGACAGAAACTATACTACATGAATAAAGTTGACAGACCTTCACAGCCAGGTGAATGGGCAAAAAGAGAAAGCAGGGATGAAAGAGGCACTGAGGATGGTACAGAAACAGGGATAGCAGGAAAGCAGCGGGCGTGGAGAGGGCAGTACTGAGTCTCGCTGGGCACAGTGAATTTCAGACGTCTTTATATCTACACAGAATCATCATCGCTTAGAAATGAAGGGACTGGCCTTGGATCAGCAGAGATAACTAGACTCCTAGTAGTGGACAGAGCACTTGGGAAAATCCTGTCAGGAAAAGTATCACACGTAAACAGTATCATGTAAAAGGTCTAAAAAGTGGTGTGAAAAAAGTCTGGGAACTTGATGAACAACACAATTTTACTGAGTGCCTGGAACCCAGATGTTAATGGGAAAGAAGGTAAGGTAAGGTTAGTCAGCTCTCTGAAGAAGTTTGTAGGAAAGGATGATGGCAGAATAGGAAAGTCAAGAGAAAATATTGAACTTGGTAAAGGAAAGGAAGAGAATATAGAAAATAGAAAGGAAGAGAATGAGCAACTGATAGAGGAAAGCAGACAAAAGGGATGAGGAAAATTGAAGCATGAAATCCTGGTCATCCCTGAATGTGTACACTGGTGACCCTGGATAAAAGGTACGTTTTGGGGAGGAAGCTTTCTGCTAATGCCCATCTGTCTCTGCTCTTTTCAGGTGGAAAACTCCAGTTCATGGTTCAGGGCTGTGAGAACATGTGCCCATCTATGAACCTCTTTTCTCATGGAACAAGAATGCAAATTATGTGCTGTCGGAATGAACCTCTCTGCAACAAGATCTAGAAGTCATGCCCTGTTTCTTGTGCTGACTCAGGCAGCAAAGTCTTCACCACTCCACTTGGCTCAATTTATATTTAGCTTCAACAACTAATCACATTTGCCTCTGCCTGAGCATCAGACAAGATGCTCACTCCTTGTCTTTACTAATACCTTGGTCCCCATTCGCCTATGTCCTCTGCCTTCCCTGCTTCCCTCGTCCCCCAGATTTTTTTTTTTTTCAATAAATTCCCACTGATAAAGAACACAGACTCCAGACTTTTCTCATCTGTCTGGTTACCCAGTTGCGAAGTCAGCCAGTTTCCTTCCACCCCTCATAATAAATTGAAAGTTTTTCATAATCATATCTGTGAAAGTGAAGAGGTCTCCTAGGGCAGACATACCAAGATGGAATGCAAAGTACATATTAATCTTTTATGGGGGCTTAAATAATACTCTATGTATTCTCTCTGCCCCCACACCATTCTACTGTAGTATACAGAACTCAATACTTCAGTTCCTGGAAGCTCTCAGTCTTCAATGGTCCACTATTAACATACTAGGAACAAACATTCCTTTTCATTTATTTGGTTGTATAAATATATGCAGCAATTCACAATACTCAAATCATTTTTTCACAAAATATTACAGGGTCATCTGCTCAGTACAGAAAGAAAGGTAGAATACTAAACAGTTCCTCACCTCAAGGTGTTTTCACATGCATGCCTGCATTTGATCCTCAGAAAAAAGCCAGAAGGGGTAGACAGGAAAGACAGAAATGTGATCCAGGTGTTATCACAGTTTGACAAAGGTTACAGAGTTTGCCTTCAATTGCTGTGACAAAACACTCTCACCAATATCAACTTCAGGAGGAAAGGGTTTGTTTAGCTTACATCTCCTGGGATCACACAGTTCATCAATGAGGGAGCAAAAGGCAGGAACTCAGAGCAGGAACCTGGAGGCAGAAGCTAAAGCACAGGCCATGGAGGAACACTGCTTACTGGCTTACTCCCTGGCCCATGCTCATCCTGCTTTCTCATACAATACAGGGTGGCAAGTGCCCACGGTGGGCTGGGCCCTCCCACATCATTCAACAATCAAGACAACACCCCACAGACATAGGCACAGGCCAGCCCAACGAGACAATTCCCCAACTGAGTAGCCCTCAACCCAGGTGTGTCAAGTTGACAACTGAAGCTATCCAGCATACAGAGCTACTGAGAGCCACAGCTGGATTCCAAAACCAAATATGCAGGGCTTCAATCTGAGTTCTTTCCTCACACAAAGTGTTTTTCCAAAACCCAAAATTAATCCTCTCCTACATGAGCCCATTTCCTTTTAGCCTTTGCTTCCACACAACTGTTTAAAAAGCTTGAGATCAGCTGGTAGTCATAATGTACTTTGGAAAACAACAGCCTTCAATTTTGATAAAATCCAACTTACTACTGTTTTTTTAATACTAAGATTTTGACCTCATAATTAAAACTATTGGTTACATTTCATGTAACACACACACACACACACACACACACACACACACACACACACATCCCCCAAAGATATGGATAGCAGTCTCCAGGGACAACAAATCAAGACTAGAAAGGGACGAGTTATTTTGAACATATAATTTGATCTCTAGATAAAATAAAATTCAAAAATGAAGCCAAGGGGCTCAGCAGTTAAGAGCACTGATTGCTCTTACAGAGGACCCGGGTTCAGTTCCATAGTACCCACATAGCAGCTAATAACCATCTATAACTTCAGTTCCAGGGGTTCGAGGCTCCCTTCTGGCCTCTGCTGATATTGCACATTTATGGTGCACTTACATGCATGCAAAGACTCATATACATAAAAAAATCTTAAACAAGTTGCAGTTTTCTGAGTGTTCACATGATTCTGAAATAAAGATTTTAAGGAAAATAACCATGCAAAAGAATTAAAAACAAAAAACATACACACAAGGAGTGTGATGGCACATATCTTCAATCCTAGCATTGGAAGAAAGGGGCAAGTGGATCTCTTGTGAGATCAAGGCCAGCCTGATCTACATAGAAAGTTAATGACCAGCTTGGGCTAAAAGAAGACTCTTTCTCAAAAAAAAAAAAAAAACCCATAAAAACATTAATAATATGTTTGCTTCAAAGTAATTAAACATGGTTTTCATAGTAAGTATACAGGAACATTTGAGTAAGTACTTCAAAGATAAATAGATATGGACTAGCGATGGCTCAGCAGTTAAGAGCACTTGGCTGCTCTTGCAGAGGACCTGGGTTCAGTTACAAGCACCCACATGACAACTAACAACTGTCTGTAACTCTTAGCTCTAGGAAATTGAAAGCCCTTTTCTGACTTCCAAGGGCAATTGTATGACAGGTGCACTTACATACATGCAGGCAATAAAACTCATACACATACAAACAATAAATGAAATCAAATAAAAAAGACTATCAGTCAATTTCTCAGCAGAAATCTTATAGGACAAAAAGCAGCGATGTATTACATAGACTACTGAAAGAAAAAAGACTTTCAACCAAATATTTAGTATCTAGTAAAATTACCACTTGGAAATGAAGGCAAAATTAACATTCCTAAGCAAATAGGCTAAAGGAATTGGTTGTAACTGAACCTACTATATAAGAAACACCAACACTGTCCTTCAACTTGAAGTGAAAGGATGACAGGGCAGTAGTTAACATAGAACCATGAAATCAAAACCTCCGACATATAAGTATAATATTAACTTAGGGATGCAGCTCAATGATAAGGTGCTAACCTAGAGTGAGGCCCTAGGTTGGATCCCCAACAAGAAGAAACATAACAACTAGGGGCTAGAGAGATGCCTCAGTGATTAAGAGCATT
Organism: Eospalax fontanierii; assembly: GCA_035773235.1. Lineage (NCBI taxonomy): Eukaryota > Metazoa > Chordata > Mammalia > Rodentia > Spalacidae > Eospalax > Eospalax fontanierii. Next base: position 29,359,036 of record CM069539.1, on the reverse strand, counting down.
GTCTACTCTTGAAGAGGACTTGGATTCGGTTCCCAGCATCTACATGGTGGCTAACAATCATCTGCAATTCCAGTTCCAAGGGATTCAATGCCTTCTGTCCTCTGCAGGCACTGCGTAACATGGGTGGGTGCACTTACATTCAGGCACAACACTCTTACACATAAAATATAAATGTTTTTTTAAAAAAGAAATACAACAATTATTTAAAAGTCAAGTATGCTAAAGACGTGTACCAGTTGGTGGAGTGCTTGCTTAACATAGAGAAAGCCCAGGGCTGCAGTCCCTGTAGCACACAAAACCAGGCATGTGATACATGCCTGTATTCCCGGCACTTGGGAGGTGAAGGCAGAAGGTCAAGAGTTCAAACTCATCCTTTCATACACAGCAAACTAGAGGTCAGCCTGGATTACATGAAACCCTGTTTCAAAAGAAAGCCAAAAAAAAAAAAAGATCTATTCTGGTATATATACAGTGTTTAAAGATATAACTTGTGATGTTAAAACTAAATGGGGAAGGACAACATAGCTGTAAAGTAGTTCTTCTGTCACGATCAAATTAGGCTAGAAATGCCTATATCACCCCAGCACCTAGGAGGTAAGGCAGGAGGAGCAAGAGCTTGAAGCCTGAGCTTCACCGTGAGTTCAAGGCCAGCTTGAGCTTTATAGTGAGATCCCGTTTCCTCAAAACAAAACAAAACAAATTGTTATTAAATTTAAACACTTTTTTTTAAAGACATAAGTTTAAGATAGTAGTTACTATGAAAAACAGTATGGCAGAGCCTGAAAATACTAAAAACAAAAAACAGAATTACCATGTAACCTAGCAATTCTACCTTGAGGCATAAAAATTAAAAAAGCAAAAGAATTAAAAGCAGAGATGTGAGTCAATATTTATATATCCATGTTCAAACCAGCATCATTCACAGTAGACAAAAACGAGCCTACAATCCAAACATCCACTGTCATATGAAAGAGCACACAAAATATTGTATATAATACATGCCATGGAGTATTATTCAGAATTAAAAAGGAATGAAATCTGGTATCTTGAAACATGGACGTTGTATAAAATAAGCTAAACACAAAAAGATAAATACTGTACAATTCTACTCATATAAAGTCCAGAAGTACGCAAATTCAGAGAAAAAAAAAAGTAAAATGGCGGGTACCAAGAATTGGGAGGAAAGCAATCAGAGTTCATGATTTTTCTTTTAATTTGGTATTGTTTTGGTCTTTTTGAGATAGGGTTTTCCTGTAGCCTCAGCTGGGCTGAAACTCACTATCTAGACCAAGCTGGCCTTCATCTCACATCTACATGCCCCTGCCTCCTGAGAGCTGGAATTAAAGGTGTGTACCACCATGCCTGTTGAGTCATGATTTAATGGATGCAGGTTCAATTTGAAAAGATGAAGTTCTGGAGGTGGGTAGTAGGGATGTTACTGCATACTATCAGATGAAGAGGACAATCACAGAAAGCTGTACAGCTCAAGAGAACTCTGAATTCTAAGTGTGATGAAAAGTCCTAAGACTTAAGAACAGGGCAGGGATATGATTTATACTCAAGAAGGATCATTCTGACTGCTCTTCTAGAAAATAAACTGAAGGATAAGTAACATTTTGTAAAAGATAAGTGACTCCAACTGGAATGGTACTGACCACAGTGTAGAAGGCAGGAGGTTTCTTCTGGGTATACCATGGAAATAGTGACAATATACACTAATACGTGATAAATTTTAGCCATAAAATTTGGCATGTTCTTAGCTCCAGGCTAAGATAACTAATTAATTTTGTAATGTGTTTAGGAAAGGAATACAAGTTCCCAATCATATACATTCATATTTTAATATAAATTTTATGAGTAAAATGGTTTCAGTGAGTCTAAAAGGTAAAAGAATCAGAAGCAGAACTATTTCTATATTTTCTTATTCTTCCATCCCCTTTAAATTCCTTATTGTCTAGAAACTTGGTTACCAGGAAGTTCACAGCATTAGATTTTATTTTCAAAAGAGAATTTATTTCTACAGTAAAAATTAAAATATGGTGGTGAATGAGAAAGTAATATAGAAAAATACTTAAGATGTGCAACAGTAATTTTTAGAGTAAAGTCAGGTAAGCACTAGAGTTTATGCTCAACCTCTTGAAAGCAGTTAAAAAGACCAATGGTGTTTTATAGTCTACTAGCTACACCAGAAAAAAACACGTATTTGCAATTTTAATCATTATAATTCAAAAAGTTTTGTATAACTGGTCAAATCCTTTTGTACCAAAAATGAAAATACAATACAAATCTTGGGTGTACATTTCTTGAAGTTGGGTTTACTTCATAGACTAAAAAAATCTATAATCCAAAAGTTACATGGTCTTTGCTAGGTCATTCTCCATAATTAGATAAGCAGAGAAAAATTACATATGTTTTGGGTGAAACAAAATGTTCTGATTTTATTTAAGTGATATTATGTTGATATTAAAGCTGGCAAACTCATGTACCCCAAAACTTAAGCTTCTACCAGATAGGTTTCAAATTCAGACAATTAAACATGGCTGGAGAATATCTAATGATTCTGCTCTATCCCTTCCTCAAAGTATCACTTACAGTTAAGATAAAGTATTATTTGTATGCTAAACATACAAAGAATTGGAAACTGTTTGGCTAAAGAAGAGAACTCTTCAGGAACTACTGTTTGCAGTTTGCAGAATAGGATCATCTTCTCTAGGAAGAATGTCAACATAGCAGCACTATATTCACCAAGAATCCCCAGAGCCAAAGGATGGATCATGTGGCAGGAAACCAAACTTTCTGGCTGCTCACAACATCACTGAGCTTCCCTTTAATCTTCAGGAAGTGTCTCTTGAACTCTAATCCATCACCCTGTATTAGGAAGAATATTTTAAAATGTCAAAAAAGAGATTATGTTAGTAATTTATATTCTCGACTGGTAAGCAGAAGCAAACTTCCTTAGATATGTTCAGTTGCAACATTCCTCAGTCTTTTTTTTCCCCTCTGTTTTTTTTCTGAGAATGCTGGATTATAGGTATATATCACCTCTCCCAGCTTAGTTATTCATTCTGTGTAGATGTGTGGTGTTTTAACTTCTCTGAATTGGTTATTATAACATTTTACTGGCTCCTTCCCTAACACTTTATTAAACACAAACTTGGATTCCACACTAGTTGTGAAGAACAAATATTTTGGTGGAGGAAATGGCTACATAATGACATGATTTTGTGCTCTTCACTTTCTTACCACACTGAGCAAAGAATGCAAACAAATAGGCATACTTTCTGTTTTATGGGTTAGAATCTCTGAAACCTACATCATTTTTTCCATAAGCATCAGGAGTCTGTGAATAACAACAAGCAATACTGAAACCAGAATACTATCACAACAAAGTCAGTACACTCCGATATTGCAACAAACTTCCAATGTGAACTACCCTTCAACCTTTTCAAGAGTCCGTATAATTTCTCAGGAAATAGACATTACATTGATTTGGTTTTATATATAGGGATATTAATTTAAAAATTACTGTAATGAGGCTCATTAAAGTATAATATACTTCTTATAAATCCTAACTTTTATTGAAAAAGCAGCTATTATAAAGGAATCAAGAAAATAATGAGCATATTCCAAGTATTGAGACTGATAAGTGGTGGGAAGTATAATTTAAACTTATTTTTATTCTCTTATTTTTTTGTTTGTTTGTTTTTCAGGTTTCTAAGACAGGGTCTCCCTGTATGCCCAGCTGGCCTACAACTTGCTATGTAGATCAGGCTGGTCTCAATCTCAGAGATTCACCTGGCTCTTCTTCCCCAGTTGTTAACCATCATGCTTGACTTTTTATTCTCTTATTTTCTGCTTACCTGTATATTCCACAAAAAAATATATAATAATAATAATAATTCCCCTTTGAGACAGAGTCCCATACAGTCCAGGATGGCCTCAAACTAGCTATGTAGCCAAGGACAGCACTGAATTTCTGATCCTCCTGCCTACTGAGTGCTAGGTTTGCAGGCATACATCACCACATTAATTTTTACTGGGTACTAGGGATCCAATCTAGAGCTTTGTGCATGCTAAGAAAGTACTTTACTAACTATGCTACATTCCCAATCCCTCAAAAATTTAAACTATGGAAAATGTCAGGAAGAAAAAACATATTTTAGAAAAAAAATGATGAGTCAAAGTTTATAACATTAAACAATAAAAGAGCAAATTACCATGTATTTACAAATACCTAATGGGTAGTCACCCTGTATTCATGGAGATATGTTCCAAAATCTTCTATGATGTCTGAAACTATACAGAGTATGGAACTTCATACTGTGTATACCATTTGCATTTCTAAATGTACATAGCTATAATATAGCTTCATCTGTAAACCTGGCATAAGACATTAACAAAACTAGTAGTAAAATAAACCAATGGTAACAATATACTAAATAAAATTTCCAACGGCATTACCCTCACACTTTGAGGCCCTTATTAAGTAATGTACTCAAACATAAAACACATTTTGATACTGTGACGGTAAATATGAAAAATAAAATACGCAATACCAAACAGTATACACAGCATAAAAAATACATGTGCAAGATATTCACTCTAGAAAAAGAGGAAAATTCATATCCTAGGTAAAATGGTGTGAGACAGCATAGTAATTCATCATGGTAATCAGAACTGTGCTCAATCTAAAAATGTATGAGTTATCTTTGGAACTTTACATTTAATATTGTGGACTGAAGTTGATCAGGTGACTAAAACTATAGAAGTTAGAAGTGCAGATGGGGGATGGAGAGATGGCTCAAGGGTTAAGAGCACTGGCTGCTCTTATGAAGGACCCAGGTTCAGTTCCCAGCACCCACATGAAGATTAACAACCATTCTTAACTAATTCCAGGGCAGCTGATGACCTCTTCTGGCCTCCATGAGTGTTGCATACATGGCTGCATTTACATGCATGAAGACAAAACACTCAGACACTAAATGAGTGAATATATATACTAAATATAAAATGAATTAAAAAAAAAAAAGTGCAGAGGGTCTGCTACACACAAATATAATACCATCTGAAAATCCACACAGAAGGCTGGAGAGATGGCTCAGTTAAGCACTGGCTACTCTTGCAAAGGACTCAGGTTCAGTTCCCAGCACCCACATGGTGGCTAAGAACCCTTTGTAACTCCAGTTCCAGAGGATCTGAAACTTGCTTCTGGCCTCTGTGGGCATTGCACATATATGGTGTACTTACATATACTCAGGCAAAATACTCTTCATATACATATAATAAAACCTTAAAACATTTCCATAGCAAAAAATACTATTAATATATCAAAAATACCTTAGAAAGCCGGAAGTCAACCAGTATCTTCTCATCCATTTCTACCAAATTTATTTTGAAGATCAACTTATTGTTTCTTCTGTCAGTTGTAGATAAAGTAATCTAAGGCAACAGAAATAAGGTTAAATCACATATGCACATGAATAAAAAAAACCATATTCAAAGATCAGTAATACTTTTGGAATAAAAATTCATAAGATTCTTGCACAACCAGCATGGTATTAAGAATGTTGTAAAAGGAACATGCACAAACCAGCAGCAAATCCAAGACAGTCAGGGGCCCAGCATGTATGGGGGAGGCAGAGAGGAAGACTCTGCTGTAGCTGAAGATCTATTGGCAACTGATAGATGCTAAGAAAGGGAGAGACAGTTTTCCATACTGGTGTGCAGCCTGGTTGACCAGATTCTAAGAGATAGATCCATACCTAAGAACATTTAGATTAGATTAGATTGGACCAGACTAGATTAGATTCAATAGATACTAAAAAAAAAGAAGACGACAATAGAGGACAGGACATAAAAGGGTTAATAAGGGTGGCTGGAGAGGGGACGGGGCTCTGAATCTAAATATGATCAAATACATTTTATGAAATTTTCAAATCAATGAAATCTTTTTTTTTTAAAGAATGCTATAAATCTTTGGGGCTGAAGTGGTTAATCGCTAAGGCTCTGTGGTTAAGAGTATATATGCTGTCCTTCCAGAGGACTTCAGTTTGGTTCTAAGTACTCATGTGGGACAGCTAATAGCCGCCTATAACTCTAGCTCCAGAGGATCCAAAGCCCACTTCTGGCCTCTGCAAATATTCACATATATTTGCATACACACACACACACACACACACACACACACACACACACACACACACAGATACATACACATAAATAAAAACAAATATTAAAAAAAGAATACTATACATCTCACTCATTTCAATGGGCAAGTTTGTATCCAACCTAAAACAACCTTTAAGTAGGACTTAAATCTACATAAACTTCCACTAACAAAAGAATTTTACCAAAACATGACTAAAAGAAAAAAAAAAAAAACAACCAACGAGAAGAGAAATGTAGTAAGGACAGAGGATATAGCTCAGAGGTAGAGCACTTATCTAGCATGTACAAGGCCTGGGTTCAGTCCCCAACACTGTAATCAATCAATCAAATATATGAGAAAGAAAACATTACAGAACAAGAAAGGAAAGGCTGCATTTGTGGCTGAAAAGCTGGAAAAATAATCAGAAGACAATGAAGGTCTGGAGATATCATGCAGCTTCCATTGTTGGTCCTCCCGAGTCCCAGCCTACTCCCACATAGACTTTGTTTTTTAAAATGTTCCTACGGCTAGTATAGCAACTCATGCTAGATGACTGATGTAACAGTTGTTTGCCACAAGGTGGGTGCTGGGAAGAGCAGTCAGTGGCTCTTAACTGCTGAGCCATCTCTCCAGACCCTGTTTGCCCCTTTACTAAGTTTTTAACCCCCCCACCCCCACCGTTTTTTTTTGTTTTTGAGGCTGAGTCTCACAATGTAGCTCTGGCTGTCCTGAAACTTGTTATATAAACCAGGCTAGCCTCCACTTTTTCTAAGTTTTTAAAGTATGCTTCAGACAGTATTTCAACTTTTTGACTGTTTTTAAGAGGAGGTCTTATGTAACCTAAGCTAGTTTCAAACTGGCTAGGTAGCCAAGGATGACACTGAACTAATTTTTTTACTTTATGTGTACAAGTGTATTGCCTGCATGTATGTAAGTGCACCCATGCCATGTAATGCCCATGGAGATCAGAAAAGGACATTAGATCCTCAAGAACTGGAGTTACAGATGGTTGTTAGCTGCCATGTGTGTGTGTGCTGGGATTTGAACTCAGGTCCTCTGCAAGAGCAGGCAGTGCTCTTAATCCATAAGCCAACTCTCCAGCCCTGAGCTTGACCTTCTTATCTCCCTGCTTCCATCTTTTAAGTGCCAGATTACATCTATGCACCACTATGCCTGGCTTATGTGATGGGGAATGCAGGCTTCATCCATGCTAGGCAACAAGCACTCTATCCATTTAGCACCATCCCACCTAACCCCATCGTTTATTTCAACCATATTTAAACATTTCTCCTGCATAAGAAATCACCTACAAACCTCAATATTCTCACCACAGTTTAGCAGTGATTCAAAAACATCAATGTACAGCCCATAGTCTAATTTCCCTTAATGTTCCAATAACACCCTTTATAGCAGTTTCGTTTTCTTTCTATGATTTAGTGAAATATTTTGCAATACACTTAGTTATCAAGTCACTTCTAATACAAAATGCTCTCTGTTTTCATGAGATAATTTTTTGAAACACCTAAAGATAGATTAGGCCAGTGTTATAACTTGCTGCAGTTTAAACAAGAACTGGTGAGCCAGGTATGGTGGCACATGCCTTTAGTCCCAGCACTCGGGAGGCAGGGGCAGGCAGTTCTCTGTGAATTCCAGGCCAGCCTGAGCTACATAGCGAGTTATGGGCCAGCTGGGGCTACAAGGAGACCCTGCCTCAAACAAAACAAAACAAAAACCTGGTAAGGGGGATCAGGTGAGATACCAAGAAGTACAGGATTGCTAACATATTCTTCTTACACAGAAAAAAGGCAATTGCTACTATTTACAGTTAAACCACACAATATAAAAATATTAACTTTAGAGATTTTTTTTCTCTTAGACTCAATCCCTCAATTGTTTCTTTTTCAAGTTATTTACTTCGTATTTTCTAAGTGTACTCATCATTAAAGTAAAAATAATAAAGCTAATAAAACATACCTGATTCATACAACTCTTCTTCCACTGATAGCCCAATTTCTCACAAGTCTCTTTCAGGCACTGATAAGATTTGTCTGCATCCAATTTGGTAAAAAATCGTGTCATTCTTTTGACCAAGCGCTGCCAGGGATTCTACACATCAAAGAGGAAAGTCAAATAAATTCATTATGACCAGTATTATAGCTATTTAATCTGAAATTCTTTTATTTGACTTATGAATCTTTTACATAAAGGCTCTTTCTAATTATTTCTTTCTTATACAAATCACATGTATCAATTAAAAGTATTAATATTACATACATATCTAGATTTAAGGAATAAAAATAAAAGGCAACCATTATTTCTTTGAAAATTTAAATCCCTTACCTGTGAAGATCCAGGGGTACCAAGCAACTGACTATTTACAAGCATATGGTCTGGACATGTAGGTTGTGAAAAGCTGATTCCTTGTACCAGTTTGTCGATGTATGAGGGACTGGTGTCCCACAAGGAAAGACCAGTCCGTGGTTCTGGCTGGGAACTAGAAAACTTCACATTTTCTTCACTGAGACATTAAGATAGAGAAAAAATATGCCTTTAATTCTTTTTCTGTTTTTAAGGAGACTTCATTCTTTTTAACCATTTACTTATTTATTTTGAGAAAATGTTATATAATGTTGCCTAGATTATCTTGAATCTGTCAACCCTCCTGCCTCAGACTATTAATTAACTGGGACTACAGGTGTATGCCATTGTATTAGATTAACAATGTTTTTAAATAAACCCACCAGACATTTTTTATAACATACAATCACTTTCACATTGGCAAAATTATTTGCATAATATATAAACGTGTTATTTTTCATAGGGAATGTTATATTTACTATTTAGTCTGCTCAGGTATGGTGGCTCATGCCTGTAATCCCAGCACTCAGGAGGCAGAGGGTGGAGGATGACTACAAATTCAAGACCAGCCTGGTCTACAAATCAAATTCCAGTTCCAGTCCACCCAAGGTTTAATAGTGAGACCATGTTTCAAAAACAAACAAACAAATAAATAATTTAATTTTTATTAGTCTTACCTAGAAGCACTATTTACTGGAGAAAAGTCCAAATTGGAGTGAATGTGCTTAGAGAATCCACTAGAAGACTCTGACACACCACCTGAAGTCACTCGGGGCCTCTTTGCTCCTAAAAAAGAAAACAAATACAGATCTTTGATGTAAATAATTTTTAATTACTGCAACTGGCAATTTAAATAAGTAAAGCTACATGTAAACCTAATATATCATCAATAAATAAAATTCTGTTCAAACCTTCCAGTGCTTTACTTCTTATACAGAATCTGAGCTAAAACCAGTTTATGATCTTTGAGGTCTTTTTTACTCCTAAACTGGACCTTAGCCAAAAGGCTGAGAAACAATATTTCATTACTTCTAACAAAATTACTTCTGATTCTTTCCCTATTGGTTCTGGTTGTCTTCTGATTGCTGTTCCAACTTTTCAGCCACAAGTGCAGCCTCTCCTTTCTTGTTCTGTAATACTCTTGTTTTCCTTCTTATATAGTTGATTGATTTACAGTGTCGGGAACTGAACCCTGGCCTTGTACATACTAAGCAAGTGTTCTACCTCTGAGCTACACACTCAGTTCTCATTATATTTCTCTTCTCTTTGATTTTTTTCTTTCAGTCATGTTTTGGCAAATACTTTCTTTTGTTACTAGAAGTTTATGTAGACTTAAGTCTTGCTTACAGGTTGGTTTTAGTTGAACACAAACATGCCCATTGGGATGACTGAGATGTATAGCAGTTTTTAATATGCTTTTCAATATATTCTTTGCCAATTTCATATATACATATAAAGTATTTTTGGCATCTGGAGTTTTTAGAGGTGGAGATAAATACAAATTCCTTTTGCACATGAGGTGAAAGGATGAAAGATGTCACCAAGGTTTCTGATTTTCCCAGCAAGAATGATATAGCTCTCATCAACCATAATCAAAGAAATCTGAAGTCAGTAACTCAGTTTCGGACACATCATGTTTGAGGTGCCTCTTAAACTCAAAGGGAGTTTGAGAAGTTAGTCAAGTGCCATAGGGCTTCAGAGGAAAGGTCTGGCTTGAGGAATGTGGTAAGTCAATAACATGAAGATTAATTTATTTAATACCATGAAACCAAATAAAATTACTACTGGAGTGTGGTGGAGCAAAGAAAAGGCAATGGATGAGTTCTGCTGCATGCGAACATCAGAAAGCTGGGCAAACTCCTAAGGAGATTGAAAAGGAATAAGGGGACGGAAGTGAGAAGAGCAGAATGTGATGTGAAAGGGAAGTGTTTAAAGGAGAAGGGCTCTATCAACTGTATAAAATGCTGCTGTTCTAACAAATAAAGATGAGGCTTGAGAACTACTGGATTTAGAAAGCAGGGAAAAGGAAGAGGAAGAGAAAGAGAGGAGGAAGGGAGGAAAGAGAGAGAGAGGGAAGGAGAATAAAAATATGGTATAGAGCAGGGCAGCAAATGCAGTAGGAAAAGGCAATATGATTTCCAGGTAGTATTAAAATCCCACTTGAGATCAGAGTCTGAATTCACAATTACTGTTCACCAGGACATAGTGATGTACACATAACACCAGGTCTTAGGCTGAGGCAGGAGGACTACAGCAAGTTCATGATAAGCCTGGGTTAGAGAAGAGAGGAAAGAGGAGGAAGAAAAGGAGAGAGAGAGAAGTTAAGATAGATTACTATTGAAATTTTTTTTCTAGTCACAATCAGTTGTGCTGGTATAAGGGAATAAATAAAAACTAGACTGAAATTAGGTTGGAGTTCGCCCAGTAATGTGATAAGAAAGAAGTAAGGGAAGCAGAAAATAAAGAATACAAAGTCAAAGACTTTTCCTGGGATTTAAGATGGGTAAACTGAGCACCCAGGAAGGTACAAATAAATAGTCAAAGACAGATGTAGCAGATTCCAAGTCCAATACAAGATAAGACTGTTAAAGCAATGGTACTAAAAGAGAGATGCCAGAAATAAACTATACTGGCAATCAGAGTAAGAAGTTTGAAGTTAAGATCCCTGAACAGAAAAAATGAAGTAGGGATATTAGAAATATCACCCAAATGAATATAAAGATTGCCTAGCGCCATGAAAAAGTTGGGTGCAGCCTATAATCTCAGCACTCAGAAGAAGGCTAAGACTGGACCACACAGGAAACCCCCTGTCTAAAAACAGATAACACCACAACAAAATTTATACATCAAGTGCTGTTAGAAATTATGATAGTTTGGCAGAAATCTTATTCTGGGCTCAGGTTATTGTAGAAAGTAGGGAACACTGGATGGCAGAACCTGATAATGGGATTTTTAATTGAGGAGGGAAGAATGTGTGAAGATAGGGAAAATGATAGTAAAGAATCAGGACATCTGCCTCACTGAGGACATGAAGGCATAGGAAAGAAAACACAGGAAACTATGTCCTCAGGGTGAGATGGATTTCAGTTAGAACAAGGTATAAGAAATGTTGAGAGAATTAAGAAAAGATAAAACTCCCCATTCATCTTTCAGCTATTGTCTTCTCTCCTCTTACTTGGTCAAACTTTTTGAATGAACTGTCTAATCTGATTCTCTCTCTTTACTTCTTCACACTATAATCACTAGGCTCTAGAATTACTTACTACTCTCCATGGAAACTTCTTGCTAAGATCATAATAACTCCAGATCAGGGAGTCCAATGGAAAAATTTAGGCTTCATGTTATTAATCCACCTAACACTATATCTACTGCTATCATGAACCTTCTACTCTCAGACTCCATTACCTCACATTCTTCAAGTGCTTCATTCACCTCTAGATACTTTTTCTACTTTTTACTTGGTTCTACTCACAACTTAAATGAAGTTTCTCATCAAATCAAATCTGCTGCTTACCCCTGAGTTATCAAAACCTAGGAGCCATTCTTGACTCTTCTGTAGTGCATCTAAGCAACTACGAGCCCTCTCAATCCCATTTCTTAAATTTCTTGGAACTCATACCTACAACCACTTTCACCATCTTCCGTTTCCCCTTTCATAAAAAAAAGAATGAAAAACATTAGTATCTACAAAGATTTTTTAAAGCCAAAGACATAAATCATCTTACTGTTTTCTTGCTCAGAGTCCCTCAAACTTCTAAAGGTATTAAGCCTGAGGAAAAGTCTTTAGCATTGCTCATAAGGTCCTCCTTGTACCTTGGCTATCTGCCTCTCCCAAATAAGCTCAAACCTATCCCCCTTCCACTTCTCTATTCACTAAGGCACTCAGCAAACACTGAGTGTCTATGACACACCGATTACTGTGCTAACCACTGACAATGACAGACAAGACCGACAATGTCCATGTCATACTGGCCCGTGCTCCTTAAGTTATTCAAAAACACCTGACTTACTACATCTACAATTTTCAAAATGCTGCCGCCTCTGCTCAGAATCAAATTTGCCACCTGCCTTGCCTGGCTAGCTGATCTATAATCTTCAAATTGTAGACTTTATGTCATTTCCTCATGTGGAAAAGTCTTCTCTGTCTCATAAACATTAGGTATAATACTTGAACTTTCTCTTTTAGTTGCTAGAACAAAATTACTTTCATGTTTATTTTCCTACCAGACATTAAAATCTCTATTTGGACAGATCATAGATAGCTGATACTAGTGGTTTACAATACTTTGTAAGTATCTATATTCCACAGAGAAAAGTGCTTTTATTTATTACCTTTCTTAAGTGGTTTGTTATACCATCTATCCTTTTTGATGTCTGGGATGGTAATCCTTGCTGATGGATTTTCAACTAGAATTTTATGAAGCAAAGCTGAAAACAAAACAAGAGAGTATTTATAAAGTAGTTACCCTGATTAGAAAGACTTATGGATGGTGGCAAGCCTCCATGAGCCTCAATGTTATTTCATGGGAAGAGAAAGGATAAAGCTATATTACTCTAATTTCATATAGTTATTCTTTGCTTTTATCTATTCTTTAAAGTATTCTTTCTAGGTCTCTCAGTTGTTTGCAAATGAGTAGAACAAGGGCAGGTGGAAATATTTTTCCCTAGATAACATTGACAAAAAGACACGAAACCACCCCCTATTCTTCTTAACATTTCTAACACCAGACTTGATTGCTCTATCATAATGTCATGTTCTCATGCTACTTTCCTTGTCACAAGGGGAATTTACTTAGAGTTACGTCTTTAAAAGACACAGCGAGCTGGGTATGGTGGTACAAGCCTTTAATCCTAGCACTCAGGAGGCAGAGGCAGGCAGATCTTTTCTGAGTTCAAGGTCAGCCTGGTCTACATAGGAGTTCCAGGCCAGTCGGGGGTACAGAGATCCTGTCTCAAGACCAATAAATAAATGAATAAATGAATAAATAAATAAATAAAAGAGAGACACTAAAGCCAATCATGTGTGCACATGCCTATAATTACAACACTTGAAAAGCCAGGCATAAGCAGGATGATTACGAATTGAGAACCTTCTGGGACACAAAAGAACTCATACCATTCCCAACACCAGAATTATATTCTAATGGACCAAAACGTTTAAATATAAAAATGAAAACCAGGCATGGTGACTCATGCTTGTAACCCTAGCACTCAGATGGTTGAGGGAGGAGGACTGCCACATTCAAGGCTAGCCTGAGTTACATAATGATGATTGGTAGCATATGTCTCTAATTTCAGCACTTGGAGGTGGAGACTGGAGGATCAGTAAGCAGTTCTAGGTCATCCTCCACTACACTGGTAGGTTCAGGAACAGTCTAGACTAAACACCCTGTAACAAAATTAAACAACAAAACAAACGAAACAAGGAAAATCAACCATAAAAGAAACGATAAAAACACTAAATGAGAACACAGGGACCTTTTCAAGAAATATGAAGGGTGTAAAAGACCTTTCTAAACATGACAGAAACCACAAATGACAAAATTATAGATGTTAAAATTTATAGCACCTATATATTAAAATAACCAGCAAAATGAAAACAAATGACAAAATCACCAAAAGATTAAGAAAAACAATATACATCTCTTTATCAAAACTGAGCAAAACTGCAAAAAACTAGTAAGTTACATAAGAGGGTAGGTAACTGCTTATTAACATCGAATTTCAAGTAAACTTTTAAAAAGCAGGACCAGTTACAGATTTATTGTTTTTAAAAAACTTTTTTTTTTTAGCTTAAATGGATGAGTCCACGATGAAACAACACAAACTTTTTGGAAAGTAATTTAGTAAAATAAGCCACAATACATACATCCTTGACTCTGAAGTTTTGCTTTGTAGAGGGTGATGGCTTGAATGAGAATGGCTCCCATAGGCTCCAAATATTTGGACATTTTGTTCCCAGATAGTGGCACTGTCTGGGAAGGTGTTAGAAGGTGTGGCCTTGCTCAAATAAACTCTTCTTTCTATAAGTTCCCTTGGTCATGGTGTTTTATCACAGCAACAGAAAATTAACTAATACATAGGGATTGCATTTTAAGCAAAAGATTAAAGGATATATGCAAACATTAAGTGACATGAATGCTCATCATACCTCTTTTAACAGTAAAAATTAAGAAAAAAATCTAAATTTCTAACAAAGTAAATAGAACGGATAAGAAATATTCACATAACAGAATATCGATAACAAATATTCACATAACAGAATATCACTACAGTCTTTAAAAATATGATATAGAGGGCTCAATGGTTAAGAGGATTTGATGCTCTTGCAGAAGACACAGGTTCAGTTCCCAGTACACACAAGGCAGCTCACAATCTCTGTAATTCCAGTTCCAGAGGATCCATGGTCCTCTCCTGGCTTCTATAGCACTGTATGTATGTGGTTCACATCTCTACACATGCTCACATATACTCATACACATAAAATTAAAAAATTTAAAATATGACAGAAACCCATAATTATAGATAGACATGGGAAAAATGTTCAGAGAATCAAAATCAAAATATGAGTTTTTGAAATATGGGTAATATGATTTAATTCTGTAAAAACATACTTATATCAACATACATTATATTTAAAAAAGAGAGAGAAGCACATTATCAACACTTTTAGATGGCTATTTCTGAATTCCATAATGAGAGTTGTTGTCTTTCTCAATTTCTTCTTTTTTTGAGACAGGATCTCAGTATGTAGCCTTGGCTAGTATAGAACTTGCTATATAGACCAGGCTGGTTTTGAACTCATAGAGACCCACTGTCTTCTGCCTCCAAGTGGTCAGACCAAAAGTATGCACTATTGGGCCTGGTCATTCGCTTTTAATTTTTACTTATTCATGTTCACAAGGACTATGAGTTTTGTAGAAAAAAAAAAAAGACTTCATTACACACACAAAATCAGTATTTCCAATCAAATAATCCACTCACCCAGAGGAGCAGAATCAATTTTTTTCCAAGGGTTGAGATATGTTTTTTTGTCTTTCCAATCAGAATATTCTTGACAGCTATCACTAGGCTGGTCCCATGGTAATTCTAAAAATGAAAATAAGTTAGTTTATTGAGTGCTCATATAATTCTGAAATAATCACACAAATGAATAAAAATTAAACATATAAGTAGGGCTGGGTGTGGTGGCACACACCTTTAGTCCCAGCACTTGGAAGGCAGAGGAAGGTGGAACTCTCGTGAGACTGAGGCCAGCCTGGTGTACATAGCAAGCTGAAGACCAGCTGGGGCCAACAGCAGACCCGGACTCAAAAAACATTAAAAAATTAATACTAATACAAGTTTCCTCCAAAGAAATTCAATATGGTTTTCATAGTAAATATACAGTATAATGGTTTTTGGAGATAGGAACTTTATGAAGTCATTAGGTCCATGAGCATGACAGTCCTCATGTCTTAATGAAGACACTAGAGAGCTTTGTTCTACTCTCTGCTCTACGTCATATGAGATATGGTAAGATGGCTATGTGCAAGGACCGAATGGGAATGTGGCCATGCTTGCACCGTGATCCCAAACACTTCAATTTCCAGAGTTTTTACGAATTAAATCTGTTCATAATACACCCAGTCTATTGTACTTTGCTGTAGCAGTCCAAAGTGATTAGCAAAACACTAATAAAATACCATCACAGAATTATGGATTCCCTTCCTTCAGTCATTTTCATTTTGGTAAAGCAAGTTTAACTTTTTGGAAAACAGAAATTTTTTTATGATTAAACAGTCTTACCTCCAGCCAACATCGCAGTAAGTACTATTCCACAGGACCAAACATCAACTGGTTCTGCATGAAATTCTTTTCTCTTTAAAAGTTCTGGAGCAACATAAGGTAAAGTACCACACATCTTGTTCAATAAGCGCTCACGATTATTATGCCGAAACACTGTGGCTAAACCAAAGTCAGAGATCTTGAGGTTATCTAAGTCAAAAGAAAAAAGACAGCACTGGATTAAAAAGGTTCACAAACAGATATAGAAAATAAGTTTTATCAAAAATATCACTGGTTTTACTTAAGGTTTATAAAACTTTTCTATCTGAAAATGAGCAGGATAAACAAAAACAAAAATAAATTTATGTATATATGTAAAAGAGGAAAATTAAAAACACACCATCAACTATGTTAAAGTTATACCATTCTGACCAGGTTAAAGAAAGATACTGGAGTCAAAAGGGGTTGCCGCCTAGAAAAAAACCACCTTGGGCAGACAGCGGACCAAAGCCCTTCACAAGGATTATGGAGGGCAGGAAGGAATCATGAGTAATAATCTAAGCATAGCTTTCTCAACAGCAAATGAACTCAGTTGGCAAGAAGAAAATATATAAAAATGTATCAAACTAAAGATCCAGAAATCCTAAGAATCTGTCAGAGCGGCTATGGTGAGAAAAGGAACTCCCTGCCAAAAACAAATCAGAAGGACAAACTTCCACTTGATCTTCTCATCTTCAGCACATACAAACTGTAGCAAGGCTTTCAATGTAATGTAAGAGGTAAATGGCTACTATATATATGCAAGTAACAGACATTATGCTAGCCAAAGCAGGCAGCAGATAAATCAGTGAGAAAGACCAATAATAAACGGTGATTATATAGGCTATGGAAATACAAACAAGGGGTGCTCTTACAGCACAGGGATCCAACTTAGAAGTTAGGAAAAAACCCTCTCTTGTGAGCAACTGCCAACAGGTACAACATTTTTAGAAGGGAATTTGGCCAAAGATGTTAAAATTTGAAATAGTGACTCCTTAAACTCACACTTCTAGGACCACACCCATAGAAGTAATTCCACAAATTCACAACTGTTAAGATTCCAATGAAAACTATGGAAAAACAAAAACAAAAACAAAACCAAGCTATAACTATATATGACAAAATCCGGACCAACCAATAATATTAAGACTTCAAGACTACTTTTAAGCATCACTTAAAATACTAATAATTTACCACAGTATCCTTTGGATTTTGTTGTTTCATCATGTCTGCATACAATAGCTAGGTTAGAGAACTACAGGTAATAAATTACAAACTTAGGAGTGTAACTGACAAAAAGAAAGGAATAATATGTATTTGTGAAGGAATACACAGATTTCCAACATTGGTTGATATTTTATATAATAAATATTGAATAGAAACAAAATAATTACACAAGAATAACAATGTAACTAAGATACATTTACCAGACACCCAGATTAAGAAAAAGAACATTCTATTTCCTCCGAAACCCTCTGTAAATGTTTCCCCAAATTCATTCTTTATCCTTGCTTTTTCAGAGGAGCCTGCCACTCAGAGTTCTATGGCTGATACACATTTGGGTTATTTCCAGTTATCTTCTAACCACCAACACTGAGTACTCCTAGATGTGAATACTGATTTTTTTTTTTAATTCAGGTTGATGTTGATAGGTGTTAATTACACTTTATTATAATATGCATTAAAATTTTGTATGCTAATTTTTAACAGCTTTTTTCTTTTTCTATTGATTTTTTAGGCTAGTATACAAAACAATAGGTTTCATTAAGACATTCATTTTCACACATATGCATTATTACATTTTTGCAGCTTTTAAATAAAGGCAAAGAACATCAAACATGATGGTACACAGCTACAATTCTAGAACTTGAGAGGCAGAGGAAGGACTACTACAAGTGTGAGACCAGCCTGGTCTACACAGAGAACATCTACAAGAAATTGATAAACTCTTAGAAATATACGACATGCACAACCTACAAAATTAAACCAACAGATATAAATACATAACTTAAACAGCCCTAACAAGCAATACGGTTAAACAGTAATAGTGTACATATGAAGTGTCTCCAAAAAACTGAAAATATAACTATCATGACTCAACTATACTAATGGTTATTAAGTCAGAACAATCTCAGTGAACATATCAAAGAGGTACCTGAACATCCATGTCTTCTGTTGCACTATTCATAGCCTAGATGCTCATTAACAGACAAATGAATAAGGAAAATATGTACAGATGCACAGTGGAATTTTACTTAGCCATAAAGAAGAAATGCTTTCTGCAGGAAAATAAACCAGGCTAAACACACACACACACACACACACACACACACACACACACACACACATACACACACACACACACACACACAAACACAAAACAAAACACCAGGAAAATAGAACTGTAAGGAGAAAGAAGGGATCTAAACGCAAGGGAAAGGGGTGTGAGGGAGACAAGAGAGTAGAAGAAAGATTAACACGTTTTTTTTTTCTCAGATGGAGAATTTAGACTTCAACATACATATATATGTGACATAAAAGCAGAAGGCAGGCTATTTGGAGGGGTGGAAAAGGGTAGCGGGGGGTCAAATATGAGCAATGTATAATTTATATGAATGAAAATATCACAATGAAACCCATTCCTTACTGAAAAAAATTGTTCCATAATTTATGAAATAATTGGCAGAAAGCTAAATAACTCAAAACTCAGTGCTAGACAAGATCTCTAAAGTATTCTGCTCTAATTATCCAACAAATATTCCCGAAGATGATCAGAAGAGGGCATTGGATCCCCTGGAACTGGAGATACAGATGGCTGTTAGCTGCCATGTGGATTCTGGGATTTGAACCCAGGTCCTCTGCAAGAACAGCTAGTGTTCTTAAACACTGAGCCATCTCTCCAGCCCCTATAGTACAACAATTTGACTCTACAGTAACAAACTCCCTACATTTCAAAGCAACCTATTCTGATTTGGGGACAAGTTCACTAAAGGAAGTCATCCTTGCACTAATCCAAATTGTTTCTATATAGTTGTCACCTACATGTTCTAAAGAACCATACTTAACAATTAGCAAGTTTCCCCAGGATTCCTTCAGTAATTCCTTATTTAACAGCCTTATCATCATTTTGGTCTCTCTCCCATAAAATTACTTCCAGTGCCTGTTACAGTATAAATCTGAAATGTTTCCCAAAAGACTCATGTGTTGAAGGCTTGATCCCTAACCAGCAGGTCCAATCACTGACAGAAGACAGGGTCATGAGGGTGGCCTCCTCATTGAGTTCGTAATGAATGGGGTATAAAAGAGACGGGGTCTGGTGAGAGAGAGTAAGTCACTTAGGACATTTCTTTGAAGGGTCTATCTTGTCCTGGCCTCTTCCTGCATCTTCTTTGCTTCCTGGTTACCATGAGGTCAACAGCTTTCCTCCACCAGGCCCTTCCTCCATGTTTCTATCTTGCCATGAACCTAAAAGCAATGAAACCAGCTGACCTTGGACTCAATAGCCTAAAACTCTGAGCCAAAATAAAACTTCCTTTAAATTATTTCTCTTACACATTTCCATAGCAAAGAAAAGTTTAACCAACCAATGGCCTATATCCATTTTACACTGCAGTCCCAGGAAACATTTTCAGGGTTCCCTCACCAAAGTAGTGCTGGACTGCTATCCTTCCTTATTCTTGGTATTACTTTAATTTTCTATGACCAAATTACACAGGTGATTAACAATAAGTATGGTAAGTACCAAATGTCTCCTTAAATTTGTTTTACTACCAAGCAAACAGTAATGAACTTTCAAGCCCAAATAATGATATCCGATTCTTCCCTACTAGAAACAAACTGGTTAGATTTAGCCACCTTTTGGGATTACTAAATTCATTCAATCATTCAATCAATTGGGGTCAGGGTTAGAAAGGGACTAACTCTGTAGCCTCAGTACTTGAACTCACAGCAATTATCATGCCTCAGCCTCCAAAGTGCTGGGATTACAGATATGAACCACCACACTGGCAAACAGAAAATTTAATATTAGCCAGACATTACTCATTCTGTTGTAAGGAATAGAGAGATTAAACAAAACAAAATCACTGCCTCATAAAGCTGACATTAATTAGTCACCTTATTTTGATCCAGATTCTATGAGCTTCCACTTTTGCTATCCTTTCCTCTCAATTTTATGATACCCAAAAAACAAAACTAGAGCCATACCTATAATCCCAGCAGTCGGGAGGGAGGCAGGAGTAGAACTGTAAGCTCTAGGTCAGCCCTAGCTATATAAGCAGGTTCAACAGCCTGGGATATGTTAAGTTCTTTTGGTGGTTAGATTTGAGACAGGGAACACTATAACCCCAGCTGGCTTCAAATGCCTGGTCTTTCTGCTTCCATCTTCCAAGCATTGGAATTATAAGAGTATATACTATGTCTGGCCATACCAAGATCTTGTCTCAATAAAAACCTGAATAGGCTGGTGAGATGGTTCAATGGGTAAAGGAACTTGCTGCCAAGCCTAACAACCTGAGTTCAACCCCTCAAACCCCCACAGTAGAGAAAACCAACTCCCATAAGTTGTCCTCTGACTTCTATGTGCATATTATGACACGTGTGCAAGTACACACACACACACACACACACACAGAGAGAGAGAGAGAGAGAGAGACCAAAAACAAAGATACTAAACCTCCAGTACCTTATTTCAAAATCCTAAATTAAAAACGATGAAAACACAACAAGGCTGAGTTCCAGGACATTTCAAAAGCACAGCTATATTAATCCTTTAAAGAACTGCTTTTGAAAATTACTTATTCATCTAGTGAGCTACCACTGTTTCAGTCTTATTTCTCTACCTCATTCACAACTATACAGTCCAAATACAGAGAGTCTCTTAAACTTCCTTGAGTTCTCACTTTTTTGCCGAGATTTGAGGAATGTGAAAGCCTTGATCAGGTCTCTACAACTATACTAAAATGTAACAGTAACAAAATGCTAAACTTACCCCTTTCATCTAGGAGGAGGTTTTCTGGTTTAATATCCCTGTGAGTTATTCCAATACCGTGCAGATAAACCTAAGGAGAAGTAGAGACACATCAGAATTTAGCAACTTACCTTACTGGTACTAATTTTAAGTCAGATGACAAGAGGTGATGGTACCTACCACTCCTGCCATGAGTTGATGGAAGAATCTCTGAGCATCTTGTTCAGGCATACCTATGTCTGGCTCTGTAAAAATTAATTATTGACAGTCTATTGAAAAAATAATCAGGCATCAACCATACAGTGCCTCAATTCATATCTCACTGATGTTTGTGCTTAAGCAAACAGATGCTTATATTAATAAGACTAAAGTCCAATAACAAATACATTAATGATTCACATTTTCCTTTTAGTAAAAATAAACATCCAAGAAAAATTACTTTAAAAGTAACAAATTTTCATCCAAACCAAGAATGCAAGGTATTGAGGTCTTCTGAATATGATCAAAATGCACTGTATGAAATGCTCAATAAATCTTAAAAAGAAAAAAATTGAAAAAGAAAAAGGCAAAAAAGGAAGGAAGAAAACTGTCTTGGAAGTTCCTATTTTAATCTTATACCAACCTTAATTTACTTGGTGTCGTTCACATTTTCCCCATCTCTTTTAAATACACGAATGCCTGACCTTTCAGTACAATTTCACTGTTGCATAACTAGTTCTGAAATAAAACTGATCTAACAACTAAGATTAAAAGTACAACTAGGAATGAGGCTTTGTAGTAGAGCACTTGACTAGCCTGTGCAAAGGCCCTGAGTTTAATCCCCAGGAGCACATGCATACATGTCCACATCTACCCCCACATCACTTAAAAACTTAGCAGAATAATTATCTTAAATCTTTTCCATACCTATTCTATCAAAAAGTTCTCCTCCACTACAGTACTCCAAAAATAGATACTGGATATTGCCTTCCCTCCTGTGGCCATAGAATTTCACCACATTCTCATGATTTAACATTTTGTTGATGCAGATCTCTTTCTTAATATTTTCTGGACAGTCTACGGCACGTTTCATGTCTACAATCTTCACAGCAACTGCTTCTTCAGTTCTTCTATTCACAGCAAGTTGAACTCTTAAAAAAAAAATTACAACATTCTAAATTCTGAATTTGTTTCTTTTAAAATTTCAAAAGGTTAGTGGTACATGCCTGTAACCCCAACATTCTGGAGACAAGGACAAGAGGATCCAAGTTCAATGCCAGCCTGGGCTACAAAGTGAGAAACTGTCTCAAAAGCAAACAAGTTGGGCATGATGCACATGCCTGTAATCACACAACACAGGAGGCAGAGGCAAGCAAATGTCTATGAGTTTGAGGCCAGCCTAGTCTACATAGTGAGATTCTCTCTTTAAAAAACAAACAAGCAAACAAAAATCTTCAAAAGATTAAATATGACATGTCCCCAATTATTTTTCCTTTACTACTTTCTCCACTGAGAAAAAGGAAATGCTTTCTGCCATGCTCTCAAAAGAAATGAAATGAGCAGGATGTAGGGGAGCACCCCTAGTCCCAGCACTCGGAGACAGCCTGGGTGACATTGTGAGTTCCAGGCCATCTGGGGTTACAGGGAGACCCTGTCTCAAACAAAACAAAGGTTGGATACTATAGTTGATGCTGCAAGAAAGTATATACAAGCCATTTAATAAGTGCTTGATAAAGTTAACAGTTCTAGGTCACTTCACATATTCATGCTCTATTTTTATCTAAGTGAGGATTTGAAAGCAGTCTGCAGCATCTTTTGTTTGCTCATTTTAACCACTAGGCGTAAATCTCACGACTAAGTGGTTTGTTGGTGAAACAATAACCTCTTTTGTAATTGTTTTGAAAGAAAGTATATTTTTAAAAAGTCAGGCCTGCTAATGCAAGTTTGTAATACATACCTGTGGGGCAAAGGAGGATCACATGTTCAAGGCCAGCCTGGGCAATTTAGCAATTTATTTTATCTAAATAAAACCAAAAAAGAAAAAAAAATTCAAACTGGTAATGTAGCTCAGTAGTAGAGCATTTGCCTAGCATATGCAAGGCCCTAGGTTCAATCCCCACTACCAAGAAAAAGAAAAAGAAGGAAAAAAAAATTGTATGTAACTTGACTTACTTTGGTTTACAGATGCCAAGATCTGTTCTCTTGTCACTTAGAATAAAGGACTCAAAAAATAATTATAGGAGTTGGTGAGATGTCTCAGCAGTTAAGAGCTCTGACTGCTCTTACAGAGAACTCGGATTTGATTCCCAGCACCCACATGGCAGCTAACAACCTTCCGCAGTTCTAGTTCTAGGGAATCGGACGCCCTCTTCTGACCTCTTTGGACATTGCACGACACGGGTGCACCTATCTACAAACATGCATGCAATGCACTCATACACATAAAATAAATTTAAACAAGTACGTATTCAGCCAACACAACAGATGGAAAAATAAGGCAAGCATACAGGCAGGTAAAATTAGAATGGGGGCGGGGGATGCGGGGCGACGGCAGAGAGATGGCTCAGCAGGTAAAGTCGCCTGCTGCTAAGCTAGAAGATGACTTCAATCCTCAGAACCCACACAGTGGAATGAGAACCCACTCACACAAATTGTCCTATGACCCACACTCGCACCGCGGCATCACCCACACAGACACACTGCAATAAAAATTAAAATTAGAGCTCAAACTTACTCTCCATAGGCACCTTCTCCCAGGGTTTGTACCAAATCCCAGTCTTCCACAAAAGGCACTGCCATGACTCCACCAAGCACAGCGGCTGTAAAATGCAGGATCCCATAAAATATGTGGGATGACCGTAAACTCCCATCACCTGCAATACCACTGTGCCATGCCTCTTGCCATTTCTCATGACTTCAGTTTCCCCTTACATCGCCATTCATATTTAACCAAGTCTTTAACTCACAAGCCTAACTTTAGGCATTCTGTCGCATAAATCACTTCCTATTCCCACGCAACACACTCTGTCCTCTAGCTTCACGCAAAACTAAACACTGGTGAGGCTCCTACGTTGGGAGACAAATGCTTCCAGGGGAAAGCCTGGAGAGGGTGAGGGTGGTCGCCGGGCGGCAGGTGAGCGGAACCAGGGTCAGCGCGGCCCCTCCTCCCACGCTCTCCCTTCCAATTCGCACCCCCACCGCACCCGTCCCGAGGGCCAGGAGGAGACGGGGCGGGGCCAAACTGCCGGGAGAGTCGGAAGACAGGGACCCCAAGAACCAAGTTCAAATCTCGGTTCACAGGCAGCTGGAGGCAGTTTCTCCTAAGCCCCCATTACACTGGAAAGACCCGGGCCACCTCGCGCAAAGACCGCCGACCCGCTAGAGGTCCTCCCGTCCCCCCGCTCTTCACGACAATTCCCTCACCGTGGCATCCGCACCAATACAGACCGCTAAATCCTATGGTAGAATCCCTGCCCACTTCACCCACGGCCCTTCTCACCAGGAAGTCCTTAACGTGCCGCCACCGGAATCCAAATGCAGTACTTTTCCCGCCAAAATTTGCTTGCGTCATACCGTCGCAAACGCCCACACCCTGGCCGTAAAGCGGGGCGGTGCGCGTTGTTCTACCTCCGACTCTGCAGTTGAACTCCTGCGTGTGCAGGGCCTTCCCCATTGGAGGGGCCGGAAGGTTTGGAACCGAGGACCGTAGCTGTGCCAACTAATCTCTTGAGTTTCCGTGTGTGCTCAGATGGACGCTTCATCTCGCTCCTGGGCGAAGCCTCGGCCTCCATTCAGACTATGACCCCAGTGGACTGCGTTTCCTAGCCAAGGACTGGGATTCTGGTATGGCCCGGAGCCTAGAAGCACTGCACTGTTCCCTACATAAACCGGCCAGCTCACCCCTAAGCACCTGGCCCGGCTGCCTGTCAAGCATGGGGATCGGACTCAGCGCTACAAGTGCTGTAAACCCTGTCAACTTTCAATGTTTACCGAGTACTCAAGCTGAGAAGCTAGCAGCTGCTGTTGGGAGTTGATCTTGTGTAAAACAATGGAAAGAGTCAGGTGTGGTGGCGCTGAGGCAAATCCCAGCAGTGGAATAACGAGTTCAAGGTCCACCGGGGTTATATGTTAGTAAAAAAAAAAAAAAAGCCCACACTGCCTGGGATGGAGGAGATTTGAAGAAAGCAGTAGTTTGTGGAGTTTGCAATCCTGTCAGGGTCACCAATTTTGTCTTTTCTGCACAAGGTTCTAAATCTTTAGTTCAGCCCAACCCTTTTTTTTTTTTTTTTTTTTTTTTTGGTAGAAAGACCATATTTGCCTAGCTTGACTTTCCAGCCTTCTCATTAAAATTTAGAAAACAGGCAGAATGATGGCCAGTCCCTGTAATCCCACTTTGTAGACCGAGGCAGGAGAGGCCCAATTTGAGCAAACCTAGGCAAGATCCTGCCTAAAAAGTATTTTAAATGTTTTTTAAAAAAGAAGCAAGCTAGACACAGCGATTCCCCTGTAATCCCAGCCTGGAGAAGTTAAGGTAGACTGGGCCCAAAACTGTGACCTCATCTTTAAAACGAAGGGAATGGGGCAGTATGAGTAACTGGCTAGGGGTATGGCTTAATGGTAGATTATTTCCCTAGCATACATAAGGCCCCATAAAGTCAATTTGGAGGGAAAGGATTTTTGGCCTTGGGCTTGCTAAAAAAAGTGGCATTGCTACATCGCCAACCCCAGTCTGTCAAAAGTGAAGGGTCAGACACCTGCAATTACAGAGTAAGTTTTAAACCATGACCTTAATTTAGGATTCATGTAATAAAGTGACTTTAGATAATTTTTAAAAATTTCCTGTCTGTGCTGAAAACAAAGAATATGACCAAAGAGGACTCATGAAGTATATACTCCTGACTGGAATTAATGGCTTTGTTGTCTGAAAACTACAGATTCAGGCACAGTATGAGCTAATTAGTGACATAGAAAGTTCAAGGCCAACCTGAGTCACATGAAAATACTGTCTCAACAAGAAAAAAAAGTGA
Source organism: Eospalax fontanierii (assembly GCA_035773235.1). NCBI lineage: Eukaryota > Metazoa > Chordata > Mammalia > Rodentia > Spalacidae > Eospalax > Eospalax fontanierii. Next base: position 29,332,749 of record CM069539.1, on the reverse strand, counting down.
ACACATTAAGGTTTGCACAATGAAAAATTGAATAGTGACAAAAAATAATGAAAAAACTTCCTAAGGAAAAGTAGTAAAGAGAGGTGTGGCAACACAAGCCTAAAATCTCAGCACCGTGAAGGTAGATACAGGAGCATCAGGAATTCAAAGCCACTTTTCTCAACAATACCCAGTTTGAGGTCAACCTAGGCCACATAAGACTGTCTCAAAAAAAATAAAAAAATAACTACTGTTCCTTTCTGAAACATTTATGTAAAACAAAATATACCTTAAAAAAAAATAACCTTAGGACTGGAGATGGTTCAGCAGGTAAAACCAGTTGCTTCTCTTACAGAGTCCTGGTTTGATTCTCAGCACATGTGATAGCTCACAACCTCTGTAACTCCAGTTCCAAGGGTTCTAATGCTCTTTTCTGGCCTCCACAGACACCGCATGCATGCAGTGCACTGACATATATGCAGGCAAAACACTCACACATGTAATACAGAGATTTATTTTTAGGTGTTTAAGTGTTTTGCCTGCATGTCTGTTAAGTGCACCCTGTGTCATGCAAAGCCCACAGGGGCCAGAAGAGGGTGTCAGAGCTCCTGCAGCAGGAGTTACGGACAGTTGTTAGCCGCCACGTGGGTACTGGGAACTGAACCCAGGTCCTCTGGAAGAACAGACAGTGCTCTTAACCATTGGGCCATCTCTCCAGTCCCATAAAGTAGAAATTTAAAAAAATTAAATAACCTTTAGAATAAAGTATGAGAAATTTTAGGATGAGAAAACCCTAGTGTAGATGAAAGGTAACTAACAAATAAAATAAAGACTAATCTGAAGTTAATGAGAAAGCAGAAAAGCAACTTGACTTGCATCACAGGAAGCCCAACAGGCTCAAAGCAACTCTGAATATGGAGGTCAAAGTAAGACAAAAAGAACAAAGGTTACAAGACCACCTAAGAAGTAAGGAGACTCTGCATGTTCTTCCTCCTCTTGTGTAAAAGTGTTTTATCTTATGCCAAAAACATCTATAAAACTTGAAAGGGTAAATATATGGTAGGTGAACTGGAGAGTTGATGCCCTTCTGAAAACAAAATTTAAGTATATGTACTGAAAAGTTGAGCGCATATGACTTTCCTACTATACTCCCAGAAAGATGATAGCCTAATATTCTTAGTAAGATGATACTTATAAATCTTCTAAGAAAAAAAAATCTAAACATACCAATATTAATGGATCTCTCAAAGTAGCAGCCAACCAGATCACAACGGACTGAAAAGCATAAACACACTCCAAAGCCCTTTCAATTACCAATTCATAAAAAAACAGACAAGATAGCCAGGAATGGTGGGGCTAATCCCAGCGCTGGGTGTCCAAGGTAGGAGGATCTCTGTGAGTTCAAGGCTAGCCTGGTCTACATAGCAAGTTCCAGGTCAACAGTGCTACATAGTGAGATCCTATCTTTAAAAAGGAAAAGAAAAAGACAGTCAAGAATTTGGGAACATCTTTAATTGGAAAGGCATCAAAACAAAGGAATATTCCAACACTTACAAGAACTTGTAAGACATTAGAAACATGAAAGCAGAAAAGGGGAGAAAATTTTTGAAAATATGGTTAAAGGTGGGTATGAAGCTCACAGGTAAAATGCTTAAGTTGTATACACAACTATGGGTTTGATTCCATGCATCAAAAAGAAAAAAAAAGAAAAGAAAATAGGGCTGAGGAAATCTCCCAATAGATGGAAAATTGAAGAGTGAATGTGAGAATTTTAGGAGACTAACTCAGAAAGTACAACAGCCAAATAACTATCAGAAAGAGGAAATTGAAGGAATCCTCATATAAGTGTTTTGTAGAACAGAATTTGACTTTACATACATGAAATCCAAAGTACCCAGCACAATGGGCAGCCATGACTCAGACACAATACAGGAAAATTTCAAAATATATACCAAGAGGTGTGAGGGAAGGAACAAACTGTCATAACACTAGCACTGCTTTTCTTAATATTCAGTGCCTTCATAGTGGTAAAGAAACAGCCTATATGGAATTCTGTACTTAGCTATCCATCATATATGATGTTAAAGAACTCCAGAATTTATCTCCCTTCTACACATTCATAAGAAGGTATTCAGAGAAGGCAGATTAACAAATACAACAGTGAAATGATACAATTCAACAAATGTAGAGAGTTAACCACTTCAAAGTAGAACATACCAAAAATAAGACATTCTTAAAACTAAACTCGATGAAACCAGGTGTGGTAACATACACCTATAATCCTAGCACCTGGGAAAGAAAAGCAGAAGGATTATGAGTTCAAGGCCAGCCTGAACTCAAAGCCAAAGGAAAAACAAAAACTAATACGTTTGAGCACATTAAGAGAAAACTGGCATTGAAAGGCATAGTGGCACACACCTGTCTCAAAAGCCAAAGGAAAAAGAACCTAATATATTTGAGCACATTAAGAGAAAACTGGCACTGCCAAGCATAGTGGCGCACAGCTTTAATTTCAGCACTTGAGGGGCAGACACAGGTGGATCTCTGTAAATTCAACATCAGCCTGGTCTACACAGGAATTTTCAGGCATCAGGGTTGAGCGAGAAGAGAGAAGACAGAGAGACAGAGACAGACAGAATGAATATGAATTGGTTGGTAGCAGGCTGGGTGTGGGGAAGTCCATGCCAGTGATCCTAGCACTTGGGAGTGAGAAGCAGGAGGCTCAAGAGTTCAAGGCCATCTTCACCTACATATTGCCTTCAAGGCCAGCCTATGCTACATGGAACTGTCTTAAAACCAAAAAATAAGAAACAGTATCTGCTACATAGATTGAGAATAGCCAGAAAGTATAAGGTAATTGTAACTATAATAGAAGATAGTAAAAATAATATGTCCTAAAACAAAAAGGATGGTGAAAAAGTACTAAATCCTGCTCCCACCCCAAAAGTCGACTGAAACACCAAGATCTCAAAACATAAAGCAAGTCATTTAATGATTAGGAGGGAAGTAATGTGAAAGTCAGAAGAGCTGAAAGTGGCAGTCTCTGGGGAGTGGGGAAAGTGAAAATTGTATTGTTGCTCTCTAGATGAATTTTAAGTGGACTATCACTGAAAATGAGAGCAATTTCTTAACAAATTCCTAGGAGTCAAAATTACATGAAACCTCACTAATAACCTATTAGTCATACTGATAAATCTCACAATAACCTTTCCCATTAGGGAATAATACTATATATAAATTAAGTAATGTATTTACAGATAGAAAATCAAATCTTCTATGAAATCTAAATTTCAACCACAGTTGAAATACATGGTAGAAACTGTCTTGAAAGGTGAAGTCCCTAGGTATGCAAGTATGCCCTAACATGTGTGCTATGAATACCATTGTGACTATCCAAAAGTGGCATAATTCCTCTTGTTTTCTTGAAAGGTAACACTAGACATTTTTTTTTAAAAGACAGGGTTTATGTACATCAATAATTATATGTCTTATGTTGTAAAATACATGAAATATTCTACTATACTTAGCAGATAAGTTGTTTATTCTAGCATTAAATATCTATGGAACCTTTGTGCTTTCAAGTTGAAACCTTCTTTAAAAAGGTTTCTCTTTTCTTGTAGTCAGGCTGGCAATGATCCCAATTCTCAGCTGATAGCAATGCTTCCCCCTTCCTATTTACATATTTAGCAAGGGCTTCAAAAAAAGGTAATCAAGTTTGAAGTGATATATAAACACAACAGTTTGCCACTAAGAAAAAGAAGCTCACCTTTGAATAATCTCAAGAGTTTTAGTGTAGTCTAAAGTCAAATAAGCAGAGAGGCATTTGCTGTGTCATAGGTTAAGTAAAATACTGAAAATCTAAACTTTAAACAGGTACACCTAATTACATCTGATTCAGGAATATCTCCTGACCATCAACCTCTACATATATTGGAGGAACACCTTCCTCTTGAACTGACACCAGTTTCACTAAGTCTTCAGAACTGCTGGGTCAGTCACATTTGGTTTAGAACTGCTCTAAAAAACAAAAACCCTCATAGTTCAGAACACTGGTGAGGTCAGGGCGGCTAACAACTTTCTGTCCTTATAAAGTCAGAGCTTTTAAAGATAAGAGATGTTCAGAACAAAGACATTAATAGCAAGAATGCTGCCTCTCTTGCCCAGAAATAGCACTTCTCTGGTCCCATAAACATTTATTCATTTGATAAAAATTTATTAAGCACCCACTATATGCAAAGCATTATACTAGGTGCTACAAAACAAAAAGTATGACAAAGTTGTTTATATATGTAGAATCAGAGCTAGTCCTTGAGTTTTCCTGATAGGAAATAGAAAGAATGCCCCTATTTGGGTCACTTAGGGGCCTGGAGCATGGATAAGATCTCCCACCTGTCCATTAGCCCAGCATAAACTTTTGTGTTCCTCAAATCAGCCGATTTAAGTCAAAACAAATAAGGCACATTAAAAAAAAAATCCCCCCCTCCCTTTAATTGACCAAAGTAAAGCCATGACATGTCATTTGGTAACCTGCTCAGAATTATAAAAATCATTTCATTTGGCCCAGCCCATACTGTCCAGGGCAAAGCTTCCAGACAATTCTAATCCCATCCGGCTCTGTTCTTATGAACCACATATAAAAAAAATCTTCAGCATCCTCAATATGATGCACTCAGTGCGAAGCTTATCAGAGTTTGATGTGACAGTTATGTCCTTGACAAGCCTCGATTATCCAGGTCCTTTACCTGCAACACAAAGATAGCAGTTTTACATTTACAATCAGGACAATTTTGGAAAGCTCTTTTTTGGGGGTTGCCCAGAGTAGGAAGAATCATATTAGATAGTGTTGCCTGGTTTGGCACTGTAATAAATAAGCATGGGTTAAGGACTAGCTCCTATCTATTTAGCCTTTTAGAGTACCTCTCAGAAACACTATAACATCATATGGATAAAAAGGCCTTACGTCTTTCCTTTTTTTCATTGTTCCTTGAGATAGGGTAATGCTATATGGCCCAGAGTATTCTCAAAGTCAATCCTCCTGCTTCTGCTTCTCTAATGCTGGGATTATTATGTATGTATGCCACTCCTGGCTGGATCTTTTCTTTTATGTAAGAAGATATAATATACTATTACATGATTCCAAAATTCTTCAGTAGAAGAAAACATAACCCAAAACAGGAACATATGTATCTCTCTAATCCCAAGACTGATAATAATAACTACAACATTCTGTGTCAAGCCCTATCTAGAAGTATTGCTGCACTGTGTATGGTGGCCACATCTGTAACACTAGCACTCCAGAGGCAGAAAAAATGGGAACTTTATACAGTAAGTTTAAGGCCAGACTGAACTACATCCTGAGCCCCTATCTCCAAACAAACAAAAAAAGGTATTGGGTCATCAAAAGGGTTCAGTAGGTTAAAGAACTTGCTGCCAGGCCTGATGACCTGTGTTTGATCCACATGATGGAAGGAGAGAACCAACTCCTGCAAGGTGCCCTCCAACCCCCCCGACAAGTAAAAATTTTAGTAGAAAGTATTGCCATTTGGGTTGGCCAGATGGCTCAGCAGATTTGCCATACAAGCCTGAAGACTTGAGTTCAATCTCTGGAACCTAAAGGTAAAGGGAGAGAACCAACTCCAGCTGTCTTCTGACCTCCAAACACATGCTGTAGCCTGAGCCCACATGGGCACACATACATACACACAAAATGGTAACATTTAAAAACATGCCAGACATGACGGTCCACATCTTAATCTCAGCATTCTGGAGGCAGATGTAAGCAGATCTTGAGTTCAAGACTAGCCTGGTCTACATAGCGGGTTACAGGCCAGCCAAAAGTACACAGTGAGGCCCTATTACTAAATAAAAAAAATATTAAAACTGTAAGTTTTAAGCTACTTTTCAGATACAGAAGCCATTAGAAATGTTGCTATTCACAAAAAATTGTGTATTAGAATTCATCCTCAAATGTGAGAATGGCATTCTGCAATATGAAGCATCTACTCACCTTGTATATCCTGACCAGCCAATGTTCTGTAGTGTATGCTTCCTCCAGGACATCAAGCTCAAAGTCTTTATTACCAATCTCAGCATTTCGGACACGGTCAAAGCCTGGTGGACGCTCTAGAAAGGACAAAAAACAAAACAAAACAAAAAAATCCTTCTTTCTACATGTTGATTTCCTAAAAAGATAGGAAGCTATACATCATCTACTGTATCAACTATTATTTCTCAGCCTGCAGTTTGATTAGAATTCACAGAAAAGAGAATCAGGTAGAAAGGACAAACAAAGTCCTGTCCAACAATGTTCAACAGAGTCCATGGAGCTTATCTTTTCTAAGTCTACAAGCTGACTTCCAAACCTCTTTATTCCTAAGGACTATCATCTAGAGGCCTAACACTAGTAACCCTTTTCACGAATCAGAGAAGAACCTATCAGAAACGAAAGGCTTGCATCCACTTCAGAAACCTTCCCTGGTGTAGAAACACAAAATTGAAACGCAAACGATATAACCTGATCAAATCACTCACAGTGCATTAACCTGAAAAGTGGCAAAGTACTTTTTTCTTTATCCCTTTATTCTTTCCCTCATTGCAGTAGTCTTTATTGAGAAAGAAATTAGAGCCAGACTGAGTTTGAATTCTCATTACCACATGGTATTAGCTAGTTCAGTAACCTGTTAGTTATTTCAGTTTTCTCAAATATAAAATGACAACAATATTAGCTTCTACTTTCTGGGTTGCTATAAGGATTAAATGAATTAAACAAGAGCAGAGTCTGGAAAACATGGTAGATGTTAGCTATCTCCAGCACTATGTTGCAATGTTATAAATCACTCACTGGCTTCTGTGTAGACCTGCCCAAAGCGGTAGTAACACATTTTATACATAAGGCAGTTGAGCAGCACTGGAGAACCCTCACGGTCCACACGGAATTCCCCAGTTGGAGTATAGTAGTCATTTTCCTTGATATGTCTTCCTGTATCTGTGCTTCCTCCAATCCGGACCATCCAAAGAAACTTGTTGATATCTACACAAAAAGGAAAAGACTGTTGCATCAGAAAAACTGCTAGATCTAAATAAACCATGAAACATGTGGGTACTAGAAACTGAACCTGGGTCCTCTGCAAGATCAGTCAGTGCTCTTAACTACTGAGTCATCGCTCCAATTCCAAGATCACTATCTCTAAGAAAATTTCTCATATTTTTCTAATAAGAAACAATAACATTTACCTCTATAAAAATAGGAAACACAATGTGTGAGAAAAACAATTTCCCTTTGTTCAATACACAACTTTTATTATAAATTGTTAACTCTGGAAATTGTATGCTATTGATCCAGTCTTAAGCCACAATTGAAATTATTCCTAGACATCAGCTGCAGCTAAGCTATTATATGTAGTAACCAGTGGCAAAGTAAGCACTAGAAATATGATTAGTACCAATTAAGATATACTGTAAGAGTAAAATACAGCCAGGTATGGGACATACTTTAAGCTTAGTACTCAGGAGGTAGAAGCAGAACTCTATGAATTCCAGGGCAGCCTGGTCTATACAGCAAGTTCCAGGTTGGGCAGAGATACACAGCAAGACTGTCTCAAAAATAATCATCTGGGCCTGGTAGTGCATGCCTTTTAATCCCAGCAAAGGGGAGGTAGAGGCAGGCAGATCTCTGTGAGATCAAGGCCAACTTGGTCTATATATTGAATTCTAGGGCAGCTAGGTCTAAAGAGATAGACCCTATCTCAAAAGGAAAAAAAAAGGTAAACACACACTGTAAACTAGGCATCATGATACATGCCTGGGAGGCGAAAGAAGGAGTTTCATGCATTCAAGGTCAGCCTGTGCCACATAGCATCAAATTCTGATATAAGAGAATCTGTACTATAATCAAATCTATCATTTAAACCTCCATAATCATTCAACAGAAAGTGAACAAGAAAATAAAATTGTGAAAGAAAAGATTTGTCCGTGACACTAATATTTAAAATTAATTTAAGAACATTCAAAACACAGAGACAGGCCAGGTATGGTGGTATATACCTTTAATCCCAGCATGCTGGAGGCAAAGGTGGGAGGCAGAAACACATAGATCTCTGTGAGTTCAAGGCCATCTGGTCTACAGAGTGAGTTCCAGTCAGCTGAGGTTACACAGGGACGCTGTCTCAAAAAGACCACCCCCCCCCCGCAAAAACAATGAGGTGTCCAAGAAGAAATGAAACTTTTCTAAAAGCAATATAATCTTTATATCCAAATGTCTATTAATTGCTTTAGAAGGTATTTTTGCTCAATCTGGTGGTACATGCTTGTAATCCCAGCACTGATGAAGTTGAGAGCAGACAATTACGAGCTTAAGGCCAGTCTATACAGTACATGAAAGCCCAAGTCATTAGTTTTTTAGCTTGGGTCTTTGTTTTGTGGAGAGACCTCTCATTATGTAGCCCATGCTGGTCTGAAATTCACAAGCTTCCTACTTTAGCATCTGGAGTACTGGGATTATAGGTATACACACCACTATCCATATCCCACTTGATTTTTCTTGTTTTATAATAGAACTAGGAAAGACAAGAATAATGACTAAAGACTAGAACTCAGAGGAAATGAGTAATTGAGGCAAGATCAAACAAATACCACTGAGATTGTCTTTTGGCACTCCCCAGGGGTAGGGAGAAAAAGGGAGAAAGAGGCAAAAAGATTTTTGTTTTTATGAAGACAGGATATCACTCTGTAGCCTTGGCTAGCCTAGAGTTCGTAATGTAGAACACTGGTCTGAACTCATTGAGATTTACCTGCTTCTGCCTCCCAAGTGCTGGGATTGAAAGCATGTGCCACCACACCCAGTTATGTATTATTTTTCAACAGTTATTATTTTATTGTCCTTTTAAAAAAACAAAGTCTAATTTCTACAGTTAGATCAGAATGTCAAATCATCATTCTTTGAGCAATTTAAAAACATTGTATCCATAACATGAGTCTTACAAACACACTGAAGAAACCCCGCCCCCACCCAACAACTATTAGTAGAAGGCAAGAATTACTGCTTCTGGGGACTGATGTTAAGGATGCTTCATTCAGTTTAGGGACAGAAGACCATTTTTTATTTTAAACCTCTAGAACTTAAAAAAATATATAAACAGGTATTATTTGAATTTTGTAAAAATTACCTTTACTCACACACACATAGGCATTTCACAAGTACATATATAAAAAGCATTTTTATGCTGGCAGATGATTATATGGCCTAAATCCACCAAATGATGCTATTATATATTTTGGGGGCTTGAAGGGGATAGTTCTGGTAACTTAAAAACTTAGGGCCTTATGCAAGCTAGCTTGTAAGTGCTCTACTACTGAACTACAGCTCCAACAACTATACTAATTATTAACTTCATTTACATGACCCTATGCTTTTTGTTTAACTAGCTATAGAACTTATTCCTCTTATCTTTAGACAAGCAAAGAATGTCACACTACATGAGGATTACCTACATTTATTTCCTATTTGTTTAAAAACAATCAACAACAAGAAAAACCCAAACCTTGGGTTGAAAGTATTTAGTAACTTCCTGAAGAAAAATATATTTTTTCCAGGCATAGTGGCACATGTCTAAAATCCCAGTACTTAAGAGGGTAAGAAATAAAGATTGCATTGAGTTCAGGGACACATAGGCTAGTGAGGCACAATTCAAATTATGATGATGATGATACAGTGAGAGAAAATAAGGGCAGGAAAGATGGCTCAGCAGTTAAGAGTACTTGCTGTTCTTCTAGAGGACCAGAGCACATGTGTTGGTGGCTCACAACCACTGTAACTCCAGCTCCTGGAGCTCTAATACTCTCTTTTGTTCTCTGCAGGCAGTCACATATATGTAGCACACATACACACACAATTTTTTTTTTTTAACACCAGGTATGGTGGTGCATATCTTTAATCCCAGCACTTGGGAGGCAAAGGCAGAAGGAGCTTTATGAGATCAAGACCAGCCTGTCTACATAGTGAATTCCAGGCTAGCTGGAGCCACTGGAGACCATGCCTAAAAATAAATAAATAAATAAACAAGCAAACAAATGCTTTTTTAAGACAGAGAAAATAAAAAAAAAGAGATGGTTCATGCCTATAGTTTCAGCATCAGGGAGGTAGAAGACAGAGGATAAGAATCTATCATCCTTAGCTACACAGCAAGTTCTTAAGGGAAGCCTGAGTCACATGAGACTGTCAAAAACCAAGCATAAATAAAATAATGATAGAAAAACACAGGAGTTCCATTAATTTTTCTTAGAATCTATGCCCTGCAGCTAGAAACAGTATCAAGTACATTACCATCAGATGAATACCCAGTGAGACCTCCAAATATGACCAGCACATAGCTGACATCAAGCTCTCTCATGATTTCATAGGCTTTTTCTTCTGTGGACGCCATTGCCTAGAAAAATAAAGTGCAACTCTCAAAGAAAACCTCAAAGCCAACCACCTCTGACAGAAGAATATTTCCAGCAAATCTCACATATCAAACACTTGAGGATCCCTTTACTTTACCTGCCCTACTCGAGAAATGTGGGTATTATTCCATGTATTATTGTCCACTAAAATTGTCCGATTTGCCATCGCTGTAATTTGGTAGCCATAATCCCACCATGACATGACTTTTGCATCCTAAAACAAGAATGAAAAGGGAAAAGTGTCATCTCACTGCTTTGAAAAACCAAATACAAGATGAGTGTAAGGATACTTTTGATAGGAAGTAAAACATGGTTCACGAATCAGTTTCTTGACAAACTAAAGCATCACTGAGAAGAAAATTTTGACACTTGCTCCTCCATGTCTATAGTCAGGAAACAGTACAATTATGCACAATCCAACGTTCCCATAACTTTAATCCAACATTCTCAAGTACTTCAATACCAGATATTGAAACAAGCATAATGAATCAAGAGGTATAAGGGACTGTGAAAAATGACTAAATAGATAATATGGCTAAACAGATACTTTTGTAGCATTAGGTTATTATTAGTGTTTATTTATAAGACACTGTATAGCCCTAGTTGACCTGAAACTTGCTATATATTGATTTCTAACTCACAGAGGTCTTCCTGCCTGTTTCCCAAGTGTTAGGGTTAAAGTCATGTGACACACCCCTAGTCCCCCCCACCAATGCTTGTCAATAGGCAATTTTTAATAAATGACCTTTAGAAACATTACAAAATAAATTACTACAAAGATGGAAGGAAATAAAAATCACAAATTGAAAGAGGTGAAGGATAAAGATTAAAGTATTCTTAGTTTGGGGGCTAAATACACAGTTCAGTATTAGAGTAACTACTTAGCATGTATAAGCTGCTAAATTTAATTCCTAGCACTGCTTTAAAAAAATTCTTAGTTTGGACTCTGCAAATTTGACTCAGAAATGCTATTCCCAATAACTGTTGCAGAAATCATTTTAAATCCTCAAAAGACATAACCTAAAATGTTAAAAGTAGTTATTAAGTGAACTTTCCTTGATTCCATTTTCTGATTTTTTTCCTACAGTGAAAATGTATTATTTGTCTTTAACTTTTTATTCTTTTATAATTGGGATGATCTACCTCATATTAAAGCCACCATCAATGCCAAGTGTCCAAGCAAAGTACAGATAATTTAATAAAAGTCATGTTAAAGCCCTGAATGGAGGTTGTTTTTTCAAGTTTATTAAACGTTATGTTTCTAAATCTCTAATTTCTCTAAGCTTCCCATTATTAAATGTAATTACCACTGTCCCACAATCTGCCCAAATTTTCACCTCTGGAGTATTGTGACGAAGCCAATAATATGCTTCACGGAAGTCATCAAAAATTATCCTACTGCCATCACCACCACGGGCAGACAGTACGATGGAAGGAGAGGAATAGGCCTCACTGGTCACCCAGGTGGAATGAAAGGTGTAGGTGATGAGAAAGAAAGCCATGACCAGTATCATTCCACTTGCCACCTATACAAAGAATTATATAGTAAATCAAACTAAATTTATACAATACAGACCAGTTCTTTACATATAGTCAGTAATACAAATGAGATCAAAGTACGTCAGGCTACATGAATTAATTCTGAGCACCTAGGACAGTGCTCTAAAGACCCACTCACACACTTGTGTATGCATTTCCCTGGCCTATTATTAGTGTTGCTTAATTCTTACTTCATTCTTAATAGGATATGTAGAATCCTGTTGCTTCTTGTTCTTCTTGTCTGGGCGACTTATGTCCAGATTCTTCATATATGTGGACAGCACCTGGGAGACACCAATGCCGGAAAGAATGCACATAACCGGTGCCAATACCAGCATTAGACGTACCTAAAAGGAACAGGAATCGTTATCACTCTAATCAGTGTTTCATATTACAGAAGATTTATTTAGCAATTTTCAACAAACATGCTATTTCAATGAAGATGAAATAGCAAATATTTGGCATAGCCACAGTACAATAGATATATGTTACTTTAACTTGTTGTACACACGCCAGTGTGATATATGCCTTTAATTGGGAGGCAGAGGTGAAAGGGCCTCTTCAAGATCAAGGCCAACCTGGCCTACATAGTGAGTTCCAGATCAGCAGAACTAAAGGAATCCCTTCCTCCCCAAAACAGTTGAAGGCCAATCTGGGCTATGTAGCAAAATCTTGTCTCACAAACCATAAAAAAAAAATAATAAAAATAAAATAAATAAATAAATAGCAAACTTTGTGGCATTTTTTGCTTTGTTTTGTTTTTAAGATAGAGTCTTACGTAGCCCAAGCTGTCCTCGCCTTTCTGTGTAGCCAAGAATGACCTTGAAGTTTTAACCCTGACCCCCAACCCCTTCCTAAGTGTTGGGATTACCAGGTTATACCAGCACAACTATTTTGGGTGGGATCTATATGGCGGTGGGCTTTGTTGTTGTTTTGTGAGTGGGTCTATGTATGTGTCTGTAACAGGCTCTCTTGTAGAACAGGCTATTTTGGAGCTAAGGGTGACCCTGAACTCCAAATTCTCCTTCCTCCACCTCCCAAGTGCTGGCAGTATAGTATGCTTTACTATGCCTGGCTTATTGACAAAAATTTAAAATTTTTTATGTTAGAAGATATTTTTACAGATGTATGTGTGCTCTTACTCATGACATAATGTAAAATATTTTTTACTTATCTCTTTTACTCATTTTTGTCTGATTTTGTTTTTAAGAGACAGGGACTAACTATGTAGCCCAGACTGTCCTCCAACTTCTAATCCTCCTGCCTCCATTTCCCAAGTGCTGGAATTATAGGTAGACCACCATCCCTCACTAAAATATATTGCTTAATTGGTATTTATGATTAAAAGTGTCAAAAATATTTCACTAGTCTATTAAATCCTTCTCTGCCATTACCATCAAGCAGTAGACAATATTCCTAATGCTTTACAATTTTTAAATCATCCAGGTTTAAATTCCCCAATGAAGTAGAAAAGTGACCAATACAAGGTTATAAACTCAGGAAAGACAAACCCCCACAAAGAGAGTGTGTGTCTTATATACTCCTTAAAAGGATCAACAACACAAAGCACAATAGAAATTCAGTCCTTCAGGTGTTTCCCTCAGAGGAACGTACTTGTATAATCAACAGTATTTTCTGAATCCTGCCAGGCAAAAACAACTAACAAAAAAGCCATTCAGTGTTGAGATAAAAGGCTTTGCTAAGACTGAAGGAATTCCTCACCATTACAGCTGAAAAATACATGCTGGTCACACCATACATGATGATAAAAATCCGGGCATCAGACAGGTTACTAAAGCAGTAATAGAGACCAACTGCAAAAGAAGAAAGGAGAAGTAAGCAGCTGAGTCCCATCTGCAGAAACCTACAAGGGAATCACTGTATGACTTTACACATTTAGCCCAGAAACTCCACTTCCAGGAATCTACACTTAAACAAACAAACAAAAAAACAGAAACAGGCAAAATACCAAAAATTTTACCATCTATATGCCCAGCAAAGGAGCTAGTTAATTATAGTAAATTTTAAGTATGAGATATATTAAGATACTGCTATATGAAGTTATAGATAACTTGCTCTCTTCCACATCTTCATACACTTCTGTAGATTAAAAAAAATTACAAATAAATGATAAAACACTAAATCATCAGAAATTATCATGTTTTTTCCCCCAGTGCTGAGAGTTGAACTCAGGTCTCACACATGCTAGGCAAGTGCTCTACCACTGACATACAGTCCCATCCCTATCCTGATTCTTTATGACTAGTGAAAAAAATGTACAATCTCATTCATGGTCAACATCATACAGTTCACAAATGCCTATAACTTCCAGTTCCAGGGAGCTGACACCCTTTTCTGGCCTCCACAGGCAATGCATGCACTTGGTGCACTGACATACAAGTAGGCAAAACACTCATACACATAAGAAATAAAATTTAAAAAAAAAAAAATTTTTTTTCGGTGGCATTTTAGGGTGTGTACAGTGTGGTACACACTTTTAAGCTGAGCACTTAAGAGGCAAAGGCAAGTGGATCTCTCTGGGTTAGAGGCTAGCCTGGTCTATATAGTGAATTCCAAGACAGTAGTCTATACAGTGATACCCTGTTGCAAACAAACACAGTTTGGTTATGGCTCTTCCAGAGTGTTTCACTATGTGGCCCCTGGTAGATGAAAATTGACAATCCTCCAGTGCCTGGCTCCCAGCTGCTAGGATTATAGGCATATACCAAGTGGCAGAGACAGATGGCCAGGATGCTTGCAAATTTACCTTTCTCATTTTAACTTATCTATACTAATTTTACACTATACAAATTGTTTTCGCAATTAAAACTCACTATGAAACTTCAATACTGCCAAGGAGAAAACTGAGAAAGAATATGCTAGAAGTACTAAAATTAAAAACTGAATAAAAACAGAGTGATCATGAATTTCTCTTTCCCACAGAAAAGGAATCCACCTCAGTGCTGGGGAAGAGAAAGCAACCAACAGCAGCAAGTGAAATGGTCTCTAGTAGATAAGCTGGAGAAGTAACATGCTGGAGGTATGATTAAGCATAAATTAAGCATGGTGAATTAAAACTAGAGTTGGAATTTTAGGGTTCTGAACTTGCTACTATCTGTAACTTCAATTTCTGATGTCTCTACTGCTTCAAATATTAAGAAATATATACTTAACCACCCTCTGTCCTATACTACACAAGCAGACTAACAAAAGGAAGGGTTGATGATGGCTCAACAGGTAAAAGGACTTTTGTCAAGCCTGACCACCTGAGTTCAATCTCCAAAGCCCATGTGGTAGAAGGAGAGAACCAACTCTCAAAAGCAGTCCTCAAACATGTACACACATGAATGCATGAAAACACACACACACACACACACACACACACACACATGAATGCATGAAAACACACATACACACACACACACACAAAGCAATAAATAAATAATTTTAAAAATAAATAAATGAAAAAAAATTTTTGTTTTAAGGATGAGGGTAGTTATCTATATGGAATCTAATGGTGATTCTTATGAAGCTTGTTTCAAAATGCAAAACACAGTAGGGCGTGGTGGTGCACACCTTTGATCCCAGCACTGGGAGGTAGAGGCAGGCAGATCTCTGTGAGTTCAAGGTCAGCCTGGTCTACACAGTGAGTTCCAGTACAGCAATTGCTACAGGGAGACAGACCCTGTCTCACTCAAAAAGACCCAAAAAACAAAAACAAAATGCAAGACAGACCTGGAAACATAAAGACAAGGAGTTGGAGGTCAAAATAGTAGGAGGACCAGGTCGTGGGCTGGTGTTCAGACACAGAAGCAATGATGGGGATGTTGTTCTTAGCATAAGAAGGATCCAGCAGTGAGTAGAAACGCCCAGTCCAGGGAGAAATTTTTCCTGGGAAAAAAAGAGAAAGAGAGAGAAAGAGAGAGAGAGAGAGAGAATAAAGATTCTGCATACATTCCTAAAACATTAAACTAGCATCCTAGCTAATCATAGCATCCCGCTTTATTTTTCATTATTATTGTTGTGTGTGTGTGTATGTGAGAGAGACAGACAGAGACAGAGACAGAGAGCGCAGAATCCTAAGAGAGCACAGAATCGTACATGCCATGGCACATGTGTGGACGTGAGAAGACAATTTGCAGGAGTTGGTTCTCGCATTTCACATTCTAAGATAGGATCTCTATTATTGTCTCTGCTTGAGAGCTTCTAGGTGATCCTCCTGTCTCAGCTACAGACTAGGAGTCCAGGATTATATAGCAAGCACCTTTACCCACTCAGACATCTTACTAGTTCACAATATTCCATTTCAGTAAAATTCTCCAAGAGAAAAGGACTGTCTTTGCTTTATTACCATCAATAATATTTATAGAGTTTTACTCCTTTCCTTTTAAACTTGAAAATATTTTTGTTAACATAAGAATTGGGCTGTATACAAATTCAAAGAAAGGCAGAGAAGGTTCCTAGAAAGGAAATTAGGCTTAAGCCAAATCAAATTAGCCCCTAAGAAGCACAAGTTAAGAAGAATGTGGAGAATACCTATCAAACTAAACAGCCACAATTTAGTACCCACAGGCATTGAAAAAGTATCATGACATAAGAGGCAACCATGAGTGTACAGATTTCTACGATCTAATCAATAGGAAAGAAAAAGAAAACTCTGAAAAAAGATTGACCAGGTGAGACATGGCCCTTTCAGTAACTCTAGGGAGACACTCTCTGCCTAATGAACACAAACTCTGGGCTGAGTGAATGAAAAGGAAAGTAGGACTTTAGTGCTTGAAAGAAAAAGAAAAATCAAAGATAAAGATTTTTCTGTGGTCAGAAGTAATCAGTCTTTGTGGCATATTCTTCTGTCTTACCCATGTGCATTTTACTGTAAAAGCTGTACTCCTCTACCTGTCAGCATAAGAAGAGCTCCCACGGTGAGCAGGACAAAGCCAACCAAGGAGATAACACTCCGGAAAAGAACTTCAAATTGCTGTGGGTTCAGTTTGCTGCGCAAGTAATCCACAAAGGCATGGATCTGACATAGACCAAAGACTCCAAAGGCTGCCATGTGCTCTGATGAAAGGACAGGCTGTAAGGAGTGGGGGAAAGTATTATGTATGGCAATATTAGGGGTTAAAAAAAGAATGAGTTCGGGGGCCCAGCAGTTAAGAGCATTGATTTTTCTTGCAGAGGACCCGGGTTCAATTCCCAGCACCCACACAGCAGATAACAACCATATAGTTCCGGGGGAATCCAATGCCCTCTTCTGACCGCCTCGAAACACCCTGCCCAACATGTGTGTACTTCCATACATGCAGGGACTACACTCATACACACAAAATAAAAATAATAAATACTTTTCAATAAAGAATGAGTTCATACAAAATTGCCATTTTCCTGATCTACTTTAGACTGAGAAGTCAAATGAGTTCTGAAGTTTCCAAAAATACTAAGGATAGTATAGAAGATGGTTTAGTTTACCAACTATATTTTCCAAAGAATATCCAAAGCAAACCATACACCATTATGATCTACATCTTTGCCATCTGCTCAGTCCTTGGTGTGGACCATAATTTTTCTCAAATTCCTGTTCACTGAAATTCATCATTCTAGATCCAAGTATCATCTCCTTATCTGACAAGTCAATCACTCTATGTTCCATGGCATTCTAGATCTCTTTTAGCACTTAATCACTTTTTTCCTTAGATAACAGTGGTTCTCTAACTCTGGAGGGCATTATAACCAGTAGGAGTGCTAAAACAGGTTGCTGAGCCCCTACCCAGAGTCTCTGAGTCACTAAGTTTGGTTTTGTCTGGGTTTCTTTTGTTTTTTGGAGACAGGGTTTCATGTATGCCAGGCTGGCCTTGAACTCGATCCTCTAAGCTCCATGTATTTCTAATAAGTTTCCAGGCATTGCTAATGCCACTGGTCTGGAAACTACTTTCTAGAACTATTGCATTATAGTTTCATGTATTTCTTTCTCCAGCTTCCTTAAAGACTAGGATATTATTTCCACTCTATATTTTTCAGCAATTGGAAAATTACATATAGTAGGTGATTAGAAACATTTGCTTGTTTCTAAATAATGGTGAGAATTTTATATGAGAAATCAAACACACATTGTTTTCTGATTTAATTGTTTCTGTTAATGCTATAAAATACTGTAGGTAAAATGTTCATGTTTTCCTTCCTGAAGGGCTCACATTTAGGCCCCTCTAAGAAGATCAGGATCCACTGTTGTAAACTGAGTCATAACCACTAAAAGGATTGGAAATTTTAACTTTTCTGAAATTTTAACTTTGAACATTCATATCACCTCAACTAAACTCTTCCTCTTCCTCTCACAAACTTAAGCCAAGGGCTGGGCATGGTGGCATATGCCTTTAATACAAGAACTCAGGAGGCAGAGGCAGGTGAATTTCTATGAGATCAAAATCAGCGTGGTCTCCACAGGGAGTTCCAAGCCAGCTGAGGGTACAGGGAGACCCTGTCTCAAAAATAAAAAACAAGCAAACAACAACAAAAACAAAACAAAACTAAGCCAAGCCAAAGTCAAAGTAAGAACCATTAAATTCAAACTGCACCACAGCAAATACTAACACTGCTACTGGGAACAGACGCTAGTGACCAAGATTCTGCTTTTTCCATCAACAAGTGGCTCCAAATGATAGTTGTAATTTATACTCTTCTTTAGAGAATCGAATGTAAGGCCATCTAATTGGAGCTGCTTAGAAAATAGCAGCCACCAGAAACTACAAAGTCTAGGGCTTACCTGGAAACCCACAAAGGAGATCTGCATAGAAAGAATGGTGCCCAAGCAGTAAACAGTGCAGTAGGCTACATAGATCCGGTGGGAAAAACGGCCTGTCAGCATCAGCACCAGGACATGAAGAGGAATCAAGTTGATCAGGAAGACATAACCTCCCCATGAAGAGACCTATGACAGGATAGAAAAGAACAGTTCCTCTGAGCATTTTTTTTTTCCTAAGAAAGAATCACACTATGTAATCAGATGATCTCAAATCCTGCTTCAACCTGTTTAGTGTTGGGATTTCAAGTGCTACTACACTTAGAATATCTATAACCTTTCCATGGCATATCTCTTTATAGAACTATAGACTTTACTTATGCCAAGAGGTTAAAAGGACTTAACAGACTCCCACAAGGTGTCCTCTGACTTCCACATGAGCTCCATGGCACATGCACCACCTACTACATACAAGTAAATAAAAATGTGGTTAACAGATGATTAATGACAAAGGGATTTAATACTGAAATCTGATATGGCACTGCAAGCAGTGAAACAGGATACCAAGGTTCTCCACACATGAGACAGACAACACTGGCCACCCATGAGGATGGCCATCTGGACCAGGGGTTCAAGTCTTGGACTATTTCACTCCCTTGGAAAAAAAAAAAGAAAATGATCAAAAAGAAATGTCTGTTGAAAAAAAATGTAATTTAAATATATACATAGATATATATGAGTGTGTGTGTGTGTGTACTTGGACTCACTATACATCCTTAACTAGCCTAGAACTCACTATGTAGACCAGGCTCACAGAGATCCACCTACCTCTAAGTGCTGGGAATAAATAAGTGTGACATCACACCCAGCATAACTAAAAATGTGTTTTAAAAAATTTATTAGTTTAACTGTGATCACTTAGCAAGATATATCCCAAGGTTATTTTAGATGTAGCAACTTTAATATCTCAGAAATTCTAGGGAAATGTGATTAAGTAGTTTTTAAAAATGTCAAGGTACATGTTTAAATTATACAGAAAAAAATATACTGGAAAAGGAAAACCTGAAGGGGCAACCAACCTTCACTCAGAAGAAATACAGTAATACAGAATTTTAAAAACTTTATTAGCAGATTTTTTAAAAATGGGCTGGGGATATAACTCAGTAGTGTGCACAAAGAGCCCTATTGCAAAATTGAGGCATTATATTACACATCTATAAACCCAGCACATGAGAAATGGAGGTAAGATCAGAAATTCAAGGACCAGGGCTAGAGAAATGGCTCAAAGGTTAAGAGCATATATTGTTCTTCCAAGAGGATCTAAGTTCAGCTCTCAGCATTCTCTTCAGATGGCTCATAAGCACCTGTAACTACAACTTTAGAGCTCTGACAACCTTTCTGGCCTCCAAGGGCACTGCACTCATGCGCAAACCCACATAAACATGTAATTTTAAAAGAATAAAAAGCATAAAAATAAAAATGCATATTTTTTTTAAAGAAAAGAAGTTTAGCAGGCGTGCTAGTGCCTGCTTTTAATCCCAGTACTAGGGAGGCAGAGGCAGGCAGATCTCTTTGAGTTCAAAGCCAGCCTAGTCTACATAGGGAGTTCCAGGCCAGCTGGGGCTACAGGGAGCCCCTATCTCAAAAAGGCCAAAAAAATAAAATAAAGAAGTTGTTCAGGGTCATCCTCAACTATACAAAGAATTGGAGGCCAATGTGGGATACACAAGACCATGTCTCAAGAAAGAAAAAAATTTTAAATTAAAAACATGCAGAGAAGTTGGAGGGGTAACTCAGTGATGACACCAGTTGCTTAGTATGCATGAAGCATCAGATTTGATCCTCTGCACCATAATAAGAGACAGAGAGATAGAGAGTAAGAATATAAGCTTGTGATTACACATAAGAATGTGCATGTGTATAAAGTTACCATGTAGAAATAAGCAAGGGCACACTTTGCTGCCCAATAGATGGAACCAGTCTTCACTGCCTTGATCCACATGTAATAGGTGAGAAGCATGCAAAAGATAGCAATTCCTGCAGAAAAACACAACAAAAATTTAAGAAGCTGCATTAACACAAGAGTTAAGAACACTATTCTAAGACTGGGAAAATGACTTAACAGGTAAGAGCATGAACTGCTCTTGCAGAGGACCTGAGTTTGATTACCAGCACCCACATTCAGCAACCCACAACTGCCTGTAACTCCAAGCCCTCTTCTGGACCCTACCGGCACCGGTGCTCACATGCACAGATATACACACATACACATAAAAGCAGTTAAGAGTAAACACCTTTGTAACATACTAGCTCATTTCATATCTCTAATCTATTATTCAATACAACTAAATTTTAGGCAAATTATTTTACTTCCCTTTGCCCATATGCCTGTAAGCAGGAGTCTGAGTATAATTTTCTTTCTATGGTGCTGGGGATAAACAGAGGGCCTCAAGCATGCTAGGAGAGCCCTCTAAAACCACTGAGCTACACTCCTAGCACAGAGTCAACAATAGTATTTACTTCTTAAATCCATTGCAAAGACAAATGCAATGCATATGAAGTAAAGTACTTGGGGTAGTTCGTAGCATATAGTAAACAATTGGTAAACACTGGCCATTGTATTTCTGTTCTTTGGAGCAAGACCAAGTTCAACCTCTAATACTACACACACACACACACACACACACACACAAACACACACACACACACAAAGTAGATACAGGAAAAACAATTAAAAAAAAAAAAAGGAAGAAGTTTCCAGCTCCCTCTTTAAAAGGGATGACCAGAGAATATAAACTTGTCCAAGGGCATTCCTACCAATTTCTAACTTCTCACCAAGTAACATTTTTATTATTACTAAGAAACAAAGATGAATCCAAACTCTGCACTGTGAGGTTTTTACTAGGGAATAAAATGGATAGACTCTCTTCAACATTCTAAGTCTTACCTTCATTATCATAGGAGCCAGCTACAGATCGAGAAATATATCCAGGAACTACAGCAATCATGGCAGCAGCAAGAAGCCCAGCTCCTGCATCCTGGAAGAGGGGAAGAAGGAATTCATACTGACACGCCTCTGAGAGAACACAGGCATACTAACACATTCTGTGTTTATTAGAGGCCCAGAAAGAATCTAACAATTTCCAAGGTCGATGTGAGATGTACAAATGCACACAGCACACAACAAAGTTAAAACCTCTACAAGAACAAGTCCCCATGCGGACACCAAATCCAAAACTGAATACATACATGCTGAGGGCAGAAATAATCATATGAGCTCCCAGGTGGAGTGGGACATGTCAGCATCAAGAGGATTACAAATACAAGGCTAGTCTGGGTGACATAGCAAAATCCTGTCTAAGAAAAACAGTAGGAGTAATTAGGGCTGTAGCTGTGAGGGGAAAGTGCTTGCCTAGCACACATGAGGGCCTGGGTTTGATCCCTAGCACCACCATATACTAAGCATGGTAGCACATACATATACTCTCAACACTTAAAGAGTGGTACAGGCAGAAGGATCAGGTATTCAAAGTCATCCAATATAGTGAGTTTAAGGCCAGTCTAAACTATTTGACAACCTGTTCCCCCAAATAAAATAATTACATAAGCTATCAAATCCAGAGTTTGCTGGGTGTAGTTGTGCACACCTTTAATCCCAGCACTTGGGAGGCAGAGTCAGGCTGATCTCTGTAAATCTGAGGACAGCCTGGGCTAAACAGCAAGTTCTAGGCTAGCCAAGACTACATAATAAGACCTTATCTCAAAACAAACAAACAAAACAAAACCCAAAGCAAAACATAACAAAAAAAACCCAATAACAAAAACCAAGCTTGCACCGGGATGGGCTGATTAGCTCCAAGTATTTTCAGACTTAAAGGTCCCTTCCTCTAACAATGACTACATACCACAGAAACACCAGCTATACCTCAAAAGCCATACAAACATAACAATAGTGAAAGGAATAAAATTATTATTACTTAAGCTTAAAAGCCAAAGAGGGCTAGAGAGATGGCTCAGTGGGAAAAGAACACATACTGCTCTTCGAGAGGACCTGAGTTCAGCTCCTACCACCTACAACAGATGGCCCCAACTGCCTGTAACTCCAGTTCCAAAGGGATTCAGTGCCTCTGGCCTCCTCAGGCAACTGTACTCACATTCACATACCCACACAGAGACACATACATATCATAATTAAAATAAAATAAAACCTTAAAAAAAAAAAAAAAGAGCTGGGCATAAAAGAAAACACCTGTAATCCCAGAACTTGGAAAGCTGAGACAGGAGGATGGCAATTTTGAGGCCAGCCTGGGTTACACAGGAAAATCTAAAGAACAATAAAAACACAAAAATCAAGGTAGGTGATAATCCACCTGGACTGAAAATGTCAGGTGCTTAGACCATAAAGTTGTAGTGTTAACAGACAACCTTTGAGGTCTGAAAAAAAGAGAAACAAAATATAACCCACACTCCAAAAGAAAAAAAAGACTGGTCCACTGGTAATTGAATATAAGATAAGGGAACTAAGGAAAATGAAAAATTTCTAAACTGAACTGGCTTCTCAAGCCTTCCTACTAGTCTAGTCACCTCAGCTATCTCCTAACATCAAGCATACACTAAGAATAGATTGTAGAGAATCAGAGTCAGCAAAAAACCTGAAAAAAAGGAGAGTTAGTATTACAGAGGCTATTACAGATCAAACTGCTTATGAATTTTGAAAAATGTTTAAAAATATTAACAAATAATTGCTAAGTGTCTATTTCCAGTAGAAATTACCAGTTCAGTAAACTTCATGTAGTTTTTTTCCCCTTTTCCTTACTTAAATTGGTGAGGGTTTCAAAATCTAAAAATACCAATTTTAAATGTTAAGTTTTTTTTTCCTTTATATAGCAATTCACAGTTGATTTTCATGTATCAGGATATAAGGGAAAATAGCTGCAACTGATAACAATAGCAACAGGCTCTAGGGGAAGGCTGGTGTAATCCCAATTAATTCAACCTGGCAGATGTTGTCCTTAGCCTCTGACTTCCTTAAAGTAATTTCCTTTCAGGAAGCTGCTTAAGACTAAAGATGTTCCAGGATGGAGACATGGTTCAGTAGTTAAAAACACTGGCTGCTTTTGAAGAGTACCCAGGTTCAATTCCTAGCACCAACACAGCGGCTAACAACCATCCATAACTCCAGTTCCAGTGGATCTGACACCCTCTTCTGACCTCCCCAGGTATTGCATGAAACAGGTGCATTTACATACAGGCAGGCAATACACTCATACACATAAAATTAAAAAAAAAATTTTTTTTTTTAAGGCTAAAGATGTTCTGGGGCTAGAGAAATGTCTCAGGGTTAAGAGCACTGGCTGTTCTTGTAGAAGGCTAGAGTTGAATCCTAGCACACACGGCAGCTAATAATTATCTGTAACTCTAATTGCAGTAGATTTGATGCCCTCTTCTGCCCTGGGAACTGCATGACATGGATGCACTTACATACATGAAGGCAATACACTTATACACATAAAATAAAAATACATAAATTTTAAAATTAAAAAAAAAAAAAAGACTAGGGATATTCTAAAGGAAGTTAAAACATTTCATTCTTCAGGGATGCTAATTAAACTGAGGAAATACACAATTCAAAAAATCCCTGAAACTGACCAGATTCACTAAGCCCCACCCAAACAATAAGGGCAGCTAAAAAAATCTCTCAGACAGGCAGAGCAAAGCTCTCCAACCTGTCAAGCTGCCTACAAGTTGTAGAGTGAGCTCTAGAATTCCAGCTTTCACGAGCTGTCACCCATGACGGGTCACTTCTGCTCCTGTATGTAACCCCTCACTCACACTCTTATAAATAACTCCAATAAAAGTCACTGTTTCACCAAGTTGGGCTTTGGTGATATCTGGTATCTCTGCTTTGGGCTGTCAATGGTTCCCTAGCTGGGGTGAGAAGGCACCTGTTCAAGTTTCTTCAGGAATGGTGTTACACAACACTTCCTGCCCTTCTTGGGACTCACTCACCAGCATCTACTAGAGAAGTTCAACAACATTCATTCCCAAGCTTCCAGTCACCTCAAATCCTTTACCTTCAGCTCTTTGGTAAGGTGGTATGTGACGATGGTAGTGAAGGAGGAGAACAGAGGGGCCAGGAAAACACAGACATTCCGGATGTCTATGGTGATGTGGAAAAAATGAAGTACATGGTAGATTGCAGCAGAGGTGATCATTAAGCCTATAATAAGGAAAAGAAATCCCAATTAGGTTGTCCTGATAAAAGTAACTTAAGAGAAAAGGTCATAGGTCTTGACAAACCACTACAAGTACTAATGGCAACTGTAGTAAGTTTCAAAACTGCTCTGCTAAGAATTCAAACAGAAGTGCAGAATGTATAACACATCCCCCGACCATCTCCACTAGCCCATACATGTTTACCAGATCTACTTTTGGAACTTTATAATCAGGATGGAATTACAAATATCATGAAATAAAGCAAACAGAAATAAAACTGTTCTAGAGCATACAAATACTGTACCTTACTTAGGACATCAACAAAAAAATACTATTTCCCTCACCTGGGTAAATTGTTCCTCCAATGATTCGTCCCAAAGGGTACCAGGCCCGATCATCAAACCAGTTGTGAAATTTATAAAATCCTTCCTCAGCCAGAAACCGGGTAGTTCGATAATTAAAGTACCTATAGCAAAAGAGAGAAGAGCTATGTCTCTACCTCCTCCTACTCAAATATGCTCTGCTTTGCACTGTGTTTTGATTTTCAGATTGTGCCACAGAGGAATATATCACTACTTGAATAAAAGTTTAAAACCAAAAATTAAGTCATAAAAATCACTATACTCAGCTGGACATGGTGGCACATGGAGGACATGGTGCCTTTAACCCTAGAAATTGGGACGAAGCAGACAGATTTCTCTGAGTTCAAGGCTACCCTGGTCTGTATAGGGAGTTCCAAGCCAGCTGGAGCTACATAGTGAGACCCTGTCTTTAAACAAACAAACAAACAAACAAATCACTACACTAACATTAAGTCTCCTTATTTCTTCTTTTTTTAGTCTTTTTGAGACAGGGTCCTCCTGTAGCCCCACCTGTTCTGGATCTTGCTATGCAGACAAAGCTGTCCTTGAACTCACAGAGATCCTCCTGCCGCTGCCTCTGGAATGCGACACCATGCCTAGCTAAGTCTTCTCATTTCTATTCAACACTTGTCTTACTAAAGCATTGTTTTCTCGGCTGGAAATGAACTTGAAGTCTAATGTCCACACAAAGCACTCAAAACAGAATGCTTCAGTAGGCTAGCATCTGGTAAACAGAACAGCCAAAGAATTCAACACACAGAAGACCAGAACTCTGTGATGTAGACACCAGTAGATTTTGGCCTTTTTCACTTGAGTAACAAGAATATAGTTTTTTAAGTTGTTTATACCACATATAAGACCACATGGATTACTGTGATGAACATAATGGTGTTGGTATAACAACATGTACAAAATGGAAAAACTTTAACCTACATCATACTTCCTAATGAGTGCTTAAACTTTTAGCAAGATGTACTCATGTTATTACAAATATGCCTGAATGCCACCTACACTACAGCATAAAATTATATATTACATAGAAATTTCATCTGACATGGAATGCTAAAAGCTATATGGGAAGACAGAGTTCTTTAAAAACAAGCTATGTATTCCCTTCCCAAGTTTAAAGAGAGGACAAAAAAAAAAAAAAAAAAAAAAAGGGGTCTCAAACTAGGGACAATTACTTCAGATATTTGTAACTTCCTGCCCATCTTCCTAACCCAAATTTCTCCTTGGTCAGTCAAGTTTTGGTAGCTGAAGTAAAGAAAAGCAGTAAAAATCTCTATCCTTTCGTTCCTCACAGATAAATGTCATTTTGGTAGCTGTCAGAAAGACAGACGGGATGAGGGTAGAAGGCAATCAACATGTGTCAAATCATGTCCATTATCTACTTACAGGAGTTTGGGAATTTTAAGATTTATTCTTATTATTTTTAATTATGTGTATGTGTACGTATATGTGAGTACAGGTACACTTAAAGGTCAGAGCCTCAGATCTCCTGGAGCTAGAGTTACAAGTGACTGTGAGCCATCAGACATGAGTGCTAAGAACAGACCTTAGGTCTCCTACAAGAACAGTATATTCTCTCAACCATTAAGCTATCTCTCTAGTTCCTTGTTTATTTGTTTTTTTTTTATCAGTGTTTTGGAGACAAGACCTTACTATATAGACCAGGATGGCCTTGAACATGCTCTCCTCCTATTTCTACCTGGGCTCGCTAGCATTGCAGCAACATGCCACAATATCCAGCTCTCATTGCTTTAATATTTCTAACATCTTGGAATTCAACATGAAGTTCAATGTCTATTATATAAACAGAAAAAGTCAAGTACCTCAAGTTCATGATTTGAGATTCTCTTTAAAGTCTTTTCAAGATCTTTCCTTTTATCTACATCACCGCTCCTGGCCAAAACAAGAAGCCAGATTTCTCTTAGCCTAGGTAGATCTCAAGTAGAAAGGCATAATAGCAAAATCTACCACATCTTTTGAATTCACAAGACTCACTTGGTCTCTTCTAAATGATTATCTCCTTTGAAAATTTTGAGGAATTTTTTCATTGAAATGTACTGGAAATACATGTCCAACACTGAGAATTCATTTGGAATTTAAATATGAAACCCATGAATTCCAATGCCTCCAGAAAGAAATATCAAGGGAGATCAAACCAAAAAAGAAAGGAAAAAACAAGGAAATATCAAATCAAGCAAAGGTACTCACGGATCAAACTCATGGATAACACTTTCGAATCTCAGGACAGCAAAGAGACGAGTTGAAAAAGCTACAAAATTCAGACAACGAATATTTTAATGGTAGCATATTATTAAAGAACAACAGAAGATAAACAATAGCATTATGGAACAGAAAGAATTATCTGGCAGTGGAATCACAGTAAATACAAAATAACTCCTGAAGAGTCTTCACTTAGCTGTCCCAACACAGGCGAAACAAACAAGTCTGACAACAGTACCTATACTTTCCACTTAGGGTAGGATACATTTAACTATTTATTGTATTATACAAAGCCTATAATATTACATTCACCTGTTAATACTGAATGTGGGTTTTTTATAAATACATGCTGACCACTCACCCACACACACAAAACTTACTTTAACTTTGGTGCAAGGTTACTTAGGACTCAAGTAAGGAAATCTTGAAAAAAACCCAGCAAATTCTCAAGAGTCTCAAAAATATTAAGGGAAGTCAAGTATGATAGTACATGGTTATAATCCCAGTACTTAAGAGACTAAGAAAAGAGTCTGAGGCCAGTCTGGGTTACACAGCAAGACTCAGACTCAAATTAGTTACTTTTCCTGTTGCTGTGATAAGGCAACATAAGGGAGAAAAGGTTTATTTTGGCTCACAGTTCAAGGGTGAGGGAACTGTGAGCAGGGCAGGGAAGGAGGCAGAAGCATGAGGTAGTAGATCACATTGCATGTGGAAGTCATGAATGCTAGTACTCAGCTCACTTTATCCCTTTTTTCAGTCCAGGATCCCAGGCCATAGAATGGAGCCACCCAGTTAAAGTGAGCCTTCCTACCTCAATGAACCTAATCAAGATAACCCCTCACAAGCAAGCCCAGAGGCTAACCTACTCTATATAATCCCTTACTGGCTCACCCACAGTCTTGTCTCCTAGGTGATTCTAGATCCTGTCAAGTTGACAATATTAACCACCACAAGCACCAAAGTTAATTTTTTATATACTTAAGTATATAATAACTCCTATTTTCTTTCAGTTCCATGAAGGCAGAACATATCATGCTTCCTATTTTTTCCTAGATAATCTACAGTCCTGAGTTTTGTATTTCTTGAATTATTTTATCTTCATAAAATTACACAAGAATGACAAAAAGACCAACAGAAATATGCTAAAAGAAACCATTTTAAGACATTTTTTTTCCTTAAAGATTTTCGTTTTTCCAACTCAAGAAGAGGCCCACATGCAGACTCACATAACACAGCAGCCATTGACAGAATGAGAAGCTTCAGAAGTGTGTCCTGCTTCTCATAGGACAACCGCAAAAATCCAAGTTTAGTCATCTTGACATCAAAGAGGTGGTAATTGATGATATTCAAATAGCTAAAATGGAAAAAAGATCAGGGAATACTGAATACCCTCAATTTATTTAAATGAATTTTTATCTTTATTTATTATTTTTATTTTATGTATATGAGTGTATTGCCTGCATGTGTGTTAAGTGCACCTATGTTGTGGAACGGCCAGAGTCAGAAGAAGGCACTGGATTCTCCTGGAACTGGAGTTATGGACAGTTGTTAACTGCCGTATGGCTACTGGGAATTGAACCTGGGTTCTCCATTGCTCTTAACCACTGAGCCATCTCTCCAGCCCCAACTTTAGTCTTTTATGGTGGGAAAGAACCATAAAGTACAAATGAGCTAGGAAAAACACCAGAAGGATCATGGATAATACGAACACTCAAGCTTTGCCAAAAGTATAACGTACTTGCAAGGAAGCAAATACAATTAGATTAATGAGCCAAGACTAAAAAGGTAGCACCAACCTGGTATGGTGGCACACATCTTTAATCCCAGCAATTTGGAGGCAGAGGCAGGCAGATCTTTGTAACTTCAAGACCAGCATGGTCTGCACAGCAATTTCTAGGTCAACCAAGGAAACCTAGTGAAACCTTGTAACAAAGGAAAAAAAAAGATTAAAAAAGAATAATCAAAATATACCATTCAACATGTCTGTGATTCTAGCTACAATGGAGACTGAGGTAGATGGATCAAACGTTCCTGGCCAGATCCATATTAGCAAGAGCCTGTCTCAATATGAAAACCTTTTTAGAGAGATGGCCATGTATTCATGTATTCTGGCAGTAGAGAATTTGCCTAACATGCAAACGGCCCTGGGTTTCGATCTTCATTACTACAAAAATGAATTAATAAATATTCTACCCACAATTCTGTTTCCTATTCCCTCACTACTACCAAGTATGTAAGCACAACTGGCCAAGTATGATATAAGAATCAAATAGGAACACAGGTAGAAAAGGGGGTGAAGGGAAGGGCACAAAAATAAACAGATGGGAAACAAAACAAAACAAAAAAACTAAAAAAAATAAATGGAAAAGAAAGCATTCTGAAGAATGCATGGTTTTTTAGCAGGATGTGATGGTTTGTGTCTATATTCCCAGCACTTGGTGAGGCTGAGTAAGGATCATTATGAGTCTGGGTCCAGCCTGCGCTACAGAGCAAGCGCCAGCTCTTGCAGAGGACCAGGATTTAGTTTCTAGCACCTACATGGCAGCTCCTGTCTATAACTCCAGTTCCAGGGAATCTGACAGCCTCTTCTGGCTTCTGCCGGCACTGCAACCTTGTACATACATACAAGGAAAACATTTACACACATAAAAATAAACCTTAAAAAAGGAAAAACGGAATAAACATTAAGTATGGAAGTGAAAGAAGAAAGAGGAAAACTAGAAATCATGACTGATCTGGCACAATTTCCAGCCCTAAATTTATGCCTAGTTGACTGACTACAAGCTTCTTTCCACTCCAAATCCCAGTGTAGTTGCATGATCAACTAAAGAGCACACTAATCACTAATTCAAGTGGAATCGTGCACTCCAGAGGAGATAAACACAGTCAAACCACTTTATTTTCAATTTCATAATTCACACTGTAACTACTGCTTGGACCTATTTCCCCTTCAAATCATGTTTCAAGGCATCTCTGCAACTGACCTTACTAACTTAAGCTAACTTAAGTTTAAAGGGACATCTCACAGCACCAGATGATAATCTGTAGGGGGAAAAAAAAAAACAAAAAACGTTTCCTACTTAAGTAGAAAAAAAAAGGGTGTGGGATGACCAAACTAAAATGTTGAGGAAAGCCTGTAAACCATTCACAATTGTAATCACTTAAGGACAAGAGTTGTGTTAAGGTCCAAGGGGATAAAGAATGTAAACATAAAGACTACATGGCATTGTTCTAAACTATTACTATTATTATTATTATTACAGATCCTTCCTGGGTAAAAAGGAGGAGGGAAAGGTAACACTGAACTAGATGGAAAATCACAGAGGAGTCATATAGGTTCTACATAATTACTGTCCCAGAAGGGCAGCTTTGCCTACGTGTGTTTAATTATAATTCCAAAGGGAAGGGTTATGGTGCAAAGACCTAACTCCGGGAAGTGAAGAGTCTATTCCCGTCTCTCGAGTTTGTAGCTATTTTCTGGAAATAGCTGAAACAGAAACGAACTTAACACCAGAGTTGACAAGATCCACACACCTGAAGAGTAAGCGGAGGAAACGAGAGTGCTAGAAGCTGGCCTTGAAAGCTGAGTAAGCGCAGACGGTCATTTAAGGCCGGGCACAGGGCCTTTTCCTCATGTGCTCTCTGTAACCTCCACAGCCACAGGGCATGCACGGAGACACTCTTCCTACCCGCTCAGCATCCCCCTGCTTGACAGCGTCCTGCAAGCTGTGGCATCCTCACTGCTTGCCCGGGCTGCAGCTCCCAGCCCGGCCTCCCCACACGCGTGTCCACGTCCTCTCCCGCGGCTTCCCGGGCCTCGCGCTCGGCCCTCCGGCGGTCCTGCAGCTCCCAGGCCGGAGACCCTCACCACTGGCCCGAGACCCTCCCCACAACCTCAGCGTTTCCCTCCGCGCTACTCCCGGGATCTTCTTTCCCCCACGCCCGCGGGCCTGCCTGGCTCCTTCCGCAGACCGTCCCATCCTCGGTCCGCGGGGGTCCCCACACCCCACCCCACGCCCCCTCCTCCAGAAGACCGCAGGCAGGCTCTGCTCCCCACCGTCTTTCCACAGGCCTGCAGCCTGCACCTCGTAGGCCCGCCAACACC
Organism: Eospalax fontanierii; assembly: GCA_035773235.1. Classification (NCBI taxonomy): domain Eukaryota; kingdom Metazoa; phylum Chordata; class Mammalia; order Rodentia; family Spalacidae; genus Eospalax; species Eospalax fontanierii. The sequence continues at coordinate 29,301,143 of CM069539.1, read as the reverse complement.
GCCGGCTGCACCTGCGCTAATTCTCCAGCGATGCCCCTCGGCCTTCTCACCTGGCAGACGCGCCTCAGGAACCGAGTCCGCTCCCCAAGCCATCCGCTTAGTGGCGCACCCAACCCTGACTACAGCCGGGGCCCCGCCTTCCTTGCCGCGCCTCATTGGCTGGCTCTCGGCCAATAAGGAACTTCGGGGAAGCTATAGGATCCAGAGCCTGCCTACCACTTTCGCAGGCGGGACCAAGCGTGAATCCCACTTTTTAATTGGTCAGCTACAGCTATCACTTATCATCCAAGAGGCGGGACTATGAGCTCCTTCCTAGTTGTGATAGGCCGGTGCAGGGAGCGAAGCGCGCGGAAAGAACGGGCTCTGCGCAGTTTGGTTGAGGGCTGAGGAGTGACGTGTCGGTCTGTGGACCGAGAAGTAAGTCGCGGTGCAAAGGGGCTGCCGGTGTTTCCCACCCACGTGACCAGAAGCGGAAATACTCTTGAGAAACCGGTTTCGCTCCACACCCCAAAAAAGTTGGACTGTGCAGCAGTTTGCCTACGTTTTTAAGGTAGAAATGGACCGCTACCCAGTAGACGGTTAAAGGAGAGGAGGGAAGAATGTTCTCAAAACTCTCCGCCTTCGTGGTGCACACGGATCCATCGTGTGTAAGATTTGCCTTCTGATTCGCTCCAGAGGTGTTTTTGACTATGTTCCAGTAACTTCGACAGTTTCAGGAGGCATTTTACTTTCTTCAGCCCTGGCCTTTTGAAAGTGCCAAGGTCTAAAGGGGCTGCCAGAGTTGGGCTGGAAGAACCGCCTGTGCAAGACTAAGACAGCCACTGGACCATATTATCCCAGTCCGTGGACCCGCCTCGGGAGCCAGGAGGCAACTCGGCCCTGTTTGTCACTTTGCCCCTCGCTAGATCCCTGTGAGCGAGCTGCTTTCCTGCCTCACTTATGTCCTCTCCGACCCCTCAAGAACGGCGCCAAGAGCACGGAGGGGGCAGTTTCAGCAGACAATCAACTCATCTTTTAGATGTAAACGTATACTGGGGTATCTTTGTGCACTTTCAAGACTTATGTGCCTCTGACAAAGGCTACACTAAAGAAGACTGAAGCATCTGAACAAGTGTCACATTTGGTGCCAGTGACACTCTCCTGGCTTCCTTTTTACTCTCTACCAAGGAAACAACGGAAATTTACTGAAAGTGCATTAGTTAAATCAGTACTTCCCAACCATTGTATTTTCTCAGAATTCACATGACCAGTTTTACCCCAGGACTTTAGGATTCAGTAGTGCTTTATTACCATAATAAATGTTTCAAGTAATTTTATTTCAGCAAGAATAAACGTAAAGCTCACACCTGTAATCCCAACCCCACAAATTAAATTTAAAAAATTTCTTAATATAGTGAGCTGGGCCTGGTGGCAGACCTGTGGTCCCAGCTAGTTCAAAGTCATTCTGGACATTTAATAAGATCCTGTCTCAAAAAGTAGGGGCTGGATAGATGGCAAATAGTTAAAGAGTACTTGCTGCTCGTGCAGAAGACCTGAGTTTGGTTCCTATCACCCACACAGAGGCTAACAACCATCAGTAATTCCAGTTCAAAGGCATCTGATGCCCTCTGCTGGCCTCATCGGGCATTGCATGACATGGGTGCACTTAAATACATGAAAACAAAACATATTTAAATTTTCTTTAATAAGTAAATTGAAGCCTAGTGATGTAGCTCAGTGAGTGTATTTGCCTAACGTACATAAGATACAAAGTCCAATCTTTGATACCAAAGATGGATAAAAAGGAACTGAAAAAGTGATTTAAACATAAAAAAAAAAAAATAGGGGCTGGAGAGATGGTTCAGCAATTAAGAGCACTGGCTTGTCCTTCCAGAGAACTGTTTTAGTTTCAAGCACCCTGCATGGTGGTTAACAACTGTCCTTAACTCCAGTTCCAGGAGGTCTAATGCTCTCTTCTGGCCTCCGCGGGCACTGCATGCACATGGTGCAGTTAACATGTAGGCAAAACATTCATACACAGTTTTTAGGTGCATTTAAGTTTCAGGGTGATAAAGTCAAGTCACCATTTTAGGAGTCAGATTTCTGTTAAGGAACAGGATGAGAAAAGAGACTCGAGCTCTAATATCCCCTTTAAGTGCATACTCCCAATGACCCAACTTATTTCCACTGGACTTTACCTTATAAAGGTTCCACCACCTCCCAATGGGCTGAGAACTAAGCCTTCAACACATGTACCTTTGGCAGATATTTAACGTTCAAACTCCTGAGGCTTTGAGGTGTAAGTCAGTGGTAAAGCAGTTATTTAGCATGTATGAGACCCACCCTAGTTTTGATCCCCAGAACTGGAGAAAGGGAGGGGAGGAAGGGAACCAAATTATAGCACTACCACTGATCAAAAGAGCTCAAGGTCCAGAGAAATTTTTTTTTTAAAGATCAACCCCGCCCCCTAAAATAATTTCAGGAACAAAATGCACATACAGAGAAAGACAGTTTCAAGACTGCAACTTTATCTCTTTACCTTCAATTATTCTATATATTCATTTGTTCTTTTTTTTTTGAGACAGGGCCTCACTATGTAACCCTTAGCCCTGGCTGGCCTGAAACTCAGAGATCAGCCTGCCTCTGCATCCAGAGTATTGGGCTTAAAGGTGTGTGTCACCGTTATCTAGTGCGTAATGTTTTCCTCTGAGACTTTTCTTTAGCAAGCTCACATGCTTCATGTTTCCTTCTTAATATTTAGTTGGCCCTTTAGGTCGGACAACTTTCAGCAGTCTAGGAAATGTTAACTTTTCCTCCTCCAGGTGCTGGGTCTCAGAACTTTACTTATTTCCATTTTTCTCTTATAATCTTAAATTTTATTAGAGAAATGTTGGATCTCTTGATAATTGGATACAACTTTTTTCTTTTTTTGATTGTTTTGGTTGGGACTGCCTCAATTTTATTTTGAGGCTTACTAATTTCACATCTCAGTAACACTTTTTGGGGGTAGTGGGGGCAGAGTCTAGCAGCTACACAGCCCAGACTATCCTCTATCTAGTGATCTCTGTCTTACCCTGCCTCTTGTCATGATTACAGCCATGGGTCACACCTGGTTTTTGTTTCTGAGCTTACCCGTGCATTCTACCACTGAATTGTATTTCCAGTTGGATAATTCCTTCCTTCCTCTCCCATATGTCTATATGATGTATGAATGCAGATGTCTATGTCCCCTGGTACACATGTGGAAATCAGGGGACCTTTGGGAGTCAGTTCTCTCCTTCCACCCTGGATTCTAGGTCAAACTCAGATTGTCAGGTTTACACAGCCAGTACTTCTTCCTGCTGAGCCATCTTAACTGGCCCAAACCTCTCAGTTTCAGTGACTGACACTTAAAGCAGTTTCTATTAGTAGGCCAGTGCTAAGGATAAAATCAGGTATTCTAGGCTGGAGAGATGGCTCGGTGATTAAGAACTGCTCTTCCAGAAGTCCCAGATTCCATTCCTAGACCCATGACAGGTGGCATACAACCTCTAACTCCAGGCCCGACCAGGGAACACAACATCCTCTTCTGACAACCACAGGAACCTGTACTCAACACACATACCCACAGAAACACACAAATAATTAAAAAAAAATTTTGTTTAACAAGATTGTAAAGGGGTGGGGGCGGTGGAGAGAAAGCTTAGAGGTTAAGAGCCCTGGATGCTGTTGCTGAGGACCCCGGTTCAGTTCCCAGCACCCACATGACAGCTAACAACTGTAACTCCAGTTCCAGGGGATCTGAAGCCCTCTTCTGACCTCCTCGGGCACTGCATGACACATGACATGGGAGCACTTACATACATGCAAGCAATACACTCAGATACATGAAACAAAAATTAAAATTTTTAAAAAGATCTCAAAAAAAGGTATTTCATCTGTTCAATCTAAGTCTTCTAAGTTCGCACAAATATAAATTTCAGGCAGCTAAGATGTCGCTGTTTAGCCAGTATGATGATAGCATATTTTATAATTCTAACTACTTGGGAAATGGAGGCAGGAAGAATGACTTAAACGTCAGCCTGGGTAACTTAGGGAGACCCTGTCTCAACATAACCTTAGTTGTAATGCACTTATCTGGCAGGTGTAAGACCCTGAGTCCAGTCCCTAGTACTGAGGAAAAATGTGGCTGCTTAAGTAATTAGGCTTATTTCTGGAGCTTTTTAAAAGCTAGGCTTAGCTGAGTGTGGTGGCTCACATGTATAATCCTAATGCTTGGGAAGCTGAGGCAGGAGGACTGAAACATGTATGAGGCCAGCCTGGGCTACACAGTGGGATCATGTGTGAAAGCAACAACACTAAGCTTACTTAAAACAATCACGCTTAAGTTGCAGGTTCCAGGACAAATAGTGAGGTCTTCTTCAAACCACTCTGTAGTAATTGGAAGTAGTTCTTTGCAATATTATCAGGAAAGAAACATGTGTCACAGGTATGTTAGAAATAAATCTGAAACCGTGACAAAGTCTTCATGTACAGTTTGGCAACCATGATCACTTCCAAGATGTCTACTAGTCCATCAATTACATAAGCTCTTCAAACTTGGATTATAATTGTCATGTGGATAAAGTAAAGGTTTCTGTAAACCAAATCTCTAGCCTCTTCACTAGACTAATGAATGCATTTCAATATGCAGCAATCTAGAGGCTCTTCCTTCATAAATACAGCAGAAATGTAAATACTTGCTAAGAAAAAGTGACAATCCCAAAGTCTTTTATAAATGTAAATATAGCTCTAATACTATAACCCAAGTTCATTTATGGAATATCTGAATATGGAGCTCTGAAAACCATAAACAGATTATCTAAGACAAAGTCTTATGATCCGGGGCTGAAGAGATGGCAGAGATTAACAGCACTGGCTGCTTTTACAGAGAACCCAGGTTCAGTTCCCAGCAACCACAAGGCAGCTAACCATTCATAACTCCAGTTCCAAGGAATTTGATGTGCTCTTTGATACCCTCAGGCATTGCACAACACCGGTGCACTTAAATAGATGCAGGCAAAACACATGCACATAAAAAAAAATGTAGATAAATCAAATTAATGAAGAAAAAACTTAAGTCTCAAGGTCATGATTTAGAATTGAATCATTATACACTTTATGGGAAACCAGCTCACGTTTAATTGTGATATTTTAAAATTGTACAAGGTTTTGACATTTGTCCTCCCACCCCATATTTATTCTCTTAAAATGACAGAAAACATCATCAATCACAGGTTTAATGGGTTTAATAAGTTTACTCCTTCAGTTCCTATTTGCAGCACCCAATATTCCTTTGAAATACCAATCAACCCGGCAGTGACCAACAGTAAATTCTCATCTTCCAGAGTTGAAAAGTTCCGATTCTCTGAGCATTCTGTATTGCAGTGGCACTTGTCCAGAACTGGTATCTCCCCAGAGTTGGAGAACTTTAAATGTACCAGTGAAAAAAAGCTTTTTCCCCCTCAAGGGGAAAGAAAATTACTCTTCAAAACCCAGCCAGTCTGGCTATGGTGAAGGTCTATCCTGTTCCATCTCTTCAGGCTCTTTTTTTTTCTCTTTTTGCCTTTTTTTTTCAGAGCAAGAGAGACCAAAACCTAACCTGAGTTACAAGAAAACAAGACAGTGATGGCTATAAAGGGAGTGACCTGGAGCCACTGGGATGCTCCTTTACTCCCCACATCCAGAGTATGTGCTTCACAGAAAAACAACAGTAACAACAAATTCACAAAATACAACAGTTAGAATTACAAAATCCATTCATCCAGGGGAGCTGGAGGCAGGAAGGACAGTAGAAGGGTAAATGGCACAGGGAAGGAAAAAAAGTACTCAAATCAGTCCAGGCACAGGAGCTGGCAAATGCTAGAAAACAGCTGGAAACCCGGGTCCTTTCAGACCCGTGGTGGTGGTAAAAGCCACATACTGGTGTCAGGAAGATTCTGCCTTACGTGCACCAGAGACAAAAATTCCAATTCCTCAAAGTGAAGGGAGTATCAGAGGGCCCTTGGCAGTGGGTCCTGCCTTCCCTGGCAGGGGGAGGAGAACAGAGAAAAGAGCTGCCACATCCTCCATCCAAATCCCACCCATCCCATTTGGACAGTAGGGAACTCAGTGGCCTGTAGGAGCCTTCAGTTTGGCAGGAGACGGATGTGGTGAAGGGAACTTCTCCGCAGAGTTTGAGCTGCTCAGAGCTGACTGCAGGTAGACTGTCTTGTGGAAGAGTCTGTTGCTCAAGAAAACCACCAAGGAGAAGAGGCGCAGCTGGAAAAGACTAAAGGACAGGGGACCCAACTTGTTAGTTCTCCAGTTGATCAAAACAATTGTTTCTAATATGTGATAGCTTGACTACATTACATTGAAAAACAAAGCAACAAAACTGATCAAGGAAGTACAAATGTTAAATATATACATTGAACAGGCACCTAAAGAATGCACTGGGGGCGGGGTGGGTGGGTGAAGAGATGGCTCTGCAGTCAAGAGCACTGGCTGCTCTTGCAGAGGACCTGGGTTCAGTTTCCAGCACATATGTGGTGTTAACAACTGTCCATAATTCCAATTCCATGGGATCTGACGCCCTCTTCTGCCCACTACAGGTACTGCACACATGTAGTGTATTTACATGCATACAAGCAAAATACTGATGGATATACATAAGTTTAAAAACTGTTTTTTAAAAAGAATGCACTGGGGCAGAGGAAGAACAATGGTAAATCATTTGCCTACCATGCCCAGGCTGAGTTGAATTCCCATCACTAAAGAAAAAAAAGGACCAGGTCCTGTTACTGCCATGAATGCCTTAAAATCATGTTTAAGTGCTGGGGTTGGACTTCTTAAAAGGAAGTAAAGTGACATTTTAGATTAATCCAGATTTGAAAAGCACTTTTCTATGTGGTCAGACCACAGCTCACAACTTTTTAAAAAAGTGGCCATTCTGTGTTTATCTCTGAATAGGATACCTATTTCAAACCCGGCCTCCCAAGGCTCAAGGATCATTGCAGAAGAGGTGGAAAGATTTTAAGAACCAGAGGGGGCAGATAACCACAAGGAAAGAGAGTCTTCTAGACAGCCAGTGAGTTACACATACGAACTCACAGCAGTGGTGACAGCATGCACAAACCCTATGCAAGCTCAAACCAGACAAAAGCCCAGTGCAGACACAGGGAAGTGGGTGAGAAATCCCAACCAAACCTAAGGAACTTCTGGTAATTGATGCCTGCTGGGAGGGAGAAAGACAGTGTCCTACAGGGATGAGGCTACTGGTGGGCAGATGGACCTGTACCAAAGGACATTAGGGGATACAAATAAGACTCTATAAGCCGTTTTATATATAGATATATATAAAAAAAAGAGTAATTGAATGGGGGACAGTAGGAAAAGGTTTGGATAGGGGAGGGGATCTAAACACCATCAAACTATACTGTACGAAAATTTCAAATCTGTTTTTTTAAATGACTATTCTTTAAAAAATGAGTTTATTGACTTTATTCAGATGTTTACAAATGCCTTACATCTAGTAACTTATTTGCTTGGAACTCACTCTGCAGCCCAGTTTGTCCTTGACATTTTTTTTTTTTTTTGAGACAAGGACTCCCTATAGCTCCAGCTGGCCTGAAACTAACTATGTAGACCAGACTGACCTTGATCTCACAAGAGACCAGCCTGCTGCTGCCTCTTGAGTACTGGGATCAAAGGTGTGCACCTTCCTGGCTTTGAACTCTTATCAATCCTCCTGCCTCAGCCTTCTAAGTGCTGAGATTATGGCGTGTACTGCACCACCACTACAAATGTGCATTTTAAGAGTATGTACAAACAGGCTAGGTTTGGTGGCATGCACCTGCACTCAACACTGGGGGGCGGGAAGCAAGGCAAAAGGTTCACAAGTCCAAGGCCAGACTTAGTTACACAGGGAGAAATAAAAATGAATGTGTAAGAGCGTCAACTAGGGGAATATATAATTTATATGCAAATATTCATGCAAAAAATTTGGGATCTATCTCAAAAGGGTTTCTCTCTCTTTAAATTGTATATTAAGGTTTTCCTTCAACATAAAAGATCATTTATAGAGTGAAAGTTTCATCACTAGCTGACACCTACTATGCTTTTCCAGGAGTCTTTGCTTCATTGGCGCTGATGATGAATAAAGGAAAGAGGATAGAGAAGAGACAGCCACTGTAAAAAGAAAACAGTCAAAGAGTCACCTTCATAAAGCAAGACTTTGGTAAAGATATTAGAAGCCCCAAATCTTAGCTGGCTTTGCCAACAACATGCCACAATGAAACCTTAATATATCAGACATAGCTTTTGAAAAGAACGTAAGATTTTCTAAGCATCTAGCATGTTTAACCCCACTCTAGAAGGCAGCAGAGTCAGAAAGACTACACTTGGGACTGGAGAGATGGCTCAGTAGTTAACAGCACTGGCTACTCTTGCAGAGGATCCGAGTTCCATTCCCAGCACCCACATGGTGGTTAACAACCGTCAGTAACTCCAGTTCCAGGGAATCCAAAGCCCTCTTCTGACCTCTTCAGGTACTGCACAACACAGGTGCCCTTACATACATGCAGGCAATACACTTGTATACATAAAAATAATATATATCTTTAAAAAGACTACATTTTAATACTGACAAATGTCAATCACTATTTATGAAGAAAATAATCTCTTGATAGTCAAATAATATAGAATGCTAGGTAAAGAACTAAATAAACAAGATGTTTACTAAAAAGATGCCTGCTATCTGAATTTTTATTTTTCCAGTCATTCAAACTTCTCTAGTCAAATTACCTGATAATGTAGGAGGATTGCATTGCTGTGAGAAAAGCCAAGGGCAAGCCAAATCCAAAGTAGTACGGCCAATTCCTTTCTATGTTTGACAATCGCTGGTGCATTTCAATTCCTGAAACAAGGAAGTCGGTACACTTTGACTACAATTGGGTGGGTGGGAGGGGGGTGTCCTGGGAGTCGGGGAAGGGAAACAATATGATCAAAATACCTTGTCCAAGGTTCTCAACCAACTTTCGAAAAATATTTTTAAATAAAATTGTACAAAATTTCCAGGCAAGGTGGTGCACCTCTTTAACCCCAGCACTTAGGAGGCAGAGGCAGTCTGGTCTACATATCGAGTTCCTGGCTAGCCAGGGCTATATAGTGAATGCCTCAAAAAACTGTATAAATTTGGGGCTGGAGAAATGGCTCAGCAGTTTAAAAATTGTACAAATTTGATTAAAGATTCAATGCAAAGATTTCACAATTAATAATCCTAATTTCAAAGCTGATAGGCTAGGCAAATTATGAGTTTCAGCACCAAGAGCCTTTGTTTGCTCTGGTCAAGAACAAAGCAAACTATCAAATAAAGGATGGTACCTCTATTGAAAGTAGTGACATTTTTCAACCACATTCACTCAGATGAACATGCCAAAAGCTTTTGTTTATTTAGGTTGGAATTTTTGAAATAGTATCTCACTATATAGGCCAGGCTAAGCTCATACTAAAGATCCTCCTTCCTGTACCTCAGCATGCTATGTTACAAGTACTTGGTGCCACACCTAGCATCAAAGTCTTTTTAAAAGATTCCCAGCTGGGTATGGTGGCTTGTTACACTTGTAAACTCAGCACTCAAGAGGCTGAGACAGGAGGACTGTTGCCTCAAGTTCAAGACCAGCCTGGACCACATAAGAGTACCAGGCCACCAAGGGCTACAGAGCATGACCCTGTCTCAAAAAATAAAAAAACTTTAAATATATTTAAATTTTTAAAAAGAGACTAAAAATTAAAAAAAAAAAAATCCCAATGGATGTCTGTTATCCTAATACTTGGGAGGCAGAAGCAGGAGATCTGTAAAGTCCAAAGCTAGTCTGAGCTACAAGAGTGAGCTAAACTCAAAGCCAGCCTGAGTATCAAAAGGCCCTGTCTCAAAATAAAGAAAAACAATTTTGAAATTCTACCTGCACTGACATCTAAACTTCTCTGAAACAACCTATGCTCATTTATGCCATGTTCTGGCCCAGTCAGAGCTACACCACATTAAGTACTAAATGATAATTCTATAAAGCCTCTTCCTCAGCCTCAAAGGTTAAACTCACTAAGCCAATGAGTAGCATTTCTGAACTGGGCCTCTACATTCTGGGTTTCTTTACATGGACTTACCTTTATTGAACCAACGATACTCAAAGCAGTACAGGGAGTAGAGAAGGGACATATGCAGCAGACTAACCAGCTGACCAACAAGATGGATGGGAAAGAGACTCACAAACATCCCCTGAAAAACAAGTGCAGCAGTTCATAATCCCAGAGCTTCAGGGACACTTCCCACCCACCACTCGGATGGCCTCCTTGCTGCCTCTCAAGTCTGTGAATAGCAGAAGCAAAGCCAAGGAAAGAACAGTTACACTCATGCTTCTTATGATACCCCATTTAACTCTGTTCTCGTAAAAAAAATGTTTCTGAAGTGAGTCTCTCTTAAGAAGCCCACATCCATACCTCAGGTATATGCTACTGTCCTTTTCTTAAAGTCAGTCAGTGTCTCCGTCACTGTCCCTCTTCAAATCTCAGCTATAGGGCTAGGGCATGGTGGAATACACCTTTAATCCCATCACTTATGAGGCAGAGGCAAGCAGACTTCCGTAAGTTCAAGACCAGCCTGGTCTACATACCACCTTCCAGGCCATACAGGGCTACATAGTGACACCCTGCCTCAAAATGAAAAGACAAATAAATAAATCTCAGTTGTGTACCATTTCTTATCCCTACCTAATAAACTTCAATTCAGCTTCTTAAAAAGTGGCTCACTGGGTAACAGTGCTTGTTATGAAAGCAACAGGTCAAATTCCACACATATAAAACCTGGCATATAGCTAAATGTGCTTATGACCAACGCTAGCATGGGGTGGAAAGCAGAGGGGAGGGGCATGGGGGACAGGGACGGGACACACGCAACAGAGACAGGTGAATTCCAGGAGGTTGATGGCCAGCTAAAAATGGTGAGTTTCCGGTTCAGTGAGAGACCCTTTCACAAAAATAAGGTGGAAAGCACAAACACACATACTGCAACACACCATCCACACAGACACATAGTGCTTTAAAAACATTATTTTCAGGTGGCATGGTGGCACATGCCTTTAATCCCAGCACTAGGCAGGCAGAGGCAGGCAGATTTCTGTGATTTCAAGGCCAGTCTGGTCCACATAAGTTCCAGGCCAGCCAGGACTATAGAGTGAAACCCTGTCTTTAAAAAACAAAAACCATCACTTTTTACAAGGCACATACACACACTCCAGTGTAAATGCAAAAGAGTGTGAAGTTCTCTCTAGATGGACTGTTTCCCTTTTAAAATCTCCTCCAGTGTCTAAAAGGCATTCTCACCTGAATAAGGAAAAGAGCCTGTAGCAAAAGGTTGAAGAGCATGTCAGCAATTATTTTGCTGACACTGGGGAATGGATGAGGTTTCCTCCCTGATACCTCAAATGCCAGGTCAGCTATATCCTGAAACAAGAGAGCAGTACAGCAGAATACGAATTAAGTGGTCCAAGTCTCCGCCCGCCAAGCTAATGCCACTAGCACTATCAGTTGAAAAAAGTTCCCAGACTCTGGCCATGAAATATTTCAGTAACTTGAGACAATAATTTCATTTCACGAAACCACAAAGATTACCTACTGGCTACTTAGCTTAGAAAGGTTAAGGTTCGAAAATGGTCTTTATATGGCCACTAGCTTCACAGACTAAAATCCTATGTCAACCCATTATGTAGTTCCCAAACTCTATTCTGCCCTGGACCTACTTGAAACCAAATGGCATTCACAACTTTGCTAAGCACAAACAGGGGGAGCACCCAAAGAGCACTGAAAATTGATGTGAGGAAGAATTCCAGCCATGACCAAACATCTCCGTGCAGTGATGGATCACCTAAGAAAAGTGAAAAGGATTATTAGTTTAATTAGACAAATGGATAGCCAGAAGACCAAAAGTGGAACTATTTTTTGACTATTCCCTTGTCCCCATCTCTCTGTTTCTTGTCAACATGTCACTATAACTAAAGTTTTGCATGACAGTAGACATACCACATTCTGGCCACAGCTCTACTCCAGAGTAACCAGATATGTCCTGTTTATCTTAAAACAAATCTGCTTACAAGGTGACTAATAAGATGTCACAGTGATTAATTGCACAGCTAAGAGGAAACCACCTGGATGTAAATCCTAGCTCTGCTACTTACTGATTCAACCAACTTCTATTTCCTCATTCATAAAAGGAACAGACCAACAATGCCTATTTCAAAGAGTTCTTGAGAAGTCTAAGTTAAAATATCAGAAGCTCAGGGCTGGCAAGATGATTCAATAATTAAGAGCACTGGCTGTTCTTGCAAAGGACACAGGTTCAGTTCCCAGGACCTATATGTGGCTAACAACCCTCCAAAACTCTGGTTTCAGAGGATCCTATGCTCTCATCTGGCCTCCATGGGCACTGTAGGACATGGGAGTACAGACAGGCAATACACATACACACAACATACATACACAAATCCATCAAAAAGTTCTGATATGTAGAGAGTGCTCAGGAAAATGAGGAAGACTAAAAACAAACATCGAACACTCCATCCCCCACAAGTAGCAAGGAGCCAGGTCTATACTTACCAATAATTCGGGCTGTTACTGACTGAAGCACAGGAATAAACACTCGATAAAACAAGAGGAGACTGAACTAAAGGAAAAAAGCAAAAAGTAATCAAAAGTCTGTCTTTGAAACTCTTATTCTACTTTCAGTAGAATGATTTTCCAGTCAGGACTGCCTGAAGACAATACGAAAATCAGACCCATTTCCTATTTCTTGATACTCCTAGTGAGTAGTGCAAACCTGTACTGCCTGTCAAAAAAAAAAAAAAAAAAAAAAGAGCTTTCGGAGGAAGAAAACATTTTAAACATCATGCAGGTCTAAGTAAACAGGCACATACTAAACACACTGTTGTGTTTACTAATTAAATCTCAAGCAAACATCTGAAAATACTGGTGTTAGAGAATATAAACTGAATTATACTGCATCCCAAGTCAAAGGCAGTATTTACTCGTTTGTGAAACATACAAATTTCATTGAAGACTGTGCAGGCTCTGTTAATTATGGGCAACCTTTTCTGATCTGGGTTTTAACAATAATCAATTCTAATCAATTACTATAACCAGAAGCAAAAAGAATCTTGCTCGTGTGGCCACATCTGCGCTTTGCCTCTGATCTCCACCAAAGAGCCCTTAGTCAAAATGTCTAGCAGTGTAAACACAAATGTTATCTATAATATTAAAACGTGTCAATGAATCATACAAAAATAAATGCATATTCAGGACCTTCCAGGCACTTGTTACATATACATGTTGAATGAAAATGAAAATAAAATCATTGTAAATACACAAAATCCAAAATTATATTTGCTGTTTTCTGAAATTGGTTCTCATGTATCCCAGATTGGTCTCAAACTCACTATGTAGTCAAAAAGGACCTTGAATTTCTGAGTTTTCTGCCTTTACCACCCAAGTGCCAGGATTATAGATTTTTTTTTTATTCATTTTTTTAAAAGTTTTTATATGTATGTATGTGTGCCTGTTTGTTATGTGTACCATGTGCATATAGGTACTCATGAAGGTCAGAAGAAGGCATTACAGTCCCTGGAACTAGACTTACAGGCAGTTGGGAGCTGCCTGTTCCATACGGGTGTCTTAAACCAACCTGGGTCCTCTGCAAAAGATCACTGAGCCATCTCTCATGCCCAGCAGTTTGGATTTTTTTTTTTGAGACAGGGTCTCACTATTATAACCTTGGTTGGTTGGGTGGTCTGGAACTCCCTACAAAGGCCATGCTGGCATCAAACTCAGAGAGATCCACCTGCCTCTGCCTCCCAAATGCTGGGATTAAAGGCATGTGCCATCACGCCTGGCAATTAACTCTTTTAGTTAACATATGAAATAATGGGCTTCACTACAACATTTTCATACATATCACTGTATATTACTATTTGCTCCACTCCCCTCCTCTGTCCCTATCAACATGGTAACTGTAAGTATATATAGCCAACTGGGAGATAATCCATTGTAGAGTCTCTAGGAAACTGTTGAAAAATATTAGCCTAGCAACAATCTAAAGACACTTGTAAGAACATAGAATTTGAGGAACTTACCCAGAATACTCCGCCATTCCAAGCACAGCACTGGAAAATTCTACTAACAATACGTGGCTCACTGAAAAAGACCATAAGAATTTAGCTTATAAGAAATATAGGTTGTTTCCTGATGTCATGCAGTAGCTCCCCATTTTATACCCTCCACTGGTATCTAATGTTCTCCAAATGTTCTAATTCAGTAATGAGAGCTAAGATAATTCGGAGGATTCAGCTATTTTGTTTTTTAAAAAAAAAATTTATGTGTATGAGCATTATGACTTGTGTCATGCAGTGCCTGCAGAGGGCAGAAGAGGGTGTCAGATCCCTTGGAACTGGAATTACAGATAGCGGTTAGCTGCCATGTGGGTGCTGGGAATCAAATCTGGGTCTTCTGTCAAGAACAGTCAGTGCTCTTAACTGCTGAACCATCTCTCCATCTCCACAGCTTTTTTGTGTGACAGGGTCTTACTATGTAGTCCAGGCTAGACTCAAAACTCTTGGCAGTCCTCCTGTCTCAGTATCCACAGTGCTGGAATTACAAGCATGTACCACTACACCCAGCTTTACTTAGAAACAAAAATCGGGGGGGTCAGGAGTGTAGTAGCAAAAGTGCTTGCCACAAAAGCCCGGTGATCTAAGTTTTATCCACTGAACCCACATAAAGGTAGAAGAGAAATAACTCTACAAAGTTGTCCTTTGACCTCTACATGTTTACCATGACATGGATGTACCACAACTCCACAATAATTGTTTTAAAAGAGAAGTTTCTGAAATCTGAGTTGAGAGATGTGTATAGAAGCCAGAGGACAACTTTGTAGAGTCAGTTTTCTCATTTCATTATTTTGTGGGTTCCAGGGATCAAACTCAGGTCGTCAGGCTTGCATGGCAAGCACCTTTAACAACTTGAACTACCTTGTTGGCCCTGATTTTATTTTTCAATATCATGCTGTTTTGAGTAAGGATCCTAGTTTAAGTCAATATGCAGGGAGCACGACGGGCAGAGGTGGGAAGAAGCACCTATAACATTTTCCTATTACAAATAAATAGATAAATAACAAATACTGGGATGGTAAAACTGTAATTCCTTCTGTAGGATCTTTATTCTGCACTAAAGATCTGACTCCCTCAAGTGCACCTCCAGGATCCTGGGACATGGCCTACACTCACCTCTCTGGCTTCCGCTCTCTGCTCTGGGCTCTCCTCTGGGCCAGGACACTACTTGCCCTTCTTCGACGCTGCTCCTCTCTCTTCTGCTGGATTCGAGCATCTAGCTTTGAGATGGTACAAATGCCCCAGATGGAGTCTTTGATTCCCTACAGGTAGGACATTTTTAAGGACATACTATGGATTAGAGAGGACTTTCCAAAGTTACATACAAGAAAGTGACTAACAGTAGAAACAGTATTTATTTTGTTCTATAGCTTAAGGAGACTTTGATTCCCCAACTCATGATGATGGAACTCAGTATTTCAGGCATATTAAGAAAATACTTTGCCACTAAGTCAGATCCTCAGCCTTTACTTATTTATTTTTATTTTGAAACTATCTCTACAGAAGAATTGAAATAATGGAGAACTTCCAAATACCAAGTCCAGAATCATTAGTTTAATAATACATACTTTTCTGAATCATTCATATAGGTTGTGATATCAATACTCCATGTTTTTTCTTTTCTTCTTTTGGGTGGTGGGGAGGTTGAGACAGGATCTCACTACATAAGCCAGACTTGACTTCAAAGTCTCAATCTTCTTGCCTCAGCTTCCCAAGTGCTGGGAATAGAGGCACAGTGGCCAATAGGACTACCTCATCATATTCCTATACGATCATTTCAATCCACATTCCAATCTTTCTATTCATCTCAACCATGTCCCCCACAGCCTTTATTCCCAAGTAATTTAATCCAGAATCAAATACTGCATTATTATGTGTCTTTAGTCTTTTCAAATCAACAATAACTCTTTATCCTTTGTCTTTTCTTCTGTTTATTTATTAATTTGTGTGTATGAGAAAGCATGTGCTTGCAGGCCTTGGCACATGTGTAGAGGTCAGAAGACAACTTGTGAAAATCAGTCTCCAGGACCATCAAACTCAAGTCATCAGGTTTAGGGGCAAGCACTTTCACCCAAAGTAACCTCCTGCTGGCTCTAACATTCTTTTAAGGAATATACAGACAAGACATTTTGTTGAATATTTTCAAGACTTAGCTTTCACCATGATTATTCCCAGATTAAACATTATGAGTAAGAATATCACAGAACTGACAACATCACATCAAGAGACATATAAGCTGGGCCTGGTGGCATATGTCTCTTGTCCCAGTACTCAGACAATCTGGCTTATATAGAGACCCTGTTCACCCTCTCTCCCCAAAATGATGGCACATGGTAACTGTTCCACACTTGTGGTAATGTTAATTGTATGGTTTCAAACTTTCTCTTCTAGTAGGTAATGTGTGAGGAGACACTTCTGGAACCATGCAAATATCCTGCCCATCAAGTTCTCCCCTTGATTTAGCATCTTCCCACAACTCTTGCCTAAGCCAATCTTGAATTATATGGTTACCTATAATAGCAGTTTCCCAATCCCTCTATATTTACCAATACTATGAAGCCAAGTTACTGTCTTTCCTCATATTCTTTCAGTATCAATTTAACCTCTACAGTGTTCCCATAATCCTGTATTAACTCTAGAGGTAAAATACTGGTCAAGAGAGGACAAAGACTACACCAAGTTTGGAGAAAGACAAAATTGCTATTAAAAAAAGAAAAAAAGAAGTGAAGGGAGGAAAAGAGGTAGGGAAAAAAGAAATAATTACTGTAAAGTGTGAAGCTTTAGAGAAGAGAGTTCTCTAAGACGGAAGCATCACGAAAGCAGAGCTGGAGAACACCACTGAAGGGTGGTACAGATCTGGAAAGTGTTGCTGAGTTTATAGAGATGGTGGATAGACAGCGACAAAGGTACCTGCCAGTCATATCTGAAGATGTCCAGGTTACTGTTGCTGCTATAAACACCAGAATTACCTGTCACCCAGTTCTAGAACTGCATTCATTTGTCTGTCTAGTCAATCAAATATTGAGCAACTTCAATGATCTAGCCACTGGTCACATGGACATGTTCAAGAAGATAATGTAATTCCAGCATGTGGGAAGCTGGACAGGATAACTGCCTCAAGTTCTAGAAGAGAGAGGGGGAGACAAGCAATTGAAAGGAGAGAGGGAAGAGTGTTCATTCTTGTCTATACTACTCAGTAAATAGGAATTTCCTGATTTTTTTGAGACAGTCTTTTTATGTATTCCAGGCTGAACTCCTGGTAATACTCTTGCCTCAGTATGCCAAGTAGTAGGAAGAGAAGCATATACTATCCTACACGTTTGCTGCTTGTTTAGTAAGACAGGATCTTGCTATGTAGCCCTACATTTTATGTAAAAGACACAATATAAAAATTCTAAAACACCTGAAGGATATCCTAGTTAGTTCCTTCAGCAAAAGAAAGGTCAAGAGACAAATGCCTTAAAAGAAAATGCACTCACCCTGCCAAGGTCCTGGAGAAAAGTTTTGACACTGTCAGCCATCTCTTCACTACCCAGACTATCAGTTACACAGCAGAGAGGGAAGTGCCCCCAAATCTCTCATCATGGAGGGCCTGGAAACAGATGGAGGAAAAGACATGCTAAAAGCATATTACTTTCATGATCAGTATTTCTACATGACAACCCCACATTCTTGTAACTCTATTACAAGAGCAATAGATTTTAGCACTAATGTAATGAATTAAGTGAGGCTATACATGTAACCAATGAAATCTAAAATCCCAATGTTTTTGAGGTGAGGTCTCAATAGTCCAGGCTAGTCCCATACTCCTAGGCTCAAAAGATCTTCCTGCTCAGCTCCCTAGTAACTGGAGAATAGCTAGGACTATAGAGATACATTTAGTTAGGGAGCAAATATGCTCCTGGAAAAGTGGTCTCCTCTGAGCCTTGATGTTCCTAACTGTTCCTCCTAAACACTCCAAGTACTTTTGAGGATATCTTCAAACACTTCAATGAGATGCTAGAGAGATGGCTCAGCAGTTAAAAGCATTGCTGCTCTTCCAGAGGACCAGAGTTCAGTTCCCAGTATCTATGTCATGCAGCTCACAATTTCCCATAACTCTAGATCCAGGAGATCTGATGTCCTCTTCTAGCCTATGAGAACACACATTAGAAAAACAGCGAGGCACTGTGGTACATTGTAATTCTAGTTCTCAGGAGGCAGAGACAGAAAGATCACCACAATTTTGAAGCCAGGCTGGTCTACACAGTGAGATCCACACCAGCTAGGGCTACAAAGAACTTATCTTGCAGGGGTAGGAAAAAAAAAAGAGCCACACACACTCAAATGAAAATTCAAGAGCAATATACAAGTTTCAAAAAATTACTAAATATGTACTTCAATCACACACAGTCCTGAAATATACAGGAAAGTTTGAGGCATGACATAAAGCTATCTACCAAGATCTCTAAATAGGTCTTTCTATGATTTCTAATTTTATTATTATTATTTTTTTTAGCACAGTCCAGGGGATTTGATTGAGGATTTCACATATGCTAAGCAAGGTAAGCTACTATGAACCAATAGCCCTCATTCATTTTCTGATTTAAATATACATGCATATAGTTTAATAATCATGCAAGAAACAGCGAGGTTGGGGCTATAGTACAGACGTATGCTCAATATGCATGAGTGCCAGGGTTCAATCCCCAGTACCAAAAAAAATTCATATGTATAACTGATCTTTTAAAAAGTGTTAGCTGGGTATGGTAGAACATATCTATAATACCACCAAGTGGGAGGTGAAAGCAAGAGGATCAGGAGTCCAAGATCATTCTCAGCTACATAGCAAGGAGGAGGCTAGCTATATGGAGGCTACATGAGACCTGTCTCAAAATGAAGCAAAGGGAATAGAAAGGGTTTCTCATTTTATTTCTCAGGCAAATGGGAAACCTAGCTCCAAAGAAATCAATAAATTGATAGGGTTGGAAATGTAGTGCTTGTACGGCATGTGCAAGGTCCTGGGTTCAATTCCCAACACCAAAAGAAAATTAAGATAATTGAGCTAGGTCTGGTGGTGCAATCCTCTAATCTCAGCTTTTTGGGAGGCTAACAAGTTCAAAGCCAGTTATGGGTAACTTAGTGAGAAGTCTCAAAAACAAAACAAAAAGCTGGGGACATAGCAGTGGTAGAGTCCACCCAGAAAGTACTATAGTCCCTGGTACTGAAAGGGCAAAAGAGTTCATTCTACCACATAGCAGTCTCAATATCTTAAAGTAGGCAGAAACTCTACTCACAGAGATTTAAGAACTTAGGATTTTAAAGTTCTCCCATCGCACTAAATCAAGCTTGTGATCTTCAGTTTAAGAGACAATGGCCTTAATACTATGCTAATTTCACAGGCAGCTTGTATAAAACTCAAACTTCAAAACATAGGAACACTTTGCTTGACCTTTGGCCCCTCCACCAAGCACCTCATTGACCCAACTGGCCTAACGCCATTCAGAACTGGAAGAGCAGGAGCACAGCAGCCAGAGGGCTACCTGTACAATACCACATGCATTGTCTGCTCCTCGGGTCAGATCCTACCAAGATGTGTTCACTTCAGGCAGAGACGCTTCTGGGGTTAAGAAACATCTGTTATTACTCCCATTCCCCCTCCTAAAAACAAACATCTGAGTTCCAATTGTGCACACATAGGTCTAGGCACTGTTTCAAGAGTTGTGATGAAAGCAGCTCAAAGCCAGGTGAATGCTAAACGTCCAGTGGTGGACAGGAGACCAGTGTTGTAAAGATTACCACTGATCCACCTTCTTAAACAGTGATTTGCTCATCTACAAATGAAGGAAAAGTCTTCACAGCGTTTTTGACTACAGGAAACAACAGAATAAACAAAATTCTATATAACCGCAATCCTTCTAAAGAGCACCTACTCTAGATTTCTCCCAGGTCCCTGAGAGGGACCTTCAAACATGTCTATCCCAGCCCTGATCCACTGTTATTTGACTCCTGGTAGATTAATACCTGGTTTCTGCATGAACAATAGGCAGAACAGTTACTGACTAAATAGGGCCTTTGAAGGACAAGCCATTTCAATTTTATCCTGAGATCCTAACATCTTTCCTACAGGAACATTTGGTATGAATTACTCCGTTTAGCAAACTGCTGAGGTAAGCGGCCACAATTTGAGACCACACACTGACTGAATGACAGAGGGCTGGTACAAAGGAGGGAATCAAGGTGCATCTGGTTCACAGCGTTTCACAGGTGGAGAAGTTAGAAGGCTTGTCCAAAGTCACAGCAAATGAAAGCCAACTACTGCGAACTTCAGAGTTCTAACCTTAGGTCCAGACTTCTTTTCACTTAGGCTTTGCAATGCGGATTCTTATTTAATCCGAGCATCCTATGGACAAATAACCTTCCGTAAGCCTGGAGATGCTGCTGGCCACTAAATTCTTGACAGTCATTAGGGAGGATTAAGCATCTAGAAAGGCACAGTCCTGCACTTTCATTTCTAAGTCACTAAACCCAAGTCCCGGAAGGCAGGACGCCTGTGTTTCCCACTCCAGGCACGGAGAAGGTAAACACCCCACTCATCACCCGGCCGCAGACTGCCTCCCCGTCCCCGGTGGGCTCCGTCCCGTCTCCAAACAGCTGCTGGGCCAAGGGCAGAGGAACCGGTCTTCCTCCCCAGCCACAGCCGCGCACGAGGTGCGGACCACGCTCACCTCCGATCACACGGGAGCTAAAGATAGCCGCGCCGCACCTGAGAGGCTGGACGCCGCCGCCCCCGCGTCCGGCCTGCTCCCGCGGCCGGGGTCCTCGCCCAGAGAGCCCCCGGAACCTCGCGGACCCGCTCCAGCTGGCTGCCCCTCACTCGTTCCCCGGGCCCGGCCGCCCCGGTCCGCCGTGCAGCGGTTCCGAGGCCCGGCCCGCCGCGGCGCGCACCTACCTCGCAGCCCCGCCGCCGAGGCTCCGGCCCGGGCGCTCGCCCACCACGGTTTGGCTCGCCTGCTCCGCGCCCCGGCTGCCCGCTCCGCCCCGGCGCTCCCAGGGCCGGGGCTGCGCCCGCACTGGGCATGCCCGGGCCGCACGGGGCCGCTGGGAAGTCGGGCGGGCAGGGAGCCGGGCGGCCGAGCAGGGGCGGGGCCAGCGGGATGGGGCGGGACCAGTGGGCAGAGGCGGGGCCGGGGAGCCTGGGAAATGTAGTTAACCAGGCGAGTAGGTCCCCGCCGCGTCTAGGCATCCTGACTATAAACTTTGGCTGCCCCCTCCCTGTCCCCTCCTCGCCAAATCGCTCCTCACTGACCGGCAGTCCTGTTCTTTAACCTCAACTTATCCCCACAGCAGTGCTGGTCTTTCAAAAATACCATGAGGCCAAATAATAAGGGAACAATAAAATCGGGGTCACCTTGATTTCTTTGAAGTATTTCTATAATTAAAGACTACTAAATCAGACATGGTGGCGCATGCCTGCAATCCTAGCATTTGGAAGGCTGAGGCAGAAAGACTGTTGTGAGTTCGAGACCAGCTTGGGTTACATAGAAAGAACCTGCGTCTATATAACAAGTATCCGTCTCAGAAAAATAAGTACTCTGTTGATAAGAGTACTTACTTAGCATGCACAAGGCCCTGGGTTTGATACCTACCACCATATAAATAGGACATGGTGGTTGTACGCCTGTAATCTCAGCACTTCAGAGGTGGAGGCAGGAGAATCAGAAGTTTGAGGTCGTCCTTGATTACATAACAAGTTCAAGACCAGCTTTGGCTACAGGAGACCCAGTCTCGAAAAACAAAAACAACCCCACCCCCCAAAAGACGGAACAATGCTGGGTTACATCAAGGTGATTCAGAATACAAGCCACTGTCCTGTTAGGTTGTGTTAAATGTAGATTCTGAAAAACGAAGGAGGGATCACTATTTCCACCTCCATCCCCACCAGTCCAATTTTATACCAGGCACTGCAATTTCTTGCCATGAAACTTATAGGGGAGGCCAAATTTCACCTCTAATATTTTAGGTTTCTTCTCAAGGCATAAGAAATTAAACCAACATAACAGGTCAATATGAGAAAAGCACACAAGATTATAAATGAGTTAATAAGTGACACAGGAGCCCTTAGAAGGAAATGAAGAGGTCTGGGGATGTATGTGCATAAGTGATAGAGCACTTGCCCAGCTATGCCAGTTGCAAATTAAATCACCAGCTTCACAAAAGCGAGGTAGAAAAAGCCCAAATGTAGCAAAACTTAAATGCTTCCATGTTACATTGAGCAAAGAAAGGCAATTATGGGGAAGATAAAGGAAAACCACTATTTTATTTACTAATTTTCATTTTTTGTTAAATTTTATTTTTATTATTATTTTTAATTATGTGTATGTATGTGTGTCTGACTGTGGCTTTCTGCATGTGAATGCAGGGCTGAAGTTACAGGCTGCTGTGAGTAGTGAAGATGGGTGCCGGGAATCAAACTTGCGTCCTCTGGAAGAACAGTACATGCTCTTAACTGCTGAGCCATCTTTCCAGTCCCTATTTATTTAGTTTTTAAATATGGACTACTTCATAAATTTGTGCATTATCCTTGTTCAGGGGCCCTGCTAATTTTCTCTCTCCTATTCCAGTTTTAGTATTTGTGATGCTGAAGCAAGCACAAAAATCACCGTGTGTGTGTGTGTGTGTGTGTGTGTGTGTGTGTGTGTGTGTGTGTGTTTTGTTTTGAACAAGGTCTAATGATGTAGCTCTGTCTGGCCTGGAACTCACTATTTAGACCTGCCTGGCCTCAAACTCACAGAGAGATCTGCCTGCTTCTGTCTCCTGAGTGCTGGGATTAAAAGCATGTACTACCATGCCTGCTGAAAATCAGGCTTGTTTTGTAGTGTCCTGACTTTTTTTCTAATATCTAGCCCGAGGCATACATGATAAGCAAATGCCTAGACGTAACGGAGCTACAACCCCCTGCTTTCAGGACAAAAAAGGGAAGATAATAGTACCTTTTGGCCTGCCTAATATACCTGAGGACCTAGGTTCAAAAGAGCCTCTTTCCTTTTCCTGCTGTTTTTATTTTGTTTTTAAATGTTCTCAGCTCAAATTATGCAAAAGTGGTGTACTTCGGGCGACCTATTTTCCTACCAATCATTCAGCCTTGCCTATAAGCCATTTCTTTCCTATTCCCAACCTCTTCGGTCACTCATGTCTTTCCACTTTCTAGTTTCCTTTGTCTCTGCCAATAGTTAGAGCTGCTGCTGCTAGGGACACCTATAAAATCAATTTTTTACAATTATGAGCTATTTGGTCCAGCCTCCTAGGTGGAGGGAACCTGAAACTCAGATGTCGAGGTCAGAGGCAAAACAAATACCCAGACCTCTTGACTCTCTTCCAGTTCAATGAACAAACAGTGTTCCCTGGCCCAAATTCAAACCCAAGTCCAGAATAAATTAGCCCCTCTGTCAGGCTTGCTGAAACCTTACTCTCTCTTTAAAGAAGACAATACTCAAAGTTAAAACCAGCAAGGTGGAGGAGGGAATCAAGGCTCCCTGAAGAACAGAAGCCATTGCTGAGAAGGTGCAAGCCTGTAATCATAGCACTGGGAAGGTTGAGACAGGAGAATTCTAAATTCAGAGCCAGCCTTGGCTATCTAAAGAGCCTCTGTTAAAAAAGAAATTCCTCATCAGAAGACACCTGCCTTTAAGCCTAGCATTCAGGAGTCTGAGGAAGGCAGATCTCTGTGAGTTTGAGGCCAGCCTGGTTTACACAGAGTTCCAGGCCAGCAAGGACTATATTTTGAGACCTATTCAGAAAATAATACAAACAAACAAAACAAAACATTCCTGGATGTGAAGCCAATTTAGGATTTATATATGAAAACTCCTATGTGGAGGAAACTTTTTTTTTTCTTATTTGATTCAGTCATGATCAATAATCTCATCTTCGGTAAAAATAGATCTGGGTCTAAGAATTTCCTCTCCGAGTCTCTATTCTCATGAATCTATTAATCTATTTACTCCAGCATTAAAATCATTATTAGCTACAAACTGAGCATGCTAATGCTTGCCTGTAAGCCTAGCAGTCAGGAGGCTAAGGCAGGAGGACTGCTGCAAGTACATGGCCAGCCTGGGCTACATAGTTCTAGACCAGGATAGGCTACAAAGAGAGACCCTGTTTCAAAAAACAAAATCATAATTGAGAAGAAACATTCATAAAATAGTCTTTTTCTCTATGTGAATAAATCTCTCTTCAACTGCTTATTAGAAAGATCTATATAGAAAAGATGTTTCATTAGGAATTTTATTTTTATTAAAACAAGAATCAGTTTGTGGAGGGTTAGAAATCTCATTATAAAGAGATACCAGTGGCTTAATGATAAACTGATTCTTGTAATTATCAATTTAAAAAATAATTCTTCCTCCAAATTTTATCCTTTCTAGAAAAAAAAAATCTGAGGTTAGGGGGACTGGAGAGGGCTCAGTGGTTAAGAACACTGGCTACTCTTGCAAAAGATTCAGGTTTCTTTCCCAGCACCCACATGGTGGCTAACAGCCATCAATAACTCCAGTTCTAGGGGATCCAACTTCCTCTTATGGCCTCCACAGGCATTGCACTCATGGGTATACTTACAAACATACAGGCAAAACATTCATACACATAAGTTTTTTAAATCTGAGGTTAAGTTTAGGTACCTGTTAGTGTTGGCACCTGGGAGTCTAAGACTGGAGGATCAGTTGAGCCCACAAGTTCAGTTCTGGTCTGAACAATATAGCAAGATTAAGTCTAATTTAAAAAGCAAGAAATGTGAAGCTAGGGCTGGAGATATACCTCTGTGCTACAGCACTTGTTTAGCATGAAGGAGGCCCTGGGTTCGGGATGAGGGATGAATCTACTTGGATTGCTTGACGGAAGGAAATCTTACACATCTCAACCCATGTAATAAAATATAAAGAAAAAATGGGCAGAAGGTAGACTATATGCTTAGCATGTAGAACACCCTGTGTTCAATCTTGAGCACCAGCAACACTAAAAAATTAGTAAAAGTAAAAAACAATAATTACTATACTATCAATGGCAGCAGGGAGACACAGCTCAGGACTGCTGCCAGAAGTCTGAGGAATTCCCTTCCCTCTTAGGGACCTCCACTCAGGTAAGCTGGACTCTTGATTACAATAGAGAATTTAAGGATGAGTCAGAGTAAAGCAAAGTTAGCAAATTTATGAAGTATTTGATAGAGATTCATGTAAGAAAAAAGATAGCATATAATGCAAAGACGTGGATGTGTGCTTCTTGAGAGTGTTGTGCTTAGGTCATCTTTATAATGGTTATATCTGCATGATTTTTGTACCTGTCTTTCTATGTCCTTCCTTCCTTCCTTCCTTCCTTCCTTCCTTCCTTCCTTCCTTCCTTCCTTCCTTCCTTCCTTCTTTCTTTCTTTCTTTCTTTCTTTCTTCTTTCTTTCTTTCAGACTGGGTCTCATATAGATGCCCGCCACAGAGTCTGTTCCCCAAAACTGAAATTAGACCAGGAGATCCTTGACTTGTGCCACTCAGGAGTCTGTTGACTATTAGTGAGAGTGAGCACAGTACTGTTGTCCTTAAGAGATGGGGGTGGGAGGTCACTACAATCTCACGTAATTCAGGTTTTCCTCAAACTTGCCATATAACGGAAGATGACCTTGAACTTCTGATCCTCCTGCCTCCACCTCCCAGGTTGAGGGATTACAGGTGAGTATCTTTACATCCAGTTTACTTAATGCTAGGGACCAAACTCAGAGGGCTCTGTACATGTTAGGCAAGCATATCAACTGAGCAACCTCACCCCAGCCCAATGTTGTGGTTTTTGAAGTTACATTGCTCAAAGTATGCGATTCACAACAAGATCTAAATACTAAGCAAAGCTTAAAATTTAAGTAAGATTTTAAAATTAAGTAAAAATTATAAGCTAGTTTACTTATTTCTCTTAACTTGAATAATTTCCTTTGTAAATAAAACTGCAAGGTAGCTTTATGAGTGTGTGTATGTGTGTGTGTATATGTGTGTGTACACCTGTCACAGCATGCAAGTGGAGGTCATAGGACAACTTTCAAGAGTTGGTTCTTTCCTTCTACCTCATGGGCCATGGGGATCTAACTCAGTTCCTCAGGCTTGGCAGCAGCTGCCTTGACCTCTGAGCCATCTCACAAGCCCTAAGGTGCAGCACTAGTATAGTAAAAGTCAAGGTTATAATCATTCTCGCCTGAAGCAAGCATAGTTCATCTGTTGTTTTTAACATGCTTAAGTTATCTTTTAAGAAAACACTCATTGTCTCATTAGGCAATTTTGGCTTTATTAGCTATGTTGAAGTCTGTTGGCTCTCAGTCAGCAGAGAAGCAAACCAGATCCCAGGGTAAGGGACTTCTTTTCCTTTTCAAATCCCTGAAGTTTTTCTGTTATTCCATCTTGCCTCAATACCTTGTATTATTTTTAAATATTTATTGTTTGTTTGTTTATGTGTGTGAGCCTATGTAACTTTATGTGTACCCCATGTGTTCAGGTGCCTACAGTGGCCAGAAGAGGGCATAGGAGCCCCTGGAACTGGAGTTACCAACAGTTGTGAGCTACCTAACTTGGTGCTGGGAACCGAACCCAGGTCCAATATGTGTTCTTAACTGCTGAGACACCTCTCCAGCTCCAAATACCTTGTATTTTTAAATATTTCTCACATATTGATGTAGAATTAGATAACCCTTGTTTGACAAGTAGGGGAGAGAGTCTATAAAAGTTAGTACTTTTATAAATGAAGAGGAACATTAAAGCAACACTGAACTTAGAAGACTCGTTTTTTAGTCTATGAGCCTTAGTTTACATGTTTGCTTTGTGCTGCTGCTTTGTTTATTTTTGCTCTTTTTTTCAGACAAAGTCTCATTATGTATCCCTGACAGATCTGGAACTCACCATGCAGACCAGGATGGCCTCAAATTCACAGAGATCCACCTGCCTCTGCTTCCCAAGTGCTGGAATTAAGACACTACACTTGTTATTAATCATGGTGACCAGGGATTACAGCTTCAAAGTCCCCAATGTAATCCTCACCAGTTTTGTCTGTAAAAGCAGCCCCTTCATCCAGTTGTGATGGTACATGCTTGTAATCCCAACGTTCAGGAGGCTGAGGCAAGGAGGGTGTCTAAAAGTCCTAAGCCAGCCTGGGTTATAGAACAAGAGCAAGATTTTACCTCAAAGCAAACAAAAATAAAGAAAAGAAACAGAAAAAAAAAGAAGAAAAGGAAGGAAGGAAGGGAGCTTCTGATCTTGTTATTGGAGCCTCTTGAGTAGTTGGATGCATTAGTTATGTTTCTGTTCCTATAATAAAATGCCATGACTGAAAGCAACTTACAGAACAAAGGGTTTATTTCTGCTTAGGTTCCAGAGGGAGAGATCATCATGGTAGAGGAGGCATGGACGTGAGCAGCTGGAGCAGGACGCTGACGGATCACGGTCCATGCTAACATAAGCAAAGACCAGAAGTAGGGCTAGACTATAAACCTCCAAAGCCTGCCCTCAGTGACATACTTCCTCCAGCAAGACTCCACATCATACCCTCCCTAAACAGTGCGGACAACTAGGAGTCAAGTGTCCAAATGCATGGGCCTATGGGGGACATTTCTCATTCAAATTACCACAGTGGGATTACAGGGTTTTACCACCAAGCCCAACATTGCACAATCTTTCTTTCTTTCTTTTTTTTTTTTTTTTTTTGTTTTTTGAGACAAGGTCTCCGGCTAACCTCAAACTTGCTGTGTAGTTAACGATTGTCTTGAACTCTAGCTTCTTCTGTCTCTACCTCCCAAGTGCTAGGATTACAGGCATGTACCATGCCTGTTAAGTGATTCCAGCTAGGTCTGCTTGGTGCCCAGTGCCACGCCCTTTCCCTTTCCTTGTGGATTACTGCAAGCCCTTATTAATTTTAGGTGGTATGTAATCATCACTAAAATAGTGTTCCTCAGAATTATAATGTGAAAATGAACTACCTGGAGACCTTGCTCAGTACAGATTCTGATTCAGTTGATCTGGATGAGAACCAAGATTCTGTAGTTCTAACAAGTTCCCAAATGATCCTAATAAACATTTCCCAAGAGCCTGTTATCTTTCTTAACTAGGTGTTTGGGACACATGATGTTCTCAACTTGCTTTCTTCCGATGGGAAAGCAGACAAGGTAATGCAATGAAAACAAAGTATTAAGGGAAAGCAAAGACAAGAGGCCAAGAAGGGAACAGTACGCAGTGCAAGCAGCATCAGCAAAGCTACCCAGCATCTTCAGAGCACGGTGATTTGTTCGGCATGGCTGGGACTTAGAATAGGAGGAGAATTGGCAAGAGATACACTTGCTTTTCATTGCAGGCTCTAGATGCCAGACCCTTTTCGAATAATAAGATTTAGTGGTAAGCAAGGCAGACAAGAAGTCTGCTTTAATGGAGCTCTCCTTCCTGTAGAATGAAATAAGGTAGCATAGAATAAAATAAAATGGAATAAAAGCTGGTGTAGTAGCTCATGTGCTTGGGAGACTGAGGCAGCGGATTGGTGAGAGTTCAAGGACAGCCTGAGATAGATGAGAATCTGTTGAAGAAGAGGGAGGAGGAGAAGGAGTGGGAGGAGGAGGAGGAGGAATAAAATAAGATAATTTCTAATAGTGATCAATGATGAAAAACAAAATGTTACAATAGCCTAAAGAATGACTGGTCAGGTGGCTGCCACTGGCTGTCTGAAGGGTCATGCTTGAATAGGTGACTTTATGTTGAGATCTGAATATAAAGGAGCCATCGATGTAC
The DNA here is from genome assembly GCA_035773235.1 of Eospalax fontanierii. Taxonomy (NCBI): domain Eukaryota; kingdom Metazoa; phylum Chordata; class Mammalia; order Rodentia; family Spalacidae; genus Eospalax; species Eospalax fontanierii. Next base: position 29,272,180 of record CM069539.1, on the reverse strand, counting down.
AGATTTGGGGTCAGCTGGTGTTGTGGTTCACACCTTTAATCCCAGCACATAGGAGGCTGAGGCAGGTAGATCTATGTGAGTTTGAGGCCAGCCTGGAATATATAAGTGAGATTATGATTTAAAAAAAAAAAAGATTTAGGGTTAGCAGAGGGAACCAAACACATAAACTGCCAGACCAAAGCCTGCCTGCTGGGCATCAAGTATTAAAAAACAAGGACTATGTGGATGCATATATGACCAAATCCTGCTTTCCTGCCTAGCTTCCTCTTTTGCTCCCACCAGCATCCACAATCACCAGGTTGTCTTGATTCCATCACACACACACACAGACACACAGACACACAGACACACACACACACACTCACACACACTCACACACACACCCGTAAATCCATCCCTATATTATTGCAAACTCTTCGTGCTCCCAGCTAGCCCTCTCTAGTCCATTCCCCTCACAGTAAACACAATTTCAGAAAACGGAAATCTGATCATTCATCTCTCTGCCTTAAAGCCTTCAGTAGCTGCCATCTCTCCATCAGAATGATGCCAACATTCCTCATGCTATGATTACTGCACTAAGAACCTCATAACTATCTTACCATACACCCCACTGAACTCTGTATTTCAGCCGTGATTTCAAAACTGCACCATTTCTCTTCTCACAGATGCTCCTCTGGTGTCCCTTCGCCTCCTTCCACCTCGTCCACCCGTGAACCTTTCTCCCATCCATCATACTCTGTACAGATCCCTCCCAAGACCCTTCTCATTTCTCCTTTGAGCTACAAGAACATCCTGAATAGTAGATTTACTTGCACAATTATTTGTCTGCCCCATTACACTAGGTGAAGATTTATTGCTGCTTTTCCTTTTTTTTATCGTTAGCTAGATGATGTCTAGTATTGAAGCGTGTACTCAAATTTTTGGAAGGAGGGGACTGGACAGATGGCTCAGCGGTTAAGAGCACTGGCTGCTATTGCAGAGGACCCAGGTTCATAGTTCCCAGCACCAAATGGTGGCTCACAACTGTACAGATCTCCAGTTCCAGGGGATCCAATGCCCTCTTCTGTCCTCTGCAGGCATTGCATGACATAGGTGCACTTATTTACATTCAGGCAATATGTTTACACACATAAAATTTAAAAAATTTTTTAATTTATGGAAAGAATAAGTGAATGAACTAAAAGAAGCAGAGATAAGCAGGTATATATGGCTTTTTAAATTATTTATTTATTTTTATTTTATGTATCTGAGTGTATTGCCTGCTTCTGTGTAAGTGCACCCGTGCCATGCAGTGCTTGCAGAGGACAGAAGAGGGCCTCAGATTCCCTGGAACTGAAGTTACGAATGGTTGCTAGCTGCCATGTGGGTGCTGGGATTCAAATCCAGGTCTTCTGCAAGAATAATCAGTGCTCTTAACTGCTGAGCCATCTCTCCAGCCCCACTATGGCTTTTTAAAGAAATTTTTTTTCTTATTTTATGTGTGTGAGTGTATTGCTTGCATGTATATAAGTGAACCCATGTTGTGCAGTGCCCACAGAAGTCAGAAGAAAGTGTTGGATTCCTTCGTACTGGAGTCACAGATGGTTGTTAGTCATCATGTAGGTGCTGGGAATTGAACCCTGGTCATCTGAAAGAGGAACCAGTGCTCTTAACTGCTGAGTCATCTCTCCAGCCCAGATAAGGCTTTTTATATCTTCCTTTTTATTGTTGTTTATTTATTTTGCTTGCTTATTTAAATATTTTGAGATAAGGTCTCAATGTGTAATCTAGGCTGACCTGAACCTTGGTATATTGACCAAGCTGGCAGTGAATTCACAGATATCTACTTGCCTCTGGCTCCCAAGCACTGGAATTAAAGGTGTGTGCCACCATAGCTGGCCTGGAACTTGTTATATAGACCAGGCTGACTTTGAACTCACGGAGATCTGCTTCCTGAGTTCTGGAATTAAACGTGTGCATCACTACACCTAGCCAAATACGTATTTCTCAAGATACCACATTGCGCTCTAAACAATGGTTGATTTCCATTAGAGAAATCTGGCAAATCTCATTTGCTAATTCCAGATTTTCTCATGGGGGGTAATAGGAATTATATTTATTTTGGTCCTCATTTCACATATGATACAATGATGTGAAAGAGGGATCTTGCTCAGGACAACATGGCATGTTGAGGATGGGATGATTTGGAACTGATTTGAGTGTCCCCCCCCCAAAGACTCATGTGCTGGAGGTCTGTGAGAGGTGGTAGAATCTTAAGAAAGGAAGCTTCCTGGATGATGATTAGGTTGGACTGCCCTTGGAAGGCTTACTGTTGTTCTTGCGGAGTGAGTTAGTTCTTGTGAGAGCAGGTTTTGATAAAGTAGGGGCACATGCTTCTGAGTGTGGTGGCTTACACTGGCAATTCCAGCATTTGGGAGGCTGAGGCAGGAGGGTTACCATGAGTTCAAGGCCGATCAGGGCTACTTAGTGAGTTTCAGGACAGCTGGGAGTGAGAGCCTACCTAAAAACTGAATAGAGTGAAAATAGAAGGGAAAGAGCAGAAGTAAATAAACAAATAAGTGAATAGCAAGGACCCTCCGTGCGCTCGGCCGCTTCCGCTTCCGCACACAGCTGCTTCCCCTCCTCTATCAGGTCAGGCTGGAATGTGGCTATGAGCTCCTTGCCAGTCTGCAGGTGCCATGCCCTGTGGACCCTCTAGCCACTACATCATGAGCCAAGTATATAGTGTTTCTAGTCACAGGAGTGTTTTGTTATTGCTGTTGGTTTTTGTTTGTGCACTAAAGATTGAAGCCTGTGCTTTGCATAAGCTAGGCAAGGGGCTCAGATTCTCTTCCCTCCCTGCCTCTCCTCTTCCCTTGTCTCCCCTCCCTTTCCCATCCCCTACTCCTGTCCTTTTCTCTTTTCCTCCTTTCCCATTTCCTACTTCCTACTAGAGCTAACAGAAATACTTCCTTACGTCTTTTTGTTTACATTTTATATTACTGTAGCTCAGGCTAAACTGGATTTAATACGTAGCTGAAAATAACCTAAAAACCCTGATCCTTCTGTCTTCACCTTCCAAGTGTTAAGGACCTAGGCATAGCTCAGTGGTGGAGTGTCTGCTTGAGATCTTGGGTGGGTTCTGATCCCTAACAAGAGGAAACAAAAACAAATGTGGTTCTCTCCTTCCACCATATGGATGTGGGGGGTGGGGATTGAACTCAGGTCCTCAGGTTTGGTGGCAGCCATGTTTACTTTGCTGAGCCATCTCTCTTTGTTATCTGGTTTTATTTTGTCTAGTGCTAGGGACTGAACTCAGGGTCTTATACATATGAAACAAGCACTCTGCCACTGAAATATCCCTAGCACATTTTTGCTTTGTTTTGTTTGATTTTTTATTTTCTGATAACCTCATACATGTATATAATGAACTGTAGTTCTTTTCATCCCCTATTATGCTGTTTCATTCCCGTTTTTGTTTTTTTGAGACATGGTCTTGTTACATTGCCCAGACTGGCCTTGAACTCAGCATCCTCCTGTTTCAGCCTCCCCTCTGCTAGGATGACAGGGTTACACTACCAAGTCCAGATTCTTTCTATTTACATGTTATTCTGGTTAGTTTTCTATTGCTGATATAAAAACATCAACCAAAACCAACCTGGGGAAGAAAGAGTTTATTTAATCTTACATGAGAAAATTTGGAATAAGCAAAAATAAAAGTGTATTTTATCTTACTGGGTCACAGTTTCATTACTGAGAGAAGTCATGGCAGAAACTCAAGGCAGGAACCTGGAGGTAGGAGCTGAAGCACACACCATGAAGAAATGCTGCTTCATGGTTTGCTTCTCTGGCTAGTGCTCAACCTGCTTTTTTTTGAGACAAGTTCAAAGCCAGCCTGGTCTACATAGTGAGTTCCTGGCCAGCTGGAACTACAGGGAGACCCTGTCTCAAAAAGACTGGGAATAAAAAAAGAGAGAGAGACCAGGCTGGCTTGAACTCACAGAGATCCACCTGTCTCTACTTCCCGAGTGCAGGGATTAAAGGCATGTGCCACCATGACAGACCTATTTATTCACTTTCTGAGACAGTCTGCCTTCTTATACAACCCAGGATCACCCGCCCAGGGATGGCACCATAACAGGCTGGGTCTCCCATATTGCTCAACAATCAGGAAAATGCCCACCAGACATGGCCATAGCCAATTCAATGGAGACAATTCCTCTATGTTTATTCTGGCTATTTCATATCATGAAATCATGTACCATATAGCCTTCTGTGTGGTTTATTTCATTTATATAATATATTCAAGATTTGTCTGTGTTATTATAGTATGTATCCACAATTTGTTTTTAAAGATATTTTACTTATTATTTTTGTTTTATGTATATGAGTGTATTGCCTGTATACGTGTAAGTGCACCTGTGTCATGAAATGCCTGTGGAGTCAAAAGAGGGCATCAGATTCCCCTGGAACTGGAGTTATAGATAGTTGTTAGCTGCCATGTGGGTGCTGGGAATAGAATCCCTGGTCTTCTGCAAGAGCTGCTGGAGCTCTTAACCACTGAGCCATCTCTCCAGCCCTATAATTCATTTCGATGACTGAATAATATTCTATTATAAATATGTCACATATTACTTATCAGTTCAGCTGTTAGCTATTAGTCTCCCTCCCTCTTTTTTTTTTTTTCAGAGATAGAATCCCTCTGTAGTCCAGGCTGCTCTTGAACTTTGAACTCACTATATAGCCCAGGTTAGTCTCTAATTCATGGTGATGTTCCTGAATGCTAGGATGATAAGCCTAAGCCACCATTCTTGGCTTTGGGGTTCACATTTAATGTTGACCTATGTTTTCATTTGTCTTGGGGAGGGAGGGAGGGAGGCAGAGAGAGAGAGAGCGAGAGCGAGAGAGAGAGAGAGAGAGAGAGAGAATTACTAGGCTGTATGGTCATATAATAAGGGCTGACTTGAAATTGACCTTCACTCCCTTTTTCTTTTGTCCTTTTGCCATCTCTAGTCTTTTGGCCGTAGAGAAGCTGCTGCTAGTTGCTTAAGATGTTAACTACTACATTTGTCTTTATTCACAGAATCCAGGTGGCCTTTGTAACATTCTTCCTTAGCAATAGCTCTGGGAAGTCCAAGTCTTGTGCTAGATAAGGAATACCCACCCAGTCTGCAGCCTCCATGTACCTCCTTTCTCTCCCCAGAAAAGCCTTTCAGTCTCTTGAGCCTCCTCAGAAGGAGGTAGCCCTAGCACTCAGGAAACAGAAGCAGGCAGAGCTCTGTGAGACTAAGGTGAGGCCATCTTGGTCTACATGGGGAGTTCCAGGCCAGCTGGGAGAACCTGGCCCTCCCACCCACCCCCTTTCCCCACAAAGTACTTGCTCTTGCAAAAGACCCCAGTTCATTTCTCAGCACCCATGTCACATAGCTCACAACTACCTAGGGGATCTGGTGCCCTTTTCTGGTCTCTGTGGGCACCCATACATGTGTGCACATGTACAGAGACACAGACACACATACACATCAGTAAAAATAAACTAACTCTTAAAAACAAAGATTTTTGGGAGCTGGCAAGATGGTTCAGTGGGTAAAGTAACTTTCCTGGAGATCTGTGTTTGATCCCTGGGAATTCATGTAAAGGAATGAGGTGAGAACCAACTCCACAAAGTTGCCCTCTGACGTGTGCACCCTCACCACATGCATATGTGCACACACAGATAAATACATTTAAAAATTTATTTATTTTTATCTTAGGTATATGAGTGTTATGTCTGCATGTGTGTAAATGTACCCATGTTGTACTGCCCAGGAAGGAAAGAAAAGGGTATTAGATCCCCTGGAACTGGAATTCTGGGTGATTGTTAGCCACCATGTGAGTTCTGGGATTCGAACCTAAGTCTTCTGCAAGAACATCCAGTACTCTTAACATTGATCCAAAATAATAAATTTAAAAAATATTTTATTTGTTATTTTTATGTGTATGAGTGTATTTCCTGTGTGTAAGTGCACCCATGTTGTGAAATGCCTGTGGAGCTCAGAAGAAGGCATGAGATATCCCTGGAACTGGAGTTACAGGCATTTTTTTGGTGCCATGTGGGTGCTGGGAATCAAACCTGGGTCCTCTGTAAGAGCAGCCAGTGCTCTTAACTGCTGAGCTATCTCTCCAGTCCCAATAAATTACACTTTTTAAAAAATGATTCTCTACAATTATGTGAGAAAGGTTGGATAATGGGGACCAAAAATTCAGTTAAATAAGGGAAATGAATTCAAGTGTCGTACAGCACAGTTGAATGGCTAAAGTTTATGATTATACCCACACACACATATATTTATTTACATATATTTATTTGTGGATGAGATGTTGGGTGTCAAATCCAGGACATTGCACATTCTAGGCAATAGCTCTGCCATTGAGCTACAGCTGTGCCTTTACATTTTAAAAATTTAATGTGTGTGTTTGTGTGTATAGGCATGTATGACTACAGGGTGCATAGGTGCAGTGTGGCTTGGCACATGTGTGGAAGTCAGAGACTAACCTGCAGGAGTCTGTTCTCTCCTTCTCTATGTGTGTCCCAGGGTTCAAACTCAGGTCATCAGCCTTAGGAGCAAGCACCTTGACCCACTAAGCCATTTCACTGGCCCCAGTCTCTGCATTTATAAAGTACTAGAACACAGGCATTTAAAGATTCTCAGCACAAAGATTTGAGAAATCTTTAAGATGAAAATACTAATTATTCAAATATGATCATTATACATTGTATATCTATATAAAAACATCATACTATATTTCATAAACGTGCAATTATGTATTAGTTAAACGCAAAATGAAATATTTTAAGATATATACTTTCTTTTCATTCTCTTTTGAGGCAAGGTCTCATGTAGACCAGCTGACTTTAAACCCCTTGTGTTACCCAATATGACTGTGAACTTCTGAGTCTCTTGCCTCCATTGCCCAAATGCTGGGATTACCGTTGTGAGCCACTAAAAGCTACATATTTTTAAAAGTATTTTAAGAATAAGTATTTTGATTTTGAAACTGTGAATACGTCTTCCGATTTTTCTTATTTTTGAATTTTACATTAAAATTATTCACTTGTATTTTAGGACATCAAATTTTGTTTTAAAAAGAACTAAAAACACGGGGTGGCCTAAGACAGCCAGTGCGTGAGGAACACCTCCGTGCACCCTAGGAGAAAAAACAGACAAGATACCAACCCAGGGGAGTGCAGGGTCTCCTTGGCATTTGCCAGTTTCTTTGCTAGACAAAGAGCACAGATGTATCAGTTATTTACATACTAACAGGATCCTCACAATGTGGTGTCTATTTGAACCCCATACTAGGCAAAACAATGGGCTTGAACCAGTGCCAGGCTCCGCTGAGCTTCCGAGGTTTGGGGGGAGAGAAAACTTGAGAAGACGGAGCAGGATGCAGTCCAAGGTCTGGCCTGGAGCCTTCAGACCGATACAAGATTCTTCTCCAATAGCTCCTGGGCTGAGCTCCCTCCCCTTCTGTCCTTTTTTACTTATTTATTTGTTTGTTTGGCCCGGGGGCAATGGTGGTGTCCCTTCTGTTTGGATAAATGGAAGCTGCCTATGGGAATGCAGCAGCTCTTCCTAGTAACCATGGGAACCTTATTGGCATGGCAACGTGGCAGCCCTGAGAGAGGCAGCCAGGGGGGTGGAGGGGAGGAAAGCGGTGGGAGGTGCTGCAGTCCTGAGAAAGGGGAGGGAGATGCTACTTTCCATCCCACAGAGGAGAAAAAGGGAGGAAACGGGACAGCTGGTCCTTTAGCACTCCGGCTGACCCTGCAGAAGTGCATACTTCACCTCTTCATCCAGTTCAGGAGGCCTGTGAAACAGGCCTATATGCCAGCCTGTGCATGGAGGCCTAGCCCTATCGATGGCGCTTTAGTTCTAAAGTGTGGCTCAGTTGCATTAGAAAAACGAGAGGGGTCTAGCAGACAGAATGAAAGGTCTCATAACACAGGAGCAAAGTTCGGACAGTGGGCAAAATAGCAACCAGAGCTTTTAGGAGGCTCTGTGAGCTCAAGAGCCTTTGTAGTGCTGGAGTCATAACCAGACACAGCCTTCCAAAACTTCTTTGCTTCTTTTTTCTTTTCTTTTCTTTTGGCCTGAAACTTTTTTTTTTTCTGTCTATAATTACAAAACACGACCAGTTGTCTTTTGAGGCTTTTACTGTGGTAAATGACAGATGACCCTAGCAATCTAGGATCTTTGTGTCATTAGGTATGACAGTGGGTGTAAAAAAAAAAAACATCATTTTGCTACTTATTTTGTCTACGTCAGCAATATGCAATTGCACACATTTAGCTCACTGGATTCATCCTGTTAAACCTGAGTTCATAGTCATTTCCTGACTCCTTTTACCTACCAAAGCAATGAGAAGGAGCTTCCATGGCAGTCATTGTATTTAGAATAAAATGCATTTCTTCACAATGGCTTTCATCAGATTCCTGACATCTTGTGGGCCAAGACTGGGCATCCTAATCTCTTACATCTGATCCACTTAGGACTTTCTGAGATTCTTCCCATGATTCTGATTTGAAAAGTCACTACTGTCGATCCCTGTACAAAGAAGGAAAAGTTGTCCTGTCCTTTCATGAGTCCTCCTAGAGAGTTGTGCTTCCAAAATCCAAGGGATCCCCTTTCCTGAGTTTTTTTGTGAATGTGGGTGATTTCTTAAAATCCACAGGCCAATTTACTGGCTGAGCACTGAGATGGAGGCTTCATCTCCATTATCAGAATCCCCCCTGCTGATGACTGTGACTCCGGATGCCTGGTTATGGTTAGCTCTTGCTTGGTTTTGTTGCTCTTCTGAATAAAACAGTTTTCCTTCTTTATATTTACTAGATGCACAGAGCAGGGATCAATTTGATTCCATTGCTGAGTAACCCTGCTCTTTCTTCCTTCTAAGGCAAGGGGCTGGCGGCCTCCAGGCTTGTACGTCCACCATTCACTTGTACCTCTATTCACAGGGATCCACTGGCCCAGACTCTGGAGCTTATTGTTTGCTTGCCTGTCTTTCCAGTGTGTCATTTTTGTCACTGTCTGTGTCTCTTTTCACTCTGTTCATCTGTACCGTTTCACAGAGGTGTTCAGAGACTCCATTTTCGAGGAAGCTTATAGCAGTGTGACTTAAGGGGTTGGAGAGTTCATGTTCTCAGGTTTATTTCCTTAGATGAGGTTGGTATTTCTTCTATTACTGCTTCTCCAGCCATCAGAAGAGCAGTTCAGACTTCCTTAAGAACAATTCTCACCAGGTCCATGTTCAAGACTTAGCTGGGAGTTTGGGTCTTCCTCTCCCTTTTCTCCATCACCTCCTTGAGAACACTGCTTTGGATCATGTTTTCAAAGCTTTTGAAAAAGTGTTTCAGATCAGGGTATTCATTCATGTTCACCTCACCGAACAAAGCATCCAGACCCACCAGGTCAAATGTCTCCAGGACCTTATATACCATGTTACGTATGGGGACCAGTTTTCTCTAAGAATCTTGGAAATCTTCATCCATTTTATTGATGATGCGGTCATGGTCATGGAGGCCCTTAAGAAAAGGAAGGAAATGACTTTATTACATTTGAAATCTCCACTTCATGTCTTTTGAAGTGCTGGAATACAGATGCAAAGGGAAAACTGTCCTCTATTTTCTGGTCATCCATGCACATCCTCTTTAATCTTGAAATCTTGCGCACTCAAGGTTATATGCCAAAAGGGCAAGATGTCGGAATCTTCCATAGGACTGAACAAGGGAGTAGACGCTGGGCTTTTGAGGGATGGGGGATGACTTTGGAGGTGAGAAACTTCTTTTTTTCTTTCGCAGTGCTATAGATGGAACTCAGGGATGCACGCATGCTAGGCAATACTCTACCACTGAGAAATACCTCCAACATATTTCATAGTCTTCATTGCCAAATAAAAAGCATCTTTTATTAAAGATATCTAGGGAAGGAGAATTTCCAAGAATCACTTAAAGCAAGAAATAAGCCTTTGCAATAAGGTCGAAAGTGGCTGAGGATATGGTAAAATCAAAACAGATAAAGGGACCAAAAACACACTTGAATTATATAAAGATGATTTTTTTTGGAGGGGGAATGTTGAGAGACTCCCTATGTGGTCCAGGCTGGCCTTGTACTTTTGATCCTCCTCCTTCCTCAGCCTCTCAAGTGCAGGGTTGATAAACAATATCTATCTATTACTCTATCTATCTATTTACCTATTTTCTATCTTGGTATATAAATATATACACATCACAATTTGGTTGTACATTCAGTTCTTGATGAACATTTGGGTTGTTTACACTTTTTGTTTTTTTTGAGGGGAGTTATTCTAAATAAAGCTTCTATGAGCATTATGAATACCAAATTTTGTGTCCATATACTACTGATCAAGTTTTATTTTATGACCAAGTGGCAAGTGTCTTTACCTATTGAGCTATCTTGTAGCCCAAAAGCCAATATTTCTGCTTATTTTTCTTTGTTTTTTTAAAAAAATATTTCATTATTTTTATCTTTCTGTAGATGAGTGTACTGCCTGCATATATGTAAGTGTACCCATGTAGTGCAATGCCCATTGAGGTCAGAAGAAGGTGCTGGATCCTCTGGAACTGGAGTTATGGATGGTTGTTAGCTACCATGTAGGTGCTGGGAATTGAACCTGGTTCCTCTGCAATAGCAGTCAGTGCTCTTAACCATTGAGCTATCTCTCCATCCCCTTTTCTTTGTTTTTTTTTTTTGTGTGTGTGTGTGTGAGATGGTTCTTGTGTCTCATATGAACCTTGAACTCACTATGTAGCTGAAGATGACTTTGAACTCCTGATGCTCTTGCATCCTTCTCCAGAACGCTGGAATTACAGGCATATGCTACCACACCTGGCTCTAACACAAAAAACTTAATATAGATTTAAGCATGAGTGTCAAAAAAGTGGGAGAGAAGCTGAAGAGATGGCTCAGCATTGAGAATACTTAAGAGGATCCAAGTTTGGTTCCCAGTACTCACACGGCAATTGACAACCATCTACAACTCTAGTCCAGGGGATTAGTGCCCTCTTCTGGCCTCCAAGGGCAACTGCAAACACATGGCATACAAACATACATGTAAGTAAAATACTCATATTCATGAAATTAAATAATCTTTAAAAAGAGAAAGGGGGAGAGAGATGTGTGAGAAAACAATAGTGTACATCTCTGAGGGACAAGGGTGTCACAAGAGTCTCCTTGCTCTGTGTAACATTTCTTCCTTCCATGTGTGGGGCAGCACTCCTTCTGGAATGAAGTTACTATAATCTATAGCCCCAGACAGTTTCTACATGGATATCTGTAATACAAAAAGGCAAAAGGAAGGTTAGAGTAATATGTCTAGGTTTTATGGCTGGCTTTGAGAGAAAAAGAGAGAGAGAGAGAGAGAGAGAGAGAGAGAGAGAGAGAGAGAGACTGACTCTATATTATTATCTGCCTTGTGGGAGAAAGGGAAGAAGGAAAAAGGAATGCAGAAGGCCAGAAGGATATTTTGTTCTGAAGTCTTGTAATGTAATGTCTGTCAGTTCAAAATACCCAGCATTCCAAAGTGCCATTGCAGATCATTTGCTGAGCCGCAATACCCAATGTATACTCATTCTAAAACATTAACCAACCGGGCAGGTGACACACATTTGTAATCCCAGCACTTGGGAGATAAAGGCAGGAAGATTAGGTGGTGAAAGTCATCCTCAGCAAGATCAAGGCCAGCCTAGGCTACATATTGAGACCTTATTTCAAAAAACCAATAACAAAACCAATCAAAAAAAATAAACAAAAACCTTCAAGCAAAACATAAATTATTTTTTATCTGAGACTCAAATTTTTGTTGTTATGTTTTGGTTTTGGAGATAAGATCTCATTTAGTCCATGTTGACCTGGAACTTGTGATCCTTTTGCTTCAGCACCTGAGGTTTAGTTAGAAAATTCTTGAAGAAAATGGAATCTTGAATTAGTTTGTATATTTAATTTTCTTAGCTCTTGTGTAACTAAGGCCTTCATCTTACTTTTCATAATATCCCTATGAAGTATGTATGAGTCTACAAATGGAGAAACAAAGGCAGAGATATTAAAAGATACTCCATGCTTCCACATCATTTAAATGTGCCATGGATAGTATGCTCAGTAGTACAGTTGAGCATGCCGAAGGGCCTGGGTTCTATGCTTAGCACTGCAAATATAAAACAGAATACAGTAAAAAATAAAATAAAAATGTAGCCCTAAGCTGACCTTGAATTTCTGATCCTCTACCCCCACTTCCCTGCCTGATTTTACGCAGTATGTGAGATTCAGCTTTATGCACGCTAGCTAGGTGAGCATGCCACCAAGTGAGCTAACTACAACTCCAGCCTGGGAGCTGTTTTTTTAAAAAAATATAGGGCTGGTGAGATGGCTCAGAAGGCTAAGACAGTTGCTGCCAAGTCTGATGATTGGAGTTCAATCCCTGGGGCCCACATAGTGGAAGGTGAGAACTGCTGTCCTCTGACCTCCAAGTGTGCTCTGTGGCAAGTGTACACATGCACGTACACACACATGTGCACGCACATGCACACACACGATACATGTAAAACGGGGGAAAATATAGTTTAAATTCATGAATTTTAAGAATAGGCGAGTATATTTTGTTTGAGTGTTTTGTATTATATTTAAGGAAACTGAAGTTTAGAAAGTCTAACTTTTACCTGGGCATGATGTCCCAGGCTTGTGATCTCAGGATTGAGGAGGTTGAGGCAGGCAGTTTGCTGCCATTTGAGGCCAACTGGGGCTATATAGTGAGTTTCAGGTTAGTCTGGAGTACAGAGTAAGAGTCTTGTGAAAGAAGAAAGAAAGAAAGAAAGAAAGAAAGAAAGAAAGAAAGAAAGAAAGAAAGAAAAGAAAAAAGCAAAGAAAGAAAGAAAGGAAGGAAGGAAAAAGAAGACTTTCCCCAGGTCACACAGCTAACTAATGGGGAGGTTGCCACTGAAACCCCCAACTCGACTCCCAGCTCTTGGAGCTTTTCCACTTAACCCTCCTCTTTTCCTTTAGAAAAACTTTAGTGTGATCTAGTTAGATCAGACACAATCACACAGTTATACAAAATATCAAACTAGGAATTCTTCCAAGTCTTACAAGTAGTAGAGAACAATATTACTTTACAGGAATTGAATGTTTTCTGTTCTAAATAAGGTAAGCAAAAGGATTTAAGAGTAATTTCTATTCATTTCTTTTGGCTATAAAAATGATTGCTATTCTCAGACACAGGTGGACTCTTCTAAAAGGTGATGAGTGAGCTTTCTTTCATTTTTATCCCTCTGTTACACACAATGCACAGATTCTGAACCTGGAAAGAATCTGGATCTATTTGAATATGCAGATTTTGAAGGATCTGAGATTGCCAAGCCTCCTGAGGCTGCTGACTATTCATTCTGTGCCCAGTTGCTTTGTGTGTTTCTAAGACAGCACTTCTGTAACATCAACTTCTCTCACGGTCCAGGCATCTGATCAGTAGCCAACAGTGAAGTTTTCCTCTTTTCCTCTTGCAACTCTCCAACCCAGCTGCACTGTCATGCCATGTCAAGAATTTGGTACCATGTTATTTGGGCTTCTCTCTGTCTCCCTGTATGTGTGTGTGTGTGTGTGTGTGTGTGTGTGTGTCTGTCTGTCTGTCTGTCTGTCTCTCCCTCTCTTCGCTCTTTTCTCTCATATTTTTCTAGAACTGCTACAGAAAAAAATATTGTGCCAGCAACATGGCTTAGCAGGTAAATGCACTTGCCTCTACCTAACAACTGGAGTTCAGTCCGTAAAACACACATGGTGGATGGTTCTGATCTTTGCGCACACACCATGGTGTGTGTGCAAGTTCTCTCTCACTCTCTCTCTCTTTTTCTCAAATGAACTAACAAATAAAATAAATGGTTTTTTTTAATTCAGTGATACTTACTGAAACACTTGTTAAAGGTAAATTTTATTCAGGGTCATTATAATATGTATAGAAACAACCATAGTAGGAATTTTGCAATAGGAAAAAAGATTGGTCTCAGCTCCCAAAACAGCAAGAGCAAGTGAGAATTTGTAGCTGAGAAGCGGGGTAGGAGTCAGAGGATGTTGGGAGGGAGGGAAGGAGGGAGGGAGGGAAAGAGGCAGGGAGGTGGGTGAGTGGAGTAATGGGGGTTTTGGCTAACCTGACCTAAATGGATTTTCGCTGATGATGAGTCAGCTGGCCAGTCATCATCTGAGATAAGGTGGAGACAGAAGAATTTAGTTAGATATCAGGAGTAATCAGCAGCTGAAGACGGGGGCCCTGGATAAATGGATTGAGCAGGGGTTTTGCTAAAACTAGGTGTTATAAGAAAGTAAGTGATTAGGGACAGGAGAAGGTTTAGGGGACTGATGGGAGTTTGGTCAAGCAAAATGTCTGTGTGAGAACAATGTTACTCATCACCTGTCAAGAGCACCTTTTCTTCAAGAATGGAACTCCGTGTTGTTAAACTTACCTGATAGGATGTGACAACCAGAAGAGACTGGCCGCCTGAATCTGCCTGAAATGACTTTGTGGGCAACACTAACTGCTGCAAATGAGGCTTTGGGGAAAATGTGAGTTCTTTTCTCATCATTTTCACAGGCCTGAACACTGTCATGACTCAAAGTTGAGGCCACAAAGGGGACAACTGTGGCCCAGGGCAGCCTTTTTATGGAGGGCTGCTCTCTGCAGATTTGCTGGTGGTGAAGTGATTTTTATTTGGCTAGATGGGTGTGATGAAACGGCAGTATTCTTTACCATCTTCATATCCTCAAGTTCATTTCTGAATTATCAAATTTCTGCTACCTGGACATGCTAAAGGTAGCAGAAAAGAGAGTGAGGTTGAGAGCAGTGGGACTCAGTCCCAGGGGTTTATACAAATGAAGTCCCTGACTAAACTGAGGGGCTGAAGATTCCCTTAGAGTGTGTCCCATCCCAAGACTCTGTTACCTAGGGTATCTTGTGTCCTACTTAGTCAGCGTGCAGGCTGATTAGCACTGATAAGTCTTGTAGCAGCATAGAGAATCAAAGATTGATTTTTCTATAGATCTAAAAGTTTCCCAATCAATGGGGACTTCATTTTTCTTTTTGTTGTTTGTTTATTTGTTTAAGACAGGCTCTTACTCTTACCCTGGCCTGATTGGAACTCCTGGTGGTCCTCCTGTCTCCCAGCCCCTAAGTGTTGGGATTACAGGCATATGTTGCTACACCCAGATATTTTATGGTTTTATTACGTGACTATCCTGGAGTTTTAAATAATAATTCCTGGGGTTTATTTGTTGTAAATTTTTATGTGATTGTCTATTCGTTTTGAAATACAGTAATATGGTCTTGTTTCTGGTGCATGTGTTTTGTGATAGGGAATAATTACCTGCTGATGAGGTGGCTAAAAATAGATCTTGTAGCTGGGGGAATATTCTATTTCCCTTGTGATAACAAGCTAGGGAGTTTAATCAACACAAGAGATTAAGGATGAGCTGGTGTAGTGAATCACACCTGTAATCCCATATTATGTGACTTTTCCTGGGGAGATGTGAGCAAATGTCTATTCACCCGATAAAAAGTACCAACAGACCAAAGTGACCATTCCACCCACACATAGCTTTGTGAGCCAGTGAGTTTAATAGGGTTACTTACACGAGCATGGGTGAGAGGTTACTTTCAGGAACACAGATGACTCAAAGGCAGCTGTATCACTGAAAAGCCCACTCCAGCATGGGTGATAGAAAGCTGCATCTCTGGAACTCTCTTTACAATTTATAGGCAGCTTGACTGGTCAAAAAGTCTCTTTTTCCTAGCAATTGTTATTTCTTGTATTATCTTGGGGAGAAGAGTCTTGAGTCTTGTAACTGTCAGGAGCTTCTGAGACTGGCATTTCATTTACTTCCTGCGTTTTATGAGCCTCCCTCTTTCCTCCAAGAGGGAGAACTTCAGTTCAGAGGAATTAGCAATACCATCCCAGCACATGGAAGGCTGAGGCAGGAGGATTGCAGTGAGTTCAAAGTCAACCAATGCTACATAGTAAGTTTGAGGCCAACATTGACTCCAGACTGTCTCAAAGGGGGTGGGAGGGAGGGAGGGACGGATAGAAGGAGATTGAATATGAAGCTAAAACTGGGCCTTGTGGCACAGCCCTGTAATCCTAGTTATTCAAGAGGCTGAAGCAGAGGGACAGGAATTTCAAAGCCAGCTTGGGGCAAAAGAGTGAACACAAGTGAAAAAAAAATTCCTAATGTAACTCAGAAACTGCACATTTGCTTGCATGTACAAAGTCCTGAGTCTGGTCCCCGACTACCGAAGAAGAAAAGGAACAGAAAAGAAAAAGAAAAGAAAAGGAAAAGATGGGTTCATTTTTATTTTTCAGGCTGTGATTGATACAAGTTTTCTTTTTTCTTCCTCTTTCTTTCTTCCTTTAACTCTCTCTCTCCCTTTTTTTGCTTTTTACCCTCCCCCTCCCTCCCTCTTTCTCCTCCTCCTCCTCCTCCTCTTGTTCTCCTCCCTCTTCTTCTAATTGTAATGTGTGTGTGTGTCCACATGCACATGTGTGGTGCCCCATGTCTCATGCAGGCCTAGAACTCACTAAGTAGCTGTTCTAGTTTCATTCTGTTGATGTGACAAACACCATGATCAAAGCACTTTAGGGGAGAAAAGGGTTTATTTCAGTTTATAGGACACAGTCCATCATTGAGGGAAGTCAGGGCAAGAATTCAAATAACTTTAAGCAGAAATCAAGGAAGCTTGCTTGCTGGTTCGTGCTGAGCTTTCTTATATAGCTTGGTTTACCTTGCTTAGGAAATGGTGCTGCCCACAGTAGTCTGGGCTGTCCTATGTCAATTAATGGTCAAAACGGTTCCCCACAAACATTCCTATAAGTCAATCTGATCTAGGTCATTCAGATGATTCTAGGCTATGCAAATTGATAGAGCTAACTAAGACAATAACCAAGGATGACCTTGAACTTCTCATTCTCTTGCCTCTACCTTTCACGTGCTGAGATTACAGGCATGCATCACCCATCTGGTTTGTGTGATACTGGAAGTTGAACTCAGGGCTTCACGCAGTCTAGGCGAATACTCTGTCAGATTGGCTATATATTGAGTTGAATTGCCTGCCCTGAGTGGGGTTGAGGTGGGGATAGAATAATGGCTACTGGGAGAGAGGGAGTGAATAAGAAGTTATTGTTTAAAGGTTTAGAGTTTCTGTTGGTGGGACTACAGGTATAGTGCAATGTTAGAGTGCTTAGCATAGGCCAGGCCCTGAATTGGATCCTCACAACAGTAACAAGCAAACAAACAGAAAACCAAGAGTATGGGAGGTGCTGGGGACATTATCCTCATTATGCAGATGAAGGAACGAGCCACTTGGAAGATAACTTTCCCCAAATCACAGAACCAGGTAGGTCCAAAAAAATAGACAGAAAAATATAAACATATTTGCCTATTATTACTGTATCTATATGTATGGGTGGGTTTACCACAGTGCACTTGTGGGGGTCAGAGGACAACTTTATGGACTCAGTTCTCTCCTTCCACCTTTATGTGGGTTCCAAGGATTGAACTCAGATCATTAGCTATAGAGGCTTGAACAGCAAGCACCTTTCATCGGCTGAGTCATCTCGATGGCTCTCAACTTAGGATCTTTTAATCATGTTGGTTTGTTTTTTTCTTTTCAAACAAAAGAAGAAGAAAGGAAGAAGAAGAAAAAGAAGAAGAAGAGGAGGAGGAGGAGGAGGAGGAAGAAGAAGAAGAATCTCTTGTTTCTAATATCAGAAGGGCAAAATCGCCAACTCATGCTCTTATTTCACTGGACACAATATTCTCCCGCTCATCTCCTCATTATTGAACTGTTTGTGGAAAGAGTGCATACATAAACAATTGGAGGAAAGGTCCCTTTTATCTTGCAGTTGCCGTCTTTGGTTTGGCCTAGAAGTACTTTTCCATCAGACAAAAGTAGGTAGGGTTGGTCCACACGGACATGCTTTTCTTGTGTCTTCCTTCTTTGCAGCTATTCTCCTTGTCTGCGTTCACGAACTATTAGATTTCATGTGGACAGCATCTCTAAGCACAGGCTTATGCACGAACCAGCTGTGTAGTTTCACAAGGCTTTAGAATAGAAGCCTTCCTTATTTCATCCTTTAAATTTTTCTTTTTCATCTGAAACCTTACTGGACCAGAAATCCTCTCACTCAAATTTCTCAGCTGCATTCAGCCCTCAACCTGCAGTTTTGGGTGACTAAAGCATTCCTGCCAATCAGCCCCTCACATTGACCTTGAAATCTGAACTACTTTAGGGTGAAATGACGCATTCCCTGGTTTGTCCAAATCAATCCCTAGTAAAATAGGGGAGTCCAGAACGTGCCAGAAGGTCTTTGAGTATGTCAGCATGGGCCATCTACTCCATTCGCCTGCATTTTTATTCCAAATCTTCTGTGTCAGGCTCTCTGAAGTCTCCATGTTGGTAGTGCCTGCACGACCCAATCTCGGAGCTTCTGAATATTCATGTGGGAAGCAGAAGGGCCAGTACCAAAGAAGTGAGAAATGACAATTCATAAATATTAATGAAGGCAGGCCCCACGTGCTCTAAGAAAGCTATGAATGTTCACGAGAGGATGACGTTCAGGTCCTGGGCGCGCCCGCCGGGCGGGTGCCCGAGCGCAGGCGCATCCCCGGAGTCCGGGCGCGAGCGCAAGGACCCAGAGGGGTGAGCAGGGAGCGGAGCCGGGAGCCGCCGGAGCTGCGAAGGGAGCGCTGGCTGGCTGGCTCGCTGGCTCACCGGGCTTGTGGATGGGGGTGTCCGGCTGAGCCCCGGGATCATCTTCCCTCCTCCAGGACCCTCACAGGTGCCGTGGTAGGGGTGGGGGAGTAACCTTAGTCTAGACCGGACCCAGTGACCCGGGTGGGGGTCGGATCCGGGTAGTTAAGGAGGCCCCGGGACAAGGGATTTTCCCACAGGACGCTTTGGGGCGCCTCTGCACGTGATCCACCTTGTCCCATCCTCAGACTGAAAAAAAAAAAGAGTCCGTGGGTGAGCGGTGGCCTCATGCCCATCAGGGAGGGCAGCGCCGGGGCCGGCAGATGTGAGATGCTGGGCGCTGGTAGCATCATTGCAGAGCATCAGCCCCCGTCGCCAGGCCTGGTGTGTGTGTGTGTGTGTGTGTGTGTGTGTGTGTGTGTGTGTGTGTGTGTGTGTTCCTGGCAGCCAAGGAACCCTACGAGCAGTGTGGACCGGAACCTCGTTCCAGGAACCGTTATCTGTTCCGATTTTCTTAAGCATCTCAGAATCATCTTTGTCCCTAAGTACTTGACCTGCTATCGTCCGGTGCCCTCGGCAGGGTGGGGAGCCTTTCCCTAGCCGGTGCATTCCTGCAGTGCCAGAACCGCTGCCACAGCTGCAGTTGCTGGGGGAGCGATTGTTTTACTACAGGAAGGACGAGTGTGGCGGAGAGGAGTGGTGTGTGTGAGGACGCTCTGCGGTCCTTCGTCCTCTGAGTCAGGGCTCTCTGGAAACCTGGGGCTCAGCTGAGGCTGAGTTCTTCTGTCCCCTTGCCCTTTTCTTTGCATTCTCCCTCCCAGACACACTTTGCTCCCTTCCCAGCGTGCAGGTCTGATTTGACAGAAGAGGTGGTGGAGTGTGTGAAGGGCCTGCGTGGAATGAGCAGGGTTTCCTCCGAGCACCAGCCATTGTGCGATCCGGAGTCTTTCTTTACCACAACAGAGCAGGGAGAGGGGATCTGAAATGGAGGTGAATGAACCGCAGGAGGAAGGGGGAAGGGTACTGGGAAAGGGTTGCTGATCCGTGTGCACTGAGTACTCCTGGCAAAACGGACAGCTTACACTGACCGGGTTTTGCAGAGGAGCAATGGAAGTCTGAAAGTAGCTAAGCCGAGGGCACATTTTAGGGCGGGGGGGGGGGGCAGACACAGAATTATTTGGTCTATGGTACAAGTGATGGAGGAATAGGGAACTGGAACGGGGCTTGTGTGGAGGTGCAGAGAGGCCCGGCAGGGGAGGCACCGTACAACCTCTGCCATCCAGCATTCACAGGGCTCCGTCAAGCAGGGGCTGGTGTTTGTACTGCAGCCCTAAGCTGCTGCTTCTGTACCATTAGGCTGCAGAGAGTGTCCACTGCGTCTCTATTGAGCTCCACGCATGCATTTCTTTCCCAGATTACACCATC
Organism: Eospalax fontanierii; assembly: GCA_035773235.1. Lineage (NCBI taxonomy): Eukaryota > Metazoa > Chordata > Mammalia > Rodentia > Spalacidae > Eospalax > Eospalax fontanierii. The sequence goes on along the minus strand of CM069539.1, from coordinate 29,251,993 downwards.
TATTGGGAGTCAGAACAACCGGAATAGATATGATATAATCAAACTATATTGTACTCTGTTCTACGATAAAAAGAAAAGGACTACTCTCCTATAATTCCTTCTTTCTGCCATTTTTCATATATTTATTTTGGAAGTGCAAAGAAGATGGTTATTATTTGTGTTAATAGTAACTTTTGGGAGAGGGAGTTGAAGACAGAATCCCAAGTCTCACACACCTTAAGAAGGTGCACTGCTTCTGGGTTACACCTCTAGACCTAACACCAGCTTTGAAGGGAGGAGGACTTTGAGAGAAGCTGTGACTGAAAACCCAGCAAGCCTGCCAGGATGAAAGAATGAAGGGTTGTTTCAGACATTTTAGTGGGGAAATGAAAGCAGACCAGCTAAAGGAGAGCAAAAGAAAGTGGGTTAATGGAAGGAAGGTAGGGGCTGCACTCTAAGGATGTGCCAACACCAATCCAGAGACTGCCTCTTAGAGGCTATACTAGCACCAATCAGAATGCTTGACTCATTTCCTCTGCCACAGCTTGAAATACAAATGCTATCTGTTCAATATGAGTACTGAGTTAATACAGATCCCCAGTTTGTGTTCTTAGTTTTACATCATCTGTTTGATCATTCACATGGTACTTCTTGGCTCCTGGGTAGAGAGTTGATGAAAATAAATCAGGCTGTAATATGGATTGTTTCAACTAACAATGTTTCAACATGCTAGATCTTCATTTTTTTCTTCTTTTGTAATCTTCTTAAAAATATTTTATTATTATTGTGTGTGAATATTATTTGTGCATGTGAGTGCGGGCGCATGCCACAGCATGTGTGTGAAGGTCAGAAGAAACTTATGGAGTCAGTTTCCTCTTTGCACTGTGGGTTCACGGGATGGAGCTCAGCAAGCACTTTTACCTGCTGAGGCATCTAGCTAGTCCATTTCTTCTTTTATAATCTTGTAGATCAATCTCTTTTTTTCTAGAGCTTGTTTGGGTCAAACATAGGCATTTTCTATATGATCTCCCGATTTCCAGCATTCAAAACTCGTACTGTTTATTTGTTTGCTTGCTTGTTTGAGATAGGGTTTCATGTAACCCAAGTTGTCCTGGAACTTTCTGTGTATCACAAGGGTGACTTTGAACTCTTGATCCTCCTACCGCCACCTCCGGAAGGTGGTGCTATTACAGGTGTGCATCAACACACATAGCTCCAAATGGTCTTAGTTCTAGATTCTGGTTAACTGGCTTTTGTGGTTGGTTAACAGTGTTAATTGTCCCATGTTGAATCAGCATCTCTACTACAGTCACCTTCTCTCTGCAATGGGACCAGTGATCCAGGAAACTTTGACCGAATGAACTGCTGAAAGCCTTCATGAAAAAGGATGCTCAAATTCCTCCAGCATTTTCCTCTCATTTGATAAGTATTTTGATGCACTATACACAGACCATCTTGGAAGGGATAATTTTTCTTTTGCCTGAAACATGCTTACTCACACTTTTATGTAAGTAAGGTGTCCTAATTTTCTTAGAAAAGAAAAGTAACTCAGTGTAAGCATTATTTAAACTTTTTTTTTTACTATTTTTATGTGTATAAGTGTTTTGCCTGTGTGTACATATGTACACTGGTGTGTGCAATACCCATGGAGGACAGAAGAAGGCCTCTGAACCCTTAGAACTGGAGTTATGATTGGTTGTTAGCCACCCTGTGGGTGCTGGAAATTGAATCTTGATCCTCTGCAAGAGCAGCCAGTGTAAACACTATTTTAAATACTATTTTGTAGATGATGAAATTGGGGCATAAGGAGGCAGATCATTTGCCTCAGTTCTCACAGCTGGAGTGCTAGGACCAGGATAGAAGGTTGGAGTCTGGGCTCTCGGTTGGCAGAGGGCAGTCTCAGTTATCACAAGTCCCCAGGCTGCAAAACCTTCCCTACTTTCTGTTGCACCCTAAGATCTCGATATCTCTTTGTGGGTCTCCCCGCCTCTGTCTCCCCTTTCTTTCTTTTTTTTTTTTTAACTTCAGGGCTTTATTGTGCAACACCTTTCCCTCCTACCCCCAGATTTTTAAAGTGCTATTACTCTGAGATTCCTGGAAACTCCCTTCATGATCTAGGAAGACTATTTTCTTCCCTTAAACACATACATCGTTATTTACAGAATTCAGTTTTACACTGATGGAGAACATTTTACTAGAATGTATCAATAAACTCATTTTATTTTTTTCCCTTCTTAAATGTCTTTACAAATATCTTCACTGTCCCAGCGACTTCTTGTTCTTAATTTAGTAGTATACATAATGCCTTTGTCCTTCTTGGGATTTTCTGCATCTTTCTTGGCACCTGGGCTCAGATTCACTGTCCAAAGCTGCTCCTCTAGACTGCTGTCCAGTCTTCGAGATCTCAGACACCTGACACCTGAATTACCAGTGACTCCTTTCTCTTTCTGATTCTTTGTTGGGATTTCTACACTTTTCTCAATTCTGTTTCATTGGACAATCTCACTCTGTGCTCTGGATCTCAAACACACTTCTCTCTCATTTTATTTTCTTACCTTTCTTCATTTAAAAAATTATTTTATTTTGCCTGTCATAGTGATGCACTTGGGAGGGAGAAGCAGGTGAATTTCTGTTAGATCAAGGCCAACCTAGTCTACATAGTGAGTTCTAGGCCAGCTGTGACTACAGAGAGACCCTGTCTCAATAAGACAAAAAATTATTTTTAATTATGTATACGCATGTGACTGTGTGTGGGTATGTGCACATGAATGCAGGTCCCAGCAGACACCAGAGCCAGAGGGCAGAGGTATTGGATCCCCCTGGAGATGTAGTTACAGGTAGTTATAAACCACACAGCATGAGTGCTGAGAACTGAACTCAAGTCCTATGTAAGAGCACTGTACATTGTTAAACACTGAACCATCTCTCCAACCCCTTTCTATCATTTTTTGACATGATTTCATGTCTCCTATGCTGGCCTCAAACTCAATATGTAGTTGAGAAGGACCTAGATCCTCTTGCCTCTATGTCTACAGTGCTAGGATATAGGCATATGCTACCATGTTTAGTTTATGCAATACTGGGAATGAACCCAGGGTATTATGCAGGCTGGGCAAGCACTCTACCACTGAGTTACATTTCTAGCTCCATTGTCTTTGTTTTTTAAAATTTATTTGTTTATTTATTTGATGTATGGGCATGGGTGCCACAACACTCCTGTGGGGGTCAAAGGACAACATTCAGGAGCTGATTTTCTCCTTTCATCATGTGGGTCCAGGGGATCAAACTTAAGTTTCCAGGGTTGGTAGTAAGCTCCTTTACCTGCTGAGCCATCTCGCTGACCCTGTTTTTTGGGTTTTTAAGACAGAGTCTCACTAAGTTGGCTAGTCTGATATTGAGCTTCTATAGCCTGGGCAGAAACTAACCTACCTTTCCGCCTACCGAGCCTGGAACTTCCAATCATTCGGCCTCAGCCCCCTGAGTAGCTGGGATTACAGGCCAGCACTTCTAGGCAGTGTTTTTTGAACTCACCTTTTTGGTCCTTGGAGATTGTGTGTGTGTGTGTGTGTGTGTGTGTGTGTGTGTGTACATACAATGAACCTTCTTGGTTGTTTGGAGAAACCTATGGAATTCTTCTCTGGATAATTTATTTTATTTATGTTTTTGTTTTTTGAGCAAGGTCTCAGGTAGCCAAAGTTGTGTTGAAGTTGGCCTTGAACTGATCCTTTTGCCTCTATCTCCTGAATGCTAGTATTACAAGAGTGCCTCATCATGAATGCTTTTTAAAATATTTATTATTTTTATTTCATGGGTATGAGTATATTTTCCTGCATGTATGTAAGTGCACTCGTGTCGCGCAATGCCCACGGAGGTCAGAAAAGGGTATTGGATCCCCTGGAGTTACATGGTTATTAGCCACCATGTGGGCTTTGGGAATTGAACTCAGGTCCTCTGCAAGAGCAGCTAGAGCTCTTAACTACTGTGTCATCTCTCCAGCCCCAATTGTGAATGTTTTTAAATCCATGAAACAAGATACTGAAGATTAAAAGAGAAACCAATTTCATTGAAATATAGGTACAGTCAAATAGCTGTAGGGGCTCATAAACCCTAGATGAAGAACTTCTGACTGGCAATTAGTTAAGCACTGCTTAATGGCTGTGTTGGGGGGTGTAGTAGTGTGCCAAGCACATGTAGCTGCTGAATACTGGTGAGGAGACTATTCCAAAGAGAGAGTGTAAGTGTAAAATGCGTGCAGGCTTTCAGAGGACAGTATAAAAATATAAATCATCTCCATATTTTTCATGTGAGTTCTATAGTGGTATGGTCATACTTTGGATATACTAAAGGAAGTAAATATATTACTGAATTGATTGCTATAATTAAATTTATAAAGTTATTTAAATGAACTTCTAAAGGTGTTGAATTTGCACCAACACTTTCACTGTAACAAACAAAGAAATCAGATCCCATGGTCCATTTCAGCCAGCTATGGCACTGAGAACCCTTGGCTACGGTTTCTTTTTCTGTGCTGGAGATGGAACCAGGGCCTCTTACACCTCCAGCAATGCTCTTTTCTTGAGCCTGTGTTTTTTTTTTACCTAAGATATGGTAGTGTTATATTCTTTGTTGTTTGCTTGTTTTTGTTGGTCCTGTGTTTTGTTTTGGGGATGTAGTCTTATTGTATAGCTCTGGCTAGCCTGGAACTCTACATAGAACAAGCTGACCTTGAAATTAGGGATAATCCTCTTTCTTCTGCCTCCTAAGTGCTAGAGTTACAGGCATGTCTCCACCATGCCTGGTTGGTAGTACTTTTATCATCATCCTATAATACTGCCTTTGAAAACTATAAATGCTCAGAATATATTTTGATGCCATGGTAACTGACTTCATCTAAGCAAAATCCCGGTAAGAATGGCTCTACCATTTCTCACCTAGCATGACCTCTGCTTGGCTTAGAGTTTAGTTTTGTAGGTAGAGATGAGGAATGAGCACTCACAGGGCAAACCCTGTGACTTTTAATGTCTGATTCTCCTTAGAATGTGCTTCCAACTTAAGCATCTAAAAGATAAGTGTCCATACAGATCAGGGGAGAAAAGTTGGACGACCTTTCGGTATTACTAGGAAGAAAGTGGAGCTGGTGGAGAAGGGTAGGACAGATGGAGATGCTGTTGGAAACTGTATATGGGGCTGAAGATCATTTCTCAATGAGCATAAATTCATTGATTGCCTGGCTTCGGGGCAGTCAGTGAGCTAGAGTCGTGGAGAACATCCAGAAGACATTCACATCTTCAAAGAATTTAGATTAAAGTCGAGATGGGCTCTGGACACAGGAATAGAAGGATGGAGTTGAATACAGTATATGAAGAGGATTGGATGAGAGGTGAGAGTCACAGAGCTATTGGGATATGGAAGGGTATACGCCCTGAGTACACGGCCAAGGTGCAGTGCCCAAGACGGATATGGAGCACAGAGATGCAAGCAGTCTCTCTCTCTCTCTCTCTCTCTCTCTCTCTCTCTCTCTCTCTCTCTCTCTCTCCTTCCTTCATGCTTGATTTTGAGATGGGAAGTCTCTCTTTGTTGCTGGCCCCAAGCTCCTGAGTTCACACTATCCTGCCTTAACCTCTTCAGTAGCTGGGACTGTAGGCACAGATATCACAGTACTGGCCTGGAAAGTCTCTATTAGTGTTCTATTCATCTCTAGCATTTATTAATGAGGGGAGTAATATCTAGGTTCATAATCCCTTTTCTGGACTTTGGGGCTATTTTTTAGAGATAGGAGCCAGGACCTTGCATATTCTGGCCTTTTTTTCTGCCATTAAGCTGTGCTCTCAGTCTCTTCAGAACAGCAGCCTCCGTGGAAAAAATGAAGAGCATAAGCAGGTTTATATTCATGTTACATGAAATCCACTGTCAAATAAGTCAGATCCTGCTACAAAGAGTCATGAAAAAAATAAAAAAACTTCTTAGCATGGCCTGGTGTCGGGCCTATAATCTCAGTTACTCAAGAAGCTGAGGTAAAAGGACCCCAAGTTCAAGGCTTGTTTGAGCTAAAGAATGAGTTCAGACCCAGTCTAGAAACCCAATCTGGACTTGAGATAATTCTCAAAATTAAAAGTAAAAAAATGGATGTGGTGGCAAACTTCATTAATCCCAGCACTCAGGAGGCAGAGACAGGCAGATCTCTGTAAGTTCCAGGCCAGCTGGGTTGACAGGGAGATCCTGTCTCAAAAAGACAAAAAAGCTAGGATGTGGTTCAGTGGTAGAACATTTTCCTCATATGTGCAAGGTCCCAAGTTCAATTCCCAGTACAGTAGAAAAAAACAAAACAAAAACCCCTCTAGATTTTGGAGTACATTGGGATGTAGCCCTTTGGGTAATAAAGTAATAATAAGAAGAGAGAATGTTAATAATATTGACATGTATTATCTTTCAGGCACTGTTTTGAGCACATACCTGTGTTCTCTCCTTTAATCTTATAACAAAGTAGGTCCTGTTTATTTTTGTTGCCTTGAAAAGAATAAAAGGAAGCATAGAGTAGTTAAGTAATTTGCTTCAAGTCACAGCTGCTAGGGACAGAAAGATGCAAACTTGGGCCTTCTGGCCTGGGAGCTGCATACTTCCTCAGTGTGCTTTGGGGCAGCTCCAAGTTCAGTCTGATCATTCGTTTTCTTAAAATACACAATGATGTTTGACCTCCTTAAGTGCATTGTCATGAGAAAGTGCAGAAGTGAGAGCTGTGCCAATAGAGTCTATTTGTTGGTGGTATGTGAGTGGACGTGTGTATGTGATTGTTCTGTATGTGTGCTTGTGTAGGTGCACTCACCCATGTGGGTACATGAGGAAGCCAGAGGTTGATGTCAGGATGTCTTCCTCAATTACTTCACCTTAATTTTTCCCCCCAAAATATCAAGGAAACTTTATTCAAAGCAAAACAATAGTACAGGTCGGAAATACACTGTCAAGACTGACCCAGGCCACATTGGTGAAGTTATTCAAGGGCCTCTACCTCATTTTGTGAGGCAGGGTCTCTCACTGAACATGGAGCTTATCATTTCAACTAGACTGCTGGCCAGTGAGCACCAGGGATTCTCCTGTCACAAGCCCTCAGTGATGGAGTTACAGGTTCATGCTGCCATGCCCAGCTTTTACATGGGTACTAGGGACTGGAACTCAGGTCCTCATGCTTATGTGGCAAGCACTTTACCCCCTGAGCCAGCTCCTCAGTCCCAGAATCGGTTTCTGGTTTTTATTAGCATTTATTAATTGTACAAAGTGATGGGTTTCACTGTGATCATTTCACACATTTATTGAATGTACTTTGGCCGTATTTGCACTCCCTTACCTGCTTGTTCCCAGCTCCCCATCCTGTGGTCCTCTTCCTCTTCCCAAATAGTTCCTCTTCTGCTTTCATTCTTTGCATAGGAGAGAACAAGTCTTTGTTTCCCAAGGGATATAGTGTAATGAAGATGTGATCTGGTTTCTAGTAGAACTGGCCCAAAGCCCAGTCTAAATTCCCATTGCCTTGTGTATTTCTTCCAGGGAAACGAATCTTGACAGTTGCTATCATTGTACTGTGGTGCCAGGATGGAGGCCCCACTGGTGAGTCTGGATGAGGAATTTGAGGACCTGAGGCCCTGTTGCTCTGAGGATCCAGAGGAGAAGCCCCGGTGTCTCTATGGCTCATCGCCCCACCATCTGGAAGATCCCTCCCTCTCTGAGCTTGAGAATTTTTCTTCTGAAATAATCAGCTTCAAGTCCATGGAGGACCTCGTGAATGAATTTGATGAGAAGCTCAATGTCTGCTTTCGGAACTACAACGCCAAGACAGAGAACCTGGCTCCTGTGAAGAACCAGTTACAGATCCGGGAGGAGGAGGAGACTCTTCAGGACGAGGAGTAAGAAGTCTTAGCTACCCTCTCCTGCTTCAGACAAGAACCCATAGCCTGGTCTCCTTGAGCTACACCTAGCTTCTGTTTATAGGTTTATGTGATGCAGGACTTACATTCTTATGTTAGCAGTGGGACAGTGACCTGGTGACCGCTGACATTGTTCTCTGAATGCCCCTCTGTAGTCACCTGGACAAAGCTGTCTAGGGTTGAAACTTTAGAGGAATGAGGGATTTAGGTTTTCTTAAATATAAAATATAAAGTGTTAGAAGCAAGAAATTTGGGGGATCTAGGCACATTCCTCCCCTTTCTCTCTTTCTCCTCTTCTCAATCCTCCCTCCCTCCTTCCCTCCCTCCCTCCATCTCTTCTTCCTCCCTCCATCTCTCCTTCCTTCCTTCCTTCGTCTCCCTCTCTCTTTATCTCTCTCCCCACATCTCTATCCAGTTTTATGTATATATTTTGTGTGCATTTGTGTAGTGCATAAGACATGCACGTGTCATGGTATACATGGGGAGGATGGAAGACAACTTCAGAGTCATCTCTCTCCTTCAACCATGTGCGTCCCAGGGATTGAATTTAGGTTATCAAACTTGATGGGAGGCCCCTTTACCCACTGAGCCCCCCCACCCTGTTGTGTGTCTCTCTGTATCTCTCTCCCTCTCTCTCTTTCTCTCTCTCTCTCTCTCTCTCTCTCTCCAGTTTTCTTTGTATCAGTGGTAATCCTCCCAGCTATTAAAAATAGGTCCAGGTCTATGTTATTGTGCTATTTGCTTCAAGAAACACCAGAATTACAAAAAAAAATCTCAAAATTGTTTATAACCTTCAGGCATGGAAAGTTATTCACAAATTTTAAAATATGTCCAAGTACAACAGTGTCCATATTGAGCTGAGAGCCCTGGACAAAAGAAAGGTGAAAAGTAAGTGATGTGGCTTTTGAGTGCCTGGAGCATGTGTCTCCATGTTATTTACTATCCACCTTCTACGGCCGTAACAGTTGTAAAGGAAAGGAATCTGAGGAAGGTTCTGTTTGAGGAGGAACTAGAAAGAGAAATGGGGTAATCTGTTACATAAAGAAGGGAGTTTTAGAGCTGGGGAATTAGCTTAGTTGGTAGAGCATTTGTCTAGCCCACACAAAGCCCTGGGTTCAATCCCCAGGAACAACCAAACTTTATTGTTGTGGCACATGCCTGTAATCCCAGCACTCTGGAAGCAGAGATAGTAGGACCTGAAGTTCAGGGTCATCCTTGGCTATGTAGCTGGTTTGAGACCAACTTGGGATATATGGAATTGTCTCAAAAAAAAAAAAAAAAGTAGAGATGGGGTGTTAATGGTGTTTTAGACATTCAAATGTATGAATTTCTGTAGAGATCAAATATGCATCAATTCTTCTTTAGAAACCACATGAGAAATGTCAGATAGCTAGTTACAGACGTTAAGACCCACTGGGCTTTGCTCCTCTCTGCCCATGCTGAATCTCTAACCCAGGGCTTTGAACATGCTAGACAGCTGTTCTACCACTGGGCTGCTTCCCAGGACCCCCTTTTCTGCTTGTAGACTTGAATAGGAAGAATTGCCTGTAAGTAAAAGGCTAAGAAATACATCCCAGAGGATCCTGGTGGCGTTTGGGGTGAGATGCTTATTTGATGATTTGATAATAGATGAGGCCACCTCTCTGTGTATTCCGGAGCTGTACGTATGTCTGTTTTCTTCATTATTACACCCTCGCTCTCCTCAGACAGTGCCTGGTGTGTAACAAGTCATCGAATAATATTTCTGAGTGAAATATGTACTTGTGAATGAACTGGATGAGTGGTAACAGCCTGCCTTGGAGGTCCATGTAGTAATTCCAGCTGCTCTTTTTCTTTAGTTAATACTAACCAGAGTTCAGTATCACAGAGAACATTTTACTCTGGTGACCAAAGCTATAGCTATGGGCTGTGTGCTTCAGTTCAATTGGAGGTTTCCAACTGATTCTTTCAAAATCCTGAGCCAGTTATAATTTGCCAAACTTCTATAAGTCAAAATAGAAAGGCTCTAGGGCTTTATTATAGAGAGTATATATTTTTTCATTTCAGTGCACCAGGTAATGAACTAGAAACACAAAGTCTATGAATTCTAATTTTTATACTCTCACTCTCTGTATGACCTTGGGTAAGTTACTTTACTCTAGTAGATTGTGTGTGTCCTCATTTTTCAAGCCTCCAGAGCTCAATCTTGATGGAACAAGGCTAAGAAGTTGCAAAGAGCCTGATTTCCTCCTTCACCCAGGACATACTCTGAAAAGGGCATTTTAAAAGTGCATCCTGTTCCTATCGCATTGCCTCCAACAAACTGTTTCTCGGTGTCTAAACCCTTCTCTGGCTATTATGGGTGAAGGCCCAGTGAGCAGTTCTTATTCCCTTCTGGCACATTAGCAGAGGCCGCTCAATGTTAATTACTGTCACATGGGATTATAGGGCTTCCGTGAGGTTTTTCTCACTTGTCTGCCTCATTGACTACATCAGCGGAGAGAATGAAGGTTGGACAACATTTTAGCCAGAGATAGAGTAAGGGCAGTGTAGAAGTAGGAAGAAAAATCAAAAATCGAAACTGAGCTTTCTAGTCTGTAAAACTGAAATTGGAATTACATTGTGTCCTTTGTTTTGCAGACATTATCCAGATCTTTCAGTTGTGAAATTACGACTAAGGAAGGAAAAAGGATGACTTAAAATCTAACCTGGCAGCACGTCTCCCCCAGCGTTATTGTGTTAACGTGCTCAGGCTTAGTGTTTAGAGGGGTGTTTTATCCACAGATAAATTAGAAATACTTTGAGTGGGATGAGAGCTAAGTAGCAGCAGCTTAAAATAAAAACAATTGTTGACTGGGTGGAACTCTTTAAGACAATACAAATCATAGATGACATGCAACAATTTGCTTAATTTGCTTACAAGTCGTCATTTCTTTAGTTTGGAACTATTTGGCCAATAGAGAATTGAATGGTTTGTCCGTGTTGCTCTGATTTCAGGGCATGGAGATTCTGGCATTAAAGGAGAACCATGTAGGGATAGTGGCGCACACTTGTAATGCCAGCACTCAGGAGGCAGAGATAGGAGTATCACAAATTCAAGGTCAGCCTGGGCTACATAATCAGTTGGCCAGCCTTGGTTGTATGAGACTCTATCTCAGAAATAAAAAAGGACAGTTGGATTAAAGTTGGATAAAAATGAAAAATATATTGGTTTTGAATTTAGAAATTGTTCCAGAAGACCATCTTCTCTACTCTTCCGCAACTTCCTCCCTCTCCCTTCCCTTCATCCCCCTTCCTCTCCTCTTCCCCTTGCTTCTTGCCCTTCCCCCTCCCCTCCTTGCCTTTTTAGCTTATGAAACAGGATCTTGCTGTACACAACAAGCTGGACTTGACTCCTCCTGCCTCAGCCTCCTGCATGCTGGGATTGTAGGTGTGCACTACTACCCTGGGCCCAGAATCTCTTTGTGTGTATATGGTCACCCTTTTCCTTTGTGATAAGTTCATTTCTCTGAAATTTGGAACCTCTTATAGGCCACTACATAATGAGAATGGAAAACCCAAACTGGGAATAGACAGCTCTCAGCCTGCCTCTGTCTCACTGGGGTCCTCCTCAGCCTCTTACTCTATAGACAGGCCAAATGTTTGGCAGAATGGCTGTTTCCTGTTCTTCAGATAGGACAATGAGCTAAAGAGAGTGTTAAAAACCGAGTCTACACAACAAATAAGCTATCACCAGACATGCTTTAAATGGAAGACAGTCAAACAGAGAAATCCAGTACTTAACTGTGTCTTTAAGAAAATTCAGTTCTTTGTGTTGGAGAGATGCTCAGTGGTAAGAGAAATGGCCACTCCTTTGGAGGACCTGGGTTCAGTTCCCAGCACCAACATGGTGACTAACAACTGTCCATAACTCCGGTTCCAGGGGATATGATGCCCTCTTCTAATTTCTCCAGGCATCACATGCGTGTGGTGCACTTACATCCATGTGTACAAAACACTCGTACACATAAAATGAAGGTTAAGAAAGAAAATTCAATTCTCCTCTTAGCGGTTTAGTTTCTACACATACAAGGTAGAGCTAATGCTTATTCTATTGAACTATTTGAGGGAATTGAAAAAGTCTTGCAAAGACATTCATATATTAATAATGCCTAATGTCTAAATATGTCTTACCAAGTATACTCACGTGAATACACATGTAAGTGTGGGAATTGCATTACTAGACACAGGCAAGCATTAAATAAGGAAAATAGCTGACTGAGGGGCAATTATGGGATCTGTTACCAAACTGGAAATTTAATTAGCCCTTTAAACTGCCTATCATATTGTCAGACTAGGTGTATAGATGTGTATATGTGCATGTGTGGTTAATCTATCAGAACTCATGTAGCCTTAATGGTATGTTGCCTGTTACAGGTTTGCAACTTGTGCACTTCTTTTGGTACAGTTCACACCATTGGGTTTGCTCATAATCAGTCAGCATCCTTTTCTCCCCCTCAATTGCCCAGATTAGTGAAGTAAAAGGTATCTTAATTGATTCTAAGGCACCTAGCCCAAGCAAAACACTCATATACATAGAAGGAAAATAAATAAACAAAAAAAATATAAAAAAATGTGTATATGAAAGCTAAGGGTGGTGGCTCATACCTCTGATCCCAGAACTTAGGAAAATGCCACTAGTTCCAGATTAGCCTGGGCCACAAGTGAGACCATCTCAAAGAACTAGAAGGAAGGGAATATGTAGATGAAGAAGTTTTTCTCTGATCACAGGGACCAAGAGGGCAAATTGAATCTCAGGTGTCGTGGCAGCATACATGGAAGAGCTGAGGTAACCTATTTAATCTTGCTTATTCAATAAACGGTAGTATAGGGAGCTTGCAGCATCTTCCTGCTTGGATGTGAGAAGAATCTGGATATCACATCGGTCACTCCATTAACTCCAGGGATCTAGCTGGTCTAGTGAGCATCCCCTTACCATTTCATGTGAGTTCCAGAAACTGGGCACTCAGTCCATGGAAGAGGAAGACCTTCCCTGACAGAGGACTGAGGAATACTGTTCTTTGATCAAGGGTATACAAGTTAACTGTACTCTGCTGCTAGAATCTCCAAACAGGCACCGTCTTCCTTCTCCAAGATAAGAGTAAATAGCAGGATGCTTCCTAGAACTGTTATTTATTTATTTATTTATTTGTTTGTTTGTTTGTCTGTTTATTTTACTGGAGAGGGAACCTCTCTATTTCCACATAGAGACAAATAATCGATTAACTACTGAGCTACATCACCATCCCTGAGAAACGAGATTTTAAATCAGGATAGTTGGGCATAGTAACACATACCTTTAATCCAGTAGAGGTAGGTGGATCTCTGTAAGCTCCAAGCAGCCAGTGCTACATAATGAGACCATGTCTCAAACAAACAAAACAAAAACAAAACCTCAGGACACTTATAAAAGGGGATCTATCTACTCTCGAGAGCCCTGCTTAGGATGAGATCATCTCTCTGGAAGGAAAGCCCTTCTCATTCTCTTCCATACAGAAAGCTTTTTTCCTCTCCCACCACTGGCTCCTCCATTTGTGTCTGCCCGTAATGTTCTTCTGCCTTTGCTTCCGTGGATCTTCCTCTGGATCGGAGACCCAGACAGAAAGCCTCACTTGCCCTGTTCCCCGAGCCAGAATGATGTCAGTGTGGACTTTTCACATAGAGTCAGCGTCTAAATTTGCTTCTCCAGCTTGTGGTTTGAAACTTGGTATATTATTTTGATGCTCATTACCAATGCCAACCATATGGTGAATCATAAAGAGTTGGAATTGTGAGTAGAAATACAGATTCTGTTGCTGTACCTCCTAAATTGAAAGGAAACCTCTGCCGTTATTGGTTGTGTGAACGTGGAAAATGTAATTACCATCACTGTGCTAGGGTTTCTTATAAGTAGCTGCTTTGTGAGTTGTGAAGAATAAATGCATCCATCCTCACAGAGAACTTAAAAGAACACTTGGCTCAGTAAGTGCTTAGTAAGTGTTGAGTGCTGTTGTTATTGATAACTGGCGCTGAGTAAATATGGGAAGGATATGCAAGACATGGGAGCAGCTTTATCTTAAAGTCATTCACAAACTTGGAAGGATAAAAAGGAAGAAATGAAAAAGGAGAAATGGGGATGATTTGAAATCTTGACAGCACAGAGGTTTAAGGAGCTGCCTAGAGTTAGCATGAAAATTCAGACTATGTCAGTAGGGGTTCGTGGAAGAAAAGTTCCCAGTTGTCCCTTTCAGGACACAAGCAGTCTCAAGGTCAATAGAAGGTATGCTTCCCTCTGGGAACAAAAGATGTTGCCTATTTGGGGCTTTGCTGAATCTCACTTCTCCCCGCACTTCCTTTAGGGAGAAAGCTGAAGGTCAGTTCCTGCATTCATGTCCATTCCCAAAGCAGGAATGTAACAGTCCCATGACCTTCCCAGTAGGCCTGGTGGTTGGAGCTTTTTCTTGGAATTAGCAAATAATATTTGTCTCTTGGCTCCACAATGCCAGTGGGATTGGATTTTGATACAGCTTTAATAGGGCCTAATGAAGATTGGGATATCATGAAGACTGGAATATTAAGATGCAGGCTCTGGGACTAGGGAGATGGCTCAGCAGGTGAACTGCTTTCTGCACAAGCATGAAGGATTGAGTTTGGATACAAAGCACCCATGTAAAAAGGAGGAAGAGGGGTAGAGCACATCTGTAACTCCAGCATTGGAGGGATGGGGACAGTTGGATCCTAGGGACTCAATGACCAGTCAGCCAGTGAGAGACCTTGTCTCAAAAATAAAGCTGAGTAATAGAAGATAACAGAAGTCATCTTCTGACTTTTACAAACTTACATACAATGCATACATACATACATACACACACACACACACACACACACACACTCACACACCTTCCCCTACCCTCCCAAATAAAAGAAGCAGGCCCTCAATAGCTAGCTGTCTCATGGGCACTTGACTTAGTAATCTCAAAGTGCTTTCATGTATGGTAGAAAAAGAAAAAGCAGATGCCTCAACACTGCCAATAAAGAGTTTTCTTGAGTTTCTTTTATTTAGTTACCAGTTACACATATTTAGCAGGAAATCTCTCTTTTATGCCCATATATCATATACCATTCCTGATTTTATGTCAAACACATACCTTATTCTTATGTATCTGATTTCAAGTGTCTATGCTCAGGTTATCTGCTATCTACCTATATATTTATCTAAATATTTTACACTTATCTTTTCGTCATTACATACATTTGATCCATATACTTATTTGCCTATTTTTAAGTTGCTATTTTCTTAGATTAATATGTTTAAATAGGATGGGCCCTCTCATATTTTGGTATTACAGGTATCACTCCTATTTGGCATGCACAGGCACCTGCTGTATTGCATTAAAGTCTCACTTATCATTAGCTAATGGTGGCTCAAAGGCTGCTGGCTTCCGTGGCTAACAGCTCTTCTTTATTGATTTACATTCATTTCTTGGTGCCTACCAATTTATTCAGTGTGTTTTTTTTTTACAAATATGTGTTTCTTACAGATATGTGTTTATGACTTCAGAATTTTCCTCAACCTCCCCCACACAGCTAGGACTATGAGCTACATCCCTGGTCCTCAATTCTCTCTTTTTTGCTAAAGAAGTTGTTCAGAAATAAGTGCATTAAGTGATGAGAATAGTAAAAAACCCGACTTATACATACCAGAGTCAAAAAGAAATGTAACAAAAGTAACCTCACCTTCTCCCACTAAAAACTGTATGGGTAGATGTATATATTTTTTTCTTGAGACAGGGTCTCACTGTATAGCCCTGGCTGCCCTAGGAACTCACTATGTAAAGCAGGCTAGCCTTGACCGACTAGACATCTGCTTGCCTTTGTCTTCTGAGCGTTAGGATTAAAGGCCTGCACCACCACATCCAGCCTGTTTTGTATATTTATCTTAGACAGCATCCATGGTGGAGCTAATATCCTTAAACTCTGCATTACAAGAGATCAGGATTGTGGTGCTGTGGGCTCCTTAGAGCCTTTTGTTGGAAAAGTGAACATTCACAGCATTGGTGTTATCTCCTTAACTGCCTTAGATATCAAGGAGTCAATTCCTGAAAATAGACAGCAAGCCTTTGAGGTTGAAACATGTCACCTTAATCTTAAAGAAATTCAGCTAGGCTATCTGCTCAATCCTTTCACCTACTGTTTCTCTCATCCCATACGAAAGGAACAGGGGATACTTCTGAGGTTCAGAAATAAACTGGTTGGGTGGGGTCCTTATCAACATTTCCTGCTGGAGCCCCTGGGCAGGCTCATGCTCCTGACTTTCTCCCCTGGATATGCCTCTAATTCCCTGTTTCAGTTGCTGCCCCTGCATGTTGGGAGGCAGATGACCTCAGCCTGGCATACACAGCAGCCTCTCTTCTGCCTGGTCGGGCTCTTCCTTTCTCTAGGCAGGGACCAGGCCGCAGATGTGTGCTAATGAGAGCTTCTCTTTGTTTACAGGGTTTGGGATGCACTGACAGACAATTACATTCCTTCACTCTCAGAAGACTGGAGGGACCCAAACATTGAGGCTCTGAATGGCAACAGCTCTGACACTGAGGTACCTCTCTGGGGCCCCCTATTTAGTCAGGATTGGGAAGATATGGAATCCAGCTAGAAAAACATTCAACAGCTCAGCAGTCTTGTGCAGCAATAGTTCCGAATCATTGTTGGGAATATGGAGGCACCAGAGTCAATGGGTCTGACAAATTGTTGAGGGAGAAAGATGTCCTGTGTATCTGAAGCAATTGGCTTATGCATAAAAAGAGTAATAACAGATACTCCCAATCTCCCCACCCCGCCTCCTCCTCGCCTTTGTGATCCTGTGGATAGAAACTAGGGCCTTGCATACGCTAGGCATACACTCTACTGCCGAGCTACACCCCTGCCTCCCAACACGACTTCTGTTGCCCCGAGTACTATACTCTGCAGAATGAGGTGAAGAGCGACCATCACTGGCTTGTGTTCAATTAATGACAGTTTTTTAAAAATCAGGTAGCTAAGCATGCTGTGCACACCTGTAGTCCCAGCATTTGGGAGACTGAGGGGGAAGGATTGCTATGAGTTTAAGGCCAGCCTGGACGACAGTGAGATGTTTAAAGAAACAAGCAAACAAATGTTTTTTAAATCAGGTTTTCTTGCTAGAGAGATGACTTCGCAGTTAAGAACACTGGCTGCTCTTGCAGAGGACCTGTATTTGGTTCCTAGTATCCTCATTGAATGGTTCACAACTGCCTGTAATTCCAGCACCAGGGGATCTGACACCCTCTTCTGCTCTCTGCTGGTACCTGCACAAACACATACATATACACAGACATGCACACACATATATACCATTAAATAGAAAGAAAAAGAAAGGAAGGAAGGAAGAAAGGAAGGAAAGAAGGATGCTACTTATTTTGAGTCAGTTGTATAGCCTATGAGAATAGCCTCTCAGAAGACCCTGACTGTCCCTCTCTTGATTGAATATATATATATATTCAATATATATATGTTCATATTGTACATATATATGTACAATGGATGGTATTTTAGTTGGTATAACAGAATATCACTGACAGAGTGACCGTTCAGCCATTTATTTCCCACAGTTTTGGATTGGCAGTACAAAATGAAGGTGCTGGCTGATTCAGAGTCTGGTAAGGGCTCAATTCCTCTTCATAGGCAGCACCTCTTATGAAAGCCTCCCATGGTAGACGGGACAAACAAGGTCTTTCGGACTTAAGGAATTCATCCTGTTGATGAGGGCTCCATTCTGAAGATCTAATCACCTCCCAAAGGTGCTGCCTCCACTTTCACTTGGGAGGTCAGAATTTCAACAAAAGAACTGGGGAGTGGGAGATGGGAGGACACCCATAAACACTCAGCCTGTAAAAAGGATAAAATGCGTTAGAGGTTCCGTCCATATTAAAAGATAATGTCTGCCTTGCTTGACTTTCTAGTCTCAGCTGTGAAGAGAGTCCGACAATTCTGTGCCATGAAGGACTGGCACAACTCTGTGGCACCAGCAAATGATGAGTTTCAGGCAGCTCATATGGTGATGGTGACCTCCTCCTAAGTGCTCTAGGACTGGCTCCTAGTAAACGAGCAGAAAATAAATTTCCCCGACTGGGCAGTGTATCTGCAGATGACTGCTCAGAATAGCACAGCAAAGAGATCAGCTTTTGACTGACTTGAAAAAGTGGCAGCATGTCTTACATTTTTGAGTTATAAACAATTGGAAATACTGTCTTTAGGCTTCATTGACAGGTAAGACAGTGAGCTTGAGGCTACAATTCAAACACTGGTGCTGGAGCCCGGGTCTCAGGTTCTCTTTTGAACTCCTGCTTGTGCATTTTCCCTTGCTGTACGTGTAAGCATGGTGTGTAGTACTTAACCCAAAACGCAAGAGAGAGGAGTCAATAACGGAATGAATCTAGTTGTGGAAATCAAATCAGGTCTATCAGGATGCGAGAACAGATTTCACTCTGTTATCTCCTTGGCCACTTCTCTGGCTCATTTTGTGGATTAAGGTGAAGAAAGTATAAAATAGCCTGTCTTAGTTGATCCTACTTTGCAGATTTCCCTCAAGAGGACTAATAGTTCTGGGTGAATCAAAAGACTCGGGGAAGGATGGTCTTGAGCTGTGCTCAGTGGGGTTCTCCTTATCTAACCCCTGGGAAGAAGAAGGGTGGCAAAGGTGGATGGAGGAAGGCTGTTTTTTCTTCATCATCTGGATTTATCACAGTAGAAGCACTTTAACTGACCTCCATTTAAATGGCTTACCATGTTAGTGAGTACGCTGAATTCCTTCGGTAAACTGAACCAACCAAGTGCCTGTGGTGTGGTGCGTGCTGAACTGAGTGGCCTCTCTGGCACAGGCCTGTATAACTTCTACTTTTCGGACATTGCCAAAACTCAGATTTTTGTTGCCCAGCCTGCTCATGCTTGTCTTTGGGGCTACAAATAAGAAATTGAATTAAATATTACATATACTGTTGAATTGTGACTGCAAGGAGAATCATTTTTGCCTTTGTTAAAATCAAGGTAGCACATGTATATAGTATAAAAAAGATCAAATGATACATTCCAAAAAAATGGAAGTATGGGACTGGAGAATGGCTCAGTACTTAAGAGCATGAGCTGCTCTTGCAGAGGATCTGAGTTTCATTCCCAGCACCCACATGGTGGCTAACAACTGTCTGTAACTCCAGTTTCAAGGGAATCCAATGCCCTCTTCTGACCTCCACAGGCATTGCATGACATGGGTACACTTATATACATGCAGGCAATACACTCATACACATAAAATAAAAATACTAAAACTATTTTTTTAATATAAGTAGGCATGCTTTGCATTGTCTCTCCTCACTGTTCAGTAACAATTGCCTTTTAAAATCTGTTTATTTTTTTTATTTGGTGCTGAGAATTGAACCCAGAGCCTGTGTATGTCAGGCAAATGCTCTACCTCTGAGCTGCATCTCTAAGTCTACCTTTATATCTTTTTATTTTTAAACTAGTTAATTAATTAATTAATGTGAGGCAGGATTTCACTTTGTAGCCCAGACTGGCTTGAAATTCTGTAGCCCAGGCTGGCCTAGAACTCATTCTATAGCTCAGGCTAGCCTTGACCCCATGACAGTCCTTCAACGTCAGCCTCTTTACAGGCATATACTGCCATGCCCAGCCTTTTATCTCTTTTAGATGCTTTTGTTTTTAAAAATTACCAGTTTGGGGCCTGGGTAAAGCTCAATGGTACAAACATGTGCTTAGCTTGCTTGAGGCCCTGGGTTCAACTGCTAACACCAAAAAGTAAGTTTAAAAAGAATTGGGAGATGGAGAGATGGCTCAGCTGTTAAAAGATTGCTTGCTGCTCTTCCAGAGGACTTGAGTTCGGGTTCAAGCACCCACATCAGGCAGCTTACAAATTTCTATAACTCTAGCTCCAGAGGATCTGATAACCTCTTTTGGCCTCTGGGACCACTTGCATGCATATGTGCGCACACACACACACACCCCTAAATAAAGATAACGTAAATCTTCTTTAAAATCAGCTTTGATTGCTACTGTTAACTGTGCATTGTGTTGTGTGTGTGTGTGTGTGTGTGTGCGTGTGTACGCATGCATGAACTTGTATGTGCATTCAAGACCAGCAATCACTTCTTCAGTCATTCTCAACCTTTAAAAAATTATTTACTTACTTTCATTTTATGTGTATGAGTATTTTGCCTGCATGTATGTAAGTCCACCTGTGTTGTACAATGTCCACAAAGGCCAGAAGAGGGCATTGGATTCTCCTGGAACTGGAGTTATGGTTGTTAACCACCATGTGGGTGCTGGGAACTGAACCCAGGTCCTTTGCAAAAGTAGCCAGTGCTTTTAACCACTGAGCCATCTCTCTAGCCCCTCAAACTTAGTTTTTTTTAAAGACAGGGTTTCTCCCCAAACAAACTTGGAGTTAGTTTGACTAGACTGACTGGCCAGCAAGTTCCAGGTGTGCTCCTGTCTCTGTCTCCCCAGTGTTAGGATAACAGTTGTGTGCTGTTACACCTGGCTTTCTTTGTGGATCTGGGTAACTGAACACAGGTCCTTCAGCTTATGTGTCAGATACTTTACCGACTGAGCCATCTCTTCAGCCCTACTTGAGGGCGGGGTATTATGTTTTGAAGGATGAAGATTTCTTTCTCCTAGGCCTCTCCAGTACTCACACGATTTTCCCCTAGTAAGAAAGGGTTGTCACTAATTATAATTAATTCAGTGTTAAAATATGTGCCCTATTGTAATTATGAATGCATTATTTCTGACCGAACCATATACTGTTCTATAAAAATATTCCTTTATTATTCCTATAATTTTTGAGTTATGTAGAGTTAAGAATTATCTCTTTGGGGTTGAAGAGATGGCTCCAACCTATGGTTAATGGTACTGGCTGCTCTTGCAGAGGATCTAGGTTCAATCCCCAGCATCCACATGGTGGCTAACAACCATCTGAAACTCCAGTTCCAGGGAATTAGATGTCCTCTCTTCTGACCTCTGTGGGCATTGCACAACATGGATGTGCTTACATACATGCAGACAATACACCCGTACACATAAAATAAAAATAATAAAATTAAAAATAATTACCTTCTTTTGTGATTTCGTTTTTGCAACTCCAGTATGACTTTTAAATAATATTTATTTACTCATTTATTTTATGTGTGTATATACGTGGGCACATATGTACCACGGCATGTGTGTGGAGGTCAGAGAACAACTTGCCATAGTTGTTTCTCTTCTTCCACCATGTGGGTCCCAGGGATCAAACTCAGGCTGTCAAGCTTGACAGCAGGAGCCTTTCTTTACCTGCTGAGCCATCTCACCAGCCCAAATTACCGCATTTTTATGTTTGCTTAGTTTCCAGTATATCATTAATAGAGCTCTAAACTCTGGTTGAAATGTAAAACCCATAATACAGTTGGTCTGTGGCCTTTAATATGTTGGCCAGTTAGTGATAGCCACAAAGATTCAAGCTAAGCTTGAGATAGGCTGACTTGATGGCTCCATGGGTGAAGGTTCTTGCAGCAAAAGCCTGACAACCTGAGTTCAATCCCTGAAATCTACATCCACGTGGAAGGAGAAAACCAACTCCATAAAGTTGTCTTGCTGACTTCCATATTTACACCATAGCATATGTGCTTCCCGTATACAATACTAATAAATGAATAAAATTTAAAAATTAAGTTTGGGAGAAAAGTGTATGTTCAGTCATCCCATGGTCCTGAGGGACACTATACTAGGAACGGGAAGATTGATTGTCTTGATTGTCAGACTTCTCATAGATACCCAAATCTACATGTGTTTATGTGCCTTATAAAAAATGATATAAATTTGCATGTAACTTACATACATCCTTCTGTGTGCCTTGAATCATCTGTTAGTGATTTGTGATATGTAATACAATGCAAATGCTATGTTAATAGCTGTTGGATTCTTTTGTTCAGGAGTAACAACAAGGAATAATGCCTGTACATGTTCAGTACTGGTTGTACATGTTCAGTACTGGTTGTACATGTTCAGTACTGGTTGTACATGTTCAGTACTGCTTGTACATGTTCAGTACTGGTTGTACATGTTCAGTACTGCTTGTACATGTTCAGTACTGGTTGTACATGTTCAGTACTGGTTGTACATGTTCAGTACTGGTTGTACATGTTCAGTACTGCTTGTACATGTTCAGTACTGGTTGTACATGTTCAGTACTGGTTGTACATGTTCAGTACTGGTTGTACATGTTCAGTACTGCTCGTACATGTTCAGTACTAGTGCAATTTAAAAACCAGGATTTTGGTCCGTGGTTGGTTTGCACCTGAAAAGAAGAATGTTTAAGTAGGACCAGTTGTAGTTTGGATCCTAGAAACAGGAATCAGAGCATGCCACAGGGAGCTGCCTAGTGAAGCACTCATCAGCCAGGAGGCAGGAACGTCAGGGGAGAACCTAAGCTACCACTTTTCTTCTGCTTTCCTGGGGACAAGTGCAAACAGTTCAGAACTGGATAGTTAGATGATGTCCATGGGCACTAAGCTATAGAGTGATCCTCTCCATAGCTGGGCCTGGGTAGCTGCTGGCATAGGAATACACCCCACAGTGCCTGTTTCACATATCCAAGGCTGCTCTCTGCCGAACCTCTTGCAGTCTTTAAACAACTGGCTTGTTCTGGTAGCAAAGTTTCTTCTCATCAGAAGGGTTTTTAAAATGTTAAAACATTAGAAAATAAAAATTATAAATCTATAATATAACTGATGAAGCATTTAGAAAATAAAAATTATAATAAATATCACTTTTTTTTAACTTTTCAAAATTTATTTTTAAGTGTTTGAGTGTTATTCCTGTATGTATGTAAGTGCACCCCTGTTGTGCAATGCCTGTAAAGACAAGATGAAGGCATCAGTTCCCCCTGGAACTGGAGTTACGAAGGGTTGTTAGCTGCCGTGTGGGTGCTGGGATTCAAACCTTTGTCCTCTGCACGAGCAGCTAGTGCTCTTAACCACTGAGCCATCTCTCCAGCTCCAAATTCTTTCTTCCTTTTTTTGACAAGTTTTTTATACAGTCTAGACTGGCCTCCAACTCAGGATCCTGCTGCCTCAGCATCTCAGGTGCTGGGGGTACAGGTATGTATCACCATGTCCAGCTGTTTGTTTTGTCTTGAGATAGGGTCTCACTGGGTAGCTTCAAGTTCTCTGTGTAGTTTAGGCTCCTGCCTCCATCTCCCCCAAATCAGATCTTTTAACAATTTAATATTTTTCTGGAAAATATATCAAATAATGCTTACCATTTTTCTACTGCTATTTTTCTGAACATGAATTATTTCTGTCTTCTCTCCCTACTGTAATGAGTATATAGTTCTGCTTTGTTATGCTGATATGTTAAAATACTTGAGTTAATTTTCAAATAGTAAATGAACTTTGTATTCTTGAGACAAATCCAATTTGGTCATGATGCAATTGACTTTTATGCATTTATTTATTTGGTTTACTTTTTCCTCCATAGGCGAGGCGGCACATAAGAATTTCTATTTTCTAGAATTTGAACTTGTGGAAGCATGCACTATGTATTTTTTGTCTGGCTTTTATTATAATTAACTAATTGATTAATTAGTAGTAGCAGATATTGAACTCCAGACCTTGGACACACTAAGTCATGTGCCTCACTATTGATCTATAGTCACAGTGCTTTTGTCTGGTTTCTAAAACCGATAAATTTCCTTCCATTTTCCCTTCGACTTTTTCTTTTTTGCAGTCCTGGCAATTTGGACCCACGGCCCTGTGCATGCTCAGCACACAGTCTACCATCGAGCTACAACCTCGGCCTGGTGTGACTAGCTAGATATGCATTTATGTGATTACATACCTTAACAGTTCATTGTTTTTATTGCTAAGTAGTAGTCTATTGTGTGGATACACACCAGTTTGCTTATCCAGTCATCTGTAGACAAATGATGGGCTATTTCTGTTTTTTTTTTTTTTTTAATATTGCAAATAAAGCTGCTATGAACATTCTCACCTATGCCTTTATAATGTACATGCTTGCCTTCCTCTTGGGGAAGAACCTGAGGGAGTAGAAGGCTGAGCCATATGGCAGATACATACCTAACTTTTGAGGGATTACCAAATGGTTTCCCAGTTTGAGAGCTCTGATTCTTCTACATCCTCATCAATATTTATTAGGGTCAATTTTTGTTTCTTTGTTTGAGACAAGGTCTCATTATATAGCTGTCGTGGTCACTTTCTATTACTGTAATAAAAAACATCTTGGGGAGGAAAGGTTTTATTTGGCTTACAGCTTACAGTTTATTAGCAAGGAAATTCGAGGCAGGAACTCAGTGCAGGAACCTGGAGCACAGACCATGGAGGAACACTGTGTACAGGCTTGCTCCTCTGGTCCGTGCTCAGCCAGCCTTCCTTCCTTCCTTCCTTCCTTCCTTCCTTCCTTCCTTCCTTCCTTCCTTCCTTCCTTCCTTCCTTCCTTCCCCTCCCTCCCTTCCTTTCTTCCTTCCTTCCTATTTATTTTAAAATATTTCATTATTTTTTATGTGTATGAATGTATTGCCTGCATGTATGTAAGTGTACCCACATTTGTGCAATACCCACAGAGGTCAGAGAGGGGATTGGATTCCCCAGGAACTGGAGTTATAGACAGTTGTTAGCCACCATGTGGGTGCTGGGAATCAAACCTGGGTACTCTGCTGGGACTCTTATTGACTGAGTCATTTCTCCAAACCCTCAGGTTTCTTTCTTACACAGTACAGGATCACCTGCCCCGGGTTTCACCCACCCAAAATGGTCTCAGCTCTTATACATCACCCAACAATCAAGAAAATGCCCTACAGACATGGCCACAGGCTAGTCCAATGGAGCCGATTCCTTTTACCTAGGTCTGTCAAGTTGACACCTGAAGCTGTGGTAGCCTAGGTTGACCAGAAACTCATTTTGCAGCTTAGACTGGCCCCTGAATTTCCAGCCCTCCTGCTTCAGCCTCTGTGTGCAGGGGTTGTAGAGTGTGGGCCATCATGCCCAACTTTATGCTATTTGTGTGACTTTTTCTGGGGGAGATATGAATAAATGGCTGTTCACTCCAAATAGGGCGTTAATGACAAACCAAAGAAATGATTCTACGCAGGTCTGACTTAGTGAGCCAGTGAATCTATGGGTGTTACTTACGGGAGCATGGGTCACTCAAAAGCAGCGGCATCACTGCAAAGCCCACTCCACATGGGGAGCGACTCCTGAAAGCCACCTCCCTGGAGCTCCCGGCACAGCTTGCCAGCCCGACTAGAATCTCCTCTTTCCAGCAATTGTTAACGTTTCTGTAACCTTGGGAAAGGCCTTGTGAATCTTCACTCTCAGGAGCTGTCTAGAGTCTTGGAAATTTCATGCACTTCTTTGGGTATGTTACATTTAGTTCCCAGGCTCATGAGCCTCCCTCCTCCAAGGAGGGAGCATTTGAATTTGGAGCAAATAACTATGCAACAGATAGTCAGAAAGTGAAGGCATTGGATTCCCTGGAACTGGAGTTAGAAGCGAGTGTTAGCTGTCATGTGCATGTGGGGAACTAAGCCCAGGTCCTCTGCAAGAGGATCCAGTGCTCTTAACTGCTGAACCATCTCTCCAGCCCCCTGCTTAGCTATCTTGCAGGCCTTATAATTTTCTTTGTATTAATTCTTGCAAGATCCGTAATGATGCCCCCTTTTTGCCCCTGAGAGCGCTAATTTGTGTCCTCGTCTCTCCCTGCCTATGTGGTTATCACGTTTATTAATCTTCTTAGAAAACCTTTTTGGTTTCTTTGATTTTTCTCTATTGTTGTTCATTTTTAGTTGATTTATTGTCTTAATTTCTTTTTGTATGTGTGTAGGTTATGTATGTGTATAGGTGTATGCATGTGTGTAGGTGTATGCATGTGTGTAGGTGTATGTATGTGTGTAAGTGTATGCATGTGTGTAGGTGTATGCATGTGTGTAGGTGTATGCATGTGTGTAGGTGTATGCATGTGTGTAGGTGTATGTATGTGTGTAAGTGTATGCATGTGTGTAGGTGTATGCATGTGTATAGGTGTATGCATGTGTGTAAGTGTATGCATGTGTGTAGGTGTATGTATGTGTGTAGGTGTATGCATGTGTGTAGGTGTATGCATGTGTGTAGGTGTATGCATGTGTGTAGGTGTATGCATGTGTGTAGGTGTATGTATGTGTGTAAGTGTATGCATGTGTGTAGGTGTATGCATGTGTGTAGGTGTATGCATGTGTGTAGGTGTATGTATGTGTGTAAGTGTATGCATGTGTGTAGGTGTATGCACGGTGCTCTGGTGCTCCTATTGAGGTGAGTGGATAACTTGCTTCTCTCACTCCACCATGGGAATCCCAGGGATTGAACTCATGTCAGCAGTCTTGTATGTACTGTGTGTGTGCAGTGTGTGCAGAGGCCAGGACAGGATGCTGGAAACCCTGGACCTGGAGTTAGAGATGGTTGTGAGCAACCATGTGGATGTTGAGGATGGATGTAGGTACTACTGGTCACCTGCAAGAACAACAAGTACTCTTAACTGCAGAGTCATTTCTCTAGTCCCTTTATCATCTTCTTATTATTGATTTAAAATTTTTCCTAGAGAACATATTTTGTATAGTTTAAATCTTTTAAAATATTTTAGACTGATTTATGATTCAGCATTTCTTGGTATACCTTGGTGAATGTATTACATGCCATTGAAAAAAATGCAGACTCTGCAACTGTTGATTGTAGCATTCTATAAATAGGTTAAGTTGGGGGATTCTATTGTTGAGTTCTTCTGTATCCTAACTGATTCCTTTTGTGTGTTTAGTCTTTCAATATCTGACAGAGGAATGTTGATATTTCCAGCTATTTTTGTGGATTTTCCTTTATTTTTTTCAATGCTGTTACCCTTTGTTATGTGTCTTGAAGCTGTTATTGAGTACATATATTTTGGTGATTGTTGTAGCTTCATGATTAATTGGTCCTTTCATAATTATGTGATGCCCATTTTTATCTCTTGTACTATTCCTCTTAAAATCAACTTTTTCTGATATGAACTTAGCTACTACAGATTTATTGGGCATACTATTTATAAAGTGTGTACGTATCTCTAATCCTTTATTTCCTTATTTATTTATTTATCATTCATTCATTCAGGAACAAGGCCTTGATATGTAGCCTGAGTCTCCTGCCTCAATCTCCCAAATGTTGAGATTACAGGGCTGTACCATCATGTGTGGTTTATCTTTTTTTATATTTAAAATATGTCTTTTACAGGAAACATATAGCTGGGTTTTGTTTTCATATACAGTATAACAATCCTATGACTTTTTTTCTTGAGGTTAGTTCATTGCATAGAGTTTATACATTAACATCTAATATAACATGGATAATTCATTGTCATGTAGTATCTTATATTTTTATTTAATTACATGTTTTCTTTTTTCAAATATTTGTTTTTTAGCCAGGTGTGGTGGTATATGCCTTTAATCCCAGCACTCAGGAGGCAGAGGCAGGTGGATCTCTGAGAGTTTAAGGCTAGCCTGGTCTACATAGCTCGTTCCAGGCCAGTTGGGGCTACAGGGAGACCCTGTCTCAAAAACGACCCCCCAAAACTGAATTCTTTTATGTGTGTGAATAAGTTGCCTACATGTACGTAAGTGTACCAGATATGTGTAGTGCCTGTGAATCCCCTGGAGTTGTAGTTACAGATGGTTATTAGCTGTCATATAGTTGCTGGGAACTGAATTTAGATTCTCTGGATGAGCAATCAGTGCTCATAACTGCTAAACCATCTCTCCAGCCCCTACATCTTTTATTTTCTTTCTGTAATTGATTTTCCTGTGATCTACCTTCTCTCCACCTTTTTGGGTTAATCACACGTTCTTTGGGCATTTCATTTTGTGCTTTCTTTTGGATTTTTATATATAACTCTTTGTTGCTATTTTGTTTTGTTTTTTGAGAAAGGAGTGCAGAGAATCTCACTAAGTTGCCTAAGTGGACTTCAAACCTTGAATCCTCCCAGGTATCTGGGGTTACAGGCCTATACTACCATTCTCAGTTCTTTGTATTTTTATGCAGTATTTTCTCTGGAGATTGCAGTGCATATTACTCAGTTATCAGAACCTATTTAGAATAAGTATTTTGTCTCCAGATAAAATATAAAACTAAGTTTATCTCCCTTCCATTCTTGAGTTATGCTGTATATTTTATTCCAATTTACACTTTATACTGTACAATGCAAAATTACTTTTCTTTCAGACAGAAGAAAAAAGATAATTTAAAATTTTTTTCAGGCTGATCATGCTGGCACACACCTGTAATTCCAGCCCTAGGGAGGTAAAGGCATGAGGATCAGTACAAGTTCAAGGCCTATCTGGCAAACATAGTGAGTTCCAGGCCAGCCAAGGATAAGAGTCTCAAAACAACAGCAGCAACAAGATCAACCAGCCAAATAAGACTCCACAGGCAACAAACAAAAAGCCAAAAGTCAAGGAAAGTTTCTGCTGCCACTTCTGGTGGCTAGCCACTTCTGGTGTGCTCACTCTTTTTAGCAGATCTGCTTTCCCTCACTCCTTTTCAATCCAAACAGCTTCTTGCAGCTTTGTTGCAGTGTAGGGGCCATGGGTGACAGATTCACTCAGCTTTTGTTTGTTTCATGTTTCCCCTTGGGTCAGGAACCACAGCCTTGCACAGCCTGCATCCATTGCCTAGAAACAATGGCTCATAGATTCTGTCCAGATATATATAGCTACTGTGGCGGGAGGGGCGAATCCACTGCTTCTTGCTTGGAAATGTCTTAAAGAGGCCATCTCTTCTGTTTGCTTTCTGGATGTGTTTGCTTGCTTGCTTGCTTGCTTGGATATATTGGGGAGGAGGGTTGGTTGAGACAGAGTCTCATGGAGCCCAGGCTAGTCTTGAACTTTTGATCCTCTTGGTTCCACTTTCCAAATGCTGAGATTAGAGGCAATGTCCCACCAGGCCTGACCAGTGTCTGGAATTCTTTTATTCAGGTGTTGGATTTCTCATGGTCACTTTTTGATCTGCTTACCTCTATCCCCACCCCTGTTCCTACTTTTTAAACCTATATATGTTACTTTTCGGGGGATTTTTCTCAACTTTCAACTTCATTAGAAAATTTAAATTTTATTATCATACTTAAAAATTGTATTTATGTTCGGTGTGGTGGCACACACTTTTAACCTCAGCACTTGGGGGGAAAGACAGGTGGATCTCTGAGATCAAGGCCAGCCTGGTCTACATAGTAAGTTCCAGGCCAACTGGGACTACAAGTAGACCCTGTCTTAAAAAGACCAAAACTTTGCATTTATTTATTTATTTTAATTTTATGTATATGAGTGTTTTATCTGCATGTATGTAAGTACACCCTGCATGCAATGCCCATGGAGGCCAGAAGAGGGAGTCAGATTCCCTGGAACTAGAGTTACAGTCCTTAGGTGTCATGTGGGTGCTGGGAACCAAACTTGGGTCCTCTGCAAAAGCAGCCATTGTTCTTTACTGCTGAGCCATCTCTCCAGGCCCTTTATCATAATGCTTTTAATGTTTAAGAGCCTAGGAGCTCCTTCTAGTTTTCCGATGAATTCTTTTACTATTTTTTAAAAATTTATCTTTATTTTCTACTTATGTGTGTCTGTGCACCTGAATGCAGGTGCACAAGGAGTCCAGAGGTTCATATCCCCCTGGAGCTGGAGTTAGGGGTGGTTGTGAGTCAATTGAACATGGGTCCTCTGTAAAAGGAGCATGCACTGTTAACCACTGAGCCGTTTCCCCGGGCCTCTGATGGATTCTTATAAGCAGATCATGTGTCAAAGACACAGTACTTTCTGCTATCCCGCTGGACGCAGTCACCATAGCTTCCCAGCAGAGATGTTTTCTGCTCTTGGTGTTTTTCTTGGTTCTATTTTTGTTGCTGTGATAAGATACCCTAGCAAAGCAACTTTAAGGGAGAAAGGGGTTATTTGGGTTTACAGTTCCAGAGGGGAAATAGTTCACCATGGTAAGGAAGGCATGGCGGCAGGAGCACGAGGCAGGCCTGTAACCGTGCATTGGCGGTCGAAAAGCAGAGAAAGAACAGAAGTGAGAACAGGCTATAAACATCAAACCTGCCACTGAGAACATACTTTCTCCAGCAAGGCTCTACCTCCTAAAGGCTCCAACATCTCCCTAAACAGTGCTACCAGCTGGGGACCACGTGTTCAAACATGAGTCTCGTGAGGATATTTTATAGTTAAACCACGACAATGTTGCTTTTTTTATGAGGCAGGGCCTTTCTAGGTAACTGAGACTGACTCTGAACTCACAATGTAGCCTATACTGGCCTTGATCTCATGGAGATCCTCCTGCCTCAGCCTCCTGAGTGCTGGAATCACAGGTAGGTGACACCAGGACTGGCTTGAACTTTTATTTGAAAGGGAGGAACTTAAGCTCTTTCTGTGGGTTTAGAACTTGTTGCTGTTGGGTCACACTGTTGAGTGATGACTAAGGACCAATCATTTTGCTTGGAGATCCTGAGAGCTGACATGTTTCTGCAGTATATCATCCTCCAATTGGAAAATCCTGCAATGTCTGGCTTAAAAGCAGGCCTGGCTACAGTACTCCACAGATCCTCTTTGGGGAAGAAAGCAGGCATCTCCCTGATGAGTCTGCAGATTGTCACTCCCTCTGTTTTTGGTAAGACACTCCCAGCCCCCACACACACCCAGGACCACCACCAATGTTAAGTGGCCTGGTATGTCTGATTCAGGAGTCTCACTGGTTCAACTTGTCCAGTGAAGCCACCAGCCCTTCTGAGGGTGACAGGATTGTAGCTGCCTTTCTACACAGATAGAATGAGAGCTCTAAAATCCAGTTGTCCTTAAAACAACATCCTAAGTCTCCCTCTTTTTAGTCCCACCTCACACAGCCTCTTGAGGGCTCTATCCAGTAACTGAGCCTTCCACCACCTTCAGTGTGAATCTGTTAACCCCTGAAGCCCCACCTGGAGAGGGTGTGACTCTCCAGCCCCCTGGGCCAGAGGCTGCTGTCTAGCCTCTGCTTTGTTGCTCACTTTCTCTTATTCACTTTGCCCCCGTGGGATATTCTTTTAAAAACACTCTACTTGCATTTTATTAAGGTTCGGGGAGGAAGATGAGATAATCATGTGTTCAATCTGTTGTGGACCTTCCTTCTCTGAAGAAATGGAGACAAATTATGGCTTTAATAATTGTTATAATGTGGATGCTGCAAGAACGATTATGGAACTCCATTTAGAGGCTTATTGGAGAAGTCTAGTCTTATATCAAAACTTGGTGAATATATAAGCATGCATTTATTTTTTTAGGTCAAAACAATATCTTTGCATCATACAAATGCGTATTATTATTTAACAAATGTCCACTCTGATTGGGTTTTCTAATGAGTCCCCCTATTCTGCTCCTGTCTGTGATATAATATTTGACCCCTATAATATTCCAGACAGTGACTGGCTGTAGGGCAAGGGTTGATGAGTGGCTAGGACAGAAGGTTACATCCTAGCTAAGTTATCAAGAGGTGGGACTGAATCTGGGTGCTCGTAGAACCACCCTTCAGCCCCCTCTTTGTCGTTTGCTCATTAATTCTTTCTTTTTAAAAATATTTTATTTATTATTTTTATTTTATGTGCATGAGTTCATTGCCTGCATGTTTGTACGTGCACCTGTGTCATGCAATGCCTGTGGAGGACAGAAGAGGACATTGGATCCCCTAGAACTGGAGTTATGGATGGTTGTTAGCCACCATGTGGGTACTAGGAATTGAATCAGGGTCATCTGCAGCAGCAGCCAGTGCTCCCAACTGCTGAGCCATTTCTGCAGCTCCTCATCAATTCTTTCAATGTGTATTTGT
The DNA here is from genome assembly GCA_035773235.1 of Eospalax fontanierii. Lineage (NCBI taxonomy): Eukaryota > Metazoa > Chordata > Mammalia > Rodentia > Spalacidae > Eospalax > Eospalax fontanierii. Next base: position 29,220,183 of record CM069539.1, on the reverse strand, counting down.
TGGCTGCATGCTCTGAAGCATCTTGCTGTGGGAATACAGAGCCATTGACTTAACCCACACAGATGTTTCCTGGTTGTTCATAAACACAAAAGGGACATAGTGCCCTTTCCTTGGACTGAGCGCATGCTGTTGAATGTCTTTTCTTTCTCCTATCCTTTGTCTGGAAGGATTTTTTTTAAAGTGTCTTTGTTCTCCTAATGATATTGAGGTAATCACACATTTGAATCAGTGGTAGTGGAGTGGGGGAGGCAAAGGGCTAACTGTAGAAAGTATTTTTTCTATGAATGGAACAATCTAGAATGTTTTCACAGAAAGCATTGGCTGATACTTGTTGGACACAAGGACAACGAAGAATCTTAACTCTTACTTGAACTACCATGCAGCAAGATTCAGTTTCTAGCTTTATACTATTCATTGGCAGCCCTGAAGCATGTCTTTTCCCCAAAGCAAGATGAAGAAAATGCTTGCTGTGTGGTCACACCTGTTTCTGGATCCAAGTCTTCTCAGTTCTGGAAAGGGTCTTGGCAGATGATAGTTTGTTTTCTTCACTTTGATAGCATAGAAACAATCAGCAGGTTTTGTCCACAAAGAAATTCAGCCCTAAGTAACATGGCCTGAGGATTGTTTATGGCACATACCTTTCTCATTGCCTCATAATTAGCCAAGGAAGTGACGTTCATGTCTGTGTCACATATTGGGAATAAGGGTATCCAGATGCATTAGTATCCAGTGCTGTTGCTTTTCAGAAGCCTTCTTCTTTCTCATCTTGTTAAGTCTGCCAGCTCTTTGCTCAAGATACTGTCCTGGTGCGAGGGAAAGGTTTGGGGTCTGTAAACAACCTGTATAAAGAGAACAGGTTTGTTGAGAAGCGATGGAAACTGTTAAAGTGAAACAGAGTCTGGGAGAATTGAGAGGAAGAAAACAAGCTTGAGGAAACCAGGTGAGGTGGGGTCGGAAGTGTTGGAACCAAAAGTCAGAGAAGGAGGAGCAAAGACCCAGGGGCCAGAGCTTGTAGTGAAACCTGTGGCAGGGCAGGAATGCATCCGGCAAAGAAGGGAGGAGCCAGAGCTTTCTTGGGTGCACTATGTGTGCTGTGCCTTTTGTTTTATTTTTCATTGGCAGATTTCTGAGCACAGAGAAAACGAGGAATGGTTACAGTGCCCAGAGAGGTGAAAACTCTCACAATAGCTCTTGTAAGCCTCTAGTTGACCTTCACATCTCTTTACCTTATCCTGGTGATTTAGACCCCGACCCAGAGAGGCTTTGTGCCTGAGAGGGGGGCTGGGTGAGAAAGCTCTAGGAGTCCCTCACCCAGGCCACAGCCCAGGCTCATTAACTGCTGAACAGCCATAAATAGCCTTCCCTCTGCACAAGCCCCACCCCCAGTCTTGATGTGGAAGAAACTGGGAAGGGAGATGGTGCAGTTCAAAGGTGCAATATTAAATCAGGGAAGGAAACCCACAAAAACTGGCCACATTTCAGAAAATATAAACACTCCTTTTTTATTTGTTTGGTCTTAGTCTCATATTTGGTCTCAAACTCTCTGTGTTCAAGGATGATCTTGAGCTCCTGGTCCTCCTGTCCCCACCTTCCAAGGGCTGGGGTAACAGACACCACCACCCTTGGCCTTTTTCTTTCTTTTTTTTTCAGTACTGAGTATCAAACCTAGCTAAGGCTATGCATTTGCTAGGTAAATACTCCACCACTGAGCGATAGCCCTAGTTTTTTGTTTGTTTGTTTTCAGTGCTGTGAATGGAACTCAGGACTTTACCAATTCCCTCCCCTCCTTTTTAAGAGAGAGGATGATCTCATTATGTGGCTTGGACTGGTCTCTCTTGTGTGCTGGAGTCCTGGATGGTTGTTAGTCATATGGTGTATATGATATATATCACATACCTATCAATACATTCCATTTTTCAAGGATTTAGTATCAATCCCTCTTACTCAAACTTGAGTTATAGACTGTTACTGCCAGCCAAAGGTGGCTCAAACAGAAAACAAAATCTTCTATTTCTCAATAAGAGCCACACTTCTACTGCAGAGGACTGCCCCTTGGGAAGTCCTGCCGTATGAATGTAGTTATGAACAAACTGTGGCCCAGGAGTTTTGTTCTGCCCAGTGGGGAGCTGTGGAAACCAAGCTGCTACCACAGGTGGTAGACTTGGCAGAGATGCAAGCATATGGGTTCCACAGCAGAAATAGATGTTACCATCTGGCACACCAGCACCTCCAGTGACTCCCTCATGTCTTAATCTTCTCTAGGTTGAGCACAGATGGCATTTAAGATATGTTTGCTTACGTTTTTTTTTAATGACTTAGTTCTAGTTTTAAGCAGAGCTAAGAGGTGATGATTATGGTTAGGAAGTACCAGCGAAAATGGAGCTCAAAGAAGGAAAATTTGAAGACAGACTATGTTAACCTGATAGCTAGGACCTGAATGAGGTCTTTCATCATTGGAATAATAATTTGTTCTAGGAGCGGCTGGCTCTTGAAGAGCAGTTGCAGGGGGGAGTGGCTCTGTTGAAGGGATAGCCTGGATCCTTCTTGCCAACCCCTGTATGATTTTTCAACTCAGATTTCTGGAAGGAAAGCTTCTTAGCTGGTTAGACGATTAAACATGTAAGGAATCTGAGCATAAATTCCAGACTGTTAACAATTTGTAATATGGCCAGTCAAGCCACACTCGCTATGAATATCCTGTTTGACTTAGACATCTTCTAGAATCTCAGTGACTGTGAACTTCTAGAGTCTTACGGTTGTGGGATTTGAGGGACACAGGAGGAGTGGGCTGAACAGAGCTCTCCTTTCAGTATTTTACTCCTTTTATTCATCCTTCCTTCCTTCCTTTCTCCTTCCTTCCCTCCCCACCTCCCTTTTTTGACAGGGGGTTACTCTGAAAACTTGGCTGGTCTTGAACTTGTTATGTAGATTGGACTGGCCTTGAACTTGGTACAGTCCTCCTGCCTCTGCCTCTGGGTTTTTGTTGTTGTTGTTTTTATTTGTTTCATTTTACTTGAAACAAGATTTCATGGAGCCCAGGTTGGACTTGAAGTCACCATGTAGGGATAATGGGAGGATGACCTCAAACTCCTGACCCTTCTGTGGCGACCTCCCAAGTGCTGGGATTCCAGGCATACACCACTATTCCTGGCTCAGTTTGTCTGGTCCACGTGGTCAGGTTGCTCTGTGGTACGTTCCATGTTGATACATTGCATCGTCCATCAGCTGTGTAACCAAACCTGGCTTCTAATAACAGGATAGCATTTCATCTGATTCTAAAAGCTTTTACTTTCTGAACTGAAACACCTGCCCCTTAAAATACCCAGTATTTAAAATACCCTGGAGTTAAGAGCACTGGCTGCTCTTGCAGAGGACCTGGGTTTGGTTCCCAGCACTCAGGTGGTGGCTACTGACCACCCAGAACTCCAGTTACAGAGGATCTAATGCCCTCTTCTGACCTCTGTGGGCATTGCACTTACGTATATGCAGACAATAACACTTTCATACATAAAAATAAATAAAATATTTAAAATGTCTAGTAATATAAAATCTGGACACCACCCCCATTGACACTCCTTAAAGAATTAAGTGTCTGCTGTTTGAGCTGGCTACAGTGTTACTCACTGTGAGACAGTTCCCAGTTTACCCAAGGATGATCTGCCTGTGAGTTGAAGAACACTGCCCACCCCCAGAGCCAGAGTAGTGCCTCCCCCTCCCTCCCACTGTCTTTTTATGACCATGCTGACCATTCTGCTCGGTGATAGGACACACTTAGAACTAGATGAAACTCAGACCCCTCTTTATCTTCCCTCTTTAGACAGTGGGTGGCTGGAATGGCCTCTTGGTTAGTGCCATCCAGGGGACAGAGACTCTAGCCTTGCTGATGGTCAGATAGAATGCCAACTCCTCCTCTCCTCCAGATCCACGAGAAGGAAGAGGAAGAATTCAACGAGAAGAGTGAAAATGATTCTGGCATCAACGAAGAGCCTCTCCTCACAGCAGATCAGGTATGAAAAGGAATTGCAATCCCCCACCCAGCCCACCGCCAAACTAAAAAAGTTCTTAGGACTTTTTTAATAGAGAAAAGGTTGAACAAAACATACTTTCCACACCCACCCAAGGCATGAGAAAGATGTATGGTTTTGAGGTGGCCATGTTAATGATTCATGGTATCTTTGACAAGTTTAATTTCTCTTCATGAAGAGAAATTATTTACCTTTTTAGTCAACAAATATCTTGCAAGTGCTTACATGAGATAGACACTATACAAGTTTTCATGAGTCATTCTGAAAATGCTCCTTTGGGAACTGTCAGAGCCAACCAGCACACATTTTGGAAGTGCTCTTTATGCCTGTGGCTACACGGTAGGATTCAGTTTTATTCTTTTAATTTCTTATTTTTCTAAAGTGGGATTTAGGGCCTAGAGAGATGGCTTATCAATTAAGAGTGCTGACTGCTCTTGCAGAGGAACCAGGTTCAATCCCCAGCACCCACATGGTGGCTAACAACCGTCCTAACTCCATTTCCAGGGGATCCAACATCCTCTTTTGATCACCGCGGGCATCACGTGACACAGGTGCACTTAAACACATGTAGGCAATACACTCATACACATACAAAAATTGTTTAAATTGGGATTTAATATAGGCAAGAAATGATGGGAATCAGTAAAAAGAACAGGGTTCACTGGATATAGTATCCCATACTTGTAAACTCAGCACTTAGGAGATATAGGCAGGAGGATTTGGAGTTCCAGGGCAGCCTCAGCTATATAAGACTTTGTCTCAAAAGACAACAAAGCAAGCATAAAACAAAAAAAAAACAAAACAAAAGAATGGGGCTAACAGTTGTTGCTGCGACTTTCAGGAATGAACTATACTTCAATGATAGGCTCCATATTAGTTGCTTTTCTCATTGTCATACAAGCAGCTTAGGGAAGGGCTTATTTTGCTCCCAGTCTGAGAGTACTCCATCATGGCAGTGAGATCGTGGTGGTGGGAGCGTGAGATGGCCAGTCACATAGCATGTGTGGTCAGGAAGCAGAAAGAGAGGAATACTGATACTCAGCTTACTTTCTCCTTTCTATCCAGTCCAGGATCCCCAGGCCATGGAATGGTGTTGCCCATCATTAGGTGGGGCTTATCACTTTAATAACTCGCAGACATGCTCAGAGGTTTGTCTCCCAGATGACTTTAGAGCCTGCCAAGTTGACAATATTAACCACCACAGGCTCAATGATAACTATTCTAAGAGAAACTCAGCCATAAAACCCTAAAGGGGTGTTGTGTTATTTAGTCACATTTTATTAAATGGCTTTCAGTAGTCACAGACTAGGTATGTCCTAAATTTGCAAGTAGATTTTAGGTTTGGAATAAAAACAGGCATTATTTTAAAAGAAGAAACACCAAGCCCTATTATTTTGGGTCAAGCCCAGTAGGAAGAAACCTATTTCTAAGATCACAGTCCAATGGCTTCAGAGGATGAATCTGTCACAGTTTGGGGAAGAGACATGCTTAAATCTGTTCTACCAAAATCACCTAAAGACCCACTTTTACAGGAAGGCTTTGCTTACTCCCTTTATGTGTAAGTGACTGGAGACCACAGCAGTTTATCTGTTCCTTCTGGCCAGCATCTACCTTTCCCTTCCACTTGTAGGAGCTGAGCCCCATCAGCAGTCAGAATCAGCATTGGGAGTGCTAATCTATTTCTTCTCTCCTGATCTTGCCTTTTGTGTTATGATTCTTATTTTTTCTTTTGGTTTCAGTTCCTGTCCAGGTGAATTCTGGAGAAACACCTGTTTTTCTCCCCATTTGGAGTTGTTCTGGGAATGCCCCCAACCCTAGTTACAAGTAGTGTGACAATCAGTGGGCTGGGTTTTGTGTTATAGTTGGGTGGATAAAATGTTTCCCACTTAGAAATAAATTGCTGAGCCAATTGAAGTAAGTGTTTCCTTCCAGGCATCCCTGCTCATTTCCTGAAAGAGTAGCTTGTTTCCAATAAAGCATTCATCTAAATGGAGCACTTGGAAGAGGTTTTACACTAGAGTGCTTTACATTAAAGAAAGAGTATATGTAAGCCTTGGTCAGGTTTATTTTTATTATTATTCAATATTTACGGAGATATGGCATTGCTTCAGGAATTTTACAGACAACAAATCAGAAATATCCAGAAACTGCTCAAATGAGCCAAAATGCCCCTCCAGGAGGAAACAGAATTTGTACTCTTTCCTTAGGTAATTGAGGAGATTGAAGAAATGATGCAGAACTCCCCAGATCCAGAGGAGGAAGAGGAGGTCCTGGAAGAAGAGGATGGAGGAGACATCTCATCCCAGGCAGACTCAGTCCTGCTGCAGGAGATGCAGGCCTTGACACAGACTTTCAACAACAACTGGTCCTATGAAGGTAAGGTACCTGGGCCAGGACTGAGGTACTCAGTCCCAGGTACTCCATAAACATATGGAGGTTTCAGAACCTTAGTCACTGCCCTAGAGCAGAGGCTTGCAAATCCAGGAGAGGGGTGACACTTCCTTATTTGGTATCAGCAGAGAATTTAGCAGTTTTGAAAATTTAAATAGCAGTAGAGCAAATTAAAGTGCTGAAGCTAATCAAACAGGACAAATAGAATAAGTAGGACTCTGGACCACTATCCAAATCCACTCAGTGATGCTGCCATGAAACCAATTGAAAAAATACAAGAAAAGGTAAGGTAGGGGCTGTAGCTCAGTGGTAGGCCATCACCTTGCATGCATATATATAATGTATAGATATATATAGTAATCTTAGTGTTTTCTATGTGCCAGTCCCTAGGCTAAGACTTTTTTTCATTTGTAAGTTCAAACCAACTTCACTCCAGTCTGCCTTTGATTGAGCTGTCTTCTAGAGGTTAAGTGACTTGTTCAAGACCACTGTTGGAAAAATAGAATTGCAAACAAAATCTCCTTGCCACCCAGAAAGACCTCTCCACAAAGGTGCGTGTGTGTGTGTGTGTGAGAGAGAGAGAGAGAGAGAGAGAGAGAGAGAGAGAGAGACAGAGAGAGAGAGAGAGAAACAGTTTTATTACTGAATAAGCATTAAATGAGAACAGGTTGCACATCACAGGCAATTGGCTAAACTGGCTAAAGGGATAGCAAAGACAGAAAGAAATCTCACTCTTGTTTTAACTAAGTGGATGGAACCAATTACCTTAAGTAGGTTTTGCAATTTGGAGTCAGGTGGCTGAGTTAGGCCTCTGTGCTGCCGGAATGGTGGGAGATTAGGATTTATATTCCTTGATGATTACATTTCCAAGCAGTGGCTCTCAGGCCTCTGAGGAAACCTTTCTGAACTGTGGAGATGGTAGGAGGCTTATTTAGCCATTAAAAGATTTAATATCTGCTTGAGAAGGATAAACAAGGAAATTCTAAAAGAAAAGGGGATGGAGGAAAGGAAATCTTTGTGTGTGTGTGTGTGTGTGTGTGTGTGTGTTAGTGCTTCACGCTAGCATGTACTTGTCACTGAGCTCCACCCACAGCCTTCTTCCTTTATTTTCAATAGGAGAGACTGAAGGTCTCATTTTAAATTTGCACTTGCCCTCAGTCCTCCTATATATTATAAGGGGTGCAGCCAGCACTTGAAGCCAGAGATATTAACTCCAGAGGTCAGTCTCTCAATCCCTGTCTCATATTACCTCTCTGACACAGATTTATATAGTAATGACCACACAAAGAGAGGGCTGGATGAAGCGTGAAATGAAAGCGGAGTACAAAATGCAGCAGTCGGTTTAGGGATGACAATGCCTGCGCCGCAGGAGGGACCCTGTTCTTGGGAGGAGGTCACTGTGAGGGTGGTGGGGCTGATAGAGAAGGCAGGCCAGTCAGGGTATAAAGGTCCAAATTTAGGTTGGAAGTGGCACAAAACAGATCAGAATTGAATACCATATTCTGAAAGCAAAACTGAGCGGCCCTAAGTAGCTGATGCAGGGCGTGTCTCCGCAGGAAGCTGCTGGGGTGATGGAGTGGGCTTGGCTGCCCCGCTGCATACGTAGACGCCCCAGTCAGGCCATTCTCAGCAACACAAAGGGCCTAAACATAGAAATGCTCAGCAAAGGGCTTGTGAAAACAGCTGAGAAGCAGAGTGAAATGGCAAAAAATACTGGAGGAGGAGAACAGCTCCAAAGAGGCCAACAAAGGGGAAGAGCCAACCAAGTCAGCAGACTCCCAGGCGGAGAAGGAGAAGGAAGGAGGGCTCCAAGGTGAAGATAAAGCACGCCACCAGTTAGGGACAAGCTTTAAAAAGGTGTTCCCTAAATCTGTGATATTCATTTTACTGATCTATTTCATTGGCATGTGGCACGTTTCTGTGTTATGAGCTGCAGTGTTATCTGAGACATTTCAGTACATGTGTAAAATCTGTAATGAGTAGTTACTAACTTTTCTGCCATCTCAGACATAAACATTCCTTTATGATGGGAACTGTGTGTGTACACGTGTGTTTGTGTGCCTAGGGATCGAAACAGGGCTTCACATATGCTAAACCAATGCTCTGCCGCTGACCTACATCTCAGCACTGTTTCAGGACCATTAAAAACCCTTTCTGCTCACTAGATACGTGGCACATACCTGATTTCCAGCATCCAAGAGGCTGAGGCAGGAGGAGTGAGGCTTGGAGGCCAGGTTTGCTACACAATAAAACAAAACAAACCAAATATCAAAATCTTCCCTGTCACTTTTTTTTTTTTTTTTTAGACAGGGTCTCTCTGTATAGCCCTGATTCACTGGGAACTCACTATGTAGACCAGGCTGGCCTCTAACTTATAGAGATCCACCTGCCTTTTCCTTTCAGTTACTAGGATTAAAGGGGTGTTTCACCAGGCCTGGCTCCCCTACCTTTTTTGAAGTAGTCAATTAATTGTCAACCACCTACATGTATTCTAAATCATGCAGCCTTAAGAAACAAGAAGCTAGCTATCTGTGTCCACAGTCTCTGGTTCCCTTTCTTTGTCTCTGAAATAGCAGCCTGGCTAGGCCTTGTTTCACTGTGCTTTCCCATTGCTCCTCAGGTCCTTCACAGTTTAGAGTGCATGGATGTTCTGAGGCACAGGGCCATACACCCTCAGTCCATAAATTCATTTGGGGTCAGCTCTATCTTGATTATTTCTTAGGAATAAATAATACCTCCCTTATCATTCCAGCACAGAAGCCAGAAACTTTAGTGCTTTCTCTCCCAATTCTTGACCTAGTCTATGTGAGCAATATGGAGGCAGAAGATAGACAGACAAAACAAGAGATCAAAGTCAGGCATGTGTCTGCCTATACTTCTGGGCACGTGGTCCTCTCACGTCTTTGCAAACTACCTTCCTCTGCTTCCTGAGTTTGGTAGTCTCTTCTATAAAGTTCCACTCTTTCTGGACTTACCCTAAATTGCGATGGTCTTTTAAAGACTTCCTGGGATTGGAGGCAATCCCTCCACGAACAGTTTCATCTTCAGTGGGCTTATGACTACCTGTAGGTGTCACCTACTGAACCCATCTTCCTTTGTAGGGCTGAGGCACATGTCTGGGTCTGAGCTGACGGAGTTGCTGGACCAGGTGGAAGGTGCCATCCGAGACTTTTCAGAGGAGCTGGTGCAGCAGCTGGCCCGCAGGGATGAGCTGGAGTTTGAGAAGGAAGTGAAGAACTCCTTCATCACGGTGCTCATTGAGGTTCAGAACAAGCAGAAAGAGCAGCGGGAGCTGATGAAAAAGCGGCGGAAAGAAAAGGGGCTGAGCCTGCAGAGCAGCCGGATAGAGAAGGGAAACCAGATGCCTCTCAAGGTACGTGAGCCACCCAGCCCTAAGACTAGGCAGGGCAGCCTGGAGCCTAAGGCATCACACTTCCTGAGACCTACTGTCAGTGGACCCCTAACTGTTACTGGGTAACAACTGTGAACTGAATCCTGTGACAGGCATTAGGGTCAGGAAGGGAGACACCTCCTTGACTCCCCAGAGAGCCTCTGGTTTAAGCTGGGGAGATGTTGAATAAATATTTTAAAAAGTGATTAAATATAGCCTGTGTTCTTTAGACTAGACCTTGGGAAGATAGAGCTGGGTCAGGATCACTGCTATTGACATGGATCATTGCCCTGCCTGGTCTCTAAGGTGTGTGTAGGTGGATGGTGGACTTTTTCAATGACTAGATAATAACTAGATGTCTCATTGGTCTATTGACAACATTCCGTAACTCAGTGGTTCTTGATAGAAGGCAGCTTTGTAGAACCATCTAAGTTGTTGAGGAAAGGGTTTATTTGGCTTACACTTCCTGATCATAGTCTATCATGGAGGGGAGTCAGAGCAGGGACTCAGTCAGGATCAGACAGCAGAGATAAAAACAATGGAGGGAGTCCTTACTAGCTTCCTTCTCTGGCCTGCTCAGCCCCACCCCATATAGCGCAGGCCTTCCTGCTCAGGGATGGCACCACCCACAGTGGTCTGACTTCTCTTCTATAATCCACCAACCAAAATAATGCCCCACAGGTATGCCCATGAGCCAGTCTGATGGAGGACCTTCCTCAGCTCAGGTTCCCCCTTCCCAGGAGTCTCTAATTTGTGTCAAGCTGACAAAAGCTAAGCCATACAGTGCCCTTCCTGATAGTTGGGTGCTTTGTGCTCCATAGTTCTAAATTGTACTGTCCTACCTTATCTTCTGTACAGATGATGCAGAACGCCATGATGAGGATTGGGGAATACAAGGTTGTAGCCCAGAAGGGCTCACTAAGATGAGTCTCTGAGGCTTCGATTTATCCTTGTTTAAATTCTGGCCTGTCCGTGCAAGCCAAGGATTTACGTTTTTTCTAGTTATCGAGGGTTACTTATCTAGGGCAGTGACATCGTTGATGGGTATTTGAACAAGAATACAGAAGCCCTGGGGTGGTGACAATGAGACAGGAAGCCTTTGCCCATCTTCATTGTGTCTCTTCCTCAGCGCTTCAGCATGGAAGGCATCTCCAATATCCTGCAGAGTGGCATCCGCCAGACCTTTGGCTCCTCAGGGACTGACAAACAGGTGTGTGCAGTCCCTTAACTCCTGTGCTCCCCTAGACTCTGGAAGCTCAGCTTCTCCACCAAAGTCAAGACTCGCTAGAATTACTCCTGTATTCGGGCAAGGGAAGAGAGTCCTAATATTTTCTTCCACTCTTAACAAAAACACAGACAGTTTCTTTCAAAGATGATTTTTTTTTTGAGGTCTTGTATTTTGAACATAGTTAAAACTTAAAAACACAGCACTAATTACAGATCTATGAATTAGTTTGCTTTAAGAACAAAGTACATTGGGGCGGGATCTATATCATGATAGATTCCATCATAGAGTTTAATCATCACTATCACATTGGACTGCTGGTGGAGCCAGTACCACAGATACTCTTCTTTGACCTCGGGCTCTGACTGTAATTCCCACTGTGGCATCTCTTTCTTGTCACCATTTTGTCAATAAGTTCTAATCAACTTTGAAAATCTATAGTGAAATGCCTAAAGCAATTAACTTTAGAAAGCATAAGGGTTTGTAGTTTGCCTCACTGGTTTGGTGTTTGGTGAGGCGGCATCATGGTGGGAGTGTATTAGGAACAAACAGTCCAATGTTAAGCCAGAGAGAGAGAGAGAGAGAGAGACAGAGAGAGAGAGGGAGGGAGGGAGGGAGGGAGAGAGAGACACAGAGAGAGAGAGAGAGGATATATATATATATATATATATATATATATATATATGTAATTCTAGATAACCAAATCTCCTATGAGGCTATGAGGGCATGCCTAAGGACCTCATCCTGAGCCCTACATCATTTGTGTGTGTGTGTGTGTGTGTGTGTGTGTGTGTGTTTCTTTGAGACAGGATCTCCCTGTAGTGCTGTTGCACTGGAACTCACTATGTAGACCAGGCTAGTTTGGATTTCACAGAGATCTTCCTGCCTCAGCTTCCCAAGTTCTGGGATTAAAAGTATGTGCTACCATGTCAGGCCCTGGGCCCTACCTCTTAAAAGGCCTTAGTGTGTCCCAGTATCATAACCCTGGGGATCAAGTGTCCCTTTGGAGGACACTCACATAATACTCAACCACAGAATCTATGATACAGCATACAGTTCTGGCAGAGTTCAACATCTTAGCCTGTTTTGTGCTATGACCTGTTGTTAGGTCCTCAGGCACAAAGGTGAGAAGTCCTGGGCCCTGTGCTCATGGGGTGCAGAATCTAACGGCTTGGCAATGGAACTGTAGAATAAGTGATCACATATGTATGTTGTTTGACTGTTTGAGGTGGAATTGTACAACTGTAGCACGGGAAGACTAGAAGCATCTAGCCAGCCATTCCCATTCAGAGCAGCAAGAACTAAGGCCCAGAGTGACGAGGCAGCTTTGCAAGCCCTCTCCTGCAGTGGCAAAGCCAAAACCACAGTGAAAGTCCTCTCCACCTTGCACTTACCACCTCTGGCTCGCTTAGGGCCAGACCAGGTCTTTGATGCCGCCTGGGCACCTCAATGCTTGTTTTGTTGTAGGAACCCCTCACATCCAGCAGAGGGAGCAAATCAGACATTTAGGATCCTAGGTGGCGTGGATATGGCGTTTTTGACAAAAGAAATCATTCCTTCTCAAATTTCACAGGGAAGGATCAAAAAGTGTACCCACTGCCCCTGCTTTCAGCCAGAAAGAAAAGAACTCCCAAGGACTCCTAGATAACCAAGAAATTTTTAGCATATTGAGAATGTAGAAATTAGGACATAAGGAAGTTTTTCTGCAGGGAAGGGTTTACTTTTAGCGACCTTTGCTAGAGCTAGAGAGAGGGAAGTTCTGGGACAATGGTGTGCCAATGACCTTGAGTGTTACCCAGAACATCAGTTTGACAGAATGTGTGTCACAGAGAAAAGCTTAGCCTGGCGCCTGTGTGAGTTGCCCACTGTCCTCAGCCCAAGGCCCTGAGTCTCAGGCTGTGCATGCCTGTCCTGTTTGTCTCAGCAGTATCTGAACACAGTCATCCCATACGAGAAGAAATCCTCTCCTCCCTCTGTGGAAGACCTGCAGATGCTGACAAACAGTGAGTTGGTTTCTGCTCCTCAGCCCTGGGTTGTGGGTGTCCTCTCTCCTTACCTGAACACCTCTAGCACTCAGTCCCCAGACCTCTCTAGGATGGCTTTGCATGAATCAAAATACCCCACGTATCACTGTGCCACATTTTCCCGCACAGCAGAATTAAAATACTCTGCAGTGATCCCAGAGCTGGCTTTTCTTGCCCTGCTGGAAAAAGAGATGGGGCAGGGTGAGGCGGGCAGAAGAGGGTGGGGCAGCTTTCCATCCTCGTCCCTATCGCCTCCTCTCCCCAACCCCCTCTGCAGGTCCCTGGGTTTTGTCTTCTGCCTGCCTGTCTTCTGCAACTTCAGGTTGCCAGGTCTACTTGGGCCCCTTAGAGCAGCTTGGCTTGTAGCACTGGTTTCACTTTTAATGTGAAGCAAAGCTTCTTGGTGGGGTGACGCTATTGGAAAAATAGAGTCTAGTTTTCCTTCCAGAAAGTGATTGTCTCTTCTCCTTCGATTTAGCCATTTTGTTCTCTATTAATAAACATTCTGAGCTGTGGGAAAAAGTAACATGTAATAAAGTGCCTTTTGTAGGCAGAATCTATCCGTCTGTATATGGGCATATATCAAACAGTCCAACTCCCGAAGGACTGGGACACGTTTCAGCTGGTAGTGTCAGCTCAGCTCTCTTAGGAGGAGAAAAAAACCCAGGCTGAGACTTGGTGACAAGCTCAGTGGATCAGAGAGAAATTCCATTTCCCTGACAACCTGCGTGCTGAATGACAGCTCACAAGGCTGCTCAGCTCACTACAGGCTGCCTTGGAGGGAACAGGCCAGCACCAGGGTATTGATTATGCCAAGAGAAGGGAGAGGGGCTTCTGTTCAGCCTAGGAAGACAGATGCCCCACACCCCTCACCTGCCCTGGTAGTGAAGGTCAAGGAACACTTTTTTTATATCTATTTGGAGGACAAAAGCAGGCAGCAAACAGATCCTATCATCATCCATTAGACACCATGTCCTTGAGAATCAGGAATTTTAAATTCAGTGTACACTGACTTGCTCTTGATTCAATTTAAACATCTATATTTACATAAATATGTGCTGAGATTTTTTATTCCAGTACAAGAGACTGAACTTAGTGCCTTGTGAATGCTCCTGTGGAGCTGCCCCTGCCCCTTAGGTTTTGAGCAAGGATCTCACTGAGTTGCCCAAGTTGGCCTTAGACTCCTTATGTAGTACAGCAGGCCTCAAATCTGCTATTCTGTTGCCTCAGCCTCTAGAAGAGCTGGGATCACAGGTTTGTACCACCAGGCTCAGCTTTATTTTTTTTCTTTTCTTTTTTTCTTTTTATTTCTTTCTTTATTTTTCAAGATAGGGTTTCAACTCTCCATTGACCTGACTTAACGTCCTGAGTTCCGGGATTATAGATGTGCACCAACACACCCTGCCTTAGGTTTTTGGGAGAGGGTGTTTAAGGAAATAGATAGAAATGCATTTATAGGACTACCAGTGTAGCTCAGTGGTAGAGCATTTACCTAGCATTCGTGAGGTAAATTCGTGAGCCCAGTATCACAGGCACATAAGTGAATTTTCACAGTGGTAAACATATGAAAAATAACTCACAAATTTCAATAGTTGATGTATGCAAAGTACTTAATCATGTTCTTCAAGGGGGAAAGAAATGGGACTGGAGAGATGTAAGAACACTTCCTGCCCTTCCAGAAGACAAAGAGGTCTGTAACTCCAGTTGTAGGAGATCCAGTGCCCTCTTCTGGCCTCTATAGGCACTGCACACATATGGTGAACTTATCTATGCAGGCAAAACACTCATACACCTGAAATAGAAATCAAAGGGAAGAACTATTTATTTGTCACATACACTTATCTAAAACTTTAGTGTGAGAGTCTCCTCATTCTCATAAACAGACTAGCTTTTACTCTGAGTGGTTTTCAGGGATTTTTTTTAGTTATTTATATTTTTCAATTCATTAAAAAATTATACAGCCAGTGAGATGGCTAAGTGGATAAAGCACTTGCTGCACAGGCCTGCTAACCTGAGTCCAATTCCCCATACCCACATAAAAGTGGAAGGACAAAACCAACTCCGTGAAACTGTCTTCTGACCTCCATATGTGCTACATGTCTTATGTGCCCACGCACACATTATGCACACACACTAATAATGATAATAAATAAAAAAACATTTTAAAATCATAACCAGGATATCCAGGTAGAAGTATGGAACAATGGACAAAACAAATAAGGAATTCATTGTGCTAGTCAACATTATATAATCTGAGAAAAACAATGTAAAGGAGGGAAAGTGTATTATGGCTCACTGTTCCAGAGGTTTCCACCCATCAGCTTGGCTTATTCTTTCTGGGCCCATGGGGAGACAGAGTATAGTGGAGCAGAGTTGCTCATTTCATGACTGCTGGAAAAGCAGAGAGTTGAGGAAGGAGTTCAGAGGACAGATAGAGCCATCATCTATCCACTCCCTTCAACTAGGTCTCACCTCCTGAGTTTCCATCACCTCTTAATAGCCCATCAAGTTGTGAACATATCAATGGGTAAATCCATTGGTGGGTTCAGAGCCTTCATGAGCTAGTCACATCCCTGAAGCCCCACTTCCAAACATTACTGCATTAGAGATTATGCTGTCTTGAATGAGAATGTCCCCCACTGGCTCTAAGTATTTGGACATTTTGTTCCTAGCTGGTGGTACTGTTTGGGGTGGCTTTAGGAGGTGTGGTCTTGCCGGAAGAAGCATTTCACTTGGGGTGGACTTTGAGAGTTCTTAAGCTGTGCCAGATCTCCAGTCACTCTCTGCTTCCTGTGCCTGCTAGAAGATGTGATTTCTCGGCTTTCTGCTCCAGCCACCTCCTTCTGCCACGCTTCCCCTGCTATTATGGACCCTTACCCCTGGAACCGTAAGCTAAATAAACTCTTCCTTCTATAAGTTGCTTTGATCATGATACCTTATCATAGCAACAGAAAAATAACTAACATAGAAGTTGCAGAAGTTGGTACCAGAAGTGGGGTGTTGTGAAGAACCTGACCATGTGGGTTTTTAAAGGAATGTAGGAGACTTTGGAAGTTTGGACTAGAAAAGTGGTTGAGCACTAAAAGCAGAGCTTAATGGACCATTCCAGTAAGAGCTTGGAAGAAATTAATGCTGAGAGAAAAGTAGTTCCATGGGGAAATAAGGACTTAAATAGCAACTGGAATGAATGTTTTGACAAAGCATCTGGCTGCTGCCCATAGCCTAAGAGCTTACCTGAGTTTAAATTGAAAAGTAATGAGCTAATTTCTTTGGTGGAGCAAATTTCAAGACAGCCTAATGTTGAATTAGTGGTGTGGTTACTAATGGTGAATATTATAGAGCTCTACAATGAAAAAGGGCAAGAGGGACAGAAAGAAATGAAGAACATAAAGTTTGAAGAAGAGCACTAAGAAGTTTAATGTTGGAGCCAAGGCATATGCTGAAGGAGAGGCTCTCTTTGATAAGATTAGAACCATTATGCAGAAGCCTAAAGATTTACACTTGAATGGTGGAAAGAGTACTTTCAGGGTAAGACCATACCCAGCTTAGCCTCCAGTTTGTGAGAGGAAAATGCCTGAGGGGTTTTCTGTTTCTAGAAAACCACAACATAGAAAAGCTGCTAATGTGAATGAAGCAGACCAGGATCCATCTCAGGCTGGCAACTGAATTTGGCAGTGTTCACATGGTGTTGACTTTAGAGGTATGGAAAATGCAAGAGTGAAGTGGTCATTGATTCTTCCTCTATGGTTTCAGAGAGCCGCTGAGGCCAAGCAGGCTGCAGCAGAGGTGTCCTTGCATAAAGGGGGCCCTAACAGGCCAAGAGGCCCTGACAGGCTGTTGTGTGAAGCTGTGAAGGTGAAGCCTGATTGGCAATGGAGACCTGAAGATACTACAGCCATGAGACAGCTGCCAAAGAGACCTACATAGAGGGGGTGGTATCAGCCCAAGAGAGACATGTGTGTTGCACACAGCAAAGTTGGAGAGGCTGAGCCATCTAAGCCCTTTGGAAGTTAAGTCCCAGTAGTTGGACATGGAGCTGCTGGATTTGGTGTTTGCCATGCTGGGTTTCAGTCTTGTTTGGGTTCAGTATTTCCTCAGTTTACTCCCATTCCTCCTGTTAGGAATGGGAATGTGTGTTTGGTTCCATTGTATGTTGGAAGTATATAATTTGTCTTTTGATTTTACAGGGGCTTACAGTTAGGAGATAGCTTTGAGTCTCAAGAGAGACTTTGGACTCTGGAATTCTGAATAGTATTGAGACTGGTAAAGACTACGGGAGCCAGGGAATGGAATGTGGTTTTAATGAGGATGTCTCCCATAGGCTCCAAATATTTGGACGTTTTGTTTGTAGTTGGTGGTGCTATTTGGGGAGGTTTCAGGAGGTGTGGCCTTGCTGTAGGAGGTACATCACTGCGGGAGGATTTTGAGATTTCTTAAGCCATGCCAGATTTCTAGTTGTTCTCTGATTTATGTGACTGCTTGAAGATATAATCCCTCAGCTTTCTTCTCCAGTCACCTCCTTCTGCCACATCTCCCCCACCATTATGGATTCTTGCTCCTGGAACTGTAAGCTAAATAAGGTCTTCCTTCTATAAGTTGCCTGTCATAGTATCTTTTCACAGCAATAGTACTAATACAGGGTCCAAGCTCCTTCAAAACAAGAACATTTGGGGGACATTTGAGACCAAACTGTAGCATTCATTGTCCCCTTTATCAAGGTTATTATTGTGGTATTTTAGCTGTATTTTAAGTGTTCCCAGATAGTTGCAGTTATTGTTATTTTGTATCATGGTTTTAAAGATTTATTTTTATGTATGTGTATTTATGTGTATATTCCATGTGTATGCAGGTGCCAGAAGAGGGTATCCGATCTTCTGGAGTTGGAGTTAGAGATGGTTGTGAGCTGCTTCATGTGGGTGCTGGGAACTGAACTTGGGTCTTCTGCAAGTGCTTTTAACCACTGAGCCATCTCTCTAGCCCTGTATCATGGTTTTAATTATATTAGTTTTGTTAACATTCTGTCTCTTCTATCATGTGGTTATTTTACATTCCAATATTTTATTCCTTTTAGAAGACAAACTTCCATCTCCTCTAAATATTGATTCTACTACAAGTTATGAAAACACTAAGTTTTGGCATATCTTTGTATGGGTTTATGAACAATGTCTCCTTTCTCTTCCCTACTCCTTGAATCGAGAGCCTAGGCCAAAGTCCAGTCTCTGTAACTGGATAATCCATGTAGATGTAGGTCAGTTTGTAGGTCAGCTTAGATTCGCATTGTCCCAATGCAATTAGTGAATTTTTAATGCATGGAATTTGATCTGTCCAAGCACACTTGCAAAGTGCTTCCAAAGTGGGCATGAATATACATCTTAAAATGTAGCAAGGGGAAGCAAGATGGCTCGATGAGTAAAGACACTTGCTGCCAAGACTGAAAATCTGAGTTTGATCCCTGAGACCCATATGGTGGAAGGAGAGAACTGATTCCTGCAAGTTTTCCTCTGATCTCCATACATGTGCTGGTCATGTGCCATGATGACCACCTGTGTCTGTCACCCAATAAATGAAATTAAAATTTTAAAAAATACAGGAAAAAGGAAACAGAAGAAACCAGGAGCCCCAGAATCCAATTAAGTTGAAATGAGTTATATGTCTAAAAACACACAAGAAATAAAACAAATAAACAAAAAACCCTGATAAGTTACAGGTTCAGTCTTTCTTTGGCCAGTGATGCACAGCATCCTTGGGATCTAGTCCTCACCCTCACTGACTCTTGGTTTCAAGTTTCATTACCCTGCCTCGAAACTAGGGAAGATATTCAGTGGAGGGAAAGGATGTGGAAATGGAGAGAACACCACACTTGTCACTGCGGCCTCCTGACTCAGGGCCAGCACATCTTCGCTGTTTTCTCTGCTTGTAAAAGTGAAACATGGCCTTGAGGAGAGCAATACAGCATAGAACCATGTTCCAGAAAGAACATCCTTCATGGCCTCACACTTAGAGACAGCTGCTTACGGTTTCAAGCACTATTCTAGACTTCTAAAATAAATATTAGGATTTACTAATTATTAATTTAATATGTGTTCTGTTACCTTATTCACTGATAATTATGTTCTATACTGGAAGATCTCTCATTTTTATAACATAGTGTAAGACAACACTGAATAGATACTGTAGTTTATTTAAGAAAGTTTATTGATGAAAGAATCTATTGTTGGATACTTTTATTTATATAAATAAGGTCCAGATACTTTCTTAAAGGGTTTTCTACAAAGTTGATTTCTATATGATGAATTATGAATATTAAAGCATGTTAGGTAACAGAAAAAATACTTATTTACTTATTTGTTTATTGACTTGGGGATGGAACACAGAGCCTTCCACATGTTTAGGGAAGTGTCCAGCCACTGAGTTATATTCTCAGTCCTAAAAAATGCAATTTTTTTTTTATTAAAGAAATTTTTTTATTAAAATCTTCTAAAAAAACTTTTAGGCTTTAAAAGTTTCACTGTTGTTTGCATCATGGTTAAGTCAGTAAGTGTTTCAGCAAGAACTCTAGAGGCTCCCTAAGAGTCCATCCACAGGTTTCCTGTACCACCACACTGGCTAGTACTGCAATGGGCGTAACATAGAATAAATGGTTGTTGAGATGACTTCATTTGTTGTTGATAAGCTAGAGGTGAGGATTTTTGTAATAACTTCTTTTTATGTGAATTGAAAATGTCTTTAAAGACAGTACTATTGGTGATTCAGCAATGCAGCAACTGTCAATATTAACATGTAGATTGACTACATCCAAAAGCTGATTTTATTATTTTTGGCAATTGCTTCATTTATTTTTGTTATTATTAAAGATATATAGTAGGTAGGTGGTATAGGACTTATAGATGAGTCAAAAAGGAAAAAGAGAAAAAAGTCAATGGTAGGTTGGTCTACTCTACATAGACAACCTTGTAAATCTCTGCATTCACTCTGGGATCGTTGACTCTTGACAGAGGCTTGGAGAGGACTGCGTCTACTCTCTTCTCAATGAATGCCTTGTGTCCTTAAATCGTTCCTCTCATTTAGGGACATGAGTGTCTAGCCCTAGAAAGACGCTTCATACACTGATGGTATCTTGGCCCGTTTTTCTTTCTCTCCATCTCTAGTTCTCTTCGCCATGAAGGAGGATAACGAGAAGGTGCCTACTTTGCTAACAGACTACATTTTAAAAGGTGAGAGCAGCTGCCATTTTCCTGAAACAGAAGACCTCCTGCGGGCCCCTGTTCCAGCAGAAGAGCTCACTGAAGCCCTCATAGAGCCATGGTCGACCATGCATTGGCTAGAGAAACCACAGGGGCATTGTGAGGGCTTCATGGTAGTGGGTGTCACTAGCACCCCAAGTCACCAGTGGGATTCTACATGCATAGCAGAACACCGTAGAGGACGTACTGTGAAAAGTCTGTGGACTTTGGACTGTGTTGTATTTAGTTGGGAAAAGCAAAACCTGAACATAACAATATTTTTGAAGTACTTGAAAGAAAAATAAAGTCACAGTTAGGTGCACCTTTCCATAACCTTTCTGAATGGAGAGTCAGTGCTAGGGATTGAACCCCAGGGCTTCACACATATGAGGCCAGTGTTCTACCCATTGTTGTAGCTCCAGCCCCCACCAATCTTTTTTAACCTGTTATTATGGAGACTTTCAACTCATGTACCAGTAGGAAGAATGGGTCTTCCCATCCATCTTCATTGACTCATGACCAGCCTTCTTTCATTTAGCCTTTGATCAATGATAGTAGTTTGAAGATGCCTGTCGGCATGTTTTTTGTTTGTGTATTTTATGTGTATGAGTGCTATGCCTGCATGTGTGTAAGTGCTGCTGTGTCCCACAGTGTCAGAAGAGGGTGTAGGATTCCCTGGGACTGGAGTTATGGACTGAGTTATGGTTGTTAGCCACCATGTGGGTGCTGGGATTCCAACTAATGTGTTCTGCAAGTGCAGCCAGTGCTCTTAACTGCTGAGCCATCTCTCCAACCCCATCAGTCAGCATGCTTTTTCATCCACAAATACTTCATTATACATTTCTAAACATTTCTAAAACCTAAGAACTCTTTGGAAAAACATAGCCGTAATACCATTATCACAACTAAAAAATTAGGGCCTGGGATATAACTCAGTGATAGTGTTTGCCTCGCATGTATGAGGCCCTGGGTCCTATTCCTCGAACTGCAAAAAAGCTGGGGGGGAGGTGTTGCAACTACAAAATTAAATATTTTATAATATTGTTGATGACTTAAACAGTATTCAGATAGTCTTGATTTTCCCATAGAATTAGTTTCCAGTTTATTTGCTGTACCAAGATCAGAATAAGGTCCATTCATTGCAATTTGATAATATATCTCCTAGCTCTCTCTCTCTCTATCTCTCTTTCTCTTTCTCTAAGCCTAGGCTGACCTTGAATTTTCTATGTAGCTGAGGATGAGCTTGAACTCTTGATCTTTCTGCTTTCACCTCCCAAGTGCTGTGATCATCACCATGCCCAGCTGATAACATATCTTTTTTAAAAAACAAGAAAAATCACGAATAGCCTTCCCTTTCCTTCTTCTCCATTCCTCGAAATTCCTTTGATAGCAATATTGAAGTTCATCATCCTGGATTCTTTCTAATTTCAGCCCCAAGGTATAATTTAATAGATTCTTCTATCTTCTTTATTTCCTGTGAACTGATGGAACAAAAGGCTTGATCAGATCAGTGTTAAGTTTTTTGTTAAACATTATATTGTGGGTGGTCGTCAGTTTCCATAAGGAGCCATATATTGTCTGTTGTCTGTTTGTTTGTTTGTTTGTTACATTGATGATCACACATCATCTAGATCCATTGCTTTATGAGTTCCTGATTCACATTCACACAGAACGCTTCAGAATTTCTGAAGGATTATGGAACCCAGTTATGAAGTATCAAACTGTACTACTCTTTCTATAAGAATCAGAGAGCTTAATCTAAAATTTCAACAGGAAGAATTTAGGTTAAACAGTAGGAAGAACTTGTGACTCTTAAATTTTTTTAAAGAATGGCAGATTTTTTTCAAGTAAGTTCTTAGAAATGGATTATATAAAGTTGGTGAGCTGAAGGCTAGACTACGACCCACTGAAATGTCAGTGAATATATAAAAACTAATTAATATTTACTGAGCACATTCTCATATCTCTTTGCAGCCCTGTGGGTAGCTCAGGTGCACCCTATTGTGTGAATGAAGAACAAATGTGGGCAGGTGAAGGGAACCTCCCTAAAGTCACAGAGTTAGTAAATGACCGGGCTGTGGACACTGCAATGCTTGATCATTGTATTAAACAGACACCTGTCATTTTCTTCCTGCTGCTGAGAAGAAGCCTCAGGACTGTGGTCACTGCCTGGTCCTCAGTGGTGGCTCTTTGCTCAGGAGTTGATGTGGACAATGTGTGCATGACCTCTCTCCTCTCCTCTTCTCATTTCAGTGCTCTGTCCGACCTAACCTTGCCTTTGGAGCAGCCTCGCTGCAGGAGGTCACTGAGCAAGAGTCATTCCATCACAGGGACTGCATGACATCATGTAACCTCCGGCGTGTATTTAAACGTGTATAGCTTAACCTGGATTAAACATGAGCAATTGCGCAGGGTACTTGCTGTTGGCTTCTAGTGCTAGTAATCATTGGATGCATGATCGGGCGCAGGGTCAGTGATGCTGCCTCCTCTCCTCCTGTGCTGGGGAAGGCACCTGCCCTCACCACTCATTATGTAGTCTGGCTCCAGCCCTCAAAACCAGCTTATACTCTAATACTAATTTTGAAATAAACTTTCATTTAATTAATATTCTTCATGTGTTTGGAGTGTGGTATCTATTGACTTTCTGTTCTAAGCCCTCTAGAGAAAGGATGTGTGACTGTCCTCACATGGTGATCATTGGGCCATGGCACCAATGCCCTGCGGTGGGTCCTGGTGAGATCGTGAGATGTGGTGAGACTGCTCAAGTTACAGACAGGAGGCCATCCACAGACTCCTAAGTTTTTGCTACTTTGCTACTTGTGTAGTAGAAACTAGCTGGTCAGAGGGTACCAGAGGAGGGGGAGATAGCCGCAGGAATGAGCCAGTCAGCTGCACGGCCTCCCATTGGGACGCCAGGTTGGATTTTGGAGGGCTTGGGGCTCAAGGGCTTGAGGGAGGGCGCTCTGTTGACCTCAGGCACTTGTGAGACCGTATCTTCTTCCTTCACTGAGACCTGCTGCCACTCCTTCTCTGCCTTCCGTGGTCTCTGGTAGCAGTATCCTGTAACTTTGCTCATCTTCCCTGCCTTCACTGGACTCCCAAGGTCCTGCAACACTGGCCCCTCATGCAGCCTCTAGCTTAATAGGAGGCAGGTGATAGCCACAACTGGCCAGCAGGTGAATGTTGTCCTCGTGTCCTGGATGCTGACTGCTTCAGAATAGCTTGAATTCCATTGGCTTTCCTTCTCCTTGATGAATGATGCTCGCCACGCCAGTTTCCATGCTCCCGACTTCCAAAACTAAAAAGCTTTATGGGACCATCACTATGTGCCTGTCACCAGCCCTATCATTCTCTCCACATTGTTTCACACCATAGCAACCGAGCGTCGCAGGCAGGTATCCATAACTTCTGGATTTTCTAGAGGGAGCCATGAAGCAGGAATGGTCAACAATTGGCCGAAGGCTACTGAGGAAGTGGTAGAGACGGGCTAGTGCTTAGGTCTCCTATCAAGTAGGTATCCAGGGATACTAAGGAGTGTAGTGTTTACAGTGACTGAGCATAGCACGTAAAAAGCCATGCTTGCCCAGCTCATCCACATTAAAGCTACAGATGCCAACAGTCACTGGTGGCAGGAGGTCATTGGGAAGTTTAACATTTTGCCAGCTGTAGGGTTTTTTGTCAGTCTCAGCAAAGGGGAACCAGTGAGGCCCCAAGAGCTTTTCTTCCTGTGTTGCATTTGTCAGATCTGGGTCAGCCACTCCTTTTCCCCAATTTATCCTACCAGCAGGTGTCTGAGACAAGCTAATCAAAGCTGCTGGTGGTTAAAAATAAATCTCAAGTGTCAGGGAGCCACTTAGTCCAGGAGGACGTCAGCGGGAAGGGACGAACAAGAGCTCCTTTCTGTCGTCTTTGTCTGCATCGGGAGTGGAGGGGGAGCTTGAAAGCCATTCTTCAGACTGCCCACCCTTCCCTCTGTCCTTGCTACTCCTGGTGTGATATCCATCACTCTGAGTACACCGAAGAGAGATACAAAATCACAGGCTCATTGCAATCCTACCAAGTCAGAGTAGACCTCCAACAAGCCCTCCCTGTGGCCAGTATTTGCATCAAGGTTTGGGAACACTTTGCTGGAAGTTTTCAGAGTTGCCAGAACCCTGAACGGAGCCTGAACCTGAGGTAGGTGGGGACAGTGTAACAGGACAGTGCTCCTCTCATCCGTCCCCTCGGCTCATCATTCTGGCTCATGGTAACAATGGGGAAAAGCCCCAATGGAGAGCTGCATGTAAGGGTCCATCCCACTTTATTACAGAACTTACATCTAGTCCAGAATGTCTACAGTTAGTCAGTTATAGGGAGCCCTCTCAGCTAGATCAGAGATAGACTGGCTGGGAACCTGAACTCAGGTGTATGCCTATTAAGTAAAGACTTTTCTAAATGTGCTCTGATCAAGTCCAAGTCCGAGAAAGAAAACACACAGTAGAGCTGGGGGCCAGCCTTTTTTTTAAAGTTTTATTTATTGTTTTTATTTTATATGTATGAGTGTATTGCCTACATGTATGCAGGTATACCCACAGAGTTCAGAAGAGGGTGTTGGATCCCCCAGAACTGGACTTAGGATGGTTGTTAGCCACCATGTGGGTGCTGAGAACCAAACCTGGGTCCTCTGCAAGAATAACCAGTGTTAGCTGCCATGTGGGTGCTGGTATTTAGCCTGGGTCCTCTGCAAGAGCAGCTAGTACTCTTACCCGATGAGCCATTTCTCCAGGCCAGGGGCCTTTCATTATGTAGAGTGGAAGCACATGACTGGGGCAGGGCTCTTCCACTCCTCTGTCGGTCTGCTTTAGGATGAGAGACAGAGTCCATCCTTCAAGAAAAAAACATAGGAAGTATTTTGTGCTTTGCAAGACAAACTGTTATTTTTCTATTAAATAGGTCCTTTCTGTACTCACTGGAGGGTCTAGAGTAAAACCATCTTCCGTTAGTGGTCATCGTGTACGTGTGTGTATGTGTGTGTGTG
Source organism: Eospalax fontanierii (assembly GCA_035773235.1). NCBI lineage: Eukaryota > Metazoa > Chordata > Mammalia > Rodentia > Spalacidae > Eospalax > Eospalax fontanierii. The sequence goes on along the minus strand of CM069539.1, from coordinate 29,194,887 downwards.
TGTGTGTGCTGGGGGTCAATCCAGGCACTCCACAAGCTAGGCATGTGACTCACCACTGAGCCACACCCCCAGCCCCTACTGAGTTGTCTTAGGATGAGTTTTAACCCAAGTCCTCACACTTGACTGAAGGCATTCCACAGGCTTTGCTGAGCACCCGTTGTGCCCGAGGTTCTCCTACCACAGCATGGCCACCAGGGACATTACAGGTCTACATAGGCAGCTGAAAGCAAGGGCATCCCAGGGTGCCAGTCTTTCCTGTGGAAGCAAGAAATAGGGAGAGGCAACCTCATTTCCCGGAAGCCAGGAGAGGAGATGTTCATCACCCAGCCAGTCTCCATGATTAGTATGTGTGAGAGGGGAGTAATTACATGCTGCTCTTAGAGAAGGCACCCCGTTCTTGATGGTCCTAATTATGTATTTCTTTAGGAGGATGAGAGGACAGTCCTCTGGATTTCTGTGTGAGCCCGGGGTTCGCTCTCCTTGTTTCATTAAGAGGGGAGGCACCGACCATGCTGACCCAGAAGGTGCTTTAACCTTTTTAATGCCTTGCTTCTAAAGAACAATGAGCCGCCTTAGCCCACAGCCTGGCAGCTCCACACCCCACCCAAGTCCTCATGCATATTCATCCTGCTTCCAAGAGCACAGCGTGGAATATGCAAATTGGCCAGGCAGGAGCTGGTTGGCATTTCTATAATAGCTTTGTCTGAAAAAACCCCAGGGACACACGCACTTCTAGTCTCTCTCTCTCTCTCTCTCTCTCTCTCCCCTTTGCCCACTGTCCCACTCCTCACTCTGTCATGCCTAACCTGTCTCAGAACAAGAAAATTAATTACGAACCCCAAGAAGCCAGTTACTGGAGGAGCCAGGTGTACGTATTCCTGTCCATCGTCTCGCTATCGTCCTTTTCCCTCCTGCCCCCTGAATAAAGCTGTTTTGTTTTTTCCCCCACTAGTGTTGCTGGGGCTGACACTGCCCAGGGCCTGGCCCTAGCCTCTGCTCTCAGTTGACTCCCCGTTTTGTGTGGGCATCTGTTCTATGCCAGCTTGTCCAAAGGTTAGTTCCTTGTCCTTTGTGCTTCCTCCATCTTCCAGCCTGGTTTTGCCCTTCTTCCTAGAAATCCATCCTAAAAGCCAAACTTCCATGCTTTGACCTCCCAGGAGAGGGACTGCAGGTCAGGTGGGATGTCTTGGCTGTCACTGTCAGCATTGACTTTGACTAGCACTTAATAGCTCTGGATACACACAGGTCCCTAAATCTCATCTGTGCTGCCATCAGCCAGGGGTCCACAGAGCAGCTCTTGCTCACTCCTCCATCCTAATTCCTCCATCCAAGGCCTTCAAAGATCAGCTTCCTAACAGAAACCAAAAGAAAACAAGAAATTGGGCATGGTGGCACAGGCCTTTAATCTCTAAGCACATGGGAGGCAGAGGCAGGTAGAACTCTGGGAGATCATGGCTAGCCTGGTCTACAAAGTGAGTTCCAGGCCAACTGGGGCTATAGGGAAACTCTGTCTCTAAAAACCTAAGCCAGAATCAAGCAAAGATTAACTTTCTTCCTGCCTCTACCCACCTCACCCCTCTCTGCAGAGCTCCGTGGAGAGCAGTTTCTTAGATTCAGAGGACATGGGTCTTGTGTTTCCCTTCCCTTAAAGGGGATGCTGCTGCGGGAGGCTGAGGCTGCTGTCCACATCTCTGAGTACTGTTTCATCCAAAGGTCTTTGCAGAGGACAATTATTAGATAGCAAATAGCCCCAGAAGATTATCTGGGATAGGCTATAAACTCTCTAGTTTATTGTTGAAAGACCCACATTTCGAGTTTCACAGGTCAGTCACCTGATTGACCACCCCTAGGTTATACTAAATAGATAAATGGGATACTGGGTGTTAATGAGATAGTGAACTTTTTCTACCTGGAATCCCACCTCTCAGGGCCATGCTTCTAGACCCAACTACAAACATGTGTGTCTCTGTAAATCTGCCTGCTTTTCTGAATCTTTCCTTTTTTTCTAAGCAGGCTTTTTCTAAAACTTTGGGCTGCCCCAGCATTTTATATTTCTTTACTTTTCCTCTAAAGCTTCCTTCTCCAAGCCATGTGGCTGTCAGCCAGCCATATGTCTGACCTCCATTCAGGCTCTCAACCTGGCTAGCTTCATGGCTTTCTTTCCTTCTCTCCTCCCTAAGGCAGCTGCTGAGATCCCCAGCTTGCCTGCCCTGAGGATTTTTCTTTAAATTCAATAAAATTGTCCTAAAGCTTCCATTTGGGTCCATTCTTAAATTCTTTTGTGAATGAGACTAAGAACCCATTAGTAGATGTTCTTTCTCCTCATTTCACAAAGAAGGCACATCCCTAGGACTTCAGGGATGAAGAGAGCTCCTCCCTTGATCCCGAAGGCTGGCTCTGGTCAAGTCATGGTTTAGGAAGGCAGATTATCTCATAAAAGGGGTGTAGGTTTTGACCTTGGGTTCGTATCCCGGCCATACTACATATTGAGTCAAGTAATTTTTATTCAGTGCTGGGACTGAGCCAAGGATTTCACACATGCTGAATATTTGCTCTACCAGTGAACTACATGCCTAGCCCAAGTTAAATATAGTTTTTTAAATGAGTTTTTTGGGACAAGGTCTCATGTAGCCAAGGCTGGCTTTGAATTCCTGATCTTCCTGCTTCAGCCTCCCAAATGCTTGGATTACAGGCATGAAACACCATGCCTGCTTCCAAACTAAATAGTTTTGAGAAAAATTAATTTCTCTTAGCCTTGGCTTCTTCATTTTAAAAATGGAATTACTAATTTTATTTCTAGTAATTCTTACAGGATAGTTTGAAAGACTCTGTGTCTAGCATGTATACTAAGTGATCCATAAAGTGACTTTTACTAGTAAATTTTGAGGAGCACAGGGAAAAGTTTGGGCCCTGTGGCCTGTCTAGCCTTGGAGGCCTGACTATTTTTCAATTCAAGAGACACAGAAGGTGTGAAAACAACAAAAAAAAAGACAGGTGTAGCCTGATCCCCTAAATCAGCCTGACACAGACTCAAGCCTCATCATTGCTGTTGCTATTTATATTTATTTTAAAATTTTTACTTTATGCATATGAGTGTTTTGCCAATATGTATATAGAGTACATGTACAGTGACCAAGAAGGCCAGAAGAGGGTGTCAGATCCCCTGAAACTGGAGAATAGACCATTGTTAGCTGCCATGTGGATGCTGGGAACTGAACCTGGGTCCTCTGCAAGAGCAGCCAGTGCTCTTAACCACAGAGCCATCTCTCCAGCCCTATTTAATTAATTTTTATTTTACTTACTTATTTTTAATTTTATGTGTACAAATGTTTTGCCTGTATGTATTTAAGTGTACCCATGTCTGAAATGTACGTGGAGGCCAGAAGAGGTCCCGAGATCCCCTGGAACTGGAGTTACAGACAATTGTTAGCTGCCATAAAGGTGTGGAGAACCAAACAGGGTCCTTTGCAAGAACATCCAATGCTCTTAACCACTGAGCCATCTCTTCAGCTCCATAATATATTTATTTTTGAGATAGGATCTAACCATGTAGGCCTGTTTGGCCTGGAACTCTCTGTGTAGACCACGCTGGCCTTAGACTCACAGAGATCTGCCTGCCTCTGCTTCCCGAGTGCTGGGATTACAGGTGTGAGCAACCACACCCAGCTCTATCCTTATTAAGTCCTGCTTGGTGAGAGGTCAGGGAGGACTGAAGTTGCTGATTCTCAAACTTGTGGACCCAGGTCCTGGGAAGAGGAGAGAAGCAGCAGGCCGGAGAGAGATGCATTCTGATTCTTCAGCAGGTTCACTCCAAGAAGAGGTTCAGGAGGAAGGGTGTCAAGTCAGATTTATTTTGAGTTTAGGTAATGAGTTCTATTTTCACTGGCAGGAGACAGGTGGAGTGACAAAAGAGGAAGCAGCCTAGAGTCTCATGGATGCTGCTCAAGTGTTAGCATCAGGAGAACAGGTGGGAACCTGGGGATGAATTCATGCTATAGAGAACGGCCTGCAGACTTCCTGCAGGTCAGCTCCTCTGAAGTACATGAGCCCAGAACCCATAAGTGGCAATCTGCAGGTAGATCTCAGGCCTGATGTGAAGGTGGAGGGATGTGGTGTCTCTTCAGCAATTTGACTATTTGGCTCTGGAAGCAGTGGGCAGTGTGAGGGGAGGAGAGGGCTAGACTGCAGGGCTGAGATTTCTCTATGCCATGGGTGAGCTGGGTTCACTGACCCACAGAGTCCTGTTGGTGATTAGGGGAAATCTTTCTTTGTTTTTCTTCACTCTGGATGTAGACTCTTGTTAAGGTACAAAAGCAAGCAAGATAGGGTACATCCAGTTTCAGCTCTGAGTGGCTACACTGAAGATCCTTTTGTGAATCAAGCTCAGGAGCTAAGAATCTCTGAGGTCCTATTGAAAATGCAGCTTCCTGCTAGTCCCACTGGAAGATCTTTATTTAGTAGGTTGGGCATTTGTAATTCCAAAAATCCTATTTAGCAATTCTAAGGTGCACCCCAGTTGAGAATCCCTGGGATGAAGGTGGAGGACAAAGGCAGAAAGTCATTAGGTCTGGAGCGAGCTGGAGAGATTCCAGGACAAGAGGGCAAAAGCTATTTCACCTCCTTCCAACAGATATTCCCATATGGGTTCACACACCACCCAGTCAAAGGGACAGCATGGTGCAGCATGGTGCAGCTCAGCGGTAAAGCACTTGCCTAGAGACGGAGCTCCCATGTTCCATTCCCAGTAATTAGAGAGATAGATGATGGATAGATAGATAGATAGATAGACAGATGCAGCAAGAAGTGTGTGGCCCTCTGGCTGCTGGGAGCTGGGTCACAGTGTCAATTTCAGTTCCCTAGTAAGGGTGGGTGGTCCAGTAACTTCTCCAGGAGGAATTGGGACCTGTTGAGCCGATATCTACTGGAAGGCAGGTTCATGATATCAGCCGTAGGGCATGGATACAACCTGTCTCCTTGATGTGCACTTGAGGAAAGAGTCTTGTCCAATTCTAGGGGAACCTAGCATTTTTCCTATCTGTCCAAAGGAGTCATAGGAGGCACGTAGGAGGATGGATCTAGTCTTAATGGAGTTTGATATAATAAACATTTTACAACACAATGACGTAAACAAGAAGCATCCAGAGATTCACTCGAATAACAGGTGAAGATGAGAGACACACATACCTGAAGTGAGTTTTCTGAATAAATAACATGGAGAAAAAAAAAATCAGAGAATGAAACGGTATAATGAAATCCACACAACTGAGGGGAATTGTCTTAAATGGCTGATTGTAATGAGATGTACATAAATTGTAAGGCTTGTAATGAAATGAAAAAAAATCATATTCTTGCCTGGTAATACTGGGTGTAATGTCTACACCTGAAACAAGTCATCTCAGTGTGCTGAGTGTAATGAGATGCACATAATTTTAAAGAGTGTAATGAGATGAAAATAAATCAAACACTTGTCTTAAAATAAAAGATGTACAAAGATGCACACACCTGAAGGGCATTGTCCTAAATGGGTTCAATTTAATGAGATGCATTTAATTTGCAAAGGGGCTAAATGAGATTGGCCCAGAGAGAGGCCGAGAAACATAAAAGTTAAAAGATACACTCGAAAGTGGTCTAATAAAACCTGCCTCATCCATAGGATGGAAATAGGAGGTCAAGATGCATACAGCACGATGCCTTCAGCATTCTCTGTGTTCCTTGGTACCGATCTCCCGGCCTGTGGTGTCCTGCAATGGTAAATTATTCTTTGACCCTAGATTGATGCTGGGTATATAGTAGGCATTGAAGAAAGCTTATTGAATGGGAAACTGGATCAGCGGTATAGTCTATATGAAAAAGGAAGTTAGAAGGGAGAGCTGTAAAGGAAGGAACCTCAAAAGGCAACTGACCAGTCCTCTTCTGTCCTCTCGTCTCCTCCCCCCGGCCCCTGTCTTCTTTCCTCCCCTCCTCTCTCTCCTTTCTCTTTCTTAGACCTTCTTTATGTAACCAAGACTGGTCTCAAACTCTCCATCCTTCTGCTTTCTGCTTCCTAGGTGCTTGGATTATAGGCATGTGCCATATGCCCAGCTCTGAAAGAGATTTTATTTTTTAATTATATTTTATTTGTGTGCATGCATGTGTGTGTATGTGTGTGTGTGTGCATGCGTGTACTTTGGCACGTGTATGGAAGTTAGAGGACAACTTGGGCAACTCAGCTCTCAGATCATCAGACTTGGTGCTAAGTACTTTCACTCACCAAACCGCCTCACTGCCCCTTGAAAATTATTTTCTATGAGCAATGCTCCTGAGGAAACACTGATAGTGGGATTTAATCTGAAGATTTAAAAACAAGTCTGGTGGTTTTAAAGGCTCACGATTACTTCTCAAGGCCAGGTAGGCAGGTGACACATGAGTGAAGGTATCTGAGTATAAGGCACAGGTTCACAATACAAGAAAGTGAGAACTCTGCATTTCCACAAGTATGTTCTCTCTGATATTTTGTTTCTGAGGCAGAGTCATCTTAGACTATCTTGCTTTCTCATTTTTAAAAAGATTGACTTGTAATTTATGTGTACGAGGGTTTTTTCCTGCATATTTGTAAGCCATGCATGCAATGTTCATGGAGGTCAAAAGAGAGCATCTGGAACCAGGATTGCAGATGGTTGTAAGCACCATGTGGGTGCTGGAAAGCAAACCAGAGTCTTCTAAGAGCAGCAAGTGATCTTAACTGCGGAGTCATGTCTTCAGCCACCTTGCTTTCTCCTTAATGGAGAAATAGGTTTAGAGGAATACTTCCCTTCTTAAAAACAACTATTTAGTTTTACATAGTTGTGTGCACACCTGTGATCTCAGCACTCTGAAGCTGAGGGTAGACGATGAAGCATTTAAGGTTGTCTGCACTGCATAGTGAGTTTGAGGCCAACTGGCATATATTATTAGTTTCAGGCAACCTTATGCTACCTAACAAGACACCCTCCCAAACTGAAGTCACAGACTGAAGTCACCTGGGGAGAAGGAGCCTCAGTTGAGGAATTTCGTTCATCAGACTGGCCTGTGGGCATGTCTGTGGTGCATTTTCTTGATTGCTAACTGATGTAGGAGAGCCTAGCCTGCTGTGGGCAGTGCGGCTCCTGGGCAGGTGGGCCTAGGCTAGCCAGGAAAGGAAGCCAGTAACTTCCTCCATGGTCTTTGCTTCAGTCTGTGCTTCCAGGTTCCTGTCTTGAGCTCCTGTTCTTGCTTCCCTCAATGATGGACTCTAACCTCCCCACCCTTTTGTGTTGTTTTTAGAGACAGTGTCTCCCTGTAGACCCAGCTGGCCTGGAACTCAATGTAGACCAGGCTGGCCTCGATTTCATAGAGATCTACCTGCCTCTACCTGCCAAGTTCTGGAATTAAAAATTTGTGCCACTATGTCGGCTCCCAAGTTGCTTTTTAAAAAGTTTAAAAAATATATTTCTTTTTATTTTGTGTGTATGAGTGTTTTGCCTGCATGTATAAAAGTACACCACGTGTGTGCAGTGTCCACAGATGCCAGAAGAGGGCACTCAAGCCCTGGAACTGGAGTTGCAGACAGTTGTGAGCTGCTATGTGAATGTTGGGAAGCAAATCTGGGTCCTCTTCAAGAGCAGCAAGTACTCTTAACCACTGAGCTGTGTCTCCAGCACTCCCAAGTTGCTTTTGGCCAGTGTTTTGTCATAGCAACAGAAAGCAAACTAGAACACTCCCACATAAAAAACAAGCCATGGCACCAGTCTGTAATTCCAGCCACCTGGGAGGTTGAGGCAGGAGGACCACAAATTCAAGGCCTACCTGTGCTACAGAGCAAGTTCAAAATCAGCCTAAACAGTTTAGTGATACCTTGTCTCAAAATTTAAAAAAAAAATACAAAAGAAGTTCACAAGGCCACAGATTCAATTTCCAATACTATCAAACAAAATACTCCAACCACTTAGATACCGTGGAGAAAAAGAAAAATTAGGGAGAATGTATAACCAATCACCCACATAAGGACAGCCCCAGTATAACCATGACTAGCCCTCAGCCTCAGTATTGGATGACCACAAGAGTTGGGAATGCCATGACTTGGAGAGTGAGCCTCGGGGGCAGTAATTGTTCAACCACCCCACTCATGGGCACACAGTATAGGTCCTAGATTTCCTGACTGCTTGACTCTCAGAGGAGACCAGGAATCTAATATGTTTAAATGTGCAGTCTTCTAAGTTCTAAATGTTGGTACAAAAATCTTAAATGACATCTGATCCAAGCAAAAACATATCTGCCAGCTAATTGTTACTGCAATATCTCACTTGACCTGCGTATCTCTTCTTTGCAACTTTGATCAGACTGTGGCTTTAAGAATTACAGGGGTGCCCCAGTCTTCTCCTAGAATGCAAACTCTCTGGAGGCAAGAGCTTCATTGACCACAGTTGTATCGTTGGTGTATAGAACAGAGCCTGAGACAGAGTAGGAGTTCAACAAATGTGTCCTGAATCAACAGAGGGCTTATTAGGATTAAGACCGAGCAGGCTGTAGGCTGGCAGTCATTGCCTTCATCCGGCCAGTGTAAGGCAGTAGAGGGACTTCTGGATCATGGACATTTTGCTTTGGCCATCAGCTCCCATGAATAGAATATGCAAGCTTGACATGTCTTTCCAAATGGACTGGGAGTCATGAGCAGAAGCCAAATTGAACAGTTTCTTGGGGCTTAATATCAGAACTTCATCTGGGACTAAGGGAATCTACCCATCTTTCCTCCAATATCCCATCTCTGGCATCACCATAGATACATCTTCTCTTTGGATTGGGCAGCATTTGGATCATTCAGGGAAAAGGCTTGCTGCCTCCTTAGAACACAACACCCGCATCTTAAGCCATTTAGAAAACCTCTTTTTAGTCAGCAGTATGGTTGAAAAGATGGCAGGCCTAGCTAGAAAAACAGAAGGGCGAGGAGAGAGTGGAGCAGGCTAGTCTGCAATCTCTTTAGAATATATTGTCTGCTATGTGTTTTGCAGAATCAGTGATAGATATGACTTGAAAGAAGAGCAGGAAGAGCAGCAAATTTACCTGGGGAACAGCTAAAACAGTTAAACAAGTTTCTTTCCTTCTGGATTTTTCAGAGCCTTGAGTATACTAATGTGCACTAGACTAACGAAGTATAATATGTGTTTTAACTAAGAATATTGGGCTAATTTGGTTATGGAATTTTTTTTCTTGGGAATATGTCATTTTTTTTAAAAAAAGACTTGTTTTTAAATTTTATGTGTTAATGCTTGTTGCCCTTGGAGGCCAGAAGATGGCATAGGATGCCCTGGAACTGGAGTTACAGGCTGTTGTGAACTGTCTGATGTGGGTGCTTGGAACCAAGCTGCATCCTCTGCAAGAACATCAAGCGATCTTAACTGCTTAGCGTCTCTCCATGCCCCTGGAAGCTCTGTCTTTTAACAATGTGTTCCTTGGAAACCACTGCTTTATAAGCCCCAAGAAACTGTTCAGTTTGGCTTCTGCTCATGACTCCCAGTCCATTTGGAAAGACATGTCAGGCTTGCATATTCTATTCATGGGAGCTGATGGCCAAAGCAAAACCACTTCTCAATTCTCTTTTTATTTTTATATTCTATTCTTTCAATTTTTTTAGATAGGTCTCATATAGCCTAGGCTGCCCTCAAATTGGATCTTGCCTCTATCTCCAGAGGGTTGGGATAATACATGTACGTCACCAGGGTTGGCTCTCAGTCTTCCCAGTTCTGGAAGTGAGGTTCCAGTGTAAATCACCTTCTTGAGAATCTTTACTTTTCTGATTTGCCTAGAGAGAGAGTTGTGCTGGTTTGCAGAATTCTATCTAGGTGATGGTGGTTTGGGGCTCTGTGAGACAGTAACCCAGCGAACCTATCTCAGCTGCTGAGACTCACTTGCCTGTGTGACCACTCCTTTCTCATCCTTGGCCTGACTCTAGGGAGGGCAGTGGGGCAGGCCCCTACCTAGGACATAGCCCCACTATTAAAGCTGCATCCTGGGTTGCATCTCCTTCCAAGTTCTAGGGCTTTTTTAAACCTGTGGACAGGGAAAGGTGGGCATACGAGGGCAAAGTACAGGTCATGGAGGCACCAGCTTAAATGATGAAGACCTAGGCTGGAGATGGGAAATAGGTAGGCCTAGCCTTGCCCAGTCTCCGCTGCAGTGGAGAGAAACTGTCAGGAGAGGGCGAGGCAGAGTTTCCCGCCGCCTTCTCTAAGCGCTCACTTAGACAAAGTTGATCATCTTCCCCTCCAGACAGGCTGAGGTCACCCTGGATGCCCTCTACTTTGTCCCTGTCTGAGGACAATCAGTTCAATGGGGAAGATACTGGGCCTTCAGATTTTGTCTAGGTCAGAGTCCCACTGAAGTCACAAGAGACCTTGAGGGCAGCCACAGGAAGAGAGAATTGCAAGCCAGAATTGCGATAGGTGATAAGGTTTACTGAAAACTTCGCGGCCACATTCAGTACTGGTTTGGTGGATACATCAGAAGGAGGTTGCATAACATTAGGCAGGTGGAGGGGTCTGGGAGGAAGAGATCTGGGCATATGTGCGCACTTGCATGTATGCGCACATGTCTGTGCCAGGTGGGATGCTTGTCACGGTGCTGAGTGGAAAAAGTTGTGTGTGTGTGTGTGTGTGTGTGTGTGTGTGTACCTTAACAAGAAAAATGAACCAGAAGAGGAAATGCTTTTTATCCTATTGTGTGTTGCAAAAGTCTCACGCCAAAAAAGCTCCCCTTTCTTCTACCCAGGGCGTCAAAAGGGAGTAAAAAATGATTGGATCACCCAGATTATAAATAAGATTATTTGTTTCTCAAAAATCCCTAGTAAAACATTAAATATCAGCTCTTTTGGGGAGAAATACATTCATTTCCGGGAGACCTCAGAAAAGTGACTATCCTTTTGTTCCACTCCAACTAGGTAGAGGAGGGGAAGGCCCAGAGGGCCCTGAGGGTCCCCTCCAGTTAGGCCAGGTAGCCACTCACATCCTGCCGCTGAGGGAGATGGCTAATGCACAACTGACAAATGAAACTGCACTTTCATCCAATTAAACCCAATGTAAAAACCACATGTGATCAGCCCTGCCATTCACAGGGTGGGAGGAGACAGGAGGAGCAGGTGCCAATTATGGGCCCTCCATATTGGGCTTGGAGGGCCTGAGTGAGGGTAGAGGGTAGAAAACCTCCTCCCAGGAGCCCCAGTTCCTCCAGCAATGAAAACAATGGTGGTGTGCAGATCAGCTCTGAACTGCCATTCCCCTGCTATTTGGGGCATGGAAGGGAAGAGATGTAGCACTTTCTTCGACCCTGGCTTCCCATTGGGCTAATGCCTCTTTTCAATGTTTCTTCTGCCTTCTCTGAAGGATAGAATGAAGAAGGGAGGCTGAAGGCTCACGGTGCCAGCCTAGGAGCAGAGGGATCCCATGGGGCAGCTGTGGTGTCAGAAGACATCCTGCCCCACCTCTCTAAAGGTCTCCAGAGGGGCTGGAACATCTGATGCGCTCCATCTGAGGGTAGAACGTCTAGGTAAGACACCATGGTCCTATTGTTACAGGAGCTCTGCCGTGAACACCTAGGGACAGCTGTGATCCCCAAAGTCATCTTAATATGGCTCCCGATCCAGGTTCTGCCACTTCCTTGGTCCTAGAGTTGACCCAGATGGAAAGGTTCCTCTGACCTCCTGCTGGTTGGACCCACCGACAATGTATTTCCAAGAGAGGAAAAAGGAGTCTCATCTGGCTTCCTTCCCCATCTCCCAAGTCCATGGCTGCTGTGTCCAGGTGGGGCAAGCTAGAGCCCTGTAGAGACTGGGTCCCTCTCTGATCTGCAGGTTTGCTGCTGCCTCAGGCCCTCTCCCTCTTCTGGCCACTGGTTATGCTTTTGGGCTCTCTCCTGACCTTGAGTGTCTTTCAAGGGAATTCAGATCCTCCTGGGGGAAGATTTTAGACCCCTTTGCCTCACCCTTCCCTCCCAAGTCCGTCCCTTGACAAAGTCTACTCTGCAAATAGCACCCGTCCACCTCACCGCACAGGGCTTGTAAACAACTTAAATCCTTTCCCGTGTGGGGCCATGGGTGCCATCTGTCCTTGGGTATTTGGTGAGTCCAGTTCTCACTCCATCTTTCTTCACAGGCTGCTTGACTGGCCCCAGCAAATGAAGTGCTCTGCAGTCTGAGGGTCAGGGGCTGGGTGCTCACTGAAGCTTGTTGTGGTTGAGGAGCAGGGCATCTCCTTTGCATTTCTTCAAGCTATAATTCGGGGAAACTAGGGCCCAACTTTCTTGGTGCTGTCTGCCCATGTCCCCTCCCCCCCAAAACCCTGAACCCTCCTGATGACACTCCTTTCCTGCTCAGTGACCAGTGCCATCTGGGCTGCCAGGCTACTCCAGTGAGTCACTGTGTTCCAAGCCCAGGTCGCTGACATTCGTTGTCTGCAGCTCATCAGCCTCCTCCTCCAGCTCTTCCTCCTCTTCTTCCTCCTCTTCCATCTCATCCTCATCTTCTTCTTCTGTCCCATCCAATGAGTCATCATGTGCAGCCATCATGGCCTGCTGCATGGCCATGGTAGCATTGTCTGAGGACAGGGACTGCAGGTTGTCCAAGTTGATAGAACCTGCACGGGAAAGGACAAAGATGAGGACTGAGCAGGGGTTGTTAACAGGTCCTGCCACCTTAGTGCTAGGCAGGGTGGAATGGGATGGCACATCTCTGTTTGTAGGGGCACAGAACTCTCAGTGAGATAATTCCTTGGCATGAAGCCTTTCACCCACTCGTCAGCTTCTCCCTGTCCCATCCCAGGCAGCATTCCTGGTTACCATGAACTCAGCATCCTCTATGTAAGTACAGGACATACTTTTTTTTTTTTTTACTTTCTAACAGCTCTAAAAGGCAGGAATTCTGGTCATGATTCTGAAGAGAATGAAACTGAGTCTCAGACAGTTAAGTCATGAGCTGAAGGTGCTGTGTGAGTGCTGACAGAGTTGAGATTCTCTTGAAAGCGTGTCCTGAACCATCTATATTCCCAGTATAACTCACCAGATGGTAGTCCATCACATAGGAACCTATGCAAAGCCATCTGCATGGAGATATGTGTGCACATGGGCATCCCCACCCTACTGCCTACATAGTGGGCTTCACATATTAAACTCAGAAGTGTTTGGCTGATTGAATTATTCATTGTGTACCAGGCAACTGGCAGCTCGAGGAGCATATATGTAGGGTGTGAGAGAGAAACTGGGAGAACAAAGCTTCTTCTGGCCTCTGTTCACAAGCAAGCTGCTTGCTTTGGTATTTATAGATGGCCTTGGCTTTGGAGAGCCAAGCAGACACTGACTGTGCTGAGCAACCCAGAGGCATGAGGAATGAGGAGGAGACTGCTGAGCCATCACCGACTCAGAGGACCACCAGCTCCGACTCCTTCAGAAGCTTGCTTGTGGCTTGTTAAAATTTATACAAAAGCTGGATGTTGAGGCACATGCCTATAACCCTAGCACTGAGAAAGCAGAGGCAAAAGGATCAGAAGTTCAAGGCCAGACTTAGATATATAGTATGTTTGAGCCAGACTATAGGAGATGTTGTCTCAGTCAGTCAATCAATCAATCCCAGACAAACAAACAAAACAAAAACAAAATGTGTACAAAAACATACCCTCTTCAATAAGGCTTTAATAGTGGGGATGAGCAATGTGATAAACAGCGACAGGGACTCTGGGTAAGGAAACAGTCAACCCTAGACCCTTTGCTTTCCAGAAGCCCCACTAGCACCAACCTAGGGCGCTGTCTTACCATCAGGATTCGTCCCTGGGGCACCACCCTGTTGCTGCAGGACTCCGGCAGCAATGGAATTGGGCCAGAATCTTTGGGTGGGTCGGTGCTGAGATTTGATCTTCTTGGCTTTGGGGGCAGGGTCTGGGTTGCTGGCATCAAGCATGGGTTGCAGGATGCGCCTCCGGGCGTTGATGAACCTATCCAGGGGTGATGGTGGAAAGTGGTTAGTCCCTGTCTGGGTCACCTGGGTGTGGGGAGTGAGGCAGATGGGAAGGATGCACCCAGGTGTCCAATCCAGAGGTGAAAGCCTTCTGGGACTGAGGAGTTCCTGTAGTCTCTTGGGGCTTGGTGACCACAGACAGCAAGGGAAGAATGCATGAGAAGGGGTCAGAACTCCCTACTCAAGATCCACCATGACTGAACAGAAGAGGGAAAAAGCTGTGGTCACAGGCACTGACTTCTGACTTGGACTCAAGTCAGGGGCTCAGCTCTAAGATCTACTCCCAGCCAACCAGATCTGGCCCTCTGAGCTCTGACAGTTCAGTCAAAAGCAGAGGGGAACACTGAGGTCTCTGTGGGGTCAGAATGGTAACTCTCTCTCCTCCTTCCAGCTTTATTTTGTAGAATGCTTTGGGGTTTGCTCACATGGAGTTGGATAGACCATATAACCACCACTGGCTGTAACTCTGGTAAGGGATGCAAAGCCCTTGGTCTGTCTCTGCAGGGCAGGTGGGCCTGCAGGGTTGGGTTTTCTATCATCAAGACACTTCCAGGGATGTGCCTGATGCAAATTCCCAGCAGAGGGCGCTGAGAAGCTGCAGTTGAAGCCAAGGACAGGGTTGACTTCCTTAATCTAGCCCACAAGGAAGGAGGACTGACCTGGCAGCTGGGCTGAGACTGAGGCAGGTCTGGGCATTCTGTTTGTTCTCCTTGCTGCGCATTCCCTTGCCAAGCACGTGCCCCTGTCTGACAGCCTGTGGGCAGGGGATGCTAACTCACCAGTTGTTTACTTGCAGGAGAGTGAGGTTTGTCTGGGCTGCAATCTGCCTCTTCTCGTCCTCAGTGGGGTAGGGGTGCTGAAATGAGAGGAAAGGCTAATGAGAAATGGTGCATGGGGGGCAGATCTCCCTGGAGATCATGCTCAGGACATGGGTATGACCCAGGGTCAGGCAGCCCTAGTTGCTTGGGAGCCAAAACTAGGGAACGGTTATTTGTTTCCCAAAGGCAGTAGGCCTACAGCTTAGACAGAGGCTTCCTGTGTCTTAGGCAACCCTAAATGTAGCCCCACAGTGGGGACCGGGGTGGTTTCCAGCATCAGTTCAATATTTAGATTACATAGAAATTTCTTCTGCTTCTCACTTGATCCTACAGGAAGGCAGGCATTCTTGGTGCTAGGATCAAAAATGGCCTCAAAGGCCCTCAGAAGGTGTCAAGTGTGTGTGTGTGTGGGTTGGGCCCAGGGTGAATCAATGCAATCTAAATTTATTGTTATGTATGTCTACTGTGTATCCAGATTTGCACCAGTCATCTTGGGAGACAGGATAAATACGATAATAGCACTACTGTATAGGACCTCTTCCCCTTTTGAAATACTTTTAACTTCATTTAATCAGGCCAACAGTTAGGATTGTCAGGTAGATTAGTATGCTACCCACTTTACAGATGAAGAAACTGAATGAATTTCCCATTACCACAGAGGTGGTCAGTCCTTCTGACTGTGGCTCAGTCTTCCCTTTGTAAGACTGAGTCGGGGACCCTGTGGAAGGCCAGGTGGTACAGGTGTCCCCGGTAGTTTTGCATGCTTTGCTCAGGCATCGGTTGCATGTTTGCTTTCATTCTTCATGTGCTTCAGGAGCGTGCAATGTAGTCTTAAGAATATACCCCCACTGCCTTCACAAGCAAACAGCCACTGATGGGGGAGAGTGAGGTGAAGCCAGCATGCTGTGGTTTGGGCACTGAGCACTAGGGAAGCTTCAAGGAAAGAAACAGTGCCATTAAAGAAAGGGAAAGTCTGACTGGGCATCTGTAAGCGCTTGGGAGGTAAAGGCAGGAGGATCAGGAGTTCAAGCTCATCCTCTATTATGTAGAGTCCAAGGCCAGCCTGGGCTACAAGAGACCTTATTTCAAAAACCAACCACACAAACAACCTAACAAACAAAGAAAATAAAACACAGATATAAAAAAGAAAGAAGAAAGGGAAAGTCTGGGAAAGAGAGTCCTGAGCCCACTGGATGGTGGGCTAGATAGCACTGAATCAGTGCATCTCTCAGACTTTCTGAGGCCTCAACACAGTACCAGGCACCCAGTAGATACCACAAGAATCTAAATGGGCCAGAGACTCATCCTAGAAGCAAGGGAAGGCTTGGGGGCTACAGAGGTAGAGGGTCAAGCCATCTAGCATTCTCAGACAAGGACCATTCCTCCTGAGTACGTTGCTGAATAGAAACAGATACTCGGGCTTTCTAGAGTCCTAGAGATTGGGACTCACAAGCTGGCTCTATCGTGACTAGCTGTGAGACCTCAGGCATGTCACTTAATGAGATATTATAAAGTCATGTAATGATTAATGAAATTATACTTGTAAAGAGCTCAATGAAAGGTAGCTCTTCATACTGGGACGATGGGGTGATGTGAGCAGTGTTTTAAAGCTCACTGAGGGGAAAGTTGGAAGGTTGCTGCCTTGGAAGTGCTCTTGTTAGTGATGACAACAGAAAGCAGTCTCTTCAGTCAGCCTTTACACCCCACAACTGAAGTAACTGGGACCACATGTTGTTTTAATTCACACCTCTGACCCTGACTGCCACACCAGGGTAGCTGGGACTTGTGGTTCATACAATATTAAGAGTCTAACAAGAAGGAAACCATAATAATTTTACAGGAGCCAATTTCATGCTAATTGGGAAGGAGCAGAGGGAGGCTGGAAGGGGAGATGGCAAGGCCTATGAGGTGGGGATGCAAGGACTCTGTGAGTTCTGACCCCTGGTGGAGCTTCTGTCCTGCTTCACAAGCTTCCAAGCTTCCTGCTCACAGGAAGGAGTCAGGCAGCCCTCCTGTCCATGGCTGGCAGATCTGTGAGCAAAATAGAGTCTTCCCTTGTTAGCCCTGGCAGATTGGTTCCAAGCCCCCCATGGATAGCGATATTTGCAGATGCTCCAGTCCCTTTCCATAAAATGGCACAGTATTTACATACAGTCTGTATACTCTATCCACAGTTGGGCCCCAAGAACTATGGAAGCTTACAGGAAGGGGATATATGCTGACCATATCCCTTGGGGTGCTATCAATCTATAAATTACTTATGATACTTCAATGTAAATGATGTATAAATAATTGTTATACCATATGATTTAGGAATAATGTTAAAAAGAATCTCTACATACTTAGTGCAATTTTTTCAAATGTCTTCAGTCCACACTTAATTTAATCTGCAGGATATAGAAGGCACAGATATACGTGGGTCAACCACGTGACCAAAATACGGCAGCCTTTCAGCCTTCCTGCCCAGCAAAGCTGTCCCACCACTGGAGCCTTTTCTCCCATCTTTCACTTCAGGCCCTTATGAGCATCACCAAAAATTTGTCATAGGTTAAATCTTCAGGGAGGCCTTTCCCAGCTCTCTGAAGCCAAGACAGTCACCACCTAGCCTCTGATATGGCAACATATATCTCCCTTGGGAGGCTGTGGACTATTCTTGGGCAGAAATCTTGACTCATTAGACGTCATCTCTCTAGTATCCAGACCAGCCGCAGGCAAAGAGGTCATGTTCAATAATGGTGTATGAGTCTATGAGCCAATGGACACAAGAGAACATGTAAACTCATTTCCTGGGCAGAGCTGGGAAATCAGTCTTCACACAGGCTGGGTACCTGCTACTTCCTGAGTGCCAGAAGTCAGAGAGATATCTGAAGTCAGGAATTCACAGCTGAGAAGAAAGGGTGTGTGTGTGTGTGTGTGTGTGTGTGTGTGTGTGTGTGACCTCTATTAAGGCAGTCTGTACCAAGAACTCTTTGGGTCACACGAGAAAGGTGGGCTGATGTGGTTGGGATTTCCCTTGAGAAGTAGAAGAATAGCCAGGTCACTTCAGTAGAAGGGAGATGGGTCCCTAGGCCAGACCCTTACACCACAACTTAGTTAAACCAGTCAAATGAGCATTTTTCCCCACTGTTAAAGGCCTCAGAGAGAGAAGTGCCCACAGCCTACCATGGAAAGAGGATGCTTCCTGTCTCTAAGCAATCTCCTGATGCAGGTGCTCAGTGAGTGGATGCCACCAACACAGAGCAACACACCTCCACCTGGCAGAGAGCTGTAAGAGTGTTCTGCCCAACACTCGACTGTTCAGTTTGGGATAAGGATATAGACCCCTTTACTGGGCCACACCACCTCTGCTTCTCATAGCAGCATCTCAAGAGGCACAGGGCGGAGGCTTGGTGAGTAGAAGCACTTAGCCCAGCTTTGGGAACAGGTGTGGAGGCCAGAACATTCCTGGCACCACCGCTGAGTGCCATGGAAGCAGCTCAGCTTGTACATGCCTCACACCAATGATTCCTGAGGACAGAATCAAAATAGTCTTGGCCACTGGACAGACCACAATTGAGTCAGTTCTACTTTTAGCACAACTGGAAAGGCTTGGGGCCAAGGACAAGAGGGGGAATGGAATGAGATCTCAGTATGCTTCTGTGCCACTGAAGCCACTCTCTGATCATGAGCTGGAGGAACTCCCTTGGAGG
Source organism: Eospalax fontanierii (assembly GCA_035773235.1). Taxonomy (NCBI): domain Eukaryota; kingdom Metazoa; phylum Chordata; class Mammalia; order Rodentia; family Spalacidae; genus Eospalax; species Eospalax fontanierii. The sequence continues at coordinate 29,176,387 of CM069539.1, read as the reverse complement.
TGAAAAGGAAGGACCCAGGCCATAGCACCCTCCAAGTGGGTGATTCTTCCTCGAAAAAGAGGTAGAGAACAGACTAGAAGATTCCACATCCTTTTAGTGCCAGCTTGAAGACTTCCAGAACTGCACTGAATGGTAGTGAACAGCCAGCCACTGGAGAAAAGGTTAAGTCGTGCCCCACCAGTTGGTGGCTATGAGACCTTGGTTGCTTTGTTGCTTTGTGTCTTTCATGCTTGGCTTTCTCCACCTAATATGGAAGTATCAAAGTCCACCTTTTGGACTTGGGGGTGATGTAATGAGTCAACAGGACAAGAGTGTTACCTTGACTCATAGATGCCACAAGGCCTTCCAGACTCCTTCAGCTGAACGCTCAAGGTATCCAGACAAGGGACTTGTGGTATGTATGTTAAGTAGGTGTTTCAGGACCCTGTGACTGCTATCAAGAAGCCTGCTTGAGCTGGGTATGGTAGCACATGCCATTAATCCCAGTACTTGGGAGGCAGAGATAGGTGGATCACTGTGAGTTCAAGGCCAGTCTGGACTACAGAGCAAACTGCCAGGGACACACAGTGAGATCCTGTCTCAAAAAATGAAAAACAGAAAGAAAAGAATTGTCCCTGAAGCCCGACTTACACTTCTCCCCAGTTATTTTCAGCTCCTCCCTGAACAGCTCCTCTGGATCCAGGGACGCAAACAGCTTTCAGTTTGAAGAATGAGCTCTGGTCAGAAGGAAACTAATCCTATGCTGGTTTCTATGTCCCTGGCCACTTCTTTCATTAAAACCCACTCAGCTGTCCTTTCACCTCCTCAGCCCATGCTGATATTGCTACATGGCTGGCGAGGTCACAGAGGGGACCTGACACCAGGGAGAGTCGGCCTGTGGGTGTCACTGGAGCCTGTGCTGCCACTTGGAAAGGCCTCAGACTCAGTGAGGAGCCTCTGGCTCCAACCTCCCCAGTGCCGCTCTGGGGCCCACCAGACCTTTCTTGACCTTCTTCCTCCTGACAACTGTGGGCAGGTGCTTGCTTTCAGCCTTCACTATGTGGGCATGGCCCTCCTCTGGAGAGCCTGTGACCCAGGGGGAGGCAGCCAGCAGGGTAGGGTCAGAGGCCTGAAATGATATGCGGCAGGTATCACATCTAACACATAACTGATGCAGGATGTACCCTGATTTCAGAGATTAAAAGTGGACAAAACAACTAGGCCAGGAGATAAGCAAGCTTTGCAGGAATAGCAGAAGCGTAGTTAGTGACAGAGTTTCTTCTGTACGGACAGTCCATTCCTTTTCTTTCTTGTTTTTCCCCAGCCCCTTGAAAATACAGAGTTAAACCATATAGTATCACCTGCTGTCACAAAACAAATAACATCCTCAGGTCAAAAGATGGGAGACCATCAGTCGGAGAGCCCCTTTGCTCCCTCCTAACTGCCTTCCTCTAAATCACCTGACTTATGGTAACAATTATCTTACTTCTATTTTTTAATATTTTATTTTTATTTTATGTGTGAGTGTAGTGCTTGCATGTAAGTGCACCCATGTCATGGTCAGAAGAGGACACTGGATCCCCTGGAACTGGAGTTAAAGATAGTGGTAGCTGCCATGTGGATGCTGGAACTGAACCTGGTCCTCAGCTCCATACTCCCATTTCACAGCAGAGGAAACTGAGGCTTAATGAGATCAATCACTCACTTCAGGTCCCCTGGCCATCAGACAGAACAAAGAATATCTGTGGAGTAGTTGAAAGCAGTAGCCAGACAGTGGAAACTGGCTGGTTCTCATGAGTTGCACCTAGGGATGCAGCTGGTCTTTTTCCAGAAGACCCAGCCCAGCATGCAAGGCACTACAGATGTGGGAAGATAGTTGGGAAGCTGACAGAGACTACCAGAAATCATACTAGATACACAAACATTCAGAGCAGAGTTCCTTGGAGCCTGAAGGTGGAAGCAAATGTCCACCCGCTGACAAAGGGATACATGCAATGCAGTCTAGACACACAGTGGAATGTCAGCCACAGGATGGAACAAAGCACTGCTGCATGCTACAAGGATGAACCTTGGGAACGTGGTGCTAATTAGTCAAGTACTCTACCACTGAGCCATATCCCAGCCCCATGATGCTAATGAAAAGAACACAGTCACAAAGGCTATGTTGTGATTCCACTTGTATGAGATGTCTGGAATCTAATTCATAGAGATGCAAGTACATTTCAGGTAGTTGGGGGCGGGGCATACTGACAGATGGGTCTTGGATTTCTTTTGGGGCAAGGAAAATATCTGGAATTAGATGGTAGTAATGATTGTGCAACATTGTAAATTGTAAGTATAGTAAAACTTCTGGCATCAAATATATATCATATATGTATATGTATGTATATATATATATATATATTTTTTTTTTTTTTTTGAGACAGGGTATCTCTAGCCCAGGCTGGTCTTGAACTCATTATATTGCTTAAACTTGTTGGGAACTAAAACTTCTGATCTTCCTACCTTCACCTTCCAAGTGCAGGAATTGCATATGTGCACAACAGTGTCTGGTTTATTCCATGCTGGAGATTGATTCCATAGCCTCTCTACCTTGCTAGGCAAGCTGTCTACTAACTGTGCTACATCCTCAACCCTGGAATCATATATTTGAAGGGTGAGTTTTATGACATGTGATATTTTCATTCAAACAGTCACACAGAGGAGGCCCTGGTGCCTCTTATTTTCTCGGCTTTTTGACCACAGCAGGGTTCACTTGAGGGCCTAGGGCAAGGCCCTGAGCTCTTTGTGGCTGGGTAGAAGATGGGAGTGAGTGGAGCACAGCTGGGCCCTGGCTGTATGCCACAGCAGCTGATAAATGTGATAGGGAGGAAGGGAGTGTGAAGTCTGAAAACCAGGCCTGGGCATGTTCAGATCCCAACATTCTCCCAGGACAGGGCTCTATGCTGAGAAGTAACAGTCTGCTTTGCTTTGCCTAGATTTTGATGGGAGTGTTCTGTGTCTGTTTTCTTGGCTGTGTGGCAGCAGTAGAGCTGTGTGAGTGGGAGAATAGAACCCTCAGTCACATTGTTATGGGTTCAAATCCTACTTGATTATATCTGTGTGGCCTTGTGAAACCTTTGTGCCTTCTCCAAGTCTCTGTTTTGTCACTGGTAACAGGACAGTAGGACCTACCTTCTGAGGTTCTTGTGGGTTAAGTGAGACAATGCACTGAAGTGCTAAGGGGAGGCTGGAAAGATGACTCAGTGGATAAGAGCAGTGGCTGCTCCTGCAGAAGATTGGGATTCAAATCCCAGCACCATATGGCAGCAAACAAGTGTCTGTAACTCCAGTTCCAGGGAATCTGACGCCCTCTTCTGTCCTCTGCGGGCATTGTATGACACAGGTGCACTTATATACATGCAGGTAACACATGCATATGCATAAAATAAAAATAAATAAATAAATTTAAAGTTCTGAGCACAGACTGGCTGCTGTGGTAGATGGCAGGACCTATTAGGACCTGAGTTCTGGGGAGAGAAATGGGCAGAATCACAGGCGCGTCAGGATGACAGAAATCTGGAACAGCGGAGGTGATGTTGCAGCTGGTGTCGGGGGAGTGGAATGCCTTTCCTTCCTCCATGGGGTGGGACCTCTGCCAGGGTTTCTGGCCTGACCTGGGTTTGCTGTGCACTGATTGCTTCCAGACAGAGTTTAGCTTCTTTCAGCCAAAACTCAATAGCAACAAAATGTCAATGTATTCTTCAGGGACTGAGAAGCCAGTAGCTAAGCATGACACTGTCCCAATCTCACTGCAGCCTTGCTGCCAGGAAGGCTCTAGGACATAACCTCCATTTCTGATGCTTTCTATCATCTGAATACATCTCTGCAACTGCTCATCCACAGAACAGTCGAAACAAGAAACCTGTGACCAGGAAAAAAAGCAAGAAGAAAATGCTAACTTCCACCTGAAGGAAAGAAAGCAGAAAAGATCAGTGTTTACAGAAGTGCTCAGAATCACTGTGTACATAGCCAAGGTGGTAGGGCATGGAACACTCTATGCTTCACCTAAACCATCCACTGGCTCCAGATCCAGGGCTCAGGATGAATAGAGTGATTTGTAGAAGGTTTGCCAGCCAAAGTATCTGCTTATCAGAAAGTCAGCCACACTTCTATCCAGACTGGTGTATGCCAGTTACACATGATATTGTAATTCTGTGATTTGGCGAATGAAATACGGCGCACAAAGAAAGAGTTATTGTTGATAAGAAGACTAGGTAGAAAACTTTGGAAAATCTGAGACTCAAATTTGCTTTAAAAAGCTGATTAATTAAGATTGGGTGAGACACACATAGAGACTGGAATAAATAAAGATCCAGAAAGATCCTGCAACCAGATTATATCCCAAAAGTCAATGCTCTTATTCCACTTGATTGATGGGAAGATGGATATGTTTAATTATGATAAATGATAAAATAATAAACTTTGGTTAGAAAAAGACATTGGCCCTCTATCAAAAGATTAACAAATGAGTACATGTATATTTTCTAAATGAACATAAAATATGTCTTTTCAATGGTTCCTTTTTTTAGTCAGCCTTTCAAATTAATCAACTGATAAACCAGTTGCCCCAATTATGCTGGAGACAGAACATTTCTGGTACTAGGCGGTTTGTTTATCCTTCACACCTCTCGTTTCTCCTAAAGCTGGGCAGCCAGTGTTTGCCCAGTGTCTTGTAACCACGAGTGAACTATCATCTCAGGGTTGTTTCTCAGAGCAACAAAGACAAAAGCAAGGGTGACTTAGAGTTCAAATGTTTGGATAAGTCTCAAACCTTATCCTTACCATTCATCGAGTGACCAGTACACTAAGAATAAAGAAATAGGTCTGGGTAGGTGGCTCAGTGGGTAAAATAGTTGATGCTTGAACAGAGGGACCCGTATTTGGATTCACAGTTCGCACATAAAAGCTGGGCATGGCAGAATCTGAACCTCAGTGCTAGGAGTGGAGGTAAGGAGGTCCTGGGGGCTCCCTGGCCAGCTAGTCTAGTCAAAATGGCAAACTCCAGGTTTGCTGAGAGACCTGTTTCCAAAAAATCAGGTGGAGAGTGATAGAAGAAGACATCTGATGTCAACCTCTGGCCTCCACATATGCATGCACTAACTGGTCCCCACCAATGGACACACAGACACACAGACACACAGACTGACTTTAAAAAATATACAGAATTTTGTAGAACCCAGATTTGCCCAAATGTTTAATCATACACTGACTCTTTGGGATACCTAATAAATACTGAGATGGTGCACACATTGGGAATCAAGGCTATGGGGTCCACAGAAGGATGATGTACAACTCCCATTCTTGGGATATTTATCACCATCGGAGATACCAGGCATACAGACAGACACGCCCACACCTACAGAACGTTCTGTAGGCAGTTTACTCTCAGGATGAGAGGACAACAAAATCAACAGCTGTTTCCAACTGAAATGACCTATCGGCCACCTGCCTCCAGATTTCACAAGTATTTGGCCTCAGCCTCAAACACTCACTCCAAGATGAGTGTGGTGGCACACACTTGTGATTTCAGCATTGGGGGGCTGCCGTAGCAGGCAGATCTTGAGTTTGAGGCCAGCCTGCACCTCATAGTAAGACCCTGTCTCAAAAACAAAACCCAGTCATATAAAACTTTCCTCTTGATCCACTATTGTACAAGCTTCAAAAGGAAGACTTTTCTTTTTGTTGTTTTTTTACTGTTTTTGGATAGGGTCTTGCTATTTAGCCTAGGGTGGCTTTCAACTCATGATTCTTCTGCTCAGCCTCCCAAGAGCTAGGATTCCAGACATCTACCATCATGACTAATGAACATTTAAGGAGGGACCCAACAGCTATAGATGTTTCCTCACTTAGCTTTCACCACCGTAGGAAATAAACATCACATTTTATCAAAGAAATATACTCAGTATTATTGCACAGCTAGTGGGAGTCCATATACCCATGTGCTTGGCTTCAAGCCTGTCTTCCCTCTACCATGTGTGGTCATCAGGAACTTTTTTAGTGTCTCTGCTGAGGGTGAGAAGGGCTGTCTCTGTGATCACAGATGCCCATGCTGCTCTTGATGTCTCTGGCTGTGTGGCTCAACTATGGTCTGTGAAGGACAACCACTATACCATACCCATCACTCTACAGCTGTCCGTCATCATTGGACAACATTAGTGGAGCCTGATTCTGATCCCCTGTGGACGGTGTAGCTTGCGCTGCCCTGATCTTGATTGTGACAGGTCAGAGTGCAGATGACAGGTCTTCCCACAGGTTGACTTTAAGTTCTGTCAGGGACAGTGGGCTCCCAGAGCCCTGGAAGCTATGTGAGCACACACACACACACACACACACACACACACACTCACACACACACACACACAGTCACTGGCTTTAAGTCACTGCTGCAGACCTTGAAATCAAGGCTAGGTGGTTAAAATTTTAGTCATTCCAAACATTCAACCAAAGGCTAGCACTGCACACAAACACCATCATGCTATGTGCACACAGTAGGCACTTTATGGATACTGCATTTAAACCTGAGGCACGTGTTACTTTATTTTTTAAAACATTTTATTTATTATTTTTATTTTATGTGTATGAGTGTACTGCCCACACGTGTATAAGTGCACCAGTATCATGCAATGCCCATGGAGGTCAGAAGAGGGCATCAGATTCCCCTGGAACTGGAGTTATGGACAGTGGTTAGCTGCCATGTGGGTGCTGGGAACTGAACCTGGGTCTTCTGCAAGAGCAGCCTGGGCTCTTAACCACTGAACCGTCTCTCCAGTCCTAACTGTGCTATTTTATAAAATGAGTGACTGAAAACTGTGACAGTCAGTGGTGGCTCTGTAAGGTAGAGCTGATGATATGGCTAGGAATCTGACCGAGGCTGCCCTTCCAGATTTATTCTCAATATGTTTCTCACCACTGTACCTTATCCCTAGCTCCGACCCAGAAGAAGACAGATGTGCACTCTGTTTCCTCCAGCAGAATGAACTGAGGGATGCTAGCAGAGAACGAACACTTTCTTCTATGGAAGAATGGCAGAGTGCCCATGGCTGCCTGTGGGAACCTGGAGAGTAACCACAGTCTGCCCTAGAACCTCCCTGTTCACAGGAAAATACTGTGCAGTAGTCCAGGGCTTTGCTCTCCACAGAATGTTTGCCCCCATTGCTCTTGTTCAGACTTTTTGGAGGCAGCAGCAGCTACCACTAGGAAGTCCTTGGGTTTTAGGGCCCACTTAAACCACTTAAGCCTCCTCTGAGTTGTCCTGTAGCTGAGGTTCCTAGCACGGACTGTTTCTGAGACCACACACTCTTTAGAGTCTAGCACACCCCCTGCTGTGACTCCACACCCACAGCACACACACACACACATACACACACATACACACATGCACACATGCACACACTCACTCACACTCACCATGAGATGTTGGAAGAGCCAAGAACGCATTATATTGGTGGCATGCTTGGGCAAGACTCCTCGCTTGTTCTTGGACTTCTTATCCTCATTGTCCAGGAGGGAGGTGAGGTCAAGGTTAACCTTCAGGGCACGTGAAGAAAAAAGCAGCATCAGCAGCCTGTGAGGCCAGTGGCTAGGGACCTGTTGCAATAGTGATAGTAGGCGTTCATGGCCAACCCCCTTTTCCCAAGTCATTCTTAGGGCCTTGGGGAGGTCACTTTTTCCTCTTGCCCCACACCAGCCCCTCGGAGAATGGAAATGTGGCTTGGGGTGAGAGGAACAAGAAGGAAAAAGAGGAGGAGGAAGAGGAAGAAACAGGGATGAGAGAGAGGAGACACTGAAAACAAGGTCATGCAGAGAATACTGAAGATGTGAATTTGCCATAAACAGAAATTAGCATTTCTGTGATATTTTACAGTTTGCAAAGCACTTTCCTGTCCCTCACCATGGTTAATCCTCACAACAGCCAGGTAGGTTGGCTGGGCTGTATGCAGTTGGTATTAATCCTTCTTTATTGATAAGAACTGAGGCTCAGAGAGGTTAGGGGACTTATCTAAGATCACAGAGTTAATGTCAGATCTCAGGCCTCTGACATCAGATCTTTCTGTAGATCTACGCTCTCTACACTGAGGTGCAGAGTGTCTGGCTCTGGAGACAAGCATAGGAAATGCAGGGTTCTTTGATGTAAACTCAGGAGGCAGCAAAATCCTGTGAGCTGATAAAACCTTGCCCAGTCTCAGCTTCTTATCTGTAAAGCAGCCTCTTAGAGGACAGTGAGGATTAAGTGAATCACTTGCGTGAGTGTGCAGCAGACAGACAGCAATTGCAGGCACCCTCCCCCGTTTCCCATGCACACGTGCACACACCTACATACACTCACCTGTGTGTTCTGGATCTGGATGGCTCCCTGGGGGATTGCTTGGGTGACCACCTGACCCTGGGAGGTTACCATGGTAACCGGTTGGTATAAGGCTCCACCTGAGGAGACAACCAATTTTTGGGTGCCCTGCCATGGGGGCGGGGAGAGGGTGGGAAGGGCAAAGGCAAGCAGGGTCCCCAACTGTTTGACACATGTGAAGACCCTTGGCTCTGAAGTCCTGGGCAGTGGCAGGATATCTATTTGTTCCTCTCGGGGAAGATGAATAGGTGGGATGGGAGATGGTGTTCAGAGGGGAAAGCAGAGCCTTGGGCGGGAAGTATTTGAGGAAAGGAACTGGACCTTACTTAGTCTTGATGTGGGGGGCGGGGCTTCAAGAGACTTAGACCCCAGTTCATTCCCATCTATCGTAATCAGGTCTTGGTTCTCACTATTTGCAAAAGACTAACCTGGGCCCTCCCTTTGCAGAGGACATCCCCCTGATCCTCAGATTCCCTAGGGGCACCCTTTCTTCTCCCGCAGTGCTTCCCACAATTCCCAGTACCTTGCACCAACCTGACACAACTTGTGAGTTGACGGTTGTCATGGCGATGTTGCCCTGCTGGAGCGCTGAAGCTGGGACCACAATGCCCTGGGGGTTATTGGAGACTCCAGACATGGAATTGGGGGAATTCTGCAGGAGGTCCTGGCAGTAAGGGAGGCGTGGTTTGTGACAATGTCCTGAGAGCTAAGATGCTGCAGCTCCGAATTCTCCTCCCTTCACCCCCCCATTTCCCCCCCTCCTGTTTCTGCTCCTCCCAGACCCAAATCAGAAGGAGATTCTGGAGCTTCTCTAGGAAGAATGAATGAGAAGTCTCGATCTTAAAAAGGCAAACCATAAAACCTCAAACCAAAGAACAATAGTCATATACTTACATTCCATTCCCCTGAAAACCATAGGCACAAATGATCCCCTAAACTGTGGGCCTCACCTCAGTTTTACTTTGGAGTCTGCAGTTATGATGCCTAGGTTCCAAGCCCAGAGACTCTTCTTCAGTGGGTCAGAGTGTGTTCCAGGCTTTGGAGTTTTAAAACTCTCTGGGTAAGTCTGACATGCAGAAACCCTCCTGCTCAATACTTACTCAGATGTAGTCTCAACTACCCAGATGTTCCCCCCCGGCCTTCCTCCTCCAGTACCTCCCTCCTTCACACACCTTCAACACAGCATTTACTACCCTCCACTCTGTGAACCAAGGGTCCTGCAATGCTTCATATGCTGATTTATTTTTTGCAGTGCTGGGCTCCACGCATGCTAGGCAAATGCTCTACCATCTTCACCTACACCCTCAGCCCTCCAGTGATTTACCTTTGTCTATCTTCAGCACCTAACTCGTGATATTCAAATATTTGTTTAAAAAATAATAAAAGTGGGGGCTGGAGAGATGGCTCAGTGGTTGAGAGCACTGGCTGTGCAGAAGACCTGGGTTCAAATCCCAGCAGCCACATGGCTGCTAACAACTGTCTGTAACTCCAGTTCTAGGGGATTCCTTTTCTGTCCTCCTTGGATACTGCACAACATGGGTGTATGTACACATATGCAGGCATAACATTCATACACATAAAATAAAAATAAATATTTAAAAAACAATAAAGGGGTCTTGCCTCTGTATAATCTGTCTTCTAATGGCATCATGTATGAACCACAACTGAGCATGTACTAGTGATTCCTTTCTCTAAGTTCTCAAAACAGAATTCTACTGGAGTTAGAGTTCCCTCTGCTCCCGTTGTCATTTAGTAGCCGCCCATGCAGTTTGTTCTTCCAGTAGCTGAGGCAGCCAAGAATAATTGTTTTTCCTGGCATTTTCCTCCACTCATTGTTTCTATCTACCGATCAGTGAAGAAGTCCTTGGACTTGATGTTGAGGGTCTCCTGACACCAGAGGAAGAGGCTTAACTGCTAGTCTCCAAGAAGAAGCCACGAGCCCTCCCTGCTTTCTGGGCACCTGTGTGTGGTGACTGGGTACTTGGAAGAACTGTGAAAGAGGAACTGACTGTGTGAGAGATCCGTGTGTCTAGGTTTGGAGAAAGCAGAGGGCACCGAGGAATAGTAAAGGGGGCTTGGAAGTCACGCCTGGTTCTCTTAGCTCTTCCCAACTACAGATTCTCACCAGAAAACAGGGCTTAAACCAGTTAATAAACTCAATAGCCATTAAAACCCACATTACAAAGTTCAATGCTGGAATCACATGGAATGATTTATAAGGATTTAGACAGGTAAGAAGTCAAGACAGGAGAGTGAAGGGGTGGGAGGCGACTCCAGCTTCCGAGCTTTTGTTTCAGGACTTGAAGAAGTTTGGGTCTTCAGTCATCAGGGCAAGTCTAGAACCTGGACTAAAGACGTGTCTGTGCTTAGAGGAAACCTTTAGCCATAACTGCCTATTGATAGCCAGAGACAAAGGGAAAATGTCACAGTCCCAGGACTCAGTCACCCCACTGCAACTGGCAGAGTTTTTCCGGAAGTGGGAACCAGCACTTGTGTCTCACTTGATTCTGCCTGTCAGATCTCCCTCTGTGTCTCCTCTGAAGCTACAGTTTTTACTATGCTGGACCATCCCTGGCTCGGTGCTGGAGAAGCAGCACCTATAAATAAGCAGGCCCAGGGCCTGGCGTCCAGCCCTTACTCCACCCACCGCCACTCACGGCCTCTGGGTCAGCTTCCTGGGGAGAGTGAGGCAAGAAGAGGCTTCTATTCTATTCTTAGTTCTTCTCTGCTTTAGTGACCTTGAGGAAGGAGAAGGCAGCTCTGGCCTTGGTCTCCCCTCTAAAGACTCTGTGAGAACTTCCCCACCAATAAGGTTCATCTCTGAGGAGAACTCTTGGGCCTGTTCAGTTACACAGTTGGAGTTGAAAACATAGCCTGGCATGCAGAAGCCTAGAAACTTCCAAAAGTCACTGCATATACCAACTCCCTGAGGTGGAAGTAAGAAAGTGAGGCTTGGAGGCCCTAGTGACTTGCCCAAGGTCACATAGTTGATTTGTAGGCCTAGAACTCAACTTCTCTATAGCCACAAATATTGAATACCTACTTTGGGCTAGGTTCTGGGTTACAAGGGCCTCCTTGAATCCTAGCCATGTAAGGTAAAATAACCCAACCATAGAAGTCTGAAAACAGTGTAGAGAAGATGACTGGTTTGGAAATCGTGGGCCGTTCCTGGGGAATCCCACCTCCTTACAGTTTGTTGGTCAGAGTAGGCCTCCAGGAGCTCTCAAAGCCTGAATTTTCAGTCAAGAGGCTCCCCTAGGGTTGAGGTCTCTTCATTCCAACACCTCAGCCAGTCCTTCCCACAAGATGAAACCCAGCACTGACGTTATTTGAAGTGGAAGCAAACTTGCAAGGTAACTTTAACAGAAGGATTTGGGGAGGAAGCCTGCCACAGGGACCAAAGCCAGTGGAAGTAGCTGCTCAGTGCTCTCTCATTTGGTGTCATCCATGCCATCCAAAGCTCCCCTTTGAGTAGAGATAGTTAGAATTTCAACACGAAGACTTGTCCTAGACTCTCTTCACCTTCCGGCTAAAAGTATCCAGCAAGGCTAGGGAAATGCAATCCAAGGTGTGTCTCTTGGGATTCAACCAATGTATACTGTTTGACAGCCAAAGGCTGGAGGATGAGATACTCCTAGATACCTTACCAGTTACTCAGACCCTGGCTGTTCTCTACCTGTGGCTTGGAGAGCCTCCATGCCTGCTCACCTGGTTTGAAGAACTAAAGGCGATTTGCATTCTGGCTCAGATCCTTTTCTTTCCCACTCTTCCCCACCCTTCTCTTGATCTTTGGCTGTGAGGTACTGAGAGGGAACCAAATTATATCAGCAAAGGAATGGAATGGAGGACTTCGGGGGTAGAGACCACAGGCAGGGCTAGGGTTGGCCACATCTTGCCTGGGGCAAGAAAGAGGAAGCTAAGTCCCATTTCTCTGTGCTTGGTATTCATCCTTCACATCTGCAAACAGAAGCTGCTTCATAAACCTCCTTAGCACTGGGATATTTTTAAAGACATGTGTTCTCAAGGTCACTGAATCAAGCCCTCAGCAATCTGTATTTTCCCCAACTTCCCCCAGTTATCCTCCAACATCAGATGGATCTGAAAATCATCCATCTACCACACACACACACACACACACACACACACACACTGAATATCAAATGATGTTCATTCATGACATGATTTCACACTAACTTCACCGTCACCTAATAGGATCAGCAGGAAGGAGATGATCCCATTTTCCAGACAATGGAGGGGACTGCCCTGATTCAAATAGCTCAACCTGAAACGGAGGTCCTTTGGCCTTGATTGAGTATGGGGTGGAAGCTCACAGAGAGAGGAAATGAGCTTTAGAGTTAGACCTACAGGCTCCAGTGTAAGCACATTGCCTGGCACTTTGGGGCACCTAATAATTTATTTCCCACTTCCATTGGCTAAGGTCACTCGAGTGGCAGAGAAGGGATTAAAAAACCTATCCTCGAAGTCCTAGAGACCTGGTGTTCTTTACTTAGCAACAGAAGAAGTTCAGCTGAGGTTGCACACCCAATCAGGATAGCATAAACCTTGCCATATGCCCTTATCAGTCCTGTCCACGACACCCCTGGACCATGGTGCCAAGCCCCCAGGATTCTAAGGACAGCCCCTCCTGTCTCAGATGAAAGCAAACTCTGCACCCTGTTGTGATTTCAGGTTGAACCTTAGTCTCTCTGGAGAGCGGTGATGAAGCAGGTCTAAGTTGCTGGGGACAGCCTTGGGTCTTTTCTGAAGAAGGAGCCCTTGTGGCAGCAGTGAGATCCTTAGGGAAGAATCTCTCAGCTAAGTACACAGTATTGTTATTGCCTTGACAGCTTCCTTAGGGGGCTTATCTTACTCCATACCCAGATGGATACTGCTGTCTGGATCCACACAGAGATGCCCATAATGAGGTGAGAAGCACAACTCATCGATGCAGTTTTAGTGGAATTTTCCAGCATCCGGTTTCACATCCCTGCTTGAACTGTCCAGGAACCAGATGCTGAGAGCTGCTTATCCAGACTAAGAACTCCGCACCTGTTCCTCTAGGATTCCAGTGTGTGTCTCTCTGGAGACCTGCAGGAAACCCGAGGATCAGATCCCACTGGCGGGACTGGAAGCTGCCCACTCCCATTCCCTTGTGTGCTGCTTATTTGAGACCCAGAGGCAATGAGTCTGAGAGAAGGACTAAGCAAGAAGCGGCAATGGGTTTACAGTGGCAGAGTGCTCGAGTCTCCAGAGCGCCACCCACAAGGCCCTCATCCCCTGCGGTCATCAGTCATTCTTTCTGGACGTCAGTGGTCAGTCAGCAGGTGAGTTTTACTCCAAATTTTAATGGAACAAAAAGGATGATTTGTTCAGAGGGAGGCCCTTGCTAAGAAAGAGGAAGGGCCTGGGATGACTCGTGGGAGTTGGGGGCAAGGGAGCACACATGAACTGACTTGTGGCTATAGATTCAGACATGGGGTCTGATGTCAGCTGGGAAGAGTTGTCCCTCTCTTGAGTCTTTTGTTGTTTAGTTTTTTTCATTTTCAATAGAGAAAAAGCCTAAGCTGCCCTGGGAGAATTATTCTGCAGCCACAGAAGAAATTTCTGGAAAACACTGTGATGGGATGAAGCAATTAAAGTATGACGGAAAGAAAGAAAAAAAAAACATTTTCTCTTGAAGCTACTTTGAAATAGTTGTAATTTTAATTTTTAATTAATTATTTTGTACTTTTTAATCTTACTAGGATGCCGGTGAAATAGGGGATTGATCTGGATTGCTGTGCAAAATTCCTTGCAGCTGAAGATTAAGAAAAAAACATAAAGGATGCGCCCTAGGATTGGGGGACAGTGCCCCGAAGCTAGCTGCAATCCTTGCCCTGGCCACTAGGAGTCTCTGCCGATCCGCTGCCTCAGACCAGCTCAACAACATCTCCCAGGAGGGCTGCTCTAAGGCACACTTGCTGGGTGTGGGGGCATTTGAAGGCCCCAGCTCCTCTGGAGAACCTCTTCCCCCTAGCTAGGCATGGCCAGGAACCATCCTCTTGACTGTTCATGCTTCCAGTGCCTTACATAGGGCACACAGGAAGGTTCTTTTCTTGTGCAGATGTAGTACCTTATCTTGGTTACAGGTTTCTGAGGGAAAGCGCCTTCTTTGACTCTCCCAGCGCTGCCTAGCACACTGTTAAGTGCACGCTAGATACTGATAAATCTGTGGCCTGGGCTGTGTGTAGGTAGGGAGGTTGCCTCTGTCCCCAGACACCCTTTCTGGCTGAGTCCCCCTGTTCTAGCACAGCCAGAGTCCTGTCTTAGACCAAGAAAAGCTAGGTTCACAAACTCAAGGATGCCAAGCACAAACAAGCCACCTAATCCTGTCCTGTTCCACTCCAGCTGGGGGATTTTGTCTCAAGGGAAAAGCAGTCCAGGCATTTGGGGACAAGCAGCTGCTGCTCTTAAGGAACATTCCTTCTCGGAAGGAGAGCAGCTCTCAGGTTTCACTGGCCTGGTGGCTCCTGGACAACCAAACACTAGGAATGAACAGCAGGGACAACTCCAATGGCCATGGCGGAATTAGCAGCGGGAACCCAGTATCTTGCCACCTTGGTCCGGGGGTGTCACCTTTCTAAGTGGTGGTCCTTCCAAGGTAGACCCCCTTTTGCCTGTCCTTGTCTTGCCTGAAAAGTCATAAATCAAGTCCTCAGGATGCTGAGCATGGGACAGAATTCTGACTGGGCACATCTCCCTTGCCTCCCTGCCTGCTTTGGAAACGCAGAGCATCCTGAAGGTCAGAGAGAAGCCATCTGTAAGGGGGAAAGATGTACTATCAGCCTCTTCTATAGGCTGTTGGGGAGTCCTAGAGCTAAGAGCCAGCTGCTAAGCCCAGAACCTCAGGATCTGCCTCACATGTCCACCTCTTCTCCCCTCTTCCTGTTGATTAGCAAATTCAAATTCTTGCTTCCCAGCAGTCAGTTTCTTCACCCCTAGTCTCTGCATCCCTGAGCCAGGGTCAGTCTTCCCCTTCCTTAATTCAGGACCCGAGACCCTTGCTCTTCTTTGCTTTTTTCTAAAAATTTATTTTTATTTTATGTGTATGAGTGTATTATGTGTAAGTGCACCTGTGTCATGCAGTGCCCGTGGAGGTCAGAAGAGGGCATCAGATCCCTTAGAACTGGAGTTAAGAATGATTGTTAGGCATCATGTGGATGCTGGGAACTGGCCTGGGTCCTCTGCAAGAGGTTAAGTGCTGAGCCATCTCTCCAACCCCCTTACTCTCCTTTGTATGTATAACAAAAGCTATCACCATGTTGGAAGAAGAACCTGGGCTCTGGAGTAACACACTCCACACTTTGCCACTTAGTCTGTGTGTGGTGTCTCTTACTTTCTTTGTAAAAAGGAGGAAATAAAGTACATTTGAAGTCTTGTTGTGAGGAATAAATAAAACACTGCCTAAAGTACCTAGTACATATAATGTTTGAGATAAGGAGAACTTAGTCGAGGTTGCCAGTGGTTTCTTTCTCTACCAGGTCATGTTATAGGCATCCAAGACACAGAGGTTCAATTGATTTGCCCCCACTCCATGTGTCTCCAGTTCTGACCCCATTGCCTACATTTCTCACTTTCTTTAAAGTCTCGAGCAGTTGGCCGTGATGATCAACCTCAAAATATATCCCCCTCATAAATTTAGCTGCAGATATTCCATCATTTCTATTTTGAGGTCAGGGACTGTGTCATATGCACTTTTGCATCCTCAGAACTCAGCAGGCTCCATAGGTGCTTGAAGGGATAGGTGAATGAATGACTCTGTCCCCTTCTCTCCAGGGATTCTGAGGGCCTGTGTGCCTAGCCTTTTCCCAGACTTTCTTCTGTACGAGGCACACTTAGTTTTAGAGCCACCAGGAGGCTACTAACTCTCTGACATCTGCCTGAAAGGCTACCTCCCCAAGGAAGCCCAATGAATATGAAGCTTCACCCACTACAATGGACAACATGCCATACTGAGGCTTGTCCATCCTTTTGTGGGCAGGAACAGACCTGTCCATGGACTCCATACTCAGGTCTCAGGCCTGGGCTCTCTGTAGTGGGGGAAGAAGGATGATCCCAAACCACACAGGTGGTGTGCTCAACCCTGAACCTCTTTATTCGGAGCCCTCCCCTTCCTTCACCTGCTCCTTTCCGGGCCCATACTCTGGGCCCGGAGCATTCTATGCCTGACAGGATTTATTCTAGTCTCATAGCTCGCTCCCCTTGGACTAGGGGTTCCTCCTGGAATATTCACCTGGGTTCTCATAGGACCTAACAGTGCATACAATAAGCATTCCTAAATGCCTGGCACCAAATGAGGATTGAGTCTCAGTCTGGTCTGTCTGCACAACAGCTGTCTGAATTTCCGTGGAGAGAGGGATGATTTTCAGACCAAGCTAGTCATGAGCAAGTGAGGTAGGAGTTGGGTTCTCTAGTGGGATGGTTCTGTTAGTATTCTTTAAGGATTAAAAGAACAAAGAACCCACAGCTCAGTCTAGAGTGTGCTTCTGCAGGATGCATAGGTGTCAGTGCCTGGGGTAGGACAGGATGGCCTCTTAGGGAAGTGCACAGAGGTAAGTGTACTGAGTTAGTTGAAGTTCTTGAAACTTTTAGCTCCTCTATGTGATAGAAGTCATATTCTCAGCTCCCCACCTTCACTCTACCACCTCAGAGAAAACCCACATATAGAAATGGAAGGCCAATCGGGGAATAGTCCAAACTGCACGGAGTGAGTGGAGGGCACAACATGGCCTCTGGGAGCAGGGCTGTCAATTGGAAAACAAAAATGTCTCCCGTGTTGCCAAACAAGGAGTGATTAGCACACACGGAAAACCATGAGGCAGCAGTTTGCAACAAAGTTGGCAGGCAGCCGGAATGTTGAACTGGAGGATCGTGTTCCAGGGGGGCAACACCCCTCCCCAGATCAGCCTGGCTCTCAGGGCAGCTATTTCAGGCAGGTGGGGGGGATTAAGGTCAGAGCGTGACAAATCAGGGCATAAGCACACACACACACACACACACACACACACACACACAATCCAACCTTTCAGTTTCCTGTCCCATGCTGGCTCCTGAGACGTACCTCTCTTACACTAGCTGAAAGTCTCTGATTCATGTCCTTTGGTAGCCAAAGGTTTTTTTCCTATATGAGCTCCTAAAAGCCCCATCCTGCCTCAGAGAGACAGTAATAGGAGCCCAATTAAGGGGACCACACATGACTTCCTATTCATCCTCATCCCCATGTACCCAGACTGTGAACAATCTCACTTCCACCTATCCCCATGTACCCAGACTGTGAACAATCTCACTTCCACCTAAGTGGTGATCCTTCCAAAGTGGACCACCTTCTCTTGTCCCTGCCTGGCCTGAAAAGTCACAAACCAAGTCCTCTGGAGGCTAGAATGGGACAGAAATCCTCCTGGTCCATGCCTCCATTGGCCTCTGCCAACTTTGGAAAAGCAGAGCTTCCTGCAAGCTGGAGAGAAGCCCACTCGTATGGGAGAGAGACGTACCATCAGCCTCCTTTAGAGGCTACTGGAAAGTCCCAGGGCTAGGAGCCAGTTTCTTCACCAGCTGCTAAGCCCAGCACCTCCGGACTGTTCTGAGATTCTACCTTTAGTCATCCTTTAGTCGACCTGTAGTCGATTAGCAAATCTAAATTCTTGCTTCTCAGCAATCAATTTCTCTCTAGTTGTTTCACAATCATTGTCTCACTAGAGCGGCCATTCCCCTCTCATTGAGTCTTTCAGTCTCTGTCCTCACGCCACCTCCCTCTGCCTCTGCGGGCTCTGTCTTCTCTTCATTGCTCTTTCTGTCAATACTCCAGCCTCTCTGTCTCTCTGCTGACAGATGCTAACCATCTGAGTTCCTCTTTCCTTCCCTTTCTCTTTCCTCTCCCTTCTTCTCCTGTCCCCACCTCACTGAACTACTTCAGTCAACCAATGTCTATCGGCCACTGCTCATACAGAAAACATCATGGCCTCGGCTGGGATATTCAAGGAATGAGTCTATTTCAAGTGACTATTAGCAAGCAGAAGCATGGGCAGCTAATTTTGAATCCACAGAGTAATGATTCAGAGATTTCAGATATATAAAATGCTCACAATGCAAAGAACATATGTTATCTAGGAGAGGAAAGTGAGATGGACATACTTTGTCTCATCTAAAATCATGTGATGTTTGCTGCATTAATGGTAGGCCATCGGTTGAGAGAAGCAAAGGACTATCGGGAAGGGGGTCAGAGACACCACCAGGGAAGAGCAGCCTTGCTATTACTCTGGGGAAGATGCTGGTTTGGCCTTGTAGAGAAGGGTATTGTGTGTGGAGACCTGCCCTGAACAGATAGGTATGGGAAAATGGTTGCAATACCTGGAGCAGTCTGGTTAGGAATGGGAGCTGAAGCTGGATCTATGAGCCCTTGAATGTCTGACAGGCAGATGCGAAAGGCCTTGTGGCAATCAAGGTCTGCAGAGTACACAGACTCCAGGGAGACAAATCTATCAGCAGGAGCTTACGTGGAGCGCATGTGTGGAGAAGGCTGAGGTCAGCCAGGGAAGGCAGGAGAGCAGGGCAGGAAGCTCCAGGAGCAGCAGAAGGGCTGTTCCCCGTTTCCCTGCTGGAGCCTGAGGGAAGGGGGGAATGGCAACGAGAGGAAGCATGGAGACTAACTTGAGTTACACCAAGTCGGAACACCTCGCTGGGTTATCTTCCCCTCTCTCTCTTTCTGGGTCTTTGTTTTCATTCAGTTGTCTGAGTTTCTTTTTCCTCAGGATCCTCTCTGCAAGGGCTACCACAGAGCCAGCCTCTCTCTCAGACAGGAATCTGATGCCCCAGTAATAGGAATGAGTCCTGTCTTCTTCCCTTAGCGCTCAGAGGCACTGACCCTGGCATGCGCCCAGAGGTCTGGTTTTCAAAGGGAGCAGCTCTGACCCCGGAATCACCCAAAGCCTACATCTCCCTTCCTACAAACTCCACTTCTCTGTGAACCCCAGCTTCCTTCAGTCTGACTATTCAGCCTCAGACCCTCCACCCTGACGGGGTCACTGTGGCTCTTAAGCGTGCTGCCCTTCCTTCCCTATCCCACCTCTGCTACCTTGGTACACCCCCAACTCCAGAGCTCAAGGTAGAGTCAGAGGGCCCAAGAGGGGAAATCCAGTGCCTCTCCAAGGACCTGATTATTTCCAAAGACTTGTGCTAATTTTCTGATATGATCCTCACATCTCTGTGAGGCACTAAATCCTCATTACTTTTCCTGACCGATGCATTCTAATTAGATCAACACTTAAAAAAAATTCACAATAGCCACAGGATGGCTTTCCATCTCATTAACTCCTCACTTATTATTTTCATGAAAATTACTGATAAAAATGTGCATCTCCATTTGGTGAGGCCTCACAGCCTCCTCAGCTCCTATCTTACATCTCTCCCGTCACCGGGGCTGCGCAGCATCACCATGGTAACCCACAATAATAGAAACTAATAAATTACAAACGAGATGCTCGTTGAGCAATTATTGTCCTCTTTTATGCAAGTTTCTTGCTAATTTTGATCATAAGGGAAAGTACAATAAGACTCTGAAGGAATGAGTCTATTTCAAGAGAATATTAGTGAGCAGAAGCCTGGGCTGCTGGTTTTAGATCTGTAATAAAGTGATTTGGTGATTTTAAGCAATATGAAGAGGAAATAAACTTCTTGCCCTATGTCCTATGCAGCACTCAATATCAAGTCCCAGAGAGATCCCGAAGGGGTGGGCTTGATATCACATCCAGGGTGTCTTTGGAGGTGCCAGTCACAATTGTACAAAGTGTGTCCCTTCCCCTACCCCTGTCAACTGAGTCCTTGTGTACCCCAAAGAAAAATGGCGCAGCCTCTCAGGCATCCTTTGTAACACCTTTGATTACTCATTCTTAGAATGCCAACCTTTATCTCAAACCCTGGCTGTCTAAAGGGAAGGTTGAGCTTCCCACAGGCATCTGTGGCTGCTTTCTGGACTTTAGGAACTCAGGGAGAGAAGCAAAGGTATGAGCCTAACAGCCTATGTAGATGCCAGTGTGAGTGGTGCACAGGAATCATCAGGCAGCCTTCTGGGTTTGTAGGTTTGGAGAAAACATTCTGCCCTGGCGAGAAGGACCTACTCTTTCCTGTAAGTACTACAAGCACCTATAGGTTACCTTTTTTTTTTAAACTCCCCAGTTCCCAGGATGAAGGTGGCAGGGGAATTTTGGGAAGGGTTTGGTTGAGGAGATATTTTCAGTGGTCCAGAGTCGTAGGGGAACAGAGGTGCCAAGTTAAAGTGCACAAGTAGAGGACGAGGAGAGAAGCAGTCCTGTGAAATCTGTGTTCATCCGTTAGGAGGGCAAGATTTGGGGAAGGATCAGTTTCCCTAGACTCTCCTTCCAGGAATGTCGAGAGCCACTGTTCATGCCCTTTCACAGAGGTATTTTTACCAGGAATCTGCCATTCCCATCTGTCCCCCAGGAAAGTGTCTTTCCTTCACGAATCAGAGCTTGCTCATTTCTTGGTAAATCTTGGACTTGGAAGTCAAGAACTGCTTCGGACACTGACCCTCTTATATCTGCTCATTTAGGGGATACTGGCACTCTAGCAAGTAGGGTCTATGCAAAAATGGGATTGTGCTAGCCGAGCATGCAGCTAGGCTGCAGCAGGAAGATCAAGAGCTCAAGGCTAGCTTGGGTTACATGGCAAGACCCTGTCACAAACAAACAAAACCCAAGAGACCGCTGCCTGATGGAGAGTCGGGGGGGGCGGTGTCTCATTGTGAAAGGATCCAGCAAATCAAACTGCTCTGCCCAGGTCACTAGTGTCTTTCAGATCTTTCTGCACACTGGCTTAGGAGACAGGACCCAGCCCTGTGTGTTGTGTTACCTGCGAGTGAAGGTTTATGGAGGGCTGGTTGGGGGAGTAGGGCCCCCCGAGGTCATTCCTGAGCAGATTATCGCTGTGCATCTTGGTTTTGAGGCAGGTGATGTAACGGTTGCAAAAGTCCTTGCAGAGTTCATTGACTTTCTCCAACTCTAGTAGGTGGATCCTTAGGACTTGGATTGCCTTCACCATCTGGGGAGAGGAGGAATTGTAAGCTCAGGTATCACTATCACATTCCCCTCCCTGCCAAGCTCCCCAGTCCCAGTCTTTGCAGGGATCAGAGCCCATCCTTGCTGTAGGCTCCTGCTTGAGCCACATGTTTAAACTCTCCATATGACTCTCTGCTGATTATTCACTGTGTTTAGTCCACTGTTGTTACAGTTGCTTTTGAGGCCATTGTAATAATCTGAGAACAGCACTGGCTTTGACAAGAGAAGCCCCAGATCCAAGCTCTAGGCCTGCCATTTATTGTCTATGTAACCTTGGGCAAGTTGCTTAAACTTTCTGCATCTTTGTGTTTAGCAATGCTAATTATACCCTTCCCAACAACTATACATTATAGCCTGCTATAAAGTGTGAAGCACTAAACAAACACAAGGAAGACTGAGAACAGAATTTATTGGTAATGCCTCAGAGGTCAGGGACTGTCTATTCTTAAAGTTATAGTCTCTGTACTTCATATGATACAGACTACCTCATTCCACTGATACCTGCTGATGGATCGGATAATCCAGCATGACTTAGCTGGGCATTGGGTACCAACTGTCTGCTTTCTGTGCCCTTAGGGATACTGTACAAGTGCCTGTTGTCTTTTCAGATGGATTTCCCTAACCCTAACATGGCTGGGAACTACTTTACAATAGAAGCTTTGCTCTTTGTTGTTTTTATTGCTATTATTTGGGGTTTTTAATTGTTTATTTCATCAGTTTTTGAGACAGGGTCTCATGTAGCCCAAAATGATATTCAACTCACTACATAGCTGAGGACAGCTTTGAACTAAGTCCAAGAATTATGAGCATACACCACCATACCCAGCTTGTTCTTATTATCACAAACCAAAATATCATGGAAGGCATGAAAACAAAACAGGATAAGAAAGCCTGTCTTTGACTCAATAACCCTAAAGGAGAGATGCTTTAGAAAGCCTGTCTTTGACTCAGTAACCTTAAAGGAGAGATGTTTTCCCACAAGAATTTTTTACATCTATTTATTTATTTATTTGTATGGTATGGCACACATGTGGAGGTCAACTTGTAGAAGTCAGCTCTCTTCTTCCATCATGTGGGTCTCTGGGGTCTAGCTGAGTTTGTCAGGCTTCTAGGCAAGCTCCTACTCACTGGGCCATCTCGCTATTCCACTCTCATTTCTCATAAGCAACTTTCAGTAACCTTGCACATACAATCCTGTTATATGTTTTTCTCTTAGCTAATCAAATACGCTTTTCTAAGTGCTAGAACTGTTTTGTCTTTAGGACAGTGAGCCTTGAAAGGGAATAAACGGTAACTCATTTGATGGCTGTTATCTCATTTATATAGAATAAATATTGAATGGGTGAGAATTATTGAGTAAATATATTTCAATAGTCACATATGAGTCCGTGTGTGACTAATTTAACTAGTTCCCTGTTGTTGAGCATTTTGATTACATCTAACTTTTCAATTTTATTTTGTAAAAAGTTATAGAGTGAGGCTGGAGGGCAAAGTAGATCTCACTCAGTGGTAGAATACTTGCTTAAGCATGCATAAGGTCCTCGAGTTCATCTCCAGAAACACACATACACACAATATTTTCTAAGTGTATAGCTTTGTCCCCTGTTTCTGCGTTATTTCCTCAGTATGAATCCCCAAGAGTGACAGGAAAAAATATCTATGTACATTATTATGGCTCATGACAAATAAAGCCAAATTGTTTTTCAACAAGGGGTTGTTCAAATGGTGCTGGAATAATTGGACATCCATAAGTAGGCAAACAAACAAAAAAAGACTCTGAACTTTAATTTAAATTCTACATCTAAAACAAAAATTGATTCAAATGGGGCAGAGACCTAAATAATACATATTAACTATAACATTTTTAGAAATAAAACAAAAATAGAAGAAATTCTTCACATGTAGAGTTTGGCAAATAGGTCTTAGACTTGATGGCAAAACCATGATCTAGAAATGGAGAATGATTTATTTGCTAAAATTAAAAAGATTTGCTCATTAAAAGATCCTTCAGAGAAGATGAAAACACTATGGGCTGGGAGAGAATATTTACAGACCACATATCTGAGGAAGGACTTATATCAAGAATATATAAAGAACTCTTAAAGTTAAATAGCAAAATAACAAGCAACCCAATTAGAACATGGACAAAAGAACCAAACAGTTCACTGAAGAGGACAGACAGATGGCAAACAAGCACATGGAAAGATGTTCAATGTCATCAGCCATTAGCAAAATGCAAATTGAAACCACAGTGAGATAGTTCTATATACACATATGCACAATTACAATTAAAAAGTGATGCCAAATTCTGGTTGAGGAACTGGACTCTAGATCACTCATACATTGCTGGTGGGACTGTAAGATGGTACAGTCACTGTGGAAAACAGCATGACAATTCCTTACCAGACCCAGCAGTCACACTTGTAGGCGTTATCCTAGAGAAACAAAAATGTACGTTCACACAAACTCCTCTACGTGAATGTTCAAGGCAACTTTATTTTAGAATGGACAACAAAACTGAGGTACATCCATGAACGTGGATGGAGTTCAGGGAATTATGCTAAGAGAGGAAATCAGTCCTTGGTTTTGAGGGGGGGGGTTGAGACAGGGTCTCCCTGTAGTCTCAGCTGTCCTGGAACTTGCTATGTAGACCAGGCTGGCCTTGAACTCACAGAGATCCACCTGCCTCCCTGAGTGCTAGGATTAAAGGCATGTGCCACCATGCCTGACAGAAAAACCAATCTTAAAGGAATATATACTAACTGTACATGCCATTTGTGTAACATCCTTGAGATGACCAGTTCAAAGCTGGAGAAAGATCAGCAGTTGACGGGGTAGAGCAAAGGAGCAGGAGGGGACTGGTCTGTACCTTGACTGTAATGTCACATCGACATATGCATCTAAACATGAAACAAAATTGCACAGAACTTGGTACATGTTTGTCCACACATATAAATGCATGCAAAATTGTTGAACTCTAAATAAGGTTGATGGATTATTCCTGTTTGTGAAATTGTGCTCTGATTATACAAGAAGGTAACTGGATCTCTCATATTAATTCTTATGTTTACTTGTAAATTTATAATTATATCAAAATAAAAGTAAAAAAATACAAATGGATTTATGGCCTTTCCATCTACTTCTGTTGACACAGGTGATATGTAGGAGATTCTAATCTCAGTCTCCCAGTCCTGGGCAGCATTTTGATGCTTAGGTGACAAGTTCATAGAACACATAAATGAAACAAGAAGGACTGGGGTGATAGCTCAGTTGGTAAAGCCCTTGACACACTCACACATGAAAACATGAGTTTGATCCCCAAACCATACATCCAAAAAGCCGGGCATGGTAGGTGGTGTGTACTTGTGATCCCAGGTCTGGGAAGGCAGAGACAGGAGGATCTCTGTGTTTGCTGGCCAGCCAGCCTAGTCAAATTGGAAATCGCCAGACCAATAAGACTCTATCTCAAAACACAAGGTGGGCATCTTCTGAGAAATGATACCAAGGTTGTCCTCTGGCCTTCACATACATGTATACCTATCTATGGACACACACACACACACACACACACACACACACCACACCACACACAAATGAAACAAAAAAGAAAATCTCTCTTGAGGCTGGAGAGATGGCTCAGCAGTTAAGAGCACTGGCTGCTATTGTAGAGGACATGGGTTTGATTCTCAGTATTCACATCGTGGTTAATAACTGTCTGTAACTCCAGTTCCAGGGGAATCCAGTGCCCTCTTCTGATCTCTGTGGGCTTGCACGACATGGGTGCACTTACATACATGAAGGCAATATACTCATACACATAAAATAAAAATAATAAATAAAATACTGAAAAAGAAAATTTCTCCCAAAGAACTCTGGCTTTGAGGTTCATACAGAGTAAGGTAGCTTGAAGCCAGTGGCACCCTTTTCTGAGCCTTAGTGACATTCACGTTTGGAGTTACCATATCCTGGCCTGGACTTGTGGATGACCTGATAGTCAAGGACTGAACCCAACTAATTAGTTGGATTTTGGAGTACCAAATTGGACTAAGGGTCATAAACAGAAACTGTATTCTCTGTCACAAAATCTCATCTTATGAAGTATCACCTCCATGGGGCTGAGCCTGAGTGACAACGAACAGACTTAGAGAGGAAAGTGGTGATATTAGGTAGATTATTTTGACCACAAAGTGGAATTATGTATCAAGAAAGACTTGCTCCTGCCTAAATTTTCTACTTGACTTTGGGTCTTGAAGGTCTTAATCTTATGCCTACCAGAATAATTAGTAGTATAAAGTTCCAAACAGATATTGTGAATGGACTGACAGCAATTCAGAAACATCTCTTATTACATGTTTGGCACTATGGTGAGTCTGTTCCATGTTCTGTCTTATTTATTCCAGAAAATCTCCTCTGCAGGTAAGAACCCTTACTGTCCACGTTTTATAGAAGAAAATGAAGTCCACAGATACAGTCACAGCTGGTGGGTGATACGAAACCACATGGCCTTATCCCTGGGCCTAAATTGCTTTACTTTTCTACAGACTTTCAGAATTTAGGTAGGCAGATAAAATGGCAGTGTAAAGGGTGGATGGTTTGGGGGAAGTCGTTCAGTGGCAAGTGTGGGGTTCTAAAAAACCGAATTATAGGTTGGGGATTTCCAGAACCTTCTCTGGTAATGCCCCCTCTTCATCTGCTCTGATTTCCCATCTCTCTCCAGGGGTAGAACACCTTACCAACATAGTGACTGTGTCCTCATGCAGAGAGAATGGGATTGTCAGGTCCTTCTACTACCTGATTCTTTAAACATTATAGGACTTTTGACCTCAGTTCATTGTCTGTGCTGGAAGGAGGTCTGCAAGGAGAGGGAACTGTGCAAACACACAAGGACAGGTAGTCACATTCTCTCTTCTATACCATCCCTGCCACTGGTAGGTGACTTCATTGTCTTGGACAGTCACTATGTTCTTTCAATGTGCTGATTAAGAAGTTCTTCCTTAGGACCAAAATCTCTCTTACTTTAATGTAAAGGGCTTGCTCAGCTTTCTGCAGGCACCAAGGACATCTAGTACCTTCATCAGTGTAACTTTCATTGTTTAATTTTTTCCCATTCACTGGACATGTCATTGGGCTTGAAAAAACTGTTGAACTGTTTTTCTCTTAGAGAAAAGCAATCTTAATCTTAATCTTTTCTTTCTCTTTCCCTTTCTCTCCTCCTGTCCTTTCTCTTTTCATTCCTTCCACATTTTCTTCTTTCTCTCATCTATTAGTGAGACCATCCTGTTTATTGTTCTTTTGAAGAAGGGGTGTTAGATATAGAACCAGGGCCTCTCATATGCTAGGCAAATGTTCTGTCACCAAGTGGGGTCCCTCACCATATTTTGCATTTAAATCAACATTAAAAAATAGTTTTATAGCCAAGTGTGGTAGCACACACCTTTAATCACAGCACAAGGAAGGAAGAGGCAGAAGGATCTCTGTGAGTTCAGGGTCAGTTGGAACTATAGGGAAACTCTGTCTCAAAAAGACCAAAGAAAAAAAAGTTTTGTGATGAATACACATACACATATATGTTCATATGTAAATTTATACATACACAATCACACATATACACATCAAAAGCATTCATGTAAGTATATAGTCAATATGTATTTGTTATGCAAAAAGAGCAAAAATATAGATAAGTTAAACAAAGTTTTACATACATACATATATCCATACAAATATCCAACCAAATATATATAATAATCTCCAGAATGCTTCACTCAAATGCAGCATGTGCACAGTATGCTTTAACTAGATCTGGTGTGCAGGGGCCTGAAGTAGACATATCCTGGGGTCTGATAAAGAACAGCTGAAGGATTACTTTTTTATGGGCTAATAGAATTGGTTTAAAGATTTAAGCAGGCAGAGTAAATCATAATGGTACTCTGAGGCAATGAATATGTAGGACCTCTTCAATATTAGGGAAAAAGATAGGCAGTGTTGTGCGTGAGGGCAGTGGGGGACTGTGTGCAAAGCAGAAAGCCTGTGAAGTTCACGGCCACACAGCCTGGATTTGAGGCCAGGCCCAATGTTTGTTCTTTTAGTGCCAATGGACAAGTTCCAGGTCTTCTCTGAGCCTTATTCTCTTCATTTGTAAAATGGGGATAATGAACATTTCTAATTCACAACAAAGACCCACAGAGAAATGAAGGAGTTCTTTTTCTTTTCTTCTGTCTTGTTTTGTTGAGGCACAGTTTCATGTAGCCCAGGCTGGCCTGGTACTCTCTATATAGCCAAGGATGACCTTGAACTTCTGATCCTCCTGCCTTTACTTCCTGAGGGACCCAAATGCACTCACACACACACACACACACACACACACACACACACACACACATATATCCTCATATTCCATTGGCTTTCCTATGACTACCATATATTGAGTTAGTCAAAGGATTAATTCTTGCGGCTGGAGAGATGGCACAGTGGTTAAGAGCTCTGGCTGCTCTTGTAGAAGACTCGAGTTCAAATCCTAGTACCCACAGTTCCAGGGGATCCAGTGCCCTCTTCTGACCTCCGTCCTCTTCTGTCTTCCACAGACAGGTACTACACAACACGGGTGCACTTAACACATATATAGACATAACACTCATACACATTAAAATAAAATACTAAAAAAAAAAAACAATTCTTGAGGTTTCCCATGTCTTTGCATTTAGTAAAGCATCTTCCATTTTACGTGTTTAGATTCTCTATCTTTGCCTCTAAGTCAGAATAAAAAGCCAATTTATTAAACAAGTTTTCTGAATGATTTGGATCAAGTAAAAAGTCAACCCAAATCTTGCATAGCAATAACACTGCCACTTAATTTATGCCACCATATGGGATGAACGTGCCCTTATTCCAACGCCTCACCTTTTATTCTATCTCTCAGTTTCTCACTCCTCTTTCTGTTTCAAAATAAACATGCAGCTCCCTTCTTCTCAGCAGTCCTTTCAAAACAGCGAATCAAAACGCAGCCTCACAGTACAGTGTCATGGAACTCTAAATGAGTCTCACAGTCCCAGGAAAGTGCACAAGACAGAGATCCTTACTTTCTATGAAGGCATGTACTATGATATCTTAAATTTATTATTTGCTCTCTGGGCCTTTTGGACAAGTGGCTTAAGCTTTATCTGTTGCAATTTAGATAATAATTGTGATAATATCTGCACATTAAAATTGTCAAAATGGAACAAGATTATGTTTGCAAACTTTCTGGTTATATATATAGTATATATAGTATCTAGTCAGCAAATGTCAATTCATATGCCAGTGGGGCCCAGTTTTCCACCTTCAAGTTCTTTCTAAGTGGCTGCCTCTCACGTAGGACCTGGCCTCTTCATTTGGTGAAAGTGACTCCTTGCTTCTCAAAACATTCATATACACAGCAGTTTACAATTTGCAAAAAGATTTTCTCTCCATTATCTCATTTGAGTCTCCTCACCACAGGGACAGGGGCAAAATTATCTCTCACTGTCCTAGAGATAAGGGAACAGAGGCTCAGAGCTTAAGTAACCAGTTCCAGTCCTTGTCTTGGGAGCAAGTTCCTTCCAGTTCTTTAGAAATTTGAGAGGCTAGGCCACTTACACAGGGAAGAAGGAGTTTATCAACATGCATTCTTAAATTGTGCTCTGACATGTCCTGTGGGTCACTGGAGAGCCAAAGCTAAACTCTAACCAGGAATTTTTCCAGTCTGGGCCAGCTTGACTTGGCCAGTTGGAAGCGTAGGGTCACTAGAATAAAAGGGAGCACGGAAGAAAGGCTAGAGGACTGCCAAGTGGATGAATATTTTATGGAAACTATCATGCAAGGCAAGTCAAACTACTACTGAGTCAAGACTGACACTTCCACTTGGATGCCATCAAGATTCGGAGAAGTGATGAGGACCCAGAAGACAGAGACTGGGCTTCTCTGGTGAGACACACTTTCTTCAAGTTCCAGCTTTACCATTTCTTGACTATTGAATCTTTGGTCCTTGATTTCTCCCTCTACTAAACAGGGGCAATAAAAGCTCCTTGCTGGGTATTGTAAGAATCAAAGCAAAGTGGGGAGCTCAAGGACGTGGGTTTGAAGACTGAGAGTCTTCCATCTTCTGCCTACTATGAGACCTTGAACTTAATTCTTAATTTCTGTACTTTGGTTTCCTCACCTATAAAACAGAACAATATTGACTCCCAGGGTCTTGGGTGAAGCTTACTGGCAGAGTGCTTGCCTAGTATGTACAAGGGCTTAGCTTTGACCCCCTGCCCCCAGCATTACAAAATAAATGAAAAGTGGCTGACTTTACTGAAAATGGAACGAGATGTTGCTAGAAAAGAACTAAAACAGGACCTGGCTCCTAGAAAGGCATCAGAAGACATTAGTTATGGATATGTGTATGTGTATGTGTGTCTAACAGTTTAGAGTGGGGCTGCATTTAATTCATGATTCAATTCTCTCTTCTGTCTTCTCCACAGTTGCCCAATCTTGTATGTGAACTTTCACCTCTAAAGATGGGGGCAACAGGAGCCCACAAGTCGGCTCAGTCAGTAAAGTGCTTGGGGCACAAGCAGGAGGACCTGCGTTCAACACTCAGCACCCACACAAAAAAGCTGTGTGTGGAGGTTCACATTTGTAATAATTCCATAGCTGGGAAGCGGAGATGAGAGAACCCCTGGGACTGGCTGGCTAGTTAGTCCAACAGAATTGGTAAACTCCAGGCCAGTGACAGACTCTGCCTCAAAACAAAGGGGAGGGGGGAGTGATAAGGAAAATACCCAGTGTTAACTTCTGCTTTACACACACACACACACACACACACACGGAATATATATATGTATATTAGAGAGAAAGTTCTGAAGATTGAACCAATGGCTTCCAACATGCTAGGCAAGCATAAAATCACAATATTAACACATGTCTAGTGGGTTTGGAATAAAGATTAAATAAGATAATAGATGCAAAGTATTTAGGATGGGACCTGGTATCTGGTAAGTGCACCATAAATGTTCATTATCACCAGCATTGGTATTCTTATTTTCTGTCCCTTTCCTCGTGTCGACGGGGTTTTTAGTTTCCTTCTAGGCAGAGAGCCTGGACTAAAGACTGAAGTGAGCAACTCTCAGATCAAGGCTGGCTGAGGTCTCTGTGGGCCTTCAGCTCTGGGCTAGATCCTTCATTTGGTGCTACACTCCCAGCCTCTGGCCTCTGGACCTGCCTCTTCAGAGTGGGCCCAGGGGCCTATGAGGCCCCATTTTGGAGCTGGCTTTGCGGTCAGGCAGCCATAATCTGTCCCTGGAGCCACACCAGAGTCTCATTAAAACGTGCCCCATAAATGTTAAAAAATTTACACATAAAAAAATTCCATGCATGAAACTGAAACCGTACATTTTACAGCCTTAGTTTGAAATCTTGCATAATATATAAAACCTTGGCCTTGCACTGGGGGCCCGTAAATCAGATTTTATAAAACAAAAAGCTTTTACCTTTCAAAGGAGTTTGGGGAACTTGCAAATTTTACAAACTTTACCAAGTGCCAGTCAGAGGCTGCTGGACCCAAGGAGGGGATCTGATCTGGGAGCCAGGTAAGAAACAGGCCTGGTGATCACAGGGGGGCGGGGTATGGGTGTGGTGGGGAGATTGTTGCAGACCCCAGAAGATTTGCCAGGGATTACAGCTTGGCCACCAGGGCACGGAAATGGAAGTAGAGAGGGTCATAGTGGGGGCTCCCGGGAGAGAGATTATTGGTGATACTATCTTATTTGCAAGCGAGTGCTTTACTGCTATTAGGGAGAGAGGGAGTGATTGTAGGAAGAGCACATAATCAGGAGTCAGAGACCAGGGTTCTGATCCTGACAAGTCACATCTCTTCTGTGGCTGTCAGGCTCCTTAGCTATAAAACGGGGGGGGGGGGGGGGGGAGCGGGCTTGCTTCTTCTAGGGTTGTTTCTCCCCTGAACTTTTTGTGATTCCGTTTGCCCCCAGCAGAGGCGCTGCGGCACTGCGCTCAGAAATCTGCAACTGGGACCCCCTCTTAAGATATTTGGGGCAGCTCTGGGAGAGCTGACTCAGCTGTTTCCATGGAGATTTGTCCGGAAAAGCAGCTCCGGGAGACTGAGAGAAGCGTGGGAGGGTCAGAGGGGGTCCGGAGGGCCCAGGGTAGGATTCTTGCTAAGGGGACTTTCCGAGGGGCAAAGATTTGGGGAACCCAAGTGCTCTCCTGACAGTCCCATTTATGAAAGTCAATATTCAAGGGCAAAGGAAAGCTGCCCTGACACACATATATATAAAAAATAAATCTCTCAATTATCTCAGCTCATTTGCTTGGGGTCCCTCATTTTATGTCCCTGCTCCGCTGCGCAGTATATCTGTCCGGAGAAAGAGTTACAGTCCGTTGGGCTACGTGTGCGGGGTTGTAAAAAATACAGATGCCAAATTAACTGGCTGTGGCACTCGGCAGCTGATTGAGCTGGTAATAACGGGATCTGACCTTTTTCTAATTTCTAATTATGTGCATCTTGGCTGTGCTAGCGACATGATTCTTGTTCTAATGATGGCTCCTGTGCTTGGCCTCTGCATCTCCTATTTTCCACACAAGACTAGGAGCTGGTGGTGAAAGGCACTGCTTGATTCCCTTCCGCCGACCCCAGAAGTTTCAGGGTCCTGACCATATAGTGTCTTTTGATAGGAGGTGAGGTCAGGAAGCTGGAACACCTTACCACAGTGACATTATATTTGAGATTAATCCTCAGATGCAAAACATTTTTAAAGGCCAATCCTATGAGCCAGCTCATTACTTTATTACAATTACACGAGATAAGTGCACTTGCTGTAAAGATGAGGAAACCGAGCTTCAGAGGAATTCAGCTGTCAAGGTCATGCAGACAATAGATGGAATGGTGATGCTAGACTCAGTGTGTGTGTGTGTGTGTGTGTGTGTGTGTGTGTGTGTGTGTGTAATGAACTCCTTCAAACCCTTTCATTTGCATAATCAATCAGCCAACCATCGAGTCCCTGACTGTGGCTAAATCAGGTCCACATGATATGACAGACTTTCCAAGGACTGTTACAGCAAGGACTGTCACCTTCTAGCCCTCTTACCTGAGATAGCAGACCAGGGGATGCCAAAGGTCTGAGATCACAAGAGCCATTTCTATAACCTATGTCCTCAGGGTTGTCACACAGTAGACATTAAACTCCATTTCATTGAACTAAATCAAGAAATCTGATTAATTTCAGAGTCCCAGTTAGGGCTGATAAGGGCAGCTAATGGAGCTGGCCACTTCTTGGATTGCTCAGGCTGTGCTAGAATGGGAGGCTGTCTCTTACGAATCTTACATATTCCTTGTGGGAAGGGATGGGTAAGGCATGTGAGGTTTATTTCTCCAGGTTTCCTACTTCCTAAATTCCTTCAAATTACTTAGTCTGGTTTTAAGTCTCTCTGTACCAACTTAGGCTTTATTTTCTTTGTGTCAAGTAAGGACAGTGGGACTGGTACAGGTTCGTCCAAACGTGCAGAAAGGGCTGTCTAGTCTCCTGCATACACGGCTGCCTGGGTCTGCACTATGAAGACTTGCATTCCAAATGTAGAATCCTCTGATTCTGTAGTGTGTACATGTGCACACATGTGTGTGCTCTTGTGTATGTGTCTGTAAAATCATGTGTACGTGTTCATGTGTATGTGTGTGAGACACAGAGAGCATGTAGCTTAAGAACAAGGCGGGTCCAAACCAACCTGGCGCTAACAGTCAACGGCTGTAGAACCCGCATACTAGAAGCTTTCCTGGGGATCTCAGAGACTGCAGCTAAGGCTCCTAGGAAGCCAGGCTGTTCAACGCCTGCCAGGGAAGGAGGGCCAGGGATGAACAGAGGTAGATTTGGGGCTTCAGGGCTTCCACCATTTTCACTGACAATCACCAAGTATGTATTCCCTGTCAGAGGCCTGCTCACACTCTTGAATGATGGCCTCATCACAACACTTCACAATTTCCAGGCCAGGTGGGGTCTCCTGGTACCTATCCTGAACTCCATAATGTATTGCATTCAGCTCTGAGAGAAGCAGTGGTATGGATAATTCACAGCCCAGAATAATACCAAAGACTTGTACATCTGTTCTACAAATACATCGTGTATGTGTATATGTGTACACGTGTACATGTTTTGTACATGTGCAGGTGCCTGTAGTGTGTGCATGTGCATACATGTGTGTGCTTTTGTGTATGTTTGTGTAAAGTCATGTGTACGTGTTCATGTGTGTGTGTGTGTGTGTGTGACACACAGAGAGCATGTATTTTATTTCCTTTCTGTGGCCACGTTTGCTTTTCTAATTCTACTCTCCTTTGGGGAGCAGGTATCAGTGAAACTCTGGGTGTGAGAGGTCAGCATGATCATCAATCAATATGGGAAGGAATTTTGCATAGTTTCCAAAATCACTATGCCTAATCTGGGCAATTCACCCACAGGAAAACCAGGGACTGTGCTTAATAATTCCAAGAGGATTTCTCAGGATGATGGACAAATGCAGTGGCTTTTGTACACCCTCCTGCAGCAGAATTCCCAGGACTAGATGAGAATTTCAGATACCATCCAACCCAGGAGGCACTAACTCTGATGATGACAGTTGCCATGGAAACATCAAATGTAGATTCATAGGCCCCCTCTGAATCTACCAATCACAATTCCTTGGCACAGTCCAGGAACTTGTATTTTACAGGATGTGGAGATGATATGAGTCGCAAAGTGTTCAGGAGTATGATTTACTGTGTCCCCTTAAGTGTGCAGGACCTCTGTTGATCCTTCCAGTATGACTTTGTCTCCAGCTCTTTTTTCCATTTTGACCTATTTGAACATGATTCTTACCTTCACATGTTTGTCCTCCCTCAGCCATGGAGGCAGATAGCCACCAGCGTTCTGTGCAAACTCAGAATAATCACCTTTGACATTCTGGCAGCTATACCCCATGCCCCTTTCCACTCGTCTGAATACAAGGAGGCAGGTGGTCAGATGCTGGTCTCACTATGGGTAGAAATGGAGAGAACTTTGGCAGCAAAGCCTGTAGCTAGAATCTTAGTTTAAAATGTAGAATTGGTTTTTAATCATGAAGAAATATATATGGGCCTGTTGTTCAATGATGGCCACTCAAAATTTTTTGTCAAATGAATTAATGAAAGGAATGGTCTTAGGTATTTGGGAGTGGGGGTGATAAGAGGGAAGGAAGACTTTAGTCAGGGTGTAGGGTAGAGGGGCTTTACCAGATTGTCCAGTTCTGGATCATCGCTGAAGAAGGGTTTGTGCTCCTGCTCCTGCTGGTGGACAAAGTTCTCGATGTCCACATCAAAGCTGGCGGAGGTGATGCACTCAGAGCCCTGGGTGGCCTGTTCACATTTCTCAAACAGCAGCGTCAGGAGCGGGAAAAGAGGGTGCCTGTGGGGACATCAAGAACTCACACATATGCACACAGAGACTGTACTGCAGGTTCCCTTTCCCGTGGTTCATCACTTCCTTTCCCCAAAGTCCAATTCCTTGAGAATGTCCCAAATCCCCAGAGTCTGCCTGGATGGGAGCATCTTGTTCCTTGGCATGGAAGGCCTAGTCCTGGCACCTCAGAGGGCACCTACCTCTTTTTCTTTGGTCACATAAACTGTATGGAGAGGTTATAATCCTTCAGAGAAGTAGATATTCATTTTAGATTCATTATCAGCCAGGAAGGAAATGTGGGAAGTATCTAGAGAATTCCTGAATGCGAATGTGAGCACTAGGTGACATGCAAGCTAAGATCCGCAGATCTATTTAGGTAAATACTTTACATTGTATATATACATCACAGAATCACACACACACACACACACACACACACACACACACACACACACACACACCTACACACCTGGTCTGGAACCCGCTGAGGGCAGCAGATGTGTCCAAATATTTGCATGTTTGCAAGTATACACAGGGTGAAGTATATGAACCCCCAAACTTATCCACACATAGTGGGCAGATGTCTTCACCTGCCCTGTCTGTTGACAGACTAAGTTTAGGTCAAATACCACAATTATGTGTGTAACAGATCCCTGAACTTGTCCATTATCACATCCTTAGCTTAACTGTATTTAAATGGTTATTTGTGTCATTATTTTTTTCCACGATAATCCCTGTGTTAATGATTGTTGTATTCCAAGAATCTTGCCATGTGTGTTCAACTCACTCTTTGGTGAGTGGTTGAATCAGTGAATAAATTGTGTGTACATGCTTCTATGGTACGTCTATGTGAGCAGAAGTCTTACCTAAATGGGTCTATGGTTCTTAGCTTAGAGATCACCATTGACTGGGAGCTTCCCTGATAACTCCCTGCCACTACACCTTTTCCCCTAGTCCCTGGGTCATAATCCCTGGGTCATTTGTTTTATCATCTGCCTATTTCTGTAGCATATGAACAGGAAACAAGTCCACCTATTCACCGCTAATAATAATAGAGGTATATGGATCCACATAAATATTTGTTAATGCATATTATATGCAGGCATAAGTACATATCACAATTCTTTCTTTAGTACATACTCCTGTGTGTGCCTAAATTGTTAACTCTGGACTCTGGAGAGCCCTAGTCCCTTCCCCATTCTTCTAAGAAAGCATTTACACATCCTAGTCTGTCTCCTCCTGAGACTGCAACATCTGCTCTTTTTGTTGCTTTTGTTTGTCTGTTGAGACAGGGTCTCACTATGTAGCCCTTGCATGGAACTCACTATGTAGATCAGGCTGGCGTCAAACTCATAGAGATCTGCCTGCCTCTGCCTCCCGAGGGCTGGGATTAAAGATGTGTGCCATGACATCTAACAACGTTTGTTTCTTTATTTTCTATGAAACACCGCTTCCTAGGAAAGGAAGAGGAGGAATGTGTGCTGAGTCTGGCTGCTGGGCCCCTGCAAGAGGGATGTACTAAGTAGCAACTAGCACTGTCCAATGGAGCTTTGATTTGCAGTCTGCACTGTCCATGATGGGAACTGCCATGCGCACAAGGCCAACAGACATTTGAGATGTGGCTAGTGCAACTAAGATACTGCATTTTAAATTTTATTGAATTTTAATTAATTTAAATTTAAATGGCCACACG
The DNA here is from genome assembly GCA_035773235.1 of Eospalax fontanierii. Taxonomy (NCBI): domain Eukaryota; kingdom Metazoa; phylum Chordata; class Mammalia; order Rodentia; family Spalacidae; genus Eospalax; species Eospalax fontanierii. Next base: position 29,139,802 of record CM069539.1, on the reverse strand, counting down.
TGGCTAGTGACCACCATATTGGAGTCCTGAAATAAAGAAAAAAAGACTTTAATTCCTGCCACTATGATGGTGCACTGACCGGACACACTGAGACCAGAGCAGCATCCAGCCAGCACAGTGTTTTCCACGTCGGTTTGTGGGTTGGGAACTCCTGTGCCTGTCCTATCCTGGAACTCTAACAATTCTGGGCAGAAACAGACAGGGCTTAGCCTCATGCACTCACACCCACCCTGCCTGAGTCTTTCTTCTCAGGCTCTAGGTGGTGGGGACGAAGGGAGATAAGGGCTTGGTAGATGGGAATGTCTTCTTGACCCTTGTTTAGAACTGAATCATAAACTGGTGAGCGTTGGCTGTGGCCTGGGTATAATCTGCATAGAGAGATGATATTTAAGGGTGGCTCTTGTGCCGTCCTAAATTGCCAGAATCTCTATTGTGCCCTGTAAAGAGCTGGCAGAGGAAAACAATGGTGAGTTTAGCCGCCTAGCTGGAGATAAAGAGAATACCAGGTGAAGGGGTTAAACTCCAGTATAAGTCTTCATTTGCAGCCTCTAATACTGCGGCATATTATAGTCTAATCTAACCTGATCCCAGTTTAATGCAAGATTCTCCCGGCCCTGAGTGGAATACCAAAGAAAGCCTCAGTGGCTGTAATTTAAGCAGAGCCCTGCAGTGGTTTAGCTGAGGGCCATGAAAGGCAAATTCCAGACGGTGTTATGAATTATTGCGCCTTATGAACCTTCCTACTCTCAACAGATGCCTGCTGCCATTTAAACAGCCACTAGATCAATTAGGAATGAAAGGCACAAATCGACTCTGTACAAGGGCACTAAATTACCAGGAACTAATAATCCGCAGCATTGTGCCAGGTGGTGGGGGTGCAGCCCGCGCCCCAACCCATGGTAGTACTGCGGTCACCACGAAATCCTTCCTCACTGGCTAGCGGAGGGTGTGTATATGTGCAAATGTCTGTGTATGTGTGTTTATGCACATGGGCTGAATCAGGCTGTTCACAGAGCAAGTGTATGATCGTGGTATGCCACCCGCTGTATTTCACTGTATGTATATATAATGTTGTGTTCATGCAGTACACGTATATGTAGGGCTGTGTGCATGCAACTGGGGCCAGACTCTGTGTGCCATAAGTTCAGGGTGTGCCTTATCTATATGTAATATGTGTGCTGAGTTGTGTGTTCTATGTACACAGCGTGAGTGATATATGGGGTAGGAGTATATCATCACTCAGAATGATAGGTGGGTGGAACCTGTTGGGAGTGAATGCCCCAGCGACAGGCACAAAGGGGTGGGACCAGGAGGGTTCTGCTCCTCTCCTCCCTCCACAGGGAGGAGCAGCATTCCTGAGAATGGTCAGGGAGAGCTTCTCTGAGGAGGTGACATTTACATTAAGCCTGGAATGATGAAGGAGCAGCCATGCAAAAAGCTGAGGGAGAAGAAAGGAAAGCACTTAGAGACACGGCTTGGCTTGCCTCATGAAATGTAGTTGAGTATGAGGGAGCCAGGTGGACAGGAGGGGGCTGGAAAAGATGAGATTGAAAGAGCAGCAGAAGTCAGGTTAGGAAGTCTTCATAGGCTTCAGACAGAGCCATAGAGCCAGACTTGCAGGTGGGTCAGGACAGGAGGCATTGTCAGCAATGGCCTTCTCTGCAGTCACTGCATGGGTCTGCTTTACAAACCCTTCACTTCCAGGCATCAGACCTTCTGAAAATGGATACGAGGGGGACACATATCTGGGGCTCTTTTGTTTCGTTTTTTGAACTGCTAGGGATGGACTCTGGGACCACATGCATGCTTGGTAAGTATTCATCCATTGAGATAGGCCAGCCCATCTTGGAGTATTTACTCTCCTCCTCCTCCTCCTCCTCCTCTTCCTCCTCCTCCTCTTCCTCCTCCTCCTCCTCTTCTTCCTCCTCCTCCTCCTCCTCTTCCTCCTCCTCCTCCTCCTCTTCTTCCTCCTCCTCCTCCTCCCTCCTCCTCCTCCTCCTCCTTCCTCTTCCTCCTCCTTCTGTTCTTCCTCCTCCTCCTCCTCTTTCTCCTCTTCTTCTTCTTCTTCTTCTTCTTCTTCTTCTTCTTCTTCTTCTTCTTCTTCTTCTTCTTCTTCCTTCATGCATTTATCTATTTATCTATGTATTGTGTGTGTGCGTGTGTGTGTGTGTGTGTCTGTGTCTGTGTGTGCAGGTTGGAGAATAACTTGCAGATATCGATTCTCTCCATCTATCATGTGGTTTCCAGGGACTGAACTCAGGCCATCATGCTTGGCAGTAAATACCTTAACCAGCTAAGCCATCTCAGCAGCCCACATCTTGGGGTATATTTTTTGAATGCCTTCTGTGTTGGCTAAGGGTCCAGAGCAGACTGTGGGATTGACCTGGCTTCTTACAGGCAACTGAGCAGTGTTGTCAGTACCCAGTACCCCAGCCCTCCTTTTTCTTATCCCACCCTCCCAAGCTACTGCATCTGCCCCCTCCTACTGATACAGTAGCCCCAGTTCACCTCAATGAGCTCAGAATGGGTCTGAGTTTACCAACAGCTTTTTGCAGAACCCATACCAGGCCAGTGGGGCTCCCTGTGGATCCTATGCCCTCTCCCTCTGGATCAGTCAATGAACCAATCCCTTACCTGTCCACTTGCCACCTCGAGCACTGGGAATGCTGAGGTGCTGCTAAAACTGCCGCTAAGACAGTTCAAGTTCCCTATGACCTTAATAGCTTCCAGATATATATGGCTGTGGCCCTGGGCTTCCCTAAGGCTGTCCCCCCACAGTTATAAGAGAGCTACCTGTCCCCTCCCCAGTTGTTTAACCTGTGCCTGCCTAAGTGTTGGCCTCTATTTTCTAATCAGCCTTCCTGATTCTCCCATAAGTGAGGAAGAAGCCACAGACCCCATTGAGGAGTCCTTTCTAGCAGCTTTTGCCTCAGGCCTGGGGGATCTCATGAGCAGGGAGGGTACATGAGAGCTGGTATCTAAACCAGGTGAGGCAGAAATGTCCCTGTGTGAGGTGGAGATGGAGCAGAAAGGATTTCTTATCATATAGGGGACCATGGTCTTCTAGAGCCTCAGTTTGCGTAGTGAGAATTTTTTTTTTCTGTGTTGGTGATTAAACTCAGAATCTCATGCATACCAAGTAAGTATTCTACCAATGACCTCCACCCCAGCTCAAAAACATGGGTTTTACGGAGCCCTTCTTCCTGCTGTCTGGGTCTATTCATCTGTGGCTCAACATCTATCCTTCGGAGGCTTGAAGCAGGAATGTGGAAACTTGGTCCCCAGGGCCCAGAAGACAATGAACAAGATATGAGAGATGGTCATTAGACTTTATTTCCAAAGAGCAGAGGACATTTGACCTCCGCAGAGGAGCTCACCTTCTCCCTCCCCATCCCTTCCCAGTTCTGCTCCCCACAGGCCGCCTCCCTCCTGACCACCCCCTCCACCCCAATCTCTCTTAAGCCGTTCAAAATTTGGAGGAAATAAATCTCACTGCACTAATTCAGTGAGAGTTTGAGCCTCATCAGTGCAGAACAAATAAAAGGAGTGAACCGGCATGACATTTTACTGCAGAAGAGAGGTCGTTTCCAGCCACTAATAAAAAGGATTTGACACAGACTAATAAAGAGAAATGAATTTCTCTAATGGCCTAATTTAGCACAATCAGCAGTGTGCCTCTGCCTGGGTGCTGGGAGCGCGGACAGAGGCAAGGAGGGCGGGAGAGACAAGGCTAGTCTCAGGGAGAGGGGAAGAAGAGATGATCTCAAATAACATTTTATTATTTCTTTTCTCTTTTCTGAGCCCCCTCGGCCCCACCCCCGCCCTCATCACCTCTCCCCAGGAGCATCCAAACTAAAATCAAACTCAAGATATGCAGTTCCTGTTAACGATCCAAAGAAATAAAGAAGCTCTCTCCATAGAATTGCTGCCTTGTGCTAGCTTAAGAAGGTGATTAAACCGGATGTGTTGATTTCTACAGGGGTTTAAGTCGTCGTTTGGTTTAATTACTTCTGACATTTCTGCCTTCCTGTTTTCTACATCACCCAAATATGCTGGTCAAGAATGCTCAGTATGGGACTGTGGATGTATAGGACAGCCTCCCAGAGAAAGCAGATAGATCAGGGATGGGCAGGATGCTGGCTGTCCCCTTTTTGCTCTCCCAGCAACTGAAAGACAGAAAGCCCTAGGATTCAAGACAGCCCATCAGTCAAGATCAAGAGTTTTTTCCAAAGTAAATACCTGCTTGGCCCTACTTTACTGAGACTTCTGAGAGCAGGTGAGAGCCCACAAAGTCTTTTCATTCTTCCCCACCTAAAGACAGATTCTTAGCACAAACTGGGCTACTGAATTTCTCTAAAGTTTGCAAAAACCTTCTGGGACAGAGACCACAACTTTTCTGGCAATTCCTAAACACTTAGCTGATGTGAAGTTCCTCTCTGTGGCTGGAGCCTACGTCTCATGAAAAGCCCAGGGGGGGCCTTTCACATTTCCCTTTCTTCTGCCTTAGACAGGTTGGTTGTATTTTTTCTTTTGCTTTTAATTTAAAACATTTTTTTTTTCCTGTTTAGGGGAGGACTATAAACAGAAACTAAGAGAAAAGAGGTGGGAAAGACTGCAAACACAAAGAGCTCCAGAGAGGCTATGAAGCAAGCAACACTGAACAACAGAGACAGAATAGTCAGAAACATGCCCCTGTGGACTGGAGGGGCTCAAGGATGGTCCTACAGAAGGGAGTGGACGTTGGTGTCAGTGGTGCTCTTTCTGGATGATAAATCCTGTGATTCACAGTTAAGCCTCTCTGTCCCTTCTGAGTCTCTCAGCCATCTCTTCCCTTGTGACCTTGGCTAGGCTACAGACCTCAATTCTGGGTCCAGCCAAGTGTGTGGCTGCCTGCCTGCGCCGTCCACCTCCTCCCTTTGTGGCCACCCTCACAGCAGGCTCTCCCGACAACCTCCCACGACCAGATTCCTCCCAGAGCCCCCGAATCCTACCAAAGTGGACAACGGAGTTCACTTCCCAGCTAGAACAGGATGATAACCAGAGGGCGGAATGGATGAATGCAGTAGAGATTTCTGGGTGGGTATATTCAGTGACGATCTAGTGAGACCAAAGTCCCAGACAGAGCCAGCCTGCTCCAGAAGATGGTCATTGCCTGGAGGGATGGTTGAGGTGAGGTAGTAGGGTGGGGCTGGCGCACAGGCAGCCAAAGGCCTGCCTTTCAGAAACCCTACCCAGGAGCTGGCATTGTGCTGTTTTGTTGCTACTGTCTGAGACCAGAGAACGCTGGGATTGCAGAGGCAGTATCCCAGGAGCCACTACGCCATGCTCTCCTGGCCCTTACTGAACTCCAGTGGCTCCTTCCACCTGAGCTACCTGCTCCTTCATCCCTCCACAGCCCCTCTAATGATCAGAACCCAAGTCCACATGCCATCCCTCCTGTGAAGAGGTATGATGGACTCTATCAAACATGTTGTATAGCCATCACGGAAATGCTCGGGCTGCTCTCTTGACTCCACTCACAATTCTAGGTAGAGGCCGTGGGGGTTGAAACAAGCAAAGACTTTGGAAACAGATAGTGTGATTTGGGGCAGGTTGCAGAATGTCTCTTAGCCTCAGTTTCCACTTTTACACAACAGGTACAACACCTCGCCTGCGTAATTAAATGAAGAAATACAGATGGTTCTGGCACTCAGCAAGTGATCAACTAATGCCGTTGAGGCATGTGGACTCCTTTATGTAAAGCAACAATGACACCATCCACTCCAATAAATTAATTTTCCTATGTCCACTGACTCATTTGGCTGGAAAGTGAGCCCATGTGCCAGTTTAAACAGAGGCCCTGAAAGAGAAAGAAAGAGACAGCTTGCCATTTTCAGAACTCAAAACTTCTTTCCTTCTTCTATCCTTCTTTATTGTTCCTTCCCCCTCCCTTTTCTTCTCTTGAGATAGGGTTTCACTGTGTAGCCCAGATTAGCCTTAAATTCACGGAAAATCCTCCTGTCTCAGCCTTCCTAAATACTACCACACTTTTACTTTACTTTTTATGGTCTTATTTTATGAGTGTGGTCTATATACATACATGTGTGATAGACGCACATGTGGAGGCCAGAGACCAACATCTCCTTTCATTCTCCACTTTATTTTTTGAGAAATGGTCTCTTACTGAACCTAGTGCTTATTGTTTTCACTAGACTGGCTGACTAGCAAGCATGGGAGATCTGCCTGTCACCCTCCTCCCTGCCCTCAGTGTTGGTGTTACAGGCAGGCACTGCCACGCCCATTTTATGTGGATGTTGGGAGCTGAGCTTAGGTCCTCAGGTTTGTGTGGCAAGCACATTATCCCCCTGAGCCATCTCCCTAGCACCTTATCATACTTTTAATGACTAGGAGCTCCTTTTGGCTTTCTGATGGATTCTTATGAGTGGTAAGTGGCTGATGTGCCAGGACACAGTGTTTTGTGCTATCCCTCTGAGGGCCATGGTCCCGATAGCTTCCTGGCAGGGATGTCTTCTGCTCTCTGTGCTGCTTTTGAGTTTTCCTTTTTTAAATTTTTTTGATTTATTTGTTTTTATATTATATGTACGAGTGTTTTGTCTACATGTATGCAAGTGCACCCATGTCCTTCACTACTCGCCAGAAGAGGGTGTCAGATCTCTGCCGTGTAGGTCTTAAAACTGAACCCGGAGCCTTAGCTGATGTAGCCAGTGCTCTTAACCACTGAGCCACCTCTCAGCCTTGCTTTTGAGCTTTTGATACAGGGTTTGATACATAGCTCAGGTTGGTTTTGAACTCATTATGCAGCCCAGCCAGGCTGACCTCACACTCACAGCAAATCTCATGCCTCAGTTTCCTGAGCACTGGACTCACTTAAAGTCATGAGCTACCATGCCCAGCTAAAACTTATTTTCTTTTAACCAAAAAAGTACTACCAGTCGGAATTTATTTTTATTTCTCTGTGACACTTATTCCATCTTGCTAAGGGCAGCTGTTGCACACAGAACCATCTTCCCCAGTACATGGCGAACAACTGCTATCTGTGATCTGGTAACTCTGAATTCCCAATGAATGCAGGCACAGAGAGCAGGACCAGCAGGGCATCAGCAAAATCCTGAGCACCGATGAATAAGAAAAGGCAAGAGAAATAAGCAGTGACTATGGGGCAAAGTTTCTGAGACAGGAGCCTGCAGTTCTTTGGGGCTTAGAATCTGTCTGTCTTTGGCAAACTTCCATCCAATTTAGCCATCTGACAGCTTGTAGCCACAGTTGCTGCAAAAGGACCTGCATCTGCTAAAGTATGTGGGTGAGGAGAGGTAGAAGGTCTTGGGGGTGTGTGAAGGAAGTGCATGCCCAGGCCCCCCTTCAAAAGCACCAGATGGAGAGAGCAGAGTGGGGTGGGGGAACAAGCCAACAGCCCCTGGTCGGGTGTATTTTTACTTCAGGTGTGACGTTGAAAGCATTCGGGGTTATTTTTAGTCCTGCCCAGTGGGCGGTATGTTCGCCTGGGTTGCCTTGGAGAGGACTTCTTGTTACTAAATTGGAGCTGCATCTGTTAGGGTTCCTGGGCTGCAACCCAGCTCTCTTCCCCCAGGTGGGTGGACGGTGCGTATTGGGGCCCAGGCAGCTACAGTTTGCTCTGTACTGCTCCATCTATATGCATACTTGCATGAGCTCAATCTCTCTCTCGCGCGCGCACACACACACCCTGACACATTAAAAATAAATCACTATGAAGTCTCAACAAAGTAGATGTTAAGTCTAGTCCACAAGAGCCAAAATCCAAAGGACCGAACATGAGAGCTGGTCAGAAAGACCTGCCCAGCCTCTTCATGAAAAGCAGGCACAGAAAAGAAGCAACTTTTCCTGAAATTAGGCAGCTAGTGAGAGGCAGTCAGAGTTCCAATTTAGATTGCCATAAATTCAGCCACTTCACAAACTGCATACTGCAGGAAAGGACTGGGCTAGGTGGTGGGGGAAGCTTTATGTATTTCTCTGTGGTCATTGGCAGGGACTGGACACCCATCCACACATATGTGGTATCACTTGTTAAGGTATAAAGAGCTCTTCTATGTATCTACTGCACATATACCTGGGTACTCTTAACACACCCATGTTACTGATTAAGGAACTGACATGCTGTGCAGTGAATAATTTCATTAAACTAATAAATAAGTTGAAACTTAAATCTAGACATCCAAACCCTGTTTCTCATGTGATAATTTTGAGCTTTTTCTCATTTATTTATTTAATTTAGTGTAAAGGAATACACATAGAGAGCTCAGGGGACAACTTGCAAGTGTCAGCTCTCTCCTTCCATGTGGGGCCTAGATCGAACTCAGGTCATCAGGCTTGGCAGCAAGCACCTTTCCCCACTGAGCCAGTCACCTCGCTGGTTCATGTGTACTAATTTTGAATCATTACCAGGCTCACTCTATTCCTCTCACTTTTTCCTTCACTGTCCCTGAGTCTTATGCATCTTGGAGTCAAAGAACTGAACTGCCATATTTAAATTTATTCTCGAGTATCAAGACGTTTGCCAAGACCAAAAAAAAAAAAATCTCTGCTTTATCACATGAGTTTCCAGGAGGATATTTTCTGATCAAAATACTTCTCTGTGTTTAGACAGGGCTCTAACATTTACAGAGCTTTCATTTTCTCATTGGATGTCCACTTTGTGGGATAGGCAAGCCTACTTGAACAAGGTTCAGTCATTTTGCCCAATGGTAGAGTCAGAAGGCAGACTGAAATCGTAATCTACAGACCACTATCTAATAAATGCAGATTGACACTGTGGTTAAGGGAAAAGTGGGTTGGCTTAGCTGAACCTTGATGAGAGCCCCTTGTGGTGGAAGCCAAAGCCCCAGTGTGTTCTTCTGCTCCACCTACTTTATGTGTGCTAATAAGGTGACTATCTTCTCTTTTGTAAAGAAGAACAAGACAGATCCAGTGCTGTACTTATCAGAGGTGTAGCTACAGGTCAGAGATCCTCTATGTGCCAATAGTGTCAGCTGTCAGGACTGATGATGTCACTTAATCCTCACAGGACCTCATGGGATAAGTCTACTGAACTCCTGGAACTCTTAGGAGGCCTTGTCTTGGTTAGGGAGGGGTGTAGTCCCTGGACAACTCTGCTCTACCTAGGCCAGGACTGTGAGCTGCGGAGGCACAGCATTCACCACCTCTGAGCACTACAAGGCAGCTGAAACCCACTGGCCTGCCAGCACCCTGTACAGGCTTGGGTCAAGGGCTTTCAGGTGTTGGCGGGAAGGGCATGGAATGGGTCTTTCTTGGAACCACAGAAACTTGACCCTGGTGTGAATTTCCAGATGATGGTTCCAATAGAGAGGAACCCCTAAAGACAACTACAAGCTCAGATATTACTTCCCAGCCAGCAAATCCAGCTGCTTCAGGGAGCAGAGAGTGGGCAATAAAGCTTCCAGCCCACAAAATGCAGCCAAGGACACAGCCTGGAACCGTGCTCCTGGTGCCTAATGCTTCAGGGACCATGGCATAGAGCTCTGGTCCCAATTTCTCCCTTGGAATGACTTCATTTCTCTCATGCAGGCCACTTTATACAGCACATTCCAGAAATGACCAAGCATACACAGTGCCAGTGAAGACAGAGAGTTAAGCCCTAAGAGTCACTTCATGGAAGCCAGAACACTCTTTGGTCACAAGGTGGACAAATTCCCTCAGCAACACATCATTAGGAAGTAACCGTTCCCAGGATTCTGAGCAGGCAGATGCTGAAGAAGACTGTTTCGACAGCCCTGGGGACATGTTTCCTCTCAAGCATCTATCAGCCCCTGGAGGAGCAGCCTCAATGTCATTCTCTTGGGGTTTGCCTTCCTTGTGGAAAGCAGTGTGATTCTCCCACGCTGGGCAAATGTCTTGTAGTCAGTTACACAGATATGTTTTTGAGCCCTTACTATGTACAAGTTTATATTTCAGCAACTTTCAGTGTCCATTTTGTACTGCCTTTAGAACTTAATGCAATGCTTCCCATGTACACAACAGACCAAACAAATGCTTAATTGAATTGTAGTGTGAAAACCACTTAAATAGCACCTCTGCCCCCTCAGTCACAACCTCTGTCCTTCACCTCCTAGTCTTGGCAGCCCCTCTTGCCTTAATTTCCCTAAATGCCCAATAGCAATGGACACCTACAGAGAACACTTAGCACTTGCCAGGTTCTTTTGTGTGTCAGGCGTGTGCACATGCGTGTGGGGTGCTCACCTTTGCATATGGAAGTTGAAGCATGACACTGGGCATCTTCCTCTATTGCTCCCCAACTTATTTTTTGAGGCAGTGTCTCTCACCGAACCTGGAGCTTGCCATTTCAAGTTGACTGCTTGGCAGTGAACCCCAGAATGGCAATGAACCCCAGAATCCCACCTGTCTTGGTGCCCTCAGCACTAGGGTCACAGACAAACACTGCCACACCTTGTTTATTCTTTTAAGTGGGGCCTAAAGATTCAAACTCAGCAAAGCTTACACAGCAAAGCACATTATCAGTGAGCCATCTTTCCAGCTCCCTGCCAAGTTCTTCACCAAGTCCTTTGTCTATGTTATCTCACCCAATTCCCATGACAATCCTGATGAAGAAATAGTATTGCTTACACTCCCATTTTACAGATGAAGAAACTGAGACATAGACTTAGTGCCCAGTGGTGGAGCCAGAGTGTGAACCAGGCAACTGAAGTCACGACGCTATGCTTAACTCTGAGCACACCTTGATGGCTTGACAGGCCAGTCCTACAAGCTGGGTCTATACTTAAGACCCCCTAGTCCACTCAACATGTACAGCTCTGTGTGTCATGATGTAATTGTATTATGGTTGTTAGTGTTTTCTTTGTGACAGTTGAGAAAATGGAGGCTCTGAGAGATTAACTCATCCAAGGTGACAAAGTCAGTTATCACCACATCTATTTCTAGAACACTATTTTATTTCCCCCGCCTAGCATGGTCACTGGGCTGAATTTGCACCCCCAGCTAGAGGGCTGTCAGGATCAAGCCTGGGGCTTTAGTGACCTTTAGGATGGTCTCAAGGGAGTGATCTGAACACTGACCACTGTCCTGTTTTCCCCTTCCCCAGACAGGTGTGGATTTGAGAGGAACCCAGTCTGGACAGGACAGGAACAAGTGTAATACACACACGGCTTTAGGAATGCACCTGGCCTTATTGAGTGACAGCTGGACTTGGCATGAGCTCTCAGGGGAGGGCACACCTGGGTAGAAGCTCAGAGTTCCTGGTGTAGGGCAGCTGGGGCTGAACTGAAGACCTGTGCATGCGATTCACAAGAGTCAAGGTCCTGAGAAATGAGAGAAGAAAGGGGTGGTGGTGGAAGAGCAGTTTGAAAGGGGGTCTGGAGCTGCCAGGAAGGAATTCGCTCATGGGGAGGGCCCTTGTCAAGGTGGGGATGCTGGGATTAGGTTTGCTGAAGCAGGCAGCCACAGTGCTGGGTAGAATCCCTGAAGGAGAAAGCGCCCTGCCTTGGAGTTCAGGCGGAACACCAGGGTGTAACACTTATTCAGCATGAACTCCATCCCCAGCACTGCTGGAAGAAATAAGTCATTAAGGAAATAGCATCTCAAATTAGGAATCCAGGGTTAGACCCGAGAAGACAGAACCAGAAGTGTAGGATCATGGCCACGGGAGGCTACTTCATAGAATCTGCATACAAGATTACCTCTCTTCCCCCATTTATAAATAGAAACTTTTCAGCTGTGACCCGGCTCCCTGTCTGGGGATTGTACTTCACAGCTGGCAAGATTGGGCTGTGCATAACTCTTTCCAAGCTTCGGTGGTGGTTCTGAGCTAGTCATGGAAAGAGTATTTACACCACAGAAATTGGCAAATGCTGCAAATCACACAGCCCCACTCCCATCACCAGCCGCCAGCACATCAATCTAGAACCACAGTGTATTCATGGAGTACTGCCTTACCTATTTCATAAATCCGTTCAACAAGCAGTTCAGCACCTACTTTGCCTAGACTGCTGAGGCCAATTATGTAAGGTCCTGGGGACAAGCAATGAGCAGAACAGCCTCCAACTGACCCTGTCCTCACGGAGTTAGCAGTCTACTAGGGAAGGGATGCAGGAAGTAAGTGTAATCCATCAATTCAGTTGTTGAATAACGACACAACGCGGGAATACAAGGTAGAGATGCTACATCTCCCGCTCCACCTGATTCCAGAGTTGAGCATTTTTAACGGGAAGCAAAACACTGTTGCAGCCCAGGCCTCCAGCCTGCATTTCTTAGCAATAACAGGTAACTTCTTCATCGCTGCCAGTGGGCCACTTCCTCAGCCGTAGGGGACACAGCCAATACCTTAGCGAGCAGTCTCCACAAAGCTGTCCTCCTCCCCCACTCGCACCTGGCCAGCCTAGCTCCCTGCCACTCTTCTGCTCCCCAGGACATCACGGTTTCCATGGGAACCCACACACTTCAAAGGGGAAGGAAGGAGACTGGAGGGGAGGAGGGAGAATGAAAGCTGGATTAACTTTACCCTCTTGGCCCCTTCTCTGCTCTGCATCCTAATCCTCAGGTCTCAAGCAGCACCTGACACCTGACCACCATTCAGCAGCGTGGCTGGTGGGGTGCTGTGGTCCAAGATAAATTTGGACTTCTTTGAGAGAAAAACGTCAGGGTTGGAGTGGGGGGCTGAGAGAACTGAGCACTGTCCAAACCTAAAGCCCCCCACAACACACTCTCCATAGGCCTCCCCTCCTTCGATCCCTTCTCCTCTTTGCTCTTGGGCCACAAACACAATTACCCGGGCTGTGCATCCAATCATGGGATCTGCTCGGATTAGACTGCAATCATTAATCTGAGTCGGAGCTCCTGGTTGCCTTGCTGATTAGCCCAGATGATGCTCTGGTATGATCCAATTAAAGGCAGGCTCTGTTCCACACACCCCCACCCCCACCCCATGCCCCAGCTTCCACAGAAGGGAACCAATACATTTCATTAACACATCTTTATACACAAATAAAACCTTGGAGGGCCCCTCCTCTTTGTCATACTGTCCCTCTACCTTCCGGCAGGGGCAGGGAAAGGCTTCCCCCACCTTCCCTGTCTGTCTTCCTGGAAGGGATCACTGTGAGGGCTTCCAAAAAAAGTCAGTGTTGGCCACTAATCTGAATGGAAAGGGTCTTGTTACATTTATTGACGTAAAATGTGGACTCCCTGATGTGCTTTGGAGCAACCAAGCTGCCCCAGGCAGGCAAATCTAATTAAAATTATCCGCCCTTACCGGAGGCTGGCATCCAAGCAATGGCTGCAGAGAGGGCTGCTGGTACTAATAGGAGAGGTGTGGCTGTGGAAGACAACTCCAGGGTTCAGGGCCTGGAGGCAAAGGCAACAAGACTGGAGGGCTGGGTAGTTGGGCAATGGTCTAAGTGTGGGCTGGATGGTTGGGCAATGATATAGGTGTTGGCCAGCCTGGCTGTAAGGAGTCTGGCAGCCATGTTTGCCTTGAGGTCCCTCTATGGGGTCAGATGGCTATAGGCCCACCTTAGATAAATGCTAAGGGCTATTGTATAACCAATTTGCCCTGAGGAAGAGGTAAAGTCTGGGAAAGGGGTGAGCAGAAAGAAGTGTTGATTGAAGGAAGTTTTGGGCCATAAGTCAATTGATATCAGGTTGGACAAGTCTCAAGGAGTTGTCTAGCCACCTCTCCTGCAGTGGCCTAGGAGCCTGGGAGCTTGAGAAGGACTTCAGAGCCCATGGATCTTACTGTGATCTTCTTGTGAAGTGCAGATCTGCTTTGTGCCAGATGTGGTGCCAGGTGCTTAACACAGGCTATGTCATTAACTCTTATTAAATCTGCTGCATGGTTCTATCACAGAACTAAAGCTCAGAGAGACTAGTAGTACTTGGCAGAAGTAGGACTCAAGCCTCGGTTTCCAGAAACATTTTGTTCCGAGAAGATGCCATGATTGGATGCACACCTCGTGTAATTGTGTTTGTGGCCCAGGAGCAATGGTGAGAGGAGCTGAGAGGAAGGGCGGCCTGTGGGTGGAATGAGAGGCTTTAGGTTGAAGAGCGATCAGTTCTCTTAGTCCTCACCTCAACCTTTATGTTTTCTCCTAAAAATCCCCCTAATCGGGAACTCTCTATGGTCTATGTTTACTACATGTTGCACCCTTGGAGTCTGAGAAGATGCCTGGATCAGTCAGTCCCTACCACACATATGTACCCTGAGATGGGTGAATTTGACAACCTGAATCTTGAGTTCTGGGTGGGCTCTGAGATCCTGCCTTTCTAATCAGCCCTGATATGATGTAATGCTGCTGGTCCGTGGACCACACTTTGAGCAACAATCTAAATAGAGCATGGTAAGTATAAGGCCCCTCCACCGGGCCATTGGAAGCTTTCAGAGGTCACTTCATTCCCTCCCCCTTCTCAGGCCCTCCAGAGGCACATGCTCATGTGGGTCGCCCAAACTAATTCATAGGTAGCTGTGCAGCCTCATCTCCTACCCCCAGCAGCTTTGGGCACTGGTCATCCTGAATCACAGCAGGTTCTGCTTTGCCTGGAGGGTGCAGCCCGTCCATTATTCCATGTGGCAGGGTCTGTTGCTCAGCCTGTAAGAGCAGCTACGAACATTGCCTCCCAAGTGAAATTTGTGGGCCCTGCCATCTCAGCTCTCAGGCCCCCTCAGGTTGCTAGGACCCTTGCGGGTCCCCAGACCCGTCAGCTCTCCCAGACCTGCTGTGGTGATTTCCCTTTCTCCCTGTGCCTGCCATCTCTGCTCTCAGGCCTGATCAGGTCACTAGGGTCCTTGGGCCCCCAAACCTATGAGTTCTCCCAGCCAGACCTATCAGCCGACTATTTACCTAGCCACTACCCAGCCCACCCTGCTGCTCCAGGACTGTGAGGAGTCAATTCTGGAACCTCAACTCAAAAGTTGCATCTATCCCTAGATGAACAGAGACCCCTTCTTACACCCCATCTGCATATCAATACAAAGTGGTACTCAAACTAAACACCAAGTACTACCTAGCTGGGCTATAACCTGACAAGGTTTCATAACCAAATGAAATTTGCCCAATTGCTCTGACCACACAATGATACCTTATTATTTGTATAACTATTGGTTCCTGGAGTGACAAGGAAGAGCACATGTATTTTTTTCCTACCTCTACCTCTTGTCCTGGAGTCTAACATAGTGCCTCCGATATTAGTAGTTATGACACAGAAGGAGAGTATGAAAGAGGGAGGGAAGAGAGGACACTGGGGAGGCTGGCTTGTCCTCTCTGAAAGTATCAATGGCAGTTTCTGATCAGATCCCAGAATTCTTTGAGCAGAGCCCTGCACTAACAGGCAGCTGGGCTTGACTTGTGCATTGCATGAGCTGGGGTCAGGTACTGCGTTTAATCCTTCTGCGAGGCCCCGGGTGCCAGGATCCATGATCAGGCTACTGCTCTGAGTTCCTAACTGTTGGCATTAGAGGCAATCAGCTCATCTGAGTAAGTAAAAATAATGTCAACAATAATGAAAATACCATCAGTAATTACCACCATCACCACAGGTATGGTCTTTGGGGTGGGGAAGGAGGGAATCAGTTTTTCTATTCATTTGTCTTCCTGTTCATTTGTCTTAGGCACCTTTCTTCCCATGTTACTGGCATTAGCTGTAATGTATAACAGCCAGGATGCACTGTGCTTTTTGGTGCATGGGAACATGTGAACTCACACAGGTGAGTATGAGTCCGTGTCCAGTTCTGCACTGAGTGTGGACATGGGCATCTTTTCTTTGCAGTGTGAGCTCCTCATGAACAAATGATGCAGGAAATTCCCTCTAGAGCCCTCTTTCGGTCCTTTGCTTGATGACTACATCCTCTTCCCCAACCGTACACATTGAACTAGAGTTCATCAAGGTATATGGGCATTTTCCAAAGTTTTATGTACCCTCTGCATCATTCAGGGCTCTACCGTAAGTTCATGGTATAGTCAGAATGAGATGTTCATCTCAGCAAATTCTCCACCTAGGAGAAGTACCAGGACTCTCACAATCACACACACCATCTACTGCTAAGATACCACAAATGATCCAAGGATCAGCTGCATTGGTTTTTAAGCTGGAATGCTTAAAAAGAAAGCTCATATCCCTTTTCCTGTAGATTGACCAACTGACTCAACTTGTCTGAGCTGGAGTCTAGGATGAGTTTTATTAATCTCTCCCTGTTTGCATGCACATAAAATTTATGCACTGTTGAGTTGAGCATGTGCAATCAGATGACTGGTACCCAGGAAGGCTTGTTGGAGTGAAGACAATAGGAACCATGGCAAGGAGAGGATTTGGTTGCTTGAACTGAGGGTTCCTGATGCTTATCAGGGCCCATCGCCCCATGTGGGATGGGAAGGGAGTCTTCATGAAAGATACTGCCCAGGCCTCCACATTTCTCACAGACGCATCTCACAAGTTAGAATCAACCCACAGTGGCCAGCTGGGGGATTTCTGTGCTGACTGGAGAGGGGAGGCTGAGATGAGCTGCTGTTGGCCATCATTGTTCATGAGCCCACCCTCAGGCCTACATTCTCATCTCTTGCCTAAGGCTGGCTGAAGAGTCTCCTACCTGTACACAGCTCGCTTGTCAGCTTCCAGCTGTGCCTGGGGGTCAATGGGGGCACTGGGCACAGGTGTGCTGGCAGTGGCCGAGGGTGCTGAGATGTGGACAGCCTGGGCCTTAGAGGGGGGCTGGGCAGTTGCCGTCATCTGCAGAGGGAAGAAACAGGAGGAGCAGGTTAGGTGGAGTGTGAGGTCTTCTTTGACTGTGCTGTGCCTGGAAAGAAGAACATGAGCAAGAGAACTGTAAGGGAGGGCATGAAGAGGATCCATTTATGCGGGTGCTCCAGTGGAGAGCAAAGCCAGCTTTTCTTGAAATGAAAATGTTCTAGAAAATGACTTAGGGCACCATTCTACACCAGGGGATGGATGCCTAGCACACTTTGAAAAAGACGATTTTATTTTAGAGACAGGGTCTTATGTAGCCCAGGCTGGATTAAAACTGGATACATAGCTGAGGGAGGTCTTAAACTCCTAATCCTCCTGTGTCTACCTTCCAAGTACTGGGATTACTGGTGTAGCTACTATTTCTTAGCCTAAGAGATGATTCTTAATGCAAATGTAGTGATCTTTGCCCAGGAATGGAAAAAAAAAATACTATAAACCATTTAAGTTATATCTATGAGTCTTTTGGATAGTAATGAGTTTGATCCAATAACTTTGAAGAGGAGGAAAAAGGGGCTAAATTGTTTTCTTTTGGGCAGAGGTTTATTTATTCCTCTTAATGCAAGTCAAGAGGTAACTCTCCTAATAGTTTTGGTCGATGACTAAATGGCTATCCAAATTTGCCTTATCTGGCCACTTGAAGATGAGGTTTTTAATGGACAACATATAGATTTTTGTTCATGACCATAGGAAGAATTTTAGAGAGTGGTTTTCATTGTATGTTATATAGGTTTTTGAAGGTGTCCTGAGGCCTATAATACTGTGCCAACTAGAGCAATTCCTTTTGATATAATATATTGTACTCTCTGTCTAAAGTTTTATAGCTTTAAAATGTTTGAAAAACAACATTACAGAGTTTAATTCTTTTACAGTTTTTTTTTTTTACCTTAGTCAAATAGACTCCCAGAATGGTAAGTGGTAGCACGTGTGCTGTTCTCTATCCACCTGTCCCCAGAACCATGACACCCCTTGCCACGCTGCTCTTGACCAGAGTGTACTTGTCTGTCTCCTGCTCTATGACCTCATTTACTCCCTCACCTGGTACCCAACTGGCCAAACTTAGGAAAAAATCCTGATGCTTAATAAATACATTTGAATATGAATATACTTTGAAGGAAATTCATCGTAATGTTCTTTCTTTCCAGAAGAAAAATGGGACTATAAACACATTATTACTGGTATGGAAATCCCCAGGACACCAGCATGCCCTGCTTTCTGTATTTATCCGCCCACTCCACCCCCCCCCCCCCGTCTTGCCTTCTATTTCTGTATATTCCTTACCACGACCACAAACTGTCTATTTGGTTATTTTCTCCTCACTCCTTTCTAAAACTTAAACTCAAGGAGAGCTAGTAATAATTGCATTCTTATAGCCTAGTCTGTCAGTAGTAAGTATTCGATAAATATCTGTTGAATCAATGAGTTAATGAAAGACAGATGGTAAATGAGATTAACACTATAAAAAAAGAATCTGTTCTTTACTATACTATATCATTTTTGTCATCCCTGTCATCATGAGGAACATGTACAAACTGGTGCTTGGCAGAGTGCCTTGGAGCCATCAGACAACTACTGGTCCTTTTATTAGCCTTTGACCTCAGACAAATCCTTTAACTTGTCTAAGCTCCTATCTTCTCGTCTGTAAGTAAATTGGTGACCTTTTAAGGACTGATGCACACTGAGAGGTCCTACGTGAAAGAAGATCGAGGCAAATATTGCAGTAGACTTCAGGATGGAGAAAGAAAATAGACAAAATGGTGGTGATCTTCACATGGATCCGGGCCAGATTCTCTCATCCATCATTCATTAACACAAGTAGCTCTGTCTGCAGGTGCTTCAGGAGTCCCTGCCACATACTGGGCACTGTGCTAGACTCCTGGCTCACAGAGGGGAGTGCCTGACATCATAGATCTCTACTGGAGGAGTTGCCAAGATCATTAAACTGGCAGATCAAGAAAACGCAGTGTAGCTGACCTCGGCATGGCATAACCTACCATATGATACCCTGTGGCAAACATGGAGAGATGTGAGTTGGCAGACAATTGCATGGACTAGTGAACTACACCTCAAGGATGACAAGAGACAGATGCCAGCATGGGGGAGGTTTCTAGGAAAATGTCACATGCTTACTTCTTTCACTTGTCTCCTTCAACATTGTTCTGAAGGAGATGTCTGAAGAAATACTTACCAAATGGATGATATAAAACTTGGAACCAAAAGACTTTTATAGATTTGGGCAATAGGCTAAACCTAATAAGATTATTTTTCATGCTGGGTGTGGTGGCACATGCCTTTAACCCCAGCACTTGGAAAGCAAAGGCAGGCAGATCTCTGTGAGATTGAAGCTAGCCTGATCTACACAGTGAGTTCCAGGGCAGCTGGGGCTACTGGGGGACCTCTCTGAAAAACAAACAAACAAAAGCAACAGTAACAAAAAAATTACAAGATTATTTTTCATTTAATAAGTTAAATTTGAACACTTCTAGTGGTAAAATAAAATCAACGATGTAAGTGTGAACAGGGGTGATGGCTTAATAGTGGTGTATTAGTTAACGATTAGCTCAGTATAGCTAAGGTATAATGTGTCTGTGCAAAACAAACAAATCCTGACACAAAACTAAGGCTGTCTGAGCATGCATTAATGGAAGTCTAGTTTATAGAATAAGGACGTTATGAGACTGTTTTACTCTGTTTAAACAAGTACATGAAGGCACATTCAGAGAAAAGCTGACCAGCATGGTGAAGGAATTCTATGACTTGCCAAATGAGGACTACTTGAAGGAACCTAGAATCTGTAAGTACAATTTGGTTAGCAGGGAAAAAATGAGGAGACATGAGACCCGCACATTGAAATATCTAAATGATGGGATTAGATTAGATCAGATCTATTTTATATGCCTCTGAAGCCCAAAGTATGAGTGCATTAAAACGAGGAGACAACGTAAATAATACCTTTCCAAGCCTCTGACTCTCCAAGGCTGGAATGGACTCCTCTAGGAGGGCTCCCATGCAGAGAAGATGAAAGCCTTGGCTAGGCAGTCAAGTTAGGTGATATCTAAAGTACTTCCCATACTGACAGATGTGGCCCAATAAGAGTACTTTCATAATCACCAACTAAGCGTTGACTGGAAGCTTGCTTAGGTGGTGAATAGTATGTAAAAGGCCTTTTGAAACTTGGGAGTGTTTCCCAGATGGAGGAGTGGTTGTTATAATTAAACACAAGATTTCTAGAATGTACTCTTGTCATAAAGCAAGATACAGTTACATCCACACAGCTCATCTGAGGGTGGTAAAATGTCAGCAGATGACACATATGCTCTGTTATGCCCACGAGGTGAATTGTCTGGTAGCCTTGAAGGACTCCACAGGGGTTTCTATTAACATGGTCTTCTGTTACAGAGCAGGACGAGGGAGATGCTCTTCTGCCGGACTAGAGAAAGGTAGTGGAAGGCTTTATTGGGCTAAAGAGGAAGGCACTGCTAAATAAAAAATGGTCACTTGTAGGTCTCCCAAGGGACCCCAGCTATAGGTTGTTACTTGAGGGTGGGAGAAATCAGAGCTGGTCTGAGGAGGAGGACAACCCAAATTTATGTAGCTCATGGGGGCCGATTCAGCATAGTTTGCATTTCTTTCAGGTTTGGAGGATGAATATTTATTTCTGAGTAGATTTCATTCACTCATCATTTCCCAAGAACTGGAACTCAAAATCATAGGGCCAGCTACCATCCTCAGAGTCTAGGACCCTGCAAGGGGAGCAGGGTGACTTGAGGTCAGTTTTAGGGGCAGCACAGCCTAAAGAGTGGAAGCAGGAGTAGAAACTGGGTGGACCAGGGCAGGGCACAGCTATTCAACGGTGTCATGGAACTGCCTGTGAAAACTGACGTTTTCAGGAATTTTACAAGCTGGTTGATGTCTGGGGATCTTGGAATTGGCTATGGTAGCAGTACTTACAGCAAGGAAATCGATGAATGGTGTATCAGGGCTGAGTCCTGCTCTCCAATCCACACCCCAAGAGTTAGTTATTAACCAGAGCAGCACTAAAGCCAGGGCACTCCCCAAGTGACTTCCTTCCATTCTCCTTGGTCTGACAAGGGAAAAAACTAGCCTTACACACCCACAAGGCCATTTGGTACACTCACAGGTGGTCCCAAATGGACCACTCCAGACTTGAGGCTTTCCTTTAAGGAGACCCTGCCTGGGTGGCTCACTAAGAACAGGATAGGAATATGGCACGAATATAGACATGCAGGACATAAAAAAAAAAAAAGCCCCAGAAAGTGAAGGAGCCTAGGCCAAGCCCGGGGGTTGATGCTCCTCTTCTGTTTTTTTTTTTTTTTCCTACATATTTTAGGACAAATTTCCCAGCATTATTTAACTTCCTAATGCAAGAGTAATACTTGCTCCACAAATTATGAAAATTAATCAAAAACAAGATCATGTCTAGTAGACTGGGCAGGGTGGCAGCATGCCCTGGGAAGGCTCACCTACTTTGAGCAGTGGTGCTATGGAATCTGCACAAATTCTATGGCTCCTCTTTCTTAGCTTTGGGTCCTTCTTGAAGTAAAGATCCTGGGGCCAGCATCTGCCTATTTCCCTTCCTTGGATATGATAACCATCAGGCTTTTCACTGTTTCCTAGATCGGAACCAGTCTTGCTGAAAGTCTGGAGCTCAAGGATCCCTGACTAGAATCTTAAAAAGAAGTTCTCTATCCCCCATCCTATCAAGAAATGGGAAGCGTTGAGGTTCATAAGATGCATGTGTAGGCCCAACAAGTGAGGACTGGAGATCTGACCACTTTGGCAACTTTGTCTTTATACCAGAACGAGTAGAAGATATTCCCAAATGAATGTAAGAAGGGCCAGGAGTGCCACCCTCAGTTACACTTGAAGGACCCACAGATGTTCCTTTCCCTTAAGCAGCACCCTGGTCTAGCTATAGGAGAGGGCTGTTCATGAGCTAATTCAACACTGCCACAGGCTGTTCATGCTGAAGATTAATCCTGTGCAGAAGGTCACCCTCGGCCCCACTTTACAGATAAGAAAACAGAAATCTATGCAGGTGAAGAAACTCCTAGAGATCATGATGTAAAGCTAGACCAAGAACAGAGTGCTCCCTGACACTATGTGAACTGGGGCATTTAACTGCTTTTCTTTGCAGAGAAAATGGAACCTACTCCCCGCCCCCCCCACCTCCCTGATACTAGCGAAAATGGGGCAGGAGGAAGGTGGGTTGGGGTTAGAATCAGAATGAAAATTCAAGTTAGGGATTCAGCTCAATGGTTGGTGCTTGCTTCACATATATAAGGCCCGGTGCTCCATTCCCAGCACCCTCCCTTCCCGATAGTTCCCCGAAAGAAAAAAACCTACAATGAAATTTCACTTCTCAACATATGTTCCTGAGTCTTCGTTTAGTTCTCCCCACTTTGTTGCTGGTCCCAGCCTGTCACTGTTACCTAACAAAAATCTCATAGAGAGTTCAAGGCAATTCCCCCACCAAAGGTTGTGGCAGAAATACTTCTTCCAGGTGGAGCCTAAGTAGCGAGCACAGAGGCTTCGTCAAAGGTGACCCACTGCTGTGTTGATTCCTCTTGGAGGCCACGAAGGAGCCTGAAGACTTAAAGTGGGAGAAGAAAGCTGACCACTGGGTTTGTGGTCAATTGCTGCTTCTGCCAGTATAGACTGGGAATTCCTCTCTGCTTCCCACAGGAGGTAAGAACACGCGGTCCAGAGTGGGGGACCACAGTGAAGTCTTTCCATCGTGCTAGAAAGGCACTTTGCGCTGGGGAGAACAGAGGTGCTGGTATCAGATAAGATAGGTTTGAACCTTGCCCTTGCCTAACTGCTGGACAACCTTGATGTGTAACTGTCCCTTCAGGAGGATGCTTCCCACCTCCCACCGCTGCTGTGAGGACAGCTGTCCTTTGATGGACTTGATGGATGCTGGCAGAGACCCCAGCATGGGTGGGGCCCCGGCTTTCTTTGTGCTTGCACAACTTGGGCACCTGGCTCTACTTTGTCTGCCAGCTTGTCTCACTCCCCTGCCAGACTGGAGGATGCTTGAGGGCAGGAGCCAGGACTTGTTTGCTTTTGCAGTTCCGCTGTCCAATACAAAGAATATCCAAACTCGATGGAATGCGGGAGTGACTGGTGTGCAGCAGGTAGAACTTCCCATCCAATGCTATCTTTCTAGCTGACCCTGAATGCCTCCGTCTATGACAAAGAAGCCTACAGTCTCTGACCACACATCGACTGGAGCAGTGGGCATCTTGTCCGATCTGAACGTAAGGATTCTCGGTCGGGTACTCTGGGAGGAGTACCATCTTTACATCTGGCTTTCTCTGTCTGTGTGACTTGGGCAAGTTCTTCAACCTTTCTGATTCTCATGTGTAAAATGGGAACAATTGTTTATGCCTAAGATAGGGGTTGTTAGGGGGAAAAGAGGTAATATGTGGCAAAGCAGCTGGAATTCAATAGGTACTCAGCATGCAACAGTTGCTGTGAATAGAATCCATGTATTTTGAAACCTGCATCCATGAATGGCTGACTTTGTTTTCCTCTGTGGACCGCCTTAGGGTCCTGAGGCATGGGTGTACTTGGACCAAAAGAAGCCACTTTGTAGTGCTCCCAGGGAAGTGGTGCAAATAGGGGCTTAGGGGAAGAATGGGGGCACAGTGTGATGGAGACAGACATTACCATTACTAGTTGTCACCATGGCCAGTTCCTTTGAGTCTCAGTTTCCCTCTCAGTGACCTCAGTTTCCTTCTTAGTGAAAAAAAGAGTGAATACTGACACTTCCCATGTCTACCGTGAGACCACACAGGACAGTGCATTGCAAAGAGTGGGTGCCCAGCAAATCTGATTCTAAGCACCTTTTGATGTCGTTTGCAGTATTATAGAACCCAGGGCCTTATTCATGGTAATCACAGACACTTTTCCTAAAACACTTCTCCCCTCCTCTGATCCCTGGACCAGGCAGGAGCAGAGTCAGGAGGAGCAGCCTTAAGAAACCCACCAGATGTTATGCAGGTCTGGCCCACTAAGGGCTGCAAAGGCTCCAGCCAGCAGCTGGCATTCCCTCTGATGCTGGGGCAAGCCAATGTGGCTTCATTTTCCTGGCAACCAGAGGATAGTCGTAGGACCTGGGAAGAGGTCAGCACTTAAAGCCACTCCATAAATATCAGTTTTGGCCTGAACAGGTGGGAGGCATCAGGGGACATGGCCATGGCTGGGGAGGGAAATAATGGCCTCAGGGTAGTCCAAGCCTAGACCTGTTCACTGAACCCCAGCAAGAGGGACCAGCACCGGTTGGTACCCCTGCCTTCATTCCTCATACCCAAGTCCTCTGGGCTACCTGAACATGCCTGATGGTTCCCATCATGCCTTGCTTCCACAGCTGCCTTTTCAGAAGTGTTCTCACTTCCCCTCTTCTCCAACTTGAGTTTTGACTCTCCCAAGAAACCTTTCCTGGTCTCCATACCAGCCCCACCCAGGTAACCTTGGCCCCTGTCTCGTCTGTGTCTGTGTCTAACCTCAGTACCTATGACACTTTGGGGCCCTTTGTCTCCGTGGATGGATGTGGTTTCCCAGCTCTGATTTATTTTTAAACGACTGAATGATGGGTAGAATAGGGGAATGATGGGTAGAATAGTGAAAAAGGCTCAGGAAAATAAGATCCCTAAAGAGGGATCCTCAAATATCTGTACTCAGCTTTGGGAGAGGAAGGAGCAGCGGAACATAACAGTGGGAAGGGGCTCCTGGGACTGACGGCCAGAGTCTCCTCCGCTGGAATCCCTGGAGCAACCAGCTAGACAAGACCACAGGGTGCTGTGTGATGAAGATGGGTCTCAGTGTGTGTGTGTATGTGTGTGTGTGTATGTATGTGTGTGTGCATGTGTGTATGTATGTGTGTATGTGTGTATGTGTATGTGTGTGCATGTGTGTGTTCATGTGTGCATGTGTGTGCATGTGTGTGCATGTGTATGTGTGTGTATGTGTGTGTGTGCATGTGTGCGTGTGTGCATGTGTGTATGTGTATGTGTGTGTGCATGTGTGTATGTGCGTGCATGTGCGTGCATGTGTGTGCATGTGTGTGCATGTGTGTATGTGTGTGTATGTATGTGTGTGTGCGTGTGTATGTGTGTGTGTGCATGTGTGCGTGTGTGCATGTGTGTATGTGTATGTGTGTGCGTGCATGTGTGTATGTGTGTGCATGTGTGTGCATGTGTGTGCATGTGTGTATGTGTGTGTGTATGTGTGTGTGATGATGGGTCTCAATGTGTGTGTGTATCTCTGTGTGTATGTGTATGTGTGTGTATGTGTATGTGTGTGTGTGTCTCTGTGTGTGTGTGCATGTGTGTGTATGTATGTGTGTGTGTCTGTGTGTGTGTGTGCGCATGTTCTTAGCTGGAAAAACATATCTGATATGCTGATTGTGTTCCTAATAAAAATGTAATTAAAGTTCAATCCCATCTGGGCTGTGGGAGATGTACAGAAGATAGAGTGAAGAATCGAGCCAGGGCTTGGTGAGCAGAGGCTGAGAAAGCCCAGCCCAGGGTCCGTGCAGAGGTGTCCACAAAGTGAGGCAGGGAGAACAGAAGTCCAATCTCATCACTGTACTAACTAGGCTCCTTCCCTCCCCCATGGACCAGAAGCGCCATCCAGACATGAACTTGAATTCTTCACTCCCAGTGTACAACATACAGCCGGCAAGACCTGTAGGAAGCACCTGACATTTGTTAAATAGATGAGCAAATGGCAGAAATCATGCTGAAATTACTTGCCTAAATTCGTGGAATTCGTAGCAGCAGAGTCAGGGTCAATCTTAGGTTCCCGAATGTCTGTTGTGGTGAAGTTATCCTGCTCTCCTGCAGCTAGGCTGCAGGGACACCAAATCTCCTCCAAGATGGCACGGGAAGGGACGTAGCACGTAAAATTCTCCTCAGCCCTACTGCTGACTTAGGTCACCTGTTCCCTGATTTATTTTAGGCTTTGTATTCTTGGAACATTAACTATTTTTGTAACTGTTTAAGGCACTTGTTCTGCTTGGACACAAGAAGATAGACAATCAGTTCTGGTGACCCCCAGAACTGAGGAGGTACGTTCATCAAAGCAAAACCTATACTGGGTCCTGAGTATATTTCGTCACAGGTTTCCAAGTCCTGGAGTCAGCCGGTTGTCTCTTACACAGGGACAGAAAGGTCCGAGCTGGACCTGGAGTTTGGTTTTGCCTTTTATGCAATGAAGAATCCAGGACTGGGGGTGAGTCCAGTTTAAAGACATGGGTGGCCCAAGCAGGCAGAGAGAGAGGTCACTGGGCACAAAGGGAAGAAAGGCCCAGCAGAAAATAAAAGAGAAAGAGAAGAGTCTGTTTTGATGAGGCAAAGCAAGGGAAAGTGGGTCCCCATATGGTCCCTGGGGTGTTGTCCCTAGGAGCAGAGGGAACTGTCAATCACCACTACAGAAAAGGCTTAGGGGACCTTTCAAAGCAGCAGAATTAACTCCGTGCTGCAAAGGGAATGTGTTTCACAGGCAGCTGAGCAGAGGACCCTGCAAGGCAGGGGGCTCCAGGCCTTAAAGAGATGAGAGGACTGTGAAGGAGCGTGGCAACATCTGAACCTGCTTGCCCGTCACAGCTGCATGGCCTGGAAGGCGGCCATTCACAGCCAGGGGCCCTCTCCACCCCCTTCTGCCTTATTAATGAAACCAGCATGGGGATCCTAATGACTGATCAAAGCCCAGCCAGCTTCCCCAGGCCGGCTGCACCCTGGTCCAGTTTGTAGCAGCAGAGATAGGCTGGGAAGAGCAATCAGGGATGCAGAGGGGCAAGACAGAGTGCTCTGCAGCCCCTCTCCCTGCCATGGCTGGCCCACCTTACTTTCCTCAATGCAGCAAGGTGGGAAAATGCCATCTTGACTTCAGATCTGAGAGTGCAGTTGTCTGGGGTCCGACACCTTTCTCCTCATCCCAAGTTCTGCAGGACCATACAGCAGGACAAGAACTCAAGCAAATGGCTTCTTTCTGAAGCGAGCTTCCCTTACTGGCCCTGAACTTTGAGTTCTTGTTTTGCCATCTTGCAGTCTCTGATCAATGAGGAAGACCATGCTTAGTGAATTGCCAAAGCTCTCTTCATAACAGCCATTGTCAAGCCATTCTACACCATCTCCTAGCTTCCTGCCTACTCCCTTGCTCTTAATCTACACTACCCACTGAGTACCACATCCATTGGGGCTGAACCTGGTGGACAAGGATCCACTAAGATTTTTCCTTTCTAGTCAAATGCTCATGCAACCTGGCTCAATGGAGATGTGCAAACAAAAGAATATTAAACTTTGACTATATATACCAATAGACCACATAATTTACATATGGATCTTGCTTTGTAAGGCAAAGGCATTTGTAGAATACTAGGTATGCGTCTATGTTTAAGGAACAGGAGGATGGGGATGCTGGAGGCCACCTTCTGTTTCATGGGGGTCAGGGAGGGTGGAGAAGCTGCTGTTAGTCTTCCCTAGTAACTCCCTGTTTCCTGGAGTTTCTGTAGAACTACAGAGGAAGGACTTTGCTTGGTGGAAGATGTTGCAAATACCTATATTGCCTCACAGGAAACAGGAGGACATCAAGGTACTTCTGAAGTAGAAAGAATATACGAATGAAGGGTTTATGCCTCGAAGGAGTTAGAGGGTGGCTGATCCCAAGAAAAGTCTAGAAGGGAGACTGAAGTGCCACTTGTCTGGACTTTAAGGGGGCACAAGGGAGGATGGTAACTCTGAGAGTTCCATTTGTCACCAGGGGCGCTGGGGCAGTAGGGGTGAGGGCTGTGAATATCTCAGTGACGGGTAATGGCCAGGCCCACTGCGCAGAGTTGCAAAAGAACAGAAAAGATGTTGTAACAATCAACCTGGTGCATTGAACTAAGAGTCTATACACCTGCCCCACATCCACCCTTCCCTATAGACAATATTTCCCTTAAATAATCCTTTTGGAATTCTATAAACTCTAGCAACCCACCCCTAAATCTTTAGTGCATAAAACGAGAGTTTGGATCAAGGGTGTAACCATACTGGGAGTGAGGTACTGTAGTTTTAAAAAGGCAAAAGATTTATGCAATCTGAAGAGAAACCGGAGTATGAGCTATTATAGTTAGACAGTAAGAGGGCGCTGCTACTCTAACAGAATTTCACAGAAAGCCACAGGATGAGAAAGTAGTCTATATGAAGGGATCTACTCCGTTGTTGCTTTTGCAAATTCTAAATATAGAGTCAGTCTTCAGTACATAAGAAACAGAATGATGTCCTTATGAGAAGTCACAGTTTCCCCCAGACAGACCCACACAGCCCTGAGGGGCTGAAGCCACTTAGCCATCATGCTACTTTGGCTTATGCCCAAATAGCATGGGGCCATAGCCATTAATGCTTCTCTACTAAAATGGAAAAGAAAAAAAAGCCTCCCTCATTTTTTAATAACTTTATTCCCTAAACTTCAAAAATGAAAATTGCCAAGTTAAGAACTTGCCTAGAAAAAGAATTCTAATTTATTATAAAGAAGGTCCGGGGCTTGGGAATTTTTTTTAATGCAGATTCCTAATTTTCCAAAGTGACATTCTCCTGTGCATTTGAATAGATTATGCTCAGTATTGCTAGCCCTTAGCACAACGGGAACATTATTAAAACGATTGCATGAGTCTCAGAGGAAGGGCTCTGCTTCTCGTTTCCTTTTTCATTTTGGGGACTTCATATCAGAGACTGTCCATTTCTTGCCTGTGGAAGAAACTAGGTTTCTGAGGAGGTGACATGGAGCTATGGCACACGGGGAGCAAAAGTCATAAGATTAGACCTGAAGGAACAAGGGAGGACTGGGTCTTATTTCCTGAGAGCCCCATTTAGATGAGTCCCCTGTGTGCCTGACCCATGGTCCTATTATAAGGCCTTGCTTTCCTGAAGACACTGAGTGTCAGAGAGCAGCTGCTTCTTTAGGATAATGCCATTATGAAGGAAATGGAGCAGAGTTCTCCCTTGAGGCATTGGGGTTAGCTCTTTAAAGCTGAGAGGCAGGAGGGCAAGAGGACCAGCACCAGTTTCCTGAATGAGATCCCAGTGGGCATGTGGAAGAGCCACTCCAGCCCTAAAGAAAGGGGAAGGGGACTCCCAGGGCCAGCTGGCTCCAAGGGCCCACACTGGAGAAAGCAGCTTTTCTCCCATGATCCAGAAGTATTTGCTTGAGACTGCCCCGTTTCCTTCCGCCCACTCCAATGCTGTCCTAACTCTTCTTGCTTAGCCCTCATTTTCATCTCTTTTCTTGGAAATCAGATCAGTTGAGGGAAGGCCACTGACCACTTAGCAATAGCATAGCTAAGACCATAGCGACTCCAAGACCATGCTCATTCCCCATGGACACTGAGGGTTCCTGGTAGATGAACAACTTCTCCACGGCAATTTATCCCTTGACTATAAGTGTGAATACCCCAGATGTTGAGGTCCTGGCAGAGCCTCACAGAGCATAGCCTCAGATAGTCCCTGGATCTGGCCTCTAATCAGAAGGACCCTTCTTCCCTACCCACGGAAGGTCAAAGTAGCCTGGTGATGGCTTCTGGGGAGACTGAGAACTTACTGCATCCTTTCTTTAGGCAGTTGGGACTCCTTCATCCAGCTGTATGCTAAGAATTAAATCATGCTCTTGGATCAGCATTCTTGGCCGAGCCAGGCCCTTGCTCTCCTCCTAATTCCCTCCAAGTCAAAACTCCATTTTCCAAGTAGGCAGCATGGGAAGGCCCTCCTGGAAGGTGGAACAGTATTCTCTAGCTGTGCCAGGGCAGTGTTCTCTGACCTTTGGGCTTCACCCTGTCCATCCTGTCCTTGACTCTTGGGTACTGGGACTGTGGGCCTTCATAACCACCACCTGTTATATAGAAAGTGTCCTACTTATCACTGTTCCACTGTGGAGCTTGGAAAGCAGGATCCAGTTACAAAAGAAATAGAGCCAATATTTCTGCATCTCCATACCCCAACACTAGCTGAACAGATGAAGGGACACATCTGCATGTATGGCGGAAGGCCAGGTGTCTGTGTGACCCAGAGGTTCCTCTTCTTTGTCCCTTCTTCTTTCCCAGTTAGAGGCTCCTGAACGTCACCTCTGAGATCTGGAACTATAGAGAGAAAGGCTCTCTCATAGTTCTGAGTGCCTTGGAGCTTTTGATTCTTTAAGATTTATTCTATTTAAAAATTTTTTAATTTTAATTTATTTTATGTGTATATGTGTTGCACCTCCATGTATATAAGTATACTGCATGCAATATCCTGGGAGGTCGTAAGAGGGCATTGGGTCCCTGTAACTGGAGTTACTGGTAGTTGTTAGCTACCATGTGCGAGCTGGGAATCAAACTAGAGTCCTCAGCAAGAGCAACTAGTGCTCTTAACCACTGAACCATCTCTCCAGCCCCAGTTTATGCTCGTTTTAATTATGTGTATGTGTGTGGGTATGTGCACAGGATCTTGGAGGCTAGAAGCATCAGAGTCCCCTGGAGGTGAAGTTACTGGTAGTTGTGAGTTGCTTAATGTGAGATTTGAATGTTAGGAACAGAACTCAGGTCCTCTGCAAAATCAGCATGTGTTCTTAACCACTGAGCCATCTGTGTGGCTGAAAGTTTTGAATAGAGGAGCAGGTATAAGTGCCAAGTCTGGCCCTAAGGTCATTTGTGGGACGCTACTAACCTGTATGGCAGCTTCTCTGAATGTGAGATTTGGTTGGGGAGAGCTAGAGAAGGAGCATAAGATGCTGTACGGGTCAAGCCTGGAGACTATGCGCTGGAAGGTCTAAAGGATGGCAACTTTTGTAGAGAAGTCAACGGTTTTTTACAAAGTAGCCCCACTTAGTCTTGCAGCTTCCTGGGAGTTGGGTGAGGCTTGGAGTTGGGAGACAGCTGCTCTAGGCTTACACTAAGCTGAGACATCTGGGGCCACAGGACCTAATGTGAAGAAACTCCCTTGCCTAGTGTTCTGCGTCTTACTATTCTTTTCTATGTGGTCTGTGAGGAGACCTGTGTTTGAAATGCTAATATGTAAGGGACAGAGAAAGTCAGAGAAGAAGGTAGCCTGATACACAGTAGGCCTTTCCTTGGTTAAATGCTGAGTGAACATTCTAGTGGGTGTCACTGATAGGACAGATGTGAAGTAGGTAATAATTGAGTTAATGTGTACTTGCCAGACTAGGGTAGAAAAGGAGAGCAGCAAGGTAAAGATCAGAGAAGGGAGTCTCCTGTGAAATCCCTGCCCCGGAACTCAGGCTCTCAAGACTCAGGGGCTGGTGCCGGGCACCCAAAGCTGACACAGGAAGGGATGGGTCTCAGGGACTACAGCAATCCAACCTATAAAAGCTGTCAGCTTCCAGAAGGAAAAGTGGGGACCAAGACAGTGGGAAGACACTACTGCGGAAGGTCTCGGGTCTTACAACCAGGGCGTGAGGGAGTTTCAGAACAAGGAGCTAAACTGATGATGGAAGATGGGAGCAGGGAAGGAGATGTAGACAATAAATCCTGTTCTTTCCAGGCAGAAGCCCAGCAGAGTTTCAAGAGATTCTTCTAAGAGGCAGGTAGTCGGGCATTGGTCAGAAGGACTCAAGGGACCAGAGGAAAGTGGGATCTTGTACTAACGAAACTCTTAAGTAGGAAGTATACCAAACATTCAAAGGCAGGCTGTATATACTGTCCCTGGATCTCCGATGTGGATTTGATCCTGATCAAGACAAAGGGCTTTGGCTGCACTTTTCAATGTCTGCAGGGTGAGGGTAGGGGACAGGTCTGTGAACACAACTCCAGGCTATGGTCCTGGTGATAGAATTAAGTCAAGTAGTATCTGAACCAGGTATTTTGTGAAATGTAATGACTCTTCAAGGGTCTGTATTCACCAGACCAGACTCTCTCCAGAGACACCTCCCTAGGCCTGCCAGACTAAAGCTGAGACAAGTCTGCCAGTGGCCACAGACTATACTGGTCCCACACCCTCATGGGGTTCCTAAGGCCACCATCCTTCCCCATTCTTCCCTGGCATACTCACCTGTGGGCTGTCCTGGTAGGGTGGGGGAGGGACATTCTGCGTGGCCATCATTGTCAGAGCTGGGGCTGGGGAGGCATGTTGCATCATGGGATTGATTCACATGGAGGATCTGTGGACAGAAGAAAAGGGGCCCATACCATTAGTACCAAAGAGTACAGGTGTGTGGGGGCGGGGGGCGTCACACAGCTCCACGTTTTCCCATCTGGATTACCTGGACTTGATGGGATATGCAAGGGCTGGAAGCTCTTTCAGGAGAAACAAATCAGAACTAAAGGAGGGGCTGGGTGGAAAGCGGTTTGCTGTGCTCTTTTGACTCAGAGGAAACAATATTCAAATCGTATGTAAAACAATCTGCACTCCATGATGCTTTTGCTCAGCATCAACTCTGGCCTGGGTGGTAAGGGAGGAGGCAATGGGTAGCTGAATGGTAAGTGGCTATGGGCAGCGCAGCAGGCCTGACTCCTCTCCTCCCGTGGCAAGGGTGCTCTTTATTCCACCCTTTCCCAGGCATTCAGGAGCAATGTCCAGTAGTCACCCAAGCAGGCAGGAAGTCCTTAGACCCCCAACGTCTATGCTCCAGGGTCTTCAAGCACCAGGCTCACCCTCCCAAGTGTGTTCATCACACCCCCTAGTGGTAGAAAGGGATCAGGGATGGGGACATGAGCCTTCAGATTGCAGCCTAGAGGTGAGTGCCTGGAGGTCTAGGGAAGGGAAAGGAGCAGGAGCAGAACAGCAGCAGTCACTTCCTGGTGGTTCTTAGGTACATGCTGTGACGCCAGAGCCTCCTTCAGCCCCGTTCAATATAGAGTAGCAGGCATGTAGGGCCAGAATTACTGCTAGAATTAAATGATGGCTTGTCTCTTACACAGGAGGAGACAGGCCAGGAGGAAGTGCACGCGCGCGCGCGCGCGCGCGTGTGTGTGTGTGTGTGTGTGTGTGCATGTGTGTGTGTGTGTTGTTCTTTTCAGAGAGGGGAAGAAAGAACTACACTGGCCTGACCTGAGTCTCCAAAGTACTAGGTATGCTTTGACCTCCAGCGTACATGCGAAGAAGTGGAGGTTCATGTTTCATTCAACAGATGCTTATCACATATCAACTCTGTGCAGGAACTATGCTGAGAGCTGAGAGGTATGATGGATGAATGAGGCCAGGTCTTCTCCCCCGGGAGTATGATTGGTAGAGGGAGGTGATGATCTAGTGGGAAAGAAAAGGTAAAGTATGTGTGGAGGTGGGAGGAGGAGGACGCTGCAGGGAGCAATGGCTTTACCTGGGCAGAACAATCCCCTTGGCTTCAAGGCCTGTATTTCTCGGCATCCTGGCTGACTCAGAAGACATATCACTAGACTTTCATTGTATCCACACACATGATAGCACTGAGGCTTCCCTTTATACAGGGGCTCAGCACAGACCAGTGAGAGAGTATCTCTCCTTAGTCAGGGAAACTATCTTCATGGCTGGGTTTTTGTGACCAGCCATGGTGGGAGTCAGTCACAGTAGGCAAGGGCAGACTAGAGAGAGTTCCAGAAGGAAAAAGAAAACATGGATTGTCTTCTCTTTTCTTCCTCTTCCTCCTTTTCATTATTCTTTTCAGTGCTTGTGGCAGAATACAGGACTTTGCACATGCTAGGCAAGCGCTCTATCACTAACCTACATACCCAGCCCAGGATACAAATTTCTTGAGACGTTAGAATGCCTGTCCAAATTAAGACTTTTGAAGAGCTGGGTGTGGTGGCACACATCTGTAATCCCAGAACTTGGGAAGCAGAGGCAGGAGGATTGCAGCAAGTTTTGAAGCCAGCCTGGTTTATATAGTGAGTGCCAGGGTAGTGAAGATTATATAGTGAGACCCTGTTTCCCCTCTCACCCCTCCAAAAAAGATTTTTTTGATAGTAAAACAGGTGTTTGATCTCTCTGTTTTGGAGATTTGGAGAATATGGAGGTTAAAGGTATTATGGGTGAAAGTTAAGTACTCTGACAGGTAAGGCAACTTTGGGGTGCCTTCCTAGAGCACCAATCTTAGATTTCAGGGGCAACGTGGAAGACTGCAGGGATGCAATACCAGAAGTCTCCAGAAGAGGGAGCCTGGGGCAGAGTCGCCAAAACTTGAGTGCATACAAGAGGGTTTTTTCTTCCCTGTTGGGGCAACAGTTCTTTTTAACATTGAGTTTGAGTCGTTTGGCAACTTTATCCCATAAATGGGAAATTCATAGTGAAGGCACAGGAGAGGAGACTCAAATAGGAGAATTTTAATTAAACAGAGATGTCATAAATTCCCATTCTCTTGTTCAGTCTTTGAAAATAAAGGCAAAATTAGTTTAGGGGTGCTGTCTCTCGATAATGTCTATTGGGGGGCAAGGAGCAATAGCTAAGAGTGGTTTTTTTCTAGAGTCCACCATCCATGAGGCCCAGGCATTTTCAGTCCTGAGCCTCCCATGCCTGCAGCAAGGAAGGCAGATGGCCCTGGCCCCTCCCCCTCTCTGGGGTCACCATAGGCCACTAGGCCACTGCCCCATTGCCCTCTATGAACCTCTCCAGCAAGAGAACAGGAGGCCTTTTCAACAGGGGCTTAAGTTACTTTCTCAGCTCGAATAGGCACAATAGCCTCTGGAAACTTGACCCTCCAGAGCTCCCGGAGCTCAGCTGCTATAAGACCCCATGTTCATTCTAGGAGACTCACTGTTGTCCTTGGACCCTCTACTCACAGCCCCTCACACACACACCCATCCCACTCAGCCCTCCTGAAGGAGTTCAGATTGGAGAGGAATTTGGGGATCTAACTCTTCCTGTCAGTCTCTTTGTGTGCGGAGTCCTTGGGCCTTTGGGGAAACCTGCCCCATGTACACTTTCTTTCAGAGCAGAAAAAGGACCCAGCTCAGAGCTTAAGGCCTTTAGTCAGTGGCTCTGTGAGATTGAAGGCCCCATCCAAAGCCCCAGCGTTTCTGTTACCACACCAGTGCGTTCAAGGGAGCACAGCCAAGGCCTCAAAGGGAGGGATCAAAGGAACATTGCATTTACCCTGGAGAAGTTCTTGCTCTGCAGGCTCTCTCTTAAGAGTTTTCTTTTTAATGCTGAAACCTTTATTTATTATAAGACAACTGAGTGGGAGAACCCTATGTAGCTAGCACTCAACTCCACAATGATATTAAAGGACATCATTTGTGCCACTGATACCATCATCAAAAGGCTCTGAGAGTGCCATTTTACTCGCCCAGCAGCCAGGTGAGGTTGTGGGAGACTGGAGTCAGATGATGGGTATGGAAGGACCCAGCCCCTCACCCCCACCTCCACCCACTATACACACTTCAGGAAACAGCCCAAGTGTACCCATTCCCCTGTCCCTTCAGCTCTAGCTCTCCATAGCAGGCACCATGAGCCCCTCAGACGAGCACAAACTCCAGTGTGTTGACAAACACAGGCTTAGGGGAAAAAAAAATCCAAAACATTACCAAGCTCGTTAGAAGGAGCTCATTAGGACTTGTTGACATGAAACCCATTAGACCAATTAACATTCCATTAACGGCCTGGGGCACCAAGGGGTTAATGCTGCTGGGCAGTAATTGGGCCAAGGGTTGGGGGCTCAAGGCCTTAAGGATGAGAAACAAAGTCTAATTGGGAACTGTCTGACCAGCTGGCCTGACAGCATTTGTTCCTGGCCCCTGACCCTAGTGGGGACTAAATTGTATCCTTGTATCCGGTGCTGAGGTAGGAGAGGGGAGGAAGGAAGGCCCAGCTTTGCTCTAGCCTCTCCTAGTCATGCGGCCTATTCCAACCTGGAGGCTGGGCAGGTGGCTAACAGAAGGACATGCGGCTGAGGGAGGGTATTTCCGTCCTCTTTGACTCTGATGGTTTTCTGTTTTCCCCTGCACCACCTTCAATCCCACTCTCTCTGATCTCTGATCTTGTTATTTACGTATTTATGTTTTTGAGACAAGAGTTTCTATACGTAGCCCAGACTAGCCTTGAACTCGCCATCTTCCTGTCTCAGCCCGCAGAGTGAGTGCTTGGATTATAGGTATGCACTACCATACTTGGTTGGTCTAGAATCTTTCTTGGTTCTGGAAAGTGAACCACTTCTCTTCATGAACTTTTTCTGTCATGTTACCTGTACTTAGAAAAATTCTGGGAGGCTGGAGAGCTGGCTAAGCAGTTAAGAGCACTGGCTGCTCTTGCAGAGGACCCTGGTTCGATTCCCAGCACTCATAAGGCAGCTAATAACAGTCCATAACTCCAGTTCTAGGAGAATTTGACACTCTCTTCTGACTCCTAGGGCATGGCACGTCACAGGTGCACTCACACACATGCAGACGATACACTCACACACATACGAAAATAAAAAAATAAATAAAATATTTACAAAAAAAAAAGAAAAACTCTGGAGGACCAGAGCCTAATGCATCCCGGAAGTGTTGCAAGGCAGGGGTAAGGAGGGTGGTCCTGAGTGTCTGGTCTTCCCTCCTCCCAACAGCAGTTAAGAGGTCCTCCTGGGGATTCCCTGGAAGTCCTGTCTGTCTTCTAACACACACACGCACACAGACGCGCGTGCGCGCGCGCGCACACACACACACACACACACACACACACACACACACACACCACGATTAGCTTCTTTGATTTTGTACAAGTAGAGACTATGGAAGGCCCATCCCTGGCTGAGTCTCAATTTTCCCAGCTGCAAAATCAGTTGAACAAGAGGATTTGGGAGGTCATCCCAAGCTCATAAGTCCCAGAATCTAGCCTGTGCTTAGGGTCCAAACATCTGCATTCCTCCCGTAGTAGACTCTGCCTCTGTCACTTATATAGGTCACTTTCCCTCTTAGACTACAAAATGAAGGGATTTTCCCCCAGAACACCAGCAACAATCTTTGCCCACAATTAGCTCTCCACATATGCTTGTTGAATTGAGTGCCAACAGTTGGATTGTAGTTACACTCCAAGAGCCAGTCAGATCCTGGTTTCTCTTCTTCCAGGATTCACTTCAAAGTGTGGGAGGATGGGCTCAGAGGCCAACAGGTCAGGAACCCTCTATTCTCCCTGCATCGAGGCTCCTAGGCTAACAGCCCACCTGCGCCCCCCAAGTCATCCACCCTCT
The DNA here is from genome assembly GCA_035773235.1 of Eospalax fontanierii. Taxonomy (NCBI): domain Eukaryota; kingdom Metazoa; phylum Chordata; class Mammalia; order Rodentia; family Spalacidae; genus Eospalax; species Eospalax fontanierii. The sequence continues at coordinate 29,102,929 of CM069539.1, read as the reverse complement.
GAGCAGTTGCCCAGACCAGGGGTTCTGACGTCTAGACAGATTTGCAGGAGGCTGAAATAACACCATGAACTCAGCAGGAGGGGCTGACAGGCTGCTTTAGTAACCCGGCTGGCTTTAGCTTCTCCCTTGCGGGCAGCTGCTTCAACCTTGGCTCAGTCCCTTTTTTTTCCTTCAGTGACAACACTTATGCTCAGTGACAGGCTGCAGTCCAGCTCCTTTCCCAGAAGCCACCTATAGATGGCGTCACAGGGCCCTTCTTTAATTGCATTATATAATATAACCTGTTTACTAAATCCAGTAATCAGTCGCCTCAGGATTTACAGCTTCGAATGTGTATAGAGAATTGGACTTTGAGTCAAATTTAAAAACAAATAAAAATGAGAGGCAGCTGTTGCTGATAGTGTGATATTCATCTTTTGGAAACAAATTCACCCCAGTGCTATAAATTATGCCTGGAAAAAAAGTGTTGTTGGTGGGAAGGATTTGGCTAGGTCTCCTCTGCTGGCAACTCAGAGCGATGAATCTTGAAATAACGGTGTCAACCTGTCACTGATTTCATGTGACTCTGTGGATTTATCTAAAGAAACTCGGGCATGTGGGTGCGCGTGCATGTGGGAGCGCGCGCACATACACTCCCTCCATCTCTGTAAAACCTGGCAAAGGCTAGAAATCATAGGATGAAAGCTGAGTGTCTACAGGAACTCCATTGTCCCTGGACTGGATGTCCAGTGTTAGCATGCAGAACTGGACAGGGACAAGAATGGGGCCAGTGGAGGATGAAGATGGAGGATGGAGAAGAAACAAGATGTTCCAGTGGTGGCAAAGCTCTAAATGTAAGCAGGGACTTTCTCTGTAAGCTAGTCTCTCTGATTGAAATGTTTTCTAAGGAGTGAGAAGTAAGGTTCCTTGTGATGGTTGGGTGGGTAATGAAGAATGCTTGGAAAAGACACAGGTACCCTGGGAGCTGGATATAACTCACAGCTCATCAAATGCTGTCTTGTACTTGTACTGTGGGGCTGGGAGAACACTCCAGGGCCTGAAGACTAGGTGACAGGAGGTTCAGGGCCTAGCAGACACTGTTTCCCACCAGATTTCAGGATACTAGGGCAAATGAAAATCCTGCAGTTGGTCAGATCAAGCTCAGAGTGGGATCATGTTACTAAAAGAAAGACATGTGGGAGAGGAACTGAGGACGATTTGCACTCAGGTCTGTCTCCCTTGATCACTCTGTGTCCCAAGGTTGACTAGCAAAGGAGACAAAATAAGCTCCATAGTTACTCAGGTCCCAGGACATACTGTATCTGGCCTAGAGCCCAACTCCTTGAAGAATGACAGTCAGAAGGCCTACTTCCCTGTGCTCCTCTGGGGCACTCTGAGAATTACCTCTCTATGGACCTCAGCAAGAAGCAGAAATGGTAACCAGAGCTCTGGCCACCTGTAGCTCTCTGTGCTAGCTGTCCTCTGCTGCCTTTCTGGAATTCCTACGTGGAAAGTGGTGCCAGGTCACACCCCAGTATCATGACACTGATCTCCAGGGAACAGACTGCGGACAGAGCAGATGCCAGCATGAGTACTGGGAAATGTGAAAATCTTCCTCCCTCCCTCTCTCCTCCATCGGCCCTAAGTGCCTCGTGGAGCAAATGCATAACACAGACCTCCTCCTGGCTCCCCTGCCCACGGAACAGTCTGTTTCCCACTTCCAAGGCCTGCTACTCTTCAGCATTCTCCATCCCAAAAGACACTTTGTTGTTTGTGTGTTAGCTGGAATATCAACACACCACAGTGCTAGTGGGTAAACAGGTCTTTTCTGCATACTCATTTATGATCCAGCCTAGAGATTGTACCAGCTTGCTCCAGAAACCAGCTCTGGAGTGTGTGGGGTGGTTATTAACCACCCTATACCCCTCTGTGTCTATCATTTAGTGTGGGGAGGAGTCCCTTAGTGGTTCCATAAGGCCTCAAGAGAAATTGACTAAACCAGGGTTTAGGGGTGGGCACCCAGTCATGGCTGTGGGCCTTGGAGGCCACTGACAATTGCTGTCCTCACTTCTCAGTGGACAGAACTTGCCTTCCTTGGACTCCAGCCTGGCCAGGTTTCTCAGAGAAGAACCTACCATCTTGCCCTGTGGCTAAGCGGCCCATGCCTCTGGCTCACAGAGGTCCCAACATATCTGGACCCTGATTTTATCGCTGCCACCTCTTCTCCACTTCTCCTCCAGGCCAGTCACTCTCAAATTTTTCTTGAAAACATGGTCCCTGTCTGCCCCCACTTGATGCCGGCTCAGGAGAGTGGCAGAGCCCCTAGTGCCTGCCTCTCTGCCCGCCTGTCACACCTTTGCTAGCTTCAAAAAGCCTCTGATATATTTTACAAGCTGAAACAGCAATTTAATTCCCCCTGATAGCGGCAATTGTCCATTAGATCTTCCTACCGAGGAGCTTAACAATAATTCCTTTCATCCAACTGCTTGCCTCTTCTTGATCTGAGAATCAATCCCATAAATAGCAGGCAAGAGTTTTCACATTACTTTCCCCCTCCAGCTTTTAGCATTTTGATGAAGATTCTCATCTCTTCTTTAAGCACTTTACAACTTGGCAATTTTTCTCCCTTTGGTTCCTTTAAACAAAATAAAACAACAACAAAAAAACCAGAAAGGGGTGGTAGGGGGATCATGTAGGCTCTAAAGGGAAGCAGAGCATTTCCAAAGCTTTCTCAGAGAGAGGGATTTGCCCTTCATCTTGCTTGGAAGCAGGAGGTGACAGCGAATGCCTCTGATGGATTCTAGCTGCTGAAGAGCAGGTACCACTCTGCCCCATAGGGGCCATCATTAGCATCTTTAACTTCACACTCTCCGATGTTGGGTCTTGCTTTTGCCAACAATGTTCAACTTACAGAAATTTCCCCTTCCAGCACATTCTTCTGTTGTGCTCAGAAATGGGGGTGGAGGAGAGGAGTTGCTGCCTCTTATCTAGGGATTATCATCTAGGGATGTTACCTCAGTTCCCTGCTAACCCCTGAAGCAACCCTGTAACCTAAAAATAGGATTTTGCCCCTCAGTTTTCTTTAGTTTCTTGCTTCGTTTGTTTGTTTTTTGAGACAGGCTCAAGGTAAAACCAAGGATGGCCTTTAATAGAGATTCTCCTGCCTCAGCCTCCCAACTGCTGGGATTACAGTCCTGTACCACTACATGCAGTTACTCTCCTATCTTTTTCACCTTTGTGTCTACCTAACACCATGAGTAAGAGAAAGGGAGTCCTAGGGACAGGAGAGAGTGGTAGCACTTAGATTCAATCATGTGTCTTTTCCTTTGCAACTCCAATGGTTGGTGATAGAGGAGAACCTCCAGGTCCTCCACCAGGTGTTGGCAACAATAGATTGCCAGGGCACCAGGGAGCTCCAGTCTACCCCCCTGAGATATAACCACGTGCTCTCTTGTCTGCATACACACTAAGAGAAACAAGCCTAAAGATGAACCCAGGGACCAAAGTCCCCCTCGACAAACTCGATTCCCAAGTTTATTGTTTGTTGAGCGCTGACAGCAGTCGCTGGAACAGAGCTGAGAAAACAACAGAGGCCTGGCCCCTGAGGCTCACAACTCAGCAGAGACAAACAGCTCAGACGCTGGGGATCCAGGATGCTAGGAGCCAGGCAGCCACCTCCCTGCTGGCCTGCTTGCCTGCCTCTCTCCCCATCATAGGTCTGTCTTTTTTTGGAAGCAGGAAGGGCAGGGGGCAGGCCAGGATCTAAAGGAGGAGGGGGAGCAGAAGAGAGCCATGTTGGGTATGGGCAAAAACGGGCTGGGCAGAGGGGGTCCTCAGAAGCAGGGGATCCTGAAACCCCTCCTGTCCATCAGATAGAACAGTCTCAGATTCTCCTGGAACCAGAGTCTCCATAGTGGGCTACTGAGGCCCTTTATTCTCTGAGAAGCACCAACCCATGTTCTCTGGTTGGATGACACCTGGTCCAGGATTTTAAATTTTTCCTTCAGGAAAAAAAACAGAAACAAAAACAAAACAAAACAAAAAAACCAAGACAATCAAGAAGTATGGAAGCAACTGGTCTGTGCACTGGGCTCTGGTTATCACTGGCAGTTTTCTTGTCCTTACTCAGTGGATGCCCTTCTTGGGTTCTGTTGGAATTCATGAGAAAAAGGAAGGGAGGCCAGAGCAGAGTCCCCAACAACGTCTTCCACTGGAGGAGGAACAGCTACCCAGTTGCGCTCCTTCTAGTTTGGTCCACACTGCTGTTAGAATGAGGAAGATGCCTGACTGTGTGCTCTGATACACTGACAAGCTCAGCTCCCAGAGAAGGGAGGACGACAGCTGTGATCTGAGGGGAAATGAGTCTATCCCTGGGCCCCAGGCTCAGACCCTGCCTGCAGACATGCCCTCTGTCCCTGGCCCAAGATGTGTCTTCTGTACCTTTTGCTGTGTTTTTGTGCAGTATTTTGTACAGTATTTCATGACCTCACTCTTTCCTTCATCCAGACTTTGCTCCAAACACTATTGACCCACAGAGCCTTCCTTCACTGTCTACCCCAAGACCCTCCTCTCACTCAGAGCCTTGCAACAGGCAGCTGTGGGGCACCACAGTGGGACTGGTTGCTATATAAATTTCTACATCATAGAAATCTTCACATCTACCTGTCTTGTCTTGCCCAGTGGCCCCTCTGCTCCCCAGCAGAAGATCATGGCTATGCCTGGCATTTTCCATAGAGGAAAAAGCATATGCATTATAACTTCATAAGGCTTCTCCTCCTGTGAACACACCCGCACAGTTTAAGCAAGTTTCTTTGACTTACTGTTAAATGTAAAACAAGCAAATCTGGGACGCTTTAGGTTCAGCTGTCATTGAGACCTCAGTGCGAATGAGTTTACTAATTCCTCCCGTTGACACAGATGTGGAGGAGGCAATAACACAGAATTAATGATGACTGGCATTCACTGGTATTTTGCTATCCATGTGTGGATAACCTTGTTTGTGGTTGAGAACACCAAGGCTTAGACAGGTTGGAGGAGTTTTTATTTGGGTGGGAGAGTATCAATGCTTTAGGGTGAAGGCAGGAAACACCAGAAACTGGGAAGAAACCCAGCACATGAAGACAAGAATGCTCATGACAGCAAGCTACCAGCTTCCACTTGGCCCTCTACCTAGGCCGTCCGTTGACTTTGATATGGTTCAAACATCAAGAATCAGAGCTCATGGAGACCACTAATGTCTCCTATGTGCTCTGTGTGGGCATTAAGACACAGCTAGTGCATGTGCCTCCTGTGCCTTCCCACCGAGGGGCTGTCTCATTGCTGCGCTTCTTCCTGCTGGTGCTATTATCCTGGTAGCAAGCAGTGTTGGTCCAAATGTATGTAAATATTTGATTGCATTTATGAATGAGTGGGAGATGGAACAACAAAAGTGCTGATACCAGAGATAAGAAGGAGGGGGTTGTAACATAATACAACTGAGACAAAGATGGAAGGCATTTAGCATGCTAAAACAGCAGATCCTGAGTCGCCTTCACAGACTCATTAGACTGTGCGCTCAATTAGGAATAGGAAGAACAAAAGGAAAGAATGAACATGAAATCACAGGAGTGTCTGGCTGAAGCATGCCTCTCAGAGGTGATACATAATTGGGAAGCTGATCCTGGGTTTTAGCTGTCTTGGGGGAACTCTGGAACCACACACTGTAGGTATAAGACCCAGGCTGCCTGTTCCTGACCCTGCACCCCACCATGCAGGGTCAAAGCTCTTACTCACATTAACTTGGTTTCTATCAGTGTCTCCTTGTCAACCTGGACCGAGGTGCCTTGTGGAGGCTTAGCTGGAGTAGAGTGAAGAGAAGCCTGCAGTCAGTTCTCTGTCTGTCTTTGGCCTACTTTGCCATCTCGCCCATGGCTTTCCAGAACCGCCTACAGCCACTAAGAAGAGTACGTCTTCTAGAGTGAATCCATGACTCACAGGCAAAGAAGCACCTGGCTCCTTTTTTGGAAAGCCTGTCCAGTTAAGCAGTGTTTTAAGCCAGTACACTCCATCCATAGGGAAGTATCCCGTTCTGGTCATATCTCTCTAGCTTTCTCCTTCCATGGAAGGCCCCCAGAAAGATCCCAGGCAGCAGGCTGCATGCGCGGCCAATGGAGGTGTTTTCACAGGTCTGCCACGGTGTCATTACTCACAGCCTCCAGAGCAGGCAGCAGTTAGACAGAAGGACAGAGCACCAAAGCTATGCTTAGCCTCCCACCGGCTCCTGGCTTCTTCTTGCCAGCACCCTTCCCTTCCAGACTTAGGAAGGGGTCTGTAGTCCTCTGGCTTCTACTAGGGAAACCTTTAGTCATGCTCCAGCCCTTCCAGCTGTGCTCAGACCTGGAGACGTGTTTCATATTGGCAGCAGAATCTTTGAACACTAGCAACTTGTTTGAAAAGTATAACTCACATGGAACCTTTGCAATGATGACTAATTTCCTATCATTATGACGTCGATGGAAAAGAAAAGGCCCTGCCTTCAGCAAGTTCAAGACTGTGCCTCTCTTTTCCCCATTTTTCCTCCTAGAAGATTGGTCTCGCTTGTCATGCCAGGGCAAGGACCAGTGAGCAGAAGAAAGAAAAAAAAAAAAGAAGATAATTTTGCACAGTGGTCCTTGAGGACCAATTAGATGCTCCGATTTATAACAGACACCCGTCTCCTAGGATCTGAGCATCTTCCAGGGTCAGGATGTCAAGGGAAAAGGAAGCAAGCATCTTGACTTCCAAATGGAGAGACTCTATCCCAAGCAGGGTGACCGAGGCAGGCAGGGGAACTGAGCTGCATGAGAGATGTCACCAGGGTAGGAAAGACAAATACATGGAATTCACATCTAAGATGACACCCTTGAAAGGCACCAACTTTCTAAAGTCTCTGTGATCTGCAGGCCTCTTTGTGTTTTCTTTCTCTTTTGGGGGCCTGACTGTGTGTGGTCAGAATCTTTGTTCTGGGACATTCAGTAGAGCAGCCCACAAACTTCTGGTCTTGGAATTCATACAAGAGAGAAAAGGATCTCAGTGGAACACTTGGATAATCAGGGTTATTTCTCTGACAAGGGCTGAATGTGTGAGAGCACAGTAAATATGGAGAATAGGTAGGACGGACGAGCAGAGGGAGATGAAGAGATAAGGAAGCCCATGTCAGAAAGACTAGGGATGTCAAGAACAATGCTCTCTGAGAAGAACAGACAGGGATGTTGGAAAGAAGGAGGGCTCATACCAATAATCCACAGCGGAGGATGGCTGCCACAGCTGCCCTGGTTTGTACCTCAACTTTCCTTTCATAGACCAAAAACTCACTACTTCTTCCCCAGTCCAGGAGCAGTGGGAACCTAAGGCTCTAGGGCTAGTTTTCAGGGGATTAGGAGAACTGGGTCATGAAGAGGTAGGAGCTCTGACTTCTCTGGACAAATTGGTGAGACCTTCCCAAGGTCAAGCAGCAGGCTGGCAATAGAGCCACACTAGAAGCCAGGTCCCAAATAACAAACTCAGCTACTAGATGCCAGATACTGTGTGAGCAACAGAAGTTCCAGAAGAAGTCAGTCTACTGAGGAGGATGGATAAAGAAATAACAAATGGAAGTTTTTTCCAAGCTAAAGCCAAACAGGTGACTTCAGATTCAGGGAGATCACAAGGGCTGGGTAAGAAAACTGAAAAGAAAGAAGAAAGCAAAGCAAACTTCAAGTCCCAATCTATACAGGTGAACTCTCACAACTCTGGAGAGAAAATAAAAGGAACCCAAACGTGCCCATGGATCTCCATTGCAACATGGGAAATAAGATGACAGAGCAACATCATCAAGACCCAAGAGACAGAGCTGAGGTGTTCCTCAGTGGTAGAGTGTTTGCCTGGTGTGGGAAGCCTTGGGTTTGATTCCCAGCACTGCATAAGAAAGACATAAGAGAAAAAGGTTTTGATGTTGGGATTCTAAGCGCTGTCAGATTGTCAACCAAGGATGAAGATGGAGTCTGGGTTGAACATATGAGAATGCAGTTTATTTCCTACTCAGCAAAGTTAAAGATATATATCTATAATGATATTCCAACAAAACTGCTATTATAACACTACAAGGAAATGTAAGGAAAGAACAATGTTTGCACAAGAAACAGTAGCATCTCTGTGTCACCTTATGGAAGGGGCAAATCCAGAGGGACAGGGAAGGAGTCACTACACCACTGTGCTCATAACACTGAGGATGCATGTCCTTCCTATAGTCAAAACATACTACCAGGTTATGTGGCTGAGTGATATTTCCATGTCCACAGTAAGTTTAATGCCCTTTAATCTTCTATTCAACCTCTAGTCATAATCTAGAGGAAATTACAGTTATGTAACAGAGGTACAAGGTAAAGATAATATATAATATACTATTGTTATATTATACCTCACTGCATGATATAGTATACAACATGTTATATATAGTAGTATATATTATGTATAGTATTTAAATTTCATGTTAGTATAGTATTTAAATTTCATTTTTGAGATATTTCACTCTGTAGCCCATGCTGGTCTTGAACTCCTGACCTTTTCTTAGCCTCCTGAGTGCTAGATTATAAGCACCGGCTACCATGATTGGTTAAATAGTGTGTATGTGTGTTATATTGTGGTGGTTTGAATGAGAATGTCTCCTCTAGGCTCCAAGTATTTGGACACTTGGTCCCCAGTTTGTCATGCTATTTGGAGAGAGTCATGGAACCTTTAAGAGATGTAGTCATGCTGGAGGAAGCATGTCACTGAGGGCAGGCTTTGAGAGTTCACATCCATGCCTGCTTACATTCTGGACTGTTCTGCTTCCTGTGTCTATTTGAAAATGTAAATGTTTAGCTGTCTGTTCTGGTTGCCTCCTGCCATGCCTGCCCACCATGATGGACTCAGCCCTCTGGAACAGTAAACCCAGTACACCTTTCCTTCTATAAGTTGCCTTTGGTCATGGTGTTTTATCACAGAAACAGAAAGGGAACTAATACATATATATTCTATCATAAATATAATTATACACAGCATTTAAAGCATTATATTGTATTGTATATACCATACTAGCATATAGAATCATATTATAATATAGAATATCTTATTTCCATAGCTAGTACATGTACTTCTAGCAGTGGGTATGAGCAATGTTGTACATGCTTTGAGCAGAAGCTCTGAACTCTTTTTTAAAAAATAAAGTATTATCTTATCATTATCATCTTGAGAAAGGCCTCCCTATGTAGCCCCAGCTGGCTTTAAACTGGAGATCCTCCTGCTTGCTCTCCCGAGATTACAGGCATGTGTTATAAGCCCAGCAGAAGCTATGAGCTTTTGACTGCAAGTGTTAGTTCGAAGCCGTGCCTAGGTGACATGGTCCAAAGGATGAACAGCTTCTCCACAAATATCTGGTGGAAGAGAGTTGAGGAGAGGTTACCTAGAGGGCATCTGGCTCACAACCTCCATTTATAGATAATGGATACAGAGAGGGTTGGTGACAAGGAAGGGCTACCAGTTGAAGAAGTATCCAGGAAGGATAACTAGCCAGAGTGAGTCTGAAAACCGAGCAGGAAGTGGAAAGCTGGACCAGAAACTTGATGTTCAACTCTCAGAGAACCCGAGAGTAGAGGGGGTAGGTAGGGGTGACTATTCAGGAATGCTTGGTGGGCTGGACCTGGGAGAGGTCTGGAGAAATTAGAGCTGATTCCCCTTGGTTAGTGTCTGTGAGAGCTGGAAAGAAGCAGCTTTAATACAGGCAGGAGGAGCCTTGGAGCTGCAAGAGAGGGTCCTGGACAAGAGCTACCCTTCCCCAAGCAATGCCCATGCACCAGACCTGTGTGAGGTCACTATCACACAAAAAAATATGAGGGAACTCTATTCTGATTGATCATACAATGATGGGCTGGGTGTTGAGGTTTACGCTTGCTACCCCGGCACCCAAGAGGATGACGAGGGATGATGGCATGTTGGAGGACAGCAGCCTGGGGTAAATAACTAAAATCCTCTCAGAAAAAAGAAAGAAAGGAAGAAAGGTGGAAAGAAAGGAAGTGGAAGGGAAGGAGGAAGGGAGTGGGGAGGAAAGGCAATGATGCTAGAAGGCCCAAATTCTGGAACTTTCCCAAGTCCCACTGACAACAAATGCCCAGCTAGAATCTGAACCTAGGTTGGGTTAATTTAAAAGCTCAGCTTCTGAAGAATCAGAGCACTCCAATAATCACATGCTGATTCACTAGTAAGAAGTGTCTTTCCCCACTTAGGAGACAATGTGTGCTGTTCCCTTCTTGAACCCTGGAACCAGCCCCTGTGTACAGTGCATCACCATCTGGGTGCCTTGACTGGCCCATGGGAACAGATTAGGACTCATGTGTTTACCCAACAGGACTTAGAAAATTCCCACATGGGAGTGCATCAGTATTTGGGGTTCCTTTTCCCCCAGCTCTGAGCACTAATGGTGCCCCCGAGGACGTAAAGACTGACCATGAGTCTTTGCATCTGAGGGAGATAGCCGAGACCCTGAAAAAGTACGAGGATAGATGCTGGAGCCTTTTGTTCGTGCACTCTTAGGCTCATCTCTGTCCTCTAACCAACCTCAAAGGCATATTAATGGCCCTGACTGCCCCTTAGAGCCTAAGCTAGCCCCAGAAACAACCCCACCCCTGCTGCCCCTGTGTCTCCCTGGGAACTTATGTCTCCACTGAGCTTAGAGGGGGCGGGGAGGCAGGCAGAAAGGCAGACCCAAGAGAATATGTATGTCAGTTAAGGTTTGTCGTTTACACGTGGAGATCATTAACGAGACTTATTTTTAAATTGTAATTGCAAAATGTAAATGCTCCCCAAACTGATGTGTAATTGCTACCCCTCCACCCCAGCCCTTCCCCTCTGGTGCCAGCTTTGCAAGGAGAGAATTAGAAAATAAAAAGGGGGTGGATTATGTAAGCAAAACGATTTTAAAAAAAGAGAGCGAGAGCTAAGAATTTAAGTGAGACAGCTGGCGGCTTCTCTGATTGCCACACTTCCAGCATTAGCTGCAAAATTGTCCTTGCCAGTCGCACCCATCCAAGCAGTAGTGTCAAACTGTGTTTAGTCCCCAAGACAGACCACACTGTCACTCACTTGGAAAGACAGTGCAGTGGTGGGCATGTGCACATCAGGGTCCAGGGGTAGACTAGTCGGGGCCATGTTTGAACTTTGCTTCCATCTCAACTGTGGAGGACACCCATTTTCCAGAAAGATACAAACCATGCAGGAGTTAGCAGGCAACTATTTCCTGCATTCTAGTGGGGAGGTGAGGGCACTTGGAATGGGGGGTTCATAGGTGGGCTTCTGTAGCCCCAACAATGCAGCCTCAGTCAGGAGAAAGAAGGGCTCTACCATGCAGTCCCTGGGGACAGCCTCACTTCCACTTCGGTCACAGAGCAAGCCGTAGGACTGGGCAACAACACACACTGCTTCTCCAGGTACCCAAGTCTGCTCCAGGCTTCCTTTTTTTCCCTTGTCCTCCATCTTCCTCAAGCTCTCACCCTAGTCACTGTTCAGTGTAACATCACCGAGCACTCAGGCTCCAAATGCCAAAAAGATTGTGAACCTGTGCTCCAGGAGGATTGCTCAATAAATAAATGTAGTTCAGTCTTGACCCCCCTGCCTCCCCCCCAACTACACCAGCATCACAGAGCTACCCAGGCAGGAAGTGGGACAGTCATGGATGCCTGTTCTCTCCTCTGACAAAGTCTTTTATGAGCCTGTGACTACTGACCATCTGCTTGGGGAGCTACCTGGGTGCCTCTCTCCCTGTTTTCAGGGGAAATCGGCTTTTCTGAGGAATACAACAATGATTTCTATCCCCAGAAGGAAGCCAGATGAATAGTAAGGTTCACAGGGGCCCTGAGACATCAGGGAAAGCTACAAATCCTAGACCTGTCTCCAAGGTTGTGACCGGATCTCACCATAACAGATCCAGGTCCAATCCTGACATACTGGAAGGAGAAAAAGGTTGTTTTGGATCACCAGACTTCTAAATCCCTTACTATACTTCATGTGGGACTGTGAGACCATGAGGTTAGACCATGAAAGAAGTTAAAAAGCCAAAAGACTAGGGTTGGAGAGATGGCTCAGTGGTTAATAGCAGTGGCTGCTCTTGCAGAAGGACCAGATTTGGTTCCCAGCACCCACATGGCAGTTAACATGTGTCCTTAACTCCAGTTCCAGGAGATCCAATCCTCTTTTGATCTCCACAGGCATTTGCAAGACATGGGCACACATATATATGCAGGTAACACACACATAAAATAAAAATAAATAGGAATTTTTTAAAAAGCCTAAAGACTCAACAGTGGCAATAAAAACCATGCCCACATCTGATAAGAGGATTTCTATTCACAGAGGGTTTCTGTTCAAAGTGCTTAATACAATCTAAGGAACCATTTCTCCAAGTTCACCAGAAACACCTGAGGCACAGGTTCCTCCATGTTCGTCAAATCCTTGGCGGGGGAGGGGGCCTGTCACCCACTTCACAGACCCAGAGTCTGACTGTGGGGCAGGGGGAACTGTATTTGTCACCAACATCCCAGGTGATTCTCAGGTGATTATACTCCCTCCAGAGTTGTGCACATGCGATCATCATCACGGATGTGTGCAACACCCATCTATCTGCATCTTGTGACACACACAGAGTACAGACAGCACAGGATAGGTTGCCTGACCCTCATCCTTGAAGAGCTGGGGAGGCATACTGACACGAAAATGTAACATCATGCTTGCTGTCTAGCGCTGTGTTTGCCAAGTGTCTGCTCGGGTGACCAGCTGGTACTAGAGGCTTTCAGAAGGATGGAAATTGTGCCTGGGAGTTCACCATGTGCCAAAGGACAGAAAAGCATGCCTTACTGTTGGGTGATCCCGCAGCCTCCGGGATGGTCTTCGGGAGACTCACCCCCTCTTCTCACTTCCAGCTGGGCCAGAAATGCTTCCTGTCAGCTACAGCCGGATCACCTGCAGAAGGAAGGGCAGAGCAGCTCTCAGCAGGAGCAGCAGAGTACAGACACTGGGTTCTCTCACCCCACTCCTCCTCCAAAAACACGTTCTAGAGAGAGCATGGATGTCATTTCCTCTTCAGACATTTTTACTGTATTTGCCATTCAACTCTCTGTCCTCAACAAGCTGCGGAGTCGTACCACACCCAACTCATTGTAGAGCCCAAATTTTGTCACAGTTGGGCCTCCCATGTTATAGCCTGTCATGTTTCCTAACCCCGGGTGCATGACAACCTCCCATCCAGCAGGGGGCAGGTCTCTGGGAGTCATTCCAGATCCTAGGAAGACAAGTTGGCACCTAGTTGTAAGACTCCAAGGGAAGACAGAGGAAGAGGGAGCACCAGAGCTATGTCCAGTGTGCAGGTGAGCTTTGGATCTAGGTGATGGATGGGCAGGCTTTGGCCAGGGGTCTGGAAGGACACTAACTGGGTGAGGAGGGGAAGGTCCTTGAAGGGAACAAGGAGGAAGAGTCAGAGAGGAAGTGGACCAAGAGCAAAGAAAGATAACCTCAAACTTGAAGAGGCTGCTGGCCGCGTGCTTTTTAGAGTTATTTCTAGGTTAAAGTGAATTAATATTGTGAATTAATTTTGACAATATCTGAGGTGAACTGAAGTGTCTGCAGGCAGAGGATGGGTGGTCAGCCTTGCCATAAGGTCTGGCCAGAAGTTCCCAACAGACCCATCATTTTCTGTGGCAGATGTGTCGGCAAATCAACTCCAACCCTGCTAGGAGGTAGGACTGTAGGGTCACCAGAGCAGGGGCTACTTTCAGTGATTCCAGGGCAGCGCTGGGCAGCACCTCCACTCAAGAGCCGCAGCCCTACACCCAAGGCAACCGCATCTTTAACATTAGCAGCTCCTTCCTAGTTAACACCATCTTGGTCTCCCTGTAAAAACACATTTGCACCTCAGTAAAGAATGTAATTAACCAGTGACATGACAACAGGAGAAGTGGCAGCCCAGGCTGGGAGCCACCGCAGGGAAATGGAAATGTAGACATCTGCCTGAGCAACAGCCTTCCGGAGTGTGTGCATTTGTGCATGCGTGCGTGTGTGTGTGTGTGTGTGTGTGTGTGTGTGTGTGTGTGTGTGTGGAGGTGAGGATGCAGACAGCATCCAGGATCCTAAGGGGGGTTGAATTCCCAGCTGGAAGAAAGAACACAGGTGAGCTAGCGTGGGATGAACTGAGCAGCGCCAAGCTAAACAGGAAGCTCCTAACAAATGTGCTCTGGATTAAAGCAATGCCCCATGCCTGCTCCACAGCCCAGACTGCTCCCGAGAGGAGAGGAGATGAAGGATACTAAGACACATTGGCAGGCCCTCCTGGCCATTGTCTGTTCTAGGGGAGCCACTCAGAAGGGCCAGAGACATCAGCACCAACAGTGGAGGGAGTGGGCACAGTCCGTATCAAATTACTCCTGTTTCACTCTCTCCACCCTGCTCCTCCATGTGACCCTGTCCCGAGCTCTCTAATGACTCCCAGAGCTCTGGACATGCAAACCTGGGAGGCAAGTCTGAGTTCTCCTTTCTCCTCGTTCTACACAATCTTCATTTCCTGCCACCATCTCTTCTCGTCTCTTTCTAATCAGAGCTGAAGAGCATCTTTTCTCCGTTCTGTTATCAGTGACACAATCTAGACAGGACCATCCTCTCTGGCCATGCTAGTCAGCCCTCCTGCCCCATGCCATCAGACCGTACCACACTCATACAGTCACTGACTTCATCAAGGAGCAGTGAGAACTCACAGCCTTTCATGGGCTTATGGCTGAACCATCACTTTTTCCAGGACTCCAGTGACACCTTGCCCAGAGAAGGCACTCAGACAATGTTTAGTGACTACGATAGACCAAGCACAGCCTTCTGGGTGTCTTATTTGGACCATTGTCTTTCTAGATTCATCCTCCCTTCTGGACCCAAGGGTCCTCTCCTCTTCACTCGGTCAAAACTCTTTTTCACACCCGGGCCAGTTTGCCATTCTCTCAACACTCCAGTTCTATATTTCTACCTGACAAGACACTGTCATTCTTCAATATTCATCTCAAACAATCTGGTGGTTGCCTCTGTGGCCAAAAGTAATTTTTCTTCCTCTGTGTTTCTAAGTAACATGCTGCCTGTCATTCTCTGGAAGCTCTTGGCACATTCCATCTGATGCTATGGTCATCTTACATCCTGTCATCTCTTTCCAAACTGTGAGCATCTCACAGCCAGGAACCTTATCTTAAAATATTTTCAGTCTCCATATATAATATCTTCTTTAATTCTTAAACCTTAGAAGTAATAACTTTTATTACCTTTCCAAAATATACATGCTTATTATAGAAAATAGACAAATAAGAGGAGAAAGTTATTAGTCGTAATGCTGTAATATGAAGATGATCACATTTAATATTTGGAGTAAAATGCTCATTTCTTAAAATAGTACCATATCATACATACAGTTTTGCATTTAACAATATATTGTAAATACTTTCATGTAAGAGAAATATATCATTTTAACAGCTATATGGTATCACATTTGTGAATGTACTATAACTATTCAGCTAAAGTTGTATTTTATGTTGTTTAGATAACCTCTGGTTTTGCCATTATCAACAAGTAATGACCATTCTTGCTGGCTGGCTTTGCTTCAGACCTTATCATATTCCTAGAGTAAGTTTTAAGATGTGGAATTGCTGAGTGTAAAGGTAGATTCATTTTAAAGAGCTTCTACAAACTCCTTGCAAGAAGGTCACCTTGCTTACGTCCTCCTAGCAGCATATGAGAAATGGTCTTTTTGTCCTTGCCAAGTAGTTGTTCCCGTTTTATAGATGTGACTGATAAGGCTTAGAAAAGCCAAACATGGTATCATTGTGCTTTATTGTCTGACTGTAGCGATTTTATGTACTTTGTTTTTCCAAGGCCTCCTTCTCTTTGTTCTTGTATTTCTTACCAATGCAAGGAGAGTACTTGCAGTTGTCAGTGCTAAACCAATGTTGTTTCCCCAGAAGGAAAGACAGGTGGGGGTGCCAGGAGGGCTATTCCTAGAGCCTTGCTAACATTATCCTCCCTACCTTGCTCTCCAAGTGTCTGAGGCTGCTGTGGTCAGTGGAACTGCTTTGAGGTACTGTTTATAATACCCTCCTCCCCTTTTCAGGGAAGGTGTGAATTGCTCAGTTTATTAAGAATCTATTATGTGCCTGAGTCCTGAGCATCCAAAGATGATGCTCTCCCCTGCCTCTCTCTCATTGTGGCCCTCACTCCCCCCCATTCACTCTCTCCTTTCCCTCACCTCCACCCTTCCTTCTCTCTCTCTGTCCTCAAGATGCTCATATTCAAGTGGGAAAGATTAATGGGTAGAAAGTCGCTACTTTCTGGGATGTGTGTGATGCCGTTTCTGACTCCACCTCACCATCTCATCCTCTGCCAAGACCCATAGGGGCAGGTCCAGGTTCAGGCTGGGGAAGGCAAGAAGCTCAGCTCTCTCTCGCCATGCACTTTATAGCACTGGGGGTTAGCAGGGAGAAGCGCCCTCTCAGGTCCTGCTGCAGTCACAGGTTTCTGACTTTCTACCCTGGTTGCACCTCTACCAACCCCAGCGTGATGCTGGGACTCTGAGAGGATTCAGACCAACGTTAGAGAAGAGAAACCTATCCACCTCCCGCTCCAGGATTAATAAAATGCACATTAGTGAGAGGAAGGATGATCAGAGGTGACACCAGCAGGCTGTGTGCGGGGCACCGCTTCAGGGCTACAGTATACATAGATTTCTCTTTTTCCCACAACTGACAACCCGCTATCTCCCCTTGTTTCCTACCGCCTGCAGAAAGCTCCCAGGCAGAAATATAGCCTGTAATCTCCTTTCTGTCACTAGCAGTGATTCCTCTGAGCATAAGGAGGCCAGTTCACATGTCAGAGAACTCCAAGGAAAATAAAAGACAGTTGCAGGCAGGTAGGGAGAAAGAGACTGCAGATGTGTGGCAGCCATTCTTCCTTACTCAGCTACCCTGGGGAGCAGCACGTACCTTTTCACACCAGGGCAGAGACTCCCACCATGCTATTCTTCATCATTTAAAGTCATCTTCCTTTGGGGGTTACAGAGAGATGGCTCAGTAGCTAAGAGCACTGGTTGCTCTTGCAGAGGACCCAAGTTTCTGTTTTCTAGCACCACATGGTAGCTAACAACTGTTTGCACATACATGGCACACTTACATACACACAGGGAAACACTCATACACATAAAATAACAATAAATAGATAAAACTTAAAAGCTGAGAGGCAGTCAGCCTGGGATAATCCTCCTTGATCCTGGGCTAGAGCTGGACCCAATGGACAGATAGACTGACAGGCAGGGCTGGGTCACAGAGGCAGAGAGAAGGACACCCAGAGCCTGGGCCCTATGTCACCTGGTGTGACAGCCCAGATGTTTAGGGGACAAGAAAGAAGTAGGAGCTTCAGCTTGAAGATAGAGTCCCTTTCACCCTGACCACCTCCACAGACAGTAGAGCGACGTCCTTTGCAGCTCTTGAGCTCTCCTAGGGCCTTCCCCACTGCCCGAGCGCTTCACACCTTGGGTGCCCTCTGACAGGGAGGGCAGAAAATGCCTCTTTTGCTAACCCACACTTGGACCTTTTTGCAGGTGAACAGGACAGCAGGGAAGACTGAGTCCACAGAATCTCTGGTCAAAAGTCCAAACCAAAGGCCTGTCCACTTTGGGGAAGTTTCTTCATTCTACCCCAGCAACTAAAAGGTGCTGAGTTCTTTGTCTTGAGTGACCCCAAAGTCCTGAGAGCTCTGCACTCACTCTGGAGCCTGCCCAAGGGCCTCCTCTTTGGTAAGTGTAACTATGGCAGTGTGGTTTGGCTGATGTCCCTCCTGCATGTGGTGGGCACCTGTGATAGCCTGTAGCTTTCTCCCTTCTCTGTACTGGGGTGTGCAAGCCAAGGAGGAATGGTAGCTAGCATCAGATCTGCCGCAGGTGTTCTGTGATGTCGGACCAAGTCTTCTACTAGTCTGAAATTGGTTTCATCATTACCCCTGCCATTGCTCTTCATGATTGTTACCTGTAGGCAAAAAGCGGGGCATTTCCCATTCCATTTTGGAAGGACTTTTGATGGCCTGTTGAATTGAACTACCACCCTAAGGACAGCCTAGAATGTAACTCATGCAATTAGGCTGGCCTCCATGAGTCCACGCTGCAATCTTCTGAGAAAGGAGGGGCTTCTCGGAAGTCTTTGTCATATCAATCTTGTTTTCACTGTTTATTCCCTGTGCAAAACCCAATGTGGATCTCCAGGGCTTATGAAGATGGAACTCAGATTTCTTAGTTTTCACTCTTTTCCTTCATCATCAGCTTGGACTTTACCCTCAGATACAATGCCCTGGTAGCTCTGGATCTGAACATTTGCTCCAACTGAGCCAAGCTGCCACTCTCCAACACCAATACCTAGTACACATCAGCCCTGAGAGCCCTGTTCTCCTGCTAGAGAACCTGTTACCAGTTTTGCCTTTCTGCCTGCAGCTCCCACCAACCTCTAAGGCCAGTTCCAGCCTTATCTCCCTGTTGCTGAAAGCTCTGCCTCCTGTACTCCCACTTATGACTGGCCCTTAACCGTACTGTATTTTCTGAACTTCTACTCTTTGAGTTGAACAAAATCATTAGATCAACCTGTGTCTTTATTTCTTGCACTCCCTCTGTGCACACCTAGGTTGTCACTGAGTCTGTGAAGATCAAACAAGGTATTGTTCTTCTCACACAGAGAGGAGACATTTCTAGAAAATATTAACTTAGATCAATGCTGAATCAGTTCAGTCAAGAGTTTGCCTACTTTGTTATTAGTATTCATTGCTGAAGGCATTGCAATTCTCTATATTTCAATATGTCCTTGAACGGAGAGCTTTTGACTGAACTGAGGATTATTTCACATGCTTCCTGCACTCCTTGAGTGTCGGAGAGCCTGTACAGAAGAGTGGTGTCAGACAACATGAATTCCAATGCTGGATCTTGTTCTCTACTCTGTAATCTGAACGAGTATCACAGTAAAAGCTTTCTTATTTCTATAAAATGGGAACAGTAGTACCTAACTCAGGAGGTATTCCTTAGGATTTTATGATATTACATGATGTGTTTAGTGGGTAGTAAGGGCCTCTGCAATGACATCGAGTAAGCCTTTAATAAATGGTGATTATTAGAGATGGAGAGGTAGTTCAGCAGTTAAGAGCACTGGTTGCTCTTGCAGAGAACCTAGGTTCAACTCCCAGCCCCCACGTGGCAGATAACAAATGTTCATAACTCCAGTTCCAGGGGAATTTGACATCTTCTTCTGACCTCACAGGCAGTGCATGACACTGGTGCACTTATATATAAGCAGGCAATACACTCATACACATAAAATAAAAAATAATAAAATATTTTTCAAATGGTGATTATCATTCTTCATAGCAGTAATAGTGACAGATTGTTTTCTCTCAAGGTTACCTTTCCCCATATAGGGCGAATCATTTCCTCCCTTCCGCTCTCCTGGTAATTGGGACCACACCTCTAGGATAAAATCCAAAGTTCTTAGCCATGAACTCCAGGCTGCATTACTGAACTGTTAACATGTGTTCCTACATGTGTCCTTCCGTGAAGTGCTGAGCTTCCAAGGATTCAATATTTTCTACCTTGCACATTCATCTCTGTCCTATCATCAGGCCTGAAGTGTGTTTATAAAATGAGGGAATAGATGGATGGGCAGGAATGCCAAAAGCAGTGGAGAGACCTGACCAGAGTCTGACCAGACATACAGTGAAATGGTGATTGGGAAAGGGAGCATGCTTTCTCAAGGGGCGAAGACTAGTCTCCTCCCCAACCCTCTCCCAGCTTTAAAGAAGAGGTTTAACTTGCCCAGCAAGATTTTACTTCTTGGGGGAAAACTTCAACCCCATCAGAAGCCTTTGCCATTGAAAATCTGCAAATCCTTCGCTGTACTGATCCCTCTTCTCCCCTGTCTCCTGTTCCTTCTTCTCCTTGCCATTCCTTTCCCTAGAAGTCAGATCTCTCAACCTCTGAACTCTTCTCCCTTCCTCGTCCAGGCTGAAGGATGACCTTGGGTTCTGGAGCAGCCTTCCTTCCAGAAGCAGGAGAAGGTAAGTGCATCTTGATACCACAATTTGTTCTTTTTCTGCCTCGGCAGAAGTGAGTTATATGTCTTTCCTCTCTGTCTCCTCTACCACACCTTAGCTCAGCAGGAGCTTCCTGTCCCAGCTCTGCTGCTCCTTTCCCACCCTTCTGCTTGGTGCTGCAAGAATGGCTCTAGCCATAAGAGCCTCCTTTCAAAGGTCCTTCAGCTCTTATCCTACCAACTTGTGACTGTTTGTATATTAACTATCTACCCCACTGGATTATATAATCCTCAGAAGAATCTTAAACTCACATGTTTCCCCAGAGTCTAATGTATATTATATACATATATATGGTGTTTAATAAGTATCTGTTGATGAAGGCATAAATAATTGTACATTCAACAAAGGACATGCTAAGCATTTAACACACCACATATGGTTCTCCTTTATTAGGAGGTATACTATCCAGTGTGCTACTTAATTCTTGTAATCTCCATGTGACGTAGAAAATACTAGTCCTATGTTGAAAGGGGGAAAACTGCGGTTAGAAGAATTAAGTGACTTCCCCAAAGCTAGTTAAGAGGGGAAATGAAAGAGCAGATCCTGGGACTGGAGAGATGGCTCAGTGGTTAAGAGCACTGGTTGCTCTTGTAGAAGACCTGGGTTCAGTTCCCAGCACTCACATGGCAGCTAAAAACCTTCTATAACTCCAGCTCCAGCGGATCCAACGCTTTCTTCTGACCTTCTCAGGCATTGCATGACACAGGTGCACTTACATACATGCAGGTTATACACTCATACACATAAAATAAAATTAAATTTAAAAAATAGATAGAATATTCTTTAAAAATAAAGAGCAGATCCCAAGGGTTTTATTATAGCCTCCTTGGCACAGTTCCTCAGTCCCTGCCCACCTGCCCTTTCTCCCATCCCCTGCTCCTTTCCCCTCTTCCCTCTGCCCCCTGCCCCCTGCTCACTTCTCCCATGACCCCTCCCTACCTGCCCCTAGTCATGGGAAGGTGTCAAGAAGTCAAGTTGCTTTTCTACCTCACTTGGGAAATAAACAAGAAGAATTCTTCTTCTCATCATTTGGTGAGTCAGTGACATTTCGTTTGACAAAGAATCTAGGAAAAGCCTCTCCTGGGACTAGTTTGGGGAGCAGACTCTGATAATATTGCTTTATTGAAAAGGGATGCTAGGAACTGAGCTCCGGATGGCCTTTTACATGAAATAATTTATGCAGAAAAGAGAAACATTTATTTTTAAAGAAACACACATTGATCTACACATAGTCACGATGACCGTGGTAAGGATAGCACACACACTCCCAGAATCACAGACACACAAGTGCACAGATCCTGGTCAGTGCTCGTGGTCATGGCCACACATGATAAGAAGCCAAAAGATTCCAAGTCAGGGGGATACACAATCATGGACATACCCATTTGCTAAGTAGTTCAATGGCCTTGACTGTCACATCTGTGCCCTCTGGGGAAAACTGCAATTTTCCCCACAATGTAAATTTCAGTCATTAAGGAATGCACAGAAATCATGGCATTGAAGAGATTAATCTCCGTGCCTCCGTGCCCTGCCTGACTCAGGGCCCTGCTCCCTCCTGTGTGATCACAGTTCACACAAGATGGTTTCACCCTGATGACCTGCTGCCCAAGGCGCAGCTCCACTCAGGAAGATTTATACCCTGTGCTCTTTGCAGGCTTCCACCACAACCTGCTCTGAGAAGAGCAGAGGAAGCATGACAAGGAAGGGAAATGAAAAGTCTATAAAATGCTCATCTCAGTTCTACTCAGAAAAGGCCTCAGAAATGGAATGGAAGAAGGGTTTTACTTAAAATGCCTGCCTTTCCAATCTGCTCACCAAGGGCTGGATTAGCACAGATCTGAGAGCCAGGAATTCCCTTCCAGCCATGGAGATTTTGACTTGGACTCAGTAGAGCCCCGGATGCTTGCTCTTATAGAATGGGCACCTGAAAACTCAGAGGGGCCAGAAACTTCACTGGGAACCAGGACACCTAGCTTGTACCAGTGACTCTCATGTATTAGTACTATAGTTCTCTGGGCCTCAGCTTCTCCTTTTGTAAATGTGAAGGTTAGAACTGGACAGTCGCTCCCAGTGCAGTCTATATCAGGGGCCACTTTGTTTTGTTCTGGCCCAGAGTTAGTAACACTTTCCATACTTCTAAATACGTCCCAAAGCATATCCGGCTACACCACAAGCTTTCTGTGCTTCCTGCACAATAGCTGGAAGGTCCATACTTCCTCCTCATCCCCCTGTTCAAAACTGAGACCTAAGTGTCTTGGTTAAGGTCACAAAAAGAATCACTATTGATTAACTTACATGGAGTCACTTCCTATTTACAATTACCCTGGAGTTTTGCATCAGTTTTTTTCTTATTGCCTATGTCAGACTTGTTTAATAATAATTGGAATTTCGTGTGACTTACAATATGCCCAGGGAAGATAATCCTTTCTTTAGGAAAAAAAATTGGACCTTCTTTTGGCTATTAGAAGAGAAGTCTAGTCTGAGAGGGAGCAGGCTGAAAGAAAAGGGGACTAAATTCACTCACTCAACAGGTGTTTGTTGAGTACCTGCTTTGAGTCAGAAATTGTTCACAAGTGCGACCAGAAGTGATAAAAAGCCAGCATTCTTGTTACAAGGGAGGTAAGAGCAGAGAAGACATCACAGAGCAGGAAACAAGATATTTAAAGAAAATACAGTGTCAGATGACTACGAAGTTGAAAAAGTAAATAAAGGAGAGTAGAGTATTAGGAACTTAAGACCCCTCACTGAGACTATTTGGGGAAAAGGAGGGATCAGTGGGAGATAGATGATGAGCAAAAGAGGCTGAAAGTGGGTGAATATGATTGAAGTGCATTATCCGCAGTGTGTAAAAATGTCATAATGAAACCCCTCCCCAATCTTTTTTCAGTACTGGATATTGAACCCAGAGCCTCAGACATGCTAGGCAAGCCATCAACTATTGACTCTACTCCAGATCTCTTTTTACTTCTTTTAAGGTTTGAGACAGGGTCTTAACTGAGTTGCCCATGCTAGCTTTGAACTTACTCTGCAACTCAGGCAGGCCTTGAACTCGAAATCCCAGTCTCAGCTTCCTGCAAGTACCTGAGATTATAGGCCTTGGTCAAAACTCTTATTTGTACCATTAACAGATACTAGTAAAGGATAAGGATATAGAGCACTTGCCTACAATCTATAGTTTGGGTTCATCCCCAACACGTCCACAAAAGTATTAGCAAAGGTTACTTTTTTTTAAAGGAAAAAAAAGTCCCTTCACTAACTTTAAAATGGGAAAACAGAGACTCAAAGTACAAAGAATATGAAACTCGGAGCAGAAAGGAGAAAAGAGGTTTCTGTAAGGAAACAGGCAGGGAGCAAAGTGTCTACAAAATTAAGGAAGAGAATATGGACAATGGAAACCTACTCTACTGGGAGAAGAAGGAAGTATACTGATCTTTGTGCAGAGTGTCATGCCCTCCTCTCCAGGCCAGGTATCCTTCTGGCATCTCCTCAGGCCTCCAACTAAGGAGAGGCAAGTCAGGCACTTGCCTGAGGCACAAAGTTCAAGGGGCAACCTCAGGAATGGAGCAAAATCATCTGTAGTCAGTTGATTGAGTTGCACAAGAGTCTGAGGCTAAAGAAGAATCAGTAGCACTGTCCCCGCCTTGTGTATGCATGTACTGAAATATCATATCGCACCCCAACAGCACACACAATTGTATCAATTAAATCATTTTAATTTTGTGATAGTTTGCTTATCATGCATTTGTATCACTAATTTTGATTTTTTTTTTCATTTTAAGAAACAATTGTATTAAACTATTAGTTCACTTCATTATTAAGTTTGGTGTGAACTTAGTGTCTGAGTCTGGGCAGACTCTGTTCCATGTCTTCAGTCCATATGAACACATACAGCAGCTTTGTGCTGGGAGGGAGAGAGGGCCATGGCCACAGATGGGGAAACCACTTGGGGACAGAAGCCTCACCAGCAAGACAAAGGGGAGCAGGATGTGTTCCTGGAATATGAACAACTTCAAAGCAAGACTGGTAGAGTTGAAGCATTCCTTACTCTCTGAGAATCTTGGGAAGCTGGGCTTTCTGTAGTGTGGAGAAAATCCCATGCTAATCAACTAGGGTGTTCAATAGAAAGACGAGGGCTCACTCTGGAGGGCTTGGGGACATAAGGGTGAGGGCAGGTTGCTAATGCTTCTCCTTCCAGCTCTGCCAAGCAGCTTCTGCTGCAAGGATTAAGCATTGAAGGTATCCAGGGGAGTTGTGAAAGTGGATCAATTGGTACTGTTGTGTTAAAGAGTAAACTTCCAGGAGCAGTAGCCTTGGTCAAAACTCTTATTTGTACAAGGTTGGGTACAGGTGGCCACTGATTGTCTTTTCTCCACAGGAAAAGCAGAGGACAGCCCCTTACCATCCTGTCTGCCTAAGAGAAAGGGAGGTCCTTCCATGCCCTTAGAGGCTAGAGAACAGGAAGGGAATTTAATGAAAGGGAGCATTCTAGAGGGATGAGTACCAGCACTCCATGTGCCTAGCAGCCAGTCCTTTTTCCTCACAGCCTCTCACTCCCTCCCTGGCCAGTATCCTCTGAACCCCGGCAACAAATCCTAGGACCTCAGATGATGATCCATTTGTGTGGTTCAAAATCTTATTCCTTTTAAAAATAAGATACATCTTGAATACACACATGCATTTGAGACCTTTTGTAACATGGCTCCTACCTAACTTTCCAGGCTTATCTCTTTTGTGTTGTTTTTTTTTTTAAGATCAACACTTCATTTGGTACAAAACATATGAAAGGGAGTTTGATAAGATTATGTACATTTCAAGATCACACTAACAACGATTCTCCAGGCTTATCTCTAAGATTATCCTTCAAGTACCAAGAGGGAAGAGCTGGCAAGTTATACTGCTGTGTTCTGAATGTGCCCTGAACTATTCATGGTGGAACCCTTCCCCACTGTGGTGATCCGAAGAGGTAAACACTTTCAGGGAGTTACAAAGCCGCAAGGGCTCTGCGCCCACAAAGGGGACGTGTCCTTACAGAAGGTCAACAGGAGCTCCCTATTTCTTCCACTACGTACGGTGCTCTCTACGAAGATGAGCCTCACAAAACACTGGATCTGCTAACATCTTGATCTCGGACATTCCAGCCTCCAGAACTGGGAAAATTATGTTCTTTTTAATCACTACCCACTTTAAGGTATTTTGCTACATTGTCTCCAATAGACCAAAGTGCACACTCACAGGCCAAGCCAGAGACTGCTTGTTTTTGTGAATATGGTTTTATTAGCACCCAGCCACACCCATTTGTTGACTGTTGTCTATGACTGTTTTCCCCTATGTGGCCCAGCTGAGCCCAGGAGTTGTACAATAGCAGAGCTGGATAGTTGCAAAAACAAAACCTCCTAGAATATTTACTATCTGAAACTTTACAGAAAAGATCTGCTGATCCCAGTCTAGGTTATGGTTCAAAAACACTCCTCTCCAGTGCAGTCTTCCATCTCATCCCACCAGGCCTTTGCTTGTTCCTAGGCTGAGGGATAGTCTTGCCACACTCTCGCCATTCTGTAAGGACCCAGATCAAATGTTACTTTGTGTTGCCTCCTGGATTCCTGCAAAAAATTGCTCACACCTCTTTACAGTCATGCATTGTTGGAGTGACCATGTAATTTATCAGTCATATTGGAATAATTTTCAGAGTGAAAGAGAGCATGATTACTAATTACACAGTCACTATGGGTTTCCACTGAGATCATTCCTGGCAAAGCCAGTTCACATGGGCCCTTCTCTCAGTACCTGCTTCCTTCTACCTCCTAGGGGTGAAGAGATGACAAACCTAGCTTCCTTCAAAAGGCAGCATGCTGAAGGGCAAGGAGAGTGTGGGGATTGTTTTTTAGTCACTCTTTGTAGACTAGACAGTTCTCCCACTTGTGATCTTCCTGCCTTACCTTCCTGAGTATTGGGACTACAAGGATGCACAATTCAACTGGCTTTGATTAGGGGATTTTTGACCCTTACAGTATCGTATAGAAAATGTCATCAACAAATACTTAGTGAAGTAAAGGAAAGAAGCATTCTGGCAGAAAGCTAGACAGTATTTTCTTGAACTGGAGCAAGCTGGAACACCACAGAATGGAAGAGCCACTGGCTGAGTAGAGAGCAGGAGCTTGGAGCTGGTGGTCATCCTGTGTTCATGCTTGTGTGCGTGTGCCTGTTTGCCCAGAGCCGCAGCCTGCTGGGTACGTGGGACACCTGGAGTAGTATCTGGCTCCCTTGTAGCCCCCAACTTCTCAACCCTACCAATCCTTTCTCTCAGTGTCTTGCCCTCCTGACATCTGGTCTCCTGGAGGCTAAGGCATACCTCCTGCTCTACAGGGTCCCTAAAGACATCAAAGGGCTTGGGCTTAGAATGGCCAAAGTCAGGAGAATTTGACTAGCTGCTTGTTATGTGAGGAAAGAGCCAATTCAAGAATGCTAGTTTATTTTTGTGAGTTCTTAACTGAGGCTGAATACTGGGTGATGAGAATTTAGATATGCATCTCCCTTCATAAAGCTGCATCCAGCACATTCTATAGGTTTCAGCTCACTAAAATAGGAGATAGGAAACAGCAAGGGACAGAAGACCCATTTAACATTCTTGGCATTCCCTCGTCTGTTTTCTGCTAACTGGCTAGAGACATCTTTTTGAAGTACGAATCTTATTCCGCTACACCCCGCACCCCACCCCATCCTTCGCAGCCTCAAATACATCACTGGTTTCCCATTCCCCTTGAGATCAGCCCCCAAGTCCTTATGATGCCCGTGAAGGTCAGATGCAGGCTCACCCTGCCTATCTCTCCAGCCTCATCCAGCTTCAAGGTTTTGTCTTTGATCTTTCAAACAGAAATGTGCTTCTTCCCACCACAGGACCTTTGCATAAACTGTCACATCTTCCCGATGGGTGCCCTTTTCTCATTGCTCACTTTCACATCTCAACTTAAGCCTGATTTTCTTCAGGAATCTCTCTCTCACTGACCTCTCACATTGAGTAAGGTTCTTTTGCTATGCTGCGTTTCCTAATTCAGTGAAAGCACTTGGTTAAGTTTGTAATCACACATTCGGTTGAATGAGGCTGTATGTTCCATTTGGGCCAGGACCCACACTTGTTTTACTCACTTTGGAATCCCTAGTAAAAATATTAGCAGAGGGGTTGATACTCTTCAGTTGATAGAATCCTGGCCTAGCATGCATAATACCCCGAGTTCAATATCCAGCATGGAACAAACCAGGTTTGGTGACACGTGTCTGTAATCCAAGCACTTGGGAGATGGAGGCAGAAGGATCTGAAGTTCAAAGTCATTCTCAGCTATAGAGCCAATAGTCAGGCTAGGCTATCACCCAAACAACAGCAAACAATAAAAATAATCAGTGCCATGACATGATGAACTCTACACTAGTGAGGCCACTTCTGACCTTTTCTCACTGTGATGAAATAAGATCTGGAGATTAAGCCCTCTTTCTCCTCTCGGTCTGCATTCAACTTTCTCTTCTTCCTTCTTACGCAGCTGTCTGTAGAGACCTAGTGCACACAAGGCCACAAAGCAGAGTTTATAGGTCCAGGCACTGATTGTAAGTTTGTAGGTTAAGACAGGCAAAGAAGTGGGCAGACCCATGTGAGGGCAAATGGACAAAATGAAGAGGGTGAGCCAGTGCCAAGCAGCTGGGACAGCAGTTCACAGGTGCTCCGGTTTCCTCCCTTCGTCCTTCACAGTGTCCATGGCTCACTGAGAGCCCAGAGGAGCCGTTCTTCTCTTAGCCTCCCCTCCTTTCTTCCTGCCATGGTTTAAATGTTCCCCTTTAAAACCCATGTGAAATTAAATCGCCACTGTGCCAGTATTAAGAGGTGGGATGTTTAACAGGTGATTAGGTCATAAGGACTCTGTTCTCATGGATTCCTGGTTTGTTATCATTGGAGCAGGTTCCCACTAAAAATGAGTTTGTCTGGTTTCTTCTCTGTCTGGGACAGGCCTTCTTGCCCTTCTTTTATGTTATGATACAGAACGAAGGCCTCCACTCCAGAGAGTGCATTTGCTCGTCATTCTCATCCTGCAGAATGATGAGCAAATGCACACACACACTCACACACACACACACACACTCTCTCTCTCTCTTAAAATATTCTTTTCTCATAACAGAAAGCAAACTAAGATTTCTCCGTCCTCCCTGCTCTCTCTCCCACCCTTCTTTCCCTTGCTGACTGCTGAATTAGTATCTCTTTTACATTTCTACATCTTGCCCCCACTCCAATGCAAGCCTCTTGAAGACAGGGACAGTGCATTCCATGTCTTTGAATCCCCATAGCTCTGGGTATCAGGTAGGTTATATGATAAAGACTGTGGCTTCTTGGTCTTGTTCAAAAGGTATCTAATACAAGGATGCCTTCTTGAGGTATGGAGCCAGAGAGTAGCTTTAAGCCACGGATAAGGTGTAGCACCAGGATGCCACAGGACACAGCTGCTCCAGCTGGCAGAAAGACTCCCTGCCCTTGGGCCCAACACTAAGGCCTTCTAAGCCCACTCACAGCAGCTGGCTCCTTCATTAGGTCATATGAAGTGGGGAGCAGGTCGTTTGATCCTCTCAGGTCTGGAGAAAGAGAGAGGGAGAGGGATGGAGAGAGAGGGGAGAGAGAGAGAGAGAGAGAGAGAGAGAGAGAGAGAGAGAGAGCGCTCTGTAGTCCGTCTGTTCACTTAACTGCTCTGCCCCAGCATAGCACAGGAGAGCCTGGCAGCTGTGCCCCAGGGTGGGGCTGAGCAGCAAGCCCCCATCAGCCTCCAGCCAGCATAAAACAAAACACCTGTCACCTGACTAGTTCCAAGCCCATGTACCCCAAGGAGACCTCTCTATGTTGGGCCAATAAATAACAAAGAATCCATTGCCCCAAGTAGGTACTCCAGGCCGCCTGCCGTCAGGATGGTGGAGCAGCCCACCAGGTCAGGAGCATGGGGATTAATAATGCATCAATTTTAATGCAGGGAGAGGATTTTTTTCTGCTTCACAAACAGCAAAGTGAATGTTTGAGCATCCCAGCAGGGGGTTAATGAGGACTCTGATTAGTTATTCGGGTTTCTCCACACTGCCTCCATCCATCCTGCTCTGGAGGAAGACAGGAAGGCGGTGGGGCAGGGAGGCTGCTGTGCAGAAGGCTGTGATAAGACGATGGCCTTGGCCTTGTCTCTGAGCAGGTTTCAGCTGAGAACTGCAGGCACATCCCTACCAGTCCCCCACCATACACGTGCACACATCCGAACACACACACACACACACACACACACCACACTACCAAGAGCTTGGATTGGAAGGGTCCTTGGAGATGACCTGGTCTAGGGCTTTGTTTGGAAGACTAGATAGGCATGACTCTGGGGGTCTCCAGGGGAGCAGTGACAGCTCTCTCCCAAGGACCCAGCCTGCTTGGAGTTTCCAGTGTTGTCTTACACTCTCTTTTCTCCAAGCCCAAGGGAATATTCTGTATTTCCTTTGAGGAGGGCACCAATCAAGGGTAAGCCAGAGTCCAGCTAGGGCTGCCTGTGGAGTGGGAATCAAGAGGCGTCCTCACTGGAAATATCTCTGCCCTACGGCCCAGGTGAGTTGCCTGCACTGGACAGAGAGGGAAGCCACAGGGACAGAAGAGCTTCTGTGATGGCTCCCGAGAAGGCAGTGGCTCTTGATAGCACCCCCAGTAGTGGAGCTCTACCTTTTTGGTTCCCAGATGTAGGCATCTGACCTAGCCCTGGGCTGTTGTCATCAGGCTTTCACATCCTGGTTCCTTCCCACTCACTCCAGGTTGTAGGAAGACAAGTCTTTCTCAAGCTCCAAGTCTTTCTCACGTTATGATGCAAATGAACTTCTGAGGGAAAGCTCCCTAGTTCCCACCCACCCAAGCTCCCAGCTCATCTGCTACCCAGAGTAGGATCTGAGTCAGCTGTGGTGACATCACAGTGAGGACATCTTCCTAATGGTGTCCTGAGACAATCTTGGTGTCACCAAAGTCTCCAAGATGTCTCCCTCTGGAGGCTGCTGAGGACCTGCCCATTTTAGCAGGTACCAAATTCTCAGACTACATACAGAGGCCCATTTATCAACCCCTCAAGTCAGGCTGTCACACTCTCAGGCTCCCCTAACCCTGAGGCCTCCAGGATATTTGTGAACCATGCTGGTTCCAGGGGCTCCCCTGTTTATCTCATTCATTCAGAGCAATGACACCAACACCTGCTGAAGGCCTCCATGTGCCAGTCATTGTGCTCAGTGCCTCATCTACTTGGATTTCAGTGGCTCTCACTTTTCCTTCAGAGTCAGGTCAGGTACTGGAACACGGCTGCACTTTAGCCCAGTGCCAGGCAATGGAACTTTCTGTAGTGATGGAAAGCCAATGCTATAGACTCATATGGCTTTGGTGAGACCCAAATCATTGAATTTTTACTACTATTTAAATATATATATGTGACTGGCAGCTCCCATATTAGCACAGATTTAGAGAGTCAGGCTAGTAACATACTTAGACCTTCCACAGCACCTCACACCAAGTGGACCACACTTCCAGCTCCATTACCACCATCCTGCCTGTCCCAGCAGTGTTTGATTCTCTGCATTCCTCACTTAGAGAGGATGGCACACGAGAATACACTGGAGCATGAACTCAGCCTCTCTCTCCCTCCCTCCTTTCTCTCCCACTTCAGTGATATACTGACAGTTCTTCCCGAATGTTCATTCAATACTTTTCCCTTCTCATCTCGCTGTGTGTTCCCTCTGGCTCTGTGAGCCATGATGCATGCAGCCTGCTGGGGGTCAGCAGTCTCTGCAGCCTCTTCTTTCCTCCTTCACACCTCTGCCTGCTCCCGGGTCTTCTCTGCAACTCCAGCCATCTTCTCAGGCCTTTGTACTTTTGCAGCTGCTGTTCTCCCCTTCCTGGAAGGTCCCTTTCTACCCTCGGCACTCAGTTCAGGTGATCCTCTCCTGGGAGCTTTCTTCCATCTCGGGTACCCCTAACAGTAGGCAGCCTCCACCCCGGCTCTCACATGGCTCCAGGCACCTGCTTGATGCAACCTGTCCCAGTGAGTTGCAATGAACAGCCAGCATGTGCGTCTTCCCTGGACTTCTTTGGTGGTTTGGACTACCTTGAGCTTAGTGACACTTCAGTGTGTGACACAAGGTAGGAGGTAGGGAGGGTACAGGTATGTCTTCACACTGTTATCTGTGCCCCACCTTCTGCCCCACCCTCCGTAGCCCCATGCACACCCTCTATCTCTGCATGGGGTGGCTTGCAGGGAGGTGCTGAGCAGCATCCCTGATTTACCTCATAGTCTGTTCTCCTGAGGCACAGCAGGGGGCTTCCTACAAAACCTGGCACAGCTGCTCACCATGAACTCTGACAGCACATCTCAAAACAGTCTGGTACAGCTTCAATTGGAATGGGCTTGGTCTGTGACCTCCAAACTGGCTTCTCCCTTTGCCTCTGCCCTTCCCAATCCTGATGGCCACCAGGCACTTTATAAAGGGTAGCAATCAGGCATTTGTCATAGGAAACCTTGCTTCTATTCTAAAGACATTTACTCTGTAGCACCAGGCCTTGGGACCAGGCTGTGTTACTTAGTCTTACTCCAAGTTGCCTCTTTTATTTATTTATTTTAAGACAAGTTCTCCCTGTAGCCCCAGCTGACCTAGAACTCACTATGTAGACCAGGCTGGCCTTGAACTCACAGAGAACTAACTGTCTGCCTCTACCTCTCGGGTGCTGGGATTAAAGGCAAGCACCACCAAGCGTGGTCAGTTGCATCTTTTACAAAGCAGTTCCTACTACAGGCCCTGTCCTCCTTTGATCTCCTCAATCTCCTAAGAGGGGAAGTTAGGCATCAGATCTAAAGGGTCTGAATCTCTACTCAGATTCAGACCTTTTGACTCTAAGCTTAGTTTACTAGAGGGGAACGGGGTCAAAAATCTTTTTTAAACTGGATGTGGTGGTGCACAACTTTAATCCAGCAGAGGCAAGCAGATCTCTGTGAGATTGAGGCCAGCCTGGTCTACATAGTGAGTTCCAAGTCATCTGGGGCTACAGGGAGACCCTGTCTCAAAAACAAAAACACAACCCCCCAATATTTTTTTTTTTTTAATTTAAGCCAGGCATGGTGATACAAATTTGTAATCCTAGTAGTCAGGAAGCTGAGGCAGGGAGGAGAGCTGAAGGCCAGCCTGGGCTGCATAACAAGATCTTACTTTAAAAAGAAGGAACGAAGGGAGGGAAGGAGGGAAGGAGAGAGGAAGGAAGGACAGAAGAAGGGAGGAGGAAGAGAGAGAGGGAGGGAAGAAGGGAGAAAAAGAAAAATCAGAAGGAAGGAAGGGGAAGAAAAATATGTAAAAATGGTTTTGTGAGTAAAAATGGTATTTTGTTTTATGTTTTGAGACAGTCCTCCTGTGCCAGCCTCCTTAGTGTTGGGATTGCAGATATGCACCACCATATCCAGCCCAAACAAGGTTTTTATTAAAAGATTATAGAAGAAATATAGGTTTAGAGCAGAAACTGATGGATTTATTTGAAGACATGTTGTGCCCAGGGTTTCAATAGAACCTTGGGTAGAGCAGAAAGCTTGACCTAGTGGTTAGGGCTATTCTACCCCTGAGCTCATCATCCCAGCTGGCCACGCAGTTGTCTGATGTTCCCCACACTATCGGGCTTCTTTACCTTTCCCCCGGAAGGAACGTACACCTTTCTCCACGTCTCTGACTCTGCTGCTTGAGCCAGATTTCCACCACCACTTGAGATGTGCTTCCCTCTTGCCTCTTCCCCGGATCTCAGGCATACATGGTCTCTTTTCCCTTTGGGTTCTCATAGAGTCATATATTCCAGGATTCTCTCATTTGACCTAGGGCAATAGCAATGTGCGTGTCTGCCCCATCTAAGGCAGGGACAGATCTGGTTCACACAGTGTCACTCACAGTTTGTAGTACTAGCTATACCTTGGGCAGAAGAGCTGATCAAAAAATATTGGTGGATGGAGTTTCATTGCTGTGTCCCTGGGGGCAGGGCTGGTTAGGATTAGCCTAGATCTTCTTAGTGGGGCATGTAAAATGTCGGGGTCATCACACCTTTCTTCAGTCTTCACCTTCACATCTGATCTTTATGGTGATTTAATAGCACATGTACAAAACATGTGAGGAGGGTTCTATAAATAAAAGGCAACATGAAAGAGTGCCTGGAACCTGCTGGAAGCTCAGCCAGGAAGCCAAGATCAGAATGAACTGGAGTCTGAAAGCATCCCCCACCCCAGCATCCTCCCCACAGACCCACACATACTCCCGAACTTTCTTCTCCCTTAGAAAGCAATACTTGAAGTAACGAAAAGAAACAGAAGAGTCTGAGGCTGCCTCATCTGGGGCAGACACAGGAGCTTACTAGAACACAGAAGGAAAGTGCGTGATTGCACTCCCACTTTGCTTTGTGTTTGTCAAGGACAAGAATCATCAAACTAGAAAGATTATTTTAAAAGAGTTCAAGTTTGAGATAGGTGAGTCAACTATATATCACAGTTTTAAATAAACTCAAGGCTGAAGGCAGCAGCAACTTTCATCTTAGTGTAGGAAGAATTTAGAGGTAGGACTGGGGAGTCGGTGTTAGCTGTAAACTAAAGAAAAGGAATCATGTTTGAGGACAGAAATAGGTGAACATTCTCTCTATTTTTACAATATGGCAAACATCAGATTCTGGAAGCTACCTAAAAGTGTTTGGCATTTTTGCTAACAAAAATTCTCAGTTGGATTGCTTGCAAAAGAATGGCCAAGAGCCCCATGGCTTCATTGGAAAATAAATATGTCAAACTAACTTCATTTACCTTAAATGCACACACCATACACATGGGGTGGGGATGAGGAGGGGTTCCTGTAGGTTGGTAGATAAAGAAGATACCGGGGGCCTATCGAAATGAACAGTGAGCAAGGCACTAACCACACAAGTATGAGCACTTCAGTTCGGATCCTCAGAACCCACATAAAGCTGGACGCAGCAGCATGTGTCTGTAACCACAGAGCTCCTATGCAAGATGTAAAGCAGAGACAGGAGACTCCCTGGGAGACCATGAGCCAGCTGGCTTGGTATATGCAGAGATGACAAAAGACTCTGCCTCAAACAAGGTGGAAGGTGAGCACTAACTAACACTCAAGATGTCCTCTGATCTCCACTTGAATGCCATGATGTGTGTGCCCTCAGTCTCTCTCTCTCTCTCTCTGTCTGTCTCTCTCTCTCTCTCTGTCTCTGTCTCTCTCTCTCTCTCTCTCTCTCTCTCTCACACACACACACACACACACACTACACCATTGCTGTAGTCATGCTACTGTGCAACAACACACCAGAGCATCTTACTATAACTTAGCACCCAATAACCCTCATCCTCCAGACTCATGAAGGAACATGGTTACAACACAAGAACACTAAGAGAACAGAGCACATCTGTGGAAGAAATCTGGGAGGATGGGTGGATGGAACATTCTGGAACATACTAGGAGACTAAACGTCCTAGGATGGGCAAATCTGTCACTTTTGGTATTTGAAGAACTATTGTGTAGAGGACAGTTGGACTTCCACTGTGCTGTCCAGGGAGTAGGTCTAGGACAGAAGGCTGGGAGTGACAGAGTGACAAATGTCCCCTTTGTGTGAGGGAGTTCCACCTGTGAGAATTGCCCTGGAATGGAGGAGCTGACTTTGCCAGGAATCATTAGGAAGGGGATAGAAGCTGCCTGTTGCAGACGCCTCCACAGTATGACAGGTTAAAGCAGTTGACCTCCAAGGCCCCTTCCAGCTCTAGGACATTATGAGACCCCTGACTGAGCAAGATGTTTCTGATTGGGGCACAGCCTCCCCAGAGTCCTGTGAATATATTGCAGAGGTTGCCATTCTCTTCACCAGTATTATAAATCTCATTCGACATTCTGGGGAAATGCTCTTGGGAGAAATTGTGGTGACCATGACATGTGGCATTTGGAAAAGAGCCAACATTTTTCCTTGTGCTTTTCACAGGGCCACCCCCACCCCTGACATTTCTGGAGGAATGCTGCTCCCTCTTAATCTTCTGTGTCTAGGCCAAGCACAAGCCACACAGCTGATCCTCCTGATCCAGCAGACCATCCACGAAGAAGATGCAGTAGAAGCTGTAACGGGCACCTAAGGAAAACCTTCTCCTGGCAAATGACTTCTCAGGGCCAAATGCTGGACACCCACTGAAGCAATTAGTAGCTGTTTCCAATCATTTCTATGCTTTTGCTCATACTGCTCCTCTGTCTCAAACATACTGTCCTTCATAGGTGCTTTCTTGGGTCTTTTTCATCCCTCCAGGCCCATATCCTTAATGATAGTTTTTAGTCTCCATGTAGAAGATATTCCCCTGAAAGACTCATTGGGTTTTGCCTTACACTACAGCGCAATATATCCTGATTTTCAGTGTTTCCTTTACCAGTGAGCAAGCTCCTTGAGTGTGGAAAAGGGTCTTTTTGCTCACTATTAGTTTTACATATTAGAGACAAGATGACAGTCAACCAAAGGTTCTTCCCTCTGGCTGGACATAAACAATGCTAGGCCTTTTCTTCCTGGAGAGTAAAGTGTATACAGCAGCAGATTCCTAATGTCCATACGGGCTCATAGTTTTATAATTTTGACCAATAAACACTGCACAGTATTTTCTCATATACTGTCTGCTTTCATTTCTGGATCCTGATTACTTTGTTTGTTTTGAGACAGAGTCTCATGTAGGACAAATTGGCCTTGAACTCACTACATAGCTAAAGAGGGCTTTAAACTTCTGATCCTCCTGCCACCAACTCCCAAGTGCTGGGATTACAGTAGGTACCACCTACCTTCTCCAGCTAGTCTGAATCCTTTTGTGTTTCATTCAGTTTTCTTTCCTTCCATTCACCCATCCATCCATCTGTCCATCCATTTAGTTCTCCATTCTTACTTCCAATTAACATTTATTGAATACATTTTTATACTAGGTCATCAAAAAGATGAAGATATGTTTAATGCTCCTATCTTAAAGATGGCACAGTGATGACAGGGGCCATGCACATGAAAAATAATAATAATGTGTGCTTAATTTAGAATGTCTGTAGAGATCAGGAAGCTAGAAAGTGGCCATGAGGGGGAAGAGGCCTTAAGGGGTGTGGGGATTATAGGACACTGTGCTATCAAAGTGGAAAGAGAAAGAATACGGGGGGTTAAAGGCTTAAGTGGGGATGAGGTTGGGCACAGGGGAGAAGGAGTGGGTGTGGGCCAAACAAAGCTAAAGATGTATGAAAACTGCTATGAACATTCAGTACTTTAAAAGATAATTTAAAAATATAGTTAAAAAGACAAATACCTTGCATGTCTCTAAGAAGACATGGTTTAAATGAAAATCTCAGTGCCAGATTTGTGATACCTCCCTATAAGTATAATGGTCAGGAAGATGTCCTAAGTCCCCCAGAATAACACAGGATATTGCCATTGCTCTTGGTTGCTCACCAGAACTAGATGGTAAGACTCTGTTACTGAAGACACAACACATTTGGTTGCAGGACCTAGAGAAATAAAGATGGAACTGACCTGAAAACTTCCTCCCTGCTGGCTAGCTTTCATAATGCCAGAGGGTGCTGTGCAGGCCACTGGGTAGATAAGTCATCAATAGCATTACCCAGCAACGAATTCTGCATGCTACAAAACTGACTTACCAGGCAGATATGCTCACTGGTGTAATAGTGGCCTGAAAGTTATAGATGTAACCAACTGCTTTCTGATTGAATTGGAGGCCTGCTCCACAGGAAGGAATTCATACCTGGTACTGTAAACCTGGTCAAAATGGCTCCAGAGATTATAGGCCATAGAGGGGAACCTTCTACAGTTGTTTTACTAAATGAATATGTCGTCAAACTGTCTTCTAAATAGCTATGTTTATATTCATAGATTAGTGCTGCTCTTAATCTTGGCCATAGAAGCTTCTTTTTTTGCAGTGGGAACTGTTAATGCAGAGACTCTTAACTGGTCACAGGGCTAAAACTAAGTGGATTTTGAGTATTCAGCCCTAAATTGACTTATGCATCTTTATTAACCCTTCGAGTCCCAAGGCTCAAGCAGGAGATGAAAAGAATGTGAGAGCAGGACGATGGGGATGAATGCTGTGAAATGCTGTCTTCTGGATATAAGTTGACTGTTGCACTTGTGAACTCAGATCAGCTGTGGTTACCTGCACATGATCAAGCCAGCAAGATCAGCTAACATTCCAGCAGGAAGCACTAAACTGAACCTAGTGGGTTCAAAAAAGGATGGGGGACATAAAGGTAGGAGGGGAACTTGTTGGTGGATGTCTGAGGTAAGTGAGGGTAGAGTTAGGGACGTGCTGAAGCAGAGATGTGCGCAGAGTGTGCTGGGCACACGGGAAGGGAAGAGTGAGAAGCAGTATACTGGTGAAAATACCATAGCCTCTCATCACCCCCTCAGCCCTACCTATGACCCCGAGGCCTTGGATCTTTTTCCTTGGCACGCTCTCCCAGTGTAGCCATGAAGAAAGACAGGGTTGTTATAGATGGAAGCAGGGGGCAGAATGAGCCCCAGGTCTCCCTGCCAGGGTCTCTGAGGTCTAGAGCCTGCATTTCCAAGCCACTGGCCTCTCCCCTGCCCCCACTGCAGCCGCACACTCGGTAAGTCATTTATTCCTCCATAACATTTGCTCGAAGGAACGTTACTGCTGAATTATAGCTGGGCCCATTATCTCACAATAACTGTCTGGGAAATGTTAATGTTAATGCATGGATCATGCAGAATGCCACATTAGGGGTTTTATGGTGGACATAACATTTTTATGAACTTTTTCTCTGGTAGCACCAGCCTTTGATGGAAAGAAAGAGAAAAAAAGAAAGAAAGTATGATAAGGAAGAAAAAAAAAGACAACCTAGGAGAAGCAGTCTCGGGAGCAGAAGTGGCATTTGACAGCCTCAATGCTGCCTCTTAGAGTACTGTTCCCCACCCCTGGGGCAGGACTGTCCTGGCAGGGCTCCAGTGTGTGTGTGTGTGTGTGTGTGTGTGTGTGTGTGTGTGTGTGTGTGTGTATGTGTGTGTGGTGGGGGGTCTGAATATCTTTAGCGTTAGGTATTTGTGAGCAGGGAACAATCAGCCAAATTGGCAACTGGTGGGAGCCAGGGTCTGCTGGGCAGACCCATAAAACTTATCAGCCTTTCAGACACCTGCCGCTGGCTGGGCATTTGGTGCCAGGGCAAGCTGAGGGGTGGTGAGAAGGAGAGCAGAAAGCTTGATGGCATGACCACCACACCACCACACCTCTAGAAAGGAGAGGTCCCTAGCAGAGCCGCTTTGGGGTTCACCTTGGGGAGTGATGGCTAATGGCTTAAGGAGATTTTAATTTCTGCCATTAAAGAAAAAAAAAGGAAAAACACAATCTTGCGAATGGCAGTATTTTACACCTGGCTTTTAAAAAGGACCAATAAAGGCAGTGTTTAGCATTTTATATCCTTGCTCAAAAATAACGATCTTTGGTCCTCATCGCAGACATATTTTAACTGAGCTTCTGTCTCCAACCTCGAGAATATATTCTTACAGGAGGCTGGATTTATAGCTCTGTTCTTTACCTGCCCTGGGCTCCAATTTAAGTCTCATAACCACAGAATTTCTGTCAACTTGTCCTTTCTCTCCCTTCCTTCTACCTTTCCAGCCCCCCCCCCGTGATATGATGGTCATTTTTCTTCCAAGACAGGATGCTCTTTAGCTCCTGACCCTGCATGACACTTGGTTATAGCCATTCCTTTGGGTTAGGGGTGGATGGCAGTGCTGCTCGGTGGCTCCTCTCCAGTGTGTCTGGGAGTTGGGTGGGGCTTCAAAAGCTAGCCACCATCCAGACTATGAAGGCCTCTGTCCTGGGGGTGGGGGGGCAGGGGTATATGGTCTCTAAGAGCAAAGAGCACGGAGTTGGTAGAGGCTGACACTTTCTGAGAACATACCTGTAGACCTGCTGGGAGGTCTGAGCTAGTATCTCATTCAGATGAGCCCCTTTTCCATCTTCAAGGCAAGGTGAGTGTGGCCAAATGGCTAAGACCCAGAGTCTACCACTTACTAGTTTAGAGCACCTGAGCATTCTTTCTAGAAAATCTTTGAGTTTCCATATCATTGAGTATAAATTAAAATAGTGTCAGGTTGCTGGGAGTGGTGGCACATGCTTTTAATCCAAACAATCATACTCAAGAGGCAAAGGCAGTCAGACATCTATGAGATCAAGGCCTACCTGGTCTATACAGTGGGTTCCAGACCAGTTGGGGCTACAGGGAGACCGTGTTTCAACCTCCCCCACCCAAAACAAAACAAGATACTACCAGTTACAGGTTGAGCATCCCTATCCAAATCCAAAATCTATAGTGCTCTAAAATCAGAGCTTTTTGAACACCTGTATGATACCTAACACAAGGAAGATTCCACAGCTGATGTGCCAGGTTGCCGTCCAAATACAGGCATACTACAGATACTGTATGATAGTACCTTTAGGGTATGTGAGTAAGAAACATATGAGACAGAAGAATTTCATGTATACAGGGTACTGGTTCACTCAGGAAAGTACTCTCCTGAGTCAGCATGAGGGCCTGAGTTTGGATCCTTAGCATCACGTAAAAGGTCAGGTGTGGCAGCCCATGCCTGGAATCCTGGCACTGGGGAGGCAGAGACAGGAGGATCCCCAGAGCTCACTGGTTATCTTGGTCTAGAAAAATCTGTGATCTCTGTTTTCAATGAGAGACTTGGTCTCAAAAAGGAAGGTGGAGAAGGACAGAAGGCATCTGATATGGATTTCTATATTCATGTTATACATGCACGTACACCTATATACACATACATTGTATACACCACACAAAGAATTCGTGTTTAGACTTGGATTACAACTCCAAGATGTTTCTGTGTGTATGCAATGCTGAGAGAGAGAGAGAGAGAGAGAGAGAGAGAGAGAGAGAGAGAGAGAGAGACAGCGCCTTAAATCTGGAAACACTTCTGGTTCCACGCATTTCAGATAAGCAATCCTCAGTCTATAGTCTGATTTCACAAGGGTAACATGCCATCCAACACCCTCAGCAGTTTATGTAGTATGTTCACTGTATGACATTACACTGGAATGTCAACTTCATGTGGGCAGGGATCTTACTCATTCCCTTCATAGATAGAGTGCTTATACCCAGGACAGAACTGAGCATTATATATATATATATATATATATATATATATATATATATATATATATATATATATATCTCCTAGGTAGATATTAGTGTCTCAGTATCACCATGCTCACTCCATGTGACCCCTGGAATTTGTCCCTGAAGTTTTTCAGAGAAGGACATCATGCAGGTTTATGAGACTTTCAGGCCTGTTGACATAAAATGTTGACCTGGGGAGAGAGTCAGTGCATTCAGAATCTGAGATGCTCAAGGAGTTTGCTCCAGCCATCATTTCTGTTTCTTCCACTACTAAGTTCTGGTGTACCTGGGCCAGGCACCAGCTTAGAGTCTGCCTTTTTAAACACCTCCTCCCGGGCCTCCTGGGCTGCTCCCCTCCTTCCTGGGCTGCCATGTGCTGGCTCCTAGGGACCCCCTGCCATATGTTCCATTCCAGCTCTAAACTGCATGTTAATTGTTCTGAACGAACAGCTCCAGCTGGAAAAGCAGGCAGCCTATTACAGACCTTAAGATAACATCCAGCTTCCCGTAAGCCAGGGGTTTTCCAGCAAAGGAGACTGGAAAGTCTTCCTTTCAGGGCCAGAGCTGATCCAGACAGAGACCCCTGGGGCTGGGACTGCCAAGTAGCCCCAAGTATACTCACTTTAAAGTCTCCACACCTGAACTGACTGTCTCCTCACTCCAGGATTGGCCACTGAAGCTCCTGAAGTGTGGAAAGTCTTTGTCAACCAGATCCCTTGCTGCTTCTAGGTTCCTGAATTCTCAAAGAAGCCCTTTAGGCTTTTCCTGCACTGTGCCCAGTCACTATCTTTTTGCTCAGATGGGTCATCTGTATTTATATGAGGAAAGGGAGGGATGGGGGAGATGGAAGAGAGGGTCTTGCAGTAGGCCTGAAAAAATAAGCATCCTTCTGTTTGCTTTGCTTATACAAGAAAGCCAGAGAGAATGTCTTTCCGAAGTAAGGGGTGGTGTCTTTTTTTTTTTTTCAACCGTATTTCTTATTATTGTACTGTGTGTGCTATGCAGGCCTCAGCATGTATGGGGAGGTCAGCCGACAACTTTGTGCAGTCAGTGCTCTCATTATATTCTTATGCAGATTCTGGGGATCCAACTTTGATGTCAGGCTTGAGCAGCAAGCGCTTTACTCACTAAGTCATCTTGCTAGGCCCTATTTTCTTGTTATTGTTAGAGATAGGATCTTCAGCCTCCCACCTGGAACACTGCTCCCAGCCTAGGCAGCAGCTTTTCTGTATTATCTTCCTAGGGTCTGCCAATCCCTTCTCCACTTGTGTGATATGGACACAGTTTTGTTCTCCATTTCTGTCCACATTTCCCCCAAATGAGAGAACTATTACAGTGGCAATTTTCTGCTAAGGAGGATTTTCTGATATGATGACCTCATTGGGCCAGGAAATGTAAAGTTGGAAGGGCTCCTCTGGGCCATGATTCACAGGGGAAGAGGCTACAGCAGGCCCCTGAGGGCCCATCACCCACTTGCCCACAGCAGCTCAGGCTGTAGGCAGGGAAGGATGTGCCTAGCAAGCTGCATCTTTTTCTAGCCTGAGGTCTGCCTAGGGCTGTGGCAAGGGTTGTCTGGGGCAGTGATCAGAAGTTCTGAGTCTGGGCCCTGGTGTAGCTCTGCCACCAATTAACTGCATAACCTCAGGCATATCACAACCTGTGCCCCCATCCACCTATCTATAAAACCGAAGTGATAGCAACACTTTCTCTGTGGCCCTCTTGGGGTGACTGGAGGGTCATAAGAAACATAATTGTGGAAAGCTCTGGAAACTGAAAAGCAGAGTGAGCTCAAAAGTAAGGGATTTAAGTTGTGCTTCTTTCTAGGGCTCAGAGTCTTTCTTAACCAGCTGGGATTAAGGTTCTGGAAGATGTTCAAAGTTGTCTATGTGACTAGAAGTTTTTTTTTTTTTACCTGATTCTCAACAGAAAGAGCTACTGAGGAAATGCCTGGCTCTCTTCCTGAGCGCTGAGTTCTGAAACAGGACCTCTCCCCCATTTAGCTCTGGAGATGGGAGTCAAGAAGGAGAGAAGAGGGGTAAAATGTCTATTGTGTGCAAGGTGAGTTGGGGTTCGGATTGCAGTTGTACCCGTGAACTCTATAAGGCTTTTCATATCTCAGAGTTGTCCTGTGTTTTTGTCTTTATAAGCCCTATTGGGATGACAGGCAAAGAGGAGATGGAGGAGACAAGTCAGAATCACCCTTTGAGATAGTGTCCACCGGAAGCCTGGCAGCATGGCCTGTGCCTGCCTCATCAAGCACTGGGATGTACAGGAGACTGATGGTTCCTGGTGATGAGGCAGAGCTGGAGATAGCCACATTCCCCAGGACTGTCTCAATCCCCTCAGCCTCATCCCCCACCAAAACAAGGAGTAGTCAACAGTTCCCTGACAGCCAGCTTCCTCCAGCCGAGGAAGGCAGTGGGGACTGAGCCAGGGGTTGAACTCTTCCATGGAGGCCTGCAAGCCCAGTTGAGATACCATATAGCCAAGCTGCTGAGAGCAAGGAGGTGGCAGAGGTCAAAGGACATCACAGGCAGAGCATCACATCTCTATCTACCAGCATCAGAGAGTTACTGACAGTTGGTCTCTGATCAGATTTGGCCTCTGTGACCCAGAGGATGGCCAGGGGTGTGGACAGTAGACAGCATATGACGAGAGCTGACTTAGGTTCTCTGCATTTCTCCAGCCCCAACTTCTAGGTAGCCTTTCTGTTTATGTCATCCTTGCTGTCCTTCTCTTGCCTGCAATGCTTCTTCTCCCTCTCTGCCTGTATAGTGTCTACTCATTCTTCAAGGTTCACCTCCAGTGTCACCTTCTCTGGGAGAGCTCCCTGGATGTCCCCCGGGCAACAGAGCCACTCCCAGCTCTGGATTCTTCTGGTAGGCTGAAGACCTGTGTCTAAGCTGCCAACACTGCTCTCAGCATCCTCTTAGACAAGCATCAAGCTTGTAGCACACACTGCCCTTTCTATGTACAGAACTTGCACACACTGGGTCTGCTTAGGAAATATTGTCCTGGAAAGTAATGTATACATTTTCTGGATTCAATGCTACTTGTGAAATCAACACTCAGCAAAGGAAAGCTGGAGAGCTCACTGGGCCTCCTGAAGCTTGTCCTGGGCAAGCAGTCCCCACCCCCAACCCCTAATGGCCTCTCTCTGTCTGCCTTATGCCCAAACCCTGAGTCCACCAAACCCAAACTGTTTTCTTATCAACGATGAGACAATAGATGATCTTTTGACATTTCCAGGGCTGTTTGGAAGAAGAAACGATAATATGTAATAAATTCATATACTTCTGTGTGTTTCTTGGCTCTGGCAGCTAAAATTTCCATCTCTTTATGCAGGAGTCCTGGGGAGCTGAAATCCTTGATAATGCCAAACAATTCAACACTTTATTCT
Organism: Eospalax fontanierii; assembly: GCA_035773235.1. Classification (NCBI taxonomy): domain Eukaryota; kingdom Metazoa; phylum Chordata; class Mammalia; order Rodentia; family Spalacidae; genus Eospalax; species Eospalax fontanierii. Next base: position 29,059,155 of record CM069539.1, on the reverse strand, counting down.
CTCTTTACTCTGTCTGTACCACAGAAAAATATCAACGTGATGCTGCCAGCTGTGGGAAGTGAGATCGGATGCCACATTCCTTCTGCATGTACAAATCTATCCCATTGGAGGTGAGAGTTTAGAATCCTAAGTTTGATCTGCCTAAGGAAATGGGCAGTCTGGTCCTCTTGGCACCCAGAGTCATGGGCTTCAGGGTCTTAAACATATGAGAACATCTGTCTGCCCTGCTGCCTGGGCTGTTCCATTCTTTCCCAGACAGCTCAGCAGCAGTGAATGGGCACCTCTGATCTGAGCTGCAAATACCTCTTCCTGAGGTAGTGCCAGCCAGGAGCCCTAAAGGTTACAAAGCTGCTGCCTTTAAGTTCAGGCTCTCAACCCAGGGTAGTGCATTTCAGCCTGCACTTCATTTCCTAGAGGAGGAGGCTGGGAACAGAGGCCAAGACTTGCCCAGGGCCACACACTGCAATGTTACTAGCTTTTAAAGCTGCCTTTTTCAACACCTAGCCCAGAAATTTACGTATGTGTCTAAACACTTTTGAGTCTTGAACAAATATTAAATGTCTAAGACGTGTCAGGCTGTGTGTTCAGGTCCCAGGTAACTTTCTTCAAGTCAGGGAAGCTCAGCTTTCAGGTTTCCCTACAAAGTGCAGGGTTCTTGTTTGGATCAGGAGAGGTTCAATGAGGGCAAGCAATATCTGACTTCTGTGGGCATTTTCAACTCCTTCACCCCTCCTCAGCAGTCACTTCCTTCCTCTAATCTGCAGCTCACACATACTCACCTGCCTTCCTGAAATACATTGAACATGAGGATGCTCTGCTGTACTAATGTATATTTCATTACTTTTCCTTTCATAGTGGTTAAGAGTGAACTTAGTTTAAATTTGGTTCTAATGCTAGCTGGAGAACTGTGGGAACCTGCTTGGCCTATCTGTGAGACAAGTCTCTTGGCAGGATAGCCATAGTTCAGCATCTGCCTCTGCCTATGTCACCAGCACTAAGGTGCTCCTCCCTCTGTTTTCTTAACACTACCTTCTGAGGGCCACCAAGCCTCCTTGACCCACTGTCCCCCGATGCCTTCACTATGCCCGGGTCCTCCCAAGCCTCCAAAGCCCTCTCTTCCTCTCTAGCACAGTTCCATTCAACAATCACATCCCTGGTATCTACGGGACAGTGACTCCACATATCAGCAAGAACTAAGGTGATTAAAGCTATTGGTCTTTGGAGGGGTTACCATGTGTAGGGCGTTACAGAAAGTGACAATGAGTTGATCTATAGGGAGGGTAAGAAGGCACAAGTTGCAAATCCAGGGAGAAGAAATGACTGAGCTGAACTTCAACAAATAAAGATGGGGTCCAGTGAGGGGAGAGTGTTCCAGACAGAGGAAATAGCATTTGCAAGGGCAGGAAATGGTACTACACAGCAGGAAATATTAAGTTTGACTTGGTGATGAAGGGCAGTGTTGGATGAGACTGGTGAGGCTCGAAGAGCCCCATATGCCAAGCTCAAGGCCTTAGTCTTTATCCTGCCAGGAACATAATTTTTTTCTCAATGCATAGCATTTATTCATAAAGATTTATTTCAAAGTCACCTTCAGTCCAGTAGGCCTTCTTTGACCTCCCTTTTTTTTTCTCTAACTTCTCCAAGGCTTTGTGAATGGTGGACAAGCACTCTCCATCTAACTATATCCCTATCCCCTTCTCTAGACTCTTGACTGATGCCTTCCTGCCTCTTTGACCATGCTCTCCTTACACGGCTTTAAGTTTTCACTTAAATGGCTGCTATCACTATTGAACTGAAGAGGAAGAATCGTTCTCTATCCAAGCTTAGATCTCCAGAAACTAGCAGAGGGCTAGAGAGACTAGGTGCTTAATAAATAATCTATGGATGAATGAACAAGGGTAAATTGCAGTCAAATGACTTATTCGCTTCTTGCTATCTGCCTCTTATTCTGAACTCTGTTTAAATAATGAATTGGCCTATATCTCTATTTGTCTGTTTCCTCATCTATACAGTCAGCCATCTGTTTTTACTAGTTTGCATTCACAGATTCAATTAATAATAAATCTAAATGGTACTTTGTTGCTGACCTGTACAAGGTGGTCAGGCCTACAGTGGTTGCTAGTTGTGTCTGCACTGAACATACACTAACTTTTTTCTTGTCATTCATCCCTAAACGGTATTGTATAATAACTATTTGCATAGCATTTACATTGTATTAGGTATTGTAAGTAACCTGGAGATGATTTAACATACACTGGAGGATATGTGTAGTTTATATGCAAATGATATCGCATTTTTCATCAGAGACTTGAGCATATTGATTTGGGTACCTGAGGGAGGTCCTGGAACTCATCCCCCATGGATACTAGTGGGCAACAGTGCTCCAAGGATTGCTGAGAATACTGATACATCATTAAGTGAAATGCTTATATTAAATACCCTGTGATAGCATCCCTTCTCTTTCCTTCACCTCATGTTTATGAATTGCCTAATTGCCAGGCATTGTTCTAGGCATCAAGTTCAAAGCAACAAATAAACTCAAACTTCCTGTCTTCACAGGACATACTGGATAATAAGTAGGTAAATGCATACCATGTCAGAGAAGAGCCACAGGTATGATAAAAAATACCAGGAGTGAAGGCAGGTTGGGGTCTGCTCCATCATGTAAGGTATTTACAGAGTCTGCCTGGTTAGATGGCAATTGAGCAGGGTCTTGAAGTGACCGATATGGGCACCTGGAGGAAGTGGGCACCGAGAAGATGTGTTGGAGGCACAGCATGGAGGCCTGTGCAGCTGGAACAGAGAGAACAGGAGATGTGAAGGGACAGGCAGGGATCCGGGTCATCTAGAGCCTGTGAGCTGCAGGGGAGGCTCGAATGTTTGCTCTGAAGGAAATCCACTTGGGGGCTTTCAGCAGTAGAGTGACATGACCTGGCTGTCATTTTAAATGGAGACACTTGCAGCTGGGCGGAGCACAGACTGAAAAGAAAAGAGTGAATTGGGGTGAGAGGTTGGGAGGCTACTGTAATAACCCAGGCAGGGACAGCAGAAACTTGGGCTAGCAGGGGAAGAGAGGTGGAGGGTGGGAATGTTATGTCTGATGAGCTCTCCAAAGACATATTTGGAGAGGAAAAGAAAAAAAGGAGTCGGAAATGACCTCAGTGACTGTACTCTACTTCTGATTACATCCCCTGTCCCTCCTTGAACCTGAGTGACTAGAAGCATGAGTTTGCCCTTTACTGAATAGTAGAGGCTGCCTTCCACATGCTGCCTGGTACGGGGGTGGAGAGAACAAAAGAACATTATCAGAGAGCTTTTAAACATAGCAGACAGGGAGAACTACACAGATAATGAGGGAAATGCACAGAATAACCATCTATGAGGAATAACTGAGCAGAAGCCAAGTGCTGCAGGGGAAGCCAGTACACTGCAGACACGAGGGGGCTGAGCTGGGGTGTGGCTTAGCAGTTGAGCATGTGCCCGGCATACGTGAGGCCCTGAGTTCAATGCTCAGCGTTGAACAAAAGACAAAGAAGGGTAAGGTTATCCTTTCAGGAAAAGGGGCAATTCATGGTGACTCCGGCTCTAAACTACCCTTAAAAGTTACCTTGCCATATCTAGTGTAGTGACTTTTCTCCAACTTCAATTTCCTTTAGCTCACTTGGGATCTCGCCTGTTCCATAGGACGCCCTTCCTAAGCTTCCTCGTCGCTGCTCTTCTTTCCCACTGTGTCTTCCAGTACACTGTGTCCTAATCTCTAGCTACCATGTCCATAAAACGACACCCCTGAGCCCTCACTCCACTCTCTGGTGCTGAGAACAGTGTACAAATACACAACTATATATACACGCACACACCCACATACCTTTCCACAAACATACACACTCCCAGATCTGATCCATGCGAACATTTGCCTCTCAAATCTGTGTCTCCAGAGCTGACCTTCCTTGTAAGGACTTTCATCTCAAGTGGACATTTCCTTTGGGTGTCCATCTGCCACTTCATGTAAAGTTTGCTTTTCTCCCCTGGTTCTGCATCCTGACTTTGTTCCTTTGTGAATGGCATCACGGTTGTCTCAACACTGGCTCCAAGCCCTCGATTTAACTGCAGCACGTTCCTCGGATCTCGTAACTAAACATTGACACTACCATGGCCCTGATCTTGCTTTGCTGTCTTGTCAGTTTTCCGATTGATCTGACTAAAGTACATCACCTCTCCTCTTCCACTCTCTGCTCAAACACTCAAGACTCTGACTGGGTCCTCATGTCTAACCAGACAGACCTCCAGTTTCCCAGCAAGGACTTTTCCTTCTCCCCCTAGTCCTGTCTCAGTCCTCACTCTTGGAGGACCCTAATTTTCGACCCAAGACGAATGGTGTGGAGAGCCAGCAGTTGCTGGGTTTCTAGATGTGCCAGTCTTTTCTTCATGTAATTTCCATGACAGACTTGCAAGGGAGACTTTGACCTGCTTACCCTGCAAATGAAGAGATCAACTCTCTGTGAGAGTGATGCCCAGCAAGTCACAGGACAGGTGGGCAGCAGGCCAGGGGACGACGCCCAGGCCCCTTCTATTAGACCCACATCTTTCCTATCTCACTACCCAGTGTCCTGCATCCCGAGGATTGGCTCGTGGTCTTCAACTCACAGGGTCCTCTCTTACTGGGCCCCTCTCCACCCTGTAACAGACCCCACCTCCCGGAATGTTTTATGCTTCAGTCTCCAGGTCTCCCTTTTCCAGCAAGCATGGCTCCTCCCAGCTGCTCCACTCAGCTCTGACTGCTTCCTTTTTGTATGTACACTGGCCACCCTACAGGATGTCTTCCACAGCTCCTGTTCCTGCCTTTTAGTCTTGATCTTGTGGACCATAGGCTCCATAGGGGCTTTGTTTCAGGCCTCTGAGTGTCCTAAGACTGACTAATGGGTCCAAAGGAGGTGGTCCATAAATACTCCTGGCAGAGGAAATCCAGTAACAACTAGTTTCTTACCAGAAATATTCAAAACAACTTCAAATGGGAATCACTTGTATTTGTGTTTTATGTGTTAGTTTCCTCTAGTTAGTGTGGAAATCATTGTCTGGAATTACAAATTAAGTAGGATAGGGAGGTTAGAGAGCTTTGTGATTTAAGAAAAATATTATTATAGCATTAGTGGCAGTGAACTACAGAGCCCAGCTGAGGAGGCAGCTTCCTTCCTCACATGCAGCTTTCCGCTGCTCAGAATGTTCTGGAACATTCCATTTTTTTAAACCTCCTTTAATCAATGTCAGGGGAAATGAGATTAAATGTAATATTCCCAGCCATATTGAAGACATTCAAGTAAAAAGTAAAAAGGAGATAGGAGAGGTTTCTACCCATTGAGAGAGAGAGAGAGAAGAGAGTAGAAAAAAGAGAGGAGAGAAGAGAAATGAAAGAAAAGGAAGAGGAAGGAGGGAGAAAGAGAGATTCAGTCACATATGATCTCATGAGAATGGATTCTTCCCAGAGTTTAAAAAGATAAGATTTGCAAAAAGACAAACAGGGATGCTTCCTGGAAAATCTTGGACAGTAGAAACACAAATGCCCAGAGGGAAGGAGGCCAAGATGCCAGATATAAGACCTGGGGCGTCTGTCTAGGAAAACAAGGAAATATATAGTTGAAAAGAAAGAACATCCTGGAACACCTAACATTTGCCTGAACACCTCAGGGACAGATGAGCCTGTCTCTCCTCCAGACTCCTCAGAAACACTAAGAAAAGTCAGCGGAAGGGAGAGGACAGCTAAATGTCACTCACCTGCTCACTTACAACACATGGGTTTTAGCTAAAATATAAACAAATAAAATGTGTTTTCTTGACTAGCCGATTGAAAGCATTCGTAAAAAAAACAAAACAAAACAAAACAAAACAAAAAAAACAAACCTAGTACAGTAGAAAATAATGTGCGTATATATAATATATGTAAATATAAACCAAATACTATACATATATTGCTCTTGCTGCTGGCTCTGATTCCCCCATTCTTCCACTTCACCCCCAGAGGCAATCACTATCATAAATTCTGTGTCTACTTTCCAGTGATACTCTACAAATACACAGACCTAGTGCTTTGTTTGTTTTTGTGTGTGTGCAGGAGTGTGTGTGTGTGTGTGTGTGTGTGTGTGTGTGTACTGTGCATGTGTTCATGTGGAGGCCAGAGGATAACCTTGGTGCCTGGGTATTGTTCCTGAAGCACTATCCATCTTTTGTTAAACGGGGTCTTCCACTGGCTTGGAATTCGACAAGTAGGCTGCCAGGGCAACAAGCCCCGGAGATCCACTTACCTCTGCCTCCCCTGTGCTGGAGAGAGATCATTCCAGTTTTTAAAATATGTTTTGTTTTTTATTTTTATTTTATGTGTATGAGTGTATTGCCTATATGTATGTAAATGCATCTATGTTGTGCAATGCCTACAGTCAGAAGAGGGTGTTGGACCCCCTAGAACTGGAGTTACAGACGGTTGTTAGCTACCGTGTGGGTGCTGGGAATCCAACCTTGGTCCTCTGCAAAAGCAGGCAGGACTCTTAACCACTGAGCCATCTCTCTAGCCCCATCCCAGCTTTTTTTAAATGTAGGTTCTTGGGGATGGAACTCAGTTTCTCATGCTCAAAAGGCAAGTCTTGTACCAACTGAGCCACCCCACAATGGTGTTTTGAATGTAAACAGCAACATACTCCGCAAAACTGTCTTGCCTCTTACTTTTTCCTTTTGCTGTTGGCCATTTACAGGCTCGGGTGGTCTGAATGGGCGTATCCTCTCCATCACACACTTACCAAAAAGAAAAAAGCCAAATAACACCCAGTCTCCTCTTTGTGGGCTCTGGTTTACACTGAATCCCCATTTTCACAGGGTACATCAGGAGCTCATATACATCTCACTGTGGGTGCTGAGAATAGCTCCTAGGATTTCATACATGCAAAGACAAGCTCTGTCCCTGACTGAGTCACATTCCTAGCCCAGTGTCCCCAGTCTTAAACAGGCATACTTCCTCTGTTTCAGGGTAAGTATTTCTCAGGCATGCAATACTGTGTGAAACCACAGCCTGCTCCAGACAGCAAAGGGAAGCTGCATTGAGCCTCACGAATGAAAGCTGCCTTGCCATGCCTGCTAATCTCCATCAGTCCTAACTGTGGTACCCACTGTGGGCCCAGCCTTGCAGAGGGAGCTGAGGGGTCACACCAGATCCTACTTGTAGGACATAGAACCAGAGTGTTCAGAATCCAGAACCCACATCGCTTTCAGAAAAAGGTCCTTAAACCTGGACCATAGGGTCAGCCTCCTCACTGGACTGAGCCTCTGAACACTGGGCTGGAAGATGGGGCCCAGTGGGAGTTGGCTCATCTCCTGCTGCTGCCACTGCCCCCTCCAAAGAGCCTGTCATTAAAGCTTTGTCCCTGGCTCTCTGATTTACATGTACAAATAATCGCTGTCAGGGGCATGAGCCCCAGAGAGCAATAATAGATTCTGGTGGAGGCAGATGCAGGAAATAAAAACAAAAATGAAACACAGCAGCCTGGCAGAACTCAAAGCTGAGAGGAGTCCTGGGGGGAGCACAGCCTGCTGGGGAGGTGGGCCTGAGCGGAGTTGGCAGTAAAATATGGACTGCTGGGCCCCCTGTAAAAGCCAGCTGAGGTAGCATACATGTAAGGAAAATATGCCATTTTAACCAATTTTAAGTGTACAATCCAGTGACATAAATACATTCACACTGCCATGCAAATTTCACTACTCTATGGTCTTAGTTTTTTTGTTAGTCACCCCAGCAGAAACTCTATGCCTTTTAAAGCAATAGCTCCCCTTTCTCACCTGCCATGTGTCCTCGGTAACTCTAAGCTACTTTCCTGCTTGATGACCTTCCTAGTTCTAGATCTTTTATAAAGTAGAACCATACAGTATTTGTCTGTTTTGTCTCATTTTTCTCAACACGTTTTTAAGATTCATCACGTTCAGCATATGTCAGAATTTCATTCCTCTCTATGGCAGAATAATATTCCACTCTCTGGATATGCTAAATTTTTATTGTTCTATAAGTTAATGAACACTTGCTTATTTTTAACTTTTGATCAATTGTGAAAATACTGCTATAAATCTGGGTGTGCAAATATGTGCCCGAGTCTCTTTTGATTATTTGAGTTTATGTGTAGGAATGGCTGGCTAAATCGGTAATTCTGTCTTCAATTCTCCGAGTAGTCATCAAACTGTGTTCTGCATTGGCTGCTCTAGGAGTTAAGAAACAGCTCAGTTCCTGTTCAAGAGACACAAGAGCACCACAAAAAGTGGTGCTAAGAGGATACCCAGCATGCTTGGGGCTAGCTTGTCCGGTGCTGAAGGCTCAGGAGGGGAAGTGTGTTTGCCTGACTCTCCAAATTGCTCCCCAAGGTGATCCGGAGCTCTTGGGGAGGGAGGGGCCTCTGTAAAACTACACTTCAAGAGGTAGCAACAGTAGAGGCCACTCACAGCCTTTGAAGGGTGACACCTGATTCTAGTCTCTTTACCTGTTCTTTCTGCAGTGCCCTCCTGCCAGACCTGGGCTGGGCAAAGTAGGATTTACCCCTGGCTGATTCTGGTGGCCCACTACGCTCATTTCGCTGTCAGCCTCTACACTGCTTCCCGGGGTGGGGGTGGGGAGGTTGGATGCCTGCTTCCGGCTTCCATAGTGCCTCCAGAAGTCATTATCCACTTCTTGTTTTCAGGTTACAGAGTTGCTTTCCCCACATTGTCCACATCTTGAGAATAGAGAATGATCATTTTATCTCTAGCCTTAGCCCTAGAACAAGCCTGGGGACCTAGTACACTGAATGAACAGGTGAATGAAATAATGAATGAACTGCCAGGTGTGGTGGCACATGCCTTTAAGCCCAGAACTCAGGAGGCAGAGGCAGGCAGATCTCTGTGAGATCGAGGCCAGCCTGGTCTACATAGCAAGTTCCAGGCTAGTTATGGCTACAGGAAGACCCTGTCTCAAAAAACAAAACAAATAAACAAACAAACCAAGAATGAATTGCGCTTAATATGTTCATTGAATGGCTGAGTGAGTGAATGAAGGCAGTCCTAAGGACTGAAATGTGCATAGGACATAGATTTTTGGCCCGTAATCAAGCCTTCATTCATTCATTCATTCATTCATTCATTCATTTCTCCATTCAGTATAGTCACCTCTATGTATCAGTGCCTATTAGGTGCTGGGGTTGAGATGCCAGTAAGACCCAGACTGTGTTCTCAGAAAACCCACCAAAAAGTAAATGAAGACAGACATGAACAAGAAGTGTGCTCCAAATGACTCCACTTCCCTAAAAGCACACAGGGACTTGTATCACATCAAAAGCCCGACCAGGGTTTCTCTACTCCACCAGTTGCTGGGCACAGCTGGCTGTGGGAGGAGTGGCCAATTAACATGCTGCACACACCTGTCCACGGCTGCTCCAAGGATCCAGGGGCTAGAGAATTAACAACCAGGAGGATTTTGGGAGCTCGAAGAACCCAGCCCAGCTCACATCAGAGACCTCATTCCCCTTTAGGGATTCATTCACTCTGCACAGCTGGTTAATTTTTCATCAAGAGGTGAGGTTGGGGGTTGGGATCGGGCTCTGATCCTATGCTCCTTCATGCTGGAGGTAGGGAGAGAAACACAACATCCTATCCACTTTTTTTTTTTTTTTTAGATGAAATAGGAGCAGATTGTGGTTGCCAGGCAAGACCCAGCCCTCACAGGGCTTGCGCTGCTGCTGCTGCAGGCTGATTAACGGTTATTGGGCAAAGGATAAAGCATCCAGACGGCACAGGCCTCTGGTGAAGGTGCTTACACATTTAATGAGCACTGGATGACATGCTAGTGGTGAGCAGCAATTGTTTTAAGGGAGTGATTTAAGACTCTAGTCTTCTATTCCACCTTTATTCCCTCTCCTGTTAGGACCTGGCCAGGTTCCATCTCTGCTCTGGCCTTGGGTGGCATCTGACCTGTTCTTTCACCAGCCAACCCTTCTTCTCCAGAGATGCTGATCGCAGCACCAAGGACACCTGTTACTGCTCAAATCTGAGAATTTCCCAGCTCTTTATCCATCCTCATAGGGTCTCTACAGCCTCACCCTCAAGAGCTGGGAGAGATGGTTTCAGATCAGTGAAAACATACAAGTCTCCTCTTAACTGATGTGTGCCTTGAGTTGTACTGTGTTGTTTTGAATTATATGCCAGACACTCGGGACACCATTCCCTTTTTTAGGAAGAAGTCAACTTTGCTGTTGAAACAAAACCTCCACAAATGAATCTGATAGACAGTAGATCCTAAACAGCAAGCAGCTGGTGCTTATGCACCCCTGGGGGATCTTGCTAAGATGTAGACACAGACTCAGGGGCTTGGACAGAGTAGAGACAGCCTGAAACATTTCTCACAATCTCCCAGTCTTTGCTGATGTCATTGGTCCTCAGAACACGCTGAATAACAAGGCCATATCCTGTGAACTCAGAGGAGACAGGGCGTTCAGTCAGAGTCTGCCTAGAGGAGGTGCATGCATGGTTTGGAAGAAGGGAGGAACATAAAAGTGGCAAGAAAAAAATACACAGAGCAAGGGGAGGGAAGGAGCGGTGGGGGGGGGGGGCAATGGCAGCCCTTCACAGGCATTCCATAGGGCTGACAGGTCATGGGATACAAGAGTTTCATCACAATGTGGGAGAATAAACTCTAGGCTGGGAGCAAGAGACAGTCTCCAGTCCTGACCGTGTGACCTTGGAGTAGCCACTTCCTCAATCCAGAAGTGTTTACAAGGAGTCCAGTAATTCTTAACCTGGGTAGCATATGAGAACATCTGGGAAAGTTTGAAAATAAAAAGTGCCTGGCCCTCTTCCCGAGTGGTTTTTGTAGTGGTCTGGGGGTAGGGCTCAAACTCAGGTAGCTTAAAAAAGCTCTCATGTGTAGCCTAGACTGAAAACTGTCACCCTAGAGACTACCAGTCTCTAAGATCCTGCCTAACTTCCTCATCTTTTCATATGGACTGTGAGTGCAGGGGTCCTGGCTTCTGGTCCTGGGCAAGTGGCCCGGATCAAAAGAGAGAATCAGAGAATGCCTAAGAAAAGCTTCTCTGCTGTGCATGAAGTCTGAGCAGAGTTGAAGGAGGCCAGGTGGAGGGGCCGCCCTGCCCATCTGGTTCCCATTAATCCCATGGCATGTTTCACATCCCTGGCAGGTACTTGGAGCTAGGAACAGCCCCCTGGGTGGCCCTCAGCCGGGCCCTTTCAAGCCAAACCCTGCTGACAGGCTACAGGACTCTGGGAGGCCCTCCTGGCTTCCAGTCACCCGTCCTGTCTCCTCTTGGGGATAGAATCCCTAACAAATAAGAAACCAAAGGAGGCAGGCACAGGAGCCTGGCCTCCCTTTCATTAGCAGTCTGTCACAGAGCGTGAAGGACTCCAATAAATTTTGTAGCTCAGCAGCTGCCGAGGAGACCTGAGAGGAAGACAATTCATTTGTCCCCCAGAAGACTGAGTCCTCAGGAATTTCCAGTTCCTTTCCTCCCCCTCTGTCAGCTGGGAAGTAGCCCAAAGCCACATGTTGTTCAAGGTCAGCCTGGAGATATCCAAACTTGAAAGGGCCACAAGGAGACACTGCCTCACTGAAGAAGGTGTAGGGAGGGGAATGGGTCAAGCCCTGGGTACCCATTCTTCCCCAAAGACATGGAGCCGAGTAGTCAGTCTCTGCTTCTACAAAGACCCCAGAGCATCTGACTGCTATCTTCTTTCCCAGGGCTGGAGCCCCAGCAGCTCCGGGCAGTGGACTGGGCTTTGTTGTGAGTTGTTCCACTAGCCTCTGGGGTGCTGTATCAGGGTGACAGAGTTGAGGATACGTGGGTATCTTGCATGGAGACTCTCTTGGCTGTACCCTCCCCTAAGCCGTGCTACTTTCCCTTCAGCCACAGGCTGCTCTGTAAAGGGAGCACTATGCTACAGTTTGGTGTAGACTCAAGAATCAGTTGAGTCTCAGTCACCACTTAAGCTCTGTGACCTTGTGTTCTCATCTATAAAATGGGAATAACAAAATGTGTACCTCATAAGATCATTACTGCTGAGTCCTGAAAGAGGCAACAACAGAAAAGAGATTCCTTTCCTGTACTGGTGGACCCTGGCAACGGAGAAGTACTTGCTCAAGAGGAGCCCACACATCACGCATGTTCCAGGACGAAAGCAGCAGTGACGCCCTCCCTCCTGGGAAGGGACAAGGAGAACCCAGCCCGTGCTCTGTGTACACTTACGATGTGTGCTGTCCTTCTTGCACATTCTGACCAAGACATGTCCAGGAGGCTCTGGCCAAACAGCAACATCAGTCCCTGAAACTGGAGGGGCCAAGCTCCCAAGGCTACAGACGTCCCCAGAGTCAGAAGCCAAGGCCAGATGCTCAAGGAACGTTGGAGAAGGGAGGAAGGAGCCAATTCAAAACACAGCCCTGGTTACCATACCACGAAGCACAGTGGTCTGAACCTCGGAGGCCCAACAGGCTCAAAGCAGACAATGGGGATAGTTCATAGAAGCAGAGGCTCGGCACCCCTTTCTCCTACAACCTCTGTGGGCAGCAAGAGGATTTTCCAGTGCATGTCCAGGAAGTGTACATAGGTGAAATGGTGCCCATCAGCATATTGGGCTCAATACCTGCATGTTAGGTATTGAAAACAGAAGGCAAAAATTTATTGGGTGACCAGCAAGAGAGCAGATAAAGATACTGGCTTCCAAACCTGACAACCCGAGTTTAATCCCCAGGACTCACATGGTGAAGAGAATAAACCTCCATGGTACACATATACATGCACAATCAGTCAATAAATCAATGTAAAAAAAAAATCCACTTTTACCCAAAATTCCACTTTGGAGGAAGGAGGAGCTCTTTTTCTTCAAAAACATGTTGTTGTTTTTTTTTTAATCTTTTTGAGACATGCCACATGGCCTGGAACTCCCATGTAGACCAGGCTGGCCCTGAACTCACAGAGATCCACCTGTGTCTGCTTCCTGAGTGCTGGGATTAAAGGCGCACACCACCACACTCAGTCAAAAACATCTTTATAAAAGGATTTCTTTGTTATCTTTCAAGAGTATTCGTATATGTATGTGTATGTGTCTCTGTGTGTGTATGTACACAAGAATGCAAACACCTGTGGAGGCCAGAGCTGTTGGGTCCTCTGCAGCTGGAGTCATAGGCGGTTGTGAGCTGCCTGATGTGGGTGGTGGGATTCTCACTGGGGCCCACTACAGGAGCAGTATGAGCTCTTAGCTGCTGAGTTTCTCCAGTCCTGGAGAAACTTTTTAATGTTCCAAAAAGATTCTTTACTTTTTCACAGTATCTTCATAATATCTCTAAGATATCATTTGACTCTTTAAAACCTGGGTTTTTAGGTTTTTTTTAAGATGCAAATACTTGGAAATTCAAATCTGTGAAGCACTCAGATTTCCATTAGTCTCTCACTGTGGTTTTTAACCTACCTGTGGGCGTCAGTGCTGTGACCTAACAATAGTCTTCACCTTCTATGCTCCCCAGGTATAACCACATAAACTGAGCATGCCTTGTGGGCCTAGCCCCAGACTGGGGCTTTTCCTGTGGTGCCTTAGGAACACTCGCCATGCCACAGCCCTCACTTGTGCATATACGCTAAGACCAGTGATGTGCTGGCAAATACTTAACCAACAGCTCCCTAGAAGGATCTTCCACCATGGTTAATTTTAAGTAACAGTGTAAAGTTACTGAATACAGTTGGGAAGAGACTCAGAACAGCACAGTACCACACAGTATTTCTCCCTACAGATGCAAATAACCAGAAGAGCAGAGCTGAGAGCAGATACTTAGGAAGGCATCGATTTTGAGAATTTATTACCTTTGTTATTAATATAATTTGACACTAAATTATATTTATATTTAATATATATACTTAGCCACTGGCTTGTGAAATTTCTGACAATCAAACAACCAGCTATTGTAGGCTGGCCCCAGGACTCACCTAGTATTGGTGCTCTTGCCTTACAAGAAGCAGGAATGACACCAAGTTTAGCAAGTGAGACGCAGCTGACCGTAGGCTGGGTCTCTTATGGTCATCACAGATGATGATGTAGTTGAGATTTCAGGGAAGCTTAAGAAACATCAAAGCATTCAATATTGAATCAAATCTAAACTCATTAGCCTGTCAAAACTCTATGAATGGAGATTTTTCTATTTAGTCCATTCCAGATCTAGCACTCATCAGCTCCTGTTCATCAGGGGAGTCTCAGGGGAGCTGGTGCTCCTTAGTAGACTTTCTCAATGTTCCTTCTCAGTCTAGCATGAGAGTCCCTAAGGTTAATAGTAACACTAGCCAAGTCTCTATTTTTTGCTCTCTCTGAGCCAGGGGACAAACCATGCTCCCTAGGCCCTGGATCCTCAGTTAAAGAGCAAGAGAGCACCAGTCTCCATAGTCCTGATGGCTCCTGGCCCCATGGTGTGATGGGATAGCACTTCTACCCAACAGGTCTCAGAGGGCAAAGAGGAGCCCAGATACTGTTCTCTGTCATGTAGCCAGCTTGCTTCCACACAGGGCCACTTCAGTTGCTCTCAAAGTAAAGCACACTCCCCAACCCAGCCAGTCTTCAGTAGAGGGTACCTAAACAGCTGGACAAAACAGTGCCTTCGTAGAAGCTGGGAGACCTCAGTTGTAAGACAGCCAGAGATGAAGAATGGTTTGGGGTAGGTGGTTCAGAGCTGGGGGTGGAGGCCAGCAGGGGAGCAGATGACCTCCAGAAGTCCCTGGTAGAGGCTGGTCTTGTGGATTTCCTGAGCTTGATTGATTCCAGGCCTGGAATCCATCATTCCCTTCATAACACAAATAATCACCAAATGTGCTCAGGCACTCAGTAGCCTGGATATTCACTCTAGCAATTCTCTGTGTGGACGGTGATTAGACCATCATTATCTTAATGCTTCTTAATTTATCTTTCTGATTAGCAACTTACCATTTTATTTGCAAAAAATAGCCTTCTGCTGGGTGGAAGCCAGCCGAGCACAGCAGCTGTCATTTTCTCTGTACTAAATCAGGCCAGGCTTACGTTGGTTTTCTGGTGAAGCTATTTCTTGTGTCTTGGCTCTATCAGGCAGCACAATCTATCATGGTTGTTGTAGAGCAAAAGCACACCCCAGGGGGGCTGTGGACAGAGAGGTCACCTCTACTCAGCCAAAGGGCCCAGGATAAGACATTCCAGAAGAGGCTTCCAGTCACAGCCCTTGTACTTCCTATGGGAAACAACCCAGGAGGAACTCACTGCCAAACCAGGGAGGAAGGTCAGTGGTACAGGTAACATCATACTAACAGTTGCCCTCCAAAAGAACTTGCTAGTTTTTAACAGTACTTGGAACCTAATATCTCATTTAAATTTGAAAACATCCCTGTATGTGTGGTCCCATTATTATTTCTATTACAGACAAAAAGACCAAGGCTAAAGAGGTTGCATAATTTGCCTAAGGTTCCACAGATTGTGAGTTGTGGAACTAGTTTTGAGTCATCTGTCTGTGACTCTCAGGACCAGAGATCTTGACCGCTATGCTACGTGACTTTCCCAGGCACAGTAGACACAGCATGTGATGAGAGTAAGTTCTAGGGTGACTCTTATTAACGTTGCACATAGAACTGTCTTGAGTTGGCAAGCACGTCTTGACCACAGACATCATTTTCATCTTCCCCACCCTCTATCAGCATGAAGAATCAGTTTCTGTCTTTCAAACTATTACCAGCTGTGTTGCCTTGGGTCACATAAAATTTTCCTTCTAACTGACCCTCCTGTTTTTCCATCTTCTAACCGTTAACAGATCACACTGCTTTCTGATTTTCCTACTTCCTTCCAGAAAATGTCTTTATCCTACCCTGTCCCTGAAACATTCTGGTACATCTTCTGAGACAAGATGTCATTGTCTCTAAAAGATCCATCATTATTGCAATTGGATGCTCAGACCTTTGCTTCCTATATTCCAGCTGTTCCTGTGTCTTCCGGTAAGCAGTATACCTAGATATTTAGGTCTATGAGGGAAGGGTGCAGCTTCATGAGTTGGCCCTCAAGATCTTGAGAAGACCTTTAGGTGAAGAGAACACACTGCAAGAGGAGGTGACTGCAATACTGTGTCTTGACCCCAATCTGAGATG
Source organism: Eospalax fontanierii (assembly GCA_035773235.1). Classification (NCBI taxonomy): domain Eukaryota; kingdom Metazoa; phylum Chordata; class Mammalia; order Rodentia; family Spalacidae; genus Eospalax; species Eospalax fontanierii. Next base: position 29,043,004 of record CM069539.1, on the reverse strand, counting down.
AGATCTTGAGGTGATATCCACTAAGCTATTCATCTCCCTGGTCCTTGGATATGCCTTCCATAAGCTATGCTTATGAAAATCTGATCTTCATCATCTTATATGTTAGGCATTATCCACATATATACTCAATTTAAATGTAAAATTCAGTCCCCCGTTTGTCTGACCTCATTTCAAATGTTCAGTCATTGCATGCATGTGGCTAGTAAGTATTAAACTGACGAGCATAGAGCAAGGACATTCCTATCACTGTGGAAAGTTCTCTTGGACAGTCCTAGTCTGAATTCATTCTTCTTGAATGCTTTCATAAACAAAGTTAGATACCTACAGGACTCAAATTTAAGTGGAGTATATGATATATCCTCACTGGCTTGTAAAAGCCAGTGTTTTTCAAAATATGGTGTCAGCATCTATAACATCACCTGAAAACCTGGAAATACAAACATTCAGGTCTATTGAATGCAGAGGTGAGGCTGAGCAATATGTGATTCTAATGCTTTCCACACACTGAGATAGGAAACATCATAGTATAATGGTGCTTTAGTTTGCTTTCTGTAGCTGTGATAAAATACCAAAACCAGGGGCAACTTGGGAGGAAAGGGATTATTTGGCTTACACTTCCATATCACAGTCATCATTAGAGAAATCAAGGTAGGAACTCTCAAGCAGAGACCATGGAGAAATTCTGCTAACTGGCATGCTTTCTCTGGCTTGCTCAGCTCTCTACCATATGCATCCCAGGTCTACCAACCTGCCCAGGGCCATCACCACCTAGTAGCCACAGAAGGCTGGGTCCTCCTACATCAACTAGTAATCAAGAAAATGCTCCAAAGATGTGTCTACAGGCAATTTGATAGAGGAAGTTCCACAATTGAGGTTCCTTCTTCCCAGGTGTCCAGTTTGTGTCAAGTTAACAAAAGCTAACCAGCACATACTAACTGAAACTACTATGCACTAGTCATAGTCATGAGCACTTCATGAGTATTGTTTTAGTTAATATATTCCCATTTTATAGATCAGCAACTGAGGTTCAGAATAGGAAGTAACTAGCCCAATGCCACATAACACAGTTAGGTTTCAAGCCTGATTTTGCCAGCCTCAAAATCTCATGCATTAACACCCCTGGCATGGAGCTGCCAGAAAGCACTTCCTTGCCAAGTGTCCTCTAAAGGGTCAGAGAGCTCTCAGTTGACAGGCGCAGCAGTCGGATGTAGGATAGGAAAAGAAACATGGCCCAAGACCCCAAGTGCCATAGAGGCAGCATCTCTCCTTGACCTAAGTAGAGAAAGGAGGTAGATTTGGTCAATCCCAAGCCATAACCTCTCTACTTGGGGCCACAACCCTTGCCTAGGTCTTTCTAGTCTGGGTAGAGACCCAGGGATCTTTTTTTAAGGTTGCATCGCTTTCAGGAGGCTGGATTGCACTAAAAATTAGATTCTTCCCTGGATAACTGTAGATTTGCTTTTCTTAAGAGTTCAAGAAAACCTCTAGTGATTGTGTTAGAGGATTAGAGATAGAAATTGCTATTCCTTCTTTAATCTCTGCAGTGATCCCCAGGCTGGCAGGCTGTATTTCACAGGAAAGAAACACACGGTTTGTTTTCATACAAAAGTCATGTTCATGAAATAGTCAACAAACATCAAGTGAGCACCTATGTCATCCAGCCCCTTCCCCCAGGTCATTTCATCTAATCTTCACAACAACCCCACAGGGACCTGTGATTTAAGACAGTAGCTCTTATTTTCCCACTTGATGGAGAAGGAAAGAGAGGCACTGAGCTGCTAAGTGGCCAGCCAGGATTCAAACCTGGGTATGCCTATCTTTACTACTAGGGTCAGTTAAGAGAAGTTATTGGAATCTGGGGGCAGAAAAGGAGAGAAATTCCTTGTGCTGGTAGGTCAGTCATTAGAAAGGTATTAAGGGAACATTTCTGAAAGTATTTGTAGAAACTGGCTCTATGCTACACATAGCTAGAGTCATGTGGCTCTATCTAAAACTCTTTCTATATACATATCACACACACATATAAAACGTATAGTTATATATCACAGATATATATCCCAACACATACACCATGGTTCTGAGTTAGTTCTGGGCTGCGGTTGCCAGCCCTGACCAGCAAGTTTTGGGTAGGTTATTTTTGGAATGTGACCAACCTAGTGATAGAAAAGCTGTCTAGCCAGTACCCTAGAAGCCAGTACAGTCCTCTGTTTGTCCCTCTGCTTGGAGACCCTCAGCCTCTTGGTTTGTTACAGGGATCCATTCTCTGCCTTTCTGGAAAGCAAGCAGGACCAAATGGATGGATGGATGGGAGGAGGCCAGGCAAACTCATACAATTCACCTAGGCAGCTGTCATCTTGACACCAAAACAGCCAGAATTTGCTGTACCCGCGCTACTGTGGGTTGGCAATAGGAGCTGGAGGGTGGGAAGATGCCATATATAAAGCCTGGAATCTCTCTCAAAGGACTTTGCTCAGGAGGTTTACAGAGAGCACTAAAGAGAAACATGTGCCATCTCTTAGTTTGCCTGGGCCCCTCATGGAAAGCCCTGCACCAAATAGTACATTTTAACTCAAATCTAGCAAGGGTCTCTCCAGGATACTCTGAGGTCTCAAAGTCTTGGCAAAGCAGGAGAAGACCTATGCCATTCAGCTTGGGAGTTGGAATGGCTCATGCTGGTCCTTCCCAAGAGCTAGAGCTAAACTTTTCAGGGGAAATGCAGTGTCTGTTCCCCTCTGTGCAGAGGTCTGAACCCTACCCAGAGTCTTCCTTTATCATTGGAGAGCCCCATGTACACATCTCTCAGATGCCCTAGGTTAAGACGGGTGGTTAGAAGCTGAGCCTTGAGCAGCCCCAGGAGTCTGGGTGCAGGTTCAGGCTGTCACGAGGTGCATATCAAAGCCGGAGTTTAAAAACTGTACTGGGAATAGTGCAATTATCTCGCTTCGCCACATTTCTCAGCCCCGACTGAGGTTTAATTAAAGCCAAGTAAAAACACAAAGTCGCCATTTCAGATATCACCCCACTGCATGCTGGTTAAAAAAAAAAAGGAAAGAAGAAAAATATCCTTTATCAGGGACTTAAATTTTTTTCTGTGGGTATCTTCTGGCTCAGTTGGATATTATTCCTTCATAACAGTCCCTTTAAAGAAAAAAATATATATTTAATATATATGTATAAAATGAGTTAATCCCCCATAATCTCCTTGAGTTGTACCTAAAACACAGTTTCTTGCAGGTGACCTTTTCAGAAGAGGCTGTTGCTATGGCAACCGCATTGTTTGATTCTGTCAAGAGAAAAATACTGCATGGAAATGTATTTAATTTTGCTTAATTTGATGCTGTATTTAACACTTGCACAGGATGAAAGGAAAGAGGGGCTAGAAGGCAGGAGCCTGATTCTCAGGGCCAAGTTTACTGTCATCCTATCCTGAAGAGCCAAAAGGCTCCCCAGATGCCATGATTTTGGGGGGACCTGCCCCTGGCCTCTAGATGGGGGCCAGCTGTCCCCCACATTCTACTTTCAGAGTATTCAGCAGGAAATAGATGGGTAGGGCTCATGATATACCCACTCAGATAGGGGGATTCCTGGGGGCTAGACATTACAAGTTGAATAAAAAGATAACACATGACCATGATTCACATTGGGTGGCAAGTTCTGCTGCTCCTACTTGGATACGACGCAATGGAAATCAAGGACTTCTCAGGTCTCTTTATCACTAAGAACATGAGTCCTTGGGTACAAATCTGGTGTGCTCCACTAGGTTTTGTCCTTCATGGAAGAATTTTTGACACAGCACAGGATACTTAAACAATGATTCATTTGTTTCATCAGCACAAAGCCACTCTAGGTAATGATGTCACAGCCTAGTCCTGACAGGTACAGTCTCACACACTGCATTTCCTAGGTCACTATACCTTACTTGCTGTTACAAAGGTTTGATCACAACCACAAGTGGATATCCTAAAGCCAGACAAGCTAGTGTGCTTGACTAAGGTGTCACAGGTGTGATAGAAAAGGAACAAATATGGTTTCCAATAGTCCTTCCACATCTCCATCACAAGTAGAGACCAGTGACTTCAATTACAGACTTCTGTGCCTTTCATGCTGTCACTTCCCATTTCTTAAGCTGACATCAGGAGCCTACATCTCCAGACTTTTACACTACGATATAGACAGCCTGTGTTTTCTCTATATCCTTAGTGCTCTCTGAGTTTCTCTTTCAGTTTTTAAGTGAAACCCAGCTTCTCCAGAAAGACACCCTATCTTCAGAAGCCCTCTCCAATGGAGGCAATTTTGTCTTCTATGTCCCATGTACATCAGAACTGGGTACGCATCTCCCTTACTCCCCAGTGGGGTCTCTACACTCTCTTCTTGCAGAGCCCAAGCTCATTTGAAGCAGATCATCATAGCTCATGGTCCTCCTATGATGCTGTCATTCAACCACCCTCCTGTGTATCCTCCTCACTCATGGTAACTTTAGCACCTGATTGTTGTCTCCTTATCTCAAACATCATTCCAACTGTCATTGTCAGAGACATCACCAACTGTGAAGATGATATCCAGCTAATGTCCTAATCTCTTAATTTGGTTGTGGTCCTAGCTTTAATGAATTTTTTGTTCACTCCTATAGCTATTCCTTAGACTCTGTCATACTGATAAGTGCCACCTACCTAAGAATGGTAGGTTTCCAACATCTCACTTTCTGAACAGTCATTGCCTCTTTTAGAACCAGCTTATTCTGACATTGTAAGTCCAGTAATTCTTCAACCTCATTTTATTAAAAGCTACTCTATTCTTGTTGCTATTCATTTCTATCATCCCTCTTTATCCAGCCTGGACTATCCAAGCCTACACTGAAATTATCCCTTGTCAGTAACCTGACCTTCTTGCGGTTCTTGTTCCATTGTCCTGGCCTGGCAGAACTCCAGCCTTGGTGTCTTACCCACTTATCCAGGGCCTGCACAGAGCAGCTAAACAGTGCTGAAGAAAAATGACACAAATTTGCTGCCTAGACTCACTACAACCATGACCACAAATCTCATTCCACACTGTCAGAGAAACCTACTACACTTCCCTAGAAAATTCAATTTTCCAATCTCTGGGGAAGCTATCATACTTCCTTGTCTCTCCCCAAGTTGCTAACACTCCCCTCCCCCAGTCTATTCCCAGATGATGACCTTGCAGTATATTTCATAGACAAAAAAGATTTCTATAAGATGAGAACTACTTCATCTTCCCATCAATAAGTTCTTTATTGTATCAGCATCAGAACCAACATACTGCTGCTGTGTCACACCCCAATCACAATGGAAAGAGATCCTGGCTCCTGTCCAAGGTCAGCACTTTTACCAGGCTTTCAACTCATTCATTTTCTGATTTCAAAGACTTATTTTTCAACTTTCCTATTTCTTCCTGTATTATTAGGTTATCCTGTTTGCATACAAACAAAAGCTCCATATTGCCCTGTATATAAGCTCTCTCGCAATTCCACTGCCATCCCATTTGCCTATGTTGTTTGAGTCCCTCTTCCTGGAAAGTCCATTCAAAGTCAGCATCTATACTCTCTGGGTCCACTTTCTCATCTTCCTTTCCCTCCTCAGCCCACTCCAGTCAGATTTCATATCTACCACTCTGCTGATAACCAGATACCAAGGAGGTGAGCAACTTAGCATGACGGAGCAAGTGCTCATCTCTGTCTTCATCGCCATTTTCCAGCAGCATTTGGCAGAGGTGGTCAACTGCTGCTTCTCTAAAACCTTTTACCTTGGGTTCTGACACCTCCCCTCCTTACTGGCATTCCTTCTCAGTCTCCTGTGCGGTCACCTTCTAAAACTACTAGAGCCCTCTTCACGTCCTGACTGCCTCTGCCCATATGATCTTACCTAGTTCTGTTGCTTTAAATGTCTTATCATACACAGTCTCCCAGGCTGACATCTAGCTGTTCTTCTTCCCAGGTCCCCAGACATGAGTATCAACTGTTTGTTCAACATCCCAATCTAGTGTTTCAACAGGATTCCCAAACATAACATAATCAGAGCAGACTTTATTTTATTATTATGTGTGTATGTGGGCACATGCATGTAGGTGCTCTTAGAACTGGGGTTATAGGCTGTGAGCTGTCAATGTGTATGCTGGGAACTGAACTCAGGTCCTCTGAAAGAGCAGTAACCATGCTCCTAACCACTGAGCCATTTTTCCAGGCCCAGAGCAGACATTTTACACATTCCCCAACAACATCCCAGACCTGTATACCCACGCCACCCAGCTTTCATCAGTTAAGTGAAAAGTGAATTCCTCACTGGGTTAATAAAAGCCTAGAATCAGTCTTGGGTCCTATGTCACGCTTCCACATCCTCCTCACCAGGAGGCCTTCTGGTTCCACCATAAGTTGAAATCCAACAACCATTATGTGTTCACTGCCATGACCAAGACCAAGCCAACAGGGCTTCCCATCAGGTTACTAGACACTCATGGCATCCAGAGTTATGCTTCAATAGCAGGCAAGCTCTCCTCAGTTATCCCCTCCAATGGGTTTCTGTTGCAAGTGGTAAGGATCCAAGTACCTTTGCGTGGCCCCCTAAGACCCTCTGCACAGTCCCGTCTGCCTCTAGATTTCTTTTTTTTTTCTCTTTGTTCCTTCTCTTACCTACTAAGTTTCCTAGGCATACAGGTTTGGGCCCATTTCCCAAGATTTGCTATTGCTTTTCAGTCAACTTGAGAAGCTCTCCCCTCCTGTCCACACATGGCTTTCACCCTCTTATCTGTCACCTTCAGTCCTAGCATTCTGTCTTTAGACAGGCTTCCATAACTCCCAGCCTAGGCGCTCTCTGACAAAGCCCTACTTTATCAGCTTCAGCACACTTAACATTTTCTTGTTTCCCCATTTGCTTCCTTGTTTATTCACATTCCCCTTCCTCTATTTAGAATATGAAATTTCTGATAGCAGGAACTCTGTCTTGTTCAGCACTCATCCCTGCACACACAAGAAAGCCTTTCACACAGTACACACTTAGTATTCGTTGACTGTTGCCCAGAGGAAGCAATTTGCAGCTCACTGTGCTGCTGTGCCAGTCTCTGGGCTCCAGGATGGGACTGTTTTATAATCGGGACAAAGTAAATACACACGGATCCTCGGTGTCCAGATTTCCTGCTCTGGTCTACCACCTAAAGCAAGTGTTTCCCTTTTTTCTAACATTCTCAACGGCTATAATTCAGCCTTCTATGCCCTAGAATATTCAGTGGGGAAGCTTAACAGTTAAGAGAGCAGTGTGGGGAAGAAAGTGCCACCCATGGAGTCCAGGCCCAGGTCTAGGTAAATGCCTCCTTGTGGCAGCCTATTTTCTGCTCCCACCGGGTGCCTTGCTTACACATCTTTGTCTTCCTTCTTGGTACTATGACTTCTGTTCAGTGTGACTGCTATTTTAATAAAAAATAAAAATAGGCAAACACAGATCTAGAGCTGTCCTATGTGACCTGGCAGAGTTTCAGTGCATGGACTCAGCACTGTGAGAGGATGGTGCCCCACAGTGAGTCTCCAATCTGGGTTCTAGTAAGGAAGTAGACCCCATGTGGAAAAGTTTCTGGGGTTGTGGTTATTGCTTCAGACACCCTCCCCTTTCTGTGTCATGACTCTTTCCATGGAATCACAGCTCATCAAAGTCCATATGGTACTGAGGTTAGGAATGTGTATTAATCAGGCCCGGGCTAGGTGACCACAGGCAAGCTACCTGAGACCTTTGAGGCTCATCCTGAAGCAAGGAGAATGGTGACTTTTAACTCAAAGAATTAATATGAAATGAAATGAGATGGTAAGTAAAAGTGCTCATGACAGCTCTGAACTTAGAGTAAACACTAACTAGGCTGTAACTGTCAACAACAGTAGGGTCTACCTCTAAGCTGGAGCCCCCGAGTCAGCACAGACTACCTCTCATGGATCTACCTGGTTTGACTCAGAAGATCCAAAAGCCTCTTATTCTGCCGATTCCTGCTCCTATGACTATCCATGTCACACATGTGTCTCGGGAAGTATGCTTTCAAAGGATATGAACGCAGCCCAAAAAGAGGGGATCTCAGTCTGTTGATAATGGTCAAACAAAAACATATCAAGAAATCACAGAGTATTACAGGGGAAAGGATGCCCCAGAACCACCTAGCCCAATCTTCCCAAGTTGCTAATAAGGAAACTGTAGCACACAAAAGGTATACCTGCCCAAGGTCACAGGGTGACAATCGGGTCTGGAAAGAAGGTCCCAGATCTTCTCTTCCTTCCAAATTCACTTCTGTTTTAGAAAACTGGTAGAAAATGCCAGGCATGGTGGCATACCTGCCATTCCAACACTTAGGAGGTAGAGACAGGAGGATCAGAAGTTCAAGATCATTCCTAGTTACAGAGCCAATTCCAAGCCAGCTACATTTTTATAGAAAAGAAAGGAAAAGTAAAATCGTAGATGAAACACTAGAGCATGAGACCCTTTCTAGCAACATCTCTCCATCTAGCCCAAAGCTGAGAAACGTTTTCTCTGAGCCCCATCTTGACAGAAAGGACATTGTTGGGACTGAGGACAATAAGAGCCACACCCTGTCCTGACTTCCATCCCTCCATTCTCCTATCCACAGCTCTCCTTTTGCATTCTCTGCTCTTGCTCTGCCTGCTGCCTGTCGTTTCAGCTGTTTGCTCAGAAGCTGGGCTCTGTTTGCCCAGCCCTTATTCATTTTCATATTGCCTGGGATATTCTCAGCTGCTCCCCTGGCTTTTTAGGAGAACTTCAAGTGGCAAAAAGCACACTGAGATGGCAAGGTAAATACTCACAATGACCTGAGCCTCACCTGGGGAATCTGTCCACCTTATCAGCTGCTTCCTGACCCGCCTGTTCCTTTTCACTTGGGCTTCTAGGATGCTGGGTATGTTTTTAGGCAGACAGATTGCAAGCTTTCTCACATCCAAGACTGCAATGCTTGAATGATGGGCAACAATGATATCTAGGACCTTTGACCCTGTCTCCATGGCGGGTTCCCTCTCTCACTGGGGTCATACCAGAGAAACAGGAGGGATGAGGCAGCAGGAGGGGGTCAAGTCCCTCACTCCTGCAAACCAGTTTCCAGAAAGCATTGATTGATTCCTCACTGTTCCTTTCCTGAATACACAAGGCCCTGTGCAGAAGGCAAAGGAGAAGTGAGAACAAAAGGAAGGGGAGGCCCTTGAAAGAGGGAAGCTGAGGGCTGGAGAGATAGCTCAGCAGCTAAGATCACTGGCTGCTTTTGCAGAAGACCAGGATTCCATTCCCAGCTCCCACATGGTGTCTAACAGCTGATCATAACTCCAGTTCCAGGGGAACTGACACCCTCTGATCTGACCTCCACAGGCACTGCAGGACATGGGTGCACCTACCTACATGCAGGCAATACACTCATACACATAAAATATTTAAAAAAGAAAGAAGCTGAAGAGTTGCCCCTGAATCTTCTTTACTTGACAGGTTCCAAGATTAAAGCACCTCTCAAGTTCCAATGGAAAACAAGGCTCAAATCCTCTGCATTATGAAGAGGTTATTCACTGGAGGAAATGGACCATCAAAGGAACATGAGCTATAAAAGCAAGGTCTGAACTGAAGCTTTGGTTGTCTATATAGATTAGTATTTTTTTTAATTATTTAAAATCTGTGTCTCAGTTATCTCTGTTGTAGAACTAAGATAACAGATTCTACCTGAGTTTATATGAGCATTCCCTGAGATGACATGTACGTGGGCTGGGTGACTCCTAGATACTGGTGTTTGATTTTGTTTTTTTGAGACAGGGTCTCATTGAAGCCCCAACTGGCCTAAAACTTGCTATGTAGACCAGGTTGGCCTTGATCTCACAGAGATCGGCCTGCCTCTGCCTCCTGTGTGCTGGGATTAAAGGTACGAGCCACCACAATGAGTTAATACTGGTTTTTATTCCCTCATTAGATCATTCACTTGAGGATTCAGGATCAACCATATTAAGACAGACTTACAGGAGGGTCTAGAGAGCATCCTTAATACCTTACTGTCTCAGAATCCCAGAAGTACCAACATTTCTCTGCATTAGAAATACTCCTCCCTCCCAGCCTCCTTGCAATTTGTATCAAGTGTTCTAGGAGAAGAGACAAAAGGCCTGGGTTATTGGATATTTGTCAGGTTCAATAAAAGACACTCAGTGGCTCCAGGCTAATTGTGTTCCTGGTTTGTCATTGTAGCACTTACTGGCTATGGCCCTGCCAGTCCAGGCTCTAGACATTAGGAAAACAAAAGCAAACTTTATTAACCAAGCCAAGAGACCCAATGATGCATCTGTCACAGGGAATGAGGCAGAGGTGGCTTCCTCATTGCTATCAGGCCTTGCCATGGATCCTTTTAAAATCACGTCCTTTCTGGGCTTTGTGGGCTGAACAGAACCAGGAAAAGACCGAGTTATGAGCTGGAGAGAGACCCACAGAAGAAATATTTCTTTTAGGCTTTGTGGAATGTCATTTTCTTGAAAAAGTCATCTGCTTGTTGGTGTTTTTCCCTTAACTGCTATTTTCACAGCAAGAAACTCATTGAAGGACTTAGTAGAACTGAAATCAGAGCCTTCTAGAAGGAAGGGACTGAGTCTCCTCCGAATCCCAAGTATCAAGCAAAGTGTCCTGAGATATGGTGTTTCTGTGATCAATACTGAATGAGTAAAGCCAGTGGTAGGCTGAGAACTGAACTGCATGAGTGCCCTGACTTGGATGGAGGCAGGCCTGGGAGACAACCCAGAATCAAAGATAGACAGTCCACATGGAGGGCCGTGTCCAGCCACGTTTGGCACCACTCAGGTTTGGCATAGTCAGGAGAGGGACTCTGTGTGTGTGTATGTGTGTATGTGTGTGTGTGTGTGTGTGTGTGTGTGTGTGCGTGCATGCGCATGTCATGTGCCAATGGAGGCCATAAGGGGGCACTGGATCCCCTGGAGTGGATTATAGGTGTCTGTGAGTCACCTGGTGTGGCTGTTGGGATCAAAAGGAACTCCAGTCCTCTGATGGAGCAGTAAATACTCTAAACTGCCGAGCCATCCCTTCAGCCTCTCAGAAAGATTCTGAATGGTCCATCGGATTGGATTGTAGTATACAAATGGAAGCGTGGTCTTAAAACTAAAAAGAAGCCTATTTTCAAAAAGCAGGACAAAATGGCCAAGTTGGGCTTGCAACAATGTTTGAGGTCTAATGTAGAGCTCCAGAACCTATTCCTAATAAAGAAGGCTTGAGTGCATCTTGGATCCTGGGTAGGACCCAATCCTGTGGTTATCCCTATAGAGAGGAAATGGCAAAGGCAAGGGACTAAGAAGTCCTTCAGATATCCATGCTCCAAATCCTAAAATGGATTATTCTAGTTCTCTTTCTATTGCTGTGATAAAACGCAGACCAAATGCAATGCGGGGAAGAAGGGGTCTGTTCATCTTACAGCTTACAGCCCTCACTGAGGGAAACCAGAGTAGGAGTTCAAGGCAGGAACTTGGAGGCTGGAACTGAAGCAGAAATCACAGATGAATGCCTTTTACTGGCTTGCTACCTTTGCCTTGCTCAACTACCCTTCTCATACAGGCCAGGTCTACCTGCCTACGGATGGCAGGTACCACCCACAGTGGGCTGGAACCTCCTATATCAAGAAAATGCCCCACAAATAGGGCCACAGGCCAATCTGCTGGAAGCAACTTCTCAGCTGGATTCTCTGTTTCCAGGTATCTCTAGTTCGCGTCAAGCTGACAAAAAACTAAGCAGCACAGAGATCATCAGGCCCCATGAAAGACTCAGACAGAATCACAGAATCTTTGGTGTCCACACCAAGGCAGTTGAAACTGATAGTCTTTGGTCCCAGTCATGTGAGAGTTCCTGATATATCTGGTGACCGTTCAAGTCAGAAATCAACCTCTATTAGCAATAGAATATAGAAGCCAGTAGGACTGTATGCAAGTGCTTACAATCCTAGCTCTTGAGAGGTGTGTGTGTCGGGGTGGTGGTCAGGAGTTCAGGGTCATCTCAGCTACATAATGAATTTAAAGCCATTCTGGCTATATTACACCCTGTTTTAAAAAAAAAAAAAAAAGTACTAGTGAAATGAGTTCAGGCCTTGTACCGAGCATCCCAGTCCAGGGAGGAATGAGGTACAGATTATAAGTTCTTCCCTTCATCTTATTTCTAGAGACATGAAACTCAGAGACCATTAAGCCTTGCTGGAAAGGTGAACTAGGAGCCAGGTCCCATTTGTTTTAATTTCATCCTCAGTGAATTTATAGGATAAGGAGGCCACACTGGCCTTCCAAAGAGGGTAGCAATTTGTTAACTGCAAAAGAAAAAAATTTTTTCCCAGGCATGAGTTATCCCCTCATTATTCTCTACTACATGAAAGCATTAACAAGAGTCAGGCCACAAGTGAACAAGAGATTTTAGTTTGGGAATACACATTGGATGATCCCAGACCTGCCTGGGGATAATTACAAAAGATAGTCCATGGGAGGAAAAGCTAGCAAATGCCACAATAAACTGAAATCAAAACCCTCAAGGCTTCATCTCAAAGTCTAGGCCCTGGAAATGACTCATAGCAAAGTATGTCAGGAAGATTCAGCAGTCTCCAAAAGAGATGTTCCCCTTCCTGCAGAGGGAGGACTACACTGGAGCCAGGAGAAGAGAATACTGATGAAAGGCATCTGGTTTCCAGGATCCCTCCCAGGAAAGAGGAGGTGGCCTTAGATTCGGTGCTATTAGCAAGATTGTGCTAAGCCCATGGGAATCCATAAAACCAGAAACACTGAGTTATTCAGATATTAGCCACGATTTCTTAAAATCTGGGGGTGGAACTGCGCTGATAGACTCCTTAAGAAAGCTAGGAAGTTTGTTAACTACAAAAGGGACTAAGCAGAGGCAATGGTAAAATATTCAGGACCTAGATATTTTATCTCCACCCCCTGTCTTATTTATTGCTATGTTTCTAGTACCCAGCACAATGCCCAGCACGTAGAGGGCTCAATAAATGTTTGTTAAATGAATACATGCATGAGGCCCAACTCTAGGAAACTATTTGCTATCATACCCCAAGCTAGGCCCAAAGGACCCACCAGAATCCCAAGGACATGATCCACTTCCATGAAAATGTAGCAAATGACTCACATCTGAATGTTCCCTATGTTATCAAATTTACGTGAAGGTACATAAAACACTCCTGCCCACCATTCTAGGGAAGACAGCAGTGAATTCCTTACCTTGCTTCTAGGCTCACTCCCAGCCTCCTCCCACTAGACAATTGATGCCATCTGCTTCCATCAATCAAATGTACATACATTAAAAACAGCCAAGGGTTCAAGGGGGTTTCAGTGTGGGAGACTTTGTTGTACCTGTGCAAGTGTTAGCAGTTGGGCTGGATTCCCCAGCTTGGCATTAATTGTAGCCTGTGTGCTATGATTAGAATTAAATGACATGCCAAATTAAAGAGTTATTTTTTCTAATAAATATTTTGCATAGGATGTGTTTATAATGGCATTAATTATTTATGCTGCCATATAGAGAAAGCATAAATATAAAGAGAGAGAGAGATCAGACAGTTCCTGTAGGAGAAATAAAATGAAAATTTCCATCAGGATGATGGATACCTGCATTCTAACTTTGGGGCTGGGCTTGGGGGGAGGTGGAAAGACAGGGACATCTTGAGAACAAATCTGACAAGCCGTTATGGAGGCTTTTGAGGGAGGAATATGTTAAAAATGAAAGTGAGTACAGAAAGTTTAAATATTTAATACCTGCATTAATTCTAATTCATACTTTCTTTATTTTTCAGATTAAAAATTTACGAGAATTTTCCATCTCTTTCATCCTTCTTCTCCCATGGGGCACTTGGCGGTCGGTCACTGTGTCAGGGACCATCTTTAGCAGATCTTTGGGTCACAAAGGGCATAAGGACAATAGTCTCTGCCCCTCCTCAGGACCCCTGTGGCGCTTTCTCTGAAACTGGCTCCTTCCTTGACTCCCCTCTCTGGGAAGCAACTGTTGGGTTTCTGGCTCCAGAATGACAGACCAGAGCCCACTTCCTGGGCTCTTCAGCCTGCCCAAGGAGAAGGCCCTGGTGTTCTGAGATCATGCAGACAAGTTGTGGGTTTAAAGTGCTTGCCTAAGTCTTAGATATGCAAGCTAGAAACACAAGCTAGAAACAAGCAAACTGAAGACTCTTCCAATCCAGAGGTTTCTGTCACATGAAGCCAGAAGGCCCCTCTCCAGGTGTTTTCATTCTAAAGTTGCCAAATCAGCTCTATAGAGTGTCATGTCACTACAAGCCCGCACTGACCGGTAACAGGGGAGAAGTAAGTTCAAGTCACCTCTGGGAGAGAAACTTCTGCATTAACACCAACTCCCAGCTTCTGCTCGGCTCGGCTGGAGAAGCTAAAGAGCAAATTCCCAGGTAATAACAGCAGAGCACACATCTGCATTCCTTTACAAAGTACTTTCCCACACAATTTGTACCAGCAGAGTCAAGCTTTCATTTTACACAGATGAAGCCCCACGTTCCAGAAAGTCCAAGACACGCCTCAATTTGAATTCTATCCTAGTGCAGCTCCTAGAAATATACCAATGTAGTATGTGGCCCCCAAAACATGAGGAACTGAAGGAGAAGAGACCTGACTGAAAGATGCTTTTTAACTATACTCCCTGACCTCAGAGTGGCCTCTCTAAGTGGGGGCCCCAAAGTGGCAGAACCATGTGCAGAAGTGCGGCCTAGAGATCCTGCTGTGTTCTAGTCCTCTTTTCTCTTAGAGATTCTGGGTGATTCTGAGGATAGAGTCAGAGTCTCATTGTTGAGAAAGTAGTCTCTAAGTCTAAACATCTATCTGACCCTTGAGCTTTAAATTGTTCTATCCTTTTCTCCCTTTGCCTTCTCATAGACAGCCCCCGCCCCCAATCACTTACCACAAATTCCTGCACAGAACATCTTCATAAATAATGCTGATTAGGCCCTTGTTCTAATGAGTCCTCTGATCACAGACAATTCCCTGCCCCCAGTCCACTCTTCCTCCCGAGTCTACTGATTCACAAAGTGTCTATATATCAGAGAAGATGACTCACACAGTCACACATACACCCGGGCTCCCTCCATCAGCAAGCTAGGCAGGAAATCTTGCCTGTGGCTGGGCTCTGAGCTGCAGATCTGGCTCTGAGAGATGTCTTTACTCCCAGATGCCTGCTGGAGTCAGGCTGCCCCTTTCCATGAAATAAAGAGTTAGGAAGCATCTCAGTCTAGAGTCTGGAGAGCACAATCTCTCTGAAGCAATGCCCTCTTTGATCTCACAACTGAAAGAACCCCATCCTGAAAAGGCAGGAGAAGAGACCTCCAACTAGGCGGCAGGCACAACTATATGAGAGGGACCAACCAGGGTCCCAGCTCTTCTCACACCATGCCTCCAGGACCAGCATATCCTTCTAGACCCTTCTCTTGACTCCTGATAAAGGCACCACCCAGAGATGGAAGTGAGATCCAGACCAGTGCTGGAGCAAGCACACTAACACGTGGAGTTGTTTGGTAGGCCAGCGTTGGCAAACAAATATGCCTCCGTAGTTGTGACATTTTCAGGAAGGAAAGAAGACAGTAGAAGAAAAACTGATTTAGCTAAATGAAAATACTAACAATGTGGGCAGAGAGATGGCTCAGCAGCTGAGAGCTTGTTGCTCTTCCAGAAAGCTCAGGTTCAGTTCTTAGTACTCACATGGTGGCTAACAACCATTTGTAACCAGTTTCAGGGAATTCCCATTTTCTTCTGGCCTCTGTGGGCACTATATGCACATGGTACGCTTACACACACCCAGGAAAAACACTCTTACACATAGAATAAATAATACATAAATATAAATAAATAAATAAAATACTGACCCAGGTCTGTGCAATGGCTGATGATCAGAACATACACTGGGAGAGCAATGTCAGTGGTGACACCCTGTAGTGATAAAGGCTCCAAGACATTATTTGTCTCCCTCTCTTGAAAGGGAGACCTGATTTTTTCAGACAAGACACTCCAAGTCCCTAGAACAGTGATAATGCAACCTAGGCTTTTGGAGTTTTCTCTTTATTTTCCCCTATTTGTCCTTCATTTTTTTAAATAAAATGACTCTCAAACCTGAGTCAAGAGTAGGAAGAAAGGAGTGAATCCTCTCCTGAGACTCAAACCTTGTGTGTGTAGTTTGATTTCTGCTGCTATAAGGAAAGAGGCTCATGGATGTTGACTCAGCATTTGGTGGTCCACATGCAGAAGGAGAGGTCGTTGATGGGTGTTAGAGGTCAGAAAAGAGGAAGTTGAGTGTCATAAGCAATTCTTAAGTTGTGAAGTGCATGCCACTCTGATAGTGGGATGAACCACTCTGATAGTGAGATGAACCACTCTGATAGTGGGATGAACTCTTGGGCTGTCTGTTTATCCTACCTAGATCCTGGGTCATCCTTCCGTCTCAGGTATCCCTCCTGCATGCACTACCCACCTGCTACTCGCTTAGTAGCTTCAGTTTTCAGAGAGAGCACGACCCTATCACAATGCTTATATTCAAGAAGCCCTTATTTTACTTAATAATGGCCCTCAAAGTATAAAAGTAATGACACTGGCAATTTCATTACAGTATGTTATAATTGTTCTATTTTATTATTGGTCTTGATCTCTTGCTGTGTCTAATTTATAAATTAAACCCCATCATGGTATGCATGAACAGGACAAAACATAGTAAATACAGATACCACAGTTTCAGACATCCTTTATGGGGTCTTGGATTGTATCTCCAAGGGGGGAAAATACTCTCTCTTTCTAGGAGAAAGAGCTCTTTGAAAACTGAAACCTGAACAATTTAAATCATATATCTACTATTATTTTTTAAAAATCTATCTTAAAAGAACTAATACTTCCTTCATACACTCTATTCATCCATCTAGCTTCCAAAAGCACAAGGTTGTCTTCCAACTTCTCTCTTACATTTTACTTGCCATGGGAAAATGAAAGTTTCGTGAAAAAAGGAAATTGGGATTGGGGATAGAGTTCAGCAGACAAGCTCTTGCCTAGTATGCCTATATTTCTTAGGATGAGATAAAAAGGTAAACAGTGAGACGCTGTGTCACCTTGGACAAGTAACTTGTCTGTGTCTCAGTTCTTTCCCTTCTAAAACAGCAGAAATCTGATGTCCCGAGGAAGAGGGATTCATTCCCCTCAGTACACACTTACAAACTCCTCTTATATGCCAGGCATTGCCCCATGTTTCTCATCATTCAATTCTGGCAAGAAGCATGTGAAAAAGGAAACTATTCCCCTTCATAGGTGAGTTGATGGTGCATGGGGTGTATTGACCTGCCGAAGGGCAGAGACTTTGCCAGTTGTGGAGCTGGGGGTCTAGGTCTTCTCTGTGGCTGATATTTCCACCACACCACAGGGGCATGGCTGAACGAGGTCTTTAGAACAGTTAAGGACTAGAGAACAAGGGTTACTCCTCTGAAAGCTTAGAGGGTGGAGAGAGGAACATTTCTTCCTTTAAGTTCCTCTTTCAGGATACTGACCAGATGCTGAGCAGCTTGGATGTTCTCTTCCCTTGCTCTAGAACATTTGCCCTGTGAAGCAAAGAGGCCACAACTGACCGATAAGCCTCCAGACATAGTTGAGGTGAGGGGTGAAGCTGTGAGGACCACAAGGTAGAAAAAGGCCTGGGAACTTATGGAGGCTGCTGGGTGGGTTTGTCCATAGGTTTCAGTGAGGGTGTTACAGACGTCTACGTCAAGGTAAAAGTGGGTTTTCTTTAGTGTCTCACTTTTTAAACAGTCTGAAATTGTTTTTGAAATTTTATTTTGTTTATTTTTATGTGTATAAGGATTATGCTTGCATCTGTATAAGTGCATCCATGTCATGCAGTACCCACGGAGGATAGAAGAGGGTGTTGGATCCTCTGGAACTGGAGTTTCAGTTGTTAGCCACCATGTAAGTGTTGGGATTTGGACCCAGGACTTCTACGAGAGCAGCCAGTTCTCTTAATTGTTGAACAATCTCTTCAGGCCCCCAAAGTATGAAATTTTATTGACTCCTGGAGTTCTTCAGGAGCTTGCTTGGCTTTGGAACATTTTCTCTACCTCTCCAAGCCCTCTATGCTGTGGATTCCACATTGGGAAGTGCTTGTTTAAAGCAGTCCTCCCACTTCACAGGTAGAGATAGGGAAATCAATGCAGCTTCTAAAATTGGCCACCTTCCTGAGTTCCCCTCATCCCTGTGGGTAAGAATTATTCCACACCTGTTTCCAGAGCTTAGAGAAGCTGTATCTGGCTGTGGCTGTGGTGCATGGACATCTGTCCCCTCATTTTAAGGGAGTGAGAAAAACAGAATTGAACTCTTTGAAAGTGAAACCACTGAAGAAAACTGAGGACCAAGACAGCTGAACAGAATACTGAACAGCCACCCCAAGAATACTCTGTGCCTCCTAGGTCCTAACAGGGACCACCCAGGTGGTGTCACAAGAAGCCAAGTCTCAGTCCCTGGCGCAACCCTGTCTGTAGTTCTTAGGGTTGGTACTCCTCAGCTCTATCCCTAACCTAAGTTTTTCACCATTTCTTAATACGTTCTTTCTAGAAATGAGATCCTCTCCAGTGACAAAGTTCCCAGAATCCCAAGTCTACAATGGCTCAAACTGTATTCCAGGGGACTTGAGGGAAGGGATCTGACACTGGCCACAAGTTCCTGGAGGCAAACAGCAAGCACCAATTCCAGGAATGGGACCCCAGTGTCCATTTTCCATCGGGTGCCAGTTCCTTGCCCAGAAAATGGAGCAAGGTCCCTTTTAACTACTAGAGTGGCTCAGCACCTTTTTCTGACAGTGTCAAGGATGGCACCAATCTGTTCAGGTTGGCGAAGTTTATTCCTGTGCAGTTTGAGGAAGCTGGCCACTTCCCACCTCTAAAAATGGGGAGAGAAGACTAGAGCTTCATTCACTGCTTCTCCCTGAGGTCATAAGGATGGGGTGAGTGGGATTCACAGGATCCTGGAAGTGCTGAATGGAAGGGTACAGAGGTAGAGGACAGGAAGACAGGGAAGGCCCCCCACCCTCAAGCACACACCTAGGAACTGTACACCACCAGTGACTTTGTCCTCCTGCTCTGAGCTGGGTCAAGCAGCTGTTGTCCATATTCAGACAAAGGACTGAGATATGTTCTGACCAGGTCAAGGTAGGGGAGGAGGTTCTCCGGGAGGGTGAGCAGAGGTGTAGAGGTGGCACAGAGAAAAGAACAGAGCCAGCCAGACCGGAAGACGGCCTGCAGTCTTGGCCTCTGATCCGGCACTTGTGTGAAGACAAGACAGATAACCACTTTCTGTGGGGCCGAGAGGGGCCCTGGGAGCCCTCTCCCCCCTCCCGCCCAGCTCCTCAGCCACATGCCCTTGGGCTGAGCTAAGTTCAGAACCAGGCTGAGTAGGGGAATTGTTCTGAGAAAGTGGCCCATTGGCTGGTTGCTATGGAAACCGACATACCACAGCGCTGACCCCGGAGAGGTTTAGCATGCTCCCCCAGCAGGGATGCCAGCAGCTGGACTGCAGCTGTTACAGCGTTTGTGGGGGCTGGAGCCTCCGCCAGCAGTCCCTGCTGTTTGCCTAAACTAGGCCGGGCAGAGAGAGCCCTCTGTGAGCTCCCACCCCTACCCCACCCTTATCGCAAGCTGCTCCAGGGGGAAGGGAGCTCCTTCCAGCGGTCCAGAGCTCAAGGGGGATAGGAAGCAGGGCAGGGCTCCACTAACTGGAGAGGTCTCTACAGATAGATTCATCCTGAAGGGCAGTGAAATAGTATCCTTTCTATTTATTTCTGGGGAGATAGAGGCCCAGGGAAATGGGGGAGGTCCCCAGTTAAACACCCAGACCTTGGGCTAGCCCCAGGCTCTGTCCCTCCATGCTGTGCTGCTCGCTCTTCAGGGGCAACCCCACCCTCACTCCACAGCTTCCTGCGGGTGCACATTGGTCTAGCCAAAGTCATTCCTGGATGCCATCAAGGGAAGACAGGGAGAGGCACCAGTAAATGAGTAACAAGCACGGGACATGGAGTGTGTGATCATGGGAATAGAAAGAAACACACAAAGAGAAGAAGGTGTGTGAGTTTACGGGCAGATGGGAATGAGTGGGAGAAGGAGACAGAGTTGAGAGGCAGGGGTTTAGAGAAGGAGGAAAAAGAGGTGAGGAGATGCAGGAGTGGAGGAGGGATGGCAGGGACAGCCTAGCTGATGGCTCCCCAGCTGGATTCTGCCTTCCTCCTTGGCAAGGAGGCCTGAGTCCAAAGGATTGCATCAGAAAGCAGAGGGATGAGATCTGGTGCACAGGGAGCTGCTTAAAGATGGAGAGAGAGCCACGGAAGTCCATTTCAGGAAGGCATCTCCAGCCATCCCATAATGCTTGGAGTTCCCAGGTGGCCTAAAGCAAACAATTAGTTAGCCTTCCTAGTTTAGGACACAGCCTTGCTAATCTGTGCTGCCCTGCCTGCCTGCATTAAGCAAACACCTTCTCAGACAGGGAGGTGAGGCCACTTCCTCCTTGGGCAACTCTATCTGTGGTCAGCAGTCTTTCCCCGACAGTAGGCCAGAACACAAGCCTCCTTTCATTGTGTTCCTTAGCCTCACCCTCCCTCTGTTCTCACCATCTTCCCTGACCCTGAGGAATCATCATTCCTCTTCACCCAAGTAGAGATGTGCCAAGGAATCCCTTCCCCAGGGCCACCTCCACATTCTCACTCTGGGTCCCAAACTTCCTCTCTTCATCTACAACTGAGTCCAGCACCAAGGCATCTTGTGAAACCAATAGCCGTCCTTAGTCCCGCTCAGGACACCCTCTCCATCACTTAATAATGAACTGACTCCCCTTTTAATTCTTTCCTTTCAATCAACCTAAGTTACTTGGTTGCAGGGCACTGTGGTCTGTCTACATTCTTCTGCCCTTCTGAGCCCCTAGGAAGTTGTTAAGACATCTTGGCCCCATGGACACAGGGCCTTGAATCAACGAGGGAATGAGAGGACACCATGACATGCCAGAACAACAGCCTGGTTTGACAATGGCCGGCAGATTGCTTTTGTCTACATATCACCTATTTGACTTTTTTGACAAAAATTTGGTATCTTCAGTGAGCTATTTTAAATATGTTTTATAGATCTTACAAGGATCTCATTGGAGCTAAAGCCCTGCTCCTCTAGCTGGCCAGCTCTCTTTTGAGCAAGACCAGCTAATCAGTTGTGGACTCAGCCTCCATTTGGGGAAGATATTTGTTGGCCCAAGGTATTGTTGGTGCCCTCATCTGGCCAGTGAGGTCACTGAAGGCTTTTGTGAATACAGGTCTATGTAACCATCTCATGTAGCCAGAATATCTGACTAGACTGGACCTGGCCTGTGAACTTCTGCTTTACCCTTTCCTCTGGTTAAAAGATATCTTCACATCTCCTCTCAGTATCCTGGAAAGTACCCACCTGCCTTTGCTTAGGAAACCCAGCCAGCACCTTGCTGTGGTGAGCGTGGTATCACCATCCCATCCAAACAGCAAGCAAAGCATCTCTCTATACCTCTAACCATAAGTGGGTGGGCCAGGACTCTGGGGACATATTATAAATTACTTTGTCTTAATCACCTGAATCATGAGATAGCATGAATAGTTTCTAAATCATCCCACCACCACCATCTCATTTAAGTCCTTGCCACCTCCTATATTATTTATTATTCCCACACAATGGGTAAGAGAAAGAGGCTAGGGAAGTGAGATGCTTTCATCCACTATCACACAACATGCATCAGCCAAGGCTAGACTGAACCATGGCTCTTAGCTGGGCCAGAACCCATTTCCCTAGAGCATAAGGCCTCTCTCTCTCTCAGTGTTTCCTGTTCTCACAGACTCTGACACATGGCAATTGTTCAGTAAATACCTTCCAGCAGTTTGAAAAAATAAGTTGTCCTGAAGGCCACAGCAAGATGTATTCCGTTTTGTCTGTGTATGAGCTGGCTAGGCAAGGGAGATGATGCAGCAAGTACATGGCTGAGTCACCCATTACAGGGGACATCACCCCCAGGGGTTGAGCTGCCATTCTGAAGAGATGAGGACAAAAGCAACTGAACTAGTATGGGTTTTTTGGGACTTAAGTCTAAAACATCCTCAAAATCTCTAACCTAAGTGAGCAGTAAGTACCTTTCTGATGAAATAGGAAAAATAAAGATGGGGGCACAGTGTTGGGAGAGATGGAATTGGGGTGGTCAGAAGGTTGGACTCACAGAAGACTGTGATGAAATCAGTAGGTCAGTGGGTACAGGCTACCTGAGGTCAGACAGGACCTAGCCAGGCTCACCACAGCAAGGTACTGGCCAGGTTTCCTAAGTAAAGGCGGATGGGCACTTTCCAGGACACTGAGAGAAAACATGAAAGATATGCTTCAGCCGGAGGAAAGGGTTAAAAGCAGAAGTTCACAGGCCGGGTCTAGTGAACAGGAGCATCGACAGGAGGTCTGACATGTGCAGCTGCCTTCAGTGCTACTGTGCTAGAGCAGGAGGGTCAGCGGACTTGAAACACCCAAGGAAAGAGACCAAACTCTTGGTGCATGTAGAGTGCTATAATCAGAGCCGTGAGATAAAATCAAAGAGATTATTTCATTGGTTTTCTATTGCAGAATTTTCTTTTAAATATTGAAGCTGACAGAAGAATCTCAGGATTGCTTGTTTATGTGCAAATGTCTACTGTGCAGTAGATACACACCGTACTGAATAAGTGAACAAATGAAATATCATCTTTTAGA
Source organism: Eospalax fontanierii (assembly GCA_035773235.1). Lineage (NCBI taxonomy): Eukaryota > Metazoa > Chordata > Mammalia > Rodentia > Spalacidae > Eospalax > Eospalax fontanierii. The sequence continues at coordinate 29,020,219 of CM069539.1, read as the reverse complement.
GATTAGCAGAACTCTAAAACCTACAACTGAACCATTTTGAGCTATGACCTTGAAATATTGACAATCCTCTTAAATCATCCAGAGATTGCCTTTTAGGGTTGGGTCTAAAGTAGGGTTCTCTGTGTCCATGGTGATCTCTTAAAACCCAGAACTCAATATCTTTCCATTTGATTGGGCTGCAGTGAGATCCTACTATGCACAGACACTGTATGTGGTCTTCCATCATAGAGGAATTCATCATTATCAAGATGAATTGGGCCTTGCTATCTTCATGGCTTCTTCTGTGTACACTGATATTGCAGATCAGGCTGAGGAAGTAGCAGGAGCTTAGTTGGCCCCTCAGGCAAGGGACATGCTTTCTGTATCCCTCTGGAACCAAGCAACTTTCTGGCTCACTTAAAGAAGTCCTGAAGAACCCCTCCTGCCATCCTCCCATCCCTGGTTGCAGGGAGGCAGAAGGGGAGGGGCTGTGAGCCCACCACAGCACTCTCTTCTTGTCATTTCCTCGAAGCTCCCTCACTGGCCCTGTTTTTCAGACCTCTAGTAATAAAAACAAGCCAATAAAATGAACATGAAAATATATTCATTAGGATTTATAATGCTCATTAAAACTGCCTGTGTACGAAAGCATGACTTAGCTTCATATAAGTGGGAAAAAAATGCAAATTATACTGCATGCAAAGAAGATATTTCCCTAATCGTCCAATCAAATGCCAGCCCAATTATCTGTGGCCAACCCAATGGGTTAAAATTATACTCTCTTTCCTTGGACACAGTGAGGCGCCTGAAAGTGTTTCATTTTAATAAAAATGAAATCTGGACCCTGCAGAAAACCAGCTTCACTAATGACGTGTTTACACAGAGAAAGACAATTTCTAGTTAATGGTGATTACTACCGAGAACAAATTAAACTTCCCGGAGTATATGGGTTAGAGATAATGGGAAAGGGGGGAAAAGTTATGGTTTTAGTGTATGTGTGGCGGCACGGGGGGACAGGGTGCCAGAGGGAGAAGAAGCAAGGGGAAGTCCACGCAGAAGCTGAGGTGGCAGCGATGCAGGGTCAGAGGGGACAACTGCAAGGATGGGCTGTACTGGTTCTGCCAATGTGGAGCGTGGAGGCCAGCAGTTTTCTCTGTGTTCTGGAGATCCCAGGGTCAATCACGTTGGCTGTAATAGGGCTGGATTCTTCTGAAAGTTCAGGCCTCCCGGAATTTAGCATTCTGTCCTTTGGGAAGGCAGGTCACTAATTTCTACCATCAACAATCATTAGGAACATATGGAAAGCCCGTCTTCTGCATGCCATTGGCTTGGGGATAGGATCAGAAGCAGGCCTTGACCTCAGAGTGCTCATGCAAAGCCAAGGGGGCAATCAAACTACAGATGGGTGACAGGAAGCAAAACAGATGGGAGGCAGAAAGACAGACTGACAGTTCTGATGCTCTTAGTAGCTCTACCTTATTACTTGCTGTGTTTGGACATGGTTTGAGCGTGTCCCTCAAGGTTCTGTGTGCTGGAACTTTGGACTCTAGTGTGATGATGTGAAGATGTGGTGGCATCTTTAACAGGTGGGACCTCATAGGAAGTGGCTAGGTCATCCAGAACATTGACTTCAGAAAGGATTAAGACCTAGTCTCAAAAGCCAGTCATTATAAAGACTATAATGCCTGAACTTCTTTCTTCCTGTCCTACCACTGTGGGGTCATCTGTAATGAAGACCTCACCATAGCCAAACACCTGCCAGTACCATGTTGTTGAATCTCCTAAAAATGTGAGAATCTCCTAAAACTCTTTTTTATTTATAAAGTTCCCACCCCAAGTATTTGGTTATAGCAAAAGACAATAGATTAAAGCACTACTCTTAGTAAGTCCTTGCCTTTGTCAGGCGTATCCAAAACTTATCCCTTTTCTTCCTAGAGCAATATCATTATCTTTCTTTAAAAAATATATATAATATTTTAATTAATTCTTTGAGAATTTCATACTCTATATTTTGATTAAGTTCACCTCCCACATTCCTATGACAACTTCTCCCACACCTAACCCCTAGTTCCCACCCCCTCCTAAATCCACCTAATTTTTAAAAAATAATCCGCTGAGACCAATTTGTTGGATTTCAAACCTAGATCTATTCTAAAGCACACGTTGCTGACCATTGCTGGAATGAACACAACACTACCACTGTATACTTTGAAAGCTAAATCTCCAGCTCCTTGCCCAGTCCTGGCACTCAATTCCTTCTCCACTAGTTTGGCCATTAGAAGCCATGATCTCAAAAAGGACAGATCCTTTCTGCTCCTTGGCTTGCCCCTCCCGCACCTCATACAAACAGGTAAGCTGCCGGAAGTAGAGAGATTCCTCCAGTGCTGAGTTTCAATGTATGTTCCTTTGTGAATAAGAACACTCATTTGTGAACAGGCCCAGATGCAAACAGTCCCCAAATCAGGAATTCCAGTTCAGAGGCACAGAATAATACAGCTTTAGGGAAAGTTTAATAATAGTAAAATTAAAATTGTAACTGAAGCATAATGAAGAATGTGATACAAACAGGCACTGAAAAGGAAAAAAAATTAAAATCCTACACAGATTAGCCCCTATGGAATAGTGATTGGTTGAGAGCAACAGTAAACAATGCACAGAAATGCAACTTAATTATCCTGCAATTCTTAACACTCTACCAAAGCCACACTGGAAAGCTTTGATGTTGGCAGCAGAGGTGGCAGCAGCCTCATTCCCCTGCTCCTGGAGGAAGATCATGGCTGAGAAATCTGAGCAGCTGAGCTAGAGAAGAGCAGCGGGATCGATCTGTTCAGAAACCAAGTGGCCAACTACCTGGAAAGAAAGCAGCTACAGAGCCAGCAGGTGGTCAAGAAAAGGAGTTGTGAAACCAGGGGTTCAAGGATGAGAACACCGGCAGTCCCCAAAGCCAGGTGAAAAGACTACCTGAGGAGTCCAGGCCCATCTACCCCAGCACTGGCTTAGCTAGTGGCACCAGGGTACTTTATGGAGGACTCACGGTGCCCTGAGCACACACACAGTGAGTATCACCTGTTGACCTGGTGGGGTTTCCCTGTAGCTCCCATTTTGCTCTTGAGAGGTCTACACCGAACTCAGAGTACTGGGCAATAGACCCAGAGGAAGGGGGAGGCTTGATTCTGAGTAACAAGTCTCTTTTAAGGATGCTTCTGACAGACTTCAGAAGAGACAGCTCTAATGGATGCTTGATCCAGAAGTCTCACCCCCAAGCACTAGAGTCCATTGTTCTCTCTTCTAAATCTCTGGCTCCTCCCTGAGATGGTGGCAACACAGCTAATCCCAGTTCTTTCCTCTCTGTGCTCCCTTCTCTTCATTGTGAGTAGGAATGATAATCTTAGGACTAGGGAGATTGTCATGGTTGGTTGCTTGGTCAAGTGCAGTCCTGCCTAGAAATGGGAATGGATCAGATGATCTCTCAAGGTCCCAGTCAGACCTAGGAATTCCAGAAGTAAGAATTGTGGATCATGAGATCCCTATATTCAAATTCACTCAGATCCTATTTTCTCTCTGTCTGATTCCCTAGGCAGCTTCCTGGCTTTCTTTGGCTGGATCCTGAGGTACAGTGGAAACTGAGTCCAGGTGCTCCTGAATCAGAAAGTGAACTAGAAAACCTCAGCCCCTTCCCTGTAACGGCATCTTAAGACGCTATTCCTGAGGTTACTCACTCAACCCTGACGGGGAGGCGAGGCATAGGGTCACAGAGGTCCAAAGGAACTCATCAATTTGTAAAAGATGCAAAATGCAGGTGCCCAGATGGGGTGTTAATGTTGTTCAGCAGCACTGCCTCTGAAGGGAGAGGTAGCTTTTCCTGTTTCTGTATTGGACTATCGTGTACAAACAGAGGCCGTCTTCCTGAGCTCACCCATGCTGCTCATCACACCTGGGCTTGTTAAGTGTTGATAAACACACACACACACACACACACACACACACACACACACACACACACGCATGCATGCACGCACCCATGCACGTTGGGGAAGAGGCAAAAGAGTCATAGGACCCTCACCTGAGTATCCAGCCAACCCCAACCCCCAGTGGGCAATTCTGCCCTAATTGCTTGTGACCTCAGGGGAAGGGCTAGAGTATTTAGGGTGGAGAAGAGGATGAGAAGGTGGCTCCATCTGTGCGGCTATGGGAAAGCCTTCATCCATGCTGTGTGAAGACTTTCCAGTGTGGCCTTAATGGAGAGTACTCATACTTCTGTAAGTAACCCTTCGCCCATTGCTCTGTATGTAAGCCCAATAAAACTTATTGATTTCTCAGAGTAAACGCTGGTGAATTGGATCTCTGATTGTTATCAGGACCAAGAGAGGAGGGGATGGATGTTTGCGTCTCCCCCTGGGAAGGAATTTCAGTAGCACCTGCACTAGGAAAAGGAGCACTGTCATTGTTCCCTAGTGGTTGCCTCTGCCTCGCAATAAAGTATGTTCTGCAGTTCCTCGGGACTAAAGCCATCACTCTGGTCATACCAGGGATCAGCCTGGATCCGTTCCTTCTATTTTTCTGGGCAGACCAAGCTGCCCCAATGGGACAACTCAGCTCAAGGAGCATTTAGCAGACATTCCACATTAATATCTACTTCCTGTTCTTGCCTGGATTTCCTTTACTCCTGATTTCCAGGTTTTAACAGAGGGAAGTCATCGAGCTCTCGGAGGAGATACTGGTAATGAGAAGGGGCCTCAGAAGGAGGCATTACTTCTAACTGTGGGTAGGGGAGAGTAGAACAGGAATGATCTAAGTATTGATGGTGTTTATTTAGAATGCTGAGCTTAAAAGATTGGTATGTTAGTGCTGGCCGAAGCTCACCACATTCTACCTCATTTGGCAGGGAAGCTTCCAGAAGCGAACAAAACCTGTCCCCATTCCCACTTTACAACCTACTAACCCTTCCTTTCTAGCATGTCACTCTATATGACTTGCATCACTGTATCTCCTTCTGAAAATGTATGGTGTATTTTAAATTTTACTATCAAATGCCCAGCACCCTTGCCACTAAAATATAAGTTGTTTGAGGTCAGGGGCTATGTTTTCAGTGTTGTTCTAGAGCCAAGCTCTGAAGACCAGTGCCATTCCTGTCAGTCCCCTGTCAACCTTATCTTGGGAGGAGCCAAACTCCTATCAACTTCCTGTCCTTAAGACAGGAGTGGGGTTTGGGCTCAGGGCCAATGAAGGGATCTGTAGGCTCAAGCAGACATTCCAGGGGTCTGAAAAGTAGTGGAAGTTTGTTTATACTTGAGTATAGCTCAGAGCCTTGGGCATATATTAGCTCGTTTCATCTTCACAAGCTGGGGTTTTGATCCTGCTAAGTCCATGTACTGGCTAAGGAATCTGAAAAAGTCACTTTCCCTCCTGGGTGGCCTTATTTTTTCATCTACATAATGGAGATTAGTAGATGCTCACTCTGAAAGGATAGGGCCTTACTGCTCACTGGTACATCTTCAGTATTTAGATGTCTTCAATAAATGTTGATGACCTAAGTTATATTTTGTTTGTCTTTGTGGTAGTGGGATGGAACCCAGGACTTTGTGCCTGTTAGGCAAGCTCTCAATCACTAAGTTATATCCTCAGCTTCCAAAAGTGACATTCTATCCACCCTTCGTTTCAAGAGCCAAAGACTTTCTTATTCTAAGCTGCCTACTGTTCTGCCATAAGCAGGTCACTTCTTGTTTCCTTTGCCTTAGAAGTTTTATCTGTTATATCCAAGAGTTCCCTGAGACCTCAGACTTGGAATTCGCTTGACATCTTCTTGATGTTGTAGAAAGCTAGGTACAGATAGGGCTCAGCGATAGGAAAAGGAAGCCGGACCAGAAAAGGCAGAGGACTAGGCTTTACAAGCAAGATCCCTGGCTCTCAAAGCTTATACAATACAGTTGTCCCTTGGTATCTCCAGGAGATTGGCTCAAGGATCCCTTAAAAATATCAAAATCTATATACAGTCAAGTCCTTTATAGAAATAAAATGGCATAGCTACATATAATATGGACATGTTTCTCTATTCTTAAAATTGTCCCTAGATTGTTCATAATAGCCACTGAAATGTTATATAAATAGCTGATGACTTGTTTAAGGACTCATGACAAGAAAAAAGAAGTCTGCACATATTCAGTATAAAAGCAATTTTTCTTGAATGTTTTCCATCATTGGCTAGTGGAATCAGTGCATGTAGAGCCTGCAGATGTTGTTCTTCCTTCCGCTCAGTTTTCTACCCTCATTGCCCTTGCTGGCTGCCTCAGTACTGCATGCAGCAAAACCATGATTACACAGTCTGCAGAGGAAGCGGCTGAGGAGGTGACTCCACTCCTCTGGAGGGCAGACTGTCTGCAGCAGCATGGGTAGACTGGCTATGAGAACATGATTTGAGATTTGGGGAGATGGGAAACCATTGGTAACTCTTTACACTGGCGTGTTTCAAGATACATTTTATTCCTTATAAAAAAATTTAAAAAGCTGTTTGGAAATTGCCCTGGTGCTAAAGTTTTGCTGAGGACATGAGATGTATACACTCCAGTTGTCTAATAGCACAAGTGCTGTGCCTCGCCATTTGTGGGTTTCCTTGGTGTGTGTACTCTTCAGTCCCTGGGAGCTGAAGGGAGCCTGGTGTTACATAAGCACCTCATCAGAATAAACATCCAACCAGATATAGAGCACTGCTTTCTTGGTCTCCCACACAGGAGGAGCACTTGCCTCAGCCCCACTTCTTCCCAAAGGACACAGAAAGACTTTAGTCCTAACAACTAATAGTTTAGTCCTAATAACTGTCTTCTTATTACCAAGTGGCTCCTGAAGGTGGAGTCCATCCTAGAGCCTATTTGGGGAGTTAGCTCCTTTGGTGAGGAGAGGGGAACTGAAGATCTTTTGCTGTGGCCTCTAGGGTTCTCCCTGAGTACCCAGACCTCCTGACAGCACTTATTTAGTCACAGAAAACCTACTGTGTGCCAGGCTCTGTGCTGAGTGCCCAGGATATAAAGAAGAGGAAGCCAAGATCTCTTTCTTGAAAAACCCAAAGTAGAGGTGACAGACATGCAAGGAAATAGCAGCAAATCAGCAGGATCCTAACTGAGCAATGTATGTATTCTGGGAACTGGGCAGGAAGGAAGTGCAGCTGTGCTTCTGTTGTCAGTGGCATTTGCACAGGGCCTAGAAGTACCTGTCTGTAGGAAGACAGCAGAGGAATCGGCAAACCAGAGTCTGAGCTGAGCCTTCTCTCCTGGGCTCCAAAGCACCCAGGTTGGCTCCTATCTAGCCAGACTCCTCATTTCCTTTATTCTGACAAGAAAATGCAAACTCGGGTATCCTGGGGGTCTACTCATTCTTTAGTTTCCTCCTTTCCATAATGGACACTCTAACAACATCTACATGATTAGAACTAATGTGAGAACCAAATCAGATATACATGTAACTGCAAGAAAGGGCACCTACTTCAGTAAATGTGAAAAGGAGTTGCTGTGGTGTTATTTCTGATAACCACTGCTGCTGGCAAGCATCCCAGGGACCCTGGGGAAGTTACCTCAAAGGCATGAAGATACCTACAGTTCTACTTAAATTCTTCACTTTCAACCCAAACATATTAGGAAGAGCCTTCCTATTCTTTCTGGACTCTGAACTAAGAGCTTCTTTAGAGGAGGCAGCCCTGTGGCATGGGAGCCACTGAAGCAACACTAAAGGCCTTGGTACAGGTCATGTTCTGGGGAAGAAGTTAGAGCTGACAGAAGACCTGATCAGCTCAGTGCTCAATGCACAGAGGTTCTTATGATTTGGATATAGTGATCCCCAAAATCTTCATGTGTTAAAGTTGGTTCACATCTGGCAGAGAAGTGGATTGGATCATGGGAACTCTGACCTACCTAATTAATAGATTAATCCACTGGTAGATCTATAATTTAATGGCATTATTGAGACATGATGGACACTAGGAGGTAGGGACTGGCTGGAAGAAATAGGTCACAAAGGGTATATACTTGTTTTGTTTTGTTATTACATTTAAAATTTTTTGGATTGGACAGGGCAGCATGCTCGTGCCACATCATGCGTGTGGAGGTCAAAAAACAACTGTGTGTCAGTGCTGTGTCCACTGTATGTGTCTGGATATCAAACTCAGGTGTCAGGCTTTGTGGAGCGATTTTATCCACTGCGCCATCTTGACATCCTTGTTCCTCTACTTTCTGAACACCATGAGGTGAGTAGCTCTGTTACGCTGCGCCCTCTGCACGTGACGCTCTGCCTTTCCACGGTGGAGCTGGCCACTATGAACTGACACCCCTGAAACCGTAAGCCTAAATACATCTTTCCTCATTTTGTTATTTTTCTCTGATATTGTCACAGAGATGAAAAATATGAGCTGCTTTGAAAAATCCTTCAGAGAAAATGTCTAGGACCCCTTGAAGGAGTGAACAGATGCTCGCATGCAACCCATAGGCCCTGCTGGTAAAAGTGTTATAGTTCCTTAGCTTCTTTTAGTGACAGCAATCAAGGTACCAGCGTCTGCTGGGATTCCAGCCTGATATTCCCATCACCCGCACACTGCAAGGACCTCTCACTGAGTCATACCTGTCCTGGCTTCAGAACCCTAACACACATTTGCCCAGTCACTGCCTAAGTCAGTAGCCTAGCTCTCTTCTTCCATGTCTTTTCCTTCCCCCAAGCTTGTCACTTCTCTATCTGGGAACATTACAGATTGATGCAGCTCCCCTGTCCCCATTGCAGGTCATTATGGTCTCTCACAACAGCTGCCTACAAGGTCTTTTGGCCTCTGTTTTTGCCTCTCTCCAATGCACTGCACATACTGAAGTAGTAGCCATCTTTCCAAACACAAATCCGGCAAAATCAATCCCCTGCTTAGACCTCTTCAGTGTCCCACAACCTGTCTCCCAGGAGTAGAGCCTTCAAGATCCACCTTGATGTCCAATCCCATCTCTCACCACAGCCTTTGTACCATGATGAGCCTGCAAGATGAAAAATTTTCCTACATTTCCATTTCTCCTCAACTGCCAAGCTATCTCTGTCGACCAGGACTTTGATTCATGAAGTTTCCTCTGCCTAGAATTATTCTGCCCACCCCCTTGCCATTTGGCTGACTCTTCATCTTCCAGGTACCAGCCTAGACCACCGTGCCTCCGTGAGCCTCCTTGGATCCCATGAGATTTTCTGAGGTGTCCTGCTGGCTGCAGTAGAGTGTCTGCTTGCGCCTGATTACAGCACTTGCCATATTGTACCCGAGGTACCTGCTTACCAATCATCTGTCTCTATTTCTCCAAAAGGATATAGTGCTGGCTGAATGAAGCCCAAACACAGTAGGCAATAAACAGGCCCTGAATGAATGACAAAAGGACAAATGACTAGACAAGGTACAAATGAATCAATGAATAAGTGAATGAATGAGTCAGGACATATAAACTGAAAAAGACTTGATTCTACAAAAAACAAAAACCGCATAACAGGAGAATAACCCCACTGTAGAATCTGGGCACACAAAATAAGAGCTAGAGGCAGGATGGAGGTATGAAGAAGTTTGGGAGTTAAACCAGCCTGCAGAGTGCAACAGAGGAAGGGGTAGGAACTGGCAAAAGGCAAGGAACACATGTGCCTGGAAAGCTCCTCTCCATCCTCTTCCCTAGCACCCCATCTGCATAAGTCCCAGCTACCTGGCAACAGTCTCATCAATAAGGGACTACTATTATTTCATAAACTTTCTTTAAATTAAAATCCAGGCAACTCATACACACACACACACACACACACACACACACACACACACACACATACCCCACAGACATCTTCTTCTCTGAAAAGTTGCTCCCTATAAAATAAAAGAAGCTGTTTAAATGTCTTCCTTCCAAGCTAGCCCCACAGAGCTGGAGCTGAGAATACATTAGCCTTTAATGAAGTGAGACTCTCATCTTGCAGGAGACACCTCATTTAGCGCAATTGTTTCAGAGCCATTACAGAAAGACAATTACAAGGAAGCGGGGAGAGTAATTGGAAATGCTGGCAGGAGTTGGGCGAAATGATAATAAATAAAAATATTCAACCTAATAAGCTTCCAGGAGGGGGTGGGATGAAGAAAATCAACATAATTAGAACTGAACCTTAGCAAGGAAAAACAGACAGCAGGGTGGCAAGTGCTCAACTTGTACAGGAAGAAAGAAGTCACATGCCGTCAACCATGATGTGGAGGCTGTAGGCTGTTGGCCCCTTCTGGGAAACTGTTGGAGGACAGAGGAGATGCCCACAACCCAGGGCCCACTGAGGATTCAGTGTGTGCTATTCCTGGACACAGAAAGATGGGTGTGTGAAAAAGGCAGGCCCAGGCGGGCACAGCTGGGGTCCCCCATATGCTGAGAAGAGGCAGAGGGAGGAGTCCAGGCCTGAGCCTGATTCTGCCTTTACTGATCTCTAGTGGTGCCACCACAGGCAGGAGCCAGCAGCTTTATTGGCCTCAGTTTTTTCATCTCAGCAGGCACCTGACTCTCTTGGTTGGTCTGGTTCTCTCATGTTTTTATCTGACAGGCCTGCCTTTTGGTTCTGAAATTTCAACACAGGAGCCTAGAAGTTAAACTTAGCAATCTAGCCTGTGTACTATTGACATAAAATCATCCCTAACCCCTCCCTCCTTCCCCCAGGGAGTGCTGATCCTCAAACTTGCTCTGGGTCCTGGCTGTGCCCAGCAGGGCCAAGTGTAGTTCCCAGAACATGCTGGCATTTGTTTTGAGGCCTGTCTTTTCCTAAAAGGCTGTGAGTCCTGCAGCATTTGCAGAGGAAATGATATGAGGTCTGCCTGGGACTGGTTTCCAAATGACCCCGCTGAGCAGGGGAGGGCTAAGCGCTGCCAGAGCTGGGTGATAGGTACTATGCAGTTTCTGACGTGGCTCAATCTGGTTTCTAAAATCTATTTGAAATTTTACATAAGGAAAATTTCTTCTCTGTTTGATTTAAAAAAAAAAAAAAGGAATACAAGTTCTTTGAGATCCAGGACCTCAAATTTGTCACCGTGGGAGACTCCCCAGGAACAATGACAGCAAAAATTTGACTCCTACTTGTTTCTTTACGTTGCATGATGGTTTCCTAGCAATTCAAAAATGTACTATTTGAAAGTACATAATAGAGGATTAAACCAAAATCAAATTTAAAAACTTCATAAGATTGCCTAATAGTCTTAATCAATTCAAATCAGTATTATTCCAGCCACACTTTTCTGTGAGTACCTGCCATGTAGCAGGCACTAGAGAGTCACCATGAAGTAGGATTCCTGAGTTTCTTTCCTTAAAGGATTATCATCTAGCAAGATTCGGGTTGCAAACCTCCAAGTATGAGGTGAGGCCACACTAGAAGGCAGTAGCAAGTAATGCATTAGTCTCTTCCCCTGGATGGTGGTCCAGTGGCCCAAGTCCATGACCCCCAGATGTTATTACATTCTATCAGTAAAGATGCTCAATATACTCTTATGATATAGACTTATAAACATATATAGAGATGTGTGTTGGGGTATACATACATGTATAGCAAGCATATTATCAATATTTGATGTGACTTACAGAACACATTCAAAACTAGAGGTCTAAATAGGATGGAGTTTTTTAAAAATACAAAGTTGAATACTTTTCTTCATACATTCCAATGGACCATCTTGCTCACTCAGTTCTAGGGGCTTAGCATGCACCACATCAGGATCCTGGGTCCTGACTAGCCTGCCACCAGAAGTAATTCTAGGTTGTTCAGAATATCAAGCAGAATTTAACACTTGCTTCTCTTCTGCTGGTAATAGCATCTAGTTTCTAGCTCAGAGACCCAGTGTTCCTCCAGGTCCATCAGAGCCTTGGGATAGAAAGCTCAAAGCCAAGTATGAGAAAAGAAACCAGATGCCTCCCTTTCAGATCAACGAGGAGTAACAACCTTATTCATGCTTCCATTGGATAAATAGATATCATCAATCAGAATGTGCCAGGTGCCACGTCAGGTAAACAAGGGCTGGAAGCATCAGCCACCAGCTATAGATCCTATATTGCTTCGGCTGGATGAGAAAGGACAAGCTTAGTTACCTGGGATGCAGGTAACATTGGCCAGTGTCAGGAAGGTCAGGCTAGGGGCTGTGGGAAAAGAAGTGTTTTTTTCCTAGAGGAATCTAAGAAGACTGTGGAAGAGTAGCATGCGAGCTGGGGAAGATGAACAGGCACTGTCCACATGGAAGGAAAAGAAGGAGATAGAAAATGTCTCAGCAAAGGTACAGGAACACTATATTGAGGTCAGTCTTCTATGCCTATCCTACCTCCATCTGGAGATCCCATACTCTGAAGCTGGGAGGGAGAGAGCAAATACTTAATAAGCAGACAATAGAAGGGAATGCTTTCTGACCGAACACTCTGGAAACTAGAGATCCAGGCTGCTCCTCTGACAGTCCACCAATGGAAGCTTCTACAGTTGTCCAGCAAAATAAGCATGCATAAGGTGCCACAGCTAATGAGAAAGGAAGGGTGTGAATACTCTCTGCCTGGGAGGAGCTGGGCATGATGCACCTTGCAGGTGAAATGGAAGAGGTGCTCTCTGGCCCACACTGGCTCAAAGGGTCCCATACTCTTGCCTCTGGGTCCCTTTACCAGGAGCTGAGGCATTGCTGGAAAAGACATAATTGAAACCCACTGTGATGAAGTCATAGAAGGATGCACAGTGTGCACCAAGTGCTCATCACAGAGAAACTGCGTTCTCACTAGCCAGATGAGGGAGATGGAGAGCATTCTAGGCAGAAAAATGTCTGTGTCCAAACAGAAAGGCTCAAAAGGTGTAGGAGCTCAAAACTCTGCTGGAAAAGGCTTATAGACCTGGGATCTGGCAATTCCAAAGAAATCAAAGGCAGTCAGTTCCTGAGAGGAGACAAAAGGGGATGGGGCCATTCTCAGGGTGGCCCCCACCATGTCTAGTGCTAAGTACTACACACACACACACACACACACACACACACACACACACACACACAAACATACACACACAGACACACAAAGTCAGTGCTTAGTAAAAGTGTTTTGATTGGAGATTGTCATTTCTTGAAGTAAGAGCTGGGATAAGCAATTCATTCTTATAAAGCCCCAGGCAGTGCCACATGCTGAGATGCATTTATTAAAGTCTTTTGATGAAAGAGAGGGGAGAGAAGAAGAAAGGGAGGAGGGAGAGCTGAAACAGGGGTGACAACTCTCACCTCCACACAATCCCATTTCCCAGGACTGAGGCCCAGGGTCTAAGAAGGTAAGGTAGAACACTTATGTGATATCCTGAGTTCCTAACCAGGGCCAAACATACTTATTTTCTTTAGTTTCCCAAGAACCTTATGAGATAAGATTGTCGTTATTCTTTAAGAGATGGGGAAACCAAAGGTAAGATAGGGTCATGTCTGGTGAGAGGAGAAAGTCAGAGAGCAGGGTTTTGAGCTGGAATCCATTGCTCCTGCATTCGGTTCTGTCCCTCCTCCCGGGACAAGACAGCCCAAGGAAAGAAAAGGCAGTAGATGCCAACAGGAAGTGCCTGACCCAAATCAGGTCACCCTCCTGGTCTGTAGGTAAAACCCCAGGACCTCTGTCTCCTTCTCTCAGGACCTAGGCTGGAAATAGCAGCTCGCTTCCAGGCCCTGGAAGTTTCTCTTTTAAGGGTGGCATAGAAGGATCCTTACTAGCTGATTCCACAAAAGTCTCTCATCCTCTTCCTACCCTGACTCTTTGCTCCAGCCTGTTTATACATTTTTCATCTAGAAAGACAGCATTCACCTAAGTCTTACCTCCTGAGGCTTCCCAGACCTTGATATTTGCCCCTCTTGGGAGCTAAGAGCCCTACATTCTAATTTGATCTCTTACCTCTGCACCTTAACCAAGTGGTTGCCTCCTGTAAGCCTCAGTTTCCCTACCCAATGCTAAGAAATTCAGTGACCTCTAAGATCTCTTAAGCAACCCATGAGACTTTTCCTCAACTCCCAGGCTTCTTTCCCTCTTTCTCCAAGCCCCAACTCCCAACACCCAGGGTTTCTTCTGGTATCTGGCTACAGGCCAGAGCTGGCCTTCACAAGTCTTAGGAGTCCTATGCTAAGTCATCCTAAAAATAAACAGGATTTCTGATAGTCAGGCTGGGTAGGTAGGTCAGGGGATTAGGAGAAATATCAGGGATCCCAATTCAAAGCCAACTCCAACAGCTTCATTTGAGAGGAAACAATCTCCACAACAGCAGAAAAGACTCTTTGGAGTCATGGAGACTTGCAGACAAATCTATTTGTTCCACTTTCTAGCTGGGGCCCCTGGAATATATGGCTTCCCTTTCTGAGACTGGTCTCAGAGGGCTAGTGGGAGAGTTATGACTGACAGATAGCAGACTTTCAGTTCCTAATTCACCTGACATACTTGACAGTCACAGGAATCACATGATATTAGGCATGAGAAGCTGCCACCCACACCTAACCACTCACTGAGGCTGAGCAGATTCATGATGGAAAAACCCACCTTCCAGTAGGGAAGGGCTCCCAGGAGTGACCTGAGTATTGTAATATACTTTTTAAAATTATGATTTTTAAATATGATTTTTAAGATAAGATTTAAAGTGATAAAGTGACAACAGTCAACTCTTCGTGTCTCTGCAGGCACTGGGCCCTAGGTGGGAACCAGGGTATTAATTAGACTCACCCAGACTTCCCCAGGAGACTTGCTCATCCCCACTCCCTATAGGATCTCCTGCATCACAAAGTGACTTGGCTCCTGGCAAGTCCCAGCCTGAAGATGGATCTGCCTTGTGGGCCTACCTCATGAGCACTCTGCCCTCCCCCTGATACCTCCCCCAGCCCAGCCTAATTCGGTCCTAAGTATTCCTAAGGTGCCTTCCAATTTCCTGCCGTAATAAATGGCACAGAATGCAAATGGAGGTGGATGTGGGACACAGATGTTTGCACTAATTTAATTGAGGGAACACCTTGGATTAAACACTTTGCAAAACACTCACAAATAGGTTCAGTGCATTTGGTAATGAAAAGCCTCCCAGCCCCCTGGCATTTTGTAGAGGCCGCCTGGGGCTAGGAGTGGGAGGGTCTGGGGGAGAGGCCCAGAGCTTGCAGAAGACAGGAGGTCTTGAACCAAGGAGAAGGCAATGGAACCAAGTCCCTGGGAGAGCTTCTAGCAGATCCTCCACCAGCTGGGGCCCACCCTGCTAAGAGACAGAATCTGGAAGGGCTGGGGATGAAGTAGGCAGCATCTGCCTTCACAGGTGGGCATCTGTTTACCTATAGGGGTCAGCGGCAGACAGATGCTCCCCACGCACAGGATACACCTACAACTTGGGGAGCCTCTGCCCTGCGAGCTGAGGCTGGTCATTCATGTGAATGGGAGCTGAGTTATGACACACTGTGGTGAGGGAGGCAGATTAACAGTCCCAGGTAGACTGTGATAAATGCCTTCAGAATGATAGATATACCTGATAACCTGGGAGTCAGAGATTGCAGCAGCTAAGCATGAGGGGATCGAAAGACCAGTGGATGGCTAGAGAGATGGCTGTTTGTAAAGTGCTGTGACATGTGCATAAGGATCTGAGTCAGTTCCCAAGCACCACCTAATAAGCTAGATGGGGATAGGTGCCTGAGATCCTAAGCACTAGAGAAATAGAGACAAGGGGTTCACTGGCCCACCAGTCTAGCCAGTTGGTGAACTTCAGGTTCAATGAAAGATCCTGTCTCAAAAACTAAGATGGAGGGACTAGAGAGATTATTCAGCAATTAAGCACTTGCTGCTCTTCCAGAGGACCTGGGTTCATTTTCTAACACCCACAGTGGCAAATAATTATCTGTTAACTCCAGTTCCAGGGGAACCAATGTCCTCTTCTGAACCCTGTGGGCATTGCACACATGTGGTACACTTATATACACGAAGGCAAAACACTCTTACATAAATAAAATCCATAAATAAAAATTTAAAACCAAGATGGAGATGTAGTTGAGAAAGATACCTCATATGGACTTTTGGCTTCTACGCACATGTATAAACATGTATATAAGCACCCACTCAGAAACCAGTGGAGAATAGGGGGAAAGGCATTCCTGGCAGAGGGAACAATGTTTGCAAAGATAGTGCTGCACAGAAGCCTTGGCAATGGCAAAGACTCAGGAAAAAATATTAACATGGTCTCACACTCATTTAAGGGACAGGTGAATGAGTGAAGACAGACTGCTTTCCTCAGCCTCTCCCTTGCACACTAAGGACAGTCATCTGAAGAGGAGAGAGAGTAGAGGTCTTCAGGTTATGTCCCAGCCCCTAAAAGTCCCAATGGCTAGGTAAATCTTGCATTAGTTCCTCTAATGCTTGCTCTGTGAGTCTCAGAGTTCAAATTGGGCTTGGATGAGTTTATATTCCTGAAAACAGAATCTCTAATTTTCAAACACAATGATCACTTCAAGTGTAATAACCATTATAATAATAACCTCTTATACTTGTGTGGTGTTTTATAGTTTATAAAACAGTTTCACATGTCTCTTAAATTCCATCACCAACCCTTCCAAAAAACAGAATGGGAGTATGATTATCCTTGCTTTCTAGATGAGAACATTAAATCTCAAGGTCTCAACTAAGTATGTAACAGAATCAGGGCTCACACCCAATCTAACACCAAAGTGCACACATGTTCAAACCTTCACTGGCACATTTGCCAGTATTTGTTGAGTATCTACTGTGTACCTAGAAGCACTGCAGACTCAGAATAGTCAGAAAATTCAGATAAATGCAAGCCTAGATGAAGAGACAGCCCCACTGACAGGCATCTCTGAGGCAAAAGGCAATGTGGATCACCAAAGTTCAGAAACTAAGAATAACACAAAGGCCCTTCTTCAGAAACTCACCCCCTGCCCCACAATTCATACTCATTCACTCACATGACCCATGAAAATCTGAACCAGTTTTCCTAGCTAACCCAGCATGGAATACAGGTTTCGAGCCCTGATAGCTTGACTCCTGGCTGGGCAACAGTTCAGAAGATTCCAGAACCATGAGTCAAGAACACCCTTGGGTCCTGTGCTCCCTGCAATAACAGGACACATAGAGCTCACATGAATAGTAGGCAACCTGACACATGCCTGATCCCTAGAGTCCTGAGCCTGGAAGAGGGCACATCTCCAAGGTGTCATAGGTTAGCCAGGATGGATGAACGAAAAGTGGGAGGTGAGTAGGAAGGGAGGGGGAAGCATTCAGATAGCTCCTCCTGGGGTCACGACGGGCCTACCTTCTAATGAAGAGAGAGGAGCTGTAATTTCCATGCTGAAGTAACACTCACCTCATAGAGTTTATGTGAGCATGTGTGAAATGAGGCACTGGTACATCCAGCACAGAGGCCAGTGCTCAGAAGAGGGTGCAAAAGAAGTGCCTTTCTACCTGTGAAATAAACGTGATGGGGAGCATGTGACCCTGCATGGCCTCAGCAGAAATCAGCCTCCTGATCCCCTACCATCCTCCTCCTACGGCAACAAGGGCTTGCTCCTCCATCACACCGCCTTTTCTCCTTGGCTCATCCACTCACCCTTTCACTCATCACATCTTGCTGTTCCAGCCAGGCACGAACGTAAATACTAGGGTTAAGGAAGCATGAGATTTGGCCCTTAATGTGAATAATGTGTTTGCGGTTCCGTGATGGTCTACAAGGAAAGAAAGAGAGCAAGCAGCAGTGTGAGGAGGAAAAAGCCAGGAGGTGGCGTCACAGAGGTGCTACAGCAGGAGCAGGATCAGCCCTGGCAGAGAGGATTCCAGAGAGAAGCAGGGAGTGCAGAAGCTGTGAGGCAGAAAAGCACAGAGCACTGGGGGAAGCCACAAGGGCTGCTTGAGATCTCAGCTGTGGGAGTAAGCCATGACTTAGGGTCTGTGGACAAGGAGAGAGCAGGTGGTGGGATGTGGTGGGAGAAGATGAAACTGGAAAAGCAGACCAGGACCGAAGCATGTATCCCAACAGCCAGGCCAAGGAAGCTGACCTTCAGCAGGCTAATACTGGTGAAAGGCAACTAGGGGTGGCCCAGGATAAGACTGGCATGATCATATGCTGCAATCCTACCACAGCCACAGGAAATATATTACAAGAGTCTCAATAGATTCTTAAAACTATGGATGGTACCAAACTATATAGCTTGCATCATTCATGTTTTAGGATCCACAATGTGGGTGTGTGCACGCACATATATGTGTGTGTGTGTAATATCACATATATCGTAGATATATAATACGTTCTACACATACATACTTATGATAATATGTAATTTGTAGATTAGGCAAAATAGGAAATTAGCAATAACTATTAATTAGAATAATTGTAATTTTATTATAGATGATTGTCATATATTATAATAAAAGTCATTCAAAACTTAACAAATTGTTTATTTTTGTAATTTTCCATGTAATATTTTTGGATAGTGGTTGACACAGATAACTGAAACTGGAAAAGCAAAATAATGGGTGAGGGTGGTTACTATATGCAGAGCATTAACTGGGCTCCAGTTATTGGGGACACAGTGCTGGGCTCTTTATACAAAGAAGTCTCCCTTTGACCAGTTCTGATGATGAGTCTGATGAGGAAGTCTCTTCTTTGGTTCATGTAATTAATTAGTTGTCCCTAGAGAAATGCCAATTTAGGAGCAAGTTTTCTTCTCTGAAGAGACAGACGTAGACTGTCTGGGTAACTGTGAGGGCAATAGGAGAGGTCCCACAACCAGCCCAACACAGATCCCCACAGCCAGTGTTGCTGGGAACTGAGCTTGGAAACCTGCTACTGAGGCTCACTGATCTACTGAAGATGTGGGAAGAAGTTGAGAATGAATATTCTACCAGAAGTCATGGAAGAGAGAAAATAAAAGCCCTTTCGCTGGTCAAGATTTATGAGCATTACATTTTCCATGGCCGAGGGAAGAGCTGGGCAGGACTGCTCAAATCTGCTTGCAGCAGGACAGGTTCTTCTTCCTTTCCAGGCTCTTCCTTTCCCTTCCCTCCCCCAATCCTCCTTCTAAGCCCCTCTCCAAAAAGGTTTATGGAGACGACTCCAAATAGCCCCCTCTCCTGCAGGCATAGTCACACCAACTGAAAGGAGATTTAATTAGCAAAATCTCGTTAGGCAAACGAAATTATCCGTAAGACAATACTCTTCTGGACAGGGGGTATGATTAAACAAAGCCATTAATTGACAGAGTCGCTTTGGCAGCTCCCAAGATGCGTTCATCTCCGGGCAGATTCCACTCCCCCTTCTTGGATCAGGGGAACAGACTCTTGGCCTCCTCCCCTGCCTGCCTGGCCCACCTCCTCCTCACTTCTTCTCTGCTCTTCCAGGGCCCCTCCAGTTAGGGCTGCAGACCTCCGCATCTCATCAGCGGCCTCTCCGCGCGCCAGATTCCTGCTAAAGTGCCTTGATTGCATAATGTCTATTTGCATAATGTAAATTGCAATCTCCTAGCTTGGGAGGCAGGAATCACAGAACAGCCATTATTTTTTACCACTCCACAAAAATTCTACATTTAGAAAGCAGATTTGCAGCTCAGAAAGCCATATAAATCTGAATCCACCAAAATGCCATTAAATCACACCAATTAAGCTGGACCTAGGAAGAGTCCTTGCCACTGTTCTCTGCATACTTCAGTCTACACGGAGGCCACAAGACACTCGAGGCTGAGGTGGAGGAGCTGAAGGCAGATGCTGTAAGGAAGAGGCAGGGAATTCTGTCTTAAGAACCTGAGCAGCAGTTCTCCCAACACACACGCACACACACACACACGTGCACACACACACACAGAGACTGAGAGACAGAGAGAGAGAGAGTCTGGTCTCATCATCTGATTTCCTGTAGGTGGTACTGTCTGCTGTAGACTTCTAATTTATGGAGCAAGAGTATGTGAAGGTGAAACTTCACCTTCAGCAAAAGTAATGGGAGATCCCAGCAAGGTTCTTCACAGGGGAATAACATCCCTTCCTATGGCTCTTTAATGACCTTCTTGTCTCTCCCAAGTTCCCTCTAATAGGAAGGAAAAAGAGGAAAGACCAAAACCTACTCTGACTGGATTCTGAGTGCCTTTTAAGAGCTATTTCTGGGGGTCCAAGGGGAGAGGGGTGAGTCACAAGGTCTCTGGAAATAGGGTATTCCCTTGGAAGACCACCTAATACTCTGCTTCTCTGAAGCACTGTACCTGGTTACTCTTTTGCCTCTTTATTGCTCATTCAATATTCATTTGTCAAAGGGCAAGATGCTAATGTGTATTATTAAAATATCAATAGTTTATGAGTAAAGTTTTATGGCAAGTACAGTTAAAGGCAAGAGTCTTGACCATTTCTCAGAAGCAACAAAACAGATTGCTCTTTCTGTCCAAGTCCCCTTTTCTTTATTTCCTGCATGAATGAATGGCAAAACCATTACTGAGCACCTATTGTGTGCGAGGAATGGCTCTAGATATATTCGCAGCTGACTTCCTCACAGTTGTCCTGGAAAGTGAATCAATCTGTTTCCTTCAACTGCTTAAATTAAACAATGGTTTCCTGATCTAAATTTCTTGAAAGGGAAAAGATCAGGAAATCATTCCATACTCTCATATCCCCCATCTCCTCAAAGTAGGACCACTTTAACTGCACTCAAGCAAGTTTCCAGAGTCTACTCTGTACAATTAAAATCAGAGGTGACACTGAGGATGATATCATCAGACATTCCCGTTTTATAGGAGAGTAAACTGAGACTCTTTTTTTCCATCTTTTAAAAATTATATTTTTATTAACATAATCAGACAAAGGGGTTCAGTGTGATATTTCTACACATGCATACAGTGTGCACTGAAGTAGTTTAAGTCTTGATAATAGAGAGTTCTAAGTGGAATTTCAGCTGGGCAACAAAATTCCTTCCTATGGCATTTCTCTTGTTCCCTGGGCCTTCTCTTCATTTGAACAAAGAGAGAAGATAACTGAATGCCATAGAGTACAATGAGAAGATAAGCCCCAAAGGTTTAGCATAGGACCCAGAATGTACTAAGTGCTCAGTAAGTGTTGGTTACTAATACTAATTCTGATTTAATGTATAAGAAAGCCAAATCCCAGCACCAAATTTCATTAAGACTAAAGCTGCTTATCTACCTTCTACTCTAAGGTTGTGGGCCTTGTAAGATGGACTGGTTCTTTTTCTATTCTTTGGTGACTTGAGTTTTGTTTTTATCCCTTAAGTCACAAGAAGTTAGAGCACTCAGATTCCTTTCAGAATTTGACAGCATATATATCAGGAACATGAGAAAAGAAAGAAGGGTTGTTCCTTAAGGTTGAGGATTCTAGACCAGAGTATGTGGCAGAGGGAAAGAAAGCCAGCAGAGGGCTTTGCAAGGAATGGCCACAATTTTCCACCCCCAGCAAGCTCCCTGCAGTCTTTCAAGTCCTGATCTTTTGCTGAAACCTGCCCCAGGTTTTATGTCCATGGTGACCGAGATGTGGGATGCCTTCAAAGGGCCATAGCTCAGAGTCTTTGCTCATAGGTCTCCAACCCTTTAGATATGAGATTCAAGCTGTGGGTTACAAATTGGACCCATTCTTTCTAAGATGGATCGTGAGATCATTGTTTCTCCGAGCACAGGATCTCCTAACCCCACCATATAGTGCCTAGGAAGAAGCTGAGCTTGGTCTTGAGGAGCCCTTTCTACTTAAGACACCCTTAGTCAATGGAGTGTTGATTTATCCAAGGCTGGAGTTTCTTTCTGGGGTATAATGTACATTATATTGGTAAATTGTTATGTGCTGTTTAGAGTCACTAAGAAGCCAACTCTGGAAGCAAGGTTGCCCTCACATCACTTCAGACCCAAGCATGTGTATGTCAGGCATCCTCTAAAACCCACTACCTTGAGTCAAGCTGGCCTCTTAGTTCTATGAGAGGGAAAAACAGCAAGAAGCTAAGGGAACTAAAAACGTTGTACCCTTGGGAACAGAATAGACTAGAAGGTAAACTGTTTCCAACTAAGGTTACTATTGTTTATCCCATAATATAAAAATGCTTGCTATGAGAACAGAAAGCCAGAAGTTTAATCTTGGGAAGCTCATCCATGGAGAGAAAGCTCAATCAGAAACTCCAGCTGGCTGCCTCAACATCCCCAGAGAGTTTCTGCTGGGTGATTGTCATTAAATACCTGTTTTGATAATGTTGCCTCTCTGTAATTCTTTCTTCTTTTACTTGGAAGTCTCACCTAAGGTGACACTTGGCTCTGCTGGGGACTCTTTTGGTTGGGAACTTTAGTGGCCTGCCTCAGTGGGGCTTTCCCAGTCCCTCAGCAAAAGGCAGGATCCTGAGGTGGCTATGGCAAACCACTCCCTAAAAGACTTTTGACTCCTGCCCATGGCATAGCCCTATTCTTGAATTCTTCATCTCAGGTCTTAGACTGCCCCATTGAGGGAGCTTTCCCTGGGTATGGGTGGCCCACAGTGCCCAGCTATCCTCTAGTGGGAAGGAAGATACAGACCAGTTTCTGCCTGGCTCTTAGCAATCATTAAGGTTCACGCTCAACTTGCTCCTTACACTTGATTTGACTTACGAGGTGCCTCTAACCTCTGGTAAAAGGAGTTGTTGATTCTCACAGAGGTCATTATCTTTCTACTCCAGCTCCCCCTACCCTCAGCCCTAGCTCTAGGTAGGCTTTCCCGGAACAGGATGGAGGGAGACACTCTCCCCTGCCCCTTCTGCCTGGCGATCCAACCACTCCAGAGCCAGGGCTTCAGAGGAGGTGCCCTGGGAACGGAGGCCCGTCAATCACTCACCCAGGCAACCAGCGCTGAATTGCAGGCCATTAGAAAGAGGGCTGGCGCCCTGCTCACTCACCGGGGCAGCCATCAGCAGGATGTTAGCCCATCGCAAGGCGGCCATTCTTATGATTTATTCAAACACTCATTACAGCCAATCTATTTTTACACAGAGGTGAAGATGTGCACTGATAACGGTTAATCATTTATAATTCCATGAACTGGTTGAAAGCCAATGTACTATCAAAGTCGCAACAGGAGTGGTTCAGCCTCAGGTAGCCCCAGAAGCTGAGAAGTCATGTTGGCCCAGGGTAACACAGTCACCTGCCATTGTTGTCACCAGCTGACAACTAGGATGAGGGTGACAGACCCAGACCCACACCATCAGGAGTTCATGCATCACATCAGGGAGCATAGGCCAGAGGAGCAGGGAGTGGCAATGCTGCAGAATACCAGAAGGGAAGGGTCATGTCTAACTGGGGTTATCAAGAAGGGCTCCACAGATGATGCTAGACTTTGGTCAGGTCCTCAGGTGGCCAGACTCTTGCCAGGTGGTACACAGCAAAATGAGCCCGTGGGCGTCAGTATGAGATTGAGCTATCACAGTGCTGGTGGAAGGGAAGTGATCATCAGTATTTCCTTCTCGTTCCTTCACATATTCCTAGAAATAACCAGTTGTAAAAGCAAATGTGGGCAAAAACTTGGCCCAGTTTGGGGCCTGAAATCACCACTTCCTCCTTTTCCAGAACCCAGCTCAACCCTTAGGAGTCAGTCTTGCAAATTCAGGAGTTTCCTTCGCTAGCACTCATGACACGTGTAACATATCAAGTCCACCTTTATGCCCAGTCAATACAGTCTAATTAAATAGCATGACACACTACAGAGCCTCTTTGTCACATTCAGACATAATCTAATTAGAGCTCCACTGTATTTTACATTCTGACTAGCTGACTGTGCAGTGTTTCTCTTATACAATGTGCAGCTGTTAAAGATCAGGTTCAGAGCCAGTCTTGAACCCATAACCTTATTGAGTCAGTGTGGAAAATGCCAATCAAAAGTTACTTACAGTTCACGGTCCCTTTCCTAGTTAGCAGCATGGAGGACAGAAAGCCTTAAAGTCTTGCAGACTTCACCTGCCAATAAAAGGGAACATCTTTATAGGTTGGCTAATACTCTGTTCCAGGTAAGAGCAGGGATAAGCATGGGGGTGGACCCAGAGGTGGACCTGCTCCAAGCAATGCTGTGGCTGGCAGCCCTGTGACCACAGTGCTGAAGGGAAAGTTTCCTTGCAAAAGACTCCAGGTGCAGGGTAAGCATGAATTGTTTTGTTTTTGTTTTTGTTTTTTTGAGAGCTAACCAGGACAGAGATAGGATCATGCCTCCTTCACCTGTTGCAGGCCTCATTTCTTTTGATTTTCATCTCTTTCCCTACAGGAATCCCAGAGAAAAAAGAGTTTATGGTAGCTGAGTGCCCCAAACTGCCCAAAGCAATAACCATTGAGTGGAGCTTCGCACAGGGTGGAAAACCCTATGCATGGGGACAGAGCTGAGAGCCCTTGGGAGAGGTTCATTCTAACCTTTTATTAAGAAGTCTGCACAATGCAAACAAAGAAAATGGAACCTTTATTCATGGTGGGAAAATAAAAGTCCTGCCACAGGAGTAACTTAAAAGTGGGAAGTTCAGTTGGGCAGAAAGGAAAAGGTGCACAGAGAAGAATGATGGGGGCAAGAAGGAAAAATTAAAAACCTGATTGTTTTTAATTCTCTTTTTGTGAGAGAGCAGTTTTTTAAACTAGCAGAATATATTCTTTAGGTGTCTGTCCAAGATCTACACTCAGTGAGTGTACAGGAATAGGACCCCCTGGGTCCTATTAGGAAATTGTTGCCAGCACCTTGCAGGGGAAGTAAGATTGTCCATATGAAGGAATACTGGGAAAGATGCATCTACAGAAAAAGTTGTGCTAAACTGTGGTAGGGACCATCATTGTCTCCCCATAACAGAACAAAATTGGCAGTAGTTGAAACACTCAAGGGATCTTCCTATGGAGGCAGAAGCCAGTTGGAAGACTTGGATAGGCATGACTTGGCTGGTGGAAAGGAGAGAGATGATGTCAAAGGTGGGGAGCGCAGATCTAAATGTCTCCCAAAGGCCTGTGTGTTAAGAGCCTTAGGGATGCTATTAGAAGATGGAACCTTTAAGAGACGGCACCTGGTGGAATGTCTTTAAGGCAATCAAAGAGCCTTAAAGGGGATTCTACAACCCTGCTTTCTCCCTATTTGTCTCAGCTTTTCAGCCATCAAGTGAACAGTTTTATTCTACCACATGCTTCCACCACAATGCACTGCCTTGTCACAGGTCCAAAACAGCAGGGTCAACCAATCATGAGCTGGAACCTCAAAATTATGAGCCAAAATAAACCTTTTCTTTTTACAAATTGACTGTCTCTGATACTTTGTTTTAGGATGGAAGTTGACTAAGATGAAAGGCGTGCCAAAGACAGGAGGTAATCTGAACAAAGGCAAAGAGAAGAGAGCATGGAGGGTCCTGGGACAGTGTCAAGGTTTCTCTGCCTGAAGGACAGTGTAGGAAGGAACAGTGTCAAGTAAGCATAATGAGCCAATGTATCCAGGGCTCTCAGCATCAGGCAAGAAAGATCAGGCCTGGGCTAAAAAATTCCTAGTTACTGAAGTCCTGTTTTCTTATCTTTGTTTTTTGTAAGGAAGTACAGAATTTGATGGCCACTCCCTTTTGATTTCCCCTTTCATTAAAACAAGTGAAGCACCTTGAGGAAAGGCAGAGACTCAGGCATGAGACATAGCAAGAGGTGCCCATGGAAACAAAATGTCCCTCTTTGCCACGATGCTCTCCAATCAAAGGCTGGGGCTGTCTGCTAATTAGTTGCATAATAATGGTCCAGAGTTCATGCAGGTCCCTCATAGACACGACCAAGCCACTAGGCTTTCAAGTCATTGAGCTTAGGAACGTTTCCAGCATGTGTCAGGTTCTCAGTAAGCATCTGCTGAAATGCTAATGATGAATCCTATAAGTCCATCCAGAATCTGTAACCAGCACACAAGAACTAGCTCTTGGTTGGCAGTGGGATTCAATGTGTATTATCCTTATACATTATTATCAAGCATTATATGAACTTGTACATGGAGTTCTAGAATCAATTAAATTAAACTGTATGCACTCTCCTAGCCTTCTGGGACTATCTACCTAAGACACCAGCAACTCAGAAGACATAGCAAATATCTTCTGATGTATATGACGCAAAGCTGGAAGGGAAGCTTTGATGCTAGGGGGACAGAATCAAGATCGCTACAGAGCATCGAACAAGCTAAAAAGATAACTCAGACTAGGAAGTCCATTTTTCCTGTGTCTAGTGTGCTAGATAGCTCTAGTTGTCAACCTGACACACCTGGGAAGAGGGAGCTTCAACTGGGGAATTTCTTCCATTGAACTGGCCTGTGGCCATGTTTGGGGAATATTTTCTTGACTATTGAATAACATAGGAGGGCCCAGCCCACTTTGGGCAGTGCCATGCCTGGGCAGGTTGCTCTGTATTGTATAAGGAAGCAGGCTGAGCATGGGCCAGAGGAGCAAGTGAGTAAGGAGGGTTCCTTCATGACCTACCTTTTAGGATCCTGCCCTGAGTTCCTACCTTGGGCTCCCTCAGTGATAAACTCTGACTTGGGAGATGTGCTTCAATAAACCATTTCTCCCCAAGTTGGTATTGGTCAGAGTATTTTGTCACAGCAGTTGAAGGCAAATTAGAATAGAAATTGGTACCAGGATTGTGGGGTATTGCTGTGACAGACCTGACCTTGGTATTTTGAGAGAATTGTGGAAGCATTTGGAACTTTGGGCTAGAAAATCCATAGAGTGCTTAGAGTTTGTCACTGTGGAGCTTGGAATAGTTATACTGAAAGAGTTGTAGATAATGGAGGCCTAGCTACTGAAACTTCAAAGACTTGAAGCAGAGACTATCAAGGATGTTTGTATGATAATTTGAATTAAGAATCTGTGGATTCTGGTTAGCTGGGGCTGAATAATCAGGTATAACAAGAGACTAGCATCACCATGGCAAAATCTTCTGGGAAGTATTTCCTCAGGGTCAACACACAGAAGCTATGATCCAGAGTGGGCCAGAGCCTCCATCTCAAGCTGGAAGTAAGACTTGGTAATGTGTAAGAGTCGCTTGCATGTTCTGGTGTTGAAAGCCTGAAAGGGTCACTGAAAGCAGTGAGGCTTAGCAGCCTGAGAGGCCAGGAAAGTCCATTGATGAAACTGCAGACTCAGTTTCTGTGGCGATCCCAGCTTTTTGGACATTCTAGGACCATGGGATGACCACCAACGGCAGCAGTTGGTGTGGAATGGAGCTGACCTGGGCCTGCGAGATGAGCTGTGTGTGCTATGCATTGCAGAGTCAGAGAAGTAGAGCTGCTGAAACCTTTTAGAGCCCAGATGTCCAGCCTTGAGCTACTTTGCTGGACTTAGGTTTTACTTAGGTGTGCCCGATTTTTCCCTTTGAAATAAGACAGTACTTGTTTTGGATTATAAGGGGGCCAAATTTAAGAGACGAGACTTTTTATAGACTGTGAATTTGTAAGTGATTGGATTTTTTTAAAGGACTGTGGGGCTTTAAAGTTTTTGTCTTATGTTGTGATATTAATATTAACATCATGCCTTGAGGACAAGAAATGAAAAGCTTACGGTTTAATAGTGATGTGTTTCTGTCAAGTAAACAGGGGGTCAGTTGTGTTGGATACCTTTAGTTGTCAACTTGACACACCTGGGAAGAGGGAAATTACCTCCATTCAACTGGCCTGCGGCCATATCTGCATGATATTTTCTTGGTTGTTGAGTGATGTGGGAGGGCCCAGCCCACTGTGGGCAATGTCATCCCTGGGCAGGTTGTTCTGTATTGTATAAGAAAGGAGGCTAAGCATGGACCAGGGGAGTAAGCCAGTAAGTAGGATTCCACCATGACCTGTGCTTCAGCTCCTGCCTCCAGGGTCCTGCCCTAAGGTTCCCTTAGTGATTAACTGTGACCTGGAAGATGTAAGTCAAATAAACCCTTCCTCCCCAAGCTGGTATTAGTCAGAGTGTTTTGTCACAGTAATCGAAGTTCAACTAGAACAACTGGTTTTTATTTTTTGCACACTAATATGATAACCACAATTTTCAAAGGGAAAAAATTGCCCACAATCACATTACTTGAAACCAACAAATTATACTGTTAAGTCCACATACAGATCCATTTACTTTACAAAACCATAGAAAGGGATTTGATGAGAATATACACACAAAACCTGGCTCTTATCCTCAAAAATCAATTTAAAACCAGAATGGGTCAAATTAGCATGAAGAATAACAACAAGAGGACCTTGGGTCATTTGAGCAAAATGCAAGCCCAGGACATGGTTTTGCTGCTGCCAAACTCATTAAATGTGATATTAGTAGTCATACAGTGTCTGGCTGAGGTACAGATGCTGCTCTTCTGGACTTACCAGCTCAAATTAGTTCTATACATTATAATGACATCATAGTTTAAGAACGTCCCATTGGTGCAATAGTGGCACAAACGTCATGGATGTAACTTTTTGATTGGCTTTAAGACATGTTCTACAAGATGAAACCTCTATCTGGCCCCATTATCAAGGCCAAGAACCATAGGTCCTAAGGGAAAACCTTCTACTATTCTGCTAAAAAGACACAGTATTAAAACGACTCCTGATGCCAATAGATTAGTGCATCTCTCAATCCTCATCAGAGAAGTTACTTTTGGCAGTAGACGGTGATTAACACAGAGCCCCCAAAGTGGCCAAGGTACAGAGAATAAGAGACTGGAGTACTCAGTCCTAAATGGGACATCTATATCACACTGTCTCCACCCAAGGTTCAGGGATCATTGCAGAAGAGATGGCAGAAAGACTGTAAGAACCAGAGGTCATAGATCACTACAAAGAAAAAAACTGTTTTCTGGCCACAAGAGGGCAGAACACATATTAACTCACAGTGATTTATAACAGCATGCACAAGACCTGGATAAGTTCAAATGAGACAAAATCCCAGCATGGAGATGGAAGGCAGCCAGGTTTTGGTAAGGAGAGAAGGAGAATGGATCTAGGAGGAGTTTGGGGGCTGTGAATATGTTCAAATATATCACTTGTAGTTCCAAAAGAAATAAGAAACAAAACAAAAACACAAACAAAAGAATTTCAATAGAAATGAGCAAGAGAGTAGAAAATGTGTTTAGTAGTTAAATCATGAGTTAAAATCTAGAGGTTAAAAGCATAGGCTCTGAAATCATAGTGTACACGTTTTGAACCAACTTGATCTGTGACAAGTTCCTTAACTTCTCTGAGCCTTAGTTTTTCATGTGTAAAATAGGATGAATAAAAGCTCTACCTCTGAGGCTGGTTTTGAGAACTGCATGACTCAGTACTATCTAAGGAGCCTCACACAAAATGAACACTCACTGAGCACTGGCTACCATTGTGCTGTTTTTTATTATGATAAGTGCACTTGGAGGTAGAAGACTTGGTAGAAGAAACCAGAGCTGCCTCTGCTGTGTCCCTTTTAATGTTACCCTCTGGCAACAGGGTTAGGACTCTATTGCCTAAAGATTCAAGATCCTTTTTCCCTCACAGTAGGGAAATGTGTCAGGAAACCATGAAAGAGGGTCTGCATTATTCTAGAAGGTAGGATGAAGAGTAATTGTAGTGTTAAAGGAAGCCAGTCTTCAGCATAACAGAATTCTCTAATAATGAGAAACATTCAGAAGAGTCAGGCTTTGCTCCAAAGATAGTGACTCCCAGCACTGAAGGAGCTTCCTGCACTGGGAGAGAGAGGTGCCAACACACAGTGTACCACATTTGGCTTTCAGCCACTAGCAAAATGTTTAAAAACATGTCAGTGTGTGTGTGTGTGTGTGTGTGTGTGTGTGTGTGTGTGTGTGTGTGTGTGTTAGAAACCTCTTTTCTAATTTTTGTGTGTTTGTGCATGTGTGTGAGTGTGATATATGTGATTGTATATATGCAGGGTGTGCAGACGGCAGAGGAGAGCCCCAGGTATCCTCCTTCAGCACTCCTCATCGTCTTCCTTCCAAACGGAGTTTCTCCCTGAATCTGGAACTCCTGGTATTTGGCTAGGCTGGCAGGCAGCAAGCCCCAGCAACCTTCCTGGCTCCTCCTCTACAGCTCTGGGGTTTTAGGCTCATGCAAGATTACTCCCAGCTAGTTATTTGAGTGCGAGGATCTGAACTCAGGTCCTCATGGTTGTACAGTCAGTGCTCTTAACCACCGAGCCATCTCTCCAGCCCTAATAACTTACACTTTGATAAAGTATTAATCATGTCATCTTTCACCAATGTTTCATAACAGAATTCAGCCCACAAAAGGAAGGTAAAAATCTTACAATTAAGGGTCATCCCTTGAATTGAATGGCTAGAGCATCATTAAAATCATATACTCTTTCTCTCCTCTCTCTTCATCTCAGACTCCATTCTGAGTCTCCCATCTCATCTGTCTTTCTCTTCATCTGCCTCTGACTTTGTCACCTTCTTTCCATCTTTGACTCTCTGGCCCTCTTTCTGTCTCCATCTCCATCTCTCTCTTTGTCTCCATCTTAGTCTCTCTCCATCTGTTTCTCTCTTTCTCTGTCTCTGCATTTCTGTTTGTCTCTCTGTGTCTCTGTCTGTCTCTCTCTCTCTTACACACATACATACATGCACATACACATGCAACTTCTACATGTTGTCCTTATCTTTCATTCCTCACCAGGCACCAATGGAGAATGATCATGCATGCATCCATGTGCACGACACGTTATGACCGTCTAAAGCCAGCAGTCTGTGATCTTGGCAGGCAAATATTGTGCCAAAGGCTTTCAGTCATGCAGTAGTATAACCAGAATTAGAACTTCAGCCTTCTTTATTCACCCTGAAGACAATATGGAATCATAACTGAGAGTGACCATTCATATTTATATACATGAGGGAACTTGCAAAATGAAAAATGAAAGGGAGTTCTTGAATGGTTGTGTTTGTTTACAAAAGAGATGGGGAAAGGGATAAGAAGAAGATTCCCCTGGGAGTATTTTGGTAGAACTTGACTGCATCCTTAGACAGTTGTGTAGGCATCCATGAAGCACACCCCCATAAGTTAGATGGATGGAGGAGATGATCTTGTCTTAAATAAGCTGTGGTCCAGCACTAGATTGGGGAGGGTATTGCCAGACATGTAGATTCATGCCCCGATGCTGACATTATCCTATTCACTGTTTGATCTTAGAAATGGACCATTAACCATTCTATGCCTCAATTTCCCCAACAGGAAATAATAGGCAATATTTAAAACAAAATTCCCCTGACATCTAT
Organism: Eospalax fontanierii; assembly: GCA_035773235.1. Classification (NCBI taxonomy): domain Eukaryota; kingdom Metazoa; phylum Chordata; class Mammalia; order Rodentia; family Spalacidae; genus Eospalax; species Eospalax fontanierii. Next base: position 28,989,069 of record CM069539.1, on the reverse strand, counting down.
ACATCTGAGATGGACCTGATTCATTCTCAGGGAGAGTGCTATGTCTCTTCCTAAGAGGGCTCAGGATGTCACTGTGGCTAAGAGTAAAGATGTTGGGGACAGGCAAGACAGTTCCAGGTTCAAGCTGGGATCCATTAGTTTTTTAACTCTTAACCTCTCTGAAGCTTAGTCTTCACATCTCTAATAAGAGGACACTGGAAACAACTGTAAATGAGATAATGCATGCATCACATTTATTGAACTACCTGGAATTTATTAATAACTTAAGTTATTAATAAGCTGATTTTTTTTTCTGTGTATAATAGAGACTGGAAACAACTGAGTGGGAAAAAGATGGGCAAACAGAGAAGGCTTAAAACTGTGTTATCCCCACTGCCCATAAGTTTTCCTTTTCTTGTCCAAGCCAGACCTGTGGGATCCTGACTAATTACGTGAAGTCTTTCCTGGGCACCAACAGTTTCCCTGGATGTTTTTTTTCTCTGGAAAGCTTCCCCGCCCCCAGCACCACTGTGGGCGTATGAGCAAACCTTCCGAAAGGGATCCTCCTGGTGAATGACGTCAATGACTCCAGATCCTATGACCCACTGCTACAACACGCAAGTCCCCAACACTGCTCCACCTGTCATGGATGAGACTGTCAGTCAGACGCTATAGGCCCTGACTGTTACTTGGCACTAAATACACAGTACTTGAAACTCTTCCCCATTGCACTTAGGGTACTGCATGACCTTCCTCTAAAGCCTAGCAGACATAAATTCTACTTCTACACCCATCCTCAGCACTCTGGACCACAATCAGTCTGACTGTCCAGGTGCAGAGGACCTGCAAAAGGTTCCTAGGTCACATTCCCTACACCCTCTAATCTTGAGCCTGTACCTGTGTGTGAAAGTGTATCTGAAATTGTGACAGGAATCTTAGCACTAGTAGGCCAACCCTAGTCACAAGCCTACATAGAAGGAATCAGAGATGCTTCTGACCCCTGCACAGAGTGTGGAAGTCTGTGGTTTGCTGTCTGAGCCTAGAAAGGAATCCCACCTAAACTGAACCATGGGAGCACACAGAGAAGCCTGGCCTCTGTAGAGGCCCACCAGTAGAAAGTCTACCCAAGGGCCCTGGGAACAACACCTAGAGTGCAAATACAATAAAACTCAGGACCTGCTACCTCCATCAAGACGCGTTGGTCCTCTACTCATGCTGTTATCGTCGCCTGGCTTGTGCTTGCTTTATCTCTCCAGACCAGGGCAAGGACCCCCCACTGGTCTCTAGGACCCCAGACTCACCCTGTTTTTGCCCATACATTCCTCCCTACTCCTGGAGATTGTTCAGAAACACAAATGAGATCACATCCATCCTTCCTTAAAGCCATTCTAAGACTCAGTGTCCATTGTTTTTATAAATGCTAACAACACTGAAACATTTAGGAAATTTCAAATGCAAAAAAAAAGTAAATTTCTAACTTTTTATGAAAAATAGGTAGTCGTGCCTATCCTCCATGCCCACGTGGGGATCACCGAACGGCATTAGGGATCAGTTACTCCCAGATACAAGTCCTTCTGTTTGTCTCCTAGAGAGAAAGTAGGAGTCACCCAGAAGTCTCTCCTTTCACAAGGCCAGACACCTGGAACTTGACTCCCGTTGCTTGCAGAGGCATTTCAGGTTCAAGGTGATAGGGTGGGGCAGGTTGCATTATGTTTTCATCTGTGCTGTACCCAACTGGAGGCTGAAGGAAGACAACCAGAAATGCCAACACTGCTCCCATCTGGACCCAGTAAGTGCTCTACCCTCTCACCTCCTCTTCTCCCATGCCAGGGCAGGGCCAGGGAGGACTTTCTGCCACTTTCCAGGAATGCAGTGGCCTTGAGGCAGGTGCTTCAGAGACCCAGTTCCTCCCCACCCCTCACACACTCTTGGAGCTCCACCCCTGGCTCTTGCTTCTCCTGCCCCCTCCTCTGTGGTGGCTGCAAGCCCTCCCTTTATTTCCATCCCACTCTTCCTATCAAAGCCCTAACAGCACATATTTTGTTAATTGTACAAACCTAATGGGGGAATGCATTGGCAAAAAAGGGTAATGGCCATCAGACCAGCAATAAAACAAAATTAATGGCCCATAGGAAGAAATCATGTCCACTTAATCCCAGCTCTGAAACTCTAATAGAATAATGGAATACCAACGGAGGGTTTTTTCTCTCTATGCAGATTGCTTACACCATGTTAATCACTTGCAAAGCAGGCCACATACCACTCCAGCTCACATGACCCTCCAGGGAAAGTAGCAGACCAGAAACATTCAGTGAAAGGCTCATTACTGACATGCACCACCGCAGCAACACCTTCTCTCCCTCCCCCAGGTGACTCAGGACAGCCAGCGTGGGGTGTCATTGAGGGCAGTCAGGCGTGGAGGGCTGAAAAGCAAGACCTAGGATGCCTAATAATAGAAAGCATTTACTGAGTGCTTACTATGTGCCAGACTGGCTAGCTGAGTACTTTCTATCCACTGTATTTCTACAGATCTCATTCTCATTCTCTATAGCCACATAGTGCCTCAGGTAGACTCCCACCACCACATATGGCTCTTTAGTTAAACGCTAGAGTCTAATTAAAACGAGATACGATGTAAAATTCAGTCTCTGGTCTCATCCAGCCACATGTGGCTAGTGGTCATGGCACGGGATAGGCAACTGACACTGCAAATGACAAACCAATGCACAGAAAAGTTAGGTGGCAAAGTCAAGGCCAAGCAGCAAGTTAGTGACCAACTCCAGGACCAAAATCCAGCTGCAGTCTTCAGTGGCTGTGGGAGAGGTTGAAGCCACACCTAGGCCCATGCATGGTCCCTTCAGCCACAATAGCCCAAAAGTAAAAGCAACTCAATGTCCACAGACAGAAGAATGGATAAGCAAAATGTGGTTTCTATAGTTTGGATCTGAAAGGTCTCCCAAAGACCCATGTGTTGAAGACTTGATCATCAGCCTGTAGCACTGTCGAGAGATGGTGGAACTCGTAGGGAGATAGGACTCAGTAGAAGTAAGTTAGGTCACTGGGGCATGTCATTGATAGAGATGCTGAGACCTTGCCATTCCTCTCTGTCTTTGCCACCACGAGGTACGCAGGCGTCTTCCCTCACACACTCCCAACCACAATGCACTGTGCCACCACAGCCCAAAGCAAAAGAATCATGTGACATGGATGGAAATCTCTGAACCAGGAATCAAAATAAGCCTTTTGTTGTGCTAAGATAATTTTCTCCAGTAGTTTGTCACAGTGACAGACAGCTAACATGGGTATATACGTAGAATGGAGCATATGATACATGTTAAAACATAGATGAACCTTGAGGACATTATGCTAAGTGAAATAAGTCAGCAAAAAAAGAGAAATATCCTTTGATTCCATTCGTATGAAATATCTGGAGCAGTCAAATTCATAGAGATAAAAAGCAGAATGGTGGTTGCCACAGTGAGAGTGGGGTACATACGGAGTTGTTTAATAGGTCAGAGTTTCAATGTTGCAAGAGGAAAAGAGGTCTGTGGGTGGTTGGTGGTGATAGTTGCACAACTATGTGAATGAACTTAATGCCACTGAATGATGCACTTAAAATGGCTAAAGTGGAGATTTTTGCTTTATGTTTATGTTACACACACGTGCACACACACACACACACACCTACACATGCATGTACAGATACCACTAACTCCTAATGTCTATCAGGAAGAAGAGCCCTGGATCTTGAAAAGCAGAAAAAGGATGAGCTCACTAGCCCAAGGATGGGATCAGGGGAGCTAAAGATTCTGAGCAGAGAGAACAGGGTGCCCAGAGTTCCTGCAGCCAGAGAAGGGAGACCAAAGAGCAGAATCTGAAAAGGATAGGGACTGGGCTCCCGGGCTGCCTCCTCTCAGAGATTAACCTGCCAGACTCCCTGTCAGCAGGTTACTATCTGTGATAGCACCTGAGCCAAGGTGACTCTGTGGGGCTGGAGCCAGGAGTAGAAATGATTTGGGATTTAAAAACCAAAGAGGAAGAAAAGAAAGAGAAGGAAGAGGAAGGAGATCTCTAGTCTGAAACAGTCTAAGGATGTATCCACAGCAATGAACAAAGTGCAGGAAATCTAAAAGGGGAAGGGACTGGAAGGAGGAGAGAAGATGAGAGGGTTCGAAGTCATAATTCGTGTGGCCCTGAGCAGCTTGGTGTCAGGGAGGGTTAGCCCGTACAAGGGAATGGCCTTGGTCGCCTCAGTTCTAGGACCCTGTACTTGTCTCTCTAACCCTCTGGGACTCAATTTCTTCATCTCTTGGACCAAGAGGTTGAACTAGTGCAAGAACAGCTTTAAAGTTTCAGGTGCTTATAAGGCCCTCAAAATTTTATCTAGAAGGGTGTTTGTATGTTTTTCTGGAAAAGGGTTATGAATTGTAGCAAGATTTTAAGGCTGTTCACATCCTCAGAGGTTACACGTCAGAGGAAAAGATGTTCACTAGTTGCACATTCAGTCAGAAAGTCCTAAGGTTTCAAGAAATTTTGGATTAAATATCAATAAATCTTTAAGTCTCAACCTTTCCCCGTATGTAAGAGACACTGTGAAAAAAAATGAAAGAATGATTTCCTGATATATTTTGAAAAGTTAAAATTCTGTCGCTCATGCAAGTGAGTATTCTTGCTGGGGTGCTGTTTGATTGGAAGCAAAAGAGACTGTGAACCAGACACAGGAGACATGAAGAAGCTGTTCTTGCTTTGGAGAACAAAGACACGGTGACCCAGGGAGAAGGGTCGGCTGCACGCTGACCCTGGGCATTCCTCATTTGGTTAGAAGTGAAGAGTCCCTGAAGTCCCCTCTGGAGAGGCTCGGACTCCAAAAGGAAAGTAAATACTCCTACCCAGGAGGCGAAGCCCTGGGAAGAGCAAATGCATGTCTTTGTGCTAATAAGTCCCACTCTGCACCTGGCTTTACTTCGCAAGGAATTCTCAGCTGTGCAACAGGGGAAAGTGACAATCTGAGGCTGCATCAAGGCAAACAGCACACGCGGACTGCAGCATTTGGCCACCAAAGAGCAAGACTCAAATTGGAATAAGGACTAAACCAGGGTCATCAGGGCAGAGGGAACATCTGCCACATGGGGCAGCGGCTGACTGCTCGCCCGGGAGTCAGTTACAGCAGAAAACAAGCCAGAGCTTGGAGCTGGCTCAGAGTATGAGTCAACATTAGAACAAGGCACAGCAGGAAGTGGTAGCTCAAGCCTATAATGTCAGCACTTTGGAGGCGGAGGGATTGCGATGAGTTCTAGGTAGCCTGGGCTACGTCATGAGACTCTACCTCGAAACAAAGCAAAACTCTCTCTTCCATTTCACGTTTAAGACATAGTTAAGGGGTAGGGCTTATTTAGGGGGGATCTCAGATGGGAAGCCAGGCCAGGAATTCATTAATGTTTTTTGAGTGTCAAACTTTTTACTAAGTTGGGAATCAATGACGAACAACAATCTACAGTCTAGGAGGCTTGTCCAACCTTTAGCCTTCCAGCCTCATACCACTAAGCATCGCAATAAATGCTGTCCACACAAACTCACAAACTTAAAACATTAAGGAGTCTCCATCCTAAACTTGGTAGGTGGCAATGTCCTATCGCAATGTCAATGGTGTGGCATGCCTGCATGGATGGGTAGGTAGGATTTTGTGACTCTGTAGGCACTGCAGCAGGCTCTCCCCACCAAGTATTCCCAGAACTTCCTGTTGGTAGGCCTCCTTGGAGCTGATATATGCACATGAGGTGAAGGATAGGTAGCCATCTTTCTCAGGACAGTGCTAGAGGGAAGAGAATTTTGGTTTTAAGTCAAGACCAGGCCGACAATTATGTGCATCTCAGAGAAGGAGGCCCAGAGCCTGTAGCATCCTAGAGGAGCGGGCAGGTGGCCTACTTCAGCAGGCCAGCCACAAACAGTACCAGCCTCTCCAAACAGTACCAAGCTACTTCCCATCCCTATTAGCCTCCTAGGGCTGGTCCTGAATAGTTCCATAAATGACTGAACAGGCTTCAGTTTGCTTAGCTGGGGTTGGGCAGATGTGTACAGCACTAGTTGATCATGAGGGCTTTGGCTATGTTCAGTGGTTCTGGGATGCTGACTCTTCACAGAACAGTGGTTTGGTGGAGAAAGCAACTATGTGACTGGTGTCCCCACCTGGATCCCTAGATCACAGTGGGATGCTGAAAGAGCATTTGTTTCCAATTGTTCTTAGCCACTAATTTGGCTCCAGGGTATAACACCAATCTGAGAACAAACGGAGTAGGAAAACTCTTCCTAAGGAGACCCAATTTTGCCATAAACTGGGAAGGGGTGGAGAGGCTTTCTGAGTTTGTGGCACGGGCCACTGGGCACTCTGAGGTTCACCAGGCACGGAGATGGGGCCTCCTGCCCTGACGCAGGACCACAGCTCCATCCTCCAACTCCTACTCACCCGGCTGCAGTACCATCTGCCTAGCCTCACCTGCTCATTGCTCCTCTGAGGTGCCTCCAGCAGAGGACAGATTATTCTGATGGCGGGGAGATAGAATTTGGTCCCTTGCTAGCAGTAACTATCCAGAACAATCTCTCCTGCACAGCTGACTGTCTCCACCTGGCATCCGCCAGCGGAAAAAAAAAAAAAAAAAAGAAAGAAAGAAAAGAAAAGGAAAAAAGGTACAGGGACTGGCTGGGAAGCTCTGCTGGAGGCCCTCTGGAGGCAGGACCTGCTCAGAGAGTCCTTGGCCACAGGCACCCTCAGGAGAAGACACAAGCGAAGCTCTGTTTGTGGCAGACTGAAGAGCTAGCACCCTCCAGGGGCAAAGGGGAAGAGGTAGTGAGCAAGGCCAGCAAGGCCACACACAGCTGCCTTCTTGCATGGCATGTGTAAGACTGCCAATAAACAAGAGGCCCTTCTCACTGTTAAATTGCCTTCTTACAGCTTAAAGCATCTAAATCAGAGGACTTTCAGTGTGACCCTCTTGAAAGCAAGGCAGCAGACAGAATGCCTTTACCAGTGCTCACTTTACTCACAAGCTCCCAGCAGACACGTCTGGGTTTCTATGACAAAAATGCCAGCCTTGCTAGCTGGTGATTTAGCTGTTCAATAATCTCATAAATCCGACCTTGAATAAAAGTACTGGAAAGGGAACCATTTTTTTTAAATCTCTGAGCAGTCAAAATACATGTTGCAAACTCGTTTATGAACCTTGTTCAGAGGGGATGCTTTGGAGCCCTTACTTACAGCTCCTTTACTCTGTTTTGTGCACATTTCTAACAGGTTAAGTTGTCTGGTTAGGCCTTGGCTGTCTGAAAGAGGAGGAAAGTGGGCTTTCCCAAAGGCAAATCTAGCGGTCTGGAGGTACAGGAAGAGGGCCAAGGGACAAGCCTATGAATCATCCAACAAGGCTTGGTCATGGCCAAGATAATTTGTTCGGGAAACTGGAGAGAGACGGGGGAGGGAATACCCACTCACAAATGTACTTTTAAGAAGGAAACTTTCACTGTCTAGTCTCCCTGAGGGCCCTACAATGCTGGGTTCTTCCTCTAGGTTGCCTGCATGTTCAGAAGCTGTTTGCATTTTTGGGTTCATTCATTTATTCACACACACACACACACACACACACACACACACACACACACATCCCAGGAACACCTATCACACCATGTGCTCCACAGATATATGGTGTCTAGATGTTAGAAAAGACATCTGAAAAGAGCTCAGACCAGCTAGACCATCCTTTATCTCAGGCCCTAAGTAATTTTTGCAAGAAAGGACTATAATAATTTAGGATTAAGCTGAAAATGTCACAGTACCAAAAGCTTCAAATTGCTCTACTGAGAGAAACAAGTCAACACAGTCTCAGGCTTGAAAGAAATGTGGAGCTCCTCCAGTGCATCTTAGGAAAAAAGTGAGGCAAGGCGTGGGTGAAGTCACAGCAGGTGAGCCTGGGGAAGTAGTCAGCATCCCTGGACTCAGCTTCCTCATCTGCACAGTGGGCTCCACAGTAAAGGGGTTCCCAGTCTCCCCATGAGGGCTGACTTTCCCTGGCCCAGCATTTCTTCAGTTTTCACTTGTTTTTGTATCCACAATTCCTCTCCAGGTACCAACCAATCACTCCAACTGTGTCTGTTTTCTTCAACCCCTTGGTGGGTCTCTGTTTCAGGGGCCCAGCCCAGGAAGACAGACAGCCACTCCTAGGGTCTTCTGTGTCCCTCAGACAGTAGGCGATGGATAGCAGCACGGTCGTCATTTGAGGACACAAAGGTTCTGCAAGACTCATAGGGATGGTGGGGGAGGGGATGAGATTCAGGCAATCTGTCCTGAAGAATGCAGGTTAATAATTTATAGATTCATTAAAAAAAACCTTCTGAAACAAATTGCATACAAAATGTGTGACAGTCAAAGGAAATGTGCCAGTGTTGCTCAGTGAAGCATAATAAATATATGCAGTCCATAATAAGAAGTTACTTAAACTTGGGGCATTAAATGATTTATTAATTGTCCTCAAAAGCTTTCCAGCTGCAAGAGTGTGACCATGTTTTACATACAAGCTCATACCCCTCCAACACCAAACAGCATGGCTGCCACTAGCTGTTCAGTCCATTTTTTCATACTAGCCCCCACCTTTACAGACAGACTTGCCATCTCACCAAGTGGACAGATGTGGCCATACATATAGCCCATCCCATCACACTAGTCACAGGACTGGCATACTCCACATGTTGTTCAGTCTCACCCAGCTTCTTATTTCTGTCTACCTCTCCCTCTGCCATCAGGGCCAAAGAGCCCCTCGGTGAACCTTAGTCCTGGGAGAGCCTAAGCCATCAATTCCTGGGATGCCTCAACCACAGGTTCACAGTCCCAGACTCCTCTCCAACTGAAGAACCACACCCTGCCCTCTCCAGGTCACATTGATCCAGTGGACTCCTGCTGTCCTGGGTACTAGTTGGGCGATCTTCCTGCTTCTGACCTGCACGCACTCTTGGTGCCTCTGCTCCCTGCAAGATCCCAGTCCAGGCGGCTGCCTAGAGCCACCTGCAGACTCATCTCCTTGGGAAGGAGAGAGCGTGACCCAAACGAAGGTTTGTAGCCTTCAGCCGGTCTAAATCTGGCAAAACATGAAACTTGGGAGGAATATCCCTCTGCCTCTATGAGTGGAGAAACAGGGCAGAGTCAGGACTAGGATGGAATGACTGGACTATTGCACACTGGGAGTCAGAGCTGGTGATTCTCCAGGAATGACGGCCCCAGTGACCCAAAGTTGTCCCTGTCCTCCAGCGAGGAGGACATGTCTCTCCACGTCAGATGCCATCTTTGGGAACCATCTCTGCCTCTGTGTACTGTCTTACCACCACACCCAACCCAGAGAGATTTGACCCCCACCCAAATAGTCCTCAAATCTGTCCTCTACATCTCCATGGCTAGTGTATAATTCTAAGCCTAGGGATTGAAAATCCAGTTCTTGGCAGATTTCGGCCCCAGATGTTTTGTGGAATTTGTAGTGAGTGGGTTTTTTTTTCCTTGGGATAGTTTTCGAATAGTTAATATAGCACAGTTCAAAACCCAAAGTATAAAATGTTTACACTGAGATGTCTGCCTCCCACCTGTCTAAACAAATAGAAATATAGATTCTTGCTTTCCCTTTTTTGTATACATCCCTTGGCACTTTGGTGGGGTTCTGTTTCTTACACTCAATATATTTTAGAGTTCTTTCCACATCAGTACACAGAGCTTCCTCCTTCCTCTTTTTATTGGTCTTCAATTAACGAACATCTAGGTTCTCTCCAAGTTCTTGCTATTACAAATAATGCTACAGACACCTATACTGATGTCATCTCATAGATGTGCAAGAATCTCTCAACAGTCAGTTTCTCAAGATGAAATTCTGGGTCAAACTGTAGATCAAAAGACATATTATCTTTTAAGTTTATGTAGACATCTATTTTTCAGTGGTAGGAATAAAACCCAGGTCCTTACATATGCTAGACCACTAGCTACACCTCTAGCTCCCCACCTCTTTACTATGTGAGAATGTGTGTGTGTGTTCTTATTTATACATGCATATGCTAATGCATGCACATGTATGTGCTCATACATGTAGACCAAAGAGGTGAACCTCAGTTCCTCAGGAGCCATTCACCTTGTTTTATGAGACAAAGTTTCTTACTGGCCTGGAACTCACCATTTAGGATAGGCTGGCCAGCTAGGAGCCTTAGGGATCTTGTTTGTTTGCTTTGATTTTTTTGTTGAGACAGGGTCTCATGTAGCCCAGGCTGGCTTTAACTCACTGTGTTATCCAGGCTAGTCTTGAACTTCTTGTCCTTCTGCCTCAGCCTCCTAAGTAATGGAAGCACATATGTGAGTCTCCACCACACAGGTGCATGGCCATGATGGGGTGGAGACAAAGACTTTTCTTTTCTTTTGCCTAACCTAAGGGCTGGGAACTAGACTCAGAGCCTTGTGCTTGCTAAACAAGCGTTCTGGCCCTAAGCTAATTCTCAACCCCTTATTTTTTTTCTTTGTAGTACATCATTTTTATTCATTGTATTTTAAATATGTGTATGTATGTGTATGTCTGTGGGTGGGTATATTCAAGTGAGCACAAGTGCCCATGGAGGCCAGAGGAGTCAGAACCCCTAGAGCTAGAGTTATAGATTGTTATAAGTTGTCCAATGTAGGTGCTGGGGACTGAACTCCAGTCCTCTAAAAGAGCAGCAAGCACTCTTAACCACTGAACCATCTCTCCAGTCCCCTGGTTTATCATTCTGCTAGACATTGACAACTGCCCTATGAAGGAGTTATACTGATTTTTACCAGAATACAGGTTGTTTCCTCAGATCCTTGACAATATGAGGTGAAACCTTTTGAATTTTTGTCAATTTAAAATCTGAATGAATAAGAATGCATGAGGATAATTTGACTTGTATTCCTCTTAGTATGTGCAAGGTCCTGTTGTATGGTAAAAACCATTGCATTTTCTTTCCTATCGATAGTTTTTTACATTCTTGAACTATCTGTTCCTATAGGGTTGTATTTTTGTTGATTTTCAGAAGCTCTTTGTATGTAAGGGATTATGAGTTGTAAAAAAAAAATATTTTCCTGGCTTACTGCTTGTCTCTCGACATCACTTATAGTTTTTTCCAGTGGGTTCTTTTTTTACAATTTTTAATTAAAATACCAACAGGCAGAGAGAAAACACTCTCCCCTCCACCTCACAATCTCGCAAGTGCTCCACTTTACTCTTTTTACTTGCCAGCCTGAAGAACAGTGTGATGTGTCAAACTGCCACTACCATCTTATGACCTCGAGGGAAGTAAACCTGAAAAAAGGTCTCACAGGAAGAGGATGACAGAGAAAGAACTTGGGTTCTTGTTGATGTCCTTGAGCCCCTGACTTATCCAACCCTAGAGCAGCCCTGGTCTTGGGCTTCATAATATGAAATAAAATAAATTCTTGGCTTAAGTCATGAGGTTAGATTTGCTATTACTGTCTGTCAAAGGCTTTCGAACAGGGGAAGGCCTCAGACACTCTTGGAAAGATGTGGTCCCTTCTAACCCATGCCCACCTGCCAGTCAGGACAGTGTTCTAAAATACAAACCTGACAATGTTACCCCCAATTTAAATATGTTCACTATTTTCCCCATCACCTGCAAAGGCAATTCAAGTACCTTGTCCCTCAGTCTGTCCTTGCCCTCTCCTCCCTTCCTGGCTCACACAGCCATGATGTGACTTCTCCTGTCTCTCCTCCTTGAATAGCTCTTTCCCTCCCTCTCCTGAGTAATTTCCAAGACTCTCTGTCCCAGCATCACTTCCTGCAAACAAATTTCAGTCCAAGCCTTTGTCCTTACTTCATCACAGTTATGCATGGACTCCTCCACAGCTGCCTGGGCCTGAGTCCTCAATGCCCCCTCCCAATCCCACAGCACAAGAACACAGGTACAAGATACAAGCACCTTAGAGAGAAGCTGGAAGGAAGGCCCCATCAAACGGACCTGCTCTAAGGAGAGAATCGCCACACAGGATAGCACTATCTACCTTCAGTTTGTGTCCCCCAAAGGCCTGTGTTTAATGACTTGGTGCACAGGATGGTGCTCTGGGAGATGGTGAAACCGTTAAGAGGTGGAGCCTAGTAGAAGATCTTCCTGAGGAATGGTCCTCAAAAGAAAAGGTACAACTCCATCCTCTCCCTCTCCCTTTCATCTCCTAGTCACAAAGTGAGTGCTGTGCTGATACACTTGCTGCAACCACAATGCTCCTGTTACCACAGGCTTAAAGCAATAGGCCAAATGTTCACAGATTAGAATCGCTACAGCTATGAGTCAAAACAAACCGCTTCTTTTTTATAAATTGATTTTTTCAGATATTGTCAAACTGACAGAAAGCTTACCAAAACAAGAGCTGGTGCCAAAGTCGTGGAGGCTGTAACCAATCATCTGGTGCAGCAGAAAGTCAAACCCCGGAGCTTGGTTTCCAGCCACCTACTTAACTTCTCTGTGCCTCAGCTTCCTTATTTGTGAGAAAGGTGTGGGCAGACTGTTGTGAAGATGGGTGTGACTGCCACAGCTAGGCAGTATTCCACTAACAACAGCTGGAGATAAATGAGGCAAGGCTGACCCCCAACTCTGTCCTACGGTGGTCCTCTTTTCCAGCTCAAACAGCAACATAGAGACCTCACAGCAGAATTATATGTATGGCCTCAACAGAGCAGAGAGCTAACGTCAGCTGGCACTCCGTGTGGCAGCTCAGACTAGGTGCGCAGCTGCTACCATGCATACATCTGATGGTGGCATCTCTAATAGAGCAGTTTGTGGTCTGATTCAATAGCTAAGTAAGGCTTAAAGGAGTGTGCTACACTAATGGAAGAGTCAGGATTTGAACCCAGCTCTATCAGGCTTTCACTCCTGAGTCCCTCTCTATCTTGTGCTTGTTTCAAACTGCATGAAATGAGTGCTGGCCTGCAAATCCAACTTGTACCCATAGTTAATCAAACGGTCTAAGGTGATGAGAGATGGGAGTGGGAGAGAGAGCCCAGGGATGCGAAAGGGGCAGAAGAGGAGAGTGAACAGAGAGGCTCCTAGAAGCGGTTTCTCTCGGGGCTGGGAAGCATGTGTGCCAGCTGTGGGGCCCATGTTCTGTGTGATAAGGCCCTGGATTTGATCCCTAGCACTACAAAAAACAAAAGAAAGGAAAAACAAGAAAGGTTTATTACAACTGGCAAATGCACTATTGCTAGAGGGAGCAAGTATGCACGTATCTGTGTGTGCAACCTCATGGATGTGCGTGCTTGTGTTGCTCTGGATCTAGAAAACATAGAGGATATATGTGTATGAATGCATGAGCCTCTATCTATGAGGTTATGTGTGTGCTTGACTATGTGTATGATTCTCTCTCTCTCTCTCTTTCTCTCTCTCTCTCTCTCTGTGTGTATGTGTGTGTGTGGAGAAGGGAGGAGAAGAACTCACACAGCTGCCTCTTTCTGCACATGTTTATATCCCAGCCAGTCAAGCCTGAACATGCCCCATGTGAACTCCCATGTGGTCAGATAGGGGGCCTCACCTATTAACTGCCTCTAACAATTCCTCCCCTGTTGCCTGCAGTTCAGACCAGTCACGTGACAGCAGTGGCCTGGCTTTGTTATTAGCCTGTGACTGACCAATAGTCCTCAGGAGCAACAGCAGAGGGAAGGAAGGGGAGGGTTCTTCTCTGATAAAGTCAGGCTTCCCAGGATAGGCCTTCTCTGGTCAGCCCCATTACAGCCAGAAAGCCAGGCTTGGGAAAGATGCTTTCGCCATGTGCCGCCCAGTTTTCAAGGATGTCCAGAGCACTGCAGAATACACATGTCCCTAAGAGCTCATCTGGAAGAGGAAAAACAACAGCTTCCCTGGTACCCAGGGAGGAAAGTATAGACAGGCATTGGGGAAGAAGGTGAAGACTTGCTTCCGAGCCTTGCTGCTCCAGCTGACCACTCAGTAGGATTGTCCCTGAACTGATCTCTACTTCTCCCTCTTCTACAGAGGCAAGAGGACCTTATCCATCCTATGTGGTCTATGGTAGTAGAAACCGGGGATCAGGGGTCAGCTCTAGTCCACAGCCATACAACCTTGTAGAAGTAAACAGGCTCAAAAACACAACTCAGCTCCTGGTCCCTGCTTCATCCACTTTCTGGCCACCAAGTGCTCCCAAGTCGAGAGCTCTGTGGGACAGTAGCTACAACCAGGGTAAAAGTAGGCAGCCTTTCAGGGCCTGGACCCCACACAAGTTCTGTCTCCTTGGCTCCAGGAAGAAAATATTCCTGGGATTATTTCATATACTACCATCTCAACAGCTGCGAAAGCCCCCTTTTCTACATTCTTCCAAACTTGTGAGGAGCCAACGTCTCCAGATCAATCTAGCAAGAGATACTTCTAGGACCAATTCAAATTGTAAGGTGGTCCAGCGATGACTGAGGACCCCTCTCTCACCATGCCAGCTTCTTGGATGTTGGTGAAACAAGATAAGGAAACTAAATCATCAAGTGTGATGTGTAACCACCCATCCCTGGAGAGAAGAATAAGAAATCTTCATCCAAGATTTCCCCACAGACCCTCACCTCCACCTCTGGTCTCCATCAGTTCCAGGATAAAGGGAAGTGGCTGTGCAGAAGCAGGATTGCCCTCCACCCTCCACAGCGTTTCTAGCAGAATGAACCTGTGTGAGTAATATCTACATTACAGGCAAGAAAAGCAAGGCTGGAGGGGACCTGGGGCCGGTGGAATGACAGATAAACATGACACACAGTGCTGTGTCCTTCACATCTCCTAGCTCACTGTTCAAGCGCTCATCCTGTGGCCCCAGCTTTGCTCCTGCTTATGCTGGCCTTGATTAGAAAACCAGTGCTTGCTACACTGACTCCCAAGTCTGTCTTCCTGCAGGGAAGAAAACAGTCTTCTCAGAGCAAGCTGATATTTAGACAATCTGGGGGCCTCCAGTCTCCTCCGGAAGACCTTCCCCTCCCAGGACTTAGCACTGCCAAAACAAGAGGAGAAAGCTTCCAACAAAAGTTTGTTTTCATGAAGATTTTATTTCCTTCACGGAGGCTCTCCCACCACAGATTTCTCTTTGTTGGAGTTTGCATTCAGAAGTCACCAGATACACAGCCCCTGACCCCATGGCCCTCGGGAATCACTCGCCTTTATCTTTTCTCCCAGGCCCATAGGCTGCCTGCTTTCCCACTCAAAAGGCCCTTTGAGCTGCTCTGCAGAGAGGAGGTTCTCAGAGTGGACAGACGCTTCAGTGGGGCCAGGCCTCCACACAAGGGTGGGAGAAGAGAGGAAGAAAGATGGGAAGAGACGGGAGATGATGAAGGACAGGGAGGGGATGGAAGGACTCCAAGCCTATTGCGGGGGAGAGAGGAGCCTAGCTACGCGCCTCTATCCCTCCAGTCAGACACTGGAGACACTAGGGGCTCAAAGGGCTGGAGGCAGACCTCTGAAGCTGTCCCCGAAGCAGGACTTGCACAGAGGCGGGGCTAGCTTACACGATCGTCTGTGTCTGCGGACAATCCTTCCCGCATGCTCTTTTCAGGATCTGCTGTAGGCCCCAGCACTGAGGTTTGGCTCTGGTTAGCTAACCACAGCATTCAGGCTCCGGGACAGCCCTCTGGGTAAGTGCACTGAACAGAGAGCATCAGCAAGGGAGGGGGAGGATTCTGAAGGGGAACCTCTCTGAGGAGCACATTGTGAGTAGTCAAATGACAGGTTCAAGAGGTGGGTGAAGGTAGCTGCATACCCAGGCCACTGTGGGACTCAGCGCATCTGCTCCCGGAAGCTGTATATTCTGACAGGTTGGCACCACATAGACCTGAGGGGCCGGACAGACCTGGGTACAATTCTCCACCCTTCAACTCAGCAGCTTGGTGATCTTTGGCAAATGACTTAATCCCTTTGGCTCTCGTCCTGTCATTTGCTCAACTAAGTATAATAACATTTCTAGGTTGATGCAAGGAAAGAAGACACCAGGCATGAAAGAGCCAAGGGGGTGTGTGGCACACAGTGAGTGTTCAGTTCCCCCAGCTCTCCTGCCCTCTGTCTGCTGCAAGGATGGAGGTCATTTGGCACCATCAGTTTCCATACAAATGGTCTGGGCTTTTTCTTTGGGGCATACTATCAGTCACTTCTCTCAGCCTGCATATAGTCAGATAGTAGAATGTTTATAGTATGTGTGTGTGTGTGTGTGCACGTGCGTGCACACATGTGGAGGCCAGAGGACATCCCTGGATGTTGCTCCTCAGGAGTCATCCACCTTGGTTTTTGAGACATGGCCTCTCACTGGCTGGAATTTGCTAGATAGGGTAGGTTGGCTGGCCAGTAACCCAAGGGATCCTCCTGTGTCTGCCTTCTCAGCGCTGGGATTAAAAGTTACTCCCCAGCAGCTATCTCCCTGTCCAACTTGTTCTGCAGAGATGTTCTGCACAACTGTTCACAACTTACAAAGCATTTTTCAAAGCTAGCAGTGTCTCATATGTTCCCTAATGTTCTGACTCCCATTTAACAGATGAGGAAACTGAGAGCCAGAGATATGAGATGCCTTTCCAAAGTCACCCAGCAAATGAGTACAGAAGTAAGATTAGAGCCTGGTAGTGTCTAGTGTGTAATGTCTGGCGTAGGCAGGCGCATCATGGTGTCCTGAAAAGGGCAGGGATGTGGCAGGTGTGAGGAATCTTGGGGCTCACACATGAAGGAAAGTCACAAAGGCTGACAGTCTTTTGAAGGCAGTAGGGAAAAAAAACAACAACTTTAAAGGCTAGATTTGAAAGACAGGATGCTGAAGGCAGCTGAAAGAACGGACAGAGGCAGGGAAAGAGGACCACTTCCCACAGGTTCACAGCTATACTAGGTGTTCCGGGAATAGCTTCCCATTTCATCTTTGACCTGAGGGCTTGTGGGAGGGAGCTGAGCCAGACTGACACAAAAGACGTAAATGGAGGAGAAACACAATTACAAAGTCTGATTTCTAGGTTAGCATGGACCGAGTCAAAACAATCATTCACATCTACTCCTAGGTTAACCTGGACCAAGTTATAAGTTTAGAACCTTAATTATTCATCTACCTTCAAGACCTCCATCACACAGAAACAGACAGGGGTAGGGGAAAAAGTGAGGAGGGTCACTGAGTCTGTCCCAAGTGTAGAACTTCACAGGAGGACTTTCAACTGGGAGACCCCCTCTGTAAACTATTCTTTCTTTCCACACACAGTGCTCATCAGCCTGGGAATGATGATCTTCCTCCATCTTCCTCTGGATCTCTGAAAATGCTGAGCTCTGACGGACCCTTCAGAAATGCCCTCTGACCCTTCTGACCAGCATTGATCCTGTCAGTGTCAAGCCAGGCATGGTACTAGTTAGCTGAGGAACGGGATGACTCCTGAGGACACCTCTGCCCAGAGATGCCAGCACCTCAGATCCACACCAGCTCAAGAAAGAGAGCTCCCCCTGGTTTCTTGTTCTATGTCTAGATGGATCTTCTTCTCAGCCTTTGCAAAGGGGCTCTTTCAAAGGGGAGATGAGGAATCCCTCCAGAGTCCAGAGAAGCCAAACGTATTATGAAGAGATTTCAGTCTCCTCTTACTTTCAAATGTACTTAATCATGAACAGGATTGCAGGGGCTGGAGCTCCTACAGGTAGAACTAACGGCGAAGAATAATGCTCATAAATCATTTAGCATGCCATCCAAACAGGGCTGTATTTTTGGTGGTTTTTTTTTTTCTTAAAGGAAAAGGCAATGGCAAAGAAACAGAGTCACAGAGGAAACTGAACACACTGTGACTTGTCTAAACATGTAGAGTGTCTCCCAGTCAAGCAGGGCAGCTCATTCATGTCCTTTTCATCTGTAGTCTGACCCCCAGAATGGATTCTCTCACTTAACTTCTTCCTCTCCTTTCCCCAAAGCTCAGATCAGCACAGTAGAAGGACAGCTGATTCAAACAGATGTATTCCTACCTACCCTTTCAGTTCCAATCAGGGACTGGCTGTCTCTCCTGAGCAGCTGACTCCTCTGGCAGCTGGGCCCCAGCTGGGAGCTGGGAAGGGACAAGCCCTGTAGCACCTGGCTATTTTCTTCCAGGGCCCAGTTCTATGCCGACCTTTCAGAGAGAGCTTGCCACACCCTCTGCAGAATGATGCCCATTCTAGTCATCTGCCACCAAAACCTGTTTTGTGTCCCCACCCAAGCAATTATTACTATACAACACAGATGTTTGCTGTATCTCCTCTGCCAGGACATAAGCTTCATGAGGGCTGAATAGTCATGTCTTTTGGTGACCATTGTATCTCCAGGACCTTCAATAGTACATGATACATATTAGTTACTCAGCAAATGTTTGTTGAATGAATAAGCAAAGAAGTAAAAATGGCTCCCTCCCTCCTAAGCAATGAACACCTTAGACGGAGAAACCCTATCCTCTTTAAAGAAGGATGGTGTAGTCAAGAGCTAGGTAGGAGTCGATTGATGGTCTCTGATTCTGTCACTCCGACCCAGAGTCAACTCTTCCTGCTCATCTGCTTCACCTCTCCATCTACAGAATGGACATTGACTCAGCACAAAAAAGGAGAGGGAGAAATCAGGCGCACTAATGGGTGGGCCAGACACCTGTCTGATAGGCAGTCTCATTATTCCTCACTACAACCTTGTGAGACTGACACCATAATCCCTAAATTACAGGTAAGGAAACTAAAATTCATAAATACAAAGCGAATTACTCAAATTTGTATACTTTGGAAGTTACTGGGAATTTCGAGCCAGTTCCTCAGATCTCAAGGTCACTTCTACACAAGGTGACATCACACTCATGTTTATCTTTATAGCTGAGTATAAAGTACATCATCCCAGGAGAAAATTCAAGCTATATCTGGAGGAATTTGGACATCCTGAACTCTTCTTTTCAAAGTAGAGGATAGGAATGGTTAGGGTGACCACTTCACCCTAGTTTGTCTGGGACTTTCTAGATTTTACCAATAAATTTTCCTGCCCCAAGAAACTCTTTCATCCCAGGCTAATGGAAATAGTCAATAATACTAGATCGAATGCATATCTAGACTGAAAACTGAGCAAAGGCCTACGGGTTTTCTCCTAGGAACCCACATGACTCATTTTCCCACAGGTGGGCAATGTGACTGACTGCAACAGTATGCTGTCACTGAGCTGTGGGTTGAGCCCTCTGGTACAGACACCGAGGTGAGACGGGAGCCTATGGAGAGTCTGCCTTCCTGTGCCCTGAAAGCAAACTTTGGCTTCTGAATAAGAACAGTGTAGGCTCTTTCCCTTAGGGCAAGATGACCTCCCTAAAACAAGGAGGGCAGATTCCTGGAATTCCAGTCAATGTGGCTTTGGTTTTAACCAGACCCCCTCTGACACAAAGAGTAAAATTCAGGACTGCCCATAAGTTACTCAGAAGTTCCACAGGGTCCCTGGGATGGGCCTTTCAGGATTCCCAGATCAAAGGATTCCGAGGAAAGACTGCCTCTGCGGGATCCTCTTCTGTAACAGAAGCCACCCCCCGCATTCCCTAACCAGGGATTGGCAGGATATTGAGCTTAGAGCTTCACTCTCCTGCCTCCAGAGGGCTAACGGTCCATTCCCCCTTCCAGGGTCCATTCCCCCTTCCAGGGTCCATTCCGCCTTCCAGGGTCCATTCCGCCTTCCAGGGTCCATCTCCTCTACCTTTACCACCACCTTGCTTCAAGGATGATCGTTGTTGACACTAGACCCCTCTGACTCTGAGTCACTGCTGAGACCAGACATGCACACACAGAGTTTTTCTCCTAGGGTCAGGGCTAGAATAAGAGCAACAATAGGCCGGAGCTCTAGCAGAGACCAAATAGAGATGGTGGTAAGGAGAAAGAAGGACACTAGTGTGGGCCGGGAGGGTTCCGTAGGACGTAGCCTCCACCTGCGAGAGTTCCACTTTCGGGTCTTAGGAGAGGGGCCCCTTGTCCCTTTGTCATTTTTCAACAACAAAGACAACTCAGACCTATGTCCAGAGTCGTAGTGTCTCACAGCCACTTGTCCTCCTCATCCTCCAGTCTATCCTCTTTCATCACTGTGTGGTATGCTCTTTGTAAATACCCTTCAGCTGTGTTTTCAGTGTCCATTTGTTCTATGTCATCTGACTTTTCCTAGTTTCCTCCCTCTCTCAACATGCTGTATCCTTAACCTCTCCTTTCCTCCCGTCTTAAAGACAAAACTTCAGAACTTCCCTTCTTTATCTCAAGGACACAGCCCTCCTGAGCTCTAACCCTGCAGCCTATCTATGATACCCATCAATTATGACTCTCTCTCTCTCTCTCTCTCTCTCTCTCTCTCTCTGTATTGAGTCTTTTATTTGGGCTACTTGCCTTGATCTATAATATACAGCCCTCCCTCCCAGACAGCAGCATCACTGTGAGCTAGAAGCAGCACTAACTCAGAAAGCAGAACTCCACTTGTGACACTTATTGACCCTGAGTGTGACATAGACTCTTCTTGTGTTATCTGTAAAATGGATGTAATAGTTCCTGCCTGGGCTCGCTTATCTAATTAGATTAGATAATAGGCTTAAAGTACTTTGTAAATGATAAGATGAATGCATAGACTTATTTCATTTTAAAAATCATTTTCTTAGCCTTTTCGAATTATATCCCTCCCATCGCCCATCTTCCCTTTCACCAGCAAACTTTTGAAAAGGTGAATTGTGCTCACAATCCACTCCTCATCTCTCCATAATCTCTCATTCTCTTCTGACCCCCTGAAACTGGCTGCTGACCCCACTACTCCACTAACTGTTCTTAAAGTGATCAAACGCTCCTATCCGTTCAAGGGTTGGTAGTCGTTTCTCTGCGGCAGCTATCCTTAACATGTTCAAAGAAAACCCCACTTTCCCCTCTCCCCCTTCCCCCTCTAGTCTTCCTGATTTCTGTAAATGGTGCCCCTTCTTCTCCAACCATCCAAGCTCTAAAACCTTGGGATCCTTGGTGATTTTGCCATTACCACAACTCAACACCTGCCTTCCATCTCTCACCTTACCCTCCAACTAACTGGACCCAGAACATTGCCACAAAGGTGCACCTCCTACCTGGCCCACCTCTTATGTATGTCTCTCACACCCACTCGCTCCTTCCTCACTACCAATGCACACATTAAATTCCGTATCACTGTTCACCCCATCTGCTGGTGCACTGCCTTTGCTCTCTGCTCTTCACACACTGCCCCAGGGTGAGTTCATGTACTTCCTGGTTTTCATCTTACCATGAACTAAGGATCCTGAATTTCCAACTCCTCCATTCATGTCCTCTGGTGTGTATATTGTTTCCTGATTGACATCTTCAACTAACTACATGTCCCATAGATATTGGAACTCAGTATGGAAAGACGGAAGAAAGAAAAAAGAGGGAGGGAAGGAAGGAGGGAAGGGAAGGGGAGGGAAGGGAAGATGATGTGATGTCTTGAAAAGAGGAAAAAAAAAAACAACTTTGTGGGGCTGGAGAAATGGTGGGTGGTTAAGAACACATACTGCTCATCCAGAGAACCTGAGTTCAGTTTCCAGTACCCACATCAGGCAAGTAACTTCAGTTCCTGGGGAATCCGATGCCTCTGGCTTCCACAGGCACCTGCACTCACCTGCACATACGCACATAGACATGCATACATACATAATTAAATATAATAAAAATATGTTTTAAAAATATTTGTGTATCTGTACATGCATGTATGACATGTGCCTGCCTGTGTGTTTGTGCAGGAGCATGAACGCCACAGCACACATGTGGAGATCAGAGGACAACTTCAGGTGTCAGTCCTTCCCTTCTACCTTGTTTGAGACAGGGTCTTTTGTTGTTCACTGCTGCTTACCCCAGGCTAGCTTTTGTCTCCTGTCTCTACCTCCCATCTCACAGTAGGAGCACTGGGATTACAGATGAGTGCTACCATGATTAGCTGTACACAGGTTCTAGGAATCCAAACTCACGTCTTCGTATTTGCACAGGTGTTTTATCCAATGAGTCGACTACCGATTTCCTGCAACTCTGTCTTGTTCTTCTCTGTGCCTTTGGAAGTGTGGCAGTCTGCCTGGAACATAGTAGGTGGTCCATAAAAATGTACTGGGCTCTGAACTCTGCCCACTTCAGCAGGTTCCACCCATCCCTGCCAAGCCCCATCCTTACCCCCAGTCATGTCACAGCATCTCTTTCTTCCTAGAATTCCCTCAACACATGGAATCTGTGCCACTCATTTAGTAATTAATTAATTTTGTTCCACTGTGTGGCATCTCTCGCATTATAGTCTTCATTATTATTTAACTTCTGTATTATTACTTTTCAAAAACTGCTCCCCCAATTAGAGGACAAACTCTTTGAAGATGGGAGTTGGGGGATAAGTTTCAACTGTACTTTTAACTTCCTCAAGTGCTTTGAACATACTGAGTGCCTGATACATTTGTGATGATTTAATTGCATGTAGTGAAGGAAGACCAGCATTAAGCAGCACCCCATGTACTGGGGGAACACATGGCTTGAGAGAGGAGGGAAGAGTTCCAGAGTTAAAACGGGAGTTCTTAGAGAGGTAAAGCATGTGAGGCTGAGTCTGCACACAGTCTGCATATCACATTCTCTCTCCCTCCCCAAGCAAGAGCCACAGTGGCTTTGGGATGAATTATTACTTCTGTGTAATAAAATACAGAGTTGCAATTCTGGGTTCAGAACCGGGAGTCATAGAATGTGCCTAAAGCCAACAATATCTCTCTTTGCTCTCCATCAAGAAGCCACCTGCCTAGCCTGCTGACATTAAAGATCACCTGAACAAAGACCACAGTGGAAGGAGAGGATGCAGCTAGAGCCTAGTTCAGACTGGGCATTCCAGGGCTCTGCTCCCAGTTTTCTCTAAGATGGACTACAAGCCCAACCACAGAGACTGGGGAGGATACAGGTACAGAGAGACAGAGGGACAGAGAAAGAATCCATCTCTGCTATGTGCCAGTCATACACTGAAATAGAAAGGCAGAATCAAATCAATAAAGAATGGCTGCAAAAATAAATGCTATCTTCAGTCATGGTAGTGAATACCTATAATCCCAGTAACTGGGAGGCGGGGCAAGAGGATCACAAGTTTGAGACCAGTCTGGGCTACATAATAAAACCATGTCTCAAAAAACCAAGGACTTGGGTCGTGAGATGTCTCAGCTGATAAAGGTGCTTGCCACCAAGCCTGATTACCTGAGTATGATCTCTGGAAACCATATGGTGGAAGGACAGAACTGAGTCCTAGAAGTTTTCTTCTGACCACCACACCTGTGCTTCAGTATGCTCATGTATACACACACAGACACACACACAGACACACACACACACACACACACACACACACACACAAACACATACACACACACAAAGGCAAATAAGTGTTTTAAAGGAGTGAGGGCAGCTAAAGACATAACTCAGTGGTAGAGCACTTGCCTAGAACATGCCCTGGGTTTACTACCTAGCACCATAAAAAAAGTCAAGAATCCAGACTTTAAAACATATTCACAGCTAAAGTCTGCCCTAAGCTTCTCCTAACTTGCTCTTTTTAGAAAAAAAAACAAAACAAAACAAAATATAGTGAATGTATAATGAACATGGAATCAACAGACTCTGTACTTGGCACTATGCTGAGTCTGGGGACTAGGAGAAAACACAGGGCCAGCCCCCACCTTCCATGAGTATGACCACTGTGTGCAAGACACCCTGAAGGGGAGCAGCATCTGCATCACTGGAACCTGCTAAAAACGCAGAATCTCTGCCCTACTCAGATCTGCCACTTTAGAATCAATCACACTTTTTTTAAGGTGACTTAACATGGAGAAATGCTGCTTTGGCTTTGGTAGGTTCCTCTTTCCTAGAGACCCAAATCCCAAATCCAAGGCTATGCCTACCCTGCAAGCCATATGCCAAAACCACACTCTTCTCAGGAAGGACTGATCCTTCTCTTCCCAGCTCATGTATCTAGGATTTAAAGGACTCTGAAAAGAAAATTAATTCTCCTTTATCTGACCTCTTTCCCTGCTCTTCCCTTCTCTGTGGACCTCTGGCAAAAGACAATCCCAGGAACTTCAAGCAAGGGGTAGCATGAATTGTTTTTGCCCAGAATCTGTGATCTTGGCAACCCCCTGAGCGGAGGAACACACCCAAATGTTCCAGAGAAGCCCTGGCTTGGGCAAATGCAGTTTGAGAAGAAAAAGGCTTATTTAAGATCACTCTGAGGAGAACACAAATTCTCCAGTCCTGAGTTATATTCACTGCTTCAAGGGACTGGGTACCCATGAATGCACATGACTCAGCTACACAACACATTAAGATGAACAAATGCCTGACCCAAGAAAAGCCCTGATAAAAGACTCAGTCTAGCTTTTTTTCTAACAATTAAAAATTTGTTAGAAATTTAGTTCTTTTAGTCTATAGCCCAGGCTAACCTGGATCTTGCTATGTAGACCAAGCCAGACTTGAACTTGCAACAACGTCCTGCCCTGTTTCCCAAATAATGCCAGAAGTATAAGCCTAACTTGACCAGGGTCCCAAGGACACCTAGAGGGAAGGGAAGGACACTGGAGTTGTGGTTGCAAACTACAGGCCTTCCTCAGAGGCTGAGAAGGAAGTATGTCCCCA
This sequence comes from Eospalax fontanierii, assembly GCA_035773235.1. NCBI lineage: Eukaryota > Metazoa > Chordata > Mammalia > Rodentia > Spalacidae > Eospalax > Eospalax fontanierii. The sequence goes on along the minus strand of CM069539.1, from coordinate 28,964,430 downwards.
GGAGCGAGAGGAAAAGCTGAGGCCCAATAGTGTGGTTCTGACAAAACATTCTACAAGCTCTATCCACTGCATGTTCTCCGCAGTCTTCCAGTTTTTCTGACAGGCCAAGGAAGCCAGCCACCTGCAGTTGGCCTGAGGATTTGATAAAACAAGTTTAGTAAATATCTACAGGTTAGAGGTCCAAGACGGGGTCCTCTACCTTTTAGCAAGGTCTGGAGATTATCTGGGCAGTATATTCATGAGGCTGGAGTCATGGCTACCAGATACCAGAGCATTCCAACTAGGACTTAAAATGAAGAACACAGAAGGAAAATCTTAACACAGCGAAATTCCATTACGAGGGCCATATTTTTACAGACTGCAAATATTTTACCTCATTATGAAAAGGTTTTTAACTCTGAAAACACCTGGCAGCTGAGAGTGGGGTGGGGTCAGGAGCTTGAGGGGTGAACTCACCCATTTCCAAATAGAGGTAAAAAGCAATGTTTTAAAACATTTTTGTTTACACAGTATCACCAAAGGAAGCTTTTTCAGAGATGAGATGTATGTGAATGGTGATATCTGCCCAAGAGGACTTGCCCCCAGCCCACAACTCACCCTCCCCAGAGTCCTCAGAAGGCTCTCTCATTTCTCCATCCCAGCACTCCAGAAGGCTGCTGTGGAGGGACAGGACAAAGAGAATGGCTCTGAATGGCCACCATGTCCCCTGGAGGTGGCTAAGCACCAGCTGTTCCCATCCCTAGGGAACATGGGTAGCTAAGCGGTGCTCTAGGCTTTGGTGTGAACTTCTCCCTCCATGGTAACCTGCAGGTGGCTCTGGCCTCCTAAGGGACAGACATGTCCTCTCCTATGTGGCAGAGCTGACACCTTATCCATGGAAGCCGTAGGAAGGTGCAGACTTGCAGGGGAAAGAGTAAACACGTGACGAGATCCAGAGGCCACAGATACCTCTCTACCCTATCAGTGTCTAACATTTCCCCAGGACCCACAAATATCAGAGTTAATGCGCTTGAGAGAATGGAGGGCAAGGAGGGTCACAGCTGCAGCCTGGCTAGCCCTGCCCTCAGCGCAGCTAGGGTGATGTGGGGGAGGGGTCTCTCTTGGGGGCACCATTCAGACTCTGTCTTTTGGGGGAAAAAAAGCCAAAGAAAAACATGTATTTATAACATGAACTTCCCTCCTCTCCTTTCCCTCAGCTAACTGATTAATTAAATGAATACAAAGGCCGTCTTGTTGGGAGCCCCAGCCCCATGGACCCTCTGTGTTTTCTTTAAGCTGGCCTAGCAAACAGGAAACAAAAGGCTTAATTCTGTCTGGTTTCATGAAGGAGGCTGTATGTCACAGCCAGAGGCTGGGGCTCTGCCAGACCCCGCAGAGAGGCCACTAGGCAACTCGGGACCCTCAGGCCCCCAGCTGAGCCCACCACCTCCCAAACACAGTCTTCCCCAACTGTTGGCTCAAGCTAATCTAGGCTGGCTCTTGGGGAAATGCCTACACAGCAGGAGAAACTGAAAAGAAGCCAGGAGTGTCCAAGACAAGGCTCTGGAAGAAAATTTGTGAGGAAGCAGGGGAAAGAATTTGGTCCCCACAGCCCTTTCTAGCTGGAGAGCGGGAAAAGCAGCAGTTGAGGACTTTGCTGATGGTGTAAGATAATAAAATAACCATTTTCTAGCGGTAGAATCTGTCAGGTGAACCTTAGCCTGGCAGCCACACAAGTGACATCATCTCACTTTCATGGGTGGAGGCTGCAGTTCAGAAAGAGATGAAGATGGAATGTCATTTGGCACCAACAAGCCTTCCTACACCATCCTTGTGCTTGCTTTCTATCTCTCTCTCTCTCTCTCTCTCTCCCTCTCTCTCTCACTTTCTCCTCATTAGCTATTCCATATTGACCTTTTCCATAACCTGGGGTTCCCAGTATGTTGTAGTTGGGGAGATTGCTTGCTCCCGGACCCCCACAATCTGAGAAGGGCTTCAGCTTCACCAGGTGTAGCCTTAGATGTAAAGAGAGGTTCCCAAGAGCTCATTTAACAAAGGCTCTGTGTGGCAGTAGCCACTGTTTCCCTAGTGTGCTTTCCCATCCTTAAACAGAACTCTGGAGCAACAGGGAAGCCCCTATTTCCTCCTCTGGGGGTAGCGGGGACATAATTAAGCAGCAGTCTGTGTTTAGCTCCAGTGTAAGCTGTCAGATCATAAAGGATTCATGGAAACCAGGACCCTGGGACACCAGTGAAGAGATCAAATGAGGAATGACATCAGAGAGAAGGTGATCTCTTTCCCTAAGGAGAGTGCATCTAAGGACAGTAGTCTGGATTAAGGGAGCCTAGAGAAGCTTGGTTATGGTTTGGGTTTAGACAGGCTCAGGTCCCCAGGTTGTAGTTCTGTTTGGAAGACCATGGAATCTTTGGGATATGGGGTCTCCTTGAAAAACGTAGGTCACTGGAGGCAGTTCTATAAAGGATATTGCCCAGACACCCTTCAAATATCACTTTCTGCTTCCTGACCCATCAAAATGTAAAGCAAACCACAGGGCAAATTCGCATTGCCACAGACTTAACCACCCCGCCACCAGGCCTTCCCTGCCACCCTGCCTGTAACCTCTGAAGACACGAGGCAAAATAAACTTTTCTCTCCCTTAAGTTGCCTCTGTCAGACATGTAGTCATAGTGGCGAGAAAAGTAATAAGCATAAGCCACATACTTCTAAGACTCACAATTCACTCAGCAAAGCTTTACTGAGTTCACAAATGAGCTGGTGGCTCTAGGGAGACACTCATGTATGAAAGAGACAGACCCCTGCTCATGAAGGACTTGTAAACTGTGGGGGGTGCCCCCCTCTGGAAGAGAGGCAAGCAAACAAGTGCCTTGCTTGAACCACGCACACCCTTGCTCATCGGTTCATCATTTCCTTATCAACAGCATCCATGGCATGGTGACACTCAGCTAGATGTGGATCATGACTAGTGAGCAAGCCAGAAAATAAATACGTGACTACAAACCATGGTGACTTCAAGAGAGGGACACAGGTATGAAAGACACTCTGGTTTGATAATAGAAAACAGATGTGGACAAGAGATGAAACCAGAAATATAGCTGTAGGCTGTCCAATGGGCCAGGCAGGTGAGAGAAGGAGACATGGGCTACAGGAATGGCCCCGGGATGGAGAGGTGTGGTCAGGTCGAGACTTCTAGTTGATAGAACCTACAACTGGGCTATGACAAGGGGCAAAGACAAGGATGGTGCTCAGAGTTTGAGCCCAAACAGCTGGTGTGAGATGGGGCAGATAGGCAAGGTGTGGGGTGGGTGGGGGAGCAAGTTGGCCTAAGGCTTTTCATTCTCTCTCTATCTCTTAGTTTTATGACCTCATGTCATGATGCTTAGGACATCAAAGAACAAAAGACTTCTGCCCCATGCCTCAGTTGCCTCCAGGAAACAGGAGGGCAGCAACCAGGTCTGATGTATACCCTATGGCAATATAAGGTGTTCTCTCCACATACAGACCTAAGAAGCCCCTCAGGTCACTGTTCTACAGATGAGAGATCAAGTCACAGAGGAAGTGAGTCACCTGCACCTGATCCCACAATAGGCATTCTAGAACGGGGTCTGTAAGACAAGTTGTCTCATCACAAGCTAGGTGTTCATTCCATAAGTAGATGCTATTTTACATCTTATTCAATCCATAAAAGCAGCCAAGAGAGACTCAGAAAACCTTATATAGCCCAGGAGTCCCAGTTTGCTGTGCAGAAATGAAATAGGCATGCTTGCCATGTCTTCTCTATCCTCTTTGTTCTTTCCTTTCTTCTCTTTTCCTCTCCTTTTCTTTTTCTTTCTCTTTTTTCCCTTCTTCACCCCTTTCTCAGTGCTGGAGATCAAACTTGGGGCACACACTCCTCTACTGAGCTGTAGCTTCAGCCTGACACATTGTTTTCTTTTGCAGTCACTGATGTGACTTCCTGATTTCGTTGGACAGTGAATTTAATTTGTACTGAATGCAGGGTCAGAGGGGAGCAGCTAGACCTGAGTGAAAGTGAGAACAAGGAACATTTTACAAACAAAGTCTGGAGCAGCCTGCATTCTATCCTTCCAGAAGCTCTTCAGCCTCTTGAACAATCTAGAGGCTGAAAGGACTGTTTCAGAAGAGTTCTGTGAGCTCCTAGAAAGGATCAGAGGAACCAGGCTGATCAGCTGAACAGTAATGCAAGTCAGCTATTACCTGAGACTGGGCTGAGGGCAGGGGTTAGGGCAATAGACAACCACCCAGTGGACTAAGAAAAGAAATAGAAGGAAGAAAAAGGAGGAGGAGGAGGAGGAGGAGGAGGAGGAGGAGGAGAAAGGGCCCACAAAGAAATTAAAAGGGGCAGAGGAAGAGTAGATGGCTATGTGAGAAGATGCCTGTATTCAAGGAGTCCAGAGCTCAGACCTGAGGGTGAGGACTAACAGGCCTCTCTGTGACCTCTGACACAGGTCAAAGAGAGTCAAAGGACCTGGAAGTAATGATGGCTGCCCTGGTAAATTAGTGATACTGTTGTAAACCTGTCCCTAAATTTACTTGAACTGAAAGAAAGACAAAAAACAATGAAGAAAAATCATAAAGGAGATATGAGAGAGATATTCCTGTTCTCATTCTTTGCTCTTATTACCCTTGGGGTACTGTCACACAAAGCAGGAATCTGTGGTTGAAAACACTGGTCCTAAGATACCATGTTATGGGCAACCCTATCTCTATCCGTTGTCTTCCTGACCTTTCTATTAAAAATGCTGATGGAAGCTGGACCTGGTGACACATGCATTTAATCCTAGTGCTCAGGAGGCAGAGGCAAGAGAATCTCTAAAAGATGCAGGCCAGACTGGTCTACATATAAAAAGCTCCAAGCCAGCTGGATCTTGTCTCAAAAAAACAAAAACAAAAAACAAAAATGCTGATGGAAGCAAACAGGATTCCAGACACAAATTCTTTTTCCTCTTTGGGAAGAAATTTACTCTAGAAAATGATGGTGGATTAATTTACCTTATTCCTCCATGTGAAGACTTCACTTGGCCTCTGAAGAGTTCATCTCTCTGTTCACCTCTTTTCTGACTAGTAGGCATAGGAACCCCAACAAGTCCCAAGAGCATAGACCACCAGGCCTTGACCCTGGCCATGGCATTAGGAGACACAATAAGGGAAAGCCTCCTTTAGCTTCTCTCCACCAAAACACCTGCCCATGAGGGCTACATGAGAAGCCAGTTGCTTTCTTATAATATGCTTTGTAGGTAAGTAGTAGCCAGATTTCCTGGAGGCCTCCAGCTGGCAACACGCCATGCCTGTGAGAAGGGCAGGAGAAAAAATTAAGATGACTCACCCTGAGTCATCCATCACCATTATACCTTCCAAGAGTCCCACCAGCTCTGAGCACGGACAGGTACAATCCAGGGCCTTGGGGCTGTGTACCATCCCAATGACTCCCAGCTGACCCCAGTTGCTACCCTGCAAAGTCACGACCAATGCCTCTTTTGCCCCTGCTCAGACAGGGAAGGGGTATAAAGCAGAATCATGTTGCCAGCATGAGATTCTCTCAGCCTTCTAGCAGAGCTTTGACAGGTAAATAAAGACTCCCAGGAAGACAAGGGCCAGAGTCTCTCTTTCAGGCAGCTGTGCATCTCTAGTAAATGGGAGTTCAGAAAGAGAGACCTGGGAGTCTAGTCCTTGGCTTCAGGGTCCTGGTAGGGAAGCTCTGAGATCCTTGTGGTCAGTTAGGAGTTGTCTCTGGGCTTACTGCTCACCCACCCACAAAGTCTGGGTAGTCATTAGGTTGGTCTGAAGGTCACTATGTCTATAATTAATTAAGAGATGTCAGTTCCTTCCCATCTGAGATGTAATGACCGACACAGAACAAAGGTGTCCCCAAACATTATCATTCAACTATTTCAAACATCCACCTTTCCCAGCAAGGAAGATCTCATAGACAAGGGCCTTCGGTGCATCACCTTCTACAGTGGACAGACATTTACTGAACATGTGAAACAAGGCTAGTGAGACTGAGGAACTGAATTTTTAATGTGAGTTCATTTGAATCCATTTAAATTTAAGTAGCCACAGAGCTTGGGAAGGTAAAATTCAATGGTCTCAGGGATATACCTTCTCCACATCTTCATACAAAGAGTTAATACAAAAACCTTTCTCAAAGCAGCAATGGGGCACTCCTTGCAAGGAGAGGACCTTTTCACCCTGCTCCATTTCCTTATGTAATCATTACAGATAAGCTGCAACTCTGCACCAATAGCTAGCATGTGGGAAAAGAATATGTATAGGGCCTTGGACATGATCAAATCTGATGCTTTTCTTTGTTTACCTGATGAGGAAATTCAAGTTCAGAGAGGTGAGACAGCTTGCCCAAGGTCACAGAAGAAACTGTGGGAGGTTTGACCCAGGCAAGACTTCACTGGCTCTCAGATCTCTACCTCCTCTGAGAACCCATACCTGCCTTTGCTTGTCAGTTGCTGACAGCCACTCTCCCTCCCTCCCTTACTCATTAATGAAAAAGCCTGGATAGAAATGCAGACTGGCCTCTCAGTGAAGGTTCTGGGATGACTCCATGACAGAGATGTTCTCTGCTAATTGGGATCTGACACACAAGAATAGAAGAAAGCCTCCTCTTCTCAGGTCTGGCCTTGGTTCCCTCCCAGACCTACAGTCTCAGGCAACAGGGGGCCAACCCAATGCTGAGCCCAGCCCCCATCTCACAATGCTCAGTAGAATGAGCAGTGGCTGAGAGATCAGTGTCAGAGCCAGTTGTGCTAGGATCTGCGGAGTGCAACTTTCCTGTCTTAAGCATGTACATGACGGATTTTCTTCAGATTCTCAGCACAGATCCCCATGCCCAATACCCAGAGACAAAGGAGAGCCTTGAAGAGAGCAAGAGTTCTCCAGCATTCTACTCAGGGCTAGTGCCCTGCTCAAGCAGCAGTAGAACCTAGAAGCTCTCAGTCAGGACAGAGGCTCCAAACCCAGCATTCTGAACCTAAGGTATTATAGTTTGATGATTCCACAGCTGAATATTATCAACCGACTGAACTTGTGTGTACAATTCCCTTGGGAATATTAATCATTCTATCAGACTGTCAAAGAGGCTGTGACCAAAACACATTAAGAACCCTGACACCCAGAATCAATTCTGCAGTTTGAAGAAGGTATCAGGTGTCATCCACTGGCAACAATAATCTTCTACTGGAAAGTCGGTCATGGTAGTACACACCATTAAACCTAGCACTCAGGGGACAGAGGCAGGCAAATCTCTGTAAATTCAAGGCCAACCTGGTCTACATAAGCTATCCAGGGCTACACGGAGACCTTGTCTAAAAAAGTGGAACTGGGGAAGGGGACAGGCAAGGTGGTGCCCATTTTTAATCCCAGCACTTGGGATGCAGAGGCAGGCCAGCTGTGGCTACAGGGTGACCCTGTCTCAAAAAGCCCCCCACCCAAGAATCGCCTACTAGGTTTTTCTAGCCTACAAGAACTTCTCTGTTATTGACATGAACATTATGCCAATCCACTGAGTCTTCAGGCTGGAGGTCCCACTCTAAACTAGACATCCAGTCCTGGTCAATATCTGGGTTCCAGTGGTTCTTCCAAACACCTCTAGAACCTTTTCTCCCTTCCCATCTCTCTACCCTAACCCAGTACTCACTATGTCAGATTGTAGAGCACATCTGTGGTGGTTAGTATTAACTGTCAATCTGACAAAACCTAAAATCATCTGGGAGATGGGCCTCTGGGCCTGCCAGTGGAGGATTATCTGATTACGCTGATGGAGGTTGGAGGACTGTGTGTTGGAGAGAGTGGGAAGAGTGAGTTGAACACAAGCATGCATGCATTGCTCTCTTCTGACTGCAAACAACGCAACCTGTTGTGTCAATGACTTCCCCCATGATGGACTATAATTCAGAACTGTGAGCTAAAATAAACCCTTTTCCCTTTAATTTGCTTTTGTCAGAGAATTTTATCACATAATGGGACAATAAACTGAGTGTCTCACAAAGTTCTTATGTTGGAAAGTTAATCCCCAATGCAACAGTGTTGGGAGGTGGGAGTTTTGAGAGGTGATTAGGTCACAAGCTGAATGAAGTAATGCTATTTTCACACAAGTGGCTCCTGGTAAAGGATCAGTTCCACTCCTTTCTCAGTTTTCTGGAGCTGTTATCTTGACTGCTGCCTCCTGCCACGGGATAACACAGCAAGAAGACCTTTGCAAGATATGGGTTCCTTGACCTTGAACTTCCAGCCTCTAAAATGAAAAAATAAACCTCTATTCTTTATAAATTACTCCATCTTAGGTGTGCTGTTGTAGTAACAGAATACCTCTCCTTTCATTGCCAAGTCCATTCCCTTCCTCCTTCCTCCCAGCTCTCCCAGGTCCAAACCATACTCATCTTCAAAAATCTTAGTTGCATAGCATCACTTGTCTGCCTAACACACTGCGAATCTGAGGTAGGTAGCAAAAAAGATGTCTCAGTCCAGTGAGTAAGAAGACATACAGTGGAAAGACAGGTTTGGAATGGACCAAGCTCCACCTCTGTGTCTTTTTAGCTGTGTGTCATTGGGCAAGCTATTCAGTTCCTCTGAACAGCATTTTATAACTCAATGTAAATTTTGGTGGGGTAAAATTAAAACAGGGTGATAATAAAACCTTCCTTAGAGAAGCACCATTTCCTGTGTGGTGATTAAGTGTTCAGGCTGAAAACCAAACTCCCCGGCTGTTAATCCCATCTTCCCACAGTACTAGCTGTGTGATGTTGGAGAAGTTCCTTAACTTCCCTATGCCTCAGTTTTATCCTCTATGGTAGGGATGAAATTCATACAAGGAGCTCAGAATAGTGCTTGGCACACACAGAGTGCAGGATACATGCTAGTGATTATGACTAGTAGGGTTTGTGGTGAGAATTTAATTACCTGGAGCATACGCTGTACCTTGGCAGCTGGTTAGCATGTTGTAGATGCTCAATAAATGACAGCATCTTTCCCTTCACTAGAAATGTGTTGCGTGAGCCTGCCTTAAACTCCTAAAGTTCTACTTTAAGTAGCAAAATATTCCAGAGGAAGCATTCCAGCAACAAGGAGTTAAAGAGGGGAGATGAGGCCTCAAAAACATTAAAACCAGAGTAAGACTAGGGTCCTCCACACAGGGGCTCAGCAAAGCCCCAGGAGGAGCTGAACACTCCCTACTGTCAGCCAGTGTAATCACAGTCCCCCTGTGCTGAGGACTCTGCTGTGTAGTAAAGACCTTCTTGTGGGGACAGAGTTGGGACTAGGAGCTATAAACCTCCCTGGCTGTGAATCCCGCACAACCCATCATGAATTGAGGTTCTCAGGAGACCTGGGAAAGGCAGGCTTGGGTGACTTCCTGGTGGGAAGCATCAGCAAAGACCAGCAGAGGGCTGTTGCTCCTGATAACAGGCACTGGTAACAGCTTGTTTGGGTGGAGAAAGACTGTTAATGGTCTCTCATCAAAGGAACAGAAGCCTCTGAGCCCAGAAAGCCATAGTGGGAAAACAGGAGGAGAATGTAGAACTCTGACTCAAGTCTGTGTCACACAGTAACTCAGGGCTCAGGACTCAGTGGAGACCAAGGAGGAAGAGCTCATGCAAAGGCATTCGATTCGATTTTGGAAAGCCCTGAGACATCGCATTGCTCTTGGCTGTTCCCCTTCCTAGGGGGAACCTGCCAGTAGTTGAGAGCTTGGAATAGCTTCCAGCCAGCCCTTGGATATTGCCTTAGCTTATGAAGGGCCTTTGCAGTCATTAGCATGCTTAAAACCCAAAATATCCTGATGAGACATGTGTAACAATACCTCTGTCCTGCAAATGGGGAAACTGAGGCTGAGAAGGTTGTATGGCTTGCCTGAAGTGACACTTGTGAAGGCTCCATTTGGGCTCCAACTCCCAGTTCCCTGCTCTGAACTTCCCGTGCTTTGCACCTCACTCTGCTGCCTCTCTTTAAACCCCTCATCTTACAAGGTGGATGCCAGGCCTCAGTTCACACAGTTCCTAGGAACATGTCTCTCTTTGCACTGGGGCTTTACCCCCTGGGCTTTAGCTGTGGAGCTGCAGGGAGGGGTCTAAGCTGTTGCAACAACAGTACAAAGCAGTCGAGCCTCTTGTAATAAGGAAGAGCTGGCAGTATATTATGCACACATTTGTGAGTTATAAGCATTACAGAGTGAGAAGGAGGCACATAAATTAAAGTGGCCAACTTGTATGCACGCATGCACGCTGGCACGGACAGAAGGCTGGCTTTAAATGGAAAAAATTAGCAGCTTGAAACAGTAAAAATCCTCAACTTTGCCTCAGAAAGATGCAGGGCAACTTCACAGAGTTTTATGTGGCCCATAAATTAGGGCTGAGAAAGGGCCTCTGCAGCATTCCTCAGCAGAGACGGGGGCTTTCTGCCTGCAGATATGCCGTGTGGCAGCATTACAAATGTCCCAAGCAGTTTATATACAACAGCACAGCATGAGTTTGCTGGGGGATATTGGTGTTGGTAATTGCTATTCTAAAACTGGCCTTGTAAGCTTGAAGAAATGTTTTGAGGGGGGGAAGGGGAAGAGCCAATTCAAGAGCTTTATAAAGCCATAAATGCCTTCTGAACAAACCAAATGTAATCTATCCAGAGAGACAGACAGGCCATCCCTCAAACCCAATGGCAGACCCCTGCAATGCTGCACATCCCAGAGAAGACACCCTAAAGATCCCACCTCAGCGAGCAGTTCACCTATGGGGAGATAGGGAGCAGGCCCACCTGACTAGGAACTGTCATCAGGTTAGCTGAGTAGTCTGCCCAAGCCCTTGGCCCACTGACAGCTCACAGCTTCTCAGCCAGTCCTTGCTCTTCTTTCCCCTAAGCAAGCAAGACCAGACCCCTCAAGTTGGCTGGCCCTAGCCTCCTCTGTCCTTCTCAAGTGTCCCTTCCCTCCCCATGGCTCTTGGAGATAGAGAAGCTGAAGACTTAGCAAGCAAGGCAGAGGGTCCCTTATTTGGCTTCAGTCCTCTATCTAGCAAATGGGCAACACTTTCCTTCCAGGGCTGTTGTAGGACTCAAGTCAGAAACCATATGTGAAGCACCTGCCACTCGGCACTCAATAAAGGGGAGCCATTATTATTTTACTGTTGTTATTACTTGGAAGGAACAAAGTGCCCTAAGCTCACTTTTGTGAGCTTCTACCTTCCCCAAACTCAGCTCCTGCCAGGATCCCAAGCATCAGTGTAAGGACATCATTTACGTCCCCAATAGCCGCACACAGATGGGTACAAGCGCAGCTTTTCCTGGGAAATGATCCCAGCGCCTGTTTCCTGACTGGACTGGTTCTTATCTCCCCAAGATACCTTCAGACACATGCTTCAGCCTCTGTGCCCATGACTGAGTACACAGCCCTGCCTTCCCAGGATCACAATGCCAGGACCCTGAGTCCTTAGCCAATGGCTCTCAGAGTCTCTTCATGTCAGTGAGATGTGTGAACTTCCCTAGGTTCCTGATAGAAAAACCTAGACTCAGGTTCCGGCTCAGCCAGCATCTACCCATGTCCTTCTCCCTACTCTCTCCCTTCTCGCCTTCTCACCCTAGGTTTCCCCTTAAGTCTCCTCACAGTGCCCTCCTGTGCCACAGTAATACCACTTTCTTTTCGGATGTCAATATTTCATAACAGAAAACAAAAGCCACATAATGCGCAGTTACCCACTCTCCATTGTGTTTTAACAGCTCTATTGACGGCGCAGAGCACCACACAGGAGTAGTAGAGAGGGATTTGAGATCAAGCTTCCAGTGAAACGTGGTTTTGGTTAGATGTATTTTCGTCGTTTTTGCAACATCTTATTAAAGTTGAAAGCTATATATAACTGTATTACGGGTGACATTTTCAATACCACAGCCCAGAGCAATGTGACTTGAAAGGAAGTCACGCCCTCTCCTGGATTTCTTGAGCTATCCGATGCTCCCCACCCCACCCCACTGCCCCATCCCACCACATCTTCTGAACCGGAGAGTACAATGGATCATTCATCTAAGGATGTGGCACCTCTAGTTCTCAAACCCCAAACCCTGATCCTGTCTCCCCAGGCCTGTCCTTCCCCCACAATTCTCTCACCTAAGAGCTATCTTTTCTAAATTTGTAATTGCTTATTTTGTTTTTATTTTTATTTTTAAATTTTATTTATTCTTTTTAAAATTTATGTGCATGAGTGTACTGCCTGCATGTGTATGAGTGCACCTGTGTCTTGCAACGGCCTCAGAGGTCAGAAGTGAATGTCAGATTCCCGTGGAACTGGAGGTAAAGTTGTTAAGCTGCTGTGTGAGTGCTGGGAATTGAACACAGGTCCTCTCCAAGAGCAGCCAGTGCTTTTAACAGCTGAGCCATCTCTCCAGCCCATTTTTATTTTTAAATAAGCATACAAATTAGTAGTCTTCATTGTAGTATCTTCATAAACACTTGTGGTACTTAGCTCATATTCACCCCCATGGTATTTTTAAATCTAGACCACAGGAATGATCCTGGCCTCAGTGCTACTGACCCCCAAATTTCACCAAACAAATTTCTAACAGTAGGATTTTGCCAAGGCCAGGTCCCATTTCCAGTTCACTCGCCTTCCTTCCCTCTTCTCTCCAAAGTCTTACTCATTCTTGAATTTATAAAACAAAATCAACACACAGCTTGGTGACCAGAAAGTTCCCTGACTTAGTCAAAATCTGTATTTGAAGCCTCGCTCTGCCATTTGGATCAGCTTAATCTCTGAACAATTCTTTCTTTCTTTCTTTCTTTCTTTCTTTCTTTCTTTCTTTCTTTCTTTCTCTCATCCACAAAATAGTGCTTAAACTATGTGATTAGAAGGGTCTTTTCAACCTGCAATTCCTAAATGACTATCTATTATGTATTTATATTATACTTGGTAAGTACTTAGTGTTGCCATGGGAACAAAAAGGTAGAGAAGATACAGCTCCTGTCCTCAAGAAACCTGCATTTTTACTGGACACAGATATTTTTTAAGCACAAAATTAGAGCTAAGACTTGCAGCCTTGGTTCAAGACAGCAGTCTATGAAAAGCCATGAGGCAGTACATGATTAGACACCAAATGGATTGTGCAGACAATAATTGCTCTAGGCCAAGGGAGTTCAGGGGAGGAGGGTGCTGAGGTATGGGCTGGTCAAAAGCACAGTGCTCACAAGATTGGAACTGATGCTGGTCTTGAAGGACAAAGGCACAGATTCATGTCTGTGGGGATGGCTCACATAAGTGGACCTTAGTGAGCAGGTGTTCTTGGGCGACCATCATCACTAGGGCAGAGGCAGGGGACTGCACAGTGATTAATTAGAGCAGAAGTGAGATTTCATTCTGTGAAGTCAGAAAAATGAACATGTCCATTACAGCAGAAGCCAGGCTGAAAGGGAGGGTTCTAAGCACCAGGCTGAGGTGTTCAAATGGTACGCTACAAGCAGCAAGGATCCACTGAAGTCAGCTGCGAAGAGCATTGTTTTCAGAGAATTAATCAGGCAATGATTTGCAGAGTCGATTAGAAGTGACACATTCAAATACGGACACCAGAGAGGCGGCAGTCACCGTAATGCAGAGGAGGTGACAGTGTGGCACCAGGGTGGTGGCAGGGGGACTGCAGTGGCATGCCAGGCACGGACAGAGGGCAGCCTTGGTCTCCGGTAGGTTAAAGCCTGGCTGACCATTTAATTTACTGTCTGAACTTGGACAGTTTTCAGAGTGGAAAGGGAGCTATTAACAACCACACCGGGATAACAAACAGACTTTAACCAGGACCCAACCCAGTGGGTAAATGGGAGGGATGCTGACTGTCAGTGAGAGGAAGGACAGAGAAGGAAGGGGCTCTACCATTTCAAGCTCAGGTGGGAGGGTAGTGGAGGAAAGTGGCTCTGAGATCAGAGAAAAGAAGACAAGGGAGGAGCTAGCTCCCTTGAGTTGTCAAACAGATTCTGATTTCTTTGATGAGAAGAACTGGGTCTTATATAAATTATTGCACAGATATTTGTTAAATTGGATTGAGAGAACAAAGACCTGCTGAGTGCAATCTAAAAAGAAGGACTGGCTGGCCATCTGCAGTCCAGGGAAGACTTGCAGGGCCTCATGAGTCTGATGTGGGCTGCAAACACAAACATGGAACCATAATGGCCGCACAAAACCTGCTCTGAGCATATCAGAAAAGGCGGGACCTGAATTCGCCTGTATTGCTTCCTTGCACTAAAGTGCGGACAATGAGACCAAGGAAAGGGGAAAGTCAACCTTTAAAGAAAATCATGAGAGCAAAAATACAGCTTTCCTCTGCCTGAAGTTGCTCTAGACTTTTGTGTACAGGAATCCTCCATCCAGGCCACCTGCAGCAATGTTTCCTGTGTCTCATTCATGCTGAGGATGAGCACCCAGAAGCAGGACTCAGAAAACACGAGGATGGCTCTACTGGCTGCTGACTCCAATTGGGACTCTCTTCCAGGTTTGTGTTCACAGTTCTTCAAAAACAGAAACCCAGAGGAGACATAAAGTTAACTGTTGCAACACTGCCTGAATAGGAGCTTACACAGCTCTCTTGACCCAGAAATTTGAGGCAGAAACTAACCATTGGCTATGAATTATCCAGACACCGGTCGGTGGCTGCAGTTACTTGATCAAACTGATTCCACTAAGAGTGTAGATTACGCCTGAGTTAACAGTACGAGTCTTTGGGATAAGGATAATATCGCCAGGCCCAGCAGCCTCTCCTTACGCTGCAAAGCATTTGCTCACATTCTCAGGAGTGACCTCTTAGAACTTTTGATAGAAGCAGCTCCACATGTCTCTAGTTGATCTGGCATCAACAACAGAAAGGAAAGGAGAAAAACTTTGACTGACAGAGGCAGTCAACATTTTTACCACTGTAGGACTCAGGTCACAGAGACCTCTTGTTAGTCATGGTGGATCATCACAGGGATGACTCTCTGATGGGAGTGAAAGCCTCCAGAAGTGATCAGAACTATCAGAATGAGCTGAGGCTTAGCAGCATAGTTGAGTAAGCCTTCCCAACTCCTCTGACTCCAGGGGGTGTTCTGATGCACTCCATGAAGCAAAGCTATCCGCCCCCTAATTCCATGAGAAGTAGCGGCCAGAGAACATGAACATGTCAACTTACAAATCAGGAAGCTTAGCAATTATATGGAAGTTCTTAGGAACACTCACCAGCTGTGTGAATCGCCTCACCCCTTAGCATTTGTTTCCTCACCTCTGAAGTGGGGTGGCCGTAATAATAAGTCTGTTTCCAAAGGCTGTTTGTTGGAACAAATGAGGTGATAAAACTGCCTGCAACATAGTAGGCGCTTAACAAATGTTTAGGTTTTAGTTCAGCTGACATTTTAATAGCATGATTAGTGCTGCCATGAAATTGATATTTTCTAATTAAAGGGCATTTTCTCTGAACAAGACTCCAAGTATGATCCTCTGTCAGAAGAAACCTACATGTTAGGTAATAAAAGCAGGTGAGTGCACCCAGCTCTAGGAGTGTCAATCATCAAAAGGGCAGTAGACAGACAGCTAACATTATACTCAAAGATGATGGATCAAAAGCTTTCCCTGTAAGATGAGAAATCAAGCAAGATATCCACTGTCATCAATGCTATTCAACACTGGTTGCAAGTTCTGGCCAGAACAATTAGGCAACAAAAAGAAAAAAAAAAATAAAGAAATCCAAATTAGTGGGAAAAGAAGAAAGAAACTTATTTCATAGATAGCATCATCTTAAATACAGAATCCCAAAGAATTCACAAGAAAGCCACTAGAACTAATACAAAATTCAGCGAGCTTGCAAAACATAAGATCACACATGGAAACTTTAAAACACCGAAGAAGAAAATTGAAGACACTAGAAGAGGAAAGACCTCCTGCGTTCATAGATCAGTAGAAGTGATGTTACAAAAATGGCCATATTACCAAAAGCAATGTACAGATTCAATATAATCCCCGTCTAAATTCCAATGTGCTTTTCATATAAATAGAAGAAGCAATCCTAAAGTACACATGAAAATATCAAAAAAAAAAAAAAAATCTCCAAATAGTCAATGCAATTCTGGGCAAAAAAGAGAAATACTTACTGGAGGCATCACTACATCTGACTTTAAATTATGTTACAGAGCCACAGTAACACAAACAGCATGGTACTGGCACAAAAAACGAATGCACAAACCAATGAAATAGAATAGAGGACCCAGAAATAAAGTCACATAGCAACAGATAGCTATTGACAAAAGTGACAGGAAAAGTTAGAGAAAAGAAAGTCTCTTCAACACGTGGCACTGGGAAAAGTGAATGTCCACGTGTAGAAGACTGAAACTAGATTTCTATCTCTCACCCTTTGCAAAAATCAATTCAAAAACTGATCAAAGACTTCAATGTGAGGACTGAAACTGTGAATCTCTTAGAGGAAAACATTTCAAGATACAGGCATAGGCAGCATTTTTCTAAGACTCCAGTAGTTCAGGAAACAATGATAAAACCTGACAAATGAAATTAAAAGGCTTCTGCATAGCAAAAGTAATAGCTACCAGAGTCAAGAGATAGCCTGCAGAGCAAGAGCAAATCATCACCAACTGTTCATCTAATGAGGGAGTGACAGTCTTCATATATAAAGAACTCATAAACACCAAATGAAAAATTCAGTCAATAAACTGGCAAATGAATTGAACAGTTCTCAAAAGTAGAAGTGCCAGTGATCAATACACATGGAAGAATCAACTATCTTAGCTATCAAGGATGCAAATCAAAACTATAATGAGATTCCATCTCATCCCAATCAGAATAGCTATCATTGAGAAAACAAAATTAATTCTAGTAAAGATTGGGGAGGGGATCATGAGGAGGAGCAGGATGCTTATACCAAGCTGATGAGAATGTAAATTAGTCAAATAACTACAGAAATTAGAATGGAGGTGCTTCAAAACACTACAAAGAGAATTGCTCTATGATCCAGCTAGACGACTTCTAGATGAATACCTGAAAAAAATCAAAGTCAACCTATAATAAAGATACTTGCACATTCTTGCTTATTGTGGTCTATTCACAGTAGCCAAGTTATAGAATGAGCCTATGTGTCCATCAACAGATAAATCGTTAGAGAAAATGGGGCACATACATATAAAATGGAGTTTTATTCAACCATAAGGAAGAATGAAATCCTGTCATTTTCAGGAAAATGGATGGAACTAGAAAGCATCATGTTAAGCTAAATAAACCAGACTGAGAAAGATAAATCACAAGTTTTCTCTCATTTGCAGAACCTAGGTCTTTAAAAAAAACATGAAAACAGAAGAGGGACTATTATGAAAAAGGAAAGGAAACAGTAGAAGGTGAGGGACTGAGAAGGGAAAGAGAGATGTGATCAAAGTACATTATACACATGTGTGAAAATGTCACATAACAACCATTATTTTGTACAGCTAATATATACTAATGAAACATTAAAAATATCACACACACAAATCAGTTGTGTTTCTATACGCTAGCACTGAACATTCTGAAAGGAAATTTATGCAATTTCATTACAGTAGAACCTAAAGGAATAAAATATCTAGAAGTAAATTTAACCAAGGAGGTAAAAGACATATATACTCAAAACTACAAAATATTGCTGAAAAGAATGAAGACTTAAATAAATGGAAAGATACCTTACATTTATGGACAAGAAGTCTTAATATTGTTAAGATGTCAGTACCACCTTAAGGAATCTACAGACAGAAATTCCTATCAACATCAACAGCAGGGACTGGAGAGATGTTTAAGTGAATAAAGTGTTTACTACGCAAACATAAAGATCTAAGTTTGAATTCCCAGCACCCACATAAAAGCCAGGCATGGTGGTGAATGGCTGTAAACCCAGCTCTGAGTAGGCAAGACAGGCAGATCCTATAGTCAGTCATCCTAGCCAATCAGTGAGATCCAGATTCAATGAGAGACCTTCTCATAAAAAAAAACAAGATAGGGAGCAAGAGAGAAAGAAAACCACATCAGCCTCTGGCCTCCAGATGCAGACATGCACAAACACAACACAACACACACAAACACAGCCACACCTGTGCGCACACTCAATTAAAAAAAATTTTTTTTAAACTTCATCAATTTCTTTTCAGCGTTTTGGCTAAGATCAAGTATAAAATTCCAACAGCCTTTTTCTCAGAAATGCAAAAAACAACCCTCAAATTCAAATGAAATCACAAAGGACCCTGAAGAGTTGAAACAATCCTAAGAACAAGGTTAGAAATCTTATACTTCTAAACTTCAAATTTTACCACTAATCTACAGCAGTCAAGACATATATTCATGTCAAGTCAAGTTGCAGACATATGGACGACATATAGGCTAGTGAAACAGAATACAAATAGAGTGCAAAAAGAATCCCATACAGCTATGGCTATAGATTTTGGCAAGGGTGACAAGTTCATTCAACAGAGCAGTCTTTTTAATAAGTTGTTCCTGGATAGTTAGATTTTTATAGAAAATGAAGGCGGATCCCTACTTCACACCACATACAAAAAAATTAACCTAAAATAGATAAACAACCTAAATTTATGAGTTAAAGTCATAAACCTTTTAGACCTTAGATTTGACCACAATTCTTAGATGTGTATGACTAAAACCAAAAGCAACAAAAGAAAAACATATTAATTAGCCTTCATCTAAATTTAAATTTTTTATACATCAAAGGACATTATTAAGAAAGTGAAAAGACAACCTGCAGAGTGGGAGGAAATATTTGCAAGTCATATATCCAATAAGGGTGTCCAATATATAAATATATAAAGAACACCTATAGCCTGACCACAAAAAGTCAAGGAATCCAATTTAAAAATGGGCAAACGCTTGAATAGACATTTCTCAGAGAAGATGTACAAATACTTTACAAGCACATGAAAAGATGCTCAGTATTTACTGTTAGGATAACTTAAATCAGTACCTCATTGAGATATCACTTTGTGCCAACTAGAGGGACTACAGTCAACAAACAGGAGATAAAACGTATTGGCCAGGATATGAAAAATTAGAACCATGGTAAAGTCCCTGTGGGAATCTGAACTGGTTCAGCTGCCATGGAAAATGGTTTTCTTCTTAAAAAGTTAAACCCAGAAGTACCTGAAATCCCACTTCTAGATGTAGATCGGAAAAGAGCTAAAAACAGAGATGAACAGATACATATGCTCCATTACAGCACTATTCCCAATAGCCAAAAGACAGAAGCAACCCAAGTGTCTATAAACAGGTGAATGGATAGATGAAAGATGGTTTATATATGCAACAGAACATTATTCATCCACAAAAAGGACTAAAATTCTGATATTTGCAATAGTACAGATAAATAAAAACTTCCTGCTGAGTAAAATAGCTAGACACGAAAGTGCAAATATAGTAGGATTCTACTGACAAGAAACTGTCTAGAAGAGTCAAATTCTCAGACAGGAAGTAGATTAGAAGTTACCAGTGGCTAGGGATGGGGATGTAGCTCAGTGATAGAATACACACACACACACACACACACACACACACACACACACATAGGGATCAGGGGCTGAGGGAGGGCAGAATATGAAGCTATTATTTCAATGTATGCAGAGTATCTGGGATGATGAAAAAGTTTTGGAAATTGCTATTGTAAATACAATTAAACCACATTGTAAATATAATTAATGTCATTGTTCTGCCCACTTAAATGATTAAAATGGAATTTTTATGTTATAAATTGCAATTTTATACATATTAAAAATAGGTTTTAGCATAAAAAAGGAACTATGGGAAAGGCTAATTTTTAAATTTCTCATATGAAACTAAACTAACCCAGAGAATCAAGTCAAATAATGGAACCAGATCTTTCTTCCCACTCCCTGTAGCTGTCAAGGGATGTAGCCTTTGCAGCAATCTCTACTAAGACTGGGGCATAAGTTGCTGACAGCATGGGGTACCCCCCCCCAAACACACATGAACCAGGCCAAAACCAGGGATGCTGCTTTCTGCAGAGGTGCTGGAATCAGGGGCCCACAAACAGTGGGACTCCCTCAATAAAATACATTCATGTGGTAGATATTTGCTGAGCACCCAGCGCATGCCAGGCATTGCACACATGGTGAGAGGAGGTGCAGACCCTCGCTGGAGAACTTGAATTTGACCCTCCCTCAGAGATCTGGGAAGTGGGAGCCTGGAGCCTTGCTCCAACAGCAAGTAATGTTACAGTTTCTTTTCTTCCTAGGTCCTGTGGGAAGAGGTCAGTCTCACCAGCCTCCATTGGGGGGTCTGGGAAGCAATCAAAGGTTCTTCTCATTCCCATACACACACCATACTCCCCTTCTTACAACTTACAACACCAACTTACAACTCCCCTTCTCTAGTCAATGGTCTCCTGCCCTGACAGCCTGGAGAGAGTACAGAATCCGATGGCCCTGGATTCTGATCCAGACTCAGCTGTGTGTCCTAGGCCTTTCCCCGTATGTAAACTTGGGGAGAATGGTCTCCATATTCCGAGCATGTTATAAGGCCAGGGATGTGGAGAATTCATCACACCAACCATATCACCCTTGGGGTTCTCCCTGGGGCCCTGGGGCCCTTTGGGTCTCTCTTGGATAATTCATTCAACAAATTCTCTATTCTCTAGCACCCACAGTGAACACTCTCATAGACTGTCATGTGGCCCTTCACTGTGATTTCACTTCTTGTGTTTCTCATGTTTATTTTCCCACACCCTGTCCACTCCTGTGTGTAGAGAGTTAACACACTGCGGGTGCTGGTGGCAGATGGTCTGCAGGTGGAGGGGAAACACTGCAGGAAGGGAACACAGTAGGCTTGCAGTCATTGCACATTCGTGGAACTGACCGCTGCACGAGCTGGCACCAACTGGCACTCGGGTACTTCTGTCCTGGATCTACTGTGATATGGTTAATCCAGAAAAAGAGTTGAAAAGTCACTTCTTTTAATGAATTTTTCTATGTCTTTGAACTCAGCGTTTATCTTTTCAGTTTGGTATAAGACTTGATGGGATTGAGTGTAAGGGAAAGAAGAAGGAAGAAAGACAGGGAGGAAGAGAGGAAGAAGGGAGGAAGTGAGAAAAGGAGGGAAGAAATTAGAGCCAGTATCCCATGAGCACAGCTCAGCTTCCATTGGGAGAGAAGTGACCCAGAAATAGGCCAAAGGGGCAGAGGTGGCTGGGCAGGGATTTAACACAGGTCACCAGTAACATACAAGCAGACAATCTCCTGTCAGGAAATAGCTTGGTTTTATAAATGGCTGTCATGGGCCTTGTCCCTTGGAACCTGGAGGACCTCCCCAGGCTGTTACCCCAAGAGTTGGGAGAGCCTGGGTGCTGACTAAAGCTGGAGTCTCAGCTGGGTCATGGCATTCCTCAGCCTCAAGCCCTCACTCCAGGGAAGCCAGATGAGACCAAAGGCCACCCACTGTTCCCTGCAGGCTGCATGGATTCCAACCCGCAAGGAATCTATCTTTCAGACAGTCAAGGAAGAGAAAGACCCATTGAAGGACTCCAGGAGTCTGGACTAGGCACAACAGCAGGTCACCTGCCTTCATCTCTCTTCCCATAAGAAACCAATAGTTTTTCCCTACGCCCTCCCAGGCCATGCCACAAAGCAGGACAAAGTCCATATGAAGAAGCTAAGAGGCCTATCCTCAGCCTAGCCTCTCTAACACTGGGAACCTATCCCTGATTGCTCCAGTCCAGAGTATGAACTCCTCCCTAGAATTCACATCATGCAGTCTCATCTGAAGCTATTATTTAACCTAATGGATAACAGGATGGGCACTGGTGAGAGAAACCACCTAGGTTCAAACCCTACTCTCCTACAAGTCAGCTGTGTGACTTTAAATAAATTGTTGAACCTCTCTGTGTTTCGAGTTACTTAAGTAGAACATCAGTCTCATATAGGGGTTATGAGAATTAAAATAAGTTAATAGGTATAAAGTGTTGAGAACAGTACTTGGTGCACAGTAAGCATTCAATGCATGTGTGCTTCTGTTATTATTGCAATGCTAATCAGCATCAGGGAAGCATAGTCTTACAAGTCAGACTTAGAAGTTCCTGAGGTATAGGACCAGAACCTGAAATTCCTGTCTGCATGTTAGGCAGACTCAAGATGCCTAATTGTCATCATTCCTGTGGACTGATACCCTCACTGACAGCCCATCCATTTCACTTCCTACTACTGGAGAGCAAAGTATGTATACACTGGTTGCCAACAGCAGCCTTTAACCAACACTGGTCAAGATGGTACCAGAGTGTCTCACAGGAAACATGAACGGCACCAGAACTCTTGGAATGGACAATAGCCAGTCAGGCAGTGAGTCTCTGTGGTTCGAGGAGCAGGATTCAAGGAAGCAGAACCAACAGCTTCCCCAGGAGCTGTCACAGGAAAGGCTAAGCTTTGTGAAGACAGTCCTGCAGCAAATCCTGAGCCTCTGTACTTATGAACTCTGTGCTCTGTGACTTCTTACAAGTCCATTAACCTCTTTGGATCTCAGTTTACCCAGTTGGGTTGCTCAGAGACCAATGACTTTGTTCCTTCCAAATCCTTGGAACCTAACATATCGTTTTATTACAACCAGCATTCATCCATCCATTCATTTCACACGCATTGCTTGAGCTTTCACTCTAGCTAAGTACTCTGAGAGTCTAGTCGAAGAGAGGAAGAGAGGAGAGGGCAGTGCCAAGGATAGGAGAAGGGGATTCTGGTTTGGCTCAGATCTTTAAGGAAGATCACAGTACAGAATGACATTTGAGTGCAAGCCTAGAAAAAGCAGGAGGGCCAGCTTCACAGGTATCTAGGAGAAGGGTGTTCTGACTGAAGGAGCAGCAAACATAAAGGCCCCGAGGCAGGAGCATGCGTGACCTGTTTCAGTTACAACAGTGAGGTCTAGGAGGTCAGGGTGGCTGAGGCAGAGTGAGGAGACATGGACAGGAGTGAGATAGGGGAGGTGGACACTGGGTCATAACACGAAAGGAAGAGCTTTACCTTTTATTCAGTTATGAACCCTTCAAGCTTTAACATAATGAGTCAGACACTATTTACATGTTTTAGGGCCAAATACCTGGTGTACTGTGCAGTGTGAGCTCTCCTCCTCCATCACTGACCCATAAGCCAGCTGTGATTTTAGCCGGGGTACAGATACCTATTTCCCTGCCCAGACCTATGCCAGGGTCTAGCCTGGTTTCATTTTGGATCATCAGGTTGAACTCTCCCACCTCTCCCAAACCTGTAATGCCCAGGCTAGGCCCTAGCTTCTCTCCCAAGATCTTCCTTAGGGCCTCTGATACTCCTGACCTGTCTCTCTGCCGCAGGTCTTCCTCTCCCCTCAGGGCCTGTGAATCCACTGTATTCCATCACCCTGCTGGTCCTCATGACTTAACTCCTCAGAAACACTCTACCCTACCTCCAAATAACAGCTTCCTAGTCACCATCCTCACCCTCAGGGTTGCCTAAAATTCTAGTTACACTCATAGTCTTGTGTTTGTGTGAGGGCTTTTGGTTGGTTTGGGGTTTTTGTTTGTTTTGAGCCAGAGTCTTGAACTCCTGATTCTATACCTTCCAAGTGCTGGGACTATAAGAGTGTGCCAGCTGTGAGTGTGTGCATGCATGTGTGCGTGTGTCTGTCTGTGTGTGTATGTGGTACGTTCATGCATGTGCTAGTACACTCATTTGAGCATGTCCATGTGGAGGCCAGAAGTCAATGTCAAGCATCTTTCCTATTGCTCTCCATCTTGTATTTTGAGACAGGGTCTCTCACTGAACCTGCTTCAGCTAGACTGACTGGCCAGCAAGTCCCCAGGATCCATCTGTCTTTGTCTCCCCCAAACCCTGTACTAGAGTTACAGAAGCAAGTCATCATGCCTGGCTTTTTACATGGGTGCTGAGGATCCATGCGTACACAGGTTATATCTGTCGGTGCTCATATTTCTGGCCTAGACCCTAAATTGCCCCTAGAAACACATTCTAGGCACTCCATAAATAAAAAAATGAAGGTATGCCTAGGGAATGTGGGAACAGAGGAGAGACAAAATTGGGGTGCTGTGGACATGACCAGAGCCACGAGTGATGCAGGGAAAGGTTGGAGGAGAAGCTACCTACCTATGACATTTCATGGATGCCACCTGCGTTGAGAATTACTGTCCCAACTTGCATGTCAGAGAACAGTCTCAGGAGGTAAGCACGTTTTCTGGCCACACTGCCTGTGTATCTGTAGTCAACTCTGGTCTTTCTCATCCTAAATTCTGCAGCCCAGCAGAAAGAGTAAGCCCAATCCCTCCATGGCTGGTGTGGAGAGGGAAGGATTGGCTCACGACTTCATAGGAGCTGTCCACAAGGGCTTTCCAGAAATCAGAATGGATCTGAGTATGACATCTCCAGGAACCATTAGGGCCCATTTGAAGCTGCAGCAAGAATGAGGATGCAAAATACTACATGTGCAAAGGCTGCTCCTGAAAGCTGGGCCCTGAAGGGGTATAGGATTTTCTGTGGGAAGGTGGCATCAGCTACCATAACGACACCACCTGGACAAGCTTCCAAGTCCCTGGTACCCTTCTTCTGGTGCTGGCTGTGTTTCTCTCACCTTGTTTTGCCTTTATCTAGACAGGAAAGGAGCTCCAGAGAAGAAAAAGCAACCAGCTTCCTCCCTGAGAAGGGCCTTTCTAGAGAAATGAAAGATAGCCTAAGGCAGTTGAGAGTAGCTAGCATTCTGGCCCTCCTTCTCTCTAGCTCTTTGCAGCTCTTCCTTCACCTCTGGGCTCAGTCTCCTTCCTGTCTTCCATCATGAGGCCACCCTGAAAGGCCCCCAATGTAGGCTCAGCTCCTCCTGTGTTCCTTCAGCTTCCTGGACTTCTCTGTGGCTCTCATCATGGTTTATTCAAGACTTTCCTACAAAGCCTAGAAGTTATCTCCATGGACACGCAAAGCCCAACTGGTAGAAGGCCCAGCACTAGTTCACAGTATGTCCCTATACCTGCACAAGGTGGGACACATAGGATGTGCTCACTAAGAACCTATGGAATAAATGTTGCCAGTGGGGAAGGAACTGAGGCCTGCTCCAAGCTGATAGGAGCCTGGCAGAGCACATGGATCTACCTAAGGGGGAGTGTACAGGTCCATAGTAGGTACGCTGACCTACCATCTTAACTGTGAGCGGAAGTCTGAAAACTGCCAGGTGTTTAGGGATCCCTAAGGAGACCATTTATGCCCTAGCAGTGGATTAGCTATGGAAACCCAGGCTGCCAGCTTTCAGACACGTCAACGAGGTTGTCATCACACTACAGGCGTGGGGGGAGGGGCGAGTATTTGTGTGCATGCTCTATTTTAAACTAATCAGAAACATATAGTCTGTGCCAACCAATTTTCTCTCCCACATATTACATGTGGGGCACTGTGTAGGTGCTGGCACTTGTATTTATACAACATGTATAACACATCCACATACGTTAATGTGTTTGATCTTTTCCACAGCCCCGTCAGGAGGTGTCATCAACCCCCAGTTGACTGATGAGGAAAATGAAGCCAGCTTTCACTGTCACACAGTATGCACATGGCTGGGCCAGAGCCCCAGCCTGAGCTTTTGGCTGGTTCTCTACCATCTGCATTCATCACCTTCCTGTCACCCTTGACCTACCCCAGTCAGAGTTCTAGACCTCATCCTGTGCTGTGTATGAGGGCCCTGTGATCATGTGCCATGTGTTAGGACCCTGTGAGCATACCACCCTGGGTAGGAAAGGAGATAGAGGAACCCAGAAATCCCCTCTCCCAACTCCCTACCACAAGTAGCAACGCTCACTGGGTACAGAAAGACTTGGGACTCAGAGTCACACACAACCTGCTGTAGGGTCTTCTCTAGTTCTCTTAAAGTCTCACTTTCTTTCTTGGGTCTATGATAATGACTCAGTAAAAGGGGTGAGCACTCCCAAGTCAGGGCTAGGCAGTCAGAACACAGAGAAGGAGCCTCCACTGGTCTGTGGCCTTAGTGCTGGGCTCTTCCACAGTCTTTGACATTCCCAAGGTTTAAGAAACTTCCTCCTCTGCCTGTGTCTACAAGTGAGCTATTACAGCCCATCTCTTCCCTCTCCAGAGTCCAATTTACCAGGTCAGGCCAGAAAGGCAAGGTTTAAGGCCATGTGCCATGTGGTACTGGGGAAGATCCTCCCTACCCTGCCCTCAGGGAAGGCCACTATCCAGCTCACTGCTTCCAATCTTCTCCTAGAACCTAATGGAAATGACTGAAACCATTGTAGGAGACCAGGAGTCTAATTCAGAAAGGGGTTCCCCTGCCAGTGTGGAAGTTGTAGTAATGGTTCGCATCCCTATGCCACACAGAGGCTTCCTGCCTTCTCTTATATAGACCCACTGGACCAATCTGGAAAGGAAGGGGAGCCTGTGCCTTATTAAGGAATGAAACTCCACTAGAAATAGGCTAACTGCCCTTTCATATCTCTCAGGATGGGTGTCTGCCAGACAGGTGGGCTGAGGACCTGAGTCTAAATTCCTAAGGGTTTTTTTCTTCAACCCTTTCCCACTCCAATCCCACTATGCCTCTCCTACTCCCAACCCCCCCAACACTCCCCCAACACCCCCCACCCTGCCACACACACACCACCAGCCAGCTTCTGCAGTATGTCAGTGCTTTCCTGAAGCCCAGCCACCCTAGCCCACTGCCATGTCTATCCCTCTCCAACCCTCTATTTATCTCTACCTGTTCATACGGGCTAGCCTAACTCCACCTTTAAAAAAAAATAGATCTATTAGGTTTTGGCTTCCATAACAGTTGGTAGCTCTCTTCAGCATTTGTCAGAAAAAGGCTGGTGATGGGGGAGGTGAACTGAGCTGAATCAGGAAGGAAGGAAGGAAGGAAGGAAGGAAGGGAGGGAGGGAGGGAGGGAGGCAGGGAGGGAGGGTGGGGGGGAGGGAGGGAAGAAAGAAAGAAAGAAAGAAAGAAGAAAGAAAGAAAGAAAGAAAGTAAGAAAGAAAGAAAGAAAGAAAGATTCCTCTGGAGAGAAGCAGGTAGAGCCTAAACCTCAGTTTCTCCCATCTGTAAAAAGAACCTGTTTCACAAAGTTCAAAGGATCAGGTCAGCCATGGTGATACACACCTTTAACCTTAGCACTCAGGAGGCAGAGGCAGGAAGATCTCTATGGGTTTAAGGACAGCCTGGTCTACACAGCAGGTTCCAAGTTAGCCAGGGCTACATATGGACACAAGGAGACCCTGTCTTAAGAAAAAAAAAAGATCAGAGGATCAAAGAATAAATTTTGTTAGGGAAAAAAAAATTGCCACAAGCTGACTAAGAACCAATCAGCATTTAAGATCTTTTCTAGAGTTTTCACAGCTGTCCAGCTGTGCCTGACATTATCATTTTTACCATACACCTAAGATCACTAAACTGTAGAGCTGTTAAAGTATGTGCCTAAGACACACAGCTCAGTAGAAAGAAAACCAGGATCAGAACCCAGATGTGCTCTCCTCCCAGCTGGATGATATCTGGGCAGAAGAAGGAAATGTTGCTGTGTACGAAGAAGCTTCACATTGAAAATGCTGGCTCCTAGGAAGACCTTCAGGTGCATCACAGCCAACCCCCTCTACATACTGTCCTTAGTCCCCCAGGGGCTATGCTTCTGTGGCTGTTGTATGTTGTTAGGATTCTTTGTTTACATTTGTGGTGTGGTGCCTATTTCAATGATTTCGTGTTCGTGAAGCCATCTATTGGGAGGAGTCTAGAAACTCTGAGCTGAAGGAGACCTCTGGGAGAAAGTCTAAGCTCCTCACCAGTTACCTGAAGAAACTAACATCCAGAGAGGGAAAACCACTTGTCCAAGGTGACACAGCTAGTCATCCACCATGTCTGAAGTAGAGTCCACCATCTGTGATCCGGTTCTCTGCTCTCTCTACCATCCTGATGCACTGATTGCTCAACTTCATGGTCTGGAACTTGGAGAGGGTCAGGCAGGGGTCTGGAGTCTCTGCTCTTCCTGCTTAGGGTCGTTGGCCAGGAATGTGAGAAGGGTGTAGGCTTCATGTACTGGCTCGCTAACCTACACTGCACCCAATGAGAAGTGAACACTGAAAGATCCTCTCAGAATCTATCCAAGCATACAAGAAGGTGTCCGTTCTTGCTACCTGGGGTGGGCATAAGGACTGAGAAATTCTTTCTAGTCCAAGTTGTTCCCTCAGTCACCAAGACAGTCATGCTGAGAGCCCAGAGCACCATGACCTTGTGAGTCTCAGGTTTCACCCCTCCCCTGCCCCCAGCCTTCTCAAAGCCTCCTCAGGAAGGCCCAGATTGAAGCCACCTTTCCAGTCCCACTCGTGCTTCCTCTGATGGGCACTTTTTCTCTCCCTGTATCTGTGATTTCTCTTCCTCCTGTGTTTGTGTGTTTTATTTGTGCCCTGAGTCCTCAATTGTCCTGGGGTCTATGCATCTATTTTCCATCCAGTCTCTTGCCAACCTGCTGAGTGCCAGGTGCTTGTCTATGGGCCAGTGACTTGCAAAAGGGCCAATGTATTGTCCCAGAGAAGCAAAAAAGGAAAGGAAGGAAACTAGACAGGTCACCAACTTATCCTTCCTCCAAAACAATGTGCAAGAGCGGAGCCAGGCTTGACATCTCTTCTGTTTCGAACAGTACTGGGCACTTAAGAAGTACTTTCTCCCACCCTTGTGAGCTATGCTCCATTACCTCCCAGTTTACTGGGGAAACTGGATCAAAGACCTTAAGCAATGTTTCTAAATCACAAAAGTAAGCAGCGGAGCAAGCTCTAAATGCAGTTTTGTCTAAATGCTGAGACCTGTGTCTTGCTAACTCCACTTCTACCAATCCATGGGCTGGTTTGGTTTGTCTTTATTGCTGTGTGTCTTCAGTGCCTAGGACTGTGCCACACACACAGAAAGCACTATAAGTATGTGCTACCTCTGCCCAGGAGGGCAGGCCAAGGGCTTGTGATGCGAGATATCTGGACTCTGTCTCCAGAAACCTTGGACAATTGTTTCCTCTCCACCCTACTCAGGTCCCTCCTATGAAGGCTCCTGTAAAGGCCACGGAGGATGGCTGGATTTGTTGGACTTGAGTGTAGAGGCATAAGTTGAACACAATGACTAGTTCTTAGTGAGTTGAGGGATTGAAAGGCCTTTTTGATGCTCTGTGACCTGTACATTCTGAGGCCTCTTTCTGGCCTATGTGCATCTAGCTCTTTTCCCAGAACAGCCTCTCCTCTTTGCTCCCCGAACCCTGAATGAGCTGGACTGAAGTTGGCCACGATCCTACTAGGCAGAGAACTAACAGTTACGCCACGCACCCCAGCCCCATCTGAAGCCTCAAGAGTTTGCCCTGGGCCCCAGGGCCAGCTGTTTTTCTCCACATTCCAGCCAAAAATAATATGAGAACCAGGCTGTTTGGTGGAGACTTAATCTAATCTTCATTGCTTCAGTTTTAAAATATCCTGCCTGGTTTAGGGTTTCTCCTTACACACGAGGATGTGTTTTTAGTGAGATAGGTCTTAGCAGCAATGTCTTTCTTGTAATTAGAAACCCAGGCAGGCAAGCAAGGCCTGTGGATAGGTGTCCAAGCCAAACAACATATCCCCCTGAAGACATGATTGCAGCAAGCTCTTTCCTAGCTCCACAGAGCAATGTGAGCTCCTAGGGCTTGGTGCTCACTCATGCCTGGGGGTTCTGGAAGAATTCTGAGAAAAGGACTCAGCATTACAACTGCCTCTATCTTGGGTCTCTGCCTCCCACTGACTCTCACTCCCAATCAAAATGGAGACTGAAATGTGGCCTGCAGCTAGCTGGCTGAAAAGGGTGTGTAGAGGAAAACCCTCCAAGGAATCCCCAGTGGACTAAGGGGAATTAAAGACGAGCATTCCACCAGAACTGTCTCCAGTGTCAGGGCTTGATTTTCAAATTCAGGCACTGGAATTGAAGGAGTCTTAGCAAGCATGCGCTTTTGTATGAGTGCAGTGTAACTTCACCAGCTTTCTGGCCCAGGATCTGCTTTGATCTGCCAGCATGGAGATTGCTAAGTGAGGTCCAGGTTGTGGCTCATTCCAGACCAGCACCTACCCCGCCAGCATGACCAGATGTCACGCACCAGTTAGGGCCTTTATTCCCCATGGCATAAAAGAGCAGGGACTAGATCTCTGGTAAGTCAGATTCTGTGTTCACTGGAGTCATGAAGGATATTCCTGGGAGCATCACTGGGGAGAACTAGGCTGCTTCCCCCAACTGGGCAAAGCAGATGGTTCTTGGAATCATAGCAGTTTTTTGTTTTTTTTTTTTTAATTCAAAGATTTGGAAAGGCAGGAATTTCCCCTTCATAAAAGTCTAAGAACTTCTGCAAGTTGTGGAGACAGGCTCTGGAGACCGGCAAGGAAGAAAATAAAGGTGGAAGAACGCGACCGGCCTGCTAGGAAGCCTTTATTTCCTTTTTCTTTATTATTTACAGTGAGCCCTGTGCTTGCTTCATGCCCATCCTTCACTCCTTGCAGCCTAATAAGGGACAGCATGTGCTACATTCCACTCAACAGATGAAAAAACCAAGATCCAGCAGCTGGGGGACCTGCTGGTGGTAACGGCATGAAGCTGCCAGACCCCCAAATTCCAGCCCAAACACTAGCCCAGCGTGCTGGCCTGCCAACCTTGATTATCACCAATCACTTCTTTCCCTCCTTCCTTCTTTCCCCATCAGGTATTAGATTTAATTAAATTAACTGAGCCCCACCGCAACCACCCTGGCCAGGCTGCCTGGATAGAACCCAGCGAGTGCAGCTCCTCCCTCTAAATTCTGCTT
Organism: Eospalax fontanierii; assembly: GCA_035773235.1. NCBI lineage: Eukaryota > Metazoa > Chordata > Mammalia > Rodentia > Spalacidae > Eospalax > Eospalax fontanierii. The sequence continues at coordinate 28,933,611 of CM069539.1, read as the reverse complement.
CTCAATATAATTCAATCTTCAATAAGTCACGGGTCTCATATGAAGTGTCTTATACAAAGCATGGTGTATTGCTTAGGCTCAAGGCTCGTGGAGGCTCATGATTATTTCATTTTCCATATCACTTCCTTTGCCTTTCCTCTGCGGCATCCTTTTCACCCTCTCCATCCTGGGATCTGCATTTTATTTTATCCAGACACTTTGCCTTACATACTGTCACCTCCAGCAATTCAGCAATTGCAACACACACACACACACACACACACACACACACACACACACACATATGCACACCTTACAGTGTCGAAGTCCCTGTGCAACACAGGAGAGGAGAAAGAAAAACTTATAACAGTACTTCTCACTCTCCTCCAATTAATTTTTTAAATGTGCTCCAGTTTAAATAAATCAGGAACAAAAGTCCAAAACTGGAGGTTGAATTTCTGAAAGGTATGTGTATGTGTGTGTGCTGGGGGTAGAGGGGGCAGTAAATAAATACCAAGGAAATCTTGCAACATGTTGGAAGCCTATAAACTTTATTAGTTGTTTCTTTAATAAAAACAATTTCAAATGCTACAACACAGTATTATTAAGCTTCTAACATTTAAAACTCTAATTTGCCCCTGCTCTGCATCTGTTTATATTGCTTGCTATATTCAGGAAGGATAAGGAAATCAGGTTGAATGCTTTGGTTTGGTTCCTCAATCAGGTTAATAGAGACCCCCCTTTAAAACTCAGCTTTCTGCTTTCTGGGCATGCCTTGGTCTCTAATGAGTTACAGCCTTAGGTTGAAGATGAACATGGCAGAAAGAAATTTAACACACACTGTGGTGCACCCATAAACTTCAAGGCCAAGGAAAAGGAGGTATGTTTCCAGTTAAGCCAGAACTCCATGAATTAGGGATTCTCTACTCACAAGACAATAATTCTCCTTATTTCATCACTAACTTACTTCGAATGTGTTTATACAATTTATTGCTACTGAACTTCCAGGCAACTGGTGTAGAGTTAATGAAACCCAGCTTGGAGAAGCTTTGAGCTTTGAACAACTAACCACAGTTTAAATGGTTATGACATGCGGTCAAAGCCACAGCCCAGCCCCACTGCAGTTCTGCGTTAGGACCTAGTCAAAACCCATGTCATCTCACCTTTTGTGCCAAGTAGATTGAAAGGGGGTAAAAATGCTGACAAACAGCCTGCCTTGTACTTCCTCAAGGTTCCCAGCCCTTTAAACCTATCCATCTTACTGAACACAAGGCAGAGCCCAAGTAAATATTTTAGTAGGAGTTTAAATTGGCAACTGGGCAGAAATCCTGAAATCCAGTTTGGGTTGAATTGAGTGGGGTCAGGCCTACATAAAAACACTGTGGGAGGGGGCTGGCCGTGGAGGCACTGGGCAGCATTTAAAGCTAGAGTCAGGGATAGCTTTCAAGGCCATTCAGGAATGTACAGATGCAACTGGACTGGGCAGAAGTAAACTCATCTTTCAGATGAGTTACATAGACACTGACTTTTATTAATCCTCATTGTCACATGGCGTCCTCCCCCCAACTTGCTCCAGTGGGAACCCCAGCAAGCTCCCTCTTCCTTAACAGGCCCATTTTGGAAGAATAAAGGGGAGGTACTGGATTTGTCACTGCCGCACAATAAAAAGCCCCTTTTGAAAGCAGCACTTTCATTAACTTAAAGCAATCTACAGACTTAAAAGCACAGAGCAGTAAACTCCCAGAAAGCATCATAAAACAGCCAGTCTCAAGTTGGGTACACTTCACTGCAATTCGCACTAGGCATTTTACTGTGATCGTTGCTGGGCCCATCTCCCTCCAGTAACCCCCTGGCCCTAAGAGCGGCTCCTCTTTCTCCCGGCTTTCAAGCCTTTCGCGCTCACAAAAGGGAGGCGGTGACCAGGGAGTCTCTGTGGGGTCATGGCTCGCTCCCTGGCTCAGCTCTCTGCGGGAGAGAGAGCGCACGAATTCCAAGCCCGGAAAACAACAGCCTAGGAGCGCTGCAGCGGCAGTCGCCGCGCCCAGGGCTGCGGGGGCCAGTCGTGGGTCCCCGGACTTCAGTGCCCGGGAAAGGCTGTCTGGCTGTCTCAGCCAAGGGTGCAAGTGTACACGGAAGAACTCTCTCTTAGACACACACTCCTCCATCCCCCAAGAGAGACTTTACCTAAACCACCACCACCACCACCACCCCAAGTCCTCACCTCTTCAGGATCTTTCCTCACACCACACTCTCTTGAGCTATGCCTGAGCCTTGAGGATGCAGTTTGAGTGTGAGATATGAGACCAGAAACGAGAGACAACCCCCCCCCACACACACACACACGTTCGCACCAAGGTCCTGGGGATTCCGGAAGGTCAGAAGGCAGGGTAAAAAGGTTAGGGGCTAGAGCTTGGGGTAATTGGTCGTGTTGTTTTGGAACACCATCGTTTCTTTCAGATTTGAGTGTGGGAAGTATCGTTTAAATCTGCTTAAGATGGTTAACTTGGCTTTCACCAGTTGAAGAGCTTTCGAATTCCAGAAAGCCAATATCCTGGAGAAGTCGCAAGCTAACATGTGTAAGAAACCCCGAACTTTCTCCTCCCTCTGGGATGGAACACTTCACAGATCCTCCGGCCTGCGGGCTTCGCAACGTTGCCTTGGGACGAAACAGGCAGAGCTTGTGGAAGAAGAGGCGGCAGGTCTAATCGGAGCTCCCGACTTCGAGAGTGTCTCGCCCTGGGCGGCAGTCGCGACGCCTCGGGCCCTAGTGGCACCTCGATACTAGCGTTCTCCCTTCCCCGCGTCGCAGGCCGCTGTCCCCGCGGGCCACCAGCAACCGCCCGCCGCGCTGCGGCCGCAAACCCCAAGTGCTCCTGCAGCCCGCTTAGTCGCCAGGGTCCTCGGATCCACTCGGAACCTCTTGAGGCTGCCCTGTCTCTTCGCCTGGAATTTCCCTAGATTTGTCTGTTTCCCAGAATCAGTCTTCTAGGGCCTGGTCCTGTGCACCCCACATCCTCTCCTCCGTCATGTTCCCTTGTTGGGAGCAGCAGCAGACATTCTGGGCTAGCTTACCGCCGCTCGGATCAACTACTTTCTTGGTCCATGTAAATGCTTTTCTATCCGCGGTCTGTCGGAACGAGTGAGCAACCCTTCCCAAATTCCAATAGCCCGGACCCCAATAAAGAGTCGTGACCCTGCGGCTCGATCCTAAAAACGCTACCCACCCCTTCCAGCGCAAACCGCGGATCTAACGGGGCCCCATCTCCTACCTCCAACCCTCGGTTCTTGCCGGCGTGCAAACTACATAGCGGGCCTTCTTCAGTCCCAATTCTGGAGAAAACAGTCGGGATCCTACAACCCAAACTCTAGCCTGCCCCAAGCCCAACAGTCGTTTCGGGCAGATCCACAACCCCCTCCCACTCCCTACCGGGATCTCCCGGCTCGGGAACCCCAGGCTGCCCTAAGGAGAGCTCCCCAGAAAGCGCGGCCCAGAGCGCTCCTTTCTTCCCGGGCTTCGGGAACCAGGAGATCCCCTCGCCTAACCCGAAAGAAACACAAACTTTGCGCGGCACACTAGCACCCGGCCCCGTCTCCTTCGGCTTTCTGCTTTCGGGCTCTTTCCGTGCCCCCTTTAACAAATTCATCTCCCAGTTCTCTGCCTCGGGCCCCTAAGCCTCCCACCCCGCCGCCAAGACCCCCAACAATCCGCCGAAAGCCAGACACCCTACAAATTCTCTCCCTGCTCCGGGTTAGGGTCCCTGAGCGTGGCCCCTCGGGTCCGGGTGTCTCTGACCCACACGCGTGTCCCCCGTGCCCCGGGATCCTCCCGTGAGCCTCCCCTCGCCCTGCCTCCCGGGGCCGGGCAGGACGCGGCCGCCGCAGCTGGACTCCAGCCCCGGCCCCAGGCTACAGCTGCTCGCGCTTCCAGCCCGGCGGCCCCCGGCTGCTGACACCGAGAAAGCGGCCGCCACAGGGCTCGCGGAGCCGGGACGGAAGCTGGAGCGGCGCGGTGCCCAGCCTCGCCCCTCGGAGCGCCCAGCCGGGAGCGGGGAGCCGGGCTCGGCCGGCGCGCTCGTCCCTGCGCTGCGGTCCGGGGACGCTCTGGGCGCACGGCTCCCCGCCCGCCCGCTCCAGGCTCCCGGTCCCGCCGCGCTCCGGTCCGCAGCCCGCGGCTCGCCGCCGCACACAATGCGCCCGGGCCGGGGCCCGAGCCGAGCGGAGCCGGGCGAGGCGGCGGCCGCCGAGCGCGCACCGGCCGGGTCCCGGCGCTGTGGGCCGCGCCGCTCTCGCGCCTGCTCGCCCGGCCTCGCGCGGCTTCGCTCCGCGCTCTCCCGGCGCTTCCCCAGCTTCTCTCTGCACGCTCCCGCCGTCCCTCTCTGCTCCCTGCCTCCCTCCTCCCTGCTGCCTCCCTCTCTCTCCTCCCTGCTGCCTCCCTCTCTCCCTCTCTCCTCCTTGCCCTGTCGCAATGAATAATACTCTGGCTTGGGGACTGGAATAAAACACACGCGCTCTGAGGCAGCCGCCCGCAGCCGCAGCCGCCGCCGCTGCGCCGCCGCCGCCGCCTGCAAAAGCGTCTCTGACATGGAAATGAATGACAGCTTACCTGATGCCAATCTTCATCAGACTGACACCGGCGTGACAACACAGCCTATACTTCCCAGCACTGCTCGGGACGTCAGCGGCACAGGGACCCGCCCCCCGGACTCCCCCCCCGCACACCTCCCCTCTCCCCACTCCCCCGCCCCCCGTCGCCCCCACCCACTCGCGGCCCCGGCCGCTTCCGAGACGCGGAGCCGCTGGAGTGTCTCCCTCTACTGGAGGCTCGGTTCAGGCGTCAGGCGCGGGCCTGCTTGCTGCAGGCGGGAGGTAGTTGCATGCACTCGGGGTTGAAAAAGCCTGCAGACCAGAGGTTGCCTGGGAAAGGCTGCTCAGTGGACCCCAGGAACTCAGGCCACCCCTACCCCATGTCGAGTCCTCCTTAGCAACCAACTGGGGCAGAGTTCCAAGACATGCGGTGCTGAAGGGATTGAGATGAAGTGAAATTTTCTGTAGACCTCAAGAGAAGTCTCCAGAAAAATATGAATCTTAAAACTGGCAAGAAGTCCTTCCCTCCATCACCCCCACCCCATTCTTGCCTGGCTGGCCTCATTTTTATGATTGCATTTGAATAATTCTCATTACCTTGGCCCCAGCAAAGGTGCTCAGATGGTTAGTTATTCCTAGTCTCAAGAGCTTTCTTCTTCTGTGGGCTTCCTGGGGCGTTTGGTTCATGGAGGTGGGGGTGGGGTGTCACACGGTGATTGGGTGGAGTAGGGGGAGCAAGAACAAGGGGCAGAGGCCTTATCAGCCACTCAACCCTTGGCAAATGTCTGGCAAGCCTTTGGAAGCCAGTGCTGTTTTCATTCCAAAAAGTGCTTAGCAAAGCCAGTGAGTTCTAGGGGTTGGGGTGCAATAAGATCAGGGGCCAGCACTGTTTCAGCTTCAGCTTGTGGGGGTGGATTTTCCTGCTTTAAAAAGAAGGCAGGTTCCTTGTCTAAATGCCTTCTACGCTGGAAGACCAAAATAAGCAAGATGACTGCCCACTAATTGTCAATTGTAGGCTCAGCTACTAGGGGTTCAGACTGACTTGCTGCATAGAAGGACCTGTAACTCCTTCTGCCCCTATAGAGGAGCTGTTTCAGTCACAGGCAGGTGATCCTTTGACCCCGGCCCCAGGCAGGGTGCCTGTAGGAAGCTTAGACAAGCACACTGATAAAAGCAAGGAAAGCGGAAAGGGAAAACAGACAGCGAGGTTTTCAGTAAAGAATCTGACCAGAGAAGTTGGAGGCTGCCCCTTGGTCCATTCCAAGCCTCTGGGTCACCCCTTCCCTGGATCCAACAGCACAAAAAATGAGAGCTATTAGACTCTAAGGCTCATTCTAAGACTGCATCACATCCCAGATGTGCTACTATTTATCCAGATCCTGCTAGAGCCACCAAATTCCCCCTGTAAAATTCCTGTGGAAGAAACGCTTCACCCATATGTCCCCCTGCTACAGATGGGGGTGGAATCCTCTCATCTTCCTATAAATGCCCCAAAGACTTCACTAGGTGGATTTATGTCACCCTCGCTTCTGATCTGTGGTCAGAGACTGTGGCTGCTGACAGCATGATTGCCATTATATATTATACATTGTATAATAATATAATAATAATGAATGCACTTGCCCTTTTTATGTAGTACAGAAGCGCCAGACTCTAACCCAGAGGCTGGAGGCCTGGCTGCCATAAAGTCTCAGAGGGAAACCTGCTTCATATACTAGAAATAGGGAGAGCCCTGTGGCTCTACCCGGGACCCCTAGAGAAGGGATTTCTCTCTTTGTGAGGGCTGCTGGTGAGTTGGTAGAGCCTGCAGAGTCAAAAGAAGAATCAGGCTGAATGTAAATACTTAACCAATCAGTGGAGTGTCAGACAACATTGTAATTTTCAGTCACTAGAGCTGGCTTTAATCCCTCATGTAGCTTGCGAAAGCTTGAAAAAACTATGGTCTAACAATGTAACCATGGGTTTTAATAGTGTTGGAAGCAGATGTTTGACCTACCCCCTCTAGAAGCTCAGCTGTATGCTAGTGCTAAGGTGGCAGAGAGACAGAGGCCCACATTCCAGCCTCCTTCCTCCAGTCACTTCACTGTACTGGAGGGAGACAAACTTAATATACAAAAAAGTAATCCAGGATTCCAGCTGCTGACCTAGCTAGTAAATAGTTAATGAATGAATGATTTGTCAATATGTCAAATTCCCTGGATTCCACATCTAAATCCTGGAATCTATCAGTGAGGAGGAGGGATAGAGGAGAAATTAAGTTCATAGATCTTGTTCTACATACTTTACAATTTCTTACCCATCATCCCAGCCACATGTCATACAATTCAACAATTCATTGGCATTACCAAGTAGGTTCCTACAATCCCTAGTCATCATGCATACCTGCAAGCAAGAGTCCCTAAGCTTAAACTAGATCTTCTTTTCCTTCTCCCTGCTTCTCATTTGCCCTTCAAGATGAGTTTCCATACCAGGTTGTCTCCTCTAAACTCCAGATGTGTTCATTCCATGGCCCAGCTGAGTCCTGCCTCTCTTATCCTATGTATTAAAATTTAAGACCCCTCTATTGATCTGCCTTGTCTGCCATAACAGAATTATCACAAACTAGATGACTATAGCAATAGGTATTTATTTTCTCACTGTTCTGGAAACAAAAAGTCCAAAATCAGGTGCCTTGCTTTGTGGTGGTGGCCTCTTCCTTACTTTCAGATGGCACCCTTTCTCTCCCTGTGTCCTCAGATGACCTTTCCTGTGCACATAGCAGAGGAGGATATTTCCAGAGCCTCTTTCTTCTAAGAGGCTCAGTTCCTATTGGATTCCAGTCCCAACTTTATGACTTCATTTAACCTTAATTACCTTCTTAAAGGCCCTATCTCCAAATACAGTACACAATTAGAGTTAGGGCTTCAACATATATGGAATGGGAGAGGGGATGGCCAAGTCAGTCCCTAACTGTCTACCTACCAACTCTCTTCATTCTCGGCTTAATTGTTTTTAATGAACCTTGATGGATTGTGAGATCCTTAAAGTTGAGGGGCAATATCTCGCTTCATCTTAGGAGCCTTAAAGCCTGGTGCAGTGCCAAGTCTAGGAAACATATTAAGGAAATGCTTACTAAATTGGATTGAATGGAACTTATTTCTTCTTCATTGCCCCAATTGTAGGTGAGGGACTTATCACCAATCAACTGGGATATTTTTATTTTCTAAACGATCTAAAGGCTTCCAATTTCTCAATTTCTATCCCACAGACAATATCTGTCCTAAAACAACAAAAAAAAATTGATCACATTTTGGTTTTCCCTGCATTCCCTAAGAGAGTTAGCCTAAAAGTTTACTGAACTTTGCAACAGATGATGGATAAAGAAAAACCATACATGCATACACGCCATGTACAATTGAATATTATTCAACTACAAAGGAATAAGGTGCTGTCATTCGTGGACATTATGGATGAAACTAGAAGATCTAATGTTAAGTGAAATAAGGCAAGCACAGAAACACACATACCCAGTGTTCTCACTTATATGTGGAAGCTAAAAAATTGATGTCAAAGAAGTATTGACCTGGGTGTGGTGGTATACACTGGTAATCCCAGGACCTGGAAATCAGAGGCAGAGGCAAGAGGATCTCAAGTTCAAGGTCAGCCTGGCTTACAAAGTGAGACCCCATCTCAAAAAGCCAAGGGTTAGAGGGTATAAGTCAGGGGTAGGGCACTTACCTATCATGGGCAAGGCCCTAGGTTCATTGCCCATCACTGGGGAAAAGGTGGGGGGATTTCTATTGAATAGTGGTTACCAGAGCCTAGGAAGGCTAGAGACAGAGAGATAAGGAATGGATACGGGAATGTAGTTGAACAGGAGAAATAGCTTCTAATGTTCTATAGCATCATAGAGTAACTATGGCTGGCAACAATTATCAAATTTTTTAAATAACTAGTAGGGGCTAGCAAGATAGCTCAGTGGTTCAAGGCTCTTGCTGCCAAGTCTGACAACCTGAGTTCACTCCTCAGAATCTAATGATAGAAGGAGAGAACGGACTCCTGCAAGTTGTTCTCTGACTCCCACATATTCCCTGTGCCATGTACCTACACATATACATCCATACATACAATAAATTAATGCAGCATATTAAAATATGAAATAAGATGGGTGTGGTGGCACATACCTATAATCCGAGCACTCTGGAGGCAAAAATCAGGTGGATCTCTGTGAGATTAAGGCCACCCTGGTTTACATAATGAGTTCCAGACCCTGTCTCAGAACAAAACATTGATAGTAAAATAGCTAAAAGAATTTTGAATGTTCCCAAACATGTCACACTGTACTTCATAAATATATACAAATATTATATGTTAGCTATGCATAAGAAGTATTTTTTATTTTCTTGGCAGTGCTGGAATTGGAACCCAAGACCTTTTGTATGCTGAGCAAGTGTTCCACTGCTGATCCATACTTCCAACAAGAAGTATTTTTTTAAAAGTTTATTGAACTAACATAGCTTAGTTGGTAGAGTGCTTGTTTAGCATACAGTAGACCCTAGGTTTAATCTCCAGTACCACATAAACCAGGCATGGTGACTCATGACTGTAATCTCAGCACTTAAGAGGTGGAGGCAGGAGGATCAGAAGTTCAAGGTCCTCTTCAGCTAGTCAGTTCAAGACCAGTGTGAACCACATGGGACCCTGTCTCAAAAACCGAAGCACAAAATCCTCAGAGCTTATTGGGCTATAAAAAAGAGGTTCTTTGACAAACAGACTTCAAATTCCTCCTCTTCCTCCCCCCCCTTCTCTTCTTCTTTGACCTCCCTCAGAGTCTCCGCTCACTGCCTCTCCCACCCCAGCTCCACCTTCCACTGGATCATAGTGTGTGGACAGCTCGAATCAGACAGAACCTCTAGAATATCTCTATAATTCAGGGCTCTAGGTTTCATCCTAGAGAAAGTAATACTGGGCAAGGCTCTGGGAATGTGTATTTTAGAAACTACAGTGACAGAATGGTTTGGAAACAGTCATTTCTGATGGATCTCAGAAGCCCTGTACCCTTGCCCTCCTGAATTTGCTCTGGCAGTTTCTCTAATCTTCAGACTTCTGTCCCTAAATTCTGCTTTTAAGACTTAGCCAAAACACTCTCTCTTTTCAAAGTGTCCTTGGGTCTTCTACAAGCTTTTGGGTCACCTGGACCTGGCTCAGACCTCCAACCTATCACAAAATAGCCAGGCATCTGGGAAGTCATCAGTGCTCTCTGAGTCTCTGTTTCTGCATTTGTGAAATGAAGATGGTAATAGAAGCCAACTCATGAGACCATTGGGGATTAAGTAGTATCCTGAATATAAAGAGTTTAGCACAGTCCCTGGCACATGGGAGGCTCTTCAATAAGTGGCCGCCATTAGGTTTAATAGCCTTTTACCCAGGGCTGCCACAGCACTTTGCCCTGGCCTTTATTAGAGTGCTTATTTAATTGCCCTGAGGAAAAGAGAACTGTTTACTAGGAATGCTGTGACATACAGACCCTGAGGGCCATAACACAGATAGTGGAAGCAAGAGGAAGAAGAAAGGGGAATAGTGGCTTGCTAAGGCTCCTTCCTGACCCTGGACCCAGGTGGGACTGTGGTACCAGAGGGGTGAGAGTCAAGTGAGGAAGTCCCTTCCTTTCCTGATGAAGCACAAAAGGACTCAGCCCTTGAAGAAGGGGCTGCACAGTATAAAATCCAGGCCACAGAAAGTTGCCTGAAAGGAGGGGTTGCTGAATTCTGCTGTGCTGGAAGCCAGGCTGTCTAGGTCCGTTGCCCTGCTGGGATCCCATGACCCTTCTCCTTCTCCTCCCTTTCCCTCCCCTTCCCTTCCCTTCTCTTTTGACCCTGGGGAGGCATATTTGTTCTCTGATCCCATCCCCACCTCTGAGGCAGGGTACAAAGCTTGCCTCTCAATATATAATGGCAATTAATTAGGCCATGTCTTGAACCAGTCTCTCTAATATAATATATTACCCAAGGCTTTTGGGGGATCATGCTCTTTGGAGCAGTCTCCTCCAGTGTTGCTCCCTCTTCAAATCTACTCAGTGCCTTATCATCCTGAACTACACATGTATACACACACACACACACACACACACACACACACAGAGAGAGAGAGAGAGAGACTTGGTTGTCAAGTAGACCTACTCAACCCTCAGCTTCACATGAGACGCATTAAAATTTCTGAGTGAGTCCTAAATCTTCGCAAGGCCTAACAAAGTGAGAAATATCTCTGCCAATTTGAAAATATTGAGAAAGAGTGAGATTGGGACAGAGTATGTCAACTCCAGGAAGAGAAGAGAAAAGGTCATGATTACTTCCAAATTGAGCCATTTCTGGGAAATGGTATCCCAAAAGTATAGCCACAGAAATTTGAGAAAGGATAACACAGACCCTTGCTGTCCAATAAAGAAGCCTCAAGTCACATGCACCACCTGGACACTTGAAACCTGGCCAGTTCAAATTGAGATGGGCTGCCTATGCAATGTACAGGGTGGATTTTAAGACCCAGCATGCAAGAGTGTAAAATGTTTCATTAAGTGTTATTTTAGTGGGCTAGAGAGGTGGTTCAGCGGTTAAGACCACTGGATGCTCTTGCAGAGGACCAGGGTTCAGTTCTCAGCACCCACATGGCAGCTAACAACCCTCTACAACTCTAGTTACAGAGAATCCAATACCCTTTTATGGCCTCCAGAGGCACTGTTTGCATGGACATACTCACATGCATAAACGGCACATAAAATAACAATAAATTCAAAACAAGGATAATCATTTTAGAAGCAGGTATGGTGGTACAAGCCTATAATATCTGCACTTGGGAAGTCAAGGTAGGAGGACTGTGACTTCAAGGCCAGCCTGGACTATACGCAAGACCAAACCAAAGGCTATGGAGATCACTCAGAGTGCTTGCCTAGCATGGGGAAACCCTGGGTCTGATCACACACACACATACACACACACACACACACACACACACACACACACACACACAAAACTAGAGGGCTGGTGTGGAGATCAGTGGTAGGATTCTTACCTAGCATAAATGAAGCCCTGAGTTCAATCCCAAGCACTACAAATACACATATGTATGTTTTAGATATTGAAATGGTGATACTTTAGATACATGGAGTTAAGGAAAAGGATAGTTCATTAAAACAGTTCCATCTTCCTTTCTTTTGCTTTTTAAATGTGGCTACTAGAAATTTAAAGTCACCATGTGACTTCAACTCTTTTGTCCTGGTGTCAGCCCTGTTTCCACATTGAAACCATTGTCATTTGTCATAATAACATGTCAATGTGGCTCAAGAGCTCTTCAGTCTCTTTTACTTCCCCAAACCCCACCCAATTCCAGCAAAGATTGAGAGAACATCATCAAGACATCCAATGCCTCCTTCAGGCTGCAGAAAAACTCTCCTCTCTCCAAAACAAAGACCCCTTTCAAAACTGCGAGGAAGATCAGTCTCGGAACGTCTTGCCACCCATCGCCCTCCTGTCATCACCAGTGTCACCCCTACTATCACCAGCTGTCTCCCAAGCCCTCCGAATCTCCATTCTTAGCTCGCTCCTCATCACACTCCTGTAAGACCACCCTGCTTCCTTCTGCTCCCCCGGTGCCCAGGCCGCAGTTGTTACCTTTGGGGCTGCCTCCCACCATAAGCCCTCCTGAGCTGATGATTTTGCATGGCTGGCTCAAACCCCATCCTGGCAGCCAGAGCCTACAGCAGCCAGACTGCAGGGCAGGGAGAACCTACTAACAGTTCTAAGAAGCGTACAAGTCAAATTTTCCACAGGACCGGGGTCTGTCTTTTCACACTGTAGAAGAGTGACAAAAAGTGACCAAATTAAGGAACACGGTTTACTTAGCAAGGAAAAACAAAGCAAAGCAACAGCAATAGAAGCTAATACCTGTTATGTTTTCTCAGTACCAGTCTGCATGCTAAGAACCTAACTGCACATCAAACCTTCACAGCATCCCTGTGAGCCTTCGGGAAGGGTTCACCAGGTATGAACTCAGGGCAGTGGCCATGAGAAGCCACACTCCAAATCATTCTTGTGTGTTGCCTGGCTGATCTTGTGCTGTATCCATTCATTCATTGGCTGACTCAGTCTTTAAGTCTGTACAAGTGGATAGTTGATATGAAACTTACCAGTTCATCTGTTCCCACTCAACATCTGGCTAGCCAGACAGATGGTAGGCCCCTATGGCTACACAAATGAGCAGATTACAATCCTTGAGTCACATAGACTTTACAGGTTTTTAGCAGCCAAGAGACACAAAAAGGCCAAACTTATCTTCAGATTCCATTAATACTTCACAGCAGAGAAACTGAGGCCCAGTCAGAGAGGTAAAAGGTGAACTTCAAGTTAGCTTGGATTCTCAACCCAAATCAGCCAGTGTTTATCTTTGTGCCCCATATATCCTGGAGACTTTGCAAACACACTGTATCATGCTTGGCTGCATGGTCTCTCATACTCAGAATATTTTCTTTTTGACAGTATTTCTCATTGACTGCTATCCACGACAGTTACAATATCCACACCCAGATCGAAATTCATCCTCTCTTGATGCTCTACTTAATTGACGATACCCTGCTCCCATGTCCTTCTGAGCTCATGTGCTCATATTTTCCCTGTAGCAGAATGCACTCATAGGTTGCTTTGTTCATGTTCTAGAGTTTCAAATAAGTATGCCTAGCTCCTTAGACCCTAACAGCCCTGGAACTTCATAAAAGAAACTGTAAGTATCTCTTTCTGATCTCACAGTCTCTTTTCCCTCCTCTCAGCATTTGGCAATAATCTGAACCTACAGGAGTTGACAGATAAGTGCAAATGGCTGGACCTGTAGTGTGTATACTAATCCGTCTGCCTGTCTGGTAGTGTCATGGACTGGCATTTATAGCAGGAGTGCTTATGTATACGAGTATCAGAGTAAGCATATGAACGTGGCTGTGTGGGTGAGTTCTCCAGCTATTATGGTCATGGAAGCTTAACCACACATCAGCACAATCCGTCAATTTCCAGACATTATCTCTCATGATAATTTCCTGCCAAATCTTTTGAGTTGCAATTAAGAAAGTAGATAATTTGAAATATTTTCCTCTGCATGTTGAGGTGGATTATAATCCTAATTTGATAAAGACTCTTAATGACTCATTAGCCACCCTTGGCTTCACCTTGGGTCAGCCAGCTTCCCAGAGCTAGAGGCAGCTGGCAGCAGAAAGGCATGCTCGGTCATTACAGTTACCTCTTTGGCAGCACTAAAACAAAAAGACACAACAAAGCCTCTACTGCGTGGCAGCCCTGGAATTCTCTTTTCTTCAGCTCCTGGACTCTGGGCTTTGGTTTTCTGTTCCAGGCTTACACAAAGCCTCTGATTTCCTGACAATCAGAATGCTTGCCCTAGGCAGGACTCTGGGCTGCACCAGGAAGCATGAAGCATGGAGTCTCCCTCTCTCTAGATAGTGGGCTGGGGTCCCATCGCCGTCGTAAATGTTTCCTGATCTATATGATAATGTCCATGAGGGTAGGACCCAGTCTGCTTAGAATTATACTCACAAGTATAATTCTAACACTTAGAGCAGAGTCTGATTCTAATGAATGAAGAGGAGTAGACTGAGGGAAGGGGGCATCGTATGTATCACTGCCCTCTCATAAGGCTGATAGAATCTGGTAAAACGGGAAGCCCTTCCTGCTTGCAGTTAGGAAAGTCAAAGCCCAAGCAGGCACCAAGGTGGAGCAGAAAAGAGGTGAGATCTGCAAGTCCCTGTGCATTGGGCCTGGGTCAGCTCTGCCTGTCTGTGCTCTGCTTCCTCCTGCCTAGGCAGGACGGGTGCTCAGACAGCAGGAGCACATAGCAGACCCTGGACTTGCCCTTAGTCTTCATGTTATGCTAAAAGGAGACAAGCAAGAGTCCTTCTGGGGCCTAAGCCTGAAGAAATGAATATTTAAGGAACAATACAAACAAGAGCAGCCTATAGGGGAAACTGAGGAATGCCAGGGATGCTGTGAGATCAAAGATGTCACCCAGCCTCTACACTGCCCTTCTCTAGCCATATACCTATCACTCAGAAAAGCCTGTGCATCCCAAGTCCAACCTCTAGAAGCTGCAAAGGTGTTAACCAAGGTCAACAAAACAGGAAAAGAGAAAATAGTGCACTCAAGAGTTCCAGCATGATTTTCCTGAAAGAATAAAGAGGAAAAAGAGGTGACCAGTTCAGCAGAGAGGAGCCTCAAGCTGGGGGCCCGTGGCACAGCTGTCCACTCCATGGAGGGTTGTGAAGCTGAGCCCTAGGAGGTATCATTCTCTCTAAGGTGTGAGACATATGTACCTGACAAGACAGGAATGCTGATGGAAATTTTAGAGAACAGGTCTTTCTCCACCACTCCACACGGCAGCCAGTCTTCCCTGTCCCCTCAAGAAACAGGAGTGTTTCCTTTGGGATAAGGGAAATAGGAACAATACTGCACTTGGGGACACACAGCTTCCATCCAGGAGACTGGAAGAACTGGACATACCCAGAGTCATGCCGGAGTGACCTCAGGAGAAAGGCTTCCTGGCTCCCGGGTCGCCCAGTGTGAAGGCCAGCACTCAGCACTGCCCAATTCCATTCCAAGCTTTCAAAATCAACTTTCTGTGTTTCTGTGCCTCTTTCTCAGAATTTCCTTCTTTCCTTTCCTTTCTTTTTTTTTCCTTTTTTTTTTTTTTTAAATTTTCAGTACTGGTGATTGAACAGAGGCCCTTGTACACTAGGCAAGTGATCTACCACTGAGCTATATCCCCAGCCTAGTATTTCTTTCTTAAATATAGGAACAAACAGCTAAGAATCACCATATATTTTATCTGAAGTCTCAAATGTAGAAAGGAGACTGAAATAAATAGGAAAAGTGGAGATTGGGATAACAGATCTTTGGCAAGGAACAAAAGACAAGCTAAAAAGAATAATAACACTTTAAAAACATTTGTTATCGAAAAGGCCGTCATCATAAAACATGAATAGATTATAGTGGAAAGGGGAAATTTTAATTTCAGAAAGTCTCTCGGGGCTCAGTTTCAATCACCAGCACCAAAAGAGATCATTTGAACAACTGAAATTAATAATATAGCTAAATTTATTTTTCAAATTAAATGTAGGGCCAGCAAGATCATTCAGCAGGTAAAGTTGCTGTACACACTCACACACATGTGCATGCAAGCACACAAACACACACAAAATAAACAAATGTAAAAGGAAAATGTTTTTAAAAATTAAATATAAAGTTCAGAAGATAAAAGTAAAGAAAGCTTCCAGAGAGTGAATCAAAAAGAAAAGGATATGGATAAATAAGTAATAGAAACACAGTACCTTGATTATTTAAACAAAGAATGAATAAAGCCAATATAATGACTAATATATGCCAATGACCACCACCATTGTCATGTGTCACTTTACAACACAAGAATAAGAACAGTTTCCAAAACTTTCTAAAGAAGGCAAAAATGGACAAAAGAAGCAAGAATAAAAGCAACACAAAACTTTTTTGAAAGCAACATCAGAAGTCAAAAGATAGCAGCAGAATACTGCTCAGTTCTGAAAGAAAATGTTTTTAATCTATAATTCTACACTTAAATAAATTATCAGTCACATATCAAAGTAGTATAGAGATATTTGTAAATATTCAATAACTCAAGAAAGTTTCCTTCTGGGAAGCCTTTCTTAGCAAGTTTTTGGAGGAGGGGACATACTAGGGTCAGAGGATAGCCCAATGTGAGGTACATGGAGTTCAGGAAGTTATAGCTCTATCACAAGAAGACAGAGAAGGGAAGATTTAAATGATAGTACACTGAAACCTCCAATGACAGTTGCACAGCCTTCCTACAGAGCAGTCAATCCATGTCGAAGTAGAAAACAGAATGTTCTTGGCAGGGTGGCTTTGGAGGTAGGATAGAAATGGAGCAGATAAGCTTGAATGTATGGTGGACAGTCAATGGCAGATATACAGCAGGATCATTTATATATTTTTTAAGTTATAAGTACATTTATAAACTAGGTCCATAAGAAGGGAGAAAATAATTAATTCCAAACAAAAACAAAGAATTATACAAAACAAAAAAAAGATATATGGCCTCAATGTACTACTCGATTCAGTAGTAAATCAGATTTGTTTAGTAATTAATATGCAAATAAAATATTGACTGAACAAAAGAAAATTATGTGGGAGAGACAGAGGAGACGAAGAACGAGGTCGAGTCAGAAAAGAACAGCATAGGAGAATTAAATTCTCACCCACCATGCATAGTTTCTTAAATTGGTAAATCAATTGAGGGCTGGCTGGAGAGATGACTCAGTGGTTAAGAGCACTGGCTGTTCTTGCAGAGAACTCAGGTTCAGTTCCCAGCTCCCACATGGCAGCTAATCACTGTCCATAACTCCAGTTCCAACGGATCTCATGCCCTCTTCTGACCTCTGCAGGCATTGCACAACACAGATGCACTTGCATATATGCAGGTAATACACTCAAACACATAAAATAAAATAAAAAAATTTAAAATAGGTAAATCAAGATGTGGTAATATAAGCACATTATTTGGAAATCCAATCATATATATAAATGGGTGTGTGTGTGTGTGTGTGCGTGTGTGTGTGACAGAAATGAGCTGTGAGTTGACATGACTATCTCTGGGGACTTTGGAATGTGAAAGGGTGAACTAAGGAACCACTGATTTCCAAACTGCATACATAGTCTTTGATTTAAGCATCTTTTTTTTCAAAGCCTAGAGGGCTCGCACATGGTTTACCTTAGCTCTTCAAAATATGAAACCAGATGATGATTTGAGACCAAAACTCTAATAAATAAAATGCATCTTTAGCTGAATGTTTGTAGAGACTTCTTGGGGAACCCAACTCAGTTCCTGATGCCAATAAGATTCAAAGATTGGGCAGGTAAGGTGCTTGGTGGATAAGTGCTTGTTGTGCAAGCCTGACAGTCCGAGTTCAATCTCTGAAAGCCACATAAAAGTGTTGGGAGAAAACTGACTCACAAAGTTGACATACATGTTGTGGTACACACACACACACACACACACTAATAATAATAATAATGAAATTAATTAAAGAAGAAAAGATTCAAAGATTAAGAAACCAAATTCTAAATCATGGTAGCTCATGTCTGAAATTCCAGCACTCAGGAGACTGAGATAGGATGATGATGAGTTCATTATCAGCCTGGGCCCCATGAGTTCAAAGCCAGCCTGAGCTACAATAATGAAACTGTCTTTAAAAGGTCATGGCAGAGAGTGTGTAGGAGATGTAGCTCAGTGGTCAAGCATTTGCCTAGCATGCACAAGACCTTATGTTTGATTCTCAGCACTAAAAGGAAGATCAGGAGTGGGGTGTGAGGAAGAGAGGGAGGGAGAGAGCAAGAAGAGGAGGAGGAAGGGGAGGGGGAGGAGGAAAAGGAGACAGCCCCTAGTGTGAACCTCAGTAAACAAACATTCCACTTCCTCCACTTGGAGAACTTCTCTTCCACATTTAATGCTACCAGGCCATCACTTCCTTTAGAAAATCCTCCTGGATACTCCTCCCTAGAGCTATTGCTCCCTCTTTGGTCTACTCCTGTCTTGAGTCTTATGCCTATGTGTAACAGAGCATCCCACACCCATGTGTCAGTTCTACATGACCCGTCTCTTCAACTACTTTGTGATTCTCCATGAAGTCATTAGTTCATGCAAGCTTTGCTGCAGGTTAAACAGTCACCAACTTTCAGTGGCTCACTACACATATGCTTAGCTCTCTTACTGCACTGTGTTACCTGGCCTTTCCATTGTGGGAACTTGTCAGAAGCCTAGTCCTACTCTGGACATGTCCCTCTCATGACAGATAGAAAGGGAAAATGAAATGTCCCTGAAGGCTTCTAACCAGAAGTGACACACCATTGCAGCTCCAATTTTATTGGTCAAGCAAGCCAAGCAAAATGACATATCAGCTAAGTGAATGCTTTTACAGAGAAAGTCAGAAAGCAATTGGGTCACACTAATGCCATCTACTACCATCTCTTGGTAGGCACATGTTTTATTTTTGTATTATGGTCCCAACACAAAGCACTCTACGCATCTTCACTCTTCTTATTTGAGTTTTCATATGAGAACTTAGGAGATTTGAATAATTAGGAACACAGCTCAGCTGATAGAGTGCTTGCCAAGCACGTATGAAGCCTTGGGTTCCATTCTTAGTGCCACATAAACAGAGCTTGATAGCACATACCTATAATCTCAGTATTCAGAAGATTGAGGCAGGAGAATCAGGAGTTCAAGGATATCTGGGAGCTGGGGAGATGACTTAGTCAGTAAAGTATACAAGACTGTAACCCCGGTGTTGGGAGCTTGGAGACAGGTGTATCTTTGGAGTTCACTGGCCAGGCAGCTAGCTAGTCTAGAGGTCAACTGGCTCCAGGTTCAGTGACAGACTCTGCCTCAAAAAATAAAGTAGGTATTGGTCAGGGAGGCCCCAGAGGCTCCCAAAACAACACAGGCTGTTTCCATTGTTTTTGGTTGCCAGCCATAACTAGATAGTAAGACCCTCTTGTTGACCTACTCTTTGGTTATAGGATATAGTGAAATCAATCTGAAATTGACTGAGGAACCTTCCTCCCTGCTAGTTAGCTTTCACAAAGCTGGAAAGTACAATGGAGGCTCAGAGAGGAAAAAAGACATAAATGGTCTTACCCCCTGCTGGATCCTGCATGCTATAATACCAACCTGCCGGGTAAGATGTGCCTACTGGTGCAATAGTGCCATAAAGGTTATGGAGGTAGCCACTTGCTTTCTGATTGAATCTGAGGCCTGTTCCATGGGAGAGAACTTATGCTTTGTACTGTGAACCTGATCAAAATCCCATGGCTCAGAAGGTCATAGACTCTAGGAGGGAACCTGATACTGTTGTTTTGTTAAATGGACAGACATTCTGTTGAGCTGCATTCTAAATATTTAAGTTTATACCCATCGATTAGTGCTGTTCTCAGCCTTGGTCTTTTTTTTGTAGTGAGCAGCAGTTAATACAGATTGTTAACTGGCCAAAGTGCTAAGAATAAGTGACTCTGAATATTCAGCCCTAAATGAGACATCTACATCAGCCAACCCTAAAGATCAAGGAATGCCACAGGGAATGTCACCGAATGTAAGCTGGAAGGTTGAGGGGAGCACTGTGCAATGCTGTCTTCTTGACTTGACATGTCCATTGCACCCCTTGAACTCACTGCAGCTATGGTTACCTGCATAAGATCAAGCCAAAAAGGTCAGTCAATATTCCAGCAGGTGGCACTAAATGGACTTAGTAGGTTACAAAAAAAAGGAGGGGAGGGCAGGTAACAAGAAAGGAGGAGGGAAGATGTGTTCAGGAGTATCTGGGGGAAATAAGAGGAGCAAGTTGAAGGTGGATATGATCAACACATACATGCATATACATGTATGAAATTGTCAAAAAATAAAAATATTTTTAAAATTCCGGCATGAATGGTAGATGGGCTCGTGAGGCTTCCCCCCTAGCTGAGGAGCACTGGCAGTTAATGGCTACAATGGGAGAGTCATTTTTTTTTTTTTGACGCTGTGGCCACTGATAGGTTGCTCATGCTCCAGGGGATGGGCCCACACTTCGTGCATAGGCTGACAGCAGTAACTGTATTCTCTGGGTTATGAAGAAAGACAAGGGGACCTGAAACTGGGAGACAAACATACTGTGGCAGTTGAGGGAATGACTGTATAAGGTTGGGGGATGGATATGATCAAAATACATTGTATAAATGTATGAAATACTCAAAGAATAAATAAAATATCATATACACAAAAAAATAATAAGGTTTGGGGACCCAGTGAGACAGCCTAGTCAGTAAGGCACTTCCAGTCAAGTTGACAGCCTAAGCTTGATCCCCGGAGCCCATAATGTGATGGAAAGAGAGAACCAGTTCCTGAAAATTGTCCTCTGACCATCACAAGCTCACCATGACACACAGTGTCCCCTCAACATAAATAAAAGTAATAAAAAAAACAATGTGGAGAATAAGAAAGACACCTGACATACAACTCTGGACTTTACACATGCACACACAGACACGCATACACACAGGTGTGCATAAGTATCTCATATACATAATGCACACACTCAAAGGAACAAGAACATCCACAGAGACACACAAAGAAGTTCAAGGTCATCCTCGGCTATATAAGAAGGCCAATGTGGGTTACATGAGACCTTGTCTCAAAGAAAGAGAATGATTTAAGAGGAGACAGGACCTGACGCTTCAGCAGCAAACTTACAGTATCAAGCACCAGTGAAGACTCCAGGGTGCCCAGTGAGCCTCTGAAATCCTTCTGCCTCCCTGAGCTCAACTCAACTGAATGTGGAAACACAGCTAAAGGAATGAGTTATAGAGTCCTATGGTACTCTGTGGGGGAACCACAACTCATAATAAGCTCATGAATATATTCAAAAGGTTTTATTTTTTTATGTATATGTATGTATGTCTGTGAGTTTGTATGCACACATGAGTTTGAGTACTCAAGGAGGGCAGAAGAAGGCATCAGACTCCCCAGGGCTAGAGTTGTAGGCAGTTATGAGCTGCACTGTGTGGGTGCTGACAGTGGAACTTGGGTTCTCTGCAAGAGGTTTACTCTTAACTACTGAGACATCTCTCCATTCCCTCATATATTTTGAATGACATAGAAGAGAGGAACTCAAAGGCTCCAAACATGAAAAACAGTAAGGAGATGGAAATGTAAATTAGCCAGATTTGATCAGTGCATATTGTATACATATATTGAAATATCACACTGTACCTCATAAGTATGCATGATTATTATGTGTTAATCAAAAAATTAAAATCTTTAAGGAGATGGAAATGTTTGTTACACTGATTTGATCATCCCACACTGTATACATGTATTAAATTATCGTAGTGCACTCCATAAATTTGTGTTACAATTAAAATAATAATTACTTTGTGAGTGTGGGTGTGTGTGTGTGGAGACCAGAAGTCAACATCCAGTTTCTTCCTCACTGGCTTTCCACCTTGTGTTTTTTTTTTTTTTTTTTAGACAAGATCACTGTATCAGGAGCTCATTGATTGGGCAAGGCTGGCTGGCCAATGAACCTCAGGGATCTGCCTATCTCTGATCCCCACAACCTAATCACTGAGGTTACAGACACATACTGTACCTGGCATTTTACATGAGTGGGAGGTGATGGGGGCTCCAAACTCAGGGTCTCCTGTTTACACAGTAGGCACTTTACCAACTGAGCCATCTTCCCAGCCAATAATTATATATTTTGTCCTGGCTGGCCTGGAACTTACCAGGTAGACCAGGCTGGCCTTAAATTTACAGAAATCCTCCTCTGCCTTCTGAGAGCTGGCATTAAAAGCTTGCACCACCACTTTCAGCCAGTAATTACTTTTAAAGGGATGAACTAGATGATGTCTTAGGTCTTTTCCAGCTCCAGCCTTTCAGTCATTGTCACTGGACCCCTTAGCCTGGGGTCACTGAGGTCTATCTGCCACCATCTATTAGGCATTAACATTCAGGCCAATGACTTGGGAGAAAATAAGCTCCCAAGTTATTCCAAATGCTAAATGAGTTATCTAGAAAGTAAACACTCACTCTGTCAGTAAAATAAAACTTTTCAAAGATGAATGTGTTCTCAACAAAAATGTTAAGTGGTAAATGCATTTTTAAAAATTTTATTTATTTATTTACTTTATCTTTTTGGTTTTTTTGAGACAAGGTTTCTCTGTAGCCACAGCTGGACTAGAACTTGCTGTGGAGATCAGGCTGGTCTTGATCTCACAGAGATCTTCTGCCTCTACCTTTCAAGTGCTAGGATTAAAGGCATGTGCCACCACATCCAGTGTGAATGCATTTTAAAGGAACCATTTCTGTTTTGGATACATTATTCTAATCACAGGAATCTTCTGTCATGCCATCCCAGTGCCCATCTGAATGTATCACACTAGGTTCAGGTTCACAGACTTCATATGTGTCTCTTGAAATTGGTTTGTACTTGGTAGGAGCTTGGTGTTTAAGGAAGATATAGGCTGCTTATACTTTGGGAGCAGTGCAAGTATTACTCTCAAGCCCTCTGTATTTATTTACCTCCATCACTCTATATCTGTACTTTTTTTTTTTCCAAAAGCTTTCGGGGGAAAAAAAAAAATCTAAAAAGAGTTGAAAAAATCCTGTGGCTAATGGGCTGGTGTATTAAGAGAATTATTTAACAGATGCTGGGTCCTGAACCCTGTGTTCTCATCACCAGAGGCAAATGTTGAGGTTATCCTGTTTGATTAGAGAAACCTTTAAGTTTCCACACGTAAACCATGGGTGGCAGCCCCAGTGTCCGTCCTATTAGAAGACAGTAGTGAAATGAACTCTGGTTTGTGCCAAGTTCTTTACATGGGCTGATTTGTAACCATCATAACAGCTCTAGGAAATCAGTGCTGCTGTCTCCACTGAAGTGACGTGACAGTCTATCACAGAAAGGTTAATTAACCTTCCCATGGTCACATATTAAATAGCAGGGCCTGGCTTTGAACTCCGGCAATCTGGCTCTAGAACCTAAGATTCCCTGTACACTATGCTGTCTGAGCAGCAGTATGCGACTTGTGTGACTTGGGTTCATTCCTGGATATAGACTTAGCCTAGGACCCACAAGGAGAGCATCATCCACGTGTGCTTAAAGACCTTTCTCACCTTGGCCCAACACCTACATTCTAATTGTGGGTTCCATGAGCAATGTAAATGTGGTTTTGGTACACTAGGAAGGCTAGTTTTTGGTCTCCGCCCTCTGGGCTCTGACTGAGCACACGCTGGCCTGGCGGGTGGGGGAGGGGTGTAAAGAAAGGTAACCTTTCGTAGGGACAGAGAGGTCCTGCTGCTGGTGGCCACTCACCGCAATCCCCAGGCAAGGCTCTTTCCCGTAAAGACCCATCAATACTGCCCCCATCCCACATCCCCACCCTTTCCTGCGCCTCAGTCTATAACTGCTATCGATTACAGTCCAGCAGGGAAGCAAATGCCAAAATATATCAATCAATCACCAAGGTGGCAAAGAGAGTTTATTAAGAGCATTGCACCTTCTCTTATTTTCCTGCCTGCCTTAGCTTCCTCAGCCTACTGGCCATTTCTTTTGGAAGGTTTCCAAGAACTTTGCAGACATGATCTGATGGCTGGTGGAATTTCCTCTATTTGGGGAAAATTTAAACCCAGAGAAGGAGCAAGAACAAGTTCTATAGTGAGAAGATGGAAACCAGGTGTGTGAAAATATGCGCTTGTCTGTGGGGTGTGTACATGAAAATGTGCAAGGACTTGTTTGTTTAAAGAAAAACCCTAAGACTTAGTCACATTTCAGAAACATTTGGTAATTATCACTGAAATTTTTACAAATCAATTCCTTCTGGTCGTTTAATGTCCTTCACTAAGTGGTTTAATTGTGAAATTTCACTTTATAATTGAGTTCATTTTAATGCAGAAAGAGGTAGATTTGCATAAGCAAATGACAAACAGTTAACAAAATCCATTAGCAGAGAAACGGGTATCCATAGAGCCACACACCTGGGTCATCAGCAGGAATCAAAACCTGGGTAGATTCCCAGCCCACACCAGTCTGGCAGCTCTGACCCTGATTGAGGATAGGAGCTGAAGGATTGCTAGGACTACAAACCTTCCAGCCTGGTAAGGCCGGCAAAATAAGGAAAGTCTTGCTAAGGAAAAAGACCCAAGATGTTTGCTTTGCAAGGAAACTCTAGATATGGATTTTAAAAGAACCATCTGTTTTAGACAGCTCTCTGACAACTCCTGTTGCAAGTCAAAAGAGCACTGGTCTCAGAGACTGACTTCCAGTCTTCATTCTGCACTAGCCAGCAAGGACTGCCATGGTCCTCTGCTGTATGGTGAGGAAGCTAAACAAGATCACATCTGAATGGCTAACGTTTTTCAAAAACCTTTACCATCACCGTTCGTTTGCTCACCTATAAATTCTCCTCTTTGCTGAGCCCTTGCTCTGAGCAAGTGCTGCAGAAATGTCATTATCCCAAGGAGATGGGGTCAGGGTGAGGGGTGACTGCTGGAGAACACATAAACAAGTGACCGGCGAGGCCCTGCCCTTATGAAACTTACTCTCTAATGTGTGCCATATAAACTGAATGCGCTCCCCCCATTCCTTGAAACCTTGACCTTTAATGTGCCTGTAGGTAGATAGGTAGACCTTTTAGGAGTAAAGCTAAAGGAGGTCAAAAGGGTGGGGCTTTGATCCAAAGAACCTGTTATACTTTAGAAAACATAGAAGACTGATATGATATTCTCTCTCTCTCTCTCTCTCTCTCTCTCTCTCTCTCTCTCTCTCTCTCTTTCTCTCTCTCTCTCTCCAACTCCCCTCCTCCCAGAGGCTAGGTGAAGACACAGCAAGAAGCAATCATCTACAAGCCAGAAAGAGAGTCCTCAGGAGACACTAACCTAACTGGCATCTTAATTTTGGACTGCCAACCTCCAGAACCATTCAAAAATTAATTTCTGAGCTGGGCATGATGGTGTATGCCTTTAATCCCAGCACTGGGGAGGCAGATAGCCAGATCTCTGTGAGATCAAAGCCAGGCTGGACTACATAGTGAGTTCCAGGTCAGCTAGAGCTACAGGAGAACCTTGTCTAAAAACTAATAATAATTGAATGAATTTCTCTTGTTAAGGTTTTGTTGGGTGGCACGCAGTACTATGGGGGGACAGGGAAAGGACTCCGAGGTAGGAGGGCACAGACTAGGGGCCCTGCCCCATCTGGTAGGAAAGGAAGGTTTCCCAAAGTCGTGCCATCTGTAAGGCTAGGAGGATTCTCTGGAGCAACAGAGGGATAAGGAATAAGGATTAATAAGGGATAAGGATTCCTGCATGGTAAAGATGCAGATCTGGGAGCATTCAGTTCTGTGGGAGGAGCTGGGCACATTTCCTCTCAATGGAGCCCAGAGGGTCAATCAGAGGAAGAGACACCAGAAGGAGGCTGGGGTTGGGATACAAGCAGATATGCCTTGAAGATTTTGAGGGCCAGAAAGCTGCTAGAACTCCAGACACTTCAGACGCATCCCATCAATGCTTTTGGTTCCTCTGAACAAATGGCAAGGTGTGTTCTCATGTAAAGAGAGGCAGCCAGCTGTTCCTGCCCCTTGTCCACCAGCCCCTCACTCTTTGCCTGCTCACACCGGGGTTTCCTCTTTACCTTTCAAAGAGTCTTCTGGGACAGCCTCCTCTTCAGGTATATGCCTTCAGTTCTGCAAAATCCCACTGTTTTTATTAATAACTTCTACTGCTTATTGCATTAGTTAATGCCAACCAAGCACCAGGCGTTGTTCTAGGGGCTTTATCTGCATTAGCTCGTTTAAGCCTCACATGAACACTGTGAAGTAAATTCTATTAACTCCAGTTTATGGATGAGGAAACTGAAGGACCAGAGATTAAGTCACATGCTCAGAGGTACTCAGCTAACGCAGAAGCCAGAATTAAAACGGGAGACAATCCAACTTGGTGTCCACATACTCTACTGTCAAAAAACAAAATGAAACAAACAAACAAAAACCAGAGGAACTGGGTCTTGGCTAAGTTCCCCTGGTTAATTTAAGTGCTATAGCCAGGATGAGAACTGAGATCATTCTGATTCCAGAGTCTGGGCTCTTAAACACTTGGAAGTGCTGCCTCCTGAGGGATTGATGAAGAAGCAGATGGCTTTGATAGCTACTCAGGAAGGAGATTAGAAGGCCTGCCATGGGGTAGTAAAGGTAATTAAAGGTGGGAGGCAGCCAAACAGACCATGTAGCCAAATAGTCATCATCTTGCACCACTTACCCCTTAATCTCATTCATCCATCCATTCATTCATCCATTCATTCATTCACCAAATGCTTACTCTTAGTCTCCCATGTCTCAGGCACTGGGTTGAGAAAGGTAGGCATAGGAACAAGTAAATGTTGAGAATGATTGTGGCATTTACTAGCCTTCTAGAGGATGAGGTTGATAAATAAATAAACAGAGCAAATTATTACAGTGTGATTTCATTTATAAATCAATATGTATCTCTTTACCTACCTATAAGATTTTATGAAGAAGACAGCTTGCCCCTGCCTGCAGAAATCACTGGAACCATCACTCTAAAGATGGTGCCAACTGAGCCAGGCAAGGATGATGGGAACATCCTAAAAGAGCAGCTGAGGTCTTCAGAGTTTCTCAGAAAGAACATGGTGATGGATGCCTTGCACTCCTAGACCACAGAGACACTGAATGAGAACTGTTCACACTGAAACAAGACCTCCAAGTCCTATCTTCCCACAGATGAGCCAACTGAGCAGGGCCAGGCAAGGTCTGCTTCAGTAAGCATGCCTTCTCAAGGCCTTGCAATTACCAACCGTGCCTGCACAACTCAGCCCTGATTCTAGGCATGGCTTGCCCTAGGTTCACACAGCCAGCAGATGGCCAGTACTTTACAGTCAACAATGCAGGGCAAGAATCACTGCAGCCTCTACACCAGTCTCCTGGGCTTTGGGATTATGGTTGTGGTCAGTAAGGCCAGGAACAGGAAAAGATGAAGAAAAGAAGTTAAGTAGTTTGCCATGGTCTTATAGTTTGTACACTTGAAAAGGTAATTCTAAATCTTCGTATCTCCCTCCAACCCACTCAGGTTCCTGGCTTCCTATCCAGAAGTCTTCAGTGTTTGGAAGTATAGATCACTTCCATATTTCTCATTCTCTCTTTATCTCTCTCAGTGTCTCTGTCTCTCTGCCCTCCCCTCCCTCCTCTGTCACCTGCTCAACCAACTCCACACCTTTTCAGTATCTTTTTAGGCTGAAGATTCTTGTTTCAGCTGGTATGGGATAACCTCAGAGGTCAAAGGGTTGTAGTGCTGCAGTTGACCAGCAGGGGGCAGTCCTATTGCGAGTCTCTGTCCTGCCCCCACCACCCCAGCCCCCAGCCCAGTCACAACTCCTTAGAGATGCAAATTGAGAGGCAGCCTTCCTAACCCGAGAGGGCTGCTAATTCTCTGACGAGTATGCAGATTTCCATCCTGCTTTTGCCCGAGTTTATTTGTTTTACTTTGCAATAAATTTAATACAGACTCCCTGAAGCAGAGAGGCAGATGGACTATAAACTCTGCATTTTGAGCAGCCTTAGTTACTAGGTTAGTGTGGGTTTCGATCCCTGCTTAAATTATATCTATGAAATTTGACATGGATTTGGGTTTGGGGTTTGCTGACTGGTTGGTGCTCTGGAGCTGCTCAGAGGGAATTTACAAGGCTTAATTTGATTATTGGGACTTTAATTTCTCACAGAGGCTAACAAGGAGGCTGAGAAGCCTGGCTAGGTCTAACAGGAAGATAGTAAAGCAAGAGAGTGAACTGAGTTTTCTATGGGCCCCTAGTGTTGATGCTATCAGCATTGTTTTTGCATGTTTCTTACAGGGCCTGAAGTCAAACACACCATGGACTATGTGGAAGGAAGCCTGCTGACTTCCCTGAGGGAGTCGTACTGAGGAAAGTACTTATAAGGAGCTCAGAGTCTAAGGGGGTTAGAAATCAGATGCACATATGGGACAGACATAACTAAAACACCTGTAAAGAAATATGAACAAGAATAGTACAAATTAGCATTACACAGCAATGTGAATTGGTCTTAGGGGATAAGGTAAAAGGAAAGAAATGCAACTGCTCCCTGCAAGGAAAACCCCTGCCCCACACCAGAAGGTACAGCCTCCACCTGTCCCTGCTCCCCCGATGGATCACTAAAGAAAGATGGTGGGAAAAGCCTGGGCTCTTGGTTCCGCTTCACTAGTTCCTTCTTTGTACAAATATTTGAGTGATACATTTAACCACTGAAATCAACTGATTACCATGAGTAACAAGTAAGATAACTTTAATAAGGATATGTATATGTGTAAAAGGACTGGACTGTTAAAAGTATGTCACAGACAGATGCCATGCTCCAGATGTGAAACAGCCACATTACAGCTGGAACCCTCGTTCAGAGGAACACTGTGAGTGGAATTTTCAGGCTCTGTCAGTGAGACAGACTGCACCCCCTGCGCCACAGCCCCATGAGTTGGGGTCTACAATCTAACAAGGTGTGGTGGCCAAGGTGTGGTGGTCTTTCTAGATTCACGTGTGTGCAAAACCTGCCTGACAGCCAAAGAGAGAGGATGGGCACCTGGGAAGCTTCTAGAAGCAGTAGAGTCCAGGAATTGCTCCACAGAACTCTAAGGAGGTCTTGGATCACTCTGACTGAGGGAGGCAGGTCGTGCTGCAGGGTTGGACTTCCCTTGAGAGAACCACAGGGCCCAGACTGGAGGCACAACTGAGCGGGAGGGAGACAGTGAGGACCCTGGCTTCTGTCCGACACCGATACATCATTCAGACCAGAGGAAGCCCGGAAAGGGGGTTTCTAAGAGGAACACAGTTGAAAAATAAAGAATGAAAAGAAGCAAAGATTTGGGAGTGGTCAGAGGAAGGAGGCATGGAGAAGGGGCAGATAAGTGAGAGAGGAGGGGGCCGCTGACATGTTGACACTTATTAAACTTTGGAGAGAATCAGCCATTAAAAGTGAGCAGAGAGAAAGGAAATAGCCAGGCTTCGCATAAAGGAGGGGGTGGGCTGCCTGGGACGGAGAGGCTGAGATTAAATGGAGATGAGGGGCTTGGTCACCATGGAGAAAGGAGCTGGAAGCTTTGGCAGCAGTTTGTCTGTTAGCAGGAAAGGCGGGGATCAGAGAAGCTGCAGTGTGGCTATGCACACAACCGAGTTGGAAAATGACTTGCTGAATTCATCCCAAAGCCAGGAGCTGGGGGAGGGGAAGAATAACCGGGTGAATTCTCTCCAAAACAATAGCTTCCCCCACACTCCATACTGAGGCCCCAATAAGACATGAAACTAAAACTGTTAGTTGTGCAGATTTTGTTAAATCGGTGGCTTTGCCCTACAGGTGGAACAACAAGCTTCGGTTTTAGAATGCCAAGTCCTACAGCAGAGAGGTGGGGAGGAGATACAGCCCCGGCTGAGGACTTACAGAAGTCAGCCGGACAAAACGGGGTAACAGCCAGGTGTCTGTCTAGGTTTTCACAGGCCCCACTGAGGGAGGGGAAGATATCCAGTAGGCAGAGGCCACAGGGTCAAGGGAATGACCACGGAGGATACAGGAATATCGGGGTATCTTTGAGAGCGTCAGAGCCTTCCCAGGCTCTGTTGTGCTTAGTTTGAGAGGCTAGGGTCCTGAAACTCAACCGCCACCAAAGCTACTTCAAGCCCGAGGCTTTTGAGCTCTTGTCTCACAAATTGGAAGAATGAAATTCACAGACCACAGAGGGTGAGTTTTAGAAAGGAGCATTTTATTATATGAAGCTTAGGAGAAGGAAGAAAGGGAGGGAGGGAAGGAGGGAGGGAAAAGGCAGAGCTCCTGTACAGCAGCAAGGGTCCTTGGAATGAGATTCCACTGAGTCTCATTGCTAGGAAGTTAATGAGGGTGTAGTGGAGAGAGAAAGGGACGGAGAGACGAGCTGATCAGTCCAGTTCAGATCAGTCCACATGTCCAGGCCTCTCAAAGTTCTGCTAATATTCTCAGCATACCCAGGAACAGGGTATTATTTCAGGGAAAAGAAATAAGGAAAAAAACCAGACGACCCTCCCCGGCTCCCCCCCCCACACACACACACACATTCTGCCATCACCAGCCTCTGTCTATGGACGAACTAGAGACATCTTTGGATTAATAATTCTGGCATCTCTGGCCTCAAACAGGGACAAGTATACTGGCAGGTTCAAGGAAATTTCCAGCCCTTCGGAACTAGCACTTTTCTTTGGGGGTCTTTCACCCTAAACTGCCAGTTTATACCTCCCATTCTCATCATCATGTTCTCTGGAACTGTGGCAAGGTCACAAGACCATTAGATGGTCCCATCAAGTCTCTCCAAATCTTTTGGGAAGAGGAGAGTTAAGACAGGGGTTTAATGAGTAGCCTAGGCTGGCCTAGAGCTCCCTGTGTAGCTCAGGCTGACCTTCAACTTGAGATTCTCCTGCCTCCACCTTCCAGATTGCTGAGATTCCAGGTATGAGCCACTACTCTGGCTCTAGATCTTTAAAGTGTTCACAGTTTCTGTCATTCAGGGGCCACCCCTCCCTTGGAGTAAGCAGCAAGAGGAGACCTCCTCTTCTAGAACATATTGTGAGTGCCCAGGCTGGATAAAGGGCATCCATTTGGGTAAATGTGGGATGAGTGAGGCAGAGAGGTGTGCCCCAGCAAAAAGTGGTGGGCAGGCGGAGGACCAAGGACCATAAGGCTCCTAGGAGCACAGAACAGTGCTAGGGACAAGATTTAGGATGGAGGATTTGGGGCCAGCCTCCCACCCCCCTTGTCCTGGCCTGCCTACGGAGGCCTCAAGAGGAGACAGTCAACTCAGGAGTGTGTGGTAGAGAAGAGGAACAGGTTTACATTCTATCTTCAGCAATATCAGGGAAATATTATCAGGGTTTTTTTTTTTTTTAAGCATTCATTGTTCACAAATTCACATCTGATTGGCTAGCCTCCTCTTTCCCTGGTCTTAAGACCTAAGAGAACTAAAATATGCTGAAGAGACTTAAGCACATGGGGTTAGACCAATATAGCTGTCAGACCAATCCAGCTGCCGATGAGTTTGTGAAAAGAGATGATTTTCTTTGTTTGTTTGTGACGGGGTCACCCTGTAGCTCCAGCTAGCCTGAAACTCATGACATAGACCAGATTGAGCTTGTCTCACAGAGATCTACCTGCCTCTGCTTCCTAAATCCTGGGATTAAAAGCATACGTTATTTTTAATAGCATTCTGTGCCACGTGGGTAGTGTGACCAGATTCATCTCTGCGGGTGAGGGTGACCATAAGAGGGGACCAGAATTTCCCAGGGAAAAGCTCTTCTCTTGAGCATCCCTGAAACTCCAGGGGCTAGGCTAAGGTCTAAGCTGAAAGAATTGCCTCCCTCGGAGGCCATCTTGCTTCAGTCCTTTGTGATTAAAAAAAAAAAGTGGCAGCAAAAGAAGAATATAATTAGTGATTTTTCTCAAGTACAGTAGTCTGCCTCATCAAGGGGAAAGTTCCTAGACCTCTGGCCTTTGAGGCCTTTATGAAATAAACCAAGGGCTACTTGAAGACCAGCACTGAGGTACAGCAACTGCAGATCTGATAATCAAGACAGCTACTAGGAACAGAGCAAGAGAGCAGGTATGCAGTGAGGATGTGCTGGACACCAGGACTGAGAGGGTGAGATTTTACCACGCTGCTCAAGAGAAGTGCACAGTTTTAAACCCAACTTGTTTCCCCCGGGAATTCTGCAGTGATATTTTCAGGCTGCCACTGACCTTAGGTAACCTAAATCACGAAAGCAAGACAGTGGACGGGGACCTGAATCCCTCACAGCTCCCATGACGGTGAACAGACACTCCTCCCTCACCTAAAGCTCTCCAACTCCTACTGAGGCTCTTTAAAATTGCTTTCAGAATCCAACCTCTAAAATGCTACATTCCAGGAAGAAAGTAAATAAATAAATACAAACGTAAATCAATAATCATCTTACATTAATTCTAACTCAGTTATAAACACAGAACCAGGAAAATAAAAATCAATGATTGCCAAATGACAACAGATAGATTCGAAGGAGGACTTTTTAATCCAGAAAAGTTTTACACTGTTATGACAAACAATAGAGAATAAAATAAAATTAAAACAATAAAAAAAAGTATACACAGCAGTGTCCTGTTAAATAATTGGATGAGATTCATCAGGGTAGCAACTGGCGCTGAGCGTTTTTTAATTTTCTCCCTGCTGGATGTTCTCCTCACATAGTATCAACAAATAGATTAACTGCTTGTCAGAGACAAGGCCTTCACAGAGCAAAATTGAATTCTTCAGTATTTATTTTCCCTTTATGTCTCCTTCCCAAAGAGGAACATCTGATTTCTGCTTTGTTTTTTTTTTTTTAATTTGAGACAGGATCTCATGCTGCCACTCTGTAGCCCAGGCTGGCCTCGGATTCATGGCAACGCTCCTGCCTCGGCATCCTGGTCAATAGGACACGGGCATGAACCATCATGCCTGGCTGATCGCTTTTTTTTAACCTCCAAGTCTAGAAAGGGTTCACCCTGTCCCTGAAGATCACATGACTACATTCTGCAAAGGTCTCGTTCTACCACAGTTCAACTCCTGTTTTTTCCTTTGAAGACGATGAACCAAGGCAAAAGACAGAAGCAGACCCAATACTTACATCGTGCATCTGTGGTAAGCAAAGACAAATGAATGGTGCCACAATGCTTTGAACAAATGTAAGTTCTGCAGAAGTTCAAATACAGAGGAATGGTGGGACCAACAGAAGCGAGTCACGCCACATAACAAAGAATATATAACCATGACAGGGACATGTGCTTGTCCACAACAGTGATTTAGTTTTAAGAGAACATTAGGACAATTCAAATTGGATAGATATCTAATTTTTTTAAGTTAGTTTATTTATTTATTTTTGGGCTGTTTGAGGCAGAATCTCCCAAAAGCCCCAGTTGGCCTGGATCATGCTCTGGAGACCAAGCTGGCCTCCATCTCACAGAGATCCACCCCCCTCTGCCTGCCAAGTGCAGGGGACTAAAGGTATGTGCTGCCACACCCAGCTTAATTAGTTAATTTATTATTATTTTTTAAACAAGGGCTTATGCATCCCAGGCTGGCCTCAATCTACCTCTTGAATACTGGGATTTATATGGTGCTGGGATTTGAACCCAGGGCTTTGTGCATGCTAGGCCAATACTTTACCAACTGAACTATATCCCTAACTCTATAATTATTTTTAAGTTTAGAATTTTGTTAAGCATTTAGTTCATCTTTACTTATAAAACCTATCAACACTGTTAACATTGGGGAAGTTATGCCTGTTTGTGGTGGTGGTTGTTTGTACTTTTAGGTTATATTGTGATACAAGTACTGTAGGTCAATATTAGATGTCTGAGGAAGTATTTTTCCTCATTACAAAAAGGCTGTGGTGAGGGTATAATTCAGTGGTGAAGTGCTTATCTGACATACTTGAAACCCCACACTCAGTCTCAAGAGACCCTGAGCATCACTCAGCTGTGAGGGACGACAGAATGGAAGAATTCGACCTAAGAAGTAGGAACGATCTCAGGTCTAACCCTAACTGGTCAAACTGTGCCAGCCTGTAGCTGAACTTCAACCCCAAGGAGAAGCCATAGGCATGTCTTTTGTTCTTTCTCAGACATGCTGAGGCCCAAACATGATAATGAATCAAATGCAGTAATGGATGTGGAGTAAGTATGCACACCTGTGTTTCCCATAATATCACAAAAAAGACTAAGCACTTGAAGCAGGTCATTCTTGGGTCTGTGTACACAAAGTCACTGAGACTGAGACTTGTTACCTTCACCCTGGTTAAGCTTGGACTTCATGGTGGAGAATCGAGTTGTACAGCAGGGAGTAAGTAGGTAAAGTCAGTGATGTGCCCTGCAGCTCAGCCCAGGCCCAGCTCTGCAGTCTTTGTTCTCTGGCCTCCCAAGATCCCCTTCTAAGTTAGTCTGGGATATGAGACAGAAACAGAATGACTTAATGGTGTCTGGGAAAGGCAGTTGTCAGTTTTCCTGTCCTGGCCCTGGCCCAACTTTCCAATCAACAGAATTGCACTCAAGTTTGGACCCACCTAAGCAAAGCTGGGGCGGGTCCAGCTTAATCAGGCATTCCAGGGCTGAGTTCTTTAGAGAGCAGGAAACAGAAATAGAGGGGACCAGGGTGTACACTGGTGCTGAGTAAGCATTTTTGAAAACAATATGTAAATATAAATCAATGAAGTCTTTTTAAAATTTCTATGTTGAGGCTTAAACCCTTGCACCCGCTAGGCAAGTACTTTACTATTGACCTACATTCCAGCCATAAATGTGAGATATTTTTGTAGACAATCCATACAGTTGGTATTCATAGATCACAGCAGCAATTTGAATAGTTATTTGGCACTAAGGTGAGAGGCTGCTCAAATATTGCATTCTTTTGTACTTTACCCCCATTATATGAAAAGTCAATCTATTTTATCAACAGAAAATAAGATGCAACCTTTTTTAAGAGTAAAATCAAGTTTAAAAACCAGTGTAAAACAGGATACCATTTACAATAGCAACAAAACTGTAGACATCAGGAAATGAACTTGTCGACGAGGGTTTGGTGGAGATCATACTTGTGGAAGAGTGACAGCCCTGTGCATGTCAATGTCCCCTAGACTAACTTGTAAGTTTCATTTATTCCAGTCCAAATCCCAGTAGACTTGGCTATAGGGGAGGGGACACACAAGCCCCAAACAGTCTCAAATTTATGAGGAAGAATAAAGGTCCACCCACTACAAAGATGGTTTGAAAACCAAAGAGCCCAACAAGGACGAGATGGCATCAAACACTGAGAAACACAGAGGCCAAGCTCCTGACACGGTGTGGAATCTGCACAGGCACAGAACAGCATGCTGGGAACGCTGGAGAGTGAGTCCAGAAGCAAATGGAAAGGTACACGAATACCTGACATGTGATACATCTGACATCATAAATCAAACAGTACAAAAACATGAGCTATTTCATGAACGCTGAAATAAATTCAGATCTCCGTCAGCCTAGAGAGACTCAATGCCTAAATATTAAAGGCAAAACTGCAAACTAACTCTTAGAAAATATAAGCTAGCATACTGTGACCTTGAAGCAGGAAAACATTTTTTAAGAACAGGATACAAAAGCAAATCCATACAGAAAAAAAAAATGGAAGGATTTTATATCCAAATTAAAATTTTCTGTTCAGTGAAGGATTCCATCAGCAAAATCAACAGGTGAGTAATGTCTAGGAGAAGATATTTGCAAGCAACCATTGCTTGGGGAATCAAAAAAAAATTAGTCATAAAGACAGGGAGCAATTTTAAAAAATGGGCAAGGGTTGCAGAGATGGCTCAGCAGTTAAGAACACAGGCTGCTCTTGCAGGGGACTGGGTTCAGTTCTCAGCACCCACATGACTGCTAACAATCATCCATAACTCCAGTTCCAAGGATCTGATGTCCTCTTCTGACCTCCATGGGCATTGTATGACATGAGTGCACTTACATACATGTAGGCAATATACTCATACATATAAAGTAAAATAAAATATAAAAAAAAATGGACAAAGAATACGAATAGATGGTCCATAGAAAGAGAAATCTTGGCTAACAAGTATCAGAAGCAATGCTTAATTTCAACAATAAGATAAATACAAAGCAAAGATCTCACTTCATTTCTGATAAATTAGCAAACATTTGAAAGCCCAATACCCAGATCTGGAAATGGAAAAGGAAGCAGTGATAGCTGATAAATGTGGAAAACATGCAGCCATTTGAAGACAGACCAGTTTGGTGGAGCTTAGTGAAATGAAGACTACGTAAAGTCTATAATCTAGGATGGCTGCTTCACAGATGACTGTACCCTGGAGGAACTCTCCCACAGAATATTCATCACCTGCTAATGATCATAGCAAAGAACTGGCAGCGACCTGGTAGTCCATCAGCAAGTGTGTGTGTGTGTGTGTGTGTGTGTGTGTGTGTGACTCTTCCTCAGACAGTGAACAGTCCAAGATTCAACAACTGACAGATTTTTGCCCCACAGAGACAAGAGGCCTTTATGGAGATAGATTATGCAGAGCTGGATCTCTTTTTCTACCTTCTTATCCTTCCCTCTGCCCACCTCTTCTCGATACTCACTCTCCCGTAACATCCTTCAGCAACCTGAAGTGGTTGACTCCCGTGGTTCCTGATGCAGCCTGTCTCCTCTCCGTTTCCCCTAGCCCATCTTCAGAGGACGTTGCCCCACCCCGTTCAGTCTTCAGGGGTCTCTAGGTTAATGTTACATACCTAGACACTGACACAGTGGAGGCTAAGGAAAGAGAAGCAGCGATTGACAGAGGTGAAGAAACCCTGTGATCAACTGCAGGAACCAGAACCCTCTCTTCCTACATGCAGAGGACTGTGCTCAAAGGAAAATAAGTAAATAATAGCATGACTTCATCTCCTCACCTTTTCAGTAAGAATTATATTGTTTTCCTGCTCTGTAGATCCTAACAAGTAAGAAACAATCCCGGCCCCTAGGAGTTTACGTTTGCCTGGAGGCAAGTCTTGCATGCAAAAGTCTGTAAAGAAGACCATGGAAAGTCAGTTCCTTGACAAGGGGAGTAGGAAAGTTACTCTCTGATGCTCTGGATTCTCAGAATTAAGAACACTCACTTCAAAGGAAAAAATTAAAGAAGGTTTACAAGGCAGGTTAGCTTTTGGGATGAATTGAGATCGATGGGTCAAATTTGTTATGTTCAAAATTAATCTTCAAGTATTTGAAAAATACATTGAATAGCACAGAAAGATCACTAACATTTAAAAAATTGTATGAAGTAAGACACATTCCCTTTCAATCATTTTATTCTATCCCCCACAAACTTTAATGGTCTGGTATGTATCAAACCCAGGCTTTAAAGAAAATGATTTCATGATTCCGAGGGGTGAAGAGGTTGAGATAGGGTCTTGCTGTGCAGCCAGGGCTGGCCTCAATCTCACAACCTTCAGCCTCAGCCTCTGTGAGGTTTCTTCTAATGCTTATTGTAGAGTAAAATTGGGAAATAGAAGGATTTTTAACCAAAGAGTTATATAACTGTAACAATATTTTATAATCTGGCAGAAATGTATAGACTGGATCAGAGTTTCTACTTTTTTTGTTTCTACATCTCTAAAAGAGATGAGTGCTAGGAAAACAGGATGACTGGGTTAGAAGCAATGAGGATATCTATCAAACATGGTACACTGGACATCATAAATCTAGTCAGGGTACACCTGTACCCCCAAAAAACTCCAGTTAAAATGGCAATAAATGAATGAACTAAACAAGAGTTTTCAAATGCAAAGTGCTTCAAGAAAAAGTAGATGGTAAAAATAATAAATAAAATATTTTTTAAAATTTTGGGGGCTGGCAAGATAGTTCAGAGGATAAAAGCACTGACTGCTCTTGCAGAGGACCCAAGTTCAATTCTCAGCACCCACATGGTGGCTAACAGCTATCCATAACTCCAGTTCCAGGGGATCTAATGCCTTCTCCTGACCTCTGCAGTCACAACAAGGGTGCACTTACATACATGCAGGCAATACACTCATACACATAAAATGAAAATAATAAATAAAATATTAAAAAACATTTTTTAAAGGAGGCTGGAGAGATGGCTCAGTGGTTAAGAGCACTGGCTGCTCTTGCAGAGGACCTGGGTTCAGTTCCCAGAACCCACACAGGGGCTAATAATAGTCTATAACTCCAGTTCCAGGGGAATCCAACGCCCTCTTCTGACCTCTGTAATCACAACACAGGCACACTTACACACATGCAAGCAATACGTTCATACACATAAAATAAAAATAATAAATAAAATATTAAAAAATAAAAAGTAGATAGGATCTGCCAAAATCTAACTTGTAACAGCCCCAGTGTTTCCCAAGGTCAGTGACCTGGGTGAGTCCAGAAACACGCAGCCAACCACTCTGCCCCACCCATCCCCAGCAGGACTTCCCTGGAGAGACTGATTGACATGAAGAAACACAGCCATGGCTGAAATGGAGGCTAGCGCCATTCTTAAGCCAGGAGATGAAGGGAAAGGCTCTAGACTGAATGGACCCCAAAGTCCCCTTTCTGATTAGACTCCCAACATGCCAGCAGCCAGCTTGTGCTCACCTCCACAGATGAGAGGATTCCTTTATTGGGAATTCACCAGCTCAAGAGAAAAGTTAACCAACACAGTGCTCGGCTCCCAACCCAAACACCAGATCCTTCTCCAAGCTACAAGACCGAGGCCTGAATGCATGCACACTTCTCATACACTCACACATGCACACATTCATGTATACTCTTACATGCACAAACATGTGCACACATGCACATACTCTCACACATTCATTCACACACATATACTAACACCACTGATAGACTCACAGACTCTCACACTCACAAACACATCTCACATTCATACATTCAAACACACATACACACTCACCCACACTCAAATACACATATACTCACACCCACTCTCTCACACTCAGACACTATCATAAACACTCAACACTCACAAACACACACACTCACTCATTCTCATGCATACTTATACAGGGACACACACACAGACTCTGACACATTCTCATACACTCACATGCATATACATATACACACACTCGGATATGCGCTCAACACACGCATGTGTGTTCATACACATGCACCCCACGATACTAGGACCTGCTCCTTAGGGCATCATTTTTTAATATTAATAGCTAATAAGTACCAAAACTTGATAGAAGTCTCTAACATGAAAGACCACAGTCAAAATAATGGAAGTCTGAGGAAAAATAAAAGGAAACTCAAAAATACACTGAATAACTGCAATATAAAAAGATCAAGAAATGACAGGGTATTCCCCCCAAAGGAAAGGCTATTATGCAAAAGAACAAACAAGAAAAAATAACTTTTTCATATTAGAATAAAATATTAAAGAGAAGAGTTAGTTGGAAAAGAGTCGAGGAACTCTCCCAGGAAATAGCACAAAAAAAGAAAATCACGTGGAAAAGAGAAGAAAGGGGGTGAGAATATTCGAGAACCCGACTATCTAGAATGTCCAAAATCCTGCTGGTAGGAATTTAGAGAAAGAGGAGAGAATTGATAAAGAGAAGTAAGCAAAGGCACCACATATATCACGCCTGGAGTGAAAGTCCATGATGGGGCTAGGCAGATGGCTCAGTGGATAAAGCACTTACCATACAAACATGAGGCCCAGGATTCAGACTCCCAGAACCCACATAAAAGCTGGGCAGGTATGGTGGCCACCTGCACTCCCAGAATTCAGGAGGCAAGACAGAGAATCCCCAGGGCAAGCTTGGGTTGGCCAGCTCTCAGTTCAGAGAGACTGCCTCAAATGCAAATAAATAAATAAATAATAAATAAATAAATAAATAAATAAGGCAGCAGCCAAGGAAGATGCCCAGCATCAACTTGGGTCTACACACATTCATGTGCACATACACAAATGCACGTGCATCCGAGCACACATGTGCACCCCTACACATGGGAACACAAAAATACACACACATGCGCACACACAAGCCATGCTACAGTGCGCCACACTGAGAGTCTGCTTGGTACCAGCACAATAAATGAAAAGTGGCACCAAAGAATGTCACTACAAAACTTCAGACTACTGGGGATAAAGAGAAAACTTTAATCATGGGTACATTACCACATAACCAAAAGGTGGAAACAACCTGGATGTCCATGAACTTATTAATGAATGAGCAAAACATGGCCTATCTGTAAAATAGAACATTGTTCAGCCTTAACAAGGAATGCAGTGCTGAGGCACCCAATGACAGAAATGAAACATTACACTACGTGGATAACGCCAGTCACAAAGACTATGTAAGGCACGGTCCTGTTGGTGTGAAACTGACCTATGGGGCAGGGTGCAGACTCACAGTTGTCAGGGGGACACGGAAATTGCCTAGCATGAAGTAGGTCTCTGCAGGATAGCGAAATGTCCTAAGATTGTTTATGATGATTGTACAATTTGGCAAGTATGCTAAAAATC
Source organism: Eospalax fontanierii (assembly GCA_035773235.1). NCBI lineage: Eukaryota > Metazoa > Chordata > Mammalia > Rodentia > Spalacidae > Eospalax > Eospalax fontanierii. The sequence continues at coordinate 28,893,371 of CM069539.1, read as the reverse complement.
ACTTGCATATTTTAAATGAGTACATGCAAGTTCTATTAAATATATTTCTTTTTCTAAAAAATTTTTAAATATTTTATTTATTACTTTTATTTTATGTATAAGTGTGTATTGCCCTCATGTATGTAAGTGCACCCATGTCCTGCAATGCCCACGGAGGTCAGAGGAGGGTGTTAGATTCCCCAAACTGGAGTTACAGATGGTTGTTAGCCTGTGGGTGCTGGGAATCAAACCCAGGTCCTCTGCAAGAGCAGCCAGTGCCCTTAACCACTGAGCCATCTCTCTAGCCCCAAAGTTGACAGAGTCTCACAGTGTAGCCCTGGCTGACCTAGAACTTGCTATGTAGACGAGGCTGGCTTTTAACTTACAGGGATCTGCCTCTGCCTCCTGAGTGCTGGGACCAAAGATGTATGCCATCACACCCAGTTTTAAAGATTTTTTAAAAAGATTTATTTTATTTTATTTTAAATTACATGTCTGTGGGAAGAGCGTGTCAAATCTCTTGGAACTGGAGTTACTGGCAGATGGAAGCTGCCTGATGTGGGTGCTATGAACCAAACTCAGGTCTTCTGCAGGAGCAGTAGCACTCTTAACCTCTGAGCCTTGTCTGAAACCCCTATGAATTATATTTCAATAACGTGGATAAGTTAAACAGAGTGAAATATTAAAAAGCGGCATGGATGAGAAGGGAGGAGAAGGTCTCAAAAACTTCCAAAGAGGAAAAAGTGTTACACACAAAGGAGTTAGAATCTGAATGACGCAGCTGGGAATTATAGCTCAACGTGCCTAGCATGAAACACTGGATTCAGTCCTCAGCACTGCAGAAGAAATCAGAAAGGCACTGGACTTCTTGGAAAATAGGTCTACATACAAAAGTAATGAGGGAACAAGACTTTCAAAACTATGAGGCAAAGTGAACTTTAAGTAATAGTTTTATACATTGACAAATTACAAGTCAAGCTATAAAACTGAAAGCAGATATTTCTAAAAAGTGACTTACTAAGAAATATTTGTCTCTCATGAATCATAGATTTGTGCCATCAAAATAACACAGGTAGCTGGGTGTAGGGTGCATGCCTTTAATCCTAGGAGTATGAGTTTGAAGGCAGCCAGAGCTACCTAGTGAGAGACCCTGATCCTGTCCTTGGGATGGTACTGGACAGAGAGAGAGAGAGAGAGAGAGAGAGAGAGAGAGAGAGAGAGAGAGAGAAAATAAAACACAGGGTCCAGGCAGTCAGAGGTTCCCTTAAGAGAGACAGAAAAGAAATTCCTAAAATGCTGATGTTCAGATGAGCCACAGGACTGAAGATGAAACTTTGAAAGCGGAGTCTCAAGCTAAACTCAGCTGTTAGGGACTGCTAAATTACCTGATCTCCATAGCCAAACTGCAGGTGGGGAATGTACCGTTCTCAAAAGTTTGGAGCAGACATAGAGACAGGTACATGTAAAACTAAGGAAAACTTAAACTCATCAATATTAACTTTTAAAAAGGAATATATACATATAATATATATACACACTATATATGTATATAGATTTACAGTGTGTGGTATGTGTTCAGTTTAAATTATCCCCCAGAGGAGGAAAACAATGATAATGTCAAAGTTGGTGTGGGAATGGAGCAATTGGCAGCATAATGGTGTTAAGGAAACAGAGAACTAAATTTAGCATTAACTTTGGGGTTGGAGTGATGGCTCAGCAGTTAAGAGTATATACTGATCTTGCAGAGGACAGGAATTCAGTTCCCAGCACCCACATGGGGCAGCTCACAACCATCTGTAACCATCCTATGCCTTCTTCTGGCTTCCTCGGGCACCTGCACTCGTGTGAACAAACCCATACACAGCCACACATACATATAATTTAAAAATAAATCTTTTAAAAAAGATTTAAAACTCCCTTATGTGTATGAGTGTTTTGCCTGCGTGTATGTAAGTGCGCCACGTGATAAGTATAGAAATGGGGACATCTAGACTAAAGCGGAAGAGGACAGGGCAAGCAGATGCCCAGATGGCTCCTCTTTTCCATTCTCCACCCCCTCCATTTTTCTTTCTTTCTGAGACAGGTCCTCTCACTGTGCAGCACAGACTGGCCTCAGACTTGTCCTCCTGCCTCAGCTTCCAGAGTGCTAGGATTTCCTACCACACTTGACTTTCAGGATGAATTTGGTTGACAAGAAAAGGATCTCTTAAAAACCTAGGTCAGATGCTCTTTTATTTTTTTTAGGATAGGTTCTCATATAACCCAGGCTGGCCTCAAACTGGATATGTAGTTGATACTGACCTTAAACTTGTGATCCGTCTGCCTACATCTCTCAAGTGCTGAAAGTAGAGACATTTGCTACCACCAATCTCAGATGTGCTCTTTATGAGGAAAAGAAGCACAGCTACCCACAGAAAGTTGTTCTCTAAACATGAGGAAGACAAACAAGCTTAAAATAGTGATTTCTGTGGGGTCTTCTTGAGACAGGGTCTCCCTGTTGCCCCAGCTGGCCTGAAACTCACCATGTAGACCAAGTTGGCCTCTGCCTCTCAAGTGCTGGGACAAAAGGTGTGCACCACCACACTTGGCTTTAAACTAGTGACTTTTGTCCTCTGCATTCAGGAGATCATTTTGGTTGTCACAATTCGGTAGTGGCCACTACAGATGTCTAGTGGTAGAGACCAAAACTTCTGCTACACATCCCACCATACACAGGACAGCCTCTATAACAGAATTGTCCTCCTCAAACCATTCATAGTGACAAGGCTGAGGAGTCTTGCTTTCGGAGACTGCTAGGGGAGTTCCCCTAAGAAGTCAACTAGAAATGGGGAAGGGGATGGCCCAGCCGTCGCACAGGCCTACCTAAGCTCAATCACACAGCAATCTGATGGCTATGTGATTTTTCATTTCTAAGTTTTCTTTTACATTAATCAGGGAAAGGTCATGTTAATAACAAAGTCTCCTTTTGGTTTTGGTTTGGGTTTTTTTTTTTTAATGGGGAGAAGGTTGTTGTTCTTTGAGACCAGGTTTCTCTGCTTGGAATTCACCATGTAAACCAGGCTCGCCTTGATCTCACAGAGATACACCTGCCTCTGGTGTGTGCCACCATGCCTAGCTAGAAAGTCTCTTTTTGAAGGGTTTTATAAACATTTGTCATGGATTAATCACTTTCTAACATTTCTTTTTCTCAAAACTTTGAGTAAGTACCATTTTCCAGAAGAAGAAGCCAAGCATAGAGAGATTAAGAAATTTGCCCAAAGTTGTACAGAGAGGGGTAGAGCCAGGATTTAAACCCAGTCAGCCTAACATGGGTGCCTGTCTTCTCAAATGGATGCTACACTACCTAAAAGGAAAGCTGCTTCCATTTTTTACTTTGACACTCTGCAAATGACCCTCCTGTTCTGGAGTGTGAGTGCCCTAACAGAGGCATTGCTGATAGGCTGATAGTCTTTCACCCCTTAGAGGGCAGGTTCAGTTGATTTCAGTTATCCATACTGGTGATGCTAGGTCTAGGGATGTGGTGAAGGAAGCTCAGCAATCTGGCCCATAAGAAATTCTGCAAATGACCCACCTGATTTATGAACAATCCTGCTCCCCACACCGCTCTTTCTGAAGGCACAGAAGGATTTAATGCCTTTCATTTTACCTGTAAAGGCCTTTTGGACTGTGGACCTGGATCATGTGCTCTGTTCAAACTTGGTTTAGTATTATCTGTCTGCTAGAGTCATGCTCATCAGATCTGGCAGAGGTGCTGCTAAGGGTCTACCTTATTTGTACATCACTTAAGGAGACATGACCGGGTGACCTAGAGGATACCCAGAAAATCAACCCGAGGAGTGCCCAGGAGCCAGGAGGCCCATCAGAGGAACCATGGCTGAGCCCTGGTCCCATCATTCCTCTGACAGGCCTGCCAGCTGTGTCTCCAGGTTAAGAAGGTTTCTATCTGCTAGTTCCCTCCTTTCTCTCCAACTGGTCTTATACTTAGGTCTGGCTCCTTGTGATTCCTGCTTCCTAGTGACCAGCTGCTGCTCTCCCTGTAGATGTTCTCAGCATCAGTCATCCCATACACTCCATACACCTGCTCTCTTTGGATGCTCACTCCCAGAAAGTGTCTCATTTCACGGTGACAAGCGAGAAAAACCAGACCAGGGCTGGAGAAAGTTATGATTTCTATTTTATTTTATAATGTATTTATTTTTCAGATAGGTTCTCAGGTAGCTCGGGGTAGCCTCCAGCTCTCTAGTTAAAGGATGACCTTTAACTCCTTATCCTGCTGCCTCGACCTCCCAAGTGCTGGGATTTACAGGTGTGTACAACCACACCTGGCTTTATTTCTATTTTTACTTACTAAATTATTTGGTGTTACTTTTCTTCCTCGTGATCTTAATTCTAGTTCTTGTTTAAGTAGTTAATGGATAAAGCTTATTCAGCAATTCTCATTTTGTACCTTAAATTCATAGCAGGTGATTCCTACTACAATAAAATCATCAAGGTTTTAAGGGTCAGGAACTCCAGGGGACCTTCATCAAACCACCAATATTTGAGATTTTGAGAGTAGAGCAGGATGGGGGATTTCCTAACATCTAGGGATCTAGCATGAAGAGTCTTGCTCTTCCTGTGATGCTCAACATTTGCCCTTCTGGTGAGTCTCTAGTCATTCCATGCTGCATGGGTGGGCAGCCAAATTCATCTGTTCTGATAGATGAGGAAACTGAAGTCAAAAGGGGAGGAAGGGCTATGTTTGAATGGTGAACCTGAGAGAAAGGACCAAGAACAGACGGCATGTTCTGTTTCCCTGTCATTACGCACCTTTGGCTTCTGCTGGTCCCGAACCTCCATGCTGGCCTCTTGACCCTGTCAAGTGTCACTCTGTCTCTCCAGTCTCATCCTTCAGCACCTCCATCAGTGATGTTAGTGTTGCAGATGCTGGAGCTTGACTCTTTGATTCTAATTCCCTGTTATCAGATCTGACTGGGCCCCTTTCTCAACCAACAGGCCTGCTTTCCTTCACGATCTCATGAAGAAAATGCAATAGTTCATACCTGAAGCTCGTACATATCCTGATTTCTTGACAGAACTATTGAAGTTGGGCCCCTCTGGGGTGGAAGACAGAGTCTTCAAGATCCACGGCACACTCTTTAGATTATCTGGGCTCTGAAACACGTGATCTGCTCAGAACCCAGAGAGGAGGTATAGGTGCTCCTTGTTCCCTCTTTGAGCTCATTAAGGAAAAAAGAAGACTACGTAGGCATCAATGTAGCCCATTGCTCCGGTATCCACAGTGAAGGTACCACCTGCAGGGTCAGGCTGTCACTCTAACCTCCTTGGAACACTTATGGATCAAAAGAGGATGTAGACTGATGATGCACATGATTGATGCCCAATAAATACTTGCTGAATTCATGTAAAGGCTGTTTTAGTGTTCTACAATATCTCTACAGTATTTAGAAAACTCTCATGGAAAGAGATAGTAAAGTTAAATGAGTTTGGCATTGAGACAGAGTGAAGATGTGTCTAAACAGGAAACTGAAGACATGTCTTCTCTGAGTATCTGATTCTCCGTGTGCACTGACATGGAAGCTAATCTGGCAGACAGAAGAGCATGGATACTTATTTCCAAAACCTCCAAATCAGTGACAGGGCTCCGTCTCCATGATTCAAGGGACATATAGGCCTATTTCTGATGAAAAGATGGAAATGGGAATTTCTGCTCAGGAAACTCAAATTTTTGCAGAGCTAAAGAACTTGCTGTTTCACAGCTTTAAGCTAAACAACTCTAGTTTGATTATCAAATATTAGAATTGGGAGAAACAAGCACTGATGCAAGTAAAAGAATATTCTGCTGCTGATTTAAAGACAAGTGAATCGCTAAATATTTTTATTAGCAGCAAATTTGCTGCTTGCTGGAACTAATTTCACGCCCTGTAGATATGGTGCTTAAGTTGGAAATGGCGTTAAATTGCTCTCTCCTTGAGGCGGTTAAGACTTCTGATGGTAACAACCACTAGATGGCACAGACAAGGTTGTTCCTGTAAGATAGGCAGTGCTGGAACCAATGATAGGGAAGTCCACAGGAAGTTCCACCTACATTTCCCTTCTTTTCAAGGAAATGTCTGTGGCCCAAATATCCAAAATTTTCTAAACGGGATTTGGCTAGAAAGGGACGTTCTTCCTAAGATTCTTGACTTTCCCCATTCAATCCTTTCTCCAAACTCAGAACAGCACATTCAAGTCACCAATCAGTTATACCTAACATAGTATAGAGTGTGCTAAGTGCTCTCTCCTCAACTACACTTCAGCTTCTAGAAAGCAAAGGTTGTGGGACTAGAGAGATGGTTCAGTGGTTAAGAGCACTGACTGCTCTTGCAGAAGACCTAGGTTCAGTTCCCAGCACTCATATAGTGGCTAACAACCACCTGTAACTACAGTTTCAGAAGAATCCAACACCCTCTTCTGACCTCCATGGGCACTGCATAATATGGGTGTACTTACACACATGGAGGCATACACTCATACACATTAAATAAATTATTATTTTTAGAAAGAAAAGATTGCAAGTACCCGCCAGAGCTGGACTTAAAGAGAACAACCAAGTACAGGTACAAGGTGCAGGTCATGGCGCTGGAACAAGAGGCAATGGATATAGCACAAAGAAGGAGATCAAGTGAGATTCATGGCAAAACAGAAAATGGCAAGAGACCAGGGCAGAGCTGGGCAACTGAAATCAGATGAGAAATTCAAAATGGAAGCAAGACCAGGCTGAGGTCAGGAAATTGCTGTGGTTTGTTGCCAGAGTTGGAGGACATATTAAGTAGTGAAGGTCAGAACAAGTTATGGGTGAGTTTATTGATTCCAGTAAGAGGAAATGCCAAACACTGCATCTTGATTTTAGCAGAATAGTTAATAAATCTTCAAGTATTTCAACAGACTATTTAATAAATCTTAAACATTATAAATAGTGCTTAAATATGGGTCATTAGGTAAGACTGAAGCTGTCTGAACACACCCAGACTGGAAAAAAGTTTCCAGTGCTTCCAAGTTCTATTCAAGGCAGTATTTTTCAGTGACTTGGATTAAAACATTCAAAGAACATTTATCACATGTCAAAGTAGATCGACTAGTATCACAAGAACAAGAATTAAGACTCTCTACATTTTATTTTATGCATATGAGTATATTGCGTGCATGTATGTAAGTGCATCTGTGTCGTACAAGGCCCATGGAGTTACAGACAGTTGTTAGTGATCACATAGGTGCTGGGATTTGAACCCGGGTCTTCTGCGAGAACAGCCAGTACTCTTAACTGCTGAGCCACCTCTCCAGTTCTGAGAATTAGGATTTTTAAAATGAGTTTATTAGGCTGGAATATTGAACTCAAACTAACAAGATAAAATTCAAATAAGTAGCAATTCCTACATCTAGATTTCAAAATTAAAATATATAGACCAAGTACAGTGGGGATTTGACTTGGTATCACTCAATGTGCAAAAGAGCTAGATGTTTAGTTAATCTGAAGGTTAAGCAACAAAATGTCACCAGTATCTAAGTGAGAACCCAGAGTCACCAATGGTCATATGGTTTCCAGCTCTGAAGGCAACAGTGACACCATCAATGGACTCCATGCCTTTTAGAACTGTTTGAAGACTCATTAGCAGCACTCTGGCCCCAGATTCCAAAGGATGCACTAAAGAACCACAGTCCATCCACATCCCTGTAGCTGGAGTCAGAAACAGTGAAATACGCAGAGAGCGAGGCAGCACTGTGCAAAGTCAGAAACTGAAAGCTAAGGGAGAGATTGACAGAAAACTTCATGTATTTTTAAATGGCCTTCTCTGTGTTCCTAGAAATGGTAAAAACTAAGACACAAATGAACAGGACATGGTGAAGAGGTAGGATTTGGCTCAATGCAAGAAAGAGCTTCTAAAATTCAGAGGATTTAACAGTGAGGTGGGCAGCTTTGGGGGACTGAGAGCTCCCCAACTCTGAATATATTCAAACAGAGGTCAAATGACCTGATAAGAGATTTATGGAAGCTATGCATAGCTTAAATACATTCCCTTATAATAGCTTATCTTTTAGTCAGTGGCTCATTGGAATCTGAGATAATGCCCAAATTCCTCATTACATCATACAAGACCCTCCCAACCTAAGTGGAGACCCTCTGCCTGGTCTCCCACCTCCCTCATTTTCATTCCTGGCATACCTCATGCTAGAGACATGACTAGCTACTAGCCTATTACCTACTCTGCAATACTCAGTCATGCCCGCTCCCCCTGCCACCCTCTACTCCCATTGCAGACGTGTTGTTCCTTGTACCTGGAATCGTCTTCCTTAAGCTGCAGTTATCAAAAAAGCTTGTGTCCCTTGCCCTCTAGTTTCTTCCTCTGTACCTCAGAAGCACTCTAGATTGACCTCTGAGGTGGACTTTGTTTTTTTGTGTCTTGTATAATATAATGTAAACGACTTGGAGACAGGACTATGCTTTATCTCTGAACCCCCTATTTCTACAATAGTGCCGTCACGCATATGAGTGCTTCTACTCGGTGCACAAAACACATGCATCAGGCCTGTACTACTTTCATCAAAATGCAACCACAGGGTCAGTTGAATCTAAGTTTGCCTGTAGAAGATTGGGGCAGTCTCATTACTCAGAGAATGGCTATCCCTCTCAGCCCTGTACCACATGTTTCACACTGTGCTTCCTTTGTCTTTAAGGAACCTGGCACTGGTCTCTTCAGCCCCCTAGACCTCTGCCCTTCATCACTTCCCAACTTTCTTCTCCATGACCCCTACTCACATGTTCTCTGACTCCCTTCTTAAACTGTTTCAATCCAGGCATATGCTGGCTCAGCCAGCAACCAAAGTGATTCTATTTATCATCATCTATTTATTAGATTAAATGTGAATCACATATACTGCCTTCCAGGCCTCTGAGTTCATATAGCAAAGTCATGGTAATACTTGCTACTGACACTAATTCAATGAAGTATCCCAAAGATTAGCTAAAATTGGTCATCAAGGCCTCTTCTCCCTACAAACAATGTCTCTCCTATGTTCAAAATAAATAAATAAAAGTGGAATATTTGTGAAACTATACTCTACCTGAGCCATACTTAGTGTGCATAGGCTGCTGAGAGAATTATGTTCTTTTGGGCTAAAGAGATGACTCAGTAGGTAAAGGTGCTTGCTACTAAGTGACAACATGAGTCCCACATGGTGGAAGGAGAGAACCAACTCCTGAAAGATGTCCTCTCACTGCCACAAGCACACTGTGGTGAACTACCCCAAATAAATAAATAAATAAATAAATAAATGTAATTAAATACTTTTTTAAAAGAAAAGAAAGAAAAGAATTATATTGAAATTTTTGATTAATTTTTAATTTATGTGTATGAGTGTTTTGCTTACATGTGTGTAAGTGCATTCATGATATACAATCATGGAGGCCAGAGGAGTGTGTGAAATCCCCTGGGACTGGAGTACTGATGGTTGTTAGCCGCCATATGGATGCTGGGAATGGAACCTGAAACTAGAGACAAGTGCTCTTAACCACTGAGCCATCTCTCCAGCCCTGCATTGTTTTGTTTTACCATTGAATCTCAATCTTTAGCCTAGTCTGACATCCAATTCATGGGCCATCCTCCTGCTTGAGCCTCCTCAGGGCTCCAGGGTTCCAGGTATGAACTGCCTACACCTGGTCAGAATTACATTCTTGAACCTCATTTAGCTCTTAGATTTCTATTCTAAGTATTCAGCCCTTCAACCCCAGAACATAGTGCTTATCTGTGAACTCTTTCCACTTGAACAGCTGCAAGCTCCAATAAGATCCTTCCCCATATTAAAACCCCCTCACTCAGTGCTCAAGAATGATGGCTCCAGCTCTAAGCTCCAGTTTGACTTTTTCTGAAAGGCTCTGATAGAACAGTGTGTGGTCACTTATGTGACGCCGGCTGGACCAGAGCATTTTCAGCTGTTTCTAGGTCCCAAAAGGAAGTGTGAGGTCTAGCCTTGTGATGAGCCATAACCATGCCTCAAGACATCTGGGGATTTGGAAATTCCACCATTCTTCCAATATTCTCACTCTTTCCCACAAAGTATCTTGAGTTTCCTTCTCCCACCCACCAAATGTTCCCGTGTGGCTCCTACTGAGCTTGTTGCCTGTCTCCTCAGCAGCTGTCTGCCACTGTGTCTCTCCAGCTTAGCCCTCTTCATTTCTGCTTCTCAAGAGTTGAGGAAATCAGAACTCACAGATTCCTCCTCTGGACAGCCAGTTGATCTCTATCTCTATCTCTATCTCTATCTCTATCTCCATCTCTATCTCTATCTCTATCTATCTATCTCTATTTATCTAGCTCTAGCTCTATCTCTATCTAGCTCTAGCTCTATCTCTATTTCTATCTCTATCTCTAGCTATCGATCTATATACATATATATACATGTGGATGGGTGCCTATGGAGGACAGAAGATGTCAGATCCTCTGGAGTTACAGGCACCTGGGAGCTTCCAAAGCCACGAATGGAACTTGGGCCTTCTGGAAGAGCCACAAGCACTCTCATGGTTTCAAGCCCCTGTCTGATGGTTTTATAACCCCTTCCTAATCTTTAGGAGAACAAAGGGGCATTAGCTGCATTTTATCATAATCTTACAAAGAAATCCCACCTGCCCCACAGATGAGAAGAAATGAGATGAGCTTTCTCATTCCAGTCCAGAAGGAAGCAGCCCTTTTGAGCCTTCTAAGCAGGGCCTGTACTAACTTCATTTAGCATAGTCATTATAGGTTTGGCTTGTGATAAATCAGATCATATCACTTATCTGCTCAAAACTACTGCAATCTCCCACCTCATTCAGAAAAAAAGGTCAAGCTCTCTCATGACCATAAGGTCCCCAATGTCTCCCCTCCCCTCTCCAGGCTTCTCCTTCTTACTTAGCCTCTAGTTCTACTGAGAGTTGCTCTGCTCACTTTCTTCAGGCCATTGCTAGGTCACTGCTAGGTTGTTACTTCATCTGAGGAATCTTTCTTGGCCTCCTTCTATGAAATAGTGCTTCCCAGGGCTGGAAAGACGGTTCAGAGGTTAAGAGCATCCCGGTTCAGTTCCTAGAACCCACATGGCAGCTGACACCTCTCTTTAACTCCAGTTCCAGGGAATCTGATGCTCTCTTTGACTTCTGTGGGCAGTGGACACATGTAGTACATTTATAAATATGCAGACAAATAAGTAAAACCTTATCCTTCATCCTTCATAACCCTTTGCTCCACTTTACATCTTCATACAACTAAAGCCAGCAACAATGTGTTTATGTGTTGATTGCCTGGCTCTGCTTACTATGAACTAGAGTTCCATGACAGCAGGTTCTATTTTGTTTATTCTTTACTCCCCACCTCTTTTCAAAACAGAACAAGATGTACAGTAACAATGAATGATGTGAAGAATGAACGGCCCTGGGCTTAAGCATCCGTATTGATGCATATGCTATCACTGGTCCTGAGAAATAAGCAGGTAGTTTCTGACCAGGAACATAGCCCTGACACTCCAGTACACTGTCCTGAAAGTGGAGGGCTAAAAGCTGAACCTTAGATTCACATGAAGCAACTGCTCCCCTCTTTACCAGAATGTCAGTGTTTCAAATGAATAGGAGCATCTTCGAAATTCAACTCCTTCTCTTACCATCACCTTTTTCTATTCTTCTGCTTAAGAAATAAACCTTGGAGCTCCCTCCCAGTGTGAAGGCTTTCCCAACTATCCAATAAGCCAAGTGAATCAAAAGCTTTGTGCCTTAAAATATTTAATTTGGTACTTCCTAATGTGACTGCTGGCCAAGCTCTTCCTTGTCTGGGTAAAACAGCCCTTTTAGAAAATGGACAAAATATCTGCTACCCAGTTGTTGAGCCAACAGGTTGGATTTTCTCTGAAAACCATTCCAATTTGTAAGAACTAGCAAGTAATTCAGAAATCAAAAGAATGTTACTTGTCTTGTCCATTACTGAGCTCCCCAAAGAGAGAATCATTCCCCCTCCAACACAGAGGGGGGGCAAGGCTTTTCACAAGACACAATACTGCAATAATACTGAAGGAACAGATCCAGGTCTGCTTCCGTTCTATTGTCTTACTCTGTCAGCTCCCACATCTCCTCAAATCCAAGCTTAATAATTTACAGCGGAAAGACAGTTAATAAATAAGCGGCAAGACTGGAGCTGTCAGCTCCCCACAATGGGGTTGTTTGGATCTTCCTGCTAGGCGTCAGCACCAGCCCTCCTGGCGCACTTCAACTGAAACAATCCCATTTACTATTTTCATAAAATTAGTTCCTCTGCAGTTTCTATTAATCAGAACATTCTTTGGAGAGAATTATACTGGGATTTTATCACCATCTGAGTTCAGCTGCTCTGTGAGCCTGATGAATTTTTATCACCTTTGAGTGGCAGAGAGGGTAAAACTTGGGTGGACGGATGAGAGTAGGCAGAGAGCTCTCCTTTGAAGTCAGCGAGGCCTGACAGACTGGGGAACCTGAGCCAGTCTCCACCATCACACATCTGAGCAGTTTTCCCCCATACATCTATAATTTCAAATCTTCTTGGGATCAAGGACTCCTTTTCAAATTGTATAAGAGCTACAGCTACTCTCCCTCAGGAAAACCCACACCTACATCAGTAACCACAACAGTTCAGTGATGTGGACATTTCCTCTCCCATATGTACGGCATCCACAGACTCCAGGGTTAAAACTGTGTGCTCTGGGTTTTCCCAACCATCCTTACTGTCCTTAACAACCTTTAGCTGGAACAAAAACTCACGCAACTCCAAATTCCTTTGTTGAAAGAGAAATTGAAGACAGAAATTTTTAAAATATTTTTTAAATTGTTTTTATTTTGAGTATGAGTGTATTGCCTGCTTGTATGTAAGTGCACATGTGTTGTGAAGTGCCCATGGAGGTCAGAAGCAGGTGTCAGATTCTCCTGGAACTGGAATTACAGATGGTTGTTGGCCACTGTGAGGGTGCTGGGAATCAAACCCAGGTTCTCTGCAGGAGTAGCCAGTGTTCTTAACTGCTGAGCCAGTTCCCAGATGCGTTTTAAAAGAGAAGATATTAAAATAAGGTTTTTCATGGTGGCTGATATGGTTTAGACAAGTGTACCTTAAAAGCACAGATGCTGAAGGCTGGTTCTAGCCCGTGGTGCTACTGGGAGGCTGTAGAACCTTTGGGACACAGCTGAAGAGAAGGAAGATGAGACACTGAGGGTGTGTCCTAGAATGGGATATCAAGATCCCAGTTCTTTCCTTTTTGTCTTTGCTCTCCAGTAGTAAGTACAGAAGTTTTGCTCTACCACAGGTTTCCCGCCATGATGTGTTGCCAACAAGCCCAAAATCCATGGGACCAGCCAAACACAGAACCAAATCTCTGAAACTGTAAGCCAAAATAAACCTTCTTCATTTTAAGTTATTTCATCTCTTTTGTTACAGTTTAGGAGATTTGATTAACTCTCTAAGTGGCCATACATACTTGAGAAGTTTGAAAAAAGAATCCAAAAGAAAGGTAACTCACAAAAAATTATCTTAAATAAATTATAAATGTCTAAATATCCATTGATATATGCGGCACTATATCAGTGTAGGACATGGGATCAAAATTTGGAAAGTTTTGATGAACTTTCTGTGCTTCCAGCCCACATGTAACTGTCCTTATTCCTAAGTAAAGTAAACTCAGCCCAAGAAAGGAAATGACATGGTGATGTGGAACTAGGCTTCTAGTACCCGATCCATCCACTGACTGTGTCATTTTAGGCAAGAAGTAAACTTAATCTCTGTCAATATAAGATTTTAAAATAATACTACATGATTTCCCAAATCTGTTCAGTTCGAACAATCATTTGGACCTGATTCATTAAAGATAGTTTTTATAGTTGTTATTTGTTTATTGAGATAGGGTCTCAATATAAAGGTCTGGTTGGTTTCAAATTTGGAATCCTCTTGCCTCTTTGATGCTTATATTATAGTTATATGCCACCACATATGGCCTTATTAGAGACATCTATGGCAAAAAGACTCAAAACTTTTTCTTAAAGTTCTTAGAAATAAGTACTTTAGGCTGTGGATCCTGTAGTTGGGGGTGGTAACTGCTTAACTTTGCTCTTGCAGAGAAGCCAGCCACAATCACCATAAAAACAAATTCGCATGCTTGTGTGCCGGCCAAATTTCACTTATGGGAATGGAATTTTGAATTCCATATCACAAAGCACTTTTTTTGTTCTTTTGAGAAAATGTATACAAAAAATCCAGGACTCCCAAAAGATTTTGGTTTTTGAGAAAAGTTCTTATTTTCTTATATTTTATGTTTTATTTTATTATTTTACTTTACATTATTTTATTATGCGTATACTATGCCTGCATGTATGTAAGTGCACCCATGTCAGCAATGCCTTTGGAGGCCAGAAGAAGGCATCAGATCCCATGGAATTGAAGTGACAGTTGTTGGCTGCCACATGGGTTATGGGATTTGAATCCCTGGCCCCTGCAAGAGCAGCCAATGCTCTTAATTGCTGAGCCATCTCTCCAGCCCCAAGAAAAGGTCTCATTTTATAGACTCAGCTAGCCTTGAATTTTATGAATGATTCTGTTGCCTTGGCTTCCTAAGTGCTGGGATTGCCGGCATGCATGACCACACCTGGTCCAGAAAACATTTTGATAACTATAAAATAAGCAAGAAAACTTTACATGTTCTCTTGAAATCATCTCAGGCACTCCATGAGCCTAATGTCTTATTTTGCTCCCCTGCTTCTGTAGGCAGCAAAATGAATGACTTCACAGGTATGAGAGAGCTGAGTGAACACTGCTCTCTGTTGCTGCTGGTGCTTTTATTTGTTTGGAAGAGAAGAAAATTATTTTAACAACAGGACTTGCTTTTATGGTTTGAACCTAAAATGTTCCCCAAAGGCTTGCTTGCCAGCTGGATGGGCTTTGGGGACACGATGAATGAGTGCTCTGGTCTCATCAGTGGTTTCAGTAGCAATAGTTGAACGTAATACTGAGAAATGGTAGAAACTCTAGAATGAGGGGCCTAAGAGGAGGAAGCAGGACACTGGGGGGTCTGCCTTCTGTGGAGTTAGATGTTTGTTACTGTAACAAATACCAGAAAGAGCAACTTAAAGGAGGAAATATTTACTTTGGTTCATGGTTTTGGAAGTTTCTGTTGATGGTCAGCTTACTCCATTGCTTATAGGCCTGTGATGGAGGCAGAATATCATGGTGGCCAGAGCACAGAGTGGAACAGTTGTTTACCTCATGGTGGTGAGGAAGCGGAGCACACTACAGGAAGGGGCCTGGGATAAGGCATATCTTCACAGGGTATAAACCCCAGTAACTCTCTTCTCGAATCTGGGCCCCACTTTCTAGATACCAAAAGCCCCTATCTCTAACACTGCTTGAATTTGGGACCAAGGTTTTAATACATGAACCTTTTGGAGGGGCACTTCATATCCAAACCTTAGCACCTTTGATGGGTATATTTTGTGTTTCTCTCTTCTCTCTCTCTCTCTCTCTCTCTCTCTCTCTCTCTCTCTCTCTCTCTTCTTTCTCTGTCTCTTTGTTGCCATGAAGTGAGTACACACTCTCCACCACAAAAATTAGTTTTACCACAGACCCAGAGTAGTGGAATCAGCTGACTGTGGACTGAGATCTCTGAAACTGTAAACCAATACAGTCTTTTCCTCCTCTAAGTTGTTTCATGGCATCAGAAAGCTGACTACCATACATGCGAATGGCACTTACATACATCCTACAGGTACAGTTTATAGACACAGTAGGGGTGGAGGGCAATGTGGAGAGAGACTGGGCAGCATCCAGTACAGAGAGACAACTTTTAAAAAAGAGAGAGATTACAGGGGTTTGTATCAATCTGTAGAGTGCAGTTTACAACTTTGACACAGAGATGGCAAAAGATGAAGGCCTGTGGTGACAGCTTCTCAATTCATACAATTTAAATCAGGAAATGATACCCCCTCCCAGTTACAGGGTGAGGCTGTAGAAGGAAGATTTGAAGGAAGAAGCCCTCCTGGGACAGGAACCCCATCAGTGTTATGTTATATCCACTGGGAAGACATAAAGAGTTGGGAAGACTTCCTCATTTGTGCTTATTCATAATTTATAATTTAACTAAAATCAGTTTGACCATTAGAAATTCAAGTCACTCAACTCTTCCAATCTCAAACTTTTGACCACTTTCTCCTAAAACACTGAAGGCTTAGAACTAGTTCTGACCTATTGGACTACACTACATTTCAAGAGATCTTATCCAAAAGATGAAGAATATAGCATTGTATTTCACTATTTACCTTCATGTCCTACAGATTCTCAGGGCTTGTTCTCATCCCAGCCTAATCAGATCATCTCCTGGGACTGCCCCCTTCTCTGTTCCACCTTCTCCATTCCAGCCAATATGTAGGGCCCAGTATGGTTCTTCCTCTCCCATAAAGATCTGTGTTAACTCCAAACAAACTGAAGGAATACAAGTAGAAAGTGCTCTGACATAGTGCTATCTTTAGGAGCAATTAACAATGAATTGAGTTTGACATGCTGTTACATCTTTCTTTAAAATGCTTCCTAGTTGTTTCCTATATTGTTGGCCTAACATTACAAAACCACACAAAGCTCATTAAGATAGGAGTCACATTTTATTCTTGTGTATCCTCTCAGTCTCTAACAGTACACAACTGCAGTAGCACTCAATTCCAGCGAAATAAACTAATCAGAATAATGCCTTTCTTAACCACATAGCTCCTTACTGGGTGAACTAAAGTTAAGTTGTTAAACGTGCTAAGAAATTGATCAGTTTCTAGAGCTGTAAATGAAGCCTTGAGAGCAGAATAAACTTGACTTCTGTAATTAATAAAATTCAACCATCCTCCATTTCAGTCATAAAGCTGTGACTCAGAAACTGCATACAGTAAAGCAGAGATTCAGACCGAATAGTTCGCTTCCAGATATTTCCATATTTTGTCTAATGACATAGGCTCAAGGACTTCAGATCTGAAAAGTGGTATGGCTTTTGATTGTTTTGTTTTGCCTTCCTGCTTTCACTGTGGAAGATGCAGTCTTTGTCCTGCTTCCTTTCACTACCTGACTGGTGAAATTTTTTGGTCTGAGATGCTATAGCCTGAGCACAAAATCTTGTCAAGTTCTGGTTAGCAGTTAGGTAAGAGCACTCTACTACAAGTGTGGACCAGCTCTCGCTCCAGCTGCCTGAATAGTGTGGGCTGTAATATAAAGGTTTATTTGACTGACTTAGGGCCTCTTCCCCAGTCTCTCTTGATTACACTTTACCTCGCCTCAGTCTACTTCAAAAGCTAAAGGAAGAACAAGGTCAAATAAAATTAGACTAGGTAAGGAAAATGGAACGTGATGCTCTTTTAACTGGTTCTTTGGACTCAGTTCAAGAGGGAGGTTATGGACCCTGAAGGGCGGGGCTCATATGACTCCTCCCTACACCCCACACAGCCAGTGGGTTGGGGGATGAGATGTTCAGCAGATCGGAGGGTAGGCACTGCTGCACAGACCTCCGGATTGCCTGACCCCGCCGCTCCACCGCGGGGCAGTGCAATCTCCACGGGGACAGCGAGAACCGACTACCGGAGACCACACAGTCCTCCCTTCGCCGACGCCAAGGGGATGAAGAGGGCGTGGGGAGGCACCGCTATCCAATCGAAACCGAGGCCAGTTCCAGAACTGACCAATAGGAGGGCATAAAGGAAGATGACGTACACACTCAGCCGCGGCAAGCGTTAGCCAATGAGGAGGAAGCTGGACGTTGAAAAAGCAGCGTTGATTGGTGCATCCTAAGTCGTCTCAGTGAAAGCCCACTTATGATTTGTCTGAAGTAGGCCCGAGCCCGGGTGGGCTGAACAGGCTGGAGTGTGAGGTGAGTCCGGGCCCGGGGAGCCGGGGACCCTGGAGGTGTGGTAGCGGGAAGACCGCCCGGCTTAGGCCCGGGTGAAGTCGGAGGCCGACAGGCGAGAGCGGCCAGTCTGGTCCCTCGGCCCAGCGACTCAGGAATACTTAATTGGGGATGGAGAACGAATAGACTGTTTTCTGTTTTCCTGCTTGTAAGAAAGTAAAATGTTAGTGCCCAGTTTGGGTACCTTTTGTCTGGAACCTTATCTTCCAGCGCCTAGCCGCGTGAGCTGATGATGAGTAGGAACAGTGTTTGGTCTCGCCTATGGGCGTGAGCAACGGAGAGAGCAGCTCAGGTCCAGGGTTCTTGCGGCCGTGCTGCAGTGCTGGGAGCTGCTGTGTGCCCAGGGAAAAGGGCCGGAGGGGTCTTGAAACGTCACATCAGTGATACTTAGGGAGTTTGACTTCCATGTGACTTAACTAACGAAGGCAGAGGCACTAGCCTAATATTTTAAAACCCAAACGATAGTGAAGTGTTTTAAAAGATACTTATTATTTTTATTTTATATGTGTGAGTGTATTGCCTGCAAATATGTAAGTGCACTCATGTCATGCAGTGCCTGTGGAGATCAGGAAGAGGGTGTAGGACCCTTGGAATTGGAGTTACGGGTGGTTGTTAGCCGCCATGTGGGTGCTGGGAATTGAACCCGGGTCTTCTGTAAGAGCAGGCAGTACTCTTAACTGCTGAACCATCTCCTCAGCCCCATAGTGAAGTTTTTAAAGCAGAAAAAAAAGCGTGAGTTCAGTTCTTCAGTTACTTTGTTGTTGGAGGCAGGGTCTCGTTCTGTATCCCAAGCCCGCCTCTGACTTGTGATCCTCCAGCCTCAGCCTCCTGAATGCTAGGATGACAGGTGTGTACCACCACACCTGGCCACTCTAATTAATTTTGAACAAGCAAGGTAATCCTGCCCTGTGCTTCACTGTTTTCTGGTGCTTTCAAGGACTTGAGTCTGGAAATCAATTGAGGAATTCCACCACCGGCAGCTTCAAGCCGCATTACACTCTCTGGAATCTGCATCTGTCGTGTACTGTAAATCATGCTGTAAAAGCTATTGGGTTTTTTTTCCCTTAAGAGCTTCAGCCTGGTGGTGAGTGCTGTGTTTTTAATCCAGTGAGCTCAGGGTGCAGGATTATCTTCTCTTCAGTTTTTGTGAGAACTAGATGAAAGGGGTGGAACCGACCTTAGACGAAGGAGCAATTGTAACACACTTATATCCATAAGGGTCTGCAGAGACTTTCCAAAGAAAGGCAGCCTCCATCACAGGGAGAAAAACAACAAAACACCTGGCCTTGTATTTGCTCCTGTCAGCCAACAGCAAAGCATTTAAATGTACATGTTCTTTTTTTCCCCCGCTACTCTAGGCTACTTGTTTTAAATTAATTTACTCTTAAGTTTCTGTTGGCTAAACCACCAGTTCTCAAAGAAAAAGTCATGAATCGTAAATGAACAAATACTTCCTGTTTTTACCATATCTCCACTAATGAATAATAATTTAGCTACCTCAGAGGCGTGGGGATGTGGTTCAGGTGGTAGAATGCTTGCCTATAGCATTCATGAAGGCTTGTGTTCAATCCCCAGTGCCTCATGAACAGGAAATGGTGGCACACACTTGTAATCTCAGCAGCAGGAAGATCAGAAGTTCAAAGTCATTGGGGCTAGAGAGATGGCTCAGTGGTTAAGAGCTGTTGATACTTGATGCTCTTCCAAAGGAGTCAAATTCAGTTCTCAGCACCCACAATGGGGAGCTCAAAACTTTCCATCTATAACTTTTGCTACAGAGAATCTGATTCTTTGTTCTGACCTCTGTGGGCATCTACACACATGGCATATACTCACACAAACACATAAAATAAATCTTAGAAAAATAAAAGAAGTTTAAGATCATCCTAGCCATATAGCAAGCTGGAGACCATCCTGGGATACATAAGGCCCTGTTTCAAATTTAAAATTTCTTTAAATTTCAAGTTTTAAATGTCATAGTAGGGGAAATCATCATGAGTATTTTTTCTCACATATAATTTTATATTTTCTTAATTTTTAAAATGTTATTTTTATTTTATGTGTATGAGTGTATTGCCTGCATGTCTATAAGTGCTCCTGTGTTGTGCAATGCCTGTGAAAGTTAGAAGAGGGCATCAGATACCTTGGAATTGGAGTTAAGGATGGTTATTAGCTGTACTGTGGGTGCTGGGATTCACATCCAGGTCTTCTGCAAGAGCAGCCAGTGCTCTTAACTGCTGAACCATCTCTCCAGCCCCTTCCACATCTAACTTGAAATAATAACCAGATGTTTCCTCTGCAGCATCATTCTATGGCATGACCACCCCTTCCTTTCCATATTTAATGAAAAGACTGAAGAGATGGCTGGGTGGTTAAGAGTGCTCATTGCTCTTCTAGAGGACCAGAGTTTGATTCCCAGCACCCACATCTGGTGACTCACAATTGCCTGTGACTCCAACTCCAGGGGCTCTGACACCCTCTTCAGGCCTCTATGGGCACCTGCACATATGTAACCATAAATGGAAAAATTAAACCCAAAATGTATGGTTTTATTATAGAATAATGAGTTTCATTTTTAGAGAGCCGGGAACTGCTTATCTCATTTCTTAAAAAGTTGTACCACATGTGTAACTCAAAGTTTGCTGAGCTAGTAAGCCTCTGTAGGAGACGCAACAGCAGGGTTTCTATTGCTACACTTCAGTTGTCCTTTATCCTGAATTCTAGGTGTTAAGAGTTGCTCCAGGTCTTCTAGAAAGCAATACAGTTCAGTTTAAATAGTCATTTTCTTTAGGGCAGTATCATTAGCTCACTCAACCAAGCTAGAAACCAAACTAGTGATTTCTGATATTTTTGACACTTGTTTTAATCCCTTTCCAGTCCCACAGCTAAGGCCCTTGTCATTTCTCATCTGGAGAATTTGTAGTAGTCTACGAACTGACCACCCCTCTCTGGTCTCTGATCCCAAATCAGACCACTCTATCTGACCACCACCTAACTGTGAGCACCCTCTCACAGTTAACTCTCCTCCTGCCTCCCTTGCCGGGGACTGATGCTAGGTAAGAACTCTACTGCTGAGACTCCTGTCCCTCTTGTTTTTACTTTTTGGTGACTTTATCTTAAAAGTCTTACCACACTGCCGAGGTAGAGCTTGAACTTTGAATTCTTCTGCCTCAGCCACTCAAGTAACTGGGATTAGAGGCCTGAAAATGGTTAGGCCAAACTACCAGTTAGTTACCTTTTTAAAAATTAAGGCATTTTCCAAATATTTAAAAGCCAGAAAATATTATATTCTCTAATATGGGTAGTATAACAAATAATTGTGCCCTTCTAGCTAGATGTATTAATAACTATTAACATCTTGACAAATGTGCTTAAGCTTTTAATTTTGAAGAAATGAAACAACAGAGATATAATTCGAATCCTTTCTGTTCTCTTTGCTGGCCTCTTTCCACTCCCCTCTGCTCTCACAGAGACACAAGAGCTGCTGCTGCTTTTGTTGTGCTTTTTAATGTGTGTATATACATGTATGTATGTGTCTTCATTTGTATGTGGGGGTGTACATTCATGTGTATATGCATGTGAAGGCTGGAGGTTAGCCCCAGGTGTCTGTGTCCTTTGAAAGAGGGTATCTCATTGACCTGGAGTTCAATTTGGATAGACTGGCTGACCAACAAGCCTGAAGGATCCCCCAGTGTCCACTTTCCCAGCACTGGGATTATAAGCACATGATACTAGACTCAGCATTTTTGCATGGATTCTGGGGATCTAACTCAGGTCTCCTCTTTACAAGGCAAGCATTTAACCAACTGAGCCATCTCCCCAGCCCTATACTCATGTTTCTGTATTTTTGCTGTATATATGTGCATCATAAATTATAAATGATATCTTTTAAGCTTATAGTATAAGTACTATATTGTAGATTTCATTTTTCAACTTTTCTTTATTTGTATGTATATGTCAGGATTTATTTGTTTTAGATGGGGCTTCAGTGGACTGGAACTAGAGATCCTCCTGCCTCAGTCCCCCGGTGTTAGTGTTAACAGGTATATGCCACTGTGCCTGGCTTACAACATGTTTTTTATCACTCTGCATTACTTTTGAGATATATTCATATCAGTTCATATTGATCAAGGTCATTTATTTTAAGTGTTCATTGTGAGACTGTAATATTGTATCCGTTACCTTTTGGCGAGGTGTTTAGCTTTTCTCTTGCTATTTTACTATTATCGATGAAGTTGCAATGAATGGCCTTGTATGTGCTTCCTTATAGGAAAGTTTCTAGAACAGTAGTTTTCCCAGGAGGTAGCATGTCCTTTGGGGGCATTTGAGGATTGGCAAGGCCGTATTAAGTTATTATTGTGGTTGGAAGATACCAGAGGGATGGGCATGCTAGGTGTTGCAATAGTCCTCAAATGAATTATCCTGCATCCTGTACAACTTTCCAGTGTCTCCTAGGATATTCATTTATAATTATCTGGGCCTAGACTCTAACTTCATTTTTTGTATCAATATAATATAATTTTTGGCACAGTTTAATTTATTATAATTTCCAGGAATGCAACAACTCTAATGTAAATCAAGGGGAAATTATACTGATTTGTGGTTTGGAACTTTAACAAGAGTTGTTCGTCAGTCTAGAAAAATCACATAACTAAAAGCAGCACAGCTCGTGGTATTTGAATTGCCAGCACAACACACCTGCATAGTCTGCATTTGTAGCTTTTGCGCTCATGGTACTGCTAAGTTTAGGTGCGAGCATCTGACTACTGTACTTCATTATGTATTCTGGTGTAGTCAGCCTGAACATTCATATATTTAAACATATGCTATTTCATTATGAATTACTTCCATCTAAAATTGACTTCCGTACAGGATACAAGGCAGAGGTCGAGTTTTATTGTTTTTTGGTTAGATAACCATTTGTGCTACCACCACTGTGAAACCCTTCACCTACCGATTCGTACTCCCAGTTTCTTTCTAAGCAGTATAAAGTTCTCAGGAATACACAGATCTGTTTCTGGGTTTTCAGTTTCATGCCACCCGTCCATGTGTCTTCGTACCACTGTCACACTGTTTTAATTACCTTGCTTTTATAATGTGTCTGCGGCAGTTGGTAACAAGAAAGGCAAATTGCCATCCAAGTTCTCAGAACTGTGTCAGCTATTTTGGGTCTTTACTCTCCTGTAGGAATTTAGGATTCATTTTCCAGCTTCACAAAAATATACATATATTTTTGGATTTTGGTTAGAATTGCACTGCATTTATTGGTTAAGTTGAGATCTTTTTAATTAAACTATCCTCCAGAAAGCGTGAGTTATTTCTCTAATCAGCCTCCTTTATTTCACTGTCCAGGTACTTTAAAAACAAAACAAAAAAAGGTCTTTTTATAACATTTTATAATTTTAGTTATAAAAAGCATACAGTTCTTTTTTGTGTTTTTTCATACTTATACATGTATACATATACTATTTTTGCTACAAAAGTTTCAAATATATTTATATGTTTAGAAAATAGTGTAGCCAACATCCACTCATCCATCACCCAGCCTCAGCAACTAGCTCATGACCAGTCTGCTCCTGTTAGCCCCTTCACAGCCTCTCCCTGAACCACATGAATGCCCAGACAGCATATTTGTTGTCTGTGTATATATGTGTATCATATACCTTTAAAAATATATTTCACTTTTTCAAAAAAGTAATTCTTCTCATTTCATTAACTCTCCAGTGACTTGAGATTTCTCTAGAATCTCACAGGAGGTTCTTGTTGCTGTGTTTGAATTGGGAATCAAAGAGAACCCGGGCTCTTAGGTTGCATTGGGCTGACATGTCTCTTGGATTTTTTTCTTTAAACTTTTTAAGAAACACATACAGTAGTACACGTAGAGAAAATGTCACAAATCCTAAGTATTTACCTAGATACAGATTACCGAAATTAACAAAGCCAGGTAACCAATACCCAGATAAAACCCAGAATTTTTATTAGCAATGCAGACCCCACCCTTCATGCCCCATCCTGTCACACAAGGTAAACTGATTTCTGACTTCTAGTACCCTAGAGTACTTCAAATTGGTTTTGAACCTTACATAAATGGAGTCTGAGCTGGGCATGGTAGCACAGGTCTTTAATACCAGCACTCAGGAGGAAGAGGCTGGTGATTTCTGTGAGATAGAGGCCAGCCTGGTCTATACAAGTTTCAGGCCAGCTGGGGCTATAGCCTGTCTCAAACACAGACACGCGCGAGAGAGGAGTCTGCAAAATGAACTTTTAATTCTGTCCATGTTCACTTAATACTCATGAAATTTGTCCATGTTATTGGTACAATTGAAGTTTATTCATTCTTATTGCTTTTTACTACTGTATTATACAAATAATAGATTGTATGTATAATACTGTACTGATCCATTCTGATGATAGATATGTGAGTTGTTTCTTAGGAACAGCAGTAGTGAATTTCTGGAACATCGTTTGGTGAACTTATATGTGCATTTTTGTGGGAATACACCTCAGGGTATATAGATATAGGACATTTGAATATCTGGCTTTAATAGACATTTAATAGATATTGCCAATAGTCTTCAAAGCAATTTTTTTTTCCTCTTAGAATCTTCCTTCACCCCAACTGGCGTGAACATTGTAACCCAGGCTGACCTCAAACTTGGAAGCTTCCTGCCTCAGGCTTCTGAGTGCTAGTATTCCAGGCCTGAACCCCCATTGCCGGCCGGTACACTCTTACCAGCAGTGTGTGAGGGTTCTCTCACTCTGCACCTTTGTGTATTCCCTATCATTTCCCTTTGACCTGGCAAGCATGCAGTGGGACTTCGTTTCGCTGCTGTTTGCACCTCCCCGTTGGCCAGTTGAAGCTCAGTCCCTTCCTTCAGTCATTCCGATATCTTGTCTTAAGTTCGTCTTACTGTTTCTCTGCTTGAGCTACTTCTGAAATATAGTAAAATCTGTTAAATCATGGATTTGCCATTTACTGTGGTCCCTCGCTGTTTTGACTATATATTTTGAGGCTTTGTTGTTAGGTTTCTATTTGCTTCAGGGGGTGTCTTTTGCTAAACTATTCCTTTCAAAGCTTTCTATATATTTTCTTGATACTAATATTGTATCACTAACATATTTTAGTTTGTTTTACTTGTTTATGGTGAACCACACAACATAAAGTTTACGTTCTTAACCATTTTAAGTGTACAGTTCATTAGTGCTCAGTCTATCTGGGTTATTATGAGACAAATCTCCTGAAGTTTCATTTTGTAACACTTGAACTCTGTACTTACTGAGCACCATCCCTACATTCCTTCCTTTCCCCAAATCTGCTTTGCAGTGTTTACTGTTTACTTTGTATATCTTCTTCAAATTCTGTGTTTTCAGTTTCTCTTTCATTTGCCTTTTGTTTAGCTTTTGTAAAGAGATGCTTCTATTTTTTTTTTTTTAATCCAGGATGAGAATCAATAGTCAAGTATGTCGTGCTTTCATTTACTACGATACGATTATTGTTACATTAGCACCTTTATTTTCTGTTCTTATGTGTGTGTAGTCCAGAAGATTGCTTCTAGAACCTCACTTATGCTAGCTAAATACTCTACCACCCTCAAATTCACTCTTTTTAAAGACAGTTGTGTGTGCGCGTGCGCGTGTGTGTGTGTGTGTGTAAGGACATATACGAGTGAGTGTGCGATAGAGGCCACAAGTCAATGTCAGGTGAGCTCCAGGGCTCTCTCGTCTCCACTCCCAGCACTAGGGTTGTGGATGGGTACCAGTGCACCCAGCTTTTACATGCGTGCTGGAGATGGAACTCATGTGCTGCAGGCACTCTGCCAACTTAGCTGTCTCTCCAGGCCCTTCACACTCTTCAAGGAGTCTTGCATGCCTATCATAGTGGTATCCCAAAAGAGATTTTAGTTTTGTCTCTTTTGGGGATCCCATAGGTTTCTTGCATTTATCCTAGTTTTTATGTTAACTTTTTACTTTGGAATCCCTGAGAGTATGACTTGAACTGTGCTTGCATGTGATGTAGGGTTAGTGTCCAGATTTCTCTTGTTAGGCTTTTTTCGACATATCCTGGAGCAATTGGTCATCTTTCTTCAACTAAGACCTTAGTAAGATTTTCAGAGTCTATTTCAAACACTGATTGGCCCTTTGAGAGCTCAAGATCATGCACTGCCCTCAGCTCTAGTTCTCTGCATCATGGGCTGAGGCCTGACCTGAAGAACACGCGTATAGGCCTCTGTCTGGTGTCAGGGCCACCGTGGGCTTTAAGCTCAGCTCCTGCTTAGCACTCAGGCTTTGAGGCACATTTAGTTCAGAGCACTTTAATTTTAGTCTATAATTTCCACATAATCACTGTTGTGTGAAGCATGTCCCTTGTTAGTCCTGTCAAGTGTATTAACCAGAAGTTACAGTCATCTTTCTAAACCTTGACATGACTTTATTACTCCTTCACTTGATTTTTGCAGATATATTAGCCTTGCTTCCTTTATCCATGCAACAAATACTCATTGCACATAATCTTTATGCTAAGAACTGGGTACACCAGGGTGAGAAAAACAGTCTCTGCCCTCATGAGTTTACTATTTCACCAGGGGAGATAGAAACAAACTTGTAAGCAAATGAGTTAAAGTATGAACTGTAGTGGCTGTAGATTGTAGCTCCGAGTAGAACACTTGCCTAGCATGCATGAGCCCTGGGATATTAACTGTAGTTGGTGAAGAGTGGTCTGAAGGAAACAGAGAGATGGGGAGTAACTCTTTGAGTGAGCTACTTTAAATGGGAGTTGGAGAAGGTCTCTCTGAGGATGACATCTCTTCTCTGATAAAGCCACAATATGGACCATGATGAGAGGCCAGCACAACCATGCAAATAGCAGGGGATGTGTTGGGAGTTAAAGGTTGAATCCTGGCAGTAGAAAAAGCAAGGACAAAGACCTGGAGGTAGAGAAGCACTTGCCCTGGTAGAGTTGTTGAGATGATACTCATGAGGCTCTAAGGAGGGCTGAGTGCTGCGCAGGGAGGATGGGGGCAGGTGGATGGGGCAGGGGGCAGGTGGATGGGGCAGGGGGCAGGTGGATGGACAGGTGGGTGGACAGGTGGGTGGGGCAGGTGGGTGGACAGGTGGGTGGACAGGTGGGTGGGGCAGGTGGGTGGACAGGGGGGTGGGGCAGGGGGTGGGGCAGGGGGTGGGGCAGGGGGGAGCTCCCTCTCCCTCATCATCTCACCACTCGAATTCCTTTCCAGGTGTGCTGGGGCAGGCACCTCCCTTAGGACCCTTCTCCCTACCTCAGCTCCTGCTGTGCTTTGCTTTTGCTGCTTATCAGAACGTATATTGAGAACTGTTTGCATCCCCTTGTTCTCTAGTAGAATTTAAGCTTTGACTGGAGTATATATCATATTTACGTTTGTAAATATGGAGCATAGTGCTTTAATCACAAATGTTGGTTAAATAAATGTATGTCTTTACCAGTTCATGCTTAGACTCTTAAAATAAGCTTGCAACAAAATGTCTCAACCTATTTTCATTGTATTTAAATTATCAAATAACGAAACCAGCAACCTAAGGAAGAACCTGTTAAGATGTGTCCCTGATACTGAAAAGGAAATGGCATTACCTTGTAGTGGGTTGAATGGTGGCCCCTAGAAATATGTCTATACCTAACCCTTAGAATCTGTGAATGTGGCTTTATTTGGCAAAAGGATCTTTGCAGATGTAATTAAGGTCAGGACCTAGCTCCAGTGATAAGTAGCCTTCTAATAGGCAGACAGAAGACAGATGATTGGAAAGTGCCATGTGAAGATGGAGACAGTTACTGGAATCACAAGAAGGAATGCATGCATACCCGGAGCTACAGAGCTGCATGAGCCAGGGAAGCATCTTCTAGATCTTGTAGGGGTGTAGCCCTGATAACACCTTTATTTTAGACTTGTAGTCTCAAGAACAGTGAGAGAGTGAATTTCTGTTCTGTACGCCACAATCAGAAAACTAACATAGTTATACCGCACCTACCTCTTCCATAGCGAGGCTGTAATAAGACCTTCCTGATCACCACCATTAAATAAGCTATGTCTTGTAATGCACTTAGCACCTAGAAAATGTCTAAAAATAGTAATGACTGTTCTTCTTTTAGGGACTGGAAATTTGCTTCCTTTTGTGAATAGGAACTCAACAACAGAGTGGAAATTTCTGACTTGTGATTGACTGGTGAGTCAAAGTTCATACCTCAGATTTTACTGAAGCTTCAGCTTCTGCTTTGGCTCTGGACAATGCTGGTTAGGATTTTGTGGCATGAGAGAGGTCAGATTTGTCCTGTGGACTGGGGGAAGAAGTCAAAGTAGAAGTCAACAGACCAGATTTGAAATGGCACACGTGGAGCAGAAAGGGCACCCCAGTCCCCACACAGAGAAAACTCTAGGTTATACATTCCCGGTTCTCATTAAGGGACTCTGGGGCTGGACATTCCTGGAAATTAAAGATCTATCATGAGTGAGCCTCCTAACACATCTGTCATCAAGATTCCACATATTGAGTTCAGGCTTTCTGTGTTGTCTGAATACCAGGAGTAGATGGGGGAAGGAATCCATCCAGACCATAGGCTAATGCTGCTCCCTGACCCCCAGGATGGCTGGCACGGTGCTCGGAGTGGGTGCCGGCGTGTTCCTCCTCGCTCTGATCTGGGTGTTGGTGCTGCTGCTGTGTGCGCTGTTATCCAGAGCCTCTGGGATAGCAAGGTAAGGCATTCTTTCCTGCTGGGAGTCCTAGGTAAAAGCAATTAGAGGCAAAATCGCTGATGCTCATTAAACATTTAGAATTCAGAAGATCATTTTTGTAATTACTGGCAGTTTGAATGAGTTGCATTTTAACCTCTTATCATAAGCACTAACTGTGTTATTTATGCTCTAAGGCAGGTGGGAGGAGAACGGAAGTGTGTTTTTCAGTTCTCACTGAGGAGGAGATGGGGAGGGGAGGAGATGACAAGGAGATCTACTTTGACTACTACTGAGTTGCTTTGGTGTTGTACATGGGATTTTTTTTTTTAAATTGTTCAGATTTATGGCACATTTGGTCCAATCCTTAAGGCCCGGGCCCAGCCACACACTGAGGAGTGTAAGCTGGGCTGGCCCTCTGTATCAGGCTATAACCTGTCACTAAAGACACTTGAGAGCCACACATTGGCAAGGTTATGTCAGTAATGAGCAGAGAGTTACAGCATTTACTGAAGTCTTCTGATCTGAAAATAACTAAAGTGTGTGATAGAGGACAGTGCTTTGAGTGTGTGTGTGTGTGTGTGTGTGCGCATACACTGTTTGCGGAAAACAGAAATAAAAACTGTGCATTCTTATTGTTGGAAGCTGAGAAGTGCCGGGAGCAAACAGGAATGTTCCCAGAGATACCTGTTTAGGAGGGAGGCTTTGGAATGGAGGACTTTGTGGACAACCAAGCTCTGGACTTGGTTAAGGGACTGAAACAGAATATTGACCCTAAAGAAGAGCCAGCACAGACAGATGCAGTGCTTTTAATTCTTGGTCCTTTTGTCCCCAGGTTCTCCATCGTTTTTGTCTTTCTCGGTGCTCTGATCATCACTTCAGTTCTACTGCTTTTCCCCAGGGCCAGTGAATTCCCAGCTCCAGAGGTCGAAATGAAGGTAAAGCTATTGGGTTTCATTTTGCCCCTAACCTCAGCCTACTCCATTCCTGCCCTGGAACCTGAGATGAATTCAGACAACAGTGGGGAAAGTTTCAAGGGAGTTGCATGTTTCCTGTCCCTTTACCCTGGAGAAGAATCTTCTGAATCTCACCTGAGCAGCACTAGGTAGTGGATTGCCTGGTGTGATACCATCAAATTGAATGACAGTGTGGGACCACCCCTGCTGTGGAGACAGGAAGAGAAATGAGTTAGGAACCATTCACAGGCCTGAAGCGAGGTACTCCCACTCCTGGTAGCCTTGGCACAGAATCTCAGGTCCTGATCAAAGCTGATGCCATGCTCTCAGGTGCTGAGTGATGTGGTTCCGTCTCTCTGAGGTTGACTCTTTCCACTTGTGGTATTGAGAGAATCATTCCACTGAGAACAGTGGCGAAAGAGCAGCCTTTCTATGGAAAGTGGAAGGGGAAGTCAGAGGCGAGTCCATACCAGTGATGGCTTCCGTCCTTGTTTCCAGCTTCCACTGGTGAATCGAGTTCTGTCATACTCTCTGAGTCTGTTTCTTCAGATCTCATCTGTTGTGGTTCAGTCGTAATTTGGGGTACTGGTTCTCCCTTGCATGGCTGGTCTCAGACCCATAGGCTCTTGCTACAGGTACTGACCTCTTCCGTCCGGTTACACCTTCTTGTGGCTTTCTTTTTTTCCCTGTCAGTTTTAACTGTGAAGTAGAAGCAGTGGTTGTTAGCCTTTCTTAAGGGAGCCCTCTGAGCCAAGTCTTGCACTAAGTACCTTGTTTGCATTAACTCATTTAAAACATACAACAGCCATAAGTAGTAGGAAGTAGGTACTATTGTTCTCCCCATTCTATAGGTGGGGCTGCTGTAAAAGGTTAAGGTGACTTGCCCAGGGTCATAACTACCCAGGAAGAAGCAGAACAAAGACTCAAGCTGAGCTCTGTCTTCAGAATACTTGGGAACTCAACAGAATATCAGAGGCCATTTTATATATTTCATGGATTATCAATTTGATATGCTCTGCAAAATTATATAATTTTTGAGATAAAATGAACACATACTTCCAATTCTCCCTAGGACTAATGATGGTGAAGAGAAGAAAATTAGTTCTGAAAACTCCAAGGGAAATTATGCTTACCACACAGATTCCAGGAATTACTCCCCGGGGTGCCAGGTTCTGTCTGCATTTGGCAACCTCTTTCAGTGTAAATTCTAATCCGCTATCTTTGTTTCTAAGAGAAAAAGAGTGATATGGGCTGCCATGTCTCTAGGTTACTGCAGATGTGACTATTGAGAAAGGCACAGAGCAAGCGCTGTTCCTATATGAATCCCCCTATTCTGTTGTATGAGTTTTGGACTCAGGAGAGAACGGGGACTGAGCAAAGTATGTTCGTCAGCAAGGCCGGCAGAATCAGAATTCTCATTTTCAGGTTCTGAGAGCGGGTCCCTGCGGCAACCTGGCTCGATACTGTATCAATAATACATGGCCTGGGCCTTCTGCACCCAAGGCCCGCTAATTGGCTAATTAAAAAGTGAAACAGTTGAGCGAGCAAACATGTAGCCCGCAAGAGACTTGTTCAGCACGGGAGCCAAGGTCAAAGTTATGTTAAAGCTGCTTTATCAAACTGACCTTTGTTGTAAGCTGACTGTTGGAGTAGTCTCTGGAGCCGCTAAGGTGGCTGCAGCCCTCTTCTTGGTGTCTGGATCTCACTCAAGCCACCGCATGGATTTCACGGGTTCTTTGTGTATCGACACTGTATTAGCTTTCTTACGCCGCTGTAACAAATCCTGCCCGCACAACAGTTCCCAGCACAAATTTATTATCCACACTTGCCTAGGTTCCAAGTTCACTACCAATTTCCCTAGGCTAAAATCAAGGGGTGAGCAGGGCTGTGTCTGATCTGGCAAGTCTAGAGACACACTTCCTCCCTGAACTCTTCCAGCTGTACGGGCTGCTCCTAATCCCGGACCCATGGCCAGCAGCATGTCATTCCTTCACCACTGTATCCATCTCACATCTTTTCCTGACCCGGTTTTCTGCTTCTTTTTAACTCTTTGTTTATATTGGGCCTGCCTGGATTGAATAATCCAAGCTAATCTCCCTATTTTAGGACCAGCTGATTGGCAACCTTAACTTCTCTTTGTTATACAATTCAATGTATTTATAATTTCTGGGGATTAAGATCTTTGGGTTTGCCAGTTACCTTCAGCTATTTGGGAGTCTTCTGTGAAGTTAACTACTCATTTGTTTTATGATAGCTGCTTTTTCCTCTCCAGATTTAAGTACCATTGTCTAGCTCTAGGCAGAGTAGAGCTCTGGAAGTGGACAGCAGACAATTGGGTAGAACCAATAGCTGTTTCAGGCTTTTGTCAGCAAAGACCAGTAGAATTGGGGCCTCAGGTATGACTGCTTACAAGGCAACCAACTGTATGATCGACAAGCACCTGACTCTTGGTGTTTTACTATCTTAGGCAAGTTGCCACTTTCCCTCTGTCCCTTGCAACTAACCAGTGGGTTGATGGCATTTAGGGTCATACATTCATGGGAACCTGCTACACTATTTTATTTTAGTGCATATTTCAAACTCTCAATAATAGAAGATACTTTAACAACAGAAATAAGCCTTTCTAGCACCAGGCAAGCTGTCATTAATTTTTTCAGGTAGCTGATTTCATAGCATAAACAAACTCTTGCAAGGATTTTGAAGCACTTAAACCTCCTAAATTAAGCTAGTTGTTCTTGTACCTTATTACTTTTATTTTTTGAAACCTCGTGTCTCCTACTCAGAGAACTGAGAAAAAGGTTCTTCTTACCTATACACAGAGGGAACCCAGGGCAGGATGCTACTGGAAGTTCCATATAAGAGCAAAGTCCTGGCACATTCATCAAATCTCAAATTAGCACAGGCAGGGACAGAGTAGCTGTGAGTCCATGTTGAGTTTCTCTCTCTCCAGATCGTGGATGCCTTTTTCATTGGCCGCTATGTCCTGCTGGCTGTCCTCAGCGCTGTCTTTCTTGGAGGCCTCTTCTTGGTTCTTACTCAACATGCACTGGAGCCAATCTATGCCAAACCACTGCGGTCCTGCTGAGCACTGTTCCAGAAACTCGAGGCATTTTGCCGTCATAGATGAACAGAAAGACATTCTTCAGAGCCTTGACTGCCAGCCAACCTATCTTCAGATTAGAGGAATATCCATTTACCACTAAGACAACTCTCAAACCCTGGATATCTAAACTGCACACAGTAGACCCTGTGGGCACAGATGGTCACTGGCTGAAAAGGGTCACTGCTGTTTTCTTAGTATCCTTACTCTAAAATTTTTGTCTATTTTGAAAGGGATGTAATAACAGTGACCTGACGTGCTTGGGGTAATTTTCAGTCATCATTAACAGTAAATTTGGGGAGAAGGATTTTTAGCTCTGTTGTCCAACAAAAGAACCTGGTCCTTTTTGATAAAGTTATTAGATGTGTCTGGAATCATTTGGAAGAGAGGCCTTCAAACACATACAGTTGCTTTAATGTGATAGCTTGGAAGATGTGTTAAGTGGCGGTTATTGACCAGTCCATGGTGTAATTCTGTAGAGCTATATAAAGGCAATTGGTGTCTCTTACGTGTACTCTAATAAAGCAATAAACAACCAAAGGACTGAATTTCTCTTCAGACTCATGACTTTTGTATATTTACATTTCAAGTTTGCTTAGAGATTAGCGACAAGGCAAGGAAATGGTGGTTGACGTCCTCCATGCATCCTGGGTTCGTTTTCTTCCAGGATTCGGTGAATTCTGCATGCAGTATTTAAGTATTGTTTAGTATACGAGTCCGCTTTGGGCTTTCACTCCTTTTTTTTCCTTCTTTTGGCAGTAATGGGATTTGAACCTAGGGCTTCA
This sequence comes from Eospalax fontanierii, assembly GCA_035773235.1. Taxonomy (NCBI): domain Eukaryota; kingdom Metazoa; phylum Chordata; class Mammalia; order Rodentia; family Spalacidae; genus Eospalax; species Eospalax fontanierii. Next base: position 28,859,911 of record CM069539.1, on the reverse strand, counting down.
CATATGGTAGGCAAGTACTCTACTATCCCAGCCTTCTTTTTACTTTTTTATTTTGAGAGTCTCACTAATTTACTCAGGCTAGCCTCAAACTTACTCAGAGAGGCTTTGCCATCCTGCCTTATGTAGGATGATTCAGGCCAGGTCAAGCAGGCTCCCGGCCTGCTGGCCTAAACCGGCTAGAACCAATATTGAGTTTGCATGTGCAGTGAACACTTCCTGGGACCTAACCTGGGGCAGTTTTCAGGCCCAGTAGCCATCCAGGACCAATGGGAGTGATGAACTTCAGATTATCAGGTGTTCAGGACCTACCAGAATGATGTATCTAGTCAGATGACTAGATAAAGACCTCCCCTAAGCCTGGCAAAAGTATAAAGTCTGTTTCCTTCTAAAATTAAATGAGATTGTTGGTTTCACGTTCTCCCAGGGTCTGTGTCGATGACTCTACCTCCCTGTCCCCCTCCCCCAAGGGACCAGCCAATGCCAGCCAACACCCTTAGTCTCCTAAGTAGCTGGGATTTTTGTCCTGAACCACCAGGCCTGGCACTTTTTATATAGTTGGTTGGTTGGTGGTTAGATTGGTTGGTTTGAGACAGGGTCTTCACTATGGATCCCAGACTGGCCTGAACTCTTGATCCTTTCACGTCAACCTTCTCTAGTCCTGGGAAATATGGGTACATACCAGTGCCTGCCTCTGTCTTTTCATCTTGGAAGTTCTCTCTCCAAAGCTAGTAAGGAATGCACATCATCAGCTTTAGATTATAACTTTACATTTATATAATTTCCCAGACCAGGTGAAATTAGTCACTAAATAGGAATGAGGGGCCCATATCTGATCCTACTGTGGAAATGCATGCCATCCTGCTTCTCTGAGCAATGTGAACAAGAATCTTCTAGCTTAAAATTAAGAACCAAAGCTGGGCATGGTGGCACACGCCTTTAATCCCAGCACTTGGGAGGCAGAGGCAGGTAGATCTCTGTGAGTTCAAGGCCTTCCTGGTCTACATAGCGAGTTCCAGGCCAGCTGGGGCTACAGAGAGACCCTGTTTCAAAAAAGACCACCTCCTCCCAAAAGTTAAGAAGCAAGAGAACAAGTTGGAGAGATGAATTAAGTATCTGCTCCACGCCTGTAGTATGCCAATTCCCTCGAGGCTGATAGCATTCTATTATTGCCTTATTTTTAAGTAGAGAACACTGTTTAAAGAGATTAATAAACCCAAGCCTCATACGGCAGCCAGTGAGCAAACCTAGATGTGGCCGAATCTGGTCCATCTCAGACTAGAAGAAAACCCTCTACAATTTATGAACCTTTGGTTGGGAGCTTCGAGAGATTAGGGGTATATGACTATCTCTCCTGGGTACTATCATCAGTCGGAGTATAGAAAAGCCCAGTCTTACCACCACAAGGGGCCTCTGCCCCACTAACAAGAGGCTAGACTGGTGACCCTTGAGAGTCACAGGCTGGCAAGGACCAGGTACTTGTCCTTCCAGTTGAACTGTCTCCTTAAGTTTGAGAAAGCTCTCCAGATAAGGCTTTATTCAGAAAGCTCAAAAGAAAATTTGTTCTTAGTCTGGCCAAGGACACATGGATATGAAACATAGAAACTTTCTTCCAGGCAGTTTGGAGGCAAGGAGAACATGTGGAAACTGAGGAAGCTGTGCAGTCTGGAGCTCTTTCTCCTCCCAAGACAGTGCACAGAAACTTCAGGTGCCCATGAGCCTCTCTAGAGGGTAACTGAGCCAGCCCAAGCACTGACTCCTGACAAACACAGACTGCTACTGGCCACCTTTTTGAGAGACTTGCTGACAAGGTGACTCTGGAAGAGCTCACATAGGTTCTTGACCATGAATCCATCTTTTTTATTCTTTGCAAAAGTATCCAGTGGATAATAGCTGTGAGGTTTCAGGTGACTACACAGAAAAGAATTTGATAAAGGTAGAAAACTAAGTTTTTTCTCAAACATCACTGCCTTTCAGTTGTTGGATTTTTTTTAACCTGATATAAATGATAGGCGTGCATTAAGAACTAGCTTTAAGCAATATCTGTCTATCTATCTATCTATCATCTATCATAAAGTAGGTTTCAGCTTGGCTTGCCTTCTGCAGTTCTTATCTGTGGTGATATGAATCATAGATTACAATATAGGTAGTATATACATAGACATAGATAATATATAGATAGATCCTATATACACATGGTAGTCATGTCCAACCTTGAAAAACAAACAAATCTAAAAGCTAAGAACCCACATTGGGTTTCAGAGACGTCAACACAGGACACCCCTATAGTAATACTTGACATGTTACCCCTTATGCTCTGAGTCTTCCTGGAACAGCTCAGGGTTACACCTCAATATCAGCCAAAACCGTCCCAGTGTCTCGGTTGCTGTTCTCTGAGCAGTGGCCTTAGGGCAGTTGTGCTGTCTGCTCACCTTCCAGACACTCCTGATCCCCACTGTTTGAAGGTGGGAGAGAGAGGAAATCAGGCTTCTATTTAAGAAAACAGGTCCTTCCATGACCTTCAAGAATGGCATCCTGGCTGGGCATGGTGGCACAGGTCTTTAATCCCAGCACTTGGGAGGCAGAGGTAAGCTATGTGAGTTCCTTTGAGACTGGCCTGGTCTACATAGTGAATTCCAGGCCAGCTGGGGCTATAGGGAGACTCTGTCTCAAAAAAACAAACAACAACAAAAGAATGATATCCTGACAAGCTGAACTGGCAGGACCCTCCCAGCTCCGTTACAATAGAGATGTTTATACAATTGCTTAGGCGGTACTGTGTGTTGTTTTAGAAGTTTCTCAAGCCCCCAAACTCATTGGGTAATGTTTAATAAGCAACTTTAATTTCTCATTTTAAAAATGGAAGAAAAACTATCATTCTTTCCTGATCCAGGTTTTCAGATAATTAACATAAAAACACGTTAGAAGGACTGTACTAGTGTGTTCAGGCACCAGGGAATTAAGAACATTTCCTTCATGCGCAGGACACATTCTGCACCTCACTCCACACTGTTGAGTGCCTACTGGGTGGAAAGCGGTGGTGCTGGTGAGCCTGTGGAAGTGCCAGCACCATTTGGGATGAAAGTATCTGAGGTAGGTTTTATTCTAACAAAGTAATCAATTTTTTGTTCTCTTCTTTGAGACATCAGCTTTTCTACCAAGTCGAGTTCATTGTTGTCATGTAATGAACTGTAACTTCACAGATGAGAAACAGGCAGAGAAGAGAGATTTGAAAAGTTCACTGCTAGTTAGTAGTGGCTCTCAGACTTGACCCACTAGTCCAAATCCCCATGTAGTCCTCATCCCTTATTTCTGTTTAAAGATCAGTTTTTGCTTTTTAAAACTCCTTATTTTAGCATTGGTTAATATTGTATTTTTATCTATTTGTACCCATCACTTTCCTAATTCATATCTTAAAAAGGTAAAAGTTCTTTTAAAGAATTCTACTAATATTGATAAGTGTAAATGACAAACATTTCAGTCCAACTTTTGACTTAAACCTTTAAGTTTGTGGCTGTTGAAACACATAAATTTCTAGATATGGAAATCAGAACCATATAAAAAAGAACTGTTCTCAAAGTAGCCTAACAGTTTAGGAATGTGAACGATTTTTTATACGTATTTTTAAATTTTTATTGGATGTATATGAGTATATTGTTTGCATGCATGTAAGTGCACCCTTGTCATGCAATGCCCATGGAGGTCAGTTGAGGGTGGTGTTGGATCCCTTGGACTGGAGTTATAGACAGTTGTTAGCTGTCATGTAGGTGCTGGGAATTGAACCTGGATCCTCTGCAAGAGCAGTCAATACACTTAACCCCTGAGCCATCTCTCCAGCCTGGAAAGGTTTTTTATAGTTGATAGAGTTCAACCTTTAATCTCTAGATCTATTGCAACCATAATCTTGGAAATAAACACATGTCAGGTGCAGAAATGACAATTTTTATCTCATGTAGTGCCAGGTATTTTGTAAGTGCCCTGTAAGCAGTAGCAAGTCCTCTTAATGTCCCCATTTCACAGATAGAATGGGAACAGGCACAGACTGGAAAGGTAATCATTCATCAAGGGGTAGAAATGAGTCAAGATTCAAAGTCAGGAAGTTTGGCTTACTATTTAATCTCCTAACTATTATACTTTTCATCCATAAGGTGTAACAGGAAAAAGGGAACTAGGTTCAGGCAGCACAAATCCACCTGAGAGAAATATTAAGATGCATAGCTAATTCCAGTGACAAATCCAGAGTCTAGAATTAGGCAGGAGTGTGGAGCGAAGCAGTTAAGATGCATAAAAACAGCGTCTGTGATAAGCTCTGTGTTTGGGGCACTCTCTGCTTTGGTCTCCCCTTCTCAGGGATACAGTAAACAATGCAGCGGCCAGCAGATGGCGTTTTCAAATAGGATGGAAAGGGTGCTGTACTGGATGCTACATGGCCATCCCCGTACTGCTTGCACTGGAGATACGTATGTGGGGGGAGGTATGTATGGGAGCCGGAGGTCAGCTGTCCACCTTGGTTTTCTGAGACAGGGTCTCTCACCAGCCTAAAGCTCGCCACAAAAGCTAGGCTGGTTTGGCGGAAAGCCCCAGGGATCTGCTTGTCTCCTCCCTAGTGCTGGGATTATGAATACATGCCACCACACCTGGCTTCTTTACAATGACTCTGGGAATCAAACTCAGGTCCTCATGGTTGCATGGCAAGCACTTTACCCACTGAGCCATCGCCCCAGCCCTGAGGACTTCTTTTGTTTTCCTGTGATTCCCTGTCTTTAAATCATCGTGCCCCAGTTTACATCGTGTGTGTGTGTGTGTGTGTGTGTGTGTGTGTGTGTGTGTGTGTGTTTCCTAATGAATGCTTCTGTAACATTGCTACAAACTTAAAGTGACTTAGAACAGTACAGAATAATCTTACAATTTCAAAGAGCTAAAGATAATACTTTGGCAACTCTAGGGAGAGAATCTACTTCCCTGCTTTTTCCAGCAGTGAGGTATCTTCCAAACTCTTTCATCCCTGCCTCTGTCATTTAGAAGACACCTTGTGGTTATATTGGGCCCATTTGGCAAGCCAGGGCAGTCTCCCTATCTCAAGGTCCTTAAGCTGGAGTCTTGTTTGCATATATCTACTGGTTTTGAATTGGGATGTGGACATCTTGGGTGGGGGTCATTATGCTTATGGCAGAATGTGAGAGCCCATCCAGCTGTAAGGATCGCCTCCTTCCACATCCACCATCTCCCTTACCCCCTCAGCCCCATGGGCAAGGTCTGTTGCTTTATTTGTCAGGACTCCCTTCATGAGCTCTCCTCGCCCTGTCTGGATCCCTTGTCCCCACTCCCATGTTGAGCTCCCTCCCAATTTGAGAGGTAGCCTCCTAGTGCTAAGTGCCACAAGACTTTCCCCTTTTCTCCTTTCCTCCTCCTCTTTCCTTCACACCCCTCCTCAAACACACCAGCCCAACCTCCCAGTGGATCTCTAAAGGAGAAATGCAAAGAGTTATTGCCTTTTAATTACAAGTGCTATTGTAGCGTCTATAAGGAAGAACATTTTAAGCTTAATTGAGACCAAATGTGAAGTTAAATTAAATGAATAACTAATTAACGTAATGTTCCTGCATTAGCCCCGTGTGAGTGCAGAGGCCCGGAGAGAAGACAGGTACCAGGCCTCTGGTGAACAGTCAGTGCCCAGAGCTGCAGGGGGCACAGAACCTGGCATGGGAAGTGAGTTCAAAAGGGCAGATCTCAGAATGGAGGATGCTCGATCCTTTGAGATTTCCCCCACCCCCTCATACACCTGCCCTCGTGCCCAGGCCAGCATTTCTAAGGTCTGGTTCTGGGCTCCCACAAATTTTTTGCGTATTTCTAATGCCTCACTTGCCTGGAGACGGAGTATCTTGTTCATGCTCTAGTCCCTTAGACTTAACCTAGCAGGGCTTGGCAGGTATTCATGTTAGCCTCTTCTGTCTTCCACTTCTCTGCATTGTCTTATCACACTAACCATCCAAGGCCCATCATTCATAAGCTATAACGTTTGATGCCCACCAAGATCACCCCTTAGCAGTTCCATTCCTTTGCAGCTGGACTGAAGAATGGTGCAGCTCTCAACTTCAGTCACTACCTTTTCCCATTTACTTTCCTGGTATTGTTTATAAACATTTTCATCCCCTAAGGTGAAAGGATGGCAAGTGTGTTTAATACTTATTTCTACCCTTCACGCCCATCCTATGAGATGGGGGATGTGCTCACGCGTGTAGACGAGGTAACAGGAAGAAAGGTGGGAAGTGGAACAGGGATCTGGAAGGCCTCAAAAAGCTGTTCCTCCTCCATTGACCTTCATCCACAGAGGGAAGTTAAGGAATAAAGAAAGTGCTCAGGCTTCCTTCCCCAAGCAGAAAGGCAACACAGGCCCACCCTGGGCTCTTCCACAGGATGCTGTCACCATCTAGTGGCTCATAGAAGTAACACAGCTTCAACTTAAGTCTGTCCCAGGAAATATCAGATAAATATCTTTCTGGCCTTGAGAGGAATTATTCATGAACGCTGAACACAGTGCCATGTATCACAGCCTCCGTCCCCGACCCCAAGCCCTAAAACTTAGAGGCTTCTGACTGCTGCTTGCAGAGCCAAAGTGAGCACCTAGCATATGAGCCTTACCTGTTACCATGTTCAGGTATTCCATGTGTTTTACTGCTGAGGCCCATATGTCCGCCTAACACACTCACTCATACAGTATCCCAGTAAATGCAAGTCGTATTTTGTACGGGGCTCTAGGTTCCCACTGTGCTACATGTGTTATGAATGTCATGAGTATGCCCTCTGGAAATGCCAGCTGTCACAGCCCCAGAACACCCAGTTGCAGGTCTGTGACACCTTTCCACTGTCCCACCCAAGCCCTGCTGTTGCTGCTATTCCAGACCCCACCAAGAATAAGCACAGGCACATGTGGCACAGGAACTCTATATTGGTGCTGATGGGCACAATGCCAGGAGTCAGTGTGGCACGTGGTGATCCAGGACCTGGGGTGGAAGGAGCACGTGCGTGAAAACACTGGGCAGGGGTGGCTGCACATGGCTCTAAGCAACTGCATATTAGCAGCTATTCAGATGAACCAAGCAGTGCCCTCATTTCTTGCTAGACTTGGCATCTGGGCTCAGGGTTAAGTCCTTTCTGGGTCCATTTTCCTGTTCATTCCTATAGCATACAGCAGACACCCAGTGCTTAACATACAGGAGTATTTTCAGCCATGTCCACCCCTCTTGGTCTCCACAACACTGACCCCAATGTCTTCATCCACCGAGGGGGCTTAAGACCAGGGTGGGGCAAGGGAGGCACTCAACTCTGAGGGGCATGCTCAGGAGCCCAAGAGTGAGTGCCCCATTATATTCTGTACCCCAAGGCAGCTGTCTTGCCCCACCTTAGCTTTGTCTCTTTCCCATACGGAACTGTGCAAGAGCAGAGCTAATGCTTCAAAGTGGCTGAATTATCATCAGGATCAAACAGGCGCTAGATGAAGAGGATCCAACTCAGGAAACCATACAAAGAAGACTAGTTCATGGACAAAAGGACAAAGAGAGGCCCAGCACCTTTGAAACAAGGTGAGATGCCCCCATAGGTACAGACCAATTGCACAAGTTAAAATTTAACATGGGAAGGAAAGATGCATTTTTCCAGGCCTTGGCCCTTGCTTGAAATCTGAATAGACAAGGGTCGAAATGAGTCCTTCCTTTCTGTTCTCACCCCGTCCCTTCTCCTTGTGGCTCCCAGAGCTCAGGTCCTAGAGTCTTCCATCTCCCCATGCTTGGTGCTGGGGTCCCTTCCCATAGAGTCTCTAGGCCCTTAGTGGCAGTGTGGGCCACACTGGGCTGTGTAGCTTGGTATTAGATCAGGAGTCACTGCCTCATCTTGTAGTGGAAGTTTCGTTTTCTTTCCCATAGGGAGTGCTTTGGGGACCCAGACGGGACCTTGCATGCTTCTCTTTCAGGTGAGGCCTCATATTTCTTTATACCTACATGAACAAGAGAGGTAAGATGGAGGAGAAGGCGAGCCACAGTTTAATCAGCTCCTGCCTTGGTGTCCACCCTGTAGTTGGGGTTTCCTTCTACTCCTTGGGCAGGACTAGCAATCCAGAATAACATGGAAAACCAAGTGTTTCTGCTACATTTGTCCACTTTCTAAAGCATTAACACATATCCCACTTTGTCCAAGTCTCAGATCAGTCCTATCAGGCATTTGGGGATAAGCATCCCCATTATACACAAAGATGCAGAGACTGAGGGGTCTGCCAGGGTCTTAGAGGTGAGTGTGTAGAGAGGCCAAGAATATCCAGGGATTTCAGGTTCTCAGTCCAAAGCTCTCCCGGTTCCACTAAATCATTGCACACTTCTTAATAGACCTTCCATAAAAAAACAATGAGTCTGGGAGAGTTGCAGTGCCAGAAAAGCAAGCCACTGTTACATCCCTGTACTTCCCCCTTTCTGCTGCTTTTCTTCTCTTCTAGTCTCCCTTCAAGCCTGGCCCAGTGCACAGGGAAAAGGAGCTAATCCTACTGTTCAATCCCTGTTCCTGTCCAGGGCATGGCAGGCGGAACAGACCCTGTGAATGCTTCTGCTCTGCTCGGAGCACTGCTTCCCACTTTCAGTTTTTCTCCTTGCATGATGCTTTCCCGGATACGGTGTTGGTTACCATGACCCCCCAGGGTTTCTTCTTCACATTTACCATCCAGCCCAGGTCCAGGCTCTGACAGCTCCTCATTAATAAGAAACTTCTGCCAGAAGGAGAGCCAGAAGGCCCCAGGGACAGTCACCCAACCACCAGCACCTCAGCCTCTGGCCAGTCACTAACCAATTCATGCCACCTCCACACCCACCACCATTGGACACCAGGCAGACAGCATACAAGACTAGCCACCAGCACTACTTGATTCAAATTTTGTTCCCGAGGCTCTGATTCGCCAGTTGCCATTTTCCGTACACCCTAGGCAGAGGGGGCCGATGACCTTGACTTCTGACCTTCAGGAAGCACTAGCAGCTCATCCTGAGTTCAGAGTGAAAATGATTTCCCACCTCTACCCCCTCTGTCTTAGAGGTGTGACCTAAGCACTCTGTGGCATCTAAGACCCCCTGAGAAACATCATCCATGCACCATGATCTGCCTAGTTTGAATCTCCAGATATGGCTCCCAAGGAAACAGAGAAAGCTGGAAAAAAAATCATATACTGGAGGGGAGAGGATTCACATGCAGCCCACATTTTGTTGGCACATTAGTCAGACAAAGAACATACTCACAAAAGTCATAGGACTTGAGGAAAATAATATCACGGGTGTGTTAGGGCCAGACTAGAGCTATGGAGACACACGGGGACAACAGAGGACACGTTAGCAGGGAGCCCAATAGCACATCAAGGAAGACTGGCTCAGTGTTCCTGAGCCAACTGCAGATTGGACGTAGAGTCACTTGAGCACTGGGTGGAGTCCCGAAAGAAGTGAGGTTAGGAGGCTGGCTTCCATTCCCAGGGTACTCACCCACTACTTCTGCTCCGGGACATCTTCCAAGCCAGGATCTCTTTGTACACCAACCTGCAGAGGAGCTGTGGAGAATCCAGGGCACAGAGGCGGAGGGAAAGTGCTGTGAACAGCAGCGCACAGCTGACCCACAGACAGGTGGGGAGAAATTTCACTAAGTAGGGTCCCCCCCTTGGCAGTCATTCTGTGCAAAGGGCCATTGCTATTCTGGCCATCCGAGAGGCCCCAATATTTTGGAAATGCCATGACTCCAGTATGGAGAGAGAGAGCATGTCCTAGTAGCCTCTATGTACCCCAAGAACACTTACCAAACAGGCCAGGATGTCGGCAGCGATGAGCATATAGAAGACGTTGTTCCAGCCTGTCGGGGAGATGAGCCCAGCCAGCAGGGGCCCCAGGGCAGCACCTGTATAGAACACAGTCTCATAAGAGCAGGATACACGCCTTCCCTGACCACCCTGGGCAGTGCATCAAGGGGTCCACCCAAGACAAGGCTTGGGTTCAGCTTCTGGGAGCTAATACCAGCCACAGACCTATGGAGCCAGTGCCGTCGATGATGGCCGTGACGGTGGAGAGGGCCTTGGCGTTACCCTTCAAGCTCTCATGAGTACCCTGGGGAGAAAGAACAGAGTGTGGAAGCCTGAGCTGAGCAATACCACTAGGCAAAAGAAGCACTGGGAGAAAGCTGACTTGAGGAGGGTGGTGATGGGCACATGGAGATTCTGCAGGACAGGAAATTGGGAAAAGGAGTTGGGAAATGGACTTGGGGATAGAGGTTCTGGTCCCCAGAACAACCTGGTCCCAGGGATAGCCCACTTACCAGGTCAGCAGAGACCGCTGTGGTGATGAGTGCGTAAGGACCGTTGACCAGGATCCCACAGATTATTAGCATCACTGGCAGCAGAAACAGTGCCGTTGGAGATGAGGAGCCATGACCAGTCCCAGGTCCAGGGCAGGCAACATCCCCATGCCTTGGCCCCACACCCACTTCATGGAGCCCTCCCATAGGCAGCGCCTTTTCAGCAGCCTGGAGAGACTTGTACCCTGCTCCTCACCTATGGAGCTGGTTATCCCATTCTGGCCAATGTAATTATACAGAAACATCTGAAAAAGGATGGAGAGATGGAGTTGAAGCTGGCTCCCCTTGCTGGGCCAGACCCATCTGAAACACCCCTCACCTGCTCTGGAATGCCAGGCACCACCTCGTTCCTCCTGTCTTGAACATCCAGACTTCTCAGATCTTTAAGTGTCTCAGAGATGGTTGGTCTAAACCATAGTAATCTGTCACACCACTTCCCTCCTGCTTTTTGTTTTTTGAGATGGTGTCTGTAGCCCAGGCTGGCCTCAAGCTACATAGCTGACCTTGATCTCTGATCCTTCTGTTTCTACCTCCCAAGTGTCAGAGTTACAGGTGTGTACCATCAAGCCTGGCTCTATGACTTTCATTTCTCCAAAACGTTTTCTTTCATGCCCATCCTCCATTTCTTTCTTTCCTTATTCCACACATCTAGTGCTAATGACTCCCTTCTTCACCATGGCCAAATAATCACCAATCCCTTTTTAGAAATTCTCAGTCCTGGTCTCTTTTCAAAGGTCCTGCTCCTCTGCCTTGCCTCACTTCTCCTCTACATGTGCACAGGAATATACATGCACATGTACAAAGAGATAGCCACGTATACCAAAAATAGAAATGGGCACATAGGTTTGAGGCCCCAGACACCTGCTCATAAGAACATACACTTTGCCTCTGAGGTTATACGCACCATGGGAGCTGCCAAGATGAGCATGATACAGCAAGTGGTGGCCCTGCCATTGGTATAGTCGGAGATGAGCCCTGCCGTGATGCCGCCTGGAATACATGCCCACTCACATGCTATCCCTGATACAACCATGCCAGCCCTCACCTGATGCCCAGCTTTGCCCCAATGCCCTGCCCAGTTCTGGCCTGGCCTTAAGAAAGACCACCTCCCTCTGAAGTCCCTCCCTGTACCCATCACTCCAGGAAACCAAGCATACAGGTCATCTGCCTTAGGCCCACCCTGCCAAGCAGGAGCAGAAATGAGAACACATTCCGAGGCCTTTCGTCTCTGGAGCTACCTGATTGGATTATGGCACTTTCTTACTGCTCCAAGGCAGCCTACTGAGATGGAAGGTCAGGGCCTCACCTATGATGCCACCAACATCAAAGAGTGTGGATAGGTCCCCAGCCTCCTTGGCACTAAAGTGAGCTGTGGAAAAACACAGAAACATGATCATACACTCAGGGAGGCTCATGGTAAATCTCCTGAATACCACAGCTAGAGGAGTCCACATGGGACATTGGTTCAGCCCAGCCACCTCCTTCAAGGAAGGAGCTGAGGGCCCATGGCACAGTGACTGGCTAGGGCCGCAGGGTGAGTCTACAGCAGTTTGGGATATACCGATTCTGGCCTTGAGTCTGGCGCTGTCTTTTTCACCTAAAGAATAACCTTGACCTCTCAGAACAAGGCCTCGCCTGCAGGCTTGCAAACTTGCCCTCCAGCTTTCTCCTGAACTGCGATGGCTCTGACTGAGCCTCGGCCCAAGAAGCCATTTCCTTGCCCGACTCTTGACCTAGCAATGAGCTCCATTGGCGTCTCTTCTAGTTGTGCCACTTAGGTCCCTGCTAATGCCCAAAACCAAGACACCTGCAGGAAGACGGGGACCTTGGGCTTAGAAAAAGGATTATCCAGAAACTTGACTTGTAACTCCACCCCTGAGGCTGATTCATATTCTGATGTCAGTATCAAGGTCACAGAACAAAGGCTCACAGTGTCTATGAAATGGACGCAGCGGCTACCACTATCACACAGAACTGTGGGGCAAGCTATAGCCTGGGATCTAGCCATGAAGAATCCCAATGGTCTCCTGGTGCTTAGAGTAAGTATGTTTGTAGCGGGGCAGCACTGTCCTTCCTCAGGGCTGGGAAGGAGGGTAAGAGATGGAGTTCTCAGAACCCTGGGGATGAAGGGAGTGGAGCAGGCTGCTCCTTGATAGTGCTACCCCAATATGGAAGAACAGAGACTCTGAGAAAGTGGACATCAAACAGCCTTTTCAATCATAAAAGTGATCTCTCTTTATCTGAACACAGGTGGGCATGGAGAGGAGAGCATGAGGTGGGGCAGCCCCCAGTGCAGGCTAGCAGACCCCAGCACAAAGGCAGGAATCCCATGATGGCCCTTAGAAGAAAAGCCCCGTGGGTGCCAGCAGGCAGCAGAGAAGCTCACTTGGCCTCTTCCTTGAACTGGAGGAGGTGCTCAAGGCAGGCTTCCACCATCCTGTGAGCCAAGCAACTGGCACTCAGGCTGGCAAAGGAAGGACTGCAGGACAGAACTTCGTGCTCCTAACACCCTCCTCAGCCCCAAGGAGGGCAAGGAGCCGGAGCAGGGTCAAAGGGGCAGTGCATGGCGCCCAGCCTCCTACTTAAACAAGTAACCGAGCAAATAAATCTGCTACCGTAAGAAAGGCTCAGCCTGTGTACTGGAATCACAAACCCAGAGACAATGTCCTCCCCCACCAGCAGTGGCCTTGGCCTCCTCAGAGACCCTTTCCTTCAGCTCTTCTTCCCCTGGACTTACCTACATTGGAGATATACAGGGGCAGCCAGTAGAGAAAGGTGTAGCTGACCAGCTTGGCAAAGAGCAGACACAAAGAGAACTCGATCACACCCTGGGAATCATAAAAGAAGGCACAATGGAAAACCACTCAGGAGATCTTTGGTCCAGTGGAGGCCCCACAAGCAGCAGAGTACCACCCCAGGACTGTCATCTAACCTCAAATATACACCCAGTCCCAATGGCAGCAACGTGACTGCTGCTCCATGTCATGTCAAGATAGGTCTCCCATACCATCCTCCTAAGCAGCCTATCCTCCCTGCGATCTGAAAAGACATCCTAAGAACCACCTGTCATCCTGTCTCCTAACGACCAGTAGAAAATTCTAGAAAGACTCTCTTCCCCTTATTCCACAAATTTCTCACCGGGATCTTGAGTGCCCCCAAAAAGCTGATGGCCGCAGGCTCAGGACCGTGCTCCTTGGAAAAGCTAGCTGCAGTTTCCACAACGCTCTCCCTGTTAGTGTAGGGACCATTCCCAGGATCCTCAGGGTTGTCCTGTTCCTTCTCCAGGTCACTCTAAGCAAAGGAGAGGATTACCTCCTGTGGGTATGGCCACACACCAACCTTCCCCAGTGGGAAGGACGGCCTAGGGGAGAGGTAAAGGGCGCCCATCATGGGAAGGTGTATGTCTTTCTGTTGGGCTGCCAGACATCAGGGAGTAGATGAGCAAACTCAGGAGCCTAACACAGGGCCTGTGAAGTCTCTCCTCCAACTCTTGGCCCTCCCAGGTCCAGCCCTCGTGATACAGCGAAAGGGCGGGCTTAGAGCAGGGAGGACATGCTCACATGGTGCTGTGGAGGGGTACAGTCCACGTCTTCTGGATCTGGGGGAACAAAACAGCTTTCTGAGAAGCTTACCAACAGGCTAGACCCTCACTTTACAGAGGGTCTACACTAGTGCAGAGAGCTAGCTCTACCTGTCCCATGTGGCCCCTAGCATAAGGGAACAGGCTTTCTAGGCCTTGCTCTAGTAGGAACCATGTCATGACTGTCTCTTAAACTATAAAGTGGCTATAACACCTGGACTTGCCAATTCACAGGGCTGTCAGAGAATGGGAAAGAGAGTAACTTTCTGCACCGAATGAAAGAGGCACAGCCTTTTAGCTGAGCACTTGCTACACACCAAGCATCTTAACTGCATTGTTCCCCTTAAGCCTTCTGGAGCTGGTATTACCGCCACTTTGCAAATGAGAAAACAGAGGTTCAGAGTCACACAGCTAGTCCTCCAACCCCACAACCAGCAATGCTCACGGCATACCCCATCGCTCTCTCCCTTAAACACACCTGTGGAGTGTGGCAGGGGGAGGGTTCCACTCACATTCGATGAGAAAGAGGAAGGTGATGATGCCCACGGCAGCAGTGATGACACCAGGCACAATAAATGAAAAGCCCCATTGTTGGTTCACCCAGATGCCAGCGATCAGGGAGCCCAGGATGTTGCCCACAGATGTGTGGGAATTCCAGATGCCCATGATGAATCCTCTCCTGGAAGGGAAGGAAGGAGAAAGGATAAGAAGAGAAAAGGTACCTGGCCAGCCAAATTCAAAAGGCTAGCTGCCTCCAACCACTAGGATATACCCAAGACTGAGATTCTCAGAGCCCCCAAGGACAAAGTCGGTGAGCAGAGGAGGCCTTGGCTGGTATCAAGCACAGCCTCGGATCCTCTTGCCTTCTCCAGCTTCCTTGACAAGCACCAATGGGAGCTTTTGACACAGGGAAAGCATGAAGACCCCACTCCTTATCTCTTTTGCTCCTCCATTCTACTCTAAAGCAATGTCCTCAGCTGGAGGTGATTCTGACTCCCACCCTAGGGGAGATCTGGTGCTGTGTACAGATTTTCAATGGTCACAACTTAGGTTTGGTGCTGGCCTCTAGTGTCAAGATGCCGCACATGCTGCCAAAACGCAGTCAATATGCGGTCATCGGCTTTAAGAGCTCAGATCAGCAGTTCTCAGGGTGAAAAACTGAGGCAACCTTTACACAAAAGCCAGTCCGAGAAAAGAATGTAGAGCCCTTCTACGTTTGATCAAGAATGAAAGTTCATCCATCAGAAGCACAGTTAAGGCTGCTTGCTCTGTGGGCTAAATCTTCATTCATAAGAAAAGCAGCCCCTGCTCTTTAGCCCAAGAGACACTTACACCTCAGTAGGTGAGGCCATTTAGCCCAAGAGACACTCACATCTCAGTAGGTGAGGCCAGCAAGAAGATGCACTTCCTAATCCTTTCCCCGAATGTGCACCAGAGCTCGCCCTCCCTCCCAGAGTCCCCTTGGGTCTTTCTGACTCCTTGTCACACTCACTTTCCCTTCCCGAACCAGTTGCCAACACAAGTCACCACAGAGGGCCAGCCAGTGGTCTGAACAAGTCCATTGCAAATCTAGAGGGAGGGAGGGAGGCAGGGAGAGGAGGGAGAGAGAGAGAGAGAGAGAGAGAGAGAGAGAGAGAGAGAGAGAGAGAGAGAGAGAGATGAGAACAAGCTTGACTGCTCTGGGTAGAGGAGATTCAATGTCAAGGCGAGGTGCCTCCACGCCCCACATTGCAAATCTCGTCCTTCCCTCACTTGCACATTCAAACACACTCAATGTCATGAGCTGGATCTCTTCAAGCTCAAAATCATGTGAACCAAGATGAACCTTCTTATGCATCTGAAGTGGCCTCAGCATAGTACCCAAGGCAGAATCACTGAGCTATGATATGTGGCTTATGGGGGCAGGAACTAGGACCCTGAGCAGGGTGACAGAAGGAGCCTGAAGCTGAAATAAGGAGGCCAGGTTTCCACCCACTCTAACCTTGAGATGGCCAGTGAGGGCAAACAGCCTCCAGGGTCGTCTCCTTGAGGGGAGCAGAGATCCGAGTGTAAGACACATAGTCATACCTGGATGAGCACGAAGTACCAAAGCATGTGGATGTTCCAGAAATACGCGAGGCCAAAGAGGGAGGTGAGCAGTCCACTGAGCAGCATTCCAGCCGCAAGGTAGTAACGGAGGGGCAGCCGCTCCCCGAAAACTCCACTGGAGAAGACATGTCAGTCCGGATCTATCCCGAAGTCAGCTAGGCGCCCCTTCCTCTACCCCTGCGGCTGGAGCCACTGTGGCCACGGTGACCACTGAAGACCCATGTCCTGCCTGTGGCCAGGCTGAACTCAGCCCCCACGTCCAGGGCTCCTCTGCTTCATCTGACACTGTTGGCTATGTTTGTGACAATGCTGTTACCCGTCTCTCCCCTTTAGCTGACTGCTCCTTGTCTCTTATTTTCCTCTCAGCTGAGTCCTCTTCATCACTCTATGGTTTTATCTACCATGTAGATGCCGAACAGTCATAGCTGCATATTTTCAGTCCCCATCATCCCCCTGCACTTTGGAATCATATTCAGATTGCCTTCTGGGCACCTTTCCTTGGATGGCCCCAAAGCAACTGAAACTCAACACTCTAAAACAGAAGTCTTCCTGCTCCTTTCTCCTCTCTGAAACCTCTGAAACCCCAGCTGTCTTCAAGTTCAGCAGCTTGGCTGCTGTCACACTGGCTCCTTGCTATAACCAGCCCATCTGCCTCAAACCTTCCTCAACCTCTCCCTCACAGTGATCTTCCTGAAGCATAAAGGAAGGTATAACCTGTCAGTGGCCCTCGCTTCTCACAGCCTGGCACAGGCCCTCTGCAAATGACCTTGTCCTTTAGCCCCATCTCCCGCTGTTGCGTCCCATGAATTTCTTCTCCTGCTAACCCTGGGAACATTTCTACCTGCATATCAAGCTGTTCCTCATTTGCCTTACTGTGCTCGGAGGTGCCTGGGCCTGGGTCCTCTTCCCCACTGCCAGATCCATGGATCTTCACAGTTCAATGCTCATCTCACAAGGAGCTTTCCCTAGTTCATCTTTTCCAATCCCAGTTTGCACTGCATGTCTCCCAGAAAGTCACATTTATCTTAGAGTCTCTTCATCCATTTTCAATTACCTGCTGACCTAAGGGCCCTGCTCCCCAACTGGGCTGTAAAGGCCTTTGGAGGCCACACCCTGCGTTGTCCATCTGTGACTCCTGGCAGCAAGCTAGTGAGACCCATGCTGACTGTATAGTTTAGACAGAACTGGATGGGCTCTCCTTGGGGATGTCTATCTCCAGGGTTGGACTTGGGGATTCATGTGCCCCAAGGCTGCTCTGAGTGAGTCAGCACAAAGAAAACATCCCAGAAGCCTCAAAGAAAAAAAGACTGCCAACAGTAGGAGTCTACCAGCAAAGGTCGGGGAGCAGTGTGGTACCCAAAGGAAGGAAGGGAGGCTGGCCATGGGTGACAGCCTGGGGAGGTCTTGGCCTCACTCCCGCTTAGAGCTGTCAGTTTTGCTCGCTGTAGCCTGCAACCCCAGCCAGGGCAGTGAGGAGAGGTGGCAGCTCTGAACCATCCCCCCGCTCCATCCTAATGGGCACAAGCTATGCCTTTCTCTTACCTGATAAACATGCCAACGGCATAGGCTACCAGGAAGGCATTATCCACGGCCCCCAATAATTCCTTGTAGTCATCTTTGTCTGAAAGCAGATGGAAAAGGCAGCAAACTGGCTGGGTGTCCCTTCAGGAGACCCCTGTTCACTCTTGAAGAGGACGGGATGGGAGTGGAGAACGACACTGTGTCCTGTACTTACCAAATGGACTCCAGCTACACCACGTGGTATCGTTGGGATCATGAGTATCATTATCGGGTCTGATCAGCTCTGAGCAGTTCTGGTGCAGACGGCTCTGGGAGACAATGGTACACATGGGTCAGGGGTCACCTCATCTCCTGGAGCCCACTCAGCCCAGAAAGAAGCAAGCAACCTGCACGTCAATCATCAGCACCCCTTCCTCCCACGCCAGTCAGTGCTCCTTCCTGGCAGTCCCTCCTCCAGCAGGGGTAGATGGCCATGAAGAGACCCATGAATGGTCTTCAGAGCCCAGAGCCCTGTCTTCTCAGCTCGCCCATACCCGTCGACTCTGCTGTCTGGGGGATACACTTAAAAAGGAAAATGTAGGGAAATATTGCAAGAGGGAGGTGGGAAGGAGCCACCAATAGCGGCTCTCTTCCAGCTAGCTGGAAGGAGCAAGCAGTGATCAGATGAAGGAAGTCGGAGGATAACGGTCTGAGGTCCAGAGCATCCATCTGCAGCTCAGGCCTGCCAGGCCCAACATAACCTGCATTCTCCCTTAACATCCAGCCTCACCTTGACGATGCTGATGGGTTTCCTGGACATGTGATAACAGGCATAAATAAGGAAAGTAAGCAGCAGGATGAAGCCACGGAACCTGCAGGAGAAATGAGCATCCTGGTCAGGAGAAGGCTGGTCCCAGCCAGAAGGAAGCAGCAATCTACACGTGCAGACTCTAGCAGACCCAGGGCCTCAGTACCACCAATTTTTTTTTTTTTTACTTCAGGAGCTCTTCCAAACCCAAGCTCCTGGGGTAGAGGCCTGGGAAGGCTGGGAGCAAAGGACTTTTGTTGGCAGCACCTTTCCAGCTCCCACCACCTTCCATCCCTTCATCCCCTCTAGGGTCTGTGGCAAGGGTGCCTCTATGTCCTCTATGTCTGGGTGTGCCGCACAGATACAGGCACAGGAAACTGGGAACATTTCCGAAATGTCAGAAATGTTAGGCATAGGAGGGAACTAAGGGAGAGAAGGATCTGTCTTCTAAGTGAGGTCCATACTCCCCTTGAGCTTAGAAGACAGCAAACCACAACTGGAGATGACTCAGTTGAGTCCTGGCCCAGTCAGCTCTATTAGGCAGAAAGCTTATTCTTTCCTCTGTGGCTTGCATAGCCATGTGCCTCCTCCTGCCCTCCTTCTCATTTCATGCACTGGCCACATGGAAAGAACAGTCCAGTCAGATGCCCCTCAAAGTTTCCATGCACCCCGGTCACTTCCCTTCTTCCAAGGGTCTGGGGAAGATCCTGCAGTGCCCTCCTGAGTCAGTGTTTCCCCAGCAAGGCATCAGCTGAGCTGAATCAGCAACCAGGAGCCAAGAAGTACATGGAAAATAGACCTCAGAATGGAGCTGGGGGTACAGTTCAGTGATAGAACACATGATTAGTATCCTTGAGGGTCAACCCATTGATAAACAAACAAGTCAGCCTGGAAGCAAAGGTCAGACAATTGCGGATGACTCAGTGCCTCTGCTGATTGAAGAGAAGAGTGGAGAGAAAGGTGGGCAGGCCTAGAGCCCTCATCTCCATGAACCTGAGGCAGACATTGGATGGTTAGACTACCCTGTGTGGTAATCTGCCTCCAAACTCCAGATCCACTTCCCCCAAACATATAATTAAGCAATGAGAAGTAAGTCTGAATTTGGGTTGGGCTACCAAGCCCCTTCTCACTTCGCCTGGATGTGGCTTTCCTACCTGGGTGTCTGCCTCCATTTTCTCCATTGGTCCATAGTTTTTCTTCCTGAGAAAATGGTTCTATGTGTGCCGCCCTCCGTTTCTTGTTTTAAACATTTTCTGTATACTTATGTATCCTTTGAATGAAGTTTTATGCCAGGCATGGCAAGGCTACTGTTGTTCCATTGCTGAGGAGGCTGAGGCAGGATGACTGGAAATCTGAGACCAACCTAGGCTACATAGTGAGACCCAGTCTCAAAACACCTCCCTGGATACCAGTTCCCAAAGCATCTATGAATCACACAAGTCACAATGAGGCTACCCCAAGTGACTGACTCAGTGATTGACATCAAAAAGCTTGGTAGTGTCAGAGTTTTTCAGGGTGCACCAATTGCCATATGGCTATGATTCTTAATTTGGAGATTTATAGAATTCTTTGAGAAATTTTAGGGAGTGTACCCAGCTGGCAAAGAGCAATAGATGGAAGAAAACTGAAACCCTACAGCTCATACTACCTCAGCACTTGCCTGGGGTGCTGCTTGGTCCAGGAAAAAGCAGACAGCTTGGAGGGATGTCTCCCTCTCACTCATTGAGTAAGTCTTTTCTGTCTTTGTTGTAAATAGATGTGTACCACAGATGTGTGTCAACCCCATGTACTCATAGGTTAAGTGATTACAATATCACTCCCACCCTAGTCCTTAGGTCCTGGTGGTACCACTCTTAAGTGCCACAAAGCTGAGACTACCTTAGCTGAACACATAGGTGCCAGAGCCTTTTACAGAATGTGTGGTCACGGATCATAATGAGAAGAAATCAGATCCTCTTTGGCTCAGAAATATCTTCATGGACCCAAATCCTATAGGACGTCCTGAGAGCCCAGCAGTGAGGACCAGTCAGCAGTAGATCTAGTGCTCTGTGGAAAACCAGGCTACACAGCAGACATGCCAGACACCCAGGAGTGAGGCAGAGCCAGAGGCAGAGGGACAGTTCATCTGTCTGAGCTCTTCCCCGCCCACCTCCAATCCCAACTTCATGCAGCTTCACCCTCACCTGCCAGGAGCTTTCCCTAAGGCATTCCCAGCTCACTTTTCTCTGCCTTTCCCCTGCCTGAGGTCCCAGGTGTTCATCCTTATCTGTTCCATGTCCATGTCATGCTGTCCTGTCCCTCCCAACCCGGGGGAGGAAGAGCCACTCCAGAGGGCACACACACTCGTGCCCAAGTCTAACACCCTGATACTGCTGGCAAAAAGTAAGACCACTCCTCCATCCACATATGTACCCACCATGTCCCAGTCACCAAACTAAAGATGTAGTGATTACAAGAGAAATGGGAAGGAGGATCCTGCCCTTCTGGAGTTCGCAGGTCAGTGAGGAGTCAAATGTACAGAACTGGGGTGACTATAATGACAGGAAGCTTTGTATGACACAGGAGCCCAGAAGAGGGACCAAACCCAGCGAGATGGGAGTGGTTTCACAAAAGAGTTCTTGGAGATGTCCTTTCAAAATCAAGAGGGCGGTGGCTAGGCCACCCAGGGTTAGAGATGTGCCAGGGCAACAGCAGCCTATACAAAGCTGAAATAACGCTGCCTGTTAGGGAATACCACATGCTTCAGGATATCTGGGAGGTGAGGCCTCTGAGCTAAGCACAGCAGTGGCTGGGAGGGCACATACCAGGCCGGGCCTTGTGTGCCAAGAGGAAGGGTTTGGGCTGTCTCTTGAGGAGGAGGGGAAGCTATTAAAAGGGCTGGGCTTTTCTATGTGAGGGTCTCTGGACCTCACTCCAGGTGAAGCCAGGGTTTGGAAGCAGGCTTCCTCACCCAGGATGAGTCAATCCTGTGCCTTTCCACTTTGCCAGCTAGGTCCATGGTGGCCTCACAGGATCTTCTAGAAACTGTATTTCAAGGAGTTGATGTCATAGAGAAAAAGAAAGCAAAGCAAGGACTTAAATTAGGCAAAAGATGGTTTCATTCCCTAAACCTGTTTGCTCTGCTAAAAAGCAGACATTTTTTTAACCATGCTTACAAAACTACTGGCAGGCAAATGAGATGGTATCTGTCACAGGCCTTACAGCACTCCCAACACCCAATAGACACTTGAAAATGGCAGCTAGTGTTGTTTCAGATTCCCACATGAGAAAGAACTGTAAGGAGCTGAAGCAGCCCTTGCTGCTGTTACAGGAGCTGAATCTAGCACCGAACTCTTTGGGACCATGGGCGTTCTTTGTTTCTATTCATCTGGAAGGTAGAAATGAGGAGGCCAGCAGAACGAATACCTGGATCTCCAATGACACAAAGACCTGAGGCTTTTAGTGCCCTGCCTTTCTTAGGGTGCATGGAGTGCCCATGAGGGAGCCTGCAATGCTAGGGGAAAGGGACTCTGGGCTTCTAAGGTCTTCCCCCACTCTCTCAGGGCAGACAGGATGATCAACACGTCCACTGGCCTGGCCTCTAGAGGCCTGCCCAACCTGATCCCAATTTCCAGTGATAGAAAAGCTGACCCCCAATCAGCAGGAAAGGCATGACCTTGAGAGCCAGGGTTTCTCGACTGTGTTGTGTGGTGTGAGGCCTGCACTGGTTTCTTCTGGGACTTTCTGCCTGGTGTCCCGTGGGTGGAAGGGTAAGATCGCACTCACAACACTGCCAGGCCTCCCACTAGCCAGAGCTCCGGTCAGGCCGCTGTGGGGTGTTCTGAGGAAAGGACCCAGGTGCTGTCATTCAAAGAGGCCTAGAGACATGGGGTAGGTTAAGGGTGGGGCTAGACTGAGACAGGAACTGAGGCTCACTCAGGGCCTGACAGCTGAGGGCTGTGAGGGAGGGACTTGTAGGTTTCACTTCTCTGCTAACAAGCCCTTCCCTCAGGAACCAAGAGGCCCCATTAAGGGAGCAGGACACAAAACATGTTCCGCTACAAGGTAAAGGATGGCAGCCCAATTGCAGGGCTGGGCTAGGCAAGCAGGCCAGAGGCCAAGAGACATGAAGGGGGAGGCCCCCATACGGCTTCCCGTGGGACCAGCTGCCCCATGACCCTTTAAGTTAGCAAGAGGTAGCCCTTCTTAAGGGTCCTACCTCCTCCACCAGATACTGGTTACTGAATAACCAAGTCAGATAGAGAGGGGGACTAGCTATCTCTAAACTATTGCTAATAAGCTGACAATCCAACTTATTCTTTCACAAAGTCTCGGTAATAGCTTTATTGACTTTGTTAAGACTTTGCACTAAGAATGATTCTGGGATAGGAAGAAAGAACAATGTGTCCCAAAGTAGCCATAGATAATAGACAAGCAACACCCCTAAGTAGCTAGCAACACCTCCACCACTACTCCAAGCCAACGAGACCCCAACAGCAGAGTCTCTGATCTCTGGAGAAGAGGAAACAGGCCTCCCCCTCAGTAGTTCCTGGGCCCTGCCTCCCTGTTCTTTCTTTGTGCCACAACTTTGCTGACAGCTCTGACCACCATGTATAGACCATGCAGGCTTCAACACCTTACATGTCTGATCCCTGTCTTGCTTTAACCTGGGACTGCTTAGGGCAGACATCAGGCTGTAGGTGCAGACTGTGGCTGTAGGTGACTTGGCACTTCCTCTGAGGAAATGAACCTGGTGACCTCTTCCTGGGTGTGACTGTTCTGGGGTTAACAGGTCTGGAAAGGATAGAGGGCTGGGCACAGAAAGAATCAGACCAGGGTCAATGCGGACAGTGCACCACCCTCACCTCTACCAAACCCTTCACCAACACTGTTAGATATCCTAATAGGGAGGGACAGCCAAGAACTGCTACCCCAAGGTCAGAGTCCTGAGCAGGGCCTGTAGTCTACAAGAGTAGGCAGGCCAGGCCTTGGAGTGTCTCTAAGGAGAAAGCTTTCTTGAAGCAGGCTCACAGAATCCTATGTCTTTTTTTCCCTTCCTCTAGCTGGGCCTTGGGTGCTGGCTTAAGAGGGATGGAGTTGACTTAGGGCTTAGCTAGCCAACAGGTGTAAGTTCAGTACTTCTGAAGATACGCTGTATGAACAACATGGCCAGGGGTGTGGAGATGATCACAGAGCTGTAATCTGATCAGGGAAGTAGGATGATGACCTTCCCTCCAGGACCCTCAGGAGGCCTAGCCCCAGTCCCATCCTTACCCTCTCCAGAGCATGAGCAGCTCAAGACCCCATGGCCTAAGCTATAGGTCAGGAGAACAATGACCCCAACTGCCACCTCACTCAGCATACCAACTTAGTGGCAATCGAATGGGGATCTGGTTTCAGGGGTTCAGCTCTTTCAAACACCACAAGCCTGCAATCTTCACAATTACCCTGTTTGCCCAAGTGCTACCTCATGCTGTAGCTTACAGCCCTGGCTCTTCAATCTTTCTGAGCACTCAAGGTTCCCCTACTTGGCTTTCTTCTCAAATATGCATTCCTCTTTCCTAAAAAAGATCATCTTAGTCACGGATTTCTTCTAGAAAGTTGACTTCCTGTGGCTGACTAGCCAATGGTTCCTTCTCTGGGAAGGACTTTAGGGCAGCCTAGCCTTACATCAACTGGGTCTCTCTGAGCAAGTACTCAATCGTAGCTGAGGAAGGGGATGAGAAGTAGGGGTTCTGTGGGCCTGCTTGCTGCCCCGAGGTAGCTTTTGTGCTGGTGTTAATTTGGAACTGTCTAGCTCTGACCTCGGTACTCCATGGGCACAGCTTGAATGAAGAAAGCAAGCAATGACCAACTGGAAGAAAATGCCAAGCCCCCTGCTGCCTCCTAGAGAAGTCCATGCTGCAGAGTCAGACAGGACCACCCAACCCTGAGGGGTGCAGGCAGGTCTGCTCTAAAGGAGGGAAAGAGGAAACAAGGGGAGAAAGGGGAAGCTGCTGTGAAGAGCTGCAATCACAAGGGCGTGGGGGAGGGGCTGCCTGGTCACATGCTTGGCCCCGGGGCAACGGGAACGTGGATACAGGCTCCAGCATCTCCTACCTTTTCACAGCAGCTCTGCCCTCACAGCTTCCCTGAAGCCCCTTCTGCTGCCCCTACCAATCAGCTCTTTGCAGAAACCAGGAAGACAAAGGCATCATGGGCACTCAGATCTGATTCTGGCCCACCCACCACAAAACAGACTTGGGCCGAAAGGAGCTGATTCTTCATTTCCGGTTCTGCTACTTACTATGACTTTGGGCAAGTGTTTAACCTCTAAGTCTCAGTTTAGTCTTTTTGTTTCTTTTTTTTTGAGAGTTTTACAACGTAGAGCAGGCTGGTCTGAAACTCAGTATGTAGACCAGGCTGGCCTCAAACCTCACAGTGATCCTCTTGCCTCTGCATCTCAGTTTGGTTTTTAATAAACTGCTGTACAGTATTGTCACAAGGGTTAACTGAGATACAGTGGATGAGAAAGTATCTGACACAGATGCTCTTGGAATCTCAGTAACTTCTGCTCTCTCTCCTAGCCAACTCCACAGGACAGAGCCATTTGTCAGCCTTGCTTTGTCCTGCTTCCATGGGAAGATAAGGGTGTGGGGAAACAGAAACAGTGCGTGTGGGAGTCCTCAGTTCCTGCTCCTCCTGCCTTTCCAACCTTACCCCCTCCACACCCATTCCTGCTCATCCAGCAGCTGTATCACCCTGCTCCCTCCTCAGAAGGCCCCAGGAAATGCACCCAGCCCAGTAAGCAGCAGCCACAGTCATCTCTCTGGAAAGATGCCCATGCTGCCAGCTGCCCCCAGGCATGCCCACACAGATACCGTCACAGAAGGCACAGAACCAGGCAGGCCCAGGGCTAGGGACTCCTGGGTGTTTGGTGGCTCAGACTGGCTGTCCACCCAGTCCTGGCAGGGGGTGGAGCAACACCTACTAGGTGGAAACTCCAGACTCTGCCTGCTGCACACACCTGTTTCCACCTGCCCGCTGCCCCTGTCTAGGGACTGTCCTCTTGCATGCTATGCTCTTGCTGGCTGGAGCTCTATGTCATCAGTCCAAAGACAAAGGCTTGACAGTCACCAAGTCAAAGGCGGCCTCCCAATGAGATGAATGCTTGCCATGACAATTCAACCACCTAGAATATCCCAAGTACACTAGGCTAAGTGCTTTAAAAAGCTTCTCATTTAATTTCACCCAAACCCTAAGATATAGGTACATTGTTCTTTCCCTTTTAAGTTCAGGAAATGTAGCCTCAGAATGATGAAGTGATTTGTCTAAGACCAAATGGTAGTGTGATTTCTTTTTCCATCCACATGATCATCAGTACAGAGGGAAGACCATGGGCTTATAAGTCAGATTAACCTGGACTCAACTCCAGCTCAAACATTTATCAGTTGCAAAAGGACAAGCTACATTCTATGCCTTATTTTACCTGTATGTTCCATGGGAGAACTAACCTTGTAGTTCTTTAAAAAAAAAAATAACATTAAGAATAGCTAGCAAACAAACAGTAGTATGAAGAGATGAGACTGATGGTTAGCAGTCAGGGCTTCCTCTGTGATTCATATAAGCCTGGCACCAACCTAGACACTTCACATGAGCCACCTCATTAAACCTTGACAATCTTAGGGAGCAGGTATTGCTGTTCTTCTTAGTTTACAGATGAGTCCAGTACTGTCTGCTGTCTTCACTCCTCTTATAATGCACTTCTTAGGGACATGTGAAAGTCACGAGACAGTTGATTTCTAATTTTATTTGAGATTATAAGTGCTTATCCTGTATATCTCTATCTAAGTTTATATTTTGTTCAGCACAGAAAGTGAACATTGGAATAACATTTAAAAAATTAATGATTCAAGTCACACAATGATGAATCTCATCCATGCATGTCTTGAATTTTGGAGAACACAGCAATTAGAGTCACATTTTTAAAAAATGTGCAAGTGGGATTGAGAATGTAGCTCTGTTGGTTGAGTGCTTTCCAGCAAGCATAAGCCCTGTGCTTCAGCCACTGGCACTACACAAACTAGGAGTGGCGGCATACATCTGTAACTCCAGTACTTGGTAGGTGAAAGCACTAGGATTGTAAGTTCAAGGTCATCCTTGATTATGGGCAGTTGGAGGCCAGTGTGGGCTAGAGACCTTGTCTTTTAAAAAAAAGTGTGCAAGTGATGTGTGTGGATAGAAAACTTTGCTGGGCACATTCCTGTGCTCTTTGAGAGGCTAGTGTGTGACAGATTCTCCCTCTCTTCACTTTCTCTGATACATGTTACTTTGGTTAAAAGATGTTAATGAAGGCTGGAAATGTAGCTCAGTGGTAGATAATTTGCCTGGCACTGTTAGATGTGGGTTTGTTTATTATGAAGGGGAAAAGAGCAGTTTTATCTTCAGGTGACAGAACTGGCGGTTCTAAGGCAACATAGAGGAGAGAGAAGAATGAGTCTGAATGGGTGAACGTGTATGTTTGTGGAATGAGTGCAGTTTGCATTGGATTATGGTAGGTACAAGTAAGGAGCCGGAAAGAAGCAATTAAGTATGTTAAAATGTCGCTGGCAGGCTCAGGTCTGATGACTTTATATTATTTTTAAAAACAATACCTGGAAAACCTGCTAGATTTGTTCTTTTACTTTTTGAGAAGGTAAGTGCTAAAACTAGTGAGGTTTGACATGCTATGTTCATCAGTTAGTAGCATGGGACTGTCAAACCAGAAGATATGATTAGCTTTCTCTGATATACTTTTTAAAAATTCATATAGGTAAAAAGCTATGATTTATACAAATATTTCAGAAATTTCTGTATGAGGAGCTATACAGATTTCTGGATGCCCTCCCTCCCTGTCCATGATTTTTTTTTTTCTTTTATGGTGCTTGGGAATTGAGCCTAGGCCCTTGCACATACTAGTAGGCAAAAGCTGTACTACTAAGCTACGTGCGTAGCCTTTTTCCCATATTTTATTTTGAGATAGGGTCTCACTAGTTGCCCAGGCTCGCCTTGAACTCTCAGTCCTTCTGCCTCACCCTCCTGAGTAGCTGGGATTATAGGCCTGTGCCACCAAACCCAGCCATATGTTTCCACTGACTTTGGTGGTGCTTTGTCTGATGGCAGCATGTAGTGTTTGTTACTAGTCATGATCTTAGTTACCGAGGAAAATGTTACATGGGATACAAGCAACTCCCTTACCTGGAATCTAGCAACTTTTAGGTCATTTGTTTTCACCTACAAGTGTACATAAGATGCCCAGATACTTACTCCAAACATACTTTTTTGGTTGGTATTCTTGGTATCTTGAGTAATGTCCCAGAATTCTTATATATCTTTGGGCTCTTTCTTCTGGAAAAATTATGTTCACTCATTTTTATAAGTTGATGAAATATCCATTGTCTTTTTTGAAATGTGCCTGATGTCTGTAGATACCATCTGGAATTTTGTTGCTGTTAGCACTGGCTTCTTTTTGTTTTACATATTATAAGGGAAAACATGTTTCCTTGTCAATTGTATTGTTGTTGTCATGAATTTGCGTCAGACCATTGACTTTTGAAAACTATCAGTAGCAAGTTAACCAGAGTCATCAAATGTTTGCCATCTACAGATAGTTCAGTTATAGGACAAAATTTTCATCAATAGTAAATACTGTCTCAGGAAAGCAGTCCACAGAGCACTTGCTCTTCTGACAGCACCACTTGGACAACTTTAAGAGGTAGGACTCTTGTCAGGAGAAGATGGGTTCTAGAGATCATTAGCCAAGATTTGGAAGACCAGAACTAGTCACACAGGACTAAATGAACTGATAATGAGAATGACTACCGTTCACGCTTGGAATGTTATTACAGTGTTCTATTTTCAGGATAAAGAAGACAGTTTTCTTTCCTCTTAGGTGATCCATAACTCATACTAACAGTAGACTTTATAGTTTCAGAGAGTGAAATGCAAAATTGCCCAACTCCTCAGACTTCAGAAACACTCTTTAACACACACTTATGTTCATATCCTTATGAGAGTCATTATCTTTCTGAAACAAAACAAAACCTATCAAGAGTTTCAGATTCAAAAAGGACCAGATAAACTATCTACAGGAGACTGGATGTGATGAGTATCACCACCAATTCAAAACACCTGATATGATCAATTGTCCAGATTTGTACGAGATTGAAAGCTGGGAACTAAAGGCTTTCTCCTTTAAAACCAGGCCACATTGATCAACCTATAAGCACCTGCCCATTCTAAAGGAGACATATTAGCAATTTAGGTTTGGCACTGCTATTTTTCAAGAGAAGTCAGGAACCAGCAAGTTCGTTGTGTTTTACAGTTTGCAAATGATGGCAACTAACAAAGTATTTTTAAAACCCAGTGCAGACCAATGAACACTGCTCCAAACTGCTCTGATGGAGAGCTCCATCCAGCGTCTGAGTGGCTTCTTGTGGTCACAGGGACAGCTCCCTTGAAAGCTGGCTCACCCGTTTAAGGGTGGCCACCCAGTTGTGGAGCAGCCGTAGGTCTGCTCTGAGACGTGCCCCTGCTAGAACCTGAGACTGGAACCGTGCCCCCGGGTAATCTCCCCGAAGCAGTGCTCTCTGGCATTACGTTACCCAATCCATTGATAACATCTAAAAGGGGCCCGAAACTCCCTGGCCGCCTTTATACTCTTCCACTCCCTAGCCCCGGTTCCCAGCCGGTTGGCAAATCCAGATCTCAAAAGTGCTCAGATAGAAAGCGAGGTACTCTACAGGTACCCTGGCGCTGCGCCCGTGTTTGTAGATGCAGATGGTAAATCGGAACTGACGAAGACTCTGCGGGCAGCCTGTTCTTCATCAGGGTCACACAGAAATCTGAGCGAAGGTGGAATTAATAGGGTCTTTGTGTTACCAACCTTCCAGGCTGGCGCCACGGAGGGAGCCCGTATCAGAACCCCTCCGCCAGCCAGAGACGCTAGAGACACGCGCGCAGGGCAGGGCGCGCCCTGTATCCCCGCGTCCAGGCAGGCAGGGAGCCTCCCTCCCCCAGCTCTGCTCACCAGCTGTCCCTGGAGAAGGCGCGGAAGAGCCAGACACCTGGAGCCAGAGAGGACCGCATCTTGCCTGGCAAACAGGGCGCAGAGCCGGCGCGCGTCTTGGCCAGCCAGCGTTGGCTGCTGCGGTTTAAATGCCCCGCCAGCGGGCCCGCCCCTGTCCCGGCGGAGGGTCAGAGGCCCCGCCCCCTGCACCTGACTGCCCTGCCCTCTAGGTCGCCCAAGTGCAAACCAGCCATCCCTCAGGCGATTGCTAGCATCTGTTTTTCTGTGCGCTACCACTGCTTTCTCGTACTTTCTCCTGCCTCCAGGGACTGTCAGCGCTGAGTTTCCTGCGGCTTTTTCTGTTCTTCTGTTTCTACCTCCCTACCCTCGGGGGCGGGGCGGGGTCAGGGGACCTAAAACAGTAGTCCCATCACTTAGCAAGTGTGACCATCCTGCCTGCCCATAGCAGTCTCCGCAGTGCTTCTGTCCTGAGTAGTGGGCCCCAACAGACAGTGAAAATCAGACACTCTGGGGGAGGGGTGGGAGCGCGACACCGAAACCGGCGACCTGCACATCTGAGTGTTCCGAGTGCGAGCGCCCCCTGGGAGCCCAGGACGGTTCTCAGCGAGGAACATTTAGCCAGAAACTCAACCTCCCCAGACTGCTCACTGGACTGGCAGGGGAGTCTCTGGCCCCCACTGGACACCCCGTTCTGCCCGCGCTAACAGTGTTGCAGTCACTCCTCTTTTGGAGGCAAGCAGCCAGGCGGCAGTGACAAGCTACCAGGCAGGGACTTTGGTGCTCATAAAAATGACTGCCTCTAGCATGAAGATTTCAGGGCATGTTTCCACCTATAAAAAGAAACTATGATGAGATTTTTTGTATAGGAAACCAAGGGCAAAATACTTAGGGTGGAAAGGGAAGTATTCGCCTGAAAAGTAAACTCGTTAATAGAACATAAAATAGGAATGTGTCTGTGCAAATGGGTTTCAGCCCTAACCCCACCCACCCCTAACTAGAAGGAGTGCCCCCGCCTGAGAGCAAGGTCAGGGAGGTGCAGCAACAGCTCCACCAAACAGGGGAGGACCCAGAATAATGGGCTTGGCTAGGCTGAGTCCTGTATCAGGCAAAAAGAGGGTAAGCAGAGTTGTAAAACCCTCCGTGAATTCAGCCGTGTCTAGTGCCAGAAATGGCCGCACATCAAGGATGGGGGTAAAGGGTTAAATGAAGAAAGGCCGTAGACAGGGGCACAAATATCAGGTCATATGAAATGCTCTAACACCAAGAGAAGAGCAACTCAACCAAATCCTTCATTATACTACACAGAGTCTAAGGAGGTAGAGGGCTCAGTGGTCCCCAGCACTGCATGTGGCCTGTAACCCTACTAGCACTGAGGGACAAAGTCAAGTGGATCCCATCCCAAGAGCTCAGTGGCCAGCCAGCCTAACCAAAACGGCAGGCTTCCCGGTAAGAGACAGTGTGTCAAGGCTAATTGAGAGTGACAGAGAACGACACTCAAGTTTCTGCTCTGGCCACATGTGCACACAGGTGAACAAACCACACACAACTCTCACATATACATATAAAAATAAATAAAATCACACATTGTGCTGAAGTACACAACCCTGTGCATCTTACAATTCAGTTAGGTGGCTATTATCAAAATGGGTACCATGACTTTACACTAGGACAATCCCAGGTACCCAGGCTAAGCACCCCTGATTAAGGAACACAGAATACACTAGAGGAGTGAGCTGGCACTCTCCAGGTGACAGCTAGTTGTTTCTAGGGAAAAAAAGGAAGGATCAAATTGGAATACAAATGAACCAAGAAGGCTGCGGGTTATCTAATGTCTCTCAGAGTAGTAGGTGGACATCCCCAGAGAAGAGACCATTTCTAGTCTTCATAGTATGGGACAGCTGTCTTTCCATTCCAAAGAGAAGCCAAGGAAGGTGCTCACTACTGTTTGTCTCACACACTTCTCAAGAGGTATATCAGTATCTCTTGGAATACTGTGCGGGCAGGCTGTTGGAATTCTGAGAGGCTTTAAGATTGTGTCCCCATGGTACTATGGCTGTTATTCACCATGTGCCAACAAGCAGCTGGGAGCAGGGCCAGTCTTCAAACAGTCTTTGCCTTGTCTGAGTTACTGCCTATGGGAGTCCAGCCATGTATTCCAGTCCAGGGGCCAGGGTGGCAGCTGCGACATGTCTATCAACACTGGAACCCATTCTTACTTGCTCCTGTAGGTGACCTGGATGAACTCTGCTTCCTGCTGCTTGGGAGTGACAAAGGAATATTATGGCTCAGGTAGTCCTTTCCCTCACTAATATCCCCTCTCTGCTTCTGGCGCACCTTTCTGTTGTTATCTGGCATCCTCTATACCACCTTCTCCAACAGTGTGGGATGTGATGAGTATTTAAGAAATGAGGAAGGGAGGAGCCACTGAATCAGCCACTAAAGGAAAAGAGCCTAGTTCTTAATTGGGCAGTCCTATAATTACTATTGTTTAGTATCAGATTCTTCTGAGGAAGAAGCTCAAAGTTAATGGCCTCTACCCATCAAAAACCAGTTTTAAATGCTAGCAAGTCCCACTGATCATCCACATGGCTTGGATGGTTGATTGTTTAGGCCCCTTTAGCAATACCAATAAATGCCCTCCTTAGTTTTATCAAAGGGACAGAAGGCCTTGAATGCTTATGGACCTTATGAGAACAAATGCCCTAAGAAGTAACTAGGTAAAATAACCCCCGAATTCAGCATATACATAAGCATCATTTAAAATACGCATTCCCTTCTCTCATTTCTGTCTTACAAAACTGACAAAAGAACCATGACTCAGAGCTCCGAGTGAAGGGGTGGGAGTCAGAATATTAGCATAAATATTCTACTAGTACTTTTCATCAACAGTGTGGTACACTAACAATGTGCACTTGGAGTCAGAAAGAATTCTGGCTCAGATACTGTTCTGAACTTCAGCTCTCATGTCTATAAAACATAGATAATAACATCTATACTGCAGGGTGACTATAAAAATTGAAGATTATTTATATAAAAATATGTAACAGTGCTTGCTATGTTAAGTAGGTCTTGGAAGTGGAGCAATTATGTGTGTATGTATGATAAGATATTAGATCAGAGCAGCATAGGGTTGTCCTGCAAGACTGTTAACATGTGTTTGTGTATGCATGCAACCTAATTCACTGAATACAGTAAGCATTGTGATAACACATACTGAATAATTTGGTGTTGAAAAGGATGTAGGTAAGATTTAATAAAGTGTTAGAATAATGAAAAAGCAATTATTGTCAATGCCAAGTGCTGAACTCTCACTACAAAGTTCCTGTTAAAATTCTCTCAGCCAAAAGATAAACAAGATAATGTAATGAAAAGGGTTATGATTCTCAATTAAAGTCTGAGTTCTGGAATGCTTGTCAAAGAAAGCCCGGCCCTGGGGTTGGAGAGATGGCTCACTGCTATTGAAGAGGACCCAGGTTCAAGTCTTAGCACTCACACAATAGCTAACAAATGTCCCTAACGCCAGTTCCAAGGGATCAGATACCCTCTTCTGACCTCTGTGGGCATTGTATGACATGGGTGCACTTACATACATAGCAGGCACTACACTCATACACGTAAAATAAAAATAATAATTTTAAAAAGAAAGCCCCAGCCTTGATACAGCTAGTCAGTTTCCTGAAGACTGGATCAATGGTTAGACTGGCTTGAAGTTTAGGCTTCAGAGATCTCCTCAGCCAACTGCAGGGTGGCCCCGCTCTCCAATGTGTCCTTAGGATATCGGGGGTAGCAGCAGAGAGAGAGAACAATTTGAAAGCAGGCAGTCCTTTCAGAAGGGAGCGGCAGAATGGGGAAATGGTTAAACAGAATTTCTATAGTTGTTTTGTTAAAGAGAAACTAAAAAGGAATATGGTAGGAATATATGGTAATGGCAAAAATGAGT
Source organism: Eospalax fontanierii (assembly GCA_035773235.1). NCBI lineage: Eukaryota > Metazoa > Chordata > Mammalia > Rodentia > Spalacidae > Eospalax > Eospalax fontanierii. The sequence continues at coordinate 28,826,604 of CM069539.1, read as the reverse complement.
TAGTTTCTGCACCTAGTCACGCAAGTTGCAGATAATCTTTGGTTCAAAGTAATAATTCATTCATTCATTTACTCATTTAATAAACATTTGATGACTGTCAATTAATTGTTGGGTGTGCATTTTTCTAACACTTTATTCAATCCTATGTACATCCTTTTCAACACCAGATTATTCCACATGTGTTATTGCAATGCTTACTATGTGCAAGGCACAGTGCTATATAATGTATAGTGCCTAACCTCAAAGAATTTAGTTAAATAGGTCAGAGATGTATAATTCCACGTCAAAGAGTAAGGTAGAAAATATCAGTGCACACAGGAAGCAGGCTGCAGGTATGTTCCTACTGCTCTGGTGGCCCTGAGAGGGGATCAAATACTTCTGAGTCTCAAAAGGCTTCACTATATATAACATGACCAGATTAGAAGAACAGCTAGGTGCCTACCAAGTAGAAAAGAGCAGAAAGGTGGGACCCAGAGACTGTATTCACAAAACAACAAACCATGAAAAAGCACAATATCGAAGAAATGGTGACAGGAAATTCTGTGTAGCTGGCAAGGACACATGCACCCTGAAGATAAGGTTGTTATCACCTGTGGTGAGACAGTGACGAGCAGCAAGTGTCCGTGGTAATGGGTTGGGATTTTATCCTTTGGACGTGAGGTTGCTATGACAAGAGGGTTCTAAGAAGGATGGAGAAGTTCTGGGAATAGTGGCCCATGTTTGAAATCCAAGCTCTTGGGAGGCGGATGCAGAGAATGAATTCTAGGATAGCTTCAACTACATACTTAGACACTACTAGAAATGAGGAGAGAGGAAACCACCCAAGAAAAGCTGACTCAGTTAAGTCAAAGGACTAAATAAGGAGCAGCCAAGCAGTAACAAGCCCACTCCAACTAAGCACCTCAGAGAACACCGCAGCCCTACCCACTCCAAGTAGCCAAGACTACGGGGAGCCTGGGCTTCTTGCATGTCTGCAATGAGGTACCCTTTGTGCCTCTGGCATGATGTCTGAGAACTTCAAATGTGAAGCCAGGGCTTTTGCCTCCTTCCAGTAGTAATGACCCACCCCATGACCAAAATGCCACAAGGAGGGTAATGGTAAAAATGAGTTAATTCAGAAGGTTATTTTCCCTCCCATGTGGCTGTCAAGACAGGCCTAAGCGGAACTTGTACCCTCCCTAACAGTAAGGAGGTACCCATGCAGAACCAGGGGCCGCAGAGGGCCAAGAAGGACCCCTACATTTTTACTCTTTGGCACCTGGTATAGTAGGCAGAAAACATGACTCCAGAACACATTGTTGGTTCAGTGGGTAAGGTTGCTGCCAAGTCTGAAATCCTAAGCTTGATTCCCAGAATCCACATGGTGGAAGGTGAGAACTGACTTCCAAAAGTTGTCTTCTGACCTCTACACATGCACCATGACATGTGTGCATGCATGTACACACACACACCCCTAAATAAATGAAAAACAAAAAATTTTAATTTAAAATACATTTACTATATACTGAAGTTACATTTCTATTCATACAAAAACCTGTACACAAATGTCTGTAGAAGCCTTATCCAAGTAGCTAAGAGCTATAATGAACACAGGTGAAAAACAGGTGAATATCTCAAAAGGCCCCAAATTACATTTCATTTATATAATATTTTGTAGTGACAAAATTATAAAGATGAAGATCATAAAGTTGCACACGAATTAGGTACAGTGGTGGGGACAGCCAAGTGTTTTAAGTTTATAGGGTAACACAAGAGGTCTTCATATAATGGAATCATTCTCTATCTGGACTGTGCTGGTGCTTATATGAATCAAAATGTAATATAGTGACATTGAGAACTATATATGCATGGTGGCACACTTACTGTAAACTACATAAAGGACAAGCTATGAGACTCAGGAGTTAAGTGCAAGATTGACCTGTTTCCAGATTGAAGACCTACTCTGTTACAAACTCTTACTCTCAGATCCCAGTCAGTTTTCTGAGCACTTTACTAAATATTTTCCTCCACCTCCTGGTAATGAATTAAAACAGGTTCTTCCCAGTTTATAAGAGCTGTGCTCTAGCAAGAGAGAGATGGACAGGTCCAGACACTGCTAGAAAAACCAGAAACATATCAATGACTTTCAAGTGCTTGTCCTATCTTATCAAGCCTTATCTGTTGCACAGAGTGAGGTCACTGTGTAGCAATTTCCTCTGAATTAAAACCTTCAAACCTGGAAGGAAGATCTTTAAGACTTAATATGAGCTAAAATCTCAGGAAATTCTGGTGTGGCTTACTAAGACTCCAGATGTTCTAAAGGGATGCTCATTAAGCCTCAGGAAATTCTAAAGGGAAGCTCTTTAGGACTAAGGAAATAAACAGTTCAGAACTTTCAGGAAGTCCCTATTCTCAGATACACAAGACCCCTCCTTCCCCAGCCAATAATCATAAGGACTGGTGAGGAGACCCAGGCCAGCATAGCTGCTGGGAAGACACTGAACTATGGAGCTGGCTCCCGCTCTTAGGAGTCATCACCAGTCCTGAGTGGGCTTTCAGTGATGTGCTGCCTCTGACAATTTCTTGCTCCAGGCTATTGCCACATCATTCAGAATGTGTCCAACCTTGTCGGAGTCTTCCCTGCCCCGTATGTAACATATACTCCTATAAGTGATCCCAATAAACTCACTGGTTCACCAAGTTGGACTTGGGTGATACCTTTACATTGGTCTATCCTTGGTGTCCGTCTGGGGGGAGTAGATCTTTGTGTTGCATCTTTTCAGGAAAAGTTTCACACAACAGAGCAGACTTTAAGGCATCCCTCTATTTTTAAAAAAAATCCAATCAGGTTGAACAGATGAACTGTGAGTTAATACATAGTCTGGCTGTTAACAAGTCTCTAAAACAATCAAAGCTGACATTGCTTATTAAATCTTCTGGCACATCAATACTTGCTGCATAGTGGAAATAATCAAATTCAACCTAATGAGACCAGCCTTACTCTGAGTTAAAGAGTAACGTTTTCATGGAGAATTTTTTTTTAAATCAAAACAAGGGAAGGTTCACAAAGTTTTAGGTCTTGATAGAAAATTGTACAGTCTACACTCCTCCAAAGTTACTGATTTTAATCTGTAATTTTCTGAATGATTTTACAAATCTGCGTATCATAGAAAACAGCAGAAAAGATGAAATTTTTGTCTCTTTTTGCACAGTCAACATTCCTTTATCAATATAAATTTGGGTATTGGGCTGGAACACTGGCACAGCTGTTAAAGGCTCACAACCAAAAAGACAAATTTGGGTATTTTTCTCTTTTACTGGAAATAAAGTGCAGTATCTCCTTCTCACATGAATTAAGTAAAATCTTTTAACACATACTCATTTTCACTGTAAGTTCTGAGTCTATCTTTTCCTAAAAATTATCTTTTAACATAAACAGTTAGCAGCTAGGGTAGAAAACCCATGTGTTAAATAGTTGCAACAGACCTGTCTGTGAGAGGTAAGGTAGGTTTTCACAGAGCTGGTGGTAGTAGCACTTTGCTTCAAAGGAAGTGTTTAAGGTTGAAAATTCAAAGGGCATTTCACTCAAACAAAGGCCAGTTAATCCTAAGGGACAGTCCTGCCAACTAATCTAAATACCAGTAGAGAGCTTCCAGCTTCCCAGAGTCCCAAGGAGACACTATCAAGCCTATGAGATTTATAGGGACAATACCTAGCTTGAACCCATTTCAGCAAGATTTTTAGTCCCAACTACAAAGATAAGGGCTCTGGGCAAGCATAGAAGTGTGAGGCATGATGGAAAGTAGGAATAAAGCAACAAGTGTCCTGAAAGGAACATCACACTCCTGTAAGTCATATAGAGCAAAGCTACATTTCTTACTGTACAATAGCCTGAACAAATCCCCATCTCTGCTGCCAAGCTGGGCCAAGTACATCGTAATACAAGTTCAACTGCATCTTACTTCTAGAACCTAACTAATTCATGAAAAGCTACTTATCTATATTTACATTTTGACAATGGTCAAGAGGAAGAGACAGTAGACATGGGATTAAAAAATGGAAAGCAGAAAATACATTTAGGTGTTGGTTTAAATGAGAAACGTCTCCCACAGGTTCAAGTATTTGAACACTTGGTATATGGGCCCAGGTGGTGGTACTATTTGGGGTGCTCGTGGGATCTTTAGGAGGTATAGTCTTGCAGGAGGAAGTGTGTCACTGGGGGTGGGCTTTGAGAGTTCATAGCCTAACCCCACTTCTAGTCCACTCTCTGTGCTTCATGTTGCCATTGGAGGTGTGAGCTCTTAACTTTGTCTTTTGCTGCCATGTCTTCCCACCAGGATAGACTTTTATCTCTCTGGTATTATAAGTCCAAAAAAAAAAAAAACCCTCTCCCTTTTATAAGTTGCCTTGGTCACTGTCACAGCAACAGAAAAGTAGCTAATACTACACTGAGCATCAACTCTCTCCAGCTCTCACCATTTGTCTGTGTCAAACCACTTTCCTTGATCAACGGATCCAGGCTGAGCCACTATATATAAACCTAAGGTAATAATACCACCAACCATTTTCAGGAATCTGTGTCTAGTTAAACTGCTCATTCATGTTGTTAGTTCAAGCTCCAACGCTGTTCTGTTTCAAATCTTTCCTTCCCTGGCTTCCCATTGTCAGTCTTAGTCCTGCTCCTTGCTGTGTCTGTGTAATCCCCCTCCCTACTGTTGCATCTATTGTTCTTGATCAAAGTTACTTACAAGTTCAGAATAAGGAGTTATAGCTGCATGGTAAAACTACCTGGCTCCAATTCCCAAATGAACAGAGCTGTATCACAGTCAAGTACTTAATGTATACAATAAAAAGTCTTAATGAATGACAGAAAAAGATGTTCTTGGTATCTTTATGGCAAATGCTTTGAACTACTTATAGAAAATGCTGTGCCCACCTGGGAACATAGGGTAGGCTTGGCCTTCTTTGACTGAACCATAACTCAATCCTAGCAATTCAATAAGGTGGGTGGATCTCATTAGATGAGGGTACCTACAGCTTTGAACCAGGAAGGATTTAAGCACAGGCGTCATCTAACTCTTAGATTGAGCAAGAGAGAGGGCAGGCTGATTTGCAGTTTAAGTGGCACACCCAGCTATCTGGCACACTCTCTTCCCTTGATCTTCTACCTTCAACAAACCTGGTTTTGGTGATAAGCAGGTTCAGTACTAAGTAGGATGGAGCAATGAATAAAAATACATAACCAAATGCTATGTCCTCATAACCTAGGGACATAGAAAACGTCTTCTCTTAGGTAGTAATATAAAAGGCCATACTGGATGGATTGGTGTTCCCCTGCCCAACTTGCTCAGTTTCAGCTAAGATAGCCGAAACAGCAAGGATTCCAGGTACAGTCAATGTAAGGGAAGAAGGCCTTGCCTCTTGGGTTGTTAAGGAACAACAAAGACTGTATAGGATTATTCACATCTGTATGTGAAGACATAAAATGGTGTTGACAGTGATGATACTAATTCTGATAACAGTATAACATATTGACTGTACTTACTGTGTGCCAGGCACTAGGCTGTACATGTGCTATCTCACTGATTTCTCACAACTCTATGAAGTTCTATTATTCCCATTTTTGCAGGTAACACAGATGATGCTCAGAAAGCTTAAAGTCACACAGCTGACACATGGTATGGTAGGATTTGAACTGTGACCACAACCTTAGCCACTGGAAACCATCCTACAGTAGAACCGTTGAAAAAAAAAAAAAAGTTTTGACACCAAAAGACAAAATTTCAATTTCTAGGGATTCTATTCAGAGGCAAGACAGAACTATAAATGATTTTTACCATCTCTGGACTGAATGACATATTCTATTATCTCCATTTCACCCAAAGATTTCAAAACTGCTCTCACTAAATCACCATCTTGTCTTTTTCATCATTTCTACCCTAATGTTCTCCATGGTTTTTATTCTTAATCTCTCAATTTTTATAGGCCTGGGAATTCAGATACACTTCATAAAACTAGGTGACGAGAGGCCTGATTATTCAGGGTGTGAGCTATGTTAGGGAGCCTCCATATAGACCTGGTCTCTGGAATGAACCTAATTTCTATACAATTGGCCATTCTCATATAAAGATCACAAAATTTATAACCTCTAGGCTCTAGTCATCACCTAAAAGTAACTTTATCAGAAGTTCCAAAGATATGGGATTAAAACTTTCTCATTCAAACCTCTTTAGATGGCGGAGAGTGGTTGATGGTTGGAGGAGGATAAAGAGAACAGTTATCATAATGTGAGCAGTGTACTGAGTCTCACAATCCTGTCCCCAGGATTCAGTATTTTTAAGCTTTTGTTAGACTTACTTGAATTGTATTTTTTTTTTTTGGTTGAATTAAAGTGATTCTCGAGATATAACTATAGTTCCTTCATATCTACCTCCAAATAGATCTTTTCTTTTTCACTGTTGGCTTGTTTTTCTGTTTGGTTGTGTAGTGCTGGGGCTCTATAGAACCCAGGGTCTTGTGCATGCTAAGCAAGTGCTCTACCACTGAGTTCCATCTTGAGCCAGATTTCTTGTATATAATATCATCACACCTCACAAAATGAGTAACTAGGACTCTACTCAAGTTCTTGTGTGCTTCAAAGTTATCTTTTCAGACTGTTTCTCATATCAAGATCCAAACAAAGTGTACATGTCGTATTCAGTGGTCATCTCTATAAACCTGTTTTCATGTGGAAGCATCTCATTTTTAAACTTTAAGCATTAGCTTGCTCTAGAAATGGCATATTTTCCTATAGAATGACTCAAGTTCTAAGTTTCTGTTTCCTCACAGTATAAATCATTTCTACTTATTGTAAAGAGTATTCAAGGTTTTTCTCTGTACAATCTCATCATCTAGATCAGAAAATGATTCAAGTAACTGTTTTCTCAAGCATCTCAAGGCCCATTCGGGATGAATAAAAGCTAATTTATCACATACAATAGATACTGAGAGTTTTAGGACTCAAGATTCATTATATGTAATATTTTTTGTTTTGTTATGGACAGGGTCTCACTATGTAGACCAGGCTGGTCTTGAATTCAGATTCTCCTACCCCTGCTTCCTGATGGGATTAAAGGCATGCACAACTATACCTAGCATAATTTTTACTCATCTAGAATGGTCTCATGTCAAGATCCATATGGCATCCTTGAGTTTTCTTCCAGAACATGAATTTAAATTTTTTAAAAAGGCTGAAAGACTGTATTTAGTTACAACACTTTTTCTGTTGTTATATATTGTAGAAATACTTTGGGAAGGCACTGTACACTTTAGTTTGGTTCTCTGTCCTTTTGTGATGTTAAGATTAGGGATTCAGATGATGACTTCATGTAATAGGTTGACCCATTAGAGTGCTATATGTATTTGAGCATGAGGGAGGCATTTGAGCAAGACTCCAGCTTGGGGCTTAGAAGAAATGACTCATGGTACAAAACCAAATACCTTAATCAAAAAGAGTCAATTTGATGTGTCTAAGTGCCTTGGTATACCCCTTTTGAGATTGTTCAGCAATACTGATAGCAAGAAGAGATGGACTATTCATTCCTACCTTGAGAGTTTTAACAATCTAGAGTAACAAATTTAAATTTTTCATCCAACAGAAAGGGCTCAACATGCATGATATACATTTGCTTTTGTCTTTCTCTGTAAAATTTCCAAATCTCTCAAGTGTTTTTCTTTTGTCTGAGAAACCTGAAAATACCTAAAACCAGAGAGAATGTATTCACCATACTTAAAAAAAATAAACTACAAGACATGTTTCTACAAATGTATTATTAAGTAAATAAATACAGAACATGGTAACTGCTATTTCTTGAATCATGACTTAAATGGTTAAAAGAAAGAAGTTTCTAGTCTTTGCTCTCAGGGGGTGGTCAATAAAGTTGACAGTGGTATTCCTGCCCATCATAAAAAGGCTAAAAAGGTAAGGGTGAGGCCTGGATAATTAAGTAATATACTGCAACAATACAAGGGAGAGAGCACAGACATTTCCTAAATCAAAGCAATTGGAACAAGCTCACTCAGGTTGGACTGGTTAGGGAATGTGTCATACATACTTCTGTTGTGTTATTACAAGAAACACCGTGGTACATCTCTGGTTACTACCATAATCCTTAACTTGCCTCTACCATATACATACCTTCATCTCTTAGGATGGATTCTGGAAGCTAATAAAGGTCCTTTCTGGGTAAGATCTAAAAACAAACCTTTCATTGGTAGTGCCTCTCTTAGTGAATTCATGCGTAAACTATACAGCCTTCTATTCTGCCTTCCTAATCCACTCTGACATTAGTACAGTATAGAAGGAACTTGTACCCTTATCTCTGACAAGTAAAATCTACCAATAGTCTATACTTTACAAGAGCAAATGAACTACAAAAGTGGGAATAAGGTCAAAAGTAAAAACATATGTAATTAATAGAATGTTAGCACTATGCTGGAAGTCACTGCATAATTCTTGCACTTTATAGAAAACAATGACCCAAAGGGATTAAATTACTTGCCATAAGTTACTAGGGCAATGAAGAATGGAAAACAAAGCAAAGTGATTACTAATGACTTTTCTGAGGAAATATTACTTTTGGTAAAACTACGACTAATCATGAAGAATTATCATTGATCTTTAAGAAACTGATTGTCTTTGTTCTGGTCAGAAAATATCTGTACAGGGCTGGGGAAAGCCCTGGAAAAAGGCTCACTGTAATCATATTCAACTACTGGCACCCCAATGTACTGATTACTGGGAGAGATCATGCCACCATGTCACTATAGCTCTGCTTTGTAAACCTAGAGTCCAAGGCTTGTAGGACTGTATTTAAACCTTTACTTGAAATATTTATACTTAAGCACTAACTCCTTTTATGTACAACCCACTGTTTGCAATTATGTTCTGTGTGGGGCACTGTACTGAAAGCAACAAAAAAGAACACAGGAAAAAACCTGTCAAGTTTGTTTATTCATTTAATAAATATTTACTGAAGGCCTATTAAGTATCAGATGCAGCCTTAACACTGGGGATATGTAATAGAATTGTATCAATACACACAAAATTCCCTTTGTTCAGAAAGTACACAATGCAATGGATAAAAAAAAATTAAGTAAAATATATAGTATGCCACACAGCTCTAAGTATCATGAAGACAAAACAAGGAAAAGTACCTGTGTTAAGGGGATGAGTGGGAAGGCTGCATTTTGAAATAGCATGATTAGGGCGGCCTCCTGACAAACTACATTTGAACTAAGACCTGTAGGAGGGAAGGAGGTAAACCAAATGTTACCAAAGGAAGAAGCATCTCCAGGCACAGCAAAGGCAAAGGTCTTGAAGCAGAAGTGTCCTTGGAATAAACATTCAAGGGAGAACCATGCCGGCAGAGTGGCAGAGTAGAGCGAGTCAGGAAATAGCAGGGGATAAGGCTTCAGATATAACCAGTCACATTTTGTGGGGCCTTGCCTGACACTGTAAGAACTATAGCCTTTTCTGAGTAAAATGAGTAGACAAAGGAGGGTTAGAGTCATGAGTGGCACGATCTTACTTATTTTGAAAGACCTGCTCTGCTGCTGTGCTAAGAACAACATATACACTGCAAGAATACAGAAGGAAAAAAACAAGACAAAAAAAAAAAAACCCAGAACACTGAGGAGCCTATTGCAATAACTCAAGTGAAACATGACTTGGACTGGTGCTGCTGTAATGGGGCAAGCACTGAAAAATAGGGTGAAGTCAACAAAGGCTAAATACAGCCTATATAGAAGAGTGAAGATGGTTTCCACAATTTTTTGCCAAAATAAATAGATGGAATTGTTTACTGGGTTGGATCAGAGTGTAGTAAGGTACAATTATTATTGATTCATTTTAAATGGATTGGGGTGTGGTGGTGATGTGTGTGTGCTTGTGAGAAATGGAGATCAGGAGGTTGGCTTTTTGATGTGCTAAGTTTAAAGCTGAGTTTGAAAGCATACACCTATATAATTCTAGCACTTGGGAGGTGAAGGACCAGAAATTCAAAGTCATCCTTGACTACATACAGGGTTCAAGGCCAGCCCAGACTATATGAGATCTGTCGCAAAAAAGGTGATGTGTTAAATTTAGCTGCTGTACTAAGAAAATACAAAAAGTGCAAACAGCAATCAGATTTATGAATCTAGAGTTTTACGGAAGAAGTCAGAGGCCAGACATAAAAATTTCAAAGCTGTTTATATCTAAATGATATTTAAAGCCAAGAGACCAGCAAAGATTCAAAGAGCAAGGGAAAAGAAGAAGAGGTCCAAGGTCTGGGTCCTGGGTCCAAACATATATGTGATAGGAGACAACCTAAAATGAAGGAAACTAAAGTTAACAGCTAGTTGAAACAAGAAAAAAACAATGGTGTGGAAGTCATGTGACAAGGCACTTAAAAAAGATGAATCACTTATTGCATTCTGTTGACAATTAGGATAAAGTCTGAAAATGACCACTGGATTCAGCAATGTGGAAATCACCGGTGACTTAAAAAGAATCGCTTTTTGGAGTCTTCCGATGTAGCTCTGGTTGGCCTTGAATACAGCCTTCTGCCTCAGTCTCCCTAATGCTCGGATAACAGGTATGTACCACCACACTCGGTTTGAAGAGTATTTTCATTAGAGAAGGACAATCTTGGTAAAATGTAATGAATACAGATTATGAGAAGAAGGAGCAGTGAGCACTGATAACTCAAGAGTTCTGTTTAAAGGGAAGCAGTTTGGTAGTAGTTGAGAAGGGATCTGAAGAGAATCAAGATTTTTTTTTCTCTTATCTTTTAGTTGGCTGGTTTTTAATATGGAGCAAATTACAACAGGTTTGTATACTGGTAGGAATGTTGTAGAAGTCAGGGAAAAATTCATGAGGTAATGTCTGAATAGATTGGGAGGGAACTCAATCTAGTCACAGGATAGGATAGACTAACAGGAGAACAGACAGTCCTACATTAGCATGACTGAGTATGTGCAAGTGGTAGATATGGTGGGAGCTCTCTTTTTACTATGTGCTTTTAATCGATACAGAAAACCTTGTCACGATTGAGGGTGAGGATGAGGAAATGCCTACAGGAAATATGAAGAGAGTAAAATAATTCAGCCATCCGAGCCAATGTTCATTCTTATTCATTTCTTTTCAGGTAAAATACATGCCATCTACCTTATTTATTAATCTATCTATTTATTCATTCATCCACTAATTCATTCACTTATTCATTTCGTGTTAGGACCAAACTCCAAGCCTTGTATGTACTAAGCAAACACTTTATCAATGAGCTAGACCTCTAGCCACACTCTACTTTAATTCTGAGCCCGGATTTAGTCCTGTTTTCCCTCACTCCCACACCTTGCTCTAGAAATCAAAATCTATTTTATTTAGGATCTTTTGGCCTCCTCTTCTTTAAAGGTACCTGCTAATCTAAAAGGTTGCTTAAAACTCATCAAGTATATTCTGATGTCATATACTTGTAAATTCAGGGGAAATCCCCACAAACTCTGATTGCCCAGACTTTTTTCTCAAAGCACTATCAACTATACTAACATAACATAGGGCCATGAGATTTCTTTGGAAGACACTGTTTCTCTCAGTGTTTCCTAACTCCACAAAGCAAACCATTAGACACTTAACATATGACCAAATTACAGTGCAACAGCATTTTCATTCTTGAAATTAATATTCAGACTCAACCCAAAAATCTTGAAAGTTTTCTAAACCTATTTGATAGCCTAATCCCATCATCATTCTATTAACCTGAGGTGAAACAAGGCAAATTACCTATTTAAAAAAAAAAAAACCAAACTGCTGGGCATGTTGGTACACACCTTTAGCCCTAGTACTTGGGAGGCAGAGGCAGGCAGACTTCTGTCAGATTGAGGCCAGCCTGGTTTACATAGTAAGTTTCAGGTCAGCTGGGGCTAAAGGGAGACCTTGTCCCAAACAACAACAAAAAAAACAACGAACAAACAAAAAACCCTCTCTCCCCCGCCAGAAAAACACCTTAAAAAAAAAAGTGAAGCAAAAAAACTTGTGTTAAAACCAAAGAAATAAACAAATAAAAGCCAATACAGCTTACCCTAGGAAGGTAAAGTCGCTTTAATGCATAAAAACCAATAAAAAGAAAATTAAAGACAGGAGGTTGAAGCAAGAGCACCACAAATTTGAGGCTAGCCTGGGCTACAAAGCAAGATCCTGGCTCAAAACACCAAAAAGAAGAAAAAAGGAACGCAGGGGATAGGGACACAAAGAACACTTGATGATCTTAGGTACAGAGAAAACATCAGGTCAGGTATCGTGACACATGCCTTTAATCCCAGCACTCAGGAGGCAGAGACAGAGGCAAGTAGATCTCTGTGAGCTCAAGGCCAACCTGGTCTACACAACAAGTTTCAAGTGAGCCAGGAATACATAGTGAAACTGTCTCAAAAGAAAAAAGAAAAGTCATTTGGAAAACTCAATACTTTTCCAGGATAACAACACTAAACTAGTAATAAAAGGAAAATTCATCAAACTTGATAAATGACATAAAAACTAAAAATTCTTTGCTCCTGAAATCAGAAACAAGACAAGGATATCAATTTTGTCATTCCTATACAACTTTGTACAAGATGTTCTAACCAGGATAATTAGATAAGAAAAAGAAAAGACTGAATTACAAAGAAAGAAGAAAACTATATATTATACATATAAAAAAATTCTAACCTAAGAGTTGGTAAGATAGTTTAGTGGATAAAAGTGTTTGGTGAACTAGCCTGACCACCTGAATTTGATCCATAAAAAATAATAAAATCCCAGTTAGGGAATGTGGCTCAGTTGCTACAATGTGTGCCTAGCATTCATGAAGACTTGGGTCTTAGGTTATAATGAAAACACAAACCACAAAATTAGACTGATAAATTCAATTTAAGTTTGTGCTGCAAACGCATGCCTTTAATATCAGCACTCAAGAGGTAGAAGTCGGCAGATCTCCGTGAGATGAAGGTCAGCCTGGTTTATGGTAGAGTTCCAGGCCAACTGGAGTTATAAGACCCCAAATTAAAAGATGCAAATTAAAACCACAATGAAATATTACTTCATGACTACCTGCGTAAGACAAGTGCTGGTACAGATGTGAAGCCCCTTGAATCTTCACACTTCTAGTGGAATGCAAAACAGTGCAGTGCTTTTGGAAAATAGTAGTTTCTCCAAAGGTTAAGCATAGATCTACCACGTGATCCAGGAATTCTATTCCTTGATATATATATCCAAGAGAAATGAACCTGCAGAATCGTGTAAACAATTGCTCACAGCAGTATTCATAATAACAAAGAAGAGAAAAAAATCCAAATTATCTATCACTCTATAAATATGGTTTTATCCACAGGATGCTGTTCAATAATGTGAAGCATCGATATGTTCTACAACACAGACAAATCTTGAAAATGTTAGGCTAAATGAAAAAAACAGTCACAAAAGAGCTCATATTGTACATCCAATTTATAAGAAAAGTCACAAGTAGGCAAATCTACACAAAGAAGAAATAGATTAATGGTTACCCAGGGCTGGAAAGGAAGAATGGGTAGTGACTGCTATTGAGCATGGAGTTCCGTTTTATTTTTTCAATTTTTTAACTGATAGAAGACATGTAGGAGGTGGCTCTCCTGGAGGCAACTCACATGAGGCAAGGGAGCCTTGTGTTGTCCTCAGTGTTTCATAGCTAATGGTACAGTCAGGAAGTTAAAAGTGACCCCAAGACAACCAAAGGGCAGGACGATTGTTTACGTCTTTTTTGTGCAGACATAGAAAAGACCATAGATGAAAAAACAGAGGTCCCCATTAATATTGAAGAATGTCCCAAGAAGTGCTCTGAGAAGTGGGAGACAATGTCTGGGAAAGAAAAACTTAAATTTGAAGAAATGACAAAAGGAGACAAAGCACCCTATGATTGGGAAATGAAGGATTATGGACCAGCTGTAAGAGGCAAGAAGGAAAAGGATCCTGAAGCTCCCAAAGACCACTGTTTGGATTCTTTTTGTTTTGTTCAGAATTCTGCCCCAAGATCATCCACAAACCCTGGCATCTCTATTGGAGGTGTATGTGTGTGTGTGTGTTTTAAAAGTTGGGTGAGATGCTGACCAGCTTAAGTGGTACGGAATCTCACAATCTCCTTTGATGTTGCAATGGATCCCACTAAAGTTGCCCATAAAAAGGTGGAAGAGGAAGATGATGAAGAGGAGGGGGAGGAAAAAAAATTTTATTTACTGAGATAGTCTTGTGTGGCTGAGGCTAGCTTGGACTCCTGATCCTCCTTCCTCATCCTCACAAGTGCTGGGATTATAGGCATGCATGGCATGCCTGCTAAAAAACTGTTTCTCTGTCTCCTTGTAAATACAGAGAATAGGTGAGCACTATGACTGACACATCTCTTATTTGAGCTATTGCCTTCATTAGGTCAATCACAAAATCTGATCACAGTCATATTGCAGAGGCTTATATGAAGTGCAAATGGGTGCCTAGAAATCCCTAAAACTCTATCAAAGTTGTGCCTATTACTAAACATCTTTCTTTTTTTTTGGTCTTTCAGAGACAGGGTCTCCCTATAGCCCCAGCTGGAACTCACTATGTAGACCAGGCTGGCCTTGAAATCACAAAGATCTGCCTGCCTCTGTCTCCCAAGTGCTATTTGGGATTAAAGGTATGTGCCATGCACCTCTCCCCGACCCCTGGGACTGATTTCTGAACATTTTTAAAATGAAAAGGTATTCTTGTGGTTTTTTTTACTTTGCACCTTGCTGTTGGTATAATGATTTAAAGATGTTTCTGGCATTTTGTTTTCAGTTTGTAAGTCAGTATAAACCCTGCATTACCAACTGTACATTTCTATAGTTTATGAAGAGAATAAAACAGCCAAGACAAATTCTTGATGCTTCTTGATTAGTGTGGGGAAGATGTCTTTTAGAGGGGCTGTAGCTCAGGTTGTGCTCTGTGAGGCTGGTTCTGCCGAAACTGCAGTAGGCATCCATTTAGCTTCAAGTTGTCTTGGTTTTGCATATAGTGACACAGCACTCTGCTGACATTCTTTAGCTGTGAAAAAGAGGGAATTTGCTGCATGAGAAGTGCTTGGATTTCTTAAAAGTTATATGCAGATTTTAAACTATTTTTAAACTACAGAACTCTCCATTGTCAGCAAAGAACTGCTAATTAATGAAAAGTTCAGAACTGTCTGTACTTAAATTACACTTAAAAAAATCATATAAAACTAAAACTTATCACTGTGACTATTTTAAGTGTACAGTTCAATGATAAATATATTCACATTACTGTGAAACAGAATTCTAGATTTTTCATGAAGAAAAACTGAAATTCTAAATCCATTCAATGACAAGCCTTCATTTACTCTACCTCCAGCTCCTAGCAAGCACCATTTTATGTATCTGTGAATTGGACTGCTTTATGGGTCTCATATGAGTAGCATGACATAACGTTTGTCTTTTTGTGACTGCCTTATTTTACTTAGCATAATTGTGCAACATATGACAGGATTTCCTTACTTTTGAAGCATGCATACTCTTTTGTATATATTCTCCAATATATTCCACTTTTAAAAATCTACTCACACATCAATGGATTGGGTTACTTCCATACATATGTTGTTATGAATAATGTTACCACAAATAAGGGGTATAAACATCTGTTTCAGATCTTAATTCTTTTGGAAAATATCCAGAAGTATAACTGTTAGATCACAGGGTCTTATTTTGTGATGATAGTAGAAACCTGTGAATTTACTAAAACCCACTGAATTGTATACTTTTTGGTGATTTGTATACATATGAATTATATCTAAATAGTTATTAAAATACAACTGTATAAGTTTGAATAAAGTCTATTATTACTTCAAGGATTCTGATGAACCAATAGTTAATCTGGCTAAATAACCCATCAAGTTTGTTTATGTAACTTTATGTAAGTTTATGTAACTTTAGTTCTTATTTTCAACAAATGGACAGAAGCACAGACTTTTGTTTTGTGACAGACATAACCTAAGTGCTGTCTTTATTTATAACATCAAATAATTTCAAATTCTGCATCAGGAAATAAAGTGAAACAATAATAAATTCATACCAGCAATGGCAACTTTTACTTCATTTGTTGCAAGTGTGGTCATCTGCCAGATTTGAAAAGGCAGGGAGACAAGGCACGACTTAACTCCTTGACTTTAGAAACACTTTTGTGTTTAATCAAGATTATCCCACATAAAAGATATGCAAAAGCTAGGGTTTGATTTTGGTACAATAAAAATAATATAATTTTAAAAATCCTATGTCAAATGTCACTGAACAAGAAAACGGGCAATAATTAAAAAGGAATAAAAAACGAGCAATAAAAAAAAGGAAAATTTTGAGAAGAAAATGTGCATCAAATTCAAATTTTTCTCATCTCTAATTATTATACAAAACTAGAAAAACTACTGGCCACTGCAGAGAAGCTGATCTCATCACTTTCCTTTTGCTCTGTCCAGATACTTTAAATACTGTCAAGACTCAAAAGCACGATTTTTGAAAATGATAAAAAAGATAATCTCAAAAAATTCTCCTGAGCTCGGTTGATCAGAGCAAAGAAAGAGAAAGCTAAATGACTGGAAGGGGGAAAAAAAAAAGAACAAAAAGCAAGGAGAAACCTTACTTTTCTGGTCACTTTAAAAATATTGGGTTCCATATGGTTCATAACAAAGAGACAGGTGTGGAAGCCAACTTTCAATGTTGGTCCCAAGGAAGATATCTAACTGTAGACAATTACATGGAAAACATTTCTTTCCAGAATACATCGTGTGCACTTTAACAGCCTTTCCTAAAAAATCCTTCATGGCTGACTTTAAATGAAGGCTGAAATACTACCAGTTGTTGCTACCAATTTCAGATTCTTATTACAGACATTTTTTTGAAGTCCGTCTGTGTGCAGAAGCAAAATTACGAATGGCATTTCGAAGAGTTGAGTTCCCCTCAGAGATATCAGATGAACTGATGACTGAATATAAGGCCCGGTTATATGCTGCAAATAAAGGTTTGCACAGTGATGAATAAAGTCAAATTCTAAACAACTCTCTACCCCTTTTTTCTATAATACCATTTCTCTACCCAAAGTCCTACAGGTTTTAACTTTAGCCAATGAATAACATATTTATTGAATGCTTGCAATACTATAAGCACTCTGTGAAGAAAGAAAAGAGAATGTAGAAAATGGTAATAAAAATAGCATTTCATCTGCATGAACTATAACTATACTATAAACTACACTAGTATTTCTAAACCACAGGCAATACAAATGCCATCACAAAATGAAGGTGGGAAAGAATGAGTAAGTAGAGGCCACTGGAAATATTCCCAGGAGTGCTACCATTTAAAATGGGTTTGCAAGATGAACAGGAACAAAGAAAAGAAAGCACCGAGAAGGAAGTACAGGAGATGCAGATGGGATAGGGGTAAGTTTGACAAGACCAGAGTGTGGCTCACAGCCAAAGAGAAAGCAGACAAAATATGTCATGCATTTTGTACTTAAATGGGAAGACACAGAGATTCTCAAATATGGGAATGATTAGATTTTTAAGCTCAGGGGGCTGCTAGGAAATTTATATCACCAAGATGAAGCAATCCAAGAGTATAAATACTGACAACATTTTTTAGTGTGTCTAAGAGGCTGACATAATCTCTACATTCTATAACTCAATACCTTTAAGGAACAGACCAGAAACCTTAGTAACTACAGAAAGGACTCCATTCTCTCTGGATGGAACTCCTGAGAGAACTCCTCATTTTCCTCAGTGTCCCATGACAGAACTGACAGTCTATTATGAATACAGAGGCTAGGAAGTCTGTATCAGACACCAGTAAAGTATGTGGATAACAAATTCCAAATTTAGAAACCCATAAAAGGCAAACTCGATAGTCTCTAGTTAAAGGAAGATCTGGTACCCAAGACCCCTTACAGTCTAATGAGCTAGAAATATTCCCCTATCATAAGTAGGATCAATCAGAAACAAAACTATAATATTCACTGTCTTATACAAATACTATAAAGGTACAAATAAAATTCTCTCCTATATAATAAGCATTTGGTAAATGCTAAATTACCACAAACACTACACTTCCAATGTTTTTTTTCTTTTTTTTAGATTTTAATTGCCATTAAGCCTCAGCTATTCTTTCAAGAAACTTACCTCTGTAGTTTTTGTAGAAAATACAATTGTTGGCACAAGTATCAGGATGAGCATCCCAAAAATCAGGACCACAGCAGCATAATGGAGGTAAAGTGATGTTATAAAGCTTCATTTTCTCCTGGACCTGAGCTCGCAAAGCTTCTACATATCTATAAAAATACAGCATGATCAGGCAAAACAAATGTCTAAGAGAACTCCTAAGAAGGAGTCCCAATGAAATACTATTTCATATCTCATACTTCTTCCTCTTCGCAGTAAGAAACAGCACTAAGAAAAACTGCAGTGGTGCTATTACTGAGCGCTATTAGCCAGTCACGAACGCAGGTGGGGTATGTCTTCTTGCCCCTCCACCCCCACTCCCTGCTCCCTTCCCCAGATGAAGAGAAGCATGAAAAGACATGCTGATTCTCTTTTAAGGAAACCATGATAATCAGCTTCCTACCAGATCTTCACTAGGGCCAGAATCCCATGCAGAACTTTTCAAATCACCTTACATATTCTTTTTCTCTCTGGTGTTGTTTTTCTCTGGCTCCTTTTATTTCTTCAAGTTGTAACTGGGCTAAAATGTCACTTAGCTTCTCCCCTGAATATGGTTCTTCATGAAAGTTCATTCTTAGGATCCTCTGCTCTTCTGCATAACGCTGTTGTTCTTTCTTTTTCTTTATTCTGGAAATAAAACCAAAATATAATTAGGAATTTTATAAAATTTTTATTTAAAATTAGTTTCCCAACTCAAACAGCATAAGTAATTGCCCTCAAAAAGAGAAACACAAAATCAGTTTAGTACTCTAAAAATATTTTCAAAAGTTCCTGTTGGGTGATTTGAGTTTATCTTACAGTCATCTATAGAAATAGCCTCTTAGAGGAAAATGAGAAGTGGCTTTTAAGAAATTTTCTGTAAGAATTCCAGCACAAGAACCCTTTCAGGGCAAAACTGTTGATAGGCAGGTCTTATACCTCTAGTCAAAACGATTTAACAGTGACCAGATTTGCCTCGCACCTTAACCAAAGAAACTTTAAGCAAATCAATATAAGACATAATAACTTTCAAGACACTGACCTCAACCTGCAAAACACAGTTGTCCCCAACAGATGAAAACAAAAAAGCAACCCTATTACTGCTAAATATTACTGCCTTCAACGTTTCCAGGCAATAGCACAGGGGAGCACTCAAGTAGAGCCTGGTGGGTTTCCTGACTAAAAAAGACAGAGCTCAATTCAGAGCAAGAAAGACAGGTACAGCCTTCAGGACAACAATAGAGGGGACAGAGACACTAGGAGAGAACTCTGGAGAAAGACAGTGTGCCCTTTTAGTGTGCAACATGTACTCACTGCTTCATTTACACAAGGAAATGACCATGCATAGAATCCTCCAAAATAAGTGCTTTGTGTTTGCACAGAACAGAGAAGGGTGTAAATTCCCACCTGTCAGAATCTATAGGGCATTAGGTAGAGTAGTCAGGAAGATGTCAACTCAGGATTAGGGAGTACTTAGTCCTAGACTAAGCACTGCTCTAGACTCATTTAACAAACTCTATAAGTAAGCCCTCAAAGTAACTTAAACTACCTCTTAAAACAAAACTCCAAGACTATTTATTTACAGGATATATAGATGAATATAAAGATGGTCAATATTACAGCTTGATCTGGAATGTCTCCCACAAACTCAATGATCCCCAGCTTGGGACTACTGGGAGACAGTAGGCACTTTAAGAAATGAAGTCTTAATAATAAATAAAATATTAAGAAAAAAAAAGTGGGGGGAAGTGCTGGAGACATGGCTCAATGGTTAAGAGCACCGGCTACTCTTCCAGAGGACCCAGATTTGGTTCCCAACATCCATATGGTGGCTAACAACTCTGTAGCCCCAGTTCCAGGGGATCTGACACCTTCTTCTGACCTCTGTGGGCATTATACAAAACAGGTGCACTTACAATATATGCAGGTGATATACTCATACACATAAAATAAAAAATAAATATTTTAAAAAGAAGAAAGGTCTGGTGGGTGATTTTTAGGTTACTTGGGCCGAGCCCTGAAAGAGACGGTGGGACCTTAACCACTTCCTCACTTTTTCTTTTTAATACCTGGGCATGATATAGGGAGTGCTGCTCTGCTACATGCTCTCCTGTCTCAACATAAAGCATTACCACAGACCCAAAACAGTGAAGCTAAGTGACTGTAGAATGGAACCTCTGAAGTAATGAGCAAAAATGAACCTTTTTAATGTGTAACTTGATTGTGTCTGATATTTGTAATATTAATACATTCAGTAGCCAAAAAGGTAAATAAAAAAAAATCACAATGTTAGACTTATTTATACATAGGTCTAATGTAGCCAAATTCATAGAAACAGAAAATACAACAGTTATTACCAAAGGGATAAGAAAAAAAGTGAGGTTATTTAGCAGGAGAAGAATTCAAATCTGTAAGATCTAGAGACATGTTTCATAACAATATGAATATTTAAAACTATTCACTAGACACTTAAAATTGTTAAGATGGTAAATTTTATGTTTTAAACCACAATTTTAAAAAATGTGTCATACAAATAAATGAAAAAGATAATTTTTAAAGAGATGAAGTAAGTTACTCTCAAACATATAAAAGAAATGTATCCCCAGTAGACCTACAACTGTGTTTTGTTATATATATACACCACCCTCAGGCAGAGGAAAACGATATTATAGGTTCATGTATTTAAATCTTTTCAAGTAATAATCGACTGCCTAAGCAATAAGAACAACAATGTATTTTGTATGTAAAAAATAAAATGACGGTAATACAATGAATTGGGAAAATGGAAATACCCACCACTGTAGAAGCTTCTTAAGTATAGACATATACATTGTAAGAAGAGTTTAAATGTAGTCACCCTGTAATGGACAATGCCCCTACCAAACACCACGGGCAAGCAAATAAAAACCCCAATGCTAGGAATGAACACCTCTTTTGAAGTTGTTTACGGGGTGTTGGGGTGGGAGGGAAAGGTCCCAAGAGAGACAAACAATATGAACTATTGCCACTGTTCTTGGTTATTCCCTAGAAGCTGACAGTAAGATCCTACTGATGATGACATTACCTACATAAGTCACAGAACAAACAATCAGAATTCAAGCTGGTACTAACCTCAAAGCTTTATCTTTACTGACTAACTTTCAGAGTGCTGGAAAGTGCCATGCATGCCACAGAAAGAGAAAAGTAATCATCAACTTGTCCCAAGTTGTGAACCCTAGGAGGTACAATAACAAGTGACCTAGCAGGATATGCCCATTCGTGCAACAGTAGCATGAATATTATAGGAGTAATCGATCACTTTCTGACTAGATTTAAGGCCCACTTCACAAGATGGGGTCATATCTGGTATCAGACCTAGGAACCTGTGGCTAGACAAGTCATGGGTCATATTATTCTGCTAAATGAACATAGTAGTTCACTGACTCCTGATAACTGTTATACGCAGATTATTGCATCTCTCAACTCTCCCCAGAGAAGTTTCTTCTTGTAGAAGATGGCAAATAACACAGAGAACCACAACTGGCCAGTGTGCAGAGAATAAGAGATTGGAGAGTGCTTAGCCCCAAATGGGACACCTATATCACGCCTTTTCCTTACGAGGCTCAGAGATCACTGCAGGAGGAGATGGGGGATATTATAAGTGCTAGAGGTGGTGGCTGACCACAAGGAAATACTGTTTCCCAGACTTCAGGGAAGTTACACATATGAACTCAAAGCAATTCTGACAGTATGCACAAGACCTACACAAGCTCAAGCCAGACAAAATCCCAGCATGGAAATGGGGCAGTAGAAAAGAAATTACAACACTGGCACCTGAGAGCCATGGGAGAAAGTCAGTTTTCTTTAAGGATGTGATGTAGAGAGTAGGTTGACCAGACTCTATGGATTGACCCACACCAAAGAGCATTTGGGAACACAAGTCAGAATCGAAAGATCTCTGAAAAATAACAGAGGACATGAATTCAGGTGGGGTTAGTAGAAGGGTGGGGGGTACAGAGGAGGGGTTTGAAATACACTGTATGAAGTCCTCAAAAAAAAAAAAAAGAAAAGGTGATATAACTAGAAAACAAATAGCAAGATGACACTTCTAACACTATCAATAACTTAAACACTGCCAAATAAAAGGTAGAGATAGTCAGATTTAGCAAAGGTCAAGTCCAAACTACAAGTTGTGGCCAAGAAATGAATTTTAAGCATAAAGGTACAAATTGATTAAAAATAAAATAATTTTAAAAACAATATACCATACTAGAATAATTAAAAGAGAGCATATATATCAGTATTGTGTATGTGTGCATGTTTATAGCTCATACAAGTATGCATACAAATATCAGACAATGTAGACAGATTTCAGAGCAAAGAAGATGATCTTACATTATGATAAAGGAGACAGACTTATCCCTCCTCATTTTTTTGAGACACGGTCTCACTAGGTAGCCCTAGCTAGCCTGAACTCATTATGTAGACCAGGCTGGCCTTAAATTCAAAGAGATCTAGCTGTTTTTGCCTCTCAATTGCTAAGATTAAAGGTATGTGCCACCATGCACACCCCAAACATTTAAAAAATGATTTTATTCATTTGTGTATGTGTGTGTGTGTGTATGCCCATGGATTTAATACCCTCAGAGGTCAGAAGATGGTGTCAGATCCTCTGGACCTAGAGGTTGTGAGCTACCTGATGTTGGTGCTGGGAAACAAACTTGGATCCTGTCTAAGAGCAGTCCACAATCCTAACTGCTAAGTTATCTCTCTAGCCCCAACTCCCAAACAATTTTTAAGCTGAAATATTAAAACACGGGGGAAGGCTTGGGATACTGTTTAGTGGTAGGAGATTTGCTTAGCATGCATGAGGACTTAGGGTGAATCCACAGCACCACAAATATATACATATTTCATATGTATATATTTTATATGTATATATGTATCTATATAAATGTATATATATGCACATACACATGTATATGAGGCAAAGACTGATAGAACTATAGGAAATACTAACAAATCCACTTAGAGGCACACATTTCAATACCTACCCCTCAGTCATTGATATGAACATAGGCAGAAATGGCAATGGTATGGCAGAACAGACAGATACTGTGAACTGACTCGATCTGACATTTATAGAATATTGTGAGATTTCTACAATGAAAATATTTATCATTCTACTACAAACCTAACCTATTTGCAGACACTCAGCCAAAAGCAAAGGTGGTATGTCCACATAAAGACAGAGGTTTCATTAGAGCTTTATTTATGGCCAAGACCTAGAGACAACCCAAATGTCCATTAATGTATGTATGGATATTATGCATATCTATCTATACATCAGAATTCTATTCAGCAACAAAAAGAAATGAACTGTTAACATACACGGGGACAAATCACAAAATAGTCCTATTTAGTCAAAGGAGCAGGGTACAAAAGAGGACATGTTACATGATTCCATTTACAGGAATGCCTTGTTTTATAGTTATCATGCTTTGCTTTATTGTGATTCATAGTTATGTTTTTTAAAGAAATTAAAGGTTTGTGGCGTCTGTGTCAAGCAAGTCTATCAGTGCCATTTTTCCAATAGCATACGCTGTTTTTGTGTCTCTGTGCCACATTTTAATTCTTGCAACATTTCAAATTTCTCACTATTGTTGTAACTATTATGATGATTGATGATCAGTTCTAATGTCACTGTTATAACCGTTTCATAACATCACAAACAGCACCTATATAAGATAGCAAACTTAACTGATAAATGTCTGCTCCACAGACCAGATGTTCTCATCTCTCACACAGTATTGTATGTATTTCCTGACACACAATAATGAAAACAGGACAATCAATAGCCCTACAATGATCTCTAGTCTTCAAGTGAATGGATTAATAAAATGCCTCCCATTTTAAATCAAAAGCTAGAAATGATTAATCACTAGTGAGGAAGATATTCTAAAAATTAAGAAAGACTGAAAAAGATTTCCTGTGCCAATAGCCAAATTATAAATGTGAAGGAAAAGTTCTTGAAGGAAATTAGAAGTGATATTACAGTCAACACATGAATGACAAGTAAATGAAATGACTTGACTGTTGATCGGGAGACATTTTTAGTAATGCAGATGGCAAATCAAACCAGACATAAAATTCTATCTAATCAGGCCAAAGCCCAACCCTTATAGAGCCCCTTACTGTTTTTACTTTTCTGACACGGGGGTGCTAGCAGAACTTATTAGTTCATGGGGTTTAAGGAATGGAACCATATATATGACATAAAAAATACAAAGTAGAACAGCAATTGCTGATATAGAAACTGAAGAAAATTACACAGGGATCTAGTTAGCTGATGAAAATGGATCTTAAATATATAGGAAACAGCTCTCTATTAAAGAAGATACTATTCAGAACTATTACAGCCAAAGAAGAAAAATCAATGCCTGGCTACAAAGCTTCAAAGGATAGAATAGCCATCTGGTTAAGGGCTAAAGCTTCTTTGAGTTAAAGTTAATGCTCATTTCCAATCTGAAAATCCTAGGGAATCTTTAAAATTACACTAGGTCTACTCTGCTGGTATCATAAATGGAACAAAACCTAGATAACAAAACACACATTTAGAATACTGTTCATTGGAAAAAAAAATGTTTGTGACAGTCTTATGTGTCTGAGGCTAGTCTGGAACTCACTGTGTAGCTGAGTGTTCTCGTTTCCCTTCTGTTGATGTGATAAAATTCTCTGACCAAAAGCAAATTAGGAGAGGAAAGGGTTTATTTCATCCTCCACTTCTAGGTCACAGTCCATGACTGAGAGAAAACAGGGCAGGAACTCAAGCAGGAACCTGAAAGCAGGACCATGGGGGAAGACTGCTTGCTGGCTCCCTCTCTGGCTCATGCTTAGCTAGCTTTTTATAGAGCCCAGGACTATCTGCCCAAGGAACACTGCCACTCACAGTGGGATGAGCACTCTTACATCAATTAATAATCAAAGGAATCCCTTACTGACACGCCCACAGACCAACCTGATCTAGGAAAATTGTCAATTGAGGCTTCTCCTCTCATAGTCAATGACTCTAGGCTACGTCAAAATGACAATTAAGGCTAATCAAGGCACCAAAGACCATAAATTTCTGATCCTCCTGCTTCCACTTCTAGAGTGTTGGGATTATAGATATACATCATCATGCCTAGTTTATGTGATATTGAAGATCAGATCCAGGGCTTTGTGTATGCTAGGCAAGCAGTCTATTAAGTGAGTTATATCCCTGACCTATTTACTGAATATTTTAAACTCACTATTGAGAAGTACTTCTTAGGGAGAACAAACAAACAAAGATTCTTTTGAAAATAATACTGTTTGTTAATTATGTAGTTGGAGGCCCAAGAGCTCTGTTAGGGATATATGAAGAAATCAATGTTATTTTCACGGCCCCCTAACACAACATCCTCTCCACTGCACAGAGTTCAAGGAAGAGTTTCAACCTTTAAGCCTTAATGGGTAAGAAATACATTTTATAAGACTACAGCTGCCATAAATATTGACTCTTCTACTAGATCTGTGTAAAGTTAATTGTAAACATTCTGGAAAGAATTCACCATTAAGAACCAACTATTCTTAGAAGAATAGTTGTATTATTAACAGAATCTTAGATTAAGCTAATGCCAAACTTTATGGTTGACATTTATTGGTCTAAGATTTAAGGGGAAAAATTAACAGAAGATCATGGAAGGTATAACAAGACAACTAGAATTTGAAGTGAAACCTGAAGATCTAACGGATTTGCTAAAATCTCATGATACAACTTTAACACATCAGAAGGTGTTTCTAACAGATACACAAAGACGGTTAAGAAGACTGATTCCTTTTTTAAAAATCTGGATCTCATAAGTAGCCTAGGCCGGGCTCAAACTCATGATGATGTTCTCTTTTCCTTGTTTCTCCTCCTCCACTCATAATTTTCCATCCCTGTCCCTCTCCCCCCTCCTCTTCCTCCTTTCTTACTAGAAACAAAGCCTAGGGCCTCATAGTAGCTAGGCAAGCACTCTAACTGAACTGAGCAACAGCCCCAGCCTCTGACTCCAATTTTGAAAAAGCAAAATTGTCACGCAGCACTATTTACTAAAGAGGTATCTTTCATGAAAGGAAGAATAAATTCATGTTACCTTATCATATTCTAAGAAACTGTTAGCTAAGTATGATGACTTGGGTGTCTAGAGCAGAAAGATTGCAAGCTCAAGGCTAGTCTGAGCTATACAAGCTCCAGGCCAGTCTGAACTACAGAATGAATGAGACTCTGTCTCAAAATAAAACAGAAAAGACAAAGAAATTGCCATAGTTACTCCAACATTCAATAACCATCATTCTGATTAGTCAGCAGTCATCAACACAGGAACAGGACACTACCAATAAAAAGATTTGTTGAAGGCTCAAATAATTGTTAGTATTTTTTAGCATTAAAGTATTTTTAAATTTGGGACAAGGTCTCATTATGTACCCCTGGCTGGCCTGGAACTCATTATACAGACCAGGTTGGCCTCTAACTCACAGAGGTCTGCCTACCTTTCATCCTGAATTATCATTAAAAGTGTGTGCTACCACACCCAGCTAATAAAGTATTTTTAATTAAAGTATACTATTATATATTTTAAGAAACAATGCTACTACACATTTAATAGGCTATTCTATACTATAAAGATAACTTTTATATGCACTGGAA
Organism: Eospalax fontanierii; assembly: GCA_035773235.1. Lineage (NCBI taxonomy): Eukaryota > Metazoa > Chordata > Mammalia > Rodentia > Spalacidae > Eospalax > Eospalax fontanierii. Next base: position 28,799,694 of record CM069539.1, on the reverse strand, counting down.
TACAATTTGGGTGACTATTGTGATATTCACTTTATTGCAGTAGTCTGGAACCAAACCGACATCTCTCAAAAGTATGCCTGCATAAAACTCTTAAAATTACAAATCAATCTATCACACGAAAAAAAGCAAACCAGTGTTGAAAAAGAAGGAGTATAAGGTGCAGAATGGGCTGCCAAAGGGCACGAAAACAGTTCTGAGAATGAAGAGTAAGATTACTGTCATGCCTCTGGTGGTGACTCCACGTGTTATACATGTTAAAACTTAGCAACTTTAGGCAGTGCATGGTGACACATGCCTTTAACTGCAGCCCTCAGGAGTCAGAGGAAGGCAAATTGTGAGTTCCAGGGCAGCGAGAATACAGGGAGACCCTGTCTCAAAAAGAGAACAACAACAACAACCCCGCCCCCCAAAAAAAAAACCTCACAAACTTTTGATGCTGGGGAAGTGTTTACTGCTATGCAAACATGAGGACATGAGTCTAGACCCTCAACACCGATCAGGTTCAGTGATGTGTCTGGAACCCCACTGCTGGCAAAGCAGAAACAGGTAGATTCTTGGAGCTCACTGCCTAGCTGAAATGGTGAGCTTTAGGTTCAGTGAGAGACCCTATCTCAAAAAAATAAGATGGACGGGGCTAGAGAGATGGCTCAGTGATTAAGAGCACTGGCTGCTTTTGCAGAAGACCTGGGTTCAAATTCCAGTACCCACAGGGTGGTTAACAATAGTCTATAACTTCAGTTCCAGGAGATCAATGCCCTCTTCTGTCCTTTGCAGTCACTGCAGGACATGGGTGCACTTTACATACATGCAGGAAATATACCCACACACATAAAATTTTTTTTTAAAGTTTAAAAAAATGTCGAAAGTAAAAAGATACCTGATGTATACCTCTGGCCTACACATGCACACACACAAAACATCAACTTTTATATTTCGAATATGCACAATTTATTGCACATCAATGAATTATACCTACTCAAATCTCTAGTTACAACTAGCAAGGGAGTAGCACAAATAATAAATAAAACCTAATTAAAGAGCTTTGGTTAAGAAATATAACTTGCTAGGGGTGGCGTTCAGTGGTAAAATGCATTCTTAGCACCTGCAAGGCTCTGGTTCAATCACCAGGTCCAAAAAGGAAAAAAGGAAATATGGCTGATTCAGGGTCAGAACTGGTAAAGAAATACTGTTAAGGCCAACTGCAAAATAAATTACTTTAAAACAAATGAGATCACCTTCTGAAGAGTATTATGAGGCAAATTCATACTCAAGCATCTTGAATAAAACATAACTGATAAACTCTAGCCTCTATTTGTGATAGACTGTCAACTCCAATTAAATTATTGGAATTTAATTAATGAATTAAAGCATTCATTTTGTTAGAATTTAATTAATGAATTAAAGCATTCATTTTGTTAGATTAAATTTAAGGTCTAGAAGTCATTCTACAAAGGCTGAAGGATCAGACACTAGAAAAACAAACAAGGATGTGGTAGATGTGGAGGAATCAAACCCATCCATATCCTAACAGCTAATCACTAGCTACCCCCAGAAGAGGGAGACAGGTCAGTTTAAACAGGATTTTTTCTTACAATTACCTTCCCATATTTGCTAGAATTTCCTGAGTTACCACTATAAATCTAAATGGAGTATTTCTCAAAGAGCATAAAAATAGTTTTTTATGGTATGACTGAAACTGAAATGCGAGATAAAGCTGTAATAGGGTAGAGGTGAGAAGTCTCATTATTGCAACCTGGGCAGAGGGATATCTTTTTATACCAGTGAAGATCAAGATTTAAAGGCATATAAGGCAGTGTACTAGGAATGTGAGAAAGGTGATGTGGGAAAAGGCCAGCAACATGTTGTGTCATGTTGTTCTCTTACATAAGCTAGGGAGTGAGAAAAATAGATTGAAAATGCAAAATTTAAAAGATAAGTCTAAGATCACAGGTGTTTTTGGCTAAGGATCTATAAACATAAAGAACTCACTCAAAACAGAGTCAGTTAAGAAGAATACTTTGCTAACTACCATCTATAACACAAAGAAACTTCTCTGATGAGATCTGAGAAATGCACTAATCTATGGCTAGAGAGACACGAATTTGAAGTTAATTTGATAATCAGTCCATTTAGCAGAGTAACAGAAGGTGGCTGGTTACTCCCCACATTCCTGCCACTGCTACTCCCATGGGCATCTTTCCACACTGGTTACTACAGCAGTTCACAGGTGGGTAAGACAGCTGATGGCCGATTTTTCCCCCAGCAGCCTGAACAGAACCCCCTAGTACTATGAAAACTAGCCAGCAAAGAGGAAGCTTCAAGGTCAATACCAACTTGATTTCCTCATGCCCCATGAGCAAGGTATGTGGTGTCTTCAGTAGTAGGGTCTTGCTATAAAGTTCTGGTAGGCAACCAAGAGCAATGGCAACAGCTTGTTTGTTTGAGGGTATTTAGGACACCTCTGACCACAACTGGTACTGGGCTTTGTATTTGACAACCTATGGCTTCTGGAATGAACATAATCCCCCCTGTGTTGAGTAACTCCAATTAAAAACTTATACAATAGTAGGTTTCCATTTTGCTTTTTCAAACATCCTTAGTGTTTATAATCCTTCCCTTAGTGTTAGTAGTCTCCTCCTCTGGCCTACCCTCCCACCCCTCTCCCCACTAAACCTCCTTCCCCATTGTTCCCCTGATATCATCATGTTCTGCTAGCCCCTTCTCCCTTAAGATCTTTCTTCCTCTTCCCCACCAACAGTCTCTTTCTAGTTTTATGGATTCTTCAGCTGGTCAAAGTGCAGAGAATAAATGTTATTGGACTACTCAGTCACAAATGGAGCATCTATACCACACTTCTCCCCAAGGCTCAGGGACCACTGCAGAAAAAGGCAAAAGGTTTTTAAGAGCTAGTAGTTGGGAAGGACCACAGTGAAATGAAACAGTGCATCTGGACATGACAGGCCACTGCACCATGAACTCATAGTGGTAGTGGTCACCTACACAAGATCTGCACGAAACCAAGCCAGCCAACATTTGAGCATGGAATGGGAAGTTTATGAGCTCCCACTCCTAACTAAAGAGCTACCAGCAGTTGAAGGCTTCTGGGGAGGGAGAGTCGGTTTTCATTAACACCCAGGAGCACATGCACAGCACAAACTGGAGTGGATGGTTTATTTTTAAAAATGAACACAAAGTCGGAGAAGGATAGAGATGGAGGTGGACCTGGGATGAGTAAGGGGCAGAGTGGGGGTGAGTACGATCAAAATACACTGTATAAAATTCTCAAAGAAGTAACAAAAATATTTTAAAAAGACAACTTTGTGGCCATTTGTATTTGTTATGTTCAATAACCCCTGACCTTGTCCAAAAGGTAAATCTAATGAAATAAATTGAGATTTTCAATGATGAAATGTGAACACAGTCAAGTGAAAGACAAAGAAAAGATCAACATCAAAAACTGTGTGAACCAGAGCACTGCAAGCAGGAGCGTAAACAATGCCATGCGAAGTTCTTTCTTACTGGGATAATTCTCCATATAATAAACTAAAAACGAAGGAAACAATACTTCAGCATTCAAGGCTGACACCTTAGGTTCTAGAAACAGGCCGGAACTGATGGAACACTCCCTGCTTCTTCATAGATTCCTTCTCATTCAAACACTGAAAGCACCTTAACTTTCTGTCCGAAGTTCTACTCTTCTCACCCACTCCAAACATAGCTTAAAGGTCCACAACTCCATGAAAGCAGCTCTCTTTAAGGGGACCAAAAAAAAAAAAAAAAAGCTTAGATATTGCAGTGTTTTATGGCCCTTCCAAAAGTCACAGTATATAAACAGAAACACATTGTGTGTATTGAAATTTTAGGAGGTGGGAAAATGTCTAAAAACGCTGTTAGGGAAGGATAATGAAAAGAAGGCTGAGGAATCCTGAGGAAGCACTTTTCTGTCCTTACGTATTTGCCTTCTCCTTATTAATTACTCCTTTCTTCTTGAAAACTTTCTTTCTCAGCCTCTGTGATATTGTTTTTGCTGGGTTTCCTCATGTACCTATCTGGATTCATCCCTCTCTCCTTTGCAAGCCCATCTCCTCAAAGTTCAACAGTATGTATTTTCCTTTCCTCATGTTATACTCTCTCCCCCAAGTGACTTAACCTAGGGCTTCTGCTTCATTTATTTACAGTCATGATGGAGGATGGATGAAGCTACAGCTTCATCATAGATCATATGTCCCTAAGATTCAAAGCTGTTTATCTACCTGTTGATTATCCATTTCCACTGGATAATTCACAGGTAGTTTTTTAGGAAAAAAAATCATAGCTGCAGTCAGAATTCTCAGGATAAGAACAACCACCATACAATACTTTCAGAAGGGAGAATAAATGGTAGTGCTAAGAAGATTGATATATAAACGATTACTTTATAAACTAGTTTCTATTTTTCTCTAATGTCTTCAAAGCCTCTTATGCAAACATACTCTTTATTGGTATATTATAGAAGCTAGAGGTCAGAAGAATGGTGTGAATACTGTGAATACCATTTCTCTGGTAATACTAAGATATCCTGAAACCAGCATTAGATTTTCAATAAAAGAGAGTAAGAATGCAAGAGATTGCGAGTTGCTTTATAAACTCAATATACTGGGTGTTTTTACAACTAAACAACTAGATACCCATATTACACTTCTGAAGATATTCCTGAAAACAACTGATATCACTGTGAAACTGTATACAAAAGAATATAAAAATATATTTCTATAATCTAGGAAACAACTGATAAACTCTTCTTATAACTCAGTTTTCTTCCATATATTAAGGCCATAATACATCCTTTATGAAGTTAATAAAGACCTAGAACCAAAAGTGAAGACTATCTTTTGCTTGCCTGAATTTTCTTCCTGAGCAACTTGCCAACACTAATATGTTCAAATAAAAGGGATTTTGTTTCTAAGATGAAGAAACAGGTTTATTCAGTAGTGAAAAAGATGCTGTTAGAAAAATAACTTCTTGGGGGCTGGAGAAATAGCTCAGTGATTAAAGAACACTGGATGCTCTTGCAGACGATCTGGGTGTGATTCCCAGCACCCACTGGGTGGCTAACAACCATCCTTAACTCCAATCTCAAGGGAACTGGGCGCCCTCTTGACCTCGAAGGGTACAGTTACACACATTCAGGCATAGCACTCATCCATATAAATAATAAATAAAATATTTATTAAAAAAGAAAAACAAATTCTCAAGGTATAAGAAATATGCCTCTTTGTCATATAGATTACAGCCTAACCCAGCACAGTCTAAATCTTTGCTTGCTGATACTGTTTTTCTGTTCAACCCTTTTCTGTGTCTCCCACTCCCTGGTTCTGAAAGCATTTTTCCTTAGCAATTTCAGAAATCACTATTAAGAATAATTTAACCAGAGCTGAGGATGTAGCTCAGTTAGTAGAATGCTTGCCTAGCATGCACAAAGCCCTGGGCTCAATACTCAGTACAGCATAAAAACCGAAACATAGTGGTACACACCTGTAATCCTGCCACTGAGGAGATGGAGGCAGGAAGACTAGAAGCTCAAGATCATCCTTGGTTATACAGTGAGTCCCAGAACAACCTGGAATACATGAGACTCCCATGACTGATATGATGATGATGATGACGACGAAGAAAATAACTACAATTTAACATTTCCTACTGGACTTTATTTCAAGTACCTCAAGTCCATATGCTCTAATCTAAATCTGTCCTCTCCTTGCACCTCCTTTCTGGTAATCTTTGTAGTAGTACCTCATTCACCCAGTAGCCCAAGCCAAGGATCTATGACTCATTCTTATATTCCCCTCTCTTAAAACTGTCTTCTATTCTTTGCCACCTTGGCCTGGTTAAAGGCTTCTAAAAGTTAGGTGATAGTACCAAATCTGGGATTAAGACCTAGTTTTGCCACTGGCTATGTATCTTTACATCAGGCAAATACTTAACCTCTCTAGGGCTCATTTTTTCATCTTAAAATGAAAATAATAATAAAATCTACTGTACAGATGTCTCAGTAGTTAAGAGCACTGGTTACTCTTGCAAAGGACCTGGGTTTGGTTCCTAGTACCCACAACCATCCATAAATCTAGTTCCAGGGAATCTAATGCCCTCTTCTGACATCCCTGGGCTCTGCATGACATGGGTACACTTATGCACATGCAGACAATATACTCATACACATAAAAAATATTTTTTAAAAAGTCACTAAAATGGGTAAATGAGCTAATGTCTCGAAAGTATTAAAAGTTATGTCTAACACATTATAAGCATTGGTAGTTTCTGCTGTGTTGAAGGATGGATGAATCAATTAAACATGATAATATGTGTAGGACAACTGATTTAAGGGCTCAACATATAAAGTTTTAAAATTAATTTCACTCTCTTGTGTCATTTTAACAACCTCCTAACATTTAAGTCTTATCTATTCCCACAATGCCTCTAATTGGGCTCCTAACTGTTCTCAGGATAAAGTTCAACTTCCTTCTGACTCACTAAGCTCTTTATGATCTTGTCTTTAGTTCTTAAAGCTCACAGCCTGCCATTCTTTTAGTTCTGATCATATCAAAAATGTCATGCTCTCTTACAAATCACTGCTTTTGCAATGCCAGTCCTTTTACCTAGAATTCCTATCTCTTCTTTCCCCAATCAAATTCTTCTTATACTATTGCTAGTAATTCTTCAATATCTCGTTCAGGGAACCGTCCCTTTCTTCCTGCTACCCTCAATTTTGGTTTCAAAACACATTTTCTGTGCTCCCATATATTCTTTATTTTCCCTCTTCTAATGATAATAGCAACAACATCTGGTAAGCATGTACGATACCCAGATTCTAAGCACATTTGTATATTATCGTATTTGACTCTCACAAGCAACTTTACAATGTATGCAATATTATTATTTTCATTTTTTTAAAAGAAAAAACTAGGGATTCAGGAGGCTACTTTCTTAAAGTTGTACAGCAGGCAGGTAGCAGAACTGGGATTTGAACATACATGATGTACTGTTTTAATACTTAGTGTAACACTTAATATAAGGCATTATAATGATCTACTATTATCTGCCTTCCCATTAGTTAGTCAAATCTATCAAGTAGGTTCCTTGAAGACTGGTATCATATCTTCTGTTTCTTATATCTCTTAAATCTATGCATGTCTACCAATTAATATAAAGGTACAATAAGTAGCTTTTAATTGAATGAAAATGATACTATTTAATTCTTAAAATTGGATGAAATTGTTATCAATTCCTGTTTACAAAGCAAATTCGTGATTATTTTGGAATGCTGCTAAAGTGGTTCTTTGCCTTCAAGTTAAATCATGTAACTTCCACAAAAAGCATAAATATTCAGTTTCTTCAACAAGGAAAAACCAAGAGACAATTTTTAATTATTTGCCAAAAACAACATGATTTTAAGTCTTCTGACACCATCTGTAAAGCAGTCAGAGACTTTCATATATTTTTCTGAAGTCAAGAGTATAAATCTAAGGGAAATTAAAAAGATTACCCAGTAGAAAACAGCAATAAAATAAAAAGCCTTAAACAGAAAACTTTTTTAAAAAGATAGAAATATTGCTAAAGAAAAATTCACCAATTATGCCATGTGTTAGCATATGATAAGATTTAAGTTAACCACAAGAAGGGTATACTGGCTTCAGTTACATGAACAGAACTAAACAGATTTCTATTCTGTCTTTAACCTAATGAACCTATAAAGTGCTTATACATGGGCACTATGGAGTTGAAAGACCTTTTATATGTATTAAATCATAATTACGGCTAATAGATTGAGTAGTATAACATAAATCTGGCACAATTATTATAAACTTCTTCAGAGTCAATATTCTTACATTCTGAAGTTGTTATACAAAGAGTTTATACAGAACTACAGTTCTAAAAAAACATTAAGACTATAAAGGTTCAGTCCAGGCATGGTGGTGCATGCCTTTAATTCCAGCACTCTGGAGGCTGAGGCAGGTAGATCTCTCTGAGTTCCAGGTCAGCCTGGTCTACATATTTGAGTTCCAGGCCAGCTGGGGCTACAGGAAGATACTGTCTCAAAATGACAAAGAAAAAAAAAAGAATATAAAGGTTTAGGCTAGAGATGTAGGTCAGGTGGTAGAGTACCTGTCAAGCATATACAAAGCCCCGGGTTCAATCCCTAGCACTATATAAACTGGGCATAGTGGTACATGCCTATAATCCCAGCACTTGAGAGGTAGAGATAGGAAGGTCAGAAGTTCAAGGTTATCCTCAGCTACTTATTGAGTTCAAGGCCAGTGTGAGCTATATTAGACCCTGCCTCAAGAAAAAAAAAAATGCAAAAGATCCTTGAAATAGTTAGAATTCTACCAAAAACTTCACGAGAGAACTGCATACGATTCATCAATCTAGTTCAACATATATAAACATATATACATACATACATACATATACACATACCCCTTTAGTTCACATGTTTTTATCAGGTAACTTCTAGACAACAACATCATTACATACCTTGGGGTGTGGGGAGGATGAAAAATAAAGGCACAGACTAACAAACACCTCATAGGAAGCCATTCTCACTACCTGGTCATCATATGAAACTTTCTGTATTCCTGAACCTTCTACTGCAAAAGAAATAAAATATTCAATAAGAGGGATGCTGCTTCCAGAGTTAAACTAATGAAAAAAATTGAAAATAGGAAATACAGGGGCTAGCAGGCATAGTGGTTCACGAAAGTATTCTAGCACTTGGGAAGTGAAAGTAGGAACAGCAGAAGTTCAAGGTCATCTTTGCCTCATAGGGAATCTGAGGACAGTCTTGGCTATATGAGGTCTTGTATTTAAAAAAAAAAAAGGAGGAGGAGGAGAAGGAAGAGGTGGTGGAGGAAGATAACAAGAAGAAAAGACATAGCTCAGTGGTTAAGTGCTTAGCTAGCATATATCAGGCAAGGTCCTGAGTCTGAGGGAGGGAGGGAAGTCTGGGGTATTTAGTAAGATCCTCTCTCAAAACACCCTTGCCCTAGATGATTCCTGCTGTGTTTCTGACATTATAATGATCATTTTGGGGGTTGTCTCTGTCTGCCTCTATTTATTAAACTTTATCATGGCAGTGATAGACTTTTTACTGTAATTTTTATTAAAAGTCAGATGCAATATTAAGTCCTTTATATATTGAATATATATATATACATATTTCTTCATTTAGTTCTAGCATCACACCAGAAGATAAGTATTTTAATCCCCATATCAGAAGGCTGAGGAGATGGACCAAGGGTAGAGTGCCTGCAAGCATGAGGACCTCAAGTTCAGACCCATGTAAAGTCAGGTGTGGTAAGCTCAGCGGTGGGGAATGGACACAGGTAGATTCCAGGGGCTAGACTAGCTGAAACATTGAACTCTACATTCAGTGAGGGATTCTGTCTCCAAAAATAAGGTGGAGAATGATGGAGGATGATACCTAACATTCACTTCTGGTCTCTAGACACACTACAAAAAAAAAAAAAAAAAAAAATTAAATCTAAGGTCATACTCAATGGTGAGAAATTATAAGCTTCTTTGGTCAAATCAGAAACAACTAATGATACCCCATCAACTACTTCCTCTCAACATTGTATTGGGAGTCCTAGCAAATGCAATCAGACAAGAAAAGGAAATAAAATGTGTATAGACTGGGAATGAGCTGTCTTTGTTCAAAGATAACATGATCATTTAACTACACAGAAATTCCAAAGGAATCACCAAAAAAAGTCTTAGAACTAATAAACAGTAATACCAGAGTTAATATAGAAAGTCACTTTCCTATATGTCAATAAGGAACAGATAAAATTCAAAATGTATAGAATATATCATTTATCCTTTAATCCCAGGACTGAGGATCAGAGGCATGCAGATCTGTGAGATCTAGGTCAGCCTGTTTTACATAGTGAGTTCCTGACCATTTGGGGCTCTAGGAGATCTTGTCTCAGAAAACAAACAAAAACACTGTTATTAGCATCAAAGAGAAAAATGAAAACTATCTATAAAGCCATAAACACAAGATCTGTAGAAGTAAAACAATAAAGCTATGATGCAAAAAATCACAGGAAAACTAAATGGATGATATTCCACTCTCATGAAATGGAAGGCTAAGTACTGCTGAAATAACAATTCTTTCCAACTTTATCTATAGACTATCATAAGTCCAATCAAAGTCTCAGCAAGTTATTTTATGGATGTAGACAAACAACTGATTCTAAAGTTTTTGGAGAGGTATAAGTTAGACAACACATGATTAAAGAAGAATGAAACTGGAAAACTAAAACTCAAGAGAGACGTCTCGGATAAGCCAAGCTGCCTAGAAGACTGTCAGACCAGTAGAGCTTCCTGGAAAAAAACAGGAGACCAGCCAGGCTGCCTAGAAAACACACAGACCAAAGACTGGAAGAGAAACTCTCTAACTTGTCAAACTGCCTACAAGTTGTGCAGTGAGCTCCAGGTTTCCTGCTTTCGTGAGCTGTCACCCATGCTGGAGCTTTGGTAATGCAGCAGTCTTTGAGTCGTTTTTGTTCCTGTAACTCTTTACCCATACTGCTACAAATAACCCCAATAAATTCACTGGTTCACAAAGCTGGATTTGGTATCATCATTTCCCTAGCTGGGGCGAATAGATACTTTTTCTTATCTCCCCAGAAATAGTGTTATTCAACAGCATGCTCCATGTCATATGTCATCTGAAAACTTAACAATGAGACACTACTATCCTAGTATATACCTATTAGAACGGCTAGATCCTAAACACTGAGAGTACCAAATGCCGACAAGGATGTGGAGCAACAGAAATTATCACTGCTGGAGGAACTGTAAACTGGCCACAGTGGAAGACAGTGTGGCAGTTTCTTATTAAAAAAATCCTAAAATACACTTGTTATATGATCTAGACTCATGCTCCTTGGTATTTATCCAAATGAGCTAAAAATTTATATCTACAGAAAAACTTGCACAGCACTTTATTTATAGTAGCTTTATTCAAAAACTCCCAAATCTTAGGAGTCATTAAGACGTCCTTCAGCATGTAAAAGGATAACTTAAAACAGTGATATAGCCAAATGACAGATTATTTAATATTACAAAAAAATAAAAATAAAACAAAAAAAGAAAAAAATAGCTATTGGGCTGATGAGAGATACTCCACTGGTAAGGTTGCTTGCCACAAGTGTGATGACCTGAGTTTGAGGACCCATTATGGTAGAGAGACAGAACTGACTCCCACATAATGTCCTCTGACCTCACATGCATGAGTAAATGACTTCCACATTCTAAATATATGTGATTTTAAAATAATTTAAATCTATCAAACTATGAAAGAGAAATGGAAGAACAGTAAATGCTTATTACTTACTATATGAAAGTAACCTGAAAAGCTTACACACATACTGGATAATTCAAACTACATACCATTCTAGAAAAGGTAAACCATTGAGCCAGTAGACTAAACTGTTGCCAGGAGAGGAGCTAGGGAGGGAGCAGTAGGCAAACCATGGATTTTTCAAGGCAATGGAAATACTCTGTATAATACGTGTGTGGACGTATTTCATTATTATATACCTGAATTACACCAAGAGTGAATCTTAAAGAATACTATAAACTTTGGGTAATACTATGCTGCCATAGGTTCATCAATGGTAACAAACTACCAGCGGGGAAAGCTGTGCATGTCTGGAGGTAGGAGGTGTATAGGAACTCTGTTGTTCCTCAGATTTTCTATGGACCTAAAACTGCTCTAAAAACTTGTCTATTTTAAAAACTCAAAGAAGTAGTACATGGTGGTGCACTCCTGTTACCTTAGCAATTGGGAGGCAGAGGTAGTAAGATCACTGCAAGTTTGAGGCTAGCTTGGTCTACACAGTGAGTTCCTACATAGCGAGACTGTCTCAAAAAAAAAAACAACAAAAAAAGAATATATACCTATGTATGTATGTGTACCTATCTATTCATTAGAACACATAGTTGTTCACTATCTTCAACTTTTTACCCAGATTAAAGTGATTATTTCTACTATGGATGAGAAGGCAAAACCATGAAACTATTGCCTGCTCCCTTCCTCTCTCCCTCCCTCCCTCCCTTCCTTCCCCCTTTCCCTCCCTCTCCTCGCCCCCCCCCACCGCTCCCTCCCTACCACCTCTTTTTTTGGGATAGTGCCAGCTAGGGGTTGAACCCTAGGGTGCCATGAATGCTAAGCATACTTTTTACCACTGAATTACATCCAAGCACGTACCTGATGATTCCTAACCCTTAGCCTTAGATAGCATTACATTATCTTAATGGTAATTTAAGCCTCAGAATGAGGATCAAAGAACTTACTTTTCAATTTTCTTCTTTTGTTCCTTTTGCCTCTTTTGTTCTTTCACTTTTTCTCTCTCGATATCCATGAAAAGTCTTCTGTGTCTCAGGTATTGCTTTTGACGCTAAAAGAAAGAAGTTACAATTAAGACTGTTTACAGACAACTTTGCAAAGAAGGAAAATATTCTTATTCTATAGAGAAGAAAACTACGTGATATTAAAGTTACATGAAACTAAATCCTTAATTTCTATCTCTGATGACTCAGGATAATATACACCCAAAACAATTTTCGTTTACCCTTAGTAAACGTTAGAATAGTTACATGAGCTGAAGATAAACCAGAGTATTAGTTTACCCTTAGTAAACACAGTCCACATGTCAATAGACTTGGGAAATGGTTGTATCTGACACAATGTGATATACACTATATTTACTCTATGCTCTCAAATTGTATCATAAAAGCAAAACCACAGAAAGAATATATTGTTATATAACAGAACAATAGTCCATTTCACTTTTCAAAACTAAAATCATACCACAAAAACATACTTTAAGCCTAGCCAAACATGATAAGAAGGGATGAAGTGTATCAGAATCACGCACATAAATGAAACAAGCATAATAAAAGCAAGTGCTACTACATTGCACATTATCTGTTTACATGTCTGGATCTATACACTCTCCTTTAAGGACACAGGCTACTCAAAGGGCTAGCATATCTACACATACATTAGGATAATATATGGCCTTTTTGGTTAAAAAAAAAAGTCTTTAAAATCTGACTAGAAATTCTCATTACTGAAGATGCATCAGAATCACGGGTGGCATTTTTTTAAAGGAAATGCCCCAAACCTTTTCAGCTAGTGATTCAATATTTCTGCACTAGGTCTAGGCATCTGTATTTTGAAAATATTTCACATCTGAGTCTGGGACACATGGCCAGGATTTGAAACTGCCAGTTTAAACCAACTTTTAATTGAAGGGGGAGAGAAACATAAACTTAAAATATTCAGATACAGTGGTAAATATATACAGCTAAAGAAATATACTGGGATCAGATCTTTGATTTTACATTAACATACCCTAAATCCTAGGAGCCTGGAAGAGAAGTTAAACATATGATAATGACTTAAAATTTTTGGATCTAATATTTTAATGTGCTGCACATTGCTTCTAACTTCACACAGCATTCAGAAACAGCGCCACTGCATACCGCTTTCCTATCTTCTTCTTCATCCACTCCAGACCGGAATGTCAGGAATTCAGCACCCAGTCCTGACTGGTACTCATCATAAACCTGTTAGAAAACCAGTTACAAACAGTGACAAAACTGCTATCAACTCTGGGAGCCCTCTTGATGTCTGTCTACTGACTGTTTTTTCCTATAAGTAGCATGGCATGGAAGAAACTGGGGACAATCTCCTACCACATTTTCCAGAAACGCCTTACAACATAAGCTTATACCTACCTGGACATTATATAAGCCAAGTTAGAATCTCCAACTTATAAAAAGAAAAATTTGGGGCTGGAGAGATGGAGCAACAGTTAAGAGCACTGGCTGGTTGGATTCCCAGCACCCATATGGTGTCTAACAACCATGTGTAACTCCAGTTCCAGGGGATTCGACCCCCTCTTCTGACCTCCGTTGGCACTTCATCATATGGGTGCACCTATCTACATGCAGTCAATACACTCATACACACATAAAAAAATAAAATATTTAAAAAGAAAAATTTTTATTATTCCTTTAGTTTAAAAGATATTTATTTTTCAGTTCTAGGCTATGAGATAAATTCATAAAACCAATTATATTTCTACACTTCTGATGAACAATCTGGAAACAAAATTTTTAAAAGGTTCGATTTACATATCAATAAGAATAAAGCTCTTAGGAATGAATTTAACAAAATAAGTATGAATTTTATATTCTGAAACCTGAAAAAACACTGAAAGAAACTAAAAGACAACTAAATAAATGGAAAAACATCTTGTGTTCATGTATTTGAAAACCTAATATCATTGTTCAGATGATTGCCTACAAAATGATGTACAGAACTAATGCAATTTTCCTCCAAATTGCAGCTAACTTTTTTGTAGAAACTGGTAAGATCATCCTAAAAGTTCTATGAAAATACAAGAGCAAGAACAGCTGAGATAATCTTTAAAAAATTATAGGATTTACTTTTACCAACACTCTGTAACAAATAGTCAACAAAAGTTTCATTGGCATAACAGATTTAGATCAATAGAACATAATTCAGAATTCAAAAATTAAACTCTCACATTTACAATCAACTGATTTTCAACAAGAGTGCAAAGACAATTTAATGGGAAAGAACATTTTCAAGAAATGGTGTTAGGTTATCCACATGCAAAAGAATAAAGGTAAGCTGAACCATTTGTTCATATCATGCACAAAAATTAACTAATAGTGAATTGTAGAGATAAATGTAAGAACTAAAAAATTGCTTAGAAAAACTCAGTAATTTGTTTGGCTCTTGAAATAGATTATGATTTCTGCTGGGGTTATGACACCAAAAACATAAACTGAAAAACAAACAAACCAAAAACCCCAAAAGTAGATAATTTAGATTTTGTAAAAAATTTAAGCATCTGAGCTACAAAAGTCATCAAAAAATAAAAATAAAAAATGTGAAAACTTGGAAATCCAGAAGCAGGAACATCATAGGTTTAAGGCCATCCTCAGCTCTACAGCAACTTTAAGTCCCTGGGCTATGTGAGAACCTGTCTTAAAAGTAAAGCCATGAGCTGGGGAGGTGGCTCAGTCAGTAAAGTACTTGCCATGAAGACCTGAATTCAACCCCTAGCATTCACATAAAAAAGCCAGGTGTGGTGGAGGCGCATACCTATGATCCAAGTGCTAGGGAGTTAGAGACAATGATCCCTGGGGCTTGCTGACCGCCAATCCAGCCAAATGATGAGCAGCAAATTCAATGAAAGATTTTGCCTCAAAATCTATAAGGTAGAGAATGATTGAGAAACACACCCAGTATCGATCACTGGTCTTCCCCCAAATACAAGTGCACATTTACTGCACACATGCACATACACTCATGCACACACTCAAATAAGTGAAATTTGGGGAATTTTAGGTGAAAATTCAATCCATAACATGAAAAGGAAACATTTGTAAAACACATTCTGAGCCAGGTGTGGTAGCGCACATCTTTAATGTCAGCACTCAGGAGATAGACAGATGGATCTCTGTAAGATCGAGGCCAGCCTGGGCTAAGTAGCGAGTTCCAGATCAGCTGTGACTTCAGGGAAACCTTGTCTCAAAAAGACCAAAAAAAGCCCATATATTTGAAAAGAGATCTGTATATAGAACATACATAATACCTCCCCCATAACTCTTTAATAAAAGCACACACACAAGTGGGCAAAGGATCAAATAGTCAGTTCTCCAAAGAGGATACACAAATGGTCAATAAACATGAAAAAGTACCCAAAGGGGGAGTTCCAGTGAGAAGGTTCAGTGGGTAAAGGTGCTTGCCATCCAAGACTGGATTCTGACCTCAATCCTCAGAACACACCTAAAGGTGGAAGGAGCAAAATGACTCCATAAAGTTGTTCTCTGACTTGCACACATGTGCCATGGCACACATTTCCACCCCCACCCCAATCAACACTAACATATCACACACATACACACAATAACAAATACATTTTTAAAAAGAAAAGTACTCAGCACCATCAGCCATCAGGGAAATAAAAACCAAAAGTACAATGAGATACCATTTCATATCCACTTGGATGGAAAATATTAAAATAAAGAGATGAGGGCTGAGAACATAGTTTAATGGTAGAGTGTTTCTCTGGCACAGACACAGCCCTATGTTCAGGCCTGTAATAATAAGAGGAAGAAGAGGAAGAATAGGAGGAGAAAGAGGAGGAGAGGACAAGATGATGAGGGGCGACGGCAGTATTATTAGTGATATGTGTGGAAATTAGAATTTTCATACACTTCTGAGAGAATGAAAAATGTTGCAGCCACTTTAGAAATTAGATTGGTGGCTCTTTAAAAAGGTTAATCACAGAATTCATGTCCCAACAATTATACAACAAGGTACATATGTAAATGAAATGGAAAATATCCTTAAAAAGTAGACAGATATTCATAGCAATGTCACTTACTACAGTCAAGATGTAGAAGCAAGTCAAAAGTATAACAATTCATTAATAAAATATGCTATTTGCATAAAATGGAATTGTTTATTAGAAATCAAGCTATATGAATGAAATTTGAAAACACTATACTAAGTGACTGAAGAAAGTCACAAAAGGTCAAAAATTGCATGATCTCACTTAAATGAAATGACCAGATTAGGCAAATCTATAGAGAGCAGTTTAGTAGTTGGCTTAAGGGTAGAAGTGGGACTAAGTGAATAAACTATTCCTAGCAACAGGAATTTTTAGAGTGACAAAAATGTTGTCTGACTGTGGTGATGTCTGCACAACCCTGTGAATATACAAAGACCACTGGCCCCAAGTATATATTGAAGTATGTTATTCTTAGGAAAGGTTATAGGATGGATTCAATTCATAGCATGGGGGGAGGAAGGAATGGCTGTTATGTGTCTTTGTAGAGAAAACACATGTGTTAGATAAGCTTCATTCAGGCATATGTTTCAGTGCTGTTGACTATGATTAATGTTAATGGATCAACCACATGTATTTTCTTTTTGTGATTCTAGGATCAAATCCAGGGTCTTACATATGTAAAGCAAACACTCTACTGAATTACATCCCTAGGTAAAACTGTATAAGCTAACAGTGACTTTAAACAGAAATATCCATAAAACAACATATGTATTAACTAGATGGCAAAAATGTGGAGGGGATTTGCACACAAAATCCCTAAAGAGTCCACAAAAAACTGTCATAAATAATACATATAAAATCAATACACAAAACAGTTATATTAGGGCTAGAGACATAGCTCAGCAGTAGTGTATGTGCATAGCATGTATAGAATCCTGGATCTATAGTCCTAGACCTGCAAAAGCTAAAATTGGTCATGTTACTATATATAAGCAAGGAGCAATCGAAAAGAAATGCAAGAAAACAATTCTGCTCACAACAGTATTAAGAGAAAGAAAATACTTAGGAGTAAACAGCAAATGCATCAAAAGACCTGTATACTGAAAACTACAGAACATCACTGAAAAAAAATTAAGGTATCTTTAAAGAAAGGCATGTATTTTCACAGATCAGAAGACTATCATACTATTATAGGGAAGGACAGAAGTAGAGGAAAAGGAATAATATATCCTCCTTACCTTTCATAAAGGTCATGACTGATACCTCAACAAAGGACAGCTTAACAAGAGAAATGTCTAACAATTCTATCTAATCAAAGTTTTACGTGCATGGGAGCTTTCAGAATGAAAACCCAAAGGTCCAGAGGGAACTATTCATTTGTTGCTTATGTTCAATGACAGGTAGGCAGACATCTAAGAAATGACAGAAACCTAGAAAGGCCTGGCCAGATTCTTTGTAGCCATGTTTTTTTTTTTGGGGGGGGGGGTAGGGGGAGACACAACAGTCTCACGTAGCCTAGGCTGGCATCAAACTTACTATGTAACACACGATGACCTTAAAGTCTTGATCAACCTGTCTCCACCTCTCAAGTGCTGGGATTATAAGCATTTCCACAATGCCCAGCTGTTCTTCATGGTCTCTCTGTGTACAGTCTTTGTCCCACTAGGTATGGAGCAGGACCTCTCCTAAAAGGGAGGTCTTATGACTTATTATACAACAAAGAATATCAGAGATTTTCTTTGCTGTCAGCTCTAAGACAGAAAGGTAGAAAAAAAAGAGAGTGCAAGGTTTTCAGGCTTTCTTTCCTATTTTGTTTTCTAGAAAGGAGATTCCTCTTTGAGAGACCTGCCTTGGAGAAACAAAATGAGAATCAGGAGACAGAAAGATAGGAAAAGTTACAGATTGCTTGGTAGTCCTTGCTTCTGAGGCTCAAAGCAAGTAAGACATCATTTCCCAACCCCAAACACTGTCCAAGAAAACCTATATACTGAATGCAATCCCTATAAAATCCCAATGACACTTTTTTGACAAACAGAAAACCCTTCCTCAAATTAATACACAATCTTAAAGGATTCCAAATAGAAAAAGAAAGTTGCAAGCCCCACAACTGCTAATTTCAAAACTTAATAGAAAGCCACACTAATCAAAACAATGTGATATTATACAAAGACACATAAAAACCAATGGACCAGAACTGAGAATCTACAAATAAACCCTGGTACATGGCCAAATGCTCTAGCAAAGGAAGCCAAGACCATTTAGTAGGGAAAAGACAGTCTCTTAAACCAATGGTATTAGGAAAATTGCTACTCACATAGAAAAGAATGACACTGGGCTCTTACCATACACCATATATAAAAAATATCTCAACATGGGTTGGATCAAAGACCTAAAAAAAGAGTGAACTATAAAACTCTTGAGGGGAAAGCTTTTACCACTGGATTTGGCAATTTCTTGAATGACACCAAAAAATATAGGAAATAAAAGAAAAAAATGAATTAGACTATATTAAAATTTAAAGCTTGCGTACACATGGGCACTACCAGAGTGAACAGAGACACAGGCAATAGGAGGTACTTTCAAATCTGATATGGGGTTGCTGCGCTTTGAATACGAATGTTGCTCAAGTTCACAGACTGAACTTTGGTCCCCGGCTGCTAGGGCTACCTCAGGAGGTTTTAAAAACTTTTGGAGGTCGAGTTGAACTGGAGAAAGTAGGTCACTGGAGTTTGTCTTTGAAAGTTATACTGGGTTCTCTGTTTCTTCCTCTCTGCTTCCTGTCTCCCATGACTTGAAGAGTTTCCTTCCAGACATGTTCCATCCACAGTGATAACTCTGTCCAGGGGTATAGGACTAAGCAACCACAGACTGAATCACCTGAAACCATAAACTAAAATAAAGTACATCTTTCCTTTTTTAAAGAACTGCCCCAGTTATTTTGGCCACAGAGACCCCAAAATAATGAATACAGGTTAGTATCCAAAATACACACAGAACTTCTACAATTCAATGACAAAAAATAAACACACAAACAAAAAACCCTGATTTAAAAACAAGGGACTTGAAAAGAATTTCTCTAAAGATACAAATACAACCAATAAGCATATGAAAAGATGCTCAATTTCAATCATTAAGAAAATATGAATCAGGGACTGGAGAAATGGCTCAGCAGTGGTTAAAGAGCAGGCAGGTACTGAGCTCAGTTCCCAATACCCACTCATGGTGGCCTACTACCTGTGACTCCCGGAGCACCTGTTCTCACATGTTCATCCCACACACACTTACATATAATTTACAAAATTTAAATAACTAAAATCCTCTTAAAAATTACATTAAAAAAGAAAACCAAATCAAATATCAGAAATACTTCTCCTCAGTGAAATAGCTATTTTTTAAAAATCAGAAAACAACAAATATTGGAAACCTTGTGCATTGCTAAAGAAAATATAAAATGACACAGTTTTCCACTACAGAAAACTATACAGCATTTTCTCAAAAAACTAAAAAAAGCTGGGCATAGGGTATATGCCTTTAATTCCAGGACTTGGGAGGTAGGGGCAGGTGAATCTCTGTGAGTTCAAGATGAGCTTGGGTTACTTAGCAAGTTCCAATCCAGTTGAGCCTACAAGGAGACCCTGTCAAAAAAAAAAAATTAAAAATATAATTCCCATATGATTCACGAATTTCAAATCTAAGTATATTCCCAAAGGAATTTAAATAAAGCAGAGATCAGAACAAGTATTATACACACAAAACTCATAAACTGGTTAGCTCTCTCCTACTCTAGCAAGTCTATTAACCGAAGTGATGAATGAGTTAACTCGTTTCCTAGCAGGAGAGCATCTATTTTTCATTCTTTCTGTTTTGCCTCACTCCCTTACGCTTTACTTTCCAAATAATTAACTACCAAAGTCAGTCTTGCCTAAAGAGAAAAATAAGAGAAAACATTCAAGAAAATCACTAGTCATAAGACTTCCTACTCATTAGTAATAGGTTTACAGGAACCAGAAATGCCTGGGGTTCCTGGTGACCTATGGACAGCACCCAAAACACCTCAACTGTATCAATTACTACAAGAATTAATCACCCGGCTAGGGGTACAGCCCCACGGTAGAGCTCTCACCTAGCATGCATAAGGCCCTGGGTTTCCCAGCACAAACACACAACAGAGTTAATGATGACTCCAGTGCTCATCCGGAGATAGCTAAAATGAGATTCCCCAGAAAAATCATATAAGCTCTTAAGCCTACAAGCCCCAGCAATTTGGAATTTGGATGAAAGCCTTCCATCTCACACCTGATAACTTACTGCCCATAAAACTTTCTTTTCCCATCACTGTCTCTCAAGTCATTGGCTTCAGTAGCAGCAGAAATGAGTATTTCAATGTTATACATTCATGTTCATATAACCATCATGCAGGAAACAACCCAAGTGTCCATTGGTGGATGAACGGATAAACAAAAAGCAGTAGTTATAAACAAAGGAATATTATTCAGGCTTTAAAAGGAGGAAATACTGTCCTACACTACAGCATTATGCTAAGTGAAGCAAGAGTCACAAAAGGACAAATATATGATGTTACTTTATAAGGTATTTAGAACAATCAGAATCAGAAACTAGAAGAATGGTACAGGAAGAAGGAATAGGAAGTTTTTGTTTAATGGGTAGAGCTCCAAATTTATAAGATTTAAAACAGTTCTAGAGACAGATGGTGATAATGGCTATATAACAATGTGAATATACTTAATGCCACTGAAGTGTACACCTGAAAATGTCTTAACTGAGTTGAGAGCAGTGGCCCATACCTCCAATCCCAACATGTGGAAGTTGAGGCAAGATTTCAAGTTTAAGGCCAATCTAGGCTAAATATGAAGACACTATCTCAACAATCCAAAAGTAGGTGCTGTAGAGGTGGCTCAGCAGTTAGGAGCACTGGTTGCTCTTGCAGAAGACCCTGGTTTGGTTCCTAGCCCCAACATGGCTGCTAACAACCATCCATACATAACTCCAGCTCCAGGTCCCCCTCTTTTGGTATCCTTGGACACCAGGCTTATTTATGGTACACTTTATATACATGCAGGCAAACACATACAAACAAAATAGAAACAAATCTTTCTTTAAAACTACAAAAATAAGGAATGGTTAAAGTGGTAAATTTTATGTTACATATGTTTGACCACAATTAAAAAATTTTTTTTACATTTATTCATTTTGAGTGTGTGTGTATGTGTATATCTGTGTATCTGTGTCTATGTGGGTACAAGTGTGCCATGGAGTACATGGAAAGGTCAGAGGACAACTTGCAGGAGTTCATTTTCTCCTTCCACCATGTAGGTTCCTGGGATTGAACTCAGGTCATCAGACTTGCTTGGTGTCAAGTGCCGTTAACCAATGACCCATCTCACCAAACCTTTACCATAACTTTTTTTAAAAGTATTTTTTACTTTTTATGTGGATGAATGTATTGCCTGCATGTATGTAAGTCCACCTGTGTCATGCAATGCCACAGGAGGTCAGAAGAGCATGTTGAATTCCCCTGGAACTGGAGTTACCAATGGCTGTTGACCACCATGTGGATGCTAGGAATAGAACCCAGGTCCTCCGCAAGAGCAGTCAATGGTCTTAACTGCTGAGTCATCTCTTCAGTCCTATACTTTTTAAGTGTATTTATAGTCACAAGATATAAATGCCTATAAGAAGATTATAAAATACATACAAATCCTAACATGATAACTTTAAGGAGAGGAGAATTCGAATTTTAGAATTAGAATTGGGAGGCAGGTTTCTGATAAAGGACTTTCATACTTTTTGGAGTGTGTGGGAGGGGTAAATTAGGATCTATTCAGGTATCCCAGGCTGGCCTCAAATTTGTATGGAAGTCAATTATGACTTTGAACTTCTGACCCTCCTGCTTCCACCAGTGTTAGAATTACAGACTTGTACCACACCTTGCCCAGTTTATGCAGGGCTGGGGACCAAACGTAAACACAGATACATAGATATACAGATACATATACACAAACAGTGAATATATGTAAAAAAATTTTTTAATTGTGGTCAAACATATGTAACATGAAATTTACCACTTATTTATAAATTTTGTATTTTTAAAACCCTGGTTTACACAGGCTAATCAAGTACTCTACAGCTGAGTTACATCCCAGCCCTTCTGCATATTTCTAAAGTGCTTAAGCATTATTCATGTATTGTATTTATGTATCTCAGCATTTTATTTTTAAAGTTTAACCACAGGTTTTCATCACACATTACAAGAAACACAGGATCACTTCATTATTTCATTTTTTATTTCCCATATTAATTTTTAAAATTATGATTATTTTGGTCTTTTTGAGATAGGGTTTCTCTGTAGACCCAGCTGGCCTTGAACTCAGAGATCCTCCTGCCTCTGCCTCCCAAGTGTTGGCATTAAAGGCATGTGCCACCACATCTGCCCTTTCCCCCTCCCCCCATTTAACTATGTATAGGGCTAAAATCACCTCCTAGTCAGTTTTGACAATGCCATAGGCATTTTTGTCACATCTGGGATGGGGGAAGAGCCCTGCTACTGGTTTCCAGTGGGTAAAAGTATGAAGCCACAGACACAAGGAAATAGGGAGAGAACTCCAAGAGCGTGTAAATATACCTGAATGTTTGCATATCTATGTTGGATATAAAAATCAGGTGTGGTGGCAGCACATCTTTGATCCCAGCATTTGGAAGGCAGGATCTACATAAGGAGTTCCAGGCCAGCTGAGGCAACAGGGAGACCCTGTCTCAAAAGGACCAAAAAGAAAAAATAAAAAATCAACTTATTATATCATAGCTTAATATACAAAGTTTAAAAAGCTGCAGAACAATCAATGCAATACAATGCAATGATATTAAAGAATACATACACTTTTACCCCAATCCAACCAAAACTTTGCATGAATGCACATCTGCAAAGAAAGTGGTCTAGACAGATGAGTTTCAAACTGCTGACAGCAGGTAAATCTGAAGAAAAGGAAGAGATGAAGAAATGGAATTTTGAGAGATGACTTTGACCTTTATGCTATTTATACTTTTATATTTAAAATTTGTACTGAAACTTATTTTCCTTAATTGATCAATTTTTAGACACTAAAAATTAAATTGGTATCTAAACATTAACAGTCTGTCTGTATTGTGAAAAATAAACTGGAATGGAATAGAAACCTGAAGCCAGAAATTAGTTAAGAACTACATGAGAAATGACAGAGGTCTGAGCTAAAACCATGGCAGCAAGAACAGAAGAGAATAATGTTTAACGTGAAACTGACCCAACCTGTCTTACCAAGAGGCTCTGAGGGCTGGCAAGATGGCTCAGCTGGCGAGGGTTTTTGTACACAAGCCTGGAGACTTGATTTTGATCCCTGGAAACCACAGACCAGTGGAAGAAGAAAACTGACTCTACAAAGTTGTTTTCTGACATTCCACACATATTCTGTGGAATGTGCACTCCCCCATATCATGACATCATCATCATCATCATCATCATAATAGTAGCAGTAAAATTTTAAAAAGAGGATCTAAGACTAAAATACACAGGAGATATAAATATAATCTCTAGTATTCTGGGTTGTGTGATTAAATAGGTAAAGGAATTATTTTGGAATGAGCAGTAAGTTCCTGTGGAAAAATCACAGTTAAAATGAGCAGTGGGTAAAGTTGGAAGGCCGATGCTCAGGATAAAAAGCTATCCAAAAACCGATTTCAAAATCATCATAATATCTGGCAGCTGAAGCCACAGAAGTAATTATCACTTAGAGAAGGACAGAGAGAGAGAGAGAGAGACAGACAGACAGTTTAGTAACAAGTAAAATACAGCATCTCAACAGGAAACATATTCAGGAAGCAGAGAAGACTCAGGAAGGTGACCAGAATTTTAGGAGTCAATCTGGAAACTGGCTGTTCCACAAATCAATGAGGAAAAGTTTTAAGAAAGAACAAACAAGCAGTTAACTATTTCAGATGTTGCAGAGGTCATTAACATAAGAAGTTAAAAGTTTCCTTTAGTTTATTAGCAAGAAGGAACCTGAAGACCTTGTGAACAGTATTGTAAGAATATTGGTGAAAACAGAAGCCAGAATACAGACAACTGAAAAATCAGTGGATGATAACAACAGAACTAGTAATCATTAATTATACTTAAAAAAAAACTTGGGTTGTGATCAAGCAAAAAAATTTTTTGCATCAAGATCATAACTAGATCAAAAATAAATATACCATGAAGAATTATGTATGTTCAAAACCATTGTCTATAGAACTCAAAGGAAGAATTGGTTTTTGTTTGGGCTTTGTTTTTGTGACACTAGGGACGGAAGCCAGGCCCTTGTGCACGCCTGGCAAGCCATCTATCATTGATCCATATCTCTGGTCCTAAGGAAGACTATTTTTTTAATGGCAACGACTTGATAATATCTACACAAGGGAAGTGATTGAGAATATCTTCATGTTATAGGATAATTAATGGAGCTACAAGTCTACAAGAAGAAAAAGTAAGGGAATGCAGACTATGGATCCAAAAAGAAACACTTCCTCTGACAGGGTAAGAATAAATAATAAAGGCAAAAAAAGCTCTCAATAGTAAAGGCAGTTCTAGTGTGATAGTTTTAATTTTCCTTATGAAAGTTTGAGAATATGGGGTTGGAGAATTGGCTCACTGAGTTCATTCCCCAGAACTACATAAAGGTAGGAGAGAATAGATCTAATAATTTGTCCTCCGATCTCCACAAACATGCTGTGGCAAGCACACCCATACATACATGACACACAAAATATAATAATAATGATAATAATAATAATTTGAAAAAGTGTGAGTGTACAGAATTGCAACAAGAAAAACACTAAGCCATACTAGGAATGAGCTGTGATTAGGAACCCTAAGTATGAATGTAGCATTAACTACACTATTAAAATGCTTTATCCAATAAGCATTGGGAACATATGGTAATGTAAGAAGAAAAGACTGTGAGAGATTGAGAATTTTCAGGGCCTGTATTATAGGACAAAAAGAAGTGGTTCATATCATCAAAACTTTACTCTGAATTCTATGGTCACAAGTACCTCTCTTCCATGCTTTAAGACTAATTAAGTTGCTTTCCATCACTAATTATCTTGCTCTGTGATTGTCCCATTATGTATGAGTCTTTCTTTTTGAGATTGAAATCTGAATGCTGGGTCTTGTTCACAGCTGTTATCTGATAGTAATTAAATATCAGTTAACAATAACAAGTGCTTAAGAAATGTTTGACTAGGAGGATCAGGAATTTAAGGTCATCTTTGACTATATAGCAAGTTGGAGGCTAACCTAGACTACGTGAGACTATCTCACACACAGACACACAAAAAAGGAATATATGACCATGTGTATGAAAACTGATTACAAATTGTTTTGCACTGAAACAAAACAAAAAGAACACAAAACAGGTAAAAATAGTAACGTGGATGAGGTATCCATTTTGATAAAATTGTTAGGTTAATTTTTTCCAAGGAGGTAATTTAAGCTAAAACATGAATGGCGAATTAGTCAGCGTTTTCATCACTGTAACAAAATACCTGAAAAAGTAAACTAGGGAAGCAAAGATGTTATGCTGGCTTACAGTTTCAGAGGTCTATGGTCACTTGCTCTGTTACCTTCTAGGACTGTGTGTGGTAAGCAGGGAGCATGTGGTACAGCAAAATGATACATTTCATGGTGGACAGGAAGCATCAGAGTGAGAGGGTCAAGACCAAGACATTCTTCAGAAACACACTTCTAGTGACCTCTTCTTATATTAGGCCCCATTTTCTAGAAGCCCACTTAGCTATTTGGTGAGTCGTTATGAGGGTTAGCTGTTATGATTCAATAGCTTCTCAACAGCACCATCAACAGGGGACCAAGTCTTCAACAAATGAGACCATGGGGACATTTTACATTCAAATCATAACAGATGAGAAAGGATCAGTAAAGGAAAAGTTTAAGGCTATGCAGGCTGAGTAAAAAAACAAATACAAAAGACCAGATCTAGAAAAAGAGCCTGGCACAGTTTGAACTACATAGATGACAATGTTGAATACACCATGACAATATATCCTTAGGTCAACTGTACAGACCCAAACTAAACATCCCAAAAGAACTGCAATTCAGTCTTAAATCAGCGCAATTCCTACTTTCTGCCTTTTTGCTTCCCATCATTCTCTTTAAAAAGCCAAGAGAAAATGTCTTCACATTTCTTTCAGGTACATAACACTGTTAGTTACCCAGAGCCTTTGCTTCTAAAATATCCTAAATTACAAATAGAAAGTATACAAGGAGTGGTAAAACTTCAGTGAGAATGCATGAGCCTTCAGATAAGCCATGGAGAAAAATCTTAGTAAACAACAGTACTGTGACATTAAAAAAAAAAACAAAAAAAAACAAAAACAAAAAAACCAACTGAAGCTCTTAACTCAATACCCCCAAACACTAGGCAACAGAACTTAACAAGTTCCAGTTCAAGTAGGCTATTTCTTGTGATAGGGAGATTTAGTCCTGGCCACTGTGTGTGGCCTCATAGGCCTCCCCCTGCTCAGTTCATATCCTCTTACATCATAAATGACAATGGTCACCAGAAATACACCTTTCATTCATATATATGTGTGTGAAACAAGTGCTCTTAACAATACTTTGCATATCAGTAAAAGCCCTAAAATCATCTCACAGCAAGGTTTTTGATCAGCAACCCCACTTCCAGCTTAACAGGTATATGTAATAGTGTTGCAGTGGTCTTAATGAGAATGTCCCCTATAGGCTCCAAGTATCTGGGCATTTTGTTCCCAGTTGGTAGCACTGTTTTGGGAGGTCTTAGAAGGTGTGGCCATGCTGGGGAAAGCACAACACTGCAGGCGGCCTTAGAGAGTTCTTAAGCCTTGCCAGACCTCCAACTGCTGTCTGCTTCCTATGCCTGCTTACAGAGATATGAGTGCTTCGCTTCTGCTCCTGCTCCATCCACCTCTGCCACCATGCCTCTCCATCACGATGGACTTAATTCCCCTGAAACCATATGCTCAAATAAACTCTTCACTTTATAAATTCCCTTGGTCAGTGTTTCTATTACAGCAACAGAAAAGCAACTAATACAAGTGTCTAAATTTCACTGCTTGTCACTCTACTCTCCTTTACCTGTCGCCTGCTGCAAGCACCTCTCCAATTTCACTGCTTGTCACTCTACTCTCCTTTACCTGTCGCCTGCTGCAAGCACCTCTCCGGTGTCTGTGTGGAAGGTGTCGAAGGCTACCAAGATTCAAATTGTCTTGCCACCTTTCAGCTGTCCCAACAGATGGCTGCTGCCCAAAGTATAAGTTCTGAAAGACACAAAAACACTTATCAAATTATGTGAGTGTTGACATAACAGTGAAAACACTATAGATGTCAGTGACAGCCCTAAGTAATCCAAATAGATCAGAATGTTCTGATATATAATGCCATAAAAGTAGACAAATTTCTTGTCACTTATCAATCTGAACTCCAACTTCAAAATAATCTTAAATTTTATCTATAAAACAAGTATAATATTAGTATCTATCTCCCAGGGTTATTGTGAGAATTCAGTTAAGATAATACACACAAACTTCTAAAGTCATTTTGGTTATGGTGTTTCATGAATGTATTACTATTTAAAATAATAAATGTTAACAGTAAGAAAGGACAATGACACTGCTGTCTTTGTTAGTAACACTCTAATAAGTCCAGACCAAATTATTCTTTCTGCTGCATCTTACTAACTCTGCACTACCTGCTCATAGGCAGAGCCTGGATCTGGGATTTCATGTAGACCATATCCATAGCACTCTGGATATAGTTCCTTTTGCTATCTCTCATCTGTCACACTGCATGATGCCTGCCCATAGTGCTTGTGCTAAAAGATAAACTGTGTAAGCAGGAGTACAGCAACAGTTACAGCTAGTGAATAGGATGGCAGTGGTTTCAACTAGTCAGAATGGTAAACAGAACAAGACGACATTCTATTCTACCTGTTCTCTGGGGAAGATCTGGTCATGGATTTTAGACAGAGCACACTGATGACACTCTCCCTCTCTCTTTCTTCTCATAAAATATGAGGGATGCTTTAGAATCATATCCTAAACAAGTAACAGAAACAGTAATAATATAATAATGATCCAGCCAGGGTAATAGTCATAATCTTGCAGCCTTCAATAAGATTTCAAGGGAAATTTTAATGCTTTAGAATCAGTGATGATTTTATACTTTTAATCTAACTCCAGATTTTAATTATTTTTTGTGGAAGAGAGTGGTTGGTTTGAGACAGAGTCTCTCAGAAGCTCCAGCTGGCCTGGAACTATAGATCAGGCTGATTTCGACCTCACAGATAATGCTTGCCACTGCCTCCCAAATGCTAAGATTAAAGATATGTGTCACCATGCCTGGCTTAAGTTATTTGTCTTTAATGTGTATGAGTGTTTTGCCTGCATATTTGTAAGTCCACCCCTGTCTTGTAATACCAGTAGAGGTCAGAAGAGGGCATCAGATCCCCAGAAACTGGAGTTACAGATGGTTGTAGCTGCCATGTGGGTGCTGGGAACTAAACCCAGGTCCTCTGCAAGAGTAGCCAGTGCTCCTAATAGCTAAGCCATCTTCTCCAGCCTGTACAGATTATCTACTCTTAACCCTAAACAATAAACAGAAGTCTAATGAACTCACCAAATCTTAAAGTAGCTTAAGATCTGCTACTTCTTCCTACTTGCTAATGTAGGGTAGTATGTCTGTGATAATACTGTGGAATTTGGCAATAGCTGGAGAAAAAGGCTGTCAAACTAAAATAGCCCAACTGACTTTTGAATGGGAGAACTGATTTGACTTACACAGTTCACTAAAATTGGGTCTTCTGAGTCATTAGATACAAGGAAAACAGGAAAAAGATCAGGAAGAAGTGAACTGTGAAGGATTTAGTCTATACTCATCCTCCTTAAAGCAGAGAACTGTCCTATTAAGACTTAGCACTACCATCCCACCAATGCTACTCTGCCCTAACTGGCTTCTGACGAAGGCATGGATTTGTGGTTTGGGGGGCAGGTACTGACTACACGCCAGACAAAAGGATTCTCTCTCTTTCCCATGTGTCAAATCAGAAAATGGCTCCTTAAAGTTTATTTCCTAAAAGAGAAAATGCACAAATTATCCACAAGGAGTAATAGGATAGCAACAGTATTCTAAACTTTGGTAAAAACATTAGGGTAATTTTAAAATTCAGAGTAATATGAAATATTATGGAATGAAACAGAAAACCATGCTCTGTGTCAATTCTGAAGTTTAGCTGAGAATCTTTGCAAGTTCCAAACTAAACCTGAAATCCTTCAGTTTCTGCTGATCTCTGTCCTTTCTCTACTCTACCTTATTCCTGATAGAGTCCTGATGGTGGCAGCACAAAAAATCCTGATGGGCATCCAGAGGAAGGTCATCTCTCTCTTGTCCACCTCTTAAAATTGATGCTGGCAGCTTCAAATTTGCTTTCTTAAAAAAAAAAAAAAATCAAACACAAAAATATCAATTTCTTAGTTAAGACTAACAGGCTAGCTTAGATCACAGGTTTTGGTGAGAATTTTAGGAATAAACTAAGGTCAGAGTATAACTGGACATATTACAGAATAAAATAAAAAACTCCATTCCACAAAATCCCAACCACAACTCTAAGTAATTTTCTTTCTGTGGATTCTCTTCTTTTTCCCTTTGCTTGGAACGTGTGCTGAGAAGACACTGCTGGGTACTTGTAAGCCATATCTTTTCCCAACTTTCAGCTGCCAAAGCAGATGATAACTGCCAGAAATATTTATTCCAACGAACTGCTTTAAAAATGTAAATCTCCCAGATAGGGAAAATATACCACTGATATCACTTTAACATTGCTTGGGAACCTTGTAGCTTTAGAAATCAATCAGGAAATTGCAGTTTCCAACTATGGATCTCCAAATCAGCTGCAGTAGAATCCGTCCTTTAAAGTTCTACTCCAGACCCAAAGTAGCTTATTCCTTGTCATTATATCCCCATCTCACTCTATTTTACCTGATTTGGGTGTAGGAGATAGTGCTCCTTATATTTGCATAAATTTTTCTGGTCTTTGGGAAGAAAATCTTGATCTTGACATTGAGGGAGAACGCTCCGGTCTTTGGAAAGTACATGCTGATCTCTTGCTAGAAAATCCTCTTCTTCAGGTAGAAAATCCTGGTCCTCATAAATAGGTAGAATATACTGGTCTTTAGGTAGAAAATTCTGGTCCTTAGGTAGAAAATCTTGGTCCTGATATTTGAGTAAAACAGTCTGGTTTTGTGGGAGGGCACAAGGATCTTTCAGTAGAAAATTTTGATCTTTAAGTAGGAAATCCTGGTTCTGATGTTTGAGTAGATTACTCTGTTCTTTGAGAAAGGCAAGCTGGTTTCTAGGTAGAAATTCCTGGTCTATAGGTACAAAATTCTGGTCCTGATATTTAGGTAGACCAGTCCAATATTTAGGGAGAATACAGTAAACTTTGGATAAAGAGTCCTGGTCTTGACATTTGGATAGAAAATCCTGGTCTCTGGATAGATAGGCCTGGTTTGAGGGTAGCAAATCCTGGGCTTCCAATTCAGTATTTCCATCTAGTTCACTAGCCTGGGCTTTTAATGAAATGTCCCACATCTTACTAGATAGGCCTTTAGGCTCAACAGTCTGAACCTCTAGTTCAGGGTCCTGGGAGTCTGGCTCAACACCTAGAGCTTTAGCTTCAATACAGGCTTTTTCCACATTCTGGACATCCATCACATCACACTGGGGTTCTAACAGATCACCTTGCACTTCTAGAAGATAATCCTGAGCACCTGGAAAAATAGCCTGATGGCTCTGAAGATTTAATTGCTCTGGTTCTTCTTTTATCACAACAAATAATGGATTTTTGAATTTTACTTTCTAAAAGGGGATATAAATAACAAATACAGACTATTAGGTAGTAGCAAAAAACTAGATTTTCCATAAGATTCACTGAACAACCTTAAAATTATATTGTACACAAACAAATTAACAGAATAAAATGTGAAGTCTTAAGTCTTTGCTCAACTTTAAAAATATTTATTTTTATTTCATGTGTACAAGTGTATTGCCTGCGTGTAGGTAAGTGCACCCATGTAGTACAATGCCTGCGGAGGTCAGAAGAGGACACAGAATCCCAGAGCCCCTGGAACAGGAGTTATATACGTGGTTGTTAGTCACTTTGTGGATACTGGGAATTGAACCTGGGTCCTCTGTAAGAAAAGCCAGTGCTCTAAACCTCTGACCAGCCTCATCTTTGCTCAACTTTTAAAAAAGCTAAATTTCCAATCCTAAACCAGTACAACACATAAATCACTAATCCAAATCCTTCCTTCATTTCTTTTAATTAAAAAAATTTTTTTGTATTACTAGTGATTGAAACTAAGGCTTCATGCATGCTGGTTAAATTGTCTACCACTGTGCTACAATCCCCAATCCTGTTTTATTTTGAGAAAAGTTCTCACAAAATTGCCCAGACTGCCTGGAACTCACTCTGTAGCCAAAGCAAGCCTTGAATTTGTGATCCTCCTGCCTCAGTCTCCCAAGTAGCTGAGATTATAGATCTGTACCATCAAGCCATTAGCTTACTTTTGTTGCTTTACCTGAATTTTACTAAAAGGCTTATCTTTGTCTTCAGAAAGGAGATCCTGCTGCAAAAATAAATCTTCTCTTCCATTATTGTCCGTTGTAACAGATGAAATTTTCTCATAGCCAAGGTCCTAAAGAAAAAGCAAACAATGAAAAACAAAAATATTAAATACAGCTGTTTTTACAGGAAGAAACAATGTTGGCAATAAAATGCTAGAATTCACAATACTGCTAACATAATTCCAGCAGAATATATTCAAATAATATTAACTGTTTATAGTGAAGACTGTACACTGAAAACTATAAAACAGTATTAAAAGAAATTAAAGATCTAAATACATGAAAAGATATTCCATGTTCATGGACTAGAAGACAGTATTGTTCTTTGACAATATTGCTGGACGTTGTGGACAACTTGTAGTTCCAGCACTTAGAAGGTGGAAGCATGAGCCCAGGACTTTGAGACTAGTCTGGGCAAGACAGTCACACCATATTAAATACCATACACACACACACACACACACAGTTGGCTGTATATCCCAAATTGATATAAAGACTCAAGAATCCCTATCAAAATGTCAGTTGGCTAACAAAAAAAGAAAACAGAATTAACAAGCAAATGATAAAATACACATAAAAATGCAAAGGACCCATCACAGCAGGACCACATCTTCACATCATATATAAAAATCAATTCAAAATGGATATAGTCCTCAAGTAAGAGCTAAAACCAATATTCTTAGAGCACAGAGGGGGTAAATATTAGTTAAATCACTGGTTAGTAGATACAGCACTAAAAGTATAAGCAACAACAACAAAAAAAACTAAATTAGACTACACTAGAATTAAAATTTGGAAGCTGAAAATGATGCCACTACTAAAGTGAAATGATAACCTATAGAATAAGAGATGTACATATACACCTACTTTCTAGTAAGAGATGTATAGTCACAGCATGTAAAGACGACTTTTTAAAATTATGTGTATGTGTGTTCATGTGCGGGAATGTGCATGCCACTGTAGGTGCCTGCAGAGGACAGAGGAAGGTATCAAATCCCCTGAAAGTGGAGTTTCAGGCAGTTATGAGCTGCCTAATATGGGTGCTGGCAACCAAACTTAGGTCCTCTGGAAGAACAGTACAACCTCTTAACTGCTGAGTCATCTCTACAATTCCCATATAAGGAATACTTAAACCTTTACAACAAAAAGATGATCCAATCTAAAAATATGAATAAACATTTTCTTCACAAGAGGTACAAATAGGTAAGAAGCATGTATATCTATATTTCCTTACTTGATTTTCCATAAAGTTCCGGTAATGCACAGTAGTTAAAAGATCTTCATGGTCCTTAAGGGGGGAATCTTCTCTAATTTCTTTATTTATCTTTATGCATGTTGGTTTCCTAGGAAGTGCTTTCTAAGGAAGAAAAACCAATCATACATAAACAGTCTAGAGAAAGCAATGTCTTCATGATACTCAATGAATCTGTGAAAGATCTGGAATAATTTAAATAGTATAGTAATTTATATGGAATAAAGAAAAAAGTTAATATTTTTACTTCAAGCATACAAACAAATCACCTGTCAATATACGGAATAGAATACAGTGGGAGACTATATAAACCTTAGAAATGATAACTTGTCATCATTCTAGCCACTAATGATTTCAGAAAACCATTGACTTCAGTCTTGGCAACTTGACAAGGGCCAGCAAATACATGTTCAATTTGTATCTCCAAATCCGGAATGACAATAACACCGAGGTAGAATGCAGTGTTACCAAAGTCAAACAAGAACATGAAAGCAGGGCTCAGATGTATTCCAATATTATTCTTTCTGATTGGTAGATTTCTACTTCATATAACAAGGGAAAACACTGTTCAGATACAAGTGAAAGTATAAGAAAAATGTTACTAGATTATTCCCAATTATATGGAATAGATCTGTTTCTATTACTTTACCTGAAAAATATACATTGCATTTTCTGGAAATAAGCAGCAGGATTGAATTCATTATCATCATAACAATAATAAATTAAGACTCATATTGCACCTCTGACGTATGGAACTGGTTTCTACAAGGATGTTATCATAGAATTAATCCTCTCTTCTACTGGATTAATTATTTTAGTTAGGTCAGAGAACAGTACTCTTTGTGGAAAAACCAACTGAAGGTCTGGCATATTCCAAATAGTGTAAAATATCAATCTTTAGAAACTAACAACCCTTTTGTTCTGGTTTATTAGGAAGTGCAATAATACCTAAGAGTAACTCTAAGTGCCCAAACCAGAATACTACCAAATCCATGGTATATCTGAGAACAAACTAGGTACAAAAGAAAAATTAATTCTGGGTCACAACAGGAAGTAAAAGGTATCCACAGAACTGTATCTAGGATAGGCTATTATATGTGAACAGACATCTAGGCCTATTTGCTTCTCAAATTTCATTCATAAAATTTTAAATGATTAATGAAGCAGGAAACATTCAGAGTTTAGAATCCAACCAACTACAAACACATAGAGACATTAGATGGTTGTTTTGAGATGCTTAAGAAAACAAGAAACAAAAAACACGTGTTGGTCGTCCTGTAAGTCTGACATCTAACGACGGCACCGCCTGTAGTTTAAGTATGTTCACTAGTACATTACGAAAGGAGGAAGTCAACTAGCAACATATTTTCCTGAATGTATTCCTGTAGTTAAGCAGCATACAAGTGTATGATTTATGAGAATGTAAAAGAATATGCCAAGTAGGAACTGAAACTGGGAAAGAACTAAATAGGAGACAATTGACAGCAAAAATACTCTACAAAAGCCTAATCATTTATTTTACTGATGATGCCTATTAAAACTTGAAAGTAATGCTGAATTCAGTAAACACATGAAAACACAAGAATTGAGCATCACTAATTGTAAACTCACATATAAGTAAGACACTAAAACATTTTATAAATATGGCTTAAATATACTTTTAAGCCTGGTTGCCCATTTAGATTCCAATTATTCACTCTAAATTTATGTTTAGAATTAAAAGAATTCTTTTACTAAAAACAATATTATTTCTTTGTTAGAAAGTAAAATATATACATTATGGAAATTTTAAAAATTAAAGATAACATAAAATTAAAATTACCTATATAATACCATGTAAAAATGTGTGTGATGTCCTGGATTTGATGGCCAGCAAATGAGGAGGGAGGGGGAGAGGGAAAAAGAAAGAGGGAAGGAGGGAGAGAAGGAGGAGGAGGGCGAGAAGGGGAGACGAGAACCAGTGTTAACTTCCAGTGCCATTTTCGCCCAGACTTTTGTCTGTGCACACAGCAGTCTCTCCCCATCTCTTTTTTCTGTATTTCATTTCTCATTTGAAAATCTACATTTATTTGCTAGTAAAAAGTCCTTGAGGGATCTTTGTCTTTATTTTTACCAACATAATATTAATATTTGTTAAACAATATATTTTAAATTGAGATTATAGTATATGCAATTGTCTCCTACTTTTTCACTTACATTTATATTCTACTTTCCTGTCTTTAGTTTTTATTTGGAAATATATTATCTTTTTTAGAATGGCTATATATGGATACATCTCTGTTTACTCAAACACTCCCGACCAAGGGATATTCAAGGTTATTTTCCATTTCTTTTTAAAAAATATTTTATTTATTATTTTTTATGTGTATGAGTGTACTGCCTGCATGTATGTAAAGACACTTGTGTCATGCAATGCCCAAGGAGGTTAGAAGAGGGCACTGAATTCTCCTGAAACTGGAGTTATGGACGGTTGTTAGCCACAGTGTGGGTGCTGGGAATTGAACCTGGGTACTCTGCAAGAGCAGCCAGTGCTCTTAACAGGTGAGCCATCTCTCTCCCTCATATTCTGCATTTCTAAAGTATGCTGATATACTAATAAATTTCTATCTATATTTCCTATTTTTATTTTTTAAAGCAGCATATTAGAAATTAATTTACCTCTTGAGTAGGAGAGCTTTTCCTTCTGCCATTTAGAAACACTGATGTCTTTTCTTCACTCACAGTTTTAAAGGATGCCAGCTGGTGACGTGCCTGTTTCATAGTTTGACTAAGCTGCCAGGGAAAGGTGGAGAAAAGAAAACAAAAACAGGTTAAATCTTAATACCAAACATACTAAGTGTTCCAACAGGAAAACAGGTCCCTATTATTAAAAAATGCCAGACTTAGACAAGAGGATTACTTTCAAAAGAGACTTTAATCTGCTGATAGTGTTTTACACTATTATTGTCATTACTCTAAGATAAAAAGCTTGGTAACTTCCTAACTTAATAAAGGTTATTATTCAAATATGTTCTTAAATAACGTACACATTACATACACAGAATGCCATACCACAAAGTCTAAACATACTTGGAGGTTACTGAATAAACACTCTATCTACTATTCATCGTTTTTTTCAGTAAGAAGTTATTTCTCCAACTGGTCCTTGCATGCCTAACTGTTTTTATTACTCCTTGCTAGTAGACTCCATAACTAGTTCCCCTAAAGTCTTTTTTTTTTTTTCTCTTATTTTTATGAATCCTTTCTCTACCCTCATCATTTGAAAACTAACAATAATCTTTTCTCAGAACTCCTTTTCCTCAAGGAAGCTTTCTTAAATGTCCTAGTTTCATTTCTGTTACTGGGATAAAATACCCTGAAAAAGGACTTAGGGAGAAAGGGCGTTATTTCATCTTACAATTTCAGCTTACAATTACAGTCCATCACTGTTAAGAAGTCAAGACAGAAACTTGAAACAACTAGTCATGTCACACCCACAGTCAGGTGCAGAAAGAAATGAACACATACACTCTCGCTAGATTCCTTGCTTGTGCTCAGCTCTATATCTCCACTGTTCTAGCCAGGACTTCCACCTCTAGCCAGATTAGTCAGTTTAAAATTCTTTGTTTTACCAAGAGAAAGACTTCTAGATTTGGTTAGATGCAAAGTGGCTAAAGAGATAGAAACAGTTATTACAGTGCAAAAAGAAATATTGTGGAAGTTGGAGTTATCAAAAAAAAAAAGTAGAGCCATGTGTTGCTTTTATTCACTATCAGGTAGGGTGGGCGTCACTGCTCTATTCCACGTGACCAATGATTCGAAAGCCCCAAATTTAAAACAGGGGTTCAGAATCTTCACTCCCATCAAATCCTAACTTTCATCAGAGTCCAATATATTACAGTCCTTTAAGTAGGTTACACCAGCAGCCAGAATGTATGTTGTTTCTTTTTTGCTATCCTAACTCTTCACCAGATCTCAACCCTATAAAAAGCCTTTTCATGACAAGCTAAGGGAACTATACAGTCTGAATACTTGCCAACCAAAAATACCAGGCCCAGATTCTTTGAATTATACATGTCACTTTATAAGGCAAAAGGGCCACTGCAGATGTGATTAAGGATCTTGAGACATACAGATACTTTGGATTATCTAGAGTGGCACTAAATGGTATAACAAATGTCCTTCTAAGAGAGATAGAGGGGTTCCGCAAAGAAATGGAGAAGGTGATAATGATGACACAGACAAAGACTGACAGAATGCAGCCACAGCAAAGGGATGCCAACAGACAAACATCAAGAGCTGGAAAAGTCAAGGGACACTCTTTCTCCTAAAACCTGGGGAGGCAACATGGCTCCACTGATACCTTGATTTTGGTTCCACAAGACTGATTTTAGATTTCTAGGCTCTAGAACTATGAGCAGATATATTTCTGATACTCTAAGCCATTTAAGTTGGATTAACTGAGTCTAGTGGCACATACCTACTGTAATCCTAGAACATGGGATGCTGAGGCTGGGAGAGCCTGGGCTACACAGTTGAGTTCAAAACTGATCTAGGCTACTTAGTGAGACACTGCCTCAAAAACAAAACAGCAAAAAAAAGTTTGAGGTAATTTGTTAGAGCAGCCACTAAAAATATAACTAGTAAAAGGACTAAAGTTAACATTCATAAGCACTAAATAAAAACATAGAAAATAAATATTACTATTATAAAATTAAGTGATAACTAAAATGAACCAGCATATAAGCACACTTCTATTGGACAATAATGGTGATCATACACACACACACACACACACACACATATATATATATGTACTTAAATGTGTCATGTTTAGGAATATACTTGTATATGTGCATTCTATCTATGTATACAAATATTCAAAATACAAAATTTCATAGGGTTTTTGCTATACACAACCAGACATACTATTCGTCCTTTTATAATGCTATCAACAAAGATTGGCACTGAATCATTGACCAAGATTTAAACCTCCCTGATAGAGCTAGGTATAGTGGCTCATGCCTATAATCCCAGCACTTGGGGGAGCTGAGGCAGGAGGACTGCTCCATTTTAAGGGCAGCCTCAGCTACATAGTAAGTTCCAGGACAGCCTGGGTTACAAAATAAGACCCCCTTCTCAAAACAAGCAAACAATTCTCTAAAAGAGATGAAAATTTCATAAATGCACAGAAAATCTAGCAAATAGAATCAGCTTCAGAAAAAGCAGGTCATATACAGATGGAAAATAATCACAGTTTACCACTTGGCTTGGCTGTAATTAACATTTACAGTGAATGCTGAATATCAATCAAGGCAAAATGACAATACAGTTATAAAGGGAGAATGAGGAATAGAAGAGTTCACGTGTGATGCTAAGAAAGACTGAATGAGCCAAATTCTCATCTTTCCTAGTGGGACGCCAATAAGGGTGTATTGTGTGTGTGTGTGTGTATGTATGGAGAGATGAGGAAATGAGCAAAGTGCGTGTTTTTAAATGATAAACACTATGTATATCTTGGTCTTTATTTGTTTAAATTATTTGCATGTACCATTTCAGAACTTAGGAATATCCTAATAACACAGGTCTAAATTTTCTTTCATTCATTAGAAAACAAACAACCAACAAAAGCTGACTCACACTGACGCCTAAAAATAGTATACCATATGTGGCAAACAACCAATCCTAGAGCCTTCTGAGGAAAACAGCCACCTCACAAGCTCTACTAAAGGTTGGCAGACTCCTTCCCAGACTTAGCTTTTGGAACAGTGGCTGTGTAGTTGTATTTCAAGTAATACAGGTCTTGATACAATGCCTTTGACATGCAATAACAACAAAAAGGTTGATTTTACACACAGAAATAATTCTAACCATTAGCAAAGAAATTTTTGCCTGATGAAACAAAAATTACAATATATAAACAAACTGAGATTAAAATCTTAAAATCAAAAGCAAATATTATCTAGTCAAACAAAATTTGAAATATCAAGCAAGCATACAGAACAAAATCTGACAAACATTTATGATATTTAATATCCATGATACTGGTTACTTAAATATTTTCTTTAGCCATTTTAATTTTTTCATGTAATTTAGCCTCTTAGGAATCAAAAAAGTAGAATTTATCCATAATGAAATTGAAACATTCAATAATACTATGTGGGTGTGGTAGTGAATGAGAAATGCCCCCAAGAGGCTCAAGTATTTGATCACTTGGTCCCCAGTTGGTGGCACTCTTTGGGGGAGGCACCTTTAGGAGGTGCAGTCTTGCTGAAAGAAGAACTTCACTGAGGACAGACTTTGAGAGTTCACAGCTTTGTTCCACTACCAGCTCACTCTGCTTCATGTTTGTAGTTGAAGATGTGTGCTGGCAGCTTCCTGCTCCAGGTGCCATGCCAGCTTGCTGCTGTGCCTCCCCATCATGAGGGACTATCCCCCTGGAACTGAAGCCAAAATAAACTCTTCCATAAGTCACTTTTGGTCACGGTGTTTTATCACAGTCATAGCAACAAAAGATCCTGGGAAAACAGTGTGCGCGTGAGCACACACACAAACGCACAAGCTAAAATAAATTAAGTGCAATTTTAAAGCATTTTCAATTGCTATGCAGCTAAGGCTGGCTTTGAATTCCTGATCCTCCTGCCTCTGCCTCCCAAATGCTGGGATTATGGCTATGTGCTACTATGCCCAGCCATCAAGCTGTTTTTTAAATGTGTCAAACTTTTCTGTGACCACAAAGTACTACAGGGTTTAAATGAGTCCTTTATTATAGTCATAAACTTCAATGAAATACATCAATTGCATTAGCTTTCTTTTATCACCATCACTATCTGCCTATAGGATGACCAATAATCTCAACTTGATGCAAAAAAGGGCAAAGTGGGACAAAATTAGAAAATATCTAAAGAAAAACCAAGGATAGGACCCAAGTCTTAAAGGTTCTAATGTAAGTAAAGATGTGAAAGGAGTCTCAAGTAGTGGGAAAGTAAGTAAGAGAGAAGCATACAGAGTGACAGATTCCTTGGAACTGTCCCAGTTTTAGCACTCAGAGACCCCCATCTTAGGAAACTCTCAATCTTAGACCAATAGGGAAAGTCAAACACTCTACAAGAATAACTGAACCAATCAACTTAATGACTAAGTGCTCGTGTAAATATCAATGATCTCATGTTAACACCATTGGAGCCACCTCAGACCCACAAAAACTCTCAAGATGCAGACTCTTTAAGGGGGCTAGATGTTCATGAAATTCTGAGTCAACCTTAACCTATATGTATTCTTTAAGATTTATTTTTTATTTATGTGTACGCATGCCACATGCATGTGAGTACCTGAGGAGGTCATAAGAAGGTATCATATCTTCTGAAGTTTGAGTTAAAGGCAGTTGTGAACTGTCTAACATGGGTGCTGGGAATTGAATTTGGGTCCTCTGGAAGAGCAAGTGCTCTGAACAGCTGTGCCATCTCTCCAGTCCTGACCGTGTATATTCTTGAAAAAACTTCCCTCTTACTTGAATTTGCCTGAATTACTGTGGTCAGAAAAGCCTAACTGAATGGTGCCTTGTGGAGTATTTAATTATTTTACAACATTTAAACCTTTACTTAAGGGGCTGGAGAGATAGTTCAGTGGTTAAGGGTGCTTTCAGTTCTCAGCATCTACTTTGGTCAGCTCACAAACACCTGTAACTCCAGCTCCAGAGAATCCAACGCTCTCTTCTGGCTTCCTTAGGTACCAGGAAACACATGTATATACCCACACACAGAGAGACACACACGAGACATACACATACACATCATTAAAAATTAATCTTTATAGAACTACAAAAAGTAATTATGTCCAGGATAACAAAAGGCTAGAAATTTGGCAGTTAATGAGAGAATAAAAGCAACATAACATGTAAAAGAATGAATCTAAAGCTATAACAGCTCACCCTTACATACACATACACACAGAAATCAATTTAAAATGGATCAAGCACCATAATATAATACCAAAACTGAAACTGCTAGAAGAAACACAGGGAAAACACTTTAAGGTGTTTAAGGACTTTTTTTTTTTTAATTTTAATTTTTAAATTTGTTTTATGTACATGAGTGTTTTGCCTGCATATATGTAAATGCACCTATGCATTCAATGACCATAGAGGTTAGAAGAAGGCATCAAATTCTGGGTACCGGAGTTATAACCAACTGTTAGCTGCCATGTGGGTGCTGAGAACTGAACCTGGGTTCTCTGGAAGTACAGCCAGTGCTCTTAACCACTGAGCCATCTCTCCAATCCTAAAGACTTTCTTAATAACACTCCGATAGCATAGGAAATAGTTACAATAATTAATGGACAAAAAGGATTGCATGAGATTATAAAGCTTCATCAGAGCAAACAAAACAATCAGCAAAGTGATGAGACAATCTACAGAACGGGAGAAAATTAATAAACAGAATCTATAAAAAAACTCAAAACATTAAACACCAAAAAAAGGGACATCCCACCAATAAAGGGACAAATGAATTGCAGACAGTTCTCAAAAGAAATGTTTTTTTTAATGTTCACCATCTTTAGTTATGAGGGAAATACATATTAAAACTGCTTTGAGAGTCCATCTCACCCCAGTCAGAATGTTGGTGAGGACTGGAGGAAAGAAGAATCCTTACACATTACTGGTAGGAAATAGTGGTGAACTGAATAGTCTACAAGTAAATAATGAAATGAAGATGAAAATATATTAAGGTGTTTTCAAAACATAATCTAGATGAAATAATCATGAGACATCACATAAAATAAATTCCTAAAGATAGACATCAGTCCTAACAAAAGAGACTGTGGCCACTTGAAATTTTTTCCAGTTCTATAATTCTAGCTTACTTTATGTTCCTGATGTTATTTGATCTTTGCACAAGTAGGTAATAACAAGTATTATTAAATAAAGGGTTGGGTAAAGATACAAAGTAACAGAGATCCTAGATAAATCATACTTTTAAAAATTTTATTACATTTGTTTAGTGTGTGTGTATGTGTGTGTGTGTGTGTGTGTGTGTGTGTGTGTGTGTGTATGGACATGTGTCACGGTTCAAGTGTGGAAGACAGAGGACAACTTGAGAATTGGTTCTCTCCTTCTACCATTTGGCTCCCAAGGATCAAACTCAGGTCATCCAGTTTGGTGGCTTGTACCTTTAGTAGTTGAACTAGCTCACTATCCTTCCCCACTTCCCTCAGCAATCACATTTGAAACACAATGATTAAATTCAGTTTGAAGGATCATATTTGAAAAGAAAACTGAATATCTAAATTCTATTTGAAGTAAATCAATCAAGGCCCTAGGAATGTAAAAAACAAATTTAAAGGAAGGTATCATTAAGAAACCTAAAGTTTAAGCATATAGAAGTAAACAGAATACCTTTAATATTAACTCCTGGGCAAACTTACTTTATCTCTAACCCACTGTCTATTGTGGTTTGAATGTGAAATGTTCCACATACATTCGAAGCTTGATCCTGAGATGGTGGTACTATTTGGGAAAGTTGTGGAACCTTTAGGACGTAGAACCTCACTGGAGGAAGTAGACTGCTGGGGGTGGGCCATGAGGCTTTATAGCCTGGCACCACTTCCTGTTGTTCTGCTTCCTGAGTATATACACAGTGTGACCACCTGGCCTCCCAGTACTGCCACGGTATCTTCCCTGCCTGCTGTCATGTCTGCCTAGACATGGACTCCATCCCGCTGAAACTGTGAGCCAAAAAAATCCTTTCTCCCTTATGTTGCTTTTGTCAGGGCATTTTATCACAGCAACAGGAAAGTAACTAAGGTACTACCTGATTCTTACATTATTATAAAGTATATTCCAGATGTCAAATCATTTCATCCTTAAATATTTTAAAACTCCACCCCCAGTATTCTATTTTTCTATAGCATCAAGACAAAAATAAATAAACAAATAACTAAAAAGTTCACTAACATTCAGAAACTAAATTAGGTTCACCATTTATTCAACCAGTTCTACATAAAATAATGGAGTTAATTCTTGAACAATTTCACAGTTTCATAATGACATCTAGTGGCTAAAAGGTGCAATACAAATGATAAGATTAAAAAGTATCTACTGTCATAAGGTTGTGTGCAAAGTTCACAGGCCCCAAATAATCAAGTCATTGGACATTCTTTAGAAACTCATCTTTTTTATGAAAAAAATGAAGAAATAAAAACCTTTCAACTTTTATAACTTTTTATAACTTAATTTCCTATCTAACCCCTTTTTTCTGTTATTTTCCCTTTATAAACTACTAACTGGAAAGAGTTTATCACTATTCCAAATATAATAAGCTCACTGAAGATTCTGTACTTTTCACTGTTCTTCCTATCTTTCACTCAAAAATCCTCTTGAATTTATTAATTCAGTTTAGCATATCAATTCAAAACGAACAGTTCAATTCCATCTCTTGCATGCATTCTTTCCTTACTATTTTTGTGAAATTTGAAATTTTTGAATTTTCATGGCACAACTTTTTTAGTCAACATAGCAAATCTATCTAGATTTACCTCTTAGTAGACTTGAGGTATAGTCACCTGGAAGTAGAAGTTCACAGAGGGTCCTGTTTCACATATTAGGATCCTCTCACAAGGCTTAACAACTACATGCTCACATAAAAGCTGACTGATGCATTCAATCCATGCATGAGTCTGTGTCTTATAAATGAAACCCTCATCACAATGAGATAAACGAAGACTAGCCTGGATCTATCTTTCACTTTTCTATCTCTTATAATTTATTCAGTGCCTGGTTTAATAATTCATCATAATCTTTTTCTTTTTTTCTCTTTTATTAATAAACAGTCTCTCTTTATAGTCCAGGGTGGCCTCAAGTTTTCTACTTTCCTGCTCTGACTCCTGAGATTACAGGCATGGATCACCATGTCAGGCTCCTATTTATACTCTTAAAAAGGAAAACAAAAATAATTATAAAAATGATTACTACAAATCAAACAATGACAGGAAAAAAATAAGTTTGGGGCAAATTAAATTTAAAACCAAAATTTCAACAGGGTAACATGTGCTTCCAAAACTTTCTCTGTTTATACTCACAGCCCAGTTAAAGTGTGAGCAAGTATATTAACTTGGGGTATAACACACCACATTTTCTCTTTCTCTCTCA
Source organism: Eospalax fontanierii (assembly GCA_035773235.1). Classification (NCBI taxonomy): domain Eukaryota; kingdom Metazoa; phylum Chordata; class Mammalia; order Rodentia; family Spalacidae; genus Eospalax; species Eospalax fontanierii. The sequence goes on along the minus strand of CM069539.1, from coordinate 28,755,226 downwards.
CTATTGCTAGGAATATATTTCAAATAAGATGAAGAACAAGTACTACAGCAGAGGTGAGAAACACATCAATAAAAGCTTAGGTAACCAAGAAGGGAGCCAACCTGATGGCATGGATGAGGTTACTCACAGTGACTAATTTTTAAATATTGGACACAGAGAAAACAAAATCACTTATTAAATAAAAGTTAAAAGTTTTCCAAATATTCTGGATATGTTAAGTATTTGCTACATTACCTGACATACAGCTACAGACACATTTACTGTGATAATTTGTTTAAAGGAGAAAAATGAAATGACCAATAATCAATGAAATGCTCTATAGCTGTATTCAAATACTTTGCATCAAAGGTTAAGGATCATTTCGGTCTGGAGTCACAGACAAAAATTTACAAAGCATAATTTCAGCATAATTGGGAAATTTTATATTCTGTGACTTAAGGTTGTTTCTAATAAATTTTTAATTCTAGTATTTTGTCACCTTTCTTTAGAACATTAAAACATCTTACATAAAACAAATAAATGGAAATAAGAAAAAGGTATCTATAAATAAGGCAAGGAATGGTGGCTCATGCCGGAAATCTCAGCACTTGGGAGACAGAAGCAAGAACAATTGTGAGTTTCAGGCCAGTCCAGGCTACATAGCAAGAGATTATCGATCAACCAAATCAATATATAAATATACAATTTTTTAAAAAATGAAAATAAACACTGCATAATGTTTATATTTTATAAAGGCTATTTTATAAAGGTTAAAAAAAGGTGAAAATAAAAAGTGAAGTTAGAACAGAGCATGGTGGTGCATGTCTATAATCCCAGTGCTCAGGTGGATCTCTGTGAGATAGAGGCCAGTCTAGTCTACAAAGCAAGTTCCAGGTCAGTTGGGCTACAAGGAAACCTTATCTCAAAAAAATAGAAAAACGAAACAAAAAGAAAAAGTGACATTAGGGTTAGGAAGATAACTCAGCAGGTAAAAAGTTTGCTGTGCAAGTGTGAAGACCAGAGTCCAGATCTCCACACAAAAAGCCAGGAGAGCTGGTTACACAACTATAATCTCAGTACAAAGAAACAAAGACAGGGAATGGAGCAATAGGTTCAATGAGAAACCCTTCCTCATTATAGAAAATGAAGAGAGACGGAGGAAGATACCTGATATCAACTATTCCACCACACATACATACATGCACATGTACCCACAAACACACACACACACATAGTGCATACATACATAAGACAAAAGGAAAACAAAGTAAAGTTCAATATGATAACCTCTAATCTCTATTATTATATTAAAGCTATGTCATACATTTAGTAGATTGAAAGGAACAATCACAAACATAAAATAAAATGAATATATACTTACAGCTTGGGCTTGCTGCTGGAATAACTGATTCTGATTCTCTCCATCTGCTACTGTATCCTCAAGCACCTGGGAAGAGGGCAAGCTAGCATTTCCGATAGGAGCATTCACACTGCTTGGAAAAACATCTGTCCTTTCAGGAGTTAAATGTGCTGAGTCTAAACACTGCATGACTAGAGAGCCTTCATTTTCCACCTACACAAAGAAAAAAGGAAGGATGAGACTCTATTCCCTCTTAGTACAAATAACATCTCAAATAACATCTTGAAGCAGCTAGTTTCAAGTGGAACATGGGGTGGAGACAGGAGGCAGAGTAACTAATGAGAAACCTATCATGTATTAATTTTAACTAATTCACCTAATTCTTACACAATCCTATAAGATAAATATCATATCTCAGCGTTAGCTGAGTTTTTCAAAAAGATTTATTTTTATTGTGTGTGTGGGGTGGCACTTGGAGGCCAGAGGTGTTGGGTTATCTAGAGCTAGATTTACAGGCAGTAGTGAGATGTCTGACATGGGTGATGGGAATGATACTCAGGATTCTCTGCAAAAGAATGCTGAGCCATGTCTCCAGTCCTCCACTGATTGGTTTTTGAGACAGGGTCTCATTCTGTAGCCTAGGCTGACCTGAACTCATAGCACCCCTGTGCAGGTGGACCTGTATTATTAAGAAAGCAGGCTGAGCATGGGCCAGAAGAGTAAGCCAGTAAGGAACATTCCTCCATTATCTATGCTTCAGCACCTGCCTCTATGTTTCCACTCTAACTTCCCTCAGTAATGAAACTGTGACCCAAGAGATGTAAGATAAAATAAACCCTTACCTCCCCAATTTGGTTTTGGTGAGTGTTTTTATCACAGCAATAGAAAGTAACTAAGACAGAAGTTGCTACCGGGAGTGGGGTGTTGGTATGAAGAACATGACTATGTGAGTTTTGGAGGAATGTGGAAGACTTAGGAAGTTTGGTCTAGAAAAGTGGTTGATTTCTATAAGCAGAGCTTAATGGGCCATTGTAGTAGGAGCCTGGAAGAAAGTAGTGCTGAGAATAATGTAGTTTCAGAGGGAAATAAGATATATTTTGGCAAAGAGTCTGGCCACAGTCTAAAAGTTGGACTGAGGCCAGATTGAAAAGTAATGGACTAATTGCTTTGGAGGAAGAAATTTCAATACAGCCTAATACTGAATTGGTAGCATAGTGAATTAATAGTGAGTGTTACGGAGATCTACAATGAAAAAAAGTCAGAAAGAAATGCAGAATGTACAGTCTGGATTTTAAAAGGCACTAGGAAAATTAATGTTGGAGCCAAGACAAGTGCTGAAGAAGATTTCTTCAATAAGGAGATTAGAGAGATTAAGGAAAGGCTTAGAGATTCGCACTTGAATAATGGAAAGAGTGCATTTGGGGCAAGACCACACCCAGCTAAGCCTCCAACTTGTAATAGAAAAATGTGAAAGGGGTTTTCTGCTCCTAGAAAACCACAGTATGGAAAAACTGGAAATGTGGATGAAGCAGTCCAGAGTCCATTGCAGGCTGGTAGCCCAACTTGACAGTGTCATTCATGTGGTGCTGGTTTATGAAGATGCAAGAGTGAAGAGGTTATCAGTTCTTCCTCTGTGGAGAGCCCATCATGTCAGGCAGTGGGGGCATCCGTGAATAAAGAAGGCCCTAACAGGTCACCACATTAAGATGTGAAGGTGAAGCCTGGTTAACAGTGGAGACCCCAAGAAGATGTTGGAGATGCCAGAGCTGTGAGACATCTGCCAAGGACAGCTGCTAACAGGGAATGGTACCAGCCCAGGAGAGAGATGTATGTTGCACACAGCAAAGCTGGAGAGGCTGAGTCATCTAAGCCCTTATGAAGTTAAGTGCCAGAAGTTAGACATAGAGCTACTGGATTTGGTGTTTGTCCTGTTGGGTTTTGGTCTGGTATTTCCTTGGTGTGCCTCATCCCTCCCTTTTGGAATGGGGATATGTATTCAGTTCCACTGTATGTTGGAAGTATATAATTTGTCTTTTGATTTTACAGGGGCTTACAGTTAAGAGATAGCCTTGAGTCTCAGAAAAGACTTTGGATTCTGGACTTGTGAATAGTTTTGAGAATGGTAAAGACTACGGGAACTTTCAAAGGCACACTAAATGCATTTTGCGTTTTATAGTCATGAGCCTATGGGGGTCAGGGTGTGGAATGTGATGGTTTGAATGTGAATGTCCCCTATTGGTTCCAAGTATTTGGGCATTTTGTCCCCAACTGGCGGCACTGTTTTGGGAGGTCTTAGGAGGTGTGGCCTTGTCAGAGGAAGCACATCACTGGGGGTGGGCTTTGAGAGTTCTTAAGCCTAGATCCCTAGTCACCCTGTTTCCTGTGCCTGCTTGAAAATGTGAATGCTCTTCTTTCTACTCTGGCCACTTCCTGCCACCATACCTTCCCACCATGATGAACTCTTAAACCCTCTAGAAATATTTCCCAGAAGATTTCACCATGATGATGCTGGTTTCTTGTTACTGACAGCCGATCTTCTAACCCCAGGTAACCAGTACCAATTGCCCCAATAAAGCAAAGGTTTTACTTCAGTGGTTCTGGTCTCTTCTTAATCAGCTGATTCTTTCGCTCTAGTCAACCAGAAATCGCAGATACTCAATTGAAAATATCACACAAATACTGAGATTAAAGGTATAAGTCACCACATCTAGCATATCCCTATTTTAGAGACAAGGAAACTATTATACAATCAGAAAAGCTAAGTAATTAACCCAAGGTCACATAGCTAGTAGGTAGCAAAGATGGAATTCAAACTCAGATATGAATCCAGACTCTTGACATTCTTCTTAAGTTTTAGTGAAAGGAAAAGAAAAGCAAGTTAGAACAACACATGAATAAAAATAGTTTCTCTACATAAAAACTGTACTCACTACAAAAGGGGATTTTAGACAACATAGAAATGATTCTGTCACTGCCCAACAGTTTAACTTATCATGCACACACTTTCCATTCAGTCTTTACTTTGCCTCCCTTTTCAACTTACTACTTTGTAAGATTTCTGAAGCTGTTGCTTTTTCCTCAGCTTAACTTGTTGATTTACTCGGTTTTTGACTTGTCTCTGAAAATGTTTCAAAGATTCTTGTTTTCTTCTTCGTTGCTCCTTTAGTTCTTCTTCAATCATATATGCTGAAGCCTTTAAAGACACAAGATAAAAAATGAATGCAAATGTCAGCAATTGTGCCACTAGGAATGTTATAAATACAGAAAAGTCAAGATAGAATTGTAAAAAAAAATTTAGTTCTATAATCCAAAGTCTCCAGGAGAGTAAGGAAATCACAGTTCAAAGCCAATGATCTAAGCATAAGCTAAAAATATTACAATTTGTGAATACTCAAATTAAATCTTAATGTTTTGTTAAGTCAAAACTAAAGATATATTCATTCCTCATGAACCAATTCAGACCTACTTCTGTTACTACTGTTACCTACAGTTCTATCCTAACATTAATAAACAGCACAGATATGCCACATTGCTCACCACCTACTAGACATGGCCCATTGTATAATGTTTTCATACTTAAACTTCCCTTTTGGCAGGAAGGGAGGGGGATCACTATGTAGCCCCAAGCTGGCCTCAAACTCAAGGTGCTCCTGTCTCTGCTTCCCAAATTCAGCTATTATAGACCTGCCCATGTCCCACTTATACTCCATTTTAAATCTAGCCTCCTTTTCACCCACCTAGTAAAAGCCTACTCGGTCTTTAAGACTATCTGATACCCCAGAATACTGACTTCCTCTGAGCTCTTATGTCACAGCATCTTTCATTTCGTTAGTGAAATACAGCACTTACTAATTCTCCTAGACTATGAATTCTGAAGACAAAAAAATGTGTTTAACAATCCTTTCTTTAGATAATTTACATATGATAGAAGTGATGCTTACATTACATGGAAATTAGCCTCCAAAAATGATTTCTCTTAACCTAAATAAATGAAGCCTCCTGGTATTTATGCTACTGTGTCTTCTCCCACACTGAATTTTATCTGTCTCTGTCAATAACAGAATGAGGCAGAAAGTGAGGTCTATGACTTCCCCAGCAAGATCATAAAGCAACTTCTGCCCGGGGCTCTGGAACCTCACTCTAGGGAAAGCCAGTGTCACACAAGAATCTTGACTACTCTGAGACTCCCGTGTTAGAGGGAAGCACAGCTGGCCAAACTGGCCACATGGCATGGAAAAAAGACATCCAGCCAGCTCTTAGCAATTCTAGTCATCCTAGCCTTAGTACCCAACATGTGAAAAAGTCATCTGGATAATACAGCCTATCAAATGCCACTTGAAAAAGAACTAAGGAATTGAACTAACAGCTGTCCTAAGCATATCTAGCTACTTAAGCCCCCAGATGAGGCCCCAGTCACTGAAGAAGATAAAAGACATCCCCACCTTACCCTCTAATTCCTGACATACAGTACAACCTGTTTCATGACACTAGGTTCTGGGATGGTTTGTTACACAGCAAAGACAACCAGGAAAAAAAAAATAGCAATAGGCACAAGAGAACAGTGATTTTTGATACTAATTAGTTTAGGGACATGGAGTTCTAAAGCTATGACACTTTTAGGAATCGTAACAGTCCCTTGAAATTTTGAGAAGAAAGCTGAATAGAGGTTCTTCTTTAGAACCTCTTGGAGTAACTAAGCCTTAGAAGTAACTATTTACAACTACTCCAAGTTAACAGTGTTGTGTCTATTTAAAAGGATAGGTTCTTAAATTAAATATGCTAAAGTAATAAACAGTTCTATCAGATGCTTGACCAAAATCCTTATGGCTAAAACTGATTAGAATTATTTTAAAATAGGAAAAATGTTTATATATGTTCTAAGACTTTAAAATTTGAATAAATGTTTGGGAACCTAAAATTCAACTCTTTTAAATAAAGAAAAAGAAAAGGTGTTATGGTATCAAATTTTGTGTAGTTTGGTACTACTGACATAAAAATATTATAATCTTAGCAATCTCAAGAAAAAAGAGATGTTGGGCCAATGATGTAGGCAAGTAAAGGCACTTGCCACAAAACCTAATGACCTAAATTCAAATCCCAGGATCCTTAAGTTGTCTCCTGTCCTCCACACACTCACTCATACACATGCATAAATAAGTAAAAAAAATGGAGTTAACTATTTTAAAAAGATGTGTTGACTTCGGTAATTAAAGAACTCTGTTCCAAATCATTACTGATCCAATTTCAAGCTCCCTTTGTCAGGACTTTCCCCTCCTCCATTCTCTATCACTAGAGAAATTTTGGTATGCTTTGTCTAAATAGTTTTCATTATATTCTAACTTGTCCTCTTAATCTAATCTCTCCTTAACCTTTAAAAGTTTAAAGCAGTTAACCTAGTTAAAATAGTTTGTTCATGGAACTTAACTTACCTGTAAACATTAAACAATAAAGTCAATCCCTTCTCCAAAATTTTCTATAGTTACCTACTACCCTTATTTTCATAATCCTGTCAACCACCATCCTTCTACTAAACTTTCCAAGCCAGTCAATCTAATCCACCCTGAGAATCCTGAATACCTCTTTCTTACTTCCTGCATTCCTTATTCCCCTTAACAGGAGGAACTGTCTCTTCTTTGATTATCCAGATTCCTTTAAACATTCCTGTATTCATATCAAACAGGGTCACAGCTTTCTTCTCTAATTAAGCATCATATTCTTAGCCCTTAAGCATATATCATCAGACTTAATTCATTTCTGAAATCAGCAGGGTAAACTTAAATCAGTGAATATATAAATATATACACATATGAACATAAAAGAATATATTATATTGCATTATAATTTAACATATATAATTTTTAAATTGTGTGTCTGTGAATGCGGGCAATGTGCATGCCATGGTGTGCATATGGAGGTAGGACACCATTTCATGGGTTGGAGCTCTCCTTCTGCCTTGTTTCAAGGCAAAGTCTTTCTTGCTTCTGCTGCTTCACCTGGTACACCAGACCAGATGGCCCAGAGGCTTCCAGGAGATTCTTCTGTGTCCCAGCTTGCTACACTAGTGCTAGGATTACAGTGGAATACAGTTGTGTGCCAACCCATTTAGCTTTTTACTCAGGTTCTGAGACTAGAACTTGATTCAACAGGTTTAGAGAGCAGGCACTTTTACCTACTAAGTTATCTCCTCAGCCCTTATTTAACATTTAAACATATCTCCTCCAAAATCAAATACACTAAGAGAATATACTTTTCCACCCATGTACTGTGTCTATACAAGAATACTGTACACTTTGTGCATTCCATATTTACTGAGTGTCTCCATATATTAGGCAGTATTTATTTAATATAAAAGGGGGATATGGAAACGATTTGTTCCTTATGCACAAGGAGCTCAGATTCCATCAAGAAAAGTAGACATATAATAATTTCTAATACAATGTGGAAAGTGCCACAATAAAATTCGAACAGATTAAGGAACCATTTGGTGAATGACTACCAAAAATCCTTTTGCAAAACCATCCTCATGTACTAGTTGATATGGGAATCATCGTGTACACATACACAGGTGTAAACTTTTGAAGGGGTTTCCCTTCATGGGAAATGCTCCTACCTACCATCTAGATTTACTGCATTTCCATTCTTTCAGTGTCAACACCGACTGTATTTCCTCCTTCATTCACTGAAAAAAAAAAAACTTTCTGAAAGTCTTTCTATATAACAGGAATGAACAAGAAGTAAAATTCCCTGTCTTCACAGGATTCATAACTCTCAGAATCTGTCAAGATTAATCTTTTTTTTTCTTTATTCTCTTATTTCATTTTACCTGAATCCTCACTGCAAAATTTTTAAACTTTAAATAACATTCAAAATGTGACCGACTGTCACCCCTACGATGGTGCAGAGCATCTGGAAGATGTACACAATACCTATGTCTTGCAAACAACAAGCAATCAAGGTTGTGAAGTAAACTAATACTTATACATGGTGGCCCATGAATAACGGTCTGTATAAGAAGGTATTGTTTAAAAAAATATGATTATTCTAACAAAAACAGCAGCAAGTTTTGGAAAATGCTTATTCTATAACCTTAATGTAAGAATATAAATCGTAAGAGAATAGAAACACCATCCTCCAGCTGTTCATCTTTAAGCACCAAAAATTAGACAAGGCTAATAAAAGGAAGGGCAGGGCCCTATCGGGTCAAGTGACACTCACATGAGCTGGGATTTCCGAGCAATTTGGGGAGGCAGGCTCCACCCAAGCACCAACTGGTACTATGGCCTGGTTCCTCTCAGCCAGCACTGCCAAAACGTCCTTGCTCTTCATGGGGTTTAGAGCCAGGGGCAGTTTTCTGCTGTTTCGAGGCTTCTTGAGGGGCGCCATACGTCCTTTCATCTGATCCTGGCTGGGAGAAAGGAAGAGAAGGGCAACAAGTAATGGTTTTAAAACTGCGCTCTGGGAGGAACCAGGAATGCGTGGAGAGAAACTAGGAGCCGCTAGGGAGGACGACGCAGAGGTGAGCACAAGCGGGCACGGGACGGAACCTGGGTCTGGCCGAGTCGGACTGCGCTGACCCGCGGGGAGATGGAGGATAACTGCCCCTGAGCCCGCGACCTTCCCTCACACTCAAACTGCGCGGGCTACTACGGAAACCACCGCAAGCCAACCGCCACTTCCGGCCGGGCGCCCGGCCCGCCCCTTCCGGTGAGCCTCAGGGTCCGGGCGGAAAGGCGCTCGAGGGTTCCGGGCACCAGTGGTTCCGTCACTTCCGTCTCCTGTCTTCTGATGCAGTGGTCCAGGCTGGGTTGGTGAAACACCAGGCAAGCTAAGGGCAGACAGTCTGGCAGGGACGTGGGCTGTGATCTTCCCAAATCCCTCACTGCACGCGACATGTACGATTGATGATCCGGCCGGCCAGGGTTCTCCGTTGAGGAAAGCGCAAGAAAAGACTGAAACGTCTTGCACTAAGCGAGCCTGGACTAGACTTAATCTTTTATGCCGCTCCTGACGTTACATTATTGCATAATTACTCAACGTGTTCTTGTGTGTGAACATCGCGGCCCAGTGAGGTCCCTGTTTCTATTTCAAACTCTGACTGGGACATTTCGTAGAGGAATACTCATTCGTTCAACTCTGTGTGTGCTTGTACGTGTGTGTGTGTGTGTGTGTGTGTGCGCGCGCGCTGGGAATTGAACCTATGGCCTCCAGCGTACAAGGCAAGCATTCTACTATTGCAGTTGTATCAGTCCTATTTATATATTTTTACCTTTAAGGTAGGGACTCACTAAAGTGCTCAAGCCAACCTTGAACAAACGATGTAGCCTAGGCGAACCTCAAACTTGCAGTCCTCTTGCCTCAGCCTCCCTAGTGGCTGGTATTACAGCCATGTGTCTCAAGGCTCCACTTCAACAATACATTATTCCAAGCATTTTATATCTCAGTACTTTTCTAGGCAGTCTAAATACATCAGTGAACAAAACAAGGATCCCTTGTTTTGGGAAACTGGAGTGAAGAGAATAATCAAATACACTGATGCTGAGTACCATATAGTGAAATAGTAAATAGAACGTTCCAAAGAAGGCTTCATCAAGGTACTTGAATGTTTTTTCTTATATTGATTTTGCTCATTTTATTCAGTGTTGGAGATCAAATCCATTACCTTGCACATGCTAGCTAAGTGTTCTACCAATGGATTATGTCTCAGGCCAACACTGCTCTCTCCCCACCCCCTGAATACTTTTTTAAAACTACTTTTCTTTAAACAATTTTTTTTAAATTTTATGTGTATGAGTGTATTGCCTGCCTGTATGTAAGTGCACTTATGCCATGCAGTGTTTGAGAAGGTCAGAAGAAGGCATCGGATTCTCCTGGAACTGGAGTTACAGCCATGTGGGTGCTGGAAATTGAACCCAGATCCTCCAAAAGAGCATCCGATGCTCTTAACTACTGAGCCATCCCTTTAAACTACTTTTAAGCAAAAACTGAAATGAACTCATGGAACAAGCTGTTATAATTTTCAAGGGAGAGTTTTGGGGATTTCATTAGTTGAGAAGTTTCAATAGTCTCTTCTAGATAGCCCAGGCTCCTCCTGCCACAGCTTACCAGGTGTTAGAATTACAGGTATACACTACCACACCAGAGTATACGAGTATTCCAAATAGGGACTGGAGAGATTGCTCAGCAGTTAAGACCACTTGCTACTCTTGCAAGGAATCAGAATTCAGTTCCCAGCACCCTCATCTGGCAATTCACAGCTTCCTGTAACTTCAGCTTCAGGGGGTCCAACATCCTCTTCTGACCTCCACCAGCACCTGCATGCACATGCATATGAGCACACGCATACATAAAATTAAATTTTAAAAGAGTGTTCCAGGTAGAGTGAGCATCAGGTACAGATACCCCACTGTGGGAACATTAGTTGAAAAAAGCAAGGAGGTTAGCATGACAGAGACAGAATGAAAGGGAAAGAGCAGTGACAGCATGAGAATTAGAGAGCACTTGAAGCCACCATAATGTGCAAAGGAATGCCTTAATGTCACTTGAATTTTTAAAAGTTATTTTAGATGCTGTATGGAGAACAGACCGGAGTTAAGAGTAGGAAAAAAAAGGCCATTTGGGAGGCTATTGCAGTAGCCCAGTTAGGAGTTTTATGATGTCTTGGATCAGGAACGTAGTATGGGAAATGGTGAGAGGCAGCTGGATGATGGCTATATTTGGAAAGCAAGATTTTCAGGATCTGTTGAATGTTTAGATATGGATTATGTGTTTGTGGGTCTGACAGACAGCAGTCAAGGAAGGCTAAGTTTTCATTTTGAGTTTACAGAGGGGGATTGCTTTTCCCCAATGTGATGAAGATGGTGGAGGAGGAGGTTTGGGATAGAGGAAGATCAGGAGTTTAGGACAAAGTTTCATTTATGTAATCAGCAACCACAAATATAATTTGGTTAAGGTGCCTGAAGGAGTGTTCTGAACTGAAAGTGTAAATCTGAGAGTTATTAGCCTATAGGTTCAGATCCATGGATGTACCTGCCATGCCTGAAAGGAATAAAGATATTCTAAACAGACTCTTGTGTCCCTCCCTCTGGCTTTCTGGACTATTAAAACAGGGCAACCCAGGGACTTGGCATTTCCCCCAGGAATCTCGTGCTTGCGGAAGGAAAAGACTAAAGCCTGGAGCTTGCCAAATAATTAGTTTATCTCCCAGAATCCAGGAAAAGATTTCATAAAGTGTTAATAACTTTTCAGGCCACCTTGCAGGAGATGGGGCAATGATGAACAATGCCAAACTTTGGTCACTGCTTAATTTTCCATTTGTCTTTCCTTCTACTTAAACTTTGCCCTCATTTTAGGACCCCCTAGAAGATGGGCTTGTGGAGGGTGTGTTGCTGGATTTCTTTGTCCCTCTTCCCACATTTAGTAAATTTCTTTGTTTTCCTTTTCACTATTAATGTGGTTCTTTTAATCATCTAATCACCAACATATGACTAAACCTGGCTTGTTAGGACAGCCAGGGCATAGGCTCTATTTTCTAACTTCCAGCAAATAGATAAGAAGATAGGTCTTAAAACTGAGATCCAGGGTATTCCAACATTAAGGAGGCAGAAAGGGGCTCAGCGGGTAGAAACACTTGCTGCACTTGCCTGATAATCCGAATTCAATCCCAAGATCCTGCAGGAGAAGAACTGATTTCTGAGGGGTATCCTTGGACCTCCACATATGTTCTGGTACATGTATATCCATACTCACACATGTATATCATATACGCATACAATAAAAACATTTCTAAGAGAAACTGAAAAGACAAATGGAATGTAAAGAGATTAAGAAGGATTGACCAGTAAGCGTGGATATCAGGAGTCTGCAGAGTGTGGGTCCCTGGACAGGACTCCTATATTAAGCTTCACTCACCCAGAGCTCAGAGACCATTGACGAAGAGGGGGCAGGAGCAGAAAGATTGTGTGGTTCAGGGAGGAGGTACATGACCATATGGAAATAGAATCCTACAAGCTCCTGGGATCCTGCTCATGAACCTACAGTGGTGCTGGCATACTCAAGACCCATGCAGATTCAAGCAGACAAAAACCCAGTATGGAACTGTTAAGTGAGTAGCAGATCCCATTCTTTGCTGAAGAAATATTGGCAACTGATTACTGTTGGGTGAGGAAGAGCTATCTTCTTAAAGTGTGGGACTCTGGATAGGCTGACTAGACTCCAGTGGATGAACTTGCACTGAGAAATGTCTGGGGACACTAACTTTATACAATAGGCCTTAACATAAATGACAGAGTATATGAATTCCTGGGGGGGGGCGTGTGGGAGGGTGCCAATGAGGAAGGGAATATAGAAGTGATTAAGATTTATTGAGATGTTCTGTATGAGATACACAAAAATTCAATAAAAATATGACTAGCCAGTAAATTAAGGAAGAAAACCAAGAGTGCATGATACTTTGAAAGCCAAGTGAGGGCTCAAGATGTAGCTCAATTGCTAGAGTGCCTCCCTACCTTGCACAAAGCCCTGGCTTTCATCTCCAGCCCCACATAAAAGCTAGGCATGGTGGTACAGGTTAGGAAATAGAAAGCAAGAAGGAAACAAAGGGCAATCGACCCCTGTAAAAACAAGCAGATTTATTAGAGGATAAGCCTGGGAATAAACCTGAGCAAGCACAGCCACAGTCAGGGGCTGGAGAAAGTGAGCCCTCCCTTACAAACCTCAGAGTTTTTATGTTTTTCTCCCTTAGCAGAAGGTGAAGGGGTTTTGGGTAGAAGTTGGGTCATCTCCAGCAGGTGCAGGGTGGATTTCCTCTTTATGCAAAGAATCAGTCATGTAGGATGCCAGTCCAGGGAATGCCCTGTGTTTGATATTGAGCCACATCAGAGGTACCAATGGGGGAGGTGTTATGAGACACTTTCTAGGGAAAGTTGTCAGGGAGTGGTGACCATACAAGAAGCATGTAGGACCTAAGATTTCTCCTTCAGCACATACTTGTAACCCTAGCATTTGGGAAGCAGGAGGATCAGAAATTCAAGGTCATCCTCCATACACATCGTTTGAGATCAGTCCAAAACAGAACATGAGGTCCTGCTTCAAAACAAAACAAAAACATGTTTTGAAAGAAAGCCAACTGGGGAGAAGAAAACATTGAGAAAGACATGTTCTCTGCATTAAATCCTGCAAACAGGTCAAATTGGATAAGGACTGACAATCGAATATTGCCTCCACCCCAGGCAGGGAATGAACAGAAAACAGTCACTTCTTGAGGACCAAAGGGAGGTTATATTGTACACGTACACACACACACACACACACACACACACACACACACACACACACTGCAATATTTGGGGAAAGTGTTACTAGGCAGCCCCTTGTCCTCTCCAAATCTCTACCTCAGAGTCGCTGTTTTCCACTGAAATCTGGGTCAGATGTTCCCTAAGAATCTATACTTAAATCTCTAAGTCCAGTGAACTCATATCTGAGGTCTGGCTCATTTTCTGACCTCTCCAGCAAAGCTGCAATTTTACATGACCAGGACTGGTTGCTCAGCAAGAGGACTGACTGTTCGCTTAGAAAAGTCTATCATTAGAAACTTAGAATAACAAGTGTTGCTGGCACCAGAGTGTGGAGTCCAGGCTCCGGAGCAACCCACAGCATGGTTAGATAATCCTTTGTGGCTGGGGATCCCTGGTCATGTCTGCACAAAGCTCCAAGTCACTGGGTTCTTGGCAGCTGTCCACTCCACACAGAACCTATTGTTTGTTGAAGACTGGGGAGCAATTTGCTGTTTGGTTACTATACTCCTGTTTGTAGTTGGCTGACCTGTAATAAATTAGAAAACCTAGTCACATGCCAGTCCTCAGAGCCTGTCCCAGGAAGAACCTCTATATAAGTAAGATCCCCCGATCCCAACTCTCAGAGGGACCAGGTATTAGGACCCTAACCCCAGGCAGCTAAGTCATACCCACTTTGACATCCCCAAGTGTGAGCAAATTTCTTGGGGCTAATCAATGTTCTGGCCTATTTCCTTAAAAGCAGACCATAGTGCTTTCTTCCGTGTTCTTCCTTCTCCCTCACCATCTCCAAAGGTAACCTTTCTAACTGGAATAACTAAAGGGGTCCTTCTGCTTGCTTAAGCAGACCAGGTTTCTGCAATAGCATTTCAGTGTAACTAGCACCGGTGGCAACCAGTTTTTCACAATAGCATCTGCCACAATTTTTTGTTTTGTTTTGTTTGCAAAGGATTCTCTAATTTTATCATGGACACATAAGTCTTTTTCTCTGTCTTCTCGGTGTATGATTTAAAAAATTAGCACAGGGGTCTCTGTGCCTCTCCACATTTCCAAATCTGTATCTAGGGTGTACAAAAATTGCTACTCAGGTCCTTGTCAAGGAAGGACTTTGTTGGTCCACATTTGGGGAGAATTGAAGTCCCTTCAGCCACTTCTTCAGGAAACTCTCAGCTTTAGAGAACCCCTTCACTATCTCTTTTCAGAGTAGCCACACCCAGTGACCAGTACATAGAGGGTTAGAAAGACCTGGCCATTTTGTCTTAACTTGGAACTCTGAAGGGCCATCATTTCAGCCTTTGATCTCCCGGAAGAGTGATACTATTAGGCCTACATCATAGCTCAGTCTTTGCCCTCTGATGGTCTGAGGTCTAACAATAGGGGTGAGGCCCACTTTTGTGTCCTCTTGCTCCTTTCCAGGACTGTCAATCCCAAGAACACATCCTAATAAACATGGTTTGCATGAAATTCGGACCCAGAGTGTGCTGTCTGCAGAACTTGACTCCATAGAGACTGAGGCAGGACCAGAACCAGGGCTGAAATCTACAAGCTCTTTGTCATCCTTTTCTTTTCCACCAGAGAGGCCTGTAACATTTCAAGAAGAGGATCTAGCCAGTTTACAGTCCTTCCTATTTCTTGCTGACATCACGGAGCCTCTAATAAGATTAGCTCTCAAGAAAATCTCACCTCTAGATTTTCTAAATAGGAGGTATACATTTCTTTAATAATGGCAAAATTAATAATCATTTTTCTATTATTTGTAACATGAAAACTTTAAGTTGAACAATTCATAAATATAGGAAAATGGGGAAGACATACAGAAAGGATCAGCAATCTACAAAAACAGGTTTCAAGAGCTTCCTCATGGGGCTGGCGATATGGCTCAGCAATTAAGAGTACTTGCTGCTCTTGCAGAGAACCCAGGTTTGGTTCCCAGCACCCACATAGCAGCTAATAACCATCAATAACTCAAGTTCCAAGGGATCGGACACCCTCTTCTGACTTCCATGGGCATTGTATGTACAGGTGCCTAGAGGCAGGAAAAACTCTTATACACTTATTATATTAATATTATATAAACTCTTATTATATAAATAAATAAATAAATAATAAGGAGCTGCCTCGGGGTTTGAGTTCTCCTATGGCAGATCCAGGTGTAAACCTCCACACAGTAAACCCCAGCTCTGATGGAAACTTCACTGGGGTATCTGATTTTTTAAGGCAAAGAAGCTTACTAAAATGGAATTTTGTCTTTAATATAAAGCTGGTTTTGGTAAAAAAAAAATTAAAATTTTCTTACCTGGTACTTACGCTATTCACTATAATTTGTCCTTTTTAAAAGATATTTCTTTTTGATTTAGAGAGTCTCCTGTACCTCTAGCTGGTTTCACACTTACTGTGCATCCAAGCATGATTTTGAATTCCTGATCCTCCTGCCTCCACGCCCTAATGCAGGGATTGCAGGTATGCATCACCACATCTGAAAAGAAGCCCTTAAAATATAAACCTCTCTATGATTAAAGATACTTTAAAAATATTTAGCACACTCTAAAAACAATGTCAAAACAAGAATGGGGGATGGGTAAGGCAGGATCTCATGAAGTCCAAGCTGGCATCAAACTCACTAAATAGCTGAGGAAGACCTTTAACTCCTGATCCTCTTCATTTTCCCTCAAATATACTGAGATTACAGGCATGTATCAGCATGTCCAGCTCAAAAGAGGAATATTTATGTGGTTCAATAAATTCCATAATTCCATAAATTATGACTGAGAAGATAGCTCAGAAGTTAAAGCACTTAAGAGGACCAGAGTTCAAATCCACAAAACTGATTTAAATGCCCCATGGATGTTGTAGCTCACCTGTAATTCCAGCTTCAGAAGGCAGAAACAAGGGATCCACAGAGCAAGCTAGCTAGCAAGGTTAGCCACGTTGGTGACTCTGGGTTTAATTAAAAGATCCTACTTCAAAAGAATAAGGTAGAAGAGGCATTAAGGAAACTTCCCAATATCAACCTTAGTCTTCCACACACAGGTGTACACATGTTTACATACACACACATGCACCCAAACACATGCAAACATGTATACACACACAGACGGACCACATACAAATGAGGAAGAAATATATATGGAGAGAGAGAGAGAGAGAGAGAGAGAGAGAGAGAGAGAGAGAATAGGCAGTAAGACATTCTAGATAACCATTTTAAGAAATCCAAGTCATTTATTTGTGTATGTTTGGTAATGATTGTTTAAAATTATCCATGACTAATGGTGACATTTTCTGTATTCAAGCATTTCTAAAAATAGCATTTCACGGTAGAGAAAGAGTTTGGAAGACAAACTTCGATTTATGTTATTGACTTTACTATCTACAGTCAAGCCGCTATCTGAGTCTGTTTCTAGACTTGTAGAGGAAGAAAGCTAATAACTAACCTTTTGTGGTTGGTTTGGGGTTTTTTTGTGAGAATTAAGATACATATGCAACATATAGAACAGTTAAGAGATTTTCAATAAGTATTTAGGAGTGTTATTTTTAGCGATAAAGAAGTCATAAAATCTTTAGAAATTTACTTGCCTGTCAAGTTTCTCTTCCCAGTTCTTCATGTAATTTCCCTTCCTGTGACTGTGAGTTAGGCACCTGGCCCACCTTGAGGTAGAATTTCATTCTCCTGGCTGTAGTGATTGATTCAGAACTGTGCCTGTGACCAAAACTAGGCCAACCACAGTTTTTGATCAAGGTTTTGTTTTGTTTGGGATGAAAGGTTATGTTTGCTTGGTTGTTTTCTGGCTCCGTGAAGAATATTTTCCCTGGATAGAAACTATGCTGTTCCATATATTAATCACCAACTACATGTGGCTATCTAAATTAAGATTTAAGTTTATTTATTTATTTACTTATGTGTGTGTTTGTGTTTATGTGTATGTATGTCATGTGTGTAGGGATACCCATGAAGACCAGAGGAAAGCTTCAAGACTTCTAGAGCTGGAGTTACAGGTACTGTGAGCCATCCAACATGAGAACCAAACTCAGGCCCATCTGGAAGAGTAATATGTGTTCTTAACCAGTGAACCATCTCTCCAGTCCCAGGTATATAATTCTAACTTAACTAAAATTAAAACCCATTATGTGCACTCTGAATGCTGAAGCAGGAAGATTGCCTTAGGTTTGAAGTCATCCTGGACTATATAGTGAGTTCCAGGCCAGCCTGTGTTACATAGCAAGACCTTACATCAAAAAGCAAATTAATTAAATGACATTTATTGCTCATTTCCTCAGCCCGACTGGCCACATAAGGCTAACCTCTGTGATACTTGACAGTACAGATGTAGAATACTCCTACCATTTCAGAAGTTACACTGAATTGCACTGATGTTATGGGGTATCTAGCCACCATGACCCCATTACAAAAATGTAAGAAAGTTTGAGAAGTGAAGTTATACCAAAAGGAAAAGATACATGATAGCCGTGATGGCACTTAGTATCTTACTTCCAAGTATGCCTGCTCCCACCCAAATTCATTCTCTCTCTCTCTCTCTCTCTCGTAGTTCAACTTGAACTTCCATCATTGATGGCCAGTGGATACTGACAAATCACACTCCATAACTTTCAGGTAACACACTGAGAAGCTTGACTATGCCCAGGGTCTGTAAGGTTGGCAAAGCCAAAAACCAAACCCTTGAAGTGTTGCCACAGGGGTGAAAATTTGGGACTATCTTCAAAACCACTTCCCCTACCAACTTGGTGAGGATCCACTAAGAAACTTTGTTTTCTGTATTTTGATTCTGTTGCATCATAAATTCCTTAGTTTCCCAGGAGGCTGTTATTTTGCACAGACTGCATTTTATTTGTTAAGGTTCTATTACCTGTTCTCTATCTGTTCTTTCTTTCTCCTACGTCTTTTCTTAGAGTCTTCCTTCTTTCCTCAATATTTTTGAAGATTTTTAAAAATTCATATCTATGTGCATATGTGAGTGTATGTCATGTGTGTGTGTGTCCCTGCAGAGGCCAGTAGAGGGCATCCCATTCCCTGGAAGGGTAGTTACAGTCAGTTGTGAGTTACTTGATGTGGGTACTGGGATCTGGACTCAGGTCTTCTGTAAGAACAGAAAACACTTTTAACCACTGTACCATCTCTCCAGCCCTAAAAGCCCCCTTTCTTTCTATCTACACTTTACTTTGGGGTTTGGCAGAAGGCAGCCTCTTTTAGGAGATGTATGATCACTAGACCAAGAAGCAAGGGCTAACTCTGAACTGTGCCAGCTTCCAAAACATGTGACTTTGAGCAGGTTACTTAGCTTCTCTCTGCCTCATATTCCTTCTTCAAAATATTTTATGGAAGGATCCTACTACACAGTTATTAGAAAATTAAATAAAACTGATAAAAAATTAAAATAGAGGGGTTGGAAAGATTGCTCAGTGGTTAAGAGTGCTTGCTACTCAATCATGAGGACTGGAGGTGGCTCCCAGCACTCACATAGTAAGCATGGCCTCCCAACATCCTCTTCTGACTGCTTTGTGCACAAAGGTAGGTGTGCATACACTCAAATAGATGCACATATTAGTAAAGTTATATTTAAGCTCAATTGGTACAGTGCTTGCCTAATATAGTGAAGTCCTGGATTTGATCCCCAGCTCTACATAAAACAAGGAGACATACATAATCCTAGCACGTGGGAGGTGGAGGCAGGAGGACCAGAAATTCCAGGTTATTCTTACTTACATAGTGCATGTGGGACTAGCCCAGCCTCCAATACATGTATATATGTCTGGAGAGATGCTTCAGCAGTTAAAAGCACTTATTTCTCTTCCACAGAACCCAAGTCAATTCCTAGCATCCACTCCAGGCGGTTCACAACTGCTTGTAACTCCAGTTTCAGGAGATTCAGTGCATGTGGCCTCCCTGGGCACTGGCCTCCCTGGGCACTCACACATACCTGCACATACCCACAGAAAGACATACAAACACACTCATAATTTTAAAAAATAATAAGTCTTTTAAAATAGTAAAGGGCAATGCAGATGTACTACCAATAATCTAAGCCTCACTTACATATTTAGATGTGGCTTCCCCAACTATATTTTAGCTCCTAAGGATAGTGTCAACTATTAGTTACTTTGCTTTCTGATGCTGGGGACTGAACCCAGGGCCTTGTACATGCTAAGCATGTGCTCGACCACTAAGCTATAACCCCAGGCCAACTATTGCTTTTGAATATGCCGCTTCCTTCCTCCCCCACAGTCCACCATTCTCAATGGTGGAACATAGAGTCCTCTTCGCACAGTAAGCAATTATTGGATGCCCACCCCCTGATTTCCATTTCTGTGCCTCCCTCTTTGGGAGGCTTGTAAGGGGGATGGGATGAGACCATACCCTCCTCTGGGACACTGTTGGTGGGTGGACACTATCTGAAGAACTAGGAGAAGAAGAACAATGGAGCTTTTGAGGAGTGGAGCATCATCTGTGGCTTCTCTGTGATTTCCCAACCTGCTTATATCCAACACTGAAGCGTTACAAGAACAGAGCTCCGGAGAAGCTCTCTAGAATGTCCTCAAAGCTTCTTAAGTAGGTCAGCAAAAGCTGGTTCTCTCCAGCTCTTTAAGGCCAATTAATTTCTCTCTTTGTTCCTCTGGAGAGTTGCTGAATAGGGCACGTTTAGCAACCATGGCCACAAGCCTGAGTTCCTCTGGGTTTCTGAGGGGGTGGAAATTCTATTCAGAAATCAAAGTTTACTCTCAGCATGAAAGGCTTTGATATGTTTTCATTTTTCAGGATAGAAATGAACACAAATCCTCTCTATCACCTCAAAATTTACCCAGGACCCCAGGCCACTCCTACGATCACATATCCCTCATAAGAAATCCTGAGACTTTTAGAGACACATGTTTCCACAGAACCATTTCCCTCTGAGTATCTCTTCACATTTAGAGAAATGTCCAGGCAACAAAGTCATATTCAGGGTGAAGGGCCTGGGATTGGGAGGAGGCACCTGCTGACCCCATCTCTACTTTCTATTTGATGTTTCTCAGAAGCCACTCAGAAAAATGGCCTCCTAGGGAAACTTTAGAAAGAAAAAAGGAGGGGTGGGAGGGAGGGAGGTCCCTGGGGAGGGCCATTCCTCGCGGACCAAGTTTCAAAAGCTTGCTATCCTGGAAGGGAGCTAGTTAATCTGCCTCTGGTTGAGAGGTTGCTGGTCAAGGCGAGCCCTGCCTCCTCAGGACACAAAGCTGCACAGAAATTCCTTGTTTCCCTGGCAATGCGGGAAACTGGCTACCGTTGCCTCCTCGCCCTCTCTCCAGCAGAGCACATTGAACTGAGGGGTGGCAACTCCAGCACCATTTGCATATAGGTTTATGGACCAAAACCAAAACCGAAAATACCTTGGGCAATAGCAGGGAGGGCCACAGGGCATGGGCAGAGAGAGCCACCTTACATCCTGAGTGCAGACAGAGGGGCTGGTGGTAAAAGGCTGGCCCAAGGCTGAGGCTCAAGTAAATGGGAGTGGACTTCCTGCACAGGGTCGGGAGTTAGTATGGACAAAAGCCTAAGTTTTGTTGGTAGTCAACCTGGATTGCCATTTAGTAGCTGTATGATCTTAGCGAGTTGTTATTAATAACTATGGGTAAAGTGACTGACAGGGTCAAGTGAGCCTAAGCGTGTGCATGGACACACACACACACACACACACACACACACACAACTGTTGAAAGAAGGTTTGGGCAGGATGACCCTCAGAAGAGGCTCTCAGCCCAGCAGGTGGCTCTGATGGATAACTGCTCCACCTCCCTGGCCCCTCTGACATTGGGATAACTCTGAGGCATATTCTTCACTGCTTCCCAGAATTCTCTGAAAGATCAAGCTCTAATTATCCATGGGAGAAATTTGCTTGATGGACTGGCTACTTTTATTGTGTCCGTTTCTTTCTGTGTTTTGTTCCCCGACATATGCTAGCTCGAACATTCCCAACAGCAAAATCAAAAATCTGAAGGTTTTTTTTAGTACCACATGATACCACAAAAAGAAAATTCCACACCCAACCTCAGGCACACTAAAAATATTATATAAACTTACCCACAGGCAATAAAGATAAGATATATACAAAACAAAGAAATTTGTATTCAGACTCCAGTCCTGTGCCCCAAGATAACTTATTATGTGTATGCAAGTATTTCAGAATAAAAATTTGAAATGTGAACAAGGTTTGGCCCCAAACATTTCAAACAAGGGATACTCACATTGCAACACACACACACACACACACACACACACACACACACAAAATGTGTCTTGCTGAAGAGAATTTCCTTCTGTGAAGGAATTTTGATGACATTTTTTGAAAGTTTGTTGTTTTTCTATCCATTCTATTACCAAAGACTAATTAGTGTTTGGTAAAGAAGACAAATATAATTCAAATAATAGCAGAAAGTGACTGAAGAAAGAGAAGAGTGCTAAATATTAACTGTCACTGGAGCTGGGGAGATAGATGGCTCAGTGGCTAAGATCACTGGTTGCTCTTGTAGAGGACCCAGGCTTGATTCCCAGCACCCACATGATGGCTAACAATTGTCGGTAACTCCAGTTCTAGGGGATCTGACGCCCTCTTCTGACCTCTTCTGGCATTGCATGACGTAGGTGTAGTTACACATATGCAGGTAATGTACTCATACACATAAAGTAATAAATAAATTATATATATATATATGGCTATCACAGATGTGATAATGTCACTGAGGGCAATTTTCAAACCTCCCCTAGAACTATTGTCACCCTTCCCAGAGCTCAGAGATAAGGAACAGGCCCAGTGAGTGGGCTACTCTGACATTTAAGGCTAAGCTCTCACTCTATAACACTGGCTAGCCTGGAACTTACTATGCAGCCCAAGCTGACCTTCAGCTCACGGTAATCCTCCTGTCTTAGCCTCCTGTGTACTAGGATTTCAGGTGTACACCTAGCAAACTATAGCATCTATGGTAGTTTTTTTTTTGTTGTTGTTGTTATTTTGCAATGTGGGGGTTGCAACCAGGGCCTAACATATGCTCTGGCACTGAGCTATAGCTCAAGTCCTTTTCTTTTGCTTTTGTTTGTTTGTAGTAACTCAAGAGTCTTGGTTCACTAGTCAATAACACTTTAACTCTGGGAAAACTAGTGACCTTACCTGCTTTTTTGGTGTCCTCCACTGGGAAAGGAAGAAGTGGAACAAAGCCACATCTTGCTGCAGGGTGTCCACGGCTCTGCATGTGCCATATCCCTACAAGACCTTTGGATCTTGGAAGACAAAGCTCAACTTTACAACTCCCCACCCTGCTTTTCAGTTTGTTTTCTCCATTTCCCAAGGAGACTTATTTAGGATGGTAACTCCATTAAAACCATTAGCTTCCTCCTTGCTTGTGTTCCAGGACAAATGCTTCTGAGTTTCCGCTGGTA
This sequence comes from Eospalax fontanierii, assembly GCA_035773235.1. Taxonomy (NCBI): domain Eukaryota; kingdom Metazoa; phylum Chordata; class Mammalia; order Rodentia; family Spalacidae; genus Eospalax; species Eospalax fontanierii. Next base: position 28,732,176 of record CM069539.1, on the reverse strand, counting down.
TGTGCTGCCGGGAGTGAGGGGGAGGGTTTCTGTTCTGAACTGCAAGGTTTCTGTTGGAGCTAACTGCATAGCTCTGAGAACAGCAGGCCTGGGCAGTCCAGGGTGTAGGGGTGAGGAGTCAGGATCCCAGAGCCCCATAGGTGATGCTAAGTGAGGAGGCCCAAAGCAACTGTGTACAACACAGGCACCAACAGAGACAAGGCATTCTGCTCAGAGAGGACAATGTCATCAGAAACGAATCCATTGGAGAACTCAGGAGCAGAGGCCGGAGCCTTGACCAAGCAGGGTCTTGCTGCCATCAGTCACATGGACAGTTTTCTCCATTGTTGGAGCAGCCCCACTAGGCAAAGCTCAGAGAGACCCAGGGGAATGAATAGTTCCAATCCCTGTCCGAGTGACCCTCATAGGCTGAAGTAGAAATGGTTGCATTCGTGGCACTCTAATCTGAGAATGTGATGTGTAAGTCTAACAAGTCTAACATATATTTGTGTTAAAAATATAATATTTACAAACAGGATATCCCTCTATTAAAAAGTCTGCATCATCAACAATGAAATGACACTGGCTGGGAATGTTAGCTTAGTTGGCTGACCACTTGCTCAGTCTTCGTGAGGCCCTGGGTTTGAGTCCCAGCACCATATAAACTGGGCATGGTGGCACAGGCCTATAATCCTAGCGCTTGGGAGGCAGAAGCAACAGTTCAAGGTCATTCTATGCTATATAACAAGTTTTAGACCAGCCTGGGCTATATGAGACCTTGCCCCTACCCCACCCCCAAAACAATTAGACAGACACACCGAGATGGACAACCCAAAATACACACAGAAGGAAGACAAAATGAGCCGGCGCAGCTGATATAAGCACAGTTCTTAATTAAAGAGTCTTTTATTTGGGGAGAAAGGTATATAAACTGATGATTATAAGCTTCTATGGATCTACTCATCTCAAAACTACCCAAAACAGGATTGTAAAATTGTACATTGTTCACTTAGACACCGAAAGGACAGGAAGTGTCCTTATGCTTTGTGATTGCTGTGATCTTCCACTGAGCCTCGGCCTTTTCTAGGTAGCAGGAAAACTCATCCATCTTTCTTGCAGTGCACAGCCTGTTAATGTTGTCTCCCAGTACCTCAGGCTCTGCTTGGACAGTTGCTCAAGCAGTCTTTCTCATGCCCTCCCTCAATCCCAGCTCCTCTCTAGGAAGATCTGGAGAGAGTGCAGGTGATCTGGTTGAAGTGACATAGCAAGAGGCAGACAGTATTGGTATCTCCACGTGGTGTTTCAGGATTCTCTCCTTGATCTGAAGTCCTGCATTCTGGCTCCTGCCTCAGCAGCTGGCCCTAGTCATCTCCTCGGGCACTGGAATTCCTGCACACAGTGGCGACCTGCTCCCCACATGCTTCTGCCAGTTCTTTACCCTTTTAGCACCTGAGTCATCCAAGGGTTCACAGACATCAGGATACTTGAAAATTCTGTGCAGTATAAGAAGTCTAAGTCTCACTCATAGGGTAAGAATAATGGGGTGTTGAGAACTTTGACCCCATAGGTCTCTGTCTATCACGGTTTATTTTCCACAGTCCTTCAGACTAAGGCAGCCATACACCAGGCTTCCTGTTTTCTGAACATCGTATCTTCTTTTTACTCTCAGCCAGTGTTTGGCTATCATAAACAAAAGTGGTTGGTTCTTCTCTACTGTAAAAGAATTCTGTGATCTGGCCCATGGGTTATTCCATGATATTTTAGAGGGAGAGGCAAAAGAAATTATAATACGATTTTAGCCTTTCCAAAGACTAGCTTTTAAGTTTTCATCTTCTTACCAACGCTTGAATATGATTTTAAATTTCAAAAGCTAAAAGCTGCCTTTCCATTATGCTTTGCATATCCACTATGAAAATAGTTTTTCAAGGGCAACAAGTGTCTTATTTTTTTGTTTGTTTGTTTGATGGTCGGTTTAGGGCTCCTGTTCTTTTCCATTTTGTTTTATTGATACAGAGTTTTACACTGGCTCAGACTGGCCTAGAACTGTCTATGTAGCTCAGATTTTCTTGCCACAATCTTCCAAATGCTGGGATTCCAGGCATGTGTTTCCCTGGCAGTTTTGGATTTCAAATAAGGTCTCACTGTGTAGTTCAGGCTGAACTTGAACTCACAGTCCTCCAGCTTTGGCCTCCTTAGTGTTGGATTTACAGGCATGTACCACTACCCTCACCCTTAAATGTCATCTCTCTAACAAAGAATTTGCTAGGCAATCTCCTATACCAAACCTTTACCAAACCTCCCAACAATCCTCCGAGAAAGCTGTTGTTTTCTCCAGTTTAAAAATGGTGAAACCAAAGGCTCTGAGAGGTGATGAGCCTGTCCCATTAAACACAGCAACTAAGCATCTCATGAAAAAGTATGATCATGAGTAGAGTGAGGGTACAGTCTTGAGACAAGAGGGCATACTAGGCTGTTGCCCTGGAAACAAAACCCCAGAATGCTGGCTGTTGAAGCATTACCTTCCTCTTTCCTCTGACATGTTCTAGAACATTGGCTGGAGGTAGGGGAATGCACAGGCTTCTGGAAAGTAGTTCCCAGCATCTATGTGAGTCTGTGATAGAAGAGATCCCAAGAAGAACAGATTTGAAAGTAATAGAATTCAAGCCCCTTTTCAGTCTTCTTCCTGTGGGGCAAAATGGCGTTTTCCAAGCCTTCGGCAATTCTTTGGAGTCTCTCGTTTCCCGGATATTTCCGAAAGCTCCCTCTCTCTCCCTTTTCTCCCTTATTAGAAGTCTGTCCTGAAACGGACCCTTCTCAGAAAGGAGGAATGTGAGGTGGAGCTATGTAGGTTGGGACACAAAGTCCAGTTGAGTATGTCCCAGTCCAGTGCCTTCATTGAGCCCAGGTCCTCATCTGCCCTGGGAGTGGGGCTCAGCACAGAGAAGCCAAGAACCGCTGGGTCTCCAGAGGGCCCCTGCTCCATGCATTGGACCTGCATTGGTGATTATCTCCTAAGCAGATACCCCTGTCCAAACAAGGCATGAAAGGCTTGGAAACTAGAAAATGCGAGGTCTGAGTGAGAGGAAAGAACAAAACCAGCAACACACAGAGCTCTGTGTATTCAGAGGGAAGTTGGCAGGGTTGTGCCTGGGCAGAGAAACTCTGAGTGGTACAAAGGGACGTGCCCAGAGTGGAGAAATCATGCTAATTGTCTGCACCAGAGCTGGAGAACACCACCTAAAATGAAGAGAGAAAGGGGAACCCTGTCCAGAGCCTCCAAGGCCCTACACCTCGCTCCTTTTGTCTACCTGCTTCTCATCCAGCCAGGTAGGAGATCAGAGGGGTCTGGAGAAAAGAACTTCGGGCTTTCAACGGAGAAGGAGGGGGAGAGCAAGGCCTGAATGCCTTCAGGGACGGAGGAGGGGAGAGAGCTCAGTGGTCGTGGGAAGCATCTCAGTGAATTCAGGCATCAGTATTGAATATATCTCTTCATTCTGAGCGCCTCCTGCCTGGTCCCCGGCCCCCTCCCCCAAAGGCTGCATGACTTTAAAGCTCCCACGGCATTCAGTATGTTAGATGGAGGGCAGCATGCCACTTCTTATGGGATGACTTGTTGGCGTGGGTCGGTCCAGCAGCATTCTTTTCAAAGGATTATGGTGAGCTTTGTGGGAAGCGGGAGGGAAGATCTTGCTTTTGTGCCTCCCCAAACCTCCACTCTGGCTTCTCTGACTGTAAAATGCTTGAAAGATGAAAGAAGCTTTAGAGATAATGAGCCTCCTGGTTTAAGACTGTAATCCCAAACTATCCATAAATCACTGTGAGCCATAGGCGCCTACCTCTTCTAGCACCCCCTACAAACTCCATGGAGACTCATCTCATTTTAAATACTGTAGATGTATTTCTGTGTCCATACAATTGAACAATGAGATCAGGAATGCACAACTTAGTGGAACAAGAAGATGCATAGATCATTTTAACAGAATGCAGAAATTGTAATGAGTCAGATATGTAGATAATACACAAGAGTCAGAGAAAAGTCTCCCCCCTGTATCCAGGAAACTGGTGGAGCAGGATGCTGGTGGGGGAGGTCCTGGGGGTGTTTCCTGGTAGAAGGAATGTCTGCACTGAATTTTGAAGGATGAGAAAAATAGGTAGTAGCATGAGTGGGCATTATTGTTGGGGAAATAGACAAAGGTCAATGGCTTGAAATAGCCTCATATGTTAGGCGGAGTCCAGAAGCTCAGCGCTGCTGGAGAGGAAGATATACATTGTCAGGCAAACAGAGTATGTAAATGACCGATGGGGAAAGAAAAGTGAATGATCTTTAGTTTGGGAACTGAGAGGATCAGATGAACCTCTGAGATGGCTCAAAGAGTTTGAAGGGGAAACAAGGTGAATAGGATGAGAAGGGAAGCTGCATTTAATTTTTCGGAGCTGCTATAACAAAGTACCATAAACTGGGTGGGTTAGAAAGTAGAAAGTTACAGACTCGAAGTTCTGAAAGGCAAAAATTGGAGATGGAGATGGAGAGGATGCTCCCTCTGAAAGCACCAAGGACAGGTCTCTCCCAAGTCTCTCTTTTAGCTTCTGGTAGCTCTTTGGCTTGTGGAAGCAAAATTCCAGCCTTCGGGTGGCCTTTTCCTGTTTGCGTGTCTGTGTCCACATTTCCCCATTTTACAAGGCTATATTCGGAAGTGGGTCCACCCTATGCCAATATGACCTCATTGTAACTCATTAGCTCTGCAATGACTCCATCGCCAAATGAGGTTATATTTCGAGGTTTGGGGAAGGGGTAGAATTTCAGTGTATAAGTTTGGGGCATAACATTCATCTCAAGCAAAGCTATTGCAGTAGCCCAGGAGAAAATAATATGGACTTGAATTACAATAAAGGCAGAGGGAATGAGGCATTCTAATAGGATATTTAGAGATAAAGTCTGGACATAGTGACTAGCTAAAACTGGCAAGATACAGAGAAAAGGCCTACCCTTCATTTCTGTGTGAATCCTTAACCAACTACCAGAAAAGCAAGTTCGTTTTGGGAGGATATGGTGATTAGTTTTGTACTTAGGTTGAAATGCCTGTGAGGTATCCATGTGACCATGTTAAAGAGTCTGAAGCTAGTGTCAGGTCAGGGTTAGAGAGAAGTATTGGTAAGCCCATTACAATAGTAAGAATGGGTACTATTCCCTAGATGAAGGGGGAGACTGGGCTGAAATGGAGTATCTAGTAACCCCAAGATTTGTAGAGGAAGGCAAAGAAATGGAAAACCCATTAAGAAGACCAAAAGGGAACTGTCAGAGAGGCCGAAGGAGAACTAAAAGCTTCAGGAGTCCAGGAAAAGTAGAGTTTAACATTTTCAGAAGTGATCCAGGCATAGTGGCACTTGGGAACTAGAAGGAGATCCTGATTCTAAAATAAAGCAAACAAAACCCAACTTTTCAAGAGTGGACATTAAACATATCAGAGATTGAGGATGGTAAGGACCTAAAAAGATACCATTAGCTTTTTTTATATATAAGATACCTTGTAGTCCAGGCTGGCCTGGAATTCACTGTGCAGCTGACGATTACCTTGAATTCCAGATTGTACTGTTTCTACCTCTAGAGTGCTGGGATGACAGGCAGGTACCGCTAACAACGTAGTTGTTTTATGCAGTGCTGAGGAATGAACCTAGGGCTTTGTGCAGAGTAGGCAGACAATTCTACCAACTGAGCTACGTCTCCGACCAACCATTAGCTTTCATGAGAAGAGTCTTGGTGGAAATTGCAATAAGTTATGGAAATAAGTTAGGGAGACGATCAATTAGAAATCAATACATACTTAATGGGGAACTATCTCTAGATTCTTTCAAGTTATCAAATGGTAAACAAATAATTATAGAAAAAAATTTGTCAGTGTGTTAAACAAAAAACCCTCCAAATACAAGATATCCTAATATACTTTTTATGAGCCAGGCGTGGTGGTGCATGCTTATCCAACACTTAAGGGATGGAGGAAGGAGGATCAGGAGTTCAAGGTCATTCTTGGCTAAGCAGTGGGTTTGAGACTAGCTTGGGCTAGGTGGGATCCTGTCACAAACAAACAATATTATTTATAACCCCTGATAAGTAAATGCTAGACCAAAGGTTATTATTCTGCTGTGGACTAACAAGTAATAAAAGCTCAAGCACTATAATGAATTTGGGCCATCTTTACTGTATTATCTGAGGAAATGTTGGCTTCTGTGACAAACATATTCCGAAATTTAAGTGCTTGGTATTAGCCATGTGGTAGTCCAGTGCAGTGACAGACTAGGCCTGGGAGAGAAAGGATGCATCTTCATGGAGCTTCTCAGGGAACCAGCTATCAAGGCCCTGTTATCTTCAGTGTTTACTTACAAAGATCATGCCAGAGTTTATCCCTATTCCTTCCAGATAGAGAAAAAAAATTATTTATTTTATTTTATTTGAGACAGGGTCTAAGTATGTAGCCCTGGCTGGCCTAGAAATCAATCCGTAGATCAGACTGGCCTCAAATTCACGGAAACCTGCTAGTCTCTGCCTCCAGAGCGCTGGGATTTAAAGGCCTGTGCCACCCTGCCTGGCCAAGTAGAGAATTTTAAATAACAATGAGCTAACAAATACAATGAAGGGACAGAGAAGGGAGGGTTTGCCCAACCTAGCCTGTGAGTGGTACAGATCACTTCCATTATTTCTATTGGCTAGAACTCTGTCACATGACAGTGTGTATGTGCTGGGTTACTTACAACATGTACTGCAGATTCCTATCTATGATACAAATATGCTTTTATAATATAGACTATAAAATGTCCTATCTGTACCTTATCGCATAGTCACTTGCCTCCACTACAGCTGAGTCCATTTTTGGTATGGCAGATCATCATGGTAGACACAAAGTAGAGACAGAGATGGAATGGGTCCATGCTAGATATATCCTTCAAAGACAATGCCCCAGCCACCTACTTCCTCTGACCAAGTCTACCTTTTCATAGCGCATTTAGTATAAACTAACCAAGGAATTAATCTGTTGATGTCTTCATGATCCAATCACCTCTCTGTCTTATCCTAGTAATTATGAGGTATATCAAATTATGGTTTTAGCTTACATTTCCATGATAAACAAGTTGAGCTTTCTCCTATTTTTATTGACCATTTGGACAACTTTCTTTGTGGTGTACCTGTTCCAAATCTCATACACAATTTTCTCTCGAGTTGCCTGGATGGTTTTAGTTGTTATTTTCTTTTTTGCTGTTGCTTTATTATCTTTGTCTTGTTTTGTCCGAGATAGGATCTCAATCTGTTGCCTAGTCTAGCCTGGAATTCATTATGCAGCCCAGGTTGGCCTCAAACTCTCAGCAATTGATCTGCCTGCATCATCCTCCTAAGAGGTGGGATTATTAGCATGAGCCATCACATCCTGCTTTCTGGTTACTGCTTCATGCTTTAAATAATCTATGTCTGTCCTCAACCAGGGAGATATTGTCCTATCCTTAGTCTGAAATGTTTCCTCTTTCACACTTAGATCTACAATCTATCTAGAACTGGTATTTGCCTAATATATGATGTAAAGGTCAAGATTTGGTTTTCCTTCTGCATGCTTCAGCATTATCTATTAGAACACTGAATAAGTCCAGGCAATTCAGCCAGTCAGTGGCCAATACTGGAGAGCCTAGAGTTGTTGGAAAGGAATGAGGTTTGTTCAAGAGCTGATCCCAAGGGACCATGGTCCTTAAAGCTCCACCTTGGGGACTGGAAAGATGACTCACTGGATAAGAGCACTTGTTTTTTAAGTATGAGGATCTGAGTTCAAATTCCCAGAGCCCACAACAAAGACAGGTATGGTCATAGTCATGCCTGTTAACACTGGTGCTGGGACGGGGGGTGGGACAGAACGATTGTTGTGGCTTCTTGACTGCCAGCTTAGCTTCAGGTTCAGTGAGTGACCCTGTCTCAGGAATAAAGCAGAGAGTGCTACAAAAGGACACTCAAAATCCTCTTCTGGCCTCTGTATGAGTGAACACACATAAGACACATGCACACACAGACACACACACACACACACACACACACACACACACACACGAGCTCTATTGTGGTGAGGAGAGATACAAACAGATGGGGTGGAAAGGAAAACTAAATGCGGAGTAGGGTTTTCATCCCCCTTCCTTTTTCTCTGGAACATTGCGGTGAGCCTCAACTTCATGGGGCTAGATACAGTCCTTTTCAAACAGTTACATCACTTTTCTTCAAGGTAAACTTCACACCAATGTATGTATTTTATGTTAGTCGATGCCTAGAATTAAAGACTAAGGAGGGAGTTACAAAGGTCACCAGAGATATTCTGAGTCCTATGAGTGTTACCAGAGTTGTTAGGGTCAGAGCCTAGGCCTGACAACTCTGAGCTAGGCTTGCCCACTTGTCCTCAATAGGCTAATTGAAAAGACAGTTAAGGACTAGAGAGATGACTTGGGTGGTTAACAGCACTGGTACTCTTCCAAAGGACACAAGTTCAGTTCCCAGCATCCACATTGGGCAACTCACAAATTTGTGTGACTCCAGTTCCTGGGACCAATGTTCTCTTTTGGCCTCCTTGGGCACCTAAACTCATGTATTCATTCACACACACACACACACTTAAAAAAATTAAATAATCTTTAAACAAAGGACAGTTAAGGGGCTGGTGTAATGGTTTAGTGGGTAACAACATTTGCTCCTAAGCCTGATAGCTTGAATTCAATCTCTGGGATCCACATGATAGAAGGAGAGAACTGAAGTGAGACAGGGCATATACATCCCACATGAAATCAATCAATCAATCTCTCAATCAATCAATGTAAAAAAAAACCCAGAAGATAAGTAGTAGTGAAAAACAATAGAGGCTGTTTATTCAGTATAACCACACTGAGAAGAGGAGTAGAGAGGATGTCCAAGGACTCTCCCACAAGTCCATTTTTGGGGTATTGTCCAGGAGTTATACAGAGACCAAGAGGTATATAATTAGGCAGTGCTGGTCAAGGTATAGAGCCATCGTTGTCTGAATCCAGTCTCTTTGGCAAGGTAGACTAATGAAGTGCCAGAGCTGTGTGAAATCTCTTCATGGATAGAAAATTCCTTCTCTTGCTGGCATCAGGCTTCAGCCTTTTCCTTCTATCATAAGATTCCTGAGAAATTCCAGTTTCTTGGAGACCACTGTCTCGGTAGTGCAGTGGCCAAAGGGAGAGGCACCAGTGTCTCTTTAGGTTAGCCTCATTCTCACCAAGGACATTACACTTGGGCTTCTCCTCCAGAATTCTGAGTGCCGGGCAAAAGAGCAGAGACAGAATAGTTGCAAGAAGGTTGTTAAAGGAAGGCAAAGGGAGGGAATAGCTAAAGTCATTCTGCCAAGGGCCGTGGTCTGGTCTCACAACGAGGACAGCAAGCCCTGTTGTCAGTACACCTCAGTCAACTTTGTCATACACGGACACATCACATACTAGTCTGCTTTATTGTGTTCTGTTGATCTATCCTGGTGACAATGGCAGAAAGGAAGTCTTCTGAAGATTCAATAGCATAGTATTAAATTATAGAACTAATTATTGATTAAATCTATAGATTTGGGAGAACTGACAAATATATAGCATATATATATATATGCTATTACTGAGCATCTGTGCTCTTTAAAGAGCAAATAAAAAGTCCCTGACTTCTCTCTTCCTGCACCTCAAGGCATTCTTCACATTTTCTGTTTCCTGATTTTTTTCTCCCACATCCCTGAATGATTGACACTTTAACTATTCTATTATTTTTAATTTATGTGTATGAATGTGATGCCTGCATGTAGGTAGGTGCACCCGTGTTATGCAGTGTCTGTGGAGGTCAGAAGAAGTCGTTGGATCACTTGGAACTGGAGTTACAGACTGTTGTTAGCCACCATGTGGGTGCTGGGATCAAACCCAGGTCCTCTGCAAGAGCAGTCAGTGCTCTTAACAGCTGAGCCATCTCTCCAGCTCCGTGATTGACATTTCAGACGATTTCATATTAGTGTGGTCTCCCAGGCCTCAGGATAACAACATAAAAATACAACACAATGATCCCAACATTTGCACAACCAATGATGTACTTATATGGTACCAGTGGTGGGGTGTGACGTCTCAGATTATTGTCAGTGGTAAAATGCATTCTGAGGTTTTATAGATAGAGAAAACAGATTGTTGAGATCCCTCTCATCCAGGTTCTGGTTGTCATCGAGTAAAGAACTGAGGGTTGAGACAAACTAAAGAATTGGGAGAAAGCTCATGAAAGCACACACTCAAGGGAGAGCATGTGCTTCTATCGCCACCTACGATTATCTGAAAAGATAGTATCATTTGAACAAACTTCAGGGAGGGGAGAATTACTTATGACGTAACTAGAGAAAAGGTGGGAAATTCCAGGAACGAAGGAGGGTTTCCAGAACAGAATTTGCCCCTTTTTTGTTCTTATATGGGGCCTTTGGTGTGTCAAGGACTCAGATGCATAATGGGAGTGTGACATTTTATGAGACTAATGATATAAAGATATCATTGTAATGAATCGAGGACACATAGCAGTCATCTTGGTTGGTGGTATGGGTCCCAGACAGTTTTGGGTGGTCCTGGATGATTTTTACTGATTGTGCTGTCTTATGATGACTTCTGGAATAGAGCTCCATGCATCATCATCTATCCATCATGTAGTTTGCCTCTCTACCAGCCACCCCCGCCCACATGTCTATCTATCTTACCTCAAAATCATCACTACACAGGAAGGCTATTAAAAACTAAAGCAGCAAACAAATTCTTCTTTTCAGAAGACAGAGCCCCGTGCTGTCCTTGGATTATGGTATGCTAGTCTGGTCACCACACCTCAAAAAGGAAATAATATAGTTGAGAAAAACCAAAGGGTATCTATGATGATCAAAAGAATGAAGGAATTTCTTTATGGAGAGAGACACAAACAAACAAAACTTGCTTCCTATAGAAAGGGTTACACCTGTGGTTTTGGTGCAAGAGATACGGATAACTTGCACAGCACAAGTTCAGCACCTTCCCACTAACACTTTTGCAAGGTAAATTTAAGACAAATACTAACAAAAGACAACTTTTTGTCCTCTAGAGGGAGCCCATAAAAATGAGTAGATGCTGATTTTTTTAAGAAAACTCAAGGCTCATTCTTATATAATACCCTGGGGTTTGTAATTCCTCAGGGTCACAGGAAGTGAAAATCTTCCTTGAGAAAAGGCCACTGATCTAATGCCCAGAGTATTGTTTAGTTAGGTAGGAACATCTTGCAGTGATGGTAATTTCCTTTTGTTCTGCCTACAGTGGGAACAGACTTTCTACATAATGATGCCCCAGAGACAAAGATTAGGTTAATTGCTTCTCCATGTTTGATAGTCCTAGGCTTTTATTGCCACTTTAGACAGGAGGTGTTAGCCATTTCCTCATTTCTGTGTCCTGCTTTGGCTCCTGTCCTAGTTCTATGTTCCCTGAAAGTTATAGAACCACAAACTTAACACAGGTTCTGCTTCCAGCTAGTTTCTGGACAACTGTACATGTCTGGCGCTGAGAAAGATGGTTCCATTCTTTTGTGAATACATGTGTTTATGTCCCTTCTGCTCTCAGGCATACTCATATTCACAAGCAATCTAGGTGGAGGTAAATCCTGAGGCAGTCAAGGACTGCAGCTTTTCCAGGCTATTAATACAGAATAAATTAAATTAATAGAAAATAGCAGAATTATAGGAGAAGAAGGCATAAAAAGACCACAGAGACCTTGAAATTGAATAGGAAATTATATCAGCCAGGAAAGCTCAAGACAGAGCAGAGATTACAGAAGGGAGAAAGGAATATCTTCCACTTGTCTTAGGGCTGGAATTGTCACAGGTAAAAGGAAATTAGATACCTTAAAGTTTGGTGCTCAAGATCTGTATTGGTCAGTTAGCCGTTTCTATAATGAAATTCCCATGGCTGGGTACTTTATAAAGAAAAGAGGTTTATTTGACTCACAGAAGTTTATTTGAAGGCAGAAATTCCAAACAGCATGGCACCAGCTCCAGAGTGGGGTCCTCAATTACATCAAATCACAGTATTATAGATGGTATCAGGGAATGTGTACAAGAAAGATAGATCACATAGTGAAACTGTAATTTAAAGAGCAGGGAGGGGATAGGATCTTTCTTTTATAACAATTTACTTTCTAGAGAATTAACACAAGGTCCCACAATAACTGCCTTAATGCCTTCCAAGGACAGTACTCTTAGTTAACTAACCCACTACCCTCTTAAAGGTTTCACCAACTCTTGATACCACCACTTCAGGGAACAAGCTTAAAATACACAAACCCTTGAGGGATATTACATAAAAACTGTATCAGGCCCATTACTCAAGTTTGCTAAACCCTGTGGTGGCTTCGCATATATAACTGCTATATATAGATCCTACTGCTTCTGACTGGGTCTGACTGAGAGAAATTTTATGCAACATGTGGCCAAATGGCTTTCAGTCTGATATACAGGAACTTAGGGATGGCTAGTAGCTCCTATGTTACTGGAGAGAAGACTCAGTTCCCTGCCATCTCTCCTACCAGAACAGGTGAACTAGATGGAACCATATTTCAATTATTTCCACTTTTACTTTATGGGAAACAAAAATACTTTTAATAAAAATGTTTGCTATTAGGCCAGGCATAGTGGAACATGCCTTCAGTCCCAGCACTCACAATGCAGAAGCAGAAGCTAGAGTGAGGACTCAATGGATAAGAGCACTGGCTGCTCTTGCAGAGGACTTGGTTTTGATTCCCAACACCCACTTGGCAGCCAACAACCATCTGTAACTCCAGTTTCCAGTGATCCAATGCCTTCTTCTGACCTCCATGAACATTGCACAACAGGGGTGCACTTACAAACATACAGGCAATACATTCATACACATAAAATAAAAATAATAAATACATTTTTAAATATGCAGAAGTAGGTGGATTCTGTGAGTTTGAAGCTAGCATAGTCTATGTGACTGGTTCCAGGTCTGCCAGGGCTATGTAGAAAGACCCTGTCTCAAAAAAAAATGTTTCCACTTGAGAGGAAGGAGCTGGAAAGATGGCTCAGAAGTTAAGAGCACTTCCTAATCTTCCAGAAGACCTGAGTTAGGTTCTCAGCCCTCATGTTGGTGGCTTACAACCACCTATAAATCCAGCTCCATAGGATCCAGTGCCCTCTTCTGGCCTCCACAGGTACCCACACCTACATGACATATGTTTACACAAACTTGCACACATACAGACAAATAAAAACAAAAAATTAAATATTTTTTAAAATGTCTAAGAGGGCTGGAGAGATGGATCAGGAGTTAAGAGCCCTGGCTGCCCTTCCAGAGAACCTAGATTGGGATCCCAGCACCCACATGGTTGGGGGTAGGGGTACTAAAAATGGTCTGTAACTCCAGTTCCAGGAGATCAGACATCCTCTCCTGGCCCCTACCAGGCATTGCATATATGTGGTACACTTACATCCATGCAGACAAACCACTCACAAACATTTTAAAAATTAATTAATTTAAAGTATTTGAGGGCTAGACTGTAGCTCAATTGATAAAGTGCTTGCTTAGTATGAAGCCCTAGATTCAACCCTTAGCATTGCATAAAACTTGATGTGGTGGCACATGCCTACGGTCCCAGGAGTTGGAAGTAGAGTTGGAAGATCAGGAGTTTAAGACTATTCTTGGCTATATAGCAAGTTTGAGGCTAGCTTGGGATACATGAGAAGCTATGTCAAAAATCAATTCATACAAAAACTACAAGCTGGCCATGATGGCATTTGTCTGTGATTCCAGTACTCTGAAGGCTGAGGCAAGAAGATTATGAGTTAGAGGTCACCCTGCACCATATAGCAAGATTCTCTCTCAAGAAAAGAAAAACAAAACCAAGTTTGCAAGTAGTTGACTCTGTCCATTCTACCTGCCTCAAGATATCCTTCCAACAGCATGAATTCTGCATTCAGATGTCCATACCTGTGGCAGCTTTAATCATTAGAGACCCTTCTTTCCAGCACCGTTGAGGTCTTAGTGATACCTAACTGATGATGGATAGAATGTGAGAGATAGAAATTGCTTAGAAATTATCTGGTGCAACTACTTCATCATACAAAGGAAGAAACTGAGGCCAGGAGAGGTGAAAAGTCATCAACTAGCCTTTCCTTGACAGAGAGGAGGAGCTCACTACTTAACAAGGTACTTGCTCCTAAAATGATCAAAAATTTGTTTCGATTATCACAAGCAGCCTTTTAAATAACTTATCTCTTGATTTGGTCTGGACCCTCTGGCACAAAAAAAGGAAGAAGAAATCAAAAGGTACAGCTGGAGGTCTCTCTTTCTTTCTCTCTCTCTCTCTCTCCCTCCCCCCCCATTTATATTATATATATTACATATAATTTTCTCTTGGTTATGGGACAGGGCCTGTTGTATTCTAGGCTGACTTCATATTTCAACTCGATATTTATTCGAGGATGACCTTGAACTTCTGATCCTCTTGCTTCCATATCACAAATGCTGGAATTACAGGCTGGTGCCTGACTTGTTACTATTTGTATTTTATAAACAAAAAGACAGAGGCTTAGAAAGATCATTTATCCAACTCCACACAATCAATAAGTGGTAGAGTCCAGTCTTGCAAGGCTTTCAGGTTCCAAACTTTTTGTTCTATCCATGCAAATTCTTCCTCTGTAGAGACTACAAATTGGGCTGGAGTTTAGGTGAATTTCCTAAACTTCCTACCCAGTTGCAGGACTGTTTTATACTAGGCAGACCTGTTGAGATGTAAGTGATATCTGCGGTAAGGAAGGGAATTCCTTGTATGCCTGGGAACTGCCTGGGTGTTCAGGCCCTAAGCTTCCTCTTCCTGCCCAGTGTCTTAGGAAACTGTATTACTTTGCTTTCTGTTGCTTGATAGAAACCCTGACCAAGGGAACTTATAAAAGGAAGAGTTTATTTGGCTTACAGTTCCAAAGGGGCCAGAGTCCATCAGGGCTGGGAAGCATAGTGGCAGAGGTGGCTGGAGTAGATGCAGCAGCTAAAAGTTCATATCCTCAAGCACGCACAGGAAGCACTGAGTGTTTGCTAGGAGCCAAACTTGGGTCTTCATCAAGAACAGTATGTGCTCTTAGCCCCCGAGCCACCTCTCCAGCCCCTAGGTGGAATCTCCTGTAAGAGGAAGGCAAAGGGAAAAACACCAGAGAGGCAGAGGGTCAGGGAAAAGAACAGAAGATCTTTAATGGCTATGAGGGCAGACACAGGAGCAGGGTGCAGAGACCTTCCATGGGAGAGGGGACACAAAAGCTGGCAGGGTGTGAAGAACCAGAAGGGGTAAGACCCTGAAGGATCAGAGAGCTTGAAGGTAGAAGTGGGCTGTCGAGTCAAGGGCCTCACACTGTCCTCTTCCCCAATGGGCCTCTGTCCACAGACCCCCTGGAGGCGGTGAACATCACCAGCCCAGTGCGACTCATCCACGGCACAGTGGGGAAGTCGGCTCTGCTCTCCGTGCAATACAGCAGCACCAGCAGTGACAAGCCTGTGGTGAAGTGGCAGCTGAAGCGAGACAAGCCAGTGACTGTGGTGCAGTCCATTGGCACCGAGGTCATTGGCACCCTGCGGCCTGACTATCGAGACCGTATCCGGCTCTTTGAAAATGGCTCCTTACTTCTCAGTGACTTGCAGCTGGCTGACGAGGGCACCTATGAGGTGGAGATCTCCATCACTGATGACACCTTCACTGGAGAGAAGACCATCAATCTCACGGTGGATGGTAAAGCACTCTAACTGGAAGGGAGGGCTGGATGGGAGATTGGGGGCTGGGACTAGACCCCAGGAAACTCAACACAAAAGGCACATGGAGTTAAGTGTGAACTTAGTGGTCGTTAGAAAGTGGCGACTAGACACAGCTCACCTGGAGAGAATATCTGCTGGTCTAAGTGCTTTGCACAGGCCAACCCACTTACTATGTGTAATCTAGGAATAGATAATACCATTCTCTCCATTTTGAAAATGAAGAAACTAAGGCACAGAGAGTAACTTGCCCAGGCTCATATGACTGATAGAGCCTAACCAAGAGAGTTGAACCTAGATTTCCCCTAACTAAAAAGTCTTCCACGCTGGATCAAATTTAAATCATTAAAGCCCCATGGTCTTATAATAATGTTTAGCAGAGGGAATGAGAACAGACACAGTGGCTGTGTTCTTCATCCTAGTAGGTACTTGGTTAACAGTGAATGAATGAATGCATGAATGAAGAATGCATTATAAGAAAAGACTGAACCCAGGACCCCTGAAGGGACTTAGTTGACTGACTGAGCTGCGGTTGAAGGTGGGATAATAAAGAAACAATGCAAATCCATGACTCACAGGCTTTTCCATCCCTTGGGGCTCAGTGCCTATTTCAAGGCCACAGGTGTTAGTGGCTTCGACCACTGTGTTGGAGCTCAGTGAGGCCTTCACCCTCAACTGTTCCCATGAGAATGGCACCAAGCCCAGCTACACTTGGCTGAAGGATGGCAAGCCTCTCCTCAATGACTCCCGAATGCTCCTGTCCCCTGACCAAAAGGTGCTCACCATCACCCGTGTGCTCATGGAGGACGACGACCTATACAGCTGCGTGGTGGAGAACCCTATCAGCCAGGTCCGCAGCCTGCCTGTCAAGATCACCGTGTACAGTGAGTCTCCCTACCTGCTCAAGAGACAGGTGTCCCTGGGTCTTAGGTGACTCGAGAGGGAGAGGGAGGAGAGAGATGGGCTGGCTATCCATGGAGGACAGCAGCAGGTGGAAAGTAGGCTTGGGGCAAGCTCCACCTTTGGCCATCCATGCTGCCTGAGGCCTCTTTCTCTTTCTTCTCCTGCTGGATGCCGTGCTTGCCATGCCTGCTCCCCCTCACTCTGAACTCTCTCCCACTTCTCCGCCTCTCTTTCCTTAGGAAGAAGTTCCCTCTATATCATCTTGTCTACAGGAGGTATCTTCCTCCTTGTGACCCTGGTGACAGTCTGTGCCTGCTGGAAACCCTCCAAAAAGTCTAGGTAACTAGTCAACTTTGATACTCCAATTCTTCTCTCAGTCTATTCCAATCCCGAGTTCCCTATTGATTGAAGGGCTGATTGATTGGTTATTGATTGACTATAGTGCTAGCACTGAATACAGGGACATGTACATACTAAGCAAACACTCTATCACTGAGTTACATCCCTAATCCCCAAGTGCTGTTCTTTGTGTTTAGGGGGATATTTGTTCATGTATGTGCACACATATATATATGGCAGGTGGTGTTGTTCTACAGGAGTCACCCACATTGTTTTCTGAGACAGAGTGTCTCATTGGCCTGGAGCATGCCAGTCAGGCCAGACCGGCTTGCAGGGAAGCCCAGGGATCTGCTTATCTCTATCTCCTCCAGTGCTGGGATTACAACTGTGTGCCCATGCCCAGCTTTTTAATGTGGGGTTTGGGGATCAAACTTGGGTCCTCATACTTGCAAGACAAGTACTTTACCAAATGAGATATTCCTTCCCAGTTCCAGAGTTCTATTGTTGTCTCTTTACATTCCTTTCCTCCTGGGGTGTACTTCTTTCCAGATGTGTCTTTCCATTGTATATGGAACTGTATTTGTGTCCAGTACCTCTGACCACCCCAGCACTATAAATAATGGTTTCAAACACCTGCTGAGCATCTTCTTTGGGCTATGCAGTCTGGTTGGGGTTAGTGTGCTACTTTTTAAGTTTTGGCACCTAGACTTTACAGAAAAAGACAGGGACTCAGCCTGAATACATGTCGTGCCCAGAGTCACGATGCCAGTGACACTCCTACATGTGATTCATTCCAAAGCTCATGGACTAACCACCATCCCCAGCCCATCTTTCTGCCTCTTTTTAGTTTATTAGAACTCTCCCTGTGTTCTGACCCTAGATTTTCTGTTCATATTCAATAGCTCTGTTCTCAGTGGGGGGTGGATTGGTTTTCAGGAAGAAGAGGAAACTGGAGAAGCAAAACTCCTTGGAATACATGGACCAGAATGATGACCGCCTGAAATCAGAAGGTGAGCTCCCAGCCACCCACTCACCCATGCTGGCAGCACTCAGGTCAGTGAGCTACGGGGGAAAAGGAAGAAGTGAGTGACAAGGAAGTCGGCAGGGCGAGGAGAGGTGCAGCTGCGTGGATAGAGGTTGTGGTGGGGTCTGGACTGGCCACTTAGGTCAAGAGCATAGGTGATGGCTGGAGCAGAGTACTCCCCGGGCCAGCCAATCCCTTTTCTCCCTGTGCAGCGGACACTCTGCCAAGAAGTGGAGAACAAGAACGGAAGAACCCGATGGCACTCTACATCCTGAAGGACAAGGTGAGCAGGTCTGGTCAGCAAGCCCCTGTGACATGCGAGGAAGCCTACCACACTGCCACCCCTCCTCAGGACTTGGAATACTTGTGAAATCTTTGTGCCTCTCCGTTTTAGAGAATAGAAAATGAGGCCTAGAGAGGTAAACTGATTTGTGAAGGACTCAACAAGAACATGAGAGGCAGGCCTAGGGCTCCTCTTTGCACACCAGTTCTGTTGGTTTCCCCTATTTACAGATAAAGACACAGAGACTCAGCCTGGATAAGTGATTTGCCCCCCAGTCACAAGGCCCAGCGACATGCAAATCATGGACTACTCCTGCTCCCACCTCACCTAGGTCATCTCCTGTCACAAGGCCTCGTTTGTGGTCATCAGAAATCTTCCTGTGTTCGGTTCAGATGCATTATCTCTGTATGCTACGACTATATCTCAAGGCTATCCAAGACCTACGGAAAGAGAATAAGGAACAAAGCGCTCAGTACATGTTAATGGTTACTGAGCGCCTGCCATGTGCTGCTAGGGCCATGCTAAGTGTGGGATAGTCTCAGGACAGCCACACTTACATCTGCTTATGTCCGGACGTGGGAGTGCGCAGGGAACTGAGGAACCCCACCTCCGTAGTCCCAGCGCCCCAGACTGAGTCAGCCATCCGCTGACCCCTGCGATGCCTGTCCTTGCAGGACTCCCCGGAACCCGAGGACAACCCGGCTCCAGAGCCTCGGAGCGCCACAGAGCCGGGTCCTCCCGGCTACTCCGTGTCGCCGCCGGTGCCCGGCCGCTCTCCCGGGCTGCCCATCCGCTCAGCCCGCCGCTACCCGCGCTCGCCAGCGCGCTCCCCCGCCACCGCGCGGACGCACACGTCGCCGCCCAGGGCCCCGAGCTCGCCGGGCCGCTCGCGCAGCGCCTCGCGCACACTGCGGACTGCGGGCGTGCACATAATCCGGGAGCAAGACGAGGCCGGGCAGGTGGAGATCAGCGCCTGAGCCGCCTCGGGAGCCCCCTCCAGTTGCCCACGGTCTGCTGCCCCCGGCCCGGAGGGAGAGCTGAGAAGTCCCGACGCAGCTGACCAAGGGCAAGGGGAGGTCACCTTCTGGTCTCCTTCGGGGTGCACACGCGTGTGAGCATGCGCAGAAGGGGAGCGGTGGCGCGCCTATCTGGGTGTTGAACCCAGTGGCCCGTGCACTGGGTTTACTGACTGTGTTCTCTGGCTGCGTTCTCGGTGGGCACGGGCTGTGCCCTCTTAGGACTACGTAGATTATTAAATTTCCGGCCCAATCTCTGAAAGGGTTTTACGGAAACTAACATCAGTAATCTTACCCCGAAGACCATCCCATGCGCTTTCCGATGCTCTTAAGCTCCCACCCTCCCGTTCCTCTCCGAACCCTGATGTCTGCGGTCTTTATTTTTATTTTACTTTGTGAGGCCGGATTAGAGGCCAGTTACCCAACGCTCACAACTGCCCTTAACTAAAGAGAAGTCTGATGCCAGTTCCTGGGTGTACATGGCCTGTTCAGAGCACCTATCACTCTCTACGGCTCCTTTTCTGGGCGCCTGGTTCCTCCTCCCTACAAGTAGTGACGGTGAATCCCCGCGCATCTTTTGTCTGGGAACCTAGGTACCAGCAGGACAAAGCATCAGGCGGCTTGTTCTTGGCCGCCCCTGATACCTTCCTCAGCATGCAGGCCATTCCTCTCCTCTGTTCATGGAAAGACGGGTGGGATTATTTCTCTAGAGACTTTCATGCTCCTACCCAGCGGACCCGGAAGCTGAACCTGACAAGCAACTGCTTTTAACCGCTCACTCTCTCCTCCCTGGCTTTCTTACAAAACAAGCTTTTCAAACAATCATTATCCCCAGGAAGGTGGAGGAGTTTCCTCCAGCTGTAAGAAAATTAAGACTACTCTCCAGACAAACAGGAGAGAGCCATCTTACTGCTCCTTAGCATGCTCAGGGCCACAGTGACCGAACCCCTGGCCTTGCTCTTAGATGCCCATACCCCAAGACAGTGAGCAGAGCAAGCTCCCTCATCCTGCCTAACATCAGACTACCAAGGGCTGGGCCACTGTGTAACTGGGCCATGCCCAGGAGGCCCCATCTTCGAACAGTTTGAAGGAAAGAAAATTACCTACTGTGTGAAGACAGAGGGCACATAAATAGCTGAAAGACAAGGAGACCCTGGGTGTCCTGTCCTCTCCTCTAATGCCCCAAAGGCCCTTGCATTTTTGGTCCCTCCTCAACTCCTAAACTTCACCTCTACCGCCATACCATCCCATGAATGACTCCCAAGACCTTGTATCTCTCACTTCCACACCAGAGCACATTTGCCCCAGCCTCAAAAGCACCAAGATTTCTGGTTTGCCCAAATCCCTTCACCCCGCCAGCATGCCTCCCAGCTTTCTCGCCCTATGCACTGCCCCCTGCTGGCGTAAGCAGGATGTCTGCAGCTCCCCTCAGCCAGAACCCACAGTCCCCTAACCTTGCCAGGTGCGCCTTATGGGTCATGAGGTGGCACCGGTAGGTGACAGTGCGCAGGTAGGAGATACCAGGCTTAGAGAAGGAATACCTACCTGCTGGTCAGCCTTCAGATACAAGGGGGAGGGTTAGGGTGAGATGAGAGTCCGCTGCATCCTGGTGCTGAATCCCGGAGGGGCTGGCTTCCCATATTCAAGCCAAATTTGCCTTAAATCAGGGGTAAGTAAGGAAGTGAATTCTTGTTTTTATTTTTGTTTTGTTTTATTTTGATCTTCATCTTTGTATTACTAGCATCTAGCAGAGTGCCTCGCACATGCTGGATGCTCAATAAAAATTTTGATGAAATGAAATCAGCTTTATTTCCACTCAAGCAAGCTGAACAAATGAACAACTAAACTAGGCATTTCCTTTTTCACTGTCCTTTACTTTCTTTCCAAATCGTAAAATTTCCACTCCCAAACCAGCACCCTTCCTTCCTTCCTTCCTTCCTTCCTTCCTTCCTTCCTTCCTTCCTTCCTTCCTTCCTTCTTCCTTCTTTCCTTTCTTCCTTCCTTCACATGTTCTCATACTTACTGAAGAAACATTCATTTATATACCATTGACCAGATCCTAGACACAAGACAATAGTATAATTATGCCATGATTTCTACCCAGAAGTCTGTTCCATAGAGAAAAATTGAGAAGTGAGCAGATTATTATAATTTAGTGTGGCAGATACAGCGACAGCAATAGATACAATACAAGATGCCCGGGGATCATTGGCGGTTACAAAAGCATGAGAGGACTCAACCCAATAGAAGGAGAAGCATGCATAAAGTTTGGGAGAGAAGGAAGTCTAGGGAATTCAGGATCCTGAACCATAGAAGTGGGTGAAATTGTTTCAGAGTAGAAAGTGAAGAAAGCTCAAGCTAGATCTCTGGGGCCTCGGAGACTGTATCGTGTGAAGCAGAATTAAAAGAATCTCACAAAGCAGCTAAAAGGTGCATCAGGGTAGATAAATACAGGAGCTAATGCCGTCGTGCAATCAAAGAAGGGACTTTCAAGAATGATGGAACATGCCAGTGTGGTGGTATATGCCTATAATAACTGCAGTTGGATGCTGAAGCAGAAGGATCTCTAGGTCAAGGCCAGTTTAGGAACATAAGGATGCCCTGTCTCAAAGAAAGCATAGGGTTAGGTGAGGTGGTGATGGGCCTTAAAGGGGATCGCATATGGAAAGGAATTAGAAATGAAGATGAGGGATTGAAGTATAGCTCTGTGATAGGAATTGTCTAGCATGTGTGAGATTCCAGGCTTGATTGCCAAGAAAGAAAGAGAGAAAGGAAGAAAAGAAGGAAGGAAGGAAGGAAAGAAGGAAGGAAGGAAGGAAAGAAGGAAGACCATGAAAGGAAAAGGCACACACTGAAATTGGAAGCAAAAAGATAATTGATCAAGAAGATCAGTTTTAGTAATGTAATGAGAGTTAAAGCCAGATTGCAATAGATACCATTCAGATACATGGAACTTCTGCTAAATACTTAAGACTGGATATTTGAAAGGTCTTCCTGTTAAAGAACAACTATGTCCTATCTAATTAAACTATATTTATTTTTTTATTACTGACCTTTGAGAGCTAGGGGAAATTCCAAGGAAACAGAAACAAAACAAAATTTTAAAGTATGACAAATCCAGAGTGTTTTAATGCTAATAAAATGTGCAATTACTCTGTATATTTTTATATTAGCATCATATGACAAATTATCCTTAGGTATACTTAGGCCAATGCCAAGGTAAGAAGAACCAAACCTGAGACTCAGGTGCTCCCAACTGGTAGCATCCAAGGCAGCTAACAAAATGTGAATCTTATGAAGAAAAGCACTTTAAATTTTCTGAGATTAAAATGTATCAAAGCTAAATTATCAGAGAGAAGTGGTAACACATGCCTGTAATCTCAGCACCTGGGAGGCTGACAGAAGAAGATCAGGAGCTTGAGGCCAGCCTGAGTTAGTTAATGAAGCTCTGTTTGGAGGTGAGGAGGGTTATCAACAAAAACAAAAAGTTATTAAACATACAAGGAAAAAATCACCATGAATAAGAGCCAGACAACTTAAGAAACAATAGATTGAAACCCACAAAGCCTTGAGATATTGGCATTATCAGATACAAAATAATGATGGAATGCTTAAATAATCAGAAGACAGTATTTACAAAGATGAAGAAGCAACTATGAATACTATAATAATGATCAAATTGAAAAGAAACAAAATTAAACTTATGAAAATAGGGCTGGCAAAGTTGCTCAGCAGATAAAAGCGCTTGCCACCAAGCTTAATGACTTGAGTTCAATTTCCCATATGTTGAAGGGGACAGTCAACTCCTTCTAACTACACATAGGTGCTGTTGCATGTGAGCCCTCCCCAGAATAAATAGATGTAATATATACATAATTTATTAAAATAAAAACATAAAGATGATGTGTTAGCTCAAACCTGTAATCCTAGCACTTGGGAGAGGGAGGCAGGAGGATCAGGAGTTCAAGGTCAGCCTGGGCTACAGGAAACCTTGAATCAAAAAAACAAAACAAGAACAAAAAGCAATCAAAAGCATTAAATAACAGAGTCAATGCATCTGAAGAGACCCATAGCTAATCTGAATATAGGTCTGACACTATTCAGACAGACTTGAAAATAGGAAAAAGAGGTTAAGGGACCTGGCATGTAGAATGAAAATTTGACATTTTTATCAAGACCTCACAGGAGAAAATGGAAAGGAGGCCATTATTCTTTTAAATGTTTTTTTTTTTATTTTTAATTACATGTATGTGTGCATGAATTCCAGTGCCTGCAGAGGCTAGAGGCTTTAGATCCTCTGGAGCTACTGGAGTTACAGGCGACTGTGAGCTGCCAGACCCGCCCAACATGGGTGCTAGGAACCAAATTTAGGTTCTTAAGAACAGTACCCGATTTTAACTGCTTAGCCATGTGTCCAGCCCAAGGTAGCTTTCTTTTTTCTTGAGACAAGGTCTCACTATGTATCCCAGGCTGGCCTAGAACTCACAGAGATCCTGCCTCTGCCAAGATTAAAGGCACGTACT
The DNA here is from genome assembly GCA_035773235.1 of Eospalax fontanierii. Classification (NCBI taxonomy): domain Eukaryota; kingdom Metazoa; phylum Chordata; class Mammalia; order Rodentia; family Spalacidae; genus Eospalax; species Eospalax fontanierii. The sequence goes on along the minus strand of CM069539.1, from coordinate 28,708,296 downwards.
ACCACGTCTGGTCTGGAAACGATTATTTTAAAAGTTAGTGACTAGATATTTCCTAGAATTCATAATGGACAAAAATTCACAGGAAGGTAAATAAACAAGAAATAGAAAAAGATTGCCTCATCTGCATAAAATATGGTAAAAAAAATAGTACACCATGGACAAAGTGAAAACTTAGAAGCAGAGAAAAAAATGGATCCTCTGCCTTTAGAGACAATAACAGAGGAAATCATTAGGATGTAGAGTAATAGTTTTCAAGTGATCAGCAAAAATAACTATCAACCAAGAGTATGTTGCCTAGTAAAGCAGACTTCCACACAGGAGAAGAAAATAAAGTTACCATCAAATACAATGAAACCTGGAGTTTATCATAAGCAGAATAGGAATTCCTCACAGACATACTGGGAAGGCAGACAGAAAGTTCTTCCAAAAGAAAAGTTTTAGAAACAAGAACGAATGATAAGCAAATTAAACAAATAAATAGTTATAAATGATGCCTTATAAAATGATAGTGTCCAATCTGGGTCTTTAAAACCTGAAAAATAAAATACAGCCAAATAGAGTTGTTGGGAAGATTGATCAGAATTAAAGTATTCTAAGATACTGAATCCTTTTGGAAGGGAGAAGTGGTTAAACTTGTAACTTCAAATTTTAATAAGTATTCATGGTAAAGATATTAGAATAACCATAAAGAATAGATAAAGCCCTGCAAGGTGGCATATGCATGAGATCCTAGCACTTGGGAGGTGAGAGTAGAAGGTTCCTCAGCTGCATAAGCTTGTGCTGCATGAGAAACTCTATCAAATTACACATATATTTTATTATATACTGTATATACTTTATTATGTATTTATTATATATACTTTTAGTATACAAATTACATTATATATTATAATTTTACCTATCACATATATATATATTATAAGCTAATAAAAGAAACACTGGGGCTGGAGAGATGGCTCAGTAGTTAAGAGCACTCCGCTGCTCCTGCAGAAAACCACAGTTCAAATCCACATGGCAGCTAACAACCATCAGGTAACTCCAGTTCCAGGGGATCTTCTGGCCTCCTCAGGCATTGCGCAACACAGATACCCTTAAAGACATGCAGACATAACACACATATTATAATAAATAAATAAATGAATAAATTGGTTTTTTTAAATGTTAAGGTTACAAACACAAATTCAATCCATTCTTAAACACCCCCCCAAAAAAAAGAAATAAAGAAAATGTAGGACAAATACAGTAAAAAATAGAGTACACCATGGACAAAGTGAAAATCTTAGAAGTAGAGAGAAAAAATAGAAAGCAGAAAATTAAATGATAGACACAAAGCAAGCTAAATTGTAAGCTGTCTAAATTTGCCAGTTAAAATTCAGAGAGCTGTCAGATTATATCTTTAAATCCAGCTCTATGTCATTTAAATGAAATATATCTGAAACAGTGATTTGGAAAAGTTGAAAGTAAAGTTATGGGGGAAGATATACCAGGCAAATTCTAAAGAAATGGAAGCTATTAACATAACAAATGGACCATAGGCTGGGCATGGTGGCACACACTGTAATGCTAGCTTCTTGGGATGCTGAGGCAGGAGTATCAAAAGGTTAGAGCCAGTCTGGACAACTTAACAATGTTAAGGTTCATGTTTCAAAATATATGAAAAAGGATGAGGGCGGGGGACTAGGGTAGGTCAATGGTAGAGCACTTGCCTAGCATAAGCAAAGCCCTGGGTTTAATACCCCAGTACTTCAAATAATCGTAATATAAAAGTAAAGTGGACGTCTGGAAAATGCATACCTAGAAGCATAACCTCACTTCTTTTTACCTGAGACAGTGTTAGCTTTCTTTTGTTATTACTAGCATGCCTTTTGTACTGGTTCATTTTTCATTACTGGAACCAAGTACCTGTGACAGTCTGGCTTTAAAACAAAAAGAGATTTATTTGGTGCACAATTCTGGAGGTTCAAAGACATGGCACTAACATGAGCTCATCACTGGTGACTTCATGGCCAATGATATTATAGTAACAGGAGCCTCTGTGGGAGTAGGAGATCACATCACTAAACAGGAAGACAAGGAGCGATTGAGGGGTTCAGACTGAATTTTCTAACAACTTGCTCTTAGGAAAACTCCAGGAGATCAGCATTCCTATCTAAAGGCATCACCTTCAATTGTCTAAAGACCTTCCACTAAGCCCACCTCTAAAGCTCTCACCTGCCAGCATCACTACACATCACTACTGCCAAGCCTCCAACACATAAACCTTTTGCGAATATAGTCATGCCGCGTCCAATCCATCTCACCTTTTAACTCCCCAAAGCTTTCTGATCAAATGTATAACTAAACTAAAAATAAACTAAACTTATAACTAAAAATAAAAAGTGCCTTGAGTTTGAATGCAAATAATCCTTTTCAGGAAGCAGGAGGAGTAGTAAATGGAGTGGTAGATCAGGAAAGGGATGGAATCTGTTAAAGGATGTGCATCAGGCCAGTTACTGCTTTAGGAAATTGGAGTTCAGTCTAATGGGTAACCCCCGAAGAAAGAGTTCAACAAACTTTAGGGTAACCTAAAACTGAGAGGCCAGGAAGCAGGGCTATTGAAACCCTGACCTCTCCACCCACCATTAATTTAGGAATTCTTTTGAGGTGTCATAACTTCCAGCCTGCCCTGGGTATGAGCCAAATATATTCCTCAAACGGAGTTGTAGGTGCTTAAAAAAAGCAAACTTCAAAGTAAATTGTCACAAAAGTGTTCATTGCAGAGGATGACTACACAATATCAGAAGAGTTATTGCACCAAACATTCACAATGAGCGATGTACATGTAAATTACAGTCAGCCCTTTGTATCAGTAGGTTGCACAACCAACAGATTTAACCAAAGTTATTCAGAAAAAAATTATATGTACTAAACATGTACATACTTTTCCTTGTTATATTTTTCAAACAATACAGCATAAAATTATTAGCACAACATTTACACCATGTTAGCTACTAAAAATAATCTAGTGATGATTTTAAGCATTCAGGAGGATGTGTGTACGTTATATGCAAAAACCCTGCCATTTTTAGGAGATTTGAACATCCTCAGATTTGGTATTCAAGGAGAATCTTGGTTTAATCCCTCATGAATACTGAAGGGAGACTGTAATCAGCTTCAACATATATGAATGAATATTAATAACATTAGAGAAAATCTACCTTTGCAGTAGGTGGTATCTATGCCCATTTCTCAATTACCATTTTGTCAAATAGATTTAAAAGGACAGTAAAGACCTGGAACTGGAGAGGTGGCTCAGCCGTTAAGAGCACTGTCTGCTCTCCCAGAGGACCTAGGTTTGGTATCTAGCACCCACACCACAATTAACACCCATTCTTAACTCCAGTTCTAGGGGATCTGTTGCCCTCTTCTGGCCTCCATGAGCATTACATGACATGGGTGAATTTTCATGCAGGCAAAACATTCATACATATAAAATAAAGATAAATAAGTAAATTTAAAGATAATAAGAACCCATAAGATTTTACTAGTCTGATATACAAGCTTAGCTTTAAAAAACATAAAAAACTTTCTGGGTGTAGTGACTCATTCCTATAATCTTAACACTTGGGAGATGGAATCAGGAGGACGTCCAGCTCTAGGCTAACCTGGGCAGCATCATGACACTTTGTCCACACCCCAAAATAAAAATCTAATGCCAATTTTTAAAATGCCTATTCTTCTGAAAAACACACAAAATTATTTCCAAAAACTGACAGTTTTTTTTAGGATATAAAGTAATGATCAATACATTTTCAAGAACTGATATACAAATTATATTTCCAGACTACAAATTAAATTATACATCAATGAAGAGTTATATAAAAGTCTATTCATTTCCATGCTTAAGTGCACCTCTTAAAGATTAATATATCAAAGAAGAAATCACAATAGAAAATTTTAAGTTTGAGGCTAGGGATGCAGTGCAGTTAATAGAAAGTTTGCCTGGAATGCAGGAAGCTCTGGATTTGATCCCTAGCCCAGAATAAACCAGATGTGATGATGCACACCTGTAATCCCAGCACTCAGGAGGTAGAGGAGGGAGGGTCAGAAATTCAAAGTCATCCTTGGCTCTATAGAGCGTTAAAGACCAGCCTGGGATACCTGAGACCCTCCTTCAACAAACAAAAAAACAAAGGGGGCAGGAGAAATGGCTCAGCTGTTAAGAGCACTGACTGCTCTTGCAGAAGATCTGAGTTCAATTCTTAGCACTACATGGAGGTTAAGAACCATCTGTAACTCCAGTTCCAGGGTATTCAACACCCTCTTCTGACCTCCTTAGGCATTGCATGGTACAGGTACACTTAGATGCATGTAAGCAATACACTCATGCACATAAAATAAAACTAATAAATTAAAAACAAAAAATCAAAAGGTCAGGTGTGGTGGCACATGACTTTAGTCGTAGCAGGTATCGAGGCCAACCTGGTCTTCATAGTGAGTTCCAGGCCAGCTGGAACTCCCAGACAGGGAGACACTGTCTCAAATAACAAAACAAAACAAAAATGAGGGCTAGAGATGTAGCTAGATGGTACAGCACTTGTTTGGCTACACCGGACCCGGAGTTCAATCTCCAGTACCACACACACACATCTTACCGATGCAGCAAGAATGTGATCTGACGAAAGTTTATGGCCTTAAATGCTTATATTTAGAAAGTGGAAAGGGTGGCTGAGGCTTAGGTGTGGAGTCCTTGCCTAGTATGCCACAGTCCTATGTTTGACATCCACTGCCACTGGCACACACATGTGCACATGAACACACACACATACACATACACACAGAGACATGTAGAGAAGCTACAAATTAAAAATCAAAGCATCCACTTAAAGTGTTAAAACAACCAACAAAGCCAAAGAAAGTAGACCAGAATAATACTGGTAAAATCAGAGGTAATGAAATAGAGTAGGAGAGAGGTGGTAGAGAGAATCAGTGAAACCAAATGCAAGTTCTACGGGAAGATTATTTTTAAGGTTAATCCATGCAGAGATTTATAGAAGGAAAATAAATGACAAAGACGAACAATATTCTGAATTTTAAAATGATAAAAATTGGGCTAGTAAGCATAGATAGGAGGACAATATGAGAAAAATCAATCTGATTTTTAAGAAGAAAAATAGAGTCACATGTGATGTCCTATGCCTAATCCCAGAGGCGTAAGTAAGAGGATCAGGAGTTCAAGGCCAGCCTCAGCCACACTAAAAGCCTGTCTCAAAAAAACTAATCAGAAAAAGAAATTTAAATATTCCTATAGAGGCAAAGAACTAAACAAGCCAGAAAGACTGCTCAATGGTTAAGAGTATGTATTGCTCTTGCAGAGGATCTGAGTTTGGTTCCCAGCATACGTGTTAAGCTGCCCATAACTTCCTGTTATCCAACTCCAAGGGGATCCAACACCTGTGGCCTCTTGAAAAGAAAAAGCTACTTGTGAGTGGAGTTTAGAATAGAAAATACGCAATGACCCAAAAAAGAATCACACACACTCACCAAGAACATTAACTTAAATCACTTTGTAAGTGAGCTCTACCCATCATTCTAGGAACAGATAATTTCCACTTTATACAAACTTAGCTAGCAAATAGAGAAAGAGCCAATATTCTTGAACTCATTCTATGAGACCAGTGAAACTCTGACACCAAAATGAGACAAGGAAATGTGCGGAATAAATGTTACAGGTTCTCATAAATGGAGATGCAGAATACTATCAATAATTCATAAGGAAACAAAGTTCATTTACGGCAGGAATGCAAGAGTAGTTTAGCATTAGAAAATTCATAAATATCATTTGCCAAACTAATGTATTGAAGGAGACAAATTATCTCAATAAATGTAGAAAAAAAGATTTGTAAAATTTAATGTTTAATCATGATTGTAAGTTTTTAATAAACTAGAATAAAAGGAAACTTTTGAAGCTTGGTAAAATAGCACCCATAAAAACAAGAGTACACATTACTCTTGATAGTTATATATTAGAAATATTCCTTTTAGAATGAGCTCATGATCATACCTGCATGTAATACTGTACCAACAAAGCAAGAAACATAATAGTATAAAGATTGGAAACAAAACCCAAAACTGTCATTATATTTAAATTAGAACATTTTCTGCACAACAAATGTAACCAACCTCCCCCAAAAGTAAGTGACTTAAAATAATAACAGTTTTATTTGCTTGCAGTTCTTATGATTAGTAATTTGGGCTGAATTCAAAGAGGTGATTCATTTGCAGGGCTTCCTGGGATCATTTATATGATTGTATCATCTAACAACTTGAATTTGAGCTAGATGATTGGATGGCCCCACATGTCTGGTGACAAATGCTGGCTACTGGTGTGTCAGTTTAGGATTTCCTACCTGTGATAGCTTATCTTCATTCTCTGTGGCTCCTTTATACGGTAGTCCCAGAGTCAAGTGCTGAGAGAAACAGATGCAAAATCAACGAGGCCACTTAGAACTTGGTTGGTCTTCGAAATTCTTCACCACTATGTTTCACTGATCCAAGCAATTCACAAAGTCAGCTTAGCCTCAGAAAGTCAAGACATCAGTTTTCTTCTCTTTTTAAAACTTTTATTTCTATTTATTATTATTGGGGGTGGGTTGGGGTGGGTGGCTAGGTACGTGTGTGTATACGTACAATGTATATGAGAGAGATCAGGTATGTGCACACCGTGCTCCATGTGTGGGAAATCAGAGAACAACTTTCAGAGTCAGTTCTTTCCTTCTACTGATGGATCCAGGGATCAAACTCAGCTGGTCAGGCTTGTGCAGCAAGTGCTTTTACCCACTGAGCCATCTTGTTGGTCTTGGTTTTTTCTTGATGAGGAGAAATAAATATAAGCAAAGGACACACATAAGGCAAAATGAGGGGCATTGCAGCCATCTTTACAAATAATCTGCACTACGAAGTTTAACGCAGTACCTAAAAATGATTTAATCTGTAAGCTCTATACAGACCAAATTATAAAACTATTGACAGATGCCCAAATAATAAAAATAACCATCATCATGAATAAGAATATGCTATAGAATATTGTTGCTACATGTTCTATCCAAAATTTCCACAAGGAACTTGACAAGCAGAAATTCCAAAAGTAGGCATGATACTCCTGAAAGAGAAATGGAGAGATAACTTGAAGTGAGGGTTTCAAACGTTTTCATCACAAAGAAATAATCGTTACGATGATGGATAACCTCAGTGTCCTGATACATTGATCACACAATATACAAATGTGTAAAACATCATGCTACTCCCAGAAAGATGCATGATTATTATCCATCAGCTATAAAACAAATTTAAAATCTTAGCACTGGGGAGCCAGAAACAAGTGGATCTCTGTCAGTTCAAAGCCAGCCTGTTCTACATAGCGACTTCTGGACCAATCAAGGATACATAGTGAGACCCTGTTTCTTTAAAAAAAAAAAATTAAGAAGTAAAGATAAAATTTTAAATGAAAAAAAGGAATCTTCCAACCAGTTATCAAAACTCATTGTATAACTGATAATTGAAATAGTGTGGTATTCATGTGAGGTCAGACCAATAAAACAAACTACATATACATGAATATTTGGTGTGGGACAAAGAAGGTCACTGAGACTGATAGTGCTGAAATTATTGCTTGTCATCAGTAAAAGGAAGGTCTGTTGGGGCTGGAGGGATGGCTCAGCAGTTAAGAGCACTGGCTACTCTTGCAAAAGATCTGGGTTTGTTTCCCAGCACCCACATGGTGGCTAACAACCATCCTTAACTCCAGTTTCAGGGGGTCTAAAGCCTTCTTCTGTCCTCTGTAGGCATTGCATGACATGGGTACACTTACATACCTGCAATTTTGTGTTGCTTGTAACAGAATATCTAAGAGTGACTAATTTATAAAGAACACAGATTTTTTTCTTAAAATTTTGGAAACTGAAAAGTCCAAGGTTAAAGTCCCTATGTCGTCAAAGCCTTCTTGCTGCATTATCCCATGGTAGAGTGGAAGGCCAAGGGTGCATTAGAGCATGGGGGAGGGGCCCAAGAGACTTCCAACTTGCAGCCTCAAGACTGATTATGATTGTCACTAATCCATTCATGATGATGACTGCCTCAAGACCTAAATTCTTCCCACTAGTCCTCACCTTCCAACACTATTACAATGGGGCATTACATTTCTAACACATTTATGGAAGAATTCATTCAAGCCAAAGTAGACATAAAATGAAGATTTGAGGTAGAGCTGTTCATAATAGAAGAAATGAGAACTACATGTTTGGACACTATACTACATCATGAAGAAATTATTAGACACTATTCTGGAAGAATTATGGATGCCCTTTCTTCCTGATGGAATTCAAACTTCCTTAGGCCCTTTTCAAAAGTCTCCCGGTCATGCCCCAATCCTACTGGAAGTTCGTCCTGAAACCCCCTGTGCAGTTAGTTTTTGTCTGACTTGACACAAACTTCAATCACCTGGGAAGGAAAAAAAACCGCAACTGAGAAATCATCTCCAGCACCTGGCCTATGAACCTGATTGTGAAGCATTTTCTTAAAGGTTAATTACCCAGTCTTGGCTGTGTAAGAAAAGAAGATAAGCAAGTCAGAGATTGCAAGCCAGTAAGCAGCCTTCCTCTGTTGTTTCTGCCTCAGGGCCTGCCTCTAGATTTCTGCCTTGAGTTCCTGTCTTACCTTCCCCCAATAATAGTGTGTGAGCTGTCAGATGAAGTAAATTCTTTCTTTCTCAAGTTGGTTTTGGTCAGTGTTTTATTACAGCAACAGAAAGCAAAACAATACACTCTCTTACTCAGACAGCACATAGTTCCCCAAGACATGAATGCTCCCAAACTGGGAGGAGTAATAAACCCAACTTCCCTTATATCAGGCTTGTCTGGTGGTCTTCAGTTGGAAGACATTAACAGACTGAACACAAAGTTCATATCTGCAGACTTGAACTCTCTAGTTGAGCAATGTTTGGCATAGGTGTGACCCATAATGACTTAGAAAAGTAGAACAGATGTGGAGTTGAGAGTATACTGATGTGTTGGAACCAAAGAGTTGGCTTAGTGCATGAGGACATTTGCTGCCTTTGAGTCTGCTGGGCTTGAATCCTAGGACCCACATGGTAGAAGAAGAGAACGGGCTCCTGTAAGTTGTCACCTGACTTTCACACATATACTGGGACACATGTGTGCCTCCCCACACAAATATAAATAAGTACAAGAAAAAAATTTTTTTCAAGAGTGTTTAGATGTGATTTATGGGTAGGACCCTGCACTAGGTGATTGACACTGAGACAGAGAAGTGACGTCAGGGCAATATTTCTGGCTGGCAAAGAGGAAGTCGTCACCGTGTCCTCACTTAACTCAGCTTCCTTTCAGTCATTGGCATCTTAGAATACAGATGAAAATTTGTAGACAATGGGGCCAAACTGACTTTAGCAAAAGGAAAGAAAAGAAACAAGAAGACAAAAAAAGAATGAGGTCTTCAGGTCCTAGTGTTCCTAGGGTTTGTTGTGTCTTGCTGTTCCTGCACTGGTCAAGAAGAGAGGTATGCTGTCTCCTAAGGGTCAATGAATACATATTTGTTTAAGCGTATCTCCATATCTGTTATCCACAAACCTCAAGAAGATATTTTACAGATGAGAAAATGGACTCAGAGAGGTTGTTCAAGGTTACTAGGTCAATGAGTTATGGAAGTAATAGCTCAACATCCCTGTACCTGGCTTCACACACCACCTGAGTTTGTCCTTTGACACTGACAGCTTGGGCATGAGCTCCAAGATGCATATTCAGAAAAGCATGTTACAGGAATCCAAAGAAGCAAGGAGCCAGATGCAAAGAGATGTCCCCTGACGGGCTATTCAGAAAAGCACCTGGTCCTTCTCTCCCCTTCCTCTTCCAAACAATCAAGAAGGAACTACTCACAAAACCACGAAACACTAGAACTAGGGGTGAAGGAAGGTATTACTGAAACTGGTCACTAGGCTTGCATGTCACCAGGCCCCTAAAGCAGCTTCCCTAAAAATAGCAACAGGAGGTGGCTCGCATCCATCCACATCATCCCCATGACTCATGTCGTAGGCTCTTCCTTTGCTTGTGGAAATGAGACAATTGGAGTGCTAACAGGCCAGGTTGCTGGAAATGAACAGTGACCTCTGGGATCTATCCAGACATATCTATTTGCCTGTTAGGAAGCCTCGTTGGCCATCATATCTCTCTGAGTGCACCCAGGTACTTGGACAGATTAGAAGTCCTAATATCCTGCAGAATGGCTCACAGTGAATAGTCCCTCCATCTCTTTCAGTTCTCAGTACTTGGCTCTTCGGAAATCTGGGAGAGATGAGAGGCTGTTTCAAAGGCAACTGTAAGCAGAGGTGTGTGCCTGTGGGTAGAGCCTACTCAGCTGCTAGAGACTCTGGGCTCCATTCCTATGTTATGGCACCTCTGCTTCCTGTCTATTTTTCTCAGCTGAGCTCAGGGCTAGGGATGAATTCCTTCAAGACTGGCCTTTTTCCCCCCTAGAGTGAAATATTACCATCTTTCTAGATTATAGAAACCGAATAAAATTTAAAAGGCATTAGAATGCTAGCAGCCAACTTGGTTAGTCCTCCCAAGCAGAAGCAAACGAGACTGAAAAGGGATGCTCACAGCAACATTCTTGTGGAGGGAACTCACTGACTTTCTTAGAAGCTTCATACCAGAGAAATCCCATAGGCATGTTAAATCAGCTTGCCCCAGTCTTTTCTATCTCTTCCTTGGCTGACTCCAATATACATATAAAATGTCAGTCTAACATCAGGCGCCCTTGCCCCTAGAAGGTCTACTCTGCTCTGACCCAGAGAAGTCACAGACTCGGTGAACAGCCTTAGTACTTTCTTGTTTTGCTTCTTTTCGCTTAGTTTTGTTGCTGTTATTGTGTTTTTCGAAACATGGTCCATTAGAATTCATGATCTGAATTACAGGCATGAGCCACAATTCCAGCTGTGCTTCCATTCCTGAAATCCCATGTTCCACTCTCTGGCCCCAGTTCTTTATCCTTTTAGCTCAATCACTCTATTACAGTCTCTCCATCTATTGTAGATCCCAAGGAACCCCTCAATTTGTAGAGAGTGTGGTGTTGTCTTTTCTTTCACTGATTCTGTCTCAGTCAGTCTCCATCTCAGTTTCAGGGAAGAGAGGTGAAGCAGAGAAGGTGGTCTTCTATTTGGTCAGAGTTAGGGCTGTAGCTCTCTCTGAAGCTGGATGGGGAGGAGAAGGAAGGGAGCGGGTCGGCTGGGTTAGGGGCCTGAAGAGAAGCTAGCCAGAACAATTGAGAACAAAGGCTGGACACTCTTCCGCTGAGGTCCAGAGCCTGGCCTTGGCCTTCTGTGAACAGCTCCAGGAAATGGCTGAGATTCCAGATTTGGAAGGAAGAGACCTGTAAACAGGAGCTAGGCTCTGAGACAGGAGAACAGTCTCTCCATGTTGTGGGGAGAGCACAAGGCTATCAACTGGATGCCGCAAACTTGTTAACTAAATACAGATAGAGGTGTCAGAACTGGAAAGAATCTGGGCAGACTCTTCATTCCAACCACACTGAGGATGATTCAAATAGTTTCAGTGATGGGATGTTCATAAAAATGAGCAAATAGGGATCTGGAGAGATGGCTTAGTGGTTAAGATCACTGACAGCTCTTGCAGAGGACCTGAGTTTGGTTCCCAGCACCCACATGGCAGCTAAAAACCATCTGTAATTCCAGTTCCAGGGGATCCAACACCATCTTCTGACCTCCTAGGGCATTGCATGACACAGGTGCAGTTACATACATACAACCAATACATTCATACACATTAATTAAAAATAATAATTTAGGGGCTAGAGAGATGGCTCAGCCATTAAGACACTGGCTGCTCTTGCAAAAGACCTGGGTTCAAATCCCAGGACCCATATGTGGCTAGCAACCATCTGTAACTCCCTTTCCAGGGGATCTGGTACTTTCTTCTGTCCTCTGTGGGCACTGCATGACATGGGGACACTTACACACATGCAGGTATAACACCCATACAATAAAAAAGCAATTAAAATAATAATAATAAATTAAAATTTTTTTGATGAGCAAATAGAGTTGACACTTACCAAGCCCTAAATTGTTTTATGTTTAATCTCATTCCAGTTTTACTCTAGCTCTCAAGGTAGGATCTATTATTAATATTCCCACTTTACAGATAAGGATGAAGGAGGCAGACTCTGCCCAAGGCCTCATAGACCTTATTTCCTAGTCTCTGAGCAAAATGTGGACACACTCTGTGAGAACTTCCCGGCTTGTCCCAGGTTCTGTCTGAGTCGTTCCCATCTTGTACTCTCCTGGCCATCTGTCCCTGGAAATGGACCACGGATGTGCATTTGTTCCCCTCTACTTTGTTTCCTTGGCTGCAACCCCACAGGGCTCTATCTTCAGCTCCTGTGTACTGAAGCCCCATCTCTGGGTGTCCATTCCACTCCAAGAGAAATGACTAAAGTCTAAGATTTGAGTGTAGGCATCAAATAGAGCTGTGGGGTTGAAGGACTGAGGTCAGTGTGAGGATTTCATTTATGAAATCGTAACTTAGGGCTAGAAAGATGGCTCCAAGGTTTAAGAGCACTTGCTGTTTTTCCAAATGACCCAGGTGTTTTTTTAACCATTAAATCTTTTATTTTTATTTACTTAACATACTTATTTACTTACATGTTTACACTTTGACATTTCCCCTTTTTTTAAAATTTGAGAACTCCAAAATAATCATTTAAAAATATTTTTATTGAGTTTCTGTGCATTTCATATAACAGATCTTAATCAAATTCAGACCCTCCCTCCCTCATCTGTGCCCCCTCCTCCCCGGCCCGTATCTCACCCCACCTGATTTCATGCATTCTGTCACATATGTAAAGTCCTTTCCAGTCAAGCATTTATATCCACATGTTCTTCTGGGGAAGTTCATCCACAACAGTCTAGTCAGCCTATCCAGAGTCTTTCCCTTTAAGGAGATCCCCTTCTAATAAGTTTTTTTTGTTGTTGTTGTTTTAAAGAAACCTTAACTTAGACATGAGGTAAACCTTAGTACTGAAGTTAGGGTCACATGCTATGGCTCAAGTGTAGAAGCCTGTAGAAGGCAGTTTCTCGCCTCTGGTCTCCTCCCAGTTCTCTAAGGCACCGTGGGCCAGGCAGGAAGCATCGGTTTCCTCAAAGCCGCTTCCCTACTGGGACAGAGTCTCAGTCACAAACAACTACCCACCCCGCCCCTCCTTCCCTTGCCGCTGTAGGCTCAGAACTGCAGGACAAAGTGCGTTGGACAAGGGCAGGGACCTGAGAGCAGCCATGGGCTCCGGAGGAGTGGGCCTCCTGGGTCGGTGGCCCCTGCCTCTCCTGCTTCTGTTCATCATCGGTGAGTGGGACTCTCCCTCCCTCTCCTAGCCCTAGCTCCTGGATCCACAGCCTGGATCCAAGGTCCGACAGGGCAAAAAGGCTGCCTAGCTCTTTGTTTCTCATTAATAGTGGGAGTACCAGAGATGATGGTGATGATGGTGAGGTGTGGGTGTGTGAGTGTGTGGGGGCGGACCGAAAGTGCTTTGCAAGCCGTGGCTTGGATGTTGCCCACGCTGGCTCTGTGCACTCTCAGGTAGTCTCTCATTTGGAAATAGACTTTCAGCAGTTCAGGCCACCCAGCACACCCCTACACAAGTCACAGAAGGGGTGTGGGACAGGGAGCTAGGGGCCTTGTTGGTAGTCAGGCTGTGCCTCTCTTTCCCTCCCAGGATGCAAGGCTCAGGATTCTCCACCCCAGATCCTAGTTCACCCGGAGGACCAGCTACTTCAAGGCTCCTACCCGATCAAGATGAGCTGTGGAGCCTCAGGCCAACCGCCCCCCACCATCCGCTGGCTGCTGAATGGGCAGCCCCTCAGCAGGGCAACCCCAGACCTGCACTACCTCCTGCCTAATGGGACCCTTCTACTGCAGTGGCCCCCTGCCAAGGGACTGCCCCAAGATGACCAGGACATCCGGTCAGCAGTCCTGGGTGTCTACACATGTGAGGCCAGCAACCGGCTGGGCACAGCAGTGAGCCGGGGCGCCAGGCTATCTGTGCCTGGTGAGGCTTGGGAGGGGAGGCTCAGGGTGAAGCAAAGCTAGGTTGAGATGCCTTTGCTCAGGGAAATGTGAGGGGCTGTCTATGAGGGGTCTAGGTTTGGCCTTAGAGGGAGAGCTGGGCTAGGCTTGGCCAGGGGAGGCCTGGGAAGTGGGTACAGCAGAATGGGGTAAGCATGCTGGGAGATGCCTGCCAGGCAGGACTCTCGGGAAGGGAGGCTATGGCCATGCTTTCTGCTGACCCACTGTCCTTCTAATAGTCCTCCAGGAGGATTTCCAGATCCAGCCTCAGGACACAGTGGCCGTGGTGGGCGAGCAGTTGGTTCTTGAGTGTAGGCCACCCTTGGGCTCCCCGGAGCCCTCAGTCTCATGGTGGAAGGATGGGAAACCCCTGGTCCTCCAGCCAGGGCGGCACATAGTGAGTGGAGCCCCTTTCCCTGGAACTCCCTTCCCACACTTCATCCTGTCTTTGGGCACACCAAGGGACTCCTTTCCTGTGGTAGATTTGAGGAAAGGAGGACAGGGAGGCTTCAAGTCGCCTTCCAGCCTCTAAGCCTCTCCTCACATTAAGACTTCACAGAGTATCTGAACCTGACAGGTGTCAAGGAATTCCCTGCTGGTGGCAAAAGCGGAGAAGAGTGACAGAGGGATGTACACGTGCATAGCCACCAACAACGCAGGGCAACGGGAGAGCCGAGCAGCCAGGGTGTCTGTCCAGGGTAAGGACAGAGGTCAACTAAAGTCCAGCATAAGGGTCTGGGGGGATAACTCAGTGGGTAACGTGGCCCCCCTCCCTGCACAAGCATGAGGACTTGAGTTCAGATATCCAATACCCACATGAAAGTCAGGCATGACTGTGTGTCTATAATGCCAGCACTGGGGTATGATGAAGACAGGTGGATCCTAGGAACTAGCCAGCCAGCCTAGCTACTCAGGTTCCTTGAGAGACCTTGTCTCAAAAAAATATGGTGGAGAGCAATAAAGGCAAACATCTAATGTCAGCTTTGGTTTCCACATTCATGCTTATACATACATGCTAACATACAACATGTGCATACACATACACCCCCACACAAATAAAGTCTCAGGTAAGATGGGGGCTCCAGCTAGGGTAATATGGCTAGGTATGGACTGGGGTTCAAGTATATAAGGCTCAGCCTGAAATCGGGGTCCAAGCGGTGAAGAACCCCCTGTGTAGGGCTACAGTGGAATCAGGAGTACTGTAGACCTGGAAACTGGGAGACTGGGTTCCTCTATGGGGAGAGGATGCTCAACTCCTCCATCCCTTCACTCTGGCTCCATCCCATCCCTATGCTCCCCACAGAGTTGAAGGACCACAAGGAACATCTGGAACTTCTGGCTATTCGCATTCAGCTGGAAAACGTGACCCTGCTGAACCCAGAGTCTGTGAAAAGCTCCAAGCCTGGGCCAGCTGTGTGGCTCAGCTGGAAGGTGAGATGGAGGAACTGGAGGCGAAAGCCCATCCAGAGTTCAAGCGAAGGCTGTCATGAGCTCCCCAGGCCCTCACCATTCATCCAACCCCTTCCCAGGTAAGTGGCCCGGCTGCA
Source organism: Eospalax fontanierii (assembly GCA_035773235.1). Lineage (NCBI taxonomy): Eukaryota > Metazoa > Chordata > Mammalia > Rodentia > Spalacidae > Eospalax > Eospalax fontanierii. Next base: position 28,692,623 of record CM069539.1, on the reverse strand, counting down.
CCTGCTGAGTCCTACACAGCCTTGTTCAGAGCCCAGAGGATCCCTGGGGACCAGAAAGCTCCATGGGCAGAGGTGCTGCTGGCTGGCTGGCAGAGCGCAGAGATTGGGGGCCTCCACTGGGGCCAAGACTACGAGTTCAAAGTGAGACCATCCTCCGGCCGGGCTCGAGGCCCTGACAGCAACGTGTTGCTCCTGAGGCTGCCAGAACAAGGTCAGAGGTGGCCCCTCTCCAGGATCTTGATTGGCTTGTGAGAGGGAGCTCCTTAAACGTAGGTCCCTGACTAGTGTGGGTCCTCCTTTTTGTCCTCTTCTTCCTGGTAAGGCAAACAGAGCTGCAGGAAGCTGCCCTTCTCCTTGCGGTACCCTGACTCTGTTTCTCATTCCTGCTTTTTGTCCTGGCAGAGTCCTCTCCTTCAGGACTCCTAACAGCCTCTTTCTTTTCTCCAGTGCCCAGTGCCCCACCTCAGGAAGTGACCCTAAAACCTGGCAACAGTAGTGTTCTTGTGAGCTGGGTCCCACCACCTGCTGAAAACCACAATGGTGTCATTCGCGGCTACCAGGTACTCCCTACCAGCAGACACAGCCTTTCCTAATGAGACCGACGTGCTCCTCTCCTCCTGAGTCCTGCAAAGCCTTGCTCTGACCACTGAGAATCAGCATCTGGGTAGATAAGTGCAGGAAACTTATGTTTGTTGTGATTCAAAAGCTTTCTTAACCAGTATTCCTGGCCACATTGTAGCAGATTACTGCTTCTGTCAGTCTGAAAGAAGTGACTCACTCAGTAAAGGAAGGGGAATAAGGCTGTGGTGCTTTCAGGAGTTGGGGGAAGGCAGTCTCTAGGAAGCTGGCAAGGCAGGTCGGCTGCAGCCCTATTTGAAGATGGTACTGGGGACAGCTGCTTGCCTTTGCTTGTACCCCAGGTCTGGAGCCTGAGCAACACCTCACTGGCCCCCGCCAACTGGACTGTAGTAGGTGAGCAGACCCAGCTGGAGATCACCACACAAATGCCAGGCTCCTACTGTGTGCAAGTGGCTGCAGTCACTGGGGCTGGGGCTGGAGAACCCAGTAGCCCTGTCTGCCTCCTTTTAGGTGAGGGACAGTGCCCACTCGTACCCTTCAGCCCCCTTGCCACCCTTCCATCCCCTCTGATCTTCCAGTTCCTCCCTCTCATCTGCTGGTCCCTTGTTGCCCCACTTACCCTCCCTCTGAGCTCCACGTCTCATACAGAGCAGGCCATGGAGCAATCAGCCCGAGATCCCAGTGAGCATGCTCCCTGGACCCTGGAGCAGCTCAGGACCACCTTGAGCCGTCCAGAAATCATTGCCAGTGGCGCTGTTCTGCTCTGGCTTTTGCTGCTGGGCATTGCTGTGTGTATCTACCGCCAGCGCCGAGCTGGTTTGCATCTGGGTCCAGGTGAGAGGGAAGAACCTGGGTGTACGGATCTCCCGGGGTCCAGCCAGACCACCACAGGGGCAGATGCTGGGCTCTTCCTTTAACCCTTCTCCCACTTTCTCCCAGGTTTGTACAGATATACCAGTGAAGATGCCATCCTAAAACACAGGTAAGAGGCCAAGAGGGAGGCGTCTGAGGTGTAGGAAAGGCAAAGGGGTCAAGGGTGAATGGCCCTGGGGCGGGGAATTGGGTGGAGTTCTGATCTACCCTTCTGTCAGTCCGTCCTGGTACTGACGGTCTCCTAGACTCCAAGTGATAGCAGATGCCTTCCCCTGTAGCCCACTCAACAGCTCAACAATCTGAATTGTAAAACATAAATGATTTTGTCAAAGGCTTCGCAGTTGACTTCCCGACCCTTACCCAGTGTTCTTGACACCTACTCTGTGGCTAAGTGACTAGTAGCTGGCAGGAGAGAACTAGGTCTCATGTGCTGTTTCATCTGTGTACCCAGTGTCTACTTAATAACCTCTGCACTCTGTGTATTGTCTGTTTAGCCATCTGTCTTACACATGAACCACCACTTCCAGCAGAAGGTGTTTAGCCCCTAGGTCATAGATTCTTGCATGTTATTCCAAATCAGGGCCAGGCAGTAGGTGCTTGTGCCCCAACTGCTTGGCTACCAGAGCTAGCCTGTTCTTGTGAGACAAGATTCTAAGAAAGAATGTATTCTCCTCCTCAGCCCCCATTGGCTGAGAATTACACTTAAAGATCATTTCCTCTCTTTGCTGACTTCATTGGTCTTCACATTCCAGGTCTGAATTACTCGATAGGCGTTCACTAGCACCTATTGTGTACTAGATGCATCAGGCCTTGGGCTGCCAGTCCCTTTCAGATTCTCAGTCCAGAATAGTTCCAAGCTGCCTGGCATATTCCTGAGATTTTCTGCGTTCTCTGTCTTCTGTCTTCCAGCTGTCCACTGGGCTTTGTCTGTTCTCTTCCCTGGAATCTTCTCCTTTGTCCTTGAGAGAAATTCTATTCTGGTTGGCTGATCTGTTCCTTTGGAATAGACTCCATCCACCAGGAACTTGACCAGGCAGAGATAGGCAGGAGAACAACCTGGAGTTGCCAGTTCAGTAGGTACCCCATACATAGAAGGGGCCGGAGTAGACAAACATAAATGAAAGAGAATCCCACTTTACCCTGACCAGAAAAATGGAGAGAGGGAAAAACAACCTGCATATGTTCACAGGGAAACATAAGCCATTTGTCTGGGTAGCAGATAAAGTATACAACGAGTCAGCGCAAAGGATAAGTTGGGAAGCTGGAAGCCAGACCAATGAAGATCCCCTTAGCCATGCTAGGCATCTGGGTTCTATCTTGGTAAACAGGAAGTACTTGAAGGCTCTAGGCCGACAAGTGTCTTGGTCAAATCATTGTTCTTGGATTATTCAGACAACTGGACACCAACATACACCACAGCAAACTCCTGCTCTGCCAGTAAAGTGATCTCACATTTCCTCAGCTAAATTCACAGCATGGGTCTTATACAGAGTCTGTTTGTTGCCATTTAGCCTTTAAGGAAATGGGGACTCAGAGACACTAATAGGTTTCTGAGATTATACAGACACTCTGGGATCATACAGCTAAACTGTGGCAGGTAGGGATTTTCTATCCAGGTTGGTCTGGTTCTACATTTGTTCTTTTTCTCTCACCGTTCATAACTGTCACTCCTGATACCTCCCAGCTCTAAGCAACTTGACCTTCCCCTAATTCCAAGCTAGAAAGATATGCTGAGCTGGGGGTACCAGGTCAGAGGTCCACAGGGGTATGTAAAGTGCTGAAAGCAGCAGTAAAGATAAATGGAAAGTGGTCGCCCTCCACTCCTGCTGCTGGCCTCTGAGCTGGAGGGCTTGGCTAATTTGGTGCTCATTTCTTCCTGTTCCCTGCCTCACCCTGCGACTCTTGCCTCTGCCCCAGAATGGACCACAGCGACTCCCCCTGGCTGGCAGACACCTGGCGTTCAACTTCTGGCTCCCGAGACCTCAGCAGCAGCAGCAGCCTCAGCAGTCGGCTGGGAGTGGACCCCCGGGACCCATTAGACTGCAGGCGTTCCTGTAAGCATGCCTGCCCCACGAGGCGGGGACCTCAGTGATGCAGAGTGGGGAGGTAGTATGCAATGTACTCACCATAACTTCTCTTGTCACTTTTATGACAGTAATCTCCTGGGACCCCCGGAGCCCTGGAGTGCCCCTGCTTCCAGACACCAGCACTTTTTATGGCTCCCTCATCGCAGAGCTGCCCTCCAGCCCCCTAGTCCGGCCAAGCCCCCAGGCACCAATTGCCAGGCGCTTCCCACCCCAGCTGACTGGGACCTCTAGCGCCTGGCCCAGCTCAGACAGTCTCTGCAGCCGCAGGGGACTCTCTTCCCCACGCTTATCTCTGGCTCCTGCAGAAGCTTGGAGAGCCAAAAAGAAGCAAGGTAAGGATAAAGAGATGAGCCATCCTCTAGGGTAGAGAGTGGTGGGACCAGGATTGAAGCTGGGTAAGGACTGAGGCCTCCCAGTTCCCATTCTCTCCAAGTGGACACAGACCACTTTCCCCAACCCCAGAGCTCCACTCAGCTTTTCTTTGCAGTAGTGGGCCTTGGGTCTGCAGTCAGTTTGACTTAGAGAACATTTAACAAGTACCACTGCCTGCCAGGCATGGGAGATGCAAGAGACACCAGGTCCAGCCCTTGCTTTCTTATGGATCCCAGTCATGCTAACCAGCAAACAACTATTGCCAGAGCTTGGCCCCAGGTGTCCAGTGCTAAAGAAAACCTCATGCTTTCAAGGAACTCATCCCACACATTATACACTTATCTGCTTGGGCACTAACTTCCAACTCACTTTTCAAAAAGGAGTATGTGTAATTGGACCTCTGTATCCAGAGATTTTGCATTTGCAAACCACCACACATGGATGGAAAATATTTCAAAAATTGCATCTGCCTTTCTTATTGTTATCCCCCAAATAGTACAGCACAAGAACTATTTACATAGCAGTTACAGTTATAGGTAACTTATGTATGGTTTAAAATACACTGGGTCATATGCAAATATTACATTTATTTAAGAAAGTTGAGCTTGTCTCAGTCTAGTGGCTCCAAGGGATGCTGGACCCAGCCCCTTATAATATCAAGTGATGACCCTAATTCTTTCTGGACAGATTTCTCTCGTTAATTCCAACTGCTTGCTTTTACTTCCTATGGAGAAGTGATTATAATCTCCATTTCTTGAGTAACTTCTCTGTGCTAGCTGCCTTACTGTCTCATTTAATCCTCATGATGGACTGGGTGGGCATTATTTTTCTACTTTTACAGACAGGAAAAGAACATCAGAATAACCAAGTAACTTGTTTAAAATCCCCAAATAAGCTTCAGAACTCATCTTTGAAGCCAGGATTGTATGCCTCCAGAGGCTGCTAATTCCCCAGGAAAATTGAAATGTATATATAGGATTAAAGAAAATAAAATTGGTTTTGAAAGTATCCATCTGGAGCCAGGAACTTTGCAATCTATTTTTATTGAATTCTCAAAAATCATCCTTTGGTATGGATGTTTACAAATGAATCTGAGGTTCAGAAGGTTGATGGGTTTTGCTGAGGTCACACTGCTGGTCCAGACTAAAGGACCTCTCTTTTGTCTGAAGTTCCTTCCATCTTAGCATGGCTGCCTAAAGGAAGATAGGAACAGGAAGAGATAGTTTTTCCCCTCTTTTTCTGGGGACTGAGTGAATACCAAGGCTAAGGACAGAGCCTATGACGGGTCTGAAAAGCCTATGCTAGCTGTCTCCTAACCGCTGCCTTTCCTTCCAGAGCTGCACCAAGCTAACAGCTCCCCACTACTCCGGGGCAGCCACCCCATGGAACTCTGGGCCTGGGAGTCGGGAAACAGGGCTTCCAAGAACCTTTCCCAAAGCCCAGGTGAGAGGAGATCCTATGTGGGAAGTGAGGGATGAGGCAGGCTTTCAAGTCCACCGACTCAAGCCCCTCCTGATGCTGCAGTCGGGGGACATGGCTAATTGGCCTGGACTGCAGACTGGGTTCTAAACACGTTGGAATCTGGACTGTATGAGATTTTGCTCTTCTCAGGCTCACGTTCTTACTCACCAGGAGCAGCACCCCGTGCCCTGGTTGCCTGGAGAGCCCTGGGACCACAGCTCCAACGCAGCTCCCATGAACTGGCAACTCGACCACTCCCTCCAACACCCGGCTGTCTTCATGGAACCTCCAATCAGAGTCAAGAGACCCAGTAAGAGGGCATGGGCCAAAAAGTAGGGCTGGGACACTAAGGACAAAAGAAGTGTCGCTGGGATTAGACATTGACTGGGAGGGGTGGACATGAAGAATGCCACTAATCAATTTTTCTCCTTCCCCCTTCCCAACCAGGTGTGTGGATAAACCCCAAGTTCCCTCCTCTGACCCACTGCCCTTGCCAGTCACTGCCCTTCCCATCCTTACTCCCTCCCGGCCCCCAAGCCCCCAGGCCTCTTCTCTCTCTGCTCCTAGCCTAGCTTCTAGCCGCCTGTCCAGCTCCTCACTGTCGTCCCTAGAGGAGGATCAGGACAGTGTGCTGACCCCTGAAGAGGTGGCCTTGTGCCTGGAGCTCAGTGAGGGTGAGGAGACGCCCAGGTGAGTAGCCTGGAAGAGCTGAAGGTACACTAGGCAAGCATGCTACAGAGCATGCGCATTGCCCTGTTCCTGCTACCACGCCCTAACCAGTGTACCATCTCCCATTTTTGCCTTTTCCTAGGAACAGCGTCTCTCCTATGCCGAGGGCTCCTTCACCACCCACAACCTACGGCTACATCAGCATCCCAACAGCCTCAGGGCTAGCCAACATGGGCAGGGCTGGAGGAGGGTCAGAGTCAGAGGTCGGGCGCTTACTGTGCCCACCTCGGCCTTGCCCCACTCCCACCCCCAGCGAGGGCTCCCTGGTTAATGGTTGGGGCTCAGCTTCTGAAGACAACGCTCCCAGCGCCAGGGCCAGCCTGGTCAGCTCCTCAGATGGCTCCTTCCTTGCTGATGCCCATTTTGCGCGTGCCCTGGCAGTAGCTGTGGATAGCTTTGGTTTTGGTCTAGAGCCCAGGGAAGCTGATTGTGTCTTCACTGGTATGTGGGGTTACCCCTGCCTTCCTCCCTTAAAGTTGACACAGCTCCCTTTCTCCTCAAAATCTTGCCCAAAAGTCATGTGTTCCTAGTCATTGTCACTAAAACAATTAGTTTTAGCAAGGTATGGTGACACATGCCTGTGACCCTAGTATTTGGGCAGATGTGACAGGAGGATCGTGCATTCCAGGTGAGCCTGAGCTATAGAGTGAGACTTTATCTCAGAAAAAAAAGGGGTGGTGGTGATTTTCTGTTGTTGTTGAATGATAGCTATATCATGGGTACTGGGAGAAATGTTTTATATGCATTAATATTAATAACTCCATGAGGAATATTCATTACCCATATTTTCCAAATCAGGAAACCTTAGGTCAGACAGATGCTGTTAACCTGCTCAAGATCCCCATAGAGTAAGGGCAGACTGTCCAGTTCTAAAGCCTAGAGGCAGCTGGTTGGGTGGCCCATTCCCTAACCTCTAGGACTGTCCTCTTTCCCACATGTGGTCCTAAGAAGGGCTGCTGCACAGCCACTGTCTGCTCTTATCTGTGTTTCATATGCCTCTTCTCTCCTGCTGTGCTTCCAAGCCCGGGATTGCCAGTCCATGGCCAAGGCTAAGGAGCATTTGAGCTCACTGTCTCTGTATTAGCAGAAGGTGATTTGCGGCTCATTAGCCTCCTGGAAGTTCATTTCCCATGTGCCCTGTAGATCCCTCATGACCGTCTTACTCCCCTAACTCTACCCTTTGACCCCAAGAAAAATGACAAGCCTTGTAACAAATGACAGGGCAAAGATTATTCAAGTGATGAGTGCCCATAAAGGAGGAAGGAGGCTTCCTAAAGGCTAGCGAAGGGAGAGTGTGGAGCGCCAGAGCTGGGCTGGGAAGAAACAGCTCAAGCTACTCTCTGGAAAACACATGCATCAGGTCCAGGGGGTACAGCCACTAGAACTGATGGACTGAGTTAGACTAGGTTATATTTAAGGCAGGATGTGTATCCTAAACCAGTCCTAAGCTTCCCACCCTAAGCTAGTCCCTAGAGACTAAGGGTTGGATCCTCTGTTGACCTGACTACCCTCCCTGTCAGATGCCTCATCGCCTCCTTCCCCTCGGGATGACCTCCTCCTGACTCGAAGCTTCTCTTTGCCTCTGTGGGAGTGGAGGCCAGAGTGGTTGGAAGATGCTGGAATTAGTCACAGCCAACGCCTAAGTAGGGGGCTGCCTCCCTGGCCCCCTGACTCTGGGATCTCCTTACAGCGAAGCCAGCTCAGCTGTCCTGTGCCCAAGTCTGGTGGTAGGTATCTGTCTGCTTGACTAACATGGTGATCTTGACTGAGGTGCTCTGGGGAAAAGCCTAAAGGGAGCCTGGGGTCTAGTAGCAGAGGAGCAGGTGATGGGTAACTCCATTCCCCTTCAACTTCCAGAGTCCTCCTGAACTGTCCCTGAGATGGCCAGAAGAGCATGCGAACCACTATCCTGTGTGCCCACAAGGCCAGCCTGTGGGCTCTAAGTCTTGACCTATGCTTCTCTGCAACAGCAGTTCACCTTTGCAGGGATCCTGGAGAGTTCTTCCACTGGGATTGTTAAAACAAATGAAAGCAAACTAAAATATGGTCTAAGCAGACCTGGATGCCCCTGGGAACAAGACAGCATCTTCACCTGATACCAGACTCTCGCTCCTCCGTTCCAGCCCCTCCCCATCCCCTACAACCAGAGCCTTTGATCTAAGCAAGCCTGCCTCCTGCACTCTCCACCTATGTGGATTATGGGAAGCCTATGCTATCTTCTTCACGGAGGACAGGAGAGGCTGGTGAGAGGGCCATGGCAGAGGGTGCTTAGAGGTGCCCTCTCAAGGCTAGCTGGGCCCCTCTCCTAGAGACCAGCTCAGCCCCCTCCCCAGCCACACCATGCATGGAAAATAAAGAAGAGCATCTAATGCAATGGACCCAGCCTAGTGCCACAGCTAAGAGTTCAAAGTTAGGTCAACTGAGAAGGCTGAAGAAAAGGAGGCACAAGAACATGGGAGAAAAGCACCATGCCATTCTCACTGTGAGCTTAAGGAACTTGATTCTATAAAACTGTAAGGACTTGAGTTCTGTGACATCATTCTTTGGGCATTGTTTTGGTAAGGGTACCTGCAGAGATGTAAGAGTTACCTGAGTTAGGGAGGGAATCAAGCATTCATTATTACTCAGGGAATGTCCTCATTTCTGCCATTGAAGAGGGAATGAGGTGCATCCACCAGCGTTCAAGCAGAATGTAGTTAAAGGAGGAGTGGGAGGGCTTCAGGGTCTTTTGATCTTGGAGAGCCAACCCCTGTTTCCTGCAGTTCCAGCCCTGCTCTCTAGAGATCAGTCCCAGATAGTTTATTAAAAATAGGCAAAGTAGCTCAATTCCACAAAAGGTAAAACTACCTGGGATGCTAGGACAGTAAACCCTTTTCAGACATCAGAACAGAGATGGGCATTGGTGCAAGAGTTCAGAGCCCTGAACCACTAAAAGCCACTGACGAGCAGGTGGACCTGCATCTCCCACACATGGAGAGAGAGGTTCTGGGCAGAACTTGCAGGTTTATGCTGTGCTATATAGTGCATGATCAGGACCAAGGAAGATGGTGGGAAGGGGCTGTGATTCAGTAGAAGGCCTAAGGACCCCAAACCAAGCATCTCTCTTCAGAGACCTAACTTTGAGTTAGGAAGTCAAACAGGTATGACCAAGCTGTTTCTTGACCTGTGCTTAGCAGGCCAATCTGAGCTGATTTCCAAGATCTTGAGAAGAGGAATGGGTGCTCTGGATACACATCCGTTCTATTTGTTTTTCCTTTTTTGAATTTAGTTTTTCTTTTAACTTTCTGGCAAAATTCTTCTTGAAAACAGTCCAACACTCTTTGCCAAACTGAAGGTAGAAAGGGAATTTGCATGCGTGAGCACACACACACACACACACACGTCGAAGTAAGAAGGCAAGGTCAGGGCTAGGGCTCAGAGAGTGCAGGCTAATCATAAAGCTGAGGCCTCAAACTTTCTCTGTAGCCGAGGCTGGCCTTGAATACCTTCCTGCCTCTACCTCCCAAGTGCTGACATCATAAGCAAGTGCCATAACATTGAGCACTCTTTGTGTTTCAGAAACTTATTATTTACTGTGAGGCATGTGTTTCTTTACAGAAGAACAGATAGGCCCCAGTGGAAGGCACTAAAGAAAAATGTGGCTCAACTCTCTGAAGGTGAAACAAGTGTCTACTTGTTGGCTATGTGAAAACTCCTTCTAGTTGTAATATGATATTGTGGTTTGGGTATGAAATGTTGCCCTAAGAAGCTCACATGTTTAAATCTTGTACCCGACCCAGTTGATGGTACTACTGAGAGGTGACTGGATCATGAAGGCATTAATTGCATCAATGGACTTCTAGGCGATAGGGTATGACTGGAGGAAGTAAGTCACTAAGATCATTATCTTTGAAAAGTATATCTTGCCCTGGTTGCTTCGTGTATGGCTTTTCCTGCTTCCTGGCTGTCTTAAGGTAAGCAGCTCTGCTCTACCACACTCTCTTCATCATGATGCTGTATCTTAAAACAGCCAAGAAACAAGGCCAGCCAACCATGGGCTGAAGTCTTAGCTGAAGTAAGTCTTTCCACTTTATTTGTATGAGATGTTTTGTTACAGTCATGAACAGCCGATTAACACGCTGATAGACAGTGGTCTTTTCTGTTTCAGTTCCTTTGGGAAGCAGGACAGACCAGTGTCATTTATCATCTGTCCTCATCTTGCACTTTTGACAGAAGCTCAAAAGGATGCAGAAGCTGCCAGTGTGTTGATTTTCAGACTCTCACAGGCCTCTTCTGATCAAAAGACAAGCAGAGTGCAGGTCTCAAAGCAGACATTTTTATTGCTTTTTGTACAAATGTGTCTCAGTTAGAAAGAGATGAGGGGAAGAACAGCCACTCTGGCTTTCAAGTCAACTGAAGCCATTGAGGACAATGGGCTTCAGTGAGTCATAAACATCATTGCTGGGAGGGAAGACAGCCCCATCCTTGCTCCTCTTGGCTCACACCCATTGGACAGGGGAGATGTTCCCATTTTTCCCTGTGGAACCCTCAATATGCTCATTGCTTCATCAAAGGTCATCTTGATTCCTAAGGAGAATGAAGAGGGTGCTGTTTGGTGATAAGCCATAGGACCGGATGAGCCTGTCTCCCAATCCACTTCCTGTATGGGGTACTCAGGCTTTTATGTACCACTCCTACCTGTCCTCACCTTTTGTCGCTTCTCAAGGATTCCTCCCTTCCCACCCTCATGGGCCCTCTCCTTTTGATCTCCTCAGCAAGCCCTTTCCTACGTCCCTGTTTTCAGTCACCATTTGGCCCATCCTCCCTGCCCTCTGCCCTGTTTCTTTATGATCTTTGGTCCCTACCTCTCGATGTTTCTGTCCTGGCCTTTGGCTCTGGCTTCGGCTCCGGCTCCTCCCAGGGCCCCGAGATCCCCGAGAGCTGCTGGAACCCCTGGAAGAATTGCTGCCGGCGGTGGAGCAGGTGCTGGTGTCCCGGCCGTGGGTCGGGAAGCTTGGTCTGCCGTATGGGAGCCAGGCCTCTTCTGCAGCACAGCAAAGAAGTGCAGCTGGGCCCCGGCAGGGAGGCAGACTGTCACTGCGTGCCTGTGAGCTACTCTGCCCACTCTCCCCACTCTCGGAGTTGACTAAGGGGCAGGAGCTGGGTTCTGACAGATTGGGGGCTAAAGAGAAGCAGAGTACCTAGCACATGACCTTGGCATGACAGGGGCTCAGAAATAAGTGGAGAACCCTCCACAGAGAGTTTAGGGAAAGGACAGAGCACCCAGACCCCACTTTTTTCTCATCCTGAGCTTGAGTGCTGGGAAAGGAAACATTTTGCTTAGAGAGAGTGAGAAAGACAAGAGTCAAGATCAATGCTGACCAGATGCATGAAGCTGACAGGTGAGCCAGGCGCCATCTGGGCTACTGACAGCTTCCAGGCCCCTCCCACTGCCTTGGTCCTCCTTACCATCGGGGTGGGGCCCCATTGCGGGCACCGCTCTCCTCCCCCCACTCTGCTCTCTCTCCAGGGAGGACATGCTGCCTGCTGTTCTCAGTCCCAAAGGCCAGCTTGCCTCTTCCTCTGGTGGTGGCAAGGGTGGCGGCGGCAAGTCTGGGGAGAAACCTGTTTTTAGCAGAATCTCCTGCTTCTCCTAACATAAGTGTTTCTCCCACCTCCATCCCTGACGCCAGGAGGCAAGTAAATGGGCCAAGGTTGGGTTTCATATGCTCCATTCTCCTTGGTTTTACGCTTGTCCCCTCTACTAACTGTCACTGACCCAGGCCCAGGGCCTCCCTCACCCCCAGGGCTGTGCTCCCTCCTGTAGGGAAGAGCCTTGGGTTTCTTCCGGATTCGGGCACGGGGTCCATGGAATGGGGGGGTCATCTCCCCAGGCACCTGTCGGGTTCTCCCTGTAGCGTTAGGAGACAGAGAGAGAACAGGACGGAGGGCACTGGAAAAGGGTGCTGAAGGTGAAGGGAAGGCAGCTTCGAAGGGATGCGCTGAACTGGGGGCAGACTGAGGGATGGCACTCACCTGGGGCACTGCCGGGTGTACTAAGGACAGGGCTGGGGTGATAGGAGGCTGTCGGGGCAGCACTCGGGCCAACAGGCCTCCCTTCCTGGCTGCTCAGAGTGGGCTGGGACACACTGAGAGGGGAACTTGGCCCAAGAGGCACCCTCCTGCAATGATATGAGGTCTTAGCCTTTGTTCATTCCACAAAACCAGGAGCCTAGTATGTGTCAAGTTTTATACTGTATACCCAGCTTAATATTCAAAATGGACAAGAAACAAGCTGTCATCCCCAAAGTCCCAAACTAGGGAAGGATAAATACATCTGTGGTTGCCATGCCTCGGAAGCTTGCAGACCTACTCTACAAAGAGACAGCCTGAAGGATGAGAGAATTCTGTCACTGCCTCCACCTTCCTCTCGACATCACACCTCCACTTAGACACAGCCATGAGACCTCTGTCTCCCCTTCATCTATCCATCCATCCACCCAGTCACCTCCTGAATAAATATGTACTCAGGACCTAGAATGTGCAAGGTGTTCTATACCTCCCTACCTGGGCATCTGATGGAGGTGGGGGATGTCAGTAGGGGGCTGGGGAGGGTCAGGAGGTGAGGGGGTTAGAGTGGCTGTGGACTGCTGTCCATAGGAGGGTGTGGGAGAGGGAGTTTCCCGTCGGGATGGAGCCACCAGACATGCTCCACTGGAGCTTGACTCAATCAAGCGGCTTCTCTCGGGCATTGGTGGGCACCACTCTTCTGGCTCTGAACTGCAGTTAAAAAAAGGCAGAGGAGGAGGAAAGGGCTGGGTGGCTTCACACCTTCCTTTGCCAGCATTTCTGCCCACTCCTCACCCCAGGAGGTCTTGGGCTGGTTCATATGCAACGAGCAACTGCAGCTGACAGGATCCTTACCCGCCCTCCAGCTCCTCAGGTCCCTCTGGGCAGCTCAGTTCACATGAAGGAGGAGGTGGTGGCAGAGCTTCTGGCCAGCTCAGAGAGGGCATCTGCACTGGTTTTCCCAGAAGCTTCACTTTGCCTCCCCTGGATCCTGAGGAGAGGAGAGAGGGGCACACCGGAGCATGCAGGAAAGAGTCAGAGTGAAGCAGCATGTCAGAAGGAAGTGCAGGAACGGGGGCCAGAGGGTGAGGTTATTGCAGACAAGGCTAGAACAAGGGTGTTATAGATTGGGATCATACCACTGTCCCCCTGGCTCCATTCTGGAGGAGCATACTGGCTCCAGGTGCCTGGGTCCCCAGAAGAATGTTGGGGGAACCCCCCATGGAAGGTCTGCAGTTCTTCCCCTACTGGGTCAATGGTGCTGTAGACAGGACCCTCACCAGGGGCATTAGCACCCCGGGAGGTCTGAGCCAGGTACAGGGAGATTCCTGCTTCTGAGGAGGAGAAAGAAGAAGGCCCAGGGGAGGAGGCAGTGGGCAGACACACAAACATAGGGGACAAAAGGAAAACGGAAGGCAGAAGGAGATCCCATGGGATCAACTTCCTCCCCAACCCCAAATCTGAAATGTCAAACCAAGGTAGAGGTTGGGTCTGGGAGTTGTTCTGTGACTCAAGTCCAAGTCTTATCCCCCATCCTTCAGGGATTAACCAAGTTTAGAGAGACCAGGACTCCTTAAATCCCTTCAATTTGCCCCAGTTGGTTGACAGAAGGAGTGAGAGGTGGGTGTGGGGGAGGACTGGGTGTAGGGGAACAGGGTAGGTGTGCCCCTGAGGGAATCAGAACTCCTCACCATTGTAGTATCTATCATCTGGGTCAGGATTGTTGGGGCAGCAGCTTCCCCGGGGTTCCTGGGCTGAGGGGCTTCGAGATGGGTGGGGCCAGGAGTCTGCCAGCCATGGGTAGGCAGCAGGGCCAAGGCCCATGGGTGGCCTGAGGGGGAGCAGGTGAATGTTGGGAATGGAGAGCCAAAAGAAGCCAGCAAAGGGGAGGAAGGAAGGAAGCAAGAGTCACAGGACAGTATGATGGTTAAGAACTTGAAGAGGCTCAACGCGGGAAGGCAGTGAACCCTGGAGGGAAAGGAGCGTTCTCTTTGTAGAAGCAGTCATCCTTAGGAGACAGGTCAAGGAAATTACCTGGAACTGGCTCCAGAGAGGCCCTCTGAGTGTGGAAAGGACACTGGGGAAGATGAGAGGGAAAATTGGAGAGAGGAGAGAGATGGCACTGGGGAGGTCTGAACCCCCAGGGTAAAGACTACTTACCTGCAGGTGTATAGGCAAAAGAAGCTTCCGAGAAGGAACCCGTAGAGAAAGAACAGGGGAAATGAGGTGAGTGATCAGAAACCTTCACTGTTTTCCATTCCTTGGCCCTGGTCCCACTTCTACTCAGGCTGCACTACCAACCAGTTTCCTCCAAATATCTCGGGATGGGACTCAGATCTTAGATTTTTCTTTTCTTCTGCAGCCCATACTGGCCTTGACCTCACTATATATCCAAGAATGACCTTGAACTCCTGATCATCCTGCCTCTGCCCTGTCCCAGGTCTGGGGTTACAGCAGGGCACCATCTCTGGCTTTGGTCTCACAATTATTCCAAAGCTCCCCAAGTGGTTCCCACATGAAGCCAAGCTTGGAAATCTCTAACCTCGGAGACTTCAGCATCTGTGCATCCTCCTACTAAGAGTAGTTGAATTCAGGTCTCTTTTCAGAGAACCAGTCTTCCCGTCCAGGACCCAATTTACACAATTTACTCTCTGCAATCCAGGTCACACCCCTCTGGTCAGGTCCCGCCCCGTCCCCAGCCCTGAAAAGGACTTTCCTGTTTACTAAGATTTAGCTGCCTTGCAAGTGTCAGATCTAAACCCTTTGTTCAAACACCGGTCCTGCCCCATCTGTGCCTACCCTTTGAATTCCAAGCTAGCTCCTAGCGCCACCTTGTGCCGCTCACCCGTTTAAGGACTGTGCTCCCAGTGTGGCCCTCCCCGGGCCACGCCCTCCCCGGGCCACGCCCTCCCCGGCCACGCCCTCCCCGGCCACGCCCTCCCCGCAGCTCCCGTCCGGCTCCCAAGGCCCCAGGCCCAGCTCTCACCAGTGTAGTGACTGAGTTCTTTGCGCTGCTTCTGGCGCCGATAGAGGGCACCGCAGAGCCCGAGCAGCAGAGCGCCGCAGGCCGCACCGCTGCCTGCTAGGAAAGCCGGCTCCCGCAGCACCCGAGCCAGCCGCTCCGCCAGCCCTGCACGCACCTCCGGCCCCGGCTCTGCGGAGGGCCGGGAAGCTGTGGGGGTCAGAGAGGTGAGAGGAGGAGGAACCGAAACCTGAGGCCTCGGAAAGCGCCATTCAGGACCCCCAAGCTCTCTAGCCCGGCTCTCCCACGCCCACCTCCCGACTCACGCAGCTGCACCGGCACCGGGGCACTGGCCACGCCCACGCCAGCACTGGTGGCTGCGGCCACCAGAGTTCGGTAGAGCAGACCCGGCAGCATTCCCCGGAATACCACAGAGCGTGCCCAGCCTGCTGCAGATCGGTTGAGGTGAAAGCGACTTTCGTTGCCCAGGCACCAGATCTAAGGAGGGTGGGACCTCGGTGTAGTCAGTAAAGAGATTTTGGCTCCAGGGAGAAACTTAGGTTCCAATAAGTAGTAGACAGAGTTCATCCAGGCATAATTCAGTCCTGGAGACACTCCAACCTCTCTCCTGTCCCCCAGCTCCAAACCAGTCCTAGGTTCCCTCCATCCTAACCCTAACCCCTAGGTACCCCTACCCCTCTGCCTCCAACCTTCTCACCCAAGCCCCCTGTCAAACATTATACCTGGTATTCAGTGATGACCCCATTTTGCTGGGAAGGAAGTGGAGGCTCCCAGGATACAGTGATGCTGCTGTTGCCATCGCCCCCCAAGGCCACGGCCACTCCCTGAGGGGGGCCACTGGGGGCTAGCCCAGGGTGGAGCATGGTGAGAAGGACACAGATCGTCATTGCAAGTTGTCCTGAGCTTCACCCTCCATGTTCTTACATTAGGGAAGAGAAAAGCATCCTCCTTTCCCACCCTTGCTCTCCAAATGCCCATCCTTTCCACTCTGTGCATGGGCTCTGTGGCCTTCCTTACCCTCCTCAGGAATGCTCCTGGTCACAAAAGGGCTTTCAGTCCCCAGCCCCTCCTGGCCTTGGGCTTGCACTTTGATCTGGACTTGGGTCCCTGGGGGGAGTCCTCTTAGCACAGTACTTTGTTTGTGTGGAGTCTGCAGGTCCAGTACTGTCCAGCTTCCCTGATCAAGGCCTGCTATCCTCCAAGAGACACGGAAACCCTGCACTAGCTGGACTGGACCATCCACCTGCAGGAGACAGGACAAGGTGTACCAAGGGCAGGGGAGGCTGGAATCACACAGGGTCTCCAGCCCAGACCCTCCTCCAGCCATGCCATCTTCCCCAGCCACTCACCTTCCACTTTCCCAGGCTCCTCAGATGCTCTTGTGCCCTCCATCATCATCCCCTCCCTTAACTTTACCCCTATGCCACACTCACTGTCCAGGACACCTGCAGGGTTCGGGGTCCAAGGACTATGGGCTCCTGCATTCGCACAACCACTTCAGCCAGTCCCTGCTGGCCTCTCCATGGGTCCTCCATTGGCCTGGATAGACTGTCATCTGCTGACCAAAGCGCTCATTCAGCAGTGGCCACCAAAGGCAAGGAGACTGGACTGAAGCTGTTTGTGTCCTACCTCTGCCTGCCTCACAGACTACCATTCAATGCAGCATAGCTCATCCGAGTCAGGGGAATCATTTGCAGAGGTGATCTGGGGAAGCGGCTTATGTGAAGGTTCTTTCTAACTCCATATGTATTCTTTAAAGGCCTTAACTCATCTCTAACAGTTACTCAATCTCCCAAGTCCCTTCTAGTCTTAACAATCAGTATTACATAGGCTAAGAGGCTCAGCAGTGGGAAACAACTGAGATGAATGAATATCACAACTCCTCAGTCTTCCCTCCTTCCTCTCTTGGGCCCTCTATGAGGGAGAAACATGACTTCCTGTTTTAAGCTGGGCCATTAGTACAGATCTTGCATTTCAAAAGAGAGTCTTGTGAGCTTCCGTGTTTCCATGGTTTAGGGAAAGGGGGTACTCTGTGTTGTTATGTGTCATATCCATAAGCCCAGGGCCTCTGACCTTACCCTGAGTGCGGACTGGCTCAGAGACAGGGCTGGGTTCACTGAGACCCCAGGCTCCAACAGCTCGCACAAGGAACAGGTAGATGGTATTGGGCTGCAGACCACTGACAGTGTGTGTTTCCAGTTGCACACCATCTGCCACCGTCCGCCACGTGTTGCCTGCTTCTTGGCTACAACAGGAATGAGGTGACAGGACTATTTGTCTACTTCATCTTACCCAGTCTCTAAGAAGCTCTGCTACTTCCTCATCTTGGGGAAGCATCACTGTCCAAAACAGCAAAGGCCCAAAGGACACTGGATCCCCTCTTTTTTCTGTTTTTTGTTTTTTTTTTTTTTGAGACAGGGTCTCCCTGTAGCCCCAGCTGGCCTGGAACACACTGTGTAGACCTGGCTGACCTCGATCTTCTAGAGATCCATCTGCCTCCCCCCGCCCCCCCAGTGCTGGGATTAGAGGCACGTGCCCTAGTTAGGTACCCTCTTTTTAATGCTCCAGTTTTGGACTCAAAGTTGTCTCCATGGACTTGGGGAGATGGCTCAGTTGGCAAAGCATAAAGACCTGAATTCA
The DNA here is from genome assembly GCA_035773235.1 of Eospalax fontanierii. Lineage (NCBI taxonomy): Eukaryota > Metazoa > Chordata > Mammalia > Rodentia > Spalacidae > Eospalax > Eospalax fontanierii. Next base: position 28,674,851 of record CM069539.1, on the reverse strand, counting down.
GAGCCCCAACACCCACATAAAACCTAGGTGTGGTAGCATGCATCTTGAATCCTTGCACTTGGGATTACAGAGCCCCAGAGTTCACTGGTCAGCTGGTCTAGCCAGTTGGTGACCCAGAGAGAGACCCTGCCTCAAAGACTTGGAAGAATTCACTTAATGTTGAGCTGTAGTTTCCATGTACACATGCACATTTGTGCATACACACTGGCAAGTACACGTGCACACATACATACATACATACATACACCAACCAAAAAAATTGTCTCAATACCTGAAAGCTTCTATTACATAAGAGGTGGTTGTGGCCCTAGCCTGTGAATTAGGCTTCCAGGTCAAGGTGACACTGTTCTTGGTTATTTCAGTGACTGCCGGCTGAGAGGGAGGTCCTGGAGGGGTACTGGGTTCTGAGGAAGGACCTGGTGATGGTCCCCAATCTTCTGCAGTGATAGATAATCATTAAGAAGACAGAGGGGGCAAGGAATTTGTGATCTGCTTCCACCCTAGAGGAGCTGTAGAACTGGAATAGCGATGACGGTTATGGAGCAACATAGTATACTAACCCAGACTCACATCAGCCACCCGAGTGCACCACTGCCATCCTCCCCATCCCCACCACCATGGCCATGGGATTTAGAAGATGAAATTATTCCTGGGGCTTGGGAGATGCTATCTTTGAAGCAAATCTGGAGAAAGCTGCTAGCAAGACAAAGGAATGAAGAAACTCACCCCGCTTCCTAAGCCAGCCACTCCATGTGGCCTCCCCTATGGAACTCTTGGCCACACAGCTGTAGAAACCCATGTCCATCTCCTGTAGAAGAGGGTAGAGTACTGGCATACTGGGAGTGCAGCAAGGTAGGGTGGGAGGGGGTGGAGAGGCAGGTAAGAGAAGGATGAGGACGATGCTGGACACATTAGGAAGTCTGAGTAAGCAGAGGGGTAGAAATGGGTTAGATGCCTAGTTTGTACTTACTAGAGCTGGAATGTGAACCAGATAGCTAGCTATTCTCAGTTACAAGTGCTCCAGGGGGTGACACTCACTTGCACATTGGTGATGTACAGAGTACCATTATCCATCAGGTTGAACTGGAGGTCATCTGCCTGCAGCCACTTCTCATCCTTCTTCCATTGGACATTGGGCTGAGGGTTCCCAGTCACTCTGCATGGCAGCCACACAGAAGAGCCAAGTGCCAGTGACTGATTGGCTGGTCCCTGGAGGATGATGGGAGGTAGCCCATCCAAGGAAGCTGAGAAAGGAAGAACTTTGGCATCTCAGGGTAAAAGTCCAGGGTCAGGAAACCAGTCCCTTATCCTTGCTCCTTGTTTGCTCCATCATCCCTCCCTCCCTGTCATCCTAGGGGACTGTGATAATCATCTGCAGACTCTGCCTGGGAGCACTCTGCTGTTGGTTTCCAAGGACCTCCCTCAGGACCATGCCCCTCCCCTTTCAGACACGTTGAACAGCTTTCACAGGAAACAAAACTCTTTAAATCATGTCTGTGCAGACCATGGGCCCAGTCCTCTCTCCATGGGCAAATACCTCCTTTTATCTCCAGCAGGGCCTTAGTCAGGATGCTGCCAGCCACACTGACAGCCTGGCACACATAGAAGCCAGCATCCCCACTCTGTACTTTAGTGATGTTAAGTTGGCCTCTTGGAGAGACTGAAAGGCGCCCCGTGGACTGAAGTGATTGACTTGGGAAAAGCAGGACCTGGGACAGAACAAGGAAGCAAGTGGAGAAGTAAGCAGGGCCTAGAGAGCTCTGGTCAGGCCGAGAGCAACCCTCAGTTCTCACTCACACTTACTTAGTCATGGACATAACTTCGGCCAAGCTAATTAGGTCAACTCATAAAAATCATGGGCATTTATTAGATTTGGGGGCCCACATCCCAGCTCTGTGACTTACTAGTTGAGAAACTCTGAGCAATGGAACCTTGAGCTAAGACAGCAGGATCCCAAATTTGAGGCCAGCCACAACTCAAAAAATGAACCAGCCAACAACCACCAAAATAAAACCTTTGAGTGATTACACCTTTAGAAACCCCAGTTTCCCCAAGTTTGACTCTTAAAAGTTAGCAATCAGCTCAGGAGGATTAAATGAAGGAATCACACGAAAGCTTTCTGTAACCCTGGCAAATGTTAAATATTTTCTGGTTTTAACATTTTATTTTAGAAGGACACGTGGAAGGTAGAGGAAAGCAGGTTTGGGTCTTAGGATAAACAGACCAGGCTGAGCCTTCCTTCCCACCTGCTCTTCTCACCACCATTTTCCAACGCTTCCTTAGAGAAAGTTACTTAGGTTTAACTTCAGTTCTGGTGGAGTAAACTGGGATTTGCTCACTAGGTAGACAGGAGATGTCTGTGAGCTCCCCCTAGTGGAGGGAGCTATAAGTAGAACAAGTAATCCACTCTAAACAGCTCTAGTTCATTCAATACTTGGTTTCCAGAGCAGTATTCATGTCCAAAAGTCAGGCTCAGAGAGACTAGGGAAGGAGAAACTTGGATTTCTATGCTCTGAAGACATGTTTGGTTAACACATAAAAGACTGTCTCGAGACTGACGACTCTGGACTGTTCCTTACTGCCTAAACATGGCTGCAGCAGTGATTCTTTTTCAAAGTATCCAAATATTCTGGACCTTTTATAGATATTCATCATCTTATTTAATCCTCCCCAGTAACCTGCAAGAGTTTCTGGGGGTGGGGTACCAAGGAAAACAGAAGACCCAGAGAAGTTTGCAGAAGTGGAGGGAGAGAGAAAATTGGTGGGTAGAGCCTTGGAGAGGATCGCCTACCTGACTCCCTTCCTTCTGCCAGAAGACAGCGGGTGGGGGGTTTCCTTTGGTCTCACACTGGAAAGACACGTTTTCTCCAGGAGCTACCATCTGGTCCTGGGGCTGAGTCACAAACTGGGGTGGAACTGAGAAAGAGAGAGATAAAGGAGCAAGGACTCAGTGATACTTAGTCCAAGTTGGCTTAATAAGAGCAGATATCCATCTCTTGCTCAAGTCTCTTTGGCTTTCCCATTTCTCTCTTCTTCTGGAAGTCCTACCCACATCTCCTGCTCTGTCCCCTCCCCAGTACCTCTGCAAATCCTTCCCTCAAATCACCCCGTTGCCGGTTGCCCCAAGTAGAAGCCTCACCATGAACACTGAGGGAGCCAGATGCCTCCACACGGCCCACGGTGTTCTCTGCCACGCAGGTGTAAGTCCCTTCATCTTCAGAACTCACGCGCCCAATCCAAAGGCTATGGTCACTCCGAATCTCATACCTGCTCCACTCCCCAACCGAGGCTGGGTTGGCCACAGCTACAAACTCCTTCTCCCCTATTCCCCCGCGACCTCCCCAAGACAAACATGAGGGTCAAGATGGGTAAAACAGGATTGAACAGGTACAGAAGCTGGTACCCACAATGTGAGATAGGATAGGACAGGCTCTGGGAAGCAGATTTCTCTGTGTCTTCATGTGACAGATTGTCTGCCCTCCAGCTTTCTATGGCAGAGTAGGCACTTGAGCTCCTTGGGTCCCCTTACAGACAGAGGGAGGGGCTTCTCACCTGCCAGGGGGCAGTTCCCCATCCTCCTTGCGCCAGTGTAGATGAGGTTGGGGATCCCCCTGCACCTCACATAGGAAATTCACAGGGGCATCAGCAAGAACAACCTGGTTTATTGGTCTACGCAGAAATGAGGGACGCTCTACAGAGTGAAACCATCATCAAACCATCAGGGGGTCTGTACAACTACTTACTTCCTGGGCCACCCATTCCCATAACTCCAAAGTGCCCAGTGCCTACCCAGTACCACCAGTTCAGCTGCTCCACTCTCTCGCTCTCCTGCCAAGTTGGAGGCCACACACATATACATGCCAGCATCACTCTTGAATGTGTGTGACATCATCAGCTTCCCTCCACGTATCTGCATAATAATAATAAGTAATGTTGATCCTTTGTAGCCATCAGTGGGGTGTGTGTGTGTGTGTGTGTGTGTGTATGTGTGTGTGAAGTTGATTTTGTTCTCACAGTAAGCTGATGAAGAAGACTAAGAAGACTAATGATATTGACTCATATCAGATATGGAGTCCCTGGGGCACCATGGTCTCTGCCTTTATTACTTCAGTTCCACTCCTTTTCCTTTACTCAATAGTGGAATCTCAGCTTCTGATCACCTGATACCTTGATCTCAAATCTTGCACCTTAGAACATCAAGGCATCATTTTCAGGTGTCAGGACCCTTAGATTCAAGATTTTCTCAAGAGATACACATACATATTCATATGTATCTCTCCCTCTCTCTCACCGTAATCCTCCCTTCCTCTTGTTTAAGCTTTGCATTGCCTTTCTTCCATGTCACCAAAGGCTCTGGGTGGCCCTTAGGAGGCACACATTCCATTACTGCTGGCTCCCCCACCGCTACCACCACGTTCCCAGGCGACTGGCGGAAATCATCACGGAGGACTGAAAAGAGAGAAAGGGCGCTTAGGGAGAAGGCTCAGGAGAATGCACAGCGTGGTGTGACACAACTGGATAACAGGAGGAAAATGTCTCCGCGGGATGGTGGATCAAACCCACTTCCGTTTCCATGGCCGAGGTATAGCTATTAGAGCCCAAGCTCTTGGTTTCAAAGAAAAATCTGAGTGGGCTGAGACCCCTGAGGCTGTCCGTGGGCCGTCCTGCCTCCTCATATCCACACACTCTAGAAGCAACTGCCTTTCAGCCGGACTCTCACCGGCCACTTCCAGAGAGGCGTTTCTGCTAGCTGCTGCTCCCAGGTAGTTGCGAGCCACACAAGTGTAAACGCCCTCATCCGGCCGCGAGCGGCGTCCGTGCACGATGCGTGGGAAGAAGAGGGCGCCGCTCGGCAGCAGCAGGCGGTGCGCGCGGGGGTCCTCCCGCGCCGTGGCTACTCGCGCCCCATTCTTGTACCACTCGATGTTGGGTCGGGGACGGCCTTCAGCGCGGCAGGGCAGCGTGGCCGGCTCGCCCCGGGAAACCAGCAGATCTGGTGGCTGCTCCACAATGCGCGGCATGGCGTCCTCTGGCCCAATTCTTGACCCTGGAGGAAAGGGGAGCCCAGAGTTCAGACAGACACCAAGGCTCCGGAAGCTAGAACAGTCTGGTTGGCTCATCTCCTAAGTTTCCACTGCTAGAGCGCAGTCCCACCTGCTCGACCTCCTGATCTGCAGGCTCTAGTATCTCTTTACAGGTTCTTAGACTAGAACAGAGATGCCGGCAGAAGAGAGGCACAATAGAAGACTCAGGGCTCAAGCTCCTAGGGCGACTTTCTGCATCTCCTTAAGATCTCAGCCTCCTTTCCTGACACATTTAAGTGGGGAATGACTGAGTCGTGCTTTGGTGAAGAACCTGGGCCTCTAGACTATGGCTTTTCACTCACCCACACTGGTTTGCTTATATAACCTCTGCTCAGCGAACAAGCCATGCATGGGGTACTTTACCAGACACTTGGTTGTTCACCTCTGCGTAATCTCTGGTCAGAGGTAAAATGAACAGTGGAGCCCCTTATTGTAAGGGAACGTGACAAGGGCTGGGGCTGACTATTAAAGATCCTTAATCTCTACGCGATGAAGCCCCAGGAGATCTCATTTCTTTTCAGGGATCGGGGATCTTCTGACATCACAGAATAGAATGTGATGGTAGTGGAAGGCTGAGTGATGCTCCTTTTCCTGAGAGGTGCAGTTTTCAACAGATTGTTTTACAGGTTGGTGTGGCTAAGAGGAAGCCGCTGGGCGGCAGCAGGCGGTACTCCCGGGAATCCTCCTCCGTGGTGGCTACTCCTGCCTGTTCTTGTACCACTCGATATTGTACAAGCACATTAGAAGAGAAATTCCTCTTCCTCCCCCACCTCTCATTCCCACTGGTTTAAATACTCAGGTCTCAGTCCCACCCTAGGCAAAGAATATATGACCGGTGTCTGCCAGTAGGCGCCGCTGCAGCCTCGTGCAATCTGGTGTCCTTAAATAACCAGAGACTACTCTGCATCTGTTCTGTGCCTCCCCCTCGCCCCCATCCCTCCTACCCTGTTCTAAAATCCTCTGGGACCTCTAGCTTCTAAGCCTGGTGGAGGGTTAGGTTTGGTTTCCTGCCTTTCCTTTTAGAAGTTCTGGTGTAGTCAAAGCTGGGTTGGTGGCGGGCTGGTGGCAGGTTGTTGCTCGTCACCCTGCCTTAGTTGAGTTCATTTAACTGTTTGAGGTAAGATCATGTTCTTTTCTACTTGGGGAAGGAAATACTTAACTTAATCTTCTCCCTTCCAGATGGAATCTCTCCTACTCCCACCTCTCTTCTCCATCACAACCAGTCCTGATATGAAAATACTCCATGATGAGCCACTTGCGAGTCGCTAGGGCCCAGGCTTTGGCTTTGAAGCACCCAGAGCTGGAACTTTACACTTTGACACGTCCTAGCTGTAACAGCTTGGGAAAATTGTTTAACTTCAGTCTGGTAGTGGCCCGTTGCCTGTAATCACAGCACTTGGGAGGTGGAGGTAGAAAGATCAGGAGTTCAAGGCTGTCAGGGTCACATAGCTACTCTCTATCTCAAAAACAAAACACTTAAGCCCTTCTGAGTTCAGTTTATCTGTAATGTGGGAGTCCAAAACCTGTAGTGGATGTAAAGCACATAACTAACTATGGCAAGTGTGCTTTATGTAACTGCTTTTCCACTCAGCACATCCACCTTAATGGGACTCCTACAGTATCTACCTGGATGAGAGTCCCGCACGTCTCAGTATTACCCCCACATCACTTAACTCTCAGGTTAATGAAAGCAAATTCAGGTTTAGTATTGCCAAGATATTGTTCTGTACTGCTTTTGTGATCATTGGGATAGCCTTCAACCTCCATAAATGTGCTTCCTTTGTGTTTTATGGCAACCAACAAACATCTCCACATACCTCACTGACTTTTTAAGCTTAAGTGAAAAGATGCCTGTTGGAAACACCTTAAAAGCATACTAGTTGAGGTGAGACTCCTCTAGGGTCAGGAGATTAAGAGACTCCCAGTTCATGCCCCATTCTCTTTAAACTCCACACATGCATGCCATTCTCTACTGGGTCCACCCTGTGCCCCTAATTCCTCTAGACACAGCTGCAGACTCCAGGTTCCTGGAATTTCTTCCCTGCCATTCCTGGTCTCAGGAGGTGCTTGCACAGCAGCCTAATGAATAGCTAATGGCCATGCAAATAGGGCTCTGGGGCTCCTCCCCAGCACCTGAGTACCCCACCGGCGCGAAGGAAGAGAGAGAGAGAGAGAGAGAGAGAGAGAGAGAGAGAGAGAGAGAGAGAGAGAGAGAGAGAGATCTTTCTAGCCATCTTTGAGTCCCAAGTAGAGGTGGAGGGAGGAAAAGCTAGAGAGTACCCCCACCCTTGCCACTGCGTCCCTGAGTGACGGAGTTCCCAACGCTGCGGGCAGGGGGCGCGATCCCGCCTGTCTCCCAGCCCACCGCGCCAACCCCTGCTGCCTCCCTGCTGCGCTAAGGGAGAAAGCGCTGTCTCAGTCATTTATTAGTCCCTGTAATTAGCGGTAAATTACAGGTAACAGCTCTGCCAGGGTGGATCAGCTGTGAGTCTCACTGCTGAGACAAACTTAGCTCTAAGTTTCCTCGAAATGATCGCTGCCTTCTTCCTCTTCACAGCAAACTCCTCCAACATTTGTGCTTTTTCACCCTTGTTCTGAGTGAGTCCTTGGAAAACTTTGGGTCCTGGAGGGACACCTGCTACCTGTGTGGATCACCTAGTGGCGAGCTTAGCCCAGGCCCGCTAACGACCCCTCTTTGCCCTACTTTCTGGGCTTGATCACCAACCGTGGTTCTCTGTACCTGGGATGGGCGTGGTGGGCAACAGGAGAGGTGGGTAGAAAAGGACTCAGCTGCTGTCTTCTTGCCAGCCTCCTACAGATAACCGCCCCCCATATTCGGGTGCTCCACTGGGACCCCACTTCCCAGGAGGGACCTGGTAGGCGCCACGGGGTCTTGCAGTTCAGGACAGGGGCGCTTTGGCCTTCCCCTCCCCACAGCCCTCTCACCCCCATCCCCTAAGCGACGTCCCCACCTGGCAGTCTCACCATTGAGAGAGGGGTCGCCAGGAGGCAGCAGGCTAGAATTGAGCGCTGCCAGCGAGGAGTTGAAGCCGAAGAGCAGCTCGCTGGAGTTGGAGATGTCCCCCGCCAGGGAGTCAGCGAACAAGTTCATCTGCAGTAGTGTTTTGAGCAGGTAGCGCAGCATGGCGCGTCCCGACTGGGACCTGGGCGGGGGGCTCGGAGCCCAGCCCCTGGGTCTGGGACCCGCGGGCTGAGAAGCCCCTCCACAGCCTCTGCGCTCTGCCGCAGCCACGGTGCCGCTGTCCTGTCGGCGCGCCTGGGTACCGGCCGCGCCTCCGCGCGCAGTCTTCCTTCGCTGGCTCTTCTCTCCACCCCCCAGAGTCGGAGTCCCCCGGGAGCTGGGCGGGCGGAAAGCAGGTGCCACTCGGATCACGCCGTAATTAAGGGCTTAATCCGCCTCTCTCCCTAGACCCCCACCTCCACCAGGACGGCCAACTGCAGGACTGGAAACTAGAGTCGCGCAGCGCGCCAGTTCCAGTCCCCGCCCCACACTCCTGGTCCGGAGTGCGGCTCGGAACGTAGCGGGAGAGTTTCCTACTCAAAGCTCCCAGATGAGGAATGAGCCTCTGCCCTTCTTTTTAGGACAGCAACTCTCCTTTCCTGGACCTCAGGGAAACTGAGGCACTGGGCAAGCAGACGCTGTTTAGCTCTCAATGAGGCTTGGAGACGCAAGCACAGGAGGTTGGGGTCTTGGGAGAGGGAGTTTGGGAATGAGAAAAGAATTCCACCGCAGGACCGACCAAATACACACACACATACACACACACACACACACACACACACACACACACACACACACACACACACCCTAATCGCCTAGTTTGTAGACAGGAGCACAGGGTATGGGGTGACTCATCTTGACCGGGAGTCCTGTTCCTAACGCCTAATCCAGAGTTCCTGCGGGGGTACTCGGAGCTGGGTAATGCTGGAGGACAGCTCGAACTCATTTGTACACTGCATCGCTCTGCTCTGATACGTTTTAGAAAGTTGTTTTACAATTTTGAGGTGACCAAAGGTGATCCAAGGAGTCTAGACAAAGCAATATTGTTTCTTCAAAGGCAAGTTCAAGAAACAGGGTGAATGCCAAATATATGTAAGGCTGCTTGAACCTGATAACGGCTGGCCATCCTTAGGGTTGGGGGGGGGGGACAACGGCAAAACAAAACAAAAAACACCAAATCTACTTCTGACTTTTCTAGGCTTCTTTTTACCTGGTATGTTCCAGTCCCACACTTACTCGCGGATGCACGTTTTCTAGACTGCAGATGATATTGGGTGTGGAGAGAGATCCCGGGGTTCCTACCTTGGGATAGGCCTCTGCTGATGCGTGAGTACAGTTTTCTAACAATTGTTTGAGTGTCACCAGTCATGGGACGGCTGTTTCTGTCTGGGGAAGGGACGAGTGAACAGATACAGAAATCAGACTGGTGTGAGTTACTCAATCGCAGGTCTCAGGGTGAAAGAGAAAGCAGTGGCGGATTCCAGAACAAAGCTGCACACCAGCGAGCCGAGGGGAAACAAGCCGAGTTGTAGGTCCCAAGACTTCCGCAATCCGCTCGCTTCCCAGAAGTCCTAAGACTAAGACGTGCTTAGTGTCTCCATGCTTTTACCTCCACCCAGGACCAGAGAGCAAGCCCAGCAGCCCTAAACCGGGCTTGGCACGGGTTGGTAGTGCTTGATCCTTGCAGGGATCATGGAAGCTGTTCTTTCAGTGTATTCGTAGGTGATGGACTGAGGCCCCAGTGCACCCACAGAAGACAAAATCCGAACAGACCCGGAGGATGAGAAAGGTTGGAGTGCGTTCCAAAGCGCCTAGATTATAAAGTGATAGGATTTTACATCTGTCCCTTGATGTCCCTTGATGTCCCCCAGGGCTTTCCTGGGGGGCTAAACCACATTCAGCAGGAGAGGTAAGGGGTATTACCAGAAACGTATTCCAGTCTATTTGCCAATTATAGGGCCACCATTCTAGACCTCAGTTTCCCCATCTGTTAGGAGAAACTGAACTATGTGATTTGCTCTGGCCCTCAGATACTCCATCCCAGTGGTTTTTCACCCGGCCTCCTACTTACAGGTCGTCCAGGTTCCATCACATCAGACGGCCTAGCCGGACAAAAATCCAGCACCCTGGCACCAGGCCCTGCTCTGGGGTCCGGGTAGGCTGGGAACCTTCCCACCGTGCAGATCCAGGCCCATCCTAATCCCTCGATTTGCCCCTGGCCAGCCTCTAGGCAAACACACCGCCTGCCAGTGTCTAGGGGCTTGTCACCCTGTTAGCGGATTTGTTTCCGGAGGCCGTGAAGTTAATTGGCCCTTTATGTGGGGATCAGGGAGTATTTGCTCTGGGTTCCCAAAGCGGAGGCAGCAGGGCAGCTCATGGGCAAGGCGGCTTCCTAATCCCTGCCATCTGGGTTTGGAGACTGCACAAATGGCAACACCAGCCTCTTCGCTAAGACTCCTGACCCCTACTTCAGGTGCCTTTTCTGCACTCCACCTCTCTCCACGACCTTTTCATCTCCTTATTTTTCCTGTTTAACTTCCTCTGCTCTTTCCTTCTTTGTATTTGTCAGTATTTCTAGAATACCATTTCTTCTTTTCAGAAACCTTGCCCAGATCTGAAGAGAAAAGGGGGTTAAGGACTCAAGGAGAGTGGCTGGGAGATTGAGTTACCCACCTATAGCGCCTGCCCTGCCCTCTCCTTCCTCCACCTCCTCACTCACCAGTGTCCCTGGAGGTCCTCCCCTGCCAGAAGTGGAACCAGAGTGAGGGGAGAAGGCCCAGTGGAGGTCACACCTCCAGCAGTTCTGTAATGCCCCCTCTTTCCCTCCCTTAACACTGTAGTCCCAGGGCAGCCAGGAACCCAGTCCTACAGCTGTTCAAGCCCAGCTGCTCTGTAGGGTGCTCTCAAAGGCCGTTCTGGAAAGAGTTTGCCTCTTGTCTCTTTGTTCTTCCAGTCTGCAAAGAAATTATCCGGGACAGCTCTGGCTTTTGCCACTTGCTTAGCTGGGTAGGCAGCGATATCTTCACTTCTGTTTCTTGATCTGTGGGCTCTCTGTAAGTGTCAAAAACACTGTATAAGCCCTGCATCTGGAGGGGTGTCACCAATGCCTTTGATTTAAAGTACTTTATTATTTTTATTTTATGTTGTGTATGAGTGTTTTGCCTGCATGTATGTAAGTGTACCTGTGTCAGAAGAGGTCATCGGATCCCCAGGAACTGGAGTTACAGATGTTAGCTGCCACGTAGGTGCTGAGATCCAAACCTAGGTCCTCTTCAAGAGCAGCCAGTGCTCTTAACTCCTGAACCATTTCTCTAGCCACCCCAACCCCCAAGGCCTTTGACTTCTAAACTTCTATCTTGGACTCACGGAAGAGTTGACATTCTCTCTCTCTCTCTCTCTCTCTCTCTCTCTCTCTCTCTCTCTCTCTCTCGTCTTTTTGAGATCCCTGGCCTGGAGCTCATTTTATAGACCAAACTAGGTTTGAACTCATAGAGATCCACCTGCCTCTGCTGGGCTTAAAGGAATGGGTTACCATGCCCAGCCTATTTTTTGTTTTGTTTTGCTTGAGACAGGATCTCACTATGTAGCTCTGGCTGGCCTGGAACTTACTACGAAGAGGGGGCTGGCCTTGAACTTATAGAGATCTGCCTGCCTCTGCCTCCAGAGTTCTGGAGTTAAAGGACTGTGCCACCATAGCCAGTCTTTTTTTCTGTTTTTTTTTTTGGGGGGGGAAGGAGGGGAATAAGGTCTTATGTAGCCCAGACTGGCCTCTTACCCAAGGATAACCTTGAACTCCTGATCTTCCTACCTCACCTCAAGTTTTGGGATTACAGGTGTGTGCTGTGTCTAGCTGAGGGCTTCTTTTTTTATATCCCCATTCAGGGAACTTCTTTTGCAAGTTTAAAAAAGGATTTTCTTATTTTTATTTCATGTGTATTCACGCGTGTGTGCATATATGTATGTGTGCCCTGTGTGTGCTTAGTGTCCTTGTGAAGACAGAAGAGTCAGCTTGCCTGGAACTGAAGTTACAAATGTGTGTGCTGGGAACTGAATCCACGAACTCAAGAACAGTAGGTGCTCTTTACCACTGAGTCACCTTTCTAGGCCCCTTTGCAGGACTTTACCAATAATACGTACCGTTGAATTTTAGAAAGGATGAGAAAGAGAAAAGGAGGTTTTAAAGGGGAGTTGACAGCAAAGAAAGTGACAAGAGGCAGGAAGGGTAGAAGGGGCTGAATGTGGAGAGTTCGAACAGAGTCATGAAGTCCAGTGGAAAGGGGTGTGTGTGGGGTGTTCATAGGTGGAGCCACAGACAAGAGCATAGGCTCAGGGGCTGATGAAGTAGATGGGAACGAGAAGTATTTCATTCCCAGGGTTTTATTTTGGAGACTGGGGTAAGGAAGTGATTACATGTAACACATGAATTCTACAAAAACTGAGGGTCTCTAAAGGAACTCCTCACCTTCCACATTATGTGTGTGTGTGTGTGTGTGTGTGTGTGTGTGTGTGTGTAGAGAATAGCTACCCTACCCCAGGCTAACTTTTGTTGGCCTAGTGCCAGCACACAGACCAGAGAATGCGGCTGGGAATTTTTAGTGGCCAAGCTGGGGGCTGTATGGGAAGGCTTCTTGGTGGTCCAAAGCCTGAATGCCAGCTGGTAATGGATGAAGCTGCTGGCATGTGATTGCCCAGGAGGACAGTCTGAGGACAGCCCCCCCAATCTTACACTGATTACCGCCTCTGCCTTTCCCTGATGCACACACACAACGCCCAGTCCATTTACATCCCCCGAGAGCCTGCAGCCTCCCATCACTCTCCCTGCCTGGACCCCTTCCCAGAGTGGATACCCACTGAACATATGTGTGTTATGTGTGTGTTTGTGGGGGCAGGGGGATGGGACCTAGCATCTGCCCCACCCCCACTAGGCTACCCCTATGAATGGCCCAGCAGGGCTGCTAGCTTCAGAATGATGATGCCAGGGGGCAGTGACCCAGCCAGCAGGGGCCAGAGGGCTAACAGGAGGGGGGATCAGAGAGCAAAGAGCAGAGCCCAGCTGGAAGGCAGACAGCAGGAGCTCCCCCTGGCAGGAGCCAGAGTTTGTTGGCTCAACCCCTGTAGCTGCTGAGATAATAAGCCAGGGCCTCATGCCCAAGAGTACCCTTTCCCCACAGGGTTCCGACGGCAGGGCCTTCAGAGACACTTTGTCATACACCCTGTCGAGTCCAGAAATCTGGAGGCAATTGAACACAAGCATGCACATCTCAGTACAGGTGTAACCAAGGCTAGGGAGAACGGAGCTGTCTTGGCTATTTTTTACAAAACTAAGATGTGTGTGTCTTTCTTCCTGCAAGGCCACCAGCCATTGGATGAGTGTCTAACTTAATCCAATATGGCCTGATCTGAATTAATTCTCTCTGCAAAAGCTCTATTTCCAAATAAGGTTAATATGGGGTTGTATGTTCCTGCACGGGCGTAGGCCTTGCACATGTTAAGCATGTACTTCCCCCCTGAGCTATATCCTTAACCCCAAGGCAATGGTGATGTGGAGGGCAGTGAGCTCTTCAACTCAATATACATATACTCTCCTTTCATTTTCCCTCCTTCCTTCCCTCTCTCCATCATCTCCAGTGTTCTCCTGGCAGCTCTATTTTCCTAAGTCATAAAAAAAAGCATTTTTTATCATTACAGGCATAATACATGCTCATGCAAAAGTACCCAGGCAGTGTAAGAAAGTATAAGTTGAAAAATCGAAGTCCATAGCCTGTCATTAAGTGCTTTTTCATCCTACAGACCTATTTGCCCAGTGCAACTTCTGATGCATCCCTATGTATCCTTCCAGATTTGGTTTGTTTTGATTTTTTTCTTATTAATTTTATTTTCCTTCTTCGCGTCCTTGCTTCCTTCCTTTCTCTCTTTCCCCTCCTCCTCCTCCTCTTTTTTTTTTTTTTTTTTTTGTGCAGGGGATCAAACCCAAGTCCTCATATAGTCTAGGCAAGTGCTCCAGCACTGAGCCACATCTGAGCCACATCTGAGCCACATCTGAACCACATCCCTAGCACTGTGCTTCCAGACTTTCAAAAAAGCATCTAGTCATATACCTGTGGGGACATTACTATGATCATGGTGTGTTCAATAGTCTAATGTATATTATGACATATTAGACATATCATACACTCGTGAACACTCTCCTACTTAGGAGAGTATCTAGAATTTTCTAGATTTTTGTTTTGCAGACAATGCAACAAATAAACTTACACATACATACACAGATATCCTCGTATACATGTATATCTATAGGATAAATTGTTACTATTTGAGTTTTCTGTCTGTTTGGTTTGGAATTTTGAGACAGGGTCTTACTATGTAGGTTGGGTTGGACTTGAATAGGAAGAAATCCATCCACTCAGCCTCCAGAGTGCTGGGATTACAGACATGCACCACCACACCCAGTTTGTTTGTTTTGTGATAGAACTTGCCCTGTAGGCCATGTTGGTCTCAAACTCCTGATCCTCTTACTAGAATTACAGTCACACATTAACACACCCAGGTAGGATAAATTATTTTATTTTGTTTTGTTTTTTAACACATGTAGCCCAGACTGGCCTTGAATTTCATTGTGTAGTCAAGGATGACCTTGAACTTCTGATCTTCTTGCTGTCACCCTCCAGGTGCTGGGATTATAGGTGTATGCCATCATGCCCTGCTGTAATTTAATTAAAAATTTTTTTAACTGACTGGAGACATAGCTCAGAAGTAAAGAACACTTGCTGCTCTTGCAGAGAACCCAAGTTCAGTTCCTAGCATCTTCATGGAAACTCACAATCATTTGTAACTCTAGTTCCAAGGGATCTAATGCCCTCTTTTGGCATCTGTGGAAAACCGGGCATCCATGTTGTGTACATACATACATACATGCAAATAAAACAACCATTTTAGTTATTCATTATTTGTCTGTGCATGTGTACGAATGTGTGAGTGTGCAAGTGTGTGTGTGTGTGTGTGTTTGCAGATACTTGAGGAGGCCAGAATATTGGATTACATGGAACTGAAGTTACCAGTGTTTATGAGAACCAAACTCTGTGAGAGCAACAAGTGATAACCACACAACCATCTCTTCAGCCCCCTTTTTTAAATTTTAAAAAATTATTTAATCATATTTTTATTCAAGGGAGGAGTATAACTCAGCATGTGCATGGATGTCAGAGGAACCTGTGAGAATTGGTTCTCTCCTTATGCATGTGGGTCTTGGGGGATCAAACTTGTGTCATACATCTTGGCAGCAAGGGCCTTTACACACTGAGCCATCTCAGCAGCCTTTTTTAAAAAAACATTTATTTATTTTTGTGTGTGCACGTGTGTGCATATGTGCGTGAGAGTGCATGAGGGTACCATGACATGCAGAGGCATCATAATGTGTGTCTGGAGGTCAGGGGCAATGTGTAGGAATCCATTCTTTCTTTTCACCATATGGGTTCAAGGAATCAAGCTCAGCTCATCAGGTCTGGTGGCAAGTGCTATTACCCACTGAGCCATCTCACTGCCACCACCATCCCACCAGACAACTCTTTTAAGAATTCATGCTTGGAGACCTATGGGAGGGCTTAACAGGTAAAGTGCTTACCTCCAAGTATGATGATCTGTAACCCACATAACGGAAGGAAAGAACTGAATCCTGCCAGTTGTCCTTTGACTTTCACATGCATTCTGAGGTACATATGTGCACACACGTGTGTGTGTGTATGTGCACACACATGCACAGTAAATGTAATTGTTTTTAAGTTAAAAAAAGAAAAAGACTTTATCCTTGAGCTGGTTGTGGCCAGCAAATGCCTACAATCCCAGAACTTTGGCAGTGGAGACAAGAGGATCAAGAGTTTAAGGCTACTGAGTTTTGAGACTAGCCTGAACTATATGAGATCCTGTCTTAAACACATTTAAGTAAACGTCCCCAAGTTACATAACAACATTCATGTGCATTCTCTCTCTCCTTTTCTTTGAAACAGTATATGCTAGCTATGAAATCAAAATCTAAGTGCTTCAGCCTCTTGAGTACTGGGGCTATGCAGGTATGGCCCACCACATCTGGTGAGCTTCCTTTCAGTGGAAGTGACAGACAAGAAACAAAATAAATCAGTCAGATAGTAAGTTAAACAGTGAGAACCATTATTTTTAACATTTTGCTAATTTTTATAAGCATACAGAAATGATGTGCTTCTTTATGGCATTTCATACATATATGCCATAAGGGTAGAGTCTTCAAGAATGAGATTAGTGCCCTTGTAAATAAATCCAAGAGAGTTCTCTGGGCTCTTCTATCTTGAGATGCTGTATATAAACCAGAAAGCAGGCCTCACTACAACTCTGCCAACATCTTTACTTGGGCTTCCTAGTCTCCAAAACCATGAGAAATAAGTACTTACTACTTAGGCTACCCAGGCTATGGCATTTTGTGATAGCAAAAATGGACTAAGAAGGCTAGGATAGAGATGGAAATGGACCACTGAATTTAATAATGTTGATACCACTATTAGCCACCTTAAGAGCAAGTCTGATAGACTGACGGAGGCAAAATCTGACTAGAATGGATTCAAAAATAGATAGGAATTAGGGTCTTGAAGAAATGGGGAGGAAATTTATGAGAAAGTTGAAGAAATAAGTGAGATAAAGACATGTTCTGTAATAAAATGAGAAAAAAATCATGTTGATGTATTGACTAGATTGTCATTGAAAGGGGAACCTTAGGACATAGAGAAGGAAGAGCTTTGGGAGCAATGTCCCTGAGTGGAAAGGTGAGGTCTAGAGGATAAGTGAGCCAGTTCACTTAGTTCAGATACAGAGGACTCAGCTTCAGAAGCAGGGCGAAGTGTGGGTTCAGGGAGGTGGCAAGATGTGGGGTTGGGGCCCTATGGGAACCCTTCTCTCCTGACTGCTTTCTTATCCTCCATCAGCTACAAAGCAAAGTAATCTCAAGAAACTGACTTGAGATCAGTGATCATGAGTTAGAAGCCTTTCACTTGGCCTTGTCTTTTCCTCCAGTTATAGTCCACTGCCTAAGCACAGGCCAAAGAGGCAACAAGCCCAGGGTTATAGGTGAGCGAAGTAAGCTCATCTCAGTAAGAGTCAGGGGAGGATGTACACAGGAAACTAACTCTGATGAATGACAGTGCCAGGTTAAGACGAATGAGCAGGGAAGTGGGGCCATGGGTTGAGAAACTGAAGACACTACAGTGAAAAGAAATCAAGGCCAGTGGAAAATCTAATCTAAGACTTTTCAGAATAACAGAGGTGCTGGCTTGTGAAATGGCTGGGCACGTAAAGAACTTGCGATGCAAGCTTGACAACCTGAGCTCAATCTCTTGAGCCTAAATAAAGCTGGAAGGAGAGAACTGATTGCACACAGTTGTCCTCTGACCTCCACATGTCCACACACTCATACCCTCTCCCACATACACACACATAATAATATTTTTAAAAAGAAATGAGTATACTGGGAAAAACAGGAGATGGTGATAGAAAATGAAAACGCTCAAAATTGAGATCATGGAGAAGTTCAGTTATTGGCTATGACAAAAGCCTAGTAAGATAGGATTACAAATTTCAGGAGCTCATGGCTAAGACTGAGGAAACACAGTTGTTGTAGGGTAGGAGAAGCAGCAAGCAGATGGGTTATCTGAGTGCATATTAAAATCACACATAATAAGAGCAGAGGAAAACAGCAGTGATCTGAGAGCTGAATTCTACAGGAAATGAGGCGGCATCAAGCCCAGAGTCAGTACTGGCTAGTACTCATGTGGTGGGTAGCAGAATATTATGACGTTAGACTCAAAGAGATTTTCAGAAAGGAAGAAGAATGATTCATATCTAGCTGTGAAAAATAAGACTATGCCTCATCTATCTGTAAACCCATCTGTGAATCTGTACAGGATTGTGGGAGATCAAACATCTACCAGACTTCAATATCCTTTAATAATTTTAAATAATGTTTTGGGATTTTAGTATTTTATTTTTATTTATTTTATGTGTATGAATGTATTGCCTACATGAGTTGTGCAATGCCTGCAGAGGTCAGAAGAGGGCACTAGATACCCTGGAAAGAGAGTATGGATGGTTGTTAGCTGCCATGTGGGTGCTGAGAATCAAACCTGGATCCTCTGCAAGAGCAGTCAGTGTTCTTGCCCTCTGAGCTATCTCTCCAGCCCCTTCTTTAATAATTTTAGAGTTTTATTTCATTATTTGGAACACTTTTGTCATGATTATTCTAATGTTTATCATTGTTGGGTTATTAGCGTAAGTGTTTTTTTCTTCTGAACTTTTGCTACATCTCCCCATCTCTCTTGAGCCCTAAACTCAAACTGAGCATGTCATTCTAGTGAGTTTACAAGAGGCAATCTCATTCCCTCCTCTACGTCTCCACTGCTTCAGTTTAGGTTCCCACCATCTTTAACTGTAACTACTGCAAAGCCTTCCACTGAGAATCCATCCTCCACATGAATGCTACAATGTACTGCTATTTATTTGTCCAAATCCCACTTAGAAAGCACCTACTAAGCGCCAGCCATGGAGGTACATTTTTGTCTCTATTAGATCTGATCATGTCATGTCTACTTAAAAATCACAATGGCTGGGCTGGAAATGGTTTCTAGGTTAAGGGCACTGGATTCTCAGGCAGAGGACCTGGATCTGGTTCCCGGAACCCACATAGCAGCTCACAAACACCAGGAATTCCAATTTCAGGGGATCTGATGCTCTTTTCTGACCTCCACATACACTACATGCATGTGGTATACTTACATGCATGCAGGCAAAACAATGGCCCCCCACTTCCTGTAGGATAGACCCCACTGTCAACATAAAGGTATTACCATCATCTGGATGCAATCTACCTTCCCAAGACTGGCACCATTATTCTTTACTCTCATCCCGGCACCTCTGGCCTTCTGTATTCCATCACCAAATTATCTTTTTCTCCTAGACTGTGTGGCAGTCTTTATGCTTCAATGCCTTGGTTCCTGCTGTTCCCTCTTTCCAGAGTGACCTGTCCCTACCATGCACCACCTTTTGAATTTCTTCCACCCTCACAATCCAGTTTCAGTCACTTGATTAGTGAAGCCTTCCTGAGACTCCTAATGTAGGTTCCTCTCCCAGACCATCTGATTCATTCCTTTCCTGTATGCCTGCATAAATGGTATTCTTTTAACTTTTAATTTCTATTTATTAGTAGTATTATTTTGAGATAAGGTATCTAGCCTAAGTTGGCCTCAAACACTCTATGCAGGTAAGGAGGACCCTGAACTTCTGGTCTTCCTGATTCCACCTCCCAAGTGCTGGGATCACAAAAATATGCCATCACAGTGTCATACAGTGCTGAGGATCAAACCCAGGGCCTGGTGCATAGTAGGCAAGCATTCTATTAGCTATGCTACATCTCTAGTCCTCATAGATGATGTTTTATTTGCTTATATCTTTCTCATAACCCCACGATCCCCTAAGAAGCAGGGGAACTTACTCATCTTTGCATTTCTGGTGCCCAACATAACATGAGTCACACACAAAGTTCTCATTTAATGTTTATGAAGACATTTACTGTAAACTTACTGATGCTGAGGTTGTTCTGGGTATTATATGTATTTAATCACTGAATTCTCCCAATAACTGTAAGGATAGATATAATTATTATCCATATTTTATAGATGGGGAGACTTGGGCACAGAGTGGTTAAGTAACTTGCCTAGAGTTATTTGATTAGGAAATGGAGGATCTGGAATTTTAATATGGATGGATTCTACACAGATTTGCTTAATCAGGAAAGCACACAGCATCACCATGAAAGCCCAGAATCTGAATATGGGAGAGGAAATGATCCCCTGGCCCCACCTCCCACACATACATATTCCACCCTCATGTATAATTCAAGGGACAGATGACATCTATAGTCACATTGATGAGTGAAATTCACGAAGACCTCTGGCTCTTTTTCTACTATTCTGTTTTTAAGTCTGAATCCTCTACCCTCTAGCATCTATCCGGATTAATCCTGCTGCTCTCTGTATTTACTCATGTTTGTAATTCCTGGCACTGTTCCAGTCTCAGGAAAGTCCAAAATGGACTCTTTCGTATTTCTTCTTTCTTTTTTTTTAAAACTCTCTCTCCCTTTCTCTTTCCCTCCCCTGGCCCTTCTCTGTAGGTGGGGATGAAATTAACAAAGGAAGACACCAATTAGGATCTTCAAATCCCTTAAGTCCTGCAGAGGATGTCCCACTTTTCAATTAAAGAGGAATATTCCCTTGTCTCTAATGAGTTCCATTCAGAGGGAAATGCTTTTGTGTTAAATACTTATGTGGAGGAGTTTTCTGCGTCACATGGCTGAGGGTTGTTTGTGCTTTGTTGCTTGTGTGTTCATAAATTTGTTTCTATTCTCCTTGAATACTGGATCTTGTTCCGGAATCTGTAGCAATCCCTTTGCCCCACACTGACCTTTGGTTTCCCACAACACATAAGGGACTACTTTTCACTGGCTTCTCTGGGCAATCAATTCCTTGGAGTAAAGGTAACTCTAAGATCTCTCTGGGCTCCCCACAGAGAAGCCCAGTTTAACCTGGGAAATTCCAGCCTCACTGGGATCTCATTCCCCACCTACACAGGGAGCAGAGACGCAAGCAGGTTTCAGGAGTATGAAATGTATTCCAGTCCCTAGAACATATTTTCCTTGTCTTCGTTTCTTCTGAGTGTTCTTTTTGCACGCCTCTCAGCCATGCCGCATCTCTCCCCACTTCCCTACCCCCATCCTGATGCCAGTTTATTCTTTAAGCCTTACCTCCGCAGTCCTGATTGCAGAGTTCATAAATATTCAGCATTTCCTAGGAGCAACCTCTGAATGCGATTCCACCACCCAGTGTTGTTCCCCATCTAATCATAACTGCAGCTAGACTTCTTCGCAGTCACCTGCCTCTGTCCTTTTTGCCCTACACTTATCAGCATGAGGCTTAATCACAAAGGGATTTCTCACTGTGACTGGAGCCCCTTACCGGATTGATAGCCTCAGACCTATATCTCTAAATACTCCATGATGAGAAGATTTTCCTATTCCAGGGTAATAACCCTGACATTAGAAGAGGAGAAAAGAAACAAGAATGGATCTGTAGTTAAAATCCAGGTATAAAAATTATAAGCACTGAGCCCGGTACCTACATATGTGGTAAATATTTTAGTTATGTTAAATGACTTACATTATGCATATAAAAGTGGAAAGATAACCAAAAATATAAGCAATTATTTAGTTAGATGAAGAGGAGTTTATGTATAAATTCCCCATGTTTCCCTGACTTTTTTTTTTTTCTGTCTGGAACAGGGTATCACGTAGCCCAGGCTGGCCTTGAATCCTCTTGCCTCTGCCTCTTGAATGCTAGTGCTATGGGCGTGTGCCCACCACACTTACTTCCCCAACCCATTTTCATTTTTGTTTTGAGATAGGGTTTCCCTGTATCCCCAACTATGTAGACCAGGCTGGCCTCGATCTCAACAGCAATCCCCTTGCCTCTGCCTCCCAGTGCTAGGATTAAAGATGTGGGGCCCTGCACACCTCACTCATTTGCAATTTTAAAATCTTATAATGGAAAAATATAAAAAGATCACTTACAAAAGGTTAGACAGAAGGAAAAAGGACAAGCAGTTTGAGGGTCTGTGTCTCTTTTAGGATACAGAGCTCCTATTTCAACAGGCACTTGAGGACAGCCTGAGATCAGACAGCAGCCATCACCTTCTTTCCTCCATTGGTTTAGTAAGAGGGTCCATGAAGGTCCACAAGGCTGACTTCTTTGCACTAGATGAAAAGAAGGAGCAGGAAAATGAAAGAAGATATAAATGCAGAAATCAGACAATGTTGGATCCTTTTGCAAATATCCTCTAAACATCCTCTATAACATTCTAAGCAGATGTCTTCCATGCTTGGACTGGATTCTCCCAAAGAGAGACAGGGAGATCAAGCCTGATATTTCAGGCAAGGCAGTCCTCATTTGCTGGGCTTTGGTGCTGGTCCTGGTCCTGCCTCTCACTGAAGAATTCGTTTGGAAGTGAGTGTCGAGAGAGGTATGGTCAAGAGACAGAGATGGAAGCCTAAAAACTAAAGGAAAGAAAATCTCCTGGTAAGATGATATTTGAATATTAGTTGAGACTAAGGATTCCTTCAGTTTACTTTTAACCTGTCTTACGCTATCTCCACTCCCAACTCACCTAGGGACTTAGGTTGGCAAAGACTGGGGTTTGGAGTATGTAGCAATGACTTGAACCAGTATCCAAGGAAGCAGTATGAACACCCCCATCTAAAATGTATTTCAGCACAACTCATGTGGGAGATGGGTGAGGGGACTATTCCACTGGTTATTTGGAAAAGATTATGGATGCTGCCAGTGGAAGCTGTAAAAGTGTCAGGGAGGGGGGCAATGTGTGCCAAGACAGGGCCCATGTGTTTTGGGCTCTATTAACTAACTCCCTCCCATCCATCACAGCCTCCCCCCCAGGCCGCTGCAGACCTGGCAGCTGGGTCACCCCGGGGAGGCTGGGCTGGGTGTCCCTAAAGGGAGCCAGGCTTCAGGCAGAGCAGCAGAGACACATGTGTGCCTGGCTGGGTTGGGGCCGGCACCTCATTGAGAAGGGGGCCCTCCAAGCTGGGCTTCATTAGGGCAGTGGCACTAATGGGGGGGTTCAGGGGGCTGGGCTGACAGCCAATTACTTGCTCGTCTGCATTATGGATTAACCCATCTGGGCCTGAGAGATTGGCTCTGAAAGGGGCACAAAAGGGGGGGCGTGACCACAATCACACACTGAATTATCCCATCTGAACACTATTGTCCACCAACAAACGGGGCCTCAGAATGGGTGACCCCCTTGGGTGATCTCCATCCACACTGCTTGCCCCATAGGAAGAGCCAGAGGTAAACCGCTGCCTGGTTAAAAGGCAGGGTCTGGACAAGGAGAACTAGGACACCATTCCAGAGAGCCAGGGAACTTAGGAGAGAAGAGTCTGGACTGAAGTCTGTCTCTCTCTCTCTCTCTCTCTCTCTCTCTCTCTCTCTCTCCTTTCCTCTTTTCCTCCTTCCCTCCCTCTCTTCTCCCCTCCCTCTCCTTCCTTTCCCCATTTCTCTCTGTTTTGGTTTTAGTGTTGATTTTGGCTCTTTGAGACAGGGCCTCAGGGAGCTCAAGCTGGCTTCAAACTCACTTTGTAGCCAAGGATGATCTTGAACATCTGATCTTCCTGCCTTCATCTCCCAAGTGCTGGGTTTGCAGGCATGCACCACCATGTATAGCCCCCAAATTATCTCAACATACTTTTCATTTCTGCCCCTCACCTTAGCAAGGTATAACATAAGAAATGCATCAAACAGGAATGTGAGGTAGAGTTCCACAGGAGAGGGTTTATTCTGGGAGGAAGGGAGCAAATGAATAGGAAGGACCAGTCAGCTGCCTCCCATTGTACCTGTCATCTTTGGGCTGATTGATTCCAGACAGCTATAAGGGTCTCACTTGGGTTTTAGAGGACCCCTGTCCTGCTCTGGCATCTTGGATGCTCTCCCAGTGGGAGTGCCCAGATCACTCCCTCACACCCCTCCTCCAGGGAGTAAGCCTGCTGGATGAGGGAGGGATGAAGGAAGACCAAGAGAGAGCAGTAGGCAGGGGCCTCTCTCCTCTAGATAATCCCCTCATTACCATCTCATAATCAGAATCACGCTTTCAATGTAAATGGGGATGTTAAATATTGGTTTCTACAGACACAGGCTCCTTTGGAGAAAATTATTGGTGCTTTCTCTTTTGTAGGTGCTACTGGCCCCCACTGTGAAGGGGTTGATGCCTAGCATTAGTGAGAATAGGGTTTTCAGGGTTGGTTTAGTGACCAGTATCCAACAAGAGGAAGGAGACAGATCTATTTGGGGAGAATCTGAGCAGCTTCTAGATCCCCTCATTCAGAAGAAGGTACCAGTCTAGAAGAAATCAGTTAATTTCAAGATCATCCACACGTTGTTGGAGTTCACTGGCTTCTGGTCTCGTCATTCCTTTTTAGAATTTTAAAATTTAATTTATTGTATGTTTTTGATGGAGGGAGTCAGTGTTGTGTGCACGCCATGGTGTGTGTGTGTGTAAGTTAGAGGACAACTTTGCAGAGTAGGTTCTATTTTTCCATCATTAAGTGGGTGAATTCTGGGGATGGAACTCAGGTCATCAGGCTTGCATCATTGAGTGGCAAGAGCATTCACCCCTGCTCAGTCAACTTTGTTTATTTATTTTATTTTTATGTAGGTGTATGCGTGTGTCTCTATGTGCATGTGAACATGTGTGTGTGGGTGCCCACAGAAGCAGGGGCATCTCCCCCAGAGATGAAGATAAGAGGCAGTTGTGAGCCACCCATGTGAGTGCTGGGAGCTGAACTCTGGTCTTCTGCAAGAGCAACAAGCGCAGAGTCATTTCATGAAGATTCGTATGGGAATATATTTTGAGACAAGGTATCATGTAGCCCATGCTGGCCTTGAACTTACTGTGCAGCTGAGGTAGACCTTAAGCTATGAATCTTTCTGCCTCCACCTCCCAGGTGCTGAGATTGCAAACTCTACTATCATCCTTGGCTAAGAAGCCACTACTATTAGTATTGTTTGCTCCCAGTTTTGAACCCAGAGTAGACAAAGCAGTGAGTCTAAACTCCCTTATGCCTCTGTGCATGCTGTCTTCTTTAAAAACTCAGTCAACTGCACTCATGTGTGGGCAGGCAGGGACCCCTGGTATCTCTGTGGTTTGAGTAGAGGAGTGGTATTGAGGAGTGTGAGAAGTCAGTCAGCCTGCTCCACCCTACCACAGGTGAAGGGCCAAAGAATAGATGCTTGTAAAAACCACCACTCTATTTTCTTTCTGTGAAGACTCCATCTCTCACAGTCACCTTGAGAACAGCATCATAGCTCAGGATCTGGTGTCTGCAGTCTCTGTCCACCGTTTAAGTGCTGGGTTACTGGATCGCAGGAAGCAGGTTGCCAAGCAGGGTGACTACAAGCAGAATGTGCCGTGGTTCCCTGTTTCAGTATCTTTATCTGTGGAATCAAGATATTAATGTTAGAGCCTGCTTTCTAGAGCGGTTGGAAAGAAGACGTGAGAATTACATGCCAAGTGCTTAGTGTCCAGCATAACATACTACTCTCTCAGGAACAGTGAGCCATGTTTGGTAGGCGCAGAAGCCGAGACTCACAGGACTAAATAAGCCAAGGTCACCCGGTTGGTAACAGCTGAGTCGGTTCTTAATTCTGGTTAGGAATGAAATATACAGGTAGTCTGGGACTAAGGCTCAAAGTTCCCCAAGGAGAATGTTTTAGGTGGCAGGGCCAGGTTTAGCATCTGTATGTCTGAGGCCACCCCTCCTCTCGCTGGGTCGGAGGCTGCAAGTGGAGCCAGGGGCACCATGTGGCTGGCGCTTAGTCGTCCCTAAGAAGAGGGCGGGAGATGCCTTCGGAGGGCCCCCTCCAGGGCCGCGGAGAGGGCTTCCGCCGCTCTGCGCCTCCGTTTAGCTTTCTCCTCATTAACTCCGCGGCCTCATTAATCAGCCCCGATGAAATGCGCCCCCGGGAACACTGCCCGCCCGCTCCGCCGTTTGGCGCTTTAATTATCCTCCCAGCGGGAGAAAGGAGTCGTCGCGAGGCGCTGAGCTGCGCGCGCACACGGACCCTCACGCTGGTCGGCGGATGGCAAAGCCCCAGGTTGGGCCGGGCGTGACCAGGGCAATTGGCAGACGCTGGGTCGGGTTCCCCGGTACCACATCAACCACAAGCAATCCCAGTGCCTCCTGGGCTTCGCATTGTCTCCTCTTTGCAAGACTGTCCTCCTCTCCCCAAACTGCCAGAACCCATCTCTTTCATCTAACTTCATTTACTCACCAAATCCTCATGGACCTGCCTATTGTGTGCTACCAGCACAGGGTCCAGGCGTTGGAGATACAGACATAACGCTGGTCAGGAGGAGCACAGGGCACACTACACTTAAATACCCAAACAAAACACTCCCACCCCCACCCCAGTTACAATGTGCAGCGGAAGGCAGAGTAGACTATTGAATGCTGCCAAGACACTCCCCAAAGGGGTTTTCTATGATAAAGGCTTCTAGGGCTGGAGAGATGGCCCAGTGGTTAGGAACATTGGCTGCTCTTGCAGAGGACCTGGATTCGAAACCCAGCAACACCCCGGTAGCTAACAACTGTCTGTAACTCCAGTTCCAGGGGATTCCACACCCTCTTCTGTTTTCTGCAGGCAGTACATGACACAGGTGCACTTACATATATGCAGGCAATACACTCATATACATCAAAGGAAAAATAATGAAAATAAAATACCTAAGATCAAGGCTTGAAGTGGGGCTTACTCTCCAAGTGGAAGTTAGCTGGTGACGGACTCTAAAAAAGCAAACAGCAAATGCAAACATTGAACATAAATACAGCTCAGTGTGTACAGTCTGAGCATAATTCAGACTAGCCAGTGGACAGATCATGACAAGGGAATAGCATAAAGTAGAAGGTAGTCAGGCCTTGTAGATGGTGCTAAGAAGTTTGACTTAGATGTCCTGAAAGGGAATGATGAGTTATGGGCGGATTTTAAAGCCAAAGAGTGACATGATTAGACTTATGTTTTAGAAAACCTTTTTTGCAAGGGAGGAAGATGGATGGGAGGGGGCCAGGAATGAAGGCAAAGAGGCTAATTAGCAGTCTAGGTGACTGACTGGGTGTGGGAGGTAAAAGAGAGAGAGGAGTTTGGAATATTCCCAAGTTTCCTACACAAAGCTTGCTCTGGGAATCAGAAGCGTCTTCTTGAGGTGTTCCCAGGTCTCTGGGATGGCTCAAATGGATGGTAAGGCATAGACTTCTTGGTTTCCTCTAGCTGGGGCAAGTTTTGCAGTCCTAGGGAAGTATAGTACTGTATTAGTTTTCTCATTTATAAGTGAAGACCACTGGAGTGTATCTACCATACAAACACACCTGCAAGGGCCCTGGGAAGTGGCAGAAAAGACCGGAGCAGGCCAAGACAAGAACAAGTACCCTCTGAAGGGTCAATGCTCCTCAGGCAATGCCCACTTCAGTCTTCTGGAAAAGAGCTAAGGTTGCAGCTCTTCCACAACAGAAGTCAGAGTTCGGTGTTTTCAATATGAAATATCCTCCTTTTACAATCTCATAAAATCAACAGACTTTAAAACATATCAGCTGTATTTAAATCTGAGTGCATGATGGTGCTTCTATTTTTGGTTTGTTTTTGAATTGCTGGGGATGAAGCTCAGGGTCTACCACACACTAAGCAAATGCTCTACCACTGAATTGTACCCTCAGCCCTCCATTAGGGTGGGTTTTATTTTTAAATTATTGGTCACCTTTAGAGGACACTAAAGAACCAACTGACTTATCTAAAAAATAAGGGGAAGAATCAACATTCAAAATGTACCTCAAGATAAACAAATAGCTGAGGACAGGTTTTCTTTAGAGAAGTGTCCAAACTCATAATGAGGAACTCATAGAAACAGAATGGCCTAAATTAACTATTGCCAATGAATAACGAACGCAGGCAATCATTGCAATGAATGCTCATACAACAGCACAACAGACTGGCAGACATTGCCTGATAGTACTGAGCAAGATTGCCTGTGAAGCACTTGGGAGGTGGGGGGATCAAGCATTAATTGATCATGCCTCTATATCTAACAGCCAATTTACAGGAAATAATAGGGGCAGAAGAACATGTTAAATGACACCACAGGGATACATTTGACAAAATCCAGACTGGGAAACTCTACAGAACAAATGACCGGGTTTCTTCAACAAATGAATTGTGAGGAGAGAAAAAAATAATTAAGGGGTGGGGAGGACAGACAGCAGATTAAAAGAGACAATGCACTGTACAGATTCACCTGAATGCTAATTTGAACATGGAAGGGAGTCAGACAGTCAGGCAAGTCACACATAGATGGACTAGGCTCACTATTCACTGGAGTCTGCCAAACTGTGGCATTCTAATCCTGTGATTTTTTTCTCGTCGTTTATAAGCTGGAAATGTCTCTAACGTGATTCAGTCAACTATAGATTTGGTGAGAAATTATTATTTTAGCTACGCTAATCCTATTTTCTTTGAGAATTTCACAGATGAATATAATGTATTTTGACATATCCATCCCTCACTGATACCGCCACGTCTGCCAGAACCCCTGAGCACATCCCCTTCGTGGTTAATGCCTTTTAATTTTGATAATTTCCTACACGAATACTGTATTTACACCATTTTCGCCCCTCCCTCTCCCCTCCAGCTCTTCCCATGTTCCCCAGCTCCTTCTCAATTTCATGACTTCTTCAATTATTGTTACATATGTATGTACATAAGCATAGTTACATACATACATATATTTATATACATATATATATATATATGTGTGACACCTACTAAGTCCATTTAGTGTTGCTTGTGTGTACATGTGTTTAGGGACTTGCAGCCTGTGACTGAATAACCTATCAGGGAGCTCATCCCTGGAGAAAACAGATTCTCCCCTCTCAGCAGTCACTGATTGCCTTCATCTAGAAGAGGGACCTTGTGAGAATTTCCCCTAGCATGTCAATTAGTGTTGTGATTATGGAATCTTACTTAGGTAAGTTGCAGCTTCCTGTCATGACTAGACCTAGCAGCAGGTGTCCTAGTCCTCTGGCTTTTACAGTCATTCTGCTCCCTCTTCTTTGACAGTTCCTGAGCTCTAGGTCTAGGGGTTGTGTCGTAGATGTATCAGTTGGGGCTGGGCATCCCAGAGTCACTTATTCTCTACATTTTGACCAGTTATGGGTCTCTGTAATAGTCTCCATCTGTTGCAAAAAGAAGCTTCTTCGATGAGAGGTGAGAGCTACACTTATCTACGGGTATAATAAGTATTTAGAAGACAGTTCGGCATTATATTGGTTTAGGAAAATGACAGCATTGTTACCTAATCAAAGTATTTATTACATTTAATTTATTTGTATGTGTGTGTGCCATGTCGCAACTTCCTTGTTGGGGTCAGAGGATAATCTGCTGGTGCCTGGTCTCTCCTTCTACCATGTGAGTCTCTGGTGATGAACTCAGGCTTGGCAGTAAGCACTTTTAGCCAATGAGCCACCTCACCAACCCACTTTTATTTAAACGATTCCCTATCTTTTAGGAGTATACTGAAATACTGACAGAAGAAATGTAAGATTTCTGAGATTTGCTCCCAAGTCACAAGGAGACACTAAAAGAATAAGAGAAAAAATATTTTTCTTGGATGTGTAAATGCTAAGCTGGGCACATGGGGGTTCTAGTTTTGTGTATTTTTATTACCTGGAATGCTTATAGAATACATTTTGATGGGGAAAATATGTCTATTCCCTGGATTTGACATGAGTTGCAAGACCAGTGGCCTCTGAATCTGATCAAAGTCAGCTGTAATCCAACTCTCCATTACCCGTGAACTCAAGCCCTCTGTTGCCGGACCTTGCTTTCCCTAACCTTTTTCTGGTTCCTTTTTAGGTAGGTCTTTTCCCTAAGAAGGAGCTTTTAGACAAAGTCAGGGAGATTTCCTAGCTTCGGGATACCACAAAGGTAAGGACCCCAGAACTAGGTGTCACAACCTACAGAGCTGTCCCTAAGTTCTCTAGGGTCCCCCTCAAAGCAAGCCTCTCACTAGCATTAAAAGGTGCACATGGTGCTTGACAGACTTCAGTCCTTAGAGTCCAAAGGCACTTACTGCCCAGCAGAATCAACAAAGGAAGAAAGGCCAAGGGTCTGCATCTCTGCCCCAGCATTTCCGGTTCAGCAGTGGGAGGGCTTAGGCAGGAGTTCTAAGCCGGCCAGAGTTACAAAATGAGACCTTGTCAGGGAAGAAGGGAGAGAGGGAGAGGAGAGAGGGAGGAAGAGAAGGAAGGAGAGAAAGAGTGGAGAGATACAGAGACAAAATAGAATGTGCAGAGAGAGGAGAGACAGGAAGAGACACAACGAAGACAGAGACACAGAAACAGAGTGAGCCAGCGACAGAAAAGAGGAGAGACACAAACGGAGACACACAAAGAGACAGAGACAAAGACAGAGAAGAGACAGGAGAGACAGAGGAGGGGAGGATGAAGAAAGAGAAGAGGGCTTAAGATGGGGAGACAACAGCTGGGGCGGAGAAGGGAAGCCAGGCAGCGAAAGTGCCCTCTTCTAAAGGCATTTGGAAAGGACCGTTAGAGACTCGCAGGGGCGCTTTCAGCGAACCTTTCCTTCTTGCACCCCCCTCCTCCCCCGCGGGAAACCCCTTCTTCAGGTACGCTGGCTGCTCAGTTAGGAAAGCAGGAGCTGTTCAGAGAATGAGCTGCACCGTCGGGGCGTGCGGCGGGCGGCAGGAGCGACCGCACACCGAAGGCCGTCGGGGATGCGGGGCGCAGTGACCGCAGCGCGGGTCCCTCCCCAGCCCCTCCGCCCTCCCGCGCCTCGGCCCAGGTGTCTTGTCGGCTATTAGGCGCGGCTCCCGGCTCCCACCTCCTCCATCAGGCGCTCCGGGGCCGGCCGGGTAATGAGCCGCCCTCCGCTCGGCCCCCACGCCATTGTGTGCACGCGGGGGCGAGGCCAGGTCTCCGCGGTGCGATGGAGGGTGACCGCGCACCCTCGCCTCACACCTGCTCCCCGCCCCCGGCCGGGCTGCGCGGGCGTGGCCTCCCCCTCCCCGCGGGAGGAGCCTCAGCTGGGGCTGTGC
The DNA here is from genome assembly GCA_035773235.1 of Eospalax fontanierii. Lineage (NCBI taxonomy): Eukaryota > Metazoa > Chordata > Mammalia > Rodentia > Spalacidae > Eospalax > Eospalax fontanierii. Next base: position 28,644,011 of record CM069539.1, on the reverse strand, counting down.
TTGGTAAAGAGGCCGTAGAGAGGCCGCCGGCGGCCCGAGGAGGAGCTATAAATTTGGAGCAGATGCGGCCTGACAGTCACCCAGCTCGGGGAGGCGGGGGAGGGCTCTGCTCGGTGCCCATACCCCTCTGGTAGTCTGCAGCTGAGTCCCGCGGACTCCAAACCTAGGTGACCCAGGATTTTGGACATATGGAGCCTGTCTCCCACTACCCTGTATCTGTCTTGTACTTTTTGCGTCCCCACGTGCCGGGAGAAGAGATGGAGGGCCCGAGAGATGCTTATTACTTGCTCTTCCTCTGGAAGTGTGGTTTCTTCAGATGAGGCCGTGACAAAGTCTGCCGCCCTGGGCCTGAACACTTACTGGAAGCAACTAGAGAGACATGCAGAAAACAGCAGAAGCTGGTTCCACCGTTCCTTCCATTCTATTTATTAAGTGCCCATTCTATGCTAGGAATGCAAATAGGAGCCATAGGCAAGACAGAATGCGGGTGAGCATGGCCTTGGCCGCCAAGGAAGAACACTAAGGAACAGCACTTGCTGTTGTACAGCAACATACTGTGAGATCGTATGTTTAAAAAGCAGTTCCCTTTAGGATACAGCTGTTGTCTGCATCCAAGGAGGAGGGAACAAGTTTGTCTCTAGGGTTTGAGGGAGTCAGCCCTGTAGCTAAATATCCAGGAGTGGTGTGTGTGTGTGTGGTGTTTGTGTGTGTGTGTGTGTGTGTGTGTGTGTTTGGAGATTTAGCACTCCCCCTAATGGACTGATTCTGTGCTGTCCACAGCCTGCCAAAGGGAAGTAAGAGCTACCTAATTTATTCTTCTAATTTGGTCATCCAGCCATTTGTCACTGAAGCAGGAAGGATGTGGTCTTACATTTTTGTTTGTGAATGGACTATCATAGATTTTAGTACGTAAAGAGCAACTCAGTGAGTGTTTGTGTATGAATGAGTTAATGAATGAATGGTTCCTTTCCATTCCAGGCAACTCTGGCACTTAGCAGTCTGCTGTCCTTTGCTGTTTCTTGCCTCTGTGCAATACTTCAAGGGTGACCTAATACTTCAGTGGCTGAGTTTCAGATACCAGCTAAAAAATTATCCCTAGGTGTCACGGTTAGTACCATCAGTTAAGAGCCTTTGGCCAGCGGCAAGTGCAGCTGGGATTAACAAATAAATAAAATATTAAAAATTTTAAATTCTTTTAAAGGAAACATTAGATGGGCAAGCGGGTGGTATTTTATGTCTTGCCACCAGGTGGCAGACCTTGCCTCAGTGATTAGAATCATCTCTAGTTGAAGCCTGGCCTAAACACAACTGTTTGGAAATGAAAACTGCAACAGTTTCCAAGGCAAAAGGGCTGTTTCTCTTCCAGATGGGAATTGGGAGAGGTGCTCCAGGAGTTGCAAATGTCTTTGTATCTGCTGCCAAGGTACTTCAGGGTCCCTTGAACATCTTCATCTGTGAGAGTGGACTGGCTGAAACTTGCTAGATTTTCCTTCTGGAAAGGGACATCCTCTTTTGCAAATGTCAGAAAATGGACTTCTTGTCTAAGAAAATGCAAAGTATTTAGTTCCAGTTCAGAAGTTTCTGGGGCCATATATGCATGGCAGCCCAGCACAACTCTATGAGCACACAGCTTGGCTTTTGTTTCCAGTTCCTGCCAGGCAGACACCCTCTTATTTTCTACTGTTTGAGAGTTCTTCATTCAGTTCCTCATTCTGAAATGTCTTCAGACTGAAAAAAAAAGTTTTATTCTAATACTAGAATCCACTCAGGCCTTTGTACTGTTGGCATTGGGAGATGGAGTTTAACTCTACCAGTACAACTTGAGGACTTCCTTTCAACCCTCTACTGGGTGAGGCTGGGACTCATGCTGCAGAAAAAAATCTTCAGGAGGAATCAGTATGAAGCAGAGCTGGACTTTATTAAGAAAAATATTTAATATAGATTTAAGCACAGGAGGATAGAGGAGAATAAAGGGGGCAGGTTTCAGAAGAGAACAGCTGTACACATCCCAAGGCAAAGGTGGGTGCAGATTTCTCAAGAGGAACAGTTGTAGTTAAATTTCTTAAGAATAGCTGTAGAGTCAGGCATAGTAGCACTCATCTCTAATCCCAGCACTGGAAGGTAGAGGCAGGAGGATCAGGAATTCAAGATCAGCCTAGGTTACATGAGACATAGTCTGAAATAACAACAAAAACAAACAATACCTACACACAAGAAGTTGGTGGCTTTTGAAGTTACTTTATTCAAAGGATTTAAAAGACTAAGCAAAAAATGTTTTGGCATACTTACTTATCTAAGGAATTTTTCTTTAGTGAGTTAGACTGTAAGGTCACTTGAGGTACATTATGAAGGCTTGCAGATAAGAGAATACAGAAAAGATAGAAACTCAGATGCCACTGAGATGGCTCAAGGGGTCATGGTGCTTGCCACCGTGCTCGATGCCCCGAATTGGATCCCTGGAATACCTGGCAGAAGGAGAGAACCAATTTCCACAAGTTGTGCTCTGGTCTCCATACATGCCCTGTGGTACATGTGCCCACACACACGTACAGATACACACATTCCTTGATTCAGAAAGGAGTAAAGAACTCCTTTCTGTCTCTACATCCCCTCAGTTTTCCTTGCCTTTCAATCCTACTTCATTACTAAATTCTAGTTTATACTCTGTTGAACACGTGGGTGATCTCTCCTGTACCTGAAATGATCTTGACTCTCAAATGATACTCAATGAATAATGAAACCTAAGTCATATAATCACTATAGCAAAATGACACATAGCATATATGTGTGTGTTTTTACATGTGTCTATGTACATATGTATGTATCTTGGAATGAGGTTATGACTGAATAGTAAAATATTTGCTTAGTATTGCAAATCCTGGGATTTATTTCCAGCATCACACACACACACACACACACACACACACACACACACACACACGTACACATAACCTTTATCTTATAGGAGGACCAAGGAATGTTTTGGAAGATGGGTAGGTAAAGATAACCAGTTGGCACACCATCTTCTCTGTGGTGTGTGTTACAATAAATCCTGAGAATATAGGCACATCCATTTCAATGCCTAGATGAGAGCAGATCTACACCTTGTACAGAAAACAAGACATGCTGAGGATATTCCTCAATGGTAGAGTATTTGCCTGGCATTCAGGAGGCCTGGGGTTCATCTTCTAGTAGCAAATAAATAAATAGTCTATTAATAGTCTATATCAACATTGGGAACACTGGGTTTCTCAGCACAAGTGAGACATTGTCCTTTTAACCTGAATAGATGTTCTTTCTCTGATCAGCCTTAGGCCTCAGCCCTCATTTAGGATGAGCTGATCTTACTGCACTCTGAGAATCCTTTTTTACCTTTTTACAAGACTAGGAATTGAATTTTTGGCCTCCTGTATGCTAGGCAAGTGCTCTATCATTGAGCTATATTTCCAGACCTTCTGTTTGCTGTTACTATTTTGAAACAGGGATCTCTGTATTGCCTAGGCTGTCCTAGAACTCTCTCTGTAGCATAGGCATCCTCTGAGCTTTCAATCTTTCTGTCTCAGTCTTCCCAGTAGCTGGTTTTATAGGTCTACACCACCAGACCCAACTTCACAATCTAAACTACATAAAACCTCCCAAGAGTACCACCATGTTCAGATGTTATACTGTCCCTCTTTTATTTTTACTTTTTAAAATTTGGTTTAAAATTTTTATTTCTATTTTATGTGTATGAGTGTTTTGCCTGTATGTATGTAAGTGTATCATGTGTGTGTAGTGCTCACAGAGGCCAGAAGAGGGGATTACATCCCCTGGAACTGGAGTTACAGATAGTATTTAGCCACCATGTGGGTGCTGGGAACCAAACCCAGGTGCTCTGCAAGAGCAGTCAGTGCTCTTAGCCACTGAGCCGTTGCTCCAGACTTCTATCCCTCTTTGAAAATAGCATATGGCTCTCTGTCCAACTGTGTCTCCAGTCCTGAGTGCTGCTTTCCTCTGGATGGTCCACTTTCACTGTGGCAGTGCCCTATGTACCTTATATGCCTAAAGACATGCTTACAGAGCCTAGAAGAAGCAATATAAGAAGATTGAGGCAGCACATATTTGGATTTTTTTTTCTATGTGGGCTGCTGAAAGAGTCAGGCTAAATATATTTATGGAATGCCTTCGGGCTACATAGCTTGGTATTTCACCCGTCATTGAAAACCCATTAAAGCAATTACTAGGTCATGCTTGGAAACTTTTTTACAAAGAAATTTTCTTAGTTCCTGGGTTGGCAGGAACTAGTTTGAGATATAAAACTAACAACTGCATTGGAACTAAGAAAGCCTTATGTAAACTGCAAATAATATATGTGAATTTGTTCATATTTGTGTCTATGCATATGGACTTAAAAGCTGAAGAACTAATGGTACTAAAGTACATATAAGGAAAGAAGAGTTTAAAAGTTGGTGAATCATATTATACTAATGTTCCAAAGTTAAATGTTTACCTAGAAGGTTAGAGGCTATAAATGACCACCAATAAAAAAAAAAAAAAACTGTCCCCACCTGTAAGAGTCATGCTATGTCATATCCTCCTGCCTTAATACCAGAAAACCAGATTTGAAAAAGACTCACTTTTTTTTGATCAACATATAAACAGACTCACTCAAACCAACAGACTGTCCTTGAATTTGATGTATATACTTAAGATTTCATAAGAGTTTTATTCCACTGAAAAATTTAGCAAGTCAGGTGTGGTGGTACATACCTTTGATCCCAGCACTCAGGAGGCAGAGGCAGGCAGATCTTTGTGGATTTGAGATCAGCCTGGTCTATACAGAAAATTCCAGGTCAGCCAGGACTACAAAAAGAGACCCTGTCTCAAAACAAACAAACAGAAAAAGAAAAGGAAAAACTCTTTAACAACCTTTATTAGTATATGTATATATTCAGTTGTTTATGTCTTTTTAAAATTATTTAACAAGGAATTTATATTGATGACTTCAGGCACCAGGATAGGAAAATTTCTCATTTCTTACACGGTTTCTTTGTTATGGAGTCTTGTTAAGAATTTTCAGCTGTAGTGGGATCTCCCCCATTTCTATTTATGTTCCATGCTTCAGGTCCCGAATCTTCTCTTTAATCAATCAAAACCCCTCTGTTGTATTCTCTATTTTCTTAGAGTAGCAAGACAAAGACCATAGCTTGGCAGAGCCACGTGCTGCCTTGAAAGAGGGATAGCGCAGTAGCTGAACTCAGGGATGTGCACCTGTAGTCCTGGCTACTCCAGAGACTGGGGAGGCAGGATGGTGGCTTGAGACCAGGAGTTTGAGAATAGCCTGGCAACATAGCAAAACCTGCTGTTGTGTGACTATTTCTTCCAGATAAGACTATTACCTCTAGGAGGAAGGACTGAGGCAGGAGAAGGCTCATAAGACTCAGAAAGTTCAGGAAACATACAAAACTCCTAAGGCCCCTGCTCAAGGTTATATAAAGAGCGAACAATTGATAAAGAAAAGACTCGGCTGCAACGCTGCCTGAAAGTTCCGCAGGGAACTCTAAGGGTGTTAGTAGAGTGGGCTTTTCAATGACACAGCTGCCCACGCGCCACTCATGCTACTGTCTCTCATGCTTCCCTAGGTACCGCTCAGTCTTGGTCCTGGAAGCATCACCAACAAACTCAGGGGTTTACCAAGCCAGACTGGCGGGCTTGTTTCTTTGTTTTACTGGGTGCCTATCTGGGGTGAATATGCATTTGTTTTCATCTCTGGGTTCAGGAGGAATCATACAGCATCTCAGTTCAAAAAAAGATAGATTGTTCTGTTGAAAATAAAACTGTGGTAATGAACTTAAGGAAAATTGTACAAGTTTAGAGCAGAAGCTGGGATCAGGTAACTCTGGATCAAAGCTCAGCTCCATCAATCACTATGAGTGTTATGAGTGTGCTAAGTCAGAAACATAGACAAATATGTGTGTGAGTCTTTCAGAGCATATTGTATAACAATAGAGTCACAAAGTACACTGATTTTGTTGAGGGATATTGGTCAAATAGTCCCACTTTCCTTGATAACAGCCAAGGTAAACTCAGGTTCTTTTATTCTAATCTTAATTACTAATATTAGTCTCAAATCATATATTGCATATCACATAGTATATATCTCTCTATGTATATATCTATCATCTATCAATCAATCTATCTATCACCTATCTGTACATCATCTATCATCTATCTATCATCTGTCATCTATCAATCACCTATCTTTCATCTATGTATGTGTGTATATGTATGTGTCTATCTATCTATCATCTATCTATTTTCGGTGCTGATTAGTGTTTGCCAACTTGATACAAACTAGAATAACCTGGGAAGAAAGAACCCCAGTTAAGGAATTTTCTCCCATCAGACTGGCCGGTGGGAATGTTGTTGAGACACTTATTTTGATTGCTAATCGATGTAGGAGGGCTCAGCCCATGTGGACAGTGCATTGTACCTAGGCAGGGGGACCTGGAGAGGTGAAGGGCAGGACTGGGCCTAGGTGAGAAAATGGACAGACAGGTGGATGGCAGGCCCAGAGAGATGAGCAAACAGGCAGAAGGTAATACAAGTAGGCCCACCACAGCAGGGACAAGGTTGAGCTGAAGCCTCTGGGACAGTCCAGAGTGTTCTGCCTGTCAGGTGCCAATCACACACCATGTGGTCACATGACAGGTTGACATCCCTGTGCTCCTTTCCACGGGGTCTGGGTGAGCGAGCCGCACCCCTTCCTCAGCCTGATGTGTCTGATAGGTTCACAAGCCTGGTTTTCCTGAAGTCCATGTGCTCCTACGGTTTCAGTTTACTTTGATAAATTTATGGAGTGGAACTTTTTTTTTTTAACTTTCAAGAATAAGCTATCAACAGTCTGTGCCTTGTGGGTAGTGCTGGACAGATGGTGTTGTTTATGTGGCCACCTAGGTGCACAGTCATCTTGTCTCTGTGTTTGCACTCAGTATGGAGTGAAAAGCTGTTTGTAAAATCGAATCTCTCAGGGCAAGATACATTCTGAAAAACCAGCATCTTACTCAATACAGAGTAAGTTAAGGCAGAGCACAGACTGAACTGAACATACAATGCGTTACAAATAGTTAGTTACCCTCTCTTGTAAAATGAGGCTTACTTAAAATAACACTTGTAAAATGCTTGCTGTCTGCCCAATACAAAGCATTAGCAGATGGAAGGTCTTGGGGCCCACCAGCCCCAGGACTGTGAGAACAGAAGCTGCCGTCACCTCTGGTACTTCCCCACTGTTTGTCAGGGACTTACTTGTGGTGTTGTGAAATAATTTTTGGTCTCCTGGCTCCTGACACAAAGCTCCTAAAGCCCTGAGAATCTCTGGGAGTGAGAAGCATCCTTTACATGCTAATGAGATGGCTGGAGCACCAATCCTTAGGCTGCTCATAGAAAAGACCAGCATGGCTAAAGGACTGGGAATTTCAGCTCCATCCTCCAAACGCTAGCACAGGATCAGGGACTGCTGGCTGAACTGATTACTAAAGACCAGTGCTGTAATCCATCATACCTACTTAAGCGAAGCTTCAAGAGTGCACGGTACTTTGGGATGGCTGAACAGGTAGAGGTTTCCAGAGGGTGGTATCCCATAAGTAAGGAAGCTTCACAGCCTTCCTACATGCTTGCCCCATGCATCTCTTCCATCTGGCTGTCCATCTGAATCCTTTGTAATAGACTTTACAATAAATCAGCTAATATAAATAAAATGTTTCCCTGAGTTCTATGAGATGCTCTGGTGAACTGAACCCGAGAGAGAAGGCCATGGGAATTCCCAATTTACAGCAGATCAGTAGGAAGAAAAGGTGAGAGGCCACTTGTGAACAGCATCTCAAGTAGGGACAGTGTTGTCTGGCTGAGCCTTCCATCTGTGGGTGAGGTAGCCTAGGATTAAGAACATCTCCTCTAGGAACCTTCCCAGACAAAGAATCAAATGGACTAGAAGAAAGATTAAGGGAACTCTCGATGAAACTATGTGACTGTAAGTTGGGCAAATTCCCTGACAGGCAGACAGAGAAAGGGCCGCTGAAATAAAGGACTGTGGGCTCCTCCTCTTGTCAGCAGGACCCCTCTTCCAGCTGACTAGTTCAGACCAATTTAGATAAGTTCAATGTGGGACCTGGACATATTCTTTTTAAAATTTTATGTTTATGAGTATATTGCCTGCATGTATGTAAGTATACCTGTGATGTGCAATGCCTGCAGAAGTCAGAAGAGGGCATTGGATTCACCTAGAACTGGAATTTCAGAAGGTTGTTAGCCACCATGTGGGTGCTGGGAATCAAACCTGGGTCCTCTGCAAAAGCAACCAGTGCTCTTAACCACTGAGCCAACTCTCCAGACCCAAGGGACCTGGATATATTCTTGCTTGAAACCCTCTCTTCTTAGTTTAAGTTGACCAATACAAAATTATGGGAGTTGAGGGGGTGGGAGTTGAAGAGATAGCTCAGCAGTTGAGAACACTGGCTGCTCTTCCAAAGGATCCAAGTTTGGCTGCCAGAAGCAACATGATGGCTAACAACTGTAACAGTAACTCTAGTTTCAGGGATCAACACCCTCTTCTGGCTCCCTTGGATACCAGGCACACACATGGTACACTTACATATACGCAGGCAAAACACCCATACACAGAAATTAAAAATAGATAAAATCTCTTTAAAAATTGAAAACAAAATTAGGGGAGGGGACTTACCCTATACCACCAAGAACACTTAAAAGGCCCAAGTCCTCCTGAGGGCTTTGGATTTAGGTTTCCAAATCTCCTCTCCACTTGTGGAGAGTCTCTCTCTCTCTCACTCTCGCTCTTGCTCTCACTCTCCTCCCTTCATTCTCTGTGTTTCTATACTTTCAGTAAAGATTGCTACCTACTATGTCTGAGATTTTTTTTCCTGCCTTTTAATTCCTTAATTGGTGGAGGAAACAAAACCAATCAAGACCCCCTCAACAGTAACAAACCCAAAGTTCAAGAAAAAAGATACTACACCTTACAGCAAGGGGTCAAGCAGGTGAACTGGGAAAGAACACAGAACCAGCTCGGTGAGTCTGCTGATGCTTTCTATGGAGATGGACACGAATACTGCACTCTGCGGAGGATGATGTGATTACTATGTGGAAAACTCAGGCTCTACCTCCTCAGCCAACCTAGGAAGAGGTAATTATCTGCATTCCATGTTGTTGGTTTTAACCTTGTAGTTAGTTAAAGGCTGTTCCAAGTGCACCACAGCTCAGGATTTGTGTTTGAGATAGAAGACAGTTTAGTGCATTTAAAACTTCCCATTTATCTTTCAGCTTTATTGGTTTCAGGTCATGAAGACACTGCTAATTGTATTTACTATATAATTCATTCATCTTTTAGCTTTGTGGCCAGTTTAGGGTCCCAAGCTATTCTTCTGGTTCATTTTTAACAAAGAAGTGACAAGCAGTTTGAGGACTGCTGGCTGAAAATGTCAGAATTTGAATGTTTGAAGCTACCACTTTGAGACTATGCCTCCTCTCCCTACCTCAGTGCCTACCGTCTTAGTTATTTTTTTCTGTTGTTCTGATAAAATACCCTCACAAAAGCATCTTAAGGAAGGAAAGCTGTGTTTGGCTCACAGTTTGAAGGTACAGTTCATCATGATGGAAGGCATGGTGGCAGGAGGTATAGAAAGTGGTCACATTGCATTCTCAGACAGGAAGCAGAGGACAATGAACGCCAGTGCTCGGCAAGCTTCTTCTTATTCAGTCCAGCACTACAGCCTAAGGAATGGTGCTGCCCATATTCAAAACCTTCCTCCCTCAATTAACCTAATCTCAGTAATCCCTCACTGACATTCCCAGAGGCTAACCCACTGCAGACAACCTTCACAGACATGCCAAGAGGTTTGTCTTCTAGATGATCCTAGATGCTGTGGAGCTGAAAATTAATATCAGTCATCACCACTCCACTAAGGAGATCTGATGTTATCTACAGGAAGATCTTCTCAGAATTAAACTAGAGGACTATCAGCTGGTGAACTGGTTGATTCACCACCATGGAAAAATCCCACCCCTTCTAACCTAGTATCAGAAATATTAAGGGAATGGCAAATAGCAAAAACACTTTGTTTTTATTTTTTCTAATATATATATGTGTATATATATTTAAAGACTTATTTTCTGTTTAATTATGTTTGTGTGTATGTGTGTGTATGTGAGTGTGTGTGCGTGTGCACATGCGCAATGAGTGCAGGTGCCCTTGGAGTCCAGAAGAGGGCATCAGATTCTCTGGAGATGGAGTTCCAGGCTGTTGTAAGCCACCCATTGTGGGGGCTAAGAACCAAACTGAGGTCCTCTGCAAGAAAAACAGTGTTCTTAACTGCTAAGCCATCTCTCCATCCCAATTATTTTTTATGATTTAATTGGCAATCATTAGTATGTGCCAATACAACAGAAGGTTCATTGAATGCTCAGTAAATCAGGATGTTTCAGGGGATCTTCTACACTGGGAAAAAGCTCTGTTTTGAGTAGGATTCAAAGATGAACAAGACCTTTGCTTTCTAACTTCTGATGAGTTAGGCTGGCTCTTTCAGAGGCAGACACTAAGACAAAGTTTTAAGTATAAGGAGTTTATAAGGAAACAGATGTGTGAGAAAGAGGAAAGAAAAGCAAATGTGAAGAACTTGAGTTTAATCCCTTCAGAGACTCTGGGAGACAGTGTAAAGCTCTTTCAGAATCATCTGCCGAAGGAGCAAAATTGGAATATTTTCTACAAACTCTCCATCTGTCATGGGTCTCCATCCTCTTAACTGAGAGTGAGGTGTGAACATGGCCTTGCGGAACCCTAGAGGGCAGATTATCACAGTCTGGGAGACTCCATGTGGTATGCAGACATGTGACAAGCACCTCTATTAAAATGGAGTTACTGTCTTGTGGCCCTAACAGCAAGGCCACTTAAACCACAACCAGAAACTCTTCAGGGTCAGTTCTTGTTCTGGGTCTTCTCAAACCTTCTGAGTTCTCTAATGCATGAATAAGAGTTTGAGGATTTTTAAAAAAATTGTTTTTAAGTTTGTTTGTTTGTAATCAGTGCTGGGGATGGAAACTATGCTTCCTACATGCTTAAGCAAGTGCTTTGTCACTAGCCTAACTCTAAGAAATGTTTAACCATGGAGAAAAGAAAGGATGCAATTGTATTTTCCAAACCAGCAAATTCATGGGCTTTTACAAATCTTCTAAATTCTGCTTGTGAGGGGAACCATTCCTTTTGTTCATCTCTCTTTTCTAAATGGCACTCTTACATGCCACCTGGAATTCTCCAAGTGAGATGGCTCTGGAGGAAGGTTGTCCTCTGACCTGCACATGCATTCTGGAGTATATGCATGTGCACACATCCACACATGCACGCACACACACACACACGTACACACGCACACAACTAATAAATCAGTCTAAAAACTGTTTCGAAGCATTCTGCAGTACAGTTTCCAGAGTCACATCAGGACTATGTAACATGTGTTACCGTTTCTCCAGCTCCGGTGGCTATCTTCTCACTGCATATCCAGCGTCAGCAGCTGTTGCCCCATCATTCCTCCGGCCTCCACTCACAGCCTCCTTGGTGTTTTTCCAACTGCTCCAAGGGCAGAATTCTAACATTCTGAATGAGGTTAGGCTCCAGTACAACTTGGCTTCTGCCACGTTTTGTGGGTACAAGCCAGTCATAAGACTATTCCAGATGTAGAGAATGTGATTCAAATCCTAGTAGAAAGTGTTACAAAATATTCTGACAGTGTTTTCCAATTTACAGCAGATATTTCTTCACCAACATGTGGACAGATCTGTATTTTAAGTTCCTAAAAGCAAACTTGCTTGATCAAATAGAACTATGTATTTGTGTGTTTCTGAGGTATTTCCACATTGCCCCTCACAGAAGATGCACTGATTTTTTTAATCTCACCTGAAGTGTATGAGGATACCAGACCAGGTTTCCCTAGATCTAACAACATGGTGTGCTATCCAAAAAAATTTCCTCTGCTAATCTGATGGGTAAAAATGACACCTTCCTGTACTTTTAACTTGCATTTCACACACTGTGATTGGGATTGAACATACTTTGGACAAATTAAGAGCAAGTTATATTTCCTTTTCAATTACATTTCCCCCCTTTCTCTTTGGTTTGCTAGCTTGTCATCTTTCAATGTACTCAAAAATGTGCACATTAGCATAAGTTTACATAGTACCAATTCTGAGACAGTCCACGGGCTTTAGTCTGTGAACCTTTAGTTTTCTTAGAGATCTAATTTTGGTCTTAATAAAGTCAACAAATTCTCTCCTCCCCTGGGAAGAGCTGACAGCATGAGAGAACATAGTCCCTCTTAAATAAGTAAAATGTGCAGTCTCACTCATGATGTGCAAATTTGCTCACTTCTGATGAGCTAACTACGAATTAGGAGGTTTCCATGGTCTTTAGGTTGAATAATTTTCTGGAACAATTCTCAGAATTCTGGACCAAGAACTATACTTCCATTGTAATAAAATAATATGTCTAAAAACCAGTCAATGCCTTAGTCACAGCGGTACGTGCCTATCCCAGCACTTGGGAGGCTAAAGCAGGAGGATTGCAAATTCAAGTTTAGTCTGGGCTACACAGCCCAACCCTGTCTCAAGAAATCAAATCAAATCAAACCAAATCAAACCAAACCATATGACCAACCCAAGAAAGAGACCCCAGGACTCACTGATGCCTTGTTTCATGTACTGGGGAATGTGTCATCCTTCCACTTTTGATTTGAGTGAGTGCACACCCAAGAAGTCCATCTTCAGCATGTAGACCTCAGATTGTAGCATCTTAGGGAATCATGGGTAACAAAGTTATTGCCCTCCTGGTTGAAGTCAATTTATAGCCATGCTGCATCTATGGTTAGGCTGAATCCACTCCCATCTTTCAAGAAATTTCAAAAGTTGGGAGAGAAGCTCCCAGAAATGTGCACAAAAGTCAGATCTTTTCCCAGGTAAAGGCAATTCTTTACTAGGCAAGCATCCATAGGTCTTCTTTGTTTTGATCTGTTTATTTTTTTAAATATTAATTTTTCTTGTTTTGATTGTGAGATAAGGTTTCTTACTCTTTCTGCCAGGCTGGCTAAGAGATCACTGTGTAGTCCAGGCTGGCCTCAAACTCACGGCAATCTTCCTGCCTCAGCTTCCCAAGTGCTAGCTTCCCATGGTAATTCATGTTACCATGCCTGGTGTTTTATCCTAATATTAAAAATTATCACATAGCAGTAGAATAAATAGAACTGATCCTTAAACTTTACATTTTGTGTTGCCAGTGTTCTGTACTTGTGATATAGTTTAATCAGGTTCTTAGTATATCATTTCCCCTGAAGGGCTCGGGGGCATTGTTTTGTGACATCATTCCTAGGAAGATGTGAATAAACATCTACTCATCCCAGATAGGAAACCAAAAACAAACCAAAATAAGGATACACCAAAGTCCAACTTGATGAACCAGTGAGCTTTTAAATAATTATATTTTATGTGTATGAGTATTTTACCCTGAACAGAGGCCAGAGGAGGACAACAGATCCCCTTGCACTGGTGTTGCCGATGATTGTTAGCTACCTTCTGGTGCTGTGATCTGAACTCAGATCCCCTGCAAGAGCAGCCAGTGCTCTCAATCACTGAGCCATGTCTCCAGCCTTAAACCAATGAGTTTTATTGGAACTGATTACAGTAGCATGGGTAAAGGGTTACTTACAGGAGTAGAAATGACTCAAAGACAGCTGCATCACCCAAAGCCCATCCCACATGGGTGCCAGCTCATGAGGATTGGAAACCTGGAGCGTACTGTATAACTGCAGGTAACTCAACAGGTTTGGAAAGTATCTTTTCCAGTTAGTTTGGCTGATCTAAGCCTCTTACAAACTCTGCTGGTCTCTGTTTCAGCTCTCCTTAGTCTTGGGGAGGGGGAACCTAGTAAACCTAGTCAATTTTAGGGACTTCTGGCAGCTACTGAGTTATTTATTTCCTAAGTTTAAGGAGCTTCCCAGCAGGATGAAATGTTTCACTTCCTCTCAAAATACACTGCTGTTTCCCCAGCTTCCCTCCAAGAGACAGGATTTCTCTTGAAGAAAATTACTGAACAACAGGCAGAGGTTTCCCAGTCTCCTTTCATCCTCTCTTTAAAACATTTAAAGACTTTAATCCCAGCACTAAGGAGGCAGAGGCAGGTGGGTCTCTATGAGTTTACGGCCAGCCTGGTTTACATAGTGAGTTCCAGGTCAGCCAAAGCTACATAGTGAAACCCTGTCTCAATACACACGCATGCACACACACACACACACACACACACACACACACACACTTGTAACTATTGTGTGTAGGTAAGAGACAACTTTTAGGAGCTGGTTCTTTGCCTCCAATGTGGGTTCCATGGATCAAACTTAGGTTATCAGGCTTGAGCAGCAAGAACTTTTATCTGCTGAGTTATCTTATCAGCTCTTTAAAAATATTTTTTATTTATTATTACTGTATATATGTGTATGATATGCATCTATGAGTGTGTGCATGTGTGTGCCATGGTACATGTGTGATGTTCAGAGGACAACTTTCCGGAGTTGGTTCTCCTTTCCGGAGTTGGTTCTCTCCTTCCACAATGGATTCTGGAGATCAAACTCAGACTCAGGTGGTCAGGTTTGCATGGCAAGAGCCTTTTCCACTGGAGCCATCCTGCCAAGCCTCCTTTCATGATCTCTGTACTAAAGTGGTGATGTACGGTGTTTTGGGGTGGGCAGCATTTGTCTTTCATGCTTTTCTTCTCTCCTTCCTTTTCTGAATTTTTTGTTTGCTTTTGAGACTGGCCTTGATCTCACAAAGATCCACCTGCCTCTACCTCCCAAATACTAGGATTAAAGGCATGCACCAACCACCATACCTGCTCCCCTTTTTGAGATTAAAAAAATATTTTTTGGTATTCTTTGAGAATTTCATACATGCATACAATGTATTTTGATTCTATCAAGCCTGAACTTTTGGGGGATTAAAAAACTATTTGTGAGTAACTACTCAACTGTCTGAAAACCCTGCTTCCCTACAGTCATTCACCTCCTTGGCTCTTACAACTTTTTTGCCCCCTCTTTCACAATGATCCCCGAGCCTTGGGAGGCAGAAGTTTGATATAGGTGGCCTATTCATGCTGTACTCTGCAGTCTCTTATTCTCTGCACATTGGCCACTTGGGGTTTGATAGACTGTGTGAATTGCAGAAGAGCTACAAACGCCAGTGGAGGAGGCCACAAAGTCACATGTTCTTTAAAGTAACCAACCATCCCTAAATTAGCAAGTCTGTTCTCAGTCAGTCTTATTAACTGGTCACTCACCTAAGAGAGACTGCTGTGGATCTGACTTGTCTCCTTTAGGGCCTTAAGATACCAGCCTGCTACCCCTGGGAAAGGGATCTTGAAAAAGGGGTTTTATCATTCAAGGACACTAAATCTTGACATCAAACACATCCCAGCTGGGCCCAAAAGAATAAAAATGTTTACCTTTCCTCACTAGCCTGCAGAGGCTTCTTCTGTAGAGAAGCGTCTGCTCTGGCTGTATACAATAAAGTAGACATTCCTTACCTGTTGCAAGTCTGGCTCTGGTTCTTATTTCTTAACTCTAAATTACATTCCTTTTTCTGCTCCTAAAATCTAATAGGGTCATCTGTTTTAATCACCATCTGTTGCATAAAGAAGCCTCAGAGATGCATTAAACTATGGATGTAAAAGTAAGTCATTAGGAGTTGGTTTAATACTATACCTGTTAGCAAAATAATAGTAGTAGGTTCTCTCTTGTGTCCTGTGACCTGTATAGACACAGGTTCCTGAATCAATACTGGGTATGGGCTCCATCTTATGAAGCAGATCTTAAGTCCAATTAGAATGTGTTTGGTTACTCCCTTAATATTTCTTCCACTATTTGCTCCAGAAGGCAGATCTTGCCAGGACAGTTGTTGTAGTGACTTGCAGTATTCACAGCTAGGTAAGGTTGATGATTAATTTTCTCTTCTGGGAGCTTTCATTGTACCTTCCAGGACTATGAAAGCTGGCCAGTAAACATGAAGCTTTGAAGTCAGCACCAGCTTGATTTCTCCTTGTTTATTCTACAGTTCATGTGTGTAGTATGCTTTGCAATAGGGTCTTACCACCAAGTTTTGGCGAGTAACCAAGAGCAGGAGTAATGGCCAGTAGTGTTTGAGGGTCTGTGGGATGGACCTCTGGTCAACAGCTTCAAAAGAGGGAGTCTATTCCTGGGATTGGGTTTTTACTTTGTTGGCCTATGGCGTCTAGCAGAGGCATTAATCTCTTGTTATAATGTAACTCCTCTGAATCTCTTAAATATATGTGTGCATACTTTAAGAAGCTTCTATAGGGATAGATTTCCATATGGCTTTTTATAAAGGCCTGTAGTGTTACTTATGTCTCCCTACACTCCCTCTTGCTCTGCCCCTCGCATTCCCCACTCCATCCAGCCCTTCCTATTCTGTTGTTCTCCTTTCCCACTTCATGTCACTGCACCCTACCTCCCCTCTCAGGAAGCCCCCAACATGGTTGTTTATGAATTTCCTTACTCCTCTGGATTTTCAGATTGAAACAAGCCTATGTAAGTTTCAAAGCTAGCATCCAGTTATGAGAGAGAGAGGGCATGTAAAGTTCGTCTTTCTGGATCTGGGTTTTATCACTCAGAATGATTTTTCCAGTTCCATCCATTTCGCTTCAAATTTCATAATTTCATTCTGTTTAACAGCTGAATAATATTCCATTCTGTAACTGTACCATGCTCTCATTCTCGATTCATGAGTTGATGGGTGTTTCTAGGTTATTCCATTTCCTGGCTCTTATGAAAAGGGCGGTAACTAACATGGATGAACAAATGTCTCTGTAGTCGGATCTAGAATCTTTCAGGTAAATGCTTGGAGTGGTATGGCTGGGTCATATGGGAGATCACTTTCTAGCTTTTAGAGAAAACTCCACACTGATTTTCCCAGTGGCCGCACCGCTTCCCATGTGACAACAAGCACACATCCTATGCAGGCTTAAGGCAGACAAAAATCTCAGCATGCACATAGGAAAGTGGGTAAGAAACCCCAGACCTACCTGAGGAATTACTGGCAACCAATGGCTACTGGGAAGGGGACAGTCAGTCTTATTTAAGGTTTGACCAGATTCCAATGGATGGACCCAACACCAGAAGGCATTTGGAAACACAAGTTTGACTCTACAGACCTTTAAATATATATAATTGGGTGGGGACAGTACTGGGTGCAGATGGGGAAGGGATATACTCATCAAACTATATTGTGTGACATTCCCCAAAATTCAGTTAAAATATCTTGCTTTTATGTATTGCTGTGTAGACCATGCTGCTCTGAACTCACAGAGATCCTCCTGCCTCTGTGTCTGCCTCCTGAGTGCTGAGACTAAAGGTTTGTGACCCCACACCCAGCTAAGACCTGAAATTTTTGAGACGGGGTCTTGCTATACAGGCCAGGATGGCCTCAAACTCAAGATCTTCCTGCTTGTCTCCCATGTACTGGGATTACAGACATGTGCTCTTATGTACTCCCGTTTAAACACTACACAGTTTTGTGAAGATTTATTTTTAGGGGCTGGAGAGACGGCTCGGTGGTTAAGAACACTGGCTGCTCTTGCAGAGGACCTGGATTCAGTTCCCAGCACCCGCCTACCTAACAACCATCCATAACTTCCATCTCAGGGGACCTGACTCCTTCTTCTGACCTCTGCAGGTGTTGCATGACATGGGTACACTTCTTATGTACATGCACTCATACACATGAAATAAAAATGCTAAAAGGTTTATTTTTATTATTTTTAATTGTGTGTATATGTATACACATATGTGTGGGTGCCCACAGAGGCCAGAGACATCAAATTGCCTGGATCTAGAGTTCCCAGCAATTGTGAACCACCCAATGTGAATGTTGGGAATCCAACTCTCATCCCCTGGAAGAGCAGCCAGTGCTCTTAACCACTTAGCCTTCTCTTCAGCCTTATCATTACACAGTTTTTCAAGAACACTAATTCTTTACAACTTTGGAGGCTTGAAAGTCCAAGATCAAAGACCCAGTAGATACAGATCAGGTCTGGGCTGCTCTCTGTTTCCAAGATGTCTCCTCTCTTCATCTTCTCATAGCATCGTGTTCTCATATGCAGAGCTGAGAAAGGCAAGGGAATTTGGCAACATCACTCCTGCTTTCTTATAATGGTACTAATCTAATCCTATTCCTAATTATTTATTTATTTGTTTATTATTTTTATTTGTATGTGTATGAATGTATTGCCTGAATGTAAGTGCACCTTTATTATGCAATGCTCTTGGAGGTCAGAAGAGGGTGCCTGATCCCCTGGAACTGGAGTTACAAATGGTTGTTAGCTGCCATCTGATTGCTATGAACCCAACCTGGTCCTCTGAAAGAGCAGCCAATACTCTTAACTGCTGAACCATCCCTCCAGTTAACTAGTCCTAGGCTTGAGGGCCACACTCTCATGACTTAGGTCCTACTTCTTACACTATGACATGGATCTTAGGTTCCAATATATGAATTTGGAGTGATATACACATTTGAAGCATAGTATTTCTGTCTACAAATTAATGTTTAGATCCAATGTAATCCTTATCAAAATCCTAGCTGGCTCCTTTTCTGTACATAATAGACTGTTATAAAAATGTATATGGAAACGTAAAGGAACAAGAATAGCCAAAAATAATCCTGAAAATTTTTTAAGGAAGTCTTTATAATTTAAAAACTTATTTGGGTTGATGAGCTGACTTATCATGTAAAAGCACTTACTGCCAAGTCTGAGGCTTTGAGTTCAATCCTTAAGACCCACATAATGAAAGAAAGCCAAGTCCTGCAAGTTGGTCTCTGACCTCCATACTAACATCATGGCTCATGCCCTGCAAATAAATAAAAGAAATAGATTTTTCTGGAAGTGTTGATGTAGTATCTAGTGTAATATTATCTTTGAATAATCATTCCAATTTGATTTTTATGACTGCTAGGCTATGTTTTGAATATTACCCATCCATTGGATTAATGTCATTTAAGTTGCACAAAGATACTATTTTTTTCCCTGACAAAATGTTTAATTTCATTAGCAATCAAAGAAATACAAATTAAAATGAGGGAATGCTATTTTTAACTTTTCAATTTGCAAATAATTTATAGTGATGGCACAAGCATGAATTTTCTTTATATTCAGAAAATAAAAGAAAGTGATTTCCATTTCTAAAGCATCTCATAATGCCTCTCTGACAATACTACTCAACGGTGAAAGGAAATGAACCCCCGGAGGTGGCAAGAGACTGACAAGAGACTGTGGAATCGGTACATTCCCCAAGCTGCTAAAACGAATGGAAACCGGGAGAAATGTTCTATAGAAAAATTTTAACAAATATCAAAAATCTTCTGAAACATCAGAACACTTTGATCCAAACATTCCTCTTCTTGAGATGTGTGCTAGAAAAAGATCTTACACAGGAAGATTTAGTTACAAGGTGAATAATCCTAGCTTCAAGAGGCTGCAGTCTATATAATTAGTACCACATAACACTCTGGAAAAGACAAAACTACAAAGACAGTAAAGTGCCAGTGAGACGGCTCAGTGGGTAAAGGTGCTTGCTCCCTAGTCTGACAACCTGAGTTCAATTCCTGGAACCATATAATAGTAGGAGAAAGCCTATTACCACAGGTTGTCTTCTGACTTCTGCACAGGTGCCATGGCATGTGCTCCTCCCCCAATAATTAGACAAAACATGTAATAGAAAACATAGTAAAAAGATCAGAGATTGACATGTCAGAAGTCAGAAGACAGCCAATCTGGAATTCACTACATATACAGACTGGTCTTGAACTCATAGAGATCCACCTGCCTCTTACTTCTGAGTGCTGGGACTAAAGGCATGTGCCACCACACTTGGCTTAATTTTATAATTATTTTTTGAGACAGAGTGGAACTATGTAGTCTTGGCTGGCCTGGAACTCACTATGTAGACCAGGTGGCCTTGAACTCACAAAGATTCACCTGCCTCTACCTCCCAAGTGCTGGGACTAAAGGCATGTGCCATTTTGCCCTGATGTTTAGTATTATTATTTTAGCAACAGAATTTTAAAATGCTTGTATCTGGCAGGCAGTGCTCTTATTTCCCAGCCCACTGACCCATTGCATTCAGCAAACCTATTTCCTTCTTAAAACCAAACCAAACTAGACCCCTTTTTATCAAATGCTGGATTTAACCACTGGCAAACTATGAATTTTCCTTATATTCAAAAGCTAAAATAGACATTTACACGCGGAACCATCTTGCTGGCCCCCAAAGCATCATTAACCACTAAGAAATCACAGCCATGGGCCAGTGAGGCAGCTCAGCAGGTGAGGGTGCTTGCTGACTGATCTAACAACCTGAATTCTATCCTAGGATCCCTCATGGTGAAGGACAGAACTGACTCCTTCAGGTTGTCCTCTGACCTCCATACACATGTACACCCGCCCCCCCCGACACACACAAATAAATAAGTCACAATCGAGGACAGGTAAGAGCCAGATAACAAATGTCCATTAAATGCTTACTATTTGTCCACAACTATGTAAATATTTTTCTCATACTTTTAGAAAATTCCATTTATTAGAGCTGATTTACCTTTAATCCCAGCACTCAGGCCATAGACTGATCTCTGTAAGATCGAGGCCAGCTTTGTCTACATAGTGAGTTCCAGGTCATCTGGAGCTACAGGGAGACCTGTCTTAAAAACACTGGTGACAGGTGTGTACATGTCAAAGGACAACTCGTGGGAGTCACTTGTCTCCTTTCACCATGTGGATCCCTGGCATTGAACTCATGTCACTAGTCTTGGCAGCAAGTGGCTTTACTCATTGAGCCATCTCACTGGCCCCAGAGCTACTTTTTAAATAATAGCTATATTGAGGTAGAATTAACATACAGTGGAATGAACTTATTTAAAGTGTATCATTTTAGGGGCTCAAGAGATGGCTCAGTGATTAAGAGCACTGGCTACTCTTACAGAGGACCTGGGTTCGATTCCCAAGCCCCACATGGTGGCTAACAACTGTCCCTAACTCCAGTTCTAAGTGATCTTGTGCCCTCTTCTGACCTCCATAGGCATTGCATGACATGGGTGCACATACACACATGCAGGCACTACACTCATACACATGAGAAGAAATACATCAAAAAATTAAAGTGTATAATTTGATCATTTTTTGCCTTTAAATTTTGTAGCTATATGTGTATGTGCACATCTGTTTGGATGTGTTTGTCCCTTTGTACATGCTCCACCAGTGCTGGAGTTCCAGGAGCATGCTACCATGCTCTTTTATGTGGGTTCTGAGGATCTGAACTCAGGTCCTCATGCTTGCTTGCCTGCACAGCCAGCACTTTACCTACTGAGCCGTCTCCCCAGGTGTCAACGCAACTTCAAGTCATTGGTTTCCATTTTTCTTCCTTTTTTTTTTTGCACAGGGAGGGGTAGGGGTTGAACCTAGAGCCTCATGCATGAGACAAGCACCCTACCACTGAGCTATACAAACGTAGCCTAAATTTGGTCATTTCTAACCTCATCAAAATAAAGAGTGGAATCTATCGCTTCTGATTTTGGTCCTTTTGTTATCACCATTCTCCAGCAGCTACCTTTTGTAATCCTAGATTATTTTGCATTTTCTAGACTTTTAAATAAGTTGCATCATGAAGTACATACCATCAGGAGGAGAGTCTTTCCGTCTTCCCCTACTCATTTGTCATCTGGCTTGTTAAAATTAATTTATTGTTGGACAGTTTCACAGCTGTTCATAATACATTCTGGTCACACTCACTCCTCCACCCTCTCTTGTCTCTTTCCCACACCCAACAACCCCTCTTCCCAATGAGTCTCCCTCCCACTACCGTGTCCTTTCATTTTGTGACTCACTGAGTTTAACCAGGACTGCTTGGTGGACACAGGCGTGGAGCTGTCCTCTGGAGCATGGACAGCTCACCAGTGGTTATGCCAATTAAGACAATGCCCCCCACTATATTCTGGAGTTTTGAGACTGAGTCTTGCTGTGTAGCCCAGACTAGCCTGGAACTCACTCTGTAGCCCATGCTGGCCCTGAACTTGTGTTGATCCTCTGCCCACTCTGTAGCCCATGCTGGCCCTGAACTTGTGTTGATCCTCTGCCTCAATATCCCAAATTCTGGGATTAGAGGCGTGTCAAACATGCTCAGTTTCTTTCACTTGTAATTATTTTACAGTTCATCATTTGTGTTTGGCTTCCTTCCCTCCTTCCTCTTTTCCTTTCTCTCTCTCTCCTCACCTCTCTCTGTTTTTCTTTTTTAAAACAGGCTCTTACTGTTCAGGCTTTCCTTGAACTCATGATCTTCCTGCCTCCTCCCTAGAAGGATTGCATATGTGCACTGCCACACCCTGGCAGTTCATTTCTTTTTATTGCTGAATAGTAGTTGTGCAGCTATACCATAATTGGTTTATACATTCACATAGAGATGGACATTTTGGTTTTTCAAGTGCTTAATTACAAGCATAGCTATAATATAAGTCCACATATATCTTTAATGGACATATGCTTTCTTTTCTCTTGAGGATACACCTAGAAACTATATGGCTTGGACAGAGGTGTCTTTAACTTTTTAAGAATCAGACAAACTTTCTTTCAAAGTACCTAAAATATTTTATGCTCTCAGCAGTGTGAGCACTCCACACCAACAGCTAGTGTGATTAATCTTTTTAATATTAGGAATTTTAATGTGTATATAACAATAACTCATTTTAGTTCTGGTTTCCATTTTCCCAATGAGAAAGAATATTCAGTATCAATTCATGGGCTTATTTTCCATCTTCATATTTCCTTTAATAAAGATGTATGTTAAAAATCTTTTCAGGGCTGGAGAGATAGCTTGCAGTTAACAAGCACTGGCTGCTTTAAGGACCTGGATTTGATTCCGAGCACCCACATGGTAGTTCACAACTGTCTGTAACTCCAGTTCGGATGCTCTCTAATGGCCTCCATAGGCACTGCATGCACAGGTACACTTACATGCCTGCAAACAAAACAGTCAAACACATAAAATGAAAATAAAATAAGCTTTAAAAAAATTTTAAAAACAGACAAAACACCCAAAGCAAAACTTCTTAATTTCTAAAAAAAAAAACAACTTTAACGTTTTTAGTTAGCTGTGTGTGCATGTTGTACACATGCCTAAATATCTTCCTAGAGGGCTCTGTTGCTCTTGGTAGCAACTGTTAACTACCTGTAAATCCTCGGGGTGGGGCATAGCCTCATGAATAATTCCCCTTCTCTGTGGGGAAGGGTTGACAGATCCAATCTTGTGTAGATTTTGTGCACGTGTGATAGTTAATTTTGTTCCTCAAAACTGGATTATTCAAGAGCCTCCAGGCATATCTGTGAAAGATTATCTAGATCAGTTTAATCAAGGTGGGAGACCTGGATATGTGGGTGGTATCATTCCATACATAGGCTGGGGTCTCAGACTAAATAAAAAGCAGAAATCAAGCTGAGCACAAACATTTGCCACTATGCTTCTTGAATGTTGAAGGTAAGCCCATCCTTCCAAGCCTTCCCCGACATGATGGACTGTACTCTTGAACTGTGAGCCAAAATAAACTATTCTTTCCTTAAACTTCTTTGATCAGGTACTTTGTCATAGTAGCACTCAAGTAATTAACACAGCAGCTAATCACAGTTTCTGTGAGTTCAACAAAGCAATGGTCATGTCATACCCAGAAGACAGTGGGGCCCAACCCTCTATTATGGCCCTAAGGCCCCTGGGAGGGACCACCCAGACTCCAGATGTTCCGTATCAGCCAAATTTATGTAATCCGGCCAGGGACTGCACTCTCTGGGCTGAGAATTAGAGAGCACAGCTCTCTAATGGGATTGCAGGAAGGAAAAACTTACTACCTCATTAACATGCTAGGTATTCCACCCATCCATTTAGCTTAAATTAAGGTAAATCTGCCTCCCTAGGGGTGGTCCTATGACCAAATGATTGACTAGTGAAACTGGAAAGGGGTGGTTTTCTCAACAGATACCCTGCAGATTGTTTAGTCTATTCTAGTTATTTTTCTGGGACTATTTGCAACTCTAACAACTCCACCCTTTCCTTACATGCTTCTTGGCCCCTCTTCCATGATATTCTCTGACCTTAGGAGGGGTGATGTCTTATTTAGGGCTGAACATTCAACAGTCATTTACTTTTAGTACTTTGACCAGTTATGAGTCTTAGAAGTAACCACTTCCCACTGGAAAAAGCGGACAGATCAAAGCTGACAGTTGCACTAATCTACATGAGTAAATATAAGTATTTAGAAGGCAATTTGACAAGCATATCATGCCCATTTAACAAAACAACAGGAACAAATTTCTCACAAAGTCTATAACTTTTTCAAATACGGGGTTTTAAAAATTGTTTATTTATTATTTTATGTGTATTTGTGTTATGCTTGCATGCGTGTGTATATGTGTACTTGTGTGCAGTGCCAGTGGAGGACAGAAGAGGGCATTAGATCCCCTGAAACTGGAGTCAGGAGCAGTTGTTAACCGCCATGTGGGCACTTGGATTCAAACTTGGGTCTTCTGCAAGAACAGCCAGTGCTCTTAACCACTGAGCCATCTCTCTAGACCCCAACCATGGACTTTTGATCAGTGTGCAGTACTAGGCATATTTCATTCGGTGAAGGCCTCATAGCCAATCCAAAAGTGATTGATTATCTATATATTAGCATGCCTCTATTGTACCAGTGCATACATCTTGCCTGGTAGGTCAGTAGTACAACATGCACAATCCACAGCTGAGTAACACTGTTGATGACAATTTGCCTCCAGTAGCCTGCATAGAACCTTCTAGCCTATGAAAGCTAGCCCCTAGGGAGGAAGCTTTCAGCTCAGTTTCAGCTTCTCTATATCCTGCAATCTAAACATATATTTGAGGGTCTTCTGAGACCTCCTGCCCAACAACTCATAGAGAGGTAGCCCACCTTTGGCACTTGGATTTTAATTTAATAACATACGGCTTTTGGGATCAGTACAATCTACTCAGACAGGGTATTTTCATTTAGATTATTTTTTATTTATTGTCATTTGTGATTGCACATTTGTATGTGTTGGGGGGAATGTGTCCACGTGCATGAAGGCTAGAGGTTGCCTTCAACTGCTGTTCTTCAGGTGCTGCCCTCCCTCCCTCCCTCCCTCCCTCCCTTCCTTCCTTCCATTAGGACCTGAAGCTCACTGACTGGCCTAGGTTCGCCGCAGGCCAGTGAGGCCCAGGGATCCTCCTATCTTCAACTTCCCAGTGCCAGAGTAACAGGTACCAGTTTTTTACACAGGTGCTGAGGATCAAGGCCAGGAGGTTACTGATTGCACCATCTCCCTAATTTTTTTTTAAGCTTTTCTACATGTGTTTATTGTATGCTGAACATATTCCTCCTCACAACCTGTCTTCCTTTTTTCTCATCTCACACCCTCTTGTTGATCTCTTTAGAAGAGAAAGATGATTCCTCCTCCTCCTCCTTTTTCTTGCCATTACCATGGATTGAACAAAGGACCTGTCAAGCACTCTACCACTCTACCACTGAGCTACAGTCCACAATACTACAGTGCTGGAATTAAAGGCATGCACTACCACATCTAGCTTTGATTTTTTTTTTTTTTAAAGACAGGGTCTCCCTATATAGCCCCAGCTGGCCTAGAGCTCACTATTTAGACCAGGCTGGCCTCAAGCTCATATCCTGCCTCTGTCTCCTGAGCGCTGGGACCAAAGGTGTATCTACTGTGCCTGGCTTATTGATTGTTTTTTGAGAAACGCCCGTGCTAACTTTATTAGTTATGTTTCCGTTGGTATGATAAAAGACTAACCAAAAGCAACGGAAGGGAGAAAGGGTTCGTTTAGCTTACAGCTCCAGAGGAAGAGTCCATCATGGTGGTGAAGTCATGGTACACTGGCAGGAACAAGAGGCTGGCTGATCAAATTTCATCTGCACACAAGAAGTAGAGAGGAAACAGACTGAACTGAGGACTATAAGCCTTCAAAGCCCACCTCTAGTGACATACCTCCTCCAGGCAGGATCCATTTCCTAAAGGTTTCATAACGTCCCAAATCACTCCACCAATTGGGGACCAAGTGCTCAAATATGTGAGCCTATGAAGAATATTTCTTATTCAAACCACCACATTTGGCCTCTGGCCCTTATAGGCTCACAGCCATATCATAACGTGATACTGCAGTTTCAAAAGTTCTCACAGCCTTGAACAGTCACAACACTGTTTTGAAATCAACAGTTTTTCCTGAGGCATTCCCTTAACTGTGACCCCCTGTATAATTAAATTACATATTTCCAACATATAATGGTACAAAATGTACACCACCATTCCAAAAAGGAGAAATGGAGGCATATAGAAGACATATTGGACCAATACAAAACCAACAGGGTAAGACCAAAATTCTGTAGCTCCATGTTCAATATCTGAGGCTTCAGTTTCGAGGGTATAAATGGGGGCCAGACATGGTGGCACATGCCTTTAATTCCAGTATTCCGTAGGCAGAGGCCAGCAGGTCAATGTGAGATCGAGGGCAGCCTGGTCTACATAGTTCCAGACTAGCCGGGGCTACAGAAAGACCCTGTCTCAAAATAAAAACAAAACCAAAAACGAAGGCTTAGATGGTTCTACCCTTCCAGAGTTGCTGCCTGCGGCATGCATCCCTCCCTTGGGTTTGTCCCATTCCCTGTATGCAGATCTCCTGGGTGCGAGTCTCACGGCTTCCACATCTCTAATGCTTTAGGATCTTTACCGCAATCCAGAGTGCTTCTTCACAGCTTCATGCAGTAGCCTCTCAGGACCTCCTTGCGGGTACACCAACCCTTCTACACAATGCCTGGCCTTAGCAGCTCTCTGAAACCATGGAGGAGGAATCCATGACCCCTTAATCTTGCATCTTTCTTGTCTCCAAAACCAGTACTATGTGGATGTCACTGAAAAGTTCTGCTACCAACTTGGGATGGACCCTTGCCCTTTGGGCCACAATAGTTTTGGCTTTTGTATGCTTTCTGGGAGCAGAAAACCCTTTAAGCTCTTTTGTTTTTACAAATTTGAGCTTTAATTGAGTGGGGTCTTGCCTTGAGAGCATCTCTTCTATCTTTCCAGTGCAGAGCTGGAGGTTTCTTGTTAATGGCACTAATCTCCTAAACAGTCACTGTCTCATTTTCAGCTCCTGATTTCACTGAAATCTTAAGCTCCCCACTGATGTTTTCCCTTCAAACTGCACATTTTAAAATTTTCCTTTTGCTCCACTTGCTGTTTTTCATTAAAGACATGTATAAATTAGTAATAAGCATGCCACAAACTCAATGTAGTACTATCTACAAATTTTCTCTGCCAAAGAAATTAGTCCATTACTTTTTAATTTTACCTCATGCAAATTTTCAGGAGATGGTCAGCATACAGCCAGACTCTGCCAAACTCTGCCAAACTATCACATGAATGACCTCTAGCCCAGTTGCTAATAGAGGCATTATGTGTCCATCGTCCGTCCAGTCCCGTGTCTGGGGTCGTCGTTGTCCCATCCCCCGTCCCGTCCTTCCCTCCCCTGGCCACATTGCTCTCAGCACTAATATCTTTAGGCTCTTAGAAGAACAGCCCACTACCCTTTGCTTACAGCATTAAACAGCTTTTGTAGTTCAAACTTCCAAAGTCTTCCACGTCTCTCCAAAAAACATCATGGTCAAGTTGTTCACAGGAACACCCCCACATCTTGTATCAATGACCAAAAGCAACTTAAGGAAGAAAGAGTTTATCTTGGCAGATGGTTCTAGAGGGATAGAGAATCCACCATGATGGGAAGGCATGGCGTGGTGGCAAGAGCAAGAAGCTGGCTGATTAAATTCATCTACATACAAGAAGTAGAGAGAAGGAGCAAGAAGTGGAGCAAGACCACAGATCCTCAAGCCTCTCCAGTGACATATTTATTCCAGCAAGTCTCCACCTTCTAAAGTTCCACTACCTCGCAAACAGTTCCACTTCCACCAACTGGTGACCAAGTTTTCGAATACTGGCACTTAGAGGAGATGATTCTCACTGAAACCACCACACTGATTTTCATAGTTGCTAGACTAGTTTACATTCCTTCCAGTATTGTACAAGTGTTTCTTTTTTCCCATATCCTAACCAAAATTTGTTGATATTTGTTTTCTTAGTGATTGCTGTTCTGACTGGTCTAAGATGGAATCTTAATGTAGTTTTAGTTACATTATTCTGACAGCTAGTGAAGTTGAACACTTTTTCATATGACTTTTGTTGGACTGTATTTCTCCTTTTGAGAACTGTCTTCATCAGTCCATTTTCAAAAAACAATTTTAAAAAATGTATTTATTTATTTTGAGACAGGGTTTCATGATGTAGCCTTGGTTGGGTTGGAACTTGCTATGTAGACCAGGTTGGCCTCAAACTCACAGAGATTCTCCTGCCTCTGCCAACTGAGTGCTCTGATTGAAGGCATGTGCCACTATGCCTGGATAGCCTTTTTATGGACTGGGCTTTTTGATTTCTTGCTTTTTTTTTTTTCAGATATGTATATTTCAGATACTAATCCTCTTTCAAATATACAGTTTTCAAAATTTTTTCCTTTGTTCTGTATGTTGTCTCATCAATCTACTATTTCTTTTGTTCACAGAAGCTTTTAAATTTATGTGTATTTTATAAGTATGTGTGTTTTGCCTGCATGTATCTATAGTGCACATGGTTGGCTTAGTTTTACATTTAAGATACATCTAGAAATTTCATTCTGGATATAACTTTTTCTCATTATGTAGACTCACAGATATGTGAAGGGGAGGTATAATAGAGAAATAATAATTAGTAGCAGAAGTTTGTAGGAGGGGAGACTTCTGAATGAGTCAGAGTTGATTTGAGAATCATTCAGAATGAGGCAGCAGAAGGATTATTTGAAGACTTATACTGAGAAATAAAGCAGTACTTTTAAAACTCTTTGGAATCTCTGATTTTGTATATGATTTAGGAAGGACCTTCCCTTTCAGGTGTACTAAATATATTTAAAAATTGGGGGTCTTAGTGTGATTTAGTCACTTTTTTAGTGATTTAGTGTGATTCAGTCACTTTTCTAGGATTCTTTCTATAAGAACTAATTTCTTTCGGTAATGCTGTGAGATTCTTTTTTTTTTTTACACATGAAAAACTTGGTTCAGGTCACAGAAGTGGAATTTGAAGCCAAGCATTTGGACTTTAGAATTTATATCCTTATCCAAGGTGATGATCATGTCTTGCTCTTTGAAAAAAAGAGAACTCCATAAATTCTGGAACTTGCTAGGCATGGTGGCATACACCTGTAATCCCAGTATGTGAGAAGTAGAGGCAGGAAGATCAGAAGCTCAAGGTCATCCTTGGCTCAATAAATGCATATGTACATAAATTTAAACGTTTGGAACTTTCTTAGACTTCTTTATACTGTTAACTTACAAACTATAGAAGCATTTTAATATAGCGTATGAAAACAATTATCTCCGGCTTTATTCTCCATTGTACAATCCTTTGGCTTTCCAACACCCACCATAGTTATTCTATAAATGTGGCTGACCTCAGCATTTTTCTTTTTTAAACCTAACATATGCTAGTTAATAATGTATCACACAGTTTATTCATAATCATTGGTCAGTTGCCTCAAAAGTCTGCTTTGAAAACAAAATCTGTGCTATTTTATTTATTTATTTATTTATTTTCTTTCTAAGACAGGGTCTCCCTATAGCTCCAGCTGGTCTGGAACTTGCTATGTAGACCAGGCTGGCGTCCATCTCAGAGAGATCAACCCGTCTCTGCCTCCTGAGTGCTGGGATTAAAGGTATTCAAAAACAATACTGGGCTAAAACTTGTGCTATTTTAAAAATGTGTGTTTGTGTGTGTGATGACTATGGCATATCATGTATATGGAGTTTACAGGACAGCTAACTGGAGTCAGTTCTCTCCTTACACCTATGGGTCCTGGGGATGGAACTTAGGTCAACAGGCTTGGCAGCAAACACCTTTGGCCGCTGTGCCCACTCTCAGCCCCTTTGCTGAAAATTAAAAGTTAATGAACGGATAAGGTATTCAGCTAAAGAATATCAAAATACATAATGGTTATTACTAGATATGGTGTTAAGTTCCAGACTTTAAGGAAATGTACAGGAGCGACTATGCACTGGATTATTACCAGCGATTACGAGATTCATGATAATGGACAGTGCTTTTTCTTTCGTTGCTCTTGATGGTTTGGAAAACTAGGGGAAATCTTACGTCACTTCCAAATCGCAGGGGATCGAGATTGGAATGCAAGTTTTCTGCTGGGCTCTGAAGTTCTTACCTTTCTCCACTATAGACACCATACAAACTCAAGAAAGACATCAAATTATTGTTACCGGTCACACCTACCCAGATTACCTAGAAAGCACCAGGTGTGAGAATCAAGGGCTTGGGAGGGGGGTGTGGCTCAGTGACAGAGTGCTTGCCTAGCAAAGCGTGTATGTCGAATCGGGGCTGCTATAGTGGACGAATTTCTTGAAAAGCTAAAGCGTACAAATTCTAGCCCGGCCGGATCTGCTGTTAAAAGCCTCGTCCAGAATTGCTCTCGCTTCTGCCTTTGGTATACCCTAGGTCCCTACTCTCTGCACCTGGAGGCAGGTTTAGCGGGAAGTCTGGGACAGGAAAATGGCAGGGGCCAGAGCCTGGAGAGGAAGAGGGGAGGCTGCAGCGGATCCCTCACTCGGCGATCCCATGCCCCGACCCTTCTCAGCTCGGGGCTCGGGTGCGCCTCGTTCCCACTCCGTCCCGGGAGAGGAGCGGCCGGCCGGGGAAGGTTCTCAGGAAAAGGCCGGGGATAGCCTCAGCCCCACCGCCACACCCTCCACGCCGGCCCGCCGATCCACCCACCCACCCATCCCGGAGCCAGGCCCCAGGGCAGCCCCCGAGACCACTGTGGCCGGATGCGCGCGCGCGTCACTTCCGGGCGGTGCAGCGGCGGCCGCTTGGAAGATGGCTGCGCCCTGTGGCTCGGAGCTGCCCGCCAACTCGCCGCTAAAAATCCCGAAGATGGAGGTGCTCTCCCCGGCTTCTCCTGGCGACCTGAGCGACGGGAACCCATCCCTGTCCGACTCCTCCACGCCTCGTGGGGCCTCCCCGCTCGGGCCCGGCAGCGCGGCGGGCTCGGGGGCAGCGGCGTCCGGGGGTCTCGGGCTGGGGCTGGGGGGCCGCAGCGCCGCCTCGTCCTCGGTCTCCTTCTCGCCCGGGGGCGGCGGTGGCGGGGCGGCGGCGGCCGCTGCCGCTGCCTGCCGGGGCATGTCGTGGACGCCAGCCGAGACGAACGCGCTCATCGCTGTGTGGGGCAACGAGCGGCTGGTGGAGGCGCGGTACCAGCAGCTGGAGGGAGCCGGCACGGTGTTCGGCAGCAAGGCCCCCGGGCCGGCCATGTACGAGCGCGTGTCCCGGGCCCTGGCCGAGCTGGGCTACGAGCGGACCCCGTCCCAGTGCCGGGAGCGCATCAAGGTAACCGGCCGCCCTGCCCGGGGCAGCGCAGCAGAGGCGGAGAAGGCGGGGAAGCGGGCCTGGGGGCGGGGGCCGGGCGCAGCGCGGGGCTCCCCTCCCGGCCCGGCGGGCCCCTCGCATCCCCCTCCGCCTTTCTTCTCTCCCTGGAAGGGGGCTTCTTTCCAGATGGCCGCCAGCCCGTAGGTTTCCTGAGTTTGAAGTTGGGCGTGTCTGCCGCCGCCCTCTTTCTTGCCAATGGAGGATGTTCGTGCGCTCTGAAGTTGGTAGTTTCTCATTGTGCGCGGGGCGGCACAGTCGCCCGCACTGCTTTGTTCCCAGGTGGAGGGGCTCCCAGGCTGCTGCTTACCAGCTGGGACCGGATTGAGGAAGGGCCGCAAGGGGGGCCGTGGGCGCCCATTTTAAGATTTTTCTGTAAGTGCCGGAGCCTTAAAAGCGCCTTGGGACTACTGGCCTTTGTGTCACTGTGCTTGCAACTTGAAGTGGAAAGGACTAGGAAGATTTGAGATGCTTTGGAGAGTTGGACAGGCATAAGCTAGCCAGGTCGTATATTGTTACCGCGGAGGCAGTGAACACTTTGAACGTAGTCCGACGGAGAGTTGTTTTGGAATTTGCATGGTCGGTGTCCCGAGAGTTAGGTTGGCTTGAGAGGGCCTTATATTTCTGAGGAAGTCCCTTGAAATCCCGCTTTCACTGCGCTGGTTACTGTGCCGGATGCTGACTAGTAAAACTGAGCGTGCATTTGGCCATCCTTGTGCCTCTGCAGTTTTAATTGCGGAAGCTTATGAAGTGAGCTAGCAATGTTCCTGCCAGCCTGCTTTTCGTTTTGCTGTTTCTCCTGACTTGTGTAGGCATTCGTATTTTATTACTTGCAGATAAGGGACTGTATTTCACTTCTTCCCTTCATTCTAGTAGCTGCTAAAAGTTTCTGGTAGGAGCCTCCCAGCTTTCACTGAAAATACTTGCAGTAGTTAGTCATAGTGTTCTTTTCTGGTAGGACAGGCATTTTTTCTGGGGGATGGAAAACAACTAAAGCGCAGCCTAAGTGAGAATAGTCACGTTAGAGAATAACTAAAACTCAGTAAGTAAGAGTAATCACTCTGAAGGAGGGAGATTGTGATCCAGTTCGTGAGGTCTCACTCCAGCGGTTCATTTGGAGGCTTTGTTACTCAGAAAATTTGGTCCAGCACCTGAGCTATTTTAAACTGTGTTGTTAAAGGAATTTGGCTTTATTACAAAAAATTGTTAGATTATTTGATAACATACATTTGGGACTCTCATTTATTGACCAGTTAAATAAGAATGTCATTGAAATAGTAACACATGGTGAAAAGTTGTTTTTGAATTTCATTCAGGTTTTATTCAAGGTCATTAGGTTAAATTTGGGGGAGTATTTTTTTTCCCCACAGTGTCTTGACTATCATCTGTCCATGAACTTTTCTGGAGTTCAGAAGAATATTTTAGGCATTTGTAAGCTATGTTAGGTTTCTTGATTTTTATTCATAGAAATTTCAAAGGGGAAAAGTGTACTATCAAAACCTCGCTGAATATAAATCTCTCCGTAAAATTGTTTCTCAAACAACCAGGGAATATCTAGTTGGAATGCTTCATTGTCCAGTTATGAGAAGGAAATCTAAAGCAAAGAAAGATTGAACCTTTGAAGAACTTAGAGGATCAGTTTACCTGTCTCCAGACAGGTAAGACCAAGTTGACATCATTTTTAGTCTTTTGAGATAATGAGATGGTGATGGTTCTCTGTTCTACTATAACAATTAAGAGACAAGGAGGGCTGATAAATGTGGGGTTTGTTTGCTTGTTTGTTTTAGACAGGGTCTTCCCTTGTAGCCCTGGCTAGCCTGGAACTCACTCTGTAAACCACCTGCCTCTGCCTCCCAAGTGCTGGGATTGAAGACCTGCATCACCACACCCACTTAAATAATCTGCATTTTAAAGCGCTACACTCTAAATGATTTTGATCAAGAAATCCAGACTCTTGTTAATGTTGATATTTCCCACAGAATTAAAAATGTTTTAAGGACAAGATCTGGTCTATTTTGTTCATTGCTGTGTCAGCACGTAATAGGCCCTGAATACCTACTCAATTTACCAAATGAAGTTTAGAAAGTATTTTGGAAAGTATAAAAGTCTACAGCAGTGTTATTAAACTTTTACTTAAAAATATAGACTTTGGAACCTAATTTGAACAATATTGCATTAAAACGAAGTTTTGCAGGGCCAGGAATTTAGCTCCACAATAGAATGCTTGCCTTGTGTGTAAAAGGCCCTAGGCCTAGCACTGCAAACAAAAATGAAAACAAAACAGCCAAATCCTCCAAGCTGTTTCTCTTTAAAATACAGTGTGAGTATGATCTTGAGCACAGAAGTAGATGTGGTCTTTGAAATCATACACTTAGGATTTTAGATCCCATTTCTCAGAAATAACTAGTTTAGAACAAGTAATTGAGAAATCTCTGTCACTTTAATATATTGTTGAGAATCGAAAAGAGAAATTGAAAAGAGATGGCTCAGTAGTTAAGAGTACTTGCTGCTCTTGCAGAGGACCCCAGTTTGGTTCTCAGCATCCATGTAGTGCCGCTTACTGCCATCTGTGACTCCAGCTCTAGGGGATCCCGGGCCCTCTTCTGGCTTCCATGGGACCCAGCTAAGTGTGGCATATGTACAGACACACATGCACATAAGTAAAAATTATTTTGATCTTGAAAGAAGCACAGTAATACCTTTCTGTTTAGTTCTACAAAATAGAAAGTTAGTAGTTGAGTCAGATGAAGAAAATGGTGATGTTCTTATCCAGAGTAATATAGCTCATTTAATGTAAGCAGAGGGCCAGGGTATAGTTCAATAATAGACCATGTGTCCAGCATGTAGAATTGCCCCAGGTTCAATCCCCAGCCGTGCTGAACAAAACACCTGAACAGGACACAGGCAGTACTGCCCTCTCCATTGCACCCTGACAGTGTGCTCAGTAAACTTTCCCAAGAACAAAACAAAACACACCTCAATCACAGAGGTGCGCAGAAGAAAATAACTGTTTGATCAGTTATTTTTTTTTCAATATATTCCTATAAACAGGAAAAATCAGTTTGTTTTTTTTTTTTTTTGAGACTAGGTCTCATGTAGCCCAGTCTAGCTTTGAATTCTGTATGCAATTGAGACTGGTCTAGAACTTCTGATCTTCCTGCTGCTGCCTCCTAAGTGTTGGGATTATAGGAGTGTGTGCCACCATGCCCGGCTGTAGTAAATAATTTCTTTTGGATTTGAAAGGGAGAGGTAAATAGTCATCAGTTTTTCCATTTAGATAGTTTCCAACATACATTCCTCTCCTAAGCAGCATCAGAAAGCTATGTCTTGTTCTGGCTCCTTCCCAGCTCCCTTTCTGAATAATCTTAAAACCCATTCATTACTACTCACCTTCCGTAGACAACAAAACTACTAAAGTTAACAACTCTTGGAATTTGATACTAAAGTTGTTCCTTTTTTTTACCGTTTGAAACTCTTTGTAGCTTTGGCTGGTCTGGAACTCACAGATCCTCCTGTTCCTGTTACCTGCATGCTGGGATCGAAGGTGTGCTCCCCAATGTTCAGCCCTGAAGTTTTACTTTTTAATACTGTTTAAGTGACAATGTTTCCAAGTTTACAGTATTTTAACTGAAAGTTAGACACAACATTGTTTAGTGTTGTAAAGAGTTTCATATTGATGTCTGTCATGGTATTCGTATTTGTTCTGTCTTGGATAAAATAGATGTGTTTGAGACTGCTTTGCTACACAGATTGTTTATTCTGAAGTTTTGTTACATTTTTGCTTGCCAGAAGAAAATTTGTCTGCTGACAATTTCAACCTAATTTTGGAGTCAGAGAAACAAATCTAGGTTTTTTTTTTTTTTTTCCTCTTTCATGATTCTTTTTCTTTAAACTTTTTCTTCATATGTCTGTTAACTAAATGGATCTTGATTGCTTATTGTGTGCAGGACTGTCTGCTACGCTTTAGGATGAAAAAGAGCTGTTAAAGCTTGGCATGATGGCACATACCTTTAATCCCAACACTCAGGATGCAGAGGCAGGTGGATATCTGTGAGTTCAAGGCCCACCTGGTGTTCTACTTAGTGAGTTCCAGGCCAACTGGGGCTAAAGGAAGACCGTGTCTCAAAACAAAAATCAAAAAACAAAAACCCGAAACCCAAAGAGCTATTAAATACAAGTCCTGTGAGCTCAGCTTCTACTCCAGCTGAAGCTTGTATGCACACATAAAAGAGTTGAAAGGATGTATGAAACAACACAGGTGGCAGGGAGTTATGCTGGGTGTACTTGATGAATGTCATGTGACTAGAGCATGCTCTATAAGTGTGATGACTTCAAAGGGAGAGCAGACCTCAGTGGTTCTGAGTTCTCTCTTAACTTGGAATTCATGAAAGCATTCACTCTGATTGTAATGCCACACTCATACTTGGTCAGTCAGTCAGTCTGATGCATTGCAAAACTCATTCTCAAGTCCCCTGTTTTTGGGTGTTCTCCAAAAATATGCCTCTTGAGAATTGGCTTTAAGATTTGGAAACAGATGTGCATTTCTAGATCTGCCTCGAGAGGAAAGGCAAGGTGATTATATGTGACCTAAAATACTTGCCTTTTCTGTGTTTGTTCGGTGCTTGTTAATCATCAGTCTTCTAACAAAGTGATTGGTTTTCTAGGAGCTTTGCTTAATGATCATTATCACTGGAACACATTTTGTAGTTTAGCATCCAAATCATAATATTTTTGGTCTTTTATTTTAGCTATCAGTCTTCGCTTTTAGTTTTGAGAACCAGTTTTCTCAAGATAACTTGGAGCAGAAAGATACCTTTCTCCTTGTATAAGTATTTTTATAGACTGCCCATCTCTGAGGAGGAAAGTTCTTTGGTGTTTGTACACAAGACTTTCCTACTTCATTATACTGAAAGGTTTCCAAGAAATATGGTACACCACACAAATAGGTTCAGTAAGATTTGTTTCTTACCAGTTGTTGCATATTCCTATTCTGTTCTCATCTCAACTGTCATTTGAAGTCTTGATCACTTGAAAGTTTATCTTGGGTTGGAAGTGTGGCTCAGTGATAGGACATTTGCCTAGCATGTGTGAGGTCCTGGATTCCGTCCTTGACACTATGAATACTAAAATAGTAACAACATGCCGGATATGGTGGGGATGCAGGCCTCTAATCCCAGTACTGGGGAGGTAGAGGCAGGCAGATCTCTGAGGCCAGCCTGCTCTATATCATGAGTTACAAATAGTAACAACTACAACCCAAACCTGCTTCCTTTGAGCAGGGTATGGTGGCTCATGCCTATAATCCTATACTAGGGAGGTTGAGGTAAGAAGATTAAGGCCTACCTGGCTATTTAAAGAGCCCAAAGTCATCCTGGGCTAAATTATCAAAGTCTTGTAATAAATAAATAAATTATCAAAACTAAATTATCAAAGTCTTGTAATAAATCTGTTAACAGTTTTCTTATCTGCTTTTGAATCTGATAAGCTTTGACAAACTCTGTGTATTGATGCTTGGACTTTCGGTTTTAGAGATCTGACAAGCAAATGCTAAAACTGAATGAATAGGATTCTCAGTGTGTTTCCTGACTTTTTTTTTTTTAAATCTAGTGAAGAATGGAGTTAAATACTCTGGTTAGTTCAAGACAATATATATCTAAGCTTGGTGGTTTACACTCGTAATTCTAGCACTCAGGAGGCAGAGATGCATCAGTCAGTTAGTCTGCAGGTTAGGAGGTCTGCAAATTCAAGGCCAGCCTGGGCTGCATGAAAAGTTCCAGGCTAATCTGGCATATATAGAAAATTAGTTTACTTTTTTTGTTCATTGCTATGACAAAGTATCTGACAAGAGCAACTTAATGGAAGGTAAGCTTATTGTGGCTCACAGTTTGAGGGTACAGTCCACCATGATGTGGATTGATAGCAGAATGAGACAGCTAGTGAGTACACTGTGTTCATAGGAAGGAATCAGAGAGAGAGATGATTGCTGGTACTCAGATTGCTGTCTCCTTTTTATTCAGCCCGATACCACCATCCCATGGGGATGGGTTCACCTTCATTCAGAGTAGGTCTTCCTTTCTCAAACCTTTCTGGAAACATCTTCATAGATACACCTAGAGTTGTGTTTCTGTGGTGAGTCTACATTTAGTCTTTAACCATTACAGATCCTATCTCAAAAAACAAAACCAACAAAAAAAGTAAAAGGGAAACCTTTAGAAAGTATGTAGTATTGCTGGCCATGTACTCAGTGGTGGAACAGTTGCCTAGCCTACATAAGGCCTTGGGTTCCTTCCCCAGGACAGAAGGGCATAGTGGAGCACTTGAGAGGTGGAGCCAGAAGAGCAGGAGTTCAAGGTCATTCTTAGCTATATAGAGAATTCAAGGGTGGTCTGGGCTACAAATAGAAAAAGAAAAAAAAGAAAAAAAAAGCAAGCACATAATATAAACATTACTGTTCAATGAAACTTTCATGATGATGGCAATGTTTTTATCTACTAGAGGAACTCAGTTTTCAACTATATTTGGTGTCAGGTTAATTAAGAATTTTAAATAGTCACTTAGCTAAGGGCTAGCTACTGTATTGACTACTATATGTTAAAATTGTTGGAGTATTACACCATTTTTTGAAAGGATTCTCTCATGGCCACATACTCAGACATCTAGAGAGATGTCAAAAATCCTTCCACTTTTCTATTACTCTTTAGGAGGACTTTGAAATAGTCCACTATTCTAAGTGGTGATTTTAGTGCAAGGAATCAAAGTGTTCTAGCCTCTCCTGCCTGGATTGGGCATTGTGTGTTCTTGGTCTCTAGAACACTGCTGTCCAGTAGACCTTTCTGTGACAGTAGAAATGCTTTGTATCTGCATTATTTGTTACTGTAACCACTCATCACAAGTGGCTACTGAGTAATTGGAATGTGACCAGAGTGACTATGAAACTGTACATTTAATTTAATTTAAATAATAGGCTTGGTGTGGTAGTACACACTTTTGATCCCAGCACTTGGACTTTGGAGGCTGAGGCAGGTGGATCTCTGTGAGTTAAAGACATACGTGTTCTACATAGGGAGTTTGAGGCCAGCCAGTGCTACATAGTGAGACCCTGTTTCAGAAACACACACACACACACACATACACACACACACACACAATTTCTTTTTTAAAATAGCCACACATTGCCAGTGCTATAATGTTGGCCAGAGTAGCTCAGGAATGATGGTGTTTAAGCTTTTTAAAGTTTTTTCTTTGCTCGCCACAAAAATTTTTGAAGTTCATGTGCCCTCTAAAACACTTTTAGGATGATATGAAATTTTTTCATCATACATTTAAAGTGTTATAGGATGTTAATAAGATATAGAAAATCCTAAACCAGGGGTGGACAGATGGCTCAGAGGTTTAGAGTGCTGGCTGCTTTTGCAGAAGACCCTTGTTCAGTTTCTAGCACCTAAATGGCCCCTAACAACCAGAACTGACCCTAACAGCAATCCCTAACCCCCGTTCTAGGGATCTGATGCCCTCTGTTGGCCCCTACGAACGTTGAATGCATGTGGTGCACTACATGTATGCAGGCGAAACACTCATGAACGTAAGTAAAAATAAATACATAAATAAAAAATACTAGTGCTCACTTTGGCAACACATATACTAAAATTGGAACTAGTGCTCACTTTGGCAACACATATACTAAAATTGGAACAATAGAAAGAAGATTGGCATGGCCCCCGTGCAAGTGTGAAACACAAATACGTGAAGCGTTCCATATTTTAAAAAAGGGGCTGGAGAGCTGGTACAGTTGTTAAAGGCTCAAGCTCACAGCTAAAGAAAGAAAATACTAAACCTAGTTTGAGATGAATGTAAAAGAAACAGTGTCTCTAACCTATGTTACTTTGGTCATTCTAAATTCAGAGATTCACTCCTAAAAATATACATAGAAATGGAATGGTCCCAACATTTTCAGGTGCCTGAGCAACAGTAGAGGACGTTTGGGGCTCAGGGGCAGCATATCCTACAACCACAAGAATTATAAACATAGCAAGATATATTTATCCAAGAAATCCAACCTAGACCCATTTAAGTAGTGAATCTGCTCCAGAATTTTTAAGTGATTGGCTATTTAAAAAGTCATGAGTTTTAAATTTTTGTTTTTATTATTTTTATTTTACGTGTATGAGTCTGCATGTAAGTGTACCTGTATTGTGCAGTACCGATGAAGGTCAGAAAAGGTTGTCAAATTCCCTGGGACTGGAGTTAGGGGCAGTTGTTAGCCACAGTGTGGGTACTGGGACTCGAACCTGGGTCCTCTACAAGAACAGCCAGTGCCTTTAACCTCTGAGCTGTCATGAACAAATGATTGCTTGGCTCTGTCATAAAAAACACCTGAAAGGGTAAAACTGATATTGCAGGATGGTATTACAGCGGGCATACCAACTAGGTGATGTTTTGATGATTAGTATATGTATTAGTTACTTTTCTCTTGCTGTGATAAAACACCATGACCAAGGGAACTTATAAATTTGAACTTATGGTTCCAGGGGAATTTGAGCTTACGGTTCCAGGGGAATTGGAGTTCATCATGACAGGGAGGCATGGCAGCAGAGGTGGCTGGAGAAGGAGCAGGAGGAGTTAAGTGCTCGTGTCTTCAAGCAGGCACAGGAAGCAGAGAGCGAATGGAGATCTAGCAAGGCTAATGAACTCTCTGAGCCCACTCCCAGTTTGCTTCCTCCAGCCAGGCCACCTTCTAAGAGCTCCCAAAGCAGCACCACAGCCGGGGAGAAAATGTTCAAGTACTTGGAGCCTATGGGGGACATTCTCATTCAGATCACCATAGCATGTTTTTGTAGTGATGATCTGCAGTTGCACAAATATCTGTAATATATTGCATTCCTTAGTTTTGATTTTAAGGAAACCCAAGTTGTACATCTTTTATGGCCACAACCCATAAGAAGAAAGTAATTTTATTTTGGGGCCTAATACTTATATTGATACATCATGTACATATAATAATGGTAGTGTATTCTATATACTCCTACCAATAATGCAGTGTTAACTGTGCACCACAGACTGTTCTAAGGGCTTTTCAGACTTTGATGGTCACCATGTGCACTTTACTCCAATAGGTTCTGTTCTGTTTGAACACAGGTCTAGCTTCTGAGCCTCTTTAATAACAGCACAGACATGGACGCACTGAATGCACACAGCACCTGTACCTGGTGTACCATCTTTCTTGTCCCCTCCCATCCTTATTCTCCTCCCGTGTCCTTTCCAGTGTTGCCTCCCCTTGTTACCCCAGTTCTGGAGTCACCTCTCATCTCCTTTTTATAGCCACAGTCTCAGTTGTTTCCAGAAATTCCTTTGCCTAAAACTGGTACAAAGAAAACCTGAGAGGAAGGAGCCAGCTGCTTCCCTTGTATACTGGTAGTTCAGGGTCACATTGGTCCCTACACAGGTATACCCAGGAGATAGCAGGATGGAGGAACTGGGGGAGGAAAGAGAGGTTAAAGCCCTCACCAGAAAGACCTACAGATTCCTCTTACCCAATACCATGTTCACTACATGTTCCGCTGCCTGAGTC
The DNA here is from genome assembly GCA_035773235.1 of Eospalax fontanierii. NCBI lineage: Eukaryota > Metazoa > Chordata > Mammalia > Rodentia > Spalacidae > Eospalax > Eospalax fontanierii. The sequence continues at coordinate 28,602,801 of CM069539.1, read as the reverse complement.
TTACACTCAGCTCCTTGGGAGAGAGAACTACCTGACTTCCCTCTCTGGTAGGTGGGGAGGATCCAGAAGTGTATGCTTGTCGCTCACCCAGCACACTGAGTTATAGTTTAGTGGCTGTGGGTGCCTTTTATACTTTGACTCTTCTTACGTTGTCAGAAGAGTGGTAGGTGTCAGCATCTCTTGGAGAGCCCGCAGCAGCAAGGACACATTCCCTGATGGTCATAGGGTAGACTGAGGATATTTGTGGGGCATGCTTGATAAGGCCCCATTGATATACGATGGTGTTGTAGCGGGGACGACACGTATTGTTATTCTCTGATGCTCTGTGCCCACAGACTCAGCCCACAGCTTCCCCCAAACCTTTACATGCCCCTCACTTTCATCCATTATTTTTTTTTAATTTATTATTTTTATTTTATGTGTATGGTGTATTGCCTATGTGTAGATAGGTGTACCTGTGTCATGCAATGCGTGTGGAAGTCAGAAGAGAGTATCAGGTCCCCTGGAACTGGAGTTACAGACAATTAGTCGCCATGTGGGTGCCGGGAATCGAACCCCAGGTCCACTGCAAGAACAGCCAGTGCTCTTAATCTCTGAGCCATCTCTCCAGCTCCCTGAACTCCTGCCATCATTTTGACCTGATCCAGCTCCTGCTCAGCCATCATGCCACCCTCTTGCAGCAGTAGAAATCATCCCCTGTCTCTCCCCTTACCTCTGCTTCTCCCCGCTTCTCTGAGGCACAGTTTAGCTTTGCAACTCCTTTGCTTTGTGCCTGGAGCACACTGTGAGGCTTAGGTCATTCTTGAACCTGTCTCAGGTTCTTGTAATGCTGATTATGGCCTAGCACCAGAGACTTAATTACTAAAACAGTTTTGGTTTCCCTATGCCTATGTGGGCTGTCGTCACAAGTGACTAAAATTGAGTTCTCAACCCATCCTACAGTTAGATGAAAGAAGACCTAGCTGGGCTATAATACCAGCACTTGGGAGGAAGAAGCAGGAAAATCAGCCTGGGCTACATGACCCAAAATCCTGTCTCAAACTCTCCCATTCTACCCCAAAAGCCCAAACTGGAAGATAGTGAGGTAAGATCAGTGTTTTCATTGTATTCTTTATTTTTTTTCCTTGAAAATTTTAAATTAAAATTTTTCGTGTGTGTATTTGAGTGTAGGCAGTTAGGTCATCAGGCGTGGTAGCAAGTGCCCTTACACACGCAGCCATCTTGCCAGCCCTGTGCTCTCTTTAAAAATTTTATCTCTGTGTGTGTGTAGGTGTGTAAGTGTGTACTAGTGCCATGGCGTGCATTTGGAATTCAGTGAACTACTTTTGAGAATCAGTTTCTTCCACTGTGGGCTTCAGGGATCAAACTTAGGTTATCAGGCTAGTGAAGCAAGTGCTTTTACCTGCTGAGCCATCATCCACCTTTGTACATCATCTTTGTACTCTTTTATAGTTATACCAACACTTCAGAAACATTAATTTTCAAAAGCTCATGCCCCAGATGTTCCAATGGATGCTTTGTGCTAGGTAGTTCCAGCTGTTTGCAGCCGGGGGTTGAGTGGAGGAGGAAGGGAAGAAAGCAATAAGAAGGGAGATGGGTGGCAGACTGGTCAGGGGGTGTGCCATGAAACGGACTTTATCCTCATTCATAAAGGATTTGAAGCCAGGTCGTGAGTGACGTGGCCAGACTTAAATTTTCGAGTACTCTGGACCTGTGCTGTGGAGGACAGAGGGGTAAGAGTGGAGCCCAAGGGTCGTTTGAGGTCTTCTTTCAGCAAGCCTGGTGAATGAGGAGAGCAGTGGCCAGGGCAGCTTGAGAGAAGAGAGCTCATGCACATCAGTCAGCCCGTTTGGAGATTTTGGGAGGCTTAATTTACAGGCTTGTTAGTCTTCTCAAATAGCTAACTCTCTGTTTCTCTACAGTTCTTTGCTGTAGTTACCAAAGCCCTTCATACTTCATAGCTGAGTTTTCAGGCCTCTCAGAACCCAGTGAGAATAGAAATAGAACACCCTATGGGGACAGTCCTGCCATGCACCTGGAAGATGCGTTCTTTACACACTCTCGGACTCAGGTCTGCCCCCAGTCCTCAGAAGTGAGTATCCTACCTTCCCCCTCCCCCTTTTTCTTAACATTACCACAGGGTGAGAACTAAAATTCAGATCCAAGATTTCAGTTTTAAAACATTTTAAAAGCTTCTTGAGATATGGTCTCCCTATGTAGTCCTGGTGGGCCTAGGACTCACTGTGTAGATCAGGCTAGCCTCAAAGTGGCAGTAATCCTCTTATCTCCACCTCTGGAATACTCAGAGTGTAGGAATGTGCCACCATGCTGGCCAAATTTCACATGTTAATTGTCATACAAATATGCCCTTGTTACTAGGCTACTATATATTACCAGTTTGGGACAGGGGAAGTTATGAGAAATTGACTTTTTTCCTTTATGCAAAGTAGTGTTTAAAAAAAGAAATAAAATGGCAGAAGCTCAGAGTTTCAGAAATAACTGAGGAGTACTGTAAAGGGTTTTTGTTGGGATTGCGGTGACAGAACGGACTCTTTATCATTTTACTTGGGGGCAGGGGTCCATGATCTGTGCTCTATTCCGTCTGCTTTTACCTTTGAGAAATGTCAGTGTTTAGAATGAATGCCTAATGAACCAGTACCTCTTAGTGATATGCTACAGTTATCTGGAGTGTATAGTCTATGTTGAAGCTCTCCACTATTCTAAATACTAGTTGATGCTGCATTTGGAAAAAGACATGTTTAATATTTAAATCTTTGTAACTGCCACCTACTTGTGATTCCTTGAGACCAGAGGAAGTACTTTTTTCTTGGCTCTAATCAAGTTTTTTTTTCCCTAAGGATGCAATGTTTAAGTTCAGTGGACCTGTGTCTGTTCTTGGTTGTTTGCCATGTGCATGCTCAGCTGTACTGATAAATAACATATTTTGAGCTACCAACTATTCATTCAGTAAACTTGATATGGCAGACAGGAAGTAGTTTACCTAGATGTGATTTCTAGTTACATTTTTTCAGCCTGTGTAAGACTACTTTATTGTAATAGCCCAAAGTTCTGAAATTTATAGTACTCTTTCTCTCCTATTGGTTTTCAGTTTACTTCCTTTATGCGAGTAAGCAAGTTATATTTGTAATTGATATTAATAAACCAGAATAAAAGCTTGAATGAATCAAAAACTGTTTTTATTATTTATTTAATTATAAATATTTTTCTTAAAATGGAAAGTTCTGAGTTTGTGATTTAGAAAGAATGAGTACCTCAACCATGTATTTGGAATCTGTATTGACTATACGTAGCTTTTTTTTTCCTCAGTTTTTAAGTAAACATATACTTTATTTCAAGTTAATGTTGTTCCTGTACACAAACTTAAAGGAATTCTTATTCAATCATCCATTAATTCACCAAAAATTTATTGAACCCTTTTCATATGCGAGGCATTGATGAAGGTACTGAGAATCAGTAGAAAAACCTGCTTGCTTTTTTATGTAGGTGAGGATGACCTTGAACATTTGATGTACCTGCCTTTTCTCCTAAGTGCTGGGATTACAGGAATGTGTCACCGTATCTGTTTATAAAGCTGATTTTTTTATTGTTATTACTCTCTTCTAGTGCTAGAGATTGAGCCCAAGACTTTGCACATGCTAGACAGGCACTATCTCATGAACCCACCACTTTCCCTCCAGCCCTGAAAAAATAAGAATATTTAAAATAGATAATTTGAGGCATGTGGCTTACTCCTGTAATCCCAGTACCAGGTAGCAGAGGCAGGAAGATTGAAGATTTAAGATCAGCTTGACTGTAGAGTGGAACTTAAAAAATAACTAAGTAATTCAGAACAATTAGCACAGGGCAAAAACTCCTCAGAAGCGATATTTCTGAATAAAGCCTTATGGGCCATAGTTTGAACACTCTACCTTTCATTTGGCACAAGGAATAAATTGAGGTTTTTTTTGTTTTTAATTATGAATGATTTTCATGGTTCTTTATTCTTTTGCATTGTATGCATCTAACTGTTGCTGAGATTTGCCTCACTAAGCAGCAAAGTGCTATGTTATTGTTCTTTCAGTGATTAGTTCAGAGCACCCACCTCCTCTTGACCCAGGTGCTATGCAGTGGCCAGTCTTGAGCCAAACAAGGTAATTTCCTTCTCTCTTGTTTAAATTAGGAAACAGCAGTTGGGCTTTGAGAGGTCAAAGTTGTGTCAATTTTGTAATGGTATAAAACACTGTTTTCATTTTACGTAATGTAGCCACACTATTAAATTATTAAAAGAAAAAAAAATCAAGAAGTTTAAATTCTTTGCTATAACATAGACACACATCCCTAAAGTGTTTATTTTGTAACAAGTGGTACTGGCAAACCTAATTTTAATTCCAGTAAATTTCCACACATCAAAAACAGGAATGAAAGCTGAGTGTGGTGACTCACACTTTTAATTCCAGCACTTGGGAGGCAGAGGCAGAACCTGGTGGATCTCTGTGAGTTTGAGGCCAACCTGGTCTACATAGGGAGTTCCAGGTCAGCCAGGGCTACAGGGAGGCCCCATCTGAAAAGAAACAAAACAAAACAAAACAAAAACACCAGGAATGAAGTGCTTTTAGTTCTATCACTCCAAAAAGTATATATGAGAAATATACCTTATTTCTCTATTTGTGCTGAGTTTGCCTGCCTCCTGCTTCTTGTGACTAGACTGCCAGCGAGTGAGGCAGAACTCTCTGGATGGGGAGTTAGAGTTCTCCTTTGTTTATATGTCAGTGTGTTAGTTACTATATGCTTACTAAGACTGAATAATGGTTGAAATTGATTAAAGCCAGATGTTTCTGAAATCTGACTCATGAGTGGGTAAAACGTATTTACACAACAGTATTACAAACCTATATCTAGGGTATAAATTTAGTCTTTCCCTTTTGTGCTCATGTTATCAAACAAAAAATGACCTTTTAAAAACTTAAGTACTATAAAGGGGAAAATAAAGGTAACATTCCTATAATATGTTAAACAATGGATTAGCTGAAGCTTGCTTAATTTTTCCCATTATGACTTGATGCTGATTGCTGCAATAAAGTTCTTTGAGGAGGTTGGAGGTAGGATGAAGAGGTATTGAGACAGGATATTTTTGTGTAGCCTTGGCTGGCCTTGAACTTGGGACTACTCTCCAAGTACTAGGATTACAGGCAAGTGCCATATCTTCTGGCAGTAAGGAATAAGGTACTTTTGTTTTGGTGTTTGTTTTTTTAAGTTAGGGTATGCCTGTAGCCCCTGTTGGACTGGAACTTGCTGTGTAGACCAGGCTGTCCCCTGAATTACAGAGATCTGCCTGCGTTTGCCTCTGGAGTGTTGGAATTAAAGGCATGGGACACCACATCCATCAGTAAGGTTGACTTTAAGGATGTCATTCACATGTTATTCCTACCATCAACCTTTTGGTACAACACCTTAATTTTACTATTTTTCTCTGTTGGAATTTACCTTTATTCCCAAGGCTCCTTGGTATACATGCAGTGTGGCTATATCACTTTTGTAATAATTATGATAGCTAGCATTTACTGAGTGAAAGCAATTAAGCAAACTGCTTTAAATGATCTACTTTTTTCTCACTTAATGCTCACAAACAAATCAGTGATAGAAATTATTAATTCTACTTTTCAGGGAGAGAAATTAAGTCACAGAGAGATTAATGTGCCCAGTGTCACAAAGCTGGCAGTTGGTCCAATAGAAAAGCATTCTTACCCCAGAGCTTGTGCTTAGAACAGCTTGACTCTGTTGCCTCCTATGAGTCATCAGCTCACTTTCTTTAAATCTTGACAACTAAAGTAATGTTTTCGGAGCATGAAGTCAGAAATATAATACCGAACCACATAGTGATACCCAGACGGACATGCCACTATGCTTATGTACTTTTTTTTTTGTCTTTTCTTTCTAATAGTGTCTCATGTAACCCAGGTTGCCTCACAGACAGTGTGTAGCTGAGGATGACTTGAACTCCTCCTCATCCTCCTCCTGCCTCTACTTTCCCAATGCTGGGATTGTAAACGTGTGCCACCATGCCTAGTTTAAGAGGTACTAGGGATCAAACCCAGGACTTCATGAGTGTTAGGCAAGCACTCTGCCAACTGAGCTACATCTCCAGGTCTCTTATTCTAACTTCTTGTGCTGGGATTAAACCCAATGCCTTGTATACACTAAGCAAATGTTCATATTTCTCACTGAATTCCTTTTCATCACTCAGCTTTATGAAATCTCACAACCTTTTGTATTTTGCATTTTACTCCCAAATCTTCTATTTCAGTTGAATTTATCTAATGATTCCAAATATTGTATGCTTGAACAGGGCAATATTTGTGGTTACTGCTCTATGTTGACTTGGGGTTGAGGCCCTATAAACTTTTCACATAAAATGAAACCACATCATTATAAAATATTTGAATCTAAGATTGCTTTCTGGAAATCAGTGTCATGAATGGAAATTAAAGCCACAAAATTCATAAAATGAAACTTGTGAAGATTTAAAATCTTCACAGTATACTACTGCTGCATTGAAACATCCATTCCCAGTGAGGCAAGTAGCATCAGCTGCAGCTATGTCCAGGACAGAAACCTCTACAAAGGCAGACCTCATCTAGCACATGGAAATTGGAATGCTGGTTACATCTTGGTTTTCTCCGTATGTATGCTTTTAAATTATCAACTTAAAAATTTTATTTTTGTGTGTTTGAGTGCTCTGTTTACATGTATATCAGTGCATCATGTGCATGCAGGCCCATGGAGGCTAGAAGAGGGCATCCCTGGAACTGGAGTCACAGGTGGTTGTTAGCTACCAGGTGGGTGCAGGAAACCAAACCTAGATCCTCTGCAAGATCAGCAAGTGCTCTTAACTGCTGAACCATCTCTCCAGCCCAATTTCCAACTCTTTATTCTTAGAATCAATCTCATCATCAATACTGTCATCACTTTAAACTATCTAGAGGATTGTAGTCCTTCTGTGTATCAAAACTATGCTGAACAGTGAACTCTGGGTTGCAAAAGAGGATTTATTCAACAAAAACACAAGTGTTACTGGGATTGAAGTTTTAAAGAAGAATTTAAAGCAAGTTTAAAAATGAAATTAAAGTCTTTATTGTAGATGATTTTGAGTCTTTAAATCTGTGATGGTGTTTATTAGACTACCAACTCCTTAATGGAAGTAGGTTTGAATTATAGCAGAGGAATAATTTTTACAAGGTAGAATTATTTTTGACAGTAAATGCAGGTAAGTATGGGGCTTACTTGCCAAAGAAGGTTTTACGTTGTAGACATTTCCTTATCCTTGTTATTGTCTGTTTCCTGGGTAAATGGGTTGTGGACCCTCTGTATAAGAGCATTTGGGCCATCAGTGGAGGCATACACAAAGACAGTCCCATAAGATTATGATGGAGCTGAAAATTATAACCATCCGAATGTCCTATGGTAAAACACTACTAAACATGTTTGTGGTGATGCTGATATAATCAAATTTTGTGTTGCTACTCAATAAAAGTATATCACAGCCAGGTGTGGTGACTCACTTCTGTAATTCTGGCACTTGGGAGACTGAGGCGTGAATCCCAGGTTATAGAGTAAGACTTTCACAAAACAATAAAAAAGATACTATGCATGTAAATATTGACTGTACGTAGTAGTTGAGAATGATAATCAATGAATATATTATTGGTCGTTTAGCTTTTTACTATACTTTTAGAAAATTGTTTATTTTTCTTTTATGTATATAAGTGTTTTGCCTGCATGTAAATAAGTGCATCACATGTATGCAGTGCCTTTGGGGCCAGAAGAGGGCGAGTCCTTGGAACTGGCATTACAGAATATTGTTAGAACTGATCCTGGGTCCTCTGCAAGAGCAACTGGTACTCTTAACCACTGATCCATTGTCTCTCCAGCTCCTTTATACTGTATGACAATATGCTGTTCATGCACACAGCTGCCTCATACATTGCAGTAAAATTGATCTATACCAGTTAGGTTTATGTAGGTATAGTGACAAAATTGCCTAACAGTATGTTTCTTTTTTCCTTGTTTTGTTTTGTTTAAGACAAGATCTCATGAGGCCCAGGCTTCAAGCTTACTAAGTAGCTGAGATTGACTTTGAATTCTGTTCCTCCTTCCTCTACCTCCCAGTGCTAGGATTTATAGGCGTGCTCTACCACATACCAGGCTGACTACCTGAATTTTTTTCTATCAACTTCCTGAATAAGTTCAGGTTGCCTAGGGGTAAATCTACAGTAAACCTAAAACTTACTGTTTTTAAATTTTTCATAGAAATGATATGAGAGGGGTTGGAGAGATGCTCAGTGGTTCAGAGCACTGACTGCTCTTCTAGAGGACCTGGACCCAGTTCCTATACCCATATGGCAGCTCACAACTGTCTGTAACTCCAGTTCCAGGAGGGATCCACCACCCTCTTCTGACCTTCTCAGGCATTGCATGTACATGGTGCACTTACATACATATAGGCAAAACACTCATTCTTATAAAATGATAAATCTTAAAAAAAAAAGAAATGGTAAGAGTTCTGTTCTCTCTGTGCAGTTATGGTCTATAGTTTATACCATGTAAGTAGAAAAACAACCTTGACATTTTAGAACTAGCTGAATCTTAATATTTGGGCTTAGATGTCCTGATGGAGTATTTCTAATAACTTCAATTCTTAGGTGAGTTGATATAGATATTAGAATTTTTTTTCATGAATGAATAAAATTTATAAGTAGAAACATATAGATTATCTTTGCCTTCTAGGTGAAAGTGTCCAATAGGAAAAATAAGTACAAAGCTGAGATAATCACATGATCAACATGAAAGGAGTAAAGTGGCCTACCATTTCAGTTTCATTTTTAAAATGTATTATTATTGTGTTATTCTTTGTGTGTGTGTGTGAGAGAGAGAGAGACAGAGACTGAGACAGAGAGATTGAGACTGCATACTGCATGAGGATAACTCTGGCATATTGTCAGAGGATAACTGGAATAAGTTTTCTCTGTACACCTTTAATTGGGTTCCAGGGATCCAACTCAGATGGCCAGGCTTGCTTGGCAAGCATATTTACCTGCTGAGCCATCCCACTGACCCAGGGCTTTCACTTTTAAACTTTTAATGAGTAGAGACCACTTTTGTATTTTGGCAGCAAGGCAGTGTTACTATGAGAAAGCCTTGTTTGATTTTTGTTGTTACTTGGAATTTTTTTGGTTCTTATCCCATATGTTGTAATTTCTTCTTAATTTCTAGATATGGTTGTTTGTGGAACAGTTAGTACATAATATGAGATGTTTGTAATGGGGACCTTTAAAGCGGGACGGGGGGGATGGTTTCTTCTGCTCTGTCAGAAGTATTTTAGTGAATATAGTTTTTTAATGTCAACCATTAGTAACATTTTTAATGCTCTGAATACCACTTGGAGTCAAGAGTTCCAAAGTGTGAAGACTGAAAAGAATGCTGACATTCCTACTGTAGAGGTGATGTGGGCAAAAATAAATCTAATCCAAGTTAGTTCTTTACTGACCTGATTTTCCCCCCTCTTTTATATATTTAGACATATAGTGTTAACTTGTTTCATTTTTTTGTGGCTGTAGTGCCTATATCTAGTGTTAAATCTGCACTGACTTTTTGTTTGTTTTGCTTTTTGTCGTTTTGAGACATGGTTTTATGTGAGTGTTTTGCCTACATTTCTCTAAGTACATCGCATGTACTCAGTGTCTGCAGAAGCCAGAAGAGGGTATGAATCCCCAGGAGTTAGAGTTACAGACTCTTGTCAGCTGCCATATGAGTACTGGGAACCAAACCCAGGTCTTCTGCAAGAGCAGCTGGTGCTCATAACCACTGAGCCATCTCTCTGGTTCAGGGCTGTTTTTTTTAACACTGCCTCATTCTACATCAGCATGCCCTAGGTGCTTCAGCCGTCCAGTAGGTAGCAACCCAGTCTGCTAGAGAAGTCCATAGTTTTCTATGTCCAGAAGGATTCTTCCTATCCCAAAGCAGTTATACACATGAGCATGCATGTAGATGTGGATTTTATACTGTTGTGCTAATTGAGGTAATTGTGTGAAGATGTATGTGAAGGTTATAAAGTGTTAAAAACTGGATGACTTACATGAATTTTGTCCTGTGAGCCGTGGTCGATGTTTGTTTTTGACAGTTGGTATTCTCCTTGAAGGCTTTTATTCTTTGTAATCTGAATGAATAAGACTCAGCTACTACCATTAAGAAACCTAGAGAGGGCTGGATGTGCTAGTGTGCGCCTTTTATCCCAGCACTTGGGAGGCAGAGTAAGTAGAGCTCTGTGAATTTGTGACCAGCCTGATTTATATAGAGAGTTCAGGCCAGCCAGGGATATATAGTGAGATCCACTGTCAAGGAGAAAAAAATCCAGAGAAATAATCCATTGAAAATCAAATTTTGAGAGCTGGAGGTGTAGTAGCTCAGTTGGTAATTGTTTGCCTAGCATGCACAAAGCCCAAGGTTTGATCCCTGGCTCTTTGTAAATAGGTGAAATGATGCAGACCTGTAATCCCAGCACTCTGCAGGTGGAGGCTAAAGATCAAAATTCAAGGTTATTGTCTATGGCCAGCCTGTGATATATGAGACCATCTCCAAAACAAAACAACAAAACTTCCCAAAATTTCTTTTAACTTTAAAAAAATTATGTTTATTTATTCAGGGAGCCAGGCATGCCACGACTCGTGTGTGGATGTCAGAGGACAGCTTTTGGGAGTTGGTTCTCTCCTACCATGTGGGTCTCAGGGATCGAACTCAGGTCGTCGGTCTTAGTGCCAAGTTCCACTGAGCCATCTCGCTGGCTCCCAGGATTTCTTGAACTATGTTATGTATGTGAGAAAGTGTTCTCACAAAGACAGCCCACACCAGTTATAAACACAAAGTGGGTGAGTCCTTCATAACCAGATTCAGAAAGAAGTGCAAACTAATAGGATTCAATCCTGGACAGTTCTTCACAAATACCAAGGCTTCAGAGAGGTAAGAGATACTTGTTTGTGGTGGTCATTTTTCTGTTTGACCCCATTGAAATCCAGGAGACAGCCCCCATTTTTAATTTAATTTTATTTGTATATGTGTTTTGCCCACATGTATTTAATTGCACCTGTGTCATGCAGTGCCACAGAGGCTAGAAGAGGGTGTCATATCTCCTGGAACTGGAGTTACAGATGGTTGTGAGATGCCATGTTGGGGCTGGAACTGACTGACCCTGGGTTCTCTGTAAGAGCAGCCAGTGCTCTTGACTGCTGAACCGTTTCTTCAGCATCCTCCCTATAAAGTCATTCATTTATTTATTTGTGTGTGTGTGCGTGTGTGTATGTGTATCATGCTGCATATGTGGAGGTTAGAGGACAGCTTTGTGGAGTTGGTACTGGCCTTCTACCTTTATGTGAAGTTCCAGGAACTGATGTCAGATTTCCAGGCTTGTGTGCATGTGCACCTTTCTTTACCTGCCAAGCCATCTCACCAGCCCCTACGTGTGTGTGTGTGTGTGTGTGTGTGTGTGTGTGTGTCCGCGCGTACACCATGGTTCACTTGTGGAGGTGAGAGAACAGCCTGGGGAAATTGGTCCTCTCCCCCCATCATGTGGGTTCCCAAGATGGAACTCGGGTCTGGAGGCTGTGGTGACAAATGCGTCCTTCCTCTGGCCCATCCCACCTGCTCTCCTTTCCCTTTTGTCTTTGATTGAATTACAATGACTGTATATTGAGTATTTTGTTTTTAAAGCACATAAAGTAACAGAATTTGGGCAGCACTGACTGCAGAGCTCCTTTTGGGAGATAATTGCCCCCTCTCCACAAAGAGAGCCCTAACAGGTAAATCAGCTCACTGTAGTTAATCCTCTTTTGGCATAAAAAGTTTTTTTCACCCATTATATCTGTATTTTATGTCCCCTTCTTTTGTCCTGCACTTAAAATTTTTTAAGTTTATTTTTATTTTATGTTTAGGAGTGTTTTGCCTGCATGTTCATAAGTGCAGTGCTTGTGGAGGTCAGAAGAGGGCATTGTATCCCTTGGAACTAGTGTCAGGATCAGTTTTAGGCACTATGTGGGTACTGGAAACTGAACTCCAGTCCTTTGCAAGAACCTCATCTTGTGGAGCTTACTGTCTGGCATAGTAGTTTTCTCAGGTAACATCAAAATCTTTGAGTGGCATTTGGTGATTTTTATATAACATATCCCTTTTGAAGGAACACATATTTTTGTGCCTGGTTCCTTGTTTGTTAAGCAAGAAAATGGGACCAGATGATCTTTAGGTTTGGGTTTGTTCTACTAAAATTTTTATTGGAGCTTAGCTTGCAGTTAGAGCCTTAAAGCTCCATCCTGTCCCTGTAGGCCAGTCTATCATATTGTAGGAAGTTTTATGGGGATATTTGGCAAGATTAATAATATGATAGATTAATAATGTGATAGGAGATGGGGGTATCAAGAGTTGCAAAGAAAGTCGGATGAGTTAAGGACAAAGTTTCTTAGTAACTAGAAAACATAATATGGGACTGTGAGATGAGCAGTTTTAAGAATAATAGTTCAGGCTCTGATTTCATTGGGTAGAGAACTGGGTGTATACATTGTCTATTCCAGAGGCACTCATCAGTCATCAAGAGGCACTGAAATTAGAAGATGGGATGACTTATCCATGGAGACTAGAAAGGAAGCTGGTGAAGAGTTACTTCAGTTGGGGACACGGGAGGAATGGAGATAATGCAGAGACAATGCTCAGGGGTGGAGAAAGAAGGAAAAAGAAAAAAGACTTCCCTATGCTTGCTTCTGGATAATTAGTTTCTCTGTTTTAGTTGTTATTCTAGGTAATGTATCTAGTATCTATATTGTTAAGTCAGCCAGCCAGTTAATCTTCAATTACTATGTGATACAGTTGGAACAGATAAACATAAAGAATTAATTTATTTTATTTTATTGTATGTATTATTTAGTGTTTTGCCTGTATGTGCGTAAGTGCACTTGTATGTGCAGTGCCCTTGGAGACTAGAAGAAGGCATCAGATCCCCCTGGAACTAGAGTTACAGATGGTTGTTATTCACCATGTGGATGTTGGGAACTGAACCTGGGTCCTGTGCAAGAGCAACCAGTGCTCTTAACTGCTGAGCCATCTTTCCAGCCCAAGAACAGATTTTTTAATGTATTTAATTGTAAGGTTATAAAATTTGATTTTTTATAATGGTTGTATTTAACTGGCTCATAAGATTTTGACAATTTAGCAATCCACCTTGCAAACATAGCATCCTACTGTGGTGTGCTGGTAGTTCTTCTTTCAAAAAATGCTTTATAGAGCAAATAGTTGGCCTGGTTGGTAAGTAGCTGAATCAAGATTCAAATCTAAGTCTGAAACCCCAACTCGGGTTACATTTCTTAATCTCTTTAGTGGAGAATAGAACCCTTGCAGTCTTGGTTTAAAAAAAAAATTGGAGAATCTCATATGCAAGGGAATGAATGTGTTTTCTGAGTACCATTCTGTATGGAGATCACATACTCTTTAACATTCCTGTCCTTGTTGGGCTCAGTGATAAAGTGCTTGCCTAGCATGCAGAGGCCCAGGGGTGATTCTCAGCATATATAACACTTGCCTAACATTTCCATGTTACCTGCCACTTTTGCTAAAGTTATTCTGTTTTGAGACAAGGTCTCTTATAGCCCAGGCTGGCTTTGCATTTCAAAAATGAATGTTTAGATTTTCCTTATTGCCACTTCAGAGAAAGAATTCTTATCAAAAGGAAAAAAAGTGCTATATTCTTTTGAAAAGTAAAATCATATCCCTGATTTTTTTCAGGCAGGGCCTAGCTATATAGTCAAAGAGGGCTCAGAATGTTCCATCTTCCTACCTCAACTTCCCTAGTGCTGGGATTACAGGTGTGCATCACCACATCGGCATATTGTACACTTTTACTGATAGAAATTCCTTGAAGAAACAGGAAAGCTGTGCGCTGTGGACCATGCCTGTGGTTCCAGCTTATGAGAGGCTGAGGTGGGGGGATCTCTTAACTTTAGGTTCAGCCTGGACAACAGAATGAGACTTTGTTGCAGAGGGAAATGAAGGATGGAGGGAGAGAAAGAGAAGGAACAGTGTGTGTGGGGGGAGGAGGGACAAGAACACCTTAAAAGGGCAGTGTTAATATGAATCCAAATGAACAAGATGCTGATCCAGCTGGTGAATTATACTTAAACCGATTATGCCAGTCAAATTTTTTTTTTACATATGTTTGTGTGTGTGTGTGTGTGCACGCACACACACGCTAGGGAGCATGCATACGACAATATGCATTTGGAGGTTGGAAAAAAACTTGGAGGAGTAAGATCTCTTCTAACATGTGGGTCCTGGAGATCAAACTCAGGTCATCAGGTTTGGTAGTAGGTGCTTTTTACTCACTGAGTCATCTCACTGTACCTGATTATACAAATCTTTAGGATCTCTTGGGAAGTTTATCATACAAATTAAATTTACCTTATCTTTATAGAAACAAAGTACAAAGTAAAAACTAATACATGTTATATCTTTTATGGAAAAAAGCCTATATGGTTACAGAATAGAGTTTTGTTTTGTTTCAAGTTTTTGAGGTAAGGTCTCCTGTAACCCTAGCTGGCCTGGAACTCCCTATGTAGACCAGGTGACTGGCCTTGATTACACAGAAATTCACCTACCTCTGGGATTAAAGGCATGTGCCACTATGCCTGGTTCAGAACAGAGATTTTAAAATGGAGGTTTATATGAACTCATCCAGGAAATTGTGTGGAACAGTTTGTATACATATGTATTTTTCTTAGGAGGAAATCCAAGACCCTCAAAGTTAAGAAAATCTTCCCTGGATAGGAAAAAGAAAAACACAAGGCTTAAGAATTAAAACTTCTTTACTCATCAAAACTTACTATAGCACTGAGAATTGGTGGAGCATGAAATAAATTTGCTGTGTTTCTCTTTTAGGTTTTATTATTTTGGTTGGTTTTAAAGGATTTGGTCATTCGGCAAGGCAGTTTGCCATTTGTTAATGTACAGAAAACCTGGTAAAATAAGTACTAAGATTTCTGATAGTCCAAATGGTTTTGTCTAAAGTACTTTCTAGTCATAAGTTACAGTTTGCCAAAGATTGGAGTAGGAATTTAGACTATATTTTTAACATTCCCCTTACTATTAGCAGAAATGTGTTTGTGGACTTTATGCTTGCTGTTTAAATTTTTTCTTTATTTTTGTGTTAACAGCAGCAAAGCATAGCTAATTAAAGAATAAAGTTTTGAAACTTTTTCTGTTTCTCTTGAGACAGGATCTCTGATCCTCCCTCCATCTCTTGAATGTTAGGGTTAGGTGTGTACTAGGAGGTTTGTGTGGTTATAGGGATCAAACCCAAGGCTTCATGCATGCTAGGCAAGCACTGTACTGACTGAGCAACACTCCCAGCTTCTGTGTGTGTGTGTGTGTGTGTGTGTGTGTGTGTGTGTGTGTGTGTGTGGCTTGGAATTGAACCCAGAACCCTGCACATGCCAGACAGGCATGCTGCACCCTCACAACTTTTGAGTCTTTCTTGAGATAGAGTAATTTGGTAATTTGTTGCCTCAATTAAGAGCCACTAGCAAATAATTGTAATAACAGTTTAAAGGAAGATCTGTTCCATAAAGATAACTTGTTTAGTCAGAGACATTTGTTCCATGGGTTTTTTGGAGACAAGTTGTCGTTCTGTATACCAGGCTGACCTTGAACCTACAGCAGTCTACCTACCTTAGCCTCCTGAGTTCTGGGATTATAGATGTGAATGACCACATCCAGTTTGAAGTATTGTTTTAATACTTTTATAAGAAAATCAGTCACTGGAGATTGACCCCCTGTGTAATTTGTCTGTCTCATGTGCAGTATAATACATAATTTTATACTTACTTAATCTTTTGGGTGAGAGAAATTGCAGGTTTGTCACGTTCAGTTGACCACAGGTCAAGGGAACTGCAGTACATGTCTGGTGTGGCCAGTTTGAGAAGTACATTTGAAAATTTATGTCATGCTTGAGTTTTCCTATAACATTGTTTCCTGCTATTATAACTAAGCTGTCCTCCCTGCAGGTTGACTTTTTTTTTTTTATCTGACATCTTAGCCTGATCAAACCGGTGTTTTTTAAACAACACAGTTATTAGCTGTTAGGACTCATGTCTATTCCTCCTCATGGTATGCAGTTCCACGTACTGTCAGTTCTGTTAGAACAGTGGTTTTGGCATAGTGTTACATATATGAAGTGGGAAGATTTTGAGAAAATGGTGGAGCCAGTAGTAGAACTGGTTGCCCTGTGCCTTCATACATTATCTAGTTTGCATCCTACATTCCCATACCATGGTTCTCCCCACTTCTAAATGCTAAAACAGTGGTTAGAGGACACTGAAGTGAAAAACCACAATTTCACCCCTAAAGTACCTTAATCATGCCAGGAAGGACTTTGATGAAACCACTGACCCTGCTTATAGATCTTATTTTCCAAGCCTTTCATTATTTTATTTGCCCTTTTCTGAACTCTGCAATTTCCCTCTCTTGTAGCTGGTTCGATGCCCAGAACTGAACGCTGTGCTCCAGCTGTGGCCTCACCGGTGCTGAATAGAGAGGAAGAGCCACCTTCATAGCTTACATGTGATTCCTCTGCTTATACAACCCAATACTGGATTTACTTACTTTGGCAAGATAGCTGCATTGTGCACTGTATTTAATGTTACGTGTACTGTAACCCTGGGTCTTTCTCTGCATTGCTGCCGTCCAACCCCAATCCTGCAATCTAAACCTCCTGCCTTTGTTTTCCTGCCCCTCCCCTGTGAACTCCCCATACATTCATCCACAATGAATGTCATCTTGTTACTCTCTGATTTCCTTTTACTCTAATCTTAAACTCTGGCAAGACTTTCACTCTGTCCTATAAATTGTTCCTCGTCAGCCATCTTTTTTCCTTGCTTTGGTAATGGAGCGCCCCTCAAGCCTTTTCTCTGGTTCTTTTCCTTCTGTAGTAATGAAACACAGGCATTTGGGTTGGTGGATTTAGTAGCATTTCTGAATCATACCCAGGAACAACTCTGGTTTAGCCCCTAAAGTTGGTGCTTGCTTTAGTTCTTCTGACCAGGTCTCCTTGACTCGTGACTACTCTCGGGCTGGATAGCATTATCTCACAGCCCCTGTTCTGAGATGGAAGCGCACCATCAACTTACCAGGGAAATGTCCCACAGTAGGAAAGTTAACTGTTTTGAATGGTCTTTAATCGTTTTAAACAAATGTTTCCAATTAGAGATTAAATTGCTGTAAATTTCCGAGAAGAGTGAGGAGAAGGAAGAAGGAAGCAAAGCAAGGTTTTTTGAATGTTGAGCAGGCCGTGGTTCACTCAGAAAGCCAAATGCAAACATTTGCTGGGTTTGGTAGCTCTCTTGAATGGGAAATGAAATCTCATTTTTCCCAGATGCTGGAGCTTTATAATGCCCAATTTAGAGTGGGCTTTTAAGTTGTTTTATTTAGGATTGTTGACACAGATGCCCAGTCTTTTAATTATATGCTTTGATTAATCATTTAGAATGCAATGGATTGTATACTCTTCTGCTATTTTCTTTTTTATTTTTTTTGGTGGGTGGTAAGAATTGGAAAGTCTCCACATGTCCTTTTATTAATCTATGTCTAAGCTCTCAAGTTTAACTGAATCCTAGTGGTTCTTAGGGGAGCAGTCAAACTGATGTTTGGTCATCCCCCCTCATCTCAGTGATGTGTCCTGTTTAAATAGCCTCTCCTTGAATTTGTAATATTTATTGAACCTAAAGGTTACTGCTTACATGTATTTATATCTTGAGAAAATTGATTTGGAAACTTTTTTAATGTTACTTCAGTGCATAAGATTACTGTCATGGATTTAGAAGTTACCAAACCTCTTTCCTCAGGCACCTGGTGGATTCCAGTGTAATGTACTGTGTGCTACAGGCGTATACTACAAGGAGATGTGGCAAGATCTCTTAGCCATTTTTGGTGAAATAGAAAAATCACCTTACCTTTCTGTATCTATAATTGTTAGAGATTGCTAATGTCATTATTCACAATTATATAAGCCAGAGGGAACTAGAAACTCAGTTTGGTGGCTTCAAAAAAAGTAAGAATCTTTTCCGTGGTTTTTCACCATGTATATTATCAATTTGGTGAATTTATTTTAGAACAAGACAATAAATGTTTACAAATATAAGAAAAAATTGGTGAATTTGCTTTTGCTTGTCATTTCCAATTATCATGGCATCCTTCTTGAAAGGAACATTTAGTTTTATTGTTTGGATTCTGAAGTGACCCTGAGTGACAGAGCTGACTGAACTCTTGGGTGCCGAATGCTGTTCTGTAGGCTGCCAGTAAGTAGTGAGCAGGGCACACACAGTTTCCATCTCCATTTATGGTCTTGGAAGGGGGAAAGGGACAGAGTTGGGACTCTATTTACAGTCCTTGGAGGAGTCAGTTGGGGTGTTCTTGGAGGCAGAAACTAGACATTGTAAGATAAAAATAAATTGTCAGGGGCTGTTTGCAGTTGAAATTCCTGTCTCTGTGAGGAGGGCAGAGGGTGCTGGGAAAGGGGACTGTGTGGAAAGTCAAATGAGATCTGCTGCAGCGTTTGTTTCTCTCCTTTGGAAGATTGGCCATGACACATATTTTCCAAGTGCAGGTTTCTGGTTCTAGAAAGTTTTGTCCTATGAAGTCATGATTCTCCTTACAAAAAGAGATGAGTTTTAATTGTTCATTGGAAGTCTCATTTGAGACAGCAGAGATGTCATGAAAGGGAATAGGACAGGTGCTTGCGCAGGACAGCCTGGCCGCAGGGAGGGTGGGAGACGTCACACGTCTCATGCCTTTATTTTGCCTGTCTGGATTTCTGGCCTTAAGGGACAGATTTTTTTTCAGTCTTTAAGGAAGTATCTTGTAGATTGTTAGCTGTGATTTCAAGATACTGCACTTTCATGGAAATGCCACAAACGTTATCAAGAATCATTTTATTTTGATGAGAATTAGGTCATATATTGGCTTATGGGGAAATTTTTGGTAATACTCATAGGAGAATTTTTTGGTAATACTCGTAAATTAAGTTAGAGATAAACTACTTTTAAAAACTGAGAAAATATTTGGGAGCCACTAAGGAAAAGGGATTTTGCCTCTCAAGGAAACTTCTGGGTGAACCCCAGTGAGGCAGATGAGAAATGAGAAGGAATGGAGGGAGCCAGAGATGAAAGAGAGCCTGAATTTGACTGGATTTGTATACTAAGACTTAAGTCCTTGATTTGTCTTTTGACATGCCATGTAAGGTAGCATGCGGTGTACCATTACATTCAGGGAACTGAGCTGGTTTAAAACATGTAGCCGAAGTACAAGCCATGGGGAAAACAAAGAGCTGAACGAGGCAATGATGTTATTCAGGTTTTGTTTGGGCTTGTGTAATGCTATTTATTTGCTGTGTGCCAAGTGACAGAAAAGAGGTGAAATGACTCCCTGCCCCAGGAAGGAAACTGTTGGCTTTGTTTGTGTAGCAGGCAGTTGGAGCTGGTTGATTAGTCAAATATAGGTATTAGTGTACTGCTTCTTGATCATTAGTGTCTAAGGCTTGGGACTTGCAGCACTATTAATTTGACTTCTGCTTTAAATTTTAGTGGTTTTTTTCCCATGGCAGAGTAAGTTAGCAAGGAATATAGACTCTAAGTGATAGGTTTGTTAGCTAGTTTGTCTAGGCAGTTAACCCCCCCACCCCCGTATTCCTTCTTAACCAATAGGAAGGAAGGTCTTTTTTACTTTGGGAAATTCTTCTTTCTGTCCTCCTTCCCTCACATTTTCCAAATTCTGGGCACCACAGCAGCTCTCTCTCTCCTGTGGCAGGTGTGCATCCTATTGGCTGGCTGGTATTCTTTTTTTTCCTCCCCTTATCCTTTTTAAATGGGGGAGGGGGCATAAAATATGTGTATGGGGTACATGCAATAATGTTGTAATGTTTCTTGTTGTTTAATTGATAATTAATTGCAAAATAATTGTTTGAATGATAACATGTTTGAGTAAATGCTAAATTAGTATTTTCTAATATAATAATGAGTTTAAAATCTAGCATTCCTGTAACAATGTGTCTGTGTTTGTCTGTCTGTGTCTGTCTAATAGTAATTAATATCTGTGGTCCGTATCTGGAAGAGGAAGTACAGCTTAAAAGGAATAACAAAAGACTTTGTGTCTTAGACCCTTCGCAGGTGTTACAGTCGGGTGAAAGAACATGGTGTTGGGAAAAGAAAGAGCAGTTACACATTTGAACAGTTGGAACAGGTGTTTGGTCAGGGAGGATGGGATGCTCAGCCCTGCCAGCCTGTACTTATTAACAGTAGTGGCTTGTACCAGGAGCTGGAGTCAGATGGCAGCACTATGGAGGACTATTCACAGGAGGACTGGGGAAACCACAGTCAGGATCTCCATGGCTACCCAACAGATCAGGAATTGGGTAAGAAAGCCAATGTATATGATGTAGTGTGTGTGTGTCTGTCTGTCTGTCTACCTGGTATGTGCACTGATATTTACCATCTGTGATGGCTTCTGTTATGTTCCCCTGGTCAGGATAAGGCATGTTGCCAAACTATTTCAGCCAGCATGAGCATTCTTGGTTTAGCATCAAACTGCCAAGTACTTTTAGGTGTTGGTCACTTGGTGATTTGGGTACTACTAAGCTTCCTAAATTCAGAATTCCTAATTCTGAGCTTCATGAAGAGGTTCATTGACAGGTAGACTCTTAGGTAATTCCAAATGCCCTGCTCCCGGTAGCACTAAGATTCCTGCCAAGAGTTTTGACTCTTGGCCAAACAGCTGTCTTTTCCTTCTTTCATCCCAAATTCTTTGTCTTTTTGGTTGTGAGTTGGGAAAGGCTCCTACCCAGACTTTTAGTCTGGATAGAAGTGAGAAGAAGGCTTAGTTTATACAGAAAAGATCTGATGTGTGGACAGTGTTAGTGGTACTTCTTTCAGACTCACTAAGAGCCTCATCCCAGCAGGGTAACTGAATGATTTCTATAAGCAAAAGCATTCAGATTGAAATTTTAGTCATCATATCTAAATTAGTGTGGCCTGATTACAAGTGTACATGTGGTTTTTGTTCGTTTGTGTTTTTTAATATTAAGTACTCCAATTTGACATTGTTATTTGGGAAATACTAGTGAGGTTTCTGCTACAGTCACCATGCATCAGCAGCAAGTTGTCAGTTGTATAATGATTGTTCAATTATGACTAAATGTTCTTCCCCCTAGTGAAGTACTCAGACAACTCCTGAGAAAGTATAGGTAGGATTGGAAGTATGAATTTGTTTGCCTTGCTTAAAGTAAGAAGTACCAAAGTCCTGCCTGATGACAGAGAAATAAAAAAGATTAACTGTTAAATTATTTTCTGTAAATGCCTTTTTAAAACAGTCTCTCAAATATTAGAAGAGGAAAAAGAAAGGCTATGAAATTGCTAAAACTATAAGCGGTTGGCCAGTTATGGTGGTGCATGCTTTTAATCAGCACTCAGGAGGCAGAGGCAGGCAGATTTCTGTGAGTTCAAGGCCACCCTGGTTTACATAGAGAATTCTAGGCCAGGATATCCTTACATAATGAGACCCTGTCTCAAAGTCCACCCCCCCCCAATAAAATCAGTGATATGTAAGAAAATAAATATTAGAAGAACAAGAACAAATGCTAAATGATCTTGCATTTTAATTTCACAAGAACAATGAGATCTAAATGACTTTGGCATCCCATAACCCTGTTTTGCTATACAGAGCTAAGCCACTCATACCTTTAGAGAAAAAAAAATAACATGCATGATACACTGTTCTCATATTTGGAGGAATAATTACTCTCTAAAACCTCGACAGAAACACAAAATAGAACAGAATTATTTTCATTCTTCCTCTTTTAAAATCATGTTTGGAGTGAAATTAAGCTTTAAGCTCTTAGCTAGAAATCCACTGGTGACCTTGAAGAATTTCATACTTGTAGAGCCTGTTCTGATCTTGCATATAAATGTTTGCATTTTATTATAGGTTACATTTATAAAACTGGTATTGGACAGTGTTAGACACCAGAATTAAGGTCTGGTATTAGAAAGTATAGAACGAACAGTAAATTTACCTCCTTATCCACATAAATGCGTGCTACCACTTAGGAAAATATAATTTGTTTTGAAAATCTTTGTTTTTCAGATGAAATGCCTGTTTCAAAGAGAACTTTAAAAATAAAACAAGAATCTTCTGAAGAAGCACAGTAAGTAGATGCTTCACTTTTACACAAAATGTATTTGCTTAAGTCAGGTGACCTGTGAGAGGATCATGGGTAATTAGACATGCTATGGAGGCTGCAGCCTTACCCACCGTGGAGGCATGTCTGTCCACGCTTTCTCTTTACCACGGGGGACCTGAGATGTCAGATTTTATACAAGAAGTCAATGTTACATGACAATGAATGCTTACCTGCATGTAGATATGCTTTCTAGATGCTTAAGTAAGAAATAGAGATGAGTCCCAGAGACTACAGTTTATTTGGGGCTGGGTGAAATGACAGGAGGGCTGAAGGGACATTTAAATTCCACATTACAGCTTGAGAATTGGAAAGAAAGCTCTTAGGTGACCTATTTATGCATGTGGAAAACAACTCCTGGAGGAAGGCCTAAAAAAGTCTAGGGACAGAGCCTGTTACTGCCCCAAACTGTTGTTCTTCCCCTAAGAGTTTAACACTACCTGTTATGCTTACAGTTCTCTTTAATAGCTTTAATTAAGTTCCTGATCAAAGCTATTAAAGAGAATAAAAGTTTAAAGTTCGGGGATAAGTGACTTAACACTGTTCATTTTCCTGCCTGGTAAGCTTGGAGCACTCAATGCACCCACTCCGCTGTTGCATTCCACACATGTGATCTTGAAATTTGAGAGTAGAAAAAGAGGAGGAGGCAAGATGAAGATGGTTAAAAAGCGGCACAGCGAAGGCACATTAATTTTCATCCAACAAGCTACCAGCACAGAAGCACCTTTCTTTTTTCAGAGTGTGTTTAGAATCAGAGAATTCCCAGTGGCATCTGCTTGATCCCATGTCTGGGGAGAGGGTAAGCATTCAGGGATTAGAAATTGTTTCCCAAAATCTGTACTCATTATCCTGCCTCTCAGAAACATGTTTGACCCAAGGCAGTAAACCTAAAGCCATCTCTTACCTTTTAAGATTGTGACATCAGGCTAGAGAGGTAGTTTAGTGGTTAAGAGCACTGGCTGTTCTTGCAGAGGCCAGGTTCAATTCCCAATACCCACTGGCAGCTAACCACTGTCCAGAACTCCAGTTCTAGGGGATCCAGTGCCCACTTCTGACCTCTGCCACACAGGTATACTTACTTACATATATGCAGGCATTATACTTCTACACAAAAAATAAAAATAAGATTTTTTTAAAAAGATTGTGACATCAAAGTGGAAAGGAAAGACAATAATTTAAAAAAAATATATTAGGCAGGCATGGTGGAGCACTCCTTTAATCTCAGCACTCAGTAGGCAGAAGCAGGCAGATCTTTGAGATCAAGACCAGCCTGGTCTACGTAGTGAGTTCCAGGGTACCTGGAGCTACAGGGAGACCCTGTCTCAAAAAAATAAAAAAAAGTATTGTTATTTTGTTTGTGTATGTGATATGTGTAGGAAGCTTATTAATTCCTGGGAATGTCCTGGGGGTATTTTTGACATTTTAATAAGATGATCTTCCACTGTGAGGCTGCCAGTTAGATGTGGGGATTGAGCGTAATACTTTGCTCTTACTGTGTTTTAAGATCTGATGGCTTCCACAGTGGGGAGTCCAGGTGCAGAGCATTTCTGTCATGGTGGAAAAATTCTGTTAGATGTTTTTGCTGTAGACACTTGAAGAACTTGACTGTTATTTCTCTTTCTAGGAAGCGAGACATCATGCAGAATATTGTACAGATTTTGGAATCAGTGCAGTTGAAATGGGAACTGTTTCAAAGCTGGACAGACTTTTCAAGGCTCCATCTTTCTAATAAACTGGCCATTTTTGGAATTGGCTATAACACCCGTTGGAAAGAAGATATCCGTTACCATTATGCTGAGATCAGCTCACAGGTTCCCCTTGGCAAGCGTCTTCGGGAGTATTTCAATTCTGAGAAGCCTGAGGGACGGATCATTATGACCCGAGTGCAAAAAATGAACTGGAAAAATGTTTACTACAAATTTTTAGAGATCACTATTAGCGAAGCTAGGTGCCTGGAGCTGCACATGGAAATTGACTGGATACCCATTGCTCACTCCAAGCCAACTGGTGGGAATGTTGTTCAGTATTTATTACCAGGAGGAATTCCTAAAAGCCCAGGCCTTTATGCCATTGGCTATGAAGAATGTATTGAGAGGCCTCTCTCACCCAACGTGGATCGATGTGCCCTAGACCCAGGAAAAGAGGGCAGGGTTGACCTGGAAACCCTTTCAGCACAGGCCTCATTAGAGGTGGAAACAGAACCCACCCGAATTACCTACTGCTACCTCGGCATCGCTGAGGTCAGGACTCTGCAGCAGTGCTTGTTTTTACATTTCCAAGCAAATACCAAAACCTTCAGTAAAGATTGGGTTGGTATTAATGGGTTTTTGTCTCAGAACTGTATAGTGGATCCTGGAGTTTCCCCCAAATCCATTTATATCAAATTTGTAGAAGTAGAGAGGGATTTTCTTTCGGCTGGCTCATTAGTTGAGTGCCTGGAAAAAGCCATTGGATATCCCTTAAAGTTTAACAACTGAGTGTCATCCTTCATAAGGATTTGGGCTCGTATAACTTCTTCCTCTCTTCCCATTACTGAGAGTGTCCCATATCCAGGTGCTGCCGGCAAGACTCTTCATGGGAGTTCTTTCCAGGAAGAGGCCATACACCTCTAAGAAATAGACTTTGGGAAGAAAAAACAGACCTCACCTGAAAATGCTCATTTTAAGTGAGCAAGATGTCTTATACATGGTGGGTCATTTCTTTAAAAAAAAAAAAAAAAAAGAATTTTAAATGGATTTTCAATCCCCCCAATATAAACAAATGTAGGTACATTCCATATTGGATAAAACTTATACTTTTGAGTTTCATATGAAATGAAAAATTGTATTTTTTTCACAATGTTTCATTTTTACACATCTCTATAAGTGTTATTTACAACCTTGAATAAATAAGCAATAGATGATGGCAAATAAAACTTGAGTCACAGTAAGTAAGGCTGTTTTTCAGTATCACCTTTAGCTACTCTTGTATATAATTTATAGAGTTTCAGTTTTTTCACCAGCCACATGTTTTGCTAATTCCAATCAGTGTTGCCTGCAAAGACCTTTGTTTCTGTGATGTATCAACTTTTATGGTTGTGTTGCCATTTAAAATTTTTCTAAAAAAAATTAAAAATTAAAATAAACGAATTCCTGATCTTGGTGTGCTGATTGAACTTTTTCTAGCACTGTGGCTGCCTTGGCCGTGGGAATACGTCTGGATTTTCTGCTAAGAGAGCAGGGGCTGGAGGTGC
The DNA here is from genome assembly GCA_035773235.1 of Eospalax fontanierii. Taxonomy (NCBI): domain Eukaryota; kingdom Metazoa; phylum Chordata; class Mammalia; order Rodentia; family Spalacidae; genus Eospalax; species Eospalax fontanierii. The sequence continues at coordinate 28,577,257 of CM069539.1, read as the reverse complement.
AGCTTAATAGCAGTGGTTGCCTAGATGCACAGGGCCCTGGGTTCATTACCCCCCATAGGAAAGAAAAGAAAATGACCAGACCAAGCAAAAATTGCAGGGTCACTTTGCTTTCTTTATCAGTGATGACCAGAGTCATTTCTTCTGTGCAGCAGAGGTCATTACACATCCTGTTGTGTTTCAAAGAGATCCATAGAGGGAATTAAGAGGTGTCACTCCATTAGGCAAATAACTCACGCTTAGACTTTTCCAAGATTCTAGTGGGTCAGGTAGCACTCCACTTGTAGGTTAGTGGTCTTGGTCAAGAATAGACAACTAGTAGTGATCACTGATTCACGGCAGGAACACAGTAAGTTGGTTGTTATCTTTAGTGGTAGCACAACATCTCTGCAGTATTCTGCTTTAAATGGGCTGTGAATCCAGGTAAGAACTGTAATTCCCTGCTCTTTGATGTTTCTATACTTTTCAAAGTAAAGTTGAATATTTTAAAATATACATTTTTCCCACAACCCAAATGATTTCAAGCCAGTGATTTCTCTCATTCTAATACCTGCTTGATGCTTATTTATTTTTCTGTTGCCTTAGAGAGTTTAATCAATAGGATGATTTTATGTTGAGTCTGGGTTTAGGGAGTTGCCCTTTTTTTCTGATCTAAGTTGCTAGAGGTACCAATGCAGGAAGAGTATAAACATTCAGGGAATGTGTCAGTGCAACACCTGCTCTCAGTGGGCAGAGGACCTTAGGAGATTCTTGTGAGTTTCCTATTTGGGATTTGGACTTGGAATTATCTCCTTGAAGCTGAGTTGTGTTGGTGATTGTCCAGCACTATCTCATAGTTTTTAGTGTTAAGTGCTGTAGGAAAACAAACAAACAAAAAAAAAAAACATTATTACTAGGAATACTACATGGTCCCTCTGGAACTTTGCCACTGACCAATCCCAGAACTAACATGAAAACATATGCATTTTGTCTGCTGCAGTCCCCTTCCCTCTGCTAGTAGATGGGACAGAACATCATTGGAGCATTTGGTGAAGATTTTCCAGACCTCTGTAAGACTGAGAGTGGGGCATTGCTAGACCCTGTGACCAACATGGAGAAGATGGCAAAGCTGAGGTCAAGCTTGAGTTTCCATTTGGCTTGAATGGATGGAGGTAGAGAAGAGGACAAACCTGAGCCTTGGGAAGTGGAGGCTTGTCAGGAAGTGACTTATTGATAGGGAGTATCCTGTCTCTGACCAGAGCAATCTAGACAAGAAGCTAGAAGGTTGTCAGGTAACTGAGCATCAGTCAACAGTTAAGAGCATTGGCTATTCTTGCAGAGGACCTGGGTTCAATTCCCAGCACCCACATGGCAGCTAACAACTGTCTGGAACTCTAGTTCCAGGGAATCTGACACCCTCTTCTGACTTCCGTAGGCATTGTACAGGCACTCTTAACATACTTAAGTCCTTAACTAAGCCTTTTTACTGATCCACAAGGGATGGAGGCAGTATATTTAAATGAAAGAATCAGGAAATTCTTTGGAAGATTTGAGATGAAGTGTGATTTGGAGAAACCAATGTCATTATGAGCTTAACTTGCACACAAAATGTTTATGTAAGTTCCAAGATCATGCACAGATGGTGTGTGCCAATATCTCATTTTATACAGCGACAGTGAGATGTCTACCCTTAAAGAAAGATCTGGTCCAAAGCCTTCAGAGAGTGGTGGAATTGCTCTGCTCATTTCTTGATTCCCTCAGGGTCAGACCTTGGGTTTGGAAACAGTGAGGAAAATTCTTTGCAGTAAATGTCCTGAGAAGGCTGCTCCTGGGCCACATAGAGACAGAGACATTCACTTTTCACAGATCCTGACTGGTTTTCTCATCCCCTGGGTAAGTTCTTTGGGAAGCAGCTTAATGGAGTACTTGACAGGAATGAGTACACCTATACAGGTGCCACGGTATTACACGGTTACAAGCCAGCCTTTGTACCCCCTTTCTTGGAGTTATTTGGGGTGACAGCCCTAGTTTGGAAACAAATGGGCATTTTCAAGAGGTGACTTATAATGTTAAGCGGAAAAAAAATTGAGTACGGTAGAATAAAAAAATCAAGCCAACCGTCTCCCCTCCCACCTGTCAGCACCGCCTTACTGACAATCTCAAGTTGGAAGGTCTCTGTCCTAATGTCTGTGAGGCTGAAGTTTCCTATTCCTATTGCCTTTGTAGCCACCAAGCTGCCAAGTGGTAGATTCCAGAGATGGCATGAGCAGTCTAGTGTTTGTTCAGGTATTTTTCAGAGCTATTGCATGACAGGTATTTGAAAAGGAGCCAGGCAGGCGAACTGGGAGGAGGGCTGAGAGGATCCATAGGGATTGTAGGAAAAGCCCTCTGGGCGATGCTGGAGAGTTAGACCGGGAAGGCAGATGGTGTGTATACAGTTCAGGAGGCTTGGAGACGTTTATTACCAGTTCTGCCCCCTCAGAGCAGACCGCGCCAGGAATTAGTGCTTATGCATTCTGCCTTCGGTGACCTTTGGTGCTTGAGCTCTGCCCAAATGTTTGAAGCATCCATTTCATTTTCTGGCTGTATGCTGAGGTTTGAGCAGGTGCGTGCCCTGCTGAGGGAGCGGGGCCGGGAGAGGGCGCAAAAGTGTCTGCGTCAAAAGGCGCGGGAGGGGCGTGGAGTGGAAATTAATTCACAGTGGAAAGATCTAGTCCTGAGAATTAAAGGATCAGTGCGGGCCTAAGCCGTTCACTGCAGGGGTGGGAGGCAGGGAAGACACTGGCGAAGAAAAGGAAAGGAAAATTTTATCCTGCCCATCCGCAGTCCAGTTCCCCCCTACCCGCTTCTCCCCAGTCAGCACTAAGCCTAAGAGCAGTGCGCGATGAAGAGCTGGGGGCAGGAATCCGCGCCTGTTTCCTGCTCTGCTTACCTTGCCTGGGTCTTCCCTGTTAGGGCTAGTGAGGCGAAAGGCGGGGCACCCCGCGTCTGGAGCTCGCCGCCTGCCAACCGTAGGGAAGGCGGCCGGGCTCATCCCAGAGGCTCTTCCAGAGGCCAGGGCTTGAGCCGGGTTGGAGAGTGCGCGGCCACCCACCTGCCGGGCAGTGCCGCACCTACAAGCCCGGGTGTCCGGAAGAACGTTGCTCCCGCCTCCTCCGGGAAAGCCACCCTACTTAGGCCTGGGAAGTTCACCCCAGGCTTGGAGCAGACTGTTCCGCCTGCAGCCCCGGGGCTTTACCACGTGGATGAGGGTCGCCAAAGCCCCCACCCTCCCCAGTCTCGTTAATGCCTCTCAGGGCGGAGGGGGACTGTAAGGTCCAGGGTGGAAGTTCTTCCTTGCTCCTGGCGCAGATTCAAGAGGGTACCACGACTTCTGCGATCCCAGCCTGGGGCGTAAAGGCCGCTGGATCTGGCTGTCAGGGCCCGAGGACGGCTCTCCTCCTCCGCTGCAGGTCACCAGCATTCTATGCCCGGGAGGACGGCGACCTCTCCACCCTCTCGAATGCCCCGCCCCCTGTCGTCGTCCCCCCCCCCCCCCCCCGCCACCATCCGCACACACTCAGACTTGGGCTGGAGCCACCCTTGTCAGTTGCCTGACTCCAGCGCACATTCTGGTTGTGGCTCACTCACTCTTGGCACCTGTCGGACAGTGTGTCCCCACACTATCGCCCCGACTGACTATGTCGGGGCAAGGGAGGACCAGAATTTCCCTGGCTGGGACCCCTGCGACCACCTTGCTGCGGGTTTTGTTTCTAGGAGTGAGTACTCTCGGTGAGTCAAACCTTGGGCCTGGAGGGTCTTAGGGTGCGGGTGAGGTAAATCTGATCAAGGAAGGGTTTTAGGCACTGGGCCTGATGGGACTTCTGTTTGGGACACTTGCCCTCTCCCATCTCACTCTGCTCCAGGGAGTCACTGGTTTATGCTGATTTTTCTCCCTTCTATGGCAAGACAACTCTCAGCTTTGGGTTGGGGAGGGATTTTGGGGGGATAAGGACATCTCTAGGCAAGACCTCTGGGATGAGTTAAGGGAGACTTTCTATCGCTGCCCCCCCACCCCCATTCAACACAGCTGGATGAGCTGAGGCTCTAGATGAGACTGTGACTAAAGAGCTTAAGGACTTAACTCCAGTCCCCTCCACCCCACACTTAAGCCAGTGTGAAAGATCCTCTGTGAATGCCTGGTGCCCAAGCTTGAGTCAGTTCCCCCACCAAGTTCCTCTTTCTTGCATCCTCCTGCTTCCTGCCCTGGAAATCAAAGGAGCTGGTCACTTGGACACAGGAAATGAGAGGAGAGTTCAAATGCTGAAAGGAACAGATTTGTCACAGAGCACACCCTCAGGTCTACCACCCTTATCTTTTCTCAGATCCAATGGGGACAAAGAAAAGAGGGACAGGATGGCAGAGAGTCGGAGAGGAAGGGAAGCTCTTGAAGCTACTAGCACTCTGGCAGTGCAGGTCTCCCAGGGTACCTAACCTTAGGAGCTGAGGGGTTGGCCCAGTTGTTACTCCTGGGAGAACTAAACTGTTTCCTAGTGAGTTTTTCTTGTTTGTTTGTTTTTGTTTTCTATTCACCTTTCAAAGGTCCGGGTTTGGCATCATGTGCTTACCCCATTTGTCAGGCCTGAGGATGCCAGGGCAAGCAAGACCGGGAAGGGTGGATGTAGGATGAAATGGAGCCTGTTGATAGGGTCCTAGTTCCTGTGTTTGGGCTCCTTTCAACCTGGTCTGTGAGCCGGTGGTGTTGAGGTTATGAAGTCTTAAGGTCCTCAGACACATGAGCCTTGTCTGCCCAACGGCTTCCCACTGGAATCAAGGCTTGGAGAGCTTTCTGCCCTGCTGGACTCAGTGGTTCTGATCCCCAAATCCCTCATCTTCTCTGTTCTGCTTTTACATCAACCTCAACTTATTTCCCTTATGCTTTACACCTTAGTGCTCCTTCCTGTTGTGGGGTGGGTCCTCCACGTTGGCTGCCCACTTTCATGGGAATCCTTTTTTCTATCTCCGCTGTGAGCCTCAGTTTGTCAACACTAAAGGCCTGGAGTGTTATGAGGGTTGCAAATCTCTGGCTCTGGAGGGTTAAATGGGCTCCCCAGCAGGGCTCTTGGGGCAGACACCAGGGAACTAGGTCCTCCTGCTTCATGTGCTGTTTCCTGGCTCAGCACTGCTGCCCCTGGAGCGTGAGAAGCCCACAAGGGGAGTTTCTCAGAGCAAGAAGGAAACTAAAAATAGTAGCCCTAGGGAGAGGACCATTCACTCTGCTTAGGCCCTTAGCTTGCTCTCTCCTTCTGGTCTCAGACTGGGTCAGAATGGTGCTGTTCTTGAGCTGCTCCAGAGTCCTTAAGTAGACCTTAGCAACTTCCCATCTTTCTCCTAGCTGCACCCAAGACCCAAAGGTGTGGCCAGTTAGGTGTCTTTCGCTCCAATTTACACCCCGAGTAGGAGGCAGAGAAACCCCAAAGTCTTTCAGGCTCCTGATTTCAGAACTGAGGCCTGAGCAGTTGTCTAGAACCTAGATGTGTCCATTGTCTTTACATCCGCCTCTCTTTGTAAAGTACAATTATAAACATGGGACCTGGAGGAGGGAGATGGGCGCCCACAGTGAAGGAAGCTCGGAGCCCCTTTGGGGTAGCCAATTTCCCTGGGAAACCCTTACTGTTTCAGATAAAGCCGGGAAGAGCGGGTAGAGCGGGACCGCCCGAAGGCTCCAGGTGTACCTGACCCGGCTGCGGCGGAACAACCTGCGGGGCGCGTGGGGGGGGGGGGGGCAGTGGAACTTCTTAAGGCGGGGTTGTTTTTGCAGGCAGGGCCTCCGGTCTAGGGCCCCCCCGTCATTGTCTTCAGCCTTATCGCAGGGCACAAGTTTCCTGCCCTATCCGTGGAGATATGCCAGGAAACGGCAAGGGGGGCGTGCCACGAAGGACAAGGAATAGGGAGAGGAGCCTCGGTTAAGATGCGGCCGGGAAGCGGTGGGGGAGGCGCGCATCCTGGCCGGGTGGGCTCGGCCCTCCCAGGCCTTCAGCCGGAATCCACGAGCGCCGGTCGTGCGAGGGTCTGCGGCCTCCGGGCTGGCCCAGCTTTCTCGACTCATTGTGCGGGCAAATTCTGCAGCCCCCAAGAGCAGACCCGGGCGGCCCGCGCCCTCTTACTGCGCCGGGCTAGCGCCCAAAGTTATTTTCCAAACGGTTTATTTAGCATGCCATGGCCCCTTGCCTCTGAGAAGGGCAAAGAGCAAGTGTTCCTGGATCCCACCGTGGTACGTACAAGCAACACCGCCCCCACCCACCCGAGTTGAAGCCGACATCCCAGTTGGGATGCACACAGCAAGAGCTGTGTTTGTCCGAAGACTGTCCTCACCTCCTTGCCTGTAATAGTTCCAGGGTCCCAATGGAACTCGCTTAGATCGCCCGGGACCCAAAAGTGTTCTCGAGTTTTCCTACCTCTCAGCCCTGCCTTTTCCTGGGGCAGCTGACTGGGGACTGAGCGGAGTCACCGCCAGGCTCGGCTGCCGGGCTGCGCAATTCTCACCCGCTACCCACGGTTCAGAAGGAGCCGCGGAGTTAATGAATAACCGCGAGGCCTCTCAACCCACCTCTGCCCATCCGGTTGAGAATTCGGGAATGCGGAGTTCTGCTGACCTCCACGAGCGTCACCTCTTTCCCCTGCCCTTCACTAAAGGAGACTGGAGAAGCAAGTGTGTGTGACATGGGGCACCAATCTAAAGCAGCAGGCCTGCCCGTCCACCGTTTCGTTCCCCCCTCTATGTAAATCTTGCTTTCTTAGGTGCTCGGAGTCTGTGCCTCTGGATTCGAATGAATACAAACAAGTTGGTCCTATCCCCCCACTCTAAACCCACGGGCTCTGAGTAGAGGCAAGACACTGGGACAGAGGTCTCCAGGCACTCCTAGAGGCTTTGTTCTTCCGGTTCCTGAGACCTTTTTTTCCTCTTGGGCGGTGGTGGGCAGGGTCCTGGGGCTGAGCAGGGAGCCAGCCCTGGGAGCTGACACCTTCTTGCTCTGTTTTCAGCGTCCTTCTCCCTGGCCCAGCTGGAACTGCACGTGCCCACCGGCCTCACGACGTTGGAGGTGGTAGAGGGAGGGGAAGTGGTCCTACCGGCCTGGTACACCATGACAGGGGAGGTGCCTTCGTCCCAGCCCTGGGAGGTGCCCCTCCTGATTTGGTTCTTGAAACCAGAAGGGAAGGAACTAAACCAGGTGAGGGGGAAAACCTTCCTAGCCAAAGCAGTGCCCCGCTGTGGATGTGGGGAAGAGCTGGCCAGGCTGGGAAAGGGGGCAGAGGGAGGAGTTCCGGAGAGCAGCAAGTGTCCTGCCTCACAGGGTTAGTGTTGGTTCCCACTGAGAAAGCGTCCCCTCAGTTCTCCATTGAAATCCATCACACGAAACACGGTAAAAGCAGAGAGGCAGGTGTGGGTGGGGCTGCTGCTGGGGCTGAGGACTGAGGAAGACACAGGACAAGAGACACACAACCTTTGAAAGTTACACATGCTTATGTGTTAATGTTCTCTGTGCTTAGGGTACTGTCAAGTACAGGTCACATCTCTTCTTGAATTCACCTATTCCTCAGCCCCCCCCTTTTCAAAATATCTTACTATTATTGTCATATGTGTGTATATATGGACTTGTATGTGCCATGGTGGGAGTGTGGAAGTCAAAGGAAAACTGGTTTTCTTCTAGTTTTACGTAGATTTCAGGGATTGAGTGCAGGATGTCAGGCTTGGAGGTATGAACTGAATCTTCTCACCAACCCCAGCCCCCATCCCCTTTATCCCTTTACATCTGGAGAGGCAGTAAGGAGGCAATATAATCTCAGTCCATCACCTAACACTTCCCTATTACACAAGATGTGCACTCAGTGGCTCTTTTATCCAGAAGCTAATGATAGCATTTAGAGATTCCTTCACTTGCGTGGACTCCTTGCAAGATTCTGGAAAGTCATTTGATCTTGTTAGCTTGTTTTGTTTGAAAGAGTCTCATACAGTCCAGACTGGCCTCAAACTTCTGATTCTCTTGCCTTAGCCTCCCAGGTGCTGGAATTATGCAGTGCTGGTTATGGAACCCAGGGCTTCTTTCTATATGTGCTAGGGTTAGGCAAGCACTGACTTAGCTTCATCCTCAGTCCTCCATTTTTAATTTGTGGATGCGTATGTGCATGTTTGTATATGTGTATAATTGTGCATATTGATGCGAGTACATGCTCATGTACATATGCATGCACATGCATATGGAGGCCTGAAGTCAACCTTGGTGTCATCCCTCAGGTACCATCCACCTTCGTTTTGAGACAGGGCCTCACACTAGCCCTGGAGCTCACCCTGTCCCTCCCTTCCTCTGGAATTAGAAGTATTCCACCATGCTGGGCTTTTTTTTTTTTTTTTTTTTTTTTATGACTCAGTGGTTAAGAACACTTGCTATTCTTGCAGAGGACCTGGGTTTGATTCCCAGAGCCCACATAGTGGCTAACAACCTTCTGTAACTCCAGTTCTTGGGGGATTCAACTCCCTCTTCTGACCTCTGCAGGTAGTGCATGACACTGGTGCAGGAAATACACTCATACACACTAAAAAAAAAAAAAAGAAACAGAAAATGAAGCATTTAAAAAAGAGATACAACTCAAGTCCTTATGCTTGCATGGCAGACACTTCACTGAGTTATCTCCCCAGCCCTACCTTTTTTAAATTAAGAAAAATCTTTTTTTAAAGATGTACCCTCCAATTGTTTAACTTTTAGGCCTTACAAAGTCCTAACCTGCCATCTGAAGTTTCTTTCATATACATTCCCTCTCACATTATTATTTCTTCTCCCATTATGATATTCCGCTAAACATCCCACAAAGGAGTTGAAGAGATAGTTCGCAGGGGAAATGAGAGAGGCTCTGTTGAAGAAGATCCTGGTATTGTGAGACACTGAGTGGGGAGATGTGTAAATGCGAGCTGGTTCAGGGCAGATAGATAGCTGGGTTGCTGAGATGCTTGTGAAGAGGTTAGTTTGGAGGAGGGGGACAGGCTGAGCCTGATGAGTACATGCCCCACAGAATAACAACAGACTCCTGTCCCCACCAGGTGTTGTCCTATATCAACGGTGCTGTGTCTAGTAAACCTGGAGTATCCCTCGTCCACTCCATGCCCACAAGGAATGTATCCTTGCGGCTGGAGGCTGTTCACGAAAAAGATGCTGGAACCTACCTCTGTTCTGTCAATGTGCAAGACAGCTTAGGCACAAGTATCACAAGTATAGGCTACAGCAGCAAAAGCATAGAACTCAAAGTGCTGAGTGAGTAAGAAGAATATGCTTCCAGATCTCTCCTCTGGGACCCTCCCCACCCCACTACAGGGAGGTCAGACTGGTTTCACTCCCAAGTGGCTGAGTATCAGACCTGGGGGTGAGACATAGAATGACAAGAATATTGTGGGAGAGGGGATCCGTGGGTGTCTTGAGTGTAGATTTTAACCTGCCTTCCCTTCTCCAGTTCCTCCAGCACTTCCATCCTGCAGTCTCCAGGGTGTACCCCGTGTGGGGTCCAATGTGACTCTGAACTGCAAATCCCCAAGGAATAAGCCTACCGCACAATACCAGTGGGAGAAGATGGGCTCATCTCCCCAGATTTTCTTTGCACCAACTTTAGGTAAGGTAATTTCTGGAGATCTCCAAGAAGGTGACTGGGGATGGGAAAGGATGAAATGGGTGCCTCACAGACTGGGGTGACAAGAGAAAGCGGTATAGAAAGGGATGAGGAGGAGGAGGAGGAGGATGTGGAGAGAGGCAGAAAGACGCCGTAAGGTAAAGGCTCTATGTTCATACCTCCACACACTGTGTACCGCGTTGCTGAGGTCGGGGTAAACTGCCTGCTTCAGGCTCCAGCTCTGCCACTCAATATATTTGTGACTCTGCTCCCATCACCTTATTTGAAAAATGAGATAATCAGTAGCCCTGATTCATTCATATCAGCTTTAAAAAAAACCTTAGGGATATTTCATATGTGTGATGCTAGGGATTGAATAAAACCTTGTGCAATGTGAGGGAGGCACTCTACCATTGAGCGACATCTCCAGCTTTAAAAAAATTATATGTATCAAGTCAAGCCTGTATCTTCAAATGCCCTTTGGTGTGGATCAATCCATTAGAGATTGGTCAGTCTATCCAGCATCACACCTTTACAAAACACTAACTCTCTCTCTCTCTCTCTCTCTCTCTCTCTCTCTCTCTCTCGGGGTTGGAGAGATGGCTCAGTGTTTAAGAGCACTGGTTGTTCTTGCAGAAGACCGGGTTCAAACCTCAGCACATGGCAGCTAACAACTGTCTGTAGCTCCAGTTCCAGGGGATCCGATGCCCTCTTCTGTCCTCCATGGGCATTGTATGACATGGTGCACTCACATACATGCAGGCAATACATGCATATGCATAAAATAAAAAATAATAATTAAATTTTTAAAAACGGACTCTCTCTCTCTCTCTCAGCAGTCACAAGTTGCCAGTAGTTCCTCAGCTACGGCTGGGACCTCCTACCCGTACCCACGCCCACTTCCATCCTTGGATTCTGTATAGCTTGAACTTATGTGGGGACTTGTCCATGTTCTTTCCATTGCTGTGGGTTTATATAAGCAAGTGCTCAGCTGTCTAGAAGCTCTGTTTCCTTGCGGTCATCTACCACCTCTGGCTTTTATAATCTTTCCACCTCTTCTTCCACAATGACCCTTGAGCCTTGGGAGGCAGAGGTTTGATATAAGTGTCTTTTTCAGGATTAAGCACTCTGCAGTCTCTTTTCTCTGCATATTAGCCAATTGTGGGTCACTGTGTTAGTCACCATCTGTTGCATGAAGAAGCTATTCTGATGAGAATTAAAAGAGTCATTCATCTATGAGTATAACAATGTCATTAGGTGTTCATCTACTACTGTGTCTATTTAGCAGAATAATAGCAGTAGGCTTTCCTCTATGTCCAGTGACCTGTCTAGCCACAGGTTTCTAGGTGTGATATCAGTGTCAGGTACATCTTGGGAAGCAGACCTTAAGTCCATGCTTTGGTTTTGAGACAAGGTCTACTATATTGCCCAGGCTGGCCTCAAGCTAAGGATCTTCCTGCCTTAGCCTTCTGAGTGCTGGGATTACACTACTATGTTTAGCAATTAGAATATTTAAACATGATGTATTAGATAATTTTATTAATTATTGAGACTTGGCAATGGTATTTTGATTATGTGGAACTGTGAGATACTGGTTTTTGAAGATACATTTTGAAGCATTTAAAATTTTTAAATAATTTATTATTTTGAATGTAGGAGGGGCATTTGTGCTATGGTGTGTGTGGAGGTCAGAGGATGACTTTGTGGCATTGGTTCTCTCTTTCCACTTTTATGAGGGTTCTGGGTATAAAACTTAGGTTGCCAGGCTTGTGTGGCAAGTGTCTTTACCCACTGAGCCATCTCACTGGCCCTGAAATATTACTTCAAAATGTCAGTGGGGGAAGAAGAGGAGATAATGTGAGTGTGGCCAAGTGTTAGCTGCTGGATACCGGTGGTAGGGATATAGACTTTCATTTTCCCGTTTCCTACTTTTTTGAGACAGGGTTTCCCAGCTGTCCTGGAACTTTCTATGTAGACCAGGCTGGCCTCTATCACGCAGAGATCCACCTTCCCTGTGCCACCACACCCAGTCTCTTCTTTTTACTTTTCTTTTTAAAAATCATATTTATTTTCTGTGTATGAATGTATTGCCTGCATGCATGTAAGTGCAGTGTGTTGTGCAATGTCTGAGGCGGTCAGAAGAGGGCGTCAAATTCTCCTGGAACTGGAGTTACGGACAGTTGTTAGGTGCCATGTTGGGTGCTGAGAATTGAACTCTGGTCCTCTGCAAGAGCAGCCAGTGCTCTTAACTGCCAAGCCATCTCTCCAGTGCCCCTTTTTGCTACTTTTCAGTTGACATTTTTATTTGTTTGGTGCTGGGGATGGAACCCAGCGTCTTTCATGTGCTAAGTATTCATTTTACTACTGAACTAAACTCCCAGCCTCATTTGACCTCTTTTTTCCCCAAATATAATTTGAGTGTGTGTTTGTTCATGTTTGTGTGCATAGACATGCACGTGGGGACCAGAGGTCAACCTCAGATGTCTTTTCTTGGAAGCTGTCCATCTTATTTTTTGAGACATGGTCTCTTATTGGGATCTATGGCTCACTGATTCATCTAGGTTGGCTGGCCAGCACTTTACTGACTGAGTGATCTCTCCAGCTCTTCATGTGAGTATTTTTATAATAATAAAATAATTAAAAACCCCGTGCTTACCTTATAGGTTTGCTGTGAAACTATGGTAAGTTGGTACATGCAAAGAACTTAGATCAGCTTCCAGCATAAACAGCCAAATGGTCATAATGATTAGTTTATATAATCTCTCCAACCCCAATGGGCAGGTGATTATCCTCATTTTATAAATGAAGAAGTGGGGATCCACATAGGTTACATGGGGTGTCTGTCAAATGTTCTTTCTGTTTCCTCACATTCCCTTTCAGAAACAAATGTAAAGTGATATTTCGGCTCTTCTGTGTATCACTTTCCTTCATATATCACTTGGGACCACTAAGGAGTAAAACTGTGGAGCAGGCATCAAGCTGGCCCTGCCTCCAGAACACAGGGTGTTAACTGTGACACTCTTCTGCCCATCAGGTTACAAACAAGCAGGGACTCTCAAAAAGTCGAAGAGGACCTTCCAGAAGCAAGGCAGTCTATTTTTTAAATGGGAAAGTAAGTTCTTACACTAATAGCTAAATTGTGTTCACAGATGCCATCCATGGAACCTTAAAGCTCACCAACCTTTCGAAGTCCATGTCTGGAGTCTATGTCTGCAAAGCCCATAATAAAGTGGGCGTTGCCCAGTGCAACATGACCCTGGAAGTGATCACAGGTCAGTGAGGGGTAAGTGTGCTGAAGGGAAAGTATGGTCAGTGGTGAGGATGGCTTTGTAGGGAGGGAGTAAGTTCCTCATTACAGCGCGATAGGGAGTTGGCTCTGGTGAAAGGTGCCACAAATATTTGGTCAATGCCTGGCCATTTTCTCCTTGACAGCTCCCCAAAAGGTTTCTACAGAAAAAAAGAGAACTTTGTGGTAGCAGAATAGTGGAACCAGAGAGGATAAGTAACAGCTTGTGTCCCTCCCTGACACCAAGGCTTTTTCAGAATCTAATGTTGCAGTGGTTGCTGGAGCGATTGTGGGCACTCTGATTGGCTTAGTGTTGCTGGCTGGACTGGTTCTTTTATACCAACGCCGGAGCAAAGCCCTGGAGGAGCTGGCCAATGATATCAAGTAGGTGCCTCTGGGCTCTGCGGAGGTGGGGCTCTCCTGATTTCCCTCACAGAATCTGAGAACTCAGGCCTCTCCCATTTAATAGAAAAGTGAGCAGTGATTACATCTTTCCCATGCAAGACTTTTCAAAATTTTATTTTATTTATTATTTTGTATGTATGAGTGTATTGCCTGCATGTATGTAAGTGCACCCATGTCTTGCAGTGGCCACGGAGGTCAAAAGAGGGTGTCAGATTCCCTGGAACTGGAGTTATGGATGGTTCTTAGCTGCTTTGTGGATGTTGGGAACTGAACCCGGGTCCTCTGCAAGAGCAGCCAGTGGTCTTAACTGCTGAGCCATCTCTCCAGCACTCCTCCATGCAAGATTTTAAGGGAGAGGGAGAGGGGTTGAAGTGTGGGTGTGGAGGGGCAGTAAGATAAATACGTGGAAACCCTGTCCTTTCTGTTCTTTCTGGTTCTGATGCATTATTTATTTGATGACCAGGGAGGATGCCATTGCTCCCCGGACCTTGCCCTGGACCAAGGGTTCAGACACAATCTCCAAGAATGGGACCCTGTCCTCTGTCACCTCAGCACGAGCCCTCCGATCATCCCAGGCTCCTCCTCCCAGGACGGGTGCATTTACTCCCACACCTAGCCTCTCTAGCCAGGCCCTGTCCTCACCAAGACTGCCCAGGACAGATGAACCCCACCCTCAGCCAGTATCCCTAAACCCTGGTGGGGTTTCTTCCTCTGCTCTGACCCGCATGGGTGCTGTGCCTGTGATGGTGCCTGCCCAGACTCAGGCTGGATCTCTTGTGTGATGGCCCAGGCATTCATTGGTTAAACCATCTCCCTGTAAGGGTCACCTGTGGGACAGAGAACTGAGTCTTTGGAGGGTAGCCATGCTCTAGACCTCCAGCCTTCTGCTCCCATCTCCATTTACTGCTGGAAAACTAGATCTCAGTAAGATCAAGTGTCCAGGTCAAAGAAGAAAAGGAAATGAACCTGAGATTGCCAGGGACCTTTCATCTACTCCCTGCTTCTCCCTATGAAGCCAGCTGAATGCTGCCGAGACTGGACCCTCCAAGGCTCTGGAGGAGCCTGCCAGTCAGTGAAGCTCCTGGCTTCCTGATCTTCCCCCGACCCTTACCCAATGCCTTCCTTTGTGACCACTCCAGTTCTCTGTATTAATGTAGCCTGTCCTGCTGGACTGGTTAGGTTTCATTGGAACAGGGGACAGGGAAAATATTTAAAAAACTAACTTGAAATCAGCATTCTTGTTTTTATTTTGAAAATTTCAATAAAGACACATTACATTTGCATGGACTAGGAATCAAGTCACTTTTGCCAACTTAGGGCTTCTTAGACGTTGAATTTTAGGAGTCAAGTGAATCCTACCTACCCAGGTTGTGTATCCAGGAGGCTTCATACCACCTCAGAGCTTTCTGGCTTAGCACAATTCTTCTAGAGCCTTTGGAAGAGTTGTTCGAGGCCAAGCGGAAAAGGGAGGTACCACGAGCCTGAGGCTGAAGAGCTCCTAACCCAATCTGAGCATCAACCAGAAGACAATTGACTGGGTGCTTTCTGCTGGTGCTCTGATGCCCAGGGATTGGGTTCACATTCTACTGCATCTTCCCTGGGGCAAGGGAGAGGACCCCCATTCCTTCTCCCATGCCACTGAACCCTGAACAAACATACCTTCCGCTCCTTTGGGTAGCATTGCCTCTTGTCCACTGAGGGAGAGGTGGGCATAGCATATGGCACCTCTCAGGTTTATGTCCTAATATCACTCTGCTCTTTCCTACTAAGGTGAGGTCTTTAGACCTCAGTTTATCTGTCTCTAGTGGCCCTGGGAATGAAGAGGCAGATGTAGTTTCCATGGAAACTCCTACCCTAGCTAGTGGTGAAAAGAGGGGCTTGGAAGTCACAAGAACTTCTGAAAGGGCCAGGAAAGGTAGGCCTCCTGGCCGGCGTGCTCACTGCCTGAAGCCCCAAGGTGAAGTCGTCTGCCAAGGACACTTCCTTGCAGAACTCCAATTCTGAACCGTTGCTCTTAGGGTGCCCACCCCAGCCCAGTCCCTTCCCCAAGGCCTGACACCTTCAGAAACTGGGAGGAAGGGCAAGGAAGAAGCAATTCCAGAATGAGGCCTGGAGGAGGGAGGAGCGTTCTTTACCTGAGGGTGCCCGCCTCTCCCCGTGTTTACTCTGAGATAGCCAGTCTCGCTCCTGCCCAGCACAAGGCGGCTGCTCTTTGGGTGTTTCCTTACCCAGACTCAGACCCCAGGACAGACCAAAAGACAGCAGGACCAAGAGACAGCCCTGGGAATGGCCCAGGTTCTGGCGGGACTTTTCTTGTGCGGGGCCTTGCTGGGCTTCGCGTGCCTAAGTGGTGAGGAGAGGTCGGGAGGGCGGGACCAGGGAGAGAACTGGGGGCCGGCCTGCTCAGACCTCGGGTCTGGAGCGACTGTGCCAGCTCGGGAAGGGGGCATCGAAGGCCGGGAGGGCGGAGCAAGGAGGCGAGCTAGCCAGCTGATGAGTTCGGCTACCCAAGGACTGTTGTTTTCCTTTCCGTGGCAATACATCCTCATACTTGGCTCGGTTTGGGATCTTTTACCTACAAAAATCGGGCTGGACCGTGGGCTCCTCCTCCCGGAAACCTCAGGCTTTGGGGAGGGGATGGGTTGACTTGAGGGAGGGGTAGCGCTGTGGCAAGTGGTGGTGGTGGTGTGGGGGCGGGCTCAGCTGTAGTGTGGGACAGATCCTTCAGATCATAAGGACTGGGGTCCTCGCCTCCTGCGTCCTTAGTCCCAGGGCAAGCGGTGGAGGTGACTGTGCCCACTGAGCCACTGAGCACTCCACTGGGCAAGACGGCCGAACTGAGCTGCACCTACAGCACGTCGGTGGGAGACAACTTCGCCCTGGAGTGGAGCTTTGTGAAGCCTGGGAAGCCCATCTCTACATCCCTGCCGGTGAGTGGAGGGCAGCTGTGTCTGCTGGGGTTGGCCAGGAACAAGACGGAGGGTCCACCCTGCCTGTCTCCTGGGCTCTTCCTACATCTCAGGGCTCTGGCCTGTGTGGCCTTGCATTCTCCCTTCCTCAACCACAGCTTCTGTATCCAGCTCATCTGTGCTAATGCAGCCCCAGTTTCAGTTACTAAACCCACTGAACCCGGGGTGCTGGGATTGATAGTGTACTCTTCTACCCCTCCCCTGTCAAGGAATGTCAGGCTTCCTGGCTGGCAGAGAAGGGACTCAGACCAACCTCCATGTTGAAGGACTGTAGAATTGTTTCTAGGCAGAAAAAGGGGCTTGTGTGTCTTCTGCTTCTTCTCAGATCCTATACTTCACCAATGGCCATCTGTATCCCACCGGTTCTAAGGCAAAGAGGGCCAGCCTTCTCCACGACCCCCCAACAGGAGGCGTGGCCACTATGAAGCTGGCTGACATCAGACCCTCAGATACTGGAACCTACCTCTGCCATGTTAACAACCCACCAGATTTCTACACCAATGGAATGGGGTTAATCAACCTTACTGTGCTAGGTAAGGAAGGCTGGAGACACATTAGTCATCCTCCTACCCTGAAAGTATGCACTGACCCCTGTAAAGCTCAAGTCCTAATTTGCAGCCCAAGTACATAGCTGCACTGGGAGCCTCAAGAAAAAGTACTCCTCAAGACTTCTAATCTAGATGGTCATATTCCAGCTCCACGACCCACGCTATTTCCCTTAGGGCCTAGTATCAAAGTGAGAGAGAAAGAGAGAGAGAGAGAGAGAGAGAGAGAGAGAGAGAGAGAGAGAGAGAGAGAGAGACTGACTCTATTTCCATATATGGGAATCTGAGTCATACCTACTAACTTCATCATCGCCATTGGTATCTCAGATTTGAATTCTGTCCCTCCCAATGTCAGCTGCAGAGAAAGGAAGTGACATTAAAGGAACAAAACCCCTATAACTAAGCACCACATTGTGTTCAGAGCTTCCACCTCAAGATAAATAAAACCCTTGTTCAAGTGTGAGCAACAGGAAACTTTGGAAGCAGACAAGATGTTTAGATGGAAAAGAGATAACCTAAGATGTGGTGTATGACTGCTGTATTGAAATATCTGAAGGGCCTTCTTGTGAAGGAGAGACTTTAAGTTCTTCTTATGGGTCCAGATGGCAAGGACAAGAACCAATGAGTAGATATTACATTAACACAGATTTTTGACTCAATATGAGGAAATCTTCTAACACTCAGAATTCCCAATATTAGAGATTACGTCTTGAGTATATAGTGATGTGGACAAAAAGTGGACCACCATTTGGCAGAGGCACTGAAGCAGGAAATGTAGCATTTAATAGGCCTTGGTTTGGAGGATTGCTGAGGTACATTTGTGGTTTTTGCAGTGGCCCCCAGTAATCCCTTATGCAGCCAGAGTGGGTCAACCTCTGTGGGAGGCTCTGCCGCGCTAAGATGCAGCTCTTCCGAAGGAGCTCCCAAGCCAGTGTACAACTGGGTGCGCCTTGGATCTTTTCCTACAGCCCCTCCCGGCAGCATGGTTCAAGGTAAGGGTGCAGGGCACCAGAAGAGGGACTGGAAGCCTGAGATCTGATGTCTGAAGCCCATACTCCAGAACACCAGTTCCCTGACTAGGGCTGAGACCAACTGGGGTGCTCTCCCTGCTTCTTCCTTGTATTGTTCCCTTCCTGTCTGTCTTCCTGCACAGTCTGTGACTGGGTTCGTAGGAAATTTCTCAAGCTAAATGTCCTCCTGATAGCTTGGAAGAGAACACAGGGCAGAGAGCAGTCTTTTGATTCCTACTTGTCTATGATTTGAAGAGACCCTAAAGGTCACATATCACTTCCCATCTTCCCAGAGAGGAAACTAGAGCATATCACGGCCTGGCTTCAACATTTGGAGTCTCATATTTAGAAGCTGTGGCATCTTGGCTTCCTCTGGTCGGCTCCAGATGCCCTCTCTTTCTCTGTAGCCCCACCCCAGGAAACCCCTTTAACCATGCAGATCTCCTCCCTCAGATCACTTCCTCGTGGGTTCCTCTTCCTTTCTAGGCAAAAGTAGAGTTTAGAAAAGCACTGGGGTCAGCTTAGAGCTACCCTGGAAAATGCAGGTTTTAGTGACCTAAACTTTTATCCCATCCAGGACCTGACCTCCAGTAAGCACCCCATCCCATTTCTATCATTCTTTTCCTGTATATGCAGTCCCCCCGCTTCTGAGAAGGCAGCTCTGGGGGGCAGTTTTGGAATTTCTCTCTGGGTCTTCTCAGAGAAATCTCTCCCTTCCTCTGAGCCAGTATTCCTTCCAATCAAATAAGGTTAGGCTCTTTCTGCTAGACGGTTGTATGGATGAAACGAACTGAGCTCTCATAGTGGTGTGGGCTCACATGAGTCGAATGAGTGGTAGGTAGCACACTTCCTCTTCTCTCTCTAGATGAAGTGTCTGGCCAACTCATTCTCACTAATCTCTCCCTGACTTCCTCCGGCACCTACCGCTGTGTGGCCAGCAACCAGATGGGCAGTGCCTCCTGCGAGCTGACTCTCTCTGTGACGGGTAGGAGATGGTGGCTAGATGCCTGGCTGGAAGGCTGGGCTTGGGGGTGCTACATGAAACTGCCTGAGAGTGGGCAACTATTTCTGTAGTGCTGAGGGTCTTTTCCTCTTAGACTCCTCTGAAGGCCGAGTGGCTGGGACTCTGATTGGGGTGCTTCTGGGTGTGCTGCTGCTGTCAGTTGCTGCATTCTGCCTGATCAGGCTCCAGAAAGAGAGGAAGAAGGAACCCAAGGAGACATACAGGGGTAGTGACCTTCGGTGAGCAGGAGGGCTAAGCGTGAATGCAGAGAAAAATGAAAGCTTCGGCTGAAAGTGGGCATCTTCAGCTCTCAAACTGATGTCTGAAAAGTGTTAAGGGGGAGGGAGTGCTGTTTGGATCTGGTATTTGGTGGTCAGATGCATAGGATGGAGGGGTTGGTTCACAAGCTGGGATGATGGGAATGGATTGCAAGACTCCTCTGACCTTCACACTCAGAGAATTTTTTTTTAGTACATGTGTGTATGTGTTTGTGTGTGCAGGTGCATATGTGTGCAAGTGTGTTGGATGCCAGAGGACAACCTTGGGTGTTTTCCCAAGAATGCTATTCTCTTGATTTAATTATTTGTATTTTTTGTGCATGTGTGTTTTGCTTATATGTATTTAAGTGCACCATGTGCATGCACTGCCCATAGAGGCCAGAAGAGGGCATCGAGTCCTCTGAAACTGGAGTTACAGATGGGTTGTTAGCTGCCATGTAGGTTCTGGCAATCAAGCCTGGATCTTTTGCAAGAACAGCAAGTGTCCTTAACCACTGAGCCATTTCTCCAGCCCCCACTCACCTTGATTTTTATTTACCTTATTAATATTGTATGTGTGTTCGTGTTGTACATTTGAAGGAGAATGCATGCTGTAGCACTCAAGTGGAGGTCAGAGGACAGCTTTGTGGAATTGTCTTTCAAAGGTTTGGAGCTTGCCAAGTAAGCTAGACTGGCTGGCCAGCAAGCTCCAGGAATTTTCAGATTCAGCTCACTTTCTATGTTTCCTTGAGCAAAGTATGTGTACCGGGGTGTGGGGGTGTCGGGGTGTGGGAGAGGCAAAGGGAAGGGGGACAGGGCCTGGAATCTTCATTTTAACCAAAGTCTCACAGATGATTTTCAGGTACAGTATAATTTAAAGTCCAAGGGTACGGGGGTGTGGGGGTGTCGGGGTGTGGGAGAGGCAAAGGGAAGGGGGACAGGGCCTGGAATCTTCATTTTAACCAAAGTCTCACAGATGATTTTCAGGTACAGTATAATTTAAAGTCCAAGGGTTAGAGGATGATTGTCTGAAGGATGCTTCTAGCCTTGGTAAGAATTTGCTTGTATCCTCTAGGGAGGACGCCACAGCTCCTGGGGTATCTGAGCAAGCGTCTGTGAGAGCAGATTATAGCAAAGGGCTCCTGGAGAAGTCTTCACCTGTCAACACTATGATGACCACCAAGTCCAAGCTCTCTATGGTTGTCTGACTTCTGATCCCTGAGAGTGGTTGAGGGGAACGACAAAAGTTAAAGCCTTTGGGTGCCATGTTGTCTCCCCCCTTTTTTTTTCCTGCTGGTGTGATGACCTCTTTTAGGGGGCTCAAACTGTATACTACCAGTAACGGAAGAGAAGGGTTTGAAATCCCAGAGGTGATGCTGTAAGCAGGAAGTTCTTCTGGGTCAAAGGTTCCAGCCCAGGTTCATTTGCATGTCACCCCCTTCTGCCTTTTGGTGTTTGGTTTGATCAAAAGTTTTAGGCCCAGGTAATGGCCTTAAGCGAACTCCCTTCGCCCGCCAGCCTCACCTCCCCATCCCCCCCCCCACCCTGCACCCTCTGAACACTTGGACATTTCTCTTTATTGTTCACATTCCAACCCAGCACGGTCACATGCACACGCAGAGATTAAAAACCTTCCGGTCAGCCACAGTCCCTAGAGCCCAGCGGGGGCGGGGCCAGCAGGGCAGGGCCGCGGAAGACTCCTCCTACCGAGCCTCCAGGCGCTCGGTGGCATTTGCATAAACAACTGGAGAGCGGGAGAGGCAGCTCTCAGGGTGCGCTGGGGAGAAGAAAAGGGCACAGGCAGATGTAGGATAGTGACCTCCCTTCCTGTCAGAGCAAGGGGCATCAGACATCATGAAAAACCCTCTTCCCCACTTTCCTAGCCTCAGATTTAGGGGGCCGAGGCTAGGCCTCCTGGGTGGAAACCGCACAAGGGACGCGGGGCGCCCCCTTTCGCTGCGCACAGAACGAAAGGACTTGTTTGGTTGCTTATTTTCTTTAAGTGAGTGTACTTGGGCAACGCGTAGGGCGCCCTCCGCAGTACGCGCAGGGAAGCGCACGGAGGCTGCGGAGGCTGAGCTGCATGCTGAGCGTGGGGAGAGGTGGGCGAGAAGCGAAAGGAAAATTCGGGAGCACCGGGTTTGGGACGCGGATGGAGAGGAACGGGACCACGCTAGACTGGAGAACTAACTAAAAGGGCACGGACTTGGCCACTCCGCGACGAAGCCAGCCTGGGAGAGGGAGTCTCTGGGACGCAGGGGGCTCCTGAAGCTGGCAGGTTGGCGGGAAGGAGAGGGTCACAAACACGGTAGGGAGGTCTCGTCACTGCGAAGGGGACGCGGCATCCATCTCTCCTTGGGAACTGAGGAGAGAGAAGGTCTGAGAACCTGCCCTCGGCTGGCACCCTTTCCCCTTCCTTTCCCCTGTCTGAGGCCAGGATCCCAGGGCCAGGAGGGTCACCTGGGCCTCTCTCTGGGTCACTGAGCTCAAATAAGCCCCGCAGCGGGTACGTGGCTGAGCCTCCCCGTGCTCATGGCCCTTGGCCCCGCTTGTGCTGCTGCATGAGGATGGCTGACTGCGTGACTGTGTGGGTCCAAGTGTGTCCCTGCCGCGGCCGCAGGCGTCTCAGCGTATCGGAAAGCCTGCAGAGGCAGGGCCATGCTCCCTGAGGGGGTTAGGGCCGGCCGGACGAAGGGTTGGGGAACGGTTCATTTCTCCCAGCATCCTTCCCTACACACCCCGCCGCTGGGAGGTCGTATTCGTTACCTTCTAAAATGTTCCGTTCTTCGGTCCAAGAAGAGGCAGAAGAGAAGGAGGGAGAAACAGGTGAGCATCCTCAGCCTTGTTCCACCCACCGGGCTGGCTAGGTCTCCGCCCTTAACTTCCTCCACCTCCCTCTCCTCTCCCAGTCACCCAGCCTCACCTGGCCTAGTCTCCGCTGGGGCCGCCGCCTGCTCCTCCCCGGGCGCCCCCAGCTCCCCCAGGGCCCCCAGGGCCCGGGCCCTTCCGGCCGCACTCTCCGCTCTTTATCTTCTTCCTCGCCATGTGGCCCCGGAAACTGGCCTGGATTTTGGCAGCAGCTGCGTTGGCACCGGGATCGTCCAGCGGGATGTCTAGAATGTCGTCGTCTGGCTTGGAGCAGGCGCTCTCCTGAGGATGGGCAGGGGCTCTCGTGAGGCGACGGGGGCCAGTCTCTGACCGAGTAGGGTAAGACTAGTGCATTGGGAGATGTAGAGAGGAGAGCCTCGAGGGCCACGCGCGCCTCCTGGGCAGCAGGAGGCGAAGAAGGTTCAGAGCCAGGCAGACACAGTTCCATGGCAAACTCAGGGAAGAGAAGTGCACACGGTAGGGCGAGTCAGGGGAAAACCAGCTAGCCCTGTTGAAAGTAGCCATGATTTTTCAGGGAGCTGCAGAGCTAAGGGAAGGTTAGTTCTGGAAGAGCAAGGAAAAAGTAGCAGGCACTCTTGGAGGTGAACACCCATCCTTACTCTCACAAGATGCTTCCAACTCAGAAGGGCCCTTCTGGGTGCGGGATTCCCTGGGGATTCGGCACACACAGGGCCACAGAACTGCTATTCCTGAGCACCAGAGCTCAAGGCTGGAATTCTGGATAAGAGAGTGTCCCACTCATTGAGTCAGCCAACTGCCACCCAAGACAGAGACCCAGTCACTGTTCCATTGCCTTGCCATTTTATCATCCCCTAGGTTGGCCTCAAGCACTGAAAAGAGGTCAGAAATGACTGGATCGTTAAAAAGAAAAAAGGACCAATGAGAAGGAGCAAGAAGACTCTTAGTGTCCTCCTGAGAAGAAAGGACTTAGGCCAACAGCTGCCGCTTAAGCACTTACCTCCTTCAAGGTTTAACAGCAGTGTTTTCCAGGAGTGATTTTGTTTCATATTCAACCATTAAGCTACCGCAGAACCTTTTATTCTTGAGTTTACCATAATGAAACCAGTCATTAGAATGCTTAAAGACCCATCTGGGATCATAGTTACAAGCAGCTGGGAGACTTGAACCTTGTACATCACTGTCCAGATGAGCAAATGCAGTGCAGTCAGCCAGTTAAGTTTCTACCCTTTGCTTTGTGTGTGACTGGTCTTGTAAGGTGATCTGTCTTAGGTCCTTTGTTTGAAAAATCAGGATAATATTATCCATCTCTATGGGTTTTGGAGAAGAGTAAACCACAGGGTATGCAGCAAGTTTCTGACCTATCTAGCTGATCAATAAACAATAGATATGTTCTGTCTTATATAATCATAAGGTGATGTAACATAATTGTTTCTGTAAGCCAAAAGTGATCATATAACGACAATTTTACACAGTTCATCCTAATAATATAGTTGTGTGCTACACAATATCTTGGTCAACTGAAGACCAACCATATGATGGCTGTCCCATAAGACCATATTAACTAGTGATAGCCACCTTAGTTTGTGTAAATATACTTTGTGATGTTTGTATAATTATGAAGCTGTCTAATGATATATTTCTCAGAATATATCATCATTAAGAAATGTTTGGCTCTAATCAGGTCCATCTTTATACCCCAATCTCCCCTCCCCTCCCCTTCCCTCCCCTCTCCTCCCCTCCCCTTTCTCTCACTCATTCTCTTGCTGGCACTCACAGTAGTGGGGATCAAATCTTGGACCTTGTCCATGATAATAAAGTGTTCTACCAATGAGCTACATCCTTACACAGGGTCTCATTTGTAGCCCAGGCAAGCCTTGAACTTACTACCCTACCACCTCCACCTTAGAGTGTCACAGACATGCAGCACTGTTTCCAGTTTCTGTTTCTCTGGCAACCTGCTCTAGCTGAGAGTAGAAAAGCCAAGCATTTTGGTAGATGTCTATCATCCTGGTGCTCTGGGAGCTGAGAAAGGAAGATGAGGAGTTCAAGACCACCCTGGGCTATGTAAGAGCCCCTCTGAAACACACACACACACACACACACACACACACACACACACACATACACACGCCAATGAACCAACCAAAAGAAGACTAAAGAAAGGATGAAGAAATTATCAGAAGCCAGGCCCTGGGGATTAAAACTGCCGCATCTGTGTGGAATGGATGATGATAGGTGATGGGTGCTGTGTGGCTATCAGCTATCTATTCTCGGAAATGGACAGGGAATAAGTGAGGATTCAATGATGTCTATCTCTGCCAGGTTTGTACTGGGAGCATAGCTTTATTTTTGGAGACAGGGTCTTACCTGTAGCTAAAACTTGCTATGTAGACCAGGCTAGCCTTGAACTTGCCATGAGTCTCCTGCCCAGTCTGTAAGCATAGCTTTAAACTCCAGAATCCCAAGCCTAGATTTACAAATGATTCCCCTCATCTTGCTCCACCAGCTGCCTGCATTTCCTGGGCCTCAGAGTTCTTCGGCTTCTGTTCAAGATGCTCATAATCAACTGAAACAGTTTCAAGAGTTACCAGCAGGCTATGTACATGAGGATGAGCCTAAAATCCCTTTTGTTTTTCTCAGCTCTAGAGCTCTTCCTGACATCTTATTCTTCATATAAAATCCAAAACAACTCTTTGGGTTTTCTGTTTCTGAGTACTCAAGACTTTCCTGGGATATTCTCAGGCTTGAAGGAGGGCAGCAAACACAAAAGCTTTTCCAGATCCCCTCTCTGTCTTGGCCTTGGCAGCTGTGGAGGCTGAGGAGTGTGTGGGGATATTGAGAGGAGGAGTATCTTCCCCCAGCCATGCTAAGACCTGACCTGCTGTCACCACCCACCTCAGCCGGCTCCAGAATGGAAACTTGGAAAAACAAGCAAAGCCACCCCCAACAGGGCCTTGCATGACTATGCACTGCCCCCTCCCCTACTGTGTGCCCCTGACCCTCCAGCTGGTTCTTTAAGACAGAGCTGCTTCTGGCTGTCCCCAGGCACAACTGGATGGGGAAGGAAGGAATTTGCCTGCAAAGGAGCTCATTGGTCTTGATGCCTGGGCTGTTGCCTCCCGCAGCTGAGACTGATGGCATGTGCCCAGGTAGAACTTAGCATAGGCGAATAAAGTCTCCTTTGGTTCCCCAAATCCTAACAGCTTTAAGAATTATGCCTGTTACATGGTGGGCTCTGTGGTAAAGCATCTGCACATTTTGTGCTATTTAATCCCTATTTTGGAAGTAAAGAAACAACACCTAAGGTTTTATTACACCACCCCTCAGGTTGCACAGCTGACAGAGTGACATTATTTGATTCTGTAGCTGGTACTATTAACTACAGCCTGGGGGCAGGGCAGGCAGTCACTTCTATGCGGCCATAGTCAACTAGATAATGCAAAACAAAGGTTTTCTCTCCTTTTCCTGTTAAATGAATGCAAGAAAGTCATGTTTGTTGGCTCTGTCACTCAGCCACTGGAACATTGAATAACAGCTCTCTAGAAAAACATATATATATATATAAATAAAGCAGATCTGCTTTTTTCTGCCTTGTCTCTGTCCAAGCTTAAGGAGAAAGAAGAATAAGGCAAGACTGGATTCCTTCGAGATGGTCACGAAGGAAAGCCTCAGGGTGAAAGGTGAAGAGACATACTGTTTCTTCTACAGAATGGGGTGGGAGGGTTCCGGGCGTCAGCCCTGTCCTTCCCCAGCCTTTGGCCCTTCTTATCCTCTCTCCTTCTTCCTGCCTCTCTCCAGCACCACAGGCTAAGAATCATGCTGACTCTTGCCTGGCCCTTTGGCCTTTTAGTTGTAGGATATGAAAAAAGATGACTCTGTGTCAGGGGTCACTGGAAGAGGTATCCCAGGGCACTGAATCACTTGGATCACTGGGTATTTACCTGCTCTGGTAGCCCTGGGTGGGTAACTCGTCTCTTTCTTAGGGGGACACTGACTTGAATCATGTCAACCACACCCTCAGCTCCATCTATTAGCACCCTTCACCTGTTCATAAGCTCTCTGCCCTGCACCAAAGGCTCCTGGAAATTCACATGCATCAGCCAGGACAGATGGGACCTGGGGGAGGAACCTCACTTCCGACTGTCATTGCTTGTGCAGACCCCAGAGGAAAGAGTTCCATTCTTTCCCTGGCTTCTTGGAGTCTTCGTTCACTCGGGCCAGTCCACAAAGCATGCCTCCTGGCTCCCCTTCTCCATCTTTCTCATAGAACTCTTTCCTGTTTAGCAGTGCCCTCCCTCCACTGACTCATCTCTCATAATCTGCCATTTATTTATTTTCTTTGTGCTGGGGGTGAGGGATTCTTCCCCAATGGAGACTAAAGACCTTCATAGCCAAAGGTTGTGTCTTGGGCTGGGTATGTGTAGCTTACATGCGGTACATACTTAGCATGCAGAAGGCCTAAGGTTCAATCTTCAGCACCAAAAATAAATAAGTAAATAAATAAATGCACAAATAAATTGTTCCCTGGAGACTAACAGAGGAAGACCGGAAGGAGCTGTTAACAGTATTCTCCAGGGGGCGGGATTGCAGGTGATTGACTTTTTCATGGTCTTTATGTTTACTTTTACAATAATGAAAAACTATACTTCATGGTGGGCTTAAAGCTCAGACATTTGAGTAGTCAGAGTTGACACTTGGCAAGGGAGGCTCCTTGCTGGGGTGGTCAGGTTCATACAAGTGCACATTGCCAGCCATAGCAGATTCTAATAAGAGTTACAATCTTAAATTCTCTCTGTCTCTAGGTACCCAGACATCAGGAAGTCTCATCCCTTAAAGAACTGGGCTACTGTTTCCTCCAAAATCTCATTTTATTTCTTTTGTAGAAAGTGGGGTTCCAGCAGTCATTAAGTAGCCTCTTGCGTCTTTAGCTAGATTGCTTGAATGAGAATACAAGGACTTTGGAATCGTCTTTCTCCATAGATAGAGGTTAAAAATAAACAGATTTACACAGGTATGATCACTCTACAGCAGCCTGTCTGGAGCTTGGTACTGTGCCTGGCGCGTTTCATACCATGTCACCCTAACAGGATCTGCTGTGGCGTTAGGCACTTACAGCATCCAGTTTCCATGTGGGCGCTGACAAATCGCAGACGCTTCCTCCCCTAGTCAGTAGGGCTCTTCGTGGTCACTCACCCAGCCCCCTCCAGAGCCAGAGGGGGCTGGGTCAGCTCCTCCCCAGAACCACACTGCCGAGACACTTTGCTGTCGGTCATCACTGAGACCACTGTGGTTGGATTATGCCCGCCTGCACTATACAAGGGCTTATGCGATCATCCAAGGGTCGTGAAGATCAGACTGTCCACCCACCGACGGCGGTGGCAGCGGGATAGGAACAGTGTGTGGGGAGCAATAAATAATAAATAAATAAACGAATAAATAAATAAATAAAACCATCAGGAAAAAGGACTTGCAGGGGCAGTTTCAGGGCTTCCTTGGGGGGAGTCCTCCTCTGGTCTAGCCTACAGCTTCCCTGCAGCAAAGCCCTGCCCAGCTCTCAGTCCAGCCTAGACTGCCCGTCCCAGGTGCGCTCAGACGCCCCCGCGAGCTGGGGCGCATTTTCTCTAAGGCTTGGTTCAAATCCGACAGGCGCTTTCCATCACCGATCACCATGTCTCAGCACTCTCCCTTCATATGGATCCTGGGTCCTCCGCACCCACTTCCGTCCCTCACTCACCCTCCAGGGTTCTCCGCGCCCCTAGCCCCAGACCAAGCTGAGTTCGAGCCTGGACTTACGGTGCAGCAGTCCATGCTGGTGTGGAGGGTCCTCGGCTGGGGTGGAGCCTGGCGCAGAGCGGGGGTGGGTCTGTGCGATGCTGGGTGGCAGCTCAGGGGCTGTCGGGCGCTCCAGACCCGCGCAGAAACCGCGCAGAACCAGTGGCTCTCCTCTCGGTCCGGTCTCCCGCGCTCCGCAACTCTAGCAAAAGTCACCTGAGCCCTGCGGTCGCGAAGCCAATCAGGAGACACTATCGGCAGGGTGGGCGGGGAGAGCTTGAGGGAGGACCACTCCCTCTCTAGGCTCTCCGCCTCTCCGCTCGTTCTCGTGCCCCAACCCCTCCGCCTACATGCTTCCATCCTTTCCTCCTACATATCCCATCTCCCAAATTCAATCCCCTTGCTTTCTAAGGCGCAGACTGCCAGGCAGATGTACGTCGGAGTAGGCAACAAGGTCCCAATACCCAGGGTACAAATACATCTGGGCGCACCACGTCCTCCTGCTCACAGATAGAAAACCACGCACCCCACCCACCCTGTGCTGCCACAACCTAGCTAGAGCCCCAAATATGGCTCCCTTAACCCCCCCCCTCTGCAAAGAAGAACTCCAAAAACAGCAAAGAAAAGCCCGCATCACTCCAGCTACAGAGAAAGGTGACCGGATACAGCCTGCCGGATGGGCACATCGTAGAGGAGCATCAAGCCTCACATCCATATGTATTCCCAGGCTCACTGAAGTGTGCCCACCTTCCCACATACAGGCACTAAAGACGCAATTTGAAAAAACAACTGCACAGGTTTTGTGCACACACCCTGTGCAGATGCAGGTCAATGCAGACATCCTATATTTTGGCACATATGCAAATGAACCCTAGGGCCCCCACTTCTGACAGTGTCAACATTAGGTATCTATTTCATTTTTTCTTTCATTTATCTTAAAATGTTTTCATTAGCATATATCGATTCTACACAATAATGGATTCCATTATCTTTTCATATATATATCCTAATGTACTTTAACCATAGTCATCCCTCCCGTTTCCCTCTCTTGTCCTCCCTCTCTGACTAATCCCTTTCCTCTTTCCAGCCAGCCCCCTTTTACTCTCATGTGGTGTGTGTGTGCATGTGTGTGTGTGTGTGTGTGTGTGTGTGTATCATTAGGGTTGTTTACAGGAACATGGGTAAGGGTTTGTTTACAGGAGCATGGGCACCTTACCAGTGCTACACCACCGAAGAAAATCTCTCTCTCTCTCTCTCTCTCTCTCTCTCTCTCTCTCTCTCTCTCTCTCTCTCTCTCTCTCTCTCTCTCCTATCAACCGTTAACTGCATCTAAGTCCCCAGAGAGCCCAAATGACAGAATGTTGACAGGCCCAGTCTTGTGTAGGTAACCATATCTTCTGTGAGTTCAAGGGAGTAACAGCCAGCCCCTTCTCAGAAGCCAGCTCTTCCCCTTTCCCCTGGCTCTTGTATTCTCTCCCTCTCTTTTTCCATGGGAAGGTTGACATTGCTGTCCCATTTATGGCTGGGCATTCGAAAGTCATTTATTCCCAGTTCTTTGACCAATTATGTCTTCAGTTGCGTTGACCGTTTTTTTTTTTTAATTTTTCCTTTTTGAAACAGGGTCTCCCTGCAGCCCTAGATGGCCTGGAATTCACTATGTAGACCAGGCTGGCCTCAAGTCACAGAGATCCACCTGCCTCTGCCACCAAACCTGGCCAGGTAGCCACTTTAAATCTACCCATGATCTGTTTATCTATCCATCCATCCATCATCTATCCATCTTTCTATCCATCCCTCCAGCCAATCATCTATTCCATTCTTCTTCTCTGCACCAAATAGAATCATCTATGCCCAGGACTCATTTTGAATGTATTTATCTGTAGTGCTGACTCAGCAGACCCACCCTTTCTGTTCTTCATTCTAGACTTCCTAACCTTTTGATTCATTGCCTCAAAACTCGACAAAGTCAACCACACTCTTGCTTGTTCTTCTGAAGGGGAAAAACTACCCTCAACCCAAGTAGCGTAGGAAATTATCACTAGTGTTGACCCCTTGGGTCTATGATGGGGAAGGATGTGGACTTTGGGAGAGGTTGGAAAGGGGAGATAATGGAAGGAGCGCCTGGGAGGGGTAGCTTGTCACTTTTGTCCTCCCTGACCTCCCCCAGCTTGCAGAGTAGCAGAGTTGGCTGTGTGGCATGTTATGTAGCTGACTAGGCCATCTCTGAGTAAACTAGAATGTTCTTCTCAGCTAAAGTCCCAAAGGAGGATGAGTACTGCTTATAGCAAAGAGGAAGAAATGCCCTGTGGCTTTGAGCAGGACAGGAGACCCAGAACAGTCAGCCTGCAATGTATCTACCAGCACAGGCCAGTCACAGAAGCTGTTACATGCTTCCCTTTCACCGAACATTTGGGCTGTGGCTTTCCTTTAGCATAAAGGGAAAATGAGTGGGAGGGAAATGTCAATGTCCAATCAGGTTGGGGACAGGATTAACCAGTTTGGGGGTCTAAGCTGAGCTGGAGTCTGGCTGGAATTCCAAGGTTGGGGTGTAGGGGTGTCTCTCCAAGCATGTTTGGGACCCACCCACCCCTGTAACTGCAAATCTGTTCCCCAATCTGTCTCTGGCACATCTTTTGTCCCCCACCTCCACCAAATGGCAGGATGTCCTAGGAACTCCGGTCCTTGCTTGAGTGATGGACACATCTGGAGCCTTTGGTTGTGCCAATTTTTCTTGGGCTTCCACTCTAGAACCCAGAGGGGAGAGGGAAGGAGGACATTGAGGGGCAGAAAGGATATCAGGCCTGGACTCTGCTTTTCCCTTCCCAAATTAGAGCTGAGGAATTCGGGATTTGGTGAGTTTGCAGTAAAGTCTCCCGAGTTGCTAGGCAACATCCTCTGCAGGCTGTGCTGCCTCTGGGCCCTTCTTCCTGCTGGTCAGAGCTGAAAGGAGGGGTATCTTTACACCCTCCTTCCAACTCCTACACAGCACCTCCCTCCCCTCCTCCTGTAAGACACCTTTGTGTGGGGTGAGGATGTCTGAACACTGGTGTACCCATGGGAGACTAGAGAGAGCAACTGTCAGTTCTATCCACAAAACAATCATTTCAGCAACAGCCCACTTGAAGTGCCCACACAGAACTGGCCTCAGTGCTTGCCCCGGGGGATGGGCAGGTTCCAAGGTGAGAAAAGGCAAACAGAGAGGAAGGCAGAGCCCAGAATGCTCACGAATTCACATACACAGAGGAAAATGACACATCCATGTAGACTCAAAGGCACACAGCACTGGCTACCCATACATTTACAGAAACATACAGCTGGAGCCGGCTGTGACACTGTGGCATCCACCAGTTCCTCCTGTTGGACCCCCTCACTGCCTCAGAGCCAGAACACACACTAAGCCTGGTGAGAAGCCCTCATCTGGACAAGGTGGCTGGACTTTGTCAACAAGTCCAGAGTTGTTGGGACTCTGAGCCTGTGACTCCATAGACAAACTTGGAGAAAGGACAGGTACGGTCCAGCGCCCTTGAGTGTGGCTACATCAGACTCTAGTCTTTGGCAAAGTGATGCCAGGCATATTTCCCACTAAGCCTGCCCAGCCTTAGGTCTTGGGTGCCTGAGGTCAAGTTTTGGAGTATTACTTATTAGCTAACTGGACTTGGACCCTATAATTCTCCTGACTCTTCCAATTTCAACTCTCCTACATGTTTGCCAGCCCACACAGCTACTGAAGGAAGGGGTTGCTGACCTGGAAAAGAGAAGAGCTCCAGAAAGACTGGGTTGGGGAGGGAGCCAGTGCATGTTTCTGCCCTGGCCTGGAGCCAGCAAGTATTAGGGAGGCAAAGACTGGAAAGGCAAGCAGAAGAGGAGAGAGGCGATCAACGGCAGGTTAGTGTGAAGCCCCTGTGGTCCAATACAGATCCTTCTTGGGACAGATGCGGGGTGGCTGGAAAGGGTGGGTCCTAGTAAGCAGAGAGAAAAGCCAAGGTGGTATGTGCCAAGTATTTGCCAATACTTGTGGCTTTCCCTTCTGGGAGTGGGTCTTTGCTGAACATAACATCCAAGCTCAAGCCCACAGAGAGACTCCATAATAAGGAGGGGGTGGGAAATTCAGAGGCTTGTGCCTCTGGCAGAGCTGATCTAGGGCTTCTTAGGTCAGGATTTTACCCATTTGAGTGGAGGGAGTGGGGGTAGCAGGAAATTCAGTTTTCTCTGCAAATATTTCAGCTTTTGCTGTAGTAGTATTTTTAGTAACCTGGTTGGCAGAGGAGGAGCTCCGGTACATTTTTAAAGGGACCTGTACCAGACTGGAAGCTTCTTTCCACCCTTAGCCCACATGTCAGAAGGGAGAGGGAAGGAAGGGCATGGCTTAAGGGCTGCATTAAAACTTAAAAACAGATTTGTTGGACTGTAGGCGACCATCAAGTCATCTTCATCAGTAGATGGTATCCCAGCTGCCACATTATTGTTGACAACATTATCAAGAAGAGTAAATACTTCTCAGACTGGTGCTGTGCAGAGTGCTCCGGGGACACATGGTAGAAAATTGATTAAACATTAAACATTAAAAAAATTGATGCTCCGCATCTCTGGGTCTGCATGTGTGGGTCAGCTAACTACAGACTGAAAATATTTAGGGAAAAATAAACTCATCTATATTGAACATGCTCAAACTTTCTTGTAATCATTCCATAATACAGTATAGGAATTATCTACATAGCACTTACATTGAATTAAGTATTATGCATAATCCAGAAAGAGCTGAAAATATACAGAAGGATGTGCATAGGTTACATGCAAATATGTCATTTAAAAAGATTTATTTTTATTATTTTAAAGTTATGTGTATATGTGTGTGTCTGTGTGGGTGGTATGTGTATATGTGTGTGTCTGTGTGGGTGGTATGTGTATATGTGTGTGTCTGTGTGGGTGGTGTGTGTATATGTGTGTGTCTGTGTGGGTGGTATGTGTATATGTGTGTGTCTGTGTGGGTGGTGTGTGCGTGTGAGTAAAGGGTGCCTGCAGAGTCCAGAAGGTGGTGGATGCTTAGAAGCTGGAGTTGTTGTGAGCCTCCCGCTGTGGATACTGGTAACTGAACTCAGGTCCTCTTGTAAGAGCAGTATGTTCTCATAATGGCTGAACCATCTTTCTGGCCCCCTTAATATGGCATTTTGTACAAGGTACTTGAACCTCTCAAAGTCCCCAATAGATATTGAGGGTCAACTCTGAATTCCTACAGAAAGAATGGACAAAGCTGAGTACTAGACTAAATCTAGACAGACCTTACAAAGGACTTCTGTGGACATTATTTAACGTGGTATGCTTTAGGACTGTGAGAGGATGTATCAGTATTTAACTCCTTTTAATGAGGAGGAAACTAAGGCCAAGAAATGCTAAATAACCTGCTATTTATGTGGTGAAGAACCAAAGCAGTGAAGAACTAGGACTGAAACTTGCACATAAAATAAAAATTAATAGATAAAATAATTAAAAACCAGAAAAATTCAGTGGAGAGCCATTGAGGAAGACTCATCCAGGAGATGGAGACCCTCTAATGTTAGATCTTTGGTCTCTACATACACATGGTATACACACATGCATATATATCCACATGTACACATCCATACAAGCATGCACATAACACACACACACACACACACACACACACACACACACACTCCTCACATTTGTACTTGGCTTAGTATGATAGGCCATGTAAGATAAGAAACAATTAGTGCTGGTGTCTTCTTTCTTAGTTCTTATGCATAAGAGGAATGAATGATAGGCTTCAAATGAGCACCGCAGACGTGGCCTCTGTGGGAGTTGAGAATTTAGATGATCACAAAGACTTTCTGGATGAGGATGGCCTGAAGCAAGGTTAAGACTCACATAAGTGAAGGGGCCTGAGTGAGCAGAAGACTGGGAGGCGAGGGAAAAAGTTGTGAGTCATGAAGTACATGTCATGTCACTGTAAACTCACGTCACCTCCGGGACAGTAATCTCAAGTGCCTTCTCTACACACAGGAATTTTATATTTAAAGCTCTGGGTCTTGAAGTCATCTTTGGTGGCATGCTGGAACACACCAGGGCCATGAGGAGGAGCATGCCAAATGGTGATCATTGTTACAGTGCTCATCTGTGCTGCTCCCTAGAGCTCGACCGCAGGCCTGCCCTTGCTTCTGCAGGGTTCTGCTTCATCCACATACTTCCCTTCTTTTCTGAGTCTCAGTAGAGTTTGGAGTCCTGGATGTAGCTTGATTCTTGTTCCTATATTGCCTAAAACACCTGCCTGTCCTCTCCCGTCCCTTCTCTGTTTCCTTCCTGCCTTGTCTCGAGAGTAAAATCTCCTGATGGCTGACCAGTATGCTGGGCCTGCACATCTTCCTGGGATATTTGACCAACGCAAACATTTTAATAACAAAGCAACAAGTATTTAATAGCATTCGAATAGCAAACTCTAGACCCAACCTAATAACTACCTGAGTCAGAGGTCCAGACCAATGAGTTTGTATTTATTTATCTATTTTTGATATAGGATCTTATATTGTCCTGGTTGACCTCAAACTCACTAACTAACCAAGGGTCCTGAACTTTTGATCCTCCTGTCTCCTCCTTCTGAGTGCTGGGATGATAAGCACTTGCCATCACTCCTGGTTTATGTGGTCCTGGAGCTAGAACTCAGGAATCGGGCATACTAGGGAAGTATGCTTCCAACTGAGTTATATCTGTAGCTCTGCTTTAATTTGGTTTGATGAAAAAATTTATTGAATTATGATTCCCACACTGTTCTTTAGTTCATTTAAGGACCTTTGCTCCTTTTGAGGTTCAGTTGGCTTGATAAAAATGAATCTTGGTTCAAGCAGCAATGTGTGTCTGGTGATCCAAGTGAGCCTTGCAAGAGCCATCTGTTTTAGTTGTCTGCCCCAGAACAGGCTGGGGACAACTCTTCCAGGACATAGAGAGCCTCTGAAAATCAACCAGTGTGAGCATCTCCTGGCCTGTATGTATGTGGTCAGTGTCACAGTCTTTAGGGTTCACCGTGAGGATGCCTTCTGCAAGCTTTAAGTTGTCACTGTGATCTGATGTGTAGGCCCACGGAGAGGCTGTTCACTTGTCAGCTAGCATTTATTGCCTTGCAAGAGTACTTAAAAAAATACTTTCTGGTTTTACTGAAATAGATACAAAAGTCTGTCAAATGGTATATTGGAAGCCACTGCATCTACCACTCATATCCAGCAATTCTCAAGTCACCACCAAACTCAATTTTTATCTTATGATTTTCTCATTATCATTTTATTTGAAAATGATTATGTATCTCTTAATTATAAGCCCTTCTTAGTACTTTAAAAAGTCTTATCTGTTTATTTTATTTTATGTTTATTTGTCTGTAGGTATGTAAGTGCCCCTGTGGAGGTGGAGTTACAGACAGTTGTGATTTGCCATGTGGGTGCTGGGAACTAAACACAGGTCCTCTGCAAAAGCAGCAAGTGCTCTTAACCACTGAATCATTTCTCCAACCCAGTCTTCTACCTTCCTGTTAAAGAGATACTAAGTCTCTAAGAGAAACATGTCCCACTAAACCTTGCTTCCTCTTAACATATTTATTATTTCCCTCTTTATTCATTTAACCATTAAAAACTATTGAGTGTCTGCTATATCCCAGACTGTGGCTGAGGGTTACAGTGATAAAGAAAATAGTTCAAATCCTTTTCCTTACTTTTTAAATATTGTTTTCCCATTGAAATTTCCCTTGAAAATTGACAAACATGTATATATTAAAGGTGCACAATGTGATGATTTGATATATTTATACAATGATTGCCACAATCAAATCAATACAACCTCCACAACAGTTATTGGTGTCTATATGGTGAGTCCACATAAGAGTCATTCTCTTAGCAAATGTTATCATGCTGAGTCCCCAGAATCTCATCTCTTTGCCTACAGAACTCACAGCATAATGATCAAACTCTTAAAAGCCAGATGTCGTGGCTCACTCTTTAATCCCAGGTCTTGGGTGGAAAAGGCAGATGGATCTCTGCGAGTCTGAGGCTAGCCTGGTCTGCATAGTGAGTTCCAGGCCAACCAGGACTATGTATGTACTGAAACCCTGCCTCAAAAAAAAGGTGAGTGACGGGGAGCTGGGAAATGGCTCAGCAGTTAAGAGTACTAACTGCTCTCACAGAGGACTAAGGTTTGGATCCCAGTATCTACATAGTGGCTACCAACTGTTTGTAACTTCAGTTCCAGGGGATCTAATGCCCTCTTCTGGCCTCTGTGGGCACCCACATGGTACACATACACATGTGCAGTCAAAACACTCAAACACATAAAATAAAGTAAATCTTTTAAAAAAAGGGATCTAGAAGCCAAGTCTTCTTGAAGGTGGCAGCTCTTTGTCTCTGCAATCTGGTCTCAGGTTTCCATTCCAAGGAGCTGAGATGTGGAGATGTGTTTCTCAAAAGTCCACACTGGGGTGACCCCTTCATTTGAGCATGGTGTGTAGAACATGAGTTTGCAAGCCAGGAAATAGCTGTGCTTATTTGGCCCCATTTAATATTATTATCTATTTCAGTTTTTATATTTCCTTTCTTCAGTTTGGTTAAGCATTCCAACTACATCTTGCTTATGCTTGAAATGTTCAAGGTAGTCATATATTATGTGTTGGGCAAAGAGTCTGAGTGGATGTTATAAGAGGAACTGGCTCTCAGACTTTGGAGTCTGAATACCCTGTCATTCAGAGTGTCCCTTTCTAGTGTTAACCTTGGAAGGTTTTATTTTTATTTTTAACATTTTATTATTTTCTATTTTGTGTATATGAGTGTATTACTTACAAGTATGTAAATGCACCCATGTCATGCAATGCCTGTGGAGGTCAGATGAGGGTGTCAGGTTCCTGGTTACAGAAGGTTACTATCGACCATGTGTGTGCTGGGAATCGAACATGGGTCCTCTGCAAGAACAGCCAGTGCACTTAGGCACTGAGCTACCTCTCCAGCTCCCCCCTCTTTAAAAATATTTTTATTTACTATTTTTATTTAATGTGCACAAGTGTACTACCTGCTTGTATGTAAGTGCATATTTTTATTTTAAAAAGTGGACATTTATTTCAAGGGCTAGTGAGATGTAGCTGAGCTCACATTCTTTAAATAAGTTCATGTTAATGACTTCTGCTTACTAGAGCAAACCTATATTTTGTTGGGTAGATAAAGACTAAGACATCACTAACATTTATAAGGAGTTAAGGGTCCAACACCTATCACTTTCTCTAAACACATCAGTAATCCTCTTCTACTGAATTTTTACACCGGCTTCTCATAGTAAACCTGTTGATACAGAACAGTTTCTTACACTTGAACTTCAGCAGGAAACAGACCTCCGAAGAATTGTCCCTATTGACTGTTACTCAATATGGCCATGATATATGTGATCCCTTAGAACTTAGTCACTATAGGGCCTTGATGGTAGCTGGTTAGTTAGAGAAGCTTCCTCAAAGGCACCTTGCAGAACGAAAGGTAGTTTATACTCTCCAGTGATGGGATAACTGTAGGAATTTGGTTATTTGGGCCACTGTATTTTCAAATGTAAAAATAGGAACAAAGTTTTCAAGGTAACATCCCCTTCCTCTATAACCTTGGGAAGTGATATTTGTTTTGCTTGATTTTTATTTTGTGTTGGTTTTGATCAGACTAGAACCTTTAAAAATAAGAGATTATTAACCTTAAGCTTTTGTTAGTCTGCAGTTTGTGTGAAACATTTAAGTATATGCAAAGATGGTTGTTTGGGTTGATATATTTATGTTATTTTTGCTTTGCCTTCATCGTGTTGTGTGTTGGAGTGAGGTGAGTGGGAGGAGAGCTGGAACGTGACTTGCTTCTGGACTGGGTTTTTAGGAGCAATGTTTCTGCTACTTAGAGAGAAGGCATGCTAGGCCAAACCGTACTTCCTGCTCCCCCTGAGGCATCTAGATATTTCACTGTTTTTTCTACAGTTATTTACTTTTTATATAGACTGGTTGGACACAACCGTATATAGTACTCCTCTAAAGAGAAAATATAGAAGGTTTTTGGTCTTTAAAGAAGACAGAACACATCCTGTTCTGCTGGGAACAAGATGGCATAGCCCTGTTGCTCTATGATTTGCTAAGCACATGTCAGATTGAGACGGCATACCTGCTATTCTGGTAAGACGGACACCATAGGTGCGAGTCATTTCCAGGGATTCTCTGATGGCAGATTCTGAAGCTTCTCAGTGGGAACAGCTAGCAATTCAGATGCGATTTTATGCAGTCTCATGCAGCCCTGCTCTTCTAACTGTTTGTTCTACTTTAGTTTTGTCTTGTGGAAGGAACCGCTATAGGGTATGAGGTGACTCACACTTCCTGAAGTCATATCTCCTGGTGTCTCCCTTTTTCTACCACATCCATCTACCTCTCCCAGTTGTCCCATGCCTGGAGTGTGAACTTGCTATAATTAAAATTACAGTGAAGAAAGCATCCCTTAAGAAAAAGAGGAGGACTAGACGAGGCTGGCCATTTTAACATTAGTCAGATGGTTTTTTAAGGAATAGGTTAGGAGCTGGAGAGATGGCTCAGCAGTTAAGTGCACTGACTGCTCTTACAGAGGACCCAGGTTCAGTTCTCAGCACCCACATAGTAGCTAACAACTGTCTATAACTCTATTTCTGGGGGATCCGACAACCTCTTTTGATCTTTGTGGGCATTGTGCAACATGGAGTGTACTTATATGCATGCAGACATAACACTCATACACATAAAATTAAAAAAAAATAGGGTGAGATAGATTGGTGTTGCACACCTTTAATCCTAGCACTCAGAAGGCAGAGGCAGGAGGATCTTTGTGAGTTCAAGGTCAGCCAGGCCAACATGGTGAGACCCTGTTTCAAAAACAAAAACAAAAACCAAGTGAGAGATAAGGGATATTGATGTAGCTCAGTTCTTCAGAGAACCTGCACAGCATATTCAAAACCCTGGGTTCAATCCCTAGAACTATGGCAGAGGGTGGATAGAAAGAGTGTTGGGTCCTTAAATCTTTATAAATGGCAGTGACAGGTTGATCTTCATCCACTCAACTGGCTTCTGGTCTGGCTTGGTAGGCAGAGTCATTAACATATGAACTTATTCAAGGGACTTGGCATCAGCTATGCTTGACTACCAAATGAAGAAACTAACCATCTCTTTGAATAAAAATAAAGCCTTTCAAAGTTAGCTCTAGAAGAGGACAGATTAAAGCAGAGCCATGTTCATGCAGAGCCTCTTGTTTGTTCAAGCTTTGGTGCTCCTTCAGGGGATGGCCTCTCTACTGTCCTTGTACGCAGTGCTTAAGAGTCCATAGGCAGCTGGCAATCTAGCTATGACGGTATTCTGAAGGAGAAATTAACACTCTTAGAACAAAGATCCTCTCCCCATTTTTCAGCCAATGTAAGCTTGTTTCCTTTGAAATGGACATTACTTTTAACTGCTAGGGAAGACTGACTTGCACCAATAAGCTGAAACCTCTGGGATACTACTGTGGAGGTGGGGTTTCTTCCTGTTCCTTTTATTGTACTATTGTCATTATTATAAATCAACATGGAGTTCTGAATTGATCGTAAATCAAAGCATAGATTCTATAAGTCTGGAAGGTCTCAAACCATTTTCCTGGGAGCACTTCCTGTTCCAAATATTTTTGATGAACATTTATTATGTTCCATCTGTTTTATGCTAAGTGTATCCATGCTACATTCCTAAAGACTCTTTCAATTGGAAAAGATAGAAATCTAGTTGATATTAACTTAAACATTTATTCACTGGAAAAGCCAACATTGAGTTTCAGAAGCAAGCAGACCACCATGAGGTGAACACAGTGATGGAAAGCTAACACACAGTGGGTAAATGCCCAAGAAAGGGTGCTCAGAACCCAAAATTTCATATATGGATGTGCAGAGAGAAAGATGGGACTATTCTTACACAGCATGGAGGTCAGAGGAGAACTTGCTGGAGTCAGTTCTTTCCTACCCTGTGGGTCCTACAGATTGAATGTAGGCCAATTGGTCAGGCTTGGTGGCAAGTGCCTTTGCCTGCTGGGTCATCTTGCCCACGCAGTTCTTCTATGGGTTTGGAAGGACAATACCCTTCTTTCCTACACCACAAAGAATACTTGAGGGGACAGCTAGTGCAACTTAATGCACAGTTGCAATCGGGCTCTCTTCTTTGTATCTCTCATCTTTGCTTCCATTTGCATGGTTCTGCCAGTCCCCTAACCTTGGGACTCTGGCTACATGCAACTTGGAATGGAAGTCATTATAAACTTGGGACCAAAGAGGAAATGGAATCCTTCAATTCCAACTTCATTAATAGTAATTCAAAAGTTCTTCCTGAGGTCTTTCAACTAGACTTGGACCTCTTGTCTGTGCTTGCATCAGTCCTTGTAGTGAGGGGGATGAAATGGTATCATTAACCCAGTCTATGGCACAACTATCTGGCTAGATGGATTGCTTTACTGACAGTGCCCCGCCTCCAAAATCTTTTGCTTAGAACCGGGGAAGAATAGCTCCACACAAGAAAGAAGGTATGCTAGACAATGTGATTAAAGAGTGCCTGTTTATCTTAGGATATTATGTTATGTCGTGCTCAAGATAATCCAATGATGCAAATACTATTCCTAGATAAGGACCTCAAGGGAAAACAGAAGGGCTGAGTAGCCTGAGCAAGGCTAGAGAGCTAGAAGCAGCAAAGCGGAGTCCACTCAGCTCTCTTTAACACTGCACTATTTGGTCATCTCTGCTGCATTGATCAATTTCCCCTCCATCTATGTACTTTAATGTCAAAAATCCATTTACACATCAGGCAACATTTTCAACCCCTTGTTCCCCTCTAGGAAAGGCCATTTTGTCTTTGAAAGCTCTTTGAGGTGTATGCTTCCTTCTGGAGTAACAAGTCTAAATAAAACCAGGGATTTATTAGGACATTCTGGGTTGGCAAGGCTGAACCTAAGGCTTAGAATGATGATGATCTCTTGTTTTCCTTCCCATCTTTCAACAGGGTTCCCTAAGAGGCAGTCTGCTGGATATGCCCTCAGATCTTCTGTAAGGTGTAGGGAAAAAGGTTCCTGACATTCTAAACCCTTAAGAGGAAAAGAGGTCATCTTTCTATATATCCACATGCGAAATTTTGTGGAAGGGTTTTGAGCACTCCTCCTTGAGCATTTGCCCATTGTGTTAGTTTTTCACTGCTATGACAAAGTACCCGAAACAATGACTTAAAGGAGGAAAGGGTTTTAGTGTTCATAGCATTAGAGGGTCCAGTCCATGCTTGCTCAGGCCTGTTGTTTTGAGTCTGTAGTGGTACAGTATATCACGGTGGGAGTGTGTGGTAGAGGAGCACTGTTTACCTCTGACGTGGAAACAGAGCTAAGAAAGGACTAGGATCCCAATATCTCCTTTAGGGGTGTGCTTCCAGTTATCTGGCTTCCTCCCACTGGGCTCCACCTTTTAAAGTTTCTACCCCCTCTCAAAAGTGCTACTGGCTAGTGACTAAGCCATTAACACATGGGCCTTTGGAGAGCATTCAGGATCCAAACTATAACACTGGTTGTACAGAAAAAAAACAAAAACAAAACAAAACCAAAAAACTCTCCAAGACCACATGGAGTCGGAGTCAAAAAGATGGTGGGCAAACCTTAGGAAAGAAGGCTAGCAGTTCAAACCATTCCCCATTAACTCCTAGCAGGAGAGACTCAGAACGCAGAGCTGTGGTGAGACCTTGATTCCTAACACACAGGTTATCTCCTTGTCGTTCTCTCCTTTTTCCAGCATAGAGTCTCTGAGTGCCTGCAGAAGAAGAATTTGGCCTTTCATTTTGACATCCCAGCTTCTAGCTTAGTGCCTGACATATGGTTGGAGCTCAATAAATATTGATTGACTGAATAGTATATACTGTATGATTTTACAGTTTGCGTGCAGTTCTATGGTTAAAAATGCAAGCATGCTCCAAAACAATAAGAACTGGAATTTGGAAGCTGTTGTATAATTTACCAGTAAATTATAAGTACTTTGCCAAAAATTTTATGTATGCGCCTCATTTCCAATCCGACATTATGAAAATTTATGTGCCACATCTTATAAGCCTTGCACTTAGCTGGGTACAGAGGAGGTGAGGGAGGCTGCAGGAGTGGAGGGTGGAGGAGCAGCCTCTAATCTTGGGAAGAGACAAGATAACCATGGCAATTATCGAACTTCTTCAGGACGATATATAATGAATTCCCCCACTTAAGCTCACATATTCCCTGGGGGAAAGTCTAGGGTCTGTTCAGGTTCCCAGGAGGAACATGGGGACATATTCAGAGCAAGGTTAGAGGAACGACAGGAAGAGGAGCTAAAAAAGTGACATGTGTGGAAAGGTTAAAGACACTGGATGACTCAGGTTGGAGAAGAGAAGGCAGAGAGGAAACTGAATCATTTTCTTCAAGACAAAGAAGGGCTTTGGCTGGGGGATGATGGCCAGCTGTCCTCCTTTGCCTCTGCATGCAGAGCAAGGGGAACTGGGCTTAGACCGGAGGCAGGGCTAAGATTAGAGAGCAGGAAGAACTTGGCAGTGAAAGATGTTGTATAACCTACTTTTCAAGACAACTTGGGGACTGAAGAGACTCCCACACTTCTGGTCTGGGCCCAGTGGACACGAACGCAGTGCTGATCTGTGTGGCTGGCTGCAAATGGAGGAGGTGGTCCTGTGGCTGTCTGTCTGTCTGTCTGTCTGTCTCTCTCTCTCTCTCTTTCTCTCTCTCTCTCATGTCCTCGATTTTCCATTGGAAGTTAAATCCCAAATTTTGGAGCTGGCAAGGCAGCACCTCCCCCACCCACCACGCACGGCACCACTGTTCCTGGGCTGGGTAATAATGCTTGTCATTTCCTCTCCCGGGGGAGTGGGGCTGTAACCGCCCTGACAGCCCCGAGGGATTGAAGGCAACTAAAAATAGTGCATTAAATATAATCTGTTGAGGGGCACATTTGCATTGCTTCTCTTTCCCCTCGCCTGTCTCTTCATCCTTTCTGGTGTGCCAGGCCTGGGTCTAACTCTGGGCATTGAGAATCAGGTTCTGGGTACCAGCTGCTCTTACTTGGTGGTGGAAGAACTGGCACTATGAGGAATCTGAGGGAGAGACTTCCACCAAAAGTACAGCTGGGAGTCCTTGGGGGTGCTCCTACCCCTCTGCTCCATCTTCTTCTGGGTCTCTGGGTTCTTCAGAACCCTCTGGTGCAGGAAGAGGAGCTGGAAGTGGGGGAGGCAGTGCTGAAACGGAGAGCCAGCCAGGGCTTTGTTCTCCCATCAGCCACTTCCGTCTGCTACACAATCTCTCTGAGGTTAAATATTAATTAAGAGCAGAATGACAGTGAGAACTGAACAGTGTCACTTTCTGTCCCAACATAAATGCTAATTTTTCTTACAGGTATAAAGTAACTTTGGAGTACGATTGGCAGCCCAGGGAGAATAGCTGGGGACAGGGAAGGAAGCAGGAGAGATGGATGAGGATAGTGGCCCAGCATCAGAACTACTTAGAGGAGTAGGACAAGGACGGTCTGGGCACTGGCCTTTGAGAGGGAAGACTAAGGCTTGACAGATTATTGCAGAAGATATGGTTGAAGTGAAAGTCTAGGCTTTCCCAT
This sequence comes from Eospalax fontanierii, assembly GCA_035773235.1. Taxonomy (NCBI): domain Eukaryota; kingdom Metazoa; phylum Chordata; class Mammalia; order Rodentia; family Spalacidae; genus Eospalax; species Eospalax fontanierii. The sequence goes on along the minus strand of CM069539.1, from coordinate 28,533,888 downwards.
TTTAACAACAGTCATCCAAGAAGTCAGGTCATACTGGCTCCCCCTCTTCTGGAAGACAGAGCTCTTCCTCAAAAATTCTTTTTTGGTACAAAGCTCTTATGATTAAAAAAAAATAACTACAGTACCTGGAAAGTGCTTAGTGGTTAAGAGCACTGGCTGTTCTTTCAAGGACACAGGTTCAGTTCCCAGAACCCACATAGTGGCCAATGTCCTCTTCTGACCTCCACAAACATTGCATGCATGGGCATGCTTATATACATGTAGGCAAAACACTCATACACATAAAAGAAACAAATAATCAGTTGTAATACATAGCCTGATCTGTTAGTGCAGGTCTGTAATTCTAGCTCCTTGGGAAGATGAAGCAGTATTGTAGCAGGCAGCTTAGTGGGGCACTGTCTCAAAATGAAAAGCTTAGAAAAGGCTGGGAATATAGCTTAATAGAGCACTTGCTTAGCATGTGAGAAGTCCTAGGCACAAAAAACCCCCACAAATAACAACAACAAAATAATTAGCAAAACAGCAGGAATTTAACAAATTGTATAAATGATCAACATTTAAAACCAAGTCTCCTCCCACTTTATGTCAGAGACCCCCATGCACCCAAAAGGGTCTTGTGTTACCTAAGAGACTGTCTTGGCAAAATCCAGAATGCACTCTGGTAAAGTGTGTGTGCCCTGGAGTAAAGCCAGGCTCAGAAACTATTATGCACTGCTTTGATGGTTCATCTACTCTGGAAGTTGCTTACAGAGCTGTTTGTGTCACATATGCATGTATTTGGAGACAGAGCTGTAGCTTTCTGGCAGGGCTGGAAGATCTGGTGTCATCCTCAGCACGTGCGGCTTCTCATTGGAGTCATCCCTTGGTTGAGATGATTGTAATAGCCTTAGCTGAACATGTATTCTAGGTAGGATGAGGCAAAGGGACGGGGCGGGGGCAGGTAAATGGATTAATGAGCTTTTCCAGAAATTCACTTCTGTCTGACTGTCACCTGTAACCTGCAAGAAAGACTGGGGAATTCAGTCTTTTTGTTTTTGCTTTTGAGACATCCCTGACTGGCCTGGAACTTGCTATTAAGACCAGGCCTCAAATTCACAGATAATCGCCTGCCTCTGACCCCTGAGTGCTGGGATTAAAGGTATATGACTTGGAAATCTGATCTTTTAGCTGACTATATTGCAAACCCATATAAAAACCAGTGTCTTTGTTAATAAGAGCAAAAGAGGAGACCATGCAGATGACTAGAAATTTCTGCTCCACAGTGTCTCAGAAAAGATCAATAATACTGGATATAGCGTTTTCAGTGGTGAAAGATTCTAAGAGGCTCTCCATGTTCATTGCCCAGGCAAAGTTGGTGGAAGGAAGAAATCTCTCCTAGAAATGGCCGCCTTGGTTTGGGTCCCAGAAGCCACTCCTGAGCTCATAACTGGGTTTCAGATGTTAGTTGTTTTAACTAAGGCTGGCGGAGTCAGCCCTTGAACAGGTCTCAACTATTTGAAAAGAGGCTAAGAAAGAGGTGCTTGTCTCACTCAGCTGTGGACCCAGGAACTACAATGCCCATCTGCCCGAAAAACGCCACCACTGGCGCACCAGCAGCATCAGTATCATGGGGTAATCAACGGCTTTCTGATTGGATCCGAGGCCTACTTCACAGGAGGGCCTTCGTGCCTGATACTTTAAAATCTGACCAAAAGTCCATGACTGGAGACGTTACAGGTCCTAGTGGGGAAACTATTACCGTTGTTTTGCTAAGTGGACATAGTGTCAAACCACTTTCTAAATATCTATGTTGATACCGTAGATTAGTGCTGCTCTCAGCCTTGGCCAGAGAAACTTCTCTTTGCATCAGCAGCTGCTAATGTAGGACCCATAACTGGTCAAAGTCCTGAGAATAAGTGACTGTTGAATGTTCAGCCCTAAATGGAACATCTCTTCCAAGGCTAAAGGAACATTACGGAGGAGGGGGTAGAAAGAATGTAAGTGCTGGAGGATGGACGGGGTGCTGTGAAACACAGTCTTCTGGACACGGCAGGGCCATTCCACTCATGCACTCAGAGCAGCTGTGGATTACGCATGCAAGATCTGCGTAAGATGGAGCCTGCCGACATCCTGTCGTGGATGTGAGAGGTGCTTATGAGGCCGTACCCCTGACTGAGGGGCTACTGGCAGTTGTGGTTGCTGGATGGGCAATGGGGAGTCATTTTCTTTATTGATAAATTACTCACACTCTAGTTAATAACCCCTCACCTGTGCTCGTGAAAACAACCCTAATTAAGATCAGTGGGTCACAACAAAATCAAACAAACAAAATGGCCATTAAAATAAGAGAGAGACTTATTGGGAAAAAGGAGGGGTTCTGTGGGATGGGAGGGTGTGAGAAGGGTAACGGGTTGAAAAGTGCCAGAACGTGCTATGAATGTACGAGATTATATAAGATGATGATGATGATGATGATGATGATGATGGTGATGATGGTGGTGGTGATGATGGTGATGATGATGATGGTGATGATGATGATGGTGATGATGATGATGGTGGTGGTGATGGTGATGATGATGATGGTGATGAGGGTGATGATGATGATGATGGTGGTGATGAGGGTGATGATGATGATGATGGTGGTGATGATGATGATGATGGTGGTGGTGATGATGGTGATGATGATGATGGTGATGAGGGTGATGAGCTTGTTGCACTGAGGAGCAGGCCTGGCAGGGGGCTCTGTGGTGTGTGTCTAGAAACAGCATTGTTTAGTCTCTGAAACGTATCTTCCCCACATTCTGGGACAGGTGGATGAAGGAGAAGACATTTCCCTTCCTGGAGAAAGTTGTAATTGGGAAGGATGTGGAGTGGGGAACTAGCTAGTCTACTTCGTTAGGACCACAGAGGGACTATACTCAGTTCAGTCCATTTCTCTTCGCTCTTTGCCTCTTGGCACAAGTTGGTCCACCTGACTTCAGTGGACATGGGTGGTGGAGTCTCAATCCTTCTCCAAGTTTTTGCTCCATGAAACTGTTTCTCGTTTCTCTCACTTGTCCCCTCTCTCTCCCGCCCTATCCCAGGAGCCTTCTTGCAATCCTGAAGTCATCTCATTTCTTTTTTGACGAATATTACAGTATTCATCACGTTGTTCAAAATCCCTTTCTCTAGAGGCCTCAAACTTTTTAATGGTGGAAGAGGTTTCATGACACACACTTCTTAGACTCAATATGTGCTTGATGAGGATGTAAATTTTTTTAAAACGTGTTAATGAGGATCTACTATGAGCAAGATTCTATAAAAGCAAGAAAGAAGTTAGCATTAAGAATGACCTACATGTAGACTTGTAGAAGCACAGCGACAGGAGATTTGACTATTGATCTCACAAAAAGGCAATAGTATAAGGGCCAGGGAACTTTAGAACCAAGGGAGAGCTTAATAGAAGAGAAGGTAGTCTAGGAAGGTAACACAAATTTATGTTAAGCTTTGTAGGAGAAGTTGTACACATATCTGAGAGACCTGGGAGAGAAGGAACAAGGACAAAGGCCAAAGCTGGAGCAGTGTGTTTGGATATCAGGTGTTTGGGAGTTGGGTGAGCCTCATGGAATCTCGAAGTGTTTCTATTTGGTTGATTATTTTTTTAACACAGAGAAATGGGTGCTGTGTGTGTTAGGATCACTTCGAGGTTTGACCTGTGTCTGTTTTTTCTGGAAGAAAACTGTTGTGTTCCTGTGTGGCTTGAAGGTGCTGGTGAAGGTGTCAGAACTGGGCTACTATACTGTTAGGGGAACAAAGAGTAGGCCTGAGGCTGGCTGGGTTGGGATCTGGGGTAGTTGTCATTTGGGGATTTGGGAGGCTTGTGGGAAAGACGCTCATGTTAGGTTCTCCCCTCACCCTCTCGTCTCCTTCTCTCTTAAAATACCCTGTGTTCTTGCAGCAGGGTGGCTGCTAATCTAAAATAAAAACAGCAGGAAATGCAAATGGTCAGGTTCTCCTAGCAACAGGAGCAGCCCACACAGGGCGTATAGGGCAGAGTAAAACTGTCCTGAGGCTGATATTTGGGAGGCTGGGTTGAGGAACAGGTCTCCTCTTCCAGCTGGGTTCCTGTAACTTCTGGGAGGGACTGGCTAGTGGGCAGCCACCTGCTGGGTGGGAGAAACCCTGAGTGAAACCCTGAGTGAGCTGGAGTGGCAAAGGACCAAGTGTGGACAGAGGTGCAGGATAAAGGGCAGAGGAGAGAGAGTGGTGTGAGACACATCCCCAGTGGGGTGGCTGGAGAAGTGCCTCAGAGAATTTGTACTAACGGGTCTAATTTTATGCATGGCTAGAGGGCTCAGAAGAGTCTGGATTTGTGTGTATGCTTCTGTGGTCCATTGAAATCAACCCATGGAATTTTGTCATTTCCACAATTATGGGATGAAAGCAAATGTAAGGTAGCTCAGATTCCTAAGTAAGTGGACCAAAATCAGGAAACTGCAAAGACTCTCCGAAGCATCTCATTTAACCCCTATGTTATGAATGAAGAAACTGAGGTCAAGAGAGGTAAGTGAATTTCCCAGGACACAGACCTAATTAGTGGTGGAGGAGGAATTGGAAAACAGGGATCTAGGCTGAGACACTTCATTTTAAGCACAAGCTGCTAACATTCCTCCTCTGCTCACAGCTTGATAATTAGAAGCCATGATAACCTTGCTGGGCCCCTGGAATAAAACCAGTCATCTTCAGCACTTCCCAAAAGGCTGAAGACATTTGAGATGAAAAATGGGGGTGGGCACAACTTCTGTGAGGTGCCATGTCAGAGAAGCTGAAAGCAAGAGAGTCATTGACTGGGAAAGGAGACAACTGTCGTGTAGCCACAGTGGTTGCTTTGCATAGGTGTTCCTTGGTGTGTGTGTGTGTGTGTGGATCTCCCCGAGAAGACATTTCTGTGTCAAGGTTACAGTAGGAACTGGAAGAAGGTGAATGTGACTTGTTCAAGATGACTGATTCAAATGTGGATGAACCTAAGAGAGAGCCCTGGAAAAAAAATCCCAGCTCCTCAGATCCCAGAGAGGTCCGTGTGCCCTAGATGTGTGGATCGCCATTATATAAGCAACTCCTTCATTACTCACACTCTGGGTTGCTTCTGCAAGGCTCCTACAGCATCTCACCTAGAAAACACCAGGGAGAAAAAGGTTTAATTCTAGTCGAATACTGACAACTTGGGCAAATGACTGCTCCTGAGGGCTCAGGGGCAGTAGACAGGGGAGATGAGACAATATGTGTCAGGAAAATAAGTGTATCCAGAGCTGGATTTCAGAGCCACTGGCCTAAGTGTGATCTCTCGCTATGCATATCTGTATATGTTATTTTCCCAAAGTCCTGGGCACTTTCAGAGCAGCCTTCCTATTAAGGTTCACCTGTTCTGCCTAAAACCCCAATGGAGGCAGTCAGCTGATGAAGAGAAAGAATCCCAGGCTTTAGTATTTGTTTCCTGGACTCAGATTCTAGCTTAAACTATGTCATCTCAGACAACTTCTCTAGCTTCTGAGTACTGGATTCTTCAACAGTAAAATGAGAGCCAAGGCAGCTATTTCATAGATCTCTGTGAAATACTAGTACAGCCAGACATACAGTAGGCACTCAATAAATATTGGTTTCTACACTTCTTACTTGTGGTTGCAGTTGCTCAGAGACCAGGTGGGGATTTCAACTGCTTTTGCCAAGGCAGGGAATGCTATTTTCCAGGTAGCCCAAGATGGAGCTCTGATTGCAATTCTTTCTCTCACACACAAAAATGACTTTGCTTTTATTATTGATGAAATTGACTTTTATGCATTGATCTGGAAATGCCATTTCTGTCATTTTATCACTATTATATATCCCCAGCACCCCAGCATAGCAAACATTTAATTGTTGAACTTTGTTCATATGAAAAAAGGATATTTCAAATTCTAGATAGCCAACTGATGAGAGAATTTTGGAAGCAATGAATTGATAAGTTTGGTCTGCTTAGGGTTCTCTTTGAGACTTGGCCTAGGAAGGTAGGTAATCTACCTACCTGTAGTTCTACTCTGGACAGCTCCTTGGCTCAGTCAAAACAGCAGGCTGCAGGAATTCTGTTAAGCAGATTTTGAGGAGGTCCCGGGATGTGGGGGGTGGGGAGGCTTTGCTAACCTCTGTCCTAGCAGCACAGATGAAGGGCACATCTAACTGAAGTCTCTTCCAAGGAACTTGTTCTTTCCTCTTAGTCGTGAGAGCACACCTCCTTCCGGCTCTGCTCGTGCCTGTGTCTGTCTCTCTTACACAGAGCTCTGAGTTTGATTCTGCCATTTAAACTCCAGCTTAATGTGGCATGCTGACTTGTTCATTATCTCCTTCTTGCTGGTGTTGTAAAAATCAATGTCCCATTGCTGAGATGGTGGCTTCTGCCTCTCAGGAGGCTCAGCAGGGACAACGACGTGTACATTCATTGGACATCTGGGAGATCCCAGAGGCACCCTACCAGCGCACTCAGCCTGTGAGGGCTCTAGGGGATCACAGCAAGCCCCTCCTCTTGGGAAGAATGCACCTACCTGCTGAACTTACCAAATCTCCTGGAGTCCCAGAAGCACCAGAATTTAGATCTCTTTCTTTTTTCCTCCCCCTCAAACATGTTCTAGATATACAAGAGGAATTAGAATTCCGGACTTCCGTAGTGAGAAAGAAGGTATTTGGCTACAGCTTTTTCCCTTTTTGAAATAAATGTTCTGGCTCCTTGGTTTCAAGCTGCCTGATATCATTATCTTGAAACTGGTGGAAAGCAAGAAAATTGTATTTCCCTTCATGGGTGGGAAATGAGGTCAGGTTCTGCAAAGGTATAGAAAACCCCTTCGGGCTGTGGAGAGCATAAAAAAGTATAGAGGAAAACTGTGGCTGCCTACTACTGAGTACCAGGGGGAAAAGCAGAGATATTTTTAACATACAGAATATCAGTGAACAGAATGCTAAGGAACTAGAAAACTTATTCCAATAAATATGAAGCATATGCTCTGCTCAAAGCAAACCCAGCTTTTGCTATATACAAATTTCACAGAGGAAAAAAATGTCGGAAATTGCAAAAATACTGACGGTAAGTGGGCTACTATACCACTGGCTGCAGGAGACCTGGAAGATGGAGCAGGAAGAGTGGCTACCGGGTCAGGGTGCTGGGGTCCTTGGTCATCTTGGCTTGTGGGTCTTGGCTTGTTGAGGACACTCTAGCACAGAGGACACCCTCTCTGACACCCCCAGTTTGTGATGACAGCAATCAGAGCATCATCTCTAGCTTCTCTGTTCTGAATTGTCAGACGTAAAATGCCTGTCCTGGTGGCAGAGATTCCTGGGTTTAGGAAAAAAAATAGCACTTAGGGCTTAATGTGACATGTTCTTCTTCTTGCAACCAGGAAAGGCAATTTGTATTCATCTCATTAGTGAGGCTCTAGTAATTGGGAGATATTAATTTTATTGCTAAACCTGAGAAATATTTTACTCTCTCTTGTAGCGGTTAATTGCATCCCCAACAGCCTCTCCTTTGTCCTGCCAGACGGAAAGGATGTGTGTTTGCCATTTTCATTAATACGATTAGTACCTCAGCGTCTCCCCTGCCCCCTCCCTAGCTGTGTACTGCCTGGGCCCTGGAGGAGGGAGAAGGGAGGGAGGTAGAGGAGGAGGAAGACGGGGAGGAGGAGAAGGCTGGCCTGTCTTGGACCTAGGTGCCCGGCATCCGTGTGCTGGGGTTGGCGGAGAGCTCCTGGGAACCGCCGCTGAGAGCCAGGGAGCACAGCGCCTGTGTGCTGCCAAGTGCTAACCCACAACAATAACACCACCGCCGCCACCACTGACAACTGTGGTTAGGGAGCCACAAATCATTCTGCTGCCTAGAACTCCCCCGGCGTCTTCTCGCCCTGAACAGCTCCCGCACAGAGGGCGCCCCGCACTTGTGGGTGCCGCTGTCGCTCTAGCCCTGACTCTGGGGCTGCCTGGCTGCGACACCCTCACAATACCCTCGCCCTGGCTGCCACTACGACCCTGGGCCTCAGAGCGCAGCGCGCCTTTCTCCACGCTGCAGCTCAGCCAGGAGGGGCTGGAAGCATGCCTATTCCCAGACCTTTCAGAAAAGACCGTGGCTACTTCAGATCACCCCGAAGGCTGCTAACTGCCGTGTTTTTACTGGCTCCTGGCTCAGGCCCCTCAGCCACCACCGGCTTTGACTGGCAGAGGCTCACTTCTGATGCATTTCTTGGAGAGATGGAGGTAATGGCCGAAGCCCTGCTATGCATGAACTTCAGCCTATGTATCAAGCTTCTTGACACCCACAAACCAAAGGTTGCCAATGAAAAGCTCAGTGCCAGGTGTGGGATACCTCTGCTTCAGCTGTGGATCAAGGGTGTCCCAGATACACCCCAAACAATATACGCTATTGCCATGGCTCTTGGTTGTCTTTCACAACTTGATGGTAAGACCCTATTGCTGAAGACACCACAAACCTCAGCCACAGGGCTTGGAGAAATCAAGTTGGTACTGATCAGGAGGCTTTCTCTTTGATGGCTAGCTTTCATAGTACTAGAAGGTGCTATGCAGGCTGCTGTGGAAAGAAGAAATCAGCAGTCTTATCCACTTGTGAATCTCATGAGCTGCAATAACCTCAAGATGGCAAGATACGCCCATGATGCAATGATAGCATGAATGTTATGGGATTAATAAATGGCTTTCTGACTGGACTTATGGTTTTCTCCAGAGAAGGAAATTCCTGGTTGATGCTGTAAATCTGGTCGAGAATCTATGGTTAGGGAGTTCATAGGCCCCAAAGGTGAACCTAGTACTATTATTTTGCTAAATGGACATGGTGTCAAACTACTTTCTAAATTCATGTTTCTATGCCCCTAGATCAGTACAGTGCTTAGACCACATCAAGGAAGCTTATTCATGCAGCAGACTGTGGCTAAAGCAGAGACTCACAACTGGTCAAAGTGCAAAGAATAAGTGTCTGTGGAGTGTACAGCTCTATCACACCCTCTCTCCAAGGCTTAGGGACCACTGAAAAAGAGGGGTCAGAAGATTGTAAGAATCAGAGGTCAGGTGGACTGGAACAAAACAGTGTCTTCCAGAAACGACAGGACTGCTGCACTCATGAATCCACAGCAGCTGTGGTTGCCCGCACAAGATCTGCCCAGGATCACCAGTAACATTTCAGCATGGAGGGCAGGAGTTCATGAGCCCCAATCCCTACCTGAGGGCTACTGACAATTGATGGCTGCTGGTGGGGAGAGAGTCAGTTTTCTTTAAGGGTGTGGCCCCTGGCAGGTGACCATACTCCAGCAATGGCCCCACACCCATGAGTGTATGGTTAGCACAAATTGAAATTAGTGGAGTATTAAAAAAAAAAAGGGAGGACATGAAGTTGGAGGGGTGGGGCTTAGATCTGGGAGGAGTTAGGGGTAAAAAGGATCAAAATATACTGTATGCATATATGAAATTCTCATAAAAGTTTAAATTTTGAAAAATTTAATTATTTAATGAAAATATTATATTTATTTAAGAAACAGAAAAGAAAGATTCCTGGAAAAGCACAGCCACAGTTCACTGGCTGCTGCTTCCTGCAACGGCCCCCGCTCTTTTAGCTGTCACAGCTCTAGCTAATATACTAGAGACTTGGTGGCTTAAAAAGCAAATGTTTATGTCTCACAGTTCTGGAGGTCTGGAAGACTAAGATCTAGGTGCTAGCTGGTCCAGTGACCCCAGAGAGGGCCCTTTTAGTGTATAGACTACAGTTTTCTCTGTGTATCTCCCCATAGTGAGGGGAGCTGGAGGGAAAGCCGACTCTAGCCCGTCTTGTCTTTGTTTTTATCTTGAGATAGGCCCTCACTATGAAGCTAGGCTGGTCTGGAACTCACTGTGTAGTCCAGGCTGGTCTCAAACTTGTGGGTGACTTTCCTGCTTCGGCCTCTCCAGTATTGGGATTGCAGCACAGGCCATCAGGTCTCTGTTCTTATGAAGGCACTAATCTCACAATGAGAGAATCACCTTCATGACCTAATTGCCTCTAAATGCCCCATCTTAAAATAACAGTCCACGGGGGAATAGGGTTTCAGTTTATGGGGTGGGGAACAAACACAGTGGCTCCTGTCTCTTCACAAATGTCAGGAAGGTGACTGAATAGTGTAACTTATTTCTCACCTTCCCCAAGCCAGAGGCAAGGCTAAGGTAGATATGATGCCTTTCACTTCCCTCCCCCTGGCCACATGTCAGAGGCTACATCTATGACAGCCACAGTCTGCTCCTAGAAAAAGCTTGTCCTTTGGGGAACTAGTTGTTTTGGAATGGGACCTATCTAAAAATTTATTCATTTTGAATGTTTTCATCATAAATGATAAATGTTTGAGATTGATGTTATCCTGACTTAAACATTTATACAATGTTTACTTGTATCAAAACAATTAATGGTAGCCTATAAATATAATTTTATATTCCTGGGGAAGGGAATAAAAAATTTAATACACAAATTTAAAATAAATTTAAGTAGCTAGGCATTGTGGTTTTCACTGCAACCCCAGGACTTGGGAGGCAGAGGCAGGCAAATCTCTGTGAGATCAAGACCAGTCTGGTCTACATCATCAATATCAGGCCAGCTGTTACAGGAAGACCCTGTGTCTAAAAGACTAAAAAATAATAAAATAAATAAATAAACTAATTAAGCTACAAAAGGAGTGAGCCACTGAGCGTGACAAGATTTATTTTTATTTATGTGCCTCTATGTGTTTGTAAGAGCGTATGCAAACTGTGGAGGTGCCCATGGAAGCCAGAAGAGGCCAAAAGAGAGTATCAGATCCAGAAGAGGGTGTTGGATCCCCTGGAGCTGGAGTCACCCAGCAGAGGTGCTAGGAACTGAACTTGGGTCCTTCTGCAGGAGTAGTGCACACTCAACTGCTGAGCCATCTCTCCAGTCTCAAAAAGTTAAAAATAAAATAAATCTTCCTTGTACATCTAGGGTAAAAGTGACCATAGCCACTACACCATGCAGATATTTAACCCAGGGACATTAAGCTTTTTTTCCTCACTTGGGGTCATTCCCCAATATCATCTTAGCTGCCAATAGTGCTGGTAGCAATGGCTATTTTATAAGACAGACTGTTACATAGCAGTTAGGAAGAACTTGTGTAGAAACAAGTCACTGATTTCAAATTCTGGGGCTGGAGAGATGGCACACACACACGCACACACACACACACACACAAATAAAAATATTTAAATTTAAAAAATATCTTAATGGCTGGAGAGATGGATCAGTGGTTAAGAGCACTGGATGTTTTTCCAGAGGACCCAGTTTCAAATCTTAGCACCCACCTGGTAGCTATCAACCATCTGTAACTCCAGTCCCAAGGGACCCTATGCCCTCTTCTGACCTCTGTGCACATTGCACAACATGGGTGTACCTACTTACATGGAAACTATACATTCCCACACATAAAAAGAATAAATGCAATATTTAAAAAAATTTTTTAAAATTCTGGTTCTGTTGCTGGAGGACAAGAAACTGTTCTTCATGACTCTTCTAATTTAGGAATAGCTCACATTCCTGAAGCTGAGATTTTTTTTAAAAACAAGACCATGTGGAAATGCATGAGCCTTTTTATGTGTTTTCACTGACTGGGCTGGACTCACACTTCCTTCCCAGCATATGATCCCACGTCTCTTCTTCGGCCAAGAAGCTTTCCTTCACCATAGCTGTGTAAAATAATCCTCACAGAGAAGGTCCCACCTGTCCTGTTCACTTATTACTTGGCTAATGTTTTCTGATAGTTAAAAGTGGTGGTGAGGGCCTGGAGAGATGGCTCAGTGGTTAAGAGCCCTGGCTGTTCTTGCAGAAGTCTGGGGTTCTAATCCTAGCACCCACACGATTCTCCCCTCTGCAGGCACTACACGACATGGGTGCACTTTACACATCATATGCAGACATAACACTCATACACATAAAATTAAAAAAAATAAAGTGGTAAAAAAGCTTGCTTGACTTTCAGCGAAAGTTTTTCTTATTCTGGATCCCACTCAAAACTCAGCCCCATGTGAATTTCCTGAGCAAAGGGTAAAAAGACAGAAGCAACATGTTCACATTGGTATACATTGTTTCACTTGTTTGGTCTCTTTTCTGTGGATAGATGGAATCATTTGCCTTTTTCTTTAGAAAACACAAGGCTGCCTGAAGTCAGATCCTTTGCACCTTCATTGATGTGGCAAGTATTTGAACATCATATAATGTCGCTAATGAATACACTAATATGATGTTCTGTAGACCTGAAGACAATCAAGATACTTCTTCTAGCTTAGAGCAAGCATAGATGTAGGCTGAGGGATGAGGAGGGAGGAAGACATGCTTCTGCCTTTGTCACAAGAAGTCAAAATGCTTCTGATTATCTTTGGTCGTGGGAATATAGTAGATTTTGTTAGGCTAATTTCTACTTGCCAACTTCCCAAGGCTACATTGTTTTGCTTCACAGTTACTGCATCCAGTCAGTCATGAATGATCCACTAGTAAGGGAACATAGCCATTCTCCATAAGCCAGTGGAGCATGTAAGAGCCATGAAAGAAACTAAGTGGGGATGTGTTTTGAATCACAGCTCTGTCTGTATGCAGACATTAATAGTAGGATAAAGTCTGTAGTTCCTCAGGACTCTGGATTTGCTTTTGGGTTACCAGCTTGGTAAGGAAACACTAGGTTGGGCTAAGATGGTTCTAGGGCCTCCTATTGGCTACTTGGTACTCCCTTCCGGCCATAGTAGACCTCATTCAAAGAATCAATATGAGGATTTTCCTAGGTACTAAACATATCAACTCACAATATAGGTTCTGAAACTGAGAATCACAAAATGGATCTATAATCCCACTTGATTTAGACCAAAACTCCATCTTGGTCCTGATTTCCATAAGGGTGCTCTCATTAGTTAACCAAGACGGTGTTTCAGATTTATGATTAGGGTCAGTTCAATTCGTTTCTAACTGCTGTGAGGAAGGAGGTGTATTCTCGTTCTCCAAGGAGGATATGGCCAGAAAGTAATTGATCAAAGCACATGTATCAATTTTGCTATTCTAATGTTCCGTTTCATTTAACTACTTACTCCTGTTTGCTATGTTCCAGAAAGTTCTGGCATCAACTCTACTGACTGTAGCTTACTGTTGGACAACTTACCTGACTCAATGCTACTTCCCTGGTGCTCAGACTGTGTCAGTAAATCCCAGTTTCCCATTGTGCATCTATTTCAATATGCTTGGTTTAATCAAATCATGTTAAGCACCCACTCAAGTACATGATCCCCAGACTTCTGGTGATTTAAGTTATTGAAGGTAGTTCTTTTGGTATAAAGTCCATCCTCTAGGTTTTATACTTTAGAGTCTGAACTGTGTTGATATTTAATTTTCCTGGTGGGTTTGGAAGCAATGAGCTACTGTGGAACATTGAGGAAAACTGCATTTCATTGAATAACACTTTCCCAAGGTTTTTACTCACTGGCAATGAGGATGCATCTGTAAACCTCTGAAGTTTAAGAAGGAATTTCAGCATTCAAATTCTGGTCTCAGTCATAACTGCACAATTGTCTCTATCCAACATCTCTTAACATCTCACTAAACATTTCTGTTTAGTATAATTATCCAATTCTAGGAAACTGAATCTGGAGGATTTGAGGTGTTTCTTTTTTCCCCAGTGGTGGAGATATAATCCAGGACCTTACGCATGCTAGGTAAATGCTTTATGACTTAGCTATATACTGTTACCAGAGTTATTAGGGCCAGAGATCAAACCCTGATAATCTTCATAGACTAGGTTTGGCCATTCATCCTCAGTAAGTCAATTAAACAAACAAATAAACAAACAAACAAACAACAAAAAAACTAAAGAAAAGCAGAAAAGGAGATACACACTTTCCACACTGGAAACAAAGATCTCCAGCCACCCTCTAAGTCTGTCCTCAGGGATCTGACATAAGGCTGCAGTCCAAGTCGTAAGGCAGATATGTGAACAGCAAAGTGGTTCTAATTAAGTTATTGTTCCCATCCAGTTCTGGCCCATCGTTGTCTTGGATCCAGACTGTCCTGCAAGGTTGTCTGACAAATTGCCAGAAATGTGTGAAATCTATTTCTTTTCTAGGAGACCATTTCTTCTATGAGTGGGCACTAAGCCTCAGTTTTCTTCATCTAGCATAGATTCCTGGAAAAATCCCAATTTCTTGGGGACCATTGTTTCAACAGTCTGATGGCCTAAGGGAGGGACACAAGTGTCTCTTTAGAATATCTCATTCCTACCAGAGCAGTCACACCACCAACTCCTTATATTTGAGTGTTTAACTGGATTTTCAACTCTGCAACCATTAGACAGTTTTTAGACATGTCCCTCATCTATATCAGTCCAATGAGCAAAGGAGATGAACTAAAAACTTTTTTTTAAGATAGAGTCTCACTATGTAGCCCTGACTGACATGGAACTCACTATATAGACCAGGCTGGCTAAGAACTCTCAGAGATCAGCCTGACTCTGCCTACTTAGTGCTGAGATTAAAGATGTATGCCACCACACTGGATGAGATAGACTCTTGGAGATACCATCTGACTCCTAGTCAGATTCTGAGTTGGGTCTCAAAGCAGGTGATATAATCTTTTCCTTGTTTTCTGTCTGTAGAGTCATCAGAGGCAGTCAGCTGACTCTACAGTCTTTACAATCACTATCGTCACCTTGGTGACTAAGTACTGTAGTCACTTTCTGTTGCCCTCCACCTGAATTCATTCCCTGTGATAGGATGCTTCTGTTACTTCACTGAATGCCACGGATGCCAATAATCTGCTTTCTCCTTGTAGAGAGATTGGGTATGTGCTTTGTAAATATATGAGAGCAACAAAATACCAGACTGCTATTTTGGGAATATGTTTTCTTGGGCCCTTCCTGGTACCTATCCCTCCATCTCTCTGCAGCCAGGAAGGCAACATATGGCACACTCAAATAGGGGTAACTGAGATGGATTTAATAAAAGAGATGTTTATGAAGATGTAAGCAGGGGTGACAGATTGAGTAATGGGCTTTATTTTTTATTAGTTTTCATAAAATTCATATATATATGTGCACATATGTGCATATGTGTGAGGGTGTCAGGAGAAGGCACTGGATCCCCTGGTCCTTTGACATAACAGTGAGTGCTCTTGTTAAGTACTGCTGAGCCATCTCTCCAGAGTGGTGGACTTTAATTCCTTATTCCTATCTGTAGCCATACCCTTTCCTGCCCTCTGTGGGTAGAATATGCCTTTAGGATTAACCACAGGATCAGAGGCCTATGGTAGATGGAGGGAAATGAGACCATGCCATTTCTAACCTCAGGCCTTTAAGATATATCATAGGTAGACAATTCCTACTATGGTTTGATTGTAAAATGTTCCACAAAGGCTCATGTTTTGAATGCTTGTTCCCCAGCTGATGATTCTACTTTAGGAGATTGTGGTACTCTTGGGAAGTGGGGCCAGACTGGTAAAGTAGGTCACTGGAGTTGGGTCTCTGAAGATATAGACAGGAACCTGGTTCTGGCTGCCCTGCTGTCTGATCTGCTGTGAAATGAGCTTTGGCATCTGCTCTCATCACCATGAACTCCACCATGCTTTCTCTGCTCTGATAGACTGAAATCTGAAACCCTGGCTCAAAATAAATCTTTCTTTCCTTGTCTATGTCAAGTAAATTGGGCGTAGCAATGTGCCAGTAAGTTAATACAGCCCCTGACCCATGATGGTTTGACTTACATATTTTCAACCTTAGGGCCGTGTGAAAGGGATACAGTTTTTGTTTTTCAGGATTGCAGTTTACAGTGTGGTACTTTTTTGTGATGCTGGGCAGTAGAAGTCAGTTGCAAGTTCCAGTTGGTCATACAATCCTGGGAGGACAGCAAAGGATCTGCTGTAGCATTGTGGTGCCTGAATCTTAATTAGAAATTTTTTGGATTTATTTGTTTTTATTTTATGTATGTGTGTTTTGCCTGTATGTATGTAAGTGCATATGTATGTGCATTACCCATAAAGGGCAGAACTGGACGTTGGGTCATGAACTTGATTTATGAATAGTTGTTAGCTGCCATGTGGGTGCTGGGAATTGAAACTGGGTCCTCTGCCAGAACAGCCAGTGATCTTAACTGCTGAACCATCTTTCCAGACCCGGAATTTTAACTTTTTGATTATGGAGATTCACTAAGTTGCATGAAATATCCAATGTTTTATTGTAGAACTGGCTTTGTGCTGATGATTTTGTCCAACTGTAAGTGAATACAATTATTCTGAGCATGTTTAAGGTAGGTGAGTTAAATTTTGATGTTCAATAGACTAAGGATGTTTACGTTTTCAGTTTCTGGTGTTTTAAACTCAGGATGGCTCTATTGGGACACAGCTCACTGTAAGCTGAGGAATGCCTACACTCTTGCTTCTGTTTGTGTGCCTCTGCCACTGACATTAAAGAAGCATCCCCACTAGTCTAAGGACAAAGACATGGGAAGAAAGTGACTCCAGCCATTCATTACTGACAGTAGGAAGCACTGATCCTCTAACTGCCAAAGCTTGAAGCAAAGATGCCCTGCTGAGGCCATCCTGATCAACTGAGATCTAGTGGGCTTGTGGATCTATGAGAAAAACCTGGTTGCATTGCAGTATCAGTGATACAATGATTGTCTGATACATTGGAGAAATACAAAAACTTATGGGAGATGGGACAGATGGGGTAGATAGTGGTCCTAAGGCATCAAGGGCAGAAGCTAATGGGACCTGGAGAGAATAGCTAATGGGCAACGATTGCTTGGCTAGAGCTGTGGCTTTTGGTGGCAGATGCAGGAATTCTTGGAACACAGTGCTGTAGCAAGGGGAATGACCAGCATCTCCTTGCTGTCCCCTGCCCTCTGAGTGACTCCATCAATGTGGGTCATTTATGACTTCCTTCTAGCAACTAAATCAGAGTGAAACATTCAGAAGAGAAAATGGAAATTCGACATACTTTGCATTTCTGAAAATGTCTTTGTTTTACTCTCATACTTGTCTGATAGTTTGGTGGAGTTTAGATTTCTTGAGATAATTCTTTCCGTAAATGTGAAGGAGTTTCTAGTGAAGTATTGGGAGGTTTCCAATTCTTCAGCTTTCTTAGCTGTTGTGTGAACTGTTAATTTCTCTTTCTCTCTCTGGAAACTAGTAGGATCTTCTTGTTCCAGTCAGTTTTCACTGGTTGTTAGCATGTGTCTGGCTTGAATCTGCTTTCATCCATTATTCTAGACATAGTGTCTTTCAGTTCTGGGACTATTTCTTGAATTGCTATTCATTTATAATTTTAAAAGTCACATTTTTTATTTTTGTGTGTTTGAGTTTGTGTGTGTTGTTGCGTGGGCTTGTGCACGCTGTGGTGCACATGTGGAAGTCAAAGGACAATCTGCGAAAGGCAGTTCTCTCCTTCTGCCATTTGCTTCTAGGGACTGAACTAAGGTGATCAGCCTTGGCAGCAAGTTCTTTTGCCCACTGAGCCGTCTTGCCAGCCTTTCATTTATAATTTGTCCTGTTCTATTTCTGTTCTTTCTCATCTTAGATTTAATTTTTCTCGTCCATTTTGTTTTTCTTCTCTCCCTTCCCTCCTCCCTTCCCCTCTCCCTTCCCTCCCTCTCCCTCTTTCTTCCCTTTACCTCTTCTTCTTCCTTTTTGTGACAGAGTCTTGCTGTGTTGTCTAGACTAATCTCAAATTTCTGGGGTCAAATAGTACTCCTGGGAAAGCCTCCAAAGTAACTGAAACTACTGGTGCCCAGTCACTACGCACAGTCTTTCCCAATTTCTGTTTTTGTCTTTTTCCTCTTTTTCTCCTTTGGGAGATTTTCTCAACTTTTTCCTAAAATACTTCTGTTGAGTTTTATTCTAATATTATTTTCAAAAAAATATTTTATTTATTATTTTTATTTTATGTGTATGAGTGTGTTGCTTATATGTGTATAAGTGCTTCCCTGTTGTGCAGTGCCCATGGAGGTCAGAATAAGGTGTCAGATTCCCTGGAACTGGAGTTCAGATGGTTGTTATCTGTAATGTGGGTGCTGGGATTTGAACCCAGGTCCTCTGTAAGAGCAGCCAGTGCTCTCAACTACTGAGCCATCCCTCTAGCCCCTCACTAGTGGTTTTTAGTCTCTTTACTATGTTGTGGAACCATTAAAACTTTTAGATTCCATTCCACACACCTATGAGAAACCCTGTGCCTCTTAGCAGTTAGTTCCAGTTCTCTCTTACCTCCACCCCAGACAATCATTCACCTGTTTTTAGTTGGTATGGATTCAGTACATTTTATACAGAAACAATTGTACTGTATGTGACCTTGTGTGTTTGACTTCTTTCACATAGTAGAATGTATTTAAGATATATCCATGTTCCAGCATATATTATGTCATTGCCTTTAAAAAATCTTTTTATTATTTTTATTTGCTGTGTATGAGAGTATTGTTTGCATGTGAATGCACTCATGTTGTGTAGTGCTGTGGAGATCAGGAGACAGCATCAGATCCCCTAGAATGGGAGCTGAGGATGGTTCTTAACCACCATGTGAGTGCTGGGAATCGAACCCAGGTTCTCTGCAAGAGCAGTCAGTGCTCTTAAACACTGAGCATCTCTCCAGTTCCCTTCATTCCCTTTTATGGCTAAATACTGTTAAATTGTGTAGATAGTCCTCATAATTTTGTTGTTTCCACTTTTTGGCCATTATAAATAATGGTATTACCAACAATATGCATACGTATTTATTTTTCTTTTTGAGACAGGGTCTCCTTGTATCTACAGCTGGTCTGCAACTCACTATGTAGACCAGGCTGGCCTTGATCTCACAGAAATCCTCCTGCCTCTGCCTCCTAAGTACTGAGATTAGAGGTATGTGTCACCATGCCTGGCTTTGAATTTTTTGCATATACTTTTTTTTCCCATGGCCCTAGGGATCAAATCTGGGGCCTTAAACATGCTAGGCAAGTACTACCACTGAGCTACACCCCAGCTCTGACACTGTGTTTACTTCTACTGGAATAGACCTACAGTCAGAATTTCTGGGTCACACGCTAATTCCACATTTAACTGTGTGATGGAATTACCAAACTCAATTGGTTTTTAAAATTTTGCCGGTAAATTTTGTCTTTCCAAGAGCTCTTTATAAATGTTTCTTTCAAAACCTGAGTACAGGGGCTGGAGAGACGGCTCCGTAGTTAAGAGCACTGGCTGCGCTTGCAGAGGAGCGGGTTTAGTTCCCAGCACCCACCTGGAGGTTAACATCTATCTGTAACTCTGGTTCCAGGGAATCTAACATCCTCCTCTGGTTTCTCTGGGCCTTGTACACAGGTGGTACATGCTTACATATATGCAGGCAGAACACATATGTAAAAGGAAATAGAGAAAATATTTAAAAAGTAAAATTTAAAAATTGAATATAATTCCCCTTCTCCTTCTCTCATGACTTCAACAGTATTTTTTGTTGTTGACGTTTTCTTCTCCCTACAGTCTGTCTTACAAAGTTATTTCATTAAAATAAATAACAGAAATAAATAATAAATAAATAAATAAACAGCAGAATCTTGCCATTTTCCAGTAATTCATCAGAATAATGGTATTATTATTTGAAAGGGAGTGCCCCAGAAATATTACTAAGGCCAAACTGCAAGAGTTCACAGTGTATCCTACATGCTGTTGACATTGTCATAGACAAACAAGTTAACATCAGACTTTTTCTTTCCCTCCCTCCCTCCCTCCCTCCCTCCTTCCCTCCTTCCCTCCCTCCCTCCCTCCCTTCCTTCTTTCTTCCTTCCTTTCTTTCTTTTTCCTTTTTTTTGAGACAGAATCTCCTTATAATCCTAGATTGCCTGAAAGATCAGGCTGACTACCATCTCACAAGTCTGCCTGCCTGTGCCTCTTGAGTGCGGGATTAAAGGTATGTGCCACCAAGCCCAGTTTAAGGGCAAGCTTTTTGTTAAGATAACTCATGTGTATGCTGAGAGCTGAGCTAGTTTTTTGAAATGTGTGAAGAAAAATGGTTACAAAAGGAAGGAAGCCAATGAGAAAGGTACCTGGGTTCAGGCAAAGTACCAGCCTGCTTGGCCCAGAGAGGCTCACTCTGTGAAAACTGGGAAGGAGCCTGGGCTGATGGATCTATCCCCTGAGTTCACTCACTGTCTAGTAGGTGAAAAACATGAAAAAAAAAAACAAAAAACGAGAAAACAAAAAATCTTCTGGGTTGGTTAAAAAGAAACAAAAACCAAACGAAAATCAACATCAAGACCACCGTGCCCTCTCCTGTATCAGAAGCTCCCTCCATATGTCTCATAAGCTTTGACTGTTCTACACCACTTTTATGCAAGAGTGAAGGACCAGAAAGCTAACTGGACCATGGTCTTGATTGTGTGAGTAGTTGTGTACATGTACATCTAGGTGATTTGATGGCATGTTTGTTGGACAACCCAATGCAACTTAGCTTTAGGTCACATTTTTGGAGAAGGACCTTCTGATATCTCCTCTGGGGATGTTTGGGAAAGCGGATGAGAAGCCTCTGTCCTCTCTTGGGTTTAGTTCACCCTCTTCTTTGGGTGTGTTATTTTTATCTTCACATGGCCTGTGGCTCCCAGTATAGAGACCATTTTACATTTTAGGCTCTTGGGGTTATAAACCTCAGATATTGGTGAGGACGAAAACAGAACACCAGAAAAGGAGTGCAGGGTCAGAACCGCTTCTTTAGTGTTGACTGATTCTGTTTGTTGTTTCCTTAAGCTCTCCTCTCCTTACTTCCGGTTCTGGTTAGCATCTGGTGGCCACTGACCTTGTGCTCCGTGACTTCCATGGTGCGCACTGCTGCTCAGATGTTCACTGTGGCTTCGGGATTTGGGTGTCCCTGTTCTACTGGATAAATCTGTTTCTTGCTTCCAAAATGTCTTGATGTTCATTTCCTGTTGCCCTAATCAAGTTTAGATTTTGAAATAAACATTGGCTGTGGTTTTCATGCCATTTCTGGAGGACATAGAATTAGATTCACATGCTCAGTTTCCTATGTCAGTCTACAAGGTTTTTTGTTTGTTTGTTTGAGGCAGAGTCTCCCTGTAGCCCCAGTTGACCTGAAACACTCTTAGGTAGGATAGGCTGGACTTGATCGAACCTACAAGTTTTTAAGTTAAAAAAAAGTTAGGTATTTTGATTCCCATTTGAATTGTTGCAATCCTGTCATGACCTAGAAACTACTATACTCTAGTTGAGTTTAATTAAGACTCTTTCCTCAGGTAGAAGGAATTGTTAACATAGTGGTTGAGAATGGTAAAGAGACAACAGCCATTGTTGAGACTGAAAACTGCAGAAAGCAGCTACCTACCATTCCTTGTCCTGTAGAGACAAAGAGAAGTTGGAAATGCTGGAATTTGCTTAGAAAAAGGGTTTTCTGGAGCTGAAACGTGGATATCTGAGGATCCTGATGGAGTTGGCTGTGAATGCTACAAAACTGGCCTCAGCTTCAGCTCTGAGGGTGAAGAAGTCGTAGTGTTGGTGACAACTGTCAAGCATAGTAGGGAGCTAACAAGAAGCAGTCTGGAATGTACAGCCTCTTCCTGTGGCCTTGAAATCTCTTCCAAGGGCCTCTTATTGCCAGAGCCTAAAAAAGATCCGGCTGGCAAAGGAGAAATGTGGTTTGCAGAGAGCAGCCCCCAGTATCATAAAACCAGCCACACCATAGCCTTAAGACTGAGACAATAGCTTGCTAATTGGTGCAGACCACCCTTTTGGCTACTCAGGATTTATGTGCATTCTACTAAAAATGTTTGAACTTCTATAAATCACAAAATTATATCTGTTTCTACCTTCCTGCAAGCAAAATCATTCTAATTTTCTTCCCAAAAAGGACACATAAAGCCTAATGACAATTGTACACACATGTGGAAGACAATCTGGCTATCTATTTCTGTGTGATATCAACTACAGGTCAAATTAAGATGGAGCCTATCTGAACATCTCTTTCTAAACACTGTCTTTTGGGTGGTGAGATGGCTCAGTAAGTAAGGGTACTTGCCACCAAGCCTGATGACATGAATTCAATTCCTGGATCCCACATAGTAGGAGAGAACTGACTCTTGTAAGCTGTCCTCTGACCACCACTCGTACACCATGACATGTGCCCATATACATACATACATACATACATACATACATGCATACATACCATATACATACACACATGCATGCACACATGCATACATACACCCACATGTACACACAAAATAAAAACAAAAGTTAAAAATATTTTTATTTTATGTGTATGTGTGTTTTACCTGCATGTATGTAAGTATATTGCATACATGCAATACTTGCAGAGAGTGGATCTCCTGGAACTGGAATTATGGATGATTGTTAGCCACCATGTGGGTGCTGGGAACCAAATCCAGGTCCTCTAAGAGCAGTGATTGTTCTTAACTACTTAACCACTCTCTAGCCCCTAATTCTTGCCCCCCAAGGTTAAATAAAAGGCTAAAGATTACTTTTTGACCACGGTTGACCTCCTCAGCTGGTTCAGCATTTGAACTATGGAGAGAAAGGTGTCATATGCTGAACTTCTTCAATCTCTCAAAGCACTTTTATAATTGTTTATTAGCTAGTGTGCTAACTCACATTCTTAAGAATGTATAAATAGGTTCCAGTTCTTTCATGTCATCTTAAATTTTGCCATCCTGTGAATGAAAAATTGTACAGCACTACTGTTGAATCTATGTTCCCTCCTTCCCTCCCTCTCTCCTTTCCTCCCTTCCTAATAGTTTATTGAGTACACTACAAGGGAGCTGTGGGTTAGAATATTTCTATATCCTAGTTTTCATGTTGAAATTGGGTTTTATGTAATTCAGCCTGGCCTTGAACTCGATATTGCCAAGGCTGACTTTGAACTGCTGATTATCCTGCCTCAACCTTATGAGTGATGGGATTACAGGCATGCACCACCACCTGACCTGCATTAATATTTTCTTTACCAGGGAGCCTTAACATCATCTTTCCATGTTTACTAGATGTATGCCTTCTCTTTCTGCTGTTACATTTTGCACATTTTTCTAAATTATTTCTCATTAACTTGTAAGAATTCAGAAAAAAGATTTTTTTCTGAAACATATTTGAAGCATACAGATAAGAAGAAACAAGAATTTGAAGCATCTTTATTAAAATTTCATGTTCCCACGACCTGCCTTCATTAAATCTTGACACTGTTTTATTTAAGGCATTTTAAAAAATAAGGGGTGTCACAATTTAGTCCAGTTTGGCCTCAAATTTGCAATCCACCTACCTGACTCAGTCTTTGTGGATGCTGGAATTACAGATGTATACCACTGTACTCAGCTTACCTCATTAAGAAGAAAACAGCAGCTGAAGAGATTGCTCAGTGGTTAAGAGCAAGTACTGCTTTTGCAGAGTTCCTGAGTTTGGTTCCTAGCATCTGAGTTGGGTGGCTCACAACTGTAACTCCTAGTCCAGAGGGATGTGATACCAGTGGCCTCTGCAGGCATCTACACCCATATGTATAGAGTTGTAGGGTCTCATTAAATGCCTGGTAACAATAAATGGACAGCCAAGATGGCGCTTAGAAGAAGTGAAACATACCCACCGGGCTGGAGAGATAAACCAGCAGTTCCGAAAAATGAGTGAGCCAGGGAGAAAACAAAACTTATCCCCCAGACATGATAATGAAGAATTATACATGCTATATCATGATTGGCTTATTGATGCCTTTTGTAACCACGCTTTGCAACCCCCTTGTAACTGCCCCTTGTGCTGGAAAAGCAAGGCTTAAAAATGTGCAAATATGATAGGACAATAAGAAGTGGGGAAGTAGGCCTTGATTCGGGGAGAGGGGTATAAAAGAGAATGCTTGAGCTTTGTAAAGCGGAACGCGCTTGGGGAGAGCTGTATCACTTGTTAGAGTTGCTGCATAATAAAGAGTTGCAACATCTGAAGACTCCGGCTGCTCCCTCTCGCTTGACAGGAACCCTTGGCCTCGCCTGAGGGGTGACTGGGCTATACTCTTCCTCCTGCTCAGGGTCCGAGCGACGCCCAAACAGGCGCGGGCTTGTGGGGCAGGTTGCAACACCTGACCTCTCCCTGCGACCCCTCTCTGCTGGTCCGAGCTGGGGCAATCGGAGGCAGAGGGAAGGGCATCACACGAGCATGCTCCTGATGGTCTGTGGCGGTGACCGGGGGTGGAAGGGACGCCACATATACTCACATAATATACATAATTAAAAAGAAATCTTGAAATAAAATACTATGTGTGTGTATGTGTATGTGTATGTGTATATGTGTGTGTGTGTGTGTGCACGTGTGTGTGTGCTTGTGATTCTTTGGCCTCCTATCTCTTTTGCTCCTCTCCTACAATAATCATTATCATGAGTTTAGCATTCCCCATTCCCATGCAAGCTTGATACTGAGTAGGAGTTTGTATTCTGACGACTAGTCTCTTGTTAATATCATGCATTTTGAATTGAAAATATATCCTCCTGTGCTTTTTAAAAAACATTGCTTATGGTATTTTTTGATATACAAAAGTTTAGCATTTTTGTTTGTTTGTTTGAGAAAAGGTCTCCCTATAGCTCTAGTTGGCCTGAAATTCACTATGTAGACCAGGCTGGACTTGAACTCACAGAGATCCCTTGCATCTATATGCTGAAAGTTGAGATGAAAGTCTTAAATATTTAGTTTTTACTATGTTTTGGGCATATGAGCATTTTGCCTGCATGTATGTAAGTGCACCCGTATATGCCATGTCCATGGAGGCCAGAAGAGGACCTGGAGTTAGGGACAGCTACTATGCAGGTGCTGGGAACTGAACCCTCTGCAAGAGCAGTCAGCGCCCAAACCATCTCTCCAGCTGCAAGTCATAAATTTGAATGTGATCATATTTATCAGATGTTTCTTTGTGGTTTATGCTTTTTCTACCCCCTTTTCTGTGCTTCTCTTATGATCATATGTCTCAACTTTTGGGGAATGTCTATGGTCCCTCAATGAAAAACCTATGACTTAACACACGTCCTTCATCCTCTACACCGTTCAGTCCAGTGTCTTCCCACTGGCAGATCCAAGTGACTAATGGCTGGCAATAGCCAGCTGCTGTTTCTCTGCACACCCGGCTCTAGCCAGTGCACGCTCAGCTGCTATTTCATCTCCTTTCCTCTTTTTTCCTTCTCCTGCACATCCATGTTTCTCCTTTCTATTCTTTTGCCTGGGACTTATAGGTTTGGAGGAGCATGAGTTTCAAGTCTGTTATAGATTACGGAAATTGAGTAAAAATATAAAAAATATAAAAAATCAAAGTTCAAACACTTTAGCTTTGCTCCAGTATGTTGTTGACAGATTCAGACATAGTATGTTTCTTTCTTTTGGCCCTATTTCTTGCTGGGTCAGCTTTATCCTAAACCTTGTTCTCTCTTCGAGCTATATGACATTTTCATACTTTACTGAGGGTTTTTCTACCTTGACACTGGAGGCCAAATTTAGCCTGGATAATTTTTTTTGTGTGGTGGTGGGTCTGAGTGTTATAAAATGTTAAGAAGCATACTGGACCTCTATCTATGGATACCTATAACCGTTCGCCTCCCCACCCTGAACTGTTACAACAGAAAATGTCCCTAGACATTGCTAGATGTCTTCTGATCTAGGAAATCACCCCTGGTAGAGACCTACTATTTTATTTTAGTTCATTTTCTCTTTTTAGAATACCTGATACTGGGTACATTATAGAGGGGCTTATTTAGCTCACAGTTCTGGTGGATGGTATAAAAGGGCACAGGAGAAAGAAGGATCCTGGTCTTATGGACTTACTAGTCCTAATGATCTCCCAAAGGTTTTTATCTCCAAACACACACACTGGTACTTAGGGTTTCAGCATAAGAATGAGGGTTGGGTATAACTGAGTCTATAGTATTACTATTTGGAATTTTGGTAATTCTAATGATTAAATTGGCTCCTCAGAGGCTAGCATTCCATCTTCAAGTTCTTATGCAGAACCCATCAGAGGAAGCAAATGAGTTTTAAAGGTGCAGGTGTGCCAGAGATCTGTAACCTAATCTCTTGTAGGCCAGGTTTCCTGGGATGATTTCTTGGACCAAGTATGAGTATAGGTGGCTTGTTGGGGAGTCCATTCAGGAGCACAGTGTAAAGATGGCAGGGAAACAGAACAAGATGGAGAATGAACTGTGATAAAGATGCAACAGAGGTTCTTGAGTTCTGTAGTTGAGGTTTGGGATGGGCCTGAAGGGTTGTCTCAGTTTGAAGCAACGGATCAAGTTATTGTAAATAGCATGGACTAGTCATAAGATGTGAGGGTGTCTCCTATAGGGAGAGGAAGCTTAAGGTGAAACAGCACCCTAAGGGAAATCCCTAGAAAGGAAGCATTGTTCTCTGTTTGGAAAGATTGGAGAGAAGGCGATGTGGGCAAGGTACCATCGTATTTGCTATGCTGCCCAAGCAATCTGAAAGCAACTTTATACTCATAGCTGCAACAACAGTGAGGTGATTCTGTTTCTCTACCAATGACCTGTTAATTTTCTAGACAGGTACAGTTTCTGTTGTTTCAAGTTCAAAGCCACATTTCTTTGGTAGCATCCAAAACTGGGTTTAATGCCTGATTTAAAGGTCTTTACTTGATAACATGTCAGTAGTGTAAGATGCTTTAGTTCTTGTTCAGAAGCCTTCTGAGACAGGAATGTGGCTTTAAGGGATACAATCTCTCAAATTCTATTTCTCTATGTGTCTTATTTCCTTGAGATAGTACACCCATACACTTCCTTGTGGTGATCTGCTGGTCTTGGAAAGTTGAAAATCCGCCCACAGCTATGTAGTAATGAGTATGGTAGCTCTTGGGATTTTAATCATACTAATATCACTGCTGAGAAGGCTTTAGTTTTTTGCCTCCATATAAAAGAGGCCACTTGCTCCCAAGCTTATTTCATTCATAAACTTAATTTCACATTTAAAATTTTATTTATTTATATTTTTTATGTGTGTGTACCTAAGTGTACCTATATTGTGCAAAGCCCTTGGAAGCCAGAGAGTGTATCAGATCCCCCAAAACCGGAGTTATGAAGGGTTGTTATCCACCATATGGATGCTGGGAACCAAACCTAGGTTCTCTGCAAGAGCAGCCAGTGGTCTTAACCCCTTAGCCATTTCTTCAGCCCTATAATTTCACATTTTCATGTATGTATTCTTCATGTTCAGTGTTGAGAGTCTCACAAGAATAAATTATAGTTAATCCCAATTGACATATTTTGAAAAGGATTTCATATTGAAAATGAGCTTATAAAAATCATAAATTGATATAAATGGATCATCAGTATATGTCAATTTATAGATACACAAGAGGAAAAATAGGAACAACAGTAAAGAGAAAAATTGCTAGTCCTATATTTAATAGTCCTATCTAATCTTTTTTGTTTGTTTGTTTTGTTTTTTGGAGATAGAGTCTTCCTGTGACTCCAGCTGGAATCACTATGCACACTGGACTGGTCTTAATCTCACAGAGATTCACCTGCCTCTCCTGCCTTCCTGAGTGCTGAGATTAAAGGTGTGTACCACCATGCCCAGTTTAGGTATCTACTTTGGAGATTATAGCTTCCTCAAACCAAGAGCATATTGACCACTTGTCCCTAGGCACTACTCTCCCACTAAAACTAACCAACCAACCACCCACCTATCCACCCAACCACCCACCAACCCACCCAACCAACCGACTAATAACTCAGTCTCTTTCAAAGCATGGCAATAATTTCATGGAGGAGAAAAATCAAAAGTTAACAAAAACGTGTTACAATTCAAGTTGTTTTAAAAGAATTTAATGGTAGTTTGTGTGCTCTAGGACAAAGAATTGTGTGTGTTCTGTAGTCTGTTTAGAGCCAGGACAGCAGTGACAATTTAGGGTTTTATCCTAAGTTCATCTCTGAGTCACAGAGACACTGTCTGACTGGGCTCTGTGACAATGCAAAAGAATATGCCCCTCCAGATTATTTTGGTTTCTATTTATTATGAAGGACCGAGTGATGGAGACTCCATTTATTTAGGTGTAGTGCCTATAATGCTTTTTTAAAAATTCATATTGACAAACTTTGAACTTACCTTTCTATAGAGTAAAATTTTACCTGTATTTCTAAAGCAGTGCAAGCTTCTCCCTTTTTCATGGCTTTTCATTTCCCCTAACTCCAAACCTCTTTCTTTTAGTCTCTCTCCTGTCTGCATGGTGCAACTCCAACAAACACCATCAGCAATGCTGTTTGTTAGTGTGTCCTTTCATTTCTGTTGCTGTGGTAAAATGCACTGACAAAAGCAACTTTGGGGGGCCTTGCATCGGCTCACAGTCCCAGGCTACATGCAGCCCACCGCTGCTGGGAAAGGAGGCAGGAGCTTGAGTCAGCTGGTCACAGCACAGCCACAGTCAGAGCAGAGAAGTAAGCTCATGCTTGCTTACGGTGCAGCTCATGTTCTCTTTTCAAAACAATTAATTCATTAGTTAATTGATTTGTCTTCTTGAGACAATCTGGCCTGGAACTTGCTATGTAGACCAAGCTGGCCTCGATCTCACAGAGATCTGCCTGTTTCTGTCTCCTGAGTGCTGGGATTAAAGGCCTGCATTACCACACACTGCTAAGTGTTTTCATTTTTAAATTACGTGTAGTGTGTATGTTTATATATGAAAACGTGTATGTGAGTGAAGGTGCCCACAGAGGCCAAAAGTGGGCATCAGATCCCTTGGAGCTGGAGTTTCAGACAGTTGTGGGTCCCCCTGTGTGCACTGGGAATTGACCTCCCAGTCCTCTGCAAGAACTGTATTATATTCTAATTGCTGTGCTATCTCTCCAGCTCCATTGTCTCCACTTTTAGTTTTATTTATTCTTAATTTAAAAAATATTTTATTTTAAAAAATTTATGTGTATGAGTGTATTGCCTGCATGTATGCATGTAAGTGCACCCATGTCATGTAATGCCCTCTGTGGTCAGAAGGCGGCAGCAAATTCTCCTGGAACTGGAGCTACAGTTGGTTGGTAAACTGCCTTGTGAGTACTGGAAATGAACTCTGGTCCTCTGCAAGAGCAGCCAGTGCTCTTGGTCACTGAGCCATCTCTTTAGCTCCGTCTCCATTTATATAGTCTAGTACTCCAACCCAGGGAATGGGGCTGCCCACAGTGGACTGGGTGTCCCATATCAATTAATGTAATCAAGACAATCCCACATAAACATGCTCACAGGCCAATTTGACTTAGACAGTCCCTCATTGAGACTCTCTTCCTAGGTGATTCTAAATTGTGTCAAGTTGACAATGAAAACTAATCAGCACAGCAAGCTACCCAAACCTCCATATTGTATTAACCCTCCATCTATTTTTCCTTTCATTGTTGATGCTTCTCAAAGATTTACTTTTGGCAATTTAATGAGCAGCAGAGTGTAATGAGAAGCCAAATGGTGTTTGTTGATTGCCTGCCCAGGGTCCATTCTCCCTTCTTTTTGAAAACATGCCTATTTCCTACAGGAGATTTTAAACGTACTCCATTTTCATCTAGGTTTATTTGGGCAGAACTAACTTCCTCTACCCCAGAGGCATGATCCTCCAGTGATAAACATAAGCCAATTAGCATATTTCTTCCTTGTGGCTGTGGTGACTGATTCAGGGATAGAGGTATAGTCCATAAAAAGTAGCTGAAGAGAGACATTTGCTAGGATTCCTCTCTCTTTTGTGTAAGGGAATAGAAATGACTCACTTTCCTGTCGAATATAAAAAAAAAAAAGATCCTGTACAGTGAACAAAATAACACATCTCTATCTACATAGGTCGGATTCTATTAGAGAAAGCAGCAGTAAGCACAATAAACTGTTTAGAACCAAGGAGGAAAAAATGAGAGGGAAGGAAAAGAAAATTTTTTTAAAACAGTTATTTTAGGTAAAGGTCCCAGGGTAAAGATCTAAATGAATGAGACAGTGTCTGGCAAAAAGCATTTCAGGCAGAGATACAGGGAACAAAATCACCAATGCCAAAGCTTGCTTAGAATGTCTGAGGAGAGTGCATCTGGAACCCAATTAATAAGAAAGATGGAGGTAGAAAATGGTCTGTAGGGGCTGGAGAGATGACTCTGTGGTCTCTTCTTACATGTACTGTTCTTGCAAATGACTGGAGTTCAGTTGCCAGCACCTACATAGTAGTTCACAACCATCCACAATTATAGTTTTGCTTTATGTGTATGTGAATGTTTGCCTGCATGTATGTATTTGTATCACGTATGCATCCCTGGTGCCCTCAGGGGCCAGAAGAGGGTACTTGTTCCCTTGGAACTGCAATTATAGACAGCTGTGAGCCACCTTGTAGGTGCTGGGAACCAAACCCAAATCTTCTGCAAGAGCAGCTAGTGCTCTTATGAGTCACCTCTCCAGTCCTCTGAAAATAAATGCATCTTTAAAAAAGAGAGAAAAATCTGCAAAGGCCTTTGCTGACCATTATGACTTAGGTTATTATTCTTAGTGAAAGAAGTCATTGGGAGTTTAAGCAGAGGAATGACTTAAATTATAATAGGACCCTTTGGCTGCTGGGTTGGAATGGGGTGCCAGGAGGCAGATAAATGGGTGAGAGAAGTGTGTGATAGTTAATTTTGTGTATAAACTTGACTGGGTTCTAGGAAGAGATTAGCATTTGAATCAGTACACTCGGTAAGGAAGGTCTGCCATCACTAATGTGGGTGGGCTGACACTGAGGGCCTCAACAGAGCAAAGATGCTCTTTTGGAGCTGGTACAATTCACCTTCTTCTGGTCTTAGACATCAGAGCTCCTGGTCTTGGCGTTGGACCTCTTGGACTCCAGGAATTATACCAGAGAGTCCCCCACCCCTTCTTTTAGGCCTTTTACTTTGGACTGAAGAGTTACACTTTTGGTTCCTGTGGTTCTTATGAACTTTCAGACTCAGACCGAATTACCTGACTGAATTTGCTGGCTCTTTGACTTGCTGATGACATACTGTGTATCTTCTCAGTCTTTATAATATATACATATACATATATGTATATATACATGGAATTTGATTATGTATGTTATATATTCAATATACTATATATTATATAAATAAATATACATTATATAATAAATTACATAATTAGCTCTCTTTCATTGGAGAACTCTTAGGGCAGAGGCAGAGAGATTATGACAGCAGGCTCTACTGAAATTTAGTTCCAATTCTTGAGAGAATCCTCAAAGATATTTATGATCTAGCTTTTAGCATATAGAGTTGACTGCAGTCAAATACACAGAATATCCCCTCATTTTAAAGAGAACTTTATTAGCAAAAGTATCACTACCAACTAAAAAAGAGAGAACCTATTTAAGTTTTAAACAGATCCTTGGGCTTGGATTCTCAATAGACAGGAAGCAGGTTGAGAAACCTGCTTATCCATCAAGAAGGGCATGTTCTCTAATGGTTTCTGCAAATGCCTCAGGAAGATACAGGAAGATAGTAATTTCTAGGAGCAGAGGATGACTGGTTGCCTAATTACACATTATTTCACCATTCATCCCACATAGGAGTCCAGTGACTGAGCTGGGAGGACTTTTGGTGAGCTGAGGAGTTGAAGATTGATCAGCAAAGTAGACAAAGAGCAGCCAGGAGAGGGAAGAAGCAGGTAAGTGCTCATGAGGTATTACTTGTGTCAGGGAGATTTCATAATCATGACTATTATTTGCTTTTGTAATTTAATGGTTTCTACATCAAGAAGAGGTAAACCTGGACCTGATATTGATAAGTTTCTCAACTTCAATAATTTGAGGAAACTTTTAGAGGTTTGGGGATAGGAATGAATGTATTTTTCATTTGTGAAGGATGTGATTACTACAAGAAAGCAGATTGCAGTAGGCTGAAGTATTGGTCCCACTTCCTCCCAACTCGGAAGTAGTATTGCACACAAGAGTTCTTGCAGCTGTGGTTTAAGTGGGCAAAGAGTTTCCTCATTTTCTTGACTTTGGGCTTGGCCGAATGACTTTCTTTGGTCAATGAGACGGCAATATATGTTGTAAGAGCAAATGCTTGCAATATTTTGCCTGTGGGTTTTCCTGCTTTTGCTTCTGTGACCTCCACAAGCACTTGTCCTGATTGCATCTTTCAGCATGGGCTCTAAATAGGATGCATGACGCAGAGGAACTGCAGCTGAATCTGAGCTTAGAGCACACAGTATGCCCCAATGTAAGGATAGTGCATTAATTTATGAGAGTGATGGTGGGAATGAGGATCAACATACTCCAATCCAAGTAGTGAGATCTGTTCAGCCTCTGGGTCTATTTTGTAGGTAGAGCCCACACAATTTACTGATATTTGATGGGAGAAAGTGATGAGTTAAGGGTGAATCTAAAAATTTGGGCCTGGAAAGCTGAAAAGAATGGTGTGGCCTTTTGGAATGTACGTTATATTGGTAAAATGTCACATGTCTGAGCTCACTTAGAAGCTGGCTCTGGAAGCTGGGCTGCCCCATCTTCCATTTCAGAGCTACGCATGCTGTGTTTCAGTGTCCTCCAAGGCCTCCTGTCTCAGGATGGGCCATCTCCCTAACTCTGTGACAGTGAGAGAGGAGGGCAAAACAGCCCAAGAGTAAAAACATGTCCTTGAAAGCAACTAGACGGTACACTATCTCCAACAGAAACTATTTGTTGTTTATCATCATGATATAAAGAGATGTCAGAAGTCCAGCCCTGGGAAGCTTATTCACGGACAGAAAGCTCAACTGGGAACTCCAGCTGACAGCCTCAGTTTCCCTCAGTTTCTGTTGGATGTTGTGAGGGTCCAATTTGATGATGTTACCTCTGTCTACTGCAGTTCTTTCATTTGGAAGCATCACGCTGCTCTACCTGGAACTCTTGCACAGGAGCTCCAGCTGGCTGCCTTAACAGGACTTACCCAGTAGGTTTCTGCTGGATGCTTATAAGCCCTGGGTTTGATAATGTTATTGCTATCCCTATTTTTTTTTAAATGTAGAAGCCTCACCCAATGGGGACACGCTGCTTTTCCCAGGATTCTCTCTACTATGGAGTGCCAGCTGGCTGCTTTAATGGGGCTTTCCCAGTTGATTTCTGCTGAATGTTGTGGGCACTCAATATGATCAATTCTCTCTCTCCATCCATCTCTTGCTATTTATTCTTTTACTTTTGGCATACTATATACTTAATAAACTGATAATTCAAAATAAAGCATGGCTATTGTAGAACATTCTCTGGTCCACACAGAACACTGTTTTCCAAGGTGGGAAACACTGAGAGAATTTCAGTTTGGGGAATGGGCAGTATCAGGAGTTGTTTTGGGCAGGGCCTTTTGAGAAGCTTATAGAGATAAGAGGAGTCCAGTGACTGAGTCAGGAGGACCTTCAGTGACTAGTGGTTGGAGTTGAAGAGCAATCAGGAAAAGATTGGAAAGGAGTAGCCAGGAGAGAGAGGGAAAACAAACAAACAAACAAACAAACAGGTAAGTGCTCGTAAAGTATCACTTGGGCCAGGCATTCCTGACACATGCTTTTAATCCCAGGAGAGGCAGATGGATCTCTGTGAGTTCAAGACCAGCCAGGATATATAATAAAACCCTGTCTTGAAGAAACAAACCAACCAACCAAACTCAAAAACAAAACTGTAAGCCATATGAAGGAACAAATATTTACCATTAATTCTAGCCCACAAATTGTGCTTAATACATTTTCAATGAATTGAACGTATGTTTTGACAAGTGAAAACCAAGGGTGCAACTTGTAAGTGGCAGGTTACTTATCTTTTAACAATTCAAACTGTTAAAAACTAGGGGCTCAGGTGCAGCACAGTGATGGGAGCAGCAGGGTATTTGTCTGCTACGCTCGAACCCTGGGATGCTTCCCCAACAGAACCACCTCCACCACTAAAAAGAAAAAATGAGTAGACCCCCTTGAAAGACAGTGAAGTTCTTTTCCACAAGATGTGAAGCAGGAGCCAAAGATCATTTTGCAGGGATGCGTTAGAGGACTTACTCACTAGATAACATTTAGACCACATGACCTCTGAGATCTCGGAAGCTTCAGACACACCAGTTCTGACCCTGAATCCAAAGGTGTTTACTCAGGTTTGGGACAAGCATCTACAGTCCTTGTGTTCTCAGGGAACTCTTCAAGTGGTATGTTTCAATGGCATGTTTATTAAACAAATGCTCATGACAGATTTTCACAACAGCAACAAATGTTATTCCACAACATCAAATCTCCCTTACTGAGGAAAAAAATGACAATCACAAGGTTGGTGGATTTGGATTCTTTTTTCCTGTTTTCTGGGGGTAAAACCAGTGTCTCCACTAGTTTTCCACTGCATCCTCATGTTCACCTTTATCTGACTTCATTTTCTTTACCTCTTCTCTGGCAACGTGTCCCCGGAAGGCTGATTGGATTTTGAGAGCGGCAAACTCCTCTTTTTCTTTATCTTCCTCAGAAGACTCCTTCATTGAAAGGAGAAAAAGAGACTTCTCCAACATTCTGTATTTATGATGTCACAAAACAAATGTGTAAATTTAACCAGTTTACAGATGCAAGTATTTGAGAGCTGTTGCTTCCTGGGGGGATTTTATGTATTGTCACACTGTATGTGTATCAAACACTGAATGCCAAAGTAACAGGGATTCAGTCACTCCTTAAAATGTCTCACAATAAATGATCACTGCCAACTTCTTTTCTCTTGTTCCAAAACAGCTCCTATTTAAAGTTTCCTGAGAAGTAACATTTTTAAAGTGGGGGAACAAGAAAGAATGCTTGAAGCACAGTACAAATACTAAGACTAGTAGACATGTGGTTTTGAAATAATTGTCACTGTATAGGATGGATTACAATGTTAAATAATTGATTTCTAAGGTTAGCTAATCAATACCATATATTTAGGGGTGGGGCATCAAAGAGAAATTCATTTACTACAGTAATGTCAGGTTTAGCATCATTGCCATCTAGTTTCTTTTTTCTTTTTCTCTTTCTTTAAAAAAAATTAGGCATAATTTACAGATACAAAAATGTATGGGTTCAGCCAGACATGGCGGTGCATGCCTTTTATCCCTCACCTGGGAGGCAGATGCAGGTGGGTCTTTGTGAGTTGGAGGCCAGTCTGTTCTACATAGTGAGTTCCAGACTACTCAAGAGTTGCACTGTTAGACTCAGTCTCAACAGCAAAACAAAACAGAAGAAACAAAAACAAAATGCACAGATTCCAAGTGTACAACTGAAAAAAAATATATGGCCCTTAATATATCTTTGTAAACTATAAAGGTGATAAACATACATTTAAGAACTCTAACTTGTAGTGGAAGTGGAAAAGTTTTCTTGCCCTTCCCCAAATTCTGTTAAGAAGTAACCATTATTATAGGGTGTGTGTGTCTGTGTCTGTCATATCCTTCTAAAATGTCTCTCTATATATTTATATGAAGATACATTTGCTTTTTGTTTTAAAAACAAGATCATGTTGACCACGGTGTTATACAACCACTTTTCCCAAATAACAACATATATTGATTCCTTTTTCTATGTTATTATTTCTCACATACTTTTTCTCATTTTTTGAGGGACAGGACTCTACTGTATTTCACTGTACTGATGTATTTCACTTTATTTAGTAAGTTACCTATTCATGGGTCTTTGAGTGGTTCAATCCCATTTAATACACACTATGAGGTAAGTTTGGCTCCTAAACTTTTAAGTAGAGATAGAGCAGTATAAAACACTGAGATGATTCCCCAATATAGGCAAGTGAATTGCTTCCTGTTAAATATCAATGAGACCCTAACTCAAATTCATGAAAGTTTGTAGAAGGGCATCTACAAAAGAGGTAAGGAAATGATACTCTTTCCATCTTCCCTGAATTCCTGTTACATGTGATGCCAATGCTGGACTAGCTGGGGTACACTGATGTAATTTAAGAATAACTAAATATAAGGAAAAGCTGTGCCTCAGTGGGTAGGAAGCTAGATATTCCTTGAGTGGCACACTAATTTTAAGTATCAATTATTGCTAACTGGGATATTAATTAGAGTATGAAAAAGAACTCAAAACTTTGAACTCTGACACTGTAAAGAATAAGTCTTTCTTAATCTGGACTATGAAGATTATAGGCAGTGATGTGCTGGTAAATGTTTGACTGCATAGAAAAAATAATAAAACAACACTGCTGATTCCCCATCCCCCAAACCCTACTAAAGATCTGATTTGTACTGTTTACCTTAGTCTTAATACTCTCAAGTGTCTGGTTTTAAGCTAGCAAAATGATATGATATGGAGTTGTATAGGGATGTGCACAATCATCTCTGAGTACTACACTGAGAACAGACAGCTATCTTTGAAGGTGTCTGGGGTGGTTTGGATGTAGGCTACTAAGACAGGCAAGTATTTTTGTAGAGGACCATGTATGGGACATGAGTAAGCCATATGTATAAAGTCATCTTATTTGGCTGTATATAATTCTGTTTCTCCTTTTGCTACCTCTGAACCCTTTCTAGTGTGTGATGGAGACAGTAACAGTTAATAAAAAAGTCCCGAAGTGGAACATAAATATGAAAGGTCAAGACTGGGGCTCTAAGTCCTTTTGTATGCCTTTCTCTATGGACAGATCTTCTGACTACTAACAACACTGAAAAATAAAGATTTTTTTAAATGGGAAGAATCAATTTTTTTGAAAATGACCTACCAGTTTATCACCAATGTTAATTATCTATAGAGCAAAATTCTAATTTTAACAATATAACTAATAGGCTGGTACATATCTGGAGTACAACTTTAAATATAATGATGCCATTGTTTGTAGGAATCTAATAGTACATGGAAAATACTACATACAAAGGCAGTAACTGGTGTTTCTTCTCTCCCAGATGCCTTGGCCATTTCTGGTTCACATTTCTCAGATTGTTCTTCATCCTAGAAAGAAGGGAGAGGCCAAATAGGCATTGCTTTCAAAACAGCAAAGTTCTGGGCCAAACTGTTTAAGAGGTCATTGGAACTAAGGTACTGAGAATCAAGGGGAATTAAAAATATATTTGTCTTTTTCATTTCTATTTAAAAATTTTTTATTGAATCATTGTGTGTTTCATACAGAACATCTCAATTGATCTTAATCTTCTTTACGCCCCTTCCCCACTGGCACCTCCCATGCCCAACTGGAATCCATACATTCTTTCATCTGTGTAAACCTTAAGGTCTATTGTGTCAAATTAGTGTCCTCAAGTGACCTCAGTGCAGGTTCACCCACTGAGGTCTAGTCAGTCCATCCAGCTTTAGGAAGACTAGCTCATTCTCACCCAACAGTAACCAGCTGCCAATATTTCTTAAGCAAAGGTTGGAGTCTTCTCAAGGAAAGTATCTTGGACAAGAAGAAATGAGTGAAAACAAAAGTATAAACCACTGTCATGTATTAGAAGTTGATATGATGTGGTAAGAAATCCTGAGGAAAGTAATGAAAAAAAAAGATACCAATAGTTTCTGAAATAACAAATACTGTGCTCCATAGTGTGAAGTCAAGTTGGCTTTTAATGAAATTTGTGGATTCAGTATCACAGATGAAAGGAAGCTCTGAGGAGAGGGTGATGGTGGTGAAAATGACCAAGTACATGATGTGTGCCTATGAAAACGCCACAATGAAACCCAGCATTTGATTCAGTTAATACACATAACACATTAAACCAAGAAAGTGAGATCTGCTCAAGGGAAGCAAAGTATAAAACAACCATCTCTGTCAATTTTGATATGGCTATTCACGTTCCCCTCAAATAGAGCATTAGTAATTTCGGGATATAAAGAAATGAATAAATAGTACAAAACCATTAGAATTCCAAAGAATTCAATTCCTGAATTTCCTGTGTCATACAAGCATAGAACACTTTCAATATTATCTCTTTGATTTCAATCAAAATGAATACAAAAACATGGGCACAGAGAACCTGGCAGAAACTCATTTTTGAACTCAAAGTGACAACTACTTCTATGAGAATATCCTCCAAATCTACTGGAGAACATCAAAACCTCGACTTTGTTAATTCCTTTTAATTCTAGTATCTTTTGGTGCTTTGTAGTTTAAAGTATTCCCTCAGCTGCCCAAAGTAGTGCTCTACTTTTAAAAAATTACTAATTTTATCATCATCATCATCATCACTTTAGATAGATTTGCTGTTACTCATACTGGTACTGAACCTTTGGGCTCCAGTGACCCTCCTGTCTCAGCTTCTTTAGCAGCTGGATTTAGAGGGCCATGGCACTAAGCCAAGCTACTTTTCTGAAATTTTAATGTACTTACAAATTACTTTGGGGATTCTTATTAAAAGATAACTTTTGATTTGTAACCTGTGGTACAAATTGAGAATTTCTTTTTTAAATTTTATGTGTATGAGTGTTTTGCCTGCATGTATGTAGTGCCTCACATGTATGTAATGTCCACGGAGGCCAGAAGAGGGTGTTAGATCCTCTACAACTGGAGTTACAGACAGCTGTGAGCCACCACGTGGGTGCTGGGAACTGAATTCTGGTTCTTTGTAACAGAAACCAGTGCTCTTAATCACTGACTCATCTCTCCAGCCCTGAGACTTCATTTTTATCAAGTTTCCAGTTGATGCCGATGACGTTGCTCCACATAGTCCTTCTCAGAGAGTCTTCCTCATCTAAAGCATAGGACAGAATGTACTGAGTGCCGATTTTTTCAAGTCTCCCAATGAAGATGCCAAACCAGGATCACATAAGATACAGCCAGCATCTGGGAATCTTCAATTAAGACCTATCTTTGAGAACATTATTAATGAGAAAGACAGGTTCACACACTAAAGAGATTATCTTTGTAGATAAAACTCTATCATTATATTTAGTTTAAATTATGTTTTTGTAATGTAAAAAGAATGAAATTGTACTGACAGTTTTATTAAGTATAATTCATTAAGTTAATAATTTTTGAATTTTGAATTTATGCTAAGAATTGTGATCCTCAATAAAGTTTAAAGAATAAAAGATGGAGTATTATTGTATAGTGACTGACACTTTATTCCTGCTGGTCATCTGTAGACTCACTATCTGCCCTCAATTTTTGTATTTTACAAAATTTCTTATCAGAAAATAGTAAGTTAAAAAGTTTTTGTTTTTTTTAAAGAAAATGTATTTATGTGTGTGGATGCCACGTGAGTGGCCAGAGAGAGCAGCAGATCTCCTGGAGCTGGAGTTATAGGTAGTCAAGAACCACCCACTTTTGAGCTACCTGATGTGGGTGCTGGAAAGCGAGCTCGCGTCCTCTAAAAGAACAACAGGTGCTCTTAATGACTGAGCCACCTCTCCAGCCCCATAATTAAAAAAGTGATAGTAAGTTGTTTGTAATGCTTTACATATTTCTCAGAATTTTGTGGTGATCATAACAGTTCATTTTTTTATTTTAAAATATCTATTTTACTTTATATGTATGAGTGTATTACCGGCATGTATGTAAGTGTACCTTGTGTTGTGTAATGCCCATGGAGGTTAGAAGAGGACCTTGGATCCCCGGGAACTGGCAGTTGTTAGCTGCTATGTGGGTGCTGGGATTTGACTACAGGTCCTGTGCAAGAGCAGCCAATGCTCTTAACACGGAGTCATCTCTCCAGCCCCACAATTTCTTTTATAGATAGAAAAAATATAGCCAAATCTAGTAGCTTCACGAGACTATACCTTGAATGCGTGGTTGTTATAGAAGCGGTCCTCTAGCTTAGCCCCCCATTCTGCTGGATCAAAGGTGGTTTCTAAATAATAAAAACAATTTCATACTTATTTGAGTTCATTAAAGTGAGTTGAGAACAGTAAAGGAAAACAAGTTTCTCGTTTCAAATCATAGGTTCTTTACTGACAGTTGAAAATCTCAGTGACAGTGAGCACAGCCTAGTGCTGCAGACAACCGATTACTAAATAAACGATGACCATTTTAATGCTGAATGAGTCCTTGGGGAACATTACAAAAGCACTTTAAAAACCCATAATTTCTGTCTTCATAGAACTAACAAAGTGGGAGAGGTGGAACAAATGTTGGTATTTTAAAATAAATACAGACATGAAAAAACATGCATTAGCAAATACAGGAAAGTAAATCAAGAGCTGCTTTAGGAGTCAGGAAGTTTAGGAAGGTGAAACACAGGCGGAGTTTCTCAGATGAGGCACACTATTCAGACAGCTGACACAGACAGGAAGAGGTATTTACATTTAAGCAGAATTTTTCTTTAATGCTTCATCATAAAAATCTTCAAACTTTGAAAGAACACTGTGCACATTACCTAGATGCTACAAGTAGCAACTCACAGTTTATCTTATTTATAGTCTTTCTTTTGATTATTTTCAACCCCAAGTACCCTATTATTAATTTACCTATAAATATTTTTCAGTGTGTATCTCTCAACTATTGTCTTAAAATATAGGCATATACCATTATTATACCTAAAATATGAACAATATTTCCTTAATATCATTCTGCATCTAGTCAACTATCCAAATTTCCCTCAATGTCTTATTTATCTTGGTTCACATTACATTCCCCAAATGACACATACTGCCTTTTGTAATGTCTTTTAAATCATTTAATGGAAAATCCACTACAATCTAATTATTCTTTGCAATTTATTTGATGAATTTGGGCCAGTTTTCCTTTGGAATTTTCCAGTGTAGATATTTCTGTCTCCAAAGTGGATTTTAACAAGTTCATTTGCCCTTGAATTCCCTGTAGACTGATAGCTAGATTAGAGGTTTGATCTGATTTAGATTTGATTATTTTGGCAAGAAAACTTGAGTGGTAGTGGGATGTAATCTCTTCAAAAGATAAGCAATGTCCCATTCTCTCTATTTTTAAATAACTTTCATGGCTCCTGATGATTGTTGCTTAGATAATTTCTTTAGAGATTACAAAATGATAATGTTCTAAATTAATCAGTATTTATTTTGCCACGAACTTAACAAAGAAAATGATCACTCTTTTCAACTATTTGGTTAGCTTGAATTCTGACCCTTACAAACAAGGAAGGTTAGAGACTTAATTCCTTTCCTTCATCAGTTTTAGAATGATTGGCTGGGTCCCTAGCATCTTCTTATGGTGACCAAAAAATGGTGAGTTTTGTTTGTCTAGTTTTATCATTATGAGCCCACATATATTTAGTAATCTAGGTGAATTCTAGTTCATTGAGTTTATTATTCTTCTTGAGTCTCAATTTGTCTCAAATTTGGCCAGTGATAGCTTATTTAGGCATTCAGAGACTCTGTAGGCCTTTGCAAAAGACTCTAGGAATCATTGCGAATTTCCCTGTTTTCTGGAGTGGAAAAGTGGTCAACCTTGTCTTATCTATTTATCCTTAGACTGTGGAATTTGCTGGTTCATGGGTAATAGTATTCAGAGATGATAAGGTGTCCATAAACATTTGGTTAATCATATTTTGAATTTTTAAAAAATGTATGGAGCTAGAAACTAATTTCATTATATTTTTATTATCTTATATGTGTTATGTTGTATGTATGCATGTACACATATGTAGGGGCACACATATGCCATGGCATATATGTGGAAGTCAGAGGACAATTTGTGGAAATCAGAGGACAATTGGCAAGACCTGGTTCTCTTCTCCCATTATGTGGGTCCCAGGAGTTAAACTACTGTCTTCAGGCTTGGCAGCAGGTGCCTCTACCTGCTGAACCATTACTCACTACTTGAATTTTAAAAGATGAGGTTAATTCAAGTTCAAGATTACAGGATTTTATAATTTTTCAGGATTTAACTAATTTTAAAATCTACTTTTCTTACATCCAAAATCTTATTTCTAATAACACTAGCACTATTTGAGTTTTTCTACAATAAACATTTAAGGTTTCAATAACTGTGTTATTCAACTTTCCACCAGTCACAAATACTAGAGCTATATCAACTTAAAAAGAAGGAAACTGGGGCTGGAGAGATGGCTCGGCAGTAAAGAGCATTGGCTGCTCTTGCAGAGCATCTGGCTTCAGGTTCCAGCACTCACATGCCAGCTAACAACTATCTGTAACTCCTCTTTTTGGTTTCCGTGGTCATTGTATGCATGAGTGCACTTACATACATACAGGCAAGAGATTCACACACATAAAATAAAAAGAAATATAAAAGAGAAAATGTTTATTTTGGCTCACAATTTTAGAGGTATTAGTTTAAAGAATGATTGGCTTTGTTGTTTGGACTGGTGTAAAAATAAAAAATACCTAATATGTATATCTGGGTTGCTTTCACAAATAACATTGTAACCAAAGGTGCAGAGGTGGAGTTTCAGGGTCATAAGTTCATCACATATATAATTTTGGAATATATTACTGAGTTCCTCTCCTTGAGGTTGTGTCACATCTCTACTATGACTCAGTATGGGTTCTTACTTCTTTTAGCCTTATTTACAGATCATCCTGTCCAACTTTTGCCTTTACAATGATAGGAATAGTTGTTGGTAGTTCAGTTTAGTTGAAAAAATTTTTTTACTTTGTGTCTATCTGAGTATATGCACATGTGTGTACAGTGTCTGCAAAGGCTAGAAAAAGAGGTTAGATCCCCTGGAACTGGAGTTAAAAGTAGTTGCCAGCTGCCAGATGTGGGATCTGAACTTGAGTCCTCCAGAAGAGCAGGAAGCACTGCCTCTCTAGCCCCAGTTCAGTGTAATTTTGATTTGGACTTTGTTATTATAGGTCAGTTTGGGTACATGTTCATGTTAAGTGCTATCTGCATTTATTTTTGTTTGAATATTTATTGATATCTCTTGCTCATCATTTCAGAGGGCTTTTGGTATAAATGTGTCAATTTTTTACAAGCTCTTTGTCTATTAGATTCATTAACCTACTGGGTTGTAAATTGCAATTATTTTTTCTCAGTTTGTCATTTGTTTTCAGTTTCCTCGTGGTGGTTCAATGTCTTGTAAAAGTTTACTTTTTACATGGTCAGTTCTATCAGTCTGGTCCTTAGTTGTACCTGGGCTTTGAGGCAATGAAGGCAACTTAGCAAGCAGAAGGTTTTCTCACATGATAGAGAAGTTACTCTATTTCCTCCGAGCATTTGGATGGTTTCATTTTTAATATTTAAATCCCCAATCAATTTAAGATTTATCTCAGGTACGATATACAGAAGTGATCCCATTTTGTTTTTCCATTCTTACCACAATATCATTTAAGAGGTCTTTTCTTCCCTGGTGATTTGAGATATCACTTACAAATGCCTATTAATAAATGTTTCCTGTCACCAAAAAATGAAGAGTAATAACCACCTGTGAGGTTTGATGGCAAGGGAATTCTTGCACTGTGTGGAAAACTGGACTAAAAGTCTAAAATGACTTATTTTGCCTTTACTGTATCAGCTGATGATTCGCCTTTGGTTGACACAAGTGGAAGTGGTATCTGGTTACATCTTTTTCAAATGGTTTTAGCCATTGTTTATTAGTTAGAGGGCTAGTATTCTGAGGCTGTTAGTTGAATCATCAATTGCTTTTGATTACTGTGATCTGGTAACAATGACTCAAATGTTTTTGTAATGGTATGTTCCTGAGTTCTAAAATTAAACAAATGACTAAAGACTTTTACTGCATGAATTTGTAAAATTCATATAACAAAATTTATGTTCATGAAAATTCACTCCTTTCATCAAAAGATTTATTTTAATAAACTTTTCCCCCTAAAGTTTCAGATTGTGTAGCAAATATTCACCATGCCTGGATATGGAAAAGAGCAGTAGTAGTCAGGAAACTGGTACAAACTGTGAGTTCTTGAAGACTAGTACAAAGACGGGAAAAGGGGTGGAGCTGTTCAAAGTGTATGGGAGTTTTTTTTTAAATTCAAGCCTTGTGCTAGATTTCCTCTCTCTGTAAAATGATTTAAATTGGAATGTCTGTTTGCTTGGGACTATTTCTAACGTGCTTCACCACTCTGTTAGAATACTATAAACAAAAGTAAAGATAAGAAAGCTTATGTAAAATGTTTTTTCTAGTCAAGAGTAGGCTTTTAGTATGAACTCATAACTGGAACAATCCTCTCTTGCCCACTAGGCGAGATGCTGATAGTCTTGAACCTTTAAGGATAGGATCTGGAAATTTCGTCTATGGAAATGAAGAAACTTGGCTCTCAACCAAAGAGCTACCTTAGTGTGAATCTTAGTCTCTGGACAGGGTGGGATTCGAAGAGTATAAAGATGGAAATTGCCTTTCCAAACTGGTAGTTCGTTTTTCAAAACAGTTTGTCTCTGTGCCTTTATTGAAGAACAGTTTCATATACCCCAGTGAACACCAATTTATTTCATCTAAGGAGTGTTGAATTATTTTTATAACACTTATAATACTTTCAAATGAGGAGAATCAAAATTTAAAGAAAACTGCAAATTATCCTCAGGAAGAGCAGGCAGTCA
This sequence comes from Eospalax fontanierii, assembly GCA_035773235.1. Taxonomy (NCBI): domain Eukaryota; kingdom Metazoa; phylum Chordata; class Mammalia; order Rodentia; family Spalacidae; genus Eospalax; species Eospalax fontanierii. The sequence continues at coordinate 28,489,498 of CM069539.1, read as the reverse complement.
ACGAGTAGGGATGCACGAGAACATATTTAGTGGAAAGTGAAGCAGTATATTGCATGATCCTTTGAGGTTTCCTTTCACACTGTGTGTCCATGAAAGCACACTGGGGGTAAACTGGCAGTTTTGAATAATGCGAAGCTAAGAGAAGTTCTCTAAGAAGCACATGTTGTGTCAGATAGCAGCAAGTGTTATCAGAAACCAATGCCTCATAAAGGCTCTCTGAACAGCAAAGACAGATGATCTTAAGTTTTTTTGGGGGGTGTCTACATGGTTTGTGGTGTGCATGTGTGTGTCTTCCTGTGCAAGTGTGTGTGTGTGTGTGTGTGTGTACGCCAGAGTATCTTCCTTTATCTTAACTTTACTATAACAAAATGCTTAATTTTTTAATAAAGCCTATTTTTTTTAAAAAAAGCTTACTCTCTCTTTTCTCTAGAAGGTTCTCAAAATATGCTGCGGCAAATGCTGGTATATTTTCCGGTTGCTCCCTCAGAATCTCCCGTGTCAGTCCTTCAAGAAGATTTCCAAATCCTTGTGGAATTCGGTAGTGGGTGTTGGAGAATGGAATCGACATCTCCTTGGGAAGAACTGCCTATGGTACCTAGAGATTTATTAAAAAGTGTCCAATTTTTAATGTGCCAAATTTTAATTATACAGTCACAACAACTAAACTCACAGTCACAACTCAATTTCTCAGACCCAAATCTTCTGGACTTCAATTTTGTTTTTAAATGCCCTAGAACCCAAGGTCATGGAGATGGCTTAATAGAAAAAGACGCTTATCACCAAGCCTCACGTCTACAGTTCTATCCCTAGGACACACTGTGGAAGCACGAGATCTGACTCCTACAGGTTGTTCTCTGACTTCTGCACCTGCTATGGCACGCGTGCTTGTGCTCACACACAAAGTATGTGTAACAAAAAATTTTCATACAACACAAATCTACACATTTTTTCAGGAGTTATGAATTGTAGTATTATACTGATCCTTTTAATTGGGCAAACCATTGTTTTTTAATTACAAAATCACGTTTTCCCTATGACACTAAGCACTTTTTCTGTTTTCCTGTCCTAAAACTGGTTCTGCTACCGCTCAATATTTAGAATGATTGTTGAAAACCTAGTTTAATTAATTTTACATTTCTGAGAAGGCCCTGTTTAACGTCTAAAATTTTAAAAATTTAACTAGTTTTAAGTACTAGAAATTAATTTGTTGAATGAAATTTCACTCCCCCCCCGCCCCCCGCTCCCGCCACCACTTCTAACACACGATCTAGGTCTTGAAGAACCTCCCTGTTCTGGGATGGGGGTTCAGAAAGGGAGAGAAGGCCATGGTTTTGAAATCTTAGCTTTGGAAGTTTCTGGAGTCTTGTTTCCTGGTTTGGTCCCGCCCAGGCCTTCTATTGTGTAATAGAGGGCTGGTTTAAAGGATGGTGGACCCACAGCCGGCTGGTCCCTACCTAGGGGCTGGCCAGTCGCGGTCAAGAGGGTTCACAAGGAACAAGACGGGGTGCTGAGGGGCTGGGGGCCTGGGGCGCCTAATCTGAGGACAGCCTTCTCGGCCTCTTTTGGGGTAAGCAGGGGATGACCTATGGTATCACCGTAGGGCTGTGAAACGCCCAGGTGAGACCGTGCGCACTGAGAGGGCCGACCAGGGGGAAGACAGGTCAAACCGTGGGCGGGACGTCGAGCCCTAACGTTCCAGATTCTCCAAGAACCGGCTGCCTGGGCTCCTGGTCCGCTCCAGGTTCCCCAGGTGTCGGCGATGACGGGAGAACAGGACACACGAAGGAAAAAGGCGAGGCCTCCGCGTTGGCGAGGGAGTGGGGAACCGCCTCACCTCTTCTTTCTCGTCCAGCTGGTGCCGATGGTTCCGGTTGTTTTATCTCGTTGCTGGGTAACCGTTTTTTTTTTTTTAAACTACGGCGGCCGGGAAGGATCGGGGAGCGCCGCGTGCTTATCCGCAGATGGTTTCGCGGACTGAAGGCCCAGGGGTGGGGCCGGCTCCTCGCCCGCCCAGGCCCCGCCCACCACGCAATCGGCCCCGCCCCCCACGAGTGCCCTTTTCTTGTCCCGCGCATTGACCGACAACCTTCGCGAGCATGGTTGCCCCGCGGTCTGTGTTTGGGCTGGCGCTGCTCCTAATCCTGCAGGCCCGCAGAAGTGCAGGTGAGGTAGCTCTTCTCTGCCGGACCCTTGCTTCTCGGGTCTTCTGCGGGATTCCCTCGCACTCAGGATCGGGTGTGATCCCGGATCAGGACCCGTCTTCTTCCACCCAGGCCTAGTGTGCAGGTGTCTGCGGGACTGATACCACCCGGCGTCCTTAACTCCCGGCCGAGGGAGAGTTTGGTTTCTTTGAGTGGGGGAGGCGCTAATGTGCCCAGACCGAAGCCTTAAGGGGGAGCTCAGAGAGAAGGGGGCGAAGCCAGTTAGATAATATTTGGAAACAGGTGACTGAGTCATCCAAAAACACTTCAGCGCCTACCCCCTCAGTGGTGCCCTTGGGAGGGCTTCTATCGGAATGGGTGCCTCGAGGGAATTAAATTTTAGTAGTTTAAGTGGTTATTAGGGCTAAGGAATTCAACCCCCACACTAGCTCAGAATAATTTAAAGCTCAGGTTTGAGTGCTGGTGCAGCTTAGAGATAATTGGTGGAGGGATAATACTCGTCACATTGGGGAGGAGGCTGACTCAACATTGGTCATTGCGCAAGTCAGAGCCTGCCATTTGAAAAGCCTAGGCTGGACACTGGCTTGCAGCATGGAGATAGCAGAAAAACAAGAACTGTTCTTGCAAATTAAAGTGATAACACTGTCCCCTCCCCCAAGAGATTTAAGTGAAGAAATGAAATATGAGATGTTGGGCATATAGCTTAGTGGTAGAGCTCTTGGCTAGCATGCTGGAGAAATGGGCTCCCTTCAGCACAATAAATAAGAAGTGAAAACTGAGGTGGGAGAATGGCATGACAGGTCCTACCTGGGCACAGGCAGCGGCCCATACATGGGTTTTCAGAGATTCAAAGCTACTAAACTCTACTAGCCAGTCCCCAACTCTCATCCCTACTCAGTGACTGGTGCCATCAATCATTGGAGATGATGAGGAGGTGCAGAAGAGAGAGCCATTATTTATTGCTTTTTCTGTATAAGGGCTGACACCATTAATATCACCATTTTATGTCCTTTGGGTCATATTCTAAGCACTTGACTCCTCCCCTTCATTTTTATCATGGAATAAAGAGTTGTAAGTAGCAGTTAAAGGACTCCTGAGCTCACCACCCAGTTTGAGAGCTAGAACACTGTAAGTTTTGTTAAGACTGTCTGAATTAAGGCTCCGTTTGCTGGGTTTCCCACCCACAGGGTAACCACTGTCCTAAATTTTCTATTAGTGCACTAGTAATTATGGCCCCTTCCCCACAAAGCTCATTTCTACTTTTCTGTTTCAACTCCCAAATGAAGGGAGAAATGAAACCCTTAAAAAAATCATGTTGAGTATGCCTTGTCTTCACACACACAGTTACCCATCTTTCTGATTCTTCCTTTTTGTCTGTTCCTCAGTATGTTCCACTTTTCAGTTTGGAATTGAGCTTTATAAGGATAGGGCATATAATTTTTCTTTGCATTTCCATTATAATCTAACTGTAGCAAAATGGGAATTGCAGTAACTTTGGGATTAGATGATGCGGCTTCTAATCCTGTCATAAACTACCTTCTGATTTGGGGTTAAAGAAGTATAATGTCTGCAGGGTCTTAAGTACTCTGTCACAAGAGTAAGTTCCTAGAAGACTGGGAGAGCTCTGGTAGCAAGAATTTTTATTTATTGTTGGTATAGTTTCTTCCTTCCATTGTTATGGCCCCCAATATGTAAAACAATGCCTGTCACACAGTAGATATCAATAAAATATTTATTGACTTTATGAGTATGTGATCTACTTTTTAAAAATGCTTAATCTATTTGTGCCTTAGTCCCTTGATCAGTAATATGGTTATACCTAATGATCAGTAAGTAACACGACTGTACTATCATTATAAAGATGCTTTCCACTTCTAAGATTCTTTCTCTCATCATAAAGCCATGTACAAGGAGGCTTCAGAAATGTGTGTTGGCAAACACAGACTGGCTTGAAAAGACACCCCCTCCCCCCACGGCTGCTGGTTGCATGCTCAAATATGGAAGTGTTTTCTTCACTTCATTCCTCTTCTCAGATCCTCTCTACTTATCTTTTATTTATGGCTTTGATTTTTGGCTTTTGTTCTGTACCTACCCGAGACAGGGACCTCCTACACATGTGTCCCCTGGTTTCCCCAGCAGGCTGACAACCTGTTTATGCAATTCTGGGATGTTGTGGTCCTAGAGTATTTAGCTCATGGTACTTGTGCATGTTTGGCTTGTTAGTTCTTCTCAGTGATCTTTGGTTGTCATGTAGATTTCTGGAAGAGAGAGAGAGAGAGAGAGAGAGAGAGAGAGAGGAGAGAGAGAATAAAAGAGAAGAAAGAGGAGAGAGAGAGCTCTAGGATTCTTAGGAGACTAGTCTGTTACTCTACAAGCAGTGTAAACAGGCTCCCGTGCTGGTGAGGAGATCCCATTAGCTGCACTGCCCTGTTAAGTATATAGCCTAAGGGAACTGCCATCCTTTGTATTTTTCAGGGAGGAAAATGTCAGCCTTGTTAATTCGGATTCTCTTTCCTGCCTAGCATTCTTATTTTAAAACCTTAAAAAACTTAAGTTTTGTAAATTATTTTCTTTTGGGAAATTTTGATCCTTTTTGTTGCAACAAAACTGGATCTGAGTTTTATGATTTTCCTAGTTAAATTTTGATGAGCTCACTGAGATCATTTGGATCAATGTTTGTTATTTAAAACGTACTTCGATATAGGTTGGGAGTTAAAAATAGGAATGATCTCTATGAGTGAGTTCTTATTCAGTCTTGTTAGTGACTCTCAGCACAGAATCCACAGATGCAAGTGTGTATCTTCTTTTCTTTGCTTGTGAAGTGGATAAAATTGTAACATCTTCTTTCCTTAGCTGTGTTGACCTGTCTCTCCCTGACCTTATTAATTTTTGTGTCTTGGTTTATCTGAATTTACCTGAGAAGGAAAGAGACTTGCCACCAATAGTAAAAAAACAAAAAACAAAAAACAATTGAGTTATCAAAAAACCATAAGAGAAATGATTTGAAGGGGATCAGCACTGGTAGACTGGGAAGGAAGAGATAAGACGGGAAACTACTAGAGAAGCTATGTTGTAGACAGGCATGCTTTTTTATTTTCTGCTTGCTACTAGGAGTGGGCACAGGAATGGAAAGCTGGAGAAGGAAGTAGTTTATTTTTCTCATAAACACCATCTGTGAGGTGCATGGAAGGTTCATGTTAATGATTTGAGGGAGGAAAGTTTAGTGGTTACGGCCAAGTTTTAGAACAAGGGGAGAAGGAAGAAGAAAGTGTGTCCAGTTGTTGCCCTGGGCTCTGGGTTTTCCTTAATGGCCACCTTGTGTTATGAGGCCTTATTGGAAACTGTTCTTGTGCTGTTGCTTGTCTAATTAAGAACAATGGGATCTAGTTTTAGAAGATTAAAAAGCTTAAGTACACTCAAATTATTTTGTACAGAGATTATATGTTCCTTTCTGTTTCACCAGAATCTCCCAGATGATGTTCCTCTAAGTGTTTGTTTAATTTTTTAGGTATCGATTTTCGCTTTGCCTCCTACATTGATAATTATATGGTACTGCAGAAAGAGCCTTCTAGGGCAGTGATCTGGGGCTTTGGTACACCCGGAGCCACAGTGACAGTGACCTTACGCCAAAGTCAGGAGACCATTATGAAGAAAGTGACCAGTGTGCAAGGTAAGATAGCCCATTCCCTGTTCAGCTACTGTCTTCTTCTGCCACCTGCTGGATTATCTGAAAATGAATGTTTATGGCTCCAGCTCAGGCTGGCCATCCATCCATCCATCATCCATCATCCATCCATCATCCGTCCACCCATCCATTCATCATCTATCCTTAGAAGTTTTTTGAGCATTTACTCTAAGATAGGACTGAAGATAACACCAATAATCACAAGACTCAAAGTCCCTGTTAAGAAGCTCACTGAACAGAACAAATCATATCATAGTGTGATGAATACTATGATAAAAACATCTATGGAATGCAATGAGATGTGGAGAAGAGACATCTACCTCAGTTTGGGTGGTATGAGAACATTTCCACAAAAGGTGGCATTTGGGCCGAATCACATATAAAAACGGCAGTGGAGAGTAATATGGATCAGTAATGGTCCGCTTGTGGAGGACCTCGGTTTGGTTCCCAGGACCTATATTGGGTGGCTCACAATTACCTTAAACTCCAGCTTCAGAGGATCTGATGTTCTCTTCTGGTCTCTGTAAGCATGTGTATGCACATAGTGTACATACTACACTCAAATTCTCACATAAAATAAATAAATCTTTAAAAATTCTTTTTTAAGGAGAGGCGATTTGGAGGTCTGACAAAGAGTATTGGCTATGGAACTCACAGTCTAGGTTCTGATTCTAGTGCTGTTATTTAATGAGTGCACGGCTTTTAATATCCAACATCTCTGGGACACATCTTCATTGTAAAGCGGCGTGGTCATAATCCTTATTGTATTCTTGTGAGGATTAAATGAATTAATACCTAAAACAAGTTGGTGCAGTGCTTGGCACTTAACTTTGAGTGGTCGTTATTGTTATTTACCCAGTCATTCAAATATTTACTGAGTGCCTACTATGTGCCAGATACTGTGCTAGGGGCTGGTGAGACAATAATGAACAAAAAGAAATAGCCTCTCCTGTAGTGAAGCCTGAAGGTTAGGGGAGGAGGCAGGGAAATAAATGATACAGTTACGTGTGATAATGCAGTGGTGAGGGCTTAGTGGGGTGGTGGGGTAAGGAACTTAGGCTAAGGCTGGTCTTGAAGGAGGAGGAGTAGAAATTCAGTAGAGGGAACAGCCTGGGCAAAGGCGAGGAGATAGGAGCCCATGTGCATCACTGGAGAAATGCCTGGCTGCCAGGTTGATCTGGGACACGAGTGACTGGTAGTGGATGACAGATGGGAAAGTAGGGAGGCTTGTTTATCTTTGCTGAAGCATGGATATCCTGTATCTATGGATTTTAGGCAAGAAAAGCACATGAGCAGATTGATATGGTTTGACAATCTTAAGATGGGAGCTGTGGTGCTGTTAGAAGGCTCTTATAATATGCAGATAATACGTGGTGAGGGTTTCGCCCAAGAGGGTGGTGGAAAGGATGAAAGTTCAAGGGGAGAATTAGTGGTTTTCATGAGCAGAGAGAGACATCTCATACGGGGTCTCTATGCAGAAGAGACAAAGATGTAAAAGACAGTGTGTGCAGGAGGTAAAGCTAGACGTCTCTACAGGAAATCATGCTGGAGGTAGCTCTGGACCTATGGAATATAGAAATGAGGGTGAAGCAAGTGAGGAGATGATTCTGGAGCCGGCAGAGTTAAATGTACAAGTTAGTGCAGTGACTGGAAGCAAATGTGGTGGGAAGCTGGTGGAAGTCTTTTAGTGTGCCCTGGAAAGGATTACTGTGTTAGTATTGTCAGTACACAGGACCAGTTATCCAACTCAGTGTCATTTTGACCCTGGTGCTGCGTCTTCAGAACTGAGCAAATTTCTATTCATCAGGCATTTAAAAATGCTTATATGCCGGGCATAGATTCAAGGAGAGGATTTGTATTTCTTGAAGTTTTAAGAAGTATCTCTCTCTCTCTCTCTCTCTCTCTCTCTCTCTCTCTGTGTGTGTGTGTGTGTGTGTGTGTGTGTGTGTGTGTATGTGTATGTGTGACTGGGAACTGAATTTAGGGCTTCACACATGTTAGGAAAGTGCTCTACCACTGCCTTGTATTCCCAGATCAAGACTTTTTCAAGGTAAGAATGTTGGGCAAAAGCAACAGACCTGAAGGGGAAGCCAGCTGATGAACACCTGGTTCTTTGTAGATTTCCTTGGCAGTGGTGACTTGTGAGATGTACTTTTGAGTTCTAGAACTATCAATGCTTTCTGCATGATCTGGCTTCAAATGGGCTGTGTAGCTGAGAATGACCATGAACTTCTGATTCTCCTGCATCCAATTCCTAAAGGCTGGTACGATAGGCACGAGCAGTCACACCCACTTTATGCAGTGGCAATGCTGGGGATACACCCAGGGCTTGTGCATGCCAGGCAAGCACTCTATTAACTGAGATATATCCTCAGTCCATTTAAAAATACCTTATTGATGTGTATGAATGTATTGCCTGCATGTATATAAGTATATCTGCATCATGCAATGCCTATGGAGGTCAGAAGAGGGTGTCCAATTCCCTGGAGTTACAGATGGTTGTTAGCTGGTATGTGGGTGCTGGGAATCAACCACGAGTCCTCTGCAAGAGCAGCCAGTGCCCTTAACCTCTGAGCCATCTCTTCAGTCTAACTGTACCCATTAAAAAGAAACGCGTGAAATAGTGAGTTTCCTTATGGTGTTCTCATACACTTGTCATTGCCCTTGTTTCATGTTCATGCCCCTGCCCCTGCACTCCCTACTCACTCCCCTTTCTTCTTCCACATAGTCCATGTGCTTTCATATCTCAGATAGATAGACAGCTAGCCAGACAGACAGCTAGATATTGCATATGAGAGAAAACATGGTATTTGTCTTTCTCAGTCTGGCTTATTTTGCTTAATATGATATGTTCCAGGTCTATCCATTTTCCTAAAAATTTTATTCCTTCTATATCTGAATTAAAGTCCATTGTAAGTGTGTACCACATTTTTTTTTTCATCTGTTGATGAGCATCTAGGCTGGTTTCTTTTCTTGGCTATTGTGAATAGTAACTCAGTAAACACAGATGTGCTACATGATATGCTGATTTAGCCTCTTTCAGGAATATATCTAGGAATATTCCTTCAGGTATAGATGGATCGTATGGTCGTTGTACTTCTAGCTCTTTGAGCACACTGATTTTCATAGTGACCATACCTGTTTATATTCCCATTAGTGTGTAACGGTTCCTCTTTCCTTACATCCTTATTTGATTTCTTAATGATAGCTATTCTGACTGAGGTGAGATAGACTGTCTCAGTGTAGATTTTAATTTTCTTCCCTCCCTCCCCCCTCCCTCCCTCCCCTCTCTCCCTCCGTTCCTCCTCCCCTTTCCCTCCCTCTCCTCCTCCTTCTCCCTCTCCTCCTCCTCCTCCCCCTCCTCCCCTTCCCTCCCTCTCCCCCTCCTCCCTCTCCCCCTCCTCCTCCCCCTCGTCCTTCTCCTCCTCCTGCTTCTTATTTTCAGATAAGTTCTCATATATTCCACGTTATCCTCAAACTTACATTTGAGGATGACTTTGTACTCCTGATCCTCCTGTCTCTATCTCTTGCGTACTACAGGGTTACAGGTGTGTGCCATCACACCCAGCTTCATTATAATCTTAATTTCCCTTAATGGTGGCAGATGGTCAATATTTTTTATATATTTGTCAATTATTTTCATTTCTCCTTTTGAGAACTTTTTTTCAATTAATTTGCCCGTTTATTTGTTGGATGCTAGTTTCTTTGATGTTTTCTACTTTGAGTTCTTTATAGAGTCTAAATATTAATTCCCTGTCAGATGTGTAGTTGGCAGAGACTTTCTCCCATTCTGTGGGCTGTTTTTGCACCCTAGCAGAGCTTCACCTTTGTGCTGTGTCCATCTTAGACATGAGTAGCGTCATCTGCAAACACTGGCCCTCTCAGTACCTGGTACCGATTACAAATCCAAAGAACTGCCATGGTTTAAAAATAAGACCTTGGATTTCTTTTGTGCTAATAATATTTCCAATAAATATCCAGGAGGTGGCCATCTACTTAGTATTATAGAGATAGATACGGAAAGCACATGGGATTATACAGCAATTCAGTTTTAAAATTGTTCATATGCTTTATTCTTAGAGTCTCACCTCCCTATGCCCGTTTCAGAACTACTGCTTGAGGTGGGCAGAAGTGGGACAGGAAGGTAGATAGTGACAGGAAGGAATAAAAGGTAATCATCAAAAGACAAGCCTCCTTTACAGTTATTGAGAACCTGCCCCTTTATCTTCAGTTCAATTTAATAAATGTCTATCAAGGTCTTGCTGCACATGAAACACTAAGCTACCAACCCTAGGAAAATCCAGAAAGAACACAAATGGTGTCCATCCTCCAGAAGCTCACTTTGTTAAGCTGTCCTCTCACACTGAGTGGTGGAAGTTCAAGCAGTGTTCTATTTGTTCCACTGCAAAGTGACATACTGTTTGGAGTTATAATAGCCAGAAGAACATAAGGGAATTAAGTGATTTGTAGACTATTGATGATCAAATCACAGGAATAAGGATTGATGTTATTGGTGGTAGTTGATTCATTCATCAAATTTTTTTGAAATTTCAGCTTAGAAAGGTGAGCAAACCTGTTTCAAGTAAGATGGGCATCTTATTCTCGTCCTGCCTGTAAAGCAGAATGAATCATGTTCTTTGGAATATAGACATGTAAGACAATTCCTAGAGAAGTCAAGAGAATGTCTCTTAAAAGGCATACTGCAGGAGCTGGGGAGAGGGGCTTAAGAGCACTCACTGACTGCTCTTGCAGAGGACCCAGGTTTCCAGCACCTATATGGCAGCTAACAACCATTCGAAACCCAGTTCCAGGGATCTGATGCCCTTTTCTGGCCTCTGTAGACATTGCATGCATGTAGTACACTTATGCAGGCGAAACACTCATAAAAATAAATAAGTAAATAAACAAGACATACTACAGGGGATATTGGATGGTGGCTGGCTTCTATTTTGGACTTTGATGAGAATTCTGAGGTTTTCTTAACTGGATAAATTCAATTTTCCACTTTGAGTACCTTTGAAAATATTTATCTTACTACCTATAATTCCTAGAGACTAGAACAAAGTAGGATTTGACAGTCAAAGCTTTTGTCCATCAAACTGACACTTAGATAGTAAAGAAATCAAAAGCAGAAGGATGAGCTGGGTGTGATAGCACATGCCTTTAATCCCAGCACTTGGGAAGAAAAGCAGGGTAATCTCTGAGTTTGAGGCCAACCTGATCTATGTAGTAGGTTCCAGGCCAGCTGGGCCACAGGAAGATCCAGTCTCAAAAAACTGAGAAACTGAACTGGTTCAAACCATGCTGTCAATTGACACATAATGATTCTTTCAGACAGGAATAAAATCAGAGAAAGTAAGGCATCTACTCTTACTTTGACACCCATCTCAAGGGTGTGTGAAACAGTTGGGTTTGGCTATTTGTCTTTGTCTTCTTGATTGAGGGAGAGAGAGTCATTGGTTCTAACTTAGAAAAATGCCCCTTCTCCCATTGCTCTAGTGGCTTGTTTATTTTATTTGTTTTGTATGCTACAAGCTAGCTATCACAAACTTATGTGCTTATAGCAGCACACCTTTAACATCTTGTGATTTCTGCAGGTCTGAAGTCTGGTCATGCCGGAGCTCAGATCTAACCATGCCAATCTGAAGGTTCTGGCTAGGCTGTGTTCTCAACTGGAGGTGTGACTACAGAGCAGTGTTTCCAAGCTGCCTTAGGTTGCTGGCTGAATTCATTTCCTCGAGGGCAGATTGTGTGGCAGCATCTCTGTTCCTTCAGATCTCTGACCTCTAGACCCTTTGTTAAAGGGCTCTGAATGCCACTTATGGGGGCCTTTAATCACGTCTGCAAAATCCCTTCACCTTTTCTGTATAATATAACCTACTCACAAGATTGACATCTTACCATTTCTTCTGCTGTTTTCTATTTCTTGAAAGCAAATCACAGATTCTGTTTGCTCTGGAAAGGAGGGGATAATACAAGGCTGTAATTTTAGAGCTTACCCTAAGGTGTGTCTGCCACAGAATACTATAGTTTAAATAATTTTCATAGGCAGTTTTATTAATATAAAGTGTTTAATCTTCAAAAAATTTTGTATTCTTCTTTAGTGGTAGTGGATTTGAATTTTAAGTTATAGAATAAAAATAGATCCACAAGGTCTAATTTACAGTGAGACCTTCTTACTGGTAAAACAGTGACATGTTGCAGCTGGTGAAGAGCCAGGGTTCTGGGTGGAGAAGCCAGCAAGGCTACTTTAAGCTCTAGGTTTTTCTTCTTGGGATACTTTTCTTAGCATCTGATAATTTGGATACAATAACCTGCAAAATAATTAAATTGATGTGGATAATAATCAAGAAAGTATTTTGTGACTAATTATGTCTCTATACAAATTATTTTCATTTTTCCCTTTAGATTGTTTGCTGTTTTCCATTTTGAGACTGGAGTTAATTGGGGTACATGGAGAGAAAGAGATACAGAGTTTTTGCTTTACTTAGGCCCTTGGCTATAATATGCAGATCAACAGTAAGAAGCAGACCACCAGATAGGCTGTTACATGTGAAAACATAAAGCCCCAGTCAATTTGCATGGCTTTCTCATCAGCGTAGCCCAGGGTAGGAGTTTATTTTTGTCATTTATTTGATGGAGTACTTGGCACATGGTATGCACTCTAAGTAGCTGTATAATGAAGAGAGGAAATTAATCTTCCTTGATGGTAGAAAAAAGAATGCAAGGATGCAGAGATTTGAATGCAACTGAATGAAAATGAAAATTTACAGAAACACGGACCAGGATTGGCAAAAGAGAGAATAAAGTAGCAAGTGACTGCTGTCCAGAAGGCAAGATCAGAGCAGCTGGCTCAGAAAAGCAAAGGACCCACAGAAAGCTGTTGGATGATGTGCCCAAATTCAGTGATGCTGAGTTTTATGGTTGAAAGCCTGAACTTACTATTTGGATTCATCCACATAGTCTTGATGGATTAAAGGATCTTCTAAAAGGTTCTTAACTGACCTATGGTATGATTCCCTTCAACCTGTCCTAAACTGATAAGCCAAGGAATCAGTTCTCCTTGTGAAACATGGCAGCATCTGCCTTTATGACCCCTTTCATGCCTCTAGTCTAAGACACATCATTTCAGTTGCTGCTTCCTATGACACTACTCACACAGGAGTAAATTCCATCCATTTACATGAGTTGTCTCTGAGATTGTCTGCCCATCAGTGAACTCTCTGCAGTGTGCTGTTTCTTCTGATCTGATAGGAAGCCGATGTATCCTAAAAGCATTGTGTTGGACACATTTTTCTCTTTTCAAGTAGGAGAGGGAAAATGCTAGAAACCAAAAGACCTTGAAGCTAGTTAGCTGAGGAGTCTCTTTTGGAAACTGAAGGCACATTTCTCTGGGAGGAAAGATGTTAGAATAAGGGCTCAGTACTGAGGCCTAGTTTTCCTTAGGCTCTAGGCCATAGAAGCTCATCCTGTGGTACTGTGCTTTGTCATTCCCCTTCCTGTATTTTTATTACTGGGCAGCAACATTTGTCTGAAGTGCTGGTGAGGGGGTAGTTTTTGTCACCAGCCATGTGTGCTGGGTAGGCTAGGGAAGATACTTAGTTAATAGCAGTAATCAGGAACACACTGAACTGCAGTAGAAGACTCAGGAATTACCCATGCTAGGCTTTCTAGAAGTTGACCTCATCACCATAAATGAGTAATGGCAGTGGTAGAAGGACAACTTCAGTGAGATGTGTCAGTGCAGGAAGCCTGGAAAGACCTTGGCAAGCCTGTATTAGGACAGATTGGAGCGTCTGCCTGCTCAGAAGTATGAGCCATACGGAGCACATCACACCTGTGCGACACAATCTGTACTAGCTGCCCACTGTTTCCAAAACAGTGATTTTTCTGGTTTAGGTGAATTATACATTTAATATGTTGGTTGTCTGGCTATCAGTCATAGATATACAATAGTGAGCACTTGGACCTAAGCCTAGCTGACCTTCTTGAGGTGGGGTAGCTCAGCTTGGTTATGTTTTTGAGAGGAGCAAACATTTGGACATTTCCTCCAACATTCTAAGCAACCTCCTGTGGCCTAAGCATTTGCTAATTTCCTAATATGTGTCCAGACAGCTCATGTTTCTGCCTAGTTCTTGCTGAGAAAGAGCCTCACACAGTATCTAGCACATAGTGGGCACTTAGATATGTTTTTTCTTCTCAGAGGATGGTGTAATAACTTCAGGCTGTTCTGTTTCTAGGTCTCCCCAGTCTGTTCCTTTGAATTTATATTGATCTGAGGGCAAAAAATGATGAACCAATTCATATTTGACATTTTCATTTTAAAATGTTCATTTCTCTCCCGTTGTCTTGTTTTTTGGAATTTGGATGCATACTTTTGCCATTTTGAAGGTGGTATTTTCCTTCAGTCCCTGAGTATGATGTTGATAGCAGATCTAATGACTGAGAAGTTGAAAGAGGAAAGGCATGGTTTCTGAGGCGCAAGCTCTGATTTTTTGAAAAAGGGTCTAGGATAACTTCTCATCTCCTTAGTTAAGTCCAGACACCTTAAAGTCTTGTTTACAATTCTAAAGAGTGTTGATTGGGCAAGTTAAAATACCTTTTTCACAGGGATTAATTTATATGCCTCCCACTACTTGTTGATGAGTCGGCTTCCCCTTGTACCTGTTTGTGGACAGGAGAATCCGTGCTACTGGTAGCATTAATACTTGTTAGCAACATGGGAGGAGTTGGGGGTCCATCACAAGGGCGATCCTGCCCAGCAAGGGGAGGATTCAGATTGTGATTTTCTATAACGTGTGCTCAACGTTTGATTGGATAATTGCAAGTTAGTTTGTGGTGCTGTGTAAATCAGAAGGATTAGATTATGTTAATATTGACAGTTGGATAGTGTAATGAGAATTTCTATTTTATGTTTTTTTAAACTAAACTTACTTGAATCTTAATCTGTGTGTATTTTTGTCTTAGCCTAATTTAGGATTAAAACTGAGTAATTTTTTTTTTTTTGATTGCCTAAGTTAAAAATAAGAGGGATTGGTACAGATTAAGGATAAAAATACTGCTGTTCCATTGCCTTGCCTGAAATTTGGCCAATTTTTATAGTTTTGAGTAGAGTTTATCACAGAGACTGGGTATAGCCACAAATGAGTGTGGTCAGGCTGTGGTTTCATCCTAGGTGACTAGTTGACTAATCCCTTGGAGGCCTGTTTTGTTTCAGTCTCTAATACCTGGATGGTGGTACTGGATCCTGTGAAGCCCGGGGGACCTTTTGAATTGATGGCTCAAGAGACTTTGGGAACTATGAATTTTACCTTGAGAGTTCATGATGTCTTATTTGGAGATGTCTGGCTCTGCAGTGGGCAGAGTAACATGCAGATGACTGTTTCACAGGTAATTTGCAGAGTCTCAGCAACAATAAATAATGTGGTGAATAAAGAAAAGAAAGTAGGAGGCGGGAACGAGGAGAAGGCAGGACTGTTTTGTATTTACTGAGTACTTACCAACATCTCATCTTGTGCTTTCATGTTAAATAATTTGATTTAAAACTTTAAGAAGTAAGTTATTGGTTAAATTGGAAGTTATAGATTTGCACTAACTGTGTTTTTTAACTCTGATTTTTCTCCCTTAAGAGGTTAAAGGTTCCTACTGTCCTTGGTCTGTCTCCAAAGTTGAGTTTCTGCTGTAGTTGATTTTTCTTTTCTTGCATTTCTTCAGTATCCATTTCTCTGTTTTTGATAATTATTTAAAATTGAGGTTTCAAAAATCTATGCAGGTAGATGATGATTTCCATTCAGTTCTCTTTTTGAAAAAATTCATGAGAATGCTTTCGTGTACTTTAGGATTTCTTGTTTGTTTGTATAGATTTTATTTTTTTTAGGTTTTTTTTTTTCTCTCAAGAAAACCTATCATTAAACAATGCTGCCAAAAATGCTACTAAAAAGATCTGTTTGACATATCTACTTCATTTTACCATGTTTTCTAATTTACAATCTAAATTCTTATATTCATACCGTCCTAACCAGTATTTTATGAGCCCTTCTTTCCTTCCCTCCTTCCTTCCTTCCTCCCTTCCTCCCTTCCTCCCTTCCATATGTGGAAGCATTTTGAATGCTTATTAAGCTAAACTTGGCCTGCATGCCATTAGTGTACATGAACGGACACAGATGTAAGGTTTATCCCAATAGAAAGTGTGGTTTCGTGCAGAGGTGGAATTGTTAATGTAAGGAAAACAGTACTTTCCTTAATGTTTTAATTGTAGTTCTGTATTTATACAGAAAGGCATGGACCAGATATGTTTGTGTCTGCAGATACAAATTCTACAGAGTAACTTTCTCAATAACAGTCTACGCCAAGGGATCCCATCCCATTTTCTGTCAAGCTGAATCAGATCCTGATTGTTAAGAGTAAACACATTCTTTCTGTCTGGAATTTACTCTTCAGCATGCTCTGTACTAAGCCAGGGCTAAGAGCTCTGAGATGCAGGGGAACAGAAACAAGATTCCATCTGGAACATATGTGTTAATTTTTTTTTCCTCTTTTCTCTCTCAATGATACACTTAGTTTGCAAGACAGCATTTTAGGTGCTGATCTTATCAAAAGCCACATCTTCTAGTCTTTTATCAGTTTGCAGAACCTTATTTTTGATCAGAAGGATGCACTACACCGCTCCTCTTTTATTCTTTTTGCTCCTTTCCCTGTACAGACTCCCAACGCACACAGGCACACATGCCCGGCGTCTGTCTCGTTTTTCTTTCTTCCTTTCATATGACTTTTCTGAGGAGGTGAGGTTCTCACTATAACCTACCACTCTTCACATTCAAAGAAGGAAATGGCAGATTGTCTGCCCATCTTGTTGTTAGGGTAAAGTAGAATTTTAAAATTGAATGTTATTTATAACACTGAGTGAGATGTTTATAAATGGAGAAAAATCTAAATGTTCATCTGTCGCCTCCCAAGTCAGGGTAGGTCTTAAGACTTGGATATTTCTAGGGAGGCACAGGAAAAGATGGCCAGTGCCATTCAGGAACCCCAACTTTCAGTAGCTTGGCCTTCTTTTCATTCTAATTTTACATGTAGAGAAATTAATACAGAAGAGACTGGTGGGTACTACCTTCCATTAACAGGCTCCTGTAAGCATAGTAGCTGGCTTATTTGTAGTTATTACTTCAACTTTAGGACTGCCATATTATACTGTAGTAGAAGATAAAACAACTTACAGAGACTCGGGATCCTTTGGAATCAATTTTAAGTGTCTGTGTCCACCATGCATGTCCGTGTGGGCATGTGCACACATTCACATCCACATGTACATTCACATGCACACACACACATCTTGCTTTCCCTTGCAGGCCCTATGCTAAGATTCTCCAAGGAAATAGATTCTTGATGTGTCTTCATTAATTCAAGAATGTGGTATAAAGGTTACAAAATGAACACTGGTGAGCAGCTGCTTTGATGGCGAATGGTCTGGTCCCTGGAGAGACAGCGGTGCTCTCCTTCAGCCCAGGCAGCGTTAATGACTTCAAATACCTTGGTATTCATTTACATCCTCATTTAAATACTTGGTAGAGAAATAATTACACTGAGGTGTTTGATGAGATGAAATCTGATCTCAGCAGATGGAGTAAGGCTTCTCTTTCATCAGCAGGGAAACCAAGTGTCATTTAAATGAAAATCTTCCTGAAATCTCTTTATTCCTAAGTTTGCTGTCAATATCCCAGAGGAAAGGCTTCCATCAAAAGACAATGATACTGGGAAAGGACGCCAATTTCAGATGTCATTGTCATCAGGTACAGCAGGAATTTTCCCCACCCCCATTTTTGTTAACAGTGTGACTTTCAAGTTCTGGCCAATGTGAGTAAAGAGGGAAGCCTTCCAGCTAATGTTTTGGATCCAGTTCCTTGTGCTGGTAACAATACAGGAGAATGCCAGCCATCCTGCCTCAACTGGCCTGGCAGTACCCAGGCAGTGTTAGCAATGGGGCTGAAAGACAAGTAGCATATTCTCCCATCCTGCACGCTCCCCTCCCCCCAAGCTGGCATCTCATTGCCATGAGCTGCTTGCCTTCCTAGCAGTGCGGAAGCTAGTGTGGGTGGAGAGCATGAAAGCAGCTTCATCCACTGTTTCCATGGAAACAACACACGATGCTTCGTGCTGAGTGCAGAACTGAATTTCAAGGGAGGCGAGTTTTTACAGGTACTTACTGCTGGAAAATAATTTCCCTGCCAGAGTACACTGTGAGCGCAGGAGCCTGTTCTTACTCTTTGTCATCTATTTTACATTAAACTTGCCAGGTAAGATACTGAAGGAACAGATCAGGATTTCCAATGGACTTTTCTTGAGACCACATGTAATTTATGTCCTGAATGTGGAGACCCCAGTAACCCTGACAGGTTGGAGCTGCTGTTTCCCAGGGGGCACTTCGAGCTGTGGGCTCCCATAGTGACCAAAGAGCAATTTCATTTGCATCTGGCCTTGCACTTAGCTGCAGCAGGCATCATGGCCAAGTCAAAGGCGATTCAAGGGGCAGTGAAATGCTCTGTGGGGGCACCCTGGATACTTTATCCTTTCTCTCCTTCCACTGTGGGCCTGAGGGCCAGCTGTGTTCTTTGAGGTGAGTGGGAGGAACAGCAAGCCAGCTGCCCTCTCTGTGGCTGAAGGCCAATAGAAAGTCTCCTGGCCTCTTTTGCCTTCACTGTGGCAGCCGGACTCAGCTGGAGAGCCTGTTCCCTGCGGTGAAGCGTAGCTGAATTTCCTGATGATCTTCTTGGTCCTTTGTTTTGGGAGAAGCTGAACTAGCTCTGGAGGATTGAGAGGACTCAAGAGAAAACATGCACACAAATAAAAAAGCAGACCAAGATATTTCCAGTCTGTTCTTTTAAAAATAACAGGGGAATAAAACCCTTAAAAAAACAGAATTAAGAGAAATAGTTCTTGTGTCTAAACTCGTAGAGGAATGAGGCTTAAAGAACTAAAGGATGAATTACTCAACGTGGCGCACCCCTGCTTCTGGTCCAGAACAGCCCCTAAGCCACTTCTGTCATGCTCTTGGCAGCTGAGTGAGAAAATGTGATACATCTTTGGACAGACTTTCCTCTTTGTTTGCTTCCTTGAGACTGTCCTAAGCCTTATCCCAAGCGACAGCCTGAAGATTATCTCTCTTCTTGCTCTTTTCTTTGGCAACTTGCCAAGCTCAAGATGAGACTAGAAACATTCTAAGCCTCATTTCTGCAATAATTTCTCAGGTGTGTTTCTTTGTAAATGTATTTCTTGTATGGTATGGGTTATATAAATCAAGCCTTTTTTTGTCTACATGGACATTCTTTTAAAAATTATTTTTATTTTATGTGTATGAGTGTTTTGCCTGCATACTTGTAAGGGCACCCTTGTTTTGCAAAGCCCATGCAGACCAGAAGAGGGCATCAGATTCCCTAGAACTGGAGTTAATGAATGGGTATTAGCTACCATGCAGGTGATGGCAACTGAATCTCAGTCCACTGTAAGAGCAGCCAGTGTTCTTAATTCCTAGCCATCTCCCCAGGCCCACAGACAGACATTCTCTAAATACCATTTTAAAAAGAATTTCAGCAGGGTATGGTGGTGTATACGTTTATTCCTAGCACGTGGATCTCTGAGTTTGAGGCCAACCTGGTCTACATGGTGAGTTCCAGGCTAGCCAGGGCTACATAATGAGAACCTGTCTCAGAAAAGTAACACAAACAAAAAGAATTTAATTCCAGCTGGGTGTGGTGGCGTGTGCCTTTAGTCCCAGCACTTGGGAGTCAGAGGCAGGCATATTCACGGCCAGCCTGGTCTACACAGCAAGTTCCAGACCATCTGGGGCTACAGGGAAACCCTGTCCCCTCAAAAAGACCAAGGGAGAAAAAACATGAAAAAGAATTTAATCTCAAAGCTTTTGTTATCAAATGTCAGTTACCAGAGGAATAAATCTTTTAGTTTCAAGATATTATAGTAATCTATAGGCTGGGGATGTGCTTAGTGATAGAGGACTTGCCTTTCATGTACTGGGTTCAATTCCTAGTACCATGAAAAAAAGATAATACAATGATATTTAAAAAGATATTACGATGATCTAATTGATTAGCCTGAATACACAAGTCCTCTTGTCAAATATAGACCTACTGTGGAAGATCATAGGTTTTATGTCCTTGAAACTTCCTTGGGAACCTGATTCTTCATGGTCTTTCTTGGTCAGAGTAGATCAAGGTGTATTAGTCTGGTTCCTTACTGATTTTGGTTATTTAGTTGATCCCAGTATATCAGAGTCTCAGAAGGAGCTCAGTGGGTTGGAAGACATGTTTACTAAGAAGCTGCAGGCCAGCTTGTGATCCACTAGGTTAAATGACCTTCTGATTTCTCTTCTAGGTCTTTAATGCCACTCAGGAGTTGTCTGACACTGCTGCCTACCAGTCTGTCCGCATCTTCTCCGTCTCTCTCAGTCAGGCAGAGGAGGAGCTAGAGGACCTAAGTGCAGTTGACTTGTCCTGGTCCAAGCCCACCAAAGGTATGAGTGTTTCCCTGTGCACATCTGTTAGGAAGTGGGTTAGTGCCCTCAGTGGAATCTAGAAGCCTCACTTTGGTTCCTTTTGACTCTGTAATTAATGAGCTCCCCTTTTGTTCTTATTGGCTCCCACCCTGTTCTTGATGATCACTATTCCATGTTTCTTCGTGAGATTCTACTATGAATCTTCCCCCTGGCACTGAGGAAATGACTTTGCTTCACTGGAAGGCTGCTGAGTGTGGAGTGGGCCTGCATCCTCTCCATTGCTATAGCCCTCTGTATTCTCCTCTCTCTCCTGCTCTGTACCTGTTCTGAAGACAACTGACTGGTATCCTTTCAGCGTGAGTTTGGATCTGACTTCTGGGGCCTTCTCTTACCCTCAGCCTCTGTTCTCCCCTTTCTCTCCATTCCACACATAGTCTTTATTTCATGCCTCTGCTTCTTTCCTGTCAGGCTCTGTGCTAGCTCCCAGGGACACAGCAGAGGCTAAGGCAGACACAGGGGCCCTGACCACTGTGTTTAGCTTTTCTCTGTTCACAAGACAAGACAAACATAGCAAACGCCCTCCCCTGAAGCTTCATCTCACTGTTTGCTTTGTTCTCTTCTCCAAATACCTTTGTTTCTGTTCTTTTCACTGCCTCGCATGGTTCACTCCTTCGTGAACTCTGCTTCTCCCCAGTAAGTTGTTCACCTCAGGGCTGCTACTCTCCTGCTCATTATAAACTCCGTAAGCCTCTGCTGCCCTCAACACTGCTGGCTGCTCTTAGCAACTATCTGCTGCTGCTAATTGTGTGGTACTTGTCCTTCCTAGTTCTCCTCTGTCATCTCCCTCCCTGTTCTTTGCTTCTTCGACCCTTCCCTTCCAAAGGGCCCTGGGGTTCTGTCCTTTCTAGGCTTTCACTTTTCACCTGTATGTGCCTTACTTCAGTGACTTTAGATGCCCTGCCTTTTCAAGTATAGTATGCTCAACATGTGTCTGAGTGCTACAGGTACTAGGGACATACAAGGGACAGAATAGGCAAAAACACCCAACCTCAAGTGCTTAGAGCCTAGTGAGAGAGAACATGGGACGCGAGTAATTAGAAAATTGCATACTAGGTTCCTGATGCTAGGGGCCAGAGAGATGGTTTAGTGGGTAAAGGTGCTTGCCACCAAGTCTGATGACCCGAGTTTGATCCCCAGGACCATCATGGTGGAAAGGGAGAACCGACTCTCAGTAGTTGCCCTCTGACTTACACATATGCGTGTACACCCGCCCCCTCCCTCTACACTGACTTACACACATGTATGTACACCCGCCCCCTCCCTCTACACAATGTCCTAATCTCTTCTGTTGCTGTGATAAAACACTGACTAAAAAGCAACTTGGGGAGGAGAGGGTTTATTTTACCTCCCTGCTTACAGTTCATCATGGAGGGAAGCCTGGGCTGGAGCTCAGGGCAGGAACTAGGAAGCAGGAACTAAAGCATGGACCATGGAGGAATGCTACTTACCCTTCCTTCCTTCCCTCCTTCCCTCCTTCCCTCCTTCCCTCCCTCCCTCCCTCCCTCCCTCCCTCCCTCCCTCCCTCCCTCCCTCCCTCCCTCCCTCCCTCCCTCCCTTCCTTCCTTCCTTCCTTCCTTCCTTCCTCTCTTTTAAGATATATTTTATTTATTTTTATTTTATGTGTATGAATGTTTTGCCTGCATACATTAAGTGCACCATGTGTGCACAGTGCCTGCAGAGGCCGAGAGAGGACATAAGACCCCCTGGAACTGGTGTTATAGGCAATTGTGTTCTTAACTGCTGAGTCGTCTCTCCAACCCTTCAACATACTTTCTTATACAACCCAAGATCACACACCTGGATGAAGGGAGCCTTAATTGGGGAACTGCTTCCATTGGACTGACCTGTGTTCATGTCTAGGAGTATTTTCTTGATGGCTGAGTGATGTGGGAAGGCCCATCCCACTTAGGACAGTGCCATTCCTGGGCAGGTGATCCTGTATTGTATAAGAAAGCAGGCTGAGCACTGGTCAGAGGAACAAGCCAGTAAGCAGCATCCTGCCATGGCCTGTGCTTCAGCTCCTGTCTCAAGGTTCCTGCCCTGAGTTCCTGTCCTCAGTGATGAACTGTGACCTGGGAGGTGTAAGAAGCTAAATAAACCCTTTCCTTCTCAAGTTGCTTTTGTTCAGAGTATTTTGTCGCAGTAATTGAAAGCAAACTAGAGCAGTGCTAATGAGGCAGGAATAAACAAATGAAGTACAACAGAGAAGAGTGGTGACAGGGAAGGCTGGATTGGAGTGGAGTTTGCAAATTTAGAGCAGCACTGAGTAAAACTGAGAAAGGTGACCTCCCAGTAGCTACCTGAAGGAGACAGTGCAGGTCTCAGAGGACAAGACACAGAGGGCTAAGTCTCTCATATTTTGCATCTCTCCTGTTTCTTTCTCTGTTGTCACATTGCTCTGACTATATCCTGGAAAGTATTATCTGACTTAAGGACTCATGTAATTAGCTTGGACCCACTTAATGATCCAGGAAACTCTTCCTATTTTTAGCTCCATAACTCTACTTGTTACCAACATCCTTCAGACATGTAAAACATTCTTCAGAAACACTAACAGTCTGAGATCCCAGAGACTAAGGTGTGGGTTTGTTCTTATGATAGTTCATATCTTCACATGGTTTTTCGTTCGTTTATGCAGACCTCCCCTCTTCCATTGTCTTCTGCTTGTCTTCTTTTGGGATCTTTGTCCCCCCCCAATACTCAGAGTGCTTCCTCTCCTTTTACAAGTCCTTTTCTTCTTCAGAGGATGCCAGATCTTCCTTTTAAACTCCCGTCTGAGCCATTGTGATCACTCAATTGGTAAAATGCTTGCTCTGCAAGCAGGAGAACCTGAGTTCAGATCCCCAGCACCCAAAAAGCTGGGTGCTGTGGTGTGTGTCTGTAATTCCATCTCCCGTGTTGCAGAGACAGGCAGCTCTCTGCAGCCTGATGGCCAGCTAGCGTAGCTGAGTCCATGAGCTTCAGGCTCAAAAATAAGGTAGAAAGTGACTGAGGAAGACCCTTCGTGTTGATCTCTGACCTGCACATATCCACACACACACATGCTTGTACATCTGTGCACACCTGTGCATACATACATGCACACACATAAACGCCGTGCACGTACAAATAAGAACTCTTGCCTATCCTTATAGCCTCATCATCTCCGTTCTTCCTTCTACTTTTCTCCTCTACCTGCCCCTCAGTGGATCCACCTCAAAACAGCTACTCACAGCCTGCTAACACTAGCAAACACATTTGCTGACTGTTTATATCCTAGACATTGGAGATACCACTGTGAACAAGATGAAATCCCTTCAGGGAGAGAAAGAGAGAAGCACTGGGTGGATTGTTACTGTGTAGTGACTGATCTGTGCAGACGGGCAAAAGTCAGTTTATATTGGGCTTTTTATGATTTTCATTTCACTTAATACTTTTTCATTGTTAACTCTGCCTAAAACTTGTTTTTAACCTCTTGAGACACTGTATTTTGGCATTTATTTTATTCAGATAATTTATTCTTAATAATTATTTGTCTTGTTTGGTAAGCTATGACTTATGAGGGGAGTGTCTATCTCTATATCTCTTTCATTATTGTATCTCAACCATTGTGTAGTTCTTGATACATAATAAATGCTCAATTAATTTTAACTCATTTGCAATTGGTTTGACTTTCTCCCTCTACATTTTCAACTTTTGGGTTTGGGTCACTTACAGCACCGAGCCGGTGACTCATGTACGGTAGACCTTTAATAAGTACTGGGTTGAATTGATCCTGCTAGCTGCATGTGTGTGCTTGCTCCCCCATCCTTACCTTTTCTCCAACATGGATTCTGGCCTGTGTTGGATTCTGGGCAATATGGACAAGGGAGTTAGACTGCTAATAGATCCCTGGTTGTGGCTTCTGTTGCTTTCCGCTTCTGTTGGGCTTTTCTTCACTCCTGTGTCTGTGTCCTTAGTACTCTAACTATAGAATTGGGCATAAAAATCACACAGCACAAAAATACATTTTGTCTCTGTCTACTGCTTGCTTGCAGGCAAGAGGAAAGGCAGGTAGGGGTGGAAAAGGAACCAGAAGGCTTTTCTACCACTACGTAACTGAGGAGGACTAAGATCTTGGTGTCTGAAGGGCCGGAGTGTGGAGTACCTGCTTGTCTGGTTAGAGTTTTGGCTCCCTGATTATGTAAATGAATTATTTATACTCAAACTGAGAACACGATTATTTCCACTTGTCTGCTTGCCAGGCCCAGAGCTCTATTTGCTCATTATGGAAACAGGCATTTTGAGTAACAGAAATAACAAACAAACAAAGTGAAAAGCAATAAGGAGAAATTGCCACTAACTTGGGAAAGGTTTGAAAGAGATGCTTGATCTTGGTGCTGTTATCTTGCAGTCACCTCTTATCTCAGCTTTTGAGGCTCAGTGAGGAACACAAGGGCTGGTGCGTGCCCACCATTCTTACCGAGACCCATCCAAAAGCTGCAGTTTGTATTTGTCTATTGTTAACCTTTTCTCTGAACAGGAAACTTAGGCCATGGAAACTTCACTTACATGTCAGCAGTATGCTGGTTCTTTGGGCGTTACCTGTACGATACCCTGCAATATCCCATTGGGCTGGTCTCCTCCAGCTGGGGTGGGACACCCATTGAAGCCTGGTCATCTAGAAGGTCACTGGAAGTCTGTGGAGTCCCTAAGACAAGGAAAGAAAGCATTCTTCAGCCTCAGAAAAAGCCCATGAAGAGCAAGTCCAAGAGAATGGGGCCCCTATCTCCTTTTAGGAGGTAAGTGCATGCTTAATGTCCAAGCATGTACTAACCATATGGTGTTTATCTGTGTGCAAAGTGTTATTTTCACTGTCATGAGTGCTGCAGTCATCTGGGAATGTGTCAAGAGGGAATTGGTCATTTGGCTAGTAACAGTAATCACTAGTGCATGCTAGCAGCATGCAGTTCTAAGCTCTTTACATTCACCTAGTTCTCTCAACACCTCCCTAAAGTGTAGATACTGCTAATGATCCATAGTTACAGGCACTGAGTCCCAGAGAGAGTCAGTAATTGGCTCATGGACGGGACTAGTAAGTAGCCTAGTCTAGTGGGCTCCTAACCACTGTGATAAACAGTAAACAGCCAGAAAGGAAAAACAAATGTATTAATATGTACTCAAAAATCTCTTAGTGTGCTAAGTTTGAAAGCTCATTTAGGAAAAGCTGGATGGAAAGACTTGATAAGGGGAAGAACTAGTAGAAACCCCAACACCGACGTACAAATGGAGATGAATAGTGTGTGCCTTGCTTTCCTGAGGGCTGTCTCAGTCACTCTGGGAAGATTTTGCCTGGAGGAGGGACTTTGGTTTTGGTATGGTTTAGGTAAAGGCCTTGCCTGTCAGGGGATGAAGACATTAACTTTGACAGAAAGAATGACCTATAGTACAATAGGAGGGAGAGTCACTCCCAGCATATGGTGGGATTTTAAAGGCAGGTCCTCTAGACCCCCGAAGAGTGCGAGGGAAAACAACAAAGGTGTGGAAAAGTGGGAATTCTTATACAGCTACTTCAAAGATAAACTCACGGTGTGTTCCACAGAGAAATTTGCAACCATATCCAAAGTTAAAAAAAATTGTTTTTGACTCATTAATGTCATTGCTGGGAATTTATCTAACAGGAAGAATTAAGCACAGATGCAGTGATTTAACTATACAGAAGACAATCATAGCATTGCTCCTAAAAGCACAGTGTTTAAATCAATCCAAGTGTCTGTCCACTGAATAGTGTTAGCAGAAATTTATTGCCTGTAAATCATTCCTCCCACTGACTTTAATGACATTTTCTGGAAACTGGCATGGCCCATTGTGAACTTACAGGTAACTGACTGGTACACTTACCCTCGGAAGGACCTGGAGGTGAAATTCCAAGCCTGTTTACATGTTTTCAAGTGAAATGGATTGAACTGGTTTACCTCTGTCTTGCTTTCATCTGAAGTTTGTCCCATGTGAGCAGACTGACCATCATGTGATCTGGTGATCCTTGTACATCTTGTTGATTTTAGGTCCATTCCAGAGTATTCTGTGATTGGTCCCAGAAAGGACTGTGTTCTCTGGAATGCCATGATCCATCCACTGCGTAATATGACTCTGAAAGGGGTGGTGTGGTACCAGGGTGAGTGCTCAGCTAACCTTTTCTCTATTGTGTCAGTTAGCTTTAGCAGCATAACAATGTCTGAAGGAGTCAATGTCTTCCAAACTCAGTGAGTTTATAACTTTATAACTCCGAGTTAACAGAGCTGTTCTGTCTTGGCTGTTTCAGCCAGGATCTCTTATCTGTCTTTGTCTACCTGCTAGGTTATCTGGTGGCTGGAGGACCTGGGCTGGCCTGTCCCTCATATCTGAGGACCAATCTGCTGTGCATCATGGGTCTCAGGTGGCCTTACTCCCTTTAGCAAATTGCCTTAGATTTATTTTTTATTTACTTGTGGTTCCAAAGATTCCAGGAGCATCAAGAGAAAATCAAGCCCAAAGCCGGGGCTCTTTTGAAGCTTCTGCTTGCTGATGCCTCTGGCCATAGGGAGTCAGGAGACCTGTCCTGAGAGCGAGAAGGCTGCTTCCGCGGTGTATGGATGGGAGCAAAGAGGAATGTGGGCTATTTTTGCAATCTACACCATCTCCTCTTTCAATTTTGGCAATTTTTAGGGGAGACCAATATGGATTATAACAGGGACCTCTACAATTGCACGTTCCCTGCTCTTATTGAAGACTGGCGCAAAACCTTCCACCACAGCTCCCATGGGCAGACAGAGCGTTTTTTCCCTTTTGGATTTGTTCAGGTAGGTGTTCAGAGCAAGGGGGCTTATGCACCATGGGTGGAGGTTGTGCTATATAGATATCTGTCCAGAAATTTGTATTCTGATTTTTGTCTTCACAGTATGCTAGTCCAGAATTCTGTATAATGCCTAATGCATGTGAATTCACTGATGAGACTATTAAGTCTTTCTAAAAATGTTAATAAACAGCTAACATTTCTTATTATAAAAAACACTCTAGGTTTACTGAAAAAATTTAATAGGTAAGCCAAAACAAACCAAAAGGAAACCCTCTCCCTCAAACCAAACCAAACCAACAAACAAAAAATCCAAACCATTACCACCATCACCATCAGCACCAAAGCTAAAAACATGGAGAATTCTAGAAAAACACAGACCTTTCTACTTGTATATAGTTGCATTTTTCTCTTAATGCCATATTGTAAACATTTTTCATGCCAACAATTATTATTCCTCAACACAATTTGTACTGATTACAGAATATTCTGAAACATGGTTGCATTGTAATGTATTTAATGAATTCTTAATAGATGGTTTCTAGGCTGTTTCCAATATTTTGCTTTTATAAACAGTGGATGCTATTTTTCTTGTAGCAAATTCCTTATAGCTTAATTGTTGCCATGAGATAAATTCCCAGAAATGAGACTGCTGGATCAAAAGATACACCTTCACAAAGCTTTGTTTGCCTCATCATTTCTTGTTAAAAAATATGAATTTGTATAGATTTGTACCTTTAACCGCTGTTTGTGAGAATATGGACTACCCTAGGCTCAGGAGGAATGTGCTTTTTCCAGGCCAGCAGAGGCTGGGAAGACCCACTTACAAACCAACCAGGCAACCAACCATGTTAATGTCCTCATATCTTCCCTGACTTGCTGATAGCCCTCTCACCCCACAGAACTTACCACATTCTCTGTCTTCCAGACCATCCATATTCCTTGCTTGAAACAGTTTTTCGTTTTTATACTTTTCTAGGTAGCTTCTAATTATCCTTTTGATCTCAGCCTGGATTTTTTGAAAACCTTTTGTAACTATCCTATATCTGGATTAGATTCCCTTTCCTGACATAATGCATTCCTTAGCAGCCTCTACGTTTCCTTTTTATTACATGTAAGTTGTATACATGGTTAGATTTTCTTGGGTCTCATTTATATTCCTAGTACCTAGTTGGTTGACACTCACCAAATAATGACTTACAACATGAAATGAAAAAATATTGTCATGAGAAGTCATATTTTTATTTAGAGGGAGTTACCCAGAAGGATAATTTCAGCCTTGCATAAAAGGGATAAACATCGGACCAAGTTCAAAATTGCCTTGCCTTACATGTTCATATGAACTGCTTCATACCTAGATTTGTTTTTTTTTTTTTTAAACAGAGTCTCCCTGTAGTCCCAGCTGGCCTGGAACTCAATATGTAAACCATCCTGACTTTGATCTCACAGAAATCTCTGCCTGCCTCTGTCTCTTAAGTGCTAGGAGTAAAGACATGCACTACCATGTTCGGCTCAGACCTAGACTTTTTAGGGGAGTGGTAGTTCTGGCTTTTCTAGAACAGGAAATTAGACAGTTAAGATGTTATGGAAAGAAGGTCCAATTTGCAAGTGGGATGCCAAACAGGCTTATCATTTGAATGAGACATATCTGGTTTGGATTTCTGCCCCATGAACCGCACAGATATCTTTTTTCACCATGTGTCCATCTCTTCCACCTTGTCCTCTTTTACCATGCCTGCCTGCCTTTAACAATCTCCCCTCTTTCTTTGATGTACGTTTGTGTTTACACACATGCTTATATATGTGAGTGTGGCATGTGCCTGCCACAGTGTACATGTAGAGGTCAGTCCTTTTCCTCCTCATTTGAGATAAGATCTTTTGTTGCTTATTGCTGTATAGACCAGGCCAGCTGGTCCACAAGCTTCTGGAGGATTTTTCTGTCTCTGTCTCCCATCTTGCTGTAAAAGTGCTGGAATTAGACATTTATTACTCAGTCTGAGTTACGTAGGTCCTGGGGATCTGAACCAAGGTCTTGATGTTTGTATGGCAAGTGCTTTACCCACGGAGGCATCTCCCTAGCCACTATACCCTGTTTTTGAGTTTTTAAAATATTTTATTTCTTATTTTTATTTTACATATATGAGTATATTACCTGCCTGTATGTAAGGGCACCTATGTTGTGCATTGTCTGTGGAGGTCAGAAGAGGGTGTTGGATCCCCTAGAACTGGAGTTTCAGACAGTTGTTAGCCCCCATGTGGGTGCTGAAAATTGAACCTGGGTCTTCTGCAAGAGCAGTCAGTGCTCTTAACCATGGAGCCATTTCTCTAGCTCCTTTGAGGTATTTTTATAGGCTTTCTTCTACATAAACTGTTTTTATAATTCCTTATATATATTCTTTATATATATGATTCTTTTTTTATATATTATATATATATATATATATATTTGCTTTGACTTTGAAATAAGATTATTCTGATCATTAAGTTCAAAATAGTAGTTCCTGTTGCCAGCTCTGTATTGCTGTTTCTTTCTCTTAGCCTGTGTACTTGGTGATTTGAAGGTGACGTTATCTAATTCAAATGAAAACTATGCTCTGGATACTTGTTCTTGTCCTTTTTCTTAGACCTTACAGTTTGTAGAGTCCCTTACCTCCAGCTTTGACTTAGTGGTTTGGGACCTGGGTCTGGAATTCAAATTATAGCTGCAATACTCCTTGAGCTGTATGATTTAGAACAAGTTCTGAACAACTTTCCTATTTTAGGTATTACATGACTTTAATCCATGTGATGACTGCATAGTTAGACCTGAGCTCTGTGGAGAGACCAGGGCTGGCTGGGTGTTGAGGGGTTAGAGGTAGAGCGGTGACCAGAAACATGAGAGAAGGAAGGGAGAAGGAAGAGAAGGGAGAGGGGATCAGAGTTCTTAGGGGTTCCCGTTTTTAGGGGAGCTTGGAGGAACAGACCGGAAGCTGTCTTCCTTAGCCTTGGTGTTTGTAAGAAGCACCAGGGTGACTGAGCCGGGCTGCTCTGTTCATTTCAGATCAGGCGGACAAGCATTTCACCTTCTGTGGAGTGTGCCGGTGCCCCCATGTGGCCGTGTGCAGCAGTGCCGTCGGTGAAGCAGGGTGGGCCATTGCAGGAATTCCCCCAGCCTTCCATTTTGAAGAAAGGCCTTTGGCTGCAGGGGCTGCTTGGTGGCCTGCCTCCTTGTTGTGCTTCTGGCTAGTGCTTCCCATAGGTGCTTTCCAGTGGCTTCATTTCTTGGTTCTCATCATGGCACCAGTCATTGCACGTTGTATGGAAGAAGTTGAGTGACTCACTGGAGCTTTGTTTTCTTTCTGCATGTGTATGTGTGAACATGGTATATAAGCATGGTATGTGCGGGTGTGGGTGCATGTGTGTGTGTGTGTGTGTGTGTGTGTGTGTGTGTATGTATGTAGAGGTCAGAGGGACAACCTCCAGCATCATTCCTTAGGCCTTGTCCTCACCAGGTATGTCAGCCTGACATCCAGTGAGCCTCAGGGATCTGCTTGTCTCTGCCTCACTAGGGTTGTATGTTCTGGTGTTCGAAGTTCCCGTGCAAGCTCTTTATCAACTGAGCTGTCTTCCCAGAGCTTTTTTGCATAGCAGACTTTTAATAAGAACTGAGATGTTCCCCTTAGTTGTGTGTCATAGTGAAGGCTCCTTGAAACTGTTGCATCATTTACGTTTTCCTGATGCCCTACTCGTCTTTCTGGATTCACTCAGGAAACAGAAAACATTCTCACAACTTCATCTGGCCATGTTTATAGGGATGATGTTAGTTATTTCTGGGCTGTGTGACTAATAAGACTGAGTAGAACAGTCTGTATAGAATATATCTCCTCTGATGGGGTCAGACATTTTGAAATAGAGTCAAAAGACAGTTTGGGTGCTGGTCCAGACTGTCCCCCCATGGTCTGACTTATTGTTAGATCATGATTTGTAAGGGAGAGTAGGATGCTGTCTTTCATTGGCTGGAACTAGAGCTAAGAATAAGATGCTATCTAAATTAAAAGGATGGAGTGCTGTAAATACCAGAAAAGTAAGAAAGGAAGAAATAGCAGGAACATATGTGCCGCAACAATGGTAAGGCATTTTTCTTTCTTTTAAAATTTTTTTATGGGCATATGGTAATTGTACATAACAATGGGTTTCATAATGACGGTTTTAGACATATATCTGATGTCTTGATCATAGTCATCCTATTACCATCTCCTTTCCCCTCCCACTCCTGATCCCTTTCCTCTTTCCAACTAGCCTCCTTCTACTCTCATGTCTGTGTGTGTGACCCATGAATCATTAGGGTTGTTTGCATGGGTGAGAGCTTGTTGACAGGAAAATGGGCACCTTATAGCAGAAAATGTCTGTTCCTCTTCCATCAACTATTAACTGCTTATAAATCCTCAGGGAGGTTGGGGGCCTCATGAGCCTCTCCCCCTTCCATGATAGAGTGTTGATAGTATCAGTCTTGTGCAGGGAATCACAGCTGCTCCAAGTTCAAATATGGAACAGCCATGTCATATCCAGAAGTTAGTGGTTCACACCTCTCTCCATCCTTCCTCTGGCTCTTAGATTCATTTCTTGCCTTCTTCCTTAATGTTCCCTGACCCTTAAGGGGTTGATATAGATGTCCTATTTATGGTTGAACGTTCAACAGTCATTCATTCTCAGCGCTTAGAACAGGCATAGCACTTTCTGGGAGTCTGTTCTTTCTAGGGGTAGTGGCATATCAGCATTCAGACTCTCCATTGACTTACTGTTTCCTGTTAGTAATAGCCTTCATTCTTGCTTCTATCTTTAAAATCTTTAGAATATTCTGGTACATCAATCAGGATTCCAGTACTTGCTTCCCCCATCCCACCCTTGACTGAGTCAACAGGGCCTGTGTGCTTTGCTCCCATCCTTCCCTGACCATGCTTCCTGATGCTCTCTACCTATTCCATTTCAGCCATACTGGCTGCCTGATTTTTCCTTAAGTACATTAGGCATACTTCAATCTTAATTCCTGACATTTTCTTCTCCTCCTGCCTACTCTATTAATTTTCCATTGTTGCATAACAAATCACTATACTTATCAGCTTAAAACTATGTAACATATATTTATTCCCTCACAATTCCTGTGGGTGTGGAGCTTGGGCACACATGGCTTAGCTGAACCCTGTGCTTGGGGTCGCAGTCTTGGCATCAGGCAGAGCTGGGGTGGCCTCTGAGACTTCGGGTCTCACATGATTGTTGGCATAATGAATTTCTTTGAATTTGTAGGACTTGTAGCAGTGGGAGTCAGTCTCTGATATCTAGATTTTCTTTGAAAGGGCCTCTGTAACTAGGTCAGGTTCACCAGATTCCCTTCCTGTTGGTGATCTTGAAATCTACTGAAAAGTGATCTTCTTTGCCATATTACAGAATATAATCATGCAAATAAATCTCATTATCTTTGCCATAGTCTGTTGGTTAGAAGTAAGTTGCAGGTCCCCATCACACAGGAAGTTATAAAGAATGTGGACTAGAGTTGGTCATCTTAGCATTTTGCCTAACATGCCTGGAGAGCCACACAGATCGCTTCCTTACCTTGTAGTCTCTGTTCAGTCCTAGAACTCTCTCTTTCCTTATATATTTTTCCAATGTAGCTGTCACTTTCTTGGTGATCAAGTGAGCTATCTTATCACATTTACCTGCTCATGTTTGTTCTCTCTGGAATGGAATCATGGGAATTTTTTTTTGTGTGTGTATTTTATTCACCAACTCCATCTGCTTGGTGAAGGTTAGTGCCTGAAATCAAGCAGGTACTCATTAAATATTTGTTAAGAGAATGAGCGAGTGAGCCGACTGATACTATGTAAGTCATTGATCCTTCACAGCCTCTTTCTGGAACAATATTATTTCTCACATATTCTAGTTGTCCTTGGTGGGTTTTTCTAGATCCCAGGCAGATAACTGGGATGTTGCAGATTCTAAGTTATACACTTAATCCTTTCTCTTGTGTGTCTGTGTCCGTTTGGCTGCCCGGTCCTGTCAGTTTGTCTCATTTTTGAACATCTCATTCTCATTATCCCTCTAGATAGATCTGGTGTGTGTGTGTGTGTGTGTGTGTGTGTGTGTGTGTGTGTGTGTGTGTGTGTAAAATATTAAGCTAATTTTGTGTCTGAGTACCTGAGATAAGTCAATGTAAAAGGAAGAAAAGCTTATTTTGACCAGAGGTTTCAGCCCTTGGCCCTGTTACCGTCATGGTGGAATCATGTGGTGGAGGATCATCTCATGGCATCTGGGAGGAAGAGAAGGAGGGATGGAAAGAGGAAGAGAAAGAGAGGTGTGTGGGGGGAGACCAGCATCTTAATATCCACTTTGAATTCAATCTCCCTGTGGCCGAACGCCTCCTAGGCCCCAGCTCTTAAAGGTTCTTCCACCTCCTTAATATCACTGTGGGCTGCGGTCCAGTCCTTGAACACATGCTTTCTTTTGGATATTCAAGTTCTAAAGTAGATAACTTATAGCATAATTGCTTCTTGACTGGTCAGTTCACGTGTATAATCACTGTACTGTCTTTTACAATTGTCCTTTTAGTGTGCCAATTTGGCACTCTAATTACACCAACATTCATTTAAGGCTGACCATTTTCCTGTGCTCATTCAGAGGCATTTTTAGTGAACCCACAGTACCATATAACCATCACGTCCTCCAAAGTTCATTCCCTTTGATTAAAAAAAATCAAGAAGCAATAGTTTTCACACACCTGTCTGCCTGACTTTCCAGCCTTCTCTCTCCATCACAAATCCTCAGTCCAAGTAGACTGCGCTCTCTCAAGACAGCAGTTCACCTTCAGTCCCAGGTTCTAACGTGTGAAGTCTGAGCAGGACTGCTTGCAAGGCTTCTCAGATTTTCTGTGCCCCACCCCTACACACAAATATGGGGCCATAATACTCTTTACCTACTTGAAATCTATACTCAGATTGCTGTGCCACTAATTTAGCATTCTGTTCATGCTATTTTATGTGGCTTCATATTAATCTTATTTATCTATGTGTTTATTATGTTTAGATCTGGCCCTCCAACAAAGCTGTAAAGTACTGGTTCCAGCTAGGTACTACTTTGTCATAAGCCACCTCCAAATTCCATGACTCTGAATAGCCTTTATGTTATAGTTCACATAGATCAGGGGGTTGAGTGTTCTTGGCTAGGCACCTCAGGGCTCTTTCAGATCTCTCTGGCTTTGTGGGGCTCTGTTCCAGTTGGAGCATACCTGGATGTACTAGATAGATGGGCAGCTCTAGTGAAAGCTCCACAGCTTTCATTCTTTCCTAGAGAGCAGTGGCTTATCCCAGTGTGTCCCTCCTTTAGTGATGGCAGAGCTACAGAAATACATGTAGAATCAGGCAAGGTCCCTTGAAGCCTGGCTAGGCATGGGCACACTAACTTCTGCTTCCATCTACCTCATGGCTGAGCTCAGAATTAAGGGATAGGAAATACACTCTTTCTCCTAATAGGAGGAACTGCAAAGCCAGATGGCAAGAGGGTGTGATATGGGAAGGAGTGAAGAATTGGGCTCTTTGGTGCATCTTCTGCACACAAGGGTTAATTCTTTTCTGCTTTCCTGTAGTGCCTAGTCCTTTGTGTATATTGATCTACCAGTTCCCTATTGCTTTGTAACAAACACTCAAAATAGTAACTTTGAAATATTTTATTATATTATTTTTTTATCTTTATGTATATGAGTGTACTGCTTGAATATAGGTAGGTGCAACCATGTTGTTCAATGCCCATGGAGGTCAGAAGAGGGTGTCAGATCCCCTGGAACTGGAATAATGGACAGTTTTTAGCTGCCATTTTCTGGGAATTGAACCAGGGTCCTCTGCAAGAACAGCCAGTGCTCTTAACCACTGAACATCTCTCCAGACCCCCAAAACAGTAACTTTAAACATTAGCTGTTTTATCTGCGCATAATTCCATGGGATGGCTAGGCTGTTAAGTGGGGATGACTCACCTCTGGCCCATGTGTTGCTAGTGGGACTGACTGGTTGATGTGGTCACAATTTGACTTCAGAATCTAGAAGTGGCCCCTCAGCCGGGCTTGCTAGGTGTTTCCATGATCTTTCAGTTTCTAAGACCTCCTCCTCTTCAGCTGAGTAGCAGGGCATTTTTTTTTCTCTCATGGCCAACACATGGTTTCAAGAGAATGAAACAAGAAACAAAGTCTCTAGGCAAAGACTCAGAAGCCACACACAATTCTGCTGCATTCTGTTGATCAGAAAAGTCACAGGTCCAGCCTGGATTGAGTGAGTGACAAGAGGTGTGGCAAATTGCACTGTGAAAGGCCATCTACCTGATGGAGACTATTTCTGTCTCTGGAATGACATTGAGAGAGATGCTCAGTAAACACATGACTATTTGGACAATCCGGGGAAACAGGCAAAGTGCCTTGAGTAGCGCTCGAGTTCAGCGTTCGTCGGCAGTAAAATGACTGCATCTTTCCTTTACAGCTGTCTTCCTACGTGTCTGCGAACACGTCAGATTACACATTTCCTCAGATTCGCTGGCATCAAACAGCAGACTTTGGCTCTGTCCCCAACCTGAAGATGCCCAGTACTTTCATGGCTGTTGCTATGGATCTCTGTGATAGGAACTCACCTTTTGGCAGGTATGGTTGACTGACTGCTTAACCAATGCATGTTCTTGTCTACTGTCCTTCACTATAATGTTCATGTATAAAGGAATGGGCTAGACTAAGGACCAGAGCTTAGGAGTATTATGTATCAATCATCTATGCTGGGAGGTGTGGCAATAATCTAAAGCAAAAGCTACTCTACCCCCCAAGTACCAAACAACTGAAAAGACCACCTTGATACCTCAGGGCTTTGATGCAATGACATCTTTTTCTTGCTCACCCCCATCAAAGCAGATCAACAGAAACTTTGCTCATTATAGTTGTTCACAGATCCAGAGCAAGAGTGTCCCAAGGGACTGGAGATAGCTCCGTGGTAGAGTGCTTGTTTAGCATGCCTGAGGTCCATTTTCTTCCATCAGCATCTTAAAGCCTTAAACTCACAAGTAGGTGCTCTCACCTGGAAGGGACACAAGTCACTTCTGCTCACGCTGCAGATAAAGTCACGTGGCTGTAACAGCCGTCAGTGAGAGCAGGGCGTGAGATTCCAGCATGGACTCGGGTCATCAGTGCAAATGAATACCACCCACTACATTGTCAGGTACAGATTTCAAATATGAATCGGGGCCTGATATATGACGTTTAGATTATAGAAAGAACGTAATGGTTATTTACTAAAGGAACGAATAAAATGTAGGCAGATTCAAATGACTGATCCAGCTGAAACCTGACTTTCAGCAACTGAAAGTTTTAGTATGGTGTCGTAGGCTTGTACTGATGCTGTTGCTCCCTCTTTCGGTCTCCTTTTCTTCCTTCTAAGCCCTCTGTTGCTTTAAGGGGTCCAAATGCATTCAAGTCTTAGAGCTCCCATCTCTGGTTACCACTAACCATTTTTGTTAAAATCACTAGTCACTGATCCTCATTTCAGGCAACTTTTATCTCCCTTTCTTCTTCTTCCTTTTTAAGATTTATTTTTAAATTGTGTGTGTGTGTGTGGTGAGTGTGTGCATATGTGAATGGAGGTGCCTGTGGAGTCCAGAAGAGGGTGTTAGGTCCCTTGGAGCTGCAGTTACAAGTAGTGAGCTTCCTGACATGGGGGCTGAACTCAGGTCCTCTGCAAGAGCCATTTATCCAGCCCCCGCCTCTTCCTTTTCCTCTTCCGGCCCCTCCTTTTCTTTTCTCTTCTCTCCTTCCTCTTTGTAGACCAGACTGGCCTTGAACTTGTGGCAGTCTTCTGCCTTTGCCTCTGGAGTGCAGGGGATTACAGACGTACCACTACACCAAGCTATTCTTATGTTCTTTAAAAATTATTTTTATTTATTATTTTTATTTTTTATGTGTATGAGTGTATTGCCTGCATGTGTGTAAGGGCACCTGTGTCATGCAATGCCTGTGGAGGCCAGAAGAGGAGGTACAGACAGTTGTTAGCCTCCACATGGGTGTTGGGAATGGAACCTGGGTCCTCTGCAAGAGCAGAGAGTGCCCTTAACCACTGCACCATCTCTCTATTGCCCTATCCGTATATTCTATACTCTCCTTTAAAGTGTGTGGTTACTGTTGAGCTCACATCTAAAGTTCATCACTCGTTTCTTACCGTGTAGCATCCACCCTCGGGATAAACAGACTGTGGCCTATCGACTACATCTGGGAGCTCGAGCTGTGGCTTATGGTGAGAAGAACTTGACCTTTCAAGGACCACTACCTAAGAAGATAGAATTCTTCGCTAACAGTGGGCTGCTCAGGCTCACATATGACCAGCAGATCCAGGTGCAGAGGAAAGACCATAAGATTTTTGAGGTGAGAATAGCAGAAAAAATAGGGGCTTGTCCCTGTGGTGATGGGGATCCCTCTCACTGAGGCCCTTCTCTAGTCACCGTAATGTGACGATAAAGCAGGTCCTTGGTTGGGGTGGAGGTGAATTTATCTCTGAGGGAAAAATAAACAGCTGTTAATTTATTACCTTGGAGACAAGTTTGATAGAGCAACCAAGAAAGGGGAAACGAGCCCCTATGAAAAGACATCGATTTTGTGTTTTCCCTCCTGTGGCAACCATCTTTGCCCAGAGAAGGGCTTTCTTACCTGTTGAAAGATCCTTGCTCTAAAATACTCCCGTAAACCTTGGCTGTCTTTTTTGTTACATTGCCCTAAAATCTGACATTCTGAGACTTTAGTGTCTCCCTTGAAAAGCTTAAGCGTGGTGGTTTGTAGCTTAGTATGAATTAATGTAATTAGTCTACTTTCTTCTGTTATCCAGCAAGGATCACTCCTATGAAGTTGGAGCTATCGATAAAAGAGGTTAATTGGGAGTCTTTTGTAGTTAAGTGTAAAGGAATTCCTGGGTAGAGTGTCTTCACAATTCTGAGGCCCCTAGGCTCTGGGAGGGAGGATGAGACAAGGGTGCTGCGGAGGATGCGGAAATGGTACAGACAGACTTTTTTCTGTTCAGAGCTGCAGTGCTCAGGAGTCCTCTCTACATTATCCACCCACATGCCGGGGTGCCGGGTCAGTGCCTGTTCCTTTTAGATTCTTTCCACATGGGTTTTTAAGGTGAATTTAGAGAACTTCAAGAAGGCTCTGTACTCTCAGTCCTCCTCTTTGTCAGCTGGTGATCTGCCCAGCATCAGGCCCTGAAATCAGAGTTGAGGTTAGGATAGAATTTAACCTTCTGGTCCTAGATAATTTGTCTTTTCTAGATTGCTTTCTAACTTGAAATGTACAGTAGCCACGGTTCCTTGCTCTTCTTTTCTCACTGTAGAGTGCCAGAGAGCCACAGCTGGGCTGTTGGCTCATTCACATTCCAGTCTACTTTGCAATCTGGAGGGAGGGAGGGATCACTGGACAATGTTTGGGGTGGGGCGTCCCTTTCCTGAGTGCCTGACTGTGCTTCCTTGTCCTCCTCAGTAAGGTAGTGTTTCATTTATTGATTTTAGGTATTTATTCACCTGAACATTAAAAAAGTTGATACTGGGATTGAACCCAGGGCCTTGAGTATTCTGAGCTTCGGTTCTACCGTGGAGTGCACCTTCAGCCTACATAAATGTTTATTATTAATTTGTGGCTTTGTCAACCAGACCCAATCTAGTATGGTTCTAATTACTCTAGGAAACTGGTGTTTGGCTAAGAGTGGTCTTCTTGCCTTGCTTCTTTCCAGTATGTCTAAAAGAGCAGTTCCTGGGTTTTTTGAACAGCTTTCTAACTGGCCTGACCAACCAATTCTTTTCTCTTATTAGATCTCCTGTTGCAGTGACTACCAGTGCAAGTGGCTTCCAGCTCCCATGAACACTTTCTCCTCTCACACCCTAACCTTGGGTACCGATGCTTGTCTTGGCACTGTGGCTGCTCTTCGCTATGCCTGGACCTTGTGGCCCTGTGAATATAAGCAGTGTCCTCTTTACCACCCCAGCAGCACCCTGCCCGCTCCCCCCTTCACCACTCTCATATAGACCAAGTTCACGGGCACCAGACGGGGTTGCCAAATGACATTTGCAGTTACCAGATCTTAAATAAGGGTGAGTACTCTAGATTTGGGCACTTAGGGCTTTAAATGATAACTGTTCTATAAAGGAAATTAGTAGAAAGCTTCATTGACTAGTTCTCAACGAGCACATGGTGACTCTATATTCCTGCATGAGCACAGGCAGACAGGGCCTTGAAGTACTCCATTTTGCCCCATAGCTGGTCTAAGCCTCCATGCGAGACTAACTCTGAGCTACGGCCACAGTGGGACTCACTGCCATTCACTTCCCTCATATTATTGGGAGTGAAATGGCTAATGTATTTTCCTTCTTTCACCCAAACTATGGACTCTCAGGCCTGGAAGAGATTTTAAGTCCGTGGAGGCTCATGTTTCATGTATTCTTTATAACCCCTCTGAAAAAATGGTTATAGACCTCTAAAACATTTCCCAGATTTCCCTTATGTGGAACTGAACTCCCTCTCAAGAAATGTTACTATTCCATGACAGTTCTTTCAGGTGACTGGAGACAGACCTATGTGTATTCTAAGTCCCCCTCCCTCCCTGACAATTATGCTTGTTCAGTATACATTATGATAATGTGAATGTTGAGGACAAATGAGCTATGTTCAGGTGTATTTACAGGTGCTAAGGGCCTGCCTTAAGGTATAGAGATAGGTATGCGCTCAGGTGATGGGGGAAATGATGGAGTTTCTTTGGTTTTTTAAAAAAAATCGAAAGACAAACTACATGTTTTGTAAGGAACTTTGGCTTTTTTGAGGAATTACAGCCCAACTCACTCCTAATACCTACACTTTGACATAGGCACCTGCCCCTTGGGAACACAAGCCTAGTAACACTCAGCTCCTGAGAAAATGTCAGTTTACCTACATGTCTCCCTCACCCCCCAAGCCCTGGTATATAGAAACCCTCATACACATGCCCATGGGTTTTCTGATGTTAAGGCATAAAGTACTCAAGAACCCCAAGCCAAAGGTCTTTTAGTACCTGATAATCCAGTACCTACAGTGGTAGATTCTTTAATAGATAGTAATGAAGCCATGTAGAAATCAAATTGTTGTTAGTAGTAGCTAATTTAAAACATTGTGTGGAGATTGTGTATTTGCTAAGATGAAAATAATTTTTGACTGTTTGAAAAATCACTGACTAGAAAATTTGGACTAAAGAAGTAAAATTATCCCCAAATAATTTTGGAATGAGAAACTCTTGTTGAACTTTGAGTTGCTTCTATCATATGCTACATAGCATATGTACATATCTATTCACACTAGAGTGGAAACCAGTCTTTCTATATATGATGTATTTTGGTGTGATGTGTATTCTAATTGTTTTACTCTAAGAGGACATAGGTGTTGACGTCTATATAGAGTTAATGGATTAAGAGTTGTAGTTCAAAAACAGTTCTAGTGAACTTGTACTAATCAATAAATAAAAAAATTCTTTCTAAAATGAAATTTTAGAAATTTATATAGTAAAAGGAGCATGCTCCAGCAATTTAACACTAAAGCATGAATTTTGAGAAATTGTCCTTAGCTGATTTGCTATTATCCAAATTTTATATTCTTTGACAGTGTAAAAGTTACACAAAGACTGTGTCAGTTAAAAGCTGGGAGTAGAGTCATATGTTTATCATACAGGGACTCCAGGGGCTATTGAGGCCTGAGGAACAAGACTTCCAGGCTAGCCTGGGTTACATGGTGAAACTCTCCAAAAAAGCACTGTTCCGCCTGCTGGTCAGCTTTATAACTGGCAGCCATGTTAGTACCACTCTGCTTTTCTGCTTGTGTTCCCTTCACGTTCTGGTGAGCTGGGGGCACCTGGTAGGTGGAGCCATGCATGGCACCAAGTAATGTGGACAGGTACAGAAAGCCTCCCTTTAATGCTATGTGCAGGGCCCAAATAATTCACCTGCCTACAAAGTAGAATTATTACATGGTGCAATGACAGTGTCTCTTACAGAGGAGGACGACTAATTCTCAGCTAAATTGTATCTGAACTTGTGTTAAAATGGTTTCAACACATTGGGTTAAAAGCACATTTTCTAGCAAGGAACTGAGTAGAGTGGACTTTATCCCTTGGAAGCATGTGCAAAATTTGACAAGATGAACAGTGTAGGAGTTTCCAGTTTGGGAATAAGCAGAGAATAAAGCTGGAGTCTGGGTGGCAGGTGCTGGGGGCTGCTCAAGGGTATACAGACTCTTACTGTCCACCTCATAAATCAGCAGTGTTAAACCCTAATTCCTGCTGTGATAAGAGTTGAGGCCTTAGAGAGCTGATAAGGTCATAATGGCTCTGCATGGAATTAGTGCTCTTAGAAAGGGGATCTGAGAGGCTGGAACAATGGCTTAGTGGATAAGAACACTGGCTGCTCTTGCAGAGGACCTGGGTTTAGTTCCCAGCACCTACATGATGGCTAATGACTGTTGGTAATTCTAGTTCCAGGGGATTTGATGTCTTCTGAT
This sequence comes from Eospalax fontanierii, assembly GCA_035773235.1. Lineage (NCBI taxonomy): Eukaryota > Metazoa > Chordata > Mammalia > Rodentia > Spalacidae > Eospalax > Eospalax fontanierii. The sequence continues at coordinate 28,447,741 of CM069539.1, read as the reverse complement.
CTCTATAGGCATTACACACATGTGGTGTACTTACATACATACAGACAAACCACTCATACTCATAAAGAAATATTTTTAAAGGAACACTTCCTTCCACCATGTGGTTATAGCAGAGCAGCTATCTAAGAATCAGGAAGCAGGGCTTCACCAGACATGGTTAACACCCTGAACTCTGGCTTCCCAAGCAGTTTGTTATAGCAACCCTAACAGACGAAGCAGGTTCAGAAAGACTGAAGTTGACTTCAGCTAAGCAAAAATGATTATAACCTTACAGCACTAAGCAGAATTGCTGAGATATTTATTACTGAAAATAAAGCAACTGACGTTTCCTCAAGGTAAATGATCACCACAGGATGCTCCTGATGAGATGTGCTGATATCTTCTTTACCTCTCAACTAATGCCTTCTCCCACATATCCTAAACTTTAAGTTTAAAAGTTCATAATGAAAACGAAGTGGGCTCTCCTCCCTTCCTGTTCAGTCTGAAGACTGAATTGGACTACACTGTGAAGGAGACTTCAGGTGCTGCAGGTCAGTGTCTACCAAAGGTTCGTGTGTCAGGAACTCTGGCTGGTAAGACGACACAAAGGCTGCATGCTGAAGCTCCGGGAGGTCCAAGGGTCCTGGAAGAAAACAATTCCTTAAGTTGCATTGCTGTTTGGGATCTCAGAAGCGTTTGCTTGACACATGCATAGCCTTCTGACCTCTCAACATTTATAAAGTCAACCTAATTTTGTCTTTGGTTGTTATGATAGATATTTATCAACAAAAAAACCCTGAAACAGATGATTTGTCTTTGGTTATATACTGCATATACACATGCATACACACCTGTCTATGTATATACACCTATCTATCTATCTATCTATCTATCTATCTATCTATCTATCTATCTATCTATCTAAATATGAATCCTATGGCCCTAACATTTCTGACCATCCTTCCCATTTTTGGGAAGTAATCCAGGCAACATAGGGAAGGTCAAGACCAACACTCAGTTTTTGCCTTCACCTGAAGTTTATTTCATACAGAACATCTTAATCATCTTTAGACCCCCTCCACTAGTGGCTCCCTCCCATACCCCCAATGTCCCTAGAATTCATACAGTCTGTCATTTGTCCCACACTGCAAGTTCATCCACTGGGGTCTAGTCTTAGTGCCTCACAGTAAACACTTTTTCCACTCAGGTCACTGCAGTTTCTCTGAGCGCTCTACTTCACTAAGACCACAGGTCCTCCCCATGGAATTTTGCGAGTAATATGGGAACCTCCGGCAGGATGCATGTCACTCTTTCTTAGCACTCTCCACAGCTAGATCAGGGAAACACTACCTGTTGCCCACCAACAGGTATGTGATGAGGATACAGTAGCCTAAATGGGTCAGTTTCCAAACCAGAAAGGCAAAATTAAAAGATACCTGGCAAAACGGAATCATCATGATCTTCATCAAAGGTCTGTCTCTGAAAGGCTTCAAGGCTCATAGCTGTCTCATTCTCTGGCAGTTCTTGGGGTAGCTGCCCCTTTCTAGATTTGCATGCATCAAATTTCACCCACTGATAACTGTCGGACCAAAGGAAATCATTCTTGAGTGCTGCCTGTTCTAACTACTCATTCCCATCTCCAAAAGAGATCAAGGTTTTTTCATTAGATCTTCTCCCAAGTAAGTGTGTGTATGTCTATCTTTAGCTAAAAGCAACACAACCAAACTCTACCAGGCAAGCCTCTTTGGTGACACACTGTTCTGACAGACTTGATTCTTTTATTATTATACAGGTTGAGTATCTTTAATGTAGAAATTAAAAATACAAACTTTTTGAGTAACTATATAAGGACACAGGTGGGAAATCCATCTCTCATGGGATGGGTCACAGTTAAATGCAGGTGCATTATCCCCAGGATATGTGTAGGTATATACATGAAACACAGGTCAATGTCCTGTTTAGACTTGGATTTTGCCCCCATGGTACCCCTCATACATATCTCTTCTTTCTCAAAGTATTTATTGTTTATTGTTTTATGTGTATGAGGGTATTGCCTGCATGGATATAAGTGCGCCTGTGTCATGCAATGCCAACAGAGGTCAGAAGAGGGTGCTGGATTCCCTGGAACTGGAGTTAGGATGGTTGTTAGCCACCGTGTGAGCACTGGGAACTGAATTGAGTCCTCTGCAGAGCAGCCAGTCCTCTTAACTGCTGAGTCATCTTTCTAGTCTCCCCCTGCCCTCTTTTTTGAGACAGGGTCTCACTGGTAGTCCTGGCTGGCTTTGAACGTGGAGATCCGACTGCCTCTGCCTTCTGAGTATGGGGATTAAAGGCAAGCATCACCATGCCTGGCTGCATATTAAAGAAAAAGTTCTTTAAAAAAAGTCCCCAATGGAAGAAGCACTTCTAGTCCCAAGAGCTTTGGACAAGAACTCAAATCTGTTACGTATTGCACTGGGTTACTGGCTTCGGCTCACCTGTCTAGATGGGTAGGAAGATCAATATGTAGCAGAGTGGTGGAGACTAAAGCATGCCTTTGACACAGGAACTCAATAAATGCATGCAAGGAATAAAGCAGTCACTGCCAGTTTAGAACGCTGGCTAGCTGGTCACTGATTCCCAAGGGAACAGGTTTGCCCACACTTACTTGACACATTTTCGAGCTCCTGGACAACTCTGGATCAGGTTATGGATGGTTGGATCAGAAAACCCAAAGAAGTCAGCTCCACATGAAAGAAGGCTAGGCACCCGTTTTCCCCTAAACAGAAGAGAGCAAATGTTAACTTGAGAGCTTAGAAGGAGATGAGACAGGTTTAAGAATGGAATGGTGGTAGGAACATACACAGCACTTCAGCTTTCTTGACTTAAGATACTCTGGAAACTAGCTGTTAACAAGTCTAAAGGATACAGGGTAGGTTTATAAAGCAAGAGATCTCCATGCACTGAAAGAAAGAGGAAGGTCTCAACTGCACTAATGGTGATCCTTTGTGTTCTCAAGCTGTGGACCAACATACGTAGTAGCGCTGATGGTCCTGAGCAGTTCTTCGTAACAGGCGTCTGCAGAAGCGCCGACAATGGTGTTCTGGGGGTCGTCTTCAGAAACAATTTCAAACTGAGAATGGCAGAGGAACAATTAGGTCAACCTGCAAAGGGAAGTCATCCTGCTGCTGTGAGCATTCCAGTCTAGAACCAAAGCTGCTGCACGGCACACTGGAAGACTGCTATAAAAATTTCTTACGGTGCTGTTCGAAATTAAAATCCAAGGAAACAAAATCCGCTGACTTTCAGTTCTATCGTTCTTGCCTATTTCCCAGCAGTCAACAATGAATCTGTTCATGCCTTTTCCCATCTAAAATCTTTAAGTAGAAACACAGGATATCTCAAAAAGAAATGAGATGCACTGTTACACTCTTTGTTTGAAGCTACATGTTTCTCTAGGAACAAGACTACCTAAAAATATTCTGGGCCAAAGGATACTGTACCAATTTTTACTGTCAGGAATGTATAATTCCTACACCTTGGCCACACCAGATACTATCAAACCCTGGTACTCGCCTATGGGCAAAAACAGGGTGTCATTTTTGTTTAATCTTATAGCTTTTCCTTATGCTATAGAGGTACTTTATCTGGGTATTGATCACTTGGTATTTATTCCCTTTCTGTTGTGCTAATTCTCATTATCACCTGTCATTAGCATTTTGTTATTTAGAGGCACTTAACTTTCTAAGTTGTTATGTTAATTTCTTTTGTGGTTTTCATACGCATATTTTCATCCTGTTAAAGAAAACCTTTTGATCTCACCTTAAGATTATAAAGATTTTTTATATTTTATCATATTTCCAATATAAAACATTCTATAAACCAAAAAAAAAAAACCCTTAAGAATCAGATTGGCACTTATAGACAAATAGATCAATGAAACAGAATCATCAGGAAACAGTTTCAAATACTACATATATTAAGACCTTATACACTAAAGTCACTTGATATTGGGGAAAATTCAAGCTAAATTCCTAGTTAATATTATACTTAGAAACAGGATCTAGTTAGGTTAGTGATCAAAGAACAAAACAATATTACACCAAACCAAAGAAGAGTAACTAAATTCCCTATTCATTTTTTTTAAAGTTTTAGTATTTTGTCTCTGAAAATGAAGAATCAGTTTCTCAATTTTCATTAAAGTTCTGACTCTGACTAGATCTATCTATACTACATTCACAGGCTGTGACTGATGAGATCTGCACTGCATTCACAGGCTGTGACTGACTAGGTCTGTACTGCATTCATAGGCTGTGACTGACTAGGTCTCTACTGCATTCACAGGTCTGCTGAGAAGATGGCACACTGGCAGGAAGCTTTTCTATCAGGGCATTTCTGCAGAGCACTGATGGAGGCCAAGAAACAGCAGCTTCACTTAACAGAGCTCTGACATCGGTGACGCAGTGTTTCCCACATGAATCAGGAAAGATCAGTCTCTCCCAGTTCTAGCTTGTCTCAACCTCTACCTAGTTTTCCAGTGACTTCATAAGACAGTGAAACATGCATCTCTGAAAATGGTCTATTTTTTCTGAGGATCAGGAAGTAACGGATGGATAACATGAGCTGCCTAGCATGTCAGCTCCAAGGAGGAAGAGGAAGAATATTTAATAAGAGTAGGATTGTTTTACTCACAAGAAACTTGAGTTAAGAGAACGTGCAGCCAGAAACTAATAAGCAACTTCTGTTACCTCCATTTTGGACTGAGCTAAAACAGCAGTATACCAACCTATCTTCCCTTATGGATCTGCATTTGACCTAAGCAGGCTTAACGAGACAGTCACAGTCTGGATGGGAGAAACAGTGTGGTTCAAGGGAAAGGCATCAGTCTGAGAATTAAGTACAGATTTGTATCCCAGATCAACCACTTTTAAGTAGAGGTAAGCCTGAGGCCCAGCCACTTTTTCTGCATCTTGGTATTATACAAATGGTGATTACACAGTATTTATCCTGCAAGGTGTCAGAATAAGTAGCACAGTTAAAAGGCTAAGACTAAAAGAGGTTCTTAAAACAGAAAAAAACACTTGCAAACCCCCAAAACAAATCAAAGAAAGAAAAAGAAAAAGAAAAGCAGTAGTTATACTGGAATGGCTACCTGAGGCCGCACACCATCATCCTTGATCTGACAGGTGTATAGACACTTTTGGTCTGGGCACTTCATGCTGGCATACACTCGAGTACTGCAGTAGCCCACAGGGTAGATGGCACTTTCATCATGGAAGCCAGGTCGGTTGGTGATGATCTAGAAAAAATTCCCCAACCTGGTGTTGAGGTCACTGAAGGGTTTAGAGGCCCAGCTGACTATGGTAGCCTTTAGAGCCACTCGGGGGCTGGGAAGAGTGACAAATTCTTGAGAAGATGTTTTGGCTGTGGAGCAGACAAAACTGACCTGCTTTCATAGGGACTGGAGATGTTCTGGGGTTGGTATGGATCAGTAAGGGGCTGCTGCCAGTGGGAAAGGGAGGGAAGGCTCAACCCCATTCCCATATTTCTGATCCTCCTGTCTATGCGCTGGTCTCACTCACCTCCCCCAGGCTATATACTGTTAGACCCCCTAGTCCGATGGGGAACACAGGCCGTCCTGAGGGATCCAGGGCAATGGGCTGAACCAGCTTGCGAGCACCTCCCTCCATTTTCTTTTTCTTGGATGTTTTCTTCAGAACTGAAACGCAAATCTGGGGTCACCCACTTTAGGTCCCTCCCAGTGCCAAGGGGAGGGGAAAATTAACATGTAAATGTAAAGGTAGAAAGCCAATCTTGGTTTTCTATATAGATGCTCCCTGACTTATGATGGGATTATTTATCCATAAGCCAACTCTAAGTTGAAAATACATGTAACAGACCTAACCTAGCAAGCACAGCTTAGCAAAACGGTACACTGTGGAGTCTGGTCGTTTGACTGGAACTGTGCCTTGCTGCCATTGTCTAGCATTGCAAAAGTGTATCACACTGCATGTCAGTGTCCGGAGGAAAAAAATTAAAGTTCAAAGCACAATTTCTATTGAATACATAATGCTTTCATATCACTGTAAAGATGAAAAAAAAATCACCAGTTAGGGGAGGCACTACCTATGTTTACTGAATAGGCATTATGGGGCCTTTCCCCCAAACCCTGAGTATCTTTGTAACCTGCCTACCAACAGTAACCAATTTTAGTGTAAGCACTGAGGCACTAAGAGCTTTATACTTTTAAGTTCTCTTTAACCACACAACCAAAGTACAACCAGGAATTCCTGAGTTAGTAGTGTGCTCAAAAGGCAGCTAGCCCATTTCCCTGCCTCTAGGAAAGACTGAAGTGAATGCAATCCAGAGAGCCGGGATAAGAGGGACAGCGGTCTCGGTCTGCTCCCTTCCCGTTTGCCAGCTCTAATCAGACCCTCTCCAAAATGGCTCTAGCAAGACACTTGTTTCTCAGGGGACTTTATAAGACACATGTGGCTACATGTGGCTACCTGTCAGTACCACCAGGTCTTTGTCATCAGTTGAGCCACTGGGCCAATGGATATATTTCTCCTTAAAATACCTTCCAGTTTGTTGTTCTCTTTGCCTTTTTCTTTTTTCTCCTTCTTGGATTTCTTCCCAAATGGTTCCTCGGGCCCAGTGCTGGGTCCAGCTCCCTGAACAGTTCCCACAGAGCTGGGCACACTGTAAGTCAGGGGCAAACTGGAGCTGTGGGAAGGGGCCGCAGGCTGCAGTTCACCTTCAGTTAGAGCCTGAAGTTGGAGGAGCTTCTTTAGCAAGTATCTGAGGTTGGAAAGGAATGAGAGTAGAGGTATGAACTTGCATTTTGGTCTCAATTTAGTATTTTACCTAAGTGTGAGGAAACAGAATTATATACAAATAGAGATAATGTTCTTAATAGACCTTGGGAACAATGAAGCCCCAGAAAATAATCAATACTTGAAGAAATCAATATAACGGTTGCAGTTTCTCTTGCATCTGAATGGATCTTCTACCTTGAGGATGGAAGGTGTTAGGTGTCTGAGGGTATTCATTATAAGTCAGAGATGTACATATACCTATGTTTTGCACAGAGTAGACTGAATAGCTTCAGAATGAGCAAGAGTTTCTTTTATCCACTGGTTTTCATAACTGAGGGTTACAATAAGATTATTGACTACATGAGGCAAGAGGGCTTTGTCAAGAATGAGCAGAAGAACCGTTTTGTCATCATGGTCCAATGTGACTTGATTTTGTGCGAAACAAGACAGGTTTGAATTTCTTTGTACTTACTCAAGTGGCCAAAGGACTACACAATGCATTAGAATCCACTGGAGAAAACTCCCCAGAGCAGTAACAACTTATCAATCAACACACACAAATATGATTCTGAACACAAAATGAAGATAGTTTACCTTCTTTCTTCTTTTGCTTTAAGAAATTTTTCCTCAAGTCGAGCAATTTCATCACAAATAGCAGCATTCTCCTTTAAGAAAGCAAAGCAAAACAAAACAAAACATAGTCACATAAAACGAATAAAAGAAAGATTAAAGTTGTGTTCTGGGAACAAGATCCATATCTCAAACCAAAAATGTCTCTGCTGAGTAAGAAGGAAGAACTTTTCTACCTTACAGAGAAGCTATTAATAAATCTGAAGGCGGCTGGGGAGAAGCCTCAGGGAGTACAAAGTACGTGCTATGTGTGCATGTCTGACCCTCTCAGTTTGATCCCTAGACCTAATGGTGGAAAGAGAGAACAGATTCCTGAAAGCTATCCTCTGACCTCTACATGTGCTCTATGGTGCGCACACACACACACGAGTACTATCAATAATAAATAAATTTCAAAAAAATCTGTAGGAAAAAGTGGTTAGGTTGTAACACAGTAATTACATAATTTCTTCCACAATGTGGGACACCTTTGGGTGAACAAGAGGCTCTTAATGCTTATGCCAGAACAATATGGATCACCCAAACTGTTCTGGGCAAACCAATGAAGAGTAAGTAGTCTTTGGCAGAGGAAAGAGTATACTACTTGGACTTAAATTCATACTACCACAGGGCTGTAAGAACTGTCCATGCACAAGGGCCTTGACCTTGACAAAAAAAGACACTGAAACCCACAGCATCTCACAGAACAGTACCTTAGGGGAGACAAACCAGATGGAACCAAATCTGATCTCATGAAAAATCCTTAAACTTCCTTACGCATTTGTATATCCAAGTATCACCATTCTCCTGATGACTTTACCTCTTACCAATTCTTAAGGAAACGTTACTTGGAAGCTCCACATGTAGGACCTCAAACTGAAAGTTCAAAACAACATCCTTTTGCTTCACAAAACCTTTGTGTACTTACAGGAAACAACATCCTTAAATAGCAAAAATTTAAGTACTGGGTAAATCTGACATACAGGCGACAAAAGGGAAGTCAGGTGTGGAGGTCTCTATTTACTTTTCCTCAATACCCACAGCAAGTGTTGAATGTTTTAGGAATGACTAATGTCAAAGTTTTTCCTGGTGCATCTTCAAAGGCCTGGATATGTTTTAACTTTGTAGAAAAAGAGCAAAACTACAGATTCAGATACGGGAGGACATTTGAGGACTGTATCCCTATGTCCAAGCACAGAAGCAACTTTGGCTAAGCCGAATATTCTGTCATGGGCAGGCAAAGTAGTCCAATCACTCACTAAATCTGATAGCTCTACAATTAAGATGATGGTAGAGTGTTTCCTGGGCATTATCACCAGCACCCGGTAGGGGGGTGGAGGTGGGCAGGCAGAAACTTCTGGGAGCTTTATCAAAGAAGCTACAACCAGGCGGGGGTGCATAGGGGGTGGAGGGTGGGAGTGGGAGGAGGCGGTCGTTACTGAAAGATCATGTACCAGTTTTGGCAAGGAGTCTGCCACTGGTAGGGGCTGGGATGTACTTGGGAAATAGAACGTGTAGTAGAAATCATAAACGACAATCAGGGTTCCTAAGTAGGAGCCAGGGCAAATCATCCCTCCGGGCTTCGGTGTTCTCATTTTAGAAACAACATCGAATACTCAGATTATCTTGAAAATCAAACGCGGCAAAACATTAACGATTAAAGTTTATTGGCGGAGCACTTCACTGTCCTCACAGAAGAAACAGGATTAGAGAAATTATAATGCTTAAGGACACAGAATTAGCAAGTGATGTATATCAGAAAGTAACATTACGTGACAGTCTCTCGGGGAAGAGGAACAGGAAGGGGAGACTTCCCGAGGGAGTGGGGCAGCGGCTAAGCCGGGAGACTCACAAACACCGTGGCCTTGGCCGCTTTGCGCAGCCGCAAGTACTTGAGCCGGTACTTCTCGTTCTGACTCTTCTTCGGGAGCCGTTTCATCCTGGCCTTGCTGGACGCCAGCGGGGTGCGTGGCTCGGAGGACAGGCCGCCCAGCAGGCTCATGGTCCGGCCCCAGCTCGGGGACCGCGAGCCGCGGCAGGCATGGGCTCCCGGTTCGGGAACCCGACAGAGCCGGCTTGGGCTTCCTAGCACTTCCGCGTAACCCCGCCGGAAGCTGCGTAACAGCACCGGCCACGTCTCACTTCCGGGGTTGGGAGCTGCGGGTAGTCCTGGCCTAGCCAGGCTGAGTCCTGGGAGGAGGGGAGCGGGACGAGGATGGCGAGGCGTCGGAAGAACAAGAACAGAAAATCCCTATCACGGGAGGTCCGGTCCTCGCCGGCTACAGGCCAGTGGTGGACTGTAGCAGACTTACCAGTGCTGGAACTCTGCTTCCCCGCCATGCAACTCGCACAAATGTTATTTAGGATGTGAACTTCGTTGGCGCCTGGACCATTTTAGGGAATGGGGAAAAAAGACCTTGGCTCTCCCAAGCTTAGAATTTACAGTGTGTTATGAAACGCTAACGCAGAGGAGGCATTCAGTGCTGCTTACTGCTTTTAGAACCAAAAGAAGTATTTCTGTATGTTATTTCTTAATACTTTTAACTGTATCACCACAAATTCATATTCTTTCTCTCCCTCTTCTCCGCCTCTCCCTCTCCTCCCTCTCTCTTTACAAGGTCTCGTGCAGACTAGAGTGGCATCAAATTAGTAACCTAGGCACTTCATTTCTAAAATTGTAAAAAACAGTTGCAGAACCTTGACAAATTGGCTGTTTAACACAGAGAAGTTTACAGGAATCCTTTTATGGTACCCATGTTGTAAGCTGCTTGTGTTGGATTTGATTGGGTCTTAAATGTGCACCTTCTCAGGGGGGGTCATTTACATTCATAAACATACCTAAGGCAGACAGGTAGATTTAGTTTGGGGCGGGGCTATCAGAATTATTTCAGTTTACAGAATACTAATACTTAGACTGGGCAAGGTGGTGCACACCCTTAATCCCAGTACTCAGAAGGCAGAGGCAGGCAGGTCTGAATTTGAAGTCAGCCTGGTATGCATAGAGAATTAATTGTAGGCCAGCCAGGCCTGCATAGTGAGACCCTGCTTTAAAAAGAAAAGATAAAAAGTTATATTTGGGGCTGGAGAGATGGCTCAGCCATAAGAGCATTGGCTATTCTTCCAGAGGTTGGGTTTCACTTCCCACCTAACAACCTCTGGAACTCCAGTTTCAGAGGAATCCATTGCTTGAGCATTGCATGCATGTGGTGCACTTAAACACAGGCAAAACACTCATAAAATAACAATAATAAAGTATTTTAAAAAATACTCACCTTTTGTGCCTTTGAAAATATATCCTAGAACTTTACTTTGTAGCCTGAAAGCAGTCATGGTAATTGAAAGTGACTGTGTTCTTATGAAAAAATATTATTTAATATCCTGATTTGTTGTGTAGTTGTATTTTGTTCTCATAGACCATGAGATCTGGCTTTATTTGTATTATCTATCTTTTACATGTGCCATGTCTACTGGGGAGGAAAGTGCAGTTATGTTTTTATTTCAGGGTGCCCTGGCCAGTAGACTTCGAAGGAATACATAAGGATACTTATTAGTTCATCTTCACTTGAAACATTTTGCACCATGAACAAAATTTCATGAAAATCATAGAAATTAAGATGGTATTATTTATTGGCTTTTAAAGAAAGTGTCCCAAGTAGCTGAGGCTAACCTCAAACTCTCTATGTAGGGAAAGATGATCTTGCACTCCTTCCTGATGCTCCTGCCTCCACCTCCCAAGTGCTGAGACTACAGGCATATGCAACCACATCCAGCTGTGGGGGGAGATTTTTCACAGGGCTAGAGTATAGTTCACTGTTGAAGCACTTGCCTAGTATGTGAAAGACCCTGGATTTGATTTCTAGTAGCACTGAATGAATAAATGAATAAATAATAAAAACAGGACTGGAGAGATGGTTTAATCATTAACAACAGAACTGTTCTTCCAGAGTGCCTGAGTCCGATTCCCAGCACGCAGTTCAGGAGGCTCACATTTTCCTGTAACTCCAGCTCCCGGGGATCTGTGATGTGGGCACCTGCATACTCCTCCCCCGACAAAGACACATAATTAAAATAAAAAATGAATATTAAGAAAGTAAATAATAGAAACAAAACAAAAGAATACCCCATTATTCTGGACTTGATCCTGTTTAAAGATCTAAGCCCAGGGATGGCACTACCCACAGGCCATTCTGCTGGAGGGAATTCCTTAAGAGTCCATCTTCCCAGGTGTATCCAGTTGACAAATGAAACAAACCATGACAATATAATTTTGTTGTTCTGTAGTTAAACCATTGTATTGATTTAAAAATAGCAGCTTTATCATGAAAGCTGGGGCCAGGGATTTATAGTAGTTTGTCAGGCTGTACAAATAGGAACAGGGCTTGGACAGTCTTCTAGGACTGTTTTCTCCCAGGCTCAATGTTCATGTCTATCTTCTGCTTCATGAGGTAAGCGAGAAGAAAGATGGAAGTAGTGGTCAGGGTTAGCTCATGAAAGGGCTCTGTACCAACTGAAGGTTGGACTTTTATAAAAGACATAGGAGGTCATCAATGGGCATTTATATGTCAGCCCTTTGCTTGTTTTAGGTAAACTTACCTGAATTTGTCAGAAGCAGCTTGCCTTTTATACTTATCTACGTGAAGAGGGGTCTAAATGGACTGTGCAAAAATTCTCTCAAGAAATACATAATGTACGGCTTGAAAAATATTTAATAAGAGACATCATGATAGTGTGGGTGAAGCGTGGTCTTAGGAATCAGATCAAAGCTGTGGAAGTTAGATCAAGGATGGAGTGGCAAATCAGAGACTATAAACAAGGGGCTCAATATTACTTGTCTGTTTATCCTCCTTAGCATTTAGCGTCTCTCTCTCTCTCTCTCTCTCTCTCTCTTTCTCTCTCTCTCTCTCTGTGTGTGCACGCACATACATGTATGTGGAGATCAGAGGCCAACTGGTGGAGTCAGTTCTCTCCTTCTACCATGTAGATCCCAGAGATTGAACTTAGGCCATCAGGTTTGGCAGCAAGCATCTTAAACTGCTGGGTCATATCACTGGCTCTGTTTATCCTGCCTAGTTATAAGTGTTTGGCTATTAAGAGCTATTTAGAACATATCTTGACCCTTTAAGTGTTATGAAGGTGTTTACAGGCCATAAACTGAGTCCTTGTTGAAGTGAATCCTCAGTTTAGATAATCAGAAGTGTATCTTCAGCCCCAAAGATTCCACTCATGGCCTTTGCCTCTGTGCTTAAATCCCAAGAGCATTACAAGTTAAAGTCACTCTTGCCTCTTAGCTCACTTTGCAGGCCATGGAGGGCTTGGCAAGGCTGATCACTTATACAAAGAAGGTGGGTGAGTTCCTGGGATTTCAGGCCTCATCCAGGGGTTTCATATCTTTACTAATCTCTTACCAAATTGCTCTTGGTATGAGACAAGTATGCATTCTAGGTGTGAAGACAGTGGGAACTTTTGCCTCCGTAAATAGCTTTTAGAATCTTCCTGCATAGCATGTCTACACGTCTATTTAGTTACTTAAATTTACTATCCTCTGAGTGCTGTAGACCTAGCTTCTCAGTTCTTTGACTTTTCAGTTCTAGATTTCACATTTATTCTTTAATTCCTCATTTATATAGTCTTATACATACAAGATATATTACTCAGTTGACTACAAGCTTACCAATTCTAAAGTGGGCATTTTTTTTTGTCCATTACTCTATTTCACTTGTGAAGGAGGAGAGTTACTGTCTACAAAACTTCTTAGTCCATGGTTTCTTTTTTAATTAGGGGTGTTCATCACACACCTGTTGGGTGAGATGTTTAGGTTTGGAGGGTTCTAATCCAGCCAATAGAGTCATGAAATCAACTACTGTGTCTATGTTGTGTTTCTGGGCAGTTGTGTCCTTCAACACACATAAGACACTGAGCCAGCTAAAAGAGATGAGCTCAGAGATGTTAGCTCGGAGGAAAAGAAGGATCACATTGAGGTCATTGATAGGGCATCCCAGCATCTTTCTACTGAGGAGATCAAAAGCTGGGAGCATCTCATAGATGGATAGGAGTCGTTTGTCCCACTGACACAGCCGAGTGAGGTTGTAGATTATCACGGGAACTAGTAGGGTGTAGATTGTTGCACTGGAGAGGCTAACAATCTGGAAAACAGACAAGGAGGTCAGCCTGCACTTGATCAGATCAGGAACATGGGTCTCATCATGTAGCAACCCTGTCTTGATGGAGCAGCTAAATTCTTCTTGGAAGAAGACACCCAGATGGAAGTGGCCAAGGTACAGGTAAGTGGCTGAGGTGAAGAGGAGCAAAAGGGAGTTCCTTAGGAGGTAGGTGGCCACTAGTGAGTGTGAGCGCTGCTTGCATGCCAGGTATCGCTCCAGCAAGGGGAATTCAAAGTACCGCTCTTTCCGGGCCCTGAGCAAGAGAAGAGAGAGAAGGCAAAGTTAGGAAAGAACATTTAGACCCATACCCTAAAAGTCATGTGGGACATGAGCACATCTGCATCTAACATGGCATCTTCAGTATCTGTGAAAATCTTCCTTCCCAAAGCATAACCATGGTCCTCCCCGAAAAGGAGGTGTGTGAATACTTCTCAGTTCTCCAAACACTGAGCTCATTGTGATAAATGCAGGGGTGATAAATGAGTAATGAATGGTCACAGTCATGCCAGATTTCTGCCAGCAAGTCTGACTAAAACTCTAAGCTGAAGCAGACCCTTGTGAAGCAGTAAGCTTATGACTGGAAATCTATAGAATGCATTCTGTGTTCTGAGTATGATTTGTACAAATTAATGTGTTAACAAATCTTGTTGAGAAGTGTGGTATCAAGGTACAGAAAAGCCAATCTTTGATTTGAAGGTTAGTATCTGGCTTGTGAGAAAGGGCGAGTAAGACAAGCACATATGAAATAGAGTGAATACTTGCTGCTGACTTGATGGATAGTAGTTGTGACTATTAGGATATGGGGTAACATTGTAGGTTGGCGTGGTCAGAAACCTTTATGGAGAACATTGGCTTAAAGCTGGCCTTCTAAAAGATAGAGAGGAACATTTTTTGAGAGGATATAGCATGCTCACAAACACGAGACAGAATGTGATTGCAAATCCTGGCTCAATTCTCCTCTCATTGGGGCCTCCTGCCCACACCTGCTCCATTGAAAACTGCACTAGTCTTTATCTATGAGCTTTCCGGACTCCCTTCCCCTATGATTTTAGTTGTATATTCTGCTTGCTTGTTGTCTGTTTTCCTTCAAGAGAACCTAATCCCTGGCATGGGTAACTAACTATAGCTTTGTTGCCCCTGCTTCTGTACACACACACACACACACACACACACACACACACACAAATGTATCTGATGCACCCAGTACAATGCCTGCTAACTCAGACGGATGAGTGACTAAACATATCGATGATTTCTTTAGGGATAAGGAGGAGACTGCTTAGGTAGAGTGAGGTGTTCTCTCATGTGGGCTAGGTTGAATATCCTGTATCTAAAATGTTTGCAGTCTAGAAGTGTTCCAGATTTTGGAGTTTCTTTTTAAATTTTGGAATACTCACATAAACTTTACCAATGATACTCAACATTTTTAGGTTTTTGGAACATCATGCAGTTTGGAGATTAGGAGCATGCACACTATACCTAGAAGTTTGAAAAGTAGTGTGTGACATTGTGTTGAGGCCTTGGAAGAATATTTGAGAATTTCAACATTTTTATTAAGCATGTGGGGAGCTAATGTTTTTGAGCAGATAATATAGAAAGCAATATTTTAGAGAGGTCAAGCTCTTGTAGTTCAGTGTGGTCATCTGTAAGCTAGAGGTAGAAATTTTTTTCATTTTCCTTGTAGGAATGAGGAAATTCATGAGCGGATGCATGAGTACTTTACTCCCTTGAGAAGGATGGCATAGAGAAAAACCTGAAGATGGAAGATGATTGTGTACGGGTGTCATTTTAATGCTTAACAGAATCTTTTAGGAAAAAGTATACAAAGCAACTCACTTCTCTAGCTCATCCCAGAAGACATGAGGGTCAGAGCTCTTCTGCCGGATCTTCAACATGTGCTGCACCAGGCGAATGGAGCGATTGTAGGACTTATCCAGTTCGCTGATGATGAACAGCAGGTCTGAGCTGAGGGCTGGCACGGCTGCATACTGCCACAGCAACACCGGAAGGTACATGGCCATAGCTAGGGCCAGCAGCGAGTAGGGGAGGGCCTGCAGGGGAAAGTAGGCTGACGAGGGAGCCCATGGTGCTGGGTCTGTGTGACAGCGAAGCAAGGGTTCACTGTTTCCCTATTCCTGATTTAGTAGGAAGACAGTGGGCTTACCTAAGGCTCCCTGCCCATGTGAAGAATATGGTGAGGTTGTTAGAGAAGGACTGTCAGATATCTATGTGACCCAGATCCATGGTCTGTGGGTTTTCTGACGTCTGGTCTGTCTGGGGCTCCAGATAGACGAGCAAGAGGAAAATCACAAGACTGAAGAAGCAAGACAGTGAAATAGGAGAAAGAGTATTGGGTAAAGGAGATCTCTGCCTCTCCTTCCCAAGAGTATAGCTAGCTTGAGACCATGACCAATAGTGGCCCTAACAGCCTAGGGGAGAAAAACGTCTTCCAAGTAGCCTTCCCTGCGCTTCTGCAGTGCACATTTTTCTGTTCTAGTTTCTAAGTCCTCAGTAATGCCAAATGACACCATCAGATATTCTCTTAGGCTTCTTTGGGGGATTATTTCAAGGATGTCCACAAAGGAAACGACTTTTGGCCACATGTAGACCTTTTCTTTTCAGCTACACTATTAGCTACCTGTGGTTGTTTGATGAGGAATGTTGCCATAGGCTCAAGTATGTGAATACTTAGTCCCCAGTTGGTGGCGCTGTTTGGGGGAGATCATGGAATCCTTAGGAGGTGGAGCCTTGTTGGAGGACGTGTATTACTGGAGTGGGGGGCTTTGAGGGTTTATAGCCTTGCTCCACTTCCAATTCACTGTCTCTGCTTTGTGTTTGTGGCTGGAGATGTGATCCTGCTGCTTGCTTCCATACCGCCCCAGTATGATGGACTCTTCTCTCTCTGGAACTATAAACCAAAAAACCCTCTTTCTTTATAAGTTTCCTTTTGTTATGGTGTTGTATCATAGCAAGAGTAATACACTGCTTGAGATAAGGACTGAGACAGTTGAACACTGTATTTCCCACTCCACTCCCTAGTACCTTAGAATGAAAGAATATTTGGAAATAGAGTCTAAATAACTAATTATATTAGCTAAGTCTAGGTTCTGTAAGAATAGGGTGGGACCCTAATCCATTATGATTGGTGTTCTTTATGTCTATTAGTCAAATAGAATGACTGGAAAATCTATCCCTTATAGCCCTCAGAGGAACCAGTCCTGCTGACACCTTGTCTTACACTTCTGACTTCCTAAAATAGGGGTTTGTCCTTAGGTTTCCTTATTACACTTACTCATCTAACAGAGGGAGGCCCACTACTACTTATGATAGCTTTTAAAATCTACATTTGTTGCTAGGCACTAAACAGAATGCATTATCTCATTTGGTTTTCACAAGAATGCTACAGGGGAGGTACAATTCGTGCATCTATTTCACAGTGAAGGGTACTGAAGCGTCGATAGCGGAGTACTGGCCCAGGTTTGCACATTCAGTGGATGGGGAACTAGGATTTAGAGCCAGGACAGAACTTAGGAACCTGATCTCATGATGACTCTTTGATCTTTAGTGTCTTATGAATCAGGATTGCTTTGTTCTTTTAGTGGAGAGTTTAGAGGAAAAGCCGGAAGGTACATATTTCATTGTATATATGTGTGTGGGAAGACATATATATGTGTGTATGTCTGTCTGTCTCTTTGTCTGTGTGTTTTTTGAAAATTTAAAAAAATGTTAGAATAGGTAAACCAAACCTCAAGTGAAATTAGAACTATTTAACTTCTATTCAAGGAATAATATTTTTTGGGCAAAAACCTTTACCTCTACAGAGTGGGGTGGAACAGTGGATTCTGGGTTTTGACAGCTTCCAAGTGTCCTTGATGGCCAGGCATTTTGACATTGTCTCCTTCAGAGTCTTTTGGACTTGTCACTGTCTACA
Organism: Eospalax fontanierii; assembly: GCA_035773235.1. Classification (NCBI taxonomy): domain Eukaryota; kingdom Metazoa; phylum Chordata; class Mammalia; order Rodentia; family Spalacidae; genus Eospalax; species Eospalax fontanierii. The sequence continues at coordinate 28,430,264 of CM069539.1, read as the reverse complement.
CTTGCTGATCTTTTAGTGATAAAGGCCTCACGGGTTTTCTTCATTAAGTTTTTGGTTTTGTCTGGGTTCTGGGACTTTGCTGTTTTGTGGCTTTGTAAGTGGCTATCCCTTGAAAATGCCCTGGTGACTACTGGTCAGACATTGTGAATTGGAAAGCTATGTGGCCACTGTTCCCTCAGAGAATCCTGCTAGGATGATAGCAAAGGACAAAGAAAGACACAATTTAAGGAGGAAGAGAACAAGAAAGGAAGGCCTGTGAGGAACGGAATGTTGGAAGCTGGGTGGGATCGGGGGCAGCTGCCTGATGCAAGGTCTGGTGTGTGGGAAGGTGGAGAGTTGAGGGAAGGACAAACAATTTGCAACTCAGAACCAGGACGACTCAGGAGTTGAGGATATGGGGAACCTTAGAAAACAAGAATCTAGGTCAGGCTGAAAACAGGACACTGAAAAGTCTGTGAGGAGGAGACCCATAGATCTTCCTGTACTGCATTCAAGTGACCATGCTTCCCCTCTCTGATGCAGGCTTGAAATTTAGTCTCTGCACAGACTAAGCCAGGCTAAACCTGTGCTGAGTCCACTGCAGGCAGGAGAACTATCCTGAGAGTAGGGGTTGAGGATGTCAGCTGAATGAGCACTGAACCGTGAGATGGTCAGATTCAGGCTGAGTTCGCAGAAGGCTGGCAGCCAGGCGTCACACCAGGTACAGTCTATTCCTCTCCTCAAATGCAGGATGGAAGAACTCTTCTCAGAGATAATAGACCAGTTGACAGTTATTGAGAGGATTACAATTTTGATACTTGAGTTTTCTTCCCAATTAAATACATTCGAGGGATCACCACCTAAAGCTGCCTGTCAGCAAGCCTCACTTACAGGCACAAAGGCTCTGATTAGATGAGTGGTCCAGAGTGGGAGTGAGGTGAGTGGAGTCCACTGGTGCAGTTCTATTACCTGCTCCCTCCTATTCAGAAAGCCAGCCTGATAGGGCCTCTGTCTGCTTTACCTTGTGGGGCCAGAGAGATTTCACCTTGTACTGGCCAGCGTCGTCCTGCTCATGGTGGGCTAGTGAATCCCAGCAGGAGCTGTCCACATATGCCGCTTGCTTGACGCTGAAGTTATTGGGAGGGAAGCAGCTGATTGGAGTCCCTGCAACAGGAGTAGAGCTTTGAGGCATCCCTGAGCTGCAGTGAAGGGACGGGACCCCTAGTGGCCAGCATTCAAGGTTTTCTAGGGCTCATCTCTGTAAGTTGGTAACTTTTTGTGTCTGGCAGGGCTTGCCTTCTTCCCGAATCTTAGCTTTCTGAGATGGGCACTGCTGTGTCATGGGAGGGTAGGGCATGGTAGAATAGTACACATTGTTTGGCCTGTGCTACCAATGTACTGACTTGGTCTTTTATGTCTGGTATCAGAGTTTCCCCAGACTCCTGGGAACACAGGCAGCCAGCAGGGCCTCCCTGCACTCTGTACTCAGGGTTGAAGTTTGATAGTGATATTTCTTCTTGAGAGAAATGACATCCTTTAAATTTAAATTAAAAAAAATCATAGTGTGACTGTGTGACTGTATGTGTGTGTGACTGTGTGTGTATGTGTGTGTGTGTGTGTACCATGGCACACATGTGGAGGCTGGAGAGTAACTTGCAGGACTTGCCTCTCTCCTATCATGTGTGTCCTATGACTGATCTCAAGTCATCAGGCTCTATGGAAGGTGCCTTTATCTGCTGAGCCACCTCACCAGCCCTGCTTCTTTTTTGAGGAGGGGGCAGAGTTTCATTTTGTGGCTCAGACTGACCTCAAACTTGTAATCCTCCTGCCTCAACCTCCAGAGTGTTGGGATTACAGGTGTGAGAACCACACCCAGATCGATAGATCGCTCTTTTAGGTAGTAAAATATAGAAGACGAATTATTTAGTCTGTGTGGGAAGGAAGTTGGGCTTTGAGGAGAGTCTAACTTTTCTACTCCCACCAGAAAGAAGCAGAGCTGGAAACAAATCCTGTCCCCATTCTTGCAGATGAATGAAGAGGCAAAGGGAGGTTGAACACTTCATCAGGAAATGCACTAAGCTAATGGGTGCATCCAGAAAAGAAAGCCAGCAGCCCTGTTCCCAGGAAGACCAAATTCTTTCAACAGAGGTAGCAGGTGTGCTGAGTTATCCAGTGCCTACAACACTATATATGTGTGTTAATGTCTGGGGCTATGGAGAAGAAACAATGGGTTTATTCAACACCTCTGAAAAAGGTTCTGTTAGGCATGCAACATAGGTTCCCAAATTAGTAACTCTGCACTCTGCAAGTGGGGTTGAGAAAATAATTTGTCCACGGGGGTGAGGGTGGGGAGGTGGGGCGGTTATGGTTTCAAGTTCTGAAAATTATTACAGGATCCTAACCTTTCTTATCTATAGTAGTCAAAATGACAGTTTAATTATTTTATTGACAAAAAAAGTATGGATACTGAAGTTACAACTTATTCCTTTTAAAATTTATATATTTAGTTTCAGGCATATATTCTCTTTATTTTGAACAGACTGTTTCTCATACCTGACCCCTCCTCCCCGTCCTCCTCCTCCCCGTCCTCCTTCTCCTCCTCGTTCTCCTCCTCCTCCTCCCGGTCCTCCTCCTCCTCCCTGTCCTCTTCCTCCTCCTCGTCCTCCTCCTCTCCGTCCTCCTCCTCCTCCTCTCCGTCCTCCTCCTCTCCGTCCTCCTCCTCCTCCTCCTCCCGGTCCTCCTCCTCCTCCCTGTCGTCTCCTCTTACAGTTAATTATTTTTTATTGTAAAATTTCAGAGTTGACTTTTCTAACTTTTTGGTGCCTCGGCGTGGCTGGTATCCTAGACTTTTGCGTGGTCTGCCTGTTGGGAATCGGGTGCAGCCCCAAACTACGTGTGGGAGTCTGCTTCCCTCTTATCCCATTCAGAACGAAATGAGGCCGGGTCTTTCATGATGTCTCAGAAGGAACTTACCAGAGGAGAACTCCTGGGCAAATGCCAGGGACATCAGCAACAAGGGGAAGCCCACAGCAACAAACTTGACTATCTGGTCCAGTGGCAGTTCCAGGCGCAATCCTTTGAGGCGAGAACCCCTGCGGTCAGGCAACAGGGCATCTGAGAGCATGTACTCTGCAGCTGTGTGTGCAAGCGACATGATGCTGCTGAGCTTGGGGGTGCCGAGAGGACAGGAGGTGTCCCGGGATAGTGGTGTGAGGAGGTGACAGTTTCAGAAAGGTAGCTTTTAGCAGATAGGTGGCAGTCCCAGTTTCATGGATATCTGTGCAGGCAGCAGGCGATAGTTCTCTAAATAACCTCCCAGGCCTGAGCCAGGCACCCCGCAATTAGAGGGGGGCGTAGCCTCAGTGGGTCGGGCTTCATGTGTGGCTGGTGCCAGGCAGCTTGCTGGATGGTCTCTGAGCAGATGAAGCCCTGTGGCTTTATGCGGCCCTCTCATTAATACGATATTTTCAGCGGGGTGGCGGAGAGAAGGGCTGTGGAGTCGGTCCCCCTCGTGTAATTGGTGTGGAATTTGGGTGGAGATTGCTTCAGTGTGTCGAAGCTTCTCATTTTGTGGTTTGTGGTGGGAATGGAGGCCGCGGGACTCAGCGAGAATGGCCGACCCCTGTACAGCAGGCTTTGTCTCAGTGATGAGTTTTGCTCTGGGTTCAGATTCTTTTCCAGAAACTGCTTTGTATTTGGGGTTTATTTCCTTCTCTGACTCTGGTCTTCTTCCAAAACATTTTGACCACACATTTCCAATTTCCAATTTCCAATTCCTTTTTAGCCCTGCCCTTTCTCTAGAAACTGGGAGATGCATGGCAGTGCTGAGCCCTGTAAAGACTACGACCTTTGAACTTCGGGAGGAAAAGCTGTGCCCTGGAGACCTGACAGTACTCATTTTTCAACTGCATTTCAGCCAAGCCACTTCGTTTCTATTTTCTCATCTCTCAGGCAGTAGTATGTTAGAATTTTAGCAATCTTGGGGATTGAATGTATATACATGAATATGCTCTGTAGATTGTAAAGCAGAGCAAGTCCTAAGGTTTGGATAAGGGGCTCAGTGAGCGTTAATGACTTGGCTGTCAGCTGGTGACAGGGTTGGAAGTGGTTGGATCATTTAAAAGATATAGCCTAATGAGAAAAAACTAGGTCACTGAGGGCAAGTCCTCAAAGGTGATATTGGAACCCTCATCCCCCCTCCCCCTTTCTCTCTCTCTTTTGCTTCCTGGTCACTATGAAGTGAACAACTCTTTTTTCATATACTTCTGCTGTGACCCCTGTCACCACAGGCCCAATGTGACAGAGCCAAGTGACTGCAGACTCTGGAATGATGAGTAAAATAAACCTTTCCTCGTTTTATTCCCTTTGTAGTGCTGGGGCCTCAAGTATGCCAGAGAAGCACTGTACCACTGAGCTATACCCTTAGTCCAAACTTTCTTCCCCTTAAGTTGATTGTGTCTGATACAATCAATTACAGAATAGTAGACTAACACAGCAAGTATCAAGTCCAATTGACTTCATGGGGCTGGGTTGGAGAATAAGACAGTCTTAGCTCTGTTATTGCTCTTAAACTTGGAGGAAAAGGCCCTTAACTGTCCTTCACTTGGCCCTCTTTGGCTGTGTTTTTCCTGTCTAGCAAGGAGTCTGTGGGCTGATGGAATGTACTCATGCTGTGCCTATGCAGAATGAGTACACTAATTAAACTACTCCTCCAGCACCATTGCCTCTACAGCACCTTCCCCGAGGGCTCTGGCCTGCTTCCAGGACCCATGTGGGCTTTTCTTCAGGTACTTCATCTGAAGAGAAGAGTGTGTTGCAGGCACACACCCAATATCCAAGGAACAGCTGAACTTAAATGGAACTTAAGAGTCCTGGGGTGTCCACACATGCAATTGTGATGTGTTATTTTCTCTTACAGTGTGGGACTTAGCTGCAGTGGGAAAAGAAGGATTGACTCGGGGACCTGCAATAGTGTAAAAGTTCTGAATTTGAGACTGGCATTGCTGATTCTTAAGAAGTATGTGTGTGTGTGTGTGTGTGTGTGTGTGTGTGTGTGAAGATAGGCAGGGAGAACATATATAGTTACTTGCTAGCTTGGTTGTATGTGGGTCTCTGTTAATATTTTTATCCTGGGGCCACAAATGTTTAGTCTGGGCCTGCCTCTCCCCTCATCTCACAGGCTAGAGGCTACTCTGATTAAAGCTGCTCTGTGTGTGCTAATTGGACTGGTTCAAGCATAAGAACCACAGAAGGGCTGCTGTATTTATGTCTGCTACTGCCCTCTCTCCATTCTCATTTCTGTGTCTTTTTATTACATTTATTTTTGTTAAATTTTTATTGTTGGTTTGTGTGTGTGTATGTATATATACATATTTATGTATAAAATTTTTTGAGACAGGGTCTCCCTGCAGCCCCTGCTGGCCTGGAACTCACTATGTAGACCAGGTTGGCCTTGATCTCACAGACATTAGCCTGCCTTTGCCTCCCAAGTGCTGAGGTTAAAGGTATACATCACTACACCTGGCCCTATTCTTTTGCTTCTTAAAAATAGTTATGTGTTTTTGAAGCATGTATCAGATACACGAGTGTGAAGTTCAATAGATCTTCATATGATCAAGAAGCAGAACATTATTAACTCTCTAGAAACCACCTCTGGGCTCCTTTCTAATAGCTGTCATGTCTTTAAAGGTGATTGTTATCCTAACTAAAATAGTGTAGATTACTTTTACAATTTAAACACCTTATAAAAATGGAGAGCTGCAGATATAGCTCAGTGATAAAGCTATCACCTAGCATGTGTGAGGCTCTGGGTTCAAGTCTCCATTATCACCACCAGAAAAAAAGTGGGATGAATGGAGAGATGGCTCAGCAGTTAACAGTGATTACACACACACACACACACACACACACACACACACACACACACACACACACACTGAGTTTGATTCCCAGCATCCACATCCTAGCACCCACAGCTGCCTGTAACCTGAGCTTCAAGGAGTCCATATCATATGCCTTTGGCTTCTCTGGGCACATGCACACACCTATGCACAGATTAAAGAATGATTAAATTAAAGAATGATTAAAGAAAAATAAATCTTTAAAAAGTGGAAAAGAGTAATTTTCAAAGATAGGACACACACAATAGATGTAATAAAATGGAATAGTAAATTTTTAAAGTTGAACTTGTAATTTCGTAATCAAATTTAGGTCCTGTCCCCCGTTGGTACCCCGGTCCTCCACTGAACCTCAGGTATTCCGTCATATGTGTTAAGTCCTATCTAGTCAAGAAAGCATTTGTACCAGATATCCCTGGGTGCAATTTCATCCCCGGGAGTCTAGTCAGCTTACCTAGAGATCAGAGATAAGGCCTACTCTCCCCCACCCAATAGGAATCAGTCTCCAGTAGTTCCCAGGTTTGGGCCACTGGCCCACAGCCCCTTTCCCTTTCTCTACTTTGGGCCCCTGTCTGATTGAGTTGGCATGGGTCCTGTGCTCGATGGCACCGTTGCTACAAGTTCGCATGTGCAAGCTTCCAGTGACCAGAAAATGGAATAATTTGGATGAGCTCTTTTCTGTCTGTGTATTTTGGTTTTTGTCGGCTGTGTATTATGTTCACGAGACACAGATTATTGTTTTTTTTGTACATGAAATTACATGCATGTATTTTTCTGTATGTGTTTGGATTCTAAGTACAAAATACTATTGAAATTCAACTACGTCACTGTGTGAATTAGACATCTGCTCCTTCTTATTGTGTGGCTATATAATGATTTACTTATGCTTTCATAAATCGATAAGCATTTGGGTTTTTAAGTTCTGGCTATTACAAACTAATGTTGCCATACACCTTATAATACGCATCTTATGGTGAGTGCACATACGCATTTATGCTGGATACATTCTCAGAAGAGGAACTGCTGAGTCAGTGCCACACATGCTCATTTCTGAATTTTCCAGGTGGTTGTTTGGCTTATTCGTTCTGTCACTTGCTGTTACTGTTTTTCCAATTAAAAAATTTAAAGTGGTTTGGGGACATATGGATAAGCAGTGTATTATGGTTTTAAGGTGAACTTCTCCAATGGCTAATGGAGTTACCTGCCTTGGCTACATGATTGTCTTCTTTTGTGATGTGTTTATATAAGGTTTTTGTCTTTTTACTGTTGACTTGTCTCTCTTTTGCTTATTGATTTATAGGAATCCTTCTAACATTCTAGATCTGAGACTATTGCCAGAAATATGTTTTATGTAATATTTTCTTGAGCTTTGTTGTCTTTTCATTTTCTTCACAGTGTTTTGTTTCATAGTCTTGAAGTTCTAATTTTCCTCGAGTCAGTGTATTATTTCTTTTTGTGTATAGACAATACTTGATATACCCTACATAAGGAATCTTGGGTTAGTCCAACATCAAAAAAAAAAGTTTAAGTGTTCTGCACTATATTTTTGCTTTCTATTTCACGTTGTACCTACAACCCATCCAAAATTATCTTTCAAACATGGGACATGACATGGAGGGTAAGGTGTAGATTTTCACATATGTATCGAATTGACTCACACAATTTATTGAAAAGACCACCCATTTTTCATGGTGATGTATGTTGTCACTGAAAATCAGATGACTGTGCTCCAGTTGATTGTCTATAGTTTTTTTTTTTTTTTTTTTTTTACCAATCTTCACCACCATGGCTTTGTGATAGGTCTGGATACTGTAGTATTCAGTATATTAATAACATATAATATAATAATAATATATAATATTGATTTTTTTTGTTCTTTATTTTTTGCTCAAACTCTCAGAGGTCTGTGTGCCTGGCTCTGCCTCTTGAGTGCTTAGATTAAAGGTGTACACCACCATACCTGGCTATGATCCTGACCTTCAAATTGAATTTTACAATCAGATTATTCATTTTGGGTAGAATCCTGTCAGAACTGTTGATCAGGTCTTTTAAATCTTAACTTATTTGGGGAAAAATTGACTCCATTTTCTTAAGTCTTCTAATATTTTTGTCTATTGTATTTTTCAATTCTTAATGTGGATGTTTTATTCATCTCTTGTTGGATTTACTGCTGAGTATTTGATATTATTGATGCTTTTGCTAACTGAATTCAAAAACTGATTGCCTAATTGTTGCTAATATATGGAAATAAAATTGATTTTTGCATATAGAGCTTACCTTCAGCAACTTTATTACATTCATTTATTTATTATAATAATTTGTCAGTACTTTCATTTGGACTTTCTATCAACACAAACATGTATACTATGAAATAAGTCACATTTTTTCCTTCTTAGTCTTTATGGTTTTTATTGGCATAATTGCATCAATTCTCTTGGTTAAGGACTCCAGCACAGTATTGAATATGTGTATTCTTGTGTCATTCTTTTTGTTGGGAGAAAAGTTTTCAATGTTTAATACTTGAGTAGGATGTTCATAGTGGATCACTTTCCTTCTTTTTATTGTTTTTTTTTCACATTAAAAAAGTTTTATGTTATTCCTAGTTTGCTAAGTATGTGAATAAATGTTGATTTTTAAAAAATAGTTTTCTATGGGGCTGGAGAGATGGCTCAGTGATTAAGAGTACTAACTGCTCTTGCAGAGGACCTGAGTTCAATTTCCAGCACCCACATGGTGGCTAACAACCATCCGTAACTCCAGTTCTAGGGGCATCTGACTCCCTCTTCTGACCTCCACAGGCACTGCACGACACAGGTGCACTTACACACACACACACACACACACACACACACACACACACACGCACGCGCCCCTCCCTTCTGGTTCACTTTCTCTCCTTCATGTTTGCCAATGCGGATGTGATCGTCAGCCTCAGGGTCCTGCCCTGCTGCTTGCTTTCAAGCCTCCCTGGTGTGACTTACTCTTATCTCCATAAGAGCTGAAACAAACCCCTTCCTTGAGTTGCCTTTGGTCATGGTATTTTATCATAGCAGCAGAAAAGTGACGAAGGCAGTAGTTTTATTGATCTGGAGTTGGGGTTCCTTGTTGAATGTTCATGGTAGGCCACACTGCCTCACCACATGGGTCTCTGCAGAAGGAGATGACCTTTTTCCAGAGCAGATGACCTAAGAGAGAAAGCAGACAGGGCACTACAGCACAAGCAAATCCCTGAAGCTGCAGTTGCTGCTGTTTTTTTCTCTTATCCATGAGAAGGATGTTATTCAATCCAGCCTGTATCCCAGAGGAGGCAAATTATGCCCCACATTTTGAAGAAGTGCCTAAGAATTTACATACTCTTTTAAACCATTGTATTGTGTGAATGAAAATTTGGGGGAAATTATCCATTCTTCATCCAAACTTATTACCATACTATTAATAATACCCTCATATCAATATTTTGTTATTGATTTTAAATATACAGCAAATTGAAAGGCTCTTATAATGAACACATTATAAGATATAATGTAATCCTTAATTCTATCATTTGCATGCTTTTTACTCATGTGTCCATCCTCTACCCTCCAGCCCATCTTCTAAAATATTTATTTCAAAGTAAATTGCAAACATTCTTTTCTCTAAATCCTTCAGCATGTGCATCATTAGCTATACTTCATCATTTGTCTAGAGTTTATTTTGTTGGGGGTAAAATTTGCACATAATTGGATGTACAAAGTTTAAGGGTGCATGTACATATGAAAGTTGATAAATTCACATCCTTATGTAATCCACACTCCATTAAAATTAGAACACTGACATGACTCCAGAAAAATCCCACTTGATTCTTTTTAGAGATCATAGTTTTCGGGTGAAATTTCCATAGTTTCATGGAATTTACTTGTTTTCTCCTTTATCATATTGACTAAAATCACTTTAAAATGGTTTTAAAATATTATTATTTTTATTTTTTATGTGTATGAGTATATTGCCTGCTTGTATGTATGTGCACCCCTCTCATTTAATGCCTGTGGAGGTCAAAAGAGGGCATCAGATTCCCTGGAACTGGAGTTATGGATGGTTTTAGGCACCATGTGGCTGCTGGGAATTGAACCTGGGTCTCTGAAAGAGCAGCTAATACTCTTAACTGCTGAACCATCTCTCTAGACCCTATTTTGACATTCTTCTCAATAGCTCCAGAATTTGAGAAATCTGTGGACCTGTGTCCACTGTCTGTTCTTTGTCTTCAGTATAGATCATTGATATACTTTGATCTGGAATGTCTCCCTCAGGCAGGTGAATAAAGGCTTTATTGTGGCATGGCACTACTGGCGGAGGTAAAAACCTTAAGAGGTAGGCCTAGTGGGGGGACATTGTGTACACCCCTCAGAAGGTGTTGTAAGGCCCCTTCTGCTCACCTGTTTGGTCACTTTATGACCATCAAGTAGTTTTACTCTGTCACCGGCTCTAGCTTGTGTTACAAAGGCCCAAAACAATGAGGTCATTCAGCCATGGACTGTACTTCCATAAATGAGAGCTAAAATAACCTTTTTTTCTCTATATAAATTATTTCAGGTATTGTTGTGGAAACGGAAATCTGAGCGTGCAGTAATGGGACCTTAACTCTCTGCATGTCTGGTAATTTTTCAGTTCATTCCGAGCAGGGTGTCTAGAAAAGCAGAGAACCACACACATGCTCTAGGTAACTCTATCTGTCACCACAGGTGGGTCTTGTCTCTTCTGTTAGGAACAGATCTGAACAGGTATGATCAGACCTATGTAGAAAGGTACTCAGATATATTCTGCATTAGTTTTGTACATTGTGAAGTGTGATGTTTCCAGGCTTTGTATTGAAATCTTTCAACTTTTGAAAGACTGTGAGAACTTGTTACTCTCTTTGGAGGGTTTCCATGAAACTCTTTGGCCTCCATTTAATTATAGGTAACTTTAAACTCTGGCTAATATTTTGAAGTGAAGTGAGTTTTCATTACTGAGCTTAGAATTAGCCCTTCTTTCTGGATAGCCGTTGGTTCCCAAGCAGCAAAGAATGTAGATTTCACTTTGAGAGGCTTTGTTCTAATCTTTAGTCCACATATTCCCAGCGCCCAGCAAATGTCTTGTGGGAAAAAACTAGCCACGTGTTTAAAGTATCTCTAGTTTCCATCTGTCACTCCACCCTGAATGCTTTGATGGTGCATTTTCCCACAGTGGCCCTCTGCTTGGACCAAAGCCAATGGTGAGTTTGTGGCCGGAAGCAGAAGATTCCTCCAGGATAAAAATTACTGGAGCTACACTTACCCTTAGGTTCTTACAATTTGGGATACTGAATCTGTAGAATTTATATGTCCTATATGACTAATGGTGTAAATAACATTTCATTATTTTAATTTGCATTTCTTTTGATAAGTAATGCATCTGAATAGATTTTCATATATGCATTAACTATTTCTGTGAAAGAAATTACTCAGTAACTTTAAACGTTATTTCCACTTTCTGTAGGCCAGGTGTTTGGTAGCAGTTTAGCTGAGTTGCACACAAGGTTATATTCAAGGGACTAACTTTGTTCACCTGAGGACCTGGATGGTTAGGAAATCCACATTCCATGTGACTCACTCACATGACTTTTGGCAGAAAGCCTCAGTGTGGCAGGCAGGAGGCCTTACTTCCTTATACGTGGCCCTTTCTATAGAACTGATCATCTCAAACTATGGCACCTAGCCTTTTCTGAACTGAGTAATCACAGAAGCTTGAATGTATCGAGCCAATAGAAAAAGCCCAGGGCTGCTGTGGAGGATGACAGATTTGTTCTTTGTAAAGCTGATGAAGATACTAGAGAGAAAGACTACTGATCATAGTCACTGTTGTGTTGAACCAACCTCAAAACAATATTGTTGTATCAATATCATATAGGCTAGTTCATGAGAGAAGTAATGAATGATGACTAGGGTTTAATACCAGGTTCAGTGTCTACTACTGACCCAGTCAACTCTTTACAATACAGAAACTTAGAGCTGGCCTGACAAAACGTGATGACATTAGTTGTCAGTCAGCATGTAACCCTTGGGTACAGTGAATACAGAGAAGAAGCAGAGCTGTGACATGCTATCCTCAACACAGTCATGTTCTTCTCTAACATAAAGCATTTTAGGGAGCTATACCAGAACAGTGGCACACATCCTTAGTGATCAGCCCATGATGATAATTGGGTTTGATCCCTAGCATGTTTGTACATGTGAACACATACACACACACACACACACACAAACACACACACATGGTATACTGTATGTCCAAACAAATATTAAATATTGATAGAAACACACAGGACAGTGTATATCCAGAGAAGCTCTGCATATAAGTATTGATTGAACACGGCCTGTTTAATTTTGATCACACAGATGTAAAAGAAGACAATAAAGAGACTGTTGTAGGTGTTTCACTTACCACCAAAAAAGGAAAAGAATAAGGGATTGTACACACCTGCAGAAATCCACATGTTATCCCAGTTATGTACGTGTGAAAATTGTATTTATATCTGTGGGTACACAGATATTGAAAATGAAAGAAAATATGGAGAGAAATAAGATATAGCACTTTGCAGGCTTACGCCAATAGCTGAGTTTGCTTTGCATATGAAATTGGATCCAACAAGTTGGGAGTTGGGCTCAAGCCCTAGGATTGCTGAAAAGCTGTCATCTGTGACTAGGCAAGGCACAGTGTTCTGGTAGTGAAGGATCAGATATTACCAGCCATGAATTTTATGTTTCAAAAAAATATGGGCAAATTGCACTTGGACTATAGTTTGTCCTTGTCAAATAAAGGTATTTAACAAAGCAGATGAGATCTAGTATCGCTCCTTCTGTGTTCAGAGGCACTCAGGAAAATTAGGGCAGGGTTACAAGTAGGTGGAACTAGAAACAGAAGGCAACTCTAGGTACAAAAGCAGACTGACTTCACCTGGGAACCGGGTCCCCCTCCTCTGACTTCGCCTGGGAACCGGGTCCCCCTCCTCTGACTTCACCTGGGAACCAGGTCCCCCTCCTCTGTGTCCCTTTATACTGGAGTCCCAAGGACTCTCCACCCACCACCACCTTCTCATTCCACTTTTTTCCTTCCAGAAAAATGTCAGCTTTCTTGTTGCTTCACCATTTTATGGTTTGATTCATTGTACATTGGTTAACTACCTTTTTTCAACCTATAATCAAGGCTTACAGTTGAGGGTAATTATACGTTAATGCCAAGAGGCTATTGGAAAGCTCTTCAGCCATTTAAAGGGATAGGTTGAACGGGGCGTGGTGGTGTACGCCTTTAATCCCAGCACCCAGGAGGCAGAGGCAGGTGGCTCTCTGTGAGATAGAGACAGCCTGGTCAACCTAGGGAGTTTCAGGCCAGTTGAGGCTACAGGGAGACTCTGTCCCCAAACCAACAAACAAGCACACAGAAAATCAGTGAAAAGATAGGTTTATCTTTAAAAAGAAAAGATTTTGAAACTATGAAACCCAAAAGATAGCCCCAGGCCATGTTTTCATGAGCTCGGGTTTGTGGTGGATTCCGAGATTTGACACCCAAAGCATAAGCAACAAAACTGAAAATAGATAAGTTGAGACATTTCTCTAAAGATTAGATATATATTTCTTTTATATTTTATGTGCATGAACATTTTCCCTGCAGGTAAGTACACCACCTGGATGCAATGCCCAGGGAGGCCCAAGATGTGTATTTCTTTATTTTAAAAATATTTTATATTTTATTTTATGTGTATGAGTGTATTGCCTACATGTATGTAAGTGCACCCATGTCGTGTAATGCCTGTGGATTTCAGAAGGGGGCATCAGATTCCCGTGGAACTGGAGTTATGGATGATTGTTAGCGATCATGTGGGTGCTGGAACTTGAACCTGAGTCCTCTGTAAGAGCAGCCAGTGTTTTTAACCACTGAGCCATCTCTCCAGCCCCACCAACTCCGTAGTCATTAGTATCTACTCCCCATTTCTCTCTCACTATATATGTGTCCGTTTTCTCCCACCCTGGCCCGAACAACCACTCATTTACTTTCTGCATATGTATCTGTACTCTTCTCCTCCTATCCAACTATAATTACATATCCTTTGACTAACATCTCCCTACCTCTATCTGCCCCAACCATACAAGCTTGTGGTGAGCACTGTTGTACTCTCTCCTTTTAGGAGATCAGTTTGTAGGTTTCACATATAAATGTGATCATATGGTGTTTGTCTTTATGTACCTGACTTTCAAAACTGTCTTCTAATTCATCCATGTTGTTACAAGTGCCAAGATTTGTTCTTTTTGTGACTTAACAAGATTCCATTGTGTGTATAACACACAGTTTCCTTTGGATGTATATTTATAACCAGTAGTGAGTGGAATTGTGGATCTTATGGTAGGACCATTTAAAATTAATTAGTTAATTTAGTTTTGAAAAACCCACATATGACTTTCATCATGACTGTACTAATTTATGTTCCTGCTGACAGTGTGTGAAGGGGGAACCTTCATGCATGGATTGTGCAGCCACAATGGGAAAGTTTGCCATGAGTTCTTCAGCCCTGACACTAAAAGCATAAGCAACAAGTTTAAAACTTAGACATGATAGTTGCTCTTCAAGTTAAACATGGTGATACCATATGACCTAAAATAAAATACAACAGTAAGATATTACCATATTTTCTGAGCATTTACAGTAACAAAAGCAGAGCTCTGGAGAGATGTCTCAGCAGTTAAGAACACCGGCTGCTCTTGTAAATGGCTCAAGTTCGGTTCCCAGCACCCACATGGTGGTTAACAGCCATTTGTAACTCCAGTTCCAGATGATCCGACACCCTCTTCTGACCTCTTTAGGCACTGCACAGCAATGGTGCACTTACATGCAGGCAATATACTCACACACAGAAATTAAAAATAATAAAAATATTCAAAAATAAATAACAAAAGTAACAGGCATACATATAAAAATGATAAATGCATATAAAAAAACAAGAAATCAAAAGCACCGTCCTCTTTGTATCCAAAGATTATAATTTTAACTAGTTAAATGCTCCCCATCAGATGTTTTCCTATGGATTCATGTGCCTTACTAACTAAAGTTAGTAAAGTTATTGCTTATCATTTCTATTTTTGGTGCTGAATTTCAAAATGCAAACTTTGGGCTACAGAGAGGGCTCATTCAGTAAGACACTTGCTGTGCAGGCGCGAGGATCTGAGTGTGGATCCCCAGCCTGGTGTGGCAGCACAATGCTGTAATCCTGGAACTGGGAAGGTGGAGATGGGAAGATTCCCAGGGCTTACTGGCAGGCTAGTGTGGTCGATTAGCCAGCTTGAGGTTTCGTAAGAGACTTTGTTTCAAAAATAAGGTGGCGGGTGACTGAAGAAGACATCTGATGTTTCCCTCTGGTCTCAGGACGCAAGTGGGCACACATATGAGTGTGTGTATACACACAAATGAAATGAACTGTGTTATTTGGTTTCACCTATCCCCGTCATACTCCTCCAACTACCAACACCTGCCCCAGGTTTCTTTTCCTTTCCATAACAAAGACTCTCTAAACTTCCATTCTCAGTAGTGAAGAAAGAGAAATCCATATTATATCATAGGCTTTAAAAAGTCATTTATTTATTTTATGTGTATGAGTGTTTGGCCTGCATATATATGAGTGCACATGTGTATGCTGCTTGTGGAGGCCAGAAGAGGGCATTTGATCTCCTGGAACTGGAATTATAGATGGGTGTTAGCCACCATGAGAGTACTGGGAACTGAACCTAGGTCCTCTGCAAGAGCAGCCAGTGCTCTTAACTACTGAGCTGTCTCTCCATCCCTGCATCATGCACTTTATACTAAATTATGGTACAAGCCCTTTGGGTTGTGCCTTATCATCTCAGGTTAGACAAGAGCTTTTAAATTCAGAGAAAGGTTATCATGGCTGGTTGCACAGGAAGTGGCAGAGCCAGGGTTGGAAGTGACATCAGTCTTATTCCAAAGTTTATATTGAATACTTAGCCAGACCATTTAATTGGCATCCAGCAGATGCATAGCTGAGAACAAAGCAGAAATGGGTGCTTCTAGGGCAATGCTAGCAAACACGGCAGCTCGGAGGGCTCCAGAAGGCCCCCTTCTGCCCACAAAGCAACAAGTAAATTGGCAAAAACCTTTCAGAACCAACTTCTTAGAACTCTGAGTACTAATGAAAAACCTTGCATTAACCAGGAAACACATAATTTCTCAGCAAGAGAGCAATGTGGCTTTTAACTTATCCTGGATGCCTCCTGCTCCAGCTCCTTGGCAGCAGCTCTGGAGACGGCAGCCCACATTCCTGGCACAAGGATCCAGTACACAGCACAACAGACCTTCTTCTAAAGAAAGTTGAAGTCTTTTAATTATAGAAATTCAAGGTGAAAAACATGTTTTTTTTTTTTTTTCCCCACTCAGGGATTTGGCTTTATTTCATAGTATTTACATTTTCCTTATCTAATTAACTGTCACAGATATCACTTTGGTTTCTCTATAAACCTAATCAAAATCTTCAAAAATGTCTATTTAGGGCTGGGGATATGGTGCAGAATGTAACGTGCTTGCTGTGCAAATGTAGGAAGCTGCGTCTGAATCCCCAGAACCCATGTAAAAACAGGAGTGGCAATGCCCGTCTGTAATCCAGTGTTCCTACTGCAAAGTAGAAGGTGGAGATAGGAAACCCTCAAGGTCACAGGCCAGCTAGCCTGGCATAGCCATAGTGAGTAACAAAACTGACCCTGCCTTACTGGAGGAATGGACATCCAAGGTTGCTCTCTGCCCTATATATGTACTGTGGCATGCAGGTGTGTCTGTCCTCCTATCCATGAACACACACACACACTCTCACACACACATACACACTCACCTCCCTCAAGAGAAAAAAATATATATTAAAATTTTTTTGATCTACTTATTTTATTTTATATGTATAATGGTTTTGCCTGTATGTATGTCTCTAGCTCCTAAAATGTATGTTTAATTGATACCTAGTATGGGGTACCATGGTGCTTTTCAGTACATGCAGCAATATGTGATGATCAGATCAAGATGGTTCTTATATTTATTGCTTCAGACATGTCATGTTTTTGTGCTGGAAGCATGCAGTATGCTGTCAGCTACTTTAAAATATTCAATTAAGGGCCTGGAGAGATGGTTCAGTGGTTAAGAGCACTGTCTGCTCTTGCAGAAGATCCAGGTTCAATTCCCAGCACCCACACGATGGTTAACAACTGTCCATAACTCCAGTTTCAGGGAGTGTGATGCCCTTTTCTGTCCTCTTTGAGCACTGCACGAAACAGGTGCACTTACATACGTGCAGGCAATACATTCATACACATAAAACAAAAATAATAAATAAAAATATTAAAAAGTTCAATTGGTTATTGCCAACTCTACTTCTCCTGGTGTGCTATAGAATATAAGAAGCTACTTTTATCCAGCTGCATTTTGTACCCACTAACCACAAGAGTGTCTCTCCGCCGTGGAATAATTACTACAGTGAGACCTTTAAGGCGTCTGTCATCTCACATAGCTTTTGTGTGTTGTAGGAACACCTCAACTCTTACTCCCTTTAGAATTTCTAGCATTCAATACGTACTTATTGACTGTAGCCCTCATGCTGTTCGTTATTGCTTCAGATTTATTTCTTGTCACAACTGTGCACCCTTTGACCTGCATGTCCCTATTGCAGACTCCTTCCATCTCTGGCGACCATTGTTCTGTTCTGTTCCTACATAGTCAACTTTTCCTCAGATTCCACGTACAAGACAGGTCATGTGTAACTTTTTCTTCCTGCACATGGCTTAGTTTATTTAGCATAATGTCCTCTGGGTTCACGTTCCTTTGTTGCTACAAATGACAGGATCTTCTTTAAGAAGCAAAATAATATTCCACCGTGTGTTTACATATATATGTGTATGTATCTAGACATCATGTATGTCTATGTATATATAATTTTTTGCATGCAAATTTACTTTAATCTTTAAAAATTATTTTTATTTTGTGTGCATGAGTGTTTTGCCTGCATATATATAAGTGAACCACATGTGTGCAGAGCCCATGGTGGTCAGAAGAAAGCATCAGATCTCCTAGAACTGGAGTTACAGACAGTTGTTAGCCACCATGTGGGTGCTGGGAACTAAACCTGGGTTCTCTGCAAGAGCAGCCGGTGCTCTTAATAGCTGAGCCATCTCTCCAGTCCCTGCTTTTATATTTTAAAGATATTTGAATTGATCCTTTGATAATTTAAATCATGTATTTTGAACATGTTCAGACTCTTTCCTCCAAGTCCCCTCCGATCCATCCCTACCTACCTATCTGTCTCTCACATTACAGCCTTTAGTATTATTTTAAAGGGCTGTTGAGTAGTCTCTTCATTCAGTCACCTATACATGGACAATGAAAAAAATATAAGGTTGTTTAGTTTGGCCCCTTTTGTGGCTCAGAGAAAGGAGCTCAAAGGATATGCCTGAGGGCCGAGGTGGCCTTGTAGCATGTTGAGTGGGAGTAAGGACGTGGGACTTGAAAGTAGTTAAAAGCGATTATATTAGTTTCAGTCTGAAGCAAGGAATAGCAGCTGTGTTAAATGACATTATCTAGAAGGCCTGGGAAGAGAGACCGGAGAACTGGATACTTTGGTAAATCAGGACTTTGAAAAGCTCCCATGTAATCTTGAGAACCCAGAAGGCCACATGTCATTTTTAAATTTAATTTTATTGATTATTAGTGTGTGTGTGTGTGTGTGTGTGTGTGTGCGTGCACGCTCATGCACATACACGAGAACCACAGGACAGAGATCACTTTTGTGGAAGTGACTGTATCCTTCCACTTTTAAGTAGATTCTGGGGACTGAACTCAGGTCCTCAGGACTGCTGGGCAGGTGCTGTTACTCATTGAGCCATCTCTCTGGACTAGAAAGTCACATGCATATCCATGGTGAACACCGCTCAGAACTCATCTGAGTAGGTCCTAAGGCCTCACCTTTGGTTAACTTTCAGGTAAGCTAATTTATAATAACTTAAATGTGGAAACAGCCCACATGGACATAAACTAATGAATGGATAGGTAAGATCTACTCTATCCATACAGTAACATGTCATTCAGTTACGAAAAGTAATGAAGCAGGCATGGTTATGCATGCCAATAGTTTCAGTACTTGCCATGGGGTCAAGCGGATTTGGAGTTCATAGCCAGCTTTGCTACATAGTGAGTTCGAGCCCAGCTTGGTCTACATGAAACTGTCAGAAAAAATGAAAAAAGCAGTAGAGACATGCGGCATGCTGCAACATGGATGAATCCTGGAAACATGTTAAGTGAGAGAAGCCAGTACAAAATACCACACAGTGTTTTAGTTCCTTTAGATGAAATAGCCACAGTAGGCACTTCAAAGGAAACAGACGGCAGGCTACTGCTTTCCATGGGCAGGAGGCAGCAGGGAGGAGGCAATGACTGCTTAATAAGTACATTATGATCTTTGTGCATTTCTGTGTGTGTGTGTGGCGGGGGTGAAGGGGAGAGAGAGGGGTTTGGGGAGTGAGGGAGTGGATAGAATGTTCTGGAAGTAAATAGCATTTATAGTTGTACAGTATTATGAATTCTGGATGCAAACTTGAAAATGCCCCAAATGGTGAATTTTATGTTATGTGACTTTTATCTTAATAAAATTAAAAAGTAATTGAAAAAACAACACAAAGTCATGTTCTAATAATTTTGAAACACATTAGAAAGGAAGCCTCTATGGCAACAGTCTCTGTGGTGACATCAACTCCAGAGCTTTCCCTAGGGTTGCATCACACAGACCAGAATCCTCCAAGGTTCTTAGAGAAAAGTCAACTTTTAATGAATCCCTGTGGACTCACTCTTGAGTCTCAAAGAGAGTCAGCTTTGCAGGGCTTATGTAAACTTTGTGATAATGAATTGTTTTTCTGTGTGTAACTTAGTGCAATGGGATTGAGAACAGGGATTAAGATGTATTAATGACTCTGATTAATGTGGTAATATTTTAAGCAAACGATCTACAAAGGAGGCAGTTACTGCAGAGCTTTAGCTGAATACAGGCCACAGAGAACCACCAGGATCACTGACTAATGTGCTTATGCATTTCTGAGTATAAACAAGGCCTCCCTGGGAAGAACATGGGGCTTGGGCTTTTGTGTCATAATTCCATTATTTCTCCAAGAGGAGAGGTTCAAGCCTTTTAACTCTGTCCAAAAATATACAGAGCACATGTGATAACCAAGTTTTGAATTCTTTCAGGTAGAGATTAATTGCTTTGACTAAAAAGTCTGCTTTCACACACAATTCATTCTGTTGTTGTTTGTTAGGACAGATTCTTGCTCAGTAGTCCTCACTAGTCCTCTCTAGGTAGTCTAGGCTGCCTTTGAACTCACTAGAGGTAGCTAGATAAGTCATTCCTATCTTCATGCTTCTGTATGTCATGTGCCTGCCAACTGTCTTTTAATAAAGTTTCCTTTTTTCTGATTGATATTCAGAAAGCCAATTATGACTAACATTTATGGGGTTTTATTTGCCTTTGTTCTATTTGTGTATTCATTGAGCTTCTGGGATCTTTGGGCATAAGATAGTCCTCTACTTTGGAAAATTTAGCTGTGATTTCCTTGAAATCCCATATATTGTGATTACACTCACCCCGTTACCCTTTTTTAATATAAATATCCAATTTATGGTTGGGCCTTCAATAGTCACTTTTCTCAATACCTTGGCTAGGTATAAGTGTCTGTATTAATCTTCATCCACTACAAAAAAAAAAAAAAAGAATGCTCTTGACCAAGGTTAAGATCAGCATCAGTCAATGGGTATAAGCATAAATATATAGACCACAGTCTGACAACTTGTTGGTTTAGCAAAAGAGCAGTAGTAAGTTCCTCCTTAGGGCCCCAACCCATAGCATTTCAATCTAGCTTATGTAAGTACCAGACATATATTTCCTCTTATGGAGTGGGTCTCAAATCTAATCAGACAGTAGTTGATTACCCTCAAAACAGTCATGCCACTGTTGCACCGTGGGTATGTCATGCATAAAAAGTCAGCATTGATGTGTGCAAGGTCACAGCTGAGTAACACTATTGATAAGTTTTCTCTCTCAGCAACCTGCACAGTACTTTCTGGTATGATGCACACTAGACAGCAGGAAGGGAGCTTCTAGTTCTACCATGATTTCTCTGTGTCCTGTAACTAAGGTTTGTGTTTGGGTAATCAAGAGCTCCCAGATGAGCCTCTATTCATCTGGGACCTCTCTATCCAAGAACTCATAGTGAACCTGGAACTGAGATTTTCATTAAAAAACCTTCATGACTTCTACTACTAGTAACATGTAGGGTACTTTAGCTGAAAGATCTTTGTAAAAAATTATAGATCTCAGCTTATAAAGCTGGGGAAACCCACTACTTTGTACTACTCTACGATTCTTTCATACATCCTTTGTTTTTGTTAATCCTCCCCTGTCTACATTCAAGGGATGCTTCTAACTTTTAAACAACATATTATTCCTTCTTATCTTTCTTCAAATCCAGTGCCACAGTGCGATTCTCTTGAAATATCCTTGTGCTCAAAATCTGGCTTCTCTAGGCAATTTAGGTTTTCCCTGGGCCAGAGTGTGCTCCTGAGCAAGTTCTATTCTTGTCCTTTAATTTTAGGCACGTAGCCACCAGGTGGCAGTAGCAGGAATCATCCTGTCAAGCCTGTGTTGATTCCTAAACACCGTCTTTTGTTTGTTTTTAATGTGCACACCGAGTATACATATATTGTACATGATAACATATTTATTTGAAAAGTAAACCTTAGCAACCACCAAAATATCATCCAATGAAAATTACATTTTAGAGGGAAACTTCAAAAATAACTGGAGAAAAATAAAAATAATATTACTTTTTATTTCTCATTTTGCTTAGACTTACTGAGTAAGAATGAATTCATTGAATGAAAGAAGGATTCGTTTGTGTTGGGAGCTTTTTTTCTTCCCTAAGAAGAAAACACAGAGCATGTGTTCCAGTGTGTGAGTGTACGGAGAAGAAAGATGTCTCAGTGGTTATGGTCTAAGTCCTGCCTTCTGACCATACAGGCATAACACTGTTCCTTAGAAGCAGTGGCAAACTAAGTATTTATTTTTTTACCAGGACAGTATCTGAAGCTGTTTAACAGAACAGTCACAGTACCTGTGAATAATTCTGTAAGATTTAGTTGAAGATGGTGCTGGGAGCAATGTGAAAGCTCCTTCCAATCGCCTGGTCCACAAATGTGTCACTGAGTGATGGTGTCTTGCTGAGGGCCTCCATAAGGCTTCTCACTTAGGATCAGCTGGGCGCCCCAGTATGGAATGGGGAGGGTTTCTGTGTGGAAGTGAAAGTGATGGCAAAGCACATTTGTTTCCTGTGCGAACACAAAGTCTATACTCTGTTACCATCTGTTGGATCTTCTAGGGAGTGCCCGATGGAGCCGCCTCTGGATTTCTGCACAGGCTTTTGGTATATTCATCTAGAGAAGAAACAGGCTGTTAGTTCTTTGGTTGCTCTTGAAATGGGACACTTCGTGTATTTACCTCAAACCACACGTGAGATCCCAGAGTGGGTCCTAACTCTGACTAATAGGAACAGCTGAGTTAAGGGGGAAGTGATCTTGTAAAGCTGCTGTCTTAGGGTTTCTTAGTTACTTCCTAGGACACTTTTAAAAATTAAAGCTCTGTCTCAGTAGTAACATAGTACTGAACTTTAACAGCAAGTATCTAGCATGGGTCAAGAAAGAAATACACTACCCGATCACAGTTGCCCTCCTGCGAAGCAGCTCAAAGCCTGGCAGGCGTTATGTCCCCTTCTATGGCCTAGCATAATAACAAGTGTGAGGACTCTTTTCTTTTGGATCCCTGTGGAAAGTCCTGGAGGGAGCAGGGACTCCCTGACTGCTGAAGCTGAGAGACAGTGTGGGGCAAGTGTCTGCTTTCTGTCTCTGTAACAAATACCTGAGTTGGCTATTTCTGAGGAGAAAAGGTTTATTTTGGTCACAGTTATGGAGGTTTCAGTCCATGGTCTGTTGTCCCTGCTGTTTTGGGCCTGTGGTGAGGCAGCACGTCATGGTGGGCGTGCACGGTGGGGTAAAATGGCTCACCTCGTGACCAAGGAGCAAAGGAAGAAGAGGGTAGGACCCACGATTCCTCAGTGATCCATCCGTAGGCCTTCCACCAAGCCTAACCTCTTAAAGCCTCTTCTCTGCACCCCAAAAGTGTCTCTCCAGGGGCCAGGTTGCCGTTGGAGCCTTTGGAGAACTTTTAGAGTCTAAACTGTGGTTTGGATCCAAAGTTCTCTCATTTTACTTTCCTAGACATACTCCCTACCTTTCCCTAACTAGAAAGGCATTTTCTATGCCTCCATAGAAACTATGCAGTTTTTTTCTGCCTAGAAATCTCTCATTCACCCTCTACTGGTCCCCTTAGTACTGTTTGGGGTTCATAATACGAATGCCCCCTTAACTTATGATGAAGCTATTGAACAATAAACACATTATAAATCGGAAGTATCATTAGTTAAATGCTTTTTAATACATCTAGCATACTAAAGCCAATAATTTAACCCAGCCCACTTTATGCATGCGCAGAATACACACGTTACCCTAGGATTAGGCAGTATCCTGACTACTGTCTGAGAGTGTTCCCTGCTTTCAATAGCTCATCTTGGTTGTTAATTGACTAGATCTAGAATTAGCTCAAATGCAAGGTTCTGGGCACTTCTGTGAGGCACTTTCTTGATCAGATTATTTGAAGCCAGAAGACTCACCCTAACTGTGGGCAGCACCATCTTTAAATTGAATTCTTGTGATGGTCATAAAATATATTTAGAGTCCCCCTCCCTTAGCCACACCTTCCTCCATTTCTCCCCTAATTTAATGCACTCATATATTTGTACTCATATATATATGTACATACACACACACACACACACATATATATATATATATATATATATATATATATATATATATAATATGGTCTATAGAATCTGATCCATGTTCCTAAATGTTCTTCAGTGTGGGTTCATCCATTGGGCTCACCAAGAGTCCTGTCCCTGTAAGATGCTGTCTCTCCCCCTCCCAGCACTCATCAAATGCCAAAAGTTCCTTAGGTTGGGTTGGGATTTCTTACCCACTTCCTTGTGTTTAGGCTGAGACTTTGTCAGCTTTGAGCTTGCATAGGACTTGTGCATGCTGTTACCGTGGCTGTGAGTTCATTTGAGTAAGTGATCATCTGTCTGGAAAACTCTGTTTCCTTGTGGTCATCCACTCCTCTGGCTCTTACAGTCTTTCTGCCTTTTCTTCCACAATGATCCGTGAGCCTTGGGAGACAGAGCTTTGGAACAGGTGTCCTATTCAGGGATAGGCACTCTACAGCCTCTTTTTCTCTGCACACTGGCCAATTGTGAGTTTCTGTGATTGTCACCACATGCTTTTGGAAGCCCAGATAAAAGGACATGGAAGAAGGAAAGTTGCTTTTTGCCTGCTCTCCTTCACTTCCACTGGCAAGTTTATCTATCTTGTTTCTGTGGCATTTCTTTGCCAATATTAGGACCAACTTATTCAGACGGAAGACTAGCAGTTCTCCAGGAATCCTCCAGGCCTTCAGTGCTAGAGTTGGATTGCTGAGACATGTAGCCTCATGGACTGAGCAACAACAGAAATTTTTGCCTCTCCAGTGTGAACTACCAGACCATATTGTGTAAACAAATCTAATAACTCTCACATATATAGTCTCATTCTACCAATTTAGTTCTTTAAAAACCGTGACTGATAGTCTTGAAGTGGTTTCAAAGGCAGGATCCACTGAAAAGTAATCAGGTCATTGGAACTTTTGGAAGGGAGTAATGCTGGTCTTATGGCATAGTTCTTATGAGAGTTAGCAGTTAAGTTTTGTCCCAGAATCTCTCTTCTCCGAATTCCTGTCTTACTATGTGAGCTCTTCCATATGTTTCCCTCAGTGTGATGCCATTTATCAGAGGCCAAACAGATCAAGCCACCCGATTTTGGATTTTAAACTTCCAAAATCATGAGCAAAATGTACCTCTTTTATTTATAAGTACCCAGATTCTGGTATCTTATTGTAGCAATGGAAATAGACTAATGTATCATTGAACAGAAACTATTTCATAATAAGTATACCTTATTTTATTGAATACTATATTAAGAAACCAAGAATAGTTGTGTGACTGTTTACTGCTAATATATACAGCTTAAGTCATAGTTTCCCTGAAGAATAGTTGTAGCATTGAACTAAGATTGGTTGCCGAATGATGGGCATGCCACAGGGACAGTTATCAAGTTCTCTTTCTTCTGGTGAGGCTTCAGAACAATTGGTAGAAAGCCCCAGGCATTGGTACACAATGCTCTTCAGGAAGATAATAAGTTTAGACTGTATGGTTTGTTTTTCATTATATATATCTGTCCAATAAGCAAGAAAATCCTACGTGTTCAGTTTGCATCTTATAATTATGTCCATTTCTTTCTTAGCCTCTTGGGTGGAACTTCTTCAGCCTCAGTGCCAACGAGCGCCTGACTGTGCTCCTCATCGGTACTCTTTTCTTGCTGCTTTCCAAATATGAGCATAACAGCTTACTTGATATTTCAACAGCAGAATCTGTTTGTTTTTTTGCTTTCTTTTGAGACAGGGTCTCACTTTGCAACCAAGGCTGGCCTGAAGAAGTTAATTATGTAGCCTAGGATGGCTCCGAACTCACAATATTCCTCCTGCCTCAGTCTCCTGAGTGCTGGGATTATAGGGGTGAGCCACTATGCCTGACTAATTTCTTTCTTTGTGTGTGTGTGTGTGTGTGTGTGTGTGTGTGTGTGTGTTGGTGGGGGATGGAACTCAGGGTCTTGCACGTGCTAGACAAGAACTGTTCTGCTGAGCTATCCCTATCCCCAGCCTTTTTCTTAGCATAATGTTCACGAAAACCTCTGAATGTGGGACTGGAGAGATGGTTCAGTGGTTAAGAGCACTGGTTGCCCTTGCAGAAGACCCAGGTTTGATTTCCAGCACCCGCATGGTGCTACCAATCATCCATAATTTCAGTTCCAGAGGATCTGATACAGATCTGATGCCCTCTTCTGACCTCAACGGGCACTGTGTGACAGGACTGAACATATATACATGCAGACAATACACTTATACATATAAAATAAAAATAAATAAAAAAGAAAAGTATAAAATATCCTCTGAGTGTGTTTATACTTGTCTTCAATATTTTTCTGCAGTGTGGTGCAGTTCTGTGGGGTCTCCCAGGATGCAGGAGTGAGCCAGGCAGCATCTAGAATGTTAAAACGTTTCCATGGCTTCTGAAGCCAGAATCACTGGCTTCTTCATCCTGCCCCCAAAATTTATCATAAGTAGGATGCTGTGAAATCGCCATTGTATCTGGGTCCATCCTATGAGTGTGTGTGCTCAGCAAAAGGTATAGAACATTTGTAACAGGATGTACGTTAGAACATTGCCTGGGAGCCAACGAATCCTGAATGGGGTACTGTTTTGTCTACTATATTCTCTTGCCTGAGGAATTAAAGAGTTCAAAATCTGTCTTCAAAGAATGCTGATGCCATCCTGACCTACCTGTTATGGTGATAATAAACTGAAATATACACGCACTTACACTACTGAATGCTCTGACATTCTCCAATTAATTGGGAAAGGTTTAATTTGATTCTTAAAATAATTTTGTACAACCCTAAATTAGTCTCTAAATCTAATACAGCAAAGGTTACTATTATAATTTAAATGTTTAAAACATGGTATAGTTAACATTTATACATATTTATGATTTTTATTTTATGTGTATGAGTGTGTATTGCCTGCATGTATGTAAGTGCACCCATGTAGTGCAATGTCGTTGGAGGCCAGAAGAGGGTGTCGGATCCTCAGGAATTGGAGTTATGATGGTTGTTCATTGCCATGTGGGTGCTGGAAACTGAACCCATGTCCTTTGACAGAGCAGCCATTTCTCCAGCCCCCAGCATTTATATTTTAAACCATCATTGTGATGGCAAGGCCAGTCTTTTATGTGACACTCACATGCACACGTTTGTATACATACATATTAAAACAGGAGCCACTCCTTGCTCATTTAAAATATTTTATTTATTATTTTTCTCTATGTGTATGAGTGTTCTGCCTACATGTATGAAAGAGTACCCCTGACATGCAATGCCTGTGGAGGCCACGAGAGGATGTCACTGGAAATGGAGTTACAGATGGTTGTTAGCTGCCATGTGAGTTCTGGGAACTGGACCTAGGTCCTCTGCAAGAGGCTCCTCTTAACCACTGAGCCATCTCTCCAGTCCCTCATTGCTCATTTTATAAGCTTTGCATAGGAAAGGATTTAGTTTGAACCCTCTGATTTCCACCCCAAAGCAACATTAGAATTACATACTTTTGAAATGCCTTGACTCCTTGACTGCTATCATTCTGGACTCTAAATGAATGGGTGTCTGCTCTGGCCTTTGCTTCTAAAACAACATTATTTCATTTATATTTCTTATCCACAATTAACTTATGTAGCTTCTCCTTAAAGGTCTCAGAACCGTTAGTATCAGCCATGCTGCTTCATCTCCAGTCTTCATGTATGAGGGTTACTATGCCCTCTGAAGCCCTGGAACCACCCACAACTTACTGGAAAAGTGTGTATGTATGTGTGTGTGTGTGTGTGTGTGTGTGTGTGTGTGTAGGATCATAAAGACTTCTTACCTCATTGGGATTGTTAGTAGACTAAACAGCATGGGCTTCCATCCATGCCAAAGTGCCCTTTCCTGTTGCTTCACCCAGTTCCTGTGAAGTGATACACAACCTCCCAGTCTTCACTATGGACTGAGGACATGCTCATACTGCGGTCTAATGCTCCGACAGAGAATATCATTTTGAGATGAGATGTGTCCTTGCAGCTTTGCAGGCCTGAACTTGAACCAAGGGCTTCATGTTAGCTCACTGCAGTTTACTTACCTGTGAAGTGCTGACATTACTGACTTCTCATGCACACAAGGCGTTGAGAACAGTTGAAATTCTGTGTTGAAAAGATGGGTGTTAACTACAAGTCTGTGTGCTGAACTGAGACACCCCGATACCCTTGAGTTGCTGGATTCTTAGAACGAAGTAGCCATCTCATTGTGGCCGCATTCATTGCCCCTCTTTTATTTTTGGTTTTGTGACTTTATTTTATCCCCAGTGGTTACGTCTCATCCACAGTGGTTGTCTGTAGATTTTTGCACGTGGTAACAGAATTTGGAGATTTTTTTGGTGAGTCTTCATCCTCACTATGTGTTTTAGACAAATATACACGGATATGGGCATTCCTTATACCTTTAGCTGAGATAGTTTTGTTAAACTGGCACCAATGCACACATCTCAATCCTGGATTCTCACATGGCACATTTACGGATTTCTTTGGGTGCCTAAAGAGTACTTTGCTTGAACCCATTCCATGAATGCACTTGTGAATGCTTGTGGCCTATTCTAGGGTCACCACCTTGCTGGTGGGAGGTCAACTCTTTATCTTCTCATTGCCCTTCTTTGCAGGAACCATTCTTCCAGGCCTAGGTTGGAAAAGGGATGCTGGAGGGCTTCCTGGTAAAACTGTCAAGACTAAAAGTTTCAGATCCTGTGGAGTGGCTTGCACAGATACCCTTTATTTAAAGTCGTGGTTGTCCAAGGATGCCCAGCTTGATAGCATTAGTACCACCCACAAGCTTGGTAGACATGCAAATTCTCCAGCACTTGGGAGGCCAAGGAAGGAGCTTCACAAGCTCAACAGCAACCTAGGCTGTATAGAGAGACACTGTAGACAGAACAAAAGTAAGTTTTTAATCCTCAAACTCTTAGTTTAGTAAATGAGAAGTTTATGAGATCTGTCCCTCTCTTTGTCCTCATAAACTTCTAAGGTCATTCTGATGCTGGCTGAAGTTTGAAAACCATTAACCTGTGGTATTGAGAAGGCTCAGTGGGTTAGGGTGCTGCCTGATGACCAGAGTTAGATCCCCAGAGACCACACTGTAGAAGAAAACAAACTCCTGAAAGTTGTCCACTGACCTCCACATGAACAGTGGCATATATGCATGCACATGTGCATACCTACTCATATACATACACACCTGAACATATACATACACACCTACACATACAATACACACCTACACTTCCACACACAATAACTAAAATGTACTGAAAAGAAAATCATTGACTTCTTTGCTGGTTGACCATTTGTCTTGATCATATTAAATTAAAAATAAAATTTTAATATTTTGAATGACATAAAAATTATACATCTTCTGAAATTAAAGCAGTTTATGTCTAGCTTTTTTTTTTTTTTAGAGACAAGACTCACTATGTAGCTCTGGCTGGCCTGGAACTCTATGTATGTAGACATGTTGGTCAGTCTTGAACTCACAAAAATCTACATGCTGTCTCCTAAGTGCTAGGATTAAAAAGCATACACCCCCATGTCTGGCTATGTCTAGACTTTTTTGATGGGAAAATTGTAGGGCTGTTTCTAATCATTTCCTGGCACACGTGCTTTGTCTGTTTCGTAACCCCCAAGTACTGCAACTTGCTCAGCGTCTGAGTCATACATGGAGCTGTCTTGCTACAAATCCCAGGCAAAGAGGGCAGGCCAGTAGAGAGACTCTCAGGCTGCTTTCAGTAATGGCAGCAGTGTACTGGAGGACTCGGTAGCCAGAGGCCCTTAGCAGTAGGGGAAGCCTGCACCATGAACCTGGCTCTCTGGTTAGGTAGCAGAGATTCTATGTGCATGCCCTTTACAGTTCTGTGTACAAGAAACAACAGTCCACTGATGAGAACGACCAGACAGAGACAATAGAAACGATCCCAAGGCAGGCAGAGGAAGGACACGGCTTCAGGCAGATGGTTCCAAGCTAGGAACAGGAGAAGGCTTTCTTTCTCTTTCCATTTTTGAAGCTAAAGGACAATTTTATTAGTATTTAAGAGAAAAACAATAGGGCAAGGTGGTGGTGTGTCTGTAAAGCTCAGCAGCTGCCAAGGGGGAGATGGAGAAGAGAGAGAAAATCATGCTGGTTGCCATGGAGGTGGGCAAGGAGCTACATGGCAAAAGGAGAGGGGGCTTCCGAGACAGAGTGGGGGAAGCCCAGAGTGCCACGGAAAGCAGCTGGGCTTCCGGTCAGTACCTGAGAAAGGGGTAAAGAAAAGTCAAAGAAAAAATTACGCTTTTCTGAAACGTCAGGCTTCGCGGCAGAGGCTCTTTCAGAAGGTTCTTTTAACAACTAATCAGGATCCTGGAGATTAGAGAGAGGCTTGACTTTGTGAGGTTTTGTTAGAAGAAGTTTCTGTCATGACTGGCACTAGGCTGCTTTCCCTTAGTGTCCTGGAGTCAATGGAGCTTTGCTCTTAGCTCCCGTAAATGCAGAATTTTCAGCAGGACACGAAAAAATGGAGAGCAGTGGGGCCAGAGACTCATGTAATTGGTGTGCAGTTTGTATGGCCTTTGTATAAATGAAAATCATTCAACATTATAGTAGCATGATGACCACTTGCACGTAACATTGTCTGGACTTGTTACATCTATGTTTTCTTCTTTTTCCCAATGAAGGCTTTAGCTTTCAACTGCAGATCTTATTCCAAGACTCTTGTCTATTTGATGATAGTGAAAATTCTTCTTACTTTTGGGCGTTTTCTAACTGATTTCAACAAGGTAACATCTGAGAAGTGAGTAACAAGCTACAGAAATAGAAAAGACATAGACTTTGAAGAAGGCACTCTAAAGACCAAGTGTGTCAGGCTTGGTGGCTCACACCTTTAATCCCAGCACTTGGGAAAGAGGCAGAAGCAGGTGGATCTCAGTGAGATCAAGGCTAGCCTCCTCTACATAGAGTGTGCCAGGCTAGCTGGGGCTACAGGGAGACTCTGTTTAAAAAACAAAATGCTACATGTGCATAGCAGTATTGGCAGTACCAATTTTTCACTATGTGACCTTAGAGAGCACAGACCATACTAAGACTAGAACTCTCAACCTCCAATTTCTGCGGGAATTGGCTTAGAAAACCAAACCAGAACCTAAGCAGCACCTGGGCCAGAGTGGTCAGGGTTTGGTCAGTGACCGCCTGTAACTCCAGCTCCAGGGAATCCAACACCCTCTTCTGGTCTCTGTGGGTACTACACTCATGTGGACAAATCCACATCCAGTCACACTATATAACACACACACACACGCATGCACACACACACACACACACACACACACACACACACAAGGGCATTCCTGGAGCTTGCCCTTTATTCACCTTAAAGTTCCCACTCTCTTACCTGTCTGAGTCTTTACCCAAACCAGAGATGGTGGCTGACTCCCCTGCAAGCTTGGCAAACTGCTTTTGCTTGTGCTCACGCAATGGTCTTTGTTACCTGCCCAAATTTTCTGTTTGTAAAATGGAATGAAGATAATATTTCAGGATCATAAGCATTAACTGATACTGAGACAAAAAAAACTTTGTAAACTGTCATGTGAGGGACAAGATACACATTTTTTTTTTTTTTTTTTTTACTTGTTGATCTGCTTATCAGGGGACAGGAGAAGCAGTTATGGGTTGGGTAAACACATAGACCAAGGTCACCTTTAAAAAAGTTTTTTTTTTAAATCTATTTTTATTTTATGTGTATGAGTGTTTTGCTTGCATGTGTGTGTGTGCTTGTGCATGTAATGTCTGTGGAGGTCAGATGAAGGTGTCTGATCTCCTGGAACTGGAGTTACATATCATTTCTAGCTACCATAGAACCCAGTCCTTGGCACAGAACCCAGTCCTCTGTAAGAGCATTCGGTGCTCTTAACCACTGAACCCCTCAACCCCCGTCACTTTTCTTAGATTTGTTGAGAGGTGCCCATGTCCCTAGCTCTCCTTTCACTGTTCACTTTGCTATGGGGGTGAGAGGATCCAACTGGAGGGGCCCAGTCTGAACCTTTGCTTCTCTGTACTATCGGGGACATTAGACTTCTCTGCCTAAAAACCCATTACTATTTATAAGGTGCGTATTTGGAAGGCAGACCACATCACTGGTTATTAGGCCCTAAATGAAAGGAATGTTTGTGGTGGGAAGAGCTGTTTTCAGGAATATGATGGACAGAAAGCCAGGACACAAGATATATATGTAGTTATAAGCTGGTCCAGGAAAAGGAAGTTTTGTTTCCATGTGGTGGTGCATGCCTTTAATCCCAGCCCTCAGAGTTCAAGAAGCAGGCGGATCTCTGTGAGATGGAGATTAGCCTGGTATACATCAGTTCCAGGCCAGCTGGGGCTACAGGAAGACCAGGTCTCAAAAAACATCACTTCATGTTTTAGAGCTTTGTACTTTTGCAGCCAAACTAAGCAAAGGGCCAAGAGATTTCCCATTCTCTTTTTCTCCACCATTATAAACATCCCCACCAGAGTGATGCATTTGCCGGTCTGAACCAGCACTAGTGTGCATTCATAAGCACTAAAAGTCCATAGTTTATGTTAGATGGTGCTATGCATTATATGGATTTAGGAAAATATATAAATGAAAAACATTCAACATTATAGTAGCATGATGACCACTTCCACTGCTCTGAAAATCCTCTGTGCTCCATGGGATCCTTCTTCCCTCCTCCTGTCTGGTCACTGAGCACTTTTCTGACCCCACAGATTTGCCTTTTCAGAATGTCATGCAGCAGTAATCATATCCAAGTCTTTTTAGATCAACTTCTTTAAATTAGTTATGTGTAATTAAGCCCCTTTCATGTCGTGTCATAGACTGACAGTTCATTTTCTCTTAATACTTAGTATTTCATCATCTGGAATGACAGGCACCCATCTAACTAGATTCTTTTCTCACTGTCTATTTTAAAGAGTTGCTTGTATATCTTGTTCTTTATCAGATACATTATTTACAAATATTTTCTTCCAGTCTCCTGCCTCTGGACAGTTCTTTGGCAGAGAGCTTATGAGGTCTTTCTTTAACGTGTTATGGCTTTGGTGTTATATGTACAAATGAGCCCCAAATCCTAAGTCATCTAGATTTTCTCCAGTATTGTCTTCTAGGAGTTGTATAGTTTGTCTTTTCTTGTTTTTTTTTTCCACTATAAAACATTTTATTGTATTATGTTCATTCTCAAAATTTTATTGTATGAGAATTTCATGCATGCATGCATATAATACACTTTGATCAAACCCACCCTCTCCATTTTCTCTCCCTCAATTCCTCCTTTATTACACCCCCCACCACTTTCCCTCAAAACTTGGTGTGCTTTGTTTTTAGGGTGGACCTGTGCTTGGACTGGAGAGATGGCTCAATGGTTTAAGAGCTCTGGCTGCTCTTCAGGAAGACCTGAGTTCAGTTTCCAGCACCCACATAGTGGCTAACAACCACTGGTAGCTGCAGGTCCAAGGTATCCAATGCCCTCTTCTGGCCTTTCCAGGAATTGCATGACAGGTGCTCTTACATACCTGCAGGCAAAAACATTCATATACATAAAATAAAAATAAATAAAAGAAAGGGCCAAACTGTGCTAAAATTTGTAAAGATATGAGATCTGTCTAGATTAAATTTTTTCTATGTTGATGTTCAGTAGTCCCAGCACCATGTGTTGAAATTAGTTTTCATAATATTTTCTTTGTTTCTTGTCAAAGATAATTTGAAAGCTGGAGAGATGACTCAGCAGTTAAGAGTGCTTTGCTACCCTCTCCGAGGACAAGCATTACATTCATAACACCCACGTCGATGTGATTCACAACCACCTGAAATTCTAGCACTAGAATATCCAATGCTTTCTTTTGGCCTCAGTGGGCCCACCTCCCCACCCCCCCAAAAAATAAAATAAATCTTAAAAAGACTACTTGATCATATTTACATCTATTCTGGATTATGTATTGCTTTATCAATTGATCTATTTGTCCTTTCTTTGGTCAACACTGACCTGTTTATAATAATTTTATAGCATGTCTTGAAATTAGGCAATGTCAATCCTACAACTTTGTTCTTATGTATTGTGCTGGATTATCTGGGTCTTTGATCTTTGCATATTAACTTTAGAATAGGTTTGTTAATAACCACAAAATAACTCGCTGGGATTTTGACTGGGATTGCATTGAATTTATAAATCTAGTTGGGAGTAATTGATACCTTGATCATACTTAATCTTCCCACCCATAAATATGAATATCTTTACATTTATTTTTTTTCAAGTGTTACTCTTCAAATAGACATTTTCCTTCATGTAGATATCATATTTTTTACATTTAAACCTAGGCACTTAATTTTTGAAAGGGCAATAATGTAACATTAAAAATTAAAATTTATTTTGTATGTGTGTGTAATCATGTGTGTGTGTTTGTGTGTGTGTGTGTGTGTGTATGTGTGCCACGGCATATGTGTGGAGTTTGGAGGACACCTTGTGGGAGTTGGTTCTCTCCTTCCAAAATGTAGATCTTGAGGAATGAACTGAGATCCTCTTGGCTTGGCAACAAGCACCTTTTCCCATTAAGCTGTCTTGTTGGCCCTAATGTAAATATTAAAACAGTTTTTTGATTGATTTATTTTTGTTTGTGTGTATGACTGTATTACTTGCATGTGTGTAAGTGTACCCATATCATGCAGTGTCCATGGAAGACAGAAGAGGGCATTGAATCCAGTGGAACTGGAGTTACGGACAGTTGTTAGCTGCCATGTGGGTGCTGGGATCTGAATCTGGGTCTTCTGCAAGATCAGCCAGTGCTCTTAACCACTAGGCTGTCTCTCCAGTCTCTATAATGTAAATATTTTAAATTTCAGATTTCACTTGTTCATTGCTGGAATGTAGAAAGGTTATTCCAACATTATGCTGTATGCTGCAAACTTTCTATAATGGATTGCTAACTAGTTCTAGGAGTTTGGGGGCCAAGTCTTTCAGATTTTCTAAAAATGACAATGTCATCTATGAACAAACTTTTATTTTTCTCTTTCCAATCTTTGTACTTAAATTGCCTTTTCCTGTATGATTGCGTTAGCTAAGAATTCCAGCACAGTGCTGATAAGCAGTCAGGAGAGGGGACGTCCTTGACTTAATGTTAGTGAGAAAGCTTTTAGTTTCTTATTAAGTATGGTATTAGCTGTTGATTTTTCAGAAGATAACTTTAACCAATTTGAAAATAAATCCTGACTGGACGTTAGGTTTTGTAAAAATGCATTTCTTTTGTCTGTTTGCATGATCCATTTCCTGTTTTTACTTTACTATCAAACTGCAGTTTTGGGCCATTATCCAGGTTTTCTGATACCAGCTATGCAAGTTCCCCCAGTTTATTTCCTGAAGATTCTAGCAGACTGCAAGCTATGCACTGCCCTCTGGAAGCACCACATCTTTTCCAAGACTTTTCTCCTGGATATTTCCTTTTCTTCTTAGACCATTCTTGCCTCCCAAATGTTCATTGGATCATCTGGAAAGTGTGTGTGGGTAACTTGAATACTGAGGTTCTTCCAGATACCTTTTTGTAAGTCAGTCTTGGTGTATCTCAGAGGGTCAGAGCGTGAGTGATCTCTAAACAGCTGCTGCACCACAGGGTCCCACACATCATGGATGATGACTTAAAGACGTTGTTTCACAGAGCCCCACTTTTAATTTTACTTTCATGTCTATTGTTAATTCATGTCTATTTGTCTTTTTTTGGTAAGCTGATTATTATGTTTTATTTATTTTCTAACAAATGAACTCAACGCTACAAATTTCTTTCTAAGCTCTGCTTTCACTGCAACCTGAATTTTTTTTTTGGATATGAACCCTGGTTGGCCTGGAACTCACAGAGATCTGCCTGTCACTGCCTCCCGAATGTTAGTACTAAAGGTTTGTGCCACTGTGTTCAGCTTTACATATGTTTGATTACTTCTGTTTTGTGATTCAATACAACAATTTTTTTTTGGGGGGGTGCTTCTTCTTTGAGACAGGGTCTCCCTGTAGCCCAAGCTGGCCTGGAACTTGCTTTGTAGCTTTGTAGACCAAGCTGGCTTCAGTCTAACAGAGATTTGCCTGCCTCTGCCTCCTGAGTCCTGGAATTAAAGGCCTGACCATCATGCCTGATTCAGTCCAAATATTTCTGAAGATCTTTTTGGAGATTTCTTCTACTGCATATTTATCATTAGAACATTAAACAACATTGTTTAATCTCCAAGCATATTGGTATTTTCCAATTGTTCTTTTGTTGTTGCTCTTAGTTCATCGTAATTGTGAGTTGAGAACTGATATTGTATAGTTTATATTTTAAAAAATTTTAAGTTATATTTTATGGCCCAGAATGTGGTCTTTTTTGTAAAATTATTTTTTTCCCGTTCTCTACTTTGACACGTATTATTTCTCTGGATATCCACTCTAACCTACTTAATGTTCGCTGTATGTTGTATATATTTTCCTAAATGTGTTTTTTGGGAGGTTATTATCATATGATTTTATTATTTTCAGTTAGTTAAATCATTATTTTTTATTATTTGATACAGGTATCACCATGCTGCCTAACCTGGTATTGAACTCCTGGGCTCAAGTGATCCCAAACCTCAGTGTCCCATGCAACTGGGATTATATGTGTGTCACATATTCCCAAGCTGCATTTATTTTTCACTCACATAATTTGAATATGTACAAACAATATTGTTATATTTTTGTTATCTTTATTTTTATCACTATACATTGTACTTCTAAGCTATATCATCTGTGATTAATCCTAACTACTACAATGGTTCCATAACAAATGATATGTTTATTCTCCCAAAAGTGGATTCCTATTTTACCAATTATTTCCCATCACCAAAAATAATAGTATAATGAGTGTTTCTGTATATGGCTCCTTATGGGCCTGGGAGACAATGTATTTAGGTCATATATACCTGGGCCAAAATTGCTGGGTCCTGTGGCTACTTAGCCTTAGCTTTCCTAAGTAATGCTTTCCCATTTTCCAGCACTGCCATGGTGCGTGAGAGTTCTTCCTCACTAACACATTTCACTATCCAGATAAAATTTTTTACAGTCTTACAGATGTAAGAAGATGTATCACTGTTTTAATTTGCACTTCTATGTTTCATATCTGTTTGAGAGCCTATTCATGTGTGTAGCATACTTTAGGCTTCCTCTTTTATAAATTGATATTCTGTGCCTTGCCCATTTATTCTGATCATGCTGATGTCTTCTCTTGTGATTTCTGAAGTTTATTATATATGGGATTTGGATATTAAAATGATCTCCAGTTATATATTTTTCTTTCACTACATGTTTTTTTTCTTATTAAATCTATCACTGGTATTCTTTGCTGAATGAAACTTGTAATTTTTGTATCATTGAAACTTCTTATTGTGCCAGGTGTGGTGGCACACGCCTTTAATCTAGCACCCAGGAGGTAGATCTCTGTGAGTGCAAAGCCAACCTGGTCTACATAGTGAGCTCCAGGCCAACTGGGGCTACAGGGAGACCTTGTCTCAAAAAGCCCCCCTCCCCAAATTGCTCCCCAAAATTAAACATTTTTTTTTACATTTCATTCTCATCAGAGGCAAATTACAGTGGTAGAAGCTTCATTTCTTGGAAGAAGGATCAGGAAAAATGAGTGGAAGAATGAAGAGGAAATGACTATCTTACTATCTTTTATATTCTTCTTCTGAAAAAAGATTAATAAGGAGATTGAAAAATGGCTCAGTGGTTGTGAGCCGTGGCTGCTCTCACAGAGTTTGATTCCCAGTACCCACATTGTGGCTCACAAGTTTTTGTAACTCTATGTTTAGGGGATCTGATGCTCTTTTCTGACCTCCGTGGGCATTGCATGACACTGGTGCACGTACATACCTGCAGGCAGTACACTCATACACATAGAATAAAATTTAAGTTAAAATTAAGAAAAGATTAATAAATTAATGAATTTCATGTGTATATATGCGTGTGCCTGAGTGTATATATGTGCACCATGTACATGGAGGTGCCTGTAGAGGCTAGAAGAGGGTGATGGAGTCCTTGGAACTGGACTTTTACGTAGTTGTAAGCTGCCTGATGTGGATGCTGGCAACTGAATCTGGATCCTCTGCAACATCAGCAAATGCTCTTAAGTCTTGAACCATCTCTCCAGTTCCATTTCTGCTCTTATACTAATCTGATTGATACAAGATTATGCCTCAGATTTATGTAAATGGCAAAAATATACCTATAAATTCTTTAGCCTTATGAATGTATGAGATTTTCAAAGAATAAATATTATTAAAATATCATTTAGCCTGTAATAGAGTGCTTATTTTAAAACAAGTATCTTAAATCCTGTTATGAACAAGGAAGGGAACTCTCCTGTAGTATTAGAGTTTGCTGAGATATTGGCAGTGGTCCAGTTATTTAGGCAGGACGAGATTTTACAACAGTGTGCTAGGAACTCAAGATTTCTAGGATCTGGAGCGTTCAGTGCTAAAAGCCTGGCAGGCCTAGCTGAGTCAATCTGCTTAGAGTATTTTTACTTAGTCATACTGAGGATGTTGCACAGAAAGAGATTTATGTGAATAACCAAAGGAGAGTGTCTGAGAGCTAGTTATAAGGAGGAATTTGAAATGGGAAGAACATAATTAGGGCAGTGTTAGTAGGCTGTTCAAAGGGACTATCATCCTACAATGACAGGGCAATAGGAATTAATAATCACTGAGACTAGGGATTCTATCTCAATATCGTTTATTTATCAGCTAAACGTAGAGCAAATTACTGAACTTCCTTTCTACATCTTCATGTTTGGTCACAGCAATAACTACCTGTGTTGAGGTCAAATGGCACAGAATAAAAGCACTAAGAAAACTTGCATGACTCAAAGTAAGCACTGAGAATACGTTAGATGCTATTACTGTTGTTACTAAGAAAATGACACATGGGGATCAAGTGTAAACCTGAGCACCGAGCTTGGGAGGCTCACAGTTCTGTTTCCATGTGTATGCACAGAACATCTCCTGGGGTGTAGTCACTGTTTACAGAACAACTGAGAATCTTGGCTCACACCTACTATATGGATCAGGGTATTCCTTCCACTTATATTAATTTCCCTTTAATTTTCATAGTCATCTTGTAGTTATAGGAACTTAGGGTTTAATGGGAATAGTGGAATAATTTAGCACAAACAACCTCATCACCATTGCCAGCATCATCTTCATCCTCATCTCCATAGCTGTTCCTGTCATTACCTGATCAACATGTTATCAGTTAGTGCCATGATGGTTATTACTCATTAGTGATTCATCATTATTTAGCATCAGCTAGCATGGGAATGTTGATTTTAAAGAGTTTTTTTTTCTGAGATAGGGTCTCACTATGTAGTCCCACCTGGCCCAGAACTTGTTATGTAGACCAGTCTGGCCTTGAAGTCACAGAGATCTGTCTGCCTCTGCCTCCTGAGTGCTAGAATTAGAGGCACATGCCACTATGTCCAACCCCGATTTTAAAGAGTTTTTAGAACAAATTAAAAGTATTTTCTAAAACAACCTAAAGCTTCTGTAAAGGAATGCTAAATTAGTAAAGGACCCCATGCTGCACAGTCAGAGTGACTATTAGAATGGCAGGAGGTTGAAGAGCATTAAAAGGTGGATCCAGGCATGGGGAGGCAGGCCCCAAATCCCATCTTGTGCGTGGGAGACTGAGGCACTAGGACTGTCACAAACTTGAGGCCAGCCTGGTTTACATAGTGAGTTCCAGGCCAGCCAGGTATTCACAGAGAAAGAGAGAGAAAGAGAGAGAGAGAGAGAGAGGGAGGGAGAGAGAGAGAGAGAAAGAGAGCGAGAGAGAGAGAGCACGTGCACAAGGGAGAATGAGAGCACATATACTTGTTCATAAGGGAAGTTTCTTTGGAGTTTTCAGCAGCACATTCAGTGTATGGATGTACCATTAATGAAGACTTTTTGTTATATGTTAATTATATAAAGTAATGGGTTATATTATGGCAGCGTTATGTATGTATTTAAGGTACTTTGACTGCAGGGATTCCCCGATCCACCTTCTCTTCCCCATCTAGCTGGTACTTTTCTTATTCTCCCACAGTCCCCCTCTACTGTCAGTTTTTCTTTCCACACATGATAGAAAACTTGCAATACTAATCTTTTTGAGTCTGTCTTATTTGTCTTGACATGATAATCTCCAGTTCCATTTCTTTTCCTATAAGTACCCTGATTTTGTTCCTTCTAGCGACTGGATAATGCTCCATATCTTTTCATTCATTCATGGGTGATTCCATGACTTGGCTGTTGTGAATGGTGCCACAAATAATATAGAAAGATCCCATGTTGTATACTTTATGCAGTTTCTCCTGCAAGCCTGTATCATACACAGGCTGTGGACACTGATAAAATCCATCGATTTTACTTAGTCTTCTAGGTTTACTTATGCTAGTTAGTGAGTATTATGTTGTGTGAAATTTTATCAAATATACAAATTCATATACTAACCATCATAATTAAACAAAAAACAATTGCATCACCTTCATTTTATACCTTTTAAGTTTAAGTAAAATGACTTGATTTTCCATTACCCTCTAACATAAATGATTATTATTTTCTCTTTTT
This sequence comes from Eospalax fontanierii, assembly GCA_035773235.1. Lineage (NCBI taxonomy): Eukaryota > Metazoa > Chordata > Mammalia > Rodentia > Spalacidae > Eospalax > Eospalax fontanierii. The sequence continues at coordinate 28,389,818 of CM069539.1, read as the reverse complement.
CCTACAGGTTTAAAAATGTTTTACTTCCACCAAGAACTGTACATTCCAATAATTAAAACTATTTGAACAATGACAGCAACAAAACAGCACTCTAATTAAACTGGGCTTCATAGCTGGTGTGCATCTCCAACTGCTTTGATCTTTGCTCTAGATTTCATCTTCATCATCTGCTGCTTTTTCCTCAACCACTGTTCACCTTGTCTTCCCTACTGGCCAGCCCGGCAGATGAGAGACAGGCCTGGCTTTGGTTGTCGGTAGTTTGATATGAAAAGGGCAGCATAGACGTTTAAACTAGGCTCAACCTGTTTTCATCTTCCAAGTTGAACAGTTAAGGGGCTGATGTAGGAATGTCATGCTCATGTCATAGAGTGACAGCATCCATCAATAGCATATGCCTTGTGTTGTTTTCTTCACCTGCTTCCGCTCTGTAATGTCTTTTGAAGGCATTGGTCTTTTCTCATTTTTGTCTTCGAGTTAGACTTACGACATTTCTCAGTTTCTCTCAGGTCCTACTCACACTGGGATTTCCACACTGCCTGCAGAAGATGCAGAGAGTGGCCTTTGTGGAGGCCTGTGATGACTGTCATTTTTCTATGTATCATCACTTACATGGGATGCTGAGTAGAATGTGCATTCTTTCATGCTTGGGTAGAATACTCTATAGATATCTTTTGGGTCCAATTGATGTATGACATTATTTAATTCAGATGTTTTTATGTTTATTTGTCCAGATGACCTGTATGTTGGAGAAGGTGGGATATTGAAGTTGCCTACTACTGTTAAGTTGGGGTTAATCTCTGTCTTAAAGTCTAGTAATACTATTTTAATGAAATTGAAGTGCCAGAGTTTGATACATACATATTTATGACTAAAATGTCTTCTTGATTGATTGTTCTGTTGATGACCTTCTTTATCTTTTCTGATTAATTTTAGTGTGAAGTCTATTTTGTCAGATATTTGGATAGCAATGCCTGTTTGTTTCTTAGTACCATTTTCTTGGAATATTTTTTCCATCCTTTTGCTTGAAGGTGGTGCCTATCCTTGAAGATAAGATGAGTTTTTTGTAGACAAGAGATGGCATGCACCCAACCATGGAGAAAAGTGATTGGCTTCTAACTATACCTGGAAAGCCTCTGAGAGGTATCATACAGGTGTTTGCAAGCTCTCACTCTTACATGGAGAAAGAAGACCAGAATTGGCATCAAAACAGTTTTTTGTTCAGTGTTTTGTTTAGGGCACCTTTCACCTCCTTGTTTCTCAGGCTGTAGATCAAGGGGTTGAGCATAGGGATCACTGTGGTGTAGAACACAGAAGCCACATTCTCCTGGGCCAGGGAACTGGCCGTGGAAGGCTTTAAGTACATGAATGCAGTGGATCCATAGAACAACCCCACAGCTGCAAAGTGGGAGCTGCAGGTGCTGAAGGCTTTGGATCTGCCCTCAGTGGAGCTGATGCGAAGGATGCTGGTCAGGATGAATGCATAGGAAACCAGGACTGTTAAACTGGTGATTACAATGTTGAATCCAGCTAAAAAAAAGACAGTCATCTCCACATCATAGGTGTTAGAGCAGGAGAGTTTCATGAGGGGGAGGATGTCACAGAAGTAGTGACTGATGAGGGCCTCACAATAGCGCAGTTTTAACATGAGCCCAGTCTCTATTGTTGAGCCAATAAATCCCATGATATAGACCAGAGCCACCAGCAGGGAGCAGAGCCTAGGAGACATGATGATGTTATAAAGCAATGGCTGGCAGATGGCCACATAGCGGTCATAGGCCATCACTGTGAGCATGTAACACTCAGCAATGACGAAAACAAGGAAGAAGTAGAGCTGAGACATGCACCCCACATAGGAGATGGGGTTTCCTTGGGACACAAAGTTGATGAGCATCTTAGGGGTAATGACAGAGGAGTAGCAGAGATCCACGAGTGACAGGTTGCTGAGGAAGAAGTACATGGGGGTGTGAAGCTGTGTGTTGAGAGTAATCAAAGTGATCATGCCCAGGTTCCCCAACATGGTGACCATGTAGATCCCCAGGAAGAGGAGGAAGAGCGGCAGCTGGAGCTCTGGCCTCTTAGTTAACCCTCCAAGAACGAACTCTGTCACTGTGGACTGGTTTTCTGCAGTCATTGTGTCTGATTGGGAGACCTGTGGAGTAAGGCAGAATGAGCTGGTGAGAGATTATCTTTGTTCTGCTTGGGGAAGCTGATTTTGTATATTTGACCCCGGCTGCGCCACCCTGCTTATGGCAGATGCTTCTTTTTCTAATTGCTGCTGTTTGCTGACAGGAGGAGCAGACCTTAAGCAGGTCAGAGATCTTGAAGAGATAACAGGTGAAGATTTGTGTTTCTCACTTGTTTCACAAAGGCCCTTTGCTATAGTTCTGGACCAGCATTTTGAAGTTACTTTCTTACACATGCAAGTTATGGGGTTTTATCCCACAGGCATGAAAACAAAAAGTCTATGTTGGAGGCAAGCAATCTCCTTTTCAGCAGCGTCTCTCGGGATGCTGATGCCTCCATTCTCTAACTAATGTATGGTATTTTTTCATACTTAATATTTGGAGATGAAATTTGCTTCAGAGGTAGATTTTCAGCCAGGTATGGTGGCATATGCTTTTAATCATTACTCTCCGGTGACAGAGGCAGCAGGATCTCTGTGAATTCAGGGTCAGCTTGGTCTATCCATTGAGTTACAGGCCAGTCAGCACTACATCACAAAACCCCATCTCAAAAAAGTTGAATTTTCCTGACATCTACTTAACTTCTGAATATCTATTTTATGACAATGTGAATATCCAAAATAAATGCTCTGCCAGGGTGACATGGTAGTTGTACCTCTTGTTTTGAAGAGGAAGTCCAATTCTTTATCAGAGGGACACAGAAATCAGTAACATAACTTTAAACTTGATTATGAAACCATCAGAGATAGCTCTCATTAGTTCAAAAGTTGGGCAAGGTAGCTTGCATCTATTATCTACCATTCAGGAGGCTTTCCAGGAGAATGAGGGCATCCTGAGCTACACAGCGATACTCTGCCTCATAATACAGAAACACAAACAATTAAGCAAAAAAGAAAGCTTATTTAAAACTGTTTCTATGAAAATATGAGTTGTCATTCAGTGAATTCAGTGATTCAGCTTGAGGTCCTGAATGTGGTTCTCAGCACTGTGGTCACCAGTGCTGCCTGCCTTGTATGACCCTCTGGAGCATTTAGAAAGTATTGATGTGGGATCTTATACATACATTATGATTTAACTGATCTGTGAGGCACATAGTATCATCCTCAGTAAGTGCTCCATAAACTGTAGTTTATGGACATTATTTTTAGAATATCAAAATGTGTTACTGTCATATTCCTACCAGCAAATATTGTAATTACAGACATGTGTCTAAGGAGAATTCATCAGCACTGCTGAATACAGTATCCATCCATAACATTATCTTTGTAAGAGACATTATAATTTTTCCCTAAAAACTTAAATTCTTACTCTTTTGCTTTTTGATATGATCACTAACTTGTCGAATGCCTTGTGACTTGTACACTCCTCTGAGACCAATGTTGTGAGTCCTAAAAGTATTGGGTTAAACAGGTGTAGAAAAGGAGTTCTGAGAAATGTGCCAGCATTGACTTGCTAAGGGCTGCTAATTATGATGACCTTGGAATCAAACTTTCCTCTGCTCTTTCCAGCTCATTAGTTTCTTCTTTGACACTCGTGTACACACACCTGCCCTCTAAGAAATGAGTGTTTGCAGCAGGCTTTGTTCTGGACATCTTAGCATGTGCATAGTGCACAGAAACAGGAGTGCTGAGTTACATTTTGCCATTCTTTAGGAAACTGAAGCTCTAAAAGTCACATAAGTTACTCTAGGTAACCCAGCTCCCCAGAGACAGAACTAGGAATAAATCATAGGACTTCTGGTTCCTAGTGTGTTTTGTCTTCTGCTAAATGACATTGTTTTGTTTTGGCTTCTCTTTTGTGTATCAGTTTACTACCATCATTTATTAAAAGTAGTTGATGAAAATTTTAGAGATATAGGAAGGATGTTATTATAAATTTTGTTGCATTGTTTTAGACAGGGTTTTGCTATGCAGCCCTGGCTGTCCTGGAACTCGCTATGTAGACTAGGTTGGCCTGGAACTCATAGAGATCTGCCTGTCTCTGCTTCCTAAGTGCTAGGATTAAAGGAGTATGCCACCATTTCTGGCTTTCATTGCATTTTAAAAATCAAAGGTGCCATACATATATTGCATTTATTTTCAGATGAACAAGAAGGAAAAATATCAAAAGGAAAAAAATTCAGTAAAATATATGAAAGCTAGTTTCTTATTATTTGAAGTATAATATCAGTAGGAAACATTGTTCTATCATTTTAATTTACATGTGTATAAATATATGATTTTAAAAACAAAATAATTAATACAAGATTTAAAATTGTTGGCTTATTTGATTCCTTTGCTAGGCTTATCTGGCAGCATTATTTTTCAGGTATAAGAACAACTCTTAAAATCCTATAATTAGCTGGGTATGGTGGTACACACTTTTAATCCCAGCACCTAGGAGGCAGAGACAGATAGATTTCTGTGAGACTGAGGCCAGCCTGATCTACATAGTGAGTTCCAGGCTATAGGGAGGCCCTGTCTCAAAGATAAAACAAAATGAAACAACACAAAAATTGCTTAGATTGTCATCTGAAGACAATAAAATATGCATTGCTGTATGTTTTTATGTTAAATTATTACTTGCAATGATTTTACCTTTATATTAATAAGTATTGTAAGCTTTTACCTTTATGTTAATAAGTATTGTAAGCATCTATGCTACTACAGAGCCATTATTTTGTAGATAAAAATGATTAAGAAAATTCTAAACATCCTCTTTGACTCAGCCCCTGCTTCTAGAAACAAAAGTAGATATAGAAAATTTACCCTGAATAACCACACAGCCTGGGTTTAAAATTTCACTTCCACAGTCTTCCAAAAATGTAAAAATGTAACCATGAATCACTTGTTTCTTGTGAGTTATCACTGTGATGACCCCTGGATTTACCAAGCCTGCAGAGGTTCAGGATTGCTGTTGATGAGCACAGAGCACACACAGAACAAAGCACTTAGAGCATAAAGGTAACAAATGTGCAGGTCAACACACGTCATAAAAGAGGAGACTTCATGAAAGAAAGATTTTTCTTAAAAAGTTTCTTAGGTGTGAAATTACATACCTGTGTTGAGGGAAAATGAAAACCAGCTTCCTGAAAATGTTGGGGGATGCCTTCAGCTTCAACAATTGTCGAATGCTAGAACCATATGGTATAGATTTATATGTAGAGCTATATTTAGTCAAGGGGCCTGGCACACTTATGAAAAACAGGCCATCATGATTGTGGAGCTGGGGGTCCTGTTTACATATTCATGTACAGAAGATCTCCTGGGATAGAGTCACTCTGGGAACTGTGGTCCTCTCTAAATGAACAATTAGAGTCTTGGCTTATACGTTCTCTGAATCATGCTCCTCTCTCCCAGGTGTGTTAATTTTCCTTTCAGTGGTAGCAATATCTTGAAGTATGGAAAGTTAAAGCATAATGAGAACATCAGAATCATTTAGCATCAGAGCTACATCACCACCATCATCATTATCACTATCACGGTCATCATCACCATGACCTCCATAACTACCCCAGTCACCTGCAGCAGTGTCATCCTCAGTCACTGCCATGATGCTTGTTACTCATTGTCTTAGTTTCTTTTCTGTTGCTGTGTGTGATAATACACCATGGTTAAGGCAACTTATAGAAGGAAGGGTTTATTTGGGCTTAAAGTTTTAGTGGGATGACAGGGAGGCATGGCTGCAAGCAGCTGGAATAGCGGCAGGAGGTGAAATCTAAGAGCTGACATCTAGAAGCACACACAGGAAGCAGTGTAAGCTGGAAGTGGGGCAAGGCTATGAACTTTCAAAATCCATCCCTAATGACCGGCTTCCTCCAGCTATGCCACACTTCCTGAAGGATCTCCCCAAACAGTGCTACCAACTGACCAAGTATTGAAATACTTGAGCCTAGGGAGGCTCTTCTCATTCAAACCATTACACTCATCACGACGCACACACCATCTCGCTTTGACATGTCTACTTTAGTGGAAAACACACTCAAAGACTGGGCAAAAGCAAATGATATTATTTTAGTAAAGGAATGTTTTATTTGCAAAGAACCCAAAGTCTGTCTTCCTGCTGCTCCCTCCATAGACTGAATGTTGAATGCAGGAGAAGGGGCAGCATTTGAATATAGACCTGTAGGAACTGGTCCCTCATTTGTGCTTACTCACTTGGGGAATTTTTTCATAAGGAAATTTCCATCTCAACAATATATTCAGTATTATAAGATCTATGTAGATGTTCTTAAGAATTTTAAGTTGAAGAATTTATTTGGTGATAACTGTAGAATACATGTAGTTAGTTATGATAAATAATATAGAGAGATCCAATGTTGGAGTCTGCTGTGTTACTGAATTTACCATCTTGCAAAACAGTTGTACAATCTGACACCCAGGGTGAAGTGACTCAATCTATTGACTTTATTCATATCTCACAGTCTAACTTTTACAGGTTTTCATGTATGCATGTTGTATTTCATATTAAATCAACCTGATCAGCCCTTGGATCAACCAGTATGGAATCCATCCACAATGGAATTTTATTCAGCTATATAGAAATAAAAATGAAATTTGAAAGAAATGTAATTTCCTGTAGACAAAATGAAATTTGTAGGAAAATAGTTGAAACTGGAGAATATTCTATTAAGTGAGGTAACTCAGGTTTAGAAAGACAAATACAGCACATTATCTCTCATATTCTGATCCTAGCCCCTAAGTTTTATAAATGCATATTTATGTGGTAGGAGTGGGTTTAGAAGCCAGAAAACCAGAGAGGAATCCATGGGAGGAGGAAAAAGAGGCTTTAAGGGAGAGAGGTGTGCAGGGTAATAGAACACAGAGGATATGAAAATAGAAGGGTTACTGAGAGTGGAAGAGCTTAAGACAGGAACTGGGACACAGAGATAGTAGTGAGGAGGGGTGGGGGGCAGGGTCAACCCAGACTAAGTATGTATAAAAAGGACACAAGGAGATCTGCTACTTTGTGAGCTAATGAAAACGAAACCCCTCCGACTGTATCACCTTTACTTTCTAATTTTCAGGACAATGATTTGGTTTTCTGCTAACAAAGGTGATCTGTTATTTCTCTTCAGTCTCACTATAAGCTCAGCAGGTTAAAAGTTTCATATGATTTAATCCATTATTTTGCTTTCATTTGTGTTTTTTTCTAACTTTGTCATTTGGAAGTCTTCTCAGTTTCTTTCTGCATAATTTTGGATCCAGTGGCAGAAGTCTCTGACTCTGTCCTTGTCTGATATTGCAAGACATTCATTCTTGAGACCTGAACTCAACTGTTTATCTAAGAAAGTTGCCTTTTTAAAAAAGTGATTAAATGGTATTTCAGCAATACGCACTCAGTTCTAGAGGCTCATTGTTTCTGAGTTTATCTGATTCCTCTTTGCAAACAGGGCAGAACTTAGGACCACGTCGTTCTAAAATGACTTCTCTCTTTGTGTCTTTGTCTCCCCCTTCTCTCTGTGTGTCTCTGTCTCCCCCTCCTTCTCTCTTTCTCCTTCCCTCTGGTTCTCCTCTTTCTCTCTTCTTCCCTTCCTGCCTTTACTCCTTTTGAAATAAAAATTTCCGCCAATATTATCAGGCTTTGCTTTCTTGCTCATTCTTGGTGCGACATTTCTTCTCTGCATTTCGTTTCCATTCTTCTTAACACTAGGAGATGTATTACTACTTGCTGAGAGACCCATGGTATTTCTCTGTTGTGGTTTCTATTTGTCAACTAGATATTTTTATCCTGATATCTCAATTATTTGCCCATAAATCTTCATTTCGATCTTTTCTTCTTTTCAGCTTGTATTTTTCCTGATATAAGCTATTGTCTTTTTTTTTCTGTTGTTCCTTGCTATGTCTTAATTTTAAAAATTTTCTTTTATTTCTAACAGTGTCTTGAGTTCTGTTACTTAGTGAGTTTTTTTAAAATCCCAAGTTTATTGCTCTTTAATATATTATTTCATTTTTGTAATGTGTTCAACTCATTTAAAAATAATTTATAGTTTAGGAATTATTATATTAATAATTTATATTATTTTAAATATTCATTATATTATTTGCCTTTGATACTGTTTCTGTGCATACTTCTGTTTATTTAAAAAATTATTTATTATTTTTATTTTATGCATATGAGTATTATGCCCACATGGATATAAATGCACCCATGTTGTGCAATGCCCATGGAGGTCACAACAGGGTCTAATACCCTGGAACTGTAACTGGAGTTACAGATGGTTGTTAGCCACCATGTGGGTGTTGGGAATCAAATTTAGGTCCTCTGCAAGAGCAGCTAGTGCTCTTTAGTTCTGAGCCATCTCTCCAGACCTGTTTATTTTTTTGTGCCACAAGTGGTGAATTTTTGATATAAAAATTTGTAGATTCTGCTTAACAAAGAACACAATTAATTGAATTAGTTCTGGGTGACAGAGCACACTTGTCATAGCATCTTTTTTTATGGCTGTAACAAAATACTCTAACAAAAGCAACTTAAAGGAGACTTATTCTGGCTCATATTTGAAGGGCATAGTCAATCGTGATCAGGATGTTGGGTGGCCAGAGCCTGAACAGATGGTCACAAATGGAAAGCAAGTGGTGATGAATAATGCTCAGTTCCCGTTCTCCATTTATACCATCTTTTCTCCGATCGAACAAACAATGCCACTCACAGTGGGCAGGTCTTCCCACCTCAGTTAATGTAATCAAGATAATCTCTCATATGCATGACCTTTCCACATGTGACTTTAGATTCTAAGTGGAAAATTAACACGAATAAAATAACAACCCTACCCCTTGTCAACCTGACACCCAAACACATCACTTTTAAGCCATAACATTCCACCCCTTATCTTAACAGGCTCATGAGAAGTTTATAATATAAAGTGTATTCAGTTCAACATCAGAAGTTCCCCCAGTCACCAATTCCCATATATTATAGGTCCAAAATTTCTTCACCATGAATTCCTATAAAATAAGCAAATTACACACTTCCAATGTATAATGACACAGGATCAGACCAAAACTAAATCAAAATCCATCAGAAGAAACATCAAATCCAGTAGCTCCATGTCCAGCATCTGGGGATTATGATGTAATCAACTGGGCTCCAAAAGACTTAGCCCCATTCCTCTAGCACTGCCACCTGCATTGTACATAGTTTCTCCCTTCTACAAAACCTAGGGTAAGCACACAAAACTGATACAGCTGTGGTCCAAGGGTTCCAGGCTACATCTCAAGACAGCAGGTGGCACCTCATTGGCAGGTACTACATGTCTGCAGACCTCCATGATTGATGTTCTATGGCCTTTGCATTGCTAATAACCTAGGGTTTCCACTGCAACTCTTGTTTCTTCTTACTGCTTCATGCCATGGCTTCTCAGGGTCTCTTTGCAGTGTCTCTAATTCTGCCACACATCCTCTCCATTCAGATTCTCTACATCCCTCACTCTTGCATTTTTCATGTTTTCAAAACCAGTATCATGTGGATGACCTGCCAATGAGGTGCCATCTGCTGTCTTGAAATGTAGCCTGGAACCCTTGGACCACAGCTGTATCAGTTTTGTGTGCTTAACCCTAGGTTTGGGTTTTGCCATCAGGATACATTTCCTATTGTTCCAGTGCTGTACAGGAGGTTTCTCTTCAGCTGTGCTGATCTCTTTAACAATAGAGTGGTTTCTTAGTACCTTTCTGAATGCGTTCATGTCTTGAAACTCCATCCATCAAGCACATTGTCATTATTTTAAAATTCAACCATACTCAGGTTCTCAGAACACAGTCAAAATGAAGCCAGTTTCTTGGCCAAAATATTACAAGTGGCCTCCAGCCTGTTCTTGAGTCTGTTCACCTATGAAATGTTAAGAGCCAGCCTTCCATCATTGTCTTTGTTTCTCTCAGCAGTTTTGTTTTCCAGGATTCCATAGAGTGGCTTATTAATCTCTGCTTCCTAGAGTCAAGGGTTTTTCTAACCCAAAGTTGTAGACTCCTCCAGATTCCAGCTAAGAAATAGTTTCAATAGCCTAAAATCCACATGGCCAGTTTTATCACAGTGTTGGCTCCACTTCTCTGACTTAATTCTTTGTGTTAGTTTTCTGTTGCTGTGATAAAATACTTAAAGAAGCGCAATATAAAGGAGGAAGGGTCTATACTGACTCACAGTTGAAGGGTACACATCACAATGCTGTGAAATCAGGGAGCTTGAAACACATGGTCACAATGTATTCACAGCAAGAAATCAGAGAGTGAGGAATGATACTGCTGATAGCTTCCTCTCTCCATTTATACAGTTAGATTACTAGCCAGAGAATGGTGTCATCCACAGTGGGCAGGTCTTTCTACCTCAACACCTCAATTAATATAATTAAGATAATTCCTCACATGCATACCCAGACGCCCATCTCCCAGGTGATTGTAGATTCTGTCAACTTGAGTATTAACACTAAACACTGGTAGATGATCACTGGGTGAGGGAGAGGTGGTCTTCTTTAAAGGGGTGATGCTAGATAGGGTGGACAGGCTCCAGTGGATAAACTCACTGAGGGACATCTGGGGACACAAATTTGACTCGATAATCCTTAACATATATGACAGAATGTATGAAACCCAGTGAAGGGGAATGGGAGAAGTGCAGTTGGGGAGAGGGTCTAAATATGACTAAGATCTATGAAATACATCAAAATTTAATAAAAGTAGAAATTATACAATGTCTACTTTCAGACCAGAGTTAAACTAGAACTCAACAACAGAAAGGTAATTGGAAAACTGAACATTCTTAGAGATTAAACAATACACTTTTAAAAGGGACATGTAGGTCAAAGAAAACAAAAATAACTTCCAACATTAAAAAATATTTTGTTTATTATTTTTTTTACTTTATGTGTATGCATGTAAGTACACCTGTGTCATGCAATGCCCATGGAGGTGAGTAGAGGATGTTGGATCCCCTGGAACTGGAGTTATAGATGGTTGTTAGCCACCATGTACTTGCTGTGAACCAAACCCGGGACCTCTGAAAGTTCAGCCAGTGCTCTTAATTACTGAACCATCTCTCCAGCCCCACTCTCAACACTTTAAAGAAGCTTGAATAAACGAAAATGAAAAAAAAAATTAAAATTATGAGATTCATTGAAAGTACTTAGAGGGAACCAAAGCATTAAATGCATACATTAGAAAAGAAGAAAGGTCTGAAGGGGTCATCCGAGTTTCTATGTTTGGCAAGTTGGAAGTGCAAATTAAATCAAAGTAAGCAGATGAGAGGGAGCAATGAATTTGGTATGTCCCAGTTGTTTATGACACAAATGAATGAATGAGGGAAGAGGCCAATGAACTAATTTTCACACATACCACAAAGCACTGGCAGAGGTTTTCCAAGACGAAGATTAGAAAGACATTGACAGTGGAGGGCCAGAGCTAGAAGAGAAGAGTGAGAAATACGTACTGGAGAATTGTCAGAACAGAGGCAATCCTTAAAAGGAAAGCGATTTTGAGATACCCCAAACGAGAGTCTTTATAAGAGATGTATAAGGACTGAAAGTTCCCCCCAAAGTGCCCACAATTGGAAAAAGCATACTGATAGAAATATCTGGAAAGGCACGGGTAATATTCAAGAGCAGTTTTTACTTATTATTATTAGCTCTGTGAACTTGGGCAGGTTTTGTTTAATACTGTCAGACTCAAGGTCCCCAACAGAAAACCAACAATAAAAATACCAAACTAGAAGGTGTATGCAAGGATTATATATGGTTTGAGTTAACTTAGCAGGTAATTGTAGGATGAAGGGAGTTTCATATGTTAAAGGAGGGGAATATTTCAAGAGTGAAGGAGAGCTATGTTCCTGAGTGCTAAGAGAAAAACTGGAAATGACCCTGAATTAGGTTTTCTCCTATAATCCTGTTAATATATTCTTATATAACTCTGGATATGTGTTTAGTACAAAAGACCCTTCTCTTATTAATTGGTCATTTAAAGACTATATCTTATAGACACGATGTAGATTAAAAGCTTCCTCTAGGAAAATTCTGTATTTTATACTTTGTACACATAAACATATTCAGTATTTCAAAGATGAACACATCAGTGAACTAAGTCTATGCCTTTAGAACAGAGAAAAGAAGATCAAATTAAATACAAAATAAGCAGAAGAAAAGGATTAATAAATTTGATATATTTAGTATAGGTTATCTTTAAAATAATTTTGAACATATAGTTGAGCTAAAATTCATTTAAGGACGTTCTGGTATTTTCTGAAGCAATTCACCAGGAATCCCTGTAGATGTTTGGTGAAAAATCTTTTCACCTACCAAACACTAAAGAAATATAACATTTTCCTATATCAATTTCAGGTCTTTAAAATATTAATTTTAGCTTAAAAATTTCAAAACAATGATGATGCCAGGTCATATGTACCCACTGTAGGAGTTTTCCAAAGCCAAAGTACTTGTAAAAGAAACAACACAATTCTAGTACAAAGACAGAAGACACAAATATGGTGATGAGCTATATCACAGCTCATCTTTGTAAGGGGTAGTTTCACAAAAATTTTCAAAATCAAATTCTTATCTTTAAATATTTTCAGGAATGTGCATACAATTTCCAAAAGCAAAATTTGCCATTATGAAACCGAAAAATCCATCATTTTCCAAGAAAGAAAAATAAATTTATATTTGACAACGAATTCAAGTAAAGACAGGATTAATCAGAAAGAATCTAAAATGATCTTCCCTGCATAAGATGTGTGGTTTAGTGTGGTGATGGTGGTGGGATGGGGGATAAAAAGGATGGCCCCAAATGTAATGGAGACATATCTATGGACAAGAAAAATTTAAACCCAGAAGTCATTTCTAAGCAGAACAAAAATTGATGGGCTCAATTCTAGTTTACAAAGACCTTTCCTTGGATAGAAAGTCATACACGTTTTAGCAAGGTGTTCTGTGCCTCACAAAACCTTCCTCCAGGAACTTCATTCTACTAAGTACATTAAATCCAGAAGCAATACGTTGTGTGTTCTAGTTTGCCTTCAATGGCTGTGACAAAACACTTTGGCCAATACCAACTTGAAGAGGAAAGGGTTTTATGGCTTACATCTCCCAGGTCACAGTTCACCACTGAGGAGCCCAAGATAGGAACTCAGGACTGGAACTTGGAGGCAGGAGCTGAAGCACAGGCCATGGAGGAACGCTCCTTACTGGCTTACTCCCCAGGTCCATGCTCAGCTGCTTTCTTATACAATACAGAAAGAACAACCTGCCCAGGGGTGGGAGTGCCCACAGTGGGCTGGGCCCTCCCATATCATTCAAAAATCAAGAAAATACCCTCCAGACATGGCCACAGGCCAGACCAATGGAGACAATTCCCCAATTCCCCAGTTGAGGCCCCTTCAATCCGACTGTGTCAAGCACATTGTGGAAGTAACCCTTCCTGAGATTTGACTCTGACCATGTTGCCTTGAAAGACACCAAGTTTTCTTTTTCCTGGTACTTCTCCCTCTGTATATTAGCAATCATTAAATCTGATTTATGTAAATTATGATGCTTTAAATCAAGTCAAACTGAGAGGCGAGCACGCTGCCTCTGAGTTCCCTTGCCTCCATCTTTGTTCTTTTTTACTGTATGATCTCTCACCTTGAAATAAGCAGAGATATTTTTCTACCTTTGATTTTATGAGTTGAGATCTATAGTGATAGAAATCTTATGCTGGGGAAAAGTCAGGAGAAAATGACTAAGAAAAGTTACTTAGGTAAGACTATCTTACTTTAACAACCTTCGACTCAGGCTAAATTGCTGAACATTGCATTTCTTAGATCGCCTTGCAATGAGTTTCCAGTAACTGAATACATTTGTGTGAGATTTGGAAGGCGAGACCAGGAAGTTCTCTCTTTTAGTGTAATCACAGTCCCCTGAGGCTTGTTAAACTAGATTGTTGTGCACTGTTCATTAATTTAGCCAGGTATAGAGTGGGGTTCAAATTTGTGCATTTCTAATAATTTTACAGGTGAGGCTGATACTAAGATTCTGTCATTTATTCCCCAGTCTCATGAGTGCTTGAAGCATTCTTCTTGGTGGCAGAGGTTACGTGGAAGCTGGAGTTTCCTGACTTCAGGATCATATCTACTGAGGAGTCATGTTGGGGTCCTTTCCCCTAGTCATTCATAACTGTAAGCATGTAATTACATGCATTCAATCTCTCTTTGCTTGAGAAAATTAGTTCTTCGTTTCCCTTAAGTAAACCCTGAGTTTTATGAACCGATTGGAGTGTCTCCATATATTCTTAGGCTACAGTAGGTGGCTTTGCTTGAAATGTGTGTCCTTGCTACCATTGTAAACAACTGCCGGAGGAAACAGGCCCACCGCAATTGGAATTTATCCTGTGACACTGGCAGTAGACAAGCCATTTAGACAACACAAGAAATGTTTCAACAGTGTATAACTCAGAGTGACCAATATTTCTGGTCAGCCTGGGACTAAGGGATTTTCTAGAATGTGGAGCTGTCGATGATAAAGCAGGGAGAGAGGCGGGAAACCTTGAGTCAGACCCCTTTTATGTTCTTCCCTAGTCAGTGTAAAGATGTTGAACATAGGGAGAGTGTTTCTGGCAGATGACAAGAAGACTGATTTGAGAAATTCTTGTAAAGGAGGCATTTGAAATCGGAAGACTATAATCAAGGCAGTGTGAGAAGTTTCTTTGAAGGGACTGTCTTCTGTACTGAGGGGCAATACATGAGGAGCGTGGATATGGGTTTGGAGGACACTAATTTGGGGGTTTGCTCCCGTGTTGCTTATTTGCTAGCTGTGCAACCTTGAGCCAGATACTAAAGATTTTTTCAGGTCTATGAGGTGGATCCTGCCTGTGGTAAGGTGTAAATTGGCCAGAATCAAAGCCATAAGAATTCAACAGTTCAGAGTAGTGCTGAAAACACATTAATTGCTATTTCTATTGTTGTTATTAAGAAGGTGATGTGAAGGGATTAGGGATAAATTCTTGGGCAAGAATATTGCAGAGGAGCTGAAAGGGGGAGGACAAGAGGAGGAGGAGAAATGGAGGAGGTATCACTTCTTGGTGACTTTCGGTTCTTCTCTTTGCCTTGTATACTCCCATGTGCCAAAAAGATTTAGTTGAATAGCATTTTCTATATTGACGATACAGAGGCCATGCATGACCCTCACATTCAACAATGAAAATTTAATTTATGTTAAAAATTAAGATGAAGATGATTGTCATTTGTCTGAAGACAGATGACAAGGAAAGGAAAGGGGACAGTAGGACTTCTGTGATATAAAACAGAAGCAGGCAGAATGCTGGGATTGAAGGTTTAGGTGGAGATGGGGCCAGATGGATGGGGGTAAGGGTAGGTTAATAAAAATATGAACATATGGAAAAGCCTTATGGAAACTCTCTAGCTTGTAAGCTAATTAAAAATAATTTTTACAAAGTGAAGGAGTTTGAACAGAAGCAATCTGTATGGATGGACAATGCTACTTCTAGAAGACATGGATTAGTAAATGAAAACTGAAGTGTCTGGCATGGGATAATTCCTTTGGTCAGGGGGGCCCCAGACTCCCTCCCCTCCATAGGCCATTACCATTGCTTTTGGTTGCCCACCATAACTACAGAGTAAGTCCCTGTTGCTGATTACATCACGTATTTTGGTTGCAGGGCATAGAGACATTGATCTGGACCTGACAAGGAAACTCCTCCCTACTGGTTAGATTTCATAGGGCCAGAAGGAGTTATTTAAGGCATTGGAGAACTGGCGTCAGTGGTCTTATCAAGTCAAGTGCTGGACTCTGCATGTTATAATACCAACCTTCCAGGCGAGATGTTCCCACTGTTGCAGCCGTGGTATGATTTTATGGGTATAACCAACCACTTTCTGACTGGTCAAAAACCAATGCCCCATGAGGTCATAGCCCCTAGGGGGGAACCTACTACTGTTTTGTTAAATGAACATGTTGTCAGACGGCCTTCTAAATATTTATGATGGTGTATTTAAATTAGTGCTGTTCTCAAGCTTGTTCAGGGAAGCTTTTCTGTTTTTCGGTGGGAAACAGTTAATGCAGAGATTTATAACTTGTTGAACTTCTGAAAGTAAGTGACTCTTGAGTACTTAGCCCTAAATGAGACATCTATATGGATTCCCCTTCCCCAAGGTTCAACAAACATTTTGGAAGATGGGGTAGAAAGAATGTAAGATTCGGAAAATGGGGACAAGTGCTGTGAAATGCTGTCTTTGGGATACAACATGGCGGTCACACTCAGGAATCCACAGCACTGTGGTTCCCTGCACAGTGAAAATTCAAACCAGTCAAAATTCCAGTGTGCATGGGGAGGATCTGATGAAGTCTCCCCTTTTGCTGAGGATATATTATCAATTGGTGGCTAGTCGGGGAGGGAGAGTCATTTTTTCACGGGTGGTGGCTGCTGGGAAGATGTCCATGCTCCAGTGGATGTCCCCATACAGAAGGCATAGGTATGGACTATACGGACAGTGCTAATTAAAAACACAAAGAAGAGGCTATGAGGCAGGGCAGATGTGATGGAGGAAAAGGGGAAACTGGGGGGCAGGGAAACTGGCATCATATACAGACCAGAGAATGAGAGTAAAAAATGTTAAGAGCACAGGTCTTAAAAGAGGATATCGACCCTAAATAAAAGACAGTGACCTCAAAATTGAATAGTTACAGAAAGAAATGAAAAGACTGGGGAGAAGGAAGATGAAAGGAGATTGAGGCTTGTACCCAGTCATGGAGGGAAGTGAATATTTCCATCTGTAATTGGATAGCTCTAGGGGCATTTTCAGGTGTCTGCAACCACTTACTCTTACATGGAGAAAGAAGACCAGAATTGGCATCAAAACAGTTTTCTGCTCAGTGTTTTGTTTAGGGCACCTTTCACCTCCTTGTTTCTCAGGCTGTAGATCAGGGGGTTGAGCATAGGGATCACTGTGGTGTAGAACACAGAAGCCACATTCTCCTGGGCCAGGGAACTGGCCGTGGAAGGCTTTAAGTACATGAATGCAGTGGATCCATAGAACAACCCCACAGCTGCAAAGTGGGAGCTGCAGGTGCTGAAGGCTTTGGATCTGCCCTCAGTGGAGCTGATGCGAAGGATGCTGGTCAGGATGAATGCATAGGAAACCAGAACCATTAAACTGGTGATTACAATGTCAAATCCAGCTAAAAAGAAGACAGCCATCTCCACATCATAGGTGCTAGAGCAGGAGAGCTTCATGAGGGGGAGGATGTCACAGAAGTAGTGACTGATGAGGGCCTCACAATAGCGCAGTTTTAACATGAGACCAGTCTCTATTGTGGAGCCAACAAGTCCTATGGCATAGACCAGAGCCACCAGCAGGGAGCAGAGCCTAGAAGACATGATGATGTTATAAAGCAATGGCTGGCAGATGGCCACATAGCGGTCATAGGCCATCACTGTGAGCATGTAACTCTCAGCAATGACAAAAACAAGGAAGAAGTAGAGCTGAGACATGCACCCCACATAGGAGATGGGGTTTCTTTGGGACACAAAGTTGATGAGCATCTTAGGGGTAATGACAGAGGAGTAGCAGAGATCCACGAGTGACAGGTTGCTGAGGAAGAAGTACATGGGGGTGTGAAGCTGTGTGTTGAGAGCAATCAAGGTGATCATGCCCAGGTTCCCCAGCATGGTGACCATGTAGATCCCCAGGAAGAGGAGGAAGAGTGGCAGCTGGAGCTCTGGCCTCTTAGTTAACCCTCCAAGAATGAACTCTGTCACTGTGGACTGGTTTTCTGCAGTCATTGTGTCTGATTGGGAGACCTGTGGGGTAAGGCAGAATGAGCTAGTGAGAGATTATCTTTGTTCTGCTTGCGGAAGCTTGTTTTGTATATTTGACCCCGGCTGCGCCACCCTGGTTATGGGAGACGCTTCTTCCCCTCACAGCTGCTGTTTGCAGATGGGAGGAACAGCTCTAGAGGGTTCCAAAGAACCTGAAGCTCAGAATAATGGGGGAATGATCTGAATTTCTTATTGGCTTCTTAAATGTCCTAGAGCCATGGTTGTGACCAATGTCTCATCTTCATGTTACTTAGTTAATACATGCAAACTGTCAGGTTTCATTCCACAGAACTTAAATCAGAAAGATAGTGGTGGAAGACAGCAGTCTATATTTTAATAGTCTCTCTAGGGATGCAGAAAACTTCCTGTAGCACGGTAGCTATATATGTAGTATGTTTCATATTTTATGATTGGAGATGGGATTTATTCATAAGGGGGATTTTATTTTTAACTGTATGATAGGCAAGTATCTTAATGGACTTATGAATATTATCAATAAATCCAATGACATGCTAGTTACAGATCTGTTGTTGGGGGACATTCCAGCTTTATATATGAAAGACAGAAAATGGTAACATCAATACTAAAGTTAACTATAGAAATAGCATGGCACAGTTCGTATTAAAATTCTTATTACAAAGTACGATGAGGTGGCTCTTACTTGTAATATCAGTACCCACAATGGGGAGAGAAGAGGATTGCTTTGACTGTGAGGGCAACTTGCATTACAAAATGAGATCTTATCTCACAAAATCGAATAAAACAAAGTTTCACTTCAAATACTGTTTCTATAAAAATGTGATTTCTCATTCAACTGTGTCAGTGACTCAGAGGACTTGAGATTCTAAGTTCATGGTTCCCAGTAAAACTAGAGTCCCCAACACCGTCTTATACTATATGGTCTCCTGGAGCATTTAGAAAGCATTGATGCCTGAGTTCTATCTAGATGTTCTGATCTGACTGATCTGTGGAACATACAGTATTAACCCCAGTCAGTGCTCCACAAATAGTAATTCAGGAGTATTACTGAAAATAACATCAAAACATGTTAATGACCAATTTCCAATGACAAATATTGAATTATGGACCTGTTTCTAAGGAGCATTCATCCTTGTTGTGGGATATAGTATCCGTAAGAATCTTTGTGTGGGAGAACATAATTCTTTCCTAAAACTTACACTTTTTTTTGCTGTCAACTTTGTGTGATGATGGACAACTTATTCATTTCTTTAAGAGATGAATGTCATAAGCTCTAAAAGTATTTGGTTAAACGTGTAGAGAAGGAGTTTGAGAGAACTAATGTGCCAGACTCTGACCTGCTAAGGACTGCAAATTTTTGTGGACTTGGAGTCAAGCTTTCCTCTGTTCTCTCAGGCTCATGAATTTCTTCCTTTGTCTCATGTGACACCTGCCCTCTAAGTAATGAGAGATTTTTTGGTAAGATATGATCATTCCAGCCATGTCTATTTGGCTATGTTTATAGTACCACACACGAGTTCCCTTCCAGTGAGTGGGCTTTAAGTTCAATTAGGTAGGTTTTGATTACCCCCAAGATAAATGTGCCACTGCTGTCCCAATGCAGTTTGCTGTGCCGGTCATTGTTGTGGTTATCAGGCCTTAAAGCTTGGGTTGGACCATCAATTGATGTTCTCCCTTAGCAGCTTGCATAGTGTTCTCCAGAACTATGAGAACTAGCCTTCAAGGAAGTGGCTTCTAAGTCAGGTTCTGGTCCATTGCTCCAAGTCCTGTGTGTCCAGTCTTCAACAATAGGGTCTTATCTTCAAGTTCTGGGAGGCAATCAAGGGCTGTGGCAATAGCCCGTGTAATTTTGGGAGTCTCTTGGAGTACTCTGGTCAGTAGCTCCAAGGGAAGTTTCTCCTGTCTGGCACTTTTCTTGTTATATAGCCTTCAGCTATACACATGGATGCACATAGAGATAATGCATGTGTAATTTTTCAGTAGACTTTTGAGCTAATACGATTCCCTCTGGTTTTTACTCCAGGTAGGAATTTTCATCCTTCCCTCCCTCTCCCTGTCTGAACCTCTCTCCTCCCTCCCCAGTTGAAGTACCCAGTTCACCCTTGATAACACCTTTCTTCTTTGGTCTCCCTCTCCCCTCTCTTGAAGTCCTTCTTCCCCTTCGTCCCTGTGCTTCATTGCATCATCCTCCCCTTTCACTCCCTGTAAGGACTAAATATGTGAATACCAGTAGGGTGCTGTGGGGGGCATTTAGGGAGGAGTATCAGGATGATTAAGAAGCTGTGTATGAAATCTACAGAAATTCAATAAAAATATACATAAAAGGAAAAGAAAAGAAATGAGTGATTGCAGCAAGCTTTATCTGGACATCTTAGCATGTGCATAATGCACAGAAAACAGGAGTGCTGAGTTACAGTTGGCCATTCTTCAGAAAACTGAAACTCTAAGCTACATAAGTAACCCCAGGTAACCCAGATCCTAAGAGGCAGAACTAGGAATAAACCATAGAACTGTTGATTCACAGTCTGTGTTGTCTTTGCTAAACTACGTTGGTTTGCTCTAGCTTTTTGTATATCACATTAATATTTATTATACATAATTTATTAATCTTTTGTAGATATGTGAGTGATTTATTGCAAAATTTCATTGCAGTTTTAAAATTAAATTGCCACATATGCTTTGTACTTATTACAAAATCAGACAAACAAAAAAAGCCAAGAAAAATGAAAGAACTAAAAACATAACAATCAAAAATATGTTCTTATTATTTGAAATATCTTCCTAGTTCTTTCACACAAATGCATTTATTTACACGTGTATAAATATACATATGTATTTTATACATACAACTTGTAATCTTTTATACATGTTGAACAACTGTTGCCTCAGTGATTCCTTCAGTAGGCATATATGGCACTATTTTTTTTCAAAATGTAAGAAGGAATTTAAAGTCTTTAAAATGTGAAGACAGGAAAATCTGTATTGCTAAGGAAACTTTCCACTTTAAATTCTTTGTAATAGGACATTGCAATTTATACTGATTAGCATCAGAAGAAGCTGTGTACTTTTAAACATCATTTCAGTTATTACAAAAGAAAAATTTTTGTCTAGAGGAAAAATAGATTAAGAAAATCCTCCGGAGTATATTTGTGTATGTGCTTCTCTCTCTGTCTGTCTGTCTGTCTGTCTCTCTCTCTCTAAAGGCTCAGTGGGTAAAAGCACTTGCTGTCAGGCCTAACAACCTGAATTTGATCCCTGGGACCTACATAGAGGAAAGAGAGAACTGACTCCCACAAATTGTCTCCTGATCTCCGCATCCACACTGTGGCATGTACACAGAAACAGTAAATAAAATATGCAAAATATACAAAAGAATTTCTACCTTCTTATCCAACTTTAACCTGCAGAAACAATGCAAAATATGGAAAATCAACCATAACAGCATTCTTTAGAGTAGAGTGCATGGATGCATTTATGACAGAGAGATATCATTTGGAAATGCAGTAGAAATAATCACATTATTTTGTGATTTCTTATTATGACCTCTAAATTTACCAAACCTGCAGGAGCTCAGGATTTCTGTTGATGAGAGTGCAGCACATGTTGAAAAAAGCACTTGGAAATGAAGGTGAGCAAACCTATGGTTGTAAATACCCTGAATAGAAAAGAAAACTTCATGGAAGAAAGATTTTTCTTAAGCAGTTGTTTCAGCGTGAAATTAAATACCTGTGTCGAAGGGAATGAAAATCAGTCTCCTGGAAATGCTGGGGTATGCTGTTGGTTTCAACAATTAAAAAATGCCGGAAGCATATAGTATAGATTTATATCTAGTCTTACATTTGCTCAAGGGGCTTGGCACACTTGTAAAAAATGAGTCATGATTAAGGAGCTGGGGTCTTGTTTACATTTGCATATACAGAACATCTCTTGGGATGGAGTCACGCTGGGACTGTGGTATTCTCTAAAGGAGCAATTAATGTCTTGATTTCCATCTTCACTTGAGTCATACTTTCTCCCTTAGGTGTGCTAATTTTTCTTGTATTGGCAGAGGTATCTTGAAGTTATGGAAACATGTTGTAATGAGAATTTTGGAAGAATTTAGTACCAAGAACTGCCATATCACCATCACCATCATCATGATCACCATCAACATCATAAATACCACAGTTACTAGTAGCAACATCATCTTTAGTTCCTGCCATAATGCTTGCTCCTCTTCATTAGTAATTCAACATGGTGCACCATTTTCTAGGTTTGAAATGTTTACTATGGAGGGTTTTGCAAACCAACACAAAAATTTGACTAAAGCAATAAATATAGTTTATGTAAAGGAATGTTAAATTTGTAAAGAACCTCAACTCTGTCTCCCTGCTGCCCCCCACTGTAGATTGAGTGTAGATGCGGGAGAAGGGTTAGCATTTGGATATAGACCTGTAGAAACTGGTCCCTCATTTGTGCTTATTCACTTGGGGAATTTGTTCATAAGGAAATTTCCACCTCAAAAATATATTCAGAATTATAAGATGTATGTAGACATTCTTAATGAAGAATTTAGAGCTGAAGTCTTTATTTTGTAATAATTTCAGACTACATGTAGTTACGTATGTTAAATAATATAGAGAGATCCCATGTTGGAATCTTTCTGTTGTGTTACTGAATTTACCATCTTGTAAAACAATTGTACATGGGACTGGAGGAACATCGCAGTGGTTGAGAGCAGTTGCTGCTCTTTCAGTCGACCCAAATTTGGTGGACCCCAGTACCTACACTTTTTGATTTATAATCACCTATAACTTGAGCTTCAAGGGATCTGGTACCCTCTTCTAGCCTCTAAAGGCAGCCACTTGTGGTAGAATACACATACAGACACACAGTCACATAAATAAAAAGAATTAAAAAAATTGTACAGAGTCACATTCAGAATACTAACATTGACTCAATCTATTTATTTTATCCCTATCTTCCAGTTTACTGTTTTCTGGTTCACATGTATGTATGATTTTTTTCCATTTAATTTTATCAACTAAACATGTTTGTGGCTCAATCAATATAGTTAAGATAAAAACTATACCTGAAATTTCATATTTCTTTTCTATGTATTTTTATTGAATTTTTGTGTATTTCATACAAAATATCTTAAACATTTTAATACCCCCTCTTTCCCCCACCTTCCCATAGCCCCCCAACTGGATTTCATGCATTCTGTCATTTACATTACAGCCTATTGAGTCAAGTTATTGTGCCCAGACATCCCTCAGTGCAAGTTCACCCACTGATACACAGTTAGCCTATCTAGTCTCTTCCTTAAAGAAGATCAACTGTCCCTCTCCCAGTAATAAGCAGTATGTGTCAATAGTTCTTAGGCTAAGATTGGGGCCTGCTGCCCAGTTCACCTTTTCTGTGCTGGTTTTGTTTTCTTGATTTTGCATGGGTCTTGTGTATGCTGACACCATTGCTGTAGGTTCATGTGATCAAGGTCTCAGGATCCCGTAAAACTCTGTTTCCATGTGGTCATGCATCTCCTTCCCTGGATCTTATGGTCTTTCTGCCCCTTCTTTCCGAAATGGTCCCTGAGCCCTGGGTAGGTGAGGTTTAATATAGGAGTCCTGTCCAAGGGTTCATACTATGTAGACTCTTATGCTTTGGCCATTTACTGCCTTTTGTGTTCATTTCCCTCTGTTGCATGAGGGAACTTTGTTGATGAGAGTCGAGAGATGCATTATTATTTTCTCTCTAACCCTTGTTCCACTATGTTTCATGAGCCTTAGGTGTAGAAGTTCCACGGTAAATGTATCACAAAGTCTATGTCTATTGCAAATGAAGCTTGATAGGTGGTGACTGACAATCTTGTCTGTATATATAAGAATCCACATTTAACATATAGTAAGAAATTACATTTGTCTAGGAAAGCGTCAGCTTTAGGGTTTTATCTAAGACCTATGACCTCTCCAGCCATGTGTATTTGGCTATGTTTACAGTAATACCACACGTGAGTTGGCTCACACTGAGTGGGCTTTAAGTCCAATTAAGTAGCTCTTGATAACTCTCCAAATAAAAGTGGCACCACTGGTCCAATGTAGTTTATTTTGCTGGTCATTTTGTGGCTATTAGGCCTTAGATACGGGGTTGGACCATCGATTGAGGTTCTCCCTTAACATTTTGAATAGTGTCCTCTAAAACTATGAGCTAACCTTCATGAACATGACTTCCAGGTCAGTACCAACTCCATTGCTCCAAATCCTGTCTGAAGTATGTCCTATCTTCAGTAATAGGGTCTTACCTTCAAGTTCTGGGGGGAAATCAAGGACGGTGTCAATAGTATGTGTAATTTGGGGAATCCTGGACTACCTTCCCCAGCAACTCAAAGGGAAGTTTCTCCTTTCTGGCACTGTTTCTTGTTATGTAGCCTTCAGTAGTGCACAAGGACGCACACAGAGATATTGTATGTGTAATTTTTCAGTAGGTTTTTGAACTACTACATTTCACTCTGCTTTTTCACATCAACTAGGCATTATTTATCTCTGTTCTCTCTCTCCCTGTCTAACCCTTCCCAATCAAAATACTCCCATTTAGGCCATTTCATCTTTGGTAATATCTGTCACCTGTGGGTCCCCCATCTGTTGAACTCCTTTCCCTTTACCCTCATGGTTCCTTGTATAATCTCTCTTTCCCTCCTTTTTAAATATCCACATTTTTCTCTTTACCTTTTGGTAATAATACCTGTTTCCTGCTGTTCCTTTCTCTCAGGTTCCTTCTTTCCTTTTAGCTCCCTGGTTTCTTTCAATTTTCTTGGCTACTACAGTTACATCAGGATATATACTCAACATATAAGAATTTGGTACTAAGATCAATAAATAAGGGAGAAAATATATCTGTTTTTCCGAGTCTGTTACATCACCTATTATAATAGTTTCTAGTTCCAACCATTTATCTGAAAATTTTATAATTTTGTCTTTTTTTACTGCTGAGTAGAACTCTACTGTGTACCACATTTTCATATCCACTCATCAGTTGAGAGACATTTAGGTTGCTTCCATTTCTTAGCTATTGTGAAAGGAACTGCAACAAAAATGGGTGTCCAAGTTTCTCTGCAGTATGATGAGTCCTTTGTGTATATGCGAAGGAATGGTATAACCAGGTCATGTGGTAGGTTCATTGTTAATTTTTTTGTAAAGAGTTCTTCATACTTATTTTCATAGTGATTGCGTGAATTTGTGATCCCACCAGCAGTGAATGGTTATTTCCCTGTCCTCACAGTGTCTCTAGCATTCTCTTGATCTTAGACAGTCTGACTGGGGTAAGATGAAGCCTTAAAGTGGTTTTAATTTGCATTTCCCTAATTACCAAAGATGTTGAACATTAAAAAATATTTTATTCATTTTTATTTTACATGCATGAATGTATTGCCTGCATGTATGTAAGTGAACCATGTCATGCAATCCCTGAGGAAATTAAAATAGGGCATTGGATTCCCTGGACCTGGAGTTACAGATGGTTGTTAGCCACCGTGTGGGTGCTGAAATTTGAACCAGGTCCTCTGCAAGAGCAGTCAATGCTCTTAACCACAGAGCCATCTCTCCAGCCTTGCTGTTGAACACATTTTAGGTGTTTCTTATCCATATTTATTTCTTCCTTTAGAAGACTCTGTTCAGGTTCATAACCCATCTTTTAACTGGTTCATTTGTTTTCTTGATTTTTTGTTTTTTAAGTTTTTTTTTGTATGTTATGGATATTAAACTTCTGTCAGAGGTGTCATTGGTGAAGATTTTTTTCCCAATATGTGGTTTTTCTTTTTACTTCCTTGATTGTTTCTTTTGCTGTATAGAAACTTTTTAGTTTAATGAGGTCCCACGTGTTGATTGTTGACCTTAATTTCTGAGCAATTGATGTCCAATTTAGAAAGTCCTTTTCTACACCTATATGTTGTACTTTACTGCCTATGTTTTCTTCTAACAGTTTCAAAGTTTCAGGTTTCACATTGAGGTCTTTGATCCATTTGGAGTTGACTTTTGTGCAAGCTGAAAGATAAGGGTCTGGTTTCATTCTTCTACGTGTAGAGGTCCAGCTTTGCCAGCACCATTTGTCGAGGATGCTTTCCTCCTGTGTGTGTTTTTGGCACTTTTGTCAAATATCAGGTGACTGAAATTACATGTACTCATGTTTGTGCTTTCAGTTATGTTCTGTTGATCTATATGTCTGCTTTGGTAACAGTATCATGCTGTTTTTATGACTACAGCTCTGTAATTTAGTTTGAGATCTAGTATGGCAATCCCTCCAGCATTACTTTTTGTGCTGAGGATTGCTTTGGCTATCTGGGGTCTTTTGTGATTCCATATGAATTTTAGGATTTTTTTTTCTAATTCTGTAAAGAATGTCATGGAGGTTTTGATTTGGATTGCATTGAATTTATAGATTGCTTTTGGTAGGAAGGTCAATTTCACAGTATTAATTTTTCTAATCCATTATCATGGGAGGTCCTTCCATCTCCTGATGTCTTCCTCAGTCGCTTTCTTCAAAGATTTAAAATTTTAATTGTAGAGAACTTTAATGTCTTTGGTAAAGTTTATTCCTAGATATTTTATTTATTTATTTATTTTGAGGCTATTTTTAATGGGAGGGTTTCCATGTACTTCTCTGATTGCTTGTTATTTGTATATAAAAAGGATAATGATTTTTGAAAATTTCCTACTTTGGATCCTACTTTGATGAAAGTATTGATTATTTCTAGTGGAATTTTTGGGATCTCTTATATATGATGTCATATTATCTGCAAATAGGGATAACCAGATCTCTTCTTTTCCAGTTAGTACTCCTTTAAAATCCTTTGCTTGTCTTATTGTTCTAGCAAGAGTTTCAAGCACTATATTGAAAAAGAGTGGAGATAGTGGACAGCCTTCTCAGATTCATGATTTTAATGGGGATGCTTCTGCTGCATTACTGAATTTACCATCTTTTAAAACAATTGTATATGTGACTGGAGAAATGGCTTAGTGGTTGAGTACAGTGAGATCTGGTATGGTACTTGCAGATTTCTTCCAGAATTCAGATTCCAGCACCCTCATCAGGTGGTTCATAACCAGCTGTAACCTCAACGTCAAGGGATCTGATGCCCTCTTCCAGCCTCTGAAGGCACCCACATATAGATCACACACACACACACACACAAACACACACACACACACACACACACACAAACACAAAGATACAAAGGAAATAAATAAAAATAAAAAGAATGTTAAAGAGATTGTATAGTTTTGCATCTAGGATACTAACATTGACTCAGTCCATTGGTTTTATTCGTATCTTCCTGTTTAACTTTTACTGTTTGCATGTATATATGATTTGTTCCATCTAATTTCATCAACTAAACATGTTCATAGATCAATCAGTACAATCAAGATAAAAACTCATATCTGAACGGTTCATATTGCTTTACTGGGAACAATTGTCCTGTGTGAGGTAATCCAGACCCAGAAAGACAAACAGTGAACTTTTTCTCATATGTGGATGTTAGCTTTGAATTGCATGTGTATTTCATTTGATATATCCATACGGTGAGGAGACTAGTAAGGGTCATGGTGGAGAGGGGATCATTTAAAGGAAAGGGAAATAGAATACAGTGATGTAAAGTGGGAAACGGAAATGATGGACTAGGAAAGATTAAAGGGCGTGAGTGAAGGGAGGGTTCAGTGGAGGAGGGGCATGGGGAGGGTTAACTGGCACTAAAGGCTTTTTGAAAAGCATATGGAAAGCTATTACTATTATTAAATTTAGAAATTCTTTAAAGCACATACATGCATTCAACAATTTTAAATGAAACTGCCCTATAATGGGGAGACAATACCACAGCTAAACACCTCATTCTGAAAAATAAAAACCCAAGCACCAGAAATGGGTTGCCTGCCTTAGAACTGCTGGTCAGGAAATATCATAGCTCTCACAACATTACAGGCTACTGCTATTTCTCTGAGTTGCTCTCCAGAACTTGACAGTAAGACCCTATCGCTGAAGACAACAGATACTTGAGTCATAAAATATGAAGAAATCGACCTGGGACTGACCTGGAAGCTTCATCCCTACTGGATAGCTGAAGGGTGTGATACACACCACTGGAGGAGAAAAGTAACCATTAGTCTTACTCACTAGTGAATCCCGTGAGTTACAATAATGACTGACCTGGCAAGATAAACCCATTAGTGCAATAATGCTACGAGAGTAACCAACACCCTCTGATTGGATTTAAGGCCTGCTCTCTGAGATGGAACCCATTCCTTGCACTATTACTTGGATAAGAACCTATGCCTAGATCAGTCATAGGACCTAAGGGAGAACCTACTGTTAATATTCTAGTAAATAGACGTAGTATTAAAATGACTTCTAATTATTTATTGCTATATCCATAGATTAATACACTTCTCAGTCCTCATCAGGGAAGCTTCTTTTTGCAATAGAAAGCAACTGACATAGAGACCCACAAATGGTCAACATGCAGAGAATAAGACTGTGGAGTTCTCAGCTCCAAATGGGACACCCACATCACACCTCTCTCCTCAAGGCTCAGGGATCTTTGCAGAAGAAGGAGTAGAAAGATTGTAATAGCCAGAGGTGGTGAACGACTATAAGGAAACAGTTTTGTTCAGATACCAGGGAAGCTGAACATATGAACTCACAGCAATTGTGACAGTATGTTCAAGACTTACTCAAGTTCAAGTCAGACGAAATCCCAGCATGGGGGCGTATGCATGAGTTCCAACCCCGAGCTGAGGAGCTATTGAAATTTGGTAGCTGCTGGGTCAGGAAGAGTTAGTTTTCTTTAATGATGTGACCTCTGGTAGGTTGTCCACAATGCAGGGAAAGTTCCAGACCTTAGAGTATTTGGGCGGCACATATTGGACTCAATGGTGGGGAAAAATCTTGATTTCTGCAATTGTTACTTTTCCATAAATCTTCATTTCAATAATATGTTTTTTCTCACCGTCTATTTCTACCAGTATTAACTGTTGTGTTTATTTCATTCCTGTTGCTCCTTGCTCAGTCTTAACTTTTATTTCTAATAATTTCCAGAGCTCTATTAATTAATGATTATTTCCAATGCAATTTTTTTTCTCTTTGATATTTCATTTCATTTTGTAATGTGTTTGACTCATTTCGAAATAATGTGAGGGGATGGAGAGTTGGCTCAGAGGTTGAGCTGGGTTCAGTTCCCAGTATCCATATGATGCCCTCTTCTGGTATCTGTGGACATTGCACAACACAAGTGCACAGCTACACAACTACAAATGTAGGCAAAACACTTATACACATAAAATAAAGTAATTAAAAAAATGTTGAGTATTTATGTGTCTTTGAGCCTGCTTTTATGATTTTGTTTGTACAATTTCTGTACATTTACATTTTATACCACAAATACTGAATTTTTGATATAAAAATTTTGTGAGTTTTGGTCAGCAAAGAACAGCAGTGATAGATTTAATAGAAATGTGATGCAATAAAAGAAGAAGCACATACAATAGGAAAACTTTAAAAAACATATATTTATTTATTTTTATTTTATGTGTATAGGTGTTATGCCTGCATGCATGCAAGTGCACCTGTGTCGTGCAATGTTAGCAGAAGACATAGGAGTTAAATAACTGGAACTGGAGTTAAGGATGGTTATTAGCTGCCATGTGGGTGCTGGGATTTGAACATGGGTCTTCTGCCAGAGTATCCATTGCTCTTAGCTGCTGAGTCATCTCTCTAGCAGCACAGTGGGAAAACATTTAAATATCCAAGCCCCACATATAATAAACTGCAGACATCATAAGAAAGAAAACAAAGTTTATAGACACACTGAGTAGTTTAGAATGTTTGTCCAGAAAAAATAACATGAATGAGAGTTATGAACTCCGTCTGTACGAAACCAAAATAAAAAATTCTGGTTGATAAAACATTTTTTAAAACCAAGAAATAAAACAATGTTTTCTTTCAGGTCACAGATAAACCAGAAGTTAGCAACAGAAATTGAAAAATAAAATATAACTGAAGATTAAAACAACACACTTGCAAAAGAGATACATAGGTCAAAGAAAAAAGAATCTCAGGAAAAAATGCAAAACCTTGACCTAACTGAAACAGAAAAAAAAACCTTCAGAAAATTATGGGATTAATTAAAAGTGATTAGAGAGAAACATAACATTAAATACATGTATTAGAAAAGAAGGAATGTCTTAAATTAGCTAGCCAGATTTTTCCTGGGACAGAGGAGTTTTCCAGACTGAGGAGCTTCTGCTGCTAAGGCAGGCAAAGAGCCAGGCCAAACTACTTGAGTTAGATCTCCAAAGTGTACTCCTCTTTTGTCATCTTAAAGATGTTACACATAATGAATAAAATAAAGTTGTGGCAGATGATAAGAAGAGGGGATCTGAGGATTGAGAAAAGAATTGAGAAATTCTTGTAGGCAGCATTAGACATTGAAAGAACCTAATTAGGACCGTATTAGTTGGCTTTTCAAAGGGTTGCCATACTAAGGTGAGAAGGGAATGTATGAGAATCTGGAGTTGGGGTTGGGAGACACTGGCTCTGGGGGTTTTGAACCAGTGTTGTTTATTTAACAGCTGTGTGACTTTGACCAGCTACTGAATTCTGTTTCCTTGTTTGTACAAAATAGTACCTGCCTGTGGTAGGGTGTGATGGGCCCAGTAAAGGGCCATGAGAAGCATTGCATAGCTCAGAGCAGTACTGAAAACACACAACTGTTACTACTATTGTGGTTCCCAAGAAGATGACATGAAGGGATCAGGGGCAAATTCCTGGGTAAGAATCTAGCAGAGGAGCTGAAAGAGAAGCAATGAGGATGAGAAACAGAGTAAGTATCACTTCCTGGAGACTTTTCAGTTCCTCTACTTGCCTTGTGCACTCCCATGTGCCCAAAGTAAGAGTTTAGTAAATATTTTCTGTGTTGAAGTTAATAACACCATGAATGACTATCAAATTAATGGCTCAAAATTGATGTTAATGAGCACTTAAGATAAAAAATGTGTAGAATAGATCTCAGGATGGGGACATGGATCTCAAATGGAAGAATAATGGTGTTAAGATTTGTTAGTTAACACAAATGAGAGAGAGATGGAGAGAGAGAGAGAAAGGGAGAGAGAAGAGAGAAGAGAGAAGAGGAGGAGATTGAGCCATGCATCCGTGAGGAAGCAGTTAGGTAGCTTGCAGGGACATTTTCAGGCACCTGAAACCACTTACTCTTACATGGAGATAAAAGATCAGAATTGGCATCAAAAGAGTTTTCTGCTCAGTGTTTTGTCCAGGGCAACTTTCACCTCCTTGTTCCTCAGGCTGTAGATCAGGGGGTTGAGCATGGGGATCACTGTGGTGTAGAACACAGAAGCCACATTCTCCTGGGCTAGGGAACTGGCCGTGGAAGGCTTTAAGTACATGAATGCAGTGGATCCATAGAACAACCCCACAGCTGCAAAGTGGGAGCTGCAGGTGCTGAAGGCTTTGGATCTGCCCTCAGTGGAGCTGATGCGAAGGATGCTGGTCAGGATGAATGCATAGGAAACCAGGACTGTTAAACTGGTGATTACAATGTCAAATCCAGCTAAAAAGAAGACAGCCATCTCCACATCATAGGTGTTAGAGCAGGAGAGCTTCATGAGGGGGAGGATGTCACAGAAGTAGTGACTGATGAGGGCCTCACAATAGCGCAGTGTGAACATGAGACCAGTCTCTATTGTGGAGCCAACAAGTCCTATGACATAGACCAGAGCCACCAGCAGGGAGCAGAGCCTAGGAGACATGATGATGTTATAAAGCAACGGCTGGCAGATGGCCACATAGCGGTCATAGGCCATCACTGTGAGCATGTAACACTCAGCAATGACGAAAACAAGGAAGAAGTAGAGCTGAGACATGCACCCCACATAGGAGATGGGGTTTCTTTGGGACACAAAGTTGATGAGCATCTTAGGGGTAATGACAGAGGAGTAGCAGAGATCCACGAGTGACAGGTTGCTGAGGAAGAAGTACATGGGGGTGTGAAGCTGTGTGTTGAGAGCAATCAAGGTGATCATGCCCAGGTTCCCCAGCATGGTGACCATGTAGATCCCCAGGAAGAGGAGGAAGAGCGGCAGCTGGAGCTCTGGCCTCTTAGTTAACCCTCCAAGAATGAACTCTGTCACTGTGGACTGGTTTTCTGCAGTCATAGTGTCTGGTTTGGAAACCTGTGGAATGAGAGAGAATGAGCTGGTGAGGTGCTGCCCTTATCCTGTTTGAGGAAGCTGATTTTGTGCATTTGACCTCAGCTGTGCCACCCTGGTTATGAGAGATGCTTCTTCCCCTCACTGCTGCTGTTTGCTGACAAGAGGAGCGGCCTGGGATGGTTTTAGAGATCTTGAAGATCAGAACATGGCAAAGTTTTGGACTTTTGACCACTTTCCTACCATATTTGATGGGCACTTGCATGTTGCTGTGTCCTCCCTAGCTATTTATGATTGCTACCATTTTTAGACTATACTATGAAAACATTGCACTGTGTCTCTCTATTGCCAGATATTTAAATAGTGTATATGTCTCTGGGAATCAGGATTATTATTGGTAGTCATGTCATATATTGACATCTTCATCTTGAGGTGTCCTTTTTTTTGGAAAAAAATTATTTATTATTTTTATTTTGTGTGTGAATATATTGCCTCCATGTATGTAAGTGAACTCCTGTCATGCCATGCCTGTGGGGTCATAAGAGGGTCTCAGATCTCTTGGAAGTTTTGTACATTGTTAGCTGCAGTTTGGGTCCTGTGAACTGAACCCAGGTCCTCTGCAAGAGCAGCCAGAGATCTTGACCAGTGAACCATCTCTTCAGCCCCATGATGACATTTTCTAAGCTGCTTTTTATGCATTATGTTAAACTAAATTGCTACAATGGATTCCTATTATAACTTTGATTAACTGTACCCCCTGTTAATTTTTTAAATTTTAATTTATTTGTGTGTGTGTGTGTGTGTGTGTGTACGTGTGTGTGTGTGTGTACTATGGTATGTCTGTGGAGGTCAGAGGAGAACTTTTGGGAGTTGGTTCTCTCTTTCTACTATGTGAATTTCAGGGATCCAACTCAGGTTGTCTGTCTTGGCAGCAAGAGCCTTTACTTTCTGAGCCATCTTGCTGGCTCTGTAAGAGAATCTTTAAAATCCTTTGGATCTGACTTGAATATAAGAAAATATGTATTTCATTGGAATATGTATGTATTGGATTACTGATAGAAAGGTATTTAACTTTATAGTTTCTTTTAGGTGTGATTTTTGAATATTATTTGTACTTAAAAAATAAACTTGTCATCTAAATGAAAATTAAAATATTACACATCCACCTTTATCTAATATGTATATATAAATATTATAAGAAACAGAAAGTCTATCATTAGTAACCATTGCCATAGATCAAAATGCTTTACAAAGTATAACAGTGAACATTATTTACCCAGTGCGGTACAAGTGGTAATGTAGAGGAAGCTCTGATAGCCTAGATTTAATTTTTTCATTTATATTAATCTTCTTCTGAAGCATTGACACCTTCTTTTCTCTTCTTTCAGATTTCTGAGACAAGATTTTACTCTGTAGCCCAGGCTTGTCTTGAACTTGCAGCAATCCTCCTGCCTCAGCCAGCCAAGTGCTAGAATGATAGGTACCAGTGTGAGCTACCAGATCCAGATTAATCTTTAATAATACAGAAAATCAACTAGAATACACATTTCTTATGCATTACTAGAGGTGTTAACAGGAATTTTTAGGATTGTTGCTGAAGAACAAGGCATTTTAAAGTGAAGTTCAACCTATGGCCATAAATAGACTGCACTACAGCAAGAGTCCACAGAAGAGATTTTTTTTCTCATTCAGGTTTTAGGCAAATAAGTACCTGTGTTGAGGGAAAATGAAATACCATCTCTTGGAAACTTGAGGGGATATCTTTGGTTTTAACAATCAGTAAATGCTAGAAGTGCATAGATTTATATTCATCGCTAAATTTGCTCAAAGGGATCAGTGCAGTCATGAAAAATGGATTGCGATGTGGAAAGGTAATGTCATTGACTGGGATTTTGGGGTTCTACATACGCGTGTGCAGACCTCTCCTGGGCATGGAGTCACTGTGGGGACTGTCTCTAAAGGAACAATTAGTGCTTGATTTTTACTTGCTCTGCAAATCATGTTTTGTTTCCTTAGGTGTGTTAATTTTTTTTTTATAGAGTTACCTTGAAGTTTTAGAACTTACAGTCCAATGGGAAGATGAATGATTTAGTGCCCAGAGCCCTGTTATCACCATAACTACATCACCACCATCATATTTATCTCCATAACTCCGAGAGTCATAACCAGCAACATCATCCTTAGTAGTTAGTCCCACACCCGTGCACGTATGAGCAGCACTAATTTGATGAGAGAGGATAGAGAGGAGAGAGAGAGAGAGAGAGAGAGAGAGAGAGAGAGAGAGAGAAAGAGACAGGGGAATTGGAGCAGGAAAATGAGTAAATATGATCATGTAATTCTCAAGAATAAAGAAAAGTTATAATAAAAAAGGTATTTTGAAAACAAATTCCATGAGAAATCGACATGGAATAGCCATGCTGTAAAGGAACACTCATGATGAGGGACTTTCAGTTCGGCCTGCTGCCACTTCAGCACCCGTAGGCGTAGTGTGTCTCTGAGCATGGGAAGGAGGAACTTACATGTTCATTCACTTGGGAAATTTGTTCACAAGCAAATTTCTGTTTCACGAACACATTCCATATTATAGTATCTACAAAGATATTTTAGCTAAGAGTTTTATAAATTAGTCTTTGGAGATGGTTGTGGATTCACATAAACTTTCATGAAGTAATGTGTGGAGGTTCAATATTGTACCGTTTATATGGCATTTGCACCCCCAACACATTGGAACATCTTTTAAAGTAATTTGCTCAATACCAGGATGCTGACATTGACGTAATCCCTTAATTTTATGACGTAGTCCTTTAATTTTATTCAGAGTTTCCTTGTTTTGCCCGAACTCATCTCTGTGTTTATTTCTATGTGGAAGAAGTTCTTATACCTACTACCAGAGTTAATGCAAACACATAATTAATTTTCTAATTTTAAAGCAATTATTTGGTTTCCTGGTAGCCCCCTCCCCAGGTGATTATTTTTCTTTGGTAATCATTATAAACTTACCACTGTAATTATCCTCTTGCTGATCAAAGTTTTTCTGTTTTAGATTTCGTTTATAGTTATGTATATGTGGGTGTCTGTGCATGGCTACGTGCTGGTGCATGCAGGTGCCCTTGGAGGCCAGAAAAGATGATCCCTGGAGCTAGAATTGCAGGTTGTGAACCTCCTGCTGTGGGTGCTGCTGGGAACTTTTCTTGGGTCCTCTACAGCCTCTACAGTTTTCTATATTTGGTTTCTGGGACTTCTCAGTTTGTCTCTGGATTTTGTTGTTTAGTTACCTCTAATACCTTCCTTGCCATCTGGTGTGACAAGATGTTCTGACTTATCTCATTGCTTGCATTCTTCAGACTTGAGTCAATCATTTCTCTAAGAAAATTGGTTCTTTCAGTGGGGAAATGGCATTTCAGGAATTTAAACCTGGTGCCAGGGAATCTCAGTGCTTCTGGCTCCATCATCATTTCCAGGTCTTTTCTGACAGCTAGGAAAATTAGACTACAAATTCTCTCTCCATCTTTCAAATAAAAGAAGTCCAACAATTTTATTAGAATGTGTTTTATTGTTTATTCTGGGATAGTTTTCTTCTGGTGTTTCCTCTTAATGGGTAACTAGTTTTTTACATACTAGGAAATACAACTTGAAATCTTGTTTTTATCATTTATTATGTTCCCTATGTTGGTTCTCTTTATTGGAATTCCTACTTGATGGCAGTTAAATCTTTAACTAGTTTGTATAAATGTGGTTTTGCAACAAATTCTCTTCATTTTCTCAGCAACCACATAGTGGCTAACAGCCATCTGTAACTCCAGTTCCATGGAATCTGATATCTTCTTCTGGCCTCTGCAGGCATTGCACACACACAGTGCTCTTACATACATGTAGGTAAAACACTCACACACATAAAAATAATAATAGTAAAATCTTTTAAAGACATAAGACTCATTAAAGAACTCCTATTTATTTCTCTGAAGATTTAAAAGTAAATGTCAGCACCACAAGAAAAGGAAAGCGATAACAGAGAATCACATTGTATTTATATGATTGAAACATGCATCATATGAAATGAGAAAGGAACCATTGCACAATCTTGATCTACTTTTTGGTCTTAGGAACTATAGACTGTATAGTATGGAAGTGACCAATTTTGACTTGTGAAATGGCATACATGGGTCCTGCAGTGTAATATTTTAAGACAAGAATTGGGTTTTGAATTTTGTGGAGCTACTTCTAAAAAATACGAGACAGCTGCATCACCAATGTTTTTCCACTATCTTTGTCATGAAAATCTGTTTAGTTTCTTCCACAAATACTTTGACTTTGTAAATCTTCTACAGTAGGCATATATGATCTAGCATAATTGTTAGACAAATTTTGATATTTTAAAGACCTAAAATGCACACACACTCTCTCTCCTCTCTCTCTCTCTCTCTCTCTCTCTCTTTCTGTGTGTGTGTGTGTGTGTGTATGTGTGTAGGGATTATGATGAGAAGCCAAGGCTATTCATCAAATATCTATAGGATTCACTGCAGAATTACTCAGAATAAACAAGAGTAACTGTTGCATATCTGTTTCCTCTGAAATGAAACATTACCTCCTGGTGAGAGAGAGGGAAAGAGGGATGAAGGGAGGAAGGGAGGGGGATAGAGAGAGAGAGATAAAGAGTAAACAAATTTTACAAGGCTCAGTTAACTCCTGAAACTTACAAGGCCTCTACTCAAAGTTGTTTAACAGCAATAACTGCTGAAGAGAAGAAACTCTCTAAGCAGTAGTGCAGGAAGTTTCAGGGATACCCAGGCCAGGGTGGAGTTTTGGGTGATGTAGCTATCTTAAGAGTCATCTAAGCTCCTGTAAGTAACCCATCATTCATATTCCTATAAGCAACCCCAGGAAACTCACTCATTTACTAAGCTAGATTTAGGTTCATCATTGGGGCTCTGTCAGGGGTAAATAGATGTTTCATCATCTCTGTCTCCGCAGGAAAAATTACATAACACTGTACTTGAATTTATGGGTTTGAAATAGGGGTATTATTATATATATTAATATTTAAGCTTATTATATGCAATAGAAAGTGAAAGCATTTTCTGGTTTTATTTAGATACTGGATGTATCAGTGTTTATAATATTTTGGGTTACAGCTTCTATGTAGTTGGAGCTTACAGACTTTATCTATCTATCTATCTATCTATCTATCTATCATCTGTCATCTATCTCCATCATCATATATCAACATCTCTCTATCATCTATATGTCTGTCATCTATTTATCATCATGATCTTTCTAAGACAGGGTTTCCTGTATTTCAGGCTGCTCTCCAACTTGCTTTGTTGTCAAGAATGATGAATTTCTGATGCTCCTGGTCTCACCTCCATAGTGCTGAGATTACAGGCATGTATCACCATACCCAGTGTATGTGGTATTGGGGATCAAACCCAGGGCTTTGTGTTTGTTAGGCAAGCACTCTACCAACTTATTATTCCATAACAAATTGCATAAGAACAAGTGAACAGTAATATGAAAGAATGATATAATTCAGGGTAATTGTCATTTCTTTTTCTTGGCAGCTCATGGATACAGCTGTAATTCACCCTTGAGATGTTATCCAGTTTTGGCATCTGTCAAACTTCTTTTATTTCACAATGATTAGTTAAGTTGAATGTTTACTGAGGCCATATATAATGATCAAAAAAAAATCTTTGTTTCTCATTATTATTCCTGTTTTTCTTATGCAGATACTGTTATTGTTAAGCATCCTACCCAGGTTCACACAGTGCACGAGTGATAAGCTTATGATTTAGTTGAGGCTCTGTTTTATTGATGAAAGGCTGCTCTTAGGTATTACACATGTCATTCAAATGCTTTCCTGTGGTCAATTCCCTTCCTGTAGGTGGGTACTTTCTGGGGTGCCTTCAACTCTGAAATTTCAGTAATTCTTTCTTTAAAGCCAGGTAGTTTGAGTGACTCATTATTGCTCTGCTGTGTTGATCAGCTTTGTGTTGATGATTCTCATACATGCATCTCTTCTCTCTACTGTTCTGGTCTTCCATCATCAATCTTCTTCTGATGTATGCCTTTTGCATATTGAGGAGGCACTTTATGCTCTTGTCTAAAATTAGGCTACTTTCCCCCTTCACTCTTTAGTTTTTCATTTATGTCATCTTTCTGCTTTTTGTGCTTCAAACCTTAGATTTGATTCGTGCCTTTCCCATCAATCTCTGTACCACTGGGACTGCGGGATATGTCATTTATTCTGCTACTGTTTCTTTCATACCATTCGCCTCTTGCTGTATTTATTGCTGTGGAAAGTCTTCTAGCTGCTCTCCCTGTCTGCTCTTTTCTGTCTTTCAGTCTATTCTGACATTACCATCTATATAAAACATCACTGCTATTAAGAAAGACAAGGTGAAGTGCTAATATTATTTGATCTTAACTCTTTTTGTCTTTTAAACGTTATAATCAGCACTATTTATTCATCCTTGGAGATATGAGTATTAGTTTTAAGATTAAAAGAGTTAAGTTCAGAGAGAGGTTGAACACCTACTAAGGTCACATATTTAGTAAGAGGCAAAACCAAAGTTTGTACTGAGGACAGTTCATGTTCTGAATGCTTAGGGAGACTATAATTTTTACTTTACAAGTGGTACTAATAATTTACTAATAATTTAAAAATTTTAGTTGGACTAATACTCACATACCTGAGTGTGCAAGGCAAGTTGACAGGCGGTCACCTTACTGATACTGCACTGTGGTTCCTTGCCACTGGTTATGTTCACTTAGATATATGGGGAAAGTTGAGAAGTTATCTTCTTAAAAATACTTTTTAAAAAGTTATGGGCTGGAGAGATGGCTCAGTGGTTAAGAGCACTGGCTTCCCTTGCAGAGGGTAGGGTTCTATTCCCAGCACTCACATGGTGGTTAAGAACCACCCATAACTCCAGTTTCAGGAGATCTGACACCTTCTTCTGGCCTCCACAGGCACTGCATGACACAGTTGCACTTACGCATACGCAGGCAATAGACTCATATGCATAAAATAAAAAGTAATATGCAAAATATGAAAAATAAAGCAAATACAATATTAAAAAAGTACATGGGACTGGAGAGATGGCTCAGGGGTTAAGAGCCTTCTGGCTGCTCTGGCAGAAGACCCAAGTTCAAATTCCGGCACCCAGATGGAGGCTAGTAACTATCTGTAACTCCAGTTCCACAGGATCAGAGATTCTTTTCTGTCCTCCGAAGACATTGTGTGACATGGGTGTGCTTATACACATGCAGGCATAACACTCACACGCATAAAACAAAAAATCAGTAAATATGCAAACATTCGGTTTCCTTGTGACATTTTCAGATTTGTTTTGCTAAAGGCCCTCCCCAGTGCCCCGTGTGGCTTCCGCTCCCTGGAGCTTCCTTCCTGCTTCCAGGTCATGTGTTCCATTAACCTCCCCCATCTCAACACTTCTCTCCCTCATTTGTCATAGTCCCCTTTCCAGCGTCATGACCTATATCCATACTCACATACACAGAAACAATGGAAGCTTGGAGTTGCATATGAGGAAGAACATGCAGCATTTGTTTTTTCTGTGTCTGGGTTACCTCACTTAATTAAATGATTTCCAGGTCTATGCACTTTCATGAAAACTTCATAATTTCAGTTTTCTTTATGGCTGAATAAAGCTCTCTTGTGTGTTTGTATCGTATTTTTGTTATCTACCTTGGCTGATTTGATTTTACCCTTGCTACTGTGAATAGAGTAGCCATAAACATGGATGTAATAGTATCTTCGTGACTACAGTTTTGGGAGAATGCCTAGGAGTGGTATGGCCGCGTCACATGTTCTACTTTAGGGTTTCAGAAATCTTCACGTTGATTTCCACAGTGGGCGCCCAGTTTATGCTTCTATCCACAGTGGATGAGGTTCCTCTTTCTCCACGTCCTCAGAAATTGTTGTTTTTTGTTTTCTTGATGATAGTTATTCTGCCCTGGGTGAAATGGAGTCTTAAGGTAGTCTTAATTTGTGTTTCCCTGGTAACTAAGAATGTTAAACACTTTAAAAATATTTATTGGCTGGACTGACAAGATGGCTCAGCAGGTAAAGGGGTCTGTTGCTAAACCTGACAACCTGAGTTTGATTCTGGGACTCACATGGAAGAATAAGAGAATGGATCTTGAAAGTAGTTCTTTGACCTCCATACATGTATTATAATCACATATGCATACCTGTGTACACACACAGACACACACAAACACACAACACAATAAATAAATTAATTAATAATTAAATGTCACAAAAATATTTATGGGTTGTTTGTCTGTCTTTGGGGTACTATCTGTTCAATTCATTGGCCCATTTATTTATGGATAGCTTTTCTGTGTGCTTAATGTTTGCTATTCTTTATATGTTCTATTAACCACCAGCTGTCTTAGTATCCCTGAACACTATCTTTCTTTAAAAATATATTTTTATTGAGGTTTTGTGCATTTCATACAATAGTTGTTATTCAAATTTAGATCCCTTCCTCTGCCCCCTAAAGCTCCCCCGAGGCCATCCCCCGCAAAACAGCTTTCATGTATTCTGTCATATATGTGAAGTCCTGTCTGGTCAAGCATTTGTAGCCAGATGTCCTTTGGTACAAGTTCATCCACTGAAATCTAGTCAGCCTGTCTAGTCAGCCTATCTTAAAGAAGATCTACTCTCTCTTACCCATCAGTAATCAGTTGCCAATAGTTTCTGGGCTAGGGATGGGGATCTGATGTCCATGTCCCTCATTTTATGCTGAGTTTTTGTCTGACCGAGTCAGCACGGGTCCTGTGCATGCTGTCACCATTGCTGCAAGTTCTTCTGAACAAGTTTCCAAACATTTCTGCCTCCTTAGGGAAGGTATCTCTGAAGACAGGATCCTGAGGGAACTCTGTCTTCATAATCAAGCCACTGAGATCTGCAAACCAGAATATTTCTTATTCTTCTGGTATCCACTGATTAAGACAGGTTCTGTTTCCTTCCTGGAAGCTGGAGAGGCCTTTGGGTAAATTAACAGGTGTAAGTCATGTTTATTATGGCCAGGTAGACTTATAAGATAAATTAGAGATTCTGAGCTTTGACCTGGGATAGAAGGAGAGGGTTCTGAACTCCAAATAGTTGTTTTCTGTTTATTAGGTTTTTATCTTCCCCAGAAAAGTTATGACAAAACACAACAGAGCATATCATTCTGGGTGTAAACATGGGAATGTTAATGAATGCTATAATGGTAGTTACAAATGCAATTTGTGACTGCTCCTTCTGCCTGAAGTTCAGAGGTTTTATGACTTTGTAAAATCAGTAAAGCAATATGGTCAGACAACTCTTAAGATCACTCACAGTAACTTCTAAATAAGTATGAGGTTAAAAAGTTTTTATTGACTGTGTGTGCCACTGAAGTAAAAGACTGATCTCACATTCCTGTTACACGGAAGACACAGAGTCAAGGTATAACTTTGGTGGCTTCTGCTGAAAGGACCCAAGGGAAGAGGGCCTGGTTTCAGCAACTGTACAGAGGCCAGAGAGTGGGGGACATCACAAGTGGACTGACTTCACTGTCTTAAAGATGCTCATTGTGTTTAGCACCTGATGCTCAACCTGCTTAGCACTCGATGCTCATCCTGTTTAGTACCCTCTTGTGTGCCTCACCTTCTCTCATTCTGGAGCCAAAATGTAGCTTTCTACTGTGCTCTGGAAGTTAAGTCACTTGGCAGTTCATTACCACCCATGGTAAATGGTGAAAACTTCCTACCAGAATTCATCTCTTTCTTGGACTCATTTTTTCTGAAGAGGGGATGGATTTGTGAGGGTGCTGGTTTGGTTTCTTTTTCTCCAGTGCTCCTCTTCTCTGTCTCACAGGCCTCCCTCCAGAGAGAAGAATGGAAGCCAAGAATTCTTCTGTGACAGAGTTCATCCTCGCAGGCTTAACAGATCGTCCAGGACTCCAGATCCCTCTCTTCTTCCTGTTTTTCGGCTTTTACGTGGTCACTGTGGTGGGGAACCTGGGTCTGATCATGCTGATAGGGCTGAACTCTCACCTGCACACCCCCATGTACTTCTTCCTCTTCAACCTTTCCCTAATAGATTTCTGTTTCTCCTCCACCATCACTCCCAACATGCTGATGAGTTTTATCTCAAAGAACATCATCTCCCATCCTGGGTGTATGACTCAGCTCTTTCTCTTCTGTTTCTTTGTTGTCTCTGAGTCCTTTCTCCTGTCAGCCATGGCATATGATCGCTATGTTGCCATCTGTAACCCCCTGATGTACACCGTCACC
Organism: Eospalax fontanierii; assembly: GCA_035773235.1. Lineage (NCBI taxonomy): Eukaryota > Metazoa > Chordata > Mammalia > Rodentia > Spalacidae > Eospalax > Eospalax fontanierii. The sequence goes on along the minus strand of CM069539.1, from coordinate 28,347,410 downwards.
ATGTCTCCTAAAGTGTACGTAGTGCTTTTACTGGGTGTCTATATGATGGGCTTTGCTGGGGCCATGGCCCACACAGGAAACATAATGAATTTGACTTTCTGTGCTGACAACCTTGTCAATCACTTCATGTGTGACATCCTGCCCCTCCTTGAGCTGTCCTGCAATAGCACCTATGTGAATGAGCTGGTAGTTTTCATTGTTGTGGCCTTTGATATCGGTGTGCCCATCGTCACCATCTTCATTTCTTATGCCCTCATCCTCTCTAGCATTCTTCACATGCATTCCACAGAGGGCAGGTCCAAGGCCTTCAGCACCTGCAGCTCCCACATGATTGTGGTTTCTCTTTACTTTGGTTCTGGGGCATTCATGTACCTCAAACCACCTTCCATTTTGCCCCTTGACCAAGGAAAAGTGTCTTCCCTGTTCTATACCATTGTGGTGCCCATGTTAAACCCATTAATCTACAGCTTGAGGAATAAGGATGTGAAAGTTGCCCTGAGAAAAGCGTTGCACAGGAGAATATTTTCTTAACAAAGGATCAGTATCATGGTGCTCCCGTGGTACAGTTGGTTCGTAAACAGTGTTTACACCAGAAAAAGCAGTGCTTGAATAAGAAGATGGAATGCTTTTTATTTGCTGCTGTCTATGTTTTTAATGAGGGGTTCAGGTTCTAGTTGGTTTTTCTTTTTCTTGAAGAAAAAAAGAATTTTATGGTAATAGGGATTACTCGTAGGGATTTATGCATGCCTGGTCTGTGCTCTACCATTTGGTACTGAGCTATTTAAAATTTTATACATTTCAACAAGAGGCTCATGCAGGTCTGTTCTTTCTCATTGTTGTTCCTTCTCAACTCTTCCAGGAGGAAAGAAATTTATGAAGAATTTCTAGAGCCATAGACCCACAGACTATTTATTCTTGAATGACTCTTATAAATTACTTAATATAGTTTCATTTAATAGCTCTGGAAGACTCAGGAATATGTTGTATTCAGTGGCACAAAACGAACTAGAGTCATAAATGTACTTAACTCCAGGTAGTTGAATTCCAGTCTGCTTTGTTTTTATTCCTGCTGTTTTTTGTTACATCACTCTCATTTCAAATGTTCTTTTTTTAAAGTATGCTAATACATTAACATCTGATTCTATTTAAAATAGTATAACGTAACTTCTCAGAAAGCAATGTTACCAGTGGCTGAGAGCACTTGCTGCTCTTCCAGAGGGCTTGAGTTTAGTTTTTGGCAACATCTTGAGGCTCACAATTACCTGTCAGTCTAGCTCTGGGTGATCTGATATCCTCTTCTGGCTTCTGAGTACACACACACACACAGAGACACATAGCATAACACAAACAAAACTAAAAATAAATCCTTAAAAGTAAAGTAATATTTCAATATTATGTTTTCTTTAAGAAGATAGAAGCATTTCTTTATGTTGCCTTTGGTCAAGTCTTCAAGGAAATAGACTATGTTTGTGGTTGTCACTGAGTTAAGACTGAGGTCATGTGTGGAACTCTGTGACTTTAGCCTGGTGAGGTAAGACTTTTAGGACCTTAAGGATTATAAAAATGCTGAGTGTAAAATTATGTATTACTTTAAGACAAAGTAAGTATAGGTAAGTGCTTTGGGGGGTGAATTGGGATCCTTAAGCTGTCATGGAGAAATATGTGACTCAGCATAACCAAGTAAGGATCTTGGAGGTTTAAGGGAGGAGTAAATAATTTGCAGGAATGTTATTTATCAAGACCACGCCAAACAGCTGCCTTTAGAGGAGACAATTTATTTGCATCCTATTTTCAGTACCAGCTATCTCAGTTAGTGTCTTAGCACTTTTAGTTTTGACATTTTTATTAAATATTTTAGTGTTAAAGCAGGAAGATTTTTTTCCTGAACATTCAAACTGTTAAATGATTAGAAAAATGAATTAAAATAATGAAGGAGCAGACTTCATTTTTTAACTTTATAAGTATAAATAATTTCTCTTTTCTGCATTCTTAAGTTATTTCTTCATGTTTGGTGAAATTATTGAAGGAATTGAAAAAACCTGGGGAACATAGCATTAAAAAACATGTTTGAATGTTCCATATGCTTCTGATAAATGAGTGATGTGGTTTGGCTGTTTTGTTTTCTGTCTTGTAATGTCAAGTCCAGCCTGTGTTGGATGTGAGAGGAAGGGACTTGGGCGTGTTTGGAAGTAATTCATATTGAGATCAAATTAACTTAAAGAGTTAGTATGGATCAATAAATATCCTTGGACATGTTAAAAAAATCAGAAATCGGATTTATTTTCAAACTGGAAATAGAATTTAGGACAAGGTTGAGGTTGCTAGGTTTAATCATTTCTTTTATGATGATCTCATCCATCCTAAAGAAATAGCAATTTATAAACGAATGACCTTCCTTTGCTCAGTGAGTTGATCTGAACTTGCTATGACGTCAAGGTCTAAGAGGTGCTATGTTTTACAAAAACTATATATTTTCTTGATTATTTTTTATTTTATGTGTATGGGTGCATTGCTGCCAAGCATGTGAGGGCATCTGTGGCATGCAATGCCCTTGGAGTTCAGAAGAGGGTGTTGGATCTCTGGGAACTGGAGTTATGGGCAGTTGTTAGCCACCCTGCAGGTGGAATCAAACCCAGGTCCTGTGCAAAAGCAGACAGTGCTCTTAACCCATCTCTCCAGCCCCAGGAGATGTTAATGTTAGACTCATCCTTTCTGTATGACCAAGGAATTCCTATTGGAATTCACACAGCAAACTGCTCATCAGAGATGTTGGAAAAACAGATGCTGGAACAGGAATATGGCTTTGAGCTAGAATGCAAGAAAAAGAGGAAATTAGGGAGCAGCCACCTAGGAGTCTCTAGAGGTGACACCTTTATCTGGTCATCTATTCTCTTGATTTGCCTCCTTGTCCCAGTTTTCTTTTTGGAACCTGCTGGGTCACATCAGCGAGGCAGCACTTGCCTCTTTGACCCCGGTTAGCCAAATGTTCCGACTTAGCCTTTAGACTATCTCTTCTGTCCTTGACTTTAGGCATTGTGATGCTTGTAATTAGACAGTGCAGTGCCATTGCCAGGATAGCTGACACCAGTAGAAATTTTTCTGTGGATATTTCTGAAGCAGTGGGATGTGCAGGAGTGAGGCTGTGTCTGTGACTTTTCGTTTACATTCACCTGGAAGGATCTGAAGGGAGGAAGCAAAGCTTATCTCTGTCCCGTGCTTCAAGGAAGAGATGGGGAGACCAATGCAGCAGTTCTGGGAAGTGTGGTGAGCTAGTGGCCTAGCTAGGGTAGAGAATTAGAAACCCATTTCCCATTTGGCCCACATTCTCTTTGGTTGAGGTTGTAGAGTCTAAAGCAATAGGCAGAGCCACTTGTTTATGTTTGTGTGATGTGGGTTTTGTAGAGAAACAAAGGGAAGTGGAGAAAGATGGAAAAGAAATGGTAGTGATCCAGCACCCACTCTGCAATGGACAGTCAGGCCCTTCACTTAGAAGAAAAATCAGAACCCTGGACTAGGAGAAAAGTGTACTGAGCGAGGGCAGGTCACTTGCCTAACAACCCCCAGTTCCCCACCCCGGTGTGGTAACCTAGCCTAGCTCTAAATTCGTAAATCTAGTTAATGAGAAGTTCACATTTGGAGGAGTTTATGGTAGGAGAAGCAAACGGTGGCCAAATTCTCTGTTGCATTGGATCAAGTCCTCTGAGGAGAATCGCTGGTCTGATGTCAGGAACACCAGGGACGCTGTGCTTACATCTCAGCCCTGCAGTGATGGTGGAGCTACAGATATGAGCTTGAGCTTCTGTGTGGGAGAGGGGCAGGGCAGCAAATCCAGGCACAGCCGGGAGGTGTCGGCACTCCAGCCAGGCAGTGGGAGCATCTAAGAGCAGCAATGTGCTTTCCCCTGCCTCTGGGTATTCATGAGATCATTATGTGCGTCTGTTCTCTTTCTGTCATTTGAAATGCTCCACATCAAAAGTTACATGAAATTAAATTAGAATGATGGAAATGATAGGTTCAAATATTAAAGCAAAATGATACGATTTCTAGGAGACATTCAAGGAATAAAAAAAACCACTTAAGAATGTTGGTTATTCTAATTCTAAAGAGATTTAAAATTCTAAAGAGGTTTAGAACAAAACAGCAGTACTCACAAATGAATTAGACTTCATAAAATTTGCAATTCTGTGTCTTGAAATATGCTGTTATACTAAGAAGATGATAAGCAGACTACTGATGGTGAGAAAATATATGTTTGATAAAGAACTTATATCTAGACTCTATTTAAAAACACAATCTCAGATAAGCAGTGTGTAAATAAGTAGGAATCGATGTAAATGGCCACTATGAAAATAGTATTGATATTTTTATAATAAGAGTAATTGAAATAAAATTACTATACCACTATACACTTGATAGAATCAGACAAATTAAAGATCCTGACACCACTAAGAATGAACAAACACATAGGGCCACATTTACTGGTGAAAGTGTAAGAGGGCAGAACCGCTTTAGAAGACACTGTGGAAGACTTTTGTACAAATTTAGATGTCTTGTGTCATGTAAAAATCATTCCTAAGTATTTGCCAAAGTACAATGAAGGGTGTATTCACAAAGGCTTGTGTATGGACATTTATAGAAGCTTTACTTACATCAATCTTATATTGGAATCAATCCAAATTTTCTTTAAAATTTCCTTAAATAATGCATGAACATACAAATGTGGTATATTGCTGTGACTGAATACTATTAAGTAATAAAAGAACTCAACATACTTGAAAGATTCACACATGAAAGCATCATAACATGAACAAATGTTAAAACTCTGCTGAGTGCAAGGAACGTCACATAAAGTGGTCAGCTTTTTAAATGGAATCTGAAATAGGCAAAAACAATATACAATGAATGCAATCTGCTTCCTCTTCCATAATGATCCCTGATCTCCAGGTGAGTGAAATTTAATACAAGTGTAGTGTCTAGGGACCATACTCTGTAGTCTCTTATTCTCTATACTTTGACCAGTTGTGGCCTTTTGTGTTCATCGCTCTCTGTTGCTTCACTGATGAGAGCTGAGAGATGCATTACTATTCTCTTTATTTCTTTTTCCATTATGTTTCATGAGCCCATGTGTAGAAGTTCCATTGTAGATGTAACACTTAGAGTTGGGCATCTCATAGACACTTATTCTCTGTGTGTGAACAGTTGTGGAACTCGGTAATAGTCTCCATCTGTTGCAAAAGAAGCTCCTTTGATGAGTGGTGACTGGCATACTTGTCTGTAAATATAAGGATACAAATTTTAATATCAAATTGTCTCAATTTGTATAGAAAATGTTAGAAAAGACATAAGGAAAAGGCATTTTATCTATTGCTGGTAGGAATTCAATAGAAAAACGTTTCATACAAACATTTCAGCAGTATTCTTAAGAGCACATCATTAGAAACATCAGTGTTAATTGATAGGAACTTATCCCTAGAACATAAGTGAAATAATCCAGACACAGAAGAGCTAACACTGTGCCTAGGCACATGGAATCTGAACATGTGGATCCCATAGAAGGAGGGCACAGAATGATGGCTAGCAGAGGCTGAAAAGATGTGGAGAAAGGGGGATGGAGAGGTTCATTAGTGGATATGAAATAACAGGAAGACAGGAGAAATAAGTTCTTGTATTCTATTGCACAATGAATGAATACATTAGAAATAATAATATATATTTCAAAAACAGGAGGATTTTGAATGGTCTCATCACATAACAATAATAAATATTGAAGGTGATAGATATGCTAATTACCCTTATTTTAGCATTGTATAACATATACATGTATATGATGATCACAATATGTAATTCTATAGTAATTAAAAAGAAATAAAATTTAAAAAATATGATCACATTTCCAAAAATTCCCATTCAGCACAGCAGCGTTTATCATTGTAAAAACTGCACATACTAATGTGAAATGAACTGCCATACTAAATAATAGCCCTCCCTCCTCTTGAAGGAATATCATGAAGTCATTTAGAATAGTTTATTTACTGATATGAAAAGGTAAGAATGACACATAGTAAGCTCCTCTGGCATCAAAACTGTGTCTTTTGATTGTACACATAATTATTTGAAGTGTTAAGTAAGGTACAAGGTAAAGACCGAGTACCACACATAATACTGTGATATCTGACTACTTTGTAATAAAATTAATTTTATTTACTTTCTCATGAGTGGAAGTTATTTCAAATGAAGACATGTTCACCCTCTTTTCTCACCAACCAGACTTTGTGCTTCTTGTTGGACTTAATGCATGTATCTGATGGACAACTCATTTGGAGCCATATTAGCACTGTTGAATAGTTTATGAAAACACTGGCAATACATGTAAAGATGTTGAGTACATTTGAAGTATCAGACATCCATTATTTTATATATAACAATATGTATAATGCATAGACACACATTATATTTTAGATTTGTACTACATATAACTATAGCAATGAAGTCATTGGATAAATGAAATTTGATTTTCAGATGGGGAAGGTTCTCTATCAAAATGAACAAGTCAAAATATATTTCTTTATATACTGGTTAGTGCTTGTACTGGAGCAAATTATCAATGAATTTGACTTTGGAGAGGCCACTGGGAACTGAGAATTTTGCTTAGGAACCCACTGCTTCTAGGAACAGTACAGGATCATTTTTCACTTGTATTTTTGTTAATTTCCATATAGCTTTTGGTTAATCTTCCCTCACATACCTTTCCTTCCCCAAATCCCTTCCTGCCCTGCCTCACTGGTTAAACATTTCTTCCCATAGCATAGCCCCTCTTGATTTTCCTTTTACCTATGTTATACTATTATTCTTCATTGAAGATTGCTTCCACCAGTTACCCCTTTCTAATTTCTTGGCTTCCACAGGTGTTATTTAGATTTGATGCATGGATCCACATATGAGAGAGATCCTGTGCCATCTGACTTTCTGGGCCTGGTTGCCTCATTCAGTGTAACTTTTTTCAGTTTTATCCATTTACCTGAAAATTTTATTCTCTTTTCAATGGAATGAAATTCCATAGTGTATATGTACCACATTTCCTTTATCAGTTCAGCAGTTGATGTAGAGCTAGATTGCTTTCATTTCCTAGCATCAATGAACATGAATATACAGTACAATACAGAGTCCTCTGAGCACATACCCAGAGTGGTATAGCTGAGTCATATGGTAGTTTTATTTGTGGTTTCCAAAGTGACAGTAGTTTGCCCTCCCACCAGCAGTGGGATAAGTGTTCCTATTTCCCCACCTCCATCCCGGCATTTATCACCGGAATATTAATATATTAATATTCTTGATGATAGCCATTCTGACTGGGATGAGATGGAATCTGAAAACGGTTTTAATCTGCAGTTCTCTGATGACCAAGGATTTTGAGCACTTTTAAAAGTGTTTCATGGATACTAGTGTTTTTTTCAAGAACTCACTCTGTGTTTATTTCTATAACCCATTTTTAAATTGACTTCTTTGTTTCCTTGGTGTTTAGGATTTTAAAAATTTGTTTTCATTTTTTTTATGTGCATGAGTGTTTTGCCTGCACATATCTAAGTAATACCCACAAAAGTCAGAAGAGGGTGTCAGATTCCTTGGAACTGGAGTTACAGATGATTGTTAGTTGTCATGTGTGTTCTGAGAACTGAACCTGGGTCCTCTGCAAGAGCAGTCAGTGCTCTCAAGTGCTGAGCCATCTCTGCAGCCCTGGCGTTATTATTTTTATTTATTTATCTATTTATGAATTCATTGTATATTCTAGGTATCAATCTTGTCAGATGTTAGTTGATTAAGATTTTTCTTCCCATTTATGGGCTTCTCTTTCCCTAGATTAAGGCTCCTTTGCCACATAGAAGACGTTTACTCTCCTGAGATCTCATTTGGTAGTTGGACTTACTTCCTGTAGTGCTGGAGTCCTGTTCATAAAGTCTCTCTGACTATGTATGGATGCACACTTCCTACTTTTTCCTTTAGCAGTTTCAGAGCATCCAGTCTTAATCTACACTGAGATGAGTTTTGTGTACCATGAGTTTTGTGCATGCTGCTCTGAAGGGTTCCAAGCACCATTTGCTAAGGATGCTCTCCTTTCTCCAGTGTATACATTTTGCCCGTTTTTTTTGTTAAAAGTCAGGTAGATGCAGTTGCATTGACTTATAACTGGGTTCTCTATTCCATTGATCTGTGTCTGTTTTTTTGTCAGGACCATGCTGTTTTTAAAATTACTATAGCTTTCTAGTATTACTTGAAAACTGCTGTGGTGACACCTGTTGCAGTATTCTTTTTGTTCAGGATTGATTTAACTATCCTTGGTCTTTTATGCTTCTGTAAAAAAAAATTAAAATAGCTTTTTCTATATCTTTGAAGAAAGGCCCTCAAGGTTTGATTGGGATTGAACTGAGTCTGTAGATTGCTTTTGATAGGACAGGATGATCATTTTCATACTATTAATTCCTCTGAACCATGGGCATTGGACTCTTTCTATCTTCTAGTGTCTTCTTTCATTAAGTTTATTCCCAAGTACTTTAATTTTTTTGACTATTGTGAATGGGAGTATCTGATGTCTTTTAAAGCAAGTCTGTCATCGGTATGTAGGAAGGCTACCGATTTTTTTGTGTTAACTTGTTTTTATCTTGCCACCTTGTTAAATTTTTCATCAGCTTGATTAGAATCTTTAGGTTCTCTTTTGTAGAGCATCATGTCATCTTTAAGTAGAGATACTTTGACTTCTTTTCCTACTTGCATTCTTTATTTCTTTCTCTAGTCTTATCTCTCTAAGAGTTCAAGTACTATATTGAATAGGAGTGGAGAGACTAGATTCTCTTTTCCTCTTCCTGAAATTAAGGAAGATGCTTTGGGACTTTCTCCACTTAGTGTGATGATGGCTATAAGTTGTCATATGTAGCCTTTATTATGCCTTTATGTGAGCTTCCTCTTTTTCTCCATGACTTTCATCATGAAGGGCCATTGGATTTTGTTAAGGGTCATTTCTGCATCTATTGAAACAATCATGTGATTTATGTCTTTGAGTCCATTTATGCAGTGTGCTATATTTAATGGTTTCCATATTGAACCATCTTTGTATCTCTGAAATGAAGTCAATTTGATCATGTCGAATGATCTTTTTGATGTGATCTTGAATTTAGTCTGTCAATATTTTTTCAGATTTTTTTTACATCTATGTTCATCAGGCAGATTGGTCTGTAATTTTCTTTTTCTGTTGTATCTTAGCTGGTTTGGTGACAGGATAATACTGACCTCATATAAAGAGTTTGGAAACATTGCTTCATTTTCTATATTATAGAATTCTGAGGTGAATCTTTCTGGTCCTGTTTTGTTTTTTATTTGGGAGACTTTTTATTGTGCTTTAATCTTGCTGCTGGTTATAGATCTGTTTAAATTATTTTCTTCTTGCTTAATTTTGATAGGTCATATGCATCTTGAAGCTCATTAATTTATTTTAGATTTTCCAATGGTGGAATATAGGTTTTAAAGATATATCCTCGGAATTTTCTGGATTATATTGGTACTTTTTACCTTTTTCACCTTTAATTTTATTGCATTGAATCTTCTTTGTTTTTCTTTTGGTTAATAAGGGCTTGCCAATCTTGTTTATCTTATCAAAGAACCAAATCTTTATTTCCTTGATTTTTTGTATTTTTTCCCATTCTTAGTTCATTACTTAAAAAAGAATTTTAAGGAGCCGAAGAGATGACTCAGTGGTTAAGAGTCCTGGTTGTTCTTGCAGAGGAACCAGCTTTGGTTTCCAGTACCCACATAGTAGCTAACAATGGTCTGTAACTCCTGTTCTAAGGGATCTGATGCCCTCTTCTGGCTTCTTCGGGCGTTGCATGACATGGGTGCACTTACATGCATGCAGGAAATACACTTATACATATAAAATGAAATAAAAATAATAAAAATATTTAAAAAATTAAAAAACATTTATCTTTATTGATATTATTATCTGATATTAGAATACTTACTCCTGCCTGTTTCTTAGTTCCATTTGCTTAAAATATCTTTTCCATCTTTTAAAAAATGTATTGTATGAGTGTTCTGCCTGCATGTGTATAAGTACACCTGTGCTGTGCAGCGCCCAGAAGACAGAAGAGGGAGCTTGATCCCTCAGAACGGGAGTTATAGACAATTGTTAGTCGCCATATGGGTGCTGGGATTCAAACCTGGGTCTTCTGCAAGAACAACCAGTGTTATTAACTACGGAGTCATCTCTCCAGCTCTCTTTTTCATCTTTTTACCATGAGGTGTTTAACAATATTTTACCTCTATGTTTAACAATGAAGTGTGTTTCTTGGATGTAGAAAACAAAGAATCTTTTTTTTCTAATCCATTATGCTACTTTGTGTCTTTTTGGCATTTTATTTATTATTTTTATTTTATGTGTATGAGTGTCTGACCTGCATATATGTAAGTACACCCATGTTGTGCAAGGCCAATGGAGGCCAGAAGAGGGCATCAGATTCCCCTGGAACTAGAATTACAGATGGTTGTTAGCTGCCATGTGGGTGCTGGTAACTGAACCTGGATCTTCTGCAGGAGCAGCTAGTGGTCTTAACTGCTGAGTTATCTTTCCAGTCCCACACTTTGTGTCTTTTTATTGGTGAATAAAGACCAATAATACTCAGAGTCACTATTGAAAGATGTATATTAAATCTTAGTGTTTTGTGATGTTTTCTTGACCTCTTCTGATCAACTGACTGGCTATTGTTTATTTTTTCACTTGTGGCCTCATGTGTGTTTATCCTTCTCTTTAGTCTAAAGTGTTCCTTCCAGTATCCTCTGTAGATATGTTGTAATGGTTTTATTATGGGAAAAGTTTTGTTTCTCCTTTGATTTTAATATATAGTTTCGCTGGGTATAATAGTCTGGGTTGGCAGTTGTGATCTTTCAGAATTTAGAAAGCATCTTTTTCAAGCTCTCTTGCTTTTGCAAATTTCCATACTATAACTAGCTGTAATTTTAAGAGGCTTGCCTTTATGTGACTTGGACCATTTTTCTAGAAGCTTCCAGTACCCTTTCTCTAGTCTGTGTTTTTAGTGTTATAATGTGTCATGAGAAGTTTGTTTTCAGGTCTTGTACATTTAATGCACTGTGAGCTTTTTGAATCTGGATGTATTCTTCTTTTTTTAGATTTGGCAAATTTTCATGTGTAATTTAATTGGAAATTTTTTTCCTTAGGTAATGTTATTCTATGATTGGTGATTTTTGAGGGAAGACATATTATCTTGATTTATACTATTATGTTTTTGAAGCGGGACGTAGGCATCAGGATTTAAGACACTGGTTGTCTTCTCAAGTCAGGCCATAATCCTAAGTAGAGTTGTGAACTGGGTGGTTTGAGGAGTCTCAAGGGAGCACAGCCAAGGCTGAGAAGGGTAGGGTATGGGATGATGTCTCTTATTGAGTTTGAGTCCTGGTCCAGGGCCTAAGCAACCATATGAAGTGATGGAGTTTGGAAGGACCATGTGGAGCTGCTGTGACCAATGGGTCCAGAGATGTGGTGGCTGCAGCCCAGATCACTTACCATGGCTACAGAGGATGCCTGTATTATCTGCGGCAGATGGGACCAGAGGTGGGACAGACCAGGGGCAGGATCATTTACTGTGGTGAGGCAGTCTGCATGGAATGACTGAAACAAGTAGACTGGAGGTTGGGCATGTAGGCCAGGGTCCAGAACTAGGCCATGGTGATCCCATGAACTGGTTTTTGTGAACAGAATGGAGACTTGGCACTGTGGTGTAGGGTCTAGGATGGGGGCAGGGGCGGGACACTTCCCAACTGATGATATCACATGGAGTGGCTATGGCAGGAGGGACAGGAAGTGGCCCAAAGTAATTTTTCTTCTTATGGTAATGGGGGTCAAGTTCAAGGACTTGGGCTTACTTGCCAAGTGATCTACTACTGTCCCTGTCCTTTAAGTAATGAACTTCCTAAGAGAAGCTTTGACTAGAAACATGGCTTACTTGCTCACCAAGGCTTGAGTTTCTTTAAATAAAAGTTTCTTTCTCCTTTGGTTAAATGCTTCATAAATAGCTCTGTGAAAGTATTTCAAATATAGGTGGCCATACACCAGCTTAATTTATCCTGTAAAGGGCTTTACTGAGTCTCTTCCTGAGAGCTGATTTGGAACTTAAGGGAATTGAGACAGAAGCTGATGCTATGTGTCTAGACTAGAAATATGTGTAGGTAGTCATCTTCATTGTATGACTTGTGATTTAATAAAAAGCCCAGAAAAGTTCTTTTGCTGCTCTAACTTAACATGAGGCCTAATATTCCCTTCATCCCCACTGCTTTGGGTAAAACTGTTATCATTAGCAGGAAAACAATGGGCATTGTGATGTCTTAAGCAATAGTCACCCAGGGCCCACTAAAGTGACTAAAACTAATTGTACTGCTGTGACCACCATCTTTTAAGAGTATCATCAAAACATGATCCTCAGGTGTTTCAGTATATAATCATGGCCCCTCCTCTTCCTTTTTTTTTCTGTTTTTACAATTGTGTGTGATATATTGCATAACTTGTTTCTTTTATTTATTATCCATCTTCTCGTTACAAGTAATGGCAAGGGACTTTGTTTTGGTTATTGTTTTCTCTGTAGGTCCTAGAATAGTACCTGATACAGATTCCTGACCTTTTGAATGAATTAATGAGCGTCACTTTCTTTTTCAAAGTCTCAGAAGTGCCTTTTGGCTAATGAAGTGCCTCTAAGTTGGGATTCTAGATTCTTTACAGGGTGCTTCTGGTATTCTTTTAGAAACAGATCTTTTGTTTTTTTTTTTGAGAGTTATCTAATTTACTTCACATATCAATAGTCTTTTCAATTTTTAAAAATAATTAAAATTTTTATGAGTATCTGTGAGTGTTTTCATGTGTGTATGTGGATCAGGTGCATGACTGGTACCTGTGGAGGCCAGAAGAGAGTATCAGATCCCCTGGACCTGGAGTTACAGGCAGCCGTGAGCCGCCTGATGTGGGTGCTGGGAACTGAACCTGGGTTCTCTACAAGAGCAGCAAGTGTTCTTAACTGCTGAGCCATCTCTTCAGCCCCAGTATTTTCTTTTTATTGATGAATTGTATTTCATCATATTAATACTCCATGACTCAGTCATCTGTTCCGTTAATGCTTAGTTTGATATTTCCCAGTTTGGGACTAATATAAATGAAGCTGCTATAAACCTAATTGTTTGACTTCTTGTGAATTAGACATGTGCATTCATTTTGGGGGACCATATGCCTAGGATAGGAATTGCTAGGTCACACATAGATAAGGCAAGCTTTAGAAGTGATTGCTTTACACTCCTACAAGTAGTGAAACAACAGTATAAAATTTACTTCACAGCCAGGTGTGATGGTGCATGACTTTAATTAGGAGGAACCCATGGATCTCTGTCAGTTTGAGACTAGCTTGATCTCTATAGCGAGTTTCAGTCCAGCCAGGCCTATATAGTGAATTTTTTTTTTATTTCACATTTCTGGTAACATTTTGTATTGTCAGTCTTTTTGATTTTATGTATTGTGATGATGGGGCTGTAGTTTAATTCATTTTGGTTTTAATTTGCATTTCTCTGTTAATCTAGGAGCAACTTTCCATATGCCTACTAAACATTTGTACATTTTTGGAAGCGTTTGCTTAAATCTTTGCTTCATTTGTACAGGCTATCATATATTATGGATGGTCCCTTTTCTTTTTGACAGTACTGGAAATGAATCTAAGACATTATATATGCTTAGCAGGCACCCTACCACTGGACTACATCCCCAGCTCATAGATGAGTTCTTAGATAGATATGTGTTTGTGAATATTTTATTTATTTATTTATTTATCTCACTGACTGTAGTTTGTATTTATCCTTTCTTAAAGGTTTATGTATGAAAACAGAAAATTTAAATTGTGATTAAAATAAATTAAAAATTGTTTCCTTATGTTTAAAAAGACCATCCCACTTTAAGTGTTGAAAACTTCATTATTTTCTTGTAGATGCTTTATAGGTTTATCTTTTAGATTTAGTTCTCTGATTTATCATTAATCAATTGTGTATGGCACAGATGGGGTCAAGAATCATTTTCCTTTATATATGTATATGTAACACAGATTTTCCAGAACCATTCATTAAATACATTCCCTTCCCTTCACTGCATTGTTTTAGCACCTTGGAGATAAACCAGCTGGTTCTGAACATTGTATTCTGCTCCATTTATTGACTAATCTGTCCTGTCCTGTATTGTTCCCCTTTCAATTTCTGAAGCTTAATTTAGTTCTGGGGTCAAGTTTTGTAAGTCCTCCAACTTTCCTTTTGTTTTGGTTACTCTCTGACCTTCTCATGCTCATGTCAATGTGAGAATCCTGTTGTCAATTTTTTCCAGTATGTGTGTTAATATTTGAACTAGTATTCAATTGACTAGTATTTATTTAATTTAGGGGAATGGTCATGCATCTTTAAAAAATGTTGTGACACATGCTTTCTCAGGGGATTTTGTAGTTGTTTTAATATCATAGAGAGTACTTACACACTCTAAATTGGCTATGACTTCACTAGAAAATTTCCTCTCAGGGGACCACTGCCATTATGTAGACAGTTTATTACTGACCAAAATGTTATGTGGCCTGTGACTGTACTATTTTCCAATCCACAAACAAGATACATCCTTTCAACAATATAGATTTTTCATTCAATTCTAGGAATTTTAAAAGTTTCCTCTTGATTTCTCCCTTGATCCAATTTCCTTGTGAAGTGTGTTGTTTAGTTTCTGTGAGCGTGTGGACCCTTTCCCATTTCTGTTGTTGTTGATATCCAGCTTTATTCCAATGTGGATGCTATTCAGGATCCCATTCAGGATGTTGTTTAAATTTTCCTAACTGTGTGGGGTCTTGTTTTGTGCCTTAGTTGGTGGTCAATTTTGGAGAAAGTTCTATGGGTTGCTGAGTAGAAATTATATTCTTTGCTGTTTGGATGGAATGTTCTGTTAGGTCCATTTGATTTACGATGCCATTTAACTTCGGGGTTTATGTATTTAAATTATGCTGGGATTACATCTATTGGTGACAGTGGGGTACTGAAGTCACCTATTATTACTCTATTGGAATCAATCTGTGACTGTAGAGCTAAAGGTGTTTCTTTTATGAAATTAGGTGCTCTTGTGTCTGGTGCATGAATGTTTAGGATTGTGCTGTCCTTTTGGGGTATTTGTCCCTCAAAGAGTATGGAGTGACCTTCCATATCTGTTATGGCTAGTTTTAGACTCAAGTTTATTTTGTCAGATATTAGGATGGCTGCATCTGCTTGTTACTTAGCTCCATTTGCTTGGAATACCTTTTCTGTCCTCTTACCCTTAGGTGGTTACAGTTGTTGAAGGTGGGATATACTTATTAGAAGCAACAAATTGATGGATCCTGTTTTCTTTCTTTCCTGTAAAATTTTTTTCTTTCTTTCATTTTTTAAAAAAAATTTAATTGAATCTTTTTGATTTTCTACAATATGGTTTGATGTTATTTAGGTTCCCTCCTTTATCTGCACCCCCCCTGCTGCCCCTCTCCAATTTAATGTACTCTTTCATATATAATATAGGCTATAGATTCTGATTTGTATCCACGAATGTCCTTTAGTGTGGGTCTGTCCACTGGGCCCATGAAGAATTCCATCCCCGTAAGACACTGTCTTTCCCCCTCCCAGTAGCCATCAGCTGCCAAAAGTTCCTTAAGTTGTGTTGGGATCCCTTACCCACTTCCCCGTGTCTACGCTGGGATTCTGTCTGCAGCAAATTGCTTATCCCTGAATAGGACACCTATCAATCCTCTGTCTCTCAAAAGCCAGAGATTATTGAGAAAGAGGAGGTAGAAAGATTGTAGGAGGCAGAAGGGGTGGATGACCACAAGGAAAGAGTCTTCCGGATAGCTGGTCAGTTACTCAAATGAACTCTCAGCAATTGTGCCAAGCATGTAAAAGCCCTATGCAAGCTCTTAAAAATATTTTTTGAGACAGGTCTTCCTATAGCTTCTGCCTCCGAAGTGCTGGGATTGGATCTTGTTTTCTAATCCAATGAGTTAGTCTATGTCTTTTGTTGGGAAATTGAGACTTGAATTCCTTTTTTTTTTTTTTTGAAGCAGGGTCTCCCTGTAGTCCTAGCTGGCCTGAAACTCACTATGTAGGCCAGGTTGACCTCAATTGTACAGGGATCTGTCTGCTTCTACCTCTGTGTCCCAAGTACTGGGATACTGGGATTAAAGGTGTGTACTATTACTCCCATTTTCCTATGGTCTTTTTTTTTTTTTTACAATTTTGTTTTCCTGTCTGAATTTAGTGTGGCTAATTTCTGTTAATTTTGTCTTTGATTTCAGTGACTCTTTCTGTGACTTTGTCAAGTCTGACATTAACTCAATGAATTGAATTCTTCATTCTTTTTTTCAGTTTTGGAAATTTTCCTTTGGTTATTTTATTGTTTCTTTTACTCTTTTGGAATTTATTGTTTGTTAGCTAAATTTTCCCTTTTATCTAAATTAAAAATATGGTTATATTAGCTATTTTTAAGGTTCTTATCTGTTAACTCATCATTTAAGTCTATCTGGTTATGTATCTACCGAATATGTTTTTACTTTTTGACTATGGGTCATCTCTTATCGCTTCTTTGTATTTTAGTACGATTTGACTTTATGATGATAGAAATTTGGATATGTTGGAGGATTCAGGGTCATCATTTTTTCATACTTATTGTTAGTTGAAACAATTGTTTCTAAAATCCAAATCAAGCAATTCTGCATGATAAACAAACATTTCTGCTTCCTTAGAGAGGGGATCTCTGAGGAGATATTCCCAAAGGAATCTCTGTCTTCACAGTCATGTCACTGAGATCCGCATATACATTAACACATCTTATTCTTCTGTTAATCAGGGATCAGGACAAGTGCTGCTTCATCCTGGAAGCTGAAGTAGAATTTGGATAAGTTAACAGTTGTGAGTCAAGTTTTTCAGTACAGAGAGTATGACAAGATAAATTAGAGATTCTGACATTTGACTGTAGATGAACCAGAAACCTTCTTAGCTCCAAACTTTTGCCTTCTATTTACCAGGTCTTTATCCTCCCCAGAAAAATATGGACAAGGAGCAGTGAAGTTCGGAATTCCAAGTGTAAGTAAAGGAAAGGATGTTCCTGCTTGACCCTGACTGGACATGCAGCAGAGAGTTTTCACATGTAAACTATGAGTCGGGCTGCTGAAGCTTTCCTGTCTAAAGCGTGGAGGTTTTATGATCTTGGACTAATTATATAGTCTCATTTTATCTGTAAACTCATGATAGCAATATGGCCATTTAACTCTTAGACCCTCTCACAATATTCTCTAAATAAGTGTTAGCTTAAAAGTTCTTACTGAACCTACTTGAAGTTGAATTAAGTTAAAAAACATGACCTCAAGTTAGAGTATTGTCTGTCACAGAGTCATGGTGGCTTCTGCCTGCCAAGAATCACTGCAAGAAAAAGGCCCAGGTTTCAGTAACTAAAAGACCGGGTATAGAGGGAAAGGCATAGCAAACAGACTGATGTCGTGGTCTAAAAGATGCCCGCCACATTTCATACTCCTCTCTTGGGCCTCCGGAAATTAGTTACTTGGTAGTTTACTACCATCCACAGCAAATTGTAAAAACATGTCTACCAGAGTTCACATCTCTCTCTTGGACTCATTTTTTCTGAAGAGGGGATGGATTTGTGAGGGTGCTGGTTTGGTTTCTTTTCTCCAGTGCTCTTCTTCTCTGTCTCACAGGCCTCCCTCCAGAGAGAAGAATGGAAGCCAAGAATTCTTCTGTGACAGAGTTCATCCTTGCAGGCTTAACAGATCGTCCAGGACTCCAGATCCCTCTCTTCTTGCTGTTTTTTGGCTTTTACGTGGTCACTGTGGTGGGGAACCTGGGCCTGATCACGCTGATAGGGCTGAGCTCTCACCTGCACACCCCCATGTACTTCTTCCTCTTCAACCTTTCCTTAATAGACTTCTGTTACTCCTCCACCATCACTCCCAAAATGCTGATGAGTTTTATTTCAAAAAACATCATCTCCCATCCTGGGTGTATGACTCAGCTCTTTTTTTTCTGTTTCTTTGTTATCTCTGAGTCCTTCATCCTGTCAGCCATGGCATATGATCGCTATGTTGCCATCTGTAACCCCCTGATGTATATGGTCACCATGTCTCCCCGGGTATGTTTACTCCTTTTGCTGGGTGTCTATGTGATGGGCTTTGCTGGGGCCATGGCCCATACAACTTGCATGGTAAGACTGACTTTCTGTGCTGACAACCTGGTGAATCACTACATGTGTGACATCCTGCCCCTTCTGGAGCGCTCTTGCACCAGCACCTATGTGAACGAGCTGGTAGTCTTTGTTTTTGTGACCTTTGATATCGGTGTGCCCATCGTCACCATCTTCATTTCTTATGCCCTCATCCTCTCTAGCATTCTTCACATGCATTCCACAGAGGGCAGGTCCAAGGCCTTCAGCACCTGCAGCTCCCACATGATTGTGGTTTCTCTTTTCTTTGGTTCTGGGGCATTCATGTACCTCAAACCACCTTCCATTTTGCCCCTTGACCAAGGAAAAGTGTCTTCCCTGTTCTATACCATTGTGGTGCCCATGTTAAACCCATTAATCTACAGCTTGAGGAATAAAGATGTGAAAGTTGCCCTGAGAAAAGCGTTGCACAGGAGAATATTTTCTTAACAAAGGATCAGTATCATGGTGCTCCCGTGGTACAGTTGGTTCGTAAACAGTGTTTACACCAAAAAGAGCAGTTCTTGAGTAAGAAGACAGAATGCTTTGTTTGCGGGTGTCTATGTTTTTAATGAGGGGTTCAGGTTCTTGTTGTTTTACCTTTTCTTGGAAAAAAAGAAAATTTGATGGTCCTGGGGTTGGAACCTTTGGTAGGGCCTTATGCATGTCAGGCAAGTGCTCTATCACTGAGCTACATTCAGCTCAGAAAAAGAATTTTAAATCCTTGCGTTTGAGAAAGAGTCTCAGGCAGGTCTATTCTTTCTGATCCTTGCTTTAACCCTACTGTTTCCAAATTTAAGTTTATGCAGATTTTCTAGGCCCATGAAGTGTCCTTATAAATCATTTAATTAGCCTCATCTAACATCTATTGGAGACTCAGAAATATGTCATATTTGGGGGCAAATACTATCTTGTATCACAATGAACTCAAATGCAAGCAGTTGGATTACAGACTGCTTTATTTTCCTTTTTCTATTCATGATAATTTAACGTAATTTCTCATGAAGCTAATTTTCAACATGTTTTGTTTTGCTTTTTATCTTTATTTTATGTGTATGCATGTGTTGCATGTATCTATGCAAGTACACCCATGTTGTGCAATGCTCACGGAGGAAAGAAGAAAGTATCAGATCCCCTGGAACTGGAGTTCACATCTCTCTCTTGGACTCATTTGTTAGCTGCCATGTAGGTGCTGGGATTGGGACCTAGACTTTCTGCAGGGACAGCCAGTGCTCTTAGTCATGGAGCCATCTCTCTAGCCTTATTTTGTTTTTAAATACAGGTGATGAAAAGTTTCTTTTAATTTGGTCTTGACCAAGTGACAAGGGAAAAATAAAAATGTATCGTGTAGTTGTCATTTAGTTCAGGTTGGGAACATGTGTGCAATTCTGTGACCTCAATCTAATGAGGTAGGGCTGCTAAGGGCTTAAGGGTTATAAAAACACTGAATGTGAAGTTGTGCATTATTTCAAGACAGTATCAGTAGAGCTTAGAGACTTTTGGGGGTGAATTTGACTATTAGAGTCATGATGGAAAAATCTTTGACTTGGGATAACCAAGTAAAGATCTGTGAGGTTTTAGGGAGTAGTGAATAATTGAGAGGATGTTCCTATCTATGGGGCAGTGTTAAGTAGCTGCTTGTTAGAAGAAACACGTTACTTGCATTGTATTTTCAGGGCCAGCTAAACTTTTTTTTGCTTGGTACTTCTATTTTTAGTGTTACTGTAAGAAGACTTTTTTTCCTCATTATCCAAACTGCTAAATGGTTAGAAATAAGAATTTTGAAAATCGATAAAGGAATAGATTTTTGCTTTTTACTCTACTGAACAAAAATAATTTCTTCTAAGTTTTTCTTGAACTACTTCCTTAATGTTGGGTCAAACTATCAAAGGGAAAAATAGGTGGAGAAAATCACATTTATAAGTCAGATATCAGGTAAAATAAACTCTTGGACAAGGAAGGTCTGGGTTGCTTGGTCCAATCATCTTTTCTCTAATGGTTTCACTCATCATAAAGAAGAGTAATTTTATAAATTAATAACTCTGATGGACCCATTGCTTTTCCCTATGGTCAGGGAGATGAACTTTATTTTTTATTTCATTAAAAATTTATTTAATTAGTTAATTTTAGATTTTCTGTTCATGACTGTTTTGCTTGCATGTATGTAAATTTACCTGTGCTGTGAAGTGTCTTCATAGGCTAGAAGAGAATATCAGATCCCCTGGAACTGGAGTGACAGATGACTGTCAGATGCCATGTCAGTGCTGGGAACTGATCCTGGGGTTCTGCAAGAGAAGTCAGTGCTCTTAATTGATGAGCCATTAAGCCCAGAAGTGAAGTTTATTGGTTGTAATGTGGGAAATCTGAGATGGGCCATGTTTCCTAACTGCTGTACCAAGGAGATCCTATAGGAGTTGACCACAGAGGATGACTTAGCACAGACACTGTGGAAACAGACACTGGGATAGGAATATGGCTTTGAGGCAGTCCTAAGCCAGAACAACGAAGCAGGGGGAATTTGGGGAGCAGCCATGTAGAAATCTCTGCTTATTTTTTATCTGCTTATTCTCCGTCCATGTTCCTGTTTTCTCATTTGAACCTCCTGAGTCACACTGATGGGCGGCACTTGGCTGTTTGCCCCCGGGTTGGTCAAATCTTCCTGCCTGCCCCTTGTATCTTTGTCTTTGGATGCTTATAGTTAGATAGTGAAGGGCACTTTCCAAGAGAGCTGACACGTGAAGAAAGTTCTTTGCCTAGATTTCGGAAGCAGTTGAGTATTGGGGAATGATGTTACAGAGAGGAAGTGAGTCTTGAGGCCGAGCCTCTGACTTCACCAAAACAAGTGCTTTTAATTACTGAGTCATCTTGAAGATGATGACATGGTTATGTTTCTGCCTTTTGAGATCAACACGTTTGTGGAAGATTGAAACCCTTCCCTTTCTTATCAGTGCTCACAGTCAAATAAATGGCAGAAATTGCTGCAAAATATATAGAGACCTTCCAAGCAGCAAAATTCTTCAAAGCAGAGTCGATTTTTAATGATTGAAATTCAAGAAAATTTCTAATCAGCAAAATAATTATGCTAATTAATATAAAAATATGGTAAAGTCTACTATCATTGACTTCAAGACCACAGTCAGCATAAAGGGTTTTAATTCACTTTCAGGAAAACCGTTCTGTGTATCTAGTATTGCTTTTTGTAAGAGTGAAGATAAATTGGATGCTTATCAAAACCCTGACGAATTATTTCAGATAGTGAAACAATCCCTCAACTTATATTTGTAATATAGACATTTACTGCATAATATTTATATGTCAGTCTATTATATTCAGTGATTTTTTTGAGATATGTATATATATATATATATAA
This sequence comes from Eospalax fontanierii, assembly GCA_035773235.1. NCBI lineage: Eukaryota > Metazoa > Chordata > Mammalia > Rodentia > Spalacidae > Eospalax > Eospalax fontanierii. Next base: position 28,325,742 of record CM069539.1, on the reverse strand, counting down.
AATGTATTCATGATTATTAATGAATGTGTTAATACATTGCAAAGCTCCAAGATTTAGAACTGTCTTCGAAGGAACTTTAGATCAGTTTGAACTTATAGAATATAATCTTGAAATAGTCAATAAAAATAGTATGCGGTTAAGCAAAATAAAAGTATATGGAAAATTGGTAACTAGGGGAGGAAGAGAATGACTTAGTTCAAGTATATATATTTTTTCTGTGCTTTCCCTAAAAAAAATATTTTTAAAGACAGGATCTCCCTGTAGCCCAAGCTGGCCTGGAATATTCACTGGTGTATAAGTTAATCTGTATGATCAGCTGCAAATTCAGCATTATTATCCTTTCCACAAAAAGACAATGAAATTGCCTTGATTAGGTTAAATGACAAATTCATCCTGGAAATGAGGAATACAGCAGGGTTTAATTTCATATGTTTGCACTTCAAGTTCTTGCTTTCCGGTGCTAAATACTTTTATTAAAAGATCTTTTGGTAAATTACTTGGTTCACATTTGTTGGCATTTCTGAAAAAGTCAGTCTTAGGCTATTGACTGTTTTGTTGGTTATTTTTTCTTAAACTATCCTTAAAGGATTTCCCATTTATCTAATCACTTTGTTCAGATTTCAGATGCATTTCCAATGCACTCTTTCACTTAGCTTCTGATGCTTAGCTTTCTACCTTTCTCCTTATCTTACTTGGAAGTCTTGCTGATAGTTCATGACTTTGTCTCACGTCCAGCTCTTGACCTCCGTCCTCCTCATTTTCCCACTTTGTCTCTCTTTGTTCTATTCCCCTGTGCTTGAAAACCCCAACACATTCTGTCTGTGCTTTTCCCCTAGTGCTCTTTCTGAAAGCAGAGATTCTAAATCCCTCTTTTCATTCTGTCATACATTATCATCAAACAGGGCCCTAGGAATTAGGATTCCTACTGGAGACATCACCCTGGGAACGAAAAGGGCCTGTCCCAAGAGCCTCTGCCTCTAACACCAGGAGAAAAACTCATCCTCCAGTTCCAATAACTTGGGCCCAGCTGAGCCTATACAGACACATTTCCTGGCATTTGTTTGATCTTTTCTGCAATTTGTGTCATGAATACATTATGGGGAATACTTTTGTGTCTTTTCACAATGCCAGAATTTATTGAATAACAATAAATTCACAGAGTACAGAGGTTTCATTGGTGGCAGTTTGCCAAGTGGTCCCCCTTTCTTTGATAGCGCTGACTGATGCAAATACAGGCTCTTTCATTCTGATCTCTCTGTGTGTTATGTGCATGGGTGTGCATGTGTATGTGTAGAGAATGGGTGTAGTCACTCATATGTGTTCATGTGATGAGCAGAGATTGATGCTCCATGTCTTCTTCTGTCACCCTCCACCTTATATTTTGAGATGCATTCTTTCACTGAACCTGGAGCTCACATTTTGGATAAATTGTTCACCAGTGAGCTTCAGACATCGTCTTAATTTTGTTCCCATAGCAATGGGGCTACAGATGTACTTTGCCATGCCCACATTTACCTGGATGCTGGCGATCCACACTCAGGTACTTACTCTAGTTTCATTTCTATTGTTGTGTTACAAAAGGAGACATGATTAGCTCACAACTCCAAGTCACAGTCCATTATCACAGGGAAGTCAAGACAGCAGCTTGTCATATCACATCCATAGTCAAGAGCAGACTATGTTTTGTTTGTTGTGCTCACCTTGATTTCTCCACTCAGATAGTTTAAGACCTCCTGCTTGGGGAATGGCCCTATACACAGTGGGCTGGCTCTTCCCACATCCAGTCACTTAATTAAGACCACCCCCCAGACATGCCCACAGGTCAACCCAATGTAGAAAACTGAGACTCTTTTCTCAAGATATGGGTCTTTCACAGTTAAACCATCACAGTCCTCATGCTTGCATAACAGCACTTTACCCACTGATGGCACTTTTAGTCCAATCTTAACTATTACTATTAACTCTCAGATCACACAGCACACATCATACCAATAAGTATATCACATATAGAAACATATACACACCTGTAACTTATAGAGTGGCTATGAAGGGTTACAAAGGCCACATTAGCATTCAAGAAGTTTCAAAGAAGCCCGAGAAGCAGAAGGGATGCTGATGGAGATGCAAAAGGAATCTTTCTGGGGGACTAGGGGAAAGATAGCTAACCCTGCAGGAGTCCTGCTGGAGGTGCTGCTGCTTCAGTCATAGAGCCAAACTGCAGAGTCAGAGCTGAGCTACAGGAATGAAGTGTGGTGGAGGCTGTGGAGATGAAGGGCCCAGGTGAATAAGTGGGCAGATGAAAGGCAGAGCCACACAGATGAATCAGCAGACTGACAGTTGGCAATTTGAATAGACCATGTTAACAGCAGGGACTGAGTTGAGCTGTAACTCCTGGGAAAGTTAGGAGTTCTTTGCCTGTAGGTGCCTCGATGCACACAGGGATCAGGTGACAGATGACAGGAGCCATCACCCTCACAGCCTTAGGTATCCTTCTCTTTGTAGGTCCAGATGAGGGAGTGTACCGTTTCCTTAGTCTTGTATGTCTGATAAGTTCTTGGGTCTGGTTTTTCTGATATGGTTTAAACACTCATATGCTTCTACAGACCCAATTTACTTTGATAGATTTACATGGTGGCATCTTTCTACTACTAGGAATAAGTCGTGTATCAGTCTGTCCTGGGTGGTTGTTATCTAACAGATGGTGGTGTTTACAAGTTCCTCAAGGTGCCAAGTCATTCTCCATCCTGAAAATGGAGTCCAATGATACTTGTAAAAGGAATGCTTGCAAAAGTCTCTCAGAGCAAGCCACAGTCTGAAAAACCACTCTTTTACACATTATAAAGTAACAGGGCACAGGTTGATCACAGTTGTAATATTGCTGGGTAGGGGGTAGGGGGCAGACAAGGCAGAAACAGATTGAGAATTTCTCTCTACTGAATTTTGGCTAGAACAGTAAGTAAATTCATTTTCCATTGGTATGCACATCATGTTATTTTTATCTTAATGTGCATAAGCATTGGCCAGATCCTGGCTTTCCGGCTGGAGACTCTGGTCATGACAATGATTCCTCACTCTTCACCCTTTTCTGTCTCTCTTGCTGTGCAAAGTCTTTCCTTGCCTTTGGTCTTTTCTGCTATATCCTATTGTGAAACCACTTTTATTTATTTTATGAGAATTCCATGTATGTATACAATATTTAGATCTTATCTGCCTCCCAGTACTCCCTTTCAAATCCTACCTGGACTCTTCCCCCACCAAAATATCCTCCTCTGTATTAGTTCCTTTTCTGTTGTTATGATAAAATACTAGGAACAAAAGCAACTTGGAGGAGAGAAGGGTTTATTTCATCTTACAGCTCTAGAGGGTGTACAGTCCATCATGGTGGGGAAGGCATGGCGGCAGGAATATTGTGGCATCACTAAGCCACATTGCAGTTGTACCTGAATGAAGACAGAATCTGCCTCAGCATCTGTTTTAAGGCTAAAGGGTAATTCCTTCAGATGTCTCATGGAACTGTGCTATTGAGTCAGGCCTCATTCATTCTTTTATTGCAACAGCATTTCCAGAATGCACTGGAGAACTAGAAGCTAGGATCTGCCCCTTATCAGGGAATCTTGCTCTTTCATCCTTAGGCCCAGAATCATAGACACACACACACACACACACACACAGTGTCAAACAGGTGTCTCAATTTTTCTCATTGTTTTTAATGAGAAATACATGCTCCTTTTAGTGCTCTGTTACATAAGTCATTCACATGGGAATTCATACATAAATCTGTTCATTCTATCTTTCACTGTCTTGGGTGGAGGACAAGAAGGAGTCCTGCGGGTTTAAGGTCATATGCCCATGTCGCAAGATGAGAACATGGCTCAGTGAGCCTGTTTGGAGTATGAACAAGAGCTTTTTGGTCGAAAGGTTAGGTAAATGTTATTAGTTCAGATTATGTCTATACAGTTAAAGTCATTCCTACAGAATGTGAGAATGTGAGGCTGGCCTGGCAGTAAGGCTACAGAAAAATCATATTATATTTGCACATATAAAGGAGAGAGAGAGAGAGAGAGAGAGAGAGAGAGAGAGAGAGAGAGAGAAAGAGAGAAAGAGAGAGAGAGAGAAAGAGAGAGAAAGAAGAACAAGAGGCCAGGCTATAAAACCTCAAACCTCAAAGTCCATCCTCAGTAATGTGTTTTCTCTGCCAAAGATCTACCTCCTAAAGGTTCCATAACTTCCCCAAACACTACCAACAACTGGGGATCAAGTGTTCAAATATATGAGCCTATGGGAGACATTTCTAATTTCAACTATTGTATTTATTTTAAGGCCCAATAGGCTTACAGTCATCGCATGATGCAAAATAAATTTTGTTAACTTCAAAAGTCTTTAACAGTTTCAACATAGTTCAAAATCCAGAGTCCAATGTCTCTTCTCACACTTATGGCCATATTATAACTACTACTCCCTGTAAAATCAAAGAGAAAATTGTGTACTTCCAATATACAATGAAGCTGAATATACATTTCTATTACAAAAGGGAGGAATGGAGACATTGTGTGGAAAGATTGAATCAAAGCAAGATTAAAACACTGCAAGGCAAACACCAAATCCATTAGCTCTATGTCTGGCATCTGGGGCTTCAGTTTCAAAGGGCGTAGGTGGGTCTGCCCCCAGCTTTGCTGCCTGCAACGTCCATCTCTCCCTTGTTCTGGTTTCATATCCAGTATGCATCTTTTCTTGGCAGATGCCTCAGGGCTCTGGCATCTCCATCATCTTGGGCTCTCAAGGTAACTCAGGCTTCATCTTTTACAATTTTATGTGATGGCCTCTCATTTCTTCCTTGTAACAACTCTAATCTGCTGCACTTTACCTGGCTTCAGCAGTTCTCTGAAACCAGAGAGGAGGGTCTATGACATCCTCAGTCTTGCATCTTCCTTGTTTACAAACCTCGTACCAAGCATGTATGGCTCTGCTTGAGGCTGCAGCCAGGTTGGGATAAGCCCAGGACCCCTTGAACCACAATCTCAGCAGCCTCTGTGTGCTGAAGCTGTTGTAAAACTTTCCTAGGCCTTTGCTTCCTAAGAACAGAAAACTCTTTTATGCTCTTCCTTCACTAATTGGAACCTTGGCTGGGTGGGGTCTTGCCCTCAGATTATTGTTCCAGTGCAGAGCTAAGGTCTCTTTTTAGTGGTGATAATCTCTTAAATAGTTACAGCATTTTTTTCAGTACATGATTTAACTGCCATCTTAAGATTCCTAATACTCTTTTCCTTTCCAAATTTCATATTGTTTTTATTTCTTTCTGTCCCACCTGTTGCTCTTTTTTATTGAAGACCTGCTTAAGAGTAATCAGTTATGGCCATGCCACAGATTCAATGTTACAATGTCTTGAAATTTCCCCCAACAAAGAAATAAGTCCATTACATTTTTTTAAATTTATAAATTTTTATTGAAAATTTGGATATTTCAAATGCAACATCTCAGTCATCTTCACACCCTCTTTCCCATTCACACCTTCCCAAAGCTCCCTGAGTCATGGGTTTTTGACCAGGTTTACAATTCCAGGCATAAATTCTCTCCTGTGGAGCAGGCCTCAAAACCAGAGAGTGATTGGTTATACACTGCAGACATGCCATTAAAGTCTGTACATCTTTCTTGGCAGGTTGGAATTATACCATATGCGGGGTCCAGTACGAGGTAAGACAACTAATATATTTTCTTTCCCAGAAACCTACAAATCATCTTCAGTCACTATGAAAGCTAGTCAGCAGGAACGAAGTTCTTATTTGTATTATTTAAATTTATTTACTTTTTCTACACAGGATCTCAGGTAATCCAGGCTGGGGTCAAACTCACTATATTACAGCAGAGGACTTTGGCCTCCTAATTTGCTTTCTTCAACCTTCCAAGTGCTGGGATTGCAGGTGTAGGGCACCACAGCCCAGATTTTACTTATTTTATAGAACTTTTGAAGTAATATAATTAAAATATCTAATTTTTCATGACAATAGTAACAATACAAAATGATTTGCTGTTTTTTTTTTCCGTGCTAGAAGTTGCTTCATTTAGTCATTAAAGTGGTCCTCTGCCTTCTGATTATTTCTCTCATTTTAACATAAAACAGTAAGAATTCACAGAAAGGTTAAAAACATTTTCCAAGATCACAGTTGGTAAGTGGCAAAGCCAGATTTGTGGTGAGACATATCAGATCCCAAAGTTCACATTCTGAGTTTGTTTTTAAAAATATCTTGCTTATTATTTTTATCCTGTGTGTGTGAAGGCAGTGCCTACATGTATATAAGTGCGCCTGTGTTATGTAGTGGTCGAGGAGGTCAGAAGAAGGTGTTAGATCCCCTAGAACTAGAATTACTGATGGTTGTCAATTGCCATGTGGGTACTGGGAACTGATCCTGTGTCCTCTGAGTCATCTCTCCAGGCCCTGAGTTCTTAATTAATGTGCACAGTGAAAGGAAGAGCTACTAACAATTTTCCTCAGATGCTAGGTATAATAATAACTCACCGTGGATTATTGTCCCATAATAACAGGGAAAAAAATTTAAAGCCAGCTAGCACATGCCTTTAATCTCAGCACTCAGGAGGCAGAGGCAGGAAGATCTCTGTGTGACTGAGGCCAACCTGGTCTTACATAGTGAGTTCCAGGTCACTTGGGCCTACAGGGAGACCTTGTCTGAAAAATCAACAAAAAATTTAATCTAAGGGACTAAGATGTTCCTCAATAACAAAATAAGCTCACTAAGATTTTAAGGAACTAGAAAAGTATAGCAGGTTCGGAAATGACCCCAGGGAACTGCACATTATGAAGAAACAAAAGTAAGAAGAGTTCATATGGGAGATGCCTGTACTAGACTGTAATTTCCTTTCTAGCATGAACCATCATGCCTTTTGTATTGCTGCATTTGACATTTTGTATTACCAAATACATTTATTAAAATTTATTTAACCTTAAGTGGATTAGGTATGCCTCTGGGTTAGGTTCACTGAGGTGGGAAGATTTACCTTAACTGCTGACAGATTAGTTTAAATCTGCTTAGTTTCTCAGGAGTTAATTGAGGTAATGTTCTGTTAATGGAGTCATGTCTGACGCCATCTCTTCTCCCTGGCTAGGCTTGTGCTTCTTATGCAAGTTGGGAGCCTAATGATAGTTAGTGGTTTGCTCTGGACCATACTTACTATTCATGATCCTCTAGAAGTCTAAGAGCGAATACATGCATGAGCATATATGCGGAAATATTGTATGCAAAGCTTCTCACACTACAGAAATGGAAGCAGGAGGTCAGTTTTCTGAGCTTAGAATTTTGGAAGCTAGAAGTATTGTGAAAAAGGAGAGAAAGTCAAAATGGTTGTTTTCTGCTTGCTGCTTATATTGGAGCAAGTGATTAGGAAACATGACTTTATAGAAACCTGTCTGAGATTCACTTGAAAAAGAAGTTGTCATGGCAACTGTCTCTGAAGCAACAGACAAAATCCCGTTAGAGCTTCCAGAGAACCTCCAACGTCTTCTTTGCACTTAGATCTTAAGAAAAGCCTGCCTTATGGACTAATTTTAATTTTGTTTTAATGAATTGCTTTCCTTTTTCTTCATGAAGTGGGTTTGGGATCCTTTAGAGTCCCTTGGGGATGTGGACAGTTCTGTGTCATTTTGGTGAAGCACTGTGATTGCCGAGTTGGAGCTGAGGTGACCAGGTCTTCACATGGCCTCAAAACACATAGGATGGTGTGGTATGATTTCTTGCCTTGAAGAAGATAGGCTTCTGATTTTGTGTAACTATTTTACAACTTCTCCAAGTCCATTTCTTCTCTTAATTCAGGACGCAAACTCTATTTACCATTGTAGCTTCAATTTCCTCAAATTCAGAGATTTATTTCATGTCTATGAAATCAGTTATCCTTAAATATATAAAACATCCTGATTGGGTTATAAAAGACAAATTTATAGAGAAGAATTTATTTATATAAATTCCCTGTATTTGTGAAATCATTTATTGAAGACGGTTTTGACAGTATGTACATCTTAGTGGAGACAAGACTTGTGCTAGAAGAAAAAGTTAGGTGCTGTCAGTAATGTACCTTGAGTAAGAAGCTCAGCAAGAGTTTATGAAATTTTGTGGTAGAAATCAGGGACTACTCAAAATTTCGTAATGTATTAACTGTGTGTCCACACTTTAAAGTGTAAAATCACACCTAACTGATAAAGTTCTTGTAATTAATAAGAGACAGAATTATTTGTACATTGCCATCGGATCCTTGGATTTCATGGCAATGGAGGGTTCTGGGCTGGATGTAGCATTGTGTTCATGATAAGTGCTTCAACACAGAGCAGTGAGATTATATCTTTTCATAATGCTTTGTTTTTAATTATGCACAACATTTGCAACTTGAGTGCAAATAGGTCATTAAAAGCCACAGGATCAAGGGTGGTAGAGGGGCAGACTCCCAGCAGCGGATCTGTGGGGACTCTGTAATTAGCTCACTGAGATCTCAGCCAGAATCAAAGTCTTTAGACTCCTGTGACCCACAGTGCTAGAAAAGGATGGGATCCCTTCCCTGTGGAGACTGTAGAAGAGTTGTGGAGGAAAGTACAATCAGAGAGCATGTTCTATGGTTCAGCTAGAGAGCCAAGAAAAACTAGGTTTTGATCCTAGAAGCAGGAAAACAGAAGCAGAGGGGCCACCTTCTTTTTCCCCTGGGCCATTTGTGTCTGAAGGCAGTAGAGAACTATGTTCCGTTCCGGGGAGGGTGGAAGGTGAGTGCCTGCCTGCCTGTGGAGCTCACAGTGTCCTGCTGAGACTAGTTAGAAGCTGAAAGCACAGGAGCCAGGAGGTTAGAGTTCATCTGCAGCTTGCTTAGGCTTAGGGTCCTCACCTGTAGATGGCAAAGTGGTAACGCCACACAGCGTTAGACACATTCAGTAAGCATTTCTCTGCTATTTAATTAGCTTTTAATGAACACCTTAGACATTTACTCAGTTACTCTGCTCGTATAATAATGGTGGTCCAGGACAAGCTCCAAGTTACACAGCTTCATCCTCTTGTTTGCCTACTAGTCCCCAGTGTGGGAATATCTGGGCAGGGTCAAATGGCCTCTATCATTGTATAATTACTCCAGAAAATGGAATTTAGGTTCTGTCAACAACTTCATCTGGACTGTAGAGGAAAGGGAGTACACAAAAGGGGGTCACAATAAAATTGGGTGCCTCTGAATTGTCTACCACGTCTAAGTTCAAAACTGTGTGGACCCTCTGCGTTATATCAATCTTCACTCTTTAAGAAAAAATTTACCCTCAGACAGTTGCCAGAATAAAAGCACTGGGAGACTGTGGAAAAGAGACAGGGATGAGGAAATGCTGTCTTCTTGAAGCCCTGAAATCTCTGTTCAGAGGTGTTCTCAAGAACGAGGGGGTTCTAGTCTTTTTCTCTGTGACTCTTCGTTTCTCTCACAGACCTTCCTGGAGGACAGTTGGTAGCTGAGAACTCCCTTTCCAGGATAAAATTCATGTTCCAGGCTTCACAGACCAACTAAGACTCCAGATCCTACTCTGCCTGCTCCTATGTTCCCATGTGGTCACCATGTGATGGGGTTGACCTCTCTACTGCAGACTCCCATGGATTTGTTTTCTTTTCCTCTTGAAATTGTCCTTCAGAGATTTTAGGTTTTACCATTAGCCCCTCAAAGCTGATGATGATTTATTACAAAGCAGCTCATATTTCTTTTGGCGAGTGTATGAGTAAGCTGTCGTTTTTTATTGTGTCTGAGTCCTTCACCCTGTCAGTGATTCTGGATGCTAAGTGTGTAGCCAGCTGTAGCCCTCTGATGTACAAGGTTGCCCTCTCTTGGCAGATGTGTTTACTTCAGTAGTGGGGTGTATTTTACCACGAGGAGTTTTAGAATTATGGCCCTCGTAGGAAATACAGTATTCTGACATTTTGTCAGATAATTTCATCAAACACTACACTTGACATGGTTTTCCTCCTTGGGTGCTCCGTGAAAGCTTTTCTATAAATTTACTGGTGGCTTTTATTGCTGTGGCCATTGGCTCCTGTTCATTGTTGCCTACTCGGTCTCTTCTCTCTTATCCTGGCCTGTCCTTCCTTTCCCATTTCTTCTCCTCACCTTCTCTCTTCCTTCTTTCCTTCTTCCCCAACTCCTTTCTGTCTGTCTGTCTGTCTGTCTGCCTCTCTCTCCACTCTCTCTCTATGTAGTTCTACCTAGCCTGGCACTTGCTATGTACACCAGGCTGACCTCTGACTTGTAGCAGTCCTTCTGCCTCTGCCTCTCAGCCTCCCAAGTTCTATGGTTACAAATGTGTGCCACCACAGTGGGTGTGCCAGTTTTATCTAATTTTTTAATGTATTTTCTCCAGCAATTTTTTTTTTTCGCATTACTTCCACCAAAGACAGAGCTCAAATTCCTAGAACTTGAAATTCCCACATAATTACATTTTTCCTTCCTTTGGATCCATATGTACCTCAAACTGCCTTATTTAACAAAAGCCAGGGGAAAGTGTCTTCCCTGTTCTCTACCACTGGCTGAATCCATGTTTGCTCATTAATATATAGCCTGAGGAATAAACATAGCAAACTCCCCGAAGAAAAATTTGCAGAATTACTTATTCTTATTTGTTTGTTTTGAAATCATGTAGAGGATTCAAAACCTTTTTATTATTGTGCATTTATTATCATCATTATTTGTCCAATGTTGGGCCTCATGGGTCCAGACATATGGCCTGGTGCAGCTTTCTGAGCCTCACTCGAGTTTTGCAGCCTGTCTCTGACACTCCACTTCGCATAGGAGTGACTCAGCAAGGCATAACAAAATGGCCTCTACCTGGCTACAGCCTACATGGTGAAAATGATTGGTCCTTCACTTCCCATGTTTTTAGCCCAACCCCTACCCTATATAAGACTGTGCCTGACGCAATAAAAAGAGTCCCTGCTTCGACAAGACTCCCGACTCGGTGTGGTGATTTTCTCCAGAGTGGAGAGGGGTCCGGGTTACCGACACTTACCATCTTGCTCAGCCCCCTGGAGGAGACCGGCTGGACCGACTTCTCCACCACTCTACCTGCTGGTGAGAACCTGGCACTCCAACAAGGAATCCAAGCTCCAGGGTCTCCAATTCTGTATGTACAGGGAATTGTAACTCTTTCTCTTAGTGGATTTATTTTCCTTTGTTCTCATCCATAATTCTTCTTTTCTTATTTTATAAAATAGCTTCTATAACTATAAAATAGTTATTGTTAAATAGGTTCAGGGATCATTTCAGTTGTACAGTACACTTTAGAGATTAAGAATTTGCATGTTATCCAAAACCAAAAATACCTAGTGTTGGAACTGGAATCCAGGCTTGAATCTCAAATTTATTGTTTCCTATTTTGAAGTATTTTATTGCCTCATCTCTTTCATGGGAGAGTTTATTTGACATACTAGTTGATCTAACACATTTAAGTAATTTCATGCTATTTTTCATAGGATAATTTTTATATTATACTTTATAAGATTGTGGGAAGTATAACATTTTGTTGATTTGGTCTTGTCAAAATGACAGAATTGATATTGGATAAAGAGTACAAGGGATGTATGTTTTGTTTTATATAGGAACAAATGTGGTGACCACTAACTTGGTGGGTAGATCCCTGGGACACAGTCTAGTGGAATACACCATCTTAGGGAAAGACATATTTATGACAAAGAACTTGTATTTAAAATATATGAAGAGGTCAGGAGTGTCTTGGAGAGCTCCCAAACAATACAGGCCACTGTTCTTAGTTGCCCACCAGCACTAGCTGGTAAGACTCTATTGCTGAAGACACTTCACACCTTGATCATGGAACATGGAGAAATCAAGCTGGTACTGTACAGAAAACTTCTTCCCTGCTGACTAGCTTTCAGAGTACCAGAGGTGCTATGCTGGCTGCTGAGGGAAAAAGTCAACAGTCTTACTAGCTGTGAACCTTGCCAGCTACAAATGACCAGTCTGATAAGACATATCCATGATGCAATAGTGATATAAATGTTACAAGTCAACCAACCACTTTCTGATTGGATTTAAGGCTTTCTCCACAGGAAGAAACACATAGTTGGTAGTATAACTCTGACCAAGAATCCATGGCTGTGTAGCTCATAAGTCCCAAGGTGAACCCATTACTACTATTTTGCTAAACGAATATATCAAACTTCCCTTAAAATACATATATTTGTAATCTCTATATCCACAGATTATTATAGCTTTCAGTCTTCATCAGATAAACTTCTATATGCCATGGAGAGAGATAGATGCAGAAACACGATTGGTCAAAGTAGAGAGAATATTAGCTTTTTGTCTGAGGTATAAGTTACATACATTTTCATACACTTAGTGATTTGACATATAACTTCTCTGAGGTATTTTTTAAAAGTTGCTTTCAATTAAATTTATCATTAATCTTTTCTGGTATTTTAACCAAAGTTAGAAATGTTTTATAGCCTCTTAGGTTATGGAACAATTTACTCAGTATTTCATACTGTTTGAATGATTTCATTTTTTTTAAGTAGGTAGGTGTCTGGTCTATTTAACTGTTATGTGGTGTGAAGAATGGATCCAAGTTTATCTTTTTCCATACGCTGGTTTACTTATTCTATTGTCATTTATAAACCTGTCCGTTTTTTCCAATTTTGAGCTCTTGCCTTTATCACATAGCAAATGTCATAGGCTGTGTTTCTTTCCTGTTCTATTGTCTATCTGTCTATCAGTATTCCAGTTGCACACTGCTTTAACTATAGAAACATCACCATACTCTCATATACTTAAGGTGGCTCCCACATAACTCTTCTTTTGGAGATGTGTTGAGTATTCATGCTTAGCCATAACTTTTGCAATAAATTTGTCTAGCTCCAGCAAAAATCCCAAAGATACAGATGCACTGAAGCTTTTAAAGAAGTAAATGTAGGGAGAACCCACACCTTGGGATCTTGAACCTTCTAGTTTTGAAGTGTGATATAGCTTTCCAATTTTTTTCAGGTCTGCATCAGTATCTTTGGGAGTGTTTAAAATTTCCCTCATTTCTGTTTTATATATTTATTATTGTTTTATATTTGGGGATGCTAATGTGACTGAAATGAGAATCTTATCTTCCATTAGGTTTCCTGATTATTATCTGTGTACATGAATTCTATTAGTAATCATGTAAATTTTAAAATTTGCAATATAATCTATTATCTGTACAATTTTTATTTCAAAATTTTCTTTTTGATTAACATGATAATTATATGTTTATGAAGTTCAATGTGGTGTTTCCATTCATGTATTTATTGTATGAAGATCAAATCAACATAGTTAAACTTGGTCATTTTTTTGTTGTATGTTCAATAGCTATACAAATTTTCACAGTTCATTCCAGTTTTTTATTTAATAAAGTCTTCTACAAACAGAAATATTTGTGTTTATTTCCTTTTGACCTTTATGCCTCTCGCATTCCCCTTTATTTCAGCATTTACTAATAACTTCAACACAGTCTTAAACAATAGTGAAGGCTTTAGGTATCATGGTTTTGTTCTTGCTTCTTTTCTAATCAAGAATGATTTTCAAATTAAGTTGTGTGTATGTGTGTGTTGATCTAAGATTTATGTATATATGTATATATATATACATAAACATATATATATATATATATATATATATATATATTACTATTGTATAGTTTGATTCTGGAATGCCCTCCAAAGCCTCATAAGCTAAAACCCTGCATGAGGCTACTGTGAACTTCTGAAGATGGTGGAAACTTTAGGATATGGGGCCTAGGTAGAAGAAGTTAGGCCATTAGTGTGTGTTCTTGAAGGGAATATTAGGACACTGGCTACTCTCCTTTTCTCTTTGCTTCCTGGTTGCCATGAGTTGAACATGTCACCATTATTTTGTGTTCCCACCATGATGTACTATGCTCAAAACAAATAAACAAACAAAAAACAAGAAGTAAAACAAAACCTCCAAAACCACAGGACAAGGCCCAAGAGGCCTTGAATGAAAAATTTTGAAACCCTGAGCAAAACTTAGCATTTCCTCTTCTAGTCATGAAATGGAAGGAGTCGTACTGTCAAAGCTCAATTTATTAATTAAATGGTTTTAATTGAAAATTTAATTTTGATGTAATTGCAGAACATAGGCAGCTGTAAGAATCAACAAAAGATCCCACAGACCTTTATTAACTTTCTCCCAGGGGTATCACTTAGTAAAACTACAGTATCACAACCAGAATATCGCTGCTGGCACAGTCAAAATACATTAGAATTCACCACTATAAGGATCCTTTGTTTCTAGTGCCTTTTTATATCCACACCATCCTCCTCCAAAAAGGAGCAGATTATTCATGCATATTGCAACTTGGGTAGATTTCAATAGAAGTATGCTGCATGAGAAAAAGCCAATCCCAAAGATTAAATACTGTATGATTCCTTTTATGTAACATGTTTGAGATAAGGAAATTATAGAAATGGGGGCCTATTAGTGGTTTTTTAACCTGAAATTATATGTGCTATGCCCACTGCAATTTTTAAATACTATATTTCTTCTCATGTTCATGAGAAAAATATGTAGAACTATTTAAGAAGATAAACCTATAAAAATAGCATCGTCATTTAATTAACACTGTGTTTTGGAGGAAAACTTTTATAGCAATTGAGTATAACTTCATCTTTATATTCATTTTCAAATGTAAAAATTATGAAAATATAGAATAATTACTCAATAAAAGTATGAATCATTCATATTGTGAACTTATGCTTTAGCCAAAATAATAGAGAATATGTACTGAATTTTGCCTCCCAAAGTGAGGTATCTTTGGAAAAATGTCACAGTGGTTGTGTGATTCTTCCCTGCTGTCTCTACACAGCACATTTCTGCTTCCATAGACCCAATGGTAAAATGACATTTACTTCCCTCTTCCTCATGTATAGGCTTTGAATCTTTTGGGAGTGAGTTTTCATTGTTATTTAACACTGAATCTTTGGAAGTTTTGAAAGTTGTAGGCAGTTTTACTGAAAAAGATGTCTTGATGAGCTTGTAAGCTCTCTAACTAATTGATTGCCAAGCACACAAGGATGCCCTTAGATATCCAAATATCCCTTGCAGGGAGTCACAGTAAAGATACCAGCTTAGATTCAACTTTGTTCCCTAGGCTGAGTCTGAAAAAGGGGGCTTATGCTTCTAACCTTGAGATGTGTAGTCTTTATTGAAAAACAAAATTCTGTGTAAAAGTAGAGTGTGTTGTGTATTAAAGAAACTTTTAGGTGAGTACTCAAAGGAAGTTACCTCCAGTACTATGATCTATACCCATATAAAGGTCTTCCTTTAACTACCACTCAATGGCCCACACACCATGGATGGATGCAACTTCCTGTCTTTAGTTATAGATGAGTCTCCAGGCACAAACATGATTTCAGATCATGATTCTCAACAAACTATGCTTTCTAAAAACTTGCTTGAAAAGCTGGAAGATTCTATGATCCTGTGCTGTGACTGACAAACTATTCTAGACAAACTGTGTTTTTATCACCCTGTTTCTTCTCTCCTCAGGCAAACCATAAAGTTGTTCTTTTCTTTTAGTAAAGAATAAGGTAAATACATGCACCTCATTTCACCTCCTGGAACCAAGGACTACACCAGTGATTTTAAAATTTAGGTGTGTATAGTAGCAACTCTCTTATCCATGGGGGCATATTTCAAAGTTATGTTTTCTTCTATATACAAGTATCAATTATAAAGCTTAATTTATAACTTAAATACAGTAAGAGAATGACAATGACAATAATATAGAACAATTCTCACAGTGGTCAGTTCTTCCTTGGCTCTGGTGGAGAATGGGTGGGTCCATGACTTGTCATGGATATAAAAATCCAATTCCTGCTCTGAACCTTTGTACAAAATGGTGTAGCATTTGAATAGAACACATGGACATTCTTCTTTATACTTAAAATCATCTCTGTGTTATTTGTGATACTGCTTATAATATAAATGGATAGATTATTTAGGGTTTAATAAGGAAAAATGACTATATGCTTAGGGTTTTTTAAAAAATATTTTTGATTCACGGGTGGTTGAATTTTAACATATACAATCCACAGATGTAGGAGACCATACTTTAATAAAAGTTATTTTAAACTTGTATATTGGTTAATTATAGAATTATATGGTAAATATTTTTGAGCCATAGTTAACCATGGGTGACTAAACCCATGGATAAAGGTGGATTTCTGTAATAGAATCCCTTGGGGAAGATTTAAGTGCAGATTCTGTGTCCCATCCCCAGAGTTTCCAGTTTGGTAGGATTTTCATGGTATTCTGGATTTATAAACATAAATTAAAAAATTATTATTGTGTGTATATATATGTATATGATGTGTATGTGTGGGCACACATGCTGTGGCACACACGTGGAAGTCAGAGGAAATTTTGTGGAATTGGCTCTCCCTTCCCACTTTGGTATGGGTTCTGGGTATCAAACTCTGTTCCCTGGACTTGCATGGGAAGCACCTTTACACACTGAGCTACCTGATGGCCGGGACTAAAGAGCTTTTATGTCCAAGAAGTTCCCAGGAAATGCTTCTGCTGTTACACTGGGAACAAGTCTGAGAACCCCATGGCTGTAACATTGTCGTCTCCAGCCCCACTGGATTACCTTCTCAGCTGTTACTTTCTAAGAGTCTTCCTGTGAATTGGAGATATGCTGATAAATGAAGTATATATCTGTTTAACAATCATGATGTGTTATGACTCCTAAATACGGTCCTTCTGGAAAGAAATGAACCAGTCCCAGACTGGTTTTTAAAAGCTCCTCTGGCCATTTTCTGTCCCTCTTTCCTTACACAAATAGTGGCAGAGTAAGATGTCTTATAAGAGCTTATACACAGTAAGGTGCTAGTCAGTAGTTCCAGAATAGTCTACTCTTTTTGTTCTTGAAGTTCTATGTAGTATGGGAAAATAGGCTCTAAAACAGTTTACACTAGTTTATACAAGCATTGCATAGAATAACCCGAGTTTCTGGAAGCAAGATGTATTGCTGACTAGGCCAGGGAAAGATCTGTGCTTAGAGAAAAAATGTGGCTGTTCTCTTCACGTTTCTCTTTTTCTTATTTTATGTACCTATTTATTTTTGAGACAAGGACTTCATGTACAATCCAGTCTCATAATCTTCTTATCTCTTTCTCCCAAGTGCTGGGTTACAGGGATGGCTCAGAACATCAGTGTCTTTGTTCACATTGTAAATGATCTTTTCCAAGATAATTGGAATAAGTAAATGTCACAGCAGTGAAACAGTTCTAAGTTACATTTATGGGACTTTTGAAATAAGGACTTAACATCAGCCAGGTGCTAATGTGAAATAAGCAATGATTTTGGCTTTCAGAAAAGGAAACTTGGCTGGGGAAATGGTTTCTTATTTCTTTGTAGGTCAATTCTCTTTGGCCAAAAGCAAGTGAATCTTCTTAAATAGGTTCCTAATGTTCATGCCCAAGGAGATGTGAAATGGGAGCAAGCTTCTCTTTGCCCACATCCATGGCCTTCTCTTTCTTCAGGATTCATGTTACAGCCAGAGTCTAATCTCCAAGCAGCAGACCAATCTCCTTAGATTGGTCCTTCTTTTCAGAAGTGGCCTGGGTTCTGGACCAGTACTTGCATCCTCTTTCATATGTTATATCCTCTTCGGTAGGAAGGACAGATGTCCACAGGACTTTGGCAAGAACAGTACAGACTGTACAGAAGTTAGAAAAGCACATTGTGACTTCAGATCTAGGCAGGTAACTTCATCAGTATTGAAGCTGATCTGATTTTAAAATTAATTTAAAAAGGAGGAAACAGGATCTGGAAAGATGGATCAGCAGTTAAGAGCACTGGTTGCTCTTGCAGAGGACCCGAGTTTAGCTTCCAGCACCCATATATATGGTGGCTAACAACCATTCATAACCCCAGTTACAGGGGATCTAATGCCGTCTTCTGGTATAGTTACATACATGTAGGCAAAACATGTACACGCATAAAAACTAAAAATAAAATAAAAAATAAGAAACAAAATAATGGTTTCATCATGTCGTCTTCACATGTGTATCACTGTACTTTGTTGAGATTCGCCCCTCTCTGACTCTCTCCTTTACCCTCTCCCCTGCCACTGGCCTCCCTCCACCCTCCAATGGTCCTCCTCCACTTTCATTTCTGTGTGAACTTTCATACCTCACATTTATATTTAAATCAAGATTCTACATATGAAAGAAATGTCATATTTGTATATGTGATTCTGGCTTATTTCATTTAGCATGTTGACCTCCAATTCTGCCCATTTTCCTGAAATTGACATAATTTGATTCATTGTTATGATTGAACAAAACTCTATTACATGTATAGATGCATATATTGCATTTTATTTTCCTTTAAGAGTAAGAAGTAAATTTATTTGAAATAAGTTAATCATTATCAATGTATATGATTTCAAACACTTATAATTTTGCCTATTATACCAAGATTAATGAAGTCTTTAAGTGATCTGGACAGTGATTTGCAACTACAATGAACTCAGCCTACTTTTGCAAAAACATAAGTATGTTGAAGAATATCCCTATAACAAAGTGATGGCACAGTGCCTTTCTGTGGTACTTAAGCTGCTTAATTGGCCACTGCACCAATAAACCCAAGGAGATTCGGTAATTTAGAAACAGCACAATCAGAACAAATGCAAATTATCATTAACTTTAAAACTTTTCTGTTAACATACATTTCCAAATTCAACAGTAATAGAGGAAAACAATTTTTAAAACAATATTTTCTTATTTGTGTGTGCTATAAGATAAGTTAAATTCAAGGACTTAAAAACTGATGTTAAGAAGAAAGGTTATTGCATTCTTACATAATAAAAATATTTTGAGTTCTTGGTTTTCATGGAAGGCATTTCTCATGATGAACTGTTTAAGTTGTAATATGGTAAGCATAGATAATTCTCTATTATTCTAGATAAGAAATTATAATCTTATTAACAATTAGCATTAGAAAGAGATTATCATTTTTATTCATAGCTTTTTTTTCTACTTAACTTTTTAGTGGTTTTTGATATGTCCTCAATTCATCAAAAATATCTCAAGTATGTAATTCAATATGAAAAATAGTTTTATCTGAATCATTACTCATGTTTGAGGAGAATATTTATTGTATCTTTCTTTCGTTCCTTCTTTCCTTCCCTTTCTTTTTTTCTTTTTTTGAGACAGGGACTCACTATCTCTGGCTGCCTAGAACTTGCCATGTGGACCAGCCTGGCCTTGAACTCATAAAGATAAGCCTGCCTCTGCCTCCTGAGTTCTGGGATCAAAGGTGTGCAACACCATGCCTGCCCTTAACTTTTCTTTGTTTTAAAAGCATATTTACAATTAAAACAAGTAAAAAGATAGAATATAAAAAGTACAAATGTGGGCTAGTGGGTTGGCTCAGTGGACTAAGGTGCTTCTTGCTCAGCCTGATGACCTGAGTTTGATACCTTATTCATGTGTGGTAGAAGGAGAGAACCAAGTCTCACAAGCCGTCCTTTGACCTCCACATGTGCTCCATGGTATTGGTATACATGTGTCTCCAATAAATAAATATAATAAAGTATTTTCTAAAAAGAAGTATAGTCATGATAAAATACATTTTCTTTTACTGACAGAGAAAATTTACTTAAAATTTAAATCCTGCCTCTTTAAGGAAAAAATTCTCTTGTTAAATACTAAGTGTAACTGGAGAGATGGCTCAGTGGTTAAAAGCATTGGCAGTGGTTGAGAACTCTTAAAAAGGACTCAGGTTCGGGTCCCAGCATCCACACGATAGCTAGCAAACATTAGTAACTCCAGTTCCAGGGGCTCTGACCCCCTCTTTTGACTTTTGTGAGAATTGCAAACAAGTGCTGCACTTACTGCCATATGTAGGCATAACACTCATACACATAACATAAAAATAAAATCTACTAAAAATTAATATAATGTCTTAGTTACTTTTCTGTTATTGTGATAAAATGCCATGGCCAAGGCAGCTTATAGAAGGAAGAACTTATTTGGGCTTATGGTTCCAGAGAGATGAGCCCAGCATGGCAGGAGGCAGCTGTAGCAGAAAGCTGAGAGCTCATACCTTCAAGCCCTCCCAGGAAGCAGAGCGGGAAAGCTAGAAGTGGAATCAGTCTATGAACTCTCAAAGCCCACCCTTGGTGACCTACTTCCTCAAGCAAGGTCATACCCCCTAAAGGTTCTATGATCAAATAGCAAGTATTTGAGCCTATACATGGCGTCTCTCATTCAAACTACCATATCCCACTCCTTGGCTCCCATAGGCTCATGACGATATCATAATACAAAATGCATTTAGCTCAACTTCAAAAGTTCCTTAGCTGTTAATACCCTAAACACTGTGAAAAATACCAAAGTCAAAAGTCTCTTTTGAGACTCAAGATAGCATCTTTAACTGTAAATCCTGTAAAATAAAAAGACAAATTACATAATTCTAACACATACAATGTGATACAATGAATATTTCCCATTCCAAAAGGGAGGAATGGATGCATAGTGAGGAAATACTGGACCAAAGCAAGACCAGAACCCAGCAGGGCAAACACCAAATCCTATAGCTCCATGTCCGAGACTATTTCCAAAGGGCTTAAGAGGTCTGCCCTTCTGACTTTGCTGCCTACAACACACATCTCACTTTTGGACTGGTTTAACTCCATGTATGCAGCTCTCCTTGTCAGATGCCTCCCAGTTTGGGCAATTCCAATATCTTGAGGTCTCCACTGCAACCCAGACATCATGCAATAGCCTCCCAGCACCTTCTTCATGCAGAAATCTCCCTTCCATGTACTACCTGGTCTCAGCGGCTCTCTGAAATTGTAGAGGAAGAATCAATGACCTCTGCACTCTTATATCTTTCAAACCTCTAAAGTCAATATCTTGTGGAAGATACCGCCAAGTTCAGCTGCCAGCTTGGGATGTACCTTAACCCCTTTGAATCACATTAAAATCAACTTCTGTATATTGTTTTTTATTTTTTAGAACAGAAAATTCCTTGGGCTTTGGTCTAGTTACTTTCTATCGCTGTGATAAAAATACTGACCAAGATCAACTTAGGGAGAAATGGATTTATTTCATATATCACCCAGGTCACAGTTCATCACTAAGGGAAGTCAGGGCAGAAACTTAGGGCAGGAACCTAAAGGCATAGCAGACAGACCATGGAGGAACACTGCTTACTGGCTTGCTTCCTTGGTCGGTGCTCAGCCTGCTTTCATATTCAACAGAGAACCATCTTCCCAGAGATGATGTAGCTCACAGTGGGCTGTGCCCTCCCACAATCACTCAACAATCAAAAAAATGCCCACAGACAGAAATATTCCAATCCAATGGAAAAAAATTCCTCAATAAAGTTTCCCTCTACCCAGGTGTGTTAAGTTGACAACTGAAGCTGTCCAACACAATTGACCCCTGGTCAACTTGCACACAAACACATCACCATTAAGCATAATCTTTCCATTCCTTAGCCCCAAGATGTCTTGTTAATATTAATATTACATTATAAAACATAGTGCAATGTTACCAATTCCACTGTCTTTAAAAATTGCAACACTTTAAACGTTTAATGTCTCAGCTGGGCATGATGGTGCACACCTTTAATCCCAGCACTTGGGAGGCAGAAGCAGGCAGATCTTCTGGGCTCCAGAGTACTTGAACAGTTCTACTCACTTGACTCTGACATACATAGCATATACATCTTGTCTTGTAGGCTCATGATGGCTCCATTCCACACCTGTCGCTGTTCTTAGTGGTTGCTCCATGACTCTGGCATCTCCAATATGCTGGGGTCTCCTTTGTAGCTGAGGGCATACCTTCATCAATGGTCTCTTCTGGCATCTCAGGGTGTCAACCGTCAGTTTTTTTTATGACCCACTCATGAATTCAACACCAGTACCACCTGGGATACTCTTACATATTGCCAAGTTCTGCTGCCAGTTTGATGTACAGTCTTGGTCCCCTCTGTGTACTGATCATGAGGAAATACTTTCCAGAAAATTTCACTCAATGCTTGTTATTCCTACCTGTTTTTCAGTTCTGGATGCCCAGCATCAATTATCCTAGTAAAGTATAAAAGGTTTCACTTACAAAAATTCTTAATTCAAAATAGATCACAGAAACAGCCCTGATAGGGTTTTTACTTTCCTTTGAAGATTCACAAACTAGGCTTTTGTTGTGTACATCTTTTTTAGCATTAACTTCCAAGTTCCTACAGAACAGCTCACTGAGCTCTCTAAGCACTTTTCCAGCACAAACCTCTAAAAACTTCTTATATTCCCAGACACATATGGTCAGGTTCATCATAGCAACATTCCACTCTTTGGTACCAATTTCCGACTTAATTTCTATTGCTTTGATAAAGACAGTCATCAAAACCAACTTGAGGAGGAAAAGGTTTCTTTTCTCCCAGGTCACAGTTCATCACTAAGGGAATAAGGCCAAGAACTCAGGGCAGGAACCTGGAGGCAAGAGCTGAAGCACAGACCATGGAGGAACGCTGCTTACTGGCTTGTTTCCTTGGCCTGTGCTCAGCCTGCTTTCATATTCAACACAGGACCATCTGCCCAGAGGTGACACCGCTCACAGTGGGCTGTGCTCTCCCACATCACTTAGCAATCAAGAAAATGCCCACAGATATGGCCACGGTCCAATCCAATGGGGGAAATTCTTCAATTTAGGTTCTCTCTACCCCGGTGTGTCAAGTTGACAACTGAAGCTATTCAGCACAGGCTTACTCCTTTCACAAGTTGGAAGCTTTGCTGGATGGAGTCTTGCTCTGAGGGAACTTTTTCCATTGTCGTAAGGCAGAGTAGAAGGCCTCTTATTAATGACATTAATCCCCTTATCAATTATAAATAACCTGTCTTCCAGACATGCTCTTGGTTGCAGTATTAAGATTCCCAGTGCTCTTTTTCTCCCCAAACTGTACATTTTGTATTTTTTATGTCCCTCTTGCTCTTTTTCATTGTATACCTTCATGAAATTTATCAGTAATAGTCAAGACACAGATTCAAAATTAGACTGTCTTCAGATTTCTTCCACCAATGAAATAAGTCCATTACTTTTTAATTTAGTCTCAGGCAGGTTCTGGAGGTACAGGAAGAAAGCAGCTAGATTCTTTGCCAGAATATCACAGGAATGACTTCTAGCCAAGTTATGTTTAAGTCCTTACTTCCCTCTGGAACAACATTTCTCTCATCAATACTTTCTTCTGGACTCCTACTAGAGTGGCCTATTAAACTCTACTCATAGCATTTGACAGTTTTTCCAGGTCAAACTTTCAGAGTCTTCCACATTCCTCCAAAAAAAATATAACATGGTCAGGGTCTTCACAGCAACAGCCCACTCTCTGATACTGACTTCTATATTAGTTACTTTTCTGTTGCTGTGCTAAAAATATCATGATCAAGGCAACTTACAGAAGGGTATTATTTGGGCTTAGGCTCCAGAGCGATAAGAATCCATCACTGAGGGAGGAGCATAGCAGGAGGCAGCCATAGTAGAAAGCTGAGCACTCATATCTTTAAGCATGCATAGGAAGGAGAGAGAGACCAAAACTGAGGCAAGGTTATGAACTCTCAAAGCCTGTCTCCAGTGACATCCTTCTCAAGTGCTGGGAGCTCTATGAATTCAAGGCCAGCTTGGTTTACATAAAGCATTCCAGGCCAACAAAATGTCATTGAATAGTTTTGTAGAAGTTCCCATTTAAAAATTCAATGATGATATGGTCTTTTAATACACAGAAAATAAGACATTTGAGGATCTATTCAAAATTAACAAATAAAATAATCATCTATTTTTAGAAGATTATTAACAACTCTTCATCAGACATATGTAGTGCTGAGTATCAAATCCTGGTCTGTCAGCATATGAATATATTTGATGACAGATTCTGGTGGGCAGTTCAAAATTATCCAGGGCTTTTGGAGGGAATAGGGTAGGGCATTTTGTAGTGAAAAGGATCAGTCCCAAAGGTGGCTGGCCCAACCTTAACTGTCAATGTATAAAAACACAGTAAATACTTCTATTGGATACGCGTGTGTGTGTGTGTGTGGTGTGTGTGTATACATGTCTGTGAGTATGGAGGCCAGAGGTGGACCTTGGACATCTTCCTTAGTTGTGCTCCATGCAGTTTCTTTAGACAGGGTCTCTCACTAGACCTGGAGCTCAATGATTCAACTAGATTGTCTGGGCAGTGAGATCCAAAAATCCGCTTCTCTTTCCCCTTCATCCTATAGGAGTTACAGACATTCATGAGTAAGTGTGACTTTTTTTTTGTAAAGTGTGGCTTTTTATGTGGGTGTTAGGAATCTGAACTCTAATCCCCAAGCTTGGGTGGCAAGTACTTTACTGAAAAGTGGTCTCTCTAGCTCTGTAGTATTCCTTCTGCTGCTTTAAAAAATTGCAAACCACAGAGGAGGATAATGTGATACCTGGCTTATAAATAATATCAGAGTTTATGGACAGATGGACTGTGCCATCACATTAAGAGATAGAACTGTCAGATTCAGTCATTACATATAAAGCTTGTACCTTGTGAAGCCACAGAGTGATATTGGTTATGGGGTACCTGAGGTATACTTTTCTCTGATTAATATTATTATGCTATTCACTATGAAAAAGACCAAGAGTAGACTACAGAAAATAAAATAGAGTTAAATTAAAGAGAAGCTTAAATAAGGGGTCTTAGTGGGGAATGAACACTCACTTGGAAGAGGAAGATAGAGAATAGTAACTAGTTAAGCTCACATCTTTGTAGGTGGCTCTAGTGAAGTTTCCATGTAGAAAGACTCACAATCCCTGCAGATTGGGGAACCAGAAAAATGAAATTAAAATAGTAACTGTATATACTTAGATGAACAGGAAAGAACAGTACAAAATCAGATGCATATTGACTGAAAATGACACAGAGGTAATTCAGTGGAAGAAAAATACACTGTATTTCACAAACAATACCAGAATAATGGATATCCATGATGAAGAAAAAAAAAGAATGTCAGTCTGCTTTTTATACCATTTATAAAAATGAACTTAACATGGAAGATTGTCCTAAATATAAGAGGTAAATTTTTAGGTTGTGATGAGCAATTATAGGAGTAAATTCTTTGTTAACTCTAGTGAGACAAAGATCTCATAGATATAAATTACAAGCAAAAGCGTGATAAATTTCTATCAAGATTATTATGGCCATCTTTGCTTCTTAAGTGACTGGAGGATTGCCTTCTGACAAAACTGGTCAAGTTACACAAGCCACTGAAGAGTGAAAATGTCCTGCTGACAGGTGTGGTTAAGGTACACTCAAGGCCCCAGCAACTTAGTAAATGTTTAGTTTAAGAGCCAAGGTCAACCCAAACCAAGGCAATCACAAGCTAACCTGATACTAGGTGAGATAATAAAAGTATAATTAACAAAGACATTGAACAGAAGTGCCTAGTGAGTTGTCTGCTCAGGAGACCCTTTAGGACTCCTAAACAATACAGGTTATTGCCATTGCTGTTGGTTGATTATTAGAACAAGATGTCAAGTCCCCACTGAAGAAGATATCAGAGACACTGGTTTCAGGACATAGAGAAATCCAGTTGGAGTTGAGGTAGAAAGCTTCCTCCATGATAGCTAATCCTCATAGTGCCAGCTATGCTATTCAGGATTCCAGGGGAGAATTGTCATCAACAGTCTTACTCAGCTGTGGACCCTGAATGTTACACTAGCAACTTCCCAGACAAGATGTGCTCACTGGTACAATAGTGGCAAATTTGTATGGGGGTAAGCAACTGCTTTCTGATTGGATTTGAGGCCTGCTCCACAGGAGTGAATTCACTTTTAGTACTATAAACTAGTCGAAAACCCATGGCTGGAGATGTCACATGCTGATGAGGAAGCTTCTGCTGTTTTGTTGGTTGGGCATAATGTGCGTAGAAAATTTCTTTCTAATTTTTATGCCCATAGATCAGTGCTGCTGTCAGCTTCTGTCAGAGAAGTTTATTTTTGTAGTTGATAGTGGTTGATACAGAGACTCATAAGTGGTTAAAGCATTGAGAATAACTGACTGCTGAAAACAGAGCCCCAAATGAGACATCTATAGTATATCCCTTCAGAGCTCAATGAATATTGCAGAAGAAGGAGTGAAAATATATATGAACTGGAGGACAGGGTGGAGTATGGTGGAATGCTTCATCTGGACAAGATAAGGCCATTGCACTCTTGAACTCTCAACACCTGTTATCACAAGACCGACACGTGAGTGAGACCATCAGTATTCTGTCATGGAGAAGACAGAGTATCACGAGGCTTCATCCCTCTATGAGGATATAAATGTAGTTTAATTGTTCTTGAAAGAGGAGAGAAATTTTCTTCATTAGTATAGATACTGGTAAGGTGTTCACTGTCCAGTAAATTACCCATGTTCTTGTAAGCAACCCTAATTAAACTCAGTGATCCATACAAACATACATAAAGAAAAGACAGGACAATGGAAGGGGATAAGTGGGAGTGTGAAAGAAAAAGAAGAAGCAATGAATAAATATACATGTAAATATGATCAAAACATTCATGAAAATGTTCTAATAAACTCATTATTATGTATAATTAATATATGCGAAAAAACCCAAAAGATAACACTCCCAGGTCATGTTTTCCAGACTGAGTTAAGAACCATTTTCATTTCCTAAAGATATATATCTTAGTAAAAAGTCACAAGTTTGAGAACACAGAAAATGACTGGCTATGAAATTCTTTTGCTTTTTTTGAAAGCTTGGGGGAGAAACTGTGATTGAAATCTGTTATGAGGTTTTACAATCTGAATTTTTGGTATAATCTTTAAATAAGTCCAAAGAGGGAAGAAAGTCTGAAATTAAAAGAAGATAATATCCTTAAGATCACCATAAGGAATGAAAATGTAAAATACTATATAGTCCATTGCACTTAAAACATTCTTAAAGATAAAATTCAGTTTAGAACAAAAAATTTGAAGGACTCATCAATATTTGTAACATGATGCAGTAGAACCTTTAACAACAATGGCATAAAAGTGGAAGTAGTGTTTACATAATGCACAAGCTAGATTCTTATCTCATACTGTGTACAAAACTCAGCTCCAGGTGGATTAAGAACCTCCACAAAAGATCTGATACCCAGAATCTGACTGAGGAGAAAATGAGGAATGTAGTGAAATTTATCGCCACAGGAATGGACTTTCTGAGCAAGACTAGAGTGCTGTCATTAATGGTCAAATCTAACAATTGACAGATAGAACCTCATAAAACTAAAAAACTTCTATAAAGCAAAGGAAACCATCATTCAAGTGAAGAGGCAATCTACAGAATGGGAAAAATCCTTACCAGCTATACCGCTGACAGAGGGTTAATATTTACAAGATGCAGAAAACTAAACCTCAAAACCCAAACAATCCAATTAAAGAAATAGGACAAGGAGCTGAACCAGGAGTTCTGGAAAGATGAAATGCAAGTGGCCAAAAAACAGTTGAGAAAATTTTCAAAATCTTTAGTCATCAGAGAAATGCCAATTAAAACAGTTTGAAATTTTATCTTACCAACTCAGAATGGTTAATATCCAAAAAGCAAGCGATTACCAGTGCTGGAAAGGATGTATAGAAAGGGGAACACTTCTTCACTGCTAGTGCGAGCAGACATCGCTCCTACCAGACACCACAGGCTAGCAAATACAAAAGCCCAAACACCAGAGATGGACTCCCTCTTTTGTATCTGTTGACCACGGATCCCTCAAACAATACTGTTCATTGCCCTGCTCTCTTTACCCATTGAAACTTGATGGTCAGACCCTATTGCTGAAGACACTTTATGTATGAGCCATAGAAAAATCAAGGAGAAATTAAGCTCATACTGATTTCAAAACTTCATCTCTGCTAGCCAGCTTTCCACAGTGCTGGAAGGTGCTATGCATGTTACCAGAAGAAAAAAAATCATGATGATTTTTACCTAGCTGTGAATCCTGCAGGCTTCAAGAACAACTGAAATGGGAAGATACGACCTCTGGTGCAATAGTGGCATGACTATTATGGGAGTAACCAATCAATCACTTTGGATTGGATTTTAATTAGCTGGCTTGAGTTATTGTTTTGCCTTCTTTCCTTTTGTGGCAGTTCTGGAGATTGAACCTAGGTCCTCACATTTGTGACACAAATCCTAGCTAATAAAAAACACATAATCATTCTAAGTGTGTACTCACCTTAGAACTTCAATTACATAAAATGAATATTTAGAGTACTGAAAAAAGTTGTAGAAAACTTCATAACTCAAGCGAGTGATGTCAACACCCCTCCTTGAGGAACATGTAGACATGAAGACAGAAAATCATTACAGACGCAGACAACATGGATGACACTCAAATTACATGAACAGAGTGACATTTATACAACACTTTACCCAACAACAATAAATACACATTTTTCAAGTGCACATGGAAAATTCAAGAAGACAGACCATATGCTGAGACATTAAACAAGTTTCAATAAATTTAAGTGTTCTGAAAACATACAAAATATGTTCTCTTACACTGTAGAATCAACTTAAAAACTAAGAACAGATCTCTACAAACATCTACACATACGGTAATTAAACTAACTATACACTTCAAAATGATACAATTGCAAAAAAAAAAAAAACCCACAAAGGTCATTAGGAAATATGTTTGAACTAAGCAAAAATAAAGAACATTTGAACATTATATGATTTAACTGAGGTAGCTTTTATAATTTAAATATCTATATTATATAAGAAAAATTTAAAATCAAGAATCAATCATTTATATCCTAAAAACCTACAAATAGAAAAGAAAACTTAAGGTAAGTAGGAGAAAGAAAATGATAAAGATGAAGTATATATTAATGAAATAGAATATCAACAGCAAATAGAGAAAAATCAATGAAAACAGACTGCAAATATTTTAAGAGATCAATAAAATTCAAGTTAGATTGGTTAATAAAAGACCTAAAATAAAAACGAATACAGGTATTAGACATTAAAAATAAGTAAATGTCATGAATAACCTGCTAATAAAGTTAACAACTTAAACTGGAAAATTTCTTGAAAGATGGAAATTAGTAAAATTTACAAAAGAAGAAACAGAAGATCCAAATAGTTTTTAAGAATATTAGACATTGAATTTATTCTTAGGATCCTTCCAGTTTCTTAAAATGGCTTCAGTGTTGAATTCTTCCAAATATTGCATATCAAAATATTGGTAAAGATGATATGCAAGAAAGTTGGAGTACAAGTCTCTAATTTATTTAAAATTTTGCTTAGTTTTTCTTTCCTTTGAGTGTACAAAATATTATTCATTATTGAAATTCTATTTTGTTTGGGAGGATTCCATTGATTTTATGGATATTACAAATTATTCACTAAAGTCTGACTTTACACCTTATACACATCTGCAAATGTCATGTTACTAACCTTAATTTTTTTATATTGGACCATCATTTCTCAAAATGGAATTACTAGCCCTGGTTTATATACCTGACCAATAGGTCTCAGTGATGCTGAGATATCTTTCCCAAGTTCACATGCTAATGATTGCTTCAAGTGGAACTTGATTTCAATCAAGTTTGTCAGCAATCTTTCTCTCAATTGTTACATTTATCTTTTAAATTTAAAATTTCTGATAGACAATTTCTTTCTCCCATTTTGTGAGTGTTTTCAGACAGGTTTAGTCCTTAGTCATTAACTATTCTGTCTAAATATTTCTGCTTGGAACAATTCCTTCATTCTTCTGTGATCACCTTCATTGAGTTGAGTCTCCAGTTTGCATTTTGGGCTCTTTTTCTTCTCACTATACTTCTCCACAGCCAAGTTTTTACTTAGTTTTTCACTTTGCAGGTTAAAAAAAATTTTTATTTACTATTTTTATTTTATATGTATGAATGTATTGCCTGCATGTATGTAGGTGCACCCATATTGTGTGATGCCTGTAGAGGTCAGAAGAGGGCGTCTGATCCCCTGGGACTGGAGTTAGGGATGGTTGTTATCCTCCTTGTGGGTGCTGGAAATTGAACCTGGGTCCTCTGCAAGAGCAATCAGTGCTCTAACCGTGGAGCCATCCCATCTCTACTGCCCTAGCATGTTGCAGGTTGTGCACAGTATTTTATCATCTAGCCTCAGTCTAGCTTCTTATGTTCTCTCTTCATTTATGCATGCTTGCCACTCTGCTATGGTTCCCTGGGCTTTATATTTTTGTCAGAGTTTATTTTGCAGGAGCTTCCTCTCTGCTTATTATGAGATCATCTTTTGTCACTGTTTTTGATTTACTATCTGTACTGGTTGTGAAACCTCTGCTATGGATCTCTTTGCCTCAGCCCCTCCCTGCTTAGGTAATGCTATATATTTCTGTAGTCTAAAATATGTTTTATTTATAGATATAGATTTGAGTAATGAAAGTGACAGTGTGATTTTAAAATACATTGTCCTTGCTATGTATTTCAAGTATACTGTTTATGACTTCTGTCTTAAGATTAGTCATTTGGGACTAAGGATGTAGCTTAGTTGGTAGAGTGTGTGTCTGACATGCCTGAGGCCCTGAGTTTGATTCCCACCCAGCACCACAGCCACATAAACCAGAAGACATGGTGCACATCTGTAATCATACCACTCAGGAGGTGGTGGCAGGAGGATCAGGCAAGGTTATCCTTGTTACATGGGGAGTTTGAGGGCAACCTGGACTCTCTCTCTCTCTCTGTATCTCTCCCTGTGTCTGTCTTTATCTCTCATACATAAAACCAAACCAAACCACTAGTAATTTTACGTTCAGAGAGGTTGAAAAAGTTACCAGGCCCTATAAGCAGGTAAGTGACAGAAATGGGGAGGTTAGTTTGACTTGAACGTTTTGTTCTGAACATCTACAGAGATCATATAATTATTACTTATCTGGGATACATTTCATAGTGAAAGAAATTACTTTTAATATTTTTTCTGTGATAATAGTTATAAAATGGGATCACGTCAAACAAATCAGGACTTCTAAAACCACATTAACACTTCCTTCTATTTCTTCTCCAATAAGAAATTCAGAAGTTGGGAGTACAAACAACACATGTTAATTTTTGTACTTAATAAATTTAGAGTGACAGGAGGATATTATTCTGGAACATTTTAGCAGAGATGCCATCTATACAGGACATCAAATTAACAGAAAGGTGAGACCAAGTTTGGTAATGTAAAGTACAGAGAATGTTTTTAAAGCCATGGGACAAGATTCAAGTATGTAAAGAAGAGGTCTTCATGACTGAGAATTGAACACTGGGAATGTTGAATACTAAGTGAGTAAAAAGACAAAGAGATCAGAATGGGAGATGTCTCCATTAGATTGCAAATCACGTTAGGAAACCAACGGTTTCTTCTGAACAGTTTTACTTAGCATTTTGATGTGCTAAATGTATATATTAAGTAACCTTAAATATACGATTTTTTTTCTTATGCCCAAATATAATTTTATGAGCCCAACTGAACTCAATTAAAATGAGGATATTTCAGCTGCCATTTTCCCACTCTGGACAGGCTGTCTGACTTATTGAAATTGTAGCTTGTTCTTGGATTTCTCTTGTGTAAAGTGGATTGCATAATTTTCAGCACAACCACTTGCTATTTGATGGCATGTCAGATACTTGAAGGTTATTACATACACCAATGACATGTATCATATATACATTTTCCCTCAGAGTTTGTTATAATCCAAGTCTCAAATGTATTTTATGTTAATAAATTCAAACAAGAAGCCATAATATGGAGATTCAAGTTTTGAGAAAACAGTTCTGCATTAGATATAACTTAACCAAGCATATTTATTTATTTTTCTTCTCTATGGTTATATTGGAGAAAATCAACAGTAAAAAAGATAGAGGAGCCCTGGTTCACTTGAAATAAAACCTTTATGCATTGGAAATGAAGTTCCCATGGAAACCATCCGTGAAGTGTTAAAAACCTCAAAGGAACTTTCCCAGTGTCACATCATGCATATAGAACTCCTAGAGGCATATAGCTCCTAGAGGCAAGCAAACATTTAATGAATCCCTGAGGACTTTGTTGCCTATGGGTCACAAGAAGTACTTGCCTTCTGGAGCTTATTTTAATTTTTTGATAATGGTTTGATTTTTTCCTATTCCTCAAGTGTGTACCGTGGGATTGAGAGCAGGAAATGGGATTCATTAGTGTTCCCCTGAGAATGTGGACAGTTACAAGTGTAAGTTGGCCAATGAGACATCAATATTGTTAGACTAAGCTGAGAGTGAGTCCTCAGTGATGTGCCTGCACTCACTACAGAACACACAATGCTGGGATGTGCACAGTAGTGATAGCTGGGTGTGGCAGAAGGAAAACAAGGTTTTGTATTAAGATTTTGTCACTTTTCCAAGAAGTTTCCAGGCTTAACTCTTGCCCCAAACATACAAACCATTTGCTAACTGAAGCTTGAATTTCCTCAAATATAGATTTATTTCTTGGCCATGAAATTCACCATTCTTAGTAATTAAAGTCTCTGGTAAGGGATGGAGAATATAAGTAGCTGCATTAGTGCTGATATGGGTCTCAGTCAGCTACCCGTGCAGTATGACTGATGATGGTTTAAATCCCCAGCAAGGCCTCTGCCCCTCTTCCCAGTTACTATATCCAGAACCTTCTCTCAGGGCCATTGTTACGTGTTAACTTACTGCATTTAAGATGCAGCGCAACATTGTGATGCTTTGGAGAGGTCTTGTGTCAAGGGATACTGATGTGATAGTTGAGTAATTGCTCTTCTCAAATACTTTTCAAGTACTATGCTCAATGTCAGATTAGTTAAAACTGATATGTTTCTTCCCCTTTCTACCTTTCTTCTTTCTTTTCTTTTCTTTCTTTCTTTTTTGATCATTTTTGATAGGGTCTCTTGTAGCCCCAGCTGGCCTGGAACTCATTATGTAGACGAGACTGGCTTCAGTCTCATTGAGATCTACCTACCTCTGCCTCCTGAGTGCTGTGACTAAAGTTGTCTGACACCATACCCAGATTTGTTTCCTTTTCTTCAAAGGACTTTTCATATTTTCTTTCTTTTATGCATTTTCTACATCTTCTTGCACTTGAATCCACAAATACATACCAGTTTTTGATTCTCCTCTGAAAAGTGGCTCATACTTGGAAGACTTTCTTGGTTATAGTAGATATGCAATGTCATTCTCAGTCAAAGGCATCAAATCCCCAAGGTCTGACATATTGGGAGAATGCCCAAGCTTTCAGACTTTAACAAATGTTAATATAGGTGTCTGGCAAGCGTTTGTTTTTAGTTACCAGGATTAATCTTCATGGGCTGATAATTTTTAATTTTATATTGTAGTTGGAGAAGTTCAAATAATTCTGTGATGTGAGTGAAATGGAGTCTCCCTTTCTGATGGCTGATACACTCTGATTTGACTTTTTCTGGCTCGAGTACTTTCCACCTTCTTTTAAAATTACTTAGTTCTAATTTATCAAGAGTCTCACTAGATCCTTATGATTAGAAACACTGCTTCAGAGAATTTATTAGCACTCAGGGAGGTATCATAGACAGTGACTATGTGAATATTGGAGTTGGGTAGACCAGAGTTCACTCAAGATTCCAAAGTGACTAGCTGTATACCCTTCTTAGAATCTCTCAGCTCTCATTAACTCACATGAAACAAAGGGCCAGTAACACAAACGGTCACAAATGACTAAATCATGGAGATTAGGAATCTGCAGAGTGTGAGTCCCTGGACAGGACTCCTATATTAAGTTTCACTCACCTAGGGCTCAGGGATCACTGCAGAAAAGGGGCTGGAAAGATTGTAAGAGCCAGTGAGGAGGCACATGACCATATGGAAATAGAATCCAACAAGCTCCTAAGATCTATACAATCTCAAGCAGACAAAAACCCAGCATGGCACTGTGGAAATGGGTAGCAGATGCCAACCCTTGCTTAAGAAATACTGGCAACTAATTACTAATGGGTGAAGATGGGCTAGTCTTCCTAAGTGAGAGACTCTGTAGGCTGACTAGCCCTCAGTGGATGAAGGTGCACTGAGGTCACTTGGGAACACTAATGTGACACAATAGACCTTTATACAGATGAAAGAACGTATGGACAAAGCAATTTTTAAAAATCAGTAGATGGTATAATATTATTTACCGTGTACAACATGTTTTGAAATACATATATATATATATACATACTTATGTATAGATATACACACATATATTGGAATGATTAGATACTGGTAGCTAACAAGTGAACTCATATTTATTTTTGTGGTGAGAACACTTATTGACTCTTTGCATTTTTCAAGAATAAGATGTATCATCATCAAATATACTCTTCTTGTCACACAATGAAATGAAGGTTAACAGATATAGGTCAAAGCATGTAATAAATGAGGCAGAGTTATTGTACATTGCTGTTGGATCCTTGGCTTCCATACGAGAGGGCTGTGTCAGACACGGTTGGTGAACAGAAAGTCATTTCTACAAGGTGGCAAGAATTATGAAATTATTTGAGAATTAAAAATGCAGAGTGGCACTGTGCTTAAGAAGATGGGACTTAGAGGAAAAACAATTAATTAAAGCCACGTGAAGCATTATCAGGGATATGAACGAACACTTCTTTGGGATGGGAGACTCTGGGGCAATTGTCCTGTGGGAGCCTCTAAGATGAGCTCACTGAGTTTTACAATAAATGCCTCAGTTTCCTATTGACCATAGTGTTAGGAAAAGATGGTATTCCTTCCCTACAAACTGTCTGGAAATCTCATGGCAAAGGCACAGTTAGACAGTATGTTCTGTGTGCAGTTCAGCTAGACAAACAAGATGAACTAGAGGTTTTGATCCTAAATGAAGAGAAGCAGAAGCCAAGGAGTCAGCCCAGAAAGTTGTTTCTTTTTCCCAGGACCACTTGCCCCATCAAGAAAGACATGGATGGGAGGCAGTAGAGAAGTTTGGCTCCAAGCTGAATGGGGTGAGTGCCTGCCCGACTCATAGTGTCCTGCTGCAGAGTGCTTAAAAGCTCAAAGCACAGGAAAGAGAAGCTTGGAATGTCCCAGGAGCATTGCAAACTTGTGTTGGTTGCTCAGGTCTTTACCTATGAAGTCGGCACAATCTCAGTGCCACCCAGCGTTGAGTGTCCAGCCCATAGTTTGTGTCAGTGAATTTCCTTTTCTTTTCTTCTCCGCCTGAACTTCAACCTCCATGAACTTCAACAGTGTGCAGCTGGTCTTTCTTCCTCAGTGACTCTTTTCTCCCTGCTGACAGATCCTTCCAGAGCATGGCTGTGGAGAACGCATCTTCGGTGACAGAGTTCATTCTCGCAGGCCTGACGGAGCAGCTAGGACTCCAGATTCCACTCTTTGTCCTATTCCTAGGTGTCTACATGGTCACCGTGGTGGGGAACCTGGGCCTGATCACGCTGATAGGGCTGAACTCTCACCTGCACACCCCCATGTACTTCTTCCTCCTGAACTTGTCCTTCATAGACTTCAGTTACTCCACCACGCTCACTCCTAAAATGCTGGTGGGTTTTATCATAAAGAAGAACATAATTTCCTATGCAGGGTGCATGACCCAATTTTTTTTCTTCTGCTTCTTTGTCTTTTCTGAGTCCTACGTCCTGTCAGCAATGGCATATGACCGCTATGTTGCCATTTGCAAACCACTGCTGTACAAGATCACCATGTCTCCCCAGGTGTGTTTGTATCTTTTGTCGGGTGTCTATGGGATGGGGGTTTTTGGCTCCGTGGCACATATGGGAAACCTAAGGTTTATAACCTTCTGTGCAGACAACCTCATTAATCACTATATGTGTGACATCATTCCTCTCCTTGAGCTGTCCTGCAATAGCACTTTCCTCAATTTGTTAGTGGTTTTTGTTGTTGTGACCATCGGCATTGGGGTGCCCATTGTTGCCATTTTTGTTTCTTATGGTTTCATCCTTGTTAGCATTCTCCACATTAGCTCCAAGGAGGGCAGGTCCAAAGCCTTTAGTACCTGCACTTCCCATATTATTGTAGTATCTCTCTTTTTTGGGTCAGGAGCTTTCATGTACCTCAAACCGCCTTCCAGTTTGCCCCTGGACCAGGGAAAAGTGTCCTCTGTTTTCTACACTGCTGTGGTGCCCATGTTCAATCCATTAATCTATAGCCTGAGGAATAAGGATGTTAAAATTGCACTGAAGAAAACCTTGAGCAGAAGAGTTTTCTCTTGACAGTGATTGAGAAGTAGGGTCCAAAGCTCGATCAGAATGCACTTTAACACCTGGGCACTGTTTTTCAGTGAAGGAAACGAAAGCCAGTGCTTCCTACTCTCCACTAAGAGAAAATTTAAAATCTTGTTTGTAAGTATACCAAAGCTTATCACCCAGCTATCTCCATCATTCTTTTATTTTAGGGAAATTGGTTTTGTAATCATAAAATATGCCTAAGAAGTAATTCCTCATATACTGTACACTGCAGATTTATGAATATTTTATAGTTGCCCATGGGGCATACATGTAGCCGGTTCTAGAGCTGGGACTGAAAATCCAGGCTCTTGAACTTAGTCCAATTTGCTCTGCTTTGTTTTAGGCCTGTTTTCTTCTTCCATCTTTTCCATGACCAATTTCGCTTCCAAGTTGATGCTGATGTTTAAAGGAATTGGATTATATTAACAGCAATACCACTCAACTTTTCTTTGATTAATTTTTAGAGTTTCTTTTTTTTTTCAGGTGTGCTGGAGGTAAAAATTTGGTTAATTTATTCTTAAGAGAGAAATAAATGTTTAAAAATATTCAAGGTGTGAAATGTAAAAGTGGATCATAGAATCAAGCATTTCTTCTTTCTGAGATGGTTCACGGAGCCTTACAGACCCAGACTGCTTATGACTTGATGAGTTAAAGTTGTTGGATACAAGCTTCATTCATTATTTCCAGATTCATGAGGACAGGATTTGAAACCTCATTTCAAGGGTCTGGATAAATAACTTAGTAAACGATAGCTTTTGATACATGTGCATCACATTAGGAAAGAGACATAGAACTTTATAGAGATAATTAGAATGATAGTCTCTTTTTGGAATCTGTACACATGGTTGGTGGTAACAGTTCTTTTTAAAGTAATGACACATAAACTGTTTGGAAGATATTTGGAATTATGGACTTTATTAGACCATTTGTCCTTATTAGGAAAAAATAAAAGTTTGGATAAATGTTTATTTTTTTCCTTTGGAATGGTGTGTTCAGTCATGAACAGAATATCACAAAGGTGTGAAACCAGTGGAAACTCACTTTCAATAACGCAGTGGAGGGCAAGACTGGCCAGGGTACCTTTGGACTGAAGGCAGATGGTGAGAACTCAGCATAATGTAGGTAAATAAAGAAACACCACACCCCTTTAATTCTCTTATTTAAAAAATATTAACATATAGGACAGAGGTCAACATCAGGTGTTGTTCCACAGGTGTGGTCTACCTTGTTTTCTTGAGACAAGGTCTCTTACTTGGCCCTGAATTTATTGATTAGGGTAGGCTGTCTGACCATTGAGCTCCAGGATCTGCCTGTCTTTGTTTCCCTAGCCCTGGAATCACAAACACAAGCCACCACATCTGCCTTTTTGAACACGGGTTCTGGAGATTGGGCTCAGCTCCTCATGCTTGCACAGCAAGCATCTTAACTGAGGTATCGCCCCAACTCAGTGTTAGTCTTTTTAAAAAATTGATTTAAACTTACAAAAGTACATTCTGGATTTAAGTCCCTTTTCAGGAATATATACTGTAGTTTCTGTTCAGTCTGCAACTTTCCTATTTACATGAATATTTTTAATGTATTTTGGTAGCAAATGTTTTAATTTTAATAAACTCAATTATGAAATTCTGTTTTGGCTATTAGTGCTCTGTTTTGTTTAATCTTTTTGTCCTAGTAAGTCCCAAAGACATTTTTGTGTTTTCACTTGAAAGCTTTGTGGTTTTTCCTTTGTATTCAGATTTCTAATACTTTTCAAATAGGTTACC
Organism: Eospalax fontanierii; assembly: GCA_035773235.1. Classification (NCBI taxonomy): domain Eukaryota; kingdom Metazoa; phylum Chordata; class Mammalia; order Rodentia; family Spalacidae; genus Eospalax; species Eospalax fontanierii. Next base: position 28,287,698 of record CM069539.1, on the reverse strand, counting down.
ATATAGGATATAAGGTCATGCTACTTTTCAGAAAGATATTAAATTCTTTCAGCATAATTTATTGAAAAAATATTTCTCCTCTATAAATTATTTTGGAGTATTTATGTGGGTTTTAAGATCAAGTGACAATAATTTTGTGGAGGTAGTTTATAAGGAGCTGGCTTGAAGTCAATGTGTTAAAGCCTACAGGTAAAATAGTCAATACTAGTGATGAGAACAGACAACCTTTTCTTGTTTTGAAATGGAATTTGTTTTACCAAGAATTTGATATCCATTATTCTATTTGAAATAAATATTTAAATTTTAAATTTCAATAATTTATTACTAGGATGTAGAAATGTAATTTGCTAATTTCATTTGTTAATTCTAATAGTTACTAAAATTGGCAAAAAGGAAATATAAAAATCTTAGTTTTTGTATTTTTATATACATAATCATGATATCTCAAAAATACAGGTTGATTCTTTTAAATAATCATATATATTTTATTTCTTTTCATGGATACTTCTAATGTAATAATGAATAGAAACAGATAATGAGTAGTCATGCCATTTCTGACTTTAGAGTTAAAGCATTTAGGTTTCATCATTGACACTGATGTCTGCTTTTCTGCTTTTGTTGTTTTATAGAAAACAATGGTCAGATATGAGTAAATGATGAATGATTTCTATTTCAAAAGGTTTTATTCCCTTGAAACTTTCAGGCTTTTTGAAATGCTGTTTTTGACATATTGTACTTTTCTTTTTTGAATGCTCATCTACATCTACAACTGATCATGGTCTCTAGGGCCTTCTTCTTAATAAACTTCAGTTCATTTCACAAACCAACCCACCTTACCTCTCCTTCCTCTGTATTTAGCACTTCCAAGCATATCTCTATTTCTAATTGTACTTACTTCCCCTTCCTGTCTCTATATTTCTAGATATAACTTTATGTGTTAACATTTCATAAAAGAGCATCTAGGTATGCGTCTTTCTAGAGAATGTTTTGAAAAGGAGGGAATACCGATACTGCTGTGCAAGAAGAGGACAGAGGCACGGAAGGGCCTGGGAGAAGATATGACACGGTTACTGGGCATCCGGACCCATGCACCTGCCACTTTAGCTTTTCTGTATGCCAAAGGAATTAAGAAACAGAAATTATTTTCAGTTTTGACAATCAAAGGTGGATGAATGAAAGAAATCCATCTCCCATGCCTGTGATCAACCTACAATTTATAGAAAACCCTGCGATAAAGGTGAGAATATATGTAAATTTAGCTGTCAGACAAGTAAGCCAGCTCTTTTGATGCAAGACTCCCACACATTCTAGATCTTGCAGGGTTCTTTGTCTCTAGATCTATTTCTTCCATAGGTGTAGGGTGGAAGTCTTCTGGATCTTTCCTTCGGAGGCCAGCTTTAAGATCGGAGCCCTGAACCCCTATGGTGCAGGTGAAAAGAAAAATGTCTCATAGCTAGAGGGAAGGGCATAAACTTCTTTTGTTAGATTATTTCCTCTCAGGATGCCATCACAGTTAGAACAGGGACAAAGAGGAGGCAGAACAGCAAAGCCGGGGTGACGTCAGCACTGCTCATTTTTGTTTTCATCCTATTTTCTGTTTTTACCTGTGGCTTGATTACCATGGCTTTGTTGCTTGCTAAGGAAAGAGTCATGAAATACTTAATGTGACAGAATTCAAATATTTTTAATTCAACCAAGATTTACATTTTAACTTATCTTTTAGAAAAGGAAGGGTTGGTCTTATGTCCAGTTGGTGATATTCTCAGGAGTTCTTCCTCTCATTCCAAGTAAAGACCAAACACAGTGAAAATTAACAAGTGTCAGATTTGAGAATCCAGATAATCTGACTCCTTGAAAACGAAAATAAATGTGGAGAACAGAATCACCGATTTGCTTTTGAGTGGTAATGATGAATTTCTGGAGGTGGAGGATATCCAAGTTTTAAAACAGGCATTTAGAAACTGTTTTTGCTGAAAGAATTGACTCCATACTCAGGCTACACAAGGTAACAAAAAGACAGGGTAGAAGCCTGGCGTCTCTCCTTTCATTTTGTGTCTGTCTCCTGTACTTTTTGAGTCACCTGCATCTTTGCACATAAGCATGACAATCACTCATCTTGCATCAAGGCTGAAGATTATGCCACCAGCCATGGAATAAGGAACAGACAGCTTTATTCTGTGGTCTCGTCTATAGTTGCTCAAGGACTTAATCTTTTTAGAGATTTCTACTTAAGAGAAATCAGGGTTGTTTTTCTTTAATATGCTGGAGGAAGGGACCTACCCAACTCTAGTCTAGGTTTTCTGTTTCACCTATAGGGTAGGAAGAATTGAGAAGCACTTGTAAATGTCACAGATCCAGTCACACTAAAGGCTGTGATTAAATCACAGCACTGTTGGATACTTTTTTCTATCCGCCCTCACCTTCCATTACATCAGTAATTCCCATCTTTATTAATTAGTGCCTGCAGCAAGAAGATCAGCAAGCATCAGATTTTATTTATGAGATTTTCTAGAAAAACAAAAAAGATAACAAGACAGATAAAAATGACACCAAAGGAAACTGAAATCTCAGAAATTTACAGCCAGAGGAAACAGCAGAGCCAGTACAAATCTTAGTCTATAAACATAAGGCTGAAAATTAAATCATGTTAAAATTCCATACTGTAATTCTGTTTATCTCAATTTCCATCATCCAATATATCACAACTGCTTTCAAAAAAAAAATAATAATAAGGCACCCCGGAACACTATGCAAAGAGTATGAAAAGACAAAACAAGCTATAAACTCGTACTCAGTGGGCATGTTGAAATAATCAGATTAGAAATTTAAAAATGTGATTAGTATGCTGAGGGCTCTAATGGAAGTAGCAGAGTGGCAGGAACAAATGGATGGCACAAGCAGAGAGGTCATAATTATAAGAAGAAATCAAGGAGCTGGAGAGATGGTTCACTGGTTAAGAGCACTGGCTGCTCTTGTAAAGCTCCTGGGTTTGAATCCCAGCACCCACATGGTGGCTAACAACCATCCATAACTCCAATTCCAGGGGAATCTAATGCTGTCTTCTGACCTCCATGGGTATTGCACTTACTTGCAGGCAATACAACCATACACACAAAAATAAAATAATAAATAAAATATTTTTAAAAAGAAGAAATAAAAAGGAAATACGGAAAAGATTCACATCAACAGAAATAAAAAATGCCTTTGATAGCTCTTCAGTTGACTGGACATGATAGTGAAAAAAGTCACTGGTCTTGAAGAAACGTTATCAGAATATCCCAAATTGAAATGTAAAGAGAAAACAGAATAAAAGGGGACAGGATGTGCACGAACTGTACATGTGTGCTGAAAATACAAGACAAGAATAAAGGGAACAGAAGAAAACTGAAATAGTATTTGCTGACAGTTTCTCAGAGCTAGTCATGAATATCAAACCATGTGTCCGAGGACTTCAGTAAACACAAAAGAGCATAATGTCACCAAGTCTATACCCCATCCTTTCATAATCCAGCAGCAGAAAATGGGTCACAAAATCTTGAAAGAAGTCAGAAGAAAATAGCATCTTGTCTACAAGTTCTTTTCTACAAAGGAACATGAGTAAGAATTCCCTAGACTTCTATTTAGAAATTAAGCAGGCATTAAAAGGTGGGCTGGGGTGTAGCTTAGCTGTTACCTAGCATGTATGAAGCCATGGGTTCTATACTAGGTGGTTCTAAACTAGGTACGGTGACACAGTTTATAATCTTGAAAGTGAGATATAGAGACAGGAGGATCAGAAGTTCAGTGTTATCTCTGGCTACCTAATTGAAATCCAACCTGAAAAAAATTCCCATAAAACCAAAGTAAAACAAAAATATAATGAATCAGAAGATTTTAGTGGTATACTTAGAGTTAGGAAAAAATCTCAAACATATCAATCTACCAGCTTAAAATTCTATCCAAGTGAAGTTATCCATCAAAAGTAATGAAAGATTAAAGACTTTCTGGCTGTTGGGAGAGAGAGAGAGTTGGTTTTCTTTAGGGATGTGTCCCCTGGTAGGTTGCTCATGCTGCAATGAATGACTCTACACTCATGCATATGAACACCACTAGTTGGACTCAGTGAATTGAAAAAAAAACGACATGAAGTTAGGAGGGGATGTGTCAGGGGATCTGGGAGGAGTTGGAGAGGAGATGGGAGGGTAGATATGATCAAAATATATTATATACATGTAGAAAATGATCAAAGAATAAACAAAATTTAAAAATTGCAAACATCAAAATTAGTAAGAGAATTTGTTGCTAGAAGACTTGTCTTGTAAGAAATATGTAAGGAGTTCTAGAATGAGAAGGAAATTATGTAGGTCAGAAAGTGAGTTCTAGATAGAAAGAACAGTAAAGGTTGAACAAGTGAAGGTGAAACAAAAGCTTTTGCTTTATATTCTTAATTGATCTACTTAGAGAAATGATTAAAATGATTACAACATCAACATATTATGTGATCATAGATTGTAGATCATAGACAGATGAAACGAGGATGATAATGTCACAAAGGATGGGAGAGAAGAATTTTCAGTGTTCGGTGGTACATTTAAATTTCATTTAAAACCAGATGAGAATAAAGAAGACAATTATTAATCGCTCGGCAAATACACGGAAAACATTCAACAAAATTCAGAATCCACTTGGGGATAAAGTTTGCAGCAAACTCTAAATGAAGATAAACTTTCTCATATTGATGAAAACTTTTAAAAAGCATGCATTGCTATAGATGGATACTATGTGGTGAGATTTTTGGATGATGTAAAAATTCTAGTTTTAATTATTTTTCATAATGGATATACTAATTAACACTTCCAAAATCATTGTATAAAGGTTTCTCTTGCTCCACACCCACACCTGAATTAGTTAGTTCTTATCTTTTTGATAATGACCATTCTCTTTGGGGCCACATGACATCTCACAGTTTGATGTTTGCAGCTTTCTAATGAAGAAGATCACTTTACTGATGAAATGTCTGTTCTCCCAGGTTTATTAAGGGACTCTTCATAACAGCTGAGAGAGGAAATCCATCTTAGTGTACCGACAGATTAAAGAGTCAGAAACTATGAGAGACCGCACAAGGAAAACCTGCTCAGTCACAGAAAGGGTGCGATCCTGTCACTTGCAACAATATGGATAAAACTTGTTATGGGAAATTAATCAGGCATAGGAAGAAAAGTACTCCACAATCTCACCCAGCCATGGAATTGAAAATAGCTAATATTCTAAAAGTAGAGATAACTGTGTATTCTAGAGGCCTGGAAGAATAGGTGAGAAGGCAAAGAAAGACTGGTCAATAAACACAATGTTACAGTTAAATAGGAGGAATGAAGTCTCAGGATAAGTAGTCTATAGATTATTTCTTTAAGAATTTTATTTAAAAACTTTATGTGCATTAGTGTTTTGCCTGTATTTATGTATATAAGTGCATCCAGTGCCTACAGAAACCAGAAGAGGGTGTCAGCTCCCCTGGAACTGGAGTTACAGATGACTGTCAGCTGTCATGTGGGTGCTGGAAACGGAATCTAGGTTCTCTGTAAGAGCAGCCAGTACTGTCAGTGATTGAAACCATCTCTTCGGCTCCTATTTCTTTTTCTTTTTGCATGCCAGGCAAGGACTCTACCACTGAGCTATACACTCAGCCTTATACAGTTGACTTTAAAATAACTGGAAGAGGATTTTGAATGTTCTCCACACAAAGCAGTGGTAAATGTTTGACATGATGGATATGCTAAAGCCCTAGTTTAATCATCACACAATGTATACGCTTATAGAACTACTATATTATATATCAAAAACCCATGCAATTATTATGTGCCAATTAAAGATGGAATGAAAGCTAAAAATGTGTTTAGCTGGATACTTAGCTACCAAGATTAGAATAGAGCAGGTGCCTTTTCTCACCACTATCATTCAGTATTTTACTAAAAGTACTAGGAAATGCAATAATAAAATAAGAGGTAAACAGATCCTGAAGGAAGGAACCAAACTTTATTTTTAGCTAGCACAATTGTCTATGTGGAAAAGTCCATAAAACATATATGAGAAACCAATGGAGAGGTGGGCATGGTGACACACACCTTTCATTATAACACTCTGGAGGCAGAGGCAGGTGAATTCTGTGAGATCAAGGCCAACTTGACCTACATAGAGAGTTCCAGGCAAGTTGGGGCTAGAGGGAGACCCTGTCTCTAAAAAGGAACCCATGGAAATAACAAATGATTATAACGAAGTTTCATGAATGACTCATATAAAATACACAAACATATCATTGCTCTCATATATTCTAGTGATGAATAAACAGATTTTGAAGTTAAAAACCACAGTACTAATAACATATATAAAGGAAGTGATAGGCTTAATCTAAGAAAATGCATACAAGATATAATTGAAGAAAATAAGGCTGATAAAACAGATGAAAATAAATGAAAGGTATTCCATGTTCCTGAACAGAAAGCCTCAAATTCTTGAGATGTCAGATCTTCCCAGTTTGATCTGCAGACTCAATTCAACCACAATCAAAATCTTAGATAGCTTGCTGTTGGGATATCAGCAAAGTGATTGTAAGGTCTGTGAGAAACATTTAGGAGACAATAGGACACTAAAGAGGAGGGACAGAGTCAGAAGACTGAAACTGACCCATTTCAGGATTCACCGCAAAGATATAATATTCAAGACAGTGCGGTACTGGGGAAAGCACAGACAAACCGATTAATCATGTAAATTCACTGAGGGCAATGTCTAATGAGGTATTTAAGCATTGACTGGAAGAGGAACTGGTTATAGAGAAATGCTCAATATTTAATGGAGGGGCGTACAGCACATTCAGGTGACTGGCACATTTTTTGTTAGAGTGGTCACTTTCTCTTCTTGCTGGTTCATCTGCACTGCCCCCCCCCCCCCACTTGCCTATCTCCTGATAACAATTTGTCCTAATGTGATTCAAGTCTCAGTGGGAAGTGCAGAACACAGTGAGAAATTAGCTTCTTTAAGGCAACATTTTGTAGGAAGTGGATATTCTACTTTAATATTTTTTTCCAACTCTAACTTTTATAATCTTTATCTGGCAGTTAAGAATGGTCCTCAGAGAACAGATATATGTCTATGAAGCTAAACGTGGGGTTGAATTTCAAAGAGATGAGAAAAAATTATTCAGAATGGTTGAACCCACACTTGGTTAGGAGAACACATGGTAATACAAACACAGTGCAAAGTGTTTATCCTAGGATTCTAAATTTTTGTTCCTTCTGCAGAAGAAATTAGAAATGCTACTTACTTATAGAAAGGAAGTATCCTTGGTCAGGGAGTGAGAACGGGAATGTACAATCATCAATCTATATCTTCCCCGTAGTGGGAACTTATTCTCAATTTACTTACCTCTTGCTATCTGTTGTTATCTTTGTAGGATGGTGCCTAATTGTTTTCTGGGACTCTGAATAGGATGTTAAGACTTCTTGCTCAAAGTCTGAATTTTGAGAAATGTATCACAGATATAAAATCAGCCTTATATGGGTGTGTACAGTAGGCATATGTCTGGGGCCCAAGAACTCTGAATTCAGTGGACTCACTTGTCCTTGTCAGTGGTAAAGGGGATGCAGTGTTTATGGTTTCACAAGTCATTTATTATTAGGTGTGTCAAAAGGAGTGCAAATTCTCAGGCATTTCTGCATGCCCTGGGCAGGCAAATAGTCTCTAGCACTTGGGGGAAGCTCCCTGAAGAAGAGCAGCCCAGGGGGTTCAGATTCTGTGAAAGCTTGCTTGGAACTAGTCTTCATAAAAATTTGATAAAGGCATGTGGACAAAACACTCATGATATGTGGCACAGCTCTCAATTGACAGAAATGTTTTCCTGATACTGTTTGGTCATTAGTGACAGACACACAAACAAAGAAAGTGAACAAAGGCTCATCACATTTGAATTGCCCATTTGTTTCCTGAGCTTTCTTCTTTTTGGCGTGTTTACTTATATTTTTGGGTTCTTGCTATATATATACACACTAGCTGTGAGTCAATTACTCACCCTTAGACTGGAGTGTAACAGCTTGTTTGCTGTTAGTGGTACGTTTTCTTCTTCTGCCTTTGCTCTTTTCAGACACAGGGCTGCAGCCACTGACTCTGTCCCATTTACCTCTGCCCTACTCTGTTTCTGACAAGGACTTGCAGTTATCAATAGCGCCCCTGACACCAGTATTTAGAAACCCTCCGGCCCTCCTGTCTTCTACGCATGGAAAATCTGAATGGCCTCCGTCCCCTTCAAGGGGGTGTTATCCTTCCAAGTGTTAGGACTGGAAGGCTAAGCTGAATGTGAGTTGCGCTCTCCTCCCCTTTGGAGGGAATGCCTGAAGTTTTCTAAGTCTGCTTTTACCCTGCATTATAGAACTCACAAGTCAGTTAGAAGGAATGAGATCATTCCACTGTGGTTGCAGATCTTGGCTCTCTACATTCCACACAACTTTGCCGCCATTATAGATTAAAAGCGTGGTGCCCACCTCCCCTCTGCACGCTGGGAATTTTCCGGGACAGGGAGAATCAGTTTTCTTTGAGGGTGTGACCACGGGTAGGTTAACCATGCTCCTGGGGATGAACCCTCACTGGAGAGTACTTGGGGAACACAAATTGGACTTGATAGGATTAAAAAATAAATAAATAAGAGAACACAAGGTTGTGGACATAGAGGGGTGGGGCAGATCTGAGAGGAGACTGGGAAGGGTCATTGAATATGGTCAAAATATGTTGTATGATATTCTCAAGTAATTAGTAAAAGTATCATTTTAATAAAAGGAAAAACAGAAATATGAAATAAATCAGAAAAGAAAGAGGGAAAAAATTAAAAGCTGACCCCCCCCCCTTTTCTTGAGACAGGTCTCATGTAGCCCAAATTGGCCTTGAACTTTCTTTGTAGCAAAGGAGGAAGGTAACTTTGAACATGTCATACTCCAAGTGCAGGAATTACATAATGCTTTGTTTTATGTGCTGCTGGAGATTGAATCTGGGGTTTCATGTATGCTCAGTGTCCTAGTTTGCTTTCAGTTGTTGTCACAAAACACTCCCACCAATACCAGCTTGCAGAGGAAAGGATTTATTTCACTTACATCTTCCAGGTCATACAGTTCATCAGGGAGTCCAAGGTAGGAACTCAGGGCAGTAACCTGGAGGCAGGAGCTGGAGCACAGGCCATGGAGGAACGCTGCTTACTGACTTGCTCCCCTGCCTCATGCTCAGCCTACTTTCTTATACAATAGACAACAACCTGCCCAGGAATGGCACCCCCACACTGAGCTGGAGCTTCCTGAAGCACTCAACAATCAAGAAAATATTGCACAGACATGGCCACAGGCCAGTCTAATGGAGGCAATTCCCCAACTGAGGCTCCCTCAACCCAGGTGTGTCAGGTTGACACTAAAGCTGTCCAGCACACCAGGCAAGTGTGCTACCAAGTCAGTTTTCTGTCCAGCTCCTTTGTCTAATTTTTCCATAAGTTCCACTCTCAAGTTCCTAGTGGAGAAAGATGATTATTCGCCTAACCTCTTTGCTCTCAATCATAATCTGTTCTTTTATATATTTATGATTTGCTCACGAATGTCACTTGCCTCTCCCAAGGGTAGTAGACCTTTCTGGAAACTACAGTCATTCCTCTGTCTGGAATAATTTTTTTCTTTTCCATAGGTCAATTTATAATTATCATTCAGCCTTCATAGCAATTAGTTCCCAACATTACATCAGCCTGGACCACATGTTTCCATAGTAACAGTGCTATAATGGTACATAGTATCTGAGTGAAAATGTAGACTCCAAAGTATATGACCAATCATCTGCCACAGAAGTACATATATACAGAATAATTAAAGTTAGGCCCTCAAAGTGAAATAAAGATAGTTAATAAGCGGAATTTATATATCTAGATTGCATGGAACTTAACAGAGATTATCTGTAAGAAATCATTCATGAAAAATAGACCTTTGTTATAACATTGATATTTAAAATCTAAATACCAACTATATTCATAAAATAATGTATGTCATGAGACAATAGATTTCAGCAAGTTTGGGAGATTAATCAATGATCCATTATTTATAAAATGGACAGGAAAGTCTTCTTTTGATACACACATTCGAAATATATCTGTGTGACAAGTGAATCCTGCTAATGTGCATGCCATCATAACCAAAACTTTAAATTTTACCTTATTCTCTTTTAAAACTAAATGGTTATTTATATATAATATTAGTAGCTTTAGGAAAATTGAATTTTTTTGAGACCCTGTCTCAAAGACTTGCCATCTAGTCCAGATTGGCCTCAGTTTCACAGAGATCCCCTTGCCTCTGCTTCCTGAGTACCGGGATTAAAAACATGTACCACCACACCCAGCTGAAAATTGATGTTTTTAATGATTTATTTGTTTTTTTTGTTAATGTGCATGAGTGTTTTGACTACATGTATGTATGTGTACCATGTACATTCCTGGTGCCCTCAGAAGTCATAAGAGGACATCAGATCTCCATGGGACTGAAATTATAGACTGTTTTGAGCTGCCAGATCCTCTGCAGGAGCTCTAAGTACTTTTAACTGCCAAGTCATCTCTCTAGCCCCAGAAACTTTATAATGTCATTAGTACACATTAATTATATGTATTAATGGGTTTAGTGTGACGTTTTCATACATACATATAATGTGCATTGATTAAATCCAACTTCTCCTTATTCCTCTTCACCCCCAGGGTTCCTAATATCTAGTAATAATGTGTCAGTTTCTTTCACATGTGAAGGAAATTCATGGTATTTGTCTTTTTCTAACATTAATTGACACAGTGTCCTCCAGATCCATCCATTTTTGTTGTTGCAAATAACAGGATTTTATTCTTTTTATATGGCTGAATAATTCTCCAGTATATTTACCTATATATCTAATTTTCTTTATATATTCATTTTTTGACAGGTACTGAGTCTGATGCAGTATCTTTGGTAAAATGAATGATGCTTCCAATAAATAGTCATAACAGGTATCTCTTTGGTGGGCTGAATCCATTTGTTTTGGATATTCAAGAATGGGATAGTTGGATATTATGGTTATTCTTTATGGCGCGCGCGCACGCGTGTGTGTACATTCGGGCATTTGCATATGTTTTTGTGTCTGTAGGTGCACAGGTTTGTGCATGTGTGGAAGCCATAGGTTAACTTGGGGTGTCATTCCTCGGGAGTCATCCACTTCAATGTTGAGACAGGTTTCCTCACTGAGACCTGAGACTAACTGGCTTGCTAATTCCAGGGATCCCTCTCCTATCCCTCCCTTGCCATCTGGGATTAAAAGTGCATGCCACCAGACCAAGCTTCCTTATGTAGGCATGGACATCAAGCTCAGGTTCACAGTCTCCCCAGTCTCCTTACAGTAGCTCTGTTCTTAGTCTTTTTTCTGAAGTGTTGGAAATTGAACCCAGGGCCCTGTAAATGCTAGGCAATGCAGCACTGGGCTATATCCCCAGCACCTTATTTTTATTTTTTAAAAACATTAATTTCTTTCTTTGACAGTTTTGTACATGTATATAATATACCTCAATTATTTCCATTCCATCATTCTTATTTCCCTCCCTCCCCCATTAACCTTACCTCCTCCTTACAAGTTTCTTTTCTATCGTCTTGTCTTTTTAATGATTTTGTGATCCACTGAAGTTAACCAGGACCATCCACATGACCACACATGTGGAACTAGCCGTTTTAGCCTGGTGTACTCACCAGTGGGCACACAACTATAGACAATGACTCCCCTGCCCCAACAGCTATCAAAAGACAATCATTAAGTAAGGAGGGATAAAGTCCCATGAGCCTCTTTCCCATCCATGACTGACGGTAGACAGGCCCCACCTTGTGCAGGCTGGTGTGGGCAGCTGCAGCTGCTGTGGGTTCATATTGCAGGAGCAGGGTCTGGTCTAGGAGACAGTATTTTGTAGCCCTTTTCTCTGTCATCCAGTTCTTCATCCCTTCTTCCATGATATGCCTTGAATCCTAGAGGGGGGTGATACAAATGTCTTATTTAGGGGTAAGCACTCAATCAGCACTTTAAAAATGTTTATTTGTATTGATTGTTTGAGAATGTCATACAAATGTATTTTGATCATATTCAGACCTCTTCCCCACCTCTACCCTCCTCACTAACCTGCTCACCTTATGTCCTCTATTACTTTTTTATTCTTTGAGTCTAATTTGTGTTCCCCAAATGCTCTTGGGTGCAAGTTCATCCCTTGGAGCCTGTTCAACAACATACTAAAGAAAACTGATTCTTCGTCTTCCAGCATCTAAGAGCTTCTTGCCCACATTTCCCCAACAAGCTGGGCCTTTGTCTGGTCTTGTGCATGCTGTCACAAATGCTGCAGATTCAGAGTCATACGTGCAATTTCCCTGCTCTGTCCAGACAACACAGTTTCTATCACCTCTGGCTTTTAAATTTGTTCTACCCCCTCTTCTGCAATGCTATAGGCATGCAGTTTAGGGCTGAGCACTGCAGTCTCTTATTCTCTGCACAGTGACCAGTTATGGATGTCTGTGTTAATCACCATCTGCTTTAAGAAAAAATTTCTCTGGTGAGAGTTGAGAGATTCATTAATCTAGGGTGTAACATAAGTCATCAGAAGCTGGCTTAGCACTATGTCTGTTTAGCAAGGTAACAGTGGTGGGCTGTCCCACATAGCTTTATGTATTTTGAATATTAACCTGTCAGGTGAAAAGCTGGTGTTTTCTCCCATGCTATAGACTGTCTCCTCAGTCTGTTGCTTCCTTTGTTGGAACATTTTATTTTGGTAAAATATCATTTGTCAACTTTTCCTTTTGTTTCCTTGCTTTCAGGATTCTTTCCATGAATTCATTGTTTAGATTACCTTCTAATGGTTTTCTAGTAGTAGTTTTCTTCTCATAGTTTCAGTTCTTTGATTCATGTTGAATTAATTTTTTTGCAGAATGAAATGTCTGTCCATGGATACCCAGTTTGCCCAGTATCATTTATTTAAGAGGTTGTCATGTTTCCAATGTACTTTTGGCTCTGTTTAGTAAATCAGTTGATTGAAGACAAATAGCCTTTTCTCTGAGGTCTGTGTTGTGCACGGTTGATTTATATCCATCTTCTTTTATGTCAATACAGTGCTGTGATTACCGTATTTCTTTAATATTGCCTTTATTATTGAGTACTCTGACTTCTCTAGTTTTACACTGCTATAGTTATGTGGGGTCTTTGTGCCTCTATGTGAATCATGGGTTCTTCCCCTCTAGTTCTGTGAAGAATGTCTTGGTATTTTGATGGGCGGGGATTTCACTGAATATCTAGATTGATTTTGGGGTATTAGGAACACATTTACACAATATCAACTCTCTCAACATATGCACATCTTTCTTTTACCAGTGTTTTATAATTTCATCGTCGTATGCAGCGTTTCTGGAGACTGCAATTTATGGGTGCTGCTCATCTTCTATCTGTGTCCCAGGCGTGTTCTCTTATGCCAGCTCTTGTGAAAGAAGCCACCTGTGCCTTCAGTGCTTCGATTCTCATTTGGTATGTCAGTGTCTCCAAGACCAGAAATCGAGTGAGGTTGTTAAGGGAGGGCAAAGCCCCTGACGGGTTATTCAATCTCATGTGGTCAGTCCCACACCATTTAAATGGGTGGACTGGCTTGAAAACACTCCCTCTCCCACAGCCTCCCATACCTGAATAATGAGAGGGCAGCATAAAGCCACAGGACTTCATTTACTTAGAAAAGCCCGGGGAGAGGAGCCTGGCACTAATCCCGCGTAAAGTCCAGGGCCCGATTGATTCTGCACCAGTAAAGGCTGACTGAAGGGCAAACCTCCCAACAATTACCAGTGTCCCAGCCGGCAGTCAGGCAAATTATTCAGATTATCCTGCCTTTGGCACAGATGCTCCCTCTGTTCAGGGTCAGCTGTTTGATGATGCCTTGTCTTCATTCTGCCTATCCTCGGACTCCGTCCAGACAGCTCAGCGTACCCACAGCAGTACCATGTCCTTGGCAGCTCCAGCGTGCTGCTTCACGCAGGGCCCCTACCTCAAGTTGCTGAACTAGAATGGCCCCAGGTCGTAACCACAGGTTCCCCTTTTGGTTGAGGTCCCTATTAGTGACCCTGGCTTTTCCCAGGAATGTTTCTCTGGCGAATTGCTGCACAACACACACACACACACACACACACACACACACACACACACACACACACACACACACAAAGAGAAAGAGAGGGAGACGGAGGGAGAGAGAGAGAAATTGAAGCTGGAATGATTAATTATATCATTAAATTTTCAATAAAATAACTAGAAATGAGATATTTTATTTTCAAATTAGTTTTTATTGCCTCAAAAACTTTAAAAATATTGTATTGAGTTCTTGTACATTTCAGATCTTAATCAAATTTAGAGCTCCTGCCCTGTAAGTACTCCCCTACACTCTAAGCCCCGCCCCCCCGCTGGATTTCATGCATTCTGTTATATATCTTGAGCCCTATCTTGTCCAGCATTTGTACCTAGATGCCCCTTGGTGCAAGGAGCACCACTGGAGTCTAGTCAGTTTGTCTAGAGTCTCTCCCTTAAAGATTTACTCTTCCTCACCCAGCCGTAATCTGTTGCCGATAGTAGGGTTGCCTTGAAATTTTTTTTCTAGGAAAGACTTTTTATTAACTTAAAAACAAACTTTATTTTAATTAAATTTAAAGTTATTTAAATTAAGCCTCTGCAGCTTAATTTGCTGCAAAGAATAGATTCTGTATAAGCAAAAACTGAAAAGAGCTGCAGTGTCCAGGGAGCTGGGGCTTAAAAATATTAGAGATCTAAATCTTATCAGACCCATAAACAAAAAGATTTTAAAAAGCGGTCATGATATGAAAAAGCCGCTCCCAGTAACTTCTTCAAGTTTCAGAAGTTGACTCATTTCAGTGTTTGAAGCCTCTTCAAAATTCTCCACAGGACCTGGAACATCATCATCATCATCCTCTACAGTGCTTTTCCATCCACAAATGGACTGGGCAGAGCTTCAGCCAGTCCTCTTAAGCTAGTCAGACTGCACCAAGCTGGTTTGGGGTGCTGGTAAGCACTTCTGTCAGCCGCTATGTCCCATTGTGGCCTGTGATGGTGAAAGTGTTACCAGAGATGCCTGACCTTAAGGATTGTAAGGTGGATCACTGTTCCATGGTTTGTAAACATATTCACTCCTTCAACATCAGAGATATTGTTTACTCCTAACTTCTTTAAGGAGTTCTAAAGTTTTTTTTTTTTTTGTCTGCTGAAGCTATTCTATGAATCCCTTTCTTTCTACAAGCAGTTCCTTTCCCATTGATGAACATTTGTGCCTCCAGTTTGGCTAGTTTTTCCTGGTTCATGACAGTTTCTTCCATCTTGTCGGAGTGGAAATGGGGCCACGCAGGGGTCTAGGGTCACACTCAGGGAGTCTCTGGCAGACCAGCTGAGATTAGGCACACACACGCAGGCGAGCCAGATGGCAGCTGGAGGGGGGCCGGAAATGACTGCTTTGAAATTTTTCAAATTTTAATTTACTTAGGTCTTAGGCTTTTAGGACACAACAATCTTTTCAGGGCTCAGAGTGCCAAAGGCTCCTAACCAAGATAATTATCCTTTCTGAGCTGTCTTCCATCCCCCACCTCTAAAGCTCTTGATTAGATTATTATTAGTGCTTAATACTGGCTAACATGTGTGCTGGATAAATGCTTCTATTTTAAATTTTCCCTTTCATCTTCCTATGAACACTACCCAAGCCATTATTATATTTGGAACTCTCAGCTTGTTCAGCCACTATGAAATCTCCACTAAAGACAATGTGGCAGACTACTTGTAGTTCTTCACCTAAGGATGGGCCTTGTGCAATTTCTCCCCAAGCACATTGGCATGTCAACTGGAGTGTCACTGTGCAGCTCTTGTGCAGGCAGCATTAACTGGACTCAGTAGATTGTGTGTGTGTGTGTGTGTGTATGTGTGTGTGTATGTAACAATAAGAATTATAGACTAAGAGGGTCATAGATTTGAGAGTGAATCTATCTCAAGGAATTGGAGGTGGTACAGGGAGGGAGGAAATGATGTAAACATGCATACTTACGTACGGAATTCTTAAGAAAATAAGGCTAATCTACTGAAAAAAATGCATTAAAGGCCTTTATTTTGTTTCTTGGGGCCAAGTTAGAGATATAGGACTTGGCTATGGTCACTTCCTTCCTTGTAACTTTTATCCCAGGGATTATAACTCTGGGCTCTGATTTCTTCTAAACTGCTCTGATTTAGACTTGGTTTTGTCTTCCTGACCCTTGATCTTTTCCTCAATGTGTTTAAATCTCATAGTTAGAATTTTCTTCATACTGTGGTGATCTTTTGGAAAAGTTTAAAGCTATATGACCTGGTAGAATATTTGATAAGAATGGTTGTATGAAATGTACAAAAAATCTCAATAAAAATTACAAAAAAACCAGATGATGATGAATTTTGGAATGTTGACCCTTAAGTCCAAAGACTCTCACAGGATTTATAAGATTTCAGAGTTATTTACATGTCTCAATTTTATTTTCTGTAAGGTCAGAAATCATACTCTCAGGATTTTGAGAATTAAGTACAATATAGTATGAAATAGCTTTTAAAAATATTGTAGACTGTGATGCTGCATTAGCTCTTGCTTAAAGCATGAGCCACACAGTATTGGTTCTGAGACTTTTAAACACACTGAGGCAGGATTATGGGGTGAGGCAGAAGAAGCATGTAGAATTACACCCTCAGGATCAGGGAGATGCTGGTTTTTAGGAAAAAAGAAGATAAGCAGTAGTCTATGCTCTTCCTAATCAGATGGAAGAAGCTGTCTAAAAGGAGAAAAAGTGGGATAGACAGCAGAGGGACACAGACTAAGGGAGTGATGCTTCAAGAAGTATTGAAGTTTGAATGGCATGTTCACGAAAACCATTAGTTGACATGCAGGAATTGTCAATTTCAGAGAAAATAGTTTGCTAGTTTGTAAGTATTTATTTCCTAGAGTAAGACACTTTGGATTTGCTTTGGGGGGGTATTATTTCTGTGAATTCTAGAAAATTATCTATCTGTAAATTATAGTTTCCTTATTTGTAAAATCAATATAATAATGATCTATTTCAGTAAATATTAAAAGAAATGAAGTATATAAAAGATGTAGTACCTGGCTTATATTAAGACCCCATTAATAGTTCTTTGTATTATTACTATACTATACAGATATATGTTTATTGGTAAAATTACATTTCACTTATTAATGGGGCAATTGGCAGGAAGATAAAGATGGTCTTAAAAGTTTATGAAAAACTGCACATATTCACAAGAAGTTATGTATGCAGTCCGTAAAATCAAGCACACATGAGTAAGGAGTGAGGAAAAAGATGCAAAAAGATTTGATGTTATATATGCAATTTGTTTATTCAATATGGAATAATAATATAGTTTCTTAAGGAAATATTGTCCTTGTTTTAGGCATATTTATATGTGCTGTGGGCAGGATAATCTCAGAGTCTTTGCAAAGGCTGCATTATTTTAATCTTCTATCCACTCTATCTGTAGGGAGGGATTCTTACCTTGCGGTTATGGGAGATGACTGGACACATAAACATTCACTAGGCAGGTGAGTAGACAGAAGTTCACAGCCCAGAGAAGACACACTACCTTATATGGCAACCGAGGTACTTCAGTAAAGATAGCATGAACTGCTGGGGGCTGTGGGAAGCACAGCTTTGTTCTAACCAGCATGTGAGGGCTTCTCTTTTCCTTCTCTTGGGAGATGCAGTTGATTTATCTGGATGATTCTGTGGGTTGTTAGACACTGAAATTCTAGGATACTTAGGGATAAGCAAGTTCCTTTGCCTGGTACTCACTATAAAGAGAA
The DNA here is from genome assembly GCA_035773235.1 of Eospalax fontanierii. Lineage (NCBI taxonomy): Eukaryota > Metazoa > Chordata > Mammalia > Rodentia > Spalacidae > Eospalax > Eospalax fontanierii. Next base: position 28,269,787 of record CM069539.1, on the reverse strand, counting down.
TTGTTTGGCTAGAGTGTTTTATCAGTGGGTCCAGAGTGAAAAGGAGGACTTAGAGTCAGGCTGTTTGACACCTTCCTGATTCCCCAGAGGTTGAGGCACTACATAATTTTGGCTTTAATCTTAGGCTTTATATTGCATGCACAATTCACAAAAATCACATATATATTTTTATTTATGCAAAGATATGCATGCATGTGTGGGCATATATTAAGAATTAAATAAGAAGATGTAAAAAATAGATATAACATTTTGATTAGCTATGCCAAACAACTAGTTTTGCTTTGCATATAGTAAGGAACTTACTAAGTGACAAACTTCTTAAAAAATTATAGCTGGAAAGTCAAGATTTGATTTCATAATCAATGTGCATGATCTTAATCTGTATGGAAGGGCACTATTAAGAATAAGAAAGCTATCTTAATTTGGTTGCCAATTTTGTATTGCGAAAATTTGACACAATTAGCCTAGGGCTATGGTTTATTTTGTATATGACAATAGCTCATGAGGAAAAGCTTTACTTCATTTCTTCCTTTGGTCATCATAGAAGCCAGAATAGAACTAGGACCAGAGGACCTAGAAACAGAATAAGGCATGGTCGACTAAACGGCTAAATGGCTGAGGCGATATGCTTCACTGGTCCTCTCCTTTGTGTGCTTTCTGATGCTGGGGTCTCCACGCTTCCTCTGTCCCTGGCCTTTTGCTGGGCTTCACCTTTCTCAATCATCTCATTCTTTCTCAGCCTTTCCCCTACGTTTATTCTGCTGGTTTCCATGTAAGTTTATTTTCCATTTTTCAATTATCAGAGTCAATGCATGCATCAAGCACAGAATACATATAACCATCAGACATTTTAGGTAGATACCAAGGTTATCTGGAAAGAACACAAGATAACCAAAGCAAGAAGGAAGGCCAGAGATTCGACTTTGTTCATGTATGTATTTTCTAAGTTAGCATACAAAGCAATGGGTTTTATCTTGACATTTTCATGTCATTATACTTTGTTCTCACTCATTCAGCTCACCAGTTCGCACCCTCAGGACCCCCTTACCTGGATCCCTTTCTTCTTTCAATCAGTCCTAACTTTTGCTTCCTTGTTTCATGTTTTCCATTACCATCTGTATTTCCAAGGTCCATTAAGATCTCTTCCTTTCCTCCTATGACCCCCTTTTTTAGTTTCCTGATGCCCACATACATATAAGTACACAAGACCATACACAATTTTATACCTATGTTAAGGCTAGGACTTTAGATACAATTGCTATTGTCTGTGTCTTCTGATAGCACCATTTCTCCTTTGGTATTTATGCCAATAAATATAAGAAGGCACATTGGAACTCAGATGGAATTTTTTTAGAGCAGTTCCTTGATACATGTGGAGAGAGTACTCTTACTGAAAAATAAACTGAGAACTAAGGGTCTCAGATTTCTGGACAAGATGGATAATTGGATTAGATGACTGATTAAATCATTTCCTCTAGTCCATTTTAGAATTTTAAATCATGAGTAGCCACAAAAGGGTGAGGACGAAGGGCAAACCTACCTTCTATCACACCTGGAAGATGATATTCAGCACAGAGATTCAGAGTGGTTAAAAGCTGGAAATCTGGAGGTTATAAGGTATTGGCATATTTTAAAATCTGACTTTGAATTTTATTTTTCAGCTGAACATGATGGCACAGACCTGTAACCCAGAACTTGAGAGTCTAACGTAGGAGGACTGCAAGTCTGAAGCTAACCTACCTGTGAAAAAATGGTTCTAAAGAAAACAAAAATAAAACAGATTTTTATCTTTAAATGTAACTTCTTATCAGAAGATAATGAAAAAAAAACAAAATAAAGCTTAAGTTGAGTGAAAGTTTGGAAGATAAAGGTAAGAAAATTTCCAGTAAAGAACAAAAGGATAATGAGGTAGACATGTAGGAAGGGAAGTTAATTACTTGATTAATAAAATTTATAAATAGTCTATTTGCTGAATTTAATTTTAATAAAAAAATCTTGAGGACAATATGCTTTAGAAGAAATGTTTGAATGAAACATTTTATCAACTAGGATGAATTAATGAGTGCTGATTACAAACAACTGACTTGGCATTAGAGAAAACTTCCTTCTAGAATGTCTTGGTGACACAATGGTTTCTAGAAAAAGGAGAAATCTAGGATGGCATCTAGATTTGGGGCTTATAAAGGGATTGAGAACACCATTATAGGGATAATATAAAACTATTCGATCGCAGAGTTTGGGTGCTTATGAGATACTAAGTGGAGATGTTTGATGATGGGCTGGCAGTGCAAATCTGGGCTAGACATGAGTTTGTGACAGCTGCCACTTGTATAGTGTGAGGTAATCTCAGCCAGTGTAGATTGATTACATGTTTATTTATGAAATTTACTGGCACTTGGCCCTGACCACCAGTTGATACAGTGGAATATATACATACCGTTATCTATTGTGTATAACATTCCGTCCATGAGCTGCTTCAGGTTGGAGGTACCTGCTTGCCAACACTGTCTTTAAATATTTGGATTATAATAATTGTGCCTCGAAGAGCCTATACATTTTCAAGCTTGGTCACATAGCTGGACTGTGCCTACAAGACGAGTTTTTCATTAGTGTATGAGACTTGAGTCTTCACATTGAACTGAAGCTTCGAGAAAGAGCCGCCACCCTTGTGAAACATTTTACAAGGCTGACTGACTGATTATGGAGAGCTAGACTGTTATAGGTTGGGAGTCAAAAGTATTTTTGACTCCCCTTGGCCTTCTAAATAGCCATTAATTGCCCACCCCTGGTTGTGACCTAACATGCTTGTGGCTAGCAGATAAATCTTTTTGGAATGTATAAACAGTCTTTTCTTAGCTTCTACCACCACAAAAGCTAAGAAATGTCATCGAAAAACATCTGTGGCCTGTAGCAGAGATTTCCTTGTTTTTCTATAAACATTGGTGATGTTTCCATCAATGCATTTAAAGGTGCTTGGTTGCATGTGCCTTTAACCAGCCCTCAGGAGGCAGAGGCAGACAGATCTCTGTGATATTGAAAGCAGCCCATTCCACATAGTGAGTTCCAGGCAGGCTGGGACTAGGGAGACCCTGTCAAAAAATGCTCTAATTTGTTTAAAATAGTTTTCTACTTAAAAAAAAAAGAAAAGGTCTCTTTTGTAGTTCCAGCTGGCCTGGAGCCTGCTATGTAGACCACACTGGCCTACATCTCACAGAAATCAGCCTGTCTTTTCTTCCTGAGTGCTGGGGTTAAAGGCATGCACCACCATGCCTGGCTACTTAAAAATTTTTAAAGATTCATTTTTGTTTTTATTTATGTGCATTTCTGTGTCTCTGTGTGAGTTTATAGAACATGTTTTAAGGCACCTGTAGAAGCAGAGAAGGTGTTGGGTCCTCTGGAACTGGAGTGACAGACGTTGTGAGAGGCAGGACATGAGTGTTGAGAAGCGAGCTTGGGTCCTTTGGCAGAGTGGCAAGTGCTCTTAACTGCTGCGCCATCTCTCCAGCCCTTGATTTATGACTTCCTTTGTTCTTTTACAATGAAAACTTCATGTGGCCTGGGGCAATGGCTCAGTTGATAAAGTGCTTGCCATATAAGCATGAGGAACTGAATTTGATCTCCAGAAGCTATATGCATAACCTGGGCATAGTGGTGCATCCTTTTAATCATAGCACCAGGGAGGCAGAGACAGAGGCTTGCTGGCCTGCTAGCTTTGCCTATTTGGCTAGCTCTTAGTCCGTGAGAGCCTGTACCAAAAAAACCATGATAGGTTTCAAGGAATAACATCTGTTGTCTTTTGACCTCCAAGTGGAAATGTAAACATGGAATGTCCCTGCACACACACACACACACACACACACACACAGAGCTCCTTGAAACTATCTCTTACTCTCTTTGAGGTGAGAGCTGTGTTTTCTATGACAATACTGCATATGTTGTTGGTTCAAAATTCAGAGGCAATGTGCTTTTTGTGCAACCCTGTGGCGAGATGTCTAAGAAGCAGTTCTCAGTTCCTGGGCCTTCCCAAGGCATATGTCTGCTGCTGTACTGCATTCTTTACCTGTGATGAAGTTCCTGAAGTATAAATGATTTGAGTCTTGTGAGTCCTTTCAGCAAATGATTAGTTAATGATATCACAGTCAACAGTTCGATAGGTGACAAGCTACAGGAGTGAATGGAATTACTCCAGACAATTGTATAGGATGAAAAAGAAGCTAAAAAAGATGAGGCTGGAGAAATGAGGAACTTTGGTATTTACTGATGGGAAGGGGAGACGCCATGGTGTGTGATACACATAACATCATAAGTGGCATACAGCAGACCCTGGCAGTCTTGTGGGAGGCTTCTGTGGTTAAAATGCAGGTCAAAAACATTCAGACTTTTTCAAGGTCACACAAGTAAATCTTAGTCTTAGCCTGGCTCCTTCAACTACGCAGTACATTACCTCTAGAGTAAAACTAATCTTAAGTAAAATATTCCTTAGAGAAAGCTTAAAAAGTCTGGCAATTTTTTCAGAGAGGTTTTGTGGCTTTCCTTTCCAGTAGAGATGTTAAAAAATAGCAGAGAGCCTCTACCATGCTGCAATTAGGGTTTCTAAGACATCTTGGCCCTACAGAAAGTCTGTTGCTTTCCACAGGATTCGTGAGTCTTCATGTTCAGGATTTACTAAAAAAAATCATTATACCTTTCTACTAATGTTGAAGAGTTACCTTCTTCCATCAAGTTGTCTTTAAATAAGGCCATGCTAACTGCTTGCGTTTCCCACTCTAGCACAATCTTGGAACATGATACACCCTTAACACACCTTGAAAGCATATATTTTACATGGCTAGTGCTAGTATAATTTGCCTTTTTATAACACATATATTCCTGAGATGAATGCCACTTAAAAATGGATTCCTATTTTAAGAGCCCCAAACTGTGGGCTATGGTGAAACTGAGCTCTGGGTAGCGCTTAACTTCAGATATCTTTTTACAGCTTCTTTTTTTGTCCCTGAGTAACTTTCCTTTGTCAGTCTTAAAATTTCAGGAGGGTCCTTCTAATGTACAAAAACCCTAATGTTGGAAGCCACATCCAGTACCTATGTCACATGTCACAAGATATGACTGTAAGGATGGAGTTAAGATTAGCACATTTTAAATCTTAAAAATACAATAAAGCCACCAATTATGTGTAATCTACATTATTTATCTTTTAGAAATTGATTCATTATGTAGTCTTCAAATAAGTGCTTTCAGTATTTGAAAAAATAACCGTATCTCTGAATCCACTAGTTTTTAGATGTGGGCTTTTATTGAGCATGTTTATATTTTTATCTGTGGACCTTAGTTAATATTGGTAACAGATATGTACATGCATTCATCATTATGGTCAATACTGAGAGCTTAAGTTAAATAGTATTTGAACATATAATCTTAACTTCCGTTAGCTTATAATATAGTATGGGCTGAGGTAATTGACTTCTGAACTTCTCAACACAAAGAGATGATAAATGCTTAAGAAGAAAGAATGTTAATTACCCTAATTATATTATTGTGGGTTGTTTATAGTCATTAAGTTATCATAAATATGTACAGTTCCCATGTCAATAAAAATGTAAATTGTCCATGTATTTAAAAACTAAGTAAAAGGTAAAATTTGACCAAGTAAATATAAAGAGCCAAGAGGGAATAAGGACCTATTAATGTTTTATTAATTCAAAGTTTTTTATTAAACATCATGATAGCTGATCATCAAAATGATCCATTATCATGTTAATACCTCTGTTTACAGTTGGCATCACTGTGGCCCAGTTTAAACTTGTTCAGCCAATGAGTGATGTCATTAGAGCACAGGTAATCATTGGCTACAAAGACTTCCAGAGTTGTCACCACTGATCTTTGTCTTCTCTGACACATTCCTTTTATTCTTTCACAATTTTGTTTACAAATTTTGATTCTTTGAGAATTTCATGCATGTATATAATATATGTTGATAATTTAAACCTTCACTCCTGCTCCAGCCTCTGTCCCCACATTGCCCTGTCACCCTCCCAACTTCATGTCCACTTTTCATAGCCCTCTGAGTCCAGTCAGTGCTGTCTGTACGTGCATGGCTATAGAGTTATCCACTGGAGCATGGGCAACCTTACAGGGGACACTACCCAGAAGAAAATGGACTCTTCCTATTCCAGCAGCCTTCAATGGCTGATGCTCCTCTAGGCATGGACCTTCATGAGCCTTTCCTCTTCCTATGCTGGAATTTTGGCTGGCTTGACCTTGTGCAAGTCTTCTACTTGCAGTCCTAGCCACTGTGAGTTCATGTGTACAATGGTACTGTCACATCTAGAGGGTGCTCTTTGGCAGCAATCCTTCCCAACTTCTGTCTTTCTGCCCCTCTTTCACAATATTCCCTGATCCATGTGGGGAGGGAGTATAATATAGACATCCCATTTAAAACTGAGCACTCCATAGTTACTGATTCTCTGTACTCTGACCAGCTGTGAATCTCTGTATTAATCGCTATCTACCGCTAAAGACACTTCCCAGATGAGATCTGCAGCTGCACTAATGGGTATAGAGATAGACATTTAAAAGACAGTTTGGTATTATGTCCATTTAGCAGGACAATGGTAGTAGGTTACCCATTAGGGTCTATGACCTTCCCAACTATGTGTTCTTGGCCAGGTTTATAGTACCAAGGAATTCCATTCCATGGAGTGGGCTTTAAACCCAATCAGAAGGTGTTTGTTTACCTCCGTAACATTCATGGCATTATTATACCAATGGGCATATCTTGTCAGGTCAGTCATTACTGTAGCTGGGTGTTCATAGCTGAGTAAGACTGTTGATGATTTTTATCCATCAGAAGCCTGTATAGCACCTTCTGGCACTGTGAAAGCTAGCCAATAGGAAGGAGTTTCTAGGTCAGTACTAGTTTGATTTCTTCATGTCCTAAGATCCAAATATATGGTATTTTCGGCAATAGTGTCTTACCATCAGCATTCTGTTGTATATCCATGAGCAATGGCATAGCTTGCGTTGGGAGTTTATGGGATGTCCCCCCAACCAAAACCTTGAATGTTGGTATCTCATACCTGACACTGGGATTTTTGTTTGGCAACTTATGGCATCATAGGGGAAGCATTATTCTCCCACACAGGGTAACTCTATTTAAACTTGTATGTATATGAGTTTAAATGAATCTACTAAAATAGATTTCCATATGCTTTCTCAAACATCCTTAGTCTTAGTTGTCCCTCCTCCCCCTCCTCTGACACACTCTTCCAACCCCTTGTCCACTTACCCCCCATCATCCCCTTCCGTCTGTGTGCTGCTGGCTCCCCTCCCACGAAACCTTTTCCCTCACCAATGACCAATTTCTAGTTTCGTGGCTTCCACAAGCATTCCAAGTTAATCACACATACATGAATATTTGAAGCCAGGATCCACATAGGAGAGAGAACATTGTATTTTTGGATCTGAGCTGCCTGACTCAGAATGTTTTTTCCCCTGATCCTTTCATTTGCCTGAAAATTTCAGATTATTTGACAGCTTTGTACATGTACATAATGCATTCTGGTTACTCTCATTCAGTGCCCTCTCTTATCTCCTCCCAGTCCTGTCAACTCTCCTTTGAACACATTCACGTCTTTTTATTCTGTTTTGTAACACACTGAGTTTAATCAAGGCCATCTTATAAGCATCGGAGTAGAATGATCCATTGGAGCCACAGTTTCCTTCGTCTTAAATTTTTTTTGATTTATTTACTTTTGTTTTATGTGTATATTTTGCTTGCCTGTGTGTAAGTGTACCATGTGCATGCAGTGCCTGAGGAAGTCAGAAAGGGTGTCAAATCCCCTGGAACTGGAGCTATGAGTGGTTGTTAGCTGCCGTTTGGGTGCTGAAAACTGAATCTGGGTCCTCTGTCAGAGGAGCAGGTATTCTTTACCTCTGAGGCCTCTCTACAGTCCCCTCATTCTCCATTTTTATAATTGTGTGTGATTTTTACGTTCTATCTTTAACTCAACTTGTGGTTTCTGTAATGACTTCTAGTTGCACGGTTTCTTAATATATTTCTTAACATTTTATCCCAAACTCTCATTTCCTACCGACACCTTTTAAAATTCAAATAAAACATGTAATGTATAACATTTGTATTTTTATGAGGTGTAGTGTTATAATATTATAATATGGTCCACGTATATAATGAGTATCTATCAAATCAGAATAATTTCCATTTCCTCACATGTCATCATTTACGTGTGTTGAGGATCACAGTGGTAACGTTTTTACATGCCATTCACTCTTGGATATATTTTGAACACCAAGTAGTTGATCTAAATTCCATTTTCTTTCTCTTTTTCTGCATTCTGGAGCTGAGATTTTAGTCACCTTTGAAAGTTGGCTTTTCTGATCTGTTCTTCTCCCATCATGACGTTATTATAGTAAATCTTATGAATCCTTCAACATTACAAACAGTTTTCTAAGCTAAGAATGTTGATTCATTCAGCTCAATGAAGAGTAGGACAATAATAGATTCTACTTAACAGGAGTTTTAAAGAAATCACCTAAGGTAATAGATATAAAGCCCTCAGCGTGGTTACCAACACATCGTCAGTGTTTGTAAAATATGTAACTTCTATTATTAGTATTCTTGAATCCACTGGGTCCTACTTTTTCTTTTATTTTCATATGCACAACAATTATGCATTAAACAGAGACCAGATATTCAGCAGAAGTGTGCACTCCTATGATTTGCTTTTGGAGCTAATGAAGGCCTCGCGATTGCTGTATTTTGTCTCTGTACAGGTTTGATGACTCAAAAAACTCGTGCGTCATTGTGTTTGGTGTGTAATGATGACTGGCACTCTTAAGTCAATCTCCTGTAACTGGAAGTCCAATGGTTAATACACACATTTTAGAGACGTTATATTGCATTACATACATATACATATATATATATATGATTTATGATATGTATATATCATACAGACAATGCCACAAAGAAGTAATAAAAGTAGAAGAATAAAAAATAATAAAGCAAAGATATGCTATATAGAAATCCATGTTTTGGAAAGAGGGCAGTTCTGCAACAAAAGAAACGGAGTTAAGAATAGTTCTTCCTACACTGCTTCCTGCTTGGGCCTCATCTGCTCCTTAGGGAACATGACTTAAGTGAGGCCCCAACTGAGAGGATTTGGAGACAGAGTTCCTATGGCAACAGGCTCTAAAGTGACATAAATCTAGAAGCACTTTTCCTGCTTATTCTATCATCTCAACAAGAATCCTCTAAGGCATCTGCAGAAAAGTCAACTTTTAATGAAGCTCGAGTCTGTCTTCTGAACCCCAAGGAGCCTCTTCCCTATGGGCTCTTTTCCGGTTTGTAATAATGACTTATTTTCATTAACTGTGAGTTAACAACATTGAGTTTGAGAGTAGGGATTGGGATATATCATAATGATCAAGGAAGTGACAAATTTCTAAGTGTAACATTTATACTTGAGGTCTCTTGCTTCTGAGCAGTGAATGAAATGTATATGTAAGTGATTGACCAGTGAGTGCATATATGTCACCCAACACTCATACCCAACATCCCCACCATGACTGATATAGGAGTTGTAATTAGTTTATTAAATGGAAGACAGCTAATAACCAATGTGATTCTAAGTTCATTCCATGAACTGTTCAGCTATCTTCTCTTGATCAAAATGTACCTGTTGTTACCTGAGTGCTGTTCTAAATGGGATTACTGTAGGTATTTTGTGCTGTTATTGTTAAAGGTTGTGTCTTCATAAAAAAACCATGACTATAAGAAGGTTGTGGAATATTAGTGATCCCTAATAAGTTTTATCAGATGTTGATAAGTCTGTGAGATCCTTCCAGACAATGGAAGGCAGAGCAAGCACTAGGTCTGTGAATGTTTGCGGGAGAGGTGTGGTTACTGAAACTAGAACTGGGCACACACAAAAAGAAGGCTGGAAGCTATAAAATAAATAGTGCCTGATTTCATAATTTGGAACTTATGGTATGATAGAACATGGGTATCTGAAACAGTCCATTGATGCTGGGGTAGGGAGCAAGGAGAGGGCAAAACGCTGGAGAGTCATGGCACCACCCAAGGACTCAGCCACGGGAGAGATGGACGTAAATGTAGCTGTAAAACGTACTTCTCTTTTGTTTATTGTTTGACAATTTCATGCATGTATACACTGAGTTTTCACTCCCCACTACCCTCTCCCATTCCTCCTTCCATGCTGAAAGCTTTCTTCTTCCTAGCAGCCTCTCCTACTTAGTGTCTTTGATCCTCTGAATTTAATTATGGTTGCTTGCATAAGCAGGAGTGAGGGTATTTACTAGATAAAGTTTTGAAGAAACAAGCAGTTTCAAAGCTTCCCTGACCTCCCTTGGCTTTCTTCTCTCATCACACCTTCTCACCTCTTTCAGTTCATATGGTTTTGAGCAAGACTTTCCCCTTTCTCATTCCCTCCCTAAATTATATACATTTTATATTTAATTGAGCATATTTTTAGAACATTTAACAAGTCTTATTCAAGACTTGCCTCTCTGCTGGTCTCCTCCATTTCTATGACCTAATTTGGTCCTCACAACACCTTTATCCTCATTTTGCATACAGGTACATTGAGAACCATATATTAATGAACATATTGTACCAGTGAGCTAGGTTTTACACTTATTTCTAACAGCTTAAAACTGAATCAACTTATTTGCCATCCGTCAGTTGACAGATTACAATGAACAGAAAACCACCATGATAGTACATAATAGTTAGGGGTGGAGCTGCCATCCAAAGTGCCATAGGATTTCTTGATTGGTTTTCATGAGGGTGTAAGCAGATAATGGTTTGAGATCCTGCAGCATTTTGGCATATGGTAGGACATGCTCAAGCTATACAAGTTCCCTGTAATGTGAACTTTCAGGTACTTGATAAATTCAGTTGTTCGTATTCAATTTTATGACATGGGACCAAATAGTCTGGGTGAGACTGTATTCTCTTAGTGAGGTAAGGAACCTTGTGTTCAGACCTCCTTCTCTGTGGCTTTAGGATTACTTTAGCTGGGGCTTCCACAAAAACCCATGCTGGAGACAGAGATATGTTGTATGGTAGCTTATTTTTAGAAAGGATCCCAGGGAAGAAGATGTGTGAAACAGGGAAAGAGGGAAGATTAGTATGTTATTGGTTACTTTAGTGGGAGGAATTTAGGGGCAGTTCTCCTGGGGCTTTTTGTAAAGCATGGACCACTAGAGAAACAGAAGGGGGTGTTGCATCCATTGGTGTTTGGTGATAACTCCTTTGCAGTTCCAGGTTTGTGCAAGCATTTGAATGAATGAGAGGATTCTCCTATTCCACTATGTGGCTTCCAGGGCCCAAGGTGGGAAGCAGAGGCTCAGTGTTGCAGTCAAGGAGTGCTGCTCTTTGGCTATACCTGGATGCAGCCAGTTGCCATAAGAACAGTAGAAGCTTCCCCTCCCACCCAAAGATAGGCTGAGTAAAAGGAACAGAGGCATAAAATATATCCAATGCAGAGAACTGAGTGATAGGGCCTGAACTCAAGGCTTCATAAAAAGGCTCTAAGTAGAGGGTGGAGGGCTGAACAAGGCCAACATTATGAGATTTAAGAAATGCTTAAAAGCTTAGAAGGATATTTTGTTCAATTCACCCAGTACTTGTTCTAAAAGATCGAAGTTCCAAACCTCGGGTTAATGAATCATATCTGAGTTACAAGTTACAAACAGCACTTGGGAGGATTTCTGCACAAAATCACTGACACTGACTATTCCATTATATTAACTGATTTCTCTTAGCACACTCTGACCAGTTCAGTTCCCTGCTTTATGGTCCATGGAATTTTCCCTATATACATTTGCTACCATGGTATTCAAGTTCATCCTCAGTATGACTCAGGAATGCTAATCCAAGTGTGATGCTCAACTCTGCCTCTAACCTACATTCTGAGTTTCAGCAAAATAAAGGCTAATTGGTTTATTTCAAGACAGTGTAACTAGAGATTGGAGATCTGTGACTGTTTTATCAAACAGCTCTGTGATTATTGAGACTTCAATTTTCCTGTTGAAAAATTATAGGATTAAATCAGTGGATCTCTGGCTAAATGTCCAGTTGTTAAGTCTACATTGGGATAGGAGGTTGCTGCACTCGGGGCCAGCCCGAGGGGGCCAGCCCAAGTGGGGATGGGGGCAAGTAGATGCAGAGTTAAGACGCAAACTCTGGAAGTTGGATGGGAAGCAGGCCAAGCCCATGGCACTGCCAACTCATTTATTGAATATGTGCACAAGCTCTTACAGGCCTGGATAGCCAAGACCTTATGGGGTGGGGTCCCAAATACAGCCAATAGTAGGCAGACTCTTTCCATGTGCTGGTCTCATGACTAGCCAAAGGAGAACACCACACTCACAGGAGCCATTCCTCTATTCCTCCTAGCAGGTGGCCTGGCTAGGCCCACCTTGCATTATGCCCAACAATAGTAAGACATGCACTTTTAATAAGAACATTGTATAATTTAATTGTAAGCTAGGATAAGATGATGTTCTAAAATACCTCTTCGAATTTATGAGGCCCTAGAAGTAAGAATGAACTGCCATTAAACTCAAATGAGGCCCAGAAAGCCTGGAGCATTGAGGAAGTAAATTTTGTCATGATAGAGGAGGAATTGGGGAAAAAGCAAAGCCAGAAAACTAGAACAACACACGTATGACAGAATGAAAGGAATAAACTACAACACTCTCTCTGGCTAAGCGCCAGTTTTGGTAAAGCACTGTTTATAAATGGTAGTGATTTCTCATTAATATAAAACTCAAATTCTAAGAGAAGACAAGCTTATTTCTCTCCTGGGTAGATGCTGTGCAATTCCTGCAATGAGGACGGATGCAAACGGTCTGATGAACACCCTGTTCTGAACTGAAAAGGCATTTCTGTTTTTGGCCTTTCTGGACCTTGAAACACCCATTCATATGTTTAGTGAGGCATCATGTTGTGTTGTTCAAGACACTCTCAGACTCTCGAATGCCAGGGTCTAAGCCTATTTCACTATTTCCCATACGAAGTTATTAAAAGAAAAATTCCAACAGATTTGGAGCAAGACGGACCTAGACTTAATATGGCCTTTGTAATTTGACACTTGGAGAATTATTTCATTTCTGAAATAGAGCTTTTAAATACGATTCAAGAGAGAAGAAACATATGGTATTGCACATAAAATGCTGTCCTCATATGTTGTGGTCAGACATAATGCTAGGACAAAAATAGTTCTTTACTATGTTCAATATATGGTGGATTGTTTTATGCAATTCTTTGGATATTACTAAGAAGATGCTAATTGAATATATATATATATATGAATATATATATATATGTTGAATATATATATATTCAACACAGGGTCCTGTGTATTCCAAACTGGCCTCCAATTCACTAGGTAGCTGAAGATGACCTTGAACTTCTGTTCCTCTTGCCCCGTTGCCTCCCTAGTGCTGGGATTACAGACTTGTACCACAATGCCTGGTTTGTGTTGTTCTGTGGATTGAATCCAGGAATTGGTGCATGATAGGCAAACACTACCAAAATGTTTCCAAAAGCCTATTCAAATATTATCAAGGGTATAAGAGAAAATTACTTCTTTTTCAAAATTAATATCCAGTGTTGTAGTCTCCAGAGAATCTAAAGCTTTCTATATTAATCAAGTCCCCAGGACTCTAACTCCAGAATAAAACTGCTCAGCTTCCTTTAAACTGGAGAACCTCATGGAAGACTTCTGCTTCGTTAGGTCTCTCCTTCTGTAGCTTAGGATGAGTTTTGAGGCAGCATAGGCTGCTCTACCCCTCCATTGCAAAGGAAGTTAAAGGCATCTGTTTGGCCCCTTGTGGTGTTAGCACTGCAGTCTTTCTAAGCTATTGGGGGTAAGAGTTAGAGAAAGGCACAGCCCAGACACTCAGCGCTGATGGACCATAAGTGACTGAATTTGGGTGAATGATTTAAATGATTCCTAAAGCTCTGGGAAAGACTTTTAACTGTGGGCTGAACACCCTAGACACTGGCTGCCCCAGCCTCTGAGAGAAGTCCTCCCAGGGAGTGACCTGGTTTTGTAAACTTCTACAGAAGCTAGGGTAGAAGGACACAGCAAGGGACCAAACTACGGATCAGATAATCTCCTTGGTGGCTCCTGGTGCCCTTTCCAGCTTTGCTGGCCCTTGCGTCCTTCAGGGGTGCTGCAGAGTAGAGTCACTGTGGCTCTGGGAACAGCTACACAGGCAACCAGAGACCAGACTTTGCTGAAGTTCAAAACCTGTGTGCATTCAGTTTTCTAGAAGTTGAAGAGGACTGGGAGGGCAGCAGTGGTCTCTTTCCACACCCCCAATAGCTCTTTTCCCTTGTCTCCACAGAATGCCTTGAGGATGGTAAGTGACAACACCTCCTCTGTGACAGAGTTCATCCTCGCAGGCTTAACAGACCAGCCAGGACTCCGGATCCCACTCTTCTTCCTCTTTCTAGGTTTCTATCTGCTCACCGTGGTGGGGAACCTGGGCCTGATCACACTGATAGGGCTGAACTCTCACCTGCACACCCCCATGTACCTCTTCCTCTTCAATTTGTCTCTCATAGATTTTTGCTATTCCACTGTTTTTACTCCCAAAATGCTGGTGAGCTTTGTCTCGAAGAAGAACATCATCTCCTACCCGGGGTGTATGGCTCAGCTCTTCTTTTTTCTCTTCTTTGTGGTCTCTGAATCCTTCATTCTGTCAGCCATGGCTTATGACAGGTATGTCGCCATCTGCAATCCCTTAATGTACACCATCACCATGTCTCCCCAGCTGTGCTTACTCCTTTTGCTGGGTGTCTATGTGATGGGCTTTGCTGGAGCCATGGCCCACACAGCATGCATGGTGAGACTGACCTTCTGTGATGACAACCTTGTCAATCACTACATGTGTGACATCCTGCCTCTTCTGGAGCGCTCTTGCACCAGCACCTATGTGAACGAGCTGGTAGTCTTTATTGTTGTGGGCATTGATATCGGGGTGCCCACAGTCACCATCTTCATTTCTTATGCCCTCATCCTCTCTAGCATCCTCCACATCAGTTCTACAGAGGGCAGATCCAAAGCCTTCAGCACCTGCAGCTCCCACATCATTGCGGTTTCTCTCTTTTTTGGGTCAGGAGCATTTATGTATCTTAAACCCTCTTCTCTTTTACCGATGAACCAGGGAAAATTTTCCTCCCTGTTTTATACCATTGTAGTGCCTATGCTCAACCCATTAATCTATAGCCTGAGGAACAAGGATGTCAAAATTGCTCTGAAAAAAACCTTAAGTAAAAATTCATTTTCCTAAGAAAAGGCCAGTCTTTTAGAAAGACACATTTTTTTCCTTATGGAATAGATCGAAGCACCATGGGTCACACAGAGGAAATTTTACTCATCTTTTTATTGGTTCATTTTCTCGATTTGAAACATTCTTTAGAAGACCCTTAAAACCATAGAATGCTCATAGTTAGCAGGCTTGAAGGATCATCTAAATCAGTTCCCTTTTCTCTGAGAACAGACACAGATTTATGTCCGTTCGTGGGGCCAGGCTCTCAGCAGAACAGCAAAGAGACTGCAGGTTCCTTATTTCCCCCGCTGGTTGCTTTCCATGAAAGCTTATTTCTTTCTGCCTCAGGCCATTGGAGTTTTCATTTCAAATGTGAGCTGGGCTGGGAATGTTAAAATCTGGTTCTGACTACAGAAATTTCATGGAGCTTTTCAAGGGCTAATTTTAAATAGCACATTTTTGCAAGAAGGTAGGAGGTATAGGATTTTTGTTGAGATGGTATTGGCTAAATGGCCAAAGAAATTTTTGAGGCATTTTGCAGTATGGAGGATCCAGAAAGTGGCAGTGGCACTCCACTCATGTGGAGCCAGGACTTTCAAGGACTTGGTGATGATGCTGGCAAGGAGAACGTACAGAAAATATTAAAGCTCCAAAGGACAGAAATTTTCATTTTTAGGAAATGGGGTTTTATGTAGCCCAGGCTGGTTTCAAACTTACTATCTAGTAAGGTTGGCTTTGAATTCCTGATCTTCCTGCTTTTACCTCCCAAGTGCTGGGATTACTGGTGTGGGTCATCACACCAAGCTTAAAGAGTAGAATTTGGTAATTATTTCACATGTTTTCAGTTCCTTGTTTTTATATTGTGCTTTTAAAGTTAGAATGGAAAATTCTTCAGCTCAGAGTAATGAGTCCTGCTCATAGAGAATCTTTTAGGACCATATATTACATAGGACCATATGTTACAAGTCATAATCAGGTTAGCTCAAGATAGCAGTTAATCAGCACAAGAAATGTGCACAGACTATCACAGGGGCTACGAACATCAGAGACTAGGTGGGATAGATGGGATATTTTCTTGTATCTTTTCAGATCAACTTTCTGCCCTTTGCTAACTCTCTCCATGTTTTGAAGGGAATTATCTCAGGGGCTCCTCCAACTCCCCTTTTTTGAATTTGATCAACTGCAGCTTTGGTAGAAGAACAGGGACATTTATTTCTGGACTTAATCCTAGTTAGACTCTAGGGGCAGTAACTGAATGCTCTACAGCAACTGCTCTCTCCCTTGCCCCCTCCTGCCGAATTATGGTAGGGCCTCCCTGCTGCTGTCACTGCCCCCAAAGCCTGACCATCCCTTTGTGGTTTCTTCTAACCACTGTTTTGCCCAAACCTGTGCAAATAGTTCCTATACTGTGTTTTTTGATCAGTGGTTTGACTAGATCTTCTGTTTTCTGCTAGGATTCTTGGATCTACTCCTAGTAATGGGTGGGATGAGCTGGTAGATTACAGAGCCATAAACTGATATGTGTTGTGTAAAGAGAGGTGGAGTTGTCTTTTGGTTTTAAAAAAATATGAGTGGTAAATCTTTTTTCTGGGAAGCAATGATATGTGAAATGCGTTGACTCAGGAGGCTGTATTTATGACTATTCTTTTCTAATTTAGAAAAAAAGAAATGCGGACAGATGTATTGTTTGGCTCTTTGAGTCAGTGTAAATCTATATGAGTAGATTTACAAAAGAATGAACATCAAAACATGAACAGTACAGAATTCAAGTGACCAGGGCATGGAGATGGGTCACAGCAGCCTTGGGATTCAGAAACAGGAGCGGCTAGGAACAGGAGTAGATGGAAGAGTCAAATTTGAATTGTAGATTTTATCCAGTAGCTGTGTAACTTTAAGTAAATTATTTGATGTCTCTGAACCACATTTATGAAGGGAATTAAATGCTAGGCACTCAACAAATTTGTTTTTACCTCTAAGATCAACACTTGCACTAACTTACTGTCTGACTTTGGGACAATGCTTTACCTTTTTGAATCTATCATTGCTCATGAGAAAAAAATCATGTTCCATCAGATTATTTCTACATTCCTTTTGTAATGTATACTTATTTGTATGTTAATTGATAGTGCATACTTGCTGCATATTGAAATAAATATGATACATTAGGACCTGGTACCATTGAGAGGTGATTAAGTTATGAGGGTGAAGCCCTCACAAATGGAATTAGTGCCTGTACAGGAGATGACAGGAAACTCCTTTGTTTTAACATCATATAAGGACACAGCAAGAAATTTCAGTCTGTGAACCAGAAAGTGGGTTCACTGAAATAGAACGTTGACTCTATTGACACCTTGACCTTATACTTTCTACCATCTGGAACTATAAGGAATACATTGCAAGCTTCCCACCTGTATTATATATGTTTTTATAGTAGTCCAGGTAAACAAAAAAAACATGTTTATAGAATTTATAATTACTGCTGAAGAATAACCAAAGAGCAGACATCTCCCTTTATTCTGGATTTCTGGTCTTGCTGTAGTCTCCTTTCGAGTCTATCCTTGTTTGTTAGTATTTTTATACTCAGTGCATGTACATGTGTGCATGTATGTGTACTTGCAAATACACGTGTGCATGATTGTCCATTCTACCACAGGCTTTCCTGTGCTTTAAAATTTGTATTTTCTACCAAAAATTAATTAGAAGATGAAGGAGACAGGGGTTTTATTAGTATGAATAGGTGAATAAGACAGAAAAGATGCACATGCTAGTTGTAGTTATAAAAACGGGAAGGGGGGAAGGAGAGGCTAACCTCGGCTGCCAGACCATGAATGTCAAGAAAGCAGCTCACAGCAGTACTTTTTTTCTCATCTCTTGCTCCTGACTCAGCTTTTCGTCATTACATAACATTCTATCATATGGACATATTCTGTGTAATTAACAGTTTTCTACTATTGTCCTTCAGGTTATTTTTCCATCTTTATAAATGATAAATGCTACCTGTTAAACATAGCTATTTTCAGTGAGTCTTTGAGTTTCTCTCCTATTAGGATATATTCCTAGACAGAATTTTTGAATTACATGTTTCTTGAATTTTATTGAAAATTCATTCATTCTTGTATGTTTGTCTCACTTTATTCTTTCAGTGGGTGCCACTTAGGGACTCCACTGCCTTCTGCTTTGCTGGTGGCAGCATTCACATGATTTTCTTCTCATTTTACAATGTCTTTCTTCTCCTTTATTTTATCATCTGCTTGTGTTATCTGGCAGAGTAAAGAAATGAAAGAAAAGGGCTGAAGAGATGGCTCTGTGGGTAAAATGCCTGCTGCATAATCATGGGGACCAGAGTTTGAACCCTGAGACCGACGTAAAAGCCAAGCATGGTGGTGCTTGCATATGTAAACCCAGCATTGGGGCCAGAGACAGGTGGAGCCAGGGGTCTTTCTGGTGAGCCAGCATAACTAATTGAGCTTCAGACTCAGTGGGTGACCCCGTCTCCCCAAAACTGGTGGAAAGCAGTTATTTGTGCCCACATGGGTGAATGCATCCCTCCCCACATGTGCACATAAATATATAACACACGTGTGAGCAATGGAAGAAGACATCCAAAGTTGACCTCTGGTTGCCACACACAAACATACATGTGCATGTACACACATGTACATCTGCACAAAAAAGAACAAGTACATGTACCACAGATGAACATACAACTCATATAAGCAATAAAAAAGAAATGAGAAAAGGGAGAAAACCTGGAAGTGTTTTCTTCCTTCTCTTTACTTCTTAAGTGGATTTTTCTTGACTTGATCGTTAATCTCAGAAAGAGAAGATTCTCTGAGACCTTGGTCTTTGTGCTCATCTAGTGTGAGGCATCTTTCCGGAACAGGTCTTCCTCTTATTTTTGTGTCAATGCCTTTTCTGTGTCTTCTCACAGCCCCTGGCACTTAGCTTACGAGTCGTTAGTCACAGAGTAATGTCGTTGCCCGTTCCCTTTTCGGTGTTCATTCCCACCGTAATTAGGCTACAGGGGTTGTGTACACAGTCCCTGCTTTTCATGTTGATACATCTCCTTCACCCCAGCACAGTGCCCAACACTTATGGGGCTGGTGTTTAGCAACTATTTTGGGTGCAGTTTCGCTGCTGAGAGCTGAAGGACGCGTTAGTTTTTTTTAAATCTAACCTCTCTTCTGCTACGTTCCATGAGCCGTAGTATAGAGGTTCAATTGGTTGGGGCTTAAAGATGACAATGTGTCTGTCACCAGTGATCTCTTTTTCACAACGTTTTACCTGTTTGTATGAGAGTTTCTTCAGCTACCCTTTAGTGACTTGTGGGAAAGAAAAGAAAAGAAAAAAATAATGTACCAGGGACAAGAGAGAAGTAAAGTCTACACAGTTGTAAACGGAATGTGGTCTGGTTTCTCTAAAGACATGATCACTTGCTCTATGTGCTTTCTTCCTGCATGCTACATTTTGTCCCCTTAAATAGCAAACTTTCCAGACTACCATTATTTAAGGATGAAAGTGAGGATGTGGACAATAAATTCATATTTAGGACCTCATGGTTTTCAAACACTAATAAAATTTTTGAGGCTTTTCTCTGTCCTATGATTTTTACATATAAATTCTTATTTAATCCTTTCTACAGCTACTTAAAATAATTAGGCCTGTTTTACAGATGGGCAAACCAAGGCTTAAAGAAGTTAAGGACATTCCTAAATTATACAGATAATAAGTGTTAGGTGAAGAATTGGATTTAGATTGTGTAACTCTAGAGCCCACACTTTTCACACTAGCTGCCTTCCAGAAAGCTCAATCTGGGTGTGTAAGAAATAGAACGTGTAATATATATATATTTTCACCTTGTACAAAGTCCAAGGTTTTGCTGTCTTGAGCTGAGTAAGTCCTTGCACATATTTTCATTTGGAAGCATTTTCCAGAAACATATGTCAAAAGGGACAGGAAAGATTTTCTCCTCTCTTTTAAAGGGCACTGGATTAATAAGGTCAGTAATAGGGCTAACAGGGGTCACATATATATGAGGACTATTATATGAACTGCACAGCAACCTATTTAGAAATTGTTTATTTAAGGGAATATTCTCTGTTTCATCCAGGTAATCCTAACACATGTAGGGAATTTAATACCTGGTAGGTACCAAAGGTGTTAAATACATGTTGAACAAATCCCCTGTGATACCTTAAAATACTAAAATTATGTAGTGTTCTAATCTTAATTTAATTTTTAAAAATCATTTTTCTAAATTTGTAAAAGAAGTGTTTGTATGATAGGAATATGGGAGATAAAGAATATGTAGAGATAAGCAAAGGCTTTGAAAAAAACAAATTCCTGATCCTATGACCTGAAGGCATCCATCTTGGCATTTGGTGTACATTCTTACAGAATATTTTTCTGAATGTATATGTGTATGTAGTTAGACCCACACAGAACTGTTTGTAAAAGCCATAAACATATATAAAATGTGATCATATTAAGTACCATTTTGTAATTTTATTTTCATTCTGCAAACATGTACATAGCTTTCAGTATAATTAACTATATATCAAAATCATGATTTTAATAACTATATTACAGTTAATTCTATAATAATAACAGGATGTAAAATATTTCTTTTTGCTACACAGAATGATGCATCTTTCTTGTCAAGGAGTACTTTGACAGCATGTGCTCCTCTGACAGACCTAAATTACTCTCGAAATTATAAAAGGAGCTTTCCCTTTAGTTTGTCAGTAGGTGTCAAATTCTGTAATCCCTTCAACTCTTTGGTTCAGGTTTCCTTTCTTAATTCTCATCCATAAAAGTCCCAGGATATGTCTGATGGCGTCAGCTCTCTCCTGTAACACATATTAGCCATTTAATCACTAGTAGCATTAAGTATGGAGTCATATCTACCTTAGACACTAAGAAATTCTCCTTTTGATTTTTCTTGCTAATTACTGGCTTTTATTAAGTACAAACTGGTGACAACCTTTCTGAGTTCCAAAGGACTGTGGCCTCACTTAGCATCCCTTCAGGTTCCCTGGAAAGGGAGAAATCCAGTTTTCATAGCAAGTAAATAAAGAAGCAGGTTTTTTTCTTCTCTCACCTTCACCCCCTTCTTCTCCCAGGGAAAGCAGTGGTGGATGGCACTGATGAGCAGCTGGGACAGTGGATTTGGGGCTCAGTATGATCCACTCCCTTCCTGTGGTCACAGCTTCCCATTTTCTATTTAGGACAGGCAGGTTCTCAGAACCCTGACTTATCACTACCATTTGCAACCCCTTTTCTTTGAAGAGAATACAGACTGTTCTTGCACAGATCAGTTTAAACTTGGACACATGAATGTATTTTGTGGTGTGCAATGAGAGAATTACGAAGTCACACAGTAGATGCACACCCGAGCTAAGCTTCCAGTCCACTTTATCCTCCATAAAGCTAGTTTTATTGCGAATTTGCTTTTGACCATTTGACTCATATGTAATTTGTCAGTTGATTCTGGACTCAATGGGAGGAAAGACAATTATTTAGTGCATTAACATACTCTAGTAATACCATCTTCTCCTTG
The DNA here is from genome assembly GCA_035773235.1 of Eospalax fontanierii. Lineage (NCBI taxonomy): Eukaryota > Metazoa > Chordata > Mammalia > Rodentia > Spalacidae > Eospalax > Eospalax fontanierii. Next base: position 28,247,904 of record CM069539.1, on the reverse strand, counting down.
CCACACATAAGGTCACCTAATTCTCAATGTCAATTGCCATTTTCCAAATTTGCGGTGTTGTTTTTCCTCTTTTGACCCATTGCATTTCCTGTTGTTTCCTGTGCTCAGAATACACTCTTGCTTCTCTCAGCTTGGAACCTACTTGTTATTCACAACTAATAGCAATGCATTTCTAAAACTATACCAATAAAGCAGACTACATTTCCATAGTAACAACATAATAATTAGAGACTGCTTCAGAATAGAGTTAGCATAAAATGACATGCTATTAAGATACATTTCTATTATAACCTACAATGATACTGAGAAAAATTATTTTCCAAGTTAAAAAAACATTTTTATTAATTTGTTTGGAATTTCACACATGCATACAATGTATTTTGACCACATTTACCTTCTCCCCCTAACTCCTCTGAGATCATCTCCCCACTGCCCTGACCCCTCACAACTTCTAGTCATCTGGTTTCTTTTTAAATAATCCCCTGAGTACAATTTGTGTTGCCTATATACTCATGGATGTGGGGCTGCCAACTGGAGCATAGTCCACGTACCAGGGACCACACCCTTGAAAAAAACTGACTCTCCCTCTCCCTGAAGTCATTAACTGTCAATAGCTCCTCAGCTAGGACCCAGGGCTTCAGAATGCTTCCCCACTTTGTGCTGGAATATTGTCCGGATTGATCTCACAGGTGCTGAGAATTCATGAGTGAAGCTGCCCTGTCATGCTCAGAGGACACAGCTGCACAGGGCTCCTCCCAGACCTCTGGCTCTTACTGTCTTTCTACTTCCTTTTCTGAGATGGTTCCTGAGGATTTGGGGAGGAATGAGATATGGATGTCTCATTCGTGGCTGAGCACTTTACAGACACCTGTTATCTACACTTCGACTAGTTGTGAGTTCATGCTTTAATCATCATTCACTGCACAAAGAAAGTTCTCTAATGAGGCCTGAGAATTGCACTAGTCTATGGGTAGAGACATGGGAATTTAGAGGGAAGTTTATGACTATGTCCATGTACCAAAATAATAATAGTAGGTCCATCCCTGGGGTGTATGAGTTCTTCAGTCACAGGTTCTTTTCTAGATTATGTAAGTTTTAATGACTAATTTAGTTGAAAATGTATGTTAAAAGCTATTCCAGACCTTGATTTTAAAAATGATTCACAGAATTCTTTGGTAGGTATTGATTTTAAAAAGATGTACAAGAAGCTACTGTATATGTTGATCTCAAAGCCAGTAAACTGCACAGTATATGCAAATAATACAAAACTGTTATACCATTGAACAATTTATGCACACACTAACTACTTTACTGTTACTAACATTAGTTATTGAGCCATTATCTTCTACCAATAATTAAACAACTTTATTTTAATTTAATTTTTATATAGCTGACATTTGATTTAAAAAGCTGGCCAGATAATTCACTGCATGCATTTGTCTTCAGCCAACAAATTAACTTATGTTCATTATACTTAGCATAAGTTTTCTTATTAAGGAAGATGAATCATTAAAAGTACTTTTGAAAATATTGTAGCATGAGTACAAAGAATAGCAATATCTAGAATCTGATATACTTGTTTATTTTGTCCTAGAAACCACACCTAAACAAATAATTAAAATCTTTAAACAGAGATCCAAACCTCAGGGACACTTTATTACAACCTCTCCTTTTGTGGGGCATGAGCACACCAGGCCAGGACCTGGCACATTCTAGGTAAGCACTGTACCACTGTGCTACAGAGCTACATCCTGCCCTTACTTTTTAAATGGGGTCTTATGTTGTCCCAGGCTAGCCTTGAACTTGCAATTCTCCTTCATCTGTCTCCGGAATGCTGGGATTTTTGGCATGGACCACTACCCATGGCTGCTATCTTCTCTTAAAAAATTACTTTAGTCCCGTCTTTTATTCCTTACCCATACTAACAGTCAAGGTATTTTCAGTATGACATGGCATAGTAAACAATAGTGTAATGGGTTCTAGAAGTCACTACAAACAGACTTTAGCTGTGCTAACTTGTATTTCATCTTTTAGTGATCTTGAGTTTCAACACTTAACGTATACACATTCTTCTGGATATTGTGTGGCATACATAACCAACATAAAAATTGGAATTTTTTTCAGCATTATAAAATTACTTTGGATTATGTGCTCCCTTCTAAAGATTCCAAGCTAGGGTTCACAAATAAGAGAAAGCTTGAGGAAATTTTTGCCTCTCTGAGTTTGGGTTACCTCACTCAGTGTATTGTTTTCCACTTCCATCCCTCACCTGAAATTTCAGGATTTCCTTTTCTTTTATAGCTGAATAGAATTCCATTGTGTACAGGGACCACATTTTTCTTATGCATTCATCAGTGGAAGGATGCTTACATTTCTTAGCTATTGTGAAAGGAGTGACAATAAACATGACTGAGATTGACTCTTTGCAGTATGATATAGAGTCCTTTGGGTCCAGGCCAAGGAGTATGGCTGGGTCCACCTGGTGAATCTACTTTTAGCTTTTTGAGATTTCTCCACCCTGATTTCCACAGTGACTCCACCAGCTTGCAATCCCACTGGTAGTGAATAAGTGTCCCCTTTCCTCCCATTGTCAGCATCTGCTCTCTTGTTCTTATCCATTCTGCATGGGGTAAGATGAAGTCTTAAAGTAGTTTTAATTTGAATTTTCCTAATTACCAAAGATGTTGAACACTTTTAATGATATTTCTCACCCATTTTTTTATTCTTTTGAGAATTTTCTGTTCAGGTCTGTAGTCCATTTTTGAATTGGGTTGTTTATTTTATTCGGTCTTTAGAGAATTTTTTTTGATTCTTTGCATATTTTGGATATTAATTCTCTATGTGATGCCTAGTTGGCAAAGATTCTGTCTTTGTGGGCTTTCTCTTCACTCAATTGTGTCCTTTGCTGTAAAGGAAGGTTTTAGTTTAATGAGGTCTTATTTGTCAATTATTGGTTTTAATTCCTGAGTGAATTCAATGTTATTCCAGCATTATTCAAAGGACTTTCCTGTACATATATCTTAAAGGATATGGCCCATGTTTTCTTCAAGAAGTTTCATCACTTTATGTTTCACATTGAGACCTTTGATCCATTTGGAGTTGCATTGTATGCAGGATGACAAATATGGGCTTAATTTCACTCTTCTACGTGCAGACATTCAGTCTGCATATTTGTTAGTTGCAGAAGTCAAGAAAGCAGAAGGAGACCTTTGCGGGAGGAGCACTAGAGAGGGTTTAGAAGGGCACAGGCACCACAAGGGAGGAAATGGGAAAAATGGGGGAGGAATTTAACTGGGGAGTGGGAGGGAGGGTTAACACACAGGGGGAGGGATGAGGAGTGATAAGGAGTGATACACTGAAGATATTTATTTTATAATCTTAATAATACAATATTTATATCTATAAACCTTAAAGTTATGCCACAAAGTATGATAATACCCGCCCCCCCCCTCAAGATGTATAGAGTATCTAACAAAACCCCAGTGCTAGGCTTGGAAAACATCCCTTTGAGTGGTGGTCAGGGTAGTCAGAGAGACTCCTTATATAGGCTATTGCCATTGCTCTCAGTAGCCTCTGAGAACTTGAAGATAAGACCTTGTTACTGAAGACACCACAAATTTCAGATACAGACTTGGAGGAATTGATCTGGAAACCTCCCCCCTCAGAACTAACTCTCATAGTATCAGAAGATGCTATGTAATCTTTCAGGGGAGAAAATCAACCCAAAGTCCTATCCAGCTGTAAAGCTTATGAACCACAGCAATGACTGGCCAGTAAGATATCCCTATGGCAAAATAGTGGCACTTTTATCTTGGGAGTTGTCAGCAACTAATTGAACTTAAAGCCAGATCAATAGGAAATCATGACTGGTACTCTAAATTTACCCAAAATACCCATAGACACGAGAAAAGAACCTACTACTGTCGTTCTCTCAAACCCATCAAATCTCCAACTGTGTTATACATACTTATTCTTATATTCACAGATAACCACTCATTAAAGAAGCTTCTGTTTGCAACTGTTCTATGAATTCTCCTCTTGCAGTGAGGCCCCGCCCCCGCCACCCCAGGTTTGAACTGATTGAGCTAAACTGAGAATGCTTTCCAATTGGAGAAACCAGTTTATTCCAGGTTACTTACAAAGGATTCATCCCTTTGGAGAGACCGGCACACACACCCCAGCTGGAGACCCGCAGCGCCCCTCCCACATCTCTCACCCAGCTTTTTCTACTTTCCCGATAGGCCCTCCCCGCTAAGTCACCTGTTGGTTGGAAAGTAGTTGACTCTTGGTTTCATCTGTGTCAATCACATTCTTGGGCCCATGTTCCTAGAGGCAGAGAGAAAACTCTGTAAATTTACCCCAACAGCAACAGATGGAGACTATGACAGAGATCCACAGTTGATCAAAATGTAGAGAGTAAGTAACTGTGGGGTGTTTAACTCCAACTGATACATATAAAATGTAATTCCTGGGTCTGCAGAGATGGCTCAGCTTAAGAGCACTGGCTGCGTTTGCAGAGGATCCAGGTTTGAGTTTCAGCATCCACATGGCAGCTAACAACTGTCCTTAATTTCAGTTCCAGGGAATCCAATGCCCTCTTTAGGTCCACTTACACACATGCAAGCAATACACTCATACACATAAAATATATATATATATATATATATATATATATATATATATATATATATTACTTTATACATTATATAATTTACTGAGTTTTATATATATATGTGTGTATGTGTGTGTGTAACTGTAATGTATATGTATATAACACTGTATCTCTAGCAATAATAATTAAAGAAGAGCTCACGAAACTGAGCAGTGTGAGAATTGGAGGGGAAAAGGAGGGTGGAATGTGTAAATACAATACTCGTGAATAAAATTCTCAAAAATTTAAAAGTTGAAATGATAAAAAATAAAATGTATTATGTTTGCCAAGAGCATAACCTTAGTAAAATGAAATCTTCAGATACCATTTCATCATGGATTGCCAATAATATGTGATTCTAAAATGAACCAGATGAACAAGACACCTGCTCTTAGTTAATTCATTATATTACATCTTAGGGAAGCTACACCCATGAAATCTCCACAGTATGGCAGCATAAGAAGATCTGTGTAATGACAAAACCAGATGACGTGTCAATTTGGATGGGGAAAATTTCACTGAGTCCTACCTTAAGATGAAGAGATATGGGCAATCAATGGATGCTGGGGAGGGAGCATCCGTTTTCTCCAGGGTCTAGCTCCCTAAGTTGTTATCTGACTCCATGTGCACAGCTATGAGCAAAGGTACACATGAGCATAATTAAGTGCATTATATATATATATATATATATGTATATATGTATATGTATATGTGTGTGCATGTATGTGTATCTATATCTCTTTGTATTTATAAATGTATGTATGTATGTGTGTATGTGTAACAATAGAATTCTAGGAAGAGGAAAAGCAATTGTGACAGAGGGCAGAAGGGACATGAAAGGAGTTGGAGGGGTCTGGGAGAGGTGATAATAATGCAAATACAGTACTCACATATGAAGTTCTCTAAACAAATCTTCAGAAAGTATAAGCAACTGTCTCTAATATTTAACATATTTTAAAATAACAGACATCTAAAGAAATTTTTGAAAATAAAAGATCAGTCATCCATAAATAAGAGATTACTGAGTTTTATTCTCAGAAAATTAATTTTATTAATTAATTAATTAATTCATTCATTCATTTTGTGTGTGTGTGTGTGTGTGTGTGTGTGTGTGTGTGTGTGTGTGTGTGAAGGTCAGGAGATAACCTGTGGGAGTCCGTTTTTCCTTTGTCCATGTGGATTTCAGGGATAAAACTTAGGTCATTAAGGTTGGTGGCAAGTGCCTTTACCTGCTGAGCCATCTCTCCAGTCCTGGTATCTGCTCTTTTGAAGGTTATTGTGGACCTGCATCTGCCCTAATCACGTGGATTTGGGTACGTGGCTACATGACCCGGATGCTTTCCTTGTCTCCACCACCCACTGATGGCCTTATTCATTTCAGCCCCATGGCATCAACCAAGGACTTAGTTGTGAAAAGCAGAAGCTGTGTCTTATTAACTTAGCCAAAATGATGCTAAGTGGCAAGAAATGGGATAGGTTACAGATTTTTAGAACAGATTGGGAAAGCAGCTGTTGGAGTCAGGCAGGATGGGAAAGCCAGGTGGTGGAACTGAGGCCAGGTTACAGCAGAACTCTCTTGGTTAGGCTGCTCAGGATGCTCCTTCTGGCACCACTAGCGCAGGACATGTGTTATTAATGGAGAGATTTTTTTTTCTTTTTCTTCAGTCTTTGCCAAAATGCAATGTGAGTAGCTCCTGCTTAAATTTTCTGGGAGTTTGTCAGGGAAAGGATTGAAGACTGGATCCAACAGAGGCTTACTGGGGCAGATTTCTCACATACACAAGGAATTTAGAGGTGGGTGAGTCACAAAAATAATGACTTTTATTTCCACTTGCTTTTCAGTTTTGCAACTGAGTTTCACTTCCTTAGCCCCTTTCAGACCTTCATGACTGAGTTAGTAGGGTTCTACTTAATTGGTTTTTATATGGTATCCATAGGCTTTTTTTGGCAGACTGTATTTCTAATCATTTGTGTGTAAATATCTGTTTTTTTAGATTTCTCCATATGAATTACATGCTTGAGCCACAGAAGCTGTGCCTATTTTGATTACTGACTCATTTTTAGAGCATAAATTTAGGGCCTAAACTTAGTTAAATGCTCTGCATATGTAGTTGTAACAGTATCCTCGGCATTCTAATTCCAGAACAGATATGTCTTGGGGGGCACTTGAAAGAACTAATACTCAAAGTGGTCAATTCTCAAATCTCATATAAAATGGCATAGTATTTGAATATAATATGTATATTTATCTGATCTCTAGATTAATTATGACACTTATAATGTTGATGTTTTGTAAGTACTTGTCATAATGGTTTAAGGAATGATGAAAAGAAACAAGTTTGTAATTATTTACTACAGATAGAACTTTTTTCAACTAATGCTGAGCTGTTATTGGATTGATATGCTGACGTGGAACCCATGGGCACAGAAGCCTGACTTATTTGTTGGATCTTCTTATTTCTACAATTGTTACATTTTATTTCTTATACATGATATTCTCTACCCTCAACTGATGCTGACTTCTGGGCAATGTCTCATATCCACTCCCCACCTACTTGTTACTTTTCTTATTTACCCATTGTGTCCACTGAGCTATTTAGCAAATTGGTAGGGGTTCCAATTTCAATAGCCTTGTCTTCATTTCTCAAAGTTCTGCTTGATTCTTTAGGATTTTGATGGCTTCTTCATTGAATCTTCAATTTGCTCCTCAATTTCTTTTGAGTAATTGTGTTTTGCCCGCATGTATGTAAGTATACTGGTGTGTACTATGCCTGTGGAGACCAGGGGAGGGCATTAGATCATGTGGAACTGGAGTTATGTACAGTTGTACCATTTGGGTCTTCAGAAGTGAAGCCTGGTACTCTGCACGAGAAGCTAGTGCTCTTAAATGCTGAGCTATCTCTCCATCTAGGCTTTATCTCTGTGTACCACACAGGAAACTCATTGAACTGAAACTCACCAAGTCACCAGGAATTCAGGAGTTTCCCGTAAGCAAACACATGTTCTATGGCTTGTTCCTCTGGAGTCAGACTTTCTCTTTTTTCTGTACTGTTGTAGAATTTTAACTTAATTTCTCTGAGACCATTCATGAATAAAAGGACACTTTTTATATTTCAAACAGAATTCCTTTGCTTTATTGAGTGGACCCTTTCTGAATATGAAAAGCTTACAACATTGTGAAAAACATTATAAATGAGCTGGTTTCAATAAATATTTGTTGAGTGATGAAGAAAGTATTCTAAACTGATGAACAGAGATAATTCCCTTCAGTTGTTATGCATCTGTTAAGCTGCCGTTCTAAATAGAATACCGTGGGTAAGAAATTAAATATACTAAAAATAAATACCCATTTTCTTCATAAAAACAAACCTCAAAAGTAGCATTCAAATATTGAACTGAAAGGAGACTTTCTGAACTCTCAGCCACAACTGGACCAAGTCATTCAGTCTTCGGATCGGTTATTCTTCTGGCCACTTCCTTGTGTATTTTTTTCCTGTTATTAATTCATTTAGGCATATCCCAAAGGGTTTCTGTTCTCTCTCAATACTGGGCATATAACCATGAAGTTTTTGCTATATCGTGTATTTTGAGACAAGGCCAGAGTGTTCTGAGCATGTTGTACTGAATGAAGCCAAAAGCTGACAACAGAAATAAATGCAACATGAATATCCCTTTTCAATCTCACCTTGAGTGCCACACAGCATCAGTTCTACATATTATATTGGTAAAAGAAGCCCCAGATCCTGCCTTGAACCAAGACACCAACTTTTCAGTGGGAGAGTGTCAGCGCCCTTCCCCCAAGAGCATGTGGGATGCAAACTATGTATGTGTGAGTGAATGTGTGTGTTGGTGTGGCCATCTTTGGAAAATACAATCTGCCACAAGCATATACATTTCATAGTTGTTATAAACACAATATTACATTAGAAAATACTCAGTGTAATGCTAGTGACTATAATTGCTCCATATGCACTAATTATATTTTCTCATCTTTCCCTCCCTTTATATAAGAATAATACAACAAGGTATTATTTTAAGAGACACAAAATGGATGGGAAATAAAAAGAGTGCTATTTTTTCTTGCATGTTCTATGGCACTGAGTTGTCAGGTCAGCAAATACCTATTTTCCAAATGAGAAAATTATGTCTCAAGATGTTCAGAAAATTTCAACTAAACTAATTTGGTAGGATGATTGTTTTGTTTTCTACTTATTCTCTAAATAAACTTCAAATTTAAGTACAGCATACATAGCACATACAGCTTGGTGAAGTTTTTACTAACTAGGTATAGTCAAGCAATGTAAGCAGTAGCAATGTCAGAAATGGAAAATTGCCAACAATCTGCCTTTCCTATCTCTTTTAGTCACCTGCCCCAAGCTCCTCAGTGAGAAATAATTGCCAGGTGACTTCTAAGACCATGGATTCATTTCCTTCTTTAAGAACTTCAACTTCATATCCATGTGTGTTAGTCAGGTTTATTGCTATTGTGACCAAATACTTGAAATAAATTATTTAAGGGGGAAAAGATTTATTTTAGCTTACAGTTCAGAGGGTTCAGTCTAAGACTGAGTGCTTTTGTATTTCTGGCTCATTTGTGGCAGAATATCTTGGAGGCAGGCTTGTGTGGAGGAGGACTCTTCTCACCTCATGGTAGACAGGAAGCAGGGACCAAGGAAGGAACATTCCTGTGACCGCTTCCTTTAAGTAGACTTCTCCCACAGGCAGGTTCCACAACCTCCCCAAATTGCACAGCTATCTAGGAATTGAGCATCAAACAGAGAAATCTATGGGAATCCATGTGGGAACACTTCATATTTAAAGCATAACACCATGATGTCATAAAATACAGTCTGTGCTTGTTTTTTATTTATCTCTTGATAGATTAATGTCATAATTAACTTTATAAACTTATGGATGCAATTAACTTTCATGGATGAATGGAATCTTATTTTGTTAACATACCACTCTTTATTGTCCATTCTACAGCTGGTTGACATGTAGGTTGCTTTCAGATTTTGGCTTTGTACAACGCTGCCCCAAATACCACTTGGCACGTTGTAAGGTCATCCCTTTTACTTACTGAGTATACAAAGCAGAAGAAAATGCTCTCTCTGAAGTTAAACAGTGCCAACCAACTTATTGCTTCATTTTTGGTTCCAATGTAATTTCTCTACCCCATTTTCCCTTTTTAATATATTTTAGGCAGGTGCTTTGGGTTTATAGTTCTCTGTTTAAAGTGTTTGACTAGGATCAATCTGAGGAAGCTTGTAGTTTGAGCCCTTTCTGGCTTTGAAGGTAAAGTCTACTGAAGTCATAGTATTAGTAGGCAGGAGGGCGGGTTAGTTAAGGAGGACTTTGAGGATAAAGAAGGTGGCAGATGGAAGCTTGACAGACAGTGAATGGAATTCAGTTAATCTGCAAGACTGCAGGGCCACAGAGTCTGAATGTTTGCTTATGCTATTTTTAATAGGGCAAACATAAAATCTATAATCTAACTTTGAGTACATCTAAAACTGAAAAAGCATGCTATTAATAATTACACAGGGATAATGGGTGTCTTTTATTATGACCATTGCAGTCAAACTGAGACTATTTTAGGTAGTTTCATGAAATCTTACAAATGTAGATGCTCGTGTTTTAGAATATTCCTCTAGCAGATCATATAGATTATATGAAAAGATGCTTTTTTTCATCTAGATAAAGGCATATCAAACCCTAAAATAGATTTACCATTATGTATGAGCCTTCAGATCTATTGAGTAGCTTCTCACTGGTGTTAGCATGTCCCTCATGTCTGTTGTCATGTTTTAATCTCCTCATGTATGGTCAAGGCCTGTCTATGGCCTTTGGTAGAATAAGTAGTGTCTCCCTGTTCTAAGAAGTTCATGGACCTGGAAGCATTTTGTAGTAATTGTCTTTTTTGTCTTCTCAAAGATCCCTATGAAAAAAATGGGAAATGGTGGAAAATAAGTTCTAGACCATTTTCTCTTAAGGTCAATTTTAGATTCCAAGAGTGAAGAATGAGTACAAACGAAGCTCCCAAGTTGCGCAGACTAACATAATATCCCTGGAGTACAGTGGAAGTTTGAGTAGAACTCCATCTCCCCAAGGAGGTACATAAACATCTAATGCAGTCTGTTAACAACGACAGTACAGTTTTTCCCCAGAGAGAAAGAGCTAGAGAAATTCCCAAGGGACTCTGTCTAATGGGTATCCCAAGATCACCAAGCTGTGCAGTTCCCTGTAATATGCTGGTTTTGCTTCCTTTCAAAAGGATCATTTGCTTTTCCTGAAGGTGATGAAGAAGTAACTGGGAAAATCCACAGAAACTTTGGCCCATTCCTCGAGCACTTCAGAGAACTGGAGTTAGTTAATACTGTGATTCTAAGCACCACGAGAATAAGAAGAGTGAGTATCCAAGGCAGTCTGACTTTGTTCCAACAACATAATCTTCTTGTTAATTCAAAAAGCTGTTTGATAAAGCCTAGTGCTGAGAAGGATCAAGGACAGGCAAAGTGAACTTCTGAATCCTATCTTTTCTAATGGCCTTCTTCTAAACTTATACACAAGGGCTCTAGAAAGTATTGGTCCCTCTGCTGCTTTCAATATTGACTCTGAGGTGAGGTTACTAGAGGGATTGGAGGCGGGAAGGCAGGCGTGCAGAGCCAGTAGGGAATACTTTGGGCTTGGTTTTCTCTCTAAGTGGGGAACCTGATATCTGGTTGAGAGAGTCAGGCAAATAACATGTTCTGGAGATCTCAATTTAATAAAACCCGAGACAGTGGGCCCAGATTGCCCTCTAGCTCTTGAGGTAGCTTTCTGATAGTCCAGGTGTAGCCAACTGAGGGGCACTGCTTCCTCATCTCTTAATTGGGAGTGGAACCCTTGCCCGTGCAAGCAGAATATCTTGTTTGTGATGAGCCCAGAGGAGCTGAGCTAGTGTCAGTCACACAGTTGACAGCTTAAGATGAAGAGAAATGTAGGTGAGGGAAGAAGAGCAAAAGAAAGGTTGGCGTGCATATATCAAGCTTAGCTTCTAAAACCTGCTAAACCACTGCGCATGCTTCTCTCACTCTGTGCTTTATTCTGTTTTCCCAGATGACTTGTCAGAAGAGAATCACTGTGAGAAACAGCACCTTCGTGACTGAGTTTATCCTTATGGGATTTTCAGAACAACCAGCACTCCAGCTCCCCCTCTTCCTCCTGTTCTTAGGGATCTATGTGTTCACTGTGGTGGGTAATTTGGGCTTGATCACCTTGATTGGGTTGAATTCCAGCCTTCATACCCCGATGTACTTTTTCCTTTTCAACTTGTCCTTTATACATCTCTGTTATTCTTGTGTTTTTACCCCCAAAATGCTGAATGATTTTGTCTCACAAAATATTATCTCTTATGTGGGATGCATGACTCAGCTTTTTTTCTTCTGTTTCTTTGTCAATTCTGAGTGCTATGTCTTGGTCTCAATGGCCTATGATCGCTATGTGGCCATCTGCAACCCTCTGCTCTACACGGTCACCATGTCTCCTCAGGTCTGCTCTCTGATGATGCTTGGTTCATATATGATAGGGTTTGCTGGGGCCATGGCCCATACTGGAACCATGTTGAAACTGACCTTCTGTGATTCCAACATCATCCATCACTATCTCTGTGAAGTCCTTCCTCTCCTGCAGCTCTCCTGTACCAGCACCTATGTCAATGAGCTTGTGTTTTTTCTTGTTGTTGGGATGGTCATCACAGTATCTAGTATCAGTATCTTTATCTCTTATGCTTTGATTCTCTCCAACATTCTTCAGATTCCTTCTGCTGAGGGAAGATCCAAAGCCTTTGGTACATGTGGTTCTCACATAATTGCTGTTGCTCTGTTTTTTGGGTCAGGAGCGTTCACCTACTTAACTACCTCTTTCCCTGGGTCAATGGAAGAGGGTAAGTTTGCTTCAGTGTTTTATACCAATGTGGTTCCAATGCTTAATCCTTTGATCTACAGTTTGAGGAATAAAGATGTTAAACTTGCACTAGACAAAACCTTGAGGAGAGTGCTCTTCTGATGGGACAGTTGGTATCACTGGCAAGTATTGTACTCATGAAGTTCTTTCCACAATCAAGGTTTCCCCTCCACTTTTAATAATCACAAATCTCTTGCATGTACTCTCTTTGAGGATTATTCCACTTGATATCATGTCCTCACAGCTTTGCATCTATTGAGTGCTTATTACTTATTGGACACAATATTAGATCCAAGAGAAAATTAACCTGATGTGCCTTACATTTTTTTTCCTTGTATTTGTCAGATAGGAGCATTTCTAGCTGGAAGAAAGGGCACACAGTGACACAAGGGCCCAGGAGCAATTTTATCCAACTTTATAACCAGTCTTACCAAAGATCACAGGTAGATTCCTCAGTGTCATATGTAACACAATCTCCCAACTCTCTAAGAGACTGCTTGGCCAGGAAGGCTGCAAATGTGCCCTTTCATACATATATGTTGACGTGTAAGAGACGTCCTCACTTCAGAATTTTACATGATCTGATGTGTAAGAATAAATCGAATCCTAAATATTTAATTTCAAAGTTTCAAAATTCCCAGCCCTTGGGATGGTAACTAGGGTAACCGGCTGATTTCTGAAGGCTGATGTACTAGGAAGAACAAATAACTGCATGGATTCATGGATTCGCATGATTGTATTTCATGCTAACCCTGTCCTATCTGGGCGATATTGAACACATCATAGGGCTTTGAAACTTTAAGGAAAAATTTTTTATTTTGTATACTTTTGAGATAGGCTCTTTCTTTGCTGCCTAGTTGACCCTGAATTTGCTAGATAGTCCAGGTAACCTTGAACTCCTCACCTTTCTGTTTTAGCCTTCTTTCTGTCTCGTCCTTGTGCCTTCTTGCTAAGACAGAGGATGGCAAGTTCAGGGTCAAGATCACCTTGGGTTAATAGGCATATTTTCCTACTATGTCTGGCTTTTATTTTTAAAAGTGTATTTAAGTTTTACTATCTCTGAGAAGTGTGTGTGTATGAGTGTGTGTGTCTTACATGTAATCATTATGGAATCAAGGTGGAATTTTATACTTCCCCCACCTGTTAGGAAGCTTGGAAAGAATCTACATTTTGAATGCCAAGGACCATTCTGCACCACCCCACTAAATATTTATTCATTCTGTATTGAAATAGCTCAGATTTTGAGAAATATACACTCACATTACCATGGGTATGCAGAAGAAGACTACTTTAATGCCATATTGATTCATGTTGGGACATGGGAATGTAGAGACTATCTTAGTGGGTGGAGGAATGAATACCTCCTAAACAAAATGAAGAATTTGGGGTGTTCTTGAGGAGATCATCTGTGAAGCACTCTTTGGTTCATTTATTTTGGTTTTGGGGAAAGTCTTAAGTTCTACTTCTATATCTTTAACTTTGCTTTTGTCTCCAAATCTTTAAAAACAAAAACCCGGATCGTTGCTTGGTAAGTGGTGGTATGAGAGATAAGGCAGTCATGTTGCTTCTCTGTAGATGCACAAACAGCACTACTAGGATGATGAAGAGAAGGCAGCCCAAGGGTTCCAGCGGGAGCCTTCAGTAACACATTGTGGGCTGCAGCTCACAGCAAAAAAGAGAAACATCTGCACTGTGGGGTTGACTGATGAAGAGATGTGAGAATTGTATGTTCTTCAGAGATCCTAGAAGGAAAAGATCTTTGAAGAAGGAAGAAAATGCTGATACCTGGATTCTGCCTAGATTGCATTAATGATGGCACTTTACATTGTACATGCCTCGAAGTGCCTTATGGGAACTACCTGCTTGCTAGAATTGAACCTCCACTAGTCAGTCCTCTTGGCATACCTAAACGCAGCCTTTTACAAGAAGTGTGTGTCTGGGTACCTGGGGCTCTTGAGATATTAGTAAAGAGTCAAGAATGAGGAAAATCAGCCAAGTCTGAATCTGGTGTTATTCTGGAGGCTAATGCAGGAGTGTCTAGAGTGGAAGGCTAGACTGGACAACATGGTGAGATCTCGCCTCAAAAAAAGTAATGAAGAATGAGGAATGGGACGAATAGAAGAGAAATCATAAATTTGATGTAATGACACATTGGCTTGGATCTTTTGAAAAACTGTCCCTTTGTCACTGAAGCTCTGAAATGACAGTAACTAACGGGAAGTTTTTATGATGCTTGCAATAGCCAGTTAAGAGCCAACTATTTCTCAGGCAGAAAATGTACCATCTCATTAATTCAGAAGGCCTTCATAGCCAGGCCTGGGGGCCCACGCCTTTAATCCCAGCACTTGGGAGGCAGAGGCAGGCAGATCTCTACTGAGATGGAGGCCAGCCTCAGATGGTCTACACAGTGAGTTCCAGGCCAGCTGGGACTTACACAGTGAGATCCAGTCTCAAAATAAAAACAAAAATGAAGGCTTTCACCTCTCCCACAAATAGAGGATTGGTCTTCTTGCATGGTATGTTGGGTTGGTGTTGAGGAATCACTTGTTCTCAGTAGTCAATGGAGAAGAAATGAAAGCTGCTGCTTTACAGTGGTATTCCAACACCAGATGTCCCACAGTGGATCCTTCTGCCAAGACCACAGTTCTGTCATTTCATGACCTCATGATATGTCAATTTTCAGCAAGGCCAATGTTTTTTTCTCTGTAAGAAGAAAAAATGAGTTGAGATTCTTCTGGGTTTAATCTTTGGCCAACTTACCTTGGCTCTTGGTGAACCATCTCTCCAAGTCACATGGCTTCAGTAGCCACTTATTGATGGTGACTTCCAAATCCACAACTCTGGACCTGATCTGTGACTTAATCTATAATCAGGTATGAATTAGAAACATAAAAGTATTAACCACATGGACATCAAAGTAGAAATTTATAACAATTTGGAGTGACACTGATTTGAAACATCTGGACAAATACATTGTTCTCTATGTCTGTGTAACATTTCCTGTGTCCTAAACAGGAAATGGCAAACATAAGTGAGAGACATCAGTAGTGGGAGGAGACCCATGGAAAATTTTAGAGGTTCTTGGGAAGAAAAGGTGGATGCTGCCCTATTCTGGAACATATGGGAAGACGACTGTGTCTGACTCAGTGCTCACCTGCAGTCTCAGCACAGATCACACCCTTCATCAAACTTCCATAATGAAATGCATCGTTTACTCAGTGCTTCAGGTTCTGGTAACAAAAGTCTGCTGTGGCTTATGCACATAAGGGCTCAGGTGGCTCTTAAAATAATTGGCATCGAGAAGTGGGCAGTCCAGGACTGAGGTGGCAGAGCTGAGTCACTGACGACTCGATCCTTTTCAACTCCTTAGAAGCGACTTCATTTTTCAAAAGGAAGGAGAGAGAGAGAGAAGAGAGAGGGGAGAGAGAGAGAGAGCGAGAGAGAGAGAGAGCGCCTTACTTATTCAATGAGTATGTTTTGTTAGTCTTGTTACTTTCATGGGAGATGGGAAAGCAGCATTTAATTTGAGAACACTATCATTTTGGAAAACAAAAGGGAGAATTGTTATTGTGGAGATATCTAGCTGCCACCACTGAAGGAAAGACTTCTACTTGCTGGGAAGGAACAGGGCCAGAGTTAGGGATTTTCTATTTCTATTTTTGCTTCTTTGGTCTAGTCTAGGAGAGGTGTGTTGACAAATTATACAGATTAGATGGAAGGAGAATAACAAGCTGGTTACTGACAGTGATAGGTCCACTGTCCCCATTACTGAGTTGTGGGAGCTGAACAGAAGCAAGCTCTTGGCAGGTTTAAGCCAGGTCTGTACTGTTGCCTTTCCAACTCTCCTGTCTCCTGTTGGGTTAAGATAGGTCCAGGGTTCTGAGTCAGCGTCAATACTGACCTTCCCTGTTCAGCATTGCTGTTAATAAAGACATGATGGCATTTCATTCTCTTTTGGCTCCTTGTATTTATTCTCACTACTGAGATCCTACAGAGGAAGAAGAGTGATTGATATGGATACCCCCTCACAGGAAGTGAGCCCAAATATTAGTTAGAAAAACTTTATAAGTCTGTAAATAACAATTGACGATTAATATATTATATTTATGACTGTGCATAAACAGTAAAGCATCTGGAAAGGCACAGAATAGCAAGCACATTGAGGGAAACTTTTCTTCTTTTTGTCACATGCACATGCACACACACACACACACACACACAAAATTTCTGTAGTAACATTCTCCTTTCCATGGGTGATAAAATTCATGAATTCCTGGAACCTCAGATGGCACTGACTCTCATAGGTACTATATTTTCTTATATATATGCTAATGATAAAATTTAATTTATAAATTAGACATAGTAAAAAATTAGCAATGGTGTTAATAAATTAGAATAATCATAACACTATATTGCAATAAATATCTCAGCCTCACTATTCTTGTGTTTTACAGCTACTGATAAAATAAGATTTACTTGAACATGAGCAGCATAATATTGAAACAATTTGATACTCTAGCTGGTTACTAAGTAACAAAAGACAGGTAGCATATACAGTCCGGTTGGGTGGACAAAGGAATGGTTCATGTCTGTGAGGATGGAGCAGGATGTTGTGAAGTTTATGTCACTACTCAGAATTACATTCAACTTTTCTTAGGACTTATTTATTTCTGAAAATTTCTGCTTAATCCTTTCAGACTCTGGTTGATTACAGGTAACTAAGACTGTGGAAAGTGAATCCAAAGATATGTTTGAAATTTTGTACAGACAATGTTTTTTGATAATTAATAATAAATTTATAATAAAGCTAAAAACTGCATAATGAGAAAATACTCTGCTATCTTAGAGATAAATTTATCTTTTAATCCATATTAGACAAAATAAAAAACTTAAAATTTTAGACTACCCAGAAAATAGATATGAAAATATTGTACAACACATTAAAATTTATGGAATAGGTGTATAGGTAAATCAGAAAAATAGTCTTTGAGCAATTAAAATAAATATATGAATTAAGTATTTAATTAAGCAATTAAAATTAATATATGACCTTAGTAGGGTAGGAAGACACATAGTAAAATTAACTAAAGTAAAAACAAGGTAGGAATCAGTAATCCTAAAAAGAGAAAAAAATTAATTAGAAAGCTAAAAATATTAATAATAAGTACATTCAGTAACCTGTTCCTTTAAGAATTAATAAAACATACCAAGTATTATTTATCCAAATTCAGAAAAAAGGAAGAAGAAGGAAGAAAATAAAACATGACAGGTGATATGTGAGAAAGGAAATAATGGGGAAGGAGGCTTAAGAGGCGGGTGGAACTGGGGGCTAGGGAAGAAAAAGAGGATGAGGCTACACTCACATTGAGGATGCTTGAAAAAGCCATATTGAAACCTTCAATTTTATAAACATGTGCATATGTATATCATATATATGTATAAATACTAGTTCATTTTTGTTAACTTGTCTCAAACTAGAGTCATCTGGGAGGAGGGAATCTCAGCTGAGGAATTTTTTTGACCAAATTTGCCTGTGATCATGTCTGTGGATCATTTTCTTAATTATTAATTAACATAAGATGGGTAAGTCCACTATGGGTGGTGTCATCCCTAAGCAGGTGGGCCTGGGCTGTATAAGAAAGGTAATAGAGTAAGCCCGTAAGCAGCATTTCTACTTGGTTTCTACTTCAGTTCTACCTCCATGTTCCTGACTTGAGTTCTGGCCATGGCTTTCCTCTATGGACTATAATCTGCAAAATGAGATAAACCCTTTACTCCCCAAGTTAGCTTTGGTCAGTGTCTTATCACAGCAGCAGAAAGCAAACTTGAACAGAAGCCATGTATGGTTTAATTGGAGTTACCCAGCATGGGTGTATGCATCTCCCAGAAGTTATAGGTTGCTAAATAAAAAGCCTACTGCCAGGTGTGGGATACCGTCCCTTAAATTTTAGGTCAGGGGATTCCTAGAGATTCCCTAAACAATACAGGCTATTGCCATTGCTTTTGGCAGTTCAGTAGAACTTGATGCTAAGACTGTATTGCTGAAGACACTACATACTTTGGTCATAGAACATGGAGAAATCAGCTTGGTACTGACTAGAAGAACGCTTCCTCCCCAAGGCTAGCTTTCATAGTACCAGAGGGTGCTATGCAGGCTGTTGGGCGACAAAAATCATCAACAGTATTATCCAGCTGTGAACTCTGAACTTTGTAAGATACACATTCAAGACATGCCCTTTTAAGATAAGGTTTCAATAGGAGCATGACTATTAGGAGGCAACCAACTGCTTTCTACTTGAATTTATGGCCTCCTCCATAGGAGAAAATGTGTGCTTGTTGCTGTAAATCTTACCAAGAGCCCATGGTTGGGGGAACTCACAGGCCCCAATGGTGAATCTACCACTTTTATTCTGCTAAAGGAACATAACCCTCTGAATTCATGTCTCTATATCCATAGACCAGTGCAGCTCTCAGACCTCATCACAGAAATTTTATGTGCAGTGGACAGAGGTTAAAGCAGATACTCATAACTAGTCAGAGTATAGGTGTCAGTGGAGTGCTCAGGCACAAATATATATCACTCTCCCCAAGGTTCAGGGACCATCTCAGAAGAAGAAGGAGAAAGACTGTTAAGAACCAGAGGTTGGTGAAGAACAGAATTAAGCTGTTTTCTGGACATGACATTGATGTTTACTTATATAGGACCTGCACAAGACCAAGCCAATCATCTTTTTAGCACAGAGTGAGCAGGAGCTCATGAACTCTCACCCCTAACCCAGCAGCTATTGACAGTTAATGGCTTCTGAGGGCTGGAGAGTAAGTTTTCCCTAAGGATGTGACCCCTGGTAGGTCAACCACACTTCAGTGAATGAGGTCTCACTTAAGAGTTTATAGGCACAAATTGGACTTGGTGGGCTATTATGAAATAGAACATGAAGTTGTGAGGGGCTGGGGACATGAAGATATAGATATATATGGGAGAAGCTAGGGAAAAGGCTTGTGGTAGGGGTAAATGTACATAGTATGAAATTCCCAAAGAATTAATAAAAGTATATTATTAATCAATAGACATGGGAAGGAGGAAATAGTAGAAGCAGAAAAAAACCTAAATGTTTTCCTTAGCATTAGTCAAGTGAACAGGACCATTTTCTAGAAAAAACACAGTTTTATATGGGTAATCCTGTTCAGACAGAACACACACACACACACACACACACACACACACACACACACACTAATGTTGTCAAGGGGTTAAATCACAGAAACTACTAGTCACAGATGGTTTTGCTGAGGAATTTTACCAAAGAACAGATAATTCCAATACTAAACAAATTCAGAGCCCAGATGATGAAAAAAAAATCCTCTGAAGTTATTTTTATGAAGTGAGAATAACATGGATCCTAAATCTGAACAATTGCATGCTGAAGAAAACTACAGCTGATCCTACTTATGAATCCCAATATAAAACTATAAATAAAATATTAGTAAATATTCAGTGGCAGAAAAGAGTAACACACTACAACCAAGTGGGTTTTGTTCCATGGATTCATGAATAGCTCAGTCCCAGGAGATCTACTAATGTTTCATTTTTGGTTTTTTTCTTTTGAGACAGGGTTTCGTGTTGCCAAGGCTGATTTTGACCTCCATATGTAGTCCAGGCTGGTCTTGGTCTTGCATTATTGATTCTACTGTCTAAGCTTCCCAAGAACTGAGATTACAGACATGTACCAGCACACACCATATGTGGGTGAGATCTACTAATGTTTCTTCTTTTGTGGGGGACAGAGAAATGAATGTATAAGTGTATACATGTACAGGAGCACAAATAGGTGCACGGACATGCATGCATTTAGGCCAGGGGTCACCTTTGGATTTGGTCCTCAGATGCCAGCCACCTTGTTTTCTGAGAGGGAGTTTTTCACTGGTCTGGAACTTGCTGACGTGGCTATGCTGGCTGACTAGCAAGTCCCAGAGATCTGCCTGTCTCTGACTCTTCTGTGCTAGAATTTCAAATGTACTACCACACCCTGACTTTTTATGTTAGTTTTGGGGACTGAACTATGGTCCTTGTGCTTGCAGGACAAACACTTTACAGACAGAGCTGTCTTTTCAGTTTCTCTAATGTTTCTTTTCTTGTTTTTGAAATTTATAAATATTTTATTAGCATTGCTTTCTTTTTTAGATATTTTTATTGAGATTTTTGTGCATTTGTACAATAGTTCTTAATCAACTTTAGACCCTCTCTCCTTTCTATACCTCCCATAGTCCCCTCAAATAGTTTAGTTATTATTTTTATTTTTTATGTAGGAGTGTATTGCCTGCATGTATGTAAGTGCATCTGTGTCATGCAATGCCCGCAGAAGCCAGAAGAGGGAATCAGATGCCCTGGAACTGGAGTTAGGAACTGCCATGTGGGTTCTGGGAATCAAACCTTGGTCCTCTGTAAGAGCAGCCAGTGTTCCTAACCGCTCTCTCTGGACCCTAATCCTATTTCTTAAACATTAACTACTTTTTAATAACATTTAATTAATTTTAAAAATGAATGAATAATATTTTCGTAGAGCTGAGGAGGAAAAAAAGTGCTCATTTGCATAAATACTTAAAAGAATTTATTGTGATGGTTTGAATGAGAAGTGCCCTCCCACCCCCAGGTTTCAAGTATCTGAACATTGATGGTGCTGTTGGAGGAAGGTCATAAAACCTTTAGGAGGTTTGGTCTTGCTGGAGGAAGCACATAGCTGGGGGTGGGCTTTGAGAATTCACAGCCTGCTCTCAATTTCTCTCTCTCTTTCTTTGCTTCTGCCCACATGTTCTTGATGCTGTGAATTCTCAGCTTTCCGGTCCAGCTCCCACACTTCCTTTTGCTGTGCTTCCCCCAGCATGGACACTCCCTCTGGAACCATAAGCCCAAATAAACTCATCTTTCTATAACTTGCCTTGGTCATGGTGTTTTAACACAGCAACAGAAAAGTAACTAATACAGTTATCATTCACTGTTAACTAAATTCATTTCATAAAGTGATACTGATGGGAATAATTTGAATGTTGTAATGTGTCTTTCCTTTCTTAATAGAGCTGAAATCCATATTGGATTTTTTTCACTTGCTTTTATTTCTAGAAATCAATTATATTTATTAAAACATTCTCCATCCTTGCACCAATTTCACAGAATTTGTATTTTAAAATGTGATATGACTAATATATTTAAGCTATATTTTGTGAAGCAATATTATAATGGCTGTTTATGAATATCCTAGCTTCTTTTGTCTCTATCAGTTTCCAAGATTTAGATACAAATTCTGGGTTCCATATTTGGCAGAACACAAAGCAAAACATATTGCTTGTGTTGGCCTTGGCCCAGGGCCAAAAGGCTATAACCCCATGGAATTCCTTTGATTTATTTTTAACTACAGATATAGTTAATATAGTTTGCTAGCACAAATGAAGAAAATACTTTTATTTTTGGAATTTGTGGAGGGGAGTAAATACTTTTCCATGGGACTGTCCCATGTCATTTGTTTCTTAGGAAGCAGAAATAACATGTACCTGTCTGAAGTTTAGCTCTCATAATGATAGATGATAACATGCAAACTGCTAAGGGAGAAAATCAATCAATATTCCAACTCTGTCCTAGGGTCTAATAACCATAAAGATCGGCACAGCACACTACCTCTTTCAGAGCAGTAGTACCACTGTTATCTGGGAGGTGATCAACAGCTGTCCAATTGGACTTAAAGTCCTCTCAGTGGGAGTGAACTCATGGGTGACACTGTGAACTCAGCTAAATACACATGGCTGGAGAGGACATAGATCCTAGAGAAAACCTTACGTCTGTCATATCTCTAGACAAATGAAATTTCTTACCATATGCTCAATATGGATCCTTCTATTTACAGACAAATATGCCATACGCCTCTCATCAAAGAAGTTCTTTTTGCAATAGGTGGAGGTTATTATAGGGTTCTACAACTGGTGACACACAAAGAATATATGTTTGAGAAAATATATGTCTGAGAGATGCCCAGCCCTAAGTGACACGTCTACAGTGGAACTTCTATACGTAAGGCTCACGGAACATAGCGGAACAGAGGGTAGAGAGAATACTAATACATCCCTTAACTCTCACCAGTGAAGCTTCCTTATACAACAGAATGCCATACACACAGAAGGCCACAGCTGGCTATGTTTTAGAGAATAAGAGACTGAAGAGTCTCTGGATAGGACTCTTATAATTAAACCTCATTCACCATTGAGGTAGAGAGGGAGGAAAGATTGTAAGAGCCAAGGTTGGTACATGAACTTAGGTAACAGAGGCTTTCAGGTCACTGGAAACTTGTTCATATGAACTTGGAGCAATGCTGACATCATGCACAAAACCCATGCTCACTCAATAAAAAGCCCAGCATAGAATGAGGGTAGTGGACAGCCGGTTCCAACCATAGCCTAGGAACTATTGGCATCTGATCACTGATGGGAGAGGGAGAGTAGTCTTTAAGATCTCTAGATAGGCAGATGAAACTCTTGTGGATGAACTTGCACTGAAGGGCATCTGGGTACACATGTGTGACTGGAAAGGACTTATTCATGACAGAATGCATAGAATTTAGGAGGTGGGGGGCTATGGGAGGTGTTGCTTGGGGAGTGGGTCTAAATTTGGTTAAGAACTATTATGTGAAATATACCAAACAATAAAAAATATTTTAAGAAGTGATGTCCTGAAGTCTACTACTGGTATATAGTCTACTTTGATTTCAATGTCAAAGTGGACACACACACACCTTAAGAAATTTGTCCCTATTAGAGGATGCACAAAGTTGACTATAAAGAAATATTGGATTGTGTTTTGTTTTCAACAATAGCTCAAAAAACATTGAGGAATAGCCCAACTTCATCCTGGGAATATGTAAGATCTCCAGGATACTATATGTATAACATCTGATTATTATCATGTAACTTTTCATGTTGAAGTAGGTACAAAATTTCATAATGCTATTTATTAAATAGATTTTGGGGGCAAGAATATCCAAACAATGGAATGAATGCTCTTGACATAAATTTTTTTCTGAAGAGACTTAGAAGATATATAAAATTTAAATTTCTTATTAAATGATGTTAAGAGGGCTATAAACACTATTTTACAACAATGTGTTTAGAGTATATGTTGTACTGGTAACTATTTAAAACCAGAGAATAGGAAAATTAAAAGCATCTATTACATAATCACAGATTCATCAAACCATTCATTTATTTGGCAGCTCACATGCTCCTAGTATGGTATGCTAATAGGCGTTAGACTGGAGCAGTAAGCAATATATGAAAAAACACGCGAAACCAACATTGTCGTGATCTGTCATTATTTACTTATCTGTGTATTGATGCTTTTTCTATGCTATGTCCTTTATGTTCTTTCGTTAGTCAATATTCAATGTAGACAGTGCTTCCTAAGGCTTTGCAAATTCAATCTATTCAAACTGCTTAATTTAAATTTTGCTCTAAAGAACATTTAAAAACTTTATGTTTTTTAATAAGGCATTGAAATCTTTATATAAGGAGTTATGTAAACCCCACAGTTATACATTTTAGGGGCCTGAAAAAAATGCAACTTATGAATCTGCAGCAAGATTCTTTTATTTTATTTTTTTCTGTTTCATTTGTTTAAACAACGTGATGAGTCACCAGCACAACCTGGTGGCTACTTAGGTGAACTGCCTGGTTTAGTGGATCACTGGTTTCTCTGCTCTGTATTCTCTTATACTACCCAGCAGTATATTGTGCGAGTGTGTGTGTGTGTGTCTGTGTGTGTGTGTGTGTGTGTGTGTGTTGTAAAACCACTTTTAAAATTTTGTCTGCTATAATGAAAGATGTACACAACTTTCTGTAAATCAAATATAGCTGCTTTAAAAATATTCAATGTGCTGATCATCTAACAATACTGATTGGAAGATTTGTCTCCCCATAATGTGTATTAGTTTCTAGATGGCAAGAAGATGGTCATATCTCAATACTGTATATTTAATAAAATGTAAGAACTGAAGAATTTATTGCTTTATTTATTTGCAACAATTTGAAGGATCTGTGGGTTTTGCAGGAGACTGATAACTGTTTAATAGTTTCAAGTGAATGTCTTGGTTGGGTCCGCTATCAGGGAAGCACGAAGTAGCTTTTCCTTCCAGTAACTGTGCCTAGAAATGGCCAGGCAGAACCAGAATGTTCATCTGCCAGAAATGTCTTATAAGGTCTTTCACCATGGACTGGGCTGACTGCCTTGGAAGACCTCTAATTCTGAGATTCCAAAACCACAAGTGATTCATTAAATGATATATAGCATCCATATGGTTTCGCTTCCACTAATTAATGTAGGAGTTCAGCTCCTGAGAAACAACTGTAGCGGTGTCTAGGAGTCTCCAGAGGGATTTGGTTGTGCTGAGGAGCCAGCAATTGCTCTGGCAGTCCTGCCAGACTCCAGAGCATCCGCTGACCCTCTCCTGCTACCGCCTTCTTCCCTCTTGTAAGTCAGAGGACGTCACTGTTGTGGAGGGGAGAAATGGGCTCCTGTCTCCGAGTTTCTGTCAACTTGGCCTGCTGCCCTTTCTCTTCAGGTCTCAGCAAATGGTCTGCGAAATGGAGATATGTTTTTCAAGGTTTGTTCCCAGCTCCTGACAGAGTCCCAGCTTTTGGGCCTCTCATTTCCCACCCCCTACACTGGTTGGCTGCCATCTGGATGTCTGGATGCTGTTTACTTTCATTTCCACTTTTCTTTTCAATTTTCTGTATAATAAGTATTAGAATGGACACAATCAGTATCCTGGGGTCTTCGTTTAGCTCTGGAGACCCAGCACCGAATCATGCAGTTTCCTTCCTACTTTTAGAGTGTCCATTCCAACAATGTGGGCACAAAATCGATGATCATGACATGAATCCATGAAGCCTACTACATCAGTAAACGGTACGAAACTCCTTTGGGCATGTCTGAATGCCTGTTAAGTAAGTGCTGACTTTACTAACCCTGGTAAATATCACAATCTTTAGTGAGATTTTATGATGAAATTGTAAACATTCTGAATGACAGTGAAAATCCAAGTGTATCACAGAGTAAATCACTCTCTACACCATGTTAACATATATACACAATGGGATAATGTAAAAGATAGAGGTTTATGCATCAGTTAATACATATTTTGGATGGTATTTAGGCACTAAGTCATAACTTCTTACTTTACTCTGATTCCCATGAATGTGGGATCTCTCCTTTGTTTTATATCACAGCCCAGGCTTAGCATCTGCTGATAGACTGAATGACTGAGTAAATAAATCAATATGTAGTTTTACCATTTTCTTAGGCAATAGAGGAGAAACATCAGTATTAGCATTAAGGCAGTGAATCTTCTTTGTGTTCTGTTCATAAATAATGGCAACAGTTTCTATGGAAAACACAAGACTTCCTTGTGCTATATACTATGGAGGGGAAGCAATCTCTGTACTCTCCTGGTTACACAGATACACGTTTTAAAATTTGTATTGTGGACTTCATCCATATTCATTTCTGAGCCCAGAATAACTAAGATGGTGGTAACAGATGAAATTGCAGTGAATTCAGTTTGAAGATCTTACTTGACTTTTATTCACAATTCTGGAATCCAGCAGTTGTCAGAACTAGAGCAGATTCAGAAGACGCCAAGACTGTCATGTGATCAGACACGTATGGAGAGAAAGCATAAGTGATAAACTAGACTGCTTACAGGTTAGGGTTCTGCCTGTTTGAGTTAGCTGTCTGCTTGCAATGGGCAGAAGCCCAGTGGCTGTGATGGATGAGGATTTATGCATCCTGTGTATGGTGCAGTTCATTAGGTAGGCCTGGCATGTGGAGGCATTCCCAAGGCCTAAATTTAACAATGGGCAGCAGGGATTATATGTGCACCATCAAGAGACAGCAGGCTGCATTCCTAAACACCATATTAAATGGGCGTATGCTGATTGCCTGGGGACCCTCATTCTCCTTGGCCTCTTGCAGTTCCACCTACCCCCTCCTGTAGATACCACGGACTCCTGATTATAATCCACTCCCTGCTGGAACTGACTAGATTATCACTCTAAATACTGGCTGCACCTTAGACGGCCACCAAGAATTAACCAGTGTTAATATCCTGCAATATTTCCTCACCACTCTAATTTGTTATTGCCGTATGGTTGCGAGCCTTATGCTGTACCTGGAACGCATCTTGCTATGCTACATTTGACCTCTTTCTCTTGCTGTTTCTTCTAGAACACTCTCTGCTTTTCTCCTACTCTCCCATCTCACAATATACTCTCCTTGGTGAGTTAACTATCTACTTCTGTTATTTCTTTAAACATTTTCTATGCTGAGACTCCCAGCCTTTTACACAGTCTTAACCTACTTCGGTATCAATGTACATGTTAGTTAAAATGATCTAGATCCTACTGGACTTGAAGAACTTTCAAGAAAGGGACCTTATTTGAATTATTTGTCATCATATCATATTGCCAGGGGTGTTTACATATGCAGGTAGAAGATTTGTAACTTTGGAAGTACATAGCTGAAGTTACTCTTAAGCTGAATGAGAGTGGGCATCACATGGAGTTCAGAATCACAATGAATAGAACTGACACCTTGTTGAGTTTAGCTGGGTACCAAAGGGCCATGTTATTGTTACTAAACTTTCTGAGAGTGTGATTTGAATGTAAATTAAGTTAGACAATCTAAGATGAAGTAGAACCTTTTGATATTATCTTTCTTATAATTTTTTTTCAAATTTGTATTTTACTTCTTTTTAAAAAATATTTTTAAAATTATTTATTTTTATTGAATTTTATACATTTAATTCAACAGTCCAAATTTAGACCCTTTTCCCCAACCCTTCGCAAACCCCACCAGACCTCATGTATTCTGTTATGCATATTATGTCCTATCCAGTCAAGCATGTATAGCTTTTAATAGCAAACCCAAGATTGTAACACATGAGGTTCATATTTATGAACAAAATCTCATTATTGGTAGTGACAATAACATCACTGCTTGCCATAGTCAGAATAAAAATTTTCCTTTTGGAGTTAGACACTAACAAGATTATAAAACTATTACTTTTAATTAACGACTGTGCATTAAAACACCTTGCCATTTTTGTTGACATTTATTCATGTTTATGATCTGGAAGTTAACATTTTTTTTTCATAAATCTACCTTTTCCAGTTAGTCCATATGTGGCTTATTCTGGTGAAAAGCACCTTGCAAAGGTCTGTGTTGACAAGAAACAGAAAATGAGTCTTCGGGTTGCCAGAGAGGACTAGGGATGCAGAGACTTGGTGTGAGGGAGTAAAACCATTCTTAGAGAATCAGCAGATCACAGCAGCTTCGGAGGCCATGAGCAGGATCAGTGTCACGCCTCTGCTCCACACAACCACATCACAGGTGAATCCTGCTGTAGCCTCAGTTGGTTCCCAGTGTCTCCTCTGCTTGCGTCATCTCAGACAGTTCTCTCAGATGGGAGCACACAACTTACAGAGCTTAAGAAAATTTTCCTGTGCTGTGTTATGGATGTTGTCTTAGTTTTTCTACCATAGGTTCATGCGTTGGAAGTATGGTCTCCAGTGTGATGATGGTGAATGGTGGTTAAACATTTAAGATGGGGTTGTAGTGAGAAGTGATGAGTGACTTACGCTGGTTTGTTCAAGTGCACATGCATGGCTTTTCTGCATGTGACTTATTCCACTTCCACCTTTTTTGTTACTTTGTTATGGGGGCAGGAGCCTTCACCAGCGGCTGAACAGTCGGAACTGACCAACCTTAGATTTTCACCTTATAAAACTTGAGCTAAACAAACTTCTTTTGTAAGTAAAGTACCCAGCCCCAGTTATTTGTTACAGCAGTACAAACTGGACTACAGCAGACTGCTTTCTGGCTTCTAGAGGATGTGAGGAGGGTTCTTCTCTTCCATGTGATTTCTGTAGTGGAAAATCAGGTGCTAAGTCCCAACAACATTGAATAGATACAACCTTCTGAAGACACATGCCCACACAATTGTTTTCACATGTATAGAATAAAAAAGACTTCCATTTTAAACTCTGGGGAGTAGTTTATTTACACGATACCAAACATGACATTTGGAAGTGTTGTGTTTGCTGTTTTTCATTACGTACTATTAAATCAATGTCAAGGATTTGGATCACCTTCCTCTAACTCATTTCAACATGCTTTTATATATTTTTAAAACTTTCTGGCAGAAGCATTGCATATTGATAGAATAGAATACTAAGCTTGCCAGAGAAATAGAAATGCAATCTGCAGGGGCTCAGCTTCAGCATTGCAAAGTACAGAGGGAAATATTTGGGCCAAAATCTCATGTGAGCCAAAGAAATAAGCCTTGTTACAGCAGTTTGACACTGTTTGTCAAATTTACAGCTGTGTGTAGTGGCACCCAGTGTAATTCCAGCACTTGGGAAGCTGAGGCAGGAGAATTAAAAGTTTTAGGTTAGCCAATGCTATATAGTTAGACCCTGATTTTTTGTAACAATAATAACAAAATTACCATGATAATATTCTTAGAGTTACTAATTGCACCACAAGAACTTATACACATGTGTAATGATTTATGTTTTGGTCTACTCATTATAATTTTTTTATTACTCAAGGATTGTGATTAATCTAGTTATTTTTCAAAGAGGGAATAATGAAATTCATTTTGTAAATCTGTATAAAATACTATAAAAGAATGTAGAGATGGTAGAGATGAAGAGTGTCATTATTATGAAAGGAGAAATTCTTTTCGCAGGTAAAAACTATACCTTTATTTGAATCTCCAGGAGAAAGAGTCATTTGTGGTTCAAGTCAATGTTTAGTGCGAACAGGCTAGAAATATTCAGTGACCAGCAGAGGAGAGAGAGAGAGAGAGAGAGAGAGAGAGAGAGAGAGAGAGAGAGAGATATGAAATGCTGGACAAAAGCAAATTTTGCAGGGTCACTTCTGTTTCTTTTTAAATACAGGCTATGCGGGGTGTTAATTTTATTTTGTCTTGCTTACAGATATTTAAAAAGACCCCAAAGTACATATACTAAGGAAAAAAAGGCAGAAATTAAGAAATTATCAGTTTTCCTGGAGGGATGAGTGGAGAAATCAGGAAGTGGTGTTAGGAAAATTCACCTTTCTCACCATCTGGCTTCTTGCATTGTCAGATTGGTCCACAAAAGTTAGGTTCATGGTTTAGCCTAGGTGCCTTCTTTCCTGGGATTGTTTTGGCTGTTTGTTTGAAAGATGTTTAGGAAGGAAGAGACAGTGGGCTCAGAGTTCTGTGGTTTTCTAGGGGTGAATGCCTCCACGAAGGTACATGGCCTCCGAGGCCCTCAACACCAGTATGACAACCTCTCCTGTCATATTTTCAAATATAAATTTGACTTATCTACAGTATTTTAAAGCTTGTATAATTATAATTCCTTTTTTTCTTTTTTAGACAAAGTCTCCCTATTACCACAGCTGGCCCTGAATGTACATATAGGCCAGGCTGGCCTCAGTCTCACAAAGATCCACCTGCCTCTCAAGTGCTGGCATTAAGACATACATCACCACACACTGCTTAATTGTAAGTTTTTAATAGTCCTGTATAGGTGTTTGTTAAATTATATGTGTTAATCTGTAAGTTCAAATGAAGTTTAAAGACTTGCTTTTCCTTATGTCCCTGCACCTCATCCTGCTTATAATTGTCTTAAATACTTCTCCTACATATATTTAAAACATAAGACAGTAATTCTTTTTGGGCTCAAGAATCAAACACAATTTTAAACAGTCAGAGGAGTAAAAGCCTGGTGTCTTTCCTCCTATTTTTGTTTCTGTGTGCAGCCTTCTCTCCTACTCTATGCAGTTTTAGTTATTCACTTTTGTTTGGAGAACTTTTTTTAGTCAATCCTTTAGGATATGGATGCAGGTCACAAATCATCTCTGTTTTCCTTTATTTGAGCATATTGTGATTTACATTCATTCCTAGAGGATATTTTCGCTGAATATAGAATCATGGGTTGACAGTTTTCCTTTTAGCACTTGAAACAACTCTTCTGCCTTTAACTTCTCTTCCTAGAGCTAACGATATCAGTGCCTTTTGTTACGGGAGCATTGGCCCCTGAGACTCTGCTTACTTGTTTTTCAGCCTATATTGCATAGTTGAGAAATTTCCATTTTAATTTTCAGTTCACTTGTTCTTTCCTCAGTATCTCCCATCATCCTCACTTACCTGCTTACTGAACTAAAATTTCCATTTGTCTCCTTTATTCTCTTTCTTTGCTGAGATATTTTAAATTTATGTGTATGAATCTATTGCCTGAATGTAGGTAGGTGCAGTCCTGTGATGCAGTGCTTGTGGAGGTCAGAAGAGGGTGTTGGCTCTCCTAGTACTGGGGTTACAAATGGTTGTTAGCCACCATGTGGGTGCTGGGAATTGAACCTGGGTCCTCTGCAAGAGCAGCCAGTGTGCTTAACTGCTACACCATCTCTCCAACCCAGAGATTTTCTATTTTTTAGCTGAGTCATTTTTCATTTGTTTCAAGCTTGTTCCTAACTGCTTGTCAAGACATTTTTTTCCTTAGTTACATTTAAGTTCTTCTTAGATAATCATTTGTCTTATTTTAAATTCATTTTCATCTTCTCTTCTTCCTCCTCCTATCTTCCTCCTCCTCTTCCTTCTCCTTCATTATTTGTGAAATGTTATGTGTGTAACATTAATGTGAAATGTTACCACATGCTCATGTGTCTGAATACATGGTCTCCAGCTAGTCGTTTTGTTTTCACATTGTGTGCTTCAGACTCAGATTTCAATAGTGTGAGTGGCGTTAGTTACTTTCTCATCACTGTGACAAAATACCTGACAAAAGTAACTTAAGAGAAGAGTTTTTGTTGTTGTTCACAGTCTCATGGGATCAGTCCATCACCACGTGGAAGGTGTGGTATTTTGAATTCTGGATGATGGAAACTGGAGTTGGTGGCCACTGCTTCTCATATCTTGGATGAGCAGGAATTAATCAGAACCAGAAGGGACAGTCTCATCATAATCTCAAAGGCCACTCCTAGTGGCCTACATCTGCCAACTGGCACCATGACTCAAAGGTTTCAACCCCTCTGAAAACAGCACTACTAGCTGGAGACCGGGCATTCAGACACATGTGCATGTGGTAACATTTCACAGTCAACCTGGAACAAGTGGGGACAGCTTTTCTATGGTGTTTGACAGAGTAAAGATTTTACTGTTCATAAATTTCCATTTAGAACATATCAATTTTCCTGTTCTTTGACTAGAAACAGTAGACTTTTGCTTGGATAAAAAAAAATCTATGTTTATTGGCATTTCTAAGTTGACAGCTTTTTCAGCTTTGGATATGAGATATTTGGGAACCAAAAGAAAAGCCATAAATCTTATCAAAATGCTGTCTTTGTATTCTGAGTTCAAGAGTCAGTTTGCCTTCTCTCCATCTTTTACATTCTTTCTGTGTTTCGTTTATGCTAAATCCAGTTTGTTTTATCTGTAATTTGAATCAGGAGTCGAAAATGCACACATTTTGCCTCTTCTTAGAAGCAAAAACTTCTTTGAAAAATATGTCTTAGGTCTGTAAATGACTCAGCAGGTAAAAGATCTTGCTGAC
This sequence comes from Eospalax fontanierii, assembly GCA_035773235.1. Lineage (NCBI taxonomy): Eukaryota > Metazoa > Chordata > Mammalia > Rodentia > Spalacidae > Eospalax > Eospalax fontanierii. The sequence goes on along the minus strand of CM069539.1, from coordinate 28,215,671 downwards.
CAGTCTGACAACCTGAGTTCAATCTTCAGAACCCACATGGTAGAGAGAACTGAGTCCTCCAAGTTGGATCCTGACTTCCACCTGTGTGCCATGGCATGTGTGCACATGCACATCTACAAATAGGTAAAGGTAATAAAAGGTTTTTAGGCTAGCAAATAAAAAGTCCAATATCCCGAGTGGGCTCCCTATTTTTGGGTTCTTAACCAGAGGAGTCCCAAAGAACCTCAAGCAATACTGGCTATTGAAACTGCTCTTGGTTACCTTCCAAAAGCTGATGGTAAGACACTATTGCTGAAGATACTTATGGTGGTTTGAATGAGAATGTTCCATGTAGGCTCTAAGTATTTGGACATTTTGTTCCAAGTTGTTGGCTCTGTTTTTGGAGGTCTTAGAAGGTGTGGCCATGCTGGAGGAAGCACATCACTGGTGGTGGGTTAAAAGAGTTCTTAAGCCTTATTAGATCTCCAGCCACTCTGCTTCCTGTGCCTGCTTGAAGATGTGAGAGTTTAGCTTCTGTGTCTACTCTGACCACCTCTGCCACCATGCCTTCCTGTCATGATGGACTCTTGCTCCTTTAGAACTGTAAGCTAAATAAACTCTTCCCTTTATAAGTTCCCTTGGTCAGCAACAGAAAAGGGACTAATACAACATTATGTATGTGAATCTTAGAATAAACATGGAGTAAGCAAATTAGTACTGATCTCAAAGCTTCATTTCTACTGGGTAGCTTTCAAAGTACTAGAAGGTAGGTGCAACTGAAGGAGAAAAATAACCATCAAATTTATCTATCTGTGTATCCTGTGAACTAATGATTGGCCTGGCAATGCATGCGCACTTGTGCAATAGTGGCAGGAATGTTAAAGAAGTAACCAACCACTTTCTGCTTGAGCCCATACCTGGCACTGTGATCAAGGTCAAGAGTTTCTGGCTGTACAATTCACAGTCTGTCGGGGGCGGGGGCTACTACTGTTATGCTGCTAAGTGGATATAGTATTACATCATCTCCTAAGGACTTATTGTTATCCACATACATTAATGCATCTCTCAACTCTTAGCAGAGAAGCATCTTACTGGAGCAGATGGCAGTTAACACAGAGACCCACAACTGGCCAACATGCAGAGAATAAGAGACTGCTTAATCCTATATGGGATAACCTATATCACACCCTATCTTTCCAAGGCTCAGGGATCATTGTGGAAGAGGGGGCAGAAAGACGATAAGAGCCAGAAGGAGGGGATGAACACAAGGAAACCTGGTTTTCCAGACACACATAAAAACTCATGGTACCCGTGACAGCATGTATAAAACCAAGACAAAAACCCATCATGGAAGGGGAAAGTGGGCAAGAAGTCCCAGCCCTAGCTGAGGAACTATTGGCAATTGATATCTGCTGGAAAAGAGAAAATCAGTTTTCTTTAAGGTTGTGACACTGGGTAGGTTAGCCAGGTTCCAAGAGATTGATCCACACTCAGGTGTATTTGTGGGACACAAATTAGACTGGATAGGCCTTAAAAATATAATAGAAGACATAAAGTGAGGTGGAGAGAGGGAGTGATTCTGAGACAAGGTGGTGAAGCAGATCTGATTATGATCAAAATACATTATATGAATTTCTCAAAGGATCAATAAAAATTTTATTAAACAAACAAAAATAAACTGTTTGCTAGGATAAAAAAACTCTTCTCATTTGTTTCAAGAGTCTCTATGACTGATTTCTGAAGCATTTTTGTGATTGTTATGTTGAAATTCTCAGATAATTTTAACAACGAGCTGTCTTGGGGTTGGCATCTTTTATTCCTAATTGTTTTCCTTCTGAGCTCTGAACATTATATCTGTGAAGTTGAAGTTCCTTCTTTATTCTGGACACAGAAGACAGATCAGTCCTCATCTCAGCCTTTCTGACATCTCATGAGCAAAGCAAATCTGACTTTCAGAATGTCACTTCCAGCATGTGTGGGTAGACATATAGTACCCAAGCTGGCCTTTCTGACTGTTGTGCTAAGGAAAGCAATGTGCTCCTTATGCATCTTGGTTCATCTCGGCTTTGGGGGTTGGGGGTGGAAGCTCGGCTCCCACTCAGACTCACAGACTCACACTGTCAGGGTATGAGGAGTGTCATGTAGCATGATCTTATTCAAGTTTGTTGCTTTGGAGTAGAAGTTTGGATTTTTGCTTTGTCACAGTGCTGGGCACCAAATTTTCACCTGCAATGACCAGGTCACATGAGGAGGAAGAAGTTTAATATTATGCTGTCTCCTGACAAGTGAGGCACAGGAATGAATTACTAGGAGGAAATTTAAAACTTTTATAATATACTGACTGGGTTTGCATGTTTTCTGATTCTGCTAAGGAAGACGTAAGTAGACACTAGCTTTGACTCTTTAATAGGTGTTTCAGTTGGAATCCATAGAAGTCATGAAGAAAGAAGACAATTGTATTTTGCAGTCTGAGTTTCCCAAGAAAACTTCTAGAATTCATCAATGTAATTTTCTCAAGTGCTTAGAGTCCTAAGCAGTCAATTTTCATTTGAATTTTAAGCATCTGTTTTTGTTTATTCATTTTTATTTGAATATTTGTTAGTTTTAAAAATGTTAAAGGGAAGAATTGTAGCTCTCAATCTTGTTTGAATAAGGTCTCCTACCATTCAGATTTTAAACTATATTCAGGTGCATCTTCTTAAACCTGACATCTTTACAATGGTTCTTGCTACATGAAAGGTTCATAACACCTATGATAAATTGGGGAATAAACATTGATACTCTTATTTCTTCCTGTCCTAGTTGATGTCAATGGAAAGGTCCTGGGGGGGTGGGGGAATATATTTCTTTAAAAAAAATTTCTATTGAGGTTCAAAAGAATTGTAAGCCCAAAGCAAATGTTAAACTAGACATTTGATCTCTTTTTCATAATCACTCCCAGAACATTCAAACTCTGAGCCTATGTTGAAACTTCTGCCATTCAGGGGAGGAAAAGACTGTGACTATAACTGGCCAGATCTGATGTTTCCAAAACTAGATTTCCCTTCAGGTTAGTGGAGATGCGACAAAGTTAGAAGGTCAGCACCAAGTTCTCTGAGAGGCAACAGGGTGAGTCATCTTATGTCTAGTCACCTGTTAACCACCCCAGTAGGGGTGAACAGCTGGGAGAAATATGAGAATTTCTCGAATAACAAGAAAACTCAGTTGTAGAACTCATCTGCTGGTGTGTGTGTGTGCTTATATCAACCTTGCTTTGCTGGCTTCTTCCTTAGCCTGGAAGCAAGGCAGGTATATCAAGTCCAAGGGACACAAGAAATCCCAGTAACATCAGGGAAAAGAGAGATTTCTCTCTTTCTCATCAAAAACATTTGCATGTGCTCTAAGTATAGAAAAGTTTACATGTCATAAGACTATAGTTTGATGAATTTCTTCAAACTTGACCACTAATGTAATTCTGAAATTATCCTTCTTTATGCCCTAAAAAAAGATTGCTGAAAGCACAGTCAACATCCATCCAGTATTCATCTTCTAACTAGGATGTAGTAGAAGAGGATATGTAAAGACGTGGGAATATGTAGTTAATTATGAATCTTTAGCTATCATGGATTAAAAAAATACTGCTTTTCAATTGTTGATGTCATGGATTCTTATGGTAAGGTATTTGGAAATGCTGTATATTAAGACAGAGTCTCTGCTAGGAAGTAACATATCTGTATGGTCTCTTTCTTCTTGGTCATCACAGGGGAACTGGAGTATCATCAGAAAAATGGAAAGGTGAGGTACTCAGAAGTGAAGGACCAAATGAATGAGAGAGATTTGAGAAATAAATCTCTTGTACATAAAGTCTCCAGCAGGTAGGCTTATTTTTAGGTACCTATCTCGCTTCCATTAAGGCGTGAAGTTGTTTGCCAGATTTGGATCAGGAAGAAAATACCACATAGTGATTAACATGCTAAGAGGGGGCGTGGCAGTACATTCAGATGCCTAGAATATAAACAACATGTCTTCAGTGAGTCACCAGGCTCTGTCTTATGCTTGGGAGTTTGGAAGCAGAGAACTCTGGTCTTTTATTAATGAAATTTTCTTCTGTCCTGCTGTATCTTTGATGATGGGCTTGCTGGCTGAAAACAGCCCCCTATTCCTCCCATTGGATTTCATGTAGTTTGTTTTCGGTCCCAAAATGCTGATCAACTTTGTCTCTGAGAAGAACGTCATCTTCTATGTGGGGTGCATGACTCAGTTGTTTCTGTTTCTGTTTTTTGTCATCTCTGAATGCTACATGTTGACCTCAATGGCCTATGATCATGACGTGGCCATCTGCAATCCATTGCTGTATAAAGTCACTGGCACTCTTCATTTTCATCCTTGCTAGCATTCTAAAAATCAAACCTGCTCAAGGAAGATCAAAAGCCTTCAGCACCTGTAGCTCTTACACCATGGATCTCTCTCTCTCTCTCTCTTTCTCTCTCTAACTTTGAGCTCCATTCACCTTAAACATTCTTCTCCTGAGCCTATGAAGTGGGGAAATATTTCTTGTATTTTCTGCACTAATGTGGAGCCCATGCACAGTCCTCTAATCTACAGTTTGAGGAGCAAGAATGTCAAAATTGAACCGAGGAAAGCCCTGCTGAAAACTAAAAGGAGAGACAGATTGTAATCAGACACTGCTCAAGCTTGAGAAGTGCTGATGATCACGATCCTCTAGAGACTGTCTTCATACTTGCGCAACTTCCACAGATAATGTTTGTTTTGCAGACATGTTCCCTCTTATGTCTGATGCAGTTTTGTCTGTGCTTCTTCGTCCTTGGCACTCCTCATACGGGTGCCAGATAACTAGTGGCATGTTTACATGATCTGGTGATTTTTAGTTTTATTTTATACATACCCTTTCCATCTCCTGGAGTTTTCCTAATCTGGAAAATTACAGTGAGTTTTATAAATTACATAAATTTGAATTCAAATTAGAGATTTTTAAACATAATTACAGAAGTGCAAATAAATATAGAAGTATTCTTATTATCAACATTGTTGTTGGTATGGACAATGGCATTTGGTGAAATGTTTTCTAAATTAATTTCTTTCCCCAAATGAATTGATTTTTTTTATCTACCAGCTTGTCTTATTTGTACTACGGTAAGTATCCCAATAGCTGGTCCTTATTATTATTTATTTATTTTTATTGAAAAATTTCCAATTTTCACACAATATATTTGATGCTATTTAGACCTACCCTCTCCCCTCTGCACTCCCCCACTGTCCCCTGCCTAAATTAATGTACCCTCTTATATGTATAATAGGACTCTTGGTGGGCTTAGTGGATGGACCCACACTGAAGGATATTTAGGGACACAAATCAGACTGTATAAACTGTATCATTTCACTAAACTAAATTAATTTTTTAACTTGGAACATCACAGCATGAGGTTGTGTATCCTAATGACATTAGGCAAAATATTACATGCCAGGGGAAACCTAACACAGAAAGAGATCCTAATATCTGGTCTGATCTTGCTTTCCTTGTTGTGTTTTATTTCTACCATTCTTTTTATTATTCTGAGTGTTTGTGCTTCTGTTGTGTATCACAAGAGCAAATATTCTGTCCATGGTAGAGCAGTTGCTTAGTGAGTACAGCGTCCTAAGAGAGAGAGAGAGAATGAGAGAGAGAGAGAATATTTCATCATTTGTGGTTAGGACAAGTATTGGTAGAAGTTGAGAAATAGTGCTTGTATGTCCCCAATTTACAATAAGCTGATTGGGTGGTTTATTTTATATAATTTGTGCTCATTACTGTGTAAAATGTCATCAAATATTTGGAAAAGGGGCATATAGTTCTTCATAGAATTTATTTTGTTACTAGGAATACATTGCACATCAATTCAATAGAAATATTTTTGCCAACATTTTAATTATCTAATGAAGTTTATCCTGAAAATCATGTGTATATTAACAAAACTAATAAACTATGCTTCTACAAACATTATAGGGACTTAACCTTTTTTTTCTTTTTGTAATTGAATTTTATACATTTCATACAACAGTTCTTAATCAAATTTAGACCCTTCTGCATCTAACCTCCCAAACCCCACTGGACCTCATGTTTTCTGTCATATATGTTAAGTCCTATCTGGTTAAACATTTGTGCCCAGAAGTCCCTTAGTGCAAATTCATTCACCTGAGTCTGGTCAGACTATAAACTTCTTAACATGACTGATACACAAAGTACATTGAAGAGGCTGTTGTGTGTAATTTCTCTACTTTCCCAATGGTCTTTTCCATCTGTATGCTTAGAATATCGGGTATATTTGGGATTAAGAAATCTGTGGATTTTGGGTCTGTTTGGTTTACAGCAGTAAACACTTATTATTCTAAGTGATAATGATAAACAATAACTAATAACAATGAATCAGGAAAAGTTTTGAGTCTGTCTTTAGGAGGCTGATGGCAGTAGCCTTTGAGATGCCTTCTTGGCTACATAGCTTGAGAAACAGCTGTGAAGAGTTCAGCCTCTTTGTGTACATCACGATTTTCAGCAGAGGGCTGGTTTACTCTGAGATGCCCAGCCAATGACCACATATGGTGAGTGGGATGTGTTAAGCCTGACCAGTTCTGCCTAATATGGTTCAATTCGGATAGGGAGTCTTGCTTAAGACTTCTTGTCACCCTGTCTAAGACCTAGAGCTGCCCTCTCCATCTGAGGTCCTTACCCCATTCTTCATTTGTCTCTCATCTTTTTAGGTGTTGGAATTTCATACTGGTCCAAAGCCTTTATCACTGATTACTCTTCCCTTTGATTTCATCCTTCACAAGCATCTATCTTAAGACATCCTGAAGTTGAATTGTTTTTTGCATCTCCTTCTAAAGGGACATGTTTAAGGAACGGTGATATGACTTTTTGCAGAGCTCAGTCTTTCAACCTGTTGTGCATTCTAAGGCGAAATAGAAGCAAAGAAAAGAGGATTGCAATGCACCTGAGAGAATTTCAGCAGAGTTGTTTATTTTATTTTACTTTTTGGTACTAGGGCTTGAACTCAGGATTTTGAATTCTAGGCAAAGTGCTGTACCACTGAATTACACCTCCAGATGGAGAATTGTTTCAGAATGAACTTGAAGAGGAGGTAGAATCGAGATGATACCCTGAACCAAGATACACATAGCAGAGAGATGGTCCACAAAGCACCGATGCCTAAGAAGACAAATGTACATGTCCCTGAAAAAGCCTGGCTTTAAAGTGGAGAGAACACAGTGAGCTACGAGAAAAACTTCATCTTGATTTTAGTATGTGACTGTTTTTCTCAGATGATGAGATTGAGGAATTTGGGTCAAGTTATTCTGGTGAAACATGTTACACTAGATGATAATACATGCTTCTTTACAATTGCACCATATTCTAGAGTGACTAAAGAATTATATTAAAAAATCATAGAAAATGTACACTTTACAAAATTTTCTTATTGCGCATGTTGCCCACAAGATGCATTATCTATTGCCCATCATTACCTTGAATGCATTCAAGGAAGATATTCTTCAGTGGACATGTCTTTGTCAGGGACAATTGTTCCTTATTTATAATTTTTATATTCATGTGAATATATGACTTTTGAAAAGTTCTAAAATAAGCAACATTGTTAGAAGATAATATCAGTTGAGAAGTTTAATTGGATTGTAATAAAATTATTATCTTGAATAGACACTTAAACATGTGTATTTATTCTAATATTTATCTCATTATAGTAATGTGTTTGAGTGCCTGCTGGCTTCTTCTATTTTTTTGTCACATTCATCACAATGCCTTGGGTAAAAAAGAAGACTTGGCTGGAGAAATGGCTCAGCAGTTAAGAGCACTGACTTCTCTTGCAGAGAACCAGAGTTTGGTTCTCAGCACTCACATGGCAACTAATAACAGCTCAAAATTCCACCTGCAGGGGATCTTATGCCCTCTTCTGGCTTCTGTGGGCATTACATGATATGGGTGTGATTATATACATGCAGGCAAAACATACATACACATAAAAATTTAAAAAAAGGAAACGTTAAAAGAAGGGTTAATGATGTTTTATTTGAATTTGCTCTAAAACAGGTATCTCAGTTATAATATACAATGATTTAATAAGGGCTTAGAATACAATGTATTGCATTCATGTTTATAAAGTCTTCGTACTTAATCAAATAATGAAACATAAGCCAGTCACATGTGGGATGCCATCACGCTTTATAAACCATACAGTGGGCAGCACAGTTTGATACAGATGAATCACTCAACATCCTGGTTCAGTTCTGTGCAGCCCATAGGCTCACTTAATAGGTCAAGATTTTACTGTTGACCTGGCAAATAAAATTGACTGAAGTTTTTAATTTAAAAAAATTGTGGATGTGGTTAGAGGTGGACAAAGGGGATGTTGGTCAAACAATTCAAAGCTTCTGTTAAGAGGACCAAGTTAAAACAAATCATTTATTATTTTTCTTTTATGTGTATGAGTGAGTGTATTGCCTGCATATATTTGAGTACATCTGTGTCATTCAATGCCTGTCAAAAGAGGACATTGGATACAGTGGAACTAGAATTATGAATGGTTGTTAGACACCATGTGGATGCTGAAAACTGAACTTGGGTCCTCTGTGAGAGCAGCCAGTGCTCTTAACTGCTGAGTCATCTCTCCAGCCCCAAGAGGACCAATTTTTAAGTACAGTCTAAAATTCGTAGTTCAAAATTGCTAAAAGAATAGACTGGAAATGTCACAGTGAAGAAATGATAGGTATATGAGGTTACTTGGATCAATTCAATCACTGCCAAGTGCATATCCATATGATACAGCCCATTGTACCTCCTAAGTGTATACAATTTTTTTGGCAATTTAGAATAAAAATGGAAAAGCTATCACTTTTGCATATATAATTTCTGACTCATGATGTCTTTAAAGGAGATTAGAATTTTAATTATTAACTGTTTTTGATCAAGATTTGCAAATAACTTTAAGTATACAACCTGATAGAACAAATTATGCCCCCAAAACAAGTACATTTTCAAAATTAGTTATTATATCTTTTATTAGAGAATAATATCTCTTTTTTTCTTTGTAAAAGGGGTATTATATACAATGAATATGCCAACAGTCTGATTTACTCTTGAGTTTTAGACAATTCTAGGTAGCTTAATGGATACTACAAATATATATGTAAAGTAAGCCATTTCATAAAACAAATATTTTCAGGATATTTTATTCAGTAGTTCTAAGTGTTTAGTGGGTTATTCTCAGTCATATGGCCAAAAACACCAGAGAGAAAATTTTTGTGTAGATTTGTTAGAGAAGTTTTCTTTTGAAGAACTTTGATAGCTCAAGGGCCTCACTGTGCATCTAGCTGTCTTTTAGGTGGAGTCTTTAGCTTCTTTGTCTTTTATATTTTTTCTCTCATGCAATCACTCAACTATCCAGTAAGTGGCCGAGGCATCACTGAAGCTCTGCTCAGTTTTATCTATTTATTTCTTTGCATTTCATTTGGACAATGAATTTCATTGATATTCTTCAAATTAATCAATTTTTCTACATTGTCTCATTCATTGTTAATCCTGAATAAGACCCACACAAACTCAATCAGACAAAAAAATGTAGCTTAGAGTTGGGGAAAAGGGCAGGAGATCCCAACCTTTTGAATCCAACCCTAGGAACTATTGACAGCTGATCACTGCTGGGTGAGGGCGAGTTGAACAGGGTGAACAGGCTCCAGTGGATGAACTCACACCAAGGGATGTCTGTGTATACAGACTTGACTCCCTTAACATACGTGACAGAGTGCATGAAATCATGTGGGTGGGTTATGGGGGGGTGTAGATAAGGGATGTGGTCTAAATATGATTAAGAAGTACTATATGAAATATATGAAAACTAATAAAAATATACATTGACACAAACAAAAAAACCAAACTTTGAATTTCTTTTAGATTTACAAAGAGTTGAGGATAGTACAAAGAGCTTTATTTGGTTAAAAATATGTTTTAGTTTTCTTTATCTTTATGAAAATACAGTGCAATATAAAGTTTTTCTGTTAATTCTGACTGATAAGGTCAAACACATATGGCTTATCAAAAGTCAGTAGTGATCCAATGATAGTCTATATATTTTATAGAAGGGATTACCAGTTGTTATACTTTCTTATCAATCAGATTAGGCTAATGTGACCTAACGCAGTGGAAGAAAGGAAAAGATGAGACAGCTCTGCCGTATAAGAACAATCTTGGAATCTGTATACATTTAATCCTTGGTCATCTATATATATATTGAGGTACAACAGTTGAATGACCTTCATCATAAGGTTTAGGTGAGGGCCTGACCTAATCTTCTGATGTGCCTTGTAATGCTATTTGATATAATGTAAACTTAATTTCATGTTCTTTTAAGAATACAATCTATGTATCTATTAGGCACCCACTCTCTGTGTCAGGTATTGTTTTAAGCACTGCAGAAGTAGCTCTGAAGAAAGCAGATAAAATCCTTGGCATTTTGGAACTTAGGTTCAAATGTGTGTGGGGGTATGCTGAGGGAAGGCACCAAACAAACAGATAAGTATATAGGATTTTATCTAGTGACCTTAAACCAGGAAGAACCTACTGCATAGAGGACACGTTTTCTTGTTTTTCTATTTGGAGAGTGCCCACACTGGTAGGAATAAAACATATAAAACTATATACCACCAAGAAGCCAGTGCCACTCTCACTGAACCTAGTGCTAGGTAAGTGCTAGGTAACTAGATTCCTTAGCTTCAAAGTCTGATCCCTGGGGGAACCCTGGTAGGCAGAGGTCTTTCAATTTTTAATTAGGTCCCTAGGACTTTCAAGTTCATAGAAACCCCTTGGAACATATTAGCATGTAGCTCTTGTCTCATCAGTAGGTGCTATTTATTAACCCATAGGCTAGAGAAGACACTCTGGGCAAAGCCACCTCCAGAAATCATGCTCTGTAATTCATGGCTTCTCAGAGCCTCAGGGGCTGAGGGCTGTGCTCTGGTTTACTTGGCCCAAAATTCATTTCCCATACCACCACAGATCCCCCAATCTAATACCAACAGAATTCAACATTTTCTTGTGTGTGCTGTATATCTTTAAAGCTCACCAGTATCACTTCTACCTGCCCTTCTGTGACAGAAGAGTTAACCAGATCACCCGCGGTGCAGTCGCCACGCATAAGGGTAAGTGTTGAATCATATGCACTCTTGGTTCCTTTTCCAAACCTCTTCTGAAGGAGCCAGTGAGTACTTGACATGCCTCATTTCTTCTGAGCACCACTGAGCCTGTTCAGGTAGAAGCAGAGGTGATGCAGAGCCAAGAGTGCTCATTTGCACCCCAAATCTTACTCCCACAGAAATGGCCTTCCATGTATTTATCTTATGTTCATCTCTGTACATTGAGTCTCAGAGAAAGGAGAAAACAAAGGCAGAGAGAAAGGTGGTGGGCTTGAGCTCATCCTTCCATTCTGGTTCTTAATTTGGAGATAGTTGGGATCTCATTTTAACATTACTATTTCTCCCTTTCTCACAGAAACGACCTTGGGAAGAATGGCCTCAGACAATGACTCTGCAGTGAAGGAGTTTGTCCTGCTGGGCTTAACACAGCAGCCAGAGCTCCAGCTGCCTCTCTTCTTCCTCTTCTTGGCGATCTATGTGATCTCCATCCTGGGGAACCTGGGCTTGATCGCTCTGATTGTTCTGAATCCTCACCTGCACACTCCCATGTACTACTTTCTCTTCAACCTTTCCTTCATCGATCTCTGCTACTCCTCCGTCATAACCCCCCGAATGCTGGTGAGTTTTCTGACACAGAACCTCATCTCCTATGCAGAGTGCATGACTCAGCTCTTTTTCTTTTGCTTCTTTGTTATTGATGAATGTTACATTTTGACAGCAATGGCTTGTGACCGATATGTGGCCATCTGTAATCCCCTGCTTTACAAGGTCACAATGTCCCCCCAGGTCTGTCTCTTGATGATAGTGGGTGTGTATGTGATGGGGTTTGTGGGTGCCATGGCGCATACTGGTAGCATGCTGAGACTCACCTTCTGTGATGGCAACATCATCAATCACTACATGTGTGACATACCGCCTCTCCTGAAGCTCTCCTGCACAAGCACCTCCATCAACGAGCTGGTGGTTTTCATTGTGGTGGGTGTCAATGTGATAGTGCCCACCCTGACTGTCTTGATTTCTTACACCTTGATCCTTTCCAACATTTCCTGCATCCATTCTGCAGAGGGCAGGTCCAAGGCCTTCAGTACCTGTGGCTCTCACATAATTGCTGTTTCTCTGTTCTTTGGAGCCTCAGCATTCATGTATCTTAAGCCTTCTACTGCATCTGTGGATGAAGATAAAATATCCACAGTATTTTACACCATTGTGGGACCAATGTTGAATCCTTTCATCTACAGTTTGAGGAACAAGGATGTCCACATTGCACTGAGAAGGACTTTGAAGAAAAGAGTGTTTTCCTGAGTAGAATTTGTTTGTGATAGATATCAAGTGTTAGAGCACATGATATTTACAACTAGGGAGAGGAGTGGAGGAGCAGCTTAGTGGTGGAGGCTTTGCTTTCATGTACGAAGTCCTGGATTTGACCCACAGTACTGCAGAATAATTAGGGGCAACAACGATGGAAACAACAAAATTCAGAAAACTATGGAAAGAACAACATGGAATCAAAATAAAATCATTTACATTGTGCAAAGTGAAGTCAAATACAGAGAAAATTTTGGAAGCAAAGTGTATAAAAATGACCTCCTTTTAGAATAAAAAGTAGAGTTTACCATGTAATTTTCCAGTTTATTTTCTGAACTTCAGTACTCAGTACTGAAGACTGAATAAAGATATATGCGTGGCCATCTACCAGTGAGGTATACCCTAATTCTAGGAATGCTAAGGATTTAAATACAAAGTTGACTGATAATACAATCAGAAATAGTAAGCAATGAGATTAAAAAAAATCTATGAACATATTTGTTTTTTTTTTAAGTGCTGGGGATCATATCCAGGCCCTGCTACATGCCATGCTAGTGCCCTCCACTGAGCTACATCGTCGGCCCCACTGGGATATCTTTGACTAGGATGCGTTTAGAATTTTTATGTAGCTGTGCCATAAAATCAGCTGAGACACAGATTTTAGAAGTATTAGAGACAGCGATTCATTTAATAAAACTCTAGTAAGAGTTGTAGGAGATTCTATTTTAAAAGGTGTCTTTGTTTCTGCAAAGTCCCAACTTGGAACGGATGTACCCTTTCACTTTGTTCTTTTCTCTGTAGTCTGAAAGCAATTTGGGAATGGGAAGCTGATGAATTTTGATGATCCTAGTACCTAAGGACTGGAAACAAGGCAAATATTTAGAACAATTATGGTAAAGGGAACTTACCTTGGGTTTTTCCCTCATGGACCTGAGGGCAGCCAATGTGAGTACAAGAACATGCTGTCTTCACTGTGAAGAATTTGCCTACCACCGTTTACCAGTAATCAGGAAAGGTGCTTTGTCTTTTCCTCAAACAAGTTATATAATCTTAATTTATTAATAGTCTGTCATGTCCCCTTAACCCTTTCACTTCATTGTATCAGAATTTTGGATATAGACTTTAACCAGCAAATATAAATTAATCATATATCTTGTTTTAGATACCAGAATATCTAGGCTTTGTTTAAACATCAAAAATATACCCATGAAGGGGTAGGAGAGATGGTTCAGTGGTTAGGAACACTTATTGCTCTTCTAGAGGGTCTGGGTTTGGTTCCCAGCACCCACATGGCAGTTTAGAACTGTTTGTAACTCCACTTCCTGGGAATCTGATTATCCCTTTTGGCATCTACAGGCATTGCTTACACGTCGTACACTTATCTACTTGCAAGCAAAACACTCACATATAAAATGAAAATAAATAAGTCTTTAAAAAATATACCTGTGAGGGAGGCAGAAAATGCCTGTGATATTAGAAGGTTATAGGCTAATAACATGCTGAAGATATACAAACATACACACACGTGTGTATGTGTATCAGAAAAATGACATACAAAATCTTGAACTAATGTAATGATACTGAGATTGGCTTTCCTGAGGAGTCAGTCATTTTATGAGGCAGTAGCATGTGACTTGACACAAGACAGGGGTGCCTATAGAACATTGGAGGCAGAGGGAAGAGTCAAGCAGAGCTCCAGATGCAATAACCATCTTGATGGCTCTGAGGGAGGGTTTTGGAAAATAGATGAAGTCTACGGCAAAGGGATGAGCGGGGGGTGGGGGGATGTGCACAGAAGTAAAGAAAAGAATTAGGAAATGAGGTTGAATTAGTGCCTTGTAAGGGAAGCAGTGGGTGGTAATAAAGCACAATCAAAGCCCATGTGATGTCAATTTTACACTGGACTTCGCTCCCCCCATATTTTGAAGCACTGTCTGTATTCATTTATAACTGATTGAGGAAAAACATAACTGGTTCCATGTCCTGCAGGAGAAATGATATTTCTTTGTTAATTGTACACATCTGAAAAATGGGCCTGTGGCTGCTGAATGTCAGGAGAAATAGGAATGCAATTAGGTGGAAGTCCCTAAGTGCTGCCTCTTCACCTCCTCAGTAAAATGTGCCAAAGCAGAAAGACCCCTGGAACTGGTCTGGGTTTGATTTCTGACTCTGCAAGTTTTGTCATCTATGTTTGCTCAGTCTCAGATTCCTCATGGCTAGCATTAAAAGTGCCGGGGAGCACATTAAATGAAACGATACATGTGAAAGAAGTTCTATAAATTTCTTTTGTTTTAACGATCATATTCAAGACATGAACGTGTACATTTCATATAACTTCCCTGAAGTCATTATGTACTTTACATTCAACAGCTGCTTCCTGTTTCTGATGACTAATTAATGAATTAATTAATTTATATTGAGACAGGGTTATGCCGCGTAGCACAGCCTGATAATGAACTTACTGACACATGATTATGCAGGAACACCCATGTGTAAGAACCACTGCTCAACAAATAAGGTGAAGATAGTACGGAACTTCAGTCATGATTTTTTATTGAGTTTTATACATTTCATGCAACAGTTCTTAATCATGTGTTGCTGTCCTTTTCCCCAGGACCTCAGACTGTTACAATACACGGCCCTTAATGATGTAATTACAAATGAATACAATTTAATTTTAAATGTTAAAGTAGGCCCTAAACAACTCTGACTAGTATCCTATAAGAAAATGAAACTTGGACACATAGACGTCAATAATGGGTGCAAGGACCTGGCGAGAACACAGCAAAATTGTAGCCATCTGTAAACCAAACAGTGAAGCTCCAGAAGAAACAAACCCTTTCCACCTGGTGGTGGCAGTTCTCTAGACTCTAGAACTGGAAGAAAATAAATGTGTATTGTTCAAGTCGTCCAGTCTGTAGCATAGTTTTTTTTTTAAGTGGTAGACTTAGCAAATTCATGCAGTGGTAAAATACAATTTTCAATGTTTTCTTTGTGATAATGTCTATTGGGTTTTCCATATATCCAATTGACCTTGAACCCTTACTGGCCAGGTAGGTCTCGAACCCAGTATCTAGAGCTGCTGGGCTACAGGCGTGGTATCACTACTTTTATCTCTCTCTCTCTCTCTCTCTCTCTCTCTCTCTCTCTCTCTCTCTTTCCTTTTCTTTTCCCTTTTGTTTCTGGCTTTGGAGATAGGGTCTTTCTATGTAGCACCAGCTAGTCTGGGACTTTGCAATGTAGACCAAGCTGGCCTTGATCTCACAGAGATCCCTCTATTTCTGCTGGGATTAAAGGTGTATGCCACCTCACCTGGTTTCCTTTTCACTTTAAAAAGCCCACAGTAAGAAAAACAAAACAATAGAATAAGCAAAGAAAAACTGCATATCATGGTGGTGACACACAATTGTAATCCTAGCACTAGAGAGGCTGAGGTAGGGGAACCACCAGCTCAAGGCTACTCTGGGCTACAAAGTGGGTTCTAGGCCAGAATGGGCTATATAAAGAGATTCTCTTCCAAAACAAACACACTGAAAAATGAATAAATGAATGAAAGAAAAAGGAAAGAAAATCTGAAAACAAAATCAGAGTCTTGAATTTTGGGGAAATTTCATTTTATTTAAAGAATGATGATTTTAAATCGATACATAAAATTATACATACTTATGGGGTTTAGACTCATGACATATATTTCCCACTTTAAAAGAGGAGCTGAGGCACTGTGAGCATAACAGAGGATGAAATGAGTTCTAGTTGTGTAGAAAGAGCGTGCTCCCCAAGTGACACCTGAGGTCTGAGTTCTTAAAGATAAAAAAATAAAACAGAAAGGATAAGACATTTGTAGTGCACTGCTTTTTTTCCTCCATTGCATTGGTCAGCAAGTATACCTTAGGATACAGATATGACATCAGTCACTTTCCTACACTCCAGGTGATGAGTAACAAAAGGCTTTTGCTGGGGTGACTTACTGTGGTTATGATGTCAGGAAGGATGTCCAACTCTTCTGTTAGTTCAGAATGGCACAAGCTACTGGAATCTCATGTCTCATGCTTCCCCTGAGCTAAAGAGATCTGTGAACTCAGTATTTTGAAATTTTAAGTTCTTTCTTAAATATTCAGTCTGAGTAGTTATATAATATAATTATATATGAATATATTAATATAATACAGTCTGAGTAATTAGTATTTTTCACTTCCTTACATATCTATCATTTCTTTGCACAGGGGACATTTGAACATTTTTTCTTAATAAGATTCTTTTGGATGAGTAAAGATTTTCCACCTGAATGGAATTTATATTCTTTGAGGAATGGGAGAAATAGAAAGTCTTCAAACCCCTGAAAATAAAAGCCTGAAGCATTTACTCAGGTTTGAATCTACAGTTTAAGATGTAAAATATTGATGATTTTCTTTAAAGTTTATGTATAACTGTAAGGGAAATTATTTAAAAGTAGAGTTCAATCTCCTAATATCAGTAATAAAAATGTGATCTGGGGCTGGAGAAATGGCTCAGCGCTTAAGAGCACTGACTGCTCTTGTAGAAGACCTGAGATCAGTTCCTAGCACCCAGATGGTAGATAACAACTATCTGTAACTCCAGTTCCAGGGGATCTGATGACCTCTTTGGGCATCGCACAACACAGGTGCAGTTACATACATGCAGGCAATATACTCATTCACGTAAAATAAAAATAATCAAGAAATTATTTAAAAATGTGATCCAGTTTAATGGTAACTCTGTCAGAAAAATCCTGCTTTATTCAGTATCTAGACATGAAATGTTTTGAGATTTAAAATTAGCAAAAATAAAGCTGTGTATATAGAAGCATCTTGTTTATTGCTAAATAATACCAAGTTCAATGATAGAAGACACACATATGAAATTTATTTTTTGATGACTAATCTAATTTATAGATAATTCATTATTACTGAATCCTGGTCCATTTACACAAGTTGTTCACCAAAGGGGCCCTAGTAAATCATGGGTGAGTTATAGGGCTGAAAGAATTATCCAGAAATGCAGCAAAACACAATAGTGGCTAGTGGCTAGTGGGGCTTATGTTAGGAAAGGGCTGATGACTAGGGAAGTGGGATGTTGTGAAACCTTGCAGTTGACAATCTGTGCATCATGATGTCTTTGTAAATCTTGAAGCTATGCTAGTTACACAGTGACATTTTCAGCTTGAAGGGTACTGGAGAGATGAGGAAACACTGGAGTAAATTAACCTTGTACGACCAGTCTTTAGATGACTAACATGTGTGCAAAGTTCAGCAGAAATAATCTGACTCAAAGATCTGATAACAGATAGACCAATACAATATGATGACTGAAATGGTAGGCAAGCTTCATATTCCATTTTTGTCACCTTTCAACAATCTACAGACCCAACTGAAGAGTCAGTGCTTTTAACAAAATCCCTGAAAAGTAATTTAGGCATGCCTCATCATCATAGCCTAGAGATCAGAGATGATATTTACAGCAAAGCAAGTGAGCGATAAATATTATATCATTATCCTGCATGATATTCAAATTAGTGTTTTTTTATTTGATGAAATTTTACAATTGGTAGCGTTTAGCTTGGAACAAAGTTTAACCTTTTTGTGGTCTCTTGGCTAAATCTATAAGTGTTCCAACAACAAGAAATTAATATAATGCAAGGTGATTCACAGTCTTCTGGGAGACTGGGGAAGAGTTAACCCTCTGCGAATTAGTCATGTTGCCAAGGTTTCCGGGCTGTTATCTCATGAATACCAAACATCTTCTCTTCCTAATGTCTTTCAGATGCCCATTTTCCAGAATAATTTATTTCCTACTTTGTAAATGTCTTTTTTTTACTTCAAATATATTGATAAACCCTCTAGTGTTCATTAGGACTAAGTTATTTAAATTAAGTTATGACTTAAGTTATTTCTTCACACGGTTTCCCTCTGAAATAGGTTTCTTCCAATTCCCTTCTTAGTCGTGCGATCCATTCAATTCTTATCATTTAATTCAGTTCTTCTTTTTCTCTGAAATTGTGCCCACTGAATCTTGTTTACAGGTGAAAAGATTTTATTTGTCTAACAAATTTAGTAATTTTTAAAATTAAACGAAAGCCAAAGAGGCTTGAGAACTTATTTAACTTTCAAAACTGTATAAAAAATTAGATTTGTTAAACTACTAGGAAGTTCTGAAAATTTTCATGTCTGTCCACTTGGGGGCATTCTGAGACAATGTTTTAAAAACAGCCTAGGTTATAGGCTAGGTCTTGGAAGTTAAATGATGACTAACATCAACGCAAAAACACAAATCTCACCTTAAAGACATAGTATACTCAGGAATGACCACAGTAACTAAGAAACAGTTTCAGGTTACCACCAAATACCATGTTTTAATGAAGTAACATTTTCATGAAGGCTTTTATACTAACAGAAGAAAAGAAAGTCATAAATCAAGATATTTAAAAATACCAGCAGGATGATCAGGAGAATCAGAGCAAAGCAGGAAATCTCTGTTATAAACGACTCAAATGCTATCTAATGACATTTTAAGCCTTTGAGTTGGTGGAAACTAGGGTCTTGCTAGGACATCCCAGTAGGGCTCAACAATGCTAGGGCAAAAACAGGTATGCAAGCAGTGCATATTAATAGGGCTAAAGATAGCCCAAGATAGTTTGGCTCAGGACCTGTAACAGTCTGGCTCTCTATATTCACAGTAGTTCTTATAATCAGTCAACCTTGTAGGATCCTTAACACTGACAGACACAGCTTTTTGTCTCTGGGAACTTCAGTTCATATTGACTGCATAGTGACATCTTGGATTGATAGATGTGTTCGCATTTCGAAATGGGATAAAATATCCATGGTGGTGATAGGAATTGTAAACCCAGACATACTCGCTTTATCTTCCACCTGGAGGAATTTCTCTACTTTCTAAAGGACAAGATTCCAGGAACTTTGCTTTCTCTACCTTATAATAATGTGTTTACATGTAGGAGACTAGATCTTTCCCCTTCTCTCACAAACAAGGGGGGCAAGTTGAAGAATCCTCCTACATAAGATTTTAGGTTCATTGTCTCAGGGCTCTTGTCCTGTGGTTCATCCCTGTGTATGCAGGCAGACCTCCCCATCTGGCTGTCATTATATGCTACTCTACAAAGACTTGGGTAAAGAAGACGCTGCAGTCATTGCTTAAAGTAACTAAACATGTCTTGATTTATGAAGCTCATGTTTGCTTTTAGTATACATAATTATCGAATGTGAAACTTACCACAAGAGATCCATGACAATATTTTCAATGTTTCCTTAAGACAGATCAGAGGACTCTACCTTTTCTTAGGGCACCAGGAAAGGATTTAAGCATTTTTAAATATTCTTATACTGAATGCTTTTAGAACAGCAAATTCTGTGTTGATCTTTTAAGTCTTTATTTCTAATGCTCCTTTTAAAGTTTTTTTTTCTTTTGTCATTCATTATGACTGTCAACAGCCGGCAATCTTACAAGCCCTTCCATCCTTTCTAATTCTTGAGAGAACTGTCAATCAAGCAGATGCTTTATCAGCAACAAGCTGAATCTCCTAGTTAGCTTCAGCTGTCAACTTGACACAGCCCAGAGTTATCTGAGGGAGTCTCATTGGGTGATTGCCTCTGTCACATTGGCCTGCACATATGTCTATGGGGAGTTTTCTTGACTACTAGATTGTTGTAGAAGGCCCAGCCCACTGTGGACAGAACCAGCAATAGGTTGGAGGTTCTGTGCTATTTAAGAAAACTAGCTGATCAGAAGCTAAGGAGCGAGCCAGTGAGCAGTGTTCCTATGTGGCTCCGGCCTCTGCTTGAGTTCCTGTCCTAACTCGCTCATTGATGGACCTTGTTTCCTGGAACTGTAAGCTGAAATAAACTGTTTCCTTTCCAAGTCGCACACAGAAAGTAACAGAAGTTGGAATGATAGAAGTCTTCAGAGAGTCAGAGAAGCAGCTATAACCCTGTCTCTAGAAGAGTTTCAGGGAGCTTCCCAGCCTAAAAGGCAAATGTCCTGACACCTCAAGCCTGAGAACTTTAACATTAGCCACTATCAAAGTCTGAGTATCCTCATGACAAACTATGATAGCTATATTGATAGCTGCTGAAGAAACTGAGACCCAGTAGACAAGGTGTGTTTGAGGGTGCTAACATTAGCAGATACTAGCTGCTTCTGCTGTTCAGAGCTGTTGGAAGTCGAGGGTGTGGTGGAGAGGGGTAAGGGTGGGTGTGGGACTACAATAGCTACCATGTGTTGGAGCCAGTGGGCGTTAAAGCCCAGAGTAATAAGCCTACCATTTGAATACCTAGAATTGTAAGTCTCTGGATTCCAACCTCATCATTAAGAAATTAAGTAATCTAATTTTAAAAATAGGCAAAGACTTTAAGAGACAGTTCCCCTAAAAGGCTGTGTGAATCAAGTACATGATAAAGGCTGGAAAGATGACTCAGTCAATAAAAGGCTTTCCTTGTAGCATTAGAACCTGAGTTTGGATCGCTAGCATCTGTAATTCCCAGTGCTGCTAGATGCCAAATAGATACACAAGGTTTCTTGGAAGCTTATCCGGCCCGCATAGAAAACTTCCAAATCACTCAGAGACCCTATTGCAAACAAATGGTAGAAAGCACCTGAGCACAGACCAACACCTGGGGTTGTCCTTTGATGTCCACACGTACACAGAGTACCCATGCTCCCACCCACATGTGTCCCCATACATATAAACACCCTCCCCATACCAAAGAAGTACATGACAAGATAAAAATGCCACTACTGTATCAATGAAGATAGTTTTCTATGCTGATCATTGCTATGGTTATTAGACTTTACAGCTTGGGTTGAATTATTAATTGATTTTCTCTCTTAGCAGCTTGCAGAGCATCCTCTGATACTATGAGAGCTAGTCTTCAGGGAAGAGGCTTCTAGGTCAGTTCCACTTTCAATGCTCCAAGTCTTGTGTGTGAGGTATGTCCTGTCTTCAGCAGTAGGGTCTTACCTTCAGGTTCTGGGAGGCAACTGAGGGCTGCGGCAATAGCCTGTGTAATTTTGGGAGTCCCTTGGACCACCCTGACCAACAACTCAAAGGAAGGTTTCTCCTGTCTGGCACTGTGTTTCTTGTTATATAGCATTCATTTACTCATACACATATATTGTTTGTGTAGTTTTCAGTAGGCTTTGAACCAATACAGTTCCCTCTGTTTTTTCACACCACTTAAGTAAGCATTATTTCTCTCTCCTCTCTCTCTTCTTATCTAACCTTTTCTCCTCACTCCCCAGTTAAAGTACCCTCATTTTCCCCCTTGATGATACCTGTCTCCTGGTGTTTGCATGGGGGGAGGAGCACACACATGATGTGGTACAGATGTGGAGGTCAGTGGACAAGTCTGTGGAATCAGCTGGGTTTTGTGGATTGGACTCACATCATCAGGCAAGTAGCTCTACCTGGTGAGCTATCTCACTCACCTCCCTACCGTTTCCATTTTTAAGTGTTTCCTTTGGGTGAAGGGTGTGATATAGCTGTTCCATTTAGAGCTGAGTTCTTCACAGTCTCTTGTTTTCTATACACTGATCAGTGGTGGGTCTCTGTCTCTGTATTAACTGCCATCTGCTGCAAAAAAGAAGCTTCTCAAATGAGGACTGAGAGATACACTAAACTATGAATATAAAGATAATTTTGAGGAAGTCTAATTCTATGTCCATTTAGCAGGATTAGCAGAATTATTATTACATTCTATCCTAGGGCCTATGACCTAGCCAGTCACAGTTTTTGGTCTTGCTAGCAGTACCATCATGAGTTCTGTCTTGTGGTGCAGGCTTTAAATGCAATCAGGACATGCCTTGTTGCTCCCATAATATATGTGCCACTAATGTACCAGTGAGCATATTTAGCCATGCCAGTTGTTATTGTAGCTCACAGTGTACATCATATTAAATCTGACAACTGTGTGATTAATTCTGAAATAGCATACTTATGTGGTGTTCAGTCAATGATGGACAGAAGTTGAGTATAAATCCCTTAAGTCAGTGAGGTATATGACTGGTGCTGTGTTGTCTCTGGGGAGAGCAGAGGACAGGAGGGTACTACAATAAAAGGTCAAGCCAGGTTAAATACGTTTGTTTGTTTATTTATTTATTTGAAAAAAGAAGCTTATGTAACTGAGGCAGGGCTTGAATTTGCTAGGTACTAAGACAGGCTTTGAACTCCTGATTTTCCTTCTCCTACCTCTCAAATGCTCGAATTATAGGCGTGTGCCACAATGTCTGACTTTTTGTGTTGTCATTTTAACTTTATCCTATGGTCTTTTGTAGTTCTCATGCACATGTATGCAGCGTCCTGGTCTTCCAAGAATGTGTGGACAATTAGGATCTCTGCACTCTTTACTGTGAACCCTTCAGTGTTAGTCTAGAATGTGCTTGCTGTAATGTGACCACAACCTCTGGTCAGAGGAGTTATTGACCTGCTTGAGAGTGTTACTGAGAGTGAAACACAAATAGGGTACAGAGTGTGGGTATAAACTGGGTATGGGTATGTGCTACAACTGAGGAATTGATCTTTTTATGTAGCTCGGGTACTAACACTCATAGTCTGGCCCCTCTGCATCAAGCTAGAAAATGGGGAGGAGGAAATGGTTGTTGATTTGAAGATGCCTATGTAAAAATTCTATAGATCCCAGGGCTCAGGGACTATTTCAGGAGAGTGGGCTGAATGATTGTAAGAGCCGGGGAGGAGGTGTATGACCACATGGAAGTGGAATTCTGCAGGCTTCTGGAATCTTGCTCAAATGAACCTTCAGTAATGGAGAAAGCATGCACAAGACCCATGAAAACTCAGTCAGACAAAAACCCAGCACAGAACTGTGGAAATGGGCAGCAGGCCCCGAGCTTAGCTGAACTATTGACAGCTGATTACTGCTGGGTGAGGGAGAGTTTATCTTCTTTAAGAGAGACTCTAGATGGGCTGACTAGACCCCATGGGATGAATTTGCACTGAGGGATGACTGGGTACACTAACTTGACTTGATAGGCTTTAATATATATGACAGAATGCATGAAATCTGGTGGGACAAGCTTTGGGAGTTGGGCCCTGATGTGGTATAAAGATAAGATGCTTTGTATGAAATGCACAAAAGTTCAATAAAATTCAATAAAACAAAATAAAGTGGTTGCTGTTATGAATCTTGAAAAAATAGTCTGTAGATCCACATTTTCCTAACACATTTTTATACTGATTTGATTCTTTTTTCTTTTGCTTATGACTGGTAATTGTGATTTTGAACACTTTCATGAAGAATAATGGTGATACATATTCTGTGCTTGCCTTATCTGACAGATTATAAATCATATTCAAGTCTTGGTGTTATAATCTCTCTTATTGGATGTGAAGAAGATACTTCTGACTTAAATATTCTTGAAAATAAGATCTCCACTGTGACTTTCTTGTCATTCCCTTTGAAATATAAAATTAACCAGATTTAGATTTGTATTGAAAAGGAATATAGTACATTTACAATTACTTAAAAATAATGAATAAAACTGGATTGTCAACAAAGAAATAAAAAGATCAAATTGTGGGATGTGTCCTAAGGGCCTCTGCTTGGTGAAAAAAAAATAAACTAGATCAGAGTGGACAGACTGTATGGGTCCGCAGAACGGTACAAGCTATAGCCGTGGCGAACAGGTTAGTGGTTGTTGGGGAAAGAGATGAAAATGTAAAGAGTTGCATTATAGCAGGGAGTTCATTTTTTGTGAGGAAACACTTCTGAATCCTGACTGTGATGATGTTTGCTCAGTTAGGTACAGAAAACTTGAACTGTATAGAGCTAGGTATAGATACACACACACACACACACACACACACACACACACAATGCATGCATGTGCTCACTAAGTAGTGGAATGTTGAATTAAATTCTACGGACTAGGTCTATAATCTAGCATTATTGCACTAACAATAGCTTTCTTAATTTTGTTTTGGCCTACCACCCTGCAAAATATTATTAAAGAAGGAATTTGGATGAAGAATTGGAGGTAATATGTGCATTATTTTTGCAAATTCCTATAAATTAGTTATCTCTCTCAAATAAAAAATTATGACTTCTTGTAAGCAAAAATAAATGTTCATATTCTAAAACAAATTTAACAGCTATAATTTCTTGACATTTCTAGTAATGACTTCTTGCAGATTTCATTTGCAGTATGTGATTTAAACTTGGGGCCTTGTGCATGATAGACAGCTAGCACTCCACCAATGGCCTACATCCTGGTGCAAAGATTTAATTTTATTCTGTTAAATGCAAAGACACATTGAAACAGAAAAACATCATTTAATTAACTTTTAATGAATGGTCTTTTTTATGTCACCCAATTATGTTGAAAAATCAAAGTACATATTTTCTTCATAGTTTTTAAATATGCATAGTTATCTACTGATTATTCAGAGACTCAAAGTGTTAAACATAGTGTAATACATAAACTTTTATTAAAAATAAGAATTCCAATTAGTTAACATTAATGACATTAGTAATATTTACTTCTTTATAATAGACAACAGATAGTCCTATCATCTACATTCAAGGGACTGCATAATCCCCAGTGGGAAGTTCACATCAACTATCATGTATTAGGGTGTAAACACAGACACTGTTATTAATTGATCAGCACAGGGAAGTCCCTAAGGGAAGCAGACTCCTGAATGTCTAATGGATTCCAGGTAAGCTATAAGCCTTAAGCAAATTCCATGTGCTCTGTGACATGGTAACCCCTTGTCAACTCTGTGGCTTTCCTTCACACCCACTTGGTAAATGAGTAACTAGAAATGTGATCTCCATTTCATAGTGACTTCTGGAACATTCATATTCTAAGGTGTGTGCTATGTTGCTTTTGCTGGTAAGGAGAAAAGCTTCTGTGACTAGAGTTGACACTTACAGAGCTACATCCTTCTCCAGAAAAGTGGAAGTGAGTGAGCACTGAGTATTCTGGGGGGAGGCAGGGTGAGTTCACTCAGTCTCTATTGATTTCTCTCATGTGGCTGAAAATATTTTATTGACTAACAAGAAGTTCAGGAGTATAATCTCAATTCTTTTGTTCTGCTTGCAGCAATGCACATTCAGCAGTCTCAGCTGATATGCTGAGAACACAGTATCAAAGGAAGGACAGATTTGTCCTTTAAAAAACTGATGTGATACATATATATATATACATATTATATCATGAAATTATATATATGCACTTTATATATCCTGATATATATATATATTATACTTTATATATCTTTATATATATATACACCTTATCATGAGAATCCAGTTGAGAATTTTTTTCATTTTTAACAAATAATGTAACTGGCATCCAAATTAGTTAGGCTTTTTTCATTTACCATAAAAGACATTTGAAAGAACATTTTCCACCTTTATCTCATCCTCTGTATTGCTAGAATGGGGCAGAGGAAGGTGCATCTATGTACTGGGATCTGTGGTTAGTTATAAACCTTAAGGAACCAGATATCTCCTCTTATTATTACTATGAATTCTTCAGGGAGTCTTACAAGATCTCTAAAAGACTGCATAAGAGGAACATCCTTCTAGGACTCAGAATGTCTTTTTTTTAGGGGAATTTTATTTCTTGCAGGGGAACTGAGGTGTCTAATAGAATAATGGAAACATGAGTAGGGACCAGAAGGCAAATGGCCAGATGGAAGACAGTGAGGTTTAAGAAACATATCTCTTATATACAAAGTCATGAGACACCTATCTATCTTCAGTAAGGAAAGAAGCGGTCTGTCACATTCAAGTCAAGCAGATAAAATAAACAGAGTGATTGACATGTTGAGGGGAGAATATAGCAATATATTTGAATGTCATAAACAGAGCACTTCACTTGGTCACTAATCCCTATGACTATATATGAGAGTTTAGAAGTAGATGGCTGGGATGTCTGCCAACGAGAGTTCTTCTGTCTTCCCAGATTTTCCACAATGAGCTTGCTGGATGGAAATGGCTCCTTTGTGACTGAGTTTGTTCTCGCTGGACTGACAGATCGTCCGGAGCTCCAGCTACCCCTCTTTTATCTGTTTCTAATGATCTACATTGTCACTGTGGTGGGCAACTTCAGCTTGGTCACCCTTATTGGTCTCAGTTCTCACCTCCACACCCCCATGTACTATTTCCTCTTCAACCTCTCCCTCATTGATCTCTGCTATTCTTCTGTCTTCAGTCCCAAAATGCTGATCAACTTTGTCTCTAAGAAGAACGTCATCTCCTATGAGGGGTGCATGTCCCAGCTATTTTTCTTTCTCTTTTTTGTCATCTCTGAATGCTACATGCTGACCTCGATGGCCTATGATCGCTATGTGGCCATCTGCAATCCATTGCTGTATAAACTTACAATGTCCCATCGAATTTGTTCTGTTCTGTCTTTTGCTTCTTATGGGATGGGGTTTGCTGGAGCCTCTGCCCACACAGGTTGTATGCTCAGACTGACCTTCTGCAATGCCAATGTCATCAACCATTACCTGTGTGACATACTCCCCCTCCTCCAGCTTTCTTGCACCAGCACCTATGTCAACGAGGTAGTGGTTCTCATTGTTGTGGGTATTAATATCACAGTCCCCAGTTTTACCATCCTCATTTCCTACGTTTTCATTCTCGTTAGCATTCTGCACATTAAATCCACTCAAGGAAGAATAAAAGCCTTCAGCACCTGTAGCTCTCACATCATGGCAATTTCCCTTTTCTTTGGGTCAGCTGCATTCATGTATCTGAAATATTCTTCTGGATCTATGGACCAGGGGAAAATATTTTCTGTTTTCTATACAAACGTGGTGCCTATGCTCAACCCTCTAATCTACAGTTTGCGGAACAAGGATGTCAAAATGGCACTGTCAAGTGCCCTGATGAAAATTCGGAGGAGAGACATATTCTAACTAGAAGCATAATCATGTAAAGAAATTGAGGGACCTTAACTTTTTATTGGTGTTTTATCTGAAGAACCCTTTTTTTCGTGCATCTCTGAATTACTCTGATTGTCCTAGTTGTGGTTTAGGAGAATTGTACTCTCATTTTTCTTACAGTTAATCTTGTCTCAGTTTTGTTTTATCTCTGGCATCTTTCACAAATTTTAAAACAGGCAGCACTTACATGTATGCTTTCCATTAGTGAACATTTAGAAAAAAAATCGTGAACACTTTGTTACAAAATGCTCAAATAACAGATTTTTCACCTAAGTACTGAAGTGTTTTGCAGAAGCATGTTTATTATTGTCAATATTGTTAACTGCTATGGGCCTAAGTGTGGTAAAAGTGTTCATTATGAACTATATACAGCTGAAAGCAGAACCATAGCTTCTTAGTTTTATCCATTTGTCTGCTTTCTGATTATTGTTGTCTTGACTAATTACAACATCTTTAGCACAGGCCACCTGCCCATGAGAACCTATCAAATACTTAGTGCATCACTGAAGAGGGCATATGCAGCTCCACACTTCATTACCCAAACAGCAGTAATGGGATTGTTCAGCAATAATACATGGATCCATCTATCTATATCTGTGTCTGTGTCATCTCTCTCTATATATATCTATATCTGCATGTATATCTATATCATCTATCTATCTATCTATCTATCTATCTATCTATCTATCTATATCTTATCTATCTGTCTGTATAATCTATACCAAAATCTATGTCATCTACGTTCATTCATAATGGAAGAGGTGGTTATATTATAAAACGTACATTAATTACCATGTAAAATGGGATAAAGTACTTAAAAGTATACTATGTGTTTCTCACTATAAGTACTTTAAAAATATTTCATTTTATGTGTATGAGTGTATTGCTTGCATGTGTATAAGCACACCCATGTTTTCCAGTGCCCATAGAGGTCAGAAGAGGGTGTCAGATCCCTATGGAACTGGAGTTACGGACAGTTGTTAGCTGCCATAGGTTCTGGGAATATGAACCTGGATCCTCTGCAGGAGTAGCCAGTGCTCTTAACCTATAAGCCATTTCTCCAGTTCTATAAATATTTTTTTAAACTTAGAGTTAAACATTGTATGTTGTTAGTAGAAATATTTTATTTAATGTTTTACTTCTCTAATGAAGTGTGTCACTGATAATAATCTTTGTTTCTGTAGATATTTTATTAGCCTACTTAAACTATATTATGAGTCGGGCACAAACAAATGTTGTTTCATGTAATTTTTGTTTCCTTGTAGTCTATTCCTATTGCTATGTTTAGAAGTTCGTATGTAATTGAGGTTAAAACAAACTATAGATCTGTATCTTGTTTGGATAAACCAATAGTAAACTTACTCTCTTACTCTTATAATTCAGTTATAATGAACTATAATTAATTCAACTACTAATAATTCTAAGCAACTTAAAATTTACTTTATTTTTGGACTGTGGCTTTATATTATCCACTTAACTCCATGTCAAGAGAAACAGCAGTTGGAGGGTGCCCAGTTGATGACTGCCTGGGGCTGGTTCTTCGTTGTGTGCTCTGAAGTGCTCAGGCAAAGGCAAGGTTCACTCTGAAATGATCCAGCCAATGGCTGAGCATGTTGGGTGGTATGGACTAGGGTTGGCTAAGTACAGCCTAATGCAGGTTTTTTTTTTGACAAGCAGTCTTTGCTTAGAGATTTTTTTCTGTTCAATACCTTTTATAACTGTTCCATGGTCTGAGGTTTTCCCACAATCTTTCCATCTCTCTCTTGTTTCTTAGATGTCAAACTTTTGGGGAAGGAGGTCTGAAACTTTCATCACTGACTCCTAATCCTTCCTATTGCATCTTTCACAATGGTTTACCATAAGAAATGTTTTCTAAGTCTCATTGTTTCATGACAGCTCCATGTAAGGGAATCTTACATGGCTTAGGGCTTATGATAAGTGTTTTTCAGAAGCAGTATAAAGCAGTGATACTTAAATGAAATTTGTTATCTAGAAAAACGGATTGAACAGTTCAGTGCATTAAGAAACAAACATCTAGTTATAAAATATCATAAGTGGGGGCTGGAGAGATGGTTCACTCAGGGATTAAGAGTCCTGGATGCTCTTGCAGAGGAACCAGGTTCAAATCCCAGTACCCACATGGTGGGTAACAACTATCTGTAACTCCAGTTTCAGGGGATTTGATACTTTCTTTTGACTTCCATGGGAACTGCATGGTATGAGTGCACTTACATACATGCAGGCAACACACTCACACACATACACAATAAATAATAAATAAAATAAAAAAATCATAAGTTAACTTCAGGTTCTCTGTCTCTCTGTCTCTGTCTCTGTCTATCTCTCGCTCTGTGTGTGTGTGTAAGATAAAGATATTGTGCCTAGATTATATAGCAACTTGATAATTAAGATATTTTTTGCTTGTTTATTTGTTTTTGAGACAAAATTTCCCTGTAGCTCTGGCTGGCCTGGAACTCACTATGTAAACCAAGTTGGGCTTGATCTCATAGATATCCACTTGCCTTTGTCTCCCAAGTGCTGGGATTAAAGGCATGTGCCATCACATCCATCTTAAAAGATTTTTTAAAAGAGATCTCATTCCTGGCCTTGGGTTTTTATTCGCTAGTTTGTAGTGTTTGATAGGGGCACTGTCCTCCCTGTCACAGGACAACTCTTTTTATACATGCATATGTATATGTTTTAAGAAGTTTCTACAGTAGTAGGTTTCCATATGACTTTTTCAAAAGGCCTTTAGTATCGGTTATCCTTCCCTATATTTCCTCCTCTCCCCGACCTCTCATTGTTCAACCCATTTAACCCTTCCTATGATGAATATGTCATTATTCTCTCCCCACTTTGTATCTCTACATTCTATCTCCCCTCTCTGGAAGCCCACCTCCATGGCTCCTAACTGGTTTCTTGACCTCTATGGGCTTTTGAATTGAAGCACTCATACCTAAAGATTCAAAGCTAGAATCCATATATGAAAGAGAACACATAATGTTTGTCTTTTTGGGTCTGGGCTACCTCATTTAGGGAGGTCCATAGACCATCATTCAACACTGGTTATTGCTATTGCTCTTGATTCCCCTCCAGAAGTTGACAGTACGACATTGCTGAAGACACTACATATGTCAGTTGTAGAGCAAACATGCAGAAATCAAGCGATGATCTGGAAGCTTCATCTCTATGAAATAACTCTCACAGTATTGGAAGCAGCTATGCATGTTACTAGAAGAGAAACTTAATTATCAGCCTTACCATGCTGTGAATCATGCAAGCTATAATAACAATTGGTCTGGTAAGATATGCCCACTGGTGCAATAATAGGTTCATTAATGTTAAGGAGTAATCAACTACTTTCTGATTGGATTTAAGCCTTACTTCACAGGATGAATCCCATAACTAGGACTGTTATCCTTACCAAGAACCCATGGCTAGATAGGTCACAGACCACAGGGGAGATCTTACAACTAAAATCCTGCCAAATGGGTATAGTATTAAAGTGACTTCTAATGACTTATTGTTATACCTATAGATTAATACTCTTAACTCTAAACAGAGGAACGTCTCGTAGCAGAGATTCACTACTGGTCAGTGTGCAGAGACCAAAAGACTACATAGTGCTTGGCTCTAAATTGGACCTTTATCATGCCCTTTCTTCCCAATGGTGAGAGATCATTGTGGAAGAGGAGGTGGGAAGATTATAAGAGCCAGAGTAGGTGGATGAAGACAAGGAAACCAGGCTTTCAAGACACCACATGAAATTACGCATATGAATCCTATGACCTAATTAACATTCCTATTGATAGTTTACCATTGGACTTTAACAATTAAAACAAGGGAAACAAATTTTTTTATTTTCCTTTTTTTAAAAAATTGGAGACAGGGCTCCTTGTAGCCCCAGCTGGTCTGGTCTGGAACTTGTTGTATAGACCAGGATGGCCTCAACCTTACAGAGATCCATCTGTCTCTGTTTCCTGAGTGCTAGGATTAAAGGCGTACACTATCATGGCTGGCAAAGAAAAAAAATTTAAAGAGCTCAGAACAAAATGTTGACCTTATATTATAGAATGTAAAGGGATTTTAAAACAGAAAAGAAAATACAGTCAATAAAGGGAAAAAAGTTAGGAGTTTGACACCTGAAAATGAAAGTCCCAGACTAAACTGCTATTCCATGTACTCTTTCCAAGAACCCAAGGAAAGTCATCTTGTTCAAAAATGAGAAAAACATCCACCAAGAAATAAGGTAATATGTGACTCAGGAAATAGGTGCCTAGGTAATGATAGGGATAAATGGACTCCTTAATATAATATAGTGATGATGGAAGATTCAAAATTTCTGATTTGTATCACAGAAGAAAAATCTATCCAGATATGAATGAGCCAAGAATCTCTTAAGAAGTTTGAGAATATGGAATTTAATACCTGAAACTGAGTGTACAAAGGGGAGTGTTTGTCAAAACTGGTGTGAGGTTGATGAAGGAAACAGAAATACATTGAGTACTATGAAAACTAACCAAAAGCATATCATTTATGAAAATCAAAACAATCCTAGTATAAGATGGACTGATAATGTATAATATTTTTAAATAGTTTTAAAAAATTAACAGCAGTAAGAGGAATACTGATACAACTGAATTCCTAGTTAAATTAACAGTGGCAGAAGCTGCTAGTGTGGAATGTGGAGAAAGCCGTGTACACACACCACGTTAGTGGGTGGGGAGGAGACCAGGTTAGAAAATGTCAGCATAACTCAGACAAAGGTGAGTCTACAAATGTACAGAAGTGAGAGGACAGTTCAGACCTTTGAGGGAGGTTGTTCCTCTTGGTCTTGGAGGCTGGATGAAGACTGTGAGATAAGGAGGTGCTGGGGTCAAACTGAGCAGTGTGGTGGTGGAAATAACAGTAGAAATGAGCTGGAGAATAGCAGTGCTGGCCATCATAGGAAAGTTCAAATTCAGTCTGAGCTTTGTGTACACCAGGAAGTGCAAAGTAGAACGGTCTGTAAACATACAGAGTAGAAGTCCGGCTTGTACAGGTAGACCAGTTGCTCTGGATGGCTGATTATTATTATTATTATTATTATTATTATTATTTTGTCATGACAGAGGTGCACAGTGGTGATTTTTAACCTCCTTCCTACTACTACGAAGACCATGAACTATTCTTTCTTTCCTCATCTCTATTCCTTTTTTCCCTCCCTCACTTCCTCCCTCTTTTCTTTCTTTCCTTCCTTTCTTGTTTTGAGACAGTGTATCAACTAGATAGACTTGAATTTGTGATTTCCTGACACAGCCTCCTAAATTCTAGGATGAAGATATATACCCATGAACCAATTCCAACATTCTTGTGAGAGAAGACAGGCCAATAAAAGAGATATTTAATAGATTCATATAATCAAAGTTTTGCATGAAATAGGAGTTTCTGGGAATGAAGACAAAGATCAAGGTAAACTATTCTTTGTGATTAGGGATGATGGAGAATGAAAATGTAGTTGGATAAAAAAATGTGACCTAATTACCTAGTTTAAATAAGAAACACAGGGAGCCTGTCAGCTCTGATTCTCCTTGGCCCATCTGTGTTACATTATGTCTTCTTGAGTATATGTCAAGATTCCTTCTGGAATGAAGATCTGTTGATTTACTGTCAGATAAGGAAGGTCAGAGAATTTCCTAATGGTCAGATGACTCATACACACAAGCACATAAGTGGGTAGAACAGTATTTCTGTTTGATGGCTGACTTGTTGGGGAGACAGTCTATATTCTATGACTTAAAGGAACCTCTTGGTCTACCATGGTGGAGAAAAGGATCAGAGGAGTAGAAAAAAGGTGCAGGAGGCAGAGGTTATTTCTTTCTGAACCTGTCCAATGTCCTTCAGTTAAAAATATTCAGCCCAACAAAGCACCGAGCTCTAATACAACCCAAGGACATTTGACAATGATGATTTTTTTTGGTATATGTGGTGGAGGGGAGTATTGGCATGCATACTGAACCAGGGGTCAGGTTCTGTATTCTGTAGATAGTACAAGATGGTATCATATCCAAATGTAAGTAGCACCAAGGCTAAGAAATATTTATTTATCTGAATAAGAATATGGGGCAGGGGGAGGAGTACTAACATCTTCAGCCTCTTTTAAGATTTTTATTTATTGTTATTTTTTATATTTTATGTGTATGAATGTATTACCTGCATGTGTTTAAGTACACCCATGCCATGAAATACCTGCAGAGCTCAGAAGAGGGTGTTGGATTCCCTGAAACAGGAGTTATGGACAGTTGTTAGCTGTCATGTGGGTGTGAAGAACTGAACCCAGTTCCTCTGCAAGAGCAGCCAGTGCTCTTCACTGCTGAACCATCTCTCCAGGCCCAATACCAGCCTCCTTTTGTACTCACTTCTGACACTTTATGTCAGCCATTTCATTTTAATTCTTATAACAAAATGAAATAGCTCTGCTATTTTATTTTACCATTTTATCTTATATGTGATACTAGACTTGAATTCTAGGTTTTGTGTATGCTAGGCAAGAGTATCAACACTGGTCCACGCCTCCACCTTCTTTTATGAAAGTGATGTTATAAATACGTACAAAATACATAGGTATAATTAACAGGAAGAAAAATTATGCCACTGTCCTATAATCTCATAATTAGGGAGTTAGAAAGTCTAGATTTATACTCTGACTTACTTGAGTGCCTATTCCTATTCTTTTCTAATATTGTATTTATTATTTTTATTTTATGTGCACGTGTGGATTGCCTACATGTGTAAGTACACCTATGTCGTGAAATGCCTGCAGAGGTCAGAAGAAGGCGTATTCTCCAGATCTGGAGTTATGGATGACTATTAGCCACCATGTGGGTGCTGGGAACTGAATCTGGGACCTCTGCAAGAGCAGTCAGTGCTCTTAGCCTCAGTGACCTCTCTAGTCCACCATTCCCATTCTTTCAAAGTTTCTCTTACAATATTTATTTTGCACAGTGTTAAATTTATGATCTAATAATATTTATTAATGCAATCTCAAGGGCTTAAATGAAATTACTAGAAGTAACAAGGGAATATGTCCCTCAACTTTCCTTTTGTAGAATTGTTTGGTATAATGGGGAGAATTCTGAAGGGGTAAATCCAATGCTGAGCTTTAGGAGCTGGTTAACACTGGGTGGGAAATTGTATACTAAATAGTACTTTGAGTCTCAAAAGATTGACATTAGGTCTGCAGCACATGATGTAAGCACAATATCTTTACATTTCACCTTGAAGGGGATCAAGCAACTTGGAAGGAAACTGGTCTCTACTAAATTTTCCCACCAATTCAGGATATGAACCATATTCTTATTTGAGTGAGGTGATATTTTGTAAATTGTTACTTTTTTCTTTGTGCAAAGAACAATAACTATCTGGAGAAATTCTCAAGTAGAAATTGTATCTTCTATGAGGTCATAGACAGATCAGAATCTGATGGCTACTACCTCCTTAATCATAAGAATCTTGGACTCTGTAGGACTCCGAAGACAAAGGGCATATATGGTCCAACAGTAGAGAGGCATCTAGGGCAACAGAGGTGTGCACTGAGTCATCTTCATCTTGATAATTTAACTTTCAACACAAAGTTGTATGCATTAAGGGCTCTGATGAATAACATTTATTGCTCTTTTCAGACATAATATTTAGTGAGGACCAAGGAGAGAGCAGAAATTGTGACAGTTGAAGTTCTATGTTCATAATATCTGAACAGACACAAATCCTGGGTGAGGGAAGGAGCAAGCAAATAGGAACTCCTTAGACGTCAGCACCGGAAGTTGTGCTCTGGATGTCTTAGTATGTAAGTTAAGAACACTCCAAGCTTGGAAACTCCCAGTCTTGCCTCTTCCTCTGAGCCAAAGAAAAAAGGTTCTATATTAATGTCACCTGCTACCTCTATTTCTACATCTCCACCCATAAAAATTTCTATGGAGATGACTCTTTGGTGACCCGGTTCATTTTACTGGTTTAACTGACTGACCTGAGCTCCAGCTGCTTGTTGTCTTCCTGCCAAGCCACACAGCCACTGTGGCGGGAAACATGAGCTTAATGCATCTCATGTGTTTAAATTCACATCACACTCTCACACACTTTTCTCTTCAATGTGTCCCTCATTGATTTCTGTTGTTCATTTGTCTGGATCCCTCACATGCTGATGAGTTTTGTTTCAGAAAACACCATCTCCTTCACAGTTTGTATGACTCAGCTCTTTTTCATCTATTTATTCTGCAGTTTTGAGTATTATGTGCTGACAACCACTGCCTAGGATAACTTATGTGGCCATTTGTCAACCTCTGCTGTACACAGTCCACATGTCCCCTGGAATCTGTTCCCTGCTGATATTTGTTTCACCCTTCATGGTATTTGCGAATGCTCAGAGCGGGTGTATGCTCAGACTACGCTTTTATGATTCCAACATCATCAACACTATGTGTGTGACATCTTCTGCCTCCTCCAGCTCTCCTGCAGCAGCACCTGTGACAATGAGCTCATGAGTTCTGTTGTTAGTACAGTAGTTAGTATGTCTAGACTCCTTATTTAAAAACTTAAACTTTGATCCTCTTAAAGATTATTCATATGTCATCAACTGAAGGCTGGTCATAGGCTATGAGTACTTTATAGCCTCAAAAATAAGGATGTCAAATTTGTTGTGAAGTGAATTCTAATTGATTTAACATTGTCAACAACTTCTCCCTAATCTGTGGATGGTATTTGTGAGACATGAGCGGAGAAATTGGTGGTATATATGATCAAAATTCATTGTATACATATATGGAATTAAAAACTTAAAAACAGGTGAATTGATAAATGTATAGCTATTGTTAAAAATTATTGGTAAAATCAAGGAGGGGGATACCCAGATATCTAATATAAAAACTAACTTTAATGAACATTTTCTTTTTAAAAAGCTATTTTTATTTTATGCCTATGAGTGTTATGCCTGTATACATGTAAGTGCACCAGTGTTGTGCAGTGCCCATGGAAGACAGAAAAGGGTGTCAGATCTCCTGAAACTGAAGTTATGGACAGTTGTTAGCTGCCATGTGGGTGCTAGGATTTGAACAGGTCCGCTGCCAGAGAGATCAGTGCTCTTAACCACTGAGCCATCTCTCCATCCCTGAACATTTACTTAACAAACTATTAGAAAAACATAAAATAAATATCATTTATATTCTCACTTGCATTGTTAGGTTCTTCCTTTTTATTGCTAAGTAATACTGTATTTTATGAATATATCACAATTTACTAATCTGTTCACCTGTTAATGGGCATGTGGATTATTTTCAGATTTTATTTATATTGAATGAACTGCTATAAACATTTATAGAATAACTACATAAAATGCCTTTTTTAATGAAGAAATTTTTCAGTTAAAATAATATTAAATGTATTCTATTCAGCAATAAACTTGATCCCTTCTCTTAAAAAGTATTTAAATAAAGACTGCTCTTTTTCCCAGGCATACTGGTGCATAGCTTTAATTCCAGTACTTGGGAGCCAGAGGTTTGCATAACAAGTTTCAGACCAGATAGAGCTACAGGGAGATCTTATCTCAAACTACCCAAAACAAAACAATCAAAACAACAATACGTCAAAAAACTTCTTTCGAGATGTCCTATTTTATGCTGGGTGTGGTGGCACACGTCTTTAATCCCAGCCCTCAGGAGGAAGAGGCAGGTGGATCTCTGTGAGACTGAGGCCACCCTGACCCACATCATGACTTATAGGTGGGATGTGATTAAGGAGACCCTTAAGTCTGTCAAAAGAAAGACCCCCAAAAAGAAAGAACAAATCCAAATAAACAAAGTCAGAGATGAAAGGGGAAACATTATAACAGACCTACACAATCCAGAATATTGTAAGGGAATACTTAAAAAAAAACCTATGCTCCATTAAATTTGAAAATCTAAAAGAAACGGATGAATTTCTAAAGTCATGGGTACCACCAAAGTTAAACCAAGAAGAGATCAGCATCTCAAACAGACCCCAAGCAAATAAGGAAATTGAAACAGTAATCCAAAACCTCCCAACTAAAAATAGCCCAGGCCCAGATGAATTCGCAGCAGAATTCTACCAGATATTCAAAGTAGATCAACAACCAATACTATTTAAATTATTCAACAGGAGAAAAACAAAAAGTGACCTCCAAAATTCCTTCTCTGAAACCAGTATCACTCTAGTATCAAAATCAGGCAAAATCACAACAAAAAACAAAAGTTAGGACCATATCCTTCACAAACATAGAGGCAAAGATAATCAACAATATACTAGGAAACTGCATACAGACATATATCAAAAAGATCATCCACCATGATCAGGTTGACCTTATTCCAGAGACGCAGGGATGGTTCAATATACATGAGTAAATGTAATAAAATATATAAATGGACTTAAAGACAAAAACTACATGTCATCTCAATAGATGCAGAAAAGACTTAGACAGAATCCTACATACATTCATATTAAAAGTCCTAAATAGAATTGGTCTGGAGGGAACATATCTCAACATAATTAAGACTATGTACAACAACAAACCCATAGCCAACATCATTCTAAATAGAGAAAAACTTCAAGCATTATCATTAAAGTCAGGACATACAGGGCTGTCCACTGTTTCTACTCCCTTTCAATATAGTGCTTGAAACCCTTGCAAAAGTAATAAGACAAGAGAAGGAAATTAAAAGAGCATTAATTGGATAAGAAGAGGTTAAATTATCACATTTTCAGACAGTATGCTATTGTATATTAGAAATCCCCCAAATCCTCCCAAAAATGTTTAGAAATGATTAATACTTTCAGTAAAGTGGCAAGTTGCAAAATTAATTTACAAAAATCAGTAACCTTTCTATATACCAATAACAAACCATCAGAAAAAAACATTCAAGGAAACCGTCCATTCACAATAAGCTAAGAACAGAGGAACGAATTTAACCAAAGACATTAAAGGTATCTACAATGAAAATTTCAAGTCTTTAAAGAAAGAGATAGAGGAAGACACTAGGAGATGGAAAGACCTACCATGCCCGTGGATGGGTAGAATCAATATTGTGAAAATGACTGTCTTACTTACTAAAAGCAATCTAGATATTCAATGGAATGCCAATGAAAATACTCACAACATTCTTCACAGAGACAGAAAAAAATCATCCTAAAATTCATATGGAATCACAAAAGGCCCCAGATAACCAAAGCAATCCTGGACAAAAAGAACAATCCTGCGGAGGGAACCACCACATCAGATCTCATTAAAACAGGATGGTAATGGCACATAAATAGACACATAGTTCAATGGAACACAATAGAAGACCCAAACATGAGTACTTGCAATTCCAACCACCTGCTATTTGACAAAAGTCCAAGAACACACATTGGAAGAAAGACAGCCTCTTCAATAAATGATGCTGGAAACATTGAATCTCCACCTGTAGAAGAATGAAATTGGACCCTTATCTTTCACCTTGCACAAAAGTCAGCTCCAAATGGATCAAAGACCCCAATATAAAACCTGGACTCAAACTACTAGAAGAAAACATAGATAGTGTGAGAAAATCTTTAACAGCTACACATACTACAGAGGATAAATATCCAGAATATATAAAGAACTCTAAAAACAAAGAAACAAGAAAATAACCGACCCAATGAAAACATGGACCTGAACAGAGTTCTCAAAGGAGAAAATAAAAATGGCCAAGAAATACTTTAAAAATGCTCAACATCCTTAGTAATTAGAGAAATGCAGATAAAACTCACTTTAAGATTCCATCTTACTCTAGTTAGACTGGCTAAGATCAAGATAACAAAAGACAGCAAATACTGTTTGTTGCTGTTGTCTTCAAAATAGCTAAGAAATGGAAACAACTTAAATGGCCCTCAACTGATGAATGGATAATAAAATGTGGTACATGTACACAGTGGAGCTGTACTCAGCAGTAAGAACAGATGAAATCATGAAATTTGCAGGATGGTGGATGGAACTAGAGATTATTATACGAAGCAAAGTAGCACAAAAATCAGAAAAGCAAATGACATCTGTTCTCTCACATTTGTGGATCATAGCACCATTCCCTGACATGTGAGTATTTATCCTGATGTAACAGTGGGAGCCAGGAAAATGGAAAGGAAACGTGGAAGTAAAGAGAACGAAAGAGGCCAAAAGATGGGGATAGAAGGGAACAGATGTTATGGGGGAGGTGGGGAAGGTGGAAGTGTTTGG
Organism: Eospalax fontanierii; assembly: GCA_035773235.1. Taxonomy (NCBI): domain Eukaryota; kingdom Metazoa; phylum Chordata; class Mammalia; order Rodentia; family Spalacidae; genus Eospalax; species Eospalax fontanierii. Next base: position 28,176,030 of record CM069539.1, on the reverse strand, counting down.
CTGGGAGGGGAGGAAGGAGGGACGCATAGGGGGTCACAGCACAGGGAGAAGGGAAGCCAGGAGAGGGGGTATGATGGAAGGTGGGTGTAATTGGGGGTGTGGTGGGGACAATGGGTGTTTGAATTGGGGAAGTGGAGGGAGGTTGAATGGGGGAGAGAAAGAGAGATGAACTGAACTTGGGGGGAGGGGGAGGGAAGCAAGAGGGGGATGTCTTGGCTTTGGAAGCCCATGTGAAATGCACATTTGGTGTCTGAGCATTAGTGCTTATGTATATCTTGGGATTGTGTGGCAAGGAACACAGTGCCAGACAGGAGAGACCTCCCTTCCAGTGGTTGGTCAGAGTCGTTTGAGAGAGCTCTTGGTTATCTCCCAAAACTAGAAGATAAGACCCTAATTCTGAAGACAGTACATATTTCAGACACAAGACTTGGGCCAATGGAGCAGGAACTTGTACGGCACAATGCAGAATGGGCCTTAGCCAGGCAACTTGCTATGAGGAATAAGGGAGTGGCTCCTGTGGATATAGCACTCTGCGCCTGGATCACCTGCCTGAGACAGAACATGGGTGACTGCAGTTGGGAACCACCCCATAGGGCGATTGGCTAACTAAACCCACAAAATCCCTTGTACTTCCTTGAATAAACGAGTTTGCTGCAGGTTGCCCTTTGCATGCTTTCACCCAGCTCCTGGTGTCTGTTTTTGACTCCATGCCTCTCACCCCCTTATGGTGGAGATCCTGCATCCTATTTGGGCTGGCCCTGAGCAGAGGGATTCCAACAGGAACTGATCTGGAAGCTTTCTGCCTCAAGTTTAGCTCTCATAGATTTAGAGGATACTATGCAAGCTTCTAAGAGAGAAAATCAATTGATTTTCCAACCTAGCCCTAAAATCTGATAACCATAATGATAGGCACAGTAAACTACCTCTATTGGTGCAGTAGTGGCATTGTTATCTAGGGGAGGGGTAATTAACAGCTATCTAATTGGACTTGAAGCCCTCCACGTGGAACTGAACTTATGGATGGCACTGTGAACACAGTCAAATATACATAGTTGGAGATATCATAGATCCTAGAGAAATCCTTATCTCTGTCATATGTCTAACAAATGAAATTTCTTACCATATGCTAAATATAGATCCTTATATTTACAGACAAGCATTCCATACACCATTCATCAAAGAAGTTTCTTTTTGCAACAGATGGAGGTTAATGCAGAGTTTCACAACGGGTCATACACAGAGAATATACATCAGAGAGATGCCCAGTCCTAGGTGTCATATCTACAGTGAAACCTCTTCACCTAAGGCTCTTGGAACACAATGGAGCTAGGGGTACAAAGAATACTTGTGAAGTGTTCAACTTGCACCCGTGAAGATTCCGTATATAACATAATGCTATACACACAGAAGACCAGAACTGTCCAAGTTTTAGAGACTAAGAGACTGCAGAGTGTGTGTCTCTGGATAGGACACCTATATTAAACTTCACCCACCCATGGCTCACCATTGTGGAAGAGGGGGCAGAAAGATTGTAAGAGCCAGGATTGGTCCTTGAACATAGGGAAATAGAAGCTTTCAGACCACTGGAAGCTTGCACATGTGAACTTGCTGCAGTTGTGGCACTGAGCACAGGACCCATGCCAACTCAATCAGACAAGGATCCAGGGAAATCGATGCTGGCTTGGCTCTCATCCAGGAACTGATGAGACTGATTACAATCAGTAATGACTGATTACTACTGGTTGAGGGAGAATAGACTTTACTACAATCTCTAGATAAGCAGATTAGACTGCAGTGGATGAATTTGCACTGAAGGATATCTGGGTACAATTTCTTGATTGGAAGGGACTTAACATGTACAGTGGAATGCATGTGGTTTGGCAGAGGTGTGGTCGGGGAATGTGTGGGCACGGATAGGTTAGGAGGTCTAAATTTGTTTAAGAACTGTTGTATGAAATGTACAAAAGCTCAATAAAAAAATTAAAATGAGCAAACTCCCCCAAACAAAACAGACAGAAAGCCAAAAAAACAAACAAACAAACAAATCCCAACGCCCCCCAAAATAAAAAAAACCAAGATTCCCTATTTCTTAATCAAAACTAATTTGTGTGACTCTGGGTGAACAAAAATCCAACTCTATGTTCAGTGCCTCTTATATTATTGGTAAAAATAAATCTATCACATAGGCTGGAGAAATGGCTCAGTGGTTAACAGTGCTGGCTGTTCATGCACAGGACCCTGGTTCAATTCCCAGCACCTATACTGTGGCTAACAACCATCTGCAACTCCAGTTCCAGGGGATCTGGGTGAGCCCCTCTTCTGACCTTTGTGGGCGTCACACTACATGTGTGTACTATACATGCAGGCAATACACTCATGCACCTAAAAAAATTAAAAACTAATAAATAAAAAAGTCCATCACATCTGGGTCTGCCATATTCATATTTAAGCATGAGCCACATTCCCTGCACTTGACTTTGTCCTTGTCTGTCCTTTAACTTCTTCTATAGTCACAGACCACAGAGGAACCCCCGGGATCACTACATGGTTGATACATAGCAATTGATCATATCTAAATTTGCTTCCTATCTCATTTGTTCTTGCTCTATGAAGGCATTCAACAAAACTTGTAAGCCCTCTGACTGTCATCGTACAGTGAGCTATTACCCTCCATCTGTCTTCTTAGGCTGTAAAACTTCCCCTACCTTGTTCTTTCTTCTTGCTGAGGGCTTTTCCAATCATGATTTGAATACCATGGTCATGGTTGGTGCTTTTTATCCCTCTGGTAACAGTTCTTAAGTCTCTCAGTACATTCAGTTCCTAACTATTTTAATGGATAATCAGGATTGCCTTCCAGAATTGAACATAGTCAATTTCAACTTCAAATAATTATACCACAAATCTATTAGTTCATCTCTCCCAGACCAGACCCCAAGATGGCAGATCTACACTACTAGTTTAAGAGACAAGTCTCCTGTGGGACCTTTACTCAATAAAATCAGCACTTATACTAAAGGTGCTTATCTTCAACCTAATTATTTATTACTCGGCCCTCTGAACCTCCATACGGTGGTTCTTTAAAAAGGAAGATGTCAAACTTTCATCCCCTAGTCCAATTGTTGCTCCCAGAAACCCTGTCAGTTCAACAATAGCAGGTAGGTACAGAATGTTGCCCTACCCAGCACAAAGAAGCTACAATAAAGGGCTCCCTTTTCAGACATTGTTGATGGGTCAGGGAAAATATGGACTCCTTTTCAGGATGGGTAACAGAGGTTGTGTTGATTATTTCTGACTCCAGACAAACCTGTCATTGCCTCAAGTTCAGGTTGTTGCTAACCACAATCAGCCTTGACTACAAATGTTACAGGACACAATGATATTCAAACAATACCTGCCTATGTAGAAATCCATCCATAAAATGAGTTGTTTAGAATGTCTCAGGTTCTTTCTTCTACAGTCCTCCCTGCCTTGGTAGTAATGTATGGTATCTAATATACTCTCTACTTATGCATCATTTTTTTTATCTTAGTGAATTCTTTCACTCCCCATGTTTCTGAATTGTCATTAGTAGGGTGAATGTCTGTACTATCCTATCAGATAGGAAGATTCAATTTGATATAAATCCTCCAATTGGATCGAAGTCTTTGTAGAACTGTGGTCTTTTCCTGTTGGGACTGCTGGTCTCTTTTTATCAGTGGCATCTTGTGTTCCTTATGAAGCAAGTTTCAACTCCTACAGCCCTTCACTGTAGAGCTGTCAATGGAGCCACTGGCTGCTTCCTTCTTTGGCTAAAAGTCTGTCCTATATCTCCTTTTATGATTTCTGATGCTCTTTTCATCTTTATCCCTTGTGTGTGGTCATGTGAAGTGGAGGATGACAGAATGCAGCATGACTTAGTCATGAACTCATTTAAAGTGTGAGATTTGTGTGTGTTTGTATATGTGTGTGAATGTGATTTTCTTTTGTATGTTGACTGTATCAATTCTTGAATTGTAGATGATAATGTAATTTTGTAATGTCAAAACGTTTAACAAATGTGGTAAATTCTTTATTTTCCTTGACTTTCATCGTTCCTATGGTCAATCAGACACAGCTTCGAATCTCCCATCCTACTCTAGAAGACCCCTAAGAAGTGCTGATATATTATCTTGTATGTCTATTCCCAGTCCTTCAAACTCTATGCTACAAAATTTCTTGTGTAGAGTGTTTCCATATGACCTAATAGTTGCTGATTAAATACCAGAGGCTTGGAGGAAATGCTAAGAAATGGCAAGAGCCCAGATACCTGATTTTTCCTTTTGCAGAGTTGTGCAGGGCATAATGGGGAGAATTCCGAAGGGAATAGCATGATACTCTGCTCTGGGCACTCGAAACACCTAGTGGGAAATTATAAACTGAACAGAACTTTTTGAGTCTGTAGATTCAGAGTTAGGTCTATGACACGTGTTGTAAACATAGAAGCTCTAATTTCTACACTCAAGGGACTCATTCAACCTAGGAGAGACCACAGAAGAGAGAATAATTTGTGTATTTCAAATGACTCTTCCCAGGATGCTGCACGTTAAGATTCTCATGTGAATGAGCTGTTTTATTGGATCCTCATATAAAATTGTTATTTTCCTTTCTACAAGTAAAGGGAATCTTCTAGAGAAATGTTTAAATTGAAATAATATCATATCCCAGAATACATCTTTTAGGAGTTCAGAGCCAGATCTGCACTAGTTAATACCCCTTCATCATCAAAAACTATGATGCTGTAAGACATTGGAGATAAAGAGCCTGTGGGCCAACATCCGTGTTTAAGGAGAAAGAAGGTGAGCATGGAATTGTCTTTGTCTTCATAGTTTCCCTTCAAACACAAAGCAAAAAGAATCATGGGTGCAGAACAGGACTATGCATTCATTGCTCTTTCAATTCCGATCTTTATCGGAGATTAAAAAGAAGGGGGAGAGCTGTGTCCAAAGACTTTGGGAGTTCTATCAGCATTCTCTCAGAACTAATCCACATCAAGGACAAAGAAGAAACGGATTCCTCAGGACTCAACATGGGAAATGACGTTCTGTGAATGCTTTTCTGAATACCTCTAGACAATCCTGGGTTTGTAAATTGGAAGCTCTAGCTGGCCATTTGGAGTCAATGACAGAGGGTTCCTTTTCATGTGACCTTTTTATTTATGTTTCTACAGATCTTCTGGTTAAGGAAATGGTTATGGAGAATAATTCTGCAGTGACTGAGTTCATTCTTAAAGGATTAACAAACCGACCTGAGCTCCAGCTGCCCCTGTTTGTCCTGTTCTTGGTGAACTACGCAGCCACTGTCGTGGGAAACTTGAACTTAATGAATCTCATTTTTTTGAATTCACATCTTCACACCCCTATGTATTTTTTCCTCTTCAACTTGTCCTTCATTGATTTCTGTTATTCATTTGTCTGCACTCCCAAAATGCTGATGAGCTTTGTTTCAGAGAAGAGCAAGATCTCCTATAGAGGATGTATGACTCAGCTGTTTTTTTTCTGTCTTTTTGTCAATTCTGAGTGCTATGTGCTGACAGCCATGGCCTATGATCGCTATGTGGCTATCTGCCAGCCTCTGCTGTACATGGTCATCATTTCCCCTAGGACCTGTTGTCTTCTGGTATTTGGTTCACACTTGATGGGGTTTGTTGGTGCTGTGGTCCTCACTGGGTGTGTGATCAGGCTCAACTTTTGTGATTCTAACATCATCAACCACTACATGTGTGACATCGTCCCACTCTTCCAGCTCTCCTGCAGCAGCACCCATGTCAATGAACTCGTGAGTTCTCTTTTTATCAGCACAGTAGTAATTATATCTAGCCTTATTATCGTAACCTCCTATGTTTTGGTTCTTTATAACATCATTCAGTTGTCATCAGCTAAGGGTTTGTCCAAAGCTATGAGCACCTGCAGTTCTCACATAATAACTGTTGCCTTATTCTATGGATTTGGTATTCTTACACATATGAAAACATCATCTGCTGACTCTGTGGACCAGGGGAAGTTTTTCTCTGTATTTTACACTTTTGTGCTGCCCTTGTTGAACCCCCTCATTTACAGTCTCAGGAATAAGGATGTCAAACTTGCTCTAAGGAAAACACTGAAGAGATTCACAGTGAGGAAACTATTGGGGCTGCCATAGTTCATGTCTCTCATTCAGGTCTTTCTCTCCATTGTTCTTGTCACCTTTTTATTATACTCTTTTCTTCTTTCTACATCCTAGGAAGTTTTCTCATCTAATATCTTTTCTTCTCCTTCTATGAAATATAATTATGTTAGCCTAGTCTTGACCTGGGGACTCAACGTGAGACTGAAGGTGGGTCCAACTTAGTCTTATCCTTTGTACAAGAAGAGACAATGGAGTGATATAATTTCATGAAAAACACATCTCTACCTACTTTTATCCTTGTAGCTCTCTACATTCAAAAAAGTCAGGGAGCTGAACATTTTCTAATTAGTTCACTTTTATTGTGTTTTTCAGAGTTTGAGAGCTTTCCCTCTTTCAGGTTTTTTTTTTAACTTACAAATTTCATTAAATGATGAATTACATGGCAAAACTTGTGAACTTAGTAAAGTTTTCCAAATTTCCATCATTATTCAGTGTCTTTAAAAGATGTTTCTTTATTCGAGGGGGTTGGAGAGATGGCTCAGCAGTTAAAAGGTATTCCTTTTTTTCTAGAGGACCCATATTTGGGCTAACAACTATTACTCCAGTTCCAAGGAATCCTCCACTCCCTTCTGGCCTCCAGAGGCATTGCCTGAACATGGTACATTTAGATGCAGGCAAAATACACATAAACCAAAAATCACTAAAAAGAGCAGTTTTATTCTAGATTTTGATCCTCATTTGTAGTAGTACTAGGTAATTTCTTAGGGTAATATTGATTTTTATATATATTTAATGTTGAATTAGACTTCTATGTTCAAATTTCTCAAATATGACTAATAATGATATTGTTTTGGTGAAAGGTTGTTTTATCATAAATACAACTGAAATTGTCATCACTCTGAATTATGGATTATTTCTGTGATTGTTTTAAGAAATTACATGAGAATTGTCTGTATAATATGCCATAACATGTAGTGTCAAAAATATTTATTCTTCTTGTTATACAGCAAGGCTGTAGTGCACAAACAAAGGTTTACTTTGAAAAGTAAACTTCAGCTTCCATTATAGCCCAGTAGTAGAATGCACAATTATGTTTGATCTTTATCATTTACACACAGAAGCACACATGCATACATGTACACATGTTCACATATATGTATATTTACAAATATATCTTGAATAAAGTTCATATATATATATAGTTGTTGCATTAATAATGGGATACTAGAATTTTTCTTTAAATGTGTAAATTTAATTTTTCCTTTTGTTTATTACTAGGGAAACTCCCGACCCAAATACCCATGCAATTTCAAATTCTTAAATATAGTATTAAATATAATTCTTCTTTTCTTGTTCTGTGGCTTCAACTTGCTTTAAGCCATATAACTAGTGGTGTAGATTCTAGTTTTTAATCATTGTGCATCTCATTAAGAAATTGAAGCAAATGAAGAGAATTGTGAATAAGAAAGATGATGTCTACAGAATTGTTCAGAATGAGTCCAAAAGAGAGGAAGGACCTGGTGACCACTACTAACAATGGATCAACGGGCTCTACCTATGACATGATGATCCAACAGTTTCTGGAACTGCCAGCAGGACTTCTGCTTTGGGCCCTGGAAGTTCACATTTATTTAGATACATATCATGAGGTCAGTAGCTGGGAAGAAGTGGGGATTTGAGTCCAGATATAGGACAAATGCTAGGCTAGGTGGGAAGCAAGGTTAACTCTGTGCAGACTTGATTCTTTTCGGTGAGTGATCAGTCCCTTGGATCACACTGCTGATTGAGAACTTCAGCCAGCTGATAAATTGTTTATACCACCTCTCCCTTAAATAATGTTTGGAAATAGCCTTTAAGTTTCCAACATGGCTTTATCTTTGGTATTAAGTTAAATACTACAGCTGTAAGAACACCAACAAATAAATTTATATATTTTAGGGCTTAATTTTTTCTCTGATTTTTATAGAGTTTTTGTGCATTTCATATAATACATCTTAATCAAATTTGGAATCCTTCTCCCCTCATCTACCACCCAGAACTCTCAAGCCAGATTTCAAGTATTCTGTATGTTAAGTCCTATTCTGTCCAGCGTTTGTACCTATGTGTTTCTCCGTGCAAGATCATACACTGGAGTCAGCCTATCTATAGTTGTTCCTTAAAGATCTGCTCTCCCTCACACCTCAGTAATTATTTTCTAATAATAGTTCCTTGGCTAGGATTGGGGTCTATTGCCCATTTCTCCCAGTCTATGCTGGTTCTTCTCTGATTGAATTGGGATGGCTCTTGTGCATGCTGTCACCATTGTTGTGAGTTCATGAATACATTCTCAGTGTCCTGAAAACATCTCTTTCTCTATGTTTGTGCATGAACTTTGACTCTTACAATCTTTCTGCCCTTTCTTTGGCAATGGTCCCTGAGTCATTTGTGGGTGAGGTTTAATATAGGAATCCTGTCCTGGCACACAGGTTCTACAGTCTTTATTTAATAAAACTTTGCCAATTGTGGCCTTCTATATGCATCACACTCTATTGTATGAGGAAGGTTCACTGGTGAGAGTTGAGGAATGTATTAATATTCTCTACCCCCTGTTTAGTTATGTTCCATGAGCCTTAGGTGTAGAGGTTGCAATGTAGATGTGTCATTAGGGATGAGCATCTCTCAAACATGTATTCTCTATGTGTGAGCAGTTGGGGAACTCTGTGATTGCCTCTATCTGTTTCAAAAGAAGCTTTTTTGATGAGTGGTATATGGTATACTAGTCTGTAAATATAAGGATCCATATTTAACATACAGTAAGAAATTTAATTTGTCTGGAGATATTTCAAAGATCTGGTTTTCTCTGAGATTTATGACCTATTCAGCCATATATGTATTTGGCTGTTTTTACAATGCCATGAATAATTTCTTAAAATAGCCTATACTGAAAAATCGGAGGGAAGCTGGACACCCTATCAAGGTTATTAAACCACATACCAATTACACAACAGTTTATAAAGAAACATGACTTGGAGAATCTCTTAAATTAAGTGTTGTCTCTAAAAGAGAGATCGTAGATATTCAGAGACACTGATAAACATGTAATAGTTAAAGAAGAAGTTCTCCTGTGTGAGGATGAACTGCAGGTTCATAGATTTTCAGTTCTGAGTGTGAAAATTAAAGCAATGCCTTCCAGCTGGTTTCTGCTATTGAGGTTTATCCTGAGAACTGACAGGGTACCTTATAGAATGAGTAACAGGATGCTTTACCTTGGGGCCGACAAGACCTACATGTTATGAGAATATATACTTCACTAGAGAGAAAATTTCTAATTTAATGAATGTTACACTCTCTTTCTTCTTGGAATCTAATGATAATACCTGTAAAGGAGACAGTTTGTGAAAAGGAAATATTTGCGGAAAATAGTGGGCCCTAACTCTACAGACTCATAATTAGCTACTAATGGATAATAAAATCTGATGTGGTTTATACTTACTGCATAAACTGGCTGCGCATTCTGGGTATCTATGAGGGGGCCTCATAGATCTATTATCTAGTATCTATCAATGAAAATTAATCCCCTTGCTTATATACAGATTGTGGCTTGAAAGTGGAAGCAATAAGAGATTGTTGCAGAGAAATCATTCAACCATGATTTGTTCTGTCTTTTGTTTTATTGTTCTTTCTGTATTTTATCTGAGCTGAATTGCAAACCAACTTTCCTTTATTTAGCTGGTAACAGCTAAAGCAGGTTTTCTTTATTGTTGCAGTTAAACATGCAAGTAGATTAAATTTATACATTCAAGATCTTCAATTTTCTTTCTCAGTTTTGAGACAGGGTCTATTACTATGTGGCCTGAAACTTCCTATGTAGATCAGGCTGATCTAAAACTCCCAGAGCTCTGTCTACCTCTGACTCTCAAGTGCTGGGATTAAAGGCTGCCATGCATAACCTAATTCCAATGACAAGAAAAAAAGTCATTTTTTTGTAATTGGAGTTTAAGTTCATTTTCAATCAGATATGAACATTTTCCCAGGTAGAATCAATATGAGGCACATTATATGTTATACATAAAACAGCTGAATCAAGGTGACTGTCTGTCCATTACAGAAAGACTCAGGATTTGATGAGAAAATTCCAAAGTTTATAATCCTTGGAGATGTGCTCAAGCTAAGATCTTTGGGATGGAGTAAGTGTTGCCTTGAATTTTCCTCAAGGTAGTATCTTTGAATTTATTATGCTAATTTAAGTGTCTTAACATCCCAATTTGGAAAAGTTGTGTGTTCAAGATTCCAGGTGTATATGCTTTATGTGTACTTCCAGGAGAAGCTGAAAGTTGTACACAATGTTCCTTCTATTAGAGTTTCTATTAGACTAGTAGTTGTCTTAGACTAATGTCCCAGTATTCTCCTGTTCTAGTAGTTGTCCAGACTCTCAGAGCATCCCCTGTAGCTGGAAGGAGCACTATCCCTCGTTTTTATACTCCAGAAAGTTTCTCTCTCATTCATTTATGTGGGAGGGTAAGGATGAGACTGAAAAGGGGTTTGGCTAATGGAAAGATTAGGTTGAAGATGGATTGGGAATTGATAAAATCACATGATATGGAAGGAACTATCAAAGGAGCAGTTTGTGCAGCTGTAAGTGATGAGCTTGCAATCGATATAAAAATGAAATGAGCACTGTGTTTGAATGAAATTTCTACCGGCCAATGTCTTATGACAGCTCCAGACAGACCATGCAGGGGTAGAATCTCTCTTCCAGATGTGTAGGAAGGATTACTGACATTCTCACAGTTGTAGGAAAATTCATCCCAATCCCAGAAAACAAATTTACTTCTACACAGTTTCAAATAAAAATGCAGACTGTGAAGAATTTCCATGCTAACTCACATTCTCTGGTTTATCTGCTCTCCAAGCTTTGAGAAGTACCTTTACATTAGCTCTCATACACCTGTTTTTCCCTAAATTTGCCTTGTGTCTGTTATGAATTCTTTCACTAATACAACCAAGGATCTCTGAGACCACAGATGCTTTAAGACTACTGAGAGTTATTCATCATCCAAGATACTGTTTTAAAACTGTTCCTGGATCCAAAATCCCATTTTTCATTTCCTTACTTTCTTTTATTTTAGCTACTTCTCTTGTTCTTTTCTGAGTCAACTTTTTATTAGTGTAATTTGTTCTTTCCAGAGTTCAAACATTTTGATTACTGTCTCCTCTCCCTTCTGCCCTGTTAGGCTCTCTTCCTCCTTCCTATAAACCTTTTCCCTACATTTACTAGTTGTGGTTTTGTTTAGTGTCTCACAGAGTTTAACGAAGGTTGTCTATGTGATCCTGAGTTCGGAACTAACCATCAGAAACTCAGGGATTCACAAGTTGTGTACACAACTGGACACCATTCTTCTTCTTCTTCTCTCAGAACTATCAGTTGCCAACAGATGAACAGTGCTGCAGGGTCCTGTGAGGCCTTTCCTCCTCGACGGTGTGCTCTGAGAATGGCCCCGTGCCAGTATGCACAGCTGCTGTGAGTTCATGCTTTTCATGCTTAGAAGACGATACTCTGCAGCCCTCTTCCTCTAGCTCTTACCTTCATCCTGTCCACTCTTCTATAATGTTTCCTGAGGTGGAAAGGGATGTATACGTGTCTTTTCTAAAGCTGAGTCCTTGATTGTCCTTTATTCTCAGCATCTTGTACAGCCATGGGTCTTTGTATTTATCCCTGTTCACCACAAGGAGAGGATTCTTTATTTAAGGAGTAGCTTTTGTCCATCAGAGCAGGGTCCCCAATGGTCTCCTTATTCTCTTTTTAGAAGAATGTAATTACTTTAGATTTTGTGTTCAGGTGAGTGACATGTCTTGAATTAATTTTTGTGAATAGTGTGGGTTATTGTTCTTATTATATTATCATCGTGAACATTCTCTCCCACCCTTCCAAACTATTCTCTTTAGTTCAAAATAGTTACCATGCCAGAGTGCAATACTTCAGCAACTCATTTTTTTGAGACTCATCAGAGGAACATTTGACACTACGCACAATTCTTTTTGACTACAGTTGGTATCGGTGTGGTGGTAGGGAGGAGAATACGGGCACAGAATGGGAAGGAGGCCAACACCGTGCTTATTGTTCACCCTATAGGACAGCACCGCCACAAAAGCTTATTTAAATACAGCCAGGTATGGTGGTGCAAGTCTCTAATCCCAGCACTCAGGGGGCGAAAGCAGTTTGATTTCTGTGAGTTTAAGGCTAGCCTGGTATACATAGTGAGTTTCAGGCCAGCTGGGCCTACAGAGAGACCCTGTCTCAAACCAAATGAAAGAAAACAAACAACTTACTCAAATGTGCCAAGGTTGAGCAACCGGATTTATCTAGTTGAGCATATGGCTATAAGAAGGGGATTAACACTAGCAGCCTCTTTTCATATGTTTAGTACAGTTCTAATTAAAATGTGAATCACCTCATTAAAATGTGTCAAGACACAATCTCTTTTATTTTATTTAATATTTAAAAATTATTCTATTCATTTTTATTTTATATGTATAAGTATCATGCCCGCACGTATGTAAGTGCATCTGTGTCCTGCAGTGCCTGCAGAGGACAGAGTATAGCATCAGATCTATTGGAACTGGAGTTACAGAGAGTTGTTAGCTGCCATGTGGGTGCTGGAAATTGAACCTGGGACTTCTGCAAGAACAGTTAGTGCTCTTAGCCACTGAGCCATCTCCCCAGCCCCTTATTTAATATTTTCAGTATTGTGTTACAGTGCTGATATTGAACCCATAGGTTTCTGTACGTTAAGGAAGAATTCTTCCCACTGATTCACAACCTCAAAACTTTTTCTATGAATTTATAAGTATACACAAGAATATGCAGATACAATTATAGATAGACAAGGGTCATGGAAGCCCACATGTGCAGTATGAAGAAATGGTAAACTATAGATGTAGACTCATGACTTCAGTGTCTATTCCTACTCTTTCATATCTTTGTAGAACTCTTTCTTGGTAGAGTTTTAAATCTGTGATCTAATGTTAATTACTGCAATTACTGCTGCACACAGAAAAGCTGCAAATGGTAAGTGAGTATGTCCCTGGATAATCTTCTTGTAGAGTTATACAGAGCTTAATGGAGAGAATGACAGAGGGGACCATTCACAACACTGCCCTGGAGACCAGGTACTTCAGCTGGGAAATTATAAACTGAATAGAACTTTGAATCTCAAAAGATCCAATGTTAAGTTTTATGACATTGGAAGTAAATATAAGCTTAGTAATTTCTACCCTCAAAGGACTCCCAATGGGGAGAATATCATAAGAGAATAATTTTCTGTACTTCTAATGATTTTTTTAGAAACCTTGACTTTGACATAGGCATCATTTTTGAGTGAGGCAGTGTTTTCAAGACTTATGTAAGAAAGCTATTTTATTTTGTGTATGAGAAAATAACTTTCTGGGGAAATCCTCAAACAAAAATGCTATATTCCCCACTGAATCTCTTATAAGAGATTATAACATAAATATGATCTGTACTGATTGCAATTGCCTGCTTCATTATTAGTGACTTAGCACAGTGAGGAGGGAGCTGTGAGCTCCAGTATCAGAGAAGGCTCCAGATGAACAGTGGTGAGCACTGAATAGCTTTTGTCTTGACAATTTCCCCTTAAACTTAGAGCTGTATACATCTTGGGTTTTGAGAAAAACTCTTTATATATTGCTCTTTTCAGCCTTAATATTCAGTAAAGACATAAGTAAAGGGAAGGAATTATATTTTCTGTAACTGTAGTTCTGTCAGTATCTTTCTGGACACACAACATGGGAAGGGGAAAGGAACAGGGATTTGTCAGGAATCAACAGGAGTGTGTTCTTTGGGTGTTCTGCTGTGTGTTGTCAAAACTCAAGCTGGGAAACCAATAAATTCACCTACCAATTTGTAGTGAAAGACGCATTACTTGTTAATGTTGCTTTCTCTGCTTCTTCTTATAGATGCTGGCCATGAAGCAAGTGATTATGCCAAATGACTCTTCCGTGTCTGAATTTATTCTTATGGGACTAACAGACCGACCTGACCTCCAGCTGCCCCTGTTTGTCCTGTTCTTGGTGAACTACACAGTCACTGTGGTGGGAAACTTGAGCTTAATGAGTCTCATTTTCCTCAATTCACACCTTCATAGTCCCATGTACTTTTTTATCTTCAATTTGTCCTTCATTGATTTCTGTTATTCATTTGTCTTCACTCCTAAAACACTGATGAGCTTTGTTTTAGAGAAGAACACCATCTCCTTCACAGGATGCATGACTCAACTGTTTTTCTTCTGTTTTTTTGTTAACTCTGAGAGTTATGTGCTGACAGCCATGGCCTATGATCGCTATGTGGCCATCTGTCAGCCTCTGCTGTACAAGGCTGTTATGTCACCTGGGATATGCTTTACACTGATGTTTGGTTCATATTTGATGGGGTTTGCGGGAGCCATGGCTCATACTGGGTGTATGATTAGGCTAAGCTTTTGTGATTCCAACATCATCAATCACTACATGTGTGACATCTTCCCTCTCCTTCAGCTCTCCTGCAGCAGCATCTATGTAAATGAGCTTGTGAGCTTTGTTGTGGTGGGTACTGTCATCACTTTGTCTAGCCTCGTTATCTTAGTCTCATATGCAATGATTCTTTCCAATGTCATTCATATGTCATCAGGTAAAGGTTGGTCCAAAGCCATGGGCACCTGTGGCTCTCACATCATAACTGTGAGTTTATTCTATGGATCTGGACTGCTGGCTTATGTCAAGCCACCGTCTGCTGCAACTGTGGGCCAGGGGAAAATTTTCTCAGTGTTTTACACGTTTTTGGTTCCCATGTTGAATCCTCTTATCTACAGCCTCAGGAACAAGGATGTCAAACTTGCGGTGAAGAGAACTTTGAAGAGAATCACAAGGTGACTTACCCAGTGGTGTTTCCCTTAGCTCTCTTTCCACTGGTTTTCTGTGTCATTCATTCTTTTTCTTTGTCTTTTCCCTTGCCTATATTTTATTCTTTTCTGTTTTCATGTTTCTAGATTGTTGACAATTTTTCTGCCATCTTTTTTCTCCTTACATCATGCAATGTGATTAGGTGTGCCTATTTTTTTGACTTGAGACATCCTTAGGTTCATGTAGTTCCAATATTGTGTCCATTGACTGCATCAGATTGAGGCCCTGCCCTCGAGGACAGCACTACTTACTGTTTTTTCCTGCACATCTTTTCTATTCTATGAAATCCATGGAGTTGTGTGCTTTATTTCCAATTGATTTCTTTCTTGATTTTCTAAAACTATTTTGTAATCCATTTCCACATTTTATGGACATATAACCTACATACTTCCTAAAAGAAATGAGATGGATAAATTTTGGACGTGGCTTAATTGCCAAATTTCAGGAATTATTCAGGGTTCATTGTTGATGATTCTTTTTAAATGTAGATTTTAAAGGTTTTCGATAATTTTGCACCTAAGTACTATATTTACATCATTTCATTCCCTCGTTCTTCCTCTGACTCTTCCTGCGTCTCCCCCACTTCCTCTTGAATTCATGACAATTTCTTCTATAATTCCTGTTGTTACACACCTAAATGTTTTCACACAGCCTATAGACTCCATTTAGCATTGCTCATATGTACATGTGTTTAGGAATGACCACTTGGCATTGGACAACCTATCAGGGAGCTTTTTACTCAAGCAAACTGACTCTTCCATTGATTGTCTCTAGTCTATATCTATGGGTGGGGCCTAGTGAAATTCCCCCAATCATGTCAGGAATGTAGGTATGTTACTCAAGGCCTTTAGCTTGAGTACATTTAGCTTGAGTTCCATTTTAATGGAAGTCTGTAATTTATTGGAATAAAGTTTTATTTTTAATGTTACTTTAGGAATTATTAGGCCCATTCCTCTGCCCAAGTTTCCCAAATACCATAATTATAACAGCATATCAATAAATTGATATTTTATTATAGATATAATTGAAATAGTCACTTTTTAATCAATAAGTGGATTTTGTTTATGATTTTTAAAAATATTATGCACACTCCTGGTTATAGATAACACAGTGATGTAATAACATCTAGTCTATTTCCTTTGTCCTATAATATGGACAGGCTTAAAAAAATCTGTTTACCTCTTCTGAACAAATAATCTGTAGCTAAGTTTACCACTTATTGATATAGTGCATGAATGCTCTTTTTGTGAATTTGATTCACAAGACCCAAGATAATGTCTATCACTATCTCGTTGTCTAAATGAGGAAATGGTTATGTGACTCTTATGGTGACACAAAATGCAGTTTCTTCCTCATTGCATGTCTGATGAAGAAATAGAAGGAAAGGAAAAGAAAGAATTTCTGAACAATTATTTCACAACGAATTCAAAAGTAGGGATTTTATGGAAATATGAACTCATTCAACATCCCTGTAGCAGAGAACTTAGCTACAAAGCTTTCATGGTCAAGTAAAAGGATACACAGATCCTTTAAGAAGCTTCATATTAAAATGATTTAAGCAAGATGAGGTACAAAGTAACATTTAATTTTTTTAGATTAGTAATTATTTTTCTGAGATGAGGGACCTGAGGAGCTTGGTTAAGCCTTTCTGGTGAGTCTTGTCACTATTTCCATAGTTAAATATATACTTTAAGAAGCATATTATATGTTATACATTTATTTGGAGAAAAATGATTTTTTTCAATATAAACAAATAGTAAATTACATTTTGCAACAACACTGCATTGATATATATATAAATATGTGCATATATATATAGTTTCTTTACGTATAAAATCTAAGACAAATGAGAAAACATGATCTTTATATTTTTGAGACATATGGTTGTCTACAGTTGCATACATTTTTCTGCAAATGAAATAACTTCACACTTCCTTATGGTTGAAAAAGAAGCATTGTGTGTATAAACTACATCTTCTTTATATCCTCCTTGGTGGTTGGACATCTCAGTTGATTCCATGACTTAACTATTGTGAACAGTTCTGCAATAAACATTGCTGTGCAAGTATCTTTGTGATATATTGACTTAGAATTTTTGGAATTATCAAAAAGTGCCATAGTGGATCATTGTGGTAAATCCATATGACAGTCACAGTAGCTGAATGATCTATGTTCCCATTAGAATTGCATAAAGGTGCTTAGTTTCTTTTTTTAAAAAATTATAAATTCTAGATATTGATACTTTGTCTAATGTGTAGCTATCAAAGGTTTTATCCTTTTCTGTAGGCTATCTAATAATTGCTTCTTTGCTGTGAAGAACTTTTTAATGCCATGAAATTCTTTAAAAAAATATTGGTACTATATCCTGAGGTACTGGAGTCCTTTCAGAAAGTCTTTGTCTATGCCCATGTCTCATTTTATTGATGTTTTATTCTAGAACATTCAGGTCTTGATCCACTTGAAACTGATTTTCATAAAAGTTGAGAGACAGGCATGTAGCTTCATTCTTTTCATAAGTGATCTATTTTGGCCAAAGACCATTTGTTGAAGAAGATATCTTTTCTCCAGTGCACAAAGTATCAGGTAGCTGTAGCTCCATGTGTCCATTTTGGGGTCCTCTGTTAACTTCCATTGACCGGTGTGTCTATTTTTTGTGGTGCACCATGATATTTTTATTACTGTGGCAGTAGTACAACTTGAAATCATTCATGGTTATATCTTTGATATTGTTCTCTTTGCCTAGCATTTCTTTGTCTATCTAGGGTATTTTGTGTTTCCATATGTATTTTAATGCCTTTTGCTTATTTCTATGAAGACTGATGTTTGTGAATCCAGTCCTTGTCTTTCTAGTTTCAGTAAAAGCTCCATTGATTATTATATTGTTTATTCATAACCATAGATTTTACTCAAAGAGAATAAGACATAATTTATTCTGAATGAATATTCCAATTGATTACATAATATTTTAGAGTCAAAAATCAAAAGTGAGCCAAAAATGAAAGAAATGTCAAAACACATTTCTGGGGACATTAGGTTATAATAAACCGGGGGAAACTGCTATAAATTTTAGATGTTATATAATGATATTCTTAGATTTTTGAGTTGGTAGAAGCTAGTGATAGTTAAAATATATAAAAGTTTGACCTGAAATTGAGAAAGTATTGGTCAGGAATAGAGTTGTGCAAATGAATACACTTCCTGGAGAGTAAGATAGTCAAGGTTATTTGTCTCTGGACTGATACAATTCCACCTCTCTACAACCACTAAGTTCTAATCAATCAGTAAGCCTTCTGTAATATTTAATGGGGCATTGCTTCCATCTGGTCGCTTTGGTTCAGACTTCTGATCTTAGTTTGATTTTTCATCTAGGAAGCAGTGTTTGGGTGGTATCCCAACACTAGACAACCTCACTGAAACATCGAAGTGATTTTCTGGTTCTCATGTATTATCCACTCATCCTTCTTTTTCATGTTCATGCTCTCCCTTAGTATAATACTGCATCTTCTGAGTAGAACTGCTGCTTTATGACCTTCTCTGTCTATCTGCCAGTTTTTTTTTTTTTATTGATGAGAACCACAACCTAGATCAAAGAGTCTAGCCGCTGTGGTCAACCTCATTTGTAACAATAATGCAGTCCTTTATATTGAAAGGCTATGCTTGGTAATACATCCAGGACTTTATAAATATGTCACTGTAATGATTATCCTTTTAAAAACAATGAAAAAACAATGAATTTTGAAATATGTGGGTGATCATGTCCTACATACTAAATGTGGATGACCATGTCCCATGAACACAGATTGAAGTTAGTCTGAATGACATGGTCTTCCATGGAAGCAGAGACATGATCTTATAAAGACACAGAACTAAAAGAAAGTTATTAAGTGACACGTTTTCTTATTGCATTGGTGGGAATGTTAAATATAAGAGCTACAGTAAGGGGGATGCAATCTTCCATAAGTTTCAGATGTTTTCTTGTAGCCTTTACCTTTAGTTTTAGTGAAGACTAGAGTCCTGATCAACAAGTTTATCCAATAGTCACGGTTAGGTCAGATTCAAAACTTGAGTAAAATGATCCTCTGAACATTCCATTTCTTCACAATCATGATGCGATATTTGCATCATCCAGGTGTAGCAGTCTGTAGTTCTTTAACGTACATTCACCTTCTTCAGAGAACTTCAGTTTACATGGTAACCAGATCTTCTAATGGCAGGCTATATTTCTATCAAGTAAGAATGACTGAATGTTGATGCTGGAGATATGACTCAGGAGTTAAGAGCACTGGCTGCTTTTGCAGAGGACTCGTGCTCAGCACATTACCTTAAATACTTAAAGAGGCTGCTGTTAGGAAGGTTTTTCTTTTTGAGGGGATCATAAAGGTGAAGTTGCCACTTCCAGCAGGGGACCCAGGTTTGAATCCCATCACCTACATGACAACTAATAGTACTCTGTAACTCTAGTTCCAGGGCCTCGATGCCCTCTTCTGACCTCCTCAGGAATTGCACAACACAGATGTTTTTACACACATACAGGCTATACACTCATACACATAAAATAAAAATAATGAATAAAAATTTAAAAATTCATTTGCTCTTTGGAGGTAGGTGACCTCTTTCTAAACTAGAAATAAACCCAATATTTATTTGGTTTAAAATGTTTTTTATTGAGTTTTTGTGCATTTCATGTAATACATCTTAATCAATCAGGCCGCCTATCCCTTCTCACAACCCCATAACCCCCATCCAGATCTCAGGAATTGTGTCATGTATGTTAAGTCCTATCTGGTCAAGCATTGTATCCAGGTGTCCCTTTGGTGCATGTTTATTCACTGGAGTCTAGTCAGCCTATACAAAGTGACTCCCTTAAAGAAGATCTACCTTCCTTCACCCCACAGTAATCATTTGCTAACAGTTCCTGGGCTGAGGTTGAGGCTTGCTACCCATTTTCCCTTTCCATGTGGGGATTTTACCTGATTGATTTACGTGGGTCTTGTGCATGCTGTCACCATTGTTAACAAGTTCATGAGCAAGTCTTCAGTGGCCTGAAAGTCTCCGTTTCCTTATATTCACGCAACAGTTCTGACTTTTGCAATATTTCCACCCACTCTTCAAGAAAGGTCCTGAGCTTTGAGTGGGTGATTTTTGTTGATTTTCTGAAACAAAAATGTAACTATAACAATTTTGGATTTTCAAAAGACCCTCATTTTTGTCATTGGAATTTAGGTTCATTTTTACTCAGACAGTTTTTCTAGGTAGAAGCAATATGAGACACAGTAAGTGCTACATATAAAGCCAGAGAGAGTCAAGGTACTATCAGTCCCTTACAGAAAGAATCCAGATTTGATAAGAAATTTTCCTAACTGAATTATTTGAGATGTGCTCAAGCCAAGAGCTTTGTGTCTGATTAAGTGTTGCCTTTGAGCTCTCTTCAGCATTCTTGAGCTGCTTTTGCTATTTAAGTATCTTAGAAACCCAAATGCTTGACCAGATGGAGACTGAACATATATGGTCGATATATGAAACCTGATGGGAGGAGGTGTGGGGGTATGCATGGGGAGGGGGTCTAAATTTGATTAAAAACTGTTGTATAAAGTGTACAAAAGTTTAATGAAAACACTTACTCCTTCCCCACCCCCCAAATATTATTCCATTAAAATTTCAAAAAAATCCCAATTTTGTACATTTCATACAACAGTTCTTAATCAGATTTAGACCTTGCTCCCGCATACATGCCCTTCCCCTCCCGTCCAGCCTTCATGTATCCCTCCATAGATGATAAGTCCTATCTAGTCAAGCATTTGTACCCAGATGTCCTTCAGTGCAAGTTCATCCACCAGTCTAGTCAGCCTATTTAGAGATTTATGTAAGCTCTATTCTCCCTCACCCAGTAGTAATCAGTTTCCAAGAGTTCCCGGGCTAGGGCCCTTCCCATATTTGAACCCCTTATTCTTAACTTCCGAAAAATTTCTGTTCTAATACGTATAAAATCAATTCATATTACATGTGATATACAAAAGCCAATATAATATACACAGGCCTATGGAATGTTTTAATATCTATCTCTCTATCACTTATCTATTCTCTTTCATCCTTATCATCTCTGCTTCTATATTTCTCTCTCTAAAAAAGCCTACTGGATCACATTTGTGTCCCAAAATGCCCATTGTTGTGGGACTTGTTCAGGAAGTCAGTATTGCTGTGAGTTCTGACCAGTTGTCTGGAAACTCTGTTTCTTTGTGGTCATCCACCTCCTCTGGCTCTTATAATCTTTCCACCCTCTTGTTTGCAATGATCCCTGAGCTTTGGGAGGAAGAAGTTTGAAACAGTGTCCTATTCAGGCATAAGCACTCTGGAACTTTTTGCTCTCTGTACAATGACCAATTGTGGTTCTCTGTGTTCATCACCATATTCTATATAAGGAATCTTCTTTGTTGTGAGTTGAGAGATATATTAATTTATGTGTATAACAATGCCACTAGAAATAAGTTTAATACTATAGCAATTCAAGAGAATGATGAATTAAGCTTTCTCCCCTGACCTGTGGGGTGTCTAGACTTAGGGATCCTAGACTTGATATCAATGTAAGTCCAATTTAAAAATTTTTATTTATTACTTTTATGTGTATTAGTGTACTGACCACATGTATGTAAATGCACTTGTGATGTGAAGGCCAGTCAGTGCTCATTTTAAATGTTGAGCCAATTCTCCAGCCCCAATGTAAACTAATTTTAAGGAATATATTTTATAGACAATCATAAGAATATGCAGGTAAAATCATGTATAAACAAGAGACAGGGAAGTCTACACTTTCATAATTAGGAAGTACAAAGACTATAAAATCATACGAACATTAGAGTCTGTTCTTAATACTTTCAACCTTTAAAAATCATTGGCTTTTCGTCCACTGGACGCATGCTCATGTGACCTTGTGGCAATGGTAGTGCTGAGCACAAGAGTTATGCCAACTCAATGAGACAAGGGCCCAGAGTGGAGCCAGGGAATTGAAAAGCAGCGGGGTCCTAGCCTGGAAACTTTTGGAGGCTGAGTACCACTTGGGTGAGGGAGAGGAGATGTTTCTTAAGATCTCTAGATAGGCTGACTAGACTCCATTGGATGAATTTGCATCGAAGGACATCTGAAACAAATGCTTGACCTGATAGGACTTGACATGTATGAGGAATGATGAGGTCTGGTGGGGGAGGGGTGTGGGCATGGATGGAGGAGGGAGTCTAAATTTGATTAAGAACTGTTGTATGCAATGTACAAAAGTTCAATAAAATTTTTAATTAATTTATTTATTATTTTTATTTTATGTATATGAGTGTATTCCCTGCATATGTGTAAGTGCACCCATGACCTGTAATATCCATGGTCAGAAGAGGGTGTCAGATTCCTGGGAAATGGGACTACAGATGATTTCTAGCCACCATGTAGGTACTGGGAACCTAACCCACGTCCTCTGCAAGAGCAGGCAGTGCTCTGAACCATGGAACCATCTCTTCAGGCCCATTTTCAACCTTTTTGTAGAACTAAATTTTTGTGCCCTGTTAACTAATATTTTTAATGCAATGGCAATAAAGTTACAAATGGCAAATAAATGTGTCCCTGGACATTGCTCTTGTAGAAGTGTACAGAGCTTAATGAAGAGAATGACAAGAGGGACCACCCAGAACTCTACCTTGGGGACTAGGTACTCCTGATGGGAAATTACATATTCAGTAGAACTCAATCTCAAAAGAGCCAGTGTCAGTTCTTCAGCACAAACTCAATCATTTTTTACCTCAAGGGACTCATCCAACAGGAAGAATATCATAGAAAAAAATTTTTCTAAGCTTCTAAGAAACCTTCTCAGAAATACTGACCTTGAAACTTTGGAGACTAGGGTAAAACTGTTACTTTTTGTGCATGTAAGAAGATTCTCAACCAGAAATCATGTTATAATCCTCAGGGGACCTCTTCTAGTAGGTTATAAACAAGATCTGTCATGACTGCAATTACCTGCTTCATTATTAATAACTCTGGCCTTCTCAGCACAGTGACAAGGAAGGCACCATGAGCTCCAATATCAGAGAAAGCTCCAGTTGAACAATGGTGAGCGCTATGTAATATTTGTCTTGATAATATCCCTTCAAGTCCATAACTATGTAAATCCTGAGTTCTGGAGAAAACTCTTTGTCTATTTTCCTTTTCACCCTTAATCTTCAGTAAATACTAACTGAAAGGGAGAAAGTTATATTCATAGGAACTGAAGCTCTGTCAGCATCTATCTGTCGAGATACCCGCAAAGCAGGTAGGGACAAGAGGAAATAGAGATTCATTGTAATCAACATGAGCAGTTTTGTTCTTTGGAGGTCTTGCTTGTATTCCCTCAGCCAAAGCTGGGAAACCAATAAATCAGCCTAACAATTTGTAGTGAAAGAAACATTACTTTTTAAGGTTTCTTTCTATGCTTATTCTTACAGATGCCACCCTTGAAGCAAATGATTATGCTAAATGACTCTTCTTTATCTGAGTTTATTCTTATGGGACTAACAGACAGACCTGACCTCCAGCTGCCCCTGTTTGTCCTGTTCTTGGTGAACTACACAGCCACTGTGGTGGGAAACTTGAGCTTAATGAGTCTCATTTTCCTCAATTCTCACCTTCATACGCCTATGTACTTTTTCCTTTTCAATTTGTCCTTCATTGATTTCTGTTATTCATTTGTCTTCACTCCTAAAACACTGATGAGCTTTGTTTTAGAGAAGAATACCATCTCCTTCACAGGATGCATGACTCAGCTGTTTTTCTTCCTTTTTTTGGTCAACTCTGAGAGTTATGTGCTGACAGTCATGGCCTATGATCGCTATGTGGCCATCTGTCAGCCCCTGCTGTACAAGGCTGTTATGTCACCTAGGATCTGTTGTCTGCTAATATTTGGTTCCTACTTGATGGGATTTGTTAGTGCTATGGTCCACACAGGATTTATGGTCAAACTCAACTTTTGTGACGCCAACATCATCAACCACTACATGTGTGATATCTTCCCCCTCCTCCAGCTCTCCTGCAGCAGCACCTACATTAATGAGCTTTTGAGTTCTGTTGTGGTGGGTACAGCGATTCTTTTATGTAGTCTGGTTATCTTAGTCTCATATGCTATGATCCTTTCCAATATCATTCATATGTCATCATCTAAGGGATGGTCCAAAGCCCTGGGCACCTGTGGTTCTCACATTATAACTGTGAGTTTATTCTATGGATCTGGACTGCTGGCTTATGTCAAGCCTTCTTCTGCTGGGACTGTGGACCATGGGAAATTTTTCTCAGTGTTTTACACATTTTTGGTGCCCATGATGAATCCTCTTATTTATAGCCTCAGAAACAAAGATGTCTTACTTGCTATGAAGAAAACCGTATGGAGAATCACAAACTGATTAAACCAGTGGCATTTCCCATAGCCCTATCCCCACTGCTACACTGTCTTTATCTCTTTCTCTTGTCATCTTCACTACCTATGTTCTACTCTTTTTTATTTTTCTCAGCTTTCTATACACTCAAGTTTCCTAGGAGAACATCTTGTTGCCCTCTCACCATGTAGAGCAGCTCTGTGTGCATGCTCAAGGATTTGAGACTGCCTCAGAGGCAGTGCGTTTCTATGTGTTTGACCCTGCTGTGCTATTTTTATTATCTTCTAAGAATAACACTTCTTACCAGTTTTTCTTGAAGATCTTTACTATTCAATAAGTCCCAAGGTTGTGGGCTTTATTTATGATTCATTATTTTTCTTGATTTCCTGAAAGTTGTAGATACATTTTCTCATTTAAAGGCTTAATTACCCATAAATTTGAATTCATTAAAAGAGATAAGATGAGGGGCTGGAGAGATGCATCATCAGTTAAGAGCACTTGCTATTCTTCAGAGGACCTGGGTTCAGTATCTTCACCCACGTAGTACCTGACAACCATCTATAATTTCAGTTCCAGAGGATCTGATGTCCTCCTGTGACCTCTGTGTGCATTGTATGACACAGGTACACTTATATACATGCCAGTAATACACTCATACACATAAAATAAAAATAATATAACATTGAAAAAGATGAGAGGATAAAAATTTTCTGTATGGTCAAGAATCACTCAGGGTTTTTAAATTAATTATAGTATTATATGTAATATTTATTATGATTATATAATTAGTATATATTAATATAAATTTTATATATTAATTACTCATATATTATTATATTGAGGAACTATTCTTTTAATAGTGGTTCTCATTTAAGACTTTCAGCTTAAAATTTCTAATAGAATTCTGTAATTTGTTGCAACAAGAATTTATTTGTATTGTTATTGGAGTATGCAATATGCCTGTTCTTTTGTTCAAGTTTCCCAGCCTTCCACAATTATAACAATACATCAGTAAATTAACATTTTGTTATGAATACAATTGAAATTATAATTTTCTTGCTTCTGATATGTGAATTTTGTTTATGTTTGTTTTTGCAAAATTGTGTGCATTCATGTTTACTGAGCATTCGGTTGTAATAATATTAAACTACCTCCCTTGTTGTATAAAATAGGTCAATTTACTCCTTCTGAAAAATAAAAAAAAGTCTTAATTATGCATACACACAAAGGTGAGAGAGAGGAGAGAAAGGAAAGTGAGAGAGAGGACACTATTTGAGCTAAAAACAATATTTTGGAAATGAATGTGGAATTAAAGCAAAGAAGCATTTTATTTGAGTGATCTTTTTGTTTCTTTTCCTAAATAATTGAAAAATCTGAATCCATTTATTTCTGCCTTATTATTTCCTTACGTTTAAAAATTATTTTTTATAATAAATAAAATAATATGATAAACATTAACAATTGGGGATTAATATTTTATAGCTAAAAATAAAAAAAACCACTACAATAACTGTACTTAAGGCTTAGTCCCTCTGCTGTACAAGTAATATCAAGTAATATAAATCATACCTGCTAATGTTTGTGAATTTGAGTTCTAGGACCAGAAAGAACCTCTGTCTCTCTATCTCTGTATCAATCTTTCTTTTTATCCTTAAACTATCTATCTGTCCCTTAGAAGAGGAAATGATTATGTATTTTTGGTAAAGCCACACAACTAATCATGCCAAACCCAGTTTTATATTGATTGTGTTCTTTATGAAAAAAATGGGTGGAAATGAAAGTAAATTCTAGAAAGAAGCCATGAACCTCTGGAGAGTTGCTGCTAATGATTCCAAAAGTGAAGTCTCTACAAGAACATGGACCCAGCGAAGCTGCCTGTAGCAGAGAGCTTGTCTACTAGGCTTTGATAACCAGTAAGAAAAATACCCATTTCCCTGTCAAAGTCTCATATTAAAGCAGTGCAGTGAGCCACAGAGCAGCATTTCATCTCGTTATTTTTCAGTAGTGATTTCTTTTCTGCAATAATAGAACTCGGGGATTTGGGTAAGCCTTGCTGGTATGTGTCATTATTATTCCTACAGTTAAATATATATTTTTAAAAGCAAGAGGTGTTGTCACAAGCCTTTAATCCAAGGACTCAAGAGGCAGAGATTGGAAATGACATTCATAAAATATCAAAACACTTATGTTGTCTTACATTTTCTTTTTGACTATGCTGATAAGAAGATACGTTGTATTATGTTGTATAGTGTCTATCATCATCATATGTTACAGTGTCTTAAGGGATGAGATTCTTGATGGGTCCAGTGGATGGACCCACACTAAAGGACATTTGGGGACACAAATCAAACTCTATGGCCTATATTACATATACACATATATGTAGATATATGAGTACATTAAATTGGGCAAAGAACAGTGGGGAGGGGTGCAGATTAGGGAGGGGAATCTACATCAATCAAACTATATTGTATGAAAATTGCAAAATTAAAAATAAAATCTGTTCTGTCTCACTATCAAAAAAGAATTCTTAAATGAATTATTACAATAGTACAGACTATTGCAAGATAACAATAAATATTATGTTTAGTTCTGTTCTGTCTTCACTGCTTATTAGTAAATCTCTCTCAATTCTAAGGTGAAGAACTAAAGGCAATAAACGGATGCTGAGTGAGGGAGAATCAGCTTTCTGCAGCGACTCGCTCCCTAAGTGGACAGCCCTGAACACAGGCATAAGTGACACTAAATGAACTAACTCAATGCTTCATGGATATATATATATATATATATATGCAAATATATGTATACATATATATGTAACAATAATAATGAAGAGGACAAGAAATTGAGAGGAATTAAGGTAGATGTGGGGGGAGTTCAAGGGGATGAAACTAATGCAAATACAATAATCATGTAAGAAATTCTAAAAAATAAAAACTGAAAAATTTTAAAGTTTGATTTATTGGCACTGGAGAGATGGCTCAGTGGTTAAGAGCACTAGCTGTTCTGGCAGAAGAACCAGGTTCCAATCCCAGTACTGATATGGCAACTAACTAACAATCATCCTTAACTCCAGTTTCAGGGGATCCGTTCCCCTCTTCTGTTCTCCTTGGGCTCTGCATCACACAGGTGCACTTATATATATGCAGGCAATAGAGCTATGCGCATAAAAATTTGATTTATATGAATGATGATATGGAACAAAGGAGGGTGAAATAATATCCATTAGCCTCTTTTACATGTCTAGCAGACTACTACTAATAATGTCAATCATCTCATTCCATTAATGCAACACAAAGAGATAAATCTCTATTTTATTCCATTATAATTTGTCCTTATTGTGATACTGGGTTTATCAATAGCTTTGGCACTGAGCCACACACAATATATCTTTTATGAGCCTCAGGTTACATATATATCCATGAATCCAAAGCTAAAAATATAAATAAACAAGGGTCAGAGGAGTTGCATCACTTTTCTAAGTTTCAAAGGGAGGAAACTGATCTTAATATAGAAATGCAGATGTTAATGAAAACTCAGACTGCAACTGCAATGACATAAATAAAAATGCAGACTAGAATAAAATTCTGGATATGAGAGTTATGTATTCATACACACACACACACACACACATATGAATGTGTTCTTTTCACTGTTACAAAACATTTTCAAAAGGCCAATCTTTTATCTAATATTTATTAATGCAATTCCATTTACAAATAGAAAAGTACTAGAAAAGGAATGTGGTAACTGCATGAATTTTCCTCTTAATGAGTGTGTAGAACATGACAAGAATTCCAAAGGGGACCATTCAATACTCTGCCCATAGCTATTCCTGCTGGGAGATTATAAACTGAGAAAAACTTTAGTCTCAAATGATCTGACATTAGGTGTAGATTGGCACACGATTTAAACACTAGAACAGTAATATTTGTACTCAAGGGAATCATGCAACTTGGGAGGAAATCATAAAAGAGAGAATAATTTTCCATGTTTCTGAGCAATTTCCAGAGAACTGTAGACCATGAAATAGGTTCCCACCTGAGCAAAGAAATGTCTTTCAGTTTCATCCAAGGGTGTTGATTTTACTTTCATAGGCAAGGAAGATATTCTTAAGAAAATTTCATGCACAAACCATATCAGATTCTACAGTGTATCCTTTGTAAAAAGTTGGAGACAAATCTTTACTTATGGACTTATTCTTTCCATCATCAAATATTTGGATCCTTGAGGACTCTGAAGAAGAACCCATGAGTTGAACTAGCAACAAAGTTTCTATAGAACAAAGGTGATCACCCAACCATCTTTGATAATTTCCCTTCAAACTCAAAGCTATAAAGCAAGAGTTCCTGGGAAGAGCATTACTTTTTGATTTCTAATCCTTACTGTCAACTAAAGAGAGGGAGAAAATGATTTCCAACAGACACTGTGGCTTTTATTAGCATTCTCTCTGGACAGAGATACACATCATTGTTGGAGAAAGAAGGAAATGGGGATTTCACAAGACTCAATCTGTATTGTCATGCTGTTTGTATACCTTGCAATATATCAGAAAACCCAGAGCTTTCAAAACCTGCAGTTCCAGAAATACCTCTAGGTTAAAAGAAGACTTCTTGCTAATGTCATCTGCTGCCCATGTTTGATGATCCTGTGACTGAAATGACTATGGAAAATGACTCTTCAGTGACTGAGTTCATTTTTATGGGATTGACAGCCCAACCTGAGCTCCAGCTGCCCCTGTTTGTCCTGTTCTTGGTGAACTACATAGCCACTGTGATGGGAAACTTGAGCTTAATGAATCTCATTTTCTTGAATTCACATCTTCACACCCCTATGTACTTTTTTCTCTTCAATTTGTCCTTTGTTGATTTCTGCTATTCATGTGTCTTTACCCCCAAAATGCTGATGAGTTTTGTTTCAGAGAAGAACACCATCTCCTTCACAGCATGCATGACTCAGCTGTTTTTCTTCTGCTTCTTTGTTAATTCTGAGTGCTTTGTGCTGACAGCCATGGCCTATGATCGCTATGTGGCCATCTGTCAACCCTTGATGTATGCCATCCTTATGTCTGCTAGGACCTGTTGTCTGTTGATGTTTGGGTCATACTTGATGGGGTTTGTCAGTGCCATGGCTCACACTGGGTGTATGATCAGGCTGATATTTTGTGATTCCAACATCATCAACCACTACATGTGTGAAATCTTCCCTCTGCTACAGCTCTCCTGCAGTAGCACCTATGCCAATGAGCTTGTAAGTTCTTTAATTGCCAGTACAGTTGTCATTGTCTCTAGCCTCATCATCTTAATCTCATATGCTTCAATCCTTTTAAGTATAATTCAGATGTCATCAGATGCAGGTTGGTCCAAAGCCATGAGCACTTGTGGTTCTCACATCATAACTGTTGGTTTGTTCTATGGATCTGGACTGCTTACTTACATCAAACCAGCATCTGTTGAGTCTGTGAATCAGGGGAAATTTTTCTCAGTGTTTTACACCCTTGTGGTACCCATGCTGAATCCCATGATTTACAGCCTCAGGAACAAGGATGTGAAACTTGCTGTGAAGAGAACCGTTAAGAGAATCACAAGCTGACTAAGTCAGTGTCTCTGGTAGTCACTGACCCATTGTGGGGTCTTTACAGCATTTCTTTTTCTTCCATGGCATATTTCTTCTATTTTTATTTTTTTCTTTTTCTTCATGTTTTCCTCCATTCTGGTAAGAATTTCTACTACATTAATTTTACTTCTACTACAATGCTGTGTAATTTTGTTTGCCTATTCTTGGATTTGAGGTTCATCCACCACTCCAAAGATTATCCAACCTGGTCTTCATTACCTGCCCCAGATCAAGACCTTGTTCTAACATATATTTGTACCTTAAAATAATAATACTATCTACTATTTTTATTTGTTTGACTTCTCTGTTAAAAGAGACATATGGAATAGTGTTAATTCTGTCAAATTTCTTTCTTTTTTGCTTTTATAATTGTTTAGATTTATTTCTTATTTCATTACCTACAATTTCATTAAAAGTAACGAATGTGCAAAAAATTTAGAAAAAATTGTTAAAATTTCCACAAATATTGAATCATTTTGAGAATAGTTTCTCTTCTATAGTTTTACCCTCACATTTGTAATGAAAATTAATTTAAACTGATCTTTTATTCTTGTGAATAATTGAATGTATTTTAAGCCTCATTCATCTAAATCCCCATATGTCTCATCTGTCTACCAATAATGAAAATACATTGGTGAATTGATATTTTGTTGCAAATATAAATGAGATTGTCACTGACTACTTTTTACCTAATGTACATTATGTTTGTTTTTAAAATTATATGAGGATACTCCCATCTACAGAACACAATGTCCCATGCAATATAAATATTCTTTGATTTCTTTTTAGATATTGTGATAGAATATATGTAGACTAAGTGCTAAATTGGAGCCCTAAGATATATATATATATGTGTGTATATATATATATATGAATTTGTCCAATAGGAAAATTTTCTTTTATCATCATCTTTGTAGAAAAAGTGACTTGGAGGTCCATGCCATGTGTCACATTCTTTACAAATCATTGTAAACCTAAGTGGTTTTAGGCTATTATTTAGATGAAGTGGTTATATGATTTTCATAAGGTCACACAGTTAATGATGCATATCCTTTTTGTTGTTCAGTCCACTGAACATGCTATGTAGAAATATCAGGAAAGAAACAGAGTTGTGAAATTAGAGAGCAAACTTCTGCAGAGCCATTTCACTGTGGGTTGAAGCAGGGGTGCTGTAGGAATGACGACCTCACCAGGATGCCTTCAGTAGAATGGCTATCCACAAGGCTTTAATGGCCAAGTAGAGAAAAGCACATGCCCTGAACACAACCATGATTTAAGTGGGAGGAGAAGGATGAGCTGCAATGCACATTTTATCTTGTTCTTTAAGAGAAGTTTGGTTCAAACATTTTTGGTGAAGCATATCATATTTCTCTAAGATAATAGATACTTAAAGAGGACTTTTAGACAACATCTTTACTGAGAAGTGAAAATATACATAGTAAAAATTATGAAAAGTAATGGGCTCTACAAATTGTGTGTGTGTGTGTGTGTGTGTGTGTGTGTGTTACATTGAAGGTGTGTTATCTTTTATTAACCTGTACTTTGCATGATTTCTGGGCAGATAGCCCTTGTAGGAGATGTAGTATCGGGAAACAGTGGTTCTTATACTTAAATTTATATATTTCTGTGAAGATCACAGTGTTTCAAAGTTTTAAAACACTATCTTAAAAATACAGGCTTAGAAAAAAATCAGTTAGAATTGAATGTGATTAAAATCATCAGTATTGTAGATTAAAACAATTATATTCATTATAATATTTAATTCATATCACAACGTAATCAAAGTTTAATTTCTTAAGGAGACTATGAATGCCTGGGTTCTACTTGTTTGTTGGTTTTTATTCATTATAATACATGGTTACGCAGAGTTTTTGAAATTGTTTGATTTCAGATTTGATTAGAGGTGTCAGGCATGTTGGTGTATGCCTTTAGTCCCAGCATTAATGAAGCAGAGGCAGGTGGTTCACTGTGAGATCAGGGGCAGCCTGCTATGGTGTAAATAGCAAGTTCCAAGCTGGCTTGAGCAATACAGTGAGACTCTTCTTAACATCAAATTTGAATAGAAGACACAATTTAGTAAAGGAGTAGAATTCTTGTTAAAGACACAGAGCAACTTTACATGAAAATCCATGTCTATGAAGCCTTGATACTTAGGTACAACATATAGTGTGAATCACAGACATGTGATGTATGGTTTGAATGTTCTCTTATAGTCCATAGCATAGCATGGCAGACAGAATTTGTACAAGTAGCCTTTGCACAGCTTAGGAAGCCAGCATACTTGCTCTCCAGATCTAATTGCTTACACTGACTTGGATTTAGCACTTTAATATAATCTACATTTGATATATTTATGGATATTTGAAAAAATTATGTCTAAAATTTAAAAATATAGCATGACAAGTAAATTAGATGAAATATAGTTTTTAACATATAAGATAACTTGACAGTTAATGGATGTTTAGAAACATTGACATGTATTTGTTAACTAACTTGACACACATACCTGAACATAGATGAAAGAATGTCTGGATTCCAGTTGGGTGGGCTATGGGAGGTGTGCCATGGGGAAGGGGATATAAAGATAATTGACATTGATGGGGATGTTCTGTATGAAACATACAGTGATTCAATAAACTTGTTTTGAAGTATGGACATAGTCTGCACATACGTCTTCCCCATACATGCCATGTAATTTCACCACTTACATAATTAAATGGGAAAACTTTGTTTTGCAACCCCATATTAACATGCTTAAAGCATATTAAATCAATTATTGTTAAAAGCTTAATTACATTAATATAAGGGAAATGTCTGTACCTTTCGTTGTCAGGGAAAATATCAAGTGAGAAATCACAGAAATTTAAAATTTTGGTGTTCATGAACTGTGTCTACCCACCAAATTAATTCCTTTATTCAACATACTTAACTGTTCTTTAGTCTTTCATTTGAGAAAGCAATAATGTTGACTTACTCATTAAAGGCTTTAGACTCTCTCTGAAGTTTTCATAAGAAACAGAATAAAAAACAAAATAAGGCAACAGCAACATAATAAAGTAGCCAAAAATATAAATAATCTAGGTCTAGTGAAGCAGATCTATAATTCCAACATTCTAGAGGCAGAAAGGTCACAGTTTTAGGCTATGTTGAGCTACATAGCGAGACTATGTCTAAATATAAGCAAACAAATAAAATAAAACAAAGTTTAAAAATTCAAGTAAGTGTTCAATACATAAAGCCTGACAAAAGGCGATATTCCGGAACCCAGTGTACAGTTTCATTACTAATTAAGACTATACACCTATATAATTAGAGGGTAAAAATCTTTCATCCGTTTTGAGAGATATTTTTGAATTTTAAATAATTTATATTAATATAGGGATTATACCACTTTGTTTCTGATTATGCCACCATATATAATATACGCCATGAAACTTTATAAAATATATCTTATGAGTTTAGGGAAAAATGTAAAAATCCATGCAATCATAAGCTATACCTAAAAGCAAGATTTCTATATATTCTGTTCAATACCTTTTGTGGGTTGGGAGGGAGCTGATACAGGGTCTCTCTGTAGCACCAAATGACATGAAAGTCACTATGTAAACCAGGTTAACCTTGATCTCACAGACAACCATGTGGCTCTTCCTGATGAGTGCTGTGTTTAATAATTTTAAGTATGTAGTGGAAGGTTCAGTCACAATAACCTCACACCACAATTAAGAAAATGCAGAAGCTCTTTTAGTTTATTTCTTCAATTTTGTTCTCAGTGCACATTAAGAAATCTGAGGTTTTCATTGTGTAGTTATTTTTGCTGATGTCTTCAATTCCTTTATCCTTAAGATCTTTCTCCTTCTTTCCCTTTTCTGGACTCCCATTCCACACTCACTCATCCACCTGAAGATGATTAATGTATCCTGGGCCCAGATTTTCCCCATCATTTTGTCTTTTTGCATTTCATATTGGATGATTACAATTGCTTCAAGTTCAGCCATTTTCTATTTTAATGTCTGATCTACGTTTGATCTTTTTCAGCATTCTCTTTTCTTTTGTCATCATGAAACTTGAACCCCATGAATTTCACCCATCCACTTAGGTACTTAGGTTTTGTCATTACACCATTCTTGTGCGAGTACCACACTGTGGAGATTCAGCTGTTGTAGCTTCCGTATCATGTCTAGACCACATTAACTAGCAGCAGTGTCTTTGACCCTCTAGCTCTTATATTCTTTCCACCTCCTCTCCTACGATGTTCCCTGAGCCCTGGGTGTAGAGGTTGCATTGCAGATGTGTCACTTAGGACTACATACCTCCCATTCACTTGTTCTTTGTTTGACCAGGTGTGGAATTTTGCAATATGTTCCATTTGTTGCAAAGAGAAGCTTCTTTAATGAGTTGTGAGAGGTATACTTGTACAAGGGTCTTATCCATGGAATCGGCCTTTGGATGAGAAAACTACTTGTTGTAAGGTATTTCTGTCAACAGTGTGGTATTGGCACAAAACTAGACACATAAATCAGTGGTACACAATAGAAAACCCAAACATGAATGACAGTAGTTTCAGTCACCTGATATTTGATAAAAGGGCCAAGAACACACATTGGAGAAAAGACATCATCTTCAATAAATGGTGCTGGCAAAAGTGGATCTCCACTTGTAGAAGAATGAAACTAGACCCTTACTTTTCCACTTCAAGTGGATCAAAGACCTCAATGTGAAACCCTGAAACTTTGAAACTGTTAGATGAAAACATAGGCAGTACCTTCCAAGACATAGACAGCAGAAAGGACATTTTAGATTTGACATCAGCTGCTCAAACATTGAGGTCAACCATCAAAACGGGACCTCATTAAGCTACAAAGCTTCTGCATATCAAAAGAAACAACCAACGAAGGGAAGAGAAAACCCACTGAGTGGTAAAAAATCTTTACCAGGCACACATCAGACAGAGGATTAATATCCAGCATATACAAAGGACTCAGAAAGGAAACAAGAAAATAATTGACCCCATAAATAGATGGATTATTGACCTGAACAAAGAGTTCTCAAATAATGAAATAAAAAAGCTATGAAACATCTTAAAAGATGACACAGATTCTCTATAATTACAGAAATGAGGATAGGATAAAAACTACTTTAAGATTCCATCTTACCACAGGCAGACTGGCTAAGATCAAGAGAAAGAAAGATACCAAATGTTGGCAAAGATGTGGAGAAAGGGAAACAATCATTCACTGCTGGTGGGACTGTAAACTCATGCAGCCACCATGGAAAGCACTGTGGAGAACTTTCAAAGAACTAAAAATGAATCCACCATATGATCCAGGTATTCTAACTGCTCCTTGGCATATACCCAAAGGCTTCTTCCTACTGTAGTGATACCCACATATCCATGTTAGTTGCTGCTTTCTTCACAATTGCTAAGAAATGGAACAACTGAAATGTCCCTCAGCTGACAAATGGATAATGAAAATGTGGTAAATTTACAAAATGTAGTTCTACTCAGCAATAAGAATGAATGAAAGTATGAAAGTGGATGGATCTAAAAAGTGGAGTAACAAATACAAAAAAGCAAGTGAAATATGCTCTCCCTCATTTGTGGATTGTAGCACCAATCCCTTATATGTGAGTATTTATCCTGATGTAACACAAGAAGCCAGGAAAATGGAAAGGATGCATGGAGGTGAGGGAAAAGAAGAACCCTAAAGATGGGAAGAGTAGGGAACAGATGCTGGGGAGAGGTGGGGAAAGTGGGAGTGTTCAGCTGGGAGGAGAGGAAGGAGGGTTATCTAAAGGGCCATTGGTGGTAGGGAGGGAACTCAGGAGATGGGGAGGGTGTGGTTAAGGGGGGCACTGGGACTACTGGAGTTGGTCTGTAGGGTGGAGCTAGGGAAGCCAGAGGGAAATGTGTTGCCACCAAAACCCCCTGAAAAATACACATACTCTGTCTGAACATTAGTGCATGTATGTAACTGGGGACTGTATGGCAAGGACACTAAAGCCAGACAGGAGAGTAAAGAAGAATTGGTGAGATTCAGATCGGAAAGAGAAGATGTTTAAGTGTGAGGATTTAGAGATAAGGATACTTAGGCAAAGGAGAATGCATAATCCAAGATGAAGGTGAAGGTTTCTTAAGGGAGATTCCCACTGTGATCTTTATAATGGCTACATATAAAATGTGTTCTAGAGTCAAGGGAATAACTCAGGTAGCAATGATGGCTGAAGCTACCTTTGCCCTAATTAAGATATGATTAGTTTTGTGTTTGAATGAACTCTCCATACACCCTTGTGTCATGACCATTCCTGTCAGTTCTTCCAGGGTCAGAATCTTTCCAGTAGTTCAGAATTTACTTTTGCCTTATTTTCATAAACCTGTGCTCCCTACATTTTTGTCTATCTCCCCTTGAATTTTTTTCTACTGTGGGACCAAGGACTTCCAAGACTCCTTGTCTGATAACAAGTGTATTGATTTTGGGCATGTTAAAAGGTATCTATCTATCTATCTATCTATAAGAATATCTTGCTGATCAATAAGTCACAATATTTTTTTTTTAATCTCATGAAATTTGCTGCAGAAATGCTCAGAATGAGCCAGAGTAAAGAAGAATTAGTGAGGTTAAGGTAGGAGAGAGAAGACGTTTAAATCTAGGTGTGAGGATTTAGAGATAGGAATGCTTATGGAAAGGAGAATGCATAACCCCAAGGTGTAGGTGAAGGTTTTGGAATTTACATTAAGTTGGTTGTATGTTTTGAATTAATATTTATGTTTACATCCTCCTGTTGTTACTAATTACTATTAATAAATTTCTTTGTTAATCCCTCCGCTTCAAAGTATAAGCATAACAAATGATTATACTTTCACATCTCATTCCTGAACCACAGTATTACTGGTGTAAGATGTCACAATGTCTAGAGAAATTTTGTTGGTTATAACTGCTATCGTTTTCACTGATAAAGACATCAGTGAAAACAGTATGACAACAAATACATGTCCAAACATCAGAAGTGCCAAGATGAACAACTTGACTTATGTCAATAATGATGTAGGTGAAAGAATACCCCACTCTCTTTATGTGTGCTACAAATCTAATAAATTATGTAAGTAATCTCAGTTACTTAATAAAAATGATGTAATTAGGTAGCTTTTATTATCATGTGATTGATCCTACAACCTTATGTATTCAAAACATGACTACTCAGCCACAAACCAATCTCATTTAAAACTTAATTTAATTGCATATTATGAATATGAGTGTTTCACTTGCATGTATATAAGTGTATTACATGAGTACAATGTGTGTGGAGGCCAGAAGAGGACATTGGAACTTCTTGACCTGAATTTATGGAGGTTCTTGACTTCCATGTGGGTACTGGGAAACTAAAGTTCTCTGCAAGAGCAGCAGTTTCTTTTAAACTCTGATCATCTTTCTCACCTGCAAGTTCATTTTTATGAGCCTTGTTTTAGAGCTGTACACAGGACAACATATATATATATATATATATATATATATATATATATATGTGGCAGAGAAGTTATATCACTTGCCTACTTTTATAGTTGGAAAGGTGAGTGTTTGGGGTATGACTGAGGAATGGAGTGTCCTTATTCTTTCAAACTTTTTGTTATAAAATCTCTTCTTTAGAATGTTAATCTTATTTAATATTTATGGATGCAATACCAGAAGCTTGTAGGAAAATGTTAAAACTTATTAAAGATTATGTTCTTCAAGCAGGGCACAATGAGGATAATGACAAATGGCACCAGCCACAATTCTGCCCCGGGGACTAAGTAACCCTCTTGGGAAATTATAAATTGAGCAGAACTTAGATTCTCAAAAGATCCAGTGTTACATGTGTAACACATGATGTAAACATAGGTCAGTAATTTCCTCTCTCAAGTGATTCATGCAGTTTGGGAGGGAATCATGTCAGAGAGAATAATTTTCTGTGCTTTAAACTAATATTCCCAGATCTCTGGGCACTGAAATAAATTCCTATTTGAGTTGGGTGAAGTTTTTGAGGCTCATATAAGATCACCATTTTCTTCTGTGTGAAAGAACCTTCTGAATAAATACATAGAAATAATTTCATATTCCACAAGTTAACCTTTTCTAGCAGTCCATAGACATACCTTTATACCTATAGCTCTTACCTCATTGTTACTTATCTGTCATTTTGCTCTCTGAAGATACAGAGGAGGAAACACCTGTGATCTTTAATAGCAATGCAGGGTACAGGGAAACAAAGGTGAGCTCTCAGTCATCTTTGTCTTGTTTGATAATATTCTTTCATTCAAAGTCAGAACTAAATGATTTTGCATTCTAGTAGACCTAATCCTTAATGACAACTAAGGAAAAGTAAGGAAAGATCTTCAGAGACATTGGGAGCTCTATCAACATTATGTTAGGACAGACATATCTCATGGGTGGAGGAACGAGCAACTGAGGATACTTTGGTAACCAATATGCTCTTTGGATGCTGTACTGTACAACCCTGAGCTTGTTCATCAGCAAGATGAACTCTCCCTCTGCAGTCAAGGACGTTGAAATTTTGTGGTAATGCCAATTTCTGTCTTTTCCTACAGATCCACCAGTGAAGCAAATGGCGATGGAGAATGATTCTTCAGTGTCTGAGTTCATTCTCACAGGATTAACAGACCAACCTGAGCTCCAGCTGCCCCTGTTTATCCTGTTCCTGCTAAACTACACAGCCAGTGTGGTGGGAAACTTGAGCTTAATGAATCTCATTTTTCTGAATTCACATCTTCACACCCTTATGTACTTTTTTCTATTCAATTTGTCCTTCATTGATTTCTGTTATTCATTTGTCTGTAACCCCAACATGCTGATGAGTTTTGTTTTGGAGAAGAACACCATCTCCTACACAGGATGCATGACTCAGCTATTTTTCTTCTCCTTTTTTGTCAGCTCTGAATGCTACCTGCTGACAGCCATGGCCTATGATCGCTATGTAGCCATCTGTCAGCCTCTGCTGTATATGGTTGTCATGTGCCCCAGGTTCTGTTGCCTGTTAATGCTTACAACATATTTGATGGGGTTTACTGGTGCAATGGTTCACACAGGGCTTATGATCAGGCTCAGCTTTTGTGATAAGAATATCATCAACCACTACATGTGTGACATTTCCCCTCTCCTTCAGATCTCCTGCAGTAGCACCTATGCCAATGAACTTGTGAGTTCTGTTATGGTAGGTACATTGCTCATCTTATGTAGCTTGATTATCTTAACCTCCTATGCTTTGATTCTTTTAAATATCATTCAGATATCTTCAGGAAATGACTGGTCTAAAACCATGGGCACTTGTGGGTCTCACATCATAACTGTTAGTTTATTCTATGGTTCTGGTCTGCTAGCATATGTCGAGCCATCATCTGCTGTGTCTATGGACCAAGGGAAAATTTTCTCAGTCTTTTACACTCTTGTGGTGCCCATGTTGAATCCTCTCATCTACAGTCTCAGGAATAAAGATGTTAAGCTTGCTGTGAAGAGAAGCCTGAAGAGACTCACAGGCTGACTAGGCCAGAGGCGCTTCTCTTAGTCCTCGTTCCCTCGCTGTGTCGTTTTCTCCTCTTCTTCATCATCTTTCTTCTAGTCTTCTGCACAGTACTCTCATCGCCTTTTCTACGTTTTGGGAAAGATCTCCACTGTAATATGTTTTCTCCTCATACCATGCAGTGTATCTGTTGGGCTCATGTTTGCACTTGAGTCAACTACGTTCTCAGCCTAGGGGTCATCTGGTTTTCATTTCTTGTACCGTATCTAGTCCCTGTACTGATATCCTTCCCTACTTCAAGAAGCACTGACTACTATTTTTCTTGTTTGTTTTCTCTATCCAAGGTAAGCCATAGAGTTGGATGTGTTCTATGAAACTGGTTTCATGTTTTGTTTTCTGAGAAAGCAATGTAGATCCAGTATACCTTTAATTTCTTGTAATATCTAAATTTCATTAAAAAATGAGACAACAAAAGGTTTTGACATAGTAAGTTGCTAAAGTTTCTAGAATTACCCAGGGTCCATTTAAAAATGGTTCTTCAATTTTAAACTCTTATCTGTAGTAGAACTCTATTGGACTAAAATTTTATTCTTGTAAATATGTGAGAAAGTATTTAGATTAATTCTCTAGTAATGAGAATACATCTGCAAAATAATATTTTACTAAAATATAAATGAAATTGTAACTGCCTCATCTCTGATTTGTGGATTATATCTCTGTTTACTAAATGATACAATCCTGCTCATGCCTACAGAACAGAATGTCATATGAAATATTAATAATTTTACTTCTCCTGTTACATAAAAAGGATTCTCTTTATAAAGAAACAGTCATGCCTTCTAAAACATCAAGTACCACTCAGCATAAGGCTTAGTGACACAGTATATTTGTGGACTTGTTCCTGTGCTCAACTCCAGGACCAAAAAGAATATATATATATATATATATATATATATAATGCAAATATATGTAATATACATATGTACTCTAGAAGAGGAAATAGTTGTATGATTTACCTAATGTCACATAACTAATGATCTAGAGTCCAGTTTTGAAATCATTGTTTATCCTGCAAAACAATGGATGAAAAGAATGAAACTTGGGAAGAAACAGAAAAATTCTGCAAAACAATTTGAGAACGTTTATAAAAGTAGAGATTCTTTGGGAATGTGAACCCAGCCAAGATTTTTATATCAGAGAGATTATCTCTAAGTTTTGATATCCAAGTAGAAAAATGTACTTTTACGTCCAGAAGCCTAGTCTTAGACTGGTGCAAGTAGGGTGACTTACAAGGTGAGTTTTCATCTTGTTCTTTTGTGGTGTTTAGGTGTAAGACTTTCTGGTGAGTGATGGCATTATTTCCACAGTTAAATATATGCTTTAGGTAGCCTATTGGATTTTATGTCTGTGTGTGGAAACGAAAAGTATTTATAGTAAGATCAATAGCAAAGAACATTGCAGTTATTTAAATTGTGTGTATTATAAAGAAGATACATTTTTCTGCTGTCCATCATTACCTTGAATGAGCTCAGGGCAGATGCTTCTTGTCAGTGGATGTAGTGTGACTTTTCTTGGGA
This sequence comes from Eospalax fontanierii, assembly GCA_035773235.1. Lineage (NCBI taxonomy): Eukaryota > Metazoa > Chordata > Mammalia > Rodentia > Spalacidae > Eospalax > Eospalax fontanierii. The sequence continues at coordinate 28,134,878 of CM069539.1, read as the reverse complement.
AGACATGAATAAATATCGAATACCCCAATACATGTTTGATTACAATAGACAGAGCATCAATAAGGGACAAAATGGTGGACTCCACCCAGGTCTAACAAATCAATGAGACTCTTTAATTGTTTACAGGAACATTAGAGACTCAGAGGTACATCACTGATGACATACTCTGCCTGCTCTCCTGGAGACTCTTGCTGAATTTTTAGGCTCTTTATGAAAGATACTCTTCTCCTCTGAAATCATCCTAGCAAGGAAGAGTCATTGACTGATGCAATGATGCTTTTTGCATTATTTTATTTTTCTTTGACTTAAAAAATATTTTATTGTGTTTTTGGTATATTTAACACAATAGTTTTCAATCAAATTTTGAACCTCTCCACCATCCATGCCAACCTCCATGTCCACCAAACCTCATGTATTCCACCATATATGTTAAATCCTACCCGTGTAAGCATTTGTACCTAGATGTTCTTTGGTGCAAGTTCATGCACTGGAGTCTAGTCAGCCTATCTAGAGATATTAAGGAAGGTTTACCCTCCCTCCCCCAGCAGTCTCCAACAATTCCCGGGGCAGGGCTGGCAGGCAGCGCATTTCCCTTGCTCCACTTTGGGCCCTTCTATAATTGAGCTGACATGGATCTTGTGCTCAGTGTCACCACTGCTGCGAGTTCATGTGAGCGAAACTTGTAATGGCCTGAAAGTTTCTGCTTCTCTATGTTCGTGTACCAACTGTGGCCCTTACAATCTTTCCTCTGCCTCTTCTGCAAAGGTACTTGAGCTATGGGTGGGTGAGATTTATTATAGGAGTCCTTTTCAGGGATAGACAGTCTTCAGTCTCTTGTTCTCTAAAAGTTAGCCAGTTGTGACCTTCTGTGTGCATCACACTCTGTTGCACAAGGAAGCTCCACTGGTGAGAGTTGAGGGATGCACTAGTATTCTCTCCACCCCCTGTTCTGCTCTGTTCCATGAGCCTTAGGTATAGAGGTTCCACTGTAGCTATGTCACCTAGGATTGGGCATCTCTAAGACGTATATTCTCTGTGTGTGACCAATTGTGGAACTCTGCAGTAGCCTCCATCTGTTGCAGAAAGTAGCTTCTTTCATGAGTGGTGCACAGTATACTTCTCTGTAAATATAAGGATCCATATTTAGAATATGGTATAAAATTTCATTTGGGTGGGGGGCTGGAGATATGGCTCAGCAGGTAAGAGCACTGACTGCTCTTGCAGAGGACCCAGATTTGGTTCTTAGCATCCATGTGGTGGCTAACAACTGTCCTAACTCCAGTTTCAGGGGGTCTTGTACCTTCTTCTGACATCCACAGACATTGCATGGCAAGGAATTGCATACTTTCTGCTCTGATCCTGTCTATTTGATTTTCTCTGTGCTTTCTTGTATCTGTATAGGTATGTCTTCCCTTAAGTTAGGGAAGTTTTTTTCTATAAACCTGTTGAAGATCTGGTCAGTGTCACTGACTCTCTCATTCCTCTACTTCTGTGATGTGTAGATTTGGCCTATTCAGGATGACACATATTTTGTGCATATTTCAGTCTTGTGTTTAAAAATTATTCATATTGCATTCTTTGCAATTCTTGCAAATTGTCCAATCTGTAGTCCCATTGACACATGCCATGACATCTGGCTGATGACATCTATGAGTTTGGCAAAACACAAAGTTGAAAATGTAGTTGAAACTTCATATATTGATTTGCACTTTTCTTTTGTAATTCAGTTCCATTTTTTTCTTGAGCATTCACTTTGTAGATAATAACATTTTGCAAGCCTAAAAGGTGGGTGGATGGGCATGCTTTATAGAGTCTATCCTTTGTAACACTTTCCTTGTTAGTATAGTATTGCATAGTATCTTATGATAGTATGCTTGCTAGTCTTCAAGGAAGAAGCTTCTGGGCCAGTTCCAATTCAATTGTTCCAAGCCCCATGTCCAAAGTATATTGTATCATCAGGAACAGGGTCTGATCTTCAAGTACTGGGAGACAATCAAGGGTTTTGGAAATACCATGTATTATTTTTGCAGTCTTTTGGACTATAATGAACAAAAATTGGAAGGAAGGTTTCTCCTTCCAGGCACCCTGTTTTTTTTTTTTTTTTGTTATACAGCCTTTAGCTATACACATACATTTGTATACATTTTGTATGTGTATTTTTCAGTAGGTTGTGAACTAATACTTTTTCCTCTTTTTTCCACACCAAAGCATTATTTAGCTCTCTTCTTTCTCTCCCTGCGTAACTCTCTTTCTTCCTTACCCAGTTTAAGTTCTCCCTCGATGACACCTGTTTCCCACTATCCCCCTCTCTTGAACTCCTCTTCTCCTTTTCATATCTATTGCATTGAACCCAACCCCAAAGACACAGTCCAGCTATCTTCTTAAGACATTGTCCCCAAGCATCATTCCAGGGTGACATGGAATGTGCAATTAATTATCTGTCCAAAGTTGTCAATCAGTGGTCTGATCTGGGGAAGTGAGTCTCCACAGCAGGGGCACAGAGAGGCTGCACTGAGTGTTCTTCCTCTGTCCTGCTTTTGAGAATACTCTAAGGGGTAATTAAGACATATGAATGTATATATACAGCAGATTATTAAGGATCATTACATGGAGAATCTCATAATTCAAAGTTATTCTCACAAACGACGTAATCCCAGCTAAACTGGAACTTGCTAAGCAGATCGGGTGTCCTCACATTCACAGAGATACTCCTGCTTCTGCTTCCTGAGCACTGGGATTAAAGGCAAATGCTATCACACTCAGCAGATTTATACTACATTTACTTCTCTGTGGCTGCCCACGGAGGTCAAAGGATAACTTACAAGACGTAGTTTTGTATTACCACCATGTGGGTCCTGGGGATGAACCCAAGATCAAATCTAAAATCATTAGACTTGCTGCTGAATGACTTTACTGTTGAGCCATCAGATTAACTTTTGAGGTCATACTCTTCAAGAACTAACTGGGTGATACAGAATTTCAAATCTAATTATGAAAATTAGAGCAATGCCTTTTATCTTATTTCTGATGTTGAGATTTTTCTTGAGAAATGATGGGATGCTTACTATATGTGGGACAGGATCCTTTGCCTCAAGACCAATAAGTTTTGTGTTTTGAGAATATATACAAGACAATAGTGTTGCTCTCTATTTTGTTGTGTTTGTTTTTTTGACATAGGATCTCCCCATGGAGATCACTATATAGTGACATGGAACTCACTATATAGACCAGGGTGGCCTGGATCTAACAGAGATCCTTCTGCCTAAAGAAGTATAGCAGTACTTAAGCTTAGAATTGTTAATTCAATGCATGTTTCTTATTCCTTCTTCATGAAACTAATAAAATACAGTATTTACCAATAAGTGAGACAGTCTGTGAGACATAACATCCTCAGTCCATGAAATCTGCACAAAAAAGTAAACCTGGAAGATAAAATGTGATGAAACATACACTTAATGTGTAATCTGAGAGCAGCTTGGGTATCTGTAAAGAAACATTAAAAATCAATCCTCTTGAATATGGACAGGTATTTTTAGCCTTAAATGGAAATTATAAGAGATAGTTGCAGTCAGGTTTCATTCACCTACCAATTGTACTGATTACTTTCAAATTTATATTTAAGACTTATATGTTCTGGAGCTGAGTGGACTTGCAAACTATCACACAGTGTGACCTCAGCAGTGGTGATGTGTATATATCCGTCTCATGAGCAGTAAATGTAATCTATACCAACAACAAAACACTGTAAGTTTTACCATAAAGAGGTTAATTTGAATCATTGCATCCTGATGTCTGTGGCTTTCATAGAATTCCATTGTGAACATTGCTGTGCTGGCTCTTCACTCTGGGCTTTCTGGTATTTATTTATACTTCTGACCTATGATCTTAGAAATTAACCTCTTAGCTAACTGGCCTTCACTCACAAAAGTGTAACTAAGTACTTTTCTCCTAAATTTACATTGTCTTTAAAATTTAAGGATTTAGGTGAACTAACAAAATTCTAGTAAATTCTGGTGATAGATAAGTTAAGCCATTATATCCATGGAAATCTCTGAGTATAAACTCACAGTGACTTGAGAGCTGATTCCTATCCTTTCACCTTTTATGTAGAACATTTTTGTACAATGCTGTTTGTTATATATGACTGGAATCAGAGGTATCCATTGGAAAGCTACAAAGGGCAAGAGAGAATGTCTCTGGAAATTCCTCTTCTGTAGCTTTTCAAAGAGGGACAAAGATGAACACTCACAATTTTACATGGGGACTAGGCACTCCTGGTGGGAAATTACAAGCCGATTACAACTTTGAATCTCAGAAGACTCAATGTTAGTTCTACGGCATTGGGTGTAAACACCACCTGACTAATCATACTCTCAAGGGAACATATCCTACAGGGAGGAAATCTTAAAGGGAATAATTTTCTGTGGTTCTAATGAATTTTCTCTGAAATTTTGGCTGTGAAATAAGAATTCTCATTTGAGTGAGGCAGTGCTTTAGAGACACATTTTAAGATTTTTGTTTTATTACATACATGAAAAGAAACTTGTGGAGAAATCTCAAATAAAAATGACATGCAACTCCCCCATGTACCTCTTCTAAAAGGTTATAAACATGCTTGAACTGATGCACATAGCTTGCCTTGTTATTAGAAACTTTGGTCCTCAGGACAGTGAGGAAGAAGGCACCAAGTGCTCCAGTTGAACCAAGGTGAGCATTGGGTCATCTTTGCCTTGACAATTTCCTAGCACTCAAAGATATATAAATCTTGAGTGCCAGAGAGAACCCCTGATAAGTCTCTCCTTTCAGCCTTAATTGTTAGTGAGGAGTAACAAAAGAAATGAAAACAAGTTCAGATAAACTGAGATGTCTATTTGCATAATTTCTGAGCAAATGCACAAACCACAGATAGGGGGATAGGGAAGTAGGGATTCCTCAAAAAGTAGCATGAATAGTTGGGGGTCTTTGTATGCCTTGTTCTGTGTTTTTTCAATCCCACCTTAGAAACAAATAATTTTAACAATCCCTCTGGTGTAAAAGATGCATTAGTTATTAGTGTCATATTCTATTCCTTTTCTTACAGAATCTACTCATAAAGCAAATGGATATGGAAAACCACAGTTCAGTGACTGAGTTCATTCTTCTGGGACTAACAGACCAACCTGAGCTCCAGCTGCCCCTGTTTCTGCTGTTCCTGATGAACTACTCAGCCATCGTGCTGGGAAACATGAGCTTAATAAGTCTCATTTTTCTGAACTCACACCTTCACACTCCCATGTACTTTTTCCTCTCCAATCTGTCCTTCATAGATTTCTGTTATTCCTGTGTCTTTACCCCTAAAATGCTGATGAGTTTTATTTCAGAGAGGAACACCATCTCCTTCACAGGCTGCATGACTCAATTCTTTTTCTTCTGCTTTTTTATCAACTCTGAGAGTTATGTGCTGACTGCCATGGCCTATGATCGCTATGTGGCCATCTGTAAACCTTTGCTTTACAAGGTTGTCATGTCACCTAGGATCTACTGTCTATTGATATTTATGTCATACTTGATTGGATTTGCTATTGCCATGGTCCTCACAGGCTTCATGTTGAGACTCAGTTTTTGTGATTCTAATATCATCAATCACTATATGTGTGACCTCTTCCCCATCCTTCGGCTCTCCTGCAGCAACACCTATATCAACGAGCTTGTGAATATTCTTGTGGTGGGTACAGCTATTGTATTATGTAGCCTCATTATTTTAGTATCATATGCTAGGATCCTTCTAAATATCATTCATATGTCATCAGCTAAGGGTTGGTCCAAAGCCATGGGCACTTGTGGGTCTCACATATTAACTGTCATCCTGTTCTATGGATCTGGGGTCCTTGCTTATGTCAATCCACCATCTGCTGAAACAGTGGGTCAGGGGAAATTTTTCTCAGTGTTTTACACCTTTTTGGTTCCTATGTTGAATCCTCTCATTTACAGCCTCAGGAACAAGGATGTTAAACTTGCTGTGAAGAGAACCATGAAGAGAATTGCAAACATTGAATGAGTATCATTTCCCATAACCCTGATGCCTCTGCTTTTCTCTTAACCCTAGACTTTTTCTTCATCTATCTTCTATTCTTTCTTTCCCCTTACATTTCCATAGCGTCAAGAAGATTTCAACTTTAACATCCATTCTCTTTCCACCAGGTCATGTAACTTGGTTGTTGTGGGGGGCTCCCTGGGGGCTGTCAGCTCCTTTCCAGCAGGTCAGCTCCCTGGGGAATTCTCACGCAGGGGGCCAGGGAAAGGTGAGTGCGCTGTCGGCCCGTTCCTCAGCCTCCCTTTCTGGGAGAATATCAGACTCGACAAGGAGTCTAGTCAGAGCAGGGACTCGCTTATTAGGGAGTGCCAGGTAACATATAAAGGCAAAAACCGCAAAGGGGATTTACATGGTGAGGTGAGCATAACCGATTGTTTTGAAGGTCCAGTGAGCATGTATAGGGTCTCACAGCAACCTGGGGATGATCACATACTGTTCCCTGGGGAGGAAGTCTTAGGACCTAGCTATTGATCATGCATTGTCCATGAAGGAGGAAGTCCTAAGACCCAACCAGGCTGATCACGTACTGCCCAAGACCTAACTAGCTCTTTTTCAAAAACAGATTAGGACATGCCTGGACTGTGCCCTTTTTACTTTCTATCAGCGCCATCTTATTGGTATTTGCAGGGCCCCTCAGGTTGTGCCATTTTTTGACTTGAAACATCCTTAGATTCAGTGTGATTCTAAGGTAGTGGTCATTGCCTGTATTAGGTTAAGACCCTGTTCTGCTATCTTACCATACTTAACGTAGATACTACTTACTACTTTTTCTTTCACCCCTCAAGTTTTAAGTTAGTTCTTTGAGAATTTATACAATGAATTTTTATCATCTTGACCTCCTCTTACCTTCTATGTCTACTCCGCCTTTCTCAACCAACCCAAATTCATGTCCCTTTTTTAAGAATGGAGTCCAATCTGGTCTTCCCAAATCTTGTTTGGTCTGTAGTCCTCCAGTGGAGGATGTCTACTTACCAGTGTCCACACTCTTAAAGAAAATTGACTGTCTCTCTCATTTCCAGTAGCTATTAAGTGCCAAATAGTTTCTCTGCTAAGGATGGAACACTGTGTCCATCTCCCTTCTCAACGCTGTTTTTTTTCTGGTTTGAGCTTGTGTAAGTCTTGTAATGTACACCTTCACTTTAATGTCTGAAAAAACCATTACCTTGTCATCATCCATTGCTGCTGCTTCTTATCTTTTTGCCTCCTCCTCCCTTGTCTGGGTCTTGGCAGAAAAGAACTATAGATGTTCCATTTAGTGCTGGGCACTCTGCAGTTTCTTATTCTCTGCACCTTGGGAATTTGTGAATTTCTATGTTAATAACTATCTGCTGTATAAAGTAGCTTATCTAAAGAGTGTTGAGATTGCATTCATCTATGGGTACAACAATAAATCAGTAGGTGTCAGTTTATATGTAGTTACCATGTAATGGGGCAACAATATCCCTATTAGACACAACAGAGTAACAAAAAAAGCCGAGTGCTGGCAGGCAATGTGTAACCTCCTTTGGAGTTGTAGGCCAATGAGACTCTATAGATCTCAAATGTTATAAGCTATGACTAATGTTCTTAGCTATCCTTCAGAATTTGACAATAAGACCTTCCTGTTAATAACACCATACACTTCAGTCACAGAGCATTAAGAAATCAAGGTACTGCCCTGGAAGCTTCATCCCTACTGCCTAGCCCTTTGTGGTGCTGGAAGGTGTTATACATATCAACAGAGGAGGAAAGTAATTATCAGTCTTATTCAGTTGTACTCGCTGAGAGGTACAATAATGACCAACCTTATATGACACACCCACTGGTGGAATAGTGTCAAAAATGTATTGGAGTAACCAACCACTTTCTCATTGGATGTAAGGCCCAAACCACAAGATGAAACCTGATGATTGCACTTATTGGGGCCAAGAACCTGTGACTTATACAAGTCATAATCCTGTGGGGAGAAGGTACTACAACTATTCTGCCACTAACTTTTTGTGCAGGCTCTCTCTAAGAACATCTATGTAATTGTATTCTTTATTTTTAAATCCTTTGTTTCTTACTTTTCTGAACTTATTTCCTGTATCTATTTATTGATTTGATGGTTTTATTACCTGCAAATATATTATTCAAAGTGGTAAAAGATGCCAAGAGTAGTAGATGTGGCATAATTGTCAAAATTACAATAATTATTCAGTGTCTTTTAAAGAATATCTCTTTTCTAGGCTTTTATCCTCAAATATGCAATGGAAATTTGTAATTTATTGAGATGAGGCTTTGAGCTAGTATTAGGCTTACTGTTGTGAGAAATTTTCTCAAACCTCAGCAAATTGATATATTCTTATGAATAAAATATAGCCATTTTCTTTTTCCTGGTTGATATGTAGATTTTGTTTTTAAAAATTACATTCATTGCTGGCTACAGAACACAGACTGAAAGTAATGTTTAGTTTACTTTCTTATTGCATAAAATGGAGACTCTTTTCCAAAATAATAAATACAAATAAAAAGATCAGTTTACTTTTGAAAAACTAATCTATTCTGTGTTAATCTTAAGGCTTTGTAATCAAGGGAACACATGCTTTTGTTAATGACTGATTTCACAGACTAATATGCCTCTCCCTTTATCTTTAGTTCAGTATCTATATCTATCTTTCTATATATCATTCATATAATTGAGAAAATGTCTATGTGACTAAGGCCACACAAGTAACTACTTAGAACTCATTTTCATATACATGGTGTATCTTATGAAGACATGCATGGAAGAGAAAAAGAAATGTAAAGGAAAAGAGAAATTTAGAACAGCTCTTCCCACTTATTGCCAAATCTGAGATTTTATGGAGATATGTGCTCGGCCCTGGTACTTGTAGCAGAGAGCTTATCTACAAGACTTTCAAGACCATGTAAAGTGCACACCTGCCTATAGGAGCCTCAGATTAAAGTTGGACAGGCACAATGAACTACAGAGTGACCTTTCATATTGTTCTTTTCAATATTGATTTTTTTTTATGAGATGAAGGTACTTAGGAGTTTGGTTAAGCCTCTTGGGTCCATGTTACTATTCCCATAGTTCATTACATTCTTTACTAAGTCTGTTAGATATTTTATTTGAACAGAAAAGTGATTTATCCATAATATAATCAAATATTAACTTGCATTGTATCACACGTTATCTTAAAATTTTTATTTCTTTCTTATGTGTATGAATGTTTTGCCTGCATGTCTGTAAGTTCACCTGTGCATACAATGCGCATGGAGGCCAGAAAAAGGTGTCAGATACCCTGGAATCAAGAGTTAAGAACAGTTGTTAGCCGCAATGTGGGGGCTGAGAATCAAATCTGGGTTCTCTGCAAGAGAAGCATTGTTCTCAACTGTTGTGCCATCTCTCTGGACTTGTATAACTTGTATATATTGTACAGAAGAAACATTGTTCAGTGTCCATCACAGTTATGAATGAATTTATAGCAGATGGTTCTTAATGAATAGTGTAACTCTTCATGGGAAGACAACGGTATACCCCCGTTTATGCCAGAGATCAACAAGAGATCAAATACATAATTCGACACAAGCCTGGTTTTGTGAAACAATGTGTTTATTGGGGTGCTTACAGCAAACTAGACAAGGGTTTACTGACAAGAACATGGGGAATTCTATAGAAGATGCATCACTGGAAAATGCACAGAAGCTTCGTGTTTCACCAAAGCAGCTTTAGTGAGTCTCAGTGCCCAACCTGAAGTCAGCTCTAGTTTACCTTTGGCTTTCCCCTAGAAATTGTTTACAGCTAATGTACTCTTGAAAATAAACTGGTTTTAAATTATCCAAAGTCCAATGAGTCAATGAAAGAGATGATATCCTGTATTGTTTCATAATATTTCAACTTCAATATTTTAAATGGTGGTAAACAATATTTGAAGCTCTATTACTTTATTGAATTATACATATAAATGTGATTACATAAATGTGATTACAGCTAGCATTATCTGTCTGTTGAACTCCTATAAACCGAGGGAAGCAGGATGGAAATCTGAGTGTAGAGGATGTGGTTAGAAAAATACAACAGAGATGTTGGTTAAAATGTACACAGTTTCTTTTGGAAGGTATAAATTTTATTCTATTAAATAGCATGGCCACAAAATAAATAATTCTTTTGTATATTTAAATGGATGAAATAGGTGATTTAAAAAAATCTCAGCATATTTCATAAGGTTGTGAAGTGTGTATATGTTAATTTGCAGAGTTAAATTATTTTAAAATGTTTATATTTCTCACTACATCTCACTGTTTGAAAACTATTTTACAATTTCATTTGTGACTTACAACTAAGTAAATAAACCATAATTTTTGTATAGACAATTTCACATTGATTACGAGTATAAATGGTTTGGAGATGGAATCCCTAAAATCACAAAAACGCAGGCCATCATGACAAATTCACAAAAAACATAAATCTAGAAGGATCACAATTTGAAGATTAGCTTGCAATAGCTAGTGAATTTCAGGCCTATTTGGACTATGTAGAAATGCCCCATATTGGCAACAAAGCAACAAGAACAGTAACTAAAAATATCAAGTTGCAACAATTAAAGAAGTATAACCCATGAACAAGAATATTGTAAATAAACCATGTATGTAAAGCAAGTTTGTAATCTCAGTATTACAGAGGTAGGGGAGGAGAATCTTGAATTTTCCCCATCCCTGGTCTACATAGTAAGATTGTGTTTTTAGAAAATAAGCAAATAAAAAATTTAAATGCTTCAAGTAGAGTTTTTAAAAACAAAATTATTGAGGAAGAGGGGCTAGGGTATTAATCAAGGTAGAGACAAAGTCATCACATTTGGAAGTGAAATTTTTACTTGCCAGAGTGAAGAATTATTCAGTATACTTAATGGTTATAAATCTCTTTCTAAACCCGGCAGTTGCTTCTCTCCTAGAGAGACTGTATTATTCAGCAGTGCAGCTTGGGTTCTCTTTGTAGTCTTTGCCCCTGGTTCTTTTGGACTGTCTCTACTTCTCAAATTTAAAAGCTATCTTTGAGGGTTTGTTCTGTTAGCTCAATAGATTTATTGGTGAAGTGTAGATTTAATGATATATGAACTTGAGAGATTATATATATATATATAATTTTTGTGCATTTCACACAAAACATCTTTATCATCTTTATACCTCCTCCTTCAACGCCCCCCCCACTGGATTTCATGCAGTCTGTTACATATGTTAAGGTCTATCGGGTTGAGTTTGTGCACCTAGATGTCCTTCAGTGTAAGTTCATTGACTGGAGTGTAGAAAGCCTATCTAGAGTCTCTCCCTTATAAAAGATCAATTCTCCCTCATCTAGCAGTAATCAGATGCCAGCAGTAGTTCTTTGGCTAAGGTTGGAGCCTGCTGTCCCTTTTCCTATGCTAGGTGTTGTCTGATGGGGTTTCATGGGTGCTGTGCATGCTGACTCCTTTGCTGTAAGTTCATCTGAGCAAGTTCCTAAAGGCCTGGAAGATTCTGTTTCCTTAAAATCGTGCACCAAGCTGGCTCTTACAATCTTTCCTCCACTTCTTCCACAATTGTCCCTCAGCCATGCATGGGTGAAGATTGATACAGGAATCATAGAGAGAAGGATATACAAGGAACCACAGGGGCATGGGGCTAAAGGGAAAGAAGGAACACAAGGTGGATATTAAGAAACAGATTTTATCAAGGGAAAATGGGGCTAGTTTAACAAGGAAGGGGGAAGGAGCTTTGATATAAACTAAGAAAACGAAGGAAAGAATTTCATGTAATACCCAAATTTGGGGGTTAAAATATGGAATTTAAGTAACCATTAATAAAATGTTAAAAATTTAAGAAAGAAAATAAAATTTCAAGGCAAAAGTAACTATATATAGTACTATTGTTAAACATCTCTTAAAATGATTAAAATAGGACTGGAAAGATGTCTCAGAGGTCAAGAAAGCTGGCTGTTCTTGCAGAAGACCTGGGTTCAATTCCCAGTACACACATGGTAACTAACAACCGTCTGTAACTCCAGTTCCAGGGAATTCATCGCCTCTTCTGAACTTTCTGAGCATTGCACAATACGGGTGCACTTACATACATGTAGGCACCACACGAAATAAAAATAATAAGAATTTAAAAAATGATTAGAATAAAAACCAGATATCAAACACTAAAAAGAATAGAACAGTAGAAATTGTTAATCATTTCTAATGGAAGTGAAAATGGCCCAGACAATTGATAATTTTGTAGCTCCTTAAGTAATAACCAGTGTGATCTCACAGTCTATATACATATATGAATATGATCTTTTCACTAATGACTGATTTGTTAATACAGTTATTAATATTAACATTTCTTTTTCTACTCATCCAAAGTTCTTTAGGTCAAAAAAGTCACCATAACAAAGAACCACATGCTAATATTTCATTTTCTGATCCCTACGCACATAAAAAGGGAAGATTTGGCAATTCATAGAGCAATATTATTGCCTTCATATAATGTGCATTTTATGATGGGGAAAAAGTTTGCCATGATAGGAAGGGGACAGACATTCTATGCAGTTGCTTCTGAACATGACAGCAACAAAGTGCATATTTAATTAACTCAAATGGAAAGATTAGAAATTTAACTTAATGTGCAAGATATGCAACAGTAAAAGAGGAACTAATATTTATCTTTTTTATATGTTTATGCAGTTCTAACATATTTCATGAATCATATTTATTTGTATCAAAACACAATGAGAAATTTCTTCTATTATACTTAGTAATTTTATGATTGCTTTAACAAATTGAACGCTTACAGAATTTTATAGCCAAGAACTTTACCATTGGCATAAATATTCAAGCCCTTTCTATGTGTTTTTTATATAGGCATACATAAGAATTTGAAGACATAATTGCATGAAACAAAGTGCCATGGACATTCACATTGTTATAGACAGAGTTCAATAGTGATTATTCTTAGCTTTTGAATCACATTCCAGATATTTTTTCTAGACTGTTTTAGTTGTGGTCTTCCATATATACGTGTGTGTGTGTGTGTGTGTGTGTGTGTGTGTGTGTTACACCAATCAGAGATGGTCACAGGAAAGCTAGAAATGGCATGTGAGCCTGTCTGGACATTCTTGTAGAATTCTGCAAAGCACACTGGAGAAAGTAAAATAGGAATATTCACTATCCTATGACATAGTGTAGGTATTCCTTGTGACAAATTAAACTTACATAGAACATAGAATCTCAGAAGATCCAATGCTAGTTTTATGACACTGAATGTAAAAACAAGTTCAGTAATTTTTACTCTCAAGGGTCCCATCCTCCAGGGAAGAAATCATAAAGAAGTGAATAATTTTATGGGGTTCTAATAAATAGTCTCAGAAAGCCTCACTTTAAATAGATGATTTTAGCGAGGTCATGCTTTGGAAACTCATATAAGATTGTTATTTTATTTTTCATGCAAGAAAAGAGCCTTGTGGAGAAATTCTTAAATGAAAATCATCGAATTTCTCCTGGCACCGTTTCTAGCAGATAAAATGCTTGTCTGCACTGACTTCCATAAGTGACTTCATTAGTAGAAACTTTGACCCTCAAAACAGCGGAGAGATAAAGGAATCCAAATGTAAGAAAAGCAGGCTCCAGGTAAACAATAGTGAACACCAAGTCATCTTCGTCTTAACGATTTACCTTCAAATTCCAAATCTTTTATTCTGAGGGGTCTAAATATGAATAAAATGCATCGTATGAAGTACAAAAAATTCAATAAAAATTATCATTGGAAAAACATTTTGATTCCAGAGAAAATGTATTATAACTTGATCTTTTCATCCTTAATTACTAGTAAAGATAAATAAAGAGACGACATTATATTCAGAGGAAAATTTGATGTGTTGCTGGATAATTTCTGGGTAGATACATACATCATTGGTAGCGGAGAGAAAGTGGATTTCCTCAAGAATCAACATCAATAGCTGGGGCTCTTTGTATGCTGTGCTGTGTGTTCCTTCAGCCCAAGCTTACAAACAGTACTTGTAGCTATCTCACTGGAGTCGATGATAAATTTCTTATTATTTTAACTTCTATTCTTATTCTTATCCTTATTCTTACAGATTGTACTGATGAAGCACATGGTCATGGAAAATGATTCTTCAGTGACTGAGTTCATTCTTCTGGGACTAACAGACCAACCTGAGCTCCAGCTGCCCCTGTTTCTGCTGTTCCTCATGAACTATGCAGCCATCATGCTGGGAAACATGAGTTTAATTTGTCTCATTTTTTTGAATTCTCACCTTCACACTCCCATGTATTTTTTCCTTTTCAATCTGTCCTTCATAGATTTCTGTTATTCCTGTGTCTTTACCCCAAAAATGCTTGTGAATTTTATTTCAGAGAGGAACACCATCTCTTTCACAGGCTGCATGACTCAGTTGTTTTTCTTCTGCTTTTTTGTCAACTCTGAAGGTTATGTGTTGACAGTCATGGCCTGTGATCGCTATGTGGCCATATGTAAGCCTCTGATGTACAATGCTGTCATGTTACCTAGGATCTGCTGTCTGATGATATCTGGTTCATACCTGATAGGATTCTTTAATGCCATGGTCCTCACAGGTGTTATGCTAAGGGTCAACTTTTGTGATTCCAACATCATCGACCACTACATGTGTGACATCTTTCCCCTCCTTCAGCTCTCCTGTAATAACACCTATGTCAATGAGCTTGTGAGTACTGCTGTGGCGGGTACTGCTATCATTTCCTGTTGCCTCATTATCTTAATCTCATACGCTATGATTCTTCAAAATATCATTCATATGTCATCAGCTAAGGCTTGGTCCAAAGCCATGGGCACTTGTGGGTCTCACTTAATAGCTGTCAGTCTGTTCTATGGATCTGGGCTCCTTGCTTATGTCAAGCCATCATCGGATGAAACTGTAGGTCAGGGGAAATTTTTCTCAATATTCTATACTTCTTTGGTGCCCATGTTGAATCCTCTCATCTATAGCCTCAGGAATAAGGATGTCAAACTTGCTGTGATGAAAACCATCAGGAGAATCACAAACTGACTGAACCCTTGAGACTTCCTTTAGCACTGTCAGTACTAGCTTGCTGTGCGCCCCGTTTCTTTTTTTTACTACTTATCTTCTATTGTTTTTGTTCTCCTCATTTATATACTGTCAGTCAGATTTCTACTATAGATAACATATTTTCTTTCCACCACGCACTGTAACTCTGTGTTTGCCTATTTTGTGTTTTAGAATCTATTCCATTCCAAGGTGTTGTTCATTAACTATCAGACTGAGACACTCTTCGCTCACTGTGTCTAAGGACAATACACTCACTCCTCTTTCCTGTATATCTTCTTGTGTAAGGAAATCCATGAAGTAGTTTGCTGTTTTTAGTTTTTTCTTACTCTTAGAAATTTCTTCTTAGATGTAATCCCTGATTTGATGACCTTATTACTGACAAATTCATCTTAGAGATCAGAAATTACAGAAATTGTAGGAATGGCATGATTGTCAAAAATCACAGAAATCATTTAGGTCCCTTTACAAATGTTTCTTTTTCTACACTTTTCACTCCAAATCTGTAATGAAAATTCTATTAAAGTTTTAATTTTTTACATATTTGAACACATATTAGGCCTATTCCTCTCACAGTTTTTTCAGTTCCTCATTTATGACAATAATTCAGGAAATTAATATTCGGTTTTGAATTACAATTCAATTCTCAATATTTTGACCATTATATGTTGAATTTTTAGTAATGTTTTATTGATTTCAGAATTTCATAGAATTATGATTGCATTTAGACTCTCTTCCTCTTTCAAATGCCATACTATGCTATCTCTCTCTTTTATTGTCTTACATCATTATCTACACATGTAATTAATTAATTAAAGATTTATTTTATAAAGCCCTATCAATTCTAATTCATGTATCCCAAGTGCTCCTGAATGTAGGTTCATGCTCTGGAGTCTTCTCAACCTTCTAGACATTACAGGAATTAGAGAAAATGATTCTTCCTTGCCCATCATCAACAAGTTGCCCGTATATTCTCAGCTAGGGCTGGGCCTTCTTGTCCACTTCCTTCATCCATTATGGGCCCATACCTTGCTTGGGTTTGTACAAGTCTAATACATAACACCATAGTCTCACATGTGTAACTTCCTCATGGTTTCCAGACAATACAATTTCCTTCCATTTATTCAGGGCCTCTGGTTCTTACAATCTTTCTGCCCCTCTTTCACAATTATTCCTGAACTTTCAGAGGAGAAGGGTGATATAGGGATCACAGTTTGTTCTGAGAACCCCACAGTCTTACTTTCTACATCTTCACTCTTTGGGTTACTTGTCATCTGCTACAATAACTGTCTCTGGTGAGAGTTGAGGGATGCATTAATCTATGGATATATTAAAAAGTCATTGTGATTCAGTTTAATATTTGTCTAGTTAGCAAAACTGCAGTAATTAGCCACTCTTCTACAGTCTATGATTTGTCTAGGCATGGGTTCTTGTAATATCCAGTATTGATCCTTTTTGTGAATTGGCCTTAAACCTGATTAGGAGATGATTGGATATTTTCATAATATTTGGGCCACATTTGCACCATGGGAATATTTTGCTAAACCAGTCGAACTGTAGCTTACAGCGTTCACAGTTGTAGAAGGCTGGTGATTACCTTTCTTTATCAGTAATATGCATAGTTCCTTCTAGTACTCTGAAAGCCAGCAAACAGAGATGTAACTTCTAGGTCAGTATCTGCTTGATTTCTCCTTGTTTGTTTTCTGACACACATATATAATGTCTTCAGTAACAGGGTCTTAGTGTCTAGTTCTGGTATGTAAGAGGATTGGCAAAATATAGGAATGTTTGAGGATCTATCAAATGGCTCTTGAAAACAAATTCAAATGAGAAGACAATTATATATGTATTTTTTATGACTGTTTTTAAAAATCACATATATTTCTGGCTCCAGAGACAATGGCATAACAATGTCTAGATTATTTCCTCTGTTGCCTAAAATGGATACTCTTTTACTTAAAAATAAGTTAACTTAGTTCTAAAAATCATACACAAGACTCATGGACTTAAGAATTAATGGTATAGGGAATATGTTTTTTTAAACTGTGATTCTAAAGATCAAAAATCTTCTACCACTATACTTATTTCTGGATTTGCCTCTATGTTTCTGGGTATTTTTCATCTACTTGAAGAAAAGATTGTTTGAATACTATAAGGTAACACAAGAAATGAGAGAGAACTCAATATCATATATATTTTATATCTTATAAATAAATACATGGAAAAGAAGAAAGAAAGAAACAAAAAACTTCACAAGAGTTGTTCCAAATAATTAAAAAAGTTAGAGATTCTATGTGAATATGGGTCCAGAGAGTGTATTTACAATTCTGAAGGTCAAGTAAAAATGCGTATTTCAATAAGGAGAAACACTTTAAAGTGGATCAAGTGGGGTGAGTGTCAAGAAGACGTCATCATATTCTCTTTCATTCATAACTGTTCTTTTGGAATAAGGGGCTTATGGGTTTAGTAAAGGATTTGTGGTGAGTCATGCCACCTTTATCACAGTTAATGCACATTTTAAGAGGTCTTTAGGGTGTTATACTTTATTTTAATGGAATGTGATTGTATTCATCCTTTAAACAAGTAGTAAGTTGAATTGGACAGCATTTTCTTATTGAGGAGAAGGTTAATTGTAGTGGATGCTTCTCAGTGAATGTTGTAACTTTCTCTGTGAAGATAATAATAAATTTCCAGACTAATGAAATGACTTGACACACATGTGGCCTGGTGAAACAAAGAATTTACTGCACTTACTTACAGCAGCCTAGACAAGCGGGTACTGCAAATATTTGGGAATTCTAAAGCAGATGCCTCACTGAAAAACACACAGAAAGTAACACTTCAAAGCTGTGTCACTGAAACTACTTGTCCTACTTAAAATCAGTCATACTTTACAGTTGTCTTTTTCTTTTTATTTATTGCTAATATATTCTTAGGGTAACACCTTGTGAATATTGAGTGTTTCGAGCTTCTTGAATATTAGGAGTTCTTTTTCTTTCTTACAAGAAGGAATGTTTCAATTCCACGGTAATAACTGCATAATAGTGATAATTAGCCTGGTTAGTGGACAGTGACTATTTGAACTTTAGTATTTCTATCAGTCATCTTTCCAGATTTCTAAGCTTTTTGGTTTAGAAATATATGCTTGGAGAAAATGATTATGTTAAAAATTTTCAACCGTTCTGACCTAAATTACTGGTAATAGAGAAGTATTAATTTATTGATATAGGAATACTGATCTGATTATTACTATAGGTTTGATTTCTCAAGAACAGCCTGAATGCCAAATGTTATCTTTTGTTTTTCTTTGTTATTCATTGTTAAGCAGAGTTGTGAAAGGTTTGAAATTTTATCAGAAGTACATATTTTAATAAGCATACAAGTCATTAAATTATGTGTATAAAATTCTGATTTATAAAGCTTTGGTACTCAAGTATATGTGAATGTGAGTCACAGGCACAGCCTATAAAATGTGACTTGAATTCTGTGATGTAATCAGGAGTACAGTTTGGCAAGAACAAATTGAAAAACAGCCTGGCTGAGTTTTGTGACTAAATAGGCTCTGTTTACTTGTCTAATTGCATGTATTGTCCCAGGAAATTGAAGTATTGTTTTAATCAAATCCACTTTCATACTATTCATCACCAAAATATAGGCCAAGGAGTTTAAAAATTATCATGGATAGCAAATTAGGATTAAGATAATGTTAGAAAAACGATAATGTTAGTAAATATACTTATTGGTTAAATGCGGACTGTGTGGTGGTATACTGATTTCTGGTGATATGGAGAGCACACGTATTTCTACTATTCTTTTACCATAAATTCCTCTCGCATGTAAGAACCAAATAACTTGTACCAAAACCTGATATTATCACACTTTAAGATTTTTAAAATAATGGTTGAATTATGTTGATTTATGAAGATTATGCATCAGCAGTATAAGTAGAAATGTCCATATGTTCGACTGTGAAAGAAAATGTAAAATAACAGGTCTCAGACAACATTTTCCTGCCCTAGGAATGGTGTTTGTTTATCCAAATAATTCATTCTACATCCCAAAGAACTAAGGTCTTCTTAAAATCTTGTTTTGAATCCATCTAGGTTTTTAAGAGTTTCTCTCCACAGTTCTTGTCTATCTCTCTTCATAAATAAGCATTACAACAGAATCTTATTTGTTGTAAGATGTTGTAATCATTATTTGTCTAAGATGAATGAATTGTGCCAACGTCAGTCAGGTCAATATTGCACTGTTGGATTTTCAGTTAGCTACTTTGAGATAGTGCTGCCTAGGAAGATTTCTGTTGCATCAAGAGTAGAAACATCTGTCATACCAGCACTCCATAGCTTTTTCAGGAGAAAAACCATTATAATAAATTTACACTGTGTGCTCCATTACATCACGCAACATCTAGACAGAGCTGCAGGAGCCACAGAGGAGGCTGGTGTCCATTGTGGAAGAGAAAAAGAAATGTAAAGGAACAGAGAAATTCGGCACAGCTCTTCCCATATATTGCCAAATCTGAGATTTTATGGAGATATGTGCTCGGCCCTGGTGCTTGTAGCAGAGAGCTTATCTACAAGGCTTTCAAGGCCATGTAAAGTGCACACCTGCCTATAGAAGCCTCGAATTAAAGTTGCACAGGCACACTGAACTACAGAGTGACCTTTCATATTGTTCTTTTCAATAGTGATATTTCTTATGAGATGAAGGTACTAAGGGGTTTGGTTAAACCTCTTGGGTGAGTCATGTCACTATTCCCATAGTTCGTTATATTCTTTACTAAGTCTAGCTCTATTACTTTATTGAATTATACATATAAATGTGATTACACAGAGCTTGTATTCTCTGTCTGTTGAACTCCTATAAAGCGAGAGAAGCAGGATGGAAAACTGAGTGTAGAGGATGTAGTTAGAAAAATACAACAGAGATGTTGGTTAAAATGTACACAGTTTCATTTGGAAGGTATAAATTATATTCTATTAAATAGCATAGCCACAAAGTAAATAATTCTTTTGTATATTTAAATCGATGAAATAAGAGATTTTTTAAAAATCTCGGCATATATAATAAAGTTGTGAAGTGTGTATATGTTAATTTTCAGGGTTAAGTTATTTTAAAATGTTTATATTTATCACTACATCTCACTATTTTCAAAAATATTTTACAATTTCATTTTTGACTTAGTTGTAAATAGACTATAATTTTTTCATAGACAATTTCACATTGATTATGACTATAAATGATTTGGAGATAAAATCCCTAATATCACAAAAACACAGGCCATCATGACACATTCACAAAAACCATAAATCTAGAGAGTGAGGCAGAAGTATCACAATTTGAAGATTAGCCTGCAATACCTAGTGAATTTCAGGCCTATTTAGACTATTTTAAACGCCCCATATTGGCAACAAAGCAACAAGAACAGTAACTAAAAATGACAAGTTGCAATAGTCAAAGAAGTATAATAATATTGTAAATAAACCATATATATAAAGCAAGTTTGTAATCTCAGTATTACAGAAGTAGAGGGAGGAGGATCTTGAATTTCCACCCTGCCTGGGCTACATAGTAAGATTGTGTTTTTAAAAAATAAGCAAATAAAAAATTTAAATGCTTCAAGTAGATTTTTTAAACACAAAATTATTGAGGGAAAGGGTCTAGGGTATTGATCAAAGTAGAGACAAAGTCCTCACATCTGAAAGTGAAATTTTTACTTGCCAGAGTGAAGAATTATTCAATATACTTAATGGTTATAAACCTTTCTTTAAACTCGGGTCCCTCTGATGTGGCAGGTGCTTCTGTCCTAGAGAGACTGTATTATTCAGCAATTCAGGTTGGCTTCTCTTTGTAGTCTTTGCCCCTGGTTCTTTTGGACTGTCTCTACTTCTCAAATTTAAAAGTTATCTTTGAGGTTTTGTTCTGTTAGTTCAATAGATTTATTCATGAAGTATACATTTAATGATATATGAACTTGGGAGATTATATATATATATATATATATATATATATATATATATATAATTTTCGTGCATTTCACACAAAACATCTTTATCATCTTTATACCTCCTCCACCAAACCCCCACAGTGGATTTCATGCAGTCTGTTACATATGTTAAGGTCTATCGGGTTGAGTTTGTGCACCTAGATGTCCTTCAGTGTAAGTTCATTGACTGGCGTGTAGAAGGCCTATCTAGAGTCTCTCCCTTATAAAAGATCAATTCTCCCTCATCCAGCAGTAATCAGATGCCAGCAGTAGTTCTTTGGCTAAGGTTGGAGCCTGCTGTCCCTTTTCCTATGCTAGGTGTTGTCTGATGGGGTTTCATGGGTGCTGTGCATGCTGACTCCTTTGCAGTAAGTTCATCTGAGCAAGTTCCTAAAGGCCTGGAAAATTCTGTTTCCTTAAAATCGTGCACCAAGCTGGCTCTTACAATCTTTCCTCCACTTCTTCCACAATTGTCCCTCAGCCATGCATGGGTGAAGATTGATACAGGAATCACAGAGAGAAGGATATACAAGGAACCACAGGGGCATGGGGCTAAAGGGAAAGAAGGAACACAAGGTGGATATTAAGAAACAGATATTATCAAGGGAAAACGGGGCTAGTTTAACAAGGAAGGGGGAAGGAGCTTTGATATAAACTAAGAAAACGAAGGAAAGAATTTCACGTAATACCCAAACTTGGGGGTTAACATATGGAATTTAAATAACCATTAATAAAATGCTAAGAAAATTTAAGAAAGAAAATAAAATTTCAAAGCAAAAGTAACTATATATAGTACTATTGTTAAACATCTCTTAAAATGATTAAAATAGGACTGGAAAGATGTCTCAGAGGTCAAGAAAGCTGGCTGCTCTTGCAGAAGACCTGGGTTCAATTCCCAGCACACACATGGTAACTAACAACCGTCTATAACTCCAGTTCCAGGAAATTCATCGCCTCTTCTGACCTTTATTGGCATTGCACAACTCGGGTGCACTTACATATATGCAGGCAACACATGAAATAAAAATAATAAAAATTTTAAAAAATGATTAAAATAAAAAATCCAATAATGTCAAATACTAGAAAGAACAGAACAGTAAAAATTGTTAATCATTTCTAATGGAAGTGAAAATGGCCCAGACAATTGATAATTTTGTAGCTCCTTAAGTAATAACCAGTCTGATCTCACAGACTATATACATATATGAATATGCTCTTTTCACTAATGACTGATTTATTAATACAGTTATTAATATTGACACTTCTTTTTCTACTCTTCCAAAGTTCTTTAGGTCAAAGAAGTCACCATAACAAAGAACCACATGCTAATATTTCATTTTCTGATCCTTATGCACATAAAAAGGAAAGATTTGGCAATTCATAGAACAATATTATTGCCTTCATATAATGTGCGTTGTATGATAGGGAAAACGTTTGCCATGATAGGAAGGGGACAGACATTCTATGCATTTGCTTCTGAACATAACAGCATCAAAGTGCATATTTAATTCACTCAAATGGGAAGATTAGAAATTTAACTTACCTGTGCAAGATATGCAACAGGAAAAGAGGAACTAATATTTTCCTTTCTCTTTTTATATGTTTATGCAATTCTAACATATTACATGAATCATATTTATTTGTATCAAAACACAAAGAGATTTTTCTTCTATTATACTTAGTAATTTTATGATTGCTTTAACAATTTGAACCCTTTCAGAATTTTATAACGAAGAACTTTACCATTGGCATAAATGTTCAAGCACTTTCTATGAGTTTATTTTATAGGCATACATAAGAATTTGAACACATAATTATATGAAACAAAGTGCCATGGGCATTCACATTGTTATAGACAGGAAGTCAACAGTGATTATTCTTAGCTTTTGAATTACTTTGCAGAAGTTTGTTGTAGACTGTTTTAGTTGTTTTCTTTCATATATACACATGTGCGTGTGTGTCACACCAATCAGAGATGGTCACAGGAAAGGTAGAAATGGCATGTGAACCTGTCTATACATTCTTGTAGAATTCTGCAAAGCATATTGGAGAAAGTAAAACAGGAATATTCACTATCCTATGACATAGTGTAGGTATTCCTTGTAAGAAATTAAACTTACATAGAACATAGAATCTCAGAAGATCCAATGCTAGTTTTAGGCCACTGAATGTAAGAACAAGTTCAGTAATTTATACTCTCAAGGGCCCATCCTCCAGGGAAGAAATCATAAAGAACTGAATAATTTTATGGGGTTCTAATAAATAGTCTCAGAAAGCTTCACCTTAAATAGATGATTTTAGTGAGGTCATGCTTTGGAGACTCATATAGGATTGTTATTTTATTTTACATGCAAGAAAAGAGCCTTGTGGAGAAATTCTCAAATGAAAATCACATTGAATTTCTCCTGGCACCTTTTCTAGCAGGTAAAATGCTTGTCTGCACTGACTTCCATAAGTGATTTCATTAGTGAAAACTTTGACCCTCAGAACATTGGAGGGATGAAGGAATCCAAACGTAGGAAAAGAAGGCTCCAGGTAAACAATAGTGAACACCAAGTCATCTTTGTCTTAATGATTTCCCTTCAAATTCCAAAGCATAAAAATCTTTTATTCTGAGGGGTCTAAATATGATTAAGATTCATTGTATGAAATTCACAAAAATTAAATAAACATTTCTTATTATTTTAACCTTCTATTCGTATTCTTATCCTTATTCTTACAGATTGTACTCATGAAGCACATGGTCTTGGAAAATGACTCCTCAGTGACTGAGTTCATTCTTCTGGGACTAACAGACCAACCTGAGCTCGAGCTGCCCCTGTTTCTGCTGTTTCTGATGAACTATGCAGCCATCATGCTGGGAAACATGAGCTTAATGTGTCTCATTTTTCTGAACTCGCACCTTCACACTCCTATGTATTTTTTCCTTTTCAATCTGTCCTTCATAGATTTCTGTTATTCCTGTGTCTTTACTCCAAAAATGCTGGTGAATTTTATTTCAGAAGGGAACACCATCTCCTTCACAGGCTGCATGACTCAGTTGTTTTTCTTCTGCTTTTTTGTCAACACTGAAAGTTATGTGTTGACAGTCATGGCCTATGATCGCTATGTGGCCATATGTAAGCCTCTGATGTACAATGCTGTCATGTTACCTAGGATCTGCTGTCTGATGATATCTGGTTCATACCTGATTGGATTCTCTAATGCCATGGTCCTCACAGGTTTTATGTTAAGGCTCAACTTTTGTGATTCCAACACCATCGACCACTACATGTGTGACATCTTTCCCGTCCTTCGGCTATCCTGTAGTAACACCTATGTCAATGAGCTCGTGAGTACTGCTGTGGTGGGTACAGCTATCATTTCCTGTTGCCTCATTATCTTAATCTCATATGCTATGATTCTTCAAAATATCATTCATATGTCATCAGCTAAGGCTTGGTCCAAAGCCATGGGCACTTGTGGGTCTCATATAATAGCTGTCAGTCTGTTCTATGGATCTGGGCTCCTTGCTTATGTCAAGCCATCATCGGATGAAACTGTAGGTCAGGGGAAATTTTTCTCAATATTCTATACTTCTTTGGTGCCCATGTTGAATCCTCTCATCTATAGCCTCAGGAATAAGGATGTCAAACTTGCTGTGATGAAAACCATCAGGAGAATCACAAACTGATTAAACCCTTGAGACTTCCTGTAGCCCTGTCAGTACTAGCTTGCTGTGTCCCCCCATTGTCTTTTTTTTTTACTACCTATCTTCTATTGTTTTTGTTCTCCTCATTTATATATATATATATTGTCAGTCAGATTTCTACTATAGATAACATATTTTCTTTCAACCATGCACTGTAACTCTGTGTGATCCTATTTTGTGTTTTAGAATCTATGCCATTCCATTGTGTTGTTCATTAACTATCAGAAGGAGACAGTCTTTGCTCACTGTATCTAAGGACAATACACTTACTACCATTTCCTGTATATCTTCTTGTATAAGGAAATCAATGAAGTAGTTTGCTGTTTTTAGTTTTTCTTACTTTTTAGAAATTTCTTCTTAGATGTAATCCCTGATTTGATGACCTTACTACTTACAAATTCATTCTTAGAGATCAGAAATTACAGAAATTATAGGAACGGCATGAGTGTCAATCTCACAGAAATCATTTAGGTCCCTTTACAAATGTTTCTTTTTCTACACTTTTAACTTCAAATCTATAATGAAAATTCTATGAAAGTTTTAATTTTATACATATTTGAGCAAGTATTAGGCCTATTCCTCTGACAGTTTTTTCAGTTCCTCATTTATGACAGTAATTCAGGAAATTAATATTTGGTTATGAATTACAATTTAACTCTCAATATTTAGACTCTTATATGTGGAATTTTTATAGTGTTTTATTGATTTCAGAGTTTTGTAGAACTTATGATTGCATTTAGAGTCTCTTCCTCTTTCAAATGCCTTACTATGTTCTCCCTCTCTTTTATTGTCTTACATTGTTGTATACACATGTAATTAATTAATTTAAGATTTATTTTATAAAGCCCTATCAATTCTAATTCATGTATCCCAAGTGCTCCTGAATGTAGGTTCATGCTCTGGAGTCAGCTCAACTATTTAGGCATTACAGGAATAAGAGAAAATGATTCTTTCTCCCTCCCCAATCATCAGCAAGTTGCCTATACATTCTCAGCTAGTGCTGGGTCTTCCTGTCCACTTCCTTCATCCATTATTGCTTGGGTTTGTACAAGTGTAATATGTAGCACCGTGGGCTCACATGTGTAACTTCCTCATGGTTTCTAGACAATACAATCTCCTTGCATTTATTCAGTGCCTCTGGTTCTTACAATCTTTCTGCCCCTCTTTCACAATTATTACTGAACTTTCAGAGGATAAGAGTGATATAGGGATCACAGTTTGGTCTGAGAATCCCACCGTCATACTTTCTACATCTTCACTATTTGGGTTACTTGTCATCTACTAAAATAACTGTCTCTGGTGAGAGTTGAGGGATGCATTAATCTATGGATATGTCAATAAGTCATTGTGATTCAGTTTAATATTTGTCTATGTAGCAGAAATGCAGCAATAGTCACTCTTCTACAGTCTATGATTTGTCTAGGCATGGGTTCTTGTAAAGTTCGGTAATGATCCTAATTGTGAATTGGCTTTAAATCTCATTAGAAGATGTTTGGATACTTTCATAATATTTGGGCCACATTTGCACCATGAGAATATTTAACTAAACCAGTCGAACTGTAGCTTACAGCATTCACAGTTGGAGAAGGCTGATGATTACCTTTCTTTGTCAGTAATATGCATAGCTCTTTCTAGTACTCTGAAAGCCAGCAAACAGAGATGTAATTTCTAGGTCAGTATCTGCTTGATTTCTCCTTGTTTGTTTTCTGGCACACATATATAATGTCTTCAGTAATAGGGTCTTAGTTTCTAGTTCTGGTATGTAAGAGGATTGGCAAAATATAGTAATGTTCAAGGATCTAGGAGATGTCTCTTGACAACAAATTCAAAAGAGAAGACAATTATATATGTATTTTTTATGACTTTTTAAAATCGCATATGTTTCTGGCTCCAGAGACAGTGGCATAACAATGTCTATAGATTATTTCCTCTGTTGCCTAAAATGGATACTCTTTTACTTAAAAATTAGTTAACTTAGTACTAAAAATCAAATAAAAGACTGATGGACTTAAGAATTAGTGGTATAGGGAATACATTTTTTTAAACTGTGATTCTAAAGATCAAAAATCTTGTACCACTGTACTTATTTGTGGATTTGCCTCTAGCTTTCTGGGTATTTTTAATCTATGTGGAGGAAATATTGTTTGAATACTATAAGGTAACACAAGTAATGACAGAGAATTCAATATCATATATATTTTATATCTTATAAATAAATACATGGAAAAGAAGGAAAGAAGAAACAGAGAACTTCACGAGAGTTGTTCCAAATAATTAAAAAGTTGGAGATTCTATGAGAATATGGGTCCAGAGAGTGTATTTACAATTCTGAAGGCCAAGTAAAAATGCATATTTCAATAAGGAGACAAATGTTAATGTGGAACAAGAAGGGTGAGTTTCAAGATGACATTTCATCATATTCTCTTTCATTCGTTATTGTTCTTTTGGGATAATGGGGCTTATGGGTTTAGTAAAGGCTTTGTGGTGAGTCATGCCACCTCTATCACAGTTAATATACATTTTAAGAGTTCTTTGGGGTGTTATATTTTAATTTAACAGAATGTTATTATATTCATCCTATAAACAAGTAGTAAGTTGAATTGAACAGCATTTTCTTATTGAGGATAAGATAAATAGTAGTAAAGCTTCTCAGTGAATGTTGTAACTTTTTCTGGGAAGATAATAATAAATTTCTAGACTAAAGAAATGACTTGATGCACATCTGGCTTGGTGAAACAAAGAATTTACTGCACTTACTTACTGTGGCCTAGACAAGGGGCTAATGCAAAAATTTGGGAACTCTAAGGCAGATGCCTCACTGAAAAACACACAGAAAGTAACACTTTAAAGCTGAATCACTGAAACTACCCATCCAACTTAAAATCAGTCATACTTTACAATTGTCTTTTCCTTATTATTTATTCCTAATATATCCTTAGGGCAACACCTTGTGAATATTGACTTTTTCAAGCTTCTTGAATATTATGAGTTCCTTCTCTTTCTTACAAGAAGGAATGTTTTGATTCCAAGGTAGTAACTGCAAAATAGTGATTATTAGCTTGGTTAGTGGACAGTGGATATTTGAACTTTCACATTTCTAACAGTCATATTTCCAGATTTCTAAGCTTTTTGGTTTAGAAATATGTGCTTGGAGAAAATGATGTATGTTAAAAACTTTCAATCATTCTGACCTAAATTACTGGTATAGAGAAGTATTAATTTATTGGTATAGGAATACTGATATGATTATCCTTATGTGTTTGATTTCTCAAGAACAGACTGAATGCACAATGTTATCTTTTGTTTTTCTTTGTTACTAATTGTTAAGCAGAGTTGTGAAAGTTTTGAAATTTTATCAGAAGTACATATTTTAATAAGCATAAAAGTCTTATTAAACATATATTTATGTGTATAAAATTCTTACTTACAAAGTTTTGGTACTCAATTAAATGTGAATGTGAGTCACAAGCACAGCATATAAAATGTGGTTTGAATTCTATGATGTAATCAGCAGTACGGTCTGGCAAGAACAAATCAGAAAACAGCCTGGTTCAGTTTTGTGACTAAATAGGCTCTCTTTACTTGTCTAATTGCATGTATTGTCCCAGGAAATTGAAGTGATGTATTGTTTTAATCAAATCCACTTTCATACTATTCATCACCAAAATATAGGCCAAGGAGTTTAAAAATTCTCATGGATAGCAAATTAGGAAAAAGATAATGTTAGAGAAAAATAATGTTAGAAAATATACTAATTGGTTAAATGTGGAGTGTGTAGGTGTACTGATTTTTGGTGCTATGGAGAGCACACGTATTTCTACTATTCTTTTACCATAAATTCCTCATGCACATAAGAACTGAATAACTTGTATCAAAACCTGACATTAGCACACTTTAAGATTTTTAAAATATTGGTTGAATTATGTTGATTTATGAAGATTATGCATCAAGAGTATAAGTAGAAATGTCCATGTGTTCGACTGTGAAAGAAAATGTAAAATAACAGGTCTCAGAAACAACATTTTCCTGATGTAGGAATTGTGTTTGTTTATGCACATAATTCATTCTACATCCAAAAGACCTAAGGTGTTCTTAAAATCTTGTTTTGCACCCATCTAGGTTTTAAAGAGTTTCTCTCCACAGTTCTTGGCTATCTCTCTTCATAAATAAACACTACAACAGAACATTTCAGTCACATGTGCTTAGGATGAATGAATTGTGCCAAGGTCAGTCAAGTCAATATTGCACTGTTGGATTTTCAGTAAGCTACTTTGAGATATTGCTGCCTTGGAAGATTTCTGTTGCATAAAGAATAGAATCATCTTGATGCAACAAGATGCACTCCATGGCTTTTTTCAGGAGGAAACCCATTAGAATAAAGTGACACTCTGTGCTCCATTACATCTCCCAACATTTAGACAGACCTGTAGAAGTCACAGAGGAGGCTGGTGTCCATTGTGGGCAGGAGGTCCTTTGGGTTGCTGTTGCAGTTTTTGCTTCGGGTGCTATTTCTATGGTAGTGGTAGGTCAGGCAAGAATTCCTGAGTGTCATCACTCTAGGCAGGGTCTCTAACCCTCCCTACAACCAGGATAGATGCTTCTGTCAATTTCCTGCTGATCCAAGTCTTTTGGTGGGCTCTGAAAGAGATACAGGGCCATAATGCCTAGTTACTAGTTCTCTACTAATTAAGATTTTTCCATTTGGTTTTAGAAAAATCATGAGTTTGAAAAGTGAAAATGATTTTAAAAATTTCAAAGTCCATTGTTGCAATAAAAGAAAGACATGGTGTATTAAGTGTGATTCAATTTCTGTGTTTTAAATGGTGCTAATCAACATTAGGCACTTTGTTGGATTCTACATGTGTGAATAGACAAAGCTTTTTTCTGTACCGTTTTAATTTATAAGCTGAGGGTAGAATGAGGATTAGCAGAGTATGGGTGGTGTGGTTAGAAAAGTACAGAGAGATGTGAGTTGAAATATACACAGATGCTTTTAGAAGAAGCAAATTTCGTCCTGTTGGCATATTGGGGCAACAGCACTCAGGAGTCTTTCTCTTGAGTTCTCTTGCAGTGAGGCCCTGTGTTCAGCTCCACCCCCAACTAGGTTTAAACCTATTGAACGAACAGAGAATGCTCTCTTAGAGAAATTAATTTATTCTGGATTATTTACAAAGGATTCATCCCTGGGAAGAGAGAGACAGAAATTTCATATTGGGGAGCCAGCATTTTGATCAGAAATCTGGTGGACCTCTGGCACACCCAGCCAAGATGGAGACCAGCAGTGCCTTTCCTCATCTCCTTCCCAGGTTTCACTGCTTTTTCCCACTAGACCCTCCCCCTTATGTCATTGGATGGTTGGATATCAATCACATTTGGAGGCATGTCCCTTGAGGCCAAGAGAGAAACTGTAAATTGATCCCTCAGTCCTCTCTTATATATTTGAATGGATGATAGATTATTAAAGATCTCAGCAGAGATAATAAGGTTATAAAGTGTTGCATATATTAATTTTCAGGATTTAATCATTTTACAATGATTTATCTATTTCTGTTTTACTTTGTCTCCTTAAATATGTACAATTTCATTTGTGAATTGAAAGTAAGTAGGGTATCATTTTGCATATCCAGTTTCACATTTTTTATGACTATAAATGATTTAGAAATACAATCTCCAGAATCACAATGAAAACCCAGCCACAGTGGCCCATCCACAGACTACCATAAATCAGGGGCAAAGGGAAGGGGAAACATAATTTGAATAACCTGGAATACTTTGTGAATTCTAGGCCTGGTTAGACTAGAAAGAGATACACCATCTCATAAACAAAGCGTCAAGAACAGCAATGAAAAATAACAATTATCAGTGATAGAAGAACAACTCCTGGACAAGACTGTTAGAAATAAACCACGTGTAAAGCAAGTTTGTAAACTTAGTATTATAGAGGTAGAGGCAGGAGAATCATGAATTCACAGCCTGCTTGGACTGCATAGCAAGATCATGTCACAAAAATAAAATCAATTAATATTAAAAAAGAAACTTTACATAAGTGCTTTACACACAAATTTGTTTATGAAGAGTTCCTGAGACATTGTTCAATGTAACGGGCAAAGTCCTCAATTGAAAAATCAACATTTTATTTGCCATGGTCAAGAATTCTCCAGTACAGCTGACTGGTGTAAATCTCTCTTGAACCTATGCTCTCTGATCTGGCAGGTGCTTCTGTCCTAGAGAGAATCTATTTTTCTCAGGTACAGTGGTATTTGACTTTCTCTCTTGCCTTCAACCTTTTCACTTTGCCCCTTTGGACTATTGCTAGTTCTCTTTTGTTGAGAGTTCTGAAAGTCACATTTAAAAATTATCACAGAGTTTGATTTTTCAGTATACTAGATTTCTTAGTAAAATAAACATCTAGTAATATCTGACTTTAGGAATTATATAGCGTTATTGTTAATCTCAGTTTTAGTAAGAATTCTGCAGAGTTATTTTCACAGGGATAGCAGTGCTGTCTCTCCAGTCCCAATCAGATATTTATAGTATATGCATTTTTAGTAGTGTTCATTGAAAATTCAGCACTAATTCTGATGAGCTTTTGTTTATATTAATTTGTGTTTTTTTTGTCTTATAGCTTTCAGTATTCTCTCTTTGTTCTAAACATTTAATGTTTTTACTATGATATACTGGGGAGAATCTCTGTTCTAGATGAATTTTTGATTTCTGCATGTTTCTTGTATCTGAATGGGCATGTCATTCCCTAATTTATGTTTTTTTTGCTAGAATCCTTTGAAAATTTGCTCAATGTCCTTGACCTAGAATTTTTCTCCTTTCTTTATGCCAATGATTCATAGATTTGGTCTTTTGATTGTGTCCCACCTTTCTTGTATATTCCATTCCCATTAAAAAAAATCATATTCTTTGCTTGCACAGTTCAATTCTTCAAATTTATTTTTCAGTATTGATATACTGTTTTCCATTTCATTTATTCTGTTGGTGAGACATTTTCCTCTTGTTTGAATTTGTCTTATTGAGTTTTTCACTTTTATCTTCATTTCACTCTGAGTATTCATCATTATTTATATCTCTTTCATAAATTCTTTTCAAATATTGGATTTTTTTGTCATGCTGCCATTCATCTCTATATTTGTAGTTTTCAAATATTAGTGAGAAGGTTAGTTCTGTTCTCCTCTACTTCTTTCTGTGATCCTTAACTTCATTGAATTTGGTTATCATATTTATGATTTTTCTATTAAATTCTGTGTCCTGGAGTCCCTGTGGAGAGTTCTCATCATAGAACACTTCTCTAGGTCTGGTAGGTTGGTGAGGACATACTATTCAGTTTTTCTTTGTGGTCTGGGCAGGTGGATTTGTTTTATTGCTGTGTTTCTGATAGGAAACTCAAGCCTGCCTTAAGTTGACATGAAATTTGATTTTGTTTGTATTGTTGATGTGATTTGATTGGTTTCTGACTTGGTATGGGTAGTTATTGCTCTGCATTTCACGTTCTCTCTTTTATATTGGAGCCACTGTGTGGATTCAGATAAGCTAGACTGGAGCTCTCAAAAAGGGTGAGGGAGCCCTGGCTAGTCAGGAACTCTCCAGCTGCTTTATCCGGAGTGGGGCTATACCCAAAGAGAGCTGCTCAGCACAGTATTGGCATCTTCTTACTAGTTAAGTGAGAAGGCCTGGACTCTGGAACAGCAGGGCAGGTGAATGTTCCAAAAGCAGGTGATGGCCATGGCAGAGTAATTTTCCAGAGTGCTAGTCAGTCACTCTCCAGAAGCCTCATCCTGATGGGGCTAAGCCATTGTAGAAGGCTTTAGCGTCATTTTCTACGTTTGTTCCTAGGTATTTTTTGAGGCTTTTGTGAATGGGTGTGTGAGGTTGGATTGTTTTCCTTTCTAATTCATGGTAGTGCTGAGATCAGATTGTTCATGGGTCTATGTTTTGTAAAGGCCATATTCACTTAGGAGCTTCCCCTCTTTGTACAGCAGGAGCCACTGTCACTTATCTCACTTATATTTTCAGCCTATAAATCTGCTGATTATTCACATACACCTTGGAATAGCTGATACAAAGTGGCATCCCTCAAGTGTGTTTGTGATTGGACACACTGAACTGGCACTAAGGTACGTACTGGAGGAACCAAATCAATACTTTGAAATAAAGCTACATGTAAATCACTCTAGTAGTGGGAGGAGGTTGCAGAAATCAAGTGCTTCATTGGAAGTTAGCTTTAGAGATCTCATCACACAGAGCAGCTTTGGAGGCTGGGCAGGTAGCTAACTTGTGCTACAGGCTCAGAAAGGCAAATGAGGCATGGTCTCCCTCCTCCCTCCCTTGTGGATTGTAGCTTCAAGTCCTTACATGTAAGTATATGTCGCGTCTGTCTCTCGTCCAGCAAGGAAAACGCAACCCCGGACTCTTCCAAATGCAGTTTATTCAGGAACCTTGAACAACCTTTTGGCTTCTTTACTTTCTAACTTTTTCTTCCCTTCTTACTTCTCCTGACTTACTTCTCCTGACTTACTTCTCCTGCCTACTTCTCCTTCTGACTACTTCCCCTGCCGGGGAAAGCCCACCACAGAGTTAAATCCCCTCCTGAGAGCCAACCCCAAACTACCACGTGGTGAAAGCAGATAGGCGCACACAGGCGGAAGCAGGGCCAGACCTCAGCCACAGCCAATTATGGAGCTGTTTGCTCCAGAGAGCGCCCACCTCGGGATGGTGGAAGGCGGGAGCAGGCACCATCTTTAAGGCGCAGCAATCCGAGGCTCTCTACAAGTATATATCCTGATGTACAACTGGAAGCTGGGAAATGGAAAGCAAACATGTAGCTATGGGGAAGGAGGGAGTCAATGAGGGAGGTAGTAGGGAATGGATATTACCAAGGAGGAAATGCAGAAACTGGAGATATTCAAGTGGAATTGGAAAAGGGTAGGAAACACAAGGAACCCTGGGAGTAAAGGAAAAGAGGAAACGAAACAGGAGATATAATAGAGACAAGTATTACCACGGGAAAGTGGGAAAACGGGGCCAGTTACTGGGGAGGGAGGAACTAAATTAGACATGGAGAGAGGAAGAGGAGGTAAGTAAAGGTTAGGTGGAATTAAAAAGCCAGAGAAAAATATTTCCTCACCCACAACCCTGAAAAATACACATGCAGTATCTGAACACGAGTGCATGTGTATCCCTGAAGACCATATCACAAGGAACACAGTGTCTAACAGGAGAAACCTCTTCGAGTTGTAGTTCAGAGTAGTATAAGAAAGTCCCAAAATTACACAGGCTGTTGACACAGACCTTGTTTACCTCCCAGAACTTGAAAGTAAGACATTACTGCTGAAAAAATGGACATTCTTTGGACATAGGACTTGGATCAATGGAGCTGGAACAGACCTGGAGGTCTTCTCCTTGAAGACTATCTCTCAGATTTCTGAGAGTACTATGTTAGCTGCTAAGGGAGGAATTTTATCAATGGTCCAGTCCAGCTCTAAGTCTAATAATCGTAATGACTGGCACATCAAACTACTTCTATTTGTACAGTGGTGCACTGTTATCTAGGGTGTAATGAACAGTTATCTGATTGGACCTGGAGCCCTCTCAATGGGAGGAAACTCATGGGTGGCACTGTCTTTATAGCCAAATACATATGAATGGAGAGGTCATAGATCCTAGAGAAAATTCTATATTTGTAATATCTCTAGAGAAAGGAAATTTCTTATATCCTCATATCCTTATGTATACAGACATATGTACAGTATGCCACAAATCAAAGAAGCTTTTTTGGAAGAGATGGAAGCTGTTGCAGAGTTCCACAACTAGTCACCCACAGAGAATATATACCTGAGAGATGCCCAGCCCTATGTGACAAGTTCAGTGGAACCTCTATACCTAAGGCTCATGGATCATAGTGCAATAAGGGGTAGAGAGAATAATACATCCTTCAACTCTCAGCAGTGAAGCTTCTTCATCAATAGATGTGATAGAATGTGATGCACACAGAAGACTACCAGTGGCTAAGTTTTAGAGAACAGGAGATCGCAGAGTGTGTGTCCCAGGATAGGGCTCCTATACCAAACTGCACCCACTGATGGCTGAAGGACTATTGTGGAAGAGGGGATGAAAAGTTTTTAAGAGCCAAGGTGGGTGCCTGAACATAAGGAAACAGAGATTTTTAGGCCACTAGAAATTACAGCAATGCTGACAGCATGCACACAAGACCCATGTTGACTCAATCAGACAAAATCTCAGCATATAGCAGTGGAAATAGACAGCAGAACCCAATCCTAGTCAATGAATTATTAGAAAATTATACTTTACTGGAGTAAAGAAAATCTTCTTTAAGGGAGTGACTAGATCAGCTGACTAGACTCTGGCAGATGAAGACAGACCAATGAACATCTGGATAGAAATGCTGGACTGGATAGGACTTAACATAGGTGACAGAATACTTGGAATATGGTGGAGGCTATGGAGTGTGAGAAGGGGGAGAAGGTTTAAATTTGATTGTGATGTATTATATGGAAAGCACAAAAGCTCAATAAAAATAATAAAAATGAACAACTCTCTTCTATAGTGATAATAGATTGTGTCAAGTTGAGATTTGAAACTAAATGTACGAAACTTTTAGAGAATAAATAAGCTAAAAAACAATTTAAATTTTGATAAAATATTCAGTGCCAATAACTTTCATAATTATCATTATGATCATTTTTCAATGTGCAACCTTTATGCATTTCATGCTTAGACTGTGAAAATTAACAATACATATAAACCATTTACTGAAATCTACAGTTTATAATGACTATTCCAAGAACTGAGTATGAAGTCAATCCTTTACCTTTGTCACCTTGCACATTAAAAAATAGGTTAAGTAAGGTTTAAGAGGACCTTTCTTTAAAGGAATATATTTTGTATCCTTTTTCAATTCCTTTAATAAGATGGAATATCTTCATAGAATTGATTTATAAATAAATCAAACGTGTTTCTCAATGTTCATTTTCCATTCAATGTGGTAATAATATTTGAAGTGATTTATTCTAATTTATGTTATTGTAGCATTATATAACCAAAGCTGGCCAGTATGAATTTTAATTGTTTTGAAGTGACCGACACTTGTAAAATCTGATAGTGCTATAAGCAGAGGTTTATTTTAGGAGTTTGGATCTGTTTTCTACAATGATGCACATTTTAATTGAAAGCCAAACTAGGAAAACTACACTGCACTGAAGACTTTTGCTGAAAAAAATTGTAAGAAAACGAAACAAATATTATCAAGGGATAAACTTGATTCATGAAAATATTACAATTTTCCATGGAAAACACTGTATATCAATGGAAGAAGCATCACAAAATCTCTATAATCTATAGCTTGAAATGCATAGAAGTTCTTAAAATAGAAATATTTATGTGTAATTTAGTTTAAGGCTTAAGTTCTGTAACTTCATAAGTTAAAGAGAGACAAACAACTAAAAAATGAAATAATGAACATGACAGAAACTATATTCTCTGGGTGGACTGATAGATTCCAGTGGATAAACTTGTAGCAAGGGACATGTGGGTGCAGACACTTAACTGAATAGGACTTACCATACATGACAGATTGTAGGATGTCTAATGGGAGGCTATGCGGGGACATGGATTGGGGAAGGGGATCTAGATTTGGTTGAGAGCTATTTTATGAAATGCAAACAATCTCAATCAAAATTTTGAAAACTTAGATGGTTTTGAGTTTACTTGAAACTTGCTAAGAATCCAAAGTTTTCAACAAATCAGAAGAATGTTTTCAGAAATGTGCTTTATAGCACACATTGCTACTTCTATATAGACCAACTATTAGGTTAATTTTAGGCACTTTATGAAAAGCTTTTTCTTTCTTTCTTTCTTTCTTTCTTTCTTTCTTCCTTCCTTCCTTCCTTCCTTCCACTCTCTCTTTCTTTCTTTTTTCATTTATTTTTACGTGTATGAGTGTATTATCTGCATGTATGTGAGTGTACTCATGTTGTGCAATGCACATGAAGGTCAGAAGAGGGTACCAAATCCTCTGGAACTGGAGTTAATGGTTGTTAACCCACATGCGGGTCTTGAGAATAGAACTCCAGTCTTCTGCAAGACCATTCAATGCTCTTAACCATGGAACAATCTCTCCAACCTACTGAAAGGCTGAATGCTTAAGACCTAGACAGAGAATCCTTAACCTGCCAGTAATTTCAAATTATTGTAATTGAATAAACTGATTTACTCCTAAATGACTTAACAGTGGAGCACATTATCAGATGACATGTTTAAATGAAATCATATAGCATTTGTCCTTATGTGCCTCATGAAAGCATAGAAAGTAGAATCATGGTTACTACAGGAATGAAGTTGGGTAGACTAGAACAGGAGTGGTGTTGATCAAGTATTAAAGTTTAGGATGAATACTGTGGTAACTCTAGTCAATGAATGACTATATGTTGTATGTTTCAAGGTTTCTAAAACAAAACAATGTTTTTAAAATAATAAATAATGAGAAACATGCAAGTTGATCAATACATGAATATGTATGGCTAAGTTACTGTATTATGTGTAACTCTAGCCTATATCTATACAGAACTGTTTCATTTAAAGTTAAATGTAAATTAACTGTACTTTTTAATTCATAATTATTATTGATGATGGCTTTAGAAGAATGAAAAGATTTGATCATTAGAATCCTTATAAAAATTAAGATTGATTGAGATGTTTTATATAAAACTTTTGCAGTGCTTTTGCCGAGGATGGGAGCTCAATTTCCAGTACCTACATGGCATGTAACAAGCATCTATAACTCTAATTCCAAGGGATCTGATGACCTCTTCTGTCCTGTGTGGGCATTGTATGCATATGATACACTTACATACATGCATGTAAAACACTAATTCACTTAAAAATAAATAAATATTTAAAAAAGAATTGTAAATATTAATAGCTGTTTCTACCACAAAGCCCAATGTAATAAATTATGTTCAAGAAAGAAGAAAATATTTAATTAATTAATAGTGAATATTTTATTTTAGAAATTAATAATAGGCAAAAAATCCTTTACCTAAGAGAGATATAGCATGAATACTATACATTAATATTTGGTACAAAAATAAAATATTTTAAAGTATTTTACCATCAATCAGAATTCAACCTATATGGCAGATTAATAAGGAAGGTGACTTGGAGTATCTCATAATTAAAGATTTTCCCTAAACATATCATATGCTGTGTAGCCCTAGCTGGCTTGGAACTTTCTATGTAGACTATGGTGGCTTCAGTCTCACAGATTTTCTAGCCTCTGCCTCCTGAGTGCTAGGAGGTGTTCCCTCATAACGAACTCAAGAACTCATAATCATCAGCCATGTTGATGAGTGACTTTACCTGGTGAGCCATCAGATGAACTTTTTGAAGTCATACTCTGAGTGTGAACTGATGATGGAACTTGAAATCTGACCATGAAAATTAGAGCAATATATTTTATCTGATTTCTGATCTTGAATTTTTCTTGAGAATTGATGGAATGCTTACTATATGTTGGGCAGGATGCTTAGCTGCAAAACCAAGTTTCATGTTTTGAGAATATGTGCTTCACAAGAGAATAGTTTGTTATCTTTTAGGTTTGCTTTGGTTTTTAATACAGAGACTCCCTGTAGTCCAAACTGGTCTGGAACTCACTGTATAGATCAGGCTTGACTAGATCTGATAGAGATTCTCCTACCTAAAGGAACACAACTATAATTCTGACTTAGAAATGTAATTTTGATGCATAGTTTATTTTACATCTTCATGATACCTAATAAAATATCACAGTACTTACCAATAAAGGAGGCAGTGTATGAGAATCTAGCATTCCTAGGCCTTCATACTTATACAAGAATGTA
The DNA here is from genome assembly GCA_035773235.1 of Eospalax fontanierii. Taxonomy (NCBI): domain Eukaryota; kingdom Metazoa; phylum Chordata; class Mammalia; order Rodentia; family Spalacidae; genus Eospalax; species Eospalax fontanierii. Next base: position 28,096,196 of record CM069539.1, on the reverse strand, counting down.
AATGTGGAAAATAAAATGTGATTACATATACACGTGTGTGTGTGTGTGTGTGTTTGTGTGTGTGTGTATGTGTGCGTAATCTGACTGAAAACCTTGGGTATCTCTAAGGATCTTTTTTCATATTTTATATATACAGATTTTTTAACCTTAAAGAGGAAAATTAGAGAAGTTGTGTTCAGTTTTCATTCACCTACCATTTATACTGATTATTTTCAAATTCAAGTTTATATTTATGTATTCTGGAGCTACATTTGGGCTTTCAACTATCACGTAGTGTGACCTCAGCAGTGGTGATGTGTGTATATCCTCATGAGCAGTAAATATAATCTATATCTACAAAAATATACTGTAAATTTTACTAAGAAGTGGCTAATTTAAATCATTGCACCCTGATGTCTGTGACTTTCATAGGATTCCATTGTGTACCTAGCTGTGCTGGCTCTTCACTCTGTACTTTCTGGTGTGTATTTATACTTCTGGGTAGTTCTGACTTATGATCTTAGAAATTAACCTCATAGTTTAATAATCTTCATTCAAAAATTTTAAATAAGAATGTCTCTCCTAAATTTATATTGGCTCTAAAATTTAGAAAGATTTAGGTGTACAAATAAAATTCAGGGTTAGACAACTTAAGCCACTATATTAATGGAAATCTAAGTAAACTCACATTGACTTGAGAATTTACTCCTATTATATCAACTTCTACATCAGAATTCTTTGTACAATGTTAAATCTGCTATTTATTACAGAAGTCAGAGGTATCCATTGGAAATCTACAAGTGACAAAAGAGGATGTCTCTGGAAATAGCTTCTCAGACCATAGAGGAGAGGGATGAATATTCACAACTCTAGTTAGGGACTAATAAGTCCTGATGGGAATTATAAATTGAGTACAACTTTGAATCTCAGAAGACTCAATGATATTTCTATGGTACTGGATATAAACATCACCAGACTAATTAATAATTTTAAGGGGAAATATTCTACAGGGAGGAAATCCTAAAGAAGGGAATAATTTCTGGGGTTCTAATGTATTTTCTCAGAACTCTTGGCCTCAGAAGAAATTCTCATTTGAGTGAGGTAATGTGTCATATATAATTTTTTTAAGATTTATATTTTATAATGTACATGGAAATAACTTTGTGGAGGAAACCTCAATAAAAGTTACATGCTACGACCTAGGTAACTCTGCTAGCAAGTTATAAACATGCTTGTACTGATGCACATAGCCTGCTTTATTATTAGAAACTTTGGTCCTCAGGACAGTGAGGAAGAAGGCAAGTGCTCCAGATGAACAAAGGTAAGGATTGGATCATCTTTGTCTCGACAATTTCCCAGCACTCATAGATATATAAATCTTGAGTGCCAAATAGAACACTTAATAACTTTTCTTTTTAACCTTAATTGTTACTGTCCAGTAGGAAATAAATGAAAGTATATTCAGTGAAACTGAGATGTCTATTTGCATGATTTATGGACAAACAAACATCCCAAATCGTGGATGGGGCATGGGGAAGTAGAGATTTCATAAAAATAGCATGTGAATTTGGCACTCTGTCCAAGCTTTGTATACATTCTTTCAACAACAAGTAATTCTAGTTATTCCTCTGTAAATGATAATTATTTATTATAATTATAATTATAACAATTATTACTCCTCTATAACAATTATTACTTGATAGTATCACATTCGACTCTTCTTCTTACAGAATCTACTCATGAAGCAATGGATACGGAAAACCACAGTTCAGTGACTGAGTTCGTTCTTCTGGGACTAACAGACCAGCCTGAGCTCCAGCTGCCCCTGTTTCTGCTGTTCCTGATGAACTACTCAGCCATCGTGCTGGGAAACATGAGCTTAATGAGTCTCATTTTTCTGAACTCACAACTTCACAGTCCCATGTATTTTTTCCTCTCCAATCTGTCCTTCATAGATTTCTGCTATTCCTGTGTCTTTACCCCCAAAATGCTGATGAGTTTTATTTCAGGGAAGAACACCATCTCCTTCCCAGGCTGCATGACTCAGCTGTTTTTCTTAATCTTTTTTGTCAACTCTGAGAGTTATGTACTGACTACCATGGCCTATGATCGCTACGTGGCCATCTGTAAACCTTTGCTTTACAAGGTTGTCATTTCACCTAGGATCTGCTGTCTATTGATATTTGTGTCATACTTCATTGGGTTTGCTGTTGCCATGGTCCTCACAGGCTTCATGTTGAGACTCAACTTTTGTGATTCTAACATCATCAACCACTACATGTGTGACATCTTCCCTGTTCTTCGGCTCTCCTGCAGCAACACCTATAACAACGAGCTTGTGAATATTGTTGTGGTGGGTACAGCTATTGTATTATGTAGCCTCGTTATCTTAGTATCATATGCTATGATCCTTCTAAATATCATTCATATGTCATCAGCTAAGGGTTGGTCCAAAGCCATGGGCACTTGTGGGTCTCACATATTAACTGTCATCCTGTTCTATGGATCTGGGGTCCTTGCTTATGTCAATCCACCATCTGCTGAAACAGTGGGTCAGGGGAAATTTTTCTCAGTGTTTTACACCTTTTTGGTTCCTATGTTGAATCCTCTCATCTATAGCCTCAGGAACAAGGATGTCAAACTTGCTGTGAAGAGAACCATGAAGAGATTCACAAACTGAAGGAGTATCACTCCCCATAACCTTGTTATCTCTATTTTATCAAGTCCCCTGTTACCCCTAGACATTTATCACCTAGCTTACATTCCCTTTCCCTCTCCTAACATTTCTATCATGTCAACAAGATTCAACGTTAATATCCATTCTCGCTCTGCCTTGTGATATATCTTGGTTGTGCCAGGTTTTGGACATTAGACATCCTTAGGTTCTGTGTGGCTTCAAGATAATGGTTATTGTCTATATCAGAGTAAAACCCTGTTCTGCTATTCACCTTACTTAGGGTAAGTGGGACCTACTAGTTCTACTTGTGTCCATTCAATTCTAAATTTGTTCTTTGAGAATCTAATACAATCACATTTTGATCAAAATGACTCCCCTTTTCCTCATCCTCCTCGGTCCAACCCCACTATCTCTACCCACTCAACTTCATGTCCCTTTTAAAAAATGCAGTCCAATCCCTTTGCTCCAATCCCATTTTCTGTGTGATTATCCACTGGAGGTGGTCGGCCTACCAGGGGTCACACTCTTAAGGAAAAGTGACTCTTTCTCTTTCCCAGCAGCTAACAAGTATCAATAGATCCTCTGCTAAGATTGGAACATTGAGTCCCTCTCCCTTCTCCATGCTGGGATATTTTTCTGGCTTGAACTTGCACAAGTCTTGTCATGCTGTCATGACCTCTGTGAGTTCATATATGCACTTCACTTTAAGTCCAGAAAAATATTCCTTGTTGTCATCTATTGTTGCTGACTTTTACAATCTTTCTGTCCCCTTTTCCTCAATGACCCCTCAGATTTAGGAGGAGAGAATATTTTATAGATTTCCAATTAATACTTGGCATCCTGAAATCATGTATTCTCTCCACATTGACCAGTTGTGAATCTCTAATTAGTTGCCATCCACGCAAAAAAGAAGCTTCTCTAATGAGTGTTGAGATTGTCGTAATCTATGGGTACAACAATGATTCACAAGGAGGCAGTTCACGAGGTAGTTACCCTGTAGTGAGCCAACAATGTCCGTGTTAGACACAAAAATTAAAAACTCAGTCTCAGCAATGTGTTATGTCTTTTGGAGTTGTATGCCACTGAGTTTCTAAAAATACCAAATATTATAAGCTACCACAAATTCTCTTAGTTATTCTCTAGAATTTGGCAGTAAGTCCTTATTGCTGAAGACACCACATGCCTGAATCGCAGAACTTAAAGAAACCAGACTGGTAGTGACCTGAAAACTTCATCCCTACCGACCAGATTTTTATGGTCCAGGATCTTGCTAAAGCTATGCATATCACCAGATGAAGAGAACAGTTACCAGTCTTACCCAGGTGTAATCCCTAAGAACTACAATAATGACCAGCCTGGCATCACATTCCTATTGATGGAACAGTGGCATGAATGTATTGGAGTAACCCACAAATTCCTCATTGGATTTAAGGTCTAATCCACATGATGAATCCTGAACCTGTGACTAGACATGTCATAAGGCATAGTGAAGAAATTACTATGACTATTCTGCCACTCCTATTTCTTGCATACATTCTCTCTCTAAGGACATCCATATAGCTGTATGCTTGATTTCTAATTCTTTTGTTTGTTACTTTTCTGAAATAATAATTTGTGTATATATTGATTTAATGATTTTACTACCTACAAATATATTATTCAAAAAGAGAAAAGTTAACAAATATTTCAAACATGGAAAAATTGTCAATAGTACAATAAATATTTAGGGTCTTTTTGATAAAAAGTTTTTTTCTAGGAATTTATCCTCAAATCTGTAGTGAAATTTATAATTTTTTGGGATGAGGTTTTGAGCAAGTAGTTAGGCCTAGTGTTATGAGAAAGTTACTTAAATCCCTCAAGTATGATTATACAGGAGTAAATTGATATTTTGTTATGAATAAAATGTAACCATTTTCCTTTTTCCTTAAATGAAGATTTTGTTTGTGATTTTTAAAAATATGTACATTACTTTCTATAGAACACCATGTGAAAATAATGTTTAGTTTACTTTCCTGTTGCATAAAAGTATACTCTTTTGAAAATAGTTGGAATAAAAAAGATCAGTTTGCTTCTGAAAATCGATTCTGTGTTGGTCTTAAGGTTTAGTAATCAAGGGGATACATGCTTTTTGTCAGTTTGAATTCAAAAACCAAAATAAATCTCCCAGTATCTTTATTTCTGTCTATCTATTTTTTATGTATCTTTCATGCTATTGAGGAAATGTATGTGTGACTTTGTAAGACCACACAACTAACTATGAGGGACTCAGTTTCATATACATTGTGTATCTGAATAAGAAAAGCATGGAATGGAAAAGAAATATGAAGAACCAGAGAAATTTGGAGAAGCTGTTTCAATGACTGCAGAATTTGAGATTCTATGAAGATATGTGCTCAGCCCTAAGGTTTGTAGCAGAGAGCCATGTAAAGTGCATGTATGCTTATAGGAGCATCATATGCAACTGGGACAGGCAGGATGAGCTACAGAGTGATATTTTAGCTTGTTATTTTCAATAATGATTGCTTTTATGAGATGAAGGTACTGAGGGGTTTGGGGTGAGTCTTTTCACTATTCCTATAGTCCATTTTATTCTGTCTGATAGATGTTATATTTTATTTGAAGAGAAAAGTGATTTATTCATAATATAATTAAATATTTAACTTACATTGTATAATATTCTCTTCTATATTTTTTATTTGTTTATTTATTTAATGTATATGAGTGTTTGCCTGTATGTCTGTAAGTTCAGTTGTACATACAATGCATGTGGAGGACAGAAGAAAGTGTTAGCTACTCTGGAATTACTGTTTATCAGTTTGGATGCTGGGAACCAAACCTGCCCTCCTACCACAGAAGAGGCTGCACTGAGGCTGAACATCATGATCCTTCGGCACCTGAATCACAAGCTTCAGTAGCAGCCTGTGGGGCTCTTGCTCATAGAGACCCTCACCTCCTTTTTCTGCATATATCATAGCTCTGTCTAGATGTTGGGTAAATTTTTTCTATAGCTCATATAACAGTGGCATTTTATCCCAAAGGAAAATAAAAGGAATGGAGCGCTGGCACATCAGCTCTGCATTGTCTTGGCCCAAAAGAATCCTTAGGTAACAATTTTTTAAAGTAGCCAGCATAACACCCCACCTGTGGAATGTTATACATAGCTGACCTGGCCATCTAACTTCATCTGAGACCCATGATGTGGTTTGAACACCCTGTCTTATGTTTGATCATGAAAGAGAAAGGATCAGAGCTTTAAAGGCCAATTATTCAAACCTTTGATGAATGAATATAATACAAGGCAGACTGAAAAATGTTGTTGATGAGATTTGTAGTTTTATATTTTCTTTAACAGTTGAATTTATGGATACTGCTTCCTTATATTGATGACATTTAATCTTCAGAAATCATCTTAACTCAGCCTTTATTTTCAGAAGCTTAATTAATATATCATGTCTTTTATTTCCCATTGTATGTATGAAAAAATTGTATTGCAAAAATAAAACAAGAAATATTGGCAAACTCTATACATATTTATAACAAATATGTATACAACACCACCAATCATCCAATATTTAACACATTAGTTTATATTACATAACATCTTGTACCTAGTTTACTTTTCATGCCAACTTTTAAAAGGAAGGGTTTGTATTTTAGCAAGTAATATTATTAGGGTGGATTTGAGTAAAACATTAATTCATTCAATTTCCCAGGACAATACAATCAATTAGTATACACAACTGAGTAAGGCTACTTGTTGATTTGTTTTCCCCAGGTTATGCTGAAAACTATATCACAGAACTCAGATGAAATTTATATCCTGCGCTTCTAACTAATATTAATATTTTAGATGAGTATCAAGGCTTTATACATAATAGTTTATTCATTTAATTTTATGTGTTTAATTAATTCTATATGTTTATCAAAATATGTCCATTTACTTCGTTATTAGGGCTCATAAGGCTAAAAAGCTGAATAAAGTCCTGGCATCTTTGTCTTCATTTCAGTCTATCACCCATCTACTAAAATAATGGTATAGCTGAAACTGCTGATTATGTAAGGAGAACTGAAAGTACAGGGAGAGATATGTCTTTCTAGTGGTTGGAATGGCTAAGGTAGCATCCAAGATGACAGCACTGATCCTTCAAGTAAAAGCTGTAGAACCAGAATTGAGAGAATAATTGAAGAGCTAACACCCTGTCAAGACCTGTTCAATTATATATACCTACTCTGTTATATTTTATTTTTCCTATTTAAGTTTAAAGCATATGTCAGTACCCCAAAGGCAGATCTGATTCAAGTACACCCTTCAGTTTGCCTGTAACATGGCCACAATGATTAAATATATCAGATGTTTAAGTCTAATTGACTGGGGTTATCGGAGTTAGAAATCTTTTAAAATGCCAGGTATAATATGAAACAAGAGGTTTTTAGAGCCTTTACAGGCTGTCTTCACCCAACTTTCCTTTGCATTGTTGAGAACAGCATTCTAAACTGGTAGCGCCTACCCACAACTTGCCTTTGATTCCAGAGGCAAATCTTCTTCCCTGGTAAATCTGCACCTTCCTAATGAGTCCACACACCCCTAAATCAGAAGCAATGCCAAATCTCCTTTTCCCACATCCTGTTCTCTTTCTATCCTTGGGCACAGGCACACATTTACTGTTAGTTCCCTACTCTCTTACCTCTGTCTGGCTGTCAGCTCTTCAGATCACACAGTGCCCTCCCCTCTAGATTGGGATCCTCTGCAGCCCTTCCCACTCCCTCAGTGCTAGTTCTGTGATCTTTAGTATGGCCCAACTTTTTAGACTGTCCTAGAAAGCCTGAATTTAGTCTTTGTCTATCAATATTCTCAAATTGTGCTGTGCCTGCTGGCTATAGAGATCTAGAACTTAAAATAGAGCCTGAAAGTCTCTCACCTATCTTGTGCCTCTGATGGAACTCCTGAGCAGCTAGACTACAATCATCTGGTCCTGCCAACATAAAATCAAAAGAGAGAACCTGAGGACTTGACCAACCAGATTTTCTTATGTATTAAGCAAACAACTAGTCACATCAAGTATAGAAATTGAATCAGACTTCAACTCAGCAAAGAAAGACTTGAGTCTTATGAAGAATCACAAACAAAATGAGAAATCTGCATGCCAAGATCAGAATAAAAAAGTAATAACATGAAAACACAAATAATACATTCCCACAAACATCAGCATTCCTATAGAAGAGTTCTACAATAAGAATCCTGGAGAGATAACCTAACATCTTAAAAGAACGACTATAAACATGACCCAAGAATTCACTGAATTCAGAGAACACACAAACATATCAAAGAACTAAAAGAAGATAGGGATAAACATCTGACTGAATTCATAAAAGAGATAAAATATTAAAGGAAACTCAGGCAGAAATGAAGAAGGAAGTGAAAAACTCAGTAAGTCATTTTGAAACCAAGGGAGAATGCATCATCAATAAAATAAATGAGATGGAAAACAGAATATCAAGACTGGATGATAAAGTTGAAGAATTGGAGCATACAAGCAAAGATTATGAAACAAAATTAAGAACATGGAATGAAATATGCAGGCAATGAAGGACACCAAAAAAGACTAAAGTTTTGCATTATAGGCATAGAGGAATGAGAAGAATCTCAGAATAATGGTATTGATTAGATTTTCAACCAGATTGTAGAAGAAAATTTCCCCAAATTAAGGAAAGACATGTCCATACCAAACATAAGAAACACAGAGATCCCCAAATAGATAGGACTAGAAAAGAAACTTTCCTCAGCATAGCTTCATAAAAACACTAAGCATAAAAAGGAAAGAGAGAATACTGAAATCTGTATAAAGAAAAACAACAAGTCACATATAAAAGAAAATTACAGCTGATTTTTCAATGAAAACTATGAATCTAGAAGAGCCTGGACCAAAATGTCTAAATGACCATCATGTCAATGTAGATCATTTACCCAGCAAAAATGTCAATTATAGTTTAAGGCAAAAGAAAATTCTTACACAACATGAGTAGAGAGAATGAATTCATGTCCAGAAAACCAGGCCTTCAGAGAACTTGAAGCAATGCAGTGAGCTGAAGGAAGGAAAGACTATGCACCAGGGCAACAGAAAGAAACTAAATGAAGGCATCAATGGAGAAATGTAAAGTTATTTGGGTGGGTCTCCATCTCCAGCACGGGTTTTGGTTCTAGCCCTCCCAGAGAATGGTGGGCGATTGAACAGATCCTCAGGGGACTCAGAGTGCGATGGGAGGAGTTCCCTGGATACTACATTGGTGGGTAGTTCGGTTATGAAAACCAAGGCAGAGGTTTATATAGGGGCCTTTCTGACCATTACAGAAAGCGGGAAAGTTAAAGGACTGGTCTTTAGATAAAGGCAGGAAGGTTGTAGGGCTGATGTGGAAATTAGGAATAAGGAAATGATACCCAAATATCTGGTTCTGGTCTGGGGTGATCTTTGTGGGGAAAAGAAGATTCGTAATTACAGTGGCTTCCTGGGGCCAGGCACTGGTCAAGGACTTTCTTTTCTCCCTACAATAAATAGTTGTGCAATTAAGGGGTCTTTTAGATAGACTCATTGAAGGTGTATCCCAATTGCCACAACCTACATCTCTGTTCAGCTTTAAGAAGCCAAGAGTGGTCAGCACCCCAATTGCCTATTGGAAATTAGGGTGACCTCTTCAAAGGGTGGTGTGATGAGAATAGGAGGTAGATTTGGCTAAGAAGTTTAAGGTTAAAAGACCCCAAAGACCAAAAACTGTCCTTGTGCCTTATATCAAAAGCCAAATATGTCCAAAGTATTTGGGAGCTCCAATCTAATTCCTAAACGATTTTAGGTTTACCTCTTCCAAAGAGGAAATGTTAGAGAACAAATACCTGAGACACTATAAATATACATCAGTCAATAAATGTCATACAGCATATAAATGGACTCAAAGCCAAAAATCGCATGGTCATTAAAGATGAAGAAAAGGCCTTTGACACAATTCAACACGCATTTTATGTTACATGTCCTAGAAGGAATTTGAGTGATGTGAACATACTTAAACATATTTAAAGCTACATGCAAAAACCTCACAGTCAATATCATTGTAAGTGGAGAAAACCTGGAATTATTCCTCTTAAAATGAAGAATGAAACTAGACCCCTACCTTTCACCTTGCACACAAGTTGTAGGATGATTCTGGCAAGACCAACCAAGTTTCTGGCCTGCTGGCCTAGAACAAGCTAGAACCAATATTGAGCATGCGTGGGCAGTGAACACTTCCTGGGATCCAACCTGGGGCAGCTCTCAGGCTAGCAGCCATCCAGGACCAATGAGTGTTCAGGACCTACCAGAATGAAGCACGTTGAATGAGTAGATAAAGACCTCCCCTAAGCCTGACAAAAGTATAAATCCTGTTCCTTTCCAAAATTAAATGAGATCATGACTCCACTTTCTCCCAGGGTCTGTGACATTAACTCTGCGCCTCCTAAAAATATATGTATATTTTTAGGTATTACAGTGACCACTCAGCAAAGCAACTTCTGTTGCACTAGACAATCTACTGCATTGTACCACAATTGGTCACACACAGAGATTGCACTAAGGCTCACACAACATAGAACAAGAGGTAAAAAGGGCAACAATGAACCTTTTAAGTCTCATTAATGGGCTCCCTCATTCCAGTAACACAAAAGGTCAGCAATTGCCAAAGAATAGAATTTAGGAATCTGCAGAGGGTGGGTCCCTGAACTCTTATATTATGTTTAATGCATCAAAGGATCAGGGACCATTGTAGAAGAGTGGGCAGAAAGATTGTAAGAGTCAATGAGGAGATGCGTGACCATAGGAAACAGAATCATATAACCTTCTGCGACCCTGCTTATATGAACTTACGGCAATGACTGGCATGCTCAACACCATATGATCTCAAGCAGACAGAGATCCATCATGGAATTGGAGAACTGGGTAGCACATTCCAATCATTGCTGAAGAAATGTTAGCAATTGATTATTGTTGGGTGAGGATGAGCTAATCTTCCTAAAGTGAGGACATCTGGGTAAGTGGACTGGACATCAGTGAATGAAACTTCTCTGATGAACATTTGGGGACACCCACTTGACACAATATAGGTTAACACAGATGGAAAATGTATGGATTCCAGCTGCTGTCAATTTGATGGTGCTTACGGGGATGGGGGGGCAAAATGATTAAGATAGATTGAAATATTCTATATGATACACAATGATCAAAAAAAAGATGATTGTGATAACAGGAAAAAATCAAATCCAACAACAACAAAATATTTTGTAAGAAATGGAGAATATTACAATTAATTTTATGGCCTAAAATAACTACTCTATACATTTCTTCTTTCTAGATTAGTTATGAAATAAGGAAATATAGCGAGTATTAACAGCTTTTCAATTTGGGACTGAAAAATAAATCTTCCTGCATTGCATTTGAATAGTCATCATTATTCAATCTTTAGTGTACTTTCATAGGACAAACAGGCAGGACAAAATTTATTAGTAAAACTTGTCTGCAAATATTTTGGTTATTTGTCTGTCCTTTGACTATAGTGGATGTCATCAATGAGGATTTCTATATAAGAATTTGTAAATATTTACTTGTGTCAGGAATAACTGCCATAGCAGAAATTAATGAAACGGAATCAACAACATCAAAAACAAAATACAGTTTCAATGAAAGAAAACATTGGTTCTTTGAAAAGATCAACAAGATTAACAAACACTTAGCTAATTAAAAAGCCAAGAGCTAAAGAGAAAATACCTAAGTTAATGAAATTAGGAATGAATAAGAAGGTATTATAACAAATACCAATCAAAGTCAGGGGGAATTATCAGGACATGCATTAACAGTGTCTATTCCTCTATATTGGATGGTCTAGAAGAAATGGATGAATATGTATGCAAAAATTAGTCCAAGGAAAAGAAATGTATTAAACAGGTTCATAGCCAGCAATGATATTGAGGTACTAGTACACAGCTTCCCAAATTGAAAAAGGCCAGTTTGAAAAGGAATTCTCTACAGAATTTTAGAAGCATTTAAAATAAGTATTAATATCATTACTAGTCACTTTATTCCATGAAATAAAACATGAAGGAAGGCATTCTAACTCTTTTTACACATCCAGCATTACTCTGCTGTTAAAACTTGGTAAGACACAGAAAAGAAAACAAACAAACAAACAACAGCAAAACCCAAACAATTCCTTCTACTTGATGGTCATAGATTCAAAACTTCTCAATAAAACAGTGGCAAACTGGACTCAATGTCACATAGGCAATATCATTCATGACTTTGGACTTTTACAATTTTTACACCATACCTTATCCCAATGATTGCAGAGTCTTGGTGGGAGAAGTTGTGACTTAGATGATCCATTTAGGACTCTAATGTTTGATCAAACACCCAAGAGTGTGTGGGTAGCGCATACTGAACTCTATAGACTTCTAAAATAATAAGAAAACAACGTTTAGTAGGAAGGAAGGAAGGAAGGAAGGAAGGAAGGAAGGAAGGAAGGAAGGAAGGAAGGAAGGAAGGAAGGAAGGGGATCTTGAAACAGCAGTGGGGTGAGGGATGAATATAATCAAAGTACAGTGTACACAATTCTCAAAATATTAACAAAAATGTTGTTTACAAAAGACAAGTATCGCCAATCGTGTTGATTTTATTCCAGAGTTGCAGTGATTGTTCTACAAATTGAAATCAATAAATTTTCCATCACATAAGTCATATGATCACCTCCATAGATGTAGAAAAGATCTTTGAAAAATACAACATCCCTTCCTGCTAAAAGTCTCAGAGACACTAAAGATAAAGGGAGAACATTTCAACACAACAAAATGTATATCTGACAAACATAATGATTATCATGTAAGTGGAGAAAGTTCAGAACATTCCCACCAAAATTAGGGAAAACACAAAGATAACTATTCTTGAAAATTCAATGTGTTACTTGAAGTTTTAGCTTCAGCAATGAGAAAAAAAAGAAGATAAAAAAATAAGAAAACCAATCAAAACATTTCTATTTGTAGAAGATGAAATTATTTTATTTATCTGAGCACCTAAAGACTTCACGATGAACTCTTAGAATGGATAAACACATTCACCAATGTGAAAGGATATGTCATTTACACAAAAATACCAATGAACAACACTTTTAATTCATTTATAATAGCCAATAAAAATAAATAAATAAATGCATAGATATATACATACATACCTGGAAATAAATCAAAGAAACAAAATACCTTTTCAATCAAAAAATTGTGACACTAAAGAGAAACACTGAGGAAGATATTAAGCGGAAGGACTCCTCATGCTGGTGGATTGGAAGAATAAATACTGCAAAAATGGTCATCCAACCATAAGCAATCTACAGATTCAATGTCATGCCAAGTTGAATATCTGGGCAATTCTTCACAGACACAGAAATAATAATCTCACAATCTCACAATCGCTAAAGCGATCTTGAACAATAATAACAAAAATCTGTGAAATGGCTCACTGTGCCTAATTCTGAACAATACTACCGAGCCATGCAATAAAAACTATATCATACTGGTAGAAAAGGGTCACATAGGTCAGAGGAATGGATTAGAGGGCAGAGATACAAGTTCATGAACATGTGGCTACCTGATTTTTGGCAAAAGATCCAAAAATGTTCTTTAAAGGAAAAATTATATTTTCAACAGATGGTGATATGAAACCTACAATTAAAATGGAGAAAAAAGAAACTAGGTACTTATCTCTCACCCTGCACAATGCTTAATGGGAACTTCATCATAAGAGCTGATACTCTGAAGCTCTTAGGGAATAAGAATAGAGTATGTAGGCCTATTTGTAGGCTATCTTGAGAGCTTCTGAATAGGACTCTTGTAGTATACACAGTAAGATCAGCAACTGAAAAGTGTCATCTCATAAAAGTACAAAGTTCCTGTAGAGCAAAGGCAACTGTCAATTAAGTAAAGCAGCAGCCTGGATATTACAATCAAATATTTGTCAGTTAAACAATAGGGAGTTAGTATCTAGACTATAGAAAGAATTTAAAACACAGAACAATAGGAGCTGTTGCTACTTCTCTTTGTTCCTCACATAGGTAGATTGTAGATATTATTGCTGAACACACCATTCAAGTAGAATGCAGGATATAGTGAAACCAAACTGCAGCTGCCCAGAAAACTCTTCCTGATAATTAGCTCACGTAGTGCTATAAGGTACTATGAATGCTTCTGGAGAAGACAAAAATCAGTGATCTAATCTAACTTTGGAATCTGCATGTCGTAATACTGATCTGCTGGCAAAATGTACCCATTGGTACAATACTGTCATGATGGTATATGAGAGGCCAACTCCTTTCTCCCGAGATAATGGCCTATTCCACAAGAGTTAGTTCAGATCAGAAACAGTACCTCATCAAATGTCCATTACAGTAGTAATCATAGGCCCTAGGAGGCCCCCAAGTCTCCTGGTTTTGTCTTGTGAAATGCTGTCAATCTTCCTTATATAAATCCTCACATATTCATACTGCCCCCCGCTTTCATCAGATCAACTTCTTTTTGAAGTGAGTTATGGATTGTGCAGAGATTCGTGACTTGTCAAAGTGACTAGTGTAAATGATACTTAGGGCACAGTTGTAGATGAGTAATCTATATGAACATCTCGCTGTCCAAAGGAAATTCAAGAAAGAAGCAAAAAGAAGATAAGAATAGGCAGCTGGGAAGAATCTGTGAAAGGCTTGCTTCTGAACAGACATGGTTGTTCCTGTCATCAACCCATAGCATGTGTTGCTTGCCCAGGATCTGCAGACTATCAAACAGCACAAAATTCAACATGGATGAGGGAAGATGTTCCTGAAGTCCCACCGCATTTGCATAGCTATTGGTAGTTGAAGGTCATTGAGAATGAGTCACTCTGCTTTGTGGAAATTTCCTCTGGTAGTTGTTAATGCCCAGTGAATGGCCAGATATCCATGTCCACATGGGCGGGACTAATTAGTCTCAAGATGTTGTTAATGGCAATAATAATGAGATCATGAAGTATGTAGAGGGAGCAAGGTGTGTGGGTGTCTAGATCTGGTCATGTCATCAATGGCATTAGGTCAAGGTAAATGATGGTTTTGTTTCTCAATTAAAGAATTAAAAAGAAGGAAACATCTCAGATACACTGAAGACTTTTTTATTTTATTTTATTTTATTTTTTTAGAAAGAATGAAGCACCACATACTAAAGTAAAGTTCTCCATAATTGGGGAAGGGAATTTGGAAACCACAAATGCAAAGTCCCCTGGGGAGGACTTGGGTTTTGAGGGTATTTGCAGCTTCCTCTCCCCTAATTTCAATTGACCAACTTAAAGAAGAAAAAGCTGATAAGTTTATGATTTTACATGATGAGTTTTCCAAGTCTGACCTACATCTTACCTGAAATACTTCAAACTACTTGGCAAGAAGGTGTACACTGCTGACCAGAGGAGGCCCCACAACTTTGTTTAAGACCAAATAAAAACAGGAAATATTCCATCTTTATAAATACTCATTAATCCTGTTTGCTTCTTGGGGTTTCAGTCCCTTACAGTGGATAAAGGTGAATTAATATTCTCTAGACACAAAATCTACAAAATTTTCAAAGAATGAACATTATTATTAAAAAGGAGCTTTGCCCTAAATCCAGAAAAACAAAAAAAGAATTTAACATTATATCCGAATTTGGAGGTTAACATATGTAAATTAAATAATCATCAATAAATTCCTCAGAGAATTTAGAAGGAAAAAAATGCAAAGAAAAAGCAACTATGTGTACTTATCTTAAAATGAGTTAAAATTAGAAAACTGATAATGTAAAATACTAGAATGTATAGAACAGGACAAATTTAGTAATTATTTCTGATGGAAATGTACATGACACAGGTAATTGATAATTTTTGTAGTTCTTTAAGTAATAACCAGTCTGATCTCACAGTCTTATGCATGTATTAATATTATCTTATTGACTAATGACATATTTGTGAGTATACTTATTAATAAACTTCATTTTCAGTCCACTCAGTGTTCCTCGATTATAGAAGTCACCTTGTCAAAGCACCAGACTATAGTGATTCAGTTTCTGGTCCCTATGCATAAAAATGAAACATTTGGAATGTATCAAGAAATTTTATAGGATTCATATGATATGTGTTCTGTGACTGAGAAAGTTTCGCATGGTAGGAAGGGGCCAGGCATTCTATGTATTTACTACTATGCATGACAGCACCAAGAGCAAAATTACTTCACCCAGACGGGAAGATTAGAAATTTGACTTCTCTGTGTAAGACATGCATCAGCATAAGAGGAACAAACATTCATTATTCCCTCTGACCGTGTTTGATGCAGTTCCAACATATTACATGAGTCCCATCTATTTGTATCAAAACATAATGCGATATTTCTTCTACTAAACTTAGAAATTTTACCTTTGTTTTTACAAATTAAACACCCCCTGAATTTTATAACTAAGAATTTTAGCATTGGCTTATAATTAAAAACCTTTTATGAGTTTATTTTATAGGCATATATAAGAATTCATGACATAATTAGATGTAACAAAGTGTCAGGGACATTTACAGTGTTATAAACAGGAAGCCAAGAGAGATTAGTCTTCATTTTTCAACCTCTGCAGAAATGTAATTCTTGTGGTCTAATGTGTGTATGTTTGCGTGCGTGCGTGCGTGTGTGTGTGTGTGTGTGTGTGTGTGTGTGTCTGTGTGTCTCTGTGTTGCATGAATCAGAAATGCTCATGGAAAATCTAGAAATGGTAAGTGATCCTGTCACTAGACATAGTTGCAGACTTCTCCAAAGCACAGCAGAGAAGCAACAGGAATATTCACAATTCTATGACATAGTATAGGTACTCCTGGTGGGAAATTAAATCTTGCAATAGAACTTTAAATCTCAAAAGATGCAATGTTAGCTTTTTATACCTCTGGATGTAAGAACAAGTTTAGTAATTTATACTCTCAAGGGGCCCATCCTACAGGGAAGAACTCATAAGGAAGAGAATAATTTTACGGAGTTCTAATAAATATTCTCAGACAGCTTCACCTTGAATAGATATGATTTTATTGAGGTCACGATTTGGAGACTCATATAAGATTGTTATTTTATTTTGCATGGATGAAAATAATCTTGTGGAGAATTTCTCAAATAAAAATCACATCGAATTCCTCCAATGTACTTTTGAAAATAGCAGGTACAAAGCTTGTCTACACAGACTTCCATAATTGTTTCAGTCAGTAGAAATGTTGCCCTCAGATCATTAGGGAATGAAGGGACTAGAGGTAGGAAAAGTAGGCACTGGGTCATCTATCTTAACAATTTCCCTTCAAGCTTGAAGGTATAAAAATTTTATGTTTGGAAAGGTTTAAATATGATTAAGATGTATTGTATGAAATGCACAAAAATTCAATAAAAATATACAATTGAAAAAATTCTTGCATTCTGGAGGAAATTCCTTATAATTTGATGATTTCAACCTTGATTATTAGACAAGATAAATGAAACAGATGACATTATATTCAGAGAAATGGTGATGTCTTGCTGCAAATTCCTGGGCAGAAACACACAGCATGAGTCCTGGAAAGAGAAAGTGGTGATACTTAGGAACCATCATCTATCTGTATTTGGGGCTCTTTTTATGCCATGCTGTGTGTTCCCTCAACTCGTTTATAAATCTCTACTTCTAGCCTTCCCTCTAGAGTCAATGATGAATTTCTTATTATTTTAACCTTCTATTCTTATTCTTACAGATTGTACTCATGAAGCACATGGTCATGGACAATGACTCTTCAGTGACTGAGTTCATTCTTCTGGGACTAACTGACCAACCTGAGCTCCAGCTGCCCCTGTTTGTGCTGTTCCTGATGAACTATGCAGCCATCGTGCTGGGAAACATGAGCCTAATGTGTCTCATTTTTCTGAACTCGCACCTTCACACTCCCATGTATTTTTTCCTTTTCAATCTGTCCTTCATAGATTTCTGTTACTCCTGTGTCTTTACTCCAAAAATGCTGATGAATTTTATTTCAGAGAGGAACACCATCTCCTTCACAGGCTGCATGATTCAACTGTTTTTCTTCTGCTTTTTTGTCAGCTCTGAGAGTAATGTGTTGACAGTCATGGCCTGTGATCGCTATGTGGCCATATGTAAGCCTCTGATATACAATGCTGTCATGTTACCTAGGATCTGCTGTCTGATGATATCTGGTTCATACCTGATAGGATTCTTTATTTCCATGATCCTCACAGGATTTATGCTAAGGCTCAAGTTTTGTGATTCCAACAGCATCGACCACTACATGTGTGACATCTTCCCCATTCTTCAACTCTCCTGTAGTAACACCTATGTCAATGAGCTTGTGAGTACTGCTGTGGTGGGTACAGCTATCGTTTTCTGTAGCTTCATTATCATAATCTCATATGCTATGATTCTTCAAAATATCATTCACATGTCATCAGCTAAGGCTTGGTCCAAAGCCATGAGCACTTGTGGGTCTCACATAATAACTGTCAGTCTGTTCTATGGATCTGGGCTCCTTGCTGATGTCAAGCCATCATCTCATGAAACTGTAGGTCCGGGGAAATTTTTCTCAGTGTTCTATACTTCTTTGGTGCCCATGTTGAATCCTCTCATCTATAGCCTCAGGAATAAGGATGTCAAACTTGCTGTGATGAAAACCATGAAGACAATCACAAACTGACTGAACACTGGAGACTTCGTGTAGCCCTGTCAGTACTAGCTTGCTGTGTCCCCGCCTTGTCTTTTTTTTTTTTACTACCTATCTTCTATTGTTTTTGTTCTCCTCATTTATATATACTGTCAGTCAGATTTCTACTATAGATAACATATTTTCTTTCAACCATGTACTGTAACTCTGTGTGCTCCTGTTTTGTATTTTAGAATCTTTGTCATTCCAAGGTGTTGTTCACTGACTGTCAGATTGAGACACTCTTTGTTCACAGTGTCTAAGGGCAGCATGCCCACTAACCTTTCATTTATATCTTCTTTGTGTAAGGAAATATATAAAGTAGCTTTCTGTTTTTAGTTTTTTCTTAATTCTTAGAAATTTCTTCATAGATCTATGTCCTGATTTGATGATTTTACCATAGAGATCAGAATTTGTAGGAATGGCATGATTGTCAAAATCATAGAAATCATTTAGGTCCCTTCACAAATGTTTCTTTTTCTACACTACAGTTAAGTCTTCAACTGATTAGAGTACGGCTTTATTTTTATACTTATTTGAACACGTATTAGATCCTATTTCTCTGACGTTTTTTCGTTTCCTCATTTATGAAAACAATTCAGACAATTAATATTTGGTTACAGATTACAATTTAAGTCAATATTTTGACCCTTATATATGGAATTTTTATTAATGTTTTATTGATTTCAGAATTTTGTAGAACTGATTATGATTGCATTTAGACTCTCTTCCCCTTTGAAATGCCTTACTATGCTCTCCCTCTCTTTTATTGTCTTACATTATTATCTACATATGTAATTCATTAGTCAATGTATTTGTTCAAGTTTATTTTATAAAGCCCTATCAATTCTAATTCATGAATCCCAAGCTCTCCTGAATGTAGGTTCATGATCTGGAGTCTGCTCAACATTCTAGGCTTTACAGGAATAAGAAGAAAATGACTCTCTCTCCCTCTCCCATCATCAACCAGTTGCCAATATATTCTCAGCTATGGCTGGGACTTCCTGTTCACTTTCTCCATCCATTATTGGCCCGTAGCTTGCTTGGGTTTTTACAAGTCTAATACATATCACTGTGGGCTCACGTGTATAACTTCCTCATGGTTTCCAGACAATAATATAATTTCCTTGCATTTATCCAGGGCCTCTGGTTCTTACAATCTTTCTGCCCCTCTTTCACAATGATTCCTGAGCTTTCAGAGGAGAAGGGTGATATAGGGATCACAGTTTGTTCTGAGAACCCCACAGTCTTACTTTCTACATCTTCACTATTTGGGTTACTTGTCATCTGCTACAATAACTGTCTCTGGTGAGAGATGAGGGATGCATTAATTTATGGATATATTAATAAGTCATTGTGATTCAGTTTCTTATTTATCTAGTTAGCAGAACTGCAGTAATAGCCGCTCTTCTACAGTCTATGATTTGTCTAGGCATGGGTTTTTGTACAGGTAACAAAGTCCAGCATTGATTCCCTTTTGTCACTTGGCTTTAAATCTGATTAGAAAATGATTGGATATTTTCATAATATTTGGGCCACCTGGCACCATTGGAATATTTTGCTAAACCAGTTGAACTCTAGCTTATAGTGTTCACAGTTGGAGAAGGCTGGTGACTACCCTTCATTTTCAGTAATATGCATAGTTCCTTCTAGTACTCTGAAAGCCAGCAAACAGATGTAACTTCTAGGTCAGTATCTGCTTGATTTCTCCTTGTTTGTTTTCTGACACACATATATATTGTCTTCAGTAATAGGGTCTTAGTATCTAGTTCTTGTATGTAAGTAAGAGGATTGGCAAAATATAGTAATGTTTGAGAATCTAGGAGATGTCTCTTGACAGCAAATTCTAAAGAGAAGACAATTATATATGTATTTTTATTATTGTTTTTTAAAATCACAGATGTTTCTGGCTCTAGAGACAGTGGCATAACAACATCTAGATTATTTCCTCTGTTGCCTAAAATGGATACTCTTTGCTTAAAAATAAGTTAACTTAGTTCTAAAAATCAAACACAAAACTGATGGACTTAAGAATTAGTCATATAGGGAATACTTTTTTTAAACTGTGATTCTAAAAATAAAAAATTCTCTACCCTATACTTATTTCTGGATTTGCCTCTATCTTTGTGGTTATTTTTCATCCACATGAAGAAAAAATTGTTTGAATACTATAAGGTGACACAAATAATGACAGAGATCTCAATATCATATATATTTTATATCTTATAAATAAGTACATGGAAAGAAGCATTAGGAAGAAACAGAGAATTTCAAGAGCACTGTTCCAAATAACTAAAAAAAAAACTGGCTATTCTATTTGAATATGACTCCAGAGTGTGTATTTACAATTCTGAATGCCAAGTAAAAACACATATTTCAACAAGGAGACACATGTTAAAATGGGACAAGCAGGGTGAGATTCAAGATGACATTTCACCATGTTCTCTGGGATGATAGGGCTTATGATTAACTCTTTGTGGTGAGTCATGCCACCTTTAACACAGTTAATATACATTTTAAGAGGTTTTTAAGGTGTTATATTTTATTTAATGAATTGTGATCATATTCTTTATATAATCAAGTAATAAGTTGAATTGAACTGCATTTTCTTATTGACAAGAAGATAAATTGTAGTAGATGCTTCTCAGTGAATGTTGTAGCTTTCTCTGGGAAGAAAATAATACATTTCTAGACTAAAGAAATGGCTTGTCACACATCTGGTTTGGTGAAACAAAGAATTTACTGCACTTACTTACAGCAGCCTAGATAAGGGGCTACTGCAAACATATAGGAATTCTAAGGCAGATGCCACTGAACAATACACAGAAAGTAACACTTTAAATCTGTATCACTCAAACTGCTTGTCCTACTTAAAATCAGTCATACTTTACAGTTGTCTTTCCCTTATTATTTATTGGTAATATATTCTTAGGGCAGCACCTTGTGAATATTGACTTTTTTGAGCTTCTTGAATATTATGATTTCCTTCTCTTTCTTGAGAGAAGGAATGGTTCAATTTCAAAGTAATAATTGCATAATAGTGATAATTAGCCTGGTTAGTGGACAGTGGATATTTAAACTTTAACATTTCTATCAGTCTTATTTCGAGAATTCTAAGCTTTTTGGTTTTGAAATATATTTCAAATATATTTCAAATTTCTTGGATAAAATAATTCATGCTAAAAACTTTCAACCATTCTGACCTAAATTACTGGTAATAGAAAAGTATTAACTTATTGGTATTACTGATCTGATTATCACTATGCATTTGATTTCTCAGGAACAGCCTATGCCCAATGTTATCTTCTGTTTTTCTTTGTTATTCATTGTCAACAGAGTTGTGACAGTTTTGAAACACAGCATGGTTGGAGTTTCAGGTAGCTACTTGAGAAAATGTTGTGTAGAAATATTTCTGTTACATCAAGAAGAAAGATCTGATATGCTAGTACTGCATGGCATGTTCAGGAGAAAACCATTATAATAAAGTGACATTGTGTGCTCCATTACATCACCCAACATCTAGAAAGAGCTGTTGGAGCCACATAGGAGGCTGGTGTCCATTGTGGGCAGGAGGTCTTTTGGTTTGCTGTTGCAGCAGTTGCTTCAGGTGATATTTCTATGGTAGTGGTAGGTGAGGCAAGGATTTCTGAATGTCACCACTCTAGGCATCGGCCTCACTCCTCCTCCCAACCAGGATAGATAAGTCTGTCAATTTCCTGCCTATTCAAGTCTTTCTGTGGCATTGGAAACAGATACAGGGTAATAATGCCCAATGTTACAAGTTCTCTGCTAATTAAGATTTTTCCATTTGGTTTTAGAACTATTATGCGTTTGAAAATGAAAATGATTTAGAAATTTTCAAAGTCCATTGTGGCAAGAAAGATTCTTGTATTAAATGCAATTCAATTTCTGTGTTTTAAATGGTGCTAATCAACATTAGAAATTCTGACAGTTTGTCGGATTCTACATGTGTGAGTAGATAAGCTTTTTTTCTATACCTTTTTAACTTACAACCTGAGGATAGAATGAGGATTAGCAGAGTATGGGTGGTGTGTTTAGAAAAGTACAGAGAGATGTGAGTTGAAATATACACAGATGCTTTTAGAAGAAGCAAATTTTATCCTGTTGGCATATTGGGGCAACAACACTCATTGTCTTGTGGACACTGTCCTTGTCTTATGAGTCCTCTTGCAGTGAGGCCCAGTGTTCAGCTCCACCCACAAGTAGCTTTGAACCAATTGAGTGAACAGGCAATGCTCTCTTAGAGAAATCTATTTATTCTGTGTTACTTACAAAGGATTCATCCCTGGGGAGAGACAGAAATTTGTATGGGAGGCAGCATTCTGACTAGAAATCTGGTGAGACTTCGGCACACAGAGCCAAGATGGAGACCACTGGCACCACTCCCTTGTCTCATCCCAGCTTTCACTTCTTTTTTCCACCAGACCCTCACCCGTAAGTCATTGCTTAGTTGGCTGTCAATCACATTTGAGACATGTCCCTTGAGGTCAAGAGATAAACTGTAAAGTTATCCCACAGTTCACCCCTTTTCTCTCTGGCTTTTAGAAAACTTTCCACCATCCTCTTCCACAATTGTCTCAGAGCCACAAGAACATGGATTTGGGATGGAATAAGAGGCATAGGATGTTCTTTCCACTGTGTCGTGGATTATCATCTGCCTTCAGTGATACTCTTTCTACTACAAAACACAACAATTGCAAAAACAACAACAACAACAAAAGTAACATTGACACAAATACTGAATGATCTAACTGATTGGCTTAAACACAAATGCTTAGGCAGTACCTAAGTAGGTTCATCATATTCATCTTGCAAACAATTACAGTAGCTTCTTTTGGGGGGTATAACTCCCCCCATTACCACTGGGGGTTCATTTATAACCCTAATATCAGATATGTGTTCCCTCCCTGAAGAGTGAGCCCCCAAATCAATTGTAAATATGCTGAGGGTGCACATCCCAGACAATTCTCTTATACCAGTAGAGACACCTTGTTTGGTGTCTGACAGTGAAGCACACAAGATCTGTCATTAAGCAGAGCTTTTCAGGACCATTCCTCCTTAGTGGCTTGCGTAGCACCCTCTAGCACTGTGAAGCCATTCATTTGTGGGGAGTTTTGAGCTCAGTCCCACCTAGATCTCTCTTTTCCATGCTCAAGGCATGTCACATCTTCAGTAATAGGGCCTTAGTGTCCACCTACATTGTGAAACCAGCATTATGATGTGGTAATTGCCTTTTGTTTTGGTAGAAGTGGACTTCCAAAGGTCACTTGGCCAACAACTCACTGGGAGGGTCTACACATACCTGCTACTGGAATTGCTAGTTAACAGTTATATAAAGTATCCCTTTACTCTTTGGCATCTATAGGCCTAGGTCCATAGAGCTCCCAGAATTTCATCCTTTTACCCTGTACGAGTTGCAGTCCATTCTTGTTCTTCAGCTGTAATTGGCATTTCTCAACTGGATTTCACATCTGTAAAACACTCAGAAGTTGACATTATATACATATACAAGGTCTAACATAGCATGGAAAATTCTTTTTATTTGCATCAGCTTTTTTTTACAGATCAATGTTGCGTACAATGGCATGTAAATTAGTCAGATTTTCACTACCTTTGATTATCACCTGTAATCATTTAGTGTCCTGGAGTTCTCACATGGAGCCTCCATGCTTCCCTTTATCCTTGATAGCCTAATTGGGCTGGCCCAAAGTGCTTGGTCCTACATAGGTCCAAGAAGGAATAAGGGTCCTCTTGCTCCTGTTGCACCTGTTGTTTCCTATGCAAGGTAGACTCTGGGTGTGACTTCTGGCTCTAACCACACCTATTGTCTCTCCATTGATCATACCTGGCTGTTGGGAGAGGTTCTGGCAGGACAAACTCTCTCTACTCCTTGAATAGCCATTCAAAGGGGAGAAATGTATCCTATTTACTTTGGAGGGGTCAATATACACCCCTGGGATAATTTTTATTTTGTTCACCTTTTATGAAATATTTCACATTGCTTAAAGCTTCCCAGAAGAGCTTTAGCACAAAATTTGGCTTTTTATCAATCTTTTCTTTAGGAATCTGGGCTAGACACAAGTCTTGCCACATTTGTCTGTGAGTAACCCAAGCAGAACTCTTTTTCTGTTTTGTCTCTTTTATATATCTTTTAGGTTGTTCTCTTCTTCTACAGACATACCCACATGCTGGTATAGGTTACTTAAATCTGTCAAAGCTTTTCCTGCCTTGTAAAGATCTTGTCCTGCTAGGGATTTAATAGGGATCTCCATTCCAGTGTTGAGGTCCTGGTTCAATGAGTCCTTCATTAAATCTGTCATGAACACAGTCCTTTCTGGTCCTGTGAAATGGGCCCCATATATTGCTTTCCTCATACCAGTTCTCTCAGCAGTGCCTATCCCCCTTTCATTGTTCTCCAGATCCTGATATTCATGGGAACCTCCACTGGTGATAGCTATTACCTCACACAAGCCAGTCCATCAGAGACTACTTCCTCTTGCTCTGCCTCAGGTTACACATCCTAAATCTCAAGGAGGGATATGCTGTTATAATGCATAGGTTTTCTGCCTCTGCAGCTCTTAAGATATTCCCATCTGCAATCATGTCGAACAGCCTTACAAGCCAGGTAGCTAAGGGCTCCTTCATGGTTTGTTCGAACATCTTTCCTAGCTCCAGCAGCTCTAGGTCCAAGAATCCTTTATTCACTAAATTCTCATGCTTGTTAAGGCCTCTATCAGCATGCTGACATCTGAATTTTTTCTATTTTTGTATTACAGGGGCACTTTTAGTTTCTTCTGAGTTACTCACTTCCTCATTGCTGCCTGATACTACCCAGGAGTTCCAAGTCCTGGGGTCCCAGGATGGGTCCTGTATTATTAACCTGACTTAGGTTTTCATCCATTTTTGAACCTCTTAGCTGTAAAAAGAGGAAGGCTAAAACTTCTATCTCCTTTTCTCTTTTATTCAAATTCATAGCAAGTTCAGAGTCTAGTAGTGAAAAAGTCAGCCTCATATCTTTCTCTTGATCTAATTCATCTCTCACACTTTGAGTGTCTCTCCAGGCTACAATCTCAGCTGGAAATTGCCATCCCAGTATTTGCCACACCAGTCTCATCTGTTTAGGTGAGTTCACCTTAGTTACATATTTCACTATAAACTGCCCTATCCCTGCAATAGCCCATACACACACAAGTCCAATGGGGATAATCCGCCCTATGAAAATTTCTTCTGCCCATGCTCTTTCCTCCGCTGTTCCCCACGTTGGTGGTGGCCATGTAAAACATTCTCCTTTTGTCAGTCAGTCCTGCTTGACTCTGCCATTCTGTCTTATGAATTCTCCTTCAGTGAAGCCGGCCCGTAGCCCCACCATCCAGTAGGTTTTTAAGCCAGAGTAAACAGAAAATGCCCTCTTAGAGAAGAGACAGAATTTCCTATGGGGGAGCCAGCATTTTGATCAGAATCCTGTGGCCTCTGGCACACACAGCCAAGATGGGACCAGGGGTGCCTTTCCTCATCTCCTTCCCAGGTTTCACCTCTTTTTTCTACTGGACCATCCTCCTTCTGTCATTGATTAGTTGGCTGTTAATCGCATTGAGAGGCATTTCCCTTGAGGCCAAGAGAGAAAGTGTATATTTATCCCACAGTCCTGTCTTGTGCATTTAAATGGATGACAGACTTTTAAAGATCTCAACAGAGATAATGAGGTTATAAAGTCGTGAGAATGTTATTTTTCAGGATTTAATCATTTTTCAGTGATTTATCTAGTACTGTATTACTTTGTTTCTTTAAATATGTACAATTTCATTTGTGAATTGAAAGTGAGTAAATAAAGTATCATTTTGCATACCCAATTTCACATTTTTTATGACTACAAATGATTTAGAGATACACTCTCCAAAATCACAATGAAAACCCAGCCACAGTGGGACATCCACGAACTCCCATATCTCTGGGCATAGGGAAGGAGAAACATAATTTGAATGGCCTGGAATACTTAGGGAATTCTAGGCCTGGTTAGACCAGGAAGAGATACCCCATCTCGGAAACAAAGCGTCAAGAACAGCAATGACAAATAACAAGTATCAGTGATAGAAGAAGAACAACTTCTGGACAAGACTATTATAAATAAACCATGTGTAACACACGTTTGTAAACTCAGCATTACAGAGGTAGAAGCAGGAGAATCATGAATTCACAGCCTGCTTGGACTACATAGCAAGATCATGTCACAAAAAGTAAATCAATTAATATTAAAAAAGAAACTTCAAGTAAGTGTTTTACACAGAAATTTGTTTATGAAGAGGTCCTGAGACATTGTTCAATGTAAAGAGCAAAGACCTCAATTGAAAAATCAACATTGTATTTGCCATGGTCAAGAATTCTCCAGTACAGCTGACTGGTGTAAACCCCTCTGGAACCTGTGCTCTCTGATCTGGCAGGTGCTTCTCTCCTAGAGAGAATCTATTTTTCTCAGGTCCAGTGGTATTTGATTTTCTTTCTTGCCTACAACGTTTTCCCTTGGCCCCTTTGGACTATTGCTAGTTCTCTGTTGTTGAGAGTTCTGAAAGTCACATTTAAAAGTTATCATGGAGTTTGGTTTTTCAGCATACTAGATTTCTTGATAAAATAAGCATCTAGTAATATCTGGCTTTAGGAATTATATAGCATTTTATTATTGTTAATCTCAGTTTTATTAAGAATTCTGCATAGTGATTTCCATAGGGATTGTAGAGCTCTCTCCAGTCCCAATCAGATATTTATTGTATGTGCAGTTTGAGTAGTGTGCATTGAAAATTCAGCTCTAATTCTGATGAGCTTTTCTTTATATTTAAATTATTTTTTTCTCTTACAGCTTTTAGTACTCTCTTTGTTCTATACATTTAATGTTTATAGTATGATATACTGGGGAGAATCTCTGTTCTGGTTGTGTTTGTTTTGTTTTCTGTGTGTTTCTTGTATCTGAATGGGCATGTCATTCCTTTATGAATATTTTTCTGCTCAAATCCTGTGAAAATCTGCTTAATATCATTGACCTGGAACATTTCTCTTTTCTTTATGCCTATGATTCATAGATTTTGTCTTTATTGTGTCCCACCTTTCTTGTATATTCCATTCCCATTAAAAAATCATATTCTTTGCTTTAGCAGGCCAATTCTCCAACTTTGTTATTCAGTCTTGATACACATTTTCCATTTCATTTATTCCATTAGCGAGGCTTCTTCTCTTGTTTGAATTTCTCTTATTGAGTTTTTCACTTCCATCTTCATTTCTTTCTGAGTATTCATCATTATTTATATCTCTTTCATGAAATCTCTTCTAATAATGGGTTTTTAATGCTGCCATTCATCTGTATATTTATATTTTTGACTGTTAGTGAGAAAGTTAGCTCTGTTTTCTTCTAGTTCTTTCTGTGTTCCTTAACTTCATTGAATTTGATTATCGTGCTTATGATTTTTCTCTTAAATTCTCTGTCCTGGAGTCCCTGTAGACATTTCTCATCATAGAACACTTCTCCGGGTCTGGTGGGATTTGGTGAGGATGTACTATGTTTTTTTGTTTGTTTGTTTGTTTTCATGGTCTGGGTAGGTGACTTGTTTTATGCTGTGTTTCTGATAGGAAACTCAATCCTGCCTTAGTTGAATTGAAATTTGATTCTGTCTATATTGTTGATGTGATTTGATTGGTTTTTGATTTGGTATGGGTTGATTTTAATCTGTGTTCTGGTTCTCTCTTTTATATTAGATGTGGTGCTTGGTTTCAGGAAGGCTGGTCTGGAGCTCTCCAAAAGTGTGAAGGAACCCTGGCTAGTCAGAAACTCTCCAGCTACTTTACCAGTAGTGGCTCAAGGCCCAAGGAGAGCTGCTCAGGACAGTATTGCATCTTCTTACTAGTTAAGTGAGAAGGCCTGGACTCTGGAACAGCAGGGCAGGAGATGATTCCAAAAGCATGCGATGGCCATGGCAGGATTTGAGTAACATTCCAGAGGGCTAGTCAGCCAATCTCTGGAAGCCTCAGCATATAGGACCAAGCCCTTGTAGAGGTCTTTAGTGTCTTTTTCAAGTTTATCCCTAGGTATTTTTTGAGGCGCTTTGAATGGATGTGTTTCCATGAGCTTCTTCTCTGATAGTTTACTATCGTATAAGGGTACTGAATTTTGTAAATTGATTGTGTAATTTGCCACTTTGTTGAAAGTGTTATTTCTAGAAATTTTATGATAGAATACATGTAATTATTTTATTTTCTGTATTTGTTTAGGTGTGTTTCGTATCCTAGTATGTGGTTTATATTAGAGAGACTTCTATTGTCTGTTGATTAAAATGTATATTCTTTTATGATTGTGTGGAATGTTCTGTAGAAGTCTCTTAGGTCCATTTGATGCATGATATCATTTAATTCAGATATTTCTGCAACCTCTTGACTTAAAAAATATTGATTTATTTTCATTTTATGTGTATGAGTGTTACACTTGCATGTAAAGTCAACTGTGTAGTACAGTGCCCTGGGAGGACAGAAGAAGGCATCAGCTCCCCTGAAATTGGAGTTATGGATGATTGTTAGGTACCATGTGTTTTCTGGAATGCAAACCCGTGTTTTCTGCTAGAGTTAAGCCTTCTCTCCATCCCCTACATTTGATTTTTGTTAGAAGGACTGGATCTTTCCCGGCCAGGGAGCCCAGAGCTCTCCAGCAGAGGAAAGAAGCCTTCAACCAAGGTGGGCAGATAGGAACAAGTTAGGCCAACTCTGATTAGACTAGCTGAATAATTGTGAGCCCTGGAGCTGTGGGAATGTGGCTGGTATCAAAGTACGGGAATGGTGACCTGTTGTGTAAGATCTAGTTTATTCAAGAGATGAGTCTGGAACTAGGGCAGCAGCAAGTTGAAGATGCCTATGCCCCTGGAGGGTAGAGAGTTGTGGGGTGGGCTGGTTCTAAATAGCTAAGCAGGGTAATTGTTCCTTTTGCCCAAAATTGCTTTGGCTATTCAGGGTCTTTTGTGATTCCATATGAATTTTCAGAAGATTTTTTTCTAGTTCTGGGAAGAATGTTATGGGTATTTTGACTGCCATTTCATTGAATCTATAAATTGCTTTTAGAAAGCCGGTCATTTTCACAATATTGATTCTACCAATCCATGTGCATGTTAGGACCTTCCATCTACTAATGTCTTCCTCCATCTCTTTATTTAAATATTTGAACTTTTCATTGTGGATATCTTTAATGTCTTTAGTAAGTTTATTCCTAAATATTTTATTTTTGAGGATATTACATATGGGATTGTCACCTTGAATGCTTTTTCTGATTGCTTATTATTGGTATACAGAAAAGACACTGATTTTTATAAGTTGATGTTGTAATTTGACACTTTACTGAAATTAAATGATTTCTAACAGTGTTTCTGGGGACCTCCTATGTATAATTTCATATCCTCTACAAATAGAGATAACTTGACTTCTTCTTTTCCAATTAGTAGTCCTTTGATTTCATTCTCTTATCTTATTGCTCTTGTAAGAGTTTTGAGCACTAAATTGAAAAAGAGTGGAGACTGTGGACAACCTTGTCTGTTTCCTGCTTTTAATGTGAATGATTCAAAATTTCTGTGCAGCAAAAGGAACAACCAAGGAAGGGAAGAGAAAACTCACCCAATGGGAGAAAATCATTACCCATCTGACAGAGGATTAAAATACAGAATATACAAAGAACTCAACATACAAAGGAATAAGAAAATAAATGACCCAATAAAAAGATTGACTATATATTTCAACAGAGAGTTCTCAAACAAATAAAAAAATGGCTAAGGAACACCTTAAACGTGCACAACATTCTTAGTAATTAGAGAAATGCAGATGGAAAACACTCACCCACCCAAGTCATGCTGGCTAAGATAAGAGAAGGAAAAACAGGAAATGCTGGAAGGATGTGGAAAAACCTAGGCCAAGATGGAGTCACAGTAGAATTCTACAAGTCAGTCAGTGATCTACAACTAACACTTATGAAATTATTCAAGAAGTTCAAAATAGAGGGAGATCATCCAGTCAGTCTCCCTCAAAGAAGCCCCTTTAACTCTAATATCAAAAGTGGGTAAAGATAAATACAATAAAAAGATAACACTAGGCCCATATTTTTAAGGAACATGTTGTCAAAGATTTCAAAAATTACTCACAAACTGCATATAGAAACTCATCAAAAAGATGATTTACTGTGATCAGAGAGGCAGGGATGATTCAATATACATAAGTCAATAAATATAATAAACAATATTAATGTACTTAAGGACAAAAATAATATCATCATCGTCAATATATGCAAAAAAACATCTTTCACAAAATCCAATATGTATTCATGTTAAAAGTTCGAGAGGTAAGGGTACTGGAGGGAATGTACTTCAACATAATTAAACTACATACAACAAACACACTGCCAGCATCATTGTAGATGTAGAAAAACTGGAAGGGCTTCCATTAAAATCAGAAATTGGGCAAAGGTGTCCAGGGTCTCTATTCCTTTTCACTATCATACTTGGAACCTTTTACTAGTCTAATAAAAAAGAATAGAAATTAAAGGAGTATTAATTTGAAAAGAAGAGATTCAATTATCACTATTTTTAGAAGATATAATGTTATATACTAGAGATCCCCCCCCACAAATCCATCAGAAAACTGCTAGAAATGATGAATAATTTCAATAAAGTGGCAGGTTACAAAATCAACTTAGAAAAAACAGTAACATTTCTATATACCAATAACCTGCAATCAGAAAAAGTATTTAAGGAAATCTAATTAAAAATAGCCTCAAAAAATAAAATATTTAAGAATAAAACTTAACAAAGACATTGGTAGAATTAATTTTTGATAACCATTCTATGAAAAGCAATCTACAGTTTCCATCCAATGACAATATAAAACCTGAAACTGACAATAGACAACAGAGGCAGTACACTATAATGAGAGGTGTAGGAAAGGACTTTCAAAATCAGACATCAGTTACTCAGGCATTAAGGCCAAGATCAACCAGTAGGACCTTATTACTTTTAAAAGCCTCTGTACAGCAAAAGAAACAAATAAGGAAGTGAAGAAGAACCTCCCTGTATAGAAGAAAATATTCTCAAACTACACATCTGGCAGAGGATTAAAATGGAGAATATGCACAGAACTCAACCCCACCCCAAATAATTAAGAAAATAACCCAAGAAAAAGACGGACTATGGATCTGAGAAGTGAGTTCTCAAATAAAGACAAATGTGTAGGAAAGAGCTTAAAATCCTCACCGTCCTCTGTAATTAGATAAATGCAGAATAAACTACTTAAGATTCCATCTTACCTCCTCGATTGGCCAAGAGCAAGAGATTTAAAAAAAATAAATAAATGCCACAGAGGATGTGGAGTAAGTGGAATGCTCATTCACTGCTGATGGGATTGCAAATTAACACAAGCACTGTGGGAAGCAGTGTGGAGCGCTCTTAGGAAACTAAAAACGGATGTGCCATATGATCCAGTTATACCACTCCTTGCCATGAACCCAGAGAACTCATCCTACTGTAAATATATCTGTACATCCATGTTTAATGCTGCTTTTTTTACAATAGCTAAGAAATGGAAACAACTTAAATGTCCCTCAACTGACGAATGGGTACTGAAAAATATGGTAAATTTACACAGTGGAATTGAACTCAGCATTATGAAAATAGCAGATAAAGTTGGCGTAACTAGAAACGTATACAAAGCCTGTATACACAGACTCCGAAAGGGAAATGAGACATGGTTTTCCTCACTTGTGGATTGTAGCTTCAGTCCCTACATGTGAGTATGTATCCTGATGTGACACCAGAAGCCGGGAAATGGAAAGCAAACATGTAGCTATGGGGAGGGAGGGAGTCAATGAGGGAGAGAGTAGGGAATGGATGTTACCAAGGAGGAAATGCAGAAAATGAGATACTCAAGTGGAAAGGGAAAAGAGTAGGACAACAAGGAACCCTGGAGATGAAGGGAAAGAGGAAACGGAACAGGAGATATAATAGAGACAAGTATTACCAAGGTGAAAATGGGAAAATGGGGCCAGTTACTGGGGAGGGAGGAGCTAGGTTAGACATGGAGAGAGGAAGAGGAGATAAGTAAAGGTTAGGTGGAATTAAAAAGCCAAAGAAATGTATTTCCTCACCCACAACCCTGAAAAATACACATACAATATCTGAACATGAGTGCATGTGTATCCCTGAAGGCCATATCACAAGGAACACAGTGCCAAACAGGAGAACCTCTCTTCGAGGTGTAGTTCAGAGTAGTTTAAAATAGTCCCAAAATTACACAGGCTATTGACACAGACCTTGTTTACTTCCCAGAACTTGAAGTTAAGACATTACTGCTGAAAAAAATGGACATTCTTTGGACACAGGACTTGGATCAGTGGAGCTGGAACGGACCTGGAAGTCTTCTCCTTGAAGACTATCTCTCAGATTTCTGAGGGTTCTATGCAAGCTGCTAAGGGAGGAATTCTATCACTGGTCCAGTCCAGCTCTAAGTCTAATAATCGTAATGACTGGCACATCAAACTGACTCAATTTGTACAGTGGTGCACTGTTATCTAGGGTGTAATGAACAATTATCTCATTGGACCTGGAGCCCTCTCAATGGGAGGAAACTCATGGGTGGCACTGTCTTTATAGCCAAATACATATGAATGGAGAGGTCGTAGATCCTAGAGAAAACTCTATATTTGTAATATCTCTAGAGAAAGGAAATTTCCTATATCCTCATATCCTTATATTGTGAGACATATGTGCGGTATATCACTAATCAAAGAACCTTTTTTTGTAGGAGATGGAAGAAGATATTGCAGAGTTCCACACTGGTCACACACAGAAAATATATGCCTGAGAGATGCCCAGCCATATGTGACACATTCTGTGCAACCTCTACACCTAAGGCTCATGGAACATAGAAGAACAAGTGGTAGACAGAATAATACGTCCTTCAACTCTCAGCAGTGAAGCTTCTTCATCAATAGTTGTGATAGAGTGTGATGACACAGAAGACTACCATTGGCTAAGTTTTAGAGAACAGAGTATCGCAGAGTGTCCGTCCCAGGATAGGGATCCTATATTAAACCACACCCTCTGATGGTCAAGGACTATTGTGGAAGAGGGGATCTAAAGATTGTAGGAGCCACGGTGGGTGCCTGAAAATAAGGAAACAGAGACGTTCAGGCCACTAGAAATTACAGAAACCTGACAGCATGCACAAGACCCATGTTGATTCAATCAGACAAAAACTCATTATATAGCAGTGGAAAGAGACAGCAGGCCCCAATCCTAGTCAATGAACTATTAGAAAATTATACTTTACTGGAATAAAGAAAATCTTCTTTAAGGGAGTGACTAGATCAGCTGACTAGACTCCAGTGGATGAAGTTAGATTAATGGATATCTGCATAGAAATGCTTTACTGGATAGGACTTAACATAGATGACAGAATACCTGGAATATGGAGGGCAAGAAGGAGGCAAATGTTTAAATTTGATTATTTTGTATTATATGAAAAGTACAAATACTCAATAAAAATAATAAGAATGATAAAGTCATTTCTATAGTGGTACTAGATTGTGTCAAGTTGACAGTTAAAACTAAACAGCACAGGAATGAAAATTTTAAAGTATAATTAAACTAAAATCAATTTAAATTTTGAAAACATATTCAATGCCAATAACTTTCGTAATTATCATTATGATAATTTTTCAATTTGCAAGTTTTGTTCATTTCACACTTAGAACGTGAAAATAAGCATTACATGTAAGCCATTTACTGAAATGTATAATTTATAATGACTATTCCAAACCAAGAATGAAGTCAATCCTTTACCTTTGTCAGCTTTCACATTAAAAAAATACATTAAAGAAGGGATGAGAAAACCTTTCTTTAAAAGAATGTATTTTGTATCTTTATCAATTCTTGTTAATAAGATGGAAAAGGCTTTCTTGAAATTACACCTCACTGACAGGCATTAAATATAAATAAATCAAATGTGCTTCTCAATGTTCATTTTCCATTCAACGTGGTAAGAATACTTGAAGTGATTTATTCTATTTTACATTATTGTAGCATTACTTAACCAAAGCTGGCCAATATATGAATTTTAATCGTTTTGAAGTGACCAACCCTTATAAAATATGACAGTATTAGAAATGGAGGTTTATTTTAGGAGTTTGGATCTGTTTTTTTTATAAAGATACACAATTTAGTTGAAGGCCAAACTAGGAAAACTAAACTGCACTGAAGACATTTACTCAAAAAATTGTAAGGAAATGAAAGGAATATTTTCAAGAGCCAAACTTGACTAAGTTGAGCAATACATGAATATGTTTGGCTAAGTTACTTTATTATGCGTTATCTCTAGTTAATAACTATACAGAACTTTTTCATTTAAAGTTAAATGTAAATTACTTGTGTGTGTGTATGTTTGTGTAATATGTAATCTGACCAAGAACATGGGGTACCTACAATTTATACTGATTATTTTCAAATTTATGCTTATATGTATATATGCTGGAGCTATATTTGGCCTTTCCAGTTATCATACAATATGACCTCAGCAGTGGTGATGTGTGTATATCCTTCTCATGAGCAGTAAACATAATCTATATCAACAACAATTAACTGTAATTTTTACTATGAAGAGGTTAATTTAAATCAGTGCATCCTGATGTCTGTGATATTCATAGGCCTCCACTGTGTACCTAGCTGTACAGGCTCTTCATTCTGGATTTTCTGGTGTTTATTTATACTTCTGGATAGTTCTGACCTATGGGCTTAGAAATTAACCTCATAGTTTAATGGTCTTCATTCAAAAAATTGTAAATAAGCAGTTTTCTCCTAAATTTAAATTGGCTCTAAAATTTATGAAAAGATTTAGGTGTATAAATAAAATTCAGGGTTAGACAACTTTAGTCCCTATATTCATGGAAATCTACGTAAACTCACACGTCTTGAGAGCTTACTCCTATTATTTCAACTTCTACATAAGAATTCTTTTTACAGTGTAAATTTGCTATTTATTACAGCAATCAGAGGTATCCATTGAAAATCTACAAGTGACAAAAGAGACTGTCTCTGGACATTCCTCTTCTGTAGCTTCTCAGACCATACAGGAGAGGGATGAATAATCACAATTGTAATTATGGACTAGTAACTCCTAGTGGGAAATTACAATCTGAGTACAAATTTGACTCTCAGAAGACTCGATGACATTTCTATGGCACTGGATGTAACCACTACCTGACTAATTAATACTTTAAAGGGGAAATATTCTACAGGGAGGAAATCCTAAAGAAGGGAATAATTTTCTGTGGTTCTAATGAACTTTCTCAGAAATCTTGGCCTCAGAAGAAATTCTTATTTAGTGAGGTAATGCTTTAGAGACAATTTTTTAAGATTTATATTTCATAATTTTCACGGAAAGAATTTGTGGAGGATACCTGAACAAAAGTGACATGCCACGATCCAGGTACCTCTTCCAGCAGGTTATAAACATGCTTGTACTGATGTACATAGGTTGTATTGTTATTAGAAACTTTGGTCCTTGGGACAGTGAGGAAGAAGGAAAAGCTCCAGTTGAACAAAGGTAAGCATTGGGTCTTCTTTGTCTTGACAATTTCCCAGCACCCAAAGATATATAAATCTTAGTGCCAGAGAGAAGCCCTAATAGCTTTCTCCTTTCAGCCCTAATTGTTGGCATCAAGTAAGGAAAGAAATGAAAGAATGTTCAGTGAAACTGAGATGTGTATTTGCATGATTTCTGGACAGACACACAAACTGTAGATGGAGGATGGGGAAGTAGAGATTTCATAAAAATAGCAAGAGAAGTTGGAACTCTGTCCATGCCTTGTTATATATTCTTTCAACAACAAGTAATTCTAGTTATTCCTCTGTAAATGGGAATTATTTATTATAATTATAATCATTATTATTATTCCTCTGAAAAAGATGCATTAGTTGATAGTGTCAACTTTGACTTTTTTTCTTACAGAATCTACTTAAGAAGCCAATGGATACGGAAAACCACAGTTCAGTGACTGAGTTCGTTCTTCTGGGACTAACAGACCAACCTGAACTCCAGCTGCCCCTGTTTCTGCTGTTCCTGATGAACTATGCAGCCATCCTTCTGGGAAACATGAGCTTAATGAGTCTCATTTTTCTGAATTCTCACCTTCACACTCCCATGTATTTTTTCCTTTTCAATCTGTCCTTTATAGATTTCTGTTATTCCTATGTATTTTCCCCAAAAATGCTGATCAATTTTATTTCAGAGAGGAACACCATCTCCTTCACAGGTTGCATGACTCAATTGTTTTTCTTCTGCTTTTTTGTCAACACTGAAAGTTATGTGTTGACAGTCATGGCCTATGATCGCTATGTGGCCATTTGTAAGCCTCTGATGTACAATGTTGTCATGTTACCTAGGATCTGCTGTCTGATGATATCTGGTTCATACCTGATAGGATTCTCTAACGCCATGGTCTTCACGGGTTTTATGCTAAGGGTCAACTTTTGTGATTCCAACATCATCGACCACTACATGTGTGACATCTTTCCCCTCCTTCAGCTCTCCTGTAGTAACACCTATGTCAATGAGCTTGTGAGTACTGCTGTAGCGGGTACAGCTATCATTTCCTGTTGCCTCATTATCTTAATCTCATATGCTATGATTCTTCAAAATATCATTCATATGTCATCAGCTAAGGCTTGGTCCAAAGCCATGAGCACTTGTGGGTCTCACATAATAACTGTCAGTCTGTTTTATGGATCTGCGCTCCTTGCTTATGTCAAGCCATCATCTGATGAAACTGTAGGTCAGGGGAAATTTTTCTCAGTGTTCTATACTTCTTTGGTGCCCATGTTGAATCCTGTCGTCTATAGCCTCAGGAATAAGGATGTCAAACTTGCTGTGATGAAAACCATGAGGAGAATCACAAAGAACTGAACCCTTGGAACTTCGTGTAGTACTAGCTTGCTGTGCACCCCCTTGTCTTTTTTACTATTTATCTTCTATTATTTTTGTTCTCCTCATTTATATATACTGTCAGTCTGATTTCTACTATAGATAACATATTTTCTTTTCACGCACTGTAACTCTGTGTGCTCCTGTTTTGTATTTTAGAATCTATGTCATTCCAAGGTGTTGTTCACTGACTATCAGATTGAGACACTCTTCGCTCACTGTGTGTAAGACAGCACGCCAACTACCCTTTCCTGTACATATTCTTGTGTCAGGAAATCCGTGAACTAGTTTGCTGTTTTTAGTTTTCAGTTTTTTCTTACTTTTTAGAAATTTCTTCATAGATATAATCCATGATTTGTTAACTTTATTACTTACAAATTCATCTTAGAGATCAGAAATTATACAAACTGTAGGAATGGCATGACTGTCAAATTCACAGAAATTATTTTGGTCCCTTTACAAATGTTTCTTTTTTGACACTTTTAACTTCCAATCTGTAATGGAATTTCTTAACTTATTAAAGTTTTATTTTTATACATATTTGAACAAGTATTAGGCCTATTCCTCTGACAGTTTTTCCAGTTGCTCATTTATGACAGTAATTCAGGAAATTAATATTTGGTTATGAATTACAATTTAACTCTCAATATTTTGACCCTTATATATGGAATTAATATTAATGTTTTATTGATTTCAGAATTTCCTAGAACTTGTTTTGATTGCATTTAGACTCTCTTCTTCTTTCAAATGCCTTTCTATGCTCTCCTTCCCTTTATTGTTTTACATTATTATCTACACATGTAATTAATTAATTAATTAATTCAATTTTTATTTTATAAAGCCCTATCAATTCTATTTTATGTATCCCAAGTGCTCCTGAATATAGGTACATGGATCTGGAGCCTGCTCAACATTCCATGAATTACAGGAATAAGAAAAAATGAGTCTCTCTCCCTCTCCCATCATCAACCAGCTGCCAATATATTCTCAGCTAGGGTTGGTCTTCCTTTCCACTTCCTCCATCCATTATTGGTCCGTACCCTGCTTGGGTTTGTAGAAGTCTAATATGTAGCACCATGGGCTTACATGTGTAACTTTCACGTGGTTTCCAGACAATACAGTTTCCTTGCATATTCAGTGCCTCTGGTTCTTACAATCTTTCTGCCCCTCTTTCACAATTATTCCTGAATTCTCAGAGGATAAGGGTGATATAGGGATCACAGTTTGGTCTGAGAACCCCACAGTCTTACTTTCTGTATCTTGACTATTTGGGTTGCTTGTCATCTGTTACAGTAACTGTTTCTGGTGAGAGTTGAGGGATGCATTAATCTATGGATTATACCAATAAGTCATTGTGATTCAGTTTAATATTTGTCTAGTTAGCAGAACTGCAGTAATTAGCCGCTCTTCTACAGTCTATGTTTTGTCTAGGCATTGATTCTTGTAAAGTCTGGTATTGATCCCTATTTTGAATTGGCCTTAAATCTGATTAGAAGATGATTGGATATTTTCATAATATTTGGGCCACATTTGCAGCATGGGAATATTTTGCTAAACCAGTCATACTGAGGTTCAAGGGTTCACAGTTGGAGAAGGCTGATAATTACCTTTCTTTGTCAGTAATATGCATAGTTCCTTCCAGTACTATAAAAGCCAGCAAACAGAGATGTAACTTCTAGGTCAGTATCTGCTTGATTTCTCCTTGTTTGTTTGGACACACATATATAATGTCTTCAGTAATAGGGTCTTAGTGTCTAGTTCTGGTATGTAAGTAAGAGGATTGCCAAAATACAGTAATGTTTGAGGATCTAGGAGATGTCTCTTGACAACAAATTCAAAAGAGAAGACAATTATATATGTATTTTTTATGATTGTTTTTTAAAATCACATACGTTTCTTTCTCCAGAGAAAGTGGCATAACAATATCCATAGTATTTCCTCTGTTGCCTAAAATGGATACTCTTTTACTTAAAAATAAGTTAACTTAGTTCTAAAAATCAAACACAAGACTGATGGACTTAAGAATTAGTGGAATAGGGAATGCATTTTTTAAAACTGTGATTCTAAAGATCAAAAATCTTCTACCACTGTATTTATTTTGAATTTACCTCTATCTTTCTGGGTATTGTTCATCTATGTGAAGAAAAGATTGTTTGAATTCTATAAGGCGATTCAAGTAATGACAGAGTACTCAATATCATATATATTTTATATATTATAAATAAATATATGGAAAGTAAGAATTATGAAGAAACAGAATTTCACGAGAATTGTTCCAAATAATTTTTAAAAATTGGCTATTCTATGAGAATATGGGTCCAGAGAGTACATTTACAATTCTGAAGGCCAAGTAAAAATGGATATTTCAATAAGGAGATACATGTTAAATTCAAACAAGCAGAGTGAGTGTCAAGATGACATTTCATCATATTCTCATTCATTCGTGATTGTTCTTTTGGGATAATGGGGCTTATGGGTTTAGTAAAGACTTTGTGGTGAGTCATGCCACCTCTATCACAGTTAATATACATTTTAAGAGGTCTTTGGGGTGTTATAGTTTATTTTAACGGAATGTGATTTTATTGATCCTATAAACAAGTAGTAAGTTGAATTGGACAGCATTTTCTTATTGAGGAGAAGGTAAATTGTAGCAGATGCTGTTCAGTGAATGTTGTGACTTTCTCTGGGAAGATAATAATAAATTTCTAGAGTAATGAAATGACTTGACACACATCTGGCTTGGTGAAACAAAGAATTTACTGCACTTACTCATGGCGGCCTAGAGAAGGGGCTATTGCAAATATTTGAGAACTCTAAGGCAGATGCCTCACTGAAAAACACACAGAAAGTAACACTTTAAACTGTATCACTGAAACTCCTTGTCCTACTTAAAATCA
Source organism: Eospalax fontanierii (assembly GCA_035773235.1). NCBI lineage: Eukaryota > Metazoa > Chordata > Mammalia > Rodentia > Spalacidae > Eospalax > Eospalax fontanierii. The sequence goes on along the minus strand of CM069539.1, from coordinate 28,055,883 downwards.
GTCATACTTTACAGTTGTCTTTTCCTTATTATTTATTGCTAATATATTCTTAGGGCAATACCTTGTGAATATTGAGTTTTTCAAGCTTCTCGAATACTATGAGTTCCTTATTTTTCTTACAAGAACGACTATTTCAATTCCAAGGTAATAACTACATAATAGTGATAATTAGCCTGGTTAGTGGACAGTGGATATTTGAACTTTAATATTTCTATCAGTCATCTTTCCGTATTTCTAAGCTTTTTGTTTTAGAAATATATGCTTGGAGAAAATAATGTATGTTAAAAACTTTCAACTATTCTGACCTAAATTACTGGTAATAGAGAAGTATTTATTTATTGATCTAGGAATGCTGATCTGATTATCACTATGTGTTTGATTTCACAAGAACAGCCTGAATGCCCAACGTTATCTTTTGTTTTTCTTTGTTATTCATTGTTAAGCAGAGTTGTGAAAGGTTTGAAATTTTATCAGAAGTACATATTTTAATAAGCATACAAGTCTTATTAAACATATATTATGTATATAAAATTCTTATTTACAAATTGGTACTCAATTAAATGCGAATGTGAGTCACAAGAACAGCATATAAAATGTGGGTTGGATTCTGTGATGTAGTCAGCAGTACAGTCTGGCAAGAACAAATCAGAAAACAGCCTGGCTCAGTTTTGTGACTAAATAGGCTCTCTTTACATGTCTAATTGCATGTATTGTCCCAGGAAATTGAAGTGATGTATTGTTTTAACCAAATCCATATTCATACTATTCATCACTAAAATATAGACCAAGGAGTTCAAAAATTATCATGGATAGCAAATTAGGAAAAAGATAATGTTAGAGAAAAGATAATGTTAGAAAACTTACTAATTGGTTAAGTGCAGAGTGTGTGGAGGTACTGATTGCAACAATGGACTTTGAAAATTTCCGGTGTACTGATTTCCGGTGATATGGAGAGCACACGGATTTCTACTCTTCTTTTACCATGACTTCCTCTTGCATGTAAGAACCGAATAACTTGTACCAAAACCTGACATTAGCACACTTTAAGATTTTTAAAATAATGGTTGAATTATGTTGATTTATGAACATTATGCATCAACAGTATAAGTAGAAATGTCCTTATGTTCAACTGTGAAAGAAAATGTAAAATTACATGTCTTAGAAACAACATTTTTCTGCCCCAGGAATGGTGTTTGTTTATCCAAATAATTCATTCTACATCCAAAAGAAATAAGGTCTACTTAAAATCGTGTTTTGAATCCATCTAGGTTTTTAAGAGTTTCTCTCCACAGTTCTTGGCTATCTCTCTTCATAAATAAGCATTACAACAGAACATTTCAGTCACATGTGTCTAAGATGAATGAATTGTGCCAACGTCAGTCAGATCAATATTGCACTTTTGGATTTTCAGGTAGCTACTTTGAGATATTGCTGCCTAGGAAGATTTATGTTGCATCAAGAATAGAAAGATCTGATATACCAGCTTTCCATGGCTTTTTCAGGAGAAAAACCATTATAATAACGTGACACTGTGTGCTCCATTACATCACCCAACATCTAGACAGAGCTGTAGAAGTCACAGAGGAGGCTGGTGTCCATTGTGGGCAGGAGGTCCTTTGGGCTGCTGTTGCAGTTTTTGCTTCAGGTGCTATTTCTATGGTAGTGGTAGGTGAGGCAAGAATTCCTGAGTGTCATCACTCTAGGCAGGAGCTCCAACCCTCCCTACCACCAGAATAGATGCCTCTGTCAATTTCCTGCTTATCCAAGTCTTTCTGTGGCCTCTGAAACAGATACAGGGTGATAATGCCCAATGTTACAAGTTCTCTGCTAATTAAGATTTTTCGATTTGGTTTTAGAACTATTATGAGTTTGAAAAGTGAAAATGATTTAAAAATTTTCAAAGTCCGTTGTTGCAATAAAAGAAAGACATTGTGTAATAAGTGTGATTCAATTTCTGTGTTTTAAATGCTGCTAATCAACATTAGGCACTCTGTTGGATTCTACATGTGTGAATAGACAGAGCTTTTTTTCTGTACCGTTTCAACTTATAACCTGAGGGTAGAATGAGGATTAGCAGAGTATGGATGGTGTGGTTGGAAAAGTACAGAGAGATGTTAGGTGAAATATACACAGATGCTTTTAGAAGAAGCTTTTTTATCCTGTTGGCATATTGGGGCAACAGCACTCAGTAGTCTTTGTCTTATGAGTTCTCATCCAGGGAGGCCCAGTGCTCAGCTCCACCCCCGACTAGGTTTGAACCCAAGAATGCTCTCTTAGAGAAATTAATTTATTCTGGATTATTTACAAAGGATTTATTTCCAGAGAGAGAGACAGAAATTTGTATGGGGGAGCCAGCATTTTGACCAGAAGTCTGGTGGAACTCTGGCACACACAGCCCAGATGGAGACCAGCAGCACAGCTCCCTCATCTCCATCTCAGGTTTTGCCTCTTTTTTCCACTAGAACCTCCCACTTAAGTCATTGGTTAGTTGGCTGTCAATCACATTTGGAGACATATCTCCTGATGCCAAGAGAGAAACAGTAAATTTATCCCACAATTCACCCCTTTTCTCTCTGGCTCTTACAAAACTTTCTATCATCCTCTTCCTCTAGTCCCTGAGCCACAAGAGCAAGGGTTTGGGAGGGGATAACAGGCACAGGATGATGTTCTTTCCACTGTGGCATGGATTATCATCTGCTTCAGTGATACTCCTTCTACTATAACAACACAACAAGTGTAAAATACAACAACAAAAGTAACATCCACACAAATACCGAATGGCCTAAGTGATGGGCATAAACAAAAATGCTTAGGCAGCACCTAAGAAGGTTCATCATATCCGTCTTGCAAACAATTACAGAAGCTACTTTATGGGGACCTATAACTCCCCCCATCATCACTGGGGGTTGACTTTTTTTCCTGATCCAAATCCAATTATAAATATGCTGGGGGTGCACATACTAGAGAAACATCTATTACACCAATAGAGACATCTTGTGTGGCATCTCACAGTGAAGCAAGCAAGATGTGTCATTAAGCAGAGCTTTTCAGGACCATTTTGTCATAGTGGCCTGCATAGCACTTTGAAGGCCAATCATTCATTTGTGGGGAGTTTTCAGCTCGGTCCCAGCTAGATCTCTCTTTTCCATGCTCAAACCATGTTACATCTTCAGTAATAGGGCCTTACCATCCACTTCCAGTGTGCAACCGACATTGTAATGTGGTAATTGCATTTGTTTTGGTACAAGGGGACTTCCAAGGCTCCCTTGGCCAACAGCTCACAGGGACCGGTCAACCCACACCTGGTACTCTAATTACTTTTCAAAAATCATATGAAGTATCCCTTTACACTTTGGCATCTATAGGCCTAGGTCCATACATGTCCCAGAATTTCTCAGCTCTACTTAACCCTTGTACTGTGTACAAGTTACAGCTCATTCTTGTTTCTTCAGTTGTACTTGACATCTCTCAACTGGATTTCACAGCTGTAAAACACTCAGAAGTTAAATATATATATATACGTTTTATTTGCATCATCTGTTTTTCTCAACAGATCCATATACACATGTAAATTAGTCAGTCTGTCAGTCTTTCATTGTCTTTAGTTATGGTCTGGAAACCATTTATTGTCCTGGAGTTCTCACATGGAACCTCCATGCATCCCGTTATCCTTGATAACTTCATTGGGCTGGCCCAAACTGCCAGGTCTATATAGGGACAAGAGGGAATAAGGCTCCTCTTACTCCTGTTACACCTATTGTTTTCCAGGGCCAGGTAGACTCTGGGTCTGAGTTCTGGCTCAAGCCACACCTGTTTTCTCTCCATTGAACATACCTGGCTGTTGGGAGAGGTTCTGGCAGGACAAACTTTCTCCATCAATCATAGTAGAGAAATGTACCCTATTTACTCTGCAGTGGTTAATAACCACTACTGGAATAATTTTTTTTTCATGTTCACCTTTTATGAACCGTTTCTCAGGTCTTAAAGCCTCCTGAAGGAGCTTTAGCACAGAATTTGACTTTTAATCACTTCTAATCAATCTTTTCTTTAGAAATTTATGCTAGACACAAGTGTTGCCATATTTGTCTATGAGAAACCCAAGCAGACCTCCTTCTGTGTTTTTTTCTGTTTTATACATCTTTTAGATTGTTCTATTCCTCTAGAGACATATTTTACATGCTAGTTTAAGACTTAACACGGACCCTAAACCTCCATTCCAATGTTGAATTCTTTGTTCAATGAATCCTTCATTAAATCTCTAACGAACACAGTCCTATCTGGTCCTGCGAAAGGGGGGCATCATATATTGCTTTCCTTATACCCTGTTCTCTCAGCAGTGCCTATCCCCTTTTATTTTTCTCCAGCTCCTGATATTCATGGAAAGCTCCACTGGTGATAGCTAATGGCTCACACAAGCCAGTCCATCAGAGACTGCTTCCCCTTGTACTGCCTCAGGTTACGCAGCCTAAATCTCAAGGAGGGATAAGCGGTTATATTGCTGAGCTTTCCTGCCTCTGCAGCTCTTAAAATAATCCCAATGCTCCAATGTCCCACAGCCTTACAAGCCAGGTAGCTAAGGGCTCCTTCGTGGTAGGTTTGAACGTCCTTCCTACCTCCAGCAGCTCTAGGGCTGAGAATCCTTTATTCACTACATTCTCATGCTCATTAAGGCCTCTAACAGCAGGCTGACATCTGTAGTTTTTCTTTTATTGTATTACAGGTCAAACCTGAGGGACACTTTTAACTTCTTCTGGATTACTACTTCATTGCTGCCTGATACTATCTACAGGTTTCATGTCCTAGGGTTCCAGGATGTGTCTTGTATTATCAACCTGACCTGGGTTTTCATCCCTTTTCAACCTGCTAGCTGTTAAATACAGCGGGCTAAAACTTGTATCTCCTTTTCTCTTTTATTCCATTTGCTAGTAAGGTCAGAGTCTAGTATTGAAGAAGTAAGTCTCATATCTTTCTCTTGATCTAATTCATCTCTCACACTTTGAGTCTCTCTCTGGGCTACAACCTCAGCCTGAGATTGCCATCCTGGTATTTGCCCCATCAGTCTCATCTGCTTAGGCGACTTCACTTTAGTTACACATTTCACTGTAATCTGCCCTATCCCCTCAATGGCCCCAACATGTACTAGTCCTATGGGAAAACCCATATCAAAATTTCTTCTGCCCATTCTCTTTCCCTAGCTGGTTCCCACAATAGCAGTGGCCACATAAATCCTTTTCCTGGAAGCATTATCCTTTCCTCAATTGGTCCTGCTCTAGTATGCCATTCTGTCTTATGAATTCACTTTCAGTGAGGCCCGAACTTAAGCCCTCACCCTCCACTAGGTTTGAACCCATTGAGGGAACAGAGAATGCTCTCTTAGTGAAATTAATTTATTCCAGGTTATTTACAAAGGATTCATCCCTGGGAAGAGAGAGACAGAAATTTCGTATGGCGAGCCAGCATTTTGATCAGAAGTCCTGAGGACCTCTGACACTCACAGCACAGACAGAGACCAGCCGAGCTGCTTCCTCATCTCCTTTCCAGCTTTCACTGCTTTTTCTCCCGCTTATGTCATTGGTTTGTTGGATATCAATCACATTTGGAGGCATGTCCCTTGAGGTCAAGAAAGAAACTGTAAATTGATCCCACAGTCCTCTCTTGTATATTTAAATGGCTGATAGATTTTTAAAAATCTCAGCAGAGATAAATAAATTATAAAGTAGTGTGAGTGATATTTTTCAGGACTTAATTATTTTACAATGATTTATCTATTACTATATTACTTTGTTTCCTTAAATATGTACAATTTCTTTTGTGAATCAAAAGTGAGTAATAAACTATCATTTTGCATACCCAATTTCATATTTTTTATGACTATAAATGATTTAGAGATACAATCTCTAAAATCACAGTGAAAACCCAGCCACAGTGGCACATCCACAAACTGCAATAACTCAGGGGATTAGGGAAGGAGGAACATAATTTCCATAGCCTGGAATACTTAGGGAATTCTAGGCCTGATAGACTAGGAAGAGATACCCCATCTCATAAACAAAGTGTCAAGAACAGCAATGACAAATAACAATTATCAGTGATAGAAGAAGAACAACTCCTGGACAAGACTATTATAAATAAACCATGTGTAACACAAGTTTGTAAACTCAGTATTATAGAGGTAGGAGAATCATGAATTCACAGCCTGCTTGGACTACATAGCAAGATCATGTCTCAAAATGTTAATCAATTAATATTAAAAAGAAACTTAAAATAAGTGTTTTACACACAAATTTGTTTATGAAGAGTTCCGGAGACATTGTTCAATGTAAAGGGCAAAGTCCTCAATTGAAAAATCACCATTTTATTTGCCATGGTCAAGAATTCTCCAATACAGCTGACTGGTGTAAATCTCTCAGGAACCTGTGCTCTCTGATCTGGCAGGTGTTTCTCTCCTAGAGAGAATCTATTTTTCTCAGGTCCAGTGGTATTTGATTTTCTCTCTTTCCTATAGCATTTTATTTATTTATTTATTATTTTATTTATTATTTATTTATTATTCATTTATAATAGCCAATAAAAATAAATAAATGCATGCATATATTCATACATACCTGGAAATAAACATAATTCAAAAAACAAAATGCCTTTTCAATAAAAAAATTGTGATACTAAAGAGAAACATTGAGGAAGATATGAACGGAAGGACTCCTCATGCTCACGGATTGGAAAAATTAATACTGCAAAAATGGTCATCCTACTATAAGCAATCTACAGATTCAATGCCATGCTAAGACAAATACCTGGGCAATTCTTCACAGACACAGAAATAATAATCTCACATTCTATATGATTGAACAGCTAAAACAAACTTGAACAACAATAACAAAAATCTGTGAGAATGCTCACTGTGCCTAATTCTGAACAATATTACAGAGCCATGCAATAAAAACCATATCATACTTGCAGAAAAGTGTCACATCGATCAAAGGAACAGATTAAAGGGTAGAGATACAATTTCATAAACATGTGGCTACCTGATTTGGGCAAAAGATCCAAAAATGTTCTTTGAAGGAAAAATTGTATTTTCAACAGATGGTGATATGAAACCTACAATTAAAATGGAGAAAAAAGAAACTATGTTCCTATCTCTCATCCTGCACAATGCTTAATGGCAAATTGATCGGGAACTTCAGCATAAGAGCTGATACTCTGAAGCTGCTAGTGAATAAGAATAGACTCTGTAGGCCTATCTTGAGAACTTCTAAATAGGACTCTCGTAGTATATAAAGTAAGATCAGCAACTGAAAAGTGTCATCTCATAAAAGTACAAAGTTCCTGTAGAGCAAAGGCAACTGTCAATTAAGTAAAGGGGCAGCCTGGATATTACAATCAAATATTTGTCAGTTAAACAATAGGGAGTTAGTATCTAGACTATAGAAAGAATTTAAAACACAGAACAATAGGAGCTGTTGCTACTTCTCTTGGTTCCTCACCATAGGTAGATTGTAGATATTATTGCTGAACACACTGTTCAAGTTGAATGCAGGATATAGTCAAATCAAACTGCTGGTGCCCAGAAAATTCTTCCTGATAATTAGCTCACATAGTGCTATAAGGTACCATGAATGCTTCTGAAGAAGACAAAAATCAGTGATCTAATCTAACTTTGGAAGCTGCATGTCGTAATACTGATCTGCTGGAAAATTGTGCCCATTGGTACAATACTGTTATGATGGTATGTGAGAGGCCAACTACTTTCTCCCGAGATAATGACCTATTCCAAAAGAGTTAGTTCAGACCAGAAAAAAGTACCTCATCAAATGTCCATTACAATAGTAATCATAGGCCCTAGGAGGCCTCAAGTCTACTGTTTTTGTCTTGTGAAATGCTGTCAATCTTCCTTATATAAATCCTTACATATTCTTACTGCCCCCAGCTTTCATCAGATCAACTTCTTTTTGAAGTGAGTTATGGTTTGTGCAGAGATTCGTGACTTGTCAAAGTGCCCAGTATAAATTATACTTTGGGCCCAGTTGTAGATGAGTAATCTATATGAACATCTCGCTGTCCAAGGGAATTTCAAGTAGGAAGCAGAAAAAGATAAGAATAGGCAGCTGGGAAGAATCTGTGAAAGGCTTGCTTCTGAACAGACATGGTTGTTCCCGTCATCAACTACTACACATGACAGCAAAATTAGTTCCCTCAGATGGGAAGATTAGAAATTTGACTTATCTGTGTAAGACATGCATCAGCATAAGAGGAACAAACATTCATTATTCCCTCTGACCGTGTTTGATGCAGTTCCAACATGTTACATGAGTCCCATCTATTTGTATTAAAACATAATGCAATATTTCTTCTACTATATTTAGAAATTCTACTATTCTTTTTACAAATTGAACACCCCCTGAAATTTATAACTAAGAACTTTAGCATTGGCTTATAATTAAAGCCCTTTTATGAGTTTATCTTATAGGCATACATAAAAATTCATGAAATAATTAGATGTAACTAAGTGTCAGGGACATTTACAGTGTTATAGACAGGAAGCCAAGAGAGATCAGTCTTTGTTTTTCAGCCTCTGCAGAAATGTTATTCTTGTGGTCTAATGTGTGTATGTGTGTGTGTGTGTGTGTGTGTGTGTGTGTGTGTGCATGTCTGTGTCTGTGTCTGTGTGTCTGTCTGTGTCTGTGTGTGTTGCATAAATCAGAAATGCTCATGGAAAAGCTAGAAATGATAAGTGATCCTGTCACTAGACAAAGTTGCAGACTTCTGCAAAGCACAGCAGAGAAGCAACAGGAATATTCACAATTCTATGACATAGTGTAGGTATTCCTGGTGGGAAATTAAATCTTGCATAGAACTTTAAATCTCAAAAGATGCAATGTTAGCTTTTTATACCTCTGGATGTAAGTACAAGTTCAGTAATTTACACTCTCAAGGGGCCCATCCTACCGGGAAGAAATCATAAGGAAGAGAATAATTTTATGGAGTTCTAATAAATATTCTCAGACAGCTTCACCTTGAATAGATATGATTTTAGTGAGGTCATGCTTTGGAGATTCATATAAGATTGTTATTTTATTTTGCATGGATGAAAATAATCTTGTGGAGAATTTCTCAAATAAAAATCACATCGAATTCCTCTAATGTACTTTTGAAAACAGCAGGTACAAAGCTTGTCTACACAGACTTCCACAATTGTTTCAGTCAGTAGAAATGTTGCCCTCAGATCAGTAGGGAACGAAGGGACTAGAGGTAGGGAAAGTAGGCACTGGGTCATCTATCTTAACAATTTCCCTTCAAACTTGAAGATATAAAAATGTTATGTTCAGAGGGGTTTAAATATGATTACAATGTATTGTGTGAAATGCACAAAAATTCAATAAAAATATACAATTGAAAAAATTCTCACATTCTGGAGGAAATGCCTTATAATTTGATTATTTCAACATTGATTATTAGAAAAGAAAAATGAAAGAGATGACATTATATTCAGAGAAATGGTGATGTCTTGCTGCATAATTCCTGGGCAGAAACGCACATCATGTGTCCTGGAAAGAGAAAGCGGTGAGTCTTACAAACCATCATCTATCTGTATTTGGGGCTCTTTTTATGCCATGCTGTGTGTTCCCTCAACTGGTTTATAAATCTCTACTTCTAGCCATCCCTTTTGAGTCAATGATGAATTTCTTATTATTTTAACCTTCTCTTCTTATCCTTACAGATTGTACTCATGAAGCACATGGTCATGGACAATGACTCTTCAGTGACTGAGTTCATTCTTCTGGGACTAACAGACCAACCTGAGCTCCAGCTGCCCCTGTTTGTGCTGTTCCTGATGAACTATGCAGCCATAGTGCTGGGAAACATGAGCCTAATATGTCTCATTTTTCTGAATTCTCACCTTCACACGCCCATGTATTTTTTCCTTTTCAATCTCTCCTTCATAGATTTCTGTTATGCCTGTGTCTTTACTCCAAAAATGCTGATGAATTTTATTTCAGAGAGGAACACCATCTCCTTCACAGGCTGCATGATTCAACTGTTTTTCTTCTGCTTTTTTGTCAACTCTGAGAGTAATGTGTTGACAGTCATGGCCTGTGATCGCTATGTGGCCATATGTAAGCCTCTGATGTACAATGCTGTCATGTTACCTAGGATCTGTTGTCTGATGATATCTGGTTCATACCTGATAGGATTCTCTAATGCCATGGTCCTCACAGGTTTTATGCTAAGGCTCAAGTTTTGTGATTCCAACAGCATCGACCACTACATGTGTGACATCTTCCCCGTCCTTCGGCTCTCCTGTAGTAACACCTATGTAAATGAGCTTGTGAGTACTGCTGTGGTGGGTACAGCTATCATTTCCTGTAGCCTCATTATCTTAATCTCATATGCTATGATTCTTCAAAATATCATTCATATGTCATCAACTAAGGCTTGGTCCAAAGCCATGAGCACTTGTGGGTCTCATATAATAGCTGTCAGTCTGTTCTATGGATCTGGGCTCCTTGCTGATGTCAAGCCATCATCTGATGAAAATGTAGGTCAGGAGAAATTTTTCTCAGTGTTCTATACTTCTTTGGTGCCCATGTTGAATCCTCTCATCTATAGCCTCAGGAATAAGGATGTCAAACTTGCTGTGATGAAAACGATTAGGAGAATCACAAACTCACTGAACCCTTGAGACTTCATGTAGCACTATCAGTACTAGGTTGCTGTGCCCCACGTTGTCTATTTTTAATTCTTATCTTCTATTGTTTCTGCTCTCCTCATTTATATATTGTCAGTCAGATTTTTTCTATAGGTAACATATTTTCTTTCCACCATGCACTGTAACTCTGTGTGCTCCTGTTTTATATTTTAGAATCTTTGTCATTCCAAAGTGTTGTTCATTGACTATTAGATTGAGATACTCTTTGATCACTGTGTCTAAGGACAGCATGCCCACTAACCTTTCATTTATATCTTCTTTGTGTAAGGAAATCTATAAAGTAGCTTGCTGTTTTCAGTTTTTTCTTACTTCTTAAAATTTCTTCATAGATCTAATACCTGATGTGATGGATTTATTCCTTCCAAATTCATTCATAGATATCAGAATTTGTAGGAATGGCATGATTGTAAAAATCACAGAAATCATTTAGGTCCCTTAAGAAATGTTTCTTTTTCTACACTACAGTTAAGTCCTGAACTGATTATAGTAAGCGTTTATTTGAACATGCATTAGGTCTATTCCTCTGACAGGTTGTTCAGTACCTCATTTATGACAATAATTCAGAAAATTAATATTTGGTTATGGATTACAATTTAACTCAATATTTTGAGTCTTATATGTGAAATTTTTATTAATGTTTTATTGATTTATCAATTTCATAGAACTTTTTATGATTGCATTTTCACTCTCTTCCCCTCTGAAATGCCTTACTATGCTCTCCCTCTCTTTTATTGTCTTACATTATTATCTACACATGTAATTCATTAGTCAATGTATTTGTTCAAGTTTATTTTATAAAACCCTATCAATTCTAATTCATGTATCCCAAGTCCTCCTGAATGTAGGTTCATGATCTGGAGTCTGCTCAACCTTCTAGGCTTTACAGGAATAAAAAAAAAATGACTCTCTTTCCCTATCCCATCATCAACCAGCTGCCAATATTCTCAGTTAGGGCTGGGTCTTCCTGTCTACTTCCTCCATCCATTATTGTCCCATACCTTGCTTGGATTTGTACAAGTCTAATACATAGCACCGTGGGCTCACGTGTGTAACTTCCTCACGGTTTCCAGACAATAATATAATTTTCTTGCATTTATCCATGGCCTCTGGTACTTACAATCTTTCTGCCCCACTTTCCCAATAATTCCTGAGTTAACAGGTTAGAAGGGAGATATAGGTATCACAGTTTGTTCTGAGAACCCCACAATCTTACTTTCTGCATCTTAACAATTTGTATTAATTTTCTTCTGATACAATAACTGTCTCTTGTGAGAGCTGAAGAATGCACTAATTTATGGATCTACCAATAAGTCATTGTGATTCAGTTTATTATTTATCTAGTTAGCAGAACTGCAGTAATAGCCTTTCTCTTATAGTCTCTGATTTATCCACGCATGGGTTTTTGTACTGGTAACAAAGTCCAGCATTGATTCCCTTTTGTCACTTGGCTTTAAATCTGATTAGAAAATGATTGGATATTTTCATAATATTTGGGCCACCTGGCACCATTGGAATATTTTGCTAAACCAGTCGTACTGTAGCTTACAGTGTTCACAGTTGGAGAAGGCTGATGATTACATTTTTTTGTCAGTAATATGCATAGTTCATTCTAGTACTCTGAAAGCCAGCAAACAGAGATTTAACTTCTAGGTCAGTATCTGCTTGATTTTTCCTTGTTTGTTTTCTGACACACATATATACTGTCTTTAGTAATAGGGTCTTAGTGTTTAGGTCTGGTATGTAAGTGAGAGAATTGGCAAAATACAGTAAAGTTCATGAATCTAGAAGATGTCTCTTGACAGCATATTCAAAAGGGAAGATAATTATATATGTATTTGCATTATTGTTTTTTAAAATCATATATGTTTCTGGCTCCAGAGACAGTGACATAACAATGTCTAGATTATTTCCTCTCTTGCCTAAAATGGATACTCTTTTACTTAAAAATAAGTTAAGTTAGTTCTAAAACTCAAACAAAACTGATCTACTTAGGAATTAGTGGTATAGGGAATAAAAGTTTTTAAACTGTGATTCTAAAGATCAAAAATTCTCTAACACTATACTTATTTCTGGATTTGCCTCTATTTTTCTGGATATTTTTCATCTGCATGAAGAAAAGATTGTTTGAATTCTATAAGGTAACACAAGAAATGACAGAGAACTCAATATCATATATGTTTTATATCTTATAAATAAATACATGGAAGAAAGCATTAGGAAGAAACAGTGAATTTCAAGAGCATTGTTCCAAATAACTAAAAAATATTGACTACTCTATGTGAATACGGGTCCAGAGAGTGTATTTACAATTTTGAAGTCCAAGTAAAAACACATACTTCAACAATGAGACACATGTTAAAAAGGGACAAGCAGGGTGAGATTCAAGAGGACATATCACCATGTTCTCTGGGATGATGGGGCTTATGATTAACTCTTTGTCATGCCACCTTTAACACAGTTAATATACATTTTAAGAGGTTTGTGAGGTATTATATTTTATTTGAATGGATTGTGATTATATTCTTCCTATAATCAAGTAGTTAGTTGAATTGAACAACATTTTCTTATTGACAAGAAGATAAATTGTATTAGATGCTTCTCAGTGAATGTTGTAGCTTTCTCTGGAAAGAAAATAATATATTTCTAGACTAAAGAAATGACATGTCACACATGTGGCTTGGTGAAACAAAGAATTTACTGCACTTACTTACAGCAGCCTAGATAAGAGGCTACTGAAAACCTCTAGGAATTCTAAGGCAGATGCCACACTGAAAAACACGCAGAAAGTAACACTTTAAAGCTGTATCACTGAAACGCCTTGTCCAACTTAAAATCAGTTATACTTTACAGTTATCTTTTCCTTATTTTTTATTGCTAATATATTCTTAGGGCAACACCTTGTAAATATTTACTTTTTTGAGCTCCTTGAATATTATGAGTTCCTTCTCTTTCTTAAAAGAAGGAATGTTTAATTCCAAGGTAATAATTGCATAATAGTGATGATTAGCTTAGTTAGCAGACAGTGGATATTTAAACTTTAACGTTTCTATCAGTGTTCTTTCAAGATTTCTAAACTTTTTGGTTTTGAAATATATACTTGGAGAAAATGATATATGCTAAAAACTTTTAACCATTCTGACCTAAATTGCTGGTAATAGAGAAGTATTAATTTATTGGTATTACTGATCTGATTATCACTATGCATTTGATTTCTCAGGAATAGCCTGTGCCAAATTTTCTCTTCTGTTTTTCTTTGTTATTCGTTTTCAACAGAGTTGTGACAGGTTTGAAACATTGCATGGTTGGAGTTTCAGATAGCTACTTGTGAAATTGTTGCATAGAAATATTTCTATTGCATCAAGAAAAAAGATCTGATATGCTAGTACTGCATGGCATGTTCAGGAGAAAACCATTATAATAAAGTGACATTGTGTGCTCCATTACATCACCCAACATCTAGAAAGAGCTGTTGGAGCCACATAGGAGGCTGGTGTCCATTGTGCGTAGAAGGTCTTTTGGTCTGCTGTTGCAGAAGTTGCTTCAGGTGATATTTCTATGGTAGTGGTAAGTGAGGCAAGGATTTCTGAGTGTCACCACTCTAGGCATGGGCCCCACTCCTCCTCACAACCAGGATAGATAAGTCTGTCAATATCCTGCCTATTCAAGTCTTTCTGTGGCCTTGGTGATAATGCCCAATGTTACAAGTTGTCTCCTAACTAAGAGTTTTCCTTTTGGTTTTAGAAACAACATGAGTTTGAAAAGTGCAAATATTTAAAAATTTTCAAGTCCATTGTTGCAAGAAAGATTCTTGTATTAAATGCAATTCAATTTCTGTGTTTTAAATCGTGCTAATCAACATTAGATATTCTGTAATTTTGTTGAATGCCATGTGTGAATAGAGCTTTTTTTCTATACCTGTTTTACTTATAACCTGAGAGTCGATTGAAGATTAGCAGAGTATGGATGTTATGGTTAGAAAAGTGCAGAGAAATTTGAGTTGAAATGTATACAGATGCTTTTACAAGAAGCATATTTTATCCTGTTGGCATATTGGGGCAACAACACTCAGTAGTCCTTGTCTTGAGTCCTCTTGCAGTGATGCCTAGTGTTCAGCTCCACTGCCAAGTAGGTTTGAACCAATTGAGTGAACAGAGAATTTTCTCTTAGAGAAATTAATTTATTCCATGTTACTTACAAAGGATTCATCCCTGGAGAGAGAGAGAAATTTGTATGGGAGCCAGCATTTTGACTAGAAATCTGGTGGGACTCCGGCACACAGAGCCAAGGTGGAGACCACTGGCACCACTCCCTTGTCTCATCCCAGCTTTCATTTCTTTTTTCCACTAGAACCTCCCCTTTAAGTCATTGGTTAGTTGGCTGTCAATCACATTTGGAGACACGTCCCTCGAAGACAAGAGATAAACTGTAAAGTTATCCCACAGTTCACCCCTTTTCTCTCTGGCTTTTAGAAAACTTTCCACCATCCTCTTCCACAATAGTCCCTGAGCCACAAGAACATGGATTTGGGGTGGAATAAGAGGCATAGGATGTTCTTTCCACTGTGGCATGGATTATCGTCTGGCTTCAGTGATACTCTTTGTACTATAAAAACACAACAATTGTAAAAACAACAACAACAACAAAAGTAACATTAACACAAATACTGAATGACCTAAAATATGGGCATAAATACAAAGGCTTACGCAGTACCTAAGTAGGTGCATCATATCCATCTTGCAAACAATTACAGTAGCTTCTTTATGGAGGTATATAACTCCCCCCATTAGCACGGGGGGTTCATTTTTTCCCTTAATATCAGATATGTGTTCCCTCCCTGAAGAGTGAGTCCCAAATCCAATTGTAAATATGCTGAGGGTGCACATCCTAGACAAGTCTCTATTACACCAGTAGAGACACCTTGTTTGGTGTCTGACAGTGAAACATGCAAGATCTGTCATTAAGCAGAACTTTTCAGGACCATTCTCCCTTGGTGGCCTGCATAGCATGGTCTAGCACTATGAAGGCCAGCCATTCATTTGTGGGGAGTTTTGAGCTCAGTCCCACCTAGATCTCTCTTTTCCATGCTCAGACCATGTGCACATCTTCAGTGTGCAACCAGCATTATGATGTGGTAATTGCCTTTTATTTTGGTAGATGGGGACTTCCAAGGCTCAGTTGGCCAACAACTCACAGGGAGGGTCTACCCACACCTGGTATCAGAATTGCTAGTTAACAATTATATAAAGTATCCCTTTAGTCTTTGGCACCTATAGGCCTAGGTCCATAGAGCTCCCAGAATTTCTTCCTTTTACTCTGTATGAGTTGCAGTCCATTCTTGTTCTTCAGCTGTAATTGACGTCTCTCAACTGGATTTCACATGTGTAAAACACTCAGAATTTAACATTATATACATATACAAGGTCTAACATAGCATGGAAAATTCCTTTTTTATTTGCATCAGGTGTTTTTTACAGATCAGTGTAGGGTACAATGGCATGCATATTAGTGACTTTCACTATCTTTAGTTATCACCTGGAATCCATTTAGTGTCCTGGAGTTCTCACAGGAAGTCTCTATGAATCCCTTTATCCTTGATAGCCTCATTGGGCTGGCCCAAAGTGATTGGTCCTTTATAGGTCCAAGAAGGAATAAGGGTCCTCTTGTTCCTATTGTACCTGTTGTTTCCAATGCAAGGTAGACTCTGGGTGTAACTCCTGGCTCTCACCACACGTATTGTCTCTCCATTGACCATACCTGTATGCTGGGAGAGGTCCTGGCAATATAAACTCTCTCTACCCCTAGAATAGCCATTCAAAGGGGAGAAATGTATCCTATTTACTTTGGAGGGGTCAATATTTTGTGCATCTTTTATGAAGTGTTTCTCATTGCTTAAATCTTCCCAGAAGAGCTTTAGCACAGAATTTAGCTTTTTATCAATCTTTTCTTTAGGAACCTGGGCTAGACACAAGTCTTGCCACATTTGTCTATGAGTAACCCAAGCAGACCTCCTTTTCTCTTTTGTCTCTTTTATACATCTTTTAGGTTGTTCTCTTCTTCTACAGACAAACTTTACATGCTGGTTTAGGTTACTTAAATTTGTCAAAGCTTTTGCCTTGTAGAGATCTTGTCCCGCAAGGGGTTTAATAGGAATCTCCATTCCAATGTTGAGGTCCTTTTTCAATGAGTTAAATCTGTCATGAACACAGTACTTTCTGGTCCTGTGAAATGGGCCCCATATATTGCTTTCCTCATACCAGTTTTCTCAGCAGTGCCTATCCCCCTTTTATTGTTCTCCAGGTCTTGATATTCATGGGAACCTCCACTGGTGATAGCTATTGCCTCACACAAGCCAGTCCATCAGAGACTGCTTCTCCTTGTTCTGCCTCAGGTTACACAGCCTAAATCTCAAGGAGGCATGTGCTGTTATAACGCCTAGGTTTTCTGCCTCTGCAGCTCTTAAGATATTCCCATCTGCAATCATGTCGAACAGCCTTACAAGCCAGGTAGCTAAGTGCTTCTTCATGGTTTCTTTGAACCTCCTTCCTAGCTCCAGCAGCTCTAGGGCCAAGAAACCTTTATTCACTAAATTCCCATGCTCGTTAAGGTCTCTATCAACATGCTGACATCTGTATTTTTCCTTTTTTTGTATTACAGGTCAAACCTGAGGGGCACTTTTAGCTTCTTCTGAGTTACTCACTTCCGCATTGCTGTCTGATACTACCTAGTGGTTCCAAGTCCTTGGGTCCCAGGATAGGTCTTGTATTAATAACCTGACTTAAGTTTTCATCCATTTTCAAACCTCTTAGCTGTAAAAAGAGGAACGCTAAAACTTCTGTCTCCTTTTCTCTTTTATTCAATTAGCTAGCAAGGTCAGAGTCTACTTTTGAAAAAGGGAGCCTCATATCTTTCTCTTGATCTAATTCAGCTCTCACATTTTGAGTGTCTCTCCAGGCTACAAACTCAGCTTGATATTGCCATCCAGTATTTGCCCCACCAATCTCATCTGTTTAGGTGAGTTCACCTTAGTTACATATTTCACTATAACTGCCCTATCCCTGCAATTGCCCATACACACACAAATCCAATGGAGAGAATCCATCCTACTAAAATTTCTTCTGCCCATGCCATTTCCTCTGTTGTTTCCCACATTAGTGGCAGGCATGTAAAACATTCTCCTTTTGTCAGTCAGTCCTGCTTGACTCTGCCATTCTGTCTTATGAATTCTCTTACAGTGAAGCCAGCCCATAGGCCCACCATCCAGTAGGTTTTTAACCCATTGAGGGAAGAGACAATGCTCTCTTAGAGAAATTGATTTATTCTGGGTTATTTACAATGGATTCATCCCTGAGGCAAGACACAGAATTTCATATGAGGGAGTCAGCATTTTGATCAGAAGTCCTTTGGTCCTGATGCATGCACAGCCAAGATGGGACCAGAGGTGCTGTTCCTCATCTCCTTCCCAGGTTTCACTGCTTTTTTTTACTGGACCCTCCTCCTTCTGTCATTGGTTAGTTGGCTGTCAATCACATTGGGAGGCATGTACTTTGAGGCCAAGACAGAAACTGTATATTTATCCCCCCAGTCCTGTCTTGTGTATTTAAATGGAGGACAGACTTTTAAAGATCTCAACAGAGATAATGAGTTTATAAAGTCATGAGAATGTTATTTTTCAGGATTTAATCATTTTTCAGTGATTTATCTAGTACTGTAGTACATTGTCTCCTTAAATATGTACAATTTCATTTGTGAATCGAAAGTGAGTAATAAACTATCATTTTGCATACCAAATTTCACATTTTTATGACTATAAATGATTTAGAGATACAATCTCCAGAATCACAATGAAAATCCAGCCACAGTGGCCCATCTACCAACTACCATAACTTCAGGGCATAGGGAAGGGGAAACATAATTTGAACAGCCTGGAATACTTTGTGAAATCTAGGCCTGATTAGATCAGGAAGATCAGGGGCCACACTGCTAAGGAAAAGTGACTCTTTCTCTTTCCAGCAGCTAACAAGTACCAATAGATCCCCTGCTAAGTTTGGAGCATTGAGTCCATCTCCCTTCTCCATGCTGGATTATTTTCTGGCTTGAACTTGCACAAGCCTTGGCATGTTGTCATAACCTCTATGAGTTCATATATTTACTTCACTGTTACGTCTGGAAAAATATTCCTTGTTGGCATCTATTATTGCTGACTTTTACAATCTTTCTGTCCCCTTTTCCTCAATGACCCCTTGGCTTAAGAGGAGAAAATATTATATAGGTTTCCCATTAAGACTTGGCATCCTGAAATCATTTATACTTTGCACCTTACCAGTTGTGAATCTCTAGTTAGTTGCCACCCACTGCAAAAAAGAAGCTTCTCTAATGAGTGTTGAGATTGTCCTAATCTATGGATACAACAATGCATCAGTAGGAGGCAGTTCATATGTAGTTACCCTATAGTGGGCCAACAATACTTGAAAACCTGGATAAAATCTTGGCATCTTTGTCTTTATTTTGTGTCTTTCTCCTTCTAATAAAATAATTGTGTAGATATAACTGATGATTATTTAGGGAGACCAGAATCTACAGGGAGAGATATGTCTTTCTAGTGGTTGGAACGGCTAATGTAGCATCCAAGATGAGAGCATGGATCCATCAAAGAAAAGCTGTAGAAGCAGATTTGAGAGAATAATTGAAAAGCTAACAACCTGTCAAGACCTGTTCAATTATGCATATCTACTGTGTTGTATTTTATTTTTCTTATTTAAATTTAAAGCATATGTCAGTACCCCAAAGGCAGATTTGATTCAAGTAGACCCTTCGGTTTGCCTGCAACATGGCCACAATGATTAAATATCCCAGATGGTCGAGTCTAATTGATTGGAGTTATCGGAATTAGAAATCTTTTAAAATTCCAGGTATAATATGAAATAAGAGGTATTTGAGTTAGTTAATAATTTATAACTTACATGATCTCTCATTTGTAAGTCAATTTGGTACAAAGTAAATTATATAAAAATATAAACACATGTTTTTAAATATTCAAAGCTATACATAGTAATAACATGTCAATATAGTTTTGTCTATATTTAATATGTGATAATTTAAGTTAATTATCCAAGTGCTGGGATTAGAGGCCTGTAACATCATAACAACATGACTGGCATAATTTAATACTCCTGCACATATAAAGTTTCTTATGAAACTGCAGAACATTTTCTTAAGCATATGATTGTACAGCCTGAAGTGACCATTGATATTTCAAACAACTATCCAGTAAAGTTAAAAGGTCAAAATGTGAAGCTCATCATGCAGATTTAAAGCTGCATTCCTTCCCATTCCAATGTGGAATAGCATAGTGGGAGACACTCAACACATCGAGCTGACCTTCTTAATGGCACTTTATGCAAAACCTTTTAATTCTTTTAATTTGTGATTAATCCTATTTATATTGCTCATGGTAGTTGTATGTATCAAAGATAAAGAATGGAAAGTCAAACATATTATTGACAGGTAACTTTCAAATGATCTTAGAAATTAACTTTAGATTTTACTGATATTCATCTTCAATCTTTTGAAAATCTAATTATCTCCTAAACATAACTTAGCTTTGAAACTTAAGAGAAGTTTTAAAGGTACAAACCAAGCTACCTTGTTGAATAAGTTAAGCCATTGTGCACACAGAACCCTATTTAACACAGTTTGCCTACAATATTGAACAGCCTTCTCTCATTTTAAGTGCTTTCAAATATAAGACAAAGTAGTAAAAATTCTACAAAGAAAACTTTATAATATGTGATTATTTGATGATAGTTGTTAATATTTTATATTCTTTTCTAATTTTCTACATGATTTCTTAAAATAGAAATAGAGCTGATGAGATTGTTCAGTGGGTAAAGACATTTGTCACAAAGAATGAAAACTTGTATTCCCAGGACCCACATCGTAGATAGACAGAGCCAATTTTTGCAAGTTTTCCTAATCCCCAAACCTGAACTCTAGCACCTGTCTACATGTGCAAGTGCACAAACAAACACACAAACACACAATCATGTACACAAATACTAAATGATAAATGCAATAAAAATAATATAAAGCAGAAAATGATAGACACATCAAACAAAGAACTTGGTAAAGTGATTTTAAAAAAATCATCTTGTAGGATCGCCTCCTTTGTCCCCAATGTGTTCTTCTTCTAGCCTTGGGAACATGACTGTTCTTTCCCTTAGCACTCTGTATCTCTGCACTAACCTCTTGGTTCAGACCCACCCCCTGTGTCCTAATTTCCATACTCAGATCAGCTCAATTTTTCAGTCTAGTTTATTAGAGCCTATACATGCTGTCCCCACCCAAACTTTCCTTTGTGTTATTGAGAACAACATCATAAGCTGGCAGTGCCTATCCCCACTTAACTTGCCTTAGATTCAAGAGGCAAATCTTTTTCCCTGGTAAATCTGAACCTGCCTACTGAGTCTCCCCTTCCCTGAATCTGCAGCAACACCAAATTTCCTCTCTCCACATCCTGTTCTCTTTCTAGCCTTGCGTACAGGCACACATTTACTCTCTGTACCCTACACTCTTACATCTGCCTGGCTGTCAGCTCTTCAAATCACACAGTGCCCATTCCTCTAGATTGGTATCCTCTGCAGCCCTTCCCACTGCCCCAGTGATAGGCTTCTTTGATCATTAGTATGGGCTCAACTTTTTGCAGACTGTCCAAGAAAGCCTTAATTCAGCATTTGCCTAGAAATATTTTTGAAGTGTACCCTGCCTGCTGGCTAGAGAGGTCTAAAACTTAAAAGAGAGCCTGAGAGCATCTGATCTCACCTAACTTGTGCCTCTGATGGAACTCCTGAGCAGGTGGACTACATTCATCTTGCCATGCCAATATAAAATCAAAAGAGAGAACTTGAAGACATGACCAACCAAATTTTTTTATGCATTAAGAAAACAACTAATCACATCAAGTATACAAACTGAATCAGACTTCAATTCAGCAAAGGAATACTTGAGTCTTATATCAGAATCACAAGTTATGAGAGAAATCTGCATGCTAGGATTAGAAAAAAAAATAATATGAAAACACAAATGATACATTCCCACAAACATCAACATTCTATAGAAGAGTATTACAATACGAATCCTGTAGAGATAACCCAGGATACAGAGCTTAAAAGAACAATCATAAACATGATCAAAGAATTCAGTCAATTCAGAGCACACACAAACAAATCAAAGAACTAAAAGAATATAGGGATAAACTTCTGACTGAATTCATAAAACAGATAAAAATACTAAAGGAAACTCAGGCAGAAATGAAGATGGAACTGAAAAACTAAGTAAGCCAATTTTAAATGATGGGACAAAACCTCACAAATAGAATAAACGAAATGGAAAGAAGTATATCGAGACTGAATGATAAAAATGAAGAATTGTAGCACACAAGCAAAGATTATGAAAAAAATTCAGAAACACTGGAATGGAATATACAGGCAATGAGGAACACCATGAAAAGACTAAATTTTTGCATCATAGGCATAGAGGAAGGAGAAGAATCTCAGGATAATGTTATTGATGATATTTCAAACCTGATTGTAGAAGACAATTTTCCCAAATTAGGGAAAGACATGTCCATATAAATTACAAGAAGCACAGAGATCACCAAATAGACAGAACCAGAAGAGAAACTTCCCTCAGCATATCTTCATAAAACACTAAGCATAAAAAAGGAAGAGAGAATACTGAGAGCTGTAAAAAGAAAAATAGCAAATCACATTTAATGGAAAATGCATCAAAATGACAGCTCATTTTTCAATAAAAACTCTGAAACCAGAAGAGCCTGGACCAAAGAATTCCCAGTTCTAAATGATCATACACATCAACCTAGAATACTTTACTCAGCAAAAATATGAATTACAGTTTAAGGGCAAAGAATTCTTACACAATATGAATAGACGGTGAGAATGCATGTCCAGAAAACCAGGGCTTCAGAGAACCTGAAGCAATACAGTGAGCTGAAAAAGCAAAGGCTATGCACAGGGCAACAGAAAGAAAGTAAATGAAGGCATCAATGGAGACACGTAAAGTTATACTGAGAATGCAAGCAGAAATTAAAATGATGGGAACCAATACACATCTTTCAATAACAACTTTAAGTATCAATGGACTGAACACTCTAATCAAATACACAGGCTGGTTGAGTGGATCAGGAAACAAAACTCAGGTTTTTGTTTTCTTCAAGAAACCTATCTCACCTTCAACGACAGGCACTACCTTAAGGAGAAAGAATGGAAAAAAATTCAAAGCAAATGGCATTAAGAAAAGAGCAGAGTTGTCATTCTAATATGTGACAAAACAGATTTCAAGCTAAAACTAATCAGAAGAGATAAAGAGGGTGACTTCATTCTGATCAAAGGGGCAATTAACCAAGAAGATATTAAATCATAAACGTATGTGCACCAAACTCTGGTGTACCCAACTTTATAAAAACAGTACTACAGCACTTTAACAAACAGATTAATCTCAACTCATTAATAGTAGAGAACTTCAGTACCCCATTGTCTCATTAGACAGGATGTCTAGACAGTGAATAAACAGAGAGACGTCTTCTGTATTAAACAAGAGCATACATCAAATGGACCTAACAGACATTCATTATATATGTTACCAAAGCACCAAAGAATACTAATTCTATTCGGCACGCCATGGAAGATTTTTCAGAATCAACCACATACTGGGGCATGAAACAAATCTCAACAATACAAAAAAATTTATAATAATTCCATGCATTCTTTCAGACCAGAATGAAATTAAGTTTAAAACCAACAGCAGAAGGAACTCTAGGAAATTCACAAATTCATGGAGACTATAGAACAAACTCCTGAATGGTGAATGACACAATGCAGAAAATAAGAAAGAAATAATGTCTTCCTCAACCAAACGAAAAGGACAAAAAAACACAGGAAAATATCTGGAATACTTTAAAAGTAGTCCTAAAAGGGAAGTTTATAGCTCCAAGTGCCTACATTAAAAATCAGAATGAGCACAAGTAAATAACTTAAAATTTCAACTCAAGAATACTGAAAGGCAACAAAAAATGAAATCCAAATTCAAGCAGAAAATAAGAAATAACAAAAGTCATAGTAGAAAGTAATGAAATAGGAACAAAGAAGAAAACAATACAAAGAAGTAATGAGTCTAAGAGGTGGATGTTTTAAAGGATAAGCAAGATACACAGACCCTTAGCCTAGTTAACCAAAAGAAAGAAACAGCAACTCCAAATCAAGAAAATGAGAGATGAAAGGGGAAACGTCACAGCAGACAATAAAATGATGCAAAACATTATAAGCGAATACTTTAAAAAATCTATATGCTATTAAATTTGAAAACTTAAAGAATTGGATGTATATGTAAATTTATGGAAATCACTAAAGATAAACCAAAAAAGAGAGCAACAGGTTAAAAATAGCCATAAGAAATAGGAAATTGAAACAATATTACAAAACATCCTGAATAAAAAAAAAGCCTCAGCACAGATGAATTCACAGCAGAAAACTACCAGACATTCAAAGAAGACGTATTTCCAATTCTGCTTAAATTACCAAAAAGATAGAAACAGAGAGAGAACTTCCAAATTCCTTCTATGAAGCCACCCTTGCCCTAATACCAAACCAGGTAAAGATTTAACCAAAAAAGAAAACTATAGGCCCATATCCTTAATTAACATAGATTCAAAATTTCAACACAGAACAAAATGCATGCAAATGGCATACAAACAAATATCAAAACATCATTCACTATGATGAAGTCAGCTTTATTCAAGAGATGCAAAGATGATTCAATATACATGAGTCAAACAATGTCATAAAGCATTTCAATGGACTGAAAGACAAAAAATCACATGGTCATCTCAATAGATGCAGAAAAGGCCTTTGACATGTGGTGTATAGTATACCAACTAGTCAGGACCTGAACAGAAGATCCCACAGAACATATTAGAGTTGAAATACGAAATGTACAGACAAAATGAAAGCTGCATTATCGAAAGGTCCAGTCAATGATAAAGACATGTCCATCACAGAAACAGCCAGCTATTTGATAGAGAATTTGAAAGACAGAGGTGCCTAGAAACGTACATTTCAAGTTCTGAAAGACCACAACGTCAGATGTGGCATTCTGTACCCAGCAAAACTACCTATTAAAATAAAAGAGATATAAACACTTTTGACCATAAAAACACATTAAAGACATAGATAACAATGAATGCAACACTAGAGATGATACTGAAAAGAGTTCTTCACACAAATGAAAGGATAAATACACTGAAAGTGCCACAGAGGATAAACAAACAATTCTACAAGAGTTAACAAAAACAGATCTCAGAAAGTACCACAAAATCAACAATATCAAAGGAATGAACACAGAACTTTCAATTACTCTGAGTATCAAAGTCTCAGTTCTCCAGTATAAAAGACAGAGACTTACAGACTAGATTGGAAAACAGGATCGATCATTTTCTTTCTTGTAAAAGAAAAAGAACATTCACCATAAGAGGTAGATACCTAACTTAGGGTAAAGGTATACAAAACATTATTCTAGGCAAATATACATAGGAAAAATACTGTAGATATTATGATATCTGACAAAATAAATTCAAACCCAAACTAGTCAGAAAAGTTAAGGAATAGCACAGGTCATCTAATATCATACAAACATAGCAGTAGTTTTAAATCTACAGATTAACCACAACTGAATGATAATATGTGACTTCAATACCCCAGTCTAACCAATAGCCTTGTCATACAGACAGAAACTAAACAATGAAACATTTGAGTTCAATGACATGATAACCCAAATTGATCTAAGAGACATATATAGAACATCGTTCCCCAACCACTGTGGAATATATGTTCTCAACAGCCCATAGGACTTACTCCAAAAGGGAGCACTTATTAGGGCACAAAGCAAGTCTCAACAATCAGGAAAATTGAAATAACCACCTGTACTCTATCTGACTACAATAAAATAACCCTATCTATTCACAGCAATATAAACAATACAGAGCACAAAACATATGAACGCTAAACAACAGACTGTTGAATTATAATTCGGTCATGAAGAATTCAAAGAAATGAAATATTTCTAGAGTTGAATGAAAATGAAAAGCCAGCATACCCAAATCTTTGGGACACAATGAAGCCAGAACTATGAGGAACTCTTAGTTACTGAGTGGCTTCAACAAAAAATTTTTTAGAGCTATAAAGTTAATAAATTGAAGGTTTAAGGCTTTGAAAAAGAAACTAGACAGCAATTACTGCCATGGCAGAAATTAATAAAACAGAATCAACAATATCAAAAACAAAATACAAAGATTCAATGAAAGAAAACATTGGCTCCTTGAAAAGGTAAACAAGATTAACAATCATTTAGCTAATTTAAAAAGCCAAGAGCCAAAGATAAAACATCCAAGTTAATGAAAGTAGAAATGAATAAGAAGATATGATAACAAATACCAGTCAAATTCAGAAATTATCAGGACATGCATTACAAGTTTCTATTCCTCTATATGGGAACATCTAGAAGAAATCATAAATATGTATGCCAAAATTAGTCCAAGGAGAAAAAGATGTACTAAACAGGTTCACAGCCAGCAATGATATTGACTTACTAGTACATAGTTTCCCAACTTAAAAAAAGGCCGGTTGGAAAAGGTATTCACTATGGCATTTTAGAAGCACTTCAAAGAATTATTAATATCAGTAGTAGTCACTTTATTCCATGCAATAAAAATGCAGGAAGGCATTTAAACTTTTTTTACAAATCCAGAGTTACTCTGCTGTTAAAAGTTGGTAAGACACAGAAAAGCAAACAAACAAAGAAACAAACAACAACAACCAAAATCCCAAACAGCCTCTTCTCTTTGATGGTCATAGATCAAAAATTCTTAATAAAACTCTGACAAACTAGATTCAATGTCACATAAGCAATACCATTCAAGACTTTGTACTTTTACAGTTTTTACACACTGCATTTCCCAATGTTTGCAGAGTGTTGGTGGGAGAAGGTGTGAGTTAGATCACCCATTTAGGACTCCAATATTTGACTACACACTCAAGAATGTATGGGTAGCACATATTGAACTCTACAGACTTCTAATATAATAAGAAAACAAAGTTTAGTAGGTAGGGAGGAAGGGGGTCTTGAAATAGCAGTGTGGTGAGGGATGAATATAATCAAAGTACAGTGTACACAATTCTCAAATTATTAAAAAAAATTGTTTACAAAAGACAAGTATCTCCAATCAAGTTGATTTTATTCCACAGTTGCAGTGATTGTTCTACAAATGCAAATCAATAAATATATATAAATACATATATAAAAATATATTATAAATATGAGGATTTTTTAGAAATGATGAAGCACCGCACACCCAATAAAGTAAAGTTCTCCATAATTGGAGAAGGGAATTTGGAAACCACAAAACAAAGTCCCCTGGAGAGGACTTCAGTTTTGAGTGGTTTTGCAACATCCTCTCCCCTAATTTCATTTGACCAACTTAAAGAAGAAAAGGCTAATAGGTTTATGGTTTCACATGATGAGGTTTCCAAGTCTTGCCTACGTCTTACCTGAACTGCTTCGAACTAGTTGGCAAGAATGTGAACATTGTTGATCAGAGGAGGCCCCGCTTCTTTGTTTCAGACCAAATAGAAGCAAGAAATATACTATTTTTATAAATACTCAGTAATCCTGTTTGCTTCTTGGGGTTTCGGTCCCTTATAGTGGGCGAAGTAGAGGTGAATTAATATTCTTTATATACAAAATCTATGAAATTTTCAAAGAATGAACATTATTATTAAAAAAGAGCTTTGACATAAATCCAGGAAAACAATAAAAGAATTTCACATAATACCCAAATTTGGGGGTTAACACATGTAATTCAAATAATCATCAACAAATTCCTCAGAGAATTTAGAAAAAAATGCAAAGTAAAAGCAAATATGTGTATTTATCTTAAAATGAGTAAAATAAGAAAAATGATAATGTAAAGTACAAGAAAGTATAGAACAGAACAAATTTACTAATCATTTCTGGTGGAAATCGAATGACACAGGCAATTGATAACTTTGTAGTTCCTTAAGGAATAACCACCCTGATCTCATAGTCTCATGCATGTATTAATATTATCTTATTGACTAATAACTTATTTGTGAATATACTTATTAATAAACTTCATTTTGTATCCACTCGATATTCTTTGGTTCAAAGGATTCACCTTGTCAAAGCACTTAGCTATAGTGCTTCACTTTCTGGTCCCTATGCATAAAAATGGAACATTTGGCAATCTACCAAGAAATTTTATAGGATTCATATGATGTGTGTTCTGTGAAGGAAAAAGCTTGGCATGGGAGTTGGGGGCCAGGCATTCTAATGTGTTTACTACTACACATGAGAGCAAAATTAGTTAACTCAGATAGAAAGATTAGAAGTTTGGCTTACCTGTTTAAGATATGCAACCGCATAAGAGGAACAAATATTTATTATTCCCTCTGACCATGTTTGATATAGTTCCAAAATATGATATGAGTCACATCTATTTGTATCAAAACATAATGTTATATTTCTTTTAATATACTTAGAAATTTTACTATTGTTTTTACAAATTGAATATTCTCTGAATTTTATAACTAAGAACTTTAGCATTGGCTTATAATTAAAGCCCTTTTATGAGTTTATTTTATAGGCATACATAAGAATTCATGACATAATAATGTATCAAAGTATCAGGGAAATTTACAGTGTTATAGACAGGAAGCCAAGAGAGATTATTCTTCGTTTTGCAACCTCTGCAGAAATGTGTTGTAGTCTGTTATTCTTGCAGTCTAATGTGTGTGTGTGTGTGTGTGTGTGTGTGTGTGTGTGTTTGTGTGTGTGTGTGTTGCACCAATCAGGGATTCTCATAGAAAAGCTAGAAATGGTAAGAGAGCCTGTCATTGGACATAGTTGTAGAGTTCTTCAAAGCACAGCAGAGAAGTAAAACAGAAATATTCACAATTCTATGACATAGTGTAGGTACTCCTGGTGGGAAATTAAATATTGCATAGCACTTTAAATCTCAAAAGATCCAATGTTAGTTTTTTATACCTCTGGATGTAAGAACAAGTTAAGGAATTTATACTCTCAAGGGGCCCATCCTAGAGGGAAGAAATCATAATGAAGAGAATAACTTTATGGAGTTCTAATAAAAAGTCTCAGATGGCTTCAACTTGAATAGATACATTTTGAGTGAGTGCTTTGGAGACTCATATAAGATTGTCATTTTATATTGGGTGCATGAAAATAATCTTGTGGAGAAATGCTGAAATAAAAATCACATCGAATTCTTCCAATGTACCTTTCAAAATAGCAGGTACAAAGCTTGTGTGCATTGACTTCCATTACTGTTTCAGTTAGTAGAAAATGTTGCCCTCAGATCAGTAGGGAATGAATGGACCAGAGGTAGAGAAAGCAGGAACTGGGTCATCTTTGTCTTAACAATTTCCCCTCAAACTCCAAGGTATAAAATCTTGTGTTCTGAGGGGTTTAAGTATTATCAAGATGTTTTGTATGAAATACACAAAAATTCAAAAAAACTATACAATTGTAAAACTTCGTGCATTCTGGAGGAAATGTCTTATAATTTGATAATTTCAAACTTGACTATTAGAAAAAATAAATGAAAGAAATGATATTATATTCTGAGAAATTTTGATGTCTTGCTGCATAATTCCTGAGCAGATACACACAGCATGGGTCCTAGAAAGAGAGAGAGAGTGGGGATTATTCTAATTAACATCTGTATTTGGGGCTCTTTGTATGCCATGCTGTGTGTTCCCTAAACTTGTTTATAAATCTCTACTTCTAGCCATGCCTCTAGATTCAATGATGAATTTCTTATTATTTTAACCTTCTATTCTTATTCTTACAGATTGTACTCATGAAGCACATGGTCATGGACAATGACTCTTCAGTGGCTGAGTTCATTCTTCTGGGACTAACAGATCATCGTGAGCTCCAGCTGCCCCTGTTTGTGCTGTTCCTGAATAACTATGCAGCCATAGTGCTGGGAAACATGAGCCTAATGTGTCTCATTTTTCTGAATTCTCACCTTCATACTCCCATGTATTTTTTCCTTTTCAATTTATCCTTCATAGATTTCTGTTACTCCTGTGTCTTTACTCCAAAAATGCTGATGAATTTTATTTTAGAGAGGAACACCATCTCCTTCACAGGCTGCATGATTCAACTGTTTTTCTTCTGCTTTTTTGTCAGCTCTGAGAGTAATGTGTTGACAGTCATGGCCTGTGATCGCTATGTGGCCATATGTAAGCCTCTGATGTACAATGCTGTCATGTTACCTAGGATCTGCTGTCTGATGATATCTGGTTCATACCTGATAGGATTCTTTACTGCCATGATCCTCACAGGATTTATGCTAAGGCTCAAGTTTTGTGATTCCAACACCATCGACCACTACATGTGTGACATCTTTCCCCTCCTTCAGCTTTCCTGTAGTAACACCTATGTCAATGAGCTTGTGAGTACTGCTGTGGTGGGTACAGCTATCATTTCCTGTTGCCTCATTATCTTAATTTCATATGCTATGATTCTTCAAAATATCATTCATAATTCATCAGCTAAGGCTTGGTCCAAAGCCATGGGCACTTGTGGGTCTCACATAATAGCTGTCAGTCTGTTCTATGGATCTGGGCTCCTTGCTTATGTCAAGCCATCATCTGATGAAACTGTAGGTCAGGGGAAATTTTTCTCAGTGTTCTATACTTCTTTGGTGCCCATGTTGAATCCTCTCATCTATAGCCTCAGGAATAAGGATGTCAAACTTGCTGTGATGAAAACCATGAAGAGAATCACAAACAACTGAACCCTTGGGACTTCCTGTAGCACTGTCAGTACTAGCTTGCTGTGCACCCCCTTGTCTTTTTTTACTACCTATCATCTATTTCTTTTGTTCTCCTCATTTATATATACTGTCAGTCAGATTTCTTCTATAGATAACATGTTTTCTTTCCAGCACGCACTGTAACTCTGTGTGCTCCTGTTTTGTATTTTAAAATCTGTCATTCCAAGGTGTTGATCATTGACTATCAGACAGAGACACTCTTTGCTCACTGTGTCTGAGGAAATCTATAAATTAGCTTGCTGTTTTTAATTTTTTTCTTACTCTTAGAAATTTCTTCATAGATCTAATTCCTGATTTCATGGTTTTATTACTTTCTAATTCATTCATAGATTTCAGAAATTCAAGGTATTGTAGGAATGGCATGATTGTCAAAATCACAGAAATCATTTAGGTCCCTTCATAAATGTTTCTTTTTCTACACTACAGTTAATTCCTTAACTAATTAGTGTAAGGTTTTATTTTTATATTTATTTGAACATGTATTAGGCCTATACCTCTGACAGGTTATTCTGTTCCACATTTATGACAATAATTCAGAAAATTAATGTTTGGTTATGGATCACATTTAACTCTCAATATTTTGAGCCTTATATGTGCAAATTTTATTAATGTTTTATTGATTTCAGAAATTTGTAGACCTTATTATGATTGTATTTAGACTCTCTTCGTCTTTCAAATGCCTTACTATGCTCTCTTCTTTTATTGTCTTATATTATTATCTACACATGTAATTAATTAATCAATGTATTTATTCGAGTTTTATTTTATAAAACTCTATCAATTCTAATTCATGTATCCCAAGTGCTCCTGAATTTAGGTACATGATCTGGAGTCTGCTCAACCTTCTACACATCACAGGAATAAGACAAAATGACTCTCCCCCTCTCCCATCATTAACCAGTTGCCAATATATTCTCAGCTAGTTCTGGATTTTCCTGTCCACTTCTTCCATCCATTATTGGCCTGTACCTTGCTTGGGTTTGTACAAGTCTAATATGTAGCACCATGGGCTCACATGTGTAACTTCCTCATGGTTTCCAGACAATACAATTTCCTTGCATATTAAGTGCCTCTGGTTCTCACAATCTGTCTGCCCCTCTTTCACAATTATTCCTGAGCTTTCAGAGGAGAAGGGTGATACAGGAATCACAGTTTGGTCTGAGAACCCCACAGTCTTACTTTCTTCAGCTTGACTATTTGGGTTACTTTTCATATGCTACAATAACTGTCTCAGGTGAGAGCTGAAGGATGCATTAATCTATGGATATACCAATAAGTCATTGTGATTTAGTTTAATATTTTTCCAGTTAGCAGAATTGCAGTAATAGCTGCTCTTCTATAGTCTATGATTTGTCTAGGCATGGGTTCTTGTAAAGTCCATTATTAATCCCTATGTGAATTGGCCTTCAATCTGATTAGATATTTTCATAATATTCGGGCCACATTTGCAATATGGGAATATTTTGCTAAACCAGTCATACTGTAGCTCACAGTGTTCACAGTTGGAGAAGGCTCTGATTACCTTTCTTTGTCAGTAGCATGCATCATTCCTTCTAGAACTATAAAAGCCAGCACATAGACATGTAACTACTAGGTCTGTATCTGCTTGATTTCTCCTTGTTTGTTTTCTGACACAGATATATATGTGTCAGTAATAGGGTCTTACTGCTTAGTTCTGGTATGTAAGTAAGGGAATTGGCAAAATACAGTAATGTTTGAGGATCTATAAAATGTCTCTTGACAACAAATTCAAAAGAGAAGACAATTATGTATGTATTTCCTTGATTATTTAAAATCACATACGTTTCTGGCTCCAGACACAGTGGCATAACAATGTTTAGATTATTTCCTCTGTTGCCCAAAGTGGATACTCTCTTACTTAAAAATAAGTTAACTTATTTCTAAAATCAAACCCAAGACTGATGGACTTAAGAATTAGTGGTAGAGAGAAAACATTTTTTAAACTGTGATTCTAAAGATCAAAAATTCTCTACCACTATACTTATTTCTGGATTTGCCTCTATCTTTCTGGGTATTTTTCATCTACATGAAGAACAGATTGTTTGAATACTATGACGTGACACAAGTAATGACAGAGAACTTAATATCATATGTGTTTTATATCTTATAAATAAATACAGGGAAAAGAAACATTAGAAAGAAACAGAGAACTTCATGATAGTTGTTACAAATAATTTTAAAAATTGGCTGCTCTATGTGAATATGTGTCCAGAGAGTGCATTTACAATTCTGAAGTCCCGGGAGACACATGCTAAAATGGGTCAAGCAGGGTGAGTTTCAAGATGACATTTCACCATGTTCTCTTTCATTGATAGGGCTTATGATTAAGGCTTTCCAGTTAGTCATGTCACCTTTACCACAATTAATATACATTTTAAGAGGTCTTTGAGGTGTTATATTTTATTTGAATGGATTGCAATTATATTCTTCCTATAATCAAGTAGTAAGTTGAACTGGACAGCATTTTCTTATTGACGAGAAGGTAAATTGTAGTAGATGCTTCTCAGTGAATGTTGTAGCTTTCCAGGGAAGAAAATAATACATTTCCAGACTAAAGAAATGACTTGACACACATCTGGCTTGGTGAAACAAAGAATCAACTGTACTTACTTACAGTGGCTTAGTTCCTGAGATATTTATCAACGTAAAGCGCAAAGCCCTCAATTGAAAAATCAACATTGTATTTACCATGGTCAAGAATTTGCCAATACAGCGGACTGGTGTAAATCTCTTTTGAACCTGTGCTCTCTGATCTGGCAGGTGCTTCTCTCTTAGAGAGAATCTATTTTTCTCAGGTCCAGTGGTGTTTGACTTTCTCTCTTGCCTACAATCTTTTCCATTGGTCCCTTTGGACTATTGGTAGTTCACTGTTGTTGAGAGTTCTGAAAGTCATTTTTAAAAGTTATCATCAAGTTTGGTTTTCAGCATACTAGATTTATTGGTAAAATAAGCATCTAGTAATATCTGACTTTAGGAATTATATAGCATTTTATTATCACTGATTTCAGTTTTAGTAAGAATTCTGCACACTGATTTCCATAGGGATTGCAGTGCTATCTCTCCAGTCCCAATAAGATAGTTATTGTATGTGCATTTTTAGTAGTGTTCATTGAAAATTCAGCTCTAATTCTGATGAATTTTTCTTTATATTTAAATTGTTTTTTTCTGTTACAGCTTTCAATATTCTCTTTTTGTTCTAAACTTTTAATGCTTTTAGTATGATATATTGGGGATAATTTCTGTTCTGGTTCTGTTTGTTTTGTTTTCTGTGTGTTTCTTGTATCTGAATGGGTGTGTCATTCCTTAATTTATGGATTTTTTTCTGCTAGAATCCTGTGAAAATTTGCTCATTACCATTGACCTAGAATTTTTCTCCTGTTTTATGCCTATGATACGTAGATTTGGTCTTTTGATTGTGTCTCAACTTCTTGTATATTACATTCCCATTTAAAGAAATTCACATTCTTTGCTTGAGCAGTCCAATTCTTCAACTTTATTATTCAGTCTTGATATACTGTTTTCCATGTATTTATTCTGTTGATGAGGCTTTTTCCTGTTGTTTGAATTTGTCTTATTGAGTTTTCACTTTCATCTTCATTTCTGTCTTAGTATTCATCATTATTTATATCTCTTTCACAAATGTTTAAAATGTTTGATTGTTTTTGCCATGCTGCCATTCATCTGTATATTTGTATTTTCTTGGGTGTTAGTGAGCTTAGTCCTGTTCTCTTCTGTTTCTTTCTGTGATCCTTAACTTCATTGAATTTGGTTATCATGTTTATGATTTTTCTCTTAAATTCTGTGTCCTGGTGTTCCTGTAGACAGTTCTCATCATAAAACACTTTTCTAGGTCTGGTGGGATTTGGTGAGGACATACTGTATTGGTTTTTCTTTGTGGTCTGGGAAGGTGGACTGGTTTTATTGATGTGTTTCCATTTGGAAACTCAAGACTGCTTTAAGTTGACTTGAAATTTGATTCTGTTTATATTGTTGATGTGGTTTGATTGGTTTCTGATTTGGTGTGAATAGTTATTGCTCTGCACTTCAGTTTCTCTCTTTTATATTAGAGGCACTTGGTGGATTCAGGTAGGCTAGTCTGGAGCTCTCCAAAGGGGTGAGGGAGTCCTGTCTCATCAGTAATTCTGCCAATGCTTTACCAGGAGTGGAGCAAGGCCCAAGGAGAGCTGCTCAGGATAGTATTGGCATCTTCTTACTAGTTAAGTGAGAAGGCCTGGACTCTGGAACAGCAGGAAAGGAGATGGTTCCAAAAGCAAGTTATGGCCTTGGCAAGATTTGGGTAACTTTCCAGAGTGGTAATCAGCCACACTCAGGAAGCCTCAGCATATGGTCCAAGCCACTGTAGAGGTCTTTAGTGTCTTTTGCAAGTTTATTCCTATGTGTCTTTTAAGGCTTTTTGAATGGGTGTATTTCCATGAACTTGTTCTGTCATTGTTTACTATAGTATAAGGGTACTGATTTTTATAAATTGATTTTGTAACTGGTCACTTTACTGAAAGTGCTATTTCTAGAAAATTTA
This sequence comes from Eospalax fontanierii, assembly GCA_035773235.1. NCBI lineage: Eukaryota > Metazoa > Chordata > Mammalia > Rodentia > Spalacidae > Eospalax > Eospalax fontanierii. The sequence continues at coordinate 28,020,666 of CM069539.1, read as the reverse complement.
TGAGAGATTGCATGCAATTCTTTTAATTTTTTGCATTTGTTTAGGTGTGTTTCATATCCTAGTATGTGATTTATATAAGATAAACTTCCATTGTCTGTCGAGTAAAATGTATATCCTTTCATGCTTATGTGGGATATTCTGTAGATGTCTCTTAAGTCCATTTAATGCATGATATCATTTAATCAGATATTTCTCTAGCCTCTTGACTTAAAAATATTCATTTATTTTCATTTTTTTTGTATGAGTGTTATGCCTGCATGTAAAGTCAACTGTGTAGTACAGTGCCCTGGGAGAACAGAAGAGGGCGTCAGCTACCCGGAAACTGGAGTTATGGATGATTATTAGGTACCATGTGGTTGCTGGAATGCAAACCCGTGTTTTCTGCAAGAGTTGAACATTCTCTCCATCCCCTACATTTAATTCTTTTTAGAAGGACTGGATCTTTCCATGCCAGTGAGCCCAGAGCTCTCCAGGAGATGGAGGCAGCCTACACCCAAGGTGGGCAGATAGGAACAAGTTAGGCCAGCTCTGATTAGCTTAGCTGAGTAATTGTGAGCCCTGGAGCTGTGTCAATGGGGCTGGTACCAAAGTACGGGAACGGTGACCTGGTGTGTAAGATTTAGTTTACTCAAGAGATGAGTCTGTAGCTCTGACAGCAGCAAGTGGAAGAGGCCTATGCCCCAGGATGGTAGAGAGGGATGGGGTGGGCTGGTTCTAAATAGCTAAGCAGGCAAATTGTGTTTTTTGCCCAAAATTGCTTTGGTGATCCAGGGTATTTTGTGATTCATATAAATTTTCAGATGATTTTTTTCTAGTTCTGTAAGAATGCCATGGGTATTTGATTGCCACTACATTGATTTTAGAAAGATGGCCATTTTCACAATATTGATTCTATCAATCCATGTGCATGTTAAGACCTTCCATCTACTAGTGTCTTCCTCTATCTGTTTATTTAAACATTTGAACTTTTCATTGTAGATGTCTTTAATAAGTTTATTCCTAAATATTATATTTTATTTTATTTTTGAGGTTATTACCTATGGGACGGTTTTCTTGAATGCTTTTTCTGATTGCTTGTTATTGGTATACAGAAGAGACACTGATTTTTTAAGTTGATTTTGCAATTTGGCACTTTACTGAAAGTGTTAATGATTACTAACAGTGTTCTGGTGGGATTCTGAGGACTTTCTATGTATAAGATCATATCCCCTGCAAATAGAGATAACTTGACCTCTTCTTTTCCAATTAATACTCCTTTGATTTCATTCTCTTGTCTCATTGCTCTTGCAAGAGTTTTGAGCACTATATTGAAAAAAGAGTGCAAGCCGTGGATAGCCTTGTCTGTTTCCTGCTTTTAATGAGAATACTTCAAAGTTTCTGTTCAGCAAAAAGAACAACCAAGGAACAGAAGATAAAACTCACTGAATGGGAGAAAACCATTAGCCATATGGCAGCGGATTAATATACAGAATATACAAAGAACTCAAAATACAAAGGAATAAGAAAATAAATGACCCCAAAATAGAATGACTATAGACTTGAACAGAGAGTTCTCAAACAAATAAATAAAAATGTCTAAGGAACACCTTAAGGGTGCTCAACATTCTTAGTAATTAGAGAAATGCAGATAGAAAACCCTTTAAGAGTACATCTCACCCAAGTCAGGCTGGCTAAGATAAGAGAATGAAAAACAGGAAATGCTGGAAAGGATGTGGAGAAACCTAGGCCAAGATCGAGTCACAGCAGAATTCTACAAGTCATTCAAAGATCTACAACTAACACTTATGAAATTATTCAAGAAGTTCGAAATAGAGGGAGATCATCCAATCAGTCTCCTTCAAAGAAGCCACTTTAGCTCTCATATCAAAACTGGGTAAAAATACATATAATAAAAAGATAACTATAGGCCCATATTCTTAAAGAACATATTATAAAATATTTCAAAATTACTCACAAACTGCATATAGAAACACATCAAAAAGATGATTCACTGTGATCAACTAGGTTTTGTTCCGGAGATGCAGGGATGATTCAGTATCTATAAGACAGTAAATATAATAAACAATATTAATGTACTTAAGGACAAAAATAATATCATCATCTCAATATATACATAAAAGATCTTTCACAAAATCCAATATGCATTCATGTTAAAAGTTCGAGAGTAAGTGTACTGGAAGGAATGTACCTCAACATAATTAAACTATATACAACAAACACACTGCCAACATCATTGTAGATGTAGAAAAACCGGAAGGACTTCCAATAAAATCAGAAATCAGGCAAAGCTGTCTACTGTCTCCATTCCTTTTCACTACTGTACTTGGAACTTTTTACTAGTCTAATAAGAAAAGAAACAGAAATTAAAAGAGTACTAATTGGAAAAGAAGAGATTAAATTTTCAATATTTGCATAAGATATTATGTACAAGAGATTCCTCCCAAATCCACCAGAAAACTGCAAGATATGATGAATACTTTCAATAAAGTGGCAGTTTACAAAATGAACTGAGAAAAACCATTAACCTTTTATATAAAAATAACCTGCAAATAGAAAAAGCATTTAAAGGAACTCTTCCAATTAAAAATAGCCTGAAAAAATAAAATATTTAAGAATAAACCTAACCAAGGACATTCATAGAATTAATTTATGATAAACTATGAAAAGCAATCTACAGTTTCCATGTAATGCCAATCAAAATCCCCATGAAATTCTTCACAGAGGGAGAAAAAAATCTTAAATTTCATATGAAATCACTAAAGACCCAGGATAGCGAAAGTAGTCTTGGGCAAGTAAAGCAAAGCTGGATGGATCACCAAACAGAGTTCAAACTAAATTACAGAGATGTAGTCATAAAAACAGCATGATAATATCAGTGATTAGAACAGCGTGGTATTAGCACTAAAATAGACACATAGCTCAATGGTACACAATAGAAGACCCAAATATGAATGTGTGCAAATTCAGTCACATAACATTTGGCAAAGTGGCTAAGAACATACAATGGAGGAAAGGCATCTTAAACAAAAGATGCTGGCAAAAATGAATATCCACCTGTGGAAGAGTGAAATTGGATCTTTATCTTTCACCTTGCACAAAAGTGACTCCAAATCGATCTAAGATCTAATATAAAACCTGAAACTGAGAGAAGAAAACAGAGGCAGTGCACTATAAGGTATAGGTGTAGGAAAGAACTTTCAAAATCAGACATGTTTCTCAATCATTAAGGCCAAGATCAACCAGTAGGATCTTATTAATTTCAAAAGCCTCTGTACAGCAAAAGAAACAACTAAGGAAGTCAAGAAGAACCTCCCTGTGTAGGAGAAAATCTTCACCCAGTACACATCTGACAGGGGATTAATATGTAGAATATGCACAGAACTCAACCGTACCCAAAGGATACAAGAAAATAACCCAATAAAAAATGGACTATGGGTCTGAGCAATGAGTTATCGAATAAAGAAAGAAAAATGTGTAAGAATCAGCTTAAAAATCCTCAACATCCTCTGTAATTAGATAAATGCAGAATAAACTACTTTAAGATTCCATCTTACCCCCACGACTGGCTAAGGGCAAGAGATTTAAAAAAATCAAATGCCAGAGAGAATGTGGAGTAAGTGGAATGCTCATTCACTGCTGATGGAATTGCAAATTAACACAAGCACTATGGGAAGCAGTGTGGAGTGCTCTTAGGAAACTAAAAATGGATGTACCATATGATCCAGTTATACCACCTCTTGACATGAATCCAGAGAACTCATCCTAGTGTTGACATATCTGTATATCCATGTTTATTGCTGATATTTGTACAATAGCTAAGAAATGGAAACAACTTAAATGTCCCTCAACTGATGAATGGGTATTGAAAAATATGATAAATTTACACAGTGGAATTCAACTCAGTGGTAAGGAAAGATGAAGTGATGAAAATTGCAGGTAAAATGACGTAACTAGAAACGTATACCAAATGAAGTAACACAGGCTCAGAAAGGCAAATGAGGCATGGTCTCCCTCCTCCCTTCTTTGTGGATTGTAGCTTCAGTTCCTATATGTGAGTATATATCCTGATGTGACACCAGAATCTGGGAAATGGAAAGCAAACATGTGGCTATGGGGAGGGAGGGAGTCAATGAGGGAGACAGTAGGGAATGGATGTTACCAAGGAGGAAATGCAGAAAATGGAGATATTCAAGTGGAAAGGGAAAAGCGTAGGACAAGAAGGACCCCTGGGGGTAAAGGGAGAGAGGAAACGAAACAGGAGATATAATAGAGACAAGTATTACCACGGGGAAAATGGAAAAACGGGGCCAGTTACTGGGGAGGGAGGGGCTAGGTTAGATATGGAGAGAGGAAGAGGAGATAAATAAAGGTTAGGTGGAATTAAAAAGCAAGAGAAAAATATTTCCTCACCCACAACCTTTAAAAATACACATACAATATCTGAACATGAGTGCATGTGTATCCCTGAAGGAGATATCACAAGGAACACTGTGCCAAACAGGAGAAACCTCTTTGAGTTGTAGTTCAGAGTAGTTTAAGAGAGTCACAAAATTGCACAGGCTATTGACACAGACCTTGTTTACCTCCCAGAACTTGAAGGTAAGACATTACTGCTGAAAAAATGACATTCTTTGGACACAGGACTTGGATCAGTAGAGCTGGAATGGACCTGGAAGTCTTCTCCTTGAAGACTATCTCTCAGATTTCTGAGGGCACTATGCAAGCTGCTAATGGAGGAATTCAATCACTGGTCCAGTCCAGCTCTAAAGTCTAATAACCATAATGACTGGCACATCAAATTAACTCTATTTGTACAGTGATGTTGCTGTTATCTAGGGTGTAATCAACAGTTATCTGATTGGACCTGGAGTCCTCTCAATGGGAGGAAACTCATGGGTGACACTATAATCATAGCTAAATACATATGACTGGAGAGGTCATAGATTCTAGAGAAAACTCTATTTTTGTAATATCTCTAGAGAAATGAAATTTTTTTATCCTCATATCCTTATATTTACAGACATATGTACACCATACCACTAGTCAAGGAAGCTTTTTTGGAGGATTTGGAAGAAGCTGTTGCAGAGTTCCACAAATGGTCACACACAGAGAATATATTCCTGAGAGATGCCCAGCCCTATGTAACACATTCTGTGGAACTTCTACACCTAAGGCTCACAGAACATAGCAGAACAAGGAGTAGAGAGAATAGCACATCATTCAACTCTCAGTAGTGAAGCTTCTTCATCAATAGATGTGATAGAGTGTGATGCACACAGAAGACTACCATTGGATAGGTTTTAGAGAACAGGCAATCACGGAGTGTGTGTACCAAGATAGGGCTCCTATATTAAACTGCACCCACTGATGGCTCAAGGACCATTGTCAAAGAGGAGATGGAAAGATTATAAGAGCCAGGCTGGGTGCCTGAACATAAGGAAACAGAGACTTTCAGGCCACTAGAAATTACAGCAATACTGACAGCATGCACAAGACCCATGTTGATTCAATAAGACAAAAACTCAGAATATAGCAGTGGAAAGGGACAGCAGGCCCCAATCCTAGTCAATGAACTATTTGAAAATTATACTTTACTGAAGTAAAGAACATCTTCTTTAAGGGAGTGACTAGATTGGCTGACTAGACGCCAGTGGATGAAGACAGACCAATGGACATCTGGATAGAAATGTTTGACTGGATAGGACTTAACATAGATGACAGAATACCTGAAATATGGTGTGGGGTTATGAGGGTGAGAAGGAGGAGATCGTTTAAATTTGATTATGATATATTATATGAAAGGCACAAAACTCAATAAAAATAATAAAAATGAAAAAAGTCTCTTATAGTGATACTAGATTATATCAATTTGCCAGTTAAAACTAAATAGCAGGTGTACAAAACTTTAACGAATAAATAAGCTAAAAAACAATTTAATTTAAAAAAAATATTCACTGCCAATAACTTTCATAATTATCATTATGGTCATTTTTCAATTTGCAACTTTTATTCATTTCACACTTAGAATGTGAATATTAGCATTACATGTAAGCCATTTACTGAAATCTACAATTTATAATGACTATTCCAAACCAAGTATGAAGTCAATCCTTTACCTTTGTCAGCTTGCACATTAAAAAAAGTTTAAGAAAGATATAACAAAGCCTTTCTTTTAAAATGTGTTTTGTATCCTTTTTCAATTCTTCTTAAAAGATGGAACAGCATCATGGAATAACACCTCATGAAAAGGCATTTAAATATAAATAAATCAAATGTGTTTCATTTTCCATTCAATGTGGTAAGAATGCTTGAAGTGATTTATTCTATTCTATGTTATTATAGAATTATTTAACCAAAGCTAGCCAATATGAATTTTACTTGTTTTAAAGTGACCAACTCTTGTAAAATCTGATAGTGCTATAAACAGAGATTCATTTTAGGAGTTTGGATCTGATTTTTATAATGCTAACATTTTAGTTGAAGGCCAAACTAGGAAAAGTAAACTGCACTGAAGACTTTTGCTCAAAAAAATTGTAAGCAAATGAAATGAATATTTTCAAGGTCTAAACTTGATTAAGTTGAGCAATACATGAATATGTTTGGCTAAGTTATTTTATTATGCGTTATCTCTAGTCTATAACTATACAGAACTTTTCCAATTAAATTTAAATGTAAATTAACTGTACTTTTTAATTAATAATTATTCCTGATGATGGCTTTAGAAAACTGAAAAGATTTGATCGTTAGAATTCTTGATTCAAATTAAGATTGATTGATATGTTCTATATGAAACTTTTGTAGTGCTTTTACAGAGGACGGGAGCTGAATCTCCAGTATCCATGTGGCACGTAACAAGTTTCTGTAACAGTAATTCCACGGGATCTGATTACCTCTTACGTTCTGTGTGGGCATTGTATGCATATTACACATTTACATACATGAATGTAAAACACTCACACACTTAAAAATAAGTAAGTATTTAAAAAAGAATTGTATATATGAATAGATGTTTATACCATGAAGTCCAATGTAATAAATTATGTTCCAGAAAGGAAAAAATGTTTAATTAATACTAGTAAATATATTATTTTAGAATTTAATAATAAACCAAAAATCCTTTACTTAAGGGAGATATAGCATGAATACTGTACATTAATATATGGTAAAAAATATATCATTTTAAAGTATTTTACTATCAAACAGAACACAATCCATATGACAGATTAATAAGGAATTAGACTTGGAGTATCTCATAATTAAAGATTGTCCCTAAAAAGATCATATACTGTGCATCCCTGGCTGGATTGGAATTTGCGAGATCACCAACGTATCCTCAGTGTCAAGGAGTTTTCCTGCCTCTGCCTCCTGAGTGCTAGGAGTAAACATGTGCCATCACACTCAGCTGATTTTTATTGCATTTATTTGTTGGAATGCGTGTATGTGTGGCTGCACATGGAGGTCAGAACATAATTTGCCAGAGTTTGTTCTCTACTTCCATCAGGTGTTCCCTCATAATGAACTCAAGAACTCAAGAATTGAGTATAACTTTGACTTTCAGAAGACTCGATGATATTTCTATGGCATTGGATGTAAACACCACCTGACTAATTAATACTTTAAAGGGGAAATATTCCACAGGGAGGAAGTCCTAAAGAAGGGAATAATTTCTGTGGTTCTAATGAATTTTCTCACAAATCTTGGCCTCAGAAGAAATTCTTATTTGAGTGAGGTAATGCTTTAGAGACAATTTTTGAAGGTTTATATTATGTAATTTACAAAGTAAGAAATTTGTGGAGGAGACCTCAACAAAAGTGACATGCAACGACTCAGGTACCTCTTCTAGCAGGCTATAAACATGCTTGTACTGATGCACATAGCCTGCATTGTTATTAGAAACTTTGGTCCTCAGGACAGTGAGGAAGAAGGCAAATGCTCCAGTTGAACAAAGGTGAGTATTGGATCATCTTTGTCTTGACAATTTCCCAGCACTCAAAGATATATAAATCTTGAGTGTCAGAGAGAAGCCCTAATAACTTTCTACTTTCAGCCTTAATTGTTAGCATCAAATAAGAAATAAATGAAAGTATGTTCAGTGAAACTGAGATGTCTATTTGCACGATTTCTGGACAAACATACAAACTGTGGATGGGGAAGGGAATTTCATAAATATAGCATGAGACGTTGGAACGTTGTCCATGCTTTGTTATGCATTATTTCAAAAACAAATAATTCTAGTTATTCCTCTGTAAATGGGAATTATTTATTATAATTATAATTAAATCATCATTATTACTATTCTGTAAAAGACGCATTAGTTGATAGTGTCACATTTGACTCTTTTTCTTACAGAATCTACCCAAGAAACAAATGGATACAGAAAACCACAGTTCAGTGACTGAGTTCATTCTTCTGGGACTAACAGACCAACCTGAGCTCCAGCTGCCCCTGTTTCTGCTGTTCCTGATGAACTATGTAGCCATCCTGTTGGGAAACATGAGCTTAATGAGTCTAATTTTTCTGAACTCACACCTTCACACTCCCATGTATTTTTTCCTCTCCAATCTGTCCTTCATAGATTTCTGCTATTCCTGTGTCTTTACCCCTAAAATGCTGATGAGTTTTATTTCAGGGAAGAGCACCATCTCCTTCACAGGCTGCATGGCTCAGCTGTTTTTCTTCATCTTTTTTGTCAACTCTGAGAGTTATGTACTGACTGCCATGGCCTATGATCGCTACGTGGCCATCTGTAAACCTTTGTTTTACAAGGTTGTCATTTCACCAAGGATCTGCTGTCTATTGATATTTGTGTCATACTTGATTGGCTTTGCTGTTGCCGTGATTCTCACAGTCTTCATGTTGAGGCTCAACTTTTGTGATTCTAACATCATCAACCACTACATGTGTGATATCTTCCCTGTTCTTCGGCTCTCCTGCAGCAACACCTATAACAATGAGCTGGTGAATATTGTTGTGGTGGGTACAGGTATTGTATTATGCAGCCTCATTATCTTAGTATCATATGCTATGGTCCTTCTAAATATCATTCATATGTCATCAACTAAGGGTTTGTCCAAAGCCATGGGCACTTGTGGGTCTCACATATTAACTGTCATCCTCTTCTATGGATCTGGAATCCTTGCTTATGTCAAACCACCATCTGCTGAAACTGTTGGTCAGGGAAAATTTTTCTCAGTATTTTATACTTTTTTGGTTCCTATGTTGAATCCTCTCATCTATAGCCTCAGGAACAAGGATGTCAAACTTGCTGTGAAGAGAACCATGAAGAGATTCACAAACTGAAGGAGAATCACTCCCCATAACCTTGTTATCTCTGCTTTATCGTCTTTCTCTGTTACCCCTAGACATTTTCATCACCTAGCTTCCATTCCCTTTCCCTCCCCTAACATTTTTGTCATGTCAACAAGATTCGATTTTAATATCCATTCTTTCTTCCATGTGATATAACTTGGCTGTGCTGGTTTTTGGACATTAGACATCCTTATGCTCTGTGTGGCTCCAAGATAATGGTAATTGCCTATATCAGAATAAGAACCTGTTCTGCTATCTCACTTAAGGCAAATGCTACCTACTACATCTTCTTGTGTTCATTCATTTCTAAATTAGTTCATTTAGAAACTATTACAATCACATTTTGATCGTAATGACTCCCCTTTTCCTCATCTCCTCCTCGTTTCACCCTCCCCCATTTCTACCCACTCAACCTCAGGTCCTTTTTTGAAAAAATGTTGTCCAATATATTTTGCTCCAATCCCATTTTGTGTGTGATTATACTGGGGGTGGTCGGCCTACCAGGGGCCATACTCTTAAGTAAAATTGACTCTTTCCATTCCCCAGCAGCTAATAAGTACCAATAGAGCCTCTGCTAAGGTTGGAACATTGAGTCCATCTCCCTTCTCCATGCTGGGGTTTTCTGGCTTGAACTTGCACAAGTGTATCATGTTGTCATAATCTCTATGAGTTCATATGTGTAACTTCGCTGTTAAGTCTGGAAAAAATATTCCTTTTTGTCATCTACTGTTGTTGTCTTTTACAATCTTTCTGTCCCGTTTTACTCAATGACCCCTTGGCTTTAGGAGGAGATAATATTATATAGGTTTCCCATTAAGACTTGGCAGCCTGAAATCATTTATTCTCTCCACCTTGACTAGTTGTTAATCTCTAGTTAGTTGCCACCCACTGCAAAAAAGATGCTTCTCTAATGAGTGTTGAGATTGTCCTAATCTATGGATACAAGAATGCATCACTAGGAGACAGTTCATATGTAGTCACCCTATAGTGGGCCAACAATGCCCATGTTAGACACAGAAATTAAAAATTCAGTGCCAGCAATGCATCACTTCCTTCGGAGTTGTAAGCCACTGAGTTTCTATAAATACCAAATATTGTAAGCTACAAATATTCTTAGTTATCCTCTAGAATTTGACAGTAAGTCCTTATTGTTGAAGACACTACATGCCTGAATCACAGAACATAAAGAAATCAGACTGGTACTGACCTGGAAACCTCATCTCTACTGACCAGATTTTTATGGTGCATGAACTTGCTAAAGCTATGCACATTATCAGATGAAAAGAGCACTTATCAGTCTTACCTATTTGTACTCACTGAGAGCTAAAATAATGACGAGCCAGGAATCACATTCCTATTGATGGAATAGTGGCATTAATGTATTGGAGGAACCAACAAATTCCTATTGGATTTAATGTCTAATCCACATGATGCATCCTGACCCTGGTTCTTATCAGGGTGAAGAACCTGTGAATACACATGTCATAAGCCACAGTATAGAAGTTACTGTGACTATTCTGCCACCCCTCTTTCTTGCACACATTATCTCTCTAAGGACATACATATAGCTGTATGCTTCATTTCTAATTCTTTCATTTGTTACTTTTCAGAAATAATATGTGATTATATTCATTTAATGGTTTTACTACCTACAATATATTTTTAAAGGGGTAAAAGTTGACAAATATTGTAAACATGGCATAATTGTCAATAGTATAATGATTATTTTATGTAGGATCTTTTTGAGAATAGGTTTTTTTTCTCAGCTTTAATCCTAAAATCTGTAGTAAAAATTTATAATTTTGGGGGTTAGATTTTGAGCAAATATAAGGCCTACTATAATGAGAAAGTTTCTTAAACCCTTCTAATATGATAATGTACCAGCAAGTTGATATTTTGTTAGGAATAAAATGTAACCATTTTCCTTTTCCTTTACATGAAGATTTTGTTTGTAATAGTTTTTTAAATTATGCACATTATTTTCTACAGAACCATGTGAAAATAATGTCTAGTCTACTTTCCTGTTGCATAAAAGGATACCCTTTTAAAAATTGGAATATAAAAGATCAGTTTAATTCTGAAAATGTATTCCGTGTTAGTCTAAAGGTTTAGTAACCAAGGAGATACTTTTTATTTGTGAGTTTGAATTCAAAAACCAAAATAAATCTCCCAGTATCTTTATTTTTATATCTATCTCTACTTTCTATATATCTTTCATGTTGCTGAGAAAATGTCTATGTGACTTTGTAAGACCACACAACTAACTATGAGGGACTCAGTTTCATATACATTGTGTATCTGATGAAGAAAAGCATGGAATGGAAGAGAAATTTGGAACCACTGATCCAATGACTGCAGAATTTGAGATTCTTTGAAGACATATGCTCAGACTTGAGGTTGTAGCAGAGAGGTTATCTACAAGACTTTCAAGACCATGTGAAGAGGATATATGCTTACAGGAGCCCTTTTATTAAATTGGTACAGGCAGGATGAGCTTCAGAGTGATATTTTAGATTGTTCTTTTCAATAATGACTGTTTTGATGAGATAAAGGTACTGAGGAGTTTTGGGTGAGTCATGTCACTATTCCTATAGTCCATTTTATTCTAAGTCTGATAGATGTTATATTTTATTTGAAGAAAAAAGTGATTTATTCATAATATAATTAAATATTTAACTTGCATTGCATAACATGCTTTTTAAATTTTTTAATTTGTTTATTTGTATATGTATATGAGTGTTTGCCTGCATGTCTATAAGTTCAGATGTGCATACAATGCATGTGGAGCCCAGGAAAAACTGTTAGATACTCTGGAATTACTGTTTATCAACATGAGTGCGGCGAACCAAACATGCCCACCTACCTTGAAGAGGCTGCACTGAAGCTAAACATTATGACCCTGGTCACCTGAATCACAAACTCCAGTAGCAGCCCGTGGGGCTCTTGCTCATAGAAACCCTCACCTCCTCTTTCTGCATATATCATAGCTATGTCTAGATATTGGGTAAATCTTTTCTATATCCTATATAATAGTGGAATTTTATCCGAAAGGAAAATAAAAGCCATGGAGTGCTGGCACATCAGCTCTACTTTGTCTTGGCCCAAAAGAATCCTTAGGTAACGAGTTCTTAGAGTAGCCAGCATGAAACCCCACCTGTGCAATGTAATACATGGCTAACATAGCCATCTCACTTCATCTGAGACCCATGAAGTGGTTGGAACACCCTGTCTTATGTCTGATTGTGAAAGAGAAAGGATCAGAGCTTCAAAGACCAATGCTTCAAACCTTTAATGAATGAATGTAATACAAGACAGATTGGAAAATGCTGTTGATGAGAATTGTAGTTTTATATTTTCTTTCACAGTGAAATTATGGATATTGCTACCTTATATTGATGATATTTAATCTTCGTAAATCATAACTCAGCCTCTGTTTTCAAAGCTTAATTAATATATCATGTTATTTATTATCCATTGTATGCATAAAGAAATTGTAGTGCAAAAATAAAACAATATTGTCAAACTCTATACATATTAATAACAAATATGTATACAACACCAATCATCCAATATTTAACAAATTAGTTTATATTATTTAACATCTTGACCCTAGTTTACTTATCATGCCAACTTTTAAAAGGAAGGGTTTGTCTTTTAGCAAGTAATATTATGAATGTGGATTTGAGTAAAGCATTAATTCATTCAATTTCCCAGGACAATACAATTAATTAGTATACAAAATGAGTAAGGCTTTTTGTTGATTTGTTCTACCTAAGTTATACTGAAAAATATATAACGGAACTCAGATCAAATTTACATCCTGTGCTTCTAACTCATATTAACATTTTAGATGAGTACCAAGGCTTTATACGTAAGAGTTTATACATTCAATTTTAATTAATGTTTAATAAATACTGTATGTTCATCAAAATATGTCCATTTCTTGTTATTTGGGAGCATAAAGCTAGAAAAGCTGGATAAAGTCTTGGCATGTTTGTCTTCATTTTGTGTCTATCTCTTTTCTAGTAAAATAATTGTGTAGCTATAACTGCTGATTATTTAGGGAGACCAGAATCTACAGGGAGAGATATGTCTTTCTAGTGGTTGGAATGGGTAAGTTAATATCCAAGATGAAAGCACTGATCCATCAAGGAAAAGCTGTAGAACCAGAATTGAGAGACTATTTGAGGAGCTAACACCCTGTCAAGACCTGTTCAATTATACGTATCTACTGTATTGTATTTTATTTTTCCTATTTAAATTTAAAGCATAAGTCAGTACCCCAAAGGCAGATCTGAGTCAAGTAGACCCTTCAGTTTTCCTGCAACATGGCCATAATGATTAAATATATAAGATGGCCAAGTCTAATTGATTGGGGTTATCGGAGTTAGAAATCTTATAAAATTCCAGGTATAATATGAAATAAGAGGTATTTGAGTTAGTTTATAAATTTATAACTTACATCATCACTCACTTGTAAGTCAATTTGGTACAAAGTAAATGATATAAAAATATAAGCACATGTACTTAAAATTCAAAGCTATACATAGTAAAACAGGTCAATATAGTTTTTGCTTATATTTAATATGTGATAATTTTAATTAACTATCCAAATGCTGGGATTAAAAGCATGTAACACCATGTCTGGACTAATTTTATACTCCTGAATATATAAAGATTCTTATGAAAATTCAGAATACCTTAAACATATGATTGTACAGCCTAAAGTGAACATTGATAGTTCAAACAAATATCCAATAAAGTTAAATCTTCAAAATGTGAAGCTCATCATGCAGATTTAAAGTTGTATTCCTTCCCATTTCAATGTGGAATAGCATAGTGGGTGACACTCAACACATGGAACTGACCTTCTTAATGGCACTTTATGCAAAACTTTTTAATTCTTTTAATTTGTGATGAATCCTATTGATATTTTTCATGTGCCCCTGATAGAACTCTTGAGCAGCTGGACTACATTCACCTTGTCATGTCAACATAAAATCAAAAGAGAGAACCTGAAGACGTGACCAACAAGATTTTCTTATAAGAAAACAACTAATCACATCAAGCATGCAAATTGATTCAGACTTCAACTCAGCAAAGGAAGGCTTGAGTCTTACATCAAAATCACAAGCTACAAGATGATGCTGCATGCAAAATCAGAACAAAAATATTTATATGAAAACACAAATAATGCATTCATACAAACATCAGTGTTCCTATAGAAGTGTATTACAATACAAATCCTGTAGAGATAACCCAGGATACAGAGCTTAAAAGAACAATCATAAACATGATCAAAGAATTCAATTAATTCAGAGGACATACAAAAATTCAAAAACTAAAAAAAGATAGAAATAAACTTATGACTGAATTCATAAAAGAGATAAAAATAGTCAAGGAAATTAATGCTGAAATGAAGAAGGAAGTGAAAAACTAAGTATGCCAATTTTAAATGATGGGAAAAACCCTCACCCAATAGAATAAATGAAATAAAAGCAGCATATCAAGACTGAATGATAAAATTGAAGAACTGGAGCATGCAAGCAAAGATTAGGAAAAAATTCAAAAAATAGGAATGCAATGTGCAGGCAATGGGTGACATCATGAAAAGACTAAATTTTTGCATCATAGGTATAGAGAAGGAGAAGAATCTCAGGATAATGTTACTGATGATATTTTCAACCAGATTGTAGAAGAAAATTTTCCCAAATTAAGAAAGACACGTCCATACAAGTTACAAGAGGCACAGAGATCACCAAATAGACAGAACCAGAAGAAAAACTTCCCTCAGCATATCTTAATAAAACACTAAGCATAAAAAAGAAAGAGAGAATACTGAAATCTGTAAAAAGAAAATCACATTTAATGGAAAATTCATCAAAATGACAGCTCATTTTTCAATGAAAACTCTGAAACCAGAAGAGCCTGGACCAAAGTATTCCCAGTTCTAAATGACCATAGACATCAATCTAGAATATTTTACTCAGCAAAAATGTTGATTATAGTTTAAGGGCAAAAAATTCTTACACAACGTGAGTAGATGGTAAGAATTCATGTCCAGAAAACCAGGGCTTCAGAGAACTTGAAGCAATACAGTGAGCTGAAGGAGGGAAAGACTATGCACAAGGACAACAGAAAGAAAGTAAATGAAGGCATCAATGGAGACACATAAAGTTATACTGAGAATGCAAGCAGAAATTAAAATGATGGGAACCAATACACATCTTTCTATAATAACTTTAAGTATCAATGGACTGAACTCTCTGATCAAATACATAGGCTGGTTGAGTGGATCAGGAAACAAAATCCAACCTTTTGTTTTTTGCAAGAAACCTATCTCACCTTCAAGGACAGGCACTACCTTAAGGAGAAAGAATGGAAAAAAAAATTCAAAGCAAATGGCACTAAGAAAAGAGCAGAAGTTGTCATTCTAATATGTGACAAAACAGATTTCAAGCTAAAACTAATCAGAAGAGATAAAGAGGGTGACTTCATTCTGACCAAAGGAGCAATTAACCAAGCAGATATTACAATCATAAACATATGTGCACCAAACTCTGGTGTACCCAACTTTATAAAAACAGTACTATAGCACTTTAACACACAGACTAATCTCGAATTACTAATAGTAGAGAACTTCAGTACCCCATTGTCTCATTAGACAGGTGAACTAGACAGAGAATAAACAGAGACTTCTTCTGTATTAAACAATAGCATACATCAAATGGATCTAACAGACAGCCACCAAATATGTTACACAAGCACCAAAGAATATGAATTCTATTCAACACCCCATGGAACTTTCTTCAGAAATGACCACATACTGAGGCAGAAAATGAATCTCAACACACACAGAAAAATTGAAATAATTCCATGCATTCTATCAGAACACAATGCAACTAAGTTTAAAATCAACACCAGAAGGAACGCTAGGAAACTCACAAATTCATGGAGACTATAGAACAGAAACTTGAGTGATGAATGACACAATGCAGAAAATAAGGAAGACATCAAAGTACTCCTGGAACAAAATGAAAAGGGCAAAACAACACAACAAAATATCTGGAGCACATTAAAAGCAGTCTTAAAAGGGAAGTATATCGGTGCCTACATTAAAAATCAGACTAAGTACCAGTAAATAACTTAACATTTCAACTCAAGAATCGAAGGCCACAAAAAAATGAAACTCAAATCCAGGCAGAAAAGAAGAAATAACAAAAGTCAGAGTGGAAAGTAATGAAATAGGTACAAAGCAGAAAACAATACAAAGAAGCAATGAGTCCAAGAGCTGGATCTTTTAAAAGATAAGCAAGATAGACAAACCCTTAGCCTAGTTAAACAAAAGAAAGAAAGAACAACTCCAAATCAAGAAAATGAGAGATGAAAGGGGAAACATCACAACAGACAATAAAATGATGCAGAATATTATAAGCAAATAGATTAAAATCTATATGCTATTAAATTTGAAAACCTTAAAAATTGGATGTATATCTAAAGTCATGGAAATCATTAAAGATAAACCAAAAAGAGAGCATCAGGTTAAAAATAGCCATAACAAATGAGGAAGTTGAAACAATAATACAAAACATCCTGAATAAAAAAAGCCTCAACCCAGATGAATTCACAGCAGAAAACTACCAGATATTCAAAGAAGACCTATATCCAATTCTGCATAAATTATCAAAAAGATAGAAACAGAGAGAGAGCTTCCAAATTCCTTCTAAGAAGCCACCTTTGCCGTAATATCCAAACCAGTTAAAGATTGAACCAAAAGAGAAAACTACAGACCCATATCCTTAATGAAAATAGATTCAAAATTTCTGAACAAAATGCTTGAAAATTGTATACAAATAAGTATCAAGATATCATTCATCATGATGAAGTCAGCTTTATTCCAGACACGCAGGGATGGTTTAATATATGTAAATCAATAAATGTCATACAGCATATGAATGGACTCAAAGGCAAAAATCACATAGTCATCTCAATAAATGCAGAAAAGGCCTTTGACACAATTCAACATGCATTTTATATTAAATGTCCTAGAGGGAATTTGACTGATTTGAACATACTTCAACTTAATTAAAGCTATATGCAATAAAATCACAGTCAACATCATTGTAAGTGGAGAAAACCTGGAATCATTCCTCTTAAAATAAAGAATGAATCTAGAACCTTACCTTTCACCTTGCACACAAGTCAGACTTCAATGTGAAATACGAAACCCTGAAACTGTTAGGAAAATACACTGGTAGCAACCTACAAAATATAGGTGTAGGAAAGGATTTTCTGAATTAGACAGAAGTTGTTTAGCTTTTAAGATCAATAATCACCAAGTGGAACCTATTAAACTAAAAGCTTCTGAACAACAAAAGTAACAGTCAAGGAAGCAAAGAGAAAATCCACAGACTAGGAGAAAATCTTCACCAGTCGCACATCTGACAGAGTTTTAACATCCAGAGTATATAAAGAACTCAAAAAACAAAGAATCAAGAAAACAAGTGATTCAATTAAAAGATTGGTCTGAACAGAGAGTTCTCAAAAGAAGAAATAAAGGTAGCTAAAATCATCTTAAAGTGTTCAACATAGTCAATAATTAGAAAAATGCCAGTTAAAACCACTTTAAGTTAAAACCAGTCACACTGCTAATATCAAGAGAATAAATAATACCAAATGCTGGAAAGGATGTGGAGAAAGAGGAATGCTCATTCACTGCTGGTGGGATTGTAAACTCATGCAACCCCATGGAAAGAAGTGTAGAGAACTCTTTAAAAATGGATCTACTATTTGACTCAGTTTTACCACTCTTCCTCATATACCCATAGGACTTGTCCAATTTCAGAAATACTAGTTGTACACCCATAATTATTGCTGCTCCTTCACAATAGCTAAGAGGCAGAAGCAATACATGTAAGGGTCCCTCAACTGATGAGTAAATAAGGAAACCATGGTACATTCACACAAAGGCATTCTACCCAGTGTAAAAAACATGAAATCATGACATTTGTAGGTAAGTGGATGGAAATACAAACTGTTATGGTAAGTAAGGTAATAAGACTCAGAAAACTAAGGAATGTATGTTCTCCCTCATTTGTGGATCCTAGCACCAAATGCTTATCTTTCAGTATGGATCCTGATGTAACTCTAGGAACCAGAAAAATTGGAAAGGAAACAGTGAGGTAAAGAGAAAATAAGAAACTGAGAGAGAAGAATAATAGGAGACAAGAGTTACGAAGGGAGAAATAGATAAAAGGGGGTATTTACATGGGAGGGAGGAGGAAAGGTTATAGAAGGAAATATGAGGCTAAGGGGAAAGAAGGAGCTCTAGAGAGGTGGCTCAATAAGAGATGTGTCTTATCAAGGGATTAAGAGGAAATCGGGAAACTTTAACTGAGGAAGGCATGGAGGGAGGCTTACAAAAGGGGAGAGAGAAGAATGAATGAATGAATAAAGAATAACCAATGCCAACTTAGTGTAAAACACTGGAGGGAATCATATTAATCTAACAACCCCTGTGACAAATTCCACATACAATATCTGTACATGAGTTCACTTGCATAGCTAAAGGCTACAAAACAAGAAACAGTGCCAGAACTTGAAGGTAAAATCTTATTGGTGAAAACTGGACATTCTTTAGACCCTGGATTTGGAGCAATGGAACTGGAACTGACCTGGAAGCCACTTCCCCTGAAGGCTAGCTCTCCTAGCTTTGGAGAACACTATGCAAGCAGCCTAGGGATTACGTCAATCGATGGTTCAACACTAGCTTCATGATTAAATAATTACATCAGTGACAAGCACAGCACCTGACCCTGGTATAGCAGTGACACTTTTGTAGTGAGGTTGATCAACAGCTACCTGATTGGTCTTAGAGCCCACTCAATGTGAAAAAACTCATGTGTGGTACTGTAATCATACTCAAATACACATGACTTAAGTAGTCATAGAACTTTTAGAAATCCCCCAAATCCCCAAAGTTGTCACATTCATAGGATAGTGTAACTTCTTATTAAGTGAAAAAATATATATATATATATCATACATATTTCAAGTATCACAATCACCACTTGGCAAAGCAGCTTCTGTTGCACTAGAAAATCAATTGCAGAGTAGCACAGCAGGTCACACACAGACATTGTCCGTGAGTTTCCCATGCTTAAGTGGCACATCTACAATGACATGGCACCACGGCTCACACAACATGGAACAAGAGGTAAAGAGGAGAAAAATGAATATCTCAAGTCTCATTAATGGGGCTCCCTCATTCCAGTAACACAAAAAGTCACCAATTGCCAAAGAATGGAAATTAGGACTGTAGCGTGTGGGTCCCTGAACTTGTATATTAAGTTTTATTCACCAAAGGCTTA
The DNA here is from genome assembly GCA_035773235.1 of Eospalax fontanierii. NCBI lineage: Eukaryota > Metazoa > Chordata > Mammalia > Rodentia > Spalacidae > Eospalax > Eospalax fontanierii. The sequence continues at coordinate 28,000,987 of CM069539.1, read as the reverse complement.
GGGGCCATTGTAGAAGAGTGGGCAGAAAGATTGTAAGAATCAGTGAGATGCATGACCATAATGAAATAGAATCATACAAACTTTTGGGACCCTACTTATATGAACTTACAGCAATGATGTCATGCTCAAGATCCATATAATCTCAAACAGACAGAGATTTAACATGTAATTTGAGAACTGGGTAGCATACTCCATTCTTGCTGAAGAAATGTTAGCAATTGATTATTTTGGGTGGGGATGAGGTAATCTTCCTAAAGTGAGGGCATCTGCATAGGTAGACTGGACATCAGTGGATGAAACTGCTCTAATGAACATTTAGGGACACCAACTTGACACAATATAGCTTAACACAGATGGAGAATGTGTAGGTTCCAGCTGCGGTCTATGTGGTGGTGCTGAAGGGGACAGGGGATAAAATACCAACTAGTCAGGACCTGAACAGAAGCTCCTCCAGAACATATTTAATTAGAAATACGAAATGTACAGACAAAATAAAAGATATTGAAAGCTGCATTATAGAAAGGTCCAGTCAATTATAAAGACATGCCCATCATAGAAACAGCTAGCTATTTGATAGAAAATTTGAAAGACAGAGGTGCCTAGAAATGCATATTTCAAGTTCTGAAGGACCACAACTCCACACGTAGCATTCTATACCCAGAAAAACTACCTATTAAAAATTAAAGGGTTATAAACACTTTTGATGATAAAAACACATTAAAGGAATAGATGACAAAGAATGCAACACTACAGATGATACTGGAAAGAGTTCTTCACACAAATGAAAGGATAAATACAGGGAAAGTGTCACAGAGGATAAACAGACAATTCTAGAAGAGTTAACAAAAACAGACCTCAGAAAGTACCACAAAATCAACAATATTAAAGGAATGAACACAGAACTTTCAATAACTCTGAATATTCAATGTCTCAGTTCTCCAGTATAAAAGACAGAGAGTAACAGACTAGATTGAAAAACAGGATCGATCATTTTCTTTCTTGTAAAAGGAAAAGAACATTCACATAAGTGGTAGATACCTACCTTAAGGTAAAGGTATACAAAAAGTTATTCTAAGAAAATATACATAGGAAACAAACTATTGTAGACACAATATCTGATAAAATCAATTCAAACCCAAACTAGTCAGAAGAGTTAAGGAATAGCACAGGTCATCTAATATCATACAAACATAGCAGTATTTTTAAATCTACAGATTAACCACAACTGAATGATAACATGTGACTTCAATACCCCAGTCTAATCAATAGCCTTGTCATACAGACAGAAACTAAACAATGAAACATTTGAGTTCAATGACATGATAACCCAAATTGATCTAAGAGACATATATAGAACATCTTTCCCCAAGCACTGTGGAATATATGTTCTCAACAGCCCATAGGACTTACTCCAAAACTGAGCACTTATTAGGGCACAAAGCAAGTCTCAAAAATACGGGAAAATTGAAATAACTGCCTGTACTCTATCTGATTACAATGAAACAAACCTATGTATTCACAGCAATATAAACAATACAGAGCATAAAATATATGAACGCTAAACAACAGACTATTGAATGATAATTTGGCCAAAAAGAAATCAAATATTGCTGGAGTTGAATGAAAACGAAAAGATAGCATATCCAAATCATTGGGACACGGTGAAGCCAGTCCTCTGAGGAACTTTTAGTGTGCTGATTGGCTTCATCAAAAAATTGAGAGCTATAAAATTAAAAAATTGAAGATTTAAGGCCTTTTAATAGGAAGAACAAATTGAACCCCAAAAATACTAGACAGGAATAAGTAATCAAAATCATGACAAAAATTAATATAACAGAATCAATAACATCAAAAACAAAATACAAATATTCAATGAAAGAAAACAATGGTTCTTTAAAAATATAAACAAGGTTAACAAATACTTAGTTAATTTAAAAAGCCAAGAGAAAAAAATAAAATACTCAAGTTAATGAAAGTCACCTTCAATCTGCCTTGGGAACTAAGTACCCCTAATAGGGATGTAAAAATTGAACATAGCTTTGATTCTGATATATCCAACATTCTGTCTACAGCACATGATGTAAACATAGGTTCTTTAATTTCTACCCTCAAGGGATTCATTCAACCTGAGAGGAAAATATAAAGGATGGAATAATTTTCTGTACTTCTAATGAATTGTCTCAGAATGATGAACAGTGAAGTTGATTATCATTTGAGTAAGTAATATTTTATATACCACATGAGATTACTATTTTCTTTTGTGCAAGTGCAGAGAACTATCTGTCAAAATTCTCAAGTACAAATCTTGTCTTATTCACCAATGTACCTAATGTAGGAGGTCAGAGATAGATTAGCACTGATATTTATTACCTCCATTTTCAATAGAAACTTGGATCCCTTAGTACAATTACGAAAAAGAGCTAGTGTTTTCTTAGAGCACTGAGGATTCATGGAAAGAAAAATGAATTATCTATAATAATTTCCCTTCAAACACAAAGCAATGTAAATCATGGGGTCAGGAAAATGGCATTTACTCATAGGCTTGTTTCTGCCCTAATCCTTTGTGAAGACGAAAAAGCACAGATGAAAAGATGTTCAGAGATTTTGTGACTTGGATAATCATTCTTCAGAACACAACATGGAAGGAGGAAGTGGGTATTCTTCAGTAACAAACATTGAATGTCAGGTTTATAAAAAGCTTTTCTATTTGTCTTCAGATAATCTTGAACTATTAAATTTCTAGTTCTCCTTCTGAGGGTCAATGGAAAAGTGCTTCCTTGTTAATGCAACTTTTACTGCCATTCTTACAGATGCCACCCATGAAGCAAATGGCTTTGGAGAATAACTCTTCTGTGACTGAGTTCTTTCTGATGGGACTAACTGACCAACAGGAACTCCAGCTCCCCCTGTTTGTCCTGTTCTCGGTGAACTACGCAGCCACTGTGGTGGGAAACTTGAGCTTAATGAATCTCATTTTCCTGAATTCACACCTTCACACCCCTATGTACTTTTTAATCTTCAATTTGTCCTTCATTGATTTCTGTTATTCATTTGTCTTTACCCCCAAAATGTTGATGAGCTTTGTTTCAGAGAAGAACACCATCTCCTTCACAGGGTGCATGACTCAGCTGTTTTTCTTTTGCTTCTTTGTTCATACTGAATGCTACGTGCTGACAGCCATGGCCTATGATCGCTATGTGGCCATCTGTCAGCCCCTGCTGTACACACTCATCATGTCCTCTCGGGTCTGTTGTTTGTTGATGTTTGGGTCATATTTAATGGGATTTGCCGGTGCCATGATCCATACTGGGTGTATAATCAAGCTCAGCTTTTGTGATTCCAACATCATCAACCACTACATGTGTGACATTTTCCCCCTCCTGCAGCTCTCCTGCAGCAGCACCTATGTCAATGAGCTCGTGAGTGCTGTTCTTGTTAGCACAGTAGTCAGTGTATCCAGCCTCTGTATCTTAACCTCATACACACGGATCCTTTGCAATATTGTTCGTGTGCCATCATCTAAGGGTTGGTCCAAAGCCATGGGCACCTGTGGCTCACACATAATAACTGTTAGTTTGTTCTATGGGTCAGGACTGCTCACTCATATCCAACCATCATCTGCTGAATTTGTGGACCAGCGGAAATTTTTCTCAGTGTTTTATACTCTTGTTGTACCCATGGTTAACCCTCTCCTTTACAGTCTTAGGAACAAGGATGTCAAATTTGCTCTGCAGAGAACACTGAAGAAACTGAAACACTGAGTATACTGTGGGACTCCCCTTTGCCCTGACACCATTGATGTGGCTTTTTTTCCCCAATTCATTTGTATTCTTTTCACCTTCCTTCTATTATGCTTCTTTCCTTCTGCTCATCTTTCTTTCTAGAGTGGAGTCAGGGTATCTACTGTAGCGTCTTCCTTTCTCTCACCACAAATTGCGACTTTGTCATTCTTTTACATACTCCTATGTAGGCTCTGATATGGTCTTCGGTTCTTTTGCTACATGGAGGCCTTGGGCTTTTAGCATTCCTTTTCCAAATACTAAATTGTATTTTTTCATTGCCTGTCTACATTCTATTTGGAGAAACCCATAGAATTAGGTATTTTCTGAAAAATCCATTTATTTCTTTCATTTTTTTTGAGAGAAATCTGTTGATTCTTTTCCTGTTTCAAGACTTTTATTCCTTGCAAGTTTACAAAAAGAGAGAAAGAATGACAAAGATTGTACACCTTGTTAAGTTAATGGACTAATTATTCTAACTGATATTTGAGTATGTTTCTCAAACACAGCCCTTTTAATATAAATATAATGCTGAATTATTTCATTATAAACTGAACTCCAGTTGTCACCAACTTGTCTCTTACCTGTGGGATGTGTATCAGATTGTTTTTAAAAGCATATCATGAAATTTCTTGTTCTACAACATGCAAAGTCAAAGCTCTTTGTTTCTCTTGCTTCATATCAGTATTCTCTGTTACAAAAGAATTATTTATCTGTTTTAAAAAGCAAACAAATACAGATTATAGCTGAGTAATACAGTATATACCTGGGCTTATTTATATTTTTATTCCCAATTTCACATGCATATGTTATGAATTTACCCTAATTCAGTTGTTTTTAATGTGTCAACTACTCCCTTTTTGCTCTTCCTATAAAAAATTGAATTTGAGCATCTGAATCTGTCACATTCAGAGACTATTAAATATTAGTCTCCTTATCCTTTGTGTTTTCTATTGAGGCAACAATAGGTTGTTTTTTAACCCATTGTACATCCTATAAAAATGATGGAAAGATAACAGAATTGCAAAGGAAACAGAGCACTTTTGGAATGTTGTTTCAGATTAGTGCAAAAGAGCCTGGGATATATCTGATATCTTCTGCCGGGGTGCACATATGAGGGAAAGGTTCTATAAAACTCGATACCTAGCAAGAAAAATGTCTATATCTCTATAGAAATCAAATTTTGTTCTTCTTTATGATTTCTTTTGAGGTGCTGAGAATGGTACCCAGGTCCTTGGGGACAGTAAGCAAGTGGTGTATTGCTTAGCTACAAATTGTGTTATTTAAGGGTGGGAAAGATGGTAAACAACAAGGAAATCTTTCAACAGTATCCTTTTTTTGAGACAGAGTGTCTTGTAGCCCAGGATGGTCTCAAATGCACTATGTAGCAGAGGATAACCTTGATCCTGATCATCTTGCCTCCACCTCCTAAATGCTGAAATTACAGTTATGAATGACCACACCCAGATTAAGTGGTTCTGGGACTCAACCCAAATCATCAGTTGTGTTAAGTATCCACTCTACCAACTGAGCTACATTCCCAACCCCATCTGTGTCTTTGAGTGATTTATTTTCCTTGGATAGTCAGGCATTTCTGTTGAGCCTTATCACTATATCCATAGCACTGAATGCCTACCAGATGCTGTGCCAGTTTTTGAAGCAACTAAATTAATTGTTCATAATAAGACATAATTTCATTCTAAAATATTTTCTTATTGTATTTCTAAAGAGAATATAAATTGTGCACTGTCAATCACTACCTTGGCAGAACTCAAGTTGGATTCATTAGAGTGGATATAGTCTTCTGAAAACAATGACCATCACTGAGATTTTTATATTAATATGAAGATACTGTAAGTTCTTAAAAGTTTCAAAATACTGGTTTAAAAAGACTATTCTTAGAGGATTTTGATTTTGGTAAAAAAATATTTAATCTTTCAAAAATTATTGCTACTTGTACAGAGTAAGACTTTATATTTATTCCAACATTTGTTTCACTATTATATTAAAAATTTGTTCTTCTATCTGAATATGAATACCAACTGGCTACTTCCATTATTTTGTCTATATTCATCAAAATGCCTGTTTAAACAAAGAGATTCATTCATATAGATTTTGCTCTAAAAGATTTTATTTTAGTAAATGTAGAATATTTCCATAAAAATATAGAATAAGATATATCACATTCATATTAATGACCTTTTGATGTTTCATCAAAAAGTGAAATATAGTCCTGTGACAAGCATTATATAAAAAGTGTTCTGTCTGTATCTTGTTGCAGTTCTCCAGCTGGACCTGGGGGTGAATGAGTCATCCACAGGCTGGCTGAGTTCTCTGAAGTCCACACACTCATTATATGGATCAGTTTTCTATTAATGACCTGTCGAATGCAATTTACATTAAATTTACATTTAATGCTACATAAGACAAGATTAGAGTCTGAACAATTATTTAATAAAAAATAAATGTAAATAAATTTTAGAAACTGTAAACTTATTTTTAATATATTATTGAGTGCTTGGTATGCATAGCTCATTAGAAGTGTGATACTGCTCTCTACATCTTTCTCATTCCCATGTGGTGTCATAGTATTTCCATACAAAATGGAATATAATTTTTCTATTTATTTTTGACTCTATGTTTACATACAAAACAGTTTTCAGGCAAAATTTTAATTATAAGTTAATTTAAATTTATTCATAATATTAACTTAAAAGGACAATGTTCTGAAGTTTAGCATTTGTGACAAACATGAAGTTAAAAGCATCACGAAATTCAGCAGGGGAATTAGGTCAATGGTGGAGCATTTGCTAGTATGTATATTGCCCAGATCTATAAAAATACAAAATCAGGAACTTAATATTTGGTGCCTCAAAACACTGCCTGTCTACCTACAAAGTTCATCCCATCATACAAGCAGCTGAAACATCATCAGACCCCACACTAGATGGAACAGCAGCATTGAATTGTCTATGAAGGGAGTTTAGGTACTTCTTTCCATAGTTATATTTCCATCTCTTTGGATAAAGATTATGACAGAGCTCTCTAACCACTGTATGACACACAGAAAGGCAAATGGGTCACAAAGTAAAGTTACTGAGCCCAGACCAGTAATCTGTGCCTTGGCAAAGGTGGAGTTCCAGTCTTATTGATGTGGTGGATTATACCCTAGGAAGGGCTCTGGAGAGGTCAAGAATATGTGATAAATCTGACTGTGATAAAATGACTCTGCTTATTCCATTATATCAGCATAAAAGTTGCCCAGGCATCAGGGCAGCCACTTTGATAGTCTCAGGCAGAGGGTGACAGTGCCCTTAAGAATGTTCATGGAGTCTTCAGTTGTCCCTTGACACAGTACTCTGCCTCAGCTGCTGTCCTGTGGTGGCAGGCAACCAGGTCAGGAATCCCACTTCTCAGATAGAAGCCACAACCTTTATCTCTCAAAGGCAAACATTTCTATCTCCAGCTGCATAGTCTTTGTGACATTTGAGATATAGTGTGATTCCTTTGAAAATATATAAGCTTTATGAAAATTAGGGATTGTCCATTATTTTAAAATACTCCAAAGGTAAGACTAAATGTGGTAATAAAAGAAAGCAGTTCTTAAATTACTTAACTATCATTCAGTTGTAAATCTTTAAAGGTACTATATGATTGATAACTTAGACGCTGTATCAATGTATAAATGTGACCCATAGGAATTTTCCGTTTACACCTGATAAACTTGTGGAAACACACTAAGATTGATAACCAGAATCCAGGACAGCTGTAGTAGAGAAAATGGGGAAGGAAGGTCATTACACGGAGTATCGAAGGAACTATTGGAATCTGATTATTGCTGAGTGAAGGAAAGTTGTTCTTCTTTAAGAGAGTGATTCTAGATAGGCTGACTAGAATCCAGGGGCTGAACTCACACTGAGGGACACCTGGGAAGACAAACTTGACTCCATAAGCCTTAGCATATATGAATGCATAAAGTCCAATGTGGGTATAGGGGTGTGTGGATAGGTGAAGCGATCTCAATATGGTTAAGATTGTATAGCTGTAAAACAGTCAGTAAAATATACCTTGAGAAAAAAAGAAGAGTGAATTTTAGCTAACCAATGATAATGTGTTCTTTAGACTTGCTGAAAGAATAGAGTATAAATGTTCTCACACAAAGAAATCATACTATGTGAAGAGATGCATATGTTAATTTGTTTAGTCGAATAACCCCAATGTGTACCTACATAACTTTATCACACTGAATTTATTGTAAATAATTAGTCACTTAAAATAAAATTTTTAATGACTATCATTTTTGTATTTTATCAAGTAGTTTTATTCGTATGAGGTATGTAGTATGGGGCTAGGTTGCAATACCATATCCCCAAAATATGACACAGTGTGTACTCAAAGAACATATAGAACACAGGGACCTCACTGTACAAAACATTTTTCTTTTAACATCGGCTATGTATGCAAAATATTGAATGAAAAAATCTCAGCACATAATCTTTGCTGCTTTAGTAGCCTTTAAAATATGTTTAAACATTTGAACTTTTTAGTAGGCAATACTCATGTTCTAAATGTTAAAAGTCCCATATATAATTGAAGATGAGGTCATGAAGTTAAGATGTGGCAGAATCCACAGTTGTCATGCATAAAATTACCAAAATCAAAGAACAAGTAGAGGCATTGTACAAAGGACTAAGTGGACTACAGTTAGTCTTTAACACTCATTTAAATTATGCTAGAAACTTATTTTAGAAAGTATCTGTCCCCTTATCCCTGTTTCAGATGTAGTAATTCCCTTCAAATAAGCAACAGCTTGTTAATCACACACAGGTTCTTCCAGATTCATTTGATAAATCTGTACATATGTATGCTAAATATGCATATATAGTGTGTATATATACACACATACATAGATAACAATATTGTATGTTTATGTACCAACTTTTTGTTTCTTTTCCCACACAACAACACATTCGCCACCTTTCACCCTGTTACACAAGATATTTAAGCATTTTTAACCATTTTAATCATTTAATTTATTTTATATTCATACATAATTACATATGATGTGTTTGTATAAACATTAAAATTTTCATAGTAATTTTTAAAGGAAATCCAAGCATAAGAAGACAGAATTTAGAACAGTTTTTACATCTGGTGATGGGTGGAGGTCTTGACTGACTGGAAAATGAATGACAAAGAACATGATTGAAATTTCTGGAAAGGTGGTGTGATGTCTGCCTTTCTGGACCTAAAATTTCACATTATTTGAGCTCCCGTTCCATCTAGCTTCCTTCAATTTTCAGATTTTAAATGCGAATAGCAGTACATTATGCATCTACAGTATATTTTTATCATCCATTCATTCATTATTGTAAACCTATACTGATTCTTTAACTTAGCTACACAGAAGACTTTATCAGTAACATGGATGTGCAGGCACATCAATTGAATGTTGACTGGGTTCCCTGAGAACATACCCAGGAGTACTATAATTGGGTCATATGGCAATTTGTTTGAAGTCTCAAGGAACCACTATAGTAATTTCCATAATGACTGAAATACTTCACATTTTCAACAATTCTGAATAAGAATTCAGTTTCCCAATGTCATGGCCATGAGCATGCTTGTGACACTTAAAAATTGAATGAGGTCTACCACTGAGACACACTACAAGTTGTCTTTTATGAACCTTAATTATTACTATACAGAAAAATATGAAACATAAATATAAATAAATAGAGCTTAGAGAAATTATGTCATTTCTCACAGTTACACAGTAAGGAACCCTAAAAGGCTGAGTTTGAACTCAGAGTGCCTTGAATCCTGTGTGTGTTCTTTAATTTCTTCTAATGAATGTTAAACTATTGTAATAACATTTATTAATGCAATACCAGAAGATTGCGAGAAATTCTTAGAAACAGAAAATAATTACCTCCCTCTATTGCTACTTATACAGCAGAACTATACATAATGAGGCTAATTCCCAGAGGACTAGCAATAATAACTCTATCATGGGTGCTAAGCACTCCTGGAGGAAAACTACAAGTTGGGTAGAACTTGAAATCCCCAAAGATCCAGTGTTAGTTTGATGGTACCCATCATAAACAGGCTCAAACACTTTTATCCCATGCAACCTGGGATGAAATCAAGGAGCGAACAATGTTCTGTTCTGGTTCATTAAATAGGATTTCATTTGAGTGAAGTGATGTTTTATAGTTCATATATGAGTGATATTTTTTTCCTGTAGGTAAAGAGAAAAATATGGACAAATTCTCAAATAAACATTATGCCATATTCTCCAGGGTATCACCTTTGGGAGTCAGAGATAGATCTTTTCAGATGCTGTTACCTCCTTTATCATCAGAAACTCAGACTCCTTAGGAAATTAGTAAGGAAGAGATTTTGTGTGTCAACCACAGTGGACCTCCAGAACTAAAGGTGAGCAATGATCCATGTGTCTTGAGTATACCTTGAAATAAAAAGCTATATAAATCAGGGTTTCCAGAACAGATCCCACTTGATTATTTTTCTATTTATTCCAAATCCTTAGTGGAGATAAAGGAATGGAGGAAATGTTCAGAGTTGTTGAGAATTCTAGCAGCCTTTTCCCAGGAAAGACACAGGCCTCGTGAGTGCGGAGGAGGAAAAGGGTAGTGACGTTCCTTGAATGTCGTGCTGTGTTTCTTCAGGCAGCTCTGAGAGTGGAGAACATCATCTCTAGCCTGGGGAAAAAGACAAACGATTCTTGTTAATCACCTACAGATTCACAAGTGAAGAAAATGACTACGGGGAATGACTCTTTGGTGACCAAGTTCATTCTTATTGGATTAACAGACCAACCTGAGCTCCAGCTACCTCTGTTTGTCGTGTTCTTAGTGAACTACATAGCTACTGTGATTGGAAACTTGACTTTAATGAGCCTAATTTGTCTGAATTCACATCTTCATACACCGATGTATTTTTTTATCTTCAATCTGGCTTGCATTGATTTCTGTTATTCTTGTGTCTTTACCCCCAAAATGCTGTTGAGTTTTGTTTCAGAGAAGAACTCCATCTCCTTTACAGGATGCATGACTCAGCTGTTTTTCTTCTGCCTTTTTGTCAATTCTGAGTGCTATGTGCTTACAGCCATGGCCTATGATCGCTATGTGGCCATCTGTCAGCCCCTGATGTACATGGTAGTCATGTCCCGAAGGACTTGTTCCCTTCTGATGCTCGCTTCACATTTGATGGGCTTTGCTACTGCCACTGTCCATATAGGGTGTATAATAAGGCTCAATTTTTGTGATTCCAACATTATCAACCACTTCATGTGTGACACTTTCCCCCTTCTTGAGCTCTCCTGTGGTGACACACATGTCAATGAGTTTGTGAGTTCTTTTTCTGTGGCTGTAGTTGTCCTTGTATCTAGCTTAATTATCCTATCCTCTTATACTTTGATTCTAATTAATATCATTCATTTATCGTCAGCTAAGGGATTTTCCAAAGCCATGAGTACTTGTAGTTCTCATATAATAACTGTGGCCCTATTCTATGGATTTGGTCTGCTTGCCCACGTCAAACCATATTCTGCGGTGTCTGTTGTTCAGAGGAAATTTTTCTCCATCGTTTACACCTTTGTTTTGCCTTTGCTGAATCCTCTCATTTATAGCCTGAGGAACAAGGATGTCAAGCTTGCTGTGAGGAGAACACTGAAGAGACTCACAATCTGAGTGAAATTCTTGTGTTTCCATGGTGTAGCAGCCCAGCTGCTTGGTGTCTCCCCCTGCTTGACTGATGCTGAAAAACTGAGATCAGACCAGGAGCCTCTTAGCATTTTTCCACAAAAGTGTGTCTTCCCTGAACTCCTGAGAGCTTTTATTGGAAGCCCAGTGTTTGAAGGTCACACAGAGTGTACATGTGATAAATGTTTAAGCAGTGCAAAAGACTTTGGGTGGGCCAGTCTCCACCCAAGGCTGTGAGGACTGGCACAATGGCAGACCTCCTTTGATGTTTGCAGAAACATAAATGGCGGGGGGACTTCACCTCCTCTGGCATCCCAAGGACAGGTTGTCTGATCTTCCTTTCTAGAGAAAACTGCAAATTCTTCAATCCACTACAACTCAAAGTACAAAGAAATCTGTTAATTATTTGTGAGTCAGTTGACTGGAGACTGTTGACTAGTAGTGAGTAGAGCCTATTGTACATCAATGACAAGGGAGGGGGGCACTACGACATGGTTTATATCTGCTGCTTGGTTCTTTCTCCCCACATCTTTTCCTTGTCACCTTCCTTTTGTTGTGTTCTTTCTTTTTCATTTTATTCTATTGTCCTGGAGCGTTTCTACTCTAATTTCTAATGCCTGTGCTTTTCTCTTGATGAGCTATAACTTTGTGTGATTATTCATGATCTGAAGACTCAACTTCAGTTTAAATGTTTCTCTAACATATTCCTGCTCCTTGTTTCTGATAGAGCACTGGAGTGATGTCTTTTGATATCTAAGATGACATAACCAACAATTTTTTTCCTCATATGTCTTCTGTTTCCAAGGAAAGCCAGTGAATTGATTGTTTTCTAAGTTACCAATTTTATTTTGTTTTTTGGATAGAATTTTAGGATCTAATTTCTGTTTCAGAGTGTTTTATTTAATTGTACTTGTATTAAAAGAGAAAATACTGACAAAATTATGAACTTTAAAGTCATCAGCATTTCCAGAATTTTTTAGAGTTTGTAAAGGTATTTATTATTTAAAAACTTTTAGCATTACTACTGTAATTTTTCTGTATATTTTCTTGGATTAATGTTCAATTTTTCTGGATATTTGCACATGGATTGGCTACCTGGGTGGAAGGCAGAGCAGCATATGTTGGGATCAAAATCTGATGCCCCAATTACAAGAGTGAATTTGTTTGCATTATAAACAATAGCCTTTGGTGCAAGGTTAAGTAAAATTAATTAGTCCAGATTCTGTCCATATTGTAATCACTCCTACATTTCTGATCATTCAGATGATTTGATCATTCCTTCAGATACGTTACTCTATTGTCCATATACTAATTCCTAGCATTACTGAACCTAGTTCTTTCCATTCTAGTACACACCTGGTTTTCTCCTTTCTTTAATCCATGAAAGGAAAATAATCAAATGGATATTTATTTTTAATTAACTATTACTGTACTGTCACTGTGGACTTATCCATCAGTTATCAGTGTTTCTGAAGTTAATATTGTACTCTCAGAGAGATACTGGAGATCATGGCTGGTAACCTAAGCTTGCACTCTGGGAGTTTAGCAACTGAGGTATACTCCCAGTACATGGAAGAATGAAACTTCAAATTTAATACAGGCTATCCTCACTTGAACTTTGCAAATACCTCATAAAATAAAATAAGAGATTAAAGAAATGCAACAAACAATATAATCTCTATTGTAAAAATTCTAGTGCACTAAAATAACAACAACAACAACAACAACAATCGAAGGCAGCATGAATCCTGTGGTTGCTCATATGTGAAATGTCCCCAAAACAAGTGCCCATTGGTTTGTACATGTGATCTCCAACTGATGGTGTTGTTTTGAAAGGCAGTGGAAGCCAGGAGGGGAGGACTTGTTGGAGGAAGAACTGAGTCTCTGAGGGCAGCTTTTAAACTTTGGTAGGTAGCCCTGCTTCCAGATTTCTGATGAGTTGTGCAGAATGATAAGTCATCTCACACTCCTCTCATTATTTTTTTCTCCATTGAAATGGACTATATCACCTGAAGCATCAGATGAAATAAGCTATTCCTCTTTTAAGCTGCTTCTTGCTAGTACTTTGTCACTGAATTGGTGAGTGTTAGGCTCAATGAGAGAATTTGACTCAAAAACACATGCTTTAGTGTGACTGAGGAAGTTTCCCAAGTTAACCTCCGGACTATACATACATGTCCATACATGCGTCTGTGTCCAGCAGAATATACATGCACATACATAGACCTACACATAGTGCACATATAAAAACAGATAGATAGAGAGACAGATAGATAGATAGAAAAGAAAACTGAACATTTGAAATTTGCAGTTAACTGGATGAATCTGGAAAAATTATGCTGAGTGAGAAAGATAAAAACTACATCTTCTCTATCGCATATGGATCCTAGTCTTGAATCTTTAGATTTGTGTGTTAGGGCAGCTTCTATTCAAACTTTCTGTATTTTATCTATTCTCTCTGTCTTCTGTGTACTGTAATCATCCCTTGCCTTTAAAATTTTTGACCTCTGCTAAAGTACAGATCAGATTCTTTTTCTTTTAGATTTGAGTTTAGGAGATTTATGTTTTTCCATACTCTACCATAATACTTCAGACCCTAAACTTTTATGCACAGACATATTATTAATAAATATATTTATAATTTAAATTTTTCATATCATAAGAAATTATGCATAGTGTTGTGTATAGATTTCAAGTGGGAAATGTGATGACATTTTGTATAAATGTAATGTCACATAACCATCTCCTAGGACTAGACATAAAATATCCTCATTTAACAGACAGTTCTTCATGTTACCTTCTCAGGTCCCTTCCACTCACTCTTCATCTTTCATCATCCACTAGCAAACCAATGTGTTCACTATTGTGTTATCTTATTTTGGTCTTGACTATTCTTCAAAATCTTATTAATAAATCATGTTGCTTATATTGGTTTGTGTCTGTTTTTGATCTGCATGAATTTAGAGTTGTAAGCATGTACTGAAGAGAGAGAAAGAGCGAGCAAGGAAGGCACTGTAGAAGAAAGAAAATTTGAAAATTTTTGTGAAGATATTTCACTAAGGAAAATATGGAGATAGAAATAAGCACTCAAAAGGTGCTTAGCTTCATTTGTTGCTAGTAAAACAAAAATTAAGGAAAAAAATGGAAAGTATTACATTGAACTTAGAAAGGCTAGTGTTGTAACCAGAGCTCAGATACTCTTAGTCATATTGGAGAAAGAATCTGTGCCCTTATCCCTGTGTCACATGTACCAGTTCCAACGAGATAGGCAGCAACTTGCTAATCACATATGGATTCTTCAAGATTCATTTGAAAAATCTGTATATATGAATATTGCACATACATATATAATATGCATGTCTTTGTATGTATATAATATGTATGTATAACCTACATAACTTTTTATATTTATATACCTACTTCTTGTATTTTTCCCATATAACAAAACCACACTCATCACCTTTCATTTTGTTACACAAATATTTACTCCTTTTTAAATCAAATTATTTTTTAATATTCATGCGTAAATATACATAAATATATGGTATGTTTGTATAAACAATGCAGTTTTCCTTATTATTTTAAAGAACATTGAAGCTTAAGGTAATATTTTCAGAAGAGCATTCATGTCTGGTGATGGGTGGAGACTGTGACTGTCTGGAAAATGAATGGCAAAGGAACATGAGTGAAGGTTCTGCACTGATGATGTGATGTCTGTCTTTCTCTATCTATCATTTCACTCTATTCCAAGCAGCTTCATTCAATTTTTAGAATTTAGTTGTGAATAATCAACTTATTCATCTACAGCATGTTTTATTCATCCATACGTGTATTGTTGGTAACCTACACAGATTCCATAACTCAGCTACAAATTATACTTTATTGGTAACATGAATGGGTGGGTATTTCAATTGGATGTTCACTAGGTTCTGAGAGTACATACCCAGGAGTAATATAACTGGGTCACATGGCAATTCTGTTTGAAATCTTGAGGAACCAGTGCAGTATTCTATAGTGACTGAAATACTTTATATTTACACTAATTCTGTATAAGAGTTATTTTCCCTGATGTCATAAGCATAAGTACCAGTTTGGTTTAGTTAAAAATAGGCTGAGCTCAGTGGCTGGTGAGATGTTGCAGGAGTTAAGAGTAGGATTGCTCTTTCAGAGGACCCGGTTCCATTCCAAGCACTCATATGGAAGCTAACAACCATCTTTAACTCCAATTCCAGAGGATCTAAACCCTCTTCTGATCTCCAAGTGCATTGCATGACACAGGTACACTGACTACATGAAGCATATCACTCATACACATATAATAAAAATAATACAAAAAATGGGTGAGCTCTACCACTGAGGTACACTGAAAATTGTATATTATGAGCCCCATTTGCTGCTATATAGAGTAATATGGATTTGTAAACATAAATAAAAATGGATTAGAGAAATTATGTCATTTCTCATAGTAACACAGTAAATAATCTCAAAAGACTGAATTCAAACTAGAGTGACTTGAATGCCTATGTGTGTTCTTTAATTTGTCACAAAATTTCTTCTGATGAATTTTTTACTATTGTATAATATTTATGAATGCAGTCCCAGGAGAATTGCAGGAAATTCCTAGAAACAGAAAGTAAATATGTCTCTGTCCTCTCTACTTATAGGGTAGAAGAGTCTATAATGAGGATAATTCCCAAAAGAGCCATCAAAACTCTATTGTGGGTGCAAGGTACTCCTGCAAGGAAACTTTAAATTGACTATAATTTTGAATCTCCAAAGATCCAGTGTAGTTGATGGTACTTCTTGTAAACAGGCTTGAAAATTTATAGCCTCCAGGGATTCATGCAACCTGGGATGAAATCAAAAGGGAAAAGAATTTTTAGATCTGGTTCTTTGAACAGATTTTCCTTTATAGGTGATTTTTTGCCTCACGTACATGAAGAGGAAAAAACTGGAGAAATTCCTAAATATAAATTAAGTCATATTTTCCAGTGCATCTTTTTGTGGGAGTTCAGAGATAGATCTATTCGGATGTTGTTACCTCTTTTATCATTAGAAACTCAGACTCCTTAGGAAATTGGGAAGGAAGAGCTTTTGTGCATCAACACATTGAACATCTAGAGCAAAGGTGAGCAATGATTCATTTAGTCTTCTGTATCTTTTGAAATATAAAGCTATATAAATCAGGGGTAAGAGAACATAGGCCACTTATTTATTTATTTATTTATTCCAAAAACTTTATGAAGGTAAAAGAATGGAGGAAATGTTCACAGTTGTTCAGATTTCTATCAACATTGTCTCAGGAGAGACACATATGTATCATGGGTTGGGGAGGAGAAAAAGTGTAGTCATATTCTTTGAATGCCTTGCTGTGTTTCTTTAGGCAACCCTGAGTTTGGAAGCCATCATCTCTAGCTTTTCCTGTGGGGTAAAGCAGAGGATTCCTTGTTAACATCACCAGGAAGTGATGTTTCTACATATCCCCAAGTGAAGAAAATGACTATGGAGAATGACTCTTCAGTGACTGAGTTCATTCTTGTTGGATTAACAGACCAACCTGAGCTCAGCTGCCTCTGTTTGTCCTGTTTTTAGTGAACTACATAGCTACTGTGATGGGAAACTTGAGTTTAATGAGCCTAATTTGTCTGAGTTCAAATCTTCATACACCAATGTATTTTTTTATCTTCAATCTGGCTTGCATTGATTTCTGTTATTCTTGTGTCTTTACCCCTAAAATGTTGATGAGTTTTGTTTTAGAGAAGAATGTTATTTCCATTACAGAATGTATGACTCAACAGTTTTTCTTCTGCCTTTTTGTCAATTCTGAGTGCTATGTCCTGACAGTCATGGCCTATGATCGCTATGTGGCCATCTGTCAGCCCCTGATGTACATGGTAGTCATGTCCCGAAGGGCTTGTTCCCTGCTGATGTTTGCTTCATACTTGATGGGCTTTGCTACAGCCATTGTCCACCTTGAGTGTATAATAGGGCTCAATTTTTGTAATTCCAACATCATCAACCACTACATGTGTGACACTCTTCCCCTCCTTGAACTCTCCTGTGGTGACACACATGCCAACGAGCTTATGAGTTCTTTCTCTGTGACTGTAGTTGTCCTTGTAACTAGCCTCATTATTATATCCTCCTATGTTTTAATTCTAGTTAATATCATACATTTATCATCATCTAAAGGATTTTCCAAAGCTATGAGCACCTGCAGTTCTCACATAATATCCCTTGCCCTATTCTACACATTTGGTCTGCTTGCCCACATCAAATCATCATCTGAGGATTATGTTGTTCAGAGTAAATTTTTCTCTGTAGTTTACACCTTTGTTCTGCCTTTGCTGAATCCTCTAATTTACAGCCTGAGGAACAAGGATGTCAAGCTTGCTGTGAATACATCACTGAAGAGACTCACAATCTGAGTGAAATTCTCGTGCTTCCATAGTCCATGTCTCCAACCTGGGTTTTTCTCTCCTCTTCTTTTTCTTGTCTTCTTTCCTTTTCTACAGTCATGGAGGTTTTCTACTCTAATGTTTTTTTTTTTCCTTTTTCTTGATGAACTGAAGCTGTGTAGGATTATTCATGATGTGGATACTCATCTCCAGTTTGAATGTTCCTCCAGTTTAATCCCTTCTACTTGTAAAAGACAGGCACACTGGGGTGGTGGTTTGTCATTTCTGAAGATTACTTTGCCAAATATTTTTTTCTCATACATCTCCTGAGTCCAAGGAAAGATAGGGAGTTCATTACTTTCTAAATAACCAATTATATTTTGCTTTTTGGATTGACTTTTCACATTTACTTCTTGTTTCACTGTGTTTTATTTTCTTATATATTCATGAAAAGAGAAGTTGATGACAGAAACTGTGGACATGTAAAGTCATTAAATTTCCAAACCTTTCAGTGTTTTGTAAAGACATCTCTTATTTTAGTTTTTAAGTCTCATATCTATAAAGAGACTAAACAATTGCTTGGAGTAATATTCAATTTTATGGATATTTAAGAACGAGTTGGGCCTCTTTTGACCAAGTATTTCTCAGACTGAACTGATAATTCATTCATGAACTGATAGCTTATAGTAAATATCATTGGAAATATCCCTTGATTTATTATGTGGATTATGTCTGTGGTCATTTTAAGAAATTTATTGAGTGGCCCATACCTGCCTTAGAATCCTGTGAGCAACCTTCATCCTTGTCTGGTATCCCTGTCACCATTCATCCAAAAAGCTTCTGTTGTAATAGACAGACACTACTAACTGGTACCACAACTGGTCACACACAGAGATTGTCCATGCTTAAGAGGCACATCTACAATGCAGCTTCTACAACCAAGACTTAAACAACATGTAACAAGGGTAAATAAATCACTAATAAATCTCTAAACTCTTATTAATGAAGCTACCTCAAGCAACAGAGTGTCAATAACACAAAAGCTCACAAATGGCCAGAGGATGGAGATCAGGAATCTGAAGAGTGTGGATCCATGGACAGGACACGTTTGGTAAGTTTCACTTACCCAAGGCTCAGGGATCATTGTGGAAGAGGGATGGAAAGACTTTAATAGCCAGTGAAGTGTGTGAATAAATGGAAATAAAATCCTACAAGTTCCTTTGACAAAGCTCATATGAACTTAGAGCAATGGTTTTGGCATGCTTAAGGCCCATACAAACTCAGACAAATATTCAGCATGGAACTGGAGAAGTGGTATCAGCAGATCCCAAACTTTGCTGAAGAAACATTGGCCGCAATTACTGTTGAGTGAGAATGAACCAATCTTCCTAAAGTGAGGGATTCATATAGTTGGACTGGACTTCACTGGATGAACCTGCACTGAAGAACCTTTAGGGAAGCTCAGTTGACACAGCAGACCTTAACAGAGATGAAAGAATGTATGTACTGCAGTTTGGCAACTCTGGAGGGTACTTGTTCTGGGAGGAGTTTAAAGATGATTATATTCATATATTGAGATATTCTGTATCAAACACACAATAATTCAATATAAAAATAAATGTAACTATGAGTGTTTGACTCTTAAATATATTAGAAACTTGTCAATTCATATTTCAAGGACTATTTGCCCTCAGTGTCTTAGTGGTCTGAGAATAGTTTTTCTTTTTCCTATGGTCATGCATATATAAATTTTCATTCTATTGAAATTAAATACTCTTTTTCCTAAACAAAGTAGATATTCCCCCAAAAGTTGCTGAAAGAAAAGACTATAAGAGGAAACACAATATGAGTATGTATTCATGCTGAGTTTATAAATTAAAAGTTTCCAAATGAAACTGAGATTGACCTGATATGAGCTGAGGTAAGAGTCCATGACACTCATTGCTTCTTATTTTCATTTAACATTAACTACTATCATTTTATTCTACATAAGTGTAAACATTTCTGAACACAACATATAGTATTTATATGCAATCATCAACCTTCTCACAGACCTACTTTGGGCCTTGTGATATATTTTCCTCATATAAAAATACAATCTATGGGTCTGGAGAGATTGGTCAGTGGTAAGAGCCCTGGCTTTGTCATGCCCACAGGACAGCATTTGGCAGTCTGTTTCCCTGTGTCATTGCCTCTATTTGCCTTTGTCATGTTCCCTGAGCCTCAGAGGTTTTGGTACAGTTTTCCTGTTGAGATGAGCACTCAGTGACAACTTTCAGTCCCCTGAGCATCCAGTCTCTGCATTCATTGGCATTCATTGCAGAGAAAAGATTCTGATTAAGGCTGACAACAACCTCCATCTATGTGTATGAACATAAATACTTAGAGCCAATGTCAGTTTAGCAGTAAGATTCATTCTAAGGCAAGTGACCTCTGCATCTGTTGGTCTTGATTAGGGCCTTAAGAATTTACTTAGGGTGAGGTGCTGTGGTTTACCTGAATCAGCTGATCAAACAGAGTATGCTATCCAATGAGATAAATTGGGATTTATTGGGGTTACTTACAAAGGATTCATCACCGGGGAGAGAGACAACAATTTCAAATGGGAGACTAGTATTATCATGGACCTCCAGTTACACCCACCAAGATGTTGACCTAGAGCACCATTGCTGGGATGTCCCCAAGAGAGGAGCCAGCTGAACCTCTGAGCTGCTGCAACCTCTGTCCTCAAACCATGCCTCCCGACCACTGTCACTGACTGCATGCTTGTGTTTGTAGTCCTGGCACTCTCTGTCCCAGAGTTGGCAAACGGCCCCCAGCATTCCCTGCTCCCCCCATGCCCTCTCCCTCAAGTCACTGGTTGGTGGGAAAGTGATTGTGTCTATTGGTTCTGTTTCCATCAAACAAATTCCTAGAGACACATCTTGCTACTGTTTGTATCAAGCGCACGATCCAGCACGGGCCTCAT
Organism: Eospalax fontanierii; assembly: GCA_035773235.1. NCBI lineage: Eukaryota > Metazoa > Chordata > Mammalia > Rodentia > Spalacidae > Eospalax > Eospalax fontanierii. The sequence continues at coordinate 27,980,118 of CM069539.1, read as the reverse complement.
CAATGGGCATGTCTTCAAGTCAGAGTGAAACCCCAGTTAAATTCACTTTACAATTAGGTGTGCACTTCTAGGAATAAATTCTCTCTTACTGAGAAGCCTTGAAGTTAATCAGAGTGCCTTATAGCCTTATAACAATCATGGCACTATTGTACTAGAGGGCACATCTTGTCTGTCAGGTTGATATTATAGCTTGTTTGATTCACAGCTCAGTAAGACAGTTGATCCTTTCTCTTCCTCAGATTCTATCAGTGTAGAAGCCTCCCAGCATGGAGGAAGCTTCAGTTGCAGTTTGATTTATCTTTATCTTACAATTAAGAACTAGTGTCTTCAACAATAGGGTCTTATCATACAGCTTGTGAGGGTAATCAAGAAGAACGGCAAAAGCATGTGTTGCTTGGTGGACTTTTGTGGATTTCCTGACCAACAAATCATGAGGCATCCAACAATTGACACTGGAATTTTGATTAATAGTCATGATTTTAGAAGCAGCATTAATCAGTCATGCTGGTTATCTTCAGACTCTTTTTTAGCTTTTATTTTTCAATAGCTTAATACAGTGTCCATATGCTCTTCCATGTACCCTTCACTATTGTTCTCCCTCTTCATGTTGCTTTGTCTGACCCATCCTGCTGAACCCTTCCACTCCTGCATCCCCTCTCTATACTTCCACATCGCTTATGTTGTACTATCCCCTGTCTCTTAAGGCATCTTTTCCGAAATGACCCCTTTCTAGTACCTTGGCTTTGTCTCTAGGTTAAATGTATAAACCTAAAGATTAAAAACTACTATCTAAATGTGATGGAAAAGATGTAGCTTTCATCTGGATCTGGGTTACCTCACTCAGCATAATTTTTCCAGTTGCTTCAGTTTAACTGCAAATTTCATAATTTCATTTTTCTTTTGTATCATATATTTCTTAGAGGTACACGGTGTAAAGGTTATATAATATAAACCTGTGCATATGCAAGCATGTATGCAAGTGTGTGGAGGCCTAAGGTCAACTTGGGCAACTTCCTCAATCACATTCCAAATTGTACTTCTGAACAAGGTCTCTTTTTGTGCACATTGTTTAGCCAGTGGATGATGAAGGCAGACAGTTACTGTAAGGGTGGTAGGAAGGTAACATGAAAGAACTATCTAATGAGGACATTTTATGTCTAGTCGTAGGAGATGGCTATATGACATCACACTTACAGAAAATTTCATCAAGTTTCCTACTTGAAAACTATAATTTGTACTATACATGCATGTGGGTGGGTTTCCATATCCAGCATGGCTGTTGTGCTCCAGTCATGCCAGAGAATGGAGGACAATCGAACAGGGCCTCAGTTGGCTCAAAGTGTGGTGGGAGGAATGCCTTCCCAGGATACTACGTTGGTGCATAGTTCGGTTATTAAAACCAATGCAAGAGTTTATACAGCGAGGCCTTTCTATTACAGAAGGCAGGAAAGTTACATGTGGGGGTCTTTCGATAAAGGCGAGAAGGTTGTAGGGCTGATGTGGAAGTTCAGGAATGAGGAAATGAAACCCAAAAACATGGTTCTGGTCTGGGGTGAGGGAAAAGAAGATTCATTATCTACAGTGATTTCCTGGGACCAGATTATCACATCAGGCAGAGCAGTCCAGACACCTGGCATCCTTTCAGGGTATCTGGGGTTGCTTGCCTTACTCAATACCCAGACCCCCACATTTCCCCCTTTGTTTATTTATATAATGGGGAGGTATATAAGGGCCCAGCCAAGGGAGGGGTCAGGCCATGAGGGGATTGGCAAACCAGGGGGGATAATGGGTTTTCAGTTCATTCTTGAGTTTATGAAAGGTATAAGTGAGAGTCTCTCAGTTAGCTATTTCTTCTCTAACGTTCACCTTTTGAAGAGGTAACCCTAAAATCTTTTAGGAATTAGATAAGAGCTCCCAAATACTTTGGACGTATTTGGCCTTTAATATAGAGTAGGCTGCTGAATTACACAAATGCAGTTTTTGGTCTTTAGGTTCTTTTTACCCTAAACTGCCTAGCCAAATTCTACCTCCTATTCTCATCACACCACCCTCTGAAGAGGTCACCTTGATTGCCCATATGGAAATGGGACGCTGACCGCTCTTGGCTATTTCAGTTTAACAGGGATATACATTGTGGCAATTGGGGCACCCCTTCAGTGGGTCTATCTAAAAGACTCCTTAATTGCATATCTGTTAGTTATAGGGAGAAAATAAAGTCCTTGACTGGTGCCTGGCAGATGAAATAAAATAGTCATGACAGGGAAGATTCAAATGTCCAATTCAAAGTCCTATAGAATTTATTGCTTAAGGACTTTCAAAGGCTTCCATTTTTGTGTTCCTCTTTGTTTATTCTTTTTGACTGCCAAGGCTGAACTTGAGAGTCTTGAAGTCAGGATTTGTATTCAGGCACCTCGATAGGCTTTCTGCAGTGGTTAGAGTCAGGGTAAGTTCCCTTCCAAATGGCTTCAAGACAGGCAGAGAAAAGAAATTAATCATTTAATTTTAGTTGACCTTGGAGAGCAAGAGATAAAAAATTGTCCATTTAAGTCCCTCTGACCAGATTAGAGGCCTCTAAATATGGTTGTTAAATGCCCATGAAGGTTAGTTCCACCAATACTGAACTATTAATTACTGTATGTTATGTCGCTAAACCTTGGGAAAAAGCCAAACAATTTTTAATAAGCATTAACTAGACATATATTTTGTTCTGTAAACTATTTGACTGAACTATTATTTTAGAAACTTTAAGACTAATTAGACATTATCTAATGCTTCCTATATTATAACATATAAATTCAGATCTTTAATCACTTGTATAAACTTTCTTACACAAAAACCCTTTTAATATATATATATATACATATATATATATATATACATATATGTTTTTTTCACCTCATTTTCTTTTCTTAAAATCAGGAGATGTAATAACATTAAGAAAATTCTCTTCGTGGGTGTACTAAGCCATGTTTATTCCCTTTCTAAGGCTCTAGTATCAAACCAATGCTTGGTCATATTAAAATTCACCCTGGGGAATGAATGACTTTACTCATACAGATGAGTGAGGTAATACTGACAGGTATATAGGTGACCTGAGACTAGATGCACTGTAAAGCCTTTATCTAGCATGGATGTTGACTTTTCTATAACCTCATGGATCATGTCCTTTCTTTTAGTCTTTCCCAGATTTCCTTCCCAAATGCAGAAGACCATTTGTGATTAGAGAAAAATTACATACAGCTGGCTGGGAAGAGTGGCTGGATACTCAGGTGAGGGTCCAGCTTACTCCTCCTTCACTGGAAGAATACAACCGTTAACAAAACCAACTGTGATGAACTTCTGTAAGTAGGGACAGCTGAAGCCATGAGGGTGGCAGTTACTGGACTTAGAAGAGTGCTGTGCAATATCACCTTAATAAAATCATGGAATGTAAATAACACACATAAGATAATGTACATTGAAATTTATAAGATTCTAATAAAACCTTATAGAAAACACAAAGACCGTTAAAATCCTTTTTAATTTATCTATTTTAGAGAGTTGGTCTTCCAAACTTTGTTTTAGATCTTGAGAGTGTAGATACTAGATAGAAAGAAGCAATTGGTACATAGTAATAATCATCAACTTGAAGTTTAGAATTTCCACCATAAATCACTAACTGAGGAATTTTAGACAGAGCTTTTGCCTTTCCTTCCTCAGACCTGAGATCCTTTCTGGTCTTATACTTAATGTTACCAGAGGCATGAAAAACTTATACCCATAATTAATTAGTTTGTCTGTTCATGTGAATAACAACCTGAAAGATTTAATAAGTACTCTTAAAGTAATTTTAACATATTTTTAAAATTATGACTTATTTGTACAAACATTTTTCTTAACTATACAGGAGGCAAGACTATTAGGTTACAGGGTAGTTTCTTTTAAAGAGAGCTTTCAGTCTGTCTGGATCAGAAAAACCATATTATATTTTACCATATAAAATTTGAACGAAATACTCGTAATAAGGAGCACAGAAAACAATGATACCTAAAGGAACCTGGAAAGGGTTGATAAAAACAATGTTTTTCTCTTGTAAACTTTGGCACTGGAGTACTGCAAATTCAAATGAGCTTCCTAGGTTTAGCCATCACAAAATGTCAGCTCACTTTGTACCTAGCTAGTCTTAGAGGCCTATGGCTAGGAAAACCTTTTTAAGTTACCTTTAGAAACTGACAAATACATTATGTAAAACAATGTAAAATTAAATTGTTACATTTAAAAACCAGCAAATATACCATATAAAGATGTTAAAATCCAAAATAATTTCCTTTAAAAATAGATGAAACTGTTATAAAACAAATATCAGAATTTAAAATATTTCCTTGTAAAAACCAGTATATGCATTAGACAATGTAAAAATAGGCATTTTAAAAACCAATAAATATTATACTAAAAGTTAAAATTTAAAATACTTTTCATTAGAAACAGACCCAAATGATGTTAAAATGATGATACTGTCTTTTTTTTAATTTGACACAGAAATGTATGAACCTTGCTACAAAAGCCCGTGTGAATCTATTGAATCTATTGCTTTTCTATGATTCCATCAAGAATCTAAAAATGAATACCAAAGCAAAAACATAAATTGCAAAAGGATTAGGACATATGATTGAATGCTTGTGGTCCAGGGAATTCCTAGATTATCATGATCTCTGGTAACTAGTAAATTTCTGGATGTGGCCAATTAGAACTGTGCCATGGGGCTGGATTAAGTGGTGGCAAGGTCAAGCACATCAACCCCATTTTGAAAATTTTGTCCAAGGTGGCAGTCAGACGATGTGACTGTCACCATAATGATGAAATTACAGACATGAGATATGGAGACCAGACCACATGGTTGCCTCTCTTCTAGTAAGGGAATGATCCGTGATGGTGAACAAGCACATGGTATATAATAGAAACCTCTTTTTACTTTTAAAAGGCACCCAGTTAGATAGATGGTGATTACATAAGATAAAAGTGCCACAACTGCATATCTATAATTTGTCATGGAGGTCAGTGTTGTAGTTAATAAGGCTTTAAACTGTGGTTTTACCATTGACTGATTTTCTTCCTTATCAACTTTCCTAGATAGATCTCTAATCATTTATAATTGTTTCAAATATGCCTACTCAAGTCTGAGTGTTGGGTTATTTCTGAGTCTCAAGGCAGAAACTTTGAATTGATATTGAGTTTTAAGTGTCTGAATAGCAATTTTGGTCAGTTGGGTGTTTAAGAACAGGTAGTCATCCTCTATATAAGCTTCTAGGAAGAGCTGGAAGTTTTATCAAAATGTTTGGTTGGTATTCTCATGAAATCACTTCATCAGAAGTTTTTTAAAATACTCTACTGCTAGATGGAATAATCTCTTTCTTTTTTGTTTATTATCTCTCTCTCTCAATGGAATGGGGATTATATTGAAAGGGATTCATCTATAAATTAGGAAAATACTGGCCACAATTAATCTTTTGGATATGGTTCTAAAAAGAAAGCACAACCATATCAGGGTCACAACCTTATCAGGGTGACAACATATTTGGGCCATCTCAAAGGAAAAGTTTTACAACAAGATGCTGAATGATTGATTTTTAGATGAGCTAAGCTTAGGTCAATAAATGTGTGAACAGGTTTGCAAATTAATGTAATCCTCACACATCCATCTTTCATGATAAAGATGTTGGATAATTTAGTTTCAAAATCTCTTCTGTCTGATGTGATATGAATAAGAGACATATTCACGAAGTTGTTGGGTAAGAGCTCTGAGTCATTAACCACACCTATTGTATGAGTCTTTCTTTATAGTTATACACATCAATAGGGAGATATAAATATAAATACAATTAAGATAAGTTATGTCACTTTTCCCTTATTTCACAGTTAAGTAATTGTAAAGTCACATTTTAAAATCTCACTGATTAAAATTCCTATATGTATTTTTTCACTCTTTGTTTAAAAAATTTACATTTGTATTTAAAACAATAAGAGAAAAATAGAAAGTGTAGACGTCCCTGGCCTTGATTCTTATAGAGTTCTGTACTTTTTATTCTAAGGAGAATAATGAAAGAAAACACCCACAACTACGTCCTGAGAACTAGGTAGGACTTGTGGGAATTATAAATTCAGTAGGATTTTAGTTCTCCAGAGATTGATTCACTGTTAAGTACTTGCCATTGGATGTAAATAAAAGTGAAATAGTTTCTATCCTCAAGGGGCTTATGGAACATAGGAGGAAATTATAAAGTGCAGAATATTTATTCATTCTGCTAATGAATTTACTCAGGAATTTGCCTTTAAAATAGAGTATGCTTCATTGTTAGTAACAGAACCACTCAAGACTCAGGTGAAAGGCTCATGAGGAACCATGCTGCAGAAGGCTTTAGAAACAAGGTGAGCCCTGAATCCTTTTGTCTTGACAATTTCCTTAAAAAAAAAGCCATACAATTTGTGAATCTAGAGAAGTCCTTTTGTTTGTTGCTCTCTTGTACACTAATTCTTAATAGAGATCATCAAAAAGAGAGGAAATGAGGATACTTTAGTAGTTCTGTCCACGATCTGTGTACTGAGAGATACACATTGTAGTGGGAAAAGAAGGAAATGAGGATTTTTCAGGAATCTACATGTGTAGTTGTGCCTGATCATGCAAATTTGCAGACCATGCTGTGTATCTCCAGACAACCTCAAGCTTGGAAGCAGCACTCACTGTGTCTCTGAATCATAAACTCCTGGCTTCCATCACCTTTGATTGCTGTTTCTACAAATGCCACCTATGAAGAAAATGGCTACTGAAAATGACTCTTCAGTGACTGAGTTTATTCTTATGGGATTGACAGAGAAACCTGAGCTCCAGCTGCCTCTATTTGTCCTAGTGTTGGTGAACTACACAGTCACACTGATGGGAAACTTGACTTTAGTGAATCTTATTGGCTTGAATTCTCACCTTCACACTCCAATGTACTTTTTTCTCTTTAACCTGTCTTGCATTGACTTCTGTTATTCCTGTGTCTTTACCCCCAAAATGCTGATGAGTTTTGTTTTAGAGAAGAACACCATCTCTTTCACAGGATGCATGACTCAGCTGTTTTTCTTTACCTTTTTCGTCAGCTCTGAGTGCTATGTACTGACAGCCATGGCCTATGATCGCTATGTAGCCATCTGTCAGCCTCTCCTGTACATGGTTGTTATGTCTCCTAGGATTTGTTCTCTGCTGATGTTTGGTTCATACTTGATGGGCTTTTCTGGAGCCATGGCACACACTGGGTGCATGATCAGGCTCAACTTTTGTGACTCCATCATCATCAACCACTACATGTGTGACATCTTCCCTCTGCTCCAGCTCTCCTGCAGCAGCATCTTTGCCAACGAGCTCCTGAGTTCTGCTCTTGTCACCACTGTGGTTGTTGTATCTAGCATCGTTATCCTAACCTCATATACTTTGATTCTCTTAAATATTTTTCATATGCCATCTAAGGGTTGGTCCAAAGCCATGGGCACTTGTGGGTCTCACATAATAACTGTTGGTCTCTTCTATGGATCTGGTTTGCTCACGTATATTAAACCAACATCTGCTGGGACTGTGGACCAGGGGAAATTTTTCTCAGTGTTTTACACTCTTGTGGTGCCCATGATGAATCCTCTTATTTATAGCCTCAGGAATAAGGATGTCAAACTTGCTCTGAAGAAAACCATGAAAAGAATCTCAAACAAGTGCAATTGTCTTGCTTCCCGTAGAACCAAGTGGCTTTGAAGATTTGTTTGTCATTGTAATGTTATTCTTTATTACATTTTCTATTCATTTAAAATATTTAATTTATTATTTTTATTCCATGTATAAGAGTGTATTCCTGCTTCTACAGATGTCACCCATGAAGAAACCTATCTTGTACTGACTTTGCACTGCATATGTACAAGTGCACCCATATCATACAAAACCCACTGAGGTCAGAAGATGACACTGGTTTTTTTGTAACTGGTGTTAGTGATGGTTGTTAGACACCAGGTTGGTGCTCGTAATCAAATCTCAGTCTTCTTCAAGAACAGTCCGTGCTCCTAGCCCCTGAGTCATCTCTCCAACTCCACTCTTTTCTATTCTTATATTATCCTTTCATCCTTTTTTCTCCAAAATGGACAGAGCTTCCATTGTGATTTTATTTTGCCTCTCACCATGTTGGTTTAGTCTTTGCACTCTCATTCTTATACTTGAGATATTCTTTGCCTCAATGCCCCTTTACCTGATATTCATTGTCTTTTCAAGACTGTGATATAACACAGATTCCTTTCTTTTTATAATGCTAACAGTATACTTTTTTTGTCTTATATATCTTCTCTATCTAAGAAAATGTATGGGTTGGTGGAATTTGTTAAATGATTTCTGTCTTGTTTTTTTACTTGTAAATATGAATTTTTTGCTGTTATTGTTATAAGACCTACAGCATCTTTAAAATAGCTAAGAAATTATAAGAATTGCCAAAATTTCCATAATTGTTGTAGGCCCCCTGAGAATGTTTTTTTCATAGAGCTCTCTGCTTTGTTCTTTGTTTACTTATTACTGAAAGACATGCGTTATACTTTGCTATAACTTTCTTGCCTGTTTCCTAGTGACAGTACATTTGCAGACTAATATTTTGGTGTAAAGCTAAAAATGTTAATATTCTCAGTCTACCCATAGCACATGGAATGTATATGTGATTGCTTACTTATAAACACAAATCTCAGCGAGGCTTGAAGGCTTAGTAATAGAGTAAATACTCTTACTCCTGGGATTGATGCAGAGAGCCCATATATAGCCATATTTGTAATGAAGATGAGAAAATGAATGTGCGCTCTGCTTAAATCCACTCAGGTATTAATGCACAGCTTGATTTGTATCTACTAGTAATCTATAAAAAAATAAAATGAGTAAAAATAGAATTGTGTACAAATGCAGAAATGTCCCAGAAAGTTATTTCGGACTGAGTCCAAAAGTGGAAAAATTCTTTAAAAAGATACTTATATCAAAGAGATTACTTACAAGGCTTATAATGTATATATGTAGAAAAATAGACATGTTCCCACCTAAGCCCAATTTCAAAGTGGTGCCAAAGGCTACATACAAAGCAAAATTTCATCTTGTTTTCTATGCATTAGTGATTTTTCTGATGTGGTGATACTGAGTATTTTTATTTGCATTCTGTTGAGTCATACCACTTTTTCCAAAATTAAATCCACATTTAAAAATACATTAGATATTATGTACTTACTTTGAGACAGAAATAGCTTATCCACAAAAACAAAAGTCAATCATACTGCACTGAAATTTCTCACAGGTCTATTGTATAGAAGATACAGTGTCTATTACTCTCTTTATTAGTTCAAGGGAGGCATTCCTGAGGGACCTTTTTTGGACTTTTCATAAGCGTGCAAGAGTAAACAGCTACTTATCCCAGTGAGTTCTTTGACAGGACATCGAGGAACTAATTCCACCGAGGCATCACCTTATGAAACAATAAGGCAATTTTAATTACATGTAAAACTTGAGAAATGCAAAGGTAGCTTCGTCAATATAAACCTACCCAACAAGTGTTGATTCACCAAAATTTCATCATTACAGCTGTCAATTTCAGGCAGATCCTATAAAAATCTCCTTTCTGAGATCCTCTTTATTGTTTATAAAATCTTAAGGAAGAGACTTGTAAGTATTGTAATTATTATCTTTCCTGAGTCTTAATGAAATATTGTATTCCCCCTAGTAAAGAATATTTAAAAACACAGAGATTAAGTGTCTATGAAATGCCCAACCCTAAGTGACACATCTACAGTGGAACCTACACACCTAAGATCCATGGAATATACTGGATCAAAGTGTAGAGAGAATACTAATGCATTTCTCACTCTCATCAACAAAATTCCCTCATGTAACAGAGGGCAATGTGACCAGTGCTCAGGGACCTTTCTAGAAAAGGGAGCAGAAATGTTATAAAAATCAGGGAAGGAGGTGTATGACCATATGGAAGTAGAGTGTTACAGGTTCCTGGGAATTTTCTTATATGAAGTTACAACAATCATGACAGCATGCACAAGACCCATGTACCTCAAGCCAAGGAAGGCCTATCATAGAACTGTGAAAATGGGAAGTAGGCCCCAATATCAGCTGAAGAACTACTGAGTAGCCGATTACTACTGGGTGAGGAAGAGCATATCTTTTTTAAGGAAGTGATGTTAGAGAGGCTGACTAGACCCCATGGATGAACTTGTACTGAGGGACATCAGGGGACAGTAACTTGACTCAATAGACCTTCAAATAAATGGAGGGCTAATCAGTGGTAAAGAAAGATGAGATCATGAAATTTTCAGGTAAATGGAGGGAAGTAGAAACTTATATTAAATGAAGTAACACTGATTCAGAAAATCAAGTGGTATAAATTTTCTTTTACTTGTGGGTCATAGACTCAAATCCTTAGACGTGAGGATATATTTCTTAATGAAATCAAAGAATCCAGAAAAATGGAAATGAATCATGGTGTTGAAGGGGAAGGAAGAGCTTAATGGAGAGAGGTAGTAGGCGACGTGTTCTCAGGGGAGGAATGGGGGAAACCGGAACTTTAACTGGGGAGTGCTCAGGGAGGGTTACACAGGGAGACTGAATTATGAGGGAGATAACACTTAGATGATATGAAAAACTGGATTGAAATATATTAGTTCTAATTCTTGGTTCATCCATATGTCTATTAAATGAGCTCAGGGCAGCTGGGGCTACAGGATGACCCAGTTTTTAAAAAAGCAGAAAACAAACAAACTTCTAATATGATTACTGGTACAGCCACTATAGACTTTTTAGTCCCACCAAATTAATTACTACAGATAGAGACTAATAGTATAATACATGAAATGAATTCAATACAAAGTTTGAAACTTAAAAATCTTCTCATATAATCTGATTATATAGTTTAGCATAAACGTAACAGAATAATGTATCTATTTAGATACATATTATCATTTTAGACTATTTGCTTCTGTTACACATCAAAGATTATGGGGTAGTTCAAGGTATAGGATATTAATTCCTGTTAGGACATTCTGGATGAGCTATTCGAATTCTAACCAAACTGAAAAGAGATGTTTTTTTCTGAACCTGACACATGTCATGGTGCTGGATGCCCCAATACTGCCTTAAGACCTTGATTACTTAGGGTCTCCCAGAGTAAGTTAAAGTTAGATTGAATATTTGGCTTTTTTTTTGAAGTCAAGAGTACCCTCAAGTAAATAAACCTCTAGTAGAACTGCTGGTTTCATAGGCTTTTTGAGTGCCCAAAAGGAATTATCACATATGTACACTAATAGCATAGTAGATGAAATGAATCATCAAGAGTTACATTAAGTTAAGTATACTTTAAGATCATGAAAGAACTATTCAGAATTCTACCTTCAGTGTCACAGCTAGTATTTTCATTTCCATCATAAATTATAATAAATATATTTCCCTAAATTATGTAAGTTCAAGTGTAAGCAGAGAGGTTTCCTGAGAAAATTTACTCACTGAATCTTTTCTACTCCTCAATGGCATTGCCCCTATTACTGTAGCCCTCAGAAAGTAGAGACAGTTCATGTCTTATCACCTGGTCCTGAAAAGTGATCCAAAATGATTATCTATATCTTTCATATATCAAGCACAGAGATAAAGATTACACCAGAACCTAACACACAATGTCAAATCAGTTCATGCAGAAGAAAATAAATAAAGTAATAACTCTGTCAATGAAGGTTTGAATTTTCCTGTCACATACCCAATTTACAGAGAGTGGCTCAGCCCTACTTTAAAATGATGGACAATTTCTATATACTTGACGGCCTTTAAGATCTGACTTCTTCATAAATTGGTTTAAACCAATAAGAAAAACAAAAGAGAAATAATCACAACAATAACAACAACAACAAAAATCAATAAGGTCTAGACCATCAGACTTTGCCAAACTTTCCAGATTACAAGATCAAACAAATAAACACACTCTATAAAAGAAAGAGGATTGTAATAAAAAACCAGTTTCCATAAAAATTCATTTTAGGTGTCCTATAGTGGAGGTTTTGGAATGTCTGAAAAGATCCCAAGAACTGAGAAATCCCATGCTTATCAAACCTTGGGTTGGTTGGCCAAGTTTTCCTTCTGAAAGACTAAACCCTAACGGTTATTGGTTATCTAAGCCTATAAACCCACTGCCCTAGTTTTATGTATGTCAAAAAATATTTATGGACTGACATTGGTAAATAAAAATAGATTCATTTATAGTTTGTGTAGAACTAGGTAGAGCTATGTTCTGAGATTGTCCTCATTTGTGTAGATGCCTCACCATTTTCCAGAAAAGAAAGAAAAGCCAGGAAATATGGTGATTTAACTGTGAGATAAACTTTTAGAACTGTGTAAAATCATTTACTAGGAAGCAAGTTCCTCTTTCCTTTTGTATCAAGGTTTGCCCTATCCAATCCCTGAGCAGAATTCTGAGGTGATTTTAATGCTGCAGGGTCCACTGAAACTGCTTATAGTTTTAAATTCAGTTTTCTAACTGATTTGGCCTGATAAATTTCTCAGTGGTTAACAGCACTGACTGCTCTTGCAGAGGACCAGGGTTAGATTAACAGCACCCATGTGGTGGCTAACAACTGCCTGTAACTTCAGTTTCAAAAGATCCGACAACCTCTTCTTACTACCATTCGTATTGTACAGCACGGTGTACTTATATACATGCAGGCAATACAGTCAGACACATAAAATAATTGAGAATAATAAAGAAAATATTGTTTTAAAGCTATCTCATTTTTATCATTGGAATTTAGATTCATAATTAGTCATATGAGATCACTTTCCTCAGTGAAAGCCATATGATGTCTCATAAGTGTTACAGACAAAGCTAAATGAACTGAAGGGAGCATTCAGTCAGGATATAATGACTATGTTACCAAATTCGTAGTCATTTCACACGGGTTTAAATCGAACTTCTGCACTGTTTTTCTTCATTCTTGATATTTTATGTTTCTTTATGACCCAGATTTGAAAAATGAGTATTCAGGGTGGTAGGTATATGGACTACTTGCACACCTCTGGGAGAAACTCAAGGTTCTATAACAATGTTCTTCTGGTGGAAGTTTCTATGAGATGAGTACATGTCATGGAGAAATATCACGATTCTTCCACTATCCTGGTGGGTAGAGCATTCTCTCCAGCTGGAAAAGGCAATGTATCTCATTTTATTCATCAGACTGATATTCTCTCTTTCTCTCTCCCTCTATCTTTCTCTCTGTCTCTCTCTCTTTCTCTCTCTCCCTCTTTCCCACAAAGGGATAAGATGGGATGTCATGGGATCAGGCTAACAGTTATGAAATAAATAACCATGAAAAACAGCTTATAAATTGATCAAACAAAAAATATAAAATCAAAACACTACAATAACAAAAAACATCCTAAATAAACCTACAGCCTCATTTGTGAGAATGAAGGGAAATTTATTAATTATGGTGAGTGATGAGCTCCTGTGTGTCTAAGATCTGTGGCTGGCATTGCATTTGAATGAATGACATTTCCACCCGCCAATGTTCCATGAGAGTCTCTGACAGTTTCTCCAGACTCAGTGTATATGAGACATAAGTAACATCAAATATCCTTTTGTAGGATTTATTTTTATGAAATAATCTCATTGAAAAGATTTGGCTTATTCACAATATTGTTGACTAGCATATGTAAGTCTGAGTGTTAAATTGCAGCACTCCATAGAAACAATAAAATTATTAAATATCACATTGAGCATGGATAATATTGGTGTAGAATAAACAAGTGCCAATATACTGTTTTCCCTTTCTCACAGAATTTCACTACAATGAAAGGAACATCACTGAAATATCAGAAAGTCAAAACATGAGAAATTTTATTCATTTGAGTAAAGATGTGCAGCAGAAGGGGCCCTAACATCTTTCATTCTATTTACATGTATAATCAGTTCCAATATATTATATCAATCATCTCATTTAAATATATAATGGACGATGGGAGAGTGAGCTTTTTTACTTTGTTTTGCTATTCTATAATTATTAAGAATTTTGTAGTAGTAGGATTGAACCTATGACTTTATGTATGGAACGTAAGAGCTCTGAGTCATTACCCACACCTATTGTGTGAGTCTTACTTTATACTTATACACATCAATATGGAGATATAAATATAAATAAACTTAAGATAATTTATATCACTTTTCCTTTATTTCACAGTTAGGTAGTTGAAAATCACATTTTAAAATCACACTGATTAGAATTCCTATATGTATTTTTTCACTCTTTGTTTAAAAACTTTAAATGTTGTATTTAAAACAGTAAGAGAGAAATAAAAAAAATGTAGAGCATCCCTGGCCTTGATTCTTAAAGAGTGCTGTAGTGTTTATTCTAAGGAGAATAATGAAAGAAAATACCCACAACTATGTCCTGGGAACTAGGTAGAACTTGTGGGAATTATAAATTCAGTAGGATTTTAATTCTCAACAGATTCACTCTTAAGTATATGCCATTGGATGTAAATAAAAGTGAAATAATTTCTGTCCTCAAGGGGCTCATGGAACATAGGAGAAAATTATAAAGTACAGAATATTTATTCATTCTGCTAATGAATTTACTCAGGAATTTGCCTTTAAAATAGAGTATGCTTCATTGTTAGTAATAGAACCACGCAAGACTCAGGTGAAACACTCAAGAGGGACTGTACTGCGGAAGGCTTTAGAGAACAAGGTGAGCCCTGATTCCTTTTGTCTTGAAAATTCCCTTTTCAAACTCAAAGCTATACAATTTGTGAATCTAGAGAAGTCCTCTTGTTTTTGGCTCTCTTCAGCCCTAATTCTTAATAGAGATCACAGAAAAGCAAGGAAATGAGGATACTTTTGTACTTCTGTCCATGATCTGTGTACTGAGAGATACACATTGCAGTGGGAAAAGGAGGAAATGATTTTTCAGGAATCTCTATGTGCAGCTGTGCTATTTGAAGACCATACTGTGTATCTCCAGACAACCTCAAGCATGGAAACAACACTCAGGCACTGTCTCTGAATCATAAACTCCTTGCTTACCTCACCTTTGATTGCTGTTTCTACAAATGCCACCCATGAAGAAAATGGCTACCAAAAATGACTCTTCAGCGACTGAGTTTATTCTTATGGGATTGACAGAGAAACCTGAGCTCCAGCTGCCTCTGTTTGTCCTAGTGTTGGTGAACTACACAGTCACACTGATGGGAAACTTGACTTTAGTGAATCTTATTGGCTTGAATTCTCACCTTCACACTCCAATGTACTTTTTTCTCTTTAACCTGTCTTGCATTGACTTCTGTTATTCCTGTGTCTTTACCCCCAAAATGCTGATGAGTTTTGTTTTAGAGAAGAACACCATCTCTTTCACAGGATGCATGACTCAGCTGTTTTTCTTTACTTTTTTCATCAGCTCTGAGTGCTATGTACTGACAGTCATGGCCTATGATCGCTATGTAGCCATCTGTCAGCCTCTCCTGTACATGGTTGTCATGTCTCCTAGGATCTGTTCCCTGGTGATGTTTGGTTCATACTTGATGGGCTTTGCTGGTGCCATGGCCCACACTGGATGCATGATCAGGCTCAACTTTTGTGACTCCATCATCATCAACCACTACATGTGTGACATCTTCCCTCTGCTCCAGCTCTCCTGCAGCAGCATCTTTGCCAATGAGCTTCTGAGTTCTGCTTTTGTCACCACTGTGGTGGTTGTATCTGCGATCATTATCCTAACCTCATATGCTTTGATTCTCTTAAATATTTTTCATATGCCATCTAAGGGTTGGTCCAAAGCCATGGGCACTTGTGGGTCTCACATAATAACTGTTGGTCTCTTCTATGGATCTGGTTTGCTCACGTATATTAAACCAACATCTGCTGGGACTGTGGACCAGGGGAAATTTTTCTCAGTATTTTACACTCTTGTGGTGCCCATGATGAATCCTCTTATTTATAGCCTCAGGAATAAGGATGTCAAACTTGCTCTGAAGAAAACCGTGAAAAGAATCTCAAACAAGTGCAATTGTCTTGCTTCCCGTAGAACCAAGTGGCTTTGAAGTTTTGTTTGTCTTTTTAATGTTATTCTTTATTACATTTTCTCTATTCATTTGAAATATTTTATTTAATATTTTATTCTATGTATAGGAGTGTATTACTGCTTCAACAGATACCACCCATGAAGAAAATGGCTATTAAAAATGACTCTTCATTGTTGGAGTTTTTTCTTATTGGATTGACAGAGAAACCTCAGCTCCAGCTGCCTCTGTTTTTCCTAGTCTTTGTGAACTACACAGTCACACTGATGGTAAACTTGACATTAGTGAACCTTATTTGCTTGAATTCTCACCTTCACACTCCCATGGACTTTTTCCCCTTTAACCTGTCTTGTATTGACTTTACACTATATATCTGCAAGTGCATCCATATCGTACAAAACCCACTGAGGTCAGAAGATGGCACTGGATTCCTTTTAACTGGTGTTAGTGATGGTTGTTAGCCACCAGGTTGGTGCTGGTAATTAAATCTTGGTCTTCTGCAATAATACTCTGTGCTCTTAGCCACTGACTCATCTCTTCAACCCCACTTTTTTTATTCCTATATTATCATTTCATTGTATTTTCTCCAAAATGGACAGAGCTTCCATTTGGATTCTATTTTTCCTCCCACCAGGTGGTTTAGTCCTTAAACTCTCATTCTTGTACTTGAGATATTCTTTGTCTCAATGTCCGTCTACCAGATCTTCATTGTCTGTTCAAGACTGAGATACAACACGGATTCCTTTCTCTACATAAAACTAACCATATACTTTTTTTGTCATATATATTCTCTGTCTAAGAAAATACAAGGTTTGGTTGGAATTTGTAAAATGATTTCTGTCTTGGTTTTTTTGTAAATATGAATTTTCTGCTGTTATTGTTATAAGACCTACAAAATCTTTAAAGCAGCTAAGAAATTGTAAGAATTGTGGACATATTTGAACTGCTGAAATTTCCATAATTATTGTAGGCACTCTGTGAATGGATTTTCATAGAGCTCTCTGCTTTGTTCATTGTTTACTTATTCTTGTGATCATTTGAAAGACATTCATTATACTTTGCTATATCTTTCTTGCCTGCTCCATCGTGTTAGCTTGCAGAATAATATTTTGGTATAGAGCTAAAAATGTTAATATTCTCAGTCTTACCCATATCACATGGATTGTATATGTGATTACTTACTTGTAAACACAAATCATGGCGAGGCTTGAAGACTTAGTAATAGAGTATGTGCATAAATACTCTTCCTCCTGGGATTGACACAGAGAGCCAATATATACCCATATTTGTTATGAAGATGAGAATATGAGTATGTGCTATGCTTAATGTCACTCAAATAATGATGGAGAGTTTGATATGTATCTATTGTTAATCTATGAAAAAATGAAATGAGTAAAAAGAGAACTGTGTACAAATAGAAGTCCCAGAAATTAGTTTCAGACTGATTCCAAAAGTGGAAAAATTCTTTAACTAGATACTTACATCAAAGAGATTTAGTTATAAGACTCCAGGATTTAAGTAGAAAAATGTACATGTTCCTACACAAGCCCAGTTTCAAAGTGGTGTGGAAGGCTAAATACAAAGCAACATTTGATCTTGTTCTTTATGCATTAGCGATTTTTATGAGATGATGAGGCTGAGTATTTTCATTGTCATTCTGTTGAATCATACCACGTTTTCCAAAATTAAATCTACATTTAAAAAAATACATTAGATATTATGTATTTATTTAGAGACCGAAATGGCTTATGCACAAAAACAAAAGTCAAACATACTATACAGAAATTTCTCACAGGTTTATTGTATAGAAGATACAGTGTCTATTACTATCTGAATTAGTTCAGGGTAGGCATTCCTCATGGTCTTTTGTTTGACTTTTTATAAGTGTACTTTCCAACAGAGTTCATCCACACCACATCAAGGAAATGATTCAGCCCAGGAATCACCTTACGGAAGCAATAAGTGAATTTTAGTTGCCTGTAAAACTTGGGAAACTCAAAGGCAGCTTCGTCACTATAAACCCACCCAACAAGAGTGCTGGTTCACCAAACTTTGACCATTACAGCTGTCACATTGCAGGTCCTGTAAGAGTCTCCTTGCTGAGATACTCTCTATGTTTTATTAAAAACTTAAGGAAGGGACTTTTAAGTATTATAAATATCATTGTCTTCCTGAATCTTAAAGTAATATTGTACTCCCCCTAGTAAAGAATATTTAAAAACACAGAGATTAAGTGTGTATGAAATGCCCAACCCTAAGTGACACATCTACAATGGAACCTGTATACCTAAAATCCATGGAATATAGTGGAACAAAGGGTAGAGAGAATACTAATGCATTTCTCAACACTCATCAACAAAACTCCCTCATGTAAGAGAGGGAAATGTAACCAGTACTCAGGGACCTTTCTAGAAAAGGGAGCAGAAATATTGTAAAAATCAGGAAAGGAGGTGTATGACCATATGGAAGTAGAGTGTTACAGGTTCCTGGGAACTTGGTTATATGAACTTACAACAATGGTGACAGCATGCACAAGACCCATGCAACTCAAGCCTATCATAGAACTGTGGGAATGGGAAGTAGGCCCCAATATCAGCTGAAGAACTACTGAGTAGCTGATTACTATTGGGTGAGGAAGAGCAGATCTTCTTTAAGGAAGTGACATTAGAGAGGCTGACTAGACCCCATGGATGAACTTGTACTAAGGGACATCAGGAGACAGTAACTTGACTCAATAGACCTTCAAATAAATGGAGGGCTAATCAGTGGTAAAGAAAGATGAAATCATGAAATTTTCAGGTATATGGAGGGAACTAAAAATGTTATATTAAGTGAAGTA
Organism: Eospalax fontanierii; assembly: GCA_035773235.1. NCBI lineage: Eukaryota > Metazoa > Chordata > Mammalia > Rodentia > Spalacidae > Eospalax > Eospalax fontanierii. The sequence goes on along the minus strand of CM069539.1, from coordinate 27,961,195 downwards.
ACACTAATCAAGAAAATCAAGTGGAATATATTTTCTTTTATACGTGGGTCTTAGACTCAAATCCTTAGGAGTGAGGATATATTTCTTAATAAAATCACAGAATCCAGAAAAATGAAAATGAATTATGGTGGTGAAAGGGAAGGAAGAGCTTAAGGGAGAGATGTAGTAGGAGACACGTTCTCAGGGTAGGAATTGGGGGAAAATGGGGACTTTAACTAGGGAGTTCACAGGGAGTGTTACACAGGGAAATGGAGTTATGAGGTAGATAATACTTAGATGATATGAAAAACTGGATCAAAATATATTAGTACAAAATCCTGGTTCACTCCATAGGGCTACCAAGTGAGCTCTAGGCCAGCTGGGGTACAGGATGGTCCTGTCTTAAAAAAAGAGAAAACAAACAAACAAACAAACTTCTAATAGGACTACTGGTAAAGCCATCATAAACTACTAAGTCCCATCCATTTAATTACCACAGATGTAGACTAACAGTGTAATACATGAAATGAATTCAATACAAAGTTTGAAACTAAAAATCTCATATAATCTGATGATACAGTTTAGCATAAACGTAACTGAAAAATGTATCTATTTAAATACATATCTTTGTAAAATATTTGCTTCTCTTACATATCAAAGGTAATGGGGTAGTTCGAGGTGCAAGATACTAATTACTCTAGGAAATCCTGAATGAGCTATTGAAATTCTAACCAACTCAGAAAAGAGATATATTTTTCTGAACCTGACACGTCATAATGCTGGATGCCCCAAACCTGCCTTAAGACCTTGATCACTTAGAGTCTACCAGAGTATGTTAAAGTTAGATTGAACATTTGGCTTTTCTTTTTGAAGTCCAGAGTACCCTCAAGTAAATAAATCTCTAGTAGGACTGCTAGTATCATAGACTTTTTGAGTGCCCAAAACAAATTATCACATATATATAGTAATAGTGTAGTAGATGAAGTGAATCATCAAGAGTTACATTAATTTAAGTGTACTCTAAGATCATAAAAGGACTATTCAGAATTCTTCCTAAGGTCACCAACATATTGCATCACTGTTATTATTTTCATTTCCTGCATAAATTGTAATAAATTTATGTCCCCAAATTACCTAAGTTCATATGTAAGCAGACAGATTTCCTGAGAAAATTTAACCATTGAATCTTTTCTATTCCTCAATGGAAGTGTCCCTCAGAAAGTAGAGACAGTTCATGTCTTATCACCTGGTCCTGAAAAGTGATCCAAAATGATTCTCTGTATCTTTCATATATCAAGCACAGAGATATAGATTACACCGGAATCTAAACACACAAATGTCAAATCAGTTTATGCAGAAGAAAATAAATAAAAGAATAACTCTGTCAATGAAGGTTTGAACTTTCCTGTGACATACCCAATTTATTTTATAGAGAGTGGCTAAGCCCTACTTTCAAAATGACGGACAATTCCAATGTACTTCATTGCCTTTAAGATATGACTTCTTCAAAAATTGTTTTAAACCCATAAAGGAAAAAAATATAAGAAAAACACAAAGAGAAATATTTACAACCAACACATCAGCAACAACAAAAATCAGTAAGGTGTAGACTACCAGACTTTGCCAGAAACTTCACAGATAACAAGATCAAACAAATAAACACACTCTATAAAAGAGAGAGGATTGTAATCAGAAACCAATTTCCTTAAAAATTCACTTTAGGTGACCTACAGTAGAGGCACTGAAAAGTCTGAAAAGCTCACAGCAACTGAGAAATGCCATGCTTCTCAAATCCGTGGATTGGTTGGCGAAGTTTTCCTTCAGAATGATTAAAGCCAAACTATTATTGGGTATTTAGGCCTATAAACCCACTGCGCTAGTTTTATGTATGTCAAAAAATATTTATGGACTGACATTTGTATATAAAAATGGATTCATTGATAGTTTGTTTAGAGTTAGGTGGAGCCATGTTCTGAGATTTTCCTCAATTGTGAGATGCCTCACCATTTCCCATAAAAGAAAGAAAAGCCAGGAAATATGGTGATTTAACTGTGAGATAAACTTTTAGAACTGTGTGAAATCATTTCCTTGGAAGCAAGTTCCTCTTTCCTTTTGTATCAAGGTTTACCCTACCCTCTCCAGGGGTCTGCTGAAACTGCTTGTAGTTTTAACTTCAGTTTTCTACCTTATTTTGCCTGGAGGATGGCTCAGTGATTAACAGTACTGACTGCTCTTTTCGACGACCAGGGTTAGATTACCAGCACCCACATGGTGCCTAATAACTGTGTGCAACTCCAGTTTCAAAAGATCCGACATCCTCTTACTTCCATGGGTATTGTACAGCACGGTATACATATGCACATGCAGGCAATACAGTCAGACACATAAAATAATTGAGAATAATAAAGAAAATATTGTTTTAAAGCTATCTCATTTTTATCATTGGAATTTAGATTCATAATTGGTAAGATTAGATCACTTTCCTTAGTAAAACCAAAACAAGACATCATAAGTGTTACACATAAAGCTAAATGAACAGAAGGGAGCAGTCAGTCAGGATATGATGACTGTGTTACCAAATTCAGAGTTATTTCACACGTGCTTAAATCAGAACTTCTGCGCAATTTTTCTTCTTTCTTGATATTTTATGTTTATTTATGACCCAGCTTTGAAAAATGAGTATTCAGGGTGGTAGGTATATGGACTACTTGTGCACCTCTGGGAGAAACTCAAGGTTCTATAACAATGTTCTTCTGGTGGAAGTTTCTATGAGATGAGTACATGTCATGGAGAAATATCACGATTCTTCCATTATCCTGGTGGGTAGAGCATTCTCTCCAGCTGGATAAGGCAATGTATCTCATTTTATTCATCAGACTGATATTCTCTCTCTCTCTCTCTCTCTCTCTGAAAGGGATAGGATGGGATGTCATGGGACCAGGCTAAGAGCTATAAAATACTGACCATGAAAAACAGCTTATAAATTGATCAAACAAAAAAATCAAATCAAAACAAAACACTACAACAAAACACACCTTAAATAAACCTACATCCTCATTCGTGAGAATGAAGGGAAAATTTATGAATTATGGTGAGTGGTAAGCCACTTTGTGTCAAAGATCTGTGGCTAACATTGCATTTGAATGAAATTTCCACCCACCAGTGTTCCATGACAATCTCTGACAGTTCCTCCAGACTCAGAAACCCTCCTGGTCCTTACATAGGGAGATAAGTAACATCATACATCCTTTTGTAGGAAAATTTCCTCAAACTGAAGAAATTAAGACTTAGTTCCACAAAGGCAGCTTCTAATAAGTACCCAGAATCTAAAGTCACTCTGGGAGGACATTACTTCTTTACCTTCCTTGTTTTCAGACTTTAGAGTATACGTTAAATTTATTCTCATATGCATGTTCTACCTAACGTTCTTTTGAATCTGTCTCAAATTCCTTTCTTATATTATTAGAGACTTCTGAGTCACCTGGCATAGAACAAGGCAATTGAGAGTTGATCATAGTCAAATATGATCCTGTTGAGGCAAACCTACAATGATCCTGTTTCAAGATATTGTTGATCACATGGCTTTAGATGTTTACATTTTAAATGGATTATGTGTTTTGAATTAAATGTGTTTAGACTATGGGCTCTAATTATTCTTCACTGCCATTTCAGTGCCATGATGACACAGCATACTTTGTAACCCAATTTCCTAAGCTGCAGAAGTATTTATGGAATGCCTTACAATACCCAGAGAAATACTTTTGTTTACAACTGTTGTATGTGGTGATAGGGAGGAGAGCATTGAAATTAACTAGGTAGGGGCTGAGGATGCTGTTTATTCTCTACTACACATTACAGCACCACCACAAGACATACCTAATTCAAATGCCAATTGTATCACAGAACTTGATTTATTTGCATAAGGATGTGGAAGAGCAGAAGATATAGCATATGTGAGTTTCCTTTTCCATGTTAGTACATTTCTAAAATATGCAAATCTAATTTAATGACATACCACTTTATGGGATAGCTCATTGTTATATTTAATAATCTTATTGTGTTATGGAGTGACGAAATTAAACACTCAGACTTACATATCCTGTTCAAGAATATCATAAACAATCCAAATCTTTTCAATGAGAATATTTCATAAAAATAATAAAACGTGATTAAAAAAACAAGGATCAGGGAATTCTACAGTTCCATAGTTAGGAAGTTTCTGCTCCTCTTCTTTCAACCTCCCTGTATAGCACTTTATATACTGTGGTATCATTGGTCTAATGGTGATTAGTGCTGAGATCATAGGAAAGCTACAAGTTGTGGGTGAGCGTATTCTTGGACAATTGTCTTGTAGAGTTGTGTGGAGCTCAATGAGAAGGTGATAAAGGAGACCAGTCACAACTCTACCCTGGAGACCAGGTAGTCCTCTGGGAAATTATGAATTGAAAAGAACTTCAAATCTCAAAAGATCCAGTGACATTGGATGTAAAAAATAACTCGGTGATTTCTTCCCTTAAGGGGCTCATCCAATGTGGTAGAAAATCATAAAGAAGATAATAAGTTTCTATGCTAATGTGTTTTCTCCCAATTCCTGGCTTTGGGATAGATATTCTCATTTGAGTGAAGTGGCATTTTAGGACTCATATGAGAGATCTTTTTCCTTTGTGTTGGTGAAATGATTCTTCTGGAGATATTCTCAAATAGAGATTGTTCTATATCCCCCTGTACTTCTCCGAGAAAGTCTCACATATACCTTTACTAGTGGTCATTGCCTGATCAAATATTACTGATTTGAGAACAGTGAAGAAAACTTCATGAGCTCCAGTAGCAGGGAGTGCTTGGATGAAAAAAGGTGAGGACTGATTAATATTTGCCTTGATTATTTCCTTCCAAACCGAGAACTATGTTAGTCATAGAGTCTAAGAAAATTACTTACATATAATTTTATTCAACGTAGCCTTAAGTAAACTTGAGGAAAAGGAAGGAAATGATCCAGACACATTTGTATTCAATCAGCATCTCTTCTGGGCACATGAAGATATCCTGAACGAGGGGAAGAAGGAAGTGGCGATTCCTCAAGAACTCACATGTCTAATTGTGCTCTGTGCATGCCTTCCTGTGTGGTCAGTAAAGCTCAGATAGGAAAATCAGGAACTCCAGCTTTCCCTCTGAAGGCAAAGATGTTACTATAATTTGTATTCTGATTCCTACAGTTGCCACCAAAGAAGCAAATGGCTGTAACAAATGACTCTTCTGTTTCTGAGTTCATTCTTATGGGATTGACAGACCAACCTGAGCTCCAGCTGCCCTTGTTTTTCTTGTTCTTGCTGAACTATGCAGCCACTGTAATGGGTAATTTGAGTTTAATGAATCTCATTTGCTTTAATTTGAATCTTCATACCCCTATGTACTTTTTTATCTTCAATCTCTCCTGCATTGATTTTTGTTATTCATTTGTCTTTACCCCCAAAATGCTGATGAGTTTTGTTTTAGAGAAGAACACCATCTCCTTCACAGGCTGCATGGTTCAGCTGTTTTTCTTCTGCTTTTTTGTCAACTCTGAGTGTTATGTGCTGACAGCCATGTCCTATGATCGCTATGTAGCCATCTGTAAGCCCCTGTTATACAACTCTATTATGTCCCCTAAGATGTGCTGTCTGTTAATCTCTGCTGTATACTTGATGGGGTTTGCTAGTGCAGTAGTCCACACAGGGTTTATGATTAGGCTCAATTTTTGTGATTCCAACATCATCAACCACTACATGTGTGACATCTTCCCCCTCCTGCAGCTCTCCTGCACCAGCACCTATGTCAATGAGCTTGTGAGTTCTGCTGTGGTTGGTACAATTATCATTTTATCTAGCCTCATTATCCTAATCTCATATGCTATGATCCTTTCCAATATCATTCATATGTCATCAGCTAGGGGTTGGTCCAAAGCAATGGGCACATGTGGGTCTCACATAATGACCGTTGGTCTGTTCTATGGATCAGGGTTATTAGCTTACATCAAGCCATCATCTGCTGAGACTGTGGACCAGGGGAAATTTTTCTCAGTGTTTTATACTCTTGTAGTACCCATGCTGAATCCACTCATTTACAGCCTCAGGAACAAGGATGTCAAACTTGCTGTGAAGAAAACCTTGAGGAGAATCACAGACTAATTAATTCATTGGTGCTTTCTTATGTCCAACCTCCTTTGCTTTAATGTTTCCTTTCTTCATCACTTATCATTGCTATTCTTCTGGTTGTTCTATTCATCATTCTGTTGTCTTGAAAGGATTTCTTCTGTAAACTCTTTTCCTCCCTTATCCAATATAACTGTGTGTACTTTTAAAATTTAGATATCTGGTTTCAAGTTGTCTGTAACATTGTGTTCATTGACTGAGATTCTTTGAATGAGAAGGGTCCCCTACAGACTCAAGTATTTCAATACTTGATCAATTGGTTTCATACTTTTAGGAAATAGGGCCTATTTGGCTGAAGTACATTTCTGGGGATAGACTTTGAGTGTTCATATCCTTGCCCAATCAACTCCTCTTTCAACTCTTCTCCCTCCCGCTCTATCAGAATGGACTCGTATCCCTCTGTAATCCTAATCCCAGAAAACTTTTCTTTCTATTCGATGGTTTGTTTTGGCTGTTTTTGTCACATCAACAGAACAGTAGTTAATATATTTTGTGTATCAGATCAAGTTCTTTTTCTGCTATCTTTCAGTATCTAGTAGCTAAAGGAAACACTATCTGTGGCTTTTTCTTGTATTTATTTCTGTGTAAAATAATCCATGAAGTTGTATGTTTTATATATAATTATTTTGTGTGTGTGTGTGTTTGTTTCTGAGACAGTTGGTAGATCCTTTTCCTGTTTAACTTTTTTTCTAACCCTTATTCATTAAAAGAGAAAAAAATGACCCAAATATGTATATGGCATAGTTTTCAAAATTTGACAATTATTCTGTGTTTACGGAAATGTTTTTAATTCTCATTTTTAGCTACACATTTGTAGTAAGATTGTATTTTATTCAAATAAAGTTTTCATTTTAAGAAGGCATTTTGGGGATGTATTATTCATACTAATCAAACAACCCCTGTGATTAGCATTGAAAAAGTGCTATTTGTGTGAATAAAATTGAAATAGTCACAGTTCTCTCCATGATGCATACATTGTGATTGTTGATAAAATTGACATACAGAACTGATCATCATATGTCTACAATATTTATTTTTACCATTGAAAAATACCTTTGTAGCAGCAGTATGTTGTTTCGTTTGAAAAGAAGACCACTCAGGAACTTAATTCTTCGTGATACAGTGCGTGCATGCACATCTGAGTTTGTTTACCAGGAACAAAAAATCATCAGCAGCTATGTTTATATCTTTATATTTATATATTTATTTGTTATCCAGGTTGAAAATAGTACGTTTTATGGTCACACAGCTAGTAAGGCAGCAGTCCCCGTTTAGGGACTGATGAAGAAAAGAAAGAAGCTCTCGAGAACACGGTGAACGCTCAATTCTTTTGACAATTTTCCTTCAAGTGAGATTTGGAAAACATCTCTTTTCAGCCCTCCTTTTTCTTTTTAGTTTCCAGAAAGTTTTAATATTCTTATCTCCAGGTCATACCTCTCGAGAACACGGTGAACGCTCAATTCTTTTGACAATTTTCCTTCAAGTGAGATTTGGGAAACATCTCTTTTCAGCCCTCCTTTTTCTTTTTAGTTTCCAGAAAGTTTTAATATTCTTATCTCCAGGTCATACCACATTAAGTGTAACAGGTGTTTGGAGGTTTTGTTCTGTTTGTTTGGCATGATGGTTTCTTTTTCTTTTTTATTGGATTCTTGTGTATTTCATACAGAACATATCTTAATCAACTTTATACCCCCTTTCCCATTGACACCTGCCTGAAGACCCACCTAGTAGAATTCATACAATCTGTCATTTGTGGTACACCCTATTGTGTCAAATTAGAATCTCAAGACATCCCACAATGGGTTTTTTTTAATCCATTGTGCATCTCATGTAGGAATGTGAACATAGAAAGAACTGTGAAGGAACAGACGGCACTTCTTGTGATCTGATTCAGAATAAGGCCAAACGTTCCTGGGAATGGGGCAACTGAAAAAATGTCTAAGAACACAGATACCTATAAAGTTCCTAGGTCATTTAAAAACATCCACACATCCCTGAATGTTATTGTAAAATGAGGCAAAAGGAGTGAGTTGCGACTCAGTTTGGTGATGTATGTTACTCTTTTTAGTAAATGAGCACTTTAAGAACCTTGAGACTGTGTGTCTTTATTTACAACTAAAAGTTAGTGACAAAATAATAGAGGATTATGCTAAACATTTTTGCATATCTCGTACAGAAGTCATTGTCTAATGTACTTCAATATCTTTATTTTTTATCTTGTCATATTTACAGTTTAATTTTCACATTTTTATTAATTGAATTAATTATTTGAAAATTTCATACAGATGTGTAATGTATTCTGATTACCACTCCTCCCATATTATGTTATTTTTGCCACCTCCGCCAGAAATTTCTGTTCCCTACAAATTCCTTTCCCATGGGAAACTGTGCTTAATCAAGGCTGCTTCTGAGTTCCTGGATGTGGGCCTCTCTAATGGACTCTGGTGTGTAAAATGTTAAGGACAATGCATCTCCTTCAGAATCCATTAATGGCCAATAGTTTAGAAGGAAGGGATGCTGTCCTGGGAATCTCTCCTCCATCAGGATATGTCTCTTAACAGGCTCAATCGTGTGCAGGTTTAATAGATACAGACTTTGCTGCTTTGAGTTTATGACTGCAATGGTTTTGTCATGCCCACAGGGTAGCATTTGGCAGTCTGTTTCCCTGTGTCATTGCCTCTATTCGCCTTTGTCATGTTCCCTGATACTCAGAGGTGGTGGTACAATTTTCCTGTTGAGATGAGCACTCAGTGACCACTTATTTTCAGTCCTTCAAACATCCAGTCTTTGCATTTACTTCCATCCATTGCAGAGAAAAGATTCTGATTAATGCTGACATCAACTTCCCTCTATGTGTATAAAAATAAATACGTAGAACCAATGTCAGTTTAGCAGTAAGATTCATTCTAAGGCAAGTGACCACTGCACATGTTGGTCTTGATTAGAGTCTTAAGAATTTTCTCAGGGTGAGTTGCTATGGTTTAATTGAATCAGCTGATCAAACAGAGTATGGTCTCCAACGAGATAAATGGGGTTTATTGGGATTACTTACAAATGATTCATCACGGGGGGAGAGAGACAACAATTTCATATGGGGCAGCAGCATTTTGATGGACCTCCTGTGATGTCCAGCAAGATGGTGACCTACTGCCCCATTGCTGGGCTGCTCCAAGAGAGGAGCCAGTGAACCTCTGAGGTGCTACAACCTCCGTTCTCAAGCCGTCCCTCCTGACCACTGTCACTGACTACATGCTTGTGTTTGTAGTCCTGGCACTCTCTGTCCCAGAGCTGGCAAAAGGCCCCCAGCATTCCCTGCTCCCCCCATGTCCTCCCCTCATTGGTTGGTTGGAAAGTGATTGAGTCTGTTGGTTCTGTTTCCATCAAACAAATTCCTAGAGACACATCTTGCCACTGTTTGTATGAGGCACACGATCCAGCACGGGCCTCATCAATGGGCATGTATAGAGTAGATTGATTCTCTGAGGGAAATGGTGGACAACAACCCTTCCCAGAGTGGGAAGGACCCAGTACCACCTTGAGCAGAAACACAAGGAGCTGGGAAAGTCTTATGCTCCCACCCACCCTGTCTATTGGCCTTGGCTGTGCGAAGAAGAGGGGCTAAAAGTATTTAAACTACTAGGAGGCTGGATTTGGATCTGTTTACCGGTAATTTGTGGATTTACTAATGTAAGTTGTAGAGGGGAGCGTGGGTGCCCATGTTCTGTAAGGAAACCATTCCCCATTCTTCTGTTAGTAAGCCCAAGTAAACTAGCTAGAATCTGTTTAACTGTGAGTGGAGAAATTTGTGTGTTTGTTGCAAGGCCTGGGGAGACTTTTCTGGGTTGCAAGGCAGGGAGAGAAAGGCAGGTTAAGTTGGTCTGCCTCTCCCAAAGAGAAATTTTAATGACAATTGGCGACTAGGACAGGATACAACAAACAAAAGGATGAACTTGGGAGGAGCAACCATACTGTCCCTAGTATGGGGAAGACCAACAACTGAAACAAATTTGGGTAAGGGAAGAATGTGGGCAGAGGAAATGTTGACGTGGTGGACTCTCCCCATAGGACTGGGGTGTGTGATTGCCATTGCAGGGATAGTGAGGTCTATAGTGAAATATATAGCTAAGGTGAAGTCACCTAAGCAGATGATATCCGTGGGACAAGTACCGGGGTGGCAACCCACGTGTAAGTGGTATGGAGTGGCATGCCTGCTTGATCGATGGGGGCTACCCCGGGAATATGGCAATGCTTTGAGGACAGTAGAGGGTCTAGAACAGACTTTGCAATCCCTGAGGTTGGCAAGCCAGGAGCAAAGATATCAGCAAGCAGCTGTTGAATTGGCATGGTCATTACTACATCTCCTGAGGGATTTGTCTCAGGTGGAGGCAGAAGCCTGGAAAGAGATCAAAATGTGAGAGAGGAATTAGGGTGAGAGAAGGATATGAGGCTTGCCTCTTCTGTGCTAGCCTCGGACCTTGCTAGTAAATTGGATAGGAGAGAAAAGGAGGTAGAGATTTTAGCTTGCCGCTTTTTACGATTAGGAGGACAAAAAGTAAAGAAAGCCCAGATCAGATTGATCATACAAGGCCCATCCTGGGACCCTAAGACTTGGAACCCCTGAGAAGAATCAGGCAGTGATGAAGGAGGAAGTGACCAAGAAATTGGAGATAAGGCTCCCCACATTCAACCTTTAATACAAAGGAAGGGAAAATCTACAGTTCAGCATGCTGATGGGGGTCTTAACAACAGCCCAGTGCAGGAAACCATGGTAATCAGACAATATTCAGCAACGAAACTGTTGGAGCAAGGAAAGACGTTCAAACAGGCCATCAAGGAACCCTTAGCTACCTGGCTTGTACAGCTTTGGGACATGGGAGCGGATCGGATTATACTAAGTGCAGCTGAGGCAGAAAAACTGAGCAATATAACCACCCATCCTTCTTTAAGACAGAGACTTCATAATTTGAGACAGTGAGAGGGAAATCAGTCCCTAATGGTTTGGCTCATAAAAGCCATTAGGGACACGTGGTTATCCTCAACTGAGGTTCCCATGGGCACCAGAGATTGGAAAACTATAGAGGAAGGGCAGGTGCTATTGAGGGAACTAGGTATGAGGGAAGCTGTGTTTGATGCTCAGTTCATGGGCCCAGACAGAACTATTTTTACTGGAGACTTAAGAAAGAAACTGATTCAACAAGGCCCAAGAAACTGGTATGGAGATTCAGTGTCAGTGTTGAGCCCCAAGATGGGGCATAACCTATATGAATCAGGAGAGGCTTTAGCCGATTTAAATGATCTAGGCCAACATGTAAGCTGTCTACATGCAGGTAGACGCAAGGGAAAAGAGCAAAAGTCCCATAAAGGGGCCCATTTGTGTCTCCAGAGCACAGATGTGGCTGGATCTTGGCTGGGCAGGGGTCGCTAGGGACAAAATTGACGGGCAACTGAATGCAGTCCTAGTCAGTCTGTGGAAGGCTTTAAGACCTGATCAGCAATTTACCACTGGAGTAAAAGAGGCCAGAGAGCAGGAGGCTTGGGTTATTCCGACTGCATCCCCTGCTCCAGCGGAAGGGAGCCTCATAGGATGGGAACCTCCCCAGCCACTTCCTTGAAGGGATGGCCAAGGTTGCCCATGGGTCAGGGCCATAATGGGTGTCTGGAAGCCCCAAGTTGAGTTAAGAATCTATTATTCCTCCGCTAATATACAAAACACATGGGCTTTAGTGGACTCTGGAGCGGAATGACATCGATTCATGGCACTCCTCCAAAACACCAGGGCTCATGGGTGGCAGTGGATGGGTATGGAGATAAGACTATACAGGTGAAGCGTACTAAGTTTACTCTGGGGGTGGGCAATTACCAGCCTCAGGAGCACACGATGTGTATCTCTCCCTTGCGAGAGAACATCCTGGGGGTGGATGCCCTACTGGGACACACCCTACATACCACCATTGGAGAGTTCTGGCTGAGGGTGTGCACAGCTGATGGTGTTGTTTTGAAAGACAGTGGAAACCAGGAGGTGAGGCCTTGTTGGAGGAAGAACTGAGTCTCTGAGGGCAGCTTTTAAACTGTGATAGGTGGCCCTGCTTCTAGATTTCAGATGAGTTGTGTACAATAACAAGTCATCACACACTCCTGTCATTATTTTTTTCTCCACCAAAATGGACTATATCACCTGAAGCATCAGATGAAATAACCTATTCCTCTTTTAAGCTGCTTCTTGTTAGTACTTTGTCACTGACTTGGTGAGAGTTAGGCAGAATGAGAGAATTTGACTCAAAAACACATGCTTTAGTGTGATTGAGGAAGTTTCCCAAGTTAACCTCCGGACTATACATACATGTCCATATACGCTTCTGTGTCCAGCAGAATATTCATGCACATACACAGACCTATACATAGTGTACATATAAAAACAGATAGATAGATAGATAGATGATAGATAGATGATAGAAAAGAAAAATTTGCAGTTAACTGGATGAGCCTGGAAAAATTATGCTGAGTGAGAAAGAGAAAAACTACATCTTCTGTCTCATATATGGATCCTAGTCTTGAATCTTTAGATTTTTGTGTTTGGGCATCTTCTATTCAAACTATCTGTATTTTATCTATTCTCTCTGTCTTATGTGTACTGTAATCCTCCCTCGCCTATTAAATTTTTGATCTTTTCTAAAGTCACAGATCAGATACTTTTTCTTTTAGATTTGAGGAGTTTAGGAGTTTGATGTTTTTCCATACTCTTCCATAATACTTCAAACCCTAAATTTTTATGCACATACATATATTTATAATTTAAAATTTTCATATCGTAAGAAATTATGCATAGCGTTGTGTATAGATTTCAAGTGGGAAACATGATGACATTTTGTATAAATGTAATGTCATATAACCATCTCCTAGGACTAGACATAAAATATCCTCTTTAAACAGTTCTTTCATGTTACCTTCTCAGGTCCCTTCTAGTCACTCTTTATCTTTCATTGCCCACTGGCAAACAAATGTGTTCATTATTGTGTTATCTTACTGTGGTCTTGACTATTCTTCAAAATCTTATTAATAAATCATGTTACTTGTGTCTGTTCTTGATCAGCATGCATTTTGAGTTGTAAGTACGTACTGAAGAGAGGGAAAGAGCGAGGAATGCACTGTAGAAGAAAGAAAATTTGAAAAATTTTGTGAAGACATTTCACTAAGGAAAGTATGTAGATAGAAATAAACACTCAAAAGGTGCTTAGCTTCATTTGTTGCTAGTGAACCAAAAATTAAGCAAAAAAAAAAAAAAGAAATTATCACATTGAATTTAGAAAGGCTAGATTATCTCTGATAATCTTAGTCACATTAGGGAAAGAAATCTGAGCACTTATCCCTGTGTCAGATATACCAGTTCCAACCAGATAGGCAATAACTTGCTAATCACATACAGATTCTTCAAGATTCATTTGAAAAAATCTATACATATGAATATTGCACATATATATAATATGCATATTTTTGTATATAATATGTATATACCTACATATTTTTATATTTATATATGTATTTCTTGTCTTTTATCCCATATAACAACACCACACTAATCACCTTTCATCTTGTTACACAAAATATTTACTCCTTTTTAATCAAATAATTTATTTAATATTCATACATAAATATACATAAATATATGGTATGTTTGTATAAACAGAGCAATTTTCCTAATAATTTTAAAGAACATTGAAGCATAAGATAATATTTTTCAGAACAGCATTCATGTCTGGTGATGGGTGGAGATTGTGACTGTCTGGAAAATGAATGGCAAAGGAACTTGAGTGAAGGTTCTGCAATGATGATGTGATGTCTGTCTTTTCAGTTTATCATTTTACTTTATTCCAAGCGGCTTCATTCAATTTTTAGAATTTATTTGTGAATAAATCAACTTATGTGCCTATAGCATATTTTCTTCATCCATACAAGCATTGTTGAGAACCTCCACTGATTCCATAACTCAGCTACAAAGAATAGTTAATTGGTAACATGGATGGGTGGGTATTTCAATTGGATGTTCACTAGGTTCTGTGAGTACATACCCAGGATTAATCTAACTGGGTCATATAAAAATTCTGTATGATGTCTTGAGGAACCATTGCAGTATTCTATAGTGACTGGAATACTTTATATTTACACGAAGTCTGTATAAGGGTTCTTTTCCCTGATGTCATAGACATAACTACCAGTTAGGGAGAGTTAAAAATTGAGTGAGCTCAGTGGCTGGTGAGATGGTGCAGGAGTTAAGAATAGGATTGCTCTTTCAGAGGACAAGGACCCCATTCCATTCCAAGCACTCATATGGAAACTAATAACCATCTTTAACTCCAATTCCAGAGGAATTAAATCCCTCTTCTGATCTCCAAGTGCATTGCATGACACAGGTACACTCCCTAAATGAAGCATTACACTCATACACATACAATAAAAATAATAGAAAAAATGAATGAGCTGTACCACTGAGGCACACTGAAAATTGTGTTTCATGAGCCTCATTTGCTGCTATACATAGTTATATGGAATTGTAAATATTAATAAATATGGATTAGAGAAATTATGTCATTTCTCATAGTAACAGTAAGGAATCTCAAAAGGCTGAATTTAAACTCAGAGTGTCTTGAATGCCTATGTGTGTTCTTAATTTCTTTGTCACAAAAATTCTTCTGATGAATTTTACACTATTGTATAATATTTATGAATGTAATCCCAGAAGGATTGCAGGAAATCCCTAGAAACAGAAAATAATTATGTCTCTGTCATCTCTACTTGTAGAGTAGAAGAGTCTATAATGAGGATAATTCGCAAAACAGCCATCAAAACTCTATCGTGGGTGCTAGGTACTCCTGGAAGGAAACTTTAAATTGAGTAGAATTTTGAATCTCCAAAGATCCAATGTTAAGTTGATTGTACCTCTAGTAAACAGACTTGAAAATTTCTAGCATCAAGGGATTCATGCAACCTGGGATGAAATCAAAGGGGAGAAGAATTTTATGATCTGGTCCTTTAAAGAGATTTTCTTTTGAGTGAGGTGATGCTTTTTAGGTTCCTATATAGGTGTTTTTTTGCCTCACATAGATGAAGAGAAAAATCTGGAGAAATTCTTAAATAGAAATTAAGTCATATTTTCCAGTGCATTTTTGGGGGGAGTGCACAGATAGATCTATTCTGATGCTGTTACCTCTTTTACCTCAGAAACTCAGACTCTTTAGGAAATTGGGAAGGAAGAGCTTTTGTCCATCAACAACAGTGAAAATGTCGAGCAAAGTTGAGAATGATTCATTTTGTCTGGAGTATCTTTTGAAATATAAAGCTATATAAATCAGGGGTACAAGAACATAGACCACTTGTTTATTTATTTATTCCAAAACCTTAATGAAGGTAAAAGAATGGAGGAAATATTCACAATTGTTGGGAGTTCTATCAACATTATCTCAGGAAAGACACATGTGTATCATGGGCTGGGGAGTAGAAAAAGTGTAGTCATATTCTCTGAATGCCTTGCTGTGTTTCTTCAGGCACCTCTGAGTTTGGAAGCCATCATCTCTAGCTTTTCCTGTGGGATAAAGCAGAGGATTCCTCTTTAATATCACCAGGAAGTGATGTTTCTACAGATGCACAGGTAAAGGAAATGACTATGGAGAATGACTCTTCAGTGACTGAGTTCATTCTTATTGGATTAACAGATCAACCTGAGCTCCAGCTGCCTCTGTTTTTCCTGTTCTTAGTGAACTACATAGCTACTGTGATTGGAAACTTGAGTTTAATGAGCCTAATTTGTCTGAATTCAAATCTTCATACACCAATGTATTTTTTTATCTTCAATCTTGCTTGCATTGATTTCTGGTATTCTTGTGTCTTTACCCCTAAAATGTTGATGAGTTTTGTTTTAGAGAAGAACATTATTTCCGTTGCAGGATGTAAGACTCAGCAGTTTTTCTTCTGCTTTCTTGTCAATTCTGAGTGCTATGTCCTGACAGTCATGGCCTATGATCGCTATGTGGCCATCTGTCAGCCCCTGATGTACATGGTAATCATGTCCCGAAGAGCTTGCTCCCTGCTGATGTTTGTTACATACTTGATGGGCTTTGCTAGTGCCATTGTCCACCTTGAGTGTATAATAGGGCTCAATTTTTGTGATTCCAACATCATCAACCACTACATGTGTGACACTCTTCCCCTCCTTGAACTCTCCTGTGGTGACACGCATGCCAATGAGCTTATGAGTTTTCTTTCTGTGGCTGTAGTTCTCCTTGTATCGAGCCTCATTATTATATCCTCCTATGTTTTGATTCTAGTTAATATCATTCATTTATCATCATCTAAAGGATTTTCTAAAGCTATGAGCACCTGCAGTTCTCATATAATAACTCTTGCCCTATTCTACATATTTGGTCTGCTTGCCCACATCAAATCATCTGCGGAGTCTCTTGATCAGATTAAATTTTTCTCTGTAGTTTACACCTTTGTTCTGCCGTTGCTGAATCCTCTAATTTACAGCCTGAGGAACAAGGATGTCAAGCTTGCTGTGAATACATCACTGAAGAGACTCACAATCTGAGTGAAACTCTCTTGCTTCCATAGTCCATGTCTCCAACCTGGGTTTTTCTTCTCTCTTCTTTTTCTTCTCACCTTCTCTCTATTGTCTTCTTTCCTTTTCTACACTCATGGAAGTTTTCCAGTCTAATGTTTCTTTTTTCCTTTTTCTCTATGAACTGAAGCTGTATAAGATTATTCATGATGTGGATACTCATGTCCATTTTGAATGTTCCTCCAGTTTATCCCTTCTACTCATAACAGACAGACACACTGGGGTGGTGGATTGTCATTTCTGAAGATAACTTTGCCAACTATTTTTTCTCATACATGTACTGGGTCCAAGCAAAGACACGGAGTTCATTACTTTCTAAATAATATATTATATTTTGCTTTTTGAATTGACTTTTCACATTTATTTCATTTCAGTGTATTTTATTTTCTTATATATTCATGAAAAGAGAAGTTGATGACAGAAATTGTGGACATGTAAAGCCATTAAATTTCCAAACCTTTCAGAGTTTTGTAAAGACATCTCTGATTTTAATTTTTAAGTCTCATATCTGTAATGAGACTAAACATTTTCTTGGAGTAATATTCAATTTTATGGATATTATATTCCTCTATTGCCCAAGATTTTCTAAGACTTAACTGATAATCCATTCATGAACTGGTATCTTTTTGTAAATATCATTGTAATTATCACTAGTTTTCTTATGTGGATTATGTCTGTGGTCATTTTAAGAAATTTGTAGAATGACCCATACCTGCCTTAGAGTCCTGTGAGCAACCTTCATCCTTGTCTGGTATCCCAGTCACCATTCATCCAAAAAGCTTCTGTTGTAACAGACAGACAGTAATACCTAGTACCACAACTGGTCACACACAGAGATTGTCCATGCTTAAGAGGCACATCTAAAATGCAGCTTCTACAACCAAGACTTAAATAACATGTAACAAGGAGTAAATAAATCACTAATAAATCTCTAAACTCTCTTTAAGGAAGCTCCCTCCTACAACAGAGGGACAGTAACACAAAAGCTCACAAATGGCAAAAGAATGGAGATTAGGAATCCGAAGAGTGTATGTCCATGGAGAGAACACTTATAGTAAGCTTCACTTACTCAAGGCTCAGGGGTCATTGGGGAAGAGGGACTGAATGACTTTAATAGCCAGTGAGGTGTGTGACTACATGGAAATAAAACCGTACAAGTTCCTTTCACCATGCTCATATGAACCTACAGCAATGGTTTTGGCATGCCTAAGACCCACACACTTGCAAAAAGACAAAAATTCAGCAAGAAACTGGAGAAATTGGTATCAGTGGACCCCAAACTTTGCTGAAGAAATATTGGCCACAATTACTGTTGAGTGAGAATGAATCAATCTTCCTAAAGTGAGGAATCAGATAGGTGGACTGGACTTCACTGGATGAACCTGCACTGAAGAACCTTTAGCGAAACTCAGTTGACACAGCAGACCTTAACAGAGATGAAAGAATGTATGTATTTCAGTTAGGCAACTCTGGAGATGCTGGTGGGGGAGGAGTTTAAAGATGATTATGATATATTGAGATGTTCTGTAGCAAAAACACAATAATTCAATTTGAAAATATATGTAACTATGAATATTTGAATATTAAATATATTAGAAACTTGGCAATTCATATTCCAAGTACTATTTGCCCTCAGTGCTTTAGTAGTCTGAGAGAAATTTTTCTTTTTCTTATGGTCATGCATATATAAATTTTCATTTTAGTGTAATTAAATACTCTTTGTTCCAAATAAAGTAGATATCCCCCCAAAAGTTGCTGAAACAAAACAATATAAAAGGAAACACAATATGAGTATGTATTCATTTGAGCTTATAAATTAAAAGTTTCCAAATGAAACTGAGATTCACCTGATGTGAGCTGAGGTAAGGTTCTATGACACTTACTCATGGCTTCTGATTTGCATTTAACATTAACTACTATCATTTTATTCTACATAAGTGTAAATATTTCTGAACACAATATATAGTATTTATATGCAATTATCAACTTTTTCATAGACCTACTTTGGGGCTTGTGATATATTTTCCTCATATGAAAATACAATCTATGTGTCTGGAGAGATTGTTCAGTGATAAGATCCCGGGCTGTTCTTGCATAGGTCGAGGGTTTGATTTCCAGCACCGAAATGGTGGCTAACAGCCATCCATAACTCCAGTTTCAGGGGATCTGACCCCATCTTCTGACCTCCATGAGCATTGCTCAACACAAGTGCGCCTACATACATGCAAGCAATTCACTCTTACACACTAAAGAAAAGAAATTGTAAATAGAAAAGAATAAAAATCTATCAATTTTTCTTGTCTATTGCATGGACTCTCAGGAATATGAACAATATGTATAGGTATTTTATTAAAATGTAAAACATTTATTACATGGAAGATAATAGATTTTTTGTTATATTTGAAATTAAATTGTTTTGACAGAACTGATTTAATAAAAAGAAAGAATTTCACACAATGATATTCTTGGCTAAAACAGAGCATTGCATGATCTATCTAAATTTGCTGTTTCCTTTATTAATTAACAAGAATTCCCTTTTACATCAAAGACCTGCCTATGAACAACAAACCACAGCTGACTTTGTATCCCAATGATCATATGCTTGATTTTATATATTCTTAGGTTTGATCCTTAACACCAGCATGTGTACAGGAAGATCTATTTATATATCTTAAGTATAATTATAGACATGCATTTATATCTCAATCTGGGCTTTTGGAATTTTTTGGTGAATATGTAGGTATACATTTTCCTTTCTGTATTAGATAAAAACATGAATGTCCGTGCTATGTGTCACAATCTCAAGTCTCTTCTTGAGCATAATTCTGTTTTCCCTGTTCTCTGAATTACAAAATGGATGTATAGCTTATGTAAGGCCACAGAGTTAATGTAAAAGTCCCTGAGGATTTTTCTTCCTTCTTTTTAATATTTCCATAAGAAGTATATGCAATATATTTAGATCTTTTTACAACTGCCTTCACCTGCCCCCACAACCCACCTTCAAGTCATCTTTCTTTTAATTCATGGTCTCTATTCATGATGTGCATGTACTATTGAGTTTAAGGCCAATACTAAAATGTAGTCAACCTACAGGGGGTCATACTCTTAAAGAAACTGACTCTCCGTCTACAATGAGCTATCAGTTGCCATAGCCCCTCAGCTAAGAGTTGAACATCAGTTGATCCTAGGATTTTTAACGCATTGTGCATCTCATGTAGGAATGTGAACATAGAAAGAACTGTAAAGGAACAGAAGGCACTTCCTGTGATCTGATTCATAATGAGTCCAAACGTTCCTGTGAATGGGGCTCAAAAAATGTCTAAGAACAGAGAATACCTATAAGGTTTTGAGGTCATTTGAAAAAAACCACATATCCCTGAATGTTATTGAGATATGTCCTTCTGATACAATTCCTTGTGAAGCGGTTGCATGTCACTGCGCCAGATTCATCAACAATGCCTAAAACTCTAGTCACTTTGAGTCACCCAGAGAAAGTTAGAGTTAGATTTAATATTTGTATTTTCTCTTTGAGATCCAGGGAACATCAAGTAAGTCTCTAAATAGAAATTCTGGTACCGCTGTCATTGATTTCTCAATCCCATCAATACATCATCACTGATACAGATAAACAGTATAATATACAAAATGAACCATAAAATTGCATTAATTCATACTGTACTCTTAGACCATTAGAGGAATAGTCAGCTACAATTCATTCTAAGGGTCAACAACTTCCAATGTCCAGAGAAATTCAAGATAAATCTCTACTCAAATTACTCAAGTTCAAATCCAAGCAGACAAATTTCCTGGGTATTTATTTCATAGTGGAAGTAAACCAATGATTATTTTAGAACTTGTTGTTATTAATCATGTTGATAAAGGTTATTTGGGAATCCAATACACAAACACCAGGTCAGACAATGAGAAAGAGTGAACAATGCAATTATACTCCTAATGAAAGCATAAACCTTCCTGCCACTTAATCAACAGTACAGCGAGTGGCTTCTCCTTTAAATGATGGATATTTCAACTGTTCTTGGATTCTCTTAATAAAAATCTTCTAAATTGGAAACAAACTCAGAAAACAAATCAAACAGCAAATAGGTAAACCAAGGTCTTGCTGGTAGCCAAATGACCTCTGTCTTGCCTTCCTGCAAATGTAACATCCTGACACTTGTTGACACCAATTGTTTTAACCTGAAGTTTCTTGAGTGCCTTTTAGAGTTTCTTATTGTCTAAACAGGCAAGTCCCCCGACCTGTATTCACCCTACACATGCTCTTGGCTCCTGGAACATCCAGCGGTTTGTCTCTTAGTTACCCTAGTCCACTATGCCCTTTGCAGCAGCAGTATATAAGAGCTCTGTAAAAAAATAAAGATTTGTAGACTTGATCAGAGAAACTGCCTTGTTGGCCCTCCATGTTCCTCTTGTCTCTTTCATTCCAGGTTTCTGAGGACTCATGCTCCTGTTGATGCCCTGCCAGCCAGGTCAACTGGCACCCAATATGGGGCTCGATCACCTTTCGATTCCTGCGAACACTGTCCAACACTTTGTTCAAGGTACCTTCATTCACTAAGCCACAGCGGCCAAAAGAGGTAACGCACCGGCTTGCAGCAGAGGTTGTCGTGGGATGCCTGAAAGTACAACCAGAGTCACTTTATTATGGATGGCGAATGGTCAGTTTTGGCATGGGACAAGAAACAAGTAAGCATGACTTACTTGTTATAAGCCTCAAAGAGGCCCTCAAGGTACAAGGAGTAAGAATTAGAAAAAAGGATTTATTACATCTTTTTGAGTTTCTGGGTGAGGTTTGCCCATGGTTTCCTCAAGAAGGAATGATTGATAAAAAAAAAAAATACAGGATAGCTAGAGATTTCATTCAATATCTAATCATTTGCATGTGCTCTTCCCTCTTAGGACTTCTTTTAAACTTCTGTCCCAGAAGTTTTGTTGTGCTGTCTAGAAAACTTTTATTTCATTCCTAATTTTTCCTTTGACCTGTTCATCATTCAGGAGTGTGTTGTTTAGTCTCCGTGAGTTCATGAAATTAATAAGGCTTCTTTCAGTATTTATTTTAAGTTTTATTGCATTGACGTCTGAGAAAATGCATGGAATTATTTCAGTATTTTTGGATTTAATGAGGTTTATTTTGTGCCCCAGTATGTGGTCATTTTGGGAAAAGTTCCAACAGGTGCTAAATAGAATGTGTATTCTTCGGTATTTGGATAGGATATTCAAGAGATGTCTGTTAGGTTCATTCAGCAGATGGTATTCTTTAATTAAGGTGTCTTTCTGTTTATTCCCTTTCCTGTTCAACCGGCTAATGGAGTTTAAATGTCTGGTAAAATTTTGCTGGGAATTCACCTGGATCTCAATTTTTATCATTTAGGAGGTTTTTTTATTATTGTTCCAATTTCCTTATGTTGGGTTATCAGGAACTATTTTTTGTTTGTTTGTTTATGTTTTGAGGTAAAACATTCCAAACTGTGGGAAAGCTCCTGTAAGCAGCGGGTGAGGGAGTGAGCTCAGTCAGAGCTTGTTGTCCCAAGGCAGGTTAAAACTGTAAATACCTTGACTCTAGAGTTAAGAGAAAAAATGGTTAAAAATTATTCTATTCCTTCCGCTTCTCATCACCAGGGTTTCCCTATTTGTAAAGATGGCTAGCCTAAGATTTTTCGTGTCTGTCTTTCGTTCATGTCTCTTATGATTTGGCAACAATCCGGATTGTGTTATTTGTCTGTGTCTGTTTTGTCTTAAATGTTGTGATTTCTTTGTTGTGGCCAGAGTGAGTCCAAAAAATGTCAAAATGTCACTGCCTTAAATATAAAATCAAGCAGTTATTCAAAAGTCCTTAGATCCCAAGGAAAAAGAGAGAAGGAAGCTGTTAGATATCTGTAAGAGGAGAATTTTTCACTATTTATTGCCCGGCAAAGCCCAAGGCCAAACTAAAGGAAAAATATTTAGAAAAATATGACATTTACAGGGTGTGGTTTAATTCGGTCTTTGCAAAAACATTTTCCTACAACAGCTCATGTTTGAGCAGGCCTTTTCTTTTGTTAATTACTCTGGGTTAAATCATGTAAATTCCACCCGCTCCACACCTTGCCCTACGGTGCTTTGCTTTCCAAAACAACTCAGCCTTTTTGCAGTTTGTAGTTTGTTGCACTGAGAAAATAGCTCAATGATAACATGCTTACTTGACATATACAAGGTTGTAAGTTCGATTCTTGCCTACAAATTCTATGCTTGCATTTAAACAATACAAGCACAACTGATCTTTTCCCAGTCAAACTGTTGTGGACCTGGTGATTTCTATACTATTGTATTTTGCTACACAGCAAAAATAATGGCAACAGAAATAGTACAAATGGTTCCATCCTGCTGGTAATCGCTAAACTCAACAGCTCTTCTGTCCCATGTAAACCACTGAGTTAAAAAAAAAATCTTTCTGTGTAAATCATATTAATAACGCTGAAAGATTGATCTGGAGCTGGATTGGCCACCTCGCTCCAGACACAATCCTACTTCAGGATGTTCTTCAGAACTCTTACAAGATGAGGCTGGCCACCTAACTCTGTAACAAGTAATAAGAAAAACAATACAACCTCAGGGTAAGGACATTGTGCTTTTGAGGATAACTAAGGGATAAACTAATTTAAACAGATTATTATTCATCTTCCTCGTATACTCAAGGTGTGACACTGGCTGCCACTTTAAATGTTATTACATCTCATGGTCCCAAGACAGCCGCTTTTCTAACTAGATCTAAACATTTTAAGTCTTTGTAAACAAAAAAGTCATATACTACATAGTATAAAATATGTAACTGGATGCCTTCTAAAAGTAAAAAAAAAAAATTCTATTATATACCATGTGCTTGTCCATAATCATGGCCCGTGCCCTTACCTAATTCAAAATGGCCACACCCCAAAAATTTACTAGTTCTATAAAACTCTAGGAGATCATGATAATCTAAAAATCTCCTAGACCACAGGAATTTAATCACATGTCCTAATCCTATTGCAATCTATGTCTGATAGAATTGCAATCTATGTCTGATAGAATGTAAGGAATTATTTCAATTATTTTTATTTTTTGTGATTCGTTTTGTGTTCCAGAATGTGGTTTATGCTAGAGAAACTTGTACAAGCTGCTGAATAGAAAAGGTATTCATAGGGGATTGGGGAAAATATTCTGTAGATGACTGTTAGATCCATGTGATATAAGATATCATTAAATTCAGATGTCTCTGTCTTTGTTATTTGTCCAGTTGACTTATGTATTAGAGACAGTGAGGTATAGAAGTAACTTACTTTTACTCAGTTGGTATTAATTTATGCCTTGCTGTGTTTCTTCAGGCAACTCTGAGATTGGAGATCATAATCTCTAGCTTGGGGATAAAGACAAACATTCCTTGTTAATATCACCTACAGATCCACAGTGAAGAAAACGACTATGGGGAATAACTCTTTGGTGACCAAGTTCATTCTTATTGGATTAACAGACCAACCTGAGCTCCAGCTACCTCTGTTTGTCAAGTTCTTAATGAACTACACAGCTACTGTGATTGGAAACTTGAGTTTAATGAGCCTAATTTGTCTGAATTCACATCTTCATACACTGATGTATTTTTTTATCTTCAATCTGGCTTGCATTGATTTCTGTTATTCATGTGTCTTTACCCCCAAAATGCTGTTGAGTTTTGTTTCAGAGAACAACTCCATCTCCTTTACAGGATGCATGACTCAGCTGTTTTTCTTCTGCCTTTTTGTGAACTCTGAGTGCTATGTGCTTACAGCCATGGCCTATGACCGCTATGTGGCCATCTGTCAGCCTCTGATGTACATGGTAGTCATGTCCCAAAGAGCTTGTTCCCTTCTGATGCTTGCTTCACATTTGATGGGCTTTGCTACTGCCACTGTCCATATAGGGTGTATAATAAGGCTCAATTTTTGTGATTCCAACATTATCAACCACTTCGTGTGTGACACTTTCCCCCTTCTTGAGCTCTCCTGTGGTGACACACATGTCAATGAGTTTGTGAGTTCTTTTTCTGTGGCTGTAGTTGTCCTTGTATCTAGCTTAATTATCTTATCCTCTTATACTTTAATTCTAATTAATATCATTCATTTATCGTCAGCTAAGTGATTTTCCAAAGCCATGAGCATTGTAGTTCTCATATAATAACCATTGCCCTATTCTATGGATTTGGTCTGCTTGCCCACGTCAAACCATCATCTGTTGAGTCTGTTGTTGAGAGGAAATTTTTCTCCATAGTTTGCACCTTTGTTTTGCCTTTGCTGAATCCTCTCATTTATAGCCTGAGGAACAAGGATGTCAAGCTTTCTGTGAGGAGAACACTGAAGAGACTCACAATCTGAGTGAAATTCTTGTGTTTCCATGGTGTAGCAGCCCTGCTGCTTGGTGTCTCCCCCTGCTTGACTGATGCTGAAAAACTGAGATCAGACCAGGAGCCTCTTAGCATTTTTCCACAAAAGTGTGTCTTCACTGAACCCCTGAGAGCTTTTATTAGAAGCCCAGTGTTTAAAGTCACACAGAGTGTACACGTGATAAGTGCTCAAGCAGTACAAAAAGTATTGGGTGGGCCAGTCTCCACCCAAGGCTGTGCAGCCTGGCACAATGACAGACCTCCTTTGATGTTTGCAGAAACTATAAAAGGTGGGGGGACTATACCTCCCCTTGCATACTAAGGACAGCTTGTCTGATCTTTCTTCCTAGAGCAGACTGCAAATTCCTTAATCCTCTACATTGCAAATTACAAAGAAATCTGTTAATTCTTTGTGAGTCAACTGAGTAGAGCCTGTTGACTAGTAGTGAGTAGAGCCTATTGTACATCAATGACAATGGGAGGAGGGCACTATGACATGGTTTATATCTGTTGCTTGGTTCTTTCTCCCCACATCTTTTCCTTGTCACCTTCCTTTTGTTATGTTCTTTCTTTTTCATTTAATTCTATTGTCATGGAGCGTTTCTATTCTAATGCCTGTGCTTTTCTCTTGATGAACTGTAACTTTGTGTAGTTATTCATGATCTGAATTCTCAACTTCAGTTGTTTCTGATAGAGCACTGGAGTGATGTCTTTTGATATCTAAGATGACTTAACCAACAATTTTTTTTCTCATATGTCTTCTGTTTTCATGGAAAGCCAGTGAGTTTATTGTTTTCCAAGTAACCAATTTTATTTTGTATTTTGGGTAGAACATTAGGATATAATTTCTGTTTCAGAGTGTTTTGTTTACTTGTACTTGTATTAAAAAAGAAAAAAACCTGACAAAATTGTGGACTTTAAAGCCATCAACATTTCCAGAATTCTTCAGAGTCATGTAAATGTATTTAGCCTTACTACTGTAATTTTACTATATATTTTCTTGGATTAATATTCAATTTTTCTGGATATTTTCAGATGAATTGGCTACCTGGGTGGAAGGCAGAGGAACATGTGGTGGGATCAAAATCTGTTTCCCCAATTACAAGAGTGAATTTGTCTGCATTATAAACAATATCCTTTGGTGCAAGGTTAAGTAAAATTATTTAGTCCAGATTCTGTCCATGTTATAATTACTCCTACACAAGCTATTGATCATTCCTTCAGATACGTTACTCTATTGTCCATATACTAATTCCTAGCATTACTCAACCTAGTTCTTTACATTCTAGTACACAGATGGTAATCTCCATTCTTTAATCCATGAAAGGAAAATAATCAAATGGATATCTATTTTTATTTAGTTGTTACTGTACTGTCACTGTGGACTTATCCATCAGTTATCACTGTTTCTGACGTTAATATTGCACTCTCAGAGAGATACTGGAAATCATGACTGGTATCCTAAGCTTGCATTCTGGGAGTTTAGCAACTGAGCTATATTCCCAGTACATGGAAAAATGAAACTTCAAATTTAATACAGCCTTGCCTCATTGATCTTTGCAAATACCTCATAAAATAAAATAAGAGATTAAAGAAATCTAACAAACAATATAATCTCTACTGTAAAAATTTTAGTGCAATAAAATAACAACAATAACAAAAAATCCAAGGCAGCATGAATCCTGTGGTTGTTCATATATAAAATGTCCCCAAAACAAATGCCCGTGGGTTTGTACATGTGATCTCAAACTGATGGTGTTGTTTAGAAAGACAGTGGATGCCAGGAGGGGAGGACTTGTTGGAGGAAGAACTGAGTCTCTGAGGGCAGGTTTTAAACTTTGATAGGTGGCCCTGCTTCCAGATTTCAGATGAGCTGTGCACAATGACAAGTCATATCACACTCCTCTCATTATTTTTTTCTCCACTGAAATAGACTATACCACCTGAAGCATCAGATGACATAAGCTATTCCTCTTTTAAGCTGCTTCTTGTTAGTACTTTGTCACTGAATTTGTGAGTGTTAGGCTCAATGAGAGAACTTGACTCAAAAACACATGCTTTAGTGTGATTGTGGAAGATTCCCAAGTTAACCTCTGAACTATACACATATGTCCATACATGCTTGTGTATCCAGCAGAATATTCATGCACATACACAGACCTATACATAATGTACATATAAAAACACATAGATGATAGATAGATAGATAGATAGATAGATGATAGATAGATAGAAAAGAAAAATGAACATTTGCAGTTAACTGGATGAACCTGGAAAAATTATGCTGAGTGAGAAAGATAAAAACTACATCTTCTCTATACTATATGGATCCTAGTCTTGAATCTTTAGATTTGTGTGTTTGGGCAGCTTCTGTTCAAACTTTCTGTATTTTATCTAGTCTCTCAGTCTTCTGTGTACTGTAATCCTCCCTCACCTGTTAAATTTTTGATCTTTTCTAAAGTCACAGATCAGATTCTTCTTCTTTTAGATTTGAGAAATTTAGGATACTCTACCATAATATTTCAAACCCTAAACTTTTACACACAGACATATTATTAATAAATATATTTATAATTTAAATTTTTCATATAAGAAATTATGAATAGTAAAGTGTATAGATTTCAAGTGGGAAACTTCATGACATCTTTTTATAAATGTAATGTCATATAACCATCTCCTAGGACTAGACATAAAGTATCCTCATTAAACAGACACTTCTTTCATGTTACCTTCTCAGGTCCCTTCCAGTCACTCTTCACCTTTCATTGCCCACTAGCAAACCAATGTGTTCGTTATTGTGTTATCTTTTTATGGTCTTGACTATTTTTCAAAATCTTATTAATAGATCAGATTGCTTATATTGGTTTGTGTCTGTTTTTGATCAGCATGCATTTTGAGTTGTAAGCAAGGAGGGTACTGTAGAAGAAAGTAAATTTGAAAAATTTTGTGAAGACATTTCAGTAAGGAAAATATGTACATAGAAATATCACTCAGAAGGTACCTAGCTTCATTTATTGCTCACAAACCAAAAATTAAGCAAAAAAAAGTATTACATTGAACTTAGAAAGGCTAGTGTTGTAACCAGAGCTCAGATACTCTTAGTCATATTAGAGAAAGAATCTGTGCCCTTATCCCTGTGTCACATGTACCAGTTCCAACGAGATAGGCAGCAGCTTGCTAATCACATATGAATTCTTCAAGATTCATTTGAAAAATCTGTACATATGAATAGTGCACACATATATATAATATGTATGTCTTTGTATGTATATAATATGTATGTATATACCTACATTTTTTTACATTTATGTACCTACTTATTGTCTTTTTTCCCATATAACAACACCACTCTCATCACCTTTCATCTTGTTAAACAAAATATTTACTTCTTTTTAATCAAATAATTTATTTAATATTCATACATAAATATATATAAATAAATGGTATGTTTGTATAAACAATGTAGTTTTACTAATAATTTTAAAGAGCATTAAAGCATAAGGTAATACTTTTCAGAACAGCATTCATGTCTGGTGATGGGTGGAGACTGTGACTGTCTGGAAAATGAATGACAAAGGAACATGAGTGAAGGTTCTGCAATGATGATGTGATGTCTGTCTTTTTCAGTCTATCATTTAACTCTATTCCAAGCAGCTTCATTCAATTTTTACAACTTAATTGTGAATAATCAACTTATTTATCTACAGCATATTTTCTTCACCCATACATGCATTGTTGGTAACCTACAATGATATCTCAGCTACAAAGAATAGTTTATTGATAACATGGATGGGTAGGTATTTCTATTGAATGTTGACTAGGTTCTGTGAGTACATACCCAGGAGTTATCTAACTGGGTCATATGGAAATTCTGTTTGAAGTTTTGAGGAACCAGTGCAGTATTGTATAGTGACTGAAATACTTTATATTTACACTAATTCTGTATAAGGGTCCTTTTCCCTGATATCCTAGCCATAAGTACCAGTTTGGGATAGTTAAAAATTTGGTGAGCTCAGTGGCTGGTGAGATGGTGCAGGAGTTAAGAGTAGTATTCCTCTTTCAGAGGACGAGGACCACATTCCATACCAAGCACTCATATGGAAGCTAACAACCACCTTTAACTACAATTCCAGAAGATCTAAGTCCCTCTTCTGATCTCCAAGTGCATTGCATGACTCAGGTACACTGCCTACAAGAAGCATTACACTCATACACATATAATAACATAATATAAAAAATGGGTGAGCTCTACCACTGAGGCACACTGAAAATTGTATTTTATGAGTCTCATTTGCTGCTATATAGAGTAATATGGAATTGTAAATATAAATAAATATGGATTAGAGAAATTATGCAATTTCTCATAGTAACACCCTAAGGAATCTCAAAAGACTGAATTTAAACTCAGAGTGACTTGACTGCCTATATGTGTTCTTTAATTTCTTTGTCACAAAATTCCTTCTGATGAATTTTATATTATTGTAAAATATTTATGAGTGTAATCCCAGAAGGATTGTGGGAATTCCCCAGAAATAGAAAATAATTATGTCTCTATCCTCTCTACTTGTAGAGTAGAAGAGTCTATAATGAGGATAATTCACAAAGGAGCCATCAAAACTCTATCATGGGTGCTAGGTACTCCTGGAAGGAAACTTTAAATTGAGTAGAATTTTGAATCTCCAAAGATCCAATGTTAAGTTGAAGGTACCTCCCGTAAACAGGCTTGAAAATTTCTAGCCTCAAGGGATTAATGCAACCTGGGATGAAATCAAAGGGGAGAAGAATTTTACGATCTGGTTCTTTAAACAGATTTTCATTTATAGGTGAATTTTTTGCCTCACGTACATGAAGAGAAAAAACTGGAGAATTTCTTATATAGAAATGAATTCATATTTTCCAGTGTATCTTTTTGGGGTGACTTCAGAGATAGATCTTTTCTGATGTTGTTATCTCTTTTATCATCAGAAACTCAGACTCCTTAGGAAACTGGGAAGGAAGAGCTTTTGTGATCAACAACAGTGAACATCTAGAGCAAAGGTGAGCAATGATTCATTTTTGTCTGGAGTATACTTTGAAATACAAAGCTATATAAATCAGGGGTACAAGAACATAGGCCAATTGTTTATTTATTTATTCCAAAACCTTAGTGAAGGTAAAAGAGTGGAGGAAATGTTCACAGTTTTTGGGAGTTCTATCAACATTATATCAGGAGAGGCACATATATATCATGGTTTGGGGAATAAAAAAAGTGTAGTCATATTCTTTGAATGCCTTGCTGTGTTTCTACAGGCAACCCTGAGTTTGGAAGCCATCATCTCTAGCTTTTCCTGTGGGGTAAAGCAGAGGATTCCTTGTTAATATCACCAGGAAGTGATGTTCCTACAGATCCAAAAGTGAAGAAAATAACTATGGAGAATAACTCTTCAGTGACTGAGTTTATTGTTATTGGATTAACAGACCAACCTGAGCTTCAGCTGCCTCTGTTTGTCCTGTTCTTAGTGAACTACATAGCTACTGTGATTGGAAACTTGAGTTTAGTGATCCTAATTTGTCTGAATTCAAATCTTCATACACCGATGTATTTTTTTATCTTCAATCTTGCTTCCATTGATTTCTGGTATTCTTGTGTCTTTACCCCTAAAATGTTGATGAGTTTTGTTTTAGAGAAGAATGTTATTTCCATTACAGGATGTAAGACTCAGCAGTTTTTCTTCTGCTTTCTTGTCAATTCTGAGTGCTATGTTCTGACAGTCATGGCCTATGATCGCTATGTGGCCATCTGTCAGCCCCTGATGTACATGGTAGTCATGTCCCGAAGGGCTTGTTCCCTGCTGATGTTTGCTTCATACTTGATGGGCTTTGCTACTGCCATTGTCCACCTTGAGTGTATAATAGGGCTCAAATTTTGTAATTCCAACATCATCAACCACTACATGTGTGACACTCTTCCCCTCCTTGAAATCTCCTGTGGTGACACTCATGCCAATGAGCTTATGAGTTCTCTCACTGTGGCTGTAGTTTTCCTTGTAACTAGCCTCATTATTATAACTTCCTATGTTTTGATTCTAGTTAATATCATACATGTATCATCATCTAAAGGACTTTCTAAAGCTATGAGCACCTGCAGTTCTCATATGATAATCCTTGCCCTATTCTACATATTTGGTATGCTTGCCCACATAAAATCATCATCTGCAGACTCTCTTGTTCAGGTGAAATTTTTCTCTGTAGTTTACACCTTTGTTCTGCCATTGCTGAATCCTCTAATTTACAGCCTGAGGAACAAGGATGTCAAGCTTGCTGTGAATAAATCACTGAAGAGACTCACAATCTGAGTGAAAGTCTCATGCTTCCATAGTCCATGTTTCAACCTGGGTTTTTGTCCTCTCTTCTTTTTCTTGTCACCTTCTCTCTATTGTCTTCTTTCCTTTTCCACAGTCATGGAGGTTTTCCAATCTAATGTTTTTTTTTTCCTTTTTCTCTATGAACTGAAGCTGTGTAGAATTTTTCATGATGTGGATACTCATCTCCAGTTTGAATGTTCCTCCAGTTTATTCCTTCTACTCGTAACAGACAGACACACTGGCGTGGAGTTTTGTCATTTCTGAAGATTACTTTGCCAACTATTTTTTCTCATACATCTCCTGAGTCCAAGGAAAGACAGGGAGTTCATTACTTTCTAAATAGCCAATTATATGTTGCTTTTTGTATAGACTTTTCACATTTACTTCATTTCACTAATTTATTTTCTTATATATTCATGAAAAGAGAAGTTGATGACAGAAATTGTGCACATGTAAAGTCATTAAATTTCGAAACCTCTCAGTGTTTTGTAAAGACATCTCTTATTTTAATTTTTAAATCTCATATCTGTAATGAGATTAACATTTTCTTGGAGTAATATTCAATTTTATGGATATTTAAGAACGAGTTGGGCCTCTTTTGCCCAAGTATTTCTCAGACTGAACTGATAATCCATTCATGATCTGGTAGCTTAATATAAATATCATTGGAATTATAACTAGTTTTCTTATGTGGATTATGTTTGTGGCCATTTTAAGAAATTTATAGAATGGCCCATACCTGCCTTAGAGTCCTGTGAGCACCCTTCATCCTTGTCTGGTATCCCTGTCACCATTCATCCAAAAAGCTTCTGTTGCAACAGACAGACACTACTACCTACTACCACAACTGGTCACACACAGAGATTGTCCATGCTTAAGAGGCACATCTACAATGCAGCTTGTACAACCAAGACTTAAACAACATGTAACAATGGGTAAATAATCACTAATAAATCTCTAAACTCTCATTAATGAAGCTCCCTCATGCAACAGAGGGACAGTAACATAAAAGCTCACAAATGGCCAGAGAATTGATAGGAATCTGAAGAGTGTGGGGACATGGACAGGACACTCATAGTAAGTTTCACTTACCCAAGGATCAGGGGTCATTATGGAAAAGGGATGGAAAGACTTTAATAGCCAGTGAAGTGTGTCACCACATGGAAATAAAATCCTACAAGTTCCTTTGACCATGCTCATATGAACCTACAGCAATGGTTTTGGCATGCTTAAGACCCATACAAACTCAAACTAACAAAAATTCAGCATGGAACTGGAGAAACTGGTGTCAGCGTACCCCAAACTTCGCTGAAGAAACATTGACCGCAATTACTGTTGAGTGAGAATGAAAAACCTTCCTAAAGTGAGGGATTCAGATAGGTGGACTGGATTTCACTGGATGAACCTGCACTGAGGAACCTTTAGCGAAACTCAGTTGACACAGCAGACCTTAACGGAGATGACAGAATGTATGTATTTCAGTTTTGCAACTCTGAAGTTGCTGGTGGAGGAGGAGTTTAAAGATGATTATGATATATTGAGATATTCTGTATCAAACACACAATAATTCAATTTAAAAATCAATGTAACTGTGAATATTTGAATCTTACATATATTAGAAACTTGGCAACTCATATTTCAAGGACTATTTGCCCTCAGTGTCTTAGTAGTCTGAGAACAATTTTTCTTTTTCTTATGGTCATGCATATATCAATTTTCATTCTATTGAAATTAAATATTCTTTGTTCCAAATAAAGTACATATCACCCCAAAAGTTGCTGAAACAAAAGACTATAAGAGGAAACACAATATGAGTATATATTCATGCTGGGCTTATAAATTAAAAGTTTCCAAATGAAACTAAGATTCACCTGATATGAGCTGAGGTAAGATTCTATGACACTTAATCATGGATTCTGATTTGCATTTAACATTAACTACTATCATTTTATTCTACATAACTGTAAATATTTCTGAACACAATATATAATATTTATATGCAATTATCAACTTTCTCACAGCCCTGCTTTGGGCCTTGTGATATAGTTTCCTCATATAAAAATACAATCTATGTGTCTGGAGAGATTGCTCAGTGGTAAGAACTCAGGCTTTTCTTGCATAGGTCCAGGGTTTGATTTCCAGCACTTACATGGTGGCTAACAGCCATCCATAACTCCAGTTTCAGGGGATCTGACCCCATCTTTTGACCTCCATGAGCATTGCTCAACACAAGTGCACCTACACACATGCAGGCAATTCATTCTTACACTAAAGAAAATAAATTGTAAATAAAAAAGAAGAAAAATCAATCATTTCTCTTGTCTATTGCATGGACTTTCAGGGATATGAACAATTTTTGTATATGTGTCTTATTAAAATATAAAATATTTATTACATGGAAAATAAAATATTATTTTTCTGTTTTATTTGAAATGACATTGTTTTGACAGAACTGATTTAAGTAAAAAAAAGAAATTCACACAATGATATTCTTGGCTAGAACAGAGCATTGCATGAACTGTCTAAATTTGCTGTTTCCTTTATTAGCTAACATGAATTCCCTTTTACATCAAAGATCTGCCTATGAACAATAAACCACAGCTGACTTTATATCCCAGTGATCATATGCTTGTTTTTGTGTATTCTTAGGTTTGATCCTTAACCAGCATGTGCACAGGAAGATCTATTTATATATCTTCAGTGTAATTTATAGGCGTGCATTTATATCTCCATATGGGCTTTTGGATTTTTTCAGTGAATATGTAGATATACATTGTTATTTTTGTATATTAGATAAAAACATGAATGTCCATGCTAGGTGTCACAATCTCAAGTCTCTTATTGAGCATAATTCTGCCTTCCCTTTTCTCTGAATCACAAAATGAATGTATGGCTTACTTAAGCCCACAGAGTTAACGTAAAAATCCCTGAGGATTTTTCTTCCTTCTTTTTAATATTTCTATAAGAAGTACATGCAATATATTTGGATCATTTCACAACTGCCTTCACCTACCCCGACCACCCACGTTCAAGTCATCTTTCTTTTAATTCATGGCCTCTCTTTATGATGTCCATGTATTATTGAGTTTATGGCCATCTACTAAAGTGTAGCCAACCTACAAGGGGTCGTATTCTTAAAGAAACTGACTCTCCCTCTACCATGAGCTATCAGTTGTCATAGCCCCTCAGCTAAGGGTTGGTGGTTAGTTGATCCTAGTTTTTTTTAACCCATTGTGCATTTTATTTAGGAATGTGAACATAGAAAGAACTGTAAAGGAACAGAAGGCACTTTCTGTGATCTAATTCAGAATAAGTCCAAGTGTTCCTGGGAATGGGGTACCTGAAAATTTGTCTAAGAACACAGAATACCTATAAGGTTTTGAGGTCATTTAAAAACAACCACATATCCCTGAATGTTATTGTAAAATAAGGCAAAAGTAGTGAGTTGTGATTCAGTTTGGTGATGTATACTACTATTTTTTAGTAAAGGAACACTTTAAGAAGCTTGAGACTGTGTGTTTTTATTTACAACCAAAAGTTAGTGACAAAATAATAGAGGATTATGCTAAACATTTTTGCACATTTTTTACAGAAGTCATGGTCTAATGTACTTCACTATCAATTTTTTTACCTTGTCATAGTTACAGTTTAGTTTTCACATTTTTATTAATTGAATTAATTCTGTGAAAAATTCATACAGATATATAATGCATTCTGATTACCATACCTCCCATATTATGGTATTTTTCCCACCTCTGCCAGAAATCCCTGTTCCCTACAAATTCCTTTCCCATGGGAAACTGTGCTTAACCAAGGCTTCTTATGAGTTAATGGATATATATGGACAGATCCATATATCCATATATATATATATATATATATATATATATATATATATATATCCTACATGCAAGCATGTATGCAAGTGTGTGGAGGCCTAAGTTCAACTTGGGTAACTTCCTCAATCACATTGCAAATTGAGCTTCTGAACAAGGTCTCTTTTTGAACACAAACACATTGTTTAGCATGTGAATGATGAAGGCAACGAGTGACTGTAAGGGACATGGGCAGGTAACATGAAAGAACTATCTAATGAGGACATTTCATGTCTAGTCCTAGGAGATGGATACATGGTATCAAACTTATACAAAATGTCATCAAGTTTCCTACTTGAAAACTATAATTTGTACTCCACATACATGTGGGTGGTCTCCATCTCCAGCACGGATGTTGTGCTCCAGCCATGCCAGAGAATGGAGGATGATCCAACAGGGCCCAGGGAGCTCAGAGTGCAGTACGGGGGTTGAAGTTCCCTCCCCGGGATACTACGTTGGTGTGTACTTCGGTCATCAAAACTAAGGTAGGAGTTTATATAGGGAGGCCTTTCTGATCATTACAGAAAGTGGGAAAGTTAAAGGTGGGCGTCTTTTGGGTAAAGGTGGGAAGGTTATAGGACTAATGTGGAAGTTCAGAAACAAGGAAATGAAACCCCAAAACCTGGTTGTGGTCTGGGGTGGGGGAAAAGAAGATTCATACCTACAGTGATTTCCTGGGGCCAGGTTATCACATCAGGCAGAGCAGGCCAGACACCTGCCGAGCCTTCAGAGTATCCAGGGTTTGCTTGCCTTGCTCAATACCCAGGCCCCCACATTTCCGCCTTTGTTTTTTTTATGTAATGGGGATGTATATAAGGGTCCAGTAAAGGGAGGAGCCAGGCCATGAGAGGATTGGCCAAACAGAGGTATAATTCATTCTTGAGGTTCTGAAAGGTATAAGTGAGAGAATTTATAGGCTCTCAGTTCATTATTTGTTTTCTAACATTCCCCTTTTGAAGAGGTAACCCTAAAGTCTTTTAGGAATCAGATAGGACCTCCCAAATACTTTGGACATATTTGGCTTTGATATAGAGTAGGCTGCTAGTTTTTGGTCCTTGCGGTCTTTTTACCCTAAACTGCCTAGGCAAATTCTACCTCCTATTCTCATCACATTACTATCTGAAGCGGTCACTCTAATTACCAATAGGGAATTGGGACGCTGACCGCTCTTGGCTGCTTCATGCTGAACAGAGACATAGGTTGTGGCAATTGGAGTACTCCTTCAGTGAGTCTATCTAAAGATCCCTGAATTACAACTGTTAGTTCTAGGGAGAAAAGAAATTCCTTGACTGGTACCTGGAAGATGAAATAACACATTTAGAATAAGGAAGAATTCAAATGTCCAATTCAAAGTCCATTAGAAATTCTTACTAAAGGACTTTCAAAGGCTTCCAATCTGGGTTCCTCTTTGTTTTTCTTTTTGACTGCCAAGGCTGAACTTGAGAGTCTTGAAGTCAGGATTTGTTTTCAGGCACCTGGATAGGCTTCCTGGAGTGGCTAGAGTCAGGGTAAGTTCCCTCGCAAATGGCTTCTAGACAGGGAGAGAAAAGAAATTAATCATTTAATTTTGGGGTTAGAACAATGGCAAACTTGCCTTTCTTGGCCACAGATATACACTGCAGTGTTGAAGTAGGCCAAGAATAGAGGTATTACATCTCAGTGGCATTTTCTTATTAAGAGTAAAATCATTAGTGAGAAATTGTGTAAATAACATCTTATATAAACTTAAACCTAATGTCTGTGAAGTGTAATTCCTTATAGCCTTAGAGAAGCATACTAATCACTTAATTTTTTTTTTTATTATACTTACCTTTTAGGTGTTTCAGGTGATATAATTTGGCCCAAATAAACCAACTTAATTTCACTCTTAAGGTCAGTTGACTATCTGTTCCTCAGGGATGTCACATGGGCTTGAGAGGAGCCCGTGGCCCAATTGGCCTTTGTTTTACCAGTTCCATCTATGTGAAGATAAGTCAGAAGTTCTTGCTAAAACCACAGCTTCACTCAGAAGCATCAAGGAAATATTTTCCTGTGCTGACCCTCTTCTTTGCAGACTGGACATGGGCTTGAGTCCTTCTAGTGGGGTTTCCATCACCTCCCTGAACACGAGATCAGGTGACTCATCACAGTTACAGGACATTTCGATAGATGCCCCATAGTCCCCTGAAACTTAGTTGACCTTGCAGGGCAAGAGTTAAAAAAACTGTCCTTTTAAGTCCCTCTGGCCAGATTAGAGGCCTTTAAATATATAAATATATAAATTATGCATGAAGGTTAGTTCCATCAAAACTGAGCTATTAATTACTGTATGTACTGTAGCTAAAGCTTGGGCAAAAGCCAACCATTTTTTAATAAGTCTTGACTAGACATATATTTTTTTTCTTAAAGTATTTGACTGAACCACTCTTTAGAAACTTTAAGACTATTTAGACATTATTTATCTAATGCTTCCTATATTCTAACATATAAATTCAGATCTATAATCACTTGTATAGACTTTCTTATCCAAAAACCCATTTAATTGTATATATATTTGTATATATATATGTTTGTATATATATGTATATTTGTATATATGTACATTTGTATATATATATATATATACACATATATATATATATACAAATATGTTTTTTCGCCTTCACAATTTCTTTTCTTAAGATCATGACACGTAATTACATAAAGAAAATTCTCTTCCTGGGTGTAGTAACCCACGTTTATTCCCTTTCTAAAGCTCTAGTATCAAACCAAAGTTTGATCATATTAAAGTTCACCCTGGGGAATGAATGGCTTTATTCATACAGATGGGTGAGGTATTACTAACGGGTATATAGGTGACCTGAGAGTAGATGCACTGTAAAGTCTTTATCTAGCATGGATGTTGACTTTTTTATAACCTCATTGGTCCAGTCTTTTCTTTTAGCCTTCCCCAAATTTCCTCCCCAAATGCAGGGGACCATTTGTGATAAGAGCAAAATTACATACAGCTGGCTGGGAAGAGTGGATGGATACTCAGGTGAGGGTGCCGCTTACTCCTCCTTCAGTGGAAGTATACAACCATTAACAAACCCAACTGTGTGAGAATCTCTTGCTTTTCTATGATTCCATCAAGAATCTAAAAATAACAATCAAAGCAAAAACATAAATTGCAAAAGGATTAGGACATATGATTAAATGCCTGTGGTCCAGGGAATTCCCAGATTATCATGATCACCTCAAGTACTATAGAACCAGTAAATTCCTGGGTGTGGCCATTTTGAACTATGCCATGTGTCTGGATTAAGATGTTGGCAAGTCAAGCAACATCTTTGAAACTTTTGTCCAAGGTGGCAGTCAGGCAATGTGACTGTTATCAAATTAATGAAATTACACACATGAGATATGGATACCAGACCACATGGTTGCCTCTCTCCTAGTAAGGGCATGAGCCATGATGGTGAACAAGTACATGGTATATAATAGAAACCTATTTTTACTTTTAAAGGATCTTTTCATAGTTCTGTCCACAATCTCTTCAATGAGAGATACACATTGTAGTGGGAAAAGGAGGAAATGAGGATTTTTCAGGAATCTACATGTGCAGTTGTGCTATTTGCAGACCATACTGTGTATCTTCAGAAAACCTCAAGCTTGGAAGCAGTACTTCTTCTGTGTCTCTGAATCATAAACTCCTGGCCTCCATCACCTTTGATTGCTGTTTCTACAAATGCCACCCACGAAGAAAATGGCTACTGAAAATGACTCTTCAGTGGCTGAGTTTATTCTTATGGGATTGATAAAAAAACCTGACTCCCGCTGCTTCTGATTGTCCTAATCTTGGTGAACTACACAGTCACACTGAGGGGAAACTTGATTTTAGTGACTCTTATTTGCTTGAATTCTCACCTTCACACTCCAATGTACTTTTTTCTCTTTAACCTGTCTTGCATTGACTTCTGTTATTCCTGTGTCTTTACCCCCAAAATGCTGATGAGTTTTGTTTTAGAGAAGAACATAATCTCTTTCACAGGATGCATGACTCAGCTGTTTTTCTTTACTTTTTGCATCAGCTCTGAGTGCTATGTACTGAAAGCCATGGCCTATGATCACTATGTAGCCATCTGTCAGCCTCTGTTGTACATGGTTGTCATGCCTCCTAGGATTTATTCTCTGCTGATGTTTAGCTCATACTTAATGGGCTTTGCTGGTGCCATGGAACACACTGGGTGCATGATCAGGCTCAACTTTTGTGACTCCATCTTCTTCAACCACTACATGTGTGACATCTTCCCTCTGCTCCAGCTCTCCTGCAGCAGCATCTTTGCCAACAAGCTCATGAGTTCTGCTCTTGTCACCACTGTGGTTGTTGTATCTGCAATCATTATCCTATCCTCATATACTTTGATTCTCTTAAATATTTTTCATATGCCATGGGCACTTGTGGGTCTCACACATTACTGTTTGTCTCATCTATGGTTTGCTCACTTATATTAAGCCAACATCTGCTGGGACTGTGGACCAGGAGAAAATTTCCTCAGTGTTTTTTTACTCTTGTGGTGCCCATGATGAATTTATAGCCTCAGGAATAAAGATGTCAAACTGGCTCTGGAGAACACTACGAAAAGAATCTCAAACAAATGCAATGGTCTTCCTTCCCTTAGCCCACAGTGGCTTTGAAGATTCATTTGTGTTTATAATGTTTTTCTTTATTAAATTTTCTATTCATTTAAAATATTTTATTTAATAATTTAGTCTATGTATATGAGTGTATTGCTGCTTCACAAAGAGAGCTTCTAATAAGAACCCAGAATCTAGTTACTCCAAGAGCATTACATTTTTAGCTTCCTTGTTTTCAGACTTTTGAGTACATTATGAGAACATTAAATTTGTTCTCATATTCATGTTCTTCCTAAATTCTTTTGAATATATTCCAAATTCATTTCCTTGATTAGAACTTCTGAGACACCTGGCATGGAAACAAGACAATGGAGATTTGATCACAGTCAAATATGATCCTCTTGAGGACAACCTATATGATCCTGTTTAAAGGCATTACTGCTCCCACATTCACAATATTAACTGTGGCTTTAGATTTTTATATTTTAGATGGATTATGTGATCTGAATTAGATGTGTTTAGACTATGGGCTCTAATTATTCTTCACTGCAATGTCAGTACCATGCTGATGCAGCATAATTTGTAACCCAATTTCCTGAGTTGCAATAGTATTTATGGCACTCCTTACAATACCCAGAGAAATACTTTTATTTGCAACTATTGTATGTGATGATGGGGAGGAAAGCATTGAAATTAACTAGGTAGGGGGTGAAGATGCTGTTTATTCTCTACTACACATTACAGAACCACCACAACACATACTTAATTCAAATGTCATTGTACCAAGGAACTTGATTTATCTGCGTAATGATGTGGAGGTCAGAAGAAAAGATGGCATCTATGAGTCTCCTTTTCCATGAGTAGTACATTTCCAAAATATGAAAATCTAATTTAGTGATATATCACTGTATGGGATAGTTCATCGTTATATTTAATAATCTTATTGTTTTTATGGTGTGCTGAAATTTAACACTCAGACTTACATATGCTGTTCAAGAATATCATAAGCAATCCAAAATTTTAAATGAGAATATTTCATAAAAATGAACCAATATGATTTTTAAAAAAAGGATCAGAGGATTCTATTGTTCCATAGTTAGGAAGTTTCTAGTCCTATTCTTTCAGCCTCCCTGTACAGCACTTTAAGTACTGTGGTCTCATTGGTCTGATGATGTTCATTGCTGAGATCATAGGAAAGCTACAAGTTGTGGGTGAGCGTGTTCCTGGAAAATTGTCTTGTCGAGCTGTGCGGAGCTTAATGAGAAGGTTGATAAAGGAGACCAGTCACAACTCTACCCTGGAGACCAGGTAGTTCTGCTGGGAAATTGTGCATTGAGAAGAACTTTGAATCTCAAAAGACACAGTGGCATTGGATGTAAAAAATAACTCAGTGATTTGTGCCCTCAAGGTGCTCATCCAATGTGGTAGAAAATCATAAGGAAGAGAATAAGTGTCTATGCTAATAATGGGTTTCCTCCTATCTCCTGGCTTTGAGAAAGGTATTCTCATTTGAGTGAATTGGTGTTTTAGGACTCATATAAGAGATCTTTTTCCTTTGTGTAGGTGAAATGATTCTTCTGGTCAAATTCTCAAATAGAGATCGTGTTATATCCATCAGCATCTTTCTGAGAAAGTCACACATATACCTTTACCAGTGTCCATTGCCTTATCAATTATTACTGGTTTTGACCCTGTAAGAACAGTGAAGAAGACATCATGAGCTCCAGTAGCAGGGAGTGCTATGGATGAACAAAGGTGAGGACTGATTAATATTTGCCTTGACTATTTCCTTCCAAATGAATAGCTATGTTAGTCATAGGGTCTAGAGAAAATTACTTATGTATAAGTTTATTCAAACTTAGCCTTTAGTAAACTCGATGAAAAAGGAAGGAAATGATCCAGACACTTTTGCATGCTATCAGCATCTTTTCTGGGCACATGAAGCTATCATGAATGAGGGGAAGAAGGACGTGGTGATTCATCAAGAACTCATATGGGTCATTGTGCTCTGTGCATGCCTTCCTGTGTAGTCAGTAAACCAAAGACACGAAAAGCAGGAACCCCAGCTTTCCCTCTGAAGTGAAAGATGTTACTATAACATGTACTCTGATTTCTACAGATGCCACTCAAGAAGCAAATGGCTTTAGGAAATGACTCTTCTGTTTCTGAGTTCATTCTTATGGGATTTACAGACCAACCTGAGCTCTAGTTGCTTTTGTTTTTCCTATTCTTGCTGAACTATACAGCCACTGTAATGGTAAACTTGAGTTTAATGAATCTCATTAAACTCTCATATATCTAAAATAAAATTAATAAATCAGAAAAGGAAAAGAATACAGAACAGTACAAGGAATACTGAAATCTACCACCTTTTCCTATGTCAAACATAGTTCTAATACATTATATAAATCATCAAATTTTATTACTGCAATTAGACAACAACATAGCTACTTAGTTTCATTTCATTATTATTTTTGTTGCTATTATTATTTATTATTATTCAGTTCTTGGATTGAACCTATAGCTTTACATAGGCAAATTAAGAGTTCTAGCAATGGGTCAAATAACCCATTCCATTTTGTATGAGATTAATATGATAAATATACATAACAATATGGAGAAACAGATATAAATGAGATTAAGAGAAGTTACATCACTTTTGTATAGTTTCAGAGGTAGTTGAAAAGTTGGGTGTGTATTCAACCTTATTCAATTTCCTGCCCTTATATTTTCAAACTCTCTTACAAATCTTTGTAACTAATATTTAGTGTAATCCCAAGGAGTTGTAGGTGAGAACGAGAAAAGTATAGTATGTCCAGAGCCTGTCTCTTGTAGCGTTCCATATTTGTGAGGCAAATAATGAAAGAATTCTGAAAACTATGTCTTGGGAATGAGGTATACCCAGTGGCAAATTATAATTTTAATTCTCAAAATAGTCAATGTTAAGTTTACGGCCCTGGTTGAGTAATTTCTATTCTCAAGGGTTTCATGAAACATAGTAGGGAATTGTAAAGTGGAGAATAATTATCCATTTATCCTGCTAGTGAATCTCCTTCAGCTATCTGCTCCTAAAAGAGATTCTTATATGAGTGGTAAGATGCTTGGGAGGATCTATAAGATCCTTTGATTTTTGTGTCTGTGAAAAGAGCCTTCTATACCAGTTCTCACATAGAATTCTGTCCTAATGTATCGTTGTGCGTCTTCAATCAGATCACAGGTATATCTGCATTGATAGATTTAGTCTGCCTCACTGTTAGTAATTTGACCCTTTCATGTCACTGATGTGAAAAAACTCATGAGTAGCAGTAGCAGTGAAAGCTCTGGAGAACAAGGTGAATGATGAATTCTTTTGTCTTGACAAATTTCCTTCAAGTGGGATTTGGAAAATCCCTCTTTTCAGCCCTCCTTTTCTTTTTAATTTCCAAAAAGTTTTAATATTCTTATCTCCAGGTCAAATTTATACCATATTTTGTATAATAGGTGTTTGGAGGCTTTGTTTGGTTTGTGTGGTATTACAGTTTCTTTTTCTTTTCTTTTCTTTTTATTGGATATTTCTGTACTTCACACAGAACATATCTTAATCATCTTTATTCCCCCTTTCCCACTGGCACCTCACGAAAGACCCACCCACTAGAATTCATGAAATCTGCCATTTGTGGTAAGGCCTATCGTGTCAAGTTAGTGTCCCAAAAATTTCCTTAGTGCAAGTTCATCCACTGGGGTCTATTCAACATATCTAGAGTCCCTACCTTTAAAAAGATGAGCTCTTCCTCCTTCAACATAAATCAGCATCTAATAGTTCTACAACTAATATTGGGGCTTGTTGTCTATTTCCACAGTTCTGTGCCTAACTTTTTTTCTTCTTGAGTTTGCATAGGTCTTATGCATTCAGCCTTAATTCTTAGCAAATACAAAGAAAAAGAGTAAATGATGATCAGAGACATTCAAATCTCTGTCCACATTCTCTGTGCTCCTAGATACACATCACAGTGAGGAAAGGAGAATTTGGACTTCCTTTAGAAATCAACACGAGCAGTTGTACTATATGTCCTGTGTAGCAGCTCCCACTATACCTTTGAATCCAAAACCCCTGCTCACGTCACTTTTGATTGCTGATTCTACAGATGACACTATGAAGAAAATGGCTACTGAAAATGACTCTGGAGTGACTGAGTTTATTCTTATGGGACTGACAGAGAAACCTGAGCTCCAGCTGCCTCTGTTTTTCCTAGTCTTGGTGAGCTACACAGTCACACTGATGGGAAACTTGACTTTAATGAATCTTATTTGTTTGAATTCGCACCTTCACACTCCCATGTACTTTTTTCTATTTAACTTGTCTTTCATTGACTTCTGTTATACCTCTGTCTTTACCCCCAAAATGCTGATAAATTTTGTTTTAGAAAACACCATCTCC
Source organism: Eospalax fontanierii (assembly GCA_035773235.1). Lineage (NCBI taxonomy): Eukaryota > Metazoa > Chordata > Mammalia > Rodentia > Spalacidae > Eospalax > Eospalax fontanierii. Next base: position 27,916,795 of record CM069539.1, on the reverse strand, counting down.
TTCACAGGATGCATGACTCAGCTGTTTTTCTTTTGCTTTTTTGGTTGTGCTGAGTGTAATGTGCTGACAGCCATGGCCTATGATCGCTATGTAGCCATCTGTAAGCCCCTGTTATACAACTCTATTATGTCCCCTAAGATATGCTGTCTGTTAATGTCTGCTGTATGCTTGATGGGGTTTGCTAGTGCAATAGTCCACACAGGGTTTATGATTAGGCTCAATTTTTGTGATTCCAACAAAATCAACCACTACATGTGTGACATCTTCCCCCTCCTGCAGCTCTCCTGCACCAGCACCTACGTCAATGAGATTGTGAGTTCTGCTGTGGTTGGCACAATTATCATTTTATCTTGCCTCATTATCCTAATCTCATATGCTATGATCCTTTCCAATATCATTCATATGTCATCAGCTAAGAGTTCATCTAAAGCCATGAGCACTTGTGGATCTCACATAATGACTGTTGGTGTGTTCTATGGATCAGCGTTGTTAGCTTACATCAAGCCATCATCTGCTGAGACTGTGGACCAAGGGAAATTTTTCTCCGTGTTTTACACTCTTGTAGTACCCATGCTGAATCCCCTAATTTATAGCCTCAGGAACAAGGATGTCAAACTGGCTGTGAAGAAAACCTTGAAGAGAATCACAGACTAATTTAGTCATTGATGCTTCCTTATGCCCTGCCTCCTTTGCTTTAATGTTTCCTTTCTTCCTCACTTATCATTGTTATTCTCCTGCTTCTTCTAGTAATCATTATGCTGTCTGAAAGGATTTCTTCTGTAAACTCTTTTTCTTCCTTTACACAATATAACTGTGTGTACTTTTTAAATTTAGATATCTAGTTTCAATTTGTCTATAACATTGTGTTCATTGACTGAGACACTTTGAATGAGAAGTGTACCCTACAGACTTAAGTATTTGAATATTACTCATTTGGTTTCATACTTTTAAGAAATTGGGCATAGTTGGCTGAAGTACTTTGCTGGGGATAGACTTTGAGTGTTCATATCCTTGCCCATTGTTGCATAAATTTCCTCATGGCGGGTCCTGGCACTCAGCCTCAGCCCGCCCTCCATGTCTGAACCTCCTGACTGAATAGAAAATGCTCCTTTAGAGAATTGATTTATATCACGTGAGCCATAAAGTCATTTTTACCAGTGATCCATCCGTCTGAAGCTGCCAAAGGGGTAGCGATCGAGTCTCTCTGCCCCAGGCTCAAAGCCCTTTGTTGGGCTCGGTTGTTGGGCATCAGCAAATATGTTTATATCTTTATATTAATATATTTATTTGTTATCTAGATTGAAAATAGTACATTATATGGTCACACAGCTGGTGAGGAAGAATCCAATTTTATGCCTGTTGTGGGTCTGATGAAGAAAATAAAGAATCTATGGTGAAAGAAAATTTCTAGATAGATTTTTCTACAATGACTCTGAAATTGGGGATTCTGAAGGAATGTAGACACTGTCAAAATGTCTAAAGCAGACATACTCCACAGAGCATTTGAGAGCAATGTAGAAAAATGAACATGTTCCCACACGAATCTCATGGTAAGGAGGTGTGGCCCTGGTAAACTGTAAAGCAACGTTTCATCTTGTTCATTTTTAATCAGTGGTCTCCTTTCTGGGATTGAGAGACTGAACAGTTTGACTAAGAGTTTCTGGTGACTAATGACACTATTTCCATGGTTAAGTTCACTTATAGATGTTATAAGTTTTTTGATAGAGAAAAAATTGTTCATTCATAATACAACCCAGAGAAAATTTTATTGCAGAATGTTTTCTTTTGTATTGTACTGGGCAGGAGATTCATTGTGTGTCATTTATCAGGGTCCCTAAACATTTTGGAGAATACACTACTCTATGTATATCATATGAATTTTCTGGGGAAAGAAGGATAAACTTCTATTTCTTCCTGATAAGATACCGAAGGGAAACCAAAGAAATAACAGATCACAAGTCAACTCTGTTGAAACAATGAATTTTTTACAGCTACTCACAGGAGCCTGGGTGATGGGTGACTTACTAAGATATGGGAGACTCAAAACAGGTGAATTACCAACATGCACATGGACAATGACTTCCTAAATCTGTATCTTAGAATTTTCTATCCAAACTGCAATCAGCTCTATCATAGAGTCTGATTTCCTTTAGAAACTGTTTATTGGGAACATATTTTTGAAACATTTGTTCATGAGTACTGTGAGATTTGTGAGTTTCCCGAATATTGCGAATCTCTCTCTTCCCTCCAGGAGAGAATGATTCAGTCCTTAGGCAATGATGAGTGACTAGGTGATATATCCTCTTGGGGAACACTGCATCTTCAAATTGCAATTCTTTTGTTTATGTAAGTGATGATGTTTAAAAAGCTTTCAAATAGTTTGGAAATACAGGGTTAGCAATTATGATGCATACTAATAACTTTAAATCAATCTGGATAGAATCATTGACACTGGAGTATTAATTCCTATTATAATAATTATCTGATTATTAAAATGTTTACAGTTCAAATTCTTATGAAGACTCTGAACAGTAATTTCTTTTTCTGTTTTTACCTTATTTTTAGCTCATGGTTAAATTGGTTTGGGATAAATGGTTTGAAATTTGCTCTGGTGTACATATTCTCGGAGACAGGTAATGCTGTCCCTGTGGTTGGAGTCTAGGCTAGAAGAACTCTGTAATTAAAATCTTCAGTCTCTATATCCTAGGACAGGCATTTCTGTCTACTTCTTACTGATACTGTCTCTCAGTACCCTCTGAAGTTCTAGTGGTGGAATTTCTTCAACAGTTTGAAAGCCATTTGCAATTTGAAAGTTTTCCTGATTTCTGTTTAAAAAAAAACTTTTCCTTGATTTAAAGTGGAATTACTGCTTTTAAAATTAAAAGCATAACATTTTATAATTTTGGGTGAGCCTCATTCTTGTTCTTGGATTATAAGCTCATCTCTACAAAGAAAATTCCTTTTTTCCTGACAGGGGCAATAGGAATCACCATGAATACTGTATATAAACTGGTTTAAAGAGAATGTCTAATTTGGGGGAGGACTTAGGCTTTGATGAGGGGTTTCCTATCATTTATGATCCTTTCAAGTATGTACATCCAAGACTTTGTGTTAAGTCTGAGACTTAAGGTAGAAGACTTGATTTAATTTTTTGTTTCCAGTTTCTTTGAATGCATATCATCATCCCTTGTGTGTATAAGATGCTAGGCAATCCTCCTATGCAGAAGCCTCTGGGGAGAGTTGAGAGTTTTATCAAGATGTTCTTTTGTTGGCAATTCCCAATGAGGCTAGTATATGATAGAGTTTTCTAGAACACACCTTTTCTACATAGATCAATATCCCCTCTCTTGTTTTATCTCTTTCTGTCTGTCTCTGTCTAAGTCTCTCTCTTTTTAGAAATGGACTCTGGTGGGTAAAATGTTGAGGACAATGCATCTCCTCCAGAATCCATTAATGGCAAATAGTTCAGCAGGAAGGGATGCTGCACTGTGAATCTCTCGTCCATCAGTATCTGTCTCTTAACAGGCTCAGTCTTGGGCAGGGTTAATGTATCCTGACGTTGCCACTGCTTGGATCCAGCTCACTACAGCACCAGCCTCATCAATGGGCGTGTCTTCAAGTCAGAATGAAACCCCAGTTAAATTCACTCTACAATTAGGTGTACATTTCTAGGAATAAATTCTCTTTTATTGGGCAGCCTTGAAGTCAATCAGAGTGTTTGGCTAGCCTTATAACAATAATGACACTATTGTACCAGCAGGCACATCTTGTCTGTCAGGTTGATATTGTATCTTGTTTGATTCATAGCTGGGTAAGATGGTTGATCCTTTCTCTTCCTCAGACTCTATCACTGTAGAAGCCACCCAGCATGGAGGAAACTTCAGTTGCAGTTTGATTTCTCTTTATCTTACAATTAAGAATCAGTGTCTGCAGCAATAGGGTCTTACCACATAGCTTGGGAGGGTAACCAAGAATAAAGGCAAAAGCATGTGTTGCCTGGTGGACGTTTGTGTATTTCCTGACCAACAAATCATGAGGTATCTGACAACTGACACTGGAATTGTGTTTAATAGTCATTTTTTAGAAGCAGCATTAATCAGTCATGATGGTTATCTTCAGACCTTTTTAGGCTTTTACTTTTCAGTAGCTTAATGCAGTGTCCATATGCTCTTCCATGTACCCTTCACTATTGTTCTCCCTCTTCATGTCACCTTGTCTGGTCCATCCTGCTGAATTCTTCCACTCCTGCATCCCTTCTCTATATCTCTTAAGGCATCTTTCCCCAAATGACCCCTTTCTAGTTCCTTGGCTTTTTCTCTAGCTTAAATATACAATCTTAAAGATTCAAAACTAGTATGAAAATGTCAGGGAAAAATGTAGCTTTCATCTGGATTTGGGTTATCTGACTCAGCATAATGTTTCCAGTTACACCCGTTTAACTGCAGAATTCATAATTTCATTTTTCTTATGTATCTTCTTTTGTTTGTATGTGCACTGTGTATATGTTTGGTTATGGATATATATATATATATATATATAATCTCCTGTGCACATACAAGCATGTATGCAAGTGGAGGCCTAAGGTCAACTTGGGCAACTTCCTCAGTCACATTCCAATGTGTATTTTTGTACAAGGTCTCTTTTTGAACACATTGTTTAGCTAGTGGACGATAAAGGCAGAGAGTGACTGTAAGGGATGTCGGAAGGTAACATGAAAGAACTACTTAATGAGGACATGTTATGACTAGTCCTAGAAGAAGGATATATGACATAACACTTAAAAAATGTCATCAAATTTCCTACTTGGTAAGTATAATTTGTACTATACATACATTCTTAAGATATAAAATTTAAATTTTATATTTATAGTTATCAATAAAATATGTGTGTATCAGTACTCTAATAGAGAAAAAAAATCTGAATCACATCCTAAAAAATAACCTGAGGATAAAAGATGAAGGATTATAGTACAAAAGACTGAAACACTGGATAAAACATAGAAAAACTGAGTAGAATATGCCCTAGTCTTCATTCTGTTGTTATGATGCACATCATGACCGAAAGCAACTTAGAGAGGACAGGTTTGATTTCTTCTTGCAGGTTACAGTCCATCAGAGAGGGAATTCAAGAGAGGAACTAAATCAGAGATCAAAGTGGAATTGGAGTCCATTTCCTTGCTCAGCTACCTTTTACCTTTTAAAAAGTTTATTGTGCTTTTGTACATTTTATCCAACAATTCTTAATTAAATTTAGATCCTCTGCCTATCAATGCCCCCCTCATCCACCCCTGCTGGACCTCATGCATTTCAGTGTACTTGTTACGTCCTATCCAGCCAGACTGATTACTTGGTGCTTAGCTACTTTTGATACAGTCAGTTTTCACATGCCTACTCACAATGAGCTGTTTCCTCCTGGATCAACTACCAGGTATGAAAATGCCTCTTTGAAGATACATCCATGAAATCTCAACTGTATGGTTGCCTAAAGAAAATCTATATAATGATACCATCACCTGACATGTGAATGTGCACTAGAGAAATTTAACAAGATTACACCTCTAGATGAAGTGCTACAGACAATTAATGATGGCTGAGAGAGGAAGAACCATATTTACCAGAGAAAAACTCCCTGATAATTTGTCCAGGTTCAAGTGGACAGCTTTAAACATAGGTATATACTATTACCAACAAATGGTCTCAGAAAGTTTATTACACACATACACACACACACACACACACACACACACATATATATATGCAAGAATTAGGATGGTTGTTGTTATTGTTTAATCACAGAGCCCTGTCTTGAACATATTTGAAAGAATTGTAAAATATTGAAAGTAACTACCCAAAGCCTGAGTCTCTATTTTAAAACATTTCCAGAAGTATCTTTTCACATTCTGAATGGAAAAAGCAATCATAAGAGTCCCCAAACATCATCTTACTCAAATGAGAATATCTATTACAAGGCCAGGATTTATGAAAAAGTTCATTAGAAGCACAGGATTATTCTCTTCCCGATGACTTCCTCCCACTTTGGATGAGCCCCCTGAAGGCAGAAATTACTGCACTTGTTTTCACATTCTGCACAATAGAACTAACACGGGATCGGTTGAGATTCAAAGTTCTTCTCAGTTTATCAGGAATATTTCCCATTAGGGAAATTAAGATTCCAAAAAACAGACAATAGAAATTTTGGAAATGAAAAGAATCATTCAGCTAGCTAAAATACAATGTGGAAAGGCTCATCAACAGACTGGACTCAACAGCAGAACATTACTGTTCTAAACATGTTATAATCATACAGAAATATTCCAGAGGTCCAATGAATCTGAAGATGCTAAATCTATTATTACCTTCTTAAATAAGGCTGCTCTCTTGTTAACTACTTTGAAATGTTCATACATAGCAGATAAGATACATAATTACTGAATATAATACTATTTCTAGAAAAATATAAGAGACTGTGTTTAACAATGAAAAAGTATTCAGTAAAAACCAGCAATATTAGTCTTAACAATGACAAAATATATGTATATACTTTATTTGAAGGAAAAGCCTAAGCCATGCAAAAGTATGTCAGCACTTAGGGAATCGCTTGATATTTTCTTAAATTTACATTTTAAATTTGTAGGGAAAACAGTTTCGCATTTTGTACAACTATAATAAAATCACATTTGAACTATTTAATTAATCATTTTATTATTTTTCTGTTTTACTGAGCTTTTGTACATTTCATACAGTAGTTCTTCATCAAATTTAGACTGCCGTCTGTGAATTCTTCACTTAATTTTCCAGGTGAATTTTAAATAATGGACTTTGTTTAACATGAAGCATTTTATGCTCTCTCATTTTCTATTACACTTGATTACTCTGGTAAAAAATGAAGATGATTTAATTTTTCATGAACTTATTAATCTGCTGAACACTTGGGCACACTGACTGGGAAAGATCACGGAAACTTTCAGGACGTGTGTCCTTAGTGGAGGAAGTATGTTGTTGATAGCAGGCTTTGAGAGTTCAAAGTCTTTTCCCACTTGTAGTATGTCTCTCTTTATCCCCTGTACTTGCTTGAAGATGTGAGTGTTAGCTGTCATGCCTCCCCTGCCCTGATGGACTTATCCCTCTGGAACTGTAAGTCAAAATGAATTCTTTCTTTATAAGTTACCTTGTTCTTGGTGTTTCATTACAGCAACAGAAAAATTACTAATACAACTGAATTCTGAATACATATTCTTATATCCACAGATTACTGCAGATCTCACCCTCTCATCAGAGAAGCTTCTTTCTGCATTGTACTGAAATGAATACAGAAAGTTACAGCTTTTACAAGTATATAAATAAAGTGGATGAAGGGTGTTCAGTTCTACACTACACTTTCTTCCCTAAAGTTTAAAGAATATCAGAGAAGAGATAGAGATGAAAGTCTGTAAGCACTGGAAGACGGGGATGACTGCTTCAAAATAGTGTGATAGGATTATCACATCAAAGACCCAGAACAGATGTGGTTGCCTGCACAAGACCTGAATGAATTCAAGACAGTCAGTATTCCAGCATGGATTGGGAAGGGACTCATGAAACCCTACCTCTAGTTAAGAAAGTATTCATGAAAGATGGCAGCTGGATTTCAGAGAGAATCCCATTTCTTCTGGGGCATAGCCCCTAGCAGGTTAGCTGTACTTCAGTGGATTGTCTTGCACTGAAACATATGGTGGTGGTGCTAACTGGACCCAATGGTTACTAAAATAGAGCAAGGGGCTGGCATGATAAGTGGGAGAGGGGTGTGGCAGTAGTAGGAAGGGGTATTGAGTTGTATAAGTAATCAAAATATATTCCATACATGTGTGGAATTCCCAGAGTAGATTTATTAAAAATAGCTCACCCTTATCAAAATCACGTATTCAATATAAAATTTTATAACAAAAGCATTTCACTTTGATTTGTTGAATATAGCTTTGCATAAATATACTTTCTGTTAAGTCTTCATTTTGATGTGTATTATTCCTCTAAACTATTTCTTTTCTTGCACATCAAAAGCTATGAGGGGATGGAAAATACAGGGCATTAATCCTTATTAGTACTTCCCAAATGACTGTTGAAATTTCTATCCAACCCAGAAAAGAGATATGTCCTTCTGATGCAATTTCTTATAAAGCGGCTGCATGTCACTGCGCCAGATTCATCAACAACGCCTAAAACTCTAGTCACTTTGAGTCACCCAGAGAAACTTGGAGTTAGATTGAATATTTGTGTTTTCTCTTTGAGATCCAGGGAATATCAAGTAAGTCTGTAAATAGGAATGCTGGTACAGCCATCATAGATTTCTCAATCCCATCAAATCGATCATCACTGATACAGATAAACAGAATAATATACAATATGAACCATAAAATTGCATTAATTCATACTGTACCCTGAGATCATTAGAGGAATAGTCAGCTACAAGTCATCCTAAGGGTCAAGAAAATATTACAGTACTTCCATTGTCCAGAGAAATTCAAGATAAATCTCTCCCCAAATTACTCAAGTTCAAATTCAAACAGACAAACTTCCTGGTCTTTATTTCACAGTGGAAGTAAACCAATGATTATGTCAGCCCCAGAACTTGGTGATATCAAACATGATGATAAAGGTTATTCTGGAATCTAATACACAAATGCCAGGTTAGACAATGAGAAAGAGTGAACAAAGCAATTATGCTCCTAATGAAAGCATCAACCTTCCTGTCACATAACCAACAACACAGAGAGTGGCTTCTCCTTTCAAAATAATGGATATATCAACCGTACTTGGTTTTTCTTAATAAAAATCTTCTAAAGTGGAAACAAACTCAGAAAACAAAACAAACAGCAAATATATAAACCAAGGTCTAAAGCAAAGAGTTTACCAGAAACTTTAAAATTATAAAACAAACAAACAAGATTAGTCTTTCTAATCAGATCAGATCAAAACTAAAAGACCATTTCTATCATTAATTCATTAATATTCATTCGTACGTGATGCACACTAGTGGTACTGGAGATAAGAGAAGATGTCAGGAGGTGGCATTTCCTTTCATTCCAGATCCTGGGAGTGGTTCACAAAATTCCCCTTCAGGAGGGTAAACCAAACAAGCATACAACCAACCAACCAACCAAACAACCAAACAAATACAAAAGACAAAAAAAAAAAAAAAAAAAAAAAAAAAAAACAGAAACAAAAGACCTGTAATTGGATAATTAGGCTTATAAATTTACTGACTTAGTTTTTTTGCATTTCAAAAGAATTTAGGAAGCAGACATTGTCAAAAGAAAATGGATACATTGACATTTTGAGTAGAACAGGGGAAGGAATTTTTTGAGATTCTCTCTGCCACTCCTGTAGATGCCTTATAATTTTCTGGAAAAGAAACAAAATTCAGGAAACGTGGTGAATTTACAGTGAGATAAACTTTTAGAAGAGCAGCATGAAATCATTCAGTTGGTTGGGAATGTCTCTTCCTTTTGGCACCCTTTTCACCGTGGTGCTTGAAACTCTTGCAAGAGTAATAAAACAAGAGAAGGAAATTATAGAAATACTAAACAGAAAAGAAGAGGCCAAACTGTCACTATCGACATGATATTATACAAAGCAGATCACATAAAATCCAGCAGAAATCTTCAGCAAAGTGGCAGGTTACAAAATGAACTCATAAATATCAATAACCTCTTTACATAACAAGCAATAACAAGCAATCAGAAAAAGCATTCAAGGAAACCCTCCCATTCACAATTAACTCAAAAATATTTAGGAATAAACAAGCCCAAAGATATTAAATATCTCTATAATGAGAACTTTAAAACGTTAACAAAAGAAATGTAGGAACACTCTAGATCATTTATAGGTAATCTTATCTAGGAGATGATTTTAGAGTTTTATATTTAGGTCAATGATGTGTTTTTAATTAATATAGTGTTGCTTATATTTACTCTTGTTTTAAATGATTCTAACATGCTATATACTTGAGACTCTAATTGCCTGTACTACCAGTGTCCATGGAAAATTCTGACAATATCCAGGGGGATAGTTTTGGTCACAGCTGGTATGTGATGATGGGGAAGAAGATATTGACATGGACTGGGCAGGGGCTAGAAATGCTATTTATTTTCTACCTCATAGACAGGGCTATTAGATGTATCTAATTTAAAAGTAATTAGTATCAATGAAAAAATTGACTGATATGAATAAGCATGTGGAACAGGGGAGAGGAGCTAATACACTGAACAACTTTTCATGTGTCCAGTACATAATGTAAATCATTTCATCTAATAATGCAATGCCTTATGAGATAGCTTTTTGATTTAGCATTTTAGCTGTGCTAAACCTGAACCACAGACATATATATATATATAATAGTCAAGTATTCTAAGACTTATCCATAATCTTGTTATAAGGGTATTTTATAAATATATACATGAAGAGGCTGATAGTATTATATATAAGCAAGGATTGGAAATATCTGAATCTTCATTACTTAGGAAGTAGGAATGTCTGGTTTTAAAATGATAGGCTCTTGAATGCCTATTCCTATTCTTTCTGTAACACTTTATGTACAGTGTTAACCCTAGATAATGATATTTCATGCTAAAAGCATAACAGATTTACAAATGGTTAGTAAACATGTCCCTGGGAATTATTCTAGTAGAGCTGTGCAATGAAAAATTTATAAAAAAAAAGAAAAAGACAAAGGAGATGATACACAACTCTGTTCTGGGGACTGGGTACTCCTGGGAATTAAGTAGAACTTTGAATCTCAAAAGATCCAATGATAGTTCTATGGCGCTGATTTCTACCCTCCAGGGGTTCATGCAATTTGAGAGTAAGTCTTAAAGAAGTGAATAATTTTCTGTGCTTCTAATGAATTTTCTCATAAATCTTTTCCTTGAGATACATAGTCTCACTGCGTCAGTAGATGCTTTATAGACTCATGCAATACTATTATGTACTTTCCTATCTGTGAAAATAAATTTCTGCAGAAATTCTCAAATAGAGACCATGTCATTTTCCCCTGACCTTCTTCCAGAAAGACAAACATATCGCTACTTGTATCCATTGCCATATCCATTACTATTACCTGTGACCTCTCAGGACAGTGAACAGGAAGACATCATAATCTCCTATATCACGGAGTGCTGAGGATGAACAAAGGTGAGTCCTGATTAATCCTTGCCTCAACAATTTCCCTTCAAATCCACGGCTATATGTCATGAGTACTAGAGAATCGATTATGTGTTGCACTTTTCAGCTTTTAGTAAAGTCTAGAAAAGGCTAGGAATCAGCATAGAGATATTCATATTTTTATTAGCATTTTCTTTGGGTAGATAGAACTCTCACCAAGGTGGGAAAGGATTAAAGGAGTGTCCTCAAGCAGCCCCACGTGTAGTAATGTTCTTTGGATCCCTTGTGTTCACTAAATCTCAAAGTTAGAGACTAGTAACACTGGCTTCCTGTGCAGACAGGTTGATATGACATTCCAGTCTTGTTCCTACAGATGGCATCCATGAAGCAAATGACTGCGGAAAATGATTCTTCTGTCTCTGCGTTCATTCTTATGGGACTGACAGAACGACCTGAGCTCCAGCTGCCCCTCTTTCTCTTACTCTTCTTGAACTACACAGCCACTGTGTTTGGAAACTTGACCATAATGAATCTCATTTGTCTGAATTCAAATCTTCACACACCTATGTACTTTTTTATCTTCAATCTGTCCTGCATTGACTTCTGTTACTCATTTGTCTTTACCCCCAAAATGCTGATGGGCTTTGTTTCAGAGAAGAACACCATCTCCTTCACAGGCTGTATGGCTCAGCTGTTTTTCTTTTGCTTTTTTGTCAACTCCGAGTGCTATGTACTGACAGCCATGGCCTATGATCGCTTTGTGGCCATTTGTCATCCCCTCCAGTACTCAACTATCATGTGCCCTGGAACCTGTTGTCTGCTGATATTTGGTTCATACTTGATGGGTTTTGCTGGTGCCATGATCCACACAGGGTTTATGATTAGGCTCAGCTTTTGTAATTCCAACGTCATCAACCATTACATGTGTGACATCTTCCCCCTCCTGCAGCTCTCCTGCACCAGCACCTACGCCAATGAGCTTGTGAGTTCTGCTGTGGTTGGTACCATTATCGTTTTATCTAGCCTCATTATCCTAATCTCATATGCTATGATCCTTTCCAATATCATTCATATGTCATCCGCTAAGGGTTGGTCCAAAGCCATAGGCACTTGTGGGTCTCACATAATAACTGTTGGTCTGTTCTATGGATCTGGTATGGTAGCTTACATCAAGCCATCATCTGCTAAGACTGCAGATCAGGGGAAATTTTTCTCAGTGTTCTATACTCTTGTGGTGCCCATGCTGAATCCTCTCATCTATAGCCTCAGGAACAAGGATGTCAAAGTTGCTGTGAAGCAAACCATGAAGAGAGTCACAAGCTGGTTTAACCGGTAGTGCTGCAGTAGCCTTGTCTCTATTGCACTCGGCCCTCCTTCTTCTTTGTCTTTTTACCTCTCTTCTATCCTTTCTTCCTCTCAGCCTACTATCTCGACAAGATCTTTAATGTATTTTCTCTTCCCTCAATGCAATGTAGCGCTATGTATGTCATTGTGTCTCTTACTTGACGTATCTTCAGTTTCAACGTAGCTGAAACATTGTCTTCATTGATCATATATTAGATTAAGACTCTCAATGTTATATTGCAGTGCCTGATATCTAAGGTTTTAAGTAATTGCTCAGAAACACAGGGTTAGCAATCACGATGTATGTTAAATACTTTATCAATTTGACTAAAATTATTGGTATGAGAATTAAACATTTTTATTTATTATATTTATCTGATGATTAAAAAGAGTTGAAACTTTAGTTCCTTGATAAGATTAAAAATGCATAATGTCTTTTTTTTTACTTGCTTTATTTAAGGTATTACATGATTAGATAGATTTTGATAAATGCTATGAATCTTAATGTGATGCATATATTCTAGGAGACACAGAGTTTTTGATGCAGACATTGAATAGATTTATAAAATCCTGATCTATAATGCTTTGGTACTTGACTAAATGGTAATAATAAATGAGAATGCGAAGTGTGAAGTGTAGTCTGTGTATTGTGTTTTAGTCGTGTACGGCTGGGGGGTGCATATCAAATCAACAAATACTCTGCTGTAACTGCGTAACATTTTAGTCAGCATCAAGAACAACAGAAGAAAGTGGCCCTGTCTAATACGGTGTGATAGCTGAGTCAGAGAGTCAGTCCATATCAGGACAAGTCACAGGCTTAGAAGTATAGAACCTGCTGTGGTTGCTGTTGTTAGTTTCTTGGACAGGTGGGAGAATTCTTCCTTTCAGGTGCTTGAACCTCAGGTTTTACGTGTTTGCTGGTAGGAGACCAATCAGGAAACTTTTCCAGAGAGAAGCCTCAACTTTCTCTCCAGGACAGGTATTTCTGGCTATTTTTTGCTGACACAGTCCAACAGTGGCCTCTGAAATTGTAGCAGTGTGATTTCTTTAATATGCAAGCTTTTTAAAAATCATGTGTTTCTCTGAGCTCCATTGGAAACAAACCTTCATTTCTTTGATTTAAACTGGATTTTTGGCAACTAAGCTTACAAACATACTAATTTTAGAATATCAGAAGGGCCTCATTCTTGCTCTTGGAAGCTAAGCTATGTTTTAGAAAGATTAAACACTTTTTTCTACACAGAATCAACATGAGGAATCATAAGAATTATACATAAACCAGATTGAGTTAAAGGAGTATGATGCTACCTTGGAGCAAGATTGATGTCTTTTTTTCTTGTGTATATCTATCTACTGATAGATGTCTTTCTTTCTTGTGTATATTTTTATTGAATTTTGTTCATTTCATACCACAAATTTTAGTAATATTTAGACTCTGTCCCCTTATGCAGTTCCCCAAATTTCACCCCACTGGCTTTTATGCCTATCCAGCCAGAAACCCAGATGTTTCTCAGTGTGAGTGCATCCACTGGAATTGAGTCAGCCTATCTAGATCCATTTCCTTAAAGATCAACTGTACGTCACTCAGCAGTGGTAATGCATTGTCAATAGTTTCTCAGTTGAGAGTGAGCCTGCTGCTCATTTCCTGAGATCTATGCTATTTTCTTTCTGATTGAGTAAGCATGGGCCTTGTGAATGTTTCCACCATTGCTGGAAGTTCATATGAGCGAGACTGCTCCCTATGCCCATGCACCACCCCTGATTCTTATAGTCTTTCTACCCGCTCTTCTGCCATGGTCCTTGAGCCCTGGGTGGGTGAGCTTTAATATAGGAGTCCTATTCATGGACATGCACTCTTCAGTCTCTTATTTTCTACACCTTGTCCAGTTGTGGCCTTCTGTGTATATCTCCCTCTGTTGCATGAGGAAGCTTCACTGGTGAAAGCTGAGGGATGCTTTAGCAGTCTCTCCACCACCTATTCAACTGTGTTCCATGAGCCTTTGGTACAGAGGGTCTACTCTAGTTGTGACACTGAAGCCTGGGCATCGCTTAGACATAAATTCTCTGCATGTGACATGTTGTTGAACTCTGAAGCCTCCATCGTTCTTTGATGAGTGCTGTATGAAAGCTATGTAACTGTAAGGATCCATACTTAAGATATAGTAAGAAATTGTATTTGCCTTGGAATATGACACATTGGGTTTTTCTGTAGCATCTATAGTCTCCTCAGCCATGTGTATTTGGTTATGCATATAGTGCCATCCAGGAATTTCCTCCCACTGAGAGTGCCGAAAATCCAATTAGATAGCTGTTAATTACCCAAGATAAAAGTGCCACAACTGTACATCTATACTTTGTCATGTATGTCATTGTTGTAGTTAATAAAGCTTTAAAATGTGGTTTTACCATTGATTGATTTTCTTCCTTATCAACTTTCCTAGATAGATTTCTCATCATTTATAAGTGTTTCAAATATGCGTACTCAAGTTTGAATGTTGGGTTAATTCTGAGTCTCAAGGCAGCAGCCTTGAATTAATATTGAGATTTAAGTGTCTGAATAGCAATATTGGTCAGTTGGCTGTTCAAGAACAGGTAGTCATCCTCTATATAAGCCTGTAGGAACAGCTGGGAGTTTTATCAAAATGTTTGGTTGGTATTCTCATGAAGTCAGTACATCAGAAGTCTTTCAAAATACTCTACTGCTTGATTGAATAATCTCTCCCTTTCTTGTTTATTGTCTCTCTCTCAGTGGAATGGGGTTTATATTGAAAGGGATTCATCTATAAATTAGTAAAATACTGGGCACAATTAATCTCTTTGAAATGGTTCAAAAAAAGAAAGCACAGCCATATCAGGGCCACAACCTTATCAGGGCCACAACCTATCTGGGCCATCTCAAAGGAGAAGATTTACAACAGTGATGCTGAATGGTGATGTTTAGATGAGCTAACTTTAGGTTATTAAATGTGTGAACAGGTTTGCAAATTAATGTAATCCTCAGACATCCATCTTTCATGATAAACATGTTGGACAATTTAGGTTCAAAATCTCTCCTGTCTGATGTGATGTGAATAAGAGACATATCCACCAAGTTAATGGGAAAATTTTCCTAAGTCTAGAAGAAAAGTCTGCATTCAGAAAATTAAAACTGGAAGGACACTTGTGGTAGTCACACAATCTCAAGTTATCTGCTCTGAGAGAGGAGGTGGGAGAAGAGAGTTAAAAAGAAGAAGCAGGAGAAAAAGAGATAAACAGAAATAGAGAGAGAGAACACAACTTTACTTGGTCCTCATTTTCCTGCACCTCTCCTTCAGTTCCTTCTCCACTGTGACCAAGGACATCTGAGATTGTGGATCTAGTAAAGAGAATGCTGAATATTGATCACAGGCAATGGGCAGACTGATTTATGAATCCTTTGCTGATCCCAAAGTTAAAAAATATTTTTCTTGCTTTCTTTTATCAAACTCCTTGGCTTGAGATTTTACATTTATGTATATGATATATTGTGTTAATTTTGTGTTGAGTATAGTCTATAATTATCATCATTATCTTTATTAATTTTTATCTTTCAATTCAGTTCAAAGTACTAAGAGTGCCAAATCTCTATACTTTTTCTCTAAATTTTTGATTACCTCAAGTATCTATGAGATATTTAACATTGTTGAGAAATTCATTTCTATCTAAACAATGTGCACCTGTATGTGTGTATGCACATATATGTGTGTGTTGCATTGACCATGCATAATATTGGCATTGAATGAGCAATTGCCAATATACTGTTTTCCCTTTCACACAGAATAACACTGCAGTGAAAGGAACATCATTAAAATGTCAAAAAGTTGAAAGATGAGAAATTTTATTCATCTGAGTAAAGATGTGCAGCAGAAGAAAGGGCCCTAACATCTTTCATCTTAATACATGTATAATCAGTTCCAATAAATTATATTAATCATCTCATGTAAATATGTAATTGGAAGGTAGGAGAGCTATTCTACTTCGTTTTGATCTTCTGTTATTATTAAGAATTTTGTAGTAGTAGGATTGAACCTACAGCTTATGTATGGAAGGTAAGAGCTCTGAATCATTACCTATATCTATTGTGTGAGTCTTACTTTATAGTTATACACATCAATATGGAAATATAAATATAATACAATTAAGATAAGTTATATCTCTTTTCCCTTATTTCACAGTTAGGTAGTTGAAAAGTCACATTTAAAAATCTCACTGATTAGAATGCCTATCTGTATTTTTTCACTCTGTTTAAAAATTTTAAATGTAGTATTTAAAACAATAGGACAGAAATAGAAAATGTATACATCTCTGGCCTTGATTCTTAAAGACTTCTATAGTGTTCATTCTAAGGAAATAATGAAAGAAAACACCCACAGCTATGCCCTGGGAACTAGGTAGGACTTGTGGGAATTATAAATTCAGTAGGATTTTAATTCTCAACAGATTCACTCTTAAGTATATGCCATTGGATGTAAATAAAAGTGAAATAGTTTCTATCCTCATGGGGCTCATGTAAAATAGGAGGAAATTATAAAGTACAGAATATTTATTCATTCTGCTAATGAATTTACTCAGGAATTTGCCTTTAAAATAGAGTATGCTTCATTGTTAGTAATAGAACCAATCAAGACTCAGGTGAAAAGCTCATGAGGAACCATACTGCAGAAGGCTTTAGAGAACAAAGTGAGCCCTGAATCCTTTTGTCTTGACAATGTCCTTTCAAACTCAATACTATACAATTTGTGAATCTAGAGAAGTCCTCTTGTTTGTTGCTCTCTTCAGCCTTAATTCTTAATAGAGGTGAAGGAAAAGGTAGGAAGTGAGGATCCTTAAGTAGTTCTGTCCACGTTCTCTGTACTGAGAGATACACATTGTAGTGGGGAAAGAAGGAAATGAGGATTTTTCAGGAATCTACATGTGCCGTTGTGCTACTTGCAGACCCTACTGTGTATCTCCAGACAACCTCAGCTTGGAAGCAGTGCTCCCACTGTGTCTCTGAATCAAAAACCCCAGGCTTACATTACCTTTGATTGCTATTTCTTCAAATGCTACCCATGAAGAAAATGGCTACCGAAAATGAGTCTTTAGTGAGTCAGTTTATTCTTATGGGATTGACAGAGAAACCTGAGCTCCAGCTGCCTCTGTTTGTCCTAGTGTTGGTGAACTACACAGTCACAATGATGGGAAACTTAACTTTAGTGAATCTTATTTGCTTGAATTCTAACCTTCACCCTCCCATGAAATTTTTCTCTTTAACCTGTCTTGAATTGACCTTGCACTGCATATGTTCTAGAGCACCCATATCATACAAAACCCACTGAGGTCAGAAGATAGCATTGGATTCCTTGTAACTGGTTTCAGGGATATTTGTTAGCAACCAGGTTAGTACTGGTAATCAAATCTGGGTCTTCTGCAAGAATACTCTGTGCTCTTAGCCCCTGAGTCATCTCTCCAACCCCACTTTTTTTCTATTCTTATATCATCATTTCATTCTATTTTCTCCAAAATGGACAGAGCTTCCATTGTGATTTTATTTTGCCTCCCACCACATGGTTTAGTCCTGGTACTCTCATTCATGTACTCGAGATATATTTTGCCTCAGTGTCCCTCTACCTGATCTTCATTGTCTGTTCAAGACTGAAATACAACACGGATTCCTTTCTCTATATAAAGCTAACAGTACACTTTTTTGTCTTATATGTTTTCTCTATTTAAGAAGATGAATGGGTTGGTTGACTTTTGAAAAATTGACTTCTGTCTTGTTTTTTTTGTAAATATGAATTTTCTGCTGTTATTGTTGTAATACCCACAATATCTTTAAACTAGCTAAGAAATTATAAGAATTTTGGATACATTAGAATTTCCAAAATTTCCATAATTATTGTAGGCCCCCTGAGAATAATTTTTCATAGAGCTCTCTGCTTTGTTCATTGTTTACTGATTCTTGTGATTATTTGAAAGACATGAAAATGCATTGCTATATCTTTCTTGCCTGCTCCCTAGTGAGAGTTTGCAGACTAATATTTTGGTATAGAGCTAAAAATCTTAATATTCTCAATCTTACCCATATCACATGGATTGTATATGTGACTACTTTCTTGAAAACACAAATCATAGAGAGGCTTGAAGTCTTAGTAATAGAGGGTGTGCATAAATACTCTTCCTCCTGGGATTGAAAGAGAGAGCCAGCATATACGATATTTGTTATGAAGATGAGGATATGACTGTGTGCTATGCTTAATGTCACTCAACTAATGAAGCAGAATTTGATTTGTATCTATTGTTAATCAATGAAAAAATGAAATGGGTAAAAAGAGAATTGTGTACAAATAGAAGTCCCAGAAATTTATTTCAGACTGATTCCAAAAGCAGAAAAATTCTTTAAAAAGATATTTACATCAGAGATATTTAGTTATAAGGATTCAGTATTTTAGTAGAAAAATGCACAGTTTTTACAGAAGCCCAATTTCAAATTTGTGCCGAAGGTTAAATACAAAGCAACATTTCATCTTGTTCTTTATGCATTAGTGATTTTTCTGAGATGGTGAGGCTGAGTATTTTCATTGTCATTCTGTTGAATCATACCACTTTTTCCAAAATGAAATATACATTTAAAAATACATTAGATATTATGTATTTATTTAGAGACAGAAATGGCTTATTCACAAAACCAAAATTCAAACATGCTATACAGAAATTTCTCACAAGTTTATTGTATAGAAAATACAGTGTCTATTACTATGTTAATTAGTTCAGGGTAGGTGTTCCTCAGGGAATTTGTGTGAAGTTTTGTAAGTGTACAAGGTGAAACAGCTACTTATCCCACTGAGTTCATGCGCAGCACACAAGGAAATGATCCTGCCCAGGAATCACCTTACCCAAACAATAAGTGAATTTTAGTTACTTGTAAAACTTGGAAACTCAAAGGCAGCTTTGTCAATATAAACCCACCCAACAAGAGTGTTGCTCACCAAAACATCATCAATACAGCTTCCAAATTGCAGGCAGATCCTATAAAAGTCTTCTTTCTGAGATACGCTTTATGGTTTATAAAATCTTAAGGAAGGGACTTGTAAATATTATAATCTTTCTTCATAATTAATGAAATATGGTACTCCCCATAGTAAAGAATATTTAAAAACACAGAGATTAAGTGTCTATGAAATGCTCAACCATAAGTGACACATCTAAAATGGAACCTGTACACCTAAGATCCACAGAATAGAGTGGAAGAAAGTATAGAGAGAATACTAATGCATTTCTCAACTCTCATCAATAAAACTCCATGTAAGAGAGGGAAATGTAACCAGTGCTCAGGGACCTTTCTAGAAAAGGGAACAGAAATATTGTAAAAATCAGGAAAGGAGGTGTATGACCATATGGAAGTAGAGTGTTACAGGTTCCTGGGAACTTGGTTATATGAACTTACAACAATGGTGACAGCATGTACAAGACCCATGCAACTCAAGCCTATCATAGAACTGTGGAAATGAGAAGTAGGCCCCAATATCAGCTGAAGAACTACTGAGTAGCTGATTACTACTGGGTGAGGAAGAGCAGATCTTCTTTAAGGAAGTGACTTTAGAGAGGCTAACTAGACCCCATGGATGAACTTGTACTGAGGGACATCAGGGGACAGTAACTTGACTCAATAGACCTTCAAATAAATGGAGGGCTAATCAGTGGTAAAGAAAGATGAAATCATGAAATTTTCAGGCAAATGGAGGGAACTAAAAATGTTATATTAAGGGAAGTAACACTGATCAAGAAAATCAAGTGGTATATATTTTCTTTCATATATGGGTCTTAGACTCAAATCCTTAGGAGTGAGGATATATTTCTTAATGAAATCACAGAATCCAGAAAAATAGAAATGAATCTTGGTGGTGTAAGGGAGGGGAGAGCTTAAGGGAGAGACGTAGTAGGAGACACATTCTCAGGGGAGGAATGGGGGAAAATGGGGACTTTAACTAGGGAGTTTACAGGGAGTGTTACACAGGGAAATGGAGTTATGAGGTAGATAATACTTAGATGATATGAAAAACTGGATCAAAATATATCAGTACAAAATCCTGGTTCACTCCATAGGGCTACCAAGTGAGCTCTAGGCCAGCTGGTGTACAGGATTATCCTGTTTTTAAAAAAGAAGAAAACAAACAAACAAACAAACTTCTAATAGGACTACTGGTAAAGCCATCATAAACTATTAAGTCCCATCCATTTAATTACCACAGATGTAGACTAACAGTATAATATATGAAATGAATTCAATACAAAGTTTGAAACTTAAAAATCTCATATAATCTGATGATACAGTTTAGCATAAAGGTAACTGAATAATGTATCTATTTAAATACATATCTTTTTAAAATATTTGCTTCTCTTACATATCAAAGGTTATGGGCTAGTTCGAGGTACAAGATACTAATTGCTCTAGGACATCCTGAATGAGCTATTGGAATTCTAACCAACTCAGAAAAGAGATATATTGTTCTGAACCTGACACATGTCATGATGCTGGATGCCCCAAACCTGCCTTAAGACCTTGATCACTTAGAGTCTACCAGAGTATGTTAAAGTTAGATTGAACATTTGGCTTTTCTTTTTGAAGTGCAGAGTACCCTCAAGTAAATAAACCTCTAGTAGGACTACTAGTATCATAGACTTTTTGAGTGCCCAAAACGAATTATCCCATATATACACTAATAGTGTACTAGATGAAGTGAATCATCAAGAGTTACATTAATTTAAGTGTACTCTAAGACCATAAAAGGACTATTCAGAATTCTTCCTAAGTCACCAATATATCACAGCTAGTATTTTCATTTCCCACATAAATTATAATAAATATATTTTCCCAAATTACCTAAGTTCACATATAAGCAGACAAATTTCCTGAGAAAATTTAACCACTGAATCTTTTCTACTCCTCAATGGAAGTGTCCCAATGACTGTAGCCCTCGGAAAGTAGAGAAAGTTCATGTTTTATCACCTGGTCCTGAAAAATGATCTAAAATAATTTCTATATCTTTCATATATCAAGCAGAGAGATAAAGATTACACCAGAATCTAAACACAAAAATTTCAAATCAGTTTATGCAAAAGAAAATAAATAAAATAATAACTTTGTTAGTACATTTCTAAAATATGCAAATCTAATTTAGTGACATACCACTCTATGGGATAGCTCATTATGATATTTAATAGTTTTATTGTTTCTATGGAATGCTGAAATTTACAACTCAGACTTACATATGTTAGTAAGCAATTTCGTGAAAAATCCAAATCTTTTCAATGAAAATATTTCATAAAAATGAATCAATATGATTAAGAAAAACAAGGATCAGAGGATTCTACAGTTCCATAGTTAGGAAGTTTTTGATCCTCTTCTTTCAACCTCCCTGTACAGCACTTTATGTACTGTGGTATCATTGGTCAGATGGTGTTCATTGCTGAGATCATAGGAACATACAAGTTGTGGGTGAGCGTGTTCCTGGACAATTGTCTTGTCGAACTCTGCGAGCTTAATGAGAAGGTTGAAAAAGACACTAGTCACAACTCTATCCTGAGACCAGGTAGTCCTCTGGGAAATTATGAATTGAGAAGAACTTCGAATCTCAAGAGATCCAGTGGCATTGAATGTAAAAAATAAGCTCAGTGATTTCTGCCCTCAAGGGGCTCATCCAATGTAGTAGAAAATCAGAAAGAAGAGAATAAGTGTCTATGCTAACAATGGGTTTTCTCCTAAGTCCTGGCTTTGAGATAGATATTCTCATTTGAGTGAAGTGGTGTATTAGGACGTATATGAGAGATCTTTTTCCTTTGTGTGGGTGAAATGATTCTTCTGGTCAAATTCTCAAGTAGAGATCGTGTTATATCCCCCTGCACTTTTCTGAGAAAGTCACACACATATCTTTAATAGTGGCCATTGCCTGATCAACTATTACTGTTTTTGTTCTTTTTTATTGGATTTTTGTGTATTTCATACAGAACATATCTTAATCAACTTTATACCCCCTTTCCCACTGGTACCTGAACTGGCTTTGAACTTACTATGAAGCTTAGGCATCGAACTGGTGACAATTTTACTTCCTCTGTTGCTTAAGTGCTGTTAATAAAAGCATGGGCAACCATGAACATCTCTAATGTATACTCATGGTCGGTCAAATTTTTGTTTACTGAAACTATAAACTATATTGATAGTTCTTATTATTCTTGTCTGTTTATTTAAACCAGTATCCAACACACTGGATTTTTCCTTAATATGTATTAAATTAAATATTAAATGGCTTCTTTGCATACTTGTTCAATCTAATTTTGAGTACTTTTTCATGTGATTTAAAATAAAATGTAAAATAGATATACTATTATAAGTCCATGATAATGCACATGGGGGGAAATTGAGAAGTAATTTTTTTCTTGAAATGGTTGCTCCTAAACTGTGATTTTTCTTACAGACTTGATTTTATTCTATTGAGGCTAAAATATATTATTTCAGCACAATACAAATAATTAAAGTGCCATAAAATAAAGTGTCTTCCTAACTTTATACACTATTAAAATAAGAAATTTCTAAGAATGAATTACCCATTTTCATGCCTTAAAATATGCGTGCTTCAACACTCAGATACCAAGTAATGGAAGAACTCAAGGAGAAAAGTTGGCACTATACATAATGGAGTGTTTAGTTCAGACATACAGATTGAAATTATATCACTTTCAGGAAAATGAATGGAATTGGTGATAATCATGTGAAGTGGAATAAGGCAAGCTTATAAAGACAAGTGTCCCATGTTTTCTTTCATATGTGGAATCTGGACCAAACTATAAAAATGCATCAAAGTGAAGTTGGTGCTGCTAAGGATGTGAAAGGGGAAAACGTGTGGAGGGATATGGAGTAAAAATGGTACTACAGGAGGTGCACATGGCCAAAGCACATTAGATACACGTATGTAAATCACATGAAAGCCATTCTTTTGTGTAGTTAGTATATGATGGTAAATTGAGTATAACGAATTAAATTTATTTGAATTACATAAGAATTTAAATGAAAAAAATACCTCTTAGACATATGATTAGATAGAATTTTATATGACATTTGATTGCATTTACATCTTCATGAATGACAGTAGACATTGTATCATCTATGCTCAGGAGACTATATAATCCCTGGTGAGAAGTTTATTCTTAGCATCACAAATTGAGGTTTAAACACAAACACCTTTATCTCATCTCTTCCTAGTTGATCTCCATGGATCAGTCCTAGGGGATGCCTATTTGTGCATTTCTAATAAGACCCCAAATAATTATAAGCCTTGAGCAAATCTCATATACTCCATCAACATGGTGGTTCTGGAGAGATGTCTGTGTCTTTCATTTATAGCTTCATGGTAAGTGATTTGCTAAAGAATGATGCACACATCAGAGTGACTCCTGAAACATGCATTTGGTCAGATCTGTGCTATGACACATTCACCGCACAGGGAGAAGCTATTATGACTGCATATGGTCTGCTTTGTCTCACTTGAAGGAATTTTACCTACTGGAGTGTGAGGCACACACCAGAAGGTGGGGCATTCAGACAAGGCAGCACTGAGAGTTCAGAGACGTTGGAAGGTAAGCTAATCCAGTCTCTATTCATCCATCTCATTTCCATTTGGGTCAATGATGAGGGTAATTATATTGAGGAGCAAGAAATCCAGCAGTATAGAGCTGGGACTCAATTCCCTGCACGTGTCTCCTCTTTGTGGCGTTACCTTCTTCAGTCTGATAGCAGGACAAACATAACTGGTTCAGGTGACAAATGAAATACAAAACCATCTCAGGGGTGGTGTGTTTGTATCGTTCTTAACTAAATATTGTACTTCAATGTACATACTTTGTATTTCATATGAATACAGGTTGGTTATAAAACCTTCACTGTATTAATTTTGTTTTTCTATTCCATGGCTTTATGGAAGACTTGAAAGGACATACAAATTTGAATCTAGGGTGGAGTAGAAGATGATATGTATAAACACCATAAAATATGATCAATGTTAAAACTTAAGCTGTTACAGACATCCTTAGTACTTACTATCAGCTGTTAGCTTTTTGGATTCTTGTAGCAAACTCTCTTGAAATCCAGTAGACTATAAGGAATACCCTTCAGGAAAGAAGATCGGTATGGCTGATACCCTATAGGACTTATCTGATTCTGGGCATCACAGAGGAAATGAAGTGTCTAGTAATAGAACAAAGGAATTAAGCAAGGATCAGGAATTGAAAGATCAGATCAGGAAGCAGATAATTTCTGAGACATATTCCACTAGCTGTTTTTGTTAGTGGATAGGCATGCATTTCAGTTGTGCCACATTGGTGTGCTGGGAAAGGAGTAGCATGTGGCCCTTTTTCAGCTCATGATGATAAAGTCAAGAGTAACTGAGATGAAGAGGCATTGGCAGTAATGAGGGGTGTAGCACTTCATTTAACTGTCATGTACAAAGGAGGATGTTTGTAAATTCTGCTGACTTTTAAAGTTTGGAAACAGTTCATTTTTCCATTAATAAAATTTTCACTTGTCCTAGATTTTCCATAATGAGCTTGCTGGCTGGTAATGGCTCCTCTGTGACGGAGTTTGTTCTTGCTGGACTGACAGATCGTCCGGAGCTCCAGCTACCCCTCTTTTATCTGTTTCTAATGATCTACATTGTCACTGTGGTGGGCAACTTCAGCTTGGTCACCCTTATTGGTCTCAGTTCTCACCTCCACACCCCCATGTACTACTTCCTCTTCAACCTCTCCCTCATTGATCTCTGGTATTCTTCTGTCTTCAGTCCCAAAATGCTGATCAACTTTGTCTCTAAGAAGAACGTCATCTCCTATGAGGGGTGCATGTCCCAGCTATTTTTCTTTCTCTTTTTTGTCATCTCTGAATGCTACATGCTGACCTCGATGGCCTATGATCGCTATGTGGCCATCTGCAATCCATTGCTGTATAAACTTACCATGTCCCATCAGATCTGTTCTGTTCTGACTTTTGCTGCTTATGGGATGGGGTTTGCTGGAGCCTCTGCCCACACAGGTTGTATGCTCAGACTGACCTTCTGCAATGCCAATGTCATCAACCATTACCTGTGTGACATACTCCCCCTCCTCCAACTTTCTTGCACCAGCACCTATGTCAACGAGGTAGTGGTTCTCATTGTTGTGGGTATTAATATCACAGTCCCCAGTTTTACCATCCTCATTTCCTACGTTTTCATTCTCACTAGCATTCTGCACATCAAATCCACTCAAGGAAGAATGAAAGCCTTCAGCACCTGTAGCTCTCACATCATGGCGATCTCCCTTTTCTTTGGGTCAGCTGCATTCATGTATCTGAAATATTCTTCTGGATCTATGGAGCAAGGAAAAATTTCTTCTGTTTTCTACACTAATATAGGGCCTATGCTCAACCCTCTGATTTACAGTTTGAGGAACAAAGATGTTAAAGTGGCATTAAGGAAATCATTGATTAAACTTCAGAATAAATGCAAATTTTAACTAGAAAAAACAATAATGAAAAGAAACCAGAGTACATAATTTGTATTGAGGTTTTCCATGAAGAGCTTTTGATTATGCCAACTTAACTTCATCTATAATTATATGTACATTCATAAACTTTTTAAAAAAATATCTTGAATATGTAACTTCTGTAATTCCGGCACACCTAACAAGTGTTCACAACAACTGATGGCATGTCTGTAAAGCAATATATACACTGATAATTTCCATTATTGTTTCATATCCTGTCTGAGCTATTTCTCACCTAGGAGAATTTTATATTACAAAATATAAAATAATCTAAAAACAGAATGACAAATATGATAGAAACTTTCTAGTTTTGTAGTAGAATGATGATCACCAATGGATTGGGGAGGTGACTAGAAGAGGACAGGAACAGGTTGGTCAATGTGTACACTCTCAGTGAAGAATATTGAAGGTGAGTCCACTGCACAGCAGGCTGACTGAGGTCAAGTTCTTTGTTTAAAATTGACACAAGGATAGATTTGAAACCTTACTACTGAGAATTGATAATTACTTCAGGTGATAAATATTTTATTGTATGCAGTTGAGTCACTCTATGTTGTTTATCCATACAATAGGATTGCATCTCACAAAGAAAACAGTTTTATTTTTCAATTGCAAATGAAATAAGGAAATACTTTTCATTTCACAAAGAATTTCCAATTGAATCAGACCATAAGAGAATTAGCAACTTACTCATTGACAGATCTTAAGGAAAATTTACTAGTCATGATTAAAGCACAAGCCTTGATGAAGTGTGTTTCAGAACAAGCACATGTTTCTCTAGTAACTTTAAGTGTATTTTATTGATGTAGTATTTAATAGAAAGCAAGAACCAATGCCTTTATTAAGAGTACTATTTTAAAATTTGAATGGTTTTTACAGCATTTTTATGTGTATAGAGATCTGAGGTCAACCTTCAGATTGTCCGTCTTTGTCCTTCCAAGTTCTTTGTGATATGGCCTCTTCACTGAGGATGAACCAGGCGAGGTCTCTGTGAGCATTTGGAGATACTGCTGTCTCCACCTTCCATTTCCCACAGGTGTACTGGCATGACACACTTTCACTTCTGCTTTTTATAAAAATACTTTTTTTTATTAATTTTATTTTATGTGTTTGAATATATTACTTGCATGTAGGTAAGTGTACCCATGTTGTATAATGCCTGTGGAGATCAGAAGAGAGTGTTGGATTCCCTGGATCTGGAGTTACAGCCTGTAGTAGCTGCTGTGTGGACACTGAGATCCACTTTGGGTCCTCTGCAAGAGCAATCAGTGTCTTACATTGAGCCATCTCTCCAGCCCACACTTCTGATTTCATGTGGGTTCTGGGAATCTAAACTTAGTTTTTCAAGTTTATGTAGCAAGCACTTTTACCCACTGAATCATCTTCCTAGGCCCAAATTTGAATAATTTTAACTGTGTAACTAAGTTATCAAATTCTCTAATTTTTAACATTAAAATCCTTACACATTTATAAATGTGCACATTAGCAATTAGTTAATGACTTTAAAATATGTGAAATGGGCCTGGAGGGCTGGATCAGCTCTAGAGAACACTTGGTGCTCTTCTAGAGGACCTGGGTTGGGTTCTTAGTGTCTACATGGCAGCTCACAACTGTGTCTAACTCCAGTTTCTGGAGATCTTGCCTCTTCTCTGGCCTATGTGGACACCAAGACATTTTTCAGAGTTTTTCAGTTCATATTCAACATGAAAGTCCAGAAACTGACTTTAAAGAGGAACATACTGGGATCCAGGTAGAGCCTTGTAATACCAGCATTCAGGAGGCTAAAGCAGAAGGGCCTGAGTTCAAGGACTGCCTGACATACAAAATATGTGCTTACAAAATGGCCTGTCTCAAAAAAAATTTCCAAAAGAAATAAAGAAAGAAACGAATAAAAAGAGTAAAGCTAATAAGCCTAATGAAATTGGCTGAACAGATTCTCTCCTTTCTTGCAACTCTATATTATGCATTATAAACTGTACACTGGAATTGGCTAATGTTCTAGCTTCAGGGTGTTTCGTAAGTGCATTAGGGTTTGGAGAAACAAACACAAGATTGAAATCTATGGAAATAAATCTTTCTCCATAACATTAAAACCAGAAATGCATTTGTCATCACCTATAAGAATGCCAAATAGTTTGTGAAGCTTCAGAATTCTCCATACGTATGGTAGTGAATACTTACAGTACCCCTGATTGTGTTTTATTTTAAGACAGATTCATACTCAGAATATAGATCCTATAAATGCATCCAGAAAAAAGATAGTCAACTGGTATTAGACAAGGAGCATAGTCATGCAATATAGAAGTAATAGTTTCTGTTAACACAGCATGCTATAGAAATTAGAAGTCTGCATACTACTACCAACAACAAAAATGCTGTATATTAGAACTTAAATCTTCACACACACACACACACACACACACACACACACACACAACTATATCTGTTCTTTCTTTTTCTAACTTTCTGCCTCTGTTTCCCTCTTCCACATGACTCCTTCCCTCACCCCCTCTATTAGTTAGATACTGGCATATATTTAATACTTTGATAATTACAACTCTTGGGGGAATCTATAAATTTAGTTCAGTTTTAGCCTCCCATGTTCAAATAGATGTATATACTTAAAAATTTAGTTTTCCAAGGCTGGAGAAATGACTCAGTGATTATGAGCACTGACTGCTCTGGCAGAGAACCCAAATTTGATTGCTAGAACCCACATGGTGGCTATCAACTGTCCGTAACTCCAATTCCATGCCATTCTACACACTCTTCTGACCTCTGCAGGCATCACATGACACAGGTGAACTTATTTATTTGCAAGTAATACACTCATACACATAACATAGAAAATGTAAACAATATTTTTATAAAACTAGTTTTCCTATTAAATCCACATTTTATTTTTAAAATTCAGAATCACAGCTTTTTATTTTTTTCTTTAGGGGTGCATGTATGTGCATGCGTGTGTGTGTGTGTGTGTGTGTGCGCGTGTGTGCGTATATGTGTCCATGTACCTATGTATGTGTGGAGGCCAGGGTAGATGCTGAGTTACTTCCTTAATTGCTCTCTGCCTTCTTTATTTGTTAATATTTTTATTTATTCAAAAATCTTACATTGTGTTCTGATTCTAGTCAGAAACCCTGGCCCGCTCCATTCATACTTTATTTCCCTCCACTCTAGTTTCATGCCCTTTATTATTAATTTTTCCTTATTTTTATTGAGCATTTTTACATTTCATAAAACAGTTCTCAATCAAATTTAGACCATCTTCCCTGTCCATGATTCCACACCACCCACCAGACCTCATGTATTCTAACAATTTTTAAAGGAATATCCAATCTAATCTGTGTTTTCCAAGTGCTGTTGGCTGTGTGTCTGTCTCTTGGAAGCTGGTCAACCTACCAAGTATCACACCCATCAGAAAAAGTGACTCTGTCACTCTCGGCATCTATCAGTTGCCAATAGATCTTCACATAGTCCTGAGACTTCCTGGCCATTTCCTTAAATTTTTTTTGGATCTTGTCTAGTTTGGCATGGTATGACTCTTAGTGACTTATTGGTATATTCATAGAATAGAGTGTCTCTCAAATCTCACCAGAGAATGTTTTTACAGCAGGTTATTAACACAGAGACTCACAAATGGTCAACATGTAATAAATAAGAGACTACAGAGTGCTAGCCTTAAAAGGGATAACTATATCATTCTCTCTCCTCCCAAGTTTTAGGGATCATGGTGGAAAAGGGGGCAGAAAGAGTGTAAGAGCCGGAAGTGGTAGATGAATAAATGAAGTGTGTTGTCCGGATACCACAGGGTAGTGGAATACACGAACACAAGCACATAGGAGAGCACACAGGACTTAGATAATCTGCTTTTATGAGACGGATCTCTTACTGAACCTGGTGTCTGTCAATCAGGCTAGACGAGCTGGTCACTAAGCCTAGGGATCTTCCTTTCCATGCTTCCTCAATCCTGAGCTTACAGGCACTAGGTATAAAGTAGAGGTCCACCTACTTGAACATCAAGAATTTTACCCAGTGAGATGCCTTCCCAGCCCTCAGAATCATGCGTATTATGTTTGTGTTGATACTTGCAGCATATTTTCATTTCTGGTTCTCAGTGCCTGCATCTGCAGAGACCACCTGACAGTTGTCCCCCATTCTACTTCCTGTGGAATCTACTTGAATCCACTTCCACCTACCTATCCTTTTACAAGGCATGCTTGATTCATTTTATTTCCCCTTTTTTGAAGTCCCATCTCCTTTATAAGACTGTGAGTATTGTTCTGTTTCTACTTCAACAGCCACATATCTTTGATGTAAGCCATATAAGCTGCAGACACACGTCTGATTTTTCCACTCAGCATGGTCATTTAAAAGCAGCCTTAACATCACATAAGAAGATATAAAAAATGCTAGTTAGTATTTTTTAAAATATATTTTATTGAATTTTTGTGGATTTCATATAATGCATCTGGAGCATATTTAGCCCCCACTTCCCTAACTGCATCCTCCCCATAGCCCATCCACACATAGCCCTCTGTTGCACGAGGAAACTTCCCTGATGAGAGTTGAGAGATGCATTATTATTCTCTCTACCCCCTTTCCCACTATGTTCTATGAGCCTTAGTGTAGAGATTCCAGTGTAGATGTGTCACTCAGTGTTGAGCATCTCACAGACACTTATTTTCTGTTTATGACTAGTTGTGGAGCTCTGTAATAATCTCTGTCTGCTGCAAACAAACCTTCTGTAATGAGTAGCAACTGACACACTTGCCTGTAGAAATAAGGATCCCTATTTAGCATAAATTATGAAGTTGCATTTGTCTAGAGATGTAACAGACTTAAGGTTTCCTCTAAGATCTATAATCTGTCCAAGCATGTAAATTTGTCTAACAATGCCACACATTGTTACCTCTTAACAAGAGGGCTTTAAAGCCAATTAGTAGCTGTTGGTTAAAGGAGGGAGATAGAGTATAGGTTAGATGGCAGTAGAGGTGAAAGACCGAGGTTTGAATAGTTCAAACAGGTGGCTGAGTGATGGGGATGGAAAAATGGGGCAGAAGAATTATTAAAATGAAGTGTGCATGAAGAAGCTACATGGGAAACTATGATTCTTTAACCCAAATTAAAAATAATGACAATAGTGGATGAGAACACACGGGAAATCAAAAAATGGGAGGGGTCCTTGGAGCTAAAGTTTTAAGTAGGGATGGCGAGAGAGATGGTGGAATTAATGAGTAAGGAGTGAGTTAAACAAAGCTAAAGATGTATGAAGAAGTCTTATGAAATCCAACAAGTTCATAATCTAAATTAAATCACAAGTATTGCTTTAAAAAGGAATTTGAATAGAGACACCCTGTAGGGTGACCAATGCTACTCTTGAAACATGGATTATTAAATGAAAATCCAGTACAGGCAGGTTAAATCAGTCTAGGTTATTGGTCAGGGAGTCCTCAGAGGCACCCAAAACAATACAAGCTATTACCATTATTCTTGATTGCCCATCATAACTAGATGTTAAAATCCTATTTTTGAAGAGATCACATCCTTTTTTTATAAGAATAGAGAAATTAACCTTGAAATGACCATGAATCTCTCTTCCTGCCAGCTAGTTTTCATAGTGTCAGAAACTGCTACAGGCTACAGGGTAAGAAAAAATACGAATGGTCTTGTTACTACTAGACCTTGCATGCCACAATAATGACTAGTTAGGCAAGGTGTGCTTCATGTTGCTGGACTGTCTATAGTGGTAACCAAACACTCTTGATTCTACAGGGGTAACCAACCACTCTTGATGTCCCCTCTGCAGGAGGGAATCCATGCCTGTTACTATAAACATGGCCAAAATTCATGGCTAGAAAACCCATAGGCCATAGGAAAGTATCTATTGATGTGTTGCTAAATGGACATACTTTCAAACTCCTTTCTAAATATTCATATTCATTTTCATATATTTCGGCTGCTTTCAGTCTTGGTCAGAAAAAGTTATCTTTGCAGAGGTTAGAGTGGTTGAGGAAGCTTTGCTAACGAGAGTTGAAGACTGTATTAGTATTCTCTCTATTCTCTGTTCTGCTATGTTCTATGAGTCTTAGGTGCAGAGGCTCTAATGTAAATGTGTCACTTAGTGCTGGTACCTCTCAGACATATATTCTCTGTGTATGGTCAATTGCAAAACTCAGTAATGCCTCCCATGTTTTTCAAAAATAAGCTTATTTGATCTGTGGTGTATGGTATACTTGTCTATAAATATAAAGATCCATATTTAACATACAGTAAAAATTCATTTATTTGGAGATATGACAGTGATTGTGTTTTCTCTAGGATCTATGACCTCTCCAGCCATGTGTATTGTCTATGTTTACAGGGCCACCCAGGAGTTCACTGCCATTGAGAGTGCTTTAAGTCTAATTAGATAGCTGTTGATTATCTCCTAGAAAAAAAGGTCCATTAATGCATCAATAACGATAGCGTCTGTGATGGCTGTTAGGGCTATGTTTATTAGGCTTTGAAGCTGGGTTAGATCACTGATTATTTCCTCCCTTAGTAGCTTGCACATTATCTTCTAGCAATATGAGTGCTAGTCTCCAGAAATAGGTCTTCTAGGTTAATTCCAGCTCCACTGTTCCAAGTCTTGTGTCTGAATTAGGAATTGTCTTAAGCAATAGGGTCTTACCTTTAAGTTTTGAGATGTAATCAAGTGCTTAGAAATAGCTTGTGCTATTTTTTGGAGTGTCTTGGACTACCACAACCAACAACTCAAAGGAAAGTTGCTCCTATTTGGCACCATTTTTCATATACAGCTTTTGAGTATACATGTGCACCCATGTTCAGATATTGTATGTGCATTTTTCAGAGATTTTTGAGGTAGTACATTTTGCTTGAGTTCATGTATTGGCTTTTTTATGTCACCCTCACTTTGTTTATTTTTCCTTCCTCTTACTGTCCAATCTCCCTCTCCTTTCTTCACTTTAAGTGCCCCATGATCACCTTGATAGTACCTGCCCCCTACTATCGCCCCCTCTTGAGTTCCTGCTTCCCCTTTACTTGCATATCTCTCTGCATGTCCTTCTCTCCCCACTCCCTACTGAATGCTCCCATTTCCTCTATTTCCTCCTTTGTAACATCTGTTTCACCTATCTCCTTCTTGAGGGCTCGCTCTTTCTCTTTACATCCGTGCTTCCTTTTCATTTTCCTGACTCCTGCTATTACATCAAGAGATTTACTCACATGTAAGGGATTGGTGCTAAGAGTCACAAATGATGGAAAACATACATAGCTTGCTTTGTGGTTCTGTAGTAAAATAGTCTAGTGCTATCTATTTACTTTCAAATGTCATAATTGCTTGTTCCTTACTACTGAGTAGAAGTCCCCTATGTAAATGTGCCACATTTTCATTATCCATTCATCAGTTTGGGGACATTTAGGTTGTTTTCATTTCTTGGCGTTGTGGAAAAGAGCAGCAAAAAAACATGGATGTACACATATCTCCACAATAGGATGAGTCTTTTGGGTGAATGCTAAGAACTGGTATAACCAAATCATATGGTAGATTCATTTTTAGTTCCTTAAGATTTCTGCACAGTGTTTTCCATATGAGTTGCATGAGTTTTCCATCTCACCAGCAGTAGATTAGTGTTCCTCTTTCTTCACATCCTCACCACATTTAAAATCTTAGTTCCCTTGATCTTAGCCTGTCTGACTGGAATAAGAGGAAACCTTAAAATGGTTTTGATCTACATTTCTCTAATTACTCAAGATGTTGAGCACATTTTAGGCCATTTTATTTCTTCACTTGAGAGTGCTCTGGTCAAGGCCTTAGTCCACCATTTTCTTGGATTTTGTATTTCTTTGATTCTTCAGTTCCTTGTGTATCTACAGTATCTACAGTATCTCAGTATCTACAGACATATCCTCTGTCAAATCTGTAGCATGTGAAATTTTTCTCCCACTTAGTGCAACCAACTCCATATGACATTGATACAGTCGTGGCACTTTTATCTTGTGGGGCAGTCAACAGCTACCTAAATTGGAATTCACTCCCACACAATGGGAGTAACTAATGTGTTGTACTGTAAACAGAGTCAAGTACATATAACTGAAGAGGTCATACATTCTAGAGAAAATCCCAAGACTGTCGCAACCCCAGACTCATGTAATATTTTCCTATGTGTACAATGCACAACATGTATCCTTATATTTACAGACAAGTGTCCCCATCACCTCTCATCAAAGAAGCTTCTTTTGTACCACAGACTTTTACAGAGTACCAAAACTGGTCACACACAGACAGTGTCTGTGAATTGTCCAAGCCTAAGTGGCACATCTACACAGCTACCTCTAGACCTAAGGCTCCTGGAATATAGAACAAGGGGTAAAGATAACACTAATGAATCTCTGAGTTCTCATTAATTAAGCTCCCTCATTCGATAGAGTGCCAGAACACGAAAGGGCACAAATGGTCAAAGTATGAGTAAGAGCTTGCAGGATGTGAGTCCTTAGACAGGGCTCCTATATTAGACTTCACCCTCCCGGGGCTCAGTGACCGCTGCAAAGTAGGGGGCAGAAGGATAGTAAATCCAGGGAGGAGTGTGTGACTATGTGGAAATAAAGTCCTACAAGTTCCTGGGACACTGCTCATTTGAAACTATAGCAATAGTGTGTGGATGCACAAGACCCATGCAAACTCAAGCAGACAATACCACAGCATAGAACTGGGAAAATGGGAAGAAGACACCAATCTTAGTTGACGAAGAATTGGCAACTGATTGCTTCTGGGTGAGAAAGAGATAATATTTTTAAAGCGAGAGTCTCTAGATAGGCTGAGTCAAACTCAGTAGATGAACTTGCACTGAGGAACATCTGGGGACCCTAATTTGACACAGTAGACCTTAACACAAATGACAGAATTATGAATTCCAGTGGGGTTGTTATGGGTGGGTGCCAATAGGGGAAGGGTTACAAAGAGGATCAAGATTGATTAAGATGCTAGGTATGAAATTCACAAAAAATCAATTAAAATTTTACAAAAAAAATGGTGTAGTTTGAAAATTCAGTGCCATTATTGTGAACTACTATAAAGTCAGAGAATTTAATTCTCTTTTGAGTTTCCCAAGAAAAAACCCTGGGGATACATAGATCTTCCAATTTTTAATCAGGTCCCTAGGATTTACAAACTCATCAGACCTCTTGGGTTATATTAGCATGCATCTCTTTTGGTATCAAGTAGATAGTATTTATTGTTCGCAAATCTGAAAGAGCCCTTGGGGCAAAACAACCCTAGGTGTCTTAGAGGCTCAATTGGTTCAGAGTTCATTCCAAACAAAAACAACAGCAATAAAAAAGGAATCTCTTCTGCATTGTATGCTTCTACAGTTCATTGGAACTATTTTCATCCCCCCATAGACTCATTCAAAACAGAAAGAATTAAATATGCCCTTTCCTGAATACCCCATGCAAAAGGTGAGTATTAAATGCAATTCACTGTTTAAAACCTCATGGAACAGAGCTCATGAGTGCTTGGTGTGCCTCATCTCCTCTCACCCGAGATCACTAATGAACCTGAAGTGGAAGGTAGACTTCAAAGGTGGAAATAAATCAAAGATGTTGCAGAGACTAGAGTAGTAATTAGCAATGGACATCTTTTCCTCAAAGGAATCTCCTTCCATGTGCTTAATATTCATTTTAAAAATGTTTTAAGGTAATACTTTTAAACATTTCATTTATTTATAGAGAGTGTGTGTGTGTGTGTGTGTGTGTGTGTGTGTGTGTATGTGTCCAATAGTACTCTCTATGAGACTCTCACCTCTATCCTTCCACCATGTGCGTAAAAGAGATTGAACTCAAGAGATCAAGTTTGATCACACACACTTTTTTAGCCCACTGAGCCATCTAACTGGCCCAATCTTCATCTTTATACATTTCCCTAGTCTCGTAACATAGAAAAATAAAAGTTCATTGAAGAGTGGCCTTGTACTCAACTTTCGATTCTGGCTCTCAATTTTATATAGTGGGTGAATTGGAGAGGGTTGGAATCTCATCTTAATGTTTCTGTTTCTTCCATTGTCACAGAAATGACCTGGGGAAAAATGGCCTCAGACAATGACTCCACAGTGAAGGAGTTTATTCTGCTGGGCTTAACACAGCAGCCAGAGCTCCAGCTGCCTCTCTTCTTCCTCTTCTTGGGGATCTATGTGATCTCCATCCTGGGGAACCTGGGCTTGATCGCTCTGATTGTTCTGAATCCTCACCTGCACACTCCCATGTACTACTTTCTCTTCAACCTTTCCTTCATCGATCTCTGCTACTCCTCTGTCATAACCCCCAAAATGCTGGTGAGTTTTCTGACACAGAACCTCGTCTCCCATGCTGAGTGCATGACTCAGCTCTTTTTCTTTGCCTTCTTTGTTATTGATGAATGTTGTATTTTGACAGCAATGGCCTATGACCGATACGTGGCCGTCTGTAATCCCCTGCTTTACAAGGTCACCATGTCCCATCAGGTCTGCCTCTTGATGACAGTGAGTGTGTATGCAATGGGTTTTGTGGGTGCCATCGCCCACACTATTTGCATGCTGAGACTCACCTTCTGTGATGGCAACGTCATTGATCACTACATGTGTGACATACCCCCTCTCCTGAAACTCTCCTGCACAAGCACCTCCATCAACGAGCTGGTGGTTTTCATTGTGGTAGGTGTGAATGTGATAGGACCCAGTTTGATCATCTTTACCTCTTATACTTTGATAATCTCTAACATTTCCCAGATTCGTTCTGCAGAGGGCAGGTCCAAGGCCTTCAGTACCTGTGGCTCTCACATTATAGCTGTTTCTCTGTTCTTTGGAGCCTCAGCATTCATGTATCTCAAGCCTTCTCCCACTGCATCTGTGGGTGAAGATAAAGTGTCCAGTGTTTTTTACACCATTGTGGGACCAATGTTGAATCCTTTCATCTATAGTTTGAGGAACAAGGATGTCCACATTGCACTGAGAAAGACTTTAAGAAAAGGATCCTTACCTAAATTGGAGCTGTTTTTCTTATAGGTATGAAATCTTGATCAGTGTAAAACTATGATTTGATGATAATGAAAATTAGGTTAATTGTTGAAATCATTTCAGAAGTCAAATCAATATATAGTAGAAGCAGATCAGCCCTTCCTACTTTCTGAGTAGCATGAATACCTCAGTTGTTAATTCTCCAGCTTATGATTAGATATGAAAACTTTTGCTTTTTTCGTGTTTGGTTTTGTCTTCTTAGAAGACCAGGCTAATCTGAGACTCTTGATCTTATTTTTGTCTCATACTTTCAAGCCTGGACTGTTATTCAGGCATTGACCACTCCACCTGACTTACATATATGTAGGTAAACATGTTCTGAAAGAATAAATCCAGACATTGTAAGGCCTGCGAGGGTTTTAAATTCAAAGTCTGGAATTCCTTTGGTAGCTGTGCTATATACGCATTGTTTTGAGTGGTCTAGGAGTTAGTAATTTGTTAATTCATTTGATTAACCTCTATCAAACAGGATCGTGTTTTGGGGATAATATTTCCATATGGGTAGGAGCTGGAGGAAGATCTTTTTAACT
Organism: Eospalax fontanierii; assembly: GCA_035773235.1. Classification (NCBI taxonomy): domain Eukaryota; kingdom Metazoa; phylum Chordata; class Mammalia; order Rodentia; family Spalacidae; genus Eospalax; species Eospalax fontanierii. The sequence goes on along the minus strand of CM069539.1, from coordinate 27,879,166 downwards.
CTTGTTTCTCTTCCAATTTGAGTTTCAAGGAAATAAGACAAAGAGAGGTCAGATGTTTTCTTATCATAATTTCTAAGGACCAGAAATGAAATAGCCTTTTGTGGAGGCCGACATGAAGGGAACCTGAGTTTGTTTTCACATCTCGGACTTTACTAATGTGGATGTAAGCATATGCTATGTCTTTGCTGGGAAGAAGTCTAAAGAAAAATTCTGTCAATTCTCTGTGAAGGAATAGTTTTCCTTACCTAAAATAAATTTTATTAGGTTGATTAAGTCACAATTAAATCTCTCATTGTTTCATAATTTTACGTGGTGAAATCTATGCAGTTTATTTAATCAGCTAATATAAACTGAGAATTTGTTTTATTGGGTGCATAAAAATATTGAAGCTATTCATAAATGTCAAAAATAAAATTCGAATGAAGACCAAAAATGACTTTGCTGTATTAAAAGCTAATTATCTGTAGTAGGATGGAGAGCAGGTTCAACTGGTTAGGAAGGAAACAGTTAAGCAAATAGACAAACATTATATGTGTAATGAATATGTGTGAATATATCTGAAAAGTCATGGTTCAATTCGTTATATGAGATGTTGGTGTGGAGAATGCATGTGATTTTTTAGAATGAATGGTAAGGATGGGTTTTGGAAAGAGGTGATTTATGAGCTGAAAAGTCACTGAACAGAGGGAGACAGCCACAGAGGGGACAACCCTTGAAGGGTAAATTGATGACACAAAGTCTGTCAGGCAATACCAACACTGATGAGGAGAGAAGTAGAAAAGACATTGCTGAGGTAGGTGTAATGTAAAAGGATTGATTTGTGTGGTTTATGGGAAAATTTGGAGATTTTGTGTGGTACATAGGAAAAAAATGAAACTGATATATTAAGGGCTGATAGGAAAGTTGCTGATGCTATTAAAACACAATACAAATCACACAAAGGACTTAGATAACTTGTATTTTGTAGCCCTGTTTATGCTTACTTTTTATAAGCCATCCAGATGCATTAAGTATTCCATTGGTAATTTATAGTTAAATCCTTTTAGCAGTATGTCTTATATAATGCAACATTGCCATTCTCTGCGTGAGGAGTTATGTTTTTTTTTTTTCTAGTATTTACTTCTTGAATGATGAGCAGTCATAGACTATAGGATCAGAACTGAAGCAGCTAAAGGGTCAAGACGCAAGCTTCTTAGATATCTTCATATTACCCTAGTACAAAAGTCCAAACATGGAAAAATCACTGAAATTTAAAGCATGTGTTTCTTTGATTATCAATAATGCACATTTTGTTGTCTATGTCCTCTTTGTCTTCGTTTCTAAACGAAAGGTTCTGTCATGCAAATGAAATGATCTGCTGGCTTGTTTACATCTACAAATATTAGTGGATGAATTCTAAGATGAGATTTCATGTAAAATCAGCGTTTCCACTATGTCACTTCTCGCCATTGCCATCGGCCTATTGGCAGCCCTGGCAGTGTTACCATTATCTGTGCAAACTTCATTATAGCTACTGATGTTGTTATTGCAATTGAGTCAGGAAAAGTGATGGTAACACACGGACTTGTTCATTGCCACGAAGATTCATTATAATATTCATAAACATGTATGTATATCATTTAATAGATATAACTTAGTTCTACAGTTTATATAACTGGAACTACACAAATTCAATTATAATTGTAATGTGGCCATGAAGTATAAAATTTTCACATAGATGATATGGAGAAAAGAGCAGTCATAAATTTTCAAATAATTAAGGAAATATATTTTACTTGTAAGATATTTATTATTTGTTTGTTTGTTTGTTGAAGAACAATACTGAATTGTTTTACAGGCTGTCAGAAAGCATGAGTGATCAAGCTGTTTCAGACTTTTTTACTTAGATATATGTGGAGTAGTGACTATTCGCAGCTGATGACTATTGGGAGGGAGCATCACTCTCCTTTGGGAATGCAAACACTGATAGGTTTGATGGTCACACACTCATAAACATATGGACAGCACTGGTTGAATTTGGGGCATTATTAATAAAATTTTTTAAATAGGGAACATGAAGTGGGGGAGTCTGAAGGGGATTCCGGTCAGAGGATATAGAGGTAGGGGTGATGGATAAATAAATCAACATATATTGCATGAATGGTGGAAATTTCAAAGAATAAAGCATATTATTAAAAACAATAAAATATTGGGACAGAGATGTTTCTGTCATTAAGAGCACTTAAAGAAGACTGTCCCACATTCGCAAGTTCCACATTACAGCTAACAACTGTCCACCTATGTAGGCACTGTATGACGTGGGTACAGTTACATATATGCAGGCAATGCTTTCATACATATAAAATTTAGAAATAATAAAATAATCTCTTTTTTGTTTATATTTTTGTACTTGAATACAGGATAAATTGTTACATCTTGTGTTACACTGCAACATCTAGAAGCTTATAAAATGCTTCAATTAAATTTATTTAAATAAATATAAGTGACTACCATGCCAGCTTATGGTTGCCAATTTTTTTCTCTTACTGATACAAAATAAAATGTATTCATTATAAACAATTATACTGACATTTAAATGAAACTAAATATTATCTGAAATTTGCTTTGCTGGTAATATTTGTCACAGGCTAAGTGGGACAGCCCCTTGTAATAATTTGACAGTATATAGATATAAGTTCTTTAGTGTGGGAATTATTTTAAAATGAAGCTGTTAGGGGAGATCCTAATCTAATTTCACTGGTATCTGTTGCTTCCAATCATTGTGAAAAAACACACTGACCAATACCAATTTGGGAGGAAAAGGATTCCGTAGCCTCCATCTCCCCAGTTAGAGGGAGCCCAAGGAAGTACTGCAGGGCAGGATTCCATGGCAAGAGCTGAAGCACAGACTACAGAGGAACACGGCTAACTGGCTTGCTCCTCTGGACCCTGCTCAGACTGCTTTCTTATACCATACAGAACAACGTGCCCATGGGTGGCACATCAATCAGCAATAAAGAAAATAGCCTACAGACATAGCCATAGGCCAGTCCAATGGAGAAAATCCCCCAATTGAGGCTCTTTCTGTCCAAATATGTCAAGCTGAATATTAAAACTATACAGCACAACATCTTTATGAGCATAGAACACCGATAAGGATACTTACGCACAGAGGAACATCTGGTGAGAGAGGGATCCATTTATTTCTCAAGTAGAGAAGCTTCAGTTAATGCAAAGTTATGCATGACTTGATCCTGGACTTCTAACCCACAGAACTGTGAGAAAATAGATATTCTGATATGCATGTCCCCTTTCTGTTGAATTTTGTTATGGCATACTTAGTAATAGCCCTTAAGAATAACTTTCGCCTTTACAATCATACATTAAGAAAAGTAAAACATCCAAACACAAAGAATCACAACTGAGATACAATCATCAAAATATCATGAAGGTGCCTCAGTATTCTTATTTTCTTAAAGTGTGTCTTGCATAAGAGAAAGTTCACATTTTGTGTAACGTAATCAAGCTTTTGGTTAGGTTTATTTCATTACAAAAAGAGTGTATCCACGTGAAGGAGAGAGAGATGCAGCAACTGTGAGTAGGAAGGGATTATAGAGAGGAATGCCTGACAGTACTGGCCTCCGTCCTCATTCCCATTTCCTCCATCGCTATGGAATATGAGGAGGAAAGAAAATAATGAACTAGAGAACACGCCGTACACTGAATGATGAAATGCCATGGATGTAGAAAATATCAAGAGGAACAACACATAAATGAGGACAAAAATGAACGAAAAGCAAAGAGGAAAAGTCGGAGGAAAAACAGTCGAGTGGGCCGGAGGGAGAGGAGAGCCATGAAAGACTCTGGCTGACAACAAACCCAAAAGAGGTCATAGCATTAGAGTGGAAAATATTGTAGATGTAAAACAATTCAAAGTAAACTAAATGCATTATCTCCCAACTCAAATTCCTTCAGTCGCATACCAGCAAAACATTCTTATTAGTTATATGCTGTTTAATGGCAATAAATCTAAATACAAGGTTGCAGATTATTCTAACTAAAATGAAGAGGGGACCCAAAAATATCGATTATTTTTAATTTCTCATTGAGTTATTTTTACATTTCAAACAACAGTTATTAGTCAAATTTAGACCCCTTCCCATAACTATGTGCCCACGCAGTCACCCCCGCCCTCAAGAACCTCATGCATGCAGTCATTCTTCTTAAGACCAATGCAGTCAAGCATTTGGACCCAGATGTCTTTCAATGCAAGTTTATCCACTGGAGTCTAGTCAGTCTATCTGGAGATCATAAGAAAGGCAAGTCATAATCATTCTCCACCAGTTCCAAGGCTAGAACTGGCCCACCACCCATTTCCCTTCTCCACTTGAGGCCCTTGTCTGATTGAGTTGGTATGAATTTTGTGCTCAATAACACTGTTGCCACAAGTTCACATATGCAAGCTTCCAGTCGTCTGAATGCCTCTGTTTCACTATGTGGGTGGACCAACCCTGCTTTGTATAAACTTCCCACCCTATCTTTTACAATGCTCACTGAGCTTGTGTGGGTGAGTTTTAATAATGGAGTCCTATCTAGAGACATACACATTGCAGTCTATTATTCTCTAAAACTTGATCTTGTGTGGCCTTCTGAGTGTATTCACTCTGTTATACAGGAAGCTTCACGGGTGAGAGTTGACAGATGCACTAGTTTTCTCTATACCCCCTGTTCTGCTATGTTCCACAATCTTAGTTGTAGAGGATTCATGGTGGAGGTGTCATTTAGGAAAGGACATCTCTCAGATGTATATTCTATGTGTGTGAACAGTTTTAGAACTCTGCAGTATATTTCATCTGTTGCAAAAAAGAAGCATCTTTGATGAGTGATGTACAGTATACGTCTCTGTAGGTATAAGTATCTGTATATAGCACATGATAAGAATTTTAATTTGTCTACGAAGATGACAGATACGTTTTTTTCTAGGATCTATGACCTCTCCAGTCATGTGTATTTTGTTGTGTTTACCATGCCACCCATGAGTTCACTTCCACTGGGGAGGCTTTAAATCTGATCAGATAGGTGTTAATCAGCACCTCCAGAAAATAGTGCCACTATTGTACCGGGAGAGATAGCTAGCTGTGTCAGTCATTATGGTTGTTAGGCTTTAGGGCTGCGTTAGAACATTGATATTCTCCCTAGAAGCTTGCATAGTATCTTACAGAATTATGAGAGCTAGACAATAGGTAGAAGTTTTCCAGGTCAGTTCCTGCTCCATTGCTACAAGTCCTGTGTCCGAATCACATCCTGTCTTCAGCAGTAGGGACTAATTTTTGAGATCTGGGAGATAAGCAAGAGCTCTAGCAATAGCCAGTGTTATTTGGGGAGTCTGCTGGACGACTCTGACCAACCACTGAAAGGAATGTCTGCCCTGTCTGGCACTGTGTTCCTTGTCATATAGCATCTAGGTATACCCATGCATTAATGCAAATTCCATAATTTCATCTTTCCTTATTGCCGAATGAAACTCCAGTGTGTAAAATGTGCCATCCTTTCATTATCCATTCTTCAGTTGAAGGTATTTCCATTTCTCAACTACTGTGAAGAGAACAGCAGCAACAAACATGGATGTACAGGTATCTCAACAGAAGAATGAGTCATTTGGGTGTATGCCAAGGAGTACTTTAACCAACCGTGTGGTAGATTCATTTTTAGTGGTTTTGTGAGATTGCATTCCTACCAGCATTGAGTGAATAGACCCCTTTCACTGCCCCAGAGTTTGGTGCCCTTTGTTCTCTTAATATGAGCCAGCTTTCTGGGGTAAGATGGAATTTTAAATTGGCTTTAATGTGAAGTTCTCCAATTACTAATGGTGTTGAGCACTTTTCAAGGTGTTTCTTGACATTTTACTTTATTTGGTGGGAGAACTCTCTGTTCAAGTCTGTAGCCCGTTTTTATACGGGTCATTTATTTTCTTTTGTTCTTTGTTTTTTGATATGAATGTTGTTATATTGTTCTGGATATTGATCCACTGTTGGGTGTTTAACTGGTAAAGATTTTCTCCCAGTCAGTGAGTTTTCACTTCACTTCCTACGTTGTTTCCTTTGCTGTACAGAAACTTTGTGATTTCATTAATTCCCACTTGCTGATTGTTAACCTTAGCATCTCACCAACTGATGTACACTAAGAAAGAACTTTCCTTCAATTAGTACTGCATACATTTTCTTCTAGCAGTTTCAGAGTTTCAGGTTTTATATTGAGGCATTTGATTGATTTGGGGTTGACGTTTATGCAGGGTGAAAGAGAAGAAGCCAATTTCATTCTTCTACAGGTCGATATCCAATTATGCCATCACTGTTTGTGGAAGGTTCTGTCTTTTCTCCATTGTGAGTTCTTGGCATCTTTGTCAAATATCAGGTTACATATATTACATGTACTCATGTTTGGGTTTCTATCTTGATCTATTGATCTTTGTATCTAATTTTTGTCAGTATTATGGTGTTTTTACATCTATGGATCTATAATATATTCTGAGATCTAGTATGGTGATCACTACAGGATGGTGTTTTTTTCCAGGATTGCTTTGGATAAAACAAATTTTTTTTGATTCCATATGAATTTTATTTTTATTTTTCCCAGCTCTGTTAAGAATGCTGTGGGTATTTTGATGGGCACTACATTGAATCTATAGATTACTTTTCATAAGATGGTCATTTTCAAAATATTAAGTGTACCAATCAATAAGCATGGCAGCTCTACCTTGTAGTGTCTTCCTCTACCTGTTCATTAAAGGTTAAAAATTTTCTTTGGAGAGATATTTAATGTCTTTGGTTAGGTTCATTCTTAAATTATTTTCAAGGTTCTTTTAAATAGGAGTGTTTTCCTGAATGCTTTTTTGATTATTTGTTATTAAGCTATAGAAAGGAACCGATTTTTGTAAGTTCATATTGTTATATACCACTTTATTGAAAATATTAGTTCTAACCAATTCCTAGTGGAATTCTGGAGATTTCTTATGCGTAATTTCCCTCTCCTGATTTTTTACTCTCACAAGATCAGAGATGAAATGGTAACATCACCACACACACCAAAAATATGCAGAACATTCTACGGGAATACTTTGAAAGGCTATACCCGATTCAGTAAATGCAATAAAACATAAAAGTGAACTTAAAGACAAAATCACATAGCCATTTCATAGACGCAGAAAAGGTCTTTGAAAAAATTGAACATGTATTCATGTTACAATTCCTAGAGAGAGTTGGACTGAAGAGAACATACTTCAACACACTTAAAACTGTACACAATAAAACTACAGCCAATAGCGTTCTAGATGGAGAAAACCTTGATCCAGACAAGGCAGTCCACTATCTCCACCGCTTTTCAACAGAGAGCCGAGGACAGTTGTTAGCTGCCATCTAGGTGCTGGGAACTGAACGTGGGTCCTCTGCAAGCAGTCAGGACTCAACCACTGAGCAGTATCTCCAGTTCAGACCATAGGCTTTTAAAATATTCATTTAGAATTTTCTGGATATTTTTGGTGTCTCTGTGATGTTACCTTTTCATCTCTGATTTTGTTAATATGGATTTGCTCTTTCTCCCTTTTTGTCAACTGAGGATAAGTGTTTGTATATCTTGTTTAATGTTTCAAAGAACCAGCTCTTAGATACATTGAGTTTTTGTATTGCTTTCGTTGTTTCTATTTCATTAATTTTACTCTAATATTTGTTATTGCATTGTATCTACTAGGTTTTGGGCTGGTTTATTCTGATCTTTGGTGTGTCTTGAGTTTTACTGTTAAGAAATTAATATGTGCGCTTTCTGATTTTTTAATGTAAAAGTTTAGAGCTATAAATTTCCTTATTAGGGCTGAATTTAAAGTGTTCCAGAAGTTTTATTGTGTTGTATTTTAATTTTCATTTAGCTCCAGGAAGAATTTTATTTACTTCTTAATTTCTTCTTTGACCCATTCATCATTCAGGAGTATGCTGTTTAATCTCCATGAGTTTGTGTTGTTACTAGAGTTTCTTTTTTTGCTATTGATTATAAGCTTTATTGCACTGTGGTCTGATAGAATGTAAGGAATTATTTCAATTATTTTTATTTTTTGAGATTTCTTTTGTGTTCCAGAATGTGGTCTATGTTAGAGAATCTTGTAAAAGCTGCTGAATAGAATAGGTATTCGTAGGTGTTTAGGGGAAATATTCTGTAGATGAATGTTAGGTCCATTTGGTGTAAGATATCATTAAATTCAGATGTCTCTGTCTTTGTTATTTGTCCAGTTGACTTATGTATTAGAAACAGTGAGGTATTGAAGTCACTTACTGTTACTGAGTTGGTATTAATTTATGTTAATTTATGCCTTGCTGTGTTTCTTCAGGCAGTTCTGAGATTGGAGACCATAATCTCTAGCTTGGGCATAAAGACAAACTTTCCTTGTTAATATCACCTACAGCTCTTCAAGTGAAGAAAACGACTACGGGGAATGACTCTTTGGTGACCAAGTTCATTCTTATTGGATTAACAGACCAACCTGAGCTCCAGCTACCTCTGTTTGTCGTGTTCTTAGTGAACTACATAGCTACTGTGATTGGAAACTTGACTTTAATGAGCCTAATATGTCTGAATTCACATCTTCATACACCTATGTATTTTTTTAATCTTCAATCTGGCTTGCATTGATTTCTGTTATTCATGTGTCTTTACCCCCAAAATGCTGTTGAGTTTTATTTCAGAGAAGAATTCCATCTCCTTTACAGGATGCATGACTCAGCTGTTTTTCTTTTGCCTTTTTGTCAGTTCTAAGTGCTACGTGCTTACAGCCATGGCCTATAATCGCTATGTGGCCATCTGTCAGCCTCTGATGTATATGGTAGTCATGTCCCAAAAGGCTTGTTCCCTTCTGATGCTTGCTTCACATGTAATGGGCTTTGCTACTGCCACTGTCCTGCTACTTGGTATCTCCCTCTGCTTGCCTGATACTGAAAAACTGAAAAACTGAGATTAGATCAGGAACCTCTTAGCATTTTTCCACAAATGTGTGTCTTCACTGAACTCCTGAGAGCTTTTATTGGAAGCCCAGTGTTTGAATGTCACACAGGGTGTACATGTGATAAGTGCTCAAGCAGTGCAAAAGGCATTGGGTGGGCCAGTCTCCGCCCAAGGCTGTGAGGACTGGCACAATGGCAGACCTCCTTTGATGTTTGCAGAAATAAATGGCGGGGGGACTTCACCTCCTCTGGCATCCCAAGGACAGGTTGTCTGATCTTCCATCCAGAGCAGACTGCAACCTCCTCAATCCTCTACATCTCAAAGTACAAAGAGATCTGTTAATTTTTTGTGAGTCAATTGACTAGAGCCTGTTGACTAGTAGTGAGTAGAGCCTATTGTACATCAATGACAATGGGAGGGGGGCACTACGACATGGTTTATATCTGCTGCTTGGTTCTTTCTCCCCACATCTTTTCCTTGTCACCTTCCTTTTGTTTTGTTCTTTCCTTTTCATTTTATTCTGTTGTCATGGAGCATTTCTACTCTAATGTCTAATGCCTGTGCTTTTCTCTTGATGAACTGTAACTTTGTGTTTTTATTCATGATGTGAAGACTCAACTTCAGTTCTTTCTGATAGAGCACTGGAGTGATGTCTTTTGATATCTTAAGATGACATAACCAACAATTTTTTTCTCATATGTCTTATGTTTCCAAGGAAAGACAGTGAGTTTATTGTTTTCTAAGTTATCACTCAAAAGGTGCTTAGCTTCATTTATTGCTCAAAAACCAAAAATTAAGCAACAAAAGAAAGTATTACATTGAACTTAGAAAGGCTAGTGTTGTAACCAGAGCTCAGATACTCTTAGTCATATTAGAGAAAGAATCTGAGCCCTTATCCCTGTGTCACATGTATCAGTTCAAACCAGATAAGCAGCAACTTCTAATCACATATGAATTCTTCAAGATTCATTTGAAAAATCTGTACATATATTGTACATACATATATAATATGTATGTCTTTGTCTGTATATAATATGTATGTATATACCTACATTTTTTTATATTTATGTACCTACTTATTGTCTTTTTTCCCATATAACAACACCACTCTCATCACCTTTCATCTTGTTACACAAAATATTTACTCCTTTTTTATCAAATAATTTATTTAATATTCATATATAAATATATATAAATAAATGGTATGTTTGTATAAACAATGCAGTTTTCCTAATAATTTTAAAGAACATTGAAGCATGAGGTAATACTTTTCAAAACAGCATTCATGTCTGGTGATGGGTGGAGACTGTGACTGTCTGGAAAATGAATGACAAAGGAACATGAGTGAAGGTTCTGCAATGATGATGTGATGTTTGTCTTTCTCTATCTATCATTTCACTCTGTTCCAAGGAGTTTCATTCAATTTTTAGAATTTAATTTGCATAATAAACTTATGCATTGCAACATATTTTCTCCACCCATATATGCATTGTTAGGAACCTACACTGATTTCATAACTCAGCTAAAAAGAATAGTTTATTGATAACACGGATGGGTGGGTATTTCAATTGGATGTTGACTAGGTTCTGTGAATACATACCCAGGAGTAATCTAACTGGGTCACATGGCAATTCTGTTTGAATTCTTGAGGAACCAGTGCAGTATTCTATAGTGACTGAAATACTTTATATTTACACTAATTTTGTATAAGGGTTCTTTTTCCTGATGTCATAGCCATAAGTACCAGTTTGGGATAGTTAAAAATTTGGTGAGCTCAGTGGCTGATTAGACGGTGCAGGAATTAAGAGTAGGATTGCTCTTTCAGAGGACGAGGACCCCATTCCATTCCAAGCACTCATATGGAAGCTAACAACCACCTTTAACTACAATTCCAGAGGATCTAAAACCCTCTTCTGATCTCCAACTGCATTGCATGACACAGGTACACTGCCTATATAAAGCATTACACTCATACACATATAATAAAAACAATATTATTTTAGCTCTACCACTCAGGCACACAAAAAATTGTGTTTTATGATTCTCATTTGCTGCTACATAGAATAATATGAAATTGTAAATATAAATAAATATGGATTAGAGAAATTATGTTATTTATCATAGTAACACTGTAATGAATCTCAAAAGACTGAATTTAAACTCAGAGAGACTTGACTGCCTATGTATGTTCTTTAATTTCTTTGTCACAAAATTTCTTCTGATGAATTTTATATTATTGTAATATAATCCCAGAAGGATTGCAGGAAATCCCTAGAAACAGAAAATAATTATGTCTCTGTCCTCTCTACTTGTAGAGCAGAAGAGTCTATAATGAGGATAATTCGCAAAAGAGCCATCAAAACTCTATCATGGGTGGTAGGTACTCCTGAAAGGAAACTTTAAATTGAGTAGAATTTTGAATCTCCAAAGATCCAATGTTAAGTTGAAGGTACCTCTCGTAAACAGGCTTTAAAATTTCTAGCCTCAAGGGATTCATGAAACCTGGGATGAAATCAAAGAGGAGAAGAATTTTACGATCTGGTTCTTTAAACAGATTTTCGTTTGAGTGGGGTGATGCTTTATAAGTTCCTATATAGGTGATTTTTTGCCTCACGTACATGAAGAGAAAAAACTGGAGAAATTCTTATATAGAAATGAATTCATATTTTCCAGTACATCTTTTTTGGGGGACTTCAGAGATAGATCTTTTCTGATGTTGTTATCTCTTTTATCATCAGAAACTCAAACTCCTTAGGAAATTGAGAAGGAAGAGGTTTTGTCCGTCAACAACAGTGGACATCTAGAGCAAAGGTGAGCAATGATTCATTTTGTCTGGAGTATCCTTTGAAATACAAAGCTATATAAATCAGGGGTACAAGAACATAGGCCACTTGTTTATTTATTTATTCCAAAACCTTAATGAAGGTAAAAGAATGGAAGAAATGTTCACAATTGTTGGGAGTTCTATCAACATTATCTCAGGAAAGACACATCTGTATCATGGGTTGGGAAGGAGAAAAAGTGTAGTCATATTTTTTGAATGCCTTGTTGTGTTTCTTCAGGCAACCCTGAGTTTGGAAGCCATCATCTCTAGCTTTTACTGTGGGGTAAAGCAGAGGATTCCTTGTTAATATCACCAGGAAGTGATGTTCCTACAGATCCAAAAGTGAGGAGAATGACTATGGAGAATGACTCTTCAGTGACTGAGTTCATTCTTATTGGATTAACAGATCAACCTGAGCTCCAGCTACCTCTGTTTGTCCTGTTCTTAGTGAACTACATAGCTACTGTGATTGGAAACTTGAGTTTAATGAGCCTAATTTGTCTGAATTCAAATCTTCATACACCGATGTATTTTTTTATCTTCAATCTTGCTTGCATTGATTTCTGTTATTCTTGTGTCTTTACCCCTAAAATGTTGATGAGTTTTGTTTTAGAGAAGAATGTTATTTCCATTACAGGATGTATGACTCAGCAGTTTTTCTTCTGCTTTCTTGTCAATTCTGAGTGCTATGTCCTGACAGTCATGGCCTATGATCGCTATGTGGCCATCTGTCAGCCCCTGATGTACATGGTAGTCATGTCCCGAAAGGCTTGTTCACTGCTGATGTTTACTTCATACTTGATGGGCTTTGCTACTGCCATTGTCCACATTGAGTGTATAATAGGGCTCAATTTTTGTGATTCCAACATCATCAACCACTACATGTGTGACACTCTTCCCCTCCTTGAACTCTCCTGTGGTGACACCCATGCCAGTGAGCTTATGAGTTCTCTCTCTGTGGCTGTAGTTGTCTTTCTAACTAGCCTCATTATTATATCTTCCTATGTTTTGATTCTAATTAATATCATACATGTATCATCATCTAAAGGATTTTCTAAAGCTATGAGCACCTGCAGTTCTCATATAATAACCCTTGCCCTATTCTACACATTTGCTGTGCTTGCCCACATCAAATCATCATCTGCAGACTCTCTTGTTCAGGTGAAATTTTTCTCTGTAGTTTACACCTTTGTTCTGCCATTGCTGAATCCTCTAATTTACAGCCTGAGGAACAAGGATGTCAAGTTTGCTGTCAATAGAACACTGAAGAGACTCAGAATCTGAGTGAAATTTTCATGCTTCCATAGTCCATATTTCCAACCTGGGTTTTTCTCCTCTCTACTTTTTCTCTCTATTGTCTTCTTTCCTTTTCTTCAGTCATGGAGGTTTTCCATTCTAATGTTTTTTTTTTTTCCTTTTTCTCTATGAGCTGAAGTGGTGTAGGATTTTTCATGATGTGGATACTCATCTCCAGTTTGAATGTTCCCCCAGTTTATTCCTGCTACTCGTAACAGGCAGAGACACTGGGGTAGTGGTTTGTCATTTCTGATAATTACTTTGCCAAATATTTTTCCTCGTAGATCTCTTGAGTCCAAGGGAAGACAGGGAGTTCATTACTTTCTAAATAACCAATTATATTTTGCTTTTTGGATCGACTTTTCCATTTACTTCTTGTTTCATTGTGTTTTATTTTCTTATATATTCATGAAAAGAGAAGTTGATGATAGAAATTGTGGACATGTAAAGTCATTAATTTTCCACACCTTTCAGTGTTTTGTAAAGACATCTCTTATTTTAATTTTTAAATCTCATATCTGTAATGAGATTGATATTTTCTTGGAGTAATATTCAATTTTTTGGATATTTAAGAACGAATTGGGCATCTTTTGCCCAAGTTTTTCTCAGACTGAAATGATAATTCATTCATGAACTGATAGATTATTATAAACATCATTGGAATTATCACTAGTTTTCTTTTGTGGATTATGTCTGTGGTCATTTTAAGAAATTTATAGAATGACCCATACGTGACTTAGAATCCTGTGAGCAACCTTCATCCTTGTCTGGTATCCCTGTCACCATTCATCCAAAAAGCTTCTGTTGCAACAGACAGACACTACTACCTAGTACCACAACTGGTCACACACAGAGATTGTCCATGCTTAAGAGGCACATCTACAATGCAGCTTGTACAACCAAGACTTAAACAACATGTAACAGAGGGTAAATAATCACTATTAAATCTCTAAACTCTCATTAATGAAGCTCCCTCATGCAACAGAGGGCCAGTAACAGAAAAGCTCACAAATGGCCAAAGAACAGAGATTAGAAATCTGAACAGTGTGGGTCCATGGACAGGACACTTATAATAAGTTTCACTTACCGAAGGCTCAGGGATCATTATGGAAGAGGGATGGAAGACTTTAATAGCCAGTGAGGTGTGTGATCATATGGAAATAAATTCCTACAAGTTCCTTTGACCATGCTCATATGAACCTACAGCAATGGTTTTGGCATGCTTAAGACCCATACAAACTCAAACAGACAAAAGTTCAGCAAGGAACTGGAGAAATTGGTATCAGCGTACCCCAAACTTTGCTGAAGAAACATTGGCCACAATTACTGTTGACTGAGAATGAACCAATCTTCCTTAAGTGAGGGATTCAGAGAGGTGGACTGGACTTCACTGGATGAACCTGCACTGAGGAAACTTTAGTGAAACTCAGTTGACACAGCAGACCTTAACAGAGATGAATGAATGTATGTATTTCAGTCGAGGAACTCTGGAGATGCTGGTGGGGGAGGAATTTAAAGATGATTATGATATATTGAGATATTCTGTATCAAATACAATAATTCAATTTAAAAATAAATATAACTATGAATACTTGAATCTTAATTATATTAGAAACTTGGCAATTCATATTTCATGGACTATTTGCCCTCAGTGTCTTTAGTAGTCTGAGAACAGTTTTTCTTATGGTTATGCATATATAAATTTTCATTTTATTTTAATTAAATACTTTTTGTTCCAAATAAAGTAAATATTCCCCCAAAAGTTGCTGAAAGAAAAGAATATAAGAGGAAACACAATATGAGTATGTATTCATGCTGAGCTTATAAATTAAAAGTTTCCAAATGAAATTGAGATTCACCTGATGTGATCAATGTGAGGGGATTGGCAAATCAGGGGTATCATAGGTTTTAAGTTCATTCTTGAGCTTCTGAAAGGTATAAGGGAAAGAATTTTTAGTCTCTCAGTTTGTTATTTGTTTTCTAACATTCCCCTTTCGAAGGGGTAACCCTAAAATCTTTAGGAATCAGATAGGAGCTCCCAAATACATTAGACATATTTGGCCTTTGATATAGAGTAGTCTGCTAAAGGACAGTTTTTGTTTTTGGAGGTCTTTTTACCCTAAACTGCCTAGCAAATTCTGCCTCCTGTTCTCATCACATTACACTCTGAAGCGGTCACTCTAATTGCCTATAGGGAATTAGGACGCTGACCACTCTTGGCTGCTTTATGCTGAACAGAGTTGTAGGTTGTGGCAATTGGGGTACTCTTTCAGTGAGTCTATCTAAAGACCCCTGAATTGAAACTGTTAGTTGTAAGGAGAAAAATGTCCTTGACTGGTACCTGGAAGATGATATAACACATTTAGAATAAGGAAGATTTCAAATGGTCAATTCAAAGTCCATTAGAAATTCTTGCTTAAGGACTTTCAAAGGCTTCCATTTTGGGTTCCTCTTTGTTTTTCTTTTTGACTGCCAAGGCTGAACTTGAGAGTCTTGAAGTCAGGATTTGTTTTCAGGCACCTGGATAGGCTTCCTGGAGTGGCTAGAGTCAGAGTAAGTTCCCTCACAAATGGCTTCTAGAAAGGGAGAGAAAAGAAACTAATCATTTAATTTTGGGGTTAGAACAATGGCAGACTTGCCTTTTTTGGCCACAGATATGCACTGCAATGTTAAAGTAGGCCAAGAATAGAGTATTACATCTCAGTGGCATTTTCTTATTAAGAGCAAAATCATTAGTGAGAAATTTTGTAAATAACATCTTATATAAACTTAAACCTAATGTCTGTGAAGTGTAATTCCTTATAGTCTTAAAGAAGCATATTAATCACTTAATTTTTTTGGTTATACTTACCTGTTGAGTGTTTATAGTGATATAATTTGGCCCAAATAAACCAACTTAATTTTACTCTTAAGGTCAGTTGAATATCTGTTCCTCAGGGATGTCACATGGGCTTGAGAGGAACCGCTGGCCCCATAGACCTTTGTTTTACCAATTCGATCTATGTGAAGATAAGTCAGAAGGTCTTGCTGGACCATAGCTTCACACAGATGTATCAAAGAAACATTTTCCTGTTTGCAGACTGGACACAGGCTTGAGTCCTTCTAGTGGGGTTTCCACCACCTCCCTGAACATGAGGACAGGTGACTCATCACAGTTACAGGACATTTCAATAGATGCCCCATAGTCCCCTGGAACTTAGTTGACCTTGGAGGGCAAGAGATAAAAAATTATTCTTTTAAGTCCCTCTGACCAGATTAGAGGCCTCTAAATATATAAATATATAAATAACCCCTGAAGTTTAGTTCCACCAATACTGAACTATTAATTACTATATGTAATGTAGCTAAAGCTTGGACAAAAGGCAACCATTTTTTAATAAGCCTTGACTAGACATATATTTTGTTCCTTAAAGTATTTGACTGATCCATACTTTAGAAATGTTAAGACTATTTAGATATTATTTATCTAATGCTTCCAATATTATAACATATAAGTTCAGATCCTTAATCACTTGTGTAGACTTTCTTATCCAAAAACCCTATTTAATTATATATATGATATATAATACGTATTTATATATAATATATAAAATACATACATATTTTTTTCACCTTCACATTTTCTTTTCTTAAGATCATGACATGTAATTACATGAAGGAAAATTCTCTTCCTGGGTGTACTAAGTCATGTTTTTTCCCTTTCTAAGGCTCTAGTATCAAACCAATGTTTGATCATATTTAAGTTCAACCTGGGGAATGAATGACTTTACTCATACAAATGGTTGAGGTATTACTAACAGGTATATAGGTGACCTGAGAGTAGATGTACTGTAAAGTCTTTATCTAGCATGGATGTTGACTTTTCTATAACTTAATGGATCTAGTCCTTTCTTTTAGCCTTCCCCAAATTTCCTCCCCAAATGCAGGGGACCATTTGTGATAAGAGCAAAATTACATACAGCTGGATGGGAAGAGTGGATGGATACTCAGGTGAGGGTGCAGCTTACTCCTCCTTCAGTGGAAGTATACAACCATTAACAAACCCAACTGTGTGAGAATCTCTTGCTTTTCTATAATTCCATCAAGAATCTAAAAATGACAACCAAAGCAAAAACATAAATTGCAAAAGGATTAGGACCTATGATTAAATGCCTGTGGTCCAGGGAATTCCCAGATTATCATGATCACCTGGAGTACTAAAGAACCAGTAAATTCCTGCGTGTGGCTTTTTGAACCATGCCATGTGTCTGGATTAAGATGTTGGCAAATCAAGCAGGTCAACCCCATTTTGAAAATTTCATCCAAGGTGGCAGTCAGGTGATGTGACTTTCATCATATTAATGAAATTACACACATGAGATATGGAGACCACATCACATGGTTGCCTCTCTCCTAGTAAGGGCACGAGCCATGATGGTGAACAAGTACATGGTATATAATAGAAATCTCTTTTTACTTTTAAAAGGCACCCAGTTAAATGAGGTTCTTCTCATAGTTTTGTCCACAATCTCTTCACTGAGAGATACACATTGTAGTGGGAAAAGGAGGAAATGAGGATTTTTCAGGAATCTACATGTGCAGTTGTGCTAATTGCAGACCATACTGTGTATCTCCAGACAACCTCAAGCTTGGAAGCAGTACTCCCTCTGTGTCTCTGAATCATAAACTCCAGGCTTCCATCACCTTTGATTGCTGTTTCTACAAATGCCACCCATGAAGAAAATGGCTACCAAAAATGACTCTTCAGTGACTGAGTTTATTCTTATGGGATTGACAGAGGAACCTGAGCTCCAGCTGCCTCTGTTTGTCCTAGTGTTGGTGAAATACACAGTCACACTGATGGGAAACTTGACTTTAGTTAATGTTATTGGCTTGGATTCTCAGCTTCACACTCCCGTGTACTTTTTTCTCTTTAACCTGTCTTGCATTCACTTCTGTTATTCCTGTGCCTTTACCTCCAAAATGCTGATGAGTTTTGTTTTAGAGAAGAACACCATCTCTTTCACAGGATGCATGACTCAGCTGTTTTCCTTTACTTTTTTCGTCAGCTCTGAGTGCTATGTACTGACAGTCCATGGCCTATGATCGCTATGTAGCCATCTGTCAGCCTCTGCTGTACATGGTTGTCATGTCTCCTAGGATTTGTTCTCTGCTGATGTTTGGTTCATACTTGATGGGCTTTGCTGGTGCCATGGCACACACTGGATGCATGATCAGGCCCAACTTTTTTGACTCCATCATCATCAACCACTACATGTGTGACATCTTCCCTCTGCTCCAACTCTCCTGCAGCAGCATCTTTGCCAACAAGCTCCTGAGTTCTGCTCTTGTCACCAATGTGGTTGTTGTATCTGCGACCATTATCCTATCCTCATATGCTTTGATTCTCTTAAATATATGCCAAATAAAGGTTGGTCCAAAGCCAGGGGCCCTTGTGGGTCTCACATATTACTGTTTGTCTCGTCTATGGTTTGCTCACTTATATTAAGCCAACATCTGCTGGGACTGTGGACCAGGGGAAAATTTCCTCAGTGTTTTACACTCTTGTGGTGCCCATGATGAATTTTCTTATTTATAGCCTCAGGAATAAAGATGTCAACTGGCTCTGAAGAACACCATGAAAATAATCTCAAACAAATGCAATCATCTTGCTTCCTTTTGCCCATAGGGGCTTTGAAGATTCATTTGTGTTTGTAATGTTATTCTTTATTAAATTTTCTATTCATTTAAAATATTTTATTTAGTAATTTATTCTATGCATATGAGTGTATTGGTGCTTCACAAAGAGAGCATCTAATAAGAGCCCAGAATCTAGTTACTCTGGGAGTACATTACATTTTTAGCTTCCTTGTTTTCAGACTTTTGAGTATACATTAAATTTGTTCTCGTATTCATGTTCTTCCTAAATTCTTTTGAATCTGTCCCAAATTCATTTCTTATGTGATTAGAACATCTGAGACACCTGGCATAAAAACAAGACAATGGAGAGTTGATCACAGTCAAACATGATCCTCTTGAGGACAGCCTATATGATCCTATTTCAAGACATTACTGATCCCACATTCATAATATTAACTGTGGCTTTAGATTTTTATATTTTAGATGGATTATGTGATTTGAATTAGATGTGTTTAGACTATGGGCTCTAATTATTCTTCACTGCAATGTCAGTACCATGCTGATACAGCAGAATTTGTAACCCAATTACCTGAGTTGCAATACTATTTATGGAACTCCTTACAATACCCAGAGAAATACTTTTATTTACAACTATTGTATGTGGTGATAGGGAGGAAAGCATTGAAATTAACTAGGTAGGGGCTGAAGATGCTGTTTATTCTCTACTACACATTACAGAACCACCACAAGACAGACCTAATTCAAATGTCACTTGTTCCAAGGCACTTGATTTATCTGTGTAACAATGTGGAGGTCAGAAGAAAAGATGGCATCTATGAGTCTCCTTTTCAATGTTTAGTACATTTCTAAAATATGAAAAACCAATTTAGTGGCATAACACTCTATTGGTAGCTCATTGTTATATTTAATAATCTTATTGTTTTTATGGCGTACTGAAATTTAACACTCTGACTTACATATGCTGTTCAAGAATATAATAAGCAACACAAATCTTTTCAATGAGAATATTTCATAAAAATGAACCAATATGATTTAAAAAAAAAAAAGGTCAGAGGATTCTATGGTTCCATAGTTAAGAAGTTTCTAGTCCTATTCTTTCAGCCTCACTGTACAGCACTTTAAGTACTGTGGTCTCATTGGTCTGAAGGTGTTCATTGCTCAGATCATAGGAAAGCTACAAGTTGTGGGTGAGCGTGTTCCTGGACAATTGTCTTGTCAAGCTGTGCAAGCTTAATGAGAAGGTTGGAAAAGTAGACAAGTAACAACTATACCCTGGAGACCAGGTAGTTCTGCTGGGAAATTGTGCATTGAGAAGAACTTTGAATCTCAAAAGACACAGTGGCATTGGTTGTAAAAAATAAGCTCAGTGATTTCTGCCCTCAAGGGGCTCATTCAATGTGGTAGAAAATCATAAAGAAGAGAATCAGTGTCTATACTAATAACATAGGGTTTTCTCCTATGTCCTGGCTTTCAGAAAGATATTCTCATTTGAGTGAATTGGTGTTTTAGGACTCATATAAGAGATCTTTTTCCTTTGTGTAGGTGAAATGATTCTTCTGGTCAAATTCTCAAGTAGAGATCGTGTTATATCCACCAGCATTTTTCTGAGAAAGTCACACATATACCTTTACTAGTGTCCATTGCCTGATCAATTATTACCAGTTTTGACCCTTTAAGAACAGTGAAGAAGACATCATGAGCTCCAGTAGCAGGGAGTGCTATGGATGAACAAAGGTGAGGACTGATTAATATTTGCCTTGACTATTTCCTTTCAAATCCATAACTATGTTAGTAATAGGGTCTAGAGAAAATTACTTACATATAAGTTTATTCAAACTTAGCCTTTAGTAAACTCAAGGAAAAAGGAAGGAAATGATCCAGACACTTTTGCATTTTATCAGCATCTTTTCTGGGCACATGAAGCTATTATGAATGACGGGAAGAAGGAAGTGGTGATTCATCAAGAACTCACATGGGTAATTGTGCTCTGTGCATGCCTTCCTGTGTAGTCAGTAAACGAAAGACACGAAAAGCAGGAACTCCGGCTTTCCCTCTGAAGTGAAAGATGTTACTATAACATGTACTCTGATTTCTACAGATGCCACCCAAGAAGCAAATGGCTTTAGGAAATGACTCTTCTGTTTCTGAGTTCATTCTTATGGGATTGACAGACCAACCTGAGCTCAGGTTGCTTTTGTTTTTCCTGTTCTTGCTGAACTATACAGCCACTGTAATGGTAAACTTGAGTTTAATGAGTCTCATTTGCTTTAATTCAAATCTTCATACCCCTTTGTATTTTTTATCTTCAATTTCTCCTGCATTGATTTTTGTTACTCATTTGTCTTTACCCCCAAAAGGCTGATGAGTTTTTTTTTAGAGGAGAACACCATCTTCACAGGCTGCATGGCTCAGCTGTTTTTCTTCTGCTTTTTTGTCAACTCTGAGTGTTGTTATGTGTTGACAACCATGGCCTATGATCACTATATAGCCATCTGTAAGCCCTTGTTAGAAAACTCTATTATGTCCCCTAAGATATGCTGTCTGCTAATGTCTGCTGTATACTTGATGGGGTTTGCTAGAGCAGTAGTTCACACGGGGTTTATGATTAGGCTCAATTTTCATTCAATCAAAGTACTCAGCAAGCCAAAGTACTATATTTCAGTTTTAAATTTAATGAGCCCCAAAAGAACCTAGGTTGGCATAGAATGTTCAATGGTCAAGAATTATTTGTTCCCTGTACCACAGAACAAGATCACATATTGCATATATCTGATTTACTTACATACATGCAAGCAAACACTCATATACCTAAAATAAAATTAATAAATCAGAAAAGGAAAAGAATACAGAACAGTACAAGAAGTACTGAAATCTACCACCTTTTCCTATGTCAAACATAGTTCTAATACATTATATAAATCATCAAATTTTATTACTGCAATTAGACAACAACATAGCTACTTAGTTTCATTTCACTATTATTTTTATTGCTATTACCATTTATTATTATTCAGTTCTTGGATTGAAACTATAGCCTTACACAGGCAAATTAAGAGTTCTAGCAATGGGTCAAATAACCCATTCCATTTTGTATGAGAATAATTTGATAAATATACATAATAATATGGAGAAACAGATATAAATGAGATTAAGAGAAGTTAAATCACTTTTGTATAGTTTCAGAGGTAGTTGAAAAGTTGGGTGTATATTCAACCTTATTCAATTTCCTGCCTTTATATTTTCAAACTCTCTTACAAATCTTTGTAACTAATATTTAATGTAATCCCAAGGAGGTGTAGGTGAGAACGAGAAAAGTATAGTAAGTCCAGAGCCTGTCTCTTGTAGCGTTCCATAGGCCATTTGTGAAGCAAATAATGAAAGAATTCTGAAAACTATGTCTTGGGAATGAGGTATACCCAGTGGCAAATTATAATTTTAATTCTCAAAATAGTCAATGTTAAGTTTACGGCCCTGGTTGAGTAATTTCTATTCTCAAGGGTTTCATGAAACATAGTAGGAAATTGTAAAGTAGAGAATAATTATCCATTTATCCTGCTAGTGAATCTCCTTCACTTATTTGCCCCTAAAAGAGATTCTTATATGAGTGGTAAGAAGCTTGGGAGGATCTATAAGATCCTTTGATTTTTGTGTCTCTGAAAAGAGCCTTCTATACCAGTTCTCACATAGAATTCTGTCCTAAATACCATTGTGTGTCTTCAATCAGATCACAGATATATCTGCATTGATAGATTTTGTCTGCCTCTGTGTTAGTAATTTGACCCTTTCATGTCACTGAGGTGAAAAACTCAGGAGTAGCAGTAGCAGTGGAAGCTCTGGAGAAAAGGTGAACGATGAATTCTTTTGTCTTGACAAATTTCCTTCAAGTGGGATTTGGAAAATACCTCTTTTCAGCCCTTCTTTTTCTTTTTAGTTTCCAGAAAGTTTTAATGTTCTTATCTCCAAGTCAAATTCATACCACATTAAGTATAACAGGTGTTGGAGGATTTGTTCTGTTTGTTTGGTATGACAGTTTCTTTTTCTTTTCTTTTCTTTTTTATTGGATTTTTGTGTATTTCATATAGAACATATCTTAGTCAACTTCATACCCCTTTCTCACTGGCACCTGCCCAAAGACCCACCCACTAGAATTCATGCAATCTGTCATTTGTGGGAAGGCCTATCGTGTCAAGTTAGTGTCCCAAAACTTCCCTCAGTGCAAGCTCATCCACTGGGGTCTATTCAGCATATCTAGAGTCCCTCCTTTTAAAAAGATGAGCTCTTCCTCCTCCAACATAAATCAGCTGCCAATAGTTCTTCAACTAATATTGGTGCTTGTTGTCTATTTCCACATTTCTCTGCCTAATTTTTTCTTCTGAGTTTGCATCAGTCTTATGCATTCAGCCTTAATTCTTAGCAAATACAAAGGAAAAGAGTAAATGGTGATCAGATATATTCAAAGCTCTGACTGCATTCCCACATTCTCTGTGCTCCTAGATACACATCACAGTGGGGAAAGGAGAATGTGGACTTCCTTTAGAAATCAACACGAGCAGTTGTACTATATGTTTTGTGTAGCAGCTCCCGCTATACCTTTGAATCCAAAACCCCTGCTCACGTCACTTTTGATTGCTGATTCTACAGATGACACTATGAAGAAAATGGCTACTGAAAATGACTCTGCAGTGACTGAGTTTATTCTTATGGGACTGACAGAGAAACCTGAGCTCCAGCTGCCTCTGTTTTTCCTAGTCTTGGTGAGCTACACAGTCACACTGATGGGAAACTTGACTTTAATGAATCTTATTTGCTTGAATTCTCACCTTCACACTCCCATGTACTTTTTCCTTTTTAACCTGTCTTGCATTGACTTCTGTTATACCTCTGTCTTTACCCCCAAAATGCTGATAAATTTTTTTTTTAGAAAACACCATCTCCTTCACTGGATGCATGACTCAGCTGTTTTTCTTTTGCTTTTTCGGTTGTGCTGAGTGTTATGTACTGACAGCCATGGCCTATGATCGCTATGTAGCCATCTGTAAGCCCCTGTTATACAACTCTATTATGTCCCCTAAGATATGTTGTCTGCTAATGTCTGCTGTATACTTGATGGGGTTTGCTAGTGCAATAGTCCACACAGGGTTTATGATTAGGCTCAATTTTTGTGATTCCAACAAAATCAACCACTACTTGTGTGCCATCTTCCCCCTCCTGCAGCTCTCTTGCACCAGCACTTACATTAATGAGCCTGTGAGTTCTGCTGTGGTTGGTACAGTTATCATTTTTTCTTGCCTCATTATCATAATCTCATATGCTATGATCCTCTTCAATATCATTCTTATGTCATCAGCTAAGGGTTCGTCCAAAACCATGGGCACTTGTGGATCTCACATAATGACCGTTGGTCTGTTCTATGGATCAGTGTTGTTAGCTTACATCAAGCCATCATCTGCTGAGACTGCGGATCAAGGGAAATTTTTCTCCGTATTTTATACCCTTGTAGTACCCATGCTGAATCCACTCATTTACAGCCTCAGGAACAAGGATGTCAAACTGGCTGTGAAGAAAACCTTGAAGAGAATCACAGACTAATTTAGTCATTGCTTCCTTATGCCCTGCCTCCTTTGCTTTAATGTTTCCTTTCTTCCTCACTTATCATTGTTATTCTTCTGGTTGTTCTATTCCTCATCCTGTTGTCATGAAAAGATTTCTTCTGTAAACTCTTTTTCTTCCCTTACACAATATAACTACATGTACTTTTTAAATTTAGATATCTAGTTTCAATTTGTCTATAACATTGTTTTCATTGACTGAGATGCTTTGAATGAGAAGTGTCCCCCACAGACTTAAGTATTTGTATATTGCTCATTTCTTTTCATACTTTTAAGAAATTGGGCGTAGTTGGCTGAAGTACATTGCTGTGGATAGACTTCAAGTGTTCATATCCTTGCCCAGTGTTTCATAAATTTCCTCACAGCGGTCCCGGTGCTCATCCTCACTCCGCCCTCCATGTCTGAACCGACTGACTGAATAGAAAATGCTCCTTTAGAGAACTGATTTATTTCAGGTGAGCTGTAAAGACATTGTTACCAGTGATTCATCCGCCTGAAGCCGCCATAGGGGTAGCGAGCGAGTCTCTCTGCCCCAGGCACAAAACCCTTTGTCGTGGGGCTTGATTTGGTCCCAGCCCTCGGCCGTTAAAGTTTGTGACAGCCACGCTTCGGTTCGTTTCACTCACATGATCCTTAAGACGGTGTGGCCTTGGCACGCTGGCTCCTGGGTTCTGGCCTTCTGTGTGGGCCTGGGAGTCAGGGCATTTTTCTTCCGGCATGGATACAATCTCTGGCGTCCCCTGAGAATCACTGACATGTTCCTCCTGCTTACTCCCTGCCTCCCTCCTCCCTTATTGGTCAGAGGGCTGCCTTGGAAAAAAATTCAGAGAGGACTCTGTTCCCCCTACATCCAGTCAGCTCTCTTTCAACTCTTCTCCCTCCTGCTCTACCAGGGTGGACTCCTTTCCCTCTGGAAATATAAGCCCAGCAAACTCTCCTTTCTATTGGATGCTTTGTTTTGGCCGTTTTTGTCACATCAACAGAAGAGTAACTAATACATTTGTCCTGGGTGTCAGGACAAATTCAAGCCCATATGAGAAACTTTGAGGTCTTTGTCTCAAAAAAAATAAGTAAAAATAGGGCTTGGGATATAGCTCAGTGGTAGAGTGTCTGATTAACATATTTGAGGTTCTCGGTTCAGTTTTCAGTAATACACACACACACACACACACACACACAGGCAGAGTGTTTGAAAGGTTCTGGTGTGCTACCAATATTTGATTTAAAAAACCCCAATGCCATTACAAGATGGATGTGTCATGAAAACTGGCTATACTGTATGTTCTAATACACATACATTTATAAGACAACTTTTAAAATAAAATAATGTTATGAAACACGGAATGTGAATTTAAGCAAATAATACTTTCATCTTAATCTAACATTAAGAATAAAGTCCCAAGTATAGTGCAACAACCTTTGTATTACAGAATAAATCTTACAGAGGAGAAGCGGTAGAGATATTACAAAACTACAGACAAATCTACACAGAGTAGAGGCCAGGCTTGTTCTTATACCTAAGGAGGGTGAGGAGAATTTCTTCAAGTTCATTATTACACAAGAGTTTTGGGGATTCCAAATTCTTGTTCCACAAAAACAGACATATAAGACCAATGAAATAAAAGAGAAGACTCAAAACTGAGTGCATACATTTTCAACCACATGATACTTGACAGAAATGCAAAGAAAACACAATGGAGGAAAGACAACATCTTCAACAAGTGGTGCTAACAAAAGTTAATCTCTACCTGTGTGAAGGATGAAATGAGGCCCATACATTATCATCTGTACAAAATTCAATTCTAAAATGATCAAAGACCTAGGTGTGAAACCTGAAATGCTGAAACTGTTAACAGAAAATATAGGCAGTTCCCTACAAGATATTGGTGTAGGGAAGGACTTGCTAAATTGGATAGCAGTTGCACAAAAATTAAAGTTAATAATTGATAAGCGTGACTTCATTCAACTAAAATCTTCTGTAGAGCAAAGGAAACATCCAATAAAGTGAGGAGGAAGCACACCCTGTGGGAGAAAATCTTCATCAGGTTTATCTGACAAAGGATTAATACCCAGAATATATAAAACTCAAAATACAAAGAATCAAGAAAAGAAATGACCAAGTTGAAAGATGAGCTATGGATGTGAATATAGAATTCTCAAAAAAAATGCCATTGACTAAGAATCAGCTTAAAATGTGCTCAGCATTGCTAATAATTAGAGAAATGTGAATCAATACCATTTTAAGATTTCATCTTTCCCAGTAAGAATGGAAGTTCATCCTTCTATCTCTACTGGGGAAGGTATTATCCCAAGTGTGAAAGAAAAGTTGCATAAAATTTTAAGTCCCTCAAGAGCTAAATATATCCTGACTCAGTGTGTGACTACAATTCTCTTTCAATTACCTTTTCTATTTAAATACCATTCTCTGGGGAAAAGGCTAAGTGTATTCCTTCCCTGTTTATAAGCAACTGAATTCTGCAATTAAACTCACACTGTATCTTCTCTGCCTTATCAAATGGGGAGGGAATGCTAATAATAAAAACAATTTCATCTACTTCTAGAAGAGACACAGAGTATTAATCACAACAATAGTATGCAATTGAGAATCATGTCTAGAGAAATTCAGACATGTAAATATAGACTACATCTTCTCAGAATTAGAGACTCTATAACCTTGGAATATGAAATCATTCTTACAGAAAAAGAGGCACAAACAGCCAAATAAGGAAACTCGAAGGTTTGAACTAAAAATGGTGAGTTTCTGAACACTATGTGTAGTAACCTCCTCTTAAACATGTGATGGCCTTTATTTAGCAACACTGTTCTTTATAGTATGCAATCTGGAGACTCCAGTGAAGCTGGCAGAAGAAAGTGTTCAGAGACTGTACAGAGATATTGCTGGCCACAGAAACTATAGCATCTCCGTTAGGGTTTCTTCATGGTCAGGACTCGACTGTAGCAGATTGATGATGCTTTCTGTGTCTGAAACAGTGAATACTCTCTTCAGGATTCACTCTTGTGATCTTAGCTTTGCATTAGACACATATTTTTCATTACAGCACAGCAGAAATGAATCTGCTATATCAGACTGCACTATGTTGCAAAGTCATCTGCTTCAGAATACATTAGTGTGTGAAAGACTCTAATGAAGTAAGAAATGTGATTAGAGAAGGTTGAATCCTTTCTACCGAATTCTTCTCCTTTATCTCTATGGCTTTTTTCCCCAGAAAACATGTTGAAATTTGAGCCCATTATTCACCTGTCTGTGTGATACATTGTTTGTTACTACACAGACTGATAGTGCTCAGAAGAGGGGAAAAGGAAGCAGTCCCAGCACACACTCACAGGTGGGGCAGGAAGTATGATTGGAAGATTGAACCTTCCTTTATTGTACAAATTCTTCATGTGATGAAAAGTCTCTTAGACAAGAATGGCTTCTGCAAATGTCTCTTTGGTGTCTGAATTCATTCTTGTAGGATTAACAGACAATCCTGATCTCCAAGTACCCTTGTTCTTTGTGTTTCTCACAATGTATATGGTCACTGCACTGGGAAATTTGGGTTTGATGATTCTAGTTTTGCTGAATTCTCACCTTCATAACCCCATGTACTTTCTTCTGTTTAACTTGTCCTTTGTAGACCTCTGTTATTCTTCTGTGTTTACGCCCAAAATGCTGATGATCTTCTTATCCAGGAAGAATGTCATTTCTTACATGGGTTGTATGGCCCAGCTATATTTCTTTTGTTTTTTTGTTGTTTCTGAATGCTATATCCTGACATCAATGGCCTATGATCGCTATGCAGCCATCTGCAACCCACTCTTGTATAACATTGCCATGTCCCCTAAAGTGTGTTTAAGTCTTATATTTGGCTCATACTTCATGGCATTTTCTGATGCCATAGCTCACACTGGATGCATGCTGAGATTGACCTTCTGTGATCGAAACACTATCGACCACTATTTCTGTGACATCTTTCCTTTGCTGCAGCTCTCCTGCACCAGCACCTATGTAAATGAGCTTGTAGCTCATGTTGTGGTGGCAATTAACGTCATTGTGCCCATGCCCACCATCTTTATCTCTTACTTTTTTATCATCTCCAGCATCTTCCGCATTAGTTCCACCAAGGGCAGGTCCAAAGCCTTCAGCACCTGCAGCTCACACATAATTGTTGTTTCTCTGTTCTTTGGTTCAGGTGCATTCATGTATTTCAAACCCTCCACAACTGGGCCTACAGATGAGGGAAAAATCTCCTCTGTCTTTTACGCCAATGTAGTTCCCATGATGAATCCATTAATCTATAGCTTGAGAAATAAAGACGTTAAATTTGCTCTGAGAAAAACCTTAACCATTTCCAAGTTTTGATAGGATATATGTTATTCCAGGCCTTTTCTGAACACACATGCATTTTGTATTTAAGTATAATATTTGAATGTTAGGCATTTATTGTATCTATTCCTTAGATAATATGAATACGTTTTCTACATTTAAGTTAAAATTTCACTTTATTTAGGTGGCAAAAGATATTGATGGTTGGGAAATTTAACATACAATACAAAATGTTGATGAATTAATATAGTATAAACTTTTTTCATTCATGTAAAGGAAATTTGAGTCATTTTTATTTGTTCATAGTATGTGTGGAGTACATCTTCTTTCTTTACCATTTACACAGGTTCATATGCATTGCAACATGTGTCCTATTGAAAAATAATGCTAAGAAAAATACTTCAGTAATTGCCCCTAAGAACATAAACATCTTTACTCAAAAATAGTTCTAAAATATAGTATATATATACATACATATATATATATATATATATAATGCGAATATAGCAGTAAATAATAGTAAGCGTGAAATAACAGTAGGGTGGCCTTTTTCCATTGTGTGTGGTTTCTTATTTTCAATTGTTCATGTGTAATTCAGAACATTGGGTTCTCTTCTACACATCCTTCCCTGAAGAGTAACATAATTCATTCAACTGTCAATGTCATGGATAAGCAAATATCTTTAAAGACTATTACATATGTTCATTTTAAATCTGTTTGCAATGCATTGCACTTCTTTTAGTATTTCACCTCTATATCCAACCATAGAATGCCTTATATTTTTAACATGCTTATTGTATGTGCATATGCTCAGAGTGGCTATGATTTAATGGTAATCAACAAAACCTGTATAATTTCCCATTTGTTTCAGATTTCAGATACATGACAGATTCAAGTAGATATGCTGTATCCTTGTTTTCTTAGTATTAATTTTATTTGGACATTTTCAGGTTTTAACAATTCAAGAAAAGAAGATCTACGACAGATTAGGGTAAGAATTAGTCCATGATCTATAGAGAAATAGAATGATTAAATATGAGCTGCTGTCTGCAGAGAAAATAATTCTGGGGTCTTGAAAATCACATTCTTTAAAGCCCAGAATTACCATATATTGATGGTATATTGAGTAATGAAGACTCCTCATACTGGGAAATGAAGATAGAGTATATTTGTGTGGTCCCAGTAGAGTAAGGACAGTAGAGTCAGGAGATAAACCACAAGTGGTCATTGACATGTTAGCAACAAGATTTCAGGAAGCAAAGAAAAGGATCCTGATTGTCATGGCCTATGATCACTATCTGGCCATCTGTCAGGCCCTGATGTACATGGTAGTCATGTCGCAAAAGGCTTGTTCCTTTCTGATGCTCGTTTCACATTTGATGGGCTTTGCTACTGCCACTGTCCATATAGGCTGTAAAATAAGGCTCAATTTTTGTGATTCCAAAATCATCAACCACTTCATGTGTGACACTTTCCCCCTTCTTGAGCTCTCCTGTGGGGGCACACATGCCAATGAGCTCATGAGTTCTGTCTCCTTGGCTGTAGTTGTCCTTGTATCTACTTAACTATCTTATCCTCTTGTACTTTGATTCTAGTTAATATCATTAATTTATCATCAGCTAAGGGATTTTCCAAAGCCATGAGCACTTGTAGTTCTCATATAATAGCCATTGCCCTTTCCTATGGATTAGGTCTGCTTTCTCATATCAAATCATCATCTGCAGAATCTGTTCAGAGGAAATTTTTCTTCATCGTTTACACCTTTGTTTTGCCCTTGCTGAATTCTCTCATTTATAGCCTGAGGAACAAGGATGTCAAGCTTGCTGTGAGGAGAACACTGAAGAGGCTCACAATCTGAGTGAAATTCTTGTTTTTCCTTGGTGTAGCAGCCCAGCTGTTGGGCCTCCAGCGCGCTGCAGTTCCGGCCCGCCCTTTTAGAGAGGGGTTGCACTTCCCCATGGGCCGACTGCACCAACTGCAGCTAACAGTTTGGGCCCCTGCCCCTGGCGATCACCCCCTCCTGGTCCTCCGCGGACAAGTCTGTGGTGGGGCGCTGCCCCCAGGCAAAAATGTCAGCTCCTGTCCAGCCCCAGGCAGGGCAGGTGCAAGCCGGCCCGCCTCCGGGCCTCTCGCAGGCTGCCGGGGGCCGGTGCTGGTGGCGCACTGGTCGGCCTTGCTGAAGGAGGCAGAGGCAGGAGGATCTGGAGTTCGAGGCCAGCCTGGGCTACACTGATCGGGTGTCTGCACACGATCCACTGGGAGCTGCAGACCGATGCAAGACGATTGCAACCGTAACCAACCGTTTTGGATGCAGCTGTCAAAGCCTCACCCAAGTCTGACAGCCTATCAAAATGGACTTTCCTGGCTGCAGTTTATGGGACAACAATCAATTGGTCCTTCACTCCCTTTTAGCCCTGCCCCTACCCTATATATGTTATTTTATAACCTTTAATAAATGAGATCCTGCTTGGACAGACTCCTGACTCTGTGTGGTTTTTTCTCTGGAGTGGAGAGGGTCTGGGTCGTGACACTCACCATCCCACTCAGCCCCTGGAGGAGGCTGGCTGGACCAACTTCTCCACCGCCCTACCTGCCGGCGATCCTTGCACCCTGCTACTTGATTTCTCTCCCTTGCTTGCCTGATGCTGAAAACTGAGATAAGACCAGGAGTCTCTTCGCATTTTTTCACAAATGTGTGTCTTCACTGAACTCCTGAAAGCTTTTATTGGAAGCCCAGTGTTTCAAAGTCACACAGAGTGTACATGTGATAAGTGCTCAAGCAGTGCAAAAGGCATTGGGTTGGCCAGTCTCCAACCAAGGCTGTGCAGACTGGCACAATGACAGACCTCCTTTGATGTTTGCAGAAACTACAGAGGGTGGGGGGACTACACCTCCTCTGGCATCCCAAGGACAGCATTTCTAATCATTCTTCCTTGAGAAGACTGCTATCTCCTCAATCCTCTACATTGCAAAGTACAAAGTAATCTGTTAATTCTTTGTGAGTCAATTGACTGGAGCCTGTTGGCTCTACAGTAATGAGTAGAGCCTACTGTACATCAATGACAAGGGGAGGGAGCTCTCACTACAACACGATTTATATCTGCTGCTAGTTTTTTCTCCCCACATCTTTTCCTTGTCACCTTAGTTTTTTTATGTTCTTTCCTGTTCATTTTATTCTATTGTCATGGAGGGTTTCTACTCTAATCTCTAATGCCTGTGCTTTTCTCTTGATGAACTGTAACTTTGTGTGATTATCCATGATCTGAAGACTCAACTTCAGTTTGAATGTTTCTCTAACATATTCCTGCTCCTTGTTTCTGATAGAGCACTGCAGTGATGGCTTTTGATATTATAAGATGACATAACCAACAATTTTTTTTCTCATATGCTTCTGTTTCCAAGGACAGCCAGTGAGTTGATTGCTTTTTAAATAACCAATTTTATTTTGCATTTTGGGTAGAATTTTAGGATCTAACTACTGCTTCAGAGGGTTTTATTTACTTGTACTTGTATTAAAAGAGAAAAAACCTGACAAATTATGGACTTTAAAGTTATCAACATTTCCAGAATTCTTCAGAGTCATGTAAAGATATTTATTATTTAAAAACTTTTAGCCTTACTACTGTAATTTTACTATATGTTTTCTTGGATTAATGTTGAATTTTTCTGGATATTTGCAGATGGATTGGCTACTTGGGTGGAAGGCAGAGCAGCATATGGTGGGATACAAATCTGGTGCACCAATTACAAGAGTACATGGCTCAGTGAATTTCTTTGCATTATAAACAATAGCTTTTGGTGCAAGGTTAAGTAAAATTAATTAGTGAAGATTCTCTCCATATTGTAAGTCACTCCTACACAAGCTATTGATCATTCCTTCAGATATGTTACTCTATTGTTCACATACTAATTCCTAACATTACTTAACCTACTTCTTTCGATTGTAGTACACACCAGATACTCTCCTTAATTCATGAAAGGAAAAGAATTGAATGAATATTTATTTTTAATTAATTATTACTGTACTGTCACTGTTGAATTATCCAAAAATTATCACTGTTTCTGAAGTTAATATTATACTCTCAGACAGATACTGGAGATCATGGCTGGTATGCTAAGCTTGCACTCTCAGAGTTTTGCAACTGAGCTATACTCCCAATACATGGAAGAATGAAACTTCAAATTTAATACAGGCTATCCTCACTTGAACTTTGCAAAAACCTCATAAAATAAAATGAGATTAAAGAAATCCAACAAACAATATAATCTCCAATGTAAAAATTCTAGTGCACTAAAATAACAACAACAACAAAATCCAAGGAAGGATGAATCCTGTGGTTGTTCATGTGTACAACGTCCCCAAAACAAATCCCCATTGGTTTGTACATGTGATCTCCAACTAATGGTGTTGTTTTGAAAGACAGTGGAAACGAGGAAGTAAGGACGAGGAAGTAAGGACTTGTTGGAGGAAGAACTGAGTCTCTGAGGGCAGCTTTTAAAATTTGATAGGTGGACCTGCTTCTAGATTTCAGATGAGTTATGCACAATGACAAGTCATATCACACTCGTGTCATTATTTTTTTCTCCACCAAAATGGACTATATCACCTGAAGCATCAGATGAAATAAGCTATTCCTCTTTTAAGCTGCTTCTTGTTAGTACTTTGTCATTGAATTGGTGAGAGTTAGGATGAATGAGAGAATTTGACTCAAAAACACATGCTTTTGTGTGATTGAGGAAGATTACCAAGTTAACCTCTGGGATATATACACATGTCCATACATGCTTGTGTGTCCAGCAGAATATTCATGCACATACACAGACCTATACATAGTGTACATATAAAAACAGATAGATAGACAGATAGATAGATAGATAGATAGATAGAAAAGAAAAATTTGCAGTTAACTGGATGAACCTGGAAAAATTATGCTGAGTGAGAAAGATAAAAACTACATCTTCTCTATGACATATGGATCCTAGTCTTGAATCTTTAGATTTGTGTGTTTGGGCATCTTCTATTCAAACTTTCTGTATTTTATGTATTCTCTCAGTCTTCTGTGTAGTGTAATCCTCCCTCTCCTATTAAATATTTGACCTTTTCTAAAGACACAGATCAGATGCTTGTTCTTTTAGAATTTGAGGAGTTTAGGAGTTTTATGTTTTTCCATACTCTACCGTAATATTTCAAACCCTAAACTTTTATGCACATACATATTATTAATGAATATATTTATAATTTAAATTTTTCATATCATAAGAAATTATTTATAGTGTTGTGTATAGATTTCAAGTGGGAAACATGATGACATTTTATATAAATGTAATGTCATATAACCATCTACTAGGACTAAACATAACATATCCTCATTAAACAGACAGTTCATTCATGTTGCCTTTTCAGGTCCCTTCCAGTCACTCTTCACCTTTCATCACCCACTAGTTAGCAATGTGTTCATTATTGTGCTATCTTATTGTAGTCTTGAACTTAGAAATGCTAGTGTTGTAACCAGAGCTCAGATACTGTTAGTCACATTAGAGAAAGAATCTGAGTCCTTATCCCTGTGTCAGATGTACCAGTTCCAACCAGATAGGCAACAACTTGCTAATCACATATGGATTCTTCAAGAGTCATTTGAAAAAATCTGTACATATTTATATTGCACATACATATTTAATATGTATATCTTTGTATATATGTATATACCTACATAATTTTTATATTTATATACCTACTTCTTGTTTTTCACATATAACAACACCACACTCATCACTTTTCATCTTGTTACACAAAATATTTAGTCCTTTTTAATCAAATAATTTATTTAATATTCATGCATAAATATACATAAATATATGGTATGTTTGTATAAACAATGCAATTTTCCTAATAATTTTAAAGAACATTGAAGCATAAATAATACTGTTCAGAACAGCATTCATGTCTGGTGATGGGTAGAGATTGTGACTGGAAAATGAATAGCAAAGGAACATGAGTGAAGTTTCTGCAATGATGATGTGATGTCATTTCAATCTATTCCAAGCAGCTTCATTCAATTATTAGAATTTAATTGTGAATAAATCAACTTTTGCATCTACAGCATATTTTCTTGACCTATACATGCGTTGTTGGTAACCTACACTGATAACTCACCAAAAAGAATAGTTTATTGGTAACATGGATGGGTGGGTATTTCTATTGAATGTTGACTAGGCTCTGTGAGTGCATACCCAGGAGTAATCTAACTGGGTCACATGGCAATTCTGTTTGAAGTCTTGAGGAACCAGTGTAGTATTGTACAGTGACTGAAATACTTTATATTTACATTTACAATAACTCTGTATAAGGGTTCTTTTCCCTGATGTCATAGCCATAAGTACCAGTTTAGTATAGATAAAAATTGGGTGATCTCAGTGGCTGGTGAGATGGTGCAGGAGTTAAAAGTAGGATTCCTCTTTTAGAGGACAAGGACCCCATTCCATTGCAAGCACTCATATGTAAGCTAACAACCATTTTAACTCCAATTCCAGAGGATCTAAAATCCTCTTCTGATCTCCAAGTGCATTGTATGAGACAGGTACACTGCCTACATGAAGCATTACATTCATACACATATAATAAAAATAAAACAAAATATGGGTGAGCTCTACCACTGAGGCACACTGAAAACTGTATTTTATGAGTCTCATTTGCTGCTATACAGAGTAATATGGAATTGTAAATATAAATAAATATGGATTAGAGAAATTATGCCATTTGTCATAGTAACACAATAAGGAATCTCAAGAGACTGAATTTAAATTCAGAGTGACTTGACTGCCTATGTGTGTTCTTTAATTTCTTTGTCACAAAATTTCTTCTGATGAATTTTATATTATTGTAAAATATTTATGAATGTAATCCCAGAAGGATTGCGGGAAATCCCTAGAAACAGAAAATAATTATGTCTCTGTCCTCTCTACTTGTAGAGTAGAAGAGTCTATAATGAGGATAATTCACAAAAGAGCCATCAAAACTCTATCATGGGTGCTAGGTACTCCTGGAAGGAAACTTTAAATTGAGTAGAATTTTGGATCTCCAAAGATCCAATGTTAAGTTGATGGTAACTCCTGTAAACAGGCTTGAAAATTTCTAGCCTCAAGGGATTCATGCAACCTGGGATGAAATCAAAGAGGAGAAGAATTTTACGATCTGGTTCTTTAAACAGATTTTTGTTTGAGTGAGGTGATGCTTTATAAGTTCTTATAGAGGTGAAATTTTGCCTCACGTACATGAAGAGAAAAAAAATGGAGAAATTCTTAAATAGAAATTAAGTCATATTTTCCATTGCATCTTTTTTGGGGGACTTCAGAGATAGATCTTTTCTGATGTTATTACCTCTTTTATCATCAGAAATTCAGACTCCTTAGGAAATTGGGAAGGAAGAGCTTTTGTCCATCAACAACAGTGAACATCTAGAGCAAAGGTGAGCAATGATCCATTTTGTCTTGAGTATCCTTTGAAATACAAAGCTATATAAATCAGGGGTACAAGAACATAGGCCACTTGTTTATTTATTTATTCTAAAACCTTAATGAAGGTAAAAGAATGGAGGAAATGTTCACAATTTTTGGGAGTTCTATCAACATTATCTCAGGAGAGACACATATGTATCATTGGTTGGGGAGGGGAAAAAGTGTAGTCATATTCTGTGAATGCCTTGCTGTGTTTCTTCAGGCAACCCTGAGTTTGGAAGCCATCATCTCTAGCTTTTACTGTGGAGTAAAGCAGAAGATTCCTTGTTAATATCACCAGGAAGTGATGTTTCTACAGATTCACAAGTGAAGAAAATGACAATGGAGAATGACTCTTCAGTGACAGAGTTCATTCTTATTGGATTAACAGATCAACCTGAGCTCCAGCTGCCTCTGTTTGTCCTGTTCTTAGTGAACTACATAGCTACTGTGATTGGAAACTTGAGTTTAATGAGCCTACTTTGTCTGAATTCAAATCTTCATACACCGATGTATTTTTTTATCTTCAATCTGGCTTTCATTGATTTCTGTTATTCTTGTGTCTTTACTCCTAAAACGTTGATGAGTTTTGTTTTAGAGAAGAATGTTATTTCCATTACAGGATGTATGACTCAGCAGTTTTTCTTCTGTTTTTTTGTCAATTCTGAGTGCTATGTCCTGACAGTCATGGCCTATGATCGCTATGTGGCCATCTGTCAGCCCCTGATGTACATGGTAGTCATGTCCCGAAGGGCTTGTTCCCGGCTGGTATTTGCTTCATACTTGATAGGCTTTGCTGCTGCCATTGTCCACATTGAGTGTATAATAAGACTCAATTTTTGTGATTCCAACATCATCAACCACTACATGTGTGACACTCTTCCCCTCCTTGAACTCTCCTGTGGTGACACACATGCCAACGAGCTTATGAGTTCTCTCTCTGTGGCTGTAGTTGTCCTTGTAACTAGCCTCATTATTATATCCTCCTATGTTTTGATTCTATTTAATATCATACATGTATCATCATCTAAAGGATTTTCTAAAGCTATGAGCACCTGCAGTTCTCACATAATATCCCTTGTCCTATTCTACACATTTGCTTTGCTTGCCCACATCAAATCATCAACTGCGGAATCTATTGTTCAGATTAAATTTTTCTCTGTAGTTTACACCTTTGTTCTGCCATTGCTGAATCCTCTAATTTACAGCCTGAGGAACAAGGATGTCAAGCTTGCTGTGAATAAATCACTGAAGAGACTCAGAATCTGAGTGAAATTCTCGTGCTTCCATAGTCCATGTTTCCAACCTGGGTATTTCTCCCCTCTTCTTTTTCTTGTCACCTTCTCTCTGTTGTCTTCTTTCCTTTTCTACAGTCATGGAGGTTTTCCACTCTGATTTTTTTCTTTTTCTCTATGAACTGAAGCTGTGTAGGATTATTCATGATGTGGATACTCATCTCCAGTTTTATTGTTCCTCCAGTTTATTTCTGCTACTCATAACAGACAGACACACCTGGGTGGTGGTTTGTCATTTCTGAAGATATCTTTGCCAACTAATTTTTCTCATTCATCTCCTGAGTCCAAGGGAAGAGAGGAGT
Organism: Eospalax fontanierii; assembly: GCA_035773235.1. NCBI lineage: Eukaryota > Metazoa > Chordata > Mammalia > Rodentia > Spalacidae > Eospalax > Eospalax fontanierii. Next base: position 27,841,412 of record CM069539.1, on the reverse strand, counting down.
TCATTACTTTCTAAATAACCAATTATATTTTGCTTTTTGGATCGATTTTTCACATCTACTTCATTTCACTGTGTTTTGTTTTTGTATATATTCATGAAAAGAGAAGTTGATGACAGAAATTGTGACATGTAAAATCATTAAATTTCCAAATCTTTCAGTGTTTTGTAACACTTGATGTGAGCTGAGGTAAGATTCTATGACACTTACTCATGGCTTCTGATATGCTTTTAACATTAACTGCTATCATTTTATTCTACATAAGTGTAAATATTTCTGAACACAATCTATAATATTTATATTCAATTATCAACTTTCTCAAAGAACTACTTTGGGCCTTGTGATATATTTTCCTCATATAAAAATACAATCTATGGGTCTGGAGAGATTGTTCAGTGGTAAGAGCCCTGGGCTGTTCTTGCATAGGCACAGGGTTTGATTTCCAGTACTGACATGGTGGCTAACAGCCATCCATAACTCCAGTTTCAGGAGATCTGACCCCATTTTCTGATCTCCATGAGCATTGCTCAGCACGAGTGCACCTACACACATGCATGCAATCCACTCATACACACTAAAGAAAAGAAATTATAAATAAAAACAATTGATAGTCTTAAGTGAAGAAAGAACCTTACGAGGATGGAAGAGAGCCCTTCCAGAAGCCATATGGCTGTTAAATGAAAGTTCCAGTATCAGGAATTGGCTTCCCCTTATTAGTTGTTGGCCAGCGAAGGCCTAGCAGCCCTCCAAACCATAAAGGCCCTTGCCTCAAATGTGGGTTGCACCCCAGAAGCTGAAGGTAAGACACTACTATTGAAGACACCACACATGGTAAGCATGGGAGAAGGAGAAATCAAGCTGGGACTAAGCTTGAAACTCCCTGCCACTGGCTGGATGGCTTTCATTGTGCCAGAAGGTGCTATGCAGAAAGCCGGGGTTGAATTGTCCCCTTCAGTCCCGCTCAATGATGGACCCCACGTGTTACACTACTATGGTATGAAGCAAGACATTCCTGCAGGTGCAGTAGTGGCCTGTCTAGTGTATGTGCAACCCACAAAGTTCCAATTGGTCTTAAGGCTCACTCCCAGGGGAGGAGCCCGTATCTGGTACTGTAAGCCAAGTCAACCCCGAGTGGCAGGGGAAGTTATAGGCCCCAGTGGGGAAGCCACTGAGTGGATGTGATATGCCTACTACAGTACCATCCAAACATTTGTGTTTTGCCCATAAGTTAGGTTACTGTAACAGTCAGTATTTGTATGGTGGTTTATATAAATGTTGTTGCTCTCCTCTTGGTTGTTGGGGTGTTTCAGTTTTGTTTTCTACAGTAGGAGGAAGAGGAAAGGATGCCACCAAACAAGAGATAATAAGAGCCAGAAATTCGAGGCTGCCTTGCAAGAAATGAAGGAAAAAAAATCTTCCCCACTCCACCCGCTTCCAAGGCTCACGGATTGTTTGTGGAAGAGGAGGGCATGAAAAATGTAAGGGCTGGAGAAGAGGGTGGACTGTAGAGTGGATGGATTCTACGAGGGAAAAGGTGGACAAACGCCTCTCCCACAGTGGTTTCACCCAGGACCACCTTGAGCAGAAAGAGAAGGAGCTGGGAAAGTCATATGCCCCACCCGCCCTGTCTATTGGCCTTGGATGTGAGAAGAGGAGGGGCTAAAAGTATTTAAACAGGGACTGCCAGGAAGCCGACCCTTTTCTCCCCTCCCCCATGGGCCATTTGGATCTGTTCACTGGGAAGTTGCAAGATCCCAGACACTTGGATTTACTAATGTAACTTGCAGAGGGGCGGGTGGGCGCCTGTGTTCTGTAAGTAACCCCTTACCCATTGCTCTGTTAGTAAGCCCAAGTAAACTAGCTAGAATCTGTTTAACTGTGAATGGAGAAATTTGTGTGTTTGTTGCAAGGCTTGGGGAGAATCTTTTGGGTTGCAAGGCAGGGAAAGAGAGGCAGGTTAAGTTGGTCTACTTCTCCCAAAGAGAAATTTTAATAAAACTTATGTATTAGAGATGGTGGGTATTGAAGTCACTTACTGTTACTGAGTTGGTGTTAATTTATGTTTTATAGTCCTGTAGTATTGTTTTTACGAAATTGGGTACAGCATATTTTTTGTATGTATCTTAGTAAATGTAATAAATTCTAGCTCAATTGATCCTTTGTAGAATAAAATGACCCTCTTTTTCTATTCTAAATAGTTTTAATTTGAAGTCTATTTTGTCAGATACTAAAATCTAACATCTGTTTCATTCTCAAGACCATTTGCTTCAAATCTTTTTTCCATCTTTTTACCCTAATGTAGTGTCTATTCTAGAAGTTGAGATGAGAGTTTTGAAGATAACAAAAAGAGTGATTTCTTTCCTATTTCATCCTTCTAACCTGTGCCTTTTGACAAAGGAGTTGAGGCTATTGATATTTAGTGTCATTATAGAAAGTTGTGTACAGATTACTTTCATTTTAACTTCTTTCTGTTTGTGGTTCTTTTTTGTGTTTCTGTTATTATATGTTTCTTTTTCTTTCTGTAACATCTTGGATACACTCATATCTTTTCTCTGTCCTTCGCATTTCTTTGAGTATCCTCTGTAGTGATGGTTTGGTGGGCATGTATTCTTTCAGCCTATTCATGTCATGGATGTCTTGGAGAGTGTTCCATTCCCCTTTAACTATGATAGGTAGTTTGGCAGGATGGAATACTGGGGTGGGCGTCCATGGTAGAACTGGGAATATGTTTTTTCCAGGCTCTTCTGGCTTTCATTGAAAAGTCAGCTGTAATTCTGGTGCTTTTTCGTTTCCATGTAACTTGTTTTACTCTAGCACCTTTCAGTACCCTCTCTTTGGTCTACTGATTTACTATGATATAGTTGGGGAGTTTCTGTTCTAGTCACATCTATTTAGTGTTCTGTGTGCTTCATTAATCCATATGGGTAATTTCTTTAATTTCTGTAGTTAAGTGAAGTTTTCCTCTTTAATCCTATTGATGATCTGGTCAATGTCATTAGCCTAAGATTCTTCTACTTCCTATCTCTTTATGATGTGTAGATTTGGTCTTTTCATGTTGTTCCACATTTCCTGTGTATTCTATTCTTGTGTTGTTTTCTAATTTTAATTATAGTATTTGCTTAAGAAGATCAGATATTCAACATCGTCATCCAGTCTTGATATTGTGCTTTCTGTTTCATTTATTCTGTGAGGCTTTCTACCCTTATTTCCATTTGCATATTGAGTTTTTCAAGTCCATGTTCATTTTGGTTTGGCGTTCTTTAATATTTCTATATCTTTTTGTTAATTCACTTTCAATCCTGAATTGTTTTTCTTATCATATTCAGCCACATGTTTGCATTTACTTGAGCTTTATGCCTAGCCTCTTGGGTTTTTTTAGTTGTTTTTTTCTTTAAGTTTTTTGATTATGTTTATGATTCTTTTAAATTCTGTGTCATAGATTTCTTCAGGGTGGTCTTATTGTAGTGCACTTCTGTAGGGGTAATGGGTTTTGTTGGGGACATATTCTCATAAGTTTTCATATTGTTTCTGTTTTTGCACTTTTGTTTGGGCATGTGGATATTTTTTGTTGGTTGTGTGTCCTATTGAAAATTCTACTCTGCTGCTGTTTAAGTGAATTTGTTTCTTTTTATATTCATGTATTTTGATTGTTGAGTCCTAAGTGGGTAGATCTGTCTGTCAGATCTGGAGCCTGGGAAGATGGAAATGGGGACAACCTGAAGAAGAATTTAAAAGTCTATGCTTGGGGGGTTTAGTTAGTCTGGGTTAGGAAGCTAGTCCAAGGACTGAGGTGGAAAATTGGAGCTGGCCTGAGTCTGAGTCTTGCAGGGGAGGAAGTGGGAGTTGTATGGAATAAAGAGGTGGTGGGTGGGATCTGAGCTACCAGAGTTCAAGGTGGGCATGTCTCTCCAGAAAATCAGGAGCCAGGGATGATGGGAGGGGGGAACAACTGAGGACGGATTTAGCAATCTATGACTGGGTTTTAACTAGTCTGTAATAAGAAGCTAGTCCTGCTGTCTAAACTTTTCTTTCTTTAAATTGTTTTTGTCACATTTGTTGGACAGAGAATGAGAAAAATAGCCAATACACTCAGGATACACTTAGATTCTTTGGATAAATTTCCAGGAGTGGTGGAAATTTATCCATATTTGTTCTAAGTTTTAGTCCTCTGAGGAACGGCCATGCTGATTTATATAGTGACTGAACTGTTTACATTCTCACTGAGAGTTTGCAATATCCTTTTTTTCCAGTTTATTTTCCCGGTATTTGTTGTCTATCTTTAAATGATATGTATTCTGTGAGGGATGATTTAGAATGTCAATGTAATAGAAATCTTATCTCTCTAATGGCTAAGGATATTGAATGTTTTTCTTGCATATATTGGACACTGGTACTCCATCCTTAAAAGGATATTTGCACTTTCAGCTACCATTTATTAACTGTTTACTTCATTTGCAGGGTTTCATTTTTTTAGTGTATTCTACATAATAATCCCTTGTTTAAGATATAGCTGTCAAAGATTTTTCCCATTTTTAAGCTGTGTTTTTACTCTGATAATTATTTCCCATAATGTACAGAATTTTTCTACATATCATGAAATCTTATGTATTAATTATTGCTAATATATCCTGAGAGGTTAGTCTTTTTAGAAAGTCTTTGTATGTGCCTGTTTCTTAAAGTACTTTATGCTTTATTCCATGAATTTCAGACATTTAGATTTTATATTAACGTTATTAAACAAAATTGAAATGATTTTTATAGACAGTTAGAAATAAGGATTTTAATCCTGCCACCTCCACACTATGCTTACCAACCATAATACTTTGGTCAGTCAGCTTAACTTCTCTGGCCATTATTCAGGGCCATAATTTGTAAAATAGTAATAGTAATAGTAACATCCCATTCACTGTTTTATGACAATGAAAAGAGATATTATTAATATGAGTCATATGGTGGGAATTATGTATGGTTCATGGTAAATAGTCAATAAATACCAGTTATCAATATGTGTCATCCCATAACGTATTGTACTTTCATTATTGCAGCACTCATCAGATATTTTCTGTTTTAAACTCTTGTGTTCCCCTAAAAAATTTTACTTACTATATGAGTAAATGGTCACACAAGTTTATCTATTTCTTTGTTTTTGATTTTAAGTATAGGGAATATAGTTTGAGTTCCTGAAATGTCTGTGAAAGTTATGTTTTCTAGATGGAAACCATACTATTTTCCTTAACTCTCATGAACTTTGCAGTGAAGCTATAACCAAATGCCTTCATTCCATTCTTTCAGTCAGCATATCATATTCAAATTACAAAATAGACAAATCTAGAGACAAAAAAAATGCTTAGAGCGTGGGAATTTTTAACTGAACTGTTCTATTGACTTCAAAGTCCAAACACCGACACTCATATAAAAGGACAATTGTTTATTTAACAGTACATAATAACATTTTTCATTGGCAACCTAAGGAGGGAATCACAAGAGAAGTATTATTATGTAGCCATATCAAAAATCAAAGTTATATAAATGAAAACCAAACTCTGTTCTTACCTCACACCATTAACAAAATATTCACAACATGCTTTATGGTTGTAAATTTAAACATGAAGCATAACACAATGAGCCATTAATTAAGTGAAAAGCTTGTTAGCTAGAGTTATGTAAACACAAACTAGATAGCAAAATTAAATCTGTAAAAAATAGCTAAAATTGGATATTATAGAGCTAATTTTTTCCTATCATTAGGACAGAATACAAAGGATTACATTACAAGTCTCATTAATGACTGAACATGATACTCTGGTGTCCAGAAGGTGTTTATTAGGTGCAAAGAATATAAGCTTTCAGAAGATGTGTCTATGGTATTTCATCATTTCTATGACTTGTTAGAACCATTGAACAATTTCAGATAATGAAATTAAGAGCCTAGAATACACTTTGTGAGGAATTTTCACTTAACTGCAGCAAGAAAGACAAGAACTCATACTATATATTTCTCTGTCGAGTTCAAAGTAATTCATATATGGGATGTATGATCCGGCTCTACTTGTCTTTTTTTTTCTTTCTGAATGATGTGTCTTGATCTCAATGACGTATGATCGCTTTGTGGCCATCTGTAATCCACTTCTGTATAATATTGCCATATCCCCTAAGCTGTGCTTAAACTTTATGCTTGATTCATTCCTGACAGTGTTTTCTGAAGCCATGGTCCACACTGGATGCTCGAATGGGACTAACCTGTGATACAAGTGCCACCAACCACTATTTCTGTGATATTCTCCCTTTGTTCCAGCTCTTCTGCGCCAGCACCTATGTCACTGAGTTTATAGTTTATGCTTTGCCCAGCATCAACATCATTGTATCTACTCTCAACATCTTCATCTCTTATGGCATCATCATTCCTAGTCTTTTTAATATCAGCTCTACTGAGGGTCAATGTAAGGCCTTCAGCACCTGCACTTCCCACATAATGGCTGTTTCTCTCTTCTGTGAATAAGGTGCATTTATGTAACTCAAGCCCTCATTAGCTGGGTCAATGAATGAGGAAAAAATATTTTCTGTTTTTTATACCAATGTGGTTCCCATGATGAATCCTTTAATCTGCAGTTTAAGGAACAAAGATGTTAAAGTTGCCCTGAGGAAAACCTTCACCACGTGATAGTTTTGAATGCACATGAGTCTTTGTCCCTGGTATTTGGGCACAGAGGTAATGTTCAATTATGATATTTGAATGGCAACATTTTATTCTATTTATTTTTCTTAGACAATATTTATTCTGTTTTAATGTTTTTATATTTTCAATTCATAGAAGTGGTAGAAGTATTGCGGGGTTTTAACATGCAGTATGGCATTTTGAGAAATATATATATATATATATATATATATATATATATATATTCATGGTATGATGATTAAGATGAAATATCTGTCTTCTGTATCACAATAGAGGAAAGCTGAGTTTTAAAATATAGCATATTTCTAGAAACACTTTCTTGAATCTTTATGACTTCTACAATTTGTTTTGCTTTATAACATGTATCCTATTAAAGGCTAATACTAAGGATAGATTCTTAGTTGTTTTTTCCAAGTATAAATTTTGATTTTTTTATTGTTAGCATATGAGGACTAATGAGCATGAGAAGGTATCTCAGGTTTCCTTTTGGATGATACATCCATGTCTCTCAAGTGGTTGCTGCTTCTGTTTTGCATGCGATTACTATTTTTCTTGGAACAGACAAGATGTTTACAATAGTAAAGAGCTGAAACTATTTAATTTAAAAGAAAATTTGAAAATATTTGAATGTTTTCAGGTTCTAATAATTTAGAAAAACAAGATCTAGGGCAAAAGGGAGCAAAGATCAGACTTTAGACTGGGATCAAAGAAGCCAAATATTGAGTGAAAAAGAACTCTCGCAGGCAGAGCATTGTGAAGGAGGTTTAGACTATTTCGTTCCAGTCCAAGTTCCTATTTTCTGCAGATTCTCCTATAAAACATAATTCGCAATGATCAACACGAACAGTATTTTGAGTCATGAACTTTCTTTCTTTGGCGAATGTATATGGGCTGCATTTGCTGGTTTCACATATAGCAAGGATAGCAGTTGGGAGAGAAAAGAAAGTGATCAAGGATACTCAAATTAAGAAGAAGAAGGTCATATTGCAAAGGACAGAAAAATGAGCCCTTGTGTCTATGCCTCCCTTTAGAAATGTTCTGAGGTCACAGCATCTCAGAGGGTATGACAAATGCTGTGGTGATTTAATAGCAAACAAGCTTAACTCAAAGGGAGGCCTTGAGACCAGTAAGCCATTCTTATGTTGTGTGCTTTCATGTTTTCCTCACATGAAATTTATGCTGCAAAATGATCAAGATACAGGTCGGGTGGGGTGGGACATACCATTTACCTGAGCATTCAGGATACAGAGGCAGGTAGTTTTCTATGAGTTCAAGGCCAGCCTGGTCTATGTAGCAAGCTCCAGGTTGCACAGAGAGAGATCCTAATTTTTTAAAATCAAGGTAATGTTAAGAGATCAAAAAAGAATTTAAAAAATTAAGTAAATTACATTACATTAATAGAGTTTTAAAAATTTAAGTTTTGAAATTTTTTGGAGAAAATGGGAATAAAATGCCTCCCCTACGACCTTAGAATTGATCTATTATATATATATATATATATATATATATATATATATAATGTTATTGCAAGTTATTTTCAAAAAGAATTGTAATATATACATATATATATGTAACCACAAAACCATCTCTCCAGCTCCAGTTATGAGACTTTCATAAGTAGTTTGCTCTCTTGTATGTTTTTAAATGTTGAACATTTCTAAATCCTTGTCTTTAAATTGGTTATAAAAGCCTTGCCTCTTATCTGTCCTTGTAGTAATGTTTTTGATGATATCTTAGGAGTATTTATTTATACTTATAAAACTGTTGATTTTATTTGGATTTCGCTTTCAGTTTTGTTTTTAGTTATTCTCCTTTTAAGTGAAATGTTCTCCTGTCTATTTTTTCATCTGAATAAGTGACATAATAACACTATTTGGTGTTCATTGTGGACATTTCAAAACTGGCTCTGCCACTTCAAATAACAAAACAATTTGTTAAAACTGGTCACTAACCCTTCATTTGCTGAATGCCTCACAAGAAATACAATTTTTCAGGTCAAAAACTACTTTATTTCAGAATAGTAGTATTTTTCTACGTTGTTTTGTGACAAATAATAAAGGAAGTTGTGTAAAGACAGAGTAAAATTAAAGCTGTGCCATTATTTCAGTAGAGGCTACTTAATTGACATGAAGTTATGCAATTTCAGTCTATTTCAAAACTTTCAAAAGGAAGGTCATGTCCAAGAAGCCTCATTAGGTGTTCTGGTTGCCTATGGTTAAGGAATGTAGCCTAAGACAAAATTCTATTCTTAAAATATTTTTTAGTTTTCTTTTAACTCAAACATTTAGTCTTTAATATAAATGTAAATGAGTACATCGTGTTACAATGTCAAAAGCTTTAGAAACTCTTGAAATATTTTGTAGGTATTGTTTCTCTTTATATGCTGGAGGATACTGGGATTTGTGAGAGAAAGTTCAGTTCTTTTTGAAAAAGTTGAGACATGAGCAGATAATTTACATTTGCGCATGAACCAGGTAGAGAATACTTAATCTGTGTGAAAAATATTTTCAGAAGTATTACATAAAAGGATCTTAGTGAAGAAATAGGAAAGTTCTTTAACTATATCTTGGATGAGTTTATTGTTAACTATCCTTAAACAAGCTACTATTGTTAACTCAGAGTTATTCTGGAGTGAGCATAATTGAGAAATTCTTAGTTAAGAGCTGAATAAATTTAAGTGTCAAAGGAGTTTGTGGGTGATTTTTTTGTGTGGCGTTATTGCTGTTTCTTCTTTCCTCAACTTCCAGTCTGTGTCAGTCCTCATTGTACATTATTTTACACAGTACCTTCCTACACACACACACACACACACACAGAGAGAGAGAGAGAGAGAGAAAGAGAGAGAGATAGAGAGAGAGAACACTAATTTTTGTATTTCATGAATTCACCACTCAGCCCCATTTTCATTGATTATATAACATGTTAAATTATGAAAGCACAATTAAGATATTTCTTTCATCTACCACCAGAGAAGCCAACAGGCAGGGATGAGTAGGAAGTGTATACTAAATCTCAGGAGAACAGTTACTTACTGAGTCATTCACTGTTCTTGTAAAGCACATCCACATGTACTCACCTTTCCTACCCTTGTCCAGCTTTCATGTCACCAAGATACATAAGTTATATGGAGAGAAATACAACAAGGGATGCTTTAATGCAACTCTAACTTAAGTGCTAGGCAGGGATGAGTCCCAGAATTGTTCTTATAGAGATAAGTTCTCCTAAGATTGACTGTGTTGGCATACTATATATATATATATATATATATATATATATATATATATATATATATATATATATATATATGTTGAGGACTGGGATATTATTCTCATAAGACTGGCAGTATGGGCATTTGTCCTCTTTGCTGTTAATCTAGTGAGAAGAATCAAGTGCTTTATGATAAGGGGTGATATCAGAATATTCATCTGAAACATTAAAAAATGCCCTCTGTGTTCCAAATCTTTTATTTCTTTGGTAGACTCCATGGTGTATGGAAGACTGGTGGAATGTTATACAAGGTTTATAGTGTCTCTTTGATACAGGATTAATTCAATTCAAATATCACCGTAACAATGTGCACAGATGTGACAATTGTTCTTGGGAGATATTTGTATTGAATAGGTTTTGTTTTATTCTATCTGATGGTTCTGTCCTCTTTAGGAAGAACTGAAAGGCCAATGAAAAAGGGAGTATTAGTTTCCCCATTGTTAAATGAGAAGCTTCATGCAGAGAGGTGTTCATGTCTTGCTCTACATGATGATATATAGTTGGAGGAACCCAAACTATTACCTGTGGTTTCATTTCCAAATCTACTAAAGTTTTAATGTTTATTATGTTGCCAATATAAAACACTGAATGGGAATTTAAGCAAATAATACTTGCATCTTAATCTAACATTAATAATAAAGTCCCAAGTATAGTACATCAATCTTTTTATTACAGAATAAGTCCACAGAAAAGAAGCGGTAGAGATATTACAAAACTACAGAGAAACCTACACAGAGCAAAGGCCAGGCTTTTTCTTATACATAAGGAGGGTTTTCCACCCATGTCTATCATATCTTTTAGATTCTTGATGACATCTGTCCTCAGAGAATTTCCTCAAGTTCATTATTACACAACAGTGTTGGGGATTCCAAATACTTGTGCCACAAAAACAGATATAGAAGATCAATGGAACAAAAGAGAAGACACAAACCTGAGTGGATACATTTTAAACTACATGATACTTGAAAGAAATGCAAAGAAAACACAATGGAGGAGAGACAACATCGTCAACAATTGGTGCTAACAAAAGTTGATTTTTACCTGTGTGAAGGATGATATTAGGCCCATACATTATCACCTGTACAAAATTCAATTCTAAAATGATCAAAGACCTAGGTGTGAAACCTGAAATGCTGAAGCTGTTAACAGAAAATATAGGCAGTTCCCTATAAGATATTGGTGTAGGGAAGGATTTGCTAAATTGGATAGCAGTTGCACAAAAATTAAAGTTAATAATTGATAAGCGTGACTTCATTCAACTAAAATCTTCTGTAGAGCAAAGGAAACATCCAATAAAGTGAGGAGGAAGCACACTCTGTGGGAGAAAATCTTCATCAGGTTTATCTGACAAAGGATTAATATCCAGAATATATAAAACTCAAAAAACAAAGAATCAAGAAAAGAAATGACCAAATTAAAAGATGAGCTATGGATTTGAATACAGAATTGCCAAAAAAATGCCATTGACTAAGAATTAGCTTAAAATGTGCTCAGCATTGTTAATAATTAGAGAAATGTGAATCAATACCATTTTAAGATTTCATCTTTCCCAGTAAGAATGGAAGTTCATCCTTCTATCTCTACTGGGGAAGGTATTATCCCAAGCGTGAAAGAAAAGTTGCATAAAATTTTAAGTCCCTCAAGAGCTAAATATATCCTGACTCAATGTGTGACTACAATTCTCTCTCAATTATCTTTTCTATTTAAATACCATTCTCTGGGGAAAAGGCTAAGTGTATTCCTTCCCTGTTTATAAGCAACTGAATTCTGCAATTAAACTCACACTATATCTTCTGTGCCTTATCAAATGGGGAGGGAATGCTATTAATAAAAACAATTTCATCTACTTCTAGAAGAGATACAGAGTATTAATCACAACAATATTATGCAACTGAAAATCATGTCTAGAGAAATTCAGACAGTAAATATAGACTACATCTTCTCAGAATTAGAGACTCTATAACCTTGGAATATGAAATTATTCTTACAGAAAAAGAGGCATAAACAGCCAAACAAGGAAACTCAAAGGTTTGAACTAAAAATGGTGAGTTTCTGAACTTTATGTGTAGTAACCTCCTCTTAAGCATGTGATGGCCTTTATTTAGCAACACTGTTCTTTATAGTATGCAATCTGGAGACTCCAGTGAAGCTGGCAGAAGAAAGTGTTCAGAGACTGTTCAAAGATATTACTGGCCACAGAAACTATAGCATCTCCATTAAGGTTTCTTCATGGTCAGGACTCGACTGTAGCAGATTGATGATGCTTTCTGTGTCTGAAACAGTGAATACTCTCTCCAGGATTCACTCTTGTGATCTTAGCTTTGCATTAGACACATATTATTCATTTACAGCACAGCAGAGTCTGCTATATCAGACTGCACTATGTTACAAAGTCATCTGCTTCAGAATACATTAGTGTGTGAAAGACTCTAATGAAGTAAGAAATGTGATTAGAGAAGGTTGAATCCTTTCTACTGAATTCTTCTCCTTTATCTCTATGTCTTTTTTTCCCCAGAAAACATGTTGAAATTTGAGCCCATTATTCACCTGTCTGTATGATACACTGTTTGTTACTACACAGACTGATAGTGCTCAGAAGAGGGGAGAAGGAAGCAGTCCCAGCACACACTCACAGGTGGGGCAGGAAGTATGATTGGAAGATTGAACCTTCCTTTATTGTACAAGTTCTTCATGGGACGAAAACTCTCTTAGACAAGAATGGCTTCTGCAAATGTCTCTTTGGTGTCTGAATTCATTCTTATAGGATTAACAGACAATCCTGATCTCCAAGTACCCTTGTTCTTTGTGTTTCTCACAATGTATATGGTCACTGCCCTGGGAAATTTGGATTTGATGATTCTAGTTTTGCTGAATTCTCACCTTCACACCCCCATGTACTTTTTTCTCTTTAATTTGTCATTTGTAGACCTCTGTTATTCCTCTGTGTTTACACCTAAAATGCTGATGAACTTCTTATCCAGGAAGAATGTCATTTCTTACATGGGTTGTATGGCCCAGCTATATTTCTTTTGTTTTTTTGTTGTTTCCGAATGTTATATCCTGACATCAATGGCTTATGATCGCTATGCAGCCATCTGCAACCCACTCTTGTATAACATTGCCATGTCCCCTAAAGTGTGTTTAAGTCTTATGTTTGGCTCATACTTCATGTCATTTTCTGATGCCATAGCTCACACTGGATGCATGTTGAGATTGACCTTCTGTGATCGAAATACTATCAACCACTATTTCTGTGACATCCTTCCTTTGCTGCAGCTCTCCTGCACCAGCACCTATGTAAATGAGCTTGTAGCTTATGTTGTGGTGGTTATCAACATCGTTGTGCCCACTCCCACCATCTTTATCTCTTACTTTTTTATCATCTCCAGCATCTTCCGCATTAGTTCCACCAAGGGCAGGTCCAAAGCCTTCAGCACCTGCAGCTCACACATAATTGTTGTTTCTCTGTTCTTTGGTTCAGGTGCATTCATGTATTTCAAACCCTCGACAATTGGGTCTACAGATGAGGGAAAAATCTCCTCTGTCTTTTATACCAATGTGGTTCCCATGATGAATCCATTAATCTATAGCTTGAGGAATAAAGATGTTAAATTTGCCCTGAGAAAAACCTTAACCAGTTGCAAGTTTTGATATATGTTATTCCAGGCCTTTTCTGAACACACATGTATTCTGTATTTAAGTATAATATTTGAATGTTAGGCTTTTATTGTATCTATTTCTTAGAAAATATGAATATGTTTTCTACATTTTAAGTTGAAATTTCACTTTATTCGAGTGTCAAAAAAATATTGACAGTTGGAAAATTTAATATACAATATGATATTTCAATGAATTTATAAATTAATAAAGTATACTCTCTTTTTTATTCATGTAAAGGAAATTTGAGTCATTTTTCATTTCATAGTATGTGTGGAGTACGTCTTCTTTCTTTACCCTTTCTACAATTTCATATGCATTGCAACATGTGCCCTATTGAAGAATAATGGTAAGAAAAATACTTCAGTATTTGCCCCTAAGAACATACACAACTTTACTCAAAAATTGTTCTAAAATATAATATATACATATATATGTGTGTGTGTATATATAATGCAAATATAGCAGTAAATAATAGTAAGTGTAAAATAACATTATGGTGGCATTTTTCCATTTTGTGTGGTTTCTTATTTTCAATTGGTCATGTGTAATTCAGAACATTGGGTTCTCTTCTGCATGTCCTTCATTGAAGAGTAACAGAATTCATTCAATTGTCAATGTCACACATATGCAAATATCTTTAAAGACTATTACATATGTCCGTTTTAAATCAGTTTATAATGCATTACATTTGTTAGTATTTCACATCTGTATCCAACTATAGAATGCATTATATTTTTAACATGCTTATTGTGTGTACACATGCTCAGACTGGCTATGATTTAATGGAAATCAACAAAACATGTAGAATTTCCCATTTGTTTCAGGCTTCAGATACATGACAGATTCTAGTTGGTATGCTGTATCTTTTCTTCTTAGTATTAATTTTATTTGGACATTTTCAGGTTGTAGCAATTCAAGAAAAGATGATCTAAGACAGAAAAGGAGTTGGCATTAGACCATGATCTATAAAGAAACAAAATGATTAAATAAGAGCTGCTCTCTGCAGAGAAAATAATTCACGGGTCTTGCAAATCACATCAATTAATGAATCTTAAATTTATCTCTAAATTATTGTAATTAATTGTCCTGATTTATAGATCTCACACAATCTTTAAAGCCCAGAATTACCAATATTGATGGTATATTGAGTAATGAAGACTCCTAATGACGTCTCTCTCTAAGGATCATTGTTTTTCCTCTCTGGAACTTTCTAGATGTATTGTGAGAATCAAAAGTTCTCAACAAATAAAAGATCAAGTTATTTGATAGTAAAGTTTAACCTAAAGGAAAACTTGGAAAAAAAATAAATCATCTCAACACTGGTTAGCATTTGTAGAGTATTTCCATATTAATCCTTGAACTACAAAATGAACAGATTACTAATAAAATTGATTACTTTAGCACAATGTACCTATTGAGGACTAGCATAGTATTTTCTGATAACTCTTGTATCACTGCTTTTTTTCTTCTGTGAATCAAGTTGCATAGCAAAGTAATTTAGTGTCAGGATTCATCTCAAAATTTTTACTTGAAAGATGAAAAACTGCAGCAACCCTGGTGAGATTTTATTTTCTTATGTAGAGATGCTGTCTTCCACAGTGTCTGGGAGGCTGAGGGAATCCTGTCCATGGTTTAAAGCCTCTCTGTGTGATGGAAGGAAGCAGCCTACTTCATATATCCTTGTAGCAACTTGTATAGGAGTGACATTGCTCTTGATGCATATTGTGGAACTTGTTCTGTATTATTCCATTTGATGGTTCTTTTGCTACTCTGGGAAGATCTGCAAGGCAAGCAGGAAATGGAATCTTAGCTGCCATTTGATAAATTAGGATCCTGGTGCACAGAAATGTTCATGGCCTGTTTCAAATAAAAATGAATAAGTACTGGACCCAAACCCAGGATTTGATGTTTTCATTCTATATCTATCATGTCTTCATGGTTTTTACTTTATTGGTTTACATATTTTTCAAAGTGAGGAAAAAAATGTTATAACTTACTGTGACACAGAAATAAAGAAAAATTCTCAAATAAGATATATGCTCAAAAAGTAACTTTCATATTTTTGAATCAAATTTCTATTGTATATTTTAGAATGTGGATATATATTGATTTCTAAATTATATCATACAATGTATGGAATGAAATGCCAGTATCCTACAGTAATATTTATTGGCTCTGGTTGTTCTCCATTTCAGTTTCAACAGTAATTTCTTACATTCAGTATTAGATTTGAAATCATTAGTGATATTTGGTACCAATATCCATAGTCACACAGGCATGATATCAGTCAAAGATGACTGTATTTACCTCTTCCTTCAGATTAGACTATCACTGATTTGGTTGCAGTTTGTGTCCAAGGACTTTTCCAGATAGACCAGATACTATTCTAGGACCTGATTGTGTCCTTTCAACTTTTTCTTTGTTCTCATGTGAGCAGAATAGACATAATGATACTTTACTTAGATCCTGCAGGGAAGCACTGTCACAGAATAGATAATATGTAGCCATGCCTGATGGAGCACTTAGGAGGATCACAGTTTCAAAATCAGCTTGTGTAATTTATGAAGATTTTAAATAATGTTTTGATTAAATAAGATTTGTTATAAGGTTTTGATTAAAGAAGATTTGTTGTATCTGTGCAGTCCAAGTAAGTGAGGACAGTAGATTCAGGAGATAAACTGCCAGTGAACATCGAGATGCATATTAGGAAGAAAGGCTTTAGAGAGTAATGGACAGGAAAATGAGAGTCCCTCACTTTGGCTCCTTTTATCTTCTCTAGAAATTAATAGTGTGAAGATCAAAAGATACCTCTGAATAGATTTAACAGCACAAGTTACTGACAGTAAAGAAAAGTTAAAGGGTGATTGGAGACAAATAACTCTAACAATGGCTTTTCTATGGTATTTCCACATAGGTTTTAAGTTGCAAAACGAATAAAATATTAATAAAATTTATTCTGTTACCATTATGTACCCACTGGCAGTTAGTATATGTTCCTATAACTCTTGAATTGCTCCTTTGTCTCTTCTATGAATCAAGATGTGTAAAGTGAGTGTTTTAGTCAGGAGTCACAACAAAATATTTACTTGAAACATGAAAAGTCACAGTAACCATAGTGAGACTACATTCTCAGCTAGAGGTTCGGTCTTCCAGTGTATGAGAGTCTGATACTATCCTGTCCATGGCTCTGTAACACTGGAAAAAGTCCATTTCGTATATCCATGTCAACATGTAGAGGAGTGGCATTGCTCTTCAAGTGTATTGTATGTTTTGCTCCACGCTGTTCTGTCTAATGATCTTTGTACATGAGGCTATGAGACAAGCCGTGTGTTAAAGATGGCAGAGCCAGACAAGTGGTGCTGCCATACCTATTCATAGCCCAGAATATCATGAGTGAATCCCAAATGTGGAATATTGAAGTATATTGCTAGACCATTGGTTTTGCTTAAGTGTGCATGGTTACATCCTTTAAAAAACAATTTTATTGAGCTTTTGTATATTTCATATAACAGTTCTTAGTCAGATTTAGGCACCTCCCCTATTGATATTCTCATCACCACTCCCACCCACTTCCAGACCTCATGCATTCTACCATATATATTAAATACTGTGCAGTCAAGTACTGTACCCAATTATCCTTCCATGCAAGTTCATCCCCTGCTGTTTGTTCAGCCTATATAGAGATCATAAGTAAGACCTACATGACCTCACCCATTAGTAAACACTCTCCAACAGTTCCCAAAATGTATGCTTTTGAAATAAGAAAGTATTTAACTCTTTTTGTTTTTTGTTTGTAGTTTTTTGCCATTATAGGAACACATATTTGAGAGACCTCGATTATATGAAAGAGACATTGATCTGTAAAATGAGAGCACTTTTTGTGGGACTTTTTGTAGAGAGCCGCGGATTGCTGAGTCTTAAAGATGGCGCCTGCTCCTGCCTTCCACCATCTCAAGGGTGGGTGCTCTCTGGAGCAAACAGCTCCATAATTGGCTGTGGCTGAGGTCTGGCCCTGCCTCCGCATGTGTGCGCCTATCTGCTTTCACCACGTGGAAGTTTGGGGTTGGCTGGCAGGAGGGAATTTAAGTCTCTGGCGGGCTTTCCCCGGGAGGAGAAGGAGAAGTAGTGAGGAGAAGTAAGGCAGGAGAAGTAAGTCAGGAGGAGAAGTAAGGAGAAGTAAGTTAGAAGAAGAAGTTAGAAAGTTAAGAAGCCAAAAGGTTGTTCAAGGTTCCTGAATAAACTGCATTTGGAAGAGTCCGGGGTCGCGTTTTCCTTGCTGGACGAGAGACAGGCGCGACAAGTGGTGGCCCGTACGGGGAGAACTCATCGAGGGACTCAGAACCTTTTGCAGTCAGGGCAGTGCACTGGAAAAGTTCTCAGGTCGTTTCCCACGACAAAAGTGGGAAAGTCCTCAAGTAAATTTGGGGAGCCGCGACAAAAGCGGGTACTTAGCTAAGTCCTCAAGTAAATTGGGGGGCCGCAACAAAGCGGCCCAAAACTTTGCTCCCTCTGTAGATGGAGCGGGGACAGCTGGGAGGTTACAGTGAACCGAAAGTAAAAATGGATTTTTATATAACTGTTGCTATAGGAATGGGCATTAGTTTTGTGTTCTGGTACCTTATTTTTGCCTATTTTTGTAGAGAATGTACAAGAGGTACCCAGAAAAATGTTACGGGAAATACTAGTTCCCACCCAATTTTTTTGGCTCTAAATGAGCTACTTCATTCTAAAAATTTGAAGCTTGGAAAAAGCACTTTGAAGAGATTCTTGGGGAAGTACGATACCATTGCACCGTGGTTCGCAGTGTCCGGAAGTCTCACGGTTGTGCTTCACTTTTCCAAGCAACAAAAGGAGTTTCATCTGGGGAAAATGTACAGCTTTAAAAGAAAAAAAAAAAAAAAAAAAACTGCGCCCTAGGCTTCAAGGCTCACCGCGGCCCTCCTACTCGTCGCAGCGTAACGTCCGCGGGGTGCAGGCGCGCGCACGGGGATGCGTGCGTGCCGCTCCCGTCCCGTTCCGAACTGCCAGCGACGGCCGGTTATGGGCCCGATGCTCTAGCGCCATCTTTAAGACTGGGCGGGGCTAACCCTAACCCTAACCCTTGGAACCCTAACCCTCACCCTCACCCTAATACTCAGCCTCACATTCACCATCACACTCGCACTCATCCTAACCCCAAACCTAAGCCTAACCCTACCCCTCACCCTAACCCTCAGCCTTTCATTCAACCTCACACTCGCCCTCACCCTAACCCTAACACTAAACCCGAGGCGTGCCTAGGAAACTTAACCCTGCCCCTCACGCTAAACCTCAGCTTCACCTTCACCCTCACCCTCACCCTCACAGTAACACTAAACCTAACCCTATCCCTAACACTAACCCTAATCGCCCTCACCTTAACCCTAATCCTAAACCTAACCCTGACCCGGAAGTGACCCGGACCCTGACCCGTAAGTGAGCCCTGACCAGGAAGTGAACCCTAACCCTAAACCCGAGGGCTACGTTGGAACCTTAACCCTAACCCTCACCCTAACCCTCATTCTCATCTTCACACTCACCCTCGCTATCAGAGTAACCCTAAGCCTAACCCTAACCCTAACCCTGACCCGGAGGTGACCCCTAACCCTAAATCTGAGGGGTGCCTTGGAATCCTAACCCTAACCCTCACCCTAACACTCAGTCTCACATTCACCCTCACACTCCCCCTCGTCCTAACCCCAAAACTAAGCCTAATCCTACCCCTCACCCTAACCCTCAGCCTCACATTCAACCTCACCCTCGCCCTCATACTAACCCTAAACCTAAGCCTAAGCCTAACCCTAAGCCTAACCCTGACCCGGAAGTGACCCCTAATCCTAACCCAGAGGGGTGCCTTGGAACCCTAACCCTAACCCTCACCATAACAGCCTCACTTTCACCCTCACCCTCACCCTCACCCTAACACTAACCCTAAGCCTAAGCCTAACCCTAACCCTGACCCGGAAGTGACCCCGGACCCTGACCTGGAAGTGAGAACTGACCAGGAAGTGAATCCAAACCCTAACCCTAACACTACCCCTCACCTTAACCCTCAGCTTCACCTTGACCCTCCCCCTCCCCCTCACAGTAACACTAACCCTAAGCCTAACCATAAGGCTAAACCTAACCCTGACCCGGAAGTGACCCCTAACCCTAACCCCGAGGGGTGCCTTGAACCATAACCCTAATCCTCACCCTAACACTCAGTCTCACATTCACCCTCACACTCGCCCTCTTCCTAACCCCAAAACTAAGCCTAATCCTACCCCTCACCCTAACCCTCAGCCTCACATTCAACCTCACCCTCACCCCCATCCTAACCCTAAACCTAAGCCTAACCCTAACCCTAACCCTAACCCTAACCCTGAAGCAGAAGTGACCCCTAACCGTAACCCCGAGGGGTGCCTTGGAACCCTAACCCTAACCCTCACCATAACCCTAACCCTGACCCTAACCCTAACCCTAACCCTACAGCCTAACCCTCAACCTCACCTTTACCCTCACCCTTGCCTTCACCCTCATCCTGGGCCCAGAATTGCTCACCAACCATAACCCCGTAAGCGAGCCCTGACCCGGAAGTGAACCCTAACCCTAAATCGAGGGGTGCCTTGGAACCCTAACCCTACCCCTCACCCTAACCCTCAGCCTCACATTCAACCTCACCGTCACCCTCACCGTAAACCTCACCTAAGCATAACCCTAAGGCTGACCCTAACCCTAACCCTAACCCCGAGGGGTGCCTAGGAACCCTAACCCTAACAGTCACCATAACACTCAGCCTCACATTCACCCTCACTCGCACTCACCCTAACACTAACACTAAGCCTAACCCTAAATCTAACCCTAACCCTAACCCTAACCGTGACCCGGAAGTGTCCCCTAACCCTAACCCGGAGGGGTGCCTTGGAACACTAACCGTAACCCTCACCATAACAGTCAGCCTCATACTCACCCTCACCCTCGTCCTCACCCTAACCCTAATCCTAAGCCTAAGCCTAACCCTAACCCTGACCCGGAAGTGACCCCCTAACCCTAACCCGAGGGGTGCCTTGGAACCCTAACCCTAACCCTCACCCTAACACTGAGCCTCACATTCACCCTCGCCCTCACCGTAATCCTAACCCTAATCCTAACCTTAAACCTAACCCTGACCAGGAAGTGACCCCTAACCCTAACCCCGAGGGGTGCCTTGGAACCCTAACCCTAACCCTCACCATAACACTCAGACTCACATTCACCCTCACCCTCACCCTCACCCTAACACTAACCCTAAGCCTAACCCTTAACCCTAACCCTCACCTTGACCCGGAAGTGACTCCTAACCCTTACCCTAAGGGGTGCCTTGGAACCCTAACCCTAACGCTTACCATAACAGTGTGGGACCTAGGACCCTTACTTTAGATTAAAACCTCCTGGCCAGCTCTTTAGCTTACAACATCTCCTGTCACAAGAGGTTAAACCTCCTTGTCAGCTCTTTAGCTTACAAAATCCCCTGTCACAAGATGTGCAAACGGTTGCAAAAAGTTATGTCAACAACTCGTGTTATGTGAGATAATGTCTGTGGTAATTATAGAAAAAGCCCCAATATCATGAAAATAGATTTCTAGATGGAACATTTGTTAAGTCAACATTTTGCTTGTGGTATTACTGAGAAAAAGGTTGGTTTATGTAAAAGTGTGTTTTTGTAACCCTGGTCTGTGCCAATCTATACCCTGTATGTTAACATGATAATTTTGTGGTTTTCTGCTATAAAAGGCTTGGTCCGAGCCAGGCCAGGGGGGGACTTGGCATTCCAAGGCTAAGTCGTCCCACTCACCCGAGTGCAATAAAAAATCTTGCTGTTTGCATCTGACGGTCTGGATTCTTGGGACTGACACTCAGGCAGCCTGAAGGGGTTCGAGTCCCCTAGGCTGAGAGTGGGAGTGGGGTGAGGCTCCCTGAGGTTGGGCTCTCAGGCAGCCCTGGGAGGGGTTCGTGTCCCCTGGGCTGAGAGTGAGAACCAACAACAGTCAGCCTCACAGTTACCCTCAACCTTGCCCTCAACCTAACCCTAACCCTAACCCTGACCCTGACCCGGAAATTGACCCCGGACCGTGACCCGGAAGTGAGCCCTGACCAGGAAGTGAACCCTAACCCTAACCCCGAGGTGTGCCTTAGAACCCTAACCCTAACCTTCACCGTAACAGTCAGCCTCACATTCACTCTCACCCTCGCCCTCACCCTAACCCTAACCCTAATCCTAACGTTAACCCTAACCCTAACCCTGACCAGGAAGTGACTCCGGACCCTGACTCGGAAGTGAGCCCTTACCAGGAAGTGAACCCTAACCCTAAACCGGAGGGCTACATTGGAACCTTAACCTATCCCTCAAGCTAACCCTCAGCCTCACTTTCACACTCACGATCGCTCTCACAGTAACCCTAACCCTGACCCGGAAGTGACCCCTAACCCTAACCCCAACGGGTGCCTTGGAACCCTAACCCTAACCCTAACCCTGCACCCTAACACTCAGCCTCACCTTCACCCTCACCCTCATCCAGGGCCCAGGAGTTAGGGTTAGGGTTCACTTCCGGGTCATGGTTAGGGCTAGTGTTAATCTTAGGGTGAGGGTGAGTGTGAGGGTAAATGTGAGGCTGAGTGTTATGGTCAGGGTTAGGGTAAGGGTTCCAAGGCACGCCTCGGGGTTAGGGTTAGGGGTTACTTCCGGGTCAGGGGTAGGATTAGGCTTAGGGTTAGGGTTACTGTGAGGGTGAGGGTGAGGGTGAAGTTGAGGCTGAGGTTTAGGGTGAGGTGTAGGGTTAAGGTTCGAAGGCACCCCTTGGGTTTACGGTTAGGGTTCACATCCTGGTCAGGGCTCACTTCTGTGTCATGGTCCGGGGTCACTTCCTGGTCAGGGTTAAGGTTAGGGTTAGGCTTAGGCTTAGGGTTAGGTTTAGGGTGAGGGCGAGGTGACTGTGAATGTGAGGCTGAGTGTTATGGTGAAGGTTAGGGTTAGGGTTCCAAGGCACCCTTCGGGTTTAGGGTTAGGGTTCATTTCCTGGTCAGTGCTCACTTCCGGGTCAGGGTCCAGGGTCACTTCCTGGTCAGGGTTAGGGTTAGGGTTAGGGTTAGGCTCAGGATTAGGGTGAGGGTGAGGGTGAATGTGAGGCTGAGTGTTAGGGTGAGGGTTAGGGTTAGGGTTCCAAGGCACCCGTTGGGGTTAGTGTTAGGGGTCACTTTCGGTTCAGGGTTAATGTTAGGGTTAGGGTGAGGCTTAGGTTTAGGATTACTGTGAGGGCGATGGTGAGGGTGAAAGTGAGGCTGAGGTTATGGTGAGGGGTAGGGTTACCGTTCCAAGGCACCCCTCGGGTTTAGGGTTAGGGTTCATTTCCTGGTCAGTGCTCACTTCCGGGTCAGGGTCCGGGGTCACTTCCGGGTCAGGGCGAGGGTGAGGGTGAATGTGAGGCTGAGTGTTATGGTGAGGGTTAGGGTTAGGGTTCCAAGGCACCCCTCGGGTTTATGGTTAGGGGTCACTTCCGGGTCAGGGTTAGGGTTAGGGTTAGGGTTACTGTGAGGGCGAGGGTGAGGGTGAATGTGTGGCTGAGGGTTAGGGTGAGGGGTAGGGTTAAGGTTCCTAGGCACCCCTCAGGTTTAGGGTTACGGTTCACTTCCTGGTCAGGGCTCACTTCCGGGTCAGGGTCCGGGGTCAATTCTGGGCCCAGGGTGAGGGTGAGTGCGAGGGTGAGGGTGAAGTTGAGGCTGAGGGTTAGGGTGAGGTGTAGGGTTAGGGTACCAAGGCACCCCTCGGGGTTAGGATTAGGGTTCACTTTCTGGTCAGGGTTCTCTTCTCCGTCAGGGTCTGGGGTCACTTCCGGGACAGGGTTAGGGTTAGTGTTAGGCTTAGGGTTAGGGTGAAGGCGAGGGTGAGGGTGAATGTGAGGGTTAGGGTGAGGGGTAGGGTTAGGGTTCCAAGGCACTCCTTGGGTTAGGGTTAGGGTTCACTTTCGGGTCAGGGCTCACTTCTGGGTTAAGGTCCTGTGTCACTTCCGTGCCCGGGGTCAGGGTGAGGGTGAAGGTGAGGCTGAGGGTTAGGGTGAGGGGTAGGGTTAGGGTTCTGTGCATTTTCCATGTGTGAGTCACTACTGAGCTCCCATCTCCCAGTTATCTTCGTCTCTTCAGGGAAATCTGTTGTTTTTGTTATTTTCTCTTTGTTCCCACATGTTTAGTGATAACATTCTACTGAATCTACTTGCAGATATTTTATTACTTTATCTGAAGTTTTTAAAATAAATTTTTGTAAAGCACTTAAAGTCTTGCCTCTCCAGAGAATTCTCACAGAAATTATTTTTCATGTGCATGTGTTTATTTTTACTGATTATATCATCTGTGTCACATTGGTGACTATAGGGCTTCATGGTACTGCCTTCTTTAGCACATCTGGGGCCCTGAGTTTGCTGTCCAGCACTAAAACTAGGTCTGTCTGAGCCTCAGAGACACTTACCTTCTGACATTGCAAATAAAACCAAGATGGAACTGAAGCAGTAAATCAGCTATTAAAGGTACCACACACGGAAGATTTGTCCTTTTTAAAAACACGGAAGTTTGGGGATGGTAAGATGATTCAGAGGTTAAGAAACCTGGCTGCTCTTGCAGAGGACCACCCACCGTAACTCGAGTTCTAGGGCATCCAACACCCTCTTCTAGCCTTCATGGGCATTGCAAGACATGGGTATTTTCACATACATGCAGGCAATACCCTCATACACGTAGAATAAAAATAATAACCAAAATACTAAAAAAATACTGTATTTCATTTCCCATGGGGTAAATCAGGAGGTAAAAGCATAATAGCTCATCCACCTATGGGTCAGGCCAAACAGGGAGTGAAGCCCATAGAAACAATGGCAAGTCCTTATTATTAGTTCTCTTTACTGGCTTATTAGGGTACCTAGTCACAGATATAATGATATATATCACCTGCAAAAGCAAATTGGTCAGTCCAGATTGGTTCAATCTGGCATAAAACCTGAAATATTCAGTCTCAACATTTATCCAAGATTCACCCAAAGAGAAGGGCATATTCACAGCTAAATATTTTAAGAAGAACTGTGGGATATTTATGCTAGTCATGAAATTGAGCAGCACATATGGAGCCTTAAGCTTTCCTTGATGCTTCGTTTAGGCACACGTCAATCATTCTGATTGAGCATATCGGTTGGTTGTCTTCCTCATGAACACTGACTCCACTTCACTTCAGCTTTCTCCTATATGTATTTCCCATTGCAAAACTAAAATAGAAATAATACGGGCCAAGGAAAATGTGCTGTGGTCTAGTTTTATCAGACGTAATTCTGTATCCATCTCACGTCTCTGACACCTTGAATGGGAATATCATCCCTTTTTGTCTCTAAGGAAAACAGAGCTGTATCAAGTAACCCTTGAAAACTCTGAAATATGTCAATAACAGTAAATTAGGCTGGGATTGCTACCAGTCTACCCTACTCTCCAGTCCAATGTTAAGTCAAGGCTATACTGGGTAAGTAAGAGCTATCTCTGGTGTGTGTGTGTGTGTGTGTGTGTGTGTGTGTGTGTGTGTGTAATTCAGTATCTAGCACTGACTAAACCAGGCATGTTGCAGTTGCTTATAATCTTAGTACTCAGGAATTGGAGACAGAATATTTAGAAATTCAAGATCACTCTTGACTACATAGGAATTTTGAGAGCAGTCTCGTATTCATACTACCCTGTCTTAAATATAACTAAGCATGAAAGAACATCTTTACAGATACCAGTATAGAGAAAAAAGGATTAGAAACTCAGCCAGAATGATTAGGTTCTGAAACAAAAATGTAACAAATCCTCTGCATGAACATTAAAGAAATTGAAATCTATGAAATCACAAAGAACGTGAAATTGTCTTAATAAATTTCACAGTACTATAAAAATTTTTTAAATCAAAATTGGAAATCAAAATCACAACAAAAAGAAAAGTCAGTCAAAGAAAAACAATTAAGAAAAAGGAAAGGCTGTAAGAAGAGTAAGAAAGTAGTGCTTTTCATCTTCCAAATAGTTTATACTAGAAACAGTCAGAAAGCATCTTCATAGTAGGTGGATGGCTGAAGGAATACAATGAAGCTTAATATTGCTACGACTGAGACTTGAGGAGATCCACAGATTCTAGTTTTGAAACAAGGTAAGAAACTGTGAATAATCACTGAGCCCACAGAGGGGAAATGCTATACTACATATGAAAAGAGAATGACAGATCTTTCCAGTATCAAGGGAAATGGTCATAGAAGCAGATGTTAAGTAGAGAAGCAGTCTGAGCTTTAGTGTCTAAGAGTTTCCTAACATGTTATCATTTGCAAAGGAAAAAGTCTGCATTCTCAGGATGAAACAAGAAGTCATCATGTGAATGTTGTTCTCAAGACTGGTGCTTGTGAAACAAATCTTTTGGATTTTTCATTCATCTCAAAATCAAAGAAATAATACACGATCAGGATGAACATGTGCCTTATCAAGTATGGCCCTGCAAGAATGCAACTGAAGCAAGAACTTTGTAAAATATATAAAGTGTGGTGTCTGTCAGAGACAGGAAATTTAATGGAGTTCACGTTGCATTAAGATTGGTGACTTCAGCAAGCAACTAAGCATAGTTTATAACAAGTGCATGTGAACGTGTAGCACTAATAGACTTCAGAAAAGCAGTCACGAATGGTATAAAATCTCAAGATCTACTGGATACTCTTAACCAAGTTCTACGTTGTCCTGTTCCCCAACTAAGCCTCAGGGTGATGTTTAAAATCCAGGAACAATGAGGATCTGGTTGCAAGTTCAGCCATAAGGGTATATTGAACCTATCTGTTTTGAGTAAACTCAAACTGAGGGAATTTAGTGAGCCAGTTAAATCCATTTTAGGGGATATTCTAATTGTTGATAAAAATTATTACAGAGTTAATGCACTTCTTCATTATACAGCATTAGAAACAATATGGATATTATTTATTTATTAAAAAGACTACACATTCCAAAAGAAAAGCCTTTTGAACAATAATAAGAAAAGTAACAAAAGCTAAAATAAGAATCAAGAGAAAGCTAAGATAAACTATAAAAATAGCACCTTTTGCAATGAAGGGCCATGCTGGGAATCGAAGACATCTAAATCCAAATGAATGAGCCAATGACTACGTATACTTAATGTCACAATACTTAAATATGAAGTGATGATCAAAATGCTAAAATAATGAATATTACTACAGTAGAAAATATTTAAATTGTTCTTTGATGAAAGATCTTCAGAGTAGTCAAATGTTTGCCTATTTTCTCAAAGAAAAAAGACTGCAGTATTCTATCCAAGGGAAGAGATTGTCATCTTTGGTCTTTTCAACAATATTTCTTTCAAATTATCAGTTTCTCAAGTGATATGTTTTTCAGTTGTCTAGAAATGCAGCTCCATGGTAGGGTGCTTGTCCAGCATGCATGAAAGTCTAGGCTCAGTTGCTGGTACCACATAAAACTGAAATACCTTATCAATATCTATAAACCCATGTGGGATCAGCATATGAAAGCCTAAGGGATAGGAGATATTGTTCCAGGTAATCTTTCCTCTAGGAATCAATATTTCACACTATCAGTAATTCAAGATTCATTCTATTCAGAGAGATCTAGGAATTTCAACATATCTAGGGGCCTATAATTTAGAGAGATGTGTTATTGTGAAGTGTTTTAATTTTCCACATCTCTTTAAATTTCTATCTCGACATTCAATTAGCATTAGCATTCACTGTTTTTGTTTTGAATTCTGTACATACGTCACCATTCACATCCCATTCATTCACACAACATTAAAAGTGGCATGTAAATTGTATAAACATTTTACGGAAAGAGAGTATACTCCAATTAAATGCGACTCTTTAACACTCAACTACAGAGGCAACTCTTTGGGATTCCATTTTGGGGTGAAGGGTCTAAGCAAGGATGGGTTTGAGAGGATGGAAGAGATAAAGCAAGAGAGAGAATTAACCTAAATGAAGGATGTTACAAAAAGCCATATTGAATCTTACCTTTTATAAGCCAGATTTTAAAAAAAAACAGACACTTTGACTTCTGATTTGTATATCTATTTTCTTCCTACTACTGCCCTTGCTAAGATATCAAGCACTGTATCAAATAGGAATAGAGTGAGTAGACTGAGTAAACACCCTTTTTCCTGATCTTGAAATGCATTGATCTTTCAGCCACGTACATGATGTTGAATGTAGGTTGTTACATACAGTGTTCATTATGTTGATGTACGCTCCTTTCATCCCTAGTCTCTCCTTGACTTTATCATGAAGGAGTGTTGAATTTTGTCAAAGGGCTTTTTTGTAATTTATTAAGATGAACAGGTGATTTCTGTCTTTGGGGTTTTTAATGTGATGAACTATGTTTATTGATATACATATCTTGAACCAACTCTGAATCTTGAGTGATGCCAATTTGGTTATGATGATTTCTGATATGATTTTAAATTTGGCTTGCAAGTATTTTATTGATAATTTTAATTGAATTTTTGTTGATTTCATAGTATATATATAATATAATATAATATTCAAACGATAATATTTAGACCCTCTTCTACCTATATGCTCCCTTAGCACCCCCACCAGATTTTATGCATTCTGTCATATACGTTAAGACCTATTGTGTGAAACTCATGTCTCCAAATATCCTGGGTAGGAGGCCATCTGTTGGAGCCTTGTCAGCCTATCAAACATGACACACTTAAAGAAAACCAACTCTCCCTCTCCTAGAACTTATTGGCTGCCAAAAGTTCCTCAGGTAAGGTTGGCAATTCTTACCAGTTTCTTCACTTCTATGATGGGTTTTGTTTAGTGTGAGCCCATCTGTCTGATGTTACCATTGCTGTAAGTTCATATGAGCAAAGAAAATCATGTTTCCTTGTGACCATCTATCAGTCTACTTGGATCTTACAGTCTTTCTGCCCCATTTTCCACAATGGTCTCTGAGCATTGGGTAGCAGATGGTTTTCATTTTTGTTGTTATTTTTTGTCCCCATCTGTGATCTAGAGAAACTTCCATGAACTGCTAATTAGAATGTGTATATTTTGGCACTTGGGTGGAATATTCTAGATGTCCATTAGGTCCATTTGATGCATGACATCATTTAATTCAAATGTGTCACTATTTTTGTCCAAGATGACCGGTCTATTGGATAGAGTGGGCTATTGATATGACCTACCATTACTGGGTTGGGGTTAATCTGCATCTTGGAAGTCCAGCATTACATTTTTTTTATTGAAATTGGGTGCATCAGAGTGTGATGGTTAATCTTGGTTTTCAACTTCACTGGATGTAGAATTAACTGAAATGAGAGACATTTTTTTGATCAGCTTATCTGAAGCTGGAAGATCCTTCTGAAATGTGTGATGGCAGAGTGTACAAAAGGTCATAACAGAGGAAACTTTTGCTTCTTGCCTTCTTGTCTTCTCTCTCACTGATAAATTCCTCTTGTTCTTGTGGCATTCCTTCAATAATAGTAAAACCTACTTCTTTGGATTCCAACTGAAAGCTAGTTGATCTCCAGGAATCCTTTGGGCCTTCAGGACCAGATTGGGGCTTCTTAGACATCCAGTTTCAGGGACTAAGCAATTACCAGGTTCTCAGCCTCTTCAGTGTAGTGAAGCCCTGTTGACATACTTGGACTGCATCCTGCAGATGAAGGTAATAAATACCCTCATGTGTGTGCATGTGAGTGTGTGTACACTTTATCAGTTCTGTTCCCTTAGAAAACCTGACTTATATACACACAAACACACACACTAGCACACACATCCTCATGCATGCTCTGTGACAGAAGTGTGTATGTTTCATAATAAACTTTTTATAAAAATGTCTGTTAATATGCAGAAATCTGGATTGTGTTTTATGAATGTGTTTTGATGTGTTATATGTAGAAAATACTAATTTTTTATATTACCACACACTTTCGCCCCAGGTGTTTGCTTTTATTCACCCAATGTGGTGGTTTGAATGACCCTGTTCCCCGTAGGCTCCAATTATTTTGACATTTTTATCCCCAGCTGATGGCTCTGTTTTGGGATATTTTAAGAGGTGTTGCCATGCTGGAGGAAGTATGTCCTGGAGGTGGGCATTGGGAATTCTGCAGCTTGACAGATTTCCTCTTGCTGTCTGCTCTCTGTGTCTGTTTGAAGGATGTGACTGCTTAACTTTCTATTCTGGTCACCTCTGGCCACCATGACTCCCTGCTATGACAGACTCTAACACCCTACAAACCATATGCTCAAATAAACTCATCCTTCTATAAATTCCCTTAATGACCCTGTATCATCATAGCAATAGAAAAGTAAGTACTACACCTAAACCACAGTAGACTATTTTTTTTCTTTGTAACTTTTAATGATAGATGAAAATTTTAAAAAAATCAATAAAGAATGAAGAATTAAAATTAAGAAAAAAATATGGAGATCTGCCTGAGCAGGCAAGCCATGTGGAGACCAGATGAAGCTGAAGATCTAGGGGAGGGAGACTGGAGTGAGCAGAGTTCCGCTGTTTCCTCCCCGTGGACTGCTGTCAGGGCTGTTCAGGAACTAGTCTCCATCATCGTCATTTCAGCCAAACTGCAGGTGGCCGGTGGTCTGGGGAAGTGGGAGTAACCTGAAGGACTACTGTGTTCTTGCTCATTCTGGAGACACTAGAAATGAGGGGGGAAAGCAAAAGTCAGATCAGGGAAACACATTTTGTTCAATCACCTTTTAGAACAGATCTCCCCATGACAGTATCACCTCCAGCCCTGGCTCAGACCTTCCTTTTTACCTGTCATATGCTCACTCATGTCCAGCACAAGATACACAGAAAGTCTCATTTCTTCAAGGAAGTTCTCCCACACAATTCTAACCATTCCTTGCCTATTAACTGAAAGAAATACAGTGACTGCCTTGCAGAGATCCATCACTTGCAAAGCCCCGTGTGTCTGTGTGTGCATAAATGTGTTTGCATGCATCTATGTGTATTTGTGTAAGAGCAAGTAGGTGAACAATTATGCTTATGTATGTGGTTTAATGTAAGGGTACATATACATTGGATATACATGTGTGAGTACATATCTATATATACAAAATATGTGTGCATATGAGCAAATTCATATTAATCATCTGTGTGTTCTCTGTATTTCTTTATGTGTGTGCGTTTGTATATGCATATGTACACATGAGCACACACAATTCTGTGTGTCTTCATCCCTAGTCCTGTGGTCTTGGGCATGAGACATGTGCTTCGCTAGGATTTAGTTTCCTCATCTGCCAAGTGGGGGTGAAAGCTCCACCTTGGCAAGTTTCTCTTGGAGTCAAGAAGGTCAAGTATTTATTGAGTGCTGAGCCAAAGAGAACTCAAACCCCTACTTTTCACATAAGCCCACCTTACATAGTTGAGAGAGCATAGCAATGTCTCATTTTCTCCTCTATCTGCCAGGATACTTGGCATCTGACACATGTCCCCTAGTTGTCTGCAGCTACCTATTGTCACAGCTACCTAATGAATGTTCAGTGGCCACTTTTGGGAGAAAGACTTTGGATGTATATGTTAGAGCCAAGAAGGGTTTTCTGAGGTACGGAATGTAGGTGGGGACATTACCTGGCTTAGGGTCCAGCCCTTGGGGAAGGAATTATATCTTTGGTGGTCATAACTACATAGGGTCACTACATGCCGAAGATCCAACAGGAGAGCCTAAAAAGGGAGGCCTTTTACATATCACCTGATACCAAGCAATGCCCAAAGATACTTTAAAGTCTCTTCAGAAGTCACAAAGAAGATATCTGGGAGTTAAAGATCCCTTATGAGCTTATTGAGGAGACATTATTACTGAGAATCTACTATGTGCTGGTGAAGGAATCTGTCCAGATCTCTGGGTCTCAATAGAACTGGCAACTCTACTGCACGTTTTCTTTGTATATAAACAAACATACCACATGATCTCTAAAAGTGAACTGCTAATTTTCAGAGTAAGGTCAATAATCTACATTGGATGCGGTAGTTAGCGATGTCTCAAGGAGGTGGCAGGAATACACCAATGGGAACTATAATCAGAAGCCAGTCATGTATTTCCAGAAACCAACAGTACAGGCAGTGAGAAGCATGCACATTAATGCCCCCAGATGCTAAGTGACATAATGGAGGGATGGGTAGCCTGCCAAGGTCTCCAAATGGGAGGAGCATCGGGGTGGAGAAGACTCTGTTTCCTAGGACTTAGGACATGATGGCATCAATGTAAAAAAAAAAGCACTTTAAGGATGCATGGCCCACACACCACCTTCAGTGACAAGCTAATTCCAATCCTCTGCTCTCAGCTTCTCAATCACCAGAACCATACTGGGAGCATCCTGTGAATATCAGCGTCTGGCCCACTTTCTGCTGTCCCGCAGATCTTAGAGACACCACTGCCTTGAGTGCTGTGAGTGGCATGGAAAGCAATATTCACCTTGTATGGGCACAAGATGATGTCATCCCTTCTTGCTCTGGACCAGAATTTCATCCTCCACTGAGAGGTTCCCACAAAGATGTGCCCTGTATTGTGAGGGCACACCCTCAGGTGCATATATTGGGGGGTGCTAAAGACCACCTCTCCCTGCAAAAAATACTGTCTGATGTTCTCTGGAACATAGAGTGACTATGACGAAAGCTAGAAATGGAGTCATAAACCCTTGTGTAACAAAACCAGGGAATCATTCTGACTATCCTCTTTGGGTGAGAAAACAATAGCGGGGCACAGAGGGACCGTGGTAGCTCTCAGGTGTGGTAAGAGCTTCCTGCCGGTAAGGCTGTGCCACGTTGCCTGTCACCGAGCTGTGTCCTACAAGCCACACTGTCTACGTACAACAGATTTACTGACTCCATCCTGGAACTTCTTTCAGGGAATAATATTCTTGGCACTCAGAGTTCTCCCAGGCAAACATCCTGAAGATCACCTCCACCACACCCAACTTGTCCTCCTAGAAGGAAGGTATGGGACAGGCAACTTCCATTCCTGCACTGAAGGTTCTGGATCATGTTCAAAAAGGGAGATATGTGACTTCAGCTTCCTCATTTCCTTTCTTCTCAAGTGGAGAGTAAACAACAACCTAGCCCACATGAACTTGGTGGATAGTGTTCTGTAAGCATTACAGAGGAGGAAAGGAAACTCAAGTATCTCCTAGTCCCCAACTTCTTTAACTGGATTTTAACCCCACATGGGGTTATGAACCTGAATATGTGATTCAAAAGATATGTTATGGGCTAAAGAGATGACTCATCAATTAAGAGCACTGACTGTTCTTGCAAAGGACCTGGGTTCAGTTCCTAGAACCCACACGGTGGCTAACAACTTTTCATGAATACAGATCTAGGGGATTCAACACCCTCTTCAGACCTCCACAGGCAATGCATAACATGAGTGCATGTACATACATGCAGGCAATAGACTTAGGTGCATAAAATAAAATAATATGTTTTTAAATCACATTATTCAGAAAAGCCTAACAAGAAAAAATGGCAGTAGTAAAAGGTTTCTGAAAGCACAAAACCTGTTTATTCAAAATCACAAAGCAAGATCTAGGCCAGCTGGCGGGTATGTGGTAACCTTCTACAAGTCAAAAGTTAACAAGCAAAAATAAAATAATAAAAGAATAGGACACATTGGTTAACTACTAGAACTTGGCTTAATTTCTATTAAAAAGATATGTTAGTTCATAGCTAGGGTTCCTATCAGGAACCCCCTTTTTTTCTGTTTTAACTGCCCAGGTAAAGAGGTGCTCTGTCCTATCACCACAATTTCCTCCACTTCCTTCTGTCCAAATCAAGTCTTAGGTTTTATGAGAACACGGAAAAGCAGGGCAGGGCACTCCCTGAGGAAGAAGCTAAGTCATTCACAGTCATAATGTTGTCTCCATGAATATTTACAAGAGAGTCACTTTTCCTATTTTCCAAGGACATACTCTAATAAAACATTATACACACCCAATATCTTCTTGGAACTTCAGCTTATATGATGACCAACTGTACTATAAGTACAGACT
This sequence comes from Eospalax fontanierii, assembly GCA_035773235.1. Classification (NCBI taxonomy): domain Eukaryota; kingdom Metazoa; phylum Chordata; class Mammalia; order Rodentia; family Spalacidae; genus Eospalax; species Eospalax fontanierii. Next base: position 27,807,746 of record CM069539.1, on the reverse strand, counting down.
TGTAGTCAGGGCTAAAATGTCCTTCAAGGAAGCTGGAGCAAAAGACCAAAAGAAGAAACACCTTGGCAATAGAACTGAGGACCTGAAGAACAGAAAATTTCAGTCAGAAATGTAAAATTGGCATGTGCTGGAAACTGCCAGGGGTTTTTTGGTACTCTTTATTTATAAAGTTAATTCTCTTGCTTAAAACCTTCTTCCATATATAAGTTTAAGAATCCCTGTCTTTCTATTTTACCAGGATAAAATTTGCTAAAAACAATTGTTCAAAGAGTTACCTACCTGGAACATCATAGTTATAATAACCTTCATGTCATTGTCTGAAAGCAGCATTCTATTATGGACAGACTTGAATTCAACACTACCACACCCTTCAAGAAGGATGGAACATATGAACAAAAGCTGTCATGCAATGGCATGTGTGCGTGCACACACACACACACACACACACACACACACACACGTGTGCATGTGGGTGGGTCTCCATCTCCAGCACGGCTGTTGTGCTCCAGCCATGCCAGAGAATGGACGAGGATCAAACAGGGCTTCAGGTGGCTCCGAGTGCTGTGGGAGGAGGAGCTCCAGGGACACTACATTGGTGGGTAGTTCAGTTATCAAAACCAAGGCAGGGGTTTATATAGGGGGCCTTTCTGACTGTCACAGAAGGTGGGAAAGTTAAAGGTGGGATCTTTGGGGTAAAGGCAGGAAGGTTGTAGGGCTGACGTGGAAGTTCAGGAGTGAGGAAACAAAACCCAAAAATCTGGTTCTGGTCTGGGGTGGAGAAAAGAAGATTCATATTTAGAGTGACTTCCTGGGGCCAGGTTATCACATCAGGCAGCACATACCCTCCTGTCCCTTCAGGGTATCCGGAGTTGCTTGACTTGTTCAATATCCAGACCTCCCCCCCACACACACATACACACACACAAATAAGGACCTGAAGAACAGGAGAACCCAGTCAGAAATCTACAGACATGTAGATTGAGAAAAAGTCAGGGGTTTGTTTTAGAGTTTTAGGATGGTGGTAGGATGAAATCATGCCAGAGAATGTTCCATTTTCCCCCAAATTTTAGTATTCAGACCTCCCAGGATCTGTCCAACACTCCATGTGCCTAATCAGCACTTGGAAAATGGGAGATTGGTATGATAGTTCATATTCATTGTACAGTTATTGGAATGATATTCTAAAGACACAATTCTGGGTATGTCTTTGAGACATTTCCAAAGGTTTTCATGAAGGAGGAAAGACTCGCTGTGAGAGTAGACAGCACCATGTCATAGGGTAGTTAGTACCAAGGATTGAACTAATGGAGGAAAAAAAGAAAATCACCTGAGGACCAGCGTTAATCACATTCAACATCCTGAAAACAGGTGCCACCATGACAGACTGAATTCACTCAAACTGGGAATGAAATAAATCCTTCCCCCTTAAGCTATTTTTGTGACAGCAACAAAAATAAAAATAATATTAATACCAAATACAATTGTCTACCTCAGCAGAACCATCAACAGGAACTTTGATAAGTGCAGCCTATAACTGCACATGAACACTTCTGGACAGGAAGTAATGGCATTCTTAATTTTCCATATCAAATTGAAAGAGATGACTTTGTCTAAATGCAATCCTGGCTGCAATTATGGAAGTAACCACTCCCAACCCAAAGAATACTTTCATACACCAAAAAATGTACACTAGAAAACATTCACAAACATCAAAAACTTATTTGAAATGAAAGTGTGGGCAAAAACTAGAGAGGTACTAGAAGCTAACTGGGATTATACAAATATGAAGCCTAGACTTTCAATGTTCAGACCAGAGGAGTGAACTTGCATATCTCCTTTAATGTTGAATTAAAAGTTACAGATTCAATGAAGTTATTTGTTAGCTTACAGGAATTTGATCAGGGAAGATGAAACTAATCTTTGTCTAAAAGAACAGATAAACACAAAGATTTATGAATTGTAAGATATCCAGTATTTTGCTCACAAACTCCTTATGACTGTCCTAATTCCAGTGTTGTTTGACCTAACCATGGCACAGTGTTAATTCTGTTGTTAAATAACACTAATCATCCATTATTAATATATATATTATATATACACAAATATCATTAGTACTTTTCTAGATCTCTCTCTCTCTCTCTCTCTCTCATACACACACACACACACACACACACAATTTTTGTAATTTTGATGAGACAAACTGACACTATGTAGTCCATGTTGCATTGAAATTATATCATCAAAACCTCCAAATTTCAGGGCTTACAAAAGTATGTGATATGACCCTCTACTTGGAAATTACACTTTAATGTCAACTCTGTACATTGATCTGATCTTGAAAGTCCAGGGGGCTAGTCTTGAACGGGAAGGGAAACAATCCAGCAGAAAGCAACACTAGGAACAGACAACACATGTAACCACACTTGAGCTCCAGGCATAGCACAGGCCCCTTTGCCGTCAGTGAAGAGAAAACAAAAAAGCCCCAGTCCATCTAGATGGGGACAGTAGCCTAAATCACCTTATTGCAAGCTATACTAATGGCAGATCTTGTTTCAAGTTCACATTCATTAACTTGGTTTGATATCAAGTGTTAGAATACTCCTCACGATAAGCACTTTCCATATCCAAAACCTAAAATCAGGTGGGGAATGCTTGTCAATCAAAAACTAGAGAAGTTGAGACAGGAAAATGGAGAAATTGAGGCCCATATGTCCTCCATAGTGAATTCCAGGGCAGCCTAATTGAAACAGTGGGATGCTGCCTCAAGAAAACCATAGGAACATGTGCACACATGACCACACATGTAGTTGAAGGACAAAGAGAGAACAACCCACCATTTGCAAATTATTTCTCTTGTGTCAAAGTTTCTAGTTTGTTGAAATGCTGGTAACTCTGGAAGAGTGCAGTACATAATATCTTATTAGTCATGTACATGTTGTTGTAGACAAAGTCTTAGTTTGTTCTGAAAGTATTTCCCAAGTGATTCTGTCATTTCCTGTGAGTGTCTGATTTACTGTCAAAGTCTCCAGTGAATACTACCTAAAAAAGCACTTGACCTTGCTTTTTGCCCTGGGGGACACCAAGTGGCCTTTGGGGACTCTGTAGTCTGTCATCCCCAAAAGCTTCTGAGCATCTCTAGCTTTCTTTCCAGAAAGTTTTCCCACCTCTTGAAGCATAAACTGAGTGATACTGGCCTGGGAGGAGAGTCCACAGCCCGCATCCTGACTGCCTCATCTCTCCATCCTTTGCTTTATATGGCGTTCTTCTGAACTTTGCCAGAGATCACCTTTGTGCATGACATTCAGTTTTAGCGTCCTGCCCTGACCTGCCCTATCCTTCCCCCAGCAATCCTTAAGCTTCACAGGGACTCTGTACATACATGGGTGACACCTGGAATTCCAGATTCCTTCACAGTCTAGATATTTGCACTCCATGCCAGTTAACCATTTAGCTAACTTAGCTAGCATTTTTCATATCCACTTCAAAGGCCTTCTGACCTCACAGGCTTACTCACATCAGCCCTCTCAGAAGCTAACTCCTCTTCTGAGTTGGGAATGGGGCTGGGCCACTTGTGTCTTTGTCATGAGGACCCTGTGTACAGTATCAGAGCAGAATGTGAGTGCTGGCTGTAGGAGGCAGTTTTAACATGAAGCAAATGTAACTCACATTCACATGTAGGAACGAGAACCAAGAAGCATGGCCTCCCTGTGCCCAAGAGGAAGGAAGAATCATGCTGTGCTTTTTATAGTGGGGCTGAAGTTCTCTGAGAGCTTAGGAAAGAATCAGGTATGTTGCTGTCTAGGTGCTAGGCTCATCCAGAACCTGAAGATTCCTGGCATTTTACCTCTAGCAAACTCCCCACTGTTACCTGGGACTCTGATTAAACAAGTCTTTATGTTGATGTAGTTCTGGGATCAACCGGAGTCTCCTTTCTAGGGTGCTTGGTAGTTAACAAAGGGGTCTGTGACAGAGCATGGTGGGACATGCACTTAATGCTAGCACTGCATAGGCAGAAACACACAGATCTCTATTGAGTTTCAGGCCAATATCATCTAAATAGCATGTTCCAGGCCAGCCAGGTCTATGCAGTTACATCCTGTCTGAAGAAAAGTAAAAATAAAAACAAGAAACAAAGGCTGTATTTCCTCCTGTTTCTCTAAGGCTGTCATGAAGAGTGTTCTAGGATGTCCCTGCATCAGAGAACTTAAGGCTGGAGAATTAAGTAGGGATTCAGGATCAGGGCACAATGTGCAATAGGTCATACGGAAAACCAGGACCTGATTATGATCTACCAACAGAGACTCACTTTTATATTTTGTTCTCATGTACCACACTGCTATACCCTGCTTGATCTTACAAGGTTATGAGATTTGATGACAAGCACCTTTACTTGCTGAGACATCTCTTCCGTCAGAAGAAAAAAAAATTATATCCTTTAATTGATTATTCTAAGACAAGTTGTTACCCAGCCCAAGTAGTCTTAGAGCTGTCTGAGGCAAAGGATGATCTTGAAGTTCTAATCCCTCAGTTTCTCGCTGTGGAGTGGGTTGGAGTTACATGGCTGTGTGCCCGGATCTTCCCTTTTTAGGCAGTTTTGGCAATCAGATCCTAGACCTCTCACATGTCAGGCTGGCTCTCTATGCTTTGAGCTACGGCATCAGCACTGTTGTCACTTTCCATATTCTTAGTTTTTATATATTTAGTGGTGGACTTATGATATGAGGAAGTTACTACCTGATCTTGTCTATTTGGTATTCTAAATAGCTCCTGCATCTAGACTGACATCTTTTCGCTCAGTCTGGGAATGATTTTACCATGATTTGAAGTATTTTGTATGATTTTAAAATGGAATTCTTCATCTTATTTGATGCCTGTGATTCTTAGATTTGGTCTTTTCATATTACCAGGGCCATAAATGAAAGTCCTGCTCCTGCAGAGCAAGGCTAAAGCCACATGGAGCAGGAAGCCCCACGCTGGTGGAGGGCATGACTCACCGGGGGAAAACGTGGAACTGGTTCCTTCTGGGTGTGGTACACTCACCTTGGTCATGGATTATTTCACAGTCTGCTGGGTCTCCTCTCTTCACAAGCTAAGAACTCGTGGATGTGAGAGCTTCAAGGGTGTACCTTCACAGAGGCAACAGCTTAGCAGAAGCCTCAGTGGGTGTGTAGGCCTGGATGGGGTGAGCAGTAGTGATGGAGATTTCCAGTTCAAAAGTTCTTACATGGACATAGGTAGGAGCAGAAGTATGTCAGACAATGAATATCCATGGCTATTAGTTGAGTACAGCTTCACTGAGTGTGCAGTCCTCACCGGAGATACTGGTGTGGCTAGAGTAAGTGATAGACTGGAGCTTACTGGATAGGCAGTGCTCATAGACAGTATTCACGATGGTGATATAAATGATGAAGCCTCACATACAGAATGAATGATGAGTTTCAGGTTTCGAAGATGTTGTGTAGATGTGATGATAAGTTTCAAACAAGATTAGAATTAGTTGACGCAGATGCTCTGTGCTAGAGGCACTATGTATATTCATTGGAGGTGTTTTGTCTTGCTTTTATACTTCTTGCTCTCCACAACTACTTCACTGGAAGATGAATGTGGGGCTATGTGCAAAACCTGGATTGCTGGGGACAGAGAGATAACAAGGTCAAGGTAATGAAGTAGGTGTATAACAGTTGTATAAGATCACTGAGTGCTTCCTGGGGGGACCAACTGGACCATCCTAGTGAGTGACTCCTGACCTCTCCCTCTGAGCTATCACCAACGTTTGGGGCAATTTTCTGCTTTTTGTTGTAGTATTTGATCTCTTTGTGTCTTGTCTTATTTGGAGGACAAGATATCTCCTGGCTGACTCTGAGGCATTCAGCTCTTCTCTTTCTTTTTAGGTCTCTGGCATGTCTCTGCTGTTCACCAGCAACTTTTCTCCTCTATCTTTTGAAGACAAGGACTGAACCAAATAGTCATCTAAGACTCAACTGTCTTCTTTACTCAGCATGCTGTCTCTGTGAAATACTGTCTTGTATCCTGTTCCTGTTGGATCACTGACTATCTCATGAGCTTTAAAAAGACTTCAGGTGGGGCCATAATTCAGGGGGAAGGAGATGAAACACATAAAGAGACAGGTAATTTAACACACAAGGAACAGAACATTCAAGACTAAGGTTAGGGAATCATATGCTGTACGGCAAGCGACATCCAATGGGCACTGCATCACAGTATGCAGGATCAGGAAGGAAGGACGCTTGTTATCAGGTCAAAGGGACAGTCACATTGTCTAGAGAGGATCTGACACTTACAAAATAAAGAATGCAAGATGTAGTAAAAAGAACATTGAGGGAAAAATGTCAGCCGAGAGGTAAGTTCTCAATCTCTCAAGGAAACACTTCTGAGAAGCATGGCCCACTGATTATACATAAGGCAGACACAATGTATGAACAGTAAGAGAATGAGGGTCAGGCAGACACAGTCAGCAGTAAGAAAAAAACCCTGATCCCACTGCAGAGACTCTGTAGAAGACATCCAGGGACAAAAGAGACAGTAAACATGTCACCAAAGTACAGAGTACACAAGAGTCTCAGAGAGCCTTGAGGGTGGATGGGAACCACTGGTTGACATGACATGGGGATATGAAAAGACAGGGCAATAAAACAGCGTTCAGAGAAGTGCTAAGAGGTGGAAGCTAGAGAAGTCACAGGAGAGGCAAGAGAAGTTCCTATATGCTTTCACCATAGGGATATATGTGGGAAGTCCCAAACACATATGCTGCATCTTGGGTACGTAATCAAGAAAGCCTGGAAATGAGGCCAAAGCTAGATCTCATCTCACATCAAAGGATTCAAGATAGAATCTGTCGGAACCTCTCTTAACTCATTCATTCTATATATCAATCAAGAGTGAGGAGCACAGGCTGGAAATAGTCCCCTACACATGTGCCTTCTGTCTTTGTCCTCACTGGTCAGCCGTTCCCATTAGACAGGACAGATGGGGAGAGCAGACACTTACCTGGATTTTCAGTACTTGATATCTTTCTCATTTCCCAAGGTTGGATTTCAAAAGCAGCTGGAAGAAAGTTAGTAGAGAGGGTGACTCACTCACTTCTGCTAACACAAGATAAGTCATACTGTTTCATCAAGATCCACCTCAGCTAAAAACTGCTAAGGAAATGGAAGGGACTGCAATGAGGCCAGACAAAATACATACTCCACCATCTACCCCGGAGTGTGCTGTAAATAGGACTCCACAGGGAAGAGTAGGCCGTGAAGGTGCTGCTACAGATCCTGAAGGACTGGAGGAAGAGAACTTGCTACTCTGGCATCATCAGACACACAAGGTACCTGTGCCTCCAGGTTCATGTCAGTGACTGTGAGAGTTGTACTCCACAACAGCTCCCTCAGGATTCAGGTTAATACACAAAAGTGAACGGAACACATCAGGGGCACAGGTACTAAGGACAGCTACTAATTACAGCCAATGATTTATTTGTTTGGGAATGACAGAGGGATGCAGGAGCAGATACTCCAGGAAAGATCATCTTTAAATCATTGACCTCAAGCAAAGCACATGCAAATTCCTACTCAGCACTGCTTATATAAGGTCTTCGAAAGGAAAAGTTCCCAAACCTCCACATACTTCCCTGTCTTTTTGTTGCTGATAACTTCCCTACTACCCCAGCTTCCCAAGCAGAAGGGCAGAAGGTGTGAATCATTCACTCCTCCTAGGACCCTCTCCCATCAGCTACCCTTAAGGCATGTTGCCTGTTACTTACAAGGATATTCTTCATTTGTATCGACACTATCAAGATCAGTATCGCCCACCTGAGCTGTATCTGGAATAAGGAAAAGAAAGAGAGAGAGAGACAGAGAGAGAGAGAGAGAGAGAGAGAGAGAAACTCAAGCTTTCCTACCCACAGCAGGTGAAACCATACTGCCTCATACAAAATGAACCTCTGCTTTTCTTGAGAATCTCCCAGGATCTTCCATAGCACAATCATTTCTTCTCATCTAACTTCTGACCCTCCTTCCCAACAGGAACCCAGAGTCAGGCTTTCAGGAATGTTACACTAAGACATGTGTTAAACAAGTGACCAATTTCAGATACGTACAGCTTCCTAAGTTGGTAGATGTTTCCTGAAATCACAGAAAAGAAAACACTGAGCATCAAGTCATACTGTATGCTTCACAGTAGTCGGGCTCTTCTATCTCGATGACTTAGAAAACCAAATAAAATATGGTAGTAAAGTCAATGGTCCCAGAGCTTCAATGCTGTTGTAAAGGACACTAATGGAATAGGGAAAGAGACTTTCCTACAAAGTACTTCTCAAGTCCATTTACACTTGCAAGTATTTAATGCTTAATATAAGAAGGAAAATCACTTCTAAGGGAAATGTTTCTAAGATTCAGAGACAATGAATGTTGTGATGTTAATACAGAAGACAGCTCAAAATCCATTAGTGTGAGATTCCCACTTCATGTTATCCCCCACACAACAAATTTTCTTTCAAAGAACAATTCACATCAACTGGAAATGGAACTGTGTTTCTACAGGTCACATAAAGTGCTCTTACAGCATGTAATGACGCCGATGAATCTTTAACCTGTAATCCGCCTGGGAAATCTAGGAGAAAACAGAGTAATTGTCAGAATGTTGTACTAATCATTAGGAACCACTCAGTGAGCTTTCTGAATGTGGAAGTGAGTGTAAGGATGTGGAATGAGCTGCAATAGATCTCTGTGACTATTGGCTTTATTACCCTTGTCTACATTGTCTGCTTAACTCTTCCAAGACCATTTCAATGCACAAGAATAAAATATTACAAACTACTGGTTATCTGATGTTATGGTTCAGAGGATTTCTAAGCTTATTAATAGTCCATTTTATCCTTGTAACAAAAAATATTCTATTGCATTTATTACTCATTTAGTACTAATTTTTTTTCTCAGGGTAACCAAGCACCATGTTCACCGATATGTGACACTAGAGACAAGGTTTATAGAGGGAAGCATCTATGAACTATCAGATGGACTACTTCAAGATGATTCAGACTTATTAAATTATCAGACCTGAGATTCAGCCCTCAGATTTTGAAATGAACTGATGAACCAATTTTAGGAGGAATAGTTTGGTACTGCCAAAAGGAATTCATGTTTTCATTTCCCACATTCAATTGAGAAAGGCTGAATTTCTTCTTTTTTGGTCCCTGGACAAAGGGGGCAGAAGTCACCAGGAACAAATTCAGTGAAGAGCAAATGAGTTACTGATATACTGGTCAATTAGATTGTGTGCTTGATGGAATATTTAAGAAGAGGCTGATGGCAGTGTTGCTGTTTGTAAGAAATACATCCTCAGAAAGCTGGTAACTTTATTAGGAATCCTATACGGTCACAACCTCCAGACAGAGGAAGATGAAAACTCAACATTCTTCAAGGATACAACCCAACATAAAATGCTGAATGCAATTACTTACAGGAACTCAGAAAGTTGACTGAAAATTTATACCTAGAATATATAGGCTTTTATCAAACATCTCAACTATTTCTTTTTTCTAGAAATAAATAAATGGCTGTTCCTTCAAGGAGAATATTAATAAGAATATCATATAACAGGGTTGGAGAGATTTCTAAGTGGTTAATAGCACCCACAGCCTGCTCTAGCAGAGGACCTGGGTTTGGTTCCCAGAATTCATATGGTGCCTATCAACTGTCCGTAACTCCAGTTCCTGGGGAGTTGAACCTCCCAGTCCTTTTGACCTCTTTGGACATTTCCTGACATGGGTATACTTACATATACATGTGCAATACACTCATATACATAAAATAAAAATAAAAATAAATGCTATATAAATCTTATCATTTACATTTTCTTATCACCAAAGAAGCCTAGCATACTTACAACTTTTAAATTCCTCAAAGACACCCTGCAATTACAGAAACAAAGACATTATGAGGATTATGTCTTGGAACTTATATTTACATGAATTAGTTCTCTTCCACAGCATGGAGACTGTTTGAGAAGCACTGGAGATCTTAATATCTGGCCCAACAAGTATAAGATATACCATTGAAAATCCCAGGATATTTTTTTACTGTTAAATGGCTCTTTAATGCCATTTATGTCATCAACTACAAGATACTTAATCCAAGAAGGAAACATTGTTTGCAAGCATCATCTTGTACCCTGATACTGCCATATACCACTGCTCTTTCCCCAAAGTTATGAAGTATATGTTCTTCATTATTCCAGACAGCAGAGCATACTACCCATAACACCTGTAACATACAGCCTCAAAGAAAAGCAGGACGTTAACAGAGTAAAGAAGGTATTCCTCACCTTTTCAGGTGAACTGTTCTCTTCTGGACTTTGAAAAATTTCTTTAATAATCGTACGATGACGCACTGCAAGGAAGACCCAGAGTAACTGTTAATCACTGGTATTGTGAATTATGATTTCCTCACAGAGAGCAGCAGGGCTTTCACAAGGTGTTGCTGTGTCTGACTGTGCTCTAAAGCCTAGAATGAGTGCTTGCTCAAGCATCTTCAGGGAAAGCAGAGAATCGGTGGAGTATGGAAGAAATGGAAATCTCAAAACTTGGAATTTTGCTAATAGCAATGAAACACCACATGAACTAGTCTTCCAGGGACAGCAGTGCCCTATTCCTCAGAGCTATCATTTGAAGCCCAGAGACATAATAATAAAAAATGAAATAATCAGAATTTTAAATTTATAAATAAATAAAAAATAAAAATTTAATTTATACTAAGTGGTATATAGTACAAACTCTCAAGGGTGCCTTAGGGACAAAGAAACTCAAAGGAACGTGGTTTATGGAGTGACATCAGTGAGTCAGAAAAAATGAAGTCTATATAAAATTCCGTTCTGTGGCACATCAGAGGAATTTCAGCATTCTGACAAATCAACCCAAACTCATAGTATCACGGGAGGCACTTATTTAAGATTTATCAACTTTATGGCATTTAAAACTATTGTAGGATCATCCTTCCTTCTCCAGTTCAGTGAATGGACTACTTAGGGACAGCCACATCATATAGAAAATACAATTCTTGATTGCAGTTGCAAGATAACTCTTGGGATGGGTTGCTTCAAGGGTTTCCTCTAGAGGAACTATTATTGTTGGATCTGACTGACAGACGACTTAATTTTTCTCATTGGAAGAAAGAAATAAAGTTTCCTAGAGTCATATGATGAGAACAGCCTCCTGTGCCTGTTGTTTTCTGATTCCCCAACAGACAAATGATCATGGAATAGCCTGGAATATTTCCTGTTTTATACAGTTCAAAACAACTCAGGGCAGTCATTAGCTTACTACAATATTGAAACCTCAGGAAAGTCTAAGTTATGGAGGATAACTACTTAGTGAAATGCTTCCATCAAAGTCATTAAAAAAAATAAAGCCTTAAAATACAGAGGTGCAAAACCTATCCACTGTCGGTAGGATTGCAAACTAGTGTGCAACTGCTGTGGAAATCAGCATGGAGACCTCTTAAAAATCTAAGACTAAGTCTACCATATGACCCAGTTAAGTGCATGAAACTAGAAACTATTATGCTAAGTGAAATAACACCACCTCAGAGAAACAATGATGTATGTTCTCTCTCATCTGTGAATCTGAGGGAAAGAAGAAGTTGGATCTCATAGCAGTCTGCCTGCTTCTGTTTCCAGAGAGCTGGGATTATAGGCAGGTACCACCACTCTCAATTTCTGATTATGAAAGCTTTACACTCCTTGCTTGAAAGGGACATGATTAAAAAATGCATCATTGTCTGAAATTAAATTTCCTCTTCATAATTAAGACTGTTATCCAGGCCACACTTGAACTCCTGAGATGCCACTCATCTATATCATCCACATCTGGGAAGAAGGACAGTGACTCATTCACTCCAGATGATGTCACGCTGGCTCAGGCGAGATGAATCTCATCTTTTCTCTGGACTCTATCATTCAGTGATAATGGAATTTACTTTACATTACTGTAATAAGCCAATTATTACATTTCCACAGTACCCTTGAGTTTAGGTGATTTTTCCGCTGAGGTAGTAGGTATTGCCACCAACGCAGCAGGATCTGGAAGTGGGATTATATGATCCCGATGAAGTGTTTTCAAGATTATATACACTGGGAATGCAATCATAACAGAGAAAATTATATCAGCTCCATGGCAGAGAAATAGAGGAAAATAATTATTTTGAGTTTAAAATCTGGTGTATATACTTCTCAGAAAGGCATTTCAGGAAATCACAGAAATTATTGACATTTAATACATATAATTTGGGACAAGTTTATATGGATGGGTCAACAGACACAGAAACGTAACATGAGTGATCATATGGGTGTGATAGCTGATGGTCAGTGTCCAGATTCCTCTTAGAGTCATTTGGACATGATGTAAGTGATGCAGCAACTGTTCATAGTGACTTGCAGTAGGATGCTAAATATTTCAAAGAAGCCCTCCTGTGTATACATGTATATTAGAATATGAGAGAGAGAGAGAGAGAGAGAGAGAGAGAAAGAGAGAGAGAGAGAGAGACTGTTTGCGGAGAGGGAGTTTGGATGACAGTAGGATAGTAGACAATAATTTCTTTCATTTTTACCTTAACATGATATTTTACAGCTCCTGGAAAACATGCAGTGTTACTCTAAGCAATTTGGAAAAATAAGGTTCTGTTTATGAATCCTGTACATCATTCAAAGGTGTTCCACGTTAGTTGCTTTCATCTCAATAATAAATTCTCTGGACCGAACTACTTGAAAAACTTTTTTTTTTAACCTTGAGAAAAAACATGGCTGCTTACTGCAAAGGAAACTCATTTGAGGGCATTGCATAATAAAAACACATCGTGTATCTCTAACCAGTCAGTACATCTCTGAAAGTGATTCTGAGGCTTAGGTAAATGGAAAATGAAAAAGGGGAAGAAGAAGTTGGATCTCATAGCAAAGAAAAGGGAAAAAAAGTGCATGCAATTCTCCAAAGGTGACTCATACTCAAAGTCATTCTGAAACACACTGGCATATGATAGTTGGAAAAAAAAGTAACTTCTCTTCAGTTGTCAAACTACTGGACAAACCAGCATGTACTGAGATTATGAGGGGACTAGTGTTTTGTTGATGCAGTGAACTTCTACCGTAGACCAAACTTTCTGGGGGACATTTTGCCTAAGCCACTATAAGTGGACAGTGTAGACTCAGTATGGTTAATACTTCAGCCAATACAAATCCCCTTAACCAGAACTCTGCATAGCAGATACCTCAACATGAAAACACACTAATGTAGAAAAGAATTTTCAAAATAATGATACCCTATGATAAATCCATGGAGAGCTCAATCTCAAGAGAATACATGGAGTGTGACCACCAGGGACAAGAACTGATTTTGGAGCACAGAGTCAAGTTCAGATTTAAAAATAAATTGCCAAGGGGCCGGAGAGATGGCTCAGAGGTTAAGAGCTATTGCAGAGTACTTGAGTTTGAATCCTACCACTCAAATGGCAACTGACAACAGTCCATAACTCCAGTTCTATGGGATCTGATGCCCTCTTCTGACCTCTGTGGGCATCACATGACAAGGGTGTACTTAGACACATGCAGCTGTAACACTCATACACATAAAATAAAACATTTAAAAATAAACTGCTGAAAGAGTGATCTAGCACAGATCAACAACCAAGTGGGATTTGTGCCTATGTGGACACTCTCCTTAAATTGTGTGGCTAATGTTGTTTAATCAGTTAAACCTTAGCAGTTCTTACTGGAATGAGCCATGTCTAACATAAATCTAGTTATGGCACAGACTCATAGACCCCATTTTGTACATAGTGCTCCTGGTTCAGAATCTGGGCTCTGACTAGACACAAATGGGCTTTCCAATGATTCATATATATGAATGTCTAGAAGGTGAGTGAACTTTGCTGGTCTTTTGAAGCTGTGGCAATCATGGCAGTACTTGGAATATTTGAAGGCTCAGCTTCTTGTTGGTATATTCTGAGAACTAGAAATCTTCCAAAGAGAAAACTGATCATTTGATGGGAGAAAAAGAAGCACTTGAAAAGTGCATAGCATAGCATATAAGTGAACAAATTTGTCAGTAGATATTGAGTTGGATAAGCGGGATACCTCTCTCAGGAATAAAGGATCTTTAAACAAGGGGGATCACAGATGAATTCAGTGCTGTAGAAACATGGCCACATTTTCTTATTTGGGGTATCACTGGTTTTTTAAAATTTTTTACTAACTTCAAATTCTCATTCTCAGGAGATACCTAACATTACGCTGCTACATTAAGCAGATAAATTGGTATCTATATAATTCATCTCTAAAATCTGTCTCAAGAAAGTAATTCCAGAATACATACAGCCTTTGTTTCTCTTCAGCTTCTCCTGCAATTTAAAGGAAAGAAAAAACTTTGAGGCACAGAGCATGCTCAGTTCCGTCTCCATAGGTCTTTCATTTACCCTCCCACTGGGGAATAGGAAGGAATACTCCATAATGGCCACAATTCCTGAAGTTAAAAGATCTGTAGTAGATTATGCGATGCTGTCAAAAAAGACCTGAGACAAGGCACTTTATCGCAAGAACCAGTATGTTTAATACTTTTGCTGATTCAAAATCCAAATCATAGAGCACAATCTCTTTGGTCTCCACTGTGGGATCCCTAGTCTACTTTGCAATATGGCAAACCAACTTAATAACCTGCTCGGTGAGATTATGTCCTTTTATGCGAAGTGATTTCTATGTGCAAAATCCAAATATTAGGATGAATTCTCATGTTTGAAATGGCATGCCACTACAATATCTACAAGCTGAACTTATGAGGCTTCCACCTCCATCAGCCTTTAGGAAATGCACTCAAAAGTCATCTTAACCACAGTGGTCAAATGCAATGGAAAGATCCGTTTCTAACAGAAAAATATGCTTACACCCATGGAATGTCTATCACCTTGTGAATCAAAACTGAACAACCTTACCTACAGAGGAACTTGTTCACATGTTAAAATACCTCCTAAAGCAGATTGTGCTGACACTCTTAAGTTTCTAAGCTATGCTGATTCAAGAACAAGATGGGATTATATAACTTGCTCCCTATCCTAATAAACTCTAATCCCTATGGTGCAATAGAATGAGTTTAGCTATTCAAATGTGATAGCCACTAAAACATAAGGGAACCCTTAAATTAACCTTTGTCTCTTAGAATAAGGAAAGACCACCTTACTTTTGCCTTGTCCAGTGCTATTCTTTCTTTCTCCTCTTGAGTTAGTTCATGTTCTTTATTTTCCTTTAAAACTAAAAGTACAGAAAAGAGCTGTTAGGTCAATAAACAAATATGGTTGAGATTCTCCTGAATTCCATTCCTCGAAGGGAAATGAAGGCACAAAGAAGACCTGAGGGGGTAAAAAAAAGACAAAGAAAATCCCTGGCTTTCCCAGCAATGGAAAGTTAAACTAATGTGAAAGAATCTCACTTAGCATAAAGATTAAGTAATATATCGAGGAATGTTTGTGTTCATTCTGTTGGGGGAATACTGTGTGCCTTGATTTGCATTGTGAGGTCAGAGGATGATGTGTGTTGTCAGGTTCTTCCCTTCTACCATACATGTTCCAGGATTCAAATTCAGTAGATCAGCTTTGGAGGAAAGCACATTACCTGCTTAGCCATCTCACTGTTTCAGGTGAGATGACGCTAGTAAAATAAATCATGTGTTTAAGTCAAGAATAGCGTCCCTTTCTGAAATCATTGTGAAACCCAGAAGAACTGTCAATACCCATTTCAAATTCCACTGAGTCATACACATAGATTTTATATTTACAATTAAATATATAGAATTTTATTAGCGACAAAATAATTATCGATCCATTCATCTCTTGACACCAATAATCAATAACTGAAAAGAGGAAATGAAATCTAACCACTAAGTGTGAGTTATTTCTCATTCTTGGCTTCTTTTAGCTTTGCATGCTTTATGTATTCTTGAGTTGTTATTGTTCAAGATCAGAACCACTATGAGATTGGAGAGAATGAAGATCAGGCCCATGGAGATCATTCAACTTCTTTAATGCAGCTTTAAATAAGAGTTTCCACATGAATGATACATGGATTACTACACCAAACACATGTAACTTCGCCAGGGTGTATGACTCACATCATCTCCATATTTCTAAGGGGCACATGTTCATTGACACTGGATATCACTAACCAATCTTCTAACTTAATATCAGCTTTAGTTAAGTGTGTGAATCTCAAAATCTGATCCTCAGCATGTGTCAACTCACTAAGTTCATTGATTCTTTCTAAGAGCTGTCCACATAATGACTGAAATGAAATCTGAAACTAACACATTAATAAGTGCCATGGGGTGAGTTACCATGGTCTTGTCCTTATAACGGAGATGATGAATATGACAGATGATGGGACCTCTTGTGTGGTCATTACTGAGCCCATGGTACAGTGATGAGCAAGGTCTATAGTATAGAGCTTCAGCATTCTGAATGATACATCTTGACTCTTACACCAAAGACACATGAGCTCACCACTCTGTTTCCTGTATTCTACCCTTGGAATGCAAAAGTAAAATGTGTCTGTGCTGAGACTGAGATACTTAAATAACATAAAGGCACTGTGTAAAGGTTCAGGAAGTTTTGTTATTGGCATGCTATGCAATCCACCCCACAGCCTGGCATGGTTCACACACAGTGAAGCCCTGAATTCCAAATGCCTAGTCCATTGTTCTTCTATGAGATATGATTGCTAGTCCTGGAATGTTCTAATTATCATTAAGTGTATAGGATTTTATCTATATTAATGTCTATGTTTTTCTCAGAAGGGCACATGTGAGAACATTTTGGCTATATTTTACAGGCATAGAAATTGGCCCTGTCATCATTACATAAACAGCACAGTATACTAATGATTTATGTTTGATTACATTTTATTGATTATATTGTGCTGACATTTGATTATTCTACAGAAGACGGAGAATTCCTGGAGGATAGGAATGCAAATATGTTTACAGAACACAAGGTATATCAGGCGATTTCTTTCCACTTTGGTGCTCAGGAGAGCCCTGAAAACAATTTCTAACAAATGCTCACACACATCACATATTAAATCACATTGCAAAAAGAGGCCTTAAAGAATAAATTATAACATGATATTCCCAAAGTGTCATCAACAGAGAACGTATCAGAAGTATAACATGAAAGAACCAGTCACGAACTGCAAATTTTTAAGTTCCATGAGTAAGCAGAGTCAACTGGAACAAGATAAAGAAGGGTGTAGTTCAAATTAATCCCCATCAACTGTGACATATTCCCATTTATGGAATTACTATGCATAAAAAGAAAAATGTACATCTTCCTCAAGTCACTTGTGGCATTTGACAGACCCCAGATTCTAGGTTATAAAATATAACATTTTCAGTTGGCAAACATTCATCTCACAGTGTGCTGGGCTTCAGAAGCACATTTTGGTAGAAGTATGTAGTATATGCCCACCATGCCCCCCCCCCACTAACCTTCTCCTCTCATCTCTCCACTATCCTCTTGAGAATGTAGAAGGCTTACTTCTACTTGTGTTCATACCACACACACACACACACACACACACACACACACACACACACACACATGACTTTACAGCCATGCCAATTCCAGGATACACAAATGGAAGAAACACCTGCCATTTGTTTTACCCAACACAATGTAGAACATGTAATATGACCATAATGCGCATTTACATCCATTGCTTTTGAAAATAACACTTTTATGCCTTGTGCTGGAGTACTTAACTTTTTAAAAATTTTACCTCATGCAAATTATAGGTAACTCTTGAAGCATCCACAAATTAAGAACACAAACATTCAGTCAGGCAAACCCCTCATCTGGAACATCTGACTTCCTATAAACTAAGAGGAGACTAAAGGTTTTCAAATGACAGAATCAAAACCCAAGAACACAGAAACCTGGTGCTGCTTACCATTATACCATAGGAAGAGGAAAAGTATGAAAATCTCACATTTCTCTGGTTCTTACTTCTCAATCTTTTCCACTCCTTTAGATTCCCAAGCAGAATGTATAATATGACTGCTCACAGCACCGTCTCACATTGCATCTGACTAGCAATGCTGTTACCTAAGTCAAAGTTTGTCCTCACTCTTGAGCTGTTTGACCTTGCTAGGTCATTCTTGAGTTTCTAGGCCCAGTTCTTCTATAGCATCCATATACAGATAAAAACAGAAGGTGTCATTCCCATTCCTGGGATACCAGGTGAAACACCCTGACTCCTACAAAATGAACAGCAGTCTTCCTCTCATTCGTACTACTGAGTGAAGGCCAAAGGTGACTTTTACACATATTCTTTAATATTGTGGTTTTCTTTATATTTTTGAACTAGGAAAATTGTCATTACATTTTACCTTGTGAAATGGTAAGCTTTTTCATGTTTTCACATAAGCCACAAAGCATAATCCTCAACTATTACACATCACTGAATGGAATTGCTAAATTTCCACAGTACCTTTTTTTTCCAATACTGTTTCTTTTTCAGGTACTGCATGCCCAAGGACTCCAGCTCCCTCAACATGGTGAAGAGGAACTACCTTCTTGTGAAAAACTTTATTGACAATTGTAGAAACTGGGAATGCATTCAGAACAGAAGAAGTTATGTTAGCTTCTTGACCGAAAAACCGAGGAAACTAATCATGACTAGGTATTTGTAGAGTTGATCTCTACTTGCCTATAGGTACAGTTACTGAAGTCAGAACGGTATGTCAGGAAGGTCATGGAGCTTAATGAACAATTCATTATGCTTTCCATGGGCAGTGTTGGTGGAGTCTAAGTCTAAATGTATATGATGGGACAATACAGAAAGGAAGAATAAGACTGAGCATGTTGTGTGGGTGTGCTGCTTTGTGGGTCAGAGACAAATCCCTCTTAAGCTACAAGAACAGAGTAAAAATCCTGTAATCACTCTGTTCTCCACACTATGCCTAGGACACTAAATTTTTATAAGGTCTCTCCATGAGCCTTAACAGTCTAACATATAACTACACAATGATAATTTATAAGGAGAGGTACATGTTCTGCAAAAGTGCTAAATGCTGTTTGTTAAATGCCAGGAGAAATCAGCTTCATCCAATTAACTGATCCCTGACTATTGGGTTGGCTCTGGAGAGTGGACAATGGCCATTTCCTTTTCATTCTTTACATAGTATTGATATTTTAAAGCTCCAGAGAAGATATGGTATTACCTTAAGTGAGTCTTGGATGTAAGGAAATATATATTCCTGCCACTTTTCACCCAAGGTTACAATGTTAGTTACATTCATGCTGCTTTAACCAAATTCCTGGAAATAAAGAACTTAAGGGACAGATGCACTAACTTTGTATCCCTGACTCATGAGTTTTCTTAAAAATATGTGCTTGTTTAGTATACATTTTATGTGGTCTTTCTGTGAGGTCCTGCTCAGTGAGTAAGTTCATCAGGTACAGACATTGAAAAGTATCTAATACATATCTCCCAGCATAACTCAGACTCAATGTCATCTTAAACCAATTTGGAGTAGGACAATTAGGATGACAATAAATTTCTGTTTTTCTGAACTAACTTGGATAAGCCCTCAATATGAACTGAGAAGAGTATAGTTCTATGCTTAATGATGTCTGTGCATTTGACTTTCTAGGTAATAAATGTCCAAGGCAATTGTGTGGGCAGTGTGGACTAAGTGTAGCTAAGAGAAGAGTAGTCTTTAACTGGCAAGGAATATGCATCATGTCAGGTTATCCTTTCTTAACACTGATGCTCAGTTTCTATAATCTGCTCTTCCATTCACAGAACCCACAAGGGCAATTGACACAGTCCTCCTTCCTCTGGTTACTTATTTTGGTACAGTAGAAAATCTCAACTCCAGACTCGCCTGAACCTTAATATTTAGAAATGAATGAACATGAAATTATAATTTTCCTGCTCTACTTCTAAAGAATTAGGTTAACAGAACTGCTCCACCACAGACACATTTCAAGCAGTACTGGGACCCAAATTCAGCATGCTGGACGTGCTGAGCCTGCACTAAACCAATGGAGCTACATGATGCAACCCATAATAAGCTCCCCTAGACCGAACACCTTCGAAGTTTAACATGAAACCTATAAAATCCCTAAAGCATAATGTGTTTCCAAACTATGTACTCAAGCATCCTCTTCTTCTCTTCTGACTAAATAAATCCACTGAGAGTCACATATCACAGGCAATATAGAGAATGACTACCAGTGAGAGACTGTTCTTGCAGCACAAGGTCTAGCTCATATTTAAAATATATGTTTCCTAAAGAATGAGCTAGCACATAATGATAACCATGTGGTGATTGGAGCTCTAAGAGGACATGGTACCTAAATAGTGTATCTCTTTGTGCTAATACTAATGTTGTTTAATAAGCTAAACCATTTTATCAGTTCTTACAAGAATGAGCTGTCTAACATAAACTTAATTATTCTCGTCCCTTTGCTGTCTCTGTCTCTCTCTTTCTCTCACAGACACACACATACACACACTTCTGTGTAGTGAGTCACATTCTCAGAATCTTTGATCCCATCCAAAACATATGAGCTTCTCTGCCTTTCATACTTGTGAATGCTTACAGGGAAGTGAATAGTACGAACATGATCACTCCAGTAGCCATGACAGTTTGAGGTCCCTGTAACTTTCACTTAATACACTGGTATGCTAGGCACTAAATCTCTTCCACAGGGATGATTGAAGCCTTGATAAGATAAAAAAGGTGGTTCTCAAACACCACAGTGTGTGACAGTTTTATCACTGACTTCTGTGCCTTGGCTTAACTATTTGTGTGGGAGTATATAAGAATGTAAATGCACCAGGCATAATTGTTATGGGGTTTGAATATATTTTATCACTAATTATATATATATATATATAGCAGATTTCATATATATATATATATATATATATATATCCTGTTTGTTGTTATTGAGAAATTTGTCACTGTGAATTGGGTTGAATAATTGGGATACGAGTGGTATATCAATTAGAAAACAACCAGTATCTACACAATTTTTATTTTCAACTTGTCTTAAGCATTTGATTTCAGAATACATACCGTATGTCTGTTGTTTGGACTCCATCTGCAATTTAAAGGAAAGAAAAGACTGATACCTAGATCATAATGTATATGCACAGATACAGTTCACATGTTGACAGGGCATAGTGACTGCCAAGATGGAAAAGCCAACAACTGAAATATTTTGTCAATATGCTATATGATGCTGTCACAAAGGAGCCGTGACAGTGTACTTTTGATAAAGAATTATTAATTTTCATAGCACTACTGACTCAAAGGCACAATCTAGGAGACTACTTTTGATCTCCAATGAGGGTTCTCAATGTGGCATTACAACATGACAAATGAACCACACAACCATTTGAAATATCACTCCTTTCTCCAAATGTGATTCCTATCGTTGAAACAACCCCTCATGTCTTAAAAGTCTCATTTCTTCAAAATTTCCACTTGGACTTTTGAAACATCCACCACATCACATTTTGGGGAACATTCTCAAACTCTTGTCTAAGCCACAGGCCTCAGAAGCAGTAAGAAAAGTTTTCGTATGGGACATGCCTGTCAACTTCTGAATGAATATTACACATTTAAATAAAAAGGAACCTCCTTTCCAGATGATCTCTAAAGCCAACAGTGCTGCCTGACACTAGAGGTTTGTATAGTATTTTTAGTCCGGACCAAGCTAGTACAATTCCATGTCCTCCTCTTCCTAAGTAAGCTCTGTAATAACTATGATGCACATAATAATTTTTATTATTCTAATATCTTACCTACCAAAACATAATGGGATCACTAAAGGTATCTTTCTGTCTTCTCAAAAGGAAAGACTATCTTACCTTGATCATTCCTGGTTTTCCTGGTTTCTCTGGTGAAGGAAATAATTCTTTCTTCTTAGTTAATTCTAGGAGCACAGAAAATAATTCTCAGCTCACATTATTTATTGAGGCATCATTGCTTTATATAAATAAAAGATGTGGTTTGTGTATGTGACTATACGAAATAAACAAGCATGGTTGGGTTGCCACCGTATTGTCTTCCAGGAAGGAAAAAAAGCAAAAGGAAAACCCTTAATAAAAAGTAAAGCAAAAGGAAAAACCTTAATAAAAACAGGGAACGTAATTTTGGTTTTCTAAGCAATAGGAAGTAAATGCAATGTGAAAAAAATTCTCTTTCATTGTGTTAAGATAAAACAATCTTTCAAAAAATATACTTATTCTTTTGGGTGGTATACCACATGAACAAGTGTAAGGCCAGAGGCATCTAGTCATACTGGATTCTCTCATTCCACTGTGTGGATTCAGGTTTCAGTTCAGGTCATCAGGCTTGGCAGCAAGCACCTTTGCAGGCTGGGTCCATCTCATTGGTTCAGGGGACTCACTAAAATAAATCTTATGATTCAATAAGGAGCAAACATCACTTTCTGAAATTGCTTTGAAGCGCAAGTAACTGACCTTTCTTTAAACACATGCCTCAAACTCATTCCAATCTGCACAAATTCACATGAAAAAATTCTTCATTCATTGTTAAATGCATAGGATTTTACTTTTCAGCTTTTATATTCAGAATATTCATATCAGGTACTTAGTAGAATTGATTCATTCATCATTTGATACAGAATAATAAGCTTGAAGCGTGTAATATAAAAGTCACCTGTATATACTACTTATTCTCCAGATCATTTTCCTTCACCATTCTAGGCACTTTTCTATTCATTATATGGAGGGGCTGTTCATTCATGTTCAGATGAGTAGTGAGCTGGGACAGAATGAAGGTCTGGCCCCTGTTGACTACTCAAGTCCTTTAACATAGCACTTCTTGGGAGTTACCTCAGGGTCATGAATCATACCAAACCTGGATAGCTATTCTTAGTACTTATGTCATTTTCAAAGCTATGTAGCTCACACAATTTCTGTAATTCTTAGGATCAACCTTGTATTGCCATTGGATATCGCTAAATGATCTCCACCATTTGAGTTGGATCTAGGTCAGGTTTGAATGCCATTGTCCCAAATTTAAGTATCTGTGGAATTATGAAAGCATTACATATAAGAGCTAGGATGCAATGCAATGCACCTGGAGCAGTACCTCCTCTGTTCTAAGTGACCAGGGGCTCTACCTCATTTAATAGATATCATGCAGTAATTTTACAGATGTGTAGATATCATGACCTTTCTACAGATGGTGAAACCTCTTATGTGTTGAATAATGAGTCAACAGATTAGTGATGAACAAGGTCGACATTTTAGAGCTTTCACATTGTAATAACAGGTCTGGTTTCCCATCTTGTTTCTTCTACCTAAGACAACACTATCTTGGATTCATTCAGTGTTAGCATCTTTTAATTCAACCCTGAAAATGGGCATTATAAAAAAATGAGTACATATGGCCATATTGTTCTGGAACTATTCAATAAATATAAAAGTACAGCATAAATGTTCCAGAAGAGTAGTTATTTACATAGTGTCCTATGATGCCTTTTGGTGAATTTATCAATTATGTTACTGAGCTGGAAGAATCTTGTTCCCCGTGCTGGCATCTTGGAATATCTAAAAAGTAAGAGGTTAGATGAGTACAAGATTTTATTTTCCTCTGCTTCTTGACTCTGGTTGCAACATGATTCTGACTCAAGCTCAGGTCTCCATTTATAGCTTCCCTGGAATCATTGACAGCCTGGTTGAAGTGTGTGGCAAAATAAACCCTTGCTTCCTTCCGTTGCTTTTCTCAGAGTGTTTCATCTCAAGTAGACAATACTGTAGACAGGCCCCTAACATCCCAAGCATTATGTGTAGCTACCTTGGACCCTGTTTCATTCCATCTGACCAGGAATATGTAATCTAAATCAAATTTCATTCTTATACTTGAAATTCTTGACATTCTCAGGGTCACTCTTGAAACCCTTGAGAACCAATTCATCTACATTCCCCACATCCTTGTAAAGCTAGTCAAAAGGTAGGCTCCCCCATCCTGCTACACTGAAGGAGCCCAGTGTCTCATGCAGGATGAACCTCAGGTTTCCTCTGGTTCATGGTACTCAGTGATAGTCACAGGTGACTATTAAATCCATTGGTTTATTTTGTGCTTTTATTTCTACTGATAAACTAGATAAATTGTCATTATTTACATATTAAACATAGTGCTAAACCTCTTCATAGTTTTCTATTTGGGACACAGTTCACAATTAGACCCTGTTATTTAATTTATACAGTACCTTCTGTTAAAGTCTGTGGTGGTTCTTTGGAAAGGTCATGATTGTCCTCAGCATGCTGAAGGGAAACCTCTTGCTTCTGGAAAAACATCCTTAAAAATGCAGGCACTTTGAATACATCAACAACAGTGAGGATCATGTCATCTTACAGCAAGAATATTTAGTAAATAATAATGATTGTGAGTTTATAGATTTAATAGTCTACCTTGCACTAGGTACAATGATGAGAGAGAGAATGAGATCATTCATTCTCATACAGTGATGAGATCACAGAATGATCCTTCAGGACTATCATGGATTTCAGTGTACACTTAATTATGCATTACATGGGACAGGGTAGATAAGGTATAAATGCACACAGATGTGACAAGACAGAAAGAAATGTGATTAAGTTGTGTCAGCTTGTCACTTGGCAGCCATATTCAAATCTCTATAGAGCCACATGAACATAGAGAAATTCGTGAAGTCGATTTATATTCCAGACATTTAAGGACTCTTTTTAAGTCTTATCAGTTTAAAGGAACTTAATAACGGTAACTCATAAGGAAAAGCACATGTCCTGCAGATGTGCTCATTCTGATTGTTAGAAATCAGAATTCAGCTAGACAAGAGTGACTGAATCCAGAGCAAGTGCTGGGTTTTCTAAAAGACGATAGTCATTGCTTTAAAAAAAAAAATTGAACAGTGAATAATGGTAGTTTATTTTGATTCTCTATGTAGATTTATGTTGTACAGTTCACAGTCAACATATGTTATTACATTTGACAAGTTGGGAATGTCAGGCACTCTGTAGATCTGCTTGTCATCTAAGGGTACCATATTAGTTTTCTTCATGCTGCTGCAACCAAATTCTCTAAAAGAGATAATGTAGACATGCTCTATCTATGAATCTCTGATTTAAGGTATAATTTTCCTCCAAAAAATATTGTAGGAGGGCCCTTGCTTACTACAGAATATCGACTTCCTCCAACATCTTCAAACTGGAGGTAGCTTTCATTGAATGATTCTGATTATCAAGGGAATACACCAATAGGTGACCAATTTTTGCACACCTCCAAGGATGACTCAGACTCAAAGTTACTCTAAACCAATTTGTCACATGATAACTGGGCAGAAAAGAAACTTCACCTCAACTGGGTGAGCCATCAATATTAATGAACAGGAGAACTAAAAGAGTGTTTTAATGATGTAATGAAGTCTGTGCACACCAATTTCTGTGACAATTATCATCAGCAAATGTCTGTACAGATTGTAATAATTCTGACTAACAGAAAGGCAGTGGTTTCACTATTACTAAGTGTGTACTGTATTGCCTCACATATTTCACAAGTCCATTTTCAAAAATCTCTTCTTCAATCGACCCCACAATGACAACTGATATTGACATTCTTACTCTATTTTCATCTTTCTAGAAAGATCTCTATCACAGACTCATTTTAAATTTAGTAAGCAGAATAGGATTGCCCTGAACTTATGACCCTTACCTCTGCTTCTCAATACTTGGGTATTATAAGACTGCACTAATTTATATAAGTCTTTGCATATGTTAAGTATGCACTGATTTAGCTGAGCTACATGTTCCAGCCCATAATAGCTCTCCTAAACAAAAGATGGCCCAAACAAAGGACTAAATATTTAGACACTCATAAGAAGAACGTATTTTCAAAACAATGGCAAAGAGTTTATAGCATTTGCTGTTGACTACATAAATGTACCAAGTATGACACTTAACCGAAAAACAGAAAATGAGAAAGTACTCTTGCAGCAAGAAATTTAGTTCACATTTAAACATGCATTTCCATCATGTAGAGAGACTCCGGGGTTAAGGGCACTGGCTGCTCTTGTAGAGAACAGCGATTTGGTTACCAGCACCGCATGGCTCATGTAACTTCAGCACAGTGGATAATATTTTAGATTCTAGACTCTGTGCGCTTCAGGCATGAATATGGTGCACATATATATGTGACAAACACTCATATCCTTAAAAATTCATATATCTTTGTACATGGAATTATAAAAATTCATTTCTAAAAAAAAGATCCAGGACAGAATGATAACCATTGGTCATTTGAATTCTTAGTAGTCTCTGCCCTTAAACTGTGGGGCTCTTTGATCTTGTGCTAATGTAAAATCTGCTAAAACTTTTCACCAATTCTGAGTGAAATGAATCCATATCTAATATAAACCTAACCATGACACTCATCCACCACATTTTTCTAGGCAGTATCTTTCATTTCAGAATCTGTGATCTGACCACTAGTGAATCGACTTTTCTAACTTTCATACTTGTGAATGTCTCTTGCAGGAGGGTTACTTGTGCTACTTTGGATTTTGGATCATTGCAGTAGTGCTAATGGTCTATAGATCTTGACTGTATAGGTTGCATCTTAGGCAAGACGCTGGAAAGTCTTCTGTGGCGATTAATGGGATAAAGGGAGACTGTTGAGATGCATAGCTGAAGCGTGGCATGTCTTACTTCGGTACCTTTGATTTATTCATCAGAGGGGGAATACAGCAAGAAATACACTACCCATAAAGAAATGTAAACACACCACTTATAGGTAAAGTGTGTAAATTGATTTATCACTTGCCATGATTGTCATTGTAAAATAGGTTGGGCAACCATTTGTGGAAAAAATAGATGTAAGTAAAGCCTTGTTTTAAAAATATTCACTAACTAGAAAGAGATCACAGTTGAATATAGCAGCTGTAGACAAAACATGTATTTTTTTTTATTTTTTACCGAGTCTTTCACTTTTTAAAAGAACTGCACCCCAAATTCTGATTGCCGGTAGATAACTTGGATGCCAGTGATACGTGAGAAAAAATGAGAACCGTTTCCACAATACTTACTAAATGTGTCTTAACTGATTTTAGAATACTTACAGCATTTGTGTTTCCTAGACTGCACCTAGAATTTAAAAGAAGAAAGCACTTTGAGGTTCACACCATGCAAAATTATATTTGTACAAGTCTTTCTTTCACTCACTGACAGGGCAAAGTGGAATCAGAATGAGCAAGGGCAGTCCAGTAAAAGACGCTGTACCAGTGTATTATATGATGCTGTCACAGACGTCCTTGAGCAGTGTTCTTTGTCACACTAGTATGTTTTCCACTTTGGGTGATTCAAAGCCAGATCAGGCAATGCTATCTGTTTGACCTTCACTGAGGGTTCTTTATACTACACTGAAAAATAGCCAAGCAACTTTATGATCTCTTTTTTTTAGATGAATTCCTCCTTGTGTGTGTACTTCCAATTTTATGGACATGAATTCTGGTTTAAAGGTCTTGACACTTCAATATTCCCATCCTTGGACATAGGAGGTTGCCCCCTCATCACTGTTTGGAGAATACTTAAACTTTCTAAATCACAGGACCCAGAAACAGTGAAAGAAAACTTGCAGAACAATATGTTTTCACAGATGACATGAATATCATCTTCCATTTGAACATTGTATATTTATCTAAAAATGAAAATTTTTACCTAGAAGAAAAGGCCACGTAATGCAAAGTGTACTACTTGACATTAGGGCATTGCATGCTCTCTTAAAACAGGACCAAAGTGTTACAATTCCATTTCGTTCTCTAAGTAAATTTTCCATCATCTATGATGCATATTAAGTTTAATAGTCTAATGTCATAATACACAAGGGAATTCTTTGTATCTTAGAAATAGGAAAGGCCTGCTTACATTTGCCTTGGATGTTGATGGCTCTTTCTGCTCCACTGATAAAGATTTATGCTTAGCATGTCCAGGAAATACTAGGAGAACAGAAAATAACTTATTTCAGGAGACTCCACATTATATACTCAGAGGTCTTTACTTGACCTAAATAAAATAGTGTATGTGACTAGATGTAATTATAAACAACGATGGACTGGTGATTCAGTATGTTTCCAGAGACAAATTGAGGCAGAGAAGACCCAAACAGAATGATGGAACAGTATTTTTTGCTTTGTAGGCATTGGAAATATAAACCAGTGTGAAAGAATTTATCAGTGTTTGTTAAGTGTTAAATATTAAATACATATTTTAAAAATTCTTTGAAAATATTTATTCAGAATCAGGAGGATCTTGGATCCATTTCTGTGTGCATGTGGATTTTAGAAGACAATTTGTGGTATGTGGTTTTCTCCTTTGATAATGTGGGTTCTGGAGTCCAATCCAAGTTTATAAGTCTTGATGGTGAGTAATATTACCCACTTAGCCATAAGTCACAGTAAAATAACTCTTAGCTAAATCACAGAGTACCATCAATTTATGATATGATTTTGAATTTCAGGAATATTGGCATGCCAATGAATACATCTCAAGCTTATATCAACCTCTACCAAAAAATATATATGGAGATTTAGAAATTATCATTATTTATATTTAGGATTTAATCCATTGACATGTACATATTTTACTGGGGGAATTATTCCAGAAAATGCTATTTGAAGAAAAAAATAATTTCACCTATACTATATGCAAATTATTTCTTAAAAATACAGAAAATCAAGGATATATATATATATTTGATTATATTATACTGAATACATAGTTTAGTCAGTATTTGATAAGAATTTAAAGCACTTGGAGGATGTCCTTGTTAAATGCATACAGAATAAAAATATGATGTAATACAAAAAAGTTGAATTCTGGGACTGGAGAGAGCACTAAGAACACTTGCTATACTTCCAGAGGACCTTGGTTCAATTCCCAAAACCCACATGATGGTTAATAACCATCCATCACTCCAGTTCCAGTGCATGGAACACACTCTACTATCCTCCACAGGCTTTGCATAACACAGGTGCGCTTACACTCATGCGAAAATACATATAAAACAAAAATAATAAATACAAAATATATTTTTTAAAAAGTTAAATTATTTCAGAGCTTGACATTTAGGAATGTTCTGGGAGCAATTCCCAACAGCTACTTGGACAACTACAAAGATAAATATAGCATTGCAAAACACAATGGCTTCACAGAGCGTATGGGGTTTCATCAGGGCATTTCTATAGATAAATAAATAAAATGTGCACTGACCATGTGACCACATGCCCTGCCTTTCCCTCTCCATTTCACTGCCATCGCTTTCATTGACTTGGAAAGCTTTGCCTCTACTTTTATGTCATATGCAAATACATAAATTTACACATGCATATAAACATGTTTCTCAAATCAGAGTAAATGACTGGAAATTAACTTTTTCAGTGTGAAATAATACTTAACATAATCATAATATCCACTTACATCGTTTTCTTGACAATGACATAATTTTGTGCTTCTTTGTGGCTTACCTCATTGTTAAAAATGGAAATCAAGCAAAGCACACGTAACTCTGGAAACCTCGAGAGATTAGTAATGCCAACTTTGAGGAATTGAAAACATCACACAAAGAACTCTTACTTTCCTAAAACACTACTGATAATTGCTAGTTTTATGTTGTCCTGCAGAAAAAGGAGTGAAATACAAGGCCAAGTCAAATAATCATTATGCTACAAATGTTAGAAGCACGGAAAATATGGGAAAATGGCAAGAGATCCACAACTTCCACAGTGTGCAATGCCCTGGAGAGAGAAGCAGCTCATAGTGTGTTAACAAGACCCAGATCACCCTGGGAATCTTCATACCTGATACATGAATATCACCCACATCCGAGAGAAAGAACAAAGATTGATCACACATTCCTGTCTGCACCAGGTGAAACCTCAGAAACAAATACAGCCCCAAACCCAGCTTTACTCTGATTCATGTCATTAATGTTAGGATAAAGGTGCCTTTAGATACATTTTTAAATTCTGTTATATTTCTTCTGATGACTTAGGATAATTAATATTATGTGTATATTTCAATACTTCCGAACTTCTTGAGTTCATAGATGACACACAACACAATATACAACTTTTATATATACTTGAAGCCAAGTATTGAATTTCCACAGTACCTTCCATTTTGACATGTGGATCATCTATTATGGTAGCAGAGAGGACTTGAGGGACCTCATCATCCTGAGGGACAGGGGTAACAGCATCCCTCCTCCTTAGAAGGTGATTCAGTATTGAATATACTAGGAAGATAATCAGAATAGGAGTTACAGGCAATCCCTCTCTTTTCATAAGGACTCCCCACAACACTTAACAGTCTAAAATAGACTTTTATACCACAAAGTAAAGCATGTTTACTACAGAACTGCTCAATGCCATTCTAGCACAAGTTGTCTCGTGATGATTCAGCAAAAGGAAATATCCCTTCAATTTCAATTTTCTAATGCTGGATAAGCTGGCAACATGAACAGATATGAAAAGGGGCCTCAAACATTCAATATATGGTGTTGGAGATTAATCACTTTCCAGGTGAAACTTATCTTCAGCAACTGTGTATAAACCCATGTGTAAGTCTGGCTGAGAAATGGGTATTAGTTGTACTACCAATGAGTGTCTTCATTAAAGTCCAGAAGAAATAATATAATTTTATTAACATCCTGAGAATTTTAAATAATGTATTTTGATGATAATTGGAAAAGTAATAATGGTTGTGTGTTTTTCCTTTTTATATCATTACTTGTTTCTAGATACAGTCATCAGACTCAGAATAGTGCTTGAGAAAGAGCAATGTACAGTTAATTATGCATTACATGGAAGATGTAGGCAATTGCATGCCTAGGTGGAGATTACAATACGGACAAGAAGCATGTTGTTTTGTGAGAGTGGTACCTGGTAGGAATCATCCAAATTTCCCTAACTCCTTTCACAACAACCCCTACCATTCACCACCTTTATATTGTATTTTAACAAGTCTAACTTGAGATAACAAAGGCAATATCAGTTTCTACACACTTCTTTTTAATCAACAGACTGTACGTTCATATATCCTCTATTTTTTTATAAGAAAAGATCTTGAGCCCAGGCTTGCCTGAATGCACTATATAAAAATAGATGGCCTTGACCTTATGATTCATCTGCTTCCACCACATCTCTAGACATGACTCTGCATTACAAATACATTTGATGATGCAGGAGGGGATGGAACCGAACCCCTGGAGTACACTAAATCAATGGAGTGGCAAGTTATACCCACAGCAGCTACCCAAAATGAAACCCCTCTATAATGAGGGGTAGACACACTGATGTTCACAGCAGTTTTGAAGCCATATGCAGTGCTATTCCTTTTCTCTTGGCTACAAAAATCTAGTGAGAGTCAAACATCAGCATTTAATATGGGGACTGAAAATCCATGAGAAGATTGATTCTTAGAGCATGGAATCTAGCTCCACTTAAGTATATATTGACATTTGGCTCCAGAAGACCTGCACAAGATTCTAGCAGGCAGCAGGCAAAGGCTGAGAAGCCCTCACTCATAACAGAGGAGCTGTTGTTAGTTGACAGTTTCTAGGTGGGAGTGATTCACTTTTCACAAAGCATGCTGTCCCTGGTAGGGAGACGAAGATCCAGTGGAGGCCCTGACATATGATTATGTAGTTAGTTCAACTGTAATACAAGGGTTATTTAAAAAACAAATCCTAAATGGACAATGAATTAGCATGGGGGTTAGGAGTAGGTAAGGATCTGTGAGGAGTTAAGGAGAGGAGAGGACTGAAAAGTGAAAATGATAAAAATACATTGTATGACATTCACAAAAGGCAATGAACACAGACTCAAGAATCCAGGCATGATGTTTTTCCAGAAGAATGACTTCATCACAAATTTACAAACAAGTATTGATTAGATTTCTGAGTGGACACTATTCCTAAATTCTGCAGCTCTTTGTGTTCGTGCTAACGTTGCCTAATCTGATCACGTTTTTCACCGGTTCTTCCTGGAAACATTCATGTTGAGCATAAGCCAAAATAGGATACAGATACTTCTCCTTTTTACTGTGTAGTACCGTCCCTTTTCAGTCTGTGATCTGACCAAAGCATGTGGGCATTTCCACCTTTGAAACATGTGAATGTCTATAGACAGGTGACTAGTGCTAACATAGGTTTTTGAGCAGTGCAGTGGTTATGAGAGTTTTGGATCTTGGTAGGCTTGATCTATGGCACATGAACTGAGAGAAGTAGGAAACACATCTATATAGATTATGGAGGCCTTGCTGGGGCAAATATTGGCTCTTGTCATGAAGAGCTGGAGGACTTCATCACATCCATCCGTGTCTCGGTTCATTCCTCTCTGGAAGTGTATGAAAAACAAGCCACACAAATGGCTGTGGTGGATAAAATCCAAGATAACTCATGGAGTGGCAGGTGAATACAGTCACTGTAGACTTATAGCCAGAATTTCTAACTTGAGGAATACATTTTTTAAATAAGTCCCTGACTGCCATCACCAATATATAGCATAAACAATAGTGATATATCATAGAAAGGAGTATTAATATTTGCATAATTCTTAACTAAAATATGTCTGATCCCATAATACATACCGCGTCTTTGTCTTTGTGTTGGCGCCTATATTTTAAAGGAAAAAAAAATCATTTTAAGGATGCCATCATACTGAATTCTCTTTGCACAGGCATATGCTTCACCTTTGGAAAGAGCAGAATGACAATCCAGATGGGCAAGAGCATTCAAGTGAAAGGCTCTAGATTACTACAGAGAAGATCTCGGACTGTATACTTTGTGACAAATTAGTATGATCCCCCTTTCACTGATACAAAATCCAGATCAGGCAATCATACTGGTTTGAACTTAACTGAGGATACCCAGAGCTAAATTTCAAAATGAGGGAGCAACTTTATAACCTGCTTTATGGGTCTCATAACTATGTGTATACCTCCAATTATTTACACTAATCCTCTTGTTTTAAGTGTATTACCACCATCTTCATACGAGACACATGTAGCTCCTACCACACCATACTTTGGAAAACCTTCTCAACTCTATTAAATTCAAATAAAATAGAGGAGCTTTATAGAAAAATACAAGTCTTATATATGAAATTTCTTTCAAGTTCTGATTGAAAATTAAACAGATTAATACAAACAGGAACTCATTTTTCAAGAACAAAAGTTTCCCTAACCCAAATTGTGAACTCTGCTAACGGACTCACTTCAATGAGAAAAAGGCTGTTATAGTACCATTTCTTTTTCTTACTAGCTAAAGTCTAATGCCTATGGTGCACTTAATCAGTTTTCTTATTCAAATGTGATACCACTACAGCATAAGTGAATCATTAAAGACAACTTTCTATCTGAGGAAAAGAAAAAAGCCTTCTTACCATGGAGGGTGGCTCTCCTTGCTGCACTGTGGTATCTACATTGTCAGGTAACATGATGAGGACAGAAAATAACAATCAGATCGTGGTGTCATTTACCTGGGGTTCTTTTCCTTAGAGGACAAAAGTGTATGTAATTAATACGTGAGAGTAGACCTAATTAACAAGTATGGTTGGGCTGCTGCTGGACTGCACTTCTAGAAGGTTAATGAAGTCAAATGTAAATAGGAAGTGAACACAAGAACAGCATTTCTGTTTTCTAATCAATGACACTCTAAAGCAATGCCAGAAACTCTGTCATGGTGAAAAGAACTGAAACTAGCAAAACACTTTTGACATCTTTCCTGTTCTGGAGGACCCATGGTTGTGCCTACATTTAAATGTGCTTATCAGAGGAATATTTCTGGAATCTGGCTCTCTCCATCCACAAGGAGTGTTTCAGGATTCAAATTCAGGTCTTCAGGGTATATGGAAGGCACTTTTGTCTATTGAGCTATCTCGCATATTTAAAGTAAAATAAATTTTACGTATAAACCACAAGAAAGCATCACTTCCTAAAATCATTTAAAATCCTGGGAAAACTGATACCTTATTTTGTTTCATGTCATTTGATTTGGGACAAAAGCAACTTTTAATATAGTTTTAAGTTCTGAGCATATATTACAAGTGATATCTTAGGAAGATTATCATTGTACACATATTAAAAATACTGCTACATTTCTCCTCACTTTCATATATAGAATACATCATACCTTCCATTTTGGTTTGTGGAGTATCCGTGGAGGCACCAGGGAGGACCTCAGGGGCCTGACCATCTGGAGTGCCAAGGCTAAGAGCATTCCTCCTCCTTCGAAGTCTATGCAAGATGGCAAATACTGGGAATGCATTCAGAACAGGAGTTATGTCAACATTTTTTTTTTTACAGAAAATCAGAGGAAACTACTGTCTGTGTATTTGTACATTTGACCTCATTGCCTGTTTCCAGATACAGTGATCCAATTTGTATAATTCATTACACATTACAGGATGGTATAGATGGAGTTGATGTTTGTATGGAAATTACAGTTCAGAGAGATGAGAAACATGATATATTCTGTAGGGGTTGTTTCTGGTGGGCATCATTCAAATCACTCTTCTTTTGCCATGAACATGGTAAAATACATATTGTTCCTCTATTTTCCACTCTGCACACCAGGATACTAAAATTTTCATGTGGATTCCCAACAATCATTGTCAGTGTAAAAGAGAAGCATAAAATTTTAATCTATAGTTAAGGTCATTTGTAGTGCAGAAGTGGTCTATGATGTTTTAAGCTTCCAGAATAATTCAGCTAAACAAAGTGACTGAATTCAAAGTGAGTGCTGGTCTGGCTCCCTTAGAGTGGACATGGTTGCTTTTTGTTTGGTTGGTTTTGCTTTTTCATTCTTTCCTTTATTTAGATAATTTCCAGATCATGAAGAGCATAGTATCACTTTAAATGAAGTGGGAAGGAAATGTTATGTTTAGCTTATTCCTCTCACCCAAGGTCGCCATATCATTTACACTCATGCGATTGTGACCAAATTTGCTACAGTCAACATAAGGGAGAGATATTTTCCCTTTCAGTGTATCACTGAAAATTTGAGTTTCCTCTAAGACAAATTTAAAGAGGGCCATTGCTTAGTACAAATATGAGTCCTTACTCCAACATCATGAACCTGTCTGGTGTCTTCAGTCAGTGATTCTTCTCATCCGGAATTGAAATTTTGAAATTGTGAGGTGACCAATACATTTATGTCTCTTAGAATGGCTTAGACACAAAATCATTGCAAACCAAATTGTCACATGTTGGTTCAACAAAAAGGAAGCATCCCTTCAAATGAGCCAACTCTGGATAAGTCATCAACATGAACAGATATGAAATGGGGCCTCATGCTTTGATAATGGTGTCTGAGGTATGCCACATTCTAGGAGATAATTGTCCTCAGCAACTGTCTATATACCCATGACTAAGTGTGGCTGAGAGAGGATATTCATTTCCCTAGCAATGAGTGTGGGCCCTCATACTCAAACTTTATGCATCAAAGTCCAGTTTCATAAATTATAGTATTTCTATTATTTGATAATTTTATATATTTTGATCATATAAGGTCACTTTTCTCTTCTTAACCCCTGTTCTCTTCTTAACCCCACCTCTCAACAAATTCTCACCATTTTTTTTCCTATTTGTAATAAGCCTCAGGTCATATCAGAGCTTCTTGTGCACTTCTGCACTTGTGGAAAATAACTGGAATGTTGTTGAACTTCCAGAGGCAAACTCATTTTCTACAATCTCCTTTTCAATCAGCAGACCACACAGTCATACCTATTGTAGTTTTATTTGTATGAAAATGTGTAGCTCAGTTTGGTCTCTAAGTCTTTATTCAATAAAGGATCACCTTTAACTTGTCAGTCACCCTTCTTCACTTCTCTAGAGAATAATGTGCAACCACAGGTACATTTCATGCAACCCAGGGCTTAGGGCATGATGGGTAAACCAGGAGAGCTCTGTGTTCTATTTATACATGTTCCCTTAAAGGAAACTCTTTCATAATGAAGACATGAAGGTGTAGACACACTAATGTGGAGGGCATGTTTGAAATAGTCAACCCAATGATGCTATTCATGGCTCAATATGTAATTACTCTGAATAAGAATACTCAGTAGGCAATGTGGGGACTGATAACTAATGAAAAGATATAATCTTGGAGCACAGAATAGGGCTCCACTTACAAATGTAGTACCATGACTCCACAGACTTATACAAGATCAAGCCAGTCAACATTCTACCAGAGAGCAGGCAGCTGTTGAGAAACCCTAATGTCTGAGAAGCTAGTGGAAGTAGATGATTTCTGGGGGAGAATCAGTTTTCCCAAAGCGTGTGGTTCTTTGCAGGTAGAAGAAACCCCATGGAGACAACAACCCATGATTATGTAGTTAGCACAAATTGGAGTGCAACTGTTAACTAGAAATAAAACCCAAAAAGAACACAAAGTTGGCCAGAGTGAGGAATAGGTGTGAACCTGTGGTGAGTTCAGGAGATGACTGAGGAGTGAATATGATCAAAATATTTTCTATAAATTTTACACAGTAATAAACATATACTGAAAATAAATAAATAATGTTAAAAGAATGATTCAACACAGGTCACCAACCAAATAGTGATTGTCTTTCTTTGTGAACACAGTCCCTAAATTATATGACAGTTTCTCCTAATGGTAATGTTGTTTCATCTACTAAAGCTCTTCACTGGTACATTCTAGAATAAACCATCTCTCCATAAACTCAATCAGACCATAGAAATACCCATTGTCAGTATAGTGCCTGCCATTTTTAGAATCTGTGATCTTATCAGAAGCATGTGGACTTTTCCAAATCCCTTAAGTGAGAGTGTGTGCAGGAATGTCAATATATTACTGTAGGCTTTTGACTACCACAGGAGGACTGAGATCTTAATTGTTTTGATTTTTTCAGACATATGCTGGAAAGCTGAATTTTCTTCATAGGGATTACTATGCCCCTGATGGTTTAAAAATTGGGTCTTGAATTTTACCACTAAAGAGGCTCATCATTTAATCCTGTGAAGAGGACTGAACACTTTTACAGTGAAAGATGAGACCTGATTATTATTGGATTTTTAGATAGTCTTCCTGATAGACCCAGATGGCTTGGAATTCAATATGGAGTCTACACTGTCCTTGATGTTACAGAGATCTTCCTGTCTCTGCATCCCATGATGTTTAAAAATTGATATATTGGTCATTGCAGATTAGGATGAGAAATTGCCTTAAATTTCTTGGGGAAAAGACCTGGACTGTTGCCCAAAATCCTAAACTAACTACTGGAATCACAGCTGAATAAAATGAATGTAGACATATGGACACAGTTTCTTGTGTGAGGAATATATATATTTTAACCCCCTAACTGTCAATACCAATACATAGTTTAGATAACAACAATGGAGCACCAATCAAGACAAAGGCAATCAGTATTTACAAAATTCTTATCTACAATATGTCTGAAGAAAGTGAATCTAGAATACATACTGATTCTTCGTTTTCTAGACTGGACCTGCAATTTAAAGGAAGGAAACCAGGTAAGGATTGTATCATACAGCCCAGTGATCATAGAGCCATGTTGTTCACTTGCTGGTATGACATAAGGCCAACAGGGATGGGCAAGCCTATGTCACATCATGGCAGGACAACTTTTTAACATGCTTTATGAGACTAATCACTTCCATATGGATGTCAATTTATATTAATCTTCACTTAGTCTTAGTTCGCCAGAGAGATAGCTCAGTGGTTAAGAGCACTGACTGATCTTGCAGCGGACCCACGTTCGAGTTGCAGTACCCATGTGGAAGATAACAACCATCTGTGATTCCAGTTCCAGGGGATCCGATGCCCTCTTCTCATTTCTGTGGGCTTTGCATGACATGGGTGTACCCACCTTCATGTAAGCACAACACTCATAACACATAAAATAAAATAAAATAATAAATTTAGGCTATTACCACCTCAACATCTTCATACTGGACATATAAAGCTTCCACCGATACATCACTGGGAAAGATACTGAAACACATTTCTCTAGAAGTCCTAACCCAAACTGTATATCTTGACAATGCACATTTGCCTGTGTCTTCAGTCCAGAACAAGTTGTTACATTTCCATTCCCTTATCCTCCTAAGTAAACACTAACACGTGTGATGTACTCCATGTCCTATTATTCAAATGTGTTATCCACTAAAACATAAATTAAAGACACATTTCTACCATAGAAAAAGGAAAGGTCTTCTTACCATTACCATGTTCATTGCTGATGTTCCTTGCTCTGATGGGGGAGGTGTGTTGTCTGAATCCTCAGGTAAATCTAGGAGAACCAAAAGTACTTGTCAGATCATAGTACTGCTTTCTATGTACCTAGGGATCTGTGGTTGATATAGACAAAAGGTTATGGAATTAAGGTCTATGACTAAATTTAATAAACAAGTATGGTTGAGCTGCTGCCTGGATTGTTTTTCCTGAAGGCAAATGAAGGCAAAGATCTAAAGAGGAATGTGGAACAAAATTTGTGGCTGTCTAGACTACTGTGAATCAAAACCAGTGTGGAAGAATACCTTTAAACATATAAAGATTAAATAAACATTTAGTAAATTTACATTAATTCATTTTGTGAGGTTTTATAGATGTATACTCATCAATGAATATCTGTAGAATCCAGTTCCCGCTCCACCATGTGATCCCCAGAATTAGTTCAGATCACGCAGCTTGGTAGTAAATGTCTTTGTGAGCTGAAACATCTCACTAGACTCAGCAAATTATTCTTCATTTAAATCACAGAATACCAAGACTTCTTGAGATCACTTGAAGGCCAGGAAAATGGACAATACCTTTGCCTCATACATAGATCAACCTCATTTAAACCTCCGTGAAGAGGTTTATCAGAAAGGATACAGGGTTTTATCCTTGATGATATAAAAATTTTACTAGAGCACAGGATTTAGTTTCAATCAATGATATGTCCATTAATCCTTTGATACATAATAAGAAATCAGATGGAGGAAAGCAGCAGTAAATGATTTGTATTCTTTCTCCTGCTTCTTGTCTTCCTTTATTACACAGAGGATTTGTGCATTCACTGTGTCCAGTTCAGTCCAGTTCAGACCACCAGTGAACTTTGGAAGAATGGACATCTGCAGCATAAAACAGCTTTAATGCACTTCTACATGTGAGTTTCCTCAAGTGTGGAGACCATGATAAAGAGGGATAACCATCCTCATTATATACATGTCATTGTCCCTGGTGTGTAGCTCATACAGTCTTCACATTTCTAATGGTCACACTTATATTGCCATTGGACTTCAATTAATTCTATCCCCACTTCTAATCAGATATAGGTCAGGTATGAATGTTAGTGTCCCAGCCTTTATCTTATGACCTGACTGAAATCATTGCTTCTTTCTGTTTGATAATCATATAATGGCTAGAATAAATCTGAAACTCATTGAACAATGCCTGATTTGGGCTAAGTGACCATTGATGCTACCATATAAAGTAGATAATGTGTAGGATTGCTGGAGATGTATGCATACTTAAATTTACACAGATGAGTGTATATATTGTAGGGTTACTAAAGAGCCCATATCTCAGTGACATGCAAGGTCAACCGGTCATCTACCATGAACTGAAGACACAGTGACTCTTAAAGGACCAGCCTTAGTTTTTTCTGGTTGACATGAATCAGTGAAAGTCAAATGACATTTAAATGAATTTTTTAATTCTATGGTTGGTTTTTTACCTCTAGACTAGGCCAATTCTTACTATGCACATGTTTATAAATACTGCTAAAGCAATTCATGGTTTTACATGGCTATATAAATTAATAATATCTACACAAAAATACTACAGAACTATTTATATATATGTATATATATATATATATATATATATATTTAGAGAGAGAGAGAGTAATGTTCTGTATAATTACAGTATATCTACAACTACCATATAAAATTCAATTCAACCAAATTATAGAATTTACAACAATACCTTCCTTTTGAACTTGTGATATATTGGTGGAAGTGCCAGGTTGTGCCTGAGGTCCCTCGGCATTCTGAGGGTCAATGGAAGTATGATGATGATTCTGAAAAATTCTCTTTGGTAGTTTAGACACTAAGAATGCATTCAGAAGAGGGTTAGTTATGTCAGATTCAGGAGAGAAAAGCAGTGAAAAGTACTGAGTTTTCACACATTTGATCTCATCTTTTGCTCCCATGTTTAGCTACTGAATCAGAATAGTGCTTCAGAAAGTTCTTGGAGTACACTGCACAGTTTCTTATGCATTCATGAAAGATGCCAACAGATTTTAAATCCTTATCAATGTGAGAAAACAGAAAAAAAGATCTACATCTGTGTGTTTTCAGTGTGTGGTGTCTGATGAGCAATATCAAAATATCACTTATGAACCTCACATGAACACAGCAGATTACACACTATCCCTGTATTCCCCTGAATCTCCCTAAGACCCCTAAATGCTTGATAACTCCTGATGAGCCTTATGAGTCTAAACCATGACTATATAAAGGTAAGTGCATGAGAAAAAAAACACATGTATTTCAGAAGTACTCTATGCTGTTGTTCAATACCAGAAGAGCTCAGCAAGAGAGGAGCCACTGAATCTGGAGTGTTAGCATTGAGTCAAAGACAATGGACAATGGTTGTTCTCTTCCCTGTTTAATCAAACATGATATTTTTCAGCTCATGGAGAACAGCTGGTGTATCAAACCCCATGAGTTGTGGAGTTAAAGTGTTCTGTACACCTCCTACTTTTCACAGAATGGCTGCATATTAGTTATATTTATGTTGCTGAACAGAACTAACCAAATTGCTGAACAGAAACTACTGCATTTCACATCCTTATAAGAAGGTGGGTGTCCTCCAAAAGAACTTGAAAGTCCTTGCTAAGTATAAATATGTGCCCTTACTCCAGTCTGTCCAAAGTATCAGGGGCCACACAGTGAGTCTTATCATCAGGGAAACACCTCAAGTGTTAACAATATTTGTATATCTCTCAGAGTGACTCAGAGTCAAAGTCTTTCTAAACCAAGGGATTAGATCAAATTATTATTAT
The DNA here is from genome assembly GCA_035773235.1 of Eospalax fontanierii. Classification (NCBI taxonomy): domain Eukaryota; kingdom Metazoa; phylum Chordata; class Mammalia; order Rodentia; family Spalacidae; genus Eospalax; species Eospalax fontanierii. Next base: position 27,766,599 of record CM069539.1, on the reverse strand, counting down.
GAAGAAAAGAAACTTATCTTCAGTGGACAAGAAATATGACCTGGTAATTTGATGGCATACTAAACAGTGTCCTTGCACAGCACTTTCTATTTGAAATATTCCCTCATCAACTATATGGACTAGTCTGAACTATGTCTAAGGAAAAGAAATACAGTGGTCATACTACCAGTGCATGTTCAGCACACAAACTCATTTCACCTCTTCCTCATCAATAACTACTTTTAACAAACTCATCTCCCATCCATGTATCCTAATGGGGCAATTGGCAAAGTGGTAACTGCTCTGTTCACTTTTTTGTTGTCATTTCATGAAGTAACACTAGACAGACACTCACTATGTGAAAGAAATATCTGTGAACTACTGATTTCCTCTCTCCACCTCTCAAGGACTTGAGTAACTCTAGGCACATTTTATACTATATTATATGTACTGGATTATAGCTAGGCTATGGGACATGCTAGGCATGCTGTGAATGCAGCTGACCTGTAAGTTCTAGCCACATACTAACCACCCTTTTCCAAAATCCTCCAAGAGAAGGCCTGAAAGTGAAGACACACTACTTCAGAAAACAGTTTGAACTGAGATGCAAGCATATTATTCACTGCTGTCTTTAAAAAAAGACTGTTCACACTCAACAGTCAACATGGAACTGATAATCATTGATAGGAAATGCTATTGGACACAGAGTCTAGCTTACTTTAAAGGTGTAATCTCATTGGAAAAGGTGGCTTTAGTAATGATATTTTGAAGGTAGAGGCAGGTGGGATTCTATCTCATTCAAGCCAGCAATGGGACGTGTTTTATACAATCCTAGTTCTCTCTCTCTCTCCTCTCTCTCTCACTCTTCCTCTCGCTCTCTCTCAAACACACACACACACACACACACACACACACACACACATCCCATTTTCAGATTTGGTGATCTTTACAGAAGCACATGGCTTTTCTATCTTCATATTTCTAAGTGTCTACAAACAGGTGAACAGAGAGCTACCTGGGATTTTCACTACGGAGGTAGTCATGGCAGTGTTTGGGATCTCTGTATGTTTGACTTATTGCAGGCAAATATGGGAAGCTTTACAATCTACAATAAGGGTTTTTGAACCCTTACTCATATAAAATGTCACCCTTGAGCTGAATATCCAAAGATCTCATTATCTTCAAAATGAAGTTAAATCATGTTTGGAAGAGTATACAAATAAATCTACCACACATTACTGGCACAAAATTCGAAGATATGGTTATAGGTAGAGTATGTATCCTGAATTCAAATTTGGTGAATTTACCACTGAAACATTAGTTGAGTAATTGGGATACTTTATAGGTTAAAAACAGATTTTGACAATTTCTGTCCCCAAATTCCCAAACTAATTAAAGTATATACTTTAACAACAATTTATATACATATGGCCTGATATATTAACTGGGTATCACTTTTCTCTTTTGATTTCCTTTGGAACACTCTTTTTCATTCACAAGGGATGACTTAGATGATAGTGGTGTGACAGACAGAAGAGAGGAGCATTTATAAAAATCCTATCTAAAATGAGTCTTTAGAAGTGATTTCAAAATACATACTATGTCTTCTTTCTCTTGATTTCACCTGTAATTTAAAGAAAGGAAAATACTTTTAAGATTGCATCATGCTAAGTTCTGATTAGAAATATCTTTCATTTACCTACCCACAGGACATAATGACCATCAAGAAAAAGAATCTGATTTAGTTTATTATGGTGATGCTGTCACAGAAGACCTTGGACTGTATATTTTGTGACAAATTGGTATCTTCTCCACATTTGTTGTTTTAAATGCCAGATCAGGCAAACTTATCTGTTTGGCCTCCACTGAGGTTTTCATAAGTTACCCTGTAGCATGGCAGAGGAACATTATAACCTGATTAGGAAGAATAATTTCTTCTATGTGCTTCTAATTATTTGCATTAATCCTGTGTTGCTACCCAAATATTCTCACTCTTGGTTTTGTGAATTTTTTACTACATCAGGATTTGGGGAACACAATCTCTGTCTAAATCACAGGACCCAAAAGCAGGAAAAGGAGAGGAGGAAAAAAAAATGTTTGTGTGCTGGAGATATGGTTCAGTGGTTAAGAGCCCTGGTTGCTCTTGCAGAGCACACAGCTCGGTTTCCAGCACCCACTTGGTAGTTAACAATTATCAGTAATTCCAGTTCTGGGGCACCTGATGTCTTCTTCTGGCCTCCATACAAATTACACATCATGTCCTCACTAACATACCTATAAGGCAAAACACTCATCCGTATAAAATGAAAACAAATAAATACAAACTTTGATAGGTGATATATCTGTCAACTTCTGAGTGAAAATTGTACATTATTCCTTAAACAGGAAGTCTTTTTCATAAGAAAATGGCCCTTAATCCTAACTATATCACCTGACACTAGGAGTTTGTATAACCTTTTTGAATCAGGAACAAATCGCAACAAATTATTTTCCATCTCTTCCTAAGTAAACTCTCTTACACCTAGGAGTCACTTAATTATTTTTGTCCTTCAAATGTAGATCCAGTCTTACAGTGAAGGAATCAGTAAAGTCACCTTTATATCTTAGAAACAAGGCGGGCCTTCTTACCTTCAACAGAGTGACTGCTGGTTGTTCTTGATTCGCTGATGAAGGTGACATGTCACATTTACAGGTACAACCAAGAAGACAGAAAGTACCTGTTAGCTTATGGAACTTCTTACTATTTCCTAGGGATCTTTGTTTGATATAGATAAAAGTGTATGGAGTTAGTACATATGACTAGCACTAATTTAAAGTATGATTGGGCTGCTGCTAGGCTACAATGACAGAAGGCAAATTAAACAATGAGTTCTGAAGAGAAACAAGGAAGATGATGTAACTGTATTGATTCATTTATCTTTGATAATCAATAATAAAACATTCAAGTGTGCAAGTAAAAGTAACACTCCATGTCACTTGTTTCCACTTCCAGTCTTAAGGTTTCCATGTATATTTTTACTCACTTCTGTTTTGGCAGTCCAGCTTCACACCCACTGTGAGTTGGGACTGAATGGGGATCTGAACTCTGTTGACCACTCAAGTCCTTTAATGTAACTCCCCATCAGAGTTGCCTCAAGGGTGATACATTGTATTATAACCAGATAGTTCTTCTGAGTACTGATATGCTGATTTCCCAAGCTGTGTAGCTCCCACAACTTCTACAAGGCCGCTATTTACAATTACATGGCTAGGATGTAATGACCCTAATGGGGCAATACATGCCCTGGTCTAAATGAGCATAGTCTCTACCTCACATAATAGATAACATGTAGGAATTCTATAGATGTGTAGACATCCTGACATTCACACAGATGTGGAACCTCTTGTAGTAGAACTAGAGAGTACACAGCTTAGTGGTGAACAAAGTTAGCCTTTTAGAACCTTAGCATTCAGGCAGTGCTTCCTGGGTTCCCATCTTGGCTCTTCACCTTAATGTCACACAAATTTGTGCACAGTCACCTTGTTTCTTTTACTGTATCCTAGAAATGTGCATAGTCAATAGAGTTTGTGCCTTTGAAGAGATATTCAAAGAACACAAGCGTGCAATGTAAATGATCAGGACGCTAATTTATTTGCAAAATATCCTGACATCTACCTCACAGCTTAACAGGAGGCACAGTGTCACTCAGTCCCTGAATGCAAATTCCCAGTCCACTGTTCTTCTATGAAATATGACCTAAGTCCTGAAAGTCTCCATTTTCATTTCACTCTAGCTCAGGTCCGAACACAATTACATGAAGGCTTCATAGCTACTCCTATGTTCTGCTGAATGTATACTCTGTGTTCATGTGTAAACTGGAATGAATACTCATCTCCAGAAATTTCTAGTAGCTGGCCATCAGCAATAGACAGTAATTTAATGGAGAAGGAGCCCAGAATCATCTGTGGATTTTTATTATATATTAAAATGCCTGATAACATATACATGAAAACCCACAATCTTACATTCCAAGTTATTCCCAAATCCATGTGAGCATTAGTCACATCATGAAAGAGACATCAATCGTCTTTGTGAAGAAGTTTAAATGACTGGTCAGGATAACTGAACAATACAACACATGAAAATAAGCTAAAGCATCTTTTCAATGCTACATATCCTGATGCTTATAAGGCCTATTATCACTGGCTCCTGTTCTTTTATTTCATCAAATATATACATTATATACTGGTTGCTGACTCTAAATCAGTACATCTACATTCCTCTTTCATAAGTCTCGTTTTTGTGTATTGAAATACTAAATGCTCATTGGGCTAAGACAAAGCAGTCACTGTATATGATGGCATTTAGCATTTAGGACACGGGGGTCAGAAAATTATTAATACTTTATATTGATCACATTTGAAATAAATTGCAAATCATCAAGTATATATTTCAGTTCAAAACATGCATTTCATTATGAATTTAACGCAAAAAAGCTATACCTAGATTTTTCTGAATAAAATAAACCTTTCAGGAAAAAGAAGGAAATGTCTGTTTCAAATGAATACTGTTGTGCACTGCAGTGTACCAATACCCATAACAGATCCACCATCCTGGAGAATCTAGTTTTCTGAGACTAATAATTTTAGTACAGAGGTCATCAATTATATCAAAGTATGTGTTATGAAAGGTACGGGTGTTCCACAAGTTGCATTTATATATGGCAATGTGTTTAAGGAATGCTTAGTGGGGAAAGAAACAGCACATTAATTTTAAGTCAAACTGCTTCATAGAAGGATGAAACATAAATAAACAAATTACTAACTATAATGCTACCAATGAATAAGATATAAAGGGCACTTTATACATTATATTCCAAGAAATATATTAATTAGTCTAGTTGAAGGAAAAACAGTCAATATCTAGTATTATCATACCTCCGTTTTGACAGCAGTTGCCCATGTTTCACAGAAATCAAAACACTCTTATAGCTCAACAAGAGATAAGGGTGTAGACTGAAAGGATGCTCAAATGCATACTGGCATTCAGGAGAAATGCCTGGGTATGAATCACCACCTGCTGCCAACGTGTAATAATACTTTCACAGTGACCTCATAATCCGTACTCAGACAGCCCACATCTGCTATCTGGAACAATGTGTTCATGCAGGTTCATCAACACATTTAAGTATTGGTTAAATGTTACAGATCTTTAGATAAGAATATCCAATTATTAAAGTGTATTTTATCTTCATCTGTTTATATTTCTATGAGAAATTCAACTTGTCTGCCCTCACGGAGGGGCGTTTTCTCACTGTGGGTATAAATGATGGACTATGTACCGAGTCAATAAGACAAAACAATATTTTCCTATGAAGATTCTTCTGAAGGGATAAACAAATTTGACATAAACATGCTATACTGTTGTTATGCTGTTAAATGTGGAATTTCAACCAGCCTTCACTATGAGGCATTAAACATGTATTCTTGTGACAAAGGCCATCAACTCACATCTGTTATTATGATGTTTCATTAAAATAAGCCCTGATAAGAAATTTACATATCCCTAAAAAAATGGACAAGTTAAAAAATAAGTATGCTTACTATATTTAAATCAGAAAATGTCCCTTTTGTGACAAAACATCATGATACAAATATTCACCATTAATAACGCCCAGCTTTCCATAACAAAGGAGATAGCTCATACCATACCTTAAAGAAAATCTACATGATAAATATGTGAATACATGACATATAAATATTACATTAATATCCGTGGGTTACATTAATGACAGTGATTACTAAAGCAATAATTGAATAGATACCAAAAAAGAAGTTAACACAATTTCTCTACTACAGAATGTTAGACGTCCCAGGCCTGAATAAAGTTGTATACTTTTATAAATTTGGACAAATATTTCTGTATATAACCACTATATTATTTCATAAACATATATTTGTTCTAAATGTGCTAGCTCCAAAACCAACACACCTGGAAACATGTTCACACATCTAGATCACAAATTTAAGGACAAAACACAAGGATTACAAATAGTTTTAATTATTCCAGAATCATTTAAGGAGAAGCCCTTGAAAAGCTATGTAGACTTCCTACTGTGAGAGCATGGGAATGGAGCAGAGATCTATTCTTCCTGTTATCACTTGACTCACCAGAAGAAATAAAGAGGAAATGGGAAAATAATGGCATAGCTCATAGAAAAGTAACTGTCCCAAACCACTGCACAGAACTGTTCAATTAAATATTTGCTCATAGAGTAATATATTTCCATTTTAGAATATTTGCATATGCAATATCTTAGGTCCAATCTAGAGCCACTTTAAAAAAGAGACTGGGGCTGGAGAGAAGACTCAGCCAGAGGTTAAGTGCACTGACTGCTCTGGCAGATATCCCAGGTTCAATTCCCAGAAGCCACATGACATCTAACAAAAATCCATAACTTCAATTCCAAGAGAATGCAGTACTTTCTTCTGACCTCCACAGGCACTGCATGACATAGATTCACATACATACATGCAGGCAATATACTCATAAACAACCAAAAAACAAATCTTTTAAAAAATGAGACTGCTAATCATGGCCAAAGCTTCAATTGGAATAAATTTATTTCCCTAAATGTATATGTTAATCAAGATAAAATATTTGAAGTAAATAATACAAGGTCAAATCTTCACAATCCAGAAATTATATTGAAATATACATGTGATAGATAGCTGTAGTGTCATCTTGACACACCTGGGTTGAGTGGGCCTCAACTGGGGAATTACTCCCATTGAAGTGGCCTGTGGCCATGACTGTGGAGTATTTTCTTGACCGTTGAGTGATGGGTTAAGGCTAGCTCACTGTGGGCTGTGCCACACCTGGCCAGGTTGTTCTGTATTGTATAAGAAATCAAGTTGAACATGAAACAGGGGAGCAAGCCACTAAGCATCATTACTTCGTGACCTGTGCTCTGGGTCCCTGACTTCAGTTCCTACCTTGGGCTCCCTAAGTGAAGAACTTGTAACCTGGGAAAAGTAAGCTAAATACATCCTTTCCTCCCAATGTTGGTATTGGTCGGAGAGTTTTGTCACAGAGTTTGGAAGCAAACGAAAGCAATACACAAATAGAAAAATTCAGAATGAATATAATATACCTAAGAGTAGCAATCAGTGAAACTGAATGCAAGTCAATAATAATTCTTTCATTGAAAATACTAGTAAACATACTGAGTTTCTGAAAAGCAGACGAAGAATATCAAAATTGCCAATATTGTGAATTTATATTGTTAGGGTTAAAAGATTAGCCTGGTATGCAAATACCCCATTTCCTGCCACTTCTAACAATGCATATGATAGCTGATTTGGGGAATTTGGCTTTGGTCTTTTAAGTTATGCTAAATTCTCACCTTCACACCCCATGTACATTTTCTCTCTTGTATTCATAGACTTCTTGTATTCTTCTGTGATGACTCCCCAAATGCCAGTGAATCTCTCATTAAGGAAGAATGCTATATCTTACGTGGGATGTATGACCCAGCTCTACTTTGCTCATGTTTTTGGCAATTATGAATGCTGGGTGCTGATGGCAATGGCCTAAGATCACTCTGTGGCCATTTGCAATCCACTCTTGTATAATGTTGTCATGTTGCCCGAAGTATGTTCCTTTCTCATGTTTGGTTCATATTTGACGGGGTTTTTAGGTGTGATTACTTACATGCGATGCATGCTGAGATTGATCTACTTTGATACAAAGACTATCAATAACTACTTCTTTGTTCCAATCCATTCCCTGAAGACTTGTATTCTAACACCTATATCAACAAACCAGAGATTTCCCTTGCATCAGACTAGTGTCATCATCTTTATATCTTATGGTTTCTTCCTCTCCAGCATTCTCCAAATAAGGGTCAGCAGAGGCAGGTCAAGACTTTCAGTACCTGCAGTTCCTTCCTAATTGTTTCTCTTTCCTTTGGAACTGCTGTATTTACGTATTTGAAACCCCTCTCTGCCACCTATATGAGGGAACCCTGTCGTCCATCTTTTATACAATTGTGGTTTCCATGAAATATCCTTTAGTCTATAATCTGAGGAACAATGATGCTAAAGTTGCTTGAGAGAAATCCTGAGAAAGGGGAAGTTCTGATAAGATTCTAAATCATTTTTATTATAATTATAGCAGCAAAAGTTATTGATGATGCAGTGAATATAAAATCACTCATTACTTATCTCTTGTTTTAGTCATCATGGACAGGAAACTTGAATATTTCCTTTCTCCCGGACTTTTGGTATAGGTTTTCTTTGGGCAAAATTTGTTCTTTCTAGATTTAAAAATATTTTATGTATTTATTTTTATTTTTACGTGTATGAGTATGTATGTATGGCCTGTGTGTATGTAAGGGCACCTGTTTTGTGCAGTGGCCACAGAGATCAAAAAAGTGTGTTGATTCCCTGGAACTGGAGTTAAAGATGATTGTTAGCTGTCATGTGGGTGCTGGGAACTGACACCAAGTCCTCTGTAACAGCAGCCAGAGCTTTTAATCTCTAATATATCTCTCCAGTCCATGTTCTTTCTACATTTTAATTGTTAAACAATGTTATCAAGTAATTAAAGCTCTTTAGTGATTGTCATTATGGATTTTACCCTGAAATATTGCTCATAGTTTTGCCATGATTAAATGAATTAGCAATAAGTGGTCAACATAACCTGGGACAAAATAGGCATTAGTACTTTCTTGATCTGAAGCATGAGTTACATAGTCTGTCTCTGTCCTTATCTTCCATCCTCTACTGGGCAGCAATTTGTCCCTAAGAGGGTCCAGTTATTCATATTTCATTAAATTCTTCTTTGGCTCTTTATAAAATGTTCATAGCACTTGGAATACTAAGAATTCAACCTTTATCACATGTTATTTTTACTTTGTAAGGATAATTCAGCATGTTAAAATCATTTCATATGGGGTTATGTGTATAATTTTCTTTAATGTCACACCACATCATAAATAAAACAGCCAGAATAATCCATTACTTTTTTTGTTTTCAATTCTAGGAACATTTCTATTATAGTCTCTGTCTTCCTCAATCTATTCATAGTTTTTCACTAAATAAAATATGTGATAACATTTCTATTCTGTTTTGAAGCTTTATGTGTTTTGTTCCCAAATAAATCACAAGATTTTGTTTGTATGTTTTCATAACAGTTTTTTAAAAATGAATCTGATGTTTAGTTTATGGGGAGGGAACATGTCTGTTTTGCCACTGCAGTTCAGAGAAGTTGAACTGAGCACACATACTGAACACCTTTGGAAAAGAACATTGAAAAGCTATTACTTGAAACTTCTTAAAATATATGCTAATATATATATATAGAAAAATATTAAAGGGACTTATCTACAATGAGACAAAAATGCTCTTATTAGATTCTCAGTTTACAGATCCCAAACCAAGAACCAGGAGTGGATTTTCCCTTTTGGAACTGATGGCCAAAGAATCACCACACACCTCTCCAACCCTATTTCTCAGATTACCACATATGTGAGTTGTAGAAGAGTGAGAGAGCAAGCTGGTACTGACCTGGAAGCTTCATCCCTACTGGCTAGCTTTCATAGCACTGGAAGTTGCTATGCACACTACCTGAGGAGAAAAGTAATCATCAGTCTTTCCTAGCTGTGAACTCTGTAAGCTGCAGTAAGGACTGGTCCAGCAAGTAATGGCTGCTGCTGAAACAGTGGCACAAATGTTAAGGGGATAACCAAAGACTTCCACTACAAATGTTAAACCCATAATCTACACCATTATCTGCCCAAGAATTTATGGCTAGATAGATTGTATCCCTAGCAGAAAAACCTATATCTCTTATTCTGCTAAATGGATATAGTATTAAACAGATACCTAATGACTCATTTTTATACATACAGATTAGTGAATCTCTTAACCCTCACTAGAAAAGCTTCATTCTTCAATAGATGTTTATTAACACAGAGATCCACAACTGGTAAAGGTACAGAGAATAATCAATTTTTTGACGGAGTGTATCTCCTTTAAAGCTCAGTGTATCTCCTTTAAAGTTTATAGTACAAAGGACTGGAAGATTATAAGAGCCAGTAGCAGTGGACGAATACAAGGAAGCAGTGTTTTCCCAGATACCATAGTGAAGTTCCACATCTGAATTCACAGAAACTGTATAATGAAGAAGTGGGGTTCCAAACAGACAACTGATTTTAGATAACCGTTTCATGAAACATAAAACTTGAAGTTAGTATGTGTGGTATAGAGTGTAGCACAGTGTATCTCTTTGACAACTGAAACTACCCAGCATATATATTCAAATAAATTTTAAACAAAAGACTGAAAATAGAGTGCTACATTGTAAAAGAAGTTAGTCTTTTCAGAAACAGAATGAGATTTTGTTTGGATATGGAGGTTATTCAAATGAATAAATATTACTCTATTTAATTCACTGTTCTCAACTTCATATACTAATGTAATTCAAATGTCCCAAATCCTATACATATTTCTTAACAATTTAACTAATATCCTATTTAACAAGGTAAACAATGATATTAAAAAAGTGATATTAAAAAAAAGTAAAGAACCTTCCAATCCAGTTGAACTCATCTAGGAAACTACATGTTGAATAGAAATTCTAAATTTTAATATTTGAGCTGCTAGAAGGGTAGTAATTTCACCACTTCCAACAATAAATCAAGATGTTCATTCTAAATACGTAAAAAAAACAATGAATAAGTGAAAACTAACTTATGATAAATTTTACAGCACCTAAAACTGAGTGGGAAGTATAAAAAATATGTGAAATGGCATATGTAGTAAATTTATTAGAAAACATATTCAAATTATCCCATGGCATCACATTAAAGTTTTCATGTAACTCATCATTGTGTCTGGCTGTTCAGAAAAGGAAAATGTTCTTTCTTTTCACTATCAAAAGTCTTTGTTTTTATTTATTTATTCACCAAATATGCCATTCAAATTACCATGTTCTCCATTTAAAACATGAGAGTCCAATAACCTAAATGTCATGTGGAAATAGTTTATGAAAGCTTTAAAGAAAAAAAAAGGTTATTTAATGATATTAAGGTCTTACTGTCTTCTAAATTCTTCTTTTCTTTAATATCAAATTGCATCAGTCATACTAGAAAGGGTCATGAAACTAGAAACAAGAAGCTAATCAATTATTTGGAACTTTTAAGAACACTATTATGATAAGTAAGCTCTTTATTTGCTTGAGTTTCAGAGTCATATTCCACATGTATATCATAGTTGACAGAAAGAAATTGAAATGCATTGTATTCACAGCTATAAAATCAATTCTATTTAATGGCCAATAAGTAAAGAATGAGATCATGGAACACTGACATTTCAAGTTGACATGCCAGTGCCTGGTAGAAGAAATAAGAGCAGAGACAGAATATTTGACTCATGCTTCAAAGTGCTGGCAACTAAGAATTGTACTGCCCAATGGTATGCTGACATTGTGATTTTATTGAATCATTGTTAGGACTATGAATATTTTAGATAATACAGTCTATAATGTAAAAGAAAAAGAAATTCTTTATTTACTAAAAGAATAAGACAAAGTTCATAAAGAAAAAGGATACAGTCAATTATGTAAAAGAAAAAATAAATTACTTGCTTATTCTCAAAGAGCTACAGTGGTGATGGAAGAAATGAGGCGAATCATAAGGACACACCCACAAAACTTTCTGACAAAAAAATCAGAAAATAAATCATTTCCAAATTTCCCTCCCCATCATAAGAGCAATCAATGCAGGCCGAATGTAGTGCCTCATGCCTTTAATACCAGCACTCTGGAGGGAAGCAGACACAAGCAGATCTGTGTGAGACTAAGGCCAGCCTGGTCTATATAACAAGCTCCTGCAGAGGTGGGGTTACAGAAAGACCCTGTCTGTCTCAAGCAAAAGAAAACAATACAAATAGTTCACTAAAAGTCAGAAGTGTATTAAAAGGGTTAGGAATCTTGGTGGGGCCAGTAGATGAATCAACACTGAAGGAGACTGGAGCACACAAATCATACACAATGAATATATATATATATATATATATATTCATTTATATATATTCATATATATATTTTGGGCAAGTGGGCAGCAGGGGAGGTACAGAGAAGTGAGTGAATCTAAATGTTTGGAAATCACAAAATTCAATTAAAATGCGTAAAAAGTATATTAGCCATTACATAACTCTTAGTGCTATAATTACAGTATCAAAATTTTCTTCTGGTTAATGCTTTTCTCAAAGCATTTTTGACATCTTTGTTTCTCAAGCTGTAGATCAAGGGGTTCATCATAGGAACTACAATGTTGTAAAAGACAGAAGATATTTTTCCCTCATCCATTGATCCAGCTGAAGAAGGTTTGAGATACATAAATGCACATGATCCAAAGAAGAGAGATACAGCCATTATGTGGGAACTGCAGGTGCTAAAGGTTTTGTACCTTCTCTCAGTTGACCTTATCTTGAGAATACTGGAGAGGATGAATCCATAAGTAGTAAATACGATGACTGTGGGCACAATGATGTCTTTTCCTGCTACAATGAAGAGCTCTATCTCGTTGACATAGGTGCTGGTACAGGAGAGCTGCAGCAATGGGAGAATATCACAGAAATAGTGGTTGATGGTATTTTGATCACAGAATGTCAGTCTCAAGACACATCCTGTGTGGATCACGGCACCAGAAAACCCCATGAAATATGAACCAAGCATTAGATATGAACATGTCTTAGGAGACATGACGATGTTATACAAAAGTGGATTGCAGATGGCCACATAACGATCATAGGCCATTGCTGTCAGCACATAGCATTCAGAAATGACAAAAAAACAAAAGAAGTAGAATTGGGACATACATCCCACATAGGAGATAATGTTCTTTTTCAGGATGAAGTTCATCAGCATTTTGGGTGTAATCACAGAAGAATAACAGAGGTCAATGCAGGACAAGTTAAACAGAAAAAAGTACATGGGGTTGTGAAGGTGAGAATTCAGCACAATTAGAACGATCAAAGCCAAATTTCCCAATGCAGTTATCATATACATTACTAAGAAAAGCAGGAACAGAGGTACTTGGAGCTCAGGCTGCTCTGTCAGCCCCTTTAGGATGAATTCTGTTACCAAGGAGGCATTGTCCATAGTCATTTTTTCTCTAGGATAATGTGAGGAGGCAGAAAAGAAATGGTGAATTTAGAGGATATAGCAGAGCTTAGAATCCCAGCTTCTTAAATATTTGTGAAGGATACGCTGAGAATATCTCACAAATATCTGCTTGAAATCAGGGATTCAGCCTTTCATGCTACAGTGTGACTCTTAGTACCATGTTCTTCATGTTAGAATTTTAAAGGCTAAATATATTGAGTCTCACTAGAAATCTGCACAGCTAACTGCTGGGCTACTGTATCCTAAAACTACTTCTGGAAAAACCAAGAAAAAGGGGAAATAATAGACAGGGCCAGGGCAGAAATGCCTTTTCTTATCTCATCATTTTTCCTTAAATTGGTCACTCCCTCATAAGAAAGAGGCTCTAGCATGGTACTCACAATGAACTCTGGTAGGAAGAGAAGAATGTTATGAATTCATGTGCATTGTGGCAGTGCAGAAAGGATCCACCTCTCAGACCAGGGTAACAGTGACTGAGTATACTTTAAAAACCTAGCAGATTGGGGAGCTAGATAATAACTAGACTACTGCATGAGGCACAGGCTATGAAATGAAGGATTCTATATTTAGGATAAGTGCTTTTATAGACTTGCTGATTTTTTTCCCCAGAATATATTTCACACTATGCAAAGGAAGTCAGGCAAAATTGAACAGTATACAGTTCTGAGAAGTTAGTGTGAGCCACTGTGCACTATTTTGTGGAATATTTGCTAGGAAAATAGGGCCATGCAAACAAGGGTCATTCTTCCAAGGACCATCATGGTCAAGAGTCTAGGTAGTCTTGCAGCTGGGCTGCAGCTCTCTGAGGTCATGTTGTAGCATTCCTGTTGTTAACTGTTTGGGATTCCTGGTCCATGCTTGTGAAAATTTAATGATGCTAACTAGCTCTATTTGATGGTCTCTTACTAGTGGCATTCTCTCCAGTTAAGATATTTCTCTATCACAGCAAACTCATAAATTCAGAAATGAAGTCTTTGTAAGGAAATAGAACTTCTTAGTTGAGACATTGCAACTCCTATACTTGAACTTCCTCACATCCTTTCCAGAATGATCTGGGAATTCTGAATAAATAATATGACAGCAGAAAATGAAATGTCTTACATCCGTGGAATGCACCATGAAGTCATTAAGCAAACATAGTAAGCTCAAATATAAAAGGGAAAATTATACATCTCTTTACTGTGTGTAACCCCAAACAGGCTGTATTTACAGCACCAGAGAGTGTGATGTTGGTTGCTAAAACACGTGGGAGAGAAAATCAGTTGATGCTGGCCAAAGGTAAAAGGTTTAAATATTATGGCACAAATTATAGAGAAACAAAATGATACATTTTTGATATGCAAGAATTCCATGCATAAACTCTGATCTTATTAATTTGGAAAGATGTCTATGTTAATGCAGATCTAAAGATTGACATGTTAACAATAAACAATGTTCTGTAATATACCAGCATTCTTTAGTAAAAATATATCTTAACCTTATCTTCTTGCTGTATGTATCTACACTGAAATCCCATAAAAGTAAACCTGCAGGATAGCAGGAAAAACTTGGATCAATCAGTTTCATTTCTAGGAATTTCAAATTGAACATGAGGGCCAAAACAAATTGCAGACTTCTTCATTTTAGACTTTAGAGACATCTTAAGAAAGATGTTAAATAAAAACAAAAGATATTAGCATAGATAGCTTGCTCTACTTTGACAATTTCTTTTTATACTTATCAGGATTTTTTACTTAGATGTCCTAAAGGGCAATATCAGACTATGAGACTTTGATTTTCTTGATCTTAAGAGAATGTAGCTTGAAATTAATTTCTCTTACCTTTGAAATCTTTACTGTTTATAAAACTACAATGACACTAATTATCTTCTAAAGAATCAGAGGAAAAATATACAGTGTTCTTACCACATTGTCCACTAGATGACACAGCAGAATATTTTATGCAATTTAGAATATTTTATATGATTAATAAGGACAGGGAAGGTACTTTCTCAATTTTTTCCCTGGACAGAAAGTAGATATAAAGGAAATGTGATGTCTATATCAACATGCTAGACTATGATGTGTCTTAGATCCTCAGGGGCTCAATTCTTACTAGGGTATAGCCTTCTCCTAGGGAATTGTGCATCCTATTTACTTAAGTCAGTATTGAACACCCATCTCTCAATCACTTTAATCTCTAAAGGGAAATCTATTGTTTGATTATTTTCTCTTTGTTCCCACAACTGTAATGATAATGTTCTGAACAGCCTAATTCTAGCCCTCCTTACTGCTTTAAAAAATATTTTTACAGGGAATGTGGTAAAACATCTCAAGTATTATTTCACTTGACGGTTCTCTAAATTAATTTTTTAAAATTATTTTTCTTTTTGGCTGTGTTTGTGCTCAATGTTCTGAATCACATCCAGGAATTCTCCTGTGCTAGGCAAGTAATCTACCAGCAAGTCAAACCCACAACCCTCTAAAATCATGTTTCTCTATTGCAATACTACTGTATATTTTAATAATTACTGGTAATGTTCAGTGAGAGCCCTACTTAATTTTTAAATGTTTAAATTTAACAGTTTAGTGTTGAGGCCAAATTTTTCTCTATTTCCATAGCCTAATATGACTGTTTGAACGATGAAGGAGAAAGAAAACCTATATGATTATTGGAGCATGTTACTTACAATATTTGTACTTCAATTTAATCATTGTAAATTAAGGATGATGAAGATATAATATCCTTGGATTTTGTAGTGATTACATGAAACATATAATAAGCATGAATTAATATTTCATATTTTAGAAAATAATGAAATATCCATTAGGAATATGCGGGCTCTTAGAAAATATACCTAGATTAATTTGTCATTATTTGTATGAAATTTGCAAATCTCAAAAAAATATTTTTTAATTTGAAAAGCTAAGAAAAAAGAAAATAAAACAATCATGAAGCTTGATGAATAGGGTGTTAGGGCTGATTGAAATATGTTTTATGAAATTCTCAAAAATTTATTAAAATGTTTATATTTTTGTGTATTTCATATAGATTATCTTAATCATGGTGGAATTCTCTCTAAGGTCTATGACCACTCGGCCATGTGTATTTGACTATGTTTACAGTACCACACTTGGGTTTTCTCCTGTTGAGTGGGCTTTAAGACCATCAGGGAGCTGTTGACTACCTCCTTAAAGAAAGTGCTAGTACTTGCATCAATGTCATTTGCTATGCAAGTCATTGATGATTATTAGTCCTTGATGTTTGGGTTGGACCATCAATTGATGGTATCCATTAGCACATTACATACAGCTTGCATAGTGCTCTCCAAAAGTTTGAGAGCTAGACTTCAGGGAAGGTGAGTTCCAGGTCAGTTCCAGCTCCATTGCTCCAAATACTTTGCCCAATGTATGTCCTGTCTTCAGCAGTAGGATCTTACCTTCAAGTTCTGGGAAGCAATCAAGAGCCCTGGCAACAGCCTGTATAATATTGGGAGTCTCTTGGAGTACCCTGGTTGATAATTCATAAGAATTATCTTGTCTGGCCCTGTTTCTTTTTATGTAGCCTTCAGCTAAACAAATGGACTCACATAAATATATTTTATGTGTAATTTGGCATTAGATTATTAGACTAATATGGTTATTTCTGGATTTTTTTCTTTAGATAGGCATTTTTTGTCTCTATCTCTCACTGTCTACTCCCTCTTGCATGCCTCCCCTGTTTAAAGTATCCCCGTGTTCTCCATTTCTCCCTTGATAATGCCTGTTTCCTCTGGTCCTACTGCTCTTGAGCAATTTCTCCCTTAAGACCACCTATCTCCTACTGTTTTTCTCTCTCAGGTTACTTCTTTTCCTTTACCTTCCTGGTTACTTTCCATTTTTGTGGTTATATCAGCCTATATATGCATATGTAAGTTCTAGGA
Source organism: Eospalax fontanierii (assembly GCA_035773235.1). Lineage (NCBI taxonomy): Eukaryota > Metazoa > Chordata > Mammalia > Rodentia > Spalacidae > Eospalax > Eospalax fontanierii. The sequence goes on along the minus strand of CM069539.1, from coordinate 27,749,548 downwards.
TCCACAAATGAGGGAGACTATTTGTTTTTCTGAGTCTGTGTTACTTTACGTAGGGTCATAGTTTCTAGTTCCATCCATTTACTTGCAGAGTAAAACCATGCGGCAAATGTGCCACATTTTCATTTCCACTCATCAGTTGAAGGACACATGTCGCTTCCATCTCTTAGCTAATGTGAAGAGAGCAGCAACCAACACGAATGAGCAAGTATTTCTGCAGTAGGATGAGTTCTTGGAGTATATGCCAAGGAGTGGTATAACCGGATCATGGTAGGTTCAGTGTTCGTATTTTAAGGCTTCCCCACACTGCCGTGCATAGTCTACAATACAGCAGCAGTGAATGAGAGTTCCCCTTTCCTCATATCCTCTCTAGCATTCAGTATCATTTGTTTTCTTGATCTTAGCCAATCTGACTAGGGTAATAAGAAATGTTAATTTGGTTTTAATTTGCATTCCCTAATTATTAACAATATTGAACACTTTTAAAGATGTTTCTAAGTCCTTTAGATGCTGGGAATTGAATCCTGGTCCTCTGCAAGAACAGCCAGTACTCTTAATCACTCAGCCAACTTTCCACCCACAGAATAATAAATTTTTATACTGTTGAACATTATTATCCATGTGAGAAATTCAGATTCAAACAACTTCGGGATTGTATCTCACCCATTTAAGAATGGCTATAATCAAAAAATGTTCCTCAAAAATCTAGAACTAGAGCTACCTTTTGACTCAGCCTCCCCACCCTTGGACTTATACACAAGGGATTCTATGTTCATTACATCCATACCTGCTTACCCATGTCTATTGCTGCTCTATTCACAATTGCTAGGAAATGAAGTCAGCCTAGGTGTCCATCCACTGATCAGTGAAAAAGAGAACACATAACTCCTGCTCTTGATTATATTGATGTACTACATTGATCTTCATTTTATTCATTTAAGTAAAATAATTTTGCTGTGCTATAGCCAACTTAGTCATGGTCAATGGCATTTTTATATACTGTCGAACTGAATTGAACGTGTTCCCTGCATGTCTGAAATAAAGAAACCATGGTGAATGGTCTTTTGCATACATTGTTAAAACTGATTTTCCAGTATTTTATTGAGAATAATTTCATAAATGTTAATCAGCCAGTTAGGCTCGTAACGTGTTTCTTTCATTTATTTCACCCAGTTTAGGTGTCATCATGGCATCAGATTAATAAAATGAATTTCATTTTCTAAACTATGGAATATTTTGAGGATTATTTCCATTGTTTTCTGATAGATATCAGCAACAGCTTCATCTGGGCCTGGACATTTTTATTACTGCTTCAATATCATTGCCTCCAATACATCTGTTTAAATTGTTTATATCATGTTGATTTACCTTGGGTAGGTCATTTGTGTCCAGAAATTCATTTATTTCTTTTATATTTTCAGTTTACTGGCAGATAGATTACGGGTAGGCTGTAAAGATTCTGTGAAATTCATGACTGTTTATGGTAATAACTCCATTTTATCTCTAATTTTATTAATTTGCATCTTCTCTTTCTTTGGTTTGTCTATTTAGATGGCGACTATGAAATCATATGTATCTTCACAAGGAACCTGCTCTTTTTTCATTAATTCTTTGTATTCTATTTTTATTTCCCTTCCTTTTAAGATTGTTTTATTGTATATGGATGAGTGCTTGTCTGCATACATGTAAGTACACTGTGGACATGCGTGTGTCGAGAAGGAAACAAGAGTGGATGGATGAGATCTGGTGGAAGTGAAGTTAAAGATAATTGTGTGCTGTCATGTGATTGCTGAAGACTAAATGATGATCCTCTCTTAGATCAGCAGGACCTTGGAACCACTGAGCCATCTCTCCAGACCTATATTCACATCTCTTAATTCATCTTCAATCTTATTTTCCATTATTTGAGGTCTTATTTATTCTTAAATTTTAGTACTTTAAAGCAAACTGTTAGGTATTAGAAATTTAACATAAATATTTTAGCTGTAAACTTCTCTAACCTTAGAATCACTTCCATTGTATCTAAAAGGTTCTGGTATGTAATGTTTTTATTCTTCATTCTATCATAAGAATGCTTTATTTTCCTTCTAAATTTCTTTATGAATGCATTTATGATTCAGTAGTATCTTGTTCAGACTCCATGAGTTTCTGTATTTTATGTAAGTTCTCTTATGTAGTTTTATCAATTATGATCAGATAGTGTAGATGAAACTATTTAATTTCTTATTTACTAAATATTGTTTATGCCCCAAAACATAATTTATTTTGGGGAAAGTTCTATGTTCTGAAAAGACTTTGTATTCTGAAATTTTTGTATGGATATTCTGATGATGTTTGTAAATTCTTATTATCTATGAAGTCATTTAATTCTGATTTTCTTTGTTTATTTTCATCTAGATGCTCTACCTGTTGTTGAAAATGGTATACTGAAGTCATTCATTATTATTAGGTTTGGGTTCAAGATGTGTCTTTGCATCTAGTATTGTTAAATTCATGAATTTATATATGCAATGCTTGTTACATTTATGTTTGGAATTGTCTTAACTTCTGGATGGGTCATTGCCTTAATATAAACTGTGATTGTTTTCCCCTTTGAATAATTTTATGTTGAAATCTGTTTTAAAAATACCAGCATTGCTAAACCAGTTGGCCTTTTACTTCCATATTCTTGGAATGCATTTTCAAACTTTCACTCTGAGTCCATGTTAGGCTTTGATGATGAGGAACATTTCTTAGAGGCAATAAATAGATGCATTCTATTTTCAATAATTTTCCTAATATATATTTTAATTGAAAAATTGAGAACATTGGCATTCAGACAGTTGAAAGGCATATATTAATCCCTGGCATTTTGCTGATTTTGTAATGTTTATTACTTGAATAATCTTCATTTGCTTATTTCCTGTTTTAAATCAGCTAATTCTTTCTCATCATCTTAGCTGTGTGTTATCTTTCTCTTCAGTATGTTGAATATCTCCAAGTATCTCCTGTAATGATGATCATGAATTATTTTAGTTTGTGTTAGAATTTTACCTCATGCCTCAGCATCATGCTATGCTGGAAGTTCTACTTTTTGTCTTGCTGTGTCTTTTTATCTCTCTAGCCTCAGCTCTATTTCAAGAGCATCATACTTTCTATCTTTGTTTATCCTTTCTTAAAAGAAAATCAAATAAGTACATTTTTAAAAATCCTTGTAGAATTTTGTGCATTTCATATAATCTGGTGGTATAGTGGCTAACATAGCTGCTTTTCTAATAGGTCCATCTCAATATGAGTAACAAAACACCATCAATTACATTTTATGTTTAAACATTACGCTTACCCTTTAAAAGTTTGTCTTTCTACATTTTTTTTTATTTAAATTTCTTTAAAGAATAGCAGCTAATTCAATAGAATTTTCTTCTGAAATTGGAACAACTTGTAATTAAAATTTGAGGTTTGTTGAATAATAGATTAGCAGGTCAGTTTATTCCACTTTGAGAGATACTCCAATTACTGATAAAAATTATAATAGTGCAAATGGAACCTTACACTGTCCAGTATTTAAAAACAATGGGATATAATTTATTTGTTCATAAAATTGTCCATTACACAATAAAAATCTTTTTTTCAAAACTTAGAAAAATGGCAGCTCAAGATAAAAAAGAAAAGCAGAAAATCATGGTTATCACGGGTCTTCCACACGTTGTCACCATCGCAGCGAGTTCATCTGAGCAAGTTCCCAGTGTCCTGAAAGCCTCTGTTTTCTTATGTTCATGAACCAACCCTGGCTCTTATAATCTTTCCACATCCCCTGATACAATGGTCCCTGAGCCTGTGAAGGTAAAGTTTAAAAAGGGAGACCTATGCAGGGACACACTCTCATAGAAAAAGGAAAATGAGCAGCAGATTCCAACCCTAGCTGAGAAGCATTAGAAACTGATTACTTCTGAGGGAGGAAAAGTAGATCTTCTTTAGGGGAGTAACTCTAGATAGGCTAACTAGACTCCAGTGGATGAACTTGCAGCAAAGGATCTGTGTACAAATGCTTGACTTGGTAGGATTTAACATATAGTGACAGAATTCATCAAATCTGATGGGGGGATACGGGTGCACAGATGGGGGAGGTGGTCTAAATTTGATTAAGATCAATTACAGGAAATGAACAAAAACTCAATAAAATATTTTTTTTAAATAGATGGGGCTGGAAAGGTGGCTCAATGGTTAAGAGCAGTGGCTGCTCTTGCAGAGAACCTGGGTTCAATTTCCAGGACACATAAGGTAGCTAACATACACCTATAACTCCAGTTCCAGCGAAATTGGACTATTTCTTCTGACCTTCATGGATATTGCATGACACAGGTGCAAGTACATGCAGGCAATACACTCACACACATAAAAAAAATATGCTTCAAAATTCAAGACAGAACTCCAAGGCCAATTATTTTGGATAAATATAACTGTTTGAATGAAAATCATTGTTGGCAATCATCAACACCTAAACACAAATGAACAACTCTATAATTACTTATGCTAAACTTCAAACACTTAAATATCAAATGACAATAAAAAGGGCAAAACAGTAATTCTTACTATAGTACAAAACATTTATACTTTTCTTTAAGTGTCTTCAGTGTAGGTTTGGACCGGCCAGCTTTCTCAGAGGAAGAGGCACAACATCCCCAGAAAAGTAATTTTTAATTTACTTAGAATATTTCTTTCAAGTAATTGTTCACCCAGTTGAAGCAAGAAATTTCAGTGCCTTTAAATACCCATAAGGTCAATGTATTACAACGCCCCAAACAGGAACAATATAATTGTTGACAGGCACTTTGCCCTTTGGAATTAATCTCTCTATACTGTCAGTGACTTTAACTTTATCCTGCTCAGAGATTCAGGGATTTCAACATATCTAAAGATGTATAACTTGTTGAGAATTGTCATAGTGTGGTGCTTTTTTTGAGAATTTCTTACACAGTTACTGCAATTACAACATTTCTACTCCTAGTACCCCCCAAACTGTTTCCATGTACTACCAATTCCATATCAATTTCTTGTCCTCTTTTTTGATTATTATCAGCACATATATACACATACATTTGTGAATACGCATAGATAATATATTGAGTCCATTTTGTTGCTTACTTCACATGTATTTGGTGCTCACCATTTGTGATGAGAATCTATCAGGGAGCTATTGCCTGGAGAAAACTAGTTCTCCTTCTCTCAGCATCCATTGATTACTTGCAGTTCTTTATCTAGACATGTGACACTGGGTTATGTTCCCATCCACTCTGGCATGTTAACTGGATTGTCATTATCCAGGTCCTGATTGGAAACCATATTGTTGAGATTTCATGGGTGTAGATTTTCTATCATGTTTACAGTATATTATCTACATCCTGTCTCTCTGGCTCTTAAGAATCTTTCCATTATATTTCTGTGATGTTCCCTGAGCCATAGGTACTACTGGAAGGAAATGGAAAAAAATAAAAATAAAAAGGCTGGGGGTTCTTAAACAGTGGGAGAAGAGAGGAAGGAAAATAGAGGAGAAATAAAAAGAGCTATAAATGCTATTTAGGTCATCTGAAAACTTATAGGAAAAGGTAGTATTTCATAAGCCTGCTTAAAATTACATATATAATATCTAAATTCATGAATGCATGTGCATAGCTATTTTAGGGTGCTCTTTTTCTCATTTTATCTTTTTTTCCTTTTTTGGAGTTGAGGACCGAACCCAGGACTTTGCACTTCCTAAGCAAGTTCTCTACCCCTGAGCTAAATCTTCAACCCCACATGTGTAAATTACAGTGCCAGGCAAAGGAACCCTCCCTTTGAGCTATTGGTCAGAGTAGCCCAAAGACTCCCAAATCATATAGTCTCTTACATTAACTCTTGGTTGTTTCCTAGAACTTGAAGATTAAAACTTTATGACTAAGGAAAGGACAGACTTCAGATATAGGACTTTGAACAATTGAGCTGAAACTGACCAAGAAAACTCCTCCCCAAACACTAGCTCTTCAAGTATGCAAGCTGCCTAAGGAGAAGAACAACTAATGGTCCTATCCAATTGTAAAGCCTACAATTTCAACAATGAACATCCCAGCAAAAGTGTAACATGACACTTTTATCTAGGGGGTAATCAATAACTCTCTAATTGGACTTTAGGCCCACTCAGTTGGAAGGTGTTGTAACATGGTGCTGTAAACATAGCTAAATGTATGCAGCTGGAAAAGTCACACACTCTAAAGAAGAAACTACTAGTCACTTTCCTAGACAAATTTCTTACCATAAGTATGTATCCTTATATTCACAGACAAGTGTGACATTCAGTAATCATCAAATAATTTTTTTCCCTAAAAACAGACACTCTTAAAGCTTGATAAATGATCACAATGGAGACAGTAAGCAATACTTGGTAAGCAAGACAGTAAGCAATCAGTTGGTACATACCCAACTGATACATAGTGAAGTGTTATGATGATCCATTTTCATTATAAATTCACGTCTTGAAGTTCAATAACCATTCATTATTTTATTATGATGCCATGCAAATATAGTATTCACTTTTAACAACCATTCTCTCAAACTTAGTAAAATATGAACTGTAGAGTATAGGTTTTCATCAAAGTATTGTGTAAATGAAGGATATTACAGTGCCTTACAGAACAAATATAAATTTAAAATGCAGTTAGCCAAGGGAGTCACATATTGTGACTCTGTTTCTTAAGGCCTGAAGGTGTGCTGTTGGACACCTTTCTTTACTGATATACTTTACAAACTCCTGAAAATATTTCAAAGTATCTTTTTTTTTTGTATAAAACTCTGGCTCCTTATAGGAATCAATCACCTCCTAATCATCTTAAATCACAATTAAAAGAATTATTAAACTATTTTCTATGGGAAACCAAAGCAGAGCCACACAACCCTCACATAAATTTGATTGTAATCTAGAAGCAAATCAGTAAACTTAAAAACATAAACTTCTTTCATTTTTCACATTTGATGAAAGAAAACTAATAAAATTAAGTATATCAGAAAATATTGAGGAAGGTATCATTTTATTTTAAGCATTTCATTGAAAACTGTGAGACTTTCTTAATTATCAAACTTGCTGACCTTCAGTACGAAATCCAAGCAATAAATATTAATGAATAATCTACTGTGAGTTTCTTTGTCCTAACGGCAATTATGAAACTTATGCCCAAACATTTTAATGTATATAAGTTTACAACAGCAAAGGGGGTTGTTTTGATAGAGTTTGTGGAACTTTTACTGTCTGTGAAATAGTGTTTGTAGTTGGGTGATGTTTCAAAATAAATGGTAGAGACAGCCTCATTTGTGGTTTGAATGGAATATAATAAGTAGAAAACCACAATCCTTGTTCATTGACAAAATATTATCCTAATATTTTATTGATCATTTAAAGAGCAAGTCATCATTCATAAAAGGAAAAACTCCATGAAATAATAAAAAATAGACATTAAATCTTCTTTAAACTGACAAAAATATACCAAATGATGGAGTGAAATAATACTTATTAATACAATTTAAAACAAATTAAGAAAATATTCACCCTATCACCATCAAAATACAAAACAACAGGGAAACATATTTCCTCTTCAAATATTTTAATAAAATAGAGAAATCACCTGCCTCTTACAGGCACAGAGAGACTGTTTCCTAGCTTAATCTGCACAGGTTCCACATTTTTTTCAACGCAATTTTGACATCTTTGTTTCTCAAGCTGTAGATTAAGGGATTCATCATGGGAACCACATTGGTATAAAAGACAGAAGAAATTTTTCCCTCATCCATAGACCCAGTTGAGGAGGGTTTTAGATACATAAATGCACCTGATCCAAAGAACAGAGATACAGCAATCATATGGGAACTGCAGGTGCCAAAGGCTTTGGACTTGCCCTCAGTAGAGTTGATGTGTAAGATGCTAGAGAGAATGAAACCATAAAAAATAAAGATGGTGATGCTTGGCACAATGATGTTGATTCCGACCACAATGAACACCTCTAGTTCATTGACATAGGTGCTGGTGCAGGAGAGCTGCATCACAGGGAGAATGTCACAGAAATAGTGGTTGATTAGGTTTGCATCACAGAAGGTCAGTCTCAGCATAAATCCTGTGTGAGCCATGGCACCAGAAAATGCCATTAAGTATGAGCCAAGCATAAGATAGGAACATACTTTAGAGGACATGGCAATGTTGTACAAGAGTGGATTGCAGATGGCCACATAGCGATCATAAGCCATTGACATCAACACATAACACTCAGAAATAACAAAAAAATGAGTAAAAGTAGAGTTGTGTCATGCACCCTGTAAAAGATATAATATTCTTTCTTAATATGAAATTCGTTAGCATTTTGGGTGTAAACACTGAAGAATAACAGAGGTCAATCAGAGACAAATTAAATAGAAAAAAGTACATGGGGTTATGAAGGTGTGAATTTAGTACAATTAGAGTTATGAAACCCAAGTTTCCCAGAATAGTGACCAAATACATTACAAGAAATAGGAAGAACAGGGGGAGCTGGAGATCTGGCTGATCTGTTAAACCAACCAGGATGAATTCAGTCACAAAAGACCTATTTCCCAAAGCCATTCTTTTCTATTGGAATCTGTGGACACAGGAAAACGTGTTACATAATAAGACAATCCAGTTATTTACACAATATCTCTTGTCATCAATTTGGGTACTACTCAGGCAATATTAAAGTCTATTCTGATCTCAACCTATAGAATTTGCCTTCCCCATGAATGATATAAGTTCCCCTTATCACAATCTCATTAAGCTACACATGTTAGAAAGCAGCAGGAAATTAAACAACTCTTCACAAACCAAGGGGCAAGGACGGTAGAATGGACAGGATCATGTTTCTCTCACTGCACACTTCCCCTTTCACCTGATCCATTTGCTTTCTAGAAACATCTGTGATAGCAGTTTAGTTAGCGCTGGCCTATGGAGTAGATTAAACTGTGGGGAAAGCAAACCAAAACACAGTTTCTAATGCAAAGTAAGGTCTCAAACTATAGTAGAATTTATGTACTACTGCATGTCACAGAATGAAAGTTGTGAATATTTTACAAGAAAAGTTCTGTCCTTGAGGAAGGAATTTACTGATACTCTGTCTCTTAACCATATCTGTTTTCCACCTGAAACATTTTTCCTCCAGCTTTATTACATTTACGGTAAATGCAAGTACTTTAGTTTACATTAGTTACATTCACTAAATGAGAAAGAAATGGACCTGTCTTAGATCCATGAACTTTTACCCTTAAACTAAGACTTTAATGCATATACAGTTCATAAACTCACCTTCATTAGGCCAGAAAATAATGGTTCTGCCTCATCCTTGCTGGGAATGAAATTTTCTTCTAGCTCTGTGTTTTGGGTTTCTTTAGTACTGGGGCAATTTCCAAAGTGCCTTGAAAATATTTATAAACTACAGGTCATAGTTTCTACAGTACTCAGACATAATAGGCATATACAGCCCACATTACTTCTGCATTTGCCATTTTATAATATATAGAATGTTCAATATGAATATAATGATATTACAATAATGTACTGGTTCTAAAAACAAATCAAAGCTTGTTAGTTATCATCTCCTGAGAAAATACCTTTGGTGTAAGAAGGAAGCAAGGTTATTATATTTACACTCTGGACCAAGATCGGTTTTTAAATCTTAAGGGACTACAGTTTTACAGCATTTTTTTTTCCATTCACTCTTGGGCTTGTACAATTCCCAAGACAAAGCCAAGAGCAAGCTCCCATCTCTACATTGTCTTCCTATCTGATGGAAAATATGTTGAATTATATTCCAAGATCCAAAATAGAAATGTCCTACATTTCCTTGTTCTATATTTTCTCCTTAGTCTGATTTTTTCAACAATTGTAGTACCTCGGTTCAATTGTCTTAATGAATATTTCAATTTTTTAAAAAATTATTTTTCCTTATAAAATTCCTATCCCTATAACAACTAGAAATCTCAGCCTGAAATCCCTTGAGAAATTCAATATAATAATTAACTGGAGAAGTTATAAAAGCTTCCTTTGCTTTGTTTCCAATTCCTAAATTAGTAATGATGATGAATAGAGCCTCTTTATTTTTTATTTTTTATATTTATTATTTTTGAATTTTATGTATATAAATGTATGTAAGTTCACCCCTGTCACGCAATGCCCATAAATTCAGGAAAGGTGCATTGAATTCCCTTGAACCTGGAGTTACAGATGACAGTGATATATGGATGCTGATAATTGAATTGGATCCCCTGTAAGAGCAGAGATGTTCTTATCCATTGAACCGTCACTCCAGCACCAACAAAACCTGCTTTTTCAAAACCTCATGACAACTAAATGAGATACTGTGGGTCAAATGGTGAGAACATGGTGGCAATGAAAAATATCTAAGAAATGTTAGTATTTATGGTTTGTATTCTCGAACCTTAGGAGATCCACTTTCTTTGTACTCATAGTTTTTCATTGCAATCTCTTTTCTGCTTAAAAAATGTTTGATATATAAGAGCAAAGCCAACATCTGATTTGTTTACTGTTTTGGTTAACTTGTGCTAAGTATAGGTCAGACTAAATATTGAGATTTTCAGGATTTGTATATATTATGTTGGTCTCTTGCTAGAAAATTTGAAAATATTTTCCAGAGAGTCTTCAGTTTCCACAATACCCTTCCCTTCCCTCAAATGCCACACAAATTCAGACACTCCTTGAATTTCAAAGGCTCTACAACACTACCATATATGTTTCAATTATAGTTCACGTCTTTCTCACATTTCAGTACATGCTTCTTGTAGTAGTTGAAATGCTTTAGAAAGAGCTCTGAAATCCAAGCTCTGGTCCTCCCTCTTTTAAGAGCTCCCAATGGTTTTCTAGTACCTTCTGGTCAACTTAAGTCATTCAATAAAAAGTATATATCCAAATTATTATTAAGTCAGGTTTAAAATTAAAGGAAATGTTTAAACAATTTTGTTATATTTTAAAATGACCAAGAAAGAATTTTTGTGTCGTTTTATAATTTCTAGCACACTTACAGTTAAGCATTCATTTAAATGAGCTTCTGTTTCTAATGCACCATAAATATACAGGTCATATGTTCTTGGGTTATCTTGATAATTACGACTCTCAATGGGTAATCAATCAATCTCCTTCATGCCACCTGTTTTTTTTCTGTTGACCTTAGTCCTCTAACATTCAGTGCATCATGGTCACAAAATTACTATTTTAGATCCAAGAACTACACAAAAATACAACTACATAAATAACCAGAAAAGAAGGCAAGAGAGCTCTCCATAGAAATATTTTTATATAACATAAAGTAAATCATGAACAGTCAATGAATATCTCTCTTTATGTCTCTTCAGTATTGGGCCAGATAACATGGTTAACATAGTTGTAAGGAAAACTGACAGAATGAATCTCTTCCATTTTCAGCCTTTCACATGAAAGTTAGTTTCTTGCATTAGGGAAGCAACTAGGTTTAATCCCTCTTGTGTAGTATACAAACACTGTCTGCTGCCAACAATAATGACTGGAGAAAGTGTACAATAAGAAATTGTAATGTTTGCTCAGGATGTTTTGCTAATGAATATTTTAGGTACTAATACTTTTAGGGTTTTAAAGCTTTAAAAGTTATTTTAGGTATCTTGTATTTTATTTTAAGTGTTTTTTTCATTTATTTAACACTTTAAGCACTAAATTGACAGATCTTGGTATATTTAATCAATTACATAAATTAAACATAATGTGAAAAATAAATTATACAAAATGTATTCACTCAAAACAGGAATATATAAACATTTTAAAGCTACTTAAAATAAGTGCTATCTGCAGACACAAAAGAAGGACTTTTTCCTGAGATACCTTAAGCAACATAGACAGAACTACATAAAGAAAACTTATGAAAACTCAAGTTTGTAAAAAAGTTTGAAAAGAGATTTTTGCATGGGTAGACAATGCTACTTTGAGCAGACATAGGTCATTAAGTGAAACATTTGGTGCAGATTGGGGTTATCTATATAAGTTATTGGTCAGGGAGTTCCCAGAGGCACCCCAAACAATGCAGGCTATTGCCACTGCCATGGTGGTCCACCATAACTAAACGGGAAGACTCTATTGTTGAAGACACCACACACAGGTGACAAAGCAAGATTCTTTAAGAGTATAACTTGATTGGGTTTGTGGCCTGTACCACAGGAGAATACTCATTCCTGGGACTGTAAATATGGTGAAATCCCAGGAGTAGGCAGGTCATGAGATCTAGGGGAACTCTACTATTGTTTTGTTAAATGTTCATGTTGTCAAATTGTCTTGTCAATAATTAAGCTTATATCCATAGATTTCTCCTGCTCTCAGTCTCGCACAGAGAAGCTCCTTGTTGAAGAAAATGTTGGTTAATGCAGAAACTCTTAACTGTTCAAAGTGCTGAGAATAAGGGACAGTAAGTGCTTAGCCATAGATGTGGGACATCTGACTCTATTCCCTCTCTGGAGCTCTGGAAATATCACAGGAGCAAGATGGTAGAGAAGAGTCAGTGGAAGGGAAACAGCTGTGGAGTGCTATCTTCTGAAAAATGACTTGGCTGTTGCCCTCATAGCCACATCACCAATGTAAACTCACTGTCCTTCCTCCAGCAGTTGTCATTGCCATTAGGTCTTTAACTAGAGATGAAGCCTCAAGAGCCTCTCTTATGTAGATGCTGGCATATTGACTGGCTTAACCTTGTGCAGGTATTCTGTGAGATCATGGTTGAAACAGACTTGTCATACCCAGAAAATATTGTTTTAAAATAGTCATCCCCCACCTCTGGGGGAATGTTTCCCACAGGACCATGTGCTTGGATCACTGGTAACTGGTTAACCCATAACTGGTAACAATATTTAGGAAGGTTGTGGAATCGTTAGTAGGCAGAGCCTCACTGGAAGAAGTGGATCAGTAGATCCGAGTCATGATGATTTTACAGACTGATTCCACTTTCTATTCATACTCTTTTCTTCCTGCAGATGCATTGTGAACAGCTTCAGCCTACTCCTACTCTGACTTTTCCACCAGGGTTGAACTCTCAAACTGGAAGCCAAAATAAATTCCTCCTTATGTAAGTTTCTTCCTGAATGCTATTTGTTCAAAACAATAAGAGAAATAATCCAGCAGAGCAAAGATAACAGCAAACACTGTCAAATACAAATTATTCTCAGTATCTCATGGAAACTCTGTAACATAATATCACCAGGACACAGACGATTGGTATGCTGGCACATACCTGTAATCTCAGCACTCAGAAGGCAGAGTCATGGCAGCTTATGTCTCTAAAGTAGAGATCATCAGAGTCTGCATACCAAGTTTCTGGTCAACCAAGGCTACATAGTAATAACCTGTCTGAAAAAAAAATTCTCAGTCAAACAAAAAATAGCACAGAACTGTGAAAACAGACAGAAGGTCATAACTTTGGTAAGGAACTATTGGCAACTAATCTCTCCTGCATGAAGGAGAGCTGATCTTCTGTAAGGGAGTGATGCTAGGCAGGTTGAACTGACTCCAATGGATGAACTCACACCAAGGGATATCTGTGTATACAAACTTGACTCAATAGGCCTTAACATACATGACAGAATGCATGAAGTCCTGTGAGCAAGCTATGGGGGTTGCAGATAGGGGAGAGAGTAAAAATGATTAAGATGCATTATATTAAATCCAAAAAAAATTCAATATTATATATATTTTAAAGGTAGAAAAGTAGAACTAATTTCTATATTGAAACTTCTGGAGATTAAAAAACACAGCATATAAAAAATAACTAACAATATGAATGTAAAAATATCCCTATTGTGGAAAAACTGAAAATACAACATATCGAAACCCATTAGGATACAGTGAACACAATCCTTTGTAGTGTGTTTATAGGGGGCTGGAGAGATGGCTCAGTGGTTAAGAGCACTTGTTGCTCTTGCAAAGGGCCCCAGTTTGATGCACAGCACCGTCACAGTGGCCAACAAACATTTATAACCAACACATTTTTCTGGCCTCTGTGGGTTCTTCATGGACATGGTGTACCTTCACACGTGCAGGCAAAAATTTTAAGTAATTTACTAAATAAAAGTGAATTTATTAAAAGCAATCAGAGAGATATAAAACAAATAACTTAATGAAGCACCTTAGTGTTATGTAACAATTTCCTCCCAGGCAACATCTTCCGTCTGGGAGGAAATTTTGGTAAACAACAGGATATAAACGGGAAGCAGACAGTAGAATGATCTAAAAGGAGGTAAACAGCAACATATTCTGAGGAAAGGGGAAACATTTGAACCTGCACTGAAGCTCATTAAGCTTGCGATATAAATTTATAGCAGTAGGAAGTCTGCCTCCCACCTCAAGCATATCTATGCCCCTATAAGTGCTCAGAGAGACCCTTAGACAAGTACAGCTGTCTGGAAAAGCAGAGACCAGCGGAGTTGCATGAAAGACAAAGAAAAAAAAAATAACCAAGCTTCCTGCAAGCTTCCCTCAGATCATCTTAACTAGTTAGAAAAGACACTCCAAATTGTTGAGCTGCTCCCAGAATGTACTTTATTTTGCAGGTTTCCCGCCTTCATGAGCTGTCATCCTTGCTGCGGGTGGACTTTTGGTGATGCAGCTCTCTTTGAGTCATTACTTTTCCTGTATCTGCTCCCACATACTCTTGAAAACCCCAATAAAATTCATTGGTTGACCCAGTTTGTATATTGACGCTTTCCTTTCTGGGTGAGGAGGCATTTTTTTCTTATCTCCCAGGAAGAGAGTCATACAAAAGGTAGGACCTTAGACTAAAGAGAGTAAGTCAAGCATCAGATCAGTAGATAGAAGGAAACAATTATAATCAAAGTAGAAATTAGTGAAGTAAAAATGAAAAAAAAAAAGAATACAAAGAATCAGTGAAACAGCAGATGACTCTCTAAAAATATAAACAATTCTGATAAATCTAGGGATAAAATAGGAAGAGAGAGAAGGCTCAAATTAATAACATAAAATGTATAAAGGAAGTCCTTACAAGAGATGACAATGAAATTCAGAAAATCATTAGGCTATACTTTAAAGATATATGTTTCATTAAATGGGAACATTTTAAATCAATGAAATTAAAAGTGCATATGACCTAACAAAATTAAACCAAGAAGAATTTTAATAATTTCAACAGATCAGTATGGTATATGTCTCTAGCTACTCCATAAAACAAATAAGGAGCAACAACAAATGCTTTTCAATGTCAAAACCAAATATAGACAGAGCATGAACATTGTAGACCCAACTAGATGCCTAGGTGCGAAAATTCTCTAATATGAATTTTGTAAATCAAATTCAACAGCAAATCATAAAAGTCATTGAATATGACGAAGTTGGCTTCATCCCAATTTAAAGTGCAAAGAAGACTCAATTTATGCAAATCAGTGCACGTCATACATCATACGTATGGCCTCAAAGACAGAAATTATATGTTCATCTCAATAGAAGCATACAAAGCTTTTGACAAAATCCAACATTCCTTCATTATAAAATCCCTGAAGAGAAAAAGAAATAAATGAACATAGCGAGAGCTATGTTCAACAAATTTTTAATGAACAGAGACAAGAAAAGGAGAAAGAAAATAATTAGGCAGTTAAAGTGGGTTCTTGAAACAGACAGTTGTATCCTCCTCAGAAGTCAGGAATATGCTTAGTTGTTATTGGTAATTGTAAAGGCTGGAGAACAGAAATGCCAAGGCTGTTTTGGCCAAAGTCACTAATTAGTGGCCAATTTTTGTTTTTCTCTTCTTTTTCAGAGTGACAATGAATACAGCTGCCTGGAAGCTATGTTGATCATGTGCTTCTTAGATCTTGAATTTGTGTGCCAGAATCCCAGTTCCATTATCAGCTTGGAGAGACACACAGACATCCTATGAGAGTCTATGCTTGAGCCAACTTGGTTGACCAGATGACCTTCCCTTATTCAAATTCCAGCTAAGTCATTTCAAAGGCCAATTTACTTTGTTAGCACTAACTTTGTAAAAGAGAAAAAAGAAAAACAAAACAAAACAAAAACATGTTATTAACATCTAGACAATGCCAGGTACAGTCCTCTGTTGGGAGTCCCTCCTGCTATATGGTAGTGCTGCTTGCTTTCGCTCAGCAGTAAATCATCCTTCATAAACTCATCCTTTGCTGTCTGTGAAATTTATTCTTTTGATTTATAAAGAAAGGATTCAGAGCCACTGACTCTTTGGAGATTTTGGTGACCATGAGAGTCTGTCACCTTACTCCTGAGTAAAGCCTGCCTGAGACAGAAAGTCTCTGAGACAAGAAAATTCCCTTTCTGCTGTGTCAACACATACTAAATAAGGAAAAACTCAAAGCATTTACATTAAAGTTGTGAATGAAGCAATGATGTGTATTTTCTGCATTTGTAATCAACTTAGTGCTCGAAGACTTTGATAAGCAATAAGACAAGAGAAGAATTGAAAGGTATAAAAAACAAGGAAGAAGTCAATGTTATAAATGATATAATTATATCCATAAGAAGTTGAATGACCCCGAAAATTCTTTGATTCTAATGGAAAAGTATTCTACTAGATCAGATAATGCTAGAGTACAAAATTACATATAAATCCGATAGCTTTCCCATATACTAACATACTGGCAAAGAAATGATCCCATTCACGGTTGCTTAAAATGGAAGGGATTAAGTAAAACCAAAGAAGGCAAAGGCTTCTACAAGGAAAACTAAAATACTCAAGGGTAAAAAAATAAGAATAATAAATAGCTGATGGAAAGATTTTCTTTGGTCATGTATTAGAAGAATGAGTATTAGAAAAATGACTACTATCAAATCTACAAATTCATTGCAATCCCAATTACCAATGTCATTTTTCAGAAAAATAGAAAAAAAATCTTAAAAATGATATGGATTCACAAAAGATCCCAGTCAAACACTCATGAGTCAGAAAGAAGAATACTGGTGATTTTAAGATATACTGCAAAGTCACAGTAGCAAGAAGAGCATGGCACACAGACAAAAACAACTTAATAAAACAGAAAACCCAGTAACAAACACCTGCAGCTTCAGCCCTGTGATTTCTGGCAAAAAAGCCAAAGAGATACATTGTAGAAAACTAAATATCCACAAGTAAAATGATCCCTATAGCTCCTCTCGAAAAAAACAAACTCCAGAAGGACTGAAGGCCTCAAGGCAAGAGAGGAAACTATGAAACAGTTATGGGAATATGGGTTGAAAACACTTCAAAGGTAGAGGCTGAAAAGGTCTGTCTGAATAAGACTATGGTCATTCAGGAAATCATGCCAGCACCTGAAACATACAACTTCATGTGAAATGGAAAATCTACTACTCAGGAAAGCAGACAGTTAATGAAATGATGTGAAAGCCTGTGCTCTAAACCATCTGACACAAGATCAATGTCTATACAAAAGTACTCTAAAATGAAACATTATGAAATCAAACAACCAGTCCATAAATGTGCAAATGAAATGAACAGATATTTCTCAAAAGGTAAAATACAAATATCCAATAAATATATGAAAATATACAGACTCACTAGAAATTCAAGGAATTCAAATTAAAACTACACTGAAATTCTATGGCAACCATTAACACAGAAATACAATATAAGAATGATAGCTTCTATTTGGAAAAGGAATGAAGTGCACATACATGCATCCAATTCTGCATCTTGTTCACAGGTCACCTAAAGAACTAACTTATACCTAGCCTGTCTCACAGGTCTTTCAGGAACAGGACACAGTGCAGGGCAGTCTGTTTACCCAAAGCTAGTAAGACTGCCAGACTGCATAGCCAGTTCCCTCAACTCAACACAGAGGAAGTAGTTTAAAAATCTCACCTCTCAGATTCTCCAGGAGAAAAAATGGTGTATGTTACTTCAAAAGCCACACATTTCCTGAGAACTACCAAGAGGATTGACTATTGTCTAGGCTTCTAAGCTATGCTGGAGTGGGAATCAGGACACAGTAGTGTGCTTTGGAGGTCCAGGAAAAAATAGAGAAGGAAATGTGGGCTAGTGATTAGCATAGCTCCTATGAGAAGCTGGTCAAAGACATAGGAGATGGAAAACCCTAGCCACACACCACACAACTGCCTCATCATCTGCTAAGGGTAGAGAGCAGTATGTCATAAATGCATGGGTGCAAGTTCTCTGGACATTCCTGAGAAACTGATTTCTGTATCTGTCTTTTCTCAGCATTCACTGGGTCTCACATACTCTGAACACTCATGGCTACCCAGAACAAAGAAAAATGGGAATAATCTATACCAAACATATCAAATAGATCTAATACTGTTATTGTTCTGTTTTCCCAAGTGATGAAAGGGAACAATATCTAAATTTAGCACATGCCCAACATTAATAAAGTCAGATAAAACAGGCCAACAAAATAAATTTTAATTTTCCTTATCAAATTAAGGATATATAAATTACTTTAAGTATTGTTATCTAAAATTATTTTCCAACCTATGAAGAAGGGTGTGTTTCTGTGTGTCTGTGTTGCATTAATATTTTTTGACAAAGTATGGTAGATATTATTGTACATTTCCACTCTTGATGAGTATTCTTTATGTCCTTTTTAGATCATCCACTGCTAGTTTACTAGGAAGCAATTCATATTTGAATGTTAATACTTATATTTCAGTAAATTCTTGTATTCATCATTATTTTTGCTTAAATAATTAATAATTTCTCTCTATAAAATCACCTCCTCTGTGATGGGAAATCATCATTATTATTTTCTATCTTAATATTGTTTGTTGTTTTCTCATGCCTAATGGCCCTGTCTGGGACAGTCAATACTACATTCAATAGATAAGAAATGCAAAAGTTTTCTCAATGTAATGTTCATGTTTTCAAATTTCTGCCTCTCAGAGTCAATATTGAGTGAGCTCTGGTCTTTGCCCCTTATTTACATCAATTTACACTTTCTGACACAGAATCTTAAGTCAGAAAGAGTAAAGTCTAAAGTTCTTATTCTGTCTTCATTTTTGTGTGGTGTATTACTTCTCTTTTTGTGTAAAAGGGAGCACATTCTCCTATGTATGCACACATGTGGATGACACACTTTCAACCTAAGTATATCTTGCTTTCCAGGAATAATGCTTATCTAAGATGATGAAATCCTCTAACCTACTACTGTGTATTTCATCACAAAGCTCCTAAGTACACTGCTGCCTATGTGCTTGAATTAGAACTATAACACCTGATTCTGATTCTATAGACACATTATATACAATCTTAGATGACTGAAACTCTTCTACCTGTCTAATTAAAACCATCTGTAACTCCGATACAAGGGGAATCAGATGACCCCTTCTGACCTCTGTGGGCATTGCATGACACAGGTGCTCTTACATACATACAGCCAATATACTCATACACATAAATAAAAAATGATAAATTATTTTACAAAAATTAAAATTAAAATTAAAAATGCAGGTAAGTAATCAAAGAAATTCATTGTAGATAGATTTTATTGAGATAATAGAACATGTTAAATAATGAAATTAGTATATCATGAAATGAGGAATGCATGTAACATCAATGTTTTGTCCTACTGTGTTGATCTGTAGGGCAATACATGATTATGTTTCCATTGCTTCTCTGATTCTCTTCTGTTAGTTTGCATTAGGAAAGTTGATCTTATACACTTGACATTGTTTTTATGCTATTGTTCACATAAAGTTCACTCTATGTTTTGTAGCATTATGTCATCACGGGACTTGTCATTTATGAGGCTAGAAAACATGCACTACAGTCAATGTTCATGGATTGCACAGCTCACCATGTCCATGCGTTGAAATATAGGGTACTTCAACACACCCAATCAATCTATGTACTGTTTTATGTGTCCCACTGAAGACAACATCCAGGGAGTGACACATTCAGCAAGCCCTCTATCAGCAAGATGTGATCTTATAATTTCTTTTGTCTATTTTAACTTTTGACATTGAGAAAAGTTATTTCTATGTTCCCCAGGATGGCCTGGAACTGACTGGGTAGACCAGGCAGGTCTTGATCTTACCATTCTAATTTCAGGATCCTGCGTAGATGGAATTAGCATTCAGTCACACCAGGCTGTATACTCCTTCCTTATATTAGGCCCATCCATTCATCCTTTATCCATATTGATTGTGGTAAACAGCTTCCTGGATTTCTTTATGCATTCAAGGTGTAGTGAGGCCTCATTATTTCCATCTTGCCCATGCAAACACTAAGTGTGAAGAGCACAACTTGGTCCTGGAATGGTACATTTTGTGTCTGGAACTGTCCTGGGACACTAGGCAAAAAAACACTAAGTAAAAGAACAAAAAAGAAAGAAACTCCATCTGAGATCAACAGTTGTATATAACAATGATTACCTGGTTAACGATCAAGCATACTAATGCAGGAATAGGTTAAAAAATGGTCAGAACATTTATTTAAAACTAAAATTCAAATATTTAGAAATGCAAAGCCTTTGAAAAGGACAAACCAGCAAACAATTTATAAGGTTTCAAAAGACCTAAATAATAAATACAAGTCTTAAAAAAGGCAAAGTAGTAAATATTATTGCAAATCATTATTTTAAAATATTTTAATTGACTGTACAGCCTTGCTATACATCCTCGACCTCATTGCAATTTAATTTCCATATACAAATAGCATATGAATGCAACCAATACACGAATGAAATATTTCCCTCCAGTTCCTACTTTAGGTTTAATTTGTCTTTGCAATCGAATAACATAATATTTCATCCAGCCAAGAGACTATTATCCTTAAAATACTTTAATAATTTCCAGCAAAAAACAAATGGAGTCACCGGGAAGGGTTTCCATTTTCCTGACATTCGTTTTCTGAAGTCTTTCTTCCTACCTAGGGTCTGGATGACTTGCCGTTCTCTTGGAATTGCTTTTTTCTTTTTCCCTTTTTTTCAAGTTTTCTTGGTCAACATTCTTATTTTTTTAATTGAATTATTGTCTGTCTCATACAGAACATCCCAATCAATCTTAGTCATTTTTATACCCCCTCCTCACCAGGACCCTGTAAAGCCCCCTAACTGGAATTCATGCATTCAATCATCTGTGTTAAGGTCTATAGTGTTAAGTTAATGTCCCCAAATATTCTTCAGTGCAGGTTCATCTACTGTGATGCTTTTTACATTCTACTTGTTATCCCCTACGATATAGACAATATTTATTTCCCTGTGTAGGAAGTTATATTTCCCAAAGCATTATTGATATGAGAACTTTAGGGTTTTTTTAATATTCTATGAGATTTATAAACTGGGAGGGGGCATTTAAATCAGTATTATACACAAGAATATACACAAAATTCTAGCATAGCTACAGTGGGAATGAGATCCTAACCCTAATCTGAGGATCTATTGGAAACCGATGGTTGCTGGGAGGAAGTCAGTTTTGTTTAAGAGTAGACTTTTGGTAGATTGAACAGACTCCAGTGAATAAACCTATACCAAAGGGCATTTGGTAACCCAAACTATGTCATTATATGAAATTTGGCAGGAGGTAGGAAACGAGTGCTGTAGTTATGGAACAGAATCTAATATGTTCAAAATATATGCCAGAAAATTCACAAAAATTCAATAAAAGGAAAAATAGTATACAATTTTTAAAAATAAATTTGGAAAGAAAAGGAATCAGATGTATCAAAGAAAAAATAAGAAGTATACCAAAATATTAATATTTTTTGCTAGGAAATGTGTAAATTATGGTTGCTTTTCAAATGTTTTAACAAGGACTTTTCTATACTTATCAAATTTTCTATGCTATCAGAAAAAATAAATCTAACCCCGTTAAAATGCTAATATACAAAAAGAATATACAATTCACATTTTAATATTATTTTCAAAACCTGTTCTCTGAAGAGAGAGTCCCTCATTTCACAGCTTCCTACAGTTCTGGTTTAATATATGTTATTCTACCTTTGCAACCCATATCTTGTTCCCACAAATAACAGACAAATCAAAACATCCAGAAGCTATTTTAAATTTTATGAGGAAAGTCAACATCCTATTCTAAATGAATATTTCTGCTTATACAAAAAAAATAAATCTTAAAGAAAAAAAAAAGGCAAAAGCCACCTTATAAAAATGTATGCCCTATAGGGAAACAAAACAAAATCAAGCTTAAAAGTTTAATATTAGGGTTGGAGAAATGGTTCAACCATTAAGAGTACTGATTGCTCTTGCAGATGACCCAGGTTCATTTCCCAGCAGCCACATGATGGCTATGAACCTTCAATAAATTCAGTCCTAGGGGTAAAAGTCACTCGGTTTCAACTTCATAAAAAAAGGAAGTTCATAGTAACAACGATTGCAATGGAAAATAAAAACTAAAACAAAAAATTATTTTTAATGCTAGTTTTAATTAGACACAAGACAAAAATCATAACGAACTTTGAAAATGGTATGGAAAACAAAAAGTTCTACTTTATAAATATGAGAAAAATACTTTTTTGAATATTTTAAGATTAATTAAATTTCCTTTAACAAGATAGTAAAAATAAAGTCTGCACTAATCCTTACACGATCCATGTATATTTCAAATTATCATGATTTTTTAATGAAGCACAATATTTTCTCCCAGTACAGTCCATTTTAAACATCAAGTTTTTAAATATAGAATGCTTTCAAGGAGAAATATCGAATAACAATTCATCCAATAAAGCATCACGGGTAATAACCATGAGGTATGACCATGCATTGTAGCTCCAAGCATAGAGACATTCTGTCCACTCAAATCTTCCACCTGCTCAGAGTTTTTCTCAGAGCTGTTTTTACATCTTTGTTCCTTAAACTGTAAATTAAAGGATTCAACATGGGAACCACATTGGTGTAAAAGACAGAGGAGGTTTTTCCCGCATTCATAGACAAAGAAGAAGACGGTTTGAGATACATAAAGGCACCAGATCCAAAGTAAAGAGAAACAGCAATTATGTGAGAACTACAGGTGCTGAGAGCTTTGGACCTGCCCTCAGTGGAGTTGATGCTGAAGATGCTGGAGAGGATGAAACCATAAGAGACAAAGATGGTGATGCTGGGCACAGTGATGTTGATGCCCACAACAACGAAAACTACAAGCTCGTTAATGTAAGTGCTGGTGCAAGAGAGCTGCATCACAGGGAGAATATCACAGAAATAGTGGTTGATGGTGTTTGCATCACAAAAGGTCAGTCTCAGCATACATCCAGTGTGAGCCATGGCACCAGAAAATGCCATCAAGTATGAACCAAGTATAAGCTTGAAGCACACTTTGGGAGACATGGCAATGGTGTACAAGAGTGGGTTACAGATGGCCACATAGCGATCATAGGCCATTGATGTCAGCACATAGCACTCAGAAATGACAAAAAAGCAGAAGAAACAGAGCTGAATCATGCATCCCATGTATGAAATGGTATTCTTATTTGATATGAAGTTCATCAGCATTTTTGGTGTGAACACAGAAGAATAACAGAGGTCAACAAAAGACAAATTAAAAAGTAAAAAGTACATGGGAGTGTGAAGGTGGGAATTCAGCCCAATTAGAATGATCAAACCCAAGTTTCCCAATGTGGTTATCATGTACATTATTAAAAACACGAAGAACAAAGGAATTTGTAGAGCAGGTTGGTCTGTCAACCCTACCAGAATGAATTCATTCACAGAAGAGAGATTTGCAGAAGGCATTCTTCTCTAAGAGAGTCTGTGAATAGAGGAAAATTATGTGCATTAGAGGAAGAAAGGCACTTTCAATTCTGGTTCCACCCAACCTGTGAGGTATCTGCTGGGAGTGTCTGAGACTGTCCCCACCTGAGCAGATGGAATCAACCTATGCAGAGTATGACCAACTTATGTACAGGGGGTGGCCAGCCATACCAAATTAAAATAAATAATTTCCGAAAAAAATCAAAGGATAAATTAGAATAAGAGACAGAATCATTTTTCTTTCTTCTATTTCTTTCCCCATGTAATAATAGAGTCCCAGGTCTTGGCAACTTAATTCTGGACACATATATGGATTTATCTCTGATACATTGTGGATTAAATACTATTTGGATTAAATATTCAATCTATAACTAAATGACAATAGTGAGTTAGGAGATACTAATGGAGATCCAACTGTTTTCATGGCCAATAACATCTCTTAACACTTCAGGCTTTCCCAAGCACAGTCTTCTTTCAGTTTCATCCGAGTCTCAAGTTTATAGAAGATAATGAAGAAATGACATTTCTAAACACCGTCTCATAATACGGGAATAACTGGGATTCAGAAACTCAGCCTGTCAGTAAAAGTTCAGAGATTCCTTACCTTTGTAAATTATTTCTGTGCTTACAATAGAGTATTTTCAGATTCTAAGCTTTTGATACCTTAGATTCTGTTAAAAGATAAGGTAATTACTTGAATTCTGGTATGCCTTATAAGTATTTCTGAACTGCAACTACTGTGTGGTTAGAATTTTGAGTCTTCCCCAGCAGTGAAGCAAAGTAATCTTGGTTATTATCTTCACACTGGATCTTGACAAGGCACATATTTTTACAGTGTGCTTAATGATCTAACACTCTTGGTTATAAATAAGTAGAAGTATGCTTATCTCTTTCCAAGAGAATAGCATGCAAATACAAGAAAGTAATGAAGGGATATATTTATTTCTGGAGTAGTGATAAGTCTTAAGTATCCTGAGGGACTCAAAATTTTATGCAAGTTTTCCCTCTAGGGAAAATGTATCCCTTTGCAGAAATGGAAAGATAAACTCCCAACATTCCAATTATCTTGAACTCTGCAGAGAATTCTGTTCTGTATTGCCTATTACTTCAGCTTGAGATTTCCAAAGTCAGGTACAGACTTCCTAATCTTAATTTTAAAAAATTTAAGGAAATGACTTCATATTTTGTTGGTCAAAGAATACCACAGGTATATTTCAGAGGGATTAAATATTGAGTTCATTTCGCAATGCTACTGCCAAACAACTACTGAAGTTTCTACCTCCAGATTCTGTTCACTCAGAAATTAGGCTTACAGTTTCATTATTTTAATAGTGTCATTCAGAAACAAGAATTAATCTGATGAAATACAATTTAATTATTTTCTCTTATGAACTTTTGGTAACTTACCTTAATGCTGCCCTAGCATAAGAAAAGCTTTTTTATTTCTTTATGTTGTCTTCAGCAAGTCTTTATGTTTATTGTTTACATTTTCTGAATATTTTTGTTGATGTTTGACACAGGGATTCCGACTGGTTTTCTTTCTGTTCTCTTCTTTCTTGCTTGCTTTCTTTGTTTTTTTTTTCTCTTTTTGATATGCCTACATAATTATTCCACTTTCATCCCCTGAGGTATTCATTATTTCATCATAAATTTTTCTATACAATATTGTCAAAATCAATTGACCTTTTATATCAGAGTCCATTTTTGTACTGTGAATTTCAATATCACAGTTCAATTAACATGTCCAGACCCTTGCATACCAGCTGAGGCTATAGAGTTTTCCAGAATCTCATGCTCATGCCATACCACACTCTCTGGTATAGGTTAGTTTGTACAGCTTATCCACCAGCCCAGCCTAGGGAGATCCCCTTCTCTGATACCTAAACACTGGTGCAATCCACAAACTCCCAGGCCTTGGGTGTTCAATCTATAATGGAACCTCTCTACACCTAAGGTTCATGAAACACGTCAGAGGATGGGGAAGAGAGAATACTAATGCATCTCTGAACTCTCACCAATGAAGTTTTCTCATGCAACAGAATGAAATGCACACAGAAGACCACAACTGGCTAAGTTTTAGAGAACATAAAACTGCAGTGTGTGTCTCTTGATAGGATTCCTGTATTAAACTTCATCAAACCATGGCTCGTGGATGATTGCAGAAGAATGGTCAGAAAGATTATAAGAGCCAAGTTTGGTGCACGATCACAAGGAAACAGTCTTCCAGGTCTCTGGGAACTAATAGTGGGAATTGACAGCAATAGTGACAGCATGAATAAGACCCATACTGACTCAATCAGACAAAATTTCAGTATAAGACTGATGAAATGGGCAGCAGCCCCAACCTTAACTGAGAAACTATTGGCAGCTTACTACTGTTGGGTGAGGGAGAATTGATCCCCTTTAAGTGGGTGACTCTACATAGGCTGACTAGATTCCAGTGAATGAACTTGCTCCAAGAGACATCAAGAAACAAATGCTTGACTAAATAGGCCTTAATATATTTGACAGAATGCATGAGAATCATTGAATAGTCTATGAGGGTATGGATGGTGGAGGAATGTAAATGTGACTAAAGTTTATTGTATGAAATACACAAAAATTTAAAAATATACATAGAGGAAAATGAAAAAATAAGGAAAAATTAACAGAGAAACATCAGAATTAAATGACTTCATATATCAAATGAACCTAGTATATATCTATAGACTATCTCCCAAGCACCAAAAAATGCATTCCTTTTAGCAACACAAGGATATTTCTCCAAAATGGACCACATACTGGAACATAAAACAAATTACCCCAAACACAGAAAAATTGAAATTCATCTGTATATTCTATCTAGCCACAATACAATAAAGATTAAAATCAACAGAATATAATCTCTAGTATTTACATTGAATCATAGAGACATACAATAAAGATTAAAATCAACAGAAAATAATCTTTAGTATTTACATTGAATCATAGAGACTAGACAACACACTACTGAATGATGGCTGTGTCAATGAAGAAAGGATGGAATTACTCAAAACATTGGAATTAAGCGAAAATGAAAATTAAGAACAAACCTCTGGAATACATTAAAAGCAACACTAAGGTAGAAATTGAACCATATTAACATAAATAATACAGAAGGCAGGAGTAGTGGCACCCATCTCTCATCCAGTACTCAGGAGGCAGAGGCAGGTGGATTTCAGAAAGCAAGACCAACCTGGTCTACATATTGAGTTCCAGGCCAGACAGGGCTATGGGGAACCACTGTCTCAAAATAAATAAATAAATAAATAAATAATTGAAAGAGCATCAATAAAGGACTTAATGAGTGAAGTCAACAATTTGATAAAAAAATCTAAAATCCTGCAGACCATAAGGAATAACAAATCAGAGCAGAAATTAATGAATTTGAAAAAAATAGAGATTACAAAGAATCAATTTATCGAAGTGTAGGTTCTTTGAAAATACAAACAGGATTTACAGAAACTTAGTTCACTAGCTGAAAGAAAAAAAACAGAGACCAAGATTAACAGAAAGAGAGATTAATTGAGAAACATTAGAGAAACACTAAAGAAATTTAACACATTAAAAGGAAACAATGTAAAGCCTATAGTCTACCATGTAGGAAAACTAAATAAATGAAAGCTCATTAAAGTTAATCTAAGAACAACAATTTAAATACAATCATAGCAAATAAGGAGATTGAAACAATCAGGGGTCAAGGGATAGAATATTGAGCAGACAACAAGAGAAACATCGAGGTCTGAGATCACTTTGTACAGCCTCCAGCCACAACTACTTCCAGAGATTTAGGGGAAATCAGCAAAAGCAAGGAAAAATATCTAGGCATTTGCTGTCAATTGCTGGGATGCTGTGCTGACATACTCTGGAAACAACACCCTTTGATGTCCCAGGTAGAAGCTGTCCACTTCTGTCTTCTGTGAAATAATAGTTACAATTTAGATATAAGAAAGTGTTATTGGCCAAATCTGAGTTTCATTTTATATTCCAAAAGTGCTAGTCCTGGTTTATTACTCTCATACCAATATAAAGTCTGCTGCAAAAATTTTTTGTAAAGGTCCACATCTGGAAATTGTGAAGAAAAATGCCTTCTTACTAAAGTCCATGTCCAGATGGATTCACAGCGTATTTCTACAGAATTTCAAAGAGGAACTTCAACCAATAATTCTTAGCTTCTCTTTTTAAAAGGCAAGAAATAAGTAAAGACATGACAAAAACAAAATGCATCTATAGGCCATTATCCCTGATAAACACAGGATGCAAAATTTCTCAGTACAATACTTGAAAACCACATACAGGCATATATCAAAAACCTGACCCTTCATGATCAACACGTCTTTATTCCAGAGATACAGGGATAGTTCCAATTATATAAGTCAATATATGTAATAAATCTCACAGACTTTCTTAAAACTTTAAGCTGTGGAAGTGTTTTTTCTTTGGGTAGAACTTGGGTGGGGCATGCAGCTGGCCACTTGAGGATTCAAGCCAGAATGAACTTCCTATTGTTTCCAAGACTAGTCTCTTAGTCTTCTCAGATAGTATATATTGTTATATCTGTGACCATACTCCCTGACTTACAACTGTACAAAGTTAGTCACAATGACTAGGCATTGTTTTCTATGGCCTTCACTCCCTGCTTAGCTTATCCTGGTCCTTAGGTGGAAGAGCTATGCTTTTACCTCAGATTTCCCATGGTATGAAATTGAAGTGGCTTTCTGGGAAACTTCTTGAAATTCTAGGGAAGATGGCTGCCTAACTGCAGACACAACAGCAACTAGGGCTTTGGGAGAATTTCCTTGGGAATTGTACGTAGCACTGTTTCAATAAACTTTCTATTACAATAATAAAATCACTGACCAAAACTAACTTGGGGAAGAAAGGGTTTATTTGATGTACAAGCACAGTCCATCATCAAGGGAAGCCAAATCAGGAACTCCGGGCAGGAATCTGGAGCACAGATCATGGAGGAGAGCTGTTTACAGGGTTGGCACCACCCACAGTGGGCTAGGCCTTCCCACATCACTCAATAATCCAGAAAATGCCTCACAAACATGGTCACAGACCAGTCTAATGGGAATAATTCCCCAATTGAAGATCCCTCTAACCCAACTGTATCAGGTTGACAACTCAACTATGCAGTTCAAGCATTCTACCTGGAGAAGGGGAGGGAATAGGCATTAAAAATCAGACCATTTCAGTGATATTTCCATCATAGACAATACAGTTCTATGTGCCTCATTGTTGTGAAAGACCTATTACAAACTTTGTTACCAGCAAAGAATTGTAGTCTGTGAGTAAAATTTCTATTTCAGCTTTCTGCAGGTATAATGATTCCTAAAACCATGTATTTTATAATTTTGCTGAATTCATTCTTTCGTAAAATGTTTGACTTAATGAGTAATAGGGCCAGGTGTGGGGGTCATCAACAAGCTATGCAGAGGGCTAAATATCGATGTATCCTAGGACATCTTAAAACTGCACTTAGGAGACATTTGTTTACTACCTAGTTAAGTTCAACAGAATATGCCTAACATAGGATAAAGGCAGAAAGCAGTGTAAGTTATCTTACTGTACAACCTTTTGTTTACCACGTGAGAAATGAAGAAAGGCCTTCAGCTACCGAATAATGTGACTTCTGTATCTAGGAACTTAGACTTTAGAAACCAGACTGTGCATAACACCAAGAAAATATGAAACAAGAACGCAGCAAGGTATATTGTGAAGAGAGAAGAAATGGAACCTGTGTAATTTATAGGCTGTAAAACAACAAAAAGACATTCTGAGTTTTCTAATGGCACAGATGTGAAAATCATGACAGTTATTGTCTCTCACTTACCATGGATCAGCTTCAAAGACCTGACTTTGTGTTGTTTAGCACAAAGTCTACTTTGATTTTGAAATTTTATCTTTTTCTTGGCTTCTGAAGAGTGCTGAATATTTAACATTAATATCACAGGATAGGTAGGTACTTTGAGCACCTTTAAGGCAGAATAGTCCAAACAACTATGTTTAATAGATTCAGTGTATTGGATATATTTGTTGCTATTGTTCAAGAGAGAATGGAGGAATGGTTATGTAGCTCAGTGCATAAAGCTTATGAAACATTCCAAGATCATCAACTCAATCCTAAGTACTGGAAAAAATAAAAACAACAAAAAGGAATTTGTATCTTGCATATGCATAATTATCTCATTGAGGTCACCATAGTTTGCAACATAATTTGAGGATAATTTAGTTTTCTCCTGGCTTAGTTATAATTTTAGTCTTTAATTGATGACTGTACCCTATATATTTTTAAAGCTGAATATATGTAAATTCTAAACCAGGTCCTAAATAATAAATCTACAGCACTATTAACTAAAAGTCTCCTTTCATGATTTCTTATGAATATTTTAAAAATTTGTGTATGTGTATAAGTCTGCCTTAGTTTATATGCACTTTGTGTGCATCTGGTGCCTGTAGAGGCCAGAAGAGGGCATCTGATCCGCTGGAACTAGTTTCAGAGAGTTTGAAACTGCCATGTGGGTGCTGGAATGTGAACCAGGGTCCTGTGCAAGAACAGTAAGTGCCCTTAACCACTGAGCCATCACTCACTCTAGCTCCGGCCCTTTCACGATGCTTATATATTTTTAGAAGTAGATTAACATTTTGGTTACAATTAAAATCTAAAAACATGAGATGACTAAATTTTCCAAGCCTCTATCAATGGATTAATAGAATTTCTTAATGTTAGGTGATTTATGGTATTCAGATGTGCATAGGAATTTATCACATTCAAATATTTATATCAATAACAGAAATGAAAGAGAAGACTGGGGCTGGGCAGATGGCTCAGTTGTTAAGACCACTGACTGCTCTTGCAAACGATCTGGGTTTGGTTCCCAGAACCCACACGAACAACCGTCTATAACTACAATTCCTTGAGTTCTAATACTCTATTTTACCCTCCAGGGACTTTTCACAACAAAGGATTCACTAACATACGTTCAGGCTAGATTACTCTTACACATAGAAAAATGAATTTAAAGAATTAAGGGGCTGGAGAGACGGCTCAGAGTTTAGGAGCACTGTTGGCTCCTGCAGAGGACCCAGGTTCGGTTCCAAGCACCAACATAGCACATAACAACTGTCTGTAGCTCCAGTTCCAAGAGAATCCAATTTCTTCTTCTGAGTTCTGCAGGCATTGCATGACATGGGTGCACTAACATACATGTAGGGAGTACATTCATACACATTAAAATTTTTTATTAAGTTAAAATTTGAATTAAAGTCATCAACTCCATATTCATTTTAGGAAGAAGTTCAAAAAATTGTGCTTCTGAATTAGGAGCAGACTAAAGCCATTTTCTTTAGTGCAGAACAAGAATTTCGGGGTCTCAGT
This sequence comes from Eospalax fontanierii, assembly GCA_035773235.1. Classification (NCBI taxonomy): domain Eukaryota; kingdom Metazoa; phylum Chordata; class Mammalia; order Rodentia; family Spalacidae; genus Eospalax; species Eospalax fontanierii. Next base: position 27,718,422 of record CM069539.1, on the reverse strand, counting down.
TGTACTAAATATGACCACCGTCACAAGACTGTTCATTCCATTGCCTAGAATAAGTGACACTCTGGATTTGCTATCATGGAAATCACAAGAAAAATAATGTCAGAAAGTGATTTGCAGATATCTCAGAAGAGGTACTACTTTAATGTTTAGTCGCAGGCCCTCAAATTTTTAGATAAAGAAGAAATCATAAAGTGGACCTGTGGATCATTACCACTAAAGATGTGGGAACAACGAGAAAACAACAGAAGCACCAGATTTCTCTTAAGAGATGATGATAACTAGCAGATGGGAGTTCTTATTGACTCAGGCTGGGAAGACGCACAGTCCCTGCAGACAAAGTCATATCTGGGCAAAGAGGCTCTAAGGAGCAAAGGATATTTAGTAGTATAGTATGTAAATACAATCGCCATATTTCCTTATTATATCGGGTGTTTGTATCCTTTGGAGAGCCTGATAAGCTCCTAATTTGCTTATAACCTATATTAGGATACACTATTAAAGCATATAAAACATTTTGGTGTTTCACCTAGTGGCCAGTAAAATAATTAGAAATTGCTTATTTTTCCTTATTTACTTCAAAGGATAAAGGGAGAAGTTCAAGATATTAAAGGAATATGAGAAATTATTTTTATTATACACTCTTAGGTTGAAAGAAACTCAACCTGCACAGTCCTATATTACCCTTCAGGGCATCAGAGTGAAAAAAACAGGTATGTAAGCAAGAGAATTTTCTAGCCAGAAGGGGGCAAGGTGAAATCGATGCTAACGTCTTACCTGTTGTTTATTGCCTTTGTTGAGATAGCTCTAAAAATGGAATGATAATATGAAGCATGAAATTTGTTTTGATCTATGTGTTTGTGTGACATTCATTCTCAGAAATGAAGCCAATTCCCATAGGTCTTCACTGCAAACAGACTTGCTTTTCTGAGATGATTTCAGTCTTTAGACATGTATCATGCGACTGTTTTGATGTATGCATATATATATATATATATATATATATATATATATAGTCAAGTATACAACAGAGCATGGTTCACCACTGTTAACATGTGGAAGATTAGATCTCCAGAGCTGCTCATCTTTCCCAATTGAATGGACTAGTTGTTTTGTTTTGTTTTTGTTTGTTTTTTTTAGTTTTTTCTTTACTTTTATTTTAAGTGCATGTTTTGAATGCATGTGTGTGAGTGAAATCGTGTTGTGCATTGCCCACTGAGGACAGAAGGGGGTGCCATGGCCCCTGGAGTTGGAGTTATGGATGGTAGCCATCATGTGGGTGCTGGAATTCAAATCTGGGTCTTCTGCAAGAACAGCTAATGTTCTTAACTGCTGAGCCATCTCTTCAGCCCCCAATGGAGTGTTTTAGATGAACAAAGGAGCTGTATATTTTTTAAACAAAATTTCAGACTCTTTTTTCTGTAGTTACACAGTAATATTTGAAATATTTTACTCTTTGGCCATCATGATCTGATTTCCTCTCTTACCTCCTCAGTCACCTAGTAATGTGTCTCCTGTGTGCACAAGACTTGTTGAATGCACATTTTAGAGATTATGCAGTTTTCCCATTTAATCCTGTTTGTTATGTTATACCGAAGTCCATGGATCCATATGATATGCCTTTTCCTTCCCATTCTTGGAAACCAGGAAGAAGATGTTCCAAGAGTAAATATAGGGAAGGCAGCTAGTCAATCAATCATTTCTATTTCCATGGGCAAATACCACTTCTAGATTTCTGTTTCTGGATTAAAAGACAGTAATGTAACTGGAGAGAAAGCCATTCTAAGAAGCCAGGAAACAAAGGTGGTCAGTAAGGAAATTTTCAGGAGCATGGCCCAGTAATCACAAAGAGCATCAGAAATGCTGATACTTGAGCGATGTAGCCTAGCCCACCTTCACCTGAGACCCCAATTTGCACACTGCAAATTACTATGGTGACTTATACTAACCTCCCAACACTGTACATTAACCAACTCAACCTGACCTTCTTAGCATTTTTATTCTGAGACTATGCACACACTCAAATTCTTCAGACAATCCATCAAAATACTTCAAAGTGTGTGCCCCTCTAAAGCCTTGCCTATGCTACAGACGGTATTCTAGTTCTTTCCCAGTGCCCCAGTCAGCTACATTTCTCCAGTGTACACAATACACCACTGTTTTCTTCATCTAACTGGTGAGTCAGTTCACTGCTGCCAATCTCTTTTGCTCTACAAGAGTGGACACAGGGTTCACAGTGTTAGCCATTATTAGAGTCTGGTTCTTCAGTTTGGAATTGTAAACATCAGAGTAGCTGTACATGCTACTCTGGGAAACTGAAGTTCTTTTTGTTTTTTTTGTTTTTTTATTTTTATTCTTAATCTCATTAATAAAAATATGGGTTTCCTCTTGGATTTTTATTGTTATTGCTGTTCTTTGTACTGACGTCAATGGCCTATGATCGCTATGTGGCCATCTGCAATCCACTCTTGTATAACATTGCCATGTCTCCTAAGATATGTTCCTATCTTACAATTGGTTCATATTTCATGGGAATTTCTGATGCCATGATTCATACTGGATGCTTGCTGAAAGTGGTCTTCTGTGATAAAAACACCATCAACCACTATTTCTGTGATCTCCTTCCTTTGCTGCAGCTCTCCTGTACCAGCACTTATGTCAATGGGGTAGAACTGTTCATCATAGGAGGGAAAAACATCATTTTGCCCACAGTCATCATCTTTACCTCTTATGGGTTCATCCTCTCCAGTATCCTCCAAATAAGCTCCACTGAAGGCAGATCTAAAGCCTTCAGCACCTGCAGTTCACACATGATTGCTGTTTCTCTCTTCTTTGGATCATGTGCATTTTTGTATCTCAAACCTTCTTCAGTTGGATCAATGGATGAAGGAAAAATATCTTCTGTTTTTTATAACATTGTCATTCCCATGTTGAACCCATTAATCTATAGCCTCAGGAACAGAGATGTTAAAAATGTCCTGATAAAAACCCTAAGAAACAAACAGTTTTAATTAGAAAATTAATATATTTTTGTCTGCAGTTACAGCACCAAGAATGGCTGCATATAAGTCATAATACACTTTCTTGCATTCTTTCTTTTCATTAAAGTTAAATTTAAAATACTTAAATAGGAAATTGTCTTATTTTTCACTAATGATTTCTTTGTCTCTTTTCCATTGGAACAATTTCTCCTTTCACCATTTTAGTACGTTAGGAATATATGTAATAAACTTTTCTCTTTCATTGTCAATGTGCATTGAATGTTTCTAACACTTGGTACATGAAATAAAATCTTTGACAGCATACTACAGTATAGTCTGCTTAAGTTTTTCTCTCTAAATCACTTTGAAATATCAGTATTCCGTGATTCCTTTCCTTAGGTGTCAGCTACTAAACGCCCTCATTATAGATTTGAATACAATGCATTTCAAATCTTTTTGTCAGTTCTCTTATGTTTACCTTGTAAAGTGAAACCAAAATGTTTATTTATCTAACAAGGAGCAATATTCAGATAACTCAGTAGTCTAGTATGTGAACAGTCATGTTTAAGAACAAAGATAAATCAAGAAGGCAGAGTGACAGCATCCCTCGAGGTCCTTTGGCATGTGTTCAAAGTATATCTACAAACATATATATATATGTATATATATATATACATATATATATGTTTGTATATACATATATATATATGTGTGTATACATATATGATGAACAGGAAGTCTGAAACTAGATTAATGATTTACTTAATGCCACATAGACCCTAAAATAAGAATTCCAGAATAATTCATTATTTTCTTGATTCTACTTTCACCATCATTTCATTGTCTACTTTTTTTTATTAGTTTGATTTGGATATAACAAATGCCTTACTACCTTGAAATTTATGCATTGCTCTGGGATAAAACACATATTCATATAAGGATATTTCTACTCGTTACATTTTTTTTTCACAAAATTTGATTCTTCTTTGAGGAAAAAGAAAGATTTTTCATAATGTAGTTGCGAAAAGGTTAGTTGAAATTGAGAACTGAATTTTTTAAATAAGTTCATCCTTACAGAACTCAAATATAAAAAAATGATCATTAGGGTATACAACGTCTTAAATAGTTGCTATCTGATTTAATTTTTGTTTGTTTTTTGTCTTTTTGAGACAGTGTCTCCTTTATGGTTCCTGTTTGGCTGAAACTCAATATGGAGAACAGGCTGGTCTTGGTCTCACAGAGATCTGCCTGCCTCTGCCTCTAGAGCTCTGGGACTGAGGGCATTGCCTCACCATACATGGCTTCTACTGCCTGTCTGAATTTTAACAAAGGTAAAACAAAACAAAGCAAAAAAGCAAAAAAAAAAAAAAAAAAAAAAACCCACCATATATATATATATATATATATATATAATTAAAAGGCAGCAAACTCCCATAACCTCCCAATTCCATATTTAATCTTTTTATTCAACTTATATTTAATTTAATTTTCTGTTTCTGTTTTTGTCTTTAAGATAAGAGCATGAGTGTAGTTAAGGCCTTTCTTGAACTTGCTGCCCAGACCACACTGGCCTCAATGTTGTGTTCCTCCTTCCTTAGACTCCGTATTATTGAATTTCTGTGCTACTACACAGGATAGACCCAATTTTTAATAAGTTCTGCTCTGCATTCTGAACTATTGAGATAACATGGATGTCCTTAATCAACCCCTTAGGAGCAATATTCAGATAACTCAGCAGTCTAATATGTGAACTGAGGGACAAAGATAAATTAAGTTAAGAAGGCAGAGTGACAACACACCTGGAGGTCCTTTGGCAATGTGTTCAAAGCATATCTACAAATTACTCTCACCTGAATAATCAATACAAGAGGAGCAGTGAGCAACTGTAGTCATACCTATTTAGAAATTTACATTTGTGCCCAGTAGAGTCTGGGTAAGTAAGCAATAATCTAAATCTTTGCTTTGAACTAAAGGCATAAAATACATTAGGTTTAAGATATTAGGGTATTAAAAACTAATGACGTTGATATAGACATTACTGTCTCATAATCCAAGACCACTTATATTCCGTTGATACTTCACTATTTACCAATAGTATTATTTTAGCCAAGATGTTTTTTATATTTTCATTTAAAGGCTACATCAATAAAATAAAAGATACAATATTTTGTCATCCCTATTTTATAAAGATAAATTTGAAGCAGAGGTATATTAAGGATCTTGTTCCAGGAAGTCTATACTATTCCATTTGGATCATTCTATTATGCATATAGAAATTGCTGGTCTCATTAATGTAGTGCTGTGTTTAAGGAACAAGCCGGGATTTCATGCAGAAAAATGCTAGTTAATATTGAGATGATTTAGTAATGATGCAAATTATTAAAAGTGATTCTGGAGTTCAAATGCATGATTGGCATAGATAATTCCTGGTATGGTTCTGGAACACTGAAGACAAAACTGAACAAGAAAATATTTTTAAAAGTGTTTTTTTTCAATTCTCAGGTGATAAAACATCTTAAATATTTTGCTAGATACCTAGAAAAAATGGATAAATTAATGAAGTTTATTGAATATTATAACCTGTGGAAAATTACCATTAAGTTTGTAGGAACAAAAAGAAAAGGAACCGAAACACTAGATTTCCCTTAAGATTTGAAGGTGACTAGAGATGGGAGTGCAATATTGGCTCAAGCAGAGAAAGTATAAGTTCCCCAAAGAGAACATCATGCTTGACTTCAATATTTAATCTCTATGGAACAAAAAATACATCAAGGTCTATCTTAAAAACACAATAGACGTGTTCTTTTTATAACTGGAATCTGTACTTTGGGATGAAACTGAAAAAGGTCATACCTTTCCCATACTCATGTATATTATAACACTAAACTATGCAAAACTTCTGGTGTCTCATCCAGTGGCAATTGTGATAATACAAAAATTGTACTTCAGAAGATTAAGGATTATGATTGCAGATTATGATCAGTAAATGTGATGGATTTCCATAACATATGGTCTATTAATTTTGTGCTTCATCCTCTTCAAAGGATCCAAACCCTCAAAGAAACCATAAGAATTTCCCTTTAGTGCAAAACATGTAAAAATATATGACAATAAAACAACATATGCTTTTAGAATAGGGTAAGTTGAGATTTACTTACATTAATGTCTTGATTTTTATTTTATGTGTATTGATATAGCTCCAACATATTCAGTGATAAACATGAGCTATGTAACTTGTTATAATCAACTTGTTCATCAACTGCAAACTGAACCATTGTTTACCACTTTAATGTGTTGAATATTTGATCTCTATAATTAATTATGTTTCATATTTGAATCATGTTACAATTTAAACAGCAATGCTGATTGTCTTTCCCAAGGAATCCAGCAACCAATACACTACTCTCTATTTTTTTCCCATTACTGTTTTGTACTGTACACATGCAGAGGGAATGCAGTCTTTCCTTTTTAGTGCATGGTCATTATGTTTGCAAAAGAGCTTCAAACTGAGTAAAGTCCTGGGTTGTCGGATGTGCCATTTCATTTCCATCCTTTGCAACTCTAAGATGTAAACATAATTCCCAGAACATGTTGGGAAAATCAACGGAAAGTTTTAAGAGTTTCAGTAGATTACAAGATACAGAGTCACAGTAAGTTCCATCTTGAGGGCCATATCTCAACATTTTCCTAGACTGGTAAGTATCCCCTAACAAGGAGAGGATTCTAACCACTCCTTGACCCTGGTTCTTCAGTTGTATATTTGAAATAGTGTTCTAGGTTCTGATTCCTTAGAGTTGCATCTGGATTGGGGTCAGCTCTAATTTACTATTGCCTCTCCCTGTATCTGGGGCAGTGGAAGCAATGAAGAAATGAGGGGGTTGGGAAGTCTGAACCTGCCATGCCACCTGCTTTTGAGCAGTCATGTTAGGATATGACACTAATGGGTCTAGTGCTGTAGGTTGTAGGTGATCTTTATTATATTTAGCCTTTAATATTCTAATATGTACAGAAAAGTCACTACAAAGCATGGTAACATGAAAACGTTTTGTGAATTGAAGTAGATCATTGTAATACATTTCTGGCATGAAATTCACAATTATGACAGAAGCTCTGGTTGTAAGTTTTGTGTGGTCTTGTGACTTTATTTTTTCCTGTGTTCATAGATTAAAGAGAATGTCTCTGGCAAATGGTTCATTGGTGACTGAATTCACTCTATTGGGGTTGACAAACCAGCCTGATCTCCAAATACCACTTTTCTTACTCTTTGTGGTAATATACACAACAACAGCCTTAGGGAATTTGACTTTGATCGTTCTAATTGTGATGAATTCTCACCTTCACACCCCCATGTACTTTTTCCTCCTTAACTTGTCCTGCATAGACCTCTGTTATTCTTCTGTGATTACACCTAAAATGCTGATGAACTTCATACTAAGGAAGAATGTTATCTCCTATACAGGGTGTATGACTCAGCTATATTTCTTTTCTTTCTTTGCCATTTGTGAATGCTGTGTTCTAACATCAATGGCCTATGATCGCTATGTGGCCATCTGCAATCCACTCTTGTACAACATTACCATGTCTCCTAAGGTGTGTTCTTATATTGTGCTTGGTTCTTACTTGATGGGGTTTTCTGGTGCCATGATGCACACTGGATTCATCCTGAGACTGACATTCTGTGGTGAAAACACCATCAATCACTATTTCTGTGATCTTTTCCCTTTGCTCCAGCTCTCCTGTACCAGCACTTATGCCAATGAGATAGAGATACTTATTGTTGGGGGGAAATTCATCATTGTGCCCAGTTTCATCATCTTTACTTCTTATGGATTCATCCTCTCCAACATCCTTCAAATGAGGACCACTGTAGGCAGGTACAAAGCCTTCAGCACCTGCAGTTCCCACATGCTTGCTGTTTCTCTGTTCTTTGGGTCATGTGCCTTTATGTATCTCAAACCATCTTCAGCTGGATCTATGGACCAGGGAAAAATATCTTCTGTTTTTTATACTATTGTTGTTCCTATGATGAACCCATTAATCTACAGTCTGCGAAACAAAGATGTTAAAGTTGCCTTGAGGAAAACCCTGAGCAGAAAGAAGTTTTGGTTACAAAATTAATATCTTTGTGACTATAGTTATGTCAATGATAATATCTGGGTATGTAATCAGCAACTATTTAATTTTCTTATTTGCTTTTTCTTGTCCTTGGGAGTAAATATTTTCATTTAAATTTTCTTTTTTCTAAATATCTTCATATAAATATTCCTTTGATACAATATTGACATTTCTTTCGTCATTGTAATTAAGACTAGCAATAAGTAAGCAAACTTGTTCTTTTGGGTAGGACAAAGTTCTTATTTGTCCCTTGCAGTGATGTGTGGGTCCATTTATCTGACTTTCCTTTTGTCTTTCACGCTTTCTGAGTGTCAAACTGTCCATCGTGAAGACCAATGCTCCATCATCTATCATGTTTTTTCTTCCTGCAATGTCTACCAAACACAAATATGCACTAAATCTTCTTACATTAAATTCTCTATATTCATTTCATAAGAATAAGCCAGCAACGTTTGTAAGGACTCTAAACTGCAGACACATATGTATACAGTGTGGGACCCTAGCTATTACAATTTTTTGCACTGTCAGAAAGTTTTGATAGAACTTTTATCCAGGATGATTTTAGTGTAACATTGTAATGAAGACTGATTGGAAGTTGGACACATTTACATGATGTGGGGAGAGACAGGGTATCTTCAGGAGTTATAGTAATTAGCTATATTGAAACTCAATTTAGGAAGAAATTTGGAAAGAAAATTAAGGTAAAACTGGAAACTTCCTATCTTTCCTATTTTGAAGGACCTAGAAATATTTAGGTATTATGAGACCTTTTCAGGACATGACATTACTTTATGTTATTCAGTAATAATTAGAAGATATGGCTAAAGAGTGATGTAACCTGCAGCTAAATAACCCATGTCTTTCCTGTATTATTCCTAAGTGCAAACTAAGGAATTGAAATTTCCTGATTTTACTGAGAGACAAATAAAATCTGAAGGATGTATTTTATGCATAAAATATATTGTGACAAAATACTTTTCTAGCAGAAGGATATTTAATTTATCTTTTGAGAAAAACAAGCAGAAGCTTAACTGAAAAAATTGTAAGTTACTAGGTACAAGTTTGAATTCTTTTTATGATAACTTTCATAAGATACCAATTTTGCACTTTTTGGTCCACTGCCGATTCAAGCTTAAGGACTGTGATATCTGTCAAATGGTTTGGAGCTTGTTGGTTTTAGAGGTTCATTTTTTAATGTTTTATTTATTTTTATTTTATGCATATTAATGTTTCTCTGCATGCATTTATGTGTACTATGTGTGTACAGTGCCCGTGGAATGTGTGGAACCACCTGCAACTGGAGTTGCAACATGGTTATGAGCTGCCATGCAGGTAGAGTAAAAGTTAATCAAGGTCTTTCATAATAGCAGTCAGTGCTCTTAACTGCTGAGCCATTTCTCTAAACCCCATTTACTCATTCTGTAAAGTAATTGTCCTTCCAATGACTCACAAAATCAACATTATGTATTTTTATTCACAATACTCTACTTTCTTCATAGAAGAATTAAACTCAATTGGAAATATTTTTGACTTCCTTTCTTCACATAGTATTGCCCTTGGCAATATTTTTCTTTATGGAATAAAACTACTTCAATGAGAAAATAATATGTGTACTCCTCCAAACACTTTGAAAGATTTTCAGAACTGTGACTATCACTTAGGAATGTTACTCCTTTACGTAGTTACCAACAATGGATTAGATGAAGTAGTGTTATTTCATTTGAAGAACCTCAAAATGCAATACACACACACACACACAGACACACACACATACACAAATAGAGAGAGAGAGAGATACATGTACACATGGTTCATTTTCAGAAAAGATCACTTTGTAAAGAATTTACTTCCTTATGTTTGTCTTTTGTTTAAATGTTTAAATGTTTTGGGTAAAAGTTAAGGACAGTACAGATTGAAAGTAGACCACTGAGATGATTTAGTTACAATTTACGCTTTATCTGTATAACATATTTATTTTTGCAAAGGAAGGCTAAACAAGTCTTAGAATTTACATATAGTACACAGAGTTAAGCTATAGTTATTTTATTATTTTTATTTTTGTTGTATGAATATCAGTAAAGAAAATGCGAGACAAAATATAATTGTACAGTTGTTTACATAACTGAGAGTTAAACTGAAACCTATGGTACTCAAATTTGTCAGTGTACTAAGAATGAAATGTAGTTACACTTTGCATTTCCCTGACGGTCAATGACAGTGAACATTATAAAAATATTTCTCAAACACTTGTTTTAGTTGATGTAATTTTTGGTAGATTTAAAATCCCAATATAATAAAATACTGATTGAATATGAGTAACTGTAGTATATCCCGAAACAATATTTAGATAATATTGAGGATCTAATGCTGATAAACACATGCACTGGGAACAATTTTTTTTTTAATCAATGTAAAATGGTAGAGTGGCAGTATCCAGGTGTATCTCTTTTGTAGCTCAGTAGATGTTAGAAGTTATAAGCATATATCCAAATTAATATCACCTGAAAATTAGAGCTATTGGAGGGCTTGAGAAAGTACCTTAGTAGTATAGCACTTGTCTACCATACATGCTGCTCTGGGATCCTTCTAAAGTACTTTAAAAAAGGAGAAAATAAATTCAATTTTAAAGATATTTTCCAGAAAAGAAACACCTTAAAAAATAATACCTGGTTGTAATGTGTTACTATAACATCTGGAAATGTTTCACATTAAGTAAGAAGAAAGCCTGAGGGTGGAACCTATGGAATATTATTATTAAAATGTGGTAACAGAAACAAAACAATATTTTGCCCTGAAGATAAGAAGGTTACTAGAAGATGGGAGTTCAATATTGGCTCAAGCACAGAGGATGTACAATCCCCAAAGAGAAAGATATACCTGACTGAAATACTGAGTCCCCAAGGAAATAAAGAGCCATTATGAGCTAGCATCTGAATATAATCACCTCATTTACATTTATATATTTGCAATTGGTTTCCTGGGAAGAACAAGAACGATTTGCTTTTGCTTATGGCCAAGCATCTTATGAAATTGAATTCTCATCAAACTTTTGTTTTCTTATCAAAAAGCAAGTGTGATAAAAATGAAAACTGCTTCTTTGTCCTCTTGCCCTTCACTGGATTTTAGAACTATGATTATAAAACATAAGCGGTGCTTCAAAAAGATGTGCAGGACATATAAAAACTTACCTGTATGCAGCATCCTCTTAGAATAAAAGGATCCAGTGCCCCAGAGCATGATACTGTTTTATCAGTGATAGAAAATCAACATTTTCTCTCGTAAGTAAAGTAGGTTTTATACTCTATTCATACTGCTGTTTTGACGTTCACTTAATACATTTACTGACAAACCACTAAAATGTAAAATGTAGTGTGTGATACACTGATTTGACTAGCATATTCATTATGAAATGACCCAAGTGATGAGGCTAATCCACATATATCTACCATCTGTATAGGTATGCATTCATGTCTTGTGAGTATACCTTTAGTGAGAGGATAACTTATGATAAACTCTGTTAGCAAATCAGAACTGAATAAAACATGTTAAATGACATTAGCATATTGAACATGAGCTCTTCAGAATCTATTCAGTTTGGGAAACTGTTCCTTGTTCCTGTCTCTCAAAGGAGACAGAGTTATCTGCTTTTCACTCCCAACGTCTACTACAATCAACAGCCTTCTCTCTAATCATGTGAACAATTGTTTTAGACAGCACATACGGAGAGATAATGCAGTAACTGTCCTGAAATGCGTTGATGTGTAGGTTTCCATAGTGGTTTCATGTTAAAATGAGTACAACCCTCTATTATTTGTACAGATTTCTACATTATGATTACTGTTACGCTTCAAGAGAAATTTCAGAGATAATGCTTTAGATATGCAGCCAGGGCATGTTCAGAAATTCAGTAGAAACTCAGGTTACAGGGCCTTGTTTGGAAAGTTGTTTGTATTTTTTTAATGACAGATCCCAATTTTTCTAGATTTATGGATTTTTCTGAGACTCTGGCTATATCCTAACCCATTGTAGAATTAAGGTCTTTCATTTGAGGTTGGAAATAGTGTTCATGATTCTAAGTGCTCTAGAGTACAATCTGAGCAGGGGGCCAGGAACAGGTGGCTAAATCTTTTCCTGTATTGGGAAAGGAACGAAACAATAAAGGAAGGATAAGATGAGAGAAGGGCAATTTGATTCATGTCCATCCACATTGCCCTTTGCCCTTCAACTTTGTAGCAGTCACATTAGTACAATCTACACTCTGAAGTGTTTGGGGGATGATAGTAACTATTCTTAGAAATTAAAATTCTAAGTGAGGAAGACAGTGACCCTCAGTACCACGGCAGTGTGAAAGGAATAATTTTCAAGTTGTTCATTGCAGACATTCAAATATACAACTCACATTTACAGAAGGTGTGGTTGTAAGCTCTGCTTCTAATTTCTCCTCTTCTTTTATCTTCACAGATTCTCTGGCAGGAGAATGGGCCTGGAAAATGGCTCTTTGGTAACAGAATTCATTCTTTTAGGAATAACACACCAGCCTGAGTTCCAAATACCCTTGTTTTTACTCTTTCTAGTAATCTATATGATAACTGCATTGGGGAATTTGACTTTGATCATTCCTATTATATTGAATTCCCACCTTCATACACCCATGTACTTTTTCCTCCTTAAATTGTCCTTCATTGACCTGTATTATTCTTCTGTGATTATACCCAAAATGCTGATGAACTTCATGTTAACCAAGAATGTTATCTCTTATCCTGGATGTATGACCTAACTGTTCTTGTTTTGCTTTTTAATCATTTATGAATGCTATGTGCTGACGGCAATGGCCTATGATCGCTATGTGGCCATCTGCAATCCTCTCTTGTATAACATTGCCTTGTCTCCTAAGGTGTGCTCCTATCTTATGCTGGGTTCAGATTTGATGGGGTTTTCTGGTGCCATGATCCACACTGGATACGTTCTCAGACTGACTTTCTGTGATGGAAACATCATCAACCACTATTTCTGTGACGTCCTCCCTTTGCTGCAGCTCTCCTGCACCAGCACCTATGCCAATGAGTTAGAACTTTTCATTGTCACAGGAAAAGACATCGTCGTTCCCACTGTTATCATCTTTACCTCTTATGTGTGCGTCATTTCCAGCATCTTCAAAATAAGGCCCACTGAGAGCAGGTCTAAAGCCTTCAACACCTCCACTTCACACATATTTGCTGTTTGTATGTTCTTTGGATCAGGTGCGTTCATGTATCTAAAACCTACCTCAGGTGTGTCTATGAATGAAGGAAAGTTCTCTTCTGTTTTTTTATACTATTGTGGTTCCCATGATGAACCCCTTAATCTACAGCTTAAGGAACAAAGATGTTAAAGTTGCCCTGCAAAAAACCTTGAGAATATTTTGATCAGAAACTGATTCTTCCTGCATCTGTCGTTAAAGCACAGAAAGTATACCTGTGTTTTTTATATTTTTGAAATTATATTTTTGTATTTATTATATTTTTAAAATTTCTTGGTATGTATTTTGTGAATGTAGTATATTTTTCTTAAAATATTTCAACATTTTTTTTCCTCTTTTACCATGTAGATAAAAATTAGAACTTATCTTATTTTCATTTTTTCCTTTGCAGTGTGTCTTGCTTTGGTACTATGGACACATTAAAACTGGAGCCAGCAGTTAAGAGCACTGACTGTTCTGACAGAAGACCAGTTCGAATCCCAGCACCCACATGATTGCTAGCGACAGTTTGTAACTCCAGTCCCAAGGGATGTGACACCTTCTTCTCTCCTTTGCGGTCATTGCATGGCACAGGGGCACTTGCGTTCATGCAGGCAGTACACTCATATACATAAAACAAGTATAAGCAAAATTTTAAAAAATTTAGAAAATAACATCATTTAGTTTTATCTTTGACATATGTTATTATAGTCATTGTCACAGGTAAAAAAGAACAGTTCTGTCATAGATTCCAGTACTAGGTTGCTTATATGTCTTTGTGGAGGACAGGTCATATTTACTACTTGAAATGAAATATTAAATGGATATTCTTTCTATATATGGCAGCATACAGCATATAGAATATGGTTTTGGAGGCCAAAATGTAGCCTAGTAGTAGAGTACTTGCCTACCACACATGAGGTCCTGGGATCCATTCATAGAAAAGCAAACAAAAGATAATTTAAAATTAATTATTTTAAAAGGTTAAGAGAGAATACACGAAGTGTGTAACTGCACTTCCTGACATGTTGTTGAGAAAGTAACAAAGCTTGGTATTGTACAGGACTGTTCTTTAAGTTATACAGACACCATGTCCCAGAACTCAGCTGTGACTGGTTGCCAAAGTACATCACACATGGGCTTGTTCACTTTTATCACTCCACACAGAAGGAAGGACAGGGAGACTCCTGGAATCCTCACATGAGTATCCATCCAGTCACACCTTCCAACAAATGCTGGGCATTTTTATCTTAATTTTATATCTCAGGAAGGAGACTCTATATAGTCATGAGGAAACCATCAGTCAGGTCAGTTGAAGACTGTCCAGCAAAATCTTTTGTGAGAAGCACCCACATTTCTGTAACTCTTCACTCAGTTGCTCTGTAAGTAAGCCCAAGAAACTTGTTCATTCTTCAGGGTGAACGTTGGTGGAACGTTGGAGACATAGGGACTAACGGAAGAGCGGGTGGGTGTTATTTGCATCCCTCCCAGGGAAGGATTTTTAGCAATGCCTGGGAAAAGACTTTGTGGACTATTTAAATTAAAAACTAGAAAAGGAGAGGAAAAAAATGCATTACTTACTTTCCCTAAGAGAGGAAGATGATTTGGAGATGGAATTTTAAATTGACTCAAGCATGGAGTATGTACGGTCCCAGTTGAGAAGTTCATACCTGACTAAGATACTGGGTCCCAAAGGAAAGGAAAACCTATCATGATCTAGTATGTAAACCTAGTCACCTCCTTTCCTTTTACAGCTTTCATCTGCTTCTGGAAAGAGATTGAAAAACTTTCTACCTTGCTCACTAAGTGCATTATGAAATCCAACTCATTACGCTTGTGGTGTCTCAGATGGAGGCAATGGGAAAATGAAAGATTGCTATATTTACTCTGACATCTGGGAATAAATTTGCACATCTTAAAAATCAAAGGTACCAAAGACTCAAAGCTGATATTGTCCTTTGAAGATAATTTTGATAAATAACAATGACTTCAAATCAACAAGGTTTTCCTCCTAAATAGGGTAAGTTTAAAATCTATTCATGATCATATCTTCCTTCTTATTTAAGATACTGAGTTATCATCAATTTTTAAAGTTCAATATGTAAAGAATAATATTTGTTATTTTGACAAAAAATTATTTTTAACACTTGGATTGTATGGTGCAACAAACTCAGATGTAAAATCTCCCGCTCCTAACAGTTGCTAACAGGCTGAATTAAGATCTCAAGAATCTATTTACTTTGAGTAATCTAACATTCTTTCCATTTAGCCTCCATCAGCTGGTTTTACCTCCCGTAACATCTAAGGGTCACTGACCTCCTCTCTGCTGCTGCACGTGTTTTGGATTGTACATATAGGGGAGATTTGCAGTATTTTTCAGTAAGTGTGCTGCATTTACATGCGTATTTGGTTAAACATGGATAAGAATCTGAGGACCCACATTGCATCATTTACATTTTGTGCACTATTGAAAGTTAAGTAAATTTCTAGAAGAGTGTCCAAGAAAAGCAAACAATGTTCAGTATAGACTCAAGTCGAATGTCTGCTTAGTAACTTGCCTCTCCAAGATCAGAGCTCAAATTCTTCTATGTTTGTTAGTTTTTTCATGACCCTGGTAGTAACTAATCATTCCTAGAATTTGGTCCTCGAGGTTTTGTGTGTGGAAAATGTGTTTCTTCTTCATGGTACTTACTCAACAGAGTCCTAACTGGGCTAAGAATCAGGTTTGTATAAATTCTCTCACTATCAAAGAAAGGCTACAGTAATAAAGAGAGAGTGAAATTAAGAAAAAATCCTATCCCATTTTAACCATTTCTCAGGACTATTATTAATTTTTAGTAGAAACTTTAAGATGTAACAACACTGGACTCGGGTCTGTAGGCTGTCAAAGACGTTTTAAACTTCATCCTGAGTGTCTGATATGCAGACAAGATTGCTACTTCATGATATGGAAGTCAAGAGATATCACTGATTCCAGGTTTGTCATTTGAAGACACCCCCAGCTTATTTTTCAAACTTGTGAGACAAGGTATCGTTAAGAGTCCAGTGTGTTCCTCTAATATCACCACTTTTTTATGTCTCCACAGACTCTCCTAGAGAAGAATGACTCTGTCAAATGTGTCTTTGGTAACAGAATTCATTCTTCTGGGTTTAACAGACAAAGCTGAGCTCCAAATACCCCTGTTCCTGTTGTTTCTAGTAATATATATCCTAACTGCATTGGGGAATTTGAGTTTAATAATTCTAATTCTGTTGCATTCTCATCTGCACACCCCCATGTACTTTTTCCTCTTTAACTTGTCCTTCATAGACCTCTGCTACTCATCCGTGATTACACCCAAAATGCTGATGAACTTTATACAAAGGAAGAACATCATCTCTTTCATTGAATGTATGAGCCAGCTCTATTTCTTTGGCTTTTTTGCTATTTCTGAATGTTATGTGCTGACAGCGATGGCCTATGATCGCTATGTGGCCATCTGCAATCCACTGCTGTATAACATTGCCATGTCTCCCAAAATGTGTGCCTATCTAATGCTTGGCTCATATTTCATGGGACTGTCTGGTGCCATGATCCACACTGGATGTGTCCTGAGACTGACCTTCTGTGATAGAAACACCATCAACCACTATTTCTGTGATCTTCTCCCATTGCTGCAGCTCTCCTGCACCAGCACCTATGTCAACGAGGTGGAGCTCTTCATTGTTACAGGAAAAGACATCATTGTGCCCACCATCATCATCTTTACCTCTTATGGCTTCATCCTCTCCAGCATCATCAAAATGAGATCCACTGAGGGCAGGTCCAAAACCTTCAGCACCTGCAGTTCTCACATAATTGCTGTTTCTATGTTCTTTGGATCAAGTGCATTTATGTATCTCAAACCTTCTTCAGCTGTATCTATGGATGAGGGAAAATTCTCTTCCATCTTTTACAGCATTGTGGTTCCCATGATGAACCCTTTAATCTATAGCTTGAGGAATAAAGATGTTAAACTTGCTTTGAAAAAAACCCTGAGCAGATTTTTATAATCAAGCATCCAATCTCTCTGTGTCTGCAGATATGTCAAAAAGAATTGGTTTATGTTTAATATATTTTGGGGCAATTTTAATTGCTTTTTATTAATATGGAAATTAAAATTGGAAATTAACTCCATTTATAATTATTTTTTACAGTAGACTTTATTTTCTTAGCACATGTGTATTTTCTCCTAAGCATTTTATAACTTTAACAGTAAAATTAAGAATATATTAGTTATAATTATTGACATTCATTAAAATAATACTTGATTTTATTGTGACTCTATAGAAGGCCTGTCACATTTACCACTTGAAAGGATAGATTAAGCTTAAATTCTGTCTTTTCTCAAGTTTTTGTGCTCTAATAGACAAGAATATATCCCTTCAGATGGCTGTGTTGAATAGATAGAGATGTTTTTTCAGTCACGTTTAAAAACAATCATGTCACACATGTAAATACTACATATTACAAATTCATTTGTCAGCTGTCTGATATTAATGTTTAAATGTAAAACAGCAAATTTATACAAGTTAAAATATTTGATTCTCAAACTCAGTCTGCATAATAGTTTACCAAATAGTACAAGGGTCCTTAAAGATAGACTACAAATCTTCAGTCTCTTAATTTCAAGTCAACACATTTTAACTAATTTAATTAACATGTTATTAATTTTCTTACATGGATATGAATTATGAGATAACATTTATACCCTAGATGCTTGTCTAGTGTGTGTGTTACTTTAGTTCATATGTATGTTAATTAGAGCTTTACTTCATCCTTAATATAAGAGTTTGATTTTTCCTTTGATGGACAAACTGATGCCAGTTATGCCAGTATACCTGGGAGATGATTGGCTTAAATTAGATCCTGAGTTCTTATAGAATAAACTTCTGAAATGTTTTCAGAGCCTTTAGTTGAGGGAACAGTTCTTGGTAAAGAATGGAAATTACAGGTTTTGGCTCAAAGACTCACAAGACCAAGAAATGAGAAGCCTGTGTAGAGAATGATCAGTGAAGACCAATTAAATAATACTTTGACTTGATTTGTTTTATGTATTTAGCTTTAATTACTGTAATTTTCAACATCTCTTCATAAACTATTAGTAGAACTCATTATCATGATGAGTTTAGATCAGCAGAATTTGAGGAATAACATTTTCAGGTTTTGTTAATATTTGGAAAGACTGAAAACAAAGAGAATACTTAGTAATAAAAGAATGAGCTGTAACTATTGCAAGTTTTAGGTATTCACATTTTAAAATGATACACAATGTGCAAATCCTACTGTGTTTTGAGATAGTGTCAAGAAATGCTACTTGTATTGGATTTCTCTGGAGATCATATTGGCCTCTGTGATTTAATGTGAAGAAATGTGAAGTTCAAATGATCATGGAAACAGGAAAACAATGTTACTCAATCCCCAGTGTATTTTTTGCTTCCTTTTCAGTTCTCATGTTGAAGAAAATCTTTTCAACCTGTTTTGTCCTAGAAAAATACCACAATTTCAAAAGTGTATTTGATAAACGAACAAAATTGTGGCAAATTCTCTCTGAGAGAATGGTGGTTAATATTTTTAAAAGAAAAAGTAAATGATTGCATTGGGATTTGTCATCTGCATACTCGCAGTTTCAGAAGAATAATTGTGGTGACCTGCATTCCTCTTTTTTCTACTCTCCAGTGAGGATTAGGATACATACGATTGAACATTACGTGGCATGTCACTACAGTAACTTGGGTTTGGGTAAACAGCATAGTAGAATTCAGGATTTATGATTTGAAGTGACCACTAGATTAGACCATTCAGTGGATCTAGTATCAGTCTAGTATCAGTGTGCTTGATGTTTTACTTGGTGAGTTTGGCTTCTATAAATGTGTTGAACTTTATGAACTTATCTCCTTTTACATACAATACCTTTTAATCAAAATATTTTTTCTTTCTAAATAAATATGTACTTCAATAGGAAATTTATACAGGCCTACACAGACACACACACACATACACACACACACACACACAGAGAGAGAGAGAGAGAGAGAAAGAGACCTTTTGTAGGCATTGCAGGAATATACTATTCTTAACACATTTCCTTTTTACTTAGAGTAGGCTCTGAATCTTCTGTTTTTATTGGAAACTCTTTGTGGTGCTTTTTCCTTAGAGTCCAAACTTTGGTGAACACTGAATTTTTATAATGTTTCTAGGAATCATAAAGAGGATAAAGTATTAAAGACAGGATGAGAAGGGAGAGTTTTCTGTTGGTACATTCCATTTCAGCCCTTCCTCTGAATATTTTGTTGAAGAAAGGCTTTTTGAGACAAGCTCTCCCTGTAACCACAACTGGCCTAGGACTCACTATGTATACAAGGTTGGCCTAGATTTCACAGACATTCATGCACCTTCCTCTGTCTCCTGAGTGCTGGGAATAAAGATGCGCACCCTGTACAGTTCATTTTCTTTGTTTGTTTGTTTAAGTCATTTTGGGACATGACAATACTCCTCAGCTCTGCCATCTGTAAGAGACAAGGTTAATGATATTTTTAAGACTCTAACATGTAAGAAGAGATTGTCATTTCATACCACTGAGGCATAAAAGATGGTTTCATTATATTCAAATTAGTTATTTACAGATATTTGCAGCTGATATTTCAAATTTCAGATTAAAGCATTTTTTTTGTCTCCATAGATTCTCTTAGAGAAGAAAGTCTCTAGTAAATGGATCTTTCATAACTGAATTCATTCTATTGCATTTAACAAACAAGCCTAAACTTCAAATACCACTGTTCCTGGTCTTTTTAGTAGTGTATATAATAACTGCATTCAGGAATTTGGCTTTGATTACTCCAATTGTGTCACATTATCATCTACACACCCCATGTTCTTTTTCCTCTTTAACTTGTCTTTTAGACCTCTTCTATTCATCTGTGATTACACGCAAAATGCTGTTGAACTTCATACTAAGGAAAAATATTATCTTGTACATGGGGTGTATCATGCAGCTGAACTTCTTTTATATTTTGCCATTTCTGAATGTTATGTGCTGACAGCAATGGCCCACGATCACTATGTGGCCATCTGCACTCTACTGCTGTACAATGTTACCGTGGCCCACATAATGTGTTCATATCTCATGCTTTGGTTCATATATTTGTTGATTTTTGATGTCATTATCCATACTGGATTTATGCTGAGACTGACTTTCTGTGATAAAACACCATCAACCACTGTTTCTGTCATCTTCTCCCACTGCTGCAGATCTCAGCCACCAGCACCTATGTCAATGAGATAGAGTTATTTACTGGGACATGAAAAGACATCACTGTACCCAGTGTCATTGTCTTTACTTCTTATGATGTCATCTTTTCCTGCATTTTCCAAAGGAAGTCCACTGGGAACAGTCCAAAGCCTTCAGTACCTGCAGTTCTCACGTACTTGCTGTGACTATGTTCTTTGCATCATAAGCATCTATTTACCTTAAACCGTCTTCAGTTGTTTCTACTGATAGGGGAAATTTTTCTTCCATCTTTTACAGGACTGTAGTTCCAATGGTGTACGCTTTAATTTATAGCTTAAGGAACAAAGATGTTAAAGTTGCCTTGAAAAAACAACCTGGAGGGGAATTTTTTAGTCAGACACCTAATTTCTGTGTCTGCAGATACATCACAGATGGATGCTCTGTTTATAGTACAATTTTGCTACCAGAGTGATAGAAATAGTGAATTTCCTTCCAAGTTTTTATGGTGGGCCTTGTTTTGTTAGTATGTACAAAATTTCTTCATCATTTTATATCTTTAATATTAACTTAAGTATACTTTTATTAATTTATTAAAATAATTCAAACAAAAATATATGATACTTATTGAAAGGACACTTGATTGCTAATATGCATTTGTTGAGGGCCCATCATATTTACCAGTTGAACAAAAAGAATAATCTGACATTCTGTCTATTCTCTTGTATTTTTGTTTTCCAGTGGGAAAATAAATACCATTTTCAGTTCTCTGTGCTTAACAATAAATGTTCCTACACCGATCTTTGAATATAATCAACAATGAGCATGCAAATAATATTCATTAAACAATCTGAAAATAATGACTTCTCCCCAAGCAACTCACCTGGCTGTGATAGGGACCCATTAAATTCCCCTATTTATGAATGAAGGTTCTAGGATTGAATCTTGTGCAGACCTTATGTAGACCACTGAAGCTATTGTGAGTTCATGAGTATAATGGTCATGCCATACCCGTACAACAGTGTTTTAAAACCCTCTTTCCAATCATCTGACTCTTCCACTGTGTGCCCTGAACTTAGAAGGGTGTGATATGGATGTCTAGTCTAAGACAGCACTCAATAGTCACTTGCTGGAAGCACCTTGACCAGTCATGTGTTTGAGCACTAACTGACTTTCACTGCAAAGAGAAGCTTTTTGATCAAGGCTGGAAACCACAACAGTCTATAGGAATAAACATAAATATTTAGGAGATATTTTTACAAAAATGCCAGTTTTGCAAAATAAATGTACTCAGTTCACTCCTACTATGTATGACCTTTCCGGTCATGGGTTTTCAGTCAGATCCACAGTCCTGAGCATAAACTTCCCCCTACTGAGTGAAACTCATACCCAGTTTGAAAGTAGTTACCACCATAGTGATCCTGTTATTGTTGAAGCAATAAGTCAAGTTGCGTGCCAAGTTGGTAGAGAATCATGCAAAGTTCAAAACCGAGAAAAACTACTGACCATGTTTCAATCTCAAATGCTATTAAACAATCTCTAATACTATGGAGATTAGGCAGCAGTGAAGAATATTCTAAATGAATCTCAGCATAATTTATCTGTTTTCTAGAGCTGAGGTATCTAAAGACTTCAGCAATATGATCTCATCAATCAGTTCTAGTGGCAAATTCATCAGTGACTGGAATCCATGTTTTCTGGGGTTTTTGGACCTTTCCTAGCCAACAGTTAAGTGGGAATAGTTTAATACCTGGCACTGGAATTTCCTTTAATAAACCATGGCTTCTGAGGTCAGCATTATTCTCTTGTGCATACCTCCAGCACAAACCTTTTTAGAATTGTGTTTTTAATTAGCTTATAAAGCCATACGTTTTCTACAGCACTAGTGACAGAATGCATAAGATCTGTCCAAATCTAAGACAGAAATCTAGCATGGAAGGCAAAAAAAAAACCAACAAAAAACAAAAAGATACCCCTAGCTTTTGCTGAAGAACTGGCACTTGATAGTTATTAGTAAAGTAAAACTCAGTTTTCTTTAAGGGTGTGATGACCAATAGGTTGATCAGTCATGGTATCTCACACCCATGAGTATTTGGTAAACATAAATTATGCAAAATGAGGATGTTAGAGATGTTGGGGGGTGTCTGGGAGGAAATGGGGAGGGTTTCTGAGGGAGAAGGTCTGAATATGATTAAAACACATGGAATAAAACTCTCAATAAATCAATAAAAATATTCTTTATAAAAGTAGTGGGTATCCATGTGGCTTTTTCATATTACTTAGTTTGGGTAAACCCTCCCTCTTCATCCCACACTCTATCCCTGTTTAACCTTGTCACTTCACATAGTCTCTCCTTTCATTATCAAATCACCTGTGTTCTGGCATCCATATACCTCTTCTCCTCACTACCGTGGCCTCTTGCCTCCTCCAATCCCTACAGACATTCCACATTAATCATAAAAATGTGAAAATTCATAGCTATGATAAAGATATGAGAGAACATGTGGCATTTGACTTTCTGAACCTGGGTCATGTAGGACAATATATCCACCCATTTTCCACAAATCCATGCTTTCATTTGTTCACAGCTGGTAGAAATTCATTGTGTATATGAACCCATATTCATTATCCATTCATCAGGTGATGGGCATTTAGACTATTAACATTTACTAGCAATTATGAATAGAACAAAATTGTACACAGATGGCCAAGTGCCTATATATTAATTTCTTTGAATATCCATCCGGGAATGGTATACCTAGGTTAAGTGGTAGAACTCATTTTGGTTTCTAGTTCCAGACTGATTTCTGCAGTGTATGAACTAGTTTACACTCACACTAAGAGTATATCAGATTCTTCTTTCCCTGCATCAAATCTAACATTGCCTCATTTATATTAGTATTGATAATACATGTGACTGGAATCTTTTTTTCTTTGGGGATTTTTTTTTCTAAATTTTCATTTATTTTTATTTTATGTGTATGAGTGTTATGTCTACATGTTTGTAAATGACCCCATGTTGTACAATGAACTCAGAGGCCAGAGAGGGCATAAAATTCACAGGAACTGGAGCCAAGGATGGTTGATAGCCACCATGTGGGTGCGGGGTTTGGACCTGGGTTTTCTGTGAGAACAGTCAGTACTTTTAATCACGGAGCCATGTCTCTATCCCCCATGAAGTAGAATTTCCAACTAGGTACAGACTTCAATTCTCTGATAGCTAAAGATGGTGATCATTTTTTAACTGTTTGACAATTGTTTATATTTTTTTTTCTTTTAATAGTTCTTTTTTCATGTTCATAGCCCATTTTAGTTGGGTAGCATGCACTCTGATTCAAATTATTTGTGTGATCTTTGTATATTCTAATACTGTCAGATGTGTATCTGTATCTGGCAGGTTTTTTTTTTTTTCATTTATGTAGGGTGAGGCTTCACTGCATTGAAAGAGTCATAGCACAAAGCTTTTTGTTGTTGTTTCATAAGATTCCATTTTTCAATTGTTTATCTTATTTCCTTTGCTTTGGGGGGCTTCTTTATAAGGTCCCTGTCTATGCCTACATATTAAAGCATACATTGAAATTTTCTTCCACCAATTTCACATTATCAAGTCTTATGTAGAGGGCCTTGGTCCATTCTTCATTGGTTACTTTTCTGTAACTGTGATAAAACATTGATCAAAAGCTCCATTTGGAAGAAAACAGTTTTTATAACCCACAGGTCCATCATCAAAGGAAGCCAAAGTCAGAAGTCAAGGCAGAGCGTGAATGCAGGAAGTGAAGCAGAGACCATAGAGGAACACTGCTTATAGCTTTGATTTCTCTGGCCTTCTCAGATACTTCTCTTATACAGTCCATGACCACCTATTCAGGGTTAGGGTTAGGATTAAGTTTAGGGTTATAATATTGGTTATTCTGATTTATGTGTATGAAAACTTTTCCATTCTCTAGTGTCTTTCTCAATTTCTTTATGCCTTAAATTTTTAACTTCAGAGATCTTTCACTATTTTGGTTATTTTATTTATAGGTATTTTATTTTATTTGCTATTGTCAAAGATTTTTATTCTCTGATGTCTCTTTCAGTACATTTGTCATGAGTATGTAGGAAGGCTACTAATTTTGCTGTTAATTTTGTATCCTGCTACTTTATTAATAACTTTTATTAGCTTTAAAAGATTTTGGTGGAGTCTTTAGAATGTCTTATCTGTTAAATTATCATCTGATTATATATATATATATATATATATATATATATAATTTCATTTATTTCCTTCTTTCTTCTTTCGTTTGTCTTATTGCTGTTTCCAGATCTTCAACAATTGTACTGAATCAGAAAGCATAGGTACCCTTATCTTATTTCTAATCATACTAGAAAATCTTTGAGTTTTTCTCCATTTATCATGATGTTGGCAATAGATTGCTCTTATATAGCCTTGATTATGTTGAAATAAGGTCAATCCACACTTAGCCTCTCCATGACTTTGATTATGAAAAGAAGTTGATTTTGTCCAAGCTTTAATGTATCTATGAGAGTGAACATCTGATTTCTGTTTTGAGATCATTTATTGACCATTACTTTTATCGATTTACAAATGTCAAACCAATTCTGCATTTGTGTATGAAGTTAACTTGATCTTCATAAATAATCCTTTTTATGTGATCTTAGATTCAGTGAAGAAAGACTCATTGATAATTTTGCATGTATGTTCAATAGTCCATAATTTTCTTTTTTGTTGTTGTCTGTTTATAATTTTCCTTATGGTAATTCTGACTTAATAAACACCTGGCATCAATACTACAATTTTTATATCATATAGCAAAAGAATGGGTCGTATACATTTATGGCTGGAACATATCCTTCTATGTCATTATTCTCTCCTAAAATTTTGGTTTCTCATTCATTTTCTTTCTATAGTCTATTAAATTTTCATTAAAATTTCTTCAATGTCTTTTATGTTGCTTGGGAGAATGCTGTGCATGAGGGGCATAGTATTGTTATTTCCATATTAATAAATGTGCCATATACCCATGGATTGTTTTCTAGTCTCCTACGATGGTATTCAGCCAAAATATTTTTGGTGATAGACTTTTCAAATTTGTTAAGATATTTCTTGGGGCCTTACATATTATTTATTCTGGATAATATTTAATTGTGTTTTTGAGAAGAATATGCTTTTTGATATGATGCTCTCTGAGTTCTTCAAGGTTTATTTTTTTAATTTTTTGTTATACTGTAATGTCTTGAGATTTTGTTCTGTTTGCTCTATCTTCCTATTTTTAATATATTATTGCATTTTGTGCATTTCATATAATAGATATTTATTGAATTTAGACCTCTCCCCCATTTGCACTTCCTATAACCCCCCACTGAATTTCATGCAAGTCCTATCTGGTCAAGCATTTATATGCAGACGCCCTTTAGTGCAAGCTCATCCACTGGGGTCTAGTCAGCCTATCGAGAATCACTCTTAAAGACAATCTACCATTTTCCTGTTCTTGAAAGTGGTATATTGAAATCCTACTTGCTGCCTCTTTCTGTCTCCTTTGTCTACTCTCTGTTCAGACAGTTTAATGTTTGCCTTATATATCTGAATTCTCCAATATTGCTTTCTTATGAATTTATAGTTCTTGAAGAATTTATAATTTTGTCATACAACTCTCCTCTCATCTCACTTTTTAAACCTAACTTTACTTTATTATATATAATGCTCCTATTTGCTTTTACTTTCATTCTACACATGTCCTTAAAATTGAAATGAGTCTCTCAGACACAAGCCATAGGACTTCTTGGGTTTGGTCTTTAGATCACTGTTGTTTTTTTTTTTTTTAATTTGAGATGTCAGTGGTTCTCAATCCGTATGTTATTTATAGATCCAGGCCTATTACTGATATTTTATTATCTTTTGGTTGTTTTTCAGCCTGACTAAAAATTTGATATCTTCCTTTGTGGAATATTTTGTTGCTGGCATGTGTTTTTAAACAATGTTCTTATTTGGCCAGCTTCTAAGTTTACGTTGTTTATTTTATGTTTGTTCATTTTTGAGACAGGGTGTCCCTAAAGCCCCAGCTGTCCTGGAACTCCACTATGTAGATCAAGCTGGCCTTGATCTCACAGAGATCCATCTGCTACTGATGAATTAACCTGGGAAAACCCCTTCTTAAATCCGGTAGTACTTGTGCTCACAGATAAAAATTCCCCATTCCTAATTTTGAGGGTATTTCTTCATCCATTATTTTTTCAATTTCCAAATTTAGTCACTCCAAGTGTTCAATAGATGATGTGTTTCATTTACCATCCCTATTCTACAAAGAAGAATGCAGGATAGAGATGTTAAATAACTTGCTCATCTCCTATATCAAGGAACTAAAGAATGAAAATACAAATCCAGTGTCTCATTCATTTGTTCCCATACTTTCTATGACAAATTGTAGAAAGTGTAGACCTGGTTGCTATAATATTGTATATAATAACTAAGATTGTTTAATATTTCAACAGTAATTCTAATTAATGCTAAAACATAGAAGAAGCATAGTATATGTGAAATCTAACTTGGATGGTTGCAGAAAATATTTTAGGGTGGAACCTTAATATCACATACTTCAGGACTTTAGATTCATCTCCAGAGCATCAAAGAAAAATAAAACAAAAACCTAAATATAATTTGGAATTAATACCCTAACTGTGTTATTTTATTTCATTACCAGTTTTTGACAAAATAAAAGAAAAATCTATCAGTCAATTCTGTAGGATGGTACCATGTAAAATATTCGAAAAGAAATAGAAACAACCAACAGAATGCCCTAAAGAGCTGAAGGCAATTAGGAGATAGGAGTTCAATATCAGCTCTAGAACCAAGGGCTATAATCCCGAGAGACAAGGGCATGTATGATTAAAAAGTTGAATCCCTAAGGACCTAAGGACACAGGATGATCTAGCAGGTACAAGCCATAACTTCCATTCCCCATTTATAGCAGATATCTGTTCCTTTGGAAGAGCCTAAGAGAGCTTCTCACTTACATATTCAGAATTGTTTTTGAAATGAAACTAATATGAATTTTCTAGAGTTTCACAAGTGCCAAATGAGATAAAACAAAATTGATTTGTTTTTCTTCTGTCATTTTAGTGGATTAAGAAGTAATATTAGAACCTATGGGCAATAGTTCAAAAAGACCTCCAGAAATGTCGTAAAATAACTGTGCAGCACACTTACAGAATCAAAGCAACTAAAGACACAGAGCCTGATATTGTCTTTCTAGTAAAAGATGAGTAGATATTAATGACAAGGAATCAACAAAGTTTTCTGCTCTAAGTACAGTGAGTTTTAACATTTATTCATACTAACGTTTTGTCTTTTATCTGAAATATTTTTGAGTTACTGCTAGCATACAAAATGGTATATGTGATGTATAATCATTGTTGTTTTGAACAAAATATATATTGGTAAAATAATCCAACAATGAAATTAATCTATCCCTGTCTTTTTTATGCATTTGTGTGTTGGTGTCAGTGTACATACAGTCAAAGTAAAATGTAAACTATAATAAGCAAATTCACATACAAATTTAGCACTGCCAACTTGTTAGCATGTTGAATATTTGATCTTGAGAACCTGGTCTTGCTGCATAATGAAACATAAGCATGTGGTGAATATCTTTATTATATTTAGCAGCTAAAATATAACATAGCTCCATTGCAGCATAGATGGTGGGTTCAATGATTTAAAGTGATTCAAGTTTCCCCCAGCACATTCCTCAAGAATATAAGAGTGATGGCTGTGATTTTTGCTTTATCTTGTAATTTCACCATTTTTTTTCCTGTCTCCACAGATTTTCTTGGAGAAGAATGGCTCTGTCTAATGGCTCTTTGGTAACTGAATTTATTCTCTTGGGCATAACAGAACAGGCTGCCCTCCAAATACCCCTCTTCTTTCTGTTTCTAGTAATGTATTTGGTAACCACATTGGGTAATTTGACCTTGATCATTCTCATACTGCTGAATTCTCACCTTCACACCCCCATGTACTTTTTCCTCTTTAACTTGTCCTTCATAGACCTCTGTTATTCTGCTGTGATTACACCTAAAATGCTGATGAACTTTATAGTAAGGAAGAACCTTATCTCTTACATGGGGTGTATGACGCAGCTGTACTTCTTTTGCTTTTTTGCCATTTCTGAATATTATGTGCTGACAGCGATGGCCTATGATCGCTATGTGGCCATCTGCAACCCACTCCTGTACAAAATTGCCATGTCCTCAAAGGTATGTTCCTATCTTATGCTTGGTTCATATTTCATGGGGTTTTCTGGGGCCGTGATCCACACCGGATGCATGCTGAGACTGACCTTCTGTGATGGAAACACCATCAACCACTATTTCTGTGATCTCCTCCCATTGCTGCAGCTCTCCTGCACCAACACCTTTGTAAATGAGGTAGAACTATTCATTGTAGCAGGAAAAGACATAATTCTTCCGACTGCCATCATCTTTACCTCATATGGTTTCATCCTTTCTAGCATCTTCCAAGTAAGGTCTTCTGAGGGCAGGTCCAAAGCTTTCAGCACCTGCAGTTCCCATATATTTGCTGTTTCCCTGTTCTTTGGATCAAGTACATTTATGTATCTTCATCCATCATCTGCAGGGTCTATGGATGAGGGAAAAATCTCTTCCATCTTTTATACCATTGTGGTCCCCATGATGAATCCCTTAATCTACAGCTTAAGGAACAAAGATGTTAAAGTTGCCCTGAGAAAAACCTTGAGTAGAAGAACACTTTGATCAAAACCTGAATCTCCCTGTGCCTGTAACTAGACCACAGAAAATTCTCTGGATTTGTTACTTCTGATTACAGCTTCCTTATCACATGAGGTTCTTCATGGACTACAGAAATCTGAAGGCATCATATTTTCACTAATTCTTTTAAAGTACATCTGTTTCATTTAATTGTAGCCTTATGACATAGTATAAAATGCTGTTTCCAACTTTTACAGGCTCAGCTGCCCGCATGCCTTTGTGGAGCACATGCTATGCCTGGCACTTGAACTTGTGTTTCCATCTGACATTCTTCTGTGCTCTATCTTTTCTCAACTAGCTACAATATAATACTTTCAAGGGGTAGTGACTATTAGCTTAAGATGTCAATGCCCTGATTACTATAGACGTAAAGACTAGCACACACTTGTTCCTCGTATATCTTATATTTACCTTAAATGCAAAGGAGCTCAGTTACATTAGTAAAATACATTCATTGAACAATCATGGTATTGAAATTCAGGTTTATTGAAAGTTTACAAAATGACAAATAGATCTTTAAAACCCAGTAAAAAGTTAATTCTTTGGTGCTTATCATCATTTTTATTAAACCCCTTCCTTTATTGTTAGTTTTAATTCACTGAAGTGGAATATGCTAGTGTTTCTGCCTTCCAATTTTTCTGATCTGATTTCTTAATGAGAGACCAACTCGTCTCAGTAATTTCACAACATTAGTAAACAACAACAATAGACTACTGTTGCATTTCTTTAGTTGGAAAATAGGATACTCCTGTGTTCTTGTAGCTATGAGATGATGGTTTTAATCTCTAATCTGACTTCTTTCTATAAAAAAAGCACCTGAAGTACTTAAAAGACCTTTGAGTTGAGAAAATATCTTCTTGGGAGAAAATGGAAACAATCTCTCAGATCAAAGATTCCCATACTAAAGAAATTAAAGATGTCTGTGTGGAGAATGAGCAGTAAAAGATGAATAGTAATTTGATATGATTTTCTTTTCTGGAATAGAACATTAATCACTCTAGTTCCCCTCAAGACCTCAACCATTAATTTTTTGTGAAGCTTATTACACATGCTGATGTGATTTGAATGTTTATTTTTTCATATGAAAATAAGTCTACAGCTATATAACCTTGAACCTGCCTGATCTAATATATATTAAAAAAACAAAAACATGACTGAGACCTGAATTTTTTTCTGTCTTATTTTTATTTTATTGTGATTATATTTTTATTCTGCATGAGTCATGGAACACATGTGACATGTGCCTGTTAAAGAACAAACAGCAGGGGCTGGTTCTCTCTTCCACTATGACTGACCTGGGGAAAGAACTCAGGTCCTCAAGCTTGGCAGTGTGTAATTTTACCCACAGATCCACCTGGAAACTCCTAAACTTAGGATTTCTTATATGATTTGTTATCATATGTAAATATTTTCTAAGGTAACTGTAATAATATACAGCTTTTGGGAGACTGGAGAGATGAAGTAGCAGTTAATAATACTGGCTGTTTTTGAAGAAGTCCTGGATTTGAGTCCCAGCATCCACATGGCAGATAAGAACTGTCCCTAACTCTAGTTCCATGGAATCCAATGTCTTTTTCTGTTTTCCACAGGCACTGCACAATATGGGTGCACTTACACATATGTAGGCATAACACTAATATAAATAAAATAAAAATAATTAAAAGTAGCTTTTGGTAAAATTGATTTCTATTTGAATAAAAATATATTTGAATAAGAAAATAGTGTCTGTACCAATTGGGACTCTTTTGAGGGGGGGTTTGAATGGTGTGTCTAAATCCTAGAGAATCTCACTAAAATTCACATTCACCTTAAGTGTGTTTAAATTGATTGGTCATCTTTGATTTCAAGACTTTCAAAATGTAAACAAAAATCTGTTAATTTTCAGAGATCAACTTCTATATTTATTCCAAACATTTTTAGCTTCTTTTCTGAAGTTCATTTTTATGGTATAAATGAACTCTGTAAAAATTAAAGGCAGTAAAGTTTGAAAAGTAACAATTTAGTTACCAACTTAAATTCCTATATTTGGATTTTTGTTTGTTTGTTTGAGATGTAGACTTTTGAGTCTGGTGCAAATCACAAGCACATGCTTCATATTCTTTTTATTTTCCCTTTTTGTTTTGTAAGACTGGATTTCCATGTTGCCCCAGTTTATCTGCAACTTGCTGTGAGGGTCAGACTGGCCTCAATCTGTCAGAGATCCTCCTGCCTCCGCCTCCCCAGTGCTGAGATTTAAAGCGTGTACTGCCACACCCAGCTGGTACTGCTGCAAAGTGCTATGCATTCTACAGGAGGAGCAAAGCAGTCATCAGTCCTTACCTGATGTGAACCCTATGAGCTACAATGACTGGCCTGGTAGGTATGCCTACTGCCACAGTGGCATGAATTGTATGAGAATGTCCAAACACTTCTTGATGGAATTTGAAGCCCATTCTTAACAATGGAACTCATATCTGGAACTTTTATAGGAACCAAAAACCTAGTCTAGATAGATCATAGACCCATGGGGAGAAATTATGACTTTTACTTTGCAAAATGGATGCAATATTAAGCCAACTCCTAATAACATCCCTATAAACATATATTAGTGTGTCTTTCAACCTTTGTCAGAGAAACTTCTTTTTGCAGTAGATTCAGAGACCCTCAAGTGTCCGAGGTACAAGCATAAGGAACTGTACAATGTTCATTTCTAAATAGGATCTCTGCTTCACAACCCTCCCCATGAGGCTCAGGGATCATTTCAGAAAAAGAAGCAGAAAGACTGTAGGAGATGATGGATAACTACAACAAAATGGTGTTTTCTGGACAAAACAGTGTGGTTGCCCTATGAACTCACAGCAGTGTTGACAGCATATGTAGGACCTATCGAATCTCTGGACAGACTAGATCTTAGCATGGAAAGAGTGGAAGGAAAAATCATTGAGCATACATTGGTAACCGATAGCTTCTAGGAGAGGAAGAATCAATTTTCTTTAAGAGTGTGCCCCAGGTAAGTCAACCATGTCGTAAGGGATGGAGCAATACTGAGTATTTGGGATACAGAAATAGGACTCTAAAGGCTTTAAAAAAATTTAAAAAGTATCATGAAGTTGGAAGGATAGGGAGGCACAGATTTATCAGGGAGAAGATCGGGTAGGGGTTGACAATGCTCAAAATACATTATAAGAAATCCTCAAATAATTCATAAAATATTATTAAAAACACAAATTCATTTGAAAGGAGAAAACTTAAGATGAAATTTCCACTGAAGGAATTTCCTCCTTTAAAACAACGCACTGAACACAGAGCCTAATATAGATTTGTTTTAAGAGGTTCAAGCTCTATTCTGAGGTGCCTTAGATCTTTATAACGTCATTCCTATTACAGTGTTTGTGACCAAGGAAGGTACAAGATTACAGGAATAACAAGGTAGCCTGGTATGCAGGTACCCAAGCAAAGCTAATGTGTCACGGTAAGATGAATAAAGCTCTTTCAGTGAATCCTAAGTTCCCAAAGAGTCCAGCATGTTGAAGGGATGATTAGTATACGATGTCAAAGAGGAAATCTCTAGGCATTGAGTGTCCAATAATTGAACATTATCCACTGAGATAAAAATAGTCAAGATAACATGGTACACCAGCAGTTTATCAGGTGTGTTCCTTCTGAAACCCAGCAGACCTTGAAAGTATACTTCCAAATGAATCTCATATGAATGAGTAACACCAGAGCAATACCCATGGCTGATGTCTAATAGCCACAGATAGTTACTATTACAAGTTGTAGTTAACCCATTTTTAAAGCACAATATAGCAGCCAGTATTGTATAAGGAAACAATCTTTGCTTTGAATTTAAATTTACCTTCAGTTTAGGACTTTATATATTTATTTAGAAGAATGTCCCATGCAAGTTATGATTTTATCCATTTTATTTTATTTGTATAAATTAATCACCAAAACTACTCAATGAAAGATATTCTGCATTTATTAATCAAGTTTACAAAGAAGAGGCCCCTGCTTCTACTAATCCAGAGAGCTTTCAATCCCCAGGCTTCGGGCCTCAGTGGTGCCAGAAAGCATTGCAGTTCCCTGCCAAATCTGTGAGTCAAAATAAAACTGGATACATCCTGACCCAACAGTTCAGGACCCACTGTCTCACAGATGGTGCCATAGTCCCTGAAGCCTCTCCACTACTGTACCTACTGGAAAGAGCTGACAAGCTATACCTCCTGTAACCACACAGTCACAAAAAGCCTGACTCTCATCCTTCCTACTGATGCCAGAGAATCGAGAGGAACCTCACTACAGACTATTTACCATGTGGCATGGGACCTCCTACTTCAGAAAATTTTTGAAGTGCCTAGTTGCTTTCACAGACTAAAAACTTTCTCTTAGTTCATTCAGTCCACACCAGGCTGTCTAAACCTTCATAAATAATTCCCTTCATAAAGTCTCACTTGAAGAACAATTCATTCCCATGTCTTTCTTGAGCCATTTTCCAATTTCTTCCATAGTTAAATCAAATTATTTATCTCTTAAGAGCTTTCATCAAGATGAGAAAAATACCTAAAAGGGAAATTTTGTACTGAGAAGTGGGGGCACTTTTATGATTAATTTGACCTGTGATTTATACAACTTGGAACTGAATTAGAAGAGGATTGGCAAGTCTTTGGAACTTTTAACTGGAAAAGTTCTAGAAAGCTCTAAGCAGAGTTTAATGGGCCATTCTAGAGGCCTTTGGAGGACCAGAATGCCAAGAAAAGCATGAAGACTGGAGGCTTGGCTTACGAGGTTTCAGAGGGCAACAAGAATCCTATCAGGGATGGGGCAAAAGGCAATTTGCGTTATAGTTTGGCAAAGAAACTGCTGAATTCTGCACATGCTCTGAGAACTTCATTGAAGGTAATACAGGGGTGATGGACTGATTTTTCAGTGGAGGTAATTTCTATATGCATAGCATTCAGGCTGTGATCGTATTCACAGCTAAGCTGAAGGAAAGCAGAAACATAAATATGTGAAGCTTCATGAGTAACGTTGTGTGAACAATTTTAGCATTGCTTAGTAGGAGAATACAAACAGCAAAACATGAGTAGTTGTAAAAAAGATGTAAAAAAGATGACACTCCCCCCCCCCCAAGCACACACAATCTGGAAGAACAAGAAATGTCCTTGAATGCAAGACGCTACCTGAAACCTGCTCTAATGTGTAAACGTGAAAATTTATGGGTGAGGAGATTGCCTGAACTGAGATAGCCAGAGCATGGGTTCCCTGCCTGAAAATAATATCCCAACAATGCGATTTTGCAGATTCAGCCAGAAATGCATACAGATGCAAATTAGCCTTTGGGTCAAAGGGGCAAGCTCCATCTCAATTTTCCTTCAGAACTTTAGTTCACTGCAGAAGTAGTACCAATATTTCAACCATTAAAGAAACAGTGTTGAGTATCGTCGTATCTGTTACCGTCGTGTCTAACCACTCAGGACCAGCCAGAGTGGACTTTGGGGGCCAGTCTGAGGGGTTGGGGGTGAGTAGACACAGAGTCAAGCGGCAGACTCCTGCAGTTGGATGGGAAGCAGGCCAAGTGCGTGGCACTGCATACTCCCGTGGCACTGCGAACTCTTTTACTGAATATGTGCACAAGCTCTTATATGGCTGGATAGCCAATGACCTTACGGGATGGGGTCCCAAATACAGCCAATAGTAAGTTTGTCCACAGGTAAGCAGGTACTTTCCAGATGCTGGTCTCACAACTAGCCAGAGCACAACGCCATACCCACAGGAACCATTCCTCTATTCCTCCTAGCAGGTGGCCTGGCTAGGCCTACATTGCATTAAGCCCAACAGTTGAGGGCATCAGAGAGTTCCATGATTTAAGAGATTGCTTAAGGCCAACCAAATTTTGGCAGAGTTGTAATCTACACAAAAATGCTCTGAGATGTCACTGCGTGAAGCTTGGTGAATAGATTATCTGGCTTTTAGTTTCAGTAAAAGAATGTGTCAGGGCAGGAACTCAAGGCAGAAACCAGAAGGGAGGAATCACAGGAGAACACAGCTTGCTGACTCACGGACTTGCTCCAAGGCTCAGGCTTAGCTAGAATTTTACACACCTCACTATTACCTGTCCTAAGAATTGTGCTCCATGCAATAGGCTAAGGCCTCCCACGTGAATCAGAATTTGAAATAATCCCTCAAAACAAAGTCCACATTCCAGCTGATACAGGAAATTCCTCAGTTGAGGTTTCTTCTCTTTTCAGGTGACTCTAGGCTGTGTCAGATTCGAAATTAAGGCTCATCCAGGTAGTCGCCTTCCTTCCTTTTAGAATTGGGATATTTACTCTGATATTAGCATTATGAAACTTGATTTTTGTTTGAACAGAGGCTTAGACCTAAATGATTGCCTAAGTCTGAAATGAGAATCTGAAGGAATCTGACTTAAATAGGATTGGAATTGTTAAGCACTTTGAGAAATTTTGACTTTTGGCTGAATGTGTTTTACATTATATTATTTATGGCCATGAGCCTATACAGATAAAGGAAAGGTTTTGTACTAAAAAAGTATCTATTATGGATTCAAGTTAATAAGAGTTAGATTTAAAATGGCCCATCTTGGTAACTTGACAAAATGTAGAATTGCTGGGAAATAAGCTTCTAGTTATGCTGTTGAAGATTATCTAGATTAGTGTTTCCTTGATGTGGCTGTGATACTATTGCTGCATTAAGTTAATTGAGATCAAAAGACCATGCCTACTTTTGAACAAAATCATTCCATGGGCTCGGGTCCTGGATAGAATGAAAAGAAGATGGTGAGCACAAGCAATTATCACTCTCTTTCCTGACTTGGCTACAGTCAGGTCCATAACCTTCCATTGTAACTTCTCTGAAGTGGAAAATCTTTATTCCTTCCGTAAGGTGTTTTACAGACATTTTGTTGCATCAATGAGAAAAGTAAATAATCCCATCAATTAATAAAGTAATCTTGTTCTACAAGGAAATTTATAAATTGAATATGAAGTTGTTATAATTTGTTTTATATGATTCATATGAAAATATATTTATATGTTTTAAACAAAATACTATTTATAACATATAGATGTTATGTGAAAAATCTTTACAATATTCAGATACTGTGCGTATACAGTATCTGAGCATTTGTACATTAAGAATAAAAAGAGAAATTAAGGTATTATCAATGTTTCTAGTACATTTGTTCTACAACTCTGCAGATGTTATAAGTGCATGTCCAAATGAATTTCATCTGAAAAACCCAAACCAGTGTAATATACATCCATGGTTCTTGATAATTACGGAGGAGCACAGTGAACAGTTCTTACTAGCCTTACTTCTACTACATTCTCCTGTGTCTAGAAATTTTTAGAGCTTCAATAATTTAAACTTTGCATTGATTTTCCGTACACTTTCCATTAAAGATATTAATAATATATGATGAATTACTTTGGGGAAAATTTATAAATTCATCAATACCTGTACCTATAGATGGTATTTCACTATTTTCCATGTGCCAATATTTAATCTATTTTCTTTCCTTACTAAAATTAATCTCAGGGCTAGAGTTAATGCTGAGCTGAGATAGCTCAGCAGTTAAAAGCTTAGTTGCTCTAGCAGAGGACCCAGGTTTGAATCCCAGCATCCACGTGGAATCTAAGAACCATCTTTAACTCCAGTTCTAGGGGATCCAACACACCCTCTTTTGATCTCTGTTGACATTCCAAACAGGGGTGTACTTACACACATGAAGGCAATACATTCATACACATAAATCAATAAAAATGATAAATAATTTTTAAATCTCCATAACAATCCATTGAAGACATGAGAAATTTATATTATTTAACAGAAATCTGGGTCACAAAGTAGTTTTAAAAACCTTATCTACCATCATAAAATCATATTAATGTGCAGTGTGAGTATTCAAGCAGTTCCTCAGTCATTTCTATGAGTTTAGAAATTGCTGATGCCTTTAATATATTTATATATTAAAGAACTAAGTAGGATGCTATTGCAGTCACTTACAATAGCTTCTAGAATTATGGAGAAGTGATTTGGGAGGATTGAGGATGTAGCAGAGTTGTATAATGCTTACTTAGAATGTATGAGATACTGTGTTTGATCCTGAGCATACAACCAAACAGCATCATCAACAACAAAATAATGAATAAAGTGATTTGGGAGAAATGCCATGAAGATAACATCTAAAATAGTTAATATTTATTTTTAAAATTGCTAAAATAATAAGGAAGCCTGGGAGTAGAGTCTGTGGAACTTTACAATTAAAATGTGAGATAGAGAGAGAAAGAGGCAAAGCAGAGCATTTCCCTTAAGAGATAAATGTTACTGGGACGTTGAAGTTTGTTATTGGCTCAAGTGTGGAGGATGTATAGTCTCAGAAGAGAAGGGCATAGCTGGTTCAAATCCAAGTCCTTAAGGAACTAAAGAGTCATCTGGGCCAGCACGTAAATGCTATTGCCTCATTTTCTTTTCTTTTTTAATGTATGCAATCTCTTTCCTATGAAGAAGCTGAGTAAACACCTGTCTGGGGCATGGTCAAGTTTTTCATGTTATTTATTTCCTTGTGAAATCTCTTGAAGTCTCGTCACATGGTAAATTTGATAATGAGAAAGCTAATTATTTTTCTTATTTTTTCAAAAGACTGAGAACCTCATTGTAAATTCTAGCTAGTTATTCTAAAATATATACAAGGAAAGAAGAGATTTGTTGCGTGTTGCATTCTTACAGTCAAAGAACCTAAGCCTTTAACCTTATCTTAACACTGCACAGCAACAAAGGTGAATAACAAGACAAGGAAAAATCATTTGTCTCTCCTAAGAAAGGTAAATTTTCAAATGCATTTGTATTAATATTTTTCATTTAATTCAAGGCATATACACACACAATCACTAACATGGAAAGTGGTATATCTGTGGTACTGAACTT
This sequence comes from Eospalax fontanierii, assembly GCA_035773235.1. Lineage (NCBI taxonomy): Eukaryota > Metazoa > Chordata > Mammalia > Rodentia > Spalacidae > Eospalax > Eospalax fontanierii. The sequence continues at coordinate 27,680,149 of CM069539.1, read as the reverse complement.
GATGTTTTAACTAAAATGTTTATTGTAACAAGAAACAATAAAGCTAATTTGGATATGTTTGCCCTCTGAATAGGAATACATTTGTTTGTTTTGTGTGTATATATAATGCAGTGAGAAAATACTTTAGGAATATCCTCATGGCAAATTTCAAGGATGTAATATCACATTCTTAATCAGTGCTTGTATGCAGAATATTAGATCTCGGGAATTTAATTATGCTGCAGAATCAAAAAAAAATTGGCCAGCATCACTTTATTTTCTAACCCACTAGTTCAAACTGGATAATGCTCCAAATACTGTTCAGTATTATATGTTTTACATTTGCATAATGGCCTCATGATGAGATGAAGTCGGGGGACTGAAAATATACACCTTTATTTTTATTTTATTCTATCCCCCCATTTGGGTGAAATCATGGCAGCATTCTTGAAATGAGAGGAGATAGTATTTAAACTCTGTGGACACAGTAATTGTAGTGTCTTTATTAGGAAGAATGCTCCCATTGACATCACTACAGTTCTCTTTATTTTGAATTGTTTTGTATCAAGAGCATAGTCATAGACCCTGAATCTTTTATTTTGTATGTGAAGCCATATTCATAATATGAAATCAAATGTGATTGGTGATCAGTACCAGGTTGCCCCATTTTCAGCCTCCATCAGGAGGTGCTGAAGTCATGAACAAATTATGACATGAATGATTTGTGAATGTTTCCTTGAGAGTTATGAACAAACATGTGCTCACTCCAAATAGGGCAACAGCAACAGGCCAAAATAATGATTCCACACAAGTCTGGTTTGCAGAGCCAATTAGTTTATAAGACTGACTAACAGAACCATAGATAAGTGGATATTTCTGGGGGAAAATAGTGTTGGGAATTCTGTGTTGTCTTATATTTTCACCATTATTTCCTGTCCATAGATTCTCTTAGAAGAATGGCTCTTGAAAATGGCTCTTTGGTAACTGAATTCATCCTCCTGGGCTTAACGGATCAGCCTGAACTCCAAATACCACTGTTTATACTCTTTTTAGCAATGTATATGATCATTATATTGGGAAATTTGGCTATGATCATTTTAATTAAGTTAAACTCTCACCTGCACACCCCCATGTACTTTTTCCTATTTAACTTGTCCTGCATTGACCTCTGTTATTCTTCTGTGGTTACACCTAAAATGCTGATGAATTTTATACTAAAGAAGAACTTCATCTCTTATACAGGATGCATGACCCAGTTGTATTTCTTTTGTTTCTTTGTTATTTCTGAATGGTATGTTCTCACATCTATGGCCTATGATCGCTACGTGGCCATATGCAACCCACTTTTATATAACAGTGCCATGTCCACCAAGGTGTGCTGCTATCTTATACTTGGTTCATATTTGACAGGTTTTTTTGATGCTATGATCCACACTGGCTGTGTCCTCAGATTGACCTTCTGTGATAAAAACATCATTAACCACTATTTCTGTGATCTCCTCCCCTTGATGCAGCTCTCCTGCACCAGCACCTATGTCAATGAGATAGAGATTTTCATTGTAGGGGGAAAAGACATTATTGCCCCCACTGCCATCATCTTTATCTCTTACGGTTTCATCCTTTCAAACATCTTCCAAATAAGGTCCACTGAGGGCAGGTCCAAAGCCTTTAACACCTGCAGTTCCCACATAATTGCTGTTTCTCTCTTCTTTGGATCATGTTCCTTCATGTACCTCAAACCCTCCTCAGTTGGGTCAATGGACCAGGGAAAAATTTCTTCTGTTTTTTATACCATCGTGGTTCCCATGTTGAACCCCATAATCTATAGCTTAAGGAACAAAGATGTGAAAGTTGCCCTGAAAAAAACATTAAGCAAGAGAAAAGTTTCTGTCTAATCATAACAGAGAGATTCTGCTTCATGTATTTTGTGTTACCATCTGTGTGATATTAACAATTGTTTCTTCATAGCTATTTCTGCTTCAACCCCCACATATCTAATAATAAGTGAGTAATTTACTTCTTTTTAATCATTGTCATTATGGTTATGACACTAGTAAATAATGATTGATGGTTTAGATTACTGTAGTGCTTGCTTGCTTGCAAGCCATTTCCTCTGAAGTGAAGCATCAGTCAGACATTCTCTATGCACTCTTTTCTTCTGTCCTCCAGTAGGCAAGAGAACAGTTCTTTGATCTATCATTCTTTATTAAATATGAACAATTCTACCTTGACTTTTAAAGACATCGCTTCCAAGTGTTACTGTTGTGCCCTTATTATTTAGTTGACACATGTGTATTTATCTTGTAAAGATAAAGCGGTGAATTTTAGAATATGAATGCATAGTTTCTGTATAAACAGGATTCAGGCACATAGGGATTATAGTTTATATAATGCCATATGCTGCTTTAATAAAATGTCTATGAAAAAAAAAACCACCAGTCTCTTTTCCATCTTTTAAAATAACATTTCTGACTATGTAATCATTTCATTAAAAGTAAATGTAAGTAACATTTCTCCTTGGTAATTTGAATTTATTAGTTCATTTAATTAGTTTAATTGTATTAAAAATATTATCATGCACATCTATGCTATGTAATTTGGGTGCAGTTCATTTCGATTTCACCTATAAATACATTTAAGACATTGTTAGAGCACTTTTTGCTGAGGAAAGCTGTTACGTGGTTTTGTTGGCTAGAAAGTGAGGTGGCTAGGTTTAAGTGAGGTTCTGAGATATTTGGTTCAAGGTAGAACCTGATTTCCTTTTTGCAAAGAGCCTTGTAAATTTTTAGCCTGTTTTAATCAAAATAATGAGCCCCTGGAAGAAAAAAGCTCTCATCTAAAACAGGTCCAAGTGGCACATAGAGATACGTGGGTGGAGAACTATTACTGCCCATTTAAACCTTTGTTTGATCTGATTTAGTGTTGGTTTAAGTAGTTGTAAGTCCTTTCCTCTATTCATGAAGCATTGATCAAACTTAATATCTAGGATAAAAATAGGATCACAGGGCTTCAAATAATGAGTGTGTCAATATTATGGACATAATTGTGGGGAATGGGGAAGAGAGATAATAAGTTCAGGAGATAAATTCAGAAAGTATAATCATAGGAATAGAAGCTACCACTTTCTCTTTTGTGGTAGGCTTCCACTGGATAATACCAGCTTATGTTGACAATACTAAAGATAATCTACATTTTGAAGATAGGAGGCCCTGGATGCACTGCAGTTACCCTTGCCGTTCTTGGTTGCAAATGCTTTCCATGTTGGATTTAAGATATGTTCATTTCAGTTCATAGAGTAACAAAATCTGCACGGTGTATTTGCTCAGATGTCCAAATTCTGGTAACCTTTTTAAGATGAAGATGATATGAATTTTTTATATGAAAACAGGCAAAAGCTAATACAGAATTTCTCATCTAATGCCATGTCACATGACAATTTAATCATTTTCTGATTTAACTAGGGTAATATGCCCCCTTTTTTTCTATTTTGAAGCTCTCAAATGAATATTTTCACATCATAAAATTTAATCTAAGTGCTTCGTTTTTTGCCAATTGATTGTTTTTGTATGTCCAGTCTGGCTAAATTCCTGACCTATTGTTTCAAATAAGCATCTGTTTCCCATTCAATGGCTCCAATAGCAACGCACTATTTTTACACAGGTTCTGTTTATTTAAAAACAGCTGAACATGGATGGAATTAATTTTTGTATTTTTCCTTTATAGAAAACAGATTTTGGTGAATTATTTTGCTATTAACTAAACATGAAATTATCCTTAAGAAATAAAATCTGTTCTCTTGGAGACCCAATTTAGTCATTGAAGGACTGTTCCTACTTCTTATGGATTTCATTGACACTTATTTTTATTAAGAGATAATCTGTGATATGAATATTTTCAAATTGTTAATAGTCTTTGTTTCATTTTCGGTAAAGATCCCTTTCATTTGTAATTTATATCCATATTTTTAACATTTTTTTAAAAAATCATTTTTAAATTATGAATATGTCCCATATATTGGCAAACAGCTCTCCTTTTATATTTATGGATTTTACTCAAAATGATAGTAACCAACTCTGAGTTTACCTGTACTATATAGCAGTGTGCTTTTTTCAAGATATTTATTTATTTTTCTTGTTATGTGAATAACTGTGAAGAAACTTAAGAGAAAATATAATGTATTCATCTTATCACAAAATTTCATGAGAATCCATAGGATTAACTCTTCCCAATGTACTAGGAATGGGACTCATCTACATCATTGGGAAGACAGACTTTTAGAACTATGGCAGACAGTGATCCTTCTACATAAAGATGAGAAGTTCCCTGATGAATGTTTATATTTGTTTAGTTAAGCCTGTCTCTAAGCAAGCTATTATTAATGCTGCAGAGAATTAATGTTGGAAGAAGTGTTATCTTGTGAAACTGATGATGTTGGAAGTAAAATGGGGCTTGATGTCTACATGTATGCCTGTATTTCTCCACCTTTGTTTAGTTAATATTTATGCTTCAATATAATCACCTAACAAACTTCTTCAAATACTGTTTATATAAAATGGTTGTGTATCATTCATTATCTTTGTGGACATTATTTCTTTTCTGTACAAGCACCCTGGGGTTCAGAGTTAGAGCCTTCATGGCCATAAGGATTAGGCTCTGCAGGAAGTACCTGTAGAATCCATCAAGAAGAACGGACTTTGATTCAGTCGTTCTTCTACTTTATATACATTGAATCTGACATGTTTGAACAATAGAGCCATATATGCATCCCTTTGGACATTTTCAAAACTATGAAGTGGCTATAAACTTCTAGTAATATGTCAATGAAAATACAGCATTGTCAGACAAAGATATATGTTTAAATTTCATTATGCATCATAGTAAATTATATCCTAGATAACTTTCAAATAGCTTTATAGTGAAAGTACTATAATTTTAAGTGATTTGATCTTGTGTGTCATGCATCGTGCAGGTAAGCCCAGCTGCTGTGAGTTCCCATGTACACTAGCCATGTCATGTTTAGAAGACAACACTATAACATTTCTCTTCATTCTCCAGCTCTTCCATTCTTTTCATTCCCTCTGCTATGTAGTTAGCAAAATGGGGTTTTTACAGAAATCTTATTTATTATGACTAAGAACTCAAGACACTTGTTTTCAGTGCTTTGTCCAGTTATAATTTTCTGAATTAACCACTGCCTACTACAAAAAGAAACTTCCCTTGCCAAGGTTGAAGAAGCTGAAATCTGTGTGGAAATATAAATATATACAAGGCAGCCTTTGCAGCATCTGCATTTAGCAAAACAGAATGAATTAGTTATCTCATACTACCTCAATCATGCCATGTGTTCTTGAACAAGTATATGGGTGACTTAGGAATGATTATGGGTTAAAAAATAGAACATACAACATATTAAGAAAAACTAATGTATTAATATAAATACAGTAACAACATATAAAAATAGGTTGTAGAATGTAGGAGTGATTTTATTAATGGACGTAATCTGGATTAATGACATTTAATTAACCCCAGCAAAACCATGCATTATTGGGTCTGATGACCAGGGTGTCTCCTTGGCAACCTCAGTTTGGTACTTCATCCAAAAAGATAACGAATAAATGTGAGTGTGCTTGAGAATTAACACAAAAAGGAGTTGTAAGTAGGGCACATACCCATTGGATACAGTGGAGACTGAGCAAGGACATGAATGTGAACTAGGGATGAAAAGGCTGCATGGTCTGTGAAGAATAAGCGTGGAGCTGAACCTATACTTCTCCAGTGAGACTGAAGAAACCATTTGGAATAAATTATGGGTGTGTCCTGAAAGGGGGGACCAGTGGGAGAAAAAGAGTTCCAGAAACAGTTCCATTGACACAGGATGAGAACACATACAACTCCGGGTGCACAGGTTGAAAGGACAAGAGAGCTATTACACACAGTTCTGGGAGGCAGATTGTTCAAACTGATCAGGAGAACTGGTGTTCTTGGAGTTCTGGCCCATTCTTAAAAACTTAATTTAAGAGTCAGTCTATTTATTTAAGTGATTAGGAAGTTACCCTATAATAAACACCATAGTAAAAAGGATTATAAAACTGAAAGCTTAAAAACAAATATTTATAAGTGAATTATGTGAGAATTTTTAGTATGATAACTAAAATTTCAAAATTAATTACAGACTCTTTCAGAGCACACTCTTAAGAGATGAAGACAAACAAATGCTTTCATTAATTAAAGGAACTCCCTTCATCCTGGAGGAAAAATAATGGTACTTTTAAATTTCTTAAATCCTATTATCTTGTGGAAATGTATATTCTCTAAACCTCAGACTTTCATGAGACAAAATAATAAAATCTATAAATAGGGACTTTTATATTTCCAAATGGTGTGATGACCCCAGACTTACAACTGAAAAGCTGCTTTAATAATTTGTGAACAGATAATATCAATTTATTATATCATGTCACATTTTTATAAAAATATTTTATGTATTTTTTTATTTTATAAGTATAATGGGTTACCTGCATGTGTGTAAGTGCACCCATGATGTGCAAGGCCTGTGGAGCTTGCAAGAGGGAAATTGATTTCCCTGGTAGTGGAACTACAGATGGTTGTTAGCTGCCAAGTGGGTGCTGGAAATCGAACCTGGGTCCTCTGCAAGAGTGGCCAGTGCTTGAAACCACTGAATCATCTCTGCAGTCCACATTATGTCATTATTGTAATTGGGATACCCTGTCTTTTAATAAGTTGGTCTCATGATATTAAAAAGAATTGGTGAAGAGAACCAATGAGAAAGAAACATTAAAATGATAAACAATTGAGAGTAAAGATTATTCAATTTCCTAAAGTCAAAATTCAACACATAAAGATAAAAACTCATGCTTAATTCTCTGTGGCTGCATGTGAATGGCTCCCAAATACATGGATATTGTAAAGAAGTCCCAGACCTTTATACAGCGCTTGTATTGAACCTCTGAACTTTTATTTAGCTCTGGTTCAATTCAGACTTAGAACTTCTTCTTCTTTTTTTTTTTTTTTTTTTTTTCTAATAAAGGATCAACTTCTGGCACTCTCCATCTATCCTTGGTCCGATTTCTTGTTTCATGTCAAGAACTTAGAGATCTCGGTAGGTGCCCACCAGATCTTAATATCCGCCTTAACACTAGGGAAATTTTGTTGTTAAAAGACTTTCTCCTGATTCATGTTTCTTTTTTAGAAAAAAAAATTTTTTTAATCTATTTTGGTTTCTGCATTTCTTCATGATTTAGTAGTAGTAAGTTGCATGTCTCCATGAAGCTATGCATTTCTTATAGGTGCTTATATATGGTGAGTAAAATTGGTTATCATTTTGTCTTTTGATCCTTCACATATGTGCCCTTAATTGCAATATGTTTTCTCTTTCATTTCTGACCTCCTTTGAAACTTCTAATTTTATCTTAGTCTAAGTGTTTATTGATTTTATCATTTAAAACCCAAATTAATTTCATTGAATTCCCCCCTTTATCTACATGCTAATTATATATTTATATAACTCATTCCAACTTTGACCTTATCCTGTTGTTAATTTTTTTAAGTTTTATTTTTATTCATGTTTATGTCTATGTTATCTGCAGTACTTGCAGTGTCCACAGAAGTGTCAGATGACCTGGAGCTGGAGTTACAAACCATAAAAATTGATTTGGGAAACCATATGTATGGTGATAATCAGACTCTAGACCTCTACAAAAGCAGCAAGCACTCTTATCCACTGAGTCTTCTCTCTCTTCCCCGAATTCTGATGTTCCTTTTCTGTTTCCTCAAAGTATAATATGATTTTTTTTCTTGAGTCATAGTGTGTTTATTACTAGATACCTTCCTCATAAAAGATATTTAATGATTTATAAAAGCTTGGCCATGCCGCATTTTCCATTCTCTGTTTCCAAAGATGTGCTTACACATTTCCATTTCCATTCCATCAGTTCCTTTTAGGTTAATCCAGAATATGCTGTTTAATTTTCTCAGTTATTAGGTGGCCAGAGTAGTTCCTGTATTGTATAGAATTTCCCATTATGCTGCTTAGGAAAGGTAGTTGTTATGCAATTCTTTTTAATTTTGCTAATACATTGCATTTAACTTAACATCTGATTCATTCTGGACAATATTCCATTTTGTCCACTTTAGGAGAAAATGCATTCCTTTCCTATTTCATATGATGTTCTGTATATTTACAGTAATGCATTCATATTATGTTCTTTTTTTATCTTCCCAGTGTTAAGAGTATTATACTGAAGTATATTCTTTTCTTTTTATTAATTTTTCAGCGCAAATTATATTGATCTTTTGCATTTCATACATCTTAAATCATATTTAGAAACCCTCCCTACCTACACCCTCCACATTATGCCCCTAGGATTTCATGCATTCTGCCATATAAGGCCTATCCAGTCAAGCTTGTACACCCAGACATTTCTTAATGTGAGTTTATTCACTTGAGCCTGGTAAATGCAACCTGCATCACTTCTTTAAAAATATCAGCAGTGATCAGCTGCCAACAGTTTCCCAGCTAAGCTTAGGGCCCTCTGTGCATTTCCCCAGCTCTTTGCTGAATTTTGTCTAATGAGTTTGCATGGGTCTTATTCATACTATAACCATTGCTATAAGTTCATAACAGCAAGTTCCCAGAAGCCTTGAAGATGCTGTTTCCTTATGGTCATGTGCCATTCCCAGATCTTACAATGTTTTTGACCCCTCTTCTGCAATGGTCCCTGAAGCACTGGGTGAGTGAGGTTTACTATAACTCCTATCCAGGTTCATGCACTCTGTCATCTCTTTTCCTCTACATGAACATGAAATTTGCAGGTAAATGTATGGAACTAGTAGCTGTTACACTAAGTGAAGTAACACAAACTAACGAAAGGTGAACTACTGTGAGCCTGACATCAACCTGGGATAGTCTACATAGTGAGTTTCAGGTCAGCTTAGACTACATATTGAGACCCCACATCAAATCCCCCATCAACACAAATTACACTACAAAGTGAATGGTAATATATTTTTCTCCAGGGTCTATGACCTCTCCAGTCACGTGTACTTGTTTGAAATAGTACTGTGTATAGTATGGCTATGTTTACAATACTGTGGTTGTTTGAATGAGAATGTCCCCAAGAGTCATTCCATATATTTGGACATTTTGTCTCCATATGGGGTGCTATTTTGGGAGGCTTTAGAAGGTGTGGCCATGTTGGAGGAAGTTCTTCATTAGAAGCAGGCCAGTTCTTCATTCTTGCTGGATTACCTGTGGTCTCTGCATCTGTACCCACTTGAATGTGAGTGTGCAACTTTCTGCTTTCCCACCAAACTTATCCCTCCAAGTGTCTCCTGCCCTGATATTATGTCTCTGGAATCATAAATAAAATAAAATCTTCCTGCTATAAGTTGCCTTATCTGAGCAAAAGAAAAGTAACCAATACAAAGTACCATGCATGTCTTCCCTCCTATATTGTGGGTCTTGCATCTAATTAGACAGCTGTTGATTAAGCCCAAGTAAGTGCCAGTATTGCACCAACAGACATATTTAGCAGGGCTGATCATTGTGGTTCATAGCTTTTAAAGTTGGATAGGATCACTGATTGTTTTTCTTACATGGCAGCTGACAAACTATCTCTGGATACTATGAGAGCTGGTTTTCATGGAGGAGGCTTCCTAGTCCCTTCCATTGCAATTGTGCAATCTCCCAAGTCCTGCATATGAAGTATGCTATATCTTAGGTAAGAGAGAATTACTATCAAGTTCTGGGAGTCAATTTTGTATTTGATAGTTTGTCTTGTTCTTTATTGATGACTCAGTGATACCTTCAATATGCTTATGGATAGGTTCATGTCTATTACTGAAATTTTTTCAGTTGTTTTTAATTGTATTCTAGCATTTTCTTTCCTACTAACAATTTGATATCTCCCTTACTGGATTTGTTGTTGTTACATATGTGTGCTATGAGTCTCTCCGCGTATTTGTTTGGCCAACTGTTATTGAATTTTGCTTTTGTATTACCATGAGACTAAACAAATGCATTATAAAGTGGTCTATTTCAAACAACTTTTATGATGTACAGTGTGATTATTCTTGTAATACCAAGTTATGAACCAATGTAAGTCCTCTGTACCAGTTCATAATGTGCTTTATTTGACACATTGAGATTTTATGTATTGAGCAATCCAGTATGCATTTATATGTGGACCACATGGAAGTATATTGTTTTTATTTTTAATTATTCATATTTATTTGTGTGTGTATATGTGTTGGGAAGATGCTCACAATTAGAATGTAAATGTGGAGGGCAACTTACTAAATTTGTTTCTTTCCTTCTACCTTGTGGGTCCCATGGATCAAGCTCAGGTCATCAGACTAAATGGCAAACACTTTTTCCCACTGAGCTATTCATTTTAAAATATTAATATATTTAATATACCAATATACATTACATATCAACATATATAAATATATATTTAAAATATTGAAGATAATGTACCTATAGTTAACCTTTGAAAAGAAGATTTCCTATATTTTGTGAGGTACACAGCTCATTACATGTACAAAAATATATATTGCCTAATGTCCTCCTGATGTCTATTATTTTATATTTTATTATTTTTATTTTGTGAGTATGAGTGTATTGTCTGCATGTGTTTAAGTACACCTGTGTTATGTAGTGTCCACAGTGAAGGTCAGAGTAGGGCACTAGATCAGCTGGAACTGGATTTAGAGATGATTGTTAGGTGCCATGTGGGAACTGAACTTGGGTCCTCTGTAACTGCAATCAATGCTCTTAACTGCTGAGCCATCTCTCCATTCCCAATCTTTCATATCTTTTCTCCTTCCTTCCTTTCTTCCTTCCTTCCTCCATTCCTGTTTCCTTTCTTTCACTCTTTCATCCTTTTTCCCCCTTTGTTTCATGCAGTATTGGACTTTGATCTCCAAACTCCATGTCTTCTGGAAAGATCTGTTTCCTTAGGCATGTATATATTGGTCCCTGGTAAGGTATATATGCAGTTTAGTAGCACACATTCACATTTTGACCAAAACTGACTTCATGATAAAGTGAAGGACTCTCTAAGTTCTACTCATCCAAATATTCACTATTTGACTTTCTGTGGAAAACTTTGGTATTTTTAATATAGTTTACCAAATATCATTACTTTCCATTTTAACTATCTTTTAATTTGCTTATTAATTTTATTATTTTGAGTAATTGGTATCACTATATAGCCCAGGATTAGCTGGTAGTTGGTGGTCAAGCTGAAATTTTAAAATACAGACATTGTAGCCTTGTACCCTTGAGTGCTAGCAATATAGGAATGTGCCATTCAGTGGCCTTTTTGAAATTTTTAAAAAATTTTATGCAACATATTGAAATAATTTGAATTTCCATATGCAAATCCCACGCACGGTTTTGGTACTGTGAGCATCCAATATAGAATCAGTTATATTTGAGAATATAAACTAAATAGTGTAACAGGTCTAGTAACAATATATCATGTATAAATGGTTCTGTAACTGGGAAGATATTACAATTAAATGTCCAAATTTATGTCACTGAAAAATGAATAAGAGTATAATTGCCTGATCCAATATTTATGGAGTGGCAAAATGAGAAGTTACAGGTTATGTATTTCTAACATACGTTTCTGTGACTAGCAGTCTGCAGAGCAGCAATAATATGGACTATACATTGATTTCAAATATGTTTTCTACTTAGTATATTTTGAATTTATGACAATGGATATTTTCACAAATTTAAGAGCATTTTTACTGACAGATAACATTTTGCTATTTCACATATTCAGGGAATATTTTTATCCATTTTTCTTATTTAGAAATTAATCACCACAAAATCCAATAAAGTGTGCTACATTCTCCATCTCAATTTTATACAGAAGGATTTCATGCAAAATATTATACTAAAGAAATATAGGGTGAAAATTCAAACAGCCTCCAACCATTTGGGTCCCCTTCTTTTCCATAGTAAGCATTGAATTGACTTGATCTGATTGCCAAAGTGTTGTGTTTGAGAACAAAAACAGGGTTGTTACTCACGCATCAATTTCATGTAATGCTACCAACATTGAAAAGGTGCTATGTATGAGCATCAATGTTGGATCTGAGGAATGACATTTAGTGGGAGGAGGGGAATTAACATGATGCGCATGGAGCCTTGGCATCATTCCCAGAACTGAAAATCAATAAAATAATAAACTCAATAACAGAAACATAATTCAGGGGAAAAAGAGAAATGTCAGAAGAAACTGAGCTTTGTTATAGGACTTCTTGAATAGGTTTTGAAAATCTGTGAGGAGGCTCATAACTATGTGGAACATTATAATTTGAATTGTGGAAAGAAAAAAAAATTCCCTGCAGAAATAAAGGTGATAAGGGAACAGGAATTCAGTACTGGCTTAAGCAGTCAGGATGTGCAATCCCAAGAAAGAAAGGCATGCATGACTATGATACTGAGTCCAGAAGGAAGTAAACTACATCATTGTTTAACATGAGCATGCCAACACCTTCTTTATTTTTTATATGGGAACTCTGACCCTGTGGATTGGGACTGAGAAAGCTTATCCCAAGTGCATTATGAAATTAAACTCAGGTGAAGCACCTGGTGTCTCAAGAGTCAAGAGTGGTAGAAAAGATTTATTTTCTGTTTCGTTCTGAATTGACAGTAATATTATAATCTATGAGCAATAGTTCAGACAGATATCTAAGAAATAGGAGAAAATAACTGTGTGTGGTATCGTCATAAAATCAAAGCAACAGATTCCTCTGGGCTTCATTCTCTCTTTCCAAAACAAGAGTTAAAAATAATGACTTGGAATTGACAAGTTTTCATTCCTAAGGAGGGTAAGTTTAAGGTTCTATGTATACTAATATCTTGATTTTTATTCAACATATTTATGGACTTACTGCTAACATGAAATTATATATATATATATATATATATATATATATATATATATATAGCATAATCCTGTTGATTAGACCAAGATATTCATCAACATGAAATAACACAACAATGAAGCAATTTTTGGCCTTTGTCTCCTCTCCATATGTCTGATTCTGTGCATTTGTATTTGTATACACATAATATCAAGGTAGTTTAAATGTATCCTATAAACTAACTCTAGTATAAATATAGTCCTGCTAACTGTTGTTTATGTATTGAATGTTATATTGAAGGCACTATTAATGTTTCACAATTAATCCATCTTCACATTGGACAATATCAACAGGAAAATTTTTCTCTGTCACTGATTTCAGCAAGCAACAGACTACCCTCTGTTTATATGAATACCACTTTTAAAACTTTTATGTACAGAGGAATTATTCAGGAATCTTTGCCGAAGTATGCTGCTTTATAGGCTTTCATAGTGGCCTTCTGTGGAGATGAATCTTAAGATCCATAATGTAACCTTTTTATCTCCATTTGTAATAATCCTAAAATTCAAGTCAATATCTTACAAGGGTAGGCAGAGAATATTCAGTGATTCAGCAGACACTCAGATTTCAGTGAAACCTGTCTCTGCATGGATCTCAAATTCTTCTAGATCCATGAATTTTCCTGAGACATTGCAGTATTCTAACAATTCCTAGATTTGGGTTCTTTTATTCTGGATTGGAAAAATTGTTCATTACACCTACCCAACTAGAGTTCATTTCGCATGGGGAGACAGCACCTGGTGCTATTGCTTATCCTGTATCAGGGAAAGAATGAAGCTTTCAAGAGAGGATGAGAGAAGAGATGAGCACATGTGTCCAGATCCATTCCATTTCACCCTTTTCTCCAGTGCTTTAACAATCATGGTGGAATATGACAATCCTGTGCTCAGACCTCTAAGATGCTGATGACACACTTTGTTCTATGTAGCTTAAGTTTCTAATATGGGGAAAGAATGCCATTCAGCATCACGGAAGCATGAAAGGTGCTTCAGTGTTTGCCATTTTTAGACACTCAGCACATTTCTCAACATCGTGGTTGACATCAACTGTCAGAAGTTTTGTGGACTCTTCTAATCTCAAATGTTCTGTCTCCACAGATAATCTTACAGAGAAATGGCTATGAGAAATGGCTCATTGGTAACAGAATTTGTTCTCATGGGATTAACAGATCAGCCTGAGCTCCAAACACCTCTCTTCTTTCTCTTTCTCATAATGTATCTGATAACCACATTGGGAAATTTGACTTTGATAACTCTAATTATCCTGAATCCACACCTTCATACTCCTATGTACTTTTTTCTCATGAACTTGTCATTCATTGACCTTTGCTATTCTTCTGTTTTAACACCAAAATTGCTGATGAATTTTATACTAAAGAAGAATATTATCTCTTATATGGGATGTATGACCAGGTTTACTTCTTTTCCTTTTTTGCCATTTCTGAATGCTATGTCCTGACATCAATGGCTTATGATCGCTATGTTGCTATTTGCAATCCATTACTGTATAACATTATTATGTCCCCTAAAGTGTGTTTCTATCTTATGCTTGGTACATATTTAATGGGACTTACAGGTGCCATGTTCCACACTGGGTTTATGCTGAGACTGACCTTCTGTGATGGAAACATTATCAACCACTATTTCTGTGATCTCCTCCCTCTGTTTCAGCTCTCCTGCACCAGCACCTTTGCCAATGAGGTAGAGTTGTTAATTGCAGGAGGAAAAGACATCGTTGTGCCCAGCGTCATCATCTTTGCCTCTTATGGTTTCATCCTCTCTAACATTCTTCAAACAAAGTCTACTGGGGGCAGGAGCAAAGCCTTCAGCACCTGCAGTTCCCACTTACTTGCTGTTTCTTTCTTTTTTGGATCAAGTGGATTTATGTATCTTAAGCCTTCCTCAGCAGGTTCTACGGATGATGGAAAAATCTCTTCCATCTTTTACGCTATTGTAGTGCCAATGATGAATCCATTAATCTATAGCCTAAGAAATAAGGATGTTAAAATTGCCCTGATAAACACTCTCAGAAGATTTCTTTGATCAGAAATTGAATTTCTCTGCATCATTTACAGAGAGGTTCTTTGTTTTTAGTACATTTCTGGTATAAGGCTTCATGCTGAACATCATATCATGGGAATGGAAATTTGAATTCATTCAGTACGCGTTGTTTTTCAAAGTACTTTTCTCAGCATGTACTTAATTTCTCCTCTCGTTAAGAAACTACTTTCTCTCATTGTGTGTGTGTGTGTGTGTGTGTGTGTGTGTGTGTGCGTGTGCACAGAAGTGGTGTGGCTGAGGTGAGAGTACAGGAAACAGGCATAATTCTCCTTCATTTTCACAGGTTCTAGTAATCAAGCTCAGGTCTCTAGATGTGCATGGTTGACTGGCTTATGATGCAAGAATCTTTCACCACTGAGCAAACTTGACTTTCCTTCTCTAGGCATTTTACCTCCTTATGTGTAATATTAAGACGGCAAATATATTGTTTTCCTTTATTAATTATGATCACATGCATTATCCTAGAACATATACATTATTTCATTGATTAAAACAATAATAATAGGCAGCCAGCAGACTTCTGTGGAAGAATATTTATATTTATCTCTGATAGAATATGTCAATCTGACATTCCATGTGCCTCTGTCTTTCTATCCTCTACTGTGAAAAAAATCCATCACTTTCTAATTCCAGTGCCTAATAAACATAGCAATTTGAGCATTGTTTATTGAATTCAACCCCCATTGCAGTCACTGAAGTTGTAAAATGTGTGCATCACACATTCTTTGTCAGAAATCCTAAATTTACACTGAAAAATTTTATAGGACATTTCTGTTATTGAAGTATAGTTATTGTATAAATGAGACATTTAAGTTCAACCAGATTAATAGTTTTCATAATGACACAATTATCTTTACATAAATATATAATAAAATCATTACCTTTTAACTGTAGTTTTGTCCATTCTATATTTTTAGTTTTATTTGATTAAAAGAAATATGGGTATCATTTCTAATTTTTTATTTAGTGGCTCTCATTTCTTTATACTCTATTAATTTATCTGGGCTTTGTATTGTCAGTATTTATTCAAGCCAAATATCTAGTGGATAAATGCTCTTCCTGTGTAGTGGAGAGAACATTAGCTCATGTTAGGTTATCCTGTTTTCTTTCAATAAAAAAAAAACATATGAGGTGTTTTAAGAGCATTTTAGTTAAGTTAATAGGTACTTGGAAAAGACTAATATCAAAGGCCATAGATCAAAGAGATCCAGAGTCCAGAAATAATACCTGGCACAGTTATTGGGGCTAAGAACCTGTGACAAGATAGGTCATAGGCCCTAACAGTGAAACTACTGTTAATATTCTACGAAGGGGCCAAATATAAAAATGACTCCAAATGACTTACTTCTATAAGTAAATTAATGCATCTCTTAACCTTCATCAAAGAAGTTTCTTTGTTCTGTACAAGACAGTTAATTCAGAGATTCTCAACTGGTCATCTTCATTGAATCAGAGACCATGGAGTCCTCAGCCCTGAGTTGGACATTTGTATCACACTCCACCCTTCAAGGCTTTGTTTAAGCAGAAAGAGATACATTGAGGGTGGCAGACAGCTACATTGAAACAATGTTTACCATACAAGAAGTCAGTTGCATTTGTGTATTTACAAGACTTACTAAAGTTCTAGCTGAACAAAAATGAGGGAATGAGGGAAGCAGACAGTCTCACCCTAAACTAGGGAGTATTGGCATGTGAGAGCAAACTGGAAAAGAAAAGTCAGTCTTCTTCAATTGTGTAACCCCTATTAGGTCAATAAAACTCCTGGACAGGTACTTGGAAAACACAAACTGTATCCAATCAGGGAAGAAGACAATGTTGGGTTGGTAGAGAGCTAGGGGTAAATCTGAAAAGGGTTGAGGGAGAGAGGACTATGATCAATATACAATGTACATTTTTCTCTAAGAATCAATGAAAATATTTAAAATTAAATAAAAATAAAATTTGTCTGTGTGAGTAGAATTATCAGTGAAGATTAAACAACAATTTGATGAGGTTTTTTTTTCCCCTTTGGTTATGTAGAGTAGTAGTTAGTTTCCTTCTACTATTTATACAGACGTTCCAATTCATCATTCACAAAGAAAGGAGTTTAACAGGTTTGATGATTAATTTTTGTTTATGAAGAGAAAACAGGAAAACCATGACTAACATAAATTTTTTCATCAGATATTACATCTATTATTAATATTTTCTAATGCAATTGTAGAAATATATGGTGTTTCAATGCTTTTAGATCCCTTGAATGTTCAGATATGTTAAAATGAAATTAAGCTGCATTTTTCTCAATCACTCTTGTTTGATATGAAATATGGTTTGAAGTGACCACGTGTTCCTCATTCAGTGATTCCAGTGGCAACATGGTTGACTTTTCACTCAGTGAATTTACCTCTATATAAGACTTAAAGTTGATGTACAATAATTAATTAGTTTCTTAATTTCAAGTCTAACATTCACTTTCATGCATTCTGTCTACATTATAATTTATTTTTCTTTGATTAAAACAAATGTAAAGTAACATCTCTATTTTACATGCTGCAAAATCTAGAAATTTATTTCAGGGTTTTCACTGTATCTGCATTAGTTTGAAAAGACTGTATATTTTGTTTCTTTTTGGGTGACTCATGTAGCCAGTGTAGTGTAGAAATCAGAAACTGATTTATTTTTGAACAAAGAAATTGAAGAAATGTTTCAATAGGTTATTAGTAGTCTCAGGAGAAAAAGCAACATGTTAAAGAAATACATTAACAATACATAAGAGAACTTTGTATGGAAGACGATCTGTGTAAATTAAATTAAGCAGCATTGTATTGGTTTTGTGTTGCTCTACAATGCTTTAGTGGCTTAATTACCCATCAATATTTATAAAGCTTCTTCAGAATTTCTAATCCTTGAGAAATACAGGTTAAAAGCATTTAGGGAAAAATAGTGGAAATCTTGTGAACCTATTTGGGAGGAACAGTGAAGAAAAGATAAAATAATACAATGTTGCAATTTGAGACTTAATTTAGGAAGAATTTGCATGTGTAAATAATCTATTGGGAGATATGAAAATTCTTACTTTCTCTTCTGTGAACTATTTTTGAAACGTGAATATTGTATTCTTTTGAATCGGTTGTGATATCAGTCTATTTTATTTGACAGTAAAAATTCCAGATAGAAGAGAACCCTGACATACTGAATCAAACCTGTCTTTCTTATTCTAATATGTAACTCCTAAGTGGAAGATAAGGCCTTACAATCCTCATGGAGTTGGGAGAGTGATGACGATCATAATGGTATATTTGGTGAAGAAACCAAATGGTCACAAGAATTAGTGGGAAAGCACTAATCAAATCCTTGCCTTGAGTTTACTCACCATCAGTCTGTGATGATTTTGTCTGCATCAGACATTTCATAAATCCAGTTACTCATGGAGTCCAAGAGGGCATTCACTCTTTGCTATTGTAGGACATCATTTTGTTTGCCTTGTCCCAAACCTACATCAGTCCAATAAAAACACTATTGTATATTTACTGTCTGTGATGGTTGGTTTTAATGTCAACTTGTCACATATTAGTCACTTGAGTAGGGAACCTCAACTGAAGAAATGTCCTGATTGCCTTAATTGATGTGGGAAAATCCACCTCAAATGTGGATGTCACCTTTTCTCTGGCAAGTCAGGTATAAAAGGTCACAGTGTAGAGGGAAGATTACTTGCTTTTTGGTTGCTTGACTTACCTCTGGCCACCCAGTTAATTTAATTTACCTTGTAGCTGCTGTTTATAATTCCTTCTTTGATACCAGAACCAATATTCCCGTGATTTAGGTATTAACTAAGGACCAGGGAATCTCCAGGAACCTTACAGGTTTTCCATGCTAGATTAGAACTGCTGAGTAACCCAGTCTCAAGGACCAAGCAGCTACCAGGTTCTCAGCCTCCCCAGTGTGAGGCAGTTAGTGTGTGGACACTGAAGTCTGAGGCAACCTGCTTGAAGAGCTGAGCAGCTACCAGGCTCTCAGCTTCTCTCATTTGAGACAATCATTGCTACTATTTGAATGTAAGCAGATTTAATAAATTGTTTCTATACAAAGCATATATATATATATATATATATATATATATACACATATGTGTGTGTGTGTGTGTGTGTGTGTGTGTGTGTGTGTATTCAATCAGTTCTGGTTGCTTCGAGAATCCTGACTAATACACTGTTATTATTTTCAAAGAGACAGTAAGTTATGTGTCCAAACAGTCACAGTAAAGAGGTATCTGTGAAAATTCAAACAGTCTCGCTATTCCTTTCTATGAAAAATGAAGAACTTGCTCATCTACTTACTAATATGACACATTCAGCAACTAAAGAAGGTTCTGCATATATAAAGTATAGCAACTGTTAAAAATTTCAGGAAGGATGCAAAATTTTAAAATGACTTTGGAGGTCTAAGGACATACACAGTGGCAGAATGCTTGCCTAACATATGCAAAGCATTGTGTTTGATCCTGATTATGAGCACACAGTCAATAATAACAACAAAATACAAATAAAATAGTAATTTTGTATAAATCTCAGAGAAATAAACTTGAAATGTGATACTACATTGCTTGACAAAAATTTTGATAAAGTAATTAAGAAGCACGGGGTTAGACTGTGGAAGATTAAGGATGTGGAACCAAAGAGAGAATGAAACAAAAACCATTTCCCTTAAGAGACAAAGGTCAGTTGGTGATTGGAGTTCGCTATTGGCTCAAACTGAAGGATCTGCATTCCCTGATGGGGACATATCTGAGTAGATTGTTGAGTCCCTAAGGAATTAAATACACATCACTGCGTATCTAAAAGCAAATATCTCTTATTCTTTTTATATATAGTATTTTCTCTAGGAAGACAGTGAATAAGCATCTATCTTTCATAAAAGCGATTATACTTTCAAACTCTTTTGAAATAGTGTAGATTGAATATCATCAAAAAACAAGTGTGAAAGATCATTTTTATTTCCACTAATTTAAGTATTAGTAAATAAATTATGACTGCTAGTTCATAAAGATTTTCTGAGGTATGCAAATTTAATTTTATCCTGTATCCTCTTAGAATCATAAGAACCAAAGCCTCATAGACCAATATTGTTGCCCTTCTAGATTGACAGGAATGAATTACATTAATAAGGAAGGAGCCACATTTTCTCTGCTAAGGAAGGTAAGTTTTCTATGTATTTATAGGAATATCTTTCTTTATTTATATCTTGCTTATATTTAATTGTTTTATTTATGTGCTACTAATATCTAAGATGTTATATGTTATGAGTAGAAGTTGAGGTTTTTACCTAAATATTAATTTTGAAATTACTAAACAGTTTCTTCCCTTTTATATATAGGTATTCTTTTGTAAGTATACATCAAAAGAGAAAGTATTTTAAAATATTAACTTTGAGTAATAATAACCCGTTGTTAACTATTGTTAACTTACTGATGATTAGATCTCTAGAGCTGAATCATGTTGCATATTATAAAATTTTAAACTTCGACCAGCATCATCTGTTTTCCTCACTGGTTCCAGAAATGTGCAACCTATCCTCTATTTATGTGAATACAACTCCTTAAGACTTCACATATAGAAGACATAAGGGAACCTTTCTCCCTTAGCATCATGTATTATGCTGGCATATGGCCTTACATGGTGATGCAGTTCAGTGTTTTAAGAAAAGGTGCCCTTTTTGTTCCAATTTGAAAAATTCTGAAATTTAAGTGAAATTTCTAGAATTACCCTCTTGATAGTGAAGAGTGTTCAGAATCTCTGAACAGACTCTTCAATCTCTTCATCAGCAATTTTCTACTCCATGAACATTTATCAACATTTCTCTACATTTAGGAGGTTCTGTGTCAAAAGCAGTACCATGAATGTTCCTAGAAACAATGCTCACAGTTCCGCTTCCAGTTAGTCCATTTTTAGTAAGTATCCAGCATCAGGTTTCTGTAGTTAACTCTGCATCACAGTGTTGAAGCCATGAAGAAATGGGAAAGCAAATACTGTGTTAACTTTTCAAAGGAGATATATCCAATAGTCTATCCATGCCAGATAGGGCACTAAAACTCTACCAAGGAAATGATTTTTCTCAAGTCTCACTTGAAAAATAAATGAGTTTATTAGGCTCGTTTACAATAGCATGGATGACAGGTAACTTATAAGAGTGTGCATGTCTAATACCACTAAACCAGTAAAAGATATTACCCCAGCAATGAGGATGACATCTCCAAAGTTTCACAAGTAGAGTTCCCATTTAGTTAACCTTCCTCACTCTATTAAATCTAGTGCCTCAGGAAGCCATGAGAAATAGAAGCAAAATTCCATGCAGCTATGAAGTTAGCACAGAACAGAGTAGCTAGACTCTCTTGTGAGGATTTAATATCATTTTCTACCCCCTTTCCCTATGAGGAAATATCAAAAGACCTGAGCTTCAGGATCTATTGCTAGTTATCACAACTTCTCTAAATAATATGGTAATTGCTGTTATGATTTGAGTCCAGTATTCCAAATAATGGGATATGGGCAACTCTATCCTGGTCTATGCTATTTCACCCTCTCTCCTAAACTTTAGATATTATGTTATCATATGACAGCATCAGCCTTATCTTTGTTGGTGAAATTAACAATTAGCTGTTGTACTTAGTTTTTTTTTTAACTCTAAATGATAAGGAGACAGATAGATAAAGCATGATACAGTTTGAAGGATTCTTTCCTTGATTGTTTGATTCTTCTATATTCTTTAAGTTTCTTGTAGTAGAGGGTGGACTCAAACTCACTATGAAGCTTAGGATGACCTTGAACAGCTGGTCTTTCTGCCTCTTTCTCTAAAAGGCTAAGATTAGAGGCATGTACTCCATATTCAACAGTTGGTACTCTGATTTCGTGTTTCATTTTCAGAATTTTTCAACATATACCTCACATTTGTGGGAGAATATTTTCCACAGTTTTATGTTGTCCTCTGATTCCACTATTTTTTTTCCTATCTACAGATTCTCTTATGCAACAATGGATCTGGTCAATAGCTCTATCGTGACTGAATTCATTCTCTTGGGATTGACAGATCAGCCTGATCTACAAATACCCCTTTTTGTACTCTTTCTTTTAATGTATTTGATCACTGTATTGGGAAATTTGGCATTGATGATTTTAATTGTGCTCAATTCTCATCTTCACACCCCCATGTACTTTTTCCTCTTTAATTTATCATTTGTAGATCTCTGTTATTCTTCTGTGATTACACCCAAAATGTTGATGAACTTTATATTTAAGAGGAATGCTATCTCTTATGTTGGTTGTATGACCCAACTTTACTTCTTCTGTTTTTTTATAATTTCTGAATGCTATGTGCTGGTGTCAATGGCCTATGACCGTTATGTGGCGATCTGCAATCCACTCTTGTATACCATGACCATGTCCCCTAAGGTGTGTTCTTCTCTTATACTTGCTTCATATTTGATGGGGTTTTCTGATGCCATGATTCACACTGGATGTGTCGTGAGGCTCATCTTCTGTGATGCAAACACCATCGATCACTATTTCTGTGATGTCCTCCCTTTTCTCCAACTGTCATGTACCAGCACCTATGTCAATGAGGTAGAGATTTTCATAGTTGGGGGAAAAGATATCATTTTGCCTACTGTCATCATCTTTACTTCTTATGGATTCATCCTTTCAAGCATCCTCCAAATAAGGTCCACCGAGGGCAGGTCCAAAGCCTTTAACACCTGCAGCTCCCACATAATTGCTGTTTCTCTGTTTTTTGGATCATGTGGATTCAGGTATCTGAAGCCTCCCTCAGCTGTGTCTATCAATCAGGGAAAAGTCTCTTCAATCTTTTATACCATTGTGGTACCCATGTTGAACCCTTTAATCTACAGTTTGAGAAATAAAGATGTTATAGTTGCCCTGAAAAAAAACCTGAAGAGGAAAAAGATTTGCTTGTAGCTACAGCAAAGATATTTTCAGTGTTTAATATATACTTTCATCTGAGTTTTTACATAATATTTATAGTTGTTTCCTCAACATTGTCAAGAAAAATAAGTTCATATTCTTACTGATACTAAGCACATAGTTCCATAATGAATGGATCCAATGATGATTAAAGTGAAGATAGACTGCTAGCATTTCACTGAAGAGGACAGGTTTTATATTCACTTTAAATGAAATCTTAATCGGAAAATCTGTCTTATGCATATCATTCTTTTTTCCAACAGGCATATAGAATTTGTTGTTTTCCAATACCAGTATGTAATTGATACAGATACTTCTTCATTGAGGGATAAATATAGTCCACTTGCACTATACACTCTATATGTTTAATATTCTTTTTAGCCAGGTTATACTTATCCTGTGAAGATAAAGCTATGATTTCTAAAATGTTAATATATATTCATTATGAACAGATGTCTGAAACTTAGATTGCTTCCATATTTTCACACACCACTTAACTAAAAAAAAATTTTACATAGAATTTAGGTATACTAAAATTAAGTATCCTTTTCAGCATATTTATCATTGATGAAAATATTAAATGGAAAGGCAAAGTAATGCTTTTATTTTTTAATTTGAGTTCACCACTTTCTAGGTTTAAATTCATGAAAATGGATGCAATATTTCTACTTTATGATATTTCTGTACTTTGCTCCTCTTTGATCTATAAGTAGAGGAGATGGAAGATTTGATTTTCTCTTTTGTGGGACACTGAAAGTATGAAGAGTGTGGAATTTCTCTGGAGCTCGTACTGGCCTATGTTATATAATGCTAAGGAAAGATTAACTTCTGAAGGCAGAAGATCCTGGAAACAACTAAATCCCCCTATCAGTCTTGATTCCATAAGTTATTCCTTTAGGAATTTTAAGCTTTAGAAGATCATTTCAGTAGAAAGAGCAATGAGATTTAAAAAATATATTCTTTTATTGAATGTCTGTGCATTTTATGGAAAACATCTTAATCACCTTTATACCTCGCCCCCAGCATGCAGAATTTTTGAAAATATACTTCGATGGAAAAAAAACAAGAAACATTTATGACGGTCTTTTGGAAAGGAGAACATGGTAACTTTTCATGAGAAACACAAAAGATTGCAAAAGTAGAATTCTTAATCTGATGCCATTGCTCCCTTTAAGTACTTTCCTACTACCTTTTTTTGTAAAGGTAGTAGCATGCACTATTTTTTTCCTGTTTATCTGCTCTCCTGTTTTAAGAGTATGAAATCTAATAGAAGTGGTCTTTTGAATTGGCTTGGGATGTATTTCGTGGCTAAATTACTTGCTTGTGATTTTTAAGTAAGTGTCCACTCTCCCCCAGAAATGACTTACTTAGAAAACCTGAACTTGAAAGAATTTCCTTTTCTGTGTTTTGCTTTATATAAAAGAACTTGATACAAACCTTTTCTCTACCAAGTGAACATGAAACATGTACTTAAATAAGAATACATTGTATACTCTCTTTAGAACATCTGCAGGCATTGGAGGGTTGTGTTACCACTTACTAGATTTCATTACTAGTTCAAGTTACAAAGACTAAGTTAAAGGAAATCACTAGTCTTCCTTCTGAAGACCTTCTAATTGAAAAACAGCATGTTTCATTTCCTGAACCAATCCTCATCCTCATTACTTTACTCACACACTGTTAACTCTTGGAAAATTAAACTTTAAAAAATATGAATGTTCTCTTTAAACGTTAAAGGCAGCCACATTTGAAGAGCAATTCAGAGTGATTTAGTTAGCAACATAATCTCTTTAATGTATGTATGTATATATATATATATATATATATATATATATGTATATGTGATTTAGGTATCTGAAGCTTTCCTCAGCTATATATATATATATCTCAAAAAGTAACCAAGGCTGAGTATTTATATGTACTATGGAAAGATATCCCTTAATATTATTTTATCTAATATGAGAATGACAGTAAATAAAATATAAGAGAAAATATGAAGTTGTCAGTGCTAAGAATTACAGTGGAAGCCAGGAAATTTATATGTACCAGGAAACATGTTTCTACATTCATAGGAAAGCTTAGACTTTTGGGTCTATGATAGAGAATAGTCCTCCTAGGTAAGATAAGGAAGAAAGTTCCCTAACGAAAGCTTGCATTTTCTTAACTAAATCTCCCTCCAAGCAAGAAATTACTGTTGTTGAGAATTAGTGACTGCATCAAATTAGTGGGTTTGAGTTGTATATGTTTTTATTTACTCATCATCTCCATTTCTCCATTCCTACCTACAATGAATTTGTACTCTAATCATATAAATATGTACATGAGTGACTTCAACACCATTTTAGCAAAAGGTAGAGCATCTGTTTTGTTTCAGGAATACTGCTTCCTTTCTGTGCAGTTACACCCGGATACAGGGTTTCTCTTTTCACTCCCAGACAGGCTAGAATTTCCAGGAAGGATACCATATAGGTATCAGTTCAGTTATTTATTTGCTTACAATCCAGATCACTCTGATAAAAATATATAACACAAACCCAAATGTGCACACTTTTGATACTGTTTAACTTTTAAATAAATAGCAACTTCTTTCAATATGCCAACACATACAAAGCACAGTCAGAGAAAATATATATATGCATATATATTTTCCTTTACTACATTATAGAGATAAATTTCAAATGGCCTTAAGTTAAAATTACTCTGAATTGAATATATTGGCCTAATATCTACATAAAGTGCTAACAGGGAAATTTTCAATGAATTTGACATAATTTTTTTTTCTAGCTTTAGATTTCATTACTTTAGGCACAGCAATAGATGAAGTGAAAAGTTTGTCTGTTGCTCTTTACTGTACAAAATATGTACCTTTAAGCATTGACTCTCATTCTACATGTAGAAGATTTATATTCTGAAAGCAGGGTCTCTGTTTTCTTCAATGAGAGATTTTATATAACCACCAGCATCTTTTGAAATCTCTCCTAGAGAAAACTGAGTTAGCCATAATCAAACATCAGGAAGGATTCACATGCCATTCATACATTGCTCCCAGGAAGAATACTGGGTGGAGGTTCCTTGGTACCACCCTATGGGTCAGTCTCTGTGCTTCCCAAGGAAGAACTGAGAGTCCACTGTAAGAGTCAATCTTAGTTTAGTTTCTTAAATGATTGTCTTGATGCTTAGAGATACACTGATTTCCTCCAAATCACAATTAACAAGTGGTATACATATGAGTGAGAATTTAGATTTTCATTTAAAGCTATCATTTTTTAAAAGTATATTACATTGTATATTTTGAAAAAATAGTGCAACAGGAAAAACTGTTCAATATATAAAAGTACTACTGTGGCAATACTAAAATACTGAAAAATGCCCAGGAAGTACCTTTGATAGTTCATAATGTACAGCTTTACTGCTTGACTTACATGTGTGACTAAATCCCTAACTTATACTGGCCAACATAGTAAATAGAGAAAGAAATGACCTAGACCATCATTCTTAGCTGGGGTTCTTATTCAGTCCTGTGTTCAGCAATTAATTCTTCCATACACTGTCTCACTGAAATTCTCAGTGGTGTTGCAGTCATATCACCAGCTTAATGAGTTTCTTGTTTTTTACTTTGGATTCTCTGGTTTGGTCTCCTTCTTGTTTCCCAGTGTTTGTGGAATTTGTGTTCGGGCTTATCTACTTATTTTTCTTTGTTAATATCTGAATGTAGTATTTTGTCAGTCTTTTTCCCCTTTCCTTGACAATGTTTAATTTGACCAATTCTTTTTCTAATGAACTCGGGTGCTTGTATATTTTAATTTAACTCACTGTGTTTTTCATTTCCAAAGTTTCTGTTTGTATTTTTCTACAAATCTTAATTTTCTCATTTAATTTTTATATCTATTGCTTACCTTTTCATTAAAATGGCTGATTTTTTTTCAGCCATTTTGTTGATTCTTTTCTCTACATTGCCGACTCTCCTCTTCAGGTCCTGCATTGAGTTGACTTGTTTGCTTTTTCCCTGTTTGACACTAATTCTAATTCTGGTCAGACATGAACAAACATCTACTCACATTAGAACTGAAAACAGGATGCTACAAAAGTCCACCTTGATGATCTGATGAGTTTTCTTGGGATTATTTGCAGAAGCATAGGTGAGGAGTTTATTAAAGTAGCAGAAATGACTCAAGGACAGCTACAGTATCAAAGCCCACCCCTGCATGATTAACAGTTCACAAAAGCTGGAAGAACTGCACTGCTCAACTTGTAGGCAGGTCAAGAGTTGGTAGAGTGTCTTTTTCAGGTACACAGCTGGTCTCAGCCTTTTCTGGG
This sequence comes from Eospalax fontanierii, assembly GCA_035773235.1. NCBI lineage: Eukaryota > Metazoa > Chordata > Mammalia > Rodentia > Spalacidae > Eospalax > Eospalax fontanierii. The sequence continues at coordinate 27,652,881 of CM069539.1, read as the reverse complement.
CAGGTCAGCTTCTCGTAAGAGTGTCCCAGTAGTCCTTACTGTTTATGTGCCTACAGGGAGGTGGACCTAGTGAATCAGGTCAGTTTCATAGAGGTTATAAAATTTCAGGGTCATTTACTTCCTTAGGTTGAAGAGAATCCCTGTATGGTGGAATGTTTCACCTCCTTTTAAAAATGTTTTATATCTTAACAAGCCAGATAGTTTTATCTCAGAGCAAAATTTGCACAAAACATCCCACCCCATTTTTCTGGCTCTTGTTTATTCTGCCCTTACTTTTGTGATGATTGCTGCCACTTAGAGGAGGTAATATAAAAATCTTACTGTTTATTTTCAGTCCTACTGAGGTACCAAAGCCTCATAATTTTCATTTATTGCTTTGTCTCTAGACTGTGGTTGGTAGCAAATCTTGTTGTTATCTTTCGTGCAACAAAACACAATGGAGGGAAATGAAGTAGTAAATTGGGAATAGAAAAGCCTTAAAATGGAGACTGACCGTAATCATAATGCGTGGTCATAAACACAAAAACTGGAAAGCACCTTAGCCAACATTTAATATTAATCGACTCAAGCAATAGTGGTTGTTCTTACACAGGGACCTAAGATCTCCTGGAATACATGTTTTTCTCTAACTTCTCAGTATCAGGTATGAATTTCTCTCTGTGAAGCAGGACTTAAGTCCTTTCAGAAAGCATCTTCTTTCTATAATCACTTGTACCATTATTACATTAGCTGTCAAAACTTTATCTGGTACTTCTATCATGAAGCATGAAGTGTAGGACTCCTGAGTAGTAACTTGGACCTTAGGACTCCCTAGAAGCCTTAATAGCACTGTTTGGTCCTATAAGAGTGAGCCCACAAAGAGAGGCCATTTCTGGAACTGACCTAAGTTTATTTGTCCAAGTCCTATAACCAAAGAATGTGATGTCCTTAGCAATAGGATCTTACTTTCCCGTTTTGGAATGCAACAAACATCAACGGCAATAACTTTTAGTATTTTAGTGGTGTCTATGTCATCCCTGGCCACCAGCTCTTAGGGAGAGATCACATTCCTAACGCTGAGGTCTTTAATAAGTTTATGATTTCTGGGAGCATCTTTTTATATTCACAAGGTATCCTTATTCATTTTGTAGTATTTACAGGCCCAGGCCCTTGCAGAATTTTCCCATTCACCTTGTGTATACCAGCCAGGCCTCAGCCAATCAAAAAGCTTCCCTGAAGGATAGAATGATTCACCTCCCTTTAGAACATCCTGTATCTTAACAAGCTTCCCTCCAAGATACAAAGCTTTATCCTGGAGGAAGTTGCTACACAATAATCTTCAATCAAGGCATTGATGATGTGTATTTTTAAATTTTATTGAATCTTGTATTGCATACAGAATATCTCAATCGATCTTGATCAGCTTTATGCCCCTCCCCTACCAGCACCCACTCTATAGCCCCCCAACTGGAATCCATACATTCTTTCTCTGTGTTAAGGTTTTGAAATGCTCAGCTGGTATTTTAGCTAATTCAGTATGTTTGAGTTCGATAGTTGAATACTTACGATGTTTTTTTTGGACTCACGTCGTTTGTTTTGTTTCTTTTGTGGAGGGAGATAAAAGAGCATTAGGAGAATAGAATAACCATTAATGTATGAAACTGTCACACTAAAAACTTAAAATAATGTGGAAGTAACAGCAGTTGAGAATGCTGGCTTTTGTTATACACTTCTGTAAAAATTGTGATGATCATACTTGTTCTTTTTTTTCTTAATGAGATTTATTCTGGTTAAACAATTATGCTGATAATTAATTAAAGGCATAGAAAACATAAGAGGAAAGGAAAAGAAAATCAATAAGTAATTTTAAAATGGTCACATGATTGCCCTCTAAGTTGCTATGTTTGCTCATTCAATTTAAAAATCATTATGATTTAGTCCATTGAATAGTTATAACATAAAGGACCCCACAGAACAAGCGTGTTAAATGATGAAGATGATGTCATAAAAACTGTGTACAATACAGCAAAAATACCCTGGTCCTTCTGCAAGTCCTATAGCATTTCAATAAATAATGAATTTAGTTTTTGTCTTTGAAGATCAAACAGTTTTCTGAGTATATTTTTTCTTTTGCTCATGTGTTCTCCTTTGTATATATGCCCAGAAGCGAGACCTCTCTGTATCACAAGGTAATTCTAATTTTGATCTTTGAGGAATCCCTATGCTTTCCCCATAACTGCTGTATTAACATATGTCCAGGATATATTTGGGATAGAGAATAGGAAGTTTCTAGTTGAATTTGATCTGTGCATGTGGTGTGTTTGTATAGAAGTGTCACACACAACACTAACAAGGAGAATAATTTAATTAAAAACACATTTTAATTATCTTTACACATTACTCCACTGTTTGAGATGTTGATTGACTCTATATCTTGGGGAGTATGAATAGTGCCATGTAGGCATGGAATCACAGTCATCTCTGTGGTATACCAGCACGTTATTCAGACTGTATATCGAGAGATAACAATGCCTAAATCATATGATACTTCTCTTTTTAAGAATCTCAATGCTTATTTTTATAGTGAATGCAATACTTTACATTTCTTGCATCAGTGTGTTCAATTTGTTCATTTCTTTTATTTCTTTTTTTATTGTTAGATATTTTGATTGACTTTCTAATATTTCTTTTTATTGAATCATCATGTGTCTCATATAGAATATCTCAATCAATCTTAATAATATTCATATCCTTTTCTCCACTGGCACCTCCTTATAGCCCCCCCCCAAAGAGAATACATACATTTTTTTTTCATCTGTGTTAAGGCCTACTGTGTCAAGTTAGGTTCCCCAAGTGATCTCAGTGCAGGTTTATCCACTGACGTCCACTCAGCCTACCCACAGTCAGTCACTTTTGGAAGACTACGTCATCCCCACCCAACAGTAAATAGTTGCCAATATTTCTTAAGCAAAGGTTGGGGTCCATCACCCATTTCCCCAGTGCCATGCTGGGTTTTTGTTAATTGAATTTGCATGAATCTTGAGCAGGCCAAATAATTGCTGTAGTTCATATGAGTAGAGTCCCAGGAGCTTTTAGGATTTGATTTCCATATATTTTTATTATATTCAGGCCACTTCCCCATCTCCTCTGAGATCCACCAAACTCTTCCCTAACCTCTTCACTTCATGTGCTGTATTATTATTCTTAAGGTCTGTTCTGTCAATTTGCACTCTCTGAATGCTCATGGTTGTGGATATATTCCCAGGAATATGGAAAGCATCTCTGCTTCACATGCTTAAAGAAAGCTGATGTTCCTTTTCCCAGCAGCTATCAATTACTGATCATTTCCCAGCTTGGACTGGGGTTTTTGCCCACCCAGTCCACACTGGACTTTTGTCTGCCTTAGGCTTGTGAAGATTATGTCCATGCTGTCACAAGTGTTATGGATTCATATGTACAACTACTCTGCTGTGCCCAGAAACCAGTTTCCTTACAGTCATACAGCATATTTGACTCTTACAATGTTTTCACTCCCTCTTCCATAATGAACCTGGAGCCTTGGGGTGTGATATAGATGTCTGACTTAAGGCTGACTATTCCATAGTTTCTTGAATTTTGCACAATGACTAGTCCTGGATCTTGTTGTTAATCACCATCCACTTCAAGAAGTTTTTCTGGTAATGGTTAAGAGATGCCCTAACCTATGGGGTAAAAGAAAAAGTCATTAGTAATTAGTTTATTACTCTTTTTAGCATAGTAACAGTTTTTTCCATTATTGCCTGTGACCTGTGTAGCCAAAGGTTCTTGGCCCTCATAACAATGCCAGATATGGACTCTATCTTTCCCAGTAGGCCTGACATCCTATCAGAAAGTGGCACATAACATTTGGACCACTATAATACCGGTAGGCCTATCTTGCCAGGCCAGTCATTATTGTAGCTTAAGGGCTTCATAGCAAGGCTTCACAGCAAAATCTCACTCTGTCGCCCTTTCTAGCCTTGAACACATTGTGTAGCCTTGGAAAGTCTTAAACCTTGTAATTCTCTAGTCTTATCGTGCACATTGGCTTGCAACAATTGGATCACCATAACATCCAATCACTCATTTCGTGTATTCACTTTTGATGATTGCTATTCTGACTAGGATATAACAGAATCTCAATGTAGTTTTAATTAAATTTTGATGATTTTTAATAGTAATAGCAGTCTGTACTTCGTATTAGTCATTTATACTTCTTTTGAAGAGTTTCTGTCCAATTCTTTTGCCCATTAATTGAATTGAGCACTTTTTAGTATTCAAAATTTGGATTTTGTTTTTAAGTATTAATGTATCTATGTAATGAAGTATCATTCTATATATCTGCATTTTCCCCCTCTAATGACCTTTATATTATCCACAATAACCATCAACTGGAGATCAAATATGAAATCCACATTAGAATTTTGGCTGACTTGATCTCGTTGCATATTGTGTAGGCAGCCTCAGTTGCTAGAAGCTAATGGTTGTATTAGCCTTGTGATGTCCAGAAGACAGTATTTCACACCACTCTTCATCTTACATTCTTTCTGCCTCTCATAATGTTCTATGTGGCTTGCGTGGTAGGTTTAACATAGCTGTCACATTTAGAGTTGAGCTCTCAGTCTCTTATTTCTCAGTCTTTTGATCAATTATGCATCTCTCCAGAAAAAAGTTTCCATGACCAACACTGAGAGAAAGCCCAGGGCTATGCATAGAAGCAAAAATATTCAGAAGACAGATGGTTTTACTGTTCATCCTTTTTCTATATCCTACGCATTTATAGCTAGAAATGATTTCTACCATTTTATAGACTATTATCACTGCTAGTAGTTTACTTGGATATGAAGATGTTCTTTAATTTACCAAAATTCTATTTAGTGATATTTTTGAACATCATTTGATTTTTAAAATATTATTCTAAATGTTTGTGGGTTTTACATAATTGAGTTTGATGGTATTTACATAATCTCCCCTATATGCACCTCCTCTTACTGCCCCCTCCCTCAACATATATATATATATATATCTCCTCCCCTTCCCAGCACTCATAAGTTGCCAAAAGTTCTTTGAGTTGGGTTGGGGTGCCTTACTAATTCTGTATATCTGTGCTGGTATTTTGTATAATTTGAGATTGCATGAGGCATTTGTATGCTGTCATCATTGTTGTGAATCCATACATGTACCTGAATAGCTGTCTGGAAAATTGTTTTTTTGTGGTCATCAACCACCTCTGGCTCTTACAAATCTTTCTGTCCCCCTTCACAGGGATTCCTGAGCCTTGAAAGGCAGAAATTTGAAATAGGTGCCCTATCTAGGGACAAACACTACAGTCTCTTATTTTCTACATCTTGGACAACTGTTGCCTACTGTGATAATCATCCTCTGTTGAATGGGGATGCTTCATTGAGGAGAGATGACAGATGCATTCATTGTATGTGTAGAGGTTACGCTGTCACTTAGGATTGGGAATTTAACAGACACTTATTCTCTGTGGTTGACCGGTTGTGGAACTCTGTAATAAACTCCATCTGTTGCAAAAAGAAGCTTCTTTTTTTAATTTGAATTTTATTTACTTTTTATATTTAATGTGTATGAATGTATTGCCTGCATGTGTGTAAGTGCATTGACCCCAGAGGTCAGAAGAGGGCATCAGATCCCCTGGAACTAGATTTATGAACTGCTATTAGATGTCATGTAGATGCTGGGAAACAAACCCATGTTCCTCCAAAAGCAGGCAATGTTCTTAACTTCTGAGCCATCTCTCTAGCCCCAAAATGCTTCCTTGATGAGTGGTGACTGGTACATGTTTGTAAATGTAAAGATTATGTTGATAATACTAAATGCCTCTAATTTTAACTTAGGCACTTAGTGCTATAAACTTTCCTCTTTGGACTTTCTTCATCATGGATTTTAGTATGTTGTGTTTTCATTTTCATTCATAGTAGTTTTAAATGTTATTTTTGATTTCTCCCTTATTGAGTTTTTATCTAGCAATGTGTTTTTTGTTTTACATGAATATATACTTTCTATATTGCATGTTGCTGTTAATATTCCAGTTTATTCCTTTGTGCACAGAGGGAATGCAGGATCTTGTTTAAATCTTCTTTTTTGTTTTATTGAGATTTTCTCTGTCTCTACTATGTGGTATATTTTAGAGATAGTTACGTGAGTTTCTGAGAATAATCTGTATTGCTTACTGTTTGCATGAAATGTACTGTAGATATATGGTGGGTTCATTTGATTTATGTCATTTAACTACTGAGTTAATTTCATGTTTTTCTTGAAGAGCAGTTTTTGGTGACAATGAGATATTGATGTCAAGCAGTGTATCTGTCTTGTAAGTAATCTATAATTTATTGATCTAACAAAATTTTTAAATGGGGTTTTGTGTGTCTGTTTTTGGCACATGTCTGTTTAGGATAACAATAAACTTTTGAGTTACTTCTTTAATGTGAATGAAGTGTATTTCCTTTTCTCTTCTGTATAATAATGGAGGGATGCTGGATTTTGTTAAAGACCCTTTTTTACATCTTCTCAGGCAACAAATGTTTCCTCTATTTGTAGTATTTATGTAATGTTTATGTTTATGTATTTATATATGTTGAATTATTCCTGTATCTCTGAGTTTAAGCCATGTACTTGATGTGTACTGATATGTGTTTGAATTTGTTATGTAAATATTTTATTTTGGTAACTTGTGGGTCTATGCTCATCAAGGAGATTAGCTCATATTTTTTTTATTTAGTGGAACTTTGTCAGTTTTAGATTTCAGAGTAATACTGAGTTGTAAAAACACTTTTGTGATAATAACTAAACTTGCATTTTATAAACCTCTTGTGGTACATGGGTCTAAGTTATTGTATATAATCTGATCAAGTTCATGAAATAATATTGTATAATTTCAAACTACTCATTGCATATGAATTCACTGTGCTTAATATTGTATAATGTACACTGACAATTTTTTCAAAAGAAATAAGCGGCTGAAGAGGTGGCTCAGTGGTTAAGGATACTGGCTGTTCTTGCAGAAGATCCAGGTTCAAATCCCAGCACTCACATGGCGATTAATAACATTCTCTAACTCCAGTTCCAGGGTATCTGAAACCATCTTCTGTCCTCTAGGGGTACTGCAGGAGGACATAGGTGCACTTACAGACATGCAGGCACAACACTCATACACTTAAAATAAATAAAAAATTTACTAAAGGAAATGACACTCAGTGTGTTATGCAAACTCAATCACACAAAATAAGCACAAAACCGAGGATATGTGCAGAAGGCCGCAATTTTGACAAGGAACTATTGGCAACTGATCACTGCTGGATGAAGGAGAGTTGATCTTTAAGGCAGTAATGCTAGACAGGTTGAAGAGGCTCCAGTGGAATAGATCACACCAAGGAACCTTTGAGTTTACAAACTTGACTTCAAAGGCTGTAACATATATAACAAAATGCACAATGTTTTGTGGGTGGGATATAGGGGTGCAAATAGGGAAAGGGGGCTAAATATGATGGAGAAGTATCTTATTTATGATACAATAAAATCAATAAATATGTTTGAAAAAATAAAAATAAGCAATCCTCAAATTAGTGATGAGCCACAGACCTTCATTTGTTCACCATCCATTTTTCTTGTTTTGCTAAATATCATACACAGGACCTTGCCTGTGCTAGACAAAATTGGCCCCAGTGAACTATATCCTCTGTCCCTAGTAATATATTTGGTTTGAACTTTCCACATACATTCACTTAATGCCTAAAGAAGATTTCAGAATACATTACTTGTTTATGATATACGAAGTCTAGACTTCTATGTGCTGACTTTACAGGAACACTTTTCCAGTTCTCAACTTAGCATATTCTTATATTTTGATTCCAATTTTATTCTACTTTATTGTTTCGAGATTTTTGTTCGTTTGTGGATAAAAACATATTTTCTCCGTGCAGTCCTTGCTAGCCTTAAATGAATGAACTAGAATGCTATGCTTGACACAAATCTTATAAGAGTTATACTATATAATGAAATATATTGAGATAGGGTTGCCCACACAAAATCCTTTTGTAGTATTCAGATAGATGAATGTCCAAATCTGAGTATCCATGCACTGAGAACCAAACATAAATCACAGTAACAATGCACAGTGACAGTCAACAAGTGGGTTCATTTTGTGGATCAGTAGATATTACAAATGTATGTCCAAATAATCTCATGGATACCTAATAACTATCCAACTTTTATTTTGATAGCTGTGGACAAGTGCAATGGACAGCTGTGGATTTCCGCTTTTGTAATTTACCCTCTTTCTACCAGTAGTCTTTAGACAGTAATAATCTGACATTTTCATCATATATAAATATACATTAATATATTTATTATACTTTCAAATTATGATGAATTAATCTGGAATGTTAATAAATCCATGAACATTTCTACTCAGAACTGACATTTCATTGTTTTCCAGTATGCAGAGCATTTTAAACCATGTTTTATGTTTTTTTTATTTATTTAACCATATGGAATTGGAGCAATTAAGTGAAGGAGATGCTTTTTAAATGACCTTATTTTATAAAGAATAACTTGAAGTACACAGATTTTAATTAAACTATCCAAATTATCATTATAAGGATCAGAATGAGGGTACAAACACACTCTCTAATTTAAAATATTTATTGTCTTTGATGATGAGTGGAGAAATTTCTGACCCCATGACCAAGAGTTATGTTTAAGTAAAAGGGACGATATTCAAATACAAATATTATCAAGTGTTAGAAAAAATAGATGTCATGCAACACATCAAAATTGGTTTCAGAGGTCTAATGCAGCTGAGTGGTAGAGCACTTCTTTAGGATGCATGAATCCCTGAGATACATCTCTCCAACAAAATGTTTAAAATGTAAGAAAAGGCCTGTTGGTGTACTTCTTGAAAACATTTAGATGAACTAATAAAGAAGTCTAAAAGCAGACTATTGAACAGTGCTATTAAATTTGTGGGAACACGGGGTTGGTGAAATTGCTTAGTTGTTAACACTGTGGCAGAAGACCCGAGTTAGGCTCCCAGCACCTCTATAGCAGCTCACCACGAGTGCTAGGGCACTCAACACCCTCTTCTGTCTTCCGCAGGCAGTAGGTACACCCATAGTGCATATACCTCCCTGAAGACAAGCACTCATACATATAAATAAAAATATTTAAAAATTTAAAAAATCAGAACAAAGGGAAAAAGAACTCAAATAACGTACTCCCCTGAAGAAATGAAGGTGATTGGGAAAAGGGAGCTCACTCTACTGGCTCAAGTGCAGAGTTTGCAGAATCCCCAAAGACAAGGGCATACCTTACTAGAATTTAGTCCCTGAGGAACGAATGACAGATAACAGTCTAGCACATCAAAGCAGCTCCTTGCTCCCTTTGCATATCTGGTATCTTTTCCCTTGGAAGATAATGAGAAACCTTCAGCCTTGCTCATCACCAAATGTGTTTGCTATAAAACTCATGAAAATTTTGGCTGTTTCAAATAGCAATGTGATGAAAAGAAATTTTATTTATTTTTCCTTCTGTATTTCAAGAGATTACCAACAATTACAATAAACTACGATCAGTACTACAGAGAGATTTTCAGGGAAAAACTTAATTAATTTTATGCCGCACCATCTTAGTATCAAAGAAATCAAGCACTTTGAACCAGATATGAACATTCCAGGAGGTCAGGGGTATGTTACAATGACAAGGAAGGACACATGCTTTTTCACTAAGTAAGGTAAGTTTGGAAATATAAATTCCAACTCTTTGTTTTTTATTTAACACCTTTCTTGAGGTATTGCCAACATAGAACGATATAATTGAGATATGAAACATTATTTTGATGAGCTTATTCATAATGAAATGACCCCAAAATGGAGGCTAATTCACATATACCTCTCCACTAAGTAATTGTGTGTATGTATAAAGTTATGAGGATATAATTTTGTCATGTTTTCTGTTACCAATTCAGTTATATAATAGGTCATATTGAACTGTTGCAAACATGATGAATATTTTGCATGAGAACCTAATCCTGGTATACAACTGAACTTTTTAACACTTTGTTTAACATCACCTGATATTTTTTTTCTCTTTGTGGCTCCAACAAACTGTCTTATTCTCTGCTTGTGTGACTATAACAGCTTAGAACCACCTGTACTGGAGAGGTCATGGAGTATTTGCCTTTATGTGTCTGTCTTTTTATTATTGTGCTATGGCCTGATGCTGAGGTAAAATACAGCCGTCTAGGATGTATCATTATTTTCATTTTATAAAACTCTAAAATATATTCAAGTGAAATTACTACAAAGAGGTCCTATATAGGAGAATGTTTAGGGATCAGTACACACAGAAGCTACAGAGCTTCTATCACCAAGTTACCTCTCCAAAAAAGGTGCGTATCTAGTCCTAGATTTTAGTTTTCTTTCATAGCGGACAGTATCTTCACTATTCCCAGGCTCTGATTCTTTTGATTTCGGTTGGAAGCACTGTACACGTTAATGACTACTTTAGGAGTACCTGTTGTATTGACGTTTAACATCAGGATGCTAGATCTTCTCGTCTCTCAGGGAAGTGCTGAAGCAATGTAGAAATAATGAGATGAGAGATGGTAAATTCTGCACAGTGTGATTATCCCTGATGTTTCTGCCAATCACTTTAGACTATGACAGGGCTGGATTCAATTCTGTAAGTACTTATTGTTGTTCTTTAAAATACTTAGATCTAAAATAATAGAATAATGAGGGTGATGCCACTCAGTTACATGACAGCATGAAAGGTGTGTTTTCTGATGGTCATTTAGAGCACCAGCACATTCCTCACATTTGTGGAAAAAGCTGCTTTATCCTCTATTGCCACTCTTATTTCATGTTTCCCCAGGTGTCTTAGAGAATGAAGCTGAACAATCACTCACTGATAAAAGAATTCATTCTGGCGGGATTAACAGACCAGCCTGTCCTCCAAGTGCCCCTGTTTTTACTCTTTCTATTAATGTATGTGGTAACCACAATGGGAAATCTGACTTTGATCACTCTAATTGTGATGAATTCTTACCTTCACACCCCCATGTACTTTTTTCTCTTTAACTTGTCTTTTATAGACTTCTGTTATTCTTCAGTAGTCATACCCAAAATGTTAACGAACTTCACGCTAAAGAAGAATGCTATTTCTTACATGGAATATATGACTCAACTCTCCTTCTTTTGTATTTTTGCCATTTCCGAATGCTATGTACTGACAGCAATGGCGTATGATCGCTATGTGGCCATCTGCAATCCACTCCTATACAAAATTGTCGTGTCTCCTAGGGTGTGCACCTCCCTTATACTTGGTTCCTACTTCATGGGGTCTTCTGGGGCCATGATCCACACTGGATGCGTGCTGAGACTGACCTTCTGTGATGAAAACACCATCAACCACTATTTCTGCGATATCCTCCCTTTGCTCCAGCTCTCCCGCACCAGCACTTACGTCAATGAGGTAGAGCTGTTCATTGTGGAGGAAAAGATGGCATCATTCCCACTGCCATCATCTTCATCTCTTATAGCTTCATCCTTTCTAGCATCATTCGAATAAGGTCTACCGAAGGAAGATCTAAAGCCTTCAGCACCTGCAGTTCCCATATGATTGCTGTTTCTCTGTTCTTTGGATCAGGTGTTTTTATGTATCTGAAACCCTCCTCAACTGCGTCTATGGATGAGGGGAAAATCTCTTTCATCTTTTATACAATTGTAATTCCCATGTTAAACCCACTAATTTATAGTTTGAGGAACAAAGATGTTAAATTTTCCCTGAGAAAATCCTTAAGCAAGAAAAAATTCTGAATAAAAAATATTTCTATGTCTGCTGTTATAGAATCAAGATATTCTTCTGTATGGAATAAATATTTGGTAGCATCTTGTTTATATTTTGCATAAATTTTTAAAATATCTGTTTTTAATTTTGTTAAAGATTTTATTTCTTCATCGTTTGCATGATTGTTTTATTTTTACAATGTTAGCCTATTTGAAACCATATGCAAAAATTAATAATCAAGAAAGAGATCACAAAATTGAACAGAGGCTTGGAAAATTGAGAGAAGTTAGAAAAGGGAGAAAGAGAAGTGGAACAATGTACATACAGGATTTGTGTGTGAATTCTAAAAAAAAAAATTACTTAAAATGAATAGAAAAATTTAGAACATAAAAATAAGTCATTTATTTATTTTCTCACTGTTATATATACATTATCCCAGTATCTAATTAATAGTTCTGTCACTGATTAAATAGTACTCAACTGCCTGCATGGCATTGTAAATGTCCATTTTTATTGTTGAAATGAACTATATAATAGATATAATGACTGTGCTCTTTTCCTTTTTTCACTGAACAAAACTGTGTATCTTTCCAATGTCATTGACTAATGTAAGTAGATATCTGCATGACTGCTAAATACAACCTTTTTCCTGGAAACAAATTCTATAAAACACATGTGATTTTCTCACATGTGTTGTATTTTGCTTAAATAAATATGTGTTTTTATAATACAAATTAATATTTTACATGCATACTTTTCTGAAGTTCAGAGAGATCAGTGATTTATATATTTTTACACAGATACTTAAAATTCTAGAAATAAAAGATAACCTCTAAAATTCAAGCCAAAACATCCTTTGAAATAATTTACTATGTAATTCATTTAACTTTTTATTATTTCAATAAAATGAAATACAACAGAACATTTCTTCTTTGCTAATTGAATATCCTTTGTTCTTATAGGGGTTTCTGTTTTAAAATACTTTATTTATTATTTTTATTTTATGTGTAAGAGTGTATTGCTTGCATGTGTGTAAGTGCTCCTAGGTCATACAATGCACACAGAGGTCAGAAGAGGGCATCATATCTCCTGGAACTGTAATTACACACAATTGTTAGATGCCATATGGGTGCTGAGGACTAATCCTGAGTCCTCTGTGAGAGCAGCCAATGTTCTTAACCCCTTAGCTATCTCTCCAGCCCCCATCTTTTGGTACACCATCTGTTGCTTGTTTGGTAGGTTTTGGTTCTTGGGAAAAAGGGTGTTATTGTACCTGTGTAGTTAGTTAATTATTGACTTGCATTGGAGCTCATTTTTATTTTATCTTTTTATTCCAAAAACATTTGAAATCTTTTCAGGATCTTTTATTTAAGAGAGTGAGAGAATGTTTTATAGAAAAAGAGGATGATACTAACAGAACAGGGGTTTAAAAGACACATGGACAAGAATTAAGACAGCTCTTTGTGGAGACATATTAATTAAAATTTAAACCCTATTTTGATTTGACTCTATGTGACTATGCTATGATTCATGTCCATAGTTCAAATGGTTCTGCCATCACTTAACTTCTGTGGTGATTAGAGATATACAGATTTAGACGAAAGTTTAGGCATCATGAAATCAAACAAGTTATATTGCTTAGCTTCAATTCCTTGGAATTGAATATGCAAAAGAGCTTTATTATAGGTTTATGGTTTGAAATGACAACTTCTTCCTCAATCAAAGTTTCTATTATCACAATATTTTTTTTTATTTTTTAAGAGTTCTACTTATGAACAAGTTGAACCAAAATTTGCCCTCTGAAGAAGCAGAGAGTGCTCTCAACTGAGGAGACATTCCTAGTCCCCATTTATTTTATTTCCAAATATTAGAAATGTTATTAAAGCAAAGTTGGGTTTACTGTCTTTTCATCATGAAAATATATTTTTAGATAATTGACACTTCACCTTTAAATATAGATTTTCACTTTATCTGGAAGTAGCAAAAATTTTGGCAGCAGGGAGTTTACATTCTTCATGAGCAGATAGGTCATTACATTCATTAGATTTATTAATGTAGCTCTTCCCAATTTTTCTGAAACTCCACTAATGCCCTCTCTTCTAGATCTTTGGTGCTGCCTGTAGTTGTTTAACTGGTAGATCCCACAGGTTCTCTTTGTTGCCTTTCATGTTTGGTTTTCATTGTCTTATTTTCCCATGTTACAAATAAAATTGTTGAGTACATTTTTATTTCATTATAATAAAAGCCATCATTTCCAAATAATAAAGCAATAATTTTTAAACTCTTTTTTTGTGGTAAATCCTTTTTTATCAAACAAAATATTGCCAGAGTATGTCTTTCAAATCATTTCCTTTCTACATGATGGACTCTACTTAATTACATTCTATTCTCAGTTCTCCTTGAGTTCTTTGAAGCTGACACTTCACTACTGCCCATATGGAAATCACTTTAACCATTTTACTTATCCTCTTCTCTGATTAGTCATGTTGAATTTCAACAATTCAAGAAAGAGATTTTTTTTCTGTAATCAAGAACTTAAGGCACAGAGATATTAATTTGTCCAAATTATCATATAAATTTTATAGTCGGGATATAAGCAGACTCTCTATAATTATTGCCTTTGCTATAATTGTTGACCCCATTACTCAATTATTATGTTTAAATAATAATCAGGATACTTAAACCCAAATTTCTACTAACGACAGGAAAATTTACATGACATGACATACATTGAAAGTGATGTGGGTGGGGCAGCAGATGTAGCTTAGTGATAGAGCCCTTGTCTGGCAAAAAAGAAGTTCTGGGATTCATCCCTAAAACATAAAACACTAGCATCAGTAATTGAAAAGTGAAGTCATGGTATCATTTTCCAGTATCATAAAAAATAAAGTAATTTTGAAGAACTCTGGAGAGATGACACTTGAAGCACATTACCATTTTCACCTAAAAATTTCAGATAACCCAGTAAAGAAATCTGAAAGGTAGACTCTGTTAAATTTTGTCATTAAAAGTGTGGGAACAAAGAAAAAAATCGATGAATTTCCCTGAAGAGATGAAGATATAAAGGAGATGTGTAGAGATAGTGTAGAGATAGTAGCTTCCCCAAAGAGAAGGCTATTCTTGAGTATAATTCAGAGTCCCTATGGAATTACAGACAGCCAAAAGCCAAGAATTTCAATGCAACAGTCTTATTTACTTTCTATATCTCATACTTTTCCAATTAAGATAATAAGAAGGCATGAACATTGTTCATAGCCAAGTATATACTGTTGTTAAGTACTTGTAAATAAGTTAGCTGTCTTATTAAGGGGTGATGTGATTATAAGAAGCTCTATTTGTTTCCACTATCCAGGATACTAGGTGAAATCATAAAAATTATATTTAATAGTTCAGAAAGATTTCCAGGAAATAAGAGAAATGAATTTTGTGATGCACCCCTTTGGAATCAAAAAAATAAAGGCCTCTCAATTGCTTTTCTCATTACAAGATGAGAAGGGTAATTAACAGTAGCAAGGAAGCATCCATATTTTCTGTAATAAGTAGGGTGAGTGTGAAAAAAGTTCAAGTAACGTCTGGGTTTTATTTAACATGTTTCTAGATATTATTAGCATAAAATAGTATATATGAAGAATACAACTTCTTATTAAGACCAATATATTTATTTTTAAATAACCCCAAAATGAAGCTAATTCACATATCTTCTATATGTCTAAGCATGTATACAAATAGTGAAGATATGATTTTAAGATATACTCTATTAACAAATACAGGTATATATGATATTGTTTACTGTTGTTAACATGATGAACATTTTACCACCAGAACTTAATTGTAACTCATAAGTGAACTGTCTAATATTTGACTAGCATTACCTTATGTTTTTCATTTTGTGATTTTTATCAAACAATGCCCCAGTCTCTTCATATATGTACATAGCTGGTTATTATCACTCATATTGGTGAAATCATGTAGAATTCTCATTCAGTGTCTGGAGTATTCTGCATAGGTAATTGCCTGAGTTTGAGCTGAAGAACAGGATTCTAATATGTGCCATCTTTTTCATTTTTATGTAATTCTAGGATAAATTAAAGGGGAGTTACTAGAAAGAGATCCTTTAAGCAACAGTGGAGAGTATTTGGGCATCAATGTATGAGAGGACTGCAATGATTCCATCTACAAATTCTCACTCTAAGAAGCACGTAGAGTCTTAGATTTTAATATTTTCCATAGAAGGCAGTTTCTTAATCATCCCTGAGCTCTGTTTTGTTGTTATTTTGTTGTTGTTGTTGTTGTTTATTGTTTTGGATTTGAAACATTGCTCATGGTTCCAACTTCCCTGAGAGTCCAACCTGCATGGCTGTTGAGCATCTGTATGTTACTGCTTCTTCTTGAATTCAGGAAGGGGCTGAGGCATTGGACAAATGATGAGGTGAGAGAAGGGAAAGTCTGCACTGCGCCTTCCTCGTTCTATCTGGAATTTCTGTCAGTCGTCTTAAGTTATGACAGCACTGGGCTCCATTCTGCTGGTGGCTGATGACTTTCTTTAATGTATTTATCTTTAAGATTATAAAATAGAGAGATGATGTTACTTGATACCATAGCAACCTAAGTGATAGGTTGTCTGAATTCATGACGGCCTTTTAGACACACAGTTTTCAGAAAAGCTATTCTTGGAAGCGCTCCTTTGTTCTTTATGTGATTCTAATTTTCTGTGTCCACAGATTTCTTAGAAAATGACTCTGTACAACCACTCTTCTATAACAGAATTCATTTTGGTGGGATTAACAGACCAGCCTGGCCTCCAGGTACCCCTGTTCTTGCTCTTTCTGTTAATGTATATGATAACCACAATGGGAAACCTAACTTTGATTATTCTAATTGTGCTGAATTCTCATCTGCACACCCCCATGTACTTTTTCCTCTTTAACTTGTCCTGCATTGACAATTGCTTTTCTTCTGTGATTATACCCAAAATGCTAATGAATTTCATATTCCAGAAGAATATGATCTCTTACACAGGATGTATGACCCAAGTCTACTTCTTTTGTTTTTTAATCATCTCTGAATGCTATATGCTGACAGCAATGGCGTATGATCGCTATGTGGCCATCTGCAATCCGCTCTTGTACAAAATTGCCATGTCTCCTAGGGTATGTTCCTTTCTTATACTTGGTTCCTACTTCATGGGTTTTTCTGGGGCCATGATCCACGCTGGATGCATGCTGAGGCTGACCTTCTGTGATGGAAACATCATCAATCACTATTTCTGTGATCTCCTGCCTTTGCTGCAGCTCTCCTGCACTGACACTTTCATCAATGAGATAGAGATTTTCATTGTTGGAGGAAAAGACATCATTGTTCATATTGTTGTCATCTTTACCTCTTATGGTTTCATCATATCCACCATCTTTCAAATAAGGACCACTGCAGGAAGATCTAAAGCCTTCAGCACATGTGGTTCCCACATAGTTGCTGTTTCTGTGTTTTTTGGATCAGGTGCATTTATGTACCTGAAACCTTCCTCAGCGGCATCTATGAATGAGGGGAAATTATTTTCCATATTTTATACAATTGTAGGTCCAATGCTGAACCCTTTAATTTATAGCTTAAGGACCAAAGATGTTAAAGTTGCCCTGACAAAATCCCTAAACAACAAAAAACTGTTTGGAATAAAAATTGATTTGTGTGATTTTAATTAAAACATCAAGAAACTCTCTTGCTTTGAATATTTGTTTGCTGGCTACTTATCCATATTTCTTTCTTACTGTAGTGTAAAATATTTGAAAATGTCTATTTTTGGTCATTATTTTGTAATATGTTTTATTTCCTGATTTGTATGATTTTTTTCCTTTATTCTTTCTGCTTTTAAATATTAAGAGATCACTAATTCAATCATTTAATTTTTGTTTTTATAATAGACATTATTCTAGAATAAAGTTTATGGTGTTCTCATTAATGAAACAATATGCATTTCCAGTTTGCAATCAGAAATGATAGTTCTAATTTGTCACTTGTTAGGAAAGTTGAATTGGTTGTCATGACTTTTCTCCTCTCTTTTTCTTCCACTTGACAGAAATATGTAACTTTCTGTTGTCAGAGTTTAATAAAAGTAGATATCTCCACATTGACTGTTAAATTCAACCTGCCTTCCAGGCAGAAGTACTTTAGTATAATTTTTTTTCTCTTCATTTGTGCTCTTTTTTTCCTTTTTCAATAAATTGATGTCTTTTAGAATGCATATATATTCTTTTCAGATGTTTCTGCAGTTCTCAGGAGACCAATAATTTATTTACAGATTTTCACACACAGTTAAGCAAAAATTTTATAAAAAATTAGTGTCTTGAATTCAAGTCTGCCCACCTTTAAATATGTTTTCTATGACTTCATTTTATTGGTTCTGTTTCACTAGAATGAAGTATGATGTAACAGTTCCTCCATGTTATTTGACTGAACCTGGTTTCTGTACTTTTTTTTGGCATAACACGTCTTGTCCGGTTGGTTTTATTGTTGGGAAAATGGATGCCTTTCACTTCTGTGTAGTGGGGAGATTATTGGCTCAGTTGAGAAATCACCGTTTTGTGTTGTTCCTAAATCCAAAGGATTTACTTCAAAAAATTTCATTTTGAGGATCTATTAGTTGACAAAACAAGGTTTGGGAGTGAATGTAACTAAGAGACAGATCACAGGTCAAATGACACAAAGGTAAGAAATAAGTCATCTCCATGTGGAAAATGATTAATGAAAATAAACCATGTTTTTATTCAATTTTGTAATGGTCTATAGTGACTTATCACTATAATCCATCCATAATTCATAAAGTTTTTCTAGAATTATTATCTATACTAACATAGGTTAACAACAATTTCCAGGATGTTAAGTACTTTAAAATCGAATGGAGGAGGTCTATTGTCTCTAGTGCTTGGTTTTTGAATGTATGAAATGCCTAAATTACTTTAAAATATTTTATTTATTATTTTTATTTTACACTATGAGTGTATTGCCTGAACTAATTTTTTTGGAATTATTTTTGGTATGAACAAATACATTCTTAAGTAGAGACCTCAGTCTCCTTCTCATCCAGTAGTCTCCCGTGCTCCTCACAGCACAGTTAACCAGGTAGGCAGTCTGCAACACCCTGCCAATACTCCAAAGTCCTGCCTCTTCTGTTTTCCAGGGATTTTCTACCTCCTCCTGGTCTTTCTCCCTTACTTCTCGAATCAACCTAATCCAGTCTAATCCCCATCAGGGGTTCTTAGAACATCCAGGAGGTCAGGGCCCCTCCCTCCATTCAGGAGAGGAGAGCAATCACGGGACTGACGTCCTTCTCTGACCTCCACATACATGTACATGAGTGCATGCACTTGCACCTTCAGGTGCATATGTCACACATACACAACACAACACACATATCAACACACAGAACTTTACTTAAAGTTACACAGACACTCTAAAATAATCCTAAGTAACTGTTAGTGTCTATGATCATGACTAGATCTCCACCAAGTACATGTTCTATCTACATTTCGTCAGTTTCATTTCACTAAGCGTGCAATATACAGTCATATTTCAACCTTGGAATTTGTTCTTTTCTCTTGAGTGATTCATGAATTCATCTAAGGCTCTGGGACACATTATATTGCATTCAAGAATGTCATTTCATTTTCTTTTCTTTTTGGTGGAAAAGGGATTACGTTTTAAAGGAATACTAGTTAGGTAATAATTTCCTTGAATTAGGGATGGCTTTTTTTAAGCAAAAAGCATTTGAACTATTTTCAGGATCTTCTATTTAAGAGGGTAGAGGTTGTGGAGGAAACGAAACTTAGGCAGAGGTCATCTGTGCCTACAGGATAAAGTGAGATGTGGTAGCACAGAGACAATGTCAAAAATCACATTATAAACATAAGTCTCTAAATCACCATGTGTCTTTGTATAATACTGGATTTCACTGTAAGAGCATGGTTGAGGTTTAAATAGAGGTTTGAATTAGAAAGAAACATATATGGAATTCATCCTATTTACTTCTAGAATTATCAGTTTCCCTCTGGCTTGTACTTGGTCATGGCCATTCCACAATCAAATTCAATCCAAGTTACTAGCAAACTTTATTTCTCACATTTAACTAGAAGGGAAAATGGCAACCATTTTCTATTGTAAACCTGAATGTATCAGATTTGTGGCTGATCTTCAATTGTGGCCTTACAAGTTCAATAGTAGAGCTGATCCCATGGTTTCTGGTATAATTGCCTTCCTGATCATTTTAATTACTATTTTCACAAAATAAAACAAAACTAGCAAAACAAAGCCACCTTTTAGAGAATTCTTCCTCTATAATTTCAATGATGTGCTAAAGTCTTGCACAAAAAGTGTGATTTCTGGAATCATGGTGAGAAGGCTCTGGGAGGCAGGAAACCCTGAGGGATGGCGACCGAAGACATTGGCAAGGCAAGAGTCCTGAGAAATCTGCTAAGGAGAACTGCATTCAGAGAAAGGAGCCAGCCCAAGGAGAAGTAGGTTACTGGAACGGCAGAGACAGGTAAGTCCTTTAAAGTCTCATGAGCTAGAGAAATGGCTCAGTGCTTAAGAGCACAGACTGCTCTTTCAGAGGACCCAGGTTTGATTCCCAGCACCCACATGGTGCAAACAATCTTGTATAACTTCATTTCCATGGGAAACTGACACATTCTTCTGACTTTCATATGCAATGAGGTACACGGGTGGGTGCACTTACATTCATGCACACAATACAGTCATACATGTAAAATTAAAAAATAAATAACATAGTTTAAAAAAATAACCAAATATCTCAAAAGGAGACATGGAATATTAAGATTTTGTACTTGCTCTGATGGGTTTTGGTCTTACTTTTCAGTCCAGTATTTTTTCATGGGAATGCATATTGTGTGCTATTATGAAGTATGTCATCTACTTTTATATTTTAGTCTCAATAGAAACTTTAACCTTTGGCCTAATGAACAATGTTGAGCCTGTTAATGATAATGAGGACTTTTAAAGGTGGAGTAAATTATTTTTGAGTTGCAAGTTGGTCCTGAGTTTATGGGTTTAGGGAGTGGAATGTGGTGTTTTATATGAGAAATGTCCCCTATAGGCTCAAGTTTTTGAAAACATGATGGCCAGTTTGGGAAGGTCATTGAAGGGCTGGGGATGTAGCCATGCTGGAGGAAATACGTCATTGGGCTCAGATTTTGAGAGTTCGTAGCCTTCCCCACTTCCAGATTTTCTCTCAACTTCATGTTCTCAGGGGAAGATGTCAGATCTCACCTCCCTACTCTGGGGAAGATGTCAGCTCTCACATCCCCGCTCTGACTCCCACCACACAGAGGATAGCTTTATGTAGTACATGGAAACTTACTTGCTCGCTTTCCTTTCATAAACTCCACATAGATAACTAGAGATTAGGTGGTTAGCTCAGGTAAACTGACTCCTTTTTAGATTTGTCATCCTTATATTTTATAAAATGCATTTACACTTTAAAGTCAATTTAATTTTTTATATTTTTCCTTTTTTTGAGGTTTTCATACACATATGAACATCTAGCTTTTCTCATGACCCCACTCCTCTTTCAATTTCTTATCTTCTTTTTTTTATTATTTTTACACACACACACACACACACACACACACACACACAATGCACTAAATCCATGCATTGGTACTCTTGAGAACATACGTTTACTGATGTCCACATGGTAGATAACTTATTGTCAGCCACAACATCCCTGGAGAAAACCGATTCTCCCTAACTTTTCACTCATACATTCCCTTTAACTCTCCATTTAGAGATGGGACCCAACAGACTTTCTCCCATTCCCAACAACATGTCGATTTGTATTGTCAATGTCCAAATCTTGTTAGACAATCATATTTTGGAATTCCACGGGGCCAGCTACCCTATCATAGCTAGAATGCATTATCTAAGAGCAGATATCCTGTTCCTCTGGTTCTTGTCATTCCAGCACTTCCATGGCATTTCCTGAGACTTAGGTGTGGGGTTTGCATTGTACATGTATCAAAAAGTTGGGGCACCCCACAGTCACTTCTCTGCACTTTGACAAGCAGATGACTGTAATCATCTCCATCTGTTACCAAAAGAAGATCCTTTGATAAATGTTAAGAGCTCTACCTAGCTGTGAATATAAGAATACATATTAAAATAGAGTAAGAAATTATATTGGTTCAAGAAAGTGGCATAGTAGGTAGATTCTTCTCTAGCATCTATAACCTGCCTCACCATGTGTACATGGCTATATTTATATTACCATGCATGGATTCCCTCCTGAAGTCCAACTATGTATGGCATAAAGCACTGTGGGTCTTAGCCAGGCCACCTGCTGTGAGGAATAAGGGAATGGCTTTTGTGGACATGGTGCTCCCGGCCAGGCATGACACCAGCTTCCAGCCTGCACCTGGATGACCTGCCTAAGAGACAGAACACTAGTGGCTGCAGTCAGGAACCACCCCATATGGCGATCGACTAACCAAACTCACAAAAACCCTTGCACTTCCTTGAATAAACGAGTTTGCTGCGGCTCGCCCTCTGCATGCTTTCACCCAGCTCCCAGTGTCTGTGTTTTAACTCCATGCCTCTCACTCCCTCTCAGCAGAGACCCTGCATCCCACTCAGGCCTGCCCTGAGCAGAAGGACCCCAACAGAACTATACAGCCGTTAATTAATTACATGATAAAAATGCCAGCATTGCACCAATAAAATATTTTGCCATAATGGTTATTGTTGTAGTTCATAGGTTTTACAACAGGGTAAGATCATTGATTAGTTGTCTCCCTTGGTAGCTTACATAGTACTTTCTGATACTATGAGAGCAGGTTGTCAGAGGGGAGAATTCCAGGTCAGTTCCAGATCAGCTACTGTAAGTCCCGTGTCCTAAATATGTGGTGTCTTCAGCAATATGGTTTTACCTTCAAGTTCTGGAAGGCAATCATGAACTGTGGCAATAACT
The DNA here is from genome assembly GCA_035773235.1 of Eospalax fontanierii. NCBI lineage: Eukaryota > Metazoa > Chordata > Mammalia > Rodentia > Spalacidae > Eospalax > Eospalax fontanierii. The sequence continues at coordinate 27,630,098 of CM069539.1, read as the reverse complement.
TTTATTATTTTGGAGACTCTTACCCACAGATCAAAGAAATATTTTCCATGTCTGGTACTGGAGTTTTTGTTTGATTGCCTTCGACTATACACATGCACTCAAAGATACATTTAACATGTGGTTATAGGCAACATTATGTAATTTCATTATAAAATTTGTTTTCATGTGTGTGTCTGTGTGTGTACACAAATGTGTGGAAACCATAATTTAACATCAGGTGTGTGCCTAAATTGTTCTCTGCCTTAATTTTTGAGTTAGAGTCTCTCACTGAACTCAGAATTCACCCATTTGAGTAGACAGCTTGTCCATCAGGCTCACAACACTCCCCTTTATGCTTTCCCAATGCTGATGTCAGAGGTATATGCTCCAGCAACCAACCAGCTTTGCACATGATTCTGGGAATCTGAAATCAGGTCCTCATTTTAGGGTGACAAACTCTGTAGTAATTGAGTGATTTCCCTAACCTTCTTCTTCTGAAGATAGAACAGGCTTCATGTGTTTATGGTTAGTTTATTAGTATCTTCCAAATACATATTACTGAAGGGAAATTGCATAAGGTTTTATATATATATATATATATATATATATATGTATATATATATTATATATATACATATATGAGATTATTGCTGATCCCAATTAGGAATCACTATTGGAATGGAAAAATGGCTCAGTAAATAAGAGTAATTACTACAAAAGATTGAGGATCTGAGTTCAATCCCTCCTAATTTAAAAAGTTGGGTTTGGCCCAATCCATGCCTAAAGATTGCCATCCAAAAGCTGGCCATTGGGGAGTTGCTATGGGAGGCTTGTTGAGGGGTCATCACCCTAATGCCAGGTTCAGTGAGAAATCCTTTTCAAAGATATAGGAGAGAGCAGGACACTTGACATCTTTCCTTGGCCTCTGTCCCACCCTTATTCACATGTGCACATATACCACATTAATTTCAGCTGGCTAAGTCCTTACCAAGCAAGCATGAGGACCTGAGTTTAATCCTTTGTACCCAAGTAAATATCATGTAGTGATGGGGCATGCACTTGCAATCCTAGCACTGGTGAAGAAAAAAAGATGGTTTCTGTCCAGGCTCACTGAACATGCTCACTGTATCAGCCATGCACAGATCACAGTACCCTGTCTTAAAAAACAAGAATGATGTCTCCTGAAGAACATCATCTGAGGTTGACCTTTGACCTCTACATGCGTGTACACAGTTGTGCACACAATATACACATCCACATATGTGCATATACACATATACAAACTCATGTCATGTCTCAACATGGACATTATGTCAACAAAATTAGTTTTCAAAGAGTCTGATTATAGGTTCATTCATAATTTACCTAATATACCCTATAACTGTCTTATATGGCCTTATCATAGTGGCCTAGGGATGTTTCTATTACTCTCCCTATTTACATTTTTACATTGATGATCTATAGCACACTGACCAAGTGACTGATATGCGTAACGCCCTGTGCAAGAAGCTTTGCTATTAATTCCTCTTTCAGAATACTCATTTCCCAGTCTTATAAAACACACGTTGGTGGCCAGAGAGCTGGCTCAGTGGTTGTGAGTTCTAACTGTTCTTTCAGAGGACCAGGGCTCAATTAACAACACCCATATGCCAGATAGAATCCATCCTTAACTCTAGTGCAAAGTATCTGACACCTCTTTTCCGGCCTCTGTAGGCATTGCATGACATGAATGTACTTACATAGAAGCAGGCAAAGCACTCATACACATAAATATAAATAAAACAAATATAAATTAAAACACACAGATTTTCACCTACGATGGTTCTAGATATGGTACGCACCACTTCAGGGTCAAAGTTAGCTCTTTCAATGCTCTCGTCATCACTCTCGGGCCAGTGGAAGATGAGAGTGAAACTCCACCTAGGTGCAGATGCCAGGGACAAAATCTAGGAAGTCATTGCAGTGCAGTCAGAATGAGGAATGGAAAATGAATGGAACTGCAATCAAGAATGCATACATGAATGTTTCTGGCATGTTGGCAATAGTCAATTCACATGGCAGCAGGGTTCTTAGATGCTACTCAGCATTACTAATTATTAGGGAAGCAGGGAATTAAAAATCAAAATCACAATGAGATCTCACCCCACACAGTTGTTCAGAAAGTTATTATGAAATAGAAAGGAGAGAGTTGCCAGAGTATGAAGAAAAAGAAGCACTGTATGTTGTTTGTAAAAAATGTAGATTGTATCCATTATAGAAAATTCTACGAAGATTACTTAAAAATTAGGTCATGGTGACTGAAGAGATAAGCTAGTGGTTAAAAGTACTGGATGCTCTTGCAGAATATCTATGTTCAGTTCCCTGCACCCCCATGGCGGCTTACAGTTCACCAGTTCTAAAGGACCTGATGCCTTCCTCTGGTGTCTGTGGCCATCATACAAAAGTGGATACACTTATATACATGTATGCAACATACACATACACATGAAATTTCAGTATTTAAATAAATAAAATTATAACAAGGCTGGTACATGAAAGCTAGCCATAAATCAGATGCTAGAGAGATCATAGACCCAAGAGAAGAACATTTGACTATCATGTTGTTAAAGTAATATAATTTCCAGCTGCCTTCTCTATGCTTATCTTTATACTCATAAATAAGTACACATGCCACCCCTCATCAAAGAAACCTCTTTTTGCATCTGACAGAGGCTACTAGAGATGTTTGTAACTTGTCAAAATGCAGATAATAAGTGACCATGAAATGCTCAGCCCCACATGAAATATCTATAAAATAACACTCATGGTCTTGGGAACATTCTAGAAGAGTTGTCAGAAACTTTGTAAGAGCCTAAAGACCAGAATGACTGCTAGTCAAGATAAATATGTTATACACATAAACACTTGGCAATATGGCAGCCTGAAAAAGACCTGCAAAGACCACACCATGCACAAATAAATGAAGGAAAATTTCCCAAAGGCCCCACATGTAGACTAAGAGCTAAATACATCAGCTGCTGATGAAGAAGGGACAATCAGCTTTTTTCAGAGACAATTCTAAGTGGTCAAATCTAACAAATTAATATGAGGACAACAATAATTGTGTGTGTATATATATATATATATATATATATATATATATATATATCCAAAATATAGGCGAATCAGTCATGGATTTGAAACAGGTTGAGGGAACGCACAGGAGGATTTAGAAGGGGATATGGATGGGTGGAAATGTTTCCAACACAGAATGAAATATTCAAATAATTGAAAAAATATATTTTAATTTCAAGTCTTTTTATTTCTTTTTATTGAATCATTGAGTATTTCATACAGAACATCTTAATCAATATTAATCATCTTTAATATCCCCTTCTCCACTGGCACACCTCATAACCCCCCCAACTGGAATCCATACACTGTTTCATCTGTTTTAAGGTCCATTGGTTAAAGTAGTATAACTACATGTTTCTCAATACATGCTTATCCACTGAGGACCAGTCAGCCTATTCAGAATCCCTTGTTTTAAGAAGATTAGCTCATCCTCACCCAACCATATTCAGTTGCCAATATTTCTTCTGTAAAGATTGGAACCTACTGCCGTCTATACCTCTAGTTCTATGTTGTGTGAGCCTTAGGTGTAGAGGTTGCATTGTACATTTGCAATTCAAAAACAATGAGTGGTGGCCAGATTCCATCTGGTAGAAAAGAAGCTTCTTTGATGAGTGGTGACAAGGATACTCGATCACATATAAGGGTTTAGTGCTAGCATCCACAAATGAGGGAGCACATATATTGTCTGTTTTTCTGAGTCTGTATTACTGCACTTAGCATAACAGTTTCTAATTCCATCAATTTCAGTGAAATTTTCATGATTATGTCTTTTTGAATCACTAAGTCAAACTCCATTGTATAAGTGTATCACATTTTTATTAGCCACTTGTCAGTTGTGGGGCAATTAGGTTGCTTCCATCCCTTAGTTATTGTAAAGAGCGACCACAAACGTGTATGTACAAGTATCTCTGCAATACGATGAGTTCTTTGGGTATATACCAAGTAGTGGTATGACCGGGCCAAATGGTGAGTTCATTTTTAGTTTTTTAAAGAGTTCTCCACACTTCTTCCCATAGAGGTTGCATGAGGTTACAATCCCAGCAGCAGTGAATGAGTATTCACCTCTTCCTATATCCTCTCCACCATATGGTATCATTTGTTCTCTTGATCTTAGTCAGTCTGACAGGGGTAGATGAAATTTTAAAGTAGTTTTCATTTGCATTTCCTTAGTTACTAATGATGTTGAACATACTTTAAGATGTTTCTTACCCATCATTATTTCTTCATTTTAGAACTCTCTGATCAAATATTTGGCCCATCTTTTAATTGTGTGACTTATTTCCTTGATTTTTTTTAGTTCTTTATGTATTTTGGATGTTAAACCTCTGTCTGATGTGTCACTGATGAAAATTTTCTCCCATTCTGTGGGTTTTCTCTTCACTTCCTTGGTTGTTTCTTTTTCTGTACAGAAGCTTTTTTAGATTAATGAGGTCTCACTTATTGATTGTTGAGCAACTTGACATCTAATTTAGAAAGTCTTTTTCTACACCTATATCTTATAGGTTACTATCATTGTTTTCTTCTAAGACTCCTAGAGTTTCAGGTTTCACTTTGAGATCTTTGATCCATTTGGAGTTGACTTTGTGCAAGGTGAAAGATAAGTGTCAAGTTTCATTCTTCAACATATGGAAATCCATTTCAGCACCATTTGCTGAAAAGGCTATCTTTCCTCCAGTGACTGTTCTTGGCTCCTCTGTCAGGTGGCTGAGATTGCATGTATTCAAGTTTGAGTCTTGAATTATATTGCATTGATGTATAGAAAAATGTAGATATATTTAATAAAAGAAAAATGAATCTAATATTATAAATCAGAATAGACTGATACACTCAAGTTGATCTTTATAAATTTGGGAGACTTTGTAATGGTTTAGTAAAACTATGAAGCTGAATTTAGAGTTTGTGTAAATGTAAAGTTTTGAAATGTCTTGTTTTACCAATTAACAAAGTTTCTATCTTGGTTTTTTATTAATTTTATTTTTCCCACCCCACGGCTTTGATCTAGAGCTGTTGGGAAGATTTTATTACACAACATCAGCACCAGGTTAACAACTATATTTATTCTATTTATTTGGTGAGGGGATAGAAAGGTGAGTGTGAAGATACTTGGGGATGTAAATATGCTCAAAATATATAAAATTCACAAAAAAAGCCTAAAAGTTCATGAAGTAAAATTAGCTTCCTAAGATATACAAGATAAGTCAAAGCACAGAGGAAAGTAAATGGGAAATTTAAGACACAATCCAGTACATACCTTCTTTCTTCTCCATCCTGCAGCAGGGTCTCTACACAAAAACATTAGAGTGTCATTAGAGGGGAATGAATCAGTAACTGCCTCCATTCATGAGTTAATGAATCCATTAAAATATACCTTTCAAATGGTGCTAGTCAAACTGGACAAGAGCATTTAGAAAACTGAAATTAGATCCCTCTTTCTTACTATGTGCAAGCTCAACTTCAAATGGATCAAAGACCTTCATATAAGATCTGGTACCCTTAATCAGAAACAGGAAGAGGAGGGAGTGCATAGGATCTTATAGCCCCAAGAAAGGACTTCCTCAACAGGACTCATAATACAGTCATTAAGTCCAACAATTGACAAATGGACCACTCAAAACTAAAAGCTTCTCTGTATCAATGGACACCATTATTCAAATGAGGAGACAACTTACAGAATGGGAAAAGTATTTACCAGCCTTACCTCTGACAGAGAGATGGAATCTAGAATGTACAAGAAGCAAAAAAAAAAAAAAATTAGCATAAAAGTGAAAGCAAATTAAAAGCGAAGCAATGAGCTGAACAGGGACTTTTCTAGAAATGAAATGCAAATTGCTGAGAAATATGCAAAAATATTCAACCTCATTAGTCATCATGGAAATGCAGATTTAAATCAGATTGAGATTTTATTTTATCCTTCTCACAATAGCAACAACACAAAAAGCAAACAGCAAAGGCTAAGAAGGTTGTGGAGAAAGGGAAATTCTTATCCACTGTTGGTGGTAGTGAAAATTGGTGCAGTACACACAAAAATCAGTGTGGAGATTCCTCAAAAAGATTGGATTGATCTACCATTTGATTCAGCCCTAACACTCCTAGGTATATATCAAAAAGACTCTACACCTTGCTACAGAGATACTTGTTCATCCATGTTCATGTCCTTTTCATAATAATCAGTAACTGAAAGCAACCTAGATTTCCATCAACTGAATGGATAATGAAGGTGTTGTGTGTGTGTGTGTGTATATATATATATATATATATGAAAGAATATTATTCAGCTCTTAAAAATGAAATTATAAAATTTGCAAGTAAATGGATGGAACCAGAAACAATCATCCTGTGTGTAGTAACCCAGACTCAGAAAAACAAATGTCACATATTCTTTGTCATAGCTGGATGCTAGTTTGAAATTTAGGTATGTTTCAATTTGAAAATTCAGAGAGGTCAAGGAACTAATAATCAATTGTGAGTAGGTCAGGGGAGGCTTCCTGGGATGAGTGGTTGAATGAAGTGACATGAGGGAACATCAGACTAGGAAGGATTGAAAAGGGTGAGAAATGGAAGGACAGGGCAGGAGACAGAGTGTAGAGAGGAATAATTAACACTGAAGGCTTCTAGAAAAAGTCATATGCAAGCCCACTGCTCTAGACGTTTGTTAATGTACTTACATACAAAGATTAAACATAACAGGGAAATTTGCCCTTTCTAGACATCATTGCCTTTTCTATAAAACTATAGAAATTGCTGACCAGGGGTCCCAAAGACCCTCAAACAAAGCTGACCATTGACTCTGCTCTTGGTTACCCACTATTTCAAAAAAATATATCATTTGGTGCTGGCTTCTAAGCAAAGTCCCATAGAAAAGAGACAAAAAGATAAGAAACGAAGCCATATAAACACATATTGGAAGTTTGCAAATTCGTGGAAAATATTCAAGCTTAGAACAAAAGAATATTTCCATTTAAAAGGAATAGTTACATATCACTTACCAGACTGTCATTCTTATAAAACATTATTTTTGCTGGTAAAGGTTGTAGGAGAATGAACACTTATTATAAACATGTCTTTGATGATGTGGTTATAGCATCTTAAAAATCAATTTGATGTTAAATAGAAAGATAAATTCTGGAAATTCATCACATTGGCCTAGAGGTACTGGTATATCAGGATATACGGAAAGATGTGGCATTTTCTTGGGTAATAAAAGGTAAAATAGAGCTTCTAACTATGTGGGTTAGTTGGAAGATTAACAGAGTATCTTTAGTATACAATGCTGAGGACACTTGATGAAGTGTTTAAATAACAAATGAGGTCAAGCTCTATACTTTATAAATCAAATATAAAGCATAATAAATGCATTTGGTCATAGGAAAAACTGAGAACATGTGGGAATGTACATGCTTGGATATAAAATGAATAACCAGTGGAGATGAAATTGATTGGAGGTGACAAAGAATAGGGAACACTAAGAATAAAGAAAAGGGCAGTGATTTGTCATAAAATATATAAAATATCGTGCACCATACAATCACATATGACAAAAGACGCACTTATGTGTGGAAGGATTTGTAGGCACCGCTAATGTTTTGATACACATTTAAAACCCCTTTGGTCACGTGTTCATAGTTGCAGCTATAAACCAAAGAAGCAGAGTGTGAAAGACAAGGGAAGTAGAAAATCTTCTACCTCATGAGCCCTGGGGAATGTGCAATCCCCAATGTGAAATTTGAGTTGAGTTGTATATTACCTCCAAGGACACCAGGGTAAATTAGCTTCATTTCTGTGTAAAAATTTTGCTTATATCTGTCCTTCCTAGAGAATTTTCATTTAGAAAGAGGTCTTGGTGAGGTCTCTATATGAAATCACAGAGATGCTTACACTCAGATAAAATGATTTACCTGTTATAATGCTGAAATAGAAATGAGAATTCTTGGATTTACTTCCTGTACTTAAGAAATTAGAGCCGGGGAGAATCACAATAAAAATGATGATATTCACCTAACTTTCACATGAGGGAAAAGCCTGAAATTTACAAATGTTCTAAGCCTTGTCATACAGAAGATTGGCATTTCTCCCAAACCATCAACTCCTTCAGAAGCAGAATTATTTCTCTGTGAAGAACAAAGGTGAAGAGAAAATCACAAGGACAGTTCTGACCTCTCATGAGCAGAAGGGTGAGCATTAGTCTTTAAGCATTTGTGTCCTTCACTGTACTTTACTGCCTTGTTCAGGTTTGCTCCTGAGGTAGAGATGATTAAAGGGCCCTTGCAGGAAGAATGCAGAGATCCAAAGTCACGCAGAAATGACAGAGTGTGCAGTTCCTCCAGTCTTTCTGTTACTGAATTACCTGTGAAAGAGCTCTGGATCCATGACTGACTTAATGATGGCCGTGAATGCTCAGGAAGCAAAAGAGCTTCTGTGAGTCTTGGTTCTCCTGGTTCAGTGCTCAGGGTCTCAACCATACATTGCATTCAGTCTTGCCTGGTGATCAGTGCAGGATATCTGGAGTGTGGTGAGTAAACACTAACATGCATGTAGTAAAGTTTTAGACAAATAGAAGCAGAGACAAGGGTTACATTTCTCCTCTTGCTGGCACTTTTTCTCCATGAGTTTTCAGTATGCTTACCACCGCCATGTGTGTAACTTCCTCCTAGGAGTACCACCAGATCTAGGTTTCTATAAAATAGCTAAGTTTTAAACGAGGCTTCAGAAGGAAATCGGCTTGGGATTTCATGGTATGACTATGTCACAGTATGACTATCCTGTCTTTCAGATCCTGCTGGAAGAGATGGACACTGGAAACAGTTCCTTCATCACTGAGTTTATTCTGATAGGTTTAACAGAGCATTCAGGGGTCCAGTTCTCCTTCTTCTTCCTCTTCCTAGGAATCTATGTTATCACTGTGGCAGGGAACCTGGGCTTGCTCATTCTAATTAGAGTGAATTCGCACCTTCACACTCCTATGTACTACTTCCTCTTTAATTTGTCCTTCATTGATCTCTGTTACTCTAGTGTTGTCACCCCCAAACTGCTGACAAATTTTCTGTCAGAGATGACCACCATCTCTTATGAAGGATGTATGACTCAGCTTTTTTTCTACTGTTTCTTTGTCAATGCAGAATGCTACATGTTGACAGTGATGGCTTATGATCGCTATGTGGCTATCTGTAAGCCCTTGTTGTACACAGCTACCATGTCCTCTCAGGTCTGTTCTCTGCTGGCTGTGACTGTGTATGTGGGAGCATTTATTGGCGCATGGGCCCATACTGGGTGCATGCTTAGGCTGACCTTCTGTAAAGCCAACACCATCAACCACTACATGTGTGATATCCTTCCCCTGCTGGAGCTTTCCTATACCAGCACTCATATAAATGAGCTGGTGGTCTACATCATGGTAGGCTTTGATGTTGGTGTGCCCAGCCTCAGTCTCGTGGTGTCTTACACCTTCATTCTATCCAGCATCCTTCACATTCGTTCCACAGAAGGACGGTCCAAAGCTTTCAGTACTTGTAGTTCACATGTAATTGTGGTCTCAGTTTTCTTTGGGTCAGGGGCATTCATGTACCTCCCTCCTTCTTCGGTTTTATCCATGGACCAAGGAAAAGTGTCCACCGTGTTTTACACCATTGTTGTTCCCATGCTCAATCCTCTGATCTATAGTTCTAGGAACAAGGAAGTTAAGGTTGCCCTGAGAAAAACCTTGAATAAGAAAATAATCTCCTGAATGGGACAGTATTAGTTATTAAAGAGAATGCAAGTTTTCTTTGAAATAATTTATCCTACAAAAGGGTTTTATGAAAAGAAATGAGATACTGTAGACTGCGCATTGTCTTTGGATTTGGCCTTTGAAACTTCAGAAAATGAAGTCTCTCATATTATCCCACAGGATTATTAAGTTGTTGTACACTAAAGTATGTAGTCAGTATTAGTGACTAATGACTATGGAATTTTTTTTTCTTTTTTCTCCTTTTTATTTATATTGATGCAGATCCTCTTGCCTCCTGAGTGAAGGAATTACAGGTTTAAGACACCAGGCCTGGTTTCTTTTTCGTTTAATTCTTTGTTATCTCCAGCTCTTACCATGTGTATTTTATAGGTACTTTCCATATCTTTTTCTGATATAATTGCTAGTTAATTATAAGTTAAAACATTATGATTATATAAAGAATCTCTTCTGAAATGAACAGTTCATATGACTTCCATATCTATATGTTACATTATCCTACATACGAATTCTCTCTAGGCATCTGAATAAACGTGTGAAAACTAGACATTGTTTTATCAGGAACCTTAATACCACCAAGATGTCTCCCAAGTATGTCACTATGATAGTGAATTCATCATCATCTACCTCCCCTCTAACCAGAAATAGTGTCTCTCCATTCTTCTTTGTGTTCTTCACCACCTGCATTTCTCCCCACCAACTCAGTGAGGCAATTATGAGAACTCTTCTATTTTCCCCTTCCGAGCCATTTCTTCCAGTTTTTCTGATATCATGATCAGTCCTTCAAAGTGTCTGGATTCTCTATAGGCGCAGATCACGATGTAAGTGTTAAGTTAACTCCCTGTACTTTTCCCAAAATAAACCTTTCTCATTCTCCTGAACACTTTTCAACAAGCTCTCTCTCCTTCCCTTGAAATGCCCTGAAATGTCTTCATTAAGTAGCTCAGCTACCCATTCTTCAGGCATGAGATTACTCACAGCACCTAGGAAAAATTTTCCGGATAGAAAGACAAGGTTAGGGATCACTAGGAAATGTTTTGTAAGCATTTTGTGCTACAGTATAGGATATAATTTTATAAAAATCCCCATTTTCTTAAGTATGTTCCCCTTTTTCCTAGGATAAAAACTATCTTGTTTGGTACTTTATTTTATGACCTAGTATGCTGCTGTATTTACACTCCACTAATACTTACTTGGTTATGGGAAATAAGAAATTCTCTTTTAGAGAATCATGGGGTAATGACGGAGTACAAGGATTTCCTTGTTTTCTTTCATTTGTCTTTTTGGGGATTCCGTTTGCTTATTGATCAGTACTCTTTCCTTCATGGTTTTATTATTGGACTTCCTTTTCTTAGAAAATCTGCACCTTTTAAATTTTATGTGTATGAGTGTTTTATCAGAATATAAGAAGTGTACCCATGTTTTGCAATGATTTCCAACATCAGAAGGTGTTGGGCTGGATCCCCTGGCCCTGGAGTTATGGATAGTTGTTAGTTAGCATGGGAGTGCTGAGATGGAGCCCTGGTCCTCTGTAAGAACAGCCAGTGCTCTTAACTGCTGAGCCATCTCTCCAGCCCCCACCTTTCCTCTTATTTGTTTGTGTTCTGACATAGCTGAAAAAAAAAAAAAAAGAAAAAAAGAAAAGCTCCTACTTAAATCATCTTTCAAGATTTAGGATCTCCTGTTTTATGTATTTCAGAACACATCATAAAATAAGGATATAGATACTAACAATTTCACAGTTTTAATGGTCTGATTAATTTCCATGTGTTACTTATTCGTCATTTTATTTCCAGTGCTTATCACAGCTATAGAAATTAGTAGGGGCTCCATGAATCTCGGCATAGCCACCTCTTCTATAGCAATGCTTAGTTTTCAAATTTTCACTTGAAAAAAGAGACTGTATGTAAGAATGAAATGTTTGGTTGGTGATAATTTCATGGATTATTTCTGTGATAATTTATATTTCCTAAAGATATTTTTCCTTCAATAAAACACCCCCCTCCCCAAAGAAGGCAAAGCTTATTCATTTCTCAACAATGTAAACTGTGTATGCTGGTGTCAAAGGAGGAAGGCATAAGTTGGGAATTTTTCTAAAAGCAAAGTAACGAGCTTAGTAATATTGTATTAGATTAACTATATTTAAATTTCAGATTTCTTATTTGCTATTATATGTATTCAAGAAGGTTATATAATTTGGGGGTATTGGTTTCCTCATTTTTAAAGTAATAATTAAAATAATGTACTTCAAAAGTTTTTATGAAGATTGCTGTCTACCACCTTGGCATCCAGCTGCAGTGAGGAGCAGAGCTGTGGATTTGCAGTCTACGCAAGCTGTTTCTACTCTGACCCTCAGACCGAGATTGTGGAAAATGATACTTTGAGCTAGACTGTGCCCAGGATTCCATCTCCTTTTTAACCTCGTGCCAATCGTGTCTTGATGTCCTCGTTTACTGAATAAAAGGTTTGGACTGGATCAATGACTTAATACCCTGAGTGGACATAGTAATTCTAGACCATTTAAGAATGGAATTCCCCCAATTCCATCTCATGTGCTCTCTATCTGAAGACATTTGTGAGTGGGGTTCAGATATATGTATTTTAAAATGATGTCAATTTCAGGTGAAATTTCTCTTTGTTTCCTACAGTTCTCTGTTTTTAAAAGATATCTATTTTGTTCCTACATCTTGTAGATGATTTTTACTATTTCTTTCTCGGTGTTTGTTTGTTGTCTGTTTTTGTTTTCTGGTTTTTGGAGGCTTCTGTCACTCTCCAAACCAGACTAGCCTTAACTTTATGCTATTTTTTCTCCTCCGTGCTTCCATGTACTGAGTTTAATTCAGAGCCATCATGAATGGCGAAAAGCCAAACTTTTGGGTTAGGTTTCACACTGTGGGACTAAATCAGGAATTTTAACATTTCCCGGTCAACCTTTGTCTTTAAAAAATAAAATATCAATCAGTAAAGAAGAACAGAGTTAACAACAGAATAAAAGCCCAACCTAAGGACCTGGGAAGATTGTTCAATGGTTGAGAGCACTGAATGCTCTTGTTAAGAACCAAAGTTTGATTCTGAGCACACAGGTTAGTTTGTTCACCTGTAACTGCAGCTCCAAAGAATCCAATGCCCTTTTCTGGCCTCTTTGGGCACATACATGCACATGCACACTTTACAGAACCTTTTATGGGATTATAGTTTCTACAGAAATATGCACATTCTTTCTTTCTTTGTTTACTCAAGTAAAGTTAAAGTTTCAGGGAAAAAATTGTGAGTATAATATAAAATTCAATTATAATTTTCTAACATACATATAAGTGTGCAACAGATATACAATACACACTCATGTAAATGCATATTCTTGTCAAATAGACAGTTTTGATGAGTCCTAGGAAATGGAGAGTAAGTGTTGTACCTGACATTATTTTTCTATTTTAAGCCAATAATACAAATGAAGAAGCACTTAGAATATAACATAAGGGAAAAAATCTGTGATATTGTGATTTCTCATGACCTCTTGTCAGAACGCATGCACATGTTCAAAGAAATAAAAGTAAAATAAAAAAATACTTATGTTAGGCAAGTATTTCTGCGAAGATAATAAGTTAAGTCACAGGCCCTTAGTAAAGTTTTGAAAAAAAAACCTCCACAAACAAACATTATCTAAAATTCACAGGGGGTTCTAGATATCAGTTCTGGATAGAACATGAGTAAATTATCTGAATAACAAGGAAATCAAGCTTATTCTGATTCCAGAGCTTTATCTCCACTGACTAGCACTCATAGTGCTGTTCATGATTCCAGAAGGAAAAAATAATCATTAACCTTTCCCAGCTGTGACTCCAGTGAACTACAGTACCAACTGGTTTGGCAAGATATGCCCCCTGGTGCAATAGTGACACAAATATTATGGACGTAAACAACCACCACTTCTTAGTCTGGAACCCATATCAAATATTGATATCAAGATTTAGAACCTGAGGCTAGACCGATGACAGGACATGTGGGAGACTCTAATACTAGTTTTGTACTAGTTGCCACATCAAACCAGTTCTTTAAAAGCTTATTATTATATTCATAAATTAATGCATCTCACAACTCTCACCAGAGGTTTTCTTATGCAAAACATGGTGATTAACATAGAAACCCACAACTGGCCAACAAGCAGAGAACAAAAGGCTGCTGAATGCTTATCCCTGAATAGGATACAGCCCAGACTAGGACACTTCTGCCACCTAAGGTTCATTGATCATTGCAGAAGGGAGTGGGGATTGTAAGAACCAGAAGTGGTGGATGACCAGACGGAAACAGAGTTGTAGATAGCTGGTCGGTTACTCATCTTAGCTCATTGCAATGGTGACAGCATGCTCAAGATCCATACAAGCTCAAATCATAAGACATCCCAGCATAGATACAAGAAAGTGGATAAGAAGCTCCAACCCTAACTAAGGAAATTGTGGCAACAGGTGACTGCTTGGAGGGGCAGAGACAGTCTCTTTTAAGCATGTAACTCTTGATAGGTTAACTAGGCTCCAGTTGATGGACCCAAACTGAAGGACATAGGGGAGATTCAAATTAGATTATTTAGGCTATATCTATATTTCTATCTATCATCAATCTATCTATTTAATACATACATACACACACACATACACACACACACACACACACACACACACATAAACACTACATTAAATGGCAGGGGGCAAAAAGGGGAGGTGCTATAGGAGATCCAAATACCATTAAATAATGTTTCTCAAAATCACAAAAATTAGATAAAAATAAAATAATTATCATATTTATAATCTCATATACTTAATCTTTTCTGTTTAAAATATCTGAAATCTCTCAGAATAATTTTGAGATATGTAATATATTTTTATTAATTGGATTTACTCTGTTGGGCAATAGATTTCTTGAATATAGCCACTTCTGTAATGCTAGATTTCTATCTTTTGATCAACATCACCCCTTCCCATTCCTGCTTCATCCTGTAATAACCACTACTCTGTTCTCCATGATTTCCACATTCTCAGATTCCACATAGAACTCCAACATTTGCTTGTCTTTGATAGCCTTATTTCTTTAAGTACTATTCCCTGCAGATATTTCATGTTCTAGACTAGATAATATTCCATTATGTGGACATACCTCATATTTTTGGTATACACTCATCTCTTAATAGAAAATTAGGTTGCTTCCATATATTGACTGAGTTGACTCTTTGTGTACACCTCACAAGAGTACAATTATATCTTTAACATAGTAATACTTTCCTTTGTGCCTTTAATCAGGAGAGACATTGTTATTTAGCCATTTCACCTTTAAATTTTGAAAGAATTCCTTATTGTATTGTATAATTACTATAGGAATATAGATTCCTAAGTTATGTAAGGGTTCTTTATCTTTCATATCCTTCCAACATTTGTTTTCTGTTCCTTATTGCTGATAATTATTCTAGCAATTATAATGAGGTATGTAATTTTGGTTTTAACAGGTATTTCTTGGTGATTCTGAATGTTCTTTTGTCATAAGTCTACAGAGATGTCAGTTCCTTATGTACTTTTGATATTAATCCATCATCATGATAAGGCCAGTGAAGATTTCCTTTGCCTCTGTGAGCTGTCTTTCCAGTTTATTGGATCTTTCCCTTGCTGTTCAGTTTGGTTTAATTTCATGGGACATATTCTTGCTTTTCTTGTCTGTGCTTTTAAGATCATATTTAAGAAATCATTGCTCAGATTAATGTCACAGAGCCAATGAACAAAATAAACTATACTCTTACCAAATGATCTCACAATTGAAGTCACTGATACTTACCTACTGAAGTGAATTTAAAAGTCCCTATAAAAACCTTCACACAGAAATTCAGAGATGTTTATTAATAAGGATCAGAACATGGGGAAAATTTCAATCTCTTTCAGCAACTTAAGGGACGAATATTTCATGGTAATGGTACTTCTACACAATGATATTTCTTCAACATGAAGAAAAATGGGTTATCAAAAAAAAAAAAAACAGGGACGAAATCTTAAGGGTGTATTGCTAAGTGAAAAACATCAAATGAAAAGTTTACACACAGCTTGTTTCTGAATATATGACCTCCAAAATAACTAGAACTATGATGACTGTAGAAATCATCATAGCTACCACAGCTTAAGGAAAGAAAACGATAACTAAATAGAAAACAGAAAATGATTAGGACAGTAACCTTTTCAGGGAAGATGCAGGCCCTTATTCTCTTTCAAAACTCACAGAATCATGGCACCAGGTGTGAGACATCAAGTATTTATGGCCTTTGGATGACAATATATGTCAAACCTGGTTCATCTTTAGATTCATATTGTTATGGCCAGGGAATAGCTCCCCAAGAATCACCATGGAGTCCAGAGTGTATGCAAAAACAAAGAGCCTTTATTCAAGCTTAAGCTTGGTCTTCCAGACCTTACCAATGCAGTGGATCTGTTCTGAGAGCCCTGAGGAGAGTGGGAAGAATCTTTTTATAGATTTGAACATATTTTAAATTGATTGGTTGCTATAAGCTGTATACTAAAATTAGTTAAAGGTGACTATGAAGCCTCTCGTTGGTGGGTGCTGTTTCCAGGGCAAAGGAATATGCTGACCATTGCCTAAGTCTGGTCCTGTTATAATATTTGCAAGGCTTGTGCTAGCCTGGGCTATATATCAAAACTCTGGCTAAATAACCATTTAGATAAACAAATAAAGTTAATACGAAGTAGAGAAGGAATATCATACAACAGATGCTATAGAATGAACTTGGAGAATAGCAAGATTTTGAGTGGCTGCAGTTGAATATGTTATGTTGAGATGGCTTTGAGAAAAAAAAAGGCTTAATTCCTAGGAATGACAACAAGAGGAGAAAAAGTGAAGGCATATTTAAAAAATTAAAACATGCTTTTAAGTAACTAATAGAATTGGTTGTTTATTTTCAAACATGCTAATAACATGCATAAAATTTATGAAATTAGACACAAGTTCACTCTGATTTTGTAAATATACTGTCTACAAGAGACAATCAAACGTTCCTGAGTAAAAGATAACCATTGATTGCAAATTTTATTGGAAAACAATGACAAATTTGATACTTTATTAAAAATGAACTATTTTATCTGAAAAAAAAATCAGGATTTATGGAGGGATGAGCAGAATTTCTCATAATGAAAGAAGATCTGAATGACTTTAATCCAATCCCCAGATACACTGCTTTTAGGTGTGTGGATTTCTTTAAGTTTATTTGCTTGTTTCTGAGTGGTGTTATTGCACCATTTATTGTACAAGGCTCTGTAACAAAGCAGCTATATTTCCAAATAAATGTTAGGTTGTATCTTAATATTTGTAAGTTTTCCATAATATTGATGTACTGATTACAATTTACCAGACCTGAAAATTTAAGGATAGACCCTGAAATAGTTTTCACAATGAAAATATTCCCCAGTGAATAATCTTGAAGCTGTGAAGAACATGCTACCTCCAAGTCTTTTCTTCTTTTATCGGGGTACTTAGTAGATGTCTCTTTTAGAGAAAAGAGATAGAGAGCTCTCAATAAAGAAAATTATATAGAATACATAATGGTTCAATCAGGATAATTAGCTATAATACCTCAATCAACTATTATCCCATGGGAAGAATATTGAAAATTCCCCTCCTTATGATTTTAACAATGATAAAACTAAAATAAACACATAAAATAAAACTTTCTCTAGTTTAAACTTGCATAGGACTTGTGTGTGCTATCACCATTGCTGTGAGTTCATGTGAGTAAATGACTATCAGTCTGGTAAACACTGTTTCTTTGTGATCATCCAACTCACTGGCTCTTACAGTCTTGTCATGCCCTCTTCCACAATGACCCTTGAGCCTTGGGCTGCTGAGGTTTTAAACAAGTAACTGATTCATGGATAAGTAGTCTGTGGTCTCTTGTCCTCTTGCACTGGCTAATTCTGGATCTCTGTGTTAATCACCATCTACTGCATAGAGAAACATCTATGGTGAGAGTTAAAAGATGTATATATCCTGAGTGCAGAGATTGCATTGACATTGTGCCACTTGGTGTTAAGCATCTCACAAACACTTATTCTCTGCATTTGAATAGCTCTTGGTAATTAAGAAACTCCAACCCACACTAATGAATTCTCAGCAATTGATGGATACAGATGTTAGGAGGTGGAAAGACAGTCCTACAGGGTTGGAACTCTTGTTGAGCGCAGGGAATGGATCAACACTGAAGTACATTGGGTTTTACATATCATATCCTATAGGCCATAATGCGTGTATGCATACACGAGGCACACCCACACATCTATCATCAATCATCTATCTATCATCTATCTATCTATCCATCTATATCTATCTATCATCTATCATTTATCTATCTTATATCTAATCTACATCTGTATATATATATATATATATATATACAGATATGAGAGTTCATTATATTGGGCATGGGGTCATATGGAGGAGGGAGAGATAAGGAGAGAGGAGGGCATGTCATCAAAATATTTTGCATGAAAATTGCAAAAAATGCAATAAATGAAAAAAAAGACTTCTCATTAAGAAGTAGAAAATAGGAGATTACACTTCATTTGAATAATACAATTGGGAATTTTTGAGACACTGTTTCCTTAGGGATGCAATCCCCTTGGATGTTGAGATGGAAAATAAATTACTTTTGCATTTTGTACCATTTAGAGATGAACTCTGAAAAATTCTCAAAGGAAACACAAACTTTTAATAAATCCATGAAGAATTCACCTTCTTCAGAACAAAAAGACCTTATCCTGTGGGACTTAATTTGTTTTATAATGAGGAATCATTATCTCCCATCCTGTTCATGAGTGTGGAAAATTGGCCTTTGGAGTCAGGAGACTAGCGGCAGTTGAGGGACTTCGAATGTAAAGTTACACCAGTATTGACTGGGAATCAGAGAACATTCTATTCTCCTCTCATTTCTGTCCTGTTTTAATGCTGTTGTTACCCAATGTATATTTCACAATTAAAATGATCTTTTATTCCTTGTATAGTAAGTTCAGTGTTTAACAAAGTGTAATAGGGTTGTTCATTGGAGATCCTTGAAATTATATGACTATGATATTCGACCTTGTATATTTTTACAAAGAACACTTTAGAGGAAAAGAAACGGCAGAATGCATCTCCTCCAGAGATAGGCTTTCTATATTAAATCTCACCCCCTTATGGGGGCCATTATGGAAGAGATGGCAGATAGATTGTAACAGGCAGAGTTGGTAAACGAGCATCAGGAAACTGAGGCTCTCACACCTCTGGGAACTTGTTCATATGGACTTGTAACAGTGGTGACAACATGCACAAGACCTATGCTGACTCAATCAGACAGAAACCCAGCAGAGAACTGGGGAACCAGGCAGCAGACCTCAACCTTAGCCTAGAATAGATTATTACTGGGTAAGGAAGAGTTGATCTTGTTTAAGCAAGTGACTCTAAATAGGCTGACTAGACTCCAATGGATGAATCTGCACAGAGGGACCTCTGGGTACACATACTTGAATGGATAGACCTTAAAATAGTATTTAATTTCCTTGTTAAAGAAAAAGGTGAAATTTAACCCCACTATACACTATATTTTCTTTCAGTTTTAACAGTTTTATGAGATTGGTGAACTGGAACTGCAGAATAAAGACATTAAATGTTTAAGGAGTTTTAAAAACCTGAAATGGTAGATTATCAGCATAAAATAAATATTCTTTTTTCTTATGTATGAGCACTGTGTTTCAATACAAAGCTTCCATTTTCTTCAAATGACAAGTGCATGTGAGGGTTTATTTTTCCATTTTGATGACTCATGATGTTTTCCCATGTTTTACATTTCTATACCATGGTTTTGTGCACCTACCGTCACAGTCCATCTTTCTGCATAGGCACAGCTGATATTAGGAAGTATAATAAGTGTGAAGACTTTTCTATATGGGAAAATAATGACTTATTATTGATGAGATATCTGTATTAGATTTCTACTGTTGCTATAATATGTTTCCACCAATTTGGTGATTTAAATTAACACTCATGTGTTCTAGAGACCAGATCTTCAAAACTACTCTTAATAGTCAGCCCCCAACTAATGTTTTAACTGAACTTCATTCCTCCTAGAAGTTCTTATGTACAAATGGCCTCACAGCATCTTACAGCTCTTGGTGTATATTGATTTGTGTATGTATCACTCCTATTTTTTCTTTGTGATTATAAAAAGAGACAATATTCAGTGAAATCATCATCTTCTATCTCTTCTATCTCTATGCTTTATTACATTAAAGTGCACCCGTATGAACCACAGTGATCCACTGCATATTAAGATTCTTTACAGTCATCTTGATAGTCTTTTAATTTAAAAATTCCATATAAAATAATAGACATATATCCCTGGAAGCATGCTATGGATGCATTTGTGGAAGGATTTTTCTGCTTATCACAAACCCATAGTGACACAAAGGCCTTGAGGTTAATTTAGTCTACATATTCTCTCTGTTATTTTTAGAGTACCGACTTGGGCAATATTATAGCAAAAAGAATTTTGAAAATGTATTAATTACAAAGCAATATGCTATTCTTCTATGTCACAATGCTTATGAGGAAGATATATGTATATTTCAGATCATCCATCTTGCAAAGTCAGTACCCCATAGAATCTTCTCCAAAACTGACCACATACTGAGGCACAAAACAAAGCTCAATAAACACAAAAAAAATAAATGAAATAATTCCATGCATTCTATCAGACCACAATACAACGAAGCTTTAAATCAATACTGAAGAAGCCCTAGTAATTACATTAACTCATGGAGATTAAACAACACACTCATTAATGAAGAATGGGTCAAAGGAATTAATAAATAAATAAAAATATTATTGGAATTAAAAGAAAAAGAGAATACAACATAACAAAACCTTTGGGACACTTTGAAAGCAATCCTAAGAGGGAAGCCTGCAGCTCTAACTGCCAACATTAAAAAGTCAGAAAGAGCACAAATAAATGATTTAAAATTGCAGCTCTAGAATCTTTAATGGCAGCAACAAATGAAACCCAAAACCAGCAGACAAGAAGAAATAACAAAAATCAGAGCAGAAGTTAATGAAATATAGAATAAAAGAAAACAATACAAAGAATCAATGAATCCAAGAACAGTTTCTTTGAAAACGTAAACGAGATAGGCTCTTAGCCTAAGTAATCAAAAGAAAGAGTAACTCCAAATCAACAAAATCAGAGATGAAAGGGGAAACATCACAATAGACAACAAAAAGATCCAGAACATTGTAAGAGAATACTTGAAAAACCTGTACACTACTAAATTTGAAAACCTACAAGAAATAGATGTTCATCTAAAATCATGGGAATCACCAAAGCTAAACTAAGAAATGAACAGCTTATGCAGAGTCATAAAATATAAGGAAATTTAAACAATAATTCAAGACCTTCTGACCATAAAAAATAAACCGAAGCCCAGATGTGTTCACAGAAGAATTTTACCAGACATTAACAGAAGATTTATATCCAATTCTTCTTAAATTATTTAATTTATTTTAATATTTAATTTTGAAGTCTTGGGTTTACACACACTTTGTAGTCTTAACATTTATAATCTATATTTATATTTTGTTGTTTGCTGTGTGAATACCAGAAGAGTATATAGGAAAGAAGATAGAATTGTCACCACTGTGTGTTATGACCAGAAGCCATGGGATTAACCTTTCAGTGTATTAAGAAAAGCATGTCTCTACAGTAGTATGACAATCTTGAATTTTAGGTCTATAGTGAAAAAAATCATCTTCTTTGGAAATGACATTGTGGAAAGTTATATGATGCACAATGTTTAAGGTATGAGAGAAAACAGAGGGATATGTATTAGTTCAAAAGCATACTGAAAAGTACACATACTACATCCAGATGTGCGTGTTTGCGCTCATGCATGTGTGTATGTACACGGGTGCATGTGTATGACTCAAGGTTTTATAACATGAAACACACTGCCAGACAGAAGAAACCTCCCTTCAAGTTTTTTGTCAAGGTAGTCCACTAGACTCCCAAAATAACATCGGTCATTGCCATAGTCCTTGATTGCCTCCCAGTACTTGAATTTATGACCTTATTGTTGAAGATAGGACATATTCAGACCCAGGAATTGAAGCACAAAGCTGGAAGTAAATTTGAAGCTTCCTCCCTCAAAACAACAACTAATCTGTCAGAGGGTAGTATACAAGATTCTAAGGGAGAAAATCAATCAATGGTACAATCCAGGTGTAAAGCCTAATAACCACATCTGTCACATTTTTAGACAAATATTTTCTTATTCTATGCTACATATATACTTTTATATTTACAGACAAATATACTTCTCACAACTCATTGAATACGATAATTTTGTAACAGGTGTGGATTATTACAGAGTTCCACAATTGTTCAAATGTGGAGAATAAGTGTTTGAGATACTCAGTCCTAAGTGACACATCATGATGCAACCTCTACTCCTAAGACTCAGGGAACATAGACGAACAGGGGGAAGAGAGAATATTAATGTAACTCTCATCTTCCATCAGCAAAACTTCCTAATGCAGGAAATGTTAGTCAACAGAGAAAGCTACAATTGTCCAAAATGTAGAGAATAAGGGATACAAGTGTGTGTCCTTGGATAGGACTCCTATATTAAATTTCATCCACCCAGTGTTTAGGCTCCACTGCAGAAGAGGTCCAGACTGACTGTAAAGCCCAAGGTGCTGGAAGACCACAAGATAAGTGTTTTCCAGTTGGTTGGAAACTTGTTATATGAACTTACAGAAATGATGAGAACATGTACAAACAAAAATTAGCAAAAAAATGGTAAAAAGAGTAAGAAGCCCCAACCTCAGATAAGTAACTACTGACAACTGATCAGCACAAGATTAAAAAGTGTTGGTCTTCTTTAAAAGAGTGATGCTAGATAGGTTGACCAAGTTCCAATGGATGAGCTCAGTCATAGAGGGTATCTAGGAACAAAACTTTTGTTGATAGGCCTTAGTATATATGACAGGATGCATGAAATCTGGAATGGGGCCCCTGAGGAAATGCCAATAGAGGAGGGGTGTATAAATGTGATTAAGATGTATGAAATACACACATATTAAATAAAAATAAAAAAAATAAAGAAAAATGCTATGTTTATTTTTTTTCTCTTTTTAAAACAGAGATAAGTGTGTTTCATGTTTTCTAAAAGAAGCCATAAGAATTCTAAATGTGTGTCTGTCTGTCACCTTGGAAAGTTATCTTTGATATATGGAAATTTCCAAGTATTTTTAAAAATAGTGAGTTCAGGAGTGAATGCAGCTCAATGGCAGAGACATGTCTCACACAGGTGAGGCTCTGGGCTCATCCCTACCATCAGAAAAAAAAAAAAAACAAATAAAAGCAAAAAGGCAAAAACAAATACAGCTAGAACTTAATTTTTAAATACTATCTTTGTACTACAACTGGGTGGGGAATTAGATCGCAAGCAAGGATTGCGGAGCATGTTGGTGCAATGAACATGTTTACCATCTTATTGCTGTAGTACTCATATAGACAATTGTATTTATCCCAAACCAGTAAACTGATCACTTGAAATGGTTGCAATATGTTTCATGTAATGTAAAACAGGGTAAACTGGATTTCAAATTTGAGGGAAGAATACAAAAATTATTAATAAAACTTGAAAAAGACACAAGGACATAATTCTCATAGAGTAAAAAATGGGCTATGGAAGGAGCTACTTGCATTTATATTAACAGTAAAGAAATATATTATATATGTAGTCAGTGGATATATGTGAAATATGAATGATTAGGACTGAAAATTTTCCGTAACTAAAAAAAGTGATTAATATGACAGACACAAATCATCAAAAGTTCCTCTGAAGGAAATTAAGAAAGTGGATTTATCTTTATTTTTTATTTGAATAGGAAACATGAAGATGTAGATGGTTTGATGATGAATTATATTCATCATGTAAGAAGAAGCAGAAACAAAAACTGACAACAAATACTTCCAGAAACTGAAAGGTATTTCTTAACTCATGGTATGAAGCTAAAATTCCCTCTTGAAGGATATAAATTCTGAGTGAAACAAATCGAACAATATGCTACGAAGGTAGTATATCTTGTTTAAGTGGGGTCTTTCCCTAGACATTAATGTTTTTAACTTCTGATAATTAATCTACGTAACCAGCAATATTTTAAATATTTTCTTGATTCTGAGAATTTCATACAATGTATTTTGATTATATTCAGACTCAGCAGTTAAGACCACTGGCTGCTCTTGCAGAGGACCGAGGTTTGATACCTAGCATTCACATTGTGGCTAACAGCCATCCTTAATTCTAGTTCATGCGGACCCACAATCTCTTCTGACTTCTGTAGGCACTACACAATCTGGGTGTGCTTACACATATGCAGGCAACGCACTCATATGCATAAAATAAATCAGTTTTGCCTACACTAACATCAAAACATTTCTGGAAAATAATTGTTCCAAAAGTTCAGGTTATAAATTTAAAAATATGATCCTTGTGCATATGCTGTGAAGTATCTATGAAAGTTTTTCATTTGTCTGTTTATTCTCTGTATATGTAC
Source organism: Eospalax fontanierii (assembly GCA_035773235.1). Classification (NCBI taxonomy): domain Eukaryota; kingdom Metazoa; phylum Chordata; class Mammalia; order Rodentia; family Spalacidae; genus Eospalax; species Eospalax fontanierii. Next base: position 27,605,656 of record CM069539.1, on the reverse strand, counting down.
ATGTGTGTGGGTGTACTTGGCTGTGAATGTATATATTGAGGCCAGAGGAACACTTCAGGTTTATTTCCCTATGTCTTTCCATATAGTTTCTTAAAGACAGAATCTTCCACTGAACCATGTGCTTGCTGTTTCAGGTAGACTGCGTGCCAACAAGTCCCCAGGATCTGTCTTCTTTCCCCAACACTGGGATTGCTGTGTCCAGTTTATTTTTCCCCCATGAGTTCCAAAGAGCCATACTAAGGTCCCCATGACTGTGCTGCAAATGCTTTACCACTGGGACATCTCCAAATACCCAAATTCATTTTTTGTGTACTTTGATCTGATTGTTTCCATTTGCAAAATAGAATATCTATTTTCCACTGAATTCTCCTTGCATTTTTGTCAAAATAATTTATCCAGAAATGTATGAACCTATTTCTTGACTCCAGCCTACATCATTTTGTTTCATTTAAATCTGAACTGTCCCTTATAGGTCTGTATTCTTGAACAACTGGTCCTCATCTAGCCAGGATCAGTCCAGAAGGGAGAAAATAACTGGGATCTGGTGCAATGAAAAAGACAGGACAACGGTGTTCTCCGTTAGGTACAATCATAATCAATGGACCCCCATTTATTTCTACAGCTGATTTTTAGACTATATTAATGCATAGCATAAGCCAAGAGTTTTTGTCCTTATAGCTGTAATCTGTTCTTAAATAACCAAAAAAAAATTGGGCTCTTTTCCACAAATACTCAAAGATCTTCAAGCCTGATGAGAAACATACATTTATCCACTTGAAAACCTTGATATGAATACCACACTGTCTTTTTAAGGTAATTTTATAATGCCTTACTATTATGTATTGTTAATAATTTTTTTCATGTTTTAATTTCTGTACGTATTGTGTTTGACCCCAAGAAGTTTGGAATTCATATGTGAACTTTTGTAAACACACACACACACACACACACACACACACACACAAAGAGCTGCCCCATCCCCTATTTTATTGATTTTTCTCTTTTATGAAATTACATTAAATGCAAAATTCAGTTAAGGATATATGCTACCATTAAAAGTACTGAGTAAGGAGTACTGAAGGAAAGCGCCTTTCCCATCTGTGCAGGATTTTGGAGTGTCTTAAACAGTTTTTGCTAGTCTGTAGATGCTGGTACAGGGATAATTGTTCTTGAATCTGGAAATGGACATTTGGGTGGTTATTTGCAGAAGTGGAAAGTGGGAAGTGGAGTTTAATTGTGATATTTCATTGTATCCATGTCTGCATCTCCCCAAAATAGGGAGTATTGGGATTTCTAATATTTTTGTCATCTCTGTTCTTAGTAAGCTATGTCACTCATGCAATTTTGTGATTTTACTTGTAGTGCTTTTTATTAGATATTCTGTGCACCAAGGGGGATTCCTCTTTCATCCCAAGACTTTTCCTAGATTTTTTCAGTTTTAAAAATATTTTGTTATTTATGTTTTATGTGTATGAGTGTATTGCCTGCATATATTTAAGAGCACCCATGACATGCAATGCATAGAAGTCAGAAGGCTGTGTCAGATCCCCAGGAACTGAATCTACAGACTGTTGTCTGTGGGTGCTGGAAACTGAACCCAGATTTTCTGCAAGAGCAGCCAGTGCTCTTAACCTTTGAGTTTTTTCTGTAGCCCAAGCAACGATTTTTTTTAAGAAATTCTGAAGGCATACTTCATAAAAGTTGCATACATTGATAAGACCAATTTCACAAATGACTGTAAAGAAAATGAAAATAATCTCCACATATGTAAAAATATTTCATATCAGTTATCTGATAGGAGACATATTTAGAATGAATATATAAAGAGTTTTTAAAGCAATAATATGAGATGAAAATGAATACATAAAATATTTAAATGGATAAATCATTAAAAATTACATTCATGGTTACAAACAATATTTAATATTGTGAATCATTAGTAAAATGCATATTAAATCATAATAAAATATATTAGATACTTATTACAAGATACATAAACATCCATAATCATAATGATTAATGATGATGATGATGATAATGACGATGGTGATGATGATGACAATAATGATGATGATGACTGACACCATCAAGTGCAATGATAAGGTGAAGGAATTCACCGTTTCACAATCTATTAGACTGAGGGCACACTGGTACAACTACTTTAGAAAACAACTTTAAATTTCAAGTTAAGTAAATATAAGCTCACTATACGATCTAGGCATTCCATTTCATGTATTTGTTTATAAAAACAGAAAAGAATATCAGCTTGTAACTCCAAATACTCTCACAGGCATGCTGATTGAATCTTTATTCACAGTGCTCCCTAACTGGAAAAACGAGTTTCATGACGAGTTAAATGGAAAAACATATCACAATATACTTATACAAGGGAACTTATTTCATCATTGAAAAAAGTATTGACCTACTGATACACACAGCCACATTGATGTAACTCAATTCTGTAGGATAAAATAAGCCCCGACAAGAGTAATTACTGCACTATTCAAATAACATTAAATATTTGAACATGGAAAGTAGTATGGTGACAGAAACCATTAAAATGTAGGGAAATCTGTTGCCAAGTCCCATAAGGAAATACTTAAGTGTGGTGACTATGGAGGCTGTATTGATGATGGTTTCATGAATGTGTTCATGTGTAAGCATTTATTCAATTATCTACTTTAAATGCACTTGGTTATTTGCTTCTCTTTAGATCTAGCATAAAACAAGGAGGAAATGGAGAAGAAACACTGGAGCTAGCTTTGGTCAGATTTTCCTAACCTATACACTCTTAAATTATCACCTGCTTTTTACAGAGAACATTGGAAATTGTACAGGGTGAGAATATACAGATATTACATTGTATATCTCTCCATGGGGAGTCATATAGCTCTAGAAATGTTTTCCTTTCTAACAAAGGGCACTAGACCAAAAATTGTATAAAATATGTACCTTGAGAAGCCATAATAATTCACAGGGTCACTGTTTTTTTTTTCTGTAAGTTTTTCCTTTAAGAAGTTAGTCTATAGCATTGCAAAGTAGTACAGAAATAGAACAGAAGGAAATGGTTAAGGCCATTTTCTCAAAGCATGTCTATAATTTCAATGTCACGAGAGTCTCAGGGAAACATAACATTTGTGGAACTGAACTGAAAGGGTTGAATCGTCAGTTCTTTGTGTCATGCTAGAAGAAATGCTTCATTGACTCATCTTGTCGCAGCTATTTTATAAATGATTTGTTTTCTGACTCATAAAGTCTCGGGGATTATATTTAATATATAAACATATACAGAGAAAAGTAAAAAAAGAGAAACTAGGAAATGGCTTCAAGTTGGTCAAGTTTACACACGTGTTAAGGATTTGTCCAATGGCCAAGTTTTGAAGAATTAAAAAAAAATCTAGTCTAATAGAATTTACTCTGAACGCTAAATACCTAATAATATGAGACAGAAGAAAAAGGTCACTTTACTCCAAATGAAGGGGAAAAAACAAACTCTTCTATCGCAGCCTTTCTCAGAAAGGAAGGAGGAAAGATCATTCATATTTAACGGGTAATTTTATAAAAGGAATATCTTTAAGTGTTATAGAAAAGCAGTGAGCCATAATTCCTTGAAATGATTTCAAGGAGTAGGTAAGTACATAAACCTCTGCTAAGGGGTAACATCTGGCACCAGAGGTAAAGAACATGCAGGTAGGATGATACATTGTAGACACACACAGTGAAATTATCAAGAAATGCTGGGGTAAAAAATGATTCAGAGGTTAAGAACACTGGCTTCTCTTGCAGAGGATCCAGGTTCTATTCCCAGCACCCACATGATGGCTAAAAATTGACCTTAACTTCAGTTCCAGGGAATTCTTTGCCCTCTTCTGACCTCCAGGGCCATTGCGTGATATGGATGCCCTTACCTACATGCAGGTAATGTACTCACACATACACAAAACTAAACATAAGAAAGAAAGAGGAAACTGAGAAAGAAAAAGAAGGAAAGACAGACAGAATGAAAAAGAGAGAGGAAGAAAAGAAGGAAGAAATGAAGGAAGGAAAGAAAAAAATGAAAGAAAGAAGGGACAAATAAACACCAAGGCCTTTAGAAGCCAAGGCAGCTAACCTGGATGCGGACCAAACCTCTTCCTCATGAATTTGCTCAGCACCTCTTTCACATCCTTGTTCCTCAGGCTGTAGATCAAGGGGTTCAGCATGGGGATCACTGTGGTGTAGAACACAGAGGCCACTTTCTCCTGGACCATGCTGCTGCTAGATGTTGGCTTGAGATACATGAAAGCTACAGAGCCATAGAAAATCCCAACAGCTGTAAGGTGAGATCCACAGGTACCAAAGGCTTTGGACCTGCCTCCAGGTGAAGGCATTTGAAGAATGTTGGAGAGTATGAAGGCATAGGAGATGATGATGGGCAAAGTTGTTGCCAATATATTAAATATACCAACAAGAAACACAAAAAGCTCATTGAGGTGAGTGCTGGAGCAGGACAGTTTCAAGAGAGGAAGTATGTCACAGAAGTAATGATGAATGACATTGTTCTTGCAGAAGGAAAGCTTGGTCATGCATGCGGTATGAGCCACAGCTCCAAAGCTCGCCATGCTATAGACCCCAGTGACCAGCATACTGCATAGGTTCCAGGACATGGTGATATCATAGAGTAATGGATTGCAGATAGCTACATATCTATCATATGCCATGGCTGCCAGCATGTAACCCTCACCAATAGAAAAAATACAAAAGAAAAAGAGCTGTGTCATACATCCTGAATAAGAGATAAGATTTTGCTCCAATATAAAGTTTTCCAGGAGTTTTGGAGTAACAACTGAGGAATAAAAGAGATCTACAAATGACAAATTCCCAAGAAAAAAGTACATGGGAGACTGAAGCTTGGAATCCAGAGTGATCAAGAGGATCATACCTAGGTTCCCCACTACAGTGATCATATATATGCCTAGAAACAGAAGGAAGAGCGGCAGCTGGAATTCTGGCTGGTGTGTTAGACCCTCGAGGACAAATTCAGTCATGATGGAATTATTTTGCCAGATCATCTTCAGGAAATGGAATGCAAAGCCAAGAAAGACGATCACAGAAAGAAAGGTACAGTCCTAGGATTAGTATTTGTCTTATAATTGGTGAGACAGCAGAAAAAATAAAGCCTGATCATCAAGTCAAAACAGACCAATGATTAATAAACATAGGCAGAGAACTATAGTTTTCTCCTCCAAGTTGGATTTGCTTCTGTCAAAGGCTATTAAAAAGAATAAATAAATGAAGAAATACAGCATTGTCTTAAACAGCTGTATCTATCACTAAAAATCAAGAACACGGTGGTATCGAGGACAATCACTGAACAGTTATGGCAGGATCCAGATCTTCAATGTACAAAGTGAGAATCCTAAATACTTGTAAAATCAACATTTTGTTAAGGAATAAAGAAGTAACCATAGTGGTAAAACAGACCTTGTGTGCTTTCATTAATTGTTTACCACAAAACAAATAAGAGAAGAGAGAGAATGCCTATCTTATCATAACTTTCAGTCACAGAGGAAAGTTCATTCACTATGATGTTCCAAGATTAGGAACTTTTCAAGTTTGTGCTGGAGATCTGTTATATAAGTGAACATTTCTGTACACATTTTCAGCTTTAAGAAGAGTCTGTAACATATTGCAGGTAAATATTAGAACATGGATTAAATAATGAGAAATGGAATGGGCCTTTTCCAGCTTCTTATCACCAGCAACAGAAAACTCATCTCCAACTTCAGTCTCCTTGGGTTAACAAATATCTTCATTATATATCTAAATAATTCAATTAAGGCAAAAATTTGAAATGCTCCATCAGAATCTCTATTTACTTGCAAATATTGAGGAAAAATAGAATGTACTTACCTGATTTCTGAAACAAAGTGAAAATGTCCTTTTCTAATTTTTTTTCCCTTTCAATAAGAAACAAATTCACACAGGTGAATATTACCTATTCAGTATTTTACTGATCTTTCTTAGAATGATATCTATTAGCACTGAAAAATCAAATAGGAATTTCTGGATACAAGAAAACAATGGAGGCCTTTTGACCATCTCTGAAACTCATTCATGCCCCAGCTCTGTTAATATGTGGCTGTCTGGAGTCACTTTCCTTTTATTCCTCCATGAAAAAAATTATCTATGCTTAGGATCCCTGAGGCCAATTATAGATCTGAGATTTGGTAATACTGAGTAAGAATTAATAAGAGCCCTTTCTACAGTCCTGAGCAGCTCCTTCTTGGCAAGGGAATATTTTGAACTACTGTTCATAGCTCTTTGATCTCCAAGGGTTCTCTACGGACCAAAAGACTCAGGAAGACTCTCAGAATTGAAAGTCTCCTGAGAAGAAACACAATTAAGAATTGATAGCTACACAAGTAATGATAAGTCATAAACAAAATACAGGTATTTTTGCTGAACTGAATTAAAATTTTACTTGTGTAAAAAATAAGAAAGATTCCTCACCGGGAGATCAATAAAGTTCCTCCAATATTCATGTGTAGCAGTTGAACAAGCAGATGTTGATTTGCCTCAATGGGTAAAGACATGATGCTCAACTCGGAGCTTCAAAAACAAGGTGTAGAAATTCTAACTTGCAAGCCAGGGGTTATGTTAATAAGATTTGTAAATGCTTTGATGAAAGAGAGAGAGAGAGAGAGAGAGAGAGAGAGAGAGAGAGAGAGAGAGAGACTGTGCCCACAAATCCACTGGAACCTGATCAAACAATTCTAAGCATCTCACTCTTTGCATCCTGAATCTCCCCTTTGCAGAACCTAATCTAATGGTTGTCAATAGGTAGGGTTCTAATTTCTTACTCACTTCCCAAGTCTATGCTGGAATTTTATCTTGTATAAACTTACACGGGACTTGGCCATACTTGCACCACAACTGTGAATTCATATGAGTAACTAGCCAAGTTGTCTTATAGTCTATTTCATTGTGATCATCCCCATCAAGTGGCTCTTGGAATCTTTCTTCTCCATCTTCTGGCATAATCCCTGAGCCTTGAAGGACAGAAGTTAGACAGAGGTTTGCTATTTACTGATAGGCATTCTGCAGCCTCTTATTTTCTGAGGTTTGTCTAGTTGTGATTCTCTGTGTAAAATGCCATCTGCTATGTAAGGGTGTTCTTTTGCTGAGAGTTGAGATATGCATTAAACTATGGGTATAACAGAAAGGCATTAGAAGACAGTTTTAATAATTTAGCTATTTAGCAGAATAGTAGGCTTTCTCCTGTGGGCTGTGAATGTCTAGCTTCACGTTCCTAGGCCTGATATCAATGTAAGTATGTACTACATCCTATGAAGAGAATCTTAAATTCAATTTGAAAGTATTTGTTTACTCCTATAACTTTCACAATATTGTTGTACCAGTGTCACATTTTCCAGGACAGATGAAGCTCCCAGGATTGGAGAATGGTTCATACTAAAAGTTCTTTTCAGGGTGCTTCATAGCAGCTTCCAGCACTATGAATGTCAGACAGTAGAGATGAATCTTTATAGTCAGCAACAGGTTGATTTCTCCCTGTTTGTTCTACAATTCATGAACATAGTATCTTCAGCAAAACTCTGCTGAGTAACCAAGAGCAGGGCCAGTATTGTTTGAGGATCTATGGGACCCCTCATCAACAGGATCAAAGAGGGAATCCATTTGTGGCATTGGGCTTTTACTTTGCAAGCCTATGGTGTCCACTAGGGCGATATCCCACTGTTAAAAGGTAACACATTTTAATTTTTTTCTAATATAATGTACATGTATATACTTTAAGTAGTTTCTACAATGGTATGTTTCCATAGGGAGTTTTTAAAGGCCTTTAGAGTTAGTTGCCCCTCCCTACCTTCCCTACTATGCCTTATCCATTCATCAGTTTAACAACCATCCCCTTTAACTCATGAATTTATCATCAACCTCCCTCCCAAGAAGCCTCCTCAAGACCTATGAATATTTGTTTCTTGCTTTCTTTGAACTTTCTAATTGAAACATGGATATCTAGGATTTCAAATCTAACAGATAGCTATGAGAGACATCATGTGATATTTTTCTGCCTCTGGGTTCCCTCGCTCAAGGATGACTGTTTCTAGTTCCATCCATTTACCTGAAAAATTTATAATATACTTTTTAAGAACTGTATAATATTCCATTGTGTATATGTATCGTACCCTCATTATCCTTTTATCAGTCGATAGATATTTAAGCTTTTTCCTATTGTTGACCATGATGCAAAGGACAACAATGAAAGTGAATGAGCAGGTATTTCTGTAAGAGGGTCACAGTCTTTTGGGTACAGGCCCAATTTTTACTTTTTTGAGGAATTTCCACACTGATTTGCACACTGGCAGTCCCTAGGCCTTCTCCACATCATATCCTACATTTATCATTGTTTGATCTTTAGATCTTAGTCATTCTGAGTGGGGAAAGATGAAATATCAAAGGAGTTTTAATTTGCATTTCCCTAATGACCAAATTATTGAATATTTAAAAGTATTTCTCAACCATTTATGTTTCTCTTTAGAAAACTCCCTTTTCAGCTCCTAGACCCAAGTCAACAAATTCAGATATCAAAAGGGAAACATTAGATATATAGAGTAATTTTTTCAAAATATCCTAACTAAAACATGCCCAGGACTAAAGGAAAACAGCACAGAAATCTACCAAACCATCCAAGAAAAACTAATGCCTATACTCTCAAATTATTTCATAAGTGAAAAATGAAGAAAGACTCCCAAACTTCTTACATGAAGACAATATTAATCTGAAATCTAAACCAGGCAAAACCTTAACACAAAAAGAAAATTATAGACCAATATCTTTGATGAGCATATATGTCAAAATTCTCAATGAAAACTTGAAAAGAGTGTAAGAACACATCAAAGAGATTATCCACAAAATTATTCATAATGATCAAATTGACTTCAACCCAGAGATGTAGGGATGGTTCAACGTAAGCAAATAAATTACTGTAATCCACCTCATAAATTGACTCAAAAACAGAATTCACATGATCTGGTTAGATACAGGTAAGGCCCTTGATAAAATCCAGCATGCATTCTGATAAAAATCACAGATAACCTAGACATACAGGGGACATATATGTTGACATAATAAAGGTAATATAACACAAGCCTATAGCACAACATTATACTAAATAGAGAAAACCTAATGGAGGCCTATTAAAGTAAGAAACAAGACAAAAATGTCCACTTTTTTCATTCATGCTCAATACATTCTTGAAGTCTTAGCTAGAACAACATGCACCAAGGAGATAGAGGGGACACAAATTAGAAAGGAATAATTCAAAGTATTTATTTGCAAATGATATGATTCTCTATATAAGGGTTCCCAAAAGACTTCACCAGAAAACTCCTATAAATGATAAACACATTCAACAAAGTAACAGGAAAATTAACACCCTCCCCCCAAATCAGCAACCTTTCTATATTCCAACAATAATTTTACAAAAAAGAAACCCATAAAACAATTCCATTCGGGATGTCCTAAAAAAATATTAAAAAATACCTTGGAATAAATCCCTAACAAAGGAAGTGAAAGACCTGTAAATAAATATTTTAAGAAATTAAAGAAAGGAATAGGAAAGAATTCCAGAAGATGGAAAGGCCTCCCATTGTTCATGGATTGTGAAAATGGACATCCTACCAGTAGCACATACAATTTTTAAAACCATGAGACAGGAGGAAATTCACCAGGTTCAATGTGAATACATATCTCACAACACAGAAAGGTACAAACAATTTTTGGTATTGCAATTTTTTTTTACTATTACTGGAAATTTCCATATATAGTTAAGTGTGCTGAGAGGCCCCCCTTTGTCCTTTTATTTTTTCCTTTTACTCTTTTTTTTTTCTTGAAGACTCCCCACTGTAGAATGTCTATAGTAATAGTGAGCATTATTCTGTTCTAGATCATTTGTTTTCTTTCAATTAAAAGAGTATGACAACTCTAACTATCTTTCAAATATGGACATGAAAACCTTTAACAAAATGTTAGCAAAATAATTCCAACATTATGTAATAATCAAGGTATATAGGAACTAAGTGAGATAAGAAGGTTGTAAATTTGTTATAACATTAGAAAAACATATTCATATTGCAACAGAGTATAAAAGCAATATTGTCTAATCATGTCAGTACTTTTCCATGTCAAGCCCTATGGAATTTTATCTTACACATTCATATATTCAATTAGCAGGAACTTCATGCAACTTGGGGAAGTATGTTCTCCAAGGAGATCCTTCATCTATAATTCTCTACTTACAAGTAGACATGACTCTGAACCCCAGCCTCCATATTATCACCATGGAGAGCTCCATGATCTTAGGAATCACTTTTACCACAATCTGAAGATATTCCCAAAGCAGAAAGCCAGTTTGACAATCAATTCCGTCTCTTTCTTTTGCATTTCCTAGGTTCTTCAGCTCTTGCTGGGTTTCTTTTAGAATCCAAAACACTTGTTCATCTATTTTATCCATCGGTCTAGCCTGTGATAGAGATGAAGTTTATAGAAACCTCCCTTCTTTTCATCCCTAAATGGCATCATATATTGTCACACAAATGCCATAAGAGGCTTAAGATTGATCATTAATGATTTTATTTGTTATACTCTAGTTTTATCTGTCAGAGGTTTATCCTGAGAAAGGGTTTCTCTATGGCACAATGGCTTCAAAGTGAACACCCTCCTGCCTCAGCTTCCCAAGGACTGCAGTAACCTTGTATGGCATTGTGGCTACTTGTTTACAAGGTGTTTTAAAAATAATATTTCTTTATAGCAAAAAATACCTGATTTTCAGTGTTCAAGAAGAGAAAATCAGCAGTAATGGTTTCTGACACTCTCATTTGAAAGTCACTATAGTTTGAAGCACATTTGAGGGTTGAGCCAACTGTTAAAGGCATACCAATCAAAGGCAGCTAATGATGAACTCCATAGTTTTGAATATACTTTTATTTTCTCATTATCTGTGTTTTAATATAAGTTTTAACTGGTAATACTTCTTGCTCCTGGGAGTGTTTATGGGAACCAGTATGTTTAATATTTTGGCAGACATTCAACAAATAATTTTTAATTCTTGTATTTAGGATTGTTTATAAACTTGTATATTTTTAGACACATATGTGCTTGCTTTATGTTTATATACTAAGACTGGTCTTCATCTAACACAATCTTTTAATTTTATGTGATATTTTCTATTTATGCTGTAAACTCATATGGCTTCATTCTATGGAATTATGTACCTAAGAAATCATAGATGAAATATATGTAATTCTTAATGACTTTAGCTTTATTTTATGTGTGTCCTAGGGCTTCAGAGAATATCAGTAAAATACAAAAGGAAGTTTGTGTTTGTTGTATATTGTGTCTTAAATTGTAGTTTCTCTGAACTAATATAATTTTGAAAATATCACTTCTCCATTCTGGAACATATTTTTCACATTTGAAAGAAAATTTGAACTCTAATACATGCTTTAATTTAATTTAATTAATAAAAATGTATGGAAAATTATTAAGGAAGACTTGGCACATGGTGAACTAAAATAATAAACTACCTTTCTCAATTTCCCACAGAACTGCTTCTGACACAGATATTTATGCTCTTATTTGATTTTGTAAGTTATTTTTAGAGATGAACATATCTCATTTTAGCAAAGTACGCTAAATACATCTTGTAGTTTTAAAAAGGGCTGTATGTATGAGGCCACAAAAAAGTTTAAAGCAAGGATTTTAGACAATCGTAGTTGTGAGTAAAAAGGGATTACATCTGACATTTGGTTAAAGATCATGAGAAAAGGAGGGTTTCAAATGGTTACCTAGTAGTCAGGAGTGCTGGCATATGCATTTAGTCCTAGCAATTAAGAGGCAAAGGCAAGAGGAACTCAGTCAGATTGATGTCAGCCTGATCCAAATAGTGAGTTCAAAGCTAGCTGGGCCCATAGGGATACCCTGTGTAAACTCAAAAAAAGGAAAAAGAGAAAAAGAAAATGGAACAAGCACTAAAACAAAATCCAAATATCTTTCTAAGAAGACATATAGACGTAGAGAATTCTGTCTCTAAGCATATAATCAGGTAAGATGCCAGATAGTGATTAGTGCAACGTGATAATCAGTGTAAGGAGCCTGGTCTCTTAAGATTCTTATGGAAAAGAAAGAATTGTAAACACCTAAGTCAAAAGAAAAGAATCTGTGGGGCTGGAGATATGGCTCAGTTCCCAGTGGTTAAGAGCACTGCTGCTCTTGCAGAAGACCCAGGTTTGGTTAACAACCGTCTATAATGCAAGGGCATCCAGCACATTCTTACAACCTCTGAGTGCATTGCACGATGTGGAGGATTGATAACAACTCTCATGCACAAAAAAATTTAAAAAAATATTTTAAAAAATTTAAGTGAAAAAATTGGTAAAAAGAGAGGTAGCCATATATCTAAAAGAATGTGGATAATGGGGACTCCTCATGGTATCTAATGGAAAAGATAATGGTGCAATTAGAATACTTTACATTCGTATTTTAAGTCAGACAATGTTATGTTCTTCAGCTACAACAATAAATAGAATGGAAAAAGCCCCTTCTATACGATCATGCATTAGTCAGGAGATAATAACATCTAATGAAAAATAAGTGAAAAACGTCCATTACTGATAGATGTCAGAGGTATACATGTGCAGTGAAATGAGTTGAGAAGGTATGGTGAGGTGAGTGAGAGTCTGGCAGCAAGTTTTATATGGAAGTCTCTGTGTTTATGACTGTAAGACATGAAATTTTCAGAGAAAATTTCTTCCTGCAGGAAGAAAGAATAGTTTAAAAGAATATCGAGCAAGACACAAAAATAGTCAATTAAAAAACTGACTGGGTATTTTGCTTTTTCACCATTTAAAATTTTAAAGCATAACATAATACTCTACCTAAGTTACTGAGGGAAAAATAATGCTCAAGGTTCTAACAGAGGAGCAGAAAAACAAATTAACCTCTTCATAACCAAATACACTACATTCTTTGCAAATAGTGATTTCAAGTTTTCTATGGACACAACCCATTTTCCTTTAGGGCCAGCGCAAAGAAAACAGGAAGAGATGGCATTGGACAGAGAATCCTGCCATCCCCCACATCCACTGAGGGTGAGGCCTCATTACTTCAGGTCTTGGTGCTCTGCTTTCCATTTCACCATCCTACACCGGGCCTTCATGATGGAGTGCTCTTTTACTATTTATTTGTTGATAAAAAATTTTTTTGAATAAATTACTTCTATGTTGTTTCTTCTATTTAATAAATGCTCTTTTAGAGAAAAAGAATGTAAATAAATTATTTTGGATGGGGTGAAGGGAGAACTCAGTTATGAAGAATGCTTGCTGCTTTCTCATGAGGACTGGAGTTAAGAACTCACCATACCTTTCAGGCAGGTAGCACAAAAATATCTGTAAGTCCAATGAAAAGGGATCTGACACCTTTGTCTAGCCTCCACTGGCATGCAACTGGTGCAAGAGTATATGTATATATATATATATATATATATATATGTACACACACACAGAAATAAGAGATTCATAAATGAAGACAAGAACTGTCTATTCATCATTGACTCTGTAAGTCCAAAGGAATGTAACAGGAATGAAAAACTGTCACAGTCTCTGTAAAACCAATATATTATAAACCATAAATCAACAGCAGTTTTGATTTCATATGGACTTGGATGTGCTGAGTATTCCAAAGTCAAAATCAAATTTTCTAGAAATGAAAAACAGCAGATCATTCCCCGCTTCATGCATCTTTCCTGCCTACTCTTCCATCATTCGCATTTATCCAGCTTGGTATAAGATCAACAGAAACATTTCATAAGTGACACAGCACAGAATTACTCTGTTGTACCATTAAAAGACAGGATTCAATCCCATCCAGGAGTAAGTTTTCTGAAACATGTGTCAATTATATTTTAGAAATCACGGGATGACTGAGAAAGCCTCCTGACAGAAACAGAAGTCCCTAGTCTTTGAAATGTAAGCTTATTCAATGTAGATATGTATAAGGATGATGGATGGGCAAATTACCACGATAATGAGGAAACACTAGAGCAATGGTAAGAATGAGGAAAGAGGACACAAGGGAAAAAAGCAAAAGACAGAGAAATAAAATTCATATTATTTTGTAGGATAGAAAGAGTTGATTCATCCTGGTAAAAAATCCACTCATTACTTCTTGGGGAATTTGCCCTCAATCTTCAGGTTTTAGTTCCTTTGCTGTTAAAATGAGACAGTGGTAGTATCTGTGGTCTCTAGAACATGCAAAATAGGCTTGAGCAAACTATTAAACTGTTAAGCATATGATCTTTATTATTTCTTGTAAAGAATTGTCACTTGCAGTAGCGCTTTCCTCAGAGAACTTTTGACGTCCTTATTCCTCAGGCTATAGATCAAAGGATTCAGCATGGGGGTGATCATGTTATTCAGGACCTGAACAGCTGCATTAAGCCCAGGATTAGGGGTAGGCTGCAGGTAGATAAGGACTACTGGCATAAAGGCGAGGAGGATGGCAGTGAGGTGGGCACTGCAGGTAGAGAAGGCTTTACGCCTGCCCTCAGCAGAGCGGATCTGCAGGATGGAGCAGACGATGCAGCTGTAGGAGGCGAGGATGAGGAGAAAGCAGCTGAGAGGCATGAGGCCCACGCAGATGAGCCCGACCATCTCCACAGTTGAAGTATCTGTACAAGCCAGCTTCAGCATCACCGGGATATCACAGAAGTAATAATCCACTTCACTGGGACCACAGTAGGGCAATTGGAAGGTGAGAGTGGTTAGAAAGGTGGCCTGAATACAGCCAAAAATTGATGTCCCTGTGGCCAGGATGGCACACACTCTGTGGCTCATGACTATGGAGTAGCGTAGAGGGTAACATATGGCCACAAAGCGGTCAAAGGCCATCACTGTGTACAGGAAGCACTCAGTACAACCCAGGAAATGGTAGAAGAAGAGCTGGGACACACAGCCTCCATAGGAGATGGCTCTGCTGTTTCCTGAGAGGTAGAAGAGCATCTTGGGAGAACTCACAGAAGGGAAAAATATGTCACATACAGACAACTGGCACAGGAAGAAGTACATGGGAGTGTGAAGCCTAGTGGAGGAGACAATTGCCAGGAGTATGAGCAGGTTCCCCATAAGAGTGAAGATGTAGATGGACAGAAACAGGACAAAGAGCATGGTCTCCAGACCCTCTGTGTGTGGGATGCCCAGCAGGATGAACTCTGTGACGGCTGAGAGATTCCTCATCTCCAATGGGCATGTTGGATTTCAAAACAGAACACAGACCTCTGGGACATGAACACTTGTTCCAAACCTAGGAGTTTCATCAAGCACAGGTTGTTTTTATGTTAAATCTTCTGATATAGAAGTAAATCAAGGTAAAATATGAAAACAATAACAATTTTAGTGTAATCTGTGAGTTTTCGCTTCACACAAAGTTTGACTGCAATCTTATTTTTCACAGATTATAATTGAAACATTAGATGGATGTCATGTCATTCTCCTCAGGTCTCTGATTAGAAAAAAAAAAGACAGGGAAAAGTAGATAAAATCTAAAAGAAAGTCTCATCCTAGAAGAATTTCTGCTTTTCCTGTCCTCTTTACTCCTGTGTTGAAAGTAGATTATAATTATAGAACTCTGTCATGTTCTTTAAGATAAAGAACCTCCAATAATTAACCTATCTTTTGAATGAGGAACATGATGAAAGGAGCCTTTGTTTTTGTAAAATTTTAGAGGATCTTGCTTCTTTGTCTCTTTTACTGAAATTCTCTTCTCTCCCTTCCTTGACTTCTCTTCTTATTCTTCCCTGCTGTGCCAAAGTAATAGTATCAGATTTGGAAATATGTACATGTAATGTACATATAAACATAATAAAACTCATAGGGAGACTTTGAACAGACAATCCCTGGACTGAGCAATGTTCCCTGGAGAGAAAGAGAGAGAGAGAGAGAGAGAGAGAGCGAAGTATAGATTTCTGTATGCAAGAGTATTGTAGAACCATAAAAAACCAGGCCTCCCTCCTATGTATCACATGCATAGAATGGAAGAAAAAGAAATATCAGAAAGATTTGAAGAAAAACAAAAGTATTATTTAAGTCTCATGCTAATGAGTCAGTAGAACCCTAGGAAGACAAAGACACTAAAGACACTAAAGGCTTTAAAGCTGGCATTGTAATCATTGCCTGCAGCAGGCATGAGGAGGTGCAGCTTAACAGGTAAAAACTGTATTGTTATAGAAAATAAAGTCAAGACATATCCCCCAGAGAATTTCAACGTAATGTAGGTATAAATAACATGAAATGCAGTGTACGTAGTGTAATCTACATAACAAACAAACAAGAAAGTGCCATACAGACTTGAGAAACGCTAGTGAAAAGACACAAACTGAGATGACCCCAATACCATTATCATTAAAATATCTGCTATGATGTCCCATGAGGTATAAATAGGCATATTTAAAATTACTGGGAAGAGAGGCAGTCTCAGTAGAGACACATGAAGTATAAAAGATTAAGGGGTCAAACATTTTGGTTCTGATAATATAATACTTGATTTAAACAGAGCATTTAATATGGAATTGGAATCCTTGCCATTTTGAAGCAAAGAAAGGGAGAGAACTACAGGAGGAGAAAAGGAAACTAACGAAATAGTTGCATATTTATAAATAGTCTCAAGGAATCTACAATCAATCTGCTAATTTCAAGAGTAGAAATAAGTAAAAAGAGATAGAAATCTAGAAAGTATACATTTCCATATATCAACATATAACAAAATTATTAAGATTAAGTATAAACATACACAAATATTCACACGCATGTACACATATAAAGACAGACATAAATAAATAAATGTAATAAAACTTTCATTAAGTTTGCTATGAAGAAATAACTAAATGTACATGGTATCAATATAATTTAAACAAAATTTTGGTGGAAAAACTGAAAAAAAAACATAGATAATTGGAGAAAAATGCTACATTCATTGATTGGAAAAGTATTGCTTTAAAAAAGTAATCAATGTTTCCCAAACCTATCAGTAATCCCAATCTGAAAGTTAGTGGATTTCTTAGTGAATGCAAAAGTCTGATTTTATTTTCCTATTATAGCCAAAGAACTATACTTGAAAGGCAGTTTTTAAACGAAGTGGATAAACTCATATTACCAGAGCTTAGTACTTCCTGAAGCACTGCTTTAGCGGTCATTGGTGAAGAGATTTATACTTCAGTAGGACAGAATAGAGAGCACAGGAAGAGAGCAGGTACATAGTTAATCAATTTTACAAGTTGAACAAAAAACATCAGCTGAAGAATATTCTGTTTATCTTAATTCTGGGACAAATGAACATCCATGTTTAAAAAAATAGCTGGTTATCTGAGACCCATGCCTAACATCTTATTTAAAAGTAAGATCCCATGGATCATGTCTTTAACATATAATTTGAATATACAATTCCTTTACACATCAACAGAAGCATCTCTTTTTTTACTTTGGGTTCCTCCCCATCAAAATTGCAATCTAATATTTCTTCAAATTAAGTAAACTGATTTACCAGGAAAAACAAATTTTCTATGATAAGGTCGTGCATGACAATTATAGAACTCTTAAAGATTCATTAGGGGACTAAAGATAGAAATCTGGGAAACTGAAGAGTTCACTCTATGGTTAGGAGCAATGGTTGCTCTTGCAGAGGACTGAGTTCAGTACCCAGCACCTAAATGGCAGCTAACAACCGTCTGTAACTCCAGTTCCAGGGCATCCAACGTCATCTTCTGAACTCTGTAGGCAATGCACCACACAGATACATTTACATATATGCAGACAATACATTAATACACATAGCATAAAAAATAATAAAAGAAATCATTTTTACAAAGAATAGAATCTATGAAATGCAGTGGGCGTTCCCAGGTGTGTGGAAACAAAAATAGGACATTAGCTGGAATTCTGGTGAAATTAAAATAAGGCTTTCAGGCACATTGCCACCAGTATGAATTTGCTGGCACTAAGTCAAATAATTTAAGATTATATAACATATTATATGAGGCCATTAAGATATTCTGGGTACTAGATATTTATAAATTACATCATTTTAAAAACTTAAATCTAAAATTGATTAAAAAATTAAAGCTAAAATATTAAAACTTCTGAACACTCCCTAGAAGAAAATGAAAATGTAGATAGATCATATCGAGAAAAATATACACAAATCATATATCTAACAAGAAATATATGAATTTTGAAAAACAATAAAAATTAAGAAAATTATTATCTCAAGAAAAAGTTTTAAAAAATCATAAATATCATCAAAAAAAGTTATATGGATGGTAAATAAATCTTGGAAAAAATAATTCAATATGTTTATAAAAGGAAATACAAATGAAATCACAATGAAGCACTGCTATGAACATATGATTTTATGGCAAAATTCAAAATCTTTATTATCGAGAAAGGAAAATTCATTCTTGCATGAAACCATACCTAAGAAAATAAAATTATGATATTTTCTTTCTTATATATTAAAACCCCACATTCTCCAATGAATAATAAATGAGAAAAAATAAGAAACACATTTTCCACCTGACCAAGGTGATTTTTACCCAGAACTGAGGATCAGATCCAGTGCCCAGGGCATCTGATCTGTGAATACTACTGCTGAGTTATAGCCCTAGTCATGTTTTATGGTTTGGGTTTTTGTTTTCTGTTTTTTGTTTTCTTGTTTGTCAGGATTTCCCAAGCTCAAGTTAGCCTTGAACTTGATATAAAACCCATATTGATAGCGAACCCATTTCCTGCTCTAATGTTGGTATTGGAAACACATACCAATTTACCTAGCCTGGATTTTCTAAAGTATTGAAAAGGAAATCCAATTCATGGTTTTGGTTCTTAGAAGAGTTCAGGATGTCTTGATCTCAGGATCTGAGACTTGGTGTTTGTGAAACAGGTCCATTGCGTGTACATACTATAAAGTCTTGAATACATTCATTTCCCCCTAGATCATATCTGTCAAATCTCTTTGGGGATTTTTCATGATTCAGGCATTGGTAGCCTTGAGCGAGCAATTAGATTAAAGTTTACTAAATTATAAGCAAAAATAAAACAATGGAAACTTTGATTTGAAAAAACAAAGACCCTTTTCTGGTCTATTATCGGGCAAATACACTACTCACAAATGGAATTCTTCAAGACTTCTTTTGCATTTATCACGTTTAAGTCTTTGAATGTGGAAACATTGCAGCACATAACCTTCAATTATACAAACATTTTAGGGATCCTCTTGATATATAACATATTTTAATCACTAGTTCAAACAGAGTTTAATAAACAGCATAAATATTGAATTGTTTTATGTATTCTAATACTACATTATAAAAGCAATCTCAGCACAATATATTCAAAAGAAAGTTATACATCGGTAAATATAAACCATTGTATGTTGCAGTGATTTAACTTGAAGATCAAGATTGAGCATTTTTAAGGTAATGTGATAATTTTTTAACTACAAATTCTTGCTCCCTCAAGTTTTTAAAACAGCCTTATATAGTAGAAGACAAAAATAAATCACTGAGGTTTTATTACCTAATCATATAATGAATTTGTACCCAGGTCTAACTCCAGAGCCCAGATCTTTCTGATCTTACAGATGTTGTTGGCTGTCTTATTAAGGGAAGCAAATTTATGGGAATTTAGATCAAGTACTTGAAAAGCTTGTGAGCTTTTCCATAGAATAAACAGTAAACGTCGTGGAATTAATCAAAGCTTCTGTTTTAGGTCAGCGTAGCAAGAGAAACATCGATGACAAGCTGTCCTTTTAAAGAGTAAATTTAACAGTGAAGAGAGGTGGAGCATGGTGATTTATACCTTTAAGTCCAACCCTCTGGAGGCAGAGGCATGCAGACTTCTATGCCATCACGGCCAGTCTGGTTTACATAGGAAGCATCAGGCCATTTGGGGCTACAGGGAGAAACTGTCTCAAAAAGAACAAAACCAAAATAGAGATGAGAGTACTAATCAATGAAAGCCATTCTTCACAGACATGAAGGAGGCACTACTGAAGCAGAATGACATTATCTATTGCACATTCACATATTTTCTATTTTAGCATAGAGACTATTAGATTCTCTTATATGATCTATGTTTTCAACTGCATGTGATCAGGAGCAATGCTTTGCTTTAAATAACACTGTATAGGCATAAGAAAAATAATCAGAATTATTATTACTGGAGGGGTTACAAAAAACCCAGGTTCATTGTGTTGTGTGTATATCTGTTCTAAAGAAAGAGCTGCAAATGACATGGGAAAAGCCAGGACGCCACTGAACAAGAGTAGCATAGGACAGAGCAAGCTCATGGCTATGTCTTTTGTAATTACAGAAGAAATAAAAAAAGCAAATTATATTGGAAAGAAATGTGTCTAAATATTGAGCCAGATGCTTTAATTTGCATTAACTTAGTTCTTATAACAACCTTATGAAACAGGCTTGTGTTCTTTTCTGTTTTACATTAAGTCAGAATAAAATTAATTTAACTGGACAGGAATCTACACCTCTTAGTGGTTATGTCCCACTGTAAAATGGTAGGAATGCTTTTCTGAGTATTTATTCTTATTTCCTAAGAAATAAGACATGACAGTAAATTTAAACAATGCTATTTTCCTCTGGCTTTGATTTATAGTGTAATTTTACAATGTGGTGTTATAATGAACTTATCATCCCATTATAATCTCACAGAATTATAGTGTGATTGTGGTAAGGAATACCAATCACCAGACAAGAACAGTGTAATTTGAACTTTTCTGAAAGGAAAATATTAAGAGGAAAGCATACCCAAATCTTCTGACACTGTATATAATATTATTTCCAGTATACCTTTGTTGCCTCTAGAAATGCTTAACAATCATAAAAAAATCATCTTCACTGATGGAAAAATCATTCAGAAGCCATTCTCCAGATTTAGCAATGTCCTCCTGGCACCCTTGCGACAACCATCTTATCTATTGTTCTCTCTTCAGTGTGTGGACAGGTTTTAGTTCAGGAGAGAATAGCAAGTCTCTTAAGATCATATTATATCAGAGTCAGCAGGTCCCAGGGCTACAAGAGAATTGTTGTCTTCTGAAGATGATTCTCAAGAGCATAATTTAGATTACCATATAATATAAAGAAACTTTGTATCATAATTGCTTCACTGAGAAATAATAGGTGGTATCTTTAACTCCTATTTTCCAATGTTGAGTAATACTTCAGGATTTTCTGCTCTGTTTGATTGACCTTACATGATTTTTCCCACAGTGTTACCCCCACATCTTTAAAGGTCCATTGAATTTTCTTTTTTAGATCCACGGGTCTGTAGTAGATAGAGGGCATTTATATGAAATATGTAACTGGTATTTTATGTGTATAAAGAATAGGTAAAAGACTGTTGCTCTCTCAGAGATGGCAGTCCTAACAGTCAGGGAATCCTATCATTGCTAAGACTGATTAAATAGATGTAAGTCAACAGGAAAAGATATGTATTCATATAAAACTTTGCATCTATACACAAAAGTTTCCATCAAGCCTTAGAAAGGAAAATGTATGCTTTCATCCATATTTATTGTTGGAGATATTAGGGTTTTTAGTTGTGCTCAAAAAAAGGGAAGACTTGCATCGAGAAAAAGGATTTTTGTAAATTAGAGTTCACTTGGTAGGTATAAAACTTTATGAATAGCAATCAGAAGTCTTAGATGAATCAAAACTGTCATTATCAAAGATCCTACTTATTATGATTCTGACCAATATTAAACAGAATGCTGTCAAAGTGAATGTAGTAGTATGCAAAAGATAAGGTATACAGCAAACAAATGAGATTAAAGGATTGCAAAATTAATTTTACATTTGAGAACAATATTTTCATATTAAACAAATTAGTCAAAGGTCATTTAATCTTATCAATAGTATTTTTTCTTGTTGTTTCCTAGTTTTGGCAATTTTCTCTATGCATTCAAAAATTGGAATTTTAATACAGGAACTCCAGGAAAGTTTCTGGAACATGTTCCCTGGGGAGCTCCCTCGTCTCTAATGCTCAGCCCTATAACATGTGGCCTCTGACATTTCTGAACTCTAACCTCTGAAAAGACCATTCTGTTTAGAATCACACCTCATTTATGAAATTCTGGAAACTCTCCCAAAAGCAGAAAGCCAGCCTAAATAAAGAGCACACCTCATTTCTTTGCTTCCTTTACGTATCAGTTCTTGCTTGCTTGCTTTTAGGACTGAATACAATTGCTTTTATCTATTTTTTTATTTCTACCAATTAACAGAGAAGGAGCACATTCTGCCATTGCTATTACTTTCTTACAGATGCTGTATGACACCATTGACTCACTACCAACCAAGTGCCATAGAGCAGCTGCTGATACATTACACTAATGCTCCCGTTATTACATTCTAACTTTATCTCAGGTTTCCTTTCATGCTGGCCTCAAACTCAAGATCCTCCTGCCTTAGTCTCTCAAGTGCTTGCATTACAAGTGCCTGTCATGATTTCTAGCTGATTTCAGTGACATTTCAGTCTAGAAACAGAAGGTCTACTTTATTGTCAACTGAGACTTAACATGCTTAAACAATATAAAACAACTTCAAATAGATTGCTGATAAATAGGTTTTATCTGTGAGATTTGTAAATACCCTTCCTTTTAGCAATAAACTCTAAGAACTTAGAATTATCAAGACAAAGCCTGAAGGCAGCAATGCTCACATCCCAATCTCTTTAAAAGTCATCATTGTTTGAAACACATTTGAGTGCATAGTCAATAGTATCTGGCAAACCTGTATGTGACAACCCGTTGTACATGACAATTTTGAGCAGTGTTTAATTTTCTAAATAGGTGTGTCTTAATTTTCTAAATTTGAATAGTAAAAATTCTTTCTCCTTAGAGTACTTATGATAGAATATTTAACCCGTTGGCAGGCACATATAAATATTTAGTAAATGTTATTTGTTAAAATTGTTTATTTGTGAAATTAAACATCTGTGTGTGCATATATTTCTTTTAACACTTAACATGTTTCATTTAATATAGCACAATAAAATCCTTTTTTAATTAGAATAAGGACCATAAGTCTATGGAGAGCTTATCTTCTGGTTTGACGAGAGTATTTTAGATAATATTTGTTGCAATCTGAGAATTGGCTGATTTACTGGTCACTGTGGGTAACAAAGAAGAAGAAATGTGTATATAGAGTTGGAACTCTATAGATGGAACTAAAATTCAGTGCTAAGACAGACAGTGACATTAGTAGTTGCCAGTGGGACACAAAGATTAATATAAATATTGACAAAATAAATAGTGCTAACCCCAAAAGTTTAAAAGAAATAGTTTATTTGGGAGCCAAATATGAGTGACCATAGCCAAGAATATAAATTAAGATGTTTCCCAAATGTCATGTTCCAATAGTCACTTTTTATAGTAACAGAAAAATGAAAGTCATAAAATAATAAACTTTTCAAAAACAGTGGAGTGTACATTACATAAGCAGGTTATAGCAAAATATGGAAAATACAGGAATATGCCTCAGATGCTTTCTGACAGCAATCTGAGCCCCTTGATTGGTAGAGACTAGGGGTCTGCAAATATATTCCAAAGGATTTACCTAATGCTCACAAAGATGTTAAGTCATGTACAGAGGAAGGTAATAAATGTTCATGGAGTGTCCTAGTCAGCATCTCTCCTGCTGTGACAAATGACTGATCAATAGCACTTTGGGAAGGAAAGGGTTTATTTCATGCTAAAAATCTCAGGTCACAATCCGTCACTGAGAGAAATCATGGCAGGAGTTTATGAAAGGGCCTGAACCTGGAAGCAGGAAATGAAACAGTGACCTCAGAGGAATACTGCTCACCGGCTTGCTGCCTTCGCCTGTGCTCAGCCTGCTTTCTTGAACAACCAGGAACACTGCCAGGGGTGTCTACATCCACAGTAAGCTGGACCCTCCCACATCATTCAACAATTAAGATGAAACCCACAGACATTCTCAGTGATGAATCTGATACAATTAATCATCCAGCTGAGGTTACTCCCTTCCTGGTATATCAAGTTGACCACTGAAGCCTAAATGGCAGCATCCTCAGGATGCCTTAAAATAATCTGGCTGTGGTTTTCCAGTATTCCAAACTCTTCACAGCACTGAAATTATCATCAGTCAATCAGACTTTGCAGACAGAGATTCTTTCCATGAATTATTCATGGGGGTCTGCCCTGTTAAAATTCTGATCTAAAAAAAAAAATTCCAAACATGTAACTCAGTCTTGATGTCATACACCTTTAATCCCAGCACTCAGAAGGAAGCTTTGTGAGGTCAATTTACCCTGGTCTACATTGCAAGCCGGTTGGCTATACAAGGAGAGTCTGTCTCAAAAAGGAAACTCAAAGAACCTTTTCCTTTACAAGTCCTTTCTCCACTCTGTAAGGTTCTGGGTTCAAGAGACCCAGAAGACAAGAGACCAGAGCTAACAGGACCCGATTTATTAAGAGAAGACCAGATGGGACTAGCTTCTCCGCACCCATGAGTGGAGAAATGTTAGCCCCCCTGGGGTCTAGCCTCCCTGAAGAGATGGGGGAGGCTAGCCCACCACCCCATACTTATCTATTATCTATTCAAAGGTCACTTCTTTTCTCCTATCTCTCAGATCTCAGAGGCTCCAGAGAGTCTGGTTTGGAACTGCTTGGGGAGGATTGGAGGGTCCAGTCACACCTAACACACGCCATGTAGCTGCCCATCTGACACCTGTCTGACCTTCGTGTTCTAAACAATCAAGGCTTCATGGCTTTTCACCTTCTCCCGTCCATGCTCCTCCTCAAGGCAGTTTCCAAGACTACCAGTTTGCTTGCAATGAGGAATTTTCTTTAAATTCTAATATATTTTGCCCTAAAACTTCCCTTTGACTCCATCCTTAAATTATTTTATGGTTGTGGCGAAGGACCCTCTAGGGCATGCTGTTACTCTCCTGTATCAGTGCTACTGTTGCAACCTGAGGATATTTTGCTGGGATGGTCACTGTCGTGATTTGTATGCTTACATTTGTATAGGAATATAGACATCTTCTCTCCTTTGGTAGGTGACATAGCACCTTCTAGTACTATGAGAAGTAACCCTCAGGTACAAGACTTCTAGGTCATTTCTAGTTTGATTCTTTCAAGGCCTGTGTCTGAACTGTGTGATGTCTTCAAAGAGTCTTACCATTAAGCTCTGAAAGGACCAAGGGCAATGACAACAACCTGTGTTGATTTGAGAGTGCTTGTCTAACCAAACCAGAAATTTGAAGGGATGTAAGATGAAGGTTTATTTCTTTGAGGCCCAAGTTAAGTAGCTAGCATGAGAGAGCTTCAGATAGAATATCTTGGAAATTTTAGTATTCACTAATATCAATATTATCTCACTCAACGCTTAACTGTTTGGTGATCTGCTTCCCCGTTCAAACCTCCTATATAATTGGCCCAAAAGAATGAGTTTGCTAAAAGTGGTTATTTGTTAAATGATTAGAAAACATAAGTGTTGCACTGTTTCTTCTGTGTAACAAAAGCTCTTCTAAGGCTATGAGCTGCTACTACTATTTGGAAGGATTCTGAGAGAGAACAGTAGTCACAGCCTATCTGAAGCAGAACATTCATAAGCATAAGCATAAATCAACTGTAGTGTGAACATTGCATGGAGCACTGGCTGAACTTCTCCCTGCAAAGCCAAATATAAATTGTTCTTTATGAAAGTCCAACTGAATTAGCCTCAAATTCATGGAATCTTCCTGCATATGCTGACCTCGTTTCCTTCCATCACTCTCTGAGATGAACAGATGACATTACAGGAGATACAGACTCCTGCACTCTGAATCACATGAGAAAAACCTGACTTGACATCCACCCAGAGGTATTTTTAATGACGAAAAAAATGAGGCAGTGGTAAAATATGTGCTCTATCACAAAATGAAGTAGCTTTTTATGAAGTAAGAAATGTTACTTTCTGGTCCTTTCTATAACTTGTCAGGAAAGATCACATGCTGGAGCACTTTCTTCAGAGAATATTTTACTTTCATATTTCTCAGGTTGTAGATCAAGGGATTCAGCATGGGGATGACCAAATTATTGAAGACATGAACAGCTGCATCAACACAGGGGTTTGGGGTTAGCTTTAGGTATACGAAGACAACAGGCATGAAGTAAAGCAGAGTGGCAGTGAGGTGGGCACTGCAGGTGGAAAAGGCTTTGTGTCTGCCCTCGGCAGAGCGAATCTGCAGAATAGAAAAGACTATATAGCTGTAGGAGGCGAGGATGAGGAAAAAGCAGCTGAGACGCATGATGCCATCACTGATGAATGCCACCACCTCCGGTGATGATGTGTCTACACAAGCCAGCTTTAGCAACACTAGTATATCACAAAAGGAATAGTCTACCTCATTGGGGCCACAGTAAGGCAACTGGAAGGTGAAAGTACTAAGAAATGTGGCCTGAACACAGGCAAAATCTAATGTCCCCATAGCCAGAATGGCACACAGTCTGTGATTCATGATAACGGAGTACCGTAGAGGGTGACACATGGCCACAAAGCGATCAAAGGTCATCACTGTGTACAGGAAACCCTCAGTGCAACCCAAGAAATGGTAGAAGAAGAGCTGGGACACACAGCCTCCATAGGAGATGGCTCTGCTGTTTCTTGAGAGGTAGAAGAGCATCTTGGGAGAACTCACAGAAGGGAAAATTATGTCACATACAGACAACTGGCACAGGAAGAAGTACATGGGAGTGTGAAGTCTAGTGGAGGAGACAATTGCCAGGAGTATGAGCAGGTTCCTCATAAGAGTGAAGATGTAGATGGAGAAAACAGGACAAGGAGCATGGTCTCCAGACTCTCTGTGTGTGGGATGCCCAGCAGGATGAACTCTGTCACTACTGAGAGATTCCTCATCTTGGAAGTTTGGATGTGAAAATGAACACAACCTCCAGGTAATAAACATAGACTGATGCCAAATGGAGAAGCTCTTTAATTAAAGGGCTTTTTTCATCTTTAAACAATGAACCTTCTGATATGGAGCTGATCTTTATAAAAACATAAAGAAAAAGAAAGTTTTTAAGAAAAACCCAGGAATTTCGCTTTTGAACAGTGTGAATCGATTCCAATACAGATTGTATTTCTCAAAGATTATAATTAAAACATCAATATTTTCCATAGCAGACTGTGAAGTAAGTAAAATGGAAGCAGAGATAAAATCTGGAAGTAACTAGGGGAGCTTCTGCTATCCTCCTCTCTTCTGTCTCATGATTTAGTGCTGAAGGTGGGTTAAAATATTCAATTCTGTCTTAGTTATTCAGGATAACAAACCTGATATGATGTATCTCATTTGACCTAACTTGTGCCAGAATCCCCGTCATTCCTTACTCTCCCTGTCCTTTCTTCTCCCCTTTCTTTTCTATATTCTTCCTACTTCCTATATTTTTGCCAAAGAAATAGTTTTGGAAAGACTTGAAAGCATCATCAGAAACAAAATTCTGTAGAGAACGTTTCTATTTCATGTGATGCAAGTGTGTGTGTGTGTGTTGATGTGATATATATTCATGAAGACAACGGTGTTATGAAAATGAACAAAACCTATGCTCACTCTAAGTAGCAAACAACACATGTCTGAAGTAGATATTAAGGAATATCAGTGATAATTGGAGAAATAAAATGCGAGTCAAGTTTCAGAAATATTTCCCAGTGGAATCTTTGCAGGATAAACCCAGTGAAGCTCATTGATGATTTTGAAACCGATGCTAGCCACCTCACCCCCATCTTGGGGCTGGGGCTCCAGGGAACCCGGCTGGCATGCCAGGCTCCAGATCCGGAGGAAGGAGCTCCCTCTGGGAGAGTGCGAGAGGCAAGCTCCCAGGGAAAGCGAGCTCAGCCCAAGTTTGAGTCTCAAAGCCCAGCTTGTCTAAGTCCTCAAAGCCTTAAAATCCTTCAGCCCCCTCCTGGCTTTTAGGGGAGGGGGGTTGCCATAACATCTAATTGATGTTTAAGGCAATCTTCGGGCCAAGAAGTAGTCCTTTTTCACAGCTGTTTGTGAATTCCTTGAGTCCTGAATCTTATCTACCAAGGAAGCCCAGTGTCCTTTGTAAATTTGGAATCTGGAGGTATTTGCAAGGCTTAGATCTCTGAGAAGTTGTAAAAAAGTCAGTCGGTCTCTCCCCATTCATCTTTTGTAAGCTCTGGCTCCAGGTTTCCTTCCATCTTTCTGAGTTTGAAACTGTTGGGGGTTTCATTCATACCTTACACACTGTGAACCTATAATTTAGTGGCAAAAGTCACAGAAGACAGACCACCACATTCATGTGCTTGTTAGAGAAAGGATAAATCACCCATGGATGAAACATGCCTCTAAGAAAATAAGTCTGAGATATTCTTAATTTAAAATCTTTCTCAGGAAAAATCACTTTAAGATAAATAAAAATCTGAGTTTTCCCTTCTTTTAGATAGTGATTTTTTGATGGATAAGAAGCAAAATTATCAGAGAGATGAATTTACAGCAATGGTGACAGCATTCACAAAACCCATGCAAATTCAAACAGACAAAGACCTAGCATAGAACTGTGTAAATAGGCAGCAGGCCCCAATCTAAATCAAAGAAGTTTGGGCAGCTGTTTACTGCTGGATTAGGAAGAGCTGATATCAAAGGGAGTGACTCCAGACTGGATGCCAGTGGATGAACTTGCACTGAGGTACTTCAGGGGACCAACACTGACTTGATTCCACAGGCATTAACAAAAATAACAGAATGCATGAAATTCTATGGGTGGGTGTCAAAGTGTATAGAAAGAGGACTAACATGTTATGTAAGAAATACAGAAAAAAATTAATAAATATATATTTTTTTAAATAAGCAAAATAATTAGAGATGAGAAAAATACTTAGGAACATTTTCTTGGGTATGACAGCCCATTGCTCAATAAATGTGCTACATCCTTGTCCCTGGGATTTTTGAAACAGGGTCTGACCAGCTCAGTCTGACCTTTAATTTGCTTTGAAGCCCATACTGATGCTCAGCCCAAATCCTTGCAGAAGGCATGTACCACCATCTCCAGCATGGAAGTTTTGACAGTATTACAGTGGTAACCCAAGTCACATTTGTAGGCTCTAGAATAGTTCAGATGTCCCAGCCTCAGGATCTGGGGTTCGATATCTGTACAAGATGTTGATTTTGTATGCATATTAGCAAGTATCGAAGGCATTCATTTATCCCTGGATCATTTCTTTCAGAGAAATTTAATTTCTCTTGGGATGTTTAATCTTTCAAACATTGGTAACTCTGAGGGAACAACTATATTTAAGTTTATTTTGTTCCCTAAAAATAAAATTATAGAGATTTTTCAAAAGGAAATATCCACATTTTTTTCAGTATGTCAACCTGCAAATTGCGCTAACTCTATTCTTGAGCCCTCATGATAGCAATTTCCTTTACCTGTCTGATATGGTTGAGTCTTTGCATGAGGTGGCGTTACACTTCCATTGCATTTGTAGGGAGTCATATATATCTTGAATAAACTTTACTATTTAAAGCAGAATTAAATTAATAAGCAAAATTATTCAAAGATTTCACCTGTCCTAGTTAAAAGCAAAAAACATATTTAATAAATATTATGTCAGTAAAGTGGACACATGCTGTATTATATAAAATGATTTAAATTATATAACAAGACTGAGATGCATCTGTGATAATTCATCTATGTTTAAATTTTTTTTGGATTAAATATTAAAATAACTTTATTTGACGGGGAAAATAAAGCAAGCACTGAATTTTAATACCTTCGTCAAATAACTAAACTCAGATATGAATGTAAAACCCAGTATCTCATCTTTCTCTTTTGATAGTTCCCATCTAGTACTTTGTCAAGAGAAGTAAAGAAATGATGATTCAATTCAAGTACTTGAAAAGCTTGTGAGCTTTCCAAGGAGGGAGCAGTAAAGGTATAGAATTAAAAGCTTTGATGTCACTTCAGTTAGGCAAGGAATGAGTTTCACAGTGATGAGAGCATCTACGCACTCATCAAAAGGCCTTGCTTCACAGACATGAGGATGGAGAATGAGAATTTTTTCTACATTCCCATATTTTCTTTTTAACCTCATTATTTGACTCTATTACATACTCCATGGTTTCAAGTACATGTGATTAGGAATAGTGTTTCCATTTAATTATGGACAATCTAGTAACTACTAAAACACTAAATAGAATCATTCTCACTATTGTGATTACAAAAAATTATTCATATACATTCTACAGGAAGACACACATATGCCACCTAGAGGGGCCAGGATGCCTGGGAAGAAAAGTAATTTAGGATGGTATAAACACATAGGAATGCTTTTGATCAGATACTACAGTAAAAAATAACCACAAACTTCAATTTGTATTGAAAAGAAATATATCCAGACATTTACCCATATGGCATTGTTTCTGTGAAACAGGTAGTGTTCATTTCTGTCTTGTATTAAGGAAAAAAAGAATTAAGTCAATTGATTAAGTCTTTTATCTGCTGTTGTTTCTGTTGGGACACACTACAGAACATTCCAGATGCACCTCTATTTCTTTCTTTTGAGTACACTTCAACTCTGAGTTAGTAACATTAACAAGTAGTTCCTTCAAGTAATGCTATTTTCATATAGTTTAATTTTTATAATGCAAGTTATGACCCTGAAATTAAGTCTTCCAAAATACAAGTGTGGTTGTGAAAATGAACTCATTTCCATACAAGGGCACTGAAATTTAAGTTGCTCTCAGAGTATAGAGTAAGGAGGAAGGAATACCCAAATTTTCTGTCTCCAAGTTTAATGTCCTTCCATTACACTGTTGCTGCCTCCAGAAATATTTAATACAGAAACAAGAATCACCTTGGAGAGGGGGAAAATACTTAAGTTTTATTCTTCAGACTTGCCAATGACTTCATGGCACCGTGGAAATGACTGTTTTACCTACTGTTCTCTCTGCAGTGTGTAGTTCCAGGTTAAAGCTCAGGAGAGGGAAGCAACTCTCTTAAGATCATATTATAGCAGAGTCAACAGTCCCCAATGCTACAAAGAAATTTTCCCCAAGAAGATGATTCCCAAGAGTGAATCTTAGATTGTTGCATGATATAAATGTTAAGTATGACTGGAACTCCCACCTCTTCCCCCAGCAGTTCGAAACGAGACTCTCTGGGGCCTCTGAGATCTGAGAGATCTGGGCAAAGAACTGACTTTTGATAAGGTCCCCAACCTGGATTCACAAACAGCTGTAAAAAGGACTGCTTCCTGACCAGAAGCCTACCTTAAACATCAGTCAGATGTCATGGCATCCCAAACCCCCTCCCCTAAAAGCAAGAAGGGGGCTGAGGGGTTTTTAAGGTTTTGAGGCTTTGAGGACTGGGGCTTGGGGCTGAACTCTCTCGCACTCTCCCTGAGGGAGCTCCTCCATCCTAATCTGGAGCCTGGCACGCCAGCTCAGTTCCCTGAAGCTCCAGCCCCAAGATGGGGGTGAGGGGGCTGGCCTCCCCCATCTCGTCAGGGAAGCTAGACCCCCCCACCCCGGGAGGGTAGCATTTCTCCACTTGTGGGTGCGGAGTTGCTAGTCCCATCTGGTCTCTTAATAAAACCAGGTCCTGTTAGCTCCCAGCGTAGCCTCTGGTCCCTTCTTGTCTCTGGAACCCTGACCTTACACAGCTATGTAGGTTGGCTCCAGGATATCCAGTATCCCTATTCACATACTAATAAGATCTAGTATCCCTGTTCACATGCTAATAAGAAAAGGTAAAATATTCTCCTGGAATTTAGAGGATCAGGTATTGGAAAAAAAAGGAAGGAATGAATGTAGATTCTTCTTATTTGAAAAAATGACAGAGACTGTTTATGTCCTTGAGGCTGGAAGCAGATTCTGAAAATTTCCCTGAGGTTATCTCCATAAGCATGAAGGGAGATTTGCATTCATTTTGCTGAGGTGCCATTTCCAAGAACACCCAGTTGTCTTCAGGTTTTCCTAGGTTTCATTGTCATTTGGAGACCTGCTAGGTGTTAGACAGAGAGAAGTATGTGTATTAAATGAGTTCACACAATGAAAATTAATTCTCACCAAAACAGTGGAAATACAAGAAGTATATGAGCTAGCAAGTCTTTCAAATTAGTCATCCTGACTTATTCTTTTTAATTGATTTATATTTACTTTATGTGTATCCTACTTTGCCTACATAGATGCCCCACAAGCAAGCAGTGCCTGTGGAAGCCAGAAGTGGGTGTCAGAGCCACTGGACCTGGAGTTAACAGATGGTTGTTTGTCACCACGTGGGTGCTAGGAACTGAACCCAGGTCCTTTACAAGAGTAGCCAGTACTCTTAGTAGCTGAGTCATCTCTCTATCCCCTAGGCCTAACAATTTTTTGTCAGTAACTAGCATTGTAGGAGTAAATGCCACAAGAAAACTGCTTTTTTAAAAAAAAAATTTCTTAGCAAAGCATAGGAGAAATTAATATCTCAATTCTCTGTGAAGTTAATAGCTGACAACCATGGCGTACAGAGAGCTGTGTCCTGTGAATGGGGAACAGGGATGCAGCGTGGTGGAAGGGACACTTTATTTTAAAATGTTTGTGAAGAGCAATGTTCCAAAGTTTGAAGCATTTGTGTGTCAACTAATAGAGCAGTTACCAGATTTGCTTCAATATTTATTTCATTATAATTCAGTGAAAATTTAAAAGATACTCATTTGGCCAAAAGTCACTGAAATTAGGTCACTGATTTAAGAAGTTTTATAATGGAGTTATGAAATCGATTTTTTTTAAGTAGAAACAGTTAAAACTAACGAGCAAACAAAAAATTACACTGGAAATAATACATGCAAACATATCAATAAATAATTTAGTTGCAAGTGTTCTATGAACAAGGTCAACGAGGTCAACCTTCGAGTAAGAACAGGGTGGGGGTTGAGGAGAGCCCATCATTAGCTGAGAAACTATTATTGGCAGTTGAAGGCTGCTGAGGAAGGTAGAGGCAATTTTCAGGTATGAACTTGGGTATCAACAAAATGAGTCACAATAAATAATATACTTCCATAGAATTTAATATGTATGATCAACATAAAAGCATTAATTATTTAATAAAACTGTTGAAAGCTTGGTACCGAAATGAATAGACAATTGATGATTTTGATTTTAACTATATCTGAGACAAAATTGCATGAACATATAGTTTCCATAGAGATGTAATTTAATGAAACTGCCATCAGCTATTTTTAGAAAATGTCATCTCCATGGAAATGTAACCTTTTGAGAAAATATCATTACGTTTTTTCCAATTACAGAAAATATGTCATTCATTTTCTCTAAAAGTAATATTTGCAAAGTAACAAACATAATGAAAATAAAGATCATAACTTAGAGATCATATTTTGGTTTGGTCAAATGTACAGAAATTTTACACTGAAATTTTTTGTTTTATGTGCAATTTTAGTTTTCATATGATAGAAAAAGTTTGGTATATATTATAAATGAACTATATCCACAATATATAAGGAAAAATGACATCCTATGTTTTAAACACTTGAAGGATTATAAGGAATTATCCCATATTGTTGGCATGTACAGGTTTTGTGATTGTTTACCCTCACAGGGTCCAACTTCTGGTGTAACAATCTCTTAAAGGCATTGTTGACGCAGAAGGCATCTCCTCGTGTGTGAAGGAATCCAAATCAAAGTCCCCTTTAACAACAGGATACATTGGATTCATAGCATTGTTTTTCTTTGTTGGTTTGTTTGGATCTTGAATTGGTATTTTCAACAATCTTCCTAAATCATTTTATGTAAATAATTCACATTTAGGCTTATATATTATTTATTGTATTTTTTTTCTTGTACATGGTAACGTGTTATATAAGAGTAAAGCCTGGGAAGCAGAGGGGCCAAACCCATAACTCAGTTGTACCTTGTGTTGCAACCTTCTGTTGTGCTGAGGATTCCAAAGCTAATACTGAAAACAAACACAATCAGTCTTAACAGACTCTTCTTTATATCTATTTGGTTCATTATTTTCCATTTTCCAGGTGTTAGACCAAAAGAAAGGTTTATATTTTATAGAGCACACCAGTAAGAGCCCTGATTTGGGTTCTACCCTGATTTCATTTTTCCTTTACATAACTTCTTTTCATTTCAAATCACAGATGTTATCCAATGTCATATATTTTAATGTGTTCTATCTATGAGGATATGTAAGAGAATACTTGGATAATGTGAATGATGGTAAATAAGCGGTAGGTTGATTAAAAAGTAAAAGAAACAATATAGGAAGAAAATGCTAAGACAGGAAATGACAAATATGTTCAAGATTATATATATATATATATATATATATATATATATATATATATATATATTAGTAACAAAACTTGTGTAATTTGACCCTTGTCTACAGGTCCTAATGAGCTTCTTTATTGGTAAATTGAGGTCATATATGTGCTCTTCCCATAGAAAATACCTTTTCAAGAACTGTGATATTAAAGTGTTAGCTTCTCTAGGCTCTAACCCTTCTTGGGAAAGAAGGCCACTTGTAGCACTTCCTCAGAGAACCTTTGACATCCTTATTTCTCAGGCTATAGATTAAAGGATTCAGCATGGGCGTGACCAAATTATTTAGGACCTGAACAGCTGCATTAAGTCCAAGGTTGGGGGTAGGCTGCAGGTAGATAAGGACTACTGGCATAAAGGCAAGGAGGATAGCAGTGAGGTGGGCACTGCAGGTTGAAAAGGCTTTGTGTCTCCCCTCAACAGAGTGGATCTGCAGGATGGAACAGATGATGAAGCTGTAGGAGGTGAGGATGAGGAGAAAGCAGCTGATGGGCATGAGGCCCACACTGATGAGCCCCACCATCTCCACAGCTGAAGTATTTGCACAAGCCAGCTTCACGACCACTGGGATATCACAGAAGTAATAGTCCACCTCACTGGGACCACAGTAAGGCAACTGGAAGGTGAGAGTGGTTAGAATAGTGGCATGAACGCAGCCAAAAATTGATGTCCCTGTGGCCAGGATGACACACACTCTGTGGCTCATGACTATGGAGTAGCGTAGAGGGTAACATATGGCCACAAAGCGATCAAAGGCCATCACTGTGTACAGGAAACCCTCAGTACAACCCAGGAAATGATAGAAGAAGAGCTGGGACACACAGCCTCCATAGGAGATGGCTCTGCTGTTTCCTGAGAGGTAGAAGAGCATCTTGGGAGAACTCACAGAAGGGAAAAATATGTCACATACAGACAACTGGCACAGGAAGAAGTACATGGGAGTGTGAAGCCTAGTGGAAGAGATAATTGCCAGGAGTATGAGCAGGTTCCCCATAAGAGTGAAGATGTAGATGGACAGAAACAGGACAAGGAGCATGGTCTCCAGACCCTCTGTGTGTGGGATGCCCAGCAGGATGAACTCTGTCACAGCTGAGAGATTCCTCATCTCTGAGAATGTTAGAAAAGAGAGACCTTCAGAGCATGATCACTTCTGTCAAACCAAGGCTCTACTAATCGACACACTGTTTGTTTGTTTTTTCCATAATCAACCTTCTTATCTAGCAGTAGATCTACATCAACATATAAAGGCAATTTAGTTGAAAAGTACAATCTTGAAATATTGTATTTGAACAATTGTCTTAACGTCGATGTAGTCTGCCTTTCTCGGAGATTATAATGGACACTTAGAGAGGAAGCAGTGATCATGTCTCTAATTCTCTATGAAGGAAGC
This sequence comes from Eospalax fontanierii, assembly GCA_035773235.1. Classification (NCBI taxonomy): domain Eukaryota; kingdom Metazoa; phylum Chordata; class Mammalia; order Rodentia; family Spalacidae; genus Eospalax; species Eospalax fontanierii. Next base: position 27,569,860 of record CM069539.1, on the reverse strand, counting down.
AGAAGGAAGCAGACAGGATAAACCAGGTGAAATGTGGAATTGTCACATACATGGGGAGTTGCTGCCTTTGTTATTCAGTTTACACTTGTCTTGAGGTGAAGATAGATTTAAATTAAACAATCATATCATGGCTATTCAGAAAAATAACAATCCAATAATTTAACAGAGATTTTAATAAAATAGGTCTCTGTTTTGCTAAACTGTAGAGGAATCCTCTTGCTTCCTTCCTGTCCCTTTCTCTGTTTTATGCTCTCTTCACTCCATTGCTTTTCTGTGTTCAAGAACTAGAATCAGTATTAGAAAGAATGTGAAAGCAACATACAACAAAAGGAAGAAAAATAAATCTTGTAGAACAGATTTTTTTTCCTAGCGAAAAACCCCTTAGTAATATGTGTTCCTTGTGTGTGTGTGTGTGTGTGTGTGTGTGTGTGTGTGTGTGTGTAATCAAGGCTAGGGCATATAGAAGGGAAATTATAAAAGTGTACAAACCCATGGATTATGCCTGAATTTCTTGTATGTGTAATGGATGCAAAATTGTTAACATAGACTTGGATAATTTAAATACCTTTTGTCTCATCCTAAATACTCACTGGAACACTTGAGGGAAAAATACAGTACAGCATATTACAGACTCTGAAACTGATACTAGAAATTTTTTTTTTATGGAGAACAAGGGGAGTTGATTATCTTATTAAAACTGGACTGATTAATACAAAAAGCAAACACGAGCTCCATGTATTCCAGAAAACATAACAGTCTAAAATAGAAATAAATATGAAATATTCTGGATGCAATCTGAAATCATTGGGTATACAAGTCAAAGAAATCAAGTCAATCAATTCTGGGGAAGTGATGTTGAGACATAACTGTGAGACTACCCAGATATTAGCTTTATTAAATATATTAAAACATATACTATTGTATATTCTGAGGTAGAAATGCACAGATTTGAAGTGGCTAGAAGGATGAGTGTTCTCTGTGGAGACATGTAAATAGTTAAACATAAACAGGCAAAAGCTTTGTGACTGAAAACACTATAGCTACAGAAAGAAAAAAAAAAGTTAATATTAAATTAGTAGTCTCAGCAAACACAACAAATGGAGGAAACACATAAATGGAAAGGAGCAAGAGTTTGCTTATTAATAAATAAATATCAAAGAATCTATGACAAAAGCTTCTATAGCAATGAAATTTAGAAGTTCAGTGACTATACTGTAAATATAGACAAAATATCCTGTATCTCAGATCAGCAATTAAAATATAGAAAAGTAAGACTAGAAATTATATTGGGCAAAGTTTAATTGAATATGTATAGAAGTACCTTTTTTAATTTTTATTTTATTCTATTCACTTTTGAGATAGGATCTCCCTGTAGTCTCAGGTGGCCTGGAACTTACTATGTAGACCTGGACGACCTCAGTCTCATAGATATCCACCTGCCCCTGCCTCCCAAGTCCTCGGATTCATGGTGTACACACTACACCTGACACAGGACTAACATTTTAAATAAAATATTGTTGAAAACAATAAAAACAAAAGGTTTGAATAAAAGGAAAAGGCTGTGCTTTTAGTTTATTGGAAAACTCAATATTGCTAAGAATTCAATCTATAATATCCACATAATCCCAATCAAAACCTCAGTGTAATTTTCAATGCTAATTGCAAGCTGATTCTGTTATTTATAAAATAAAGGATTGTAAAATGAAAGGAGTTTGTAAAGAAAGTTAGAAGGCTCACCACCAACTTTTATCACCTACGATAGCCCTACACTAATTGAGGTCATATTGATGGCGAAGGAAGACACGTATAGAAACAAAAACAGAACTCGGAGCAGACCTCCAGATATAGGCTTAGAACGAACTTTTGATAAACTACAAAAATAGTCTCTGAAGAAGTTATTTCCACATTAATTCTGGAACAACTGCACATCCATGTATAAAAAAAGAGTCAATTATCCTAGACACACGGTAATCCATGTATAATAGTACAGGGTCATGGTAAATCCACGTGATGTCAGAGCCTAAAGCTCCTCTACCAAGAGAAGCAGTCCGCATTACTGTGGTTTGTTACACATCCCACTTGTAATCTAGGACTTTTTTTTTTCAAATATGGTAACTTAATGACTTGAAAATTAAAATTTGTGTATCAAGGTCATACAAGATAGCAAAAGAACATCCAAAACACTTAAACTACCAGAAAGTAAAGAGAGAAATTAAGGAAATATAAGAAGGGATCACTGGACCAGAAATAGGACATTAGTTGGCAAATGTATGAAATTAACATAATGTTGTTAACCAATAACAATTGTAGCAGTATTAATCCCCCGACTTTAAGTAAAGAACTAAACTTATTTAACTTTCCACGTGGAGTCAGTGCGTGATTGTGAGTACTGGATGTTTTAATACTGTATCATTCTTGGAACTTCAAATCTAAAATTGATTCAAAATGAAAGTTAAAAATTAAAATATTAAAACTCTTGCCTTTAAAAGAACAAAAATTAGCTCACAGTGAGAAAAATATTTACAAAATGCATGTCCAACAAGAAATAGTATCTACATCTCTTTTAAAACTTCATAAAAGACAGATGTGGTGGCAAATGACTTTAATCCCAGCACTTGGGTGACAGACACAAGCAGATTGTGAGATCAAGGGAACTAAGAAGAGATGTTTTGAAACAAATAACTGCTTCCAAGAAAATGAAACTAACTATAAATCAAGCAATTCCTTTATCTCAAGGAAAATATGAAAAAGCCTTTCACACACACACACACACACACACACACACACGCATATGGAAAAGTACCCATAATCTTCAGGCAAATTGAACCACAATATAAGATACAGCTATGTACCTGTTATAAGTGTCACAGAATGCGAACCATCTATTAGTTTCTGTGAGAGAAATGTCAATTTATTTTCTTTGTGTGTGCGTGTGTGTAGGAGTCAGTACAGAGAATTTAACCTAGAGTTTCCTACATATGAGGCAAGAGCTCTACCAATCCTCCCACCTCAATGGTATAAACATTTCAGGGATTTTCTAGATATCTACATGCACATTGCTATTTACAACAAAGTTTAATAAATAAGACAAGGTTATTTGATTACCCTAGTCATCATTCCTCTGAACCACTTTAAGACCAATGTTAATAAATGATATCGAAAGGGATATTATAAAATGCTAATGTGCATATAAAAGTGAATATCAAACAGGTAAATTGATAAGCCATTTGGAATTGATTTAATATAAATAACAAGATTATTTAAGATACTACTGTGATTTGTAAAGTTCAATCATCATATTTTTTTCTGAATTAAATCTAAAAATAACCATGTACAATAGGAGCAGAAATTTAACAAGGTGGGTCACACACTTAGAAATAAGCGATTTAAGACTGAACATCAAGTCTGACTGCAGAGCTCATAACTCATATCTTTGTGCTTAGGGAGTATGTATTAATTCTGACTTCTCAGTAGCCACAGAAAATAGCCTTAAAAGTATCATCATATATAGCATTATGGCTTGATTTTTGTAGTGCAATTTATAATATAATGATTGCTCATGAAATACCACCAAGTAGATAATAATTAACTCTAATTTCAAGATAAAGGCACAGAAATTTAAACTTATCTACAAGTGTAACATGAAGAGGAAGGTTTACATAAATCTTCTGAAGCCATGGTAATCATACCTTTAGTTGTCTCCAGTAATGGTTAATACAAAAATTAATCGTTCTTAGAGAGGCAAAAATCACTCAACATTTATTCTCCAGAATTGGAGGAATTTTACTGGCACCTTTGTTACTATCTTATCTACTATCTGTCTGCAATTTGTGACTGAAATTAAAGCTCAGGAGAGGAGGACATCTCTCACAAGAACATATTAAGTTGAAGTCAATAGGTACCAGGGCTACAGAGAAATTCTGTCTTCTGGAGGTGAGTCCCAAGAGGGAATCTTAGAGTATGATGTAAGATAAGGAAAACTTGTATCACATGTATCTCACTGAGAAATAATGGCAAGTTTCCTTAACTCCCAACTTGGAGTTCCAGTATGGAGTAATCTTTCAAAACTTCCCCACCCTTAGCTGGCCTGAAATCTTCCTGTGAAAAATAGTTCTACATTTAAAAATATTTTATTTCTTAATTTATTATATATGTCTGAGTATACTGTCTGTATGCATATAAATGGACCCAAGTTGTATGATTCCTACTGAGGTCAGAAGTGGGCCATAGATCCCCCAAGAACTGGAGTTACAGACGGTTATAGCAACTATAAGGGTGCTGGAAATGGAATTCAGGTCCTCTGCAAGAGCAGTCAGTGCTCTCAACTGCTGAGCCATCTCTCCAGCCTTGGTCTCTCGTTTTTCAAAAAGGAATGGATTTATTCTCTTTAAAATTCATAAGTTTATAGTAAATCAAATGCATTTATGTGAAAATATTTGCAAACTATTTTTATGTAACTGGGAAGTGTAGACAGACATAAGTCATTTTCTCAAAGAATCCAATGGAAGCAATCAAGCTTGAAACTTTGAACCACTAACATTAACAAATTAAATGTAAGTCCAGAGGGAAAAACACGTTTTACATGAAATAAAATATCCATAGACAAAAGCTTCAACAAGTACTTAGAAAACAGGATCCATTCAGATATGTTGACTGATGGTGTTGTTTTGTTAAGTTCTTCCTCGGAAAGGTAAGATGTGAGTTCCTAAAACGGATTGGCTTAGGTTGGGAAACCTTTCTCTGGAGTTTGTAACACTGAAAGATTTCTGAATAATGTCATGTGGACTGAAAGATCTGATTTTGTCATCTTATGAGATCCTGTTTCATTATGATTCTAAGCACTATCAGAGGAGAAATTAAATGTAGCATTTTTGTCAGAGTGAGAAGCAGGAAGCTGCACAAAATACAAAGCTCTTATTGCAACACTTATGTTCCTTAAATGATTTCCATATTTTTCCTTCTAATATGAATAATTATTTAACCATAAATATCTCTTCATTTTCTAAAGAAAGTACAGAGCTAAATGTTGGCATTTCTCCTTTGAAAATTATTTTCTTTTCATATTTCAGATTTATATATCAGATTTATGAACATTTCTAACAATTTTAGAAACAATTTGTTTTCATAATAATTTAGGTATTAGTGTGCTATTATGTAGCAGCAAAGATATGGCAACAGGAGCAGAAGGCTGAAAGATCACATATCATCTTTGCACAGTAAACAAAGAACAAACTGGAAGTGGGGCAAAGCCATGAACTCTCAAAGCCCTCCCCCAGTGATATATTCTTCCTCCAACAAGGCTGCTTTTCAAAGGTTCAATGACCTTCCCAAACAGTAACACTAACTGGATAACAAGTGTTCAAATACCTGAGCTTAGGAGGGACACTTTCCATTTAAAGCACCACTGTTAAATATCAACTCAGCCAGTCAAACCCATTATATCTAATATAAAAACGTAATACTTCAAAAAAATAGTTTGGTAACTATTCATCAACCCAATTTTTATTGTATCATGTGATCTGGAGTCAATAGTTTCATGGTATTGCTTGAGCTTAAAACATCCCTCTGTCACATGATTTGACACTTTGGATAATATATTTCTAAGGGACTGAAAATATTTCTTATCTGCATGCTTGAGTTCAAGAATAAATTAAACCTGCTTCAAGTCCTTCTGGGCTGTCAATCTAATGTAAGATAGCTCAGTTGGTAACTTGCTTGCCAAGCAAGTATGAGGACTTGAGTTCCATCCCCAGAAACCATGATGTATGGTGTGGTGTTCCATGCTTATAATCTCAGGTTTGGAGAGGTGGGATCTGACAAGATTCTTGGGGCTTGGTGGCCAGCCATCCTAACCTAATCAAGAGACTCTAATCTAGTGAGGAAACCGGCCTCAAAAACCAAGGTGGACAGCTCCTAAGGAAGATAACTGAGGTTGACTTCTAGCCTCCACATGTATGTACACACATATGTACCTTAACCTGCATACACATATTCACTCATAACAGCACAAACATACATATACAGATACAAATAAAATAAAAGAAAGAAACAATGTCACACTCATGTTGTTTTAATACAGAAAATAAATATCATCAAGGATATTATTTTGAAATATTTCTGTAGAAACCTAATGTTGATACTATCTCCCTTAAAGATTATTGAACAACTGAAAAACTTTAGGCATAATATACTTAAACAAATATCAAAAAATGCTGAATGAAACTGTTGAATGGTTCTTGAACAAGAACTATGCTAGATCTAGAGTGTTCTTTTTACACTTGCTTTTAGGGGAAAATAAAAATGCAGTAAGCACTTTCCAGTACTGAAACTGGGTCCATGACTCCAAAGAATAGAGTATGGGGTGTAATTTTGGCAGAAAATCTTTTCTAGGCTAGCCATGTTGCAGAAGAATCAAGCTTGGTTTCCAACACCCACACAACAGCTAACAACCATCTGTAACTCCAGTTATAAGTGATTCAATGACATGTTTTGACCTCTATAAGCATTGCATGACATGGGTACAGTTACATACATACAGGCAAGATGCTCATACACATAAAAATATAAATAATAAATAATTTAATAGTACAGTATGCCATAGGTTTGGAGCTAGTGAAATGTTTGTCACAAGAACGGTCTTTTTCCTATCATTTTTTTCAAGGCAACATTAACATCTCTATTCCTCAGGCTGTAGATGAGGGGGTTGAACATGGGCACCACTATGGTATAAAACACAGAAGATACTTTCCCTTCGTCCATGGAACTGACAGATGATGGGTTCAGATACATAAATGCAGCAGAACCAAAAAAAACAGCAACAGCTGATATGTGTGAGCTACAGGTGCTGAAGGCTTTGGCCCTGCCCTCAGTGGATTTGATACGGAGGATGCTGACAATGATGAAGATATAAGAGCTCAGGATGATCAGGGTTGGGGCAATGAGATTAATTCCACTAAAGATTAGAAACATCAACTCATTGACAAAGATACTAGAACAGGAGAGCTTTAGCATAGAAAGAAGGTCACAGAAATAGTGATTGATCACATCAAGTCTACAGAAATGAACCCTAAACATGCATCCTACATGAGCTGATGCACAGACTACACCTATAATATACACCCCTAAAACAAGAGAAAAACAGGCCTGATGAGACATGATTAGACCATAAAGTAAGGGTCTACAGATGGCTGCATATCGATCATAGGCCATCGCAGCCAGCATGTAACATTCTGAAATAGCAAAAAGAAGAAAGAAGTAAAGCTGAGTCATGCACTCGGGATAGGAGGTCATATTCTGCTCTGTCACAAAGTTCATCAACATTTTGGGGGTAATGACAGTGGACTGGCAGAGGTCAATGAAGGACAGACTGCTGAGGAGGAGGTACATGGGGCTGTGCAGGTGGGAGCTGAGGGCGATCAGGATGATCATGCCCAGGTTGCCCAGCACTGTGAGCGTGTAGATTCCAAGGAAGAGCAGGAAGAGGGGCAGCTGCAGCTCTGGTTTGTCCGTCAACCCAGCAAGGATGAACTCAGTCACTGTAGAGTGATTTCCCTCTGTCATGTCCTCTATTCAGAATCTGAAAAGGGAAGAGAACACAGTCCTTTGAGAGATGTGGCTGCTTTCCTCTTTTTGGAGAAGATGTCGTATAATTTTTCCATGATCACTTTACTCTGCATTACTTTCTTTAAGTAGTATGTGCAACATTTTAATATGTAGTGAGCTTTATTTTAAAAATTAATGATATTTTGTTTTTTACATTTTTATTGCATTTTTGTTTCTTTCATACAGAACACCTCAATTTTAATCATTTTTATATCCCTTTCCTACTGAAGCCCTCCCATAATCCATGCACTGAAATTTATGCATTTTGTCATTTGGTTAAAGCCTATTGTTTCAAGTTAGTGCCCCCATTGTTTCAAGTTAGTGCCCCCAGAAGTTCCTCAGTGCAAGTTCATCCACTGAGTCAGCCTATCCAGAGTCCTTCACTTTAGGAAGATCAGCTCTTCCACATCCAGCAGTAATCAGTTGACAATATTTCTTCAACTAAGATTGGGGTCTGCTGTCCATTCCCCTAGTTCCAAGCTAGGTTCCTGTCAGCTTGAGTTTTGGTGGGTCTTGTGCATGCTGACATCATTGCTGCAGGTTCATATGAGCAATGTCCTAGGAGCTTGGAGGACTCTATTTCTATTTTAATATTTAGTGACCTTTATTTTAAAAGTTAGTGATATTTTATATTAAATTATTTACCTTCCTCTATAATATTGAACATTTTAATAGACACTTGGAATATGAAAACCATTTCAACCTAGAATTTTTAAATTGAGACTTGCAAATTTAAATACTTTGAAAAGCCACGGTCAAAGAGGGAAACTAGGTTATTACCAACTTAGAGATGAAACACTTTCAAAGGACAATAACTATCAATTATCTGGTAAAGCTGGCAGAAATGAATAGAGTTCTTATATTTTCAGAATCTTCTTTTGTAAATAGACTGTCAGGAAGTATATATTTCTACTTCCTGAGTTTGAAATACTACAATTCAAATTATAAAATATTCAGAAACCATTGTGAAAATCCACCAGGTGGATTGGTACACAGCTATTTTATTTGGTTCTCTGTGCCAAGTTGCCTGTCCACTTGAGGGAGGCAGGTGTGTCCTGGTGAGATGGACAGGCGTAGAGGTCAAAATGCTTGTGTGGGGGCTGGAGAGATAACTAAGTGGTTAAGAACACTGGCTGCTCCTACAGAAAACCCAGGTTCAAATCTCAGCACCCACAAGGTGGCTAACAGCCATCTTTAATTCCAGTTCCAGGGGATCCAACGCCCTCTTCTGACCTCTTCAAGTATTGTACATCATGGGCACACTTACATGCATGGAAGCAAAGCACTCATACTAATAAAATAAAACAATAAATAAAATATATTTAAGATGCCTTGTGTGCATGATGATCCCACTGTTTACTTAGCAATCCCCTCCACAAGTAGAGGAGCTGATTCGCACCATGGCTTTCAAATACATAAAACAAAACAATTCCACATATGTAATATTTAAACAGGTAGAGAGAGATTTATCAGAGAATATCAAGCATAACCATTATTCTATTACTATCTATGAGCCTTTTAATAATTGGATAAATACTAATGATTGTTAACTTAAGATTATAGAAAAAAATCAAAAGCATTGATTCTCATTTACAAAACCGAAAGACTTCACAGTCTCTCAGTTCATATTTGTTGTGTAAGTGGATGAGGTATTTCCCGTGCTAATAGAAAACAGGAAGTGGGGGAGGACAGAAAGGTGAGGGTGGAGATGGGGAGAGGATTTGAATATGATCAAAATACAATTTTTTATGAAATTTTCAAATCAATTAATTTTGTAACTTAAAATAGAGACACAGAATGGGAAACAAAGGATTACAGATTTATTGTTCTGTTCGCTTTCACAGGCAATCAATGCTCTATCTTTTTCACAAAGTAAAATTTGCAATGGATTAGCACTGAATTATTAAAACCTCAAAATAGATAAGACTTTAAACTTCTGCCATTTTACACTAAAATGATTCTAAACTTGATCAGCGCCTAAGAAATGAAAACAAGCTCACAAGGAGTGATTTGAGTGCAATCAGCAATATTAAAAAAAAATATTCTGAGGAAGATGAAAAGACTGGGTTAGGGTACTCCAATACTTAGGATCCAAGTCACAAGGATGTGAACTTTGAGGAAATTTTGAATTACATGAAAATTCCAAGCCAGCCTGGGTACATTTTAAAATTTTATCTCAAACAAAATAAAGCAAAGGGTAAGTACATACACACACACACATACACACACAATACATATGTCTGGCGAAGAACGTTTTCATAAAATATATAATAAATCTGTAGTTTGAATACAAATTTAAAGGTGAAATAGTTGATTAATTGCCTCAGAAAAGTCATATCAATAGTTAATGTGTGCATATAATTATATGAAATCTTTTCATCAAAATTAACAATATAATAACACATCACTGCATATCCATGGTAGAATGGTAAAAGCAAAATAGATTTAAAAATCACCTAGAGATAAAAGATTTCGATAAGTAGCAGATTGTATCAGTCATGCAAAGTTTGTATGGGATTTTTAAATCCTAAAACTTCAACCTGCTTATTCATATAATCTCTTCCTCTGTGAGAGACATGTTTGGCTACTTTGTGTCCCTAGACCATATTAGAATAATTTAGTTATCTACATCATAACTTTCTCTTTACTCTACTTGAAATACTATTATCAGCACTTTTGCATTGTTCTCTAGTAAATATTTCCACTTATATAGCGTCTGAAACTATGTTTATCAAGGAGCTATTCTCCAAAAGCTTGTAATAAATTCAGTCTTTACTCCATGCTCAGGAGGTTGAATTTCTGAATATCCTACTTTGCTTGGCAGTGAACTACACTACAAGCAAAATGACAATATAGAGTTACTCTGTGATCTTCCCAGTAACATACATCTTCTAAATTTCAAGAAGTTTTAAAAGTATTTAATGAAAAAATGTGAAAAACTAAATAAAGGAATGGAAATATTCAGAAGCAGCTGCCTGGTTTCTCACACTGATTATTTCAAATCTTGTAGTCTCATGTCACAAGTCTCAGATTGTGAGATAAACACTCATCTTACTTCTGGCCAGATTCCCAAGGTCAAGTTCTATTTTCTGCTTGCAAGTGGCACTAATCCTTATGTTGGAAACGGCAGGCACTAGGCACGCTGCAATCTGCAATGTTAAGAAGATCAGGTCTAATCCTGATTCAGCAATATTTCTGGACCTGGAGTGCATTTCATGCCAACATCTTGCAAGCGGAAACTTTCAGTTTGTGCTAAATTGCTTTCAGGATAGCAAACATCTTCAATTAGCAATCACCTGAGCAGCCCTGAAACTCTTGTCCTGAGTTTAAATTCCTCAGCCTCTCCAAGGATTATCATTATTCTGTAATCAAGCTCATGAGAAAAATAAACAATTAGCAATAATAATTCCCCAACTGTCTAGTTATCCTTCAAATGGATTTCTGTCATTTCTAAGCATTCAACATAAAAATGAAGAATTTGTGTATATGCATCTCCAAAGAATTGTGTTAAAATGCTTATTCTGATTCAGCAGAAAAGGGTGGCTTTAAAATCGTGTTTATTTCTAAGGAGCACCAAGCCAACAACTAATTCACTACCCACACTATGGACATAAGGCATCAAAGGATTGAAATCTTTCCCGATATTTTATTGGTTATAAGATTAGTAGTTTTAAAGTAATCACTGCTTGAAAGTCTCATGCATAATATCAACATCTTCTCCAAAACCAAGTACTTTCTTGCTTTGTTCCTAATTTGAGGACTCCCAGGAGAAAAATAAAATGGTCTAAATTAAGTAGGTGGGTGCCACCACTAGGACAGATGTTTTACCTCATGGGTCAAGAATTAGAAACCCAGGTCCACTGCAATAACAGTCGGTATATTTAACCATGGAACCATCTCTCCAGTCCTGTTAAATGGTGAACAATTTAATCACCATGTCTATCAACATCAAATCCTAGATGAATATGACATGAATAGTTGCAAGTATAAATTATTTTTTTAAATTGAATTCTTTACCTTACTAAAAGAAGAAAATAAATCTGAAGAAAACTCATAGAAAAGGTATGAAAGGGGAGAAATGCCTGGAAGAAAATACTAAGGTATTATTTGATGTCTGATAGTAATTTAAGATTTCATATAGTAAAATGCACAAACACATTTACAAATGAAAATTGTCCTACTTGGCTTTTCCATTGCTGTGACAAAACACTCTGACCATACCAACTTGGGGAGAAAATAGTTTATTTCACTTACATCTCCTGGGTCACACAGTTCATCGGGGCATCCAAGGTGGGAACTCTGGGCAGGAGGTGGAGCACGGGCCCTGAAGGAATGCTGCTTACTGGCTTGCTCCCCTAGCCCATGTTCAGTCTGCTTTCTTATACAATAAAAACAACCTGTGCTAGGATGGCACAACCCACAGTGGGCTGGGCCCTCCCACATCACTCAACAATCAAGAAAATAGCCCACAGACATGGCCACAGGCCAGTCGAAGGAAGTCATTCCCCAACTGAGGTTCCCTCAACCCAGGTGTGTCAAGGTGACCCAAAAACTATCCAGCACAATTGACCCCTGGTCAACCTGACACACAAAACACACCACTATTAAACCATGTTCTTTCCATTTCTTGCCTCCCAAGACATGATTTTAACATTAATATCATAACATAAAGAAGTACTACCTTAAAAGCCCCACAGACTTTAAAAAGTCCAAACATTTAAAAATTCAGCCGACATTCTTGGTATTTCTCACACATTAGTGTTTCACCTTTTCAGAACTTCCTGTTCATCTCCTTGACCCATTTTAATTTGATGCACAGTGTTCTGAGTGTTTGTCTATTCTAGATATGAATACTCTATCAGAGGTATACCTCTATATTCTTATGATGGTGCTCTTTGATGTACAGAAGCTTCTTAATTTCATGAGTTCCTATTTATCAGTAGCTGGATTTAATGCCTGTACTAGAAGAATACTGTTCAGAAAATCCTTTCCTGTTACTATAAGTATGAGCATATTCCCTACTTTCTTCTCTATTTGATTCAGGTATCAGATCTTATGTTAATAACTTTGATCCAATTGGAATATACATAGTGAGAAATAGAGATGTACTTTCATTCTTTTGCATTTAGCCTGGTATGCATAGAGATTTGTAGGGTAGCTGGGGCTGCGGGGTGATTCTGTCTCAAACAAACAACCAAACAAATAAACAAAACCCCAACAACTAACAAATGAGATGTCTGGAAATATTTTGTATGGCAAAGAAAATTGGAAATCAAGTTAATGTGGGAGAAATACAAGAACATGTTTGACAGTCCTACATCTGACAGAGGATTGGTGAGTAGAATATATGAAGAAATCAAAAGAATTAAAGATGAAGAAAACAAACAAAGCAATTTATAAAATTGGCTGTGTAACAGCAAATTCTCAGAAGAAGAAATAAAAATGACTAAGAAATATTTTTAAAGTGTTGGAAAGAACCCACACTGAAGGACATTTGAGCACAAATCAGACTCAATAGGCCAATTTAATGCAACAGTGTCCATTAAATTGGGCAGGGGGAAGTACATGAATGTAGAGATAGGAGGAGAGGGGATCTAAATATCACCAAATTATATTGTATATCACAAAATTTCAATATTTTTAAAGTAATGGTTAATCATATTGATCTTGAACAAAACAATTCTCAACATGAAGAAGCCTGTGTGACTTGATGACCCAATGATACCCAAAGAAAACCTCCCTCTGTGAGTCATAAAAGAGATGATGAGACATGGTAACATAGCAAAACAGGTGGTTACCGATAGCAACATGCAGATCATATGCCATTGCACCTCTCATGTGAGGCTTTCCAACAGCACAGAGAAGTAGAGCTGAGTCAAGCAGTCAGAGTAGGATGTATTGGTTTCCATCACAAAGTTCGCCAACATTTTGGGAAATAATGAAAGTAAAATGGCAAAGGTCAGAGAAGGAAATATTGTTGATAAATTAATACATGTGAATGTACAACTGTGAATTGAGTCTGGTCTATGCGATCATGCCCATCTTGTCCACTGTTGTTATCCTGTATTTTGTAGGAAGAAGAGGAACAGGGGCAGGTAGAGATTGATGGTTTTGATAGTCCAACCAGGATGAAGGCAGTCAGTGTGGAATGATTTCCTGGTACCACAATCCTCTCCGAATACGTCTTAAAAGAATGGGAAGATACTTGTATATCTGTCGGTGTAAGTTTTGGTGTGGGGGCAGGAGGTAAACAAATTTTAAGTGTGTGCTCTGCATGGGTGGGATATGTTATTCTCTGAAGGTGTGAATTATTAAACAAAAGTTGCAAAGCTATGCATGGAATACCTCTATAGGAGCTTCTTCTCAGGAAGGCACCACCAGATGTTTAAAACAACACAGGCTATTCCTGTTGTTCATGGTTACTCATCAAAGCCTCATGACAAAACCCTATTGCTAAAGTCAGCACACACTTCAAATACTGGACTTAGAGAAATCAATCTCAATGTGACCAGGAGCCTTCCCTGCTGATTACCTTGCTCAGTACTAAAATACTGTCATCTCCTGCTTTTTTATAATGTTAGGATACAAACGTTAACTCACAAAAGTCAATTGCCTTCTATAAATCAACAGAAAGAATACTGAGAAAGAAATCAGGGAAACAATTCCAACAACAATGTCCTCAAAAATCAAAATTTCTATATCTTAGAAATAATGAAGGAATGAAAAGATCTATACAAAGAAAATTTTAAGACTCTAAAAAAGTTAGTTAAAGAAGATACCTGAAAATTCAAGATTTCTCATGCTCATGGATTGGAAGAATTAATTAGCAGTGTGAAAATGGCCATCCTGCCAAAAGCAATGTACACATTCAATGAAATCTCCATCAAAATCCTAGCACAGTTGTTCATAATCACTGGAAAAATAATCTTAAAATTCTTGTGCCAAGATAGTTAAATGCATCCTGAAAAATACAAACACCGCTGGAGGTATCACCATATCTGATTGTAAAATTATATTGCATAGTCATCATAGCAAAAAAGACATGCTATTGTCACAAAAAAAGGCACACAGGTCAATGGTAGAAACAAACACAGAGAGGAGTGCTTGCAAATATAGCAGCATGATTTTTCTTAAAAGACAGTAAACCAGATATTAGTGAAATTAAATCTTTAATAAATGGTACTGGGAAAACTGGTTATCTGCATGTAGAAGAATGAAACTTGACAATTTTCTCATACTACAAATCAAACAATTCCAAATGGATCCTTGTTCTCAGTGGTAGACCTGAAACTCTGGAACTTCGAGAAGAAAGTGTAGGGAATACAATTCAGATTATGTGCTCAGGAAAATATTTCCTGAATAGGATTCTGGTCACCCAGGAAATAAGACTAGTAATCAACAAATGTAACTATGAAAATTAAAAGTTTCTGTATTGCAAAGGAAAATGAAAATCAACAAAGAGACATTTTACAGAGGAGAAAATATCTTTGTCAGATATATCTCTGGCAGATTATTGTATACAATAGACAAGGAATTTATGAAAATAAATATCAAGGGAATAACAACTAAATTTAAAAGGTGGTCATGCAGTTGAACAGAGTGTTCTCAGAAGAAATATGAATAGTTAAGAAATACTTTCTAAAATTATCACCCTCTTTAACCATCAGTGAAATGAAAATTAAAACTATTTTGATATTTCATCTTATCCTAGTCAGAATGGCTAAGATTAAAAATAATAACAAGAAAACAAATGTTTGCAAGGATCTAAGGATCAGGGAACAGTCATACAATGTTGGTGAGGATACAAATTGGTGTAGTCACTCTGGAAGTCAATGTGGTGGTTCTTCAGAAAACTAGTTGTTATTATATGTATGACACAATTATTCCATTCCTGAGTATAACCAGGGACTCTAGTTTCTCCTGCAGAGACATATCCACATGTAGTTTGAGACTGCTTTATTCACAATAGCTAGTAGAGGAAACACCTTAGAAATCTATGAACCAATGAGTGGACAATAAAAATGTGGTACCTATATAAAAATGGAATTTTATTCAGCTGTAAAAATAATTAAACTAGGAAATTTACAAGTAAATGAATGGAGCTGGAAAACATTTCAAGTGAGGCAACACAGTCAAAAGAGAGCACTGCATGTTCTCGCTTATTGGGGTAGCCTAGTGGGTGATCACTAGATGTGTGTGTTTAACTTGGACTTCCTGTAGAATGCAGGAAACTGAGAAGAGATTACTGGTTGCAGGAAGAAGAAAGATTTTAGGGGACAAGGGATGATAATAGCATACAGGTAATATGAAGGGTGAGAGGTAATGATGGGCAGAGAAGAATAAGGAGAGGGAGGGATAACAAGATGGGGCAGAGGGATTGAGGGACAGATAACTCACTTTAAGGATTTTTTTATTGAATCTTTGTATATTTCATTCAGAACGTCTCAATCAACCTTAGTCATCTTTATACCATATGGCAACCTACTATTTCATAAGTTGAAGTTGGGGAGTTGAGTACAGGAACCAGAGGTCAGGAAGAACCAGAGCAGCAAAACCACATCTTTGGGATCACTGCACTCATGAACTCACAGTGGCTATGGTTGCCTACACAAGACCTGCAGGAGATCAAGTCATGCAGATTCTTAGCTTGGAGGGGAAAGAGGTTCGTGAACCCTAAACCCTGAGGAGCTATGGTCATATAATTGCTTCTCACAACAGGAGAGTTTTTTTTTTTTCAAGTGTGAGGCACTTGATAGGACAACTACACTGTACGAGATAGACCCCCACTCAGGAGAACAGGGGAATCACAAGTTGAAAATAATTGGGTTTTTAATATTAAAAATAGTTATCAATTTTTGAAAAGATAAAGAGCTGGAAAGATAGGTAAGAGCATCAGTTACTCTTGCAGATGACCTGGGTTTGGTTCCCAGCACCAACAATTGGAAAATCCAGTTCTAGGGAATCCGATGCCATCTCTGTCCTAGCATGCACTGCACAACACAGGTGCACTTACATGCAGGTGAAATATTCATATAAAAACATAAAAACAAATTTCTAAAATAAACAAATAAAATATAAAAAATTGATGTGATAAGGAACTCTGAGGATGGCTCTGTGATGAATTAAGGGGTGGAATTGGAGTGAATGTGTTCAAGGAGAAAGCAGTTGCTTCTGGGCCATCCTTACTACTGTAAGTAACCTCTCACCCAGACTCCTTTAAGTAACACAATAAAACCTCATTGCTCATCAAGTTAGAAAATAAATTATAACCAATTCTTAACAATTTGGAAAAACGTTTCTTTCAAAATACTATTTTCTCAGTATGGGTAGGACTAAGATATTACCTGTCCTATTTTCATATGTATTTTTATATAGTTCTAAATATTTATCAATAATGAAAGCTAGATGGTGCATAGTAGAAATGGCTAATTGATTCAATTCAGATTATTACCTTTAAAATTGTTTGTCAACACAAACAATCAAGAATATCAGCTACAAAAACTATGGAGACTACTATAGATAATTGAAGAATATATGTATTGATTGTTTAACATAAATGAGTCTTGTCTAAATACTGTCAGGTTCATCTATATAAATATAGCCAACTACACAAAGCATTTTGAAGACTTGTCAGGATGTGATATAAGTGTCAACTTGTGAAAAGATTCTGGGGCATCACAGAGAGTAACCGTTCTTCATCTACACAACCTGAGAATACAGTTCTGCCTTTATCACATTTCTCCCAAATAATCATGTAGAAGCGATAAGTTAATAACTAATGATATTCATAGCTACTACTTAAAGTTCATTTCATTCTCTAACTTCTCAACAGTATAAAATTCTGCTAAAGGAAAGTTTTCTTTCCCAACAATTTCTTCAGGGCAACTTTGACTTCTTTGTTTCTCAAGCTGTAGATTAGTGGGTTGAGCATGGGCACCACAACTGTGTAAAACACAGAGGACATTTTTCCTTGGTCCAGGGAGCTGACTGAGGGTGGCTGAAAGTACATGAATGCTGCAGACCCATAGAAGACAGCCACAGCACAGACGTGAGAGCTGCAGGTACTGAAGGCTTTGAACTTACCCTCAGTGGAGCGAATGCGGAGGATGCTGGCAATGATGAGGATGTAAGAGCTAAGGATAGTCAGAGCTGGGATAATAATATTAAGTGCACTGAAACAAAGAGCTAGTACCTCATTGATAAAGGTACTAGAGCAAGACAGCTCCAATAATGGGAAAAGATCACAGAAGTAATGGTTTAGTATATCAGCCTTACAGAAATTCACTCTTAGCAGGAAGACTGTATGAGTTGTAGCACTAATTAAACCTATACCATAAGCACCAACTCCCAACCAGGAACAGACTTGAGAGGACATTGTAACATTGTAAATCAGTGGGTTACAGATAGCAATATAGCGATCATATGCCATTGCAGCCAACATGTGACATTCTGCAACAGCAAATGTACAGAAAAAGTAGAACTGAGCTATGCATTCCTGGTAAGAGATGACATTCTTTGTTACCAGGCTCACCAACATTTTGGGGGTAATGACTGTGGACTCACAGAAGTCAATGAAAGACAGATTACTGAGGAAATAGTACATGGGTGTGTGCAGCTGAGGGCTAAACAGAATCAAGATGATCATGCCCAGGTTTCCCACAGCTGTAATCATATAGATTCCTAAGAAGATGAGGAACAGGGGCAGCTGGAGCTCTGCTTTCTCTGTTAATCCAATGAGGATAAACTCAGCTACTGTGGAAAGATTTCCTTCAGCCATTTTCTTCTAGAAATTCTATGTAAGAAGAAAATTCTACACAGAACAAAATATTTTGAGTATATATTATCCCATCACTCAATGAATTATAAAACAGAATTCAAGCCCTTTTGAATATCTCCAAGTTTCTGAAAGCTTCTTTTCTGTCTTAATGGCCAAAGATTTTTGTAATCCTGGAAAAATAAGATATGCAGAGAAATAATAATATAGATTTTACCTGCTTGTGCTTCTTGTCACAGAGTTATTGCTACTAGTAATCATTTTCTATTACCTTAAAACATTCTAATACCTTGGATTAAATGTTCTAAGAATGTCCCAAGTTTTATTTTATAGTATTCTATCCTTTGTAGGAAAAGCTTTATTTGTAGTAAAGTAAAAATATCATCCTCAAGGTGGTGAAGAAGTGAAAGAATTTACAATTGAAATAATTAATAATAGTATTTATATCTTCATTTTAATTCTATTTTATTTTTTAATTTTTAGGTAGGATAATTGGACAGAAATAAAACTGAAAGTCATCAAATCAGAAAGCAAAGAACAAGCATATCTACTTGGAAATATATATGACTGAGTATATAGAAAATCCAGAATCAGTTAAATACTTAAAAGTAATTAAAAATAAATAGAAAACAAGATTTATATAACAACTCAATAGCCTTTTCATGCACTTGCTATGGACTTTAAAATGTTTATTTGTAATAACTAGGAATAATTAATTACACAGAGATAAGTTAATTGAAGTAAACTTGACCTTCCATACACAATTGCATAACACTGTTGAATAAAATTTATGCTTAAACTAATGGACAGATTAGTATTCATGAGTCAAAAGAATCAAAAAAGGGCAGCATTTGCAAAGTGGATCTCATTGTGTTCTCTATCAAAATTTGTGACTTGTTGGTTATTGATGATGATAGATTATCTTGAAATCCATATAAAATCCAGAAAATGAAAGTTATCAAAATGAAACTTGAAAGAAAAGAATAAAATTTGAGGTCTTAATTTTTTTCCTATTGGAAAAATTTCTATGTCACAGTAATCAATACAGTGTTGTATTGTCATATATATGGAAAAAAAGAGTTTAAGGAACCAAAACTGATACTTCTGCATAAACTGACATGTGTGTTGAAATAAAATGTTCTAAGGCCTTCATGGCAATTCAGTGCAATAACAATATTTTTATTGAATGGTGCTGTGAAATGAAAATCAGATAACTGCATCTAAGATCACTAATGTGGAAGCTTTCTCATACTTCATAAAAACGAGTACAAAAGGCACAAAATAAACATAAGTGCTAATATTCTAACAATTCTAGGAAAACACAGAACTAGATCCATGTCTTTATTTAGATGAGATTTTCTTCAACAGTACCAGGATCTACCATAGACAAAAATAGTAAAATGGATATCATCAAATGTAAATTCTGGGTACTTTGAAAGGTATAAGCACACTGTGTTAATATTATATAGAACAAGGTATGTATTTTCAAGTAATATCTACAAGAAGAGTAACTCATATTACAATCAAATGACAACTCAATTTAAAAAGTCAAAGAGGGGCTAGAAATATGACTAATCAAGAGAACACACTGTAGTTCAGTTCCTAGTACCGAATTCAGGCAGCTTATAATTGCCTGTATGTCCAGGACCAGTGGATCCACTGTGGCATTCAGGACTCCTCAGTCCACTGGTCTTATGTGTATATGCCCACCTCCCACTCCCATTCAAATATAAACACAATTAAAAACAAAGGAATGTAAAGATCTCTTTAGAGAATGAATGAAGCGTCTATTAAAGGGTCATGATAACCACAAACACCTGAAAATAGGGGTGTCATTGCTTATTTCTGAGGAAATTCAATCAAAATTCACAATGAAATAACAATTTCATTTTGTCATACATACACTTATACATATAATAGAGTACATAAAGTCTGGTGGGGGTAGTAAAGAGGGGTGCAGATAGGATGGGGCCATAAAGGGTGAGTGTGGCAGGGGGTCTAATTATGATCAAGCCACATTTTACTGAATTTCATATTTTACTAATTCCACAAAAATTCAATATTCAATAAAAGCTTAAAAATCAAACACCATTTTCTGATACAACCTTTTCAATGACAAACAAATGCAAAGAATTTTCAAGACTTATTCCCTGCTGATGGTATTGTGAAATGGTACAGGTTATTCGGAAAAATATTTAAAGATGCTTTAAATAGGAAACAGATTTACCACATATGTTCCATCATCTTCAATTTTGATACACACATAATAATTAAAGATATAATACACAAGAAAATTATGAATGAATGGAGCAGCATTACTTACAAAGATGAAACAGAGGAGACCTCTCCAGTGTCCATGCAGTGGTGAATGGAAAAGCTCTGTCTTGTGTAACACTTTAATGAAGCATACTTCTCCAATGGGAAGAAACGTAGTCCTGAGACAGGCCACTTCCCAGAAAAGTCTGATACATGCCAAAGAAAACAAGGGGAATTTTAACAAATAATTTGTTATATTAGATATTTATACATTACAGGCGAGAAAAGAAAACACTATCTCATAATTATGTGAACTCAGAGAGATTGTCTTGAGTTCTTATATCTTAGTTCTGCATATCCAAGTCTTATTTTAGAAACACCATATCAGTAACTTGGATGATGTCAGATAAGAAATGGTCGACAATTATTAAAAATAGTAATAAATACTTATATGATGATTGTAGATTTCCAGGAGTTATTGTTAGTCTGTTAAAATGGCCTCATATTCAAACAAAGTTAAAAGTGTTAAATACACAGTTCACTCTGGGTTAAAGATAAAAAGATTAATGATACAGAACCCTTGCTCTTCAGAAATTTCCATTCTTCAAGGTCTCAGATAGGTTAACAGATCGAAGAGATAAATATGGTGTATGGGAAGTTCCTGATGGAACACAACTAGAGTGGTTCGAATCCTTAATTGTTATTGGGGAGGTGTCATTGAAGATTTTTTAGGGAGTTATTAAACACTACTTTATTTTTTCTGCTTTATGACTCAACTATCATCTGACATGACTCTTTCAGAGAAGTACATTGAATAGGCTCAAAGTTTTCACTCATAATCTTCCTTTAAGTTTTACTTTATTACCATATCATATTTTATAGGATTATAATAAGCACATTTTATGATCATTTAAATATATCTTATATTCACATTCAGCTAGTACTTAATTAAAAATATAGTATTATGAGCCAGAAAAACAGTTTATGTCAACAGCTTCAAAGTGACAGCAAAGACATCATGCAGCTTGAGTTGAAATTTGTAAACACAGAAGTAGTCACCACAATTGTCCACTGAAGAGAACATGAGAATATTCAGATGAGCTGTGATAATTAAGGAGCATGGATCTTAAAAACATAATGGATTTAGAAATATACAAGAATAGGATGTAAAACATAAGATCATAATCTAACATTTTAAGAGAAAGGGACTTGGAATAAGAACACCTATGCTTCTGCCCAGAGAGTTCAGTGTGGGGTGTTTTTCTTCCCTATTATTCTGAAAGAAAAAATGACTGTGAAGTTGTGAAAAAGTATAGCTAAAAACTGTCCTTTGAATCATTCATCTTCATCTCTAAGAAAGCTGGTGTCCAAAGCCAGTTATCCCTTTACAAAGTTTGATTGTATGAAGGTTTTAAATATTGAGTAGAGATAATAGGAGCCTGATTATGAAAAAAAAAAGTAAAAAGGGATAATCATCTCCCTCTAGAATGTCATTCCTCAAGTTTCTACTCTGGGGAAATTAACAGCAAGAATTTTCATTTCCCCCACTGGTTGATTCTGAAAAGTAATCAAATGGCAAAATTCCAGGTTCTTGTCAAAGTATGCATTTAATATAAGTATGTGAAAGATATTGTTGCCAATACACTAAAGCATTAAAATTTTAGACATCAATTTAAGGATTTGCCCAAAATGATTTCCTTTAATAGAAAAATTGAAAAACATGTAAAGAAAATAATATGTATAGGGTTTGAACTTTCCAATTTTCATCATTTCTATCAAATGTACTTAGATAATGAGATAATCATGAAATTACTTTATTGGAAATGTTACATGAAGGTTGAATTAAATCGGATTTCTTTTACTTCCCAAATTCCTATCATTTAAGTATTAAGAAAGACGAATAAGAAGTTGTTCTTGGTTGCCTTTAATTGCTGTGACAAAATACTCTGTCAGATGCAAACTAAGGGAGGAAGGGGTTATTTAGCTTACATCTCTAGAGTCACAGTTCATCACTGAGGGAGCCCAAGGTAGGAACTAAAGGCAGGAACCTGGAGGCAGGAGCTGAAGCACAGGCCCTGGAGGATAGCTGCTTAATGGATTGTTTCCCCTGGTCAGTGCTCTCAGGCTGCTTTCTTATACAGCACCAAACAACCTCCCCAGGGGTGCCCACAGTGGATTAGGCCCTCCAACATCACACAACAGTCAAGAAAACGCCTCACAGACATAGCCGCAGACCTGTCCAATGGAGGCAGTTCCCCAATTGAGGTTCACAACCCTCCCTCCTCTTTTTCCAGTTTAATACTCAGATCTCCTCCATTTTGCCCTTGGGAACACCTGTCTTTTACTAACCCCCTCGTTTGTACTCTTTCTTTCCCATACTCTCCATGCTTCCTTTCCATTTTCCTGGCTCCTTCGGCTACATCAGGATTTATATAAACACAAGGATTTGGTACTAAGATTCAGAAATGAGAAAGAAGCTATGTTACATGATTTTTCTGAGTCTGTGTTACTTCACTTAGTATAGCATTTTCTAGTTACTTCTACTTACCTGAAAATATCATGATTTAATCTTTCTTTGCCACTGAGTAGAACTCCATTGTGTAAATGAACTACATTTTCTTTTTCAATTGATCAGCTGAGTGACATTTAGCTTTCCATTTCTCAGCTATTGGGAAAAGAGCAGCAATTAGCATGAATGCACAGGTATCTCTACAGTAGATCGAGTTCTTTAGTATATACCAAGGAATGGTATAATGGGACCATTTGGTAGATTTCTTTTTACCTTTCTAAAGAGTCCTCCATAGTGCTTTTCATATCATTGGGCAGGAATTTGAAATCCTACCAGCTGAGAATGAGAGTGCCACTTTCTCCGTATTCAGCCACCATTTGTTCTTTTGTTTCCATTCTGACTGGGATAGGATGAAATTTTAAAGTGATTTTGATTTGCATTACTCTAATTACTGAGAATATTGGACACTTTAAGGTATTTCTTAGCCATTTTTACTTTTTCTTTTGAAAACTCACCGTTGAGATACAAAAGTCATCTTTTAATTGGGGCATTTCCTTTCGTGATTCTTTGCTTTTTAGTTCTTTGTACATGCTGGATATCAATCCCCTGTCAGATGTGTGACTGGTAAAGATTTTCTTCCACTCAGCGGGCTTTCTCTTCATGTTTTTGGCTGTTTCTTTTGCTGTATAGAGCTTTTTAGTTCAATGAGGTGCCATTTGTCGATTGTTGACCTTAATTCCTGAGTAGCTGATATTTGATTTAGAAAGTCCTTTCTTGTACCTATAACTTCTATATTAGTATTGCTTATAGTTTCTACCAGTTGCAGTTTCATGTTTCATATTGAGGTCTTTGATCCATTTACAGCTGACTTTTTTGTAGGATGATAATTATGGGTCTCATTTTTTTTTCATTTGGTGGACATCAAGTTTTGATATCAGCCACAGTTAAAGTTGTTGTCTTTACTCCAGTGTGTGAGCTTGACATCTTTTTCAAATGCCAAGTGGCTGAAATCACATACACTCATGTTCGGGTGCTGTATTTAATTCCATTGATCAATGTGTTCTGTTTAGCAGTCCCCACCACCGGCATTGCTCTTTGTGCTCAGAGTTGCTTTGGCTATGGGTGAGAGGTCCTTTGATTTTCCATATGAATTTTAGGATGTGTTTTTCTAATTCTGTGATGAATGCCATGGGAATTATGTTTGGAATTACACTGAATCTATAAATTGCTTTGGGTAGGATGGTAATTTTCACAATATTAATTCGAACAATCTATGATCCCAGTGTTTCTTTCCATCTCCTGGTATCTTCCTCAACCTCTTTCTTCAAAGACCGAGTATTTTCTAAATTTCTAAGAATGTTAAGTACTTTTTAAGGTATTTCTTAGCCATTTCTATTTCTTCGTTTGAGGACTCTCTGTTTAAGTCCTTAGCCCATCTTTTTTATTGGGTCATTTATTTCTTGTTTCTTTTTTGAGTTCTTTGTATATTCTGGATATTAATCCTCTTTCCATGTGATGCTGGTGAGGATTTTCTCCCACTCATTAGATTTTCTTTTTATTTCATTTTTTCTTCTTCTGTACAAAAATGTTTTAGTAAAATGAGATCTCTCTTGTTAACTGTTGCCCTTAAGTACGTGAACAACTAATATTTGATTTAGAAAGTTCTTTACTATTCCTGTATCTTGTAGAGTACTGCCATGTTTTCTTCTAAAAGTTTTAGAGTTTCAGGTTTCAAATTGAGAAATTTGATTTATTTGGAAAGATAAGGGTCCAGTTTCATCCTTTTATTGCCTCTGATATGTAGATATAATCTTTCCATGGTTCCCCATACTTCTTGAATATGCATTTCTACTTTTTTTATATTAGCTGCTTGAGCAGTCCAGTTCTTCAGTTTTGCTACCCACTCTTTGTATTCTGTTTTACAGGTCATTCTTTCTGCTTATGAGGCTTTCATTTATCATTTCAAATTGGCTTACTGAATTTTTAAATTCTTCTTCATCTCAGCTTGAGTTTTTTATCAATATTTCTATTGATAAAATTCTTTGGTGAATTCACTTTTCAAGTTCTAAATTGTTTTTGTCATTTTACCCAGTCTTGTTTTCCTACATTAGTGATCTACAGTTAAGTTTATTCCTATCCTCTTTGAATTCTTTGAGTTGTTTGTGTGATCATTAGAGTCACTGAATTCTATGATCATGTTTATGATTGCTCTTTAAAATTCTGCATCCTGGGGTTCCTCCTGGTGGTTCTCATTATAATACACTTCTGTAGGACTGATTGGTTTTTGTTGGGTCATATTCTCTGGTTCTTCATATTATTTGTGTTTTAGGAATATGGATTTCTTTTGCTGATTGTGTGTCTGATATGAAAATATATTCTGCCTTTGTTTCCTGAAACTTGGTTCTGTTTATAGTGTTGATGTAGCTTGGTTGCTTTCAGATCAGTTATAAATAGTTACTTGGTTTGTACTTCATATTCCCACCTTTGATTATTAATTATTGGCACTGGATAGTTCCAAACTGATGAGTGAAATGTTCTTCAACAGGGCAAATGGCCTTAGATCCAAATCAAGAATATGGAGTTCCAGGTGCTGGGTTCTGGCAGGCTAACAGGGGATCTCAAGCAGAAAGTTCAGGAGGGGGCCTAGGACCAAGGCTTAGGTGGAGACAGAGTAGGGAAGTTGTAACTAGTTAGGAAGAGTATATATAGGCACTGAATCGGGACAATGTGACTAGTCCAGATGTAGCAGGAACATGTAGCATGGGCACATCTTGAGATTTAAAGCTTGCCTGCCCTGATGGTTTTTCTTTTAAACAGTAATAATTTTCCTTCTGTTTGAGTCCATTATTAAATTACTATTTAAAGAGACTAAAAATCCCAAGAGGATCCCTGATTTCCCCTGCCTCAGAAAAGTAGCTCAGAGTGTATGTATGTAAGTGTTAAAGATCCTGAAATGTATAACTGATGCTTTAGTATTATTACAAAGAGATTAAGGTAGCTGAAATGCCAGGAAAACAAATTCAGAATCATATTTTCTAAAGAACCAATGTTCACAAAGGGACTCAAACAAGCAGGAGAATAAATCAAATCAATTCAAGAACTAGATATGAGAGTTAACAGAGTGGATAAAAAGGTCAACAGCACTGAGGCAGAAGAGTAGAGACTGACATAAGCAACATCTTGACAGGATCAGCCTTATCACAGATGAGAGGATATATGAATCCCAGTGAGGGGGCTGAGTGCTATGGGAATGTGACAGTGAGGAAGGAAGTATAATGATGATTAAAATGTTCTGTATGAAATAAACGAACTTTAAATTAAAAATTTACAAAACAACCAACACCAAGATTAACATATGAAAGAACTAACTGACAGAAAAAGACCTGATGATCTCTCCCACTTGTGCTTTCAAAAGGAGCATACAAAGAAAAGCTCATCATATATAAATCTGGTGGATCATCATCAATGGCCATGTGACTCATGGTCTGATAATCTTCAACAAATGTTTTTCTCTCAGTCACTAACCAACTCTATTCTTAGGAGTGTTTTCCTTTTGTTAATAAATTACCTCTATTTCTAATTCTAAGTGTGTGTCCCATATCTGGTTCTTTGTCCTGGAACACAAGGACTTGATTCTAAAATCAAATCCATGCCTGAGAAATTCATAAAACGTGAAGGAAAAAATTCAGCAATAGAATAAAGGTTCTAGAGAAGAACTAGACACAATTTCTGGAAATAAATGAAACAATCCATCTTTTCTAAATGCTTTATTTTTATTATTTATGTATATATAATTTATTTAATTTTTTTGTTGTGTGATTGAGTACATTACCTGCATGTACGTAAGTACACCCATGCCCTGCAATCCCCACAGAAGTGAGAAGATGGTGTTGGTCCTCTGGAACTGAAGTTATGGGAGGCTTTTAGTCCCCTGTGGGTGCTGGGTACCAAACTCAGGTCCTTTGTGAGAGCAGCCAGTGTTCTTAACTGCTGAGCCATCTCTCCAGCACTGAGAACATCAATTTAAAGGATAAAATGAAATTTAAAAAACGAAAGAGCCCCAAGTGGAAAAGTATCATCCACAAACAAAACAGAGAAGAAAGAAAGCCACTTATGAGAAACAAGGTCAAGGTATTATGTTTGAACAGCAAAAAATATGCAAAAAGTAAAATGTGACCAAAGTTCAAGGATATCTGGGATTTGCTCAGAAGACCAACCATAAAATACACAGGGTAGAAGAAGAAAGTAGAATAAAATTAAAATTGTAAACAGAATCTGTGCAGTGAATCAATAAGAGAAAAAATTTCCAAATCCATAGTAAGAAATGCACAAACACAAAAAATTGTAACTCTAAGAAGGCATAATCATACAAAAATTTCTCCATAAATAATCAAGATTTCAAAGATACAAAGCAAAGAAACAACATTAAAAGTTGCAGACTCAATCAGACAAAGACCCAACTGGGGAGATGGGCTCCAGGCCCCAACCTTAGCTGAAGAGCTATTGGCATCTGATTACTGTTAGGTGAGGGAAAGCTGATCTACTTTAAGGAAGAGACTCTAGATAGACTGACTAGACTCCAGTGGATGGACATGCACTGAGGAACATCTGGGTACACAAAGTTGACTCTATAAGCCTTAACATATATAACAGAATTCATGAAATCTGGTGGTGGAAGACTTTGAGAGGTGCAGATAGGGGAGTGTTTCCAAAGATAATTATGATTTTTTTAACATAAGGAAGGGAAAATTTATTTGGCCACACAGTTTCAGAAAATTACAATCCATTATGGTGGGAAAAGCAAGGGAAGCAGTTCTGCTCTTGGCTTTGGGAGTATTAGCCAAAAGTTGTCACATGGATATGAAATGCACAAAAATTCAATAAAAATATACATTGAAACACATTTGTAAGAGAAAACTTATAATTTATATAAAAGATCTACATAACAGTATAATATCAGACTGCTCATCAGAAAGCCTGAATGTCAAGAAATCACCAGGCAATATTCTATTATGTATTAAAAAGGGAAAGTTTTCAGAAAGGTATAAAATTATAAGTATATATGTATGCATGTGTTCAGAATATCAGTGCCTACAATTTCATTAAGCAAGCAGTACTGGACATATAGAAGCCCTCTCATAATAAGCATAGGTGATTTAATATCTACCTATCATTTTAAGATGAGTCATCTAAATAATAAATCAACAACAACACAACTGTTAAGAGACTGGAGAAATGGCTCAGTGTTTTAGAGAACTGGTTGCTCTTGCAGAAGATTTGGGTTAGGTTCCCAGCAACTACATGGCGGATAACAATTGTCCATAAATCCAGTTCCAAGGGAATCTGACTTCCTCTTCTGACCTCTGTATGTAATGCATGACATGGCTGCACTCACATACATGCACTCAAACACATAAAATAAGGCAACAAATAAGGCAATAGACTCATAGACATAAATAATAAAGTATTTTAAAACTGTAGTTAAATTGTCCCACTGTTCAAAAGTACTGACTGAGCAAATGTCTACAGAATATTCCATCCAACATGTACAAAGTATCCATTCTTCCCAGCATCCCATTAAAACATCTCTAAAATAAATCATATTCTGGACCATAATCAAGGATTAACTAATATCGAATGTATATAACAAATATGTGTACAAGAAAACTAGAAAGCAAACTCAGAGAAATCACAGAAATTATAAAAATTCATGGAGAGTGAGCAAGAGATTCTTGAAAGGAGAGTTGTCCACTGAAACATCAGATGGGAATTTTTAAATTTCTGAAATAAACTGAAAATGAAAACACCATATAGCAGAATCTTTGGGAAATAGCTCAGTGAGTTACACAAAAATCTTATAAAAATTTCATAGCTCTAAAGATTAATAATTCACAGAAATATTAAGCAAGTAACAATAAGACACACTTCAAGGTCTCCAGCAAATAGAAAAAGCAGTACATAGCAAGGAAATACAAATGTCAAAGTGTAACTTGGTGAAATGGAGAGAAAAAGAAAAATACATAGACTCAATAAAACTAACTATTTTTGTTTGAGAAACCATCAATGGAATAAAACAATAGAAAATGTGAGAAGATCCAAAATAATAAAATGAGAAATGGAATGGAAATGTTGTAACAGACACAAAATTCCATGCTACAGTCTCCTTAGTAGGTGACAAATTTTGTTAGTAAAACATCATTTTTTCCACAGGGCACTTGTTTTCTCAAGAAACTTCTTCAGGGCAACTTTGACATCCTTGTTCCTCAGGCTATAGATCAGGGGGTTCAGCATGGGCACAACAATGGTGTAAAACACAGATGACACTTTTCCTTGGTCCATGGAGTTGACTGAAGATGGATGAAGATACATGAATGTCAGAGAACCAAAGAAGACAATCACAGCGGAGATGTGGGAGCTGCACGTGCTGAAAGTCTTGAACATACCTTCAGTGGACCGAATGTGGATAATGTTGGCAATGATGAAGATATAAGAGCTAAGGATGGTCACAGCTGGGATTAGGATATTAAATGCACAGAAACACAGGCTCACTACTTCAGCAATGAAGGTACTAGAGCAAGAAAGTTCCAACAAAGGAAAAAAGTCACAGAAGTAATGATTTATTATGTTACCCTTACAGAAAAGCACGCTTAGCAAGCAGACCGTGTGGGCTGTGGCACTAATGATGCCCATGCTATATATCCAACCTACCATCCAGGAACAAACTTGATGAGACATGATAACATTATAAAGCAAAGGTTTGCAGACAGCAACATAGCGGTCATATGCCATTACAGCCAACATGTGACACTCTGCAACAGCAAAAACCACGAAGAAGTAGAACTGGGTAATGCATTGAGGGTAAGAGATGATGTTGTCTTTTACAAAACTGGCAAGAAGCTTGGGGGTAATGAGAGTGGACTGGCAGAGGTCAATGAAGGACAGACAGCTGAGGAGGAAGTACATGGGGGTGTGCAGGTGGGAGCTGAACCAGATCAGGATGATCATGCCCAGGTTCCCCAGCACTGTGAGCGTGTAGATTCCGAGGAACAGCAGGAAGAGGGGCAGCTGCAGCTCTGGTTTCTCAGTTAACCCAGTAAAGATGAACTGAGTCACTCTGGAATCATTTCCTTCTGCCATTTTTTTCTAGCATTCTCTGTATAAAAATAAGCAAAGTTTTGAGATAGGTAGTTAATGTTCTACCACACAATTAAATTTTAAAAGTGATTTCACAATCTTGATTGGATTTCTCCAATATTCAGTCTTTTTCTGCCAATGAGCTTTGGATTCCTGATATAAGGACATGAAGATAAACACCATAGGGAGCTATCATGGGATGGGACCTGTGCTATACATATGAAGATTTTTTTAAATTACTGAGTCCTATAACACCTATGCAAAATTGATGATGACTTTGAGTGTTCCAAGAATGTTCCATGATTTATTAAACATTCTTTCAGCCTTAAAGAAAAAGAAATGCATTTATATATCAAAATTACATCAGCGTTGACAATGAAATACAGCAGCCAGTTGTATGCTGAAAGTCATTCCTTATGAAATATTGAATAATAAAACATATTTATCCCCATCACTTTTATTCAAACTTTTATCAGATGGAATTTGTAGGGAAATCCATCAGGGCATAAAATTTTAAAAATGAATAACTGAATACAAGAAATAAAGTTGCATCTATTGAGCTGTGCATTGTAAGACATGTCTTTAATTCCAGCACTCAGGAGACAGAGGCAGGTGGATCTCTGTGAGATAAAGGACAACCTGGTGGTGTTCATAGTGAGTTCCAGGCCAACTGTGGCTAAAAGGAGATCCTGTCTCATAAAGACAAAACAAAACAAAAGCCACATCTATTTGTAAATGATATAATTGTGTACATACATAATCTTAGAGAACCTTTAAAATTAAATAGTACACACACACACACACAAGAAAGGACTAAGCAATTTAATATAAAATAAGTAAAATGTAACTGTCCAATTGCCATTTATACACTATAATGTAACACTTTTTATAACCCATTTATACCAGCATAGGAAAAATTAAAATACACTGGAAATAGAAAATAAAATAAAAATAGGAAATTGTCCTTTAAATACAAGATATTGCTGAAAGAAGCTGAAGACTTCTGTAAATAGGAATCATCAGTGTTCATGAATGGAAAGAGTCAATATTCTTAATATGATAGCACGTTTTTACACTGATGCTCAAATTTAGCAATTTATTACTATAAGTCCAGCCTTGTTATTTGCATAAGTACACAGGCTGATGCTAAAATTCCTATGAATGTGTCAGACATTCTGAATATTGAAGAAGACCTAATGAAAATAATTAAATTGGAGGCTTCACAGTAATGTATTTGAAAAAGTAAAAGCAATTTACTAAAAGACAGACTGGTACTTTAATAGAATTTAAAGATGGAGTAAATGGAAAACAGAAAAGAACTTTCACCTTGCTTTTATCTAACTGGTATAAAGGGTGAATGATGTTCTGTGGGGAACAAACAATGCTGGGGAATCTAGATATCTCCATGTAAAATAATTCACTGAATAACTCCTTACATTATTCAGAAACAGTAAATTGAAACTTTTGGAACATTGCACGTGGCACCCATGTAATAACTGTTAAGACCCAAGTGTAGATCCATAGAACATAAGTGAAAAGCTGGGCATGTTACTCCATGGCTGTAATCCCAGACCTGTGGAGACACAGACACGTGGTGTCAATTAAGTGTCCTGAGACATTTGGACATACACATGCAGAAGAATAAAATGTGAGCCTTTTATCTCAGTCCTACAAAACTGAGCTTAAAATATATAAAATACTTCAACAGAAGACCTGAAAGTTTCAAATGAGTAAACAGAGTAAAACATCAGGAAATTTCTTCAACATATAGGCACAGTCAAGGACTGCCTGAGATTTATTTAAATAGCTCAAAAATGATACCACAATCTGACAAAGAGGATCACATGACTGAAGTTAAAAAAGCATCTGCACAAAACGTTAGAATTAAGTGAAGAGAGAATCTAGAGGATGTGTAAGAAAATCTGCTATCGTAAGTGAGGATAATTTCCAGAATTTGTAAAGTACTCAAAAATAAATACTAGTAAAATCAAACAGCCAATCTATACTTTAGCTCATGAAATCAATAGCTCTCAAAACCTGATTCACTGAGAATCCATCTCATACTGGTAAGAACCTCTACTGTTTCAGTAAAAATGAGGCAAGTAAAATAGCAGGATGGTTCAGGAAGCAGGTTTTATTTTGACAGTAGCCAGGTCCAGAGGGCTTAAGTGTCACAGTCTAGTCCCTAAAAGGTTTCATTTTATATATTGGGTAGTGACATACAACATAAGTAAATTACATATTGGTTGGCTAAAAACAAACAGTTATAAAAAGCAAGCGGTTCCCTTAGTTCCTGAGAGAAAGAAAACCTGTAAAAAGACTATGCGAGAGACAGAGAATTGACGAAGTTTGGTCAGGACACAAAGCAAGTGGTTCTGCCTAATTGTGGCACGATTGTAAACACAGACTTGTCGGCAGTACTTTGTTGTTGCAATCAGAGAGAAGATTAAAATCCTGGTTTTCCTAGATTTTTCCCATTTTTACAACAGATGCTGCATCCTCACTCTACACAGAACAGGCATCTTTGCTGGTGAGACTGTGGGGCAAGGAAAGCTTATGTAGTGCTGGTCCAAATGTAGGTTAGCCCAGTCACTATGAAATCTGTGTATATATTATTCATAAAACTAATTGTAGAACTATCACATGACACAGATAGATATAGACTTGTCGTTATGTATCTAGAGAACTCAGCATTCCACAGAGATCTTTGTCAATCAGCATTTATTGCTATGTAATTCACAAAATCCATGTTAGGAAATCAACTTAGGTGTCTGTGAACAGATGGTAAGAAAATGGGGTACATATGCACAACGAAGTTTTATTCATTCACGAGGAACAGGGACATTATGTCACTAACTAGAAAATAGGTAAACTGGAGATCATTGTATTAATGAAATAAGCCATAATTAAAAATACAAGTATCACATTTTCTGTCAACTATGGATCCTGAATTTTTATACATACATAAAACATGGTGTGTGTGTGTGTGTGTGTGTGTGTGTGTGTGTGTTTGTGCGCATGTGTGTGTTAGGGAGAGAGGGAGAGAGACTGAAATGAAGGGTGGCTATTAGAACAGAGGAGGCCAGTAGAAAAGGGGAAGAGGTAATGTGAAGAAGGGCAGAATATCGCGATGAATGTGTTCAAAGGACAAAATGTACTTAAAATTGTCTTTATGAAACTAAATACTGTGTATAATGAATGTACACTGATATAAGATTAACTTAAAGACTCCCGAGGAATCAATATAAGCATCATGACAATAGTATTGTATAAAATATAATGCTAAATCTCTGTGTCCTTGGACTTATTGATCGATTCTTATATTTTTTTAAAGATAAAAAAATCCACAGTCTGAGAATGATAAATATGTTTAAGCTCATTTACCTGACAAATATTACATAAAGGGGGATCTTTGAGTATAGACAATCTGTGGATAGATCATCCTGGAAATATATACATAAATTGCGTACAATCCTTTTCCCTTTATTTAATGATATATTTATATG
Organism: Eospalax fontanierii; assembly: GCA_035773235.1. Lineage (NCBI taxonomy): Eukaryota > Metazoa > Chordata > Mammalia > Rodentia > Spalacidae > Eospalax > Eospalax fontanierii. The sequence continues at coordinate 27,536,079 of CM069539.1, read as the reverse complement.
CAAAAAAGGACTAAGCTAAACATTTGGAAATAAGAAATAAAAAGTTAAAGTACAATGGTGGAACAACAATCCTATCAGACAAAAAACACCTGCAAATAAAACACTCAGTGCTAGAAATGGACTTCCTCTTTTGTAATAACAGGAGAAGTCCCTTACACCCTCTAACAATACTGACCATTGCCATTCCTCAGGCAGATCCTCCAGAACTTGACCATAGGCCTCTACTACTTAAAACAGTACATGCATAACTCACCAAAGAAATGTGAAGAAATCAAGCTGGAACCAACCAAAAATTTCATCACTACTGGTTAGTTTTCAAACTACTGGAAGGTACTATGCATACTACCAGAAGAGAAAAATAAGCATCAATCTTATCTATGTGTCAAGGCCACAAGCTACAATAATGACTAACCTGGCAAGAGATGCCCTCTGGTGCAATGGTCACATAAATATTATAGGAATAACCAACCATATTCTGAGTAGACTTAAGGACCACTTCACAAGATGGAGTTCGTATGTGGCACTGTTATGAGGGCCAAGAAACTGTGGCTAGCGAGGTCACAGGCCAAAAGAAAAACCTATTGTCAGTGTCCTGCTAAATGGACACAGTATTAATTTGACACCTTTTGACTTACTGTTCTACTGATAGATTAGTGCATCTCTGAACTCTCACCAGAGATGCTAGTTCTTGCAGCAGATAACAATTAACACAGAAACCTTCAACTAGTCAACACTCAGAAAATAAGAGAATGGAATGAACAACCATAAATGGAACTCTTAAATCACACTCTCTCCTCCCAAAGCCCAAGGATCATTGAAGAGGAGGAAGAAGCATTTTAAGTGTCCCATATGGTAGCTGAATACATATTTTCCAGACACAACAAGTCAGTTGCACATATGAACCCACACTGCTTGTGACACCATGTATAATAACTGTGCAAGCTGAAGCCAGCAAAAAATAGAGTGGAGTCGGGAGGTGAGCACAATGCCCCAGGTACAACAGAAGATGTGCTGGCATTTGATAGCTGCTGGGAGAAAGACAGTCATTTTTTTAATGGTGTGAACCTGGGTAGGTTGCCCAGGTTCTAGAGGATAGAACCACACTCAATAGCAATTAAGGAAAACAAATTAGACACAGTAAGCATAGAACAATAATAACAGTGGACACGAAGTTGGGGTGTGCTGTGGCAGGGATGGAGATGGGTGAGAGAGTCAATAAACACATTACACGGAACGCTCAAGGAATCAATAAGATCTTTAAAATATGTAGAGATCAAGAAAAAAGCAAGTCAGTCATGTACCTCTAGCCTTCACAGGCACACACACAAAATCATGCACATGCATACACTACACACATACACAAACCAATTTTTTAAAAATGAAAAACTGAGTTTCTGACTAGAGCTTCATTTAAACAAAAAATAGCAATTCAGTGAATTCTGAAGTAGAACATAATTTCCAACAATTTCTTAAATGGTTTAAGCATATTTTAATTCTTTGTCCTTTATATGTAAATTAATTTTTGTATTCAAAATGTCAAGTTGGAAAAATATTAAAGATGTTCCTTGACTTTTAAGAGCAAATATTCATCTACCATTCATTCCTTCATGTTCCTCAATAGGCAAGCACAACTCTCTCTGTAACATCTCAGTTTGCTTTCATCTTTAATAAATGGTAAACATTTTACATACCAAAAATCACTTTAAATGAATTTATGACTTATTATCAGTTTAAAGGTATTAAAAATATCTCATCTAATGTTTCACAGAAAAAGTGAAGAAGTTGGCAGCATAATTCATTCTTTGCTTCACACAGTACCTAGAAAGATTGTCAATAACATGACACAAGAGAAGAATTAAAACTGTAAAATATTACAAAATATTATAAAAACACTTTATCAGTCATTCAAAAATGAAAATTATAGTTTCCATGGGACCCCAGAATTTTCACCAAGGGCATACTCACAGAAATGTATACAAACACTTAGAGGAGTGCTGTTTCCCTCCAAGAAAGACAGCACTGAAATGAAAAAAAAAAAAGAAATAGGTAATGAATGTGCAACAGAAACTCATAACACAGAATTATTCTAAAGGAGGTAGTAGGTGGTAAGATCTCCCTCATCTTAAGTCAACCTGAAACAACACAGAGCGTGAGAGGCACCAGACACAGAAAGTCACACATCAGAGTGTTTCATTTATATAAAGTGCTCAGATTTAGATTCTTAGAGATAGAAAGTAGTTTTGAATTCCAGTGCCTGTGTAAAGGGAAAAAAGGGAGGGAATCCCTAGAAATTGGTATGGGTCTTTAGAGGAATTATGAAGATGTTCTGCAAATAGAATATTGGATCTATCCGGTACGTCAATGAACATACAGAAAGCACTGGAGTCTATAGCTTATTTGGTTTGGTATTTTTATTTTACTTTGATCTCATAGATACTCCAGCCCCTGCCTCCCTAGTGCTGAGGTTAAAGGCATGTGCCAATATTCCTGGTTGAATTCTGTGTTTGAGTATGATGTATCTAACAGTAACATATTTATTTTATGTTATAAGATTTAAATAAAAAAGAAAATAATAGACACAATGCTGCCCACACAAAACCCATGAACAGGTTACAAGTGTTGCCAATTTTTTAACCTCAGAGCTGGTATTTTATTAGTTTTCTTTCATAAAACTCTTATTTTGATTCATTTTCAGATTTTACCTCATTAAAGAAGCTGCACTCCTAAAATGATATGTTTTAATATGTCTCTAAAGTTCATTTGTTGGAAATTTATTCCCAGTACAACAACACTGAGCAATGGGACCAATATAGGAGAACAGGACAAGAGGCCAATTGATCAAAATTCTGGGCAGCAGTTATCCTGGCCTGTGTGCTGCTAATATGAGTTTGGCCCCTAATTTCACTTTCTCATGTGAGTCCACTGCTCCCTTCAACCTTCCTCCATGTCCTATAGCCAGAAAGGTCTGGAAATATTATGTGGCCTTTGAAATTTGGATTTCTCATCATCTTAAACTTGGGTCATTTAAATGGTTAATCAATATATCTTACCTGCCCTGCAATATTCTATTTCAGCAGCAATACCTAGACTAAAACACATAGACCTCCTTAATTCTTACACATTTAATTGATCTAATGACTGTTACTTTGTTGCTTGCTTCTTATAAGGCTTCTCCATACATACCAGTTCCCATAGTTCCCATAAGATCCATTATCTCTTATTTAATCATTGTAAACTTGATAGCAGGCTCATGACACTAAGTCATTCCATATGACTGGCTTTCCCTGATGCTGTTTCCTGTATACTATCAGCATGTGTGTTTTTACATGCTATATTTTGATGCACAATTCAGTAATTCAAAAATTCCCCAACAAGACAAAGGCCTTAATTTTATTTTGTTTGTGTTATTGATGAATGAGCTATAGGAAGCATATTAGAGACATTTAAAGAGATAGAAATGTTGTTGTTTCTTTTTAACAGTTAATTTAGGTAGAATTGATTTTCAAAGCACTGAACATAGTTTACATATAGTATCCAATCAGTAGGGAAATACTACAGCAGCCTCATATAAAAATCATCATCATGGAAATATAAATACCTATCATCTCATAAAGTGTTCTTGTCTCTTTGTGGATTAAAAAAATGTGTCTGTTTACTTTTCTCATGGCAGAAAAGGTATGGAGACACATCATAAATTTTTTTGTGCATAATACCACAATGTTAACTACAGATAATGTACTGTGTGGAGCACTTTATAATTAAACCATGTTTTATTAACATCACAGAAGACTTATATCCACTGAAGAGCCACTTCCTGTCTCTCTCACCTCCCAGAAATTGCTGATCATTGTTATACTTTACTTCTCCAAGGTTTATTGTTAGAGGGGCTGGGGACCCATTCCCTCTAATTATTTCATAACTGGCTTATGTCATGTAGTGAATTTCCCTTTCAGTTCATCCATACTGTTCTTAATGAAAAGGTTTCCCCTTGGAGAAGGATTAGAGTTGTTAGTTCCTATAAAATAGAGCAGTGATTCCTCAGAACATTATGAGATTGCTGAAGTACGCATTAATATTTTAATTTATTAGATTTTAACTTATTAATAGAAGATAATTACCTCTACTTCTGCAATACACTACTTTGTTACATAATTACTATTTCCTTTTGAATGACCTTATGGACATGACCACTGATGAGTGTTACAAATAAAACAATAGCACATTAGCATATAATTATGCAAATTCAAGGAATACTGAAAACTAACCAGAAAGCAGTCATTCTTAACATGTTGCCCTAAGTCTTATAGTTAGTCCTGACTTGCAAAAAATATTCCAGGAAAAGCTATGATAATTTTGTATAAGAAAATAATTGTTCTTCAGAGCAGGCAATCACTAATTCTTACATGGTGATAATGATTCAAGAAAGTGCTAGTCTGTACTAACATTAAGACAAATTTAAGAGATAATCAAAATACTATGCCCTTGATTTTCACTCAAAGAACCTCTGATCCATAGAAGTTTATGAAAAAGAATTGGACATGGAGGGCTAGATGAAAACCTTGGTCTTTAAGAGCAATTGCTATTCTTGATGAGAGGACCTGGATCCAGTTCACAGCCCTTTTAGGGTATCTCACAATAGTTTGTAGCTCCAGTTTCATGGGACCTCACCTTTCTTCTGGCATCCCTGGGCACTCAGTAGAGAAGTCCCACATACGCGTGAATGCAGGCAAAACACTCATACACACAAAATAAGAACAAATAGAAATAAAAACAATTTTTAAAATAATTGAAAAAGGAAACAGACACATCAGTTCGTCAGATATAAGGGTTAGGCAGGTCTTACAAGGACATAGTGATTTGGTGCCAGCCAAGAATAATTAAAGGAAGACTTTTTAAAGAAAAATCTGAATCTGGAATGATAATGAAAAGGGTAAGTTGTACACAATGGTCAAACTAAGAAGCAATGACATAACAGGTCATTATGTTCAACATATATGGATCCAGGGCTAGAGAGATGGCTTAGCAGTTATAAGCACTGACTGCTCTTGCAGAGGGCAAACACAAGGTACAACACATTAGACAATTGATTTTACATCAAACCCTCTAAAAATTAAACATGAATTATGAAATGTTCTGTTTCTTCATGTGTTATAACAAAATATTAGCAATAATTTTCAGGTAACCAGGAAATTCCTGCCTTGTGATAAGAAAGCTAGACCTTAGGGAGGTCATTCAGCATTCAGAGAAGAAGCAAATGGAATTAACATACTCACTTCTTCTCTGTGTGTAAATCTTATTCCAGTTAAGACATGAGCTTTAAGACCAAGTGTCCTCCAGGAGAAAGAGCCTGGGCGAGCAGGTTCTGACAGTTCAAAAAAGACTCCGGAATCACTTTCATTTAGAGGATCAGAATCCATATTTTCATTTCTGAGTAGCTTGCATAGATACCATGAGTCAAGCATTATGAGCTAGTTAGTAGCTTCCTCATCCTCCTATTCAAATGACCCACAAAAGTTATCCATCCAGCATTTTGATTTTTAAACTATGTTTTTAAACTCCCCAAAGATACAATTTCATCAGGGATGAACTGCTGGGCAGAAGGAGCAATTAAAAGTTGCTTTTTTGTACCCTTTTTATGACATTCATTAGCTCTCTGTATATTGTGTCTTTTTGAAATTATAGCATTCATTATGTAAAGGACTACAAATTAAAGTTAGCAGAATTCGTTCTAAAAAGTTTTTATGACAACAACTATCTATAACTTTGGCAGAATTTTTTTTTCCCTTAAAGCTATAGATTGACAGCTCTGAAGGAACTTTAACCAAATTCTAGTAATTAACAGGTAGATAAATGGGCAGTAGAGAGTGAGAACAAGCTTCTTGAAGTTAGATATTGATTAGGGATGAAGATGTTCTCAAACTACATGATTTTAAATGAGAGAGAAAGAGACATCTGTATAAACTGATATTTAGCTTGGGGTAGAATCACATACACTTAAGTTACAGACGCAATTGTAAGTACATTTATAGATCACTGTATACAGTGTACAATCCTAATCAGTCTGATGAAAGAACTGGAAGATCTAACAGCTTGGACGAATGGAGCGCAAGCCACTCACATGAACGTAGCTGGTTTCGAACCCATTTTTTCAATAAAAGTCACTAATATTGCTTATATAAATGGCTGGAGATAATTATGATCAAGAATATGCAAGATGGCTAATGTAACTGTTTCAGAATGTAGGGAGATGTTTCTAACAGCACGGTGGGAATATGTCAAACAGCTGCATGTTTCAAATACAAAGAGTTTTGATTCCCAAACCAACATGAGACAAGAAATAAGATATGATATTAGAATATAAATCAAAATATAAAGTACATATCCATGCATCTACATTGATTTAAATAAATGGTTAAGTATAAACAATAAGTATGCTGCGGAGAAGACTCACACTCCAAAACAGAATTCCAGGCTATGGATTATAGACATGGGTGAGATATTATATATGCACCCAGGAAAAACCAAGAAAAAGAAAGACAAAAATGATTCCAAATAGTTTTTGTAAGTCTATAGAAATATTTACTTGCAACTAAGTAGAGGAGAAAAAAATCCCTTAATGTGTACCCAATATACTGTGATATGATGTGATCAGATTGGAACCAACCTCTGTGTTCTTCCTCCAAAGAAATATTGCCTCTAAACAAGTTCATCCACAACAGCCAGATATCAGGCAAGAGACATTCTATCATGCAACTTACCATGCACAAAACTGGCAAAATTATGACAATCAAACAATTTTGATACAGTGTGACAGCCTAGAGGAAAACTGTATGTGAAAATGAACTGTAATGAAATGGAACATGAACTTTAAACAGCAATAGCATGCCATGATTGATTCATAAGTTGGGGTAAGGATGTTATTGTGATGTCAACAACAGGAAAACTCAGTTGCAAGAGACATCTCTCCAATAATCTTGTGACTTGTCACAGAATTTAAGTATATTCTAAGATAAAAGGGCAATGACCATAAAAGATTGTACTTGCTTTATGCACGAGAAAATCTAGAAATGTTCTGTACATTTTCTAGTCCTGTAATCTCCTGCTTTATAGTCTAGTTTCTTTCGAAATAAAAGATCAGACTTTCATTTATTTATTTAAAGTTGTAATATCTGAGCAAGATCTCAATATTTATAAGTATTTCTAATTTCCTCAAGTATGATAAACATTGACTAATCACCTCAGCTCAAATGACAGGACTGAAAGCATTTCAGAGTTTCCAGATCTGGTACTCAGATCATTTATGAAGATATAGCTCAATCACCGCAGTCACTATAATATATTTATGTATAAGCAAATGATGGTATTTCTTGAAAGCAAATTAAAATATTTCTCACCTGTACTTTTTAAAAATATTCAGTGCTGGGGGTCCAAGAAAAGAACTAAATTTCCATCTCAGAAAGAAAAGACTCTGAAAATAGTAGTTGGAATTGGTCCATGAAGATTATTACTTTCACTCTTAGACATATATTATAATGTTGGGAACAGGAGATAGAATTTGGCTATGCAGTTTTAGGGCAAAATTAATGCCCAAAAGTGGCCTGTTTGTTTCTTGACTAAAAGTCCCAAGTATCTTGATCCTGTTGATTCCCTCTTTCTTTTGGAAGCCAGAGATATCAAAAGGGGTTGGGGTATGGTTTTCCTTATCTCATTTCTCCTAAAGAAGCAGTCCTTTCCTGGAAGCCCTATTGAGGATGTGACTGAAACTATGAGGCACCTGGACATGTAGAAGATGAAATTGGATTGAGGCGGTCATCTTCACCTTCCCCAATCTAGTAATGCCTTTTTAACTCCAAGGCCAGGCATTTGCTCCAGTGGTGTATCACTCTCAGGGAACCTCCAGCCTTACAAGAGCTCTGCCTTCTTTCTTTCTCTGTTCATATTCTATCTCCTGTTCCCAACATTATGATATATGTCTAAGACTGAAAGTAATAATCTTCATGGACCTGATTCCAACCACTATTTTCAGAGTCTTTTCTTTCTGAGATGGAAATTTAGTTCTTTGCTTGAACCCCCAGCACTGAAATATTTTTTAAAAGTACAGAGAAAGCATCCTTTAACAGATGACTTCTTTCCAAAACTGACCCACTATAGTGGCCATTGAATTTCTGTCTTCAAATTTGTGAGACAAAAACCAAAATCTACTGTCTTCAAGTGGCTTTGGTGACTTTTGGACTTTTAGAACTTTAGACTCTGAAACTAAGCACAGTAGAAACTCTGAAAGCCTTCATCTTTCTCAAAGACACCTCAATGTTCCTTGTTATAATATTTAGTAATCCCTACACTCTCATTATTTCATTGTAAAACTCTAAACTCACTGAATTCATGCAATTATTCAATCACATAATTAATAATTGAAATCTAAAGTGGGATATGTATAGAAAAGTGCCAGGAAGTTGTAAGCCATGCTCCATGCCTTCATGTAGCCCAGTTGGAATGCTACACTAACATGACACAGAAAAGAGTAAATTATTCAAGGTTGTATGCAAGTGAAGAAAAAATGACTATTTTATTAAGAGAATGTATTCTTTGTATTGAATATTTGTGAATATCATAGAATACATTTTGATCATATTTAGATCCATCCACTGTCTATACACTTATAGAAACCACCTGCTGACTTTCATGTACTCTGTCATATATATGAAGGTGTAGCAAGTGAAGTTTATGGCTTCAAATGTCCTTTGGTGTACATGCATCTGCTGGAAACTGGGCACTCTATCCAGCACCATACCCTTAAAAAATGCCAACTCTTCCCTCTCCCAGTAGTTACCGGTTGAAAGTAGTTCCCCGGCTAAGCTTACTTCCAAACTTCTATGTTGGGTTTTTATCTGGCTAGAGCTTGAATGGATCTTGTGAATGCTGTTACCATTGCTGTATTTTCACATGAGTAGCTTCTTGCCAACTGCACAGAAAACTTTTCCCAGTGTTCATCAGCCACCTCTGGTTCTTCCAGTTTTTAGCCTCCTCTTCCACAATGATCCCTGAGTCTTGGGTTGCAGGGGCTTGATATAGTTGTCTTCTTCTGAAATAAGTTCTCTACAGCCTCTTATTCTTTGCACTTTGCACTTTAGTCAGTTGTGGCTTTCTAGGTTAATCACCATCTGTTGCATAAGGAAACCACTGGTGAGTGATGAGAAATGTATTAATACTTTTTCAGCCCCCTGTTCACTATGATCCCTAAGCCTTAGATAAAAAGGTTGAAAGGTAGACATATCACTTAAGGGTTGCACCACACAGAATATTCTCTGCATTTGAGCAGTTGCAGAACACTGTAGTATACAGTCTCTTATCTTCTGCAAAAACAAAACAAAACAAAAATGCTTATTAGATGACTAGTAAGAACACACACAGTCATAAATTGCATTGGTATAGGGGTGTGACAAAAGTAGGTTTTTCTTTAGGATCTATGCCCTCTCCAGTCACATGTATTTGGCTATGTTTAGAGAATCATACTTGGGTTCATTCTTGAGTGAACCTTCAATCCAATTAGCCAGTTGTTGATTACACCCAAGATTAAAGTGTCACTAATGCACCAGTATGGATTATATAGGGGATGGTCATTGTGGTTCATTGACATTACATCAGGATTGAACGACTGATTGATTTTTCTCCCTTGGCAGGTGGATTTGCTGATATTATGGGAGCTAGTCTTCATGGAGGAAGCTTCCAGACCAGTTCCAGCTCTCAGTTGCTCTAGGTGTTATATTCAAAGTTTGTCCTGTCTTCAGCAACAGGGTCATACCTTCAATGTCTGGGAGACAATCAATAGGTATGGCAATAAGCTGTGTTATTTGACGAGTCTCTTGGTCAGTACTGACTAGCAACTTCCTGTCACTCTGTTTTGTGTTGTTTAACCGTCAGTGAAACACAAGCTAACATGTATATTTTTTTCATTTTTAACTAATATATTTCCTTCTGTTTTTTCACATGTTCTAAGGGTTATTTATCTCTCCTCTGCCCCTATATAACACTTTCTCCTTCTTCCACCGTTAAAGTGCTCTGTTTTAACCATTTACCCTTTGTTCATATATGTCTCCTACTCTTCCTCTCTTTAGAACTTGAGCTCCTGAATCAACTTTGTCTCCATAATTCTTTTTGATTTCCCTTACTCCTATGGTTACAGGATATATACTCACAATTAACTAAGATCCACAGATGAAAGACAGTATATAATCCTTGTTTTTCTGGGTCTGTGTTGTTCTATTTACTAAAAACCTTTTACTTCATCCATTCACTTGCAGATCTCATGATTTTGCTTTACTTTTGTAGAACTACATTGGGCAATCATGTCACATTTACATTATCCATTTTCAGTTGAGATAAATTTAGGTTATTTCCATTTCCTAGCTATTGTGAAAAGAGCAGTCACAATCATGGCTGAGCAGGTATCTCTGTAGTAGGATGAGGTCACTGGATATATAATAAGGAGGCGTATGACTGGATCATATGGTAGGTTTACTTTAAATTTTTAAGAGTTCTCCATACTGATTTAAACAGGGTTTGCACTGTTTATAATCCCACTAGCAGTGAATGATGGTTCCTCTTTCCTTGCATCCTAACTGCCATTTGGTATCATGTTTTCTCTTGATTTTAGCCATTCTGCCTGGTGAAAGATGAAATATTGAAGTAGTGTTGATTTGCACTTCCCTAATTACTAACAATGCAGAATAGATTTTTTTAAATTTAATCGTGTCTTTAATACAGAATATCTCAATCAATCTTAATCATATTTACATCCCTTTCCCCACTGATACCCACTTCTTAGACCCCAGCTGGAATCCATACATTCTAACATCTGTGTTAAAGTTCATTGTGTCAAGTTCATGTCCCCAAATTTTCTTCAGTGTAGGTCCATACACTGAATTCTAGTCAGTCCATCCAGTTTTAGAAAGATTACCTCATCCTCACCCAACAGTAATCAGTTGCCAGTATTTCTTCAGCAAAGATTGGGGTCTGCTACCCATTTCTCCAGTTCCATGATGGATTTTTGTCTGCTTGAGTTTGCATTGCTGCAAGTTCATGAGAGCAGGGTCCCAGGAGCCTGGAGGATTCTATTTCCATATGGTCACACACTTCCTCACTGGTTCTTACAGTCTTTCTGACTCCTCTTTGGCAATGGCGCCTGATCCTTAGGTGAGTGTAATTTAATATAGAAGTCTTGTTCATCGACCCACACTCTGTAGATTCCTAATCTCCATTTGTTTTGGTTATTTGTAAACTTTTGGCTTATTGGCCCTCTGTTTCATGAGGGAGCTACATTAGGGAGAGTTGAAAATTCATTAGTGTCCTGTTTACCCTTGTTCCATGTTGCATGAGCCTTAGGTGGAGACAATACCTTGTAGATGTGCCACTTAGGCATGAACAATTCATAGACAATGTGTGTGACCAGTTGTGGTACTCTGTAATAGTCTCTGTCTTGTGCAACAGAAGCTGTTTTGATGAGTGGTGACTGGGATACTTAATTAAATATATAAGGACACAGAGTTTGCACTTAGTAGCAAGTTATATTAGTCTAGGGATGTAACAGACTTGGGGATTTCTATAAGATCTATGAACTTTTCTTCCATGTGTATTTGGCTATTGTTACAGTACCACACGTGAGTTTCCTCCCATTGAGTTAAGTATTAACTATTAATTAGCCATTAATTGTACCAGTGTTGAGTGCTGTGCCAGTCATTGATGTAGATATTTGGTCATGAAGCTGGTGCTGGGCCCTCAATGTATGGATGTCTCCCTTTCTGAGAGCTCGCCTTCAGGGGACATGACAACTGTCTTACCTTCAAGGCAATCAAGGACTGTGGCAATAGCCTGTGTAATTACCCCATTTCTCTCTTGATAATACCAGTCTACTGTGGCCTCACCTTTATTGAACTCTTTCTTTCACCTTATGCCCATAATTATTTGTATAACCTTCCCTCCCCCATCCCAATTAAAAAAAATTATCTATTTCTGCCTTAATAACACCAAACCCCTAGTACTCTTCTCTCAGGTCCTTCTTTCCCTTTACCTCCTGGTTTCCTTTACATGTTTCTGGTTCCTGCAGTTATATCAGGATACCTAATTATATATAAGGGTTTGGTGCTGGAATCCAGAAATGAGGGGAAATATAGGTCATTTGTTTTTCTGAGTCTGTGTTACTTCACGTAGCATTAGTTTCTAGTTCCATTCATTTACCTGCAAATGTCATGATTTCATCTTTCTTTACTGCTGGGTAGAACTCCATTGTGTATATATACCACATTTTAATTATCCACTCGTAAGTTGAGGGGCACTTAGATTGTTTCCATCCCTTAGCTATTGGGAAAAGAGCAGTAACAAACATGGATATACAAGTATCTCTGCAATATGATGAATCGTTGTGTATACAGGAGTGGTGTAGCCAGGTCAAATTATGTAGTCATTTTTAGTTTTTTTTAAGAGTTCTCCACACTGCTTTCCACAGGGGTTGCACAAGTTTACAAGTTTACAATCTCAGCAGCAGTAAATGAATATTTCTCTTTCCCAACATTCTCTCCAGCATTTGGTATCATTTGTTCTCTTGATCTTAGTCAGTCTGACTGGGGTAAAATTAAATCTTAAAGTGGTTTTAATTTGCATTTCTCTGATTACTAGGGATATTGAACACTTTTTAAGATGTTTCTTAGCCGTATTTATTTCTTCTTTTGAAAAATCTCTGATCAGATCCTTAGCCTGTTTTTTAATTGTTTCACTTATGTTCTTGATTTTTTGTGCTTTTCTGTCATTGTGTATTCTAGATGTTAAACCTCAGTCTGATGTGTCACTGGTGAAGATTTTCTCTCACTCTGCAGGTTTCGCATCACTTCCTTAGTTGTTTCTTTTGCTGTACAGAAACTTTGTAGTTTAATGAAGACCCACTTGTTGATTATTGACCTTAATTCCTGAACAACTGCTGTCTGATTTAGAAAGTCTTTTCCTACACCTATATCTTGTAGGTTACTGCCAATGTTTTCTTCTAACAACTTCAGAGTTTCAGGTTTCACACTGAGGTCTTTGATATTTTTGGAGTTGACTTTTGATAAGGTCAAAGATAAAGATATACTTTTTTTCTTCCACAGGTGGAGATCCAGTTTTGCCAGCACCATTTGCTGAAGATATTATCTTTCCTCCAATGAGTGTTCTTGCCCTCTTTGTCAAGTATCAAGTGGCTGAAATTGCACGTACTCATGTTTGAGTCTTCAATTATATTCCATGGGTCTATAGGTCCGCTTTGTGCCAGTAAAATGCTGTTTTTATGACTATAGATCTGTAATATAGTTTGAAATCTACTATGATAACCCCTCACACCATGCACTGTTATTTGTGCTCAAAGTTGTTTTGGCTGTCAGGATTCTTTTATGATTCCACATGAATTTTAGAATTTTTTTTTCTAATTCTAGAAAGAATGTTGTGGGGATTTTTATTGGTATTGGAATGAAACTATATATATATAGCTTATTGGTAGGATGGTCATTTTCACAATATTAATTCTTCCAATCCATGAGCATGGGAAATTCTTTGATCTGGTGTCCTCATCAATCTCTAGGCAACAGGTACAGCACAGTTTGGGAAGATTACTAGGCAGAGTCTGAATTCAGGATTTCTCAAGCAGTCTGCAAAGATTTGTGCCCCTTGCTAAATGGTAGAAGATCCTAACCCTGCAGCAGTGGCGGGCGGGGGGGGGGGCTGCAGAGGGTACCTTTGTAGGGATGGACACAGAGGGATTTGGAGAGCTCGTAGCCAGGCAGAGGTGTAAGTGTAGTCAGGAGTTGTGAGATGATAAGAGCAAGAGTGGGACTGTGCCCAAGACTAGAAGCTGAGCAGGATGTGGTCAAGGGAGAAAGGAGAATGGGTGGGAGGGATCTGACTCACCAGGGAAGAAGGTTGCTCACAGGAATCCAAAGCATGTTGGGGGAGGGGACAGCCAGGATATTTGTGTCTGATCTAGGACAGGCAGAGGCAAGATGGCAGTGGGAACAGCCTTTGAAGGCTCTAACAAAGTAGAATGAAAATTGAAGTGATCTGAGTAGGGGAATCGGAGCCCAGTGGAAAGATCAGAATTAAGATGGTAGGCCATTATCTGGGCTGCAAAGAGCAAAAGTGGGCATGTACCCAAGGCTAGAAAGAGTACAGGATGTATGTATCTATCTTTCCTCATTTTCACATTATACACATTTCCTTATTATACACATTTATTGTTGTATAATTGATATATAATAATGGAAAATGTTTATTGTATGTTTTGGTATTTTGGAGATGCACATAGAAACAATTTTCTCTGCAACTTCACTTCAAAACTTTCTTTGAATACTGCCTGTATTTGAGAAGGGCACTTACCTTTAAATCTACCATCTTAACATTTTAATACAGAGCACTTAGTTAGAAGCATTATACTATATACTATAGTAGTATATATTATATATTATATACAGAGCACTTAACTAGAAGCATTATACTATATACTATAGTAGTCATCCAGAACATATTCATTTCTTACAAGTGCAATTTTAAAGTTACATGATCATTTTGTTGTTGTTGTTCCTCACTTTCCTGACCCCATGAAACACCATTTATTGCTGAGTTAATAAAATTAGCTATTTAGATAGTTTTATGAGAACTCAGTTTAAAAATATTTGAGCTTTAACTGGACCCCAATGGTGCACACAACTTTAGCCACAGCATTTGGGAGGCACAGGCAGGCTGATCTTGGTGAGACTGAGTCCACCTTTATCTACATGGTGATTACCAGGCCAGTTTTGGTCATAGGGAGACCATGTTTTTAAAAAAAAGTAATTTTAATTTAATGACAGATGTACTTCCTTACCTTGAGATCTTTCATGTCTACTCATGTAATAAATTGTAACAAGTAATTTTTTTCTATTTTGAGTATTCTCATTTGTGAATATATATATATATATGGATGTATTTAGCAATTTATCTCAAGTTATTTATCTATTTCTAAGCATTTGTGTTGCTTCCATATCTTTGGTATTAAGAATAAGGTATCCAAAGTTTATAAATATTGATTCTAAAATTAATTGATTCTTGTAACTGTGATAAGAATTTATGAGTAACCTATTTGCATTTTATATTTTAGAAACTGTAATATCATCAACTTCTGGAGGAAAATGAGTATTGATTGAATTGAAAAGATACATATTTCTGTATGATTGAATGACTACCTCCAGGGACCTAAACACACAAATACATACACACACACACACACACACACACACACTCTATTAATTTTTGGTTTCAGTGCATACGTACTTTAATGGTATTTAATTTCATGTGAGAAAACATGCAAACCTAACTACCAGATGACCTCAGCAGTGCTACTGACTGAGTTGTTAGGAGGAGGAGGAAGAGGAGGAGAAGATTGCAAGTTGTTCCTTCCAATTTTTTTTCTCTCATTTGGTTTAAAGTTTAAGAAATCTGTAGAGCAGAGGATTGACTCATAAAAATAATAACACAATCTAGATGAGTGATAGTATGTATAACTCTTGTTGGATGGTAAAAAACTTTATAGTTTATGACTTAGGTTCATTTCTACTATGGACAAAAATGTACAGGCCTCTCATTTCTGTGTGTCCAATTTGACTTTGGGTCACATTTTAAAATGTATACTTGCTACTGTGCCCCACTCAAGGTTTCTGCCACATTCAATTTCAGCTCAGTTATTTTCCTGAATTCAAAATGATGTAACCCCAGAAACCCACGCTCTGTGCTTAGCTGCAAGGAGTGCACCATGGGGATTTGCCTTGGTTTCCCAGGAGATGAGTCACTGTGAGATCAATTATAGAAATTATATCAATTTATTATCAATTATATCAATTATGTTTATAGAAAACATACATGTACATGAAGCTGGACAGGTAGAGACACCAAGATTTTATGTTGTTCATAACTGTTTAGATATTACTCAAAATTGGGAGTAGCCATAAAAGATTTTAAAACATGGAATCAGTAGCCACTTTACATAATGCAGGATACTAATTTTTTTAAATAATAAATTTAATTCAGCTGCCTTAGTGAAAACATGTCTTATCAGGTCATAATAATTACTTATTTTCATTATAGTCTGTTAAACACTAATTCTAGAAGAAATGTTCAAAGCAAATTTAATTGGATTATAGCTATTTAATGTGATTGTTCAATAATTCAATTGTTCCTTTTGTCCAATATGCAAACAATATTATCTTTCAAATATTTGTACATAAATAGTTACAGGAAGATATGGATACCTTTAAAGTAACCAAGGATTTTTACATCAGTTTCTTTCCTTGTTAACAGCTCTTAAATAGTACAAATCATGATGACCTTAAGCAGTTTTTCATTTGCTCTCAGAAGGGATATATTCCAATATCCACCAGGGGGCGATAGAGCACAGTTAATAGACCACAGAGGGCAGCACAGTGTCTGGACTTAAGCAATTCATTGTCTGTTGAAACTAACCCAATATACTGAAACACACATCTAAAACACTAAGTACATACTACCTATAAGTTTAATTTGAAATGAGTTGTCATTGGTACCATCTTAGTATAGCAAGAGACAGCAGTAGGGGTCAGAAAATGCAGGCATGAGTGGGAGAAGCAACAAGACCCTGTGCACTCCATTCATTGGAATCAATATGAAAAGACAAGTGGAATGTGCCCCAAATAAAACAGTGCGTTTTATACAAGGGTCTGAGAGGATATACTAGGGGGAGATGACAAAACCCATCTTGTCTTTGCTGTAGCATAAGGAAACAGGAACTGAGCAGCCTGTGGATGTCTCTAGAGCTACAGGATCCTAGACCAGAACACAGTGCAGTACACAGGCTGTACTTGGTGTCATCAAGTACACTGAGAGATTCATTTGACAGGAACAGATTGATAAAGCATGCTAACATTATAAATCAAGGAGTTACAGATGTTTGTATAGTGATCAGAGGCCATCACACTCAATAGTGACACTCTGAAACAGCAAAAACAACAAAGAAGTAGAACTGCATCATGCAGCTAGGGTAGGAGATGACACCCTTCTCCATTAAAAATTTCTCCAGCATTGCGGTGGGGGGTGGAGATAAAGACAATAGACCAGCAAAGGTCAACGAAGGACACATTGCTGAGGAAGATGTATACCGGGGTATGCCTGTGAGAACTAAACAGAATCAAGGTGATCATGCCCAGGTTTCTTAAGTGAGTATGAATGACTTCCTTCTACCATTTTCTTCTTTGATCTCTCTGTTGAAAGGGAAGCAAATTTTATGATTAACATTTAATTTCATACTACACAAATAAATTTGAAATAGAATTCAAGTTTTCTCAGGTAGATAGTTTGAATTCTCTGCAAACCCTTTGGCAATGACTTCAGATAATGCCCTGGGATCTGGAATATATGTAATGAAATACAAATAGGACTACCTCATCGGTGCTACAGATTGTGTGCGGGCTTATTTGAAATGCCAATGTATGAGTCACACAAAGAATTATTCTCATTACTTAAGTCAAGTGTTTCAGTTAATTTATATATACAATCTGTAATCATATTAGGACTCCAGAGGGGGAAAAATTACTTACGTTATGTCAAAATTTAGCAACATTGATAAAGATTCAAGGTCAATACCATACTTAATGGTGAAAGTTAGAAAGACCCTACCCCTAAAGTAAAGAACAGTTAAGACTGTCTACCCAATTCATGTTTACTAAGTTTTATATTAGAGGTACTAACTCAGGCAATCAAACAGGAAAATGAAATTATAATCAGTCATATTGAAAAGAATAAAGAAAATGATCTCAATTTGTAAATTATATAATCTTTTTAAACTATTTTATTTAAAAAAATATTTTTAAATTTAATTTGTTTACATTTTATATATAAAATCTTAATCATCTTTGTACCACCCCCCATTCACAACTCTCATTGACTTCCTACACTTGATCACGCAATCTGTCATATGTATGAAGGTTGATGGAGTCATGTTTGTGTACCCAGACATCTTTCAGTATAAGTTCATTCACTGGTAAGCTAGTCAGTTTACCTAGAGCCTCTCACTTAAAAAAGATCAACTCTCCCTCACCCAGCAGTTATCAACTACCAATAGTTACTGGCTATGATTGGGATCTGCTGCCCATTTCTACAGTTTTATGCTGGGTTTTTGTCTGATCAAATATGCGTGGGTCTTGTACACGCTGTCACCATTGCTGTAAGTTCATATGAGCAAGTTCCTAGAATCCTGGAAGACTCTGTCCTTGGATCAAGCACCAACCTTGGCTCCTATAATCTTTCCACCCTCTTTTCCACAGTGTTCTCTGAGCCTGGGTGAGTGAGGTTTAACATAGGAATCCAATGCAGGGACAGACACTTCGCAGTCTTATTCTCTACACTTTGGCTACTGTGTTCAACACACTCTGTTGCATGAGGAAGCTTCATTTGTAAGAGTTGAGATACTCATCAGTATTCTCACTGTCCCCTATTCCACTATGTTCCTTCTGAACCTTATGTCTAGAGATTCCATTGTAGATGTGTCACTTAGGGTTAGGCATCTCTCAGACACTTATTCTCTGTGTGTAACCAGTCATGGAATTTCTTTGATGAGTGGTAAGATGTATACTTGTCTGTAAACATAATGATACATATTTAGCAACCAGTAAGAAATTTTATTTATCTAAGGATATAATAAACATGGGCTTTTCTCTAGTATCTATGACCTCTCCAGCCATGTGTATTTGGCTATATTTACAGTGCCACACATGAGTTCCCTCCCACTGAGAAAGCTTAAAGTTCAATGTGATATCTGTTGATTACCCCCAAGATAAAAGTGCCAATACAACACTGTTATAGTTTGCTGTGCCGTCATTGTTATGGTTATTAGATCTTACAGCTCAGCTGGGTTGGACCATTGCTTGATTTTCTCTCTAAAACTCTGAGAGATGTTCATCATGGATCGGGCTTTCAGGTCAGTTCCAGCTCTATTTCTTCATGTCCTTTGTCTGACATATGTCCTGTCTTCAGCAATAGGGTCTCATCTTTAAGTTCTGGGAGGTAATAAAGTATTGTATCAATAGTCTGCCTCGTTTAGGGGAGTTTCTTGAACTAACCTGATCAAAAACTTGAAGGTAGGGTTCTGCCTGGCACTGTGTTTCTTATTGCATAGCCTTCATATGCACTTACACCCAGATAGCGTATCATTGGGAATTTTATTTATTGGGTTTTGTACTGGGTTTTTATTTGTAGTAAAAATACTTGGTATAAAATCAGCCATCTGAACCTGGAGAGATGACTCAACAGTTAAGAGTGGCAGATAATGAGAGGAAATCACAGGATCAAAGTCAGCATGGACTGTGTACTCATGTAACCTAGTTGGCAAAATAGCCAGATGAGTTTTCCCTTAAGGGAATTTTTTTTCAATTACATTGTTTAATTTTTAAATGTGCTATTGTTTGACAGTTTCATACATTTATAAAAAGAATTTTAGTGTATTTTACCCATCATTCCCATCTCTGATCATCTCCCACCCTCTCCCATTGAACTACTTCTGTCCAACAATTCTCACACCCATATTCCTGTCTTCCTGTCTCTTTCTACAAATTGTGTGTGTGTGTGTGTGTATGTGTGTGCATGTGTGTGATACTGTAAACTAGTTGATAAAGTTGACTGATATGTTATGCTTAAAGGTACAGTTTGCCAACTCTGGAGGAACTGCAACCAGATGTTAACAATGAACAAATAGATAAATGAGCAGGTTGTAGTGGGAGGCACTGATCTTAGAGTTTCTTTATCAAGTAATAGTGGGAGATTATTTACTATAGCAAGAGCAACTTATTCAAATGAAAATGACAAGACCTATCCCAATAGCCATTAACTTCCCATAATCCCTCAAAGAGTGCAAAAAGTGGTCGTCATGGTGCTTCCCCAATCTGTGATGAAATAATGAGGGCAAATAAAGTACAGTTATTATACCAATAAATAGTAGGGACTTTCAGCAAGGAATTTATATTTCAGATCATTTTTTAGTGCCAGAAAGCAAAGGAATATAAAAATAAAATAAAATGGTGGGAGTATCTGAAATTGACATTGGTATTAAATAAAGCTACTTCCAAATAGTCAAAGCTGTAAAACTTACAAAAAATGTAAATTAGAATATAATTGAAAATATAAATTAAATATACTGGCATTACATAGAAATCACAGCACCACATCAAAATAAATTAAATATGCATATCTAGAATGGATTAAGATGTTGGGTCTTCTCCAAAATCAGTTCAATTCTCTTAACAACAACTAAGCCACTTCTCAGGTCTTCCACCCTCTTTATGTATCCCCTGGCTGGCCTAGAACTCACTATATAGACCAGGCTGACTTTGAACTGATAGAGATCTGTCTGGCTCTGTTGCTTGCATACTGGTATTAAACATTTTTGTCACCACAGTTGGTAAATTATACACATTAAAAAGGGTGAATTGTAGCCTCTGGTGGTGCCACATACCTGTAAATTCTAGCACTCTGAAGGCTAAGGCAGAAGGGTCAGAGGTCAAGACAAGTGTGAGCTGTATAGTAGTGTCCTGTTTAAAAAACGGGGAGAGGTGTATGTGAACTAACTGTATATAAAATATGTCTTTAAAACTATTACAAAGAAGGAAAATCATATTACACAAGTAAATAAGGGATAAGAGTCAAGGAGTAAATACAGAAGAATTTTATGGTGTGGATCCTGTAGCAATAGCTTAAGTTAAGCTCAGTATTTACTCCCAGCCAGGACATTAAAAAGAAAGAAAAGATTCCCAGTACCTTATGTAGATTTATGTATTTACTTCCATGTAAGTACACCATAGACATCCATTATTAATATGTGCTGCATATAACGATCCTTCGTTTGCTGTTACCAGAATGGCACTGTACTCCTGTGTTCTGTTTGCAAGGAAACACTGTTTCAGTTTAATCATCTTCAAACATAACCAGAAAGCAGGTAAGAGATATTCTATATCACCTGACCAGCATTCTTGAGACAATAAATGTATCACAATCAAGAAAGAGCTAGGATATTATAACAGGTTAAACTAACCTAAAACAGCACAAAACCTAGTTTCAGTGAAATTGAACAAGGACTAATGTGTCAGTATTGGTTTGTCAGTGGGAAGTGTGGCATTGTAAGACCAATAATGATTAAGTAGTTTCATTTAGTAGTTTCATTTAATTAAAACATGTTTCACCAGATTAATACCATACCATCTTTTCATTTTGACATTTTAAATTTCATATTAGAAAATGTTTTTACCCTAACTAACGAGATATAACTAGTTTAGTCATTCATTTTTTCCATTGCTTCAAAATCTTAAAAATTCTATAGTAGAGAAAAATCTTTCACATAAATACATGAAGAGAAGTTCCAGAATGTTCTGCAAGGGAGATTAACTGATCAGAACTGCAATGATTGCAGAGAAGCTGGTGTATTGCAGAGCCAGAACCTAATTACCATGTGTCTTAGATTATCTTTAATTATCCATTCCTAGCCCACTTCTGTTTCTGATTTAACATCCTGTGAGGAAGGGATAAAACCTTTGAAGTATATCAACTTGTCAAAACCCTAGTTTTTGCTAAACAAAAAAACTAAAAATGTTTTAAGGAGACAAGTGAGGTCTACAGCTTTGCTTTAACCTGACTTGATTTGTTTCCACCAATGTGGAAGTGTCAGGATTCATGACATGTTTGTTCCTTTATTGCAAAAACTTCATCAAAGTGCTACCTCATTGGAACACTGAATTTGAGGGCAACTTAATGTTATATTCCCATGTCTTGGTCATCCATATTTGGCTCCAAAATAAACTACCTCTTATTCCCTGTGAAATGAGAGGTGTGTTTGTATAAAAATGTGAAAAATCATCTCAAATCATAAAAAAACTTATTAAAACTAAATGTCTCCTTTTAATCCTCTCAGAAACATAATTCTGAAAGCCAGACAGAATTATTCTTTTGCTGGGCTAAGATTGGATGGAGATGTTTCCATGTCCACCAGGGGAGGATAGAGTACAATTTACACAACAGGGTCTGGGATGGAGGTTAGCTTGTGAATTAGTAACCATCACAACTCTCACACACAGAGGGAAAGCCTATCTGTAAAGCTATGACACAGAACAGACACAAGGTCCCCTAGAGGGTCCTTCATCTCGTTCATAAAATAATTTAAGAATGGACAAGAATGGAGGTTTTAGGACAATTTTATTAGACTTTAAGGAAAAATCTTCAGGGCAGGCAAGCCATAAATCTCTGCAGCTGCCTTGAGGATGAGAATGGAGAGGAGAATTTTAAAAGCCATGAAGCTATAATGATTTAGAGCCTGCATGGATGTCAGACACACTCTGAGTGGCAGACTAGCCACATAGTGAGGAGCTGAAGGGCACTTTAGAGAAAAAGAAAAGAAACGCAAAATGTTGGGGAAGCCCAAAGCATCAGGGAAAGCATGGCTAGAAAAGATGTATAAGGAATAAAATGAGATATTACAGTTTTCTGAAGAATTCAGAGAAGCATACACAGCGTACGAAGACAGCATATTTTTAACTGAGTCCACAAAACCTCCACTAGGAGGAGGGGAGTCTGGATTCTGGACAGGAAAAGCTTGCCCTCTCATTAAAGCTCTAGATATTCTGCACATCTCTTTAGCATAACTGAAGGTGAACCTTCCTCCCATGGGCAGTCCTATGATCAGGTGATTGGCCAAGGAAACTGGAAAATTTGATCTTTATCCAATTTAGAGATCAGACTCTTCTGATCAGCATTCAGCCAGGGGACTCCTTGCTACTGTAACACTAACAGAAGAGATCTATCATAATTATCATCTATTGCAAGGACAGATAACAGATAGTAAAATCAGATCAGCAGACCACAGGGAACCTCTTGCCTCCATTCCTCATCAGACCTTCTTCTAGTCCTTAGGGATGTCATTGGGAGGCCTTTAGTTTAGTATAAGAGGTCACTTGTGGGGTCATTGTGGCAACTGGGCATCTGTCCTTTTGCTTTCTGCATTCCTTTGTTGTGAGAGAAAGGGCTATGTAAAAGCTTGCAGGAGGCAACACATTGCAGGCATTTCTCCACTCACGTTACAGGAACTTGAGACTCCAAAGAGGAAAGGATTAAACACTGGCCTATCTGTCAAAGAGAAATTCCAAATTCCTCAGCTCTTAGGGTTGCTAAGAATCCAAACTTTAAAAAAAAAAACTTGGGACAATTATTCGCAAATGTATATTCATTTCAGGCTTATTATAAGTTTAAAATGCACTATCTGCACCCTAATATAGTCTATATTCTATTTACTTTATTTTTCCTAAATGTACAATTATTAGTAGCAGTTTATGAAATTATAAAGAGTTGCTGCTCTCTAAAATGAGACTTCCAGTTCAAGCACAATGAATACAAGTACACTATAGTGCTTCTTACTGGCTTCAGAGTTACGATGCCTCTTTTAGCAAAGTTTAAAGTGTTTAGTTTCCATAACAACATAAATATAACTGGTTATTAGAGTTTTTGAGTGAACATCAATCAGTTCCTGAGTTTTGTTGATATTTAACACCAGATATTTTGCTGTAAATTCCTTTCTGATTTTCTTATTTCATATAAATTTTGATTGGGTTCCATGATGCTGAAGTATCAGTTCTTAGTGTAGTTAAAAACCTTTATCTTCCACACCAGATAGCACCTTTAACTTCAGTCCTCCAGAAGGTAGAGGCAAGTGGATCTCTGTAAGATCTACACTAACCTAGTTCACAAAGTGACTTCCATCTCGGCCTAGGGAGACCTTGCCAGAAAACAAACACACAAAAACAAACCTTTGCCCATTTTTTAATTCATGCTCTTTTTTTTTTCTTTGCTTTTTGCATTTGGGTTTTTCTTGTTAGGAGTATTGTTATTCTTTGAAAGAAGGGATTGGAGTGCACACCTTCAATTTCAGGACTTTAGAGGCTGAGACAGGATTATGGTAAAATCTTGAGTGAGTTTGAAGACAGTCTGACCTATACATAGTAAAACCCTATCTTAAAAGCTGGGGGGGGGGAGTTGCTGGATACCAGGAAAGAGTTACACAGAGAAGGAGCTGATATTTCTGCCTGAGGTTGCAAGTGAGGAATGGTAAAGGAGTACTGTCCAGGAACAACTAACATACTGTTGCTTTGTTTGGGGGAAAAAATAAAACAGTAATATAATAAAAAAATATTTTTAATGTTCTCTGTGTCAAACTCAACATAACCTTGAAGATTTTAAAAAAGGGAACTAAAGCAATTTAAAAATGAGTGTAAATTATTTATGTCATTTTTGCAAGGTGCAACTGACAGTAGTAAGAACACAATTAAATAAATAAATGTAAAGAAATGAAAGCATGATTGAAGCAAGAAAGTAGTTGTTAGTTATTTCCAGAGAGATCTGTGAATTAGACAACGGGAGTTAATGTGTAAAAAATACTGAAGACTTTTGAGCAATAAGCTAGGTTACTTATTTAAGAGAGGGAAAATTAGAATCAATAAGCAGGTCCAACCTGAAGCCTATGGGCCACATGGAGCAGAGAATAGCTATGAATATAGAATGACACAAAATCATAAACGGACTTAAAGTAATAGATTTTTTTGTGTGCAACTTTTTTTGTGTGGGACTGAATTGCTATTTCCAAATTATGAGCTTCATGAGTAACGGTGTCTTATTGCAATGTGAGAGGACACACAAACATACACACACACACACACACTACAAAATTATTAAAATTTTCAACAGTATTGTCATTCAAAAGATCCACTAGATCAGAAGTATTTTGGTATTAAGGTAATTTATTTGTTGAAAGGAATGAAGACTCATTTATTATCCAAATGCATTAAAGCTATATGCTTTGGTGATCTACCCTACTTAAAAGATTTATGTCCAGTATAAAAGGCTGGCAACAACACTGTATTCCAATCTCCCTTTGTAAAATTATGTGGCATAAAGTCATTTTAAAAACATAGATATCACCATAATGGTACATGCTAGTAATCATAAACTTAACAGAGGCTTTGACAGGATAACCAGTTTGAGATCAACATGGCCTACACAGAGAGTCTCTGTTCTCCCTCCCAAAAATATTTTTTATTTAATTAAAATTTAAAACATGGATTTTTATTTCTCATCTAAACTTTCCTGTTTACCTCTGCTTTCTTTCACTGGAGAATCATTCTCAGGGTCCTCTCTATAGCAAATGCCTGGCACCTAGGCTCACAGAATATATATTTATGTCTTTGGACAGACAACAGCATTCCCAGCAAAATCAAAGAAGCTCAAAGACAAAGTGTGAATTAATGATGGGCCTCTGCCCAGCAGGTACATTTTATTTAATATACTGTGTCTCTGTACTTCTGTTTCTTTATTTTCCTTACTAAATCGAAGGTAAATTTTATTAATTGAACTATTAATCTTAAATAAACAGGGCATGGAAGCATTCAAGGTGTTCCATAGATTTCAGTTTTATTCATGCTTCTTGAACCAGAAACAAAGTTAGTATAAATTTTATAATTGTTTGAGTTTTTAATGATTAGAATCAAAATATAGTTCAAATACTCCTATCTTCTAATTTACATAAATAGAAGAGCATCATCAAGTAATATAAAGACTTAATATTATTAAATTATGAAACATCAACTAGATTGTGAATTTGTTCTCTCCATGTGGGAATGAAACATATTTATAAGTGGGTGAAAAAGAAAAGTAACCATGTATGTCCAGACCATTTTAATCAAACCACTCTGGCAATTTTATAATTGCTTTATAAAGTTATGTCCTGGACTCATTCAAGAAGTTGGACAAGGCTCTCCATATGGCAAACAATCAAAGTGGGAGAGTGGACAAGACAGGTGCTCTCCTCCACAATAACCAATGACTACAAATAGAAAAAAAAACACATTGGGAGACTCCATGAATCTTATTATGGTATTTCAATTGGGAGAACAGAGACTCTATATGTAAGCCCTGTTGACCTCAAACTGGTTATTCTCTGTTTTTTTAAATGTTTCATAACCATCTTCATTTCTTCTTTTGAAAATTCTCTGATCATCTTTGCCCCATATTTTAACTGGGTCACTTGTTTTCTTGATTCTTTGATTTTTGAGTTCTTTATATATTCTGGATGCTAAGCCTCTGTCAGATGTTTTGCTGGTGAATATTTTGTCCCATTCTCTGGGTTTACTCTTCACTGCCTGGGTGGTTTCTTTAGTTGTACAGAAGCTTTTAAGTTTGAAGAGTTCCCACTTGTTGATTGCTGACTTTACTTCCTGAGCAGCTGATATATGATTTAGAAAATCCTTGTAGGTTACTGCCAATGTTTTCTTCTACTAATTTCAGAGTTTCAGGTTAGGATCCATTAGGATTTCATTGGTTGTTGCTTTCAAGATTCTTGAGTTGCAGTGTTAAGTCATTTATTTGTGCTCTTTCTGATTTTTTAATGTAGGTGTTTAGAGCATAAACATTCTCTTAGAAGTACTTTTAAAGTGTCCCAGAGGTTTTGTTGTGTTGTATTGCCCTTTACATTTAATTCTGGGAATACTTTTATGTCTTTCTTAATTTCTCCTTTGACCCATTAATCATTCAAGAGTGTGGTGTTTAGTCTCCATGAGTTTATGAAGTTATTAGGGCTACTTCTGTTATTGATTTTAAGCTTCATTGCATTGTGATCTGTTAGAATGCATCAAATTATTTCAAATTTTCTGTTTGTTGAGGTTTATTTTGTGCCTTATTATGTGGTAGAATTTGGAGAAAGTTCCATGAGGTGCTGAATACAATGTGTATTCTTTGGTACTTGGTTGGAATATTCAGTAGATGCCTGTTAAGTCTATTTGAATATATATGGCATTGTTAAAATCAGATGTCTGTTTATTCTCTGTCCAGTTAACCTGTTTAATTTATATAGTGAGGTATTGAAGTTCCCTTCTATTAGTGAATTAGGATTAATCTGTGTTTTAAAGTCCTGTAGTACTGATTTTAAGATGTTGGTTGCACTAGAGTTTGGTGCATATATGTTCATGATTGTAGTATCTTCTTAGTTAATTGCTCCTTTGATCAGAATGAAGTGAATTTCTTTATATCTTTTGATTAATTTTAGTCTGAAGTCTATTTTCTGATACTACAATGACCACTCCTGCTTTTTTCTTAGTGCAATTTGCTTGTAATACTTTTTTTTTTCGATCCTTTCATTTTATGGTACTCTTTGTCCTTGAAGGTGAAATGGGTTTCTTGCAGACAACAAAAGAATGAATTTTGTTTCTTGATCCATTCAACTAGCCTGAGTATTTTGATTCGGAAGTTCAGTTCATTACTATTTAAAATTATTGAAAGATGTGCAATGGTTCTCTTCATTTTAATTTCTATTTGCATTCCTGGTCTAACTTTGTGGTTCCCCAGTTATAACTTCATTAATTTTTTTCTGTTGCCCATTGGATATAGTTGTTCTTTTATTCAGCTCTGTACTGCTTCATGTATTCTCTGAAGGGCTGTTTTCCTGGACATAAATTCCTTAAGCCCATTCATGTCATGAAAGATTTTTCTTTCCCCTTCAACTAAAATCAACAATTTTTCTGGGGAAAATATTATAGGTTGGCATCTATGTTCATTTAGAACTGGGAATACTTTGGTTCAAACACTTCTGGCTTTCACAGTTAGCACTGAAAAGTTCATTGTAATTCTAATGGTTTTTCCTTTATATGTGACTTGTTATTTTTCTTTTGCAGCTTTCATTATACTCTTTTTGTTCTGTAAACTTAGAGTTTTTGCTATGATATGCCACAGGGGAGTTTTTCTTTTAGACGTATATATTTGGTGTTCTACACATTTCTTGTATTTATATGGGCATATCTTTTCTTAATTTTGGAAATTTTTCTTCTACACTCTATTTGAAAATCTAGTCAATATCATTATCCCAAGATTCTTTTCCTTCCTCTATGTCTGTAATGCAAAAATTTGGACTTTTCATGGTGTCCGCATTTTCTGCATATTCCATCCCTGTGTTATTGTAAGCTTCTCATAATCTTTGTTTGAGTGCTCCAATTTTTCAAAATGATCTTTCAGTCTTACTATTCTGTTTTCTATTTCATTCATTCTATTGATGAGGTTTTCTCCCTTCGTTTCAAATTGTCTTATTGAGTTTTTCACTTCCTTCTTCATTTCAGCCTGAGTTTTCTTCAATATTTCTATTGCTTTTGTGAATTCGGTCAGGCATTTATCTTTATCTTCTTTAGTTATTTGATTAGTTTGTTTGTGTGTTCTTTAAATTCACTGAGTTCTTTAAATTCTGTTCCTGGCTTATCTCTATGTGATTTTCATTGTGGAACTCTTCTATTGGACTGATGAGGTTTGGTAGGGACACATTATTTGGGTTTTTTATATTATTATTTTTTTCGTTGTGATCTTGGCATATGCATTTCTTTTGATTTTTGTGATTCTATGTGAGATTAAAACCTTCCTTTGTTGAGGTGAAATCTTATTCTGTTTGAATAATTGATGTGACTTCAAGTTCTCTCTTTTGATTTTATATTGGCAGGACCAAATGACTCTAGTCCATCTGCTCACCACTTCCCTCAGAGGCACAAGGTGAGGTCAGATGCCCTCAGGATCTCTCTTAAAGTCTTGGCCCCTGTGGCCAGGGGCACAGTACAATTTGGAAAGACTGTTAGGCAGAGGCTGAATTCAGGCAGTTTATAAATGTCTGAACCAATACTAATGGGCACAGAAACCTGACAGTGCAGCAGTTGCTGGGAATGCAGGGGCACCCATGTAGGGGTAGTGGCATGGTGTGATTTGGAGAGCAATTTGCAGTGGGGACAGCTTGTGAAGGCTCTAACAAACTAGACTGAAAAATTGAGCTAGTCTAAATAAGGGGGATCAGGATGCAACAGGTGGATCTGGTCTAAGAGGGTCATCCAGAAATAGGGGGCTAAGAGCAAGAGGGGCCTGTGCCCAAGCCTAGGAGAAAAACAGAATATGGGGTAGGGAAGAATGACGTTGCTCAGGCAGTAGGGGAGAGGAAAGGCAGTGGGCCGAATCAGACTTACCATTGAAGAAGGTTGCTAACAGGAGTCCAAGGCAGGCTGGGGGAGAGGTTAGCGAGGTTTGATGGCTGATCTAGTGCAAATAGTGGGATGTTGGGGGTGAGAACACACTGTGAAGGCTTTAACAAACTCCACTGAAAAACTGAGCTGGTCTGAGTGTGGGAGATAAAGATGCAGTGGATGGGTCTCGACTAACAGTGTATTCTGAAAAATCTGGAGTGATAAGAGCAAGAGAGGGTCTATGCCCAAGGTTAGATATTTTATTAATCTTATTTTATGTGTATGAGTATAATCCTTATATGTATATAAGTTTACCCATGTCTCACAATGCCTGTGCAATGGATCCCGTGGAACCTGAGTTAGAACAGTTGTTAGCTATCATGAGGGTGCTGGATATTGAACGCAGGTCCTCAGCAAGAGCAGCCAATGTTTCCACTGCTGAGCCATCTTTCCAGTCCTCTATTTCAACTTTTCTTATCTTTACCTTTATATGTATTCTGAGTTTATATAAGTTACTGAAAAATCCATTTTTCAAACATTAGATCTATTATTTTCATTTTACATTAATATACAATATATATATTGTAACTTTTCCACAGGATGTAGTTTTATTTTTCTCCAAAATAGAAACAGAGCAAATATAATTTATAAATGTTTATATAGTTATGAATTAGACCCAGTCTAGAAGTGGCACAAAGATCTTTACTGGGAAAGTATTCAGAACACTAATTTCTCATAAATATTTCTGTGTGTGTGTGTGTGTGTGTGTGTGTGTGTATTGTTTTATTGCTGAGTCCTTTTTAAGTAACCAGCATGCTAATTTTCAATCAACAACTTACTATTGCTGGTTCTGACATACAATACTTGGGAACTTATGAAATGTGTTGAGGTTATGAAATTCTTTGATCTTATTTTCAGAGAGCCCAGAAAAGTGGGACAGATAATATATTGCTTTGATGAGGTGAGGAGATATCTACATAAAGCAGATGAGAACAGAGCACTAATCCAGATGCCTTTCCAGGACATGTCCCTGTGAGCACCTGCTGTTCTCCTGGAGTCTCTAGTCAGATGCCAATTTGTTTTATGAGGCTTGGGTGTCCTCAGACACTAAGTTCATCCCATAGAACTCCAGTACTCAGAATTCTGTTGAGGAAAGGAAAGACGTAGGGCAGTTTTAGCCTATCATAGAAGCTTTTTAACATTTTCCTATTGCGGTGGCAAATTATCAGATGCAGTAGTTTAAATATAGATCAATTTATTATTAAGCGCTCCATGGATCAGAAATCCAAATTACTAAGAATTACTTCTGTCAGTGTCTCTTGTGATCTCAGATGATTCCCCTACATACTGTCTCCTCACTCAACTTATGAGAAACTTTATGATTAAAATGGAGCAATTCACATAATCTGAGAAAACCTCTTGAGTTTAGCTGGTTGGCAGTTTCAGCTTCATTTTCATCATTAATTCTTCCTTGCAGTGTAACCAAATATGTTCACTCATTCCAGAAACAGGACACAGAATCTTTGAGAATTGCTATCCAGCCTACCATGCCAACTGTGCTCTTCAGCCTAACATGCCAACTGACTGGCTTCTTGCCTGAGGTGCTATCAGATTCCAGCATTACTGGATTTCTCCAGGTCAAAAGTGTTGAACATTCTCAGAGATCATTAGTAGGCCCTCCATAAATCTGCCTGAGCAGTTTGTCTCAATAATTGACACATGAGTTGTCTGCAGCGGATAGCAATTGTCCTGAGCATTAAGCCGGTCTTGGTAGTTAAATTCAAACAAATACTCTGCTTTGTAACTATAGTACATTTGGTTAGAGATGTAAATTACTCAATAAAACACCTGCAGCCTACCAGCATTCATATCCATGAAGAAAACAGACACCCTAGTCCCCAGTAGCCATCAATTACTAATAGCTCCTCAGCTAGGAGTGGAACTTCATGAGCTCCCACATCCAAGCTAGAATTTTGTCTGCCTAGATTCTGAGAAGATAGTGTGCAGGCAGTCAAGGCACTGTAATTTGATTTGTATGATGGCCTTGTCACATCTTGAAAACACTGTTTCACAGTAGTCTTCCACAGACTCTGGCTTCTATAATTTTTGGTGCCCTTCCACAATGATCCTTCAGTCTTCTGGGGCAGACATGTTATAGATATTCCATTTAGAGCTTACCCCTCCAGACTCTCTTGTTGTCTACACTTTGTTCATTCTGCTTTCTATAGAAACCATAATAAAATATTGAATGGCATCATAGAAAATCATTGCACATTTTAATATCATTAATCTATTAATAGCAGTCATCCTATGTTTTATTGACAGATATATTAGGATAATAGAATAGAAGCCTTTTGCAATATACACATATCTAATATTAAGAGAGTTTAAATATAATTACACTATAATGGGCTCAATAGCCCTAATAGGTATTTCAGGTTAGCAAGGAAAAAGACCAAATCCAGTAAAGGATTCCCTCTTTTGGAGTTGTTGATCAAAGAGATCCCAGAAATCCTCAAGCAATACTGACTATTGCAATTGCAGGTGTTTACTAACCAGAACTTGACAGTAAAATACTTTTGCTGAAGACACTACATGCCTCAGTTGTAGAATAAACAAGGAGAATTCAAACTGGTACTGTCCTTCATCTCTGCTACCTAGCTTTCACAGTACTAGGAGGTGTTAGTCATGATTCTGGCAGAGAAAGGTAATCACCAACCTTACCCAGCTGTGAACCCTATGAGTTACAGCAACCGGCTTAGTGAAATATGCTCACTGGTGCAATAGTGGCATGAACATTATGAGAGCAACCAACTGCCTTCTAATTGGATTTAAAGCCCAATTCACAATAGGGAGTCTATACATGACAATGTTATCAAAGTCAAGAGGTTGTGGCTAGATAAGTCGCAGGGCATGTGGAAGAACCTACCACTATCTTTATGCTAAACAGACATAATATTAAACTGCCCCATAATGACTTGTTATACCCATGAATCAATGCATATCTCAACTCTCATCAGAGAAGGTTTTTCTTACAGCACAAACCCAAAAATGGTCAGAAGGTAGTAAGCAAGGACAGATCAGTTCTAAATGGAACACCTTTATCACACTCTCTCCTACCAAGGATCAGAAATCATTGCACAAGCATGCATGGCAAATTGACTGTAAGAACCAGAGGCCTAGAATATAAAGAAACTGTTGTCTGGATATCACATCACATGTGTGTCTGAACACCTATATGAACCCATAGCACTTATGACAGCATGCACAACACATATGCAAACCCAGGCCAGACAGGGATCTAGTATGGATGAGAGAGGTGAGCAGGAAGCCCCAGCCCTAGCTGAGAATCAATTGGCAATTGATAAATGCTGTGAGTGGAAGAGTAGTTTTCATGATGATGTGACACTAGGTAGGTTTACCAGATTCAAAGGGATAGACCCACACCCAAGAGAACTTGAGACACACAGATTAGATTCAATAGGTCTTTAAAAAGCAGACAAATAATGCTACAGGAGATGAAGTCAGAGGGGTGGGTTGTAAGGTGGGTGGAGAAGGAAGGGGTCTAAAACATCGTTAAAATGCATTGTATGGAATTATTGAATCAATAAAGTTATTGTTTTTAACTTAAGACAGTAGTTCAGGCTCAGTCAGATGTTGAGCTGACAAGAAATTGCAGTTCATTCTTTGTAGTGGGGCTCCTCTCTTTTGACCCTCTCTCCCTTCCCAGGTTATATCCTTTCAAACCTCCCAACTGACAGAATCCTGCCTTTTATTGAGTTCTTCATTCTTGGACAATTATAAACACTTAATTTTATAACTTCTAGTGAGATGACTGGTTTGTGAAATGGTCTAGATATGAAGCCCATTTGAAGCTTCATTAATTCAGGGTCTGTTCACCCAATGATATAGACATTGTCTTACTCTGATATTAATTGTCTGTCACATTTGAATTTTATCATTGCTTTATTTTTTTCCCTGTGTGTTTAAATTTCATCCAAGATAATGTTAAGAGAGGCTACTTCAGAAAATTTTCAATACTCAATTTCAATGTAAAGGTCTTTAAAACACATTAATTGATGGTGGGGAAGATCTAGGAGCAGTGGAGGTGGGGAGTTAAGGGCGAATATGATCAAAATACATTTGATGTATGTATTCAATTCTAATGAATAAATTTATCAATACAATTAATTGATCCATATATATATATATATATATATAGTAATGCACTGTGACCCTAGCAAATCAAAAAGAGAAATAATGATTTTTCCTCCTTAACACAAATTCTGAATTCCTTTTGGCCCAACATCTGTCCTCATGTTACTCCTGCATTTATTTTTTTCACTCTCTTATGTAGCTCACACTAGCCTCAAATTCGTAATTTTCCTGCCTCAGGCTCCACATGCTAGCATTACAGTTTGTTTACTTTTATGCATGGCCTTTACTTCTCTTTTCTCTACAAACATTTATTGACACCCTACTATCATTAAACTTTTTGTTGAGAATACATAGGCGAAAATAAGAGTTAAACTCCCACTTATTTCTGAGTTTAATAATCTCAGGCTGATCACACAGAAAGAATATACAGTACTAAGGAGTGATACATGTTATGAAAGAAAACAAAGTAACATAATAAGAAAAGCAATTTCAATTATTCTAATTGAACTCTTTCAGGAGGTGCTAGCTGAACATAGAGCCAAAGATCAATGAGGAAACTAATCAAGACAGAGAGAACAGTCTGTTCCAAGTCCAAATGTCAGAAAATGTCCTGCGTCTGTTTTACTCTTCTGAAAATCAACAGTTTTAATTTAAATTAAAATGTCATGTGTCTGACTTTAATTCTTAAACTTGTCTTTCAAGAGATTTTTCCTTATATGCTTCATGGGAAAGTGTTTTTCTTCTGTAACATACACCACTGCTAAAATTAAATCAAAATATATATCAAAATTGCCTCTGTAAACAAAAACGGGAGAAATCCACATCCAGCTTCCCTCAGCAATTTAATTAATCACCACAGCTTCCAAGAGCAGCTGTGTGCTTCTTGCCTTTGTTCCTGTCATCCCCACATTAGGTGTGATGAGATCTCCTTTCTGGTAATGGAGGATTTGGCTCAGGAAAATAAGAACAGCATTTTGTTCCAGGAAGGAGGGCATATATGGAAACACTAAAATTTTATTAATAATACCATTTATTGAAATGACATTTCCTAGCTCTCTCAGCTTTTCCTGAGGACCATTTCCTTGACTTTGCTTGGAAAGACTATATTAAATTAAGGAATATATTAGATTGGAATTCTGATTCTCATATGTGGATGCTGATTTGTTTTTCAAAATGCTCTGGAAGATATATATGACAAAAAGAAAATACAGCAATTGTGCAAAATATAATATTAAATGAAAAAGAAATTTTGTCATATACTTACCTGAAAACATAAGTGTTCACATTAAATAATTCTATAAACACAGCCATATAGACAAAGACTATAATAAAGGACAAAGTCTCAGTCTGAGGCCAGCTCATGCTGTGCAGTCAGAAGGAAAGGGGTGATAATCTCTCTATGACCCAGCTCTGGCTACATTAGCAGGCTTGGGAGGCTTGTTATGACCCTAATACTTCCATTTGTAACACCTCCCTTTTTCTTGTTCTATTATTGGTGAAACGTTTAACTATTCTGTCACACATGTCAGGCTCTAAACCTTTCTGGAATTTACAGACATCATGGGTAAGCCTATCTCTCCAAGTGTGAATTTATATAACTTCAGAATAAAGACCAGAAACTACCACGCTAGCACCTGATTTCGAAGACCTATCTCTCCAATTGTGAATTTATATAACTTCAGAATAAAGACCAGAAACTACCACGCTAGCACCTGAATTCGAGGAGAACTCATGTGGTGCTTCAACTATCGTGGGAGTCAATCAGAACACTGCACATATTGAGGATGTTTCCATGTTATTTTCAGAATAGTAAATAAGCACAGATTCCTCAGACTTTAGTACTGAAATCCCAAAAAATAATCAGTTTCAGGAAGATAAACAACTGTGACTGAACAATAGAAGGGGTTTTCAAGTATTTGCTTGTGGTAAAGAACAAGATATTAATGCTGGTTAATCTGCCATACCACAGTAATCTTTGTTTTACATCACTCTTATTGAATGTCTTCTGTTTGGATGATGATACCGTGCTGGGTTTTATATTTATTTTTATTTCATGTGTATGAGTGCTATTACTACATGTATATACCTATATGTATGTAGGTGCACCTATGTATTCAGTGCCCACAGAGAACCGAGAGGACATCAGATCTCCTGGAACTGGAGTTACAGTATTTAGCCACCATGTGCTTGTTAGGAATTGAACCCAGGTCGTCTGGGAGAACAGCCAGTGCTCTTAATAACTGAGACAATCTCCAGTCCTATGTACTATTTATATTTAAAGAAACTGTAAGAGCATTTTTACTGTTTACATCATAGACGATGTATGCTCAAATATAAATAGTTCTACCCTGTTTTCAACATTATATAATATGTAATTCACATGAAATACATTGAATATTAATATATGTAATTTCTTAAAATTTTACAAATTTTGAATTAAAGTAGAAGTATCTCTTAAAGTGGTAGTCTTGTTTGATGGGATGTGGGAGCCTCAGAGAAAGGAGGTATCACATCCATGTAAAGATATTAAGTTACAGGCTAGGTATTATGGTGTGCCTTTAATCCCAGCCCTTGGGAGGCAGAGATAGGTGGATCTCTGTGAGATCAAGGCTAGCCTGGTTCACATTGTGACTTCCAGATGGGACTGGACTAGGGAGACCCTGTCAAAAAAAGAGAAATTAAATTATATCATCCTATATCAAAATATGAAAAGAATTGAAAACGGATGACAATTGCAGAGGAAAATAACAATTTACAGGCAGAAGCAGATATTTAGAAAAGAACTGGATACACTGAGTTAACATTAATAAATATGTTTTGGCTTAGGTCTCAAATAAGAAATAACCAAAGAATTAGCTGGACAGCTGAAAGGGGAGATAGATTCTGTACTGTACAAAGGGAAAAAAATAGGCAGACTGGACTAGCAAATCTTCTACAATTTAAATTCTATAGTTTAGATGTGGTGTCACCTAGATGAGAAAAGATTTTGTGTAGTCTGAATGGTATTTCTTCTCTTTTGCTTTTGAAGGATAACTTTGTCAAAGATGTTATTCTCAATTGGCAGTTACTTACATTGAGGGCTTGAAATTCCCTGATTCCTTATTTCTTGGCTTTGAAAGTTTTTGCTGACAAATCAGGTGTCATACTGATGAGTTTGACTTCATAATCCTTTAATATTCTTAAATTGTCTTTTCTCATTTTAACTGTTTTCATTTTAACCACTGTGTGATATAAAAGGGGGCTTTCTTTAACATCTTTCTTTTCAGTTTATTTTATGTGTATATGCGTGTAAGCCCAAGTGTGGGGACTGGGTGTATTGTAAAAGGTATTGAGCAAGCCAAGCAACCCCAGATACCCTGAAGAGATGGTTAGGAGTCTGGCCTCCTCTGCCTGATGCGGTAACCTGGTCCCAGGAAGCCACTGTAGATACAAATCTTCTTTTCCCCACAAAGATCACCCCATACCAGAACCAGGTTTTTGGGTTTCATTTCCTCATTCCTAATTTCCACATCAGCCCTACAACCTCAACCTTCCCGCCTTTAGCTAAAGACCACTCCTTTAAATTTCGCGCCTTCTATAATGGTCAGAAAGGCCTCCCTATATAAACCCTTGCCTTGGTTTTAATAACTGAACTGCCCACCGACACAGTATCCCAGGAACTCCTCTGAACCACCTGAGGATCTGTTTGATTGTCCCATTCTCTGGGACTTCTGGAGCACAACAGCCATGCTGGAGATGGAGACCCACCCACATCTGAGTGTCTGTAAGTGTTGCAACTTGCATGGAGGCAGTTGCAACCAGCAATGTGGGTTCTGGGAAAGGAACCTTGGTCCTCTGGAATACTAACAAGTGCTCTTAACCACTGTTCCATTTCTCCATCTGTCTTTTA
Source organism: Eospalax fontanierii (assembly GCA_035773235.1). Classification (NCBI taxonomy): domain Eukaryota; kingdom Metazoa; phylum Chordata; class Mammalia; order Rodentia; family Spalacidae; genus Eospalax; species Eospalax fontanierii. The sequence goes on along the minus strand of CM069539.1, from coordinate 27,498,939 downwards.
TTCTTTTCGGAAGTTCTAAATGCTTCTTATACTTGACGTTTATTTTCTTATCTAAATTGGGGAAATTTTCTGCTACAATTTCATCAAATAGAATTTCTAACTCTTTAGTTTAAATCTCAGCCTTTTTACTCTATACCATGTATTCTTAAGTTTGATCTCCTGATTGTGTTCCAGAATGTTTTTTGTTTTGTTTTTGTTTTTATAGTTGTGGTCATGTGTGTCTCTATTTATCAATTTATGGAAAAATGAATGTAATAATTCCTTAACCTTCCCCCATGTCTTTATTTAAGTCATTGAGGTTTGTGGGGGTGGGGGGTCTCCATCTCCAGCATGGCTCTTGTGCTCCAGATGTCCCAGAGAATGGAGGACAATAAAACAGGGCTTCAGGTGGCTCAGAGTGCAACAGGAGGAGCTCCCAGGATAGTGCATCAGTGGGCAGTTCAGTTATAAAAACCAAGGCAAGGGTTTATATAGGGAGGCCTTTCTGACCATTATAGAAGGCAGGAAAGCTAAAGGTGGGGTCTTTAGGTAAAGGTGGGAAGGTTGTGCGGCTGACATGGAAATTAGGAATGAGGAAATGAAACCCAAAAGCCTGGTTCTGGTCTGGGATGATCTTTGTCGGGGAAAAGAAGATTTGTATCTACAGTGGCTTCCTAGGAACAGGCTATCTAATCAGGCAGAGCAAGCCAGACTCTTACTGTCCCTTCAGGGTATCTGAGGTTTTTTGGCTTGCTCAATACCTTCTATGATAGACCCAGTCCCCACAGAGGTTCATATTTCCAGCTTTTGATTGTTATTCCCCAGACTCTGTTTCCTCACTGGATCTCTCTTTCATGTTGCTGACTTTCTCCTCCAGGTCTTTAGCTGATTCCTCCCTTCATCAATTTGTTGTTTTGACTCTTTTTGGAAGTCATGAGGCATTGTCTATTGCAAACTTTTGAATTCTTTAATATTCAATCACCTCTCTATCTTTAGATTTGGTGATTAGGGAGATGTGAGCTTTTGGAGGGGTTATGATGAATTGCATTTTCACATTTCCTATGATTCTACATTAGAATTCATCTATCTGTCAGGATAGATATCTCTTTTAGATTTTCAAAGCAAGTCTTAAGAAGATGATCTTATGTGTTAATATTCTCTGGGGGCCATGACTTACATTCAATCAGAGAACAGTAACAAATACAAATGAGATATTCAAAGGAAATAAAGAACTAGTTGAAACATCAGTGATACCTCCAATACACATGGAAGAAGAAAGGAGCTACATATGATCATTATAGGATGAACCAGGCATTTAACTTCTTTATGAAGTTAAAAGTATCAATAAATTCTAGAAAGAATGAAGTAAAGGAAAAGGAAGAAAAGACTCAAGCCTCAAAAACTAAAGTTCATGAGACAGAAGAATAAGAAACAATAATGAGGGGCTAGAGAGATGACTCAGTGGCTAAGAGAACCTGAGTTGGATTCCCAGAACCCACATAATTGGTAACAACCATCTGTAATTCCAGTTCCAGGGGATCCAATGCCTTCTTCTGGCATCTTTGGGCTCTGCAGGACATGGGTGTGCTTACACAGATGCAGGCAATATACTCATGCACCTAAGATAAAATATAAATGACAATGAAAGAAAACAAAAAAATAATTACATAGAAAAATATACTAAAATTTCAATCAAGAAATAAAGGACTAGCCAATATTAATTCCTTGTTAAGAAGAAAAGTTGTTGTTGTTTTTTTCTATCTGGCCACCCACGCAGTCTTGCTTATTACAGCTTATTTGTTGTGGGAGCACATTTTTTTAAGTCCAAACAATCTAGAGAAGAAAGGGTTTCTTACAGACTAGTCTGTATTCTGGTATACTACAATCAAAAATAACAAAGAGAAATAACAGCCTGATCACACGTTGTAATATAAATTTTACAGTTTAGGATTGAGTTTACCAAAATGAAAGTATCTGTAGAAAAAATACCAAAACTATTACAGATTCACAGCAGAAGGTCACAAAGATCGGATCCATAGTAGTGTCACAGCTCATTTATGCCATGGGTTTTTAAATGGACAATAGCAATCATGATGTGCCTTATCATATAACTGTCATATAAAGAATATCTATCTGGGCTTGGAGAGTGGTTGGCACTGGCCTTTTCTGCTCCAGAAGCAGATGTGAACAAGAAGCAATCAAGCAAATATCAAACTTCTGCTTTGGATGGACTTCTCCTTCACTGTAGGCTCTTAAAACTTGCAGGTCAGAGACAATCCTATTAGAAGAAATCTCAGGCACTCAGACACCATCCTCCAAATGTTCAAGTGTGTTCTTGCTTGTTGTTTGTTTATCAAGTTTTCATTTCGCCTATAAAATAATGGGTTACATTATTACATTATGACATTGTATATGTGTACCATTGTACTACCCTAAGCTCATCCTCTCTCTACACTGTTCCTTTCCCTGGTGCCTTCACTGCCTCCTGCTGGTCTTTTCATTCCTACATCCTCTCCTTGACCTGTCTGCTCTTTCATTCCCTAAGATCAGGAAACAGACTGGTATCACCAGAATAAAAATGACAGAGTTAGAGAAGAAGAGAGAACATCAGTGTGACTAAATAAGGGGAAAGAACACAGTATTCAACTCTGTACTTCCCCAAATATTATGTGGACAAAGATTAGCCCAAGGTGTACATGGGATTGTCAACACAACAGAACGAATCCAGTTTATCCATGTGAAATATGAAGTAATTGACTGTCCTGTGGATAGAAAATATTTTAAAACAGTAAAAATTGACTTATTATGTAAGTGAATACAAAATATTATTTTGTACAACATTTACCACAAAATAGAAGCTCCTACTGATAATTTCTAGTTAACTATCCTGCCCCGATCCTCTGTCTCTTCTTCCCAACTTTATCTCATTTCATAGAATTTTCTTTTCCCTGTCCATAAAGTCACTTCAGTGGAATACTTTAGGAAGCAGTGGTTAATGAAATACACAAGGGATAATGAATCTTGGTTAAGACATGGTACTACCCAATGAGTCCTTAGACATCTAATTCAGCTTTATTAAACCTGAGTCATTTTTCTTCATCCACATTATAGATATAAATATATAGCTTCATTCAGGAAGTATCTTGGTACATCACCAGAAGTCCAGCAGCTGTTCCAAGAAATGACAGAATGATGTTAATGAGGCCAGCAAATTCATCTGTCTAGACATCTGACCTTCAGCTCTGTTGCCTTGGAAACTTAATTTTCTCTGCACACAGAAAATCCACCTCTGAAAAAATAGATGTAACATTCATCAGGCATACTAATCTGAGGCATAAAGAAGTCTCATTTTATTAATTTACCATGATTCCAGGATATGTATAATCATTAGAGAAATACTTGTGTGCGTGTGTGGAAAGCCTAAGTATGAAGAATACAATTTAAAAGTTGAATAATAACTATCCCCCAAGCTGGAAAAGTATTCAGACTGCAGTTTCTTTGCAAAGGGGCCAAATAATTTAAATTAGAAGAAAAATCAATGAATTTCATTAATTTGAGTAGAATCCTGCTTTTCCATGGTTTTACCTTTCATTAGTAAATATAATAGGAATATTAAATTAGGATGAGATACAGGTTTATTTATTTCTTATTCTGATTTAAAAAGTATGAATAGTGCAGAGAACATTAGAACTGCGATAACTAAATAAACAAAAGGAGGGATATAATATACCAGTGGCAAGCAGCTTTCCTTGATAAAAAAGAAATGCCAAATGAGACTTATGAAAATTTTATCAAATATTCACATTGTTCCCTAGATCAGAGTCAAAAACTTACCAAATATACTGTTTTAAATTGTTATATTTTTTACATGTATCTTAATATAAATTTTCATAGCATGATAATAGATGTCACAAGTTTGCTACAACTTCTACTTTTCCTTCCTATTTGCTCTTCCTACAAGAGCAATTTATTCTGAGAAGAAAATATTCATTTGATGATTTGATGATTCATTTCTTCAGTTTTCTTATTGTATGTAGTATACTTAATAATATTTATCCTAAGATTTCGTTTTATTCTGTTTCTGAAATTGAACAATCTATATCTACCATCTACGCATTTTCTGCCTCATACATTATAGTATGAAACAATGAATTTATTTGAACATATTTGAAATGTATTTATTCAAATTCTTGTTAACCCCCAGAATCTATCAGTTCCCTTAAAATTATCTTGTTTCATTTCTCTGGTACACTGCATTGATTTAAAAATATTAGTCTCAGAGCAAACTCTAAATATTTCCCCAGTTTACTTGTGAACATCTCTCTGTAATACCCGAGCTTAAAACCATGAAACAGAAACTACATTTACCTTTATCAGTCTAACAACTTTGAGAATAAAATCAAACTGTTTGAGCTGAAGAATTTGGAAATCACAAACCAGAGAGGTCCACTAGCAATTATTGTTACTATTATAGTCAGATAACTCATGAGACCAATGATACTGCTCTTATCTGGTAGACTTACATCTGTTCTACTGCTATTCAAACTCTACCTCATATGTCTTCACTGTTCTTGTGACTTTTTGGAAGTTTTATCTGTCATCTATCCAGGTAATTTATTTAATATCATAATAAGCATTGAAGAAAACTCCCAACATAATAGAAGGAGACATGGGAACACAAAACAAAACAAAAACATGAATAGACATTCCCACAAGGAATAGAAATTGGTTTGGCACTAAGGCTTGTAATAATTTCCACATGTAGAAGTGAAGAACATGAGGAAGAATCAATAAAATAAGAACACTTCTGTGACATCTGCCTGTCGAGCATTTTAATTTGTTGCTAAATTAAATATGAGTACCTGAATGTGTGTGTATAGACATGCATGTGTGTTTCAGTTTTCCCGTATTACACATTTCTGTAGATGAAGATAAATGTTTGCATATTCCCAGTGATTTATTACATCGAGACTTTACTAATGTTGTGGTTTGAATGTGAAATGTTTCCCATAGGCTCAGATGTCTGAAAGCTTGAGCCCCCACTCTTGGCAACATTGGGGAAAGTTGTAGAACCTTTATGAGGAAGGAACTGGGTTGCTGAGGGTGGGTCTTGAGGCTTTATAGCCCAGTCCCAACTCCTATTCACTATCTGCTTCCTGAGCGCAGGTGCTAATTGACCAACCAGCTTCCTCTCCCTGCCAAGATGCCTTTCCCACTTATTGCTGTGGCTCCTAGGAACTGCCAGCCTAATTAAACATTTTTCCTTGATGTTTCTGTCAGAGTATTTTATCACAGCAAGAATAAAGCAACAGAAATAATTAGCATATTTAATATCTGAGCCTGAAGTACCTTAAAATTGAACTCAAAATAATAACAACAAAAAACAAAGAAATTAAAAAAGCATTTGCTCTCTCCTTTACTTGTTTGGTTCTAGGAAATCTCAATATTTATCCATCTTAATTTACTGGCATTTTAGCATTTGATTGAGTAACCTATGGTTTGTTAATTTTATATGTTGTGAATATGATTCTACTCTACAAATAGAATGCATGATCATCAAATTTTGAATCTTCATTTTTACCCATATTCTCCAATATTTTGTATATATTGATATCACAGACTGATATTTTCTCTCTGTATGTCTCTGTCTCTCTCTCTTTGTGTCTTTCTCTCTCTTTTCTCTCTGCCTCTCTTTTCTTCTAAAATACTGTCTTACACTGTAGCCTAGGCTGTTGTGTAACTCATTACATCCTTATATATCCAAAGATAAACTTGAATTATTGTCAATCTGTGTGTCTTAGTCTCCTGAGAACTGAGATTACAGGAATGAGCCATCATAACCAGTCTGGGATTTCCCTTTAAACAATTCAGTTCTTTTTGGGATATGCCTAAATTAAGAAGACATTACAAGAACACACTTTAAGTTGTGAAGAAGAAAAATGTATATTTTATGTTTTTAGTCTCAAAAGGTATTATACAGATTATAAAATCAGAGGTCTTCAGAGTTTTCCCATTGAAATCTGCCCAAGATTGTAGCCCATGAGATAAATAAAAGGAAAGTAATTATCATGGACAGGTTGGAATAAAGTCACTGGAATCCTAGGCTCTTACAAAACTACTTAATCAAGTTTATAATCTTACTTGATAACAGGACTATCACACTGACATTATCAGCTAAAAATGAAATTGGAATGGGTCAAGTACATAATACTAACCATTTCATTATTCTTGGTGTTGATGCTAATTCCATTCATATATGTATTTCCAGGCAAAGAAATTAGCTGGGAGTCAAGCATGAGTTGGAAAGAACACATATCAGGCAAATCATTCCCCCTTTCAGGTAATTGGGAAGAAAGAGATGAGACTTTATCCTGAGGCTAACATTCAGGTTAAGGTAAATTCAAATATATGGGCCAGAGAGATGGCTCAGCAGCTAGGAATACCAATTGCTCTTGCAGAGGACCCAGGTTTGATTCCCATCACCCACATGGCAGATATGAACTGTACGTTACTACAGTTCCTGGGGGAATCCAGCATCCTCTTCTGACTTCATGGGCATTATACACTTAACACACATGCAGCCAATACACTAACACATAAAATTAAAATAACAAATAAAATATTTTTAAAAAGGAGAAATTCAAATATATGACACTATGAGTCATCATGCCACACCCATGAGAAAAGCCATTATGACAAAGATATATAACAAATGACAAAATGTTTGTGACCATATAGAGAAGGACATTTGTACAGCTATGGGAATGCATAACTAGAAGATATACCCATTATTGAAAACAGTATAAAGCTTCATCAAATAACTAAAAGTAGAATTACCACATGATCCAATAATCCTACTCTCTGATATACAAAGGAAGTACTGAGGGAATGTCTTTTCTGTTCATTTCATTTCATCATTATTTTTAACTGTAAGGTTCTAGAATTATTGTAAGTGCCTGTTAACAGAGGAATGGGTAAAGAAAATATGGTCCATGTATAAAATGAAATATTGTTATTGACACTCACAAAGAAAGATGTCAGATCACTTACGACAACAGTAATGAACCTGCAGGACATTGATTTAAATTAAATAAACCAGGCCAGAAAAACAAATACTAAGTATCTTATGTTATATAGAATCTAAAAGACTCAAACTCACAGAAGCAGAGATTCAAATGGTGTTTACTAGAATATGAGGACTGGGGCTTGGGCAATTGTTTGCCAAAGTATATCAACTTTCAGTTAAATTGGGACAGTCAGTTAAAGAGATTTATTGTATAGTAGATTGACTCTGCTTAATCACTATGAATTATATTTTTAAGAGTAAGTAAGGTAATGTATCACTGTTTTCATCACAAAATGTAAACAGATCATATATATTAATTTGGTAGATTCAGTCATCCACAATATTTACATATGTCAAAGCAGTATGTTGAGTCATAATAATTTGTCAACTAAAAGTAAATGAATTAAAATTATTATCATATATATGTGTGGAAGAGAGAAGGGGAGAAAGAGAGATGAAGAGAGAGTGTCAATGCATCTGATCATTTACTGGAAGTCTTTCCTTTTCTTAATACTTGCCTCTCTAAGTTTGCCTCACACATGCTCTGGTGGTATTAAATGAATAATACTGGAAGCTGAATGAGAGAGACTTTCTAGGAGATAGTACTGTGAAGAAGGACAAAATAACAACTAAGATCAAGCTCTCTTGATGAGTAGATGAACAGAACCTATAAATACAAGTGCATAAAACATACAAAAAGATAATGTACCATGTATTAATGTATATCATGGTCCACAATAATATTCTTTCTGTTAATATTCCAAGTCAGTGTTGTGTATGAGAATTCCAGATTGAAATTTCACATCGTAACATAGAAAGCATTCCAAGATAATTGAATCGTCCATCCTGTCTTTCTAAACTTCGGAATTATGTTCCTTCCCATGTAATATTTTTCTCAAAGCTGACTTTACCTCTTTATTCCTCAAAGTGTATATCAAAGGGTTCAACATAGGTCCTACCAAATTCATCAGAATTTGTACCACTGTTCCCAGCATGGGGTTGGGCGTGGGCTGCAGGTAGACAGTGATGATGGGTCCATAGGCACAGAGGATAGCAATGAGGTGGGCACTGCAGGTGGAGAAGGCACGCCGACGTCCTTCAGTTGTACGAATACTCAAGATGGAGACTGTTATTCGCGCGTAAGAGATAAGAATCAGGAGAAAGCAGACAAGGGATACCAGACCAACATTTGTGAAGCTCACCCTCTGGGCTAAGGATGTATCCGCCGAGGCCAAGGGCAGGATTGCAGGTATATCACAGAAGAAATAATCTACTTCATTGGGACCACAGTATAGCAAATTGAAGGTAAGGAAAGTCAAGATACTGGAATGGAGGCAACCTAGTACCCATGTGCCCACGGCCAGGGCCACACAGATTCTAGAGCTCATGATGACTGAGTACCGCAGTGGGTAACAGATGGCAGCAAAACGGTCATAGGCCATCACAGTGTACAGGAAACATTCAATGCTCCCAAGGAAATGAAAGAAAAAGAGCTGGGAAATGCAATCTTGGTAGGAGATGAATCGGCTGAGTCCCATAAGGTACAGTAGCATTTTAGGACATGTCACAGAGGAGAAACCTATGTCAAATACGGACAAGTTCGCCAGAAAGAAATACATGGGCGTGTGAAGACGGTTGGAGGAAATAACAGCCACCAGGATAGACACATTTCCCAGCAGGGTGCAGGCATAGAAGGGGAGGAATAAGACAAAAAGCACAGTCTCCAGGCCCTCTGTGTGTGGGATCCCCAAGAGAATGAACTCAGTTACAACTGAGCAGTTCTTCAACTCCATCTTTCCTCCAGCCAGTGCTAGAGAGGAAACGGCAGCAGAGGGCATGGAGAACACCCTGGCTTATAGTCAATGAAGTGAACTTGCTAGGAAATGAAATTTAAATGATGGGTCTTTTTGCCTCTAAGTTACAAGGAAACTGTTTGTCATCCAATTTGTCAGACATTATTATCAAAACGCAAGTCATAGCAAGCTGGTTTGTTCATTAAATAGTTTTGTTGTATTGATTCCAAAGGCAGTTGTTCCTCATCAAAATATGTTGAACAACGAGCGCGCTAAAGAAGGGAAGGATGGACCACACACAAATGCCACTCTCACCTCATCACCTCATAGAGGAGTTTATCAAGCCTCAGAATCACTGAAAGGATTTTCCTGTCACCAGAGGGATGAAGGGCAACGAATGGAAAGTTGAAAATCCTTGTTTGTGGTACACAAACTACTGACAGATTTACATTTACTACTTTAGTTTTTAAGTGATCCACGAAGAAAGGTTAACCAATCATTGCTATGCAGTTAAAAACAGATATACCTGGTATCAGTTCACTTAATTGTCACAGGAGCTCTATACTAAGGGTCTAGAGAGGGAAAAAAATTCAAACAAAATAATTGAGTTTTGGATAGGCTAATCAGCACTGCTAAACTCAGATAAATGGAAAAAAATTTTTTTTTTATTTTTCTTTGAGATATCAATCTTCCCATCGCATCTGTGATGGACTATTCACATTGCTGAACCTGTGGAATGGGGCACAAAAATTATCCATGAACTCAGGCCTCTTTAGCAATCCATTAAGATCAATGTGGCCATCACATACACACACACACACACACACACACACACACACACACACACAAATGTGCAATCTAGGAAAGTAAAACATTTTCTGTATTTATAACTAGTTCCTTAGAGTAAAGTATAGTGCTGGGCACAAAGCATGCTCAGAAAAAAAAAAAAAAAACCTCACTCAGTGCCTTGAGAGAACTGGATATTAGGCATTTGTCTTTACATGGACTAATGTGATACTCCAACAGTAATCTTTCTAAATAACACTGTTAAAAGCAGATTATTATCAACCTGCTCTTTACCCCTTCCGCTAAATATTCAGAAACGCTCTGCTTACCTCCTTGATTCTTGTACATGGCAGAAACTTGTCACTGTTCTGTAAAAGATCAGTAGATATCAAACAAGAGCTACACATAGCCTTAATATTGAAAAGAAATCAAAATTAATTTACCTATGCATAGGCAAATTGACAATTTCCATTTTATTAAGCATGTGAAACAAGTGCAAATTCCTGTTTGTAAAGAGAATTGTTAAGAATGGGATCTGTGAGCTGGTATGCAAAAATAGGAGTGAAAAACAAGCAGTTAATGTCTTATTCTTTTCTCCAATATTCTGTGTTCCAATTCATCCACTGAGAGCATTTGTAACCAAAGACTTCAAGTTCTCTTCTCCACTAGGTATATGAAATACAGCACTGACATCATTTCCAAGAGGAAAGTTTGGTCTTTAACTTCTTTCCATTGGTCTTTCTATAACTCTTATTCTAAACTGAAATTTGAAAGCTCACTATAAACCAGTAAGGGATCCTCTCCACTGATCGCTATAGCTCTGCTTAGCCAAAAATATCTCAGGTAACTATATAAAGCTGAATGTGAATCTGTCTTCAGCCAAGATATTTTCTAAGACATTAACAGCTTCATTGGTTCCTTATATATGGAAATTGAAACGTCCTTGGAGGCCTTGGGATTTCCAGAATGAGTCCTATCCAAACAAGTAGCATAACAAAGGGAATAATTGGATATTAGTAAGAGATCTTGTTAAAGTAGAATATGATGATGCTTTCCCTTATTGCATGATTGTGAAATTCAAAAAAAGGTAGAACCAAATCTATACATTACATTTCTTTGACTGACCTGAGAAAATAAATAAAATGTGATGAATATCTTAAAACACACGTGGAAATAATTCTTTAATATGAGTTTATGTTATGTTGTCAAATAACAGCCATGTATCTCAGGCTTTTATATATCTACTTCACATATTTTAATCTAAGATTTTCATAATTCTTGCTATGAAATGAATTGAGTCTTCCCCCAAAAAACTTACATTAAAAATATAACATAACCCAAACTAAGAACTATAGACAGTATTAACTGACATTGTTTAATGTGGTATTTAAGATCAATTGAGGTTGTAAGTGTTGGACCTTGATACAATAGAAACAGTATTCTTACATAAAAAGGAAGATTACAAAAAATAAATATCATCACATCTCTTTCCTCACCTGCATTTTTCTATACATAAGGACATGGCAGGATTTCTAAATCATCCTTGACACAAACCTGCATCGTGAATGGTACAGCCTCAAGACATTTGAGAAAATAAATTAATTTTATTCATGCCAAGCAGTGTACAGCAGTCTTTTTTTTTTATGATAACTGCAGTAGACTAAAATAGTTCCAGCTCTATGACTGTTTTCTATTAATTTTATTTGGAAATATAATTCCTATTATTAGACTTCTCAGCAAACAGCCTTATCAATTGACAAAACTTAAATTCCCAAAGCACAATGATTTTTCAGAATTAAATGTATACATATGTGTGTGTGTATATATATATATGCTTATTTAATAAATATTAAGGACATATATTACAATAAAAAAGAAAATATGATGAATCTGGTTTTCCTTTTTCATGAATCTAAATATTTATAACCTGAGAACAGTTTCTCTTCCATATAATGAGCTGAAGATATGTAAAACATAAAATTTTGAAGTAGAGAAAACAAAAAGATATCAACAATGCAAAAATTAAACTCTTGGAAAACACTATAAAAATGTTCCTCTGTAATGCTGATTTATGGAAAAAGACGATATTTATCAATTATAAGCAGAATGAGAATGGACAGAGACTTTCATGGAGTCAATAGGTAAAGCACTCAGAATAATTTATCAAAAATGTTGAGCTGTTTACAAAAACTAATTCATAATCATAGAAATGGGAATATTCACATGAGTTATTTCAATTGACAATCATCTAACAAGTTACTTAGTGCCTTAGAGACATTTTGTCTCACATTTTTAGGGGTTAGGAATCCAGGCATTGCCTAATTGGGTGCCTGGGGTTTGGGATCTCTTATGAGGTTGCTGTCAGGTTGTCAGCTGGGATTTAAGGCTCATCTGAGATGCCACTGGAGAAAGACTTATTTCCAAACTTAGTCATGGGGCTACTGTCCAGCTAGAGTTTATGACCTTATTGTTACATATTGTCACAAAATCAATGATTAAAATATAATCCTGTGCCCACCCACCAGATCCTCATTCCATCTGCAATGCACAGACAATTTCAGAAATTTTAAATAAAATATTTTCAAAAATATATTTGAAATCTTATTGAAAACAGAAAACCATGGCTATTTTGACTGTGTTGAGTATTCAGATCAATGTTTAACATCTCTGAGGGTGTTCTTACCATCTGAAAATGTTGTTATTCACATATTAGAGTCTTTTCTGTTGGTATTCCAGATCCATCCCTACACCCAAGGAAGCATGCCCTATAAACCTTTATTGTATATTGTGTTCTGATTAAAGTGTGTTTCTTTAATTTTTCTAGAGAGTGTTCCTTGTTTGGTGGTTAGCAATTTGCCAAATAAATCTAACCCAGTTCTCCCCAGGTATCTCTCTCATAGCTCAACATTGTTAACATTGCCTATCCCTAGAAAGCGTAATCTCAGGCTTAAAAGTAACATCATATGTGTAATGATGAATAGATTGGTCCTAGGGTATGAAAGTGCTCACAAATATTCATAGAATCAATGAATCAATAGCTTTCCCTACCCTAAGTATTCTTACGTTCCTGTTGCTTTGCTTGTGAGTCTGGAGAATCTGTACTCCAGATGGAAGAAAAAAGAGCAACTCAATCTCTCTTCCCCATATTTTGGTGATTTTTCTTTTTAGGCAAAATCTCCTTTTTCTATCACACTTTTGCATCTTAAACTAATGCCTTTTTTTTCCCCACAGGGAAGATGTTTGGGATGGGAGGAAGGGAGATACTGTGAAAAATATAACGCAGAATCCCTGGAATTAGAGTTATTTTGGTTTTTAGCCAACATATGAGTGCTGAGAACCAAACCTGAGTCCTCTATAAGAGCAGCCAGTGCTCCTAATCACTGAACCAGCTCTCCAACCCCTGGATTTATCTTTTTTAGAATTATTCATGCAAATAAGATATTTTGGGTCTGATTACTTTGTATCAGCATGTTTTCAAGATTCAACCATTGTGTAATACTTATCAGTTCTCCATTCCTTTTTATGATTAACTTTCATCAGGCTGTTCAGTAAACCACATTTATATTTTGTTCGTTATTCACGGGGTTGGGAATGTATGAATTTATTACAGTTTATTTACTATAAATAGTGCTGCTATAAAAATCTGTGTGCACATTGCTATGCAGCCTGTCTTTAGTTCTCTGGGTATACACCCAGAAGGAAGATGCTGCATCTTGACTATTGATATGTAGCTGGGAGTGTGGCCCAGGAATGAGTGTTTCCTGAGCATGCTCAAGATCCTAAGTCTGACATTCAGCACCAGAGACAAATAAACAAGCAAACAAACAAAAACAAAAACCAGAACAGTTGACATTTAATAAGAATTGTATCAAAACTGAAAAATAGTCATGCTGACGTACAGATTTTCTTCCATGTTAGTTTATGTAAAAAAAAAAGATATAATGATATAATCCTTGCTTATAAAGTTTCAGTAAAATAAAAGGAACTTATAAATTAGAAACAAGTATGAACCAATAAAATTCTAATAAATAGCATTAATTTGATTGAATATATTGTGTTGTTTATAAAAATGAAATAATTATACTTAATACTAAAATTTAATCGACTGAAGAATTTTCAAAAATCTAAATATGAGCCGTATATTTTAACTGTACAAAGTGACTTTTTAAATTTAAGAATGCAGTTTATTAGATAATTAGGTTGTGAAGCAATTATAATTAATTTCGAAGAAAAATCGTCAATTCTAAGTGAGGCTCTGATGAAAAAATTCTCCATGGATAAAAAGTGTTTGTTGTCTGGTATGAAGCACAAAGCAGAAAGAGATTAACTTCACCTGATGCGGAGGTAGATAACAATGGCAAACATAAAATCGTGGCTCCCTAGGAATTACAACAGTGACATCAGTTTTTCTACCCTTATCTCTGTGTGAATCAATAATTGAATTCTGTGATAACTAGAACTGAGTGGAGATAAGACCCCTCTTTAGTTTTAATGAACTTTAAAAATGATCTGACCATTGCTCTTTCTACCGACAACATTTTCACTGACCTTATCCCTCACTCAGTTCAAAAAGCTTCATGAATTAGCTTCCATCCGCTGCTGACTCATCTCTTCCTCTGTAGAAAGGTATCCATGGAAACCAAATTCAAAGACGAAGGAGAGCCAAAACAGAGAGAAGTTAACTGTTAGTTTTAAGCATGTGTATCTTTTGTATTCTGACAAAGAATCAATATTAGAAGCGTGGAGTATACTAAAGGCACACATATTTAATACATTGTATCATGCTATAAGTAATAAATGTTACAAAATACCATCCTATAATAATAGCATAAGATAAAAGTGATTTATGGCCATGTGGCACTTAACAATGAAAACATGGCGTATGAAACACAAGTAATTTCATTGTGAGAAAATCAGAGTGCATTTGTGTAAACCTAAAAGCTTTAGGCCAGTCATTCCTTGAACTTTCCTATATAATCCAAAGATACATCAAATATAAGATGAATCAGTTGTTGCCAGTAGGATATCACATTCTAATTTCCAGTAAAACTATGTTTCTTATAGGTAGTACACTCTAACATAATAAACCAGGTAGTGGTATAGATATATAAGGCAACAACATAGCTTTACATTATCACTGTCAATATTATACCCCCAATAATATTGTTGGTGCTATACATTTATAAATGGCAGTGTACTAGGTTTGTACATACGGCATCATCACAAATGGAAGAAGATTCACGTGACATGTAAATGTCACTAGGTGATAGAAATTTTTCAATTTTATTATTTTCTTCTAAGACAGACATATATGGTGTCTATCATTGACTGAACAGTTCTATGGGGCATAACTGCATATAGTGTTTGATGTTGATTAATACATAGTAGACCTAATATAATAGTAAACATGTTTTTTATTTAAAGCATTTTATTGAAGTTTGTGCATGTGTGTGCGTGTGTGTGTGTGTGTGTGTGTGCGCGCGTGCGCATGCCTGGTTGATTGTGTGGAGATCAACTTGCAGGAGTTGGTTCTTTCTTTCCACCTTTAGGGTCACAGGGATTGAACTCCTTGTTTAGCTTGGTGACAGGGGACTTTACCCTCTGAAATTCTCTATCCATCCCTGATTGTTGTTTCAATCTGATAGAAAAGAGGAGAAATGCCAAAGGCATTTTTTTAACATTTTTTTATCACTTTTGTCTTTGTCTCACCTAAATTATTCTTCTAATGCATAATTTTCTCTATTTCTAAATTTTCCAAAATTTCTTATTCTCTTGGGCAATATGTACAATTAATATGCAATTACACTCCTTCGGTTTACCTCACATTTACAGATCAAATTAACTTCTCTCATTTGAACCTACTTCCTACTTTAAGTATGCTTGTCCTAACATCCATTATATGTAATTTGTTACATAAGTAACTTCATTAAAAATGTGTTTAATTCATCTTTTTATTCTATGTTATTTTGGTTACTAAATCCTCAATATAGAGTTGTTAAATTGACATATTAATTAATTAAAATATGTAGAAATAGTTTTAGGCCTGAGACGCCTGAATGGAATCCAACACTCAGACTGGTGCATTGATCTGTACACCGACATGTCACTGAATATGGCTTCTGCCTCATTTTTAGGAAGTGTTTTTAATAAACTCATATTAGAGTTTCCTTGTAATTGAAAAGTTCTGCTTTGAACTATCAGATAATACAGTTATGGTGCATTCATGTGGGTGTGTTCTAAATTTTGTCTTTTAGTTCTGATCACCCTGGATTCCAATGGGTTAGGCATTGATCTATATATAGTAAGACTGGCATACACTCATGATAGATGCACAAGGATATTATCTACAAGGAGACATACAAGCCCAGATTACAAGTAGCTAAAGACTTTCAGCTGTTCTCAGCCTCATTGACTGAGCCACTGTGGAAGAACTGAAGCTGGAGGTAGAGGCAGAAGATACATGGAGGCATGCAGTGCCTATTCTTAGGAAAATTTCACACTATATAGTAATAAAATTATCTACTGAATTAGGTTCTAAGTCATTTTTTGGATATCAGAGTTTCACATTTTTGCTCTTACGTTTTCCATTACTTTAGGTGTATTGTTTGACCTCTCTGGGTCCGACTGGTTTATAACATATAAAATAATTGTTTCACATGACATTTAAGATGCTACCAATCTCTATACACTTTCATCAAAAAGGACATATATTTACCACTCTTATGATACATATGTGTTTATTTTGGATGCTAAATGATTTTTGATATGTTATTAATAAAAGATTAGATTCTATTTGTGTTTCATGAATATTGTTATTCCCATTGACTATATTGTGTATTAGTCTATATGTGCATATGTGCACAGTTTTTGTACGTATATACAATCAATAATCCACATTTCTATGAAAATCCCTAAGAATATAAGGTATGTCTAGCTTTGGATTTTTAGAGCTGGAGAGTGATACAAGATTGGGTATTTCTTAGAAACATGCAGTGTTGGGAAGATTCTGCAAGTTAATTCTAACCATGAAGACTCTCATGGATGACAAGTTGGCCTTCTGAATTTTCTCTTGAAATTGACTGGCTTGGATTGCTTACCCTGGCCCTGGTTTTTTTGGTTTACCTCCATGTCTTAATTTTGTTTTATTTTATATGCTGAGCAAAGCCAGTTCTGACCCCTGAAATATGATTGACAAAGTCTACTAATGCTTCTTGGAGGTAAGATAGGTCTGTACTATGAACAGAACACATTTTAGCTGTGTTAATAACTCCATACATTCACCTGTCCCTTAAATTCCAGGCAAAACTATTTAATGACATTGCAAGTGGCAAGGACCATTGTTATCACTAGCTTCCATAACAGGGATCATATCATAGGAAACCTATTTAAAGTAGTAGTTTAGAAATAATCGGCCTTCTCATAAAAATGCTGAAAGAATCAAGGTCAATATCTTCAAGAAACTCAACAGAATATGTGTGAGGAGGATGCGTATGTTACATTCAGGATTCCTTTTTCCTTGGAGAAATATTTAAAAGAATCTAATGCATAAACACATTAACAACCTTTTATATTACTTAAACCAATCCCCAGGCTTATTAATCTTCTTTGCTCCATGACATAGCTCACAAATGAGGACCAAAGACTAGTGGGGTACAAGTCAAATTCATAATGAGCATTAGGTGCATCTCATAGGAATGACACTCTTGAGATTAATTAATTTAAAAAGTTATCTTCTGTGATTCCCTTTGAGAGATATTGTAGGTTGATGTAAGCGGTAAGGGAAGTTTCTGTAAATGTGTTTCCTATTACAAATCTTCAGTTAGCTAATTAAAAATAAGGACTATTATCTGGATTTAAACAAATTGGTATAGACAGACACACAGAACCCATATGTCATTACCCATAGCACATATCACACACTGTAAAGAGAGGCAGAACCACAGAGCTAGGGATGGGGTAAGACTTAGGGCTGGAGGCTAGCAGGACCAAGTTCATGATTTGGGGAAAGTTACCCAACTTATCAGTCAAAATTTTCTAACTTGTGAAAGAGGAATGAAAGGAGAAAGTGCTTACTTTACAGTCTTTGTGTTAGAATAACTGATGTAAGAACAAAAAGAACTAAGCACAACACTCATTCAGATTAAATCTTGGCAGATCACAGCAAAATTAAGTTTTGGATATCTCAAATATGTTTGATGATAGTTTAATTTTATCTTCTTCCATTTATAGTAATAATTTTAACAAGGCATCTCATCTAACCTAAATCTTATTAGACCTAGCATAAATTTTAATCTTACAGATCTACCACTGTTAAATTTATTTGACGGATTCTTAATTCCTAATAGTCATCACCAGTAGGGCCCTTTTCATTTCTGATATTTAATGACAGTTTGGGACAAATGGAGTCACAGTATTTTTTTTTCTGTTTTCTTTGTTTAATTGATTATTTGTATATATTTACTTGTGGTTTATTAATTGAGCTACTACTCAAATGTATGTTGAAGTGACAAAACTGTGTAATTCCAGAATTAACTTCAACAAATACTACTTTGCAAGATCACATGTTCCAGGGCACAGCATTGAGTATCCAGAGTTAAAGTAAAAGTAATTGTAAGAATTATACTGGGAAACAGGCTCATCCAAACTTATTTCAATACAGCATATTACATGAATACAAATAAATGTGTGAAATATTCTATGGTAAACTAAATGAAAATGTTTTATTATATACAATACTGATCATAACATTTAATTATATGTTTCAGTATATTGGGTGACAAAATTCCCCAATACTTGGGCAATTATGATTCTGAATGTAACACGAAGGTGCTCTCATTGAGGTTAATACTGGAAGCAGTATATTGAGGAAACAGATTTCCCTCCTACACAGGTGGCCCTCTTTCAATGAGATGAAAACCTGGATAGGACAAAAGAATTGAGTATAAGAAAACTTTGAAGGTCTGGTGGGCTGAATTTGGCCATAGTTCTTCTCCTTCCCTCAAATTTGAACCTATATCATTGGCTTTCTTCTTTCTCAAAACTTAAAAGACATACTCAAGCAGGATTGCATTTTCAGCATCAAGTTTACAGTGGCAGACACTATACCGGCATAGTGTGCCTCAGGTCCAGTCAGCGAGCAGTGTTTACTCCCATGACCTTTACCTCGTCTTTGCACCAGAATACACATCCTGTCTGAGAAGCTGGTATTGTACCACTTTAGGTATATAGATGAATGAAATCACTGACCTATTTTATCCTCTAGCAGCCTGTGTAGTGCTTTCTAAGCTTAGAGGAAGGGAGCTTCCATTCTATTTATAGTCTGATATCTCTGTCAGGTAACCAAGGTGTGTGGTATCTTCAGCAACAAGGTCTTACCCTCTGTTTCTGCTAGTCAACGAAGAACAATGACAATAGGCTGTTTTGGTTTAAGGACTTCGAGGTCTTTCTGATCAACAACTCATACCTGGCACTTGGGATCTCCATTTGATCACCCATGGCTCCTCTTGGGATTGATACTATCTACTCATGTATGTTTTTTTGACTTTCTTTTTGAGGCAGGTCTCTCTGTAGACCAAGCTGGCCTGAAACTCACTATGCAGACCATGCTGACCTCAATCTCACAGAGATCTGCTTGTCTCTGAGTCTGGAATGCTGGGATGTCTTCCAAGTAGAGGGCATCGCATCAGACTGTCGTTTGTTTTTCAATAAATGTCATTCTTTTGGGGGGAGAGGTGAAATTTCAAAGTAGCCTTGATTTGCATGCCTTTGATGTATAAACATGTTGAACATGTTTACAAATGTTTACTGGACATTTTTGAGAACTCTTTGTTAAATTCTATAGCCTTTTGTTTTAATTTTTTGCTATATATATTTAATGTTTGCATTTCAAGCAATGCATCTTAATCATGTTTAGAACCCCTCCCTTGTATGTACCTCCCTTTAGTCTCCCACATTAGATTTCATGCATTCTATTATATATTATATTATATGTTAAGACCTGGTGAGTCGTTAGTGTCCCTTGGTGTGAATTCATCGACTAGAGCCTGCTCAACCTACCTAGCATCCCGCCCCCCAAAGAAGACCCCCTATGCCTCACCCAGAATTGATCGCCTGCTAATAGTTCCTCAGCGAAGGTTGAGGCTTCTTTCCAGTTTCTCCAGTTCTATGCTGGGTTTTTCTCTGGTTTGAGTTCCCATGGATCTTGTACATACTGTCACTATTGCAGTACATTCATATGAGCAACTTCCCAGTGGCCTAGAACTCTGCTTTTTCCATGTGGTCATCTATCACCCTTAATTCATACAGTCTTTCTGCCCTCTCTTCTGCAATAGTCCCTGGACCCTCGGTGGCAGAAGTTTAATATAATATTCCTCTCCAGAGATATACACTCTACAGTTTCTTTACTCTACATTTTGACAGGTTGTGGCTTTCTGTATTAATCACCATCCATTGCATGAGGAAGCTTCTGTGATGAGAGCTAAGAGATGTATTATATTCTCTCTACCCTTTGTTCCAAGAGGTTCTGTGAGCCTTAGATGTACAGGTTCCATTATTAGATGTGTCACTTATGGCTTGGCACCTCAGAGACACTTATTTGCTGTGTTTGACCAATTTTGGAATGTGGTAATGGCCTCCGTCTGTTACAAAAAGAAGCCTCTCTGAGTAGTGATACAAAGTATACTTGTCTATAAATATAAAGATACATATTCAGCACATAGTAAGAAAATATGCTTTTCTAAAAATTTGGTTTTCTCTAGGATCAATGACCTTTCCAGTCATATGTATTTGGCTATGTTTACCAGAATTTGTGTATATTGTAACACAAGTTCCCTGCCATTTAGAAGATTTTAAATCCAATTTGATAGCTGTTGATTACCCCCAAGATGAAAGTGTCATTACTGCACAAATAGAGATAGTTTGCTTGGCTGGTCAATATAGTTATTAGGCTTCAAAGCTGATGTTGAAATATTGTGGTTTTTTTGCCTTATCAGTTTGCATAGTATCCTCTGATGCTATGAGAACTAGTCTTCAGGGAGGAGACTTCCAGATGCAGTTATACAACTCCTTGACATATATCCAAAGTACTCAGCTTGCTGCAGAGATTCTTGCAGTCATATTTGTTGCTGCTCTTTTCACAATAGCTATGAAATGGAAACAACCTAAATGTCCCTCAACTGATGAATGGATTGTGAAAATGTGGTTCATTTACATACTGGAGTTCTACTCAGTGGTGAAGAAATCTACAAAAATTTAATAAGGACATATTAAAGAAAAAAATCATGAACTTTGTAGATAAATGGATGGAACTAGAAATTGTTACACTAAGTAACATAGACTCAGAAAAACCAACAACATTTGTTTTCTCATTTGTAGATCTAGGCTCCAAATCCTCACATAATGTATATCATGATGTGACTGTAAGAGCCAAGACAGTGAAAAGGAACCATGGGAGAATAAAGGGAAAGAAGGAGCCTGAGAGAGGGGAGGGAGTAGGAGACAGAGGTGAACAAGGGGAGAATTTGGAAATAAGGGTATTTAACTGGGAAGGGAGGAAAAAGGGTTATAAATGGAACATTGAGTGCTGGAAAGATGGCTCAGCAGTTGAGAGCACTGGCTGTACTTACAGAGGACCCAAGTTCGACTCCCAGCACCCACATTGTGGCCAGCAACCATCCACGGCTATTGTTCCAGGGAATCCAATGCCCACTTCTGAATTCCATGAGCATTGCATGACACGGTGCATTTACATACCTGCAGTCAATACAGTCATACACATAAAATGAAATGATAAAATATTTTTATAAAAGGAACATGAAAGGAAAGGGGAAGAAGTACAAGAGAAGAGGGATAATAGGAGACAGGTATTCAGGTATTATCAATGGGAAATGGGGAAAATTGGGGTACTTTAACTGGGAAGTGAAAAGGCAAAATTAGACAGGGAAAGAGGTAGGAGTGACAAATAATGCTTAGGTGCTGTGAAAAACCATAGGGAAGTGTGTTATTTCAAAAGCCTACCAGAAATATGCATATAATATATGATTATGAGTGCCTGTGTGTAGCTAAAGTGCATATAACAAGAAACACAGCACCAGGCAGGAGAAATTTACTTTCACGTTGTTCGTCAGGGTAGTATAAGAAGCTCATAAAATAAACACAGGCTATTTCACACCACCCTTTATTTCCCTTCAGAACTTGAAAGTAAGACCTTATTACTGAAGACAGGAGATACTTTCAAAACAGAACTTGGAGTAATGAAGATGGAACAGACATAGCCTTTTTATTTATTTTATAGTTGTATATTTCCTTTCTTTAGTGTTCAGTTTTTGTTGTTATTTACATCTTTTATGTTGTAGATATTAATATAAAGCTGGAAAATATTTTCTACCATTCTGTAGGCTGCCTCTTCCCTTGATTGATTGAATCTTTTATTGGACAAAACTTTTATATTTCATAATATCACATTTGTCAGTTGTAAACCTCATTTCCTAAGCAACCAGGACCTTGATTTCCAGGCCCATATCTTGTAGTGTATACCCTTTTTCCTCCAGCAATTTCAAAGTTTCACATTTTACATTAAGGTTCTTGATCTATTTGAGGTGATTTTTGTGCAAGGTGAGATCTAATTTCTTTCTTCTACACCCAGCACCAGTGTGTATTTGCTTGACATTTTGACAAAAAACAGATGGACACGGTTATATGGACTTATTTCAGTGTCATCCAATCTATTGATATGGGCTTTTTTTTCTAGAACCATGTTTTATTTATTGCTATGGCTCAGTAGTATAATTTGTATTTAGATGTGGTAATGTTTCCAGTGCTGTTCTATTTTATCTCAGTTGCTTTGGCTATTTAGTGTGTTTTGTACTTCTATATGAATATTTTTTCTTTTTCTGTAAAGAAAGCTATATAGATTTTCATTGGAATTGCATTAAATATACAAATCCCTTTTGGTAGGAATGACATTTTCATGCTATTGATTCTTCTAACCCATGTGTGTAAGAATTATTTCCATTAATACAGTGTCCTCCTTGTTCTCTTTTCAGAATTTTACATTTTTCATAATGAGGTTTTTTTACTTCCTTGATTAAGTTTACTCTGGTGCATATCTGCGGCTATGACGAATGATATTATTTCACTGATCACCTTCTCAATGTATTGTTCGTCTACACAACAATACATTTTAATGTGTATAGGAAGGCTATTTATTCATTTTATGTGTTAATTTTGTATTCTTCCATTTTGATGAAAGTATTGGTCAATTATAGGAATATTTTGATGGAATTGTTAGGATCATTTATGCCCAAAACCATATCATCTTTGAACAGGGCAAATTCAATTTTTAATTTATTTGTATTCTTTTTTGTTTCATTCTGTTGTCTTGTTGCTTTAACTAGCATCTCTAGCACTATGTTGAGGAGTAGAGACAGTGCACAGTCAAGTCTTCTTCCTGATTCTAATGGGAATTCTTCAAGTCTTTCTCCATTTTGCATAATCTTGACTATATGTTTGACATACAAGTCATTTTTTGAATGTCAAAGTATTTTTTGAACACTGTATGTTCAAATATTTAGATTTCACCAGTTAAAATGTCATAATGAAAATTGGTTAAGTTTCTTGCTAAAAGTCATAAGATCCATGCAAACTCAAGCAGACAAATACCAGATTAGAACTGTGGAAATGGGCAGCAGGCCTCAGTCTTAGCTAAAGAACTAAGCACCTGATTACTCATGGGTGAGGAAGAGCTGATTCTTTTTAAAGGAGTGACTCTGGATAAGCTGACTAGACCCCAGTGGATGAACTTGCTCTGAGAGATATCTGAGGACACTAACTTGATATGATAGGCCTTACCAGAAATGACAGAATGCATACAGTCCAGTGGGAGAGTTATGAAAGGGTACTGTTGAGGCAGAGGGTATAAAGATGATTAAGATGTTGTGTATGAAATACACAAAAATTCAATAAAAATATACAAAAATGTTATGACCATCATGCATATTAAGATTAAGCTCAAATGGTATGTCTGTGTCTGTTACTTTGGTTAGCAAAAATGTTAATATTTTTCTCAATACAGAATATTAATCTGTTCTTTTCAGATTTTCCATATATTCTAACAAATGCATAAATTCAAGTCCTGTTCATGAGCTAAATGTCAGGTAGAAATCATACTTTAATTTATTCCTTTAATACACGAAGGAATAGAGGTATAGATCTGAATGGCAATTTTCTCTTAGCTCTTTTCATCATCAAGCACTTAGTTAATATTCTTCTATGTAACTTTTCTAAGCTTATGTTGAGACAATGATATGATGCTTTGGATTTTATTTAAAGTGAAGTAGAGATAAATAAGAACTGAATTATTGATTTAAATAACAAAGCACTAAAATAAAATGAAATTTAAACCAGGTTCTTAGAGAATTATGAGAAAGTTTTAAAAACAAATTTATATTTATTTTATGGTGACTTCATACATAAATACAGTGCACTTAGATTGTATGCACACCCTGCTCCCCTCATCCAACTCCTTCCAGACCCAGTCCACCATGCCTCTCTTCCTCCTCCTCCTCCTCTTTCTCCTCCTCCTTCTTCCTCCTCCTCTTCCTCCTCCTCTTCATGCTGCACCAAGTCTAAATGCTGCATATATGTACATAAATATGCACCCTGTCCATGAAGCTTGGGAAATCTACCAGTGATCTCACTTTCAAAAACCGATGGTTACCCGCCCCCCATCACTTATTAACTACCACTAGCTCCTCAGTAAAAAGTGGGGTCTGAAGAGGACCTCCCCCATTTATGCTGGAACTTTTTCAGCTTAATCATATGCGGGTCATATACAGATAACCATAATAGCTGTAAGACAGATGTGATAGCCATGCTGTACCCATAAGAGAGCTTTGCACAGAACTCCTCCTCATCCTGCAGCTCTTACATTCTTTCTGCCTTCTCATCAGCCAAGTTCCTTAAGCCTGAGCAGGGATGGGGTGGGGCTAAAGATGACCTATTTAGGGATTATGTCCTTAAGAGCACCTAATTTCTTACTCTCAGCATTTTGACCAATTGTGTACCTTGATATTAATTGCTGCTTAGTGTAAAAATCTGCTCTACTGACAAAGGTAGAGCACATTTCATGTCTACAGATATAATCATAAATATTTGGAAGTCAGCTTGACGACATGACCATTTCGCAAAATATCAATAGTGGGTTCCACTCATGGACTTATCATCTCCTTAGCCATGGGCTTTTGACCAGAATTATGGTACCAAATACAAAATTCCTTCTTTTGTATGAAGACTCAAATTCTATCAGAAAATGATTAGTTAGACTACAGTAGTCATGTCAATAATTCACTAATGGAAACCGCTGAAAATTATGTCCATTATCCCTCGGCCTGCTCCACAAGTCATCTTCATGGTGTATTTTATGTACTAGGGCACTTCCATATTCACTATCTGAAGGCAGTTTTGTCAAATGAAGCTTTTCTCAATTTATATAAACATGGAACAGGTTAGAAATGTCAGATAATTATCAATCCAAGGGAGACCTACTAACAAATCTGAGGCAGGGAACAGCTTGGATAGTGTTCTAGACCATTATTCAATAGATCCCCAAAGAAACTGAGCCTCAGTTCTCCACAGCACCAGGCCATAGACACTTGCTTGACTGACTGCTCCATTTTCTCTCTGTTTTCCATTCTCTTACTATGCTTCCTAGGAGTATCTTGCAAATGAATCTCTTTTTCCTGAGTCTCATGTCAGTGTACATTACTGGAAAAATCCAAACTAAATAAAATCTCCAGATTTCACTTTTTCCTACTGGAACCAAGTCAGAAGGGAGAGGTTGTTGATAGTACTTTTGTGGCATAGGTGTGCAGAAAGGTGAAAATAGCTCACCAAAATACTGTGGCAATTCCAAAGAAATGGGCTTTTTTCCTTTTCAAAATCCATGCTTATTTATTTGTGAATAAAACAAAGGAATACTGACACATTGATAAAATGAGATACTATGCAAATTCAAGGCACTTTTATATTGGGCTGGAACCCTTTGGTAACAGCAAGTTAATTTCAGACATATACAAATATACATATATTAAAATATAGCATTAAAGCCAAGAAAGCAATTTTCAATAGGATTACATCAATTAAAAGCTCAAAACACTATAATAAATATGTAAAGACTCAAACGTATACCATAAAACTAAAACAAAACAAAACACATGTAATTTAAGAGAATGATGATTTCTAGGGTGACGAAAGGACATCATGTTGGATCAGATCAGTTCTGTTGGGAAATTCCATGACCATTACATTTTCCCTCAGTGAGTGACACATATGTCTGTATTATCATAATTCTTTATACATAACATAGTTTATAATGACATTATTTTCTCATTGTTTAGTATTTGATAAATAGAAGGCACTCCAATAGGATAATGGCTGACTAATCATCTTTGTTATCATTATTTCAGGATAGTGTAGAAATAAGAATGAAAATGAACTTGACAACACAGAAGCAGGAGCAGAGGCAGGATGTAAGTTCAAGACTGGCTCTCTTCCCACCTTATTAATTTTCCAGCAGTTCAACGGACCTTGCTCTCTCCCTCTTGGTGAACTTACTGCAGCACATAGTAAAGGGATGATGCTTTTCTCTTATCTTGAAAATTCATTTTTGTAGAATTTGTATTCTCAAAGAAAAGAATCACATATTGGGAAACTGAAGATATTTATTTAACACTTATTTCTGATTGGTTGTTCCTTAATTTCAACAAATTTGACATAGAACACATATCATCAGGGTCCTAAAAAGAACAAGTACTGACCAGACAAGGCCTGGACCCTTGCAGGTACCCACTGAAACATCCCCCGCCTTCCTACTCAGGCATGCCAGCATCAACTGCCTTTGTCTGCCTTGCTAGGAGTGACTGTCAAAGAATGCTTACAACAGAATTCTTTTCACTCTAGGGCAGCAGATAACACAAGAAAGAGAAAAGTGAAATTCATATCATGAATCTGTTTTCTGACACATTTAAGGAGAAGTAAAAAAGTGGGTGAGTGGAGAATACAGGGTTTCTTGCAGAAATTATTATAGTGGACATAAAAGCCTTTAATAAAACTAGAATCTGTGTAGTTAGTTTCAGATCATCCTTAGTCATGCTTGAAGCCATGGATTCTAGAAATGTTGCTACTGAAACTCATCCTGATCAGTACTTCCTGAATCTGTTCAATAATGTTCTTGTTCTTATTTGACTTCTTTGGTCTAAACCTTTGTCTGGATCTGCCTGCATGGATGAATTTTTTAATCAGATCATATAGACTAAATGTTCCATTGATTTGGTTACATGATTGGAAGTGTATTCCATCAAAAATTTTCTTTGTATCAAATGCTTTTTATTCTATCAATGTATGCAATCCAAAGAAACAAATCTCATCCCACCATCAAACCCAACTTTGTTCTTCATGTTTCCTCCTTGGGCCTGAAATTACAGAGTTCTGCTTGTATAGAAAGACTACTCAGACCTACATGGAGAAATGAGTGATTCTGGTATATTTCAGAATATCTGGGATAAACAGAGGTCAGTTTATTTATAGAGATGATGATTCACTTCATACAAACCAATCATCCAATCCAAGAACAAGGAGCTGAGCTAGATATGAATCAAGTGGTGAGAAGGGTTAATGGATTTTTCTTTCTGTGAAAGATAGTCCCTCCAAAATGACAAATAGTTAAGTTATACCAGCCAAGGAATCATCTCACATCCACACCACCCCAAAAGTTGGAAAAATGTGTTGCTTTTCCCCGAATAGTACTCCTTCGCCATTCTTCATCTGCAACCTACAGACAAACAGAGAAATCATCATCGACACCTCCTTGTAACCCATCCCTGGTCTCAGAAAAAATACACTCTACATCTTTAAATTATGTCATAATATTCCTGGACTCCATTTAGCTGAATGTCTGTCCTCACCAGAAGTCACTACCTGCTGGTGGGTTTGGAATCTTTCCCCTGCATTCCTGTATCTTAGCAGAGTCACTCAGCAAGTGAACTGTGAATGAGTGACAATGAAGAGTTAACAGGACCCATCTTTATTCATTCAGGTTATTCTACCTGTATGATGCTATATACAGGTAGAGATGCTATAGCCAGAAAACTGCAGAAAGGAAGAATGGCCCCTAATAAGGTTGAGAAGGGGGTTGATATAAACTGAAATTGAAATAATTTCATATGCACTTCAAGAATGTTCTTTATACTCACATATATATATATGTGTGTGTGTGTGTGTGTGTGTGTGTGTGTGTGTGAGTGTGTGTGTGTGTATAAAGCAGCACTGAGAAAGGTTTTTAGTCAAGTAAGACTTTTGACCAGGATACAGGTTACAAGTTTTCTACATTTCAGGAACAGCCTACCAGCTCAGTTCAGTGGTAGGAGACCAGGATTAGTCCCTCAGGTTACTTGGCTGCACTCTGATAACAAGCACAGCAGGCAGAAGGAAGACTGTAAGATACCATTCTGCTGTCACCTCTTATGTCACATCCTTGCCAGTGTCTTTCTTTTCTATAACTTTCCTACATCAAGCTTCATTTCCATTTGTTCCCCAGTGAAGGCAGATTTCTTGTTCTTTGATCATGAACTAAGAATTTGACAGATAGAAAGAGCACACTATAGATAGCACCCCAGCTAAAATAAACATCAGGAAATGGAGACAGGGACTCCATAGTTTAACACTTTCAGTCAATAGAAAGGTCAAAGGCATAAGAGAACAACAGCTCAGCCCCACCGTTGGCCCTGAGTATATCAAAGCAAGGCTAAGGGAGGGCCTGCATTTCTAACATGAAATCACAGCATGGTCTCCTCTCCAAGGAATGTATCTATCTTTCTCCCTTCTCACTGAGTGTACATAGCTAATGCTCCCTTTCACATCTAAACCCAAGTAGCATGGTTTTCAAGTCATTCTAGGACATTGATACCTCTGCTTCCCTGGTACCTATCTCAGACCCTGGCCAGATATTTTTCTCTTAAAGGTAGCAAGTTGCTTCATGAAACCACAAGGATATATCTTTTTCATAGTTTCAGTACACTCTAAACTGATTATAAGACAGAGTATCTAATGTAGACATTTAAGGAGACTATCATGGGACTAGGGATGGAAACACATTACACTGAGAGAACAAAGAAAATGGAATAATATGAAATGAAATCAAATAAGAAAGGAGAAGGCCAAGGTTGTTTTGCTTTCTAGGCTTCCCTTCCTCAGTTATCAGGAGTGTAATGTTCATGAGAGAGCTCAGGCCCCAGAGTCATAAAACAAGCCCTTCTTTCTCTAGTCATCCTTAAACAAAATATTTTAGTCCCTTGCCTCTTAGTCCCTAATGTAATAACGTTAAGACAATTAAAAATATTTCTTAAAACCAAATAAAAATGTCATACCATCTATGATACACGGCCGAAGTATTCGGCACCGATGTTTATGACTTCTCAGGAAGGAAGCCTGGAGGATGTAAGAACTTCCACAGTGATGATTTCACCTCTTTGTTCCTGAGGCTGTAGATCAATGGGTTTAGCATGGGGGTGACCAGGTTATTCAAGACCTGAACAGTTGCATCAAGCCAAGGGCTTGGAGTTGGCCTTAGGTATATGAGGACAACTGGCATGTAGAAAAGCAGGATGGCAGTGAGGTGGGCACTGCAGGTAGAGAAGGCTTTACGTCTGCCCTCAGCAGAGCGGATCTGCAGGATAGAGGAGACAATGAAGCTGTAGGAGGTGAGGATGAGGAGAAAGCAGCTGAGAGGCATGAGGCCCACGCTGATGAACCCCACCATCTCCAAGGCTGATGTGTCTGCACAAGCCAGCTTCAGCATCACCGGGATATCACAGAAGTAATAGTCCACCTCATTGGGACCACAATAGGACAACTGGAAGGTGAGAGTGGTTAGAAAGGTGGCCTGAATGCAGCCGAAAATTGATGTCCCTGTGGCCAGGGTGGCACACACTCTGTGGCTCATGACAATGGAGTAGCGTAGAGGGTAACATATGGCCACAAAGCGGTCAAAGGCCATCACTGTGTACAGGAAGCACTCAGTACAACCCAGGAAATGGTAGAAGAAGAGCTGGGACACACAGCCTCCATAAGAGATGGCTCTGCTGTTTCCTGAGAGGTAGAAGAGCATCTTGGGAGAACTCACAGAAGGGAAAAATATGTCAAAGATAGACAGCTTACACAGGAAGAAGTACATGGGAGTGTGAAGCCTAGTGGAGGAGATAATTGCCAGGAGTATGAGCAGGTTCCCCATCAGGGTGAAGATGTAGAAGGACAGAAACAGGACAAAGAGCATGGTCTCCATACCCTCTGTGTGTGGGATGCCCAGCAGGATGAACTCTGTCACTTCTGAGAGATTTTTCATAACTTTGAGAATGTCTGACCTTGAAATGTTTTGAAGTCACCAGTCTGAGCAGCATCAGTTTACAAAGCTTTTCCTGATGAGAGCATTGCGTGTGTTTTTGACAAGCAGCATCTTTCCTTTTTATGATGGTCAAGAACAATAACTGTATACAAATATCAACTGTCAATTGTCAGTTTCAGAATGAGTCTACACAGTTCTCAAAAGGAATATTTTTTTCAGAGAGTTTACCATCTTTAGTGCCAAGATATGTGGTTAAAGATATATTCAAAACATTTTCAAGTTAGATATATTTTCTCATGGAGCTTGCTTTGACCATATCTATATTTTGAACACTTATATTATCTTTAACCTACTCTCATTGTACATTTCTCTCTGAAAAATAACAGGAAAAGATTGTATTAGAAATCATGATAATTATCAACCTTGACTTAGATACTTTATTAGTTAAAATAAATTGTAGAATGACTCACAGACATTTATAAAGTGAAAATCAAAATCATTTGAACAGAAACCAATGCAGCAACTTTATTTTAGTATTGTAGTACAGGTTATAGAAAGATTTATGAAAGCACTTGCAAAATTTTAAGTTCTCATTAAAGTTGTTCATTATTTTATGCATTTGAAACTTCTGTAAGTGCCTTAATGTGATGTTAATATTTGGGGATTATTTACAAATAGATTTTTGTTAATGCAATGTAATTCAGTTGGTTTATATCACATTTTTTTCAGATTACATCTCTCTAAACTTAAGCATGCCAAGATCCCCAAATCTGTCATATCTCCTATCTATGACTCTGGTTATTCTGATCCTTTTATTTAAGTGGACTATAGGCAATTCAGAAATATTAGCAAAAAAAGCAAGGAAAGCATCCAATTCCTGTAACTATGATAAAGTGATCATTATAGAAACCCACGTAGAAGAAAGGCAAAAGAAAATACTAATGAGGTACATTATCTTAGAAGAGTGTATGATGCCTGAAGATACATGGGCCACTTTTCCGTATATGACTCATCATAGTGATGATGATGATGATGATAATAATAATAAACAAATGTTGTAAATTTCTCCATTCTCTGTTTTTTCTTTCTGTGCACACAAACTATTTGATGAATATTTATTATGTTTCAAAGACATACTCAACATTTTAAAATACTATTATTTTCAAATATATATATTAGGAAGTTACAATTACTAAGAAGACTAACATATTAGAAATCAAAGTTCAGCTATATTAAGGAAGGTACCCCAGTTTCAAATGCTATTATATGACAGACATGGTTCATTCCATCCTTTGTTCTTGTAATCTTCAAAAAATCTGCCCTCTGATTTTTTGCCAAGAGAGCTTACTCACTGTTAGGCAAGATCCATCCGGATGGATTCCTAGTACTGTTCTTCATGAAGGTTGAAAAAGTGTCCATGTCTTATTACTTACTGATAATTTGCAGTCTTTACTTTAGAGAACACGTATTTAAAATTTTATCTTAAGAAATTATATAATAGTCTTTTTGCACCTGTTAGAGACTAAATTTGGTTTTAGCTCGAAAATAGGAGCTTTTGTGGATATTATTACATTCAAGATGGGAATATAAATCATAAGTGTAACAAGTACCACTAATTATTTTTCTAATGGTAATGACCTAGTCAATCTGTGTTCCCCAATAGCACCCTCCGCCTGGGTAAAAGGAACACAATAAAAAGATCAGTTAATGACATTATTGGGTTGGGAATGGATCTCTGC
Organism: Eospalax fontanierii; assembly: GCA_035773235.1. Lineage (NCBI taxonomy): Eukaryota > Metazoa > Chordata > Mammalia > Rodentia > Spalacidae > Eospalax > Eospalax fontanierii. Next base: position 27,467,181 of record CM069539.1, on the reverse strand, counting down.
TCCTTAGTAGTGTTTCTAGTCATGCCTTGGCAGTCTCCCTGAGCTATTCAAGTTGCTGTTTTTCATTCAGTTCTCCTTGATCAGCAAAGTTTTTCAGAGGTCTCTGCCTTCTGCTTAGGTTCAGACACCAGGGTATTCTGATTCTATAATCTCATTATATTTTTTAGCCCATTAGAGTAAAAGGAGAATCCAAGGCAAAAACTCCTATATACGGACCTGCTGGTGTGTGAGCATCAGAGTCAAAGAGAAGATGTGCACAAAAGTGGGACTACTCACATAGTCCACCTGAGAACATAGTCCACATGTTCAATAGTGAAATAATAGACATAAACATTTATGTTACTGATCATAACAGAATGAACTCCAAACAAAAGAGTCTCCATCCCCTATTTATATAGAAATATGTCTCATGGGACCTCCAGAAACATAAACGAAACAGTCTCCCTGGATTGCTTTCTGGGAACTGCTTGGCAGATCTTCTTAAGCCCTGCTTGGTACTAAGGGATATCTCAAGGGGATTAGCTGTCTGTCAGATTCGTTCATCATGAGATAATCATGATGATATTATTGCAAAGAGATTCTCTAAAGTGGAAAAAATGCTTTGCCAGGATGGTGTGCATAAACCGGCATAATTTCTAACATAAGGTCACTGGTAGAATTATCCCTGTGTTTTGTTGCCTTTTACACATTTAAACTTCTCCTTAGGATATCACTTATCTCATCATTTGAAAAAGTATCTCATATTGGTGAGACTCTACACTTATCTGTAACAAAGATTGATATTAAAAGTGGAAATACATTTGGTAACAATTCTCTATGAATGAATCAACTATCAACATATGTTACAATTACCAAGTAATGATGCTGACACTTTACTTTCAAACACAGTGGGGTTTTTTTGCACTATACTATGATGAATTGGAGATTGGAGATTTTCACCCAAAGACTAAGAGTTATATGATGTAACACAATTGTTTGCATAGGTTTGGTACGAGTTGCTCCATGCAGACTTTTATAGATTGGTCTGTGATTGAAAGTCTTATTTTTTCAAATTAAAAGGGATTATTTCATCAATAGGAAATGAAAATCAAAATCACGTATTTCTCTGTTTGTCACTGGGTGTACATTAGAAATAAAGAGAATCAATTTTCCTATATGCCAATGAGGATATTATCAATTTAATAAATAAGGCAATATATATAAAGTTATTTCTTATTTTGAAGTAATTCCATTTTATTCATACTATTAAGCTTTTAAAGGATATGAGCTTACTGCAATAGAAAGGAAGTTTGAGATTATTAATGAAAATTAAAATTAACCTCCAGGGCAAAATAAATTATAAACCTATTCATATAAGTCATAAAAATAATTATTGTGATAGTAGTACAATTTAGCTATTGCCACAGTATCTTCAAAGAAAGACACCTGCCATTGGAGTTGTCATAATTAGACTAGATCTCATAGGTGGCAGTTGCCTACTTGGAAGTCTTAGTTATTAGACCGCAGTTTAATTATAGCTAGCATTGACTGTGTACATCTATGTATTGAGACTCTGTCAAGAGCAGTGTAAGCGTCTTCTATTTTGATTTTTACCACAAAAAATAGACAGGCATCATCTCAATTGCTGTTATGATAGAAAATTTAATCTCAAGAACTTTAAGCAAATTAACCAAGGTGATAGAATGGAAGTAATAATAGAAGTTCATCCTATATCAGGAATGTTATCTTCCCTTTGTGTTAGAAAGAAAAATAAGACATTCATCACTAGTCCTGATTTGCCAGCTCTCACTCACAGTGCCACTTAGAATATGTCATTGCTCTGTTTCCAAATGTGCTTTCATATTGTTTGAATTAATTTTCAACAGCTGTGTAATGTGGATCATATTAATCTCTCCTTATAAATAAAGCCCCATTGGAATTCAGAACAATTACGATGTTCCTAAAGATAGATGGCAGGAGGCCCCAGACATTCCCAAGCTTAGCTCACTTTCCACTACATCATCACTAATTCCTAAAATGATTCCATGCAGAGAGCAGCTGTCTCTGAGGAGGTCAGAAATTATTAATAGAGTTACTGTAAAGATCTGGACAATTTTTCTAGAGAACTCAAATAAATAAAACAACACTGAAATTCGATAACAGTACACCCTATTTTTATACTGAAATACAATCTATTCTATAGTTAAGTGACCCATGCTCACTTAATCAGACAAGTGCCCAGTGTGGAGCAAGGGAAAGGACGATCAGCCAGCCCTAACCTGGGAAATGTTAGAGACTGATTACTACTAGGTGAGGGAGATTCGACCTTATTTAGGAACACAAGGTAGTTTGACTAGACTCCAGTAAATGGATTTGCACCAAAGGACATCTGGTAACAAATGTTTGACTGGACAGGACTTAGCATACATAGTCTGGTGGGGGGCTACAGTGGGGAAGGGGGCTCAAATTTGATTGAGAACTGTTGTATGAAATGTTTAAAAGTTCAAATAAAATTAAAAATAAAACAACATGAAGCACAGGAAATAATTCCACCCTGATATGCAGCTGTTATTTTCTAAGAAGATGAAGCTAAATTTCTTTGACTTCTTAGTGTAAACAAAGAATCTAAGAAAGCATTGTTTTGCCATAAACAATACCGAATTCTAGGCTTGTTTCAGTACAGTACTGAATTCATTTAAGAAAAAACATTGAAAAAATTCTTGTTTTTTTTTTTAACCAGACATGAAAATCTTGTTCTATTACTCTTCTTTGTCTAAAATAGGAGTAATTTTGCACTAACTAGTATTTATTGTTTTTATTTCCCCCTAAAGAAAAATATGTAAAATCGAAAAATTAGTGTATTTGGCCTAACTGAAAATATATGGCACTCCCTTTGTGTGTTTTCACATGTAAATGCTCCATTTCATTAACTAATTACTTTGGTTAGGATCTCATTTTGTAATCCAGGGTGTCTATTGACTTACTGTCTTCATGCCTCAGGTTGTAAATTGTTAGGATCACAAGTATGAACCACCATGGACAGCTTCTGATAACGTATATTAATAAGATATTTAACCATTAGCAGATTCTGTTTTTGACAGCAGTGAATCACAAAGCTTTCATAATTCATACAAGCACATGCTTTCTCAGCGGGAAACTTCAGTTTGTTGGGTTCACTTTTCTTTTAAGACTGGGTCTTCCTGTAGCCACAGATGGCACGGAATTCACTATGCAGACTTACACTGGTCATGATCTTACAAAAATCCCCATGCCTCTGCCTTCCTAGTCCTGGGGTTAAAGGCATGTATTCCCAGGCCTGGCCTTCATATAGTTTTTTGAAGGTGACACTAGATATTTACTAGTGTTACCCTTCAGCTACATGGGTTTTCTGGCCTTCTATGGGTAGAAATCATCAGAAGACAAGTGCAACTTCTTCAGTGTTGGTGTTCCAGGCCCCCGAGTGTCAAAGGCCCGAAAACTTACAGTTCCTGTTACTAAGAACAGAAGCTTATAGCTTCAAGATCTAGTGTTGGGGCTTACAGATCCAGGTGATATCAGAGACTGAATTCTGGGACTAGACCATCACTGGTCCTCAAAATAACAGTTAATATGATTCTTAACACTTCTGTGCAAGATTAATGCAACAATCACAACCACTTAGTTCCATATCTTTGGTATTGTGAACATTTGCTCTTACAATAACTAATCTTGTCCTTGGGCTTTGGGTGATGGAACAGTCGTCACTTAGGGCTTGGGTAGCTCCCTAGAACTTTTCTAGTAACTAGAGCTTGGAGTCTCTTGTCACAGCCTTCTCTATATCTTCACTATCATTCAATATTTCCAGCCATGGCCCCACTGTCTCTACCTCAGGAAAACTTTCTGGAACTCTGATCCTCCTTGCTGTTAGGGCTGCTTCTCTTGTTGCCATTGTTGCTGCCACTGGTACCACAGGCTGCCATCTCTTCAGGTGTCAACTCAGCTCATTCTTATCTTTCAAAAAATAAAGAATGGCAAGGATGCTGGTATCATTCATACAGTAGAGTCCTTAAAGCAAATGATGGCTCTTAACACCAATTCTGAGCCTTCCATTAAGTCACCAGGAGAAATGAAGCCCCTCTGTTCTGGATGAAAATGACTACAGGGTTATCTAACAGTCATCAAATCTTGGCTTGCATATAATGCTGATTTCCAAGGTGTTGGTACGTGCTCTCTAGAGTGGTCATGACTGGAACATGTCTTCAGCCAGAATATAGCAGTCACAAGGTGGCAGGGTCAGAGGCCATGGTGGAACAGTAAAAATGAGAAGGCAGCTGGAGTTTGGGGAGCATGCAGCACTGAAACCAAAAGCACATGTGGTGGGGACAGTGAGGTCAAAGGAAGTACAAAGAGAGGGTGGAAGCAACGTCTTGTGAAAGACACTAAGAAGAACCAGAGATTAAACATTTATACACAACAGGGCTCTGGCTCCTGTACTGTTTGAGTGGAAGACTTGTAAGACAATGGATTTGAATCTATTTTTGTGGTTAACTTCACAGTAGACAGAAAACAAGTCTGGGATAAAGGCAATAAACAGGAAAGGAGGACAGCTCTTGCTAAAGCAGAGATGGCTTTTTAATGATCATGAAGCACAAAATACCATCTCCGAAAGGGGATTTCAACAAATAAGCCAAATGAATACTTTGATTTTTCAATTTAATTGTATATATATGTGTATCTGTGTGAATGTATGGGCAGTTACTCAGAGACCAGAATAGGGCAATGATTTCCCTGGAGCTGGAGCTACAGGCAGTTGAGATATCAGATGAAGGAACTAGGAATCAAGCTCATGTCATCAAAGAGCAGTGTGTGCTTCTGACATCTCAGCCATTTCTGCTACTCCCCAAACAATGCTTAATTGTGAAAACTGACATTTGTTTGCTTTGAATTAATTTTATTTTTTATTCTTTTTATTGAATCATTGTGTATTTCATAAAGAATATCTCAATCTTAATCATCTTTATAGCCCCTCCCCCACCAGAACACACTCATAGCTCCCTAACTGGAATCTATATATTCTTTCATCTGTGTTAAGGTCTATTCAGACAAGTTAGTGTCCCCAAATGATCCTCAATGCAGGTTCATCCACTGAGGCCTAGTCCACCTATCTAGAATCCCTTGCTTTAAGATTAGATCATCCTTATCCAGTATTAGTCAGTTGCCAGTATTTCTTCAGCAAATATGGGGTCTATTACCCATTTCTCTAGTTCCACAGAGGGTTTTTGTCTGCTTGAGTTTGCATGGGTCTTGAGCATATCAAAATCATTGCTATAGGTTCATATGAGCAGGGACCCAAGAACTTGTAGGAATCTATTTCCATATGGTCACGCGCACCTCCTCACTGGCTCTTACAATCTTCACACCCTCTCTTCCACAATGGCCCCTGAACCTTGGGTGAGTGAAATTTAATATGAGTCCTGTCCAGGGACCTACATTCTGCAGATTCCTAATCTCCGTTCTTTGACCATTTGTGACCTTTTTGTTACTGGCTGACTGAATATGGAGCGAGAGGTAGATTTGATTATTTATTTTTTTAAAACTATGTGTATGCATGTGTGTCTGTGTAGGAGTATGACCACATGAATGAAGTTGGCTTTGAGGCCAGAAAATGGCATCCAGCAGCTGAAGTGACAGGCAGTTGTGAGCCACCTGAGTGCTAGGATGTGAACTCAGGTCCTCTGACAGGACAGAACAGCATCTCATTCACTTACCCATCTCTCTAGTCCCTAGAGTTGAAGAATTACAGTGGCGTATTTCATCACATAGGAAATCAATTAGAAAGAATTAACAAGCTATAAAAAACTGTCACTACTCCTCCAACTCAAAGATGATAAAGCACAATTAGTTCAGATTTGGTTTGCTTTTGTTTTGCTTTAGAAGGTCTTGCAGTAAGTTGTCAGGCCATCACCTAGCCTAGAAGTTGAGTGGTGAATAAGAAAAGATGAATAGACTAAATCCTCTGCAGAACATAGCTCTATAATTTTAATGACCTTTAGGAAATGCTTTTAATTTTAAAAGACCAGGGCTACCAAATGGTAGGCTTGGATATCGGCCAGTTGTAGGAAAATTCTAAGCTCTTTTCAGAATTTAATGTGTGTACAAAATAGCTAGTGGTCTTTTTCAAAATACATACTTGAATACAGTATTTCAGCGTTACCTAAAAATGTATATTTTTAAAAAACACCCAGATAATATTTCTAACATACTTCATAGTCACAATCAGAAGCACGCTAAGAAAGCTCTAGTGAATTAGATAACATGATACACGTCACACAAATCCTCATGTCATCACTCAAAGCTGGACTGTCCATGGCTGTGATGAAAAGTACAAATGTCCTGTTCTGAATTATTGAATATTAAGCTGATAGTACTATAGAGCTTTAGTTTAATGCTTCAAGTTTATAGGTAGGGGTATTTTCTAAGGGGTTATTTATTCACCATATAGATATTTAACCATAATTTCAGAATTTGAGTGGTGAGATTCTAACAGGTGTCATATAAGATTGTAAATAACCAGTAACAGATGATATGGTGTCAGAACTTTGTGTGAACAGTTGGCACATCAGAAATTTTGGGACTGAAAATAGGATAATAAAACCAATTCACATTCACAGAATCAATTTGCAAAATATCACATAAAGCAAATACTAGAAACAGACACTTTATTATTGATAAAACATTGATTGGGTGATAGTACATCAAGTTGACTCATTTACTAGGACACAGTATGTGAATGTGTCAGAATGATCATACATAGGGAGCTCCATCCATGGTGTGCTGGAAATTCAGGTTCAGGTCTCAGTATAACTACTATTAATTCTGAGTAAACCAGGTCATAGCCAGACTTAAAAGGTCTCATAGGTAAAAGCTATGTTTAAGGATTTCACTATGACCTTTTTACAGGGTGATTAAAGACAGATCTATATTATAAATGTATCTTAACCCAAGTCACTTACACAGTAAAAAGTAAGTTACGGAGCATATTTTGGCAAGGCCCAAGCAACATTCATTGTGAAAGTTCCCAGAAGCATCAATGTGCAAAATGGAAACCCTGAGTCTTTTTGTCATCTTAGGGTTATACTCACCCTGAAGTTCGCATTCACTTTACCTCCAACTTTCTCCAACATTGTAAAACCTTAAAGCGTTAGTAGGGTCCTGATAAGTACATAAATTCAAAGTGAATAGAAAGAGTAATAAAGAAAATTTTTGAATCCAGGCTTTCTCTAGCATGAATGCTGCAGTCCTTTTTGGGGAGTGTGATGTGTTTCTAACATCATCAGTGTGGAAACCCTGGGAGAACATTCCTACATAGAAATGCAGAATATCCCTCCCAGACAGGAAACAGTTTCTGTGACCAACAGCTTTTGTTAGAGGGGAAACACAGGGACCAAAAATTTATACACAATGGGACCTAAAACAGACCTGAAGCAGTGTGATCATCCTTTGCTTTTATGGCATGAATGGAAAAGATCATACAGTACCCAAGACAATAATACACCTTGGCAGAAGATAAGCTAATTGTAGTAGGCAGGAAAGACCTTTCTTTTCCAGGGCAGCATCCTCACATGGTAAAGACAGCAGGATTTACAGATGACTTCAAGAATTTGTTACACATTCCTACAAGAATGGTCAAGGTGGAGGCTGAAAAAAGGGGAAACAAGAGTCTGGTCTGTGCGGCAGGAGATGGAAGGGAGGCTCTTTCTTCAACCTTTCTCAACTTCCCTAGTCATCTCTGCTCACTCCTGATTCATCTTTTCCCCATTCTACTGGCTTTTCCTTTCTTCCCACCATGATTTGCTTTTAATCTTCTCTGATTGGAGACATCCAGTAACAGGGAGACAATGCCCAGGCAGTATTAGCTCCAATTCCAGAGCTATTGCTACTTAGATTAGTACTGAGAGAGGATATGTGTCCTTCTTGCCACTAATCATTCCTGACGAGTAGCTGAGGGAGGAAAAATCTGAGCCAGCATGAGGGAACTAACTAGGGGACTAGAGGCACGGTACCTGGCTTCCTAGGACAGAAGGAAAAGGAGGGATCTACTGTCCTACCTGGATGATTTTGAAGCCAAGCTATCGCCTTCCTTTCCAGAAGGCTCCACTCCCAGGTGTAGTCCCTGCCATTTGTGTGCAGCCAGATCACTGCCAGCATTGTAGCCCAAACCGCTGGCTCCACCACCTGAACAACAGAGACATCCTTGAATCTGCAGACAGCAGCAAGAAGCCTCTCAAGAGGACACATAGAAAGCTGCTCTTGCTCCTCTTTCATGATCACCCAAACTGCATCTAGACAGTTTCTTGTTCCTCTCTAAGCTTATGTAGCACTCATGAAACCTAATGGCAGCCCCAATCAGAGCAACAATCCACCGTATCTTAAGATAGGAAGGTCTTAATTTATTTTTTAATATTTCTTATTTTTATATGTGTATGTGTATATTGCCTGCATGGATGCAGGTGTACTCATGTCCTGCAATGTCCAAAAAGGTCAAAAAGGGCATCAGTTACCCTGGAACTGGAGTTAGGGATGAGTGGTAACCTCCATGTAGGTGCTAGGAATAGAACCCTGGTCCTCTTCAAGAGTAGCCAGTGCTTCGAATCACTGAGCCACCTCTCCAGTCCCATAGGAAGGTCTTAATTTATATACCCAATATAACTACCAAGACCATGAAGGGCACCCCTAAAATATCTGAGGACTGCCCCACTGTGCCAAGGGACTACGCCTAAGTGCTTTTGTAATTTTTCTTTTCTTGCATGAATCCTCAGATCAAATGTGTGGCTTCACATTGTCCAAGGCCATGTGATACTGTCTAATTTTCACATGAAGCTGCTCATAAATAACCTTCACTTCTATCCTTGTACATCTCAGAATGCAGAACAGGACTTGACTTATTTCTAAATTTTGCTGTTCCTGTTTTTTTTTTCAAGAACAAAATCCATATCCTCTTTTCTGTTAATTGGAGGTAAGGTATACAATAAGATTATCTCAATTTTGTCATTTTCCTATAGGAAGATTGTGGCCTACATGATCACCAAAATTATCTTTTGGAAATTGGACCTATATAAAAACATAGCAGAGGAACTTGGCAGTAAGTAGAAAAAGGCACTGTAAAAGCAATTCACTATTTAGTGATGCTGATCTTCAATTAATTTGTAATTGGACAAGATACTAAATTTTGGAAGGTTTTTTGTTTGTTTGTTTGTTTGTTTTTATGACAGGATCTCCCTGTAGCCACAGATGACCTTGGTCTCACAAAGATCCCGTTGGCTCTGCCTCCAGAGTGCTGGGATTAAAGGGGTGCACCACCATGTACACATGTTTTCTTAATAAATCAAACTGTTGATCAAAACACATTGTCAACAGGTGCCCCAGCTCTTTTGATTCCTTAAATGTGTCAGTTTGATTACCATCTTGAAGCAGTTAACATGAGCTTGACACCTATTATTCTAAGCTAGAATATTTTTTTTGAGAAAGGATCTCTGTTGCCCCAGCAGGTCTGGAATTTGTTATGTAGACCCTCCTGAGTTCTGGGATTAAAGGCATTACCACCAGGCCAGGACAGCTGGAACTGCTTAATGTTTATATCTTCTCTTAATCTTTTAATTTCTTATTCTAAAACAGAATTTTCATAGCAATACAATGCTAGGCATATGTTGTTTAAAATATTCAAATACTCATTTTGAAAAATGAAAATAAGCAGCACAGTCATTTTGGCTGCTTTTGTTCTGAGGACAGAGCTCGCAGGGCCTCACACTTGCTCCCTGTGAGCTCTCCTGGAGATTTTATCTTCAACTGCTCCTGTATCCTATTTGATGACACACCACAAACCATCACTGTAACGTACATGTAATCAGTACCAATTTCTATAATGTAGTTTATGCATTTTATACTACATCTTATGGAACACACCTCACTTCAGTTAAAACTGTGGCTTCTTTTTTCATTAACCACATTTCAAAGTCCCAGGGGATAATGCACTAGACAGTGTATCTACGAGAACAGGTGAGTTTCCATTTAATCACATTCCAAAACTGGGAAATTCAGAATAAAATTTGTCTTTCAACTTTTTGCAGTTTTGTCTCGTATTTCAGTTATTTCTCAATGGATAGAAGACATATGAAGTTATCTTAAAATTTTGAATGTCGTGTGTCCTCATCAGTATATTTTTAAAACAGTTTTAAAAACTAGTCAGTTTATCCTGATTTCAGTGAACTTGGTCTACATTGGGATCATATTCTTTAACAGAAAGGGGCAATGATGGAACTATTATCAGGGATTATTTCTAATCTTTCTGGTTTTGAGTTAGGTGTATTCACTGTACAGAGTTCAGTTTCAGGAAGAAATTCTTTATGGAACTGCCCATCTGGTGCCCTACTCTCCCCTCTCCCTTCTCCTGGTCAGCCCCTTTCCTCTCCCAGCCTCCTTTCTACTTTCATGCATTTATATAAATGTTTCCTATATCTTTGAAGAATTCTGGGATGGATAAAGAAAAAGCATGCAATATGTATCTCACTGGATGTGCTTAATGTGATGATTTTCATTCCTACCAATTATCCAGAAAATGTCAAGTTCGTTTCTCCTTTACAGCTGAATAAAGCGCCACTGAGTCTACATACTATGTTTTCTTAGTCCAGTAGTCTGTTCATGGGCATCTGACCTGATTCCATAACTTCGCTATTGTGAATAGTGTGGCATTGAGCATGGATATAAAAATATGTCTATGGCATGTTGACTTTGGGTCTTTTGGGTAAATATCCGGAAACGATATAGCTGGGTTATATGGTAGTCCCAATTTTAGTTTTGTTTTATTTTGTTTTGTTTTTTCCAGAGGTGCCTTTATACTGACTTCCAAAATGGCTGGACCGGTTTGCATTTGTACTGGCACTGGGGAAGAGTTCAGTTTCTCCAACATCCTCAACAGTGCCTGGTTTTGTTTTCCTTTATTCAGCTTTTTGAGTCAGGGTCCCACTACCTAGCCATGGAACTGTTCATGAAGCACTGGCTGCCCTCAGGAGTACTGGCATTGAAGCCCTGGGTCACCACACACAGCAGTTACTTGTTTTCTTAATAGTCATTCTGATTAAGGTGAGATGAAATCTTGTTGTGGTTTTAATTAGCATTCTATCAAGGGTCCTTATGGCACAAGCCTAGCACTAAATGCAGCTGTGCCACTGAATGTCTGACAGGTTACTATACCTATGAAACACTGCTTCTTCATCTATAGATAGTAACACAAGAAAAGAGAATTTCCCAACTAATGTGTTGAACAAGTGACAGCCTGGATGCTAAGTGATGGGCTTGTTAGTGTTTACTTTCACCACTGTAAAGAATGTGGAAGAGGTACGAGAAGTTGCAGTTTTCTTTTGTCATGCATCGTCCTTGACATGTATGCCTATCAGCCAGTCCACTGATGTTTTGCTTTTACTTTCCCCATAAAAATCACAAAACCTACCATCCTCTGTTTATTAGAAATCAAGCTATTCCTTATCACTCTAATATCTTGGATAGGCTTTGATTCACAGAAATTCTTAGAATTAACCATATTGTATAGAAATTCCATTTCTTTGATTTCCAGGGGGGAGGGGGGAGGTCTCACCTCAGTCGGGTGTGAAGCCTGCATGTCTTCTAAACTAATACCTAGGACCTTGGCTAAATTTTCATCCATATCCCAGGAGCCATTTGCATTTTGGAGGTATATCAGCTGTATAATATCATGTTCATCAAAGCCTTAAGGAGAAGAAAAGACAAAGGGAGGGGTATTAGGTACCTATTTTTTTTTCTTAGCTAACCAAGCAGATGCTCTGAATTCAAGACAGGCTATATAGCAAGAGTGTTGAATAGAGAAAGCCCCCATATTTCCTCCAGATAGATCTTCTACCCCAATCTGTGACAGGATGGCCAGTACAACTTGGGCCAAATAGGATGGTTGCATATTTCTACAGAAGCCAGGACCTTCCTTTAAGAAGTTTGTATAGGCAGAGATGGAAAAATAGCTTCAGTAAAGTAAAGATCACCCCAGACTCCATTGGGGGAATGTTATGAATTTTTTATTGTAGTCCTGTGGAGCATATTCATGTTCTGGACAAATCTTATCTGTGACTTGGTGCCCTCCAACCAGATTACCAACTAGGTAGAGAAATTAATGAAAGAAGAAAACTAAGGTCCATTTTACCTTTACGGTTTCTTTGCATCTTGGTCTTGTTGGTTGAAGTCTGTTTCTTTTTCATCTCAGTGGAAGACTCTTTGTGAGCTGGGTATTTCTTCCTTTGGTTGCACTGAGACTCTTGGGATTTATCTAGTTTGATGTGTGAGCAAAGACATGGTAAGACAATAGGCCTGAGTAAGATGCTCACTGAGACTGGGGTAGGAGTGTCATCATGATATACTTAACTAAAAGGACCCTTACAATTTGGCTTCTGTGTCATGACTGCACAGAAGTTGACAGGCACACTTCTTGGAGTCTTAATTGCAGGAGGCATAGAGTTGGCTACAGCTTTGGGAAAACCTAAAAAACACCAATAATATTTTAGAAAGATGTTCTCATGTTCTCCACAGTTAGAAAAGATACTGAAGTCTAACAATTCGTAACACAAGTACTTGCATCTCTACCTGCTTTGGATATCATCTATATTTCACTCTCCTCTTATGAGCTGTCCTCCTTCATATCTCTTGAATCACTGAGCATTCCTTTTACTTTCTATCTTACGAAATCCCTAACACACAACAAAATATCTTTCCTACACCTTTTTATTCCTCCCAGGAAGATCCTTCCAATTATGTGTTGCTTTCTGTAGGTTTTCTTGGCAACCTCTTCAAGCCTGAGATCATCACACTGCCTCCTTCATCTGGGTTACCATCCATATGTGTCCATACTGCAAACCTTCAAACTCTTTGTTACATCCCAATATCCACTGAAGTATCTGAAAGTCAGACTATTGACACCCACTCTATTTCAGATTCTGCAGGTATCTCGAGAAATTTTGCCAGCCATGTAGGTAGCCCATCCAATATTCTAATGCTTTCATTGAATGACGTCCCCAAGCCTAAGGACTTTGTATTCTGCTGCAGTCCCAATCTCTTTACACATAACAATCTTATCATCTCCACATCTGGTTTCACATCTTTTTCCCAATGAAAAACATCTTAGTTTCCCTGGGAGATAGAAGCTTAAAACAAGCCAGAAACTCTCTATGTAGAAAGAAAACAAAACAAATGAGAACTTTTGAAATCTGATTCATTAAAAACTATTCTCAGATATGCAGAACTCCTTATTTCATAAATAAAAATAGGATAAAACTTACCACAAGGGATATTTATCCCTGTAGGGGAACCACCTAAGAGTGCTATCCTTGGGATATCCCTGTGGACCAGGGGCCCCTGCACCGGTACGTTCAGGTCCTTGTTTATGGCAACGAAGGCTGTAAAGGAGCTCATAACTCCAGACTCTAAACTGATAGACTTCACCTCATGGACATTTACTATTGACGTCTCTTTGAAGCCAAAGTCTTTGGTCTGGATCAAGCATTTTGCAGCAAGACGATGAATAGTAAGGCTGAAAAGATAAACATTCTAAGAGTAAGGGAAGGCAACATGTGCCAGTTACTTGCAGATCCTAAAAGCTAGACATTGCAGAAGGAAAGGGGGAGAGGAAACATGCGCATTGGCTAGAATGTAATAGGGACTGTGAGGTCATCGTAGGCAAACCACTGAGTTCAGGTCATGGGAAGTGAATCAAACAGCACAGACAGCAGGGTAAAGAAATAAGAAAAAACAGTTCTCACTTGGCATCGAGCTTGGGTTGTAAAGAAAATGTCACCTTTTCCTCAAAATTCTTTCCATTGAAGGTATATTTGAGGCACACTTCTCCCAAAGTTTCTGTGGACTGTAAGTTATAGGAGATAAAAAAAATCGGTAGGAAAATGGTGAGCGTGAGAGCTACTCTCCAACTGAACACACTGAAATTTCTGTCTAGAATTCACATGTTCATGGCATGACTGGATGGATGGGTGGTTGGCTGGGTGTAGTTGGTAAGTACAATAACTTGTTGAAATTCAAAACCAAATACCAGCTTTAATGTAACTGCCAGGGCAGGAGCTGTACTAAGAAGAGGTACTGGCAAGGAAGACTCACAGGCATCGTTCCCATCAACTGAGCATAGACAATTAACCTCTGACCACTAAAGATGACCGTCTCTTCTGGGGAAATCACATTAACAGATAGCTCAGGAGGCAAATTCCAGCTTATTGAAACATCCTCCACTACAGACTGTAAAGAACGCTTCAGGGACCTGAGAGCCTGGAAGAAGAGAGAAAGTCATAAATAATAAAGAATGACAGTGATTGCTCTCATAAACTTCTGATTATACATCAGGGGTAATGAGACATAATGACTATTAAGTCTAATACTTAATTCTGTACAAAGAGGGACCTTATTGCTCTTCCTTTGAAATCTAAAGTTGAGAGTTTTAGCACATAAATGTAAATAATTGTAGAGGGGTGTAGATTCATGGAGAAAGTATTTAGAATAGATGGTTTGACATGTAAGACAGAAGCTTAGATAGATATCCACAGATGGCTTTTTTTACACACTAATGAAATGGAATATTACTTTGTAGTTACTTACAATCTGTTAGACATGTCATACTTGATCATGTTCCTTGGCATGGTATCTTTTGTATTGACAACTGACTCTATATAGTACTAGGAAAGATCCTGAAGCACATTGAGTCTCAGACATGAGAGTCAAGCGTTTTGGCTACCCTGTTTCTAATTTCAACGCAAAACTCTCAATTTCTCAGCGTCTCAGGTCTAGTCTTATGAGGACCAGCAACCAACTTTTCAGATATTGCAATGGACTCTTCTTCCACCTGGTTGTGATGGTCCCAATTAGGAATATGGACTGGAGGGACCAGGAGCTATGTATGTCCTGGAGGCTAGTTGAGCACTAGTCCTTGAAGCACCCCACTCTGTCTCAGATTTGACTTGTATTATCCACTTCTGAATACATGGTAGACCCTCACCTTGGTCTGCAATCTGTCTTTGCCTGTGATGAACTCTGAAGTTCCCCCTGATACTCGGGCAATGCTTTTTATTAAGCTGGTGGAGACACCTTGCCCAATGCCAAATGAGAAACATCTGTAAATATAAGATGGAGGTTAAAGTTGAAACTCAAGAGTGATTAATCAAATTAACATATCATCACCAAATACAGAATAAGTCTTAAATAACACAATAACTAATATTTGTTTTGTATATTCTTTGTTGGACACATAATAAATGCCTCACATTTATGACACAATTTACCCATCTGGAGTCTTGGTATCATCTTCTGTTTCATTTTTGTGCATGCAGATTTGGAGCCCCAAAATGAAAGAACTCAGTCCAAAACTCACACTCTACCAAAGAGCAGAGGAAACTGAGCACTGCTCTGCCTAAACGCATGATTTCTTGGATTAAAAAGTATGTCTATGAGAGGAAAATGTGCCTCCTGCTCTTCTAAGGGGAAAGTCCTCATTTTTTTCAAGTCTATGTACACCAAATAGCATCTTAGCCATAATTTAATTTCCCAAACACAACACTTTATAGACAGAAAATATATTGGTAAAATACATGCATTTTTAGATTAAATAAGTCAGTTTTCATCGTAAATTAATGCACTATAATTTAAGCCTATATATTGTTCTCTTTTTGTCATATGTTTGCAATTTTCATCCCATATAGTTTGGTGGTATTTAGCATCCCTTCCCACATTCACACAAACCTCCCATTGTCTCTGACAGAATTTACTGTACTCTCCTATGTAATACAGCCCACGGAGGCTGATTCATGTCCCCAAATGTCCTTCAGTATAGATCTACCAATCTATTGGGCCCGCTAGGAGTCCCATCCCTGTAAAAAACACTCTCATTCTCCTCTCAGTAGTCATTGATTATTAAAAGTTTCTAAGGTTGGGTTGGTTTCTTACTCACATCCCCAAATCTAAGCTGGGATTTTATCCGGTTTGAGCTTGCATAAGCCTGGCTCAGGCTGTCACCATTGCTGAGAGCTCATATGAATAACTGACCAGTTGTCTTGAAGACTGCTTCCTTATGCTCAGCCATCCTACTGGTTCTTACAATCTTTCTGCCTTCTTGTTCACAATGATCCCTGAGCCTTGGGAGGCAGAGGTTTGATGTAGGTGTCCTATGCATGGATAAACACTCTGCAGTCTCTTGTTCTCTGCACTCTAGCCAGTTGGTCTCTTGTGATTTGGTCACTGTAAGTCATAGCCTCCAGTAACGTCAATATTAAGGTAAATGCTCTAAATGTGTAAGGATAAGAACCAAGCTCCTGTCAGCTTCATGCCAACACTTTGAAATACCTCACATACTCTTTCTACTGTACACTATAAAGTTCTTGAACACATATTATAAATGATTTTATACATGAAATCACATTGAAAAACTGTTATTGCATGTTTGCCTAGAACTATGGAACTTCATGTGAATTACAGTGGTTGCAAAATTGCATATGGTATGTATTTTGTATCAAAACAATTCTTGCTTCTGTAGTTTATTTTGGTAACCATGACATTAAACCTATAAATAAATGCTATTACTTTCTCTCTATGTTCAAGTTAAGAAATATAAAGTTTAGAGATGAAGAATTTGCAAAACATTTAATATGCAGAACAACTAGAATTTAAATATACAACTCTTAATATATTGTGAGTTATGGGTTTTGACCAAATGACTTAGACTTAAATATCTTACATGAATTCCGTTCACGGAAGTGCTAGGTCAGTTTTTCTAAGCAACATAAAAATAGAGAAGCTCTACAAGGACTTTATTCATGAGAATTTCATGCATGTACACTGTATTTTGAACATTTCCATCTCTCGCTACCCTTCCAAATTCTCCAGTATCTTCCCAGAATGGTCATAAGCCTTCCCTCTTTTCAAATCCCACCAAGTATGATCAGTGCCATTTCCATTATCCCAACTGTAGGGCCATCCACTGGATCATGGACTATCTACCAGTGGTCAGCTCCCTGAAACAAACAGACTCTCTCTACTCCAGCAGTTTTCAACTGCCAAAGCTCTTCAGATATGGTAAGACTTCCTGAGTCCATCCCCCATCTATGCTGGGAATTTGGTAAAGTAGTTTAAGGAGTTGAGAATAAAAAAATAAATAAATAAGACAACTGAATGTTCTGCCATGAAAATAAGAACTTATAAATGGGGTGAGGTTGAGGGAAAAAACGAATGTTGAGCTGCATCATTATTTGGATAGTTTTCTATGTTTTGCCTCATTAAAAATTATTTAGAGTGGCACTGGAGATGTGCCTCAGTGGTTAAGTGCACTGGGTCCTCTTACAGAGGATCCAGGTTCAGATTCCACACCCACGTGGCAGCTAACAAGCATAGTTAACTCCAGTTCCAAAGGATCCAACACCCTCTTCTGACCTCTGTGGGTATTGCATGACATGGGTGCACCTACACACATGCAGGCAATACACTCATACACATAGCATAGAAATAATAAATAAAAATATTTTTTTAATTTAGAATGAAAATAAAAGTAAAAAAATGTCAGTCTATTTACCAATAATTTAGAAAAATAAATGCAAGTAAGTTTTCTGTGTTCTTGGTGCTATTTTGAATACTTTTTTATGTTTTGTATAGAAATTGAAATAATTTTCCTTATTTAATCACTTTGTAAAGTTAGAATTGTTTGCCATTGTCAAAAACATTTATTATCATATGGTACTGGACTGCAAGTGGCCTTCACTAAGCTCCACTCTCCAATAGCAACCGCAGTCTCCTCATACCTGTGTTTCTGGCTGTTGGACCTGACTTCTTTAATCACAGAAAAAGTTTCAAATATTTCTCCATCTGTGAAGACAAAGAGCTGCACAGGGAAACATTGGGTCACTGTCCAGTTCATTTCATGACACTAGATCTCAATACTTGCATGTCCCACTACTTTGTCCAAAGTCTCTGGTTCTATTTCAGACAGATAGCCCTAATGCCTACCATTCTTCTTTCACTTAGAATGTCTACCCAGAGCCTGTGCAGAGCGCTTGGAGTTTTCAACCATTTCCTATATGACCCACAGCTTCATTTCCATGAAGATGACCAGTGCCTCTTGTCTTATTTCTCTTCCCTGTGTAATAGAAGACTAAAATATTACAATATTTTCATAATTTACAATGAAAATCAAGGGCACTTTTTTTAAAGACAGAGTCTCCTGTAGCCCTGGTTGGCATGAACTTGCTGTGGAGACTAGGCTGGCCTCAGTCTGACAGAAATCTTCCTGCCTCTGCCTCCTGCATTCCACACTGCTGGGGTTAAAGGCCTGTCCTTCATGCCTTCCTCCAAGGAACTTATTATTTGTTGATTCTTTCTCAGGTCTTTTTGGTTTTGTGGGTTTGGAGGGTTTAGTTGTGGTTTTTTTTTTTTTTGGCGGGGGGGTCTTTTTGAGACAGGGTCACCCCATAACCACAGCTGGCACGGAACGCAATATGGACTCAACTGGCCTCAATCTCAAATCCCTGAGTGCTGGAGTTAAACGCAAGCACACCACCATGTCTGGCTTTGGGGCAGTTTTTCTTAAAGGGAACTGTTGCTCTTTCTGTCCCTTCTATTAGTCTTGTTCCAATTTTTACCTGCAGAGGATGGCCTGGGATAGGGCGTTTCCTATAAATGTTCCGTAATGGGCTTAAGATTTCAGTTCCCCCAAGATCTGGCAACATCAGCTTCACTCTCTCCACTGCTTCCTCCATGCTTTCCTGAGTGTACTTCACACTGTCTCTGAGAGAAGCAAGCACACGTGGTCCTGTGATGGCAACTCCAAGTTTCCAGGGCTGAGAAACCCCATCTGACTTCCCCAATGCCCAGACCAGTATTTTACCACCCTTCAAAATAATATCCCCTTCCTTTAAAACATTTTACATAAGTTATTTCATTTTTTGTGCATGTACATGCTTGCCACAGTACATGTATGAAGGACAAAAGATAACTGCTGAGAGTTGGTTCTCTCCTACCACGAGAGTCCTGAGGAACCAACCTGAGTTTTCAGGCTTGGTGGCAAGTGACCTTACCTGCTGAGCTATCTTGCCTGTCCTATTATATCTTGACACCCTTTTCTAGAAACTTACAGAAAGAATGCCTCATAGGAAGACCCAAATACGTAGATGTTGAAGTAACAGCCTATAGGCAGACTCTTCAGCAGCAGAATCAGTGTTTCCTGGTGATGAGAAAGGATGACAGAGTGAGAAGACGCTCTCAGACGTCTGGACCAGCTCTGGAGAGTGTGAGCTGTCACCCACTTCATTCCACCTTGTATTCCAAAAAAAGCCTCGGAACTTAGACAACACACCCACATCTCGAAATGGACCCGTACAGCCCCTTGGTTCATCCTGGTGAGCAGACATGGAAAAGACAGTAGCTGGCTTTACCTTGGCAGCATCTATGCGCAGCTGTGACCTGTCCTGGTTATTCATTGGGTTCTTCATGCTGCCTGAGCAGTCCATGAGAAACACAAATTCTCCACAGGTTATTGAGGTCTCCACTACTGGGATATTTGGATAGAAACTCACCATCGCAGAAGGATCGCCCATCAGACTATCTGCACAGAAAGGAGACAAGCCCTTGAGACACAGGGCAACTTGGGACTTCTAAAGTCACCAAGAATATCCTGATGTGATAGACTTGCAACTCCATTTTTGTGGGAGGCTGAAAGGGGAGGATTACAAGTTCATGGCAGTGTGGGCTACCAAATGAGTCCAGAGCCAACCTGAGCAAATTAATGAAGCTCTGCCTCAATAAAAATAAGTAAAAAGACTGCTAGTGACAAAGCTCAGTGATACAGTGCCTGCCTAACATGTGAGAAGCTCTGGATATAATAATCATATCTTTAAAACAAAATTTAAAAGTCCCAAGAATCAGTTGTGAACAAACATTGAACTGAGAAAATTCAAACTACACTTCTCTAAATGTTTATTCTTTTCAGTTGTCTGCTTACAAAAGGTTGGAAGTATGCTATGAACATGCAAGAAAACCAAATAGAAGAGATATAAAAGTGAAGGATGAGTCAGGCATGGTGGTGCAGGCCTTTAATCCTATTACTCAGAAGACAGAGAGGCAGGTTAATCTCTTCCAGACCAGTCTGATCTACATAACAAGTTTGAGCAACCTTGGGCTACAGGGAGACCTTGTCATGAAAAGTTGGAAGAAAGAGAGAGTGAGAGAGAGAGAGAGAGAGAGAGAGAGAGAGAGATTAGCAGGCATCAGCAGTATACCCTGTGGGCATGGGTGTTTCAGCACAATTATTGAAGTTTGAAACATTATCATATTTGGACATCATGATCCTTTGAAAGTTGAATATGTCATAGAGCTATTTTGTATTTGCATCTCTTTAAAGACTGGCCAGGGTCATATGTTTGTAATAATTTTCATGTTTTCCTTTTCAGTTATTTATTCATAATCTTTTTCTTGACACTAAAAAATGTGATTAATTTTGGAAGTTTCATATTTTATAATCAGCAAGAGAAGACATAAGTACTGATTCTTTATGGAGCCATTTTTGTATATGGAAGAACTTTGAATATTTCACAGATAAAAGTAACAATATTTGAGAGAAATTCCGTGACAGAAAAGAGGTGTCTTAGAAATAAGGAATGAAATACCTGGCTCCATTTCAGGCATCCCCATCTCCAGAGCTACGCTGGGACTGTGTACTTTACTGTAGTAAATCAGGAACTCCACATCCCGATCAAACTTGTGTCCATCAGCCAAGGAGACCTGAATGGAAGATCAGCATAGAAACCATGTTAGAAGAGTCACTATGTCCAGAGGCTGAAGCCAGGCCCAGGGCTACACATTTCCATGAACAGAATGATCAGGAACAGAGATGAATAAAGTCTGCTTTGCAAAGGGTAAAAAAGGCAGTCAGAAATTGAGGAAGATCTAGGAAGTCTGGGTGATAACCAAGTGAAGACTCAAAACAGAGGACTGGCAACTCTCATACCAATTACCTGAGCAGAAGTCTTGCCATCTCCAAAGTACTCTGTGGAACTCAAGGAGCAGTTGGATTGGACCTTCTTGATGCCATGCTGAGAGTTGATGGTGGCCACCATGCTGAGTGTGTAAGGCAGGTCCTCCAAAGGGACTATAGGGGTCTTCATATCCAGGCAAGTATCCATACATCGTTCTACAAAATGGTACCTATTCTTTGGTCCTTGCCAACTCACTCAGCACTCCATAAACTTATAGAGGGTTCTCCACTCATGGTACCACAGGTATCCAAAAGGGAGAGGTACTTACCAGAGAGACGGTATCTCGGGTTCAGGATTGCTGGCAGCACATAGCGGACGGCTCCATCTGCTTCCAGAGGCAGCTCCTGCACGTACCTCAGGGTGAGTGCCACCTTTGACCCCGCCTCCAGGTTCCCCACATTGCAACAGAAGACATCCCTGGAGCACTTATCCTCTTCTAATAAATAGGCCTGGAATCCCTGGGAAAGGGCCTCCTCGTACATGCAATGGGCCTAAAAAAGGGCATGAGGTGGAAAAAAACGATATCAAATTAAGGAACAGGATGTATATGAAACCAGGTTATTTGGAGAGACAGATGGGTGCTGTCGTGTGTAGAGCTACACTCGGAATGGATCTCCTCACATCCCAAATGATTTTAGAGAATCACTTAATAAGAGCTTTTCGAGTTGCTGCACTTGTTAAAGTTCTAAAAAGAACAACTAAAGAAGGGAAGGTGGTATACTGATTCCTCCAACCTTGTTCTTGTCCTGTAATTCTGCAACAATTTTCTTCCCATCCACCAAGGCCTCAAAGCTGTAGACAGCAGAGTCTTCATCCATGGGGAACACAAAGAAGGCCTCCAGGGGGACTTTCTCCTCATTCTCATAGTTCAAGGTTGCAGAGACACCAGCCACGAAGTCATTGATGGACAGAGTCACAGCGATGCTCTTCAGTGCCACTGGGTAGAGACCAGGGTTCGGGAACTCAACACATTTCACTACACTCACACCCACAGGCCAGAAAATTGTGCACTGAACAGCCAGGCATTAGAATCAGGACTCATGCTTACCTGGGTTGTTTTTGCCAGTGAGTAGGCCACATGAACGTACCATGGTGACACTCTATATGTGAAAACACAGATCAGCTGTAGCAAACATTTGAGCCAACTGTCCAAATACCGTCACCGTATAGCTTTCCCTCTGGCATAAGAATGCATGTAGAGACATACTTTAGGAGCCAAAAAGAGGGACGTCAAGGGGACAGGAATGCCAGTGCTTAGGCTCCTGCTAAACGCCACCTCAGGTGGCAGGATTCAAGAGTCACATGGTGCCCATGACACAGGAAATCTATGAAAAAAGTCTAAGATTGCTTTATCGACAAATTCCATTTTTTAAATTTTCATCAGTATATCACCTCTTATAAATATTGAACAGATATCCTGAGCTTAGTCCCTCTGAATGTTACTATCGTTCTTTTAAAACGAGAATCATTATCACCAGCATAGAATAATACCAACTACTGTGTGTAAAGTTCCTATACTAGGAGCACATCCATAAAAGGCATTTTTTTTCAGTGATTTATTGGAATGTTCCTGTTTTGTCATGGTCCCTAGTTTACAATAAGCCTCTCTGTTCATCACTTTGTACACTGTTCTGAGTCCTGTATGTGAGTAGCTCTGTGATTCACATGGACTCCTGCATTTAGATGTTTTGTGCTAGGGTTCAAAGCAAACACCCTTTCTGGACAAGTTGTTTAATATATGTGTAAATATTATATATGCAACATAGCCTCAATTTCCAACCTAGGTATCCTAATTTAACTTCCAAATTTTATTGTAACGTTGAATAAGGAGAGCATGTGTTACTGATATATACACATATATAGACAGGTTCTGATTTGCTTGACTACCTTATCCAAAGAGTCTCCAAGTTGGACTAGTCTTTGTATCTGTCTGATTTGCTACCTAACATCCTTGGAGGTCATTAAGGATGACCCCTTCTTCATGGTTGGCTTTGGACCCCACCTATAGTTTCTCTGGTAACATTAGAAAGGGAAATTAGAACTCTTGGTCCCACCTTTGATTTAAAAAAAAAAAAAAAACTTAGGAAAAGGTGGAGAAAACAGGGCTTTGATCAGACCAATTAAGGGAAAACCACTTTCTCGTGGGCAAAAGAATACAATCTGAGTTCTACTTTTGTTCATAGGTAGAGATATATTACATTCTGTTTTATTCTCCCCTTTGAGTTAATCCAGTGTGGTCTTCCAATCACCTGGCCAAGATCCTCTTAGGAAGAATGACTGAGGACAATCTAAGGAGAAAGTAGGACTAATTGTCATCTTAATGAGCATGTACTTACCCTTCCTAGAAGCTCAAGCCCTACCTAGATGCAGAGTTTACAGGGCTTCTGTCCTGCCACACAAAACCTGACAGTTTTTCTGAGTTCTAACTCAATTTTTAAAAATTTATTTCTATTTCTTTTTCCATATAACAGGCAAAACCCTAAGCATGATTTCCTAACATTGGGCTTTCTTACTGTTTCTCTAAGGACCACTATCTCCCTTTGTTCAGTCACTTGCTGACCTCAGTGCCTGACTTAAAAGACTTGATGTTTTCCCTTTATCTCTCCTCTGCACAGCTGGCGAGGTATATTCTTGCCTGCCTTGGGTTTCACTCTCCAACTCTTAGAGTCCTTGAGTTTCCTTCCAAATCCAGTTCTAAATTATTTTATTCAAGAGACTAAGAACCAATAAAAGGAATCCTATTTTCCTCAATAATATTAGTGATAGCCCTAATGCCCCTGGAAGTTTCTTTGAAGGCATCCTGCACCTGATCATGGGCTAGTTTAACTCTCTCTGTTGTAACAGTGTGTGACCTGTACTTCAAGGCCCAACACCTGCAGGGGCGCTTTTCGCTGATTACTACACTAAGAGGCTGAACTGATGCTGCCTGAACACCCAGCAAGCAGAGGAGGACAACAACGGATACCCAGATGCTTATCTAGAGCTCCAATAGCAGATGATTCATGAACCTCAACCTTCCCTGGGACCTACAAGACATGAATACAAGAACTCTTATGAGAAGGTCACCTTTCCTTCATGGCCTAATCCCATCTAAAGGATCCTAAAGCTCTGTGTGATAATGTTCCTAGGTTAACTATGCTCATCACAACCACAGTTACACTGCCAACCTGTGGCTATAGCTCAATGACACAGCATTTGCTTATCATGCAGAGGGCCCATTCCCCCCCCTTATACACACACACACACACACACACACACACACACACACACACACAAATAAATATATAAATAAATAAAAGCCAATGTCCATGTTGACCATACATCTGATATTCTTAGTCCTACTCCTACACATCCACAGGTACAATTATGGCTCATCATTCCACATGTTATTTTGGAGCAACTGGAAGAAAAAATACTAAACAGTCAAAATGGTTTATTTCTTGACAGGAAAATAAGAACCGCAATAGATATGGAGATCGAAGAAAATGATGTGGAAAAAGCTCCCATTAAAGTCAGCAGGCCTAGGAAATTCAATTAACATTAGCAGGAAGCTTAAAGCAGGAGACTCACCCAGGAGCAGAAGAACTGAAGGAAGGGTTGACTCTGTCAGGCAGCAGAGCTCACAGGTGGCAGTGCTAAGGCCAGAAGGCTGTCAGGAGACAAAGGCTGATCAGGATCCTCTGCAATGAAGCAGTATTTATTTCCGTAATCTAACCTCAGAGTCTGTTTCCCTCAGTGAGTGATTTCACCCTCTCTCCTACCCTTTCTCGTATAAACAAATCACCTTTGGCAAGTATTATCCCTGTCCCTCAGGATGCAACTTAAGAAATGTGCTTTCAGATGCTGAAGGTAAAGACTATTGCCAGATGTGAGCAAGTTCAAAGTCTTGAACCTGATGCAAATGGGTGAATGTAGGGGTTTCTCACTGAGTCAAGGATCTAGCTCCAGTATCATCTACAAGGAATCAGGGGGCTTCTTTTTGAGCAGCTCAACTGCAGACAGAGGGCCAGGGAAGCTGCGGGAAAAGCTGGCCACACCCCTGCAGATTCTTGCTGGGGAGAGGTCCAGAACCCAGCATCCAGCCAAGGATGAGATTTGGAATGTGGAACATAACTTACAAAGAAACAGGAGTTGATTTCAGATTTAAATTTTCTGTCCTTAATTTTCAGTGCCCCAATATTTACAACGAGGATGGGTTCCCTGTAAAATTTCTATAGGGGCTCCAAACATTTGGTAGGGTTAAAGGCTGAAAGCTGCATTTATGTACAGCATGAATTTATGGTGTCTGAAAGGAAAGGAACATGGGATCTGAAGGAATAAAGAAAGGAGGGAGAGAAAAAGAAGGGAGAAAGAAAATGCATTGCTTGAGGTGTCTGAATGCCTCCTGCAGACCCTGTATGCTTTGCCCAGCATCCAATCCTGCAGAAATCTCACAGAATTACCCACCAAGACTCATCCCCCACCCGTGGAGCTTGCAGTCTGACCAAGCACCAGCAGAACTATGGATGGGCCTCCCCAGCAGGGGAGGGGCAGAAGGCAAGGGAATTTTTGGGTGCAGAGAGTGGAAGCCTGCCCAGAGCCAGCAGCTCTGCCACCTACCTTCTCCAGAAATCCTTGTGCTGTGAGTCAGGGAAAGTGAAACCAGCTGCAGTCAAATTCTCCTGGAAGACCCGCCCACTTCTAGGGTCCAGTTATAAAATAGCAACCATATGAGTAAGGGATCCAGGGAAAATTCTCGAGCAAATAATCAAACGTCTGCTATTCTCTGCAGGGAAGAGAATCCTTTTATCTTTAGAAAGTTCTTTGTATTTCTCTGCCTGGCTTCTGCAAAGGATGGCTCAGAGGACAGGCAAAAGGAAACAATTTGCTTTTCAAGAGAAAATGCTATAGCAATACATCAGAAATGATGACAGATGGCATACTTGTGTAACAGGCAATTCCCAAAGGCTTTCTCTGTGGGAACAGGAACGTTATGGGTATTTATCTTATATGGTTTCTTCTTGTCTCTTGAGGCTTTTCTCTCTAGTGAGAATTGGTCCAGAGCACACACATTTCTGTTTAATGGGAACTGCCTGCAGTCAATAAGGCCCTGCCTTCCAGTCAGGAATCACTTATGTCTATTTCTTCGGGGTGACAAAGAAGAGCATATGACTGACAGTGTCAGTAGCTGAGAGTGTCTATGATCCTCTGGGGATCAGCTTTTCTGTATTCTATCTCAAAATGACAAATTTAACCTGGGGATTTAAGGAGGTCACAGCTATTGTTGAGCATCTCTGCAAAGAATTTAAGATTTGTATCAAAGTTTAGCTTAATTACTCTCTAAATGATGTATCTGCTGTGGCAATTATTTCGTGTGAAGGTGATGTTCTGGTACTGATACAATGAGAGAATGGTATAACTACTTCACTGTTTGCTTTAAGCTTGAATGACTATGCAAGTGAATGCATCCATGCTTGCACACACTCACCTATACAGATTCATGCATATACAAATGTACAGTAGAATGCAATGTGATCCTGAACTCTATTTTATCAGTGCTAGGTTGTAGAAACACATTTTCAAATTACCAAATGACTTGTGAGAGGGAATAGTCCTTTTCCCTGTGTCGAAATCCCACTGGTATTGATTTGCAAGTTGTGGGCGCTGTCTATGGACTGATGTGTCCAGCAGCAACAGTTAGAAGCCCGGCAAATGAACATTGTTCATCTTCTGTCTGATGTAATCAATGTCTGGGACTTGAAGTCTGCTGCAGAGCAAACATGACAGTGAGGTGGGAAGGGACTGAATCAGGTAACACCTATAAGATCCCAATCATCAGAAGAACAATTATACGATAAAACCCTGAGCCTAATGCAATGAACATAGATAAATGGAACTTTATGGTTCTTAAACCACGAATGCATTTTGTTATGTGTCTATTCACAGTTTCTTTAAAAAAAAAACACTGGATAATTTCACTCCTCATACTAAAGTTCATATTAAATTTTTATGGCTCTAATAATCAAATGTCTAAAAGAGACACTTGTTATTTTCCATGTATATTATATATGGGAGGCACTATTCTGCACATAGGCATTTTGAAAGAAAAGAGACAGTAAAACAATTATCTAATTGAATCTTATATTTAAAAGGGATAAAATATTTGATAAATAAATAAGTGAGGCACCAGAGCGATAGCTCAGCAGATAAAAGTACTTGCTGGCAAGGCCTACCCAGCTGCATTCTGTCTTCCGAATTCAAATAGTGTGCATAGAGAATCAATCCCTGCAAGTTGTCTTCTGACCTCTATGCACAGGACATCGCATAGGCACCCAGCCACAGATACACAGGGTGCTATGAAAGCATTAAATATCTAAACAACTGGTTATTATATACATCCATACATCAAAAATACTTTTTAGTGTAGTACATACAGAAAATAAAATGTCGTTTTTAGCTACAGGATTTTTAGCTACAGGAATAAGAATGATCCCCAAAATGTTTCCTTTAGTGATTCCTTCATTTATCAGCTTTGTAGAGTATTCTTACAGTCTGAGATCATATAGGTCTGTCACTTACCTTGGGCTACTAAGGCTTTGGAAAGTCCCGGTAAATGCAAGGTGAGTGAACCCCTTGGTAGTATAGTATGGTGTACTGTTTCCCGGTACGCTTTTAGTTATAAAGAGAAGTAAACACCAGATTAATGATAAAGGTGAAATAAATACATAAACCAAGAATATCATCATCAAGTAATGTGCACTTTATAAAATTCTTTGTGCTACACCAGTACAGGACTGGCAGTTCAAAAGGTTTTTTTATAACCAGCATAACCAGGTAACACATTGTTCTGTGATGCTATGATTGCTATGGGTCACTGGATAATAGGAATTTTCAGCTCCATAATAATTTTCTGGGATAACCCTCACAAGTATGATCTGGACAGTGGTTGCTGTGAATAAGCCATGCATTGTAGAGAGCAAATACGGGTTATTCCAGGTTAGTTATCTCCCCAAAGCCTGTCCTTCTGATGTACCATTGCTAGGTATTCCCAAATAACTGTTCTCATGTTGTTTTCATATCAATGAAATTTTCAACTTGAACCAAGTCTATGGTTGTTCAAATAAGGTTTTGCCCTGCCTCCGTTAGACTAGTGCTTCTTGTGAATGAGTTCTGGCCAGTTGTACATAGGAAGGGACAAGAAATAAGGAGTAGACAGAGAGTGGAAAATGTGAAATTAGGCAGGAAACAATGAAATATTTACCTGAAACAGAAAAATGTGGAGGTTCGGAGGGATTCACACTCTTTGATTCCCACCTCCTTAAAGACTGTCTTGGTTATTATGCTCTATTCTGTAGCTCCCAAACAACTAACTCAGCATTTAATTGCTCCCTCTACTCAGAAGGTTCTGTTCCCTGAGCTTTTGTGTAGATTGGGGAAGAGGATCCACAGGGACCATGAAACCATTTAAAGTCCCTGCAAAAAAGGATCATTTCACTTCCAGTAATTGATGAAATCACTCTAGGTGCCAGAAGATATAGAGTACCCTCTGTCTGTGTGATTCTGAATGAAAAAGAAGATCATTCAGCATCTGAAACTGCAGAATACCAGCTCTAGGAGGAGTTTGAGATGGACAGCTTCACAACCATGCAGTAGAAAATGAAGATGAAAACTGTGGAGAAAATGCATTTCCTTCTTTGAATCACTCATGGCCCCTTTGACCAGGTACATGCCTAGAGTTCCGTTGGCATTTCTCCCACATAACGTTTTTAGTCTCACTCCAGACACAGAGAAATTGAGTGGAATGATTATCTGACTTCCTTCTTCTTTGAAGAAATGACCAGTGTCTTTTCCCCCATTTACTGCCTTGCACACAGCATGTAGAAATATAGTCTCTCAATATTTAGTTCGTTACCAATTAGTTCAACATGCGTCATGTTCCAGAAATCATGAAGTGGCCAATAAATAAAAACTAGTTTGATGCATAATTGACACCAAAGAAATAATAATCTTTATGAGATGCGGATTTGTAAGACTTTCTCCTGATTTTCTGAATAATGGATCTATGCTAGCATGGCTCTCTTTCTTTCATCAGTTCCTATAATGTAGTTTTCTAAGAACTGCACTCCCGTCCTCCGTGGTCCTGGTCAAGCTTTGTTTCTCTGAATGATCATGTTTGGAATTACATTACCAAGTACTACCTGTATGCAGGTCTCTTCCTAAATTCTGCTGCACTGAACTTCCAATAATAGTTAAAATCATAATGAATCATTAGATAATATCATAGGATAGCTCACCAATTTTGAGAATCATATTCATATTTAATCTTTATAGTAACTTTGTGAGGTAAATTTATGTCAGTTGATTAAAACCAAACACTATATATGTACCTGCTATATACCAAGCACAATTATGAGACCATCCCATGTGTTCCCTGAGCACTGTTACAGAGAGGCTTGTCAAAATACAGACTACTGGGGCACAACTGAAGATGGAGAAACAAAGTGAACTATTCTAGCTGTGCACCAGAAACATTCCTATGTTTTTACACTTTTCTTACATCTATTAAAAATGTTCCCTTTGGGGCTAGAGAGATGGCTCAGCAGTTAAGAGCACTGGCTGCTGTTGCAGAAGACCTGGATTTGGTTCTCAGTACCCACATCCTGCCTAACAACTGTCTATAACTCTAGTTCAAGGGATCCAAAACCCTTTTCTAATCTTAGTGGTCATTGTACAACGTAGGTGCACTTACTTGCATGCCAGTAACACACTCGTACACACAAAATTAAAAGATTTAAATTGTCCTTAATCTTTTAAACCATCTACTTTGAATGCTAACTTGTAAATGAGTATTTATCTTGAGGTTCCTGAGGTGGGAAATCCTTTCTGTTTCTGTAAAGATAAGATACTTGGATTCAGAAATTATAAATTAGCAACCCGTAGTCTCGTCACTCAAAACAAACCTTGAACATGGGTCTTTAGACATATGGGTCAAGTTCTAATGCTGTCTCATTCCTAAACACAGTTATATTTGTCTTTAATCTTCTAGAAAATCACAAGCATTTCCATAGTGGGTACAATTATATATTAATTGAATTCTTTCTCTTGATTCCATGTACGTTTGGTGCCTTTAAACACACTAATAATAGTGAGATGGATTGTTTAGCATTCAAAATATAACTTCAAAATTAAGATTTAATTACAAAAATTGATTTCCTTAATTTTTATTGCATTTTATTTATTTTGTGTTCATGTATGTATTTGTATGGGATCACTCGTGATACAGAACATTTATGGAAGTCACAGACAATTTCTGTAAGTTGATTTTCTCCTTCCACCATATGGGTTATACGGGTTCTGGAAATTGGACTCAGGTCATTAGGTTTGGCAGCAGGCAACTTTCCTCACTGAGCTCTCTTACCTGCCCCAAAATTCTTTTGAAGTGGTAGAAGATGACCTCAGTCGGCAATGTAATTATTTTCATGAACCATGTTTCAGAGGTGTTTTTGTTGTGGTGGTTCAGAACTTTAATCTTACTGGAAGTCAGGTTTACATTGCTTTGGATCCTCCATCATTTGAATCATGTTTCTGTGCCATAGCATAATTTGAATCATACTCTGTTTAGAGTGATTAGGAAGATGGCTCACATGTGGGTTGTGAGTGATGCAGTCAACACGTAAACCATGATCCTCAGTTTTCTCCATGACAAATATTACTTTGCACCCTCAGAAAATTCATGGGGAAACGAAGGGTGTGTTTGAAAAGTTTCACCATATTGTGAGTCATGTAGAGTTAGTGATTTTCATGTGAATATCAAATTGTGCATTATAAAAGTGTTCTGATTTCTTTATTTTTTGGTGCTGGAGACAGAATTCAAAGTGATGGATATAGGAGGCACGTGCTTTACACTGAGATAGACCCCAGCCACAGCAGTGTTTTCACTTATCTAGACTAAAGGAATAAATAGCATTTGCTAAGCACCCGCAGAACACCAGAAATCAAATTATATTTCTCATTATTACATTACCCGATTTGATCTAATAACTGGAGGTTAAGTGTAATGCCCTCCCTCTTTCAGAGATAAGAGACTGAATGCATACAAAAGACATGAAAGCAGTAAACAGCCAACCTAGACTTAACAATCAGTCTGCCCATTTAAGAACCTTATCTTTTCTTACATTCTTTATCTCATCTTCTCCTGTTTTCCAGAAAAGACCAATGAATTTCTCTGTCATTCCCAAAGCTATTTCGTGAATATAATACTATTTAAACCTTACAATAATTTCAAGAGGGAAATATTATCTGCATTAATCAATACAAAGCATTCATTGAGGACTAGATGTAAAGAAAGCACAATTAAAGGAACATCCCACTTGCAGGGGGATGTTTGTGTACCTTGATTTCTAACTGCAAAAACCTATCTTTGCATTTACTCTTTATATTTTCAAAGTTGAAAGGGTACATGGTGCATTTAGCAATTTTATGTACTATGTTATTAAATGTATTGTCTTAGAAATATGTTCAGATATTTACACGGCAGTTATTTGGTTTGACTCTGTTCACTGGGCCTTACTAATCCAGAGCATGGGAGCCACCCGGTGGCCATGACTTTTCTCAGTTCAAAAACAAAAAAGAAATAATGGCCTCAAATCAAGGTGAGGTGCTGCAGGAAACAGTTACCCATATACCACTAGTCTAAAAAAAGAATATTCACTTTCTTCCAACAAGAAACATAAGAGGTCTTAAGACAACAATCTCTATAAACTTTGAAAAATGGTAATTGTGAAGTGCACTGACAAATTATGATATATTACTTTAAAAATGCTGTAACAAAGACAAATGTTCTAAACCCAGTTCCTAAGGTGACAGGCTTAACTGTAGAGAATTTTTACGCTAATTTGGTTGTCTGTGCACTCAGTATTCCATATCCTTTTCTTCTTGTTACAGAAATATCCAATAATCAACACTTTCTCATTTCCCTTCTAATTAGACAATTTTGTTTTCTTTCCTTAATTTGTTATTCCAGTTCATCACATACAATTTTCCCTCAAGTGACTGATAACAATCAATTATCAGCAAGTATGATGTCCAGGGATCATTCTACCTATTTTAAGTCAAACACTAGATAATCTATCATAGATGAATATTGCAGTCTTTTCACTATGCATGGAATCTGAAGTCACAAAACAGGTCTGATGCAACTATTACTTACTATAATTGTTATAAAAGTTTTAAAATAGTTTATCGACAAAAGTGTCATTTCAAACTGATTCAAATAATTAATCAGTAGAAACATCTAATAAACATACTTATTTGTAGTATATTATTATTTCCTAATTCCTAGAGATATAATGATGAGCTAGATTAGACAAAGTCTCTTCATGGAACTAGTAGACAGAGTATATTCATAGATAAATTTTCAAATTTTGTTAACTTTTTCTGTTAACAATTACTTAAATTAGTGTGTGCACTATGCTAAATGTTGCAATGTCAAGACATAATTACTCTAAAGAACTTTGATTGTCAGAATTGGTGGCAAAAGCCTTAATATACTGAGCTATCTCAAAGGACACCCTTTACTGAATTATATTTATTTTATTCATTTATTTACTTATTGTGTGTATGTGTATCTGTGTTTGTGAAGTAATCCCTTTTGAAGTGTGAAGAGATGGAGTCAAGTAAGACTCTCAAGAAGTGATTTGTTCTGAGGGTTTTACTCATGAATGGGTTGATCCATTCCTGGAAGTGTGAAGTAATGAGTTCACTGGTTACATCCCCAATGTGTCTGTTCTTTCTTCTGGGCACACAATATATCCCATGTGATGTCATTTTTTGTTGTTGCCAGATTCTTCGGTGATTCACCATTGAGGAGAGAGCCTTCATTGATGTGCTCCACAACTTGCATGCCTCCAGAAATGTGAGATAAACAAGCACAGATTTTGTGTGATATATCCAGATTTGAGTGTATTTTGGTATTGTTTCATGGCAAAGAAGGTCCAAAAGATCTTTATATTTTGGCAAAAAGAGTGCTAGTATTATGTTATTTTAAATTTCTTTTAATCGCCCTGCTTCTTTGTTAAGACTGTCTTTGCAGATAATGCAAAATTACACCTGGCTTGATGAATTCATTCTCCTGGGAATTCCTCAGACTGAAGGTCTGGAGACTCTTCTCTTTGTGGTGTTCTTGTTCATCTACTTCTTTACCCTGCTTGGGAATTTGCTCATCTTCACAGCAATCATTTCTTCCTCGGCCCTCCATACTCCCATGTATTTCTTCTTGGGACTTCTATCCATTTTTGACATGCTGTTCCCATCAGTAACCTGTCCCAAGATGCTGCTTTATCTCTCTGGGAAGAGCCGAGCCATCTCTTACAAAGGATGTGCCACCCAGCTCTTCTTTTATCATTTTCTGGGTTCTACTGAAGGATGCCTCTACTCTGTGATGGCTTATGATCGTTATGTTGCCATCTATCACCCACTGAGATACATGCTCATCATGAAACCTGGACTATGTGTGAGCTTGGTCTCAGTAGCCTGGTTGGTGGGATGTCTTCATGCCAGTGTCCTGACAGCCTTTACCTTTCATTTAATTTACTGTGGGCCCAATCACGTGCATCACTTCTTCTGTGACCTTCCCGCTGTTTTACCCCTGTCTTGTACTGACAATAGGCTGGCTCAGAGAGTAGGTTCCATTAATGTTGGGTTTCTGGCTCTGATGCTTCTCTTCAGTCTCTGTGTCTCCTATGCTTACACTGGGGTTGCCATTCTGAGAATCCGTTCAGCAGAGGGCAGGCAGAAAGCATTCTCCACCTGCAGTGCCCACCTCACTGCCATCCTCTGTGCCTACGGACCTGTTATCATCATCTATCTGCAGCGTACACCCAACCCTCTGCTTGGTGCCGTTGTACAAATATTAAATAATATTGTCTCACCCATGCTGAACTCCTTAATCTATTCATTGAGGAACAAGGAAGTGAAAAGATCCCTGAGAAAGGTTTTCCAGTGTGTATTTTTTGCTGTTAGTAAATAATATGTATATTTAAATATTTTATAAAATGTATCTCTTACCATCAACCTTTAAATCTCTTGTCTAAAATAATTAAATATATAGACAAATACATAATGAAAAACATTAGAGCATTTCATTTGCCTGTAACACTGTTTCTGCCTCAGTGGCACCTGAAATCTACCTTAATTGACACTCTAGTCCATGGTCAGTTACAAATGTAATTATCTCTTCACTATAAGTACTGAATCTAAAAGGCCTAGCAACAGCTGCAGAGAGAGTCCCTGTTTGTATTAATATGAATATGTATTATTTCTCCTGGTGGAAGGAGAGCCTTTGTGATCCTAAACAGTGCTGTCCTATCCCATAGCAGCTTTCCTTTCACAAGTCTGCTGTACTCAGAATGGGATTGTTCTCCTTTTCTGCCAAAAAAAAAAAAAAAAAAAAATCAGATTCCCTACTTCACAAAGAGAATACGAGACATTTACAGAACATGACACCATTTGCTCACTGTGAGGAACTCTTCACACCCATCGTTTGATTTACTTTTCACATCACTCCCATGAAACAAGCTTCACTTTTTCTATGAAAGAGTTTTCAGTATACAGAACTCAAATAACAGACCCAAAATTGCACATTAATCAGCATTATAGACCTTGTATCCACTTGACTTACAGACTTCTGTTTTTAATTCCTCAGTCCCATTCTTGGGCTGTTCTGAATGGCACATGTTGTAGGATATCACTCCTTATCATCTCTCAAGAGAATTGGTAATATAAAGAAATTGTTCAGTAAACAACTGGTAATAAGCACTGGGCACACAAGTCTTGAATATGCACTGACATCACTGCTGATCCATTTGCTTTGTTCTGTCCAACCCCTGTTTTATAGTTTTGATGATGTCACAGGCCAAAATCACAGGTTTGATTTGGTTTGGTTTTGCTTCAGAGATGGCATTTTAAATTTTGTTTTGTTTTCCTATGAATTTCTACCAATTCTTCCATGTTGATGTCATTCTCAACAATTAGCCTTCTCAGCATCTGCATGCCTATCTTGCTGATGAATATGCCCAGTTTCAACAGTGGCTTCTAGAAGGTTTCACTATAAACAAAAATGTTCTCAGTTTTTTGGGCAGCAAGGGCTCAGTTTGTTAGCACAGTGCCGCTCCATGAAGGACCCAGATACTACCAGGTCAGTCAATTCTCCATCATCAGTCAGGCCAAGTAATCACATACCCTTCCAGGCCTTGTCCACAGTCTTGAAACTTTCTATCATTTTAATATCCTGAATCACCACAGCTTCAAATATTGCTACGCCCATTTCATATCCAGAATACCATACTGCAATATCAGGAATGGAAATGTAATGTTTCAAGATGATATGCAGCAGGTCCTCCTCAAGTCAGGGTGGTATGTACTGGGATGCTGAAGGAAAAAGAACTTGGGATAAGGAAATCTGATATGATATACTTGCTTCACCTTGTCTGTTAACTGCATCCCACTGGAGATTGCCAATGGATACAAACATTGTTACTGTTACCAGATCCAACTTTGAAAAACAAAACAGGTAGATTGTAGTGAAATTCATCTGCTATCTCATATGCCAAATGCAGTGAAGATGATGCCCACATCTTCAGCACTGATGAAATATCTGGCTGAATCCCAGGCATGTCTTCTCAGAATGATTTCCTCTATCACTATATCCCCAAAGATTATTTCCAAGTATATGAGCTCTCCAGGATCATCTGATTAAAACTGAGTGCCAGTTCATGCTTCTGGAAATAGATACATTCCTGCCCGTACATATTGACTGTGCAGTGTGCATGTCATCTGACTAGTTCCATTGGATCTCCATGATGATGAAAGACTGTGGCTATCCCTGGCCAGCTCCAGGTCACAGCTGCAGTTCCAAAAGTTCATAGCAGCTCCCATTCCTGCATCTCACTGCATGCCTTGGCCCTGAAGCTGCTGCTTTCAGTCCACCCCTTGCATAGCTCAGCAGGCCCTCCAATTCCAATCCATGTTATAGAAGAGAAGATAAACTAAAGCAATTGTTCTCACTCTCAGTTGGTTTCTCACCAAGCCTAATTTTCTAGCGTTACTTCTAATGAGATTATAGTTGAGAAATATTTCTTAGTCTTCTCAAAATCTGAGGACAGAGGGGGTCTGTTTATGGAGAACTCTACCTACACACACATACACACACACACACACACATACACACACACACACACATACACACACACACACCAGCTGTTCATCTTCCTGACATTTTTTTCATCTGTGCTTTTTGTACTTTTATTTTATCTCCAGCCTCTATATCTGAGAATTAAATAAATCTCCTTTACTTATAATGTAGCTAATCCCTGTAGTTTTGCTATAGCAACAGAATATAGATGAGATACTTTTCAAATTATGATTAATTATATGTTTATGGACATAGAAAGTGGACCATGGCTGACATTTAGATGCAAAACAGAATGTTCTAAGTTGAATGCATATCCATATTTCTATTTAATTGAAAACATACAGATCTGTCAAAACCAAAATATGATTAACTGCACTCTTATGTCCCCTTCTAAGTAAGTTTCATAATGACTATGTATCAAAAAAAAATCATCAGTTTAAATCGCTAACAGTAAAAGACCTCACCAATTGAATTTTTTTTAAAAAACACATATCCAGATATAACTTAATGAACACTGCAATTTAAATTTTACACCCAAGACAATAAACAAATCACCTGAAGCAGAAGTGATCATAGAATGTAAACATATTTTACAAAGGAGGATATGGAAAAAGCTTATGTAAAGATGTTTTAAAATGCCAATCATCAGAAAATGAAAATCAAAACAGTACTGAGAAGCTGCTTTATATTCATTTGAGTGAAAATTATAAAAATAAGGGTAATGATCATTGTTGCCTATGAAAAATTTGTACCTTGTATGCTTTGGGTTGGATTATAAAATGGAACAATCAATATGGAAATGGCTTTGTATTTTCCCCCAAATTAAAAAAAAATGAATAAAATAGTCTATGATCTTTAAGCTCAGGTTCTTTGTCTGTAAACAAAATAATCCAAAGTGGGATCTTGAAATACTATTTGTCTTTCTAGCTTCGTACCATTATTCACAACAGCTAAGTGATGGACATAATCCAAGTTTTTAAATCAGTAACCTCTATGTATCATACAACAGATAGACAACAGAATATTATTTAGATGTGAACAGCATGGAAAGTCTGAAACATGGGTAGTCCCCATGGATGAGCCTGGAGGATGGTATGCTAATTGAAATCACCCAGTAAAGTAAAATAAACCTACACCTATAAAGTTTCTAGAGTGATCTGTTTTTATAGAAAAGTGACGTATAATGTTGATTATTAAGGGGTGGGAAATTTGTGGTGCATGTTGGATGGAAAGGATAGGGAATTACTGTTAAAAGACTAAAGCTTCATTTCCACTAAGTTCTTATTTATCCTATACAATATTGGGTTCCATTATGAAACTTTATGACATATAACCTTCAAATCTGCAGGACAGAAGATAGAGTAACAATGTGACTACTTTCCATACCACTGAACCTTACACTAGATCAGTTGAAAATTTTAAGTTTTATGAAGTTTTTTTTTTGTCTTGTTTTGAGACAGGGTCTCCCTGTAGACCCAGCTGGCTGGAACTAACTAATGTAGAACAGGCTGACCTTGATCTTACAAGGATATGATACTTGCCCCTGCCTCCTAAATTCTTGAATTAAAGGCATTCAAGGCCATGCACATCCTAAGGCTTCATGTTTTATGCTGTGTGATTTTTTCCCCACATTTTCAACCCCGATACCCCTTTTTCAGATCTTATGATTTTTGAATTTAGGAGATATTTTCTTTTATTATAATGACGGCTTCAGACTCTTAAGCCACTGTTTCTTAATTCTTTTCTAATCTTAGTTTGGTGTTGCCAGGAAGTATCTGAGAAACAGAGACAAAGGCTCCTTTCAGAGAATCTGCTTAGAACAGTAACAATGAGTTCTCAATGAGTCTTATTCTTTACCAGGCACCTTGCAATTTTTCTGCGTGTGCGATCTAACTTTCTTTACACAAGACTTCTGGATGATCATTTTTTGGAAACCAAATGAGTGTCACAGATGTTAGCGTGTTTAGAGTACACAATTCTTTGTGGAAATAAACAGGAAAATCTCAGATTTTTCATCACACTTTGCACAGTGGAATAAATTTGCTAAAACTCTAAAATTGAATGTTTGTATCACCACTTTTCTCTCCACATATATTTAAACACAATGTTTTTCCTTCCTCTGAGTGTCAACGAGAATAAAATCCCCCCATTTTATAGCCCTGTCTTCAAACCTTCTATGGTCTCTCTTCTTACACAATAGTTTTAGTTTCTCATCAACTTCATTTCTGTAACTTTTCCTTTTATTTTATGCAAATCACTCCTTCAATTTTCTACTTTCATTAACCTTTCATCTTAAAAATTCCATTTTTCTCCTTACCGAAAGTAAAGATCGGTCCCATTGTCATAAGGTTAGGCTAATCAGGCTCTTTACCTCTAAACAGCTATACTAACATTTCCCTGAATGAATAATTATCCTTTTCCTTTTAATACTTGCCAAGTGTCAGATAATTCTCCTGGCCAAGGCCCTCATTAGCCTCTTTGAATGTTCTTCTGACCCATAATGATAATTTCTGCTATGACTGGACTCATTCCTTCCTATATTCTTTCATTCACTGTATATGGAAATATGGTCCTACTTAAAGTCTTCACATCGCCTCTATTCCTTAATGCCCACATCATCCGTTTAACAGGATAAGTGGGATGATCTGTGACCACCTGATACTTTGTCTCAAGCCTGAGCTCACTTGGAGTTCTTTTCTTCTCACCCCTATATCTCTCCCCTTCCCCTCCCCCTCCTCCAGCGCTGGGGATTAAACACAGAACCTGCATCATGCTAAGCACTCCCCTTACCAACAAGTTCACTGCACGTGAGCTGCATCCACTTTTAGACAGGGTCTCACCAAGTTGCCCAGACCAGCCTTGAACAAGCTGTGCCACTCAGGCAGGCCTGATTCTGTGATCCTACCCCGTCAGATTCTCAAGGAACTGAAAACAGAAGCTTTGGCATTTAGATATAGCTCCTAAATTCAACAAATATATGGAGCTCCTTCCAGCATGTCCACTCTCCAGGCCATTACCTCTGCTCTGAAAATGCTTGCCCTCCCCTGCCTGCCTGCTGGTCTGCAGGTCTGCAGGTCTCACCCAGTAGAGTATTTTCTGAGAAAGCTCTTCTCAAAAGTTCGGAGACCCCACTTCATCTTGAAAATGCACATTCACTGACAGGAGGAAGAGTTTCAGGGTCACTGACAACACAGCCCACTCCACCTACATTTTTCAGTCCACTCAAATTTTGTCCTAGCAGTGACCACGCGAAGCAATGATAGTTTCAAAGTATCTGGATTTGTTGGATGAATGCATCCCACTTCTACTAGGCTATGAACTTGCTGGAAGAGACCGACTGAGTCCCGTTCTCCAGAACATGGCAATTAGGCACATCACTGGTGCTGCTGAGCTGCTGAAATTCTGTAAAATCTAGCAATAACCTCATGGAATCCTCTATTCTGATGTAGTTTTCTGATCTCTCATCGCCTTCTTATCTTGTGTTACCTCCTACCTACTGCAAACTTCTTAAGCAGTACCTGCATGGGCTCAACATTACTCACATTTCACTCCATCTTCTCTTCCTGTCCAGTCCGGAGTGAGGGCAGCTGCCTGCTCCACTCTTGAACTACCCTGGGAGGCTGGTTGAGAAAAACACAAAGCAATCCAGTGAGTTTAGCAACAATTTCTGCTACTTTCTCTAGTGGGGTGCTCCTATCCCAGTGGGCTTGGAGTCAAAGACTACTATTCTACTTCTGTGTTCTAAGTCACAAAGAATGAAAACAGGAACAAGTAAATGGTGAACAAAATATTCAAGTTATAAATTTTTTTCCATCATAGGATTCATTGAGCATTGAGGAGAAAATGTGAATTAAACTGAGTCCAGCTGGAGACAACCTTGAATGAACTGGAGCTACGTGACCTACATCACAGGACCTACCTGACTTATTCATTATGTCACCGGGGAACATTTGACACAAGGAAAGGAGAGTGACTGTCTTCTCCACATACGCTCGGCACCCTATCTCTGCCCCACATCAACATCAGATATCCCATTCTCTCACTTAGTTTCCTCTGTGGCCTTGAAGAGCAAGACCTGTTCTATATGCATGGCAGGGCTTTACAAATAAATACTAATTTATGTGAGTTATATTTCATAAATGAGGAAGTATCTTTTTAATACTTCCTTTAATGAATCTTTTTGAATTTAAGAAAATTAAAATTGAGTGTACATAATATTTTTAGTAAAATAAAAATAAAATACAAAATCTTCCTTTGAAATCAGTAAGTCAGAGAAGTGTCTGCATTTCTGTGCTGATTGCAGCAACATATAGAATAGGTAAGATATGGAATTCTTACTGTTAATCAAAGAATAAAGGGTTAAGCAAAGTACGGTGACCGGTACTATGAAAGACTCTTCAGTCTCTGAATATAGAGAAAAAATAGTGTCATTTGTCAACCAGAATGAACCTACAGGGAAATTATATTAGGGACAACTACCCAGGTATAGAAATTACCAATGTCTCATTTATATGTAAACTATAAAATGTGTAAACTCTTATACTAAGTGAAGTAACACCAGTTCAGTAAAGCAAGCAACGTATGTTCTATCTCATTTGTGGATCTCTGGTCCAAATCCTTGAAAGTGAGTATATATACTGATATAACCAGAGAAGCCGGGAAAATGGAAATGAACAATGGGGGAAAAGGGAAAGAAGGAACTTGAGAATGGGCGATAGTATAAGACAGGTGGTATTAAAGGAGAAAATAGGGAAAATAGAGGGCAATTTAACTGGTAAGTAAGTGGGGAAGGTTACGCAGTTTATAATAGGAGAAATACATAATGCTTAGGTGGTATGAAGAAGCAGTGGGATATGTATTATTTCAAACTCATTTCAAAAAATACACAGAAGAGTACACGTATATAGCCTTCAGCTATACAACAAAAAAACAGAGTGCCAGGCCAGAAAAAACTCCCTTCAGGGTAGTACAAGAGACTACCAAAATAACAAAGGCTAGTGCCACAGCTCTTTATTTCCTATCAAAACTTGCAGGTTAGACTAGACCCTATTGTTGAAGACAGTACAAACTTCAGACACAGGACTTGGAGCAATGGAGCCAGAAGTGATCTTGAAGCTGCCTCCCTGAAGACCCTCTCTCGTAGTATCAGAAAACACTATGTAAATTGCCAAGGGAGAAAATAAATCAATGATTTCATCCAGCTGTAATGTCTATCAACCACACAAACGACTGGTCCAGTGAACTATAGCTATTGACACAGTACTGGCACATTTATCTTGGGGATAATCAACAGCTGTCTAATTGGAATTAAGGCTCATTCAATGGGAGGGAATCCATATTTATGTACCATAAACATAGCCAAATACACATGTCTGGAAAAGTCATAGGTCTACAGAAAAAACTACTTTTCCACATCCCTGGACCAATGTAATCTTACTGTTCTAGTTTGCTTTCATTGCTATAACTAAACAATCTGACCAATAACAACTTAGGGAGGAAAGGATTTATTTGACTCACATCTCCCAGGTCACAATCACTGAGAGAGCCCAAAGTAGGCACTCAGAGCAGGAACCTGGAGGCAGGAGCTGAAGCACAGGCCATGGAGTAATGTTGCTTACTGGCTTGCTCAGCTAGCCCAAGCTCAACCTGCTTTCTTATACAATACTGAACAACCTACCCAGGGGTAGGACAGCCCACAGTGGGCAGGACCCTCTCACAACACTCGTCAATCAAGAAAATATCCACAGACGTAGCCACAGGCCAGTCCAATAGGGGAAACTTCCCAGCTGAGGTTTCTTTAACCCAGGCTTGTCAAGTTGATAACCAAAACTACCCAGCAAATTTACTTTATTCTAAAGATGCACCTTCACATTGACAGACAAGTGTACTTTCCACTCTCATCAAAGAAGCTTTCTGTTTTACAACAGATGGAGACTATTATACAGTTCCAGAACTGGCCAAATGTAGATATTAAGTGTCTCTGAGACACCTTACCCTTAGTCACACATCTTCAATGTAGCCTCTGCATTTAGAATGAAGATATTTCTTAACTGTTACCAGAGACATTTCCTTATGTACAGATGGCGATTAACACAAAAACCCACAATTGGCTAATGTGAAGATGACAAGAGACCACAGAGAGTTTATGCATGACTAAGACATCTATTTTCAACCTCTGCTTCACAAGGTTCAGAGATCGTTGTAGAAGAAGGAAAGGAAAGATAGAAAGAGCCAGAGGGGGTAGATGACCAACAAGCAAACAAAGTCTTCCAGACAGCTGATCTGTTACTCATATAACTTAGTAATGGTGATAGCACACAAAATTCCTATGCAGGCTCAAACCAGACAAAAACCCATCATAGACAAGGAGAAGAGAGTAAGAAATTCCAACCCAACCTAAGGAATTTTTGACAATTGATGATCTCTGGGAAGGGAATGGCAATGTCTTACAGGAAGGGGACTCTTAGTAGGCCCAGTGAATGAACAGGTACCGAAAGACATTTAGGGATACAAATCTGACTCTCTAGGTAATAATATATGTATGTATGTATGTATGTATATATATATATATATAGAGAGAGAGAGAGAGAGATGTGTGTGTGTGTGCATGTGTGTGTGAGTGTATGAGTGTATATTAAGTTGGGGTGGAGGAAGGTGTGGAGAAGGGTGAGGATCTAAGTACCATCATACTATATTATATGATAATCACAAAAAATCAATTTAAAAAGTATATTTTACAAAATCCGTGTGAACTAATAGGAACAGAGAATAGTCGAGAGCAGGCACAGCACTTGAGTATTTTGATCAAGGGTACAGAATAGTTGTTAATTGGGGCATGAATGTAAGCAATCTCGTGTATAACATAAGAAGATGACTATGTGAGGCAACCACACGTTACAGAGACTGATGAAACCATCCCTTAATATCCACATATCTTAAAAGTTGATGGTATACACCTAAGAAACATAGAGTTTTATTAGTTAATACAGTTGTATTTAAAGTCACATATGATAGCTTCATTTGGCATAAAGAACTAATACAATATTGAACCTTTGACAGAAGATGTAGTTAAAATCTACTTTGCTCTTAGACTTTTGGTAGTTTTATCAATTCTGGAACATTTTTATGCTCTCTCAAGGAAACCAGACATATTTTACATTATTTTCTCCTCTTTTTGATGGAATCCATTGCTACTTCTTCTGTAATAAGCTTTTTCCCTAAGAATATGTTACGATTTTGGAATATGGAATATGTGTCTTTTCATTGTGACACGGTATTTACACATGTCCTTTTGATCTTAAATTCTTTAGGTCATCTTAATAGACCATAATATCTGTCTCCTCTAAATACATTTTTTGTACACCAAGGTAAACTTAAAGGGATCTTGATTGCTGACTCAAAGTGTATTTATCATCTCTTTTAAGTGTATCTAATTTTTATTTTTTAATTTTGGGAATATCTTAGGTGAATTTAATCATTTCATTATTCCATCCCTCATCCCTTCCACACCTGCTCCAACTCCTCCCTTGCTACCTCTCAGTTCCCTCTCAATTTCTTGTGCCCCTGTGTATCTGTGTTTAAGGTTGCCCACTTGGAATTAAATAACCTCTCAGGGAGTTAGTTCCTGGAGAAAAATGATTCAACCTCCCTCAGCACCTATAGATTTATTGTAGCTCTTCCTTTTGAGGTGACCACTTGAAGTTTCTCCCGTGCACCTTGGTATGTGAACTGGTTTTGTCATTACAAGCAGATATTGTTAGGCTACCGTACTGTGGAGGTTTCACTAGTATAGCTTACATATCATGTCTAAAATGCCTTAAGTGGTAGCAGATGTTTTGTCCCTCTGACTTTTATATTCTTATCTCCCCCTCTTCCTTCTACCGTTCCCTAAGGTTTAAGTGGAAAGATTGCATTGTGGATGTGTCAATCAGGGCTGGGAACCTCAACAATAACTTATTTTCTGTGTTTGACCAGATATCCTGTGTTCAGCTATATTGTCTTACCTTCAAGTTCTGAGAAGCACAGCAATAGCATGTATTATCGGGGGAGTCTCTTGGACATCCCTGACCAACAACTGGAAGGAAGGTCTCCCTTGACTGGCATTGTGAATTTGGTTATATAGCCTTCAGCTATTTTGCTTGCTGGTTTGAAGTATAATTTTTCATATTTTTAAAAAATCGTGAAACATTTTCTAAAGGTAGTCATCATACTTCAAAATATTAAAAATAATCAAAGATAAATAAGTTGGCAGAATTATCAATTTCTAATTTCCTTTGCCATAAATTAGCTATGCAGCAAAATATATTTAAGTGGCAAATGAACATTTTTGAAAATTTCTAACCTGTCACAATATTTACAAAACATGATTGTAATAGTCTCTCTCTCTTCCTTCTCCCCCAATTAAACCAAGGAGTTAATGAAATGCTTTCTAGGTA
This sequence comes from Eospalax fontanierii, assembly GCA_035773235.1. Classification (NCBI taxonomy): domain Eukaryota; kingdom Metazoa; phylum Chordata; class Mammalia; order Rodentia; family Spalacidae; genus Eospalax; species Eospalax fontanierii. Next base: position 27,422,530 of record CM069539.1, on the reverse strand, counting down.
AGGTTAAAAGCTCCTGGGATTAATACTCAAAGGAAGACCAAGTTTCTTTAAATTCTCTTGTGCTGTCAATTATTGCAGTTCCTTCAGGCAAACAGATTAGGCCAGGGGCTAAGGACACTAGCTATGTAACCTTCTTCATAAAAGTGACCTGAAGAAAGTGGAATTCAGAATTCCTACTTTCAGACTTCAGGACGGACAATCAACAAGTACAGTACCTTCCTCTGACTCAGCAGCATGAATGTGTGCTCTCTCTTCTTGGGAAAGATGAGTGTTTGGGATTATAAATGGGGTTGTCCTGTACCTTGTATGAGGGAAATTTGAGAATAGCAGAGTGGCTGAAGGCACCATATTGTATATGCACATGTGGAATAATAGAGCTTTACCTATTTCAAATCATCTCTTACCTATATCTGAGACTCATGATGTAGGTATTACATGTATACACACAAATGTACACAAATGTGTACACATCCCTCCAAATCACACCATTCGTGTTGTGTGAAAATTTTAAGGAAGGGGCATATCAACCACATATGTGTCTTGATGTAAATTAACACTGGCTATTTTTTAAAAGAACATGGAGAGGTTCAAAGCAGCAACCTCAAAAATGTTTTATTTACAAACCGTATGAAACAAAAAGGGTACAAATAGATCTGGAATTTAAACCACAAAACGTTATCGACACTTTAAAAGATAAAATGTGATAGTTTGCTGGACCAGTCATTGTTTATTGGGTTTTACAGCTGGGTATGGTCATTGATTGTGTTTCTCCCTCGGCTACTTGTATAATATCCTCTGATACCACAAGAGTTAGATTTCAGGGAGGAAGCTTCAAGGTCACCTTCAGCTTGATTGCTCCAAGCTGTGTCTGAAATTTGGTCTGTTTTCAGCAATAAGGTTTTACCTTCTAGTTCTGGGAAGCAACAGGGCTGTGTGCTCTTCTGGGTGGGGAGCAGTGGGCGGGACAGTGGAGGGAGGAAAGGCTTTAAGTACCAACAAACTATATTGTAAGAAGTTTGCAAAATTTCAATAAAAAAGAATGAAAAGATTTTTCAAAAGTAAAGAAGACTTACTGTCTCTATGAGAAGAAAGGCTATATTCAATAGCTTAGGTTCATCTACAAGCAGAAGAATATATTGTTGTGTATTATACTGCCCTTAACTCTATTCATGATAATTAAAATTTCACCTACAACAAATGCACTGTCCTTCTATGTTATCTCTTCAACCTGGTGGGCAACAAAAAATCTTAGTATTTCATATGATGCAAACAAGATTTGCCTCTTCTTTAGACTCCAGCATCTAATTCTGGAATGGATCTGTGTTAAACAGAAGTGGGGCTGGAAAAGTCTCCTTTCTAATTCTCATAGTTTGAAGAATATTTCTCTTTCTTTTTTTTTTTTTTCCTCCTGATTGCAAGTATTGCAGAGTGAGCTTTCAGATACAAGAGAGGGACACCCTTGGCACTTACTCAGCTCTCAGAAAGCCTAACTGACTGTGCTGGGAGCTATGGAATGTTGTTTCCTTTCCTCCTGCAGCAGAATTAAAGAGCTTCAGGGAAGTTTAGATTTCAAGTTTAAAATCTTAGGTATTACTGTTGCTATAATAATTCTGTTGTAAACACTCCAAATTCTGAATCTTACTGCCCTAAATCCTAGATCTTGAATATAATGTGATTGGAAAAAAAAAATCTTAAATAAATTTACTCGTTGACATTTTATACGTGTATATAATATATTCTGAGTTTGCTCACTTCCTGCTCTTCCTAATCTTTCTATCCATGTCACTCCCCTTTCCTCCCTTTCTACATTTATGTTTTTTTATTCTCTACAGAACCATAAAGGACCATTAAGAGTGAATAGAAAGGAAGGGAAGATCGGAGACCAGTCCTGTGAGTGTCTCTTCTGGGTGAGACTGTTAACGAGGGCTATCAGCAGTCAAGAGAGGCAACACTGGAAGCTACTGCTTCTAGAGCACAGGAATATAACCTTCACAGGAATCTCCCCTCTGTAAGCAAAAATATCTTTTTCTTTTTCATTCCAGGGATTTAAACATCTAATTTGCATGCATATTAAATCTTAACAAAAATTCATTTCTCCAGACACACAGGAGTTGATCACCATAAACATGAGAAATCACACTCTGGTGACTGAATTCACCCTGCTGGGCATCCCTGAGACAGAGGGTCTGGAGAAAGTCCTTCTCTTTCTGTTCTCATCGCTGTATGGATGCGCCCTCCTGGGAAACGTGCTCATTCTCACTGCAGTCGTCACCTCCCCAAGGCTCCACATTCCCATGTACTTTTTCTTGGCAAACCTCTCCATCTTTGACTTGGGTTTCTGTTCCACCACAGTTCCCAAGATGCTGTCATATCTGTCAGGACAGAGTCGGGAGATTTCTTTTCAGGGCTGCACTGTCCAGCTCTTCTTCTACCATTGTCTGGGCTCTACTGAGTGCTTCCTCTACACCGTGATGGCCTATGACCGCTTTGTGGCCATATGCTTTCCTTTGAGATACATGGTCATCATGAACCACAGAGTGTGCTCTGTCTTGGCCACAGGGACCTGGATGGGTGGCTGTGTGCACGCCACTATCCTGACCTCCCTCACCTTCCAGTTGCCCTACTGTGGCCCCAGCGAGGTGGGCTACTACTTCTGTGATATGCCCGCAATGTTACTTCTAGCCTGTGAGGACTCGTCTCTAGCACAGAGGGTAGGTTTTACAAATGTTGGTCTTTTGTCTCTCATTTGCTTTTTTTCTCATCCTCGTGTCCTACACCCAAATTGGGATCTCCATCTCAAAGATCCGTTCAACTGAAGGCAGACAGCGGGCATTCTCCACCTGCAGCGCCCACCTCACTGCCATAGTCTGTGCTTATGGGCCTGTCATCATCATCTACCTTCAGCCCAACCCTAGCCTGTTGCTTGGTGCTGTCATTCAGATTTTGAACAATCTTGTAAGTCCCATGCTGAACCCAATGATCTACAGCCTGAGGAATAAGGATGTGAAATCAGCCTTAGGGCATATATTTATTAAGAGAAGCCTTGCTCTGAAAAATAAATAAGACCCTCTAGAATTTTTGCTAGAGAAACTTTGACTCACCATTTCATAGAACAAATTCTCAGCTGCAGCTTCTAAGGCATGTTGAAGTAAAATGTGCATTATAGAAAATTTCCACAGCCTTCATTATTTGAAGATACTCATTATTTTCATTATTTTCTGTGTTTTATACTGAAATACAAGTGATAATGGTTCTTTAAAATTCTTGTGTTAATTTTTATGTTGGGTGAACTCTCTCCAATCACCTCTATCCATCCAAATATTTAGTACTGCAAGTCTTCAAATAGGTTAAGAGACACAGTAACACGTTCAGGATCTCAGTTTAAAGTGTACTTATATACCTCTGGAGTGAAGGATATATGCAAGCAAAATGTTTAAGAAAGGCTCTTAATATAGGAAATCACAATTTTATATCTTTTTTATACCTGAATGTAAGCTCTAATTTTCTTCCAGCAACTGCTAAATTCAAAGTACTACAAGTTATATTTAGGGGAAGCTCTTTGTGCCATTTAGGCCTATGTGACATCAATACTGCTGGTGGTATGCATTTTCCTAGGTATATTATTTCATTCTTATTAAGCCCCTGGAAATGAACAAGCCAGGATAACTTATCATTAGAGCTCCAGGAACCTCAGCTTTGTAAAAGTTGGCTAAAAATATGGCCAAAGGCTAGACTAATAAGGCCTCAATACATTTCTCTGTTTTTAAAACATAGACCTTTGGCATATATATATATATATATATATATATATATATATATATATACATATATATATATGCTTTTGAACTATGCAGCTGTAGTAAATTTGATTTTCCATGGGAAAACATGTGTTCTTCTTTCTTTACTCTCCATTCTTCATAATTCCAAGGGTAAAATATGGATACGTTTTATTTACAGAACATATGTTACATTTCAAATGAGTATATTCTGGTTTTCTGAGTTTTGCTTTCCTTGTATTTTTATCTTATCTACCAGCTTTCCAGGGAATTTCTTAGAAGTCATATTAATCTATTTTTTGAAAGAAGGATCAAATTATAGATTGGAATTTAAAGAAAGAAAAATTGTAGCCCTTTTTTCTAAAAGCAACATAATACTTCATAATTTAATGATCAGTTGTATCTTTTGCTTTAAGTTTATGCCTAAGGCCAACACAGATGATTGAGAACCATTTCTGGAACTATAAATTAGAAAAATATTTAAAGGCTTTAAAGGCCAAATGGCAGTGCACACCAATAACTTGGGTGCTGTGATGTGCTGTCTTTCAGTCTCTAATATGAGATATTTTATCACACAAGCAGTCACTTTTGCTACAAATCTATGAACACATATCTAACTTAAAGAAAACTCAAATATTTCCAAACAAGGCTAATTGGTTTGAACTTTTTAAATGTCCTGTTAAAGAATACACTTAACTAACAGCTTTATATTTCCTCCTAACTTCTACATAAGCATCCACCCATGTGTGTGTGTGTGTGTCTTGTGCTGTGTGCCTTGACAAGCAGAGGACAACTCCCATAAATTGGTTCTCTCCTTCCATATGTGGGTCCTGAGGATCAAAGTCTGGTCATCAAATTGGACATCAGGCTGAACAATCTCATCGGCCAATCTTCTACTCTTTAAATACAGGCATGCATGCCCATACACACACACACACACACACACACACACACACACACACACACACACACACCTTGGCTTTAAATGTTTACTACTTGTCACTCCCTAGCAAAAGACTAATACTAAAAATTAAAATTTAAAGTTACACTGGTTTTGAAAATCTCTGAATTTTACCTCAAAATTCTCCAGTAATGTGTATTAAAATGTAATCCTGGCTACTCCTGTCTTTTGTCTATGTCAACAGTTTGGTTTTCCAGTCTCAAGATTAGAGACTAAGACCCCAGACTCCAATATTTTTTTAGTTCAGGAACAAAGCAACCTCCTTACAGTTTATCATAGCAATAAAAATATCACTTGAAATCATGTGTGTTTGTTGTGAGGAAATGTATCTGTTGAGCTAGTATTTTCATTTTTATTAACATAAAATGAACACTCTAAACTGAAAGCTACAAAAGAAACAAATATAGCTTTTTATTATGTTAAAATCTACATGGAGACTTCATAATATTCACTTGAAAAATCTAGACAGAAATATAATATCTGTGAAAAACTGAAAAAATTGAATATAGCTTCAGACTTATAGAAAAGTTGAACATTTGAATGCTAAAATGATTCATATGACCTTTCCTCAGCTGACAAAATGATATCATTGCATTTGACTTATTCTGTACATCCTTTCTTTTTTAATTTATTTATTTTTATCTTTTATGTGTATGAGTGTTCTGCCGGGATGTAAGTGCATTCCTCCTGTGGAACTGCACAAAATGTTACAGAAAGGGAAACAGCTAAGGTCTTTCCTTTCAAAGAGTTTAGGTGGCTTGAAATTTAACAGCAGAGGGCTGTGTGACTGACTCATGCTCCCCCCTCAGCTGGTCAGTATTTGTGCACTTGCATAGTGACCTGAATATGGTGACTTCCAGTAATTTGTAGATAAACTTTTTCAGAAAATTTTCTTGGAGCTGAGTTCTGCAGGGTAATTCATCCATCCTCCAGGGGTGAACAGGGAAAGTCACCTTCTGAGCAGATGCAGTAACCGGCCCAAGGGCTGCTGCAAAGAAGACATGTGTGAAGAATACAAACAGGGGTCTGTGAACTCCATGAGACACAAAGCTTGAGAGTCAAGAAAGCAGGTCCCATTGATCATTTGAGAATATGGTTTGTCTATTATAAGACTGAGGACCTTTTACCACAGTTTGTTCAGCACCAAGTTTTATTATATCTGAGCAGAGAGGAAAATACTCAGAGATGACTCTAGCTACAGTAGAAAGAGGTGGGCAGACTATTCAATGACAAACATCTCAAAATAGAAAAATTTTGAAATATTTGGTCAAGAAGAAAGGAGCTAAAATTAGAAGTCATAAAAACCCTGTAGACAAAGTATGTGGGTAAATCTCAGTTTTAGACTAATCTGATATGATCAGTAAATATTGTCTTTTTTTATTTTTAACATTATCTCAATGCACACTAAGAGTCATAATTCAGTTCTCATTAGCAGGAGAGACTCTCTGAAACCTCAGAAGTTATCCTCTGAGAAGACCCTGGGGATTAGAATGAACTGAAGAGAGTAGCAAGTGAGAATGGGAATAATTGATCTCCACTCTGTGTCATTAGGGCCTTTCATCGCAAATGAGTTCTGTGCAGTAAACATAGTGTGCAAATGACTTAATGGACGCTACACCTAAAGATCTAGGTAGTCCCAGTAACTTTGTTTTCCCAAGAAATTACTCTAATTTTCTCCCTATATCTGTAGTTCAGATAATCAGCCTCACTAGCCTCATTCTTAGGCATAAACTTTTCTTTCCACTTGAAAGAAATTTAAAAATAAATGAATGTTACAAAACCATCACATAATAAGTAACAGAGAATCTATTAGTAAAGGAGTCAAAACCCCTCAGGTGAGATGGCACCACTGAACATTTATGAGAGCACTATTTCAAACATCCCACTGCAAATGGGCAGATTTATATGGAGATCAGAATAAGCTGTATGTATTTCTAATATTTTCATTCTTTCTGCTTGCCATGAGAAATGACCATTCATGTATTTGTTTGCATTTCCTTCAAATTGTTTGCTTTTTGATGTTATTATTGTTCATGTGATAAGATTTTAATAATAATCCACACATTTGCTTTATAAAGAGTATGCATTTAAGCACAGTGAATCTTTAATATAGTCTCAGTTTTATTTCTTCCATTGCAGAGTCAACTCGGTATTGATTTAGAAGAGTCTCACAAAATTATCAAAAGGGTCTCAATTTCATATATTATTTCTTTCTTATTTACATATGTATATATGTTCTCATTAGGACATACTGGTGTTCTGAATCTGAATTATTAAATCATGTTCCTAGTCAATGAAAGTAAGTATGCACTTCCATCCGAGTTGGAATGGCTAAGTGGTATCCAGTCGTTCATTCAGCAAGTCTCCATTGGAAGCATCCTAGGCAATTGGAACTGTCCTTTGGATACAGCAGTAAACAAGATGAATGCAATCCTAACTAGGAAAATTTTCAGTGTCTAGAAAAATCCTTGTAGAACAAACGTACTGATCAGCCAGATGTCATGGCTTGTGGGTTCTACTACCAATATCCAGCAATAAGCACTACAGATGTCATCCAGGCTATCTGACCACAAAAGCTGAGATTTGGCTCTTGATGATTTGGATTTTGTTTGTCAGCCTAGAAGAGACACACAGTCATCACATTTCACTACACACTACTTTAACTGTGCTAGGATTGGTTTTCCTTTATCTCTTGTATCTCATTCATAATTATTTTAAGGGAAGATTTGATGTATTAATTAGTTTTGTTTTGTATAATGGATTCAAAAGATGAAAAGCACTGTCATCAAACATCAGGGACTTTGAAGTCAACTGTTTCTGAACTCTACCTTTCGTTACTGAATAATAAAGCATACTCTTATTATTTGAAGTCTTTCATTCTCAAAGCATTTTTTTGTCATTACTGTTTTGATGGGTTTGTTTTTTTGTTTTTTTGGTTTTTTGTTTATTTGAGACAGAGTCTTTCTGTTGCCCCAGCTAACCTAGAACTCTCAAGACCAGGCTGGTCTTGAACTCACAGAGATTCCCTTGGCTCTGCCTTCTAAGTACTAGGATTAAATGGTATGCCCCCATACACCACTACATCCAGAAAGTTATTTCTAGAGATGGGTAAATCCACTTTATAGTACTTTCAGAAAAAGTAAATAAATCTACATATGTGCAAACGTTATCATGTTACCTAAAAAGTCGTTTAAGCTGAATTAGCTAATAGTTTGTAAAATAAGAAATATGAAATGCTGGTAGGGAGAAAAGCAGATCAGGTACATTCTAAGCAGAACAGAAGTCGAAAAGAGTCTTGAGTTGACCCAGAAAGGAGTAATATCATGATCATAGATCCTTTTTATCTTTACCCAGAAAAAAAGTGACTGCCATTTATAGGGACAAAAAACATGTCCCCAGCTATTTTATATCACTGCAGATTACTTTCCCAGGAAAAGCACAAAGGATAATATTAGTTAGAGGTTTAATTTTGAGACACTGGTAAAAACAGAAAAACAACAAAAATAGAAAATCTGATAAGCAAATATTACATACAATGTGCTCATTGATCTAAGAGGGGAAAATATGGGGTTGATGCTAAAAGGCGATAACTTTAAAAATCCATTGCCACCTTCATATTTCATTACTAAAGACTTAAGCTAAACTTTGAAACACCCTTCTCAAGGATCTTTTCACTTCTTTGTTCCTTAGTGAATAGATTAAGGAGTTCAGCATGGGTGAGACAATATTATTTAATATTTGTACAACGGCACCAAGCAGAGGGTTGGGTGTACGCTGCAGATAGATGATGATAACAGGTCCGTAGGCACAGAGGATGGCAGTGAGGTGGGCACTGCAGATGGAGAATGCTTTCTGCCTGCCCTCTGCTGAACGGATTCTCAGAATGGCAACCCCAATGTGAGCATAGGAGACACAGACACTGAAGAGAAGCATCAGAGCCAGAAACCCAACATTAATGGAACCTACTCTCTGAGCCAGCCTATTGTCCGTACAAGACAGGGGTAAAACAGCGGGAATGTCACAGAAGAAGTGATGCACATGATTGGGCCCACAGTAGGTTAACTGAAAAGTAAAGGATGTCAAGATGCTGGCATGAAGACATCCCACTAACCAGGCTGCTGTGACCAAGCTCACACATAGTCCAGGTTTCATGATGAGCATGTATCTCAGTGGGTGACAGATGGCAACATAACAATCATAAGCCATCACAGAGTAGAGGCATCCTTCAGTAGAACCCAGAAAATGATAAAAGAAGAGCTGGGTGGCACATCCTTTGTAAGAGATGGCTCGGCTCTTCCCAGAGAGATAAAGCAGCATCTTGGGACAGGTTACTGATGGGAACAGCATGTCAAAAATGGATAGAAGTCCCAAGAAGAAATACATGGGAGTATGGAGGGCAGAGGAAGAAATGATTGCTGTGAAGATGAACAAATTTCCAAGCAGGGTGAAGAAGTAGATGAACAAGAACACCACAAAGAGAAGAGTCTCCAGACCTTCTGTCTCTGGTATCGCCAGTAAAACAAACTCCTTCAGCAATGTGTAATTTCCCATAATCCTGGAAGCCTGTTCTGCACCCGCCCCCAGTAAAAGAAACAATGTGAATATATTAATGTAGAAGCTGATTTTAATAGACACATTACTAACATATTCAATGTCTTAATATTTTTTAAAATGAATTTTGTGTTGAAAATAACAATTGAGAATTCTTTCAACCATTTATTCCCTAGGAAAACATAATAGGAATAATATGATTTTTGTCTATAAATGTATTTCCTCCCAAATACAACTGGAAATCTAAGTAGTACATTAACATGCTCAGATAATGGATGGGCTAAGAACGCAAAGATTGCAATGTCAAACAAACTAGCATAATTTATATAATTCCCATTATTCATGCCTCAAAATGAATGCAGAATGAGAATCCAATCTGAAGATTGTTCCTCCTCATTCATGTTACAGAATTACTAGTTTCTCAGTCACATTACCCAATACGTTAATATATTCTTCAATGTTCAGCTTGGGTACTTTCACCACTAATATGAGTTATGGGTCATCATAGTGTGCAGTATTATTATCATTCTAATTCTCTCTCTTTCTTTCTCGCTCTCATCTATCTATTCCTTGGTTGTAATATTTTCTAATATGACATTGTTCATTTGCATTAAAATAAGCTAATAATGGAAAATTTTTATTATTTTTATGATTTTAAATAGTGTAGAATGTAGCAAGTTTGTTGTGTTTTATAGTTTGTAGATTTTAATAAAGTTATGTGGTCCCTGGCTGGCATAAGTGTTCCAGATTAACCATCTCCCTACAAACACATTTTGAGAGTTCTTAAGACAATTGCATTTAGTCTCAATGAGCAGAGAAGGCAAATAGGATAAGTGCTACTAAGATCTTTCAACACAATCCAGGAAAATAAAATTGATGAAAAAGTACAGATGAGATTGTAATATAATAATGGTATTAAAAATTCTATGAAAAAATATTGGAAGCAATTAGAAGATCATGATGATATGGAAAAATATTATTGAAAGATTTAATGCTTAACGTGTAGTAGATATTCTTTAATGCTTGTTATTTGTGAACTCAGATAACATTTCTCACCACAAATTCATGTGAAAAAACAAGCATAATATTGTTTATGATATACCTTGATATGATAGAGAATTTTACTGATGCCTGAGGTACCAGAGACAATAGAAAAAAGGAGGAAAAATGGGATTTTTAAGTGACAGATTTGCTTCTTAATGTTGACTTGATCTTGTATATCAATTTTTTTACTTTGCTTTAGTTTTAATGTATTATCTATGTAACAAGGATAATATTACATGTTACTAGTTGTTTGTAGAATAAAAGCAGAAATGTCGATTACTCCATGCTAGGCAAGAAGAAAACACACTGGCTTAATATTGGCATGTAAATAACATGGACTAGGAAGATGTGCTTAGGAAATACTCTTGATCTCCACAAAAGATGGTTGGATTCTGTTTAGGTGCATCTATAGTAAGTTATGAAAAGCTTAGAAATGATGCGCTGATGCCTACTACCTCTATCACAACCAACATGTGAGCATTCAAGATTACACTTCAAATCAAAGGAAACCTAGGAATCGCACCATTGAAGCCTGAGGCATTGTTTGTACCATTTTGAGACATTTTCCCCCTACAAATTCAAGTGTCATTTTAAAAGTGAAAAATACTAGATATCTCATCATTTCTACCCCCAACACTATACAGGTTAATAGTCATCACATACATGGAAAAAAATGGTATTTCACATAGTAACTTAGAATGGAGCCATAATATACTGGTACATTTTCCTAGAAGGCAGGACTCAAAATTCAAACATTTTTTAGGTGAGACATAACATGACATACTCAAAATAGAATTCTAAAGAGTATTTTTTTAAATCGTATTTATGTTCCTGTGTATGGGGTGATTCTATTTGCATGTGTTTGCCTATATGTGGACTCATGCGGCCAGGAATCAACTCTCCATATCGTCTATCTCTCTCCATTGTAGTTTTGAGACAAGGTCTCTACCTGAATGTGGAGCTTGCCAGTTTGCCTGGAATGGCTAGCCATCAAGACTGCAGGATCTGCATGTTACTAAATCTTCCCTTTCATCCTATTGTGATGGGGTTATAGGTATAAACTGCCATATCTAGCTTTTCGATGGATGCTGAGGATCCAAACCCTGATACTTATACTCAAACATCAAGCACTTTACCCACTAACCTATCTCCCTAGCTAGCCTAGACTTTCTTTTTTAATCAGTACTTGGAATAAATAGAAATCAAGATCATATCCATGATAGCAAATTATGCACCCCCAGTCATGTTCCCATTCTAATTCTGATTTTTGATGTCTTATTTATATGTTAAGTATTTGTACATTTTTTACTCCTTTTGTCTTGACTTTCTTCCATCCCTAATGTTTCTCTTCCCAAAATGCTAGAATTTGGACTTGGGTTCTCATCTATACAAGGGGGGAGATTGTATACCAAAAGTCTCCACCCATAGTCCACTGATAAAATTTATAATTGCAAGTTGGACTTAAAGGAGTATCATTACTAATAAGGCAGGACAATGGGAGTAGCAAAAAAGTTTACATCACACCATTGAGATGTCATAATCTTCCCTCAACTGTTTTTCATTTGTGTCCTATAACTGTGGTTTTTGACACACACTGCTAGGATTTGATTACATTTGTGCTTGTTTTGTAGTAGACAGTCCAGTAAATGTTTTTCACTAGGTGAATTAACCTTTGCTTATAGAGTTGCTATAATGGCTTAACATTATGACACTATTAACATTTAGGTTCATAAGATGCTGCTGCACAGTGGTGTCTCATTGTTATGGCTTTTGTGCAAGTCCCTTGCTGAAGCCTGTGGGAAGCTGCCTACATTGAAATGAGACTGTACGTTTTAAGTACAAATGAGATAACTCGGGGGAGGGGTAAACTTGGGAATAAAGGACTAGAAGAAAAACCTTCTCAGATACTGCATTTTAGATAGCGAGAAGGAAAGGGAGTCTCTTTTGAAGAAATGCATTCACTTCTCCAAGAATTAGGAAGAAAATCCAGAGAATGACTTTTATCTACCTCTGAAAAAGATCCTTTCTCCCTTTGATGGAACATATTCAACTAAATTTTATAAGAAAACTGTTCTGTGGTACTATGGAACATGAGATATGATTAATTAGCAATAAACAATGACTCATTAAAAGATGATATTCTCCCTGCTGTGAGGCACTGAGTGAGGCAAAAGATCGTTCATTGGCAGCCATCACATCAAAGAAGAAGGAAGCACTGAGCAGTGGTATTTCTAACAATACTTACACCTGGACAAGTGTTTAAACTACAACTTGAGGATAGAGAGAAGCTTTGAGCACTTACTTGGTAAGCCGATCATAATGGCTCAATAGGAGAGGTCATTTTTTACTCCTTTTGTCTTGACTTTCTTCCATCCCTAATGTTTCTCTTCCCAAAATGCTAGAATTTGGACTTGGGTTCTCAACCTACAGACCATAAGTGGTTTCTTTTTCTTTCATAATCACCCAGAGAGAGGTATGCTGTATCTTAGGTGATGAGATGCTGTTCATTAAGCAAAAGTAAAATTACCCCGTTCCATTTTCATATTTTAAATGCTGACATGGTCCCTCTACAACCTCATTTATGTTAGAAAATAAGACACAGGAGCCCTCTGAGAACAGGGAGCAATTAAATACTGGGTGTGGATACAATTTTAGTTACAAAGTTGAGTGCTGTTAACAGAGAAAGACAAAGCAGAGATCACCCATTCTCCTCTTCCGGGTAAATGCCTCATTGATCCTTTTGCTCCCTAGGAACCTCATGCATTTATACGACAAATCTGTCATTTTTACAAATTCTGGCATTCCCTTCTCTCTTATCACAACTATCAAGACCATAGCAGCTCCCGGGTAGACTAGACAATGCCAGACTAAAAAGCTAGAGACTTGGTTTCACTGGGGATTCTTTTCAGGATCAAAAGCACATGGGAATTAGTAGTGAGGCACATTTAGGAAGGAGAAACCACAAGAGATGGTTGTATGGAAATCACTGATCTGAATAATCTCCATGAGTCATGCACCAAATACCAATGGTTCTGTCAGTGAGCACCATGTAGAAAACTTCAATAATGTAGTACTAGAAGATGATCATGGAACTGAAAAACTCCTACTGCCTAGTGATGCACTACCTGTCAGAAGGCCATATCCCAACCCATCACATCTTCACAGTAATGCCCATGTAAAGAAGCCTACTGCACTGCCGGCCATGCATAAGTATAGCATATGAGGAACACTCATTTGATATTGGCAATAATAATTACATTATTGGTTTATGAATTTACTATACTTTCTGTCACTGTTTTAGGGCATACTTCTATTTATATAGAAGAAGCTTACTGTAAGACACTATTGCATGTTATGTCAGCAACTAACTTCATTTACCTTGTACTACCAAACTCCTGACTGCATCAAGAGCTCCTCAAGATGATTGATGTGCACCATTTGTGCAGGTGTAAGAAAATCATACAAAAATCACTGCCATATGTCTTAGAGCATATCTATGTTTAAGAAACATACGGCAATATTCTGTTTTCTTTAAATACTTTTCCTTACCGATATTTTCTTGTTTCCTTATTTGTTGGTTATTGAACTTTTCTTTCCCTGACAATATTGTATTTTTATGACATGTTGCTATAATGTCGATGTGTTCAACCTTTTCTTTCATAAAGAAATCTAATAAATACATGCTGAACAAAAGATATCCATAAAGTCTCTGATTATTTGGCTCATTGATTCATTAATATGCCACAGAGTGAATTTATCCATACTGTGTGAACACATACATAAAACGTCTCATACTTCAAGTTCAGAGGTTTCCATGTAATCATCCTTCAGATAACCAGAATCATATGTGTGTTCCCTGATTTCTCTAGATCCAAGGATTTCTGTTTGTGTTGGACAACAAGTCCTAGACTTTGATTGTACCATACCAGAGGAAAAACTCCATTCCTCTCACCAGTTTCAGCCCTCTGTGTCTATATAGAAAAGAACATCATTCCTTTTTACAATTATCTTGGCATATATAAACATTATGTTAATATTACTGTTAAAAGAGTATTGTGATTTACAAGGTGCTTTACTATGTACTATTTTTATGGTCCTACATGAATAAAGTTTAAGATATGTTTTGATCCATGATTCATTTAAATAATACAACAGAGTGTTATTTAATGCCCTTATCATGATTTTACACATGACGGAACATACAGCTCTAGAGGGAAAATATTTGCCATAACACATACATTGAAAAGAGCAAATTCAGACTGAGCCTTCCATTGACATAATATATTGTTTGCAAAGCTCTCTACAGAGAGAACATTTCCCAGTGTAGAAGTCTATCAAGTACCTATTGGTTAAAAGAATGAATTCGTGATTCTCCATAAAATTTTTCATTAATTCATTAAATATTTTATATGAAAGAGGCAAATGTACTTGCATCCAGCCACAATATATATAGAATCTCCCTGTAGCCAAATATGACCTGGACATCACTGTGTAGACCAGGTTGGTCTTGATCTCACAGAGGTCTGACTGCCTTTGCTTCTGCACCCTGGGTGCTGGGACTAAAGGCATGACCCAACATGTCTCTCCATTTAAACTTTAAGTATAAGTGCATTTATATATTGTAGGAAGATTCGGCAACAGTAGGTTTCCATGTGACTTATTTCAAAGGTCTCTAGTGTCTGTCATCCCTTTCCCCATTGCCCCTTCTGCCTTGCCCATCCATATCCCACCCCATGATTGCCATATTCTCCTTTATACCACAGTTTCAAAATCGGAACTGGATGAATTTCTAGAAATGCATGACCCTCCAAAATTAATTCATGGTAAAATAAATAATTTAAACAGAACTAGAACCAGCCATGACAATGAAACAATAAAATGGTCAAAAACCTTAAGATCAATTATATTCACTGCAGAATTCTTTTAGATTTTTCAGAGAAGAAAACCATTTCTGTTCAAATTATTCTATAAAATAGAGAAAGGGAGGACTGGAGAGATAGTTCAGCATTTAGGAGCACAGGTTGCACTTGCAGAGGACCTGGGATCGATTCCCAGCATCCATGTGGTAGCTAACAACTGCCCATTACTTCAGTTCCAGAGCAAATATATACCTTTTTCTAACCTCTGTGGACACTGCAGCATAGGTGCATATATATGCAAGCAATACACCTTCCTCTGTCCTGCTCTCCCATTCTCCACACCAATTAACATCCCAAATAACCCTTCCTACTCTGTTTTCCCCTTTCCTTTTGTATCCCTGCATTCTATCTCCCTCAGAATCACCCCTTGTCCATTATTTGTCTCTGACTTTTCTGACTTTTCCAATTATAATATGTATATCTGAGCTTTCAAAGCTAGCATTCAGCTATGAGAGACAACATGTGACACTCATCTTTCTGGGTCAGGTTATCCTCACTCAGAATGATTGTTTCTAGTTCTACCACTTATCTGTGAATTTCATATCTTCATTTTTTGACAGCTGAGTAATAGTCTCTTATATAAATGTTCCATAATTTCATTAACCATTCATGAATTGATAGCCATCTAGCGTGTTTCCATTTCCTGACTCTTATGAAAAGGGCAGCAATGAACATGGGTGAAAAAGTATCTCTATAATAAAATATAGAGTTCTTGGGGTATACTTCCAAAAGCCATATTGCTAGATCATTTGAGAGATGCCCTTTGTCATCTTGGACATGTGCTAGGTGGTCACAGGGTACCTGTCAGAATGTAGAATTGACTGTATGGCCCCAATAGGGAACAACCCTGACTCGTAATCCAGAATCACCTGAATTATGGGCCTCTGGACATGCCTGTTAGACATTATCTTGACTGTATTAATTGAATTGAGAAGATCCACCCACTGTATGTGGAGCCATACCCTAACTATGACCTTGGGTCCTGTGAGTAGAGAACCCTCTCTGAACCCTAAATAGCTGCATTTGCCCTCTCAGACAGGTTCCTGACTTAGCTGTGAAGTGATCCACTGTTTCAAGCTCCTGCTGCCTTCATTTCCCTGCCACAAGGGATTGTACATTGAACATTGAACTGTGAGCTAAAATAAATTCTTTCTTCCTTAGGTTGCTTTCGTCAGAATATTCTGTCAAAGCTACAAGAAAGAAATCAAAACTGCATATGATGGGGTATTTTATATGTCTGGTGAAAAAAACAGTAGAGCAGGGTCCTAGATTTCCTGGTGGGCTGCATGAAGAGCCTGTTAATTACAATTTGAAATAGCTGACATTTGATTCAAAGAGCGAAGTAGTCGAGGTAACTGGCCATGCATATGTCCCTGGGAAGGTTTTCTGGGCTGAAGAAGTAATTAAAACCATAGTCCAAAGCTGCAAAGGTCCTACTGTGTTGATGTTCCAGGAGGAGATGGTGATTAACACAGAAACCAACAACTGGCCAATGTGTAGACAGTGAGACTGCAGAGTGTGTATGCCTGAAATGGACAGCTACATCAACTTCTGCCTCCAAAACCCAAGGTTCATTGGTGAAGATGGGGTAAAATATTGTAAGAGCAAGAGGTGGTGAATGACCACACAACCATACATCTATGCTTGTCTGCCTTATCCTATCTCAATCTCAGACTCAGTTCAGCATCTCCTTTATGATTTGATTGCATATAGAAGCTTCCAAAGTCCTGTTATTTCTCTTTATGTTAGCAAGCAAATCATACTCATTTTTAGACCTCCATGAGAGTCTTGTCAAATACATCTGTTAGTACTTACTCACCTACCTCAGAGAACAAGGTCATACTTAGGTCATAGTTCATTAGTTCCACGTTAGGTTAATTTCCCCCACCTCAGTCAATGACTTGTGGTGGAACAAGAGGGATCCTTATCTCTCAGCTCTCTCTCTTAACCTTTTAAATCCACTCAACTTCCTTCCTACCAGTGACCACGTCAAGTGATGAGAATTTTAAAGCATAATTTCTTGATCAATGCCTTCCTCTTCTTCTAGACTGTGAACTTTTGGGTGGAAAGACAATGGCTGAGTCCTATTCTCCATAAATGAATGCTTGGAACATTAATGGAGTTTCTCAGAAAGTCTTGTGAGATCAAGAAATAACCTCTCTAAATCTCCTAATCTGACCATGTAATTTTCTGGTATCTCAGTCACTTCTTGTGTTTATGTGGCATCGTAGCTACTGCAAATTTTTTGCATCTTAATTAGCTCATCATGATTCACATTTCACTCCATTTTCTCTTCCTGTCAAGGCTGGAGTGAATGTAGCTGCCTTCTCTTTAACTATTCTGGGAAGCTTGTTTGAGAAAAAAAAAAAAAAAAGAAAAAACAAACAAACACAAAAGAGTCCAAGAAGTTGAACAACACTATAACTCACATCTTATCTGCTGGGCTTCACAGCAGTTCTGCTACTTTCCTTCATGGGATGCTCCTGTTCCCAATGGGCTTGACACCAAAGACTGCTATTCCACTGCTGTATTCTAAGCCACAATGAAAATAGGAACCAGTAAATGGTGGACAAAATATTTCAAGTAATGTTGTTCTCCATCATAAGGTTCTTTACAGACTAATGGTAAACGTGGCTTAGAATTCCTAGAGGTTTCTGTCCTCACTGAAATGGAGCAACATGACCTACATCACAGGACCTACTTGGCTTACCCATTATGTAACAGGAATGTTTGACTCAAGGAGAGCAGAGTGTCTTCCCACATGTGCTCTGCAACCTGTCTCTGCACCAGATTACCATCAAGTACTGGATTCTGTCACTTGGATAGCAAGTCCTATTCTACATGCATGGCAGGCTTTGGGAATAAATGTTAATTTATGTGCATTCTAGTTCCTATGTGGCAAAATGTTTTCTTTAAAAATTTTTAAGTGAATCTTTTCTGAATTAAGGAAAATTAAAACTAAAAAAGAAAATGAAAACTGCCTATACCTATTATTTTTTAAAAAACAGGAATAAAATGCAAAATCTTTCTTTGAAATTAGTATTTTGGAGAAGAGCTTGCTCTTCCACATTGATTACATTAATATTCACAAGAGGGAAGAAAACAAAATGTTACAATCCATCAAAGAATGAAGTAAAATGTGGTCACATACACCATGGAATAATATTTCATCCATGAGAGTAAAATATAGTAATATTTGTCCACATAAATAAACCCTGTGGAAATTATGTTAGGGACAAGAAACCAGATAGAAATTTGCAGTATCTCACTTATATGTGAAGTATAAAAAATGTGAAGTAGAAAACACACATGAGCTCATACCAGCATGGAATAGAATGGTGGCTAGCAGACAGTGGCACTTCAGTGGGGGTATTTTCACCAAAGGGTACAAAACTTTAGTTAAATTGTGAAATGAGTGTAAGTCACCTGCCATTTAACATATTGACCATATTTAATCACATACATAGAAATGGATGAGAAAGTAGATATTAAGTACACACATTGGAAAGAAAATGTCCATTTGAGGCATGTACACATAAAAGAGATTGATGAAGTCATTCTGTGATGTATACAGACTTCAAAACTTCAGGGTGTACAACAATGATATGTAGAGTTTTGGATAGTTAAGTTATATTTTAAGTCACCTATTACATCTGTATTTGGCATAAAGGACTAGTACAACGTTTGCCTGAAAATGCATTTAAAATAAATATTGCAGGTTTTGGTAGGTTTTCAATTCTGAACACCTTTACACATTCTTAAAGGAAGGAACTAAGACATATTTCGCACTATTTTCTACTCATTTTGATGTAGTCATTTGCTACCTATTTTTTGATCAGGTATTGTTACTGAGATTACTTGACCATTTTGAAATCTTGAACATGGATCTTTTCACTGTGACAATCACATTATGTTTTTTAACACATCAGGGTAAATTTAAAGATATTTTTGCTTGCTGCCTCAAAGTTTATCATTTTTTTAAAAAAAAACTGTGAGATATATTTTCTAGAAGTTGTTACCATATTTTGAAATATTAAAAATGATTAAAGATAAACAATGAGGCGAATTATCAGCTTCTAAATTCCTTTATCACAAATTAGCTGTAGAGCAAAAATATTTAGGTGGTCAATGAATATTTTTGAAAAATTGTTAAGCCAGAAAATTAATTTGAGAAGATACTGCAGTAGTATCTTTCTTCATTCTCTGCCAATTTAACCAAGGAGTTTATGGAATGCTTTCCAGTAAAGTTAAATCCTCCTGGGATTAGTACTCAAAGGAAGACCAAGATTATTTAAAATCTCTTGTGTTGTAAACTACTACTGCAGTTCCTGGAGGGAAACAGATTACTGGGAGGAGCTGAAGCAGGCTAACTGTGTGGTCTCCTTCTTGAAAGTAAAGTAACTAGAGAGAAGAGAAATACTGGATTCCTACTTGCAGACCGCAGAATGGTGGGGCTCTAGGCTGCAGAAGCTCCTTCCTTGTGCTGAGGGAGCAAAGGAAACCACATTCCACCACAGCATAGAGCACAGTTGGTTAGGTTTTCCCTTGGCTGAGTAAGTGTTCAAGTATGTTCTTCTCTTTTAATCTGAGAGATCACTCTGACCTTGTACTTACAATCACTTGGGGGGTGGGGCTACAGAAGAGAGGGAGATACAGAGAGACAGAAAGTTTTTAAGTAAATAGGAAAATATCAGAATTCAGAATTTTTCAAAATATAAGTATTAGAAAGGAGTCTTTTCTATCTACACACAATTCTGTTAAGCCCAGATATGGTCTAGAATTAGACTTTCAAGACTGAAGGGAGGCAAACACTG
This sequence comes from Eospalax fontanierii, assembly GCA_035773235.1. Taxonomy (NCBI): domain Eukaryota; kingdom Metazoa; phylum Chordata; class Mammalia; order Rodentia; family Spalacidae; genus Eospalax; species Eospalax fontanierii. Next base: position 27,402,465 of record CM069539.1, on the reverse strand, counting down.
AGTTCTTTTCTCCACATGAAATGTTAAGGACTTTCTTTGGGCAGTTTCTCATTGTTGGTAATTAGCCTCAAAAATATAATATGGAAAGACAGTGTTTATCTACTGTATATGTGACTTTAATCATTAAAAATAAGAGTTAGGAAAGCATTACACATGATGATATATTCTTATGTTTATAGATGAATTTAAGAAATTGAATGCAGCCTTTCTTTTTTTTTTGGGAGGGGGAGTCTTTTTGTCTCCCTGTAGCCCCAGCTGGCCTGGGGCTATGTAGACCAGGCTTACCTTGAACTCACAGAGGTCCACCTGCCTCTGCTTCCCAAGTGTAGGTACTAAAGGTGTGTGACACCACACCCAACCGTAAGATTTCTTTTTATGAAGACAGTAAACTGTTTTTATTTTTTTTTAAAAAAAGGTCATAATTTTTTATTGCTTAAATTCCAGATGTATGTGTATCATTTTTACTTCTACACATCTTCTGAACAAAGTACATTTGAGATTGCTGTTTTGGACATCTCCATATTATTTTAATAAATTTCCAATGTTAATTTGCCTTTTGGAATATATATAAATATTCTTTAAAGTTTTAGCACAGCATAAAAAGCAGTATTTAAAGGAATATGTACGCACATGTATGCATTCAACTGTGTTCATACTGACACAGAAGGAAAATGGTCCCTGAATCATCTTCATAAAAGAATTTAAGAACGGGCTCAAAATGGAAGGTTTCGGATAATTTTATTAGAATTTAAGGAAAAATCCTGAGAGCAGGTAAGTCATAAATCTCAGCAGCTGCTTTGAGGAAAGGAATGGAGGGGAGAAAGACACAAATCCATGAAGGTTTAGAGTTCCCACAGAGGTCAGACAGACATTGCACAAATAGCCACATGATGTCAGGGAGGGAAGGAGAGTTGTAGAGAAAAAGGTAAAGAAACACAAAATGTTGGGCAGTCCAAAACATTAAGGGACTCATGATTAAGAAAGAGGTATAAAAAGAAAAGACAGATTACATTCTTCTGAAGAATTCTGAAAAATCCGGCAAAATTTAGAGATACATCCTGTCCGTAACTGGTCCATAAGAACTGCACTAAGATGCAGGGACACCTGGAACAAAAGTTCACCATCTCATTAATGCACTAGGTATTCCATGCATCTCTTTAGCAAGACTTAAGGTGAACCCACCTTCCTAAAGCTGGTCCTATGACCAAATAATTGCCCAGTTAAATGGGAAGGGTGGGTCTCTTGAAGAACACATATTTTATTCACTTGACCATCATTCTCCCAGGGGCCATTTGCTACTGTGGCAATAGAGGTTGTGTGCCAGATATAGCTAATAGGTGGTGTGAAGTGTGGAAAGCTCTGCTATTGCCCAAGAAGTGGAATGGCACCATCAGTCACTGTTGTTTTCAACTTTCTCTGGTACAACTTATAGGACAATCCCAGACAATGTCACAAGCACTCATCTTTCCAAAGAGAAGAGTTCACATTCATGCTTCTGAAACAGAGGAAGGTAGTGTAATTGCAGAGGTCCCGCTGTGAGGTGTAGGGTAACACTGTGGGAGGTGAAGTCTTCAGATTTTGGGACTTGTGTCTCTTTCAGCAAATCCTGTATTATTGTCTGGTTTAACAAGCTTATACACAGAAAGATGAAAGGGGGTATGAGCAGTTAAGCAAACAGGCAAATAAACTCAACAATATAATCAGATAAAAGAGGAATGTAAACGGTATGGGGGATGTTGTTAAACTTTTGTGGTCATCGTTCACTTGAGGGAGGGGATTCATGTGGCAGTCATAAACCAATAAGTGCAAGATGCTTCCAACCAAAAGAGGTCTTTTCCAGGAACAAAGAGCAGAATAGGATTTAACCCAACTAACTTTTTTCCACTTGCTAGGAAGTGTTCTGCCTGACAGGAGTTACAAGACTGCTGTTTTCAGAATCTCCCCCTTTAACAGGAAAAGTGGCTGTAGCTTCAAAGCCCTAGGATTAATTCATTCTAAGAGAAGCCACCTTGGTCTCCAAAAGCACCTTTGTTCAGTTTCCAATTTCAGTGATGTCTAGACTTCAAATTTAATATCTTAGGTATAACCTCTGCTGATGTAATTCTACTGTGAACACTCCAGATTCTAATTCTCATTTTCTTGAATTCTAGATTCTGAGTATAATGTGATTGGAAAGTAATTTTTTCTTAAATAGATTTATTCTTTGACACTTTATACATGTGTATGATGTATTCTGATTGTGTCCAGTCCTGCTCTTTCTAAACACCTCTCCACACTATCATTTTCTATTCTTTTCTCCCTGCAAGTCCCTTTCCAAATTTGTGTATTTTTTTCACTTTAGAATCACAAAGGAGCCTTTGAAATGAATAGAAAGGAATTATTTGTATAAAGAAAGGAAGCTAGATCAGCCCTGTAAGTTACTCTTCTGTTTGAGATTGTTAAGGACCCCATCAGGAGCTGCACTACTGAAAGTTACTGCATCCTGGCCAAGGCCGGCACAAGATGATAATCTTATCAGAAAGCACCATTATATAAATATCATTGTATTTTTCTTTTCAATTCCAGTAGTTTTAACTCATCAAATTTTCATACACATTAAATATTACCACAATTTTTTTTTCCCAGCCATCTAACAGCTAATTTTCCATAAACATGAGAAATTACACTCTGGTGACTGAATTCACCCTGCTGGGCATCCCTGAGACAGAGGGTCTGGAGAAGGTCCTTCTCTTTCTGTTCTCATCGCTGTATGGATGCGCCCTCCTGGGAAACGTGCTCATTCTCACTGCAGTCGTCGCCTCCCCACGGCTCCACACTCCCATGTACTTTTTCTTGGCAAACCTGTCCATCTTTGACTTGGGTTTCTGTTCCACCACAGTTCCCAAGATGCTGTCATATCTGTCAGGACAGAGAAGGGAGATTTCTTTTCAGGGCTGCACTGTCCAGCTCTTCTTCTACCATTGTCTGGGCTGTACCGAGTGCTTCCTCTACACCGTGATGGCTTATGACCGCTTTGTGGCCATATGTTTTCCTTTGAGATACATGATCATCATGAACCACAGAGTGTGCTCTGTCTTGGCCACAGGGACCTGGATGGGTGGCTGTGTGCACGCCACTATCCTGACCTCCCTCACTTTTCAGTTGCCCTACTGTGGCCCCAGCGAGGTGGGCTACTACTTCTGTGATATGCCTGCAGTGTTACTTCTAGCCTGTGAGGACTCGTCTCTAGCACAGAGGGTAGGTTTTACAAATGTTGGTCTTTTGTCTCTCATTTGCTTTTTTCTCATCCTCGTGTCCTACACCCGAATTGGGATCTCCATCTCAAAGATCCGCTCAACTGAAGGCAGGCAGCGGGCATTCTCCACCTGCAGCGCCCACCTCACTGCCATTGCCTGTGCATTTGGTCCAGTCATCATCATCTACCTTCAGCCCAACCCTAGCCCGTTGCTTGGTGCCATCATTCAGATTTTGAACAATCTTGTGACTCCCATGCTGAACCCAATGATCTACAGCTTGAGAAATAAGGATGTGAAATTAGCCCTCAGCCATGTATTTCTTAAGAGAAGTCTTGTTCTGGAAAAATAAATATAAAAATGTCTAGAACTTTGTTGAACAAAGATTGATTTATCATTTCATAGGATAAATTATCATCTGCAGCTTCCAAGGTATGTTGAAGTAAATTGCATATTAAATCAGATTTCTAATTCCTTCAATGCTTGAAGATTCTCTTCTGTTTTATATTCCCCTGTGTTTAATACTTAAATATATGTAATAAAGTCTCTTAGCTGATCTTTGGTTGATTTTTGTTTTGTGTGAATTCTCGACAAGTACCTCTATCCCTCCAAATATTTCTTAGTCCTTTACTCTTTAAAAAGGTTAAGATACACAATTACTCTCTCATGATGCCAGCTAAAAGTACATTTGTATACCTCGGGAAGGAAACCAATACACAAGAAAGGGCAGCTTCACAGAAGACATCAGAATTTATCATTTTCTGTTTTGTTTTGTTTTGTTTTGTTTGAAGCAGAATATCTCTGTAGCCCCAGATAAACTAGAACTTTCTATTTAGACCAGACTGGCCATGATCTCACACCGTTCTGAGTGCCTTTTCCTCAGAAGTAAAGGCCTGTGCCATGACTCCAACTAATTCTTTTTTGAACTATAGAATGTAAACTCTAATTTTCTTTCAGCAACTCCAAAACTGAAACTAGTCTGAGTTATATTTAAGCCATACTCTGTGAGGTATACAGACCTGTGTGATATCACGTGGTTTCCTAGATAGTTTCCTGTGCTGTTAATATGTTCCTGGAAATGCATAGACCTGGATTATTTATCATTGGATGCCTAAAGAATCTACTTCAATTTTGTAAAATTTATTAAAAATCAGATTAAAAATCCAGTGTAGTTTACATATATTTCTACATTTTTATGATTCATGGACCTATCTCTGAACTAGCAGCAGTAGTAAATTAATTAAGCTTTTAAAGATTATTGCTAACACAGTAACATTGTTTCAAAGAAAACATGTATTATCCAGATAGTGACAAGGTGAGGATACCCTTCCCAGAAAACCCATTCATATTTGGATACATATAGGTTTTTCCATCTTTTTTGCTATTAATGGGGCAAATCTTTCCAAATGTCTGAGTGTTTGAATAAATATTTCCTCCCTCAATTAAAAGCAACACATTCTATGTGAGATAAAAAAATGGAATAATTCATTGGAGATATCTCATACACTGACCCAAAGTACAGTATGGCTTCCAAACCTGAATAACTGGTTAATGTGATATAAAAAGAGGGAAAAAAATCAAGAAAACAGGAAGTATGCAGTCATTAAAAATTAGCACAGATTCTATTTTAAAAGTATTCATTTCTTTTGCCTTGACACTTTGAGACATATAAATTAGATATAGTGAGCTAAGGTATAGATTTTATTATGCAAGGGGAAGAAATATATGTACTCTTGTGAGAAGGCAAATCTACCACTGCTCTAGCACTTGGCTACAGAATCAAAGTTATGCAGAAAACGAGATGATGATTGATGAACTTCACTTCAGTGAAAGGCAGAAAAAGTACATAAATGGGGAAGGAACATACTCTTCCTTTGTTTGGGTCTTGCTGTCTTCCCTTCACCTGAATTCAGTTTAGACCATATTTTCCACTCAGCTGCTAATATGTCTGTGATGTATAATATTGACAAGAGGCTGACACATTCTTTTATATGCTGTTTATCCCTGTTTTCTCTCTTTATGCGTTAAAAACATATGCCTGACTAAAGCTTAGACCTAAGGTACATGGCAACCATTACTCTGATTACAAACATTCTAAGAATAGTAATATAATTGGTAGCAAGCGTATGAAGTAGACAACACTTGTCAGTTTGCTAAATGTCCAGTGTGTGTTCTATCTCTATCACACATACCATGGTAATGTAGAAATAAAGCAGGAAGCTCACTGGAGACTGGGCAGGAAAACAGGATGGAGGGACATTTGAGTAAATTGGAAATAATTAATAGTTCTTAATAAGTTTGAACTAGATAACAGAGTATAATAAAAACAAGAAGGATTGAGAAGAGGAGAGAAGGTACTCTGATTGAAACAGAAGACCACAGGATGTCGTCAACTGTTCACCTTACAAGCTGCAATGTGCCAAAACATTATGCAACTTGGGAAATGGCTGTGGTCTTTCCTCTCAAAGAGCTTTCACTGTAGTAGCAGAGGACAGATGCACGCATCAAATCAGCATAATTACAAACTCTAATTTGATTGCTGGTAGGAAGCCAAGCTAAGTAATATGAAGTCTAGCAGGAGCAGCCTGTGTGACTGAATCATGCTCACTCGCATCTGCTCTGCAAATGTGAACCTGCAGAATGGTCTTATAAAGTGGCTTCCAGAAAGTTGTAGATGTACTTTCCCAGAAAATGTTCTTGAAGTTGAATTCTGCAGTGTGAGTCATTATCCAGGGACTAAAAAGGAAAGATACCTTCTGAGCAGACACAGTGGCAAGGACTGTGCTGAATAGAAGGCATATGTAAAGAACGCCAAAACAAAAAAAAAAAAGTCCTTGAACCCTACTTGAGACAAAGCTTGAGAGTCAGAATAGCAGGAGATCACAAAAGACCTCATTGATCACATTGAAAGTACGTTCTGTCTACTATGAGTTTGAGGAAATTTTAACCACAGTTTAGTCAGCACCTTGCCTTAGTATATCTGAGTAAAGAGGAATATCTGCAGATTTACTTCTAGTTACAGAGGAAAGAGGAGTGACAGTGAGCAGAATATTCAAAGACAAATATACATCTTGGATTAGGAAATTTTAAAATACTTGGTCAAGAACAAAGAAATGAAAACTAGAGAGAGGAATGCTGCTGAGAATATAAGTGGATATGCTCTGTTTAAGACTACTCTGATATGATCAGTAAAACTCCTGTGTGCTTCTTAACTTTCTGCATCTGAATGCATATTGGGAATTATAAGACAACTCTTATTAGCAGAAGATGCTAATTCTCCAACAATCTTCTGGGAATATTCATCAGAAGAGAGTAACAAATGATGACGACAATAATTGATCTTCACTCTGTGGGATTAGGGATTTTATCACAAATGAGTTCACTACAGTAAAATATACAACATAGCAACAGCTACACCTAAGGAACTACAGATGACTAGTAACTGAGTTTTCATAGAATTGACTCTAATTTTCCCCCTAAATCTTTAGCTCAAATAATCAGTGTCATCGCCTTCCATTCTGAAATATATAACTTTTTGCACTTGAAAAATGCTTTAAAATGTATTTGTTAGCAAGTAATTAATGGAGAGCATAAAAAGTAGTGAAAATTCCCCCAAATGAGATTAAAATGCTAAACATTCATGTGAAAGTATTTCCAATATCCCTTTGCACATGGATGGACACATATATGGAGATAAAAATAAAGTGTAGGTATTTCTAATGATTTTATTCTTTCTATATTCTATGACAAATGACCATTTATGGCTTTGCTTCCATTTCCTTCAAATTATTTACTTTCTGGTGTTACTGATGTTGATTTGGTAAGATTTTAATAATAATCCATGCATTTGCTCTATGAACAATATGCATTTGAGCATAGGGGATCTTTAATGTAGCCCTAGTTTTATTTCTTCTGTTGCAGATTTGATTCAGTACTGACATAGAAGGGGCTCACAAAGTGATCATCACTTTCATATATTATTTCATTCTTATTTAGATACGTATATATGTTCTCATTAGTGCATACTGGTGTTCTGAATACACTCCATTAAATCACGCTCCTAGTCAATGAAATTAATTATGCATGTCCATCCGAGATGGAATAGCTAAGTGGTATCCAGTCATTCATTCAGCCAGTCTCCATTGGAAGCATCCCAGGCAACTGGACCTGTCCTATGAATACAGCAGTAACAAGAGGAATTATGATTCTAACTAAGAAAATTTCCAGTGTTTAGAAAAATTCTTCTAGAACAGACATGCACTGCTCAGTCAGATGTCTTGGCAGGTGGATTCTCTCACTAGTACCCAGCAATCAGAACTGCAGGTGTCATCCAGACTAGATGACCACAAAAGCTAGACTGAAGATGCCTTGCGCTTTGGATCTTTGTCAGTCACTTTAGGAAAGCCATATAACCAAGACATTTTGTCACAAGTCATTTTATGCCAGGATGGATTTCATTTTGTTTGTTTTGTCTCATTCATACCTTTTTTAAGGGAAGTGTTTTTTTTCCTACATTTGATATATTCATTTTTTGTTATGGTTTCAAAAAGATAAAAACTTTAGAGAATGAAACTGGAAACAAAACTCACAAATGACTAAAATGTCATGGAGATGAAAATCTGGGGTGGAGTGGAATCCTCAGTAACAATATCTTTTCCCCACCTTGGATTCTGAGGGGAAAAGAGAGAAATTGTTCCCACCCCCAACGTGGCTGGAGGCTAAATTAAGAGTACAGCTTGGTGGGAAAGCTGAATGAGCTTGTTAACTGAAGAAGTAATGAGTAATGAGGCTGTCTTCTCTTCCAGCATGCACAGCACCTCTAGAGCTACATGCAGCAGTAGATGAGAAGCTTTGAAGTCAATACCAGTTTGATTTCTCTTGTTCATTCTATAATTCATGTATGTAGAGTCTTCTATAATAAAGTCTTACCACCAGGTCCTGGCAGGTAACCAAGAACAATGACAATAGCCAGTACTATTAGAGTGTCTATTAGATACCTTTGGTCATCAACTTCCAAAGAGGGAGTCCATTCTTACCATGGCTGAAGGATCGTTGCAGAAGAGGACAGAAAGCCTGTAAGAACAAAATAATAAAATAAAATAAAATCACATCTGGACACAATAGAGGAGGTACACATATGGAACCACAGTGCTTGTAACAGTAGGAACAAGACCTATACAAACCCAAGCCAGAAATAAAAAAACAAACAAAAAAAACCCCAGCATGACTGAGGGAAGATGGCACATGAAGCCCAAGCCAGCTTCTAGTTGAGGATCTTTTGGCAAATGAGAGGGAGAGTCAGTTTTCATTAAGAGTTTGCTACCTAGTAGGTTGACAAGGACCCAATGCATTGATCCACACCTAAGAGCACTTGGGAAACACAAATTAGACTCAACAGCCTTTTAAAAAGTAAATACTAATAGGGGACATGACATTGTTGGGGGTAGTAAAAGGTGGACATGAAAAGGTGAGTTGGAACCTGCACCAAGGAACATCTGGATACAAACACTTGACTTGATAGACCTTGGCATATATTACAGAATGCATGAAATCTGGTAGGGTAGGGTTACAGGGACCAGATGGAGGAGGCGGTCTAAATATGATTAAGACTTATGGTATGGGTTTGTAAAAAATTAAATAAAAATATTCATTGTGAAAAAACAAATATTTGTAAAGAGAAAAATAGATAGCCAGACATTGGATCTTTCTAACTATTAGGTGACTGCTATTAGAAGGACAAGAACAACTTACACCAGGCAATCTAAACTATTAGAATTTGCTTATAGCTTAGGGTGACTTATAAACAAGTTTGTAAAACCATCTTGATGCGGATTAAATAAGATTAATTTTAAGAACAAGCAAATTCTTATACTGAGTTCATAGTTTAACAAAGGATGCACACACTAAATTTGAGAAGTAAGGGTTTAGTATTTTACTGAATTGTCTTGTACCTACATTGTCCATCAGGATAGCACTTATCCATCAGAAGAGATAGACTCCTAAGGACAAAGAAGCTGTAATATACAACTAGCATCTGAAAATAAAAATATGTCACTTTACTTTCATTATGCAGGAAATTTATCAACTGTTTTTTAAAATATTTTATTTATTATTTTTATGTTATATGAGTGTTGTTGACTGCATGTGTGTAAGTACATCCATGCCATGCAATGTCCGAGGAACCCGATGTTGAATCTTCTGGAACTAGAGTTACAGACTGTTGTTAGCCACCATGCGCATTCTGGGAATCGAACCCAGGTCCTCTGTAAGAACAGTCAGTGCTCTTAAGCACTGAGTCATCTCTCTAGTCTCCCAATCCATTTGTTTCTTTTTTTTTTTTGACCTCCCCTTTCCTCACTACTGATCTCTCAGATTAAGTTAGAAGCTGGAGTATTAGCACAGAACTTTAAAAGTAAAATGCAAAGCAAACAGAAACCACACAAAGGGAGCTTCAAATTGCATTTGCCCTCTCCCTAAAATGCTGAAGCCACTGAAAATACTCTATCCACAAATCTGGGTGCCTCAGCAATTCCAATCTGGCACTGAAGTCCTGGAGGCTTCCTGGAATGCTGCTGGTCTTCAGTCTACATAAAGTCAAATGAGCTGGATTTTGATGTCAAATAAAGATGGTAGCTGCAGAAACTGCAGCAAAGATGCACTCACAAGCAAGATACAAAGGCAGCAGCCAAGCAACACTGCTTTTTCCGCAACTCCCTGGGCAGCTGTCATAATCTTCACTCTATGGGAGGAGTGGTACCCCTTTTAGAAATTCCCTCATAATCCACCCAGTGGCATATCTTTTATTTGATTCCCTCATTCAACCAAGCTGACAATTGAGATTCATCATCCTGGGGCTGGAGAGATTGCTCAATGGCTGACAGCACTGACTGCCCTTGCTAAGGACCTAACTTCAGTTCCTAGCACCCACATGGCAGCTAACAGTCATCCATAATTGCAGTTCTGTGGCATCTGATGTCCTAAACTAGTCATACACATAGAAATAACAGCCACCAACTGGCTCTATTTTCCCACATCTCTGAACATTTGGACACAGAAGCCATCTCATACATGTGATGCACAAAAACAGGTCACATTTTTGTGGGAAAAATTCCCAATCTAATGCTCCAGACATAGCTCTAAATGCATCAGCAGAATTACAGGCCCAGCTACCACAGCTTTCTCTCTGTTCTGGCCCTGGAACCCCCATCATGGACCCCATAGCCCCAGGAACCTCACAGTGACAAATATCTCTCTGTATCTCTTGCTCTTCCTTCCCTGGCAGCCATCCCCTGGAAACACCCCATTGCTCATTCACTATTCAAATCCCCTCAGCCATCTTTAAAAACTCTCACAGACCCAGGGTGGAGTTGCCACCTGGCTTACCACATGGCCCCATTCTACCCAGCCAAGCACACCCTGCTCCTTGATCTTACTTCCCCCAACTCCACTAACATGGTCTCATCCTTCTGCCGTGGACAGTTCCCTCTTGGTTCACTTCCATTAACTGGCATTACACCTACCTCTGCTTTTACTGACAAACACTGTGTCCATACCCACCCGCCCCCAATGTTTGGTACTCAGGTCTTCCTCTAGGAACTTGCCATTGGCCATGCAATAACTCCTCTTCTCAGTTCCTCAGTCCTCCTTCAGCCTCTAACTATGGTCCTCTTAGCCACTTCCTTTCAATCCTACAAAGGATAGGGAACTCTACACAGGTAAACTTTAGCTCCTCAATGGCAAAAAGACTTTTGGGATTTCTTGGATCCCGGGCTGGGACTTTACCTACATATGACTTCCAACCAATTTCACAGGCGTTCATACACTAGATTTCCTATTGCTTCTCCTCTCCTTCACCACCAACTCAGCCCAGTTTTGATCCCATTCACCCATCATGCAGAGAGTAGAAGAGACCTCAGTTTGGTCTTCTTGATGGCAGAATTGGTCATGCTAACCAGTACCATTACTGGGTCAGCAGGTCTGGGAGTTTCATTTGGCAAATTTCATCAACTACCCAGAGACCTTAGAAAATCCCTGGAGGAGTTGGCATTCAGCAAGTAGACTCTCTGGTTACCATGGCTACTCACAACAAAAAGGGCTGAAATCTTCTGACAATGGAAAAGGAATTCCTGTCTCTCTTTCCAAGGATAACTGTTTTTTGTCAAAACATGAGGTGTGGTTTGGGTGGGAATAGAAAACTTAAAGAATGAGCATCCTCATTGAGAAAGGACAGCTCAAAGGGGTTTTTATCTCCCTTGCCCCCTAGATCCTCTCTGATCTGACTACAATGATTGCAATCAACCTGCTACTCATGCCTTTCATGTTTTTTGAATGTTTTCTGGAGGTTCGTGGTTAATGAGTTACAATTTCTCAAGTCGCCACTTGCCACTTTACTCCATTTAAAAACCATCCTCCTCTTAAGAGATATGCATGATCAATTACCCACTCTACCCTTCAACCCAAAGAAGGCATCTGTATGTATGTGCGTGTGTGTGGGTGTATATATATATATATATATATATATATATATATACACCCACACACACACACACTCCCATTTATACTCCTTTGGAGTCAGGAATGAAGAAGATATGTTAAATCCTGAATGTGGAAGCAGCCTGAGACAGGAGTCCCCTTTAATTGCTACTCTCTAACTGATTTCCCTAAGACCAGTGTCATATACATGGGACTCAACCTGAAACTGCCTTCCTGACAGGACTCAATCTCAATCACAAGCACCTCTCTGAAGGTAAATAAATAAATATACGTATATTATATTATATTTTATATGTACATATATATATATATATATATATTTATTTATGAACCCTGTTTCTGATAGAGGGAAGCTCTCCTCTTCTGAACCATGGGTAATGAGGAGGTGATCTCTTAGTTTTATTTTCTGTATAATAAACCTGCTTGTTCTGATGAGAACAGTTTCCTGCATTGTATATTCAATCTTCCTATTTTCTAACATAGAGGACCAAGGGAAATGAGGCATTGAAACCCCAACCATCTGAAGGAAGAAAATGCCAGGAATACAAGGGTTCGTAAGAGATTTTCTTTCACTCAAGAAACAATCCCACCCTAAGGATACTGAAGCCTTGGGCAACACCATTTTTAGGACCTGTAAGTTTACCCAATTGGCACTTGAAACAAATGTTAGAGTTCGGTTTTCACTTAGTTTTAGAAGTTTTGTTGTTTGTTCAAGACCCTAGTTCTATCTCCAAACCCAAGACAGCCTTTTATTACCCACAGTAATATTCATTTAGAGCTTCATTCTGGCATCAGTGATGTTTACTGTACCTAGCCTAATTCCTTCAGATCCATACCAAGAACAGAACTATATTATAAAAACAAAACAAAACAACAACAACAAAACCCAGGATAGAACAATTGAAAGGATACATGAATTTGTAAAATGGGTCACATTTGGTAAACAATGGGGGTAGCAGGTACGAGGATAGGAGGAGATGCTCAGGGGCAGGAATTTCATGAAGATTCTTACACGGAACAGGTTGATAAGAATGGGTCAGGGAGAGAATTTTTTAATAAAAATTAGGAAGTTTAAAGCAGGAGACTCACTCAGGAGCAGAGCAACTGAAGGGTTGACTGTGTCTGACAACAGGGCAATCAGCTTGGCGGTGCTCACCCCAAAGCTCATGAAAAGAGAGTCAGACTAAGGATCTCTACAAAGAAACAGCCTTTATTTCCTTATTCTAACCCAAGAGCAAATGTTCTTCAATGAGGAATTTCATTTGGTCTGTTTCATCCTTTCTGACAGCCATCCTGATATAACAGAATCAGATTGGATCTGTGTAGATTCTCCTTGTCAAGAATGAGTAAGAAAGGCACCTAGCACTTCTTAGGGTAGAGACTGACTCCAGGAGTGATCAAAGTGACAGCCTTGATCTTGATACAACTGGAGGCATCAAATTTCAGTCCAAGAACTACCTCCAGGATGGATTCTCAGGAATTCAGGAGTCTGGATTCTGGGAGAATGAGCTGCAGGAGGAAAGGGAAGGAATATCCTAAGGACTTAGCAAAAACGTTGCTGTGGAGAGCTGGAGATCATGGAATCCAGCCAAGGTCAGAGATGCCGAGTGAGGCTTGCTCAGAAAGAGCCAGATCCTTAAACTTCAATTACCAGATTTTCATGATCAGCTACTCGGGAAAGGGAGAACATCAGTCTTTTAAATGTCTAGACAGAGGGTTTCAGCTTCTGCAGTATATTGGTGGGGAAGCATTTAAAGCTAATTTACAAAAAATCCAGACAATATCACTTGTCTGAAACAGTGAGCTGGAGGAAAGACGAGAGAAGTGAGAGACTAAGGGCTAATGAAGGAAATGAAAGGCTCGAAGGAAGGAGAACTAGAGAAAGAGTTTAGAGTAAGATAAAAAGAAGGACGGAGGAGGGACAAGGGAGAGAGCAAGGGCGCCTGCATATGCACTCCTGGGTTTGTGAGAGAGCAAGTAAGAGAGCCAGAGAGAATGACGATAGAAAAAACACCCTGTATCACAGCCTAAAGCTCATTTCAGTCTCCTGGGGATGGCAATTAGCATGAGCTCCAACAGATGTGCACTGATTGGAATGAGTTCCTCTTCCCTCACAGGAAGGTGTCCTGCCTTTGTGCCAGCAGAGGGCAGTCCCCACTCAGCATTCCCTGAAGTCCAGGGAAGCAACTGGAAACAGCTGCAGATTTCTGGAAAATCTGCCTCATTTTATGGAGTAGAAATTGTATAAGTAAGGGATCAAAGGAAAATTCTTAGGCAAATATTCAAGCATCTGCTTTTCTCTAAAAGAACAGAAATGTCTTCCATTTTAGAGACAGCAGTTTAGTGGGAGGGGGTGTAATTTAGTTTTTCCTCTGTCTAATCTTCCCAAAGAAACAATTAGAGGACAACCAAAGGAAATGAATTTGTTTTTCAGGATAAAACACAATGGCACTAGAAAGGGCCTGTGCATATAACAGGCTTAATAACAAGGGCTGACTTTGTGTTGTCCTGTGCTGTTAGAAGCTTTTATGCCATTAGGTCACTGACTCTTCATTATTACTTTGAGTGTTCTGTCCCAAGACCTGTGGGAACGAGGCAATACAAGCACTTCTGCTTCCATTTCACAATATCCAGTCAGAAGATTCAATCTTCCAGGAATGAGTCACCTGTGAGTGATTCATCAGGAAGACAAATCTGAGGGTCTGAATGATTCAAGTGTCTTAGGGTACCTATGTTCATTTTCTTGAATGCGGGGTATCTATTCATACCCAATTCCCCACATTCTATTTATTTGAAAATGATCAAACTATATTGGATTAAAGAAACACATAATGGTCCGGGCATGGTGGCACACACCTTTTTAATTCTAGTATTTGGGAGGCAAAGGCAAGTAGATTTCTGTGAGTTCAAGGCCAGCCTGGTCTACATAGAAAGTTCCAGGCCAGCTGGGGCTACAGAGAGACCCTGTCTCAAAAAGAAAGAAAAGAAAAAGACAGGCATGAATAGATGGTGTAGGTTAAGGAGTGAGCTCATCTGTATCATGTGTCAAACATGGGGAGGGAGACAGGTGACTCCTCATCACTCCACTAAGTCATAAATAAATAGGATGCATATGAAAATCTCAACATGATTAGGTCTCCGCGATATAATTGGTCTGATAATTCTTTTTCACTACTTATGCTCAATATCTGTGCATACCTAGGCTACTGGGTAGATTTTGGGCTCTAACATTTCTTACTGAATGTCAAAGTTTTTATATATGAATACATAAATTGTAGTGAAACACAATGGAAACAGAAACTCTATTGTATCAGAACTATTCTGTAGATGCATGAGTTTTACAACTGTCAAATTTGTGGTGAGAGGAAATGATCCCTTTCTCTGTGTAGAAATCACATCTGATATTGTCCCTCATGGCTGGGTAGTTATCCTCTATTTGCTGATGTGCCTGGGAAGCACCAGGAGGAATTGGCAAGATAAGCAGGGTTCACTCTCTGGTCAGGTGGAATGAATGTCCAGAGCCTGAAGTCATTCACAGAGCTCCATTTTTCATGACCAAAAATATGAAAATTCTCTACTGCCAGGACCTAATTTGCCTTTCTGAATATCTTTTGTTCCCCAAATGCTCTTTACTAACTGGGGCTATGGTTATAACTTCGAATATGGTCTCTCAGCATGCACTGAAACAGAAAGCTGCAAAACACAAATCATGTTTTTAGCATGACTGATGGAACCTTCTTTAACCAAGTTCTATTCTGTCTATCAAGGATTAGCTTACTATCTCACTTGGGGTTCTTTTCTTTCTATTCCTTTTGTCATTGTTTTGTTGTTTTGTTTTCTTTGTTTTTTCGTCTAGTGCTAGGGAGAACTCTGGGTCTTTCTACATGCCAGGCAATTTACTTGACAGCAAACACAGTAACTGAGTCATATCACCGTGTACTTTTATTTTGAGACTGAATCTCACCAAATTATCCAGCGAGAAAATTCAGCGAGACCTTGAACTTCTGAACCTTCTGCTTTGTTTTCCCAAGTGGATAGAAGTAGAGACTCTGATCACCAAGACTAATCCTTAAATTTCATCTAATATACTGAAACTCTGCCAATCGCTCTGTCCTGAATGTCCTCTTCCCTTCCCTTCCCTGCCTGCTCGCTCACTGCAGATTCAAGCTGGAAAAGCATTTTCTGGGAAAATCCTTCCCTCACCATCTCAGGGAACCTCTGCTTACCAAACAGGACATGTAGCACATGAACCATGATGAACATGAACATGAGGAGTACTGAGGACATAATAATCCAAAATAATTTCCTTTAAAAACAGATAAAGATATTATATAAACAAATATCAGAATTTAAAATAGTTCCTTGTAAAAACCAGTAAATGCATAAGACAATGTAAAAATAGTCATTTTAAAAACCAGTAAATACCATACTAAAAGCTATGTTTTCATTAGAAACAGACCAAAATATTAACATGCTGATATAATCTCTTTTTAATCTGACATAGAAATGTATTAACATTGTTACAAAAGACTGTGTGAGAATCTCTTGCTTTTCTAGAATCCCATCAAGAATCTAAAAATGAAAACCAAAGCAAAAACATAAATTGCAAAAAGATTAGGACATATGATTAAATGCCTGTGGTCCAGGGAGTTCCCAGATTATCATGATCTCCTAGAGTTCTATAGAACCAGTAAAATTCCTGGGTGTGGCCATTTTGAACTATGCCATGTGGTTGGATTAAGATGGTGGAAAGGTCAAGCAGGTCAACGACATTTTGAAAATTTTTGTCCAAGGTGGCAGTCAGGCCATGTGACTGTCACCATATTGATGAAATTACACACATAAGATATGGAGACCAGACCACATGGTTGCTTGTCTTTTAGTAAGGGCACCAGCCATGATCATGACAAGTGCATGGTGTATCATAGAAACCTCTTTTTTACTTTTAAAAGGCACCCAGATAAATGTTATATACAGCATTGTATATGACTCTCCTGTTCACTAAAACTTAAAATGCTTAGTTAGCTCTAGTTAGAAAGGCAGTTGTCTTGGGACCATGGTGACTGAGGTCCAAAGTTCAGGCCCTCTAATGGCTCTTTTCCCCCATCCATGAAGAGAACCATGGTGGAGAAAAAGTCTAAGGAAAGAAATAACTTTTAAAACCTTTTTTTTTTCTGTAGAGAAGTAATTACATTTTCAGATAACAAGCTAGATAAAGGCATTTAGAAAAGTTGGTCAGTATACATTTAAAAGTAGCGACATTTTGACATTTTCAGACTCACTCTGGCCCATGACAAAGCAATCACAACACTTAAGGCAAAAACAAACAGACACAGACAAGTAACACAAGCCTGATTGTTGCCAAGTCACAAGAGACAGGATCCAAGATAGGAACAAAAGACAGACACGAAAACTCTAGGCTAGCCATTTTTACATATGTTTGTTTGGTGCTTACAGGTGACTGAGGTTTGAATCTCAGGTCACTCTAACAGTTATTTTCCATTCCTGTGTAGGGAACCATGGTGGTGAAAAGCTGAAGGAACAAAATGTCTTTTAAACCATTTTTCTTTTTTTAACTCTTAGAGGCAAGGTATTTACCACTTTAACATGCCCTGAGGCATAACAAGCTCTCGCTCCCTTACCTGGCTAAGCAGGTTTTGGAGCTGGTGCATTGCCAATGAAAGAAAAGGAAACGAGGAGAGAAACGTATAACACAGGAAGAACATTCCCTGGTGGGTGGAATGGTCTGGGGGATTTCAGTCCAGTATACACACATAAGCCTCACAGCAAGTTTTAGAGACTGGCAACCACTCTAAGAGTTTTTAACTGGTTGTTGCATTACCAGATTTTTGATCAGAGAGAGTAAGATAGAAGGTAATTGCCCACATCCAGTCTGGTATTCAGGGTCCACTCAGAGGACATGTGGGCCTTCGGCTAACACCAGGGAGTATCCCTGGTCAGAAAGTTTCAATTACCCCATGACATAACCAGTCCCTCACAAGGGCTCAGACAGAAGGGAAAAAAAAGGAAGTTAGAAAGAAACGTGCCTGCCCTCAGAGTGGGATGGTGGGGCCAAAGCCAATGTCCCTCGTGGGGAGCACTCACCTTCTCCAATGTGTCCCTTGTTCAATCGCCACTATTGGTCTCTATCCATCCACATTGGGCACCATTTATGGGTGGGTCTCCATCTCCAGCATGGCTGCTGTGCTCCAGCAATGCCAGAAAATGGAACATGATCAAACAGGGCCTCAGGTGGCTCAGAGTGTGGTGGGAGGAGTTCCCTCCCGGGATAGTTCGGTTATCAAAACCAAGGCAGGGGTTTCTGATTGATACAGAATGTGGTAAAGTTAAAGGTGGGGGTTTTGGGGTAAAGGCAGGAAGGTTGTAGGGCTGACATGGAAGGTCAGGAACAAGGAAACAAAACCCAAAAACCTGGTTCTGGTTTGGGGTGGGGGAAAAGAAGATTCATATCTACAGTGATTTCCTGGGACCAGGTTATCACATCAGGCAGAGTAGGCCTGACTCCTATAGTCCCTTCAGGGTATCCGGGGTTGCTTGCTTGCTCAATACCCAGACCCCCACAGTCAACGACATTGATTTAGGATTCTTCTCCTTCCTTTATGCCAATGATGCATAAATTTGGACTTTTCATGGGGCCCCACATTTCCTGCATGTTCCATTCCTGTATTTCTTTAAATCTTTCATATTCTCTGTTTGAGCATTCCTATCCTTTAACTTAGTCATCTAATCTTGATACTCACTTTCTATTTTACTTCTGCTGGTGAACCTTTCTCCTAACATTTCAAATTGTCTTCTTGGGTTTTTCAGTTCCATCTTCATTTTATCTAGAGTTTACTTCAATATTTCTATCTCTCTCATGAGAATTCACTTTTCAAATCCTGAATTTTCAATGCCACTTCATCCATCTATATATTTATATTTTTCTTGAGCTTCTGTCAGGAGTTTGTCTGTTTTTTAATCACAGGTATTTTGGAAATAATTAAAACATACAAATGTTCATATCTGACTGCCAACACGATGTACCCACTGGTCCAATATTTATGGTGGTACCACCCTGATTGGATTTGACACCCACTCCCTGAGAAAGAATTCATGCCTGCACTGTAAACTTAGTCAACAACCCATGGCTGACAGGGTTAGAGACAAACGTAGTACTGTTGTTTTGCTAAATTGTCATGACATTAAACTGCTTTCTAAACATTTATATCCATAAAGAAATGCTCTTCCTAGCATTAATCAGAAAGCTTCTCTTTGCAATGAACATTGATGAATACAGAAACTCATGGTTGTTCAAAATTCTGAGGATAAGTAAGAGTGAGTTCTCAGCCATAATCAAGATATTAATAATATTTCCTCTAAGGGTCAGAGATCATAGTGGAAAAAGGCACAAGTATGTAAGAACCAGAGAAAGCAAAAGGATGTACATTACTCTCTTCTGGTCCTGGAACAGACAATACAGTCATGACCCACAGTTGCAGACTTCTTCCAATAAGCATATTTAAGACTAGATCTGTCAATTATAGATCATGGAAGGGTTTGTTCATTTGTCTTTATCCCTCCCTTGTGATCTTGGCTAATGGTGGATTCTGGAGGACAGGTAGTCATTGACTTCTATTGTGTGCGCTCTCAAGAGGCTATAGGCTCCAAGATATAGTTTCTAACCCATTATGATTCAGAAAGTCTGGGCTACACTGGGAAAGGGACTTTTAGGGTGACTAGTGAGAGGAAGATCAGAGCTCAATAGTGGCCAAGCTACGGTTTAAGTTTTCCATGTACTTCTTTGAAAATATGAGAACTGAAGACATCTGAGTAAAATATACACCTTAAGAGCAAGATGCAGGGAGCCTATATGGAAGGAATGACTAAGCTTGATAAATTGATCTTTTTTATGTTCTGATGTCCTGCTGACCTGATCACAGGAAATAGATGAAAAAAAATTCATAAGATCAGGGAACATCTTAGACGAGAATAATGGGATAGGTCAGTTTTACATATTGAGATCTAACATCATTAACATTTATTGGTAGATTAAAATGTTCCACACTGAAGTTGAGGTCAGAGTTGAAATATTTCAGGAACACCAAAAGAAAGAAAATATAACTAAATAACTAATACATAAAACAAGGCACAGAATCACATGGGAAAGGAGATCATTACAGGAAGCCCAGAGGAAGTAGGATGCCCTCAGTGACATCAACATGAACAGGTGCCTGAGAGAAACCTGGATGGACAGTGAAGAAAAATCAAAGCACACCCATTTGTTAACTCAGTATGAAGTGAAATATTGCCCCTGTGAGACTGTGTGGGCAAATGTGAACCAGCTTCATGGGAAGGTCTTTATAGCACTTATAATTACGGAAGCAAGATCTCAAAACAGCATCACACTGTGAATGTCACTGAGTCCAGGATACTTCCATCAAACACATGTTGAAATGTCAGTTACAGAATTATTCTTGACTTGTTTGATGATCCCAGGAACCAAGTTCAGAGTAGGCCAGAAAGCCCCAAAGAGCAAAAGACTTACAAGGGCTGTGCAAAAGTATTTACAAAGATGTGTCCGTCTATAATTAGGACACAATTAAAACAGTCTTTAGAGTTTGATAAGAAATAAACATCATTAGGAAGCTAATCTTAGTTCTAGAAATACTAGAAATCATCCAGAGATATATTTGTGTGGAAATAATTAATCCGAAATAACCTATGTTCTATATAAGGTTTTGAAATTCATAAACATGGTTTGTCAATAAACAGCAAGCAGAGTACATTGATGATATGGTCCCATAAAACTGTCACAAACCTAAAAATCCTGTTGTCTAGATGTGGCCTAACATCACGATATAACAGCCCAAACTCCAAGGCTTACAGTAATTCTGCTGTAATGAAAGCCTACCATATTGCCAGTCACATACCAGTATCATGCTTGCAGTTACATAAAGTGCAGTCTTATTGGTATTGATGAGGAATGACTGTGTTTACAAACTTGGTATAGTCTATATTTTCTGTCACTGTTTCAGATTGTATTCCTCTTTTTTATAAAAAGGGAATTTGTTGAGCAATAAGCAATTGCTGTAACAGTAGCTTCATTTAACCCTTATTCCTGTATCTCTTGATTACATCAGGAGCCCGTGTGGAATGAATTAGGCACCATCCTGAGCTGTTACGTGCACGATGTAGAAATAGCTGACACATTATGCAACACTATTCTGTTTCATTTAAACATTTTCATCACCAGATATATTTTATGTAGTCCTAAATATTTATTTTGTTATTGATATTCCCTCTTCCAACAGTATCATTTTGAGAGAAGTACATATTTTCTGTCTTGTTTCTTACACCAAGTTCAATGTAAACATCCTTTCCTAGTGACATGGAATCCAAATTGATACATATTTACTTAAAAAGGGAATTAGGTGTTTCTCAATAAAATTCTTAATCATTTAAATTACTGGATTTTATAAGGAAGGACTGAACTTTAATTTCTTTTGAAGCAGCACAAACAAACACATTATAAAATGCATTTATATTTAATATTTATATTTAATATTTAATATTTATATTTATATTTAATTGTATGCTGTTCTCGTGAATTTTTCCTTCAGAAAAACAAAGCTCCTGATTTAGCTAGAGTCATGCAAATTGTCACGTCTTCCTGAAGTCAAACACTAGGCTTTGAATCTACCATAGCAGATGATGAATTCCACTCCCCTTGCTGACATCTGCCTCCAGCTGCCAACAAAGATGAGTTATTACAGTCAATAGGAGTACAGCCATGAGGAGAAATACCAGATGCTATTAGTGCACAAAAAGACAACAGTTCTCTTGCATAATCAAAAACGCATTGCCATTGTTAAAAAAGAAAGAATTTGTGTTTACATTGTGCCTTTTATGTGGTTTCATATGTAGGTATGAATTTCCTATCCACATTTATTTATTAAATGTTAAAACAACTCAGGAGATAAATCTTTATGCTAATTTTGTAGGTACA
Organism: Eospalax fontanierii; assembly: GCA_035773235.1. Taxonomy (NCBI): domain Eukaryota; kingdom Metazoa; phylum Chordata; class Mammalia; order Rodentia; family Spalacidae; genus Eospalax; species Eospalax fontanierii. The sequence continues at coordinate 27,380,733 of CM069539.1, read as the reverse complement.
AGAACAAATCCTTCCAAGAAGACAGAAGAAGAGATTAAATATTTGGTTAAGAATTTTCAGTACGTCCCTTAGTTATACAATTGTAACTTTGTAGCTGGTCCCTAAAACATGCAAAACTTCCTGGAAATTTTGACTGCAGCTGGTTTCTCTTTCAGTCACAGCTATTCAGGGAGGTGGAGAATTCAGAAGGTAAGTGGATACTCTGCTATCTTCTAGCTCTGGGAAGAATCCTACCTACTGCATGTAAAGAATAACTGCCTCTCCTTCCACCTCACCCCACAAAGGATTGGAGCTTTTATTAGCTGGATACCTCAGCGACCTCAAAGGGTGGAGTTTAGTCCTGGTGTGCAATCTCTAAAGATTTCTGTAAGTTGATACTGCAGGAAGTCCTGTGGTTGTTTTAGGGGATGTTTAGTTGCCTTCTAAACATCTCTATGGTTAGATATTTAACTCTCTCTATCTCTCTCTCTATTTATCTAACTCTATCTCTATCTCTCTTCCTCCTTCTTTCTCTTCAGATAGTTGAGGTTTTCTCAGTTTTTCATGAATACTTTAGGCTCTCTACCCACCCCAATCCAGTGCAGCCCTTAGATCTTTCTATGTAGACATTTAGGAAATAGAATCTGTACTTTTTGTAAAGAGCTTAGATTGAAACTCTAATGAATAAATCATTGTTTTCACTCAAGCCTCCTCTCTAAAACCCTAATAGCTTTCTTGGTTGGATCTGAGCCTCTCTGTCTCTTTGCCATAATGATCAGCAGGGGTGTGGTCAGCTGACTCTCTGTCTTCCTGGTCTTGTCTTCAACCGAGTTTCTCAGTCAGATCCCTGCATAACTGAGCCTTCGCAACAGAGACAGCTTCCTCACTCAGAGAGAACCAGGCTATCGTCCACCTGCATTAACTTTAGTGCTGAGGCTCTGGTCATCCTTGAGGTCAGTATCTACTACAAATAGTACTAGATTCTATGCAGGGAAGCAATAATACTTTCCACAACTAATTCGGTTTGTGTGATGAAGGGTGACAGAGAATGTGAAATCCCTCAATTGAGGTGTTAGACCCCACTCTCAGCCCGGGGACTCGAACCCCTGTGGGCCGCCTGGGTGACTAACGTCGGGGAGCCTCAAGCCCACTGACCTCCCTCAGCCCAGGGGACTCGAACCCCTGTAGGCTGCCTGAGAGTCAGTCTCAAGAATCCAGACCGTCAGATGCAAAATGCAAGAAGTAAGTTTATTTCACTTGCGCAAGTGGGAGACTCAGTCTCGTTCATGAGACTCAGCCCGCCTGCCTTCTGCCAGGCCAGGTTTTTATAGTAGGAACTCACAGTATTATCATACATTTATCATATAGGGCACTTGTTACATTTGGATTGGCTTTTGGCCTACAGACCAGGGTCACAGAGAAGACAATTTTACATAGTCCAACCTTCTCTCAGAAATGCCACATACATTATTCTGCAGTTCACAGGAGGTAAACCTTCCCATAATTTATGGATGGGATGATGGAGACTCTTCCTGTGGAATGTTAAGCCCACAGACTTTATCTTGCATACCAAGGGATGTTTACACAACTCTTGAATTCCCTGGGTCTCTTCCTCCTAGTCTTATAGTTTCTTAGTTGCTGTTTTAATTAAGGGGGGAGGCCGGGCTCGTATCACCGAGTGCCTCACAAAACAAAGTGTCTCACAGAATGTTTAACCCACAGACATTATTTCACATACCATGAGATGTTGACATGACCTTTGTGGTCTCTGGGATTTTCTAGTTGGGAGGAGGTAAGCTAACAAAGGGGACCAGGTATTTTTCCATGAAAGCGGGAGTCCTACACTCCTCCCTTTTTCTTTGTACCTGATTATAATCTTATAATCATGGTTAAATACTTGTATCTTTTTGCTTCAGCGTATGGTATTGCTGAGTGAGTGCTAAGGACTGCCAAATGATCTTTTACAAACTGAGTTAGTCTATTATCTATTTGGCCTTTGATAGGCTGCTGAAGGACACAAGGACATTTTTTGGTCTTTTGGGGTCTTTTTACCCTGAACTGCCTAGCCACATTTTACCTTCTATTTTCATCGCATTACCCTCTGAAGAGGTCACCCTAATTGCCAATAGGGAATTGGGGCGCAGACCGCTCTGGCTTCTTCAAGCTGAATAGGGTCGTAGATTGTGGCAATATGGGTACCCCTTCAGTGGGTCTATTTATAAGACCCCTGTTAGTTGTAGGAAAGAGAAAGTCCTTAACTGGTCCCTGGAAGATGAAATTAAAATAATCATAACAAGGAAGAGCTCAAATGTCCAATTTAAAGTCCATTAGAATTTTTTTGCTTAAGGATTTTCATCTTCTGGGTTCCTCTGTGTTTTCCTTTCTGACTGCCAAGGCTGAACTTCAGAGTCTTGAAGTCAGGATTTGTTTCCAGGCACCTTGATAGCTGGAGTAGCTAGAATCGGGGTGAATTCCCTCCCAAATAGCTTCTAGACAGGGAGAGAAAAGAAATCATTTAATTTTGGCGTTAGAACAATGGTGGGCTTGCCTTTCTTGGCCACAGGCATGTACTGCAGTGTTGAGGTAGGCCAAGAATTGAAGTCTTACATCTGAGTGGCATTTTGTTATTAAGAACAAAATCATTAGTGAATAACATTTTATATAATTTTTTATAGTCTTAAAGAAGTATACTAATTACTTTAATTTTTTGGTTATACTTTCCTTTTGGGTGTTTAAGATCATATAATTTGGCCCAAATAAACCAATTTAGTTTGATTCTTAAGGTCAGTTGAGTATCTATTCCTCAGGGGGATCACATGGGCTTGAGAGGAGCCCCTGGCTCCATAAGCCTTGTTTTACCAGTTCCATCTATGTGAAGATAAGTCAGAAGGTCTTATTAGACTATAGCTTCACTTTGAAGCAAATCAAGGAAACGTTTTCCTGTGCTGACCCTCCTCTTTGCAGACTGGACACTGGTTCAAGTCCTTCTAGTGAAGCCTCCACGAACTCCCTGAACAGGAGGACAGGTGACTCATTACATTTACAGGACATTATGAGAGATGCCCCATAGTCCCCTGGAACTTAGTTGACCTTGGAGGGCAAGAGACAAAAAGTTGTCTCTTTAAGTCCCTCAAACCAGATTAGAGGCCTTTAAATATGGTGGTTAGACGCCCAAGAAGGTTAGTTTCACCAATACTGACAAAGGTCAAACATATATTTGTTCTTCAGACCATCCGAGCCATCACTCCATAAATTCCAAGATTTACATATATAAGTCTCTTATCTTTTATACATTACAATACATTGTCTCAGACCTTTAATCACATGCATAGACTTTCTCACTTTTTCCTTTTTAATCTGGAACTATCCAGTCATTATAATTTTTCTACATAGATCCTTACTAAAATATTTTCATTTTTATATTTTTTAATACCTCCGTTCATTTTTTCATTTTCTTTCTTAGTACCATGAGATGTAATAACATTAAAATTTTTCTTCCTGGGTGGACTAAGCAATGTTTATTTCATTTCTAAGGCTCTAGTATCAAACCAATGTTTGATCATATTAAAGTTCACCCTGTGGAATGAATGACTTTACACCTACAGATGGGTGAGTTGTTACAAACAGGTATACAGGTAACCTGAGAGCAGATGTACTGTAGTCTTTAGCATGGATGTTGATTTTTCTATAACCTCATGCATTAAGTTTTTTCTGTTAGTCTTCTTTTAAAATTTTTTTCCCCAAATGCAGGAGACCATTTGTGACTAGGGCAAAATTACATACAGCTGACTGGGAAGAGTAGCTGGATACTCAGGTGGGGGGTCCAGCTTACTCCTCTTTTAGTTGAAGAATACAACCGTTAGCAAACCCAACTGTGATGAACTTCTGTAAGTAGGCACAGCTGAAGTCACGAGCATGGCAGTTATTCAGGAGTGCTGTGCAGCATTATCTTAACAAAGAACATGGGATGTAAATTACACATAAGATAATGTACATTTTAATTTATAAGTTTCTGGAAAAACCTTATAGAGTGAGTTGGTCTACTAAAACCTTGCTTTAGGTCTTGAGAATGTAGATACTAGATAGAGAGAAGCAATTGGTACATAGTAATATCTTATCAACTTGAGCTTAGAATTTTCAGCATAAATCATTAACTGAGAAAGAGGTTCCTAACTCAGTAGAAGTATGAATGCCTAAATTCTAGAGCTGATCCACCTAGTTTAAAAAAAAACAGTGTCACAATCTTTTAATCATCTTGCCTTCTGTGAACATGTAGAGACAGCCAAGTACAATTACTAGGCAAATAAGCCATGGAGGATGTACAAGCCAATTGCGGGCATCTTAGAGCTCCTGTACAGCTGGTGTGCAGGGCACAGCTCTTCCAAGAGTCCTCCACTGTGTCTCAACTACTTGCCAAAAGAACAGGCACTCTGTCTCTGGAATTCTCCCCATGCTTTTAGTTATGAAGCAAGGACAAGCTGATACTATTTAAGGTTGGGACACTTCTGTCCATTGAAGCCATAAGGTGTCATTTACTGTATATCTAGACCAGGTCTGAATGCAGAAAGACATCGGTTTTTCTTTCTCAAGGTCTGTGGATTAGATCAAGGAGATTCTAATGGGCAAGGATACAGCCAAGGTGAGCCTTTGCTGAAGGCAAGTGGCTACCTATCGGGGAGGCAAAAGAAGACATTTTGCAACGTCTTCCAGACTCTTCTTTGCCTCCTTCTCTAGAGCATCCTCCAGAGATTCTTTGATCCTTTTCTCAAGTTATAACTTGTCTGTTTAAATTTTATTTTATTTTTTTTTAATTATGAGAGTCAAGACTATAAAAAGGCTCTCAGTCTGTCTGAATTAGAAAATTTATATTATCATTATACATAATTTTGAATTAAGTACCCATAATCTGGACAATAAGGAACACAGCTATTATGGCCTTATAGCTAGAAAGTGAAAAGCAGACGTGCTCAGGACATTAAGGGGTAAGCACAAAAACAAGCTTGGAGCAAGTAAGCATCAGAGAGGGAAATACCCTATTTTAGAAAGAAAAACGGACCTTGGATACCAGTGTAAAAAGGCAGGAATTAACACCAGTGAAGGCTGCATCTTACACCTTTTATCTAAGCCATTCATTTCTCTTTACCTCCCATTGCTGTGGCTGCTTCTTGGTAGCAGCTTGTCTCATGTAATGTTTGCTTGGCCCTGGAGTTCTGTAATTTACATAAGCTTCCCAGGTGTGGGCGTCACAAAGCTCTAGCTTACTTTGTACTAGCTTTGTACCTAGTTAGTCTTTGAAGTTCATGGCTAGAAAAACTTTAGATTTTTTTTTTTTAAACTGATAGATATATTACGTAAAACAATGTAAGATTTTAAAATACATTTAGAAATCAGCAAACATAACATATAAAAATGTTAAAATTTAAAATAATTACCCATAAAACATGTAAATGTCATGTAAACAATATCAGAACCAAAACGATTTTAAAATACCTAAGACAAATAATTTTTATTAAAAACAGACCAAACTGATATTAAATTGCTGATATCGTCTCCTAATTTGACATGAAAATGCACTGACATTGTCGTAAAAGACTGTTTTAGACTCTCTTGCTTTTCTATGATCTGATCAAGAATTCAAAATATAAACCAAAAACCCTTTTTAGAAAGCACCCGGTTAAAGTAGTACCCTCAGATACATAGACCCCAGATTAGAGAGCAAAGCAAAAGAATTCATGGTCTCAAACCAAGGATGGGAGTCCATGCACCTTACCACAGCGCAAAGGTGAATGTGAAGCAGTGCCCTCTGGATATCTTCATTTCTAGATACTATTTATTGCTGGGGAAATAACTCAAAAGAAAGCAGCAGAAGGAATGAGAAGTTATGTCCAGTACAAAGGTACTTGGGCTGTTGCTCTGAGAGCACATGTCTCCCCAGAGCACCGTGTGGGGCTTTTCTTATTTACTAAGATTTTAAATGCTTAGATCTATTCAAAAAGCAGCTATCTCCGGACCACATTCTCTAAGCACTGTTTGTTTTGTGTTTACCAGTGACTGAGGTCCAAATCCCAGGCCCCTCTGACTGTTCTTCCCATACAAGTGCAGAGAACCAGGGTGGAGAAAAAGCCCAAGTTAAGAAATGGCTTTTAAAACTTTTTTTCTAAAAGGCAAGACATTTACAGCTTCCATATGCCCTGAAGCCATAACAAGCTAGATAATGGAACTCACAGATTACCTGCTTAGTAGTCTAACTCAGTACACATAGAAAAATCGCCACATGGCCACCAAATAAGTTATTAAAATTTTGGGGATCCCTTCATATTTGTCAAACTGAAACAGGGTGAAATGAGAGCATCCTCTAGGGGGTTCTTAGTCTTATTCATACAAGAATTTAAGAATGAACCCAATCGGAAGCTTTGCAGAAAAATCCTCAAGACAGGCAAGCTGGGGATCTCAGCAGCTGCCTGGAGAAAGAACAAAAGCTTTGCAGAAAAATCCTCAAGACAGGCAAGCTGGGGATCTCAGCAGCCGCCTGGAGAAAAGTTGGTCACTATACATTTTAAAGTTTGACACTTTCGGACTCACTCTGGCTCACGAGGAAGCAATCATAACACTTAAGACAAAACCAAAACACACAGACCGTAACACAAGCCAGATTATTGCCAAGTCACAGAAACAGGATCTGACACAGGAACCAAAAAATAGACACGAAAACTCTAGGCTGGCCATTTTTACATATGTTTGGTGCTTACAGGCGACTGAGGCTTGGTCTCTATCCACTCACGTTGGGCGCCATTTGAAGCGGCAGTAAACCTGCCATCTCCCTTTTCAGACTTCCACGGACAGCACTTCCAGGACAGGTTTCCAGCCTGGTGCCGGACTTCTTTTCAGTGATCTAAAGTTGAACTCAAGGGAGTGGTTAGATTCTGCCCCAGGTGGGGGTGTAACTCCAGCCAGGCAAACCACAGACAAACAACACAAAGTAGAAAGACAAACAACTTCGGCGCGTGACTTTTTTAAAAGGAAAAATACAAGCTCAAATGGGCTTGGGGAAATAAATCCCCGTGCCCCGAACCATCCTGGAGCGTCCTCCAGGATGTGGGTACAGTGGGCACTGAGCTCGTCAGCCCCCTTCCACATGTACTCCAACAAATTCGGCCGATCAAACCAAGAACTCCCGTACGGGTACAAATAAAGGCTGGCCAGCACTTACTTACCTCCTGGCGGATCTGGGTTGGGGTGAGGCTTGGCTTCCCGGCCAATGCACCAAATGTTAGACCCCACTCTCAGCCCGGGGACTCGAACCCCTGTGGGCCGCCTGGGTGACTAACGTCGGGGAGCCTCAAGCCCACTGACCTCCCTCAGCCCAGGGGACTCGAACCCCTGTAGGCTGCCTGAGAGTCAGTCTCAAGAATCCAGACCGTCAGATGCAAAATGCAAGAAGTAAGTTTATTTCACTTGCGCAAGTGGGAGACTCAGTCTCGTTCATGAGACTCAGCCCGCCTGCCTTCTGCCAGGCCAGGTTTTTATAGTAGGAACTCACAGTATTATCATACATTTATCATATAGGGCACTTGTTACATTTGGATTGGCTTTTGGCCTACAGACCAGGGTCACAGAGAAGACAATTTTACATAGTCCAACCTTCTCTCAGAAATGCCACATACATTATTCTGCAGTTCACAGGAGGTAAACCTTCCCATAATTTATGGATGGGATGATGGAGACTCTTCCTGTGGAATGTTAAGCCCACAGACTTTATCTTGCATACCAAGGGATGTTTACACAACTCTTGAATTCCCTGGGTCTCTTCCTCCTAGTCTTATAGTTTCTTAGTTGCTGTTTTAATTAAGGGGGGAGGCCGGGCTCGTATCACCGAGTGCCTCACAAAACAAAGTGTCTCACAGAATGTTTAACCCACAGACATTATTTCACATACCATGAGATGTTGACATGACCTTTGTGGTCTCTGGGATTTTCTAGTTGGGAGGAGGTAAGCTAACAAAGGGGACCAGGTATTTTTCCATGAAAGCGGGAGTCCTACAAGGGAAATTTGTTTTGTGGTTGGAATTTAAAAATTCAATGTTTTTTTCAATTGTGGGGGGCCCTGGTCTTCCTCTCTCTCTTCTAGGCATCCAGGGTAATCACTAGACTGAGAGCTTTGAGCCAGACAGACAATCCTCCACCTGTTCTACGTGAGTCTCCTGCTTCATGCCGGTGTAAATAGAAATTCTGCTCCTCTACCTGGCCCATCCAAGAGTCTAAATGATAGACTTTCTCTTGTGCCTGCCCTCCTTCCTGCCCCAGCCCCATCTTTGTTTTCCTTATAACAGCCCCTTCTGAAGTCCTTGGCATATTCTGATTGTTCACATAAAAGGTGTGGAAAACAAGCCTTATTTGGGGGTATAGACTTGTTTGATGTGAAGCAAGATGCATAGGAAACACCACTGACTTCAGAGGGGATTACCTGCAGGGTGGCTAATGAGGTATTCCAGATCCTCACCCCTGTCTTTGGTTAGATATGGAACCCAGGATTCTGCACATTCTGGCAAGAACTTGTCCACTGAGGCATACCCACAGTAAGAGGTCATTTTTATGGTCATTAGGATAAGCTTAAAAAGCTTTCAAACAGGCCTAGCAAAACCTCCAGAATCCCTGATGTTGGGGTTGTTCAAGGAAGGAAGGCTGATCTTCAAGGGGGGTTTTATGGACTATACATCTCATGGAGAAGGTTGTGGTTGTCAGGAACTCATCTGTTCCTTTGAAAATGACATAAGGACTGTGTCCTCAGCATGCTATGTGCTCCAGACTATGCACTTATAGCTCTTTAGGGTGGGTTTTCGGTGTTAGCCTCACTGTTGGACATTGAAGCTCAGGCTACATACAATGACAAGGGGGAGAGGCAATCTACGCATGATCTGCATTACTGACCATCTCTATGACTAGAGGAATTCATCGACTCCATGGATAAAATAGGCATGTATCTCAGTAACACAAATTCTATCTCTTTATTAGCATGTCACATGAGATTTATTCAATATTATAATCAATATTATAAATATGAAATATATTTTGGAAAGCCTGGTCTAAAAGAAAGAGTATATTACAAATACATCTATGCATGAGAATGTATTTTGTATAGCCTCTCAGATTCATAGAAATGTACAACGTATTTGGATTGTATCCACTCTCTCCTTTGACTTCTCCTCTACTGCACACAACACATCCTACTCACAATGATGTGTCCCTTTAATTTTTTCTTAACCTATCAAATGCTATTAATGCTTCTAATATGTGCATGCATATTAGCCTGGGCAACATCCTAGGTGCCACATCTCAGAAGAAAAATGACTCTCCCCAAGGAGACATCACCTGTCAATAATTCCTAAAGTAAGGTTGGGCTTTGATGCTTTCCCATCACACTGAAATGTTGCCTGACTTAATCCCGTACAGGTAGCTAGAGTTGCTATGATTTATGAGTGCAATGGCTGTCGTACCTCAAGGGCTCTGATTCACAGAAGGTTGCCCCAAACTCTGACTCTCAGAAACTTTCTGTCACTTCTTGATGTTCTCTGAGCCTTGGTTGTGGTGTGGCCAGGATGAGAAGGAGGATGAAGAGGGAGCGTATTATAGATGTCCGTTTGAGACTGAGTACTCCACAATCACATATTCTCTGCATTTGTACCAGTCATGAGACACATAATAATATTTTCAAAAGGAAAAATAGAAACACAAGAAAAACATTGGGCTGTGACAGCACTAAGTCCTAAAGAATGGTGATGAAGAAAATCTGTGACACAGGAGTCCATTTGGATCATGTGAAGGTCTGGAAGTTTCACTTTATGTGACAGTAAAATCAATAACAGGAGCAGCACTCCTTTACATCGTCATTGGTTAAATGCTTTCTCTGGGACAGGCCTTAGTCTTGGGAATGCCCACATTGCATTCATATGTGGGAGGCAAGTACGATGGTTCTCATGCAGAGAGAAGGCTGATGTGAATTGGGGTTAATTACGGCCCCTACTCAGATATCTTAGAAAGGTTCATTAGACACTGTAAAAGTGGAACTGGTATATAATATATCCTCAGAGTGTTTTAGTGATTTCCAGTTTAGCTAAATCTTTGAGCCTCCTCTACCTCAGTGGCATTAAATCTCCCAGTTACAACACTATTTGAAGCTTCTTCTTTCAGAGAGAAGCACATAAGCTGCTGGTGTTGGTTTTGTCACTCCTAACAGGGCCCTCTTTTCCTGGTGTATCTATTTGCAGAAACTTGGTGTTACCAATGGAGCAGTCCTATGGCCTACTCACTAGCAGAAAGGAGACAGGTAACCCTGACTCATATGTTCTTATTTTATATAAATTTTTAATTGATTTCTTGTGTATTTCATACAGAACATCTTAACCATCTATAGACCTGTTCCCCATTGACACCCTCCCATAGACCCCACTGAATTTCATGCATTCCTTCATTTGTGTAAAGGCCTATCAAGTCAAGTTATGGTCCCCAGAAGTCCTTTAGTGCAATTTCATCCACTGAAGTCTAGTCAGCCTATCTAGAGTCCCTCCTTTTAAGAACTATTGGCAGCTGATTACTGCTGGATAAGGAAGGGAATTCTGTATTCTTATTGCCAGGATCTTTATATGCAGCACAATTCTGCATCTGCCAGTATTACTCTAGTGAGCCTTATTGGTCTCTTGAACCCTGATCCTTACCTAGTGCCACTGAAGAGCATCGCTGTGACTCTGTCCATCAATGACTTCGTGACTAATGTCTCTGCAACTTTGAACTATGAGAATGAGGAGAAAGTCCCCTTGGAGGCCTTCTTTGTATTCCCCATGGATGAAGACTCTGCTGTCTACAGCTTTGAGGCCTTGGTGGATGGGAAGACAATTGTGGCAGAATTACAGGAGAAGATGAAGGTGAGGCCTGTGTTCTTGATCTCCTCTCTTATTATTTCAATATTATATTCTCATTCAGTAGTGAAGAATTCATAAGTGCTGGTGCCGATTGTTCTTTCTTCCATTCAATTTAACTGCTATTTACATAAAGCCAACAGAGCAGAGGAAGTCCATTAGAGGCTACTAGAATATAGCTCTGAAGTTCATATGACTCATTTTTACAATTCAGATCTTCTTGATTACTTGTCATTTCATTTCCTACTCCTAACACTCTTCCCTTAGGCTCATAGCAACTATGAGGATGCCCTCTCCCAGGGCTACCAGGCCTACTTATTGGAAGAGGACAACTATTCCAGGGATGTCTTCTCTTGCAATGTGGGGAACCTGCAGCCTGGGGCCAAGGTGGCACTTACTCTGAAGTATGTGCAGGAGCTGTCCCTGGAAGCGGATGGGGCCCTGCGCTACGTGCTCCCAGCAATCCTGAATCCTAGATACCAGTTATCTGGTGAGTACTCTGACACTTTGAAAATCAGTAGTGGGATGATTGGAGAAATTCTCATGTCTATTGATGAGATGCAAACTGTTCTCACGGAAAACAGAGCTAAGTTACCTTTTTATAGACCAGTCTGGGGATAGTTGCTTGAATATGAAGACTCCCATAATCCCTTTGGAGGACCTGCCCTACACACTCAGCATGGTGGCCACCATCAGCTCCCAGCATGACATTGAGAGGGTGCAATCCAACTGTTCCTTGAATCCTGTTGAATACCTTGGACAGGATAAGAATTCTGCTCAGGTGATTATTAGATGGCACACAGTTTCTGCCAGCTCCCTGTGGCTCTGGGCTTGCCTTGATCCTCTTCCAAACTTCCAGATCTTCCTTGCTTTTTCTAGTCACCTGGAGGGAGGCACTCTGTCTTCTTTCCCTACCCTGGGAACAATGTGGAGTCCTTTTCACCAGTCTTCCCTGTGCTTCTGATTATGCTAATAATGGAAATTGCCTGGAAGCATGAACTCTGACCTTACACACAGGGAGAAAACAGTAACTGTTCTAATGTCTCTCCTCTGCTGGTCTCTGACTCAGGTTTCCTTGGCTGAAGGACACAAGTTTGATCGGGATGTGGAGCTCCTGATTTACTACAGAGAGGTGCACAGCCCCAGTGTATCTGTGGAGATGGGGATGCCTGAAATGAAGCCAGGTATTTCCTATTTCCCTCTCTGGTCCCTGTCTAAGAGGTAACTCCAAATTCTTGATTTTCTATCTCTGTATTCAGTGGCAAGTGAAATAAATTAGCATGAGATTTCAAAAACTTTGCACATCCACATGGGAAAATGTCTATGCTTCATAAATAATCAGGTGGTTATGTCTTTTAGGTCAATTTATGCATATAAGTAGATAATTGTGGACAGAATGTGAACAAATAATTCACAAAACAAATCTCGGGCAGTTGTGAGCTTGTGACAATGACTACTGTTGACAAAAATAAATAATTTATAATCAGGTCACTGATCTCCAAATCTGGTAAAGATTTACACTTTAAATTGTGTGGTGTTTTGTATTCTCATAGACTTTGGAAACAAAATAGTTTCCTATCAACTGTTTCAGGAGTATTTGGGCTATAATTCTAAAGTAAATATTAAGGGAATTCTAGAATTTGCCATGTTTCCTTTGAAATAAATCTAAATATGTATATGCTATACAGATGGTGTCAGCCAACATTTCAATAGGATCATATGTTAGTCAATGATTAAACTGTCATGCAGTCAGGAAATCGACTGTGTCATCAGCACCATAACGCCTAACACTGTCCTTACTGAAATAATTAAGGGGGGCCATATGGTAGGGGTTGGGAGTGGACTAGAAAATTTGAAATAATACAAATAGAGTATTCATGTATGAAATTCTCAGAAAAGGAAATAATGAAATATTTGGAATAATTTAGATAAAATGTATAAAATATTTGTGGAGTAAAAAAGTAGTTATACAACCTGATTAGCAATATGAAATTACAGATGAAGTAGTACAATAAATGTACTCTAATAAAGGAAATATGCTTAAATTAGCAGTAGCTTTATATTTAAAAAATACTTTATAATTCAGTAAGTATCCATTATTGATTACTTCATTGCACCTAAAAACATCTCATTAGTTAACATTACGATTAATAGGAATGACAAATTTTAATATTAACTAATTTTAGGTGTTCTGTACCCTTTAGTGATTGACTTTTGGAATAATCAGTGATTTTTTGAAAATCTTTTTCTTTGTGTCCTACTTGACAATATCTAGAACTAAGATTAAATTCCTAATGATGTTTGTTTCTCATCAACCTTTACTGATTGTTAGTTTTAATTTTGTCCTAATTATAGATGTACACTTCCTTGTAAATATATTTGCATAGCCCTTGTGAGTCTTTTCCTCTTTGGGGTTTTCTGGTTCACTCTGCACTTGGTTCCTAGGATGGTCAGATAAGTCATGAAGGATTTTGTAACTCTGACATTTCCATATGTATTTGATGGAAATATTCTGGCCTCAGTGATGTTCACAGTGTGATGCTGGCTTGAGACCTTGCTTTGGTAACTCTAAATGCTATAAAGACCTTCCCATGAAGCTGACTTACATTCACCCATGCAGTCTCATACTGGCAATATTTGGCCAAGATGACTTCTTCATATTGAGTTAACAAATGGGTGTACCTTGGTTTGTCTTCATTGTCCACTCAGGTTTTTCTCAGTTCAGCTGTCTATGCTGAGGTCACTGAGGGCATTCTAGCTTCCTCTATGTTTTCTGGAATGAGCTCCTTTGCCATGTGCATCTATGCCTTGTCTGAATATATTAATTCTTTATTTTTTATATCCTCGGATGTTCATGAACTATTTCAACTGGACCTCATCTTCAGTCTGGTTCATTTGAATCCATTACATAAACTTTCATGTGTCAGACCTTAATATACCAAACTGACATCTCCCATTATTCGTTTCTAAGATGTTCCCATGATCCTATGAAGATGTTTTTTAATTATTCCTTGTGACCGGATCATCAGGACATCAGAACATATAAGAGATCAATTTCTCAACCTTAGTCTTTAATCATTCCTTCCATGTAGGCTCCCTGCATCTTGCTCTTACGGCACATATTTTGCTCAGATGTCTTTCAGGACTCACATTCTCAAAGAAACTCATGGAAAACTTAAGAGTTAGCTTAGCTTACTAGAACCCTTTAGTGTGGTGCAAAATGATAAACAGGACTACATGATGAGACTAAATATATAACTTAAAATGCATAGTTTCATAAAACTAAACAAAGGCATAGAAATACTACAAATATGAAATTCTAAAAGATAAATGTAAAAAGAAGATTGCATAAAAATTGCAATGAGCAGCTAAGTAGGAGTTAAACCTAACAGTGTATTCCTTGTGACCCTTGCAATAATCCTATAATAATATATGATTCTTAATTGGAGGAAACTGAGGTTAGCACCTGAACTGGCTGATGATTGAAATGGCACCTTTAAAAGATAATAAATTCTTATTTATGAAGGTGAATTATTGTTTGAGTTCTCCTGAAATAATTATAGTAGACAGCATACCTGTAGTGCGCACTACATTTGTAACACTGTTATAAGCAGTACAGACATATTGATTTCTAGAATTCTCATGATAGCCTTCTGACGTCTCAGTATAGTATTGTTCCCTTTATGACCTGTGATCTCAAGCATGGACAGGAGTCTTATCTTACAGATTACATTACATCATGTATACAGAGACCTGAATCTGATTCAGATTTATCTCATTTTCAACTAATTCTCTAGGAGAACACCTACATTCCTAAGTAAATAAATGTTCTTTTCAATTGCCAGTTTAAGCAGTATAAATAAGTATATCATTTTTTAATGGTTCTTTCAGTGATATATATCATCAGTTTCCCCTTGTCTTGACTAGAAGAAAAGGTAGACTAGGTTTACCTCTCCAGGAAATTTTCTCTGGATCGTTTTCCCATGCTAAAAGCTGTTAACCTAATATGTCCCATTCAGTTGCTGATACACTGATATCATATCGCATTCTGCTACTTTCTCTTTTATACTTACAACTCATCTCCAATCCTATACAAGCAGATAATGCATAAAGATCACACACAGAGTTTTATATTTGAGATATCCCTGAATTCTGTTGTAGTGATAATTGATTCTTGGAAACTTTACAATCCTGAGTCCCTTTGTGTCTCACAGGACTTTTATCCTGTCTGTGTAGATAGTTTGATGGGAGCTCCTTCTGCAATGGTGAGTTTCTATCCAGATATCCCAGAAGTGGAGTCCTTCAGGAGCTGTGGAGAATTTGTCTTCCTCATGGACCGCTCAGGAAGTATGGAGTGCCCAATGAGTAATGAGGCCAGGTCTCAGCTGCGGATAGATGCTGCCAAGGTAAACGAGATTTCTTCCTTTTTCATGAGTCCCATGTACAAGTGAGCATGGTTTGGAAGGGTAATACTAGAGGCCATTTATAGCAGCAGGTCTGCTCTCCATTTGTATGACAGCAAGCGTGGCCACTCTGAAACCAGTTCAGAAGATACAAGGTGCCACAAACAGGATGACCTCTATATCCCAGGCATTATACAAGGTCTGGGTGTTTCATAGAGCGCTCTTTCACCTTGTCTCCCCATCTCTTCTCCTCTTCAGGAAACACTGGCACTTCTGCTGAAGAGTTTGCCTATAGGCTGCTATTTCAATATTTATGGATTTGGATCTTTCTATGATTCATTCTTTCCGTAAGTTGGTGGGAAGGCCATGGAGTGTGTAAGACGGTACTGTTAAAAGTGACTGGTGCAGAGCAGACCTGAGCATTGGGGGAACTAAGAGACAGTTTATGATAGATTTCTCAGACTGGCAGTGTGAGGCCACTGTCATGTGACTGGCTCTGCTTGTTTCTCTCAGGAAGAGTGTTCTGTACACTCAGGAAACAGTGCAGGAGGCAGTGGAAAGGGTGAAGCATCTCTCTGCAGATCTCGGGGGCACTAAAATTCTGGAACCTCTCCAGAACATTTACAAGACACCAGCCATTCCCGGCCACCCTCGACAGGTAAGCCTTGGAGCAGAGCCAACACAAGGACAGAAACAGTGAATTCCAAGTTCTTCATTCCAGAATTGAGTAAACAGTGTGTTCAGTACAGTTGTCAACCTTAAAGTCAGGAGAAATAGAGCAGAGGCAGTGTTCTTCTCCTGTACTCTATATGGTGAGTAATCGCCCTTCTCTACACTGCTGCAGAAGCCTTCAGTAAAACTAGTGTGGGGAGGATCTGAAAAGAGTGCTCCAGTGTATTTCAATCGGCAGTGGAATACTGGGAAACCCACTCCTGTGTGAAGAGTCTTAAAGATGGGGAAACAGTTGGATTCTGAAGGGGTGAATGCTTGTGTCTTAAAATGTGTTTGACAGAAGCTGAGTGAGTGTTTTCTCTCCTTTACAGCTTTTTGTCTTCACAGATGGAGAAGTTAGTGACACATTTAGTGTAATTAAAGAGGTTAAGCAGAACTGCAAGAAACACAGGTATGAGATGTTGTCTGCTATGCTAAATGGACCCATCCTTGTCAGATATAACTAATTCTGCATAATAGTTGGGGTGGCCATGCTTCAGAAGGTGCACAATGGCTCGAGGAGTTTAGATTTCCAGCTGGTCATTTATTCCCCTCTACAAAATGTAAAGATAGTTTTCAAAACTACAGAAGCAATAGAAACACTGCCACACATTCATTGTTTCTTGTTTTTCTTGTTCTTCGAAACCATTGAATTATGTACTGAGTTATATTTTTATATAAAAATTACACAAATGATTAATATCCAGGCATGGCAGGTTAACTGTAACAATAAATACCTGTGCATCCGGAACACAGGTCTCGGAAAAGATCAGGCACATCTCTTTCTGTCCCTTTCTGCCATCGCCTATGGAATATCCAAGGTCATACATAATTCTTCTGAATAAGGAGGAGATTTTGTTCTTGTTTTTATGTCATACTACTGAGTTTAAGGGTATGATTTTTTTTCTGTGTAAATCACTTTTATTCTTCATTTGACCAGAGTGTGGAGATATGAACATGTTTTTCACATAGCTGGAATCAAGTTCCATTAGTTTACATTTTCCTGATATAATTATACAATAATTATTATTCATGCTCATGCTAAAGTTTTTCTTTTGACTTTAAAGAAACTGCGTATTATGTTACATATCACCAGCACTCCAGGAGACCTTTAATGCAAATAGAGGAAATTTTAAGCTAAATGTAAATTAAGCAATATTTTTCAAAGGACTTGAGCATCTCCATCGTGGGTGTTCACATGAGGTCCTGGATACAATCTCCATGGAAAGTGAAGCCCGGTTGTGTGAACAGGCTTCTAGACAGACAGTGCTTGTAGTTGGCAAAGCTGTCCAGTTCTGCAGGAACAGAATATAGCATTAAAAGATGCAGAACTGATTTATCAACTTGCAAATGGTTCCCAGTTCTTTCACTTGCTGTATTAGAATCATTTCTGTCCTCGCCTTGTCCTGTTCTGTGCCTGGGAAGTCATGTCTTATTATGTTTTTAACTGATCTTTTCTCAACAGTTCAGTCTCATGCACCTGTTTATGTTAGTAAATATTTGAATGATCTTTTTGTGGTACACATTCAAGTCTATTCACCATTTTCATTGTTTTGTTTTTCTGGCAGAGTCTCTGGTGTTACTAATATGTATTTCATTGTATATTTTATATACAAATATATCTCACTCTCTGTCTTCCCTTTGCACTGTCAGAAGTCCGTCTTTTGAAAAATAGTTTTACCATGTTTTAAGATACATTTTCGAAATGTAGTTTAGGCTGGTCTAGAACTCCCTAGATAGACCAGGCTGGCCTCAAATGGACAGCAATCTTCCTGCTTCTGCCTACAGATTGTTGACACTGAGGAGGTATGCCACCATCTTTGGCTTAGTAACAGTTATTTAAAGTTATTTTTTTGTAATTATCATTTTTCTGTGTATTCTGTTAGACTTTTCTCTTTTCAAGGTAGGAAGATAGTTTACTTTTTTATTTCAAGAGATTTTGCTACACACATGCGTGCACACACACACACACACACATTCACACATTCTTTTGATTCTCTTTTTACATTCTCTCTTATCTCCTTTCCATCTCTATAGAAACCCCCTCCCCCAGTTGTCCCTTTTCCAGATTCATGTCTGTTTGTTTTGTAGTATAACCCATCTAGATTTCTCAGGTCATCAATATGACCATAGTATTGGCATTATCCATTGGATCATGGTGAGATTATCAGTAGATACACATGATACTAATGACTCCCTGTTTACCTGAATCTATCTATAGAGAATAGATCATCAGTGAGGGTTAGGACTCCCTGAGGCACTCCTCCATCTTTGCCTGGCTATTGATAGGCCCATTCATTGGTAGTTGATGAGATTTCATGGATGAAATAAGCTGTGTATTGCCCCTAAAATAGTACTTCACAGCCTCTGTCTTGATCTTTCAGCTTCCAGCTGTGCTTATGCAAACTCTTCGACTATGTTCTCTGATCCTTGGAGCAGATGGTCTAATCGCCTTGTCTGATGCTGAGCACTCAGCTATTACTTATTCTTAGCACCCTGCTAGCCTCACTTTTTTGCCTTTGTGTCAGCTCACTGCAAAGAGGCTTCTCAGATAGTGGCTGAGAGTATAATTGTCCACAGATATAAACACAGGCATTCAGAAGGCTGTTCAATATTGTGTGAATTTAGCTAAACATAACTAAGGTCCCCTATAGGCTCTACAAAGGGGTTTTGAGTGAACTTGCATTGCCCGGTGTGGAATCCCTTCCCCGGAGTGGAATTCTTCAAGAAAGAGTATTTTTCAGCCACGTAGGGTATCTCGCTTCCAAATTTATTTTAATAAGTCTAGCACAACCAATTTAGTGTTTGTGCCAGATATTTAGATCTCTCTCAGGCCTCTATTCACTTTTATTTTGAGACACAGTCCTACTAAGATGTCCAGACTAGCTTTGAAAACTCTCAATAGCACAGGCAGGCCTTGAACTATCCGTCCTCCTGACCTACGATCCTGAGACTCTCAGATTACTCCCACAATCCACGATTCCATTTTTCATTGTGTTCCTTGCTTAAGTACACTTTAAGTTCATTTTTTTCCGTGAATATTGTGTAGATTTTGTATCATTTGTGGAAAAGTTTGCCCTTTCCTCACATACACTTAGTGATGTGGTTGATTCAGCCAGAGTCTGTGCATGTTTAGGTCATTTCTGGGTCCTCGGCTCCATCGACTAGCCTATTGAGCTAAATGTTTTCCGGAACTGCACTGCAGAAATTACTTAGATTAAGGAAGCTCCATCTTGTCTATGTTTCCAGAATTGCTGTGTGTGTGTGTGTGTGTGTGTGTGTGTGTGTATGTGTGTGTGTATACTCACACACACAGGAGCATGCATTTGAGTCATAGTGATAGTTGAATTTCATCAAATCCATTTCATTAGAGGATGATTTTATCCTTTATTTTCATATGGATGATTGTTATTCAGTCTTATACCAACTTTGAATTCTGCAGTGAAGTCAAATCTATTCTGATGTACAATTTCCTTCACACATTTTGTAATCTGTTGGCCCTTATTGCTTTGGATTTGGAATCTTTTAATGAAATAATCTTTTAATGGAATAATTCCATGAATTTTCTTTTCTGAGGCTATATTGTGAGACTTTGGGCTCTGTACTCTAATGCATCACAAAACATTTCTTCTATTATCTGGAAAAATTTCCTCCTTAAATATTTATTAAAAGAGCCCAGTGCAGTGTCTGAACCTAATGAATTTGTCAGTTTGGGGAAGTATTAATATTTTTATATATTTTTTCTTTTTATGGGGATTGGATACTCCTTCTAAACTTTGTATATTAATTTGTTTATGACATCACATTACCACAGATAAACGTTACAGACTCTGTGTTGATATTACCTCTTCATTCTCAGTGTTGGGTATTTGCACCTCCTCTGATTTTTCACTGATCTAGAAACTTATGAATTTTCACAATATTCAAAAAAATCTCTTTTCATTGTGTTCATTCTTTATTGTACATTTTTTATTTCATAGTAATCTTTTCTTTTTTGTTTCTTGCTTTGTTTTGTTTTGTGTGAGACAAGGCCTCCCTGTAGTCCCTGCTGGCCTGGGACTTGCTATGCAGACCACGGGAGATCTGCCTGCCTCTGCCTCCCAAGTGCTGGGATTAAAGGCATTCACCACTATACCCGTTTCCATTTCATGATATTCTCTTCTTATATTTACCATTTTATTTACCTTAAATCCCTTGAATTTATTCAATTCTAACATAGGCAGTAGACGTTTAGACTTCTTTTTTATTACTAATTTATGACATTAGAGATATAAATTTACATCCCTGAATCCTAAATTTGGATATGCAGTACTTCATTAAATGTACATGAGAATATAGTCTGATTATTATTAAGATTTATTTCTAAGTCCACCCTTCTTAAAAGTATGCGGCATAATTTGATATTATTTGAGATTTTTTTCTTATTGTTTTAGTAGTCAGATATGTGACATGAAATGGTCTAGACATGACATACTTTGGCCTTAAAATGGACTCTTTCCTCCAAAAGGTCTTCTATCTTTCTGATAGGTGTCTAGATTAGGGCCTGACAGTCTTAATGCAGCTAGTCTCATTTATTTCAAGATTGGTACACTTTCTAATTCATCTCAACCTTTTAGCTGTTAAATATTTCTATGTTGATCTACCCAAAATTTCAAGTGTTTTCAAGGATACTTGTCATCTATAAAGTTCTAAACTCTACAGTTTTTTCTCTTATCTGTGAAAATCCATAGGTTGTCAGACATTCATTTTTACTTAGCACAGGCTCCTAAAAACTGGAGGGCGGCAGATGGAGACTTAACTCTATTTTCTTTTATCTATTTCCAGGTTTTGGCATACTGGTTCTTACTCATTTGGCAGCCACTGGAACCAGCTGCCTTACTGTTTGGCTATTTTTAAATAAATTATTAACACTAATCTTTATAGGTCACTAACTCTCCAGCTTGAACAACACACTCTAGAATTAGTGTGAGCAGAGCTTAAGATTTGTTTTATTTTTAGCCATGTACTTAAGTGCTACAAAGTCACAATATCTTAAGTATGACAAATGTTCTGAAAGCTCAATTAATCTCTCTGTCTGATATATTGTACTTGTAAATGCTAAAACTCACAGTGCTTACCGTACAGGCTTATTGCAAGGAAATAAAATTCCAACGTAAACTTTGGTCCTCCAGCTTACAAATCGAGAATGCTAATACTAAGGGTGATTTCACTGGACTTGAGAAGGATGCTGCAGTTTCACCAAAAATCAAAGCACAAGATGTCCATGCATTTCCAGTTAAAACTACTTAACTTATACAATCAAAAAAAAACTGTGTTAGTATCAACGATGTGCTAATTGTGAATATATGATTCATATGAGAAACAAAATGATGGTAAAGAGCAATTCGGTCCACTTGACCATGAATACAAGGAGCAATTTATTAGAACAGAATAGCAAGTGGTGCACTTCTTCATTCTGAGCATAGCCTTCTCGGGGCAGATTTGCAGTCAAGGCTATATTGGTCTTATGCTGATAATAGCACTGGTTTTTAATTCCTTAGTTTGCTAGTGGAAACTTGTGGTCAAACAGAATATTACCAGGTGCCATCTCTGCCCTGTAGTGAGAATGTGGCCTTAGGACAGATTTTGTAAGGTCTCTGGGCCCCAAATCATCTTCTGAAAAATGAAACAGCATGTTAATTCTTAAGACCCATGATGCCAAATTGTATCATTTATTGAAACATTTATTATGAGTCACTAAAATAAAACACCCTTTCTAAATGATAGCATTACACTGACCTTCACAGAACTAGTACGTGTCTTCATGTATTTTCTTACCAGTCCATGCTACTTTGGTACTGATGATATTGAGACCCTGTCTATAACGTTCATCTTTTTCCAAAGCAGATGTTTCTCATTTGGAATTGGAGAAGGCGCCTCCACCAGTTTAATAAAAGGCATTGCCCAGGCATCAAGGGGCTCTTCGGAGTTTATCACGGGCAAAGACAGGATGCAGACCAAGGTGAGGAGCAGACTAAGTGTCCAGAGGTGGCCATTCAGAAAAATGGTAGACAGGAGTGTGTACCTGCAAAGGCAGGTGCCCAGCCATCCTAGGGAATACTACAGGAGTCTTGGGCAATGCACTTGGTGCATCTACTGTGTCTTTGTTGGAAAGAGTTCCACTGTAATATCTGAAGACTGAAATCAGGCTGTAGTACTTTAGACTCTAATGACATAATGAAAGAGATTGTGACTTTTGTTTGGAAGATCAGAAACACAGAAGATTAATGCCTTGGTTGCTATACCTAGGACTCCAGTGTAAACTTCCAGACCTGATCGAGTAGAGAACAATTCTCCTTGCAAGGGATTCAACAGAAAAGAGAACATGTCTATTATGTCAAATATACTGGAAAGCATGAGGACCTGATGTCCTACTTTATTTATTTATAAAGATGGAAGACATCTCTGATTGTATTTCTGAACTGCTCTTTTCCAGTAGTTGCCAATACTTTTTCCATTCAATTCTCCAGGATCTCCTTTCATAAATGTTCTCCTCATTCATACTTCTGCCTTCAGCCTTTCAGCTTTAACTTCCCTTTATGCAAAGCAAGAGAAAAAAATGGCTTTTCTCATTGACCATTGGTGATTAGTCATAACCTGTGTCCTAGGATTTTAGGATCAACTCATTAGATGACAGCCATTGTTATCATTCTTGTGCTTGATGCTGACTCCCCTTTCTCTCTCTCCGTCCCTCAGGCTCTCAGATCCCTGAAGTCTGCTCTACAGTCTGCTGTGGAGGACATTTCTCTGAGCTGGGATTTACCTCCTGGCCTGTCTGCTATCGTGCATTCTCCAGAACAGACTGTCACCTTTAGAGGTCAGAGGTTAATCATCTATGCCCAGCTGACTGGGATGATGCCTGTAAGTTCCCATTATTGCTATTGCCTCCACTCAGTGTGATCAGTTCGTCCACAGTCCACAGTATCCTTAACACTGGTAGGTTGTTCTAGATTTCTTCAAGAGATTGCACTTGCCAGGCAGGGCCAGGCTCCCAGACACATCAGGTTTCTGCTATGATGGGCCACCTGATTCCTAGTCATAAGCTGTGTAGAGCTGTCCCAGCACTCATTTTCTGGTTTTCTATTTCATCACTTCTGCTTTTCTCCATCGTGTAGCAAGAAGAGTCCTCAGGAAAAGTGTGCCTCAAGTACACCCTCCAGGGCAAGAGTTTTGAGGAAAAGATGACATTTTCCCTACAACCCAAGGCAAATGCCAAGTAAGAATTCAGTTTCACTCCCCCTTCTCCAGTCTCTCTCCTGTCCACCTCTCCTCCCCTCCCTTTGAGTCCCTTCTTTCCTTGTCACTTGTAGCCCGGGTTCAGTTGTTTCTCTTCTCACTGACCTCCAGTGTTTTCCAATCACTACTTCTCTTTGCTATCCCTCATGTCCTCACTCTTCCTCTAGGGCATTTTCTTCACTTTATTGTCACGAACTTTTACCGTCTTGAGTACAGGATTTGACGTTGGTTTTCTTTAAGTCTCTGCAATCTTTTCTTTCAGTTTCACCATTCACCGTCTGGCTGCAAAGTCCTTGATTCAGAACAAAGACTTGGGCTGCAGTGAGACCTCAGAAAGAGATAGAGAAGATGTGCTGAACATCAGCATTCAGTCTGGAGTCCTCAGCTCCTTCACAGCTTTTGTTGCTATAAACAAAGAGCTCAAGGAGCCAGTGCAGGGGCCCCTGGTGCAGAGGGACATTCCCAGGCCAGTGCTATTGGGAGCTAATAGTCCATGCTCAGGTCAACTGAGAATGAGTAAGTTTTGACACATTCAAGCTAATGTACATTAGGATAACTAAGCACATTATTTAAAGGAATCATTTCAGAATATGTTTTAAATTCCGTGTTTTCCTTGTCCCTCTGCGCACAGGATTTTGGGTAGTCTTGAGTTTTTCTAGTTTGGGTATATTCCACTGGGAGTAAGAGTTAATACAGATGTGTAGAAGAACATAAGGAAATATTAAAATAGGAGCAGTATCTATAAGCATTGAATAATCAAATAATTTATTCTTTAACCCATTTCTGTTCTTGCTGTTTGGTTAATGGCCACATAGAAGGTTGAGGACTAGAATGTGGAAAGTGCCACTATGAACAATTAGAAAGTGAGACTAAACCATCTTCTTTATAGGAGGTTTGAGGTTCCAGTTCACTCTGGTGCCTTTTTCAATAGAAATAAACTAGTAAACATAGTATTGGTTGCTAGGAATCATTGCTGCAGTATTCAGAAACCTTAACTTAATAAGGAAAGTACAGAGCTTTGAACTGATTTCTATTGTGGAATTTTGCCATATGACTCTCATAAACAAAAATCATGAATACATAATTGAAGACATTGCCAAAGGTGGTATGTTTTAAATCAGAATTTAGGTTGAACACAAATAAAGGAAAGACAGACAGGAGGTTTGCATGTGTGAAGAAAATAGAAGAATCACTGATTTAGTTGATACAGATCAGGTCAAAGATCAATTAAAACAGGAAAGGCTATTATTTTTTAAAGGTATTATATTTTAAAAGTAAGTTTTAACACTTATAGCTGACAAATCATCCAGTTCTGCTTTGTAACAAGGTCCTTATGACAAGGCAAGAAGTGGATTAGAGTCAGAGTCACTGATTAGGATGTTGGAGGTCAGATGGGTGATGAAATCTCTCAAATTGATGGCAGAGTTTGGAAAGTGGTGGGAGCAGCTATTGGGTGCTTCCAGGGATGTTGAGAGGTAATTTAATGGAGGGTTGGCAGTAGCAAGGACATGTGGAAGGTAAGTAACCAGGTGAGAGAGATAGTAATGTACTTGAGCTGAGGAAATTACAAACTCCTACTCAAGACTGCATATTTGAATTCTAGTACATCAAGTCCTTTTTGAAATGGACAGTGATAAAATAGTTCTGTGGGACAAGTGAATTCTTTTATATTAACATTTAGTTGGAGAAAGCCCTGTAATGATACTTAATGAAGCTATGATTGATAACATGGGTCAAGGAATTTGGAAAATTGAGTAGAAAATAAAAAGAGAGCCCTGGCCGTGAATGTGGATATAGGAGGGAACCACACAAGGAGAATGGCACCTCATGAGTAGTGACTGAGGCTGATGTGGAGACATGCACTGATGTCACAGCTCTTCTGGGTTTTAATCTTTGTTTCCTGCCAAAAGAAGGGGGTTACTCAGTCTTGACCTGTGGTTTGTATTTTTCAGAATCCTCATATATCGCGTGCTCTGCATATTTAGATACATGTGCTGATCTTGAGTGCTATGGTGCTTTCCTGGTGAATGAAATTCAAGGTTAGAATTCCCATAGGCATATGAACCACAGACTGAGGGAGGTAATTTGCAGGAAAAGTTTTCCCAGTGGTATTTGTCACAGGTTCTTTACCATGTCCATTCCCAGGTTCAGTACAGGACATGAGCATGGATTGTGGTCTTGTTCAACAGTCCTGGGGAGAGGTGGAAGAGACATGTTCTTCTAACAATAAAACCAACTTGAAAAATTACCAAAATGGTAAAATGAGGCAAATTGTTCCTCTCATATATGGGAACTCTGATGAACACTCAATGCTCTCTTGTCTTGGAGCTTTCTGTACCTAGGAGGCAATGTGTTTGAAGAAAATTGTGAAATTTTCTTTTCTAAGTGAAATTCTCTAAGGCTTATATTGCCAAAGGGAGGTTAACTTCCCTAATCCATACTACAGTACTGACACCTCCAGTGTTCTGGAATGGGCTGGCCCCCTTGGTCATTTCTTCATACACAGTCACTCTGGCCTGAGCAGACTCTGTTGTTATTGTGTTCAGAATCCTGCTCCACGGGTCATCTTTCACAGAATAGAAGCAGCCTGTGGACTTCCGCCCTGAAGAACCCTCACTATAAGCTGTTTCTTATTTCAATGGTCTTCATAAGGTAGGCCAAGAGCCCATGGCTCCAATATTTGTCATTTTTTTCTCTCCTGTTTCTTTGTCCTGAAAGATACTGGAGAGAATGTTGTCATGCAGCTGATTTCCATCCAAAAGGCTAATGGCTCCTGGGATCTAGATGAAGATCTGGCCAAGGTCCTAGGTACTAATTTGGGAGACATACAAGCTGCAAACCCTGACAAGGTGAGTTGCAAAGCAAAACAAGGAAATGAGTATGCATTTCATGGAGTTAAGTGTATAATGAGACCGGAGTGAATCTGGGCTAACCTGAGAAAGAGTAGTAAAGATGATGCATGGGAGAAATTAACTTGCAGTTTACAGAGAGTGAAATCATTTCCACTCTCATTCTAGCACAAAGAACATAGAACTATGGGCTGGCAGTTGGGGCACATGGTAAGGCTTTGGGATGTCAAGGGGGTAACTAAAACCATCTTCTGTTTAACCTTACTCTCCAACAGTCTTAGTCAGACAAATAAATATTCCTGAGCTGTACCCTCTCCCAAACACTGTGCTAAGCACTTAAATTTCATGTTTTTATTTACTCTTCATTTCGATTAACCAAAGCAGGTCTTATTCTTGTTTCTCTGAATAGATGAAGAAACTGAGCATTAAGAGAATTGACCATGTGAATGAGCTAGTCAGTAGAGAACTGTATCCAATGCTATGACAGCCTGCTTTCAGAACCTTTGATAAAACTCCTATCTGGATTTATAGGTCACCCGAGGAGATTTCATCCCTAGCATATTGATGGAGGTTCCCTCCTTTAAAACTTTAGCAATAACATACAGTGACATAGAATAAATATTTCTTGTTTGTTTTTAACTTTTAAAATGTGACTACTAAGAAATTTTAAATTACTCAATTCGTATGTCCTTTTTCCTAGTATAAATGGTGCTCTGAAACAAGGAATGAAAGAGATAAATTATAAATTATAATCCATTGTGAGAAGATACAAGTATCATGATGTCTTATCTTATACTTGCTGACCACAAGTCATTAACTTTTTTTTATGTAAAACATAGAAAACAATGGGAATTAAGAAACCTAATGTATTTAAAGAAAACATGACAGTTGTTTGCAAATCTCAAACATTATGAGGGATGAGGATGTAGCTCAGTTGTGGAGTCCCTCCCTATAATGTACAACACCTTACGTGTGATGCACACCAAAACACACACACCACACATACACATAGGGTCACACACACATGCACACACATTCTCACACATATACACAGACTAACACACACATATACACAGAAACATACCTAAACACACAACATATTCTCAAACACAGACATAGACACAGACACACTTAGACATTCACACATTCAATCACAAAAGTTTTTCTCTAAATGCAGAACTTCTCTTTAATCTGTGGTCTGTAAACCTGAAGCTTGGAAGGGCAGTAGGTACACACTCACAAGTGGCAATTTCCTGCTCTGCGACTGTGGTCTTCTTAGTTATATGACAGTATCTCATAGTGAATCTGCATTCCAGTATCTATCATTGCTGGAAAGGTAGTTTTGGAATAATCATTCCACTTTGTATGATTCACTTTTTCTTTGAAACTGGCTTATTGGTTCTTCTAAATGTTGACTTTAGGGAAGTGGGGCTACAAATAAACAATTTCTAGAGATGCTTTAAAAAACGAAGTTAAACCTGCATTTTCTTTTTTAAATATAGCCTAATTATCCATGCATTAGGGTTTGGGGGGGCGGTGAGGACTATAATGATGATTATGCAAGATTTATCAATAAGGATTTTATTTAGTATAGCTTAATAATTCATGCATTGAGTGTTTGAAGATTGTAATGAGGTTACACTGGATTTATTAGTTAAGACTTTTCCAAGTAGCAAGGGAATGTTCTCCTAATTTCTAGATAGGTGGTTGGCTGGTCGGGACAGACTAGAGGGTTCCATGAAGCAGTAATTTGGGGGCTGATTAGGGAGGAAGGGGTGAATCTCTGAATCCTCTTGAGGATTCCTCCCTGAGCCTGGGGCATCCTGGATATCTCTATCTTTCTCAGAATGAAGATTCAGCAGTCTGGGCCACAGTGCTGGCTGTGCTCTGGCTGCATGCCAATGGCAAGGATTTGAAGTGTGAGTGGGAACTTCTGGAGAGGAAGGCGGTGGCCTGGCTTCATGACCATTCAGGTAGGAGCACAGTCCCCTCCCTCCCCTTCCCCCTTAGGAGCCATGCTGTCTCTCCAGGAGATGTTCCTCTAGGCCTGGCAGAATACAGGTGTGAAGAGTTCCCAGAGTCCCTCCCAAAATGCTAGCTCAGAGCTTTTCTGCTCCCTCAGCTAGAACTTCTTTTGGAGGATTTGGGGGAAATGTATAATTGACAGATGGAAAAAGCTGAGGTGGGGGTCATGGGCAGGGGGAAGATGACACAGATGCTGACTGTGAGTGGTAAGAAGGACTGGAGTGACAGGTACTTCCCTCTCTCAGTAGTTAGCTTAGTAAGAAGAGCCCAAACATTGGGCAATTGCTCCTCAGGGATTTATTTAATGAATAAGTACCCCTAGGTATTTATTTATGTATTTAATGATAATTTGCTGAGAGAAGACTGGAGGAAAATCAAGACAAGAATAATGAAGAGTTGGGTACTTAGGAAAACTAAGTCAGGTCTATTAAGAGATGATCCAGAAGACTGAGGGAGGGAGAGAAACTAGACTCCCTCTCATCTGCTGACACAAATTTCAACTCTTGTTTCCCCTCCTCGCAGGTTCCACTGTCCCCATGCTTGTGCAAGCTGCCAACACTTTCCTGAGCTTGTGTGTGGATCCTGATGTTTTCAGATTCTGAGGATGCCACCCTAGAAAGAGGGGCGTTTCCTGACTACCACCAGCTCCCTCACATTCTCCTCTGCTGTGATGGGTTTATTGTCTTATTCTCTTTATCTTTCTTACCATCACAATAAAGGATGCACCCACCACCTTGCATGCCTATTCCTGGTCTCCCTGGATCTCACCTTCTTTCCCCATCATTTCTCCTATGAGATGTTACCGTGATCTCCAAACCTGCTTTCTTTCTTGTAACGCTCCAACATATTCATATGCAGAATGTTTCTTCCAGTTTTTCTGAAGTATTTATAATGAAATATGTGACACAGATCTTGATTAAGCACTGCAGCACTGATTCTGATAAATTTCTACTTTAGAGATAAATCTTCTTTATCATTATTCACAAATTGTTGTTCATTTGTAATTAAATATTTGTCATGTACTTGTCAAGAATATAGTAGTAAGCTTTTAAAGCTCCAGTTCATAGGCACAGTAATTGAATAAAAGTTGAAAATGAAAATCACGTCAATGTAAGCTCATTGAAATAAGGAGACCATCTAAGTTCATATAATGTACTTGTCAGCACTATTAATATTCTAGAATTATTCTGACTCGTATTTTTATTATACTTCATATCATTATTTTCATTGTCTAAGAACCTGGTTTAATATTGACTTTTGAAATAAGTGTTTCTTCTTAATCACTAAACACCGTGTGAGATGGCTTTATGAATCCTCAGAGCAAGGGTGAGCCATGAGATTCATAGGCAGGTATCACTCAAAAGTCTTAGAGGAGCAGTGAGAATAAATAGTGGTTAATTGATAAATCTTGATTTCTAGTTTCTATCCTAAGACCTCTGCTCTGCATACTTTCAAGATTGTCTTAATTATACTGGGTCCTATTTTTTTTCACTCTAGGTTTTTCTCGACAAGTTTTACTGAAATATTCTGTTTGTGTATTATTAGATGAGCTATTTGAAATTTTGTCTGGGACTCTATTGAGTGTTCTATTGCATTTACTTAGGACCATCATCCCTCAGTGTTTATAGAGGATTAACTCCAGGACCCCCTACATGACCAAAGTTTCTGCATGCGAGAGTCTCTCATATAACATGGCCTAGTATTTACATCTAACCTATATATTCCACAAATAGTGTAAAACATCTTGAGGCCTGTGAAAGGAGGATTCAATGCCTATGTGGTATTTTGGGTAAGAATCTGTGTGTACTGATCATTACTGGTACTGAAGATGCAGCAGTAATTTGTAAAGAGATTAGACCACTGAAGTAAAACTCCCAGTGCTTCATAGTGAT
This sequence comes from Eospalax fontanierii, assembly GCA_035773235.1. NCBI lineage: Eukaryota > Metazoa > Chordata > Mammalia > Rodentia > Spalacidae > Eospalax > Eospalax fontanierii. Next base: position 27,350,686 of record CM069539.1, on the reverse strand, counting down.
GATAGAAATGTGGTTCCTCTGGGCAAATACCCAAAGCTGCTACAGTGGTGGTTCGTGGGCCTCAGGCTGCATCTTAAGATAACATGATTACAATGTAAACATCATCCATGTATCCATGTGGTACTGGTTTTGGAGACATGAAGGATGCAAAATTAAGGGAGTCATGGAGAGTAACAGATATTGTATTATATTTGTGAAGGCAAAACATCTGTTGCAGTAGAGACCCAGGGATATTAGAGACGCCGTAACCATGAGGCATCCACCAAGAAAAACTATAGGTATAGAGTGGAGCCAGTCTAGAGAGAACCAAGCCCAAGAGAGAAACAGGGTGTGCTTCAGGTGTCAGAGTTGGTAGGATGGGCTACTCAAACCCCTTGAAGCTCAGAAGACCAGCACCATAAACCAGATATCAAGTTATAGATGTTTGCTCTGCTTGATTTGGTTTGGATTTTATATAATTATTTTCTGTAATATGATTTTTTTTCCTTTGGAATAAGAACATTACTCTGTGCCATGTCATACATTGGAACTGTATGAATTGTTTTACATTTTATAGGACACCAAAGTTAAGAGACTTTGAACTTTAAAGAATCTTTAGATTTTTAAAGGTTGGACTGTATTTTATACTTTGAGATAAACAACAGATTTTGAAGACAAGGAGTAACGGAATATTAGTTTAAATGTGATGTGTGTATCAAGTGGTATAGTGTGAAAGTTAGCTTTAATTGTAATTTTTTTCCAACCTAGAATCATCTCAGAAGAGCATCTCAATGAGGGGCTGTCTGCAATGGCTTGACTTATGGCCAGATCTTTGAGGAACTGTCTTAATTAAGTTGATTGATATGGGAAGATCTACCCTAGTCTTGCCAGCATATTCCTGAGGCAGTGGATCCTGAACTATATGAGTGGAGAAACTTAGCTGAGCCCAAGCAAGTAGTCAAGGGAACATGCACATAATCATTTATTCCTTCTTCTTGACTGTGGGTATGATGTGACTGGCTGTTTAAGATTACTGCCTTGAATCCTCCATGATGATGGACTATAACTTGGAATTCTAAGCCAAATAAACCTTTTCTTCCCAAAGTTGCATTCTCTCTGTTGCTACTTTACAATAGTCACAGAAATGGCAATGAAACTCAGATATCTGTCTTTGAAGCAAAGCTACAGGAGGTGCTTGAAACTGAAAGAAAAGATTAATAACAACAGGAAAGATAAATGAAAGCACTGATGAAAGATAAATGAAACTCACTGATAAAAGTAAATAGTCAAATTAAGAATACTTCAATATTATAATGGTGATATGTGAAGCACTTACATCTTTAGTTGAGGACTAAAAGTCAAAACTGTTCAATGATACAATAATTTGTTAGAAGATATTGTTGCATCAGACTGGATCCCAAAATGGAGTCACTACTGCTAAAACAACACACCCAACAAGCAATATTCCACAAAACTCCCTGCATTCTGGAAAACAGAAACTGAACCATCCTGGTTTCTCAGAAAATGCCTGACTTCTGCTTTAACAATACACTGTGACCACAACTGCAATCTTCCTAAAAATATCTAACTGAAAAAGAAAAACATCTAGCTAAAAAATACCCTTTGCTGAGTAGTATGTAACTGCCTAAACCTCCCCGTTCACAAAACCCTGTAAAAATCCAACCAGCATCAGCCAGAAGCCGCTGACCTCCCCCCTGAGAGCAGCCCAGCTGCTCCTCTCACAACATACCTCTCTTGCCTCAGAGTAACTCTTTTGTTGTCTTGGTCTTTTTCTGAACTTAGCAGATAATGCAATGTAAAATATATAAATTTTGACATAAATTTTGAGTATGAGATTTACTAAAAGTGAAAATGTTTGAGTATTTTTAAGGCAGGGTCACCCTGTAACACCAGTTGACCTATAACTCTAAGAGATTCATCTATCTCTGAATCCTGAGTGTAGGGATTAAATGGATATACCATTATGCCAGACAAAGTATATATTTTTTAATGTGATCAAGTTAAGTTAAGTCGTCTTAAAGGAGTCTTTTATAAATGTAAGATATTTTGTAAACCACATGGATAAACAAACAAAAATCTGACAGTAGATAAATAAAAGGTAGATGATGAAGAAGAAAAATCAATAGATCATAAAAATGATCCTTTAATGTAGTGTTGGCTATAAATAAACTCTCTAGTTAAAATGTATTCAAAAAAAAAACATTAAAAAAAAACAACTATAGCAAACATATGCTTCTGCAATAGAGGAAACTTGTCTAGAAGTACATTCATAGTCCGAAAATGAAGGAGTTTGGAAAGGTGATCCACACAATTGGGAACCTAAAAAAAGGAAAGAAAAAAAATAGAGTAAGAATATGATACTGGCATCCTATAAAGTGATCTTTAAGCAAAACACTGTCACAAAAAACCAAAGAGCACTCTTAGATATTGATAAAGGACTCAGTTCATCAAGAAGACATGACAAGTGCACTGAGTATTGGGGTACTTAAATATATAAAGGAGATCTTAATGGTTCTAAAGGGAGAGATTATAATATAATATCATATTAGTAGGGAACTTCATTCCCCACCTGAGGAAAGGTCAGATTAGAGAGAAAACAAGGAAATATTTGTTTTAGGTTGTGCTGCTTTAAGGCAAAAATGGACTAAATAGCATATATACCATGTTTGATACTGATAAGGGCAGGAGCTAGACAATGTGTAGGCAGTTTAGGGTAAACTCCCAGGAGAAAAATAACCAGTTTCTCTCCTGGCTGAGAGCTGGAAATTCCTTGGATCTGCTAGTAAAATCATTCTACTTGAGATCCCTGAACTATTTAATCCAAAGATGTCTCTGGCTCCATCATATCCAGAGGCTGGAGAGGCCAGCAAAAGGGGTTGTTTTGGTTTTTTTCCTTCTCTCTTTTTCCTGAAGTGCTCTTCTGTTTCTGGGAGATATGCTGAGGACCTGACCAGGACCTCGAGGGACCTGGACACTTGGAATGAGAAGTGGACTGACCAGCTCATCTTCCTCTCCCCTCCTCTCTCCACTAAATCCTTTTAACTCCTACTAATGAGACCCAGTGGGATCCCATTCCCATGGACACCCCTGCTGCACAGAAGTTCTGCTTTCTCTATCCTACATTCCCTATAATTAAATACTCCTTTCTAAAATACCCTCTGTGGACCCTGAATTTCATTTGGCTTCAGGGAGGAAGCATGCCCTGCTCTGCTTCATCTCCTATTTCTCCTCAGCAGTTCTCTTTTTGCTTCTGGTTCAGGAACTGGCATTTATCTGAGATGAGATGGGTAGGTCTCATATATAGGAGTCCAGAATCTCCCTTGTTTTCTCCTTCCTCTGCTTGTGGGTCTAGAGTCAGAGAGGGGGTGTGTTTTATGGGATATTGACTGTGGTTTGTGATTGACTGAGATTTGTTTCTGGGTAGGAAAGATTTTGTGCTATGAGAGAACTGAAGTCTTTTTGCATTATGTGCTGAGAGAAAACTAGAGCTTTGAGATGACAGGACATGAGAGGTCCATGTGGATTTGGGGCCTCTCAGGACCAAATTTGGGGAAAACACAAATCCCGCCTGGGACTGCAAAAGGTATTAGACAAATGCAGGGGTGGGGCATGATATTATAGCTACTGCCCTGGTAGTGGTAACTGCAGCAGCCCAATTTTAATGGTCATAAATGACAGAGGACTGGAGGCACTCGCTCCACTGGGTCCTAATGTACACTCTCTATCTAGTGTTTATAGACCTTGTTTTTCTTTGGCTGAAATAGAATGTCCCATTTGATATTTTCTGCTCCATTGCACCCCTGGGTGACCTTGATGTTTGTGTTTGCATTTCTGTATTCTCTAGATTATAGATTATAATATTATTTTCTTAAATCAGACAGACTGGATCATTTAAAAGGAAAATTCATATTCAGGGTTGTCAGTCTCCTATCTAGATTGAAAAATGTAATATGGACTGATGTTTAAGGGGGATACTAAAGGTTCAACTCAAAAGACCCCCTCCCCTGCCTCATATGACATTGACTTACCTCCCTTATATACAAAATTAACTGGGCAAAATGCAGAAATAATCTATTAAGATGCTGAGCATTAGAGAGTCACATCGATAGGAGAGAATAATTCCAAACAGACTCCTCTTTCTTTAGGCTCACTAGTAAAGGAGAGGATACAGGTACCCATGTCCATGCCAATGATAGCATGGTTGCTCATGGAAAAAGATGAGAGACTCTCAGGAGGATGCTCTTGAGAAAGAAGTAAAGAAGATTCAAGATTCGAGAGACATTCCAAAATGTTTTCTTTTGTTATGCAAATTGGTAGCCTTTTGTCTTCAGTGAAGGTTTCTGTGTCTTCAGGAAAGGCTTCCCTAAACTGTATCCTTACCCTTTGGGATCTCTTTGATTCATGGACTTTAAGAAAAGAACACCTGAGATTTCTCAACACTCAAGCCTGCCCTGGATATAAACTGGAGGATGGAGAAAAATGACCTCCACAGGGAGGTATTATTTTCAATACAATTTTACAACTAGAATTATTTTGTATAAAGAAAGTTAACTGAATTGAGGTACCTTATGTGCAGACATTCTTTATTCTAAAAGACAACCCAGACTTGTGTAGAAAGTATTATGTCAACTCAGCACTCTCTGCTGCTCTCAAATCTGGGCCTCCCAAGCTACTGCCTCCCACAGGAGCAGCCACCCTTAGAACAGGAAAAGGTGTTTCAGCCTCTTTGCCCTCCCAACCTTCAGGATTGAGAGTCTGTCAAGGCCCTTAGACCTCCTTCTCCAATATATCGGGATTTCTCTCTTGCCATTGCAGGAGACAGGTATTGACCAGATGGGGACACACACTCAAGTGCATGTAATGGGTTGAGATAAAAAGTCAACACCACATGGAGGGACTAGTAAGATATTTTATTTTTGACCCACCAGGCCACTTATAGAGAACCCTAATCATACTTAGAAAGCAGCTTTTTTAGGGTCTCAGCAGAGGGGACTGGTTACAATTTGCAGCATCCAATAGGAATTAAGCATTTCACAAAATTTCTGGTGTGTACATTCCTTAAAAAAAAAACAAACAGCCCCGAGAATGTTTGAGATACCTCCTTTTGGTCCCATGTTCTTTTTCTCTCAACGAAGCATGAAGTTCATGAGGGACACACACCCCCAACCCCATTTTTCCCTATCCTTTTTCCCGTAATCACCAGCCTTAAAGGCTCTTCAGTTGAGGAAGTTATTAACAGCCATAATGAAAGTTGTAAAGAAGAGCCAAAATTGACCCTGCAGGCCTCGTCTTTGTCTCCCCGTCCCAACTCAGATGAGAGAGAGGAATCCCCAACTGCCAATGATAAAACAACACACACCTCTCCCCCAGCTTACCCTTGGATGGAGTTTCAACAGCCAGGCTCACCCCACCCTGGGCACACCCTACCAAGTGCTTCACCTTCCCAGCACTGGGCAAGCCTTACTGCCCGCCCACCTGCAAAGACCATCTCTGGCCCTGCCATCCCGCCCTTCTCAACATCCCCGTTAATGAAGGACCAGATGCAGCCGCTAGGCCCTGTTACCCTGCTCCCCTCACCGACACGGCTCTCATTCTCAAAGTGGCTCACGAATCCTGTGTGGACTCTGCAAACTTTGAACAGATCCTCTTACAGTGGGCCATCCACCTCCAGACTTACTATGACTGGTACTCACTCTTTAAAGCAGTCCTTTTCCCACCAGAGTTCCTTCAATGGAAAGCAGCCTATAATGACCTGGCTGAATTACAGACCCTCCAAAATCCCCAACTGGGGATAACAGTTTCCCTGGACATGCTCCTTGGCGTGGGCCCCTATACAGAACTCCGTGGCCCAAGCCACAGTGGGAATTTATGCCTCCTTTGACCAAGTTAAATCTTTCTCATTCCAAGGACTTAAAGCCTGCCTCCCACAAAAACCAGACAGATTTTTCCATTATGTAGTCCAAGGCCCATCAGAAGGTTTCACAGATTTTCTTTCACATGTGACAGAATCCGTGGACCACTGCATCCGACCCGGCCCCATCAGAGATGCACTAGTCAAACGACTGGCTTGGGAGGGAGCCACAATGGCAGCTCATAATGCAATTGCTGCTGTGTGCAATGAGGAACTCCACAAATGGATTGTAGCCACCAAGGATATTAATCCCATATTAATCCCTTTGAAACCCTGGCAGCCTCCATCCAGATCCTAACACTTGGCCAGAAGCCTACCCATCAACCACCCATCTGTTGGGGTTGCAGCCAACCAGGGCACCTTCGACAGCCTTGGCCCAAATTCGACAGGTCTAACCTGAAGCCCAAGACCCCTTGCCCTAAACGCTTATGAGCCCAATTGATCACACGAAGTGCATCATTGGCAGATATAATAGTGGCATCCACAACGCCCTTAAATTCAGTGTCATCCAAAGAGACCGAAATACATGGGGAATGGTCATAAATGGGGAGAGTCCATCTTATTTTATATCTGCCAATAAGCCACCCAACACCTCGCTGCACCCCCAATTCTAGAGGCCACTGTCTGATCTTCTGTTTCTCCCACGAGCTTCAAGTGGGATACTTCGGACCCCATATGGGTCAAATAGTGGTCTATTTTAGAACTTAAGCTAACCATCCTCAAATCCCTCGTGCAAGAACAGCTTGATCTTGACCATATTGAGTTCTCCATCAGCCCCCATAATTCTTCCATCTTTATCATCTCAAAGAAAAATAAAAAGTACAGATTACTTCAGGACCAACTTTGCCTTTACTGTCTGGGAACCTAATCATAAAGTCCCAGCTAAGAGATATCAATGGAAAGTTCTCCCTCAGGGCATGAAAAATACCCCCTCCGTCTGTCAACTGTTTGTGTCAATGGCCATGGAGAGGATCAGATCAAAATGCCTTGTAATACATTACATGGATGACCTTTTAATCACTCACCCCTCACAAGTTGTTCTCATGGATCTCCTCAAAATACTTCTTGAGGACCTTAAAAAATTAGGTTTAACTATAGCCAAGAAAAAATTTCAAACTGTACCCCCTTTGGGGGTTTTAGGGTTTAAAATTTCCACTGATATCCAACCCCTCACTCCAAGCCTTCTAATAAAAGATAAGTATTTTCTCAATGACCTCCAAAAACTCTGTGGCCAAATTAAGCTTGGCTTAAGCCCTTTTTTCCCATTCCTCTAGCTAAATTCCTTCCCTTCTTTGACCTTCTTAAAACCTCAGATAGGTCTTCTCAGAAAACCCCTTTGACCAAATAAGCAAAAAACACTTTTACAGGAGATATCTCACCAACTCTTTTCAATTACCCTTGCAAGATATGACCCAACCGTCCCGGTCCTGAATTTAATCCTCTGGATGGAGGTGTCCCCCCTAGGAGTCATTTGACAAAAGCAAGAACCTCTTTACTGGGTCCACCCCTCCTGGTCACAGACCCATAAACTCACCACCAAACTGGAGGCAATGCTTCTCCTACCTACCAAGACACATAAGTACACAAATAAAATTTACAACATAGAGCCCTCCAAAATAATTCTGCCTGTATAAATGATGGAACTCCAGTTCCTTTTCAAGGATGACCACCTCTTTCATATCCTGGTGACAGGATTTCCTAATGATAAAGATAGCCACTTCCTGGCTCACAAATTACTTCAATCAATCGCTGCCCTACCCTTGAAGGCCATTCTCCATTCTATGCCCTCCAGCCAGCCTATTCCCCCAGCTGCCTCAGCTTTTACAGATGCCAATAAGCATTTTTATGGACTAATTATTAAGAAAGTCAACCAGCCAGACAAGGCTCTTACATTTGCTAACCCTCATTCAGTTCAGTTAGGTGAACTTTATGCTATACTCAGAGTCCTAAAGCTCTGTCAACAAGAACCTGTCAATATTTTCTCCAACAGCAGTTAGGCTCTCCAAATGTCAAGGATGCTTCCCTTAGTCAATCCCAGGCCCTCTCATAAACCAATAGATATTGCGATTAGTGTCTTAAAAATGTTGATGGAAAATAGACAGCATCCCTGGTTCACTGAGCATGTACACTTACACACTTGTCTGCCTGGCTTCATTGCTGACAGGAATGCACAGGTAGATAAATTTATTGCTGTCATTTCCTTGTCGCTCATAGAACAAGCTAGAAACTTACTCCAGAGGTTTCATCTCTCCCCCTCTAACCTACAGGTCCTCTAACCCTAACTTTCTCTTAGCCAGTGCAAGTGTCTAATCCGTACATATAAATCCTGTGCCCCTTTGGCCCCTTTGGGCCCACTGCAGCTACAGGAAATTAACCCTAGAGGCCTTATGCCAAATGCCATCTGGCAAATGGATGTCACCCACATACCCTCTTTTGCCACCTTAAATATGTCCATGTCATCGTGAACAGCTACTCCAAATTTGTTTTTGCTATTGCCCTTTCGTGTGAGAAGGCATCACATGCCATTAAGGCAACAAAAACTGCTATGCCGGTCATGGGTGTGCCCTGGGCAACTAAGACAGATAATGGCCAGGCATATACGGAACAAATCCACAGTCTTTGAATGACTGACTTCTATCAACATGCTTAGAATTATTTTACCTGTATATGGTACTAGTTACTTCTGTATCACCATGACAGAACAACTTGAAGGCAAGAGAATTGATTTGGGGTCCTGATTTCTGAGGACTCAGTCTACCCCTATGGGAATAACGTGGTAGAAAACACTTTCCAAATAACAGCAGGCCAGATGTGGAGAGTAAGCCAAGAAGTGGCCATGGATAACATCCCTCCACTTAAGAAGACCTTCCTGAAGTGATCTAATTACTTCAGTTAGGCTTCACCTCCAAAGGTTTCCACAAATTTCCAAAATAGTACCATCATCTTGGGACCAAGAGCTCAGAACATGAATCTCTTTGGAAATTTTCAGATACAAAATAGACTATATCAAGAAACGTTACTAATTATACCTTCCCCATACATTAGAAGCAAATATATACTCCCAACTGATTTCATCCCAATTCTTTGAGCTACAATCATGATTTGGGTTAAGGAAGTAACTGTGATTTCAGGTTCCTTTCAGACACAAACACTGCAAGTATAAAGATGAAACTAGTGAATTAACAGTTCAGCTAAGAAAGCACTAGAATCTGAGATGCATTAAAACAGATTACAGAAATACATAGAGATATAAATGCAAGGACGATGCATGAACTCTCCCCTCTCTTCTCCCTTCACATTCCCCACCTCCATTCCCTCCTTTTCTTCCTCCATCCATCCCATTCCTTTCCATCCTTCCATGCAAAAACCAGCAGGATGATCTGATATTCAATTTTGATTTCCAAACTATGTTGAATTTGCAGAACTATATATAAGACTACTACAGAGATTCCTGTGTATCTCACACCTGTTCCTCTCTTGCTACCAGTGCGAAGGCACACTTGTCAAAACTAAACGGTCAACATGGACATGTGATTTATAGTCCGTTATTATTCATGTCTCCCTAAGTTTTGCATATTGTCCATGAGAGTTCTGTCGAGTTCTATCCAAACTCTCATGGCGGTGCTTTCAGTGGCGTCTCAGTCTCCTCAAGACTGTCTCTGTGTCTCCATTGTTCTTATTGATCATGACTTTGGCAATCATTAGGATACTGATCTGTTGTTTTGTAGCACGTCTGGCATGTTATACAAGGCTGATGTGTTTAACTTGAAGATATGTGTTGTTTGGTTCGTTCATAGGAGATCACAGAAGCGGAGGGTGGTTCTTAGGACATCTATAGTCACCATACGTAGTGCACTCTGAAGGGGCACATGGTTATTTTTCATGTATTTTAAGGGGAAACACTTGTGTAATCTCTTTGGAAATCTGTGTTGCAGATTTTCTCAGTACCCCACCGTTTAAACACTTACATAAGTGTGTGGATGCACAGTACCTGGTATTTTTAATTTCCCCCCACTGTTAATGGTTTTATATGTCTTATTTAGTTTAATTTTGGGGGGGAATTGAGTTTGGCATTTGGAAACACATGTCACACATGGGTCTCTTTGCCGTGCTACAACCATTTGCTTTAGTATTTCTTTGCTTCTAGGCACTGAAAGACATTCTACCACCATGGATACATACTGCCCAGAATTAATGTTAACAGTTTCTCTGGTTAGCATGGGTTATTCTTCTTGAAGAGGAGTAGGATCAATAGAGTGGCCCCTGTAAAATCTTTACTTACTGGTATTTTGGTGTCTTTGCTTCTAATTATTTCAGTGGTCTGAACTAGGAGGCTTATGCATATTCTAACCCTTTGTATAGAGACATACTTAATTTTGCGTCTATAATTAAAATGTGTGTCTATTGTGAGATAAGCATCATTCATATAGATGTTATCTGCTCTCATTTCATCTCTCATGGTTCCTTTAAGAAGTCTCACTCTGGCAAGATGTCTAGGCTAGGCTGGTAAAAGTGGACCTTAAGCCAGAAGACCTGAGTTCTATCAGTGGTACCTCATAGTAGAATGAGAAAGCTTATACCAATACACAAACACACATACACACACAAAGGAAAGAAGGAGAGAGAGAGAGAGAGAGAGAGAGAGAGAGAGAGAGAGAGAGAGAGAGAGAAATTCAGGGCTGGAGAGATGGCCCTGTGCTAGCTGCTCCAGAGGACCTGGGTTCATTTCCAACACCCATATGGTGGCTAACAACAATCTGCAACTCAAATTCCAAGGAATCCAGCGCCCTCTTCTGACCTCCTTAGGCATTGCACAACATGGGTATACATATGTAAGCAATACACTCACACACATAAAATAAAAATGATGAAGAAAATATTTTTAAAAATAAACAAATGTAATAAAATAACTAAACTACCACTTGCTTTCCTGTAATCTTGCAACTCTAGCAATGTGGTTGCCATCATCTCCCATTTATTTATTGGCTCCTGGATTATAGTTATTTCAGGGTTTTCAGGCTGTAAACTTGTGGAAAAACAATTCCTTCAATGATCCTATCAACTAGAATAAACTGACTTTTCAGTAAAGTCAATTTAGAGTAAAGTCATAGATTAAGTTTTGCTCCAATCCTAAGATCCCCACTCATTTCCATGGTTACAAATGACACCATGTACATAACCTCTTCCCTGAGGTTATTTTTTCAAATGTCTTTTGAAGACATGTAAAGAACAACTTCAATAACGATTTCCATTCATGACTGATTTCTCAAAACCTTAATCTAACTGGAAAACAATTGAAATCGTGTCCTCCAATATTTCAGAATTTATGTTCACATCAGAGGTTATTATTATAAAGGCTTCCCACACCTATGTCACCAGGCCTTGGTCTCTACCCTTCACATTTAGAAGCAGAGAGAATTGCACACAAGAGACTTGTGGAACAGTCTGGAAAGTTAATTGCGCTCAAAACCTAGTAGCACATTCTTAATGAAAGAGAATCTTCAGGGAGTTTCCTGCTATGTTTTCTCATGACACCTCGTAACCAGCAAATATTCTGTGTGAAAATAACATAACCTAGGCAAGTGTCTTGGGAGGTTGAAGATAATGACATTCATTTATAATATATACAAAGTAGCCAGCATTTGAATTTCACATTCTGATACCGAAGGGTTTGTTTTGAACTGCCAACACAATCACCACAAGAGCTATTTCAAAGAAGGAAACTGGGTCAAAATCTCATATACACCAGAACAAAAATCTCCAAGCAGAGAAAAAGTGAGTACCCAAAGTGTCTTTCAACTAGCACCACACTACCTAAGGATACTGAAGGTTCTCCATGAACTCTGGTCTTGGGACACTATAACAATATTCTAATGATGAATAAAATGGTCGTCCATATTTGCAGTGATACCTGAGAACACAAGAGACTTTTTCATTCATTCTTTACTGGTTGGTTTGATTTTGATGTTAATAGAACATATGTCATTGGTTGTAGCACTCTGCTGTCTGCTAATATGAAATCAGTCCAATCTTGTTAACAGTCCCAAAGACACTGGGTGTAAATTGCTTTCATAAGAATAATCAATAACTTTAACTTACAAGTTTCTATTATAAAATGTACCCTCCCTAAGTAATATAAACCACTGCACCTGTTAAGAGGCAAATAAAGTTTATTTTCCTTAAACCGTTTTGCTGTGCTCTTTTTATATTTTGACAGCTCATTTATCTCTAAGACATATAAGGTAAAGGGACTCTAAGACAACTAATACAGGAGAGGTTGTTTTGAATTCCACCAAAGTCAAACACATGCATACATACAGGCAGTGTTAGAGCAGAACAGGAAGTAGTTGCACTTAGAGAGTCAGAGTCAAATTCCAGGGGAAGTTAGTCATCTGGAAGGACTCAGCACTCCACCACTGCTATCAAAGCCACAATAACTGGATAAGAGACAGGTAACAGGGCTTCTCTGAAGGGGCCTAATGTGCCAGGAGTCTGGCATGTGCAGGCATGTGGTAAGGTACAGAGTCCTTTGTGTTGATACCCAGGAGTCATTGACTAGATCATATAGAAATTCTATTCTACTGTTTGCTTATTGAAAAACCGTCACACTTATTTCCTCAACAGATTCACCAGTTTATACTTCCAAAGCAATGACCATGTGCCCCTGTCCTTGCTTCTCAGCCATCGGTTGTCACTTGTCATCAGGATAGCCATTCTAACAGGAGTAAGACGGAAATTCAAAGTGATTTTAATTAGTATGTCCCTGATGGCTAAGGATGTTAAACATTTTGAAAATATTTATGGGTGATTTGTCTTTCTACTTTTGAGAACTTTCTCTTCAGTTCCTCAGTCATTTTTTAAATTTGGTTTTCAGTTTTCTGGTTTGGTGTTTGTTTTTTAATTCTCTCTATATGTTCTGAATTTTCAGTATTTGTTAGATTTAAAGCTGGAAAAGATTTTCTCCATACTATAGGCTGTATCTTCATTCAGTTAACACTTGTATTTGCTATATAGCTTTTCAATTTTTTTCATAGGTCCTAATATGTTGGCAGTTGCTTTTATTTCCTAAGTGACTGGAATCCAACTCAGAAAGTCTTTACCTACGGTGTTTTCCTTACATTGTCTACTAAAATTTTCAGAGTTTTAGTCTTATATTAAGTTCTTTGGTTCACTTAGAGAAAGAGAGAGAGGCCTAATTTTTCAAATTATGAGGGACTGTTTACTTATTTAATTTTTTATTTTTGTATGTTTTAGTAAATTTTTGAATATTTCATATGGAACACCTTAATCATCCCCCCCCCTTTCAACAGATGTCCCATAGACATCCCACTGAACTTCATGAATTCTGTCATTTATATTAAGGTCAATGAAGTCAAGTTAGTGTACCCAGGCATCCCTCAGTGCAAGTTCATCCACTGAAAACTTTATGAATGTAGAGTTCACATATTGAATCTTGAATTCCTTTAATTTGTTCACCATTTAAATATAGTTAGTATTTTTTTATGTAGATTACTTAACATCTCTAAAGAAAATTTTGATACAAATAGTGATAACTTAATTTCTAAGTTTTACTTAGCAGTATTCTGCATTTAATTTCTTGCTTCATTGCTCTAACTGAAAAAACTCCAATGGAATAATAGTGCTCCTCTTGTTTACTCATTAGCTAACAGTGAAAGGTTTTCACTAATATTGCTTGGAATTTTCTGTTATCTATTGACTTTTATAGAGAATAGTACTTTGGGCATACAGAATTTGAAAATTTTTAAATAAATACATGAAAGCTATTAGCGGTCTCCATCAGATTTGTTGCCTCTGTATTTAGGACACATGGAACACAGATATAGATATATCTACTTGATATTTGTTTACATGTCCCTTATTTGGGGTCATTGACTGGTAACATGAATGAGGAACTCTCAGGGAATGGCAGATGACAAGCTGAAAAGATTTATTTTTTTTCATGCCTCTGTGTGTAAAGAAAGAGAAAATAAATATCTACCTCATTTTTTCTCTCACTTGCTACGTAGAATTCACAGAAGGAAATGGAAGAAGCAAACTATTCCACAGTGACAGAATTCATCCTCACTGGGTTGACAGACAAACCAGAGCTGCAGCTGCCCCTCTTCCTGCTCTTCCTTGGGATCTACGTGCTCACAGTGGTGGGGAACCTGGGCATGATCATCCTGATCACCCTCAGCCCCCACCTGCACACCCCCATGTACTTCTTCCTCAGCAGTTTGTCCTTCATTGACCTCTGTTATTCCACTGTCATTACTCCCAAAATGCTGGTGAGTTTTGTGTCAGAGAAAAACGTCATCTCCTATCCTGAGTGTATCACTCAGCTCTATTTCTTCCTCATTTTTGTTATATCTGAGTGTCACATGTTGGCTGCGATGGCGTATGATCGATTTGTGGCCATCTGTAACCCCTTGCTTTACCACGTTACCATGTCTTACCGAGTCTGTTCCTGGATGGTAGGTGGGGTGTATGGCATAGGCTTTATTGGTGCCACAGCTCACACTCTCTGCATGCTAAGAGTTCTTTTCTGCAAGTCTAATAAAATAAACCATTATTTCTGTGATATTGTTCCATTGCTGCAGCTCTCCTGCTCCAGTACTTTTGTCAACATGATAGTGCTTCTATGCTTCAGTGCTTTTAATTTCTCTGTTCCAACCTTGACCATCCTATGCTCTTATATCTTCATTATCATCAGCATTCTCCGTATTAAATCCACTGAGGGTAGGTTCAAAGCCTTCAGCACCTGCAGCTCCCACTTCTCTGCTGTTGCTGTCTTCTTTGGTTCTCTGGCCTTCATGTATATGCAGCCTTCCTCAGTCAGCTTTAAAGACCAAGGAAAGATGTCATCTGTGCTTTATACTACTGTTGTCCCCATGGTCAACCCCCTGATCTACAGCCTGAGGAATAAGGATGTCAAACTTGCTTTGAATAAGTTACTTGAAAAACAGAAGCTTCTTATGTAAAAGAATATCTTGTTTCATTTCTAATTTTTTGAGAATTTCTTACATTAGCACTGTATGTACATCATTTCCATCCCTTCCTCTCCTAATTCCAACTGTTCATACATTTCCCCAAACTCTAGTCTATATTCTCTATCAATTTCATGAACTCTTCTTTGATTATTATTGGTGTATATATATATATATATATATATATATAGAGAGAGAGAGAGAGAGAGAGAGAGAGAGCTTGCTGGATAGCTTTAGTTGTCGACCTGACTCTTCTGGCCTCTTTAAGGAATTATTTCCATTGCATTGGCCTATTGCTCCCTCTGTGGGGCATTTTCTTGATGATGATGAAGGAAGATCCAACCCATTGTGGGCAGTGTACTGTCTGTGCTTTAGCTCCTGCCTCTAAGTTGCTTTCCTGAGTTCCAACCTTAGACTCCCTCAGTGATGAATTGTGTTCTGGGAGATGTAAGATAAAATAAACCCTTTCCTCTCCAAGTTGGCTTTGGTCAGTGTTTTCATCACAGCCATAGCAAGTACCTAAGACAATATATATTATACCCATTTAGTGGTGCTTTTGTGCATATGTCTTTAGGACTGATCAACTGGGACTGGATATTAACAAAACTAAGAAATATCTAGAGTTATAGTAAGAAAAACCTGAAGAAATACCAATGCAAGTCCATCACGTTATTATTGCTAGTATGTGATTATTTGATTACGAGGAAAAAAGATGTCAGGGATCATTGGACTCATGTGTTCAGATACATGAAAGTAAAAGGGTCCTGGAATGTGTCCGTCCCCTTCCTGGAGTTAAATGTAATACATCTACATATGTCTTTACACTCAGCAAGACAGCACATGTTTTGCACAGTTTCACATATTGTTTAAAAACCCTTAACTTTTGAGGTATACCAAAACCTGTTTTTGAAAGAATTTATACTACCTTTTCCCTATTTCAGAAGATTAATGTATTATTCTGACATCAAATTATAGAATCTCATATTCAGAAGTCATATTTCATTTCTCTCTTTCTTCTCTCTCTCTCTCTTTCTCGCTCCCTCTGTCTCTTTCTCTATGTGTCTGTCTCTCTATCTCTCTCCAGGATCTCATTGCCTTGAGTTCACAGAGATCCCTGCCTGTACCTCCCAAGCAGTGGAATTAAAGGTGTGTGTCAAAACACCCTGTTTTATTTGTTTTCTTTATGCTTTTTTTCTTTTATGCTGTGTTCTTTTACATATATATATTCACTTGGGTTATATGTTAATATTTAAAAGTTAAATCTAGTGCATTTTTCTTACTATTGAGAAGTACCACTCATACATTGAAAAAGTTACTTAACATTCTACAAAAAATGATATGCCAGAAAGAGACTTCTGACCAATAATTTACTTTTCCACTGTTAGAGTTATTAAGACAGCCAAATGAAAAATTTAGATTTCCTGGAATATCATTGTCTCCAGCAAAATGTTGCTTCTCCCCCTAGAGGCAGTAACACCTACAGTAACACTACAGTAACACCTACAGTAACACTACAGTATCACCTACAGTAACACCTGCAGTAACATCTACAGACTACAGTAACACCTATAGTAACACTTACAGTAATATCTACAGTAACCTACAGTAATACCTACAGTAACACCTATAGACTACAGTAAAACCTACAGTAACACTACAATAACACCTGAATTAACACCTACAGTCTACAGTAACACCTGCAGTAACACACATGACTTTTCTCATCTCTCCACAGGACATCTCAGACATGTCCCACCCAATCTTAGAAAATCTTTGTTTATTAAGGATTATTAATATGTGAAGCCACATATTTCTGTATTATTTTAGAGCCACTTCCAGATGACAGGTGAAGGTTTTGTTCCTTCTGTTTCCTGTAAGTTTCAAAAGACTTCAAATAGTTGCTCCAAGAACACCAGCATGGACAGCGCCAGTGAACAGCGTGTTTTCCTTCCCCATGTGGCTCTGACTCCGCTGGAATAGGCCAGGAGTCCCTTTACCCCTTTACATCTGCTTACCTGCCTCTGTAATACCAGCCATGTCCCTTGGCAAGCATAGAACAGTGCTGGCTTTGTTTTCACGTTCCCTTTAAATTTTTGTTGGGAAAATCTCGATTTAATGCCACTCTTACCTCAGCCTATAATGAAAGACAAACGTCTATTCCATTAACACTAGAAGAAATGCTCTTGATTTTCCACATACAAGTGAGCTCTTATAAACATATCACTATCAGTATTCCGCCAAATTTCACATATTTACCTATCCACATATATGAGTTATCAAATGCAATCAGAGAATAATAAACATGATAAAAGTAGTAATATTTTAAAAAGCATGAAGGGAGTCAGTGTGTTCTGTTGTGAATGAGGCATGGTGAACGGATAACATTCTCAATCAGCTTGTCCTTCAGATCTCTAATACAACATTACCATTATTAGGGATGACATGGTGCAAAAGGGTTCAGCATAAAAGCAGACCAGAAAACAAAAAAATGACCAGAGATAATACCATCTCCTTCCAAAGGACATGCCTGCAGCTAGGCCCCACCTCCCAAAGATTCCAGAACTTCTCAAAGTAACTCATCAACTGAGGCCCAAGATCTCAGGACTCTCATCCGGAAGAGACATTTCAGATTAAAACCATAACATACACCAAGATAGTTCCTGTGTTAATTGTACCTTTTACCTACATTACAATAGACATTTGCTACACTTAATAAGGTGATTCTAAAACAGCAGGTCTACCTACAACAAACTGGTGGCCATTCGGTGAACAACAAGTTGCTCTCAGCCTTATCCTCTGAACTGCAAACATGCACAGTGCCTAGGAAATAGTAGCGATTTTCAGGTTCTGCTCAGAAATAAAAATTGAAATCAGGACATGGAAAACTTAAATAGTTCAATTAAGAAAGCACTTAGAGTCTAAAACATACAGTAGACAGATCAGAGAAATATACAAATATTTCCACAAAAGTCTATTTTTGAGATGAAGTTTTAATCTGTTGTTGCCCAGGCAGTCCTTGAACTCAACGCTCAAGTGAGAAAAGCAAGGGACTTAGTGTGCCTGAAACCCCAGCCCTAGGAGAGGGAAGAGACAGGATGGTTATTTCCACTCTCTGCAGAGCAGAATCTGTAAGAAATCCTGTCTTCAGGAAATGAGGAAACTGATGGAGAACACCTGTCTTCTGGCCTCTGCATGCACATTCATGTGTGTGTGTGCACCAGGTCAAATACATATAAACTTGTACATACATCCCACCACCACATACACACACACGTTAAAAAGCAAAAGAGAGTTTTTTTGTATTACAAGTTTGTTTGAGAAAATACCAGTATATTTAAGTTTGATATTAATTTTCAAATTAACTGTTAAATATTTATTTTATCTTTTTTATATTTATAGTTGAATTGAATTATTCAATTAAAAGCCAATAGAAAAGCAAAACAATAAGGGACTGGAGAGATGACTAACGATTAAGAGCACTGACTGCTCTTGCAGAAGACCTGGGTTTGATTGTCAGCACCCACACTGTAGCTAGCAACCGCCTGCAACTCCAATTCCAGGGGATCTGGCACCCTCTTCTGACCTCTGGGGGCACTGCACGATATGGGTGCACTTCCACTCATTCAAGCAATACATTAATATACATCAAATTAAAATAATAAATAAAATATTATAAAAATTATGAAAAGAAACAAAACAAAAAGAAACGTGTAGAGGTGTAAAGGTAAAGAAAATATGTGAAAATTGCCTAGATCTTTTTCTTCTTCACCCCATCATACATCCTTCCTTCTTTCCTTGCCTTTTCCTTCCTTCATTGTCTTTTGTCTTTCTTTTCCTTTTTTTCTCTTCTTTCTTTCTCTAACTAGTTTCCTTTTCTTTCAAAGACAGGCAGAATTTTCTGACACTCACTATTCATTTCAGAATAATTTCACAGTCATAGAAATATTTTCAAGATTATTATAGAGATCCCCTCTCTATGGACACCCTCTCTTCATACCTGCTATTGTCACAGCAGTACCCTTGTCAAAATTTAATAGCCAATATTGACATTATTATTATTGATTAGGAGTCCTACTTTATTTGGATTTTCTTAAAATTTTCTCTTATAATATTTTATATCCTATTTTGCAATGCCCTTGGAGGCAAGAAGAGGACATCAAATCACCTGGAACAGGAGTTATTCATCATGTGGGTTCTGGGGATTGAAATCTGGTCCTCTGCAAGAGAATCCAGTTACTCTTATCTGCTCAACCATCTCTCCAGTCCCTGATTTTCTTAATTTTTCATACTGTCAATTTTGTTCTGGAGAATTCCATCCCACATCTCTCACTGCAGTTCACTCCCGTGGTATCTGAGGCTCCTCAACAGCACCTCAACGTCTCCACTTTTCTTGTGTGTGATGACCCTGTTTTATTGATGTATATTTTATTGAGCTTTGTGCATTTCATACAATAGTACTTAATAAAATTTAGACCCCCTTCCTCTTCCATATCCCCCACACTGCCCCACCAGATTTTATGCATTGTGATATATATATATATATATATATATATATATATATATGTTTAGGTGTATCTGGACAAATATTTCTATGCAAATGTTCCTTAGTGCAAGTTCATCCACTGTAGGATGAGGAAGAGTTGGTCTTCTTTAAGGTAGTCACACTAGATAGGCTGAGTAGATACTGAAAGGACTGAGATTATTAATTAGCTATTCAGATATTTTGCAGAAGGTCTATCCTATCATGTTACCCTGATTAGTTTAAATGTGTTTAGATTGAGGTTATATTTTGAGTTGATGTTGAACACTAGCAATATGTTAAAAGTAAAGTATGGTTTGCAGCAAGAACCTTCTCTGGTGAGTGCTGAGTGATGCACTGATCTAAGAGAATAAAACTAAGTCATTAGAGGCCGACTTAATAATATATGATTTAGCAGAATGCTAGCAGTAGGTTTCTCCCTAGTGACCTAGGACCTGTCTAACCACAGGTTCTTGGCCCTGATAACAGTGTCGGTATGGCCTCCCTATTGGGAAGAATCCGTAAGTCCAATTAGAAAGTGGTTGGTTACTCCCATAGTATTTGTGCCACTACTGCACTAGTGGACATAGTCTGCCGAGCCAGCAGTCATTGTGGCTCTGTAACCCAGGCAATATATTAAAATGCCTCAAAAGCAGTAAGAAATTGCATGAGCACCAACCTGTAATAAGTATCAGAGCCATTATCTAGTTCTCCAAGTCATAAAAAAGTAAAATCATGGTTTCAACTCTGTCAGAAATTCTTTTCGAATTGGAAATTCTCATCCTAAAGATCTCTTACAACCATATCCTAGTCCATAGTGTCAGATCCATAACACGATAATTGCTATAATTTCATAAAAGGGAGAATTGTACCCAAGGGAATTAAGGAGAGTGATACATGAAAGATTCAAAGGAAAGTTTAATTGTTCTTGTCTCCCAGAAGCTCATCCCTTGTGAAAAGAAACCTTGAGAGAATTTCCTTCACTATATTTCTATGATGACTCACATATCAAGACACTATGTGAAAATAACATTATTCAGGTAAGTGGCTTAGGAAGCTATGAGGGGAATCTGGGTAATGGGGTTGTGATGTGTGTGTGAAAATGAGATCTTAATTCTGATCCCTTAAATGAAGGAGAGCTTGGCTTTATTTTAGATTATCAGAACCACAAGCATGAAGAGCTATTTCACATAAGGTACCTTGGTCTAAAATTCAAATATATGTGCAACAGAGGTTTCCAAGTAGACAGAAACATGAGTACATGAAATATTTTCCCCAGCACCATTCCACCTCAGAATTTTGGAGGACCATCACTAATGTTTCTACAGTATCTCTAAACATTAGAGGGATTTCCTCTCATTAACTGGGAATGAATACTCATATTTTCAGTCACACACCAAAATAAAGGAATTGCCATTTTTATATTCCTTTTTTTAATTTAATTTATTTTTATTTTATGTGTATTGCCTACATGTATGTAAGTGTAACCCTGACATGCAATGCCCAAGTAAGTTAGAAGAGGGTGTTGAATCTCCTGGAATTGGAGTTATGTCTGCCATAAGGGTGCTAGAAATGAAACCTGGGTCCTCTGAAAGAGCAGTTAGTGCTCTTAAGCACTGGGCCACCTTTCCAGCCTCATTTTCATATTTCAACCTACATGTCTTCCAGACACAGCTAAGAGGTGGGGGGGGTTTTATATTAACAAAATATGCATCTACAGGAGCATGTAGTAAAGCCAGTCCTGATTTGTGTTAATAGTCATGTAGACACTAGGTATAAATTACTTATAAATGAAAGTTCAATATTCATACATAATTTAAATTTACAAACATCTCTCACAAAATACATTTATAAATCAACATGATTCACTAGGTTCTGTTTATATTGTGTGCATCCTGGCCCTCATCTTGAGTTCCCTGTGTATTTTAATAAATCTGATGAAATTGTTGGTATATATTTTGGTGTTTTGTGGTTCTATATTTTTTTTACCTGAAAGTTGTTCTAGTAATGTGAAGAATCAACTTATGAGTATTTATCTTTCTAGACTCAAGCTTTTCTTAAAAATTCTTCATTGACCACATTCTGCACTAGCACCATAGCAGTTGTGTTCATGAGAACATGCCCAGTCATGAAACTTACCCCATATTAGACCTCCATGTCCCTTCCCTTCTACCCTGGAGCATTCTGAGGAACAGGGATTCTGAATCATGTATTGTTCCATCCTGAATGTCCAGACTAACATTTTTACTTCTTTCTGTTAAACTGTTTTAATATCTGTTCACATTCACATCCACGTACTATCTTCTTAAAGAATTACCATGATGCAAGTTTTTAGTATTTTTTCTAGAAACTTCATAATAATTTTGTACATTATATCAACTAAGTTATCAATGAAATGCTTTTTTCAAGACTATCTGAAATGTAAATTCCCATGAATAATAACTCAAGATGTTGAATTCTAACACTTATTTTGAGGTGTCCCCTGGTTTCACATAACTATGAGGTATTATTTTCTATTTTCAGTCACAAAACACTGTGCGTAAAGTGACTAAAGAGATACAGACTTTATCAAGATAATGCAGACTATTGAAATGTTCATTATATTAGATAAAATTATAATGCAACAAAAACTCTAGATTTGCTTTAATGATCTGAGAGCTGTCAGGAGTCATCACAATATTCTTTTTAAAATAACATATCCTTGTGTTTTTTTTCTTCTTGAAAGGAAATCTTGTTTGAAATCACATGGAAAACCTGGAAGATATTGTGCAAAGTAAAACAAGCCAGATGGACATGAAGTGATGCATGATTCTACTCATAAAAGGTAAGTGTTAAATTCAGAGGGAAGAGTATAAAACATGGGAGAGACATGGAGGAGATGGTCAGTGGATGCAATATTTTTAACAATGTCTGATTGAAGGAATTACCAAGATGCTCTGTACAGCATCGTGTATGTTGTATAAATAATGCACTGTACACTCAGAACTTAGAGTAGCTCTCATACAAAGCATTCTTAACATATTTTAAAGGAGGCAAAAATATGGCACTAAGAACTTTTGTAAGATGAAGTTTATTATGCTAATTGTGGTGGTGATACCATGTTTTCAAAGATGCATGGAGTAATCAAATTGTACACATGAATATGTGGAGTTCATTACATATCATCTCCACTTCAATAATGTTGTTAAACAAACTTCCTTCTCTTAACTATTTTGGCATTTTGCTAATGATCTATTCATTTCTAAAATTCATCAGACAAAGGGAGACTAAGAAAACTAATGCAAGGGAGGCTGTATGGAATTCTCTACCAAGTTCAGAGGCATGCAAACACACAGATGGGATTAGTAAAGCAGAACCGGAAGTAGGATTTAAGAGAATGTGCAAGAAAAAGACTTCAGGGTAATCCAGTCAATTTTAATGGATCAGGATCCCACGACTTGACTGCTGTCACAGCCACAATGACTTTATGACTTTGCTAGAGAACATGGAGCTTCTGTGATGAGGACTAGCATATCCTGAACCTTGTGAGAAACACACACACACACACACACACACACACACACACACACACACAGCAAGAGAGAAAGAGAGAGAGAGATTAAAGATTAAATAAAACTTCCAGTTGGTCAATGAAAACAGAACTATAGTAGAATATATATGCCTTAGTCTGTTTTATTGTGCTATGATAGAATGTCTTATTCTATAACAGGTAGTGTATAATGATCAGGCATGTATATTTCTCAGGTCTATTTAGGGAAGTCCAAGGTAAGAGAGACTCACCTGGAAAGGGTCTTCTTTTGTTTTAATAAGAATTATTAAGAATTCATTCATTAAGAATTCCATACAATGTATTTGATCATATTTAGACTCCTTTTCCAGTCTCCTCTCAGATCCACCCCAGTTTCCTCCCCTTCCTCATTTCTTGTCCTCTATTAATTTTAAGCCCTACATAGTCTAATATGTGTTCCTCAAGTGCTCTTGGATGTGGGCCCATATGCTAGAGCCTGGTCAGCCTACCTGGCATCACACCCTTAAAGAAAAATCACTCTCCTCTCCCACCTATTATCAATTGTCAATAGTTCAGTTAGAGCTTGGGCTTCTTGACGATCTCCTACCTTACTGCTGGGTTTTTGTCTGATATGGGTATGCACAGGTTTGTATGTGCTGTCACTAACTCTGTGGGTTTATATATATAACTACCCTGTGGTATATAGAAAACACAGTTTCATTGCATTCACGATCTCTGATTCTTATAATCACTCTAACCCTTCTTCCTCAATTATCCCTGAGACGTGGGAAGAGAGGGCATGATATGGGTACCCTATTTCGGGCTAAATACTCCATAGTTTCTTATTGTCTACATGTTGAACAGTATGGGTTTCTGCATTAATCGCTATCTGCTACAAGAAGTTTCTAGGATGAAATCTTGATCTGTAGGTATAATGATAACTCATTAGAATTTGGTTTAATACTATATTCATTTAGGAAGATAACAGTACGTTCTCTACTACAGCCTGTAACCTGTCTAGTCACAGATTCTTGTCCCTGGTAATAGTGCCAGGTATGGGCTCCATCTTATAAAGGGTGAGAGGCTTCTTGTCACATCATAATGTGGCAGAAAGTGAAGGAGAAAAGGTACACACACTAGAACATATAGATGAGTCTGCACACATCCAAATTTGCAGGCATCTACACATGACACCTAACTTGTTTATATCAACCCAGTGGTCTCATGAAGTCTTCTTTAAAGGTCTTATCACCTCTCTACAATTTTACATTGGAGGCTAAGTTTCTAACACAAAGCTTCAGAGACACATTCCATCTACAGTTTTGTTTTGTTTTTTTTTTACCCACAACATCTTTTGTGGGTAAAACCAGGAGATGTGGTAAAATTAATAAAAGAGGTTTTATGAAAGATAAGAAACAAACTATTAATTCTTGGTTTAGAAAAATTAAGTTCCGTTGTAAATTAATAACATCAACATATAGACAGATTTTAAGTTTTTCTAGTACAGAACTGATCACAATTGAAGATGATTGTCTTTGATAGTAGATGACCAATTGGAGAGTTAAAAGAGAGTTGATATCAGGCAGCAAGATGCAAAAGATTATTCAAGAATTTTTTGACAATCTTTTTAATGACATGATAATTTCCACAACTTTAAATGAGGTTTTAAAAATTCTTTTCTCTCATTAACACAGAAGAAACATTTTGAATCACATCTCTTCCTTATGCCTCTAAGTCTTTATCAATAATTAGAAAATCCCTGTAGGTGGAAGATTGCACAGTGGTACAAAGTGCTTGCTCTAGAAGTTTGATCCTCAGAACCTATAAAAAGTCAGAAAAATCTATAATCTCAGCACCATGGAAGAATAGAGGAGGTGCAGATAAGAAAATCTACAGGAAGCTCTAGGAGACAGCCTGGATTATATGATGGCACAGACATGACTCACACAAGATGGAAAGACTAGGAACTCTACCTGAAGGGCATCCTCTGATCTCTGCATTCATATCATGACAGAAGCACACCTGTATTCTCTCCCCGCTCTGTCTCTATCACACACACACACACACACTCTTATAAATAATTCATTCTGTACACACAAAACAGCCTATGTTTTCTTTTTTATGAATTAGTACAAAATACTCAGATAATGTTGCATATGAGTCATCAAAGAACTTTTAGACTTTTAGTTGCTTATGAAACAGAGAAATGTAAATTGTGGAAAAAAAAACTAATGGACATCTTTGGCATCAAACCAAAGCCAACCTCCAGGTATAGCTTAAATGGAGAAGGTTTCCAGGAGGAAGGCAAAGATTGTGGTGGGATGTTTTGTGTGAACAGTATGTATCAGTATGATTTTTTTTGTATTTGTAATTACTATAACACATTCATTATGATGTATTTGGTACATATGAAAATTATGTATATATATATATATGAATATATATTTATATTCCAACTAAAGGAACATAGCTATGAACAATCACGTCAATCCCACCTTACCCAGAACATGTGACAGACACTAAGCACCTTTCCTTTTGCTTGAATTGGCCTATATCTGGAATTTCCTAATAACTGGTCCTATAATGTATAGTCTTTTGTGCCTGGTTCCTTTCAGTTAGCACGCTTGAGACTCATTGAAAGCATGGTATATCTCAGAACCTTAGATCTCTTTATTCTCGACTAGAGATCTATTTAGGGCTAAAGCATACCTTGCCTCTACATTAATTACTGTTGGACATGTGGGGTTCTTCTAATCTTTGGATATCATAAGCACTTTCTAATAATTCATGCACAAGTTCCTGTGGCAGCATATATTTTCCATTCCTATGGCTATGTGTCCAACATTCAAATTACTGTGTCATATGGTAACTCAATGGTATTTATTTAGTGAGTTAACAGACTACTTACCAAATAATTTGCATCATTTTAAAATACCACCAGGAATATGTGAGAATTCCAGTTTCTTCATTTCCTGGCCTACACTTACTGTCTTCATCATATACTTCCTGATCAATGTGAAATGCTGTTTATGTGGTTTTGATTTGGATTTCCTTAATAATTAAGTTAAAAACAAGCTTTTCGGGTATTGATTGCCATTGTATGCATCTCCAATACAAAAATGATTGTTCACATATTCTGGACCTTATAAATGATATCATTTGTCCTCTCAATTGTTAAGATACATGAATTCTTTATATAGTATTTACAATTTCTTCCTCAGATATATTACTAGAAATCTTCCCCATTATGTACATCATCATTTCAATTTATAAATTATGTCTTATAAAACATCAGCTTTTAACATATAAATTACAAGTAGTTACCTAATTGTCCCATACCATATGTTGAAAAAAATATATTCATGATGAATTGTCATAAAATCTTAGTAGTAATTTACTTATTCATAGATGCAAGTCTAGTCTTGGGCTGTCATTTTCATTTCATTTATTGGTATATCTATACTTAAGTCAATATTATATTATCTGGACATTATAACATTGTAGTAATTTTCAAGTGAGGAAAGGAAAGACTTCCAACCTTATTTCATTCTTTCAAACTTGTTCTGACTTTGCTGGACCGCATTTATTTAACAGGTATTCTGTGATATATATAATCAGTATCTATAATCACAGAGGTGAGACTTTACAGTGGTCACACTGAATTTATACAATATTTATAATTTTTTCCATTTTCACGATGTTAGATCTTTTGATTCATGAACAATGGAGTGACTTTATAGGTCCTTAAGACTTTATAGGTCTTTCATTTATTTCAATAACATTTATGATCTAAGTATACTATAATCAGTTCTAATAGTTATATCTTTTATTTAGGTATTATTCATAATTTTCTGTACAAGAGCTTAAGTTATTTACACCATGCAGGCATCTTTGCTTCTTTGGCTTTACCAATAGAAGACTTGCTGGATTGTTTTGTTTTGATACAGGATCTCCCTATAGATTCAGAGGACCTGACAGTCACTATGTAGACCAGGCTGGCCTTGATCTCTCAGAGATCTACCTGACTCTGTCTTCCAAGTCCTTGGATCAAAAGCATGTGTTACCAGCCTTGGTACAGTAGAAGAGTTTTAATTTTATTTTCTCATTAAATGTCAAAACTGGAAACTCTGATGTAACACTGAATAAAATTTCAGGGAAGTTTAGTTTTGCTTGTGTTTTAACTCATTGTAAAAGTCTCTGGCTGTTGTGGCTGGGGGTTCTTGTGGATGAAGTTGATGGTTTAATATGAAACAGTGTTCAGTAGAGGATGTATGAGTATTGGAAGAGATACAAATAGTATTGAGGAAGCTCCATTGAAGTAATAATATCTGTTCTTTAAGTATTCATAGACTAGATACCAACATAGTCCATCAAAATAATACACAGACAGATGCAGATGGCATAGTCCTATCTGTTATTTATCTATATGTCCCATATTTGAGAGATCATAAACCCTTTGACATCTCTATATGACAAAATTGCTGCCAGAGGACTGAGAAACCTGAAATATTTCGAAATCTAGCTTACATGTGAATACACAGAGGGACAATAAAACACTGATACCACTTCTTTTTCTCATGTCTTAAACAGAATTCTCACAAGAAAATGGAAGAAGAAAATCAGTCCATTGTGACAGAGTTTGTGATTGCAGGTTTGACGGGAAAGCCAGAGCTGCAGCTGCCCCTCTTCCTGCTCTTCCTCGGGATCTACACACTCACAGTGCTGGGGAACTTGGGCATGATCATCCTGATCGCCCTCAGCTCCCACCTGCACACCCCCATGTACTTCTTCCTCAGCAGTCTGTCCTTCATTGACCTCTGTTATTCCACTATCATTACCCCCAAAATGCTGGTGAACTTTGTGGCGGAGAAGAACATCATCTCTTACCATGAATGCATGACCCAGCTCTATTTCTTCATTGCATTTGTAATATCTGAGTGCCACATGTTGGCTGCGATGGCATATGATCGCTATGTGGCCATCTGTAGCCCCTTGCTTTATAACGTCACCATGTCTTACCGAGTCTGTTCCTGGATGGTAGGTGGTGTGTACGGCATGGGCTTCATTGGTGCAGCAGTTCACACTCTCT
The DNA here is from genome assembly GCA_035773235.1 of Eospalax fontanierii. NCBI lineage: Eukaryota > Metazoa > Chordata > Mammalia > Rodentia > Spalacidae > Eospalax > Eospalax fontanierii. The sequence goes on along the minus strand of CM069539.1, from coordinate 27,322,672 downwards.
GCATGCTAAGAGTGCAGTTCTGTAAGGCTAATATAATAAACCACTACTTCTGTGATCTCTTCCCATTAATGGAGCTCGCCTGCTCCAATACTTTTGTCAATGAGGTAGTTCTCCTATGCCTCAGTGCTTTCAATATCTTTATCCCCACCCTGACCATCCTGAGCTCTTACATCTTCATCATTGTCAGCATCCTTCGCATTAAATCTGCTGAAGGAAGGTTCAAAGCCTTCAGCACCTGCAGCTCCCACTTCTCTGCTGTGGCTGTCTTCTTCGGTTCTCTGGCCTTCATGTACCTTCAGCCCTTCTCAGTCAACTCCAAAGACAAAGGCAAAGTGTCATCTGTGTTTTATACTACTGTTGTGCCCTTACTGAATCCCCTGATCTACAGCCTGAGGAATAGGGATGTCAAACTTGCTCTGAATAAGTTATTTCATAAAAAGAAGGTCTGGATGTAAAATAATATTTTGCCATATCAAAAATACCTGGAGATTTATTTAGGCAAGAGTCCAGAGGCAGCCACGTATGACCAGATATGCAATTATTGCTGGTCCATGATTATTTAGGGTTAAATAATGGTTTCAGGGAGGGATAGATTCATAGTTCCTCACGTAGAGAAAGCAATTCAGTGACTTTCTCGAGTTCATTCATCCAGAATAATCTGCAGCACCTGTAAATGCATCTTTTTTTAAGTACTTCAAAGTGTTCTTACCACTGTTTATGCTTTGCGTGTATGAGACTTGACTCTTTTAGGTGAGGTTTATTTCTTTTACTCAAGAGAATGAATATATTTGGTCATATCTTTTCATAATCTCAATATCTTGGGTATCAGGCCCCTTCAAATTGAGTATATTTCCCAAAATTCTGAAAGTTTGAACTTTGAAATAAATAATGTTAACAAAAATTACAACACATGTCTAATTCTTGCTAATTGTGCAGAACTATATTAGAAAGTAAGGAATCACTCCAGAGATAATGAAGTTCTCACTCACAAATAAACAATGCGATATGTGAGAGATTCACATTATTAGCATTCTTACAGTATTTTCATATATCTGAGCCACATTCCTCAATCTCATTTTGGTACCATGACAGAGCCCTTGTTTCCTGATAGTGATATATTCATTTTTTTCTTATCCCAAAGTGATAATTCTATTTCCCAGCCCACTCTATAAAATCTTCTTTTACAAACACAAGCATTAGGTTATTTATTCATATTAAAGAAGTTAAAATCTGAACTTTTTTTCTGACTAATAAGAAGCCGTCATTCTCCTAATATAGAAAATATATGTCACCTTTCTGGAGAAGGTGGACATGTTGATACCTTGGTTGAAACTAGTGATACAATCCTATATAAATACTGTCAAATTTTACACATAGAATGTTTGCAGTTTTTGCATACCAATAACAACTAAATAAAGATGAAACCTGAACAACATGAGTTAATAAATTTCATGTCAAATCTATCCCAAAAGAATTTCAAAGAGCAATGAGATTTTGTCTACATCAATGGCATACCTACTTGAGTCCAGCTCTTAGGAAATATACTTGATTCTCTTGGGGGCCAGGCTGTGAGGAACCACACCATCCTATCCAAGTCCTATTTATAATCATTCTATGCCATTAGAAGCAATAACATTTCTTACAGTTAAGCCTAGTTTCTCCACATAGCCTCCCCAGGAAGGAAGTAATGGAAATTTAGATGTACCATCATTTGATTTCTGGCAGGTTTGCACTTTGTCAGGCATCCATTATTCTTTTCTGGGATGTCTTCATGTGGGCCTCTAGTGTAGCTCCATACATGTATAGACCACAACTTACAATTTCCTATAACCCTTGAATATGGAGTGGCAACTTTTAATTTCCAGACTTGACACAATCTGCAATCACCTGGGAAGACAGTTTCAATTAGGGATTGTCTACATCAGGTTAGCCTCTGGACATGGCTGTTAGGGAATTGTCCCACTTATGTTAATTAATGTGAGAAGACCCAGTCTCAAAGAAGACAGTATCATTCTGCTTCAGTTCCTGCCATGCTGCAATTGTAAGCTAAAATGAACTCTCTTGCCTGTAAGCTATTCTTCTAGGGTGTTTTATCACAGGAAGGTGACAAACCTAAGACAACATCTCATAGTCACTTAAAATCAATTGCTTCATTGAATAATTGCATGATTTTTATAAAGAAAAAGAAGTATAAAATCAAAGGGAAGATAAGAAAGATGATTGTGCTTAAGAGCACTGGCTGCTTTTACAGAGAACTAGGTTCAATTCCCAGCACCCACATGGTGAACAGCAACCATCCATAACTGTAGTTCCAAGAGCTCCAATGCTTTCTTCTGACCTCTTACCTGACACAGGTACACTTACATACATGAAGGCAATACACTTATACACATAAAACTTTTTAAATCATAAATGAAATATTTTTTAAACCACATATTCAAAAAAATAGTACTTAATTTCTCAGTGGGCATACTGATGATAATATTGCAGTCTGTATTTAGATGAGTGAATCCCACAGCCTTCAAAGGAATGATTACTGCCACCATGTTTAGAATTAATTGTTGGATATAGTGAATATTTTTAGTGTTGGCATGACAGAATACCTGGTACAGCTTAAACAGAAAGATTTGTTTTGTTTCAAGTTTTCAGAGGGCTCAGTCCATGATGCTGGGGAGAACTGGGCTTAGCAAAGCAGGCCAGAAAGCTAGAGTGAGCCAAGCAGCAGCCAGGGAAAATACAGCCCATGTCACTCATTTCTTCCAGCTATTCTCCAGCTTTCAAAGTGTCTAGAACCTACCAAAATGTAGAACAACAGCTGAAATCCTGAGCCTGTAAGATTGCTTACTTTTCCTATGGAGTTAGGAACAAATGTCTTTTCACCCCAGATAGGGCACTGACAACCAGCCAAACCAAAGTTCCCACCAAGTACAACTTGGAAAGCTATTCAGTTTATTGAGCTTAATTATCCTTGCATGGGTGAGGGGTTACTAACAGAAGCATGGGTGACCCCACAGTAGCCACATCACTACAAAGTCTCCCTCCATCAAGGATGACAATCTCTTGGAAGCTGCATCATGGAGTCTCAGTTTTATTAAACTTCCATTTCCTTATATATTATAGCATTTCCCCACATCACTTGTATCTAGAGATGAGGAAAAACATACAGAAGAGAGTAATGGCTGGAATCCTGGGTGACGATCCATGATGACCCTCCTCCCTCTTCTACTAGAGGATGTGAAAATCTCCAGTACTATTATAGGCAAACTGCCTCTAATCCTCTGCTGGTTTAGCTGCCACGTCTCCCTGGCTAACTATATTTGTACTCCATAGGGGTCATGCTGCATTATTACACCCCAAGGAAAGTGCCATATTAAAGGAAGAACACATACATCTACAAATCACAGCATACGAAGAAACATGATTATTTATACTTTTTCCATGTAATAAGACATATCTTGGAATACAATAAATGAGATGATTCAGATAAAGCAATGTCTTCATTAGAAATCTGGTTCACTTTCTATGAAACCAACTGGCTTTCATCCTCACCCCCTGAGATAGGATGATTTATTAAGTAGTCTATGATAGTGTTTGAAACCTTGAAAGCAGCTATGATTTTCAGGTATTCTTTAAATCAAGACATGGAAAACCTGAGATAAAAGTCCAGTTGTAAAGGCAGAGCTTGAAACATAAAGAAGACAAATCATACAACATGTAAAGATGTTGAAATGTCAAGGACAGGGCACAGCTCCAGATGGGCAGGAACATGAAGAGTTCTTTCAGAGTCCTCCAATAAAGTGAAAGTGAAACTCTTCCATGAATTTAATTCATGAAAAGCCTGTGTGAGGCTGAATAGGCATTTGCTAATAATTGAGAGAGAGGTGAGCAAGGAAAGAGTGAGGTGCAGCCAAGACCATGGTGTGGGCTTCTCAAAGAAGAGTTGTAGCCTACTAGAGGAATTTTTATTGTTTGAGGGTTTCATAGATGAATATAGTGGTTTAGACCAAATATATCCCCTATCCTTCCCCTCACGTGTTCCTATGCCCCTGACCACTTTTACCTCCCAACTTCATGTAATCTTAATTAATCTATTTGTCTCCATGATGTGCACGTGTGTAGGGCCATCCACAGGAACATGGGCAGCCTCTCCAGGCATGTACCTGAACTGAACTGACACTACTTCCCTCAGCAGCCACCAACTGCCAATAGCTCTTCCAGTGGGTGTGGGACTTGGCGAGCCCCTACCCAACCCATTTAGGAATTTTGGCTGCCTTGACATTGTGCAAATTTTGTATAAGAAATCATAGCCACTGTGAGTTCACATGAGGATTGACTTGGTCATGCCTGGAAAACATTGTTTTGCAGAAACCTCCTGGCTTCTATATTCTATACACTCACTTTTCCTCTGTGATGACCACTGAGTCTTGGGGGAAAAGGGTATGATATAGATATCCTATTTAGACTGTGTGGGTCTCTGTGTTCATTGAAATCTACTGCAGAAAGAAGCATCTCTGATGAGGGTTGAGAAATGCTTTTGGGGAGGGGACATGTGAATATTTGGAGGGGAGTTTAATATTATGTCCATTTAGCAGAATAATCGTAATTGATCCTCCCCTAAGGCCTATGGACTACCCAGCCGTGGATTCTTGGCTCAGCTAATAGTACTAAGTATGAGTTCTTATGAAGTGAACCTTAAATCCAGTTTTTATAAAGAAGTTGTTATGCCCACATCCGTGCCACTATTGCATCAATGGGCACACCTTGTCAGTCTTACTATTGTAGTTCATAGGGCTTGCAACAGGGTAAGATTTTTTATTACTTTTCTCTCCTAGTAGTGTGTATACAGCACTATGAAAGCTAGGCAGTAGGGCAGTATGTTGCATTGAGCTTTTTGTCTGAAAGCTTGTGAAGTGTGGGAGAGGTATTACCATCCCCACTTAGGAAAACTCTATTAATCTTTTTGAATATGCATATGTATGTCTTGAGAACCTGTCTATGTGCTTACTTTGAGAACATACTTTTGTTTTATTTTTTGTTTTGTTTTGTTCTCTTTTTTCATGAGAGTAGGATCACAGAAGTAAAAACAACATGATATGACATCATATCCGGCCATTCTGAGTATTTTTCACTCTTAAGGGAAAGATGGCTATGCTCCACTTAGCTGAGAGATGAGAAAGTTTAATAAATTACTCAGAATTTTTTGCATTATAAAATTTTCTCTTACTAGCATTTATTTATTTATTCACTTATTTAAGTCACTGTGAGTTGTGATATTAGCTTTGGTTTTATTTATAGCCAACCAGTAGTGTAATTATTATATTTCCTAATTTGGTACTTCTGTCCATGGAAAACACTTTTCTGTCGTGCTTGGTCCCTTGGAAGACCTGCCATCATTTTGTCTTAAAATTTTGTTGTTTCTGGCACTTTAAGTATTCTAAATATCTTCTAGTTTCCCTGCCAAGACTTAATATTATCCTTTCTCCAAGGTGTTCTTTATACATTAGTGGATGAACAGTATTATAAACACTGTGCATGCATGGGAGCTGAGTGTGCTCACTGCTCTGATGGTGTCATTTCTTCTAAATTATCTGAACATAGTCAAGTACACACACACACACACGCACTCTCTCTCTCTCTCTCTGTAGTATATATAGCATATCTGTAGTATACATAAATATATAGTTACATATTTATATGTTACATATGTTTGTGTAGGTAATAAGCTAGATATCATTTACATAAGTATTTTCTACTCACTTTAACACCATGTGGGTCACTTTAGACATTCTCTTTGCTAATGAAGTAGTATAGTAACATCCTTCAAGTAATATATTTGACATAATCCAGTCTTCATTTGTTTCTGGCTTACTCCACGTCTTTGCCTATAGTGATATCAAAATTTCCAAACTATACCCATTTGGAAAACCATTACATCAAAAATAATATCAAATGCATCCCTCAAGTCTCACAGTGAAACTTCCTCAAACAACATAGTGCTATCCACACAGAAGGCTACAACTTGTCAAGTTTTATAGAATAAGAGAATGTAGAATGCGTATCCATGAATAAGATTCCTACACTGAAATTCACCCTCCTGTGACTCAGGGATCTTGCAGAAGAGGGAGCAGAAAGATTGTAAGGGCTGGTTCATGAACTTAGGGAAGCAGAGTCTTTCAGGCAACTGGAAGCTTGCATATGTGAAATTGTGGCAATGATGGCATTGAGCACAGGACCCACGCCAGCTCAAATTACACAAGGACAGAAGTTAGTGGTGGGCCAGACCTAGAGTGACAAATGTTGGAGAATGAATACTACTGGAAAAGAGAGAGTATGCCTTACCTACAATCTCTATATAGCCTGATCAGACACCAGTGGATAAATTTTCACTAAAGAACATCTGGGCACTAATGCTTGACTGGATGGGACTTGACATATATGATAGAATACACGAGGTCTGCCTGGGAATGGGGGAATGGTTGAGGGAGGGAGTTTAAAAGTTGATTAAGAACTGTTATATGAAATGTATAAAAATAAAAATAAATTAAAATATCATAAAGTAAAATGATTGCAAAGTTTGTTTTGTCTGTATCTTTGCAATGTCCACTCAACTCCAAAATGACTGAAGTCAACCTGTTCATCTCCAGCTTCTTCACTGCAGTTATATACTTAGACCTCATGGAAATATAAAGGAGCAACTTTCAGTAACATTTAAAATCATTATCAATTTCCACATACCTAAAGAGACAAACTGACGCCGTGACCTCATATAGTTCAGAGATCATTTTCAGAGGACCAGTTGTTATCATGAAGATTTCATACTACCATTCCTTCTGGACCATTGCTTGTAGACATTAATATAATGATTGCTACATTTTCAAAACTGAGATAATTATACTCAAGGGAATTAAGCAGTGCCATACAAAGCAGAGTTCTTATCTCCCAGCAGTTCACTCCTAATCAAGTGAAATCTTGAGGGAACTTCATGTGTATTTTTATGAAATCTCTATCTCAAAAATCTGTGTAAACACAGCATCATTCAGGTAAGTTCAATGGGAAGTTTGAAATGAATTACAGTACTTGACAAGTGTGTAAACAACAGAGAATAGAGCCTCCATTGTTATCTCGCACATAAGGCAAAGCCAGGTTTCATTTTGGATTATCAGCACCTTCAACATGAAGAGCTATTTTTCATGTAAGGAATACTTGATCTAAACCTCACCTATAACTGGACAGAGGATTTCAAGTAGAGAAAATGTGTGCACCTAAAGTATATTTGTCCTAGTACCTTCAACATTAGCATGTTGGGGGACCTTCAGGAACTTAATCTTTAGACATTATTCATATTTTTAGACATATAAGAGAATTTTCTAATGCTAGAAAAATGATTATAAGTATTTAAGAACTAGTTCTATTTCTAGGCTTGTTTAATGATTAAAAGGATTATGGTTTTAACACAAAATGTAAGTAATTAGCTGTAGATCTCTCTTCTGATGTAACATAATGGTTGCAAATCTGATTTGTGTTACAACCTACATACCAAATGTAGGTTACTTTCAAATGATTGTTCATTTTTCATGGATTATTATGATTTATGAGATCTTTCATTGAATTTACACCCATGTCAACCACTATTTACTCAGTGGTATTCCTAATACTTTCCTTATTTTGGATACCTCATTTATTCTAATAAATCATTTGATATTATTAGCATGCTTTGGTATTATTTGTGGGTACGTATTTTTGATAAGAATTTCTTAAATGATTTCTAAAACTGTGGCAGACTGTAATCAAATTTAGACCCCCCTCCCTTACCAAGGCCAACGCCGCCCCCAGACCTCATACTAGTTACTGAAAGAAAAATCCTGAATGAAAGTACTTACAAAAATAAAACTGTCAAACCCATGCATAACATCACCCACCCTAGATCAGAACAGCACTATTAATACTGAAGTTATACTGACTACACAAAGGATGATGGAGCCTCTGTGCTGAGGACCAGTGCTTCCTAGGAAGGTATAGGAACAGATACAAACTGTCAGCCAGCCATGGAAAAGATTTAAAAATATGTGTCTTTGTCTATTTTTTACACAGTGTTCATTTATTTTATTAGTTAGTTTTTTATTGAATTTTATACATTTCATATAACAGTTCTTAATCAAATTTAGACCAGCCTCCCCGTCCATTCCCCCAACCCCCACAAGGCCTCGTGTATTTTGTCATACGTGTTAAGTCCTTTCCAGTCAAGCATTAGTGCCTAGATGTTCTTTAGTGCAAATTCAATCACTGGAGTCTGGTCAGGCTCTTTAGAGATCATAAGTAAGGCACACATCCTCTCTCCCAGAAGTATTCAGTCTCCAACAGATCTCAGTCTAGGTCTGGCCCACCACCAATTTCTAAGCTCCACTTTGAGCCCTTGTCCAATCTGAGTTGGTGTGGGTCCTGTGCTCAATGTCATCGCTGCCACAATTTCACATGTGCAAGCTCTCCTTTTTTTCATAAAATTCTTACATGCAAGAATCCTTAGCAAATCCATTAAATCCATCTTGTATCTTTCCTGGGCATTGAGAGCTATACTATTATATTCATGTAGTGTAGAATAAAAGTAGGTATGGAACTATTCGATATTTAATCACATTTGCCATAATTTGGGATCTCAGTGGGTAAGATTGCTAATATATATTAGTAATTATAAAAAAATTCAGGATGTCTGCTTGAAAATAGTTGCTTTTCCATCGTGTTAGAAAACTACTTCTACTCTGAACACCCCAAGCTCTTTCATGAATCAGTCACCTCTGTCTCCCCAGTTTGGAAATCTGGAGACCACCTTACACTTAAAGATATAAATTATTGGGACTAGGGAATTACCTGAGCAATGCTTTACATGGAGTTTTTCTTCGTGGAGGCGAGACACCATGCTCTCTGAAGATTTCTAACAATTAATGTTTATATGTGGTAGGTTAATGCATACCTATCTCATTTTTTTATCTTATTTTCCTATGTAGAATTCCCAAAGGAAAATGTTAGAAGGAAATTTCTCCACAGTGACTGAGTTCATTCTCGCTGGATTATCAGAGAAACCTGAGCTGCAGCTGCCTCTCTTCCTGCTCTTCCTAGGAATCTACGTGATCACAGTGCTGGGGAACATGGGCATGATCATCCTAATCTTGTTCACCTCTCACCTGCACACCCCTATGTACTTCCTCCTCAGCAGTCTGTCTTTCATTGACCTCTGTTATTCTACAGTCATTACCCCTAAAATGCTGGAGAGCTTTGTGGCAGAGAAGAACATCTCTTACCCGGAATGCATGACTCAGCTCTACGTCTTCATTGCTTTTATTATATCTGAAGCTCACATGTTGGCTGCAATGGCATATGACCGTTATGTGGCCATCTGTAACCCCTTGCTTTACAATGTTACAATGTCCTATCAGGTCTGTTCTTGGATGATGTTTGGAGTATATAGTATGGGATTGATTGGTGCCACAGTTCAAACAGTCTGCATGCTAAGAGTCCAGTTCTGTAAGGCTAATATAATAAACCACTACTTCTGTGATCTTTCTCCATTGATGGAGCTCGCCTGTTCCAGTACTTTTGTCAATGAGGTAGTTCTCCCATGCCTCAGTGCTTTCAACGTCTTTATTCCCACCATTACAATCCTGAGCTCTTACATCTTCATCATTGCCAGCATTCTCCGCATCAAATCCACAGAGGGCAGGTCCAAAGCTTTTAAGACCTGCAGCTCCCACATCTCTGCTGTGGCTGTCTTCTTTGGTTCTGCTGCATTCATGTATCTGCAGCCTTCCTCGGTCAGCTCCATGGACCAAGGAAAGGTGTCATCTGTGTTCTACACCACTGTTGTGCCCATGCTCAACCCCCTAATCTACAGCCTGAGAAATAAGGATGTCAAAGTTGCTTTAAATAAGATCCTTGGAAAAAGAAGTTTCTTATGAAAAAGATCATTTATTCTTTACCCAAAATTTACAACTTCTCTAATTTCTTCATAGAATGTCTTCTCAGAATCTTAGAGAGGAGATATTTCCTCTTTATTTTAGGTTCTATTCTAGATGATAGATTTTTCTGACTCTTCTATGCTTAAAGCCTTCAAAAAGGTTGCATTATATAAACAATATATATTTCCAGATAACAGCATGGTTTTCCTGATCACAGGATGCCTGGAGGCACAGAACCAGTCTCCTTACATATCTTTTCCAAGCATGAAAATTTAAATATCTTTATTTCTGCATCTGGAAATTATTTGTGTCCTCACAGGCATAAAATCTTGATGGCTTTTGATGACATCTTTGATGTCATCTTTGATGACAGAAAATACTTGGATTTGGGAACTTCAATGCTATGTCTGCTTATCTCATTCCTCCAAATTTTGAGACAGAGGAGGCTGTTTCCCTCTATTAGTCATTTTTTATCTTCATACCATATTTCATTGTTTTACATATTAGTGTTTATTCAATACATATGTATGTATGTATGTATGTAAGTATGCCATTTGTTTCATTATATGCTATTTATTTTATAGAAATTTTATGTGTTTCACACAAAACATCTTAATCATCTTTATGCTCTAATCCACACCCTCCCACAACCCTCTTACCAGATTTAATGCTTTTCCAAAGTTCATATTTTCTGTTTCATTATTAAAGGCAAAAAATCTATAGGAGTTTTAAAATATTTATTTGGACTGGATAGAAATAATGAATTGTGTATTTTTGTTGCCAAATACTTAATATTAAAATTGATTTTTAAAATATATACATAAACTATATAAATATAAACATATACATACTTTTGTGTTCCAATTTTTTCTGCTAATCCTGACAACTGATAAAACATGCAGTATTAAAAATTTAGCATATGTAAAAAGGAAATGACACAATGGGTAAAGCACTTGCCATGCAAGCATAGGGACATGATTTCAAATCTCCAGACCCCATGTTGACTTTGGGAAACAACACTCATATCCAAGAAAAAAGGGACTCAGGTCTGAAATCCAGTTCATGGGAGGGAAGAGAGTTGTGGAATGGTTGCCTCTGAGCTGTGTTCTTATTCTCACATCACTCAGCAGGGTCTCTAAGGCCTCTCTGAAGAAGAGGACAGATCACTTACTAGAGGTGTGGGACATTTTGAGATTTGTGCCTCATAGTCTCTCTAGTTCATCTTGGAATGCAACAGTCAAAATGTTGCACCTTTTAGTCCCTCTGACCACATCACTACAGGCCTCCAAGTATGATTATTGAGCACTCAGAAGGTCAGTTGCACCAGCCTAACTTTTGTGTAGCACTTAGAAAAAGCTTGGACAAAACTCAAATATTTTAAAATTAATTTTGATTAGACATATGTTTTTATTCTTTTTTATGTGAATGAATGTATTGCTTATATGTGTGTAAGTGTACCAATGTGGTGCAATGCCCTTAGAGGTCAAAAGAAAGTGTTGAATCCACTGGAACTGGAGTTGGGGATGGCTATTAGCTACCATGTGGGTTCTAGGAATCAAACCTAGGTCCTCTGCAAGAGCAGTCAATGCTCCTAACCATTGAGCCATCTCTCCATCCCAATGTTTTTGTTCTTTTAAGCCAGTACTTACAGCTGCTTCTAATGAAAGATCATTAACAAAATAATTCACTGGATTGTAGTAGAGGTTTGATAACAATGTTTTATGCTTTGGTCTTACAGAATTTGATATTTGATATTATATATATATATATATATATATATATATACTCTAAGTTTTAGATTTCTCATGCCTTAAGCAAATTATTCAGCTCTTCAACACTTGTTGAGGATTTCCAGCATTTTTTTCTATATAGAAGTCATTATTTAGTATAAATATTACTATTCTTTCAACAAATATTTTAGTTATTCTGCTTACTGCTTTTCTTTTTATTTCTCTCCATTCTTAACATCAAAAGGAATAACAACATTAAATATAAATTTGTCATCTTATTAGAAGAGTTAAATCCATGCTCAAACTCCAGGTTTCTAGGAAGGTGCTCTTATGATCTTACAGAAATGGTGACAGTATGTTTAAGATCCATATAAAATAAATCAGATAAAAAACAAATATACAAGTGTGTAAATGGGCAGAAGGCCCCAACCTTAGCTGAAGAACCACTGGCATTTGATCACTGCTGGGTGAACGAGAACCCATTACAAGATGAAGACAGGCTGACTAGACTCTAGTGGATGAAGTTGCACAGAGAGACATCTGGGTATACAAATTTAATTGTACAAGCCTTAACATATATTACAGAATGTATGAAATCCGTTCAGATGAATATAGTGATGTTTAGATGGTGGAAGGGCCATAAAGAGAATTGAGATATTTTGCATGAAATGCACAAAAACTTAATAAAAATATACATAAAACAGTTAAACTATATGCAGAGCATATACATATTGTTATATTGTGAGACTTTGTAACTTTCCAAGAAAACTCCATAGAGAACACAAGACAGATAGAAATCTTTTATGTTCTATATGGCCAAGAGAATGGTCTATCATAGCCTTGCTTTTAGTTTAAAAAGTTTGGAAGTAGCACATAGAGACAGGTAGCAGTGAACAGCTAAAGAATCCCCGTTCGAACTGTATGGTGGAGTCACTGAGTGAGACATTCTTAGCAGACAGTCCTCACTTTCTTCTCCACGGATGAGTTTCCCATTACCAGTTCCACTAGAGTCATTTCATACATGGGGTAACAGTGACCTCTGATGGAAATATTTTTCCTTTTAGTTGTTTTCAAAAGCACAATACTTTTACATTGGGCTGTTTTATTTTAAAAAGCTTTCCTGACCTGTAAGCATTTTCCAGCTAAAACACACATATCTAAAGAGTCAAAGCTAGCATCCACTTATGAGAGAGAGCATGCAACATTTGTCTTTGTGAGTCTGGATTACATCACATATGATGATTGTTTCCAGTTCCATGCATTTAAATGAGGATTTCATAATTACATTTTTCTTAACAGCTAAATCACATTCCATGGTGTAAATGTATCATACTTTATTATGCATGCATCAGTTGATGGACATCTAGTTTGTTTCCTGGTTATTTTGAACAGAGCAGTAATTAATATGGATGGACAAATATGTCTGTAATAGAATATAGGTCTGTTGGGAATATGCCAGACAATGATACGGTAGATCTTTTTTCTATCTTTTTAAGGAATATCCACCCTTATTTCTATAGTGGCTAAATACACCAGTGTACACTCCCACCAGCAGTGATCATGTGGTCTCCTTTTCCCATATCCTCATCTAGAATTTGTCATCATTGATTTGGGGGGATATTATCCTTTCTGGCTGGGGTCAGATGAAATCTCAACGTAGTTTCATTTGCATTTCCCTGATGGCTAAGGATGTTGAATATTTGTAAAACCATTTCTCAACCATTTGTGTTTCATCATTTGAGAACTCTCTTTAGGTATTTGCCCCAAATTTTAATTGCATTGTTTGTTTGTTATGTTTTATTTTAGTTATTTGTATAGTATATAGTGCTTTCTAGATATCAACACTCTGTCAGAAGTATAGCTGGAAGAGAATAATTTCCATTCTGTAGGTTGCCTCTTCACTCAAAAGATAGCAGAAGCTTTTTGATCTAAGGAGTCCCATTTGTCAATTTTGGTCTTAATGTATGTGTTCTTGGGTTCCTGCTCAGAAATGCCTTTCCTGTGTCTTTAGGTTCCAGAGTATTCCCTACTTTCTCCTCTACCAGATTCAGAGCATCAGGTCTTAAGCTGGGACACTTGGTTCTTTAATAGTTGATTTTTGTGCATCAAGAGAAATGGGGATCTAGTTTCATTCTTCTACATGGAGCCACCCAGTTTGATTATTGTCATTTCTTGAACATGTTTTCTGTTCACTGTGAGTTTTTAGCACTTTTGTTAAAATCAGGTGGGTGTAAGTATATTGACTTGAATCTAGTCTCAAGTCTATTACCTTGATCAGTGTGTCTGTTTTCATGCCAGAACTTTGCTGTTTTTTATTACTATAGTTTTGTAGTAAAATTAGAACTCAGCTATGGTGATGTCTCCTGCATTTCTTTATTATCTAGGATTTCTTGGCTATGCTGGGATTTGGGGTTTCCATATAAAAACTGAGGATATTCTTTGCAATTATTTTGAGGAATTGTGTTGTAATTTTAAGGGAATAGGATTACAGGGATGAGGAATGGGAATAATAGGACAGAAGATGGAGTAAGAGGAGGAAGAATTAACACTAAAGGCCATTGAAAAGTCCTATGCACCAAGGAACCATGTTCAGAGAGAAAAGGTTGTGTGAAGTCACAGTGACACAATGGTCATATACAAGAAATGATGCAGGCTCAAGTGGGGGACTAGACAGTGATCTTGACCCTTGATCTTGGGCACTCTCTAGAATACTATAGCAATGGTTCAGTGGCCCTAATGGATACCACATGCTAGCAAGTGAAGAGTCATAATATCAGGAATGAACTCCCTTGTTTTGAGTTGTTAACCAGGGAAGTCTGGTGAACCCTCAAATAAGACTGGCTATTGCCCTTGCTCTTGTTTATCCAACAAAATATGATGATAACACTATTACTGAAGACACTACATACCTGAGTCATGGAACAAAAAAGAAGAAATCAAGCTGGTACTTACCTTGAAGCTCCCATTGCACTAGAAGGTGCTATGTACGTTGTTGGAAGGGAAAGGGAATCATCAACATTATCCAGCTGTGAGTGTTAGGAACTGTAATAACACCTGGCTTGGCAAGATATTGCCATTGTTCTGTTTTCCTCCCAAAACTTGAAGGTAAGGCCTTATTGCTGAAGACAGGACATACTTCAGAGACTGATTTGGAGCACTGGCACTGGAACAGACCTGGAAGCCAATTCCCCTGAAGGCAAGCACTCATAGCACTGGAGAGCCCTATACAAGTAGCTAAGGGAGACCATCAATCAATGGCCCAACACCAGCTTCATGGCCAAATAACCACATCAATGACTGGCACAGTATTTGAAACTGGCAGTAGTGTTACTTTTATCTTGGGGAAAATCAACAGCTACCTAATTGGTCTTTGATCCCACTCACTGTCCATTTATTTTATTCTTTCATTCCTGATCTTTGGTTGTAATTGTTTCAGAATTTTCAGCCTGAACCATTATGGAAAACCATGCTATCATCAATTTTATCAATTAAAACATTTACAAAATTCATTTTGTTTATAATACTGCAGTTTATACTCATTTCAAAATCATTACTTAAGTCAACCTATTTATCAGCTCCGCTCAATTAAGTCATGTGTTGCTTGGGAATAACAAAAGGATATAAAAGGAACAACTTTCAACAACAATGAAAATCATTATTTCTACCAACCTTAAGTAGGTGGAAAAATATTGATGTGATAGTCTCAGATATTTCAGAGATTATTTTAATTGTGACATTCCTGCAATAAATGTCTCCTTTTAGGAATGTCTTCTAGGCGTTAAAGAAAATAATTGCTAAAATATCAAAACACAGAGAATTATACTGAAAGGAATTAGATATTGTATCACACAAGGAATAATGTAAGAAATTTTAATTCTCTTACTTTACATCCCCAGTGAAAGGGAATCTTCAGGGATTTTTCTTCTATATATGTTTACAAAACCACTTATATTTCAAAAGTCTGTGTAAAGCAAGATCTTTTTGCTCTCTTAGGAAGCTGTGAGGTAAGTCACGGCATTGAATGTGTGATATGGATGTGAAATATTCAGAACTCAGGTTTGTTTTCTGACCCCATAAACAGCCAAGAGCCTGAACAAAAGGAAATCTTGTTTCATTTAAGGACACCTTGCTTAAAGTTTGACTACCACTGGGACTGAGGTTTCCAAGTTGAGACAAAATGAGTACCTGTCATCCATTTGTCCTTGAACCTTCAACCTCCGAACCTTCACAAACTGTGTTCTTTAGACATTATAGAAATTTCCAGTCCTAGCTGAGAATGAGTGCTCCTGTACTGAAACCAGTGCTTCTTCCAGATCTGCTTAGTTGTGGGAGAGATTCTGATGTGAGCACAAAATATATCTCAATGTCTGTAGTTCTCTTCTCTAAGGTAGTGCATTACTTGTCATGTAGAAACTAGGTGTAAGTTAGTTTCAAATAATTGTTAATTTTCATGGATAATCAGAATTTATAAGCCCTAGCATAAAGCATACCCACATTTAAGTTTTGTGAATTTCACATAAAAGATTTTAGACAAATTTAGACCCATGCCCCCGTTACTTCCCCCACTGAACTTCATGAATTCTGTAATATATTTAAGTTCCATCTGGTCAAGCATTTGTACCCAAATGTCCCTCAATGCACTTTCATCCACTGGAGTCTAGTTAATCTATCTAGAGTCACTCCCTTAAAGAGGATCTGCTTTCCCTCAGCCAGCAGCAATCAGCTGCCAATAGTTCCTTGGCTAGAGTTGGAGCTAGCTGTCCATTTCCCCAGCTCTATGATGGGATTTTGTCTGACTGAGTCAGCATGGGTCTTGTGCATGTCACCATTGTTACAAGTTCATGTGATCAAGTTCCCAGCAGCCTAAAAGCCTCTCTGTACAAACCCTGGATCGTACAATCTTCCTGCCCCGTCTTCCACAGTGTTCCTGAACCATGGGTGGACAAAGTTTAATCTAGCAGTCTTGTCCAGGCATACATACTCTGAAGTCTCTTATTCTCTAAAACTTAGCCAGTTATGAGCTTATGTGTTCAGTGCATTGTATTATATGAGGAATCTTCACTGGTGAGAATTGAGGGATGTATTAATATTCTCTCCATCCCCTGTTCTTCTATGTTCCATGAGTCTTATGTATCAAGGTTTTACTGTAGATGTGTCACTTAGAACTAGGAATTTCTCAGATATATTCTTTGTGTCTGACCAGTTGTGGAACTCTGTATTATCCTCCATCTGTTGCAAAAAGAAGCTTCTTTGATGGATGGTGACTGGTATACTTGTCTGTAAGGACAATATAAGTATCCACATTTAGCAGAAATCTCATTTTCTATGACCGAGATACAGTTTTCTTTAGGATCTATGACTTCTCCAACCACGTGTGTTTGACGATATTTAGTGTCACTAATGGATTCCATCCCATTGAGACAACTTTAATTCAATTAGATAGCTGTTGATTATCTCCTGGATAAAAGTGCACTACTGCATCAATGGAGATAGTTTGCTGTTCCAATTGCTGTGTTTATTAGGCTTTACAGCTGGACCACACCATTGGTTGATTTTTCTCCATTAGAAGCCTATATAGTATCCTTTAGAACTGTGAGAGTTTGTCTTCAGGAGAAAGGTTTCCAGGTCAGTTCCAGCTCCATTGTCCCAAGTCCTGTGTCTGAAGTATGCCCTGACTTCAGCAACATGGGCTTACTTTCAAGTTCTGGGAGGTAATTGGGGCCTATAGCAATAGTCTACGCTATTTCTGGAATCTTTTGTAATACCCTGACCAACAACTCAAAGGGATGTTTCTCCTGTCTGGCACTGTGTTCCTTGTTATATAGACTTCAGGTATACACATGCACTCATGTTCAGATATAGTATGTGTATTTTTCAGAGGAGTGGGGTTGAATTAATACATTTCCCTCTGTTTATTTAACAACACCTAAGCTTCATTTATTTCTTCATTTTCATTATTGCTTGTGAATTGTGTTAGAAAATGCAGCATATTAATTTTTTCAAACGCAGATTAATCTGTCAATTTGTTGAAAAAAGTCATTGTGCACTAAATTATTATCAAATATATTTAATTATTCATAGATGTAAGATTATTTATTGCCTGCCAGTTTCTTTCAATTTGTATGTACATCTATATTATGACAGTACTCAAATATTGTAATAAGTTTTCAAATGGGAAATCATGAGGCCTCTAATTTCATTCTTTTCTTTCATATTTCTTAGGATTATTCCAAGTCCATTATGTTTTTGTAGGGTTTTCACATTAGCATGTGCTTAGCTGCAAGAAAAAATCCAGGATTATTATAAGGATTTCATTTCATTTGTAGATAGGTTTCAGAAATATTACCATCTTCACAAATAAGAATCTTGTGATTAATGACATAAGATGTCCTTCTATATATGTAAGGCTTTATCCTTTCAACAGTTCAAATGTAATGACTTTATTTCTCTCATTTAAATTTATTCCTAATTGTTTTACTATGTTGCAGATGAGATTTATGATTGCTGAGTTTTCTTGTTGATCTTAAGAACAATCTATATTGTGACCTTTTGAATTATTTCCAATAATTCATTCCTATGAATTTCTTAGAATTGTGTATATACAAGATCAGTACACTTACATGTAGATATAATTTTAGCCCTTATATTTCAATTTGGAGGTTTTTTGTTTCATTTTCTGGTCAGAGTACATCAACGCATAAGCTGCTACAATATTTTATAAAAGAATAGAAAGTGTGATAAATAATGTTGTTTATTAACTTTTGGAGAAAGTCTTGCAACCATCAATATTAAGTGCAGAATTGGTTGAATACGTGTGTAGTAGTTTTAAATTTTTCTTTGATTAATTTTTATTTGTGTGTGTGTGTGCGTGTGTGTGTGTGCATGCGTGTGTGTGTGTGTGTGTGTGTGTGTGTGTGTTTGTCTGTAAATGCACACATGTCATAGAATGCAGGCAAAGTCCAGATGAGGTTGATCAATGCACTGGAACTTGAATTAGAGATGGTCCTTAGCTACCATGTAGTTGCTGGAAACCAAACCCATGTCCTTTGCAAGAGAAACCAGTGCTTTTAACTAATAAGTCATTTTCTGCAGCCTTTTGTATAATGAGTTGTGTGTGTATGTTACTGTAATTGTGAAATGAAAAGGCATCTTACTCTGTGTGAAGACTGAGAAAATGACAAATAAGACTGAAAGTCCTTAGAAGATACCGATACTATTAACTCCATCATATTTTTCTTTTGTTGTTCATGGACTGAGCATTAGCATATTCTCATAGTATAGATCAAAAGTACGGAAGGATAATCTTATATTTAATTACAAAGTCCAATATTTAGGAAATTCTAATGTCTTTCACTGGTAACAGATGAGAGTGGTTGTCAGAAAATTGGAGACACAAGACCTAAACTGCTTGAATTCGGTTTTGTACCATATTCTGTGATAGGTTAATACATATCTAATCCATTTTCTTTTTCTCTTTCTATATGAAAATCCCAGAAGGAAATGTTAGCAGGAAATCTCTCCACAGTGTCAGAGTTCATTCTTGCTGGCTTGACAGAGAAACCGGAGCTGCAGCTTCCGCTCTTCCTGCTCTTCCTCGGGATCTATGTGGTCACGATGGTGGGGAACCTGGGCATGATCATCCTGATAGTCTTCAGCACCCACCTGCACACCCCCATGTACTTCTTCCTCAGTATTCTATCTTTCATTGACCTCTGCCATTCAACTGTCATTACTCTCAAAATGCTGGTGAACTTTGTGACAGAGAAGAATGTCATCCCCTACCCAGAATGCATGACACAGCTCTACTTCTTCCTTGTTTTCGCTATTGCTGAGTGTCACATGTTGGCTGCAATGGCGTATGGCCGCTATGTTGCCATCTGTAACCCCTTGCTTTACAGTGTTACAATGTCCTACCAAGTCTGTTCTTGGATGATATTTGGAGTATAGAGTATGGGACTGATTGGTGCCACAGCCCACACAGTCTGCATGCTAAGGGTGCATTTCTGTAAGGCTGACATAATAAACCACTACTTCTGTGACCTTTATCCTCTGCTGGAACTCTCTTGCTCTAGTACTTTTATTAATGAGGTGGTAGTTCTGAGTTTCAGCGTTTTTAATATCTTTTTTCCACCCTTAACCATCTTGAGCACTTATATTTTCATCATTGCCAGTATTCTCCGCATCAAATCTGCTGAGGGCAGGTCTAAAGCCTTCAACACCTGCAGTTCACACATATCCACTGTGGCTGTCTTCTATGGTTCTCTGGCATTCATGTGCCTGCAGCCTTCCTCAGTCAACTCCATGGAACAAAAAAAAAGTGTCATCTGTGGTTTACACTACTGTTGTGCCCATGTTAAACCCCGTGATTTACAGCCTGAGGAATAAGAATGTCAAGACTGCTCTATATAGGTTCCTTAAAAAAACAAATTTCTCATGAGAAAGATGATTTTCCTTAACTAAAAATTCATAATTTGTGTATGGTTGGTAATATGTACTATATTTCATGCAATTTCTTCTAGTACTATTTATTTTGATAAAAGTTGTCCAAGGGCTGGGCCAGATCCATCAGATGAGTCACATGGAGGATAGCATTTCTCTGGGGATCTTGAAACCATCTGCTCATGGTGACATGAATCACTCTAAACAGTTTTCAGACTTTTAATAGCTTTCTTGTGATTGGTTTTGTTTATGTGTTTGGAACGACTATTTTATTCAAGATATTTATTTATTAAAGTAAATATATTTACTCGGTATTCTTCATATTCTCAGTGTTCCATGCAACATCTAGCTTTCAATATGCTTCTAATGATTTCTGAAAGTATCATCTCCAAAATAAATAATTTCAGCAAACTATATAATACATAAAATATAATGCCTATTTTTTGCTGTGTGGAATTATATCAATGAACACGGAGTATAATAATGAATTAGCTCCCACCCACAAAGTACCTCAGTGGAGGAGACTGACAGCATATACTAACACATAGCAGATTAGAATAAGAAGCCACAGATTTTATGTGGAGGGTTTTAATACTTGTAGGCATGTATTCTATGACTCAAGAATATGGTGTCTTCAGCAATAGAATCTTATGTCAAGTTCTGGAAGGTATCTAAGTGTACTGGCAATAGCCTATAATGTTTGGGAGCAAGGGGCTTTAGGACTTCACACACCAATAATTCTAAAAAGAGGTAACTCATTGCTGGTGAATGGATTGTGGTACGGGAGTATAGGTTAGAGGACAAAATCCTTTAGTAGATTCAAAGAATACAGGCTTATGCTGAGATTTATGCAAGATGTAGGTACAATCTAGTTTCATTCTTCTAGTTGATACCCAGCTTTTCCAGGACTATTTGTTGAAAGGTTTTCTTCAGTGTGTATTTTTGGCATTTTTATCAAAAATCAAGCAGCAACACTGCGCATGGAGCACCATGCCTTTAATCCCGGCACTTAGGAGGCAGAGTAAGGGGATCTCTGTGAGATCAAGGCTAGCATAGTCTAAATTATGTGTTCCAGGCCTGTTGGGCCTATGGGAGACGCTGTAAACAAACAAACAAAAATCAAATATCTTTTGTCATATGGACTTATAAACAGACTCTGTATTCTTTTTATCTATGTCTGCTTTGTACAAGTAGCATACTATTTTATTTTTATGGATCTATAGTATAACTTTAAATCAGTATGGTCATACTTTCCCACAGTATTTTTGCTGAGGATTATTTTTGCTGCCCTTTCTTATGTTTCCCTGTGAAATTTTAAGACATTTTTCTATGTCTGTGATTAATGGTCCTAAATTTGATGGCACTTCACTGAATTTGAGAACTGTCTTTCATAAGATGGTCTGAATATATACCAGAAGATCTCCATATCCTATAAATATGACAGAGATAGGGTTTCCTCTAGGACCTATGTCCCCTCCAATCATATGTATCTGGCTGAGTTTACAATGCCACCCATGAGTTCCTTCCCATTAGGAGGACTTTAAATCTAATTAGATGGCTGTTGATTACCACCCCCAGATGACAGTGCTACTACTGTACCAATAGAGGTAGTATACTGTGCCAGGTATCGTGGTTATTAGAATTCAGGGTTGACTCGGACCATGGATTTTCTACCTTATCAATCTGCGGTTATCATCTAGAATTATGGGAGCTAAACCTCAAATAGAAGGTTTCCAGATCAGTTCCTGCTCCATTGCTCTTTATACTTCTTTCCCCACCAGCACACCCGTATAGCCTCACAACTATAATCCATACATTCAGTCATCTGTGTTAAGACCTGTCAAGTTAGTTTCCCCAGACATTCCTCTGTACAAGTTCATCCTCCGGGGTCCAGACAACCTACTGGGAGTCCATTAATTTGGGAAGATCACCTCTTCCTCATCCATCAGTAGTCAGTTGCCAATATTTCTTCATAAATTATTGGAGTCTGCTGTCCATTTCCCCAGATCTGTGATGGGTTTTTGTCTGCTTGAGTTTGCATGTGTCCCATACATGCTGCCACCATTGCTTTAGGTTAATAAGAGCAAGGCTCCAGGAACTTGAAGGACCCTATTTCCGTATTGTCATGCACCTCCTCCCTGGTTCTTACAGCCTTTCTGCCCCTCTTCCACCATGGTCCCTGAGCACTGGGTGGGTGAAGTTTGATATAGGAGTCCTGTCCAAAGATCAGCATTCTTCAGACTCTTAATCTCTATGCTTTGGCCATTTGTTACCTTTTGTGTTCCTGGCTCTCTGTTGCATGAGAATCTCATTAATGAGAATTCAGAGATTCATTAGTGATCTCTTTACTGCTTGTTCTAAGTTCTGTGAGTCTTAAGTGTAGAGGTTGCATTGTAGATGTGCCACTTAGGCTTAAGTACTTCACAGACACTGTGTGTGAGAAGTTATGGTACCTGTAATAGTCTCCATCTGGTGCAAAAGAAGACTCTTTGATGAGGAGGACTGGGATATTTGTCTGTAAATATAAAAATACATATTTTGCACCATAGTAAAAAGTTACAATAGTCTAGGAATGTGACAGTATTGAGGTTTTCTCTAAGATCCGTGCACTCTCCAGTCATATGTATTTAAAAGAACAGAGTAAATATATTCTCTTACTAGACACTGTGATAAACGTGAGTAATATTCTCATTCAGTGATTTTCATTTCTCTAACACAACAGTGTATTAATTTCCACAAAAAGTATTTTTTCACATGAAATGAACATTTCAAGGACCATTAGCTATCACAGGAAGACATTTTAGATGCAATCATTCTTTATCTCTTGTGTTCAGATAAGTAGGTTTACCTGTGCAATACACATATGTATACAAACACACACACACATGCCATATTGCATTCAGTCAAAAGATATCCATAGTGTGGCAATAGTTAATAACGGTTGTTTCAACTGTTGAATTTTATAGATGACTCTCAGCTCCATATAGAAATAACCCAATAATTACTCTTTTATGAATGTATTCATATATCTGGATACAGTTAATGAGGTCAACAAAGGCAAAAACTTGCAAAGAATTTGGCTTCTCTAGTTTTATTTTGACTTTGTGGGGAATCACATTAGACAATTTCTTAAATATATGTTTTTAAATTGTCCTAAAATTTTGGGGACTGGAGAGATGGCTAAGTGGTTAAGAGCACTGGTTGTCCTTCCAGATGATCCAGATTCCGTTCCCAGGATCATATGGTGGCTAAACAACTGTCCCTAACTCCAGTTCCAGGGAATCTGATGCACTTCTTCCATGAGCATTAAATGCACAAGGTTATCTACATGCATGCACCAAAACATTCATTCACATAAAATAAAAGCAAATAAATAAAGAAAATGAATCAAAAAATAACCCAGCATTGATCTGGGGAAATGGGAGGGAGGCCCCAACCTTAGCCAAGGAATGCTTGTCAGTCATTCTCTTTTAGGCGAGGGAAAATTGATCCTTTTTAAAAGAGTGATGCTAGATAGTCTGAACAGACTCCAGTGGATGAGTTCACAATGATTGACATCTGGGAACACAAACTGGACTAGATGAGCTTTGGCTAATATGATACAATGAATAAAATCCTATTGGTGGTTTATGGGGTGGAAATCTAAGTATGATTAAGATATATGAAATGCACAAAATTAAGTGTTCTTAACTGCTGAGTCATTTCATGTTCAATTACGAAAAGAAAACCCTGCACATGAAGCTGAGAAAAGATGGAGGGAGTTGCAAAAGCTCAATAACTTTTTTTAAATTAAAAAATAAGATATTTTAAATCCAAAAAAATTCCCAGAGATTTAAAATTTTTTAAAACATTCACTTAAAAATATCTAGAATTCTAGAAATGCAAGACATTTATATGCTTGTTTTTAATTTGAAGACTAAAATGAGACTGAATCACACCTAAACCAATGGGAAAAAAGAAATTTCTAATTGCTTATAATTTCCCCATATTTTACCTATGGGATAGGATTCTTGTGGGAGGTCATTATTTTTTCTTATTTCTAATCAGACTCTAATTACCTCCACTCAACATTTAAATTTTTCATATCGTTCAGCCTTTGCAGAGGGACAAATGGTTGGAGCAAGAACTTCATCAGACAGAAGCTTCTGGGACTCAAAGACACTTTAGAGCTGTCCCATCTTCACATCAAGAAAGCCATTTTACCATCCACAGGAAAGGAGGAGAAAAGTATTCAACACAGACCACTTTGTACAAAAAAGGGTAGGTCCAAATTCCTATTCTTTTTTTTTTTAATTTACAGTCTATATAATCTCTCCTAGTCCACACAGATGTGCATGACTATTTATCCATCCATATCAATGTTCTTACTAGGAACCATGCGCTCTAATGACCAGACTGTCTACTGACCCTATTTTCTCTGCAGTATAAACCATGACAAATGCATACTAGGTTATCCAGTTTAACTCAGTCCATTTAAGGTGTTCTCCTGTCCTTCTATATTTGTTTAACTAATCATTAAACCTCCGTGGATAAATATATTGAACATATTGTGACCTTTGTGACATGTAAGACAATCTACCAAGCACTATGTTGGGTTTACAAGGCGGTGCAATAGGAAAGTTGCTGAAAAACTCATGAAAGACATTGCAGAGAGAAACTCAACAGACTACAGTGTAAATAATTCATGTCTGTTAAGTTCATACAGAGATCCAGGAACTGTGTGTTATCTAACTTGATTTTTCTATTTCAGGTAATAAATGTGTGCTTCCAAAAGGCTTTGGAGAATGGAATGACTTTTCCTGTGATTATACAACAAATACAATTCTGAGAAAATATTTGATCCTACATTGTATAATCTAAAGTCAGGTCCCATTAGTGTTAAAAAATCACAAAATAGCAGAATTGGAAGAGAAATAAATTTCAGGTGATTAATTGAATATTACAAATGCTTTGAACAATATCTGCAAAATGACTATACAGCATAGATGCCGTCAGGACTAGCGTCAAGCTTGTCTGGCCATTGGAATGTCCTTTCTGGTTCAGAAACTACATATTCTGTCCATGGATTCAGACACTATAATTTTTCAGAACTTTGGAAACATATGCAGTGTTTCAGAAATAGACCAATAGCAACACTCATCTATATTCCCATGAGTTGAATATTCTCATCATATATAATGTGTTATATAAATGTCATATGAAATGTATAGTTTAAATATATGAGTGAATTATTCTGTTATTCAGACATTATTCACATGACAAGAGTTGTAAATTTCTTTCAGAAATTATGTGGTTTTCATATCATGGAAGGCTTATCTCACTTCAGGCAAAATTCCCAAAATGCAAATGTGACTTTAATGTTAATGCTGAAATTCTTCTGTTTATTTGATTTCTTTGCTATTGTAGATGTAAATTGTATTACTCTTTTTAAAAAATTACATCACACTGTTGACCAGAATTAAATTGAGGATAAAAATTTTAATTTTGTTTTATATGTGGTCTAATTCACATGGCTACCACCAATAAGATCCTTAGAGAGTGTATATGAGCTCCACACTTATAATCTAACCATTGACAAAATACTTCTCATATGAATAGTACTCTGAGCTCCACAAATCCAACCTTGAACTCCAGATAGCAGGGATCAGTCATGGTTCACTACTTCTTTGTCAGGGTGGTGGAATCCATTTCCAAATATACACTATCAAATTTTTCCCTTAGTAATTATTCAAATTAGACCCGTAAAGCACAGTCCATCACTCTTTAGAATGCTGTTGAAATATGTCATCTGCCAAGCATCTAGATTCCTGATTTGTTGAGTGTCAAAAATAAATGGAAATGAAAGGGACTCAGAGCATCAGTTTCAGAAGGTAAAAAACTGTATTGTAAGTCACTCAGTTGGTCAGTTATTTCATCTGGAATTATAGTAAGGAAAACGGCTCAGTGAATCCTGTTTCAATGGAAATCAATGAAAACATTTATTATTCTTAAGAAAACTTAATTTCTATGCATTATATACAGCAAATAAACAAATTTTAATATATTTTCTGTGTTTGTTTGATTCCCTTGTTTGTTTTGAGTCAAAGACTCCTTGTAGAGCAAGCTGGCCAGGAACTTACTATGTAGACCAGGCTAGTCTTGGTCTCACAGAAATCCACCTGCTAATTCCTCCTGACTACTGGGATTAAAGTCTTGGGACACCAAACGGTATGGATTTACTATATGTTTTAAATATGAGAAGGAAAAATTGGTCCTTAAAATAACACTACTGGTCATATTTTTTACTGATGTAAAAAGTCTATAAATCATACTCATGCTAAATAGTATGACATGTATTAACTTCAAGATCCCAGATATCTATTACTCTTCCTCTGATCATGCAGTCATTAGTTGTCCTCATGAAACAGGAGAAGTACAGGAAACACTTGCATTATATCTAGTTTGATGCAGGATAATGATCTCCTCAGAATTCTCCTGTATCCATCCATCCATCCATCTATCCATCACCTAAATATCTATCATCTATCGATCAAATCTATCTTTCTCACACACACATGTACATACACACACCAAAGATGCAGGAAACTATATTCATTTTCTCTGTTTAAATCTAGAACTTCTGACAGGTTAATGACAGGATCATGGAGTCTGCAAACCATTCCATGGCAATCAAGTTCATCCTTGCTGGGTTGACAGAGAAGCCAGAGCTGCAGCTGCCCCTCTTCCTGCTCTTCCTCGGGATCTTCATGATCACAGTTATCGGGAACCTGGGCATGATCATTCTAATCCTGCTCAGCTCCCACCTGCACACCCCCATGTACTTCTTCCTCAGCAGTCTGTCCTTCATTGACCTCTGTCATTCCACCGTCATTACCCCCAAAATGCTGGTGAGCTTCGTGACAAACAAAAACACCATTTCCTATCCTGAATGCATGACTCAGCTTTACTTCTTCTCTCTTTTTGCTATTGCAGAGTGTCACATGCTGGCTGTAATGGCGTATGACCGCTATGTTGCCATCTGTAACCCCTTGCTCTACAATGTGGTCATGTCTCATCACCTCTGCTTCTGGCTCACAGTGGGAGTTTATACTTTGGGTATCACTGGGTCATCAGTTCACACAGGCTTCATGTTAAAACTGGAGTTTTGCAAAACTAACGTGATTAACCACTACTTTTGTGACCTCTTCCCACTCTTGGAGCTGTCCTGCTCTAGTATCTACATCAACGAATTATTGGTTCTTTTCTTAAGTGCGATAAATATTCTAACACCTGCCTTGGCCATCCTTGCCTCTTACGTCTTCATCATTGCCAGTATCCTGCGCATTCGCTCCACCGAGGGCAGGTTCAAAGCCTTCAACACCTGCAGCTCCCACATCTCTGCTGTGGCTATCTTCTTTGGTTCTGCGGCGTATATGTACTTACAGCCATCATCAGTCAGCTCAATGGACCAAGGGAAAGTGTCTTCTGTGTTCTACACTACTGTAGTGCCCATGCTTAACCCATTGATCTACAGCCTGAGGAATAAGGATGTCAAATCTGCCCTGAAGAAAATTCGCAATAGGCAAACGTCATGAATGGAGCTAATATTTATCATCATATTAGAAGCAAAGTTTTGTCTGTATATAGAATGCGTTAGACTTATTTTGTGAGATTTTACAAGATCAATTGTGCTTTCCTATGGAATACATTTTCAAAGTTCTAATCAACTACATTTTCTTTGAACCAACATGAAAAAATTAGTATGTCTAAGAGTGTATATAATAAAAATTGCTTTAGTCTTAATGTGCTCTAGTTCTAATTTTAATAATAGTACCAATAATGATAGTATTGGTGATGATGGTGATGGTGATGGTGATGTTTGTGGTTATGATTCATGTCACTCAGATTCTGTTTTGAAGCTTGCACCCAGAACTTCAAATGGATTACTTAACAGTTGCAGTATTCCCTCATAGCAAGTCTCAGAATTATTCATCTTTTACAAATGAAAAAATGAAACTTACTTATTTGAGTGTATGCTTATGAGCTTAAATAAAGGAAATGATTTAACCTACGGAATTTGAATCCAAGACCATAATTTTAATCAAAGTGATGCTTGGTCCAGTTAATTGTGAATATATCTAAAGCCGATTGAAAACCTCTTCTGGAAAAAACAGTCTTCCCCTGTATCCTGTATGACTTTTTTTTGTTCTGAAAAATTACTTTGGAATTTTCATTTTCATTCCTTTTTTTATTAATGAAAATAGCAATTACAGAGTTTCTGAACTCTATAATAGTCTCTATCTGTTGCAAAACACCTTTCTTTGATAAACGGTCTATGTTGTATCTGTCTGTATATGTTAGGATTCATATTTACCCTATAGTAAGAAATTTCATTTGTCTACAGATATGACAGAGAAAGGGTTTTCTCTCAGATCCATGACCTCTGCAGTCTTATGTATTGGCTATATCTACACTGCCACCCATGAGTTTCCTGCCATTGCGAAGGCTTTAAATTCAATTGGATGGCTGTTCATTATGCCCTAGTTAAATGTGCCACTACCAAACCAATAGAGATACTTTCTATGCCAACTGTTGTAGTTGTTAGGTTTTATAGCAGGGTGAACCATTCATTGATTTTCTCTCTTAGCAGCTTGCACAGTATCCTTGAGAACTATGGGAGCTAGTTTTAAGGGAGGAGGATTCCTGATCAATTTCAGCTCCGTTGCTCCAAGTCCTGTGTCCAAAGTATTGCCACCGCCCTTAATTGTCTCCAAGAACTTGAGGGTAAGACCTTATTCCTGTGAGGGACTTTCTTCATCTTATCATTTGAAATAGAAAGATTCATTATAAATATAGTCACCACTTTCTGATGGCAGCCCAGATAAAAGAACATGGAAGAAGTAAACTTTACTTATTGCCTGTTTATCTTGACTCTTTCTGGCAAGTTCATCTCTCCACTTACTGGAGCATTCCTTCACTGATATTAGAACTCAGTTTCCTCAGGTATCCAATGTAGACTGAAGACCTGTAGCTCTCCAGGAATCCTACAGGCCTTCAGCCCCAAGTTGGGATGGTTGAAACACCCATTCATGCAGTCTAGAGGACTGAGGAATTCCTTGATTATCAGCCTCTCCTGTGTGAGACAGTCACTGTTGAATGTCCTGGACCATATCTGATAAACCAGGCAAATTTCATATAAATGTAACATTTATATAACATAAAAATACACATATATATGGCATCCTTTAGAAAACCCTCATTAAGATATAAAAAAACCTGTGAACTTTCACTTTGTGGACTAAGTGTTAAAAGTTCAATTACCATTACCATTACCTTAGACAGAACTGATTTTTCTGCCCATTTACTTGCTATGGTTCCCTGGTCAAGGTTATCTCTTCTCCAGGAAGACGATAATATCCCCATATTTTGCCCTAAGGTAAAATTCCTAATATAATCGGAGCACATATAAGATACAAATAATATTAAGAAACATAATTGTTTAGACTGTTTTACTTGTATTCAGACAACTATCTTGGATATTAATGAGCCAATTGATTCCATAACATCTTGATGGAAAGAAATGACAGTTTTCAAAGAGATCCTTTTGTCCTTCCATTTGACTATGACACTATAAAAACAATGTATCCAAGAAATTAGAAATTCTCCTGGAATCTCATGCTGGGATCAGAAAAGACTGATGCCTTACGTTCAGCAAGAGGAGGAAATTCTCTCTATGACTGTTGTAATTTGCTTCCAATCCTTGTGATAAAAAGCTCTGAAGTATACCAACTTGGGGAGGAAGGGTTTATTTTGCTTACATCTTCCAGGTCACAGTTCATCACTTAGGGAGCCCCAAGGCAGGAACTCAGGGCAGGAACCTTGAGGAAAGAGCTGGAGCACAGGCTATCTAGATTACTGCATACTGACTTGCTCCTTTGGCCAATGTTCAGTCTGTTTTCTTATACAATACAGAACAAGCCGCCCATGGATGGCACTGACTACAGTGGGATGTACCCCCCCACATCACTCAAGAATCAGGGAAACACTCCACAGACATGGCCATAGGACTGTCCAATGGAGGTGATTCCTCAATTTAGGTTCCTTCAACCCAGGTGTATCAAATCGATACAAGCTACCGAGCACATGGACTAAGATTACAGTTTGCCAGACAAGCTTACAGGAGAGATGATCTTTCAGGAGATAATGGTAAGCAGAATCCATAACTTGGTGTTGTGTAGCATTCTGTAGGGAGATATAAACAAATGTTTATTCACCACAGATAGGGTACCAAGGACAGACAGGCTGTGAGAAGATCATTGCTTGTTTAAACAGCTTTCCCAGTTCCAGCCATTCAAGGATTGAGTTCTCTGTTTGTTATGCTTTCTTATGTTACACCATTGTTAAAATCCTTGTGGATTTCACCTTCCCCTCTGTTAAATATGGATCTTAGAAGCATCTTCGATCACTCGTCCATGTTCTTTCCTCACTGACCATTATTAAGGCTCACATCTGCTTGTCGAATAAAGAATTAACACTGTTTCTTCATTAAAAGTCAGACCTGAAGGTACCTCTGGGACTATTGATGTGTTCTCTTCCTCACTGTCTGATTCTTCCTATGAGTTCCAAATGTTTAGATCCCAGGAAGAGCCCTTTGACACAGATTCAACAGTATTTCCACTGCATCCTGTCAATTGTAAGAAATGGTAAACTAACACACACATCTTCCCATATAGTTTTCTACTTTCCTATACAAATCTTTGTTTTTATCTAATGTCCCATTTTGCATATTGAATTCTATCTGGTATCTGACAATGCAGTTTGGTTTTGTGATATCTTAGGAATATCTAGGACTCTTAGCCCCAGAACTTCTTGTGTTTGATGATTTTGGTCATTGCTGCTACTACTTGGTGATTGAATAGAACCTCATAGAACACATGGACGTATTTATCCATGTAAGTAGAGTGAGGTGAGGGTAGAATTTTGTTTTATCTTCTACAACTTTGTTAGAGGAACATCACAGAAGCAAAGTACACTTCTCATGACATCATATCATGAGTTATTCTGTGTAACCCAGTCTTAAGAAATGGGAGATTGTGCTTATTTTGTTTGAGAGAGGAAGTCTTAAATGCTTTACTTGGAAACATTTTATATTATAAATTTGTCTCTTAATCTCAGTTATTTGTTTGATCACTGATTTGAATACTTGTGGTTTCATGGGTATTAATTTTTGTTTTCATTTATAATTCACTTCTACTGTCTTTTGTAGCCGAGCTTGTGCCAAATCCTTTTCCATCCTTCTGTGTCTCTTTGATTTACTTCAATTTGATTTTAATGTTCTACCGCTTCCTGGACTGAAAATGTTCTAAATTATTTTTAATTTTTTCCCAGAATTTATATTATTCATTTCTCCAAGCATCTCTGGATACATTTGTTGAAAAACAGTATTATAAATCTAGTACAACCAAGAAAACTGAGGGTGTTCGTTGCTGTTTTTGTTTTATTTGATTCTAATCTCTGAGTACACAAAATTAGGAAGCATCTGTATGTAATAATTTCTTCTGTATGGGTAATAATAAGTATAAAAATACAATATATATGTGTGTGTGTGTGTGTCTTGTAAGCTAAACATGATTTACATGTTTTCTACTCTCATTTAGCAACAAAGGTTCACTTTAGAATCTTCCATTGCTAGTCTATAACCTTTCACATAAGAAAAGAGGTTGCCATCATTAACTACTTATTGGCACATCCTTCCTCGTGGTTTACAGTGATTTCAGTAATTTCTGCCCATACCATCTTAATAATTTTATCAACTAAAGCAATGTCAAAGTTCATTGTGTCTATAATTTTCTAATCCTCATTCATTTACAAATTACTTCAGACGACAGGCTTACTCAGCCCTTTCACTGAGATTATGCATTTTCTCCAAAACCTAATCAAAAAGAAAATTTGAAATCATGGCTTAAAATATTTTACACATTATTTTCAAACGGGAGATAGTCAATAAGGCATTGTAAAATCGTGTCATTAGACCTTAGTTCCTAGACCTGAATGAAAGTTTGCTACACAAGGGAGTTTAAAAGAGAATAACATACAAATAATAATAATACAGAAAATCTTAATTGCTCTTACCAATGAGTGACTCATCCCTAGTGAATGGATATCATCAGGGAGTTTCCAGCTGTATACTTTCTTGAAATCTTTTATATTTCAAAAGTCTATGTAATCGTTCTGGTAAATGGCTTAGGAATTATAAGGGGAATCATGACACTAGATTATTAATATTAACGTGAACTGATCTAATCAGAAGTTAGCACTTGTGTTCTGATCTCATAAGTAAGGAAGATCCACAAGGTTTATTTGGGGCTAGCAGCACCAGTAGCATGAAGAGACAATTCATTTAAGGGGCACTTGACCTAGAGCTTCCAAGTAAATAAAAAGTGAGTACATGAGATCAATTTGTCCTAGAAACTTTCAAGCTCAAATGTAGGGATATGCTCGTGAACTGTATTTTTCAGACATTATAGCAATTTTCTAATGCTAGATAAAAATAATCATTTGTCTTTTGGAACCAGTACTTCTGCAAGTCAGGTTTAAATCTGTGAGGTATTTTTATTTTTAACACCGTGATTCTCAGTGTCTGTAGCTCTCTATCAAAAGGAACAGATGATAAATGTAATCCTCATTTTTACTATCAGTTATGTACAAGCTAGATAATCTACTTTCTAAAAATTCTTTAATTTTCATGGATAATTATAATGTATAAACCCTGTCGGAAAGTATGCCCCTTTGGGGAAATACAGCTCACCAGTACTACTCACGAGCTGTTTCTGTCTCTTTACCTGTAATGGATACTCTCTCCCTCTAATAAAACATTGTAAATTATTGAAATGTTTTGTAGTTTTTGTTTTTGCATCTTATGAACAGGAGAAGTTGTTATTTTAGTATTTAATCTCATTAAGCCCATTTTTCTTCTCATTCTATACCCATATCTCTATTTAATGGCCTTCCTTTACCTTATTAGGGGTTAGTACCGTATCAAGTATGTTTCCTTGGACCTGCCCAGTCAGCATGTCATCCACAGTCTATCTCGCTGTCCTCTTCTAGACCTGAGCATTCTAATAAACAGGGATTCTATGATATGTTTCCCTTTATTCATGATGTCTATAGAAACCTTTCTGCTTATCACTATCAAAGGTTTTTCGGTCTAAAGACATAGTCAGAAAATATTTCCTGGGATCATAATCATCATGAAAGTGTTCATTATAATATTCCATAATTTTCATAAAAATTTGTAATATGTAAGTTCACACTAGATTTTTAAGACACATGAAATCTAAATTCTCAGGAAATAATTAGTCAAGATGTCAAAATCTGAAAAGATTTAACTTTCTTCTTAAATTCCTATAAATGTAACTTATTTTTTCTTATTTCCAGGTATGAAATGAGAGAGCCAATGAGGACAAAGTATAATTAAATATATATTTTCAGGTGCAATGTTTAAGTATACTTTGTATGTTAATCTAAATTCAGTTTTATGATCTACTAAAACAATGATGATAAAACAAAAATTTTACATCTACTTTAGCAATCACATCATGGTTCTGAGTCACTACCACATTCTTCACAGTTTTAAAAGCCTTGAGTGGAACCTGGAAAATAATGTGTTAAGTGAAATAGGTCATTAACAAAAGAAGGAAATACTGAATAGTTCTGTTTATATAAAATACCTATAATGATCAATCCCATAGAAAAAGAGAAAGTGATAATGATTATCTGAGGACAGGAGCTGAGACAAAAAGGGTAGCTGTAGTCAGTGGATATGAAACTTTGGAAATATCAGGTGAGTAAAATACTGTTTCTGTGGTTAACATATGGAATAATACACAGAAAACTTAAGAAGTTGAACCTCAAATTAGTCATTCCAATAAGATAATCAAAGCCAAAAAGTAATACAAGGAAAGTTTAAAGGGTGATACATAGACAGATATACTGATTAATAATATCATGAATGTTTTCCTATGTGCAAACTGATCAATTGGTATTTAAGTAAGTACATATCATCTTACATTAATTGAAGTTCAATAAAATTGTAAAAAAGCAAACTAAGACAACGGACACAGGGAAACTTGTATAAAATTCTCCAGAAGGGTAAAGGCACACAACCACACAAAGCCAAGCAGGATTTCAGAGAATGCATCAGCATTAGGCTGCAGAGGAAGCAGGGAACCCAGCATATCTCAGAATCCCTCCACTGCTGCCAAAGCCATAATGACTGACAAGAGGTAATGGAGCTTCTGTTAAAGAACCAGTGTTTGCTAGAATAGCCATGTAGCATTGTGAGAAGTAAGAAACACAGACAAAATGGTTGGCTCTTCAATAGAAACTGTCAAAATATAGAAAGATGTATATCTTGGTCTGTTTATGATATTACAACAGAATTTCACAGTCAGATAATGCATAATGATCTTACATTTGACTCAAGTGTCTGGAAGATGGGATATTCATGAACAAAGGCCGTCATCGGGTAAGGATCTTCTTGCATCGTGTCATATTAGAAATGGAAGAACAAGGAGCACGTACAATTGAATATTCAAAGGAGGTTGAACACATCTTTATCTCAACAACACACATATGTTAGTGTCCTGCTTTGTTGTGTTGTCAGCTTAACATAACCTACAAACACTTGGGTAGAGGGAACCTCAGTTGAAGAACTGTCTATATCAGATTGGCCTGGGACTATCTCTGTGAGTGACTGATTTGATTGATGATTGATGTGAAGGCCCTAGCCCACAGTGCTTGGCACCATATTAAATCCAGGCAGGTGGCCCTGGCTACATAAGAAAGCTAGCTCAGCATGAGTCAGTGAGCAAGGCAATCAACAGCATTTCTCCATGTTTCTGCTTCAGCTCCTGCCTGAGTTCCTGCCAGGACTTCCCTCAGCGATAGACTGGGACCTGGAAACTTAAGCTGAATTAGAACCATTGTACCGCACACTGTTTTTGGTCAGAATTGTTTATGATGAAAACAGAAAGGCAGACTAGAACAGAGAGCAAACTTACTTTCATAACATTAGTCTATTACACTTATAAAAGTTTTAAAATCCCATATCATAACAATTTAAAGCCATTTTTATTAATTCTTTGAGAATTATTTACAATGAATTTTGATCTTTGGTGATGATTATATTTCCAACACATGAACTTTAGGGTGCATATGAAAACCATGTCATCATGGAAGCACACATAATCTTTTAATAGGAGTTAAATCCAGGAGATGTATTAAAACAAACAGGTTTCATAATAGGTAACCAGTAACCTCTCAGCTCTGATGCAAATAAACTTGGTTTTATTTTGAGATGACAATCTCAACCCCTAATTATTCTTAAACTTTCCTAACACAGCATAGAACTTGCCCAGTACAAGGACTGTTATCCTGTACAGAATATGGCCAGATGAAGAGTGAGAAGACAGCAAGGTTGGTGCTAAAGGAATGACTCTATGTTTAAGACACTAGCTGCTCTTGCTGAGGACCCTGTTTCAGTTCCATGGTGGATAGCAATCACCATAACTGCAGTACCAGGAGATCTGACCCCTTCTTCTGGCCTCCATGGACAATGTATATCATGAGGTTGACTACATACATGGCAATTAAATACTCATGCACAGAAAACAAAACTAAATAGTTTTTAAAAATAAGAAAGAATTGTCTCGTTGCAAGTCACTTCTAGTTTTGCCTTTTTAAGCAATGCTCCACTAATAACTTGTAGTTTTTGTGTGGATGTTTGTTTCCATCTCCTGTGGTCTGGACATTGCTGGGCCATATGGTAACTCTGTTCTATATATTAAGGAGTAAACCAATTGTTTTCCGAAAAGTTTGCATCATCTTATCATCTCATCAGGAATGTATAAGGATTCCAAAATTTTACATCCTTGCCAGGAATTACCATTTTATCATAATCTCTCCAATGGATGTGAAGTGATAGCACTCTGTGGTTTTGAAAAGAATTTCATTAATAATTAATGATTAATGGGCATATTTTCAGGTGCTCATTGATAATGTCTTTCTCCAATTGAAGAATCATTCAAATCCTCTAGTCACTTGTAATTGGAATGTATGTTCTCTTGGTCATTCAGGTAATAGAGCTATTTATATATATTTTATACCTATTATTAGCTCTTCCCATGGTATTCTAATTCAGAATATATTTCTCATTAATTGTGCTGCCTTTTTATTTATCAATAGTGTCTTTTCAGGCACCATTTATTTTTATTTTCTTTCCTGATTGCCTTAACTAGAATCTCTACTACAATTTTTATGAAACTGCAAACATGGTACAATTTACATGATTCTTTAGCTCATGGAAGCCTTTTAGCTATCATCATTAAGTGTCCAGTGGACTGTGTATGTGGAGGGTTTTGGACTGGTGGTGATGCTGCTCTTACTGTAGCATGGAAAAACATTTTTTTCTCTGTAGAGATATTTGGATAATTACAAATAAGGCACTGTTTATTTTGATGAAAGTTGTCCAAGGGCAGGACAAGATTCATCAGATGAGTTACATGAAGGACAGCATTTTTCTGGGAAGCTTGAAATCTTCTGCTCAGGATGACATGAATCAGTCTAAACAGATTTTAAAATCTTCATAGCTTTCTTGTGATTGATTATATTATGTGTTTGAAACAATTATTTTATTCAAGACATATTTATTTCAGAGAATAAATATATTTAGTCAGTATTCATATTCTCAATGTTCCATGCAACAACTAGACTTTTTATTAGAACAATATGATTCATTTATTTTGTTGTTGTTTTGTTTTCCCATACCAACTCAGGTTAGATAAGGGCCCAGAGTGGGGCAATAGAAATTAGTGGTGGAACAGACCTAGAGTGAGAACTGTGGGAGACTGAGTACTACTGGGAGAGGAGTGTATACCCTATTTATGACCCCTAGATAGCCTGACCAGACTCCAGTGGATAAGTTTGCGCTAAAGGACATCTTGGCACTAATGCTTAACTGGATAGGACTTTACATGGATGATAGAATACATGAAGTCTGGTGGGGGTTCAGGGTAATGAATGGGAGATGCAATCTAAATTTGATTAAAAACTATTGTATGAAATGTGTAAAACTAAAACTAGACTTTTAATGACATATTTGTAAAGATTTCTGAAAGTATGATCTCCAAAATAAATAATTTTAGCAAAATATATAATATATAAACTATAATGCCTATTATTTGCCACTTGGAATTGTATTAACATGGAGTATTATGATGAATTAGCTCCCACCCACAAAGAACTGCAGTGGAAGAAACTGACAGCACTAAACAGGACTGCATATACTAACACAAAGCAGAGGAGAACAAGAAGCCAGAGATTTTATGTGGAGTGTTTTACTACTTGTAGGCATGCTAGTATTAAATAATATCAGATAATATCAATATCAGATAATATCTCATCTCAGATTCAGAAGTGCATTTTTAATGGTGCATATACATAGTTAGTACTCACATGGGAAAGAAAATTTGTAAATGTTGTTTTCTGAGTACTGACAAGTAGCCCCCATATCTGAAAACTGGCTATCCATTCTCAGAAGAAAAGACTGTTAGAAACAGGGAAAGGGACTTCCAAAACACTAAATTCCCTTGCCCATTAGGAAATGCATTTGGACCTGGTGGGAGGTAACTTCCCCTATCAGTCAGTCTCGGTATCTCTCAGTGACCCTCAACACTACCGAATGTCACATGCCATCTCCTGGACGTAGCACACCTGCATGACTTTTCCTGTCTCCTCTTAGTTTCTCCAAGGAATAAGCTATGTCCTGATGATTTTAGTTCTACTTCCAGATGTTAGATGATGGTTGTGTGATTTCTGATTTCTGTAAGCCTCAAATCTTGAAAAAAAATTTTCATGAAGGATAACTTCCACCCATGGTCATTCAGTTCTGGAAAAACACAATGATTCACACAAAGCAAAATGACATAACCAGGAGTAAAGGACAAGCTGATGGTGACATAAGAATGGATTGAATCAAAGAGAGCAGAACAAATTACAATTATAAAACTGCCAAAGGTTGAATTTAATTAATAAGAAATCTTTCCGCATATTATATAATAAAATAACTAAAGTAGAAAACAGTGAAAAGGCAGTGTATGACTAAAGTCCTGCCCAGGACTAGTTGAGTCAAATGGAAGTTCTTTTTCTACCTTTTGAGAAAAATCCACACTAATTTCTATAATGACTGAACCAATTTACACCCCCACCTACAAAAAGAGTTTCTCTTTCCACATTCTCAACAGAATTTACTATCATTTGATTTCTTAATATAGCTTCATTTTTGCTTTGAAAAGTTCACATGTACATATAGTGTATTTTGATTGCATTCAGTCCCCACTTCTCCCCCTAACTCCCGCTGGATACACACTCCACACATCCCCACCTCTCCTAATTTCATGTCCTCATATTTTTTATAACCCACTAAGTCCAAATTGTGCAGTTCATATAAAATGACTATGTAGTCTCCCTTTTAGGGATAACATCCCAAAAGAAAATTGATTCTTCCTCCCTTAGCAACCATACAATTGTCATGATTCAACTAGGTGTGAGAATTCATGGGCTCTCCCCAAACCATGTTGAAATGCAGCTTGGTTTTATCTTGTACAGACATGCAGTCACAGCTGCTCTGAGTCTCTGAGCACATCAGTGCTGTCACATCCAGAAAACACTGCTTCTCCCAAGCTCTCCTCATCCTCCGGCTCCTACAAACTTTCTTCACCCTCTCCCACAATGCTCCCTGAGCCTTGGGGTGAGGGAGTATGATGTAAGTGTCCCATTTATGGATGAACACTCCACAGTCAGATTTATTCTCTTCACTTTGATCAGTTGTGAGTTTTGACATTAGCCACTGTTCACTGAACAGAAAACATTGTCTCATAATTGTTGACAGTTGCACTAATTTATGACATGGATATGAACTTGGAGAATAGTTTGATACTTGTCTATTTAGTGCTAAACATTTCATCCGTTTCTTATTCTCTACATGTTTTCCAGATGTGGGTCTCTGTATTCATCACTATCTGATGAAGAAAGAAGCTTCCATGATGAGGACTGATAAATTCACGAATTGATGAATATAAGAATATGCCATTAGAACACTATCTTAATCTAACAGATTAATAGTCATAGGTTCTCCCCTAGGATCTGTGACCTGTCTAGACACAGGTTCTTGGCCCTAATAAGAGTGCCATGTATAGGCTCCTTCTTTTGAAGCAGGCATTAAGTTCAATTTTTAAAAACAGTTTGATTATTCCAAAGATATCTGTGCCACTACAGCACAATGTCTTGTCTGGTTGGTCATTGTGTAGTTCACAGTATTCATAATGATTAAAGCTTGTTACTGTACTTCTCCCATGGTTTTATACACACACATATATATATATATAAGTATATATATATTCTCCCATGGTGTGTATATATATATTTATATATATATATGTGTATATATATATATATATATATATATATATATATATATATTGCACCTTTATGAACTACAAAAACTAATCCAAAGGTATAAATCATCCAGGTCAGAACCAGGGTGATTTCTGAATGTTCTACGACTCAAGAATAGGGTGTCTTCAGGAATAGGGTCTTATGTTAAATTATGGAAGATAACCAAGGGCATTTTCAATACCTGTTCTGTTTGGGGCCTATAGGAACTCACTTGCAAACAACTCTAAAAGAAGTAACCCATATCTAGCAAATGGGATGTGGTACAGGATCACAGATTACAGGACAGTGTCCTCTTGTAGACCCAAAGAATCCAAGCTTGTGTTAAGGTCCTTGATTCATTGAGTGTTGAGTTTTATGTAGGATCTGAGGTATGATCACTCATCCCTGAGACCTATAATCTATACTGCTAATCTGAAAGACAAAATGTGTCCATATGTAATAGTGGCACAGCTGATATGAGTGTGGTCAGTTATATTCTGATTGGATTTGAGGCCTATTCCATCAGAGGGAATTCATACCTGGTACTTTAAATCCCAGTTTTATCTAGAAATATACCAACAATTACTCTTTTATGAACATATTAGCATATTTGGACATATTTGGTGAGGTCAGCATAGGCAAATATTTTGAAGCATATTGCTTCTCTAGTGTGGGACCTGGGCCTAATGCATAAAGGCATTGAGCAGACAGTGTGACCACAAAGACCCTGAAGAGATGGCAGGTATCCTAGCCTGCTCTGCCTGAAGCTATAACCTAGGTCCCAGGAAGCCGCTGCAGGTATGACATCCTCATTCCTCAGCAGTTGCTTAATCTTCTTTTCCCCCCAGCAAGGATCACCCCAGACAGACCAAAACCAGATTTTTAGGTTTTATTTACTCATTACTTAATTCTACATCAGCCCTAGAACATCTCCACATCTAAAAGACCCCCACCTTTAACTTTTCCACCTTCTGTAACAGCCAGATAAGCCTCCCTATATAAAGCCCTGCCTTGATTTCAATAAATGAGCTGTCCACTGACACAGTCTCCCGGGAATTTTTTCCCATCACCCTCGGGGTCACCTGAGGACCTCCTAATCCACACTCTGTTCTCTGGGACAGCTGGAGCACAATGGTGCAGGAGACGGAAACCCACCCACAAATGGTGTCCAATGTGGATAGAGACTGACACTCTAGATCTATTACCATTTATGGGGAATTACATTAGACAATTCCTTCAACATAGGGGTTTTAAATTTTCCTAAAATCTGGGGGCCTAAAGAGATGATTCAGTAGTTAAGAGCACCAGCTGCTCTTCCTGAAGATCCATTCAGTTCCCAGGACCTACACGGTAACTAATAATTGTCCCTAACTCCAGCTCCAGGGAATCTGTTGCACTGTTCCGGCACCCATGGGCATTACATACATGTGTACACTTACATGCATGCAGGCAAAACACTCATCCACATAAAATAAATTAAACAAATAAATTTTAAAAAATTCAATCAGACAAAAATCCAGCATTGAACTGGGGAACTGGGAAGGAGGCCCTAACATTAGCCAAATAACTACTAAGGTAAAGGAAAGTTGATCTTCTTTAAGGGAGTAATGCTAGATAGTGTGAACACACTCCAGTGGATTAACTCACACTGAGGGATATCTGGGTACACACACTCGACTAGACAAGTCTTAATGTATATGACAGAATGCATGAAATCAAAGGGACAGTCTATGCGGAGGGAAAAGAAATGTAATTAAGGTATATGAAATGCACTAAACTGATTGTTCTGAACTGCTGGGACATTCCATTTTCAGTTAAAAAAGAAAATGCTGAACACTAGTCTGAGGTAGGAGACTCATGAATTCAGGGCAAGCCTGGGCTACACAAGGAGTTCAATGTCAGTCTCAGCAACATAGTTAGATGCCTCCAAAATAAATGGTAGCATGACTGCACCAAATATGGCCAGCTGTGTGTTGTTAGCAAAATTTTTTTTTAAATACAAAAAAAAAATTCCTAGAATTTTAAAATTTTAAATGCGTTGGTTTAAAACTATCCAGAGTTCTAGTAATGCAAGAGATCTGTTGTTTTTAATTTGGAACATAACAAGGAGAATGAATTGTGATTAAACTAGTGGAAAAAGAAAATTCTAATTATTGCTTATTTCCCATGTTTTACCTGTGGGATAGGATTCTTCTGGGAGGTCATTATTTTCTATTTCTAATCAGGTGCTGATTACCCCCACTCAACATATGACATTCTCATACCATCCAGAAGGACAAATGATTGGAGCATCAGCTTCATCACAGAGAAGTGTCAGGGACTCAAAGACACTTTAGAGCTGTCCCATCTTTGCATCATCAAAGTCGCTTTACAATCCACAGGAATGGAAGAGAAAAGTACTCGGTGCTGACTCTTTGTGAAGAAGAGGTAGGTCCGAATTCAAACCCTCGTTTTTAATTTTTTTCAGTCTATAGAATCTCTCCCAGTCCTCACAGATGTGCATGGCTGTTTATTCATCCAAGCTAATGCTTACTCTATGAACCATGCTCTCTCATGATAAGTCTGTCTATTGGCCCCATCTCTGCAGTATAAACCATGACAGATGCATACTGGGTTACCTAGTTTAACTCAGTCCATTTTAAGGTGTTATCCTGTCTTTCTAGATTTGTTTAACTGATCATTAAGTTTCTGTGAACACATGTATTGAACAAATTTTGACACTTGCGACATGCAAGAGAATCTACCAAGCACTATGCTGGATTTACAAGGTGGGACAATAGGAAAGTTGCTGAAAAACTCATGAAAGACATTGCAGAGAGAAACTCAACAGACTGCAGTGTAAACAACTCTGGTGTCTGTTAAGTTCATACTGAGATCCAAGAGCTGAATGTTATTTAATTTAATTTTCATGTTTCAGGTAATAAATTTCTGCTTCCAAGAGGTTTTGGAGAGTGGAATGATTTTTCCTGTGATTTTGAAGCAAATACAATTCTGAGAAAATATGTGAACCTATATTGTCTAATCTAATTCCAGGTCCCATTAGCATTACAAAATATCATGTATGAAATATGTACAGCCTAAGTACTATAATGCAAATGTGGCTTGAATTTTAAGACTGAATTATTTCTTCTATTTATTTGTTTTCTTTGCAAATACAATGTAAATTTTCATTTCTCTTTTTTAAAAATGACATCATATCATTGACAGCATTAAACTGACATTAAATTTTGAATTTTGCTTTACAATACATGCTGTGATAATTCACATAGCCACCACCAAAAACTTCTTTAGAGAGCACATCTAAACTCCGTGCTTATAGACTGACCACTGAAAAAATACTTCTCATATGAATAGTACTTTGAGTTCCACAAATCCAACCATGAATCAGGGATCAGTCATGGTCCACTGCTTCTCTGCCAGGGTGGTGAAGTCCATGTCCAAATACACACCATCAAATTTTTCCCTTAGGAATTATTCAATCAGACCTAGAAAGCACAGTCCATCACTCTGGAATGCTATTGAAATAGGTCATCTGCCAAGCAGCTGGGTTCCCAAGTTGTTTGATGACAGGACTAAGTTAAGAAAATAGGGATTCAAGGGATCAGTTCAGGAGGAAAAACTATATTGTTAGAGGTCCAGTTGGTAAGCTCATTTCATTTGGAATTATAGAAAGATAAATGGCTCAGTGAATAATGTTTCAATGGAAATTAATAACATTTCATTCTTAAATCAAAAGAAAATTTAATTTCTGTGCATTATATATACATAATAGGCATAGCTTGAATAGAATTCTTTTTGTTGGTTGGTTGGCTGGTTGGTGGGTTATTTGGTTGGTTTTGAGACAAGATCTCCCTGTAGTCCCACATGGCCTGGAACTCACTATGAATACCAGGCTATTCTACCTTAAAAAATACACCTGCCAATAACTCGTGAGTGCTGGGTATTGGAATTAATGTCATATGCCACCACACCCAATGGATTAAATATAATTTTAAATATGAGAAGGAAAGATGTATAACCCTGAAAATAATACTAGCAGTCATTATTTTACTGAAGTAAAAATTCCAGAACTCATGCTCATCCTAAATGCTTTGATCTATATTAACTTATTAACTTCAAGGCCAAGATAACTGACTGTTATAACTTCTTCTGATCAGGCAATCATTGGTTGTCCCTATGAAACAGGAGATCAGGAAATGCTTATATCTAATTTGAAGCAATAAAATGGTCTTCTCAAAATCCTCTGACTCTCTCTCTCTCTCTCTTTCTCTCTCTCTCTCTCTCATCACTCATCACACATCATCTATCATCTATCTATCTAATCAATATATCTATGTCTCTCTCTCTCTCTCTCTCTCTCTCTCACACACACACACACACACACACACATACACACACATATACATACACACACCACAGATGCAGGAAACTATACTCATTTTCTCTGTTTAAATCTAGAACTTCTGACAGGTTAATGACAGGATCATGGAGTCTGCAAACCATTCCATGGCAATCAAGTTCATCCTTGCTGGGTTGACAGAGAAGCCAGAGCTGCAGCTGCCCCTCTTCCTGCTCTTCCTCGGGATCTTCATGATCACAGTTATCGGGAACCTGGGCATGATCATTCTAATCCTGCTCAGCTCCCACCTGCACACCCCCATGTACTTCTTCCTCAGCAGTCTGTCCTTCATTGACCTCTGTCATTCCACCGTCATTACCCCCAAAATGCTGGTGAGCTTCGTGACAAACAAAAACACCATTTCCTATCCTGAATGCATGACTCAGCTCTACTGCTTTTTAGTTTTTGCTATTGCAGAGTGTCACATGCTGGCTGTAATGGCGTATGACCGCTATGTTGCCATCTGTAACCCCTTGCTCTACAATGTGGTCATGTCTCATCACCTCTGCTTCTGGCTCACAGTGGGAGTTTATACTTTGGGTATCACTGGGTCATCAGTTCACACAGGCTTCATGTTAAAACTGGAGTTTTGCAAAACTAACGTGATTAACCACTACTTTTGTGACCTCTTCCCACTCTTGGAGCTGTCCTGCTCTAGTATCTACATCA
Organism: Eospalax fontanierii; assembly: GCA_035773235.1. Lineage (NCBI taxonomy): Eukaryota > Metazoa > Chordata > Mammalia > Rodentia > Spalacidae > Eospalax > Eospalax fontanierii. The sequence continues at coordinate 27,278,012 of CM069539.1, read as the reverse complement.
ACGAATTATTGGTTCTTTTCTTAAGTGCGATAAATATTCTAACACCTGCCTTGGCCATCCTTGCCTCTTACGTCTTCATCATTGCCAGTATCCTGCGCATTCGCTCCACCGAGGGCAGGTTCAAAGCCTTCAACACCTGCAGCTCCCACATCTCTGCTGTGGCTATCTTCTTTGGTTCTGCGGCGTATATGTACTTACAGCCATCATCAGTCAGCTCAATGGACCAAGGGAAAGTGTCTTCTGTGTTCTACACTACTGTAGTGCCCATGCTTAACCCATTGATCTACAGCCTGAGGAATAAGGATGTCAAATCTGCCCTGAAGAAAATTCGCAATAGGCAAACGTCATGAATGGAGCTAATATTTATCATCATATTAGCACCAAAGTTTTGTCTGTATATAAATGTGTTAGAATTATTTTGTGATATTTTACAAGATCAATTGTGCTTTCCTATGTAACACTTTTAAAATCCTCCTCAAGCATTTCTTCTTTGAGTCTACATTACAAAATTACTATGTCTAAAAATGTATAGAATAAAATCAAGAATTTTTTAGGCTTAAAGAGCCTTAGTTCTGTTTTAATAATAAGACTAGTAATGATAGTGTTGGTGATAGTGGTGGTGTTCATGATACACATTGCTGAGATTACTGTTTAAAGCTTACACTCAGAATTTCAAGTGAATTTCTTTATTTAACATTTTCAGTATTCTATCATAGCAAGACTCAGTATTATTCACCTTTTACAAATAAAAAGAAAGCAGAACTTCCTTGAGTTTATATTCATGGACTTGAACAAAGGAAATTTTTGAACCTATAGAATTTGGATCCAAGACCATAATTTTACTCAAAGTAATGCTTGGTGTAGGTAATTGCAGACATATCTAAAGCCTGTTGAAAACCCCGTCTGGATAAATCAAGTCACATCATTTTCCTGTCTGACTGTATTTTTATGTTCTGGATAACTCCCATGGTATTCTCGTTTTCATTTCTTTTATCATTAATGAAAATATCAAAATACTTCAATCTATGCTCATCAAAAAGAGCAGAACCATGAATTTCATGGCACTAACTGTAGTCTCTTGTTTTGTGATGCCTAAGTGTCCCATCAGTCCTGTTTAGCTGATTTGGGTATATATGTTATACACTTTTTAGGTTGTGTGTCAGCTCATGCCAACTACATGATTAGGGCTTATCATACAAATTTAATGTTATAACTACTATTTCTGTGGTTTTATTTCCCTCCTAAAGCTCTCTTTCTTTAGAATTTATGCCAATGAATTTCTGTTTGTATATACCATTATATTTAACACCCTTATCTGAACTGGTTAATCTTTAATCCTTATGGTATAATCATTTTCACAATCTTCCATATTCAATTCACTGAGGCAATTCCAAGTCTTCAGTACATGCTTCAACCACACATTGGTAGTTGTAGTATTTTGTTTCTGGCGTTCATTACTCATGATTATCCTCTGTCAGCCTCAAGAACCAACAGGAATTATTTTCTGTGTTTTCTGTTTAACTTGTATGCTGATGAAACCCCTGAACCACAGCATTAGTGAAGATTTCAGTATTGCCTACAGTACTAGAGAGAAGATTATTGTTACAAAGTGAAAGGAATGTGGTCCAGTAAGCCTGTCACTTGTATTTTTGAATGCATCTATTTCATGTTATCTCACTTGTCAACATTATCATTTAGTGGATTCTATTGCCATCATTTCTTCTTCTCATCAATTTGATGTCATTTGCCTTGTGGCTTTTGGTTTATCTGTACAATTGAAACACATATAAAAATATTAATAATGATAAGAATCATTAGTAGTTAGTCCTAGATCCATTTACCTTGCCAGTCTTTTTTACCAATTGATATGAACTCAAGTCAGTGCTTAGCCATAATGAAAATCCCACCTTCCAACTGGAAATACTCAACTCCACTATTGGATGCCCTCAAAAAGAGCATGAATCAGAGCTTCAATTTCTGGTTTGGGCAATTTTAGCTAACACTATCCTTACATGTGCTTAATTAAAATCCATCTCAAATCCTCTATATCCTACTTTGCCAATCTAGTCAGTATTTTAAAATCTGAGACACAATGCTGTGATTGTGTAATTCAGCAAATACTATGCTTTACCCTTTGTTTCTTTACTTTGCATTTGTCTGCCTATTATCTAGCTGTACTGCAATGTCATGATGGTGTGTACAGGCTCTCTGTCTACACGGTTCTGTTGGGCATAATGTAAGGTGGGCCTAGCCTAAGGCTACCTGCTAGGAAGAATAGAGGAATGGCTCCTGTGGGTGTGGTATTCTGCTCTCGCTAGTTGTGAGACCAGCACCTGAAAAGAACCTGCCTACCTGAGGAAAAACTTACTATTGGCTGTATTTGAGACCCTACCCCATAAAAGAGCTTGTGTACCTATTCAATAAAAAAGTTTGCAGTGCCATGTGCTTCAGCTGCTTCCCAACCAACTCCTGGAGTCTGTGGCTTGACTCTGCTTCTACTCATCCCCAACCCCTCAGGCTGGCCCCCCAAAGTCTACTCGGGCTGGCCCCAAGTGGTCAGACAGGACAGTAATGGATACGACTATATGGTTCCACTTGACTAGGACCCAGAATAGTTCCTGGCACCTTAAGTTTATAATTATTTATTTCCAGTCCTGAGATATTTAGATACTCTCTTTAAGCTCAATATCTAATAAATCTCTGTAAGAATTTATGTGTAGTTATTTTGCCCAAATCTATAAACTTTAACTTTGGGGGATTTTGCAGATTTGGAAGATAATTGTGGCATTCTTATTGGTTATGTAAAAAGTTACTGAAGTCTTAATTACAAGATCTATCCATGAGAATTATTAGTAAAGTAGAGATAACTATTGAATAAGTAACATGCACAAGTACCGTCAAGCACTACAAAATCTAGTCAGCAGAGATGTAGTTTTAAAGTAAGTACCAACTTGATTTCTCCTTGTTTGACCTGTGACTCAGGTATGTAGTGTCTTCAGAAATTTGTCTTACCATCAAGTACTGGCAATAATGAGTACTGATTGAGGATCAACATATATAAGTCAATAAATGTAATTCACCACATAAACAGACTCAAGGATAGAAACCATATGAACATCCCATTAGATGAAGAAAAAGCCTTTGACAACATCCAGCATGCAATCGTCATAAAAGTCATGAGGAATCTAGAATACAAAGGATATATCTCAACATAACAAAAGCAGTATATGACAAGCCCACAGCCAACATCAAACTAAACAGAGAAAAACCACAAAGCATTCAGAAACAAGACAAGGGTGTCCATTCTTTCCATTACTGTTAAATAGAGTACTTGAAGTCTTAGCTAAATCAGTAAGATAAATGAAAGCTATAAAAGGATACAATTTGGAAAGGAAGAAGTCAAAGTATCCTTATTTGCAGATATTATAATTATATTCAATGCCTCTGGGCTCAACCAGAAAACTCCCAGAGCTGATAAACATATTCAGGAAAGTAATGGGGTATAACATTGAAATACCCAAATCAGTAAAATTTCTATATACCAACAACAACCATATCAAGAAAGAAACCAGGGAAATTATCCCATTCACAGTAGCCTCAAGAAATATGAATTACATTGGAGTAAATCTAGCTGCTGGAAGTGAAAGACTTGTATAATAAAAAAAAACTTTAAGGCACTGAAGAAAGAAACTGAAGATACCAGAAGATGGGAAAAAAACATGATCATGAATCAGTAGGATTCTTACTGTGAAAATGGCCATCCTACCAAAATCAATCTATAAATACAATGCAATACCCATTATACTTTGAACAAAATTCTCCAAAGAAATTGAAAACTTATCTCAAACTGTGTATGTAAATGCAAAAATCCCAGGATAACCAAAATTATCCTGAGCAACAACAAAAAAATGTCAGAGATAGCACCATCCCTAATCTCAAATTATACTACAGAGTTATAGCAATAAAAACAACAAGATACTGGTCTGGAAACAGACACAGTGATCAATGGAACAGAATTAAGGACCTGAATTTAAGTACATGTTACCTGATTTTTTGACAAGGGAGCCAAATCAAACCATGAACAAAAAAATAACATGTTCCTAAAATGGTGTTGGTTAAATTAGATAGTTACATGTAGAAGAATGAAACTACATTCCTATCTCTCACTCTCTCTAGACCTCAACCCCACCTCAAATCTATCAAGGACCTCAACATAAGATGGGATACTCTGAATCTACAGAGAAAAAAGCAGGGAATACACTGGACCTTATAGGTACAGAAAAGGATTTTACTAACAGAACCCTCATAGCAGAGGCATTAAAACCAACAACTGATAAATGAAATACCATGGAACTAAAAAGCTTCTGAACTTCAAGGGACATAATTATTAGAGTGAAGAGAAAACCTATAGATCAGGAAAAGAACCTTTGCCAGCTCTGCTTTTGACAGAAGGTTAACATCTAAAATGTAAAAACAACTCCAAACACTAAACATCAAAAAAAAAAAACAAGCCAATTGAAAATTTAGGTAAGAAACTAAACACAGAGTTTTCAAATGATGAAACACAGGTGACAGTGAAATATTCTTAAAATGTTCAACATCTTTAACTATCAAGGAAATACAAATATGAACTTAAGTTTAAATGGTGTATAGAAACATAAACATTTGTTCATGTTAATGGAGTAATGTGATGTTCTGATACAGGTATACCATGCAATGGTTAAATCAGGTTTTAGATAGATGATAGATAGATAGATAGATAGATAGATAGATGACAGATAAATATAATATTTATCAACATTTATGGTAAAACTTTAAAGACCTTTTCTTCTAAGTTTTTGAAATATATAACATTATTTTCTGAGATTATACAATTTTAGAGTTTAATACCAAATTTTTGCTCTTATGGAACTATATTTTTGCACCCATTTGACAACCTCTTCCCACTCCATCCCCCCCACCCCCACCTTTGCTTCTGGTAAAAACATCATAATGTCAGTATCTGTGAGATCAATATTTTGAGATTCTAGATATGAGCGTGATCATATGGTACTCAGGTTTTACAAGAGAAATGACATATGCATGTTTATAAGAATTTTCACCAGAGGTTTATTCATAGCAAAGAAATTAAATAAATAGCTACCAGTTAGTAAAAGACTAAACAAAGGATGTTTTCTGCCTGAAAAAATCTTACAAATAATGAAAATAATTACATGCTGAAATGTAGACAAATTCAACAGAAATTACGGAGATGCTTTGAAGCTGAGGCTAGAAGGCTCTGTGTGCTGATGTGCCTGAGCTATTCTACTCTGAATCAGTGAGGGGATGGCTGCAGTTCAGATCCAAAGCTTTGCCTGCCTATCTTAAGCAAGGCCCTGAGCTCAGTTTCCCCCTTTGCAAAAATAATCAGAATGACAGTTGCTTGACAGGGTTCAGGGAAAAGCGAGCAAAGGGCAGGGGAGGAAGATTCTGTCTAGACAGAAATATTCCATTCTGAGGCCATGCTGCAACGACTTTCATCTATTTAAACATTTTTATCAGCCAAAGAATTATATGTTTTGTGGTACGTAAAGTTTATTTATAAACTTAATATTTAGCAAGTCATGAACTGGTAAATTGTGGAATGTGCGATGGTAGTGACAAAAGAAAACCTCCAGAATGCTCCAAATGGAACATTAACCCAGTGTAAAATGCACTCCCTTCACAGTCATAGATCGAGGATGAATGGTTTTTCATTTCATTTTATTTTCCAACTTCACCATTTATACTTATTTGGCTTTATACATTCTGTCCACAAGGCAATAATTAATCATGTGGATAGCATTACACAAGTTCCTTTAGCAGAAGTCTTTTTCAATATTAATCTATTGGCCTTTAGGTTGTGACTCAGAGCCAGGCTGAATCAAGTGATGGATTTTACCTTGAAGTGTCTAATTTTATTGTCATTCTAAAAAATGGCATTCTGCTTCTTGAATCAGCTTAATATTTTGACTGTTATGAAGTCTGTTCCCAAAAGAACAATTTCCTTTCTGTGTATGACAAAATGAGAATTCCAAGGTTGCAGGGCAGAAAGCAGATTCTACACTATGATAAACAGGGTCTTGACTGTCATTCTAGGGAGACTTTTGGGACAGCCTTCCAGACTCCTCTAGATAATGTCCTAACCTACCTATGGTATAGAATCCATGTGCAGGTACCCTGGGAGAGGTAATGGAAACAGAGAACACACAGTCTGCAGGGAAGCCAGGTTCCATGCAAGCTGTGTAAAGCCTGGTCCTTTGCTCAGCAAAAGAGCTTGTTTTTATTTAAAGTAACTGAGAAGGTAGATAAGAAGGGCATGGTGCATCATTCTCTGTTGCATGAATTTCCTAGGAGAGATAACTGGGGATGAACAGGATCAAAACTTACATAAAATTCTCCAGAATAAATAAAAATGGTTTTAATTGGTGGGTTCTGCCATTATATTTGTTTGTTGGTTTTTTATCATTTTCTTTTTTAAGTGTTTTAATTGATTCATTGGAGGTTTCTTACAATAGACTTTAAACATCTCCCCCAACTCCTTCCAGACCCACCCACCTCCCTACTCACTCATCTTTACATTCCTTTACTTTTTTCTCATCAACTCCAATTTGTATTGCCAAATACTCATGAGAGTGGTGCCATGGCCAGAGCTTGGTAGACTAAGGGCCACACACTTAAAGCTGGCTCTTCCTTTCCCACAGATACCTATCATATGCCTCATGAAATAAGACAGATTTGACCAGTGACACCATGGTCAATCAAGTGAACCACACAAGTAGGAGAGATCCCTGATGATTTGACTTAAAACGTTTTGACTTTTTGATGATTCAGAAACAATGATCATTTATTAGAATTATGTTTCATCTATTGAATTTTTGCCTGATGCTGAGCCAATAATATGCGGTACAATATTCTCTTGTATGCTAGGCACCAACAATGAGCTTCAGCTCCAATGAGTCAGGTGATCATAAGCATAAAAGCTCAAACACTAAGTGTTCTATGTTGTCAGGTTTATGTGGATTCAAATATTCAATAATTTAATTGATATATTTAGCACTTTAATATAATATAAAATATTCTTTGTGATAAATGATGAACCTGGAGCATAGAAGCTACAGTAAATTTTCCTGCTAAAGGAGGAGCCGCTGAACACAGCAGTCTTGTAACTCCTGTTGGGCAGAACTCTGCCTGGCAAAGGGAGGAAGTCAGCGGGATTATAAGCCTACTGTGCTCTTTGTTCTTAGAAAAGACCTCTTTCAGTTGGAAAACATCCTACACTCATGGATTTATGACTGCCACATAAATCCCCTTCCCCAAGTGAACTATGACCACAAAGTTTTACAACACCCTGTGCAATTAACATCTCAAATACTATTTACATCCCTCTTACATCTGTTTACTTATGTTAAGTCTGTTTGCTTGTTTACTTAACTGCTAGGAGCCCCATTTTCCATTTTTCTATATAAACTTGTTAAGCCAAACAATAATCCACTTGCTGAGTGAGAAAGAGAGTGAGAGAGAGACCCAAAGTGGGACCCCTGCAAAGTGCCTTTCAAGATAAAGTATTTTATCCTTTGAAGGTCTTTTCAGGGCAAAGCCTCATCAAAAGTAAAGAACCATCAAGTATAACAATTGATGAAAACAATATTCATAATGATGATTGTCTCCATGAAGGAAGCAAGCATATATTTATGCATAATGTGGCTTTTACTCTTAGGATTCCTAGGCACCCTTTGAAAGATTATTTCTACCTTTCTTGGAATTTGAAAGACAATCATTCTGTGTGCTAATACTGAATTAATTTTCAGCCTCCCTCAGCTTTGCATCCACTGTCCATCTCAGATCTGTTCGTTCACTTTTAAAATTAGCTGGTTATTGGCAGTTCCATCTGTGTGTATAATGCACTTTGTTTTCTCTTCTCCCACATGCTGTCTTATCCTCTTGGCCCCACTCCAGCACTCCCTTCTTTCCTGTCAGTCATTTTCCTACATTCATGACTACTTGAAGCTTTGTTTTGCGACCTATTTAAGGTGATTTGATGCATTTTCAGTGAATGGGTATGTAATAAAGTTAATGATTCCTTAGTGCTGACTTTTAATTCAGGAAGTAAGTCTTAAACTGCATTCACTCCGGAGATTCACACAAATAATTTATTTTTACTTTGATCACCCTATTTTCATCTGCAAACATATTGTTGGTTCTCATTTTATTTCTTCACTTGTACATTATTATTTGTTTTTAACAAACTTTTCCTTAATATATTCTTCCAGCTAACATGTTACTTTAAAAAGTTATTTAGGAGTTGGAGAGATGGCTCAGTGGTTAAGAGCACTGATTGCCCTTACAGTGGACTTAGGTTCAATTCCCAGCACCCACAAGGTGGCTAATAACTGTTCATAATTCCAGTCTCAGAGGGTCCAATGCCCTCTTATGACTTGCAGGAGCACTGCTACATCCATTCATTATCACCCAGAACTAGAAGGTAAGACCCTATTGCTGAAGACATGACATACTTTAGACACAGGTGTAGAGTCATAGACACTGTCTCTCTGCAGTTTTTGTTTCCTATTGGTTCATTCTATGGCAAGTCCTGCCCTCTGACCAATAAGGGAGGAGGGAGGCGGGAGTAGGAGGAACCATCATGGGAAGAGAAGCAGAGGTTGCTGAGATCCATGTGGGAAGAGAAAATGCCCCATCCCAGGCCCACGCAGACAGCCAGAAACCCAGGAGGCAGAGTGCCACAGCCCCACGATCCAAGAATCTCATGAGTGGAATGAACTGAGAAGCCTGCGATCGGCGCGCAGCGGTTCCAAACTATGGGGGCCGGCCGCCTGTGGGCAAGCAGGGCACACGTCCCCAGAGGCTTTATACCTTTGTAAATAAGTAAATCATTCTAAATAGAAGATCACTTTTCCATTTATCCAGCTGGATTAACTAGATCCCACCTGCTAGAGCATGGGGAGGGGATTTATGCAACAACAGGACTTGGAGCAATGAAGTTCATACTGACCTGGAAGCCCCCTCTCTGAAAACTACCTCTCATAGTTCTAGAGGACACTTACTATACAAGCTGCTGAGGGATAAAAATCAATTAATGGTCCAATCCAGCTGTAAAGTCAATAGTGGTACATTTATCTAGGAGATAATCAACTATCTAATTGGACTTAAAGTCTGCAGGCTGAGGAAGAGTAGATTTTCTTCAAAGGAATGACTCTAGCTGACTAGACCCCAGTGGATGAAATTTCACCAAGAGACATCTGGATAAAAATGCTTGACTGGATAGGTCTTAATATATATGACAGAATGCATGAAACCTCGTCAAGTGGGGTGCTATGAGGAAGTTTGGATGGGGAAGAGGGGTCTTCATTTGATTAAGATCTATTATGTGAAATGCACAAAACTCAATAAAAACACTTTTTATAAAGAAAGTTAAGAAAGGAGGAAAAGTAGAAAGAACAAGCATAAAACAAATAATAAAATGCAGAATTAGTAACACACTTACTTGAAAGCATATTGAGAAATTTATGTTTCACTATGGAATCCACATGTCTGTTGTTTTGCAAATAATATTTTACATACATACACATATATAGAGCCTTATATATGTGTACACTCACACATTTGCTAACACATGCAAATAAATATATATATATATATAAATATACATGCAAAATAAAATAAGGTTGATATTTATATTAAGGAATTCAAACATATTAAGTTAGAGTCAGCAAGACAATGTGGTACTAGTATCAAGCTTAACAGAAATAGACCTACACATGATGTCAATTGCCATAAACATAGGTTCAAGTTAAGGTCATCTGATAACTAAATGCATGCAAGACCCAGGGTGAACCTCAGAGTAATTATATTGAACAAAGAAGCCAAGCAAAAATTACATACAAAACAATTCTTTCACCGTGAAATTCTTGAATGTGTGAATTACTCAACCATGACAGAAACAAATTCACGATTGCTTAAGGGTGATTTAGAAAATAGATGCTAGGAAAGAATTGCAATGTACAGGAGAAAAGTCTTTGCAGGTACTTATATTCATTTGGAAGATGACTTCATATGTAAATACGCATAAGTCACAGTTATCTAAAATTATACAACAAAAATGTGTTTCTTATTGTGTGACCTATACGCCCTGACAGAAATGTTAAAATCAAATGACACAATGAACAAACAAGTCACAATGACTTAAAAGATCGGTAAATTTATGAGTTCAGATGTATGCTGTTTGAACTGAGGCAGAAATGGCATGTGCACATTCCTTCCATAGGCATACAAAAGCTAGGAAATTATTCAGAGTCCAGGTTACATATTCAAAAATTACAAAAAAGGTAATAGGTCACATGTTCTTTCTGTTCATATACAATCTTCCAAAACACCAAACAAATTGAAAGTAAAAGGAGGACACTCCTCATTATTATGAAAATGAATTGGGACTTCTGTGTTTAGAGTTTGTGGTTTTGTGCAGAAAACAAAAATGCTTTTTGCACTTAAAAAAAGAAAATTTTAAATTCAAAGGACAAATGCTTATGATTTGGTTCTGGAAAGCAACTTGATCTGTCCAATGATTTTCAAAATTTTGATTTAAGTTTGGTAGACTAGACATATCTAGAAATTTATGCATTTCTAAAAGATTTTCTAGTTTAGTGGAATGCAGGTTTGTAATGTATGTACTGGGGTTTTCTGAATTTCCTCAGGGCGGGCTGTACTGCTTCCCTTTCCATCTCGGAGTTGGTTAACTTGGGTCCTCTCTCTCTTTCTTTTGGTTAATTTCACTTAAGGTTTGTCAGTCTTGTTAAACTGTTCAAAGAGCCAACTCTTCCTTTAGCTGATTCTTTGTATTGTTTTCATTTTTCTAGTTCATTAATCTCAGCCTTATTTTATTTGTCTCTTCTTGTTTGCTCCATTTCAGCATTGTTTATTCTTGGTTTTCCATCATTAGTTTATTTATGTGAGATGTTCCTATTTTTCTGGCACAGGCACTTAATGTTCTTAATTTTCCTTTTAAGGCTGCGTACATTAGTCACATAGATTTTGGTATGCTATGTTTTCAGTTTCATTTAATTCTAGGATTTTTTTAATTGCCCTCTCAATTTCTCCTGTGTCCAAATTTCATTCAGTAGTGTGTTGCTAATTTTCTGTGACTTTGTGGACTTTTAGCTGAATGGAACAAGGACCTGGACATAAGATTGGATAGAGGAGAATACAAAAAATACATTGGAATTTATATACACAAGAAAGGACTTTCTAAACAGAAAATATAAGCATTAAGTTCAACAGTTGAAAAATGGCACCTTGTGAAAGAAAAAAATAACTTCTGTTCATTAAAGGACACCATCATTCTAGTGAAGATGCAACCTGTAAAATGACGGGAACAAAGTCTTTACCAACTATACCTCTGACAGAAAGTTAGTGTCTAGAGTATACAAAGAACTCAGGAAGCTACATATCAAAAATTCAAACAACACAATTAAAAATTGGGTCAAGAAGTTAAACAAGGAATTCCCTAAAGATGAAAAACAAATGGCTGAGAAATATTCTTAAAATATTCAACATCTTGGAGTCAGGGGCCTTTAATCCCAGCACTTGGGAGGCAGAGGCAAGCTGATCTCTGTGCTTTCAAGGCCAGCCTGGTCTACATAGTGAGTTCCAGGCCAGCTGGGACTGCAGGGGGACCTTGTCTCCAAAAGAAGAAAAGAAAAGAATTCAACATCATTAGTCTTCAGGGAAGTTCAAATTAAAACCACTGAAATTTCATCTTATCCCAGTCAGAATGGCTAAAATCAAGGGGAAAAAAAGACGAATGCTAGCTGGATTTGGAGAAAAGGAAAATTTTTATCCACTGTTGGTGGGAACACAGACTAGTCCAGCCACTCTGGAAATCAGTGTGGCGATTTCCCCAAAAGCAAGGAAGCAGTCTACCATTTGATCCAGTCATACCACAATTAGCCATATGTCAAAAAGGCTCTATACCTACTACAGAAGTACCTGTTCATCCATGTTCATTGCTGCCTTTTTATAATAGCCAGAAGCTGTCTATCAGTTGATATATGGATAATGAAGGTGTGGTTCATATGCACAATTGAATATTATTCATTCCTTTACAAAGGCAATTATGAAAATCACTGGTAAGTGGATGAAACTGGAAGCAATTGTCCTGAGAGAAGTAATTGAGAAAAAGAAAGACAAATGTTACATGTTCACTCCCAGAGTTGAATGCTATCTTTGAAATCTTAGTTATACAGGTTTCAATTTGAAATCCAGAGAGGTCAGATGCTAATAAATGACCATGATTGGGAGGCTGGCTTCCTGAGAAAGAAAGTAGAATGCAGTGATATAAAGAGGAAAGGGAGAATAATCAAATAGGAAGGGTTATTGGGGTGGGGAATGAGAGGGCAAGAGAGGAGGGAGCATGGGGAGCGATAACAGCTATGGAGCTATGCACATCTGATTGCTGCTAGGACAGGAAGAGACAGGTCTGCTTTAGGGATGGCCAGATCCATTGGTTGGTTGACCAGGCTGTACAGAAGGGACACAAACCTGATTCTATAGGTCTTAAAGTTTAGATAGATAGATAGATAGATAGATAGATAGATAGATAGATAGATGAAAGATAGATAGATAGGTAGATAGATAGATAGATAGATAGATAGATAGATAGATAGATAGGAGAGGATAGTAAGAGGAAATCAGAGGAAGCAAGTAGGGGAAAGGATCTAAATATAATCGAGATATATTCTATGGAATTCAAGAAAAATTAATTCATTTTTTAACTTTAATAGTTTGATAGTTACACTGGAGGCAGTAAATATGGTCAAAATATATGCTATACTTGAAAGATATTGTCTAAATGGAACCCAACACTATGTATGATGAATATATATCATTAAAATATTGAAAAGGTTTTATATTTTTAGTGAAACATTCTGATCTTAGTTAATCCATAATGCTCAAGGGAAAAGAAAGCATTTTTCTCTTTGTTTTAAATATCTGAGAGGTTTGTAAGGATGCTGTTGCTATATTAAGAACAGGTAAGAATTTTGATTTTCCCTTTAGGGCCCAACTGTCAGCATGAGAGGCCTCTAAGGGAAATATTGGCTCACAGTCATCTCCTGAGGTCCAAGAAGCATTGAATGAAATTGTCCTCTAATAACAGAAGACTAGCAGTGATAGTATCACTTTTCTTTGTCTGTTTGACTGAGTCCAAACTGTCTACCAGCTCTGTTAACTCTTATACCAAGTCTACTCCACTATTTTTCCAGGATCTGAAAACATACACACACTACACAAACTAAAATTAAAAGCATTTATGACCAGTGGCACTTTCCTTGCTGATAACATTCAGGTAAGTCACAATGTTCTCAATTGCCTTGATATTGCAGTTGAAATTTGACTTTGGAATCTGGTTAAATGTTCTTATTGTCTCTACTGATGGAGCTATTGTTTATGCCTGATAGAGGGTATTGGCTAAGCAGGCACTATCTTCTTCTTGACAGGGGCCACAAAGTACAGTGCATAGAGACTACTTCTCCCATTGACACTGTATCTGTCCTAATCCTAAACTTAGCTTTCTTCCCCATTAGAAACCCATGTGCATTAATATTTATCACAGGTAGTGAAGTTTACAGAACATTCTCAGATGTGTTAAAACACATATCACTGTGCTTAGTTAGGTCAGAAATTTCTTTAACAAAACAGACACTGATTTTAATCTACCTATCCTAAATCTCTGAGTAATAAATTAGCAAATCCATACGTTAACATGTATAATCTTAGTTCCTAGCCCACTTTATAAACTACTATATTCAAAGTAAGTAACAACACCCTTTCCAAACTTCCAGTGAAGAATTCAGAGTTCCCAAAGACAAACTTAAACTAAAGGAGGGAATTCCTGGTGTTGTTTATGACTCCATTATTCCATATACGTTTTCTCTCTGCCCTGTTCTCTGTTGATTGTAATTCTTGCATGAGAATCCTAACACAAAACAGTAATCATGTCATAGACGTTTTACTCAAAACTATTAAAACATTCTGAGACTTGAACACTTTATCTACTTTTTCAAACACCCATGTTTTCTAGAGTAACAACGCCCAGTGTCCCACTGTATAGGGGAAATGAAAAGGATCTTTATCTAATAACATGTCAGGAAAAAAATATTAAATCATATTTGTTAATGGCACAGTCAACAAGGGAATATGTCTTAGTAGTTATCTGAAATATTAAATTGGAGACACGGTCTAATTCAATCTTATCTTTATTTGAAATACTATTTAAATTGCCTAAGACAATATAAAATGCAAAGAATGTAAAGGCAAATAATTAAAAATCTAAAAAACTAAAAAAGTTTTGTATGTTTCTAGATACATTTTAGCAGTGTAAAATAGAAGGTGGGTGAAGTCAATTCATTCACAGGAAAACTATGAAGAAAAAGGTGTCCACTCTGCTGCAAACTGTGTCCAGAGCTTCCTACATTATCACAATAGATGCTCAGGGGGACTGCTACTCTTTATAGCGCAGGAGGAAGTAAATCAAGAAGGTAAGAAGTAGAAAAGAATAGAAAAAATAGAGATGCAGCTCTCCACATCCTAGCTGCCCAGAATTCTTAATAATAGTGGTAACTTGCAGTGCCAGAAATTTATTGATAATTTACCATCTGTCGGCCACTGCTGTAACATCTCTACCCAGCATCAGTTTTAAGAATCATATTTTTTCTGATAACTCCCAAAATAACACCCCAGCCAGACATCTCCACTGAATTTCAAACTAGTACACAAATCTCCAATGGAACAAATACATTTACTTCTTTAATTGGCATCAAACTGAGTGAATTGGAAGCAGAAAACATACCCCCAATTCTACTCCTCCAAGACAATCTTTAATGTGTTGATACCCTGGATCTAAGACTTGCTGTTTTTCTCAAGTATTTATAAGTGACCAACACATCCATACCAGTTACATATCCTGCCTTTTCTTCTCCTCCTTCTCCTCCTCCTCCTCCTCCTCCTCCCCCTCCTCCTCCCCCCCCTCCTCCTCCTTCTTCTCCTCCTCCCCCTCCTCCTCCTCTTCTTCTTCTTATTCTTATTCTTCTTCTTTCTTCTTCTTCTTTTTCCTCTTTTTCTCCTCCTCCTCCTCCTCCTTCTCTTGCTCCTCCTCCTCCTCATCCTTCTTCTTCTTCCTTGAATCTTTACACTGTCAGTCTGTTAAGCCTTGTCACTCAACATGAGAACATCTTCATGTGAAGCCCTGGATATAGTTTTGTTACTTTGTTTGTGGACCTTTAATGAGTACTCTTGACAGAGTAACCACAGCCTGAGTGATCCTTGTGAAACTATAACAAAATGTCAAATGCTCTGCCTCTAGAAACTCTACTGTAGTGTCTCATCATCACTGGAAAAAATTTATAGACTTTACCAAGGTCAGCTTCTGACACCCAGTCCCATACTATCATTCCATCATTTTCTCTCTCTGTGCAAGCACCAACGCTCCCATAATGTTCCTCAAGGGTGGCACAACTGCCCTCTCTGCAAATTTTTAATTTATTTTAGATGAAGTCTCCCTGTAACACCAGCTGGCCTGGCACTATCTATGCAAACTTGATGAGCCACAACCTCCCAGAAATCCACCTGCCTCTACCTCCTAACTTCTGGGATTAAAAGTGTGTGCCACCACGCCTGGCAAACCTTTGAATTTTCTGTGCTATCTGTAACAATCTCCCATTAGCATATTTCCATGGCTGCCTCTATCTCTTCATTAGGGCTCTATTTAAACATCGCATCTTAAGGTGCTCTCTCAACTTCCCCCTGCAGTTGTGTCTTTCACATTGATTTATTTGTACATTTTTTCATTTCTTGACTCTCAGTTCTCTATTTTTCTTAGTTTATTGATTTCTTCAAAAAGAATATAGACTTTTTGAGAGCAGGGATTTCTCTCAATATTATAACTTCAGGGCTTAGAAGCTCAGTTGAGATTTGAGTGAACAGATGAATGACTTATTTCAAAAACAGTGATAGGAATTATTCTCCTTTGAATATGAAGAAATTGAAGTTTATACATATGAGATATATGTGCTATACATAAATAAATAGAAAGAGAAAGAGAAAATTAATATCTCCAGTATCACACAGAAGGGAGGTGACTTTTGCTGGAAATGAATCTAGTTCCATCTGACTTTAAATTTTAAATCCATTAAAACAACATGATCAAAACCCAACAACAGCACAAGAAAGTTTTATTAAAGAGTTAAAGTCAGCCTTGAGGGAGGGAGGGATTAAAGTAAAAGAACTTGCATGAAATCACAAACTGCTTGGAGACTACCAAAGGGTTTTTGTTTGTCTGTTTGTTTTTTGGCATTTAAGGAAATGTAAATTATTACCTGGTAACAGACATGGTTATGAGCATAGAAATTAGAAAATGGGAAAACCTGTAAGCCTACTTTGACCTGAGTTTTTGTTTTAGAAATGTTATAGAATAAGGCTACTCACATGATCTCTCATGGACCTTCAGTTCTGCGGTATTTCACTGACCCAGACCTGGTCCTGGTCACTCAGTCTTGTTTTGTCCCAGCCTTTGCAACCAGAGGCCTATTTTCATCTTGTTTCACATATTATCGTCAAAGACAAAAGGTTTTCATTTCATAGTGTGTTCTAAAACTGAAGGGCTAAAGGAAGAGCCTTCAACTCTGACCGCCATTGTTTCTGAACAAGTTCATGGTGAAGGACATGAGAGGATTTTTTGCACAGGAGAAACATGGCATGCAAATTCCCACAGGCATCTCTTCCACTGTTTTCTCTATCTTAAGGTTACTTAAGGGAAAATACAATCTTATATAAACGTGAGGCCAAAATGTTTTCAGTGATAAGCAAAGTATCCAATATGTTAGTGGAGATAACATCAGGAAAAGCAATACTAGGAAGTGGGGGAAAGAATAGTGATAATGTGATAACTAAAGCTAGGCAGGAGTTACTGTTCATTTGTGTTCAGGTTGGAAGAAAAGCTGTTTTAGGGGGACTTCTGATTTAAATAAATAAGTATAAAAATAAGTCCTGGCTCTAACACAGTAAGAGACCATAAAATTTATATATAAAAACTGGGGGAAATAATGTGTGAGTTAAAGCTAGCATGTTGTTTCACATCTTGTCTCCCAGGAATTGTTTCACAGTCTTGTCTTATTCCACCCAGTTCGTATTTCCCAATATTGCTATTCTTTATAGAATTATGTATTGAATTTTGTGTATTTAAGGCAGAACCTCTCAACCAAACTTAATCACTTTTATGGCCCCTTCCTCACTGGTGCCCTCCCATAGCCCTCCCTCTCCCCCCCACCTGGAATTCATACATTCTTTCATTTGTGTTAAGGTCTGTTGTGTCAAGTTACTGATCCAGGACAATCTTCAGTGATGAACACCGGGCCCTCAGCGCAATGCCTGTCACTGGACAGATTTCATGGCTCTGAGCATCTATTCCATCGTTACTTTCTTTCCTTCCACACTTTCCTTCAGCACAAAGCAGCAACTCCCTGCTCACAATGCATTATGCCCACTGTCTCCAAAAGAGCTTCATTCTTCTCAAATCTCTATGATTCATTAATGGCAACGAGAGAAAGCAAACAAAACAAGAAATTCAGAGCAGAGGTGCAAAGCCTGGCAGAAAGCAAAGTCCTTGGGATTGGAGTCAGGTGCTGAAAGAACTAAGTAGAGCATAAATTCAAGTGAGTGAGGATCAATATTGTTTCAGACAGACAGAAGGAATCACAGATCTGTTCAGGTGCTTTCCAGAAGCTATTGAGTAACAGAATGTTATCCTTCTTTCATAGGAAAAGTTAGAGTTTCATTTGTGTAGACAAAATGAGTTTCCCATTCAAGTGCAACATAAAAATAATGAAAACTGAAGCCCAATGAGTTTCTCTTCTAAATGTGTGGAATGAAAATAATGCTGAATGGTGTCATCTTGATGATAAAGAAGTATAATTAGTCTGTTGGTTTTGGATTCTGAGAATTTGATTCTGTTGAAATTATGTGATTTGTGAAATCTCACACTGCATAATCCAATGATAATGCTTGTCTTTCTCCATTGAACCATTCAACTTGTCACAAGAGGAAGAAGAATGATCCTAGGAAATCATTCTCCAGCAACTGTATTTGTCCTAGAGGGTTTAACAGACCAGCCGGAGCTCCAGCTCCCCCTCCTCATCCTGTTTCTATTGATATATGTGGTCTCTATGACTGGAAACATGGGCTTGGTCTTTTTAATCAGGATCAGCTCTCAGCTTCACACCCCCATGTATTATTTTCTCAGTAACTTGTCCTTCATAGACCTCTGCTACTCCTCTGTCATAATCCCCAAGATGTTGGTGAACTTTGTGTCAGAGAAGAATCTCGCCCCTTTTCAGGAATGCATGGCTCAGCTTTTTTTATTCTGTTTCTTTGGTATTGATGACTCCTACATGTTGACAGTCATGGCCTATGACCGCTATGTTGCCATCTGCAACCCCTTGCTCTATGACGTAACCATGTCCCACCGGGTTTGTGTGCTACTAGCCACTGGTGTGTATACTATGGGGGCCTTTGGGGCCATGGTTCATACAAGCTACATATCCAGTCGCCCTTTTTGTGGAACTAATGTCATTCACCATTACTTCTGTGATCTTCTCCCTCTTCTGAATATATCTTGCGCAAGAGACTATACCAAGGAGCTATTAGTGATGATGTTGGTGGGATTCAATGTATTTGCATGCGCTTTTGCTATCTTCATCTCTTACGTCTTCATCCTTGTCAGTATCCTGCGAATCCACTCAGTTGATGGTAGGTCCAAGGCCTTCAGTACCTGCAGCTCCCATCTTGCAGCTGTTGGGGTCTTCTATGGCTCCATCATTTTTATGTATTTTAAACCATCTAGGGGTGACACAACCCAGGAGAAAGTGGCTTCTGTGTTTTATACTACAGTGATTCCCATGCTTAACCCACTTATCTACAGCCTTAGGAACAAGGATGTCAAAGAAGCCCTAAAAAAATTACTCTCTGGACCTAGATAGAAAATAACACATTTTTAAGCTAGCAACTATCTACATATATTTTATTGGTTAATTGTAATGATTTATAAGAGTACCTAGTTTTAAATAGAAGGGCCATGATAAAATAAAGTATTCGTGTAGTTCATTTTTTGGTGTGCCTCACTTTCCTGATTTAGTGTTGTTATTCCTAACACTGTGCTTTGCACTCTGTTGAACCTACTTTCTTACCCACTGATTTTTACATATATATATATATATATATTATATATTTTCATATTATATATATATAGAGAGAGAGATTCTACAAAATACCACTAAGAAAAAGAGAAATAAATCAAAACCCAAAATTTATTGACCTTTTATTAAAAAACTAGCCATTTAAAAATATTTTGATTACAATTTTTGTTTATTTCTAGAGGAGAGGGTGTGCCATGGTGTGAATGTGGGGATCAGAAGATGGGCAAAAAGAATTGCTTTTCTCCTTGTACCACATGAGTCCCAGGATCAAACTTGCTTGATTCTATAGTAAATGTAGTCAGTCTTTATTTCAATTTCTGCCTGTTCTTCACTAGTATATTGACAGCCATTCGATTTGGGTATATTAATTATTTAACCTGAAGTTTTGATAAATGCATCCCTTAGTTACTGCAGCTATTTGAGGCTTGCATATGTTTTACTTTTCCTTCCTAATGTTGGTATCTTTTACTTTGTTTTTTCAAATTACTTTAATGCAAGCAACATCCAGAAAAATATTTTAAAAGTCAAGTGATCTAAAACAAACGTTTTTGTTGTGTTTTATCTTAAGGGAAGCAGTCATTCACATTTAATGTAGAATGTTTATTTATAAGATGAGAAATTTCCTTTTTACTCCTTATTAGAAGGTATTTCTTATTTTACTTTCTATTTTTATTTTAATACATGAGTCTGTTGCCTTCCTGTGTGTAAGTACACCTGTGTAGTGTCAAAAGAAAGTGTTGGATTCCCCTGGATCTGGAGTTATAGACTGTTGTGGGTGCTAGGAATCGAGCCCAGATTCTCTGCAAGAGCAGCAAGGATTCTTAACTGCTGAGTCATCTCTCCAGCCCCCATTATTGTTTACTTTTTAATCAGAAAATTATATTGAATGTTTTCTGTAACTTTGGGGGTTTTATTTCTTTTTTGTGGTCTCCCACTGTAGTCCTAACGGTCTGGTACTCGTAAGTAGACCAGGTTGCCCTCAGCCGCCCCTCCTGCTCCTGCCTCTGCCTCCTGAGTGCTGGGATTAAAGGCATTTGCCATCACACTCACACCATTTTTCTTTAATATTGTCTTATTATATTGATTATCAAAAGTTAAACTAATGTTGAGCTGTTAGATCAAAATCTACTTTGCCATTATATCAACTTCTTTTTTAAAACTTTTAAATTGAATTTTTGTGACTTTCATACAACTTAATTTTGACATATTTAGATCCTGTCTCCTGTCTGCACCCCATTACTACTGTCCCACCAAATTTCATATATGTATGAAAGGCCTATAGAATCAGGTTTCTGTCCCCAAATGCCCTTCATTGTGGATTCATCCACTAGAGCCTGATCAAGCTACCCAGAGTTATACCCTTAAACAAGCCGGAATCTCCTTTCCCAACAGACATTGGTTGCCAATAGTTCCTCTGGTATATTTGGAGTTTCTTATCCAGTTCCTCACTAGGATTTTGTCTGGGTTGAGTTTACATGGAACTTAGGCATGTTGTCAGCATTGCTGTGAGTTCATATGAGTAACCGCTCAACTGTCTGGGAACTATATTTCCTTGTGGTCATCCATCTCCTCTGGATCTTATGATCTTTTTGCACCCTTTTCCTGAGCTGCGTTCTGAATGAACAGTAATTGCTCTTAATCATTAAGTTATCTCTCCAGCTTATAACCATAAAATACTAGAATTGTTTGGTTTAGAACTTCATATCATTCAAGAGGGATAGTTTTATATAACTTACCCAAGATATATTAGTAAGGTTATCAGGGACATTTTAGCCTCAGAATGAGTGAATACGTACTTCCTCTTCATATTTCTAGAAGTCTCTGTATAGAATTGGCATCTTTGAATGGATATAGGAATTTAGTATAAAACAATCTGAATTTGTGTTTATCCTTGTGTGAAGATTTTCTAATTCAATATTTTTAAAGATGTGTCTACTAAAAAAAAAATAGAGTTGGGTGGTGTGGGTGAATCTCCACCTCCAACATGGCTGTTATGTTCCAGCTGTCCGAGAGAACGAATGATGATTAAACAGGTCCTCAGGTGGCTCTGAGTGCGGTGGGAGATATTCCCAGGAGACTGCGTCTGTGGGCAGTTCAGTTACTGAAACCAAGGCAGGGGTTTATATAGGGAGGCCTTTCTGGTCATTACAGAAAGTGGGAAAGTTAAAGGTGGGGTCTTTAGGTAAAGGCAGGAAGGTTGTAAGGCTGATGTGGAAATTAGGAACAAGGAGACAAAACCCAAAAACCTGGTTCTGGTCTGGGGTGATCTTTGTTGGGAGAAAAGATGAAACAACTGCAGTGGCTTCCTGGGACCTAGGTTATCATATCAGGCAGAGTTGGTGAGACTCCTACCATCCCTTCAGGGTATCTGGGGTGGCTTGGCTTGCTCAATACCTTTTACAATAGACCCAGACCCCACAGGGTAGATAGAGGGTGCGTATGGATCTGAGAGGAGTTCAGGAAGGGGAGGCTATGATCAAAATACACTGTATAAAACACTCAAAGACTTTAATAAAATCTTTTTAACCTGTTTATTTTTATTGTTGGTTTATGAGTGTTTGCCTGCATGTATCTAACTGCATCATGTGAGTACCTAGTGCCCAGGCATCCAAGAGGATACCTGATCATATAAACTAGAGTTATAGGTGGATATGAATTGTCATATGGGTGCTGAACTCCAAACAGGTCCATTGTAAGAGCAACAAGTGTCCTTAACCAAGAGCAACCTCTTCAGCCACTCTAAGGCAGTTTTAAAGGTGATCTGTTATCTAGTTCTTCTTGAGTGATGCTGATAGCTTGCATTCACAGTGCTAACCACTTTAGTCTTAAGTTCTTTAGCTCTAGTCGTCCATAGTCATTTCCACCTTATGGTTATTCATTTTAATACATTTAAGATTTATGAATGTCAGCTCACTCACTCCTCAGCCGAGTGACTTATCTGCTCTGTTTGCTCTTGATAATCTAGTTATTGATGTTTATTGGTTTTCTTACAAAGGTATATGTGAATTTTGTTTTACTAAATTTTGTTTGCATTTGCTCTTGGTTAATTTCTCTTTGTAATTGATTGTTTTCCATTAATTAAATTATATTTTAACTAGTTCAGGTCTGAACTTTATTATCCCTTTTCTCTGTGTCTTTGGCTGTCATTACTCTTATTTTTCTGCTTTGTCAAGTGGATATAACTCGTTGCTTTAAGGTCTTTGATAACTTGTAACATTACAACTTTTTTAAAAATAACAAACTTTGCTTAAGAAATATTGGCAACTGATTACTCTTGGTTGAGGATGAGGTAATATCTAAAAGCAAGAAATGCTGGGTAGGCTAACTAGACCTCAGAGGATGAACCTTCACTGAGGTCACTTGGGGACACTAACTTGATACAATAGACCTTAACACAGATGAAAGAATGCATGGATTCCAGTGGGGGAATGCAGAGGGTACCAGTGGGGAAGGGGCTATGAAGACTGATTAATATGTTCAATGAAACACACAATGATTCAATAAAAATATTTTAAAAATAAAATACAGTTTTAGTGAAAAATCAATTGCAAATAGATTAACCTGTAAATAAATAAATAAATAAATATTTCTTCTTTGAAAGAAAAGTCTTTGAAGAGATTTCAATATTTGTCTGTCAGGCTGGTAATTTTTCTGCCTGAAGATACAAAGCCAAGATCACAAGTTAGCAATACAAAGGGTGCCTCTGTCCTTGCTATGTTTAAACTATCACTTTAAATCACTGCTTTGCATGGTGGTGCAAGCCTGTAATCTGAAAACTGAAGCAGAAGAATTGTCAGAAGTACAAGACCAGCATGGGATACAAAGCAAAAGCCTGACTCATACAAACAAAAATAAATGCATAACTAAATTGACAAATAAAAATAAATTATAATTATGCTAATTTTTCTGCCTATGTTATTTTCCTTCCTTATTAATTTTCTTTCCTTCTATTGACCATATACATAATATAAATGATTCCAAAAACCAAAGTTATTTTTTGTGGGATTGCTATAATTCATCCAAATACTATTGTGCCTCCATATAACTGTAAAAATAATAATATCTTTTATTTGAGAATTTTCTTGGTCTCCAATGTCTTACTACACTAACAACTCTGGTACAAAAATCTGTTCACGTAGTTTCATATTGTTTGAACAATAACTTCTGGATCCGATTAATAAATTAACTTTTAGATCCAAAGGTAATCATACAGCATGGTGATATTGTTCAGCAAGTAAAGGCACTTGTTTCTAAGACTGACAAGTCTGAGTTCAATTTCCAGAATCCATGTGGCAGAAGGAGAGAACTGACTCAAGCTGTCCTCTAATCTCCATACACATGTGCACTCACTCACATGCATGTGCACACACACACACACACACACACGATGTGTGTCTATGTGTCTGTATGCATGTATGTAAAAAAATATAAAGGTAGTCATAGATCATTTTGCTGGGTAATGCTAAATCCCCTATGTGGTTTATGATAATTTTGTTCTCATTAAATTGTGTATAAGGGCCTTTTTACTCATAGTCTTTTTAAAGTTTTATTTATTACTCTTTCTTATTGCTATTGTTTTGATTCAGTCTTTCAAATGATTGAGAAAGCTACCTCAATGTATTTTAATTTTATTTTCTTTCATTTTGAATGCAAATGAACATCTTTTCATGAGCACGTAAAAGTGTTTAACGCTTTGGGGGAATTTTCTGTTTACATATTTAATTTTTTCATTTATCCACAAGTTTAAAACAATTTTATGATTTAGCTACTGTAAACTATACCCCCTATGTGTGAATAGCTTACTGAATTTTGACAAATGCATAGACTTATATAGAGGAGCAGTCAAGATGTAACCTATTGACATAAAACAGAAACATTCTTAATCCCCTTTTATAAATCTCTCTCCAACTTCTCTAGTCCCAGAAACGTATTAAATGTGTATACTTTGTCATTATATGTTGATTTTTTTTAGAGTGTCAGTCTAACAAAAAACATACTTCTACTTCCAGTTAAAATTATTTTATTTACAACTGGAATTCTAAGCTCCCACTAAATCAAACAGAACCCTCTACAGAACATACTGCACAGTACTTTAAGACCTTTAGCAGAAATATCAGCAAGCAAATAGGATAGGCATTACACAAAGTACCACTGAATTTCAGAATCATCCTTTGTGCTGAGTTTTCATGTTACAGCCGATTATTTACTTTAGTAATTATTTAATTGAATAAATAAGGTTTCTTTTAATACCTTGGGATTTATCAAAATGTTTACAAAACTCCACGCCACATCCAGTCATAAAAAAACACCCCCTTTGTTGTCATTTTTGTTTGTTTGCTGATTTATTCTTTTCACTTTTTAAATTTAGTGTTGGAGTCTATTTTGGGGTCAGAGTGCATTCATGGTGATAAATCTCATTTGTTTTTTTTTTTTTATTGGGTATCTTAGACTAGTACCCTTTATTAAAAGGCTTCATCTCTTCCCAGCTCTTTTAGGTGCTGTTTACATTGTATATATTTAAACTCCACATGACTCAGTCTTCTTGCCCCACTAGGGACTCTCCAGTTGCCCAGTGTAGCCAGAGACCCAGATAGACTACCTGTCTCCCACTGAGAGCCTCTCTCCCTTAAAGTCACCCCAAGATCCCCACCCTACTGTGTGCTAGGAATGATCTGGTCCCTCTTCCTCCTTTTGGAACTCACTAGATTCCAGCACTGCACCCTACCAAGGACTCTCCACTTGCCCTAAGGTGACCCAGCAGGTAAGCTGCCTGCATGCCTCTTTCCATTAGGGTAATCCAGAAGCACCCCCAACTGCCTGCCAGGAACTGTAACCACCAGTTGGTCTCTTCCCTCTCTTTGGGACTGAGAACCAGATCTTGTTCTAATCCCCAGCAGTGACATCTCAAACTGCCACACTTTCCTGGCCCCTCTTGGTTGTCACCAGAGCCCTGCCAGCTGCCTGTCTCAGAACCTCCCATTGTAACCCATCTGACCTTGAGATCCACGATCAGTCACACTGCCAAAGAAACCTGATCCAAGCTCCTTGATCAGGCCACTGTAGACATCAGGCCGTAGCTGACAGATGAAAGATCTAGAGTAGAAACTACAATTATACGTACCAAACAGAGGAAAATGATATCCCAAACTCATGACCTCCTGCTTAGTATGTAGTGATGTTATACTTCATTGCATATCCTTTTGGGTACAGTAATAGTACAATAATTTTTTTTGTCTGCTTTTGTTTTGGTTTGGGTTTGGTTTCTTGTCTTGTTTGTTTTGTTTTGGGTTTGGGTTTGTATTTTTTTGTTTTTCTTTTGTTTTGTTTGTTTGGTCCTTTTGATACAGTGTCTCCCTGTTGTCCCAGCTGGCCTAGAACTTGCTATGTAGACCAGGCTAACCTTGAACTCTGTCTGGCTCTGTTCACCAAGTGCTGGGATTAAAGATGAGCACCACCACACCCAGCATAGTACACATTCTTAGAAGTCTTGTATTTTAATATCTGGTAACTCTTGTTTCCTCTGTATCTTTTTCGCTTTTTGTGGTTTCCTAGGTATTTCTTTCTTTTCTTTTTCTTTATAAACCTCAGTATTAAATACCATAACTATACTGCAACTCTGTTATCACAACTGAAGCTCAATATAGACAGCTCTTCTCAATAATTACAATCAGAAATCTAGAGAACATACAGAAAGCAATCACCCCAGGACCCTTAGAAGTAAACAAAAAATGAATCACAAAATAACTGTAAAAGCAAATTGAAGCTGTTACAAATTCAGTCTACGAAACCAAGATTCACCTGATATCAACATTAAACCTGGAATGTATACATGCATATATGTAAATGAATGGAAATGTGTGTAGAGCCTATGAAACCAGAGGACCGAGAGAGGGTTAAAATGGGTTCTAAGGAAGAGTGAGAGAAAGCTAGAAGTCACATGTGATATGAAGAGACTGGAAAGGAGATCAGGGGATTTCAAGGGGCAGGGGTGTGGGAAGAATAGGGGGAGAGGTGAATCTATTAAAACACAGTTTGCTCGATAATGCCATAATAATACATTAAACCTTGTATGCTACCCTGAAGAATTGTTGATTAATTTAATGAGGCAAAATCAGAAAAACAGATGAAAGAATACAGCTTTCAAAATCATCCAAAATCTAAGTCATCAGCAGATAAAAGAATTGCATGCTATAGTCAAATAAAGATTTATCCCAGATATACAAATATGCATTGATACTCAAATTTCAGATGATATGATAGACCATAATAATACATAGAGACACATACTCACATACACATGTGCTACATAATTACCTCAATATAAATGGAAAAATCATCTTGTAAAACATAAAACCTTTATCTTTCCATGATAAAAATCATTCAACTTAAGTCTAGAGGCTCTGCATTTATCTATGGTGTTAGCATATATCTTTTATCTGCTTTCAAATGTGTGGAATTTATAACACTCAAATAAATATGGTCTACCAAAATGACTAAAATAAATGAACAACATCTTAAAAAACTACACATTTTTGGCAAATTGGAGACACTTCTATGAAAATTGAAAGGAAGTTCCTAGAAGGGGCAAGAATCAGACACACTCAGAGGAGCGTTAAGTACAAGGACTGATATTTGAGCTAAGAGACTTTCTACAGCTATGAAACTGTGCAAGTGTCTTAATCTCAAATGTCTTAATTAGGTCCTTAGTACAGGGGATAGCATTACCCATTTCACACAACTGTTATGCTCAGAACATAGTCTAGTGTTTGTAAAGTGCCTAGAATAGTGCCTAGAAAATTATAAACAAGTGAACCATTTGTTTGAATAGATCTTGAATAAACATAGTCACACATAAAACCTATATTTGCTCAATATCAAATGTGTCACAAATATGTCCTAAAATCACACCAAATAAGGACAATTGCTTCCACATACTGGAGACAAAGTTGTGAGATAGAAATGACAAAAAAAATATACTTTACTCCTCAGGAGTGTGTACTCCTAATGTCAATGCCTTTCTCAGAGCCAACTTTACCTCTTTGTTTCTCAAGGAATATATCAAAGGATTCAAGGAAGGAGTCACAATATTATTAAACACCTGAACCACAGAATCTAGCCAAGGACTAGAAGCAGGTCTGAGGAAAATGAGGACCACCGGGCCATAGAAGAGAAGGATGGATGTCAGATGGGCACTGCAGGTGGAGAAGGCTCTGCGCCTGCCTTCAGAAGAATGGATTTTCAATATGGAGATCACTATGCGAGGGTAAGACATGAGGATAAGGAGGAAGCACACTAGTACAACAAGACCTACACTGATGAAACTCACAGTCTGTGCTAGAGAGGGGTCGGCACAAGCCAGGGGCAGCACCACAGGAATGTCACAGAAAAAATTGTCCACCTTGTTGGGACCACAGTAAGGTAACTTGAAGATAAGGAATGTGAGGAGCTGACATGCAGACAGCTCCCCATCCAGGTGCCCACGGCCATGGAGGCACACACCCACAGACTCATGATGATTGTGTATCTCAAAGGGTGACAGATGGCTACAAAACGATCATAGGCCATCACAGTGTACAAAAAGCACTCAGCACAGCCCAGAAAATGGTGGAAGAAGAGCTGGGAAGCACAGCCCTGGTAAGAGATGGTGTGGCTGTGCCCAGTCAGGTAGAACATCATCTTTGGGGAAGTCACCGAAGGGAAAAATATGTCAAGCACTGACAGGTTTCCCAGAAAGAAATACATAGGGGTGTGGAGACTGGAGGAGATGAGGATGGCCAGAAGGATGAGCAGGTTTCCTGGGAGAGTGACCATGTAGAAACCCAAAAAAAGGACAAAGAGCATGTTTTCCAGCCCAGCTGTGTGGGGGATTCCCATCAGGAGAAATTCGGTTACTGGGGTGTGATTCCTCATCTTCCTGCTTATTTATCCTGGAATATCAAATAATGAACTCACGTAGATGAGCCGTAGTCAGAGGAATGAAAACCCTCACAGGACCTATTGAACCCTGGTATTACCTAAGTATTCTAAAAGACTTGAAAAAGAGGGTTGGTAAACTCAATTCTGCCACTAATCAATGTATTATATTGAATAATTCATATCTTATTTTTCAGTTGTTACCTAAAAATAAATAGATGCCTTAGCATAAGCAGACACTACCCTCACAGTTGTATTTATCTGAGTTCAAACATCACATGTTCTCATTTTGACCCCAGATAATTTTGCAAAATAAATCCAAATTTATCTTGAATCTCTACGAATAGGACACTGATAGCTTAGGTTCCTATAAACCATAATGTTCTATAAAGTGCCTATTGTAATGCTACTTTTAAGAAGACTCATTTTTAAAAGTTAATACAAGTGAAATGTTCTGAATCATGTAGGGATTTTTTTTTTCACACCATGACTACATGGTGACTAAGAGCTGTCTAGAATTTCTATTAAGACAAATGAGTCTCAGAACTTTTTTGTCCAAATGTCAGAACAACTGAAAACTGAAATCTATATGGTGAACATATAAGGGATCAGAAGACCAAAGATAATACTAATATAGGGATAGTAAATATACAGTTACAAATGTTATAAACAGTCTGCTTCAATACAGAATCTAGTCTCTCCAGAGGCATGATCTTGTACTACTCCCATGAATGTTTGCAAGATGTGTCTTTATCACCCAGGCCATAACTAAATAAAGGGACATTGCATCTACTGGATGATCAGCATTAACCCAAGCTCATCAGAGTTATCCCTACACTTTTCCTCTTCCTAGAGCACATATGATTCAGGAGAGAGGATGCTATAAGAAAGCAATCCAGAAAATAGGCACTTACAGATTGAAGGGGAACATGGTAGACTGGGGCAGAAACATAGTCCAATATCCATTTTATGGCCTTAGAATGGAACAGAACAGTCAGACTGCAGAGGTAAATAATGTGATGTTTCTTAACCTAAGGCACAGTTGCTGAGTCCTGAGAGTCTATACCCGGTGGGAATTCTACCCCAAGTAAAGGAGAAGCAGTAAGTCTTCCTCTCTGATGGGAATACATGTTGTTAGGCTCCTTTGGGACTCAGTTCCCCAGTAGGCCATGAAAAGGATAGAACAGAGGGATCAATTAGGAGGAACAGCTCCCTCCCACCTCCTCTCTCCCCTCACTCCTTCTCCCGCCTTATTCCTTAAAGTAAAATGCATCCATGTAGAATGTTTAAAACTAGGTGTTCATTTTTAAAGCTCTTTGATTATAGGACAGTTTTCCCCATAGGAGAGCCACCTCATAGATGTTTGAGGTTATCCAGTGCCTGGAGGGTCCCAGTTGGAGAAAGATCCAGAATTCCGACAACTGCTTAAAGAAAATAGAAAGCATTCAAAGTAATGATACCTCAATAAAATAAAATAAAATACACGATGTTATATGTAATTCTTTGTTGTGGTGGAATGAGAAATGTCCCCCATTGTCATAGGTATTTGAAAGCATGGTTTCCAGTTAGTGGAGCTATTTGGGAAGGTTATGTAATCTTTAAGCATCATATCCTTGCTGGTGGAAGTCTGTCACTAGTGGTGGACTTTGAGGTTTTATAGCCTCCCACTACATCCTGTTCTCTCCCTTGCTTCCTGTATTGTCTGCTTGCTTCCTAAAAGAATAAGAAGCTCTGGCTCTATAAATAAACTTTACCCCTACATAAGCTCAAGTCAGACAAAATCCCAGCATAGAAGTGAAGATGTGGAGGGAAGAAACCCCAACACCAGCTGAAGAAATATTGGTAACCAATGGATGCCGGGAAAAGAAGAGTCAGATTTTTTTATAGGTGTGACTCTGGGGAAGTTAACAGGCTCCAGTGGATGGACCCACACTAAAGGACACTTGGTGATGCAAATTTGAATCAGTAGACCTTTATATGAGATCAGGTGTGAGTAGTAAGGAGGCACAGATAGGGGAAAGGGTCTATGTAGAACAAAAATAGACTGTATAAAATTCATTAAAAATTCAATTAAAAACTTTATTAAAAATCTTTACTCTGCAATTTTTTAAGTCTACTCTCACATTTTACACAGATTAATAGCAATCTTCTTTCTTGAGCCATAAACAAAGAAGCACAACAGATGATGACATTCAGACAAAGGACAAATTGCAAAGTAAACATTTTGTCATGGGAAGAAAGACACAGGAAGTTACCAACAGTGTTGTCAGGGGACACTATCAGAATGGAATAATATTGGCTTGGTTGCTCAAACTATATCCTACTGTCCTTCTTAAAAAGATAGGAGGCACATACACATCATACATATCAAATTAAAAAAAAATAAAATATTTTTTTTAAAAAGAAGAGTGAGTAGCATAGGTATCAAAAACCTTGGCCAGAGGTCCAAGACTGAGCTCCATAGTCACTGACTGCCTTAGTCTCTCTCCTCAGTTCCCTCTCCCTGTATAATGCATTGACTAGAGCCTATAACCCAGACCTAGAGAGACAAATGTCACATGATCTCTCTCGCATAAATGAATGCTAACTTTGAATCTATAGATTTGTGGGTTTCATTTGGAAACTCCATAAAGTCTGGAAACTAGTAAAGGACCATGTGAGGGATGTCAGTCTTGAGGAGGAGATACCATACAGTGCTATAAAGGGGAAAATGGAAATAATTAGTTAAGAAGAGTCAAATGGGATGAAATGCGAGAGCACAGCAGAGGAGGAAGTATGTGGAGGGATAATTAATATTAAAGTACTTTAAAAATGCCATCTGGAAACCTACTGCTACAGAAAGTTCTTAAAATATATGCATATAATGTAAAAAGTTTAAAGGCGGTTACCCTGTAACAGAGAGGCTCATAGCAGTCAACACCGGCAAATAATATGTGCAGTGCCAAGAAAGGACTCTGTGTCTTGGAGTTATTGATACAGGGGTCTCAAAGACCTTCAAACAATACTGCCAATTGCCTTTGCTCTTGGTTATCCACCAACCCTTGGTAGTAAGACCCTATTGCTGATGCTACTACACACATGAGTTGTAGAACAAACAAGGAGACATGAACCTGGCGCTGAGCTCAAAGCTTCAACTCTATTGTGTAGCTTTCACAGTCCTGGAGGTGCTGTGCATACTACCAGAAAAGGAAAACAATCATCACCTTTCCCCAGCTACGAGCCCTATGAACTACAATAATAACTAGCCTTCCCAGATATGCCCACTGGTTCAATAGTAGCATGAATTTCATAAGAGTAACCAACTGCTTTCTGATTGGTTTTAAGGTTTGCTTCACAAAATGGATCCCATACCTGACAATGTTATCACGGCCAAGAATAGGTCAAAGGCTGTAGGAGAAAGCCTACCACCATTATTCTGCTAAAAGGACATAGTATTAAATTGACCCCTAATGACTTATTGTAATACCCATAGATCAATACATCTATCAACACTCACTAGAGAAGCTTCTTCTTGTAGCAGAAGGTGATTAACACACAGGCCCTGCTCTTGCCAATATTCAGGGAATAAGAGACCACAGAATGCTCAGCCCTAAATGGGACACCTAGATCACACCTTTTCCTCCCAAGGCTCTTCATTATGGAAGAAGAGGCCAAAAGATTATAAAATTCAGAAGTGTTAGATGATTACAAGATGTAAAACAGAATTTTTAATGTGTTAATCTACTGTCTATTAGACTGCTTGCTGTCAGAGTATAGTGTAGTTTTAAAGATCTAATGCCTGCCTCTGCTCATGGGCATCTGTGAGTAACAGATATCACCAAGCTCCTGCTTTCTGGTTATACTTTCTTCCCCATCTGCTATGGTGTCCCGCATCTCCACACAGCACAAAGACCTCTTCTTTTGCCCGTTTTCTAGGATGCTTCCTTCCTGGCTGTTATTGTTGTTTAACTCTAGGTTATACAGCATTTATCCCCATTAATTCACTTTTTGTTCTGTGACTCTCTTCTCCAATAGGTTTTCTATTCCCTACATGAAGAGATCTTACTAGCTGTGTTCCTTATGAACAGCACACTTCCAACAAACACCTGGTTACTTAATGGCTGTCCTTACTTTTGAATTTAGAAATTAATAAATGTTGTGGGAAAAAGAAACAGTGTTTCTGAGGGCCTAACTCCCTGATCGGTTATCTAATCCCTTGATCATCCCTAAACACCTATATATGCAAGCTCCACTAAATACACTCAATACATTATATATAATATATGTATGTATGTTTATAAATGCATGCATATTTATGTAGTAATAATCAAAGAAAAGGACAAGAAGCTGAGAAGGAGTGGAGGGACATGGGAGGAACTGGAGGGGACTGAGAGAGGTAGAAATTCTGCAAATACAATATCCATTCAAAAATATTTTGAACACATATGAAGAGTGATTTTTTTTAAATAACCTCTTTTAATGAAAAGGTCATTAATAAATAATAACAATTATCAGAGGATAGAAGAAAATGGCTTTGGATTAGTATGTAGAAAAACCTTGTCTACAAACACTAAAAGATTAATAAAAGCTGTGATTTTAACAAAGGAAGAGTGATTTATTTATTTATTTACTTTTTCAACATAGGGTCTTATGTCTTGCTGACCTCAAACTCACAAAGTAGATGTCGGTGACTTTGAACTCCTGATCCACCTGCCTCTGCTGTCTAATTGATGGGATTATATCATGCCTAGCAAGAAACAGTATGTCTTTTAAATCATGAAATTCATTTAGAACATATGTTAAAATTAATTTCCTAAACATAAATGCTTCCAATAAGGAAACCATTTCAGTAAAGTAGATCTGTGGTAGTTAGAAAAGTTTCTACAAATTTTCTAGCATTCTCTTTACTACTGGCAGCATAATTTCTCTCCCTCTGAGTATAAACTCCACTTCATGACTCTTCATTATAGCAGGAGTGATGGTATAAAATCCTAGAGACAAGTCCATGAATGGCTCTCCAGGTGCCTTCTTAGGTTCTCCTTAGAGCAGTCTGTGAGAGAAGAAGCTTCCATAATATGATCGTATTGATATGAATGTGGCTAAATGGAGTGGCCCATGCAGTTAGTGAGGGACAGAGGCCCCTGAAAACTACCCTGCACTGAGCTACCAGGCAAGTGGATTCCACATCAGAGGACTGTGTCCCCAAGTGACAGTATGGCAGCAATGCTCTCCTAGACCCTAAGGCCTCCAAGCTTAGCCAGTTTCATATTCTGAATCATCAGAAGCAGTCTAGTACAATGAAACTTTTTGTACTAAGCCGCCAACTTCTGAAGCAAATTGTTACACAACAGTAAACCTCAATTGTCATCATATAGATGAGGCAGGAGATTAAAGAAACTTACAAATAATGGAGATAAATTTGCCCTGGCAATGTGGTGACATTAGACAGGGTGGTAGTTTAGTCAGGTGACTTACATACTTGTGTGATTTATGTTACAAACAGTGAGATAGTGTTCTCCTAATACTTTTTTTTCCATTTCATCTTTGTGTGAGTCACTGAGCCACTACCCAGTTTGTGTTGAGCTAGTCAGAGGAGGGTTTTTAAGAATCATTTTTATTATTTTTAACCTGTGTATGTGCATGAACATGCAAGTGATTGTGTGTGCGGGGTTCCCTTCTGAGGGCTGATGGCTCCCACAGGACACCACCACAGAGAATCAGGGACCATGCCCTTTCTTCCTTGAAGATTACTCCTCCTCAGCCAGTGGCCAACCGGCAGGAGTGGAGCCGGGAGAAGTCAGGTGTGCGGCCTGCCATGGATAAGCCCGCGCCTGCCAGGCGGTAGGGACCCGGAGTGTGGCTGATGGCCAGGACACTCCTCAGGCGAAGCCGGGGCCCCTGATCTACCCAAGAAGAGTCAGCAGCCAGAGTCTTCAGCAGAAGTTATAAATTTTTATTGTAGCAAGTGTTACAGCTCTCTTCCCAAGCGCAGGTTCCGGTTCCGCTTTGCAAAGCTCAAGCCTGCTCTTTTATGCTCTCCTCCCCGAATCAGAACATATTTCCCCATTTTTTATTGTCCTATCATATTTGTACATTTTCAAGCCTTGCTTTTCCAGCATAAGGGGCAGTTACATGGGTGGACACATGGGGAGAAGAGGATATCAGATCTCCCTTGAACTGAAATAAAGTCATTGTGAGATATCCAATTGTGGTGCTGGGATCTGAACTTAGGTTTTCTGAAAGAACAGTATATGCTCTTAACCACTGTGTCATCTCTCCAGGCCCTACATAGATGGTTTTGCTTTAAACAATCAGCAAATGTCAGAGTGAGTGAATGGATATTACAGTGGAATAGAAAGGACCTGAAGCTACTGTTCTCTCTTGATGGCCTACCTCTATGTGTATTACCTAGAGTACAGCCCAGTTCCCACTAATACCATCGATACTGTGTATGCAAACCAACCTGTAATCGATTCTATTGTATCTGATAGAGACATCATGCAGATTGCACTGTTTGGTATATAAAGTAGCCATGAATGATGTGTACAAAGAAGGATGTTTGAATAACAACAGTTAATTCAGAGTTTATGATACTTCAGTTCTCTTAACAAGGCACGGTACCACAGGAAATCTAAGGGTTTAATTAGGTTCAGACAGTCTATCAGTGAACTACTTTCCTGTGCATTGTTTCTCCCACTGTTAAACAAATGTCATAGAATCTTTTGACACTGTGATTAATTTAGTCAATATATGTAAGGCATTTTTGAACACTGTCATGTACAAATTAAAGAGGATTTCAATGTTAACTGTTATTCTAAGATTTTGAGTGGGTAGACCTACATCTAGGAATCACTGCTCTGAAATTCATTAATTATGAATCGACAAATGCTGATACAACCCCCATAATAAAGAATAAATAGTGTTAGTGACTTAACATAAATTATATATATGAAGAACATTTGCAATGGATAGAAACTTCTGACTAAAAACGTCTTTACAAATTTAGTCTCCATTCTCCCATATTGAACCAATCAATGGTCACTTTCTTGCTTGAGAGTTAAGGAATCGTGAACAAAACTGAATTTCTCTGGAAGCAAAGCAAAGGAAGGAAGAGAAAACGACAGTGTGGGGGCTCTACACAAAACACAAAATGGAAATGGGCAGTTGCATTCTAACCAATCAAAATTGTTCCAATGGTTCAAATTTGGCAAATTTAAAAAAGAAATAGTTTAGAGTCACCTAGAGAGTATCACTGAAAGCTAAATCTAGGTCTAAATACACACATAATACATACATCCTCAATGACACAGCTGTTAAGACTCCACAGTGGAAGAGACTGGGCCTTTGCCCAGCTATTTGGCAACAATCCTGAAGTGCGGACTGTTGACTTGAAATACCCTCAAAGAACCTCAGAGGAGTTGCTGCTACTCCTTATATCCTGAATGCTGTGCCACGTGGATTAGCATCTTCCTCAGGGCAAATGTCACATCCTTGTTTCTCAAGGTGTAAATCAAAGGATTCAGGGAAGGGGTGACAACATTGTTAAACACCTGAACAACAGAATCTAACCAGGGACTGGAAGCAGGTCTGAGATAAACAAGAATCACGGGCCCATAGAACAAGATGATAGACGTGAGGTGGGCACTGCAGGTGGAGAAGGCTCTGCGCCTGCCTTCTGAGGAGCGGATTTTCAAGATGGAGATAACAATGCGAGTGTAAGACATGAGAACGAGAAGAAAACACACAAGTGCAACAACACCCACATTGGTGAAACTCACTGTTTTTGCTAGTGAGATGTCTGCACATGCCAGGGACAGCACCACGGGAATGTCGCAAAAGAAACTGTCCACCTCATTGGGGCCACAGTAGGGTAACTTGAAGATAAGAAATGTGAGGATGCTCCCATGAACAAAGCCTCCCAGCCAAGTGCCCACTATGAGACAGGCACACACCCTGTGGTTCATGATCACTGTGTATCTCATAGGGTGACAAATAGCCACAAAGCGGTCATAGGCCATCACTGTGTACAGGAAACACTCGGTGCAACCTAGAGTATGGTAAAAAAAAACCTGGGAGGCACATCCCTGGTAAGAGATGGTATGGCTCTGCCCCACTAGGCAGGCCATCATCTTAGGAGAATTCACAGAAGGGAAAAATATGTCAAACACTGCCAGGTTTGCCAGGAAGAAATACATGGGAGTGTGGAGGTTGGGGGAAGCCAGAATGGTGAGGAAGATGAGCAGGTTCCCCAGCAAGGCAAAGACATAGAAGACCAGGAACAGGACAAAGATCATTCTCTCCAGCCCCTCAGAGTTAGAGATTCCCAGCAGGATGAATTCTGTCACAGGTGTGTTATTCCTCATGTTCCTGGGCAAGGCAGCCCTGAGAAAGAAGAGCAAAGTTCATTCACCAGTCCCAGGTAATTGATAACACCTTCTGTCTAAGGCATTAGTTGCAAACAATGTGAAGCCAATTAGATAAAAGGGACTAGTAATAAATCTGTCCTTCACAAGCAGTTCAGCAGTACCCACATTCGATCTGTTTCCACTCAGGTTAAGTAAGCTAAGGGAATCATTTATCTTTATATTTTCCAGATGTATTAAAATGATCAATACTTTTCATCAGTTCTATTGTGTCTCCCAATGTGGTCTAACATCAGATAAACTAGCCTATTTCAGACCTTTCTATCTTACCCACAAAAGCTTTGTTACCAAGGACAATCCCATTTTAACATCAAACCAGTATGCATTTAGGTTAACTAACCAAGATATAGAGAGATTCAATTTGGGACCCTAACACAAATTTCCATCTTCCTTTTTAATTTTCATTTCAGTAATTCTCTTTCCACTCTTCATTTCTATCCAGAGAAAAGCATACAATTCACACTTCTGACCCACAGTACATAGGCAGAGAATGGACTGGGTGTAAAAGAAAGCATTATACTGTGGGAGAAATACAATGACCTAATATATATTCTTTCTTTGGGGTTTCTTTCTAAAGGATAACTAAGAATTCATAGCATTTAAATGCATTAATTAATACATTTGCTAGACAAACCTAAGGACATAGTGAATTATGTTTTCCAAAGCCCCACTCATTTTAATATTTTTTTATTTCACATGCCATTTTATATTAAGCCTCTATATGTTGCCACAAGAGATCATTTATTTTTCTTGGCTCTGAATAGTAAACCATGGGGAATAACCTGATAAGACCTTTCATACTGCTTCATAGTTTGGTGAGCTATGTTATTTCAAATTTGGCCTTGGTCAAAGTTTGGATAAACATCTCAACAGCTGTCATATTAAGAGAGGAAGAGGAAGAGGAAGCAGGTCCTCAGTGGAGAGTCAGACCCTGACTCTCCCTATCTATTTGTAGGAAATACTGAAACTCTAGCAAAGATATAGACTGATGTAGAGAAAATTCTCCCCAGATAAAAATGCTATTTGAACTGATTCTGGATACAGCCTAGAGAATGGGAGATATGATTATTTAAGATTTCTGTGGTATTTAAAATTGCTGTTAACTCATTAATGTAGCTAATTTTGTAGGGTTTTTCTAGTCATCTGTCTGCTATTCTTTAGATTATTTCTTGGTATGTCTAAAAGCCCTTTCTTGAATTCATAATTCTCTTATATGAGCCTCTACCATAGCAGGGATGACAGGCATGTGCCATCATGGTATCAGCCTTTGAATTGTGCCAGTCTTTGAATTGGCACATCAAAAGTGTATGTATGAGAGCTGAATGTCACTAAAGGTGGGGTAAAATATACAACTCGGGAACATGTTATTTTCCTCAGACTCTAATCCGTGTATAATGTAAACACAATGCAGGTATTAAAGGCCACGTTGTAGATGAAAAGTTTCCAAACTCTTCATTTAATCTAAACCTTTCTGTTTCTACTTCACTAACCAAATTCACAATGCCAAATGGCACATGTGTCTATTGTATACTGCCCTGGGCCAAGGGTAAACATCAAAATATGCCTTACTACTTTTTCAAATCCTACTCATCCCCTTTAGTCAGAACTCAGTCTTCATGCATACCTCTTCTCAAGGAAAAATCTGGCATCTGTTCAGTGGAAAACATCCCAGATCAGCTCTCATCTCAGCACAGGAGAGACACTTGAAAAAGTACTGAATTTCCATCTCAGGAGATTACAAACATACTTGACCACCTTTCAGAGAATCAGAGAAGGCTGCCATTCTTTGACAATGAGAATAAACTAAATGCTCCCTTTAACCCAAATTTTGCAATTGGTATTCTGAGTTTTAATAACGTTTTTGAGTTTCACGGTAACCATACTCATCAATAATTGCACTTTTTCTCAAGATGTTTAATGCCTGTTAAAGTTTTCATGTGTGTAAGATGAGCAAAAACTAAGATGGGGAATAATTTCTGTTTTACAATTGTAAACTCAGATTCTTGAACAGAGAATCTTTTTCAGTCTCTCATCTTCCTTTACTGGCTCTTCTCAGGACATGTGTACACACAAACACACACACACACACACACACAAAACGGACTTTATCCCCAACATGTACCTCTTCTATGCCTTCTCCCTGAGGGCTTGATAATGAAGTACAGAACCCTGTCACATGGAAGAATTCTCTGCAGCTCTGTGATCCTCTTCCCTCTTGCTTGCACGATAAATAACCAGGATATAGACTATATTCCTATTACAGAATAAATGAATGGGAAGAAAGCTGTGTAAGGAGAACAAGATTAAAAAGAAGCAGGAAGAATTTAGACACATACCAGTTGATGCAAGGCACATCTACTGTGAGTAAAGTGACTTTTCCCTAAGTTTCTAGGCAAGGAGAATGTGTTCCTAAGCCAAAATTCTATTCTGTATAAGGTGAGGTGTCCTGGAGCCAAGACTGCAACTTCTCCTCTCAAATCCAAGATAATCCTAAGCACAGATGATACACTCAGCCAGCCCTGTTAGTAATATAGCCTTGACAGCTTGAATTTATAATGCTTTCAAACTGTAAATTATTATTGTACATGATTACTTTTGAGACAATGTCCCCAATGGCCCCGTCCCTAGATGAAAGAAACATGAAAGAGGAAAGGGAGCAATTACAGGCTTCGATTACTTACCTTGGACAGTTTTCCAACCCATTCTCATTATTTTATAATCTAATGTATTTATGATGGAAGGGCTATGAGATCAACATCTTAAGACCCTACATATAAGTGAGCTCATTCAGTACTTGTCTTTCTGTGCCTAGTCTATTTCACCTAACATAATGATCTCTACCTCCACGCTGGAGAGATGGCTCATCGGTTAAGAGCACGTGCTGAGTTCTGTTGCCAGCACCCACATTGGGTAGGTAACAACCGCCTATAACTTCAGTTCCAGGGGATCTAACTCCCTCTTCTGGCTTCCATAGGTATATGCACAAGTGAGGCATTGACTCACACAGACACACACATGTAAAATAAAAACCAAACTTTACAACAGCTTGTTCAGAGTTCATCAAAGTAGGTTTAGTAGGTCTGTGCACACAAGTTCTACTGAACAACCACAAAACAAACTTGAAGGCCTGTTAAAAATGTTGTGGCACACCAGACTTAGAAATAATGAGGCAGGAGTAAAATGTGGCAATGGCGATGGGGTTTAGATCATCTCAACAGCATTCTTACGTTATCATCTTGCTTAAGTTAAAAATACAGGAGAGCCCTTCCTGTTCCCAGTTTTAAAATAATAGTCACTACATAGAAATATTCTTTTTCTTTCTAGCCACATTGATGAAAACACTTTTGTTTCTTATTTTTTAAATATTTTACTGACCTTTTGTGCGTTTCATACAACAGTTCTTCATCAATAATCCCCTTCCCCATTCATAACCCCTCGCCACCCCGCACTGGGTCTCATGCATTCTGTCATACATGCTACATCCCACTCAGTCAGGCATTTTATCCAGATGTCCTTCAGTGCAAGATCAGCCTATCTAAAAATCTTAAAGAAGGTCTACTCGACCTCTTTTAACCTTTATTATATATTATATTTCTTTTTAAACAAGAGATAACTTTTTTATAACATATACACAATTAATTACCAATATTTATTCCAAAAAGCGGTCATAATGATTGGATTTTAATCTCAATCTGGCTTCATTTAAAATATATGAGCAACTCTAAAAATAGTCATTTTGATTATTAATTTCAAAAGTAGCATACTAAATACTGAGTTATTCATTCCTATTTATTTCTAATTACTTAAATTTGTTTTCTAAAAGAAGGGATTAGGTCCTCACAATTTTTTTTTTACTAGAAATAGATGTGTTTTTAAAACTTTGCTGATATACAATTCACAATACCATTTTAGCTTGTAGGGATCTGGGTATTGAGTAAGGCAAGCAACTCCAGATACCCCAAAGGGATGGCAGGTGTCTGACCTGCTCCGCCTAATGTGATATGAATCTTCCTTTCCCCCACCCCAGACCAGAACCAGGTTTTGGGGTTTCGTTTCCTCGTTCCTGAACTTCCACAGCCTTCCCGCCCTTTACCCCAAAACCCTACCTCTAACTTTCCCGCCTTCTGTAACGGTCAGGAGGCCTCCCTATATAAGCCCCTGCATTGGCTCTAATAACCAAACTACCCACCGACTTAATCTCCCAGGAGGGAACTCCTCCCACCGCACTCTGAGCCACCTGAGGTCCGGTTCCATCGTCCTCCATTCTCTGGCATGGCTGGAGCACAACAGCCGTGCTGGAGATGGAGACCCACCCACATTAGCTAACCCATTTTAAATGGACACCTGGAACTTGGGAGACTGCTTAGTCATATCAATGAGTTCTGTGTTTGATTGAGATTCCTTGCCTCAATGAATAAGGTGAATAGTGATCAAGAAAGATTTCCAACATCAACCTGGGAAATCCACATGTACATATACACACCTGCACACATACTAACTAATGAGCCCACACACATATAAACATGCACATACATGTGCAAGCAGACCTCCCACATACATACAAAAAAGAATACAACTTGCCATTCTGAACTTACAGAGAACACATATTTTTAAGCTTTCACAGCTATTACCACAATATAATTTTAAGAATATTCTCTCATACTAAAAATAAAACTCACTCCCCTTTGTAATAATCTATACTGCCAGCTCCAGGCAATCACTAATCTATTCTCTACCTCCATACACACTTGAATTTTTAGGACATTATTTTATGTAGAATCATAAAATGTGTGGCCTCTTTAACTTCACTGTGCATTTTCCTCTGTTGGTGTTGATAATTTCCATTTGTATTTTGTAAACCATAGGCTAAAACTGTAATTGCATTCCCGGCCCCTAAAAGATCATTGGTACAAAGTTAGAACCATTTTCCTTATTTCAGAATCATAATTAACATCTAAGAAAAACAAAATACTTACTTGGATTGTGTCATCTATTAAACAATTATACCAGTGATTGTAGAAAATAGCACATCTGCCTTTAGTTTTCTGGTGTTAGCTCATCATCTCAATTTCTTCCTTCAGAGTCACTATGAACAGTCACACAGAGAAAATCAGCTCAACACTAACATAATTTATACTTAACCTCAGCCTCCAATCATCTCTTTTCCAATTGTTCTCATTGTAAATCATGTTTTAAAATTTGCTACTAAGTGATTCATACAATTTTATTTAGCTCTAATCATCACTCTCTTAACACACACGTGCTTACACACACACACACACACAGAGAGAGAGAGAGAGAGAGAGAGAGAGAGAGAGAGAAAGATGATACAAACAGCAGTTAGCCTGTGATATTATCTCATTTTAATGTCCAAGAATTTGATTCATTGGCAAAATTCAGAGACACAAAAATGTGTGGCACAATATCTGCAAATGGTGTCATTTTTCAAAATCGTGTTTATCATCCCCAAGTCCTTCATGCATTTAAAAAGTGTCCTCAGCAAATGTATCTGTGAGCCATCTAGACTGAATCCGGGTCTTGGTACATCACTTACAAAGATTTACATGTGATTCATACAAGAATTTATAAATGTCTTATTTATGCATAAAACAATATGCGAATTTACAAAGACGAATTGTGATTCCATGCTCACACACTCACAGGCATGCACATGTTAATGGAGCACCATAATTTACTCTACGTAAACATAAAATGTAGAGAACCACCTAAAAGGTTTCTTAGCTGGTGCAAAGCTGAAGCAAAATCAAATGGATTATGGCCATGTACTATCCTTCTGACTCACTTTTCTTCAGCACATTAGTTACAATTGCCAGCAAGGTGAATGAAGTACCTTGTTATCTTATAGTTCTTCCTTGAACAATAGCTGTATCATCTCTGTCCAGAGTCCACTTACCTTTTTTAAGTATCTTTTTCAATAAAACTAGATGCTGTTCTGCTAAATGATTTTCCCTGTCCCATTTGTGCCGAAGTAGTTTAACAAGCATGCAGCCAGCTCCTTACTAAACAATTCAGAGAAGCTAATTTTCCAATCAATGAGAGACCTAATCAATAAATATTACTATGGAGTAGAAAGAATCTGAAGATATTATTTTCAGTTTTGAATACTACCCAGAGCACTGCTCTATTAACACAATGGTGTAACATTACTATTTGTGCAGTTACATAATCTCCATGAGCTTCAGCTTTTTCACATGTAATTGACAACAGTAATCTTGTCTACCAAACAGAGATATAGCTCAGACTGCATTAGTCAATATATAGACAATATTTAGACAACTCAATTATACATAGAAACATATACACAAATATTGTATAGAATTTACCATCCTTTCGTTATTCCTAAGGCTGCACATACACTAAAGCATAGCAGTTTTCTTGTAGGTTCAGACAGCCTGAGTGTAAATACATTTCTATTTCTCCCTCTGTAAAAAGAATAAATCTTAGCTTACACTATAATCAATGAATATAAATTGTTTTTAATATTGTTATACACACAATAAGCAGATCTTAATACTTACTTCTAGTTGGGTGTGGTGATGTATATCTTTAATCCCAGTACTAGGCAAGCTGGCAAGGGGGTGATCTGGGAGGAACTGGGGAAGGAGGAGAGCATGATCAGAATCCATAGTATGAAATTCTCACGGAATTAATAAAATATTTTTTAAAGTAGAGAGCCAGACAATGATAGAAGACACCCAGTGTTGACCTCTTCCCTTCACACACCTGCATGCACGCATGTACAAATTGGTAATTCCACACATACATATGCACAAAAAATTTAGTGGACATATAAACAAAAATATACTGTACATGCAACGATCATGAGCATCTATGTAAACTATATAATAAAATATCAAAAATGAAAGCCAGTTGTGGTGGCACACACCTTCTTTACAGCCTTCACCAGGCAGAGACGGGTGGATCTCTGTGAAATCAAGGCCAGCCTGGTTTACAGAGCAAGTTCCAGGCTACCCTTTTTTTTTACAGAGCAAGTTCCAGGGAGACCCTTTCTCAAAAAGAAAAACAAAATATTTTAAATCAATGACTTTAGCACAACTCTAGGTATAAAACTGATATGTACATCTATTATCTTTTTTTAGCAGTAAAATTCATTAAAATTCTTAAACTACCATTTAAAATATCATCAAGCTAGTTAATACTTAATGATAAATCTAAAAAAAACATGCTAGACCTGAGTACTAAAGTTATCGAGATTTTATAAAGATATAGGAGAGATATAAGGGGCGTACAGATATTCATGAGTCAGACATAATATTGGTAAAATGTCAATTCCCCTATAATTAATTTATATATTCATTGCAGATCTGACCAAAATTCTAGTAGATCTGTTTGGAGAAATTAGAATTAGTTATTAATTAGTTATCTAATTAGAAATTAGAATTAGTTGATTCTGAAATAACATAAAGATTAAAAGAACTCTGAGCAGCAAAAATTATTGTGAAAAGTAAGCTAACATTAGAGGAGAGGTTCATGGGCTGCTCGGGGCTGGTGATGAACATGGGTAGGAAGTGCAAGTGTCCTCCCCTCTTCCAGCCATTATTACCACATCCACAGAGGCCATCGCAATGCCT
Source organism: Eospalax fontanierii (assembly GCA_035773235.1). NCBI lineage: Eukaryota > Metazoa > Chordata > Mammalia > Rodentia > Spalacidae > Eospalax > Eospalax fontanierii. Next base: position 27,233,804 of record CM069539.1, on the reverse strand, counting down.
GGATGGTGTCAGGGTGGAGGCCGTGTTCATGTACCAAGACTATAAGTGCAGAATTCTGTTTGTAGTTTGTGTCTTTTACAGTGCCTGATGGGGGGGTGCAGGCATGCCATGACACAAGTGTTGCATTCAGAGACCAGGTCTCTCTTTCCACCTTTCCATGAGCGCTGGGGAGCCAGCTGAGGTTGCAGTGCTTTTCTTGATGACCCATCTCACCTGCCTAGGTGCAGAATTCTTGACACTGGAGGCTCTAGCTTGTTTACCACATAACTCACGACATAGACTTCCCAAAGCAGAACCTCAAAATCATATGATTCCCTTTTGATTCCTGAAAGTTAAAACTCATCAAATGCTATCACAGAGATCCTATTGACAGAAAAAAAGGTCCTGAACAAGATGTGCAGTGCTCAAGATAAATGTAATCCTGAACTGTATGTACTTGAAAGAGTAATATTGAAATATATTCATTGGAAATAAATTGTAAATAATTGTTAAAATAGACTTCCTAGAAAGTATGATGATTTTACATAAAGCATGCCTTGATTTAAATGAATACCCAATGTCAGAGAATTGAGTGAGGTAGTAGATCAATTAGGTCCTCAAAATCTGTCCCACGGAGGGTAGTTACCCATGTAGAAATGATATGTTGCCATTATCACAAAAGGCATATGAAGTTGCCGTTTTCCTTTCCAAAACTAGAGTGCTATGGGTTTCCACTAGGTCGACGTGTTTTCCTTCTTGTTTTCATAAGAACTCTTTCCATGGTACCTAAGGCATACAATTTCTGAAGAAAGTATATCTCCTCTTTCTTTAGTTACATGAATTCATTCTAAAACAAAGAAACACACTTCCACAGACAATGCAAAACATTTTAAGCTTAGAAAAGGAATAAAGGCAGATGCCTCAGAGAAGAAATCTATGAACCAGAAAATGGAAGGTAACTTCCAAGCCTGGATGTCACAAGTCTGCCAAACACCAGAGGGGAAGAACTTAATTAGTAAAATGCTTCTCTTCAAGAAATACTCTCTGAATAACCCTGGAGCAAAAACTTCCATCCGTAATCACCAGAAAGTTAGAGATTCAACACATTTACTGAGAACCTCACTAGAGAATTTCCCCCTTGGGAATGAAAGCCCATAATTTCCACTTTTGAAATTAGAACTGAAATCTAATGGGGCAATCATTCCCTGCAGAAATCTTTTAGCCAAGACTGTAAGGTTTATTTATTTGGAAATTAAATTTTTACTAAATAAAATGGCTTATGGAGCATCAATCTGTCAATGCAGAATCACCTTTAACAGATGCATTAAGATAAAAACCTCATGGTCAAACTAACATTGAAACACCATGAAGAGTTTAGGCTCATGCCACTGTCTTCTGAGATATGAGCTATTTTCATGGTTTCTTAGAGTTGTATGTAGTGGCACACACCTTTAACCCCAGCACTTGAGAGGCAGAGGCAGAGGGATCCCTGTGAGATGTAGGCCAGCTTACTCTATGAAGTTCCAGGCCAGCTGGGGCTATAGGGAGACATGTCTCAAAAACAACAAAATTAGCTTGTTTCTATATTTTTTTTCTCTTTTCAAGTATGTAGAAAAATGAATGGAACTACCAAACAAGGACAGAGAGTGTCTTCAAGTGTCAGTATGTGCCTCGGGATCCAAAGTGTACTTGTACAATTGGTAAGTTGCTAAAATTTCCTAAAACTCAGCATTTTTTCTTGTTGGGCACATTGGAATAATTAGAGTATATTTATGGTGACAGTTTCAGTTGTCCTCATTCTTTAACTTTGGTTTACCTTGCTTTAATCATGACTTGATTAATTCTCATGATTTAGTAAAAGACTCAAGATGACATGATTCATATATTAAGTGCTTTCTCTATTAGTCATAACTTTACAACTCTGAGCATCCAACTCAACTTAAGCTGAGTTCCACAATGGGAAACCTGTTTCTGTTAGAGAGTCAAAGTTTGCCCATTCTGAAGCACCCTAGAAATGAGGCAGATGTTTCTTCTTTATTGATAGGTCTCAGTCTTTACCAAACTCCCTATAAACCTCCTCTTCTTTCATTACGTTTTTCTTTGAATATATAATTTCTTAGACACCCAATCTCTTTAGATAAAGAATTGAGTCTAATCTGTGGAATAAAGGTGTCCTACAAAAATAAATATAATTTCAGATTATATGTATCTATTGTTGCTGTTTAGAGGCACAGTTATATTTGTTTCTTAAGAAATGTATTATTGCATTTAATTCTGAAACTGTAAGATGAGGAGACGTCTAATTCTCTTTACAATTTAAGCAGATGTAATTCTTCTTTTGTATCTCAAAATACACAGATGATTTGATCAAGCCTCATTAGAATAAACAACAGCTTGATATCCTGGAGAGAGGAATAATTTTTAAAGAAAAAAATAAAGGAGTTAGTGAAGGAAATGATGCTCTGACCATTATTCTATCTCTAGTTACAGACTTTTCTTATGAAGAAAAAGACAGCACACAAGAAAAAAGACAGGCTACCAACTTGACCCTTGCTGATAGGCTGCCTCATTACAATTGCTGTTGACCAGACAGAATCCATCATCCAGGAGGAAATTGTTATAGAAGTTTCGTTTAAGCAAATTAATTGTTTTAAGCAAGTCTTAATGTTTTGAGAACCAGATGTGTTTCTGTGTGGTAGGTGGACAGACAGACTTGGATGCTGGACTAGAAGTTTGCAAGCACTACTGATGATGTCAGTCTATATATTTTAATTCTACAGAAGAAAGAGAACACTAAAATTGCTCCTTTTTAAAAGTTGAACCAATGATACATGAATTAAATAACAATTCCATTTAGTTAACATGTATACTAGAAAGAAATATATACTGTTTCAAAGAAACAGCCATTCTTTGAAATGAGGCAACTACATAAACTATATTAGACAATGTAAACTTTGTGTTCTCCATCAATGAAAAAGCAGTGGCCATATTTCATATGAAGAAATGTCAAATATGAGTCTAGTGACGCTGTTCTTCCTCTCCGGCATTCCCCACCCACCAGCTCTGGACACCACACTCTTTGGAATCTTCCTGGTGATTTACATCTTCACTGTGCTGGGCAATCTCCTCATCCTGCTGGTCATCAGGGTGGATTCTCACCTCCACACACCCATGTACTACTTCCTCACCAACCTCTCCTTTATTGACATGTGGTTCTCCACAGTCACAGTACCCAAAATGCTGATGACCCTGGTGACCCCAGGGGGCAGGGCTATCTCCTTCCACAGCTGCATAGCACAGCTCTACTCCTTCCACTTCCTGGGCAGCACTGAGTGTTTCCTCTACACAGTCATGTCCTATGATCGCTACCTGGCCATCAGTCACCCGCTCAGGTACAGCAGCATGATGAGTGGGAGGGTGTGTGTCCTCCTGGCCGCTGGCACCTGGCTCAGCGGGTCCCTGCACTCTGCTGTCCAGACCATGCTCACCTTCCGTTTGCCCTACTGTGGGCCCAGCCAGATCCAGCATTACTTCTGTGATGCACCTCCTATCCTCAAGCTGGCCTGTGCCGACACCTCAGCCAATGAGATGGTCATCTTCGTGAACATCGGGGTGGTGGCCTCAGGCTGCTTTCTGCTGATCACTCTGTCCTATGTGTCCATTGTCTGTTCCATCCTGAAGATCCGCACTTCAGAGGGCCGACACAGAGCCTTCCAGACCTGTGCCTCCCACTGCATCGTGGTCCTCTGTTTCTTTGGCCCTGGTCTTTTCATCTATTTGAGGCCAGGCTCCAGGGATGCTGTGGATGGAATTGTGGCTGTGTTCTACACTGTACTGACGCCCCTACTGAACCCCGTTGTGTACACTCTGAGGAACAAGGAGGTGAAGAAAGCGCTGTTAAAGCTGAAAAACGTGTCAGTGATTACTCGGGGTAGATAAAGTTGAACATGCTTAGCATCTTCTAATCTCTAACTAAATTGTGTTTCCAATGTGATCAAGATATTCGAAAGAGAATTTCAAATTTCCAGTCCTAACTTTTAATGAACTGGATAATACATTTTTCCTTTCTCAGTAAATATTTGTAAGAATCTCAGATGAAGCACCTTAGGAGTGATGATAATCTCAGGAGGAAATCATCATAAGTAGCATAATCATCTGTGTAAGCATATTTAGAATTGCAATCCAATATATTATTCTTTCTTTTTTAAAATTTTTTGTGCATGTGTGTTATGTCTGCATGTATGTGAGACAACTCCTATCATGTAGTTCCCTCAGAGGTCAGAAGACAGTGTCGATCCCCTGGAATTGAAACAGATGGGTGCTGGCAATCAAATACAGGTCTTCTGCAAGAAGAAATACTCTTAACCACTGAGTCATCTCTCCAGACCCTTGCCATCCAATATAATATTCTTACCATATATTTCATTCATTTGAGTTAGACCTTTAGAAATCTTCTTTGTATGTTTTAAACTTTTTAAAATAAAAAATCACATATAACGTAATCTGCAAATAGTATCATATGCTTGTGATGCAATATTTAATTTAGAAAATACTAGATAAAATGTTTGTTCCCCAGAATGCTCATGAACTAATGAAAAGTTACCAGAATCTTCACTTTTTACATTACTGACTGCCAAGGTTTTGAGTATAAATATATGTCCATTAATGTGACTTACTCATTGCATATTTTAAATTAACCACCCATAATTGTCAACTTTTTAAATGTATAAAATTCCTGATATAGTGTTCTAAATTCAAAGTGTTCGTTTCAGCAAATTTGATAAACTTATCAAAATTTATTCTGTAAGAAAACAGAGACAAATATTAGATATACACTAATTTAGAAAATACTCTTAGAGGACAAAAATATATCAAAAATATTTATTTGCTTTGTAGTGTATGTTCGACAAACGACAAGACATTAATCCTTATGTAGTTATGGTATATCTGTAAACCACATTTGTTTGCCTTAAAATGGAAAGTGGACTTTGGATACTGTCAAGGAGGTAAAGATTGAACTGTCAATCTCACGATCAGTCTTCCACATATATACATATATTGAAAGCATAAATTAATTTTTCTAAAAGATATCTGACTTAAGTGTCACACGAATCGTGTTAACAGTCTATGTAACTCTTCTTAGTGGGCTAGGAAGATGAAGTGACATACTAGCACTAAGAGCAGCTCACACCCTATATTTCCCCAGCTACAGTGCAGAGATGCTCATGACAGAGCATCCCTTCAGTGCTAGCTTGCCATATCTTCCTTTACTTAAGCTGTGAAACTGTGTTGAGAAGAAAACATCCTAACTCAGAAGCAGGACTGACATCAGTCATGGATCAGTGACCTGTGCACAGCCTTCATTATGGGCAAAGGGCCCATCATATAACCCAACTCAATCTGCAAAGTAGAAAACTGATGTGCAGAATGGCCAAAATTACTTCACTACTAGGTTCACTAGAACATGTATAAGACTGCGAAAAATGATACAAAGGAAATCCTGGTCTCTCTTGCCTAGATTCCTCCAACGGTCACAATTTATAAATCTATAATTTTCACTTTGATATTTCACTGCTTTTGCTGAATACCGATGAACTGGCTCAAAGAGATAACACTAAATGTTTAGGGGCCTTATAGGGTTGCATAACTTGATAATTTTTGATAATATGGGGCATGCAAAATCAGAAAATATATTCCAGTACTTTTGCTGTTTGTTTTTTGAGACAGAGTCTCCCTGAAGTCCCAAATGGCTTAGAACTCATTATGTGGACCTGGATCTCACAGAGATCTGCCTACATCTGCCTCCTGTGTGCTGAGATTAAAAGTGTGCACTACATGCCTGGCTACACTCAAAAATTTTAAAAATACTTTCCAATTATAATTTTTGTTTGTTTTTGAAATACAGCCTCACTACATGTCCCAGATTGGCTTTGACAATCAAATTCTCAGTCTCCTACATGCTAAGATTATATGTGTGCACCACCCAAATGGGCCCAGTGATAACTTTTAATAAGAATAGAGGACTCACTTTGAAAATGTTCCCCTATTCTACCAAGGAAGAGAATAAGGACTCTCCTGGCTTTTCCAGTTTTTCCCACAGTATGGAATCATTAATTCACACTCTAACCTTCATGGTTAACCTTATAAAGCAACTCATCTAAAACTCCCTTTCTCTGCCTACAGAGGCAATTTAGGATTTGTAACTTTGGCCTGTTGAACAGTTAGATGTAGGTCCCAGTTAATTGATATGCCTCATTTAGACACTGAGATTATTAAGGAATCAAACAATGTAGAATAATTTGGTTTTGGGTCTCTTGTGATGAATTGTTCTTGCATTAAAATGAAAAGATTCAAAATACAATATGATATGACACGAAAAGCAGAAGCTCTGTGAATTGCAGACATACAGCTAAGCATGTGAACTTTGCTGAACTTTATGTATAGTATGTGAGGTTTCAAATATAAACCATATGGTTGGTATATGCTTTTAATACACGAATGTGCAATTTGTCACCTTCCTTGATGACATATTCCATCATTTCATCTGTGCAAGACACCATGGAATTTACCACCCACCTCACATTTGCTTTGTAATATTCTAAAATCCACCAATTTCCCAACCCACTCAGGATTTCTGGAGCATGAATACAATCTTAAACCTCTGTGTCTTCTGTGCCAGAAATTTCAAAGACGATTAATTAAAATGATTGAAGAAATTGCTGCAGAGATGAATTGGCTGAGAAAGCAGGAGTGAACTGCTAAACAAGTGTCAGCAGTGGAACAGTAAAAGTTACTTCAACCTTCAAGGATTTCAAGCAGGCCATTCCTCTGAGCTAGCTAGTTACCCCTTATAATTTAAGACCCTTTTCAAATTAGTCAACTCAGAGCTTCAAGAAATCAATCAGATAGGCTAAAAGCACTCTCGTACCATATTTCAAGAAATACAGATTAGTAGAAAAATGACATCACTACCACGAGCCTCTGTGGGTTGTGTCAGAGTTCAGAGCTCCAGAGATGATAATCTAAAGGAGAAAAGCAGAATACATCAAAATATTGTAAAATGTGGTAAAAGATTGTCTGCTCTTTAAACATTGCATAAGCGAATTTATCTATCATTCATTTATTTATTTGTTTGTTTGTTTGAGTGTTTGGTCTGCTTATAAGTGCACCTATGTCATGCAATGCCCATTGAGGCCAAAAGAGGTCGTTGGATCCCCTGGAACTAGAGTTACAGACAGTTGTTAGAAGCCATGTGGGTGCTTGCAACCAGACCCAGGTCACCAGGAAATGCAGCCAGTGCTCTTCACTGCTGAGCCATCATTTCAGCTCTGATTTTTTCTTGGTGGTTTTTTTCACTCGTTTTATAGTTTCCGATTGAAATGATAGCGCACAAAAATGACACAAATATTTTTGCAATAAATTTATCCTAATAACATAAATGATTAATTACTAAGTTTTTAAAAGTCTCTCCTTATTTTCTTTATTTTACATAACTTGGGCTCTGGTTTCACATTCCCCTACATCCCTCATCTTTCCATTCTATATCCCTTACTCTGGTTTTCAATTGTGTGAAGTTGCCATATCTGGAACGGATGTAGACAGACCTTCAGAGCTCCAGGGTGTTCCCTTGAGATACTCATGACATTAGGAAAGTAAATTTACTATGCACTCAAATCATACACACATACATAAATTATATACATATATAAACATAACTACACAAAATATGTGCTTTGTTATATTCAGTGACTATTAATATTCACTGATACTAAGAGGAGCAATCTAGACGTTGCCTGAAAACAATGAAGTACACAGGATGATATCATAACTTCAGTACCAGACTACATGGGAACAAGGCCTGACCATATTCCTTAAACAATATGTCTATTTAGATGTTAGCACATATAGAAATCTTGGTAAAAATTAAATTGAGTTAATCTATGCAAAATGTATAATATCAACTATCCATAATGTTTGTTGTTTCCTTAATTTAAATGTTAATTATATTTAATATTACATACATTTGTTTGGGTTAAAATTGTTGGAAAATTAATAAATAAAGGTCTATTGAATTTATGAGAATGGTTAATCGAACAGAAGAATGATTGACTTTCAATTACTAAAGCAATTTTTATCAGTAATTTAAAGAAAGGTACATTTCTGTATCATTAAAAATGCTATTCCATAGCCTGGAAAAGTGAAAATAGACAAGTGTGATTCCAGAAACAACAAAAAATTAGTTTTCAAAGCAAAGGAAAACTCAGGAAAATGAAAAGGCAGTCCATGAAGTGAAAAAACTTTACAAGCCATAGTCCTGATAAGGGATTAATATACAAAATGGATAAGGAATTCATACAGCTTAATAGCATAAGTATGCCAATATATAAATATTACATATATATCAGAAATAATCTGGTAAAAATAGTCAAAGTGCTTGAATAGGCATTTTTTTCCAAATAAGACATACAAATTGCCAAAGGTAATACCTTCAACATTACTAATCACCAGGGAAATGCAAATAAAAGCACAAATTTCCAAGACTGACTATTAACAAAACTTTAAAATTGAGTCCAGTGCTGTGTAGATAAACTTTGAAGCAGGCTGAGCCAATCTATTGATCATGATTATGTTCATAAAATGTTTACCTTGTATCATGTATTTTTTGCCTATTTTTAAAAAAGAAATGTTTTAAAATCCTTTGAGAGCAAGTCACCTAATTACATTTTCCCTTTTTCTTCCTAAATTAAAAAGACCATTGATCCTTCCTCTTCAGTTGGAATCACCTGCTAACATAATAGGTTCTAGCTTTCTGTAATTCCAAACCTCTGATCTGTAGCAGAAGAGTGTGTCTGGTGAGCATCCAGCCACCACTCTCTGCAGACAAAAAGAAGCTGCGCAGACCACAAAGTGAATTTCTACCTAGATGTAATTCAGCAAGAGAGCATGTGATAGAAAGCCCAGTACCTGCTGCCAGTTTTCTCCTGATTCTACTAGATAAACAAAAGCCCTGCAGGACTCAGACAAAGTAGGAAGTAGTCTCAGTTGGTCCAAGTCATCTAACGCAGAAAAAAAAGACTGACTGTTTAGAGGATTATAATCTTTCCTATTTATAAGCAATTAATAGGGTAAAAAAATCACTTAGGAACACTAGTAATATTGCAATATTGGAATGAATATATATATATATATATGATCCTAAATATTGTTACTATTCTTGAATAATAGCCCAGTAATTATAATATCCCAATTTTGTATGAAGAAGAAGTACATCAAAGAAGATCATTTTATCAACTAGAACATAAGAAAATTTCAACTCTCTGCATCGGGGATCCAACTAGAAAGTTAATTCTTAAAATAATCTAAAATACTTTATTTTAAAGAACATAGCTAATGAGTCAGGACAAGTAAATTCGTTGTGACTTTAAGAACTCCTCAGAAAATCTCTGACAGAAATATTCCCAGCAAGGGGAATGGAATATTGTCTGACAATGGAATTTAGCATGTAATAAATTTACCATAAAAATAATAATGCATAACTTAACTTTGAATTTTTTAAATATCTCCTTTTTAGTGTTTACTCAGTTTGAAAATGTGCTGCTTTGTCTTTCAGTTTCAACAGCGCTTTCTTCACCTCCTTGTTCCTCAGAGTGTACACAACGGGGTTCAGTAGCGGGGTCAGTACAGTGTAGAACACAGCCACAATTCCATCCACAGCATCCCTGGAGCCTGGCCTCAAATAGATGAAAACACAGGGCACAAAGAAACAGAGGACCACGATGCAGTGGGAAACACAGGTCTGGAAGGCTCTGTGTCGGCCCTCTGAAGTGCGGATCTTCAGGATGGAACAGACAATGGACACGTAGGACAGAGTGATCAGCAGAAAGCAGCCCGAGGCCACCACCCCGATGTTCACGAAGATGACCATCTCATTGGCTGAGGTGTCGGCACAGGCCAGCTTGAGGATAGGAGGTGCATCACAGAAGTAATGCTGGATCTGGCTGGGCCCACAGTAGGGCAAACGGAAGGTGAGCATGGTCTGGACAGCAGAGTGCAGGGACCCGCTGAGCCAGGTGCCAGCGGCCAGGAGGACACACACCCTCCCACTCATCATGCTGCTGTACCTGAGCGGGTGGCTGATGGCCAGGTATCGATCATAGGACATGACTGTGTAGAGGAAACACTCAGTGCTGCCCAGGAAGTGGAAGGAGTAGAGCTGTGCTATGCAGCTGTGGAAGGAGATAGCCCTGCCCCCTGGGGTCACCAGGGTCATCAGCATTTTGGGTACTGTGACTGTGGAGAACCACATGTCAATAAAGGAGAGGTTGGTGAGGAAGTAGTACATGGGTGTGTGGAGGTGAGAATCCACCCTGATGACCAGCAGGATGAGGAGATTGCCCAGCACAGTGAGGATGTAAATCACCAGGAAGATTCCAAAGAGTGTGGTGTCCAGGGCTGGTGGGTGGGGAATGCCGGAGAGGAAGAACAGCGTCACTAGACTCATATTTGACATTTCTTCCACTGTTGAGCATTCTCTCTATATAGGATATAAGGATCACTCAATTTTAAGAAATAAATGCCCTTTTGGATAATTCTAGACTTGTACTTTCTTCTTCTAGGACTTCTTTAATAATGGTCATGGAATGACTTAAGCCCTTCTGTCACACACAGTCATAGAAATACAAATAATGATACAGAAATACGTATGTAGAAAACCGCATAAAAAGGTCTTCATATTGACTCTCCTTTCTTTTTTTTTTTTTGAGGGGGGGGTGTATTGTATTGTAGATAACCAGAAGCTTGGAGACATAAAACATTCAAATGTGCTGTTCTCAGACTTTTGTGGGTCAAATCAGCTGAGGCATCTGTCAGGGCTTCCTGGGCTTTAATCAAGGTGCAAACTGATTTTGTAATCTTATTTTGGGCTCAGAATCCTATCCTAAGCTACTAGGATTGTTGATAGAATTCAGTTTGTTCCGTTTTAATTCGGGCTGAGCTCTCCTGTGCTTGGTAGCCACTCTAGGCTACTAGTGAACCCTCTGGTGCCAAAGAAGTTGTACCCATTTGGTGAACCCAGCATGGAGTCACTAAGAGTCATTTTCCCATTTCCAAGATAAAGAGTGATGTGGTACAAGGCAATCAGTGCAGTGTCTCTAGTCATGCTCATAGCCCATCAAGCACTTAAGGAACTGTGATTTCTCACAGAGAATGTGCTAATTTGCAGCAATCTCCAAGTTCATTTAGAGTTTTACCTATCAGAATTGTTTTCTCTTCTGGGTCCCTACAAAGTTTCAAGAATCAAGAATTTAATTGTTAACATTAATGAATGTCTCAGAAGACCATGCGGTATTGAGTAGCATTTCGTACATGTGTTATTTGATAGTACTAATATTGCCTCCTTAACTGAGAAGCTACAAGCAATGTTTGCCTTGCTCTCATCTCAGTGAATGATAGTGGACTATATACAGCATTGTACCTAGCACTACTGTTGAATTGCCTCTTCGGGATTTTAGAAAGAAAATATGTGAATTCTGTTTGTGTTCCCAGATACCTCTGCCTTGACAACTATTGAAGGAAGCTTTGTTTCTACTCATTTGATGGTACCGTTATTACTGGCATCTTCTCAAAGAGCCGACAACATCTGCTCAATCCAGAAAAAGATAAATCTTCACATATACTCAATCCCCTCCTTCTCTTCCACTTATTTATCACTAAGAACATCAAATTTATATGTGATTCTCAATTATATTAAGCTGGGAAGGAGACAGTTTTGCATCCTAGAATTCTGATGAGTTTCTCATATTTGGCTTTGTTAGAGATCATATTTTGCCACAACCTCCTGTCTGCTAACAAGCAAAGCATCACCCTCTTATGAAGAAATGATTCTGTCAAGTCTCTATTATTTATGAAACACCTATGATCTAAAATGAGAAGATCCAATGCAAGCAGAGGGGACTGGAATCAACTACTTGTGGGAATAATGTGTAAATTGAGGCTGAAATTATTTTTACTTAATGCAAAATACTGTATAGCACTAAACAATTGTTATTAATGTATTGTGTTATAATTAACTTATGAAACGATCTTTCACCATGAAAGATAAAATGATCTACTCTTGGAAGAGCTCAGATAAAGTGCAACTTATCTCCAAGGAATGTGGCTCTAGCTACCTTAAAATTCCCTTTTTCCAAATATGATAAAATAGGAGAGTCTAAATTATTGTAATCACTACTTTGAATGTGAGTACTCCTTTAGTAGAGGAAATATCACTTGGAATTTCCACTGCAATGACAGGAATGAGTCACAAAGAGTATTTGAAAATACTTATATATTTTTAAATGATGGAAAAGAAAAATAACCATCAAGAAAAGTCCGGGGTAGCCTGAGACTTCATCAGGAATCTCAGTTAGGGAGGTCAAAGGTTACCTTACATGGATACTATAAAAACATTGATATCACTTATAGTGATTTGATTACTTATCTATTCTCAATCATCCATGTATCCATCTTTTTACCTTCCTGTCTATCTAGTGAAGAGCCTAGGCAGCTAAAAATAGTATGAAGTCTAACAATTTACAAGTAGCATCGCTGTACATGAAGGTGTAAGGTGAAAGAAAGAAAGAAAGAAAGAAAGAAAGAAAGAAAGAAAGAAAGAAAGAAAGAAGAAAGAAAGAAAGAAAGAAAGAAAGAAAGAAAGAAAGAAAGAAAGAAAGAAAGAAAGGGAAAAATAAGTTGAATCTACCTAAGAACAACAGGATGTGATTCATTTAGTAGTAAAACGTACCTTAGTTATTTTCACCAGTGTTTACCTTCTACATGTTGTTGCCCGGCACTAGTTTGCAAATTAGGCTATAAAGAAGAGTCACACTGAGATGAGAACAAAGTTGTCCTTTTCTGTCAAGAACCAAACTAATTCTAGTTCAACGACTAGAAACTAGCATGACTAAATTGACTAGAGCTTAACTTGGTTTGGTGTCTCAAGGGATGATGCTCTTGGGTTTCCGGGTTCCCTTGATGAACACACACACACATATACCCAAAAGAATAACCCAGTAATACACCAAGGAAAGACCTCTCATAAACATGCATGCTTCTCTGCATGTTTCCTATTTGAACTCTCGTCAGATGTCTCTTGTCTTACTGGAATCAATTATTTAGGCCTAAGATGAGAGAGTTGGTACTTAGTTACCCTTTTCTCTCACCAGCTTTGAGGTTAAAAATGCCTGTTCTCCACTTGAAACTGTCCAGGGTCCATGTGGCCAGCACAGGCCTGTACTCTGCTCTACAGACAACTGCCACTTTTACCATCTTCTCCAGCCACTCAGCTTCCACATTCCCAAATTTTGGATATAGCTTTTAAGATTCTGAGAAATTTTATCCTTTAATTCCCATGTGAGTACTCATCCTTACACATGAGACCTAATAATTTTCAGATGTGCTATAGTTCAGTGTTTAAAGTTTTCTCCTTCTCATTTAGACTATTCCCATACCTAAAACAAGTACTAAGCATTTTTTCTACACAATTTAAAATTGTAGGTATAATTAGTTCAATAATTGCAATAAGTTTTGATCTGATATACATATATATTCTTATTAGTATTTGACTATTATGCTGGATTACATTCCAAATGATGAAAATCAACTCTAAACTTTGCATTATACAGAATAGTACATTAAATCTAATGAATCATTTGTACAGTTGGCCTCTTTTGATTTCCTTTCAAACACTTTTACCTAAATTAGCATCATAGAAACAGCAATTGTATAAACAGGTTAAATTGAATTTTTTGGATGTCTCATTTTGAGATACAGACAGGATGCAGTCTTCTTTTCCCAAATATATCCAAATTGTTGCAGATGCCTGCCTTTCCCTGCTGTGTTACAGGTTATCATCATGTACACAATATACCTATTTCTAGCATTCCTTTCTATCCTCCCACATTTTTGGTTAAACTTCATACAAACACTACCCTGAATAGCTAAAAGTCCTGAGATATTCCTTGTTAGATATAAATCACTTCTTTTCTTCAAGGAAGATCCATATATGGATCATTTCAATACACACATGGAGTTCAGAGAGTTACAGCAATGGGAAATATATAGGTTTCTTTTGTGAAATTGCAATAAGATCATAAAAAATTTGAAGAGAATTAGCAACCTTAAAATATTTAATCTTGGACTTGAGGGGGTGGAATGACTTAGCAGTCAAGAGCATACTGCCCTTGCAGAGGACCCAAGCTTGGTTCCCAGCACCAACATCAGTTGGCTCACAACCACCTACATCTCCAGCTTCAGTGTATCTGACATCCTCTTCTACCCTCCATAAGCACCTGTACTCACTCAGAGACAAACATATACACATTATTTTAAAATATAATCTTTAATATATTGAGTCTCCTAGAGCACAAGCACAGTATAATGCTACATTTCTTCACCAAAATTTATAAAATTATTAAATTACTATTTTAATAACTGGCACTATTAAAACTATTTTGTAAAATCAACTTTCATGATGTTATTAATTTTTATTTACATTATAATGTCAGAGCAAACTTTATTACTCTCAAAAGTAAGAATCATGATTGAATGCTCCGGCAATATAAGTGTTCTGTAGATACCTTGTGGAATAGGGCGTGTTAATCTGAATCCTTCACATCTTTCCACTGGATGACAGTACTTATAACATGCAACACAATTTATGCCATGCTAAATGATCTCAGTGGATAACACTACTCTCAATTGAGAGTCATTGATCTATACATTTAATAGATATTTGTTCTTTTAAAAACTAGGTTTATTGAGCTATTTTATTTTTATGTGTATGACTATTTTGCCTACATGTATATATGTGCATCTTGTGCATTTCTGGTACCCCTGGAGACTAAAAGTGGGTGATAGATCCCATCTGTAACTTGAGTTACAGATGGCTGTTAGACACAATGTGGGTGCTGGCAAGCAAACCTGGGTTCTCTGCAAAAGCAGGTGATCTTTACCAGTGGGCTGTTTCACTAGCTGTAATATTTGGTCTTTTTATCTTGATTCTTAATAAAAATAACTACAGTGATAATATTGCACAATGATTTTATAAATGAAGATTATAAGTGCCTCTGTTTTATGGCAATACATTATGTGAATATGCAAGAATAACTACGTTTGATTGTTACACATTTGAATTATTTCCTATCTTTTTACCACTCAAAATTAAAGATATACATACAAATAGACATGAAATAACCCTTGAAAGTCTATGTTTTGAATACATTAGCAACATTATACTCACAAACACAGAATTACTAAAACAGAAAGAAATCTACTTGAGTACCTATAGTCACAGAATAACATGATCTCTGATCATTGTAATCACTTCTCTCTGTGGAAACAGCACTGTGATTCTATACATGTACATGAGAGAGATAAACCTAAAAAAAGTATTCTATGAGCTAAATTTAAAAAGAAAAACAGTTCAGCCTTCATATTGCATCTGAAATCATTTGCATCTGAAATCAGTGTTATAAAGGGTTGCTGGAACTGGGGAGGAAGGAGGGAGGTCAAATGGGAGGAAATAGGATAGAGATGAATGAATCTTGTGGGGTTAGGGAACTCACAAGGAAATGTGATGCCCTCAAAGTCCCCTGAGAAATGTACATATAGTGTCTAAACATTAGTGCATATGTATATCTGGGGCTGTTTGGCAAGGAACACAGTGCCAGGCAGAAGACAGCTCCTTTGTGTGGTTGATAAGAGGGGTTCAAGAGACTCCCCAAATATCACAGGCTATCACCAAAGTTCACAGTTACCTCCCATAACAAGAAGATAAGACCCTACTTCTAAAGATAGGACGTATTTCAGATACAGGACTTGAAGCAATGGAGCAGAAACTGACCTGGAAGCCTTCTACCTGAAGTTTAGCTCTCATAATGCTGAATGATAATGTACAAACTATTAAATCCATCAGTGATCCAACCCAGCTCTAAGGCCTAATAACCATAATGACTGGTACAGCACCCTACCTCTGTCAGTACAGTAACGGCACTGCTATCTGGGAGTGGGGGAGTAACCAACAGCTGTCTAATTGAATTTAAGCCCTTTCAATGGGACTGAACTCATGGGTGGCATTGTAAACTCAGCCAAGTAAACATAGTTGGAGGGAACATAGATCCAAGATAAAACCCTATTTCTGTCATATCTCAAGAGAAATGAAATTTCTTACCATATGCTAAATATGGATCCTTATATTTACAGGCAAGCATACAATATACCATTCATCAAAGAAGCTTCTTTTTGTAACAGGTGGAGGCTGCTGAAGAATTTCACAACTGGTCAACACAGAATATACGTTTGAGAGATGCTCAGTCCTAGGTGACACATCTACAGTTGAACCTCTACATGGAAGGCTCCTGGAGCATAGTGGGATGAGGGGTAGAGAGAAAATGAATGCATCCCTCGGTTCTCAGCAGTTAAGCTTCCTCATACAAGAAAGTGTTATGCACACAGAAGGTCACAACCAGACAACTTTTAAAGAATAAGGGACTGCAGACTGTATATCCCTGGATAGGACTCCTATATTAAGCTTCACCCACCCACAGCTCAGGGAACACTGGGGAAAAGGAGGCAGAAAGATTGTAAGAGCCAGAGCTGGTCCATGAACACAGGGAAGCAGAGGCTATTGAAAGCTTGTGCATGTGAACTTGTGGCAATAGTGGCATTCAGCACAGGATCCAGGCCAACTCAATTAGACAAGGGCCAAGAGTGGAGTGAGAGATATGGGTGGCAGGCCAGCCCTAGACTGAGACTATGAGACCTGCACTACTGGGTAAAGGAGAGTATCCCCTACTTAAGATCTCTAGGTCTGCTGACTAGACTCCAGTGGATGAATTTGCACTGAAGAACATCAGGTTAAAAACGCTTGACTGGATAGTGCTTAGAATGCATGGCGGAATACATGAGGTCTGGTGGTGTATGACATACTGTAGCAGGGACCTTGGCCAGGCCACCTGCCATGAGGCCTGGGGAGGGAGTTCCTGTGGATGCAGGGCTACGCCCTAGCCAGACATGGCACCAGCCTCCACCCCACACCTAGACAACCTGCCTAAGAGACCCAGCACGAGTGGCCGGAGCTGGGACCCACACCATAAGGCGATTGGCTAACCAGACCCTTAAGACCACTTGCACTTCTTTGAATACAGAAGCTTGCAGCAGCTTGCCATCCGCATGCTTCTCACCCAGCTCAGGGGGTCTGTGTGCGCCTACTCACCCCCTTTCAGTGGAGACCCTTCGACCACCTTGGGCTGGCTCTGAGCACAGGGACCCCCAACATGGAAGGGCATTGGGAAAGCATGGATGGGGAGGGGGTCTAAATTTGATTAAGAACTGTTGTATGAAATGTACAAAAACTCAATAACATTTTTATAAAAGCTAAAACAATTTTTGGGAGCAAGAAAATAGATTTAAAGAGATGAGCACATTTGTCATATTACTCGGATAATTTAAAAGTATATAAACTGTGTATTCATGAGCAGCTCTTTTTAAGTAGCGATTTATAGCTAAATTCCATTACTGATGTTTAAAAATGAAATAGCTCCTTCTTAGTGTTAATCTCTTTGGGAATGTGCTGCTTTGTCTTTCAGCTTCAACAGCGCTTTCTTCACCTCCTTGTTCCTCAGAGTATACACAACGGGGTTCAGCAGGGGCGTCAGTACAGTATAGAAAATTGTCACAATTCCATCCACAGCATCCCTGGAACCTGGCCTCAAATAGATGAAAACACAGGGCACAAAGAAACAGAGGACCACGATGCAGTGGGAGGCACAGGTCTGGAAGGCTCTGTGTCGGCCCTCTGAAGTGCGGATCTTCAGGATGGAACAGACAATGGACACGTAGGACAGAGTGATCAGCAGAAAGCAGCCCGAGGCCACCACCCCGATGTTCACGAAGATGACCATCTCAATAGCTGAGGTATCGGCACAGGCCAGCTTGAGGATGGGTGGCCCATCACAGAAGTAATGCTGGATCTGGCTGGGCCCACAGTAGGGCAAACGGAAGGTGAGCATGGTCTGGACAGCAGAGTGCAGGGACCCGCTGAGCCAGGTGCCAGCGGCCAGGAGGACACACACCCTCCCACTCATCATGCTGCTGTACCTGAGCGGGTGACTGATGGCCAGGTAGCGATCATAGGACATGACTGTGTAGAGGAAACACTCAGTGCTGCCCAGGAAGTGGAAGGAGTAGAACTGCGCCACACAGCTGTGGAAGGAGATAGCCCTGCCCCCTGGGGTCACCAGGGTCATCAGCAATTTTGGAACTGTGACTGTGGAGAACCACATGTCAATAAAGGAGAGGTTGGTAAGGAGGTAGTACATGGGTGTGTGGAGGTGAGAATCCACCCTGATGACCAGCAGGATGAGGAGGTTGCCCAGCACAGTGAGGATGTAAATCACCAGGAAGATTCCAAAGAGTGTGGTGTCCAGGGCTGGTGGGTGGGGAAGGCCGGAGAGGAAGAACGTAGTCACCAGGCTCACATTTGACATTTCTTCTCATCTTTTAATTAGCATGTAACTGAGAACTAAGAATTCCTTCTCTGTGTGGCAACCACATAACCCATGATAGATGATTCTTGAGTTGTGTTCAAGTTTACAGGTGACAAATTTCTTTTGTAAAGATGATGGAATGAACTTAGCATCTCTTTCATCTGAAACATAGGCACAGACATAGAGGAGACAAATATGCAAAAAAAAAAATAAAATTTTATTGCCTTTCTATTGGTATGTAACTCAGTTTTCCATTACTTTATAAAACAGAGACCTTTTATGATACAAGAAGGGTTATTGTTATGACTGATTCGTCCTGTTTCTTTTGGACTTCTTTAAGGCATTATCCCAGGTTAGCAGCACATGGAGACTATTCATCTCATGAAAAATATGTAAGAGTAGAGGAAGAAAAGACAGGGTTCCAAAGTCCTCTGTGATGAGAAGCCCTTTCAACTAGGTCCCATACTTAAGGATTCCAGCACTTTTCATTAGTAATATAAAGCCTATAGATCAAGATTTTTGTATGAGGGTTTGTGGGGAATATATCTATCCTGACAATAACAGTTGGTATAAATTACCACAAATTTAATGAATGAAACACAGATTTATTAACACACTCAAGTTGCCATCAAACTGATCAAGGAATCATTTGGGGAAGTAACCTCATCTACAAGCCTGGAGTGCCACACTTATATTTTTAACATTTTATTTATTTTTTTATTTTATTTTACATACATGAGTGCATTGCCAGCATGTATGTAAGTGCACCTATATCATGTAATGTCCACAGGGGTCAAATCTTCTGGACTAGAGTTACAGATGGTTTTTAGCTGCCATATGGTTGCTGAAAACTGAACCCAGATCCTCTGCAAGAGCACCCAGTGCTCTTGACTGCTGAGCCATCTCTCCAGCCCCAAGCCTTCCAAACTCACTGAGATTACTAACACATTCATGTTCCTTCCACTTTCTGGAGTGAGTTTTCATGGTCTTGGTGGTTCTTCATAGATCACATTAATCCTTGCCCCTTCAGGCAATCTTATGTCCTTTGAAGTCATAGCCACCTAGATTCCTACAACATGGCATCAATGTCTTCCAAGCCATAAGAACTAACACTTTCCCATTTCCCATTGCTATAATAAAGTGGTAGGTAATTGTAATCACTATAGTTGAGCCCCATTGTATTCACAACCATGGCACATACTGGGAGAGAGTTGACTGTGTATCTCTGTGTGTGTGTGTGTGTGTGTGTGTGTGTGTGTGTGTGTGTGTAGGTATATTATAATTCTAATACTGATGCTCTGTTCACTCTCCAAAGTTTATGGAAAAACTTACAGAGGCAAGAATTTAGTTGAATGACAAGTATTCTAAACTTCACAGTAACCTTAAATAATTCTCTGTCCCTCACCTGTCATCTGGCATTACTAACGTTGCCTCCCTGAGAAATTGCAGGTGGTAGATTAGATGATACACATCTAGAACTTAGTAAAATACTTTGCCATGTGATCACTGCCTGATAAATGATATTCAATCACACATTATACTTTGTAGAAACTTATTTTTGAAATTACAGTTAGTTCTTGGTGATATCAAGACAAGTCTTTTTTATATAGTGACTCCAGGTTAGCTGGGGCTACAGAGAGACCCTGTCTTGAAAGAAAAAAAGAAAGAAAAAGAAAGAAAGAAAGAAAGAAAGAAAGAAAGAAAGAAAGAAAGAAAGAAAAGAAAAGAAAGAAGAAGGAAAGAAAGAAGAAAGAGAGGGAAAGAAGAAAGAAAGAAAGAAAGAAAGAAAGAAAGAAAGAAAGAAAGAAAGAAAGAAAGAAAGGAAGGAAGGAAGGAAGGAAGGAAGAAAGAAAGGAAGGAAGATGAACTCATTGTTTCTAGACATTTCTCAATTTTAAAACTAATGTTTCAGAAATCTTCACCTGCTTGTTTCTACTGTTCCACTGCTCCTTTGCTCACAGGGCTCACTGATCTCTCATAGGAAGTAAGAATATTATCAACCTTTTCAGTGAGAGTCCACATAACATCCCACATGATCTAGAAAACACTAAGCCTCATACATGGCCTACCTCCCATTGATCATCTTCTCTGAAAATTTAAGAGTATCACCTTCATGTGTGACTGACAGCTACAATCTACTGGGAAAGGACACTTTCCTCTAACCTAATTTCCTGAGAATTCTGTAACATCAACTTTCTTAACATCACATTTTATTCCATTCCACTTTCCACTTCTCATAAACCCAGACAATGTTCTCCTAGAAGGAGCTGATTCTGTCAAATCTTATGCAGCTAATCTAATACCGATGACCTGACATAGGAAAACTAAACCAAGGGAAGACAGAGAAAAGCTATTTCAGCTTGATGTCAAGAAAACTGAGAGCTTGTACTGTTAAAATTAGGTTAAAATATCCTTTACTTATTAAAAATGTGGTCATCATTATTAAGATATTTTATTGATATTGAAATAGTGATAGTTAATTATTCTGTAGAAAAAGAAGACCATAAAAGAGGCTCATCACTCAAGAGAAATTAGGATCTTCTCCTGGGGAGGGATTCTCATGTGAAATAAAATTTAATGTGGCTGTAGTAACATTAAAACTGATTTTTTATTTCAAATATGAGACAATGGAGATTGCTACAGTCAACTTAAATTCAGGACTCATTCGAGGTAGAAAATATAAACCTGAAATTTCTACAATATCAACAAACAAAACCACAGACCCCTTCATATTAAGATTGATGAAAAAGAAGTGTTTTATCAGGTTAAGTCCTTGGCTGGAATGTCTATCAGAGGCTCCAACATAATGACTTGCATTAGTTCTGTAGTAACATGGCCACTGTTTGTAATCACCCTTACTGTGTGTATCTGTATATTCAACTATGTATTTACATACTGTACCTATCTTTTATCTATTTGCCTCCCTACCAAGCATCTATTAGATAACTAAATAACTAAAATTAGGATGATCTAAAACAGTATTCAAGTAACATTGCTATCTATGAAATTAAGTTTTCTAAAAAAGGAGAGGAGAAAATTAGTTAAACCTACCTTGAAAACTCACCTTAAAAGTATGATTCATTTC
The DNA here is from genome assembly GCA_035773235.1 of Eospalax fontanierii. Classification (NCBI taxonomy): domain Eukaryota; kingdom Metazoa; phylum Chordata; class Mammalia; order Rodentia; family Spalacidae; genus Eospalax; species Eospalax fontanierii. Next base: position 27,212,216 of record CM069539.1, on the reverse strand, counting down.
ATGCGAATTTTGCTGCAAATATGTCACGTTTTACAGGCTACAGGTAGATGCTAAGTCCATAATCTAGCTCTCAAAGAACAGATACACCTAGTGGAGAAAATGTGGTCCATTTCTAATCAGTAGCCAAGGAGGTAAAGTGCGGAGACTGGAGAAACACATGGCTAAATGGGCAGGTGCTTCCTTGGTTAATCTGGTCCCATGTCTCAGAGGATGGGCTTACTCTTGGGGCTTCAGATTCATTCCATGAACACAAAAACAAGAAGTCACCAAGGAAAAGTTTTCAAAACATACAGATTTCCCTACCTGTTTCTTATTTGAATCCTCCTGTCTCCTGAAATAAATCTTTGCACCTCAGCAAAGAAACTGGGTTGTTATTCTTTCCCTGGTCAGTGATGAAGACACTCAGGTGGCTTCTTCTCTAGTTAACATTGTTCAGAATCTGTGTAGGAATTTCTGAACTCTCCATTCCAATATCATTGTCTCTTTCATCATCTTTGTAACCAGCTAAAATATTGAAATTTCCAAATTTTGTTGTTATTGTTTAGGATTTTGGAGCCACTGTTTCCCAAGACAAGCTTAGTTTTATGATTTCCTAATTGTTTAAGTCATAATCAAATGTCATTCATGCTATAAGTATCATTGTGTTTTACAAACATAGACACTTTGATACTTCATAGGTATGTCATCTTTTGAGAATTGGCTCATTAGGGACTTTATTATTTCTTTCTTTGAGGTATTAGTCTTTTTTATTGATTTATATGAAATATTTTACAAATTGAAAACAATAATCCATTATTCAAAAAAAATCATGCTTTCAAAATTGTCATCATTTAACTAATTTTGCCTTTATAGATTGTTTTATTATTCTAAGAAATTGCATCCAAAGAGTTCAGAATGGTTTCAGTATTGAGACCTTGCTTTATAAATGTCTGTCAGTTTTCACTTAGAAAATCTTTAGTGCTTTCTTTGAATGATTATTCTTCTTTATTTATTCGGATTTAATTTTACCTTGAGTATTATACAGACTTTTATCTTGAACATAATTTTGATTATAGTTGGGATTACCTCATTAGCTGGAATGTTCATTTCATCTTTAAAAAATTGAATCTAGAGGCTGACTAGACTCCAGTGGATGAATTTGCACTGAGGGGCATCTGGGTACAAAAACTTGACCTTAACATATATGACAGAATGCATGAAATCCAATGTGGGTACTATGAGTAATGCGGTTGGGGGAGAGAGTCTAAATATGATTAAGATGTGAAATACACAAAAAATCAATAAAAATATATATTAAGTAAAAAGAAATTTTCCAGTCATTATTATTTTATATAACTTGATTTTTGTGCTTCATCTATATAATGATTAAAAATGAACTGCAAAAGATTTCTTACAAAATGTCAGAACTTTATTTCAATGTGCCATTTTAAGTATGTTTAGTCTCTTTTGCCTATTTTCCTTAAAACGTCTTGGTACATATGTATCTTCAGTCCATCTGTAATTTTATTTCTGGTGCATACTTTGGGAAGCAGCGTCGATATTTTCCTCACCTGAATTTCCACTTGAAGAAGACTGTCTTCCTCTACAGTATCATACATCATTTTTGTTGTATGTATCATTCTATATATTTGATCTTTAGTGTTACCTTCTTTCTATTTGTCTACCCTAATACAAATACTATATTCTGTGGTTACTGTAGGTCCAAAATTATTTTCTGTATGTAGGTTTGGTACTCTTTTTTTATTTCTCTAAGACTATAATGACTAACCATGCAGTATATGCTTTCAATACAGTGTAAATGTTGGGACCTAAATTTCCATGTGCACGAAACAAAATGCTGAGAAATGATTGTAATTTCTTTGCATCTATATAACAAGTTTGAAGGCCTGACGTCTTTAAAATATAAAATCATCCTTGCTCCTCCAGTTACATCACATCCAAGGATATAAAGATAAGATCCACAAATGAAAGGGAACATATGTCAGTTGTTTTTCTGAGTCTGTGTTACTGCAGTTAGTATAATCATTTCTAGTTCCACCCATTTACCTGAAATTTTCATGATCTCATCTTTCATTACCACTGAGTTAAACGCCATTGTGTAGTTATACCACATTTCCTTTAACCATTCATTAGTTGAGGTACATTTAGGTTGTTTCCATTTCTTAACTATTGTGAAAAGAACAGCAACAAACATGGCTGTGGAAGTATCTCTGTGGTAAGAAGAGTCCACTGGGAATAGGCCCAACTGGATAGATGATAGATATATGATAGATAGATAGATAGATAATAGATATATAATAGACATAGATATAGATGATATAGATATATGAGTCCATTGGGGATATGCCCAACAACTGTGTGTACGTGTGTGACTGTGTTTGTGTGTGTGTGTGTGTGTGTGTGTGTGTGTGTGTCTGTGTTATTGAGGGAGCAGTGAGGGGATATGTGGATAGAAGATTTAAATACCATCAAACCATATTGTATGAAACTCACAAAAAAATCAATAAAATTAAAACATTAAATCTTAGTTCAATGAACATGTAGCAAACCTGTTCATCAATAACTTATACATGCATTTCAAAAGTGTTCTATTGTTACAGGGTTAGTTATCGTTATTTATACTAACCTTCTGGTCCAGGCTTCTTATTATCAACATTATTGGCATTTTATGCACTATAAGTGTTTCCTGTGGATTATCACTGAGTTATAGAATGTTGAACATCCCATGTCCATGACACTTTAAAACATCTCCACCTGTTGCCATGATCTTTGTGATGCAAAACTACTTCACATTCATTGATCTCTGTGTTTTAGATAACTTATTTATTATGTTGAACCTTAACAAACATAGATAAATCAGCATATGAGACGGTACTTGTAGAGCATGCACACACATACTGCAATAGATTGCACAGTAACCAACTGTTTGAATAAACATCCATTTATTTTCACTCAACTCACTGGTAGTTTTATAGTTTCCATTTTTTCACTATTAAAATATAGTTTGTAATAAATTTCCAGAATATATTTAGATGTAGATATAGATTTAGATATAGATGCTGTATGTATATGAAATTTCCTTTGGCAAACAAGTACACATAGTATGCCTTTCTTTCTGGATACACATTTGAGTTTGTGTATGACCGTTTTGGTCCTTCATTCACACACACACACACACACACACACACGTACACCACTCAGAGTAGAATTGATGAATTCTAAGACCTACGTACCATCCATTTCCAAATAAATAACTGCTACTGTTCACTCACTACAGAATATTTAATCAGGAAAATGTAAGCATTAGAATGAGTAATAACATTCACAATTCTACATTTGCCAAAGGGTTGGATCCAAAATACATAATAACCAAAAATCAATATAAATAGTGTCTAAAGTAGAAATTAGGCTTAAAATGTATATTAATATTTTACACCAGAACAAATCCAAATAGTATCAAAAAGCTGTTATATACATTATCACTCAGTACAATGCAAACATTCTAACGAGGATGGGAGACGGCAAGTGGGTAAAGTGCTTGCTACATGAGCATTAAGAGCTGAATTTAAATGCCAGCATCTATGTAAAAGTTAGGCATGGTGGCATGCATCTATAATCCCAGCACTGAGAGGCAAGGGCAAGAGGACCTCAGGGCTCACTGGTTAGCCAGTCCAGCCAATAAGTAAACTCCAAGCTGAATGACAAACCCTATCTCAAAAAAGAAAATGGAAAGTAATCGAGAAAAACATCCTACATCAATGTCTGCCTTCCACAGGTGCATACACACACACACACACACGCACACACATGCACACACACACACACACACCACTTATTTCACATGTCCATTCACATGAGAGAATAGAGAGAAAAAACATCTATTGCTGGTTTAAGGAAAACAAAAAGGGTTGTCTCCTGTTGTTGCTACAAATGTGAGTGTTCATATCATTTTTGGTAAGCAATCTATCAGTCAATATTGAATTTGAAAATGTAGATGTTTGCAGGCTTTCAGAAAACCCTAAACACTCTTTTAAAATTTGGGGGTGAGGGCTGGAGAGATGGCTCAGCAGTTAAGAGCACTGTCTGCTCCTGCATAGGACCTGGATTCGATTCCAAACACCCATACAGCGGCTAACAACCTTCCTAAATCCAGTTCCAGGGGATCTGATGCCCTCTTCTGACCTCCTCCAGCACTGCACTACACGGGTGCACTTACATACATGCAAGCAATACATGTGGGCTGGTCATTGTTGTGGTTCATAGATTTTACAGTTGGATGGAATCAGAGATTGTTTTCTCCCTTCTCAGTTTGCATAGTATCAACTGATACTGTGGAAGCTAATTTTCAGGCAGGAGGCTTTCGGATAAGTTCCAGCTTGATTTCTCCAAGTCCTATATCTGAAGTATGTCCTGTCTTCAGTAATGGGCTCTTATCTTCAAGTCCTAGGAGACAGTCAAAGGCTATAGAAATAACCTGTTATTCTGGGACTCTCTTGGACTACCCTGACCTACACCTAGAAAGGAAGTTTCCCTTGCCTGGCCACAGTGTTTGTAGTTACAGAGCCATGAACTACACATGCACTCATAGTTCAGCAGGGTTTTGAGCTAATATGTTTCCCCTGATTTTTAGCAACATCTAAGTGCTGTTCACCCTCTCTCCCCGTATGACCCTCCTTATTCTTTCCCCAATTAAATTATCACTCATTTCTCCATTTCCCCCTTGCTAAAATTTATCTCCTACTCCCCCCACCCGACTGGAACGCCTTCCCCTTTACTCCCATGGTTTCCATTTTCCTGGCCTCTGCAGTTACATCAGGATACTCACATCTAAGAATTTTGTGCTAAGATCCACAAATGAGAGAGAACATATGCCACTTGTTTTACTGGGTCTATATTACTTCACATAGTGTAATAGCTTCTAGTTCCATCCATTTACCTGCAAATTTCACAAATTTGTTTCTCTTTACCACTGAGTAGAGCTCCATTGTGTAGATGTACCACATTTTCATTATTCACTCATTAGTTGAAGGGCATTTTGGTTGTTTCCATTTTTAGCTATTGTGAACAGAGCAGCAACACACACGGCTGAGCAAGTATCACTGCAGCAGAATGCTGAGTCCTTTGGGTACATGACAAGGAGTGATACAACCACATCATGTAGTAAGTTCACTTATGAGTGCTCCACACTGATTTCCATAGTGGTTACACAAATTTGCAATCTGCCAGCAGTGAACATTTTTTCAGTTTTTAAATTTATAATAATAATAATTATATTGTGTATATGATGTGGGGATGCAGAGAGACACATGCCTGCCTTGGTGGACAACTCTTTGGAGTCAATTCTCTCCATTCACCTTTCCATGGGTTCCAGGAATCAAACTCAGGTCACCAGGCTTGGGTGGCAAATGCTTAATTATAATTAATTATTAATTATTATAATAATTCATGGAGTTTAACGAATACATGCAATTTGTCTACAGAGACTTGGACAGAATGTTATCTATTCAATTGTGTGACATTAATCTTTGGAGACATCATTGGTCTCCATAGAATTCGGTTTGTTAAGGTGTAAAATGGAGAGCATTCTGGGCCGCTTATCTAAAGGCCCTCAGAGAGCTAAGTATGGTTGACTTTTGAGGGACTGACATTCTTTTCATAGTCCATCCATTTGCACACTAGACAATTACATAGGTATCTTCTAAACAGTATGACCTAACTAATGCAATGTTTTAATCAATTACTCCAAATTAAATTTGAATATACTACTTTTTAAAGTCGTATCTTTAAATCATTAAATACATTTTGCTTTAAAGTTCCTTCAAATTCCACCCATACCTTAATGGAATAAGGGAACAATGCCACATCAATTGATGTCCAAAGGTGAGAAAACTAAAACTCAGAGAAAGGGATAGGGGCTCTCCATTCAAGATCAAGTGCTTGCTCTTATAAGGATCCCGTGCTACAGTCAGGCCACCACTAGTAACTAAACAAACTTATTCAGGTTTTGCTGATAACAAATCCCCATGCTACTTATTTCTACTTAGTTAATTGCCCCCAGTGGATAAAGCAAAGTGATCTCAGTCCCCACCTTAACTCCCACCCCATGGGGACTACAGGAAGGAAAAAGCTGCTTTGTAGAAAGACTCCAGAGTCCAGAACCGAGGGGCCCCACTGACAACAGCTTCAGCAGAGGTATAAGGAGTAAACAGAAGGAGCACAGTAGCGCAAACTAGAAGGTGCATGACCCCTTGAGCTGCTGAAATGGACCTCCTTAAGGGGCAGAAGTGAGCATGAAGGGAAGAGAAGCAGCTGGCCATGGCCTCACAGAAGATTCCTATCCCAGCAGATCTTATCAGCAGTGAAGGCTCCAACAGGAAAGGAGAGGTATTGTAGTGAGGATCCTTCCGGGGCGTATTTACAAATTGTTGGACGTGTTAGAAACAGAGGGAGCAACTGAGACATTATGCTTGACAGGAAAATTTTTTAACTCTGTTTATCAAAGGCCAGCCTACTCTTGGCGTTTTCTGATTCAGATCATCAGAGTTCACCTTAGGCCTAGCTCAGATGCTGCAGGGTAAGAAAAACAAAGACGCAGTCAGATGAATCCTGGTGTCCTCAGTCACAAGGATTCTTCTATACTGCTCAGATCAGCATGCCACGCACTGCTAATGTGTGTGATGCTGTCTACACAGCATTTATCTTACTACTGGGGAATTTTTAGCTGGTAATGGGTAAGTCAGGTATGTTTTTCATTGCTCTGTACAGAGAACAAAATAAATTACAAAAATGAATAGAACCTGTATTCCAAGGCAGCAGTTAGTTAAGAAAAAGTTACTATGATATGGAATAGAGATGAGGAAGAAATTTGATTTTCTTGTGTGAGAGAAAATTTTTTAAGTGAATCAAGACTCAGAAGAGATCTGTGCTTAATAGTCTGTCCTGATAGTCTGTCCTATCTCTTTTTAAATGAGAAGCTGAGTGTAGAAATGCCAGAGATTTATCAAAAATAATACAGCTAGTTCATAGTGAATATGTCAGTATTAGAATCCTTGTGATTTTAGAAACCAGATTTTAAAACTTAATCTTATTCTAGATTTGATTTTTAAATAATAGGAGCATCCAGCCAAAGACATTCATTTGCTCAATACTATTTGAGAAGCTTTCTGTGAGAGGAATACTATGAAGTTGGAATGCAATGAAAAATACAAAAAATTTATGTAAGAGAAACTCACAGCCTCATGGCAAAATCAGACATACACAAGCAAGTTATAGAATGCTTACAGTAAGCCTGTCTCAGAAACATGAATGAAGTACTGTAGAGGCACAAAGAGTGAGTGAGTGACCTTTAGAGGGAAAGGGAGCAACCAAAAGTTGGGATCTTGAAAGGCTGGCAGAAACTTTTCAGACATGAGACAAGTTCATTACAGATTAAAGGACTTAAAAAGGGAAATCGTTTGTTTGGAGTCCAATTTGTGGAATGACATTCTGAGAGGAGAGGAGAGAACAAACCAGCACTGTGTTTGGAAGACCTCTGTTCCTGTACGCTATACACCAGGATACTGAAACTTTTTCCTTATACAATGCCAAACCATGGCACGTTGGAAATCCAGGAATCATCAAAGAAGTCACTAAAGATCGCCTCATAATTTTACAGCTACATTTCGCATGATTAGTCAATGTCTATGCATTTCACCCCGATTTAAGGTGATAAACACTTTCTGTTTATCTGAGAACTTACTAGGGTTTAGCACAGAAAGCCCCAAGTCACAGAATTTGCTCAAACTCATCATTGAGAAGAGCAGTCTTTGTGGCAGAACAGCCTAGGTACGATGAAAGACACAAGGTGGTTCATGGTGTAGAACTCAGGGACCAAGTAGCTAGAGATCAGTCAAAGTTATCACCATGGTTCCTTTGACTACCAGCAGTCCAGCTGGGAGCCCAGTTTCATGTCACAGACTCTCTGAATAATTCTTAGTGATTCTGGGCTGCTGAGGCTTTGTGAAGGTTACCCACCACTTGGATGTCTGCCTCCCGTTTGTAAACAGTTCAATAGAGAAACTATTGATGGGGAAAATGAGACACTATGTGGGAGAGCGCTTCACTCTTTAGCTGTTTCTCACTGACTGTGTCACTTTCCCTGTGGCTGATAACACACTACCAGTGCCAGAAGAAGCAGCTTTTTAGGATTCCGCTTTTAATTTGTGGTGGAGCAACTCACTATAAGGCAAAGGGTTGTGGGGCTGGAGAAATGGCTCAGTGGTTAAAAGAACTGAATTTTTTTGCAGAGGACCTGGGTTCAATTCTCAGCACCCACATGGCAGCTAACAACCATCAGTAATTTCATTTCCAAGGGACCCAAAGCCCACTTTTGACCTCTTCAGGCATTGCACAAAACAGATGTACTTACATACATGCAGGCAATAGACTCATACAAATAAAATAAAAATAATAAGTAACATATTTTTAAATGACACAGGTATGCTTCACATCTGAGGCACACAGAAAAAGACTGGACCTGCTTGCCAATACAGGACCACAATACTTAGTTGATAGGAAAATAACAGTTAATATTTATCAAGTGCTACAGTGATCCATGCAAATGAATTTGTTTAATCTCTGCAACAGTCCTATGAAGTAAACACTAACAGTATTCCCATTTTGACATAAAAATATATGCCAAAAATATGAATTGGCATTTCCAAATGGAACTGGAAGGAATACATTTTTCTACTCCATTAATACTTTAGAAGTCATATTCTCAGACTCAGTATATACTGTTCTACTGGATAAATGAATGGATGGATGGATGCAAGGATGGATGGATGGGTAAATGGATGGATTGATGGACCCAGTATATACTGTCTTACTGAAGAGATGGATAAATATGGATGAATGAATTCATAGAGATGTGGGCTACACTTATCCAAAAGCAAATAGTCAGGTGCCCTAAGGCTTGGTTCTTATATTGTTTTAATATCCTGAAGGATTTCAGATAGCATGTACGATTTTTATGTAGAATTTCTGAATATATATTTTATACCTGTTCATGAAACTTCAGAGTTTCTAAATATGTCAGATTTGACATAGAATTTACGGATTGCATTATGGAGAAGTAGATTAGAATATAGGTTTCCAACTCTGTGTCCTTGGGAAATAAGATGTAGCCTAATTCTAGCAAAAAGACCATGGATCAAACTGAAGGAAAACAGTATGAGATAATTCTCCTCATTGACTGATTGACATTTAATACTTTCTTGACTTGAGAAACTATTCTGTTTATGGTGTGTCCTTCACTCTCCTAAAGAATAGTCAATAGCTCTGTGGGGATGGATTTACAAGTTCCCAGTAGAAATGTGACACCTGGACAGTACCAACCACTATATTTTCAATGTTCTTTGCTATGCATGCTTACAAAGTGAATTTTACTTTATAAATTAGGTAAAGTAAAAGATTAGCAGCAATAGCCACTAATAAAAATATTAATTGACTGATATATAAGATTAAGTGTTCTGTGATCTTTTCTTTTGAAGAAGTCAAGCATATAATATTTTCAGAGCATGGATGATTATAACTGAAACTTCGGAAAATAAAACTGTGAGTAAGGAGTGACTGCTGTCCAAATAGTTTATTGGTTTCCTGTTGGAGAAAATATATGTTCTCTAGAACCAAACAGAATCTTGGTTTGGGGAGTGAGAGGAGAAAAGGGTGATAAAGAGCAAGAGAGAAGGAAGTGAGAGACGGACAGAGGTTGGGGAATGAATCTCTTCTATGTCTGAGTATAGCATAGATGTGCCATGTCCAGAGAATTTGCAGGAGCATAAGCCTTCCTCTCTGCTATTTTTCAGCAGATGTGAACAATAGAGAAATGCAAAGTAACAACCAGACTTCTGTGTCTCACTTCATTCTGGTGGGCCTGCACCACCCACCTCAGCTGGGGGTACCACTCTTTCTTGCCTTCCTTGTCATCTATCTCCTCACTGTCTCTGGCAATGGGATCATCATCCTCACTGTCTTGGTGGACATCCGACTTCACCGGCCCATGTACTGGTTCCTATGTCACCTCTCTTTTTTAGACATGACTATTTCATCTGCTATTGTGCCCAAGATGTTAGCTGGCTTTCTCTTGGATAGCAGAGTTATCTCCTTTGGGGGCTGTGTAATCCAACTATTTTCTTTCCATTTCCTGGGTTGCACTGAATGCTTTCTTTACACACTTATGGCTTATGACCGATTCCTGGCCATTTGTAAACCTTTACACTATGCTACCATCATGACCCGCAGTGTCTGCAACTACCTGGCTTTTGGAACTTGGATTGGAGGGACTATCCACTCACTTTTCCAAACCAGTTTTATATTCAGACTCCCCTTCTGTGGCCCAAACAGAGTTGACTACTTCTTCTGTGACATTCCTGCAGTCCTCCGTCTAGCTTGTGCAGACACCACCATCAATGAGCTGGTCACCTTTGTAGACATTGGTTTCCTGGCCCTCACCTGCTTTATGCTCATCCTCACCTCCTATGGCTACATCGTGGCTGCCATCCTGAGAATCCAGTCAGCAGATGGGCGTCGCAATGCCTTCTCCACCTGTGCCGCCCACCTCACTGTGGTCATTGTTTACTACGTGCCATGCACCTTCATTTACTTGCGGCCTGGTTCACAGGAACCTCTAGATGGGGTGGTCGCTGTCTTCTACACGGTTGTCACTCCCTTGCTTAACCCCATCATCTACACGCTGCGCAACAAAGAGATGAAGGCAGCGTTACGGAGGCTGGGAGGCCTCAAAGAGGTGCAGCCTCACTGATGTCACCCAGCGAAGGCCTGCAGTGCACACCAAACAAGGACACCAGATATGCCACCAAATAACTCTGGAAAGTTAAAACAGAAGAGGAAAAAGAATTCATGCAAAGAGAAAAGGACTGGTTGGTAGAAAGGGGGACCTGGAACTTATTCTCTCTCTTTTTTTGTTGTTTTATTTTTATTTTTTGTGTATACGTGTATTGTGTACAAGTATGTAAGTTCACCCATATCAAGCAGTTCACAGAGGCCAGAAGAGGGTGTCATATCTACAAATGATTGTTGGCTGCCATGCGGGTGCTGGGATTTGAACCTGGGTCTTCTACAAGAACAACCAGTGCTCTTAACCACTGAACCATCTCTCTAGCCCTGATAACTTGTTCTAATGTACGATTTTCCTTGTCAATCTTCAGCACTACTTAAAATCGATCAAAAGCTTATTACACAAGGGTGCATCTTGCATGAAAAATGTTCGGATAAGTAAAATGGCCAAACGAAAGCTCTGTGGCATCATTTATGTTGCATTATTATTTCTAATGCTTATGGCGATATGAACAACCTTTGTGCTAAACATCGAATGTGACAACAATTATGTGAGTTAAGTATTAATATCATTCTCACAGGAGAAGGAGGGAACTGAAATTCAAACTGGCTTTTCTAAACTACCTTCTCCCTGCCTTTTACTTAGACAAAGGTGATAACCTGTATTTCAGCTTGAGGGAAGAGTTCCACTTCTATGTGAGGAGCCCATTACATGTGTACTGTCCTATGACCTATACACATCTAGCTTCTGAACTCTAAAGGGTTCTACTTAGATAAAACTGTAAAAGGTGTATCAAGAATAAGTTTCCCTGCCACTCGCCAGAAGTGGGTCTTGATCATCCACTGATGTTAATGAGGCAGATTGTCCAAATGGGCAAATGCATTTATGGTACTGTTTCAATCCTGCACTGGTTACAGGATTTAGGGGTTAAATTTCTAACAGAGCAATCAGGGGAATATATACAGTTTCCAGAAGATGTTCAGTGACGTTCATCCAGTCCCCCTTCTTGTTACAATGTCATCAGCATCTGCCTAGAGGTTCTCCATTGTCAGGATAGCCTGATCAGCATAGATGTTCCTCCTTCTGTTCTAAAAGTATATGGGTAAAGACAGTCCAAGAAGGTCTCTGTATTTCCTAGACTTAATTCCAATTGTGTGTTTTTTTAAATACTTAAGAGAGTGGAGGAGTACTAATTGCTAATTACCTAAATATTCTGAAAAGAACTGTGTATAGTCATGGATTTCCTTGTGGTCTGTTGAAAAACAGAGATGCAAATTTAAACTTGAAAATCTGCACGCAATGGCAATTCACTCAATCAGCACAAATGTGTTCAGTGGTACTCTAGTGACATTACTGTCTATTCCAAATGAGTTTCTAATCCTAAGAGCAGCAAATGCAGTTACATATAAGGCAAAGAGATAAAATATATGACCAAAAATGATTAAATAGTGATTGACACAATTGATTATACACTGCACATTGCTCAGGAAAACAAGAGAAGTGCTTTATTTTATAAAACTGGCCTCCTAGGAAAATAAGGTAGTTTGAAATTTGAACTAATTTGGATTAATTAAAACAGTGTAGGGAATTTCCCATATGATGGGAAGAATTCCCCACAGATCTTCCTAGGATAGTGCCCCCAGAGTAGCCTGATTAACTCTAAAAGGAAGAAAAGTTCAAGGTAGTTTCAAGCTCTCTTTGGTGAATGTACAGTACTGCAGAGCCACAGGCACCATCACACTCAAAAGCCCAAAGCCAGGAGAACATTGATAATAAGACACATGGGCCCAGAATGGGTCTAACACAAACTGGAGGACTTCTCCACTCATCAGAGCCAATAACAGACACATCCCACATCACTCTGAGGAAAAACTTAGTTCTTTTACAATTAATGAAGAAATATTTATTGCAATTCATTATTTTATATTTACTGACTAAACATATGATTCAACTTATTATTTTAAGAAGAAAACTATCATAAAAATTCCAAGCAACAAATCTGTTCTCCGTCTACACACAGCAACAGTTAACACATGAATTTACTGAATCCATAATCCAAACTCTCCACCAGAAAGAACTCTCCACATGATACATAATTCAAACTTTGCTTTGAGATTATTTATGCTTGAAAATAAGAAAAAAGCCTAAGCAGACAAGTAGGTAGTATGAACCTAATTAACTATATCAGCCCTTAAGAACGGAAATTGCCACTTAGTTTTAAAAGTATATTTGGCCTCTTTTGACCCTTTGGTATAATAATTTTAAACTTGTCTATACAGTTTTATATATTATATAAATGTATTATATCTTATAAATTCATATAGATATAGGTTTCAGTAATATAGGTTTACTGTATTAATTAACTTTTAATAGCTGGAGTTTTTACTCTTACATATCCAAAAAGAGTTATTTATCAATCATTCATTCATTCATTATTTCTGTTTCCTCACATTTGCATGTGTTGATGTCAGAATGTTTGTAAAATGCTAACCAAACAAAAATATTTTGTCCTCTTCACTGTGTTCACATTGTTTAGAAACCAATGTGAAAAGAAATAGATGCTATCCACACTCTATTCAATCTTTCTACCTTTAAGCATGGATATACCTATTCTGTGGTTCAAGTTTTCCTGCACACTTCACCAGACTGTCTTACTCTTGAGTGATATATTGCCTCCTGTCATGAATGACTAGCATTCCATTCTAAGTTGTTTGCATCCTTTACTCAGATCATTTTGTGATCCTTTTAATTTCTAGAATTTATAACTCTGATAATACTTATTTCTAAATTTCTTCAGGACTTCTTCAACTTACCACTCTCTAGTTACTCTCCTTGAAAATCATTTTCTGTAAAATAAAACTTAATAAGGATGATCTTTAAGTTACCTTCTATTTTGAGGTTAAAGTCCTGGCCCTTACAATCTCTCCACCCATTCTTCTGCAATAGAACCTGAACCATACATGATTGAGGTTTAATATAAGAGTCCTATCCAGGGACACACACTCTGCAGTCTCTTATTCTCTAACACTCAGCCAGTTATGGCCTTCTGTGTGCTTCGTACTCTGTTGGATAAGGAAGGTTCACTGGTGAGAGCTGGGGGATGCACTAGTATTCTCTGTACTCCCTGTTCCACTATGTTCCTTAAGCCTTACATATAAAGGTTCCACTGTAGCTATGACACCTAGGGGTGGGCCTTTCTTGGGTGTATATTATCTATGTGTGACCTGTTGTAGAACTCTGTAGTAGCTTCCATCTGTAATATAAAGCAGCTTCTTTGATGAGTTGTATACTGTACACTTGTCTGTAAATATAAGTGTATTTATATTTAGGGTATAGTAAAGATTCATATTTAGGATATAGTAAGAAATTTCATTTATCTAGAGATATGACAGAGCTATGGTTTTCTCTAGGATCTGTGACCTTTCCAGTCATGAATGTTTGGCTATAATCACAGTGCCACCCGTGAGTTCCCTCCCATTGAGAGGATTTTAAGTTCAGTTAAATAGCTATTGATTACCCCACAGAATATAGTGCCAGTATTGCACCAATAAAGGTACTTTACTATGCCAGTCCATGAACGTAGGGAAACAGAGACTGGAAGCTTGCTCATGTGAATGATGGTGTCCAGCACAAGACATGTGCCAACTCAATCAGAAAGGGCCCAGAGTCGTACAAGGGATCTGGGCAGCCCATTTCCAAGAGCCCTAGCCTGAGACCTGATTACAGGTGGGTGAAGTTTCAGTAGTAGGCTTTCCTTAAGATCTCTAGACAGGTTGACTAGACTCCAGTGAATGAACTTTAACCAAAAGACATCTGGGTAAAATTGTTGACCATTTGGGATTTAGCATGTACAGCAGAATACATGAGAACTGGTGGGGGAGTGTAAAGGTATGGATTGGGAGGGTGTCTAAATTTGATTAAGAACTGTGATATAAAATATACAATAGTTCAATAAAATATTTTTAAAGTCCTGCAATTTGGGGAAATGGAGACATGGCACAGCAGTTAACAGTACTTATTGCTCTTCCAGAGGACCTTGAGTTCACTTCCCAGCATCCACGGCAAACAGATCACAACCACCTGTAACTCCAGCTCTAGGAGATCTGGCACTCTCTTCTGGCCTCCATGGGCACACACACATAAAAATTAGTTTTTTAATTATTTTTTATTTAACTGATTTTTTTCTGAATTTTTGTGTATTTCATACAGAACATCAAAACCAATTTTAATTACTATTAATCCTCTTCTGCACTGGCACCCTTTAACAGCCCTCCCACCAAGAATTCATACACTCTGTCATTTGTGTTACAGCCCATTAGGTGATTAATGTTTCTGGACAATCCTTGGTGCATGTTCATCCGCTGAGGTCTAGTCATCCTATCCAGAGACCCTCGCTTCAAGAGGATTTGCTTTACCTCACTCAACAGTAATCAGCCACTAGTATTTCTGCAGCTAACATTGGGATCCACTGCCAGTTTCTCCAGTTCCGTGCTGGGTTTTTCTCTTCTTGAGTTTGCATAGGTCTTGTCCATGCCAACACCATTGCTATAGGTTCATAGGAGCAGGGTCCAAGAAGCTTGTAGGATTCTATTTCCCTATGGTCATGCACCTCCTCCCTGGCTCTTACAATGTTTCTACCCTCTTCCACAATGGTTCCTAAGCCCTGGATGAGTGAAGCTTAATATAGGAGTCCTGTTCAGGGACCCACACTCTGCAGACTCCTAGTCTCTATTCTTTAGCCACTTGTAACTTTTTTGGTTTCTGGCCCTATGTTGCATGAGGGAGTTTCATTAATAAGAGTTGAGAGATTCATTGGTGTCTCCTTTACCCCTTGTTCTATGTTACTTGAGCCCTAGGTATAGAGGTTGCACTATAGATGTGTGGCTTAGGCATGAGCAATTCACAGACAATGTCTGTGTGTGACCAGCTGTGGTACTCAATAGTAGTCTCTGTCTGGTGCAAAAGAAGCTTTTTGATGACTTATGACTGTATTGACTGTAAACATAAAGGATGCATATATTGCATTTAGTAAGAAGTTACATTTCTCTAGGGATATGACAGCCTGGGGGATATCTCTAAGATTTACTACTTCACTCATGTATATTTGGCTATGTTTACAGTACCACATATGAGTTTCCTCCCATTGAGTGGGCTTTAAGTTCAATAGGGTAGCTGTCGATTGTCCCCAATTAAAAGTGCCACTACTGCAGCAATGTTGTATGCTGAACCTGTCATTGATGTAGTTATTTGGTCATGAAGTGGGTGTTGGGCCATTGATAGATGTTCTCCCTTAGCAGCTTGCATAGTGCTCTCCAGAGCTATGAAAGCTAGCCTTCAGGAGAAGTGCCTTCCAAGTCAGTTCTGGCTCAGTTGCTCCAAATCCTGTGTCAGAAGTATGTCCTGTCTTCAGCAATAGAGTCTTATCTTCATCTTCTGGAAGGCAATCGAGGGTTGTGGCAATAGCCTATAAAATTTTGGAAATCTCTTGGACTACCCTGGCCAAAAAATTAAGGAAGATTTCCCCTGTCTGGCACTATTTCTGGTTATGTAGCCTTCAAAAATGTAAGTGGACTCATGGAGCAATATTGTATGTGTTATTTGTCAGGAATTCGTTAGACTGATATGACTCTCTAGGGTTAGGCACTCTCCTCTCCCTCTCCCTATCAAGCCCGTCCTCCATGCCTTTCCCATTAAAAGTGTCCCCATTTGCCCATATCTCCCTAAATAATACCAGTTTCCTATGCCCCCCTCCCCCTCCCATTTTATCCATTTCTCACTTAGTAACACCTGTTTCCTACTGTTTTTCTCTCTCAGATTCTTTCTTTCCCTTTACCTACCTGGTTCCTTTCCACTTTCCTGGTTCCTGAGGTTACATCAGGATACATACTTACATATAAGGATTTGATGTGAGAATCCACTAATGAGGGATAATATACGTCATTTGTTTTTCTGAGTCTGTATTGCTTCACTTAGCCTAACACTTTCTAGTTCCATCCATTTACCTACAAATGTCATGATTTTGTCTTTCTTTACAGCTGAGTGGAACTCCAGGGTGTAAATGTACCATGTTTTTATCATACACTCATCAATTGATGAACATTTAGATTGCTTCCATCTATTAACTGTTGTGAAAAGAGCAGTCACAACCATGTGGGTACAAGTATCTTTGCAATAGGATGAGTCCTTTGAATGTATACCAAGGAGTGGTATAACCAGGTCAATTGGCAGGTTTGCTTTTAGTTTTTTAAGAGTTCTCCATACTGCTTTCCATAGGGGTTTCAGGAGTTTACAATCCATCCATCAGTGAATGAGCTTTCCTCTTTCCCTACACTCTCTCCAGAATTTGGTGTCATTTGTTCTCTTCCTCTTAGCCAGTCTAACTAGGATAAGATGAAATCTTAAAGTGGTTTTAAATTGCATTTCCCTAATTACTAAGGATGTTGAACACGTTTTGAGATATTTCTCAGCCATTTTTATTTCTTCTTTTGAGAGCTCTCTGCTCAGATCCTTAGCCCATCTTTTAATTGGGTTACTTGTTTTCTTGATTCTTTTTTTTTTCTTGAGTTCTTTATATATTCTGAATGTTAAACCTCTGTCAGATGCATCCCACTCTGTGGGTTTTCACTTCACTTCCTTGGTTGTTTCTTCTTCTGTACAGAAGCTTTTAGTTTAATGAGGTTCCACTGGTTGATTATTGATCAAAATCTTGAGTAGATTATGCCCCATTTAGAAAGTTCATTCCTACACCTATATCTTACAGGTAACTGTCTATGTTTTCTTCTAATAGCTTCAGAGCTTCAGGTTTCACACTGAGATCTTTGATCTATTTGGAGCTGACTTAAGTGCAAGGTGGAAGATACAGGTCTAGATTCATTCTTCTGTGGGTGGAGATTCAGTTTTGCCGCACCATCTGCTGAAGAGGCTATTTTCCCTCCAGTCACTGTTCTTGGCCACTTTGTCACATATCAGGTGACTGAAGAAGTTCCATTGATCTATAAGTCTATTTTTGTGCCAGTTCCACACTGTTATTATGACTATAGCTCTGTTATATAGTGTGAAATCTGGTATAGTAATTCCCCTGGGAATTGCTCTTTATGCTTAGGGCTGCTTTAACTATCCAGGGTCTTTTGGGCTTCCATATGAATTTTAGGATTTTCTTCCTAATTCATTGAAGAATGTCATGGGGATTTTAAACAGGATTGCATTGAATCTATAAATGGCTTTTGGTAGTATGTTCATTTCCATGATATTGATTTTTCCAAATCATAACCATGGGAGGTCCTTCCATCTTCTCCTGTCCTCCTCAATCTGTTTCTTTAAAGATCTAAAATTTTCGTTGTAGAGATCTTTAATGTCTTTGGTCAGGTTTATTCCGAGATATTTTTTGAGGCTATTGTGAATGCACAATAAGAAAGAATTGCACTCTTTCTCCAATTACTTGTTATTGGCATATGGAAATGTTACTGATTTTTGAAAAATCATTTTTATAACCTGCAACTTTACTGAAAGTGTTAATAATTTCCTGGAGTTCTGTGGTGGAATTTGTGACATCTCTTAAGTATAATATATCATATGCAAAAAGGGACAATTTGACCTCTTCTTTTCCAATTAGTACTCCTTTAACTTCCTTCTCTTGTTTTATTGTTGTAACAAGGGTTTCAAGCACTATGCTAAAAAGAAGTGGAGACAGTAGACAGCTTTGTTGGGTTCCTGATTTTAAGGGTGATGCTACCAATTTTTCTCCATTTAGAACGATGTTATCTGTGGGTTTGTTGTATACAGCTTTAATTACATTGAGGTGTTTTGCCTCCAGTCCAGTTCCCTCTAGGACTTTTAATATAAATGCATGTTGAATTGTATCAAATGCCTTTCTTGCATCTATTGAGTTGACAATGTGATTTTTGTCTTTGAGTCCATTTATGTTTTATGATATTTATTGACTTACATATAGTGAACTATTTCTGCTTCTCTGGAATAAAACCAACTTGATCATGATGGCTGATGTTTTTGATATAGTGGTTTTCAAGTATTTTGTTGAGAACTTTTGCATCTATATTCATTAAGGTTAAAGGTCTATAGTATTTTTGTTGTTGTTATTGTTGTATATTTCTGTAGAATATATCCTGTAGCAGTGTCAGGAGCTTCAGATGATCCCAAAGTGGAGGGATGGGAACAGCACAATTTGGGAAGCTCACTGCTCTGGGGAGGCCAGTTTCACTCACTCTCAGGCAGTCTGGAAATGTCTGGACACCTGGTAGAGGACTGCCAAGTTTAATATTTTTTAATTCTGTAATAATTCCACTCCCACCAAATCCATAAACAGTTGTGAAAATAGTTCTCAAAATTATATAATGGAAAGAGTGTTCTTGAGAAACAGAAAAGAGAGAGGTATAATAGAAAATTTTCATGTTTGACAACATTTCTGTTCATCTCTATCCTGTGTGATGTAGGTACAGAAATGCAAGTATGATCTGTTTAGATATTTATATTAGCATTTATTGAATTGTTGACTTTAGTTCACTGGTTTCAAAGAATTGTGGAATTTTAAGTATTCTGATCTAAAACATATATAAAGGTTATGAATGGATCTGTATATGAATAGTCTTATTCATTATTTTTATGTATGAGTCTGCATGTAGGCAGGTGTACCTGTGTCATGTAATCTTCACAGTGGTCAAAAGAAGGTATCAGATCCCTTGTTAGCCATCATGTGGGTGCTGGGAATTGAACATGAATCCTCTGAAAAGCAGCCAGTGCTCTTAACCACTTAGTCAACTTTCCAGCCCTTGTACAGATTTTCCTATGAAGTAGTAATACTCTCACACTGAAAGGGTCATAGAGAAATCAGTAGCTGGCATAACTGTCAGACTGAGTGACAGGCACTTTGCACTGAACCTTCTTGCCAGCACACTCTATTTTTTTCTTCTTCTTCTTTTTTTTCAGTCGTTTTGAGACAGGTTCTCCCTATAGCCCTAGTTGGCCTGGAACTCTCTATGTATACCAAGCTGGCATCAACTGCACAGAGTTCCACTTTCTTCTGCTTCCTGGATGTTAGGGCTAAAGGCATGTACCACCACGCTTGGCTACTTTATCTTATTTTTAATCATACTGATTTCAGTGAAAGTGAAATGGAAAAATCTAAATTTCATTGTTTGTAACATCAGAGATTACACAAAATGTGCAAATAAAATTTCAGTACAGTAACCTTGGCATAGGGACCTCTTACAAAATGGGGATCAGTGCTTTTCAGAGCTTGTCCAAGCGAAGGCTTTAAAACTTTCTGTCTAAAAGAAACATCAGATAAATGATCACTGCACTGAATGAATTTTTGGATATGAAGAATTTATAGTCTTATGCCATGTGCCCAAATCAGCCCTAAAAGAGTAGTAGCAGCTGCATTAACAGAATCAGTGATAATACTCGAATTTTTAATTTAAGGATCAGAGTAACAGCAAAGAGATCGTTCATCAGCATCCCTATCTTTCAGCTGAGAAGTGGCTGACCAGGGACTTCAATTTAAGATCATAAAAATCCCCACACATGGCTCCTTCTTATATCTAATGCTCTCCTTCAGTACTGTTAAGGAGACACTAGAGAGGAGATAAGACTCTTCCCTGTATTCCTTGTAAGGAGACACAACATCAACATCAACACATAGATCAACAATCGAGACATAGCATGGTGTAAGTGTTTACTAATATTCATAGTTACCATTAGGTTTGATGAATTAGTAAATTATTATGAGGGAAAAAATTTATAAAGAGCCCTTAGAAGAACTGAAATTTTATGTTAATCTACAAAATAAATTAAGGAAGATCATATTAAGAGTTCCATTCATGACTGAAATGGAATAGTGTGATTATATCAGAGAGAAGTTGGGACAGAACAGAAAATGAGGCAAGGAGTACCTTCCTCATCATAGTGGAAAGAACAAGCAGCTACTTTGGAGTATCACAAAAAGATGAACTTTGTACCAGACACTGAACTGGAGCATCACAGCATGTTGCTTTCAGAGGGTGAGAAGTACAGCATATAACTATCTGAAATAATAGAGATTAGGTGGTAGTACGTGAAATTCCACTCTAGGTGTAAGGTTGGGCAAAATTTATTAATTGAAAACACAATAGAGAAAAGTGAAAGGGATGGAAAAACTTTCACCTCATCGGGCATGGTGGTGCACACCTTCAGTCTCAGCACTCAGGAAACAGAGGCAGGTGGATCTCTCTGAGATCAAGCCACCCTGGTGTAGAAAGTGAGTTCTAAGTCAGCTGGAGCTACAGGGAGACAATGTCACAAAGAGACTCCAAAAAACTTTTTTTCACACAATATAAGAAATAATCATTTAAGAACACAGGACGGAAAGTATCAAAGAGACCTCTTAAATTTTAGTCCTGGCCAAGAAGACAGGAACAAGAAGAAACCTATAAGAAAAGAATTCCCAAAAGTTTACTACAAAGTGTTACAGGAAGAATAAGAAAGGAGTTCAACAAGTTGTTCTAGTAATTACTCCGCCCGCTCTTAGGGGTTTCACCATCATACACCTGGGGCTTGTGGGCAACTGAATTCCAAACAATTCCTCTGAGTGTGTAATGGGTGAAGATGAGGCCTTCCTTGCTGATGTAATAACTCTCTGCTTGTAGGCAAGACCAAAAACGGATGCAACTCCCAGAAGGCAAACAGCAGTAAGAACCTGATTGGGAGCAGTGAAAACACATCAGAGGTCGTTAGAAGGGAGAGGTATCACCATTCTGCAGTAAATGCCAACATATACAAGCCCAGTGACAGCAATATTTCTCCTGTGTTTACATAATTCAGAGAGTGCACTTCTACAAGTAATCCTTACAGTCCACTGTGCACCCCGCAGGACTGCAGACTCTGCCTTGAAAACGTTACTCTGCAATAACAGGCAACACGGAAGGACAAGTGTAGAAGAAAGCTTGAATTGAGCCTGTCGATCTTGCTTTTGCATATGAGGCAAGGTCAACATGGGATGGCCCAATCAGCAATGACATTTCGAGACAGAGTGTGACTATTTTCTATATTAAAGTCAGCTTTCTTACAAAGGGGAGAAGAAGCCACTGTGTGTGAGAGAGAAGATGGCCGTGAAGACCGAGTATCTTAACCAGACCATGGTGAGCCAGTTCTTCCTTGAGGGTCTGATGTACACGGCAGAACACCCTAGCTTCTTCTTCCTCCTCTTTCTCCTCATCTACAGCATCACTGTGTCTGGCAATCTCCTTATTCTGTTTACTGTAGGCTCTGACTCTCATCTCCGTTCCCCCATGTACCACTTCCTGGGCCACCTCTCCTTCCTGGATGCATGTCTCTCTACAGTGACGGTGCCCAAGGTCATGGCAGGCCTGCTGACTTCCGATGGGAAGGTGATCTCCTTCCAGGCCTGCGCTGTACAGCTTTACTGCTTCCACTTCCTGGCCAGCACAGAGTGCTTCCTGTACACAGTCATGGCCTATGACCGCTACCTGGCTATCTGTCAACCCCTGCACTACCCAGTGGCCATGAGCAAGCTGGTGTGCTCAGGACTGGCTGTAAGCACTTGGGCCATTGGTGCCATGCACTCTGCAATCCATACCACCCTCACCTTCCACCTACTCTACTGTGGGCCCCAGCACATCGCCTACTTCTGTGACATCCCCCCTGTGCTGAAGCTTGCCTGTGCAGACACCACCATCAATGAGCTTGTGATGCTTGTCAACATTGGCGTGGTGGCTGCAGGGTGCCTGATCCTCATTGTCGCTTCCTATGTCTTCATTGTGGCTGCAGTGTTGCGCATTCGCACTGCGGCGGGCAGGAGACGGGCGTTCTCCACTTGCAGCGCCCACCTCACAGTGGTGCTCCTATACTACGTGCCCCCAGTCTGCATCTACTTGCAGCCAAACTCTACTGGAGCAGGAGCTGGGGCCCCTGCTGTCTTCTACACCATAGTCACCCCTATGCTCAACCCTTTCATTTACACACTACGGAACAAAGAGGTGAAGCGGGCTCTGAGAAGGCTGGTGTGCAGAGATTCCCAAGAGTCTCCAGCAGGCAGCCCACCCCACTAACTCAAGGCCGTCATTCTTTACCTTGGTTGCTAGGAAGACAACTACACAAGTCCTCTTTTAAGTAGGAAAATGTGTCCAAGAAGAAACCAAAACAACCCAGTGTCAACTGAGCCATGTACCTGGCTCTTTGGCCAAGCTGTATGCCTCTTTGGCTCTGTCTCAAACTTGTAAATAAAGTGCAAAACTAGGGCGGGTGCCTGTTTATGGTATCTCCAACACTCAAGTTCAGTGGTATGTAAAAAGTTCTTCAAATTCTTCTTTATTTTAGTACTGTTATAGAGTGATTTTATTGAATATATATCTATAATGATTCTGAAAGCAAAAGCGTAAAGTACAAATAATAAGATCAATCATTAAACATTTATCCCCTGCCTTAAAAGAAGAGACCCATTTTTATCATAATTATGATAAAAATGCAACTTTAAGGAGACTACTGGCTTACCCAACATCACACAGAATATCACTGTCTTATTTTTTCCCACTCCAGATAGTAGATATCAAAGACCATACTCACAGTAGAGATAACAAATGTGGGTTTGGGCATCATTTAGACCTACTCATACAATAAGTCCTGATTTCTCGAGTCATTAGACAAAATTTTGTACAAATTTTATTTCTGCTTTTTTTTAAGTAAAATTTAAAAAAATAGCTACATTGTAGGGTTTTACAAGAATTCAAATAAGATTACTGACAAAGTTGTTATATCTTTACTTCATAACAATGAAAAAAACAGACTTCTAGAAGCTGGAGTGACAGTATGCCAAGATTCTACTTAAAGCAACTTGCCATATACTGGGAAGCATTATGGTGAGTTCCAAAGAGAGTGATCGGCCTTAATCTATAGAAGAAAATATACCTCGACGCTAAGCAAAGTAAGTTACGCACACAGTACCTTCTCTTTATTACACTCCTCTTCGGTAGGAATACTCTCATCCTAAGACACCATTTTTAAATAATAAGTCATAGGGCAAATTAGAGAAAACAGATGAAGGTAAATTATGTGATGGAAGACCATCAGCTCTCCAAGAGTCCTCCAAGCCTTCATTACCAAATTAAGACTACTGAGACATGCAGTCTCATGAACTGAGCAACACACGGATTGTCTTAATCTCCAGCATGAGTCAATAATTCTTGTACTACCCAGAACATGTAGTGTATGCCAATTTAAAATTTAACAAATATGTTTTTAATATATTAATTCTGTGGGTTCTGTTCCTCTGGAGAACCCTCACTAATACAGTAACAACATTCTTACTTGATTTACATTTCCTCAAAACAATGGATGTCTTTTTTTTCATATTAATACTCATAAAGAGTATATTTCAATGAACATTTTTATTTTTATGTACTATTGCTGATGGGGTAACCATGACCTACAGAGGAAAAGTAGTTTTCTCAAAACCATGCACATAAAAATAGCTGCAGCAGGTTTGAAGAGATGACTCAGTGGTTAAGAACATTAACTCTTCTTGCAGAGGACCCAGGTTCAATTCCCAGTGCCCACATGACAGCTAAAAACTGTCCCTAAATCCAGTACCAGGGGATCTGATGCCTTCTTCTGACCTCCATGGGCATTACATGATACAGATGCACTTACATACATGCAGGCAATACACTTACACACATAAAAATAAATAAAATATTTTAAAATAATAGCTTCAACTACAATTTCAGCTCAAGTTTATATATATTTCAAAGAACACACATTCCCATTATGTGATGGCATCTTGAACATAATCAAACCCTTCCCCTACTGTTTAGAGAATTAGTAGAGGACTCAAAACTTTTTTGGATTTTGAGGTCAGGATTCCTTGGCCTTTGAACTCTGTCTAGTTCTCTGTGAATGTGGTATCTGAACCCAACACTCCTGGAAGGGAAAGTATACAGAAAACATAAAATCAGAGACAGAGATCAGTTAGGACACAGCATCCAAAGAGAATTCACAACTATTCTCCTTGTTCTAGCGTCTCACAGCTACTGATAAGCCATAGGAGAATGAATGTAGCTCAGGCGAACTAACTCATCATTCCCACGAGCACTGTCTTCACACACAGATCCAACAGAATGGGAGACAGTCCCAGCATAAGCCATGGTGTGCTCCTTCTCTGTTCCTCAGCCTCATGATAGTTGACTCCTAGAAATAAAAGAACAACTTGTAGGCTATGGTAGCACAATTTCGATCTTAGTTTGTTTTCCTTTCACCTTTTGCCTTAACACTTTTATGTCTGCATGTCCAGTAATAATCCTCAGTCTCTCAAGTCCCACTCTTCACCCGTCAGCTGGTCCATGGCATCGATTTATCGTAAGCCTTTATGATTAGACTGACAGATATCATCCCTTAAATTATTGAACGTGTCATGATCATATTGAGATTGCAAGAACTGGAACAACCCTTATACTCTGTCAGTGTACCAAATTAATGTATTGAGCAAAATATGAACTCAGTAAAACACAGATTCAGTCATGTATTCAAGATTTAGAAGTGAACAAGGCACAAAAAATCATTCTTCACAGTGAACTATCAGTGAGGAATGTTTGTTTTACAGTTATTTGGGGAAAGGGAAATTATTAATCTTGATTTTGTCCTTTCAAATATTTGTATTTTGTGTTTGATCATGAGATTTAGGAAATGTGTTATAATGAATTAAGATAAGTAGATTAACTTAAAATTTGAAGTTAAAAGAGAGCTTGAGAATTAATTTGCATTAATCAAAAGGAAAAAGACTACTGGACTAAAGGAAGATAATCATTCTTAGAATAGTCGTTTTCCCAGTCTCCCTGCAACTAATATTCTGTTTTTTAATTTTTATTTTTACACATATGAGTGTTTTGCCTACATGGATATAAATCACCACATGCATGTACTGCCCATAGATGTCAACAGAGGGTTAGGCTGTTAGTCACCATGTGACAGCTGGGAGCCGAATGCAGGTCCTCTGCAAGAGCAGCTGATACTCTTAAATGCTGAGCCATCTTACCAGCCCATAAGCTGCTATTTCTGCATGATAATTATCTTTCAAATAGATAGAAACTAAAAGAATCATTTCTTAGCCTAATTTTCAGGAAAATATTTGCTATAAGAGTAATGAAACATTCTTAGTACTGACTACCCTAAGTTTAATAAAATTGTAAATGTAAGACTGATGTTAGCCTTAAAACAAAACTAATATTGTTACATATCATCCAAAGGAGGAAACTAAAATGTGAAATTCATGAATCTATTTACCTTTAAGATATTTTACTTATTTTTATTTTATATGTATGAGTGTATTGCCTACATGTATGTAAATGTACCTGTGTCACGTAGTGTCCATGGAGGTCAGAAAAGGGCGTTGGATTCTCTGGAAGTGGAGTTATGGACAGTTGCTAGGCTCCATGTGGGTGCTTGAAATAAAACCCTGGTCCTCTCAAAAAGCAGCCAGTGTTCTTAACCACTGAGTCATCTCTCCAGCCCTGCCATTTACTTTTTAAAGTGAAATTAAATTAAGTGAAGAACATATGAGCACAAGGGCACATAAAAACCACATCAGAACAATCTGGCCTACTAAATTTGAAATCTGAGATATACATACTACAATCTAAAAATCCAGAGAAGTCAGACAACTAGTAAACAGCCATGAAGTGAGGGGAAAGGCTTCCTGGAAGGGGTGGTGGAATGTGGTGATCTGAAAGGGGAAAAGGAGAAAATAAAGTATGAAGGGTTAGATGAGGTGGAGAATGGGAAGGCAGGGCAGAGGAGGGAGTTTGGGGAAGGATAACCAGCAATAAAGACCTTTACAAAAAGCCATTTGGTAACCTACCACTATAAAAGCTTCTTAAAGTATCTACATATATATTATAAAAGGACTAAAAGGAACCAACTCATAACATGGAGACATTGCCCCTACACCACTGACTAGCAAAACAAATACAGAGTGCCAAGAATGGACTCCATCTCTTGAAGCTGTTGATCAGGAGTGCCATAGACCCTCAAACAGTACTGGCAATTTCCTCTGCCCTTGGTTTCCCATCAAAACTTCATGGTAAGACTTTATTGCTAAAACATTACATATATGAGCTGTAGAAGAAACAAGGAGAAATCAAGCTTATGCTGACTTCAAAACATCATCTCTACTGGCTAGTGTTAATAGTGCTAAAATATGCTATTCATGGTAGTTGATGAGAGTAACCAAGCACTTCTAATTGAATTTAAGGATAGTTTCATGGGATACAGCTCATATCTGATATTAATATCAAGCCTAGGAACTTGAGGCTAGACAGGTCACAGGCATAAGGGAGAGCCTAATATTAGTTTTCTGCTAAATAAATATGGGATTAAACTGATTTCTAATGACTTATTCTTATACCCATAAATTAATTCCTTTGTCAAATTTCACCAAAGAAATTTCCTTATACAGCAGATGGTGAGTAACACAGAAACTGGCCAATGTGCAGAGAGGCTACAGAATACTTATTCCTGAATAGGACACCAATATCAAACTTCTGCCTCCCAGTGCTCAGGGATTATTGCAGAAGAGGTGATTGAAAGGTTGTAAGAACCAGAAGTGGTGAACAACCACAAGGAAACAGTTTCCCAGACAGCTGGTCAATTAGTCATGAATTCACCAGCAATGATGACAGCATGAAGTCTCATGCAAGCTCAAACCAAAGAAATATCCAGCCTAGATATGAGGAAATGGATAAGAAACCACAACCCATTAGAAAACTCATTAGAATTCATATATATGTATGTGTGTGTGTATATATATATATATATACATATATATATATATACATATATATATATATATATATAATAGAGTACATTAAATTGAGCAGGTGTCAATAAGGGGAAGGTGCAGATAGGGGAGAGAATCCAAATATGATCAAAATATATTATATAAAAATCATAAAAATGCAATAAAACAAAAATAAATAAAAGAGGAGCTCAAGTCTCAGTGGGCTTATCTATGTTATAATCAAGCTAAGATTAGGTTAACCTTTTGGCTCCAGCAATAGGTAGAAGACTATGTCCATACTGTTAAGGTCATTCTTACAGTGATGCTTATATCGGGGCTTGCTAGCCTCCCCTCTCTTTCTCTGGAAGAAGAGAAGAGTTGAATCTTCTAAGGTTAAATGAATTCTTCTTGAGTAAAGCAAGGCAAAATCTCTAGTGTAAATAAATGTTCCTGGGAGGAAGCTTATAGTAGTGTTCGTTTCTGTCATGTCTCACCACTCACTCGGGGTGGCCCAAGTGGTTGGGGGTGAATAGATACAAAGTCAAGCCACAGACTCCAGGAGTTGGACGGGAAGCAGCCCAAGCACGTGGCACGGCAAACTCGTTTGTTGAATAGGTACACAAGCTCTTATAGGTCTGGATAGCCAATGATCTTATGGGGTGGGGTCTCAAATACAGCCAAGAGTAAGTTTGTCTCCAGGTAGGCGGGTTCTTTCCAGGTGCTGGTCTCACAATTAACCAGAGCAGAACGTCACACCCACAGGAGCCATTCCTCCATTCCTCCCAGCCGGTGGCCTTAGGCTAGACCCATCTTACATTATGCCCAACAGAAGCTGAAGTGTATCTCTGAGCTCACATCTCCTTCCTACACCTCCAGCATCTGCACAGTTCTGAAATGCAACCATTTTGAATGCTAAACAAACCCATCAGACAGCAATGTTACCAGCAGCCTCTTGCTGTTTTTTTGGTCATAGAATTATTTATATATTTTACCATTTTTAAGTTTTTTTTATTTATTTTTGAGAATTGCATACATGTATACAATGAAATAGGATTACATCTACCCTCCAGTTCGCTCCAGTTTCCCCAATAGAACTTCATGTCTTTTTATCATTTACATTTGAAGATCTGTCTTCTAACTTTAGTTCCAATAAAATTTAGTTCCTTACAAAAATGTTCATGTCTTGAAATTTCAATGAGTGTTATTTTTGATTCAAAAAAAATCAAATAAGGAACAATTGCTCTATCAGTAAAAATACTGTTAATATATTTTATTAGCTGCTCATCAAAATTGATATTAATATATTTGGCATTAAATGAACTTAAACTGTATTTAATTTTATTTTTCTCAATTTTGGATTGGACGTTTAAATACTTCATATTTCTATCTCTTAGAGAAAACAACTTTATACTTTTAAAAATATTGTATTTTATTTTTATTTTTTATGTGCATAAGTGTTAGGCCTGCATGTATGTAAGTGCACCCATGTTGTGTAGTGCCCAGCCCACAGAGGTCAGAAGAAGGCATGAGATCCCCTAGAACTGGAGTTATGGATAGTTGTTTGCCATCATGTGGGTGCTGGGAATAGAGCCTGGGTCCTCTGCAAGAACAGTCAGTATCTTAACTTCTGGCTCATCCCTCCAGCTCCGCAACTTTATATTTCTAAAATATGATACCCATTAAGAATCAATCATTCTATTTCCTTTAGATAAATGATTTCTACCCTTTTTTTAGGTCCTTTTGAGACAGGGTCTCCCTAGTTCCAGCAGGCCTGAAACTCACCGTGTAGAGCAGACTGGCCTTGACCTCATGTGCACCACACCAAGTTTGATGTCTATTTTCTCATAGTCAATTAATAAATATAAAATGGGACTGGAGAGATGGCTCAGCAATTAAGAGCATTGATTGCTCTTGCAGAGGACCCAGAATTGATTCCCATCATCCACCTGGCAGGAGCTAATAACCATCCATAAGTCTAGATCCAGGAGACTCAACACCATCTTCTGACCTCCACAAGATTGCACAAAACAACTGCACTTATACACATGTAGGTAATATACTCATAAACATAAAAATAAAAATAAATATTTAAATATAAAATAATGAAGGAATAAATTATTTATTTAAAAATTTTGTTTACAGATTAAAAACTCTAATCATTGCTTTGTGAATTCTTTCCTAAGACTTTGAGATTTACTACATTTAAAAAATTAAAGATGTATCTATTTTTACTTTACATGTATGTGTGTGTTCCTGAGTGTATATGTGTGTAGTATGTACATAAAGGTACCCATAGAGGCTAGAAGAGGGTATTAGCACTCCTGAAACTGGAGTTGCAGGCAGTTGTAAGCTCCCAGTTGGGGGTGCTGGTGATGGACCTGGGTTCTCAGCAAGAGCAGACAATGCTCTATATGCTGAGCCATCTCTCCAGCCTCTAAACAAGTTGTGATAGGTCAGATTAGGCTTTTCACATTTTAGGAATCTAAGTCACACAGTTCTGAAAGTACTCTTCTGCAGCTTTGAAAGGTGAACACAGTTTGGTGGGGATATCACAGGCAAGGGGACAGATATCCAACAAAAATGTGCTGTTTCTCAAGTTTATCACTCTGCCACCAATAACTCTGCTTATCTGGGGAGCTGTCAAAAGCCAAGATCTACATCCCAGATGGGACTGCAGCACCAGCCTTTCAGTTGGCAGCAGAACGCACTAATCAGCTAAGCCAGAGAGAGGTACTGAGGTTCGTTTATGGTCTAATCCTTCAAGAGGACAATTTCTCCTCTTCTGGGAATGACTGGATAGCCATAAATTCTTTCTTTAACTGAAATCTAATTCTTCCAAAGTTTGACAGTCATGGATTCTGTTTCATCTTTTTCTGTTTCTTACATTTATTTTGGCATTGTAGGCTCTTAAGGCAAAAAATTAAAAAAAAGAAAAAAGAAAATGTTTTCTATGAATGTATTACTGATTTAGAAACAGAGGAGGGTTTTTCTCTCATGTTTGGAGACAGAAAGTCAAAGCTCAAATAATTGCAGACTTCTTTATTCATGAGGCTGACCTTTGGCTTACACGAGGCTGTTTGCTCATCTTCACGGGGTTATGATACTGGATCCTGATCAGAGGCTGGACCCTGACCAGAGGCTGGACCTGACCAGAGGCTGAATCATGGGTTGTTTACTGACTAGATTTGACAATACCTCCCATTTGAGAATAAATTAAAAGCTAAATAGAAAGGGCAAATGAGTTTATTCAAAGTTTGGCCAAACGAGGAAGACAGTTAATCTGCCTTTTGGGAAGCCACAGAAGCATTTAAATTTATAGAATGGGTCACTTCTGTTAAACAAAACCCTTGAAATATGTCCATAGATTCTGCCAGGCTATGGTCATAAGTCAGATCAGAAAGCTGTGTAGCAAATCTCTTTCTGAGAACAGCGCCCTCATGACAGTAGGGGCTGGCTAGGGCTGAGAGTGTATTGGGCTTATGTTGCCACCTTGAGAGGACTGACTATAGGAAGTTGGGAAAAAACTTAGGAATAGCTTCGCAGGACAAAGGTTGGGAAGGAGGGTTAGAAGAGGGTGATTTTAAGGTTTCTTTAAAATCCTCCTTTTAAGGGAGCCTGGGCCTATTTTTTCTCATATACATACCTCTGCTTTCTTCGCATGTGTGCATTATATGAGTATGAACACACATGGACCATAGCTTGAATGTGGAGGTCAGAGAGCAATCTCAGGTTGTCACATTCTACCTGGCTTGAGACAGATCTCTTTCGGCTGACAGCTGTTACATCACTGGCCGCCCAGCCTCCAGGGATTCTTTTGTCTCTGCCTTTCATCTGGCCACAGGAGCACTAGGACCACAGATGCATGTAGCTTCTGGGAATTCACACTCAGGTCCTCTCACTTGCCCAGCCAGCACCGAACCTGCTGAGCCATCTTCACAGCCCTCACTTTCTCTACACTTAAAGGGACACTAGTCAGATTGAATGAGAACTCATGCTAAAATTCTCATTTTATCTTGTCACATCCCCAGAGGCCTGTCTCTAAATCCTGTCATATGATGGTGCATTTTATATATTATACATGAAAACACTAAGAGAATATAATTTAGAAAAATTGAAGGATCTTGAGCCAAAACCAGACCATATGGTTCAAAGTAGTCCTTCCACTTTTAGATAGTTGTACTTATAAAATAAAAAGACAAGATCAAAGGTATTTCCATCAATCTTGTGTTCCTATTTCAGTTGATAAATCCCCAACTCATCTCTAGGATATAAAATTAACAAAGAACTGGATGTGGTGGCATGTGCCTTTAAGCCCAGCACTCAGGTGGCAGAAGCAGGCAGAGCCCCGTGAGATGGAGAGCATCCTGGCCCACACAGTGAATTTCAAGCTACCTGGGGGCTGCATGGAAATTCAAAAGAACAAATAAAAAGTTTATTTACTTAGCAAAAGAATCATTACTCCTCCTGCAGGACATGGCAATTTGATGTTTCTTAAAGCACATTGCTTCATTTAGCTACAAACTGCTCCTAAAATTTCCAGGATTTATTATAGATGAACATAGAAAGGGTTCAAAACATGGGAGGAAGGCTGTAATCCTGGCTACTCTGGATGCCAAAGGATTGTTTGGTCCCAGGAGATCAGGTTACTTTGAGTAATAGCATGAACCTGACTGAAAAAATTAAGGTAAGGAGGATCTGGGTCTTTTGTATAACTAGTGTCCCTTGGACTTTTACTGTGTTTTAGACTCATTCAGAGGCTAGGGATGTGTCACAGTGCTAGGACACTATCTACCATGTACAAAGTTTTGGCTTCAATCCCAACACCACAAGCCATCATTAAATGCATGTACTACTCTTTAAAAGGTTCAAATGAACCTCACTCCCCAATTCTTTTCTTCCATTCCACATACATGGTTACCTTTCTTCTTGTACACCAGAGTTCCAAACATCTGTTTCCAGTCCCTCATAACCATCAAGATTATTCCTGCCTCTGAGATTCTGCCCTGTATGAAATGTTCTGCAGGTATGTCATATCAGTGAATTGTGCTTGCATAACCCTCCTCAGAAAAACCCTTTCTGATCAACTAACCAAAATTAAACAGAGTTATTTTCTATATCATCTCGATAATGGAAGAAATGCTATGGCACTACTCTGCTATATTCATACATATTATTTAAATATTCCTAATCCATTTGGTTTTCTGGTTCAACTGGACCAGATCTCTACTTACTGTGGTCAGTTAGCCTTTGGAGACAGAAACAGTGTCTCCTTTACCACTATATCTTTGATTTTTATAATCAGAGTGGATCAGAATAGATGCTCACTTTACGTATTAAGTAAATACATCACTTGTATCATTTGAACTTCTGAAACAATAAGAAGAATAAAAATAATAATGATGGGAAAATGCAGAGTACTAATGAATTAAGAGGATCAAATTTCTGCTACAAATAATCAATAAACATTTGTAGTTAAACTTCTTCCCCATCCAGACTTGGTGTATCCTCACAGTCCTGTCCCCACATCTAAGAGGCTACTCTAAATAGTTATCCCAGTGTCCAGTACCTGGGGGACTAGAGGCAGAGGAAAATCTTTGACCTTTTTGTAACATTTTCCCAAGAATGAAGTGAAGGAACCAGAGGCTAAAAGAAGAACACACTCACATACTTAGACCCTTTTCAGAAAGGAGGGATCCCCCCTCAACAAAATATTGCATGATGCTTAGTAGAGATGTCCTCAGTGAATATGTAAATAGAAGAACTAAAGTCAGTTATCACTATGACACTATATAAGAATTCTAAAAAAATCTGATTCATAAATCACACAGTGTTATCACTGTTGGATTTCAGGCTTCTTTTACTTCTTAAAATCTAATAATGTCTGGAAAAAAATCTAGAACATGAATTGTGTCCCTGTGCTCTCTGATAGAACTCCATGATCCTCTCTAATTTCTGTTGTCTGTGCTTAAGAAATTATTTTTGTAATTCATTTAATTTTTTCCATTTTTAAACCATTTGCATATGATTAATTTGCAATGATTAATTATACCCTTAGGCATCATGCTGGGCCCATATTATGACTTATCATTTAGAACCAATACACATTCTATTTAAGTGAGCAACCTTTTCTTCAAAGTCTTACTCAGCGCCAATTTAACATCTTTGTTCCTCAAACTATAGATGAAGGGATTCATCATGGGAACCATAACAGTATAAAAGACTGTGGATATTTTATCTTGATCTGCAGACCCAGCAGGAGAGGACTTAAAATATATGAATGATGATGATCCAAAGAACAGAGAAACAGCAATCATATGGGAGCTGCAGGTGCTGAGGGCCTTGGACCTGCCCTTTGTAGAATGGATGCGAAAGATGTTGCAGAGGATGAAGGTGTAAGAGATAAAGATGGTGAGGCTGGGCACTATCACACTGACACCCACCACAATGAAAACCACCAGCTCGTTGATGGAGGTGCTTGTGCAGGAGAGCTTCAGGAGAGGCGGTATGTCACACATGTAGTGATCGATGATGTTCCCATCACAGAAGCTGAGTCTCAGTATGCAAATAGTGTGGGCGATGGCACCCACAAAACCCATTACATACCCACCCACCATCAGCACAAAGCAGACCTGGGGGGACATTGAGACCTTGTAAAGCAGTGGCTTACAGATGGCCACATATCTATCATAGGCCATTGCTGTCAAAATACAACATTCATCAATCACAAAGAAGGCAAAGAAAAAGAGCTGAGTCATGCACTCAGCATGGGAGATGAGGTTCTGTGTCAGAAAACTCACCAGCATTCTGGGGGTTATGACGGAGGAGTAGCAGAGATCTGTGAAGGAAAGGTTGAAGAGAAAGTAGTACATGGGAGTGTGCAGGTGAGGATTCAGAACAATCAGAGCAATCAAGCCCAGGTTCCCCAGCATGGAGATCACATAGATCCCCAAGAAGAGGAAGAAGAGAGGCAGCTGGAGCTCTGGCTGCTGTGTTAAGCCCAGCAGGATAAACTCCTTCACTGTGGAGTCATTGTCTGAAGCCATCTTCCCAAGGTGATTCTGTGAAGAGAGAAATTGAAACATTAAGATGAGATCCCCGTTTCCTCCAGTATGATGAGAATGAGAACAAGATTTCACAGCTGATCTCTAGATCTACCTTTCAGACCCTTGTGCTATTTTCCATCGTACATAACTATGTATATGTATATAACTTTAAACTTAAAGAACATGTCAATACAGAAGACAATCTCATTCGCAGTGATAGTGATCACTCTTGCTCTGCATCATCTCTGAGCTACTTTCACCTTTACAACCCAACCCCTTCTCCGGCTCAGTGGTGTTCTCACAGAAAGATGAGGCATATAATGGGCTCCCTAACTCCCTTAGAGGCCTAAGGAGTAGCAGAATACACTTCATATAATTCAGCTTTCCCACATGTGCATTCCCACTCCAGGAAATGAACAAATTAATTCTTCTTCCCTATCATCCAACAAGGAGAAAATATCTTTGATAAATTTTAGGGAATAACTACAGAGAAAGGAAAAGAGATCTCTTCTAATTTGTTTAAATTTACTTCACTCCTTCAAGTTCTGAGAGAAGCCATGACTAGCAGAGCATGATTTCTGGGGTGGCTTTGACCAGAGTGTCCTCTCAACCCCAGAGGTTAGTAAATAGCATTTACTGATGCCGAAAGAGCTACCTACTAATATGACCCAAGAGATTTGTTGAGTTGGAAAATCCTTGGGACTTGATTAACATTGGAAGATCTATGCTTCCCCCAGGGTTTCCTCTAGAGATCGGGCTTTTAAGTTCAAAGAAATTAGGCATCCTGAATTTATAGTCCAGTAAGGTAACCTTTCATGTATCTATAACATCTATCCCTATATAATTATAAACATGGTGGCTAACAACAGTCTTTAACTTCAGTTACAAGGGATCTGACATCCTCGTCTGACTTCTGTGAGCTCTCATTGCATGGGTACACTTATATACATGCAAGTATTACACTCATATTCATAAAATAAAAATAAATATATTTTTTAAACTATACCTTTATTGAATTGCTTTCCCTGCCTTCTCACAATACATAAGAACTCATTCCAGTACACAAATACATTTGCCTCTAAGCTGCAAAAGCACAGAAATATTAATTTTCTTTTAATACTATTTATGCAGCACCAAGAGCAACAGCTAGTATATACAAGAGATAATAAATATTTGTATAACAAAGGTAGAATACAGGACAATAACCTTCTCATTTTTCTTAAAACCTGTACTGGCTACTTCACAGAATTCTTGCCCCACAGGGGCATTCTTGCTCATGTAATATTAATATTAGTATTTCTAGAACAAGAAAAATATCAGGAAGATATGTAAAAGCTGGTCTTCCAGAACATTCCACATGAGAGTACTGAACTCACAAGAAGACAGTGAGTCCCCTTCCTTGAATGTGATACCAATGATTTGCTTTGGCTCACAAGGATGTCTCAATGCATCCCCACCAGAAATCCTTTGAAGGAGATTTGTATCAGATTAAAGGATTTGCTTCAAGTGAGAAAATCCAAGTTCTATTCAATTTAAGAGTCCTTTTAATGACTCCAGATTTTTATAACTTGTGAGGCTTCCCAGTGACCACAGTACTAAGAAAGATTAATTTTATGAGCACTAACAGTAAAGACTAGAGTTAGAGAAAAGAAGCGGGAATGAGCAGCTGGAGAAAATTACAATTGTCAGTGCACAGTTCTTAACAGTGCTCTGAATTAACAAAGCTGCTGAGTGGTTCCAAGAAACATAGATGCTGTAAATGAAGATGCAGCAGGATTTCTCACAGGGGGATAAAAATGATCATAAATTCCCCAAAGATAATAGCCTGTATATTTAGATAAGTTATGGTGCTACTACAAACAGAAAGAACTATAAAAGAAAAGAAAAATAATGCAATCTATTTTAAATGTGCTAGAGTTGTCTTTTGACCTCCAAGTAAAAGTGTACATTAAGCAAATTCCTAAATAGAGCTGTAATTGGGGATAAGGAACAATTGAAAAAATCTCCCCTGAAACAACTGAAAAATTTCTGATTACTTAAGGTACTTCCATTACTAAAATATATACCACTTGTTTTCTGATATTCCTCAAAATTACTGGAAGAAATAAAATTCCTAAGGGAAAACTTGAAAGGAATTCCATCAGAGAGACTCTTTGGAGTACTGCAGTACTCAGTTAATTCATTGAAATGTGTGTTCTGTGTGAAAATATTAAATAGGTAATAAAAGAACAGTTATGACCTAAGTTTGTATTAGATCAAGATACATTACAAGAAATTTTGTTTCTAGGATTGTAAACGTAGAGACCAGAAGGAAGACCGTTACTTCATCTTAGCAGAATCAGTTTAAGTATTAGGACATGCAGAGTAAACATAAAGAGATTCTAAACTTGCTCTTACACTGTAAAATGACATTCCCCGCCCCCATTCTGTATGTATATGAATCACATAAACCTCATTCAGTTTTTGTAAAGTGTACAGATGGTTACTCTTTTCACAGAGCCAGTCTACAGTATGGTTTCATTCACTCCTGTCTCCCTTCTACAGTTAAGTCAAACCGAATATGGGGCTGAGGTCTCCTCTTGTGATAACTTGCTGACATCTGTTCTCTTCAGCTCATTTTTAATTTTGCCTGAATTACCAATCTGATCAGCATTTGGCATAATCTCTGGCTTGAATTTTAGAAGCAAGTCATTGTGAGATTGTTATGATATATATGCATGTTTTATTTAAAGAATAAATAAAGATAAATTTAGATGTCAAAAGGAAACAAACAAGCAGCCAACTGCAACAGCATTGAACACCCAGAAACACTTTTGTTTAGGAGAGCATTCCAGTTTCACATAGGATTCAAGAGGGTTCCCTGTTTCTCCTACTTCAGCCCGTACTCTCAATTAAAGTGACACCCGTGGCATAACTTGATGCTGTGGGGCAGTGTTTAAGTAAACACATGTAACCAGTAGACATTATAATTATCGCTACAGGCTCAAATGCACAAAGTAGACATAAAAAGATAAGGAATAATATTTATTTTTTAATTACATTTGTTTAGTGTGCATGTGCATCCAGAGGGTGCCATGGCATAAGTCTGGAGATCAGAGGATAACTTTCTTTCCTATAACCATGTGGATTAAACTCAAGTCCTCAGATTTTGCAGCAGGCTGCTTTACCCACTGAGCCATCTTGCTTGCCCAGGACCCCATTTAAAAAATAAAAATAGGGGCTAAAGAGGTGACTCAGCCATTAAAAGCGCTTGCTCCTTATGCAGACAGAGAACCAGAGTTCAGTTCCCAGTATCCACATCACGTGGCTAACAACCTCCTATAACTCCAGTTCCAGGGTGATCCAATGCCATCTCCTGTATATGGGTACCCACATACACACATGCCATGCACCTGCACATATGTACATATAGACAAAAACACATATACACATTTTAAAATTTAAATTTTTTTTCAATGTATGCTTTTGTTGAATTTTTGGCTTTTCATACAAAATATCTTAATCGTCTCTATACCCTTTGCCCTATCTACACCCTATAGTCGCCACTGGATCATTCATTATGTCATATATGTTAAGGTCTATCAAGTCAATTTTCCAGAGGTCTCTCAGTGCAAGTTCATCCACTGGAGTCTAATCAGCTTATCTAGAGTCACTCTCTTACAGATCAACTCTCCCTCACCTAGCAGTGATAGCTGCCAGTAGTTATTCTGCTAAGGCTGGACCTTACTGTCCATTTCTCCAGTTCTAGCAATGACAGTTACCTCTTCTCACAGTCTTACTTCCTCCTTGTTGTAAGATAAAATATTATCTCAAAAGTACATTCTTTCTCAAGATGAATACAAATATACACAAATGCATACTGAACAATTTTTGACCCATTTCTTTTTTACGTGATACTTGT
Source organism: Eospalax fontanierii (assembly GCA_035773235.1). Taxonomy (NCBI): domain Eukaryota; kingdom Metazoa; phylum Chordata; class Mammalia; order Rodentia; family Spalacidae; genus Eospalax; species Eospalax fontanierii. The sequence goes on along the minus strand of CM069539.1, from coordinate 27,173,655 downwards.
TATGACCAAATACCTGTCAGAAGCAACTTGAGAAAGGTTTATTTGAGCTTACAGGTTGAGAGAGTACAGTACACCATGGGCGAAGTCACAGCAGTAGGTAGGTGAGATAGCTGTTCATGTTGCCTCCATAGTCAGGAAGTCAAGAGTGTAAATATTGATGCTCAGTTTGCTTTGTCCTTTTTATATGGTCCAAGAGCCTGGCCTAAAGAGTGGTGCCACATGCAGTTAGAGTGGATCCTCCCACATCAGTTAATCTAACCTAGAAAACCCCTCACAGATAAAACAAGAAGCTTGTCTCATTGTTGATTCCAGATTCTGGCAAGTTGACAATCCATACTAACCAACACAGTCTACTTCTGTAAGAGAAGTCTGTAGGGGAAACATTGAAATAAGTTCTAGATCTGGTGATTATTAAACATCATCCAAGAAAATCTGTGTGAGTTAAGATGTGTATCGATAAGAGTTCAATGAAGGAAGCAGAATAGATCTGGGAATTTTAAGCAAGGAGAACAAAATGGAATTAAGTACTTATAAAATTAACAGATGTGCTTAGGAAATGGCCTCCAGGTTGAGAATTAAAGATTAATCCTATTTCTCTGACCCACCAGAGAAGCAAGAATAAGTGAGACAGAGTTCACTCAGTGTGGCCCTTCCACACTCTGTGGAAATACTTCTAATTCTAAAAGTCAGAACAAGGTAGCCCATCACATATTCCCTCATTTAAAGTAGAGAGCTTTAACTGAACTATCACTCTATTCTATTCAAGCAAGCAAGATTTAGAAATTCTAGAATCTTTGAAAAGTAAAAATGTGATTGGCTACAAATAAAAATTCCCTTTATAAAATTTAAACTGATTTTATGTTTTCTAATTCCAAGGTTGGAAACCATCAATAAAACTGGAGCATTTAAGAACTAAATACAGAAGAAAATCTTTGGCTTTCCTGTCACATTTCTTCAAGAATGAAGTGAGAAGTGACCCACATGTTCCAGCCCTTTTAAAAAACAAGGGAATTCCCAAATAAAATATTCTAAAAATACTTAATAGATATCGAGTCAATGAGTATGTGAGCGGTTGACTGAAAGTCTGTATTTCTATGGAACAACTACAGAGGAGTTCCACAAAGTCCTACTCAAAAACCACACAACTTATCACATCTGGATTTATCATCAGATCAATTTTTCTACTTAAAGTTACAATTTTCGGAAATAATCTAGAAAAGGAATGACCTCTCTGCTGTTGCTGACAGAAATACATGATCATTCTCTAACTTCTGTTGTCTGTGCTTAAGAAATAATTTCTGCAATTCACCTAATTTTTCCCTATTATTTAAACCATTGGCATTTTATTGTAATGATTAATTCTTCTCTTGGTACCATTAAGCATTATGTTTGTGCCAATCCTATGATTCATCATTTAGAACCAACACCCCTTCTATTTAAGTGAGAACCTTTTTCTTCAAAGTCTTACTCAGAGCAAGTTTAACATCTTTGTTCCTCAAACTATAGATGAAGGGATTCACCATGGGAACCATAACAGTATAAAAGACTGTGAATATTTTATCTTGATCTACAGACTCAGCAGGAGAGGACTTAAAATATGTGAACGAAGATGATCCAAAGAACAGAGAAACAGCAATCATATGGGAGCTGCAGGTGCTGAGGGCCTTGGACCTGCCCTTTGTAGAATGGATGCGAAAGATGTTGCAGAGGATGAAGGTGTAAGAGATAAAGATGGTGAGGCTGGGCACTATCACATTCACACCCACCACAATGAAAACCACCAGCTCGTTGATGGAGGTGCTTGTGCAAGAGAGCCTCAGGAGAGGTGGTATGTCACACATGTAGTGATCGATGATGTTCCCATCACAGAAGTTGAGTCTCACCATGCAAATAGTGTGGGCGATGGCACCCACAAAACCCATTACATACCCACCCACCATCAGCACAAAGCAGACCTGGGGGGACATTGTGACCTTGTAAAGCAGTGGCTTACAGATGGCCACATATCTGTCATAGGCCATTGCTGTCAAAATGTAACATTCATCAATTACAAAAACACAGAAAAAAAAGAGCTGAGTCATGCACTCAGCATGGGAGATGAGGTTCTGTGTCAGAAAGCTCACCAGCATTCTGGGGGTTATGACGGAGGAGTAGCAGAGATCTGTGAAGGAAAGGTTGAAGAGAAAGTAGTACATGGGAGTGTGCAGGTGAGGATTCAGAACAATCAGAGCGATCAAGCCCAGGTTCCCCAGCATGGAGATCACATAGATTCCCAAGAAGAGGAAGAAGAGAGGCAGCTGGAGCTCTGGCTGCTGTGTTAAGCCCAGCAGGATAAACTCCTCCACTGTGGAGTCATTGTCTGAGGCTATTCTTCCCAAGGTGATTCTGTGAGGAAAGGAAGAATGAAATGGCTAAAACGAAATCCCAGCTCTCCCCAAACCACCATAATGAAACTGAAATTCAGAATGGAAAACTGAAGTCTAGCCCTGTTTTGGGGTCTCGGTGTTCTCCATTATATAGATCTGGGGAAAAAAATCTACAAACTTGAATGTAAAAATACAAAAGGCAATTTCTACAAGTTTAAGATTCAGGGGACGAATGACCATTCTTGCCCTGTAATATCTCTGATCCACATCTGCCTTAACATTCTACCTCAACCTAAGGCTCAGTGGGGAACTCAAGAGAAAGAAGTTGAGGCATGTGAAATACAGGCTGGCTCCTGTAGATGAGATTTGGATAAAGAGCAGAGTCCATGACGTACAGTTGCACACTCACATTTCTGCATCCCCACCAGGAAAGGGACACATTCGCTCCTCTCCACTCCCCTCATGCAGGCCAAATACCTCCATTAATTTTTGGAAAGAATCATTCAGTAAAAAAACCTGTTCTACCGTTTTTAGCATTTTTAGCCCTTACTCCCCAGGCTTTGGGAAACTATAAATCACAGATCCTGATTTCTGGAGTGGCTTCGCCTATAGTTTCCTCTTGAACCTGAGAGGCATGTAAATAGCATCTACTGACATGAAAGAGCCACCTGTTAATATGGCCCATGGGGTTTTATGAGTTGAAAAATCCTTGGGACCTGATTAAAAATTGGAATACCTCTGCTTCCACAGGGTTTTCCCCAGAGATGTGACTTTGAAAGGAAAAGAAAATAGCTATTCTGCATATACAGCTCAGTTCAAGATAATGACATTGTCTTACCAGAATGATCACATTTTACATGTATTTTTGGCAAATCCCCAATCAGAAAATCAAGATAATGATTCTTGTAACTAAATAATCCATTTCTATAAATTTTCTGTGCTAGTATAAAATCTTACCTTCACTGAATTGTTTCCTCTGTCTTCTCACAACATATAACCACTCATTCAGGTAAACATACATTTGAACCTAAGCTTCAAAAGTGTAAATGCTGTTTATTTATTCAGTGCCATTTCTGTAGACCTTAGAGTCATATCTGACATATATAAAAGATATTTAATAAATATTTGTGCATTTGTATAATAAAGGTTGAAAAAAGGAGGCTCCCTTTGTCATTTTTCATGAGCCTGTACTTCATGCTGCACAGAATTCTTGCCCCACAGGCAAAGGCTTATGCAGTGCTAATACTGATATTGCTCAAACAAGAAAACATTAGGAAGATATGCAAAAGCTGGACTTCTTGCATATTCCAGGTCAGAGTACTTAACTCAGGAGAAGACAGTGATTTCTCTCCTCAGCATCACTCCAGTAGCTTGCCCAGGTTCTCAGAAAAGTCCTAATGCCTCCCACCATAGGACAAAAGGAAGAAGCAGAACTGAGACACATTTGAATCCAATGTGGAGGACAGAATGCTCTTGAGTGCCAAAATCAAGGTCTGTTCTCTATAGGAGGCTCTTTGATGATTATAGTTTTAAATTATTTACTCATTCATTTTTATTTTGTTTATGAGTGTTCTGCCTGCATGTATGTAAATGCAAGCATGTGATGCAGTGCCCACAGAGGCCAGAAGAGGATGTCAGGTCCCCTGAAACTAGACTTACAGTTGGTTGTTAGCTGTCATGTGAGTGCTGAGAACTGAGCTAGGTTCTCTGGAAAAGCAATCAGTGCTCTTAGAAGCTGAGCCATCACTCCAGCCCCATGACTATATATTTAAATACCTTTTGAGGGCATAATGACAACATCTAAAAAAGATTAAGGTGGCACAAACTAGCTTGAAACATGGAGGTAGCATGAGCAGCTGGACAAAATTTCAACAGTTGGTTTATGATTTTTAATTGTTTTGAATTAATAGGCCTACTTAGTAGTTCCAAGAAACAAAGATACACACACACACACACACACACACACACAAATGTTTAATGTAAGAGGCAGCAGAATTTTTCACAAAGGGGATTTAAAATGGCCATAATTGCCCCCAACAATAATAGCTTCGGTGTTTGGTAAGTGATGATAGTTCTGCAAACAGAAAGGACTCAGAAAGAGTGAAAATATTAGCAAAAGAGAAAAAATGATGCATTCCATTTTAAATATGGTATCCTTGAACTGCCAAAAGGACCTCCAAGTAAAAGTACACATTAAGCAAACTCTGAAATAAATCTGTATTCGGAGATAAAATATAATTGAAAAATCTCCCCTGTTATAATTCTGGTTATTTAAAATCTTACCATTACCATTACCATTGATATGCATTTTAGTATGCCATCTCTGTTTTCTCAGACCCCTCAAAATTACTGGAGGTCTAAACATTTCTAAGAGCAAACTTGAAAGTATTGCACAAGAGAAATGCTCTTTGGAGTACAACAGTGACTGGAACTGTAATGACTTCACTATAATGTATGCTCTGTGTGTAAATGTTCAGAACTCTTATTAAAATAATAAAATAACAGTAATGCCCTAACCTTGTATTATATCAAGACAGTTTCTTTAATAAATGATGCTAGTCAAACTGGATAGCTGCATGTAGAAGCATGAAACATGACTCCTATATCTCACTGTGCACAAAACTCAACTCAAAATGAACCAGGGACCCCAACATAAGACCTAGCCTCTGAATTTGGTGGAGGATAAAGTAGTGAGGAATGCACTGACATTACAAGCACAGGGAAGGATGTTCCAAACAGAATAAGAAGCATCCCTCCATGGCCTGTGCTTCAGCTCCTGCCTCCAGGTTCCTGTCCTGAATTCCTACCTTGGCTCTCTTGATGATGAACTGTGTGACCTGTGAGATGTAAGCCCAATAAACCCTTTCTTCCCCAAGTTGGCATTGGTCAGGGTAATTTGTCACAGCAATGGAGAAGCAAACTAGGACAGCAGGGTAGTCTTTATTGTAGTTCATGGGGTTCACAGCTAAGAAGACTGATGATTAATTTTCTCCTCTCGTAATATGAATTGAACTTTCCAGCTCTACGAAAATTAGTCAATAGTGAGGAAGTTTCCATGTCAGTACCGCCTGATTTCTCCATGTTTTATGACTCATGTGTGTTTTCTCTAATGGGGTCTTACTGTCAAGTTCTGGAGGGTAACCAAGAGCAATGTCAATAATGTGTAATGTTTTTGTGTGTATAGGATTCCCCTGGCTAGAAACTCAAAAAGAAGTAACCCATTTCTGGTACTGGTGTTTTTATTTGCTAAGATGAGGTGACTAGCGTGAATATTATCTATTATAGGGTAACTAAATTCTTTTTATAAATGAATATGTATGTATTTTACAGAGGTTATATGGAAGTAGCTTTCCATATGACTTTTTCACAAGGTCTTTGGGGTTAGTTATTCCTCCCACATTTCCTCCTCTACTTTATCCTCTCATCCCATATCCCATGTTGTCTTTCCTATTCTATTAGCCGCCCCACATATCACTGATTTCTCTCTCTCTTCGCTAGAAAGTGTTGCCTCTCTCTGCATGACCTCTTACTTGCTTTTTGACCTCTATGGGCCCTCTAAATGAAATACACATGTACAAAGTTTCAAATCTAATATCCATACATGTGAGAAAACACACAGCGTTTGCCTTTCTAGGTCTGGGCTACATCACTCAGAATGATTGCTTCTAGTTCCATTCATTTATCTGATAATTTCATTTTTAATAGCTAAATAAGTATCCATTGTGTAAATGTACCACAATTTTCTTATCCATTTGCCAGTTGCTGGACATCCAGGTTGTTTCCATTCCCTGACTATTGTTAAGAGAGGAACAGTGAACATGGATGAGCAAATATCTCTACTGTAGAATTAAGAGTTCTCTGGCCGTATGCTCAAGAGGTGTATGACTTGATCTTGTGGTAGATCTGTTTCTAGATTTTTGAGGAACCCCATACTCTCTTCTATAGTAACTGCACCAATTACTCTCCCACCAGCATGAATACGTGTTCCCCTTTATCCCCATCCACATCAGCACCAGTTATCAATTTGTTACTTTTCTCAATGCTATGATCAAATATTTATAAGAAGCAACTTAATGGAAAGGGTTTATTTCAGCTTACAGGTCAAGGGGATACAGTGTATCATGGGGTGAAGTCATGGCAGTAAGTAGGTGAGACAGCTGCTCATATTACATTTGTTGTCAGGGGGCAGACGGGTGAATGCCAACACTCAGCTTGTCCTTTTTATACAATACATGGTCCTGGCCTATGGAATGGTGCTACACAGGCTTAGAGTTGGGTCTTCACACATCAATTAACCTAAAAATCCCTCACAGACCTGACCAGAAACTTGTCTCTTTGTTCATTCAAGATCCTGACCATATTAACAACAGAGTCTGATTCTGTAAGAGAAGACTACAGGGACAGCACTGAAATAAGTTCTGGATTAAGCATCATCCACAGGAGCTCCTGTGAGTTGAGATGTGTATCTATAAGAGTTCAGTGAAGGAGGCAGAACTAATTTTAGGAATTTTAAGCAAGTAGAACAAAAGGGAGTTAAGTACTTACAAAAGCACCAGATGTGCTCAGGAAATGGTCTCCCGGTTGAGAATTACAGATTGATCTTACTCTATGTGGATGACCCACCAAGGACGAAAGCGTGAGACAGAGTTCACTGAGAGCGGCCCTTCAACACTCTGTAGAAAGATTTCCTCTGATTCCTAAAAGTCAGAACAAGGCTCGCTCTCAACACCTTCCCTCTGCTCACACTAAAAGTGGAGAGTTTCATAGAATTCCTCTTTCTGTATTACTTAAGGAGGCAAGATTTTTTAAATCCTAGAATGTTTGAAAACTTAAAATGTGATTGACTACAAATAAAAATTCTCATGATACATTTTGACATCTGGTGACTTTATGCTTTCTAATTCCAAGGCTGAACAGCCATCAATAACATATCCAAAAATTAAAATTAAAACTTTCATTGAGTATCTATGAAGTCAACACTATTTGAAATTTACTTCAGGTAGTCTAACACATCTTTTCATGAGTTTCAGGCTCTACATTTGTTGAGAAGGATAAAGTGACCAGAGAAATTGAAAATAAGATACTCTGAATTTGCAAAATTAATGTGAAGTACAAGAGAAGATTGAAATGACATTCCAAGTCTGCATTGATCACCTAAGAGAAATTTCCAAGGCGTGATTGCAGAAACACATTTTCTTCTAGACCTACACACAAAATATAACTGTATCTTTTGTTTAAAGAATACAAGTTGCCACTTTATAACAGATTCCAAACATTCCATCCTCTACAGCCTTAAAGAACTAGTTATAATATTTAGTTTTACTGATCTTGGGTCAAAGATGTTTTCTTTTGAGACTTCTGTTGGAAGAAACTTTAAAAATATTTTAATTGATTGGGTGTGGAAAGAAACATTCAACATTACCATAACGGCTCTTTTAAAAGAGGAAAGACACCCTGATATATGCAGAAGGCCTTGCGACCTATGAGTCTCCGGTCATAAGCGAAATTCCTTCAGGTCCTCTCACGGCACATGCCTCAAACGAAGAAACCTAAGAAATGCACTATTGAAACAGACATGAGAACCAGCTTATATCAGCTTCTTATCACTGGTAACTTGATATACCCAAAACATACCTTTATTCCTGACTTAGAAGTGTATTTAAGAGATTTTGTTCATATATACTTTCATAGGCACATAATGGGGAGCTGAAAATTCTTGTCCATTTCATTGTATGTAGCTGTCTGATTCCTCTCTACTGATGAGAAATAGAAATGGAATTTCTATCACTTCAGTTGCTGAGTTCTTTGGACAGACCAACACTTAAGCCCACAAAGCACAGTATTAAGCCATGAAAAGTACAGGTTTCTCTGTTTCAGGTACCAAGAAAATCAGCCTAATATCTAAAATCAGCCTCCCTCCTTTACAAAAGAAAGAAGTACCAAAGCCCCAGGTTTTGGAAGTTTATCTTTAAAGCAGCCACTGACATTTCGTAATGAAAATTAAATTGTACATGTGGAGGAACAACTGGTAACCTGCTGCATTTGAGAGAACACAGAACAAAGCACACTCGACAAAGAGCAAAAGTTAGGGTACATTTTTATTCTGTAATTGTAGTGTTGACCATTATATTTTAAGCCTTTAAGATTTCAAGCACTAACAAATAAGAAATGAATAACTTAAAACATGTACATCTTTTTAAATTGTGCTAATAAAAACATTGGGCAATGGCTTAAAATAAAGAGCATTGTATGATAGGTACATTATGGTGTTATCAGAAAAATAAGAAAGATCCAAAGATGAAGTATAAATTTCTTGTTTCAAGAGTCAAGTCGCCTGTGCTCCTGACTACCTTAAGCCCATTGGGTTTCAGTGTTTAGACTGTTCATTTTCTCAGTAGTGTGCTCTGTTCTTTTTATCTTCAAAGCAGTGTATACTTCAATAATAACTATGAAGATATTTAAATGCAATTTCAGTCAACTTCTTGATTTTGTCAGTGGTGAAAGTTAAGGAGGAGAAAGAGTATGTGCATGAGAGAGACAAAAGAAGAATATAGAAAGCAAATGCCCAGTGCTTTCAGGTTCTTGTGTCCATTCCTCCATTACAGAAAGAATTCAGAGACCAGGCAAAATAGGGTATTTGGAAGAAGCTTTATTAGAGAGGAGCAGTAAACACTCAGAAAGCAGTGTGGGCTTCTCAGGAGAAAGTTGTATGCTATAGGTTTCACTGGTGACTAGTATACCAAATATAGGAGACACAACACAAACTTGCATAGGTGAATTTCTTAAGGAGAGCAAGTTGACAAGGAATACTTCATTTCTTTGTCCTTTCAAGGTTCAAGTTAAAAGGTCAAATACGGTGTCTGTAGTTGAAGCTATTTTTCCTATAACACAAAGCCCAATTTGGGAAATATTAAATCCACATCTAGATACTATATACTTTATAAGCTTTTATACATAACTAGTTTTGTTACATTCCTTCATTTTGATACATTGTTACTGAGTTTTGTGCATTTCATACATCTTAACCATATTTAAATCCCCTCTTTTAGCTGAAACCCCCAGCCCATCTACTAGATTTCATGCATTCTGTCATATATGTCAAGGTCCAATGAGTTAACTTTGTGTAGCCAGATGTGCTTTGGTGTGGGTTCATCCACTGAACCCTAGTCAGCCTATCTAGTGTCACTCCCTTAAAGAAGATCAGCTCTCCCTCACCCAGCAGTGATCACCTGCCAGTAGTTCCTCAGCTAAGGCTGTGCCTCTTGCCCATTTCCCCAGGTCTATGCTGGGTTTTTGTCTGATTGAGTTTGCATGGGTCTTCTACATGTCCATGGATAGGACTTCTACATTAAATCTCACCCACCCAGAGCTCAGGGACCATTGCAGAAAAGGGGCAGCAAGATTGCAAGGGTCAGGGAGTGTGACCACATGGAAATAGAATCCTACAAGTATTTGTCTTTCTAACCCTGGCTTATTTCACTTAACATGATATCTCTAGTTCCATCTATTTTTCAACAAACAACATAATTTCCTTTTTATTTATGATGGATAAACTTTCTTATGTATATGCTGCACATTTTTTTTACCCATTCATCTGCTGAGAGACATAGAGGCTGGTTCCAAAACTTGGCTATTGTTGACAGTACTACAATAAACATGGATATACAAGTGCTTCTGTGATATCTTAATAAAATTTTTAGAATATGTACCCAGAAGTGGCATGCCTGGTCATATAGGTCATTTTCAGTTCTATCTTCAGTTTCTTGGAGGAGCCTACATCATGAATTTCATAATGACTGGACTATATACTTCCACAAACAGCAATCGGGGTTACCTTTTCCCACATCCTCACACCTATTTGTTTTCTTTATAACAGACATTCTGACTATGGTATGATGAAATCTCAATGCAGTTTTAATTTTCATTTCCCTAAGAACCAGTGATATTGACCATTTTTCATGTTTATTGACAAGATTCACTTTATCTTTTGAGAACTGTCTGTTTATTTCATTAGTTTATTTATTGATTAGGTTTGACATTTTCCATTTAGAGTTTTTAGTCCTTTATATATTCTAGAGATTTTAGTGTGTATGTGTCTGAGGTTGTGCACATGTGGGGGACGTAAGTGTATATATGTATGAATGTGGAGACTGATATTGATGTCTTCTTCAATCATTTTCCATCTAATTTTTATCGATGGGTCTCTGAATCTGAAGCTCACTAACCTGGCTAGACTGGTAGGCTAAGAAGCCCCAAGGACAGTACAGTCTCTGCCTCCCCTCCCCAGCACTGGGATTAAGGATCCCTGCTCCACAATTCTTTATACAGTTTCTGGGTGGTCAAACTAAAAAGCTCTTGCTTGCACATCAAGCACTTTCTCAACTAAGACATCTCCCCAGCCTGTGTCTTAAACTGTTTTCCTTTATAGAATTTCAGGTCCTATATTAAGATATTTGATCCATTTTTTTACAGCATGCATGAGAGATACTGATCTATTTTCACTCTTCAACATTTGGCTATCCAGCTCTATTTGTTGACAAGACTGTCTTTGCTCTAGTGTCTGTTTTTGACATCTCTGTCAAAAAGCAACTGTCTGTAACTGTGGGAGTTCATTTCTGGGTCATCTATTCCATTCTATTGATTGACCTGCCTAGCCAATCTTGCTTTTCATACTATGGTTCTGTGTAGCTCGAAACCAGGTGTTGTGAGACCACCAGCATTCTTTCTTTTGCTCGGGACTGCTTTGGTTATCAGGTCATTTCAGTTTTCATATGAATTTTAGGACTGATTTCTCTCTTTCCATTAAGAATGTCATTGGAATTTTGGTGAGGATTGGATTGAATCTGTAGACAAATTTTGGTAAAATCAGCTTTTTCAGTATATTAATTCTACTAATCCATGTGCATAAGAGTGCTATTATTTTGGTCAATTTCTTTCTTCAGCGTTTAAATTTTTCATTGATGATGTCCTTCATTTCCTTTGTTAGGTTCAGCCCTAGGTACTTTTTATTGCTATTAGTTAGATGTTCCCCCTTTCATTACATTTTTCAAAATATTTTGATCATATTTAGATCCCCTACCCCATCCACATGTCTCCTTTTACTATCCTCTGCACAACTGTCTTCATTCTGTTACACACACACACACAGAATATGTGTGTGCATATATACATATATATTTATAATATATATATTATATATATATATATATAATGCCTATAGAGTCTAATTTCTGTCCCCCACATGTACTTCAGATGCTGGATAGATGCAGACGTGGATATGGAGAGAGATGAATAGAAGTATACAGTATCTGACATTGTATATATTAAATACACATAACTGAAGCAAGGCAGTGTGTTCTGTTTTGCACTGCAAGAAAACCTGACATATTTTAACCTGTCTCATGAAAGTCATTTGAAAACCCAGAAAACATTCTGTACAAAGTGGCCCTGAAGCTGTGCATGTCAAATAGCATGGACAGATGGTAAATAAACCCACTGACCTAAATTCCAACCGCTGTCAATGTACATTGGATCATTTGAGCTGTATTAATGTGTTCCGGACCAAGAGTAGTAGTGACGATTTCCATAGTAATGATAGAAAGAAAATGAGTCTTTTGGCATTGTTTTATCATTTTTTTGCAGTATCAATAAAACATTTCTTGCTCCAGGAGAAAGAAATAACAGACATACTGTTAGGTAGTAATTTCCTCTGAATTGAAACATTTCCTCCTGGTGGGAAACTCATAATGGAACATTCTAATTATGGCAGAAGGGTGGGAAGAACAAAAGAGCCAGAGGAACAAGACACCTGCTGTTACTTAAGGCATTCTAGACACGATAGGAAGGGCGCACCGCTGAAATCTCCACAGTGTGCTGGTCTAAGATCTTCATATAATCACAAAATGAATTGACAAATCAAGGTACATTGAGGAAATATCAAGGGGTCCCACCTCAAGATGAGGAGCTGCAGGCAATCAGTGAATCCTCAGGGAGGTTATCTAACTCCAACTGGACTGTCCTAAACACAAGTACATAAAAGTGCCACTGAATGGACCTAACGCATACTGGGTTAAGCTCCCAGCATCCACGTGGTGGCTAACAACCGTCCAGAACTCCAGTTTTAGGGTATCCGACATCCTCTTCTCATCTCTGCAGGCATTGCATAACACTGGTGCAATAACACATGCAGAAAATATATTCATACACAGAAAATGAAAATAATAAAATATAATAAACAAAATTTTAAAAATAATGAAGGAAGGGGCAGGAAGTAGATGAGAGGGAGTTGGGGGAGGGCGTGGAAGGCACTGGAGGGGAAATGGAAGGGATGAAAATGGTACAAAGACAACATGTGTGATATTTAAAAAATAATAAAAACTTGTTTTAAAGAGCAAAAGAGACTCACATCATTGTAAAAGGAGGCTCATTAAGACTTGGGAAGTAAATAACTCACAAGTCTCAGGAGACCCCTGAAGTTGACCAGATTCAGAAGCTGCTAGGAAGTGACGTTAAAGTTGCCTAAGAGAAGCAAGAGGAGGAGGAAAAGGCAGGTACCCTCCTTGCCCATGGGGAATGGATGGCATATGTGATTCTATATGCTCCCAAGAACGGGTTCAATGGAGTCTGAACCAAGCTAGTGTCTGTATCTTAGGGTTCACAGTATCAAGAAACTGGGCCCTGTAGGATGAAAATTTTGTTAGTGGAATGAAAGTTCAAGAGGCTCTTAGGTGGTCTATAACCAAATCCAGTTTAGGTGAGACCAAATGAGAATGGGGGCATTGCCCAGCCATCACTGAACAGAAAAAACAAGCTTCTATTTCTCAACCTAAGAGTAGCATTCAGGAGTCAGCAGGATGCTCTGAGACACAGTTATTCTGCTATCTATTCATGATGCAGAAAGTAGCACAGGACAGGGGAAAGGACTTGAGGACTGTTGTTTTCTAAATAAAAGGACCATTTACTTAAAAGGATTATTTGATTTCATGGATAGTAGTAAGTGTACTAGTCTTGCCTACATTCTAGCTATTTTTCTACTGTCCAGCAAAGCCTCTCTTGCAAGTAAAATAATATCAATTATCAAAATATAAAAAGTCACATTTCAGCTGTACATATGGTTTTATATAAGCAAATTCATACTCCTACCATGAGTTCATAGTAAAGTAGAAAGATGATTCAGTTGCTGAATTCTATAAAAGAAGAATTCTGAAACTCTCTTTTCACTAAGATATACTTTTTTAATTTTTTACTTATTTATTTTTATGTTATGTATATGACATAAAATACATACACGTTCTAGACATTCGTTCCCTGAGGTAAATTCCTCCTCAGTTCCCCAGACTTCCTTCCCAAATTCCCTTTCTCCACATGCTCAGTTCTCCATGAATCATTTTCCAAGTCTGTCTCATTCTCCAAACACCTCTAGGCCTAGACCAATTTAAAACGTCACATATGTCTGTATCAGAGGGATTGACCGGTAGACTCAAGAAGTTCTAGAAACCATTGGAATTTGGTCTTCAAAAATGCATAGTCCTGGTTTGGATTCTGTAAATGACTTATGTGGACTTGAATAAATTATTTAGTGCCTTTAACCTGCAAATGAGTCTTCTTTAAAAAATGAAGATGATAAGGCTGGACACATGACTCAGTGGTAAAGAACACAGGCTGCTCTTACAGAAGGCAATATATAATATGGCTTCACTTACATACAGGCAGGTAATACACTCATAAAACAAAAATAATAGATAAAATATTTAAAAATAAACAAAAATGAAGATGAAGATAATAATTTATAAAACTGTTGAAAGGATTAAAATAGATAATATTGTATAGGGTTGTCATCTGACAGCCAGGCATCATCTTCCCAAGCTCAGTTGTGTCCACTTGCCTAGGATCATCACAGCTGAGCTTGTTAACTGTCACTCCTGAAAAGAAAGGAGAAGCAAGAAGAGTCATTGAACCCACACCTAACAACCAACAAGTCATCTCTAGTTCGCATATGGTCTGGAGGAAGGACTAAGGGTATGTAGGTTGGGAAAGTCCAGGGAGGGTCTCTCAACAGTTTATGTGGCTATGGGGAAGCCACCATCTATGCTTGGATGGAGACTTTCCAGTGCAGCCTTAGGGAGTAGCATCCACATGCCTATAAGTAAGCCCTCACCCATTGCTCTATAACTAAACCCAAAACACTCACTGATTTCCCAGACTGCAATGCATCAAAACTGTACCTAGGTGTGTCATTGGAACCAAGGAGGAGGGGGTGGACATTGTTTACATCCACCAGAAGGAATTTTAACAACAAGTAGTAAGTACAAATCAACATGATCAGTGCCTGACAGAGTGAGCTCTTACCAAGCACTTAGATGATGATAATGAAGAAGAGGGTGATAATGATATCAGTGATGACAATCATGATGATGATGATGATGATGACAGTGATGACTTTAAGGAATTATGAAGAAGAAATTAACCTGCCTAAGGTAATTTTCTTTCTTCACTGATGGCCTCCTACATTGATTTTAACCACAAGATCCCACTTGCCTCCAAGAAGTTGAAAAAAAAAATCTTTTGAGCACTTCAATATATTTTGTACGTAAGAAATGCTATCAGGAAAGAGTCATCAGCTTCAGAATTTGTATGCATGTTACAATTGAAACTGTAACTTTCTTAGCAAGGCCAGTGTTGGGAATGTACTCTCTGAACATAAAATAATTGCTTTTTTTCTAGAAGGTATCTAGGAGCAGTTCTAGAACACTCAGCCCATATTCTAGACTGGCTAAAAGTTGGGGACTCAGAAACTAATTGTGATGAAAAATAATTTTTCAAAAGCAACTGGCATAGAATGCTCTCTATTTTAGGGGTCTTCTAAAGTAATTTTTAGTTCCTCAGACCCTGACCTCTGGTGAGTGGTCAGTGCTCTGGGGGACCAGTAAAATCCTTCTGCTTTCTCCACATTTTCTTCATGGCCAGAATCACTTCTTTGTTTCGTAGAGTATAAATGGCCGGATTTAGCATGGGGGTGACCATTGTGTATAACACAGATACTGCCTTGTCCATAGGGAACGTTCTAAAGGGTCTTGCATAGATGTAAATGCAAGGTACAAAGATTAAGGTCACCACAGCGATGTGAGAGGCACAAGTAGACAGAGCCTTGCTTCGGCCCTCCCTTGAGTGGCTTCGGAGCATCACTAGCAGGGCTGTATAGGATCCCAGCAGCACTAGAAAACACATGAGAGTGACCAAGCCATTGTTAGACACCATCAGAAGCTCCAGGACAAAGGTATCCGTGCAGGCCAATTTGATCAGCTGAGGCACATCACAGTAAAAGTTGTCTAGCTTGTCAGGACCACAGAACGGCAGGTGGATCGTCAATCCAACTTGTACAATGGAGTGGATGAAACCGCCCACCCACGAGGCTGCCATGAAAAATCCACAGACTGTCTGATTCATAATGAGTGTGTAGCGTAGGGGCTGGGAAATGGCGACGTAGCGGTCATACGCCATGACAGTCAGCAGGAAGATCTTGATGCCGCCAATGAAGTGGAAGAAGAACAGCTGAGTCAGGCAGGAACGGAAGGAAATGGTAGGGTTGCCTGAGAGCAAGTCCACCAGCATCCTCGGAGCAGTGATGGAAGAGTAGCAGAAGTCTAGGAATGAAAGGTTGCCTAAGAGAAAATACATCATCGTATGCAAGCGCGGATCAGAGGTCACTATGGCCACAATAAGCAGATTGCCAGTAACTGTCATAAGATACACGGCTGAGAAGACAGTGAAGAAGAGAAGCCGCAGCTCCCATACCTGAGAGAGCCCCAGGAGGACAAACGCTGTCACCTGGGAATGGTTCGCTGGATTCATCTGCCTGGTATGGCTAGTGAATGGGCCTGCTGAGGAAAATGGGCATATTCATGAAAAGATCTACAAGTTTCTCTGAAGCAATTCTCTATGCCTCTTCTAGGGAAATATGTAGTATTTTATTTACCATAAAAATATTGTAAATGGTGGACAGTTAAGATGACTCAGCAGATAGAGGAGCTGGCCACCAAGTCTGACAACTTGAGTTCAGTTCCCTGGACCTACATGGTGGAAGGGAGAACCAACTCCTGCAGGTTGTCCTCTGATCTAGACACACACTTAGACACACACACACACACACACACACACACACACACACACACACACGTAAAACAAAAACAAAGGAAAAGGAATATTTAGTTCAGTAGAGCACCAAGCATGTGAACATCATGAAATGGTGCACTCAACAGCAGGGGAATAAAATTCAGGACAACACTGGCAATATTTCTGGCTTAGGAAAATTGAAAATAAAATGAAACAACGTTTTCCAAAATTGAGGAGGCATAAAAGACTAAACTGAAAACGAATTTCAGTCCTGCAGTTAAACTGTGTAAAAGTCAACAATCCTATGATACTCTCAAAGCTTCATTTCCCTCACCTATAATGAAAAATTAACCAGAATGTTCTCAAAGCATCCTATAACTTAATATTTTACACAGTATGTGCTTTTGATTCAGAAAAATCTGATGACACCCCACATCTCAAACAAGTAAAGAGAATTTCCAGTTATCATTTGTATCTCCAAGTGAAAATATAATAAAGTTGCCACCATGACCAGAGATATTCACTTGCCTTCTCTGGATATTTTTTTCACCATAAAAGAATGCTAAAGTCATAACCAAGATAACAAAATAAAACACAATGCCTCTTTCACTTTTTAAACCCAATGAAAAACCACTCTTTTCTCTAAAATTAAATTCGAAAATATGTGAAACTTTTTAGCTTATAACTCTGGGGAACCCAGAGAAAATACAATCCCTGGGAAAATATAAAGAAAGGTAAACATCGGGGCGGGAGAGACGGCTCAGTGGTTAAGAGTACTGACTGCTCTTGCAGAGAACCTGGGTTTGATTCCCAGTACCCACATGGCAGCTAACAATGGTCTGTTACTCCAATTCCAAGGAATCTGACACCCTCTTCTGACCTGCACACACATTGCAAAACACAGGTGCGCCTGCCTACATGCAGGTAATACACTCATACACATTAAATAAATAAATAAATTTTTTTAAAGAAAGGTAACTATAATATTAAACTATCTCCAACAAGTTTGAGTATTCATGTTAATTTCTGGGATGGTACCCAAGAAATATTTTTAACCCTATATAGAACAGGAAGAGAAGGCTATAATTGAAATTTTAAAATCACCATCTAAATGACAGTCTGCCTCAAATTTTGGAAATATTTACAATAACAGGAGTGCTTTTATACACTTAAGTATTTTTAAAGGAATTAAGAAAGCAGAACATTTAAATTAATTTTGGAATAAACTCCTTTACATTACTTAACAGAAATGTGAAATATTATTTCACTGTAACTTATGTTTTTACCTTTCAATTATATTTCTTTGTTGCTTTACTCATTCAATATGTTTATATTAAGTATCTTCTACTTATTAGGCACTGAATTAATACTAAGGATTTATAAAGAATAAGAAAAAAATCAATACTAATTTTGACACAATTGTGCACATCTGTCATCCCTGGACTTGGGAGCTAAAAAATATCATCAGTTGAAGTTCAGCCTGCATTAAGTGGCCAGACTGAGCTACATAATAAGACAAAAATAAACCATTTATCATGAGTCTACATGTGTAATACTCTACATGGGACTGCCAACTTCTGACCCTTGAGTACCAATCTTATTTGATCATCCTATGCAGTACAGTTTCCTCACACTTTCCTGCGTCTAGAGCACACCAATCTACTTGATGCTCCCAGAATTTGCATGCTCAACCAGAGTTTTCTGTGTTTCATTATTAAATAAACATTATGCATCTTGGCTTCAATGTGATGGGCTGCTTTCAATATACAAATAGTGTGGGATTTGTTTAAGTTTCAACTTCCTGAGAGCTTACAAGTCAATACTCTTATTCTCAATTTAATGTTACATTTTATTAATAACTTGTAGGCTGGGATATATTCTGTAATGTTTTATCAAGAAACAGCAACTTAGCCTAGTGATGGTACAGGCCTTTAATCCCAGAACTGGGGAAGCAGTACAGGAAGATATCTGTGAGTTACAGGCTAGCCAGGGCTACACAGTGAGATCCTGTCTCAAACAAAAAAACAGGAAAAGCAAAAGGAAAGAAAAAGTAACAATGGGTTCATAGGTTCTGTTCCTTATCGTATCTGCAACATTTTTCATAAACTTTCTGTCTGCCCTTGTTTCTCTGACTGTGTTATAAGTCAGTAGCTTTGTTTCTACCTCAATAGAGAAAGAATTGAAATGTAAACCTTAAAAAAAATCCAGCGGAAATATCAGCATAAGTCAAGGAAGTTAAAATTAGAAAACCAATAAGAAAAAAAAATTCAAAATGATTCCTTGAAAAGGTAAATAGCAAATAAAAAGACAATTTATAGTTTAAAACTCAATATGATTCTTATCAATATAGCAAAAGCATTCCTCACAGATCTAAAAATGACAGACTGGAAAATTAATATACAACCATAGAAAACAAAAGCAAAAACTGATTACCTAAAGCAATCATGCACACAAAGAACAAATCAGGAATAATTATACTGTCAGACCTCAAAATACGTAATAATGCTGTAGTAGTCAAAATACCAAGGTATCTGGCACAATACGGACATGTTGACCAGAACAGAAGAGACTAGAGGTAAGCCCCCACATGCAAAGCCAATTGATTCTGACCAATATGCCAAGATGCTTTGGAGAAAGGACCGTCCTTTCAATAAATTGTTATAGAAAACTCCACATGCAGAAGAATAAATGTAGGTCATTCTCCCTCCCTAGTTAACAAATATCAAATCAAAACAGATGAAAGATTTGAGTTTAGGCACATCCTACCTAAAATTTAAATAGCATCCATTGTGAGTCTGCAACTCCGTTTCTTGGTATTTAACATTCTAAACACTTAAAAAATATGAACAGAGTTTAACAGGCCAGAATAAGGGCAGTCTTGTTAGTAGAAAAGTGCAAAAAATTTCTCTTCATTAATATTCTGAAGTAACCGCAGGAGCCAGAAAAAGTAGAAAGAAACCATGGGGTGGGGTTAGGGGGGGAAAGAAGGTGTTCCAGAGGGAGGGGGAGTAGGATTCAATTGATATAAAGGGAGAAGTGGAAAAAAGGAGGGCACTTTAACTGGGAAAGGGATGAGCAGTGTTATCTGGGGGAGAGCAAGGAAAGAGATAAATAACACTAAGGTTGCTTGAAGTACCATAGGGAAACGTATTATTTCATAAGCCTACTTAAATATATATGAGTATGTAGGTATAACTGAAAACATTCTAACGAAAATCCCAGTGCCAGGCAAGGTAAACCTTCCTTCAAGTTCTTGGTCAGAGTAGTCCAAAAGACACGAAAAATAATATAAGCTATTGCTATAGACCTTGGTTGCCTCTTATAACTTGAAGCTAAGACCCTATGCTGAAAATACCACATGCTTCACTTTTAGAAGTTGGAGCATCTGAGTTATAACTGATCAGGACACAGTCACCTTAGAGACTACTTCTCACAGTATCACAAGGTGCTATACAGTTTGCTAAAAGAGAAATCCAGTCAGTGATCCTACCTAGTTATAATGTGTGTAAACCACAACAATGACCAGCCCAGCAAAATATGTCTATTTGTGCAATAGTGATACTTTATCTTGGGATTAATCAACTGCTACCTAATTGGACCTAAGGCCTGTTCAATAGGAGGTAATACATACATGATACTGTAAACATAGCCAAGTGTTCACGGTTGGATAGGTCATAGACCCTAGAGGAGAACCTAAAGCTTACACTTTACAAAATCAATATAATCTCTTACTAAATTCAAAATGTTTACTTATATGCACAGATAAGTGTAGCTCTCATCCCTTATCAAAGAATCTTCTTTTTACAGCATATGGAGACTGTTATAAAATTCCACAACTGATCAAAATACCAACAATAGACAATGGCGTGGTGCCTAGCCCTAGTTGGTACATCCACAATGCAGCCCTTGGACCTAAGCCTCAGAAAACATTGCAAACGAGGGGATGGAAAGATTGTAAGAGCAAGAGAAGCATGACACCTGCTGCCTGATAATGCATTCTAGACATGATGGGGAAGTTGCTCCCATGAAATCTCCACAATCTGGTCCCTCAAATAAGACCTGCATAATGACAACACCAGCTGACATGCCAATATGGATGAAAGAAATGTCAGAGGATTCCCACCTCTAGATGAAAAGCTACAGGCAATCAGTGGGTACTGAGGGAGAGAGAACCAGTTTTCTCCAGGGATAAGGTCCTTGGTAGATCATCTATCTAATCCCATGTGGTAAGTCCTAAACACATGGACACATGAGCACCACTAAAAGGACTTGGTGTATTTTATATGTGTCTCCATGTATGTGTGTATGTATGAATGTATGTATGTATATGTAACAACAATAATCAAAGGAGAGGACAAGAAATTTAAAGAAAGTGGAGGGAGAGGTGAGGTGTTGGAGTGTGGAGCAGGGGGACAGAAATTATGCACATATAGTATGTATGAAATTCTCAAAAATTGTTTTTAAGAATTAAATACACATATTATTGACAGTACTTATTTGAAATAGTCACTGAAGCAATCATTTCCTTTTGAATAACAAAAACTAACTACATTTGATTTGTATTATTTACTATTAATGAAAAATAAAGGTTATAGTTCCTACATAATTTATTCTGTTTTAGGGCAAAAACATGCAACTGCCTAATTTTTCTTCCACTGAAATCAATAATTTTCTCAATTTCTTCACGGTGGAACCAATGTAATGACAGTGAATGTATGTTACTATTTTTGCATGTCTTTTTCATATTTGTCTTGTTAAAAGAGTTTGTAAATGGCTCATCATTCTTTGAGCCTTTATATTATTAAAGTAAAAAATCCTTAAAAAAAGAAATATGAAGAAAGGTTAATAGAGTAGGTGCAGCCTTGTTAGAAAAATGCAAAGAACTAAATTCCCATCATTAGGGAATTTTAAAAATAAATTATAGTAAATTATGGAAATTATATGAAATGAAATATATAATAAAATCCATTTCTCTTTCTAAAAGCTTTCTTTTTTTCATAGATAGTATATAATATAAATGTGGATGATTCCTGTAAGGGACTCAGAATTTGATAGCAGGGTTAACTCTAGATAGGGAAGTGGCTAATGTCATTAATGAAAGACGATAGGCTAGGGACATCTATATTTTATTCCATAATGTACAATATTTTCACTCTATATAATTGGATTCACTTAGGACTTGTGTAATGAAATATAACTAATGAAATGGAGCCTTTATTTCCTGCTCCCAGTGACCCTATACAGAATTCAGCATAACTCTGTTCCATCTCACCACTGAACAAACTGAGGAATACAGTTGTGCTGGCTTCCTGATAAAACATTATAAAATAGGGATCCAAGTCTAGAATGCAAAAGAAACAGCACATCCCCTTTGGGATTGTTTTAACAGCACATGAGCTTCTGAATCCACAGTTTTTCATAAAATAATTATGCCTCATTTTTGCCTTGATATATCAGAAAATAGGTTTCCACCAATGAATGCTCTGATCTTACATGGCCAAGACTGTCTAATATAAAACTTTGAAGGTTTTCTGTTGCACATTTTACTTCCTGCCTCTCTCTTCGCCTGCCCAAAGCGATATGCTTTTAGGAATTCTCATACTCCTCTGTACCATGCTTATTTCTGATCACTTCTTAAAGAATTAAGCCCGTGTTCCTCTTGTATATCCATCTAATGATCCTTCCATTCCTAAAAACGTATCCTTACAAAGGTCTTCTCTACATGTATGCCAAGTGAACTGCAGTTTCTTCAAATGGAATTTCTTGATACCAGGAAGTATTACTTTTCTTGAGTAAATATGTCACTCTAGTAATTTCAGAATCAAATACAGCCAAATTGTATAAAATTTCCAGATCTCTTACCACCAACAAAATTTGTAACAGGTACCAGTTTGAGGCTCATGAACAAATGTCCACATCTTGTATAACATGTCAATAAATCCACAGTCGTATCTGTCATCTAATCATTGAGAGTTTGTCTTCCCATCAGCCTGCAAAATCTTAAATGCAGATTGTCATCTACTTTTCCCAATCAGACAAATATGGATAACACATAATAAGACATCAAAGAAATTTCAGAATTGACATTTATGGTAGAATTCTTGACATTAGCAGCTAACCACAAAGTAAACAGGTTCTCTTCCTCAGTCCCCACAGATCATAGCATGCTCTTACACACTAGGTATGACTTGAAGATCTCTGAGCTGAATCACAACACTGATGAATTGGTATCTAAAGTTGTATCTCATTCTAATAAACTATTAAATAAAATGAAATCTACTCTCGAGCACTTAAATATATCTGTGTGATGCTCAGAACATGTTTGATTTTAGAATCCTTGGTCACCTAGGGGGTCTGTTATAGAATATAGTGGATGAAAATGTAGAATTCCCACTTCTATGGTTTCTTTTCATCCCCAGGTCCTTTCTTCAATGAAGGGTCTCCATTCTCTATGTATGTGTACCCCCGTTTGCACACTGATCCTCTGTCTTCCACACTACTGCCCAGAAAGCACTACCTCTCCGGCATAGAAAGACACCTACGATGTCACCTTCTGGCCTTGGAAACACAGCCCTAGATAAAGTTCTGGAAGCAGTAACAGGGACATTTGAACAGTGTCCCATACACTAGATGTATGGCTCAAAAAGTTGAAGGGAGCCAAGGAATCCACAGGGCACTTTAATGGACCTTCCAAAGTATTGTGCCATAAAAAGAAATGGTTAAAGGTGGATCCTGATCAGGAGACCTCATTGTCTGGATTTAAAAGTGGCATAGCATCCAACAAACTGAATGCCTACCTTATACAAAACTGTGTTTTTAAATTATATGTCCATTCCAAGTAAATTACAATCAGATCCAAAGAAAATTTTAAAGAAATTTAGAAGGAATAAAGAAGAGTAAATCGCCAGAAGGATGTAGTAGATAGGCAATAAAATGTCTGGGAAAACTTAAGTAGGAAGTGTTTCCTCATAAATTCACCTTTATCAGACTCTTCAGTTACAATGACAATGATCTACATTTTTGTTTTCTGAGACAGCAGTCTTTAGCCACATATGAGGATATACAGCGTAGAAAACAGCCTGTTCAATAAAGGGAATTAGAAAAAATGGATAGTGACATACATAGAAATGAAAGAAACTTGCACTTATTATAACATAAGTTCTTATAGATAGTTATTTTGTGCAAAACTAAAAGACCAGCTCCTGTGAAAATACTAGAAAAAACAGGTTAAATACTCTGTAGCACTGATCTCACCGTTTGATTTTTTACCCCAAAAGTTCAGGCAACAAAAATAAAGCACATAAATAAGCTTATATCAAACTAAAAAGCTTCCAGCAAAGGAAACACTGAACAGAGTGAAGACGCAATCATAAAATGGGAGAAAACATCTGTAAACCATCACTTGGTAAAGAGTGACTATTAAAAATGTATAAACATTTTAGTCCTTGTACATTACACACTAGCATATCATAATATATATAATATATATATATATATATAGAGAGAGAGAGAGAGAGAGTTCCCCAAGAGCAACAGAATTACTAACCTGATTAAGAAAATTGAGAAAAGACCACAATGAAGATCTGTCGAAAGAAACATGTGACTTCTTACTCATTTCCCTAGGTTTTTGTCTGGGTTGTGTTTACACAGGTAATATGCATGATGTCACTATTGCTGCAAGTTCCCAGAAATATTGGAAAGTATGTCCTTGTGATCATCATCAACCCTGGCTCTTATACTCTTTTCACCGTCTCTTCCACAGTGGTCCATGAGCCCAGGGTGGATGTGGTTTAATATAGGACTTCTATCCAAGGACATGCACTCTGCAGTCTCTTATTCTCTACATTTTGGTTGATTGTGATTTTCTGTGTTGATCACCTTCTGTTGCATGCAGAACTATTGGCAGCTGATCACTGCTGGGTGAGGGAGAGTTGACCTTCTTTAACAGACTGGATAGGCTAATCAGACTCCAGTGGATGAACACCTATGGACATAAACTTGACTCAATAGGCCTTGAGTTATGTGTGATGTATAACATATATGACAGAATGTATAAAAGCCAGTGGGGGCACTGTGGGAGGTGAGACAGAAGAGGGGTTCCAAATATGATTAAGATGTATTAAAAGCACAAAAATTCAATAAGCTATATATTGAAAAAGATCTGAGAATTGCCAATAGATATATAAAGAAAACACCTGATATTAATAACCAGTAAGGAATGGCAAATTAAAATTTGCAATGAGAAACTGCCTCACACCTGAATGACTATTATCCAAAATAAATACATTAGCAAGAATGTAAAGAAAAGGAAATTCTAGCATACTTTTGGAAGAATTTGAATTAGTATACCCTTTAAGGAAAAAACTATGTGTAGTTTTCACCAAATAACAATAACAAAAAAATTAGAAGAAAAAAGCTAAAACCTGGTCAGCCAGGGTATAAGCTGATCCCCTGGGAAGTGATTTACAAAGTGTCAGATAACCTTGTAGGAAAGACTTCTGGCCTAGATGCCTAGAACCTAGAATGATGGGTAAGTACACACCTTGACCAGGGATGTTTAGCTATGCATAACTCTGGTCTTGTTCTTAAACTTAAGTCTCATGTCAGGAGCCTAAAGATGGACTTGTGGGGTTACTGAATCTCTTTGTTCCCTTCCCAATGTGGCCATGTTGAATAAATATTCTTTTTCTGCTTTTAATGTAATTAACATAGAAACCAACTATTTCACTTTTGGTTGTTCATCCAAATGACTTAAAATTAATATGTTGAAGAGATATCTGTACTCCTGTGTTCACTGCAACAATATACATAATAGTCAAGTTATGGAAGTAATGTCTATCAGTGGGTTAATGGATGAGGAAAACGCAGTGTATATTCACACCAAAATACTATTTAGCCTCTAAAAGGAAGGAAACTGCCATTTGCAACCACAACAACAGAATGACCTGAAGAACATTATGTGCACGGAGTAAAGCAGACATAGACAGACAAAGAGCTCAGAGCCCATGTCCTCATTCATATGGGATTCAGTAGCCATTGAACTCATAAAGCAGAGGGTGGTGAAAATGTGGCAACTGGAGACTAGAGTGTGGGAAGACTAAAGAGATGGAAATAGAGTTTACAAAGTTTCTGTTTGACAGAAGGAATAAATGTGAACTCCACTGTACAACACTGTGACTGTAGTGAACTATTATATACACAGAACATCACTTTTACCAAAAGATATATGTGATTATAATAGGTCACTTTACAATAAAATCATTAATTAAATAAATTTTAAAACCAGGATTTCTTAAAGCTGTGATGGTATATTTCAATAGCCCCACATAGCTAGGGTCTACTGTACTGGTCACTGCAAATGTAAAACATTTCCATAATCACAGAAGTACTTTCAAATGAACAGTGCTGAACATTCTCAAGCTTCACTACAGCAGACTTTGAGGTGAGCTGTTTTACAGTGATAAGATTCCACTTATGATTCCTTACCAGTGTCTTCCTCGAACTAAGTAGTTATTTGAGAAATCAGAATACAGACAATAGATTCAGATGATCTTATGCCTGATAAGAAACACTTGTAAGATCAATCACAAACCCTCTTAGAAATGGGCAAGTTGTTTTATACAGGATGCCAGAGGATATACTAATTCAATAGTCTAACAAAAACCGGGGCTTATAGAAAACACTTCACAAAACTTGGATCCTAGTTGTGGATTTGCACAAAAATGTATGTAATACTAGAAAAGTTAATGTCTCCTAACTTTAGTTTTCCTATATGTGAAAGGAGAAAGATAACAATAAGCCCAGTTTGCCTCAGTAAGCTATTTCAAATAGCAAATGGCAAATCTGTAAAATACGCCGAAGGCATTATGATTTTCCAACCTCTGCTTTGAACATGGCAGCATGATGTGTTCTACAAATGTGCTGGGTCACGTTCATAGCAATCCTGAGATGTGTGGTCAGTGGAGACTAAATATAAATTTATATCTATATAAATTTACAGACTGCAACTTAACTGCCAGGAAAGTAAATTGTATGAAAGCAATTTCCTGTTACTGAGAAAAATGAAAAAGGGCAGTGAGAATTTACTGGAGTTTGTCATGCCCCAAAACTTCCTTGGATCGAACAGAGCTTCCTGGGAACTTGTCTCATTCCTAGAACTGCAAAGGTTGGTTTTAGATTTTCAGTCCAGTTCTCTTTAACAAAATTTAAGTGCAATCCAGTATATACATGTGTGAATTTTCTATTTCTTCCAATTAAGTGATCATGTTTTTCTCTAAATACTTTGTGTAGAGAGTACCAGCCAGGCTAAGGATAGCACGTCTGGGTGTGATAACGCACACTTGTCACCCCAGCTGAGATAAGAAGGTTTCAAGGCTTAGTTCAACCTAAGATTTACAGTAGCATTATCATGGGCTGTCTCAAAATAATAATCATAACAACAATAATATTGTTTGATATCTACATTCTTTATCTTCTTGGATCATATTTTACTTGAAAATATAAGGAAACAATCACTTTTGTGAATAAAAGTAAAATTTGAGAATAAATAAAATTTAATGTTTAATGTGTAATAAATGTCTCTAGAAGATTATAGACACAATATGATGAGGGAAGTCCCTCCTGCTTTATCCCCCTCCGTTTCCCCACCACTACCTCCCTGCCCCTTACACACGCCCGTAGGACAGTGGACTGCATGCTTCCTTCACCTCATGCCCTCTATACCTGTCTCCTGGTAGGTGGTCAATAGCTCTCGCATTTGCTAACTCTATATAAGCTAACTTTCCCTGGGAAGCTCACACTGTTTTGGTAACAAATACCATCTGTACAAATGCTGACTTTGGAACCTATTAACAGGGAACATCTGGGCAAAGTCTCAGATGGCTCTGGATTGAGTCCATACAAGTTGGCAGAGCTGTAGACTTTGCAGTTTTCACAACTGTCAATTGAGGATGATGACGTCCTGTAAAGGCTTAGCATGAAATTAGACACTATATAAGAAGCATTCAGCCAGATGCCTAAAAGAAAGATAGGTAACAATATTTTCAATATAAACGTGTAAGACTAAGCTTCGAAATTTAGAAAGACTAAAATTCAAAACTAGGATGGGACACCAGATGTGATGACTCACACCTTTAATCCCAGCAGTCTGAAAGCAGAGGCCAGAGGATCTCTTCAGTGACACAGAGGTCAGCCTGGTCTTATTTAGCGAGTTCCAGGCCAGCTGCGACTACAGGAAGACCAGGTCTCAAAATAAATAAATAAATAAATAAATAAATAAATAAATAAATAATAAAAAATGGGGTGTGTAGAGATGGTGAATTTCAAGGAGAAGAGAGATTAATAAAGTATACATGAGTGGAGAATAGGTCTGACTGGGGACAGAATGTGAGTAAGAGCAGTTTGGAAGAGTAAATAATGAAAAGATTGTGCTCCAAACTAAATATCAAGTTGAAGAATCCCATCATAAATAAGGTTTTTCAACAAGGGAGTCAGGAAATCAAACCTAAGCTTTAGAATCACTTAATTGTAGCATTTGAACATTCAATTTAAGTAATTATTTAAAATTTGAAAAATGTCCCTTAGCAAGGAGCATCAAAATAGTGAAATCTACTTCAGTAAGCATGCATTTCTGTTTGAGGGGAAACAGTCCAAATTTAGTCATTGTCATCCTGAAAATGAAGAAACAATATCAGTGGGGGAAATTTTGTGTGTGTGTAATAGGAAGTTGCTCAGAATGGAGCACCAGAGGCATGCAAGGGCAGAGTGAGTTCTCAAGGTCACTTGGTACCTCAGCCTGGATGAAACGCTTCAGTGTGTTCCTCCAATGTGTGATTACAACTTCAAACCTCCAAAAGCACAAGAAGCTTTAGGAGTACGTTAATCTGCTGTGACCCACTCACCTGCTGCTTCCTGTTTGGCGTGCTGTAGCAATCGTAGATGTATAAATTTAGGCAAGAAGATTGTATCAGGCCCTGAAGAGGGCTTGAGGATTATTGGCAGAGTCGAGGTAAATGCCAGGTGTGGGACGTGCAAACCTCTGGCGCGCTGCTCAACAGTCACTAGGGACCACACAGGGACAAGGGCAGGAAGAGCAGTGACCCACATACGCCATCCCTAAGGGATAAATTAGTCACTCCACATCATCTCCACATCATCGCTCACAATCGATTGCATTTTTCATTATTTTGCTCCAAATGCAAATGCTTTTTCCATATTTCTCTTGTGTTTGGTTTTGTAGCCATACCAGTCTATGGAATGGATTAATGATTTTAATGCAGAACAGTAAAAAGAAAGTAGTAGTCAAATCAACTACTTTAAATACACATGACTCTGACTTTATTTTTCCTGGTGTTCAGGTTGAACCCAGGACTTCATGCACACTAAGCAGGTCCTCTATGGCTGAGCTGCCTTCCTAACTGTAATTACTTTTGCAGAGTTATACATATTAAAGATTTTAAATGTTATCTAGATACTTAGCATTTGATGCATATTAATAAGGTGAACTGTATGCTGCAAAAAATGCTTAAGTTTATTCTTGCCTTAGAGAAACTCCTCAGAGATACACACGATCCACTGAATGCTTGTTAATGTTTATTTATATAGCTTGTGTATCTTATTACACTCTATCACCAGTCAATATTATCAATTTATACTATTTTCAATTCCTTCCTAAAATTCTAATTTTAATATACATTTTAATGTTTTTAAAGATGAGCTTTTTTTGCCTTTAAAAAATTCTTCAATGATCTCCATGCTGTTATCCACTTGTGTGAGGTTTTCTTTTTAAAAAAAAAAAAAAAAAAAAAACTATAGTTCTAATACACAGTAGCGATCCCAATACTTGGAAGGCTGAGACAAGAGAACTGGTATGAGTTCAAGGCCAACCTGGCTACTATACAAACCAGTCCACTCATATTTACATAGTAAAACCTTGTCTTAAAAATGTCAAAAACGGGACTGGAGAGATGGCTCAGTGGTTAAGAGCACCGACTGCTCTTGCAGAGGATCTGAGTTCAATTCTCAGCACCCACATGGCAGCTAACAACCATCTGTAACTCCAGTTTCAGGGGAACTGACACCTTCTGATGTCTGCAAGCATTGCACTACATGGGAGCATTTATATACATGCAAACAATACATTCATACACATAAAATAAATAATAATAAATTTGAAAAAAAACTAAGCAAAAGGAGGGGGAGGAGAAAAAAGGAGGGAGGGAGAGAGGGAGGAAAAAAGTTTTTAAGTAGCTCTAGGGCTAGAAAAATGGCTCAGTGGTTAAGAGCACTGGATGCTCTTGCAGAGGACCATGGTTCAGTCCCATTACCCACATAGCAGCTAATAATTATCCAGTAATTTCAGTTCCAGGGAATCGGACCCATGGCGTTTAATTAAGGTTGCTTGCATGAGTGTGAATGTGGGATTACTTACTGGAACATGAGCAGCTTATCAATCACTACTCCACTGGAAAAAATAAAAGTAACAAGAGAGCCCCTTCCTTCTGCAACTAAGAGTGGAGCCTCATGAGTCCCTGACCATTCATGATGGAATGTTAACTGGTTTGATCCAGTTAACTACAGCTGCTATGAATTAATAAGGGCAGCGGCTACGTCATGTCCAGAAGACAGAGTTTCACAGTACAGCGTCCCGTCCTCTTAACACTTCCCACTCCCTCTCCCACGAACCTTGAGGTGGTGATAGATGAGCAGTTTAGGGCTGTGCACTCAAGAGTTACTTGAAGACTTAAGCATTCTGACCAGTTATGAGTCTCCTTATTTTTTATTTTCTGATTAAATCCCACAAAATCTGGGATTTTCTTAAGTGAAGAACAAAACATTTTTTCTGAAAAAACTAAATTATCAAACTATTTTCTTTTATGATCTTAGCTATTTGAGTTCTTGAATTATATTCTATGTATATATATATATATATATTGATTTGACTCCATTAAAAAATTATCAGTTATATTAACAATATGACCTAGCTTTATTTTCTTTTTAAAGTAATATACTTAGATATGATCTACTTTCTTAAAATTAAATTTAAAATCAAAAACTTAGATAGCAATTGTGATACCAAGTACTTTTATCTTATGTATATCATTCTAATATTAAATGTGGCTTTTAAAATATTGTTTTAATAGATTATTAAAACATGAATTTTTGTCAGTGTTTTATTTTGAATTAGAAATTGGAAAAGTGTAAAATTACAAATATCCCTAATGAGACCAATATATATGAAATAAATTTTGATACTTTACTTAGATACATGGGTTATAAAGTTTCTGACTAGGTTTTAATAAGCTATTGTCTGAGATGTTAGTACACTCTGTCTCTACAAGGCTGTAGTCCTAGGACTCCCTTAGTTACCAAAGACAATGGGTGCTCAATTTCCTTATATAAAATGGCACACTGTTTTAATCTAGCACGTACAATTCCTCCGCATACTTTAAATCACCTGTAAATTGCTTCTAAGACCATACACAAAATCAAATCAAATCAGTCCTATGTAAATAATCTCTATTCTGCATTCTTTAGGACATAAGAAGAAAACAGCATGCTTGTTCAATGCGTACATAATAGTCAAGACCTTACATATTCAGTTGACTCCTCAACTGCTTCATCAGCCATGGGGGTCCGCTCCAGTTCAGAACTTTTCATGTATCTCTCCACTGGTGACGTCGGTCTTTGTTCTCTGACTTTTCACGATACC
This sequence comes from Eospalax fontanierii, assembly GCA_035773235.1. NCBI lineage: Eukaryota > Metazoa > Chordata > Mammalia > Rodentia > Spalacidae > Eospalax > Eospalax fontanierii. The sequence continues at coordinate 27,142,467 of CM069539.1, read as the reverse complement.
TTGATGTGCATGACAATCCAGATTATTGAAGTGAATACAAAATTTCCTTAAACATGATCCCATTTCATCAAGAGTAAGAGTCTCTAGCTATTATAGGGAGATATATACATGAGTTTTAATTATTTTCATACTGTCTCTTATTAGATTTTATTATATACTTTTCAAAATGGTTTTTCGTAAATGAATGACAATTTGTGAGTGAAATATTTATACAACTTTTTACATTTTTTTATTTTTATTAGCTTACAAAAAAGTTGGTTTTATCATGTCACTCTTTAAGCAAAACTTTTTGCTGTAGTTCCTTGTCCTCTCTTTTCCCCAATCCCACTTGTGCCCACTTGTGGTTACCCATATTAATCACTATCTACTGCACACAGAAACTCGTCTACATTAATTACATTAATCTATGGACATAAAAAGTCACTAGAAGTCAGTTTATTATTATATTTATTTAGCAGAATAAAAGTATTAAGCTCTCCCCTATGTCCTGTAACCTGTGTAGCCTTCAGTTTCTGGACCAGATATCAATGTCAGGTATAGGTCCCATCCTTTGAAGCAGACCTTAAATTTAATTGGAAAGTGGTTAATTACTCTTATTTTATTCATGCCATTATTGTGCCAGTTGACATGTCTTGACAGATCAGTTATTGTTGTAGTTCACAGGATTCACAGTTGGGTAAAGTTTGTGATTAATTTTTTTCTTCAGATAACATTCTTAGCACCTTTCAGCACTGTGAAAGCTAGCCAGTAGAAATGAGGCTCTGAAGTCAGAACCAGCTTGATTTCTCCATGTTTATTCTACAACTCATGTATGTAGTGTCTTCAGCAATAGGATCTAGCCATCAAGTTCTGGTGTGTAACCAAGAGCAGGGACAATGACCAGTAATGTCTGAGGATCTATGGCACCCCTGGTCAACAGCTTCAAAAGAAGGAGCCCATTCTTGGCATTGGGCTTTTACTTTGCTGATCTATGGTGTCTAGTAGGGGCAATGTTCTTTTGTTTAACTCCTTCTAATCTCGTCATATACTGTATGTGTACATATACTTTAAGAATATAGTGGTGCATCTCCATATGGTTTTTTTTTGAAAGACATTCAGTGTTACTTACCTCTTCCCTTACTCCCTCCAATGCCCACCTCCCCATTCCCCACCCCATTCAACCCTTTTGAAACCCCTTTATATGACTGCATTCTACCTCTTCTCCCAGGAACACCCCCCACACTCCACCTGTGGTCATTTAGTAGTTTCTTGAACTCTCTACTTTCAAATGAAGCCTGTTTAACCACAATTTCAAAGCTGACACCCAGTTCTGAGAAAGAACATGAGACAGCTGCCTTCCTGGATCTAGATTACTTCATTCAGGATGATAATTCCCATTCTATCCATTTACCTATGAATTTCATAATTTCTGTTTTGAAGAACTGACTAATACTCCATTGTGTATATGTACCACACCTTCTATCCCATTCATCAGTTGGCGGACATCTAAGTAGTTTCCAGTCCCTGGCTATTATGAGAAGGGTAGCAACAAACATGGAATAATAGGTATTTCTGTAGTAGGGTATAATAGGTTTTTTCCTGGACCTCTTAAGTCCTTTGTTTAGCTTTGAGTTAATGCCTATTATCTTCCACTTCACATCAAAGGGCTGCTTTAACCTTTCTCATAAGGTAGGTGAAGCTTTTAGCAGGAAACTCCTCAGCTTTTGTTTGTCTGGAAATAAGCAAACTGTTTGCTTGCTTGCTTGTTTTAGATAGTGTTTTGCCAGAGATTTCCTTGACTGCTACAAGCCAAAAATGAACAGAGAGGATAATCAGGAGGAGGAGCAGTGGGAGAAGAGGAATAGCAGAACTGGGAGGACAGACATTTCTTATTTATTTTTAATGTTTGTGTGTATGAGTGTTTTGCCTGAATGTATAAGTGCATTCATTCGTGTAATGTCCATGGGGACCAGAAGAGGCCAACTCCCCGTCTGGAGTTGCAGATGATAGTTAGCCACCACGTGGGCGCTGGGAATTGAACCCGGGTCCTCTGCAAGAACAACCAGTGCTCTTAATCACTGAGCATCTCTCCAGTCCTGAGGGAAAACCATTTTCAAAACACAACAGAAATCTCTGTGTCTGGGGCTTGCTGTGTGCTGGGCACCACCACTAGCAGCTGCACTGGAACCTACTCTAGAGACCAACCAGAGATGAGAGCTTAGTCCTTTTAGCTTTTCAGTCACGTATGTTGTCCTGTATGTATATATATATGGCTTTCCAAACTCCTTGGCACCATAGTACTTAGCAATATCTTAATTCCACATGGAAGTTTCGTCTTTCCTGCTAAGCCTTCTGCTCATGCCATGGCAGGCCAATGGAGGTCAAAGGACAACCTCGGGTGTCAGTCTTCACCTTCCACCTTGTTTGATACTTGTCTTACTTTTAATCTTTTGCCCTAGATGGCCAGAATTTGTTCAGCTGTTTGACATTGTTTTCAAAGAATGCCAGTCTGGACTATATAGTGAGATCCTGTGTGGCAGTTATTTGTTAATGATGTTGAACCATTCAAGGCTTTAAGCCCTTTTTGTAGAATTCAGATCTAGGGTGGATATAACTCTGGGAGAAATTTGGGTCTACTGTTACCATAATATTTCTGAACTCTGATTGTGCTGATTGGTCAAAATGATTTCTGTTCTGTTTTATGGATGGATGAATCTAGTGCATCTAGTTAATCATTACAAGCATTAAGAAGTTCTGGTCTCATAGTTTCCCAGCAGTTATCCAGCCTAGGCAGCTTTACCCTACTCAGTGATATTCAGTCTAACCACACAGGTGTATGTAGCTCTTTGTAAAATCCCCCTCTGTAGGGCTCTGGCCCCGCTGCATGCCCTTCTCTCTTAGGGCTAGGCTCTCCGTCAAGAGCTAGCAGGATCTTGTCAATTGCAAAGCTCAAGTAAACAACTTGACCTTTAAGCTAGCACGATTGCAACTTCCTTTTTCCTGTGTACAGCTGTATGTCATCAATAGAGGATGTTTCCTGAGAACCTGAACTTTTACCCTCCTGCAGGGCTCCACCTTAGGGTATATAAGGCTTGCTGCCTCTCAATAAAGTCAGTCAGTCATTCTCCTTTCCTCCTACCTAATGTGTGTGTCTGTGTCTCTCTGTCTTATGTGTTTCATTCAATCTGCAGCCCTCCACTGATCCGGACTCCGTCACTGTAGCCAGGGCGTTACACCCCTCCTCTCTGATAGTATGTTCGTTTTCACTTCCTCGAACTCTGATGTCTGGCTCTTCAATACAGCAAAACTACCACTCTGCTTGAACTCCCCTTCTCTGAGTTGTGTGGTGAACATGTCTACAAGGAAAAAGCCAAGGCATTTATAAGTCTCAACCAAAGAAGAAAAAACACCGAATACATAGGTAGGTAGGTAGATTGATTGATTGATAGATGATAGATTGATACATAATAGTTACACATTGCTATATACATATATACAAGTAGTGAAATGTATACTTAGTTTCTTGTCCTGTTAAAAGCTCTACCCACTTACATCTTTTAGGAAGCCCTATATAAATCTCTTTACAAATTGTTTTTATACCTTTGGGACAAAGAGGAGTTATAGGAAGTTATTACAAATGTAAAAGAAAACTTTACTTACTATAAACAACTGAAATGTTTCTTCAACTTCATGAAGATTATGTGGTGGATATTGTGGGGTCCTTTGTCTCTTGTCTTGAAGGAATGAATTCAGTCAAGAGACATGGAAAGTTTGGGCACATGTTTATTTAGCAAAGCAGCAGAAGCAAGTCTAAGCAATGGGAGTACTCCAGAGACTGGAGTGGGCTGCCCCAGAGTGGGGAACGGCATAGTGGGTTATGCATTGTGAGCTTAAAGAAGATTTAATGAGCTTTTATGAGGAATGTGACACATTCATGAAATAACTTAACCTCTTTTCTGTCCTGAACCATGGGAAACTGGATCTTCCTTTTAGGGTATTTTCTCCCATGATTTCCACAAAAAGGAAGGAGTGTCAAAAACAATATTATAATAACGTCAGGTCTTTTGAGGTTGAAGTCCTTTCATTAGTGCACTTGTGTTAGTGAATGCCTTGGTGACTTAGTTTCTGATATGGTGGGAACAGCCATGTTTAATCACAAAGGGGTGTTTTGAACCTCAGCAGACACAGCTACAAGAGATAGCTGCACTTTCCCTCAGATCCTCACTCTGAACTCTGCCTCTGCTGTGTCTGCAGTAGTCTGTTCCATGGAATAGGTGGAGGCCTTCACAAAGTCATTCATATCACAAGTTACTCTGTTGTGGCTGCATATGTTGGGAGAATGTGTGAAAGGACACCAGTGTCTTGCATGTTCTTCAAGTGAGGCCGCTTCAAGGAAGCCTGTGGAAGCCTGCCAAGACCTCTTTGTTTGTCCCAGAGCCTGTCCTTCCTCTTATCTGATCACTCCGGCTGTCTTACATCCAGCTACAAACTTGCTTTTTCACTTTCCTCAGTGTTCCTGAACTCACTATTTTAACCCTAACATTTCAGCATTCATTTTAACCCTAACATTAGTTTTCAGTGTAACACTTACATAACCAACTCCTTCCTGTCTATATTTATTTCAGCTCCATAGAAACATAGAGATAGAAAGTCCAAACCTATTTAGACTTTTAGTGTCTGTTTCTGTTTTTATTTAGAAAAGACTCGACAGTTTTTACAGTTTATATTTTCTTCTTTGCCAATTTCTTTCAATTTTATCCCTATTTAATCACTAGTAGACATGGCATTTTTCCTTTCAACTCTGGATTCAAAGTCAGAAATGAGTCTTCAGTCCATTCCCATTTTTCAGCTCTAGTTTAAACCAACTTAAAGTTTACCAAGATAATTTTAAGACCTTCAGAAGTGTTTCATATATTTCCACTTGGGCCAATAACATGTTTCCTTCCCACACTGCCTGCCAAACATGCACATGCACACACACACACACACACACACACACACACACACACATGCACACACATGCACACACGCACACATACATGCATATTTGTATATCTTTAATCAATTACCAGAGAATCATTTCGGACATAAACAGATTATATCACTGGTTTTGAAACATGCCAGAGGGTTCTTGCACTATAGTACTTGGAGTAAGATGCAAACACACATGATCCCGTGTCACCCGCTTATCCAGCCTCCACTGGTAGATCTCTGCCTCTTTCACCAAGCATCAGATATGTCATTTTCTCTGTTTCTTAAACATTGCCATGTTTTCCCAGCCTTGGAATTTGTGCTTGATGCTGTCTTTCTATCTTTGAATAAATACATCTAATTTCCCATCATGACTTCACCTCAAATGTCCTTTATTAAACTATTCTATTGATGGTAACCCCTTAGTCACTGAAAATCATATGGCTTAGTTTTTCCAAAATCTTACGTACATCTGTAGGAAAACTCTTCTTCATTTAATTACTTCTATTTTATCTACCAATCTTCTCATATACACCCCTCTTCCAAAGTAAAGATGATTTTATCTGTCATATATCCCTTAATATTCTATCACATAGTGCCTTGCGTGTCAGGTCCATGATAACCACAAGATGAATAAATGAATCACTATAATAAACACATCACATCCTTTATGCAGTTGGCTGTCCTGGCTAATCTTCAGTTAAAAGACTTAAACAAGAGAAAGGGATCTACAAACAAAACCCCAACAAAATCCCCAACAAAAATGTGTTTGGGAGAACAATCATAAGCTGCTGGATCCTAAAGTCTCATGATGAGGTTACATTTAACCTTTAAGAGCTTCCAGTCAGTTACTCCTAGACATGTTGATGACCTTAAAGTAATAAATAACTTGGAGAATGTCTTGTTCCAACTTGTTAGAATTCTGACCTGGAATGGGGGAGGTCAGTGAGTGCAGTCCATCAGGATCTAGCACTGTTCCTCAAAGCCACTGCAGTCCTAACAACTGCTCGGCCACAAACAGCTACAAACAGCTGCCCACTCTAATATTTCTTATTTTTTGTTTTGCTGTGTTTTTCAAACAAGAATTCCTGGATGCTACTTCATAGCACTTATTCTAGGTCACCTTCATTTTGACTCCAGGAAACTCTGGTCTCACATCTTGCATATTAAGTTGATAAACTCATTCTTGAAATATGTTTATATAACATTTCACTCAAAATATACTTTATGCCAAAAAATTAAGCATGCCGACTTTACAGCATGCTTAAAGGAGAGAAAATACCACCTCAAAGGAGCCAATCAGGGAGTGGTGAAGTACCGCAAAAAAGGATCAAGAGGACAAAACGTGGTATGCAGAGAAGAGTTTAAACATCTCATATGGATATGCCAACTCTTCTGCTTGGATGGTCAGGTGCCAAATATTCTCAGTCAGATAAGATCAGCTTAATCCTCTTCAACATCTTCATCATAAAATTCATCATTAAAGGTAGCATTGCGTTTTAATAAGCCCTTTACAGTAAACAAACAAGAAAACTTCCTCCACATTTACTATACAATAGCTGTGTTTAATTCTATCACCCTGTTCAGAAAGAAATGTCGTCCTTTTATAATGTGTGGTTTCGTTTTCCTTAGATGATGATGTGGTACCCCATGGTTATGCTTTCCTTTGGGGGCTAGATTTAGGAAATTAAAGGTGAAAACTCATGTTTAACTCCATCAATGAAATTAAACTCTAAATTTACAATTTATGCTACTGCTCACTTACATACTTACTGCATTCCATCATAACAATTAAAATACATGTGCATATTTTAGTAATCTATATGTGTATATGCTTTTATTGATAATCCTATCTCACCTCAGACGATTTGGAGTCAGAATATAAACACATACATGTAACCATGATTGTGAATGCATTAAAGAACATATTTATTATGCAGATATTTTTCTTCTTAGAACCTTCATCAGTGCACTTTTTACTTCCTTGTTCCTCAGACTGTAAATCAGTGGATTCAGCATGGGGATCACTGTGGTGTAAAATACTGAGGTCACTTTCTCGTGGATGAGGGAAGCACTAGAAGCAGGTTTTAGATACATGGACATGAGAGACCCATAAAATATAAAAACTGCTGTCAGGTGGGAACTGCAGGTGCCAAAGGCTTTGGACCTGCCCTCTTTAGAGTGGATGCGGAGAATACTGGTGAGGATAAAACCATATGAAATAACGATTGTCAGGCTGGTAGCCACCATGTTAAATCCACCAATGACAAAAATCAAAAGCTCATCGATGTAAGTGCTGGAGCAGGAGAGTTTAATAAGAGGGACAAGATCACAGAAATAATGTTTAATGATGTTGGATTTGCAGAAAGATAGCCTTAATATGCAGCCCCCATGAATCATTGCATCAGTGACACCCACAGAGAAGACCGCAGCCACCAGCAGAGAACAGACCTGAGGGGACATGATAACACCATAGAGCAGTGGGCTGCAGATGGCCACATAGCGATCATACGCCATGGCTGCTAGCATGTAGCATTCAGAAATGACGAAAATACAAAAGAAGAAAAGCTGGGCCATGCAACCAGAATAAGAGATAGCATTATCCCTGAACAAAAACCCTGCCAGCATTTTGGGGGTAATGACAGAAGAATAGCAGAAATCTAGAAAGGACAAACTACTCAGGAAAAAGTACATGGGAGTGTGAAGTTGAGAAATCAACTTGATTACTACAATCATGCCAAGATTTCCCACCACAGTGACTATGTAAATCCCCAAGAAGAGGCAGAAAAGGGGCAGCTGAAGTTCCGGTTGCTCGGTTAATCCCAACAGAAGAAACTCAGTCACTGTGGAATTGTTTCTTGTGCCCATTCTCTTCTGAAAAAAAATGTGTAGAGATGAGAAGAAAAAGTCAAATTAGACAGAATCCCAGTTGGACTCTAGTTCTCCAGAGCCTGGGTGTGTCTAGTTGTGGAAACAAGGTCTTTATGCTATAAAATTCAAAAAGTAAGCACGAGTCTAGGGAACTCAGTAAGAAGCACCTGTCTACCGTAGACTTTATAACCATCAACGTACTTTACCATCTCCTCCCAGGTCTCAGATTCTTTTGGTAAAGAACAAACCTTTCACCCCAGAATTAGAGACAAGATTGATGCCAGGGCTTATGAAGGAGTCTTTCTGAAGCAAGTCAGATGACATGCTTAACGAAGAAGCTGGGCCAGGACACTTTTACCTGTCACACACTTGACTATAGCTGATCCTACTTCCAATATTTCATACAGAGATGTCTGTTTTCAAATTTTTATTACATTTTGAGCTAGAGATATAGCTCAGCAGTTAAAAAGAAGTGGTTGCTTTTGCAGAGGACCCAGGTTCAATTCCCAGCCCCCACATAGTGGCTAACAAACATTCTTAACTCCAGTTCCAGGGAAATCCAACACATCTTCTGAAATCTGTGGGCATTGCACAGCATGGGTGCATTTACAAGCGTGCAGGCAGGACACTCATACATATGAAGTAAAAATAATAAGTAAAATATTTTTAAATTTTTTCTGTATTTCTACTGTGTGTGTGTGTGTGTGTGTGCGTGTGTGTGTATGTGTGTGAGATGAAACAGTGTGGAGGTTAGAGGACAACTTGCAGGACTCAATTCTCTCCTTCCATCATGTGGGTTCTGGGTATCCAATTCAGGTCGTCAGGCTCAGATGCAAGAACCCTTACCCACCAAGCCATCTCACCAGCCCTGATGTCAGCTGTGAATACGGAGAGTGATGTGACTATTGAGTGTAATTTTGAATGTTGTTTCCCAGTGTTCCTCAGCATAGTATCAGCTCCATGAAGATGTTAGTACTATTATGTTAATTGAACAGTGAAGGATCATATACTTTTAGACTGACCTACTGATTTACACAGACAATATCTCAGTCCTCCTAGAGAACTATATTAACATAAAATATTTTCTGAACTTATATTTGATGACAGACCACTTGGACACCTAAAATCTATAGCACTAGTGTGACTCAAAATGTAATTTCAGGAAACACCCTTTTCATTTGTGTTTTCTGTCATTTTAATTTGACTTTAAATGGATTGCTGGTGGGAAGTTTATTCTCACACCAGTAAAACTGAATGATGGTAGAGGGCTGAACTCCAAAACCATTCCTGCCATGTGGATATCTCTAAGCCTTCTTCTGTCACTCCTGCTGCCACTACTGCCGCGCCCGGATATCTTTGTCCCCACTTGGAGGCTTCCACATGGTATTTCTTGTCTATACCTCTCCTCCCCCAGGAGGGGCAAAGACTGCCACATTGGGGTCACCTGCCCCGAGGTCTGTGAGACATCTGACCCCTTTTCCCTTGGTGCTGGGTGCTCACGTTGCTCTCTGGGCTCTCACATCATTCTCAGACAGGTAACAGGAACTTCTCAACCCCTGCTGTCCAGGATCTGCCTGCCTCTCTGGACTTTCAACCAGTTACTGCAATGTTAGGGCAGGACACACTTATTTTGGTCTCTTGAATTCTCAAGAATACAAAAATTCCTTCTTGTTTCCCAGAACCCTCTCTCAGATTGAAACAAACAAGCTTAATGACATTACACCTGTTGTTTTCCAAATATATCTTAACCATTTTCAAGCCTTATCTATTTTATCATGAACAAAAGCATATCTAGTTGCCCTTGGCCTATTATTGAAATACCTTTCCCACCATTCCTTACAAGTTAGGATACCCCTTTGCAGAGTAGCTCTGGTGGCTACATAGAAGGAAATGTAAAAGGAATGTTCAAGAACACCCATATGCTCAGCTTTACTTTTGCCTTTAATCACACAGGTATTTTCATGCTTGTCTTTAATCTGTCCTGAGTATCACAAACACACTGACCATTCTCAGCATACAGTGAATCCTCCCACAGAGCTCTGAGTCTTACTGGGTGTTCTATCAAAGTAAAATGCCAATCATAAACTGTGTTTCTTCTTTTATTCTAATGTCCTACATATTTCTGCTTTCTGTTAGTTAGTTCTCTCCCACCCTTCTTAATTCGCAGAGCATTTTGATGTTTCTGTCCTAGCTACTCAAAATGGTTTACATCAGCATCACTTGGGCACATTTTGGAAGGGCAGAATCTCAAGTCCTGTCTCACACACCAGAGTCAAGATCTGCAGTGTCCAAGATTTCTACCTGGTCTAGGTGGGCATGACTGTTTGAGAGTCACAGCTTTATTCCCTCCAAAGCTGAAATCATTTTTTTCTGCTTTGTTTTCTCTTCTTACCTCAGCTCTCTCTCTCTTGCACTCTCCCTCCATGTCCTGAAAATATTATGTGATCGTTTAAAACCCACTTATGAAAACATCTCAAGAAAAGACTTCTTCAGTGAAGGATAGGAAAGATACAATTTTATATCTCAGTATTTTGCCACTTATATATGAACTCGAAGATTTCATTATAGTATGTAATGTACATGTCAACCAGTATTATCATAAAATATTTTATTATGCCAATGGGTGTGTAAAAAGAAATATTAGAGAAATAATGTCATACACAAAGGAGCAATGGAACCAGTGTGTACTTTCTTCAGTCAGATGATAAAGTGTGTTCAACTAGGCTAGCAATAAAGCTGTGTTAGGTTGTACATCTATTCACTCTCCCAAATAATCTACTACACTGACTCAGATACAATTTATGGATTTATGGACTGTGCATGTTTAACAGTTTAAAAGTATAATAAAATCTTTTTAAGCATTTCAATTCATCATACAATATTATTAAAGCCCACTTTAAGGGCCTCTGAAATGGCTTAATAGGTAGAGATGCTTTCCACCAAGTCTGAGGAACTGAGTTCGTTACCAGGTACCCATGTGGAGGGAGAGAACACCAAGTTATTCTCTGATCTACACAAACACACACACACATACACACACACACACACAACAAATGTAATAATAAAAAATTTTTAACAAACTTCTGAAATTCTTTTACAAAAGTGAAGTTTAGTTCAACATCACTATAATACAGTCATATGAGATACTTAAAATACCCCATGAGCCCATTTTTTAATAAGTAAAAACAGATGAAGTTAATTTTTAATATTTTTTCAGTTATCAAACCATAATTTAATCATGATATGCAGTCCATATTGAAATTTTAATGAGATAGGCTATATTATTTGAAAACAAATCTTGAAATCCATAATGTACTTACCACACTTTTGGTACAGATCAAATAAAATCAGATGCATTTAAAGTGCTTAGTAGCCAGTTAGAGCTAGTGACAATACTACTGTTAATGTTTTTTGTTGTTGTTGCTTGTGTTTTTCTTCCTAATTCTGAAATCTCTTCACAAAGGCAGAGGTGGCAGGAGATTGATTTAGTTCTGACCCCAGCTCTAAATTTATAGTGAAGCCACTAACTCATCACACAGTCTCTGTGAGCTTCAAGATTTAATCTGTAAAACACAGAAATACTTCTAAGGATTATTGTGAAGTTAACTAAGGCATAAGTACACGCAGACTCTACCATCATCAGAGCTGCCAAGTGTACTTTGAAGCTCAGTGTACCAACCCCTTCACACTACTCCTGTGACGTGACATGGGATGCAAACGTGGAGACTCTAGAGCTCATGGGAGCACTCAGGAATAGATTTTAGAACACATTATAATATTCATATAATATGAACTTCGCAATACTGAAACTCACTTTCCTCCTCCTAAAGGTTTTAGGTATTTCTTTGGATTTTTTTCCAACTTCTCTAAGAAACAGAGAAGAATTAATTATACCTTCCTCCTTAACAGTCTAAGCAAGCACAGAAAACCAGCTAAGACTTTTATTCCTTGTTCCAGTAGCTTATGTTTAGAAATACAAACACCATTCATCCCTAGAGGTTCTTTGCTCCTGAGGTTTAGTCTGTAAGAACTAAAGAGCTTGTTCCCAAGGTGCCCTCTACCCAGCTCATCTGCCATAGATTAGGCACACTGAACAGAGCTTCCAAACTAGTCTCTTTAGAGCTTTGCCACCTAGTGGGCCTGATATTTTGTCCAGCACATGCCTTGCAGTGCTGAATAACAAAGCCATCTCCACCTTCATGGGTGCTATGATCTCAAATATGGAAAAGCTCACTACAGTCAGCAGCAGGGAATACCATCATCATGGATGGGTAGATTTTAAACAATGCCATCAAAGTTGGAGTGAATTTACTTAAAATGAGGGGCTATGAAGGGATAAAAGAGATGTAGGCAAAGATAGTGGCAAAGAAGCTAAGAAGCAGAAACCTCGGAGCCTGTATGGCTGGAGTACTTAGTGAATGAGTCTAGAAACGATGGAAGCAACTTCAGCAAGATGACTCACCCCTGGCCTCTGGTTCTAGAGATGACTCTTGGGAGCTTCTGGCAGAATGCCTCATGATCTTTCAGTCAGCCATTTCCAGTGACCTTGTAATAACACATGTACTTGAAACCTCCAAAACTGCAGGAACAAACCACTAGATCTGGCTTTGGGGAAAACTCCAAAAGTGATTATCTCATAATTACTTATGAGGTGTCTACTGTGTTAAAGCCAAGATCTCTGGAGGTGGAGAAAAAGTGAATGAAATGTGGTCCTTACTCATAGCATTTGGGTGTTAACACAGGTTCTCAATGCACTTATTTTCTTGGAAGAGCACCTTTGGAAACATCCATATTCCCTTAATGGTCTATCCTCTGTTTGTTGAAATTCTTCATTGTGTTCCCAAGGCCTGACATCCTTTATAGTATATAGAAGAATGTATTTTTTAGTATCATACACAACCCAGTCAAGTGTCCTCTCCCTTTTCTTTAATTACATTTATTTATTTGTTTCTGGTGGGTTGTCAGCACATGCACCCCAGCATGCATGTGGGGGTCCAAAGACAACTTACAGGAGTCAGTTCTATCTTTCCACCAAGTAGGTCCAGGAGATCTAACTCAGGACATCCGGCTTAGTGGCAAGTGCCTTTATTTTCTGAGCTATCTTGCCAGAGCATCTTTTCCAATCAGAATAGCTTCTTCCTGCCTGTCTTAAAGAATAATCTGAAAGATCAATGAAAACTGGTTCACAGCGCAATGGTTAGCATCAATATATAAAGGGGTGAGTTTCATTACTTTTTCATTCCTACGTGTCATTCTACTTTGGTCTTCTGTGTTCTCTTCCATCCCTCTGTGCCTTCCTTCTTGCTAATCCTCTTCCTTCCCACAAATAGTTCTCCCTTTTGCTTTCAAATAGCATATAACCCATTAGCTGGCCTCTCCCCATCCCTTAAAATCTCTTCTTCCCCTCTACAGATCCACTTCTTCTCTGGTTTTACACACACACACACACACACACACTATGAGAGAAAACAATAAACAATAATTGAATAAGTGTTGATCTTTCTGAGTCTGGCCTATTTCATTTAATACAATGCTAGTAATTTATCAGTTTTACCCCAACTGTTATTTTTCTTTACAGCTGAGGAAAATTCCATGCGTCTATGTATCAGCTTTTCTTCATCAATTTATTGGTTAATGAACATTCACGCTGGTTCTACTTCTTAATTGCTATGACTAGTGCAGCAATCAGCAGTGATGTACATGTTTTCTGTAGTTTAGGAAATATACCCAAGAGTGGCATCGCTGGATCACGTGGTAGTTGAATTTTTAATTTCCTGAGGAACCTCCACACAAATTGCCGTGGTGACCATAACAGTTTAGAGTCCCTCAAACACTGCCTAAGTTCTCTCTCTCTCTCTCTCTCTCTCTCTCTCTCTCTCTCTCTCTCAATACATGCCAGCATTTGTCATTTTGTTTGTTTGCTTGCTTGTTTTGGGTTTTAGTCTTTGTGAGACAGGTCTCCCTTTGGCCACAGCTGGCCTTGATATGTAGACCAGGCTGGGCTTGAACGCACAGAAATCTGCCTGCCTTTACCTCTGGGATTAAAAATGTGTGCCATGAAGTCCAACTCCATTTGCTTTCCTTTAATGATCAGAGCAATTTAATCTAATCTCCACTGCTGGTGTTAGTCCATCCATGTGTTTGTACATGTGTCTATGCATCATTATACATATTTAAGTATGCTATTTGTATATTTGGGGAAGATTATTCAAGTATATTTTAGAGTAAAGAATACAATGATTATTAAAAATAGAAAGTAAAACAGTTTTGTTTAACTTCTAACAGACATACGCTTTCTCGTAGCCATTTTGACTAGGTATGGGGAAATGGAACCTAAAAGAAGTTTTAGCTTGGCTTTTACCTAATGGCTAAGGATGTGAACACTTTTTCAAATGTTTGTTGGCTGCTTGTATTACTTCACTTAGAAACTTTCTATTCATCTATTCTTCATTTGGAGCTATCAGTTTACTATCCCATTTATTGATTGGAGGATGCAGGTTTTTGGTGTTTAGTTTTTGCAGCTTTTTATATACTCTTAATTCCCTGACTGATGTTTAGTTGGCAAAGATTTTTTTTCTGCATTTTATAAACAATCACTCCACTCTGGTGATGGCTTTCTTTGTAGCGAAAAAGCTTTTGAATTTCATGCATCAATTCTTGGGATCCCATTAAGTCTTATGCTTCTCTCCTGAGCTGTTAGAAGTGTCGGTGTTTCAGATTTCATACTGAGGTCTTCAACTGTTATTGGATTGATTTTTATGACACAGAGAAAGACATGGAGTGAGATTTATTTTTCTTCGTGTTTATCCCCGGTTTTCCCAGAATCATTTGTTAAAGAAGCTGTCTTTTTTCTGAGGCATGTTTGTCATAGATTGCTGAAAATTAGGTGGATACAACTCTGGAAATTTATTCCTGGGTCCTCCATCCTACCATTGGTCTGTACATATATTTATTCCTGGGTCCTCCATCCTACCATTGATATATTTTTGTGCCAGTGCCATCCAGATTTTAAGTCTATGGCTCTGTAACAATTTGAGGTCAGATACTGTGATACCTCCAAGCATAGTGCTTTCAGCTTAGGATTGTTTTGACTAATTTATTTAAGGTGTTATATGTCTCCGTATGAACTTTAGGTAAAGAATATCATTGGAATTTCCATGAGGATATGTTGAGTCTGTAGAACGGTTCCACTTAAAACAACCATTTTTTACAATATTAATTCTGCTGGTCCACAAGCATGGAGAATTTTATTATCTTCAAGTGTCTTCTTCAGTTTATTTTTTAGTATCTTAAATGTCTTTCTGCTGAGTTCATTCACCTTCTCCCTTAAGCTCATTCCTAAATGGTTTGTTAAGTGATGGTGAATGGGATATTTTTCCTGATCTCTTTCTCAGCATGTCTAAGACTGGTATATAGAAAAACTAGAAGTTTTTGTATGTTGATTTCATATCCTGCTAGTTTGATGGAAGTGTTTATCAGATCTAAGAGTGTTCTGATTGTGTCTTTAGAGTCTTCTAAGATCACATGTGTAAAAAGAGTAACCCTTTGACTTCTTCCTTTCCTATTTGTATTCCTTTTCCTCATCTTGCTCCTCTAGCTAAGACTTCCAGCACTTTATCGAACCCTCCTTTCATTCTTGATTTTACAGGAAGTGTTTTGTCTGTCCCCTATCTAGTATAACCTCGGCTACAGGTTTATCACATGAACCCTTTGTTATTCTAAGATATGCTCTTTCTATTTCTAGATTCACTGGGCTTTTTTCTCACACGGATGTTGTTCTCTGTAGCTTTTGAGATGATTTCCGTTCTTACATCTATTTATGTCCTGTATTATATTCGTTGCTGTGTATAGGTTGAACCAGTCCTGCACACCTAGATACACTAACTCTGAGTTGATAAAACCAACCTGGTCATAGTGTAAAATCTTCTTAATGTGAACTGGGATTTGATTTTCAATTATTTTATTGATAATTTTGTATCTGCTTAACAGTTTATTTTCTTTTTTGTTAGGTTCTTATCTAGTTTGGGTATCAGAGTAAGACTGGCTGCATAGAATGAGTTTGGTAGACTTCCTTCTCTTTGTACTTTGTGGAACAGTTACAGGAGTGGGTGCTAGTTCTTCCTTAAAGTTTTGGTAGAATTTAACAGTGACCCCTTCAGTCCTGAGCTGTGCTGTTCTTATTGTGGTGGTGGTATGGAAAGACTTTCCATAATGTCTCAGTTTCCTTGCTCATTATGGATCTGTTTAAGCTGTTTGCACAACCTTGATATAATTTGATTGGTCTTATTTGTCTAGGAATTTCTCCGTATCTGCTTACTTTTCTAGTTCTAAGTTTCCTAAAAATATTTCCTTGTAGTTTTTTAGATTTAATTTGAATCTCTATTTTCATCTCTAGGTCATTAAATTTATGACTCTCTCTCTCTCTCTCTCTCGCTGTCTCTCTCTCTCTCTCTCTCTTTCTCTCTCTCTGTCATTATTTGGTTGAACTTAGTTTGGATGATGTAAGTAAACAGGACAATGGGTACTGAATTCACTCACTAAAGGCCTTAGTAGTTACTTTATGAAATTTGGATCCCCAAATTTAAAGCACATGTATTCATAATTGTCTCACCTACTTGAAAAAATGTTCCCTTTATTATGAGGATATTGTGGCCTTTGCCATCTCTTCTAAACTTGGTTTAAAGTCTACTTTATCAGACATCCTAACTGTGCCTCCTTATTTCCAGCCTAAATTCACTTGCTAGATTGACTTCCATCCTTTGACATGGTCTCCAGGTGACTTTATAAGGATTTGGGGGCAGGGGAGACAAGGTGTTATTTTTAATCCAGTCAGGCAATCTGCATCTCGTTATTAGTTAGTTGAGGCCATTTATATTTAAAATGATTTTTGAGAGATGTTTATTAATTCTTCCATTTTTTTGTTGTTTTTCTTGTTGCTTGGATTTTTTCTTCTGATTTTTAATTCTGTTGCCGTTGTTCTTTTCTTTATCCTCTATTAACAAGAGGAGAAATAAAATTAAATAATTGAAAGAAAAGGCATAATGAAGAGTTGTTATGAAATAATAAAACTGAGAGATTAGAAAACAGAACAGAAAATAAGGAAAAACAAAACCACCAAAAAAATGATTTCTCCAGAATGAAAAAGTTCACAAACAAAATTAGATATAAATAAAACCAAGTTTATAAAAAACAATATGCTAAATTCAAAATACTACTGAAGGCCTGGTGGAAGGGAAAGGGGACAACATGAAACAAATAAGAAAAGGGAGAGAAGGGAAACAGATTGCCATATAAGGAAACGATGTGCAAACAAAATTAAATGAAGGTGGAAGGGCATCAAAAAATAAAGGTGTACAATAAGGAAAAATTACTACTACACGTATAGTAAAAAAAAAATCACATTAGCAAAAATATAAAAAGAAAAAAAATAAAGTGTTGGGGCAGCTGCCCTTGTGATCTCGAAACTCGCAGACACCAGTTATATGCAGGAGGCAGGAGAGGGCATCGCCGGAACTTGGGGCCACTGGTCTTTCCTTTGGTTTCCGCAGCTTCTGAGCCTACACTGAACATGCGTCTGGTGTTCTCCTGACGGGTCTTCACTTCAGTACCTTCCCTTTTTGCACACCAGGGACTTCCGCTGGCCACACAGGTTTGCAATCTGTGAGCGGGGGCAGGTTCTCTCAGCCTCCCCGATTTCCCAAAACCATAGCCCCTGGGGTCATTGATGTTCTAGCTGGAGAGAATCTCCAAGTGGGACTGTGGGGAGCAACCACAGCACTGAGATTTGTGACTTCCAAAGTATTAAAGTATTAATCACCCTGCTGGAAGGAAGTACTTGGAGCTTCCTGTGCTCTACCACAGTGAAAGGCAAACAGATGGCTCCGGGTGTTGATCCGCACACTAACCCCTAGGTCAAGGCCATCAAGCACCAGGGCTAGTCTCAGCTGAGATCTGCTCCTGGCACTGAGGGCAGCATTGTGCACGTCACTGCCTGAACTGGACCTCCTGGCATCTGTACTGTTCAGCATGTCAGCATGTAGCCCTCCTAAGCTTCACAATTGCCTCCTAAACCTGCCTCTCAACGCAGAACCGAGGCGGACTAAATCCAGGCTCCCTGACTTGTAGTTATTCCTTGTTCTCAGGCCTCCAGAGTAACTCAGATTTTAACATTAGGTTTTTTCTCAAGATGGCACCCAAACACTGTATTCCACATCACACAGAGTGACGAAGCAGGATTTCGCTCCACTACTGACATATCCTCCAGAGGAACCACTGTCTCACCAATAGACAAAACTGGATCGGAAGCTTCTGAGAGCTGAGAGCTGTACTCAGAGTAGGATGCCAATATTACCTTTCAAACTTGAGTTCCACATTGCTTTTTCCTTTTGGAAATTCATCTTTTTCTCAATAATTTTGACTTTTCTGTCACTGCTTTTGTGAATTTCTGAAACTCTTCCTCTATCCTTTGGAGCAGAGCCTTTCTTTATTACACTACTCTTCTCCTTAATCAGGTTACATAAAGACAGTTCATCTTACCCAGAAGTCTTGAGATCCATTCTTAATCAAATGAAATTAGACATAATTATTTAGTTTACGGTATCAGAAGAATAGGTGGTCATGACAGAAAATATTTCCTTATCTTTAGAATCAAATACTCTTAACTGAACATTTGTCCTTCTCTTTGTCACTCTGTCAGCGTATTGCCTGGAGATCTGTTACTAGACTGCTAACCAATGAATTCTATATATTGTAAATAATATTTTATAAAATAAATCTCAAAACAACCTACTGTGTGTGTGTGTGTGTGTGTGTATTGTGTCATGATACAAGGATACAAGTAGTTGATCATCTGGGAACTAAAAATTATTTGTGATTTTCTAAACAGTATCATATGGAAGCTAGCTGTTTGGAACAAGAAAATGTGATCATAAGCATATATAAATATTTACTAAGTTACATAGCTAGGAAATCCTGCAGATGAGGAAATATTTTCCTAAAGTCTTTGTCCTTTCTCAGGAAGATCTCTGAATAAGGAAGAAGAAAATATACAGACCAAGTGGCATGAAATGCCTCCAAGTGCAAGTTGTAGGCATGTTCCATACACGTGCAGTACAGACACTGTCTACCAACAAGCCTTCTTTCACTAAGGCCCATCAGGCAGAGGAGAAACTCCTCAGTGCTATAAAGCCTCAAGCTTCATGTTGACAGTCTACTCTGTGTCATTCTCTTCAGAGGTCAAGAGTAGCTGTTCCAGCTACAGGAGACCTTGCACAGTACTGTTTTGGATACATTTACTTCACGGAGTCCCAGTACCCAGGCCTTAGATACTGAGTAACTAGTGCTATTAGGCCGCACTTCACCAGGCTAAGGAGCATTTTTAATGGAGCCAGTGGTCATACACATGAGCCTTTTAGTTGAAGGTAAAGGAAAACAATGCCCAGGTGAGAATCCCAGAAGCAGTACAATTCAGCCCTGGGTTACAAGGGTTCAGAAGTTCATTGTAACTTCTAAGCTTTACTATTCTTGCAATTACTGCTAGATCACAGAAGTACCTAATCAGTCTACTAAGGACTGAGATATTAATTTAGATTAATAATAGTTCCATTTTTTACAGTCTCTAGAGCTAGAAAAAGTTTTAATTGCCCCAATGGGACCATGTCCAATTATTTGCAGGTGAATCCTGCAATCATTAATGTTACACTATTATAGTTTCTGCCTTCTAAGATAAGTATGGAAAGGAAAACGTGTGTGTGTGTGTGTGTGTGTGTGTGTGTGTGTGTGTGTGTGTGTGTGTATAGTCAGAAATGGATCTCCATTTTAAAAATTAGCCCCTAATCTTTTATGGCCTTCAGTCATAAAGTTGATAAGATTCCTGGTTCATGTGGTACATTTTCTTTTGTGAACATTAATAGTTGTGATATCTATACAACTGTATGGAGCAGATATTCCAAATATTGGGAGAGAGAAAGGAAGGAAGGGAAGAAATGAGGGAGGGAGAAGGCAAGAGAGAATGCATGCCTGAACTTTAAGATCTATCTCTGCTGTTTTATTATCTGTTGTGGTCTGTGACCAGGTTATCTCCTCTCTCTAAGCCCAGGTCTCTTGATGATAAATTAGATATAAATCTAGCCATTGCTTGTCTTCAGTTTTGTGGGTCTTTTTAAATCACATAAGAAATATGCAGATTGTTTATTAAATGAAAAAAGGTTCACACAGAGTTGCCGCTATTTTTTAAATATTTTATGTAATTTTTTTAATTTTATGAGTGCATTGCCTACATGTATTAAGTACACTCATGTCATGCAATGCCCAAAAAGGTCAGAAGATGTCAGATACCCAGGAACTGGAGATACAATGGTTGTTAGCCACCATGTGGGTGCTTAGAATTGAACCCAGGTCCTCTCAGCACCCAGAGACTTTTATTTAAAGGAATCAAATATCCTTGTAATTTACAGCTGTTGTCAGGCATGGGATTGTTTTATCTCCTTTTATTCTACATTTCTTCTGTGCAACAGCCTGGGGAAGAATGCCCTCAAGAAAGCCTTGTAACAACACATGGGGTCCCACTAATGGACTGAGGACGGGAAAAGGTAAAGCAAATGGGCAATGGAATTGAAAAATAATTTTCAAATGAAGAAGTAGAGCTAGCCAACAAACACATTAAAAAACACCTAACAAACTTGGCCATCCCACCCCAGTCATAACAGCTACCACCAAGGAAACCAATGCTGGGAAGAATTCAAGGAAAGAGGTACCCTGTTCATTGCTACTAGGAATACGAAGTAGCCCATCCACTCTAAGTCAGCATGGAAGCTCTTCAAAACTTTAAAATAGAACCTCCTTCTGATCCACTTCTGGTGCTATACCCAAAAGAATGAGTCAGCCTACTGCAGAGTCCCTGCAGACCTATGTTTATTGCGGCACTATGCACAATTTCCAAGTTATAGAATCAGCCTAGGTGCCTATCAGCAATGGATGGATAAAGAAAGTATGATGTCCAGACACAATGAAGTTGTACTCAGCCACGAAAGAGAATGAATTTTTACCATTTAAGGGAAAATAGATAAGCATAAATGGAGATCACAATGTTAAGTGAAATCACCCAGAGTAGACAAATATTACAAGTTGTCTCTGATCTGTGGAAGTTAGGCAAAAACTAAAACGGAACATACTGGGGATGTAAGAATAAAATGCAAAGAGAGGGGGAGAAGAATGAGAACAATCACAATAAAAACTAATGGAGGAGATGAGTATGACCAAAAAGTATCGTATATGTGTAGGGAATTATATAAGGAAACCCTTTACCCTGTAAAACTAATGTACACTTAGACAAAATTTTAAATACAAAGTAGTTGAAATTAAGAATATATTTGTATTAATAACTATGAGAAATAAATATAAATCAGGCAGAATATAAATTTCTCCAGTGAGTGTTTAAATGCCAGACCACATTCCTAAAGTAGGGTTGAGTAATATAAATAGCTGGCCAAGCCCTATGATGATTTCTATCATCATAGATCAGGTATTTGAGACACTGCTGTGACTAACTCACAGGTACCCACTAACTGAATTCTGCAAACTAACAGATAAAATAGTACCAAAGTCAAGGTTAGTACTGTGGAAACTGAAGAAACCTCTAGTGCGTGTGACAGGGGATGTTTCAGGCACTGATTACAACTATTATTCACAAAGTACCTCCAGGGAATTTGTGCTCTAAAATATCACAAATACAACTAAGTATTGTAACATTTGTGACAATTTCAGAAGTGAAAGGATAGATATATGCAAAGGGAACTAGTTGAAACAGCATTCTAAACTTAGGTCTCTGATGCACAAAGTCCAGGAAGCCTGATGTCAGGCCTGTGATATGTATATTACACAGATTCCAGTAGATGTGGGGTTATTCAATAGATATGCTTGTGTATGGTAATTCCTTCAGTAACGTTTTTTTTAACTTTCTTAATCTTCATGGTACTGATGGCAGTGCGTCCTGACGCTGTGGCTTCCTCTTCATCAATCGATCCTCCTGGTAGGATACCAGTAACAACACCTGAGGATTCCCATCAGGAGATGAGGAAGTATTTGCGTGTCAATATTTGCGTGTCAATGCCAACAAGAGGTGTGAAATCTAACAGGTGACAGAATTGACTAAGAGAAAAACTAAAAGATGCTCGTGAAGTTTCTTGGTGGAGTCTCAAAAGATACTTTTGCTAGAGAGAAGGTGGGCTTCTAATTGAGACACACACAATCTAGCACATGAAGAAAAAGAAAAGAATAGCTGAAAACAGATGAAAAACAAAACACCTTTCTTAAAAACAAGAGAGCATCATAAATCAAGCAAACTTCCAATAGAAAAATGTATCAAATAGAAAGAAGTGGGAAGACAGAAACACATCCTCATCGATTTGCCTCCAAAGTTGCTAGTAAAACACAAAGTTAATCAAGGGTGAAAATGCAGCATCTGGAGCTGGGAAAATGGTTCTGCAGTTACGAGCCCTGGCTGCTCTGGCCAAGTTCAGTTCCCAGCACTCACATGGTTGCTGACAACTGTCCATAACTCCAGTTCCAGAAGATATAACACACTGTTTTGGCCTCCACAAGAATTGCACAACACTGGTGCTCCTTTGGACAAAACATTCACACAAAATAAAATTTCAAAATTAATTTTTAAATGCAGTATCCATGCAAATATACTGCAATGTTCATTCATTGCTGGAAATTGGATCTAGGGCCTAGTACTTGTCAAGCAAGCACTCCACCTCTGACTTAGATCCCTGGTTTTCTATAATTTTACAAGATGAAAATAAATCTTGAGATAATAGATGTTGTGTGACAATTTCCTCAAAAATAAAATCTTCAGTCTTGGAGGGAAGTTTGCCAAGGCACAGGAGGTTCTAAAGGCAGGTGAAACGTTCAATCCTACAGGGAAGCTCCTTCCTAAGCTCAGAAAGCAAACAATTCAAAACCTTCAGAAAGTCCCTGACACAGACCAGGTTCACTAGGACCTCGTTCCCCAAGTGAATATATGGAGTAAGGACGGCTGAGAGACTCTCTCAGACAAACTGAGCCCCCTAGGAGAGGCTCAGACAAGTAAAGCCTCCTGGAAGAGGCTCACACCAACTGAGCTACCTGGAAAGGCACATATCAGCCTGGTAATGTGCCTGCAGGGTGTGCAGAAAGCTCCAGGATCCTTTCTCTCATGAGCTTTCACCCATGTCGGAGTGGGCTTTTGGTGTGCATCTGTCTTTGAATTATTTCTGCCCCTATAAGTAACCTTTCATTCATATTCCTGCAAATAACCCCAATAAAACCCACTGGTTCCCAAAGTCAGACTTTGATGATACCTGTACTTTAGTCTGTCATTAGTTCCCTATCTCGGGTGGGTAGACTCTTGTTCATGTCCCCCCAGGAATAGTGTCACACATCAATGGCCACACAACCATATGTGCAGCAAGAAAAATCTTTAATTAGATAAATAATTACACTATAAAATATACTGTAATTCAGGATACCAAAAAATAGCTGAGGTTACAATAATCAACATGAAGCATATTCCAAAAACTGGGCAAAACATTTTAACATATACTTTATTCATCAAAGCATATAAGTGGTCAATATGAAAACAAACAAGAAAATCTGTCCATCATTATTCATCTGGAAAATGTAAATTAAAACAAGCGTAAGATACTACAAGACACCTACGAGAACAGGGCTAGGAACAGTAAGCTCAGAGGAGGATGTAGAGCAACTGGAGATCTCAGAGTATTGCTGCAGGAGGACAAAACGTACAGGCACTGGGAAGACAATGTAGCACTTTCTAGTGGAGTTACAAATACATATACTGTACATGCTCACATCTTGTGATTTACTCAAGTGGAATAAGAACACACGCACACACACACACACACACACACACACACACAGACAAAGCCCTGTGAATGCTATGGCTAACAGAAGCTTTGCTCAAAGTGACCACAAACTGGAAAAAGCTAAAATGTTCACTACTAGGAATGAGTAGATAACTTTTGGTATAGTCATTCCATGGCTCAATGCACCTGGAAGTTACGTTATCAAGAGCAATCACAGAAATGCAAGAAGCTACATTTTGTGTAAACTCAGTTCATACACATCTTAGAAAAGAAAACCTATAAAAACAGAAAATATTACCATTCATCAGAAAGTTTACCACAGGTTAGGATAGACTGAAAAAGCACATGGAAACTTTTCAGTAGGATAAAAATCTTTTAGGTACCAAATAGTGGCAATAGCCACAAAACTGAATATGGTTATCAAAGTGGGTATAAATTATACCTCGGTAAGCCTGACTTCTAATATATTATATCCACCAAATAGCTCCTTTGTCAAAATAAAAATAAATATGCATTATTAGGCAGATATAAAATAGGAACCAGCAGAAATCAGGTTACAAATATCAAATTAATGGTATGTGTCCACTGTGAAACCATAGAATATGAAATAATTTTATTTATAGAAAATTT
This sequence comes from Eospalax fontanierii, assembly GCA_035773235.1. NCBI lineage: Eukaryota > Metazoa > Chordata > Mammalia > Rodentia > Spalacidae > Eospalax > Eospalax fontanierii. The sequence goes on along the minus strand of CM069539.1, from coordinate 27,118,147 downwards.
CTTAAGATCTCTAGATAGGCTGACTAGACTCCAGTGGATGAACTTGCACCAAAGGACATCTGGGTACAAACACTTGACAGGATCGAACTTAACATGTATGGCAGAATACAGGAGGTCTGGTCAGGGGTAGGAGTGGGGTCTAAATTTGATTAAGAACTGTTGTATGAAATGTACAAAAGTCCAATAAAATATTTTATAAAAGAAAAATGAACACAACTTGAGTTCATCATGTTAAGTAAAATAAGTCTGACTCGAAAGACAAGAACAGCATGTTTTTCATATGTGGAATCTAGATTTAAATATATATGTGTGTGGCAAAATGTAGAAGTGGGTCTTTTGAGGGGAAGGAAGGGCATCAGTTGTTTGGAGAAGGTAACAAAAGGAGGGTTATAGAGGTGTGAACATGAGCAACATATATAAGCATGTGCATTAAAATGTCATAATAAAACCAATCATTTTATATAAAAAGTAGATTAATTAAAATAACAAGAATGAAAGCTGAAAATTCAATTGAATACAAAATTGTCTTAGAAATAAAAAGGATTACAAAATGTTCAAAACAAAGCTTATAAAACTAAATTTTAAAAGAGGAAAATGGGATAATACTGAGAAATGCCCAGGAAGAAAATTCTAGAGTGAATGATAAACTTGAGAAACAGGCAGAAGGCTACAATGGGAGTCCCTGAAGAAGAAAATAAAAGATAACTGGGGCAAACAAATATTCAAACTTCCCTGGAGTAAAAACATCTGAAGCTACACAATGAAAAACCACCTCATAAACCTGACAAAACTGAACCAGAATGCTTGAGGCCAAGTCATGTTTAAATGTGTTAGAATTTAAGATTAAGTAAACATCCTCTGGACCAGGCAGAGCAGTGCACAGTGGTGCCCTTAGTCACAGGTTCAGTTGCCCACCGTCAATAAGGTCAAAATTATTGGGTGGAAAATCTCAGAAGTGAACAATTCATAGTTTCATCTGACCACACTTATGTAATTATCCTACTTTATGATCAGTTGTTGTCAGCTATTTATTTTCCTAATTTACTGATTAAACTGCATCATAAGTATGTATACATAGAAAGAAACATGCAGGGCTTCTGGTATCCACACACAAACATGCACACACACCTGTGCGTACACACATACACAAAAGAAAGGAAAGAAAGAATAAAGAAAGGAGGAAGGAGAGAAGGCGGGAAGGAAGGTAAGGAAGTATACGCCCCCCCAAATCAGTCTCTGTGTTTGAATGACACAAATAATTACAGGTGCGTGCACATCATAGAATAATTTCAGAATAATTCACAGCATGGTGATCAAAGCAGGTTAGAGGATATATGAGGATTCCCTGTGCTGCCCCTTTCATTTACCAAAATTACACATCCCTCCCTTAAAATAACCATTTGCCTTTTTCTCTATTGTTACTTACTGAATCAAGTTATTTGTTTTAATAGAAACTGTCTCTATTTATGTTTCCTTTTCTCCCATCATGCTACTTAAAATGCTACATTAAAAAATCATCAATAGTGCCGGGTGCAATGGCCCTTCCTTTTAATCTCAGCACTGAGGAGGCTGAAGAAGGCAGATCTCTGCGAGGTCAAGGCCAGCCTGGTCTACATAGCAAGTTCCAGGCCAGCACATGAATAATAACATTCTAATCACAAATTCAATGATCTGTATTCAACGTCTACTGAATTTACTGATTTCTCTGCAGTATTATAAAATAATGCTTAATCTTTCCTCGCATCTGTGGCTTCTGAAAATGATCAAAAGAAAGGAGGACAAAGGTTCCCAGCATGAACAAAAGAAGAAATGTTCTTTTCTCAGTTTGACATTATGCACTCTATGCATACAGCAAATCATCACTCTAAATATGTAAAATTGTGCATTGGTTAAAATTTTGAAAAACAGGGGCTGGAGAGATAGCTCAGCAGCTGCCAACACTGACTGCTCTTGCAGAGAACCTGGGTTCGATTCCCAGCACACACACAGGGCAGCTAACAACCATCCGTAACTCCAGTTCCAGGGAAATTCAAGGCTCTCTTCTGACCTATGAGGTCACTGAAAGACACAGGTGCACTTACATACATGCAGACAATACACTCATACATATAAAATAAAATATTTTTAAATTTTTTTTTAAAAAACAGGAAATAGACTAAAACCCTGTTGCCTACGCTGAAAGTTTGTCTGGTTTGAGCTTGAATAGAGCTTGTGCATGCTGTCACAACTGCTGTGCATTGATATAAGTAATTGACCAGCTGTCTGGAAGACTCTGTTCCCTTGTGGTCACTCATCACATCTAGCTCTTACAATCTTTCCACTATCCCTTCTGCAATGTCATGATTTCATCTTTCTTTACCACTGAATAGAACTCCATGGTATAAATGTACCGCAGTATCATTACCCACTCGTCAGTGTGAGGGACATTTAGGTTGCTTCCATTGCTTAGCTATTGTGAAAAGAGCAACCACAGATATGTACAAGTATCTCTGAGATAGGATGAGTCCTTTAGCTATGCACCAAGAAGTGGTATAACTAGATCAAATGGTAAATTCAGTTTTATTTTTTAAAAGTTTTTCTCATCTCTTTCCATAGGGATTTCACGAGTTTACAGTCCCACCAGCTGTGAATGAGCGTTCCTCTTCCCCCAATCCTCTCCAGCATTTGGTATCATTTATTCTCTTGATCTTAGCCAGTCTGACTTGGGTCAGATGAAATCTTACCATGGTTTTAATTTGCATTTCATTAATTATTAACTACACTGAACAATTTTAAGATGTTTCTCTTCCATCTTTATTTCTTCTTTTAAGAAATCTCTACTCAGATCCTTAGCCCATCTTTTAACTGGGTCACTTGATTTATTGATTTTTGTTTTTTGTGTGTCCTTTATATATTCTGGATGTTAAACTTCTGTCAGATGTGCCACTGGTGAAGATTTTCTCCCATTCTGTGCACTTTCTCTTCACTTCCTCAGTTGTTTCTTTTGCTATACAGAAGCTTTGTACTTTAATGAGGTCCCACTTCTGGATTACTGACCTTAATTCCTGAGCAACTGCTGACTGATTGAGAAAGTCCTTTCATACACCTATATCTTGTAGGTTATTACCAATGTTTTCTTCTAACAGTTTTCATAGTTTCAGGTTTCACACTGAGAGGTCTTTGATCCATTTGGAGTTGGTGATTTTTTCTACAAGAGGAAAGATAAGGCTGTAGTTTCATTTTTCTACAGGTAGAAATCCAGCTTTGCTAATACTATTTGCTGAAGATGCTATCCTTTCTCCAGTGAGTATTCTTGGCCCCTTTATCAAATATCTGGTTGCTGAAATTGCATGTGCTCATGTTTGAGTCTTCAATTATACTTCATTGGTCTATGAGTCTACTTTTGTGCCTGAATGTTGTTTTTATGACTCTATCTCTGTAATATAGTTTGAAATCTGGAATAATGACCTCCCCCCGAATCTCTCTTTGTGCTCAGGGTTGCTTTGGCTATCCGGGGTCTTTTGTGCTTCCTTACAAATTTAAGGATTGTTTTATCTAATTCTGTAAAGAATGTCATGGGGATTTTTATTGGGATTGCATTGAATTTATATATTGCTTTTGGTAGTATGGCCATTTTTACAATGTTAGTTCTTCCAATCCCTGAGCATGGGAGGCCCTACCATTTTCTAGTGTCCTCATGAAATCTCTTTCTTTAAAGATCTAATTTTTCATTGTGAAGCTCTTTAATGTCTTTGATCAGATTTGTTCTGAGATTTTTTTAAAGCTGTTGTGAATGGAAGAGTTTCCTTGTACTCTTTCTCCAATTGTTTGTTATTGGTATATAGAAAGGCTACTGATCTTTGTAGGTTAATTTTGTAACCTGCCACTTTACTGAAAGTGTTAATCATTTCTAGGGGTTTTCTGGTGGAATTTTTGGCATCTCTCAGGTATAATATCATGTCTTCTGCAAAAAAAAAGGATAATTTGACCTCTTCTTTTCCAGTGAGTACTCCTTTAACTGCCTTCTCTTGTCTTTTTGCTCTAGCAAGAGTTAAAGCACTATATTAAAGAGGGATAATGGACAGCCTTGTCTGTTTCCTGATTTTAATGGGAATGCTTCCAGTTTTTCTCCATTTAGAATGATGTTGGCTGTGGGTTTTTTGTATATGGTTTAATTATGTTGAGGTATGTTCCCTCCACTCCAATACTCTCTAGGATTTTTAATATGAAAGGGTGTTGAATTTTGTCAAAGGCCTTCTCTGTATCTATTGAAATAACCATTTAATTTCTGCTTTATAACATTTACTGACTTACATATATAAAACTACCCCTGCATCTCTGCAATAAAGCCAGTTGGATCAATATGGGTGATCTTTCTGATGTGTGTCTGTATATGGTTTACAAGTATTTTGTTGAGAATTTTTGCATCTATGTTCATTAAGGATATGCATCTATAGTTTCCATTTTTGGTTCTGGTATTAGAGTGATACTGGCCTCATAGAAGGAATTTGGGAGTTCTCCTTCTGTTTCTCCTTTTTTGAATAATTTAAGCAGTATTAGATATAAATCTTTTTTACTATCTAGTAGAATTCTGCTATGAATCCATCTGGGCCTTTTTTTTTTTTAAGTCAGAAGGTTTCGTACTACTGTTTCTTTGTATGTTATGGGTCTGTTTAGCCTGTTGATTTCTTCTTGGTTTAGCTTTGGTGATTTTACATATACACACATTTCTGTAAGATTTTCAAATTTAATAGCATATAGGTTTTTAAAGTATCCTCTTGTGATGTTCTGGATCTTTTTGTTGTCTGTCATGTTGTTTCCCCATTCATCTCTGATTTTGTTGGAGTTTCTCTGTCCTTCTTTTGGTTAACTGGGCTAAGGGACTGTCTAACTTGTTTATCTTTCCAAATAACCAGCATATGGATTAATTGATTCTTTGTTCTTTGTTCTCTGTATTTCTATTTCAATCATTTCTGCTCTGATTTTTGTTATTTCTTCTCATCTCCTGGATTTGGGTTTCATTTGTTGTTGCCTTCAAGATTCTTAAGTTGCAATGTTAAATTAATTATGTATGCTCTTTCTGTTTTTTTTTTTTAATGTAGGCACTTAAAGCTGTAAATTCCCTCTTAGGATTGCTTTTAAAGTTTCCCAGTGATTTTGTTGGGTTGTATTATCCTTTTTGTTTAATTCCAGGAATACATTTTTTCTTTCTCAGTTTCTCCTTTGATCAATTCTTCATTCAGGTGTGTGTTATTAAATCTACATGAATTCTTGAAGTTACTGGGGCTTATTTAGGTTGATTTAAAGCTTTATTGCACTGTGGTCTGATAAAATGCATGGAATTATTTCTTTTTTTTTGTATTTGTTGAGGCTTGTTTTGTGCCATATGTGGTTGATTTTGGAGAAAGGTTCATGGGATGCTGAAAAGAATGTATATTCTTTGGTGCTTGGGTGTAATATTTGGTAGATGTCTGTTAGGTCCATTTGGTATGTGATATTCAGATGTCTCTCTGTTTATTCTCTGTCTGGTTGACCTGTCTAATGAGACAAGGGGTACTGAAGTTCCCTACTACTCGTGACCTGAAATTTATCTGTGTATAAAAGCTCTACATTAATGATTTTATGAAGTTGGATGCACAAGAGTTTGGTACATATATGTTCATGACTGAAATAGCTTCTTGATTAATTGTCCCTTTGATCAAAATTAAGTGACCCTCTTTATCGCTTATGATTCATTTTACTTTGAAGTCTATTTTGTCAGGTATCAGAATGGCAACTCCTGCTTGTTTAGAATATTTTCTCCATCCTTTCACCTTAAGGTAGTGCCTGTCCTTGAATGTGAGATGGGTTTCTTGCAGACAACAAAAGGATAGATTTTGTTCTTGATCATTTCAACTATCTTGGGTCTTTTGACTGGGTGGTTGAGTCCACTGCTATTTAAAGTTATTATTGAAAAATGTATATTGATTTCTGTCATTTTAAATTCTGTTTGCATCTTTGGTCTAACTTTGTGATTCCCTAGTTATACTTTCATTTAGTTTCTTTCTGTTGCCTCTTAGGTATGGTCATTCCTTTCTTCAGCCCTTTGAATTGCTTCAAGTATTCTCTGAAGGGCTGGTTCTCTGGACATGAATTCTTTCAGTCTATTCATGTCATGGAAAATATTTCTTTCCCCTTCAACTATAATAGACATTTTTGCAGGATAAAGTATTCTAGGTTGGCAGTTATGGTCATTTATATCTGGGAATACTTTTGGTCCAGGCTTTTTGGCTTTCATAGTTCACTTTGAAAAGTCAGTTGTAATTCTGATGGATTTTCCTTTGTATGTGATTTGTTTTTCTTTTGCAGCTTTCAGTATTCTTTGTCCTGTACATTTAGCATTTTCACTATGGTCCTGTCTATTGGGTGTTCTACATGTTTCTTGTATTTCTATGGGAATGTTTTCCTTAATTTGGGGAAATTTTCTTCTACAATCTGGTCGACACTTTTATCTTGAGATTCTCCTTCCTCTATGCCTATGATTCATAGATTTGGTCTTTTCATGGTGTCCCACATTTCCTGCATATTCCATTTCTGTGGGTTTTTTTTTAATTTTTCATAATCTTAGCTTGAATGCTCCAGTTCTTCAATCTTATCATCCAGCCTTGATATTCTGTTTTCCATTTCATTCATTCTATTGGTGAGGCTTTCTCCTGTCATTTCAAATTGACTTACTGAGTTCACTTTCTTTTTCATTTCAGCCTGAGTTTTCTTTAATATTTCTTTTTTGTGAATTCAGTCAGAAGTTTATAACTATTTTCTTTTAGTTCTTAGATTTGTTTGTTGAATTCATTGAATTCTTTGATCATTTTTATGATTCTTTTAAACTCTGTGTCCTGGGTTATCTCTATGGGGTTCTCATTGTAGACCTCTTCTATAGGACTGATGATGTTTGGTAGGGACATATTGTTTGGATTTTTCATATTATTATTTTTTTTTGTGATCTTAGGCATCTGTATTTCTTCTATTGTCTGTGATTCTGATGTGACTCAGCCCTCCTTTTTTCAGTTAAAGTCTTATTCTGTTTGTATATTTGATGCAACTTGGTTATTTTCTTCTTGGATATGAAAAGCTGGTTAGTCAAGGCTTCAGGTTCTCTCTTTTGATTTTATATTGGAAGGACCAGATGGCTCTAGTTCAGTTACTCCAGAGTTCCCTCAGAGGCACAGTTTAGGCAAGATCAGATGCCTTCAGGCTCTCTCTTAATGCCCAGGTCCCTCTAGCCAGTAAGCACAGCACAATTTGTGAAAATTGCTAGGCAGAGGCTAAATTCAGGCTTTCTCAGGCAGTCTGCAAAGGTCTAGGCCTTACAAAAAGGCACATAAGCCTAGACCTGCAGCAGCAAGAGGGCTTCAGATGGAACCAATGTAGGAGGATGGTCACAGTGTGAGTTGGAGCGCTCACAGTCTGCCAGAGGTAAGGGGAAGTCCGGAGATCTGGGGGACTAAGAGTAAGAGTGTGCCTGTGCCCAAGGCTAGATGTAGGACAGAATGTGAGGTGGGGGAGTTTGGAGTTGCTGCAGGGTTAGGGGAGTGGATATGCAATGGGCAGGATCAGATTTATGAGGAAAAAGGATGGTCTCCAGAATCCAAGGCAAGTTGGGAGTAGGGACTGACAGCATAGAAGGCTTGTCTCAGGAGTGAAATTGCAAGTTAGGGGTGTGACAGCTCGTGAAGGCTCTAACAATCTAGACTGAAAAATTGAGCTGACCTGAGTAGAGTGGATCATGTTGCACTGGGCAGATCTGGACTAACAGGGCAGTCCAGGGATCTGAGGTGCTAAGAGCAAAAACAGGACTATTCCCAAGACTCAAGGCTAGAAAAATAGGATGTGGGGCAGGGGAAAATGAATTTGCTCAGGCAGGAGGGAAGGGGAAAGGCAGTGGGCAGGATCAGACTTTTTGCTCACAGAAATCCAATGTAAGTTGGGGGTGGGGGACGGACAGCCAGGGAGGATGGCTGGTCTAGGGAGGGCAGACAGAGGCCAAGGGTAAGAACAACATGTGAAGGCTCCAACAAACTAGACTGAAAAATTAGGCTGGTCTGAATATGAGGGATCAGGATGCAGTGGGTGGATTTGGGATAAGACAGCAGGCCTGTGCCCAAGGCTAATAAGAGAACAGGATGTGAGGCAGAGGGAAAAATGGAACTACTCAGGGGGAGGGGAGTGGAAAGGCAGTTGGTGGGATTAGACTTACCAGTGAAAGAAGCTGCTTACAGAAATCCTAGGCAGGTTGAGGGAGGGGACAGCCAGGGTTGATGGCCAGTCTAGGGGGACAGTGGGAAGTTGGTGGTGGAGACAGTTAGTTCTAACAAACTAGACTGAAAAATTGAGCAGGTCTGGGTACAGGATTCAGGACACAGTGGAGGAGTCTGGACTAAGAGAGTAGTCTAGAGATCTGGAGCACTAAGAGCAAGAGGGGAACTGTGCCCAAGGCTAGCAGGAGAACAGCTAAACTTGTGGTTTTTATAAAATCCTTATGGAGCAAAAATCATTATCTCACCATTGCTGAGTGCTAAACACAAGACCTAAACCTAGGATACACAACTATTTTCTTAACCATAAAGTCACTCTCGTAAGATTGAATATATTCTTGACCACCGTCTTTTCAAACTTAAAATTATAAAGGAACTATAATAATATCAAAAGATAGAGAGAGAGCTTGGGGAGTTGAAGACAGCTTATTTGAGACAATGAAAGAAACCCATTTTGACCCAAAGAAAGTGTCCTGTGAGGAAATCAAAGTACTAGGATGAGAGACGTATTTGGCGATGGTTTTCCTCTTCGTTCAGCAAAAGGCATTTGTTAGAACAACCCTTATGGATCCAAACCCAATGGGTACCATGGGGGCCTCCTTAAGGACTCCAATAAAAGTGTTTTCTCTGATAAACCACAAAGACAAGAAATGATTTTTATGCCTTGCAGAAAATTGTGAACTGCAATCACCCAATGTGCCAGGTCAATTTGTTTGGGTTTCAGAGCACTGGTATACTTCCTAGAGGCCTACTTAAACTTCTTTGAGAAGCCACATTGAAGACTTGAGTTCTACAACACATTCAGAATGGGAATCCCCTTTGGTGGTGTAACTAACTGAGTATTCATCTCAATGATCTTGGAAATTTCTTCATAGACTTTACTCAATATCACTAATCTCAGCTCAAAGGTAGATGTGTTCAGTTATTCATGTAAAAACTCTTACAACTCTGTTTCTGATAGCTCTCTCTATATAACATAAGACCCTCCCCACAATCTCTGAATGCTCTCTCAAAGAACCTTTGTGTACCTTTGTTTCCAGTGCACTAGGCACCAGAGTCAGGGGTCAAACCAACAGACAATTCCGTGGCAGTTTGTAGCCCTGACAACAGATACCCTTTGTGTGAGAGTGGTGAAGGAAGGAAGTTATCATCTGTATTCCATAGGTTACTTCAGCTTCTGTCCCTGTAGATGCCTCTGCAATCAGTGAAAGTCCGAACTTTGTTCTTTTGTAACTGATCAGATCAGAGACATGTGAACTATTGGTGGCAGTCACGAGTAGAAATCTTTATACAGAATGCCACATATGCTGAACAAAACTATCCAGACTTTTAATATATTCTTCTCCTCCGGGGCCATAGTCTTTTTGGTGGTAGGAATCATCATTGATAACTGGGTTGAATTGATCCCCAAAGTGAAAAAGGACAAGATTAGCCACAGTCCATGGATGGGATGCTGCCCTAAATTTTGGCCAGAAGGTCAGAATGATACTATGGAAAGTACTTGTGAAGAGAATGTTTTCCTGGTTCCTTGACTTTCATCATCTAAGCAGATTAACCATTATTCTTGGAGCAACCTTCTCAAGCAGCAGCAGTACGCCCGTTTCCATAAGCAGCAGTCCCAGCAAACCAAACTCTCGCCATTTAGATGTTTGGGAGAACAGAACAGAGACTCACAGGTTTAAGGGCTAAATGTTTGTTAATCTGGGCAGTAGAAGTAGGTTAAGCAGCACAACCAGTTATGAAATGTGTGAAAAAAATACTGGTCAAAAGGAATATGAATTCCAGCACCCCTACTAGAAGATGGAGTGAACTGAAGTACTTAACAGCAAATAACATCTTTTAAAAAAGAAAAAAAGTGTATATAAAGACCCTGAGACAGTTTCCAGCAATTTTGTCATTCAGCTTAAGAACCACTCTTCTTTATCCCCCACCCCTTTTAAGCTTCTAACCCTCTTTCAATTTCATACGTAGATAATTGTGGAAATGAATCTGGAAGAAATATCTTTCCTTCTCAATACATTTTCTCCTTCCCAACAGATGGCCTGAGGATGATCAGCAGCATGATGAAGATGAGCCTCTATCTCTCACTCTATCTTAACTTCCTCATCGGTTTGCAGTTCACCTCTATGATCTCTCAGAATAAATTTATACATCTCTTCATTGGATTCCTGAGTTTACTCACAGGTAACCTTGTGGGTGGGTCTCCATCTCCAGCATAGCTGTTGTGCTCTAGCCATCCCAGAGAATGGAGGACAATCAAACAGGTCCTCAGGTGCCTCAGAGTGCAGCGGGAGAGATTCCCAGGAGACTGCATTGATAGAAAGTTCAGTTATTGAAACCAAGGCAGGGGTTTATATAGGGAGGCCTTTCTGGCCGTTGCATAGTCAGGAAAGTTAAAGGTGAGGTCTTTAGGTAAAGGCGGGAAGGTTGTAGGACTGATGTGGAAATTAGAATGAGGAAATGAAACCCAAAAACCTGGTTCTGGTCTGGGGTGATCTTTGAGGGGGAAAAGATGAAGCAACTGCTGAGGCCTGCAGTGCTTCCTGGGACCTATATCATTGAATCAGGCAGAGCAGGCCAGACGCCTACCATCCCTTCAGGGTATCTGGGGTTGCTTGGCTTGCTCAATACCTCTTATGATAGACCCAGACCCCGCATAACCCCACCCCCAGTATAGATGGGAAATTGTAGTGGGTTTATGGGTTCCATCTCTAATTAGCTGGCCTTTCCAATCCTCTGATTCAAGTGGATTTTCAGTTTCTGAGTTAAGGGGATCAGTCTTTGAAAAGGCTGCACTAGAAAATACAGAAGTTGGGAAGTCAGGTGAACTGGAACAACGACCTAACCAAAAGGATTAAAAGTTCCTGAGAACAGAACCTTCTCTGTTTTTTCCCTTCTGGACACCAGGTTGCCTCTTGTTCTTTGCAATCACTACATATTATCGTAAGCTAAAGCAAGGCCAGATTGTGTACTTCACCAGTTACAAAATCAGATGGATCACTCTCACAATCTACTTAACCATCGTCCTCTTTCTTTTCTGTGGTGAGTGTTCCCAGAGCCCTTAAAGAATGATGAGAACCAATCAAGGGCCCCAAAAGGGAGTGCAAAACAATGAGAATGGAAAATAATGGGAAAGGTTTCAAAACTTATACTTCAAAAGTAAAAGGGGGTGGGGTGGAGAGGGCTCAAAGGTTAAGAGCACTCACTGCTCTTGCAGAGGACACAGGTTCAATATGGTGCCTCACAACTGCTTGTAACTCTAGTTCCAGAGGATCAGATACCCTCCTCAGGGCACAAGGCATGCATGTGGTACACATACGTACATGCTGACAAAACACAAAACACTCATATATATATATATATATATATATATATATATATATATATATATAAACAGTGAATAAAAAATCTTTTTTAAAAAGGTGAAAAGTCACCTGAACTTGTTCTTTAAGGGAAGTTCCAGCAGAGAGAAGAGGAAATTAGACATGGTACACTATGCCTCCCTCAGGGCAGTTTTGTGTCTTCCTATGTTTAGTTTTTAGTACCTTTCCTTCTGTAAGGAAGAGATAAATCACCAAAGTTACCAAGGACAGTGGTTGAGAATAGATGTTCAATTATGTAAAAAAGGGCCAGTCACCCAAGTAATGCAGTGTAGCACCAAAGCAGTCATAAGACAGACAGAAGCAGTACTTGATACCAAAACAAGTGATCCCCTTTACTAAGAAGTTTTTACAATTCCATTAAGAATTATACCTCATCACCAAAGGAGAAGCACCTTTCTTTTCAGAATGAATCTTCGACTTTCGTGAGCTGAGAGGCATTGAATCTATTGTGGATATATTCCACTCTCTTTGACTAAATCATTTCCTCTCCTGAATGACCTCAAATAGCTAAGAGGGATCCATAAGGCTCAGGGTCAAGGTCTTCCACCAATTTGGAGGGAAATTATTCTAGGCCTCTCCATGGTACATTCACCCAACTTCCTTGCTTTTTTCCCTAGGTATCTTTTGTCTCGTATTGTGCACAAATAGATGTTCCTGCCTCAAAACCTGTGAGACTGAAGAAGACTATGAGGACATCGATCTGCATGGAAGTTCAATCCAAGTTATTTCACGTCCAGAACGCAAAGCAATGCCTCGAAGCATTGTTCATGTGCACACCTCGAATTCAAAGGATGATATTCACAACAAATCACAAGTCCAAGCACGCCGTGTAACCTGGGCTCTATGATTTGACAATCTGTACCCTTCACAGTCTGCCCATTGTTACGAAGCAGCTGTGTGTATGTGCATAAATGTGGGGAGTGGGGAGAGTGTGTGCATCTCCAATCATTTTATCTGTGTTTAGCACTATAAATGGCTATGAATGGGGTGAGATCAATGAAAAGATTCAGAAAATGTCACATTCTTAAACTTGGCCTGCTAAACAATTAGTTTCTTCTACAACATTTGCTATTAATATAATAAACATTATATAAATAGTGATCGCTGTACTACTAATTATATAATAGTATGTAATCATTTTTATTTTCAATTTATTCTATATTTATTTATTTCATTTTATTTATTTTTATATTTATTTTATTGAATATTTTAACATATAGTTGGGAATGCAAAGCAATATGAAAAACATCTTTATATGTGTCACTTTATGATTTTTTTTTTGAGACAGGTCCTCCCTGCAGCCACAGCTAGCCTGGAAAGCACTATATAGACAAGGCTGGCCACAATATCACAGAGATTAGTCTGTCTCTGCCTCCCTAGTATTGGAATTAAAGTTATGTACCACCAGGCCTAGCCCTTTATGAAATTATAACTTTATACTCTTTCTTATTATCCCCATTATTTCTATCTCAGTTTTTAATTAAAGGTATAATTAATGTTTCTCTAAACATTTTCCTAATCAAATTTCTCTTCCTTGTTTCTCATAATAAAATACTTTTCAGGATGTATTGCTGGTAATCTTACATTCTTATTGTCTTTTTTACTGTAATACATCCATATAAATTATGTCTAACTCTCAAAACATTTAGAAGTTACTAAAATGCTTAAAGATTATTAAATATCATACTGTACCAATTTTCTTTGTTCATTCAACTGTACATTCTAACATACAGTGATATATCGGTGCACTGATATAAGAAGTGGTCATCCTTCAGTTGAGGGCCATAGCTCCACTGTCCTTGAACTAGTTTTCTCTGTGTTTATCTAGGACTGGAACTGCTTGATTAGCTTTGAGTTGCCTCAGTATTTACAAAACCATCTGAAAAATAGTTGGACCAATATACAGTCTTGGCAACTGTAAACCCTAGCCAAGGAACTATTGGCTGTTGGCAAATGATTTCTGTGGAGTGAGAGAGAGTAGATCTTTAAACCAGTGACTCTAGTTAGGCTGACCAAACTTCAGTAAATGAACTTGCACCAAGGGACATCTAGATAGAAATGTTGACTGGATAGGCCTTAATATATGTAACAGAATACTCTAAAATCTGCTCGGAGGCAAGGAGGAGCGGGGGGATCTACATTTCATTGAGATGTATTACATGAAAAAAAATGGGGGAAAAATAGTGAACTTTCATGATCAGCCTTTTCCATCTTTAATAGTTTAAATTACCAATTTTGTGCAGATTTTTCATTCAATTATTGTTCACCTGACTTCTGTGAATCAATAGCCATTTTCCTAGTACATTGCTTATTTCTTACTGGTTTGTAATTCTTCTTCTCTTATTGGAAACTAAGGCTATTTAGTTAAATGCTTTGAAGCATTTTCCTGAATGTGCCTTATTTAACATTTTCCTTTTAATTCTTGGCTTTATTGTTTCTGTTTAAATCTTCCTCTCCTCTTTGAGTAAAAATAGATATTCTTACTGTTTTGACCCTTAGTGCAGTCAAAGCTCAGCTCACCAAACTTGACTGAGAAGGCCTTTTCCACCTCCTCCTTTCACATCACCATCATCTCCACTGCTGACAATACTCATTTCCAAGTATGTAAGGCCCAGTAACAGTCATTTCCCAAATTTTGGCAAGGTGACAGCCACTCTCACTGTAAGGGTGGCCCCTCTTCTGAAAACTCTCACTAGTGGTTAAGAAAGGAAAATATGAAGAAAGTCTTAAAATGAAAAGACAAATTATGTCTATTGCACAGGGGAACTTGGATCTTCAATATTGTGCCTTTGCTTAGAATGTTTCCACCTCTGAAGTAGTGTGTGGAAAGGCTGGAGACCAGGAAATCAGACTCTAGGGGAGGCCTGCGTCTTGGTGCCATGAGAGAGGAGCTGCATTGTGCCATAGAGAAAATAGCATGTTCTGAAGTCTATTACTAGACTACCTCTCACACCAGATGCCACAGACTGTTAACAGTTACTGTTTCTGTTTTGTACGTATGTGTGTATGCATGTGTTCAAGTGTGCATGTGTGTGTTCACATGTATATAGGACTAGACGTCAATGCTGGGCATCTTCCTTAATTGCTCTCCCCCTTAATTTTTAAGGTGGTGTCTTGCTTAACCTAGAGATTACTTATATTGCTAGACTGGCTAAACAGTAAGCCCTGGACCCTCCCACTTTCACTTCTCCAGTGCTGGGATTACGAATTAGAGCTGCCATGCCCCAGGTTTTTACTTGGGTTCTTGGGATATCTTTGAGCTTGAGGAATGAGAAAGACAGATAAATGGTATGGATATAGGATGCGGTGCCAAACACCAGCAAAGACAGGCCTGTAAGGGAGCATAAGAGAGTTCTCACTTCAGTGAAACAAGTGTCTACTTACTTGTTTATTCCCCTATAACAACGGAGTAACATCACAGATGAAATGGCTGATGTCTAAAAGAGAAGTGCCACCTTGCCAGCACTAGTATCACCTGCCCAGCACCTCCTCAGTAGGAAGCAGCCCAGATATTTATGATCCTGGTGGATGGAAAGATGTTTCAGAAAGCCATGTAAAGGCCTAATGAAAATACAGGCAATAGAATAAACCCTGTTCAAGAAAGGAGAGACACAGTCAGGAAATGATATGGCCTCTCTGCCCTTAAAGAGACAGGACAGTTTCTACAGCTTTGTGGGAACTAAAGGAGTGTCTAAAATGTCCAAGATGACAAATTATTAAGGCAGAAGGGCATTGGGGTTTAGAAGTGATTATCAGGCTACCTTAGATCAGTAATGACAATGCTTCCTGTTAGAATAAGCATGTAATAGGAGCTGAAGTTCCCTGAAGAAGCTGCAGCTACTTTAACAGTTGCTTAGTCCACGTGAATAGAGTATCACGTTGTGTTTGTGGAGATACAGAACATTCTGAGATAAGCAGCTATTGACCCTGGAATGTGTCAAGCCTAACATTCTTGTGATTGGAAGATAAATTTCACATACTGCATTACTAAGTTTCTACAGACCTCTAGCCTCCACCAGAACCAAGAAGACGACATTGAAACCTACTGAACACGGAGGCACCTGCTCTGCTGTAACTCACTTACCTGATATTTCTACCAAATGTCATTGGAAAATGTAACATTCATAACTTTGTTTTGCAACTGTGAAAGCTCATGCTACTTTATCCAAGTGCAGTATGTCTTTTAAAGGGTGATGTGAATGCATGTTCCTTGGTCATGGTAATTCATATCTGGCTGGAAATGAAATGCTCTGTTGTTTACTTTAGAGCCAGTCATTATCTTCTGTCAGTCATTTTTGTCTTTTAACATATATTCCATCTCTCTACAACTGTAATGTTGATGCAGCTTTGTCTGAGTATTTTAGTTTATATAACTAAACAAGAGAACCCAAAGAAGAATCTATAATTTCAGACTATCAAAGGAACAAACAAGCATAATGGCACCTGCCTGTCATCCTAGCACTGGGGAGATTGAGGCAGGGGGATTGTGAGTTCCAGGCCAGTCTGAGTTACATAGACTCTGTCTCTCATGACAGCAAATAATAATAATAACAATAATAATAATAATAATAGGGAAGGCAATTGGGGCAAATATAATGTTTGGATGCCCATTGCATGCAACACCTAGTGAGCAATATGTCTCTGAGCAATAATAAGAAATCCTAGATGAATTTCAGATTAAGGAAGCTTTTCTTTCCACATAAGAGAGTTCTAATTGAACTCAGAGGGTTATTAACAATAAAAGAGGGATCTGAAGCTGAGGGGGAAATGGAGGGAGCACTAGAGAGAACTGGGAGGAGGTAAGAAGTACATGGATATAATCAATATACATTGTATAAATGTATGGAGGTACAAAAATAAAAAAAATAGCATTTTAAAGAGTTGTAGGAGTGAAGAAGAGAAAACACTGTCGGGAAACCAAGGGTGACTTGTTCTCCTGTCTCTGTTCCGAGCATTGTGAAATCCTGGATAAATGGCTTTACTATCACCTCAATGCTATCATCTTCAAAATTTTTGATTAAATGAAAATTCTAATGAAATATTTCCACAAGCTCTTCAAGTTGTCTTCTTTATGAGCTTGGCCCCTTTTACATAACACTCCGTCCAGTCTCTTGCTCTTCCTGATCTAATCTTTCTCCAGCTAGGTTCTGTGCCCAAAACATTGCTAAAAATCCATTCACTGGGAAACTGGAAACAGTAAATATTAACAAAGGTGAAATAAGTTTTATCAAAGCATCTTCTAAATCAAAGAGTAGAAACTATTTTCACAATATACCAGTCAAAGGAAAGGGTACTTTCATTAATCTCTCCTCAACTTTGGTTTTGGTACTGTGGGTAGATTACCATCATAGCATGCAACTGGAAGAAGCTATTTTGATATCACAATCAACTTTCCTGTAAAGCCACATGATGTTATTATTGCTGATTTTGATACTTTCAGTTATAGAAAGTTTAGGACCATGACATACAATGTATACCTTAAATGATGTATTTTATATTTTTTGAGTAAAGTTTTATGGGAGAAGGACTCACATGCTCCATCTTGCTTTGCCATGATGCATCTGTGACAGCAACCAGTAGAATAACCAACATTCTCCTTCTTGTTATCCAACATGTTCTTAGCTAGCTCTCTCAAAGAGATCTCTAATCTTTACATTCATTTAAAACATTTGAAAAGCAGGCTATTAATAGTGGTACAAAAAAGTGGATGCCGATAGACGTGCTTGAAACAATTAAGTTTAAACACTGAACACTGTACACTGTCACTGATCACCTTCTAATGTGTTGTTATATTGCTTGATGCATAACTTTCATTGCTATTCCCTTAGTGTATTATCTTGTAGCTACACTTCTGTTTTTCAGCTTAAGATGACCAGTGTATGGAACTTGAACTAGAAGCTTTCTTGGCTTCAAGTCTTCCCAGTTCCTGTTTTGAAGTGATTTTCCACAGTCTTGCTACCTAAGAAGTGATCTTCAAGCAGCTATTTCATTATTCTTCTTATAATTTAATGCATGCATCATTTTGTTATCAACTATGCTGAGCATAATGCCAAACTTTGAGTGCTGGAGCTACACTAATAGAAAACTAGGAGTAGCAGAATATTAGCTACCAAAGCCTGGGGAGAATAAGGATCTATTAATAGGTATAATTTTACTACCAGGTTTGTAGAGGAATACATAAACAATAAAGGAAATGTAGAATGCAAGGATTATTTGCAATTAACTACACAGTGGAAAAAACAATGGGATAATAACAAGGCAGCTGAATGAGAATCCAATTATTTTGCCTTTCAATATTCAATGTTAATTGTGGAGGAAAGCTGGAGGAAATGAACAGGCATTTTAAGGCTCTGTTTCCATCTTCATAGTGCTCTGTTCCATTTTATATTATGTCACAGGAACAGTATTACTTGTCTAACTAGATATAATATTTTTATATAGTAGTGTATTATTTGGACATGGGAAAAATGGAGTAAGGAGACAGCATTCAAATATTTGTAGTAGAAAAAACTTTTTGTTGGCACCTAAACCTTATTTCAATAGTTAGAACCTTTGAGTTCTTTGGTAACTTGAAAATATTGAGTAACCAACTTCCTAACACTTTGGAAGAATACCAGAAGAAATAGAATAATGTATCATGTTACCATAAATGTTTTCTGTCCTAGACTTTCTCCTTGTTGCTATTCCATTTGCTTTACCCTGGTCAAATCGCTAAAACCAAAAGAAAAATTTAATGTAAACAAAGTAAAGGTAAAACACTATTTCTTCTCTGAAATAGAAGAGATCAGAAACTGAAGAAACGACTTCTTAAATGAGAAGCGATGGTAACAGCAGGGTGGATGAGTGCCTCCCTGCTGCCTGCAGATCCCTGTGAGAGGCAAACCAGGTCACCTCGATAAAGAGAACAAGTCTCCAGATAAAAAGACCAAACCAAAATCCGAAGTCCCAAACACCGTTGACATAGCCTGGGGAATGACTGAAAAGAAGATGACTGGTTGGAAGTACTAAAAGAGTCAATAGAATTCTTTGTCCTCATCTCACTCACATATCCAGAGAGGTACACTTTTCCGACTGTCCCCAACAATGGGAGATCAGAGATTTAATCCTCAGAGAACTGGACAGCAGTAGATTCTCCCCTAGGGCTATGACCTGTCTAGCTGCAGGTTCTTGGCCCTGAAAACAGTGCTAGATATGGGCTTCACCTTGCAGAACGGGCATTAAATCCAATTAGAATTATGGCCGGTTACTCCCATAACATCCACGCCACTATTGCACCAGGGGACGTGCTTTGCCAGGCTAGTGGTTCTAGTAGTCCGCGGGGCTCACAACTAGGTAAGATTAATGATTACTTTCCTCCTGAAATAGCATGTAAAGCACTTTCCAGCATTATGAAAGCTAGCCAGAAGAGATGAAGCTTCCATGTCAGTACGAGCTTAATTTCTCCATATTCTATGGCTGGCATATATGGTGTCTTCAACAATATGGACTTACCACCAGGTTTAGGAAAATTACAAAGAGTATTGGTAACAGCCTGTAGTGTTTGGGTGTATATAGGGCCACACTGGCCAACAATTCTAAAAGAAGTAACCCATTACTGTCACTGGGTATTTTATTTGTTAGCCTGTGGCCTCTAATAGGGACACTATTGCCCCTTTACAGGATAACTCCATGTTAACTCTTCACATATATATTTTTAGGACATGTCTACAGTGGTAGGTTTCCATATGACTTTCAAAGAGCATTAGAGTTACTTATCCCTCTCCCTATTCCCCTTCTACCCTGACCTCCCTTCCCGAACCTATTTAATCACTTGAGTTCCATTATACACCTCTAGGGCATTTGTCTTTCATCCTTTGACAACTCTGTTTAGTCCTGTGACTCAGTTTCAATTGGGTTGTTTGTTTTCTTAATGTTTAAGGTTTTTTTTTTCATTCTTTGCATATCCTAGATACTAACCCTCTTTCAGATATCCAGCTGAAGGCTTTTCCCATTCCATAGGCTGCCTCTTCATTGAATGATGATGTCCTTTGCCTTGTTTATTTCCATGAGGTCCCATTTAACAACTGTTAGTCTTAATGTGTATGCTATTCAGAAGGTTCTTTCCTGTGCCAATAAGTTCGAGTGTGTTTATTACTTTCTACTCTGTCAGATTCAGAGTATTATGTCTTATGTTAAGGCCATACTATTATTCTACTCAAAGGACATAGTATGAAACTGACTCCTAATGAATTATCATATCCAGACATTAGTTTGAGCATGTGTAGTACAATGTTCAAATTTTTCAACAGGTAAATTTGTAAATGAATCTTTGCTTATCTGACCTGGGGAAAGATGTATCCTACATTAGACATAATTCATGTTAAAAATCAAGAGAGAGCTGTGAAAAAAATTATCAAAACAATGTTTAACTTGGGAAGTCAATCAGCCTTCCAGAAAGAAATTCAATTTCCTTCACTGTCTCTTATTTCTGTACCAGTTTATCTAAATAATCTACCTCATGAAGACAGAAGGAAAATTCTACTCAAAGTTAGCAGTATAAACTACAGTCATAGAAGTCATCTGTCTGTGCTACAAAAATAGTTTCTAATTAAAAAGAAATAAATATTAAAAAGTGAATGGATGGATGAATGAATGATAAATGAATATATAAATGAAATGAACTGTGTCAAAACAGTACACAAAAGAAGACAGTTTGAAGGCACTCTGCAGAGGGAAGAGATGACAGTTTCATGAGACAGATATGCTAATTCCCTGGAGTTGATTGCTAAATAATGTAAACATGATCAAATATTTCATAAATATGTACAAATATTAGATATTAATAAAACCAACTTAGAACAATTATGAGGCATAGAAATAAACAGAAAAATATAAGCCACAATGGGGATTAAAAAAATGAATTGAAATGTATCCAGAAATAACGAACATAATAGAATTGGCACACAGGACATTAAAACTGTAGCATCTTTTGTTAAGTAGTGAAAGATAATTCCTGAGATGAGAAATACAAAGAATGGATTTAACACCAAGGTCACTGCAGAAGGGAAAAGCAATGAGCTTGAGCACACTGCAATAAATGCAATGCATAAAAAGGAAAGAACAGAAAATAGGAACAGTGATAGTCTGTTGTAACTTCAAACAAAAAATACATTGACTCAGAGTCACTGAAATAGGCTGAGAATGGAAAGATCTCAAGAAAAGTTGTCTAAGTTTGATGCAAATTTCAACCAACGAAATAGTATTGAAATTATGCTGCACCTGCTAGTGTATAAGCTAATTTAATAAATAAATAATTTTAAATATAATGAGAATATTTTGATTCATAATGAGAGCCTGTCTCAACACATACAGGTCCACATAAAAGCCCCTCAGTGAAACAAGCATCCTCAATTGAAAGTCAGATTGTTGCTAAGATAAAAGGGTAGAGAAGCTTGCTTAAGAAAAGTGTTTAAGGGAATGATATTGGAAAAAAAATTCTATTCCAGCAAACACAGTAGAAACTTATGGCAGACTTTCAATTGTGGTTGAAGACTCAGGAGCATGGCAGACCGTAATATTCAGTACTAAGTGCTTAAGTCTGTGAACAGAGATAAAAGAATATGTATCATCATCATCACAGAAATTACTGTAACCATATTTTCAGCTGGAACTTTAAAAAGAAGTTAGACATACACAAGTACTAGGCGGTACCTGAAATTCTAGAGTACTGTTGAAGAACATTTTCTATGGTATCAATAATAAAAAGGATGAAAAGAGTTACATTTATAAGCTTTCCATAGTTTTTCTAAGGATACTTTTTCCTTCAGTTGGACAAAGAAAAATATCTAGAGAATGTACTAGGAGCCCCAAAAGGTCTATTTGACACCTTCAAACTTTATAATTGTGATTGAGTAGTTCAAAACCAAGATTCTTTTATAACACTATTTTTAATTAACTATTTTTGATCCATATCCCCAAGGGTTATTCTCTTCTAAATCTCTAAGGCAAATAAGCCCATAAAAACACAGCTCAACCACTTAGAGGCAACACGGGAAAGAAACTTTTAGAAAAATGCAAGTCACCTTTATTCTGGTAAAACACTTATAGTATGTGTGACAATTTGACCAAACTTGCCATGGAAAAATGTGCTACTAACCACGAAAGCAGAGCAAGACACTGAGGAGTCTGCTGACTTTCCTTCGCTGACTATCCATTGGTGAGTAGCCTAAAAATTCTACATCATTTACATCTGCATGAGACTCTGTGTACAAACCTCAATGACTAAATAACTAAATGGACAACTAACCAGAGACCAAAATATAGCTTTCATTTTAAAAAAAATACAGCTTACTTAAAATGGGGAAAGTACCTCAAATTGACAAACAATTCCTTAGATTTCTTAAATCAAAGGCAGGAAAGTATACACCGATGAAACCATAACTGATTTATTCCCATAACTTTGTCAAGTTACTTTTCATAACTCTAACAGTCTCTGTCTGCAAAATCAGACTGTGGAGTCTGTCTTGTGATTAACCCACTGGGATAATACTGGTAAAAAGGTGACTAGATGATAGGAATGTTCGAAGGGCTATCAAGGAAGCAAAAATTCATAGTTTGTCTTTGAGACCAGTCCATGACTGTGTATTTGTAAATAACAAAGACAGAAATTTCCATTCAAGGCAAGAGCTACCCCTGCAGCCAGGGCTGTCAAGAGATAGTGACTTGCCAGCCACTGAAGCTGTCTAGGCAATATCTGGCTGGGAAGGTGGGAAGGATGTAATCAGGATTCCTATTAGGTCAGTGATGGGAATTTTCAGCTTGGAGATCCATTTCTATGATTTAGAAATATAAAAACAATTGGCAAAAGAAATTCTAAGTGCAATACTTAGAATTAATTCATGTACATAGAATAAGGTTTGAGGTTTGTAGTCTAGGGGCATGTGTAAAGCACAGTGGGAGAATTCTACATCATCCTATGTTGTCAGTGAAAAATAAACATAATTTTTCAGTTATGTTTTCTTTCCCATTACCAGGTCACTTTTGCCATACTTTCAAATCTGTGTGGCACATCTCTGCCATGCCAGTGTTCTTAATAGGATCAAATAACAACGGATAGGGATTCCAGTTTAAACATGCATTACAAATCTTCTTCTTCTATTACAAATGAAACTTCAGAGAGCAGCTAGATGGCTGGTCTGAGGTAAAGGCACTTACTGCCACACCTAAAAATCTGAGTTCCTTCCCTAGACCCATTTGGTCTAAGGTGGGGAGAACTACCTCACACAAGTTATCCTCTGACCTCCACACATATGCCTTGACATATATGTACCCATATACATGCATGCACACATACACACAAAAAATAATAAATATAAAATAAAATTTAAAAACAAAACATGAAAATTTGCAAGACATTATTACTTAGACAAATAAGAAATGTTTTTTATTTGTTTATCTCCTTTAACTCTTCCTCAATCATTTCTGAAGGAAATCAAATGTCTTATAAATAACATTGTTTTGTCATACATGCAGTTAAATTCATTCGTAATTAAAAATTATTAGTTCTTTGAGACTATCACACAGTGTATCTTGATCATATTCACCCCACTTTTCAAGCTCCTCCCAGGTCTACTCCCCATCCCCCACCCTTACAAAGTTGTATCTTTATGAAAAAAACACTGAGTCCATTTTGCGCTTCCCATACATTCTTGAGTGTGTGCCCATCCACTGGAGCATGGTTACTCTACGAAGTGCCAGAATCTTATAGAAGACTAATTCTCCCTGTCTCAGCAGCGATCACTTGCCAATAGCTACTCTGCTAGAATTGGGACATCTTGTCCAGCTCCCCTCTCTGTGCTGAGATATATCTCCTTCTTGAACTTGAGCTGGTCTTCTGCATGCTCTCTCAACTGCTTTGAGCTCCCATGTGCCCCTGCCCTGTTGTGTCCAGAAAACATTGTTTCCTTGTAGCCATTGCCTCTGGCTCTTAGAATTTTTCTGTCTCCTACATCCCTGACCTTGAGAGAAGAGGTTGTGATGAATTGTCCCACTTAGAGCTGAGCATTCATTGGTCTCCTAATCTCTGCATCTTGACAAGTTGTGTATCTCTAAGATAACTGCCAAAGTACAAAAATAAATAAATAAATAAACAAACAAACAAACCAGCTTCTCTGGTGAGCGTTGAGAGATACAGTAAACTCTGGGTATATGATGTCATTAGGAGTCAGTTTAACATTATGTCCATTTAACAGAATAATAGTTGTGGGTTCCCCCTCAAGGCCTACGACTTGTTTGGTTCTGGGTTCTCGGCCCCAATAACAGTGCCAGGTTTGGGTTTTGTCTACTGGAGCTGGCATTGAATCCAATCAGGAAGCGAATGGTCACTCCCTTAACATTTGTGCCCCTGTTGCACCTGGGGGCATGTCTTGCTGAGCTGGTTTTCATTACTTCCCTCAGAATTCACATCTGAGTATCACTAAGGAATGACTACTTTTTCTCCCTGTAGCATGCTTAGCACCTTCCAGCACTATGAAAGCTGGCCAGTAGGGAAGAAGCTTCAAGATCAGTAACCAACTGGCTTTGTTCTATATCTCATGGATATGTGATTAAATTTAAATATTGTAGCAGATGACTTTGAATGCTATAATTGTCCTGATTCTCAGATGCAAAAACATATTTCAGTACCAAAGCAATAAAATTAATTTAACATAGATAGAAGTGCTGAAAAACTATAACTGGACCCAGTATTTTTTTCTAGCTCAAGTTAATATCACTATCTGAAAATGGGAACTATGTTCAAGAACATCATACAAATAAATATGCATAAAATGCAAGTAATTCAATGCCTCATATGTAAAATTCATATATGAATTCTTGTGTTACTATGTTAGTATATATACTTATGACTAAGAAACCAACAGGCAGAAGTTTAGTAAAACATTTGGGAATTTGCTTACTAGAAAATAAAAGGATGGACTGGAGAGAGGGCTCAGTGGATAAGAGCACTGACTGCTCTTGCAGAGGTCCCAGGTTTAACTCCCCCAACTCACATTGGAAACTAACAACCCTCTGTAACTCCAGTTCCAGAGGATCTGACATCCTCTTCTGACCTCCATTGCCACTGGATGACATGGGTGCACTTACACACATGCAGGTAATATACTCATGCACATAAAATAAATACAATAAAATTTTTAAATAAAATAAAAGGAAGTAGAATCTTTGAGGTGGGCTGAAGAGTAGAAATGTAACTGACAGCAGGACTCTAGACATTCAATCGAACTTATAAGTACAGTTGAGGCTTATAGTTTTTCAGATGAGAAAGCGAAGCTCAGACTATAAAAGGTGATTTAAGTAACAGCAGCAAATAGTACAATTTGATACTACTGAGGCATCAGTAACCCAGGCTGAACTGTCACATGGAGCCATGACCTGAAAGGCTGTGACAGGAATCTGAAATAGATTTGATGTAACAGTCACTCTAATGTCCAAGCCTATTCCTTTCATGGGTTTTATGTTGAGATGGAAATAATGAATTAAGCATCCTATCAAAAATGACAACCAGAAATTCATAAATCAATTCTGAAAGAATTTGTGTACAAGAATATTTTTAGTGATTATCTGTAGTGACTAAACTATAAACTATCCAAATTTCTAATACTAAGCAGTTAGCTAAATATATTGTATTATACAATGTCTAAAAATAATTGTGTGAGTTTTTAACAATGGATAAAGATAATCCATATAGAAAGGAAGAAAAGTGGATTGCAAAATGGTAACTGCTGAGACTAATTTTAGAAACATTAGTGTATATTTTTTAACTTAAACTTTCCAAGGGTTTTATGTTTTTATTTTAAAATAACTTTTGTTTTGCTTTGTTTTGAGACAGGATTCACCTGTGACCCCAATTGACCTGGAACTCACTATGTAGCTCAGACTGGAGAGCTGGTTGAGATTTTCTCCATGGGTGTCTGATAGATGCTCTTCTGATAATTTCCTCTGATGTACTTAAGTTAACTTTCCTCTTCCTCTCTCTCTCTCTCTCTCTCTCTCTCTCTCTCTCTCATTTTGTTGATACAGAGTTTCCCTGTAGCTCCAGATGGCCTGGAACTCATTATGTAGACCAAGCTGGCCTAGATCTGCTTCCTCTTCTTCCCAAGTGCTGAGGTTAAAGCTCCCCAGTTTGCTGTGCAATTTGACTTTCAAAACGTCATATATCCACACCAGCATGTTATCCTGTACCTCAAGGTTTATTACAGATTATAATATTATTTTCTCATTTATACTTTTTAAACTTTGTATTGTTTATTGAAACACCATCTCATACTATTCCCCAGGCTGGCCTAGAATTCAGTATGTATCCCAGGATGTCCTCAAACTCAGATCAGTCCTTCTGCGTCAGCTTTCCAAATGCTAAAATCACAAGTGTGATCATACCTGGTTTTGCACTTTTTAGTTCTTTACACAGAAAATGTTTTTATTTCAATCACAAAAAAAATTCAAAAGAAAAACAAAACATAAAGACAAACATTTTAACCTGGAGGAACATTATAAAAAAGAGAGAAAAAATGAGAAATGTGGCATGCACAATCAGAAGAAAGGAAGTGACCCTTCACTTCAGCACTTAAACTTTTAATCCTTTAGCGGGTACTAAGTGAAATGCAAAGAAAGCACACAGGTTCAGTGGTCATGCATAAGTGAAGAAGGAACTCCTCAAAAGAGTCATTTCTCAGACACCAGCATAAAGAATCATTGAAGCACAGTTTCAAGGTTCTTGTTGATCAAGTACGAGCTGAATTACTTTTATTTTAACTTCCTGTATATAGCTTACATCTCTCCGATTTTAATAGTGTGTAATGTCCTCCAAACAGACAGCTGTGTTTCATTCTTCACAGAACTTGTAAGAGGCAGGTTTTTAGACATATGTCACAATGTAAAGATGCCCGTGGTTCCCTTCCAAGGCGTCATCTACAGTGTTAAAAGAGGAACTATTACCCACCGTGTATGTCAAATGTCTCGAGACTGTTCCACAGATGTCTTACTTTGGGTATGGGATAGTTCATTCTGAGCCAACTATGAGTAACCGTGGCTTGAGAACAAAGATTAAATTGCTCTAATGACATATTCCAGCATCAAAACAGTTACATGAATTTTATATGTCACACAAGAAAAAGGAAGTCACTAATTAGTCCTTTCACTAAGTATATGTGTGGGGATATCAGGAAGGTAGTATAGAGCAAAGCTTGGAAGCCTCTGTTAGCGGGGGTCTTTTGCTGTCTGATGTCATTCTTAACTTTGGGTTAGTGGAAGCTAATGGCTTCCTAAGTCTAAGCTAAGACATTTCAAAGATTCTACCTGATAACTAAAAAGAAAAAAATGTTAGGTTAGATACAGAGGAAAACAATAAGTGACTATTGAGGAGAGTAAATATAGCCCAAGGAACTCAGCTATGGATCTGCAGCATTCCAACTTTCTACCATCAGAGAAGTTGTAATCAGCCAATGAGTCTGTCTGCTTCATTGATTTATATATACTAGAGGAAAAACTCTTAAAATTGGGGATTCTAGAGGCCATCAAAGAGAGCAAACACTAGAAGGTAACACCATGTATATCTGTGATCCTATCACTGCAGACGAAGAACTGTAGCATAGAGTTTGGGGAGCAGTTGGAACTTCACAGTACATTTCAGAACACCTGGGTCACACAATGAAAACCTGCCTCAAAACAAGGGGAAGGGGATGAAAAGTAAATGTTCTTTTTATTGATTTATTCTTTGAAAATTTCATACATGTATATACTAAATTTTTTTAATTGTCAAGGACCAAATTTAATCGATAAAGACATCATTTGCATCCACATCTTTTCACAGTCTATAAAATATTTTAATATAATAGTATTATTGAGTCTTTGAAATTTCACACAATGTTTTCTATCATATTCACCCCCAAATACTCCCCCTAGTTTCTCCCAAATCCACACCCACCTCCTCACCCCTCCCAATTTCATGGTCTCCTTTACTTTTTAATAACCCCAAGTCCATTTGTACTAGCAATATATACTCAGGTGTGTGGCATCCGCTGTTGTGTGGTCAACCTACCAGGAACCATGCCCCTAGAAAAAAACTGTCTCTCCTCCCCTCAAGTAGACACTAACTATGACACTCATGAATTCACAGAGGCTGCAATTGCTTTCATAGGATCTGCCCAATATGAACTCTTATATATCCAGTCATAGATGGGGAAGGGGCTCATTGGAACTAGCCCTTCCGAAGACCACGAATAGCAGTCAGAAATGATGGTGAAGAAGACATTGACATCTGTGGCATAGCCACTGGGAAGTAGAGGCTCCTGAGGCCCTCTTCACTCCATTAGATTAGAATAAGGACTGACTTGATCTTCTGCAGGTCTTGTGCAGGCAACCACAGCTGTTGTGAGTTCATTATTTCAGTGGTCCTGTCACATTCAGAAGTCACTGTTTCTCTCCAGCTCCACCCCCTTAGCCTCGACTCTTACAGTCTTTTTGGTCCCATGATGGCCACTGAGTTTTGGGGACAGGAGTCATTTAGATGTCCCCATTTGTAAATGAACATCCCATTGATATTTATCCTCTACGCTTTAATCAGGTATGAATTTCTGAGTTAATCGCTGCCCACTGCTGAAAGAAGCTTGTCTGATGAGAAACTGTATTAATCTATGAGTATAAGAAATGAGTTGAGATGGTAGTTTGATATTATGACCCTCCAGTAGAATACCAGTAGTAGGTTTACTCTTGGTGCTTATGAGTTCCCCAATCATGCATCCTACACAATGCATTCTTTTTTAACATTTTATATATTATGTTTATTTTATGTGTATCAGTGTATTACCTATATGTATAAGTGCACCCATGTCATGCATTGCCCACAGAGGTCAGAAGAGGACCTTGAATGCCTTAGAACTGGAGCTATGAACAGGTGTTAGCCACTACATGGGTGCTGGGAATTGAACCCAGGTCCTCTGCATGAATAGCCAGTGCTCTTAACCACTAAGCCATCTCTCCAGCCCTATAATACATTCTTATCCAACTCTTTCCCTCATCGTCTTTTACACTGCTTCCTCCTTCTTCCCACCAACTTCTCATTTCCACTTTCATGCCTAATCAGGGCCACTCACATGGGCATGGGTATTAAACTAACCACTGGAGCATAGATAACTCACTGGTGGCTATGCCACAGATGTCAATGACTTCCCCACCAGCATTTCTGACTGCTATTCCTGCTCTTGGGAAGGGCTAGTCCCAATGAGTCCCTTCCCCACCTATCATTGAATATACAAGAGTTCATCTTGGGCAGATACTATGAAAGCAATTGCAGCCTTTGTGAATTCATGTGTCGTGGCTATGTCATGCCCATACAACAGCATTTCAGGGTACTCCTCCCAAGATCCTGCATGCTTCCCACTCCCTTTTCCACAGTGTTCCCTGAGACATGGAGAGGATGATATAGGTGCCCCATTTAATGCTAAGCACATGTTCTCAGCACTGGGACCAGCTTTGAGTCTCTGCATTAATCAGTGTGTGCTGAAGAAAGAAGCATCTTTGAGCAAGGCTGAGAGTGGCATTAGTCTATAGGAATAAAAGTAAATCTGTAAGAGGCAATTTGACTCATAGCCATTTAGCAAAACAAAAGTAGTAGGTTCACCCTTTGTGACTATTACTTGTTCTGCTATAGGCTTCTACTAGTTCCACAGTAATGGGCATAAATTCCCTAACGTGGATCAGACCTCAGAGCCAAGCAGAAATCAGTAGGTTACCCTCATAACAACTGTGCCACTGTTACATCAGGCGCATCTTGCCTGGCAAGTTGGTATTGTAGCATGCAAAATCAAAAGCTGGGACAGAACATTGCTGGCTTGTCTCCCCCAGCTGCCCACACTGCAAATTCTATCACTGCAAAAACTAGATAACAGAGATGATCTTCCAGCTCAGTTCTTTATGGTTTCTCTATGTTCTACATCCAAGATGTGTGGAGTCTTCAGCCACAGTGTCTTAACATCCAGTTCTGGTGGATGACCAAGGGCAATGGCTGTAACTTGCAGTCTGGGGAGTCTCTGGAGCCTTTATGATCAGTCACTCCATGGGAAAGTATCACACACTTGGCACTGGGAGTTTCATATAATAATCCCATGGCTTCTGTGATTGACCTCTACTTAGGAATGGTACCTCTGTTCAAACTCTTTTTTTCAAACTCTAAATTACATTTTTCATTTAGTCTTATTAGATAGTAGGTGTTAATGTGGTTTCTTCATATGTCCTCAATTTCAGTTGAGCCTCTTTCCACAAGCCCTCCTTTTCTCCTACTCTTTCCCTTTTAAGGCCTTGCTCTACCCAGTATTATCGCCTTCTGTTTCCAAATCACATGTATTTCACCATCCCCAGACCTTAAGGCCTCTTCTCCCACAACTCTGTGGCCCTTTTCTCTCTTCTAGGACTCTACTGATATCCAAGTTAAATTTAAAACTCTAAAACTTCAAAGCCATGATGTGTAAGAAGGAACATGATGTGGCATTTGTCTTTCTGAGACCCGGTTACTTCACTCAATTTAATATTTTCCAGTTCCACCGATCTTCCTGCTAATTTCATGATTCCATTTTTCTTTGCATCTGAATTGTATATATGTACCACATTCTCATTATCCTTTAGCCAGTTGATTGTCATTTAGACTGATTTCATTCCCTAGCTATTACGAATAGATGATCAGTAAACCTGCATGCACCAGTATCTCTGGAGTAAAATATAGAGTCCTTTAGGTATATGCCTGGGGGTGCTGTAGCTGGCTCATATCTATGAGACAGAACACTGCTGTTCTATCACTAGTCTTTTGAGAACCCTCCAGACTGGTTTCCATAGCGATTGTGCAAGTTTACACTCTCCCCAACAGTGTATAAGAGTTCCCTTTCTCCACATCCGCGCCAATATTTAATGTCGTTTGCTTTCTTGATGATGGTTATGCTGACCGGAGTGAGGTGGAATCTTGAAGTAGTCTTAATTTGCATTTCCCTAGTTGATAATTAGGTTGAACACTTTATTAAACTCCACCTGTTCGCATATTTTCTTTTGAGAATTTTCCGTTTAGTTCCACAGCCCATTTTTAATTGGGTGGTTTGTGTCCTTGGTTCTTTAGTTATTTTTAGATCTTTGTGTGAATTAGAAGCTAGTCTTCTGTCAGACATACACATGACAAAGATTTTCTCCCTTTCTGTGGACTGACTGCCTCTTCGTTTGAGAGAGTTTCCTCTGCTGTGAAGAAATGCTTCAGTTTCATGAGGCGCTGCCTGGCCGATTGTCGTTCCTATGTCCTGTGCTACCGGCCCCCTTCAGGCGGTCATATTTTGCCTCCATGCTGAAGTGCACGCCCCACTTTTTCATCTAGAAGGTTCAGAGTAGCAAGTCTTAGACTGAGGTTCTTGATCCACTGGGAGTTGTCTGTATACAGGATGAGTGACGAAGATCTAGTTTTACTCAACTACGTGCAGCTATTCGGGTTTCTAAGCCATCTTTGTTGAGGTGACTTTCTTTTCCCCAGGGTGCAGTTTGGTTGTTTTTGTAAAATCAGGTAGCAGTAAATGCATTAACTCAGATTTGGGTCCTCTATTCTATTCTATTGCTCCACACATACTTTTTGGTGTCAGTACAATTCTGTTGTTATTACTATGGCTCTGGAATATGAACCAAAAGCACGTGTAGCGATGACTCCTGCAGTGTTCCTTTTGTTCAGGATTGCTTTTGCTATCCTCGGTGTTTTCTGCTTTCATATCAGTTTTTAGGATTGGATTTTTCTAAGCCTGTAAACAATAACACTGGAATTTTGGTGAGGCTTGTATTGAATTTGTACATTGCTTTTGGTATGATGGCCATTTTCATAATATCAATTCTGTCCCATGATCATGGTAAGTCTTTTCATCTTATCAGTGTCTTCCTTTATTTATTTCTTAAGTATCTTAAAATTTTCAGTGTTTCCATAATTAGGTTTATTCCCAAGTTTTTTTTTTCCTGAGGGTATTGTAAATGGAATTATTTCCCTGATTTCTTTTTCAGTGTGTTTGTAAGTGGTATATAGGAAGGTTACTGGAATTTTATTTTATATCCTGCTACTGCTTGACCATGTTAGTTTTGTGCCTTGTCATTTTGCAGAAAGTATTTAATCTATGAGTTTGCCAGTTTTCAGAGTATGAAAATATTGTTTTTATTGCTGTAGAAAAGACTAAAAACATTCCCTTTCAGTAACTATAAACCACAGAGTAGTACAAATGGACTCTAACTGAAATATGAATCAGAAATTTGCATAAGAACAAAAATTGTGTTTAATGAGAAAACATTGAATTTTATGAATGAAAGGAAACTCTGAGATTTTTATCCAATCATCTCCCTTCATGGTTCAGAAATAAGTCTACATAGGATTTTGACCTTCCCAAGGTGACACAATAGTGACTTTCACATTGAGGATCACACATCATAGCTTATTTCCCAAGGTAAGATACTACCACTACTGAGAATGTATTATCAACTCATCTTCACAATACTTAATCTGACATGATTTTTCTTCTCATGTTCCTCAGGGGCACTGAGCTCAGCCTGCAATAATGGTCATGGGAAACTGGAGCACAGTGACTGAATTCACACTTGTCGCCTTCCCAACTCTCCCGCATATTCAAATATCCCTCTTCGTGGTTCTCTTGCTAACATACACTCTAACAGCAGCAGGAAACATTATCATCATCTCTCTGATATGGATTGACCCTCACCTGCAAACACCAATGTACTTTTTCCTTAGTAACTTGTCCCTTCTGGATATTTCATACACC
Organism: Eospalax fontanierii; assembly: GCA_035773235.1. Classification (NCBI taxonomy): domain Eukaryota; kingdom Metazoa; phylum Chordata; class Mammalia; order Rodentia; family Spalacidae; genus Eospalax; species Eospalax fontanierii. Next base: position 27,085,672 of record CM069539.1, on the reverse strand, counting down.
ACTTCTGTCACCCCAAAGTTGATAGCCTGCCTTCTAGCACAGAAAAAGACCATATCATTTGCAGGCTGCATATCCCAAACATATTTCTTCTTCTTCCTGGGAACAGTGGAGTTCATTCTCTTAGCTGTCATGTCCTTTGACCGCTACGTGGCTATTTGTATCCCGCTGCGCTATGCTGTCATCATGAACAGCAGAGTCTGCTTCCTGCTGGTTTGGGGATGCTGGGTGGGAGGCTTCCTCTCTGTGTTGGTGCCAGTCATTGTAGTGGCACGGGTACCTTACTGCAGAAAAGAAATTAATCACTTTTTCTGTGATATTGGACCTCTTCTTCGAGCAGCCTGTGTGGATACCCATGTTATAGAGAAGTTGAACTTTATCCTGTCTGCCCTTGTCATCCTGAGCTCCCTCGGATTCACTGCTGGGTCCTACACCTACATCATCTCTACCATCCTGCGCATCCCCTCAGGCAAAGGACAGCAGAAGGCTTTCTCTACCTGTGCCTCTCACGTCACTGTGGTCTCCATTGTTTATGGGAGCAACATCTTTGTGTATGTGAGGCCCAATCAGAATAACTCACTGGGTTTAGACAAAGTAGCTGCTATTCTTATCACAGTGGTGGCCCCTCTTCTGAACCCTTTCATCTACAGCCTGAGGAATGAGAAGGTTAAGGAGGTCCTGAGACACACAATTAACAGACTCATTTCCTTCATGCTAAAGAAAACTTGACAGCATGATTGACATAACACACAACATTCTTACCATCAACAAGTTCATTCTGCATGACAGCCTTGAAGTTAAGGAATTTCACTTATTATTTTTAATGTATATTTGTATTGAACTTTTGTGCATTTCATATAAAACATCTTAATCATCTTTATACCTCTCCTTCACTCACATCCTCCGTAGCACATCCCCCACCAGATTTCATGCATTCTGTCATATATGTTAAGGCATATCAAGTCAAGTTCGTGTGCCTACAGTTCCCTCAGTGTTAAGTTCATCCACTGGGGTCTAGTCAGCCTATCTAGAGTCACATTAACTCTCCCTTACCCAGGAATGATCAGCTACCCATAATTCTTTAGCTAAGGTTTGGGCCTGCTGTCCATTTTCAGTTCTATACTGGGGTCTTTTCTGGTTAAGTATGCATGGGTTTTGTGCCTATTGACATGCATCATTGTAGGTTCATAAGAGCAAGGTCCCAGAAGCCTGGAAGACTCTGTTTCCATATGGCTATGCACCTCCTTCCCTGGTTCTTACAATCTTTCTGCCTGCTCTTTACAATGGTCCCTGAGCCCTGGGTGAGTGGAGGCTAATATAGGAATCCTGGTGTTGCATGACATGGGTGTACTTACACACACACAGGCAATACACTCATTCACATAAAGTTAAAATAATAAATAAAATTCTTTTAAATCTTTAGGGTTTTTATTTCTAGCTCTACAAAGAAGCTTTACTTTAACTATATGGCTTAACTTTCACTTCGTACATGATTATTCTCTTCCCTTAGTGTTCATTGGTCAGTTAAGTGTACACTGGTATTGTATTACTTACTGAATCACAAGCCTGAGGAGAGTACTTAACCCCTTTGTATGTCAGCTTCCTTGTCTATAAAAATGAATTTCCTAATAATGTCTATGTTGCAGGTGGTGGACTGAATGAGAAATGTCCTCCTTGGGTTCAAGTATTTGAACACTTGGTCCCCAGATGGTGGCAGTGTCTGGGAGGTCAAGGAACTTTTAGGAGGTGTAGCCTTGCTGTCTACTAGCCTCACCCCACTTCCTGATCACTCTCTGCTTTGTGTTTAAAGTTAAAAGTGTGATCTCTCTGTTTCCTGCTCCAATCACCTGCTGCCATGCCTCCTCCATCATTATGGACTCTGCCTGTACAACCATAAGCCAAAATACACTTTCCCATGTTATTTCATTACAGCAACAAAAAAAAAGTAACTAATACATAGCCAATATAGTATCAACTTGAAGCAACTTATATCAGTATATGATACAGAAAGATGAGATGTTAACAACTCTTTTTCAAGACACTGTTAGAATATGTGGAAGTGCTCATAATGTAAAAGTAAGCAGGGCATTATATCCACTCCTAAGTACTCTGAATTTTAGCTCAGAATAAAAGGAAATACAAGAAACTTTTATGAATTTTTTAATTTTATTTTGTGTGTATTAGTGTTTTTCCTGTTTGTATGTAAGTGCACCCAAGTCATGCAATGTCCCTGGAGTCAGAAGATGGCATTGGATACCCTAGGACTGGAGCTATAGATGGTTGTTAGCTGACATGTGGGTGTTTGAAACTAAACCTGTGTCCATAGCAAGAGCAGCCAATGTTCTTAAACACTGAGCCATCTCTCCAATCCCCAAGATATACTTTAAAAATAAAAGAATGTTACTGATCTGGTCATGGTCAAGCAATAGAAATTTTCCTTTACCTTTTGACTTAAGCAACCAGAAAATTACAAAAACACATAAAGAAAACTTTGTGTGTATACACATAGAGAGAAAAAATTTTGCAAATTTTATACAAATACATTTTTGCATTTAGATCCCCTCCCCTATCTGCACTACTCCCTACTACCCCCTGCCCAGTTTCATCTACTATTTGCATATATTAAGGCCCATACAGTCTAATTTGTGTCACCAAATGTCTTCAGTGTGGGCCCATGCACTGGAGCCCAGTTATCCTATCAAGAGTCCCATCCTTGAAAGAGACTGCGGCTCCGTGTCCCAGCAGCCATTGGTTATCATAATTTCCTTAGGTCAGATTGGGGCTTCTTACCCACTTCCTCACATCTGTGCTGGGATTTTGCCTGGTTTGAACTTGCATAGGGATTGTGTGTGCTGCCGCCATTGCTGTAAATTCATATGAGCAGAACTGACCAGCCAGCTGTCTGGAAAACTGTTTCCTTGTGGTTCTCCACCACTTCTAGCTCTTACGATCTTTCTGCCTCCTCTTCCGCAATGATACTTGGGCCTTGGGAGGCAGAAGCTCGATATAAGTGTCCTATTCAAACATAAATGCTATGCAGCCTCTTGTTGCAGCTCATTGGCCAGGTGTGTGTTTTTGTATTAATCACCATCTGCTGCATTAAAAAACTTTAGTGAAAGTTGAGAGATGCATTAATCAATGAGTATAAAAGTAAGTTATTAGAAGTCAGTGTAATATGATAACTATTTAGTAGAAAACGAGTATTGAACTATCTCCTATGTCTTGGGACTTGTCTGGTCTCAGATTCCTATGCCTGATATCAATGTCAGTTATGGGCTCCATTCTATGAAGTGGATCTTAAATCCAATTAGTGAGTGGTTGACTACTCCCATTAAAATAAAACATTTTATCAGATATTGCACAGCAGGCAGTGCAAGCCTATGAACACTGACATGGAGAAACAAGGCAGGTGTCTTAGCACTGAGCTGCCCCAGCTGGAAGGGACTTTCCAGGCTGTAGCCCAGGATAAGCCTGCAGAGACTGGCAGCCTCTCTGATAAGAAGACAAAGCTCAGAGTTTTGGGAAATCACATCACCTTGAATTTTCAGTGAACGGGACTGAGGAAGAGATGCTTGTAAAGAAAGGTGCTGTAGAGCTGGCAAGGGGATGCCCAAATTGGCTGAACACAGAGCTAAAATAACCTTACATGGAAGAAATAGGAATATGTGAAAGAATTCATAAGAAACCAGTAAACCAAATAACATCCAGTGTTTGCATAGGTGTAGAAATAGTTTTTGCTCCTACAAGGCAGAGTGAGAAAACCTTTTCATATGAAAGGTATTAAATACAATAATGGAGTTAAATCAACCCTACAGTGAAGTCAAACCTAGCTTGTTTGAGAAAGAATTTTAAAACAAAACTTGAAAGAATCAAATTGATACAAAATTAACTTAAGAATGATGATTAATATGTCTTAAAAATTTACAACCAATTTGGTTGTAGAGATGATTCGATAGTTAATAGCACTTGCTGCTCTTCCAGAGGACCTGAGTTCAGTTTCCAATACTATTATCAGGAAGCTAGCAACTGCCTGTAACTTCCAGATTCATGGGTTCTGATGCCCTCTTCAGTACTTCTTGGGCACCTGCACACACCTGTGCACATACATTCAGTCAGACACACGCACATACATGTAAATAAATAGTAAAACAAATCTTAAGAGAATGAAATCAAAAATAAAACCAAATAAATAACATTCAAACTTCCCAGTGTGTAATAGCCAAACAAAACTTCTAGATATACGAAGAGACATTGTGATTCATAACCCAAGAAAAATCATTAAAAGTAAACAAACTTATATATGATGGAAATAACAAAGTAAAAATATTTGAAAAGTTACATGTCTAAAAATGCAGAATGTAAAGTGATTTCTTGATTAAATTATTAAAATTGAGGATATGACAGAGTTATTGCATAAATATTCACACATGCTAGTTATCATCATAATCATCATAACCATTATCTATACCACATGTTCCTGAATTTAGAAGCCTCCATAAGACTTTGAAGTTAGCATACAAAATAATGGGCTTCATTATGGCATTTCGCTATACACACACACACACACACACACACACACACACACACACACACATATATATATATATATCATAATACTGTATTCTTATTCATCTCCCTCTTCCATAGTCATCTCCCAACATCCATACCTCCCTCTTGCTCATCTCCTTCCTCCCCACAAATAATACCAATACCCCTTCTGCTTTCATGTACCCTGCAATCCACTACACTCTCTTTTCTCCCATCCTCCATCTTTAAGCAGTCTTCCTCTACATTTTTTATTTGATATAGGATTTTTTCTTCTTATTGTAAAAGAAAAACCACCAATAAGGGGAAACATGTAGCTATTGTCAGATTTTTAAATTATAGAGTAGATTTGAAATGTGTGTTTCATCTGGATAATAATATTTCTTGTCCAGCAAGAAGGTTATCTCTCTTTAAGGTTATGAGAAGGCAGATAATGTTTCAGAGAAGACCTCCTTGGCTGATCAGAAGGAAATAAGGACTATATTCATCAACCAGCCTCAGCTAACAAAATTCTGCAACAATCACATCAGGTATGAAGGACTGTGTTCCATGGAAGAATGTGGCAGTAGAGCAGGATGAACTGAAAAGAAATTGCCTGCCAGAATGCTAAATTCAGTCAGGATGTGTCTGCTGATTCTTTGTCTGCTATGGTAGAATATTTGTCTGGCTTTCAAAAGGGTCTAGGTTCAATCAACAGCACTTGGGACTTACAGTCCCTTTTCTGCTTCCAAGTCTTACAGATTCATACACACACAAAGATAGATGATAGATAGAGTCTTACAGATTCATACACACACAAAGATCAATGATAGATAGATAGATAGATTAGATAGATGATAGATGACTATAGATTATAGAAAGATGATTGATGATAGACAGATGATAGATACATAATAGATAGATGATAGATTCTAGATGGATGATTGATATTAAACAGAAGATAGATACATGATAGATGATAGATTAGACAGATGGATAGATAGACAGATAAGACTATAGGCTACAGATAAATGATTGATACATGATAGATAGAGATAGATAGATAGACTATAGGTTATAGATAGATGATTGATACATGACAGATAGAGATAGATAGATTGATTGATTGATTAATAGTTTGATAGACAGATAGGCCTAGATTCCACATATGAGAGAAAATGAGTGCAATGTACTTTCTTGGTCTAGCTTATTCTTAACATAAGAATCTCTAGTTCTATCTATATTTCTTCAAATGTCATGACTTCATTCTTGATTGTTCTTTAAAATTCAGCGTCCTGCAGTTCCTCTAGGTGGTTCTCATTATAGTACACTTCTATAGGACTGGTGAGTTTAGGGGGATAGATTATATCAGTTTTTCATATGATTTTTGTTTTGCGTTGTGGTTTGGGCACAGGGATTTCTTTCGGTTGTGTGTCTGATATGAAATTCTAGCCTGCCTTTGTTCAGTTGAAGTTTGGTTCTGTTTATATTACTAATGTAGATTGGTTGCTTTCTGGTCAAGTGTGAATAGTTGGTCTGTGCTTCAGGTCCTCACTTTTTATTTTTTATTAGTGGAATAATAGGGTTCTGAGATGACTAGTCAAGAGTTCTTGAGCAGGGCAAAGGGGCCTAGGCCCAATTCAAGACTATAAGGATCCAATGGCTGGGTTCTGGCAGGTTAGTCTGGAGGTCTCAGGCAGAATGAGCAAGAGGGGGGCTAGGCCCAAGGCGGGGATTGGTGTAGCATGGAGAGGGTCTAACTGGCTAAGCAGAGTACATGTGAGCCCTGGAGTGGGAGAATGTGTCTATTCGGGGTCCATGACTTCATTCTTCACTGCTGAATAAAGTTGCATTGTGTTACTTGAAGGCCTAAACTAATATGGTCAGAGGGATTAAAGGAATTGTATTTTGTTGCTTTCTCTCCAAAGTCCATTAGGTCCCAGGAGACTTTGGCGCATCTCTCAAAATGTCCTGTAGCCCTGGTGAGTTCCTTGCCCTGTTGTTCAAGAAGGCCATGGATACTCTACAAGGTAGACACTAACAACCATATATCTGCAAAATGGAGACACAATACAAAGGAAATATCCTCAGTGCTTTCAAGCCAAGCCTTTAACTCATTCTCATAGAGATGTTTAAAAAACAAACATCAAAAAAGCTAAAGTGCTCAGGAATCTTTGGGAGCTGACAAGACAGCTAAGTGGATAAAAACACTTGCCACTAAGCCTGATAACCTTAACTGCACCCAGGACTCACATGATGGACAAAGAGATTGAACTCTCACAAGTTGTTTTCTGATCCCCATGTGTGCACTGGGGCACACACATGCTCACTCTTTCTATAAATAAATGAATGTTTAAAAAGACTTAAGGAACCACCTTCCTTTATAGGCAAGAGTATTTGAATATCTCAAACTATATCTCAGCTCATAAAAAGGAATGCATTGAGGCTGGACCTTAAGGTAAACAGTAAAAGTCCTTCTCACCATGTTTTCCAGAGATTCAAGGGATAGGCTGCAGCTGCTGCTGACAGCTGGTTACACATTTGAGAATTTAGCTTCCTGAGTCCCAGCCAGCCATCTCTCTTGATTTCTGCCTTAGGAACCAATTTTGAAATTTTGAGAGAAATACCTTGTGTGTAAATAAGCAATAATACTTTTATTGTCTAGAGATTATTTCCTATACAATACAGACTAGCTAAAGAGAACTTTGGAGATACTTTGCACTTAGAAAATTCAATAACTCACATAATAATTCATTTCCAACTTTCAACCTAGAAAGATATGAGATTTGAAGCAGAAGCAGAAGCACAGAAGACTGAAATTTCATCTGACAAATAATGACCTTTAATAAAATAGAATAAAAAGAATCTCTTAGGTGGGGCCACCACGTGTGCATAACACAACTCTCCAAACCTTAAACAGTTATTCTCATGACCATAAACGTCAATATGGTGTGAAGCTTTAAATCTGCAGTTAGCATTTGAGTCCCATTGCATGTTGAAAGGCTGCTATTGTGCTCACTATTCATGCATGAAAACACACTGCAAGTGCACAAAGCCAGAAGAGGCACTGGCAGGGGAACATGCAGCTGTCTACACGAGGGTTACATCAGGATCAACAGAAATAAAAACAGCTGGCAGAAATGACTGAGGATGATGCCAAACTGTTAGAGATTGGAGCAGTGAGACCTAACCAAAGATTCATTCTGGAAAACCCGGAAATAAGAAGGTTCATTATGGATGAGAATAAGCCACCAAATGTGAATCAGATAACTTGGGCTCCAATCACTCTACTCCACCCACCAACTGTAACAGAGATTCAAGCAAGTCAATATATTTCTATTTTCTCAATTGTCTTGACTATAAAAGAAGGCCACTGTGTTGTCCACGTGACAGACAGTAGGAACATTGGTACCAGTAAGAGCAACAGCCCCACAGAAATTTTATTTGTAAAGTGGGCATGCTATTCTAACACTGAAGGAGTTGGAAAATGAATTTATCACACCCCAGGGAACCCTGAATGACCCATTAACAGAACATCCTTGAAACCATCTAGGCTGAGAAAGAAGTTCTATCTTTCCTTTTTCTATTTCATTTTTTCTTTTTCTTTACCTTCCTTTCTTCTTTTGCTCTTCCTCTGAGAGAGAGAGAGAGAGAGAGAGAGAGAGAGAGAGAGAGAGAGAATTGTAAAAGTTATCAGAATCAAAATGGAGTCATTTTTATGTGCACATGCATGTGCTAGAAGACCATAAAGAAAACTTCCTTGTGCACTCATGCATATAAGAGCTACTGAAAACTCTTCATGAAGAACTCTTACAAACATGTCCATAAGAAGTTTTTGCTAAGAACTACAACTTGCTCCATGAGTCACAGGATAAGTAGCCAAATGTAAAAGAATATTTGTCTAATACACTGTCTCCAATAATGAAATAATGTTGCATTACTGCTGTTAAGTTTCTGTAATCAGTCTTCTCTTTACTACAAAACAAATTACTTGGGCTTCACTCTTTAGATGTTTCCCCATGGAAAAGGCTTACCAAAGTATGCATATCCTACTTTTAAAACTTCCACTTAGTCCCCAATAAATCTATCATCTGTTATTATTTGGACTGATAAAATTAAATAAATCATCTATTTCAGGCCATGACATAATATCAGTATTGAGCTATCCAAGACATGTGGTTTCTGTCCTTGAGTCTATTTATGTGGTGAATTACATTTATTGTTTAACTTATGGTGACCCATTCTTGCATCTCTGGATGAAGCAGACTTGATCATGGTAAATAATCTTTCTGATATGTTGTTGTCTTCAATTTGCATCTATGTTCATCAGAGAATTTGGCCTACAATTTTCTTTTTAGTTGACTCTGTGTATGGTTTGGGTATCAGAGTACTACTGACTTCATAGAATTTGGGAGTGTTCCTTCCTTTTCAATTTTATGAAATAATCTGGAAGTGTTGGTATTAGTTCTTCTCTGAATGTTTGGAGGAATTCTGTGATGCTTCCATCTGGTACTGGGTTCACTTTATTTGGGAGATTTCTTAATTACTTTATCTCATTGACTGTTATGGGTTTGTTTAATCTATTTATGTCATTTTTATTTAACTTGGGTAGTCTGTACATATCTAGAAATTTATCAGTTTCTTTTAGATTTTACATTTGTATTGATTCTTTGGGGATTTTATACAATGCATTTTGATACATTCAGACCCCATCCCCTTCTCCATCCTATAATCCTCCTCATGACTTCATGTCCTCTATGTTTTTTTCTTTAAAGGCTTATTGAGTCAGTTTGTGTTCCCCAAATGCTCTTGGATATGGGTCTATTTCTTGGAGTCTAGTCAACCTATAAGACATCACACCTTTAATGAAAGCTGACTGTCCCTCTTCCAGCAGCTGTCAATTGCCAATATATCCTGAGCTAGGGCTGGGGCTTCTTGCCCACCACCCCCATCCATTCTGGGGTTTTGTCTGGCTTGGGCTTTCACAGGTTTTGTGCATGTTGTCTCAAGCATTATGGGTTCATGTATCCAACTACCCTATGGTGCCCAAACAATACAGTTTCCTTGTATTCATCTACCAAACTTATGGAAAATAATCACACTACTGAAAGAAAATTGGGTCAAAACTGACCTACTGCTTGTTTTTATAAAGACAGTTTACTGACACACAGAAACACCCCTTAATGTATACAGTGCCTATGATTGTGTTAGCACTGTGAGGACAAAGATCAGTAATTGGGACAGTGAAGATGTGGTACCTGAACACTTAAAATTATTTACTACGTAATAATTTACAAAGTCACTTAACCGCACGTTTAGATGGAGCTGTCAGAACAGGTCAGTAGCAACTAGAGCTGGCGACAAGGCTACTCACAGTGCTGAGGTATTCTTTTCAAGACCCCTACTTAGGGATGCTGAGGTTCTGGACTGCACCACAGTAAAGAATTTTAGGAAAAGTTGGTATGAAGTAAATCTAAAGTTTATTAAGAAAGTCTTTCAACAGATTTAAACTCCAACCTTATGGAACAGAGAGGCACTTACAAAGAAGCTAGTATACAGAGAGAGAGAGAGAAAGAGAAAGAGAGATAGGCATGAGTATGGGGTGCTCAAGAGAGACAGTTATGAATTTAAATGTTGTGACAATAACCATGGATAAGATTTCAGTGAAATTTATGTTCAGTGAGTTTCTAAGGGACTTGGGTTTTCTTGTAAATGAGACCACAGGTCCTTCCTAAAGTACATTGGACAGGACTACTAGCTAGTCATGAGGGCCAGAAGGATCCTTACTATACTAGGTCACAAGAAAGTTAAGACACAGGTTTTGACTGTAAACAAGGTTCAGATCTATATGAGAGTCTCAGAAAGTTACAAATTTATAACTGGGATAGAAGTAAGGTTGAACTCAAAGGTTTAACTTTACACCTTAAGCATAGTTTATTGCTATTTTATTAATTTTTGTATGTATGTGCATGTGGTGTGTTGCATGCGTGTATACATGTTTACACGTCTGTTCAGGTGTATGTGTGTATGTGCATGTGGAGGGCTGAGGTTGATATCAGACATCTTCCTCAATTGCTCTCCACCTTATATATGGAGTCAGGGCCATTCAGTGAACCTGAAGCAAGCCAGCTTGCTCTGAGGATCTCCTGTCTCCACTTCCTGTACACTGAGATTACAAGTAGACTGTCATACATACCAGTTTCTATGTGGGTTCTGGGGATCCAAACTCTGCTCTTCATGCTTACATAGGAAGTTCTCTACCTGCTGAGCCATCTCCCCAGCACTCATTGCTATTTTAATGTTCTTATTTGAAATATTTCCTTATGAAAAGAAATATTATCTTTATGTAGATAATCTTCATTTTTGTTAGTTGTGTCAAGATTTAGAGTCTTCAACTAGACTGAAGGATTCCTTTCCCTCCCGTGTCTCCCTAATTTTCCTTCTTCAAATCCCATCTCAGATAATGTTGCCTCCACAATGAAACCCTGCCATCATTCTGGATCACTGCTGTTCCATCAGAAAGACTGTGATTCTAGATTTCATCTTGGCTTTCTTAGGCTGTAGTACACAGCCTTGATGGTTTACAGAAGGGTGCCATAGACATGTAGAGATGTGTGTGTCTGGTCACTTCACACTGGGGCCATCAGCTCCTCACTCAGCCCAGGGTTTTATACTATAGTGATATTTCATGGCCGAATTGCTAACACATACTTCTCTCATTAAAATCTGCCAACCATTATCTGATCATTTTGTGTGAAATGTAGGAGACTATGTACAAATGTTCTCCTCCTTAGCTGTTCAGTTGCTTGACATCCTTTCCTAGGAAACAGGTTACAGCTGCCCACCATATTCCAGGTTGTTTAGCTTATTTTTGGTTTTCAGGGGGTTTTGGTTGTTTTTTAAGACAGAGTCTCTTCCTGTACATCCAGGTGGCCTGGAACTTGATATGTAGAAAAGACTAGGCTCCATCTTACAGAGATCTACCTACCTGTTTCCCAAGTTCTAAGATTCAATGATTTATCTTTCTTAATATCCAGCAGATGGATGGATGGATGGATGAATGGATGGATGGATGATGGAAATATATAGACAGATAGATGATAAATAATAGATAAAGATAAATCATTGACAGATAGATAGATGATAGATAGATAGATCACCAATTCTCATAATTCCCACATCAAAAAGGCAGAAAAAGAAAAGGATCAAAGTCATTACTGTCTGTTATCCAAATGGACCCTGTAAAAATGTTTAGGCAAAAGAAATCAGAAAATCTCCTAGATAAATAAAGATACCCATTTACTATTTCCACTTACCATGACACCACTCTCCAGGAAAAGGTTACGCAGCAATGCAAATATATATTTAAAAGTGTCCCTTGCCTAAATATGTGCACCACTTTATCTGAAAAAACCCACTGTAAATAATGCATTCATCATAAATGTTAGTAAAATGAAAAGGTGAATATGAAAATATAAATGTCGACCTGGTGTGGTGGCTCAGTCTTTTATCCCAGCACTCGGGAGACAGAGAAAGGCAGAGCTCTGTGATATTGAAACCAGCCTGCCTGGCCAACAAAGTGAGTTGCAGGTCAACTAGGGCTACAGAGAGACTCTGTCTCAAAAAAAAACAGAAAATAAAAATAAATATGAAGGTCTTCATAACTCAGTGAATGGTTCTGTTTCTGTATCCAGTTCTACAGATTCGAGAAACAAGTATGTGATATTTTAAAACTGAAAGCTTCTTAGCAATTTGCTGGACTGTGAAGCTGAAGAACTCTGTACATTTGTATCTGCATCCTTGTACCCAAACAAAAACAAAAACTGCGAGATAAATGTCAGCTACTGAACGAATAGAGAAACAAAGCCAGAAACTCCAAACACAGTTCAGAATCTGAGAGAGAGATAGACAGACAGAGATGAAGAGAGAGGAGAGGAGAGGAGAGGAGAGGGGGGGGGGGGGGAGGGGAGGGGAGGGGAGGGGAGGGGAGGGGAGGGAGGGGAGGGAGGGAGGAGAGGAGAGGAAGTACAGATAAAGTAGACTTATACAAATAGCTTTGATTTTTTTTAGCTCAAAAACAGAGTAAAAGGCTAGGGAAATGATTCAGTGTAGACCTGCTCTGCAAGGATGAGCACTGGAATTTGAATTTCAGCACTCACAATAAAACTGCCTGTAACCCCAGTACTGAGGGGTGGTGGAGATAGGCAGACTCTGACAGCCCCCTGGCTAGTCAGCCTAATGGAAAGGGCAAGTTTCAGGTTGGTAAAATACCCTGTGTCAAGAGAACAAGGTGGACAGCATTAGAGAAAGACGCTCTGTCTTCTTGTGACCTCTACAAACAGGCACATGGGCAAACACACACTCACACGCATGCCCAGCTCCTGACACACATGAACTGAAATTTACCCTCAGTTAGTCTAAGTGACTCAAGTTTGGAGCAAATGACTATAATGGATCTCAAATTCTCACTTGTGCATAAAGAAATAAAACTGAAATCACCTTTTATGCTTATGAGTGATAGAACCAAATATGTAGATCTGTGCTGTCCACCTGAAGAAACACTGAAATATGTATACATACATTCCAAATATCTATCTGTGATTTTATTAGCATGTATAGATAAGCATGCATGCATTTTAAGTATGTGAGTATACGTGTTTGTAGTATATAAAAATATATATTTGTATAAAGAAAAGAAAAATTTTAAAGCAGGACATTCAGCTTAAAATTAAGTCAAGTCAGATGGCTCTCGCATAGTTACTCCACACTTTGCATTAAAGAGGTTAAGTTCATTGAACACGAATCCCCTAAGATTTGTTGTCAATCTATTGAAGAATTGTGAATGAGCTTTTATTACCTCTCCAGAAATAACTGTATTTAGATGCTCACTCAAAGAAACTTCCTTTAAAAGCTACTTAGAAGCCATGTCAGCCTTCATGGTCTGTGACTGAAAGGACTTTGCTCTAGATAGTGATATTCCTCTAATAAAACAGGAACAGATGCTGCTCAAGAACTCAGTGTGCTTGCCAGCATCACAAAAGCAAATACTGTAAAACCTGCTGCTCATAAAAGAAGTAAACATTCCCGCAAAACCTATGCAGGGGTTTCCCATTTGATATCTCCCCCGATCCTTCACCCAATCTCTTCTGTCTCCACAGTGTAACCTATTGAGGTAGATAAGGTTGTTCAAGGGGATAAGAGATAGAGAGGTTCTTGGGCCTTAGTTCATATCCTGTTATTCACCCAAGTATAATTAAAGTCAATAATACATAGAATGCACCTGTTTCTAATCTCTCATCCCTTCCTCCCACTCTTATTGAAAGGATGAAATTCACCAGACACAGACTGATGCCTTGATATCCCAAAACACAAACTGGTCACTGATCCGTATCTTACTTAAGAAGGAAATTTCTTGGTTTTTTTTGTTTTTGATCTTTTTGAGACAGGGTCTCCCTATAGCCCCAGCTGGCCTAGAACTCTTTATGTAGACTGGACTGGTCTTGAATTCACAAAGATCTGCCTGCCTCTGCCTCCCAAGAGCTAGGATTAAAGTCACACATCACCACACCCAGTGAGGAGGAAATTTCTTAAAACATGAAAAGGTAATTTCTTTTAAAAAATATTTTTATTGAGCTTTTGTACATTTCATATAAGAGGTCTTAATCAAATTTAGATCCTCTCCCCCATTCATGCCCCCACACCTCTACACTGGGTCTCATGCACTCTGACATACATGCCAAGTCCCATTCACTCAAGCATTTTACTCAGATGTCCTTCAATGTAAGTTCATCCACTGGAATGCATTCAGCCTACCTAGAGATCTTAAGGAAGGTCTACTCTCTCCCACCCAGCCTTAATCAGTTTCCAGCAGTTCTCAGGCCAGTGCCAGCCCACCACCCATTTCCCTTGTAGCACTCTGGGCTCTTATCTGATTGAGTTGGCATGGGTCTTGTGCTCGAGGTCACCACTGCCACAGGTTCACATGAGCAAGCTTCCAATGGCCTGAAAGCCTGTTTCCCTATATACATGGACCAATCCTGACTCTTAAAATCTTTCCACCTCCTCTTCCCAAATGGTCCCTGAGCTGGGGGGTGGGTGAAGTTTAATATAGGAGTCCTATCACAGGACACATACTCTGCAGTCTCTTATTCTCTGAACCTTAAACTTAGCCAGTTGTGGCCTTCTGTGGGCATTGCACTCTGTTGTGGAAGGAGGCTTTGCTGGAGTGTTGAGGGGTGCACTAGTATTCTCTCCGCCCCCTTTCCGCTTTGTTCCATGAGCCTTCAGTGTAGAAGTTCCACTGTAGATATGTCATCTAGGGGTTGGCATCTCTCAGACATATATTCTCAGTGTGGCCAGTTGTAGAACTCTGCAGTAGCCTCCATCTGTTGCAAAAGGAAGTTTCTTTGATGAGTGGCGTACTGTAAATATAAGGATCCATATTTAGGATGTGGTAAAAACTTTCATTTGTCTAGAGATATGGTTTTCTCTAGGATCAATGACTTCTCCAGCCATGTATATTTGGCTATAAGTAAAGTGTTGCCCATGAGTTCACTCCCACTGAGAGGGCTTTGAGTCCAATTAGATAGCTTTGATTACACCCCCCAAGAACAGAGCTACTACTGCATCAATAGAGGTAGTTTGCTATACCAATCATTATGGTTATTTGGCTTTAGGACTGAGTTGGACTATTGATTGATTTTTCTCCCTTGGCAATTTGCATAGTATCCTCTAGAACTATCAGAGATGGTCTTCAGGGAAAAGGCTTCCAGGTCAGCTCCTGCTCCATTGGTTCAAGTCCTGTGTCTGAATTATGTCTTGTCTTCAGTAGTAGGATCTTACCTTCAAGGAGATAACCAAAGGATCTGGCAATAGCCTGTGTTATTTTGGGAGCCTCTTGGACTACTCTGACCAGCCAATTAGAGTACTCCTTGCCCCCAGGTGTACACATGCAGGCGTTCACCAGACACAAACTGATGCCTTGATATCCCGAAACACAAACTGGTCACTGATCACACATGTTCAGACACGATGTGTGTATTTCTCAGGGGATTCCCAAGCCAACAATTTCCCTCTGTCTTCCCATGCCACCTATTTTCCATTCATCTTTTTTCTCTCTCCCCCCATTCAACCTCCTTCCTCCCTCCCCAGTCCAAGCACCCCCTTGTCCCCACCTTTCCCTCAATCACACTGGCCTCCCCATCTGCTGTCCCTGAGTTCCTTCCTCCCCCATCCCCACGGTCCCTTGCATGTCCTTCCCTCCCCCCTCACAGCTGTACACTCCCACTTTCCCACTTCCTCCCTAGTAACATCTGTTTCCTACTATCTCCCTCTTTGGTGCATTTTTTTCCTTTACCTCTGTATTTCCTTTCCATTTCTTGGCTCCTGTTGTTATATCAGGATATATACTCACATATAAGAGATTGGCACTATGATCTGCAAATGAAGGAGAACATGCATCGCTTAGTTTTCTCAGTTTGAGTTACTTCACTTAATATAATAGTCTATAGTTCCACCCATTTATCTGTGCCTTGGTTTCCCTACAGCCTGAGTAACTCCAATTTCTCTGACCCCACACCCTGTTACCCCTCTAGCCTTGGGCACAGGCCCACTTTTGTTCTTAGCACCCCAGATCTCTGGACTACCCTCTTAGTCCAGACATGCCCATTGCATCTTGAGCCCCTGCACTCAGACCAGCTCAGTTTTTCAGTCTAGTTTATTAGACACATCACAGGCTGGCCCCACTCCCACCTTGCATTTGGACTCCTGAGACCAGCTTTCTACACTGGTTGTCCCAACCCCAATCTTGCCTTGGATTTCTGAGGCTAGCCTTCTTCCCTGCCTTATTGAATAGCCCTTCCACATGCTGTCCCCAACCTCACCTTACCTTGGATTCCTGAGACCAGCCTTCTACCCTTCCTGTCTCTTACCCTGACCTACCTACTATAGAGACCAGCCTAATACCCTGTGAGAACCTGAAGCACATACCAACTAACCTGTCACACCTGAGAAAAAAGTAACTCAGCTACATCAACAACATAAACACAACCAAAATTCAAGTAAACAGAGGAAGAATAGAATTTCCTATTGGATACACAACCAACAAAAGACATCAGTATGCCCAAATGGCAATAAAAAACACACATAATATGAAAAACCAAGAGAATATATCCCCAGCAAAATCCACTAATCCTACAGAAGTGTACTACAATGATAATCACACTGAGGAACCCCACAATGCAGAATTTAAGAGAAGAATTTTTAACATGATTAAAGAACTTAAGGAAAACACAAACAAGTCGAAGAACTCAAAGAACATAAGCATAAACTTGTGACAGAAGCTCAAGAAAATATAAACATGAAGCTGAATGAAATAACAAAAACAATTCAGGACTTTAAAAAATGAGTTCACAACAAAAGAGATGAAAATGCTGAAGAAAATTCAAGCTGAAATGAAGAAGGAATTGAAAAACTCAATAAGTCAACTTGACAACAGGAGAAAGACTCACAAGTAGAATGAATGAAACAGAAGACCAAACTGGAAGACAAAGTTGAAGATCTAGACTCCTCAAGCAAAAACTATGAATTTTTTTAAACACAGGAATGGAGTATGCAGGAAATTTGGGACAAAATCTACACATCATAGTCATATAAAAAGAAAAAGAATTGTAAGGCAATGGCATTGACCAGATCTTCAACAAGATTATTGAAGAAAACTTCCCTAAATTAATGAAAGACATACCTATACAGATTCAAGAAGCACATAGAATTTGACAGGACCAGAACAGAAACTCCCCATGGCATATCTTAGTAAAAACACTAAATGTACAGAACAAAGAGGTAGTACTGAAAGCTGCTATAGAAAAATAGCAAGAGACATATAAAGTATTCATGTCCACCAAACCAGCCCTACAGAGAATTTAATACAAAGGACTGAAGATCAGAATGAATATACCCCAGAGGTTACAGAAAGAAAACAAAGGAAATTAAAATTATGGAAACACCAAATGGGACCAAGAACACAAACCAATTAAAATGATAACAATAGATACAACAATCTTTCAATAATAGCTCTAAATGGCTTCAACTCACCAGTAAAAATGTACTAGCTAGTGGAATGTATTAAGAAAGAAAATCTATCTTTTTGTTGTCTTCAAGTAATTCATATAAACTTCAAGGGTATACCTTAGGATAAAAAGATGGAAAAAATATCCCCAGCAAATGGCATTAAGAAGAAAACAGGTGTTGCACTTCTAATATCCAACAAAATAGACTTCAAATTAAAACTAATCAGAAGAGATAAAGAAGGTCACTTCATTCTAACAAACGGAGTAATTGACCAAGAAGATATTACAATTATGAACATATATACAACAAACTCTGGTGCATCTAATTTCATAAAAAACAGTATTATAGGACTTTAAAACACAGATTAACCCCAACACTCTAATAGTAGGTGAATTCATTACCCCATTATCTCCAATAGACAGGTCAACTGGACAAAGAATAAACAGAGAGACATCTGAATTATATAACATCTCAAATGGACCCAACAGACATTTATAGAATGTTCTACCCAAGCACCAAAGCATATGCTTTCTAGCCTACCCAACTCCATCTGAAATTGACCACATACTGGGACACAAAACAAACTTCGACAAATATGGAAATAATTCCATGTATTCTAACAGACCACAATACAATTAAGCTTATAGTCAACAACAAAAGAAGCTCTAGTAACAACATAAACCCATGGAGATTAAACATCACATCCTGAATGATGTATGGGTCAAAGAAGAAAGTAAGAAAGAAATAAAAGTATTCCTGGAACTATGATGAAAATGATAACACAACACAACAAAACCTCTGAGAAAAGCAGTTCTAAAAGGAAAGTTTATAGCTCTAAGTGCCTACATTAAAAAATCAGAAAGAGCACATACAAATGAGTCAAGACTCTGGAAAGGCAAGAACAAACCAAACCCAAACCCAGCAATTTCTTTAAAAATACCACCTGTTGGGCCTGGGAAATTACTCAAAGGATAAAGTGCTTTCAGAGCAAGTGTGAGGACTGGAGTTCAGCTCCCAGATCCCATGTAAATACCAAGTAAGCATGGAGGCACCTTTAATTCCAGCACTGGGAAGGCAAATCCCCTGAGTATGCTGGCTAGCTACTCTAATCCAATCAGTAGCTATCAATTGAGAGACCTTACCCAATTAATTCGATGGAATTAGCCAGAAGACTTCAGACACCAACCTTGTCCCTCCATTTGCAAGCACACACATTTATTACCCCACACACACACACACACACACACACACACACACACCAAACCATATACCAAAAAATCTGCATGACTAGTAGAAAATTACCAGATGTAAAACCACTCCAGCGAGATAAATGAGCTGAATCTTTCCTCTGGTCCGGGGCAGAGTGAATCTCTGAATGTTTTCCCTTTTCTCCTGTATCCCCTGCCCCTTCAGTTAAAGCTTTTGCCAAAACATTCACAGTCCACCTCAATTTTCTTACCAATATTACTGAGATGAAGGAATCCTTGTGTCTGGTATCATTACCCTAATCCATACAGTGCTAGGATTTGAGATAGGGCCATTAATGCTTTACTTTTGCTTGTATAAAACTGCACCTTATCATGACATACACAAGAGATAGGTGAAAACTGAAATGTCACTTGCTACTGATGGAGTGGCTATGAAAGCATATATAGAGTTTTCTCATTACTCACACTTTGCCTGAGAATTAGGAGTCATCTACCTTGGTCACAAGCAGTGCTGAAACAAACAAGGATACCTCTTCAAAGGGTGGGCATGAACAGCCAGGCTTTCAACATGGGAAGAGTGCAGGCCAAGACACAGGCTATCCTCCCAGAGACAGCAAGATTTCACAAAGAAAACTCCAGAAGATCTGAGGTAAGCATGCTGTATTCCTTCCCAAAATTGTGGATCAAAGACTTCTCTTTTAGGGAGACAGAAGTATTAAAGATATCTCACTTGCAGGCATCTTTTGTTCTTTTTTCTGTTCATCATTTCTTAAGTTGGATGTTTGCCATATGGACATGGAGTCTTTTTCTTTTTCTACAAAGCAGTTCTAAGCATTTCCAGGTGTAAAATTCCTTCTATATGCTCCTCAGCTATAATTTTATTGGCATCCTCACTCAGTGGAACTGAGTATTCCTAATAGAATACATTAGGGCTTCTTTTTTAATACAAGAGTTTACTGAAACCAGGATTTTAAAATTTCTAAGATAGGAATGTGCTATTAGTTATATGTTTCTTTTTTAATATTTTATCAATTATTTTTATTTTGTGTGTACGAGTGTAGTGCCTATATTATGTAAGTGAACTCATGTAAGTGCCCCCAGGAGTCACAAGAAGGCATCAGACCCCCTGGAACTGGAGTTACAGATGGCTGCTAGTGGCCATGTGGATGCTGGAAATCAAACCTGGTTCCTTTACAAGAGCAGCCAGCGCTCTTAACCACTGAGCCATCTCTCCAGGCCTTCTTTGTTGCTTCTATCTATTTCCTTCTCATTTAATTTTATTGCAGCCCAAGAAGGCATGATATCATGATTGCTCAGACTCTTGACAGTTTGCTTTCTGCTCTATGTAAATTTCCTGTGAGTGTTTGAATAAACCTGTTCCTATTTGGAAGTGAAGGGCTTCACACATTTCTGCTAGATCAGTGCTTCTTAAGCTTTTCCCACTCACTAGACTTTTCACAGGAGAAACTTTTCTGTGACACTGATATGTATAGGTCTATAAAATCACACATTTACTGATAACAAATCATAACTCAATTTATTTTAAAATAAAACAATTCTTTGATATACACATATTTTATGGTTTATTAATGATGAAAACAAATTTGCGCATTGATATGGAAGTGCTTTTCATCTTTACATATAAAATTCAATCTCAGCTAAATATCTGATACTGTGGGATGTACAGCATCTTCATTCACTGTTTTCCAAAGTCGGTCGATGTTTTGATTTTATATTAAGTCTGAGAATACTGCTTCACATAAATACACACTACAAAATAGCAAGCATCTGTTTAGCCCCATGTCAGAAGTTGTTGGAAATTTTGTTTTAATCCCAGGATCAAGTTTGTTTAACTATTTTACTATGAAACACAAGTCAGCAACTCAAACTGCAATTTTTAAAGTCAAATGTTCTAAATGATACATCCAGAAAGACACTAATTTAATACATATATGCTAAGGAATGATAGTAGGAAAATATTGAAGTCTTTGTTTTTTCATAATTAAATCACTGTCTTCTATAAAAGCAGAAAACTTCAGTACATTAAAAAGCAGTTCATAACAAGGTTTCAAATCTGAGCTGAGCTCTTCAAACAACACATGTTGACATTGCACAGTGTGACAGTGTGGGTGATACAAAGCAGGCATTCTGCATATTCAGAAGCAACGCCACAGTAAAGTTGTGATGCTGGGCTGTGGGTGGCACAGGGAAAGGCACTTGCCATGCAAACATGAGGACCTGAGTTCACATTCCCAGGACCCACCTAAAGCCGGGAGTGGTGGTGCAGGACTGTAATCTCAGTACTCCACAGCAAGCTGGCAGTGAAGACAGGATGGCTGGAAGCTCTCCAGCCAGCTAGCCTAGCCTACACAGTGGGAACAAGGGATCCAGTCTCAAACACGGTGGAACATGAGGACCAACCCCCAAGGTTGTCCTCCCATCTCCACACATGAACTATGGCCTGTATGCCCACATTCACATACAAACACACACATACACATCATACACACACATCACACACACACACACACAGAGCATATACAAATAAAATTAGTTATGATGTAACATAGGCAAGAATTGCCAGAAACATCTTGGAGTCCTTATATGTTTGACTTTTAATTACAGCACCTTTTACTGCTGTCAAATTTCTTGTAACTCTATATGGGATAACAACTCACAGTTTAAGAGATGATGAGCTAGATTAAGTATAGCATTATGTTATTCTAGTATTATATGCCCATTGTTTCTTGACCCAGAAATTATTGAGAGAGGTATGTTAAAGGCTCCCGCTAAAATATTAGTTCATCAACACCTTGCTATATTCTTTCAGGTTTTATTTATTTAATTGGAGCTTCTCATTGAGTTCAAGACAGTTGACCCTAAGGAGCCTAGTTCTGGTGGATTAAGCATTACATCATCAAACAGTGGCACTCTTTATCTACAATAATGTGTTTTTCTATGAATTGTATCTTATCTAATACTGTCACCAGAAAACACAAAGTCCCTTTTGCAAGCTCTCCTGGATAAAGGAAGTTTGAAGTGGATTCCTAAAGGAACTCAAGAACAGTTCGTTAGACTTGAGGAACAAAAGAGTGCCTTGAGCATCAGGGCAGACAAGCTTGCAATCTCTGCAGGTGCCTGGAGGAGTAGAAAAGTTATACTTTCTATATTAAAAGTCAGACAGCTGGCAATCTTAGCAATGAAGGTCTTGGTGCTGCAGCCCGGAGGGGGGGGGCAGTTGTGGATGGGTGGGGGTGTGTGGGGGTGTCTGTGACAGAGTAGGAGAGACATGGGAGGAGTTAGACAGGGAGAGGTAGAATTTATGTAGATACAGAGTTCATGTATGAAGTCTTAAAAAATAAAAAAATGTAAATATATGCAAGTATATATTTATATATGTATATTTAAAAACTACATGATAAAAAACATAAAATGTGAACTGAATTTTCTAGAAGAAAAACTTACATCTCTGTTAAAGATTGTACAAGGCTAATGGATTGATTAGAACTTCATGACTATTCACAATTGGAATGTTACAACTCAAGAGCCAAATTATCTGAGCCTAACTTTAGACCCCTTAATAGCTACTTGCTGCCTAACATTTTTGTGACTATCAGAAGAAATCTCTTGGAATCTATGACCACTAGTTCTCACTCACCCACAAGCTAAGGTCTTTAGATAACATCTGAGATCTATAGCAGAGATGCCCCTGCTTTGTTTTAACCTGCCTGCCTGATAGGATCTTATTTGAAATATGCCTGATGTATAACTTTCTTTGTTTCATAATTATAAAAATTTCATGAAATGCTTTCCATGCTGGAACATGGCCTTTGAGGCAAGCTAAATCTGGTCCCCAGGCCGTGGACACTCATATTTAGTTCAAAATTAAACTGTCCCTTATTCCCTTTAGGGTGAGAGGTGTATTGTGCATTGACAAGACTCAAAGTCAAAGTACAAATGATAAAGTAATGGAAAGATTTCCAGCATTCCTAGCTGACAAGAGTGAATACCTCTAATATTTTTAAAGTACTTACAAATCAATTAAAAATAAAGACAATTTGTTAGAAAAACTATAGCAGGTATATGAACCAGCAAGCTACAGTAGAGAATCTGGAAATAACCACAATTATATGCAAAGACAGGTATTTCTACATTAATCAGAGAAATACTTGTCAGGGCAATAACATTCTTGCATTTATGGCAACAATCTCAACAGATGTATAAACACTCAGGACTGAACTTGATGTGGGAAAATGTATACATTGCTCAGAAAAATGTATCAGTAATCAATGGCATGATCTCCAAATCTTCATATGAGTTGTTGCAAAATTATCTTCTGACTCCTAAGGTATGCATAGCAGGCTAATACATGAATAATGCAAAACCAGGAATGGCAAGGAACCGGGAATGAATTTCAGCTGCTGTCCCTGGCAGAGCAAAGGGTGAAGTTGGAACTCCATGAAGTTAGAGTGGCTGATAAACAATTTAGAGTGCGTTGAAAGGATATGACAGGAGAGAATAAACTATATCATAGTAAGAGTAGGGAGTTTCTTTGAGAATAATTATAGAACCAACAGACCAGCTTCCTCAAACTATGGAAGTCAGACTACAGTGGTCCAAAGTGATCAATCTGTACTTTGTCTTCCTGATGAAACAAAAGTAAATGCTCTTCAGAGTCAACTTGCAGCATCCAGAGTCCCATAACCTATTTCCCAATATACAATATACATGACACAAGTACAGCACTCAGCAACTATGTGCAAAATGTGACCCATGATGGAGATAGTAATCAAGAGAAATTGACTCATAGGCTGACATTCTCAACAATGTTAGAACAGAAACTATACATAGGGGAAACATATTATTTTAACACAATGAAAACTATGGATGTGGGGCATGAAATGATGGGGAAGTTCCTTCAGAAAAGTGAAAATGTTAAAACCAAAATGAAAATTATAACTAAAAAAGAAGTATGTCTGTCTTGAATGACAGGAACATTGAATGGCTCCCAGAGGAGATGAGAACAGCAGAAAGATGAATGACTTCAATCAGGTCTGCAAACAAGACTATGCTATTGACACTGATATTTTTATTTATCTTGTTTCGATTTTTTTGAGTCATGGTCTCCCTATAGCCCCAGCTGGCCTGGAATTCACTACATAAAATAGACTGGCCTAGATCTCACAGAGATCCAACAGGAATGGTAAGTGGATTAAATCTTTAAGCCAAAAATTTTATAGAAGCAGAAAAGGCAGTTAGACACGCACTTCAGGGGACAGGGGCGGTAGTTTGGGGTAATCTATATCCTCATAGACATAGCCATCTGGGGATTGACCAAGGTGCACATAGTGAGTGTGCAAGCCCATTCTGATAAAATTGGAAAGTGCATTTAAAATGCATAGACCACAGGTAAGTGCCATAAGGAACAGGAGAGGCCCAGCTATGGCAATGACAAGGAAATTAGTCAGGGGGATCATGCAAACAGGGACTCATACCAATTGAACTGATACCTGTTATTTTTATCATATTATCCTCTGAAGAGGTCACCCAATTGCCAATAGGGAATTGGGACACTGACTGCTCTGGCTTCCTCAAAGCTGAACAAGGACATAGGGACACAGGTTGTGACAATTTGGGGTACCCCTTCAGTAAGTCTATCTAAAAGACCCTTGAATTTCAAAACTGTTAGCTGTAGGGAGAAAAGAAAGCCCTTAACTGATGCCTGGGAGATGTGAAGAAGTAAAGGCAAGAGTAGTTAGCTTCATATATTCTAGACAGGAAACCAGAAAGGTCAGAACCAGGAAAATTTCAAATGTCCAAGTTAAAGTCCATTAGAATTTCTTGCTTAGGACTTCTATGATCATTCATCAATTGCATTCCCCCCTGGTTTTTCTTTCTGGCTGTCAAGGCTAAACTTGAGAGCCTTAGAATCAGAATTTGTTTTCAGGCACCTTGATGGCTTGCTGGTGTGACTAGAATCAGGGTAAATACCCTCCCAAAAGGCTTCTAGACGGGAAGAGAAAAGAAATTAGTTATCACTTAATTTTTAGGTTAGAACAATGGTGGGCTTGCCTTTCTTGGCCTCAGATATGCACCACAGTGTTGAAGTAGGCCAAGATTTGAAGTCCTACATCTGAGTAGTATTTTTGCTTATAATAGTAAAATCATTAATGAGAAATTGTGTAAGTAACATCTTATGTGAGCATAAACCTGATGTCTGGGAAGTGCAATCCTTTGGACTCTTGAAGACTATATCAATTATTTTAATCTTTGGTTATACTTTCCTGTTGGGTGTTTAAGATCATGTAATTGGCCCATATAAACCAATTTAGCTTTATTTTTAAGGTCAATTGAATATCTGTTCCTCAGGGGGGTCACATGGGCTTCAGAGGAGCCTCTTGCTCCCTAGGCCTTTCTTTTACCAGTTCCAACTGTGTGAAGAAAAGTCAGAAAGTCTTGCTGGACCATGGCTTCACTTAGAAGCATCAAGGCAATGTTTTCCTGTGCTGACTCTCCTCTTTGCAGACTGGACACTGGTTTGAGTCCTTCTAGTGGGGTCTCCATGACCTCCCTGAACAGAAGCACAGATGATTCATCACAGTTATAGGACATTTCAAGAGATGCCCCAAAGTCCCCTGGAACTTAGTTGACCTTGGAAGGCAAGAGACAAAAATTATCTCTTTAAGTCCCTCCGACCAGATTAGTATAGGCCTTTAAATATGGTGGTTAAACACCCAAGAAGGTTAGTTCCACCAATCTGATACTTTTAATTACTGTATGCTATGCAGCTACAGGTTTTGCTTGGGAAAAAACCAAACATTCTTGAATAAACCTTGACTAGACATATATTTGTTCTTCAGATTATTTGAACTATTACTTCAGAAATTTTAAGATTATTAATACATAATAAATATTCTTCTACCTAACACTCTTCCCTCGACAGATCAATATGAACCTCGCACTCCTGCTCTGAAGTCATAGATCTTACCCTAAATGCCTTTTCTCACATCTATGATTATCCTATTTTCCAAAATGCAGGTTGGCTCAGAGACTGAAGCAGGCAGAAAACTCTTTCTTTTAGGCAGGCTATGCCATGGTACCAGGAAACACTCAAAACCCTACCATATACTCTGTAATAGAGGCTCAAAACTTCCTCCCCATTCACCCTGAACTAAGGGGCACTCATCAGAGAACTAACCTTGGAAAAGGGAAAACAAATTAACATTTTTACTGGTTCTAAATATGCTTACATCATCATATAATTTTAATATGTAATATGGAGACAAAGGGGATTTCTAACCCCAAAGGGACCACCCATTGCTACACTTGCCAGGACATCAAAAGGACAAGCAATACCACTCCATTACTAATAACAGAGCTGATAAATTAGACAAAGACATTGTCCTAACATACCCAGATCTCAAAACATCTAAAGAGGACTCCTGTAATTCACTCATAGCACTCCAAGCCATACAGTCCAATTCTCCCCAACCCTAACTCCCAAGATCCTCACATGTTTCAACAGTCTTTGTTCCACCCAGCAATTCAAACCCTCTTCATATTCTTAAATCAATATTTTCTGGTTCAATCTGGAGACAAAGCATTTCTCCAACATTTCTCCCAAACCTGTGACATATGTCTATGTACTAACTCTCAGTATAATCTCCAACCTCCACCCTTTCCCACACATCAAATGAGGGGACTCCTCCTGCCTGCTGCTGGCAAACTGACTTTCTTATACTGATGGGTAAGGTATTACTAACAGGTATATGGGTGACCTGAGAGTAGTTGCACTGCAAAGTCTTTATCCATCATGGATGTTGACTGTTCTATAACCTTATGGGTCAAGTCTTTTCTTCCTAGCTTTCCGGATTTCCTCCCCAAATGCAAGAGACCATTTGTGATTAGGGCAAAATTACACATAGCTGGCTGGGAAGAGTGGCTCGATACTCAGGTTAGGGTCCAATGACCCTGCTTACTTCTCCTTCAGTGAAAGAACACAACTGTTAAGAAACCCAACTGTGATGAACTTTTGCAAACAGGCACAGCCTGAAGTCATGAGGATGGCAGTTACTCAACTAAGAAGTGTGCTGTGCAGCATCATCTTTAAAATCCCGTAATTATACCATAAGAAGTTAAAATCCTAATATTGTTTTCCATGTTTGACATAGAAATGTATCAACTTTATCACAAAAGACGGTGTGAGACACTTTTGCTTTTCTATGATCCCATCAAGAATCTAAGATGAAAACAAAAACAAAAACATAATTGCAAAAGGATTAGGACATATTATTAAATACTTGCAGTTCAGAGAATTCCCAGATTGTCATGATTCCCTAGAGTTTTATAAAACCAATAAGCTCCTGGGCATCTCCATATTTTGACATATTTAGGAACTAACTGGCTCCTAAACTTAAATACCCAGCATGCAGGCCTTTGGCCATTTGGCCTTAGGTGGTTGCAGGGATGGGTCCTGGAGCCCTTGTCCCAGGCAGTGGAATCCTGGGCCTAAAAGTAGGGATGCCCCTGAGCCAGAGCTGCAAGTGGCAGCAAAGGATGAAAAAAGGATGGGAGTTAAGCATTCATCCCAATCCCAGAGATGCCAAGGAGAATGCAACACACTTAGGACAAAAATGAAACAGACACAGACAAGTAACACAAGCCAGATTGTTGCTGAAAATCTCACAATGCACCGAGTTGGCTGAAAAGACAGTTCCTGTGTCTGTTCCAAACAGGTCTGGCCAGCCCAGATTCCACATTGGGCGGGACACAGACTCAGGATTTAATAGGCCTGGATTCCATGTCAGACTTATCCACAACCCCCTAACAGAGGAGAGGTCAGAGCATCCTCCAAACCTCCTCTGGCTCGGAGATTAGTAGCGTTTCCACCCAGTCTCCACTGAGTCCCAGTCTGTCTGGACTACTGAGAAAAATAGACAGAGAAAAAAAAGAGAGAGAGAGAGGAAGAGAGAGAGAAATAAGCAATGATACTCACTAAGGCTGGCTACAATGGTGAGCTCACAGCAGGGTTTATGCTCCCAGATCTCTGTGGAACCTCCAAAAATGTTAGGGTCTGAGAAGTGAGAACAAACCCCAGAACTCCACTTTGATGCAGAAAGGAAAATTTATTTACATAATTTGGCAAACAAAGCAAATCAAGTGGCTAGCCAGGCTGCAGTCCCTAAAGCCAGATCAGAGAACTGTGCGTACTCCCCCAGGTGCAGCCAGCTTTTAAAGGTACTGTGGTTCCGAGGCTGTGCTGGCTAGTTTAACCTTGGAATTGGTTGGTCCAGAACCTGTCTATCCCCCGGGGATTATTTATATTGGACAACTCAGACCTCGTCATCCATGGGGTCTTCACTTGGTGCCAGAATGCACACTGAAGCATTAGCACCCAGAACGTAGCAGAGGGGTGAGGCGATTAAAACTTAAAAGGTCTGAGTTTGCTTTGTCCCTACACTCAGACTAGTGTACAATTTAATTTTTAAATAACTTACTGCTGTAATTTTCTATTCAATATATTCACATCACTGTTGAACATTGGTAACCAAATCACAGAAATAAAAACTGCAGGTGAAAGGATGGGAGATGGTTCATGGAGAAAACACTTGCTGTGCAAACATAAAGATTGGAATTCGGATCCCCAGCACCCACCCAAAAGTTGGGGGACAATGTGACCTGCCTGTAATCCTAGCATTTGAAGGCGGAAACAGACATACACACACACACACACACACACACACACACACACACACACACACACACAAAACTGCAGATAAGTAAGACTACTGAACATTTTAGAAAGCTCTGGAAGGTTCTAGGAAATCTGGTTTTGTCCAGGTCTAGCAACTATATCACTGTACACCACTAATTAAAATCACTTTCTCTTCCACAAATCAGTTTCTGTATTGTACTAGTTACTTTTCTATTGCTGTAAATAAACACCATGACCAAGGTAAGTTTGTCTTACTGTTCCAGAAGGCTAGAGTCCACCATGGCTGAGGCGTGGGAGTTAGGCAGCCAAAGCAGAAAGATGAGTACTCACGTCTTCAAGCACTGCAGGAAGCAAACAGACAAACTGGAAGTGAGGCACGACTAAATAAAGCCCATCCCCAGTGATGTGCTTCCTGCAGCAAGGCCACGCCTCCTAAACCTCCCAAATAGTGCCAGCAACTGGGGACAAAGTGTTCAAATAGGAATCTATGGAGACATTCTCATTCAAACCACCACACTTATGTACACAATGAAGGTTTAGAATTTAATAACTTTAGGTTGCTACCACCCTGGATTTTTATTTATTTTCCCGTTACTATATCCCAATATGTACTTCAATTTATTCTGTATTTGTGTTTTATTATGATCATTTGTTTGAATTTGTGGTCCTGTATTATATTAAAGTACTAAATTATTTTGCATTTGCCCAATTGCATTATATAGCATGCAAAAGATATTCAATAAAGGAAGAAAATA
This sequence comes from Eospalax fontanierii, assembly GCA_035773235.1. NCBI lineage: Eukaryota > Metazoa > Chordata > Mammalia > Rodentia > Spalacidae > Eospalax > Eospalax fontanierii. The sequence continues at coordinate 27,056,405 of CM069539.1, read as the reverse complement.
TGGAAGGAAGGATAACTTTTACAGTTTTTATCCTGTCAAAAAAAAGAAACCAGATATACTTGCAAATTTTCCTAAACAGACTAAATTATCGCCAGATAAAAGTACAGATTTTAAGAGCCAGAGGTGGTGGATGACCACAAGGAAATGGAGTTTTCCAGACAACTGGGTATTTACTCATATGAACTCACAGCTATGGTGACAGTGTTCTCAAATCCCATATAAATTCAAGCCAGATGAAATCCCAGCACAGAGGTGGAAGATGGGAAAGAAACCTCAACCCCAGCTGAAGAACTACTGGCAACCAAGAGCTGCTAAAAGAGTCAATTTTTTAAACATTTTATTGGATTTTGGGGTTTTCATATAATATAATTTGATGGTATTTAGATTCCCTCGCCTAGTCCCACCTCCCCTTGGTGCCCCTGCCCAATTTAATGTACTCTATTATACATTAAAGAAGACCAACTCTCAGTTTTCTTCAAGGATGTCACTCTTAGCAGGTTAATCAGACTCCACTGTTTGGACCACACCAAAGGGCATTTAGGACACAAATTTGCTTTTTATAGACCTTAAATATATATATATAATAGAGTATACAAAATTGGATGAGGGTATTAAGAGAGGGGTTGTAGATAGGTAAGGGGTGTAAATATGAACAAAATATGAAATTCATGAAAAATTCAATTCTAAAAAAGCATAAAAATGATAAAAACGAAAAATACCAAAGTTAAAATGTTAACAATCTGTCCATATTGGAACATTTGACAGACTTGTTATGACCATGGAAGTCATCATATATTTTTATGTATCAACATCATGAAGGTCAGGGGCAAAGTGGCTTTATCTTAGAGAGTCCATAATTTATAGGAATTGCTTGAAGTTTCGTCTATTTTAGGCACAGAAAACAGACAGGCTGAGCGTGTTGTCTGGTGCAGGAGGTGGCAGTGAGTCCCTCCCTACTCTGCTGCTTGCTTTGTCCTCGACTGTGGTTGATGATGTATACATTTACTCATAATTTAACAGATAAAGGGGCAGCTCATTCCCATAGCCTTCAAAAGGTATAAAATCAAAAACAATCCAAAGCATGTGTATAGGTAGCTTTTACCCATAAAAATATAACTAGTCAGGCTTTTAGTAAAGATAGATTTCCCCATTCTTTCTAATTTCTTTTTCCTTTATTTGAAAACATGAAGCTGTAAAGGAATCCCTCCATCATGTAAACTTTCTTACACTCTAATTCATCTATTTGCAAATTATAAATTAAATGTCAAGTCAAGATAAGAGTGCTTGCTACATGTCATTTCAGGAGTTACTAGATTTGGTATTCTTTGTGAAATCATTGTATACCAAGTCACAGTGTAGCTTAGATTAGAAACCCATAGCTCTGCAATTCAAAAGAGTTAGGACACCGCATTCTTTTGGGTGCCTTTCACTTATGTAAAATAAATATTTTTGTAATGCCAGTAAAAAAAATTTCACCTAATTTGTGAGAAATATTAATAAAGTGCTTTTTAAAGTTCTCAAAAGAAAGATAATGCCGGGGAGAGTAACGTGGGCCACTTCTCTAGTGCATTCTATGCCATGGCTTCAATCACAAGCACAATAAGAAAGAGAATAATTTAGCTAGCTATTCTGTGGAATAATGTAAAAGGCTGTTCCAATGGAAAGGACATAAAGAAAACTAAGGGAAAGGAGGATGTGAGGCAGCTCATCATTGCTAGGAGCCAAGTCCCTTTAAACCTGCATGCATTTTCATCTTCATACATCTAGGCTGTTCTGCAAGCATTTATTTTTATTCTCATATTTTATACATTTGAGACAATTCTGAATGCTTATTCTGAACTCATTCTCTGTATTCTATAAAAATTATGCTTTATCATACCTGGAGATCTGAAAAGGATAGTGGGAATGAGGGTTTGTTTTCCTAAATTCTATCTGGAAGGATTTTCAGGAGTGTTTAAGTTCCAGCAGAGCAGTTGTTTATTGTACAAACAGTGGTTGCATTGAAGACCATTACTATCGTTCTCTTTGTTCAGGACTGTAATCGGTTGGAATACTTGGCTTAAAATACCTTTATACCTGTTTAGTCAGTCATGTAGACTAATGTATACAGATTTCAACCTGAAAATGTTTACAAAGAAAATGAATATTAATTAGAATCTTCAGGTTAATTAACTCTGAAAGCTAGAGCCAAATATGTCATGATGAAAAGGCATTTCAAGTAGGATGCATATCAAGTACCAAAGCTAAATGAAGATATAAAAATAAACCTTATACATGTAATGAAGTTGATAATGTAACAATGTTTAGGTTTTGACACTAGAAAGAGGAAAGATGTTTACCCACTTGACTCTTGATTCTCCGTGATACAAGGTTGTTACAGGATCAAAATAGTCATAATTGTTACTACAAAAAAAATTCTCAAATTACTAAAACAAAAAATTTGAAGTTTATACTCCACTTATTTTAGGCACCCACTTCTTACTGGGGTTCATCCTTCCTTCATTAATTCTACTTTTGCAATTCTATTTTTGTTAGCTCATTGTTAACACTCTCATTTGTGTGTTTGCTGGGAATGATGCACAGTGTTATCCTACCATCAAAATGTTTACATTTCCAGAAGATGTAGAATAATCCAAGATTCAAAATATTATTCTCCAAGAGTGAGTAGGTACATAATACAGATAGAAGTGGGATGATTTGGGACATGTGGTTAATTTACATATAAAATTGTTTCCTATGAGATACTTCCTGTGTATCATTCCAAAGTAGAAAGTAATGATTATCTTAATTATTGTAGGGTAAGTATCTTCAGTCTAAAATGTCCCAAAAGTATGAAAATCTTTTGAATCTCAACATGTCACAAGTGAAAATTGTCATATCTGACTCCATGTCAAAATGCAATAGGGTCTCACGATCAAGCTCTGCTAGGTAACAGAGAGCAGGAGCAGAAGATAGTATTGTTTGAGGATCTTTTGGACCTGTTGTCAACAACTCAAAAGAGTGAGGCCATTCCTGTAACTGGGCATTTACTTTGTAGTAATGTATATGTATATACAAAATTATGATTGGATTCTAGATATTCCTTAAAACAATGGAGCTGACCCAGAAAATTAACCAGCACAAGTGGCCTCATGTAGTGTCCTTCTATGGCTAAGTCATTTCACTTGGGACAACACCCCCACACACATATGTTCACATATGTTGCTACCAATGGCAAGACTCCCTTTTAAGGTTGGATAGTAAGTATATACCACGTTCTCTTAATCCATTCATCAATGGTTATCTTGCTTCTCTGTCTTGGTTCTGGTTAATAATGTTAAAACAAACACAAAAGTAAAAGTACACCTTTGAGATGCTGATTTCAACCCCTTTAGAGATCTATTCAGAAATACGATTGCTAGATAATAAGGTACATTCCCTTTAAATTAAGGAACCTCCATATTGTTTTCAATAGAAGTTACAGAATTTACATTCCTACCAAGAAAGTACAAAGGCTCCTTTTCTTCATATCCTTACTAAGGTTTGTTGTCCTTTTATTCTTTTCCATTCCAGCCATCCTTGTGATTATGTGATATCTCACTGTGGTCTTTATTTGCAAACTCTTAATGATTTAGTAATATTAACCATCTGTTGGCCTTTTCCATGTCTTCTTTGGAGAAACATCTATTTAAGTCGTTTGCTCATTTTTCAAACAGATTATTTGTTTGGGGGATCTGGTTGTTCGGTTGCTTTGCTTTGCTTTTGAGTGCAGGATTTCCTTGAGCACACTGAGTACATTGCATACTAGCTTATTACATCTACAGGGTAAAAGTATTTCCTCCCATGCCATAGACTGTCCTGTCATTTGTGTGCTCTTTGTTGTTCAGAAGTCTTAGCTTGATGTAATCTTGTTCATCTATTCTGACGCTTGTTGCTTGTGCTTTTAATGTCATATCCAGAAGGTCATTGTCAAGGGTAGGATCAATAATGTTTTACCCCAGGAAGATTTTATCCCAAGAATATTTTCATCCAGGAGGTTTGGTGTTAGGGCTTACATTTTAATTTTTTTTCTCCCTTTGAAATTAAAAAATGACTGTCAGCTTAAATGAAAATGATAAAAATGTATTATGGAGTTTAGAACAAAAATAGAGTCAAATGGAAGAAAGTCATAATGCACATAATGAGAGAGAAATTGAAGCCTTTGTGTAATATCCTAAAACTATACATGAAGTGATATGTTTCTCTATTTAGGTAGGCAGCAGTAAGATAAACATGAGACTTACCAATTATAACAAAGAATTATAAAAACTGAATACAAAATGTATTGCATTAAATATAAATGGAATAATATGAGTGTATTTTAGTCGATGAAAATTATTTTCATTAATTTTTTAAGGGGCTGGAGAGATGGCTCAGCATTAAGAGCATGTATTGCTCTTGCAGAGGATCTGAGTTCAATTCCCAGCACTCACACTGAGCAGCTCACAGCAGTCTGTAACTCCAGCTCCAAGGGACAGACGGACTCTTCTGAGCTCCATGGGCCCTGCATTCACATGCATATGCCCCATACACAGTCACATACACAGGATTAAAAATAAATTTTAAACGCTGATTTTTTTAAAGTTACAGTTCAAAATCTATGTTCCTATTTTGCAGAAAGCCCTTCCAAGGATGAATCGTTCATGCTTTCTCCACCAGCTCTGTATATGGCCCTCAAGACCAGTCCCTGCCTTTTCATTTATCATCTTGAGATAGTTTACACAAAATCAAACACAATCTATTTAGTTCACTCTCAAATTCCTGTGTACTTCTACTTTTTATATTATCAGTAAAATTTCCTCTCCTTAATTCAGGGAGAGTTCCTCTATTATGGTGTCACTAAGTTCTCTTCTTAGTAAAACTGTGAATTCTTCGGTGTTGATTAATTACCATAGGAATGTAGGGGTGATTGATACCAATTAGGATGAGAAAACTATAAGTTCTTCAAGTTGACTTATGAATAAACTTATAGTGCAAACTTTCTGTCTCCTGAGACTCTCTGAAGCCTACCCCTGGAGACAGAAGTCCCAGGAGAAGCTAGGAAAGTGGCCCACTGACAAGTCATTATTTTCAGGGAAGAAAAATTGGCCTAGCATGAACTGATCCATGTAGCACATTCAATACAATTCTAAACACTGGAGAAATTTTTCCATCTCTCAAACTATTTATGAATAGACTTTGTTGCTGCAGAAAGGCACTTGCCATAAGTTCTAGAAAGGGATTCCTTTTCCTTTGGAGAAGGCAGAGAGAATATTCTCTGCTTCCATTGGGCTGACTTTCTGACAAGATTTTAACTTTCACTTCACCTGTGGTCAGACACACCACTGGACCAGAAGCATTTTCTTTGGGACTCCTCAATGCTGTGAGTATCTCTTCGCTTACCAAGAGAGGAGTACTACTTGGGATAAGGTTTTGTTTTTCTCTAGAATGAATAAATACAACTATTTTCAGTGCGTGGCTATCTTTCAGCAGACTCTAATAAATGAACTTCACCCTCATTTTGAAAAATCACAAAAATATGACCTGGACATCCTTTAATGCAAGTAGTCTTTATCTCCTGCAAATTGCCAGAGGTCTCACTCCTTGGAGATTTCAAACTGACTCTTTATTTGAGTTCTACCTTAAATAAAGTATCATCTTACAAGTAGTGATTTTCGTTTGCTTCCCTTTGTGGAATGTGTACTATGTGATGTCTGTGCCAAAAGGTTCTATCATGTTGAAACTACTCAAGTTTACACCATAATCAATGTCTTTAAAAATCTAAATTTGTCTCTGTCGGCAATTAAAAACCAGAACAAATAAGTAAATACAATAAACAAGATTTGGGAATTTTTTAATTGAACCCAAATCTTTAAAAAAAAGGGAAATAAATATATGAATATTTTTTCTTATTTTTTTCTTCTTCTAAGACTATCTAAAGTGTGTACAAAGAGCAAGATCCCTTATTACAACAGAGCCCAAAGAAAAATGACACAGTCTCTAAACAGCATTAAATAAGCTATAGTTAGGCAATCTGGAGAAGCTGGGAACAGAAACAGCATTTCCTGTGTGGTGCTAGAATGCCAAGTACCTGGAAATTGTGAATTGCGCTAGAGAGACAGCCACTCTCCTTACATAGGAAGTGATGGCAATTCCAGATTATTGTTACATTGGCCATTAATGCAAAGTCAAAATTTTCTCTCTCCTCAGCATTTCATGGAAAGTACTGGAGCTTGTGAAATTATACACAAAAATCTTTTCTTGGCCCTGAAAAGAACAAAGAGGAAATGAAAGTTTCTGGTTCTCTAACCTCTCAGTGTTTACTCACAACGGAGAGAATTAGAGAACCTACCAATGAGTCAGAAGCTGCCCAGTCCTGCTGCTTTCTGTTCACTTGGAGAACTGTACGATCCACTTCACAATAATTCACCTAGCCCATTTCAAAGGAAAATGGTAAGGAAGATACCTTCCTTAGCACGGGGTGTCATTTTATTTCTTCCTAGTAAATGTTAGTAGAACCAAAAGAAAGTTCTCCATCTGTGAATTTGTACATACAGAGATGTCTATTAGTATGTGTGCAAAATATATATTGTATATTATATATTATATATATTATATATATATATATATATGATCACAAAGGAAGGTTTTGATAGAAATGTGCCTTTCTAGGATTTTCAGTTTGTATTGTGAGCTCTTTCTTATCCTTTTACTTTTTAAGGTTAAATGTTCACAGACCTTTATCTATATACATTTGTTACATATTTACATTTCTACATATCAAATGACCAGTACTAGAAGTTTTAATTTAAGTGCATTTTTAAAAGATTTTTTTAAGTGTATGAGTGTTTTGCCTGCATGCATGTAAGTGCACACCCATGCATGCAATGCCTGACATGCCCAGAAGAGGGCATTAGATTCCTTGGAAATGGAAATAGAACAGCCAGTGCTTTTAACCACTGAACTAACTCTCCAGCTCCCTTTAAGTCTGTTTTTGGACTTCCTAAACATTTTGCTCATATAGTTTGTAAAGTTTTAATTAGCATTTGGGAGAGGGACGGTCTTTATGAGACAGGGTCTCCCAGTAGCCCCAGCTGGCCTGGAACTCTCTATGTAGACCAGGCTGGCCTTGAACTCACAGAGTTCTGCCTGCCTCTGCCTCTTGGGTGCTGGGAATTAAAGGTATGTGCCACCACCCCTGGCTTATTTAGCATTCTTAAAAGGCAGAGTCTCTCTGACTTATAATGCAGAAGTGAATTCATTACCAAACATCTGTTCTAAAGCGAGGCATGGAGTGCATACCAATAATCACAACACCAAGAGACAGAGGCAAGAGGATGTGCAAGTCCAGCCTGAGAAACACAATAAAGTCCTGGCCGGTTCAGGCTAGGTGGCTGTGCCTCACTTCCCTTCCCTCCCCTCTCTGTGTTTGATAGCTTCAGTTGCCAACTTGACAAACCAGGGAAGAGGAAACCTCACTTGGGGACTTTCCTCTATTGGGGTGGCCTATAACAATATTTTTATTACATTTATATACACACATAATATGGACTTCCTTAATCATATCTGTAAGATAATCTAGAATCTGCTAGGGATGTAGCTCAGTATTATCCCAAGATAAAAATGAGACCCTAAATTCAATCCCCAGCACCCAAAAGGCCATTCTCTTTCAGAACATAGTATTGGAGTAAGGATTAATTTCTCATGAACTCATAGTTATGTTTACATGCATGTATAAACTATCCAGTATTCATTTTAAATTATTGTTTGGATTAATGACAGATAATCTATTACATTTTTAAAGTATTATTTTCTTATCTGTATAAGGGTTTAAAAAACATTCCCACCTTTCAAGTGTACTTCACACTTTCAAATTCCATTAATAGTTTGTTTATGGCCAGCGAGATGGTTTAGTGGGTAGAGGTGCTTACCAATAAGTCTGACAACATGAATTTGACTCTTGGAATCCACATGGATCCCACAAGCTGTCCTCTAACCTTCACAGGTATTCTGTAGCATAAATGGGCATGCATACATACAAGTGTGCACACACATGCAAGCACACACACAGTAAATAAGAGTAACAAATATGTTTAAAGCTGGTTTAGCTTCCCACAGAACCAGCCAAATCACCAGAAAGGAAGGCACACCTAATGTGCATGCACATGTGGAAGAGGAGAGAACTGAAATATTCTCAGGTATGCAGGAGACTGGCACTGTAGCTCATTGTTGGGTGTTTGCCTGGCATGACCTGAGAGAGATTAGCAGCCCCACAGAATGGATTAATGAGTGAATGGAATGAAAGAATGAACAAATAACAGTGAGTAGCATCCTAGTTTTAAAACCCACCTTCCTGTGCTTGGTAATCTAAACATCTAAAGCATAAACTAGAAAGGGAAATAATAAAGAACTAAGCTGTCATCAGAAAATGAATTATAAGATTCTAAGAGCACTTCCTTGCTGCCTTTCTAGGGTTTTTCAAGAGACTTGATAAATAGCACTACAATCACAGAGTTCGTCCTCCTGGGCTTCCCAGGTATCCAAGGCTTACAAGCCCCTCTTTTTGTAGTGATCTTTCTCATCTACATACTAACCCTTGCAGGTAATGGACTCATTATTGTTATTGTGTGGGTTGAGCCCAGGCTTCAAACTCCAATGTACTTCTTCCTTTGCAACTTGGCCTTCCTAGAGATCTGGTACACCACCACTGTCATCCCCAAACTGCTAGAAACCTTTGTGGTAGCACGGACAGTCATCTGCACTGCCTGCTGCCTGCTGCAGGCCTTCTTCCACTTCTTCTTGGGCACTACTGAGTTCTTGATCCTGACTGCCATGTCTTTTGACCGTTATCTGGCCATCTGCAAGCCCCTTCACTACCCCACCATCATGACGGGCAACCTCTGCTTGCAGCTGGCTCTCAGCTCCTGGCTGATAGGTTTCACCATTGTTTTTTGTCAAACGATGTTGCTTGCTCAGTTGCCTTTCTGCAGCAACAATGTCATCAATCATTTCTACTGTGATGTTGGTCCTGTCTTGAAAGCTGCCTGTGCAGACACCAGCATCTTGGAACTCCTGGGTCTCCTGGCAACCATCCTTGTGATCCCAGGGTCACTCCTCTTTACCATCATTTCTTACATCCACATCCTAACCACTATCCTACGGATTCCTTCAGCCACTGGCCGCCAAAAGGCTTTTTCCACATGTGCCTCTCACCTAACAGTTGTTTCTCTGCTCTACGGAGCTGTTCTGTTCATGTATTTGAGACCCACAGCACACTCCTCCTTTAAGATGAATAAGATTGTGTCTGTGCTAAATACAATCCTCACACCCCTTCTCAATCCCTTTATTTATACCATCAGAAACAAAGAAGTAAAAGGAGCTCTAAGAAAAGTGATGACTTGTCCAAAGGCTTGTCACAAAAAGTGAACCCTGAACTAGATCAAAATGAGTTTAGTGCAGATATTAAATCATAAGTTATGAGACAAGATTATAGAGAAGTTTGACAAAATGGTTCTAGCTCAGTATTATCCCAAGATAAAAATATAACAATAAACTAATGGTTAGAGTCCTAAATGAAACTTTGTTTCATATAAATGACATGGGAGTTTTCCTTAAAGAAGAAAGAAAAGTCATCTAAATCCCCACCAAGAGAAGTCTTAGGATTTCCTAAAATGCACAAAATAGAACTCAGGACTTCCTTTTGAAAGTGCAATCATTTATGACTGCAGTCAGAGACAAATGTCAGCATTTTAAAATGTATAGAGAATCCTGTTTCAATATTTTTTAATGACAACTGTATCTTGTTGTCCAAAGGATAACGCAGCCCACCTCAGTTTCTCAACCCTATTACTTTGGCAATTTCTCCTTATCAGTGCTAAAGGCCTACAATGAACCAGGGGTCTGTCTGATAATATGTTAGTAAGTATCATCTTGATACTTACTAAAGTGACTTGTTGTAGAGAGCTGTCTGTTGCCTGACAGGCAGACAGATGGTAGAAGCCATCTTCCCAAGTTCATTTGGGTCCTCACACCTGAGCTTGTTAACTGTCACACCCTGAGAGAAAGAGGAGGCAGGTAGTGATGAAGGGAACAATCCAGAAATCACACAAGATGCCTCTCTTGTTCCACTTTTAATACAAAGAAAGGGAAAAATCCATGGACCAGCATGCTGACAGAGGCCTTAACTATGGTCCCAGTACAATACACTATGGCAATCAGAGAATACCTAGCACTGGAGCTGTTGGAACTAGGAAAGACTTTCAAACAAGCTATAAATGAGCCCTCACCACCTGGCTTAGGAAGCTGTGGGACATGGGCACAGACGGCATTCGTATTTCAAAGTGCTCCAGAAGCAGAGAAGCTGAGCAACATGACCACTTTGAGAAACAAGTGCATAATCTGAGGCAGTACAGGGGAGATCAGCCTCTGATGGACTGGCTTGTACGAACGGAAAGAGACACTTGGTTATCACCAGTGGAGGATCCCATGGACATCAGGGGCTTGAGGACGGCAGAGGAGAGACAGTTACTGCAGACAGAAGTACGTACAAGGAGAGCAATGTATGATGCCCAGTTCACTGAGCCAGATAAGATTGGGTTCACCAGAGATTTAAAACAGATCTTAACTCAGCAGGGACCTCAAGATTGGTTTGGAGCTGTGGTGGTTTTGCTGAGTCCCCTCAGTGGAGCAGGATCCTTATGAAATAAGAAAGGCTTTGACAGATCTGCATGACTTGGATCAATATGCAGTGTGTCCATAAAATGGTAGGGTGACCTAGAGGAAACAGTAAAAAAAGGTAAAGCAGAGAAAAAGGTCTGCTTGGGTTCCCAAGGGCGAATGTGGCAAGCTTGGTATAGAGCTCAAGTTCTAAATTAAAATTTGACAAAAATGCAAATTCTGTGCTAAGGAGCTTCTGGAAGGTTTTAAAGCCTGTGGAACAGTTCGAAGAAGACATCTATTATAAAACAATACAGGTGCAGGACATAAAAGTTGTCCCAGGGATGGATGATGATTCACCCAGATTAAACAGGGTGCATTTCCCTCCTGGGAAAGGTTATGATAGGGATGAAACAGTTTGCCCAAGCAGTGCCTCCCACAGCATGCAGATGTAGTCAATGCAGACGCAGCTGCAGCCTCAGGAAAGACCCAGAACCTACCTGACCCAGGGAATCAACCAGTGCAGCAAAGGAGCTTGGGGTCCAATTCCTCCTTACCCTGGGCAGGGCTGAGCAGATTAAATCAGCCCCAAGGAGTTTATCAGGGATGGAGAGATGCAGGGAGGCTCCATGTATGAGCTCCAGGATATGTAAATAGAATGGCTCAGAGAAAACGACTAATGATTGTAAAGAGCTAGCAAAGTTAGTGCTTTTTATTCATGCTATTTATTGTACTCAACATGGATCTGTTGAAAAAAAATAGATAGAATCTTTCCATTCTGTATGTACTAGACCTTGGGATATGTTTTATTTAGTAACTTGCTTGGAACAGAGGACAACGGACTTTCAGGGCTTCACCAGGGTTATCTTTGTAACTGCTATTCAGTGTGAAATGATGGTTCAGGGTGATGCACTGCTATCCTGCCCATCCTCTAGAAAAAGATTTCACCAGGGTTTCCCTATAGCCCCAGCTGGCCTGGAACTCACAGAGATCCACCTGCCTCTGCCTCCTGAGTGCTGGGATTAAAGGTATGTGCAACCAAGCCCAGCTCAGATTGCAGTATACAAATGACATGTTAACCTCTGAGTAGTTTGCAGATGTAGGAACCTATTTGAGAAATACTCAATTTCACCCAAACATACAAGGATGGAAAATAAATTCACAAGGGATTCAAGGGCCAGGTGGAGCTGTGAAATCCTTGGGAGCTGTGTGGTGGGGAAGGCACAGGTGAAACCCACCAAGGTGGCTGGGAAAAGTCCACAACAGCCTAGGCCTGTAAACTAAACAATTGTTAAATGAAAATCCTAGTGGCATTGATGGGTTACCCACCCCCCCACCATGAACTCTTGGCCAAGGAAGCCCAAAAGACTCCCAAAATGATAAAGGCAATTACCACCAACGTTAGTTGTATGTCAGAACTACACTGCAAGGCTATTACTGAAGACACTGCATGATATGAGCACGAGAAATGAAGAAATCAAGAGGGGATTAAGGTGGAAACTTCCCTCTGGCTGAATGGCTGCTCTTCATAATGCCAGAAGGCATTATGCAGATGACTAAGGAAGAACTGTTCCCTATAGCCCTACTTAATGATGAACTCTGTGTGATATACTATCAACACGCCAAGCAAGCTGTGCCTGCCATTACAATAATGGCACAACTAGCATATATACAACCAACAAATTGCTAATTGAATTTAAGACCTGCTCCTTGGGGAGGGACACACATCTGGTACTGCAAGTCAGGCCAACCCCCATAGCAGAAGAAGTTATAGGTCCCAGTGGGGAGGCCACTGTAGTTGTTTTGTTAGATGATTATGATGCACCTGCTAAGGTGCCTTATAACTACATGATAATGGGCTGGGAGCTGCAGATAGGAGAGGGGATCTAAATACAATAAAAAATATATGGTGTGAAATTTGAGACAATTCAATTTTTTAAAAAAGGGAAAAAGTGATGGAGTGTAAAAGTCTGTGTCAATGTGACCAGGCTGAGATGTGCAGATGGTAATGACTGGTAAGACATTATTTATAAGTGTCTGGAAGAGTGTACCGGGAAGATACTAGCACTTGAATGAGTAGACTGAATAAAGAAGACTGACCCCATCAATGTGAATGAGTCTCAGAGAATCCAGGGATAAACAGAACAAAAAAGCAGTGGAAGAGCACCCCCGCCACACACCCCCTCTGAGCTGGGACATCCATCTCTTCCTGCCCTCAGATAACAGAGTACCTGATTCTTTTACTTTAAGAATCCAGGGATTATATCAATACTCTACCTTCCCCCGTCTGTCTCTAGGTCTTTAACCTCTGGCTGAACTATACCAGCAACTTCCTAGTTCTCCATTCCACAATCCAGATATATCTATGACTTCTCAACCTCCATAATGGCCAGAGTCAATCCCCACAATAAATGTCCTTTAATGTACCTATATATTTTCTTGTTACTGGGGACAACTGGGGTTCTCTCTTAGGGTTCTTAGTCTTATAATAAAAGCATTTAAGTGTGGATTCAGAAGAAAGTCCAAGAGCAATTCTAGGAGCTTTTAAGAGAAAAACCCCAGGATAGATAACCCTCCAGCAGCTGCCCAGAGGAGGAAGATGGAGAAAAGGAAGAGAGAAATCCTTGTGTCAACACAAAAAGCATAACTCTTACCTCAAAGCAGGAGAGAGTTTACTCTGGAGTCAAATCTAGTCCAGGAACACAGATTCAGATTACCCCAAATTCCAAGTTCCAATGTGGTAATAGTTTCGTTAAGTTTTCATAGTAACAGAACAAAGTCATAAATCAAGACACTTTTAAGATACATTGGTGGAGATATGAAGGAGGTGAGTTATGGCAAAGCAGGGGGAATTCTGCCTTAGGTGCTATCTGACAGGCTTCTTAGACCTTGGGTTGGTGGAAGTTCATGTTCTGCTAAGTTAATACATTCCAAACGGTTTTTATTTATTAGCCACAGGATGTTAAGTCAGACACAGAGGAGGACAAAGGGAGGCTATTCAGGGGGATAAAAATGCCCAAAAAGAATGGTGATTGCCCAATCTGGACCTGCAGCATTATAACTACATAATCACCAAAGTTCTAATCAGCTGATCGGTCTTGCAAAAGGCTCAGCTTCAAGATGTAGTTGTTTTCTGGGAACGGTCATTTGTACTTACAAATAAGCTGTGGGGGGTCGAGAGAGTAAAAATCACCAGAAGTTCTTTTTATTTTAAGCCCAAAGTAACAGAAAAAGTTACTGTTACTTTTTCTGGCCGGCATCCAAAAGAAAGAATCAAAAAAGACAGAGAAGGATAAGTTACACCACCCTTAGTCAGGACTCAGGCAGGATTTAGTCAGACAGACCTAACAGAGGTTTGTGGCAGCTCGGTAATAACTGCACAAAAGGCTTCTAGGAAAAAAATGTACATTGTCTCAATAAAGGAATAATTATTCCTCCCATTTCTTTACCATAGTGTTAGGTGAATCCACCTTCCTGAGGAGCACTCTCTTAGCCAGGTGATTGTCTCACCTACTTGGATTAACTCACATCTTGGGTAACTTGAAATGTTAGGTATCCGGTCGGAGGTTGATTCCATTCTCTGGACCAGGAGAATGAAACAGCTTTCCCTTAATGAGCATCAGCAAGGCCCCAATCAAAGATATGGTTGACACATTATCAATTTTGTTTCATGGAGAACCCTGACTAACACAGTCACTTCACCAAAAGTGATTACCATCTTCAGTTCAAAACATGTTAAAACAATTTCCAGCAATGTGTCGCCTTCAGAGTGATGACTGACAGGGCAAAAGAGGAGAAATGTCGCTGACTCAACAAAAATGAACTGCTCATAGGGAGAGAGGAAGAGCGTCATTTCAAAGTAAAACCAGAATTGTAGCACGCGAGCACCCACCCACACACACACACACTCAAAGCTAACTAGAGAATACCACCATTTTCTTTCTGACCTTCCACTACATTCCAGTTTTTAGTTCTAAGAGCAATAGTAGTGTGCCTTTTGAACAAGATAGACATGAAAGGTGGACATGCTTAAGGGACCACAGCAGTTGATCGTGTGCATGCAAGAGCCAGTATTCAAATGCAAAGCTGTCTTCTATTCTTCCACACTTAGAATAATGCAAGGGAAAGGGGTCTAGTGCAAAGGTACCAAAACCAAGACAAACAAAACCAGGGGAGGTGTGCATTGAGTTCGACGCCGGGGAACTTAATTTCTTTGCTGCAAAGGTGAGCTGCGCGTAGAGGGCAGCAGCCCGGAGGACGCTCTTTCCACAGGGGAGTCACAAGAGCCCCAGGCCTCGACCCGTGGAGACACAACGAGTGGACCAAACCTCCCACGGCCTAGAAAGGCTCCAGCGCCGCCAGAAGGTGGGGCGAGCCTCCGCTTCCGGTTCCGGGCTCAAAGGCCCCACGTGTTCCAGCCCGCTGGGCCCCGCGCGGCTGGGATCCTGCTCGCTCTTTCGGCCGGGAGTGGGTGGGGGAGCAGCCGGGCAGGGGAGGAGCCGCCGCAGCCGCGGGAGACGTGAGTGCTGGGGCCGCGTGCGGAGCGGGCAGCGCGGGGCCGGGCCGGGAGCGCCGGCGGGCAGGGCGGGGAGGACGGGAGCGGCGGCAGACCCCGCCCCCCTGGCGCCTGGGGACCTCGCGCGGTCCTGGGGAAGGGGTGGCGGCGGGTCCCCACAGCCCGAGACGGTGCGGCCCGGTAGACCAGCCCGGACGGCCGGATCTCGGCGCTCCAGGCTGCCTTCTCTACGCAGCCACCGCCCTCCGCCCCCTTCCCAGGCCTGCGGAGACGCAGTCGTCCCGCCGCTTGGTCCCTGCCCACTCCTCCGTGTCCCCCAGAACCGAGGGAGGAGTGGTCTAGACCCCTTGATTTCAACCCCCACCCCCAACCTTTTCCTGCCCCGCCTCCCATGTTGCTCTGGACTCCTGGGGGCCGGCTTCTCTTCCCATCTACCTGTACCCAGCCTGCCTCCTACCGATGCAGATTCACTCACCTGTGGTCTTACTGCGTGTGATCATCCCAGGCTTCTAGTGACTGTCTGGTGTGTGGTCTTCACCTGCTGTAGTGACGGACTCTGAACTTCTCTCAAGCTAGGGTCTGCTGTCCACTTGCAACTTCCCTCCATTTACTCCAAAAGACCTTACCGTCAGTTGGAATATATGAATGAATATATACATAACTATATACATATATATGTATATAGTTATATAGTTGCTGGTCTCACTTGACCAAAACAGTGTCTTAGTTATTATGACATGGCCATGCTCCTGAGCAGTGGCAATATCACCCTGTCTCTCTTGCTGTCTTTGCTGGCCTCCCTAAAGGAAGGCACCTAGACCCAGCCCTTCTTGGAACCACATTGGCCGCGTTCAAGGTCTTGCTGAGAGCCTGCCTTTGAGACTGTTAACTAATTTTCTGCCCACACTCTGCAGGTGAGAGTCCCAGCCTCACCATAAGGAATGTTAATGGAATTCCTCATCTCCCTTTCCAATTTCTCTTCCAAACTTCCCGGTGGGCCTTGAGCCAGAAAGGTAGCATGGCCATGGGCAGCTTGTTGATAGAGATGTATGGAACAGTAGAACAGTTAGTTTGTGGCTGGCAGTCTTGGGTAACTTTCTGCTGTTCCTGTTCTTACAGGTTAGAGGAAAGTGGAGATTTTTTTTTTTTCTTGCTAGGACCAAATACTGAAATTCTTAATCTTTTTCCTCCAGCTCCTCCCTTTAGACTATATGATTGCAGGAGACAATCATTTAAAGGGCACAACAAGATTTGCATCAACATGAGGGACTTGGGCATTACAGACCGTAAAGGTGATTATGCAGTTTGACAGACATAAGACATGAAACACTCCTTGCTTTTGCTCCACTCTCCTCCCCTTAATGTGGACATCACTGCAAAAAGTCCATTCCTCCTTGCATGAAACCTCAAGTTTACTTCCTTTGCTCGAGTAACGAATATCAAACTTGACACAGCTGAAAGGCTTGTTGAACACAACCCAAAGTCTTTGTGTCAGGTTGAGCTGCACCTGGTTGTATGTGTGGTCTGGATTCATTACTTTGGGATTCATTGCCTTTGGCCAAACTTCATGACATCCACATTGCAGAGGTCTGAGAACTGGAAGACTTAAAAGTACTAGGGCTTTCTTAATTTCATCTTTTGTGAGTAGTCTTACCATTTGAGTCTGAGTTCTTTGTGAAAATAAATGCGTTTTTAAAAACAACACTGAATACATCATCTTTTATGGCAAGTTTAAGGTGAGATACTGGTGAGCCTTCCCCCTCCCAAGAATTTCTTAATTCTCTTCCTACAGTTTCCCATTTTGATCACATACATTGCACCCATATTCTAGTTTTTTGCTGTGAATTTCCAACATTGCTCAAATCCTCACTGTTTCCTAGTTGCATGTTAAGTTCTTCAGGATCACAGCCAATGTATGGTTTCTTGCTCTTCCTACTCCGCACCTCAGATAATATGGGACACTAAATTGAGGTTCAGTAGATGCTTGTGGATTGAATTATCACTCTCCACTGCCCCCTGCTCCTCTAGAAGTGTGTCTCTACTGATATTAAAGCAGGCTGTCTCTTCTGAACAGTAAAACAGAATAGGCTTTACTGTTAAGCTACCTGACTCCCCTAAGAGGCTGGAATACTAATACCAAATTCCTCTTGTGAAGGGTTTATTGTCAAGAAGCCCTGGTGCCTACTAATTGCAGTGCTTCTATATCCAAGGTAGGGAAAAAGAAAAATATAGCATGCATTTATTGACTTCCTTTTCTATAAATTACTTGACAGAGGCCCTGGCAATGTATCTTGGATCTAGAGAACAAGGCTCTCACCAAGGGCAACAGACTATAAACTGCCTACACCAAGAATGACTTCCAGGGTTACTTCTCCTGCCTCCTCAGATGCCTGTAGCTCAGCCCACAGTGGTCCCAAACCTTCATCATCTCATATGCTCCAGAGAACCAGAAGGAGGTCACCTTGCATTTGTAGGAGGTAGCCAGGATGTGTTCATTGTACAACCAAAAACATAGTAAATGACTAAAATGACTTGTTCTGAGCTACCTATATACCCTTGAGATCAGGCTATATTCTTGTTAGTATCTTGTCTGATCATTTCTCCATCTGAGATTGGATTGACTGTGTTTGTTGTGGGTATTGAATTTAGCAGCCAGATAATAAATGCTGCTTTCTTTAGGGTGGAAGTCAAGTTTGATGGCCCTTCCTTTTTCAGTTTCAGATTAATTAGTGGCATTTTGTTTTAAATTGATACATAAAGGTAGATGCTCATTATTTAGGTCAATAAACAATTTGGGTAATATCCATTAAAGATAGAAGGGCCTCACTTTGTGTTGGAAGTTGACCACTGTGATCATGACGACTAGATATGTAGCTGATGTCTTAAAATGGGTATTTGGGACCAAATACAGTGGTGCATACCTTTAATTCCAGCACTCAGGAGGCAGAGGTAGGCAGTTCTCTGTGATCTGAGATCAAGAATAAGTCTGATCTTCTTAATGAATCCAGGCGAACTGGGCTACAGGACAACCCTGTCTCAAAAAGGCCAAAAGAAAAAAAGGAAGTATTTGGAACCTGTCAGTCTCAGTTCTTGAGTAAGCCCTCTTTCATCATCCCACGCTGATACACTGTGAACGAAACACTCAAAGCCAAATAAGCAAGTTCCTCTTGAAGCTAAGCTCCTTGTCATAAAAATGTGGACAGTTTCTCAAAAGATGATCCATTTCTCTGCCTTTAGATAGAAAACCACCACCTTTAAAATGAGGATATGACTAATCCACAATGCTGCATCTTCACAAGAGAGAGCAGGTGGTAGAGTGTGGTCTCCTGTCTCAGGAGGCAGAACTGTGTCTTAGCAGTGCTTCTTAGGTCTGAGCTTATGTTTGTAGAAAAACATTTTAATTAGAACCTGAACTGCTAGAGTTTTTATTTTATATTTTCATAGTTACCTTTGCTCTCAGTGACATTTTTATATGCACCTTAAACCTTAATGCTGACCACAAAGGTGATACGGTTCAGAGTAGAAGATAATTGAGTTTCTGCCCACACTGACCTTCCTGTGCCACCACTTATTTGGTCTCTCCTTTTATTCCTCTTTTCTCCTTTCTATACTTTATTCTGTTTCTTAAAACCTCTTGTAAAAGGCTGTGAGCCATTTATTCCCTTGTTACTCGAATATTTTATGAAAGAAAAAGTGACAAAAATATTTTAAAAAAGATTTTCCAGTATGGGAAATGAACTTCAGTTCAGTGGGGGACTGCTTGCCTATCATGCACACAGTCCTGGGTTCCATCCCCAACACCTCCAAAGTGAAGCAGTTTTCAGCATGGTTTGAAGCACAGTGATCATGATGTGTTAGAAGGCTGAAAGCCAGGGATTCCATTTGTTTTCGTTTATTTTGCCTTCTGGGTTAGGTTTTCATATGACTTGGGCTATACTCATTTGGACATGAATCAAATTGCCTCCTGCCTATTGCAAAAAAGGGAGGGGACTTTGTTATTGGTAAGTAGAAGCTTTGCTGATTCTGTCCTCAGTGAGGCAACCTATCATCAGAGTTCCATCTGTTTTGAGAGATTTGTTTGGTTCAGTTTATAGTTCCTTCAAAGCAAGGGCTGATTTGAGGTTTTGTTTTAACACTTCTGTGACATAACAGTAAACAGACCAAGATTTTCTCTGTGCATCCTAATTTGTATAATTATACAGAAATAAAAAGGACTGTTTGCTTGTCATTTAAATCTTGACTTCTTCTCAAACAGATTTAAAAGAGCTTGAAGAAAAAGAATGGACCATATTGAGCACCTACACTGTGCCAAACTGTGTGTCAAGAGATTTCTATGAATAACTTCATTTACTCCATAACCATGTGAGGTAGGCCGTAAGTATTAGCCACATTTCAAGAGTAAGACTGAAATGTAGAGAAATGGTGCCATATGACTGATAGGGGTAGAGTTACATTTCCAGGGTTTCAAAGCCATCTTACCATTACGTGGGGAGCTGGGACATGTATCTGTGTATAGGACAATTGAGGTAAGAATGATAATTTTGCTGGTAGAAATACTGTATTGTTATAGTCTTTAATTTTGTAGACTAACAGCATCAGAAAAGAGCAGTTAAGAGTTTAGGTTAGTTGTTTCTACTCTAGAAGAGCTAGAAAACCCTAGTAAGCTCCAGTAAGCAGTTATATTCATATTCCAGATAATGGGCCTACATTCATGTTGTGTAACTTTTCCTGAAGAGGTGTAAACAAATGTCTATTCACACCAGAGAAGGCACAGATGACAGATCAAAGAAATGATTCCACCCATACAGGTGAACTTAGGAGTTATTAGGGTTACATACGGCAGTGTGAGTAAGGGGTAACTCGATGGCACAGGTACCTGATTCAACAAAAGAGCTAAGTCCAACGTAAGTAGCAACTTATGTAGCTGCATCCATGTAGCTCCCACTCACTTGAAGGTGGCTTCACTAGTCTTCTACCTCAGCAGTTGCTCTCTGTTTATGTGATCTGGAAGGGGCCTTCATGAACCTTGTGATTTAATGAGTTGCTTGAGCCTTGTAAGTTTCATTAACTCCCTGAGGTTTATGACCTCCCTCCAGGAAAGAATGTTTCATTTGGGAGGAAATGACTATACAACATTCCATGCCTTCCTGTGGCTCGTACACTGTTTCCTTTCTATCTTCAAGATGTTCCCTGAACCATGAAGAGGATGGTAGAGATGGCTGGTTAATCTCTTCCATCTCTGGTTGAGCATGGGACCACTTTACCTAACAGCCAGTATTCCTAACAACTTGACCAGTTATCAGTGTCTGCAGTAACTACTGCCCACTACACAAAAGAACTTTCCTTCTATGTTAGAGACGTCAGCAGCAATCTGTGGGTTTAAACATACATGTTTTAAAAACAATTTGATATATATCAAAACAAAAGAAGCTACTTCTCGTCCTTTTGATCCCTCTAGCCATAAGCATTTGCCCTGGTTTACAAAAGCAGATGTGAGTTCCCTCCTGTGGAGCAAGCTTTAAATCCAAGCAGTTGATTGTACCTATAACAATAGTGCCATTATTGCACCAACAAGCATATTCTACTGTCGCTCTCTCTCGTGGCAGAGTGACAGACACCAATCGGTGTACCCCCCTCCAAGTTCCCTGTCTCCCACCCAGCAGGAGAGAGTGGTGAGGGGGATCAGATGCACAGCTAGTGTCCTACTTCTCTTGGATTGCCCCGCCCCATCCCACGGTTGGTGGGGGGCTCTTGAGGGGAGCAAAGAGAGATTGGGTACAACAGCCCGCCCGTTCCCAGCCTCCAGGCCCGTCCCAGGAAATAATCAGACACGACTGGAGTCCCCATCTGACCAAAGAAGCGTGCAGCTAGCCAGCTCTTTTGGTGATACAGCTTTAATGTTGTAACTTGTCAGTGGTACTGCTGGAAGCCGTTTTGAACTTAACAGGCACTTTACAAAGGCTCAGAGCTACAGGTATTAGCATAAGGCACGAAGTTTCTACAAATCACTTTACTGGTCACTCTGATCATGTCTTCACTTTACATAGAGGCTACTACTGTCCACGCGCTGTTCAGGAGGGAGGAAGTAATTCTCCTCCAATGGCACTTAAGTCCCTAGTTCACCTAATTATCATGGTATGTATGGTATGTGCCTATCTCCTCTGGCTGTTCTTTGTTTTAGCTCCTCTCAGCGCCACCTTGCCCAGGCCACGAGGTGCCAGCCAGTCAATTAGGATTTCTTAAGGCCCAACATCCTACCTGGCATGCTCAGAGTCAGTATCCAGGCAGGACTGTTGGTGATATTACTCCCTCAACAGACTGAATAGCACCTTCTGGCACTATGAAAGCCATCCAGGAAAGGAGCTTCCAGCTCAGTCCCAGATTAATTTCTCCATGTCTTAAAGCCAAAGCCTATGGAGTCTTCAGCAATAGAGTGTTACATTTAGTACATTCAGGTGCATGGCAGTAGCTTATATGTGTGTGTGTGTTGGTGTTGGGAGGTGCTCACAGGTCTCATCCACTACTACTACCACTGGAATTTTCATTTAACAACCTTAGGACCCCTGGGAGTGTTTGCCCACACAGGGTGACTTCCTGCACTCTAACTGCTGTTCTTACTGCCCTTCCAAAGACTTCTCCACATCTGGAAGACACGTAAGGTTTAGCAATATAAGATGAAATTTTTTACAGAGAATAAGCGGGATCTCTGAAGGCCTATCACCATGTGTTCCAAGCAAATACCATTTGGTCTTGTGCAGCTAAGGGGATGCTCAGACAGAAATGCTATTAAGGTCAAGTACAGCATAAAAATATCCTATCACTTGAGTCAAATTCTTTATCAAAAGAGCATGTTGGGTATGGTTGCATACATGGGAGGCACTACCTTATTTAGCACTATAATTCAATCATTTTCCGTGGACCATCCCATCTCATCCTGGATGCAGACCCACTGCACATCTCCCCACTCTCTTCGTGGGTTCAACGAGGCCAGCTTACACCTTGGGCCTAGCTCAAGGCCAAATACAAGCAAGTCTCTACTCTTCCATTCCGCCCTTGCCAATAGAACCAGCTGTCTGACCCTAACATGCTCCAGGTCAGTGCTTTGGCTGCCATCTCCATCAGCCACACATAACCACTGAAAGGGTCCTACACTGGCCAACTTCATTCAGTATGCCTTCCACATTCCGGGCTAATGAAAGCAGTAGTCTCTGGGTGTAAACCTCAGTTTCACCTTCTTGCAGAGGAGAACTGCTTAGCGCTCTGAGGGACAGCTGCCTCCTTTTTCACTTGTACACTTGCACTGTTTTGTTGTTCCGTATGTGTTGCACCACTTTGCTGTACTGTTGTTCAGGCTTTCAGGCCTTTGAGTTTATGCACACAGCATTTGGCCTACTTGTCAGTCTCCCCACTGCCCCTCAGAACACTAGCTCAAACCACATCTTGCCCCATTTGGTTTTGAGTGACCTGTTTGTCCGCCTTTCTCAGCCCTTTTTGATGACTTTAGCAGTTTAAGCCCAGTTTACACACTGTTCTAAGTTATTTGAGTCTACGAGAGCTGCCTCTGCCTAATAAAGATCATGTCCTACCATGGGGCTCAGCAAAACTTCTAAAGCCCCTTAGCAGTCCCTAGGTCCCCACTGATTGATCCTCTTTCTCAAGGCAGTCCGTTAAGCCGCCAAGTTGATCATCAAACAGCCCAGCTCCTCCAGTAATGCTTCCCGTCCTCTGTTGTCTTCCAGTTCCTGATCTTCATGAGGACCTCAGCCAGTGTTAACAAGTGCCTCTCCGGGCTCAGAGGAACCAGTCCTTCAGAGACAGATTTTGCTCATGTTGCTTTAGATTATGTAATCTTTGTCTCAGGGAGGGATGAGGAGTTCTGTTATCAAGTTTGTCCACTTCCGGGACATTCAGACGGATCCCTTTTGCCGCCATGTCTCAGCCTCCTGAGCCAGCCTGTGAAGGATTCTTATTCTTTGTTTTCACATCTTTGCAACTCGTGTGTTTCCTTTACCGGCTTTCTGTGCTGGACCACTACTGAGCCCTCCATCTGCATGCCAAACCATGAATTTTCGCCTCTTCTGTGTTAAAGATAGGACCCGGGGGTATCGTCCTTCATTTCTACCTAACTGTTTCCCTCTTCGCTGTCTTATTTTCCAATCATCCAAGTCTTTGAATCTGAGAAGGACTTTTTAGCAGAGATCTAATTTGTACTCTTTCCTCCCAGATGTAAGAAATGACAACTCAACACCTCCATCTCATCCTTTTTAATTCCCTGCAAAGTCAGAGGGTAACATTCCTCCCTTGCATGGAAGGTTCTTTCTGGACAGACAGCTGAGCCTTAGTTTTATCACCCACAGCAAAGACCCATTGAACAGCTGCTGTGGCCTGCTTATGACTCCGCCCCATATATGCTACTTTCCAGGTTTGCAATAGTCTCTAGTCCATCAGCTGTTCGGGGTGTCCCTGTAGTTACTTGGTATGCCCTGTTCATCAGGGAAGCATGCCACCCCATACCATGCAGACAAGATGGTCAGCTTGGGATTTCCCCACAGGGTGCTCCACTCATGTTTCATCTTGTTGCACGTCTTGTCATCCATCACAGAGCAAATGCAGTTGCCACTACAGAAAGAAGGCACACTGTGTCCTACCACATGATGAAAGGTAGCCATATCAGGATTGCCTCTGTGCATGCTTTAGGCCCAGGCTAGTCACAGTTGCATGTCTTAATCCATTGTTTCATCATGCAGCTGCCCCTCCGCAGCCCACTTTTGATTCAGTCCTTGATCGTTTGTTTCTTGATGTTTCTGGAGAGAGAAAAATAAATGGCTCTTTTCCCAAGGAAAAAGAAAGCCCTGGTAACAAACCAAAGAAACAGTCCCACCCAAGTTTAGCTTGGGGATCCAGTAAGTTTAATGGAATTACTTAGAAGAGCATGGGTGACAGTTCATGGACACCACCTCCCTGGAGTTTGCTGCTTAACTCGAAGGCAGTGCCACCCAGGAGTCTGCTCTCCCTCTGCAGTTGCTTACTGTTTATCTAACTTTGGGATTAAGTTAATGTTAGATTAGTGCAGTAAGGTCGGGACCCAGACAGAACCAGACAAGAACAAGGAACTCCTGTACATTTGAGATTTATTGGGTTCAGCCAGGGATGGAGCTCAAAGCAGGAAAAAGAGCAACCAGCAGTAAAATGGAGTCCAAGGTAGGTTTATAAAGGGTTTTGGGCCAGAGACTTTGCAGGCGGGGCTCACCAAAGGAGCAGGAAGCAGGCTGGCAGGAAGGAGGAAGTCTCTGTTTTGTGCAGTGACTAGCATCATGGGACCAGGAGTGCCGGCAGCGAACTTCCTGTTCAAAGCCTGGGTTTTGCCGGGAAAACAGATGGCATTTCACCATGCCCTAACAGTTAATATAAGGGAATTGTAACTCTGAACTGAACTGTGTAAGTTTTTTGTTTCCTGGGCTTTATGAGCCTCTCTCTTCTCTCCTGGAGGGAAGTGGATACACACAGGTATTTAGATCTGCTAAATATATAATTCAAGTCCAATTGATAGTACAGAGATTATTTTCCAGGAAATAGGCAGATCACCATCTTTCTGTAGGTGGGAAAAAAATACTTTGTCTTTTAAGGTACAAAACTGTATATTCTTTCCTGTCCTTTGGTTTCTATTCTCAGGAGACTGAGTTAGGGCTACTGCTGTGCAGCACTTTCAGCTAAGAGACAGAAAACTGAACCAAGCATAGTAGAAAGGTCTGATCTTCTCCATATCTCCTTCCCAGTCTTTTCCGTGTGTCCTAGGAATACATGCTGAAGACACCAGGTCATGAGGCTTGCCCAGTATTAGAAGGGTCTTTGTAGATATTTTGTTTCAATGACTCTTCTACCCAAATTGTCTACTCATGACCTGGCTTGATGTAGTAGAACCATGGTTTTATCTCACTGTGGAACCTCTCCAAGGACAGACACTGAAGAAATGTCATAGACTTGGAAGGGCAACAAATTACATGATACATACAGTATAGCAAATCCCATGAACTGAAGAATATACATTTTCCATGTTGTCTCCATTAATGCTTGACATTTGCACTGTGCATTTTAATGCACAAAGCTCCATTGCATTAGAATGGTTTCCTGCCATGGCTTTACCTTTTATAAGGGCTCTTGTGTGTGTTAGCTCATGAAATTCTTAGAGTAACTCCAGTAACTTGCAGATCTGGAGCTGGAACATGCTACTTTGGGTACCTGATGTGGAGCTCTGCCTTGAACTCCTCCCCTTTCTCATCAGTCCTGCTGTTGTTCACTTTGTTTCCTCCATCCTTTCTTTAGAGGCTGCTAAAGTAAATGCAGAACAAACAACAGAAATCTCAACTTGTGATCTGTGTAGGGCGTTTAAAACTCCCTGGCAGGATTTATGTGGTACAGCTACATGGCTGCCTTCATTTTTCCTTGAAGATGGCTTATCTCAAAGCAGTGTCCTTTCTGTCAGTGCATACATTACGTGAAATCTTATGTAAACTCATGCTCCCTGAAAACAGTGAGAATCCCCAGTCTACTTCACTGCATGTTGGTTCTCAGATTTCTTAAGTAATAGAGATCTTTTTATTAAGCTGACCCTGTATAGCAGTTAAGCTGTGTGTTGTTGTTTTTTTTTTTTTTAACCTTCAGGAGTAGAAATGTTGGGAATAAGGGGATAAATACTGGAAAGATTCATCTAGGTAAATCAGTATTGAAGATACTGAATCACTTAATGTCTGGTTGGTGCTTACTAAGCCTGGTTGAAATCTCAAAATAGATTTTTTTTTCAAATGCTCAGTTTTGTATAACTTGCGTTTAGATTATCCCAGAGGTGATCTAAGGGTTCCTTTTGGTTCCATCACTTTGGGAACCACTGAGAATATCCAATTTTACTTACAGTGCAAACAATAAAATTTTCCTTATTTATCCAACACACTTTTCTGGACAAATGAATAAATAATTACTGTGATATTGTAGCTATCCTTCCCAGATACAGAAACTCAATTGAGTGTTCTCTACCTTTATCCGTTATGAAGCAAGTACCAGTCTTTTTTGCCAAACCGAGCAGGGCACAGCATATTCCTGCTTTCAGAGCCTTAAAGTCTGGTGAGTTCATCCAACCACCAAAAGAACAATTTTTACAACACAGTTCATGCTGTGATATAGAGATGCACAAGTTCTTATGATTCATCATCTGAAAGGATCAGCAAGACATGGTCAGAAAGGATTGGAGGGAAGAATAGAGTTAAGCAAGTAAAGGGCCAGGAAAAGTATTTCAGGTGAAAAGCCTCGTGAAAGAATGACAGAAGGAAACAGAAGACACCAAACAGAAATGTGAGCAATGGCTCCCAGCTAAAGTGGCAGACCAGGTAGAGGAGGGTGGGAGAGACCAGATCCTCAAGAACCCTGCATCCAGGAGAGCCTCTGGATGGGACAAAATTTACTTGCAGGCCTAGGAACCTGGCGTAGTGGTTAAGGGCAGTTGCTCTTCTTGCAGACTACTGGAGTTCAGTCCTCAGCACCTCACGTCAGGTGGCTCACAACCATCTGTAATTTCAGTTCCAGTCAATCCAACAGCCTCTTCTGGCCTCCGCAGGTACCCACAGACACACATACATTTTAATCTTTTTTTTTTTTTTTTTTTAAGAAAAATCACTTGAATGCATAGTGAAGAGAATAGGTTGATTAGAGGGCACAAAATAACACACTAAATTATCTTTCAGGAACACCATGAGAAGCTGACATTAAAAACCAATCCAGTATTACTGAAAACGTACTGCATAGGTAGAAACAAATGGAATTTGCACTTATTTTAATTCTACCCAAAGAAAATATAGTATCACTAAAAATGAGCATAAAATTAAAAATTGTAAGAACTACCATGAGGGTGTAGAGAGATGGTTCAATGGTTAAGAACACTGGCTGCTCATAGAGAGGACCCAGGTTCAATTCCCAGCACACACATGACAGCTAACAACCATCTGTAACTCCAGTTCCAGGGAAACCCATGTCCTCTTCTAATCTCTGTAAACATTGCCTGACAAGGCTGCACTTACAAAAAAAAGTTTTTTTTTTTAAAGAACTACCATGAAGAAAATTAGCACAGAAGACAGAACAATTATGGAACTAGACAAGGTGGCTTGGCAGGTGAAGGCACTTGCTGCCAAGTTTGATGACCTGAATTCAGTCCTAGAAATCCACATGATGAAGAGAACCAGCTCCTGCAGTTTGTCCTCCAACTTCCACATGCACAGCGTGGCATGCACACATACACAGTATGTTGTTGTTGTTGCTGTAATTAATGCAGCTGGAGCCCTTGTGAGATCAGGGTCAACCTGATTGACAGGAACGTCTGTGGGATTAAGGCAAGCCTGGTCTACATAGTTCCAGGTCAGCTGGGACTAAAGAGAAAACCTGCTTCAATAAAATGAACAACAACAAAATAGCAAACTATCCAAAACATGCTGAAACTATATTGCAGATTATTGAGGACAATAAAATTAAATAGCTGAATTTCAAGAAAGTTGGGAAAGAATCAGAATGAACCATAGGATCACTGGCACACACTTAAAATGCAGTAGAGTAGCACTTAAGAGTCAGTTACTAACCTTGAAGGTTGCATGCAGGCCATTATTGTGCAACCAGCAGAGAAGCAGCAGGGTGGAGAAAGTGAACGGATTAGAGGTTTCAGAGGTGGTATAGGCTTAAGGAGCTTTAAACCATGGGGAAGAATCAAGCTTGAATCCAAGGATTACAAGGTTGAATGTCTGCTTAACAAGCCGTCCCTGCCAACACAGGAAGGTGAATTTGGAAGTGAGAGCTAGAGCAATGACTGTCCTTAGAGAATTTGAGATTCAGTGAGTTATCCGATTAAAGATATCTTAGCAAACAAAGGTAGCCTTTTGGAGTGCTGTGCACTTTAATGTCTTTCCTCACTATGGTTTCTTGAAGCCCCAAAACTCCAAAAGTTCTCATTTTACAGAAATGAATATTATGATAGTATTATGATAATATGATAGTACGATACAGCCTTGCATGTGGCCACCCTGTTGATGTCTCTTCTCAGAACATGCATGTTATGTGCATGTAAAACAAACCATAGTCAGTAGGACTTTTTAGGGTTAGTAGAAACCATGGGTATCCTTCTGCCATCCCCATACATACTGTAGGAAGCTCAGAGTGTGCTGGCCGTAGTCCAGGCTGTAGGTAATAGAGGCCAGTCTGGAGCATTCAGCATGAAGGAAGTGGAGAAGAGACGCTTAAGAGATAGATTTGGCAATGTTACTGAGAGAGCAGTGCAGTGCTTTCCCTCTAGCACGTGAACCTTGCCTAGGAAAGGAGGTAGGGAACCTTGCTTAAGTCATGGATTATCCTATCCCAACTGGACTTCATTGCAACATACGGTTATAGAGATAATCATTTGAAGAAGCATTACATTCAGAGTCGGAACTGTTGTCCCTGTTTTGTGGGCTTATGCTCTCATCTTTAATTCTCTACTTCAGGTCCCTTGGGAAGAACCTCTTGAGGTGCCCAGGCTGAGCCATGTTTATGCTAGTGTGAGTGCTAAATGGTGTGATACCACCCAAGAGACAGGAAATGGCGACAGCCTTAGAGTCAGAGGACCAGGATCTTTGGGAAGAAGAAGGAATTCTGATGGTGAAACTAGAAGATGATTTCACCTGCAGGCCAGAGTCTGTCTTGCAGAGGGACGATGCTATATTGGAGACCTCTCACCAGAATTTCCGACGCTTTCGCTACCAGGAAGCAGCAAGCCCTCGAGAAGCGCTCATCAGACTGCGAGAACTTTGTCATCAGTGGCTGAGGCCAGAGAGGCGGACAAAGGAGCAGATCCTAGAGCTGCTTGTGCTAGAACAATTCCTCACCGTCCTGCCTGGAGAGCTACAGAGCTGGGTGCGCGGCCAGCGGCCGGAAAGTGGTGAAGAGGCAGTGACGCTGGTGGAGGGTTTGCAGAAACAGCCCAGGAGACCAAGGCGGTGGGTGAGGAGGGGGAGCCTTGATCTGTGTGATGTGGAGGGGGCCTGTCTCCTAAAAGGCTGGATTTGGGGAAGAGTATACAAGGGCCCCATAAATTACCCTTTAACTGGCTTTGCCTTTGGGATGCTTCTCGAGCCATGAGTTACATGTTACATGGAGCCCCAAGGACGTGTGCGTGTGTGAGTGTGACTTTCTGCCTATGGACCACATGAGGGACCTCAGCTACCTGAAGGTTGGGCTTCAGGTTTCTTTGGATGTTGAACCTTGAGTTCCTGGGAAAGTAGTTTTATTTATGACTTCCTCAGGTTCTCCTAGTCCCTCAGTCTCAGACCACCTTTCTAGGATGGTAAGATGGGGAACAAACAAAGACAACTGGCAAGGATGGAAAGCTCAGAGCTCCAGGTGACTGGAGCGGGCGTTGAGAGAAGTAGAAACTAGAATGGTACTGGTGTGTCCCCTGTCACCTTCAGGAGAACCAGTTCTTGACATTGCCTCTGTGCAACTGGAATTTCCTTTCCTCATCTCCCTCTGGGAGTTTTCCTCTGCATGGTTTCTCCTAAAATAATCCCTGATGACAAGAGGAATTTCCTCCTGACTGTGTGGTGACTGGAAGTTGAAATTATTCCCAGGTGACCGTCCATGTTCAGGGCCAAGAAGTCCTGTCAGAGGAGACAGTGCACCTAGGGGTGGAGCCTGAGCCCTCCAGTGAGCTGCAAGATCCAGCACAGACCTTGACTCCTGAGCAGCCCCATGAGGAAACCCTCCAGACCCCAGGTCTGGGGACAGTGGAACAGGAGAGCCTGCACCATGAAGAGGAGCTCCAGCCCCTGCAGGAGAGTGGTGGGAAGCCTCGGCAGGAAGGTGGGATTTTGGCAGAGAAGTGGGGGTTAAGGGGTGTTCTGTACCACATGGGCTAGACAGGTTCTAATGGAAAGAAATCACAAAGTCTCAATATTGAGAGCAGACTCTACAGGCTAGAATCTCCTTCAAAATGGGGCCAGGTTAAATAGTGATATTCTTATCTGCTCCCAGCATTCTGGTGAGGTTATAGGTGGTGGTATTAGGATAACTTACTTTACCTTAGACTAGTTTCTTGATTCTTTTAGCAGAGAAATTAAGGCCAGTTTTCATTCAAAGATGATGGGGACAGGGGCTGGAGAGGGTTCACTGATTAAGAGTACTGGCTCAGAGGACCCAGATCTGTTGCCCAGCACACATATGGCAGCTACTACCATCCCTAACTCCAGTTTCAGGGGATCCAGCACCCTTTTTTGACCTCTGCAGACATTGCATACACTGGTGCATTTATATGCATGCAGTCAAAACACTCATACACATAAAATAAAAATGATTTTTTAATTAAAAAACATAATGGGTATTGGTCATCTCCTGAATTTCACGTTGCTAATCTTTGTCTTCTTCTCTTCTTAGAGGTTCCAGCTGCCCGGGACACATACCTTCCTACAGAGAGGGAGTCTGGAGATCCAGAGATGGTTGCTCTCCTCACTGCTCTGTCACAGGTACATCCTCCAGAAATTATATTTGAAGACTTGGTGGGGTGATTTGGCTAAACAAATCAGGGATACACATATGCACTCTCACAGTGTTAAGTGTTCAGGTCTGTGGGAATGTGGGGGAGGTGAAAAAGTAATGTCATCAATTACTGTCTTACAAATTCTCTCACAGTGAGGCCCAGCATTTGGCCCTGCCCCCCAGGTCCAAACCAATTGAGCTAATGTAGAATGCTCTCCAGTTAGAAGAATTTGAGTTTATTGGGTTTACTTACAAAGGATTCATCCCTGGAGAGAGAGACAACAATTTTATATGGGGGGGGCAGCATTTTAATCAGAAGTGCAGTGGACCTCCGACACACACACCGCCAAGATGGCCACCAGCCGCCCAAACCCCTGTCTCCTACCCGGCTTTCACTGCTTTCTCCCAGACCCTCCCCCTCAAGTCACTGGTTGGTTGGAAAGTTGTGGGCTCTATTGACATCTCCGTCAATCACATTCTTGGAGGCCTGTCCCTCAAGGCAGAGGGAAACTCTGTAAATTTTCCCTACACCCCACCCCTTTTCTCTCTGGCTCTTGGAAAACTTTACACCATCTTCTTTCACAATAGTCCCTGAGCCTCAGAAGCAAGGGGGTTGGGAGGGAATAACAGGTTTAGGACAATGTTCTTTCCACTGTGGTGTGGATTGTCATCTGGCTTCAGTGATACTCCTCCTACTATAAAAACTGTAAAAACAACAACAACAATAAAAGTAACATCCACACAAATACTGAATAACCTAACCTATGGGCATAAACACAAATGCTCAGGCAGTACCTAAGTAGGCGCATCATATTCATCTTACAAGCAATTATAGTAGCTTCTTTATGGGGGGTCTGTAACTCCCCCATCACCACTGGGGGTTGACTTTTCTCCTAGTATCAGATGTGTGTTCCCTCCCTGAGGAGCGGGCCTTAAATCCAATTATAATATGCTGGGCGTGCACATCCTAGACGAGCCTCTATCACACAAGCAGGAACATCTTGTTTGGTGTCTGATAGTGGAGCACGCAAGATCTGTCATTAAGCAGAGCTTTTCAGGACAGTTCTCCCATAGCAGTCTGCATAGCGCCCTCTAGCACTATGGAGGCCAGCCATCCAGGGAATTTCCAGTTTGGTCCCAAATAGATCTCTCTTTCCAGGCTCAAACCATGCCAGAGCTTCAGTAATAGGGCCTTACTGTCTGTTTCCAGTGTGAAACCAGAAATAGTGGCAATTTCCTTTTGTCGTAGAAGGTACCTCCAAGGTTCCCCTGGCCAACAGCTCACAGGGGGAGCACCCCACGCCTTGTACTGGAATTGCTATTTAACAGTTATATAAAGTATCCTTTTATTCTTTGGCATTTATAGGCCCAGGTACATAGAACTCCCCAGAATTTCACAGCTATACCTCACCCTTGCACCCTGGATGAGTTACATTCCATCCTTGTTTCTTCAGCTGTACTTGACATCTTCCAGCTGGGTTTCACATCTGTAAAACACTCTGAAGTTAACATTATATACATACACAGGGTCTAACATAGCATGGAAAATTCCTTTCCATTTATATCAGCTGTTTTTTCAACAGATCCATGTTGGGTACAATGGCATGTAGCTTAGTCCTTTACTATCTTTAGTTATCACCTGGAATCCATTTAGTGTCTTGGAGTTCTTACATGGAGCCTTCATGTAAGTTTATCCTTGATAAACTCATTGGGGCTCACCCAAACTGCTTGGTCCTACACAGGGCCAAGAAGCAATAAGGCTTCTCTTGCCCTTGTTGCACCTGTTGTTTCCCAGGGCCAGGAAGACTGGGTCCAACTCCTGGCTCTAGCCATACCTGTTGTCTCTCCATTGACCATACCTGGCTGTTGGGAGAAGCCCTGGCTGGGCGAACTGTCTCCACCCCTCGAATAGCCATTCACAGGGAAAATCTGTACCCTGTTTAGTCTTGGGGGTTAATATCCATCCCTGGGATAGTTTTTATCCTCTGTGTACCTTTTGTGAACTCTTCCTTGGGTTGTAAAGCCTCCCAGAGGCGCTTTAGCACTGAGTTTGGCTTTTTGTCGGTTTTTTCTTTAGGAACTTGGGCTAGCTGCAAGTCTTGCCACGTTTGTCTATGAGTAACCCAAGCAGACCACCTTTTCTGTTTTGTCTCTTTTATACATTTTTTAGGTTGTTCTGTTCTTCTACACACATACTCTACATGCTGGTCTAGGTCGCTTAAATCTGTCAAAGCCTCTCCTGCCTTGTAAAGATCCTGTCCCACTGGGGGACTTAGCACAAACACTAACCCTCCATACCAATGTCAAGGTCCTTGTTCAATTAAGTCCTTCATTAACTCTCCAGTGAACCCAGTCCTGTCTGGTCTTGTGAACAGGGCACAGTATATTACTTTCCCAGCTCTCTCAGCAGTGCTTGTCCCCCTTTTATGGTCCTGACATCCATGGGAACCTCCATGGTGATAACCTCCACTGGTGATAACCAAGTATCTCTAATGGCTCACACAAGCCAGTCCATTAGAGACTGCTTTCCCTTGTACTACCTCAGGTTATGCAGCCTATGTCTCAAGAAGGGATGAGTGGTTATATTGCTCAGCTTTTCTGCCTCTGCAGCATTTAAGATGACATCATCTGCCCATGTCCCATATTCTCAGGAGCCAGGTGACGACAGGCTCTTTTGCAGCTTGTTTGAATGTCCTCCGTAGTTCCAGCAACTCCAGGGCTGAGTATCTTCCATTCGCTATATATTTAACAGTGGCCTGTCAGACAGGACCTTCATTTCTCAGAGACTCCCCTGCCACACACACTGCCTGTCCTTAACAGCTGTCTGAAACCACAGAGGAAGAATTGATTACCCCCTCACTCTTGCATCTTTTTTGCCTCTAAAGCCAGAACCATGCAGATAACAGTGCCAAGTTTGACTGCCAGCTTAGGATGGAACTTGGCCTTTTTGGACCACATTTGTAACCGCTTTTTGTTGTTGTCTAGGAGCAGAAAAACCCATAGGCCTTTTCCTGTCTCAGATTGGAAGCTTAGCTGGATGGGGTCTTGTCCTGACGGCACTCTTTCCATTGTTACAGTGCTGAGAAAGAAGCCTCTCCTTGATGGCACTGATCTCTTTGACGATACAGCCTCTCTTCTAGGACTTGTCTTGGATGCCATATTAAGCTTCCTGGTGCTCTCATGCTCTCCAAACTGGAAATTTTCAATTTCTTTCTGCCCCACTTGCTCTTTTTCATTGTATATCGGCATAAAATTTATTGGTAATAGCCAAGCCACATACTCAGCATTAGGCTATCTAAATTTCCTCCATCAAAGAAATTAGTTCATTGTTTTGGGCTTCTTGCCTCTGCCTCCCAGGTGCTGCAGTCAAAGGCATGCGCCTCTGTGCTCAGCTAGTTCATTGCTTTTTAATTCAAACTCAGGAAAGTTCTTAGGTCTTGGGCAGAATGCAGCCAGATTCTTTACTGAAATATCACTTAGCCCACTTGTCATTTAAGTTCTTGATTCTCTCTGGGACTACATTTCTCTTAGCATTGTTTTCACAGCATGATCAGGTTCTTCACAGCAATGGTCCAGTCTCTGGTACTGTCTTCTGTGTTAGTTACTTTTCTGTTGCTGTGATAAAGCACCTTGATCATGGCAACTTATAGAAGGAAGAATTTATTTGGCTTACGGTTCTAGAGGGATAAGAATCCATCCTCGTGGGAAGGCATGGCAGCAGATGTAGCTAGAGCAGAAAACTGAGCACCCTCATCTTTAAGCATGTGCAGAAAGTAGAGAGGCCAAGTGGAAGTGAGCCAAGGCTATGGACTTCAAACCCCCAATGAAGTGCTTCCTCCAGTATGGCCATGCTTCCTAAAGATTCTATGACCTTCCCAAAACTGTGCCACCAATACTTGAAGTCTGTGGGATCGCTTCTCATTCAGACTACTGCAGTCATCTTTAGATCTAGCCTCCACAGTCTCTTTATTTGCCATCAACCAGAGCGACGAACTGAGTGGGATTATTGTAACATTCTAGTATAGCTTTAAAGTTGTCAAATATGGAGACTTGAGTTTTGTTTCTAGGAATGAATTTGTTAATCATTTGTAAGAATGGCTGATGGTACTGCTGTGATGTCTGCGAAGCATCTCTCTTGATCAGAAACTATGACTTAAGAAAAAAGGAATCGAATTCACCCATAGTTTGGGGTTGTAGTCTGGCTAAAGAAAAAAAGTATCTTGTTTGTGTTCTACCTGTAAATGATAGTAAATAGGGTTGTTCAGGAACACTTCCTAGAAAAGATGGATTTTCACAGAAACCTACCATTAAAACATCAAATAGGGAGTTGAATGATAACCTTTTAGACCTTTCTTAGGTTCTAAAAAAAAACACCATGAAGAAGGATATAGTCTGATGATAAAGAAACACAATAGGTTGAAGGAGCAGAGGCAAGACCAGTGCTTTTCCCCAAAATAGAAGCTACAAAAGCTTCAGGAGCAGCCCAGTGGGAGACACAGCCTCCCCAGAGGGAGTGCCATTGCTTGCTAGTCTTCCTTTTGTCTCTTGGATGTATTCTGCCTTATATGACCTTCATCCCAAAACAAAAGAGGAGTCTACCTAAAGCATCACATACTGACTGGATCTTCATGTTATTACAGGGACTAGTCACCTTCAAGGATGTGGCTCTGTGCTTCTCTCAGGACCAGTGGAGTGATCTGGATCCAACCCAGAAAGAATTCTATGGAGAATACATCTTAGAAGAAGATTGTGGCATTGTGGTTTCTCTGTGTAAGGAGTTACATGTGTTTCTGAGCATTCTAACCACAAACATCTTTTTCCTATTGAAAATTTGGGGGAAGCTTAGACCATAGAGTATATGCACTGAACTTTTCACATGTATACCCACCTCCCTGAAAATGAGCAGAAAGAGTTAGTTAGCCGGAGAAGATGATACCCTTCAAAGTGCAGGGATAAAGTTACAAGTGCTGTGAATACTCAGCTGCAGATGAAGGCCCAAGAACTGCAAGAGATACGCAGTACTGGGAGACGCTCAAATATAAAAGAACTGAGATTTGACCAAGTGACCTATATATTTACTCTGCGCCCTACCAGTCCATAATGATCTGCTGGTAACACAGAGAAGCGTTAAACCAATCATGATGTCTTTTTTCCATCTCTTGAGCAGCATTTCCAATTCCCAGACTAGATGATAATCCCCAGATTAGAGAAGAAGAGCCTCAGGTCCCAGATGTCCATGAGTCTCAAGAGCCTGAAGAGCCAGAAATCCTGAGTTTTACCTATACAGGTGAGGAGTTTCAGAAGGGTCTGACCACTGTCACTGGCAAGTTCATCTAGTTAGTGCTTTTCTTTCCTCCTAGAACCTTTATTATTCTCTTTTTTTATTACTTATTTTCTACTTTTTGTTAGGGTCTCACTCTGTAGCCCAGGACTTGAATTCAAAATCCTTCTGCAGTGCTAGGATTACAGGCATGTACCATACCCTACTACATTGTTCTTCTAATACATCATCCGGAATTGACGTTTCCCTCTGAAAGCCAGATTCTGACCTTTTCCTCCTCTGCACTCCTCATCATTTATTAAGGGGTATGCAGTGCGAGCAAAATGGTGAATGAAAATTAGGGAGATTTCTCTAATTACAGCTGTACTCCTTAATACTTGATCCTCAGTTTTCTGCATTTGTAAATATGCTTATATGTCCATTATAATGCTTGAGATTGTCATGACATATTTGTAAAGGTGGCAGGTCGTAACAGATATCCATTCAGAGTATTTCCTTTTTTCTCCACTTCTACCATTATGAAAGATCTCTTCATTATGCACTTAATTTCAAAAGCACTTGTTAAAAACCCTGTCTGCTAGAGAATGTATTGGTATCATTGTTACTCCATTTCTGTTCTTAACCCTTTCTATAGGAGATATCACTGAAGATGAGGAAGAGTGTGTTGAACAAGATCTGAATTTGGAGGATGTACACAGGCCTGTTTTGGGAGAACCAGAAATTCACCAGACTCCAGATTGGGAAATAGTCCTTGAGGATAATCCAAGTAGACTCAATGAAAGAAGACTTGGTACAAATACCTCTCAAGCTACTAGTTTCACAAATGCTCGGAAAACTGTGCCTGCTCAACCCCTATTAGGAAGGCAGCATCACTGTTCTGTGTGTGCAAAAAGTTTCACATGTAATTCCCACCTTATTAGGCACCTGAGAACTCACACAGGAGAAAAGCCCTATAAATGTATGGAATGTGGGAAAAGTTACACACGGAGCTCACATCTTGCCAGGCACCAAAAAGTCCATAAGATGAACACTGCTTATAAGCATCCACTAAACCGGAAAAATGCGGATGCCCCTCTGATCCAGTCTGAGAGAACTACACGTGTAGAGAAACCTTATACCTGTGAGGATTGTGGAAAACATTTCCGCTGGACTTCAGACCTGGTTAGGCATCAGAGGACACACACAGGAGAAAAACCTTTCTTCTGTACTGTTTGTGGCAAAAGCTTCAGTCAGAAATCTGTGTTAACAACACACCAAAGAATCCACCTTGGAGGCAAGACCAACTCGTGTGGGGACTGTGGAGAGGACTTCAGCGACCACAAGCAGTATCTGGCACACCGGAGAACGCACGTGGCTGAGGAACTCTACTTCTGCAATGAATGTGGGCGCTCCTTCACCCATAGCGGGGCATTTGCCAAACACCTGAAAGGACATGCCTCAGTGAGGACCTGCCGGTGCAATGAATGTGGGAAAACCTTCAGCAGGAGGGATCACCTTGTCAGACATCAGCGAACGCACACTGGAGAAAAGCCTTTCACCTGCACTACCTGTGGGAAAAGCTTCAGTAGAGGATATCATTTAATCAGGCATCAGAGAATCCACTCAGGAAAGACCACCTAACTAGGTGCCATATATGGAGAACTGTGTTTAGCCCTCTCCCAGAGTGGAATGGGAGGTGCTCTGTGGTCAACCTGAGAAGACCTTTTCTAAGGCATCTTCCTGACCTGCCCATACCTTATGTAACCTCTTCCCACCACTACCAAAAGTCCCATCCAGAACTTCACCACTTTTTTCAACTGAGGTTTCTTCACTGGCATGCTCCTGCCTCTACCTCATGGGTGTGAAGTAGGAGGATTATAATACATAAGAGATTTTGGATACTATATTTTGGGGGGAAAGTAATAATTAGGCTGTTATATATCCTCAAGACTACTTACCAGCTTCAACTTATGTGTGGCCAGGAGTAACCACTTTGGTCTGGTAAGGGACCAGCCGAAAGGGATCTAACCTTACTGGGCTCAAAACTTAAAGCACACAGCTCTAACTCAAGATGGGAGGTTTGTGTCCTGATTAGATTTGTCTCACATTCCCAGGATAACTACAAATCCCTCACTGTCTAACTCACTTCTTCACTGTATACTTCTCTTTGATGCTGGAGACAAAGGGGAAAAGCATTAAAGGAAAAAATGCTTAAGGCGCATGGATCTTGGCAGGCTACTCCCATTGTCAGAACTACACCAAGTGCCGCACATTGCTACAAAAGAGGGCCTAGATAAAAGCCTCCTGGGGTTCTTGTCCCCATCTAAATATCCTATCTTTAGCCTTACTGCTTTCCAGCCGCTGTCAGTTTTGTCCCTTACACTTCTACAAGTAACATGTAGTACTGGAGTGCTGAAGAATTCAGAAAAGCAGAATTAAACCATGGTGAAATCAGTTACCTTCCCACATGTGTTCAAGGCTACTCCCCTGCCCATTCATTGGGCTGTGGGAGGGAAATGAAGCACTGTCAGCTTAGAAAGGAATCATGACAATTACAGAATCCTAATTGACTTGGTCACTTCATTTACATGAAGGAAACTAGAAAGGATATCAAACTTTGGAAGAATATGAAAAAGCTGGCCAAGATCATTAGGACTATTCTGACACCTAGTCCTCAACTATCTGTGCCTCAGTTCTCTGTTAGGGATTATGAACCCTAGCAGTAGGGACCCTGAGAATTCACCAAAAGTAGATGGATTTTGTGTCTGTGTTATTTGGATTTTTTGTATGTGAGTTCATTTTTACGTAACTAAGAACTAAAGTATTTCCTGATGGCCCAAGAGTCTCTTGCCAATTTGTAGTTCCAAGACTGATTAGCTGTGAACCTTACATGCTCTGGTTATCTGGCAAGGATCAGGGAGAGACACTCCACAGGATATGTGGAGGACAGGATATGGGAGGTATGGGATTAAAGCATGAAAAAGGAGATAGACTGTGCCTGGTTTCTCCTGCTGATTTCACAGTCACGATGTACAAGTGTATACCAGACAAATACAGTGATTTAACATGTTCTCAGTCCTAACAATCAGGAGATTCTCTTCCTGTGATTGATTGAGGTTTAATACCAGTCAGTCATTGTTCTTCTGAAAGTACATATGAAATAACTAGTGCTTGCTGCTGAGTACCCCAATTTCCATTTTGCCTATTTGGGTTTCAGGTTCTGAATGCTCTCTGAAGGTCAGTTCCACTTATTACTAAATCAGTTTGGACAAGTACTTTTCATAATGGTAAAGGCTTGGATGGTTGGCAGAGCTATGACTAGAACATGTGCACACTCAGATTCGAACCTGGAGATTGCACAAGAGACTAATATTCCGGCATTTTTCAACTGTATATGTAACATGTAATCAGAATTTGCCTGGGAGAAATGTCACTGTCTCAAAGGATAGTTACATCTAGCTTATACTCCTCTCCTTGCGAGCTGATCAAATCCTGGAAGAGACAAGGAATTAACTTGTCTGCTTGATTACAATAAGTAAAAGTCTCTCAAGCCAATTTGTAAGAGAAACTTTTGAAACTGTTGTGCAGTTAGGTGAAACATCAATACTTCTGTTGCGTTTGCACTAGATCTCTGGTCCCTTTTATAAATTACTGTGCTTTTTATGATTCCTAGAGGGATGTTCTAGTTCCCAGATCTGAACCCAACTTGCAGTGGAGCAGCAGGGCCTGTGATGAAACCGAGGGTGAGGGAGAAGCATTGGTACTGACCATGCAGACCAAGCACAGAATACTCATTCTCAAGGGTCCACCTCCAGAATATGTGAAATCCTAATGTTCTTGAATATCATAATCGGCAACCTGTTGTCAGGCTAAAATGGCAGGTTTTTAAACATTATTTGGAGGAAACTATAGTCTACCAAAACAATGTCTAAATTGTTGGAACTGGGGAAATGATGTATGCATAAAGATTTGACAAAATCAATAAAGGTGTCTGACAAAGTTGTTAATAAGAACCAAGAATCATTCAACATTTCCACCACAAAGTACAGCAAGGCAAATACAAATATTATATTCCAAAGTAGAAGTTAATGTGTTCAGATGAACCCCCTGGAAAATTTTGTAAGTTGTATTAGCATCAAATTATTAGAACCGAAACGTTCATAGAAACTTGCCTCCTTTAAAGTCCAGGTCAGTTGCACTAAGTAGCGAATGCCCCCTGGTGGCTCCTGTGAGATTGGCAGAGGCGATCTGTCTCAGTCTCCCTCCTAGGAGGTAGTAATCTGTAGAGCATCCTGCTGCAAGAGAAAATAGGATAATATTTGATGAATTTAAAGGGCATTTTTGTTAACCAGGCTTCTAAAAACATGGCAGTAAAAATCAGTTAATGGGGCCCCATAGTGGCTTTGTAGCACTAAAAGCCAAATAAATAGTAATCGATGGCATGCTTGGTGGGTTAAAAACTTGGTGCCTTACCATGCCAGTGTTTTTATTAGCATATAAATTAAAAATAAACTGTTTCCTTGTGATATTTCCATGCATGTCAATGGTGTTATTGATCACAGTAACATGTTACCCCTTCTTGCCCCTCCCACTCGTACTAATCTCTGTCTCGTCCCAGTTGGCCCTCTTTCATATCTTGGGGAGAGAAACTCAGAGTTTCTGGGAACTCTGAACCCAACTTGCAGTGGATCTGTTTCTGGGAACATAGGTGCAAGTTTATGTACAGGGTCATGGGCAGCTTGCCGATGACTACACCAAGGAAGAATGTATCTCTGCCCCATCCACTGTTAGCTTCTGCAGTAGAATTAAAGCTAGACGAAGTAAAACACCTGACCACTTCGAAATGGAGCTTCTTTCACCAAAGCTGAAGCTGCACAAATGATGTGGACATAAACATTCTTTTGAAGAAAATTATCAGGCACATTGTATCCATTCAGAGGAAAACAAAATGTCAGCAGAAGCTTCACCAATAGGGCCCAGTGACTTCACCAGACACAGGCTTCTGATCAGATTTACGGTATCAGACATGAATTCCCTCCTGCAGAACAGGGATCAGATAACGGATCAGAAAACCCTGTCAGACTTGCCGTTGTTGCACCAGTGGCCTGTTTTAGCTAGCTAATCGGTATTGTACATAAGTCTAGCAGCTGAGTGCGACTATGTGTGACAGCCCCCGAGCAGCATGAACAGCACCTTCTGGCACCAGCAGCCAGCAGGGAGGAAGCCCCAGCCCAATTACAGCTTAATTTCTCCATCTCCTGTGACTAAAACATGGCATCTTCAGTAGCAGTCTTGCCATCTCGTTCTGGTGGGCAACCAACAAAACTGGCAATTTGCTTATATTGCTTTGAGGGCCTCGGTGGCCCCCATGACCAACAACAGTGAAGCAGCTTACCCTTGACACTGAGATTTTCAATGAATGAACATGGCTTCTGGAAACAGCTTTATCCACTAATACAGGGTACATCCAAACTCTGTTGGGTTTTTATTTTATTATCTAGTATCAGAGTTCTTTATGGCCTTTTCACACACCATTAGTTTTGACTGACCCTTCCCAGTACTTCCTCCATCCGCATCTCAGTCTCCTCCTTCCCTGCTCAAACCTTTCCACTCCCAGTATTGCACCTTGCGATTTCACCTTACATGTATTCTAAAATCTCCCATCTTAATCTTTTCTTCCCCTCACAGCCTCTTTCTCGTTTCCTGGATTCTGTACATATTCCTTCCCATATCTATGCACACAAAAATTTAGAAGACATGTAGTACTTGCCATGTCTCCAGCCCCTAAGATAAGTTCTCTATTTCTGCAAACTGTGGCACTGGAATTTTGAAGGCAATTTCATTGAATCTGTAGATTACTTTTGGTAAGATGGCCATTTTCACAATATTAATTCTTCCAATCCATAAGCTTGGGAGGTCATCTTCGAGTGTCTTCATCAGGTTACTTCTTTGGTGTTTCAAAGTTCACATCCTTGGTTAGTTTTATCCCAAGATTTTTTTTTAGGTGGTTGTGAATAGAATTACTTCTCTGATTTATTTCTGAGTACGTTTCTCCTTAGTATAAATGGAAAGGTTACTGATGTTCATATGCTGATCTTGTTTCCTGCCACTTTTCTGAAAGCATTTATTGGCTCGAGTTTTCTGGTATCATATTTAGGGCCTTTGTGTATAAAATCATATCATCTGCAAATAAGGATACACTGATTTTTCTGTTCATATTTGCATCCTTTTTATTTCCTTCTTTGGTTTTATTGCTCTAGGTAAGATTTTAAGCTTTATACTGAATAGAATAAAGGGTGAAGACCTCTGTCTTCTTCCTGATCTTGGTGGAAATGCTTTGAACATTACTTAACATGATTGGTATAAGCCTGTCATATTCAGGGTTTTTATGCTGAGATATATTCTTTCCATCCATAGTCTCTTCAAGAATTTTATCAAGAAAGGATGCTGAATTTCAACAAAGACCTTTTCTGGATCTATTGAGACGATCATGTGATTTCTGTCCTTAAGTCTACTTACGTGATATATTTATTGATTTGCACCT
This sequence comes from Eospalax fontanierii, assembly GCA_035773235.1. NCBI lineage: Eukaryota > Metazoa > Chordata > Mammalia > Rodentia > Spalacidae > Eospalax > Eospalax fontanierii. The sequence continues at coordinate 27,013,892 of CM069539.1, read as the reverse complement.
GTTGAGCCATCCCTGCAGATCTAGAGTGAAGCCAACCTGATATGAAGAATGATTGCTTTGATGTGCTCTTAAAATTGGTTTGCAATATTTTCTTGAGAATTTTTGTGTCTATGTTGATCAGTGAGATTGCTCAATTATTCTTTTTTGCTGCTGTTGTTGTTATGTCTTTATCTGGGTTTTGGTACTACCATAATATATCTTTAAAAAATGAATTTTGGAAGTATTCCTTTCTGTTCTACTTTATGGAATAATTTGAGAAGTATTGGTGTTAATTCTTCTTTGAAGACCGGGTGGGAACTGGCAAGATGGATCAGTGGGTGAAGGTGCTTGCCACACAAGCTTGATGTTCGAGCTCAATCCCCAGAAACTGCATAAAGGTGGAAGGAGAGATTCATCTCCACAAAAGTGTCCTCTAACTTCTCTATATGTGCTATTGTAGTATATAAGTTACTGTGGATATGATTGAAAAAAGAAAGAAAAAAAAAAAAAACAGTAAGACCAGTGTCTGAACTACTTTTCTATTGCTGGGATAAAACACTGTGACCACAGAAACTTAAGAAGGAAGAGTTTATTTGAGCTTACCTTTCCGGGGGAATAGGAGTCTGTCGTGGCTGGGAGGCATGGTGGCAAGAGGTGGTTGAGGAGAAAGCAATGAAGTCACATGTGGAGGCAGGCACAGGAAGCAGAGAGTGACTGGAAAGCCAGCAAGACTTAAGAACTCTCTAAACCTGCCCCCAGTGACCTGCTTCCTCCAGCATGGCCACACTTCCTAAGACCTCCAAAAAAGCGCCACCAAGTGGAGACAAAATACCCAAATACTTGGAGCTTGTGGGAGACATTCTCATTCAAACCACAGCAACAGTGATTAGTATTGGAATGATGGAGAAAGCAAATGAAGAAGGAGGAACTGTAGAGGCCAAAAAGGTGGGGTGAGGGAATTTTTACTGAATGTAGACTGAAGAGAGAAAGGTAAAAGATATTTTTTTCAGATAATATAGAATAGTTCTATCTCTTTGGAAGCTGATCCAGAGACTCTGCAAACCAGGCCGGATTATGTTCTTTGCAAGAGAAAAAAACTGAAAGGAAAGAGTAAGGAGAAGGGGCCAGCAAAATGGCTCAGCGAGTGAAGGCACCTGCCACTAAGACAACCAAGCCTGATGGCCGGAGTTTGATCCTCCCCAGCACCCCCGCCCTCGCAGCAGCCAGAGATGACATGCACACAAAAGAAACTGTAAAAATGATTTTTTTACTCTTTAATTTTTAAACAATAAAGAGGGGCAATATAGAACAGGAACAGAGCGGGGCCGACGAGGAGGCCTACTAAAATGACATTGGCTGCCACAGACAGACTACATGTAGGAGAGAGAGCTGGATGGAGACACAGGTATGAAAACTGACTGGATTGTGTCTGGCCTCTCACATATCCCTGGCTCCTGGAATGCTGTCTCACACTAGGAGTTCCTCTGGGATGGGCATTCCCATTCTCCACTCTGAGCCTTTTTTTTTTTTTAACTGAACTTTTACAGTTTCCATACAATATAATTTGATATTTAGATATCCTCTCCTATCCCTGCATCCCCTTATTGCCTCCACCCACTTTAATGTATTAATGTACTCTGTATTCATATTCGTAGGTATATAAATATATAAAGGCCTATAGAGTCTAATTTATGTCTTCAAATGTCCTTCAGTGTGGAACTATTCACTGGAGCTGGTTAACCCAGCAAGCATTAGGTTAAGAGACGGTCTATGCCCCTCCCAGCAGCCATCTGTTGCCACAATTTTCTTAAGTGGAGTTGGAACTTCTTACCCATGTCCTCATGTCTATACTGGGTTTTTTTATGGTTTGACCTTGCACGGGACTTGTGCACATTGTCACCATCACTGTGAGTTCACACGAGTAACTTCCTAGCTGTCTAAAAACCTGTTCCCTTGTGATCATCCACCACAATTTTCTGACCCCTCTTATACAATGATCCCTAAGCCTTGGCAGGCAGAAGTTTGATATAGGTGTCCCAGTCACATATAAGTATTCTGCAGCATCTTATTCTCCCTCCACATGTCGGTCAGTGGACAAGTACTCTGCAGCCTCTTGTTCTCTGCAAATTGGCCAGTTGTGGGTTTTTGTGTTAATCACCATCTGCTGAGTAAGGAAACCTCTGATGAGAATTGAGAGATGCATAAATCTATGGTCATAACGATAAGTCATTAAGAGTCTGTTTAATATCATAATTAGTAGAAAACTAGTATTAGCTTCTCCTATGTGTCCTTTGAAATGTTTAGCCTCAGATTCCTAAGTCTGATATCAATGTCAGGCATGAGCTCCAGCCTAGAAAGCAGACCTTAAATCCAGTTAAAGGGTGTATCTTGCCAGACTGGCTGTTGCTGTAGCTCACAGGATTCACAGCTGGGTAAGAATGATGACTTCTTTCTCCTTCCTGTAACATGCATAGCACCTTCAGCACTGTGACCACTAGTCAGTAGAGATGGGTCTCTGAAGTCAGCACCAGCTTGATTTCTCTTTGTTTTATTAGCTCATATATGCCGTGTCTTCAGTAATAGGATCTTACCATGAATTTCTGGTGGGTAATCAAGAGCAGGGGCAATGGCTAGTACTGTGTGAGGGTCTGTGGGACCCCTGGTCAACGGCTTCTAGAAAGGGAGTCTATTCCTGACACTGAGGGTTTTTTCACTAGCCTATAATACCTAGAAAGGGCAATGTCCCCCTGTTAGAGAATACATCATTTTAATGTCTTTTTATGATGTGTGTGTAGATACTTTAAGAAGCTTCTACAGTGGTAGGTTTCTACATGTCTTTTCCCATGCCTCCCCATACTCCCTGCTCTGCCCTGCCTCCCATTCCCCACACTGATTAACCCTTCATAATCCAATATTCCCCTTTCCCCTTCTTATTACAACATTCTACCACCCCTCCCAGAGAGCCTCCCTCACCCATGGTCATTTTTTAGTTTCTTGAGGTCTCTGAATTTAACAATCATCCTGAGTCAGGCAGCGCAGACTCAAGAGAGACAAATGTCATGCGTTTTCTCTCCTAGCTGGATGCTAACTTTGAAATCTTAGATATTCACATTTCAATTTGAACTTTCCTTTCAATGATCTAATTACAAATACTGTCCAGACACTTCACAGGTGGATCCTCAGGTCTAGTCAGGCCACTATGAATCCCTTCGGGGCTCTGATTGCAAATGCTGGCCCCACCCCTGTCCAACTGTTGCCAATGCCCTACATCCTGCTGGAGCCTGTGGAAAAGTTCTCCGAATGCTTTGCAACTCTGATTCCAAGTTTTTTTTCTGTAGTCTTAGAGTTTTCTCTTTGCCAAGTTTCAGCATATAGCCCTGTGATGCTTGGTCTGAGTTCCTAAAACTGTGGCTCACACAGGGTCTTGGGCCACCTAGCCACTGCAACAGCAGGTCTTTTTGAAATAGCATCTTGTTTCCATGCTGTTGGTTGCCAGTACCAAGCACCCAGTGCCAAAGTAAGAGGGCTTCTCCAAGCAACTTCTGCTTTTTCACACCAATAAAATCATTTGCTTTACTTCCATCATCTCCCTCAGATGGCCTGAGTAATTCTCCCAGATACAGTAATTGATAGAAATACACTACAATTATTTCATCACGTTATATTCCTAGTAATACTGGTTGACTGACCAATCTAGTAAATGAAACAATGGAAGACTAAAAAGGCCAAACAGGAAAATGGGCATCCTACTCATAAGCCCACTAATCTTAATTGTGGCTACGGAGCAAGCACATCAATGTCCTCAAACAGCATAACGGAAGTAGAAGAACTGAATTCACACTTCAGTTTCTGAAGAGCACACAACAAAGTGTTTGAGTTCACTTTAGAAATCAGGGTTTGATCATTTTATAACAAAGAACAAAGTAGTTACCGAGACAACAAGAGCAAAGGAAGCCTATAATGGGCAACTTCTGCTTTTAGTGTATAATGGGCAACTTCTGCTTTTAGTGCGTATGGATGTGCAGAGAGATTTCAATCAAGTTGGATCCCCAAACAGTACATTGTAGATTGTTTGGTAATCTCTAAAAACAAGCATTCCTCATGGCCAAACTCTAGTGGTATTAGATTTCTAGGAGCTGGAAAGTAAGCAGCTGAAGCATAAAGGAGACCCCACGCCTACAAAATCTGTGAAGAATAACTTAGTCATGTTTTGTGCAGAATACCAACATGCTCCTAAACAGTTGTGCAGGAATGTGGTAAAATGGCCTTTCTTCAGACTTGCTGTTATGGCTACTGCTCTGGCTTTTTTTCTGTGGTTCTTTCCTTAGTCAACATATTATTTTTGCTTAGAAACATCCAATAGGCTGCTTGTTGCAGACAATTTCAAGACAAAGCCCTCAACAGTTGCTTGATGTTTTGATTCATTTACTGAACCTTGCAACAGGTCTATAGAGAGGCAGCAGGGAAGCCAAAGAGCCGCAAGGCATGTAGAAAACAGCCAAAGTTACCCCTGACCAAGAAACGCCAGCATGAAGGCAGAAAAGGGACCCAGAACAAAGAGGCTCAACCTCTACTACTCTTGTTCCCTCAACAACAAGACATTATAAAAAGCCCTCAACTGAAACACAGCCATTTTTTCAATAAACCAGAGAATAAAAAGTAGTGTATAGGTTGGCATTTATTAATTATTTTACCAATTACCTTTAACACTGTTTAATTGCACTGTGTAGTATCAAGGAACTCATGTGAGAAAGGAAATAGGGTCATAACTGAATAGTGGATGAAAAGTTGGAAATAAGAATTTAAAAATAGGGGCTGGAGAGATGGTTCAGCAGTTACGAGCACTGACTCCCCCTGCAGAGGACCCGAGTTCAAAGAGCACTGAGTCCTCCTGCAGAGGACCCGAGTTCAAATCCCAACAGCCACATGGCAGTTACCAACTGTCCATAACTACAGTTCCAGGGGAATTCAGTTTTGTCTTCTGACCTCTATAGGCATTGCACTTACAGATATGCAGACAGTTCACTCATATACATAAAAAATTGATTAAAAACAGAATTTAAAAACAACAACAAAAAAGCTTGAAAGACAATTCATAAAAAGCAAAGAAAATATTAAATATAAAAGGTACAACAAATAAAATAGCAACAATAACAGGAATCCCAAATATATGACTTGGCTAGATTAGAAACAGTTGAAAAGAGATTTATAGAATAGGCAAAGCAGTAACAGCAATAGGCTATGGTCAAGGGATACACAAAGATATCAGGATAGTAAAAGGTCTAGTATAAAAATGATATACCAGGAAAATACTGATCAAAAGAAAGCAAAGAAAGTTATTTTTATATTCAATGAAAATATATGCAAAAGCATTGTAAGTAGTACAGCCTTTACATAATTAAAACTTTAATCTACCAGGAATATATACCAATATAAATAACCAGAAGTTACAGAAAGTTGTGTAAGGGAATTAATAGTGCCTGTATTATTTTAGTGAGCAATTTAAATGTGTCTTTCTTGGTTACTAATCTAAATTTCCATACAAAGATGGAAAAAACAAAGTACATATTTACACACCAAAATTTACTTATGAACAATAAAAATCCATTCCTCAGGGATGGAAAGATAGCTCAGTGGTTAAGAGCACTAAATCCCAGCACCCACTCTGTGGCTAACAAACGCCTGTAATGCCAGTTCCAGGGGATCCAACACCCTCTTCTGACCTCCATGGGCATTACACAGCACAGGTACACTTATCTACATGGAGGCTTTACACATAAATTTATTTTATTTACACACAAAATAAAAGTAAATCTAACCCTCAGAATTCTAGAATACATACTCTTCCGTAGGCATGGAGCATTTAAGATAAGCCATTCATAGTAAATCAAACCTAATAGCCCACCACTCATGAGGCAGAGAGAGGATAATTGCCATGAGTTTGAGGCCAGCCTGGATTAGATAGTGAGTTTCAGACCATCTTCAGTTACTGAGTGACACTCTAGATCAAAGAAAAAGAGAATATTTTAAATTATTAATTGTTGTAGTAAAGTGTTAACATTTAAATTCTTTTATTTATTTTTATTTTTTGTATATGAGTGTTTTGCCTGCGTGTTTGCAAGTACAACCATGTCATGCAATACCTACAGAAGCCAGAAGGGGGCACCAGACCCCTGGAACAGGAGCTATAGATGGTGGTGCTGGGAATCAAACCCAGGTTCTCTGCAAGAGGAGCAAGTGCTCTTAATCACTGAGCCATCTCTCCAGCCCACAATAAAGCTTTGAAATATCAAAGAGTGAATATAATATGTTACTCTCTAACATTTTATGTGAAAATAAAAACTCAACCACTGTCATATGTTTGGAGACTTAAAAATTCCCTTATAAGTAATTCTTGCATCAAAAAGAGATCATATAAAAAATTAGTGACAAAACTTCAGTGAAATGTAAATACTGTGTAGTATGTAATAAAGATAGTACTTGAGGGATTAGAAAAGAGAAAAGGCTTAAAATTTAATGAGCTAACATGTTGACTTGGGAATTTCAAATAACAAACTAAATAAACTAATGACAAAAAAATAGTACATCAATAAACCAAAACAACTGCTTGGTTCTTTGAAAGGATTACTAAAACATTTGGCAATATTGATTATGATATGAAATGTGGTAATACATTGAGTATATAGTACAGAACAGGTAAATATTTTGATTTTAATAATTATAAATCAGTGTTGATTGTATGAAGCAAAAATAATGTCTTATAAAGATACATAGCACCAATAACACAACATGGAACAAGTAGGTAAAATTTAAATGTTTTAAAGTTCAGGCATTATGGAAAACAAAGTGAAGTATTATTCTGATTTTTGGACAAAAATAATCAGGAATTTATGTTGTCATCTCTAAGGTAACCACTAGAATAATAGAATTTTTTAAATTAATTAATTTATTTATTTTTTATGTGTATGAAAGTAATGCCTGCATGTAGTTAAGTGTACCCATGTCATGCAGTGCCCACAGAGGCCAGAAGAGGGCATCAGATCCGCTGGAAATGAAGTTAAGGATGGTTAGCCACCATGTGGATGCTGGGAGTTGAACCTGAATTTTCTGCAAGAACAGTCAGTGCTCTTAATAAAGATACATAGCACCAATAACACAACAAATACAAATCCCTATGTGAGAAAAGTAAAAGGTTTCACAGCATTTGAACAAATCAGGAAAACAACCCACAAAATGACTGGAATGCCAAACAATTCAGCATAGTTAAAAAATGATCTCTGACCTCAAAGAGGAGTCAAACAAGTATATTAATAAAGTAGGAAGAAATCAAATAAGGACCCATGTAAGGCAGCACGGCGATGTGAAATTCAACAAAAAGCTATGATTTGGAAGGAAATTTGGAAAATGGAAAATTAAAATTAAACTTTAAAAATAGTATCAAATGCCACCAATCGATTATATCAACTAAAAGAAAAAATCATAGGAATTGAAGGCCAAGGAAATACTACCTTCCTCATAAAGAAAAAATTAAACATGACTGTAACTTTCAAAACTATGGGACATGAGCAAGAGACCAAACAATAATCTATGGGGTAGAAGGAGCTGAGATGCAATGTCAAGGCGTAGAGAAGCTATTTAATGAAATTACAGCAGAAATTTTCCCAAATCTAGAGGAAGATGTGAACATTCAAACACAAGAGACATTTGGAAGTCCAAACAGCCATGGTCATAAAAGAACCTCTCTCTACATCATATTATGGTTAAAAGACTGTAAAACAAAGAAATAAGACGAAAAGCTAGAAGAGAAAAGTGCTGACTCGCGTACAAAGGCAAAACTGTCTTGACAGAAATTTTAACAGCCAGCAAAGTAGGGAGTGATACATTTCAAGCCTTGGAAGTAAATAATTGCCAACCAAAACTATGATATTCAGCAAAGTTATATTTTAAATTATATGGAAAACAGAGTCTTTCCAACAGGCAAAGCAAGTTGTGACTGCTAACTGAACATTGTACAAGATACTTAAAGGAATCCACACACAGAGGAAGAAAAGAGCCACAAACATAAAAACTCAGGAAAGGACACATTTCAAGGGAGGAACAAATCAACAACTGCGAGCTGGGAAAAACTTAAATGTATCTGATTCAGAAAACCAGTAAATCGCTATGTGGAGAAGAGTAAAAGATTTCACAGCATTTGAACAAACCAGGAGAACAACCCGCAAAATTGTACCAATCCACAGACCGCTACCAGTCATAAGCCTCACGTTCATAGTCTTAACTCTCTACTTAGAAAATGAGAAAAGCTAATTGAATGAAGACAAGATCCAAATGTCTTTTGATTGCACAAAGAATGAGATCTCACTGGAAAAGTCATAGAGAGACCGACAGTGGAAACGACACAGAAAACATGTGGAAGCGGAGAGCACGCAGACTCCGCTCGTAGCTGACAGAACAGACTTCAGACCAGAATTAGTCGGAAGAGATAAACAAAATCACCACACATTGCTGTTGTTTACCATAACTGAAAACTATTAATGAAATGCCATTAAATATTTAGCTACAATTCAATAATTTTGAAAGCATTACATTTCACTTTTACCATGATCTCAATACAAGCACTTATAGGAAACCTTTTTATTACATGACAAATATTAGCACAAAAAATTTGTTTCAGGGGTTGGAGAGGCAACTCAGAGGTTAAGAGCACTGGCTGGTCTTGCAGAAGACCCAGTTACCATCTATAACTCCAGTTCCAAGGGGTCTGACGCCCTCTTCTGACCTCCGCAGACATTGCACACTTACATGCAGGCAATACAGTCAAACACATAAAAAATAAGAATAAAATATTTAAATTTTTTGTTTCAGCATACCACATACAAGTGCTCGCTGTGACCTTTTCATTCATGCAAATCATAGTTGTTTCTCACATTAGCCACCACTGTCCTCTCTCCAGTGCTCCCAGTGGTCACCTTCCTGCCATTGTATAGATCATCTTCTGTTGCCACACCATGTATATGGCTAAAGCTAGGCTCTGCATGTGACGGAAAACACACAGTCCTTGTCTTTCTTCCCTGGCCATCAGCCCCTTTACTCCACTCTGGATCTGTCTACATCACACTTTAACTCCTTTCCTCCTGCCATAAAGTCCTGTAGTTATGTATTCATTCTCTCTCTCTCTCCTCTCTCTCTCTCTCTCTTTCTCTCTCTCTCTCTCTTTCTTTCTCTCATGTATAATATAGATTATGTATTTGACAAACGTGACCCTTGTCTTTCTGAATCTGATCTGTTTCACATAATGTGATCTCCAGCTCCATTTCCTTAAAAAATAACATAATTTCACTCTTCTTTATGGCTGAATAAAACTCCGTGGTGTATACTTAGTGCATTTTCTCCTGTTGGACCCGAGGCTGGTTCCAGTTTTGACTGCTATTTACAGTGGATGGTCAGTCTGGGTTTGTAGTGTCCTCGGTGGCATGCTCCTGTTGGCTGCCATTGGCACCAGGTGTTGGCTGGCATGGCCGGATCCCTCGGGGGTGGGGGTAAGGAGGCGCAGAGTCAACGCCACAGACCCTGGGAGAAACTGGAGCCACGATCTCATTTAATTTTAGAAAGGAACAGGATTTATATTTTTGTCAGGCTTAGGGGAGCTCTTTATCTAGTCATTTGACGTGCTTCATTCTGGTAGGTCCTGAACACCTGGCAATCCGAAGTTCACTGCTCTCATTGGTCCTGGATGGCTGCTAGCTTGGGAGCTGTCCAGGTTCAATCCCAGGAAGTGTTCACTGCGCACACATGCTCAATATCGGTTCTAGCTTGTTCTAGGCCAGCAGGCCGGGAGCCTGCCTGACCTTACCAGAATCATCCTACATGCTCTCTTGGATTCCTTTGTGGAGATACTCAGAAGTGGGCTGCCTGGAGTAGGTAATAGTTACATTTTTAGTTTTCAGAGGAACTTCCACATTGACTGCCGCAATGATTGCCTAGTTCCCTCTGCAGAACATAGGGTTCCTATCTCCCCACATCTTCACCATCACCTGGGGTTCACATTCTCCATGACAGCCACTCTGACTTGAGTAAGATGAAATCTCTGTGTACTGAAGACACAGAGCATCTTTGGACATTTGTTGGCCATTGGTATTCTTTCTTTTGAGAACTGTTATTTATTTGCCCACTTATTGATCAAATGACTTGTGGCTTTGGTTACTTAATTTTTTTTTAGTTCTTTATATTGTATATTCTAGATACTAATGTCTTGTCAAGCTAATGTTTGGCAAAGTTTTTTTCTCCCATTCTGCATGTGGTCTCTTCATTCCGCTGATTATTTTCTCTGTCATGGAGAGGCTTTTTAAATTTGTCAGTTCTTGTTACTATTTCCTGAGATGTCAAGTTCTTTGCAGAACACCGTTGTCATGTCTATGTCTTGAAGTGTTCTCATTCTTTTCCTGTAGCCCTTTTAACGGTTCCAGTCTTACATCAAGGTCTTACATACATTTTGCATTAATTTTTATACATCTGAGAAATAGAGATCTAGTTTAATTCTTCTACATGTGGAGATCCAGTTTCCTCAACATTGTTTGTTAAAGAGGATGCCTTTTTACCAATGTGAATGTTAAAATATTTTTCAAAACCTAGGTGGCTCTACCTGTGTGTGCTTAATTCTGCTCTCTAGTCAAGTCCATAGGTCTGTCTACATTTCTGTTTTTGTGGCAGTACCACTGTGGTTCTGTAGTTCTGTGACTGTGTGCTAGATAGCTTCAGTTGTCACATTACGTACCTGGGAAGAAGGAACCTCAGTTGTGGAATTTCCTCTAATGGGATTGGCCTATGAGCATGACTATGAGGCATTTTCTTGATTGTTGAGTGGTGTGGGAAGGCTCAGCCCATTGTGGGAAGTGCCATTCCTGGGCAGGTGATCCTGAGTTGTAGGGAAAAAAAAAAAAACAGGCTGAGCTCAGGTTAGTAGAACAAACCAGTAAGTTATTGTCCTCCATGGTCTGTGTTTCAGCTCCTGCCTCCAGGTTCCTGCCCTGACTTTGGTCAATGATGAACTGTGATCTAGGAGATGTAAGATAAAATAAACCCTTCCGTCACCAACTTGCTTTTGGTCAGTGTTTTTATCACAGCAATAGAAAGTAAACTAAGAGAGTAGAACAATTTGAAATAAGATACTGAGACACCTCTAGCATTTTTCTTTTTGCTCAGGATTGCTTTGTATACTTAGCGTCTTTTGTTTTTCCACATGCCTTTTAAGATGTTTTAAATTAAGTGAAGAATATCATTAGGAAATTGCACTGAATCCGTAGATCACCCTTGATATAATATAGTCACTTGTACAATATTAATTCTGCTAGTCCGTTAGTGTGGAATGTCTTTCTATTTCCTAGTGTGTTCTACAATTTTGTTTTTTCCACCATCTTCACTGACTTTATTGCTGGGGGTGGGTGCTGTTGCTGAGACTATTTTGAATGGGATTTTTCTCCATATATCTTGCTCAGCAAGGTTGTTCTTATAGAAAAAAAAATAATTTTTGTTTGATTTCTATATGCTACTACTTGGCTCAAAAGCATTTATTATTTCAAAGAATTTTCTGGTTGCAAGTTTTGGTGACAGGAATTTGAGCACAGGTGTCAACAGTGGATAGGAATCACAATATGCTGCTTTATTAACTTGGAGGGTGGCTGAACGCCATCAGGAGGCAGATCGTAGTGTTCAAAAGTGATCCATCCTGGGAGAAAACAGGAAGGAACCACAAATGAGGAGCCCTGACTTGGCCTGCACTGGCCAGGGTGAGAGAAGCCCTGGGAGGTAGTGGTAGAAAGCAAGAGTCAAACGTTGACAAGCTGAAAAGGACAGGCTGCTGGAGGCATAGCGAAGGGAGCAAAGGGCACAACCGTGCCCTCTAGGGCTGGGAGCGGATCTCAGCAAGTAAGACTAACTGGAGTTTGGAGTTTTCTTGCATTGACTGACTCTCTCTCTCCTCTCTCTCTCTCTCTCTCTCTCTCTCTCTCTCTCTCTCTCTGTGTGTGTATAACACATGTATTCACTGACACCTTGCAGTTTTTTCTCTCCTTCCAACATGTGGTTTCCAGGGATCAAACCCAGGTTACCAGGTTACCACAAGTGCCTTTACACACTGAGCCATCTCACCAGTCCGACACTGAAGTTTCATGTCCCTGAACCTGAGGTTGGCACATGGAACAAATCTGGAACCACCTTATGTGTCATTCTGAGCTACAGAGCTTAAAAACTGAAATAAGCCAGATGTGATGGCTTACATTTTTAATATCAGAAGTCAGGAGGCTGAGGCAAGAGGTTTGCCATGAATTCAAGACCAGCCTGGGCTACACAATGAGACCCTATCTCAAAACCACCAATGATAAAAAAAAGAACTCTGAAGTACATCCTTCCAGCACAGTAACCTGCACTTAATAACAGGAGTCATGAAAGTAGAAAGATAGGTTTCTACTTGTACAGATCTCAGGGGTGTGACTTCCAACTTACTTGGGAGGCCATTGCCCAGCTCCAGGGTTTTACCACCCCAGAAGGTACGATCTGGAAAGTTTCTGAAAGATAAAACTATCCACCCAGCTCACAGACTTGTCCAGCTCACAGATATGGCCAAGAGAGGCCCCTGGTCTGCAGAGAAGAGACACTCCTGAAGTGAACACAGACACTAAGGATGGGGCTCCACTGGTGCGGTGCTCGCCTAGCATGTGTGAAGCCCAGGGTTCATTCCCAGCACCACATGGCGTTGCACGCATGTAACCCCAGCACACAGGATGTGGAGGCAGGAGGATCAGAAACTCAGAGTTATCCTTCACTACACAGGAAGCTTGAGGCCACCTTGGGTTACATAAGATTCTGTCTCAACCAAAGACGAATGTCACAGGTTTGCTCTCTCATAAATAGCTGCTAACTTTGAATTGTTAGATTCAATACCCACCCCTGGGGAGGGATGGTAGATGCGGTGATAAGAAGCGGGGAAGGAGACATTAACTAGGAAGGGGTAAGCTGTGTGAGGAAGGGCAGGGCAGAGCAGAGGATGGAGTACAGGGAGGAATGAGCAACACTAAAAGTCTCTGGAAAAAGCCACGTGGAAACTTGCCACTGTAGAAGCTTCTTTCCATCATATGGGTCCTGAGGCTTGAACTCAGGTCATCGGGTGTGGTGGCTGGCCCCTTTATCCACTAAACCATTTCCTCTACCTGTGTTTTGTTTTTGAAGAGCGTGTTGTTAGTTTCAACTTTTCAAACAGTGGGATGTTTTGAAAGGATGTGTGGAAAAGTAATTATGTCCTTGGGTCAGAACAAAACTACCCTAAAGAAGACAGCTAAGCTCCGGTCTTTCCCTATTTTATCTAAAAACGAACACTTGAACTCCATCATTTTTGCAGATGGAGCAGGCCACTGTCCTCAGAATTCCCCACCCCTCTGGAGCTTATAGTACAGTGGAGAAAGAGTCAACAGATATAAAAAAGAGATAAAGGTCAGGAGGAAATACACGCCGAAAAAGAGGACAGGTGTTCCAGGGATGGAGGGAAGGCATGTCAGGAAGACTTTCCTGGTGACACTTGAAGAAACACATGGAAGACTCGGGAAGGGGGGAGGAGGTGAGGGACAACAAGTCCTGCAAACACACAGGACAGGACATTCTGGAGGAGGAAGAGCTAGTGTGATGCCACGGTCATGTTCCCAGTGGGTTCCAGAAGCAGTGAGGCAGCCTGTGACCTAGAACCCTGGAGAGATGCAAGGGAAGGCTGTGTGAGATGTGACGGGCGAGCTAAGGAGGAGCCGCATCTCACAGGACCTGAAACGCAACGAGAATGCTGGGGCTTTTATTCTGAAGAAGATGCCGAGCCACTGGAGGGCATCAAAGAATGGTGCATTTTTGATGCCAGCTCTTTCAAGCTCAGTTCTCGAAGGGCAAAGCAGCAAGAGCTAGATTGGTATCTGGATATGCCCTGGGCTTGCTACGGAAGAGGTTCTGAGGTTCTAACATTTTTTAAATTTTAATTTTTTACATTTATATCATTTATTTTTAGTAATGGGTCATGTATTATTTATGGCTTAGACATATAACATGTGATCAGGAAAGTTTTTTATTGAATCTTTGTGTGTTTCATGTAGAACACAGCAATCAACCTTAATCATCTTTATATGCCCTTCCCCACCAGCACCCCCCTGAAACCCCCTAACTGGAATTCATGCATTCTGTCACCTGTGTCCTGTGTTAGGGCCCATTGTGTTACGTTAGTATCCCCAGATGTTCCTCAGTACAAGTTCATTCACTGAGGTCTAGTCAGCCTATCCAGACTCCCTCACTTCAAGATTAGCTCTTCCTCACCCAAGAGTAATCAGCGGTCAGCATGTCTTCAGCAAAGACTGGGGTCCTTGCTGGGTGTCTGTCTGAGTTTGCACAGCTCTTGAGCATGCTGACACCATTGCTGCAGGCTCGTGTGAGCAGGGTCGGCCTGTGGGGTTCTGTTTCCATACGGTCATGCACCTCCTCCCTGGCTCTTACAACCTTTCTACAATGGTCCCCGAGCTCTGGGTGAGTTGGGTTTAATATAGGAGTCCTGTCCAAGGACCCACCCTCTGCAGACTCCTAATCTCCACGCGTTGGCCATTTGTGACCTTTTGTGTTCCTCGCCCTCCGTTGCAGGAGGGAGCTTCATTAATGAAAGTTGAGATTCATCAGTGTCCTCTTTGTCCCTTGTTCTATTTTGCATGAGGCTTAGGTATATAGTCTGAGGCTAGAGAGATGGCTCAGCAGTTGAGAGTATGGGCTGCTCTTAAAGAGGACCCAGATTCAGTTCCCAGCACCCACATGACAGCTAACAACTGTCCATAACTTCAGTTTCATGGGAATACAACACCCTCATCTGACTTCTGTGGGCATTACATGACCCGAGTGCACTTACTTACAGTGCATTCATACACATAAAATACAAATAATAAATAAAATATTTTAAATGCTTCCTCTGACTACTGCTTTTAATGTGAAGAATGGCCCATCTTCAATCCCACACAGCCTATAACATCCATTGCACTGTGTCAGCTTGATGACTTTGCAGGGTGGCTAATGTGTCAGACACTTCATAGTCCATGTGAGGCTAAAATTCATTCTGGGAGGCTCGGGGAGTGTCCAACCCACCCTCCTCTCTAGGTCCCTAACCACAAAATGAGGTATAATTTTGCCAAACTGCAGTTTGGGAAAGCAGAGTTTATTTGGGCTTACTTACCAAGCAATGACTGTCAGAGGGGGCTCCCCTACGGAGGCCATGCAGCAAATTTGACATTTCAGCAGGGACTCCATGAGCTGCTGCCAGCTGTCCAAGATGGCAAAGGGGCTAGCCTCCTCTCAGCTTCCTCTGCTCATACTCTTAGTCCCTCCCCCACCTACACCTCGGGCCACTGGTTGGCTAGGAGGGGTATTGGTTGGAGAGTAGCTGACTCTCCCAGCTCCTCCTTTTCTTGAGGAAGATCAATAAGTTTATAATCCTGGGCAAGCAGGTGCCCCCCAGGCCAGGCAGAGGACAAATTCATGCAACATCATGACAGCCATCTAGGTTATACCTACATTGAAGATTATGCCAGACCTCTAACAATTTCCATTATATGTTGTTAAACTAAAAATCGAATTTCTAAATATTTAACAGAATTCCATATTTTTAAAGAAAAATATCATGGGACTGGAGAGATGCCTCAGTGGGTTAAGAGCACTGGCTGTTCTTGCCGAAGACCCTGGTTTGAATCCCAGCACCCATGTGGCAACTAACAACTGTCAGTATTTCCAGTTCCAGGGTTCCAATGCCCTCTTCTGTCCTCCGTGGGCATTGCACAACATGGGTACATTTACATACATGCAGGTAATACAGGCATATGCATTTTAAAAAAAGAATGGTGTATTATCTCACAATTGTGATCATGTTGATATCTGGACTAGACTGTAAAGAAATGAAGGTGCAGGAAGGCAGGTCAACAAGACAATCCAAGGAAAGAACAGTTTATGGAAGACCAGCACAAGCAGGAGTGATGAGAAGTAATATGTTCAAACTGTGTACCTTAAGTCAGATCAACAGGGTTTGAAGGTTGCTGTAAGATTGTTTAAAAGAAAAAAAAAAAGATGAAGATGAAGATGTTTAAGAGCACTGTGGGGCTTTGGCTTGAGTGAATAGATAAGGTAGACGCCACTGATCATGACTGGCAGACACGTCACCGGGAATACTGGGTGTGGCCTGGACACTGAACTTCAAGCTGTCTAGTGGGGATAACGCATAGGGAGCTATTCATTAGGAACATACAGTGTGCCCTCAGCCAAGCTGCGTTAGGCCCAGTGGTTACTAATAAGCCTGCTTCCAAGGAGCTCATGAGCTAGTGTAGAATACTAAGATGCGTTACAGTAGCTAGACAGCATGGGAAAGGGATGGCAGGCTTTGCCTGGAGAGAGGATTCAGATGACGGAGTAAGATCACATGAGTGGTCAAGAGCACAAGGTCTAGACAAATAGGCCCTTCCACTCCAATTCCCCTTTCCTCAGTAAATTTACTAATGGCGTGAACTACAGTATGTTAGTTATTTTACTCTCAAAAAGTAAAACGGGTGTATTAAAAGAGCCCTATGAATCCAACAACTTTTAACTAGCTCTGACCAAAGCCTAAGCTCTGAGCTGTGCTCCTCAATGAAAACGAAGTCAAATTCACAGCATCAAGACGCTCGCCTGCTCTCCTGCAGTCGGACCTGCAGTTCCAAGAATGACCACTAGAGGGAAGACCCCGATGCTGGAGGTTCATCCAGTTGGCCGCAACCCTGAGTCAGCAACACCAGGCGTTACGCGGAAATAGGGAACCGGAACCGTCTGAGATCCCAAATATCTGATAACTTCCTGCTGCTGTCTCAGATTTTCAAAAGACGCAAAACCCAAGCTACTTATGACTAGTTAGGTCTCTGTTCCCAAACCCTAAGACACAACCAAGCTTGGAGGCAACATCTGAGCTATTCTGACCTGAAAACATCCAAGTGGGTGACTGAAAGTGTTCAGAGCGCCCAGGACTTCCACACAGAGCACAGCACCTGCCCAACATTAGAACTCCTTTAGTCCTCCTCAGAAGCAAAAAGAAATGATGGGGGCTGTATCCTCACTAAGCCCCCCAATCGAATTCTTCTCCCTGAAAATGACTGCCAGCGTCACCTAGGGTACCACTGTGATTGCAGCGGCTTCTTCCTTTTCTCTTTGGGTAGCTGTCTGTGTGACTGAATTATTCTTAAGGGCCTCCATTTGTACCCTCCTTTCTTCTCCCGGCTCATTGTCCTCCTGTGAATGATCAAAGCGGAGTTCTAACAAATCTGACTGCTTCTGGTGGTACAACATCCTATCTCGTCTGCTAGGTGATTGCCAGAGAATTTTAAAACACGAAATGCCGCCCTGTTTCTTCTGGGGATAATGTCCCACGGCTCTGCAGCATGCTGGGGATGGGACGGGAATGCCGTAGTAGCTTTGCTTGCAGCCTCTTCCCTTGGCCAGTATCTATGGTCCAACCCACACTTGCCTGCAGGTGAGGCAAGCCCTTTAAATGTTGTAACCATGTTACCTTTTCTCATGGAGAAGAAAACAACTGTCTGTCTGTCTGTTTGTCAGTACCAAGCACAAATTCGGTTTCATATTAGAAAATCAATCCATGTTTGTTAAATAGTAATTTAATGTCTGAAAAAAATTCAGAAGTATGATTGAATAGTGTTGATAAGTGCAAGGCACTATTTATAAACTGATATAATGGAAAAGAAAAACACATTTGTCACATGCTAATATAATGATGATATACTTGGGGGGAGAGGACCAGGGAGCTACCCAGGAAGCATATGTGCATAGAAGAAAGTAAACCAGTTGAGACACTGGCCCCAACTTAGCAAGTCTGATGGAGCACTGCATGCCACCCCTGGCCCAAATCTGAGCACAATATCTTCGACTTCGTGAAAAATTCCAGAAGACATCTCCCATTGCTATGATGGGAGATGTGACAAGGGATATGAATTATATACATATATACATATATATATATATATGTATATATATATATAATGTGTGTGTGTGTGTGTGCACGCACTGGGATGTCTCTAAACCTGATCAATCCATGGCTAACTCTCAGCCTCATGGAACATTGATGAGTAAGGAGGAGGGAGAAGCAATTAGGAGGTGCAGTGAACTTGGTGAATTCCCTCCACCTCCACGCACTTCCGGTGAAAGCATTTTCATCTAGGGCTGTCTTGTATGTGTATCTCAGTGAAATGAACATGGCCCACTCTGCAGGGATTGACAGACAAAAATGCATCTAAGTTCAGAATTTCTAGTGAAGAAATATGTTTTTATGGTAGATTTTCTTAGGGCAGCCATGCTTTAGAGCACAACTTCAGGTTTTTTAACACCTGTCCTAGTGGCTGGCACATGGAGCTGACTCAGCAATACATATCGAATGACAGGGTAATAAATGAACAAGCTGACAGCACCTTGTTTTAAACATTTGCTAGAATACTTCACTCTGGTGTTTAAATGGTTCTATCTTTCAGCCTCTGAGAACTTCAAATGTTTTGAATATGCCTCAGAGCATATTCAGTCCCTACCATGGTCTAGACTAAAGTAGCCAACTGCTTTAACTAAGAATACAGCACTCAACTTCTGAAAATGTAAAAAGCTCAAATAATCAAAGTCATACAGGCTGCGACTTTAAATGGATTTTAAAAAATTAAGTATGAAAACATTTTTAAAGAAAAATCAAGTATGTGGATATAATATGAAAATTAGATAGCGTTCTAAAAACTATATATAAGAGAGCTCAAAGTAGGACATGGTGGTTCATGCCTATTATTCTAATACTCGGAAGACTGAGGCAGGAGGATTACTGTGAGTTCAAGGTCAGTCTAATACATAGTGAATTCTAGGTCAGCTCAGGTTACAGCATGAAACCCTGTCTCAAAATACACCACACACACATGCACACACACACACACACACACACACACACACACACACACGCACAGAGGAGGGTGTGCAGCCCAGCCTGGTTTCACACACCTTTAATATCAAATTAATCTCAGCACTTGGGAGACAGAGGGAGGTGGATCTCTGTGAGATCAAGGTCAGTGAGTTCCAGACCAGCTGGGACAACTGGAAGACCCTGTTGAGGGAGAGAGAGAGAGAGAAGGAGAAGAAGAAGAAGAAAGAAGAAGAAGAAGAAGAAAGAAGAGGAGGAGGAGGAGGAGGAGGAGGAGAAGGAGAAGGAGGAGGAGGAGGAGGAGGAGGAGGAGGAGGAAGGGGCACAGAAGGAGGAAGGGAACAGAGGAGGAGATGGGGAGGAGTTGAGTTTAAGGATAAGCTTTGCATTCTCTTCCCTCATTCACTCCAGACACTAGGTGGCGACATCTTGTCATCATTGACTGAGTCCCAGTTTTCTATTATTTTTGTTCAACAAATGTACAGCAGGAGGATTAAGCTATGCACTAGGAAATTTAAATGAACAGGACATAGATTTGGGTATAAAATAGCTTATTATCCATGAGAGTGAATCATTGTACCAATAGTTTAGAAGTGCAATAATGACACAAAATAATAACATCTTCTGGGTTATGAGAGCATTTCACATGTGAGACTCTCCAAATGGGCAAAAAGCACAAGGCAAAAGAATCGCCTTTATTAGTCATGTGGAAATTGTAAATTATAATCTCAATGAGATACCACCATGCCCCCTCTTAGAATGGCTTCAATGAAAAGACTTAGAAAACCTAGCAAGATGACTCTGTGGAGTGACCAGATTCACCTACTCCTGGGAACTGAAAACTGGTACAATCATTTGGAGAAGTGTTTAGTAATAGTTCCTAAAATTAAACTTACAAACATCCTGGGACCCAGAAATCCTCTTCTGACTACATATTTGTAGAAATAAATATTTATATGCACCCAACCCATGCATGAGTGATGAGTGTATTCTTGGAAAATTAGTTATAATAGCAAAATACTGGAATAACTCAAATATCCATTAATAATAAAGTATATAAAATAAACTGGCGTTTAAATGTAGTAAGTGAAACATTATACAGCAATAAAGAGTGAAGCATTACTACATGAAGCCACACAAATTTCATTAAAAACACAATGTCGGCTAAAAGAAGCCAGACTTCAAGAGTATATATGACTATATTCATGTAAAGTTCTCAAGAATGGAAAAAACTAATCTATGGTGAAAGTGAGAATAGCAATTCCTTTGGCAAGGGTATATGGTGACTGAAAGGTCGTAAACATGAGCTTTCCATCACTAAAATGTTCTAGGTCTTGATCCGGGAGGCATCAACAAAGGTACATACAGAGGGAGAAGCTTATTGAGATACACAAGATATATGCGTTTTACCGTATAAAAGTTATTCCTGAACAAATAACTAAATAAAAAAAAGTAATAGCTAAAATCATTGAGTGTTTATTAAACATAAGAAGGCCTTTGTTGACCTATATCATCTCACCCATCAAAATCACTCTATGAGGAACAACAATTTACATGAGGAAAACCAGTTTACATGTTAAGAAACTGATGCAAAGAGCTAAGTTTCTTGCCCAGTTGCACACAGTGTGCCTGCAGCAGAAGAACCACCTAGATTACTTTGGTTCTGAAGCTAAAGCTCTGATCCAATTTCTTTCAGTTGTTTCACTATTTTTAAAGAGATTTTATTTTTTTGTTAATTATATATCGGGTGTCTCTGTGTGAGTGTAGGCCATGTGAGCCTAGTGCCCTCAGAGGCCAAAAAGAGGGTGTCAGATCCCATGGAGCTGGAGAACGGGCCTTTGTTATTGACCTGTTGTGGGTGCTGGGAACAGAACTCCTGCCCTCTGCAAGATCACGAAGCATTTGTAAGCGCTGAAACATCTCTCCAGCCTGTTTCCCCCATTTTATAAGGCCTAATGGGAGTGGTGAATTCTGGTTTATGAGGAAATAGACTAGTAAAGAGCCCCAAGAGGATATACTGTGTGTGAACCCCAAAAGTCAACAGTTTCCTGCTGGCACTGTTGAACCCAGCATTTTGGAAGGAGGTGTGGAAGGCATTTAATCTAGTGCAGTCTCTTCATTTTACCTGTGAGTGACTGGTGACATCACCCGTGCTAGCAAAGGGCAGACTTGAGGACCCCAGGCACAGAGGGTGAGTAACCTGCCCCAGGACCGTCAACGGAAAGGGGCAGAGGTGGAGCCAGGCGTGGCCACTGTGAAATACAGCTCCTGACTGCTGGCCGATCTATCCACAGCCCCAGCTGGTCCCTAAAGTACACAGGAAATTCAGGAAAGTAGGAGAAATCTGGGTGGTCGTAGCCAGCCGGAAGTGGGGAGGCTCTCACGGAGAACATGAAAGGTGCATTTCAGACACACCCGCTGGAAAAAGACTCACTGGCAAAGAAGGGCAAAACGCTAGGGAAGTAAGTCAAAAAGAGAGGATCTTGAAGTAGTGGGACCATCCCTGGATCACAGAGGATAAGACCTCTGACCCAGAGGCAGTCCTGGGTGATAGTGCAGTCACCATTGTGGAACCCAGCCTCACTCTACACTGAGCCTCAGGGTCCCCAGACCCCAGAGACGAGTTTCATCAGTAAGTTCAGAACACTCATTTTGCAAAGTTAAAAATACAAGTTACACAGGATGTGATGGCACAACCACTAATCTCAGCACCCAGGAAGCAGAGGGTCTTTCTGAGTTAGAGGCCAGACTGAGCTTCATTACAAGTTCTGGGTCAGCCAGGGTTACATATTAAAACCCAGCTTAAAAGCAAAACTAAAAACAAAAAGGAAAAATGAGTTATCCAGTAAATGGGGTCTCTTTCTTTCTTCTTCTCTCTGTTTGTCTTGAGATAAGGTTATAATATATAGCCCAGAGTGGCCTCAAACTCATGATCCCTCTATGCTTCAGCCTTCCTAAGTGCTGGGATTACAGGAGTGAGCTATCCCTCCAGGCTGGGTTCCTTTATGTTTAAAGAAACAGAACCCATGATGAAATTTCAGAAAGTTCTGTAAAATAGCTATTTAAAGATCAGATAATGTTGGGCATAATGTAAGGTGGGCCTAGCCAGGCCACCTGCTAGGAGGAATAGAGGAATGGCTCCTGTGGTTGTGGCATTCTGCTCTGGCTAGTTGTGAAACCAGCACCTGGAAAGAACCTGCCTACCTGGGGACAAACTTACTATTAGCTGCATTTGGGACCCCACCTCATAAGGTCACTGGCTATCCAGCCCTATAAGAGCTTGTGCACCTATTCCATAAATGAGTTTGTAGTGCCACATGCTTGGCCTGCTTCCCGTCCAACTCCTGGAGTCTGCAGCTTGACTTTGCATCTACTCACTCCCAACCCCACGGGCTGGCCCCGAGTGGTGAGACACAATGGTAATGGACACAATGATAACATTGCAGTTTGAATAGGAAAGTAGGTATGATGAGGAAGATGAAGATCAGGAATAGACACATATCCTCACACTCTAAGTATATAAAGAGACCTCGAACTCCAGGCTGCAGGAACCACAGGAAACGTGAGGTGAATGGGAGGCAGATGGACAGACTGACATATTTGCCATGTTAAATGAGCACAAATGCAAGCAAACGGCAGATAATTCAAAATTGCCAGTCAATCAAAGTCACCTTTGTTTGAACAGAAATAAAGCAGCACTGGAAAGCCATCTAATTTAAACCAAGGGATCGTTTCAAGACTTGAAATTAGACATGGAAAAAGAAAAGCCTGGTTTCAGCAAAGTCCAATTAAAGCATTAAAAAATCCAATTTGGATTGAATTGGTAGGCCTCCGTCAGCACTAGGGTAAGATGCTTGTCTGGCCTCGGTGCCACAGCATAGAGACATCTACTTCCCGGGCCTCGCTGTGTCTACCCACGCTGTTTGCCTGTCCTTCCTCCGCAGCAGAGGAACATCCTACGCCCTCCCATGACCTGTGCGATTCTCGCCCACTAGTCACTCCTCCACTCCAACCTATCTGTGCTCTCATGTGCCGAGTCATTACATGTGTATGAGTCATTACAGCAGCTGTAATAACTTTCTGCAATTTGGTGGCTTTAAGCAGCTGAAATTTGTTTTCCCATAGTTGTAGAGACCCAAAGTCCAAAACTGGTTTCACTGAGTTGAAGTTCCTCTTGGGGGCTGGGAGAGAAGTCACTGCTTTTCCCGTCTAGCTCGGGGGCTACCTGCATGGCCCCCTGGGTCTGTCGAGGTATCACTGCATTGGCCTCCATCTCATGTGCCTTGTTGTCCTCCATGTGTCCTCTCCTTTCCCCCTCTCACAGGGGCCGTTGACAGCATTTATGACACACCTGGATAATCCCAGATAATCTCAGTGAGATGCTCCGTAGCAAATGTTACCAAATAAGGTAGAACCGATTCATTCTCCAAATATGGCGACATGCACTACTTCCAGGGAATAGAATTTGATCCTTTGGGGAGGCCATTGATCCACCTACTTCAGTTTTTATACCCCAGAACCAAATAAAACCCCAAGGGTAGGGTTGGGTCTATAGCTCAGTGGTTAAATCCTTCCACTAGCATGTAGAAGACCTAGATTCAATCCCTAGCAGCAGAATGAAAGGAAGCTATCCTTAACTTTCCCCTTTCTCCCATATTCTGCATTAGATCGAGCAGAACATGATTGGTGCCAGTTTTACAAACCCCGAAGTCCTGCAACATCCTGCGAGAATTCGGTAGCTTCCCATCAGTTGAGATAAACCGGATACCTTCTGGTGCTCACTCCCAATCCTCCTGCACTTGCTCCCTGCCCCCAGGCACGCGAGACTCCTGCCCTCAGGACCTGGCACCCTTGCTTCTCTCGCCTGGGCACACTTCCCCCGACATTGCCTCAGGTTGTCTTTGACCACATCCAAGTATCTGTTCAGCTGTCAAGTCACTCCACACACCACTTAAAATATCCTTCCTGTCACTCTAGCCCACCTCATAGCTATGTTCTTTAGGACATTACTTCCTAGCATGGCATCTTGTATTATGTGTAACTCCTCCGCTAAAACACCCGTTTTCTGGAGCAGGATCAGCACTGAGACGTTCAGCACTAGCCCTCCAGTGCCCAACATCTGACAGAGAACAGAAACATGCTAAATATTGTTGAATGAATAAATGAATGAGTGATTGGCAGATTTCAAGGGTGGGGAGTTAGGATTTAAAAGAAAAGCTCTTAGAGGAGACCTTCCTGTATTCTCCCAACCACAATCTCAAATAATTATAGCTGTACTTTCCTCTCTGCTTGAACACCTCCACACACTCCAACCCAATGTTAGCTCTGCAGAGGCAGTGACTACAGCCACCCCCATCTCAGCTTTCTGACCAGTCTCCAGGGGATGTGGGAGGGTGGGGGGGTGGAGGGCCAGGCCAAAAAGGCTACCAAAAGAAAAGCAAATTACTGTGTGTGTGTGTGTGTGTGTGTGCGTGTGTGTGTGTGTGTGTGTGTGTGCGTGTAAAACTATTCTGGCCTGGCATACAAATGTTAGGCATTAAAAAGAAAAGCAAGCATTATCAGTTGGTATTATCTTTAAGTTTTCAGCAGAAAAGTTGCAACTGATAGGCACTTGGGGCAGAAATTGAAGAAGAATGGGCCACAATATGAACGCTGACCTTCTATGGGCTTCTCCAGGGGACTGACCCAAACACAGTAAGTTCCTTCCACTTTAGTCACCTACTCTACCCTCAAAAGACATCAGTAGCTGCTCACCAGACAGTAGAAACCCATACAGCAAGACAGTATACTATTGATAAGCACCTGGAATTTCAGGGGCAAACTTCAATTTGAATTTAAAATGTATATGTCCAGCTATCTATCTATTGGTCACTTTCCCTGCTAGGACATAACACCTGAGAAATCAACATAAATGAGGAAAGATTTAGTCTGCCATGGTTTCAGAGGTTTAAACCCATAGCTGGCTGGCTTCTTTGCTAATGGGCTTGTGGTGAGACAAAAGAGGCTGCACAGCGCATGCCATGAGGGAGGCTGAGAGAACCACAGAACAGGCTGCGGACAAGACCCAATCTTCAAGGTCATGCCCTTAGTTCTGTTTCCTCATTTCTACCGTCCCCTAATGATGCCATCTGACTATGAATTTGCCAATGGATTAATCCCCTAGCTAGATCAGAGCCGGCAGTCATCATTCCCCAAAGATCCTACTTTTGAACTTTCTTTCAACAGATGAGTTTTCAGAGGCTATTTCATACACAGACTAGCAGTCGTCTTCATACGTCATTTTCTGAGCCTCAGTCTCCTTTCCACAGACTCAAAATAAAGTAAGCAAGCAAGGGCACATGCCTGTATTCCCAGCACTCAGGAGGAAGGAGGAGGAGAAAGAAGAGGTCAAGGCCAGCCTGGGCTACATAGTGGTATAGTACCTGCTTAGTATGTGGGAGGCTTTGGGTTCAATTCCTAGTAAAGCAAAATTAATTAAATCTTAGGACTATAATAAGGATCAAATGTTCTAGCCCATCACAGGACAAAGAATGAGCATAAGTATCCTTAGTCAATCTTTATGGATGAATGGGGGAGGTCAGGAAGGAGAAAGTAATAATTTCTATACCCAACACTCAATGACAGATGTCACTGGAGTATGACCAACCTGCTCTACGATGATCACAGAATCACAGAATGATAGGGTTACAGAAGATTTAGAAGGTAAAAAACAATAGCAGCAACAATTTGCATTTTATAGAAAAAGGAACAGGGCCCAGAAAAATGAACTGACTTACCTAGTCTGTTGGGGGTCCCTGTGCTTGGGGCCAGCCTGAGGGGGATAAAGGGTCTCCGCCACAGGGGTATGAGTAGGCACAGACTCAAAACATACAGACTCTGGGAGCTGAGAAGCAGGCGGTGGCAAGCTGCTGCAAGCTCGTTTACTCAAGGAAGTGCAAGGGGTCTTATAGGTCTGGTTAGCCAATTGCCTTATAGGGTGAGGTCCCTACTGCAGCCAATAGTAGTCTGTCCCCATTTAGATCATCTTGGTGCAGGTTCTTTCCAGATGCTGGGCAGAAGCTGGTATCATGACTAGCCAGAGCGGAGCGCCACACCCACAGGAGCCATTCCTCTATTCCACATAGCAGGTGACTTGGCTAAGGCTCATCCTGTGTTGTGCTCTACACTAGTCTATGATGGGCCCCAGATCTCTGACTTCTCTTTGTGCAGCTGATCCTGGGTGATTCCAACAGCCTGGTTGCTTTGTGAGTCTTCCCACTGTTATCACGGCTCAGGCCAGCAGCCACACAGCTCAGGGCCAGCCACAGAGTATGTGGGCCAACAGCCTTAGCTCCACAGGCACGCAAAGGCCCTGACACCATTCTCTAATTCTCCTCCCTCCATCCACTACAGCCTGTGACAACCACCCATCCGCTGACACGCGCACACACACACACACACACACACACACACACAAGCATTTCACTCTGTTTTAATGTCTTTTTTTTTTTTAATTCCCAAAAGAGCAAGCAACCTACTGGCCTTTTGTAAAGGAGAAAGAGAACTGTGGGCAGACCGCAGGGATGCTCCGTAGCCCACCTTGGGCTTAATGTCACTGCTGTGTTGCTGGTCTCCATAAAATAGAAACAATAGAAAACACCCAGATCTTTCAAGCTGAGGCCACATACCTAGAATTTTCTGTTCAGTCATTTTACCCCTCCATTCCTTCTTTATTTCTTGAAGTGCCCCCTGTTCCGATGAGCCTGACCAATGGGAGAACCAGTCTGAGCCAGAGTTTAAATCCTGATTGCCTCTCAGCAGTACTGTGACTTTGTACTTTAGTTTCTCTATTGGTTACTTTTCTGTTACTATGATAACACTCCATGACCAAAGCAATTTATAGAAGAAAGAGTTTATTTGGGCTTGCAGTTCAGAGGGATAAGTGTCCATTGTGGCAGAGAGGCGTGGCAACACACACATATGGCAGCAGGAATAGGAAACTGAACGCCACATCTTTAACCACAAGCACCAAGCAGAGCAGTAAACCAGAGGTGGGACCAGGCTATGAACTCTCAAAGCCTACTGTGGTGGCTATGAACTCTCAAAGCCTACTGTGGTGATTTGAATGAGAATGTCCCCCATAGGCTCTAAATATTTGAATATTTTGTCCCCAGTTGATGGCACTGTTTTAGGAAGTCTTAGAAGGTGTGGCCATGCTGGAGGAAGCATGTCACTGGGGGCGGCTTAGAAAGTTCTTAAGTCTTGACCGATCTCCAGTCGCTCTCTGTTTCCTGTACCTGCTTGAAGATGTGAGCATTTAGCTCCTGCTCCTACTCCGGCCACCTCTGCCCCCATGCCCCTGCCATGATGGACTCTTGCCCCTTTGGAACCATAAGCTAAATAAACTTGCTAAGTTTCCTGGGTCAGTGTTCCTATCACAGCAACAGAGAAGTGACTAGTACACGTGGCCCTACTAAAAGACCTACAACCAAGACTGCTTGGGAAACACAAATTAGACTCAATAGGCCTTTAAAAAATGACAGAATAATAATGAAGTGATAGGGTTAGGGAGGTGGGATTAAGAGGAGATGGAAAGGGGCCTGGAGATAATCAAAATACATTGCATGAAATTCTCAAAGAATCAATAAAAATTTATATTTTTAAAAAAGCCCACCCTAGTGACATACTTCCTCCAGCAAGGCTATACCTCCTAAACTTCCACTTACAGCTCTGGCATTTTCAACATCTTGGGGTCTCTTCTGCACCCCAAGTTTCACTTTCATAGCTTCACAAAGTGGCCTCCCAGGGCTTTATTTACACAGGGATTCTTCTGGCCTCAGTGGCTCTCTTAAATTGCAGAGGAAGAATCCACAAACCACTCACTCTTTCATCTTTCATGCCTCTAAAGCAATGACATAGACAAGTACATTAAAAATAATGTACTGATTCCTTTGGTGGAGGAAATTTCAAGACAGTAAAATATTGAATCTGTGGTGTGGTTATTAATGGTGATTCTTAAGCAGATCTATAAAGAAGAAGAGCAAGTGGGGAAGAAAGAAATACAAAATGTAGTTTGAAGAGAAAAAAAGCACTCAGAAGCTTAATGTTGCAATCAAGTACACCTGCCACCAGGGGATAGACCCTGGCTCTGTCTGACCACATTAGCAGAGCTATTATCTGTTGAAGCAATTTTGATTTCTAGAACCAGAACACACTCTAGGTTCTCTTTCACAAATTGGAAGCTTGGTTGGGTGGGGTCTTGCCATGATGACACCCTTCCCATAGTTCCAGTGCAAAGCTGGAGGCACCGATTTAATGACATTAACCTCCTCAACAATTCCAGTCTGTCTTCCAGCACACGCCTTGGCTACAAATGTTCTGGGGTAACACAGATAATGTGGGATACCACCCCGGGAAATTTAATTCCAGAGTTCCCATGTCAACAATCACTCCCACTTCCTAGGCGTTAAGAATCAAAAACTTTGCCTTCCTGTCAATCCATCCTTTAGTCCTCAAAGCACCTGTTATGAATCAGGACATGGCCAGTTCTGCTAAAGTGATTTGCTGTGAGTTTCTTCATCACTGTGTTATGCCTGCCTAAGGAAGACCCGTCTGCTCTTGTTGCACTTCCCTTATGAAGTGACTTATCTCAGAGCTGCCCGTATATGTGTTGTCCTGTAAGCCAAACAGCACCTCATCACTTCAGCTAGTCTGTCCCCCAGCCTCTTCTCCGTTACCAGGAGGATTCAAGTGCCATACTCTTGCCTATTTTGTTTCTCCGTTTCTGCTCTCAAGCAGACCATACTGATCCCTGAATATACTTATGACACTCATGGGCAGAGTGTGGGCATGGAAGAGAGCACTAGACCTGGTTCCTGAATGCAAAAAGATCACAGCCTGGTTGGCAGACAGAATACAGAAAAAGCAATGCAGGGCAGTGCACACAGCAATGATGGAGTAGCACCATTTACTATGCAATAAATGCCCGGTGTGAGGACCCAGCAAGGAAAGAGGAGAAATCGTGATATAACCCAGCAACATTAGCAAGAAAGAGAAGAAAAGTAATCAGGATACAATCCAAATAGTTTTTGTTTACCATCTGCCTCAAGTCTAATATCCCAGCATTAAAGGGATCCTACCATGAGACAAAATGAACTTACCAAAGGTGGCAAACCAACCTCCAGTTCACTCAGTTCACTCCATGTACTGTCAGGAGCAGTATCCTGTCTCTGCCTCTCCCTACACACCATCCAAAGTCTTTTAATATATAAATAATTCAAATAAATAAATCAAAGTCCTGATATGTGACTACATATCAGGAGCTCAGTGACCAGAATCTAAGTTCTCGCCAGTGCCCAGCCTGGCCAGGTTATGGTAAATCAAAGCCCTAAAAGCTGTATTTCTTTTCTTTCTTATTTATTTACTTATTGATTGATTTTTTTTTTTGGTCTTGGGCTCAGAGAAATGATGAATGCACTTTCAGGTGATTCTTTTGCAGCCCCCTTTCTACAAGCTAACCCTTGAATATCTACAGCCATTAAGCCTATCCACAAGCAGATCAGGAGGTATGACCAGGAAATCAATATGAGCCAGTGGAACACAGTATGTCCTCGCCCCTTTGCTCCTCTTAATGGGGAACGTTTCCAGGAGCGAGCAGAGAACAGACACCTTCTCCACGCCCCTTTCTCCCTCCACACCCACAAAGCACAGAAACCATTTCCTACCAAGAATGTGGGCAAAGGCTAAATTTAAATTTTTGGCTGGTATAGTGAAGCCAGCTTCAAATCCTCTTCATGTCTTAGAAACAACTATGAATTTCATCTGGAAGAGTGGAAGGGAGAGATCAGAAAGTCACTGGGTGGAGATATGCAAAGTGTACTTGCTTTCTCTTTCTAGATAGAATGACATAGTAATCACTCACATTAAGCTCTGAACATTCTCAGAACGCTTTCTTTCCAAACCCCACTCCCAAGACTTGTTTCTGTAGACCTTTGCTTAGTCCCGTGTTTATTCATCTAAGATCATTTATTATTAATGATAGCCTGTTATCCTGGTCCTCTGCAGCTCAATGAGACCCTAGAATTTGGCAGCTTTGTGACTTAAACAGCAGGTGCCATGTAGAAGTAGATACAGGACAAGATTTAGAGAGAAAGCAGTGGTCAAGTCACCTGCTTTAGCCAATAAAATAATAATAGCTTGAAACAGCTATAAAAATGTTGGTGGAATGGATTAAAAAACAGAAATGTATTCTCTTACTATTCTACTGGAAGGTAGATGCTCATGATTAAGGTGCCAATATGGCTGGTTTCTGAGGAGAGATTTCTCTTGGGGTTTCAGAGGTAGACCATGTTGATATGCTTGCATGGTATGTGTGTGTGTGTGTGTGTGTGTGTGTGTGTGTGTGTGTGTGTGTGTGAAGAGAGAGCACGAACCTCTAAGCATCTCTTTTCATGAAGCCACTAATCCCACTGTGAGCCTCTCAGCCATCTAACCCTAATCACCTGGCAAAAACCATTGTCTCCCAGCCAATAACATCACATTGGGATTAGGGTTTCAATATACAGTCTTGGGGAACACAGTTCAACCCATAACAGCACTGCACTATGACTACTCTCTGCACCTGTGTGAACCATTGTGACCAAGGGACAGATGGGTCCATTAGACTCAAGACAACAAGCTTCTGAAGTGGCTTCTCCTGTGCTCTCCACTGGACCTGTGGCTAGTGTGATGTGGCACAGTGCTTCTGTTGTAGTTTGATACTCAATGGACTTGCTCTCAAAAAACAAAAGTTTCCAATACCACTGCCCACAAAACAGAAAACAAGTGTCAGTGAGGATGTCAAGTCCCCTGTGCTCTGCAGATAGGAATGCAAACTGACAGTGGCCCAAAGAAACTCTCAACAGTTCCTTAAAAATTCAAAACTATTTTCTAGGCATGATGGAGCATGCCTGTAACCCCACCACTTAGGAGGCCAAGGCAGAAGGACCATGAATATAAGACCAGCCTAGGCTACAAGAGCAAGCGCTTGTCTCAAAAAGAAATAACAATTAGTTATTACCCAGAAATTTCACTTCTATGTGTAGGTCAAAAAAGCTAGAAACCGAATCCCAAGGGACTGTTTCTCAGCCACCTTACCTGCAACATTCTACACCCTAGCCAAAAGGTGGCAACAACCCAATTACCCATTAACTCATCTGTGAACAAACAAAATGTGACACATCTGTACAGCATAATATTTGGATTTAAAATGGAAGGCAATCCTGGGCCACTGAGTAAAATCCCTGGCTCCATGTGTGAAAGTGCTTGCCATGCAAATGTGATGACCTGATTTCAATCCCTGGAACCCATGTAAAGATGGAAGGGGAACCAACTTCTGCAAGTTGCATTCTGACCTCCACATGTGCACTGTGGCGTGTGCGCCCCCTGCACACACACTCACACATAAAAAAACAATAATTAATTTAAAATGTAATGAAATTCTATCATGTGCTATAATATGGATAAACCTCAAATACATTATACGTATGAAATAAACAAGTCACAAACCCAAAACTAATGGGCAAACTCACTAATATGAGGTATGGAAAATAGTCAAATTCATAAAAACAGGAAGTAGAATGTGAACATTGGGGCTGATTGCAGAGCAGTTGGGGAACCATTGTTTAAAGTGTACTTAATTTCAGTTTTGCAAGAGCGAAAAGAGTTCTTGCCATTTGTTGTATAATATGAATGTATGTAACACAGTAGAGGTAGATAAGATTATAAATTTATAAGGCAGTTAAGAGCACTGACTGCTCTTGCAGAGGAAGTGGGTTCAGTTCCCAGCACCCATGTCATGGCTAACAACCATCTGTAATTCCAGTTCCAAGGGATCTGACACCCTCTTCTGACTGACATCCTCTTCTGACCTCCAAGGGCACTGCACAACACAAGTGCACTTACATACATGCAGGCTAATACACACACACATATAAAATAAAAATAATTTTTAAAAAGGTTATAAACTTATGCTGTGGAGTATTTTTAATGCAGCTAAAAAGGAGGCATAAGTATCAAGCCCAGCCTTAAGCATATGCTCTCTGGGAAATTAGTCAAGCTGTCTCAGCTTTAGTCTTCATACGATAGAGGGCAGCAATACCTGTATCTCAAGTGTGTGTAGACAGTGCTTGTCTAGCATGCACAAAGCCCTGGGTTCAATCTCCAACACCACATAAAAATCAGGCGTGGTGACATACCCCTGTAACCCTAGCACTTGAGAGATGTAGGAAAATGATTATAAGTTTAAGGTCACCTTTGGCTACCTAATGAGTTTTAGACCAGTCTGGGCTACAGGAGACCCTTTTCTCAAACAACAAAAAATAAAATCTAAATAAGATTTAAAAATACAGTAGAACTGCAGATAATTCAGTACAAGGCGCTGTGATAACTGGAAATAACTGCCACAGTTATGACACTATTTAATGCACGAAATACCCAGAAGTTTAACTTCTGCTGTCTGTAAGTGCCTTGTGCAATGTGAGCAGGAGGAACTCTCTCCCATATCAGTGTCCAGTTTGGGAAGATAATGTAACTTTGGGGGAGGGAAATGTGGGTAGTGCCTGTAGAAGCCAGAAGAGAGTGTCTGCAACCCTGGAACTGGAGTTTACAGGTGGTAATGACTTTGACAGGTATCGGTGCTGGGAACCAAGAGCAGAAAGTGCCTGACTGCTGAGCTGTCTTTCCAGTCCCCGGATACTGTAACTTTTAAATGCAATTTCAATATTGATAAAACAGCGTGAAGCAGTAGAAAGCAGAATGTGTGGCTTAAGTCTTAAAGCACTCACTCAGAATTTGTAAACAGTAACCTGGGCTGATTAACGATTTCTGTTTCTTAGCGGAGGGTCAGGAAAATTGGTTCTGTGTGATTCATTCCCCAGCTGCTACTCCGGAAAGGGCAAACCAATAAAATCCATTTGTGGCCTGTGCAAGATTTAATGCTCATTTGCACAGACATTTCATTATGCGGGAGGGGGGTCACTTATAAAGGTGAAAACAGACATGAGGAGCAACACATATTGTGCTGTCAGCCTCAAGGAGGCTCCGCCCCAAACACCGGAGTTTTGGGGGAGATGGGAAGAATACAATCTTCAGGTCAGCCAGCATTGCATGACTTTTCCTGCAAATACAAACACTACCAATGGCAGAAGAACAACAAAGGATTCTGTCTACATCTTGCTTGGTGAACCAATGAGTCTACTGGGGCTGCTCACAGGAGTGCGGGGAGGGTTACTTACAGCAGAAAGGGTGACTCAAGGCAGCCGCTTCACTGAGAATCCCACCCCAGCATGGGTGGGCTCACACAAACTGCATCCCTGGAGCTGGAGACCTATGCCCAACTTGTAGGCAATTCCACCACAGTCTCCTCCCCAGCAATTGTCTATTAATCACCTACAAGGGGAGCCTTGTGAATCTGGAAAGTCTAATGAGCTTCCTGAATCTTGTAAGTTTCATTAGTTTCTTCCATTTTGCGATCCTCTCTTCTCTTTCAAGGAGGAGATGTTTCAATTTAGAGAAAATAGCAACAAAATGCCTATTCAAACCAGAAAGCCAGGGTCCCTTGACCTTGGTTGTCCTTCTAATAAATAGCCAGAATCAGAGCCCAGTTGTCTTTTGAACATCTTCAAAAAAGGCTAGAAAAATACTTTGGGAAAGATACTTTCTCCTTCCTTTGTACACTGTTTCCAGAATGAAGTGTAGCATACCAAGAGAGAGCTTGTTCCAACCATTCTGTTACCTACAGCAGGTCTCTGACAGAGAATGTGGCTGACGCCAGGGTTGATTCCAGAATGTTAGTGATAGAGAACAACACAGCGACAGAGGCATTAGCTCCTGCTGATCCTGACAACCTCACAGAGCAGTGAACCTCACAGATTGGGTAGTATGTTTTCAAGTTTAAACTTGAAATATAGTTTAAAGTTAGAAAGTTTATTTGGTCCCAGCACTTGGGAAGCTGAGGCTATATGACTGAATTCAGGAACAGCCTGGGATTGCATAGTGAGTCCAGGCCAGCCTGGACTAGAGACAGAGACATTTTTTTAAAATAAATAAGCAAAAAGTTTATTGATAGATGTAACTTAATAAGTTGAATGAAGCTTCTTTTTCTCTGTTTGGAGCCATGTAACTTGGTATCTTTGGATTAGCATCAAAAGTATGTGTGCTAGGACTGGAGCAATGGCTTAGAGGTTAAGAGCACTGGCTGCTCAATAACTATTTTTAAAAATATTTTATGTGTTTGAGTGTTTTGTCTGCCTGCAAGTGCACCGTGTGTATGCAGTGCTCACAGAGACTAGAAGAGGGCATCCTGGAACTGGAATTATGGCTAGTTATTAGCTGCCATGTGGGTGGGTGCTGGGAACTGAACCTGGGTCCCCTGCAAGAGTAGTCAGTGCTCTTAACTGCTGAGACATCTCTCCAGCCCCCTCAATAACTATTTTTAATGAACAAGTGATATTTGCTGAATAAGACTCATACATGAGAAACGAAGCAACCAATTTCTCTTGCAAGGGACAAAGGTGAGTGGGGAGCCTGATAAATGATTAATTTTCTAGAAATGGTGTCTAAAATTCTAATTTGGGCCATATATTGAAATGTCATGTCCAGATTACAAATAATGCATTTAGTTTAGGAAAACTATAAAAAACAACCAACGTGGTACTTTGAACAGCCAGAAAATGCCCAAATCTTGAAAATTAACCATCTTATTTTATAGTAAAAAGCAAAGGTTAGGGTTCAAAGGATTGTTAGGGTTAAAAGGCAAGATCAAGAACACCAAGGATGAAAAATATAAGGGTTTGTGGTTATTTATGAGATACCCAAGCAACCACATAAGAGAGAAAACAAGGGACTCCGGGAAGACAAGACCAGTTTCAGCAGGCTCTGCTCACTCTCAATCCAGTGAAGCCCCTGACGACCGTACACAAAGCACTATTGCCCTTTCACATTTTTTTTTTGCTTCTAATGCAGCTAATTGCATTAAACTAAATTGTAAGCAAGGGTGGCAAGGGTGGCTTCTAAAATGCCTCCACCTGTTTCAGGAAAGAGACCTTAGACTGCCCCACAGACAGGGCATAAAAGATGAGATAACCTTGCAGCTATGGTGACAGCATGCAAAAGACCCATGTGAACCCAGACAAAAACGTGGCATAGAACTGGGGAACTGGGCAGTAGGTCCCAATCCTAGCTGAGGAACTAATTGGCCTTGATTACCGTGGGGTGAGAGAGAGCAGATCTTCTTTAAGGGAGCAACTCTGGATGGGCTGACTAGACTCCAGTGAAAAACTTGCACCAATGAATATCTGGGTACAAATGCTTGATCAGATAGGGCTTAATATATATGACAGAATGCATGAAATTCAGGGAAGGTATGGACGGCAAAGCGGGATCTAAAGTTAAGATCTATTGTATGAAATGCAAAAACTCAATAAAAAAATGTTTTAATACGGTAACCAAGAAAGACTTTGGTAGCCAACAGGAGTTAGCTCCACAGTAAAACTACAGGCCACGTAAGCATGAGAACGAAGAGAGTACAGTCTGATTAAACAGCTAGCAAGCAGAGCCTGCCAAGGTCAAGACCAGCAACACGTGGAAACACCTGGAAGATGCAGTGACTGCTAGCAATGCCAGCTAGGCTTGCTAATGGCTGGCAGACAGTCAAGGTCAACAGTTGACAAAGCAGAGGTCAGAGACAGATACAGGGGGGCTTCAACCACCCCATAAACTGGGCAAACAGCATGTAGACAGGGCACGACCAACTCTGGTTGGGCCAGGGGAACATTGGCTAATTGGCTAATTAATAAAACTTCTTTAGTCTGTCTAGTTTATGTCATGAATCCTATAACCACCCACCCCCACCACCCAGGCTAGCAGCTCAACAGCAAACCTGACTTGGGACCCTTCTCACACGGGAGCTCAGGGCAAACCCTACTACCCTCTTCCATTACACCAAACAGGAGCTCTGCTTACGTTCTAATGATTCCAAATCCTCCTCCTTTAAGCTTTTTTTCTAGAATAAAAATTCCTGTTTAACTCTCACTCTCCCTTTGTTCATGAATTCTTTCTTCAGATTTGATAAATAAGGAGGCAGAACCACAGAGTGATGAACACCTGGGCAGAGAGAGTTTCCTCTGCACTCAAGGATGTCCCCACTTCATCATGATGTGGATATCCCATCACTGGGTCCTAGTAGAGTTAAATTTCATCTGATACACTATAACATTGTACCAGATATACTGCCTTAGATGTTACTTTATAATAATTTAATGATAAGTCTTTAAATTATACACTTTTAGGTATTTTTAAAATAGCTTCTAGCACAAAAAAATGTCAAATAACCTTTAAATACTGAGCTTTAAAAATTATACAAAGATCAATAAAGATGAAATTCCTGCAGTCTAGGAAGTATGAGAGATCTTGAAATCAAATTATTTTTCTCTCCTCCCACTTGCCTTCTACTGCTCAGGTCCACTCCCCAAGGTCGTCTTGGGAGAAAAGGCAGAATTGAAATTTCCTATTTCACAGCTGTCTGAGATTAAGATTTTAGATATGTGCGCTCCTTGTGTTTTTAAGGTCTGTTGTGATCCTAACAAAAATACAAAACAACAACAAAAACCCAGATTGAGACAGTAAAACTCAGGGCAAATAGCAGCCACTGCCAAAACTTCACTCCCTGAACCTAGGCATGGACAGCTTTGCATATGAAGTCTGTGTAGTGCGTGCATGCGTGTGTGTGTGTGTGTGTGTGTGTGTGTGCGTGTGTGTGTCTGTGTGTGTATGGGTCTGTGTGTGTATGTGTCTGTGTATGTATGCTTGTGTCAGTGTGTCTGCATCTGTGTGTGTCTGTGTGTGTATGGGTCTCTGTGTGTGTTTGTGTGTACATGGGTCTGTGTCTGTGTGTGTGTCTGTGTGTCTGTTGCAATAACCATCAACTTTGAAATCAATCAGTCAGAATTCAGACACTTGCCCAGCACATGCTTATACCCTACTTCAGTTTGAAGGTACTCACTCCAAAATCCAGGTGTTGCCAATAAGAGGTGGGGCTTCATGTGGGTGGGTCTCCATCTCCAGCACTGCTGTTGTGCTCCAGCCATGCTAGAGAATGGAGGACGATGGAACGGGACCTCAGGTGGCTCAGAGTGTGGCAGGAGGAGTTCCCTCCTGGGATACTACGTTGGTGGGTAGTTCGGTTATTAGAGCCAATGCAGGGGCTTATATAGGGAGGCCTTCCTGACCGTTACAGAAGGCGGGAAAGGTGGGGTTTGTGGGTAAAGGCGGGAAGGTTGTGGAAGTTCAGGAATGAGGAAACGAAACCCAGAAACCTGGTTCTGGTCTGGGGTAGGGGAAAGGAAGATTCATATCTACAGTAGCTTCCTGGGGCCAGGTTATCACACAGGCAGAGCAGGTCAGACACCTGCCATCCCTTTAGGGTATCAGGAGTTGCTTACCTTGCTCAGTAACCAGATCCCCACAGCTTCAAAAGGTGATTAGGTCATAAAGCTGACCTCTTAAATGGGATTAAAGCCCTAATGAGACGCCTCACATAGCAGCATAGCATCTGGCTTGTGTTTCCTTCACCTGTAACCCTGAAAAACATACAGTAGCCCCTCCTCTGGAAGAAGCAGCATCTAAGTACCATTGTGGAAACAGAGATCAGCTCTCACCAAACAAGCAAACCTGTCAGCACCTTGACCTTGCACTTCCCGGCCTCCAGAGCTACGAGAAACAAGCTCCTGTTCTTTATAAATTGCCCTGTCTCTGGCAGCCCAATGGACTAAAGCACTGCCACCAGCACGCTGTCGATCTGCAGTCCTAGACACGCATCCGAAGCTGTGCACATCCACTTCAGACGTTCTGATCAATGGAATCTACGGGAGGGCCTCAGCATGTTTCAGAGTTACAGAAATGCTCCTTAAAGATGGCGAGAATGGAGAACCACACTGCATTACAGCAGTCAGAGTGAAATTACGTAGAAATTTACATTGATGAAGATGCTTCATCTTGAGCATAAGCAGCCATTTAGAAATAGCATCTTGGGGGCTTTAGAAATGCAAAGATTTGGAGCTGGAGAAATGACTTAGCAGTTAAGAGCACACATTGCTCTTGTAGAGGACCATGTTAGGTTCCCAGCACTCACAATCCCCTGTAATTCTAGCTCCAGGGGATTCAATACCTCTGGCCTCCATGGACACCTGCACACATGTGCGCACACACACACACACACAATTAAAAAGAAAACAGAAAAATTCAAAAAGAAAAGGAAAAATTATTTTAATTTCACATACTGCATTAAACATGAGTTTATCTACATTTCCTCTTGAGTTCTCCGTAATATGGGAATAAAATTTAGTTATAAATTCATACAGACAAATAGGACAAACAGAAGCTGGAAGAGGAGAAAGCATTTTTACTAGATACAGTAAAAATTAAGATTAGAGACTAATATTTCTCATAAACTTGAAAGAAAAAATACTAAAAGGGAACAGGCTAGCCTTTGGAATTGAGCAATGTACAAAGAATTATATAGCACGTCCAGGAAGAACAAGATGGGGACAAGGCAGAAGGGGCCGTTCAGCATGTGATGAATCAAGCGACACAGAAAAGCAATCTAATAAGACGCAACATTTATCCTTCACCATAAAACTCTCATAAATTTAGGAACAGAGTGGAATTTTCTCACTTAATGAAGAATGTCTATAAAAATCTGTAGCTGGGGGCGATGGAGAGATGACCCCGAAGTTAAGAGCACTCACTGCTCTTGTAGAAGACCCAGGTTTAGATCCATTCCAACACCCACATGGCAGCTAACAGCCATCTGTAACTCCAGTTCCAGGAGGTCTGACGCCTTCTTCTAACCACCACACAGGTACTGCAGAACATGGTGCACTAACATACATGCAGGCAATACACTCAAATACATAAAATAAAAATAATAAATAGAATATTTTTTAAAAATATTCATTATTGCAAGATTCAGTGTAGTAGAGATACCAGCGAGTCTGTTATAAAATGTATATGAAAAGAGAAAGACTCAGTGTAGTACTTGTTGCATGAACCCGAGGTCCTGAGCTGGGACCCCAGTACCATGGGAAAAGCCATGTGCAGTGGCCCATGCCTCTAATCCCAGCACTGCGGAACCAGAGATAGGAGCATCAGCCAGTCTAACCAAGGGAGCAAGTTCCAGGTTTTGTCTCAAAAATTAAGGTAGACAGTGATCAAGGATAACATCCAATCTCACCCTCTGGCCTCTGCACATGTATGCATCGGCACATATGCATACAAACAACACACACACACACACACACACACAGAGAGAGAGAGAAAGAACAAAGCTTCAACAATTTGAAAAAATACAATACCAGGAATCACTATTTGATTCAGATATAATAATCCAGCTAATGCTGTATTGGTGAGGAAGAAACACCTGGATGAGGGGACTGGAATACGGAAGCCAGAAATGGCCAGCCGAATACAGCCAGCTGCTATGTGACATGGTGTGAGAGCAGCTCAGTAGAGGAACAGGCACCACAAGCAAAAACATGAGTCTTACTGTAAACTTCTGATGGAATTAGCTTAAAATGCATCATAGATTTAACTGTAAAATATGAAACTTTTAGAAGAAACAATGGAGGAAATATTCAAGGTTGGTGACATCTACTAGCTCTGTCAACAGACAGAAACCACAGTACTTAATGGGGAAAATGATGAATTGGATCTCATCAGAACTAAAAAGGAATGCCCTGCCCTGTGGTTGACCGTCTTAGAAGGATTGAAAGCTATATCCCAGCATAGGATATTTGTAAACCATCCCTTTAACAAAGGTTTTGTAAAGAAAAAAACCCACAAAATATCAGAAGAAAGGGGTTGGGACAGTAGCTCAGTGGACAAAGGCACTTGCCACCAAGCCTGATGACTTGAATTGGATCCCTAGGACCATGTAGAAGGAGAGAACTGACTCCTACAAGTTGTCCTCTGACCTCCACACACATGTGATGACACACACACATACATGAGCACATCATGCACACAAAATGTTTGAAAATTTAAAAGTTAAAAATCAATATTTTAAAAGAACACTTATGAAATTTGTAGAAGAGATAAGCTGACACTTCATCGAAATTGAGATATCAAAAGAAAATGCATATGAGACGTTCATCAGGCATCAACCAATTAAAAGACCAAGCTACATGTTGCTTTGAGAAGCTAAAATAAAAGACAGTGTTGACTCTAAAAGCTGAGAAGGACAGTCAGGAACTGGATCTGTCCTCTTGATATAAAATGTGACATCCGTTCTTGAAAACAGTTTGACAGCTTCTTATAAAACTAAATGTGCAATTACCATATGACGTAGGTGTTTCATTCTTGGGCTTTTACCTCAAAGAAACAAAAGCTTATATTCACATAAAACCTATATTGCAATGTTCACAGCAGGGAGATATATCTATCTATAGATAGATAGATAGATAGATAGATAGATAGATAGATAGATAGATAGATAGATCTCCATCCATCCACTGGTAATCCTCCCTCAAAAATCTTTGAGTGAATGGTTGAATAAATGCTACGCAATTGGAGTTCACCAATAAAAAAGGAATAATTGATTGATACATGACACAACCTGAAGGGATATCAAGGAATTGATTCTTTCTTTAAAATTATCTACCCCAAAGGGGTTATGCTGAAGCAATTGGTAGAAACCTTCTCCTGTCTCCAACTGGGTTCTTGTCTACCCTGCCTGGAAGAATAGAGTGGGCAGACAGTGAGAAATGGTCACAATCTTATATTTTAAACAGATTGCACATAGTATTTGACAATTTACATACAACAAGTTTGAACTCTGAACTGTGGGGTGCTATCTGAGAGTTGATGAGCTCTGAGATGTTTTACAACTCCAGGAACCTCTCAAAAGGCTTCAGGGTGTCAACCGGGAGCACTCCCTCACAGAGTAAGTCTACAGAAAACAGGTCACCATGGGAGCAACAAGAGTAATAGGTCTCCTGTCTCAGGTCTAGAAGCAGCTTCAGGAATGAATTACCAAATGCAGCCAAAACATGGGGTCTTGGAGGCTGAGGTAGGAATGAGTCATCCTACTTCTAGGCATTGGTCAAGTCCTGGAGGCTGACTCAAGTGAGTTCTAGGCTCTAGAAGCTTACTGCATGATACCATCAACAAGCGATTCCAGAAATAATACAGATACAGAGTTGGAGAATGGATTGGTAGTTGCAGGAGGACAGGAGTGGGGGTGAAGAGGAATGGAGTAGGTCTCGGCACACCCTCATGATGTGACAGTGGGAGTTCTATGGTGCTGATGGACTGTTCTGGATCTAAATCTCAGGGCTGGCTGCGCGAATCTGCACATGTGATAAAACTGTATAAGACCATACACAGGCAAACACACAATGAATGATGCTTTTAAAAATGAAGAACTCTAGGCTTAAGGATGAAGCCCTCTGTAGACTGCTTGGGCAAAACCCTAGGTTCCTTTCCCCAGCACTAAGGGAGAAAAGAAATTAAGAAAGCTGAATGAGACCTGTGGGACAGACACCAATGTACCAGTGTCAGCTTTCTGGTACGGATGCCGTCCTGCCGCTGAGGAGGATGTCACAGCCGGACAGGTTTAGAAGGGCACGGTGCTCTTACTGTTTTTGTAACTTCATCTGACATAATTGTTTTAAAAAGTCAGTAAACGAAAAGTCAGATTAAAAGATAATTTTTAAATTGTATTTATTATCATTGATAGTGTGTGTGTGTGTGTGTGTGTGTGTGTGTGTGTGTGTGTGTGTAAAGGTTCATGCCACAGTGTAGATGTGGAGTCAGAGGACGACATTCAAGAGTTGGTTCTCTCCTTCCACTACGGGTTCTGCAGATCGAATTCAGGTTTTCAGGTTTGCCTGGCAAGGGCTTTTACACTAAGCCATCTTGCTGGCCCAAAATAAAAATTTTAAACTAATGTATCTCACCAAGATTTTAAAGGCTTCTTAGTCAGGTTTAATGACTGTGGAAGGCTTTGACCCGCACTGAAACTAAATGGAAGCAAGTAATAAATGCTCCAATGGAAAAAACAGCTTAGGCCACAGCCCAGAACCTGCTAGAGAAATCTGGTATACCTTGAGAAAGAAGGGGAGCTTCCGAGTTTAAGAGAAAGGAAGTGCTGTGCTGTCAGGAGCCCAGCCATCGCACAGAGCAGCCCCCACAGGCTGGAGCAGAGCTGAGCCTGGGGAGTGGGAGGAAGAAAGCTGTCTGTGAAGTGGGTGGAGTGAAAATTACTCTGGATGGAGAGCAGGAAGGGTCTGTGCTTCTGGGGCTGAGGGCAGGGCCCGGTGAAAGTCCTGTGTCCTGAGCACCGCTGGTTTGAGAGCCAAGGGTCCCTTACTAATGGAGACCTGCCAGCCCACCTGCCTAGCAGAACCAGGCTCTCTGTTCCTCAGCTTCCTCCCTCCCCAGACCGGAGGCACATTAATAATAGTCATCACCACAGCCTACACTTGCATAGGTTTTATTCCCCCCCACACCAGATTGTTTCATATTTATAACCTCATTTGAGCTACATGAACATCGGGGAAGGTAGGTTTTTTGAAGTTGAAAAAAAAATAGGAAATACAGAGATGTTTTGTAGCATGCAGACATGTGGTTATATTCTGGGTTGTGGGATTTGATAATCAACTCTATGAATTGCGCTTCCTGTCTTCCTGTCGGGCCATATCAGCTCTCAACCCACAGACTCTTACAGTAGGAAGTTCAGGGGATAAGACATTCAGAGAGTAAAGCCAGTGGCAAAACCCAGCATCAAGAAGTAGCTCTGCTTCCTAAGGAGCTCAAGGCAGCAGCAGGTCACCCACTAGTGGGCTGTGGGTGTCTTGAGAAAGGCTTCAGAAATAGAATTCACAGGGTTTGATATATCCAGGTGATTCCTCAGTCTTAGTTA
Source organism: Eospalax fontanierii (assembly GCA_035773235.1). Lineage (NCBI taxonomy): Eukaryota > Metazoa > Chordata > Mammalia > Rodentia > Spalacidae > Eospalax > Eospalax fontanierii. The sequence continues at coordinate 26,970,990 of CM069539.1, read as the reverse complement.
TACATGGATCCTGGATTAATGAGAATTTATTTTTATCTCCCAACCTTTGGGCTGAAGCATGGAGTGCTGTTCCTTGCCTGCTGGGTGAGGTTGCCATGGTAACTCTTTCAGGGGAAAGAGTGTCTCCTTTTATCAGGCTGTTGACTGCAAGCAGGGACTAAAAGGGGCCAGCCACTCCCAGATGAGAACAGGGGTGTGGTCAGAGTTCAGTGTTTCCCTTCCCCTCCTCCAGACTCTCCTGTATCTTCCGGATTTAAAGTGTCTCTCCAACAGTTTTTGTCTATATACACAAAACAGAATTTCTTTTGGCTCCTAAGGCCAGGTCTTCATTGATGCCTCCTTAGGTCATGGCTGAGAAGCCACGTTACAGAGAAGGGCATGGATGTGTGGTATGTTTAACCTGCGTATTTCTTCCCAAGTCCCTGCTCAGAAACATCTTACTGCTGGCTTGAAATAAACCCCAGTGACTGTATTTTCATCTTAAAAACTGATAAGTCCCTCACATTAAAGCTGGTTTGCTTTTTTTAAAAAAAAAAACTTACTTTTGAGATAATGTTCTTTTCCCTCCAAGAACTCAGAAAATTCGGTGTCTAATTTGGAATATGTTGCCTTCCAAATATCCTTGAATTGCAAGTATCTTTAAATCCAAAAGAGATAAAATAATTCAGATTTACCCCTGGGACTAGAACACAGGTCCTTCTGTCATGTGTGCTGTTCTTTCAGTGTTTCCATAGCTATGTTCCTCAGAGAGCTGTGATCTCCAGCCCAAGTATACATATCATATCAATGAGAGGACCAAGAAAGCAGTTTAGCCCTATCTTTTATACTAAACCATAACGGCACCTAATTCCAAAGTCCCAGGTGTTGCAGCGAGTATTACATTTGATGTGTGGCCACAGTCTTTGCACGTCTTGCTGAGCTTTACTTCCTGTCATCTGGTTCTATGAGATACCTCTCCTTCTACATATTCTTCATGTCTTTTATTTGTTTATTTTTGAGGCAGGGTCTTCCTGTAGCCCCAACTGACCTGGAACTTGCTATGTAGACCAGGCTGGCCTTGATCTCAGAGATCTGCCTGCCTCTGTCTCTCAAGTGCTGGGTTTAAAAGCATGCACCACCATGCCCAGCCTACATTCTCCACTTTCGTCTGTTTCTACCATCCCTAAATACCGTCTCCTGTTCCAGTCAAGTACAGCAGTAAGGGACAGGGCACTGGGGACGGTCACATTAGATCACAGTGTGCTAGTCGCTTCCTCCCTCCCTGTTTCTCTCCTCCCTCTCCCTTCCTTCTTCCTTCCATCCTCCCTTCTTTCCTCAATGGTTTCTTCCCACCTCTCTTGCTCACATCCAGTGCTGGATAGTCTTCCCTCAGGAACCTTTGAGAAACCATTCCTAGAGTTCCCTACAAACCCTTAATGTGAAGTTGTGAATCTCAAGACTCCGGATGTTCATGGAAGGGTGAAAAAATTCACATTAGTAGGTTATTCTCAAAATACCATTGCAGATGTCAGTACTCCTAATAAACTGTCTCACTGGGTGTTTGGTTCCCCTCCTGTCTCTTCTTACGGTCTCAACCCCAAAGTGTCCCTCCCCCTCCCTCTTTCCCTCCTCCCGCTCCCCCTCATCCCCCCACTTTCTCTTCTCTTATACACTATCATTACCTCTCCCTCCCCCTCCCCTCCTCGCCCCCTTTCTCTTCCTCCGTCTCCATATCTACCATCATTACCTCCCCCCCTTCTCTTCTCCCTTCTTCATAAAATAAAATGTTAATGTTATAAGTAGGAAGTAATGTGCTAGATACTCAGTAAAATATTGGTTTGCAAATGGCAGTATGCTTCTAAATGTTTTTAGTAACATGTATAGAGGGAGAAAAACCATTTGCCAGATCAATAGCTGTACACCAGGTCCTAGGTGATGTGCTGATGCACTCCTGTAAAGAAACCACATCTGAAAGAGCAGCTGCAAGTGATGTCACCACCAATTGCACATACAAAGACATGTGGGCGTTTTTCAAGATCCATCCACTTTGTGCACAAATCAAAGCACGAAAGCAAACTGTTGTTAAGGCCACAGCAACCACTTGAGCAGAGCACTGCGTGCAGAGTAGTGGTCGAGATTCTGTGCAATCACTCAATAAACGCATTGTGATTCAACCCTTCCCTACATACAGTTCAGATTGCCTTTCAATAAAAATGGTCAAAACCTTAAGAATTCATAGAGTAGAATAGAGCTGAGAGTGTAACTCAGTGATAGAGCACATGCTTAGCATCTGTGAAGCCCTGAGTTCAATCTTTAGGACAGAGAGCATGGGGGAGGAACTCAGACAAGGTAGGGGAGGGAAGGGGAGGTGGGAGGGTGGAAGAGAGGGAGGAGAGAGGGAGGGAGGGAGTGAGGAAGAAAGGAAGGAAGGAAGGAAGGAAGGAAGGAAGGAAGGAAGGAAGGAAGGAAGGAAGGAAGTTAAACAGGGTTTCAAGGAGCTGTGCAGTAGGGTAATGAGATGATTAAATGGTACATTCTCACCACAAAGAAATGCTAAATTAATCTAGGTGATAAGTATGTTAGATTAATTAGCTATATATTACATATATGTATTGAAATATTATACTGTACCTTTATACAATTATGTATTGATTTTAAATAAAAAATCATTTAAAGCAATTAATTAAAAGAGAATAAAAATTAACATAGAAATACAAAAAAAGAGTATAAACTTTCTGTTATAAGATGAGCAGACCTTGTACAGATGTAGTATATAAATGATGGATGTTAATTTGGTTATGATAATTATCACATGATAATTATTATCACAACATGTACAAAGGGTTCCACATTCATGAATTCAATTAACTTGGTAGAAAATGCTTTAAAATGTAAAAATTATGAGCTGACAGGATGTCTCAGTTGGTAAAAATGCTTGCTGCACACACGTGATAACCTGAGTTCCATCCCTGGAACCCTTGATGGAGAGTGAGAATCAATTCCTAGAAGTTGTTCTCTGACCTCCAAACAGATGCCCACACTCTCAAACACATAATAATAATAATAAATAAAATTATATATAAAGCTAATGTGTAGACCAAAGATGTCTAGACTTTTCCTTTAATTATTTCATAAATAATTCAATATGATTAGTAACTATGTAGCATTTATATTGTATTAGGCCTTTCAAGTGATCTAGAATGAATTAAAGTATATGGAAGAATGCTTACAGGTTATAGGAAAATATAATATAACTTCACAGAAAGAACTTGAGTATCTTAAGTTTTGGTATCTGTACTGATCCTGAAACCACTCCTGTAGACATCAAGGGTTGCAAGTACCTTAGACCATCACATTGCATACACCAGATGTGTGGGACCTTATCAAACAAATGCCCTGAAGGAAAACAAGTGAGAAAACTGCTTGAAAAACTGTCAGAATAGTGCATTCTTTCATGTCGTCTCGTGGATCACATCACACCTGATAGGCAGGGCAGTCAGAGCTCAGTCTATATAGAGACCTGGCACAGTGAGATGAGTCCTCAGGAAGGTCAACACTCATACTTGACAGCTGCATGAAGAGAGGACACCAAGGCTCTTCAACAACATAAAGTTTCTCAGACGGAAAGAAAGGACACTCTTATAAGCAAAAGAGAGATAGCAAAACGTGGGGCTAGCTCGTTCAGATCTTCCCCACTGGTCTCCAGCCAAACTTTCAGGGGTCCAGTTGACTCACGGTAAAGTTAGGGTATGATGGAGAAATTCTTTTGTTATAACTCATCCACTTGAGGATTATACTTTGGATTTGATTTCCAGAAATGTGATGTCTGACACTACAGGAGATAAGGGCTTACTTCAGGGAAATCACAGGCTCTCTGCTTATTTGTCTGTATCTGGAGCTGGGAAATCAACCCTTGATTACACTGTGTTACTTCTCCAAGTCCTTGAATGAACTTTTAGGCAGCCAGTCAGTACCACATTTGTTCGTAATTGAATGTGCCACAGCATTATCTTCCTGATCACCCAGAGCTTTGCCTTCCCTCATATTTCATGCAGGTAACTACAGCCATTAACGGACCGCCATTTGTCATATGTCCTTGCCTACACTCCCTTATTTAGCTCTGGTGACACAGTCACTGAAGCCTGTAACCATTATAAGAGTGAAGAAGAAATTCAGATTACCATCTTTCAAGTTCTATTCCTCCTGCAAAAACAAAACAAAACAACCCAACAAGACCGTTTCTCTAGAACTATATTAAAGAGAAATAAAGTACCAGAGTTCACTCAGAGAAAAAAGAGAAACTTTATTAGGATCTCGGAGATCTGTTAGACTTTTGTTAGGCATTAAACTCCATTTTGCAGATGAGGCACAAAGGCAGAAGGCACTGAGCAACTTGAGGTCAGGAAGGAGGAGTAAGAAAGTCAGAAGAGAAAAAGATTCCCTAAAGTAATGTAATGGCACAGGAGGTCAGCATGCTGGCACAGGAGGTCAAGGTTGGCAGGGAATTCTGAGAAACGATCACGTTGAGATGAAAGGGGAACACAAAAGGGGCTCACAGAGGAGCTGGGACAAACTGTTTCTTCACATCAGTGAAGCCCGGGGCTGTGCTGTCAGTCAGAACCAGCAGCCTAAAACATAAACTGGATGCCTAAAATTCATATGGAATCACAAAAGACCCCAGACAGCCAAAGCACTCCTGAACACAAAAGGCAATGCTAAAGAGATTACCATTAACAGATTTCAAACTATGTTACAGAGCTGTGGTCATAAAAAAGCAAGGTTTTGGCACAAAACAGTCATGTAGATCAATGGAACATAATAGAAGACTCAGACATGAGTGCATACAGTTTCACCCACCTGATACTTGACAAAAGTGCCAAGAACACGCATTGGAGGAAGACAGCATCTTCAACAGATGGTGCTGGCAAAACTGGCTCTCTACCTTAGAATACTAAAACTAGACCCTTAGCTTTCACCTTGCACAAAAGTCATCCCCAAAAAGATCAAAGACCTCATCATGAAACCTGAAACTCGGAAACTCTTAGAAGAAATCATTGGCAGTAACCTATAAAATACAGGTGTAGGAAATACTTTCTAAATCAGACAACAGTTGCTCAGGAATTAAGGTCAATAATCAACAAGTGGGACCTCATTAAACTAAAAAGCTTCTGTACAGAAAGAAACAACCAAGGAAGTGAAGAGAAAACTCACAGAATGGGAGAAAATCTTCATCAGTGACACATCGGACAGAGGTTTAACATCCAGAATATATAAAGAACTCAAAAAACAAATAATCAGGAAAACAAGTGACCCAATTCAAAGGTGGGCTAAGGATCTGAGCAGAGAGTTCTCAAAAGAAGAAATAAAGATTACTAAGAAACATCTTAAAAATGTTCAACATCATTAATAATTATGGAAATGCAAACTAAAACCACTTTAAGATTTCATCTTACCCCTGTCAGACTGGCTAAGATCTAGAGAACAAATAATACCAAATGCTAGAGAGGATGTGGGAAAAGAGGAACGCCCTCATTCACTGCAGGTGGGATTATAAATTCCCATAGCCCCTATGGAAAGCAGTGTGGAGAACTCTTAAAAAACTAAAAATGAACCTACCATTTGACCCAGTTATACCACTCCTTGACATATCCCCAAAGGACTCATCGTATTGCAGAGATACTTACACATCCATGTTTGTATCTGCTCTTTTTCACAATAGCTACCTAAGTGTCCCTCAACTGACGAGTGGATAATGAAAATGTGGTACATTTACACAGTGGAGTTCTACTCAGCGGGAAAAAAGAAAAATTAATGAAATCTGCAGGTAAATGGAGGGAATTAGAAACTGTTATACTAAGGGAAGTAACACAGACTCAGAAAAACAATCAACATATGTTTTCCCTCATTTGTGGATCCTAACACCAAATCCTTACAAGTATCCTGATGTAACTTCAGGCACCAGGAAAATGGAAAGGAACAAGGGAGGTAAAGGGAATGAAAACCCCTGAGAGAGAATAGTAGGAGAGACAAGTGTTACTAAGAGAAAGAGATAAAATGAGGTATTAAATTAAATGAGAGGGAGAGGGGAGGGTTACACGAGGAACTATGGTGATAAAGAAAAGAAGGGGCTTAAGAGAGGTGGAACCAACCGCAGGAGACTGGTATTATCAAGGGAGAAATGGGGAAAATGAGGACACTTTGAATGGAGAAGGCATGAGAGGAGGAAAAGAGAGAGAGAGAGAGAGAGAGAGGGAGGGAGGAGAGAGAGAGAGAGAGAGAGAGAGAGAGAGAGAGAGAGAGAGAGAGAAAGAGAGAGACCGACCAGAGGGACTCATATTAGCTCAAAACCTAATGACAAGTTTCGTATACAATATCTCTACATGAGTCCACATGCATAGCTGAAGGCTGCATAACAAGAAACAGTGCCAGACAGGAGAAAGCTTCCTTTGAGTTGTTGTCCAAGAGACTCCCAAAATTACACAGGCTATTACCACAGTCCTTGATTGCCTCCTAGAACTTGAAGGTAAGACCCTATTGTTGAAGTTAGGACAGAGTTCAGACATGGAATTTGGAACAATGGAGCTGGAACTGACCTGGAAGCCACTTCTCCTGAAGGCTAGCTCTCATAACTCTGGAGAGCACTGTGCAAGCAGTTAAGAGAGAACAACAATTAATGGCCCAACACCAGCCTCATGATCAAATAACCACATCAATGACTGGCACAGCATACCACACTGGTACAGTGGTGGCACTTTTATCTTGGGGCAATCAATGGCTACCTAATTGGTCTTAAAGCCCACTCCACGGAAGGAAAATCATGTGTGGTATTGTAATCATAGCCAAATACATATGGCTGAAGAGGCCGTAGATCTTAGAGAAATCCCTAAGGCTGTCATATGCCTAGGCTTATGTAAGTTCTTACTAAGTGCAAAATATGCATCCAGTCAAGTGTCCCAGTTATCACTCATCAAAGAAGCTTCTTTTGCACCAGATGGAGACTATTACAGAGGACCACAACTGGCCACACGCAGATATTTTCTGTGTCCATGCGTAAGCAGTATATCTACAATGCAACGTCTACACCCAAGGCTCACACAACACAGAACAAAGGGTAAAGAGGACAGTAATGAATCTCTCAACTCTCATTAAGCTCCTTTCCTGATGCAACAGAGGGCCAGGAACATAAAAGGTCACAAATAGCCAAAGCATGGAGATTAGGAGTCTGCAGAGTGTGAGTCCCACTATATTAAGCGTAACTCACCCAGGGCTCAGGGACCATTGCAGAAGAGGGGATAGAAAGATTGTAAGAGCAAGGGAGGAGGTACATGATCATACAGAAATAGAATCTTACAAGCTCCTGGGACCTTGCTCATCCAGACCCTACAGCAATGATGTTGGCATGCTCCAGACCCATGGAAACTCAGGCAGACAAAAGCTCAGCATGGAAAAATAAAAAAGTAAACTGGATTCAAGTCAGTGATAAGGAAGAACCTCCCTCCACATCTGTCTGGGGTCTCTGGCTTTGATGCCTCTCTGAAGGTAAAGACTGACTTCGTCATGCAACTTCTTTTGCACAAATCTGAACTGGTAGCACACAGATCATTCTGGGAACTCTATTTTGTAGCAGAATGACCAAGTTCACACAGCATAGTCCACCATAACCTAATTCTGTGTAGGTGTAAGTCAGAGATGTTAAGTTCAAACCCAGGAAACTACACGTAGAACCTGCTCAGAGACAAGAAAAAAAAGCACAGGATGATTGGCTGCAGTCCACAGTGCTGATGCCAAGAAATGTGTAAAACCAGGACTGAGGAGAGGAGAATCATCATTTTGCTCCCTTTAAAAAAAAATTTTTTTGAAGCTGTAGGACAATTTTATTAGAATTTAACTTTTACAGACTCAGGTGAAGTGTCTCCCTAACTGTGTTTTCAATATTTATTCATCACAAAATAAGAAAAATCTAAATTATGACTCAGCCAGTCCCCCAAAAAAACTATTCTCGGGGGATGTATTCCCCAAACATCATTAGTCTTTGCTGTCTAGGAAATTCCATGGTTGTTTTTATTATTAAAAAATCATTTAATAGTGAATGTAGAGTTACTAAACCACATTAAGGCCATGCAATACAAAAGACAGCCTAACTTTTTAAAATATATTTTATTTATTTATTTATTTATTTATTTATTTATTTATTTATTTATTTTCTATGTGTATGAGTGTTATGCCTGCATGTATGTAAGTGCACCTGTGTCTTGCAAAGCCTGCAGAGGACAGAAGAGGGCATCAGGTCCTCTGGGACTAGTGTTATAAACAGCTGTTAGCCATCATGTAGGTGCTGGAATTCAAACTCAGGTCTTCTGCAAGAGCAGCCAGTTCCCTTTAGCACTGAGCTATCTCTCTAACTCCAAGACAGCCTAACTCTTACAACTAGCTCTAAGACCAAGAGCAGCCCTAAACTGCTGAGAACCCATGAGCAAGGGCTCTGCTCATTCTTCATTGAAACACTATCTCCAGTACAAAATGGGAAAATAACTCATACCTACCCTTATTGATCAGAGAATCTTGTCTTTTCTGATCGCTAGACCTAGACCAACACACACACACACACACACACACACACACACACACACACACACATTCAATCCTAATCCTAAGCAGGTGTTATAAATTTTTCATTGGTTTCTATAAGAACTGTTTGCAAAGCTTTGATGCTTTAAACATGCATCCACATTCCTACAACTAAGAAATTTTCTTCATATTATTTATTAAACTGTTGTCCTAGTGCTGCCTTTCTGGGTGGATTTCCGTAGATCGTCAGAGAACAGGGGCATCGAGTTGATGAAATTGCCATCATCTATTCTACATCTTAGCCTATAATGTTGCTCAAGGAGGAAACCTCATTGCTGGTTCTTGACACTGTATGCATGAATGGTGATTTTAAGAGATACCTGCAAGGATAGAGCAGTGGTTACAATTTGTGTTTTCATGGTTGAGTCTTAGCAAGTCAACAAAGTCAACAAGGCAAACATCATAATTGCTATGTTCATAGAAGTGGAAATGTGGTCTCTGGGTTTTAGAATAACTTGATGTTCCCAGAGCTCTTTCAGTTCATCCTGTGTGATGGAGCAGAAAGTTTACAACTGATTGCAGCTCCTGGGTCGAAGGCGGATTCCCCAGGTACAATGAGGGTTTGCTCTGCTTCGTCCAGACTTCATGAAACGACAATCTGTGTGAGCAGCATACCTACGGAGGTACTAAAAGTAAGGCTTGGATTTGAAGAACGCCTCTGTCGTTCACTAACTTTGTGGCTATGAGAAAGCTATTCAGTCTATCTAGGTTTTCATAGTGCTTCCAGTTTTTAAAAACTGGAACCGTTCTTGGTTGCAAGGCTGTAGTCATTTCATTACATGATATACATCTCTAGAATGCCCCAAACAATGCCAAGCAAAGAGCTCACAAATGCCATGCTCCATCTATAAATCTTACTTCTTCCTCATTGTGAGGACAGTTCCTCACGAATCCTTCCCTAACCTCTCTTGCTTTCTTCCAGTTTTATCCTATTCAAATCTACTCAGAGCCCTAGATGATTAGCTGTTCCCTTCATTCAACTGAGGATACATTTAGTGAATGAAAACTATTTTTAAGTTACCATACCAAATTTTATATACAAAATCAAGAAGGAAACAGATGTGCTTCCGTTTTCACGGAGCTTACAGTTAGATAAGCAGCAGATCATAGCTCAGTAAACGTGAAGATTGCTGCACAGTTGCAAATGATAATATATGCAGAGAATGCAAAGGCCAGGATGCAATGTATCACTGGGGTAGCTAAAGATAAGCCCTTTGGAGTGACATGAACACCTGAAGTTCTGCAAAGCATGAACACAAAAGTTCTGAAAGAGCTCATCCTGTACAGAAGAGAAATGGTTCTCAGAAGTGGCAGGTACGAACACCCTGACTGAGGGGATAAAACCCTTGAGAAACCAGCACAAATGGAGCCCAATGAGCAAGAACAGTGTGGTGTGAACTGAGCTTGGGGAGGTAGTCACTACCAAACCCCATGGTCATGTCATGCACTTTGCCCCCGCAAGCAAACCATGTAAGAAGATTGAGTACCTACAGTTTATTTAGAGATAGAGGACTAAATGAAGCCAATAAAAGATGTGTTGTTGAGCAGGTCACCTCTGGGGCACCTGCATCTCAAACTCCATGGCAACTCCCAGACACAGTACAGACACAATAGGCACCCAAGAGGCCAGGAAGCTAGGCTCCTTACTTACAAGTCCCTGTGCTCTGATAATTCTCTGGCACTTTCGCCTTGCTCTGTATAGGATCAACACACTTACAGCTAGAAAAACAAAGCCAGGGAACTGGAGAGATAACCCAGTCAGCAAATGGCTTTCCTTGTAAGCAGGATGAACCGATTTTCATCCCCAGGACCCACATACACATGGATAAGCATGAGCATTCACCTCTCTCTGATTCCTTATTGTGAATGCAATGTATTTCCTCATACCTCTGCTGCCATGACTTCCTCATAATGGGCTGCACTCTGGAACTGTGAGCCAAGACAAACCGTTCCTTATTTAAGTTTCTTTGGTCTGGTAGTTTTCCACAGCAATGAGAAAAGTAATACATCATTTCCTCCCTCTGCTCTTTGCTCTTTTCTGTTGCCCAAATCCACCTGCCTCTTGGAGAACTGAGGCTCAAATGGGCGGCATGTTTAGTTTTATTTTTTTTATTACTTTTTAGTAGTTTATTGTTTTTATTTTTATGTGTGAGTGTATTTCCTGAACGTGTGTAACTGAACCCGTATCCTGCAAGGCCTGCCAAGGTCATAAGAGGGCATCAGATTCCCTGGAACTAGAGTTATGGACAAATGTTAGCCACTGTGTGGGAGCTGGGAATCAAACCCAGGTCTTTTGCAAGAGCAGCCATCGCTCTTAACTGCTGAACCATCTGTCCAGCCCCATACAGAATGTTTAGTGTATAAATTTACAGGCTGCAAAAGGCCTAAGCACCAAGATGAAATGGAGCTAGCCTTAGTTTTGTCTTTCTTCATTTGTATTTTTTTCTAATTTCATAGTATGGTTGCTTTATATGGAAAACTGCAAAAGTGTATTAGACAACAGAAAGAAGCCAGCCAGGTATGGTAACACATACCTTTAATTCCAGCACGTAGGAGGCAGAGGCATGCAGATCTCTGTGAGATAGAGATTTTAGCCTAGTCTACATATTGAGATCCAGGGCACCTGGGACTACAGGGAGACTCTGTCTCAAAATAATAAAATAAAAACCAGAAAGAAAAATCGCTTTGAAACTCCTTAGGATTTTGGTTTTATTCCCTAAAGACACATTTAGCTGAACTTTTGAAAAACACTAGTAAAGTGAAATGCTTTCATATTGCATCTGACCTAAAACTCTTCTATAGTTTACCATCCTTTTCTTCTTGCTCTAATATATATGGAAACATTTTAGTGATCAATAGTTTCTGCCTCTGGAATGTAAGCCATCTGTCAATCTTTCCTTCTTCATAGCACAGACTCTGGAAGGAGTCGTCTTCTATTGCTTGATAACAATTACAAAGTTCAGGTCAAGGTCAAAATGACATCGTGGCTGGAGGGGTAGTGCAGCGCACGAACCCAGAACTGGGAAAAATCCAACTAGTAATAGGTGTCCAGATCAGGTAAGAGTTGCCAACAATCTCCTGAGGAGCAGTGACACTGGAAGATGGGGTGTTACACTGGAGAATGGGGTGCTGGCGTCTTGTCACTGCAGTTAACAAGTTCAGCTAACAAAGTCAGCTCTAACCAGTGAGTTTGCAGTCCCGGCTGTGTCTACCAGCCTGAGCCTTGTCCCATTGAGAGCAGATATTCAGAGAGGGAGGAAGGGAGAGAGAGAGAGAGAGAGAGAGAGAGAGAGAGAGAGAGAGAGAGAGAGAGAGAGAGAGAATATATAAATAAAGTTCTTCAACTTGGCAGCTGTTGAGATTCTCATCTTACCTCACTCCATTGGAACTAGCATTAGGATGCCTGAACAGGAACTCGAGGAAAGTTGTTGATGTGCCACGGTTCCTTCCACTAAGAGTTTCAGCAGGCCGAACCAGGCTGTTGAGAAATGGAAGTCTGGGCTTATCAGCGATATACCGTGAAGCACAATAGATTACATCACTTGGCACAGATTCCTAGCTGTCATTCTGCGTCCTTCCTGCTAGCAATAAAGAAGGAATAGGAAGAAGAAGAGGGAGGCAAAAGAAGAGAAGGAAAGAGTACAAAAGGGCAGAAAAACTAAGACCCAAGCCACTCCAGAAAAAGCTACATATATATGTAATATAAGATTAATAGCAAACATTTATATGGCACTTGTGTACCTGGTGCCATAATTGAGGTTCTTTTACATTTATTTATTTATTTGCATGCCACATCATGTGTGTGGAGGTCAGATGACAAATTACAGGGGTCAGTTCTCTCCTTTAACCTTTTAGGTCCCAGGGATCACACTCATGTCATTAGACTTGGTGGCAAGTGCCTTAACTGAGTCCTTTTTTTTTTTTTTGGTGTGTTTCAGACAGGGTCTCCCTGTAGTCCCAGCTGGCCTAGAACTTGCTGTATAGACTAGGCTGGCTTTGACTCACAGAGATCCACCCACCTCTACTCCTGAGTGAGTGCTGGGATCAAAGGCGTGTGCCACCACATCCATCTTGAATTAATCATTTTTTCTTTGTTTTGTTTTGTGACAGGGTCTCCCATAAATAGAGCTGGTTTTGAACTTGCTATCCAGCCAAGAATGACCTGGAATTTCTAATCCTCCTGCCTCTACCACCAGAGTGCCTGGATTACAAACAAATCCATCTCCTCAGTGATCTTTTTTAAACCACCACCTTTGTTATCTCCATATAGAAGGCTTAGGCTTGGGTTTAGTCGTGTCCTGATTACTAAAAGTAAAATTTAAAGGCATATACGATCTTTTGTCAGTTTACTTAAAAAACTCAAACTTATCCTCCACTAAGTTGCAAAAATTGCTGGACTCCCGGTCTCATATCACTCTAAGCTCACAATAGAGCCCCTGGCGGCCTTCCTCTGCGTTTTCCACTTTGGCTACACAAACAGGGCTTAGGTCTGTCTCTTCTTTCCTTCATTAAAACAGAAGGTATCTATCTAACCTCCCTCTGAGAGTTGGATCCACCCTCTAAGGCCTTCAAGGTCCTCTGGGATTTCCCATAATGCAGTTGCTTTTTTATTTGAGTTATATCTATGTGTCATAAATGCTGACTGCTGAAAGACTTTGATGCTATTAGGACCAGCTTTGTCATTCTACGAAAACATGCCCTAATTTTAATATTTATGTCTTTTATTTCTATGAGCTGAACCTTTTCTTACCTCTGCTCCAGCTCTTAACAACGATGAACCCCTTCTAACCCTCTCAAAAGAGGCTGTAGGCTCTAGGTTGAGCCCTCATCTTCCCTAGAAAGGCAAGCAGTCACTGCCAATTGCCATCCTCTGCCCTGTGCGTCCACATGGTACGGCTTGCTCTGCCCAGGCAAGACCTGCCCACCGCCACGTTCTGTCCCTCTATCCACCTCGCTCAGCCCACTCTTCCCCTGTGAAGTTTCTACAAGTCACCGTTTCCACATCTTCAAAGTTCTCTGTGGTTTCTACAGTCAGCTGTGTTTCCCAGAGGCTTCCTGACTCAGAAGAGCGGCTGCCCCTCTGTACATCCCCACGGCCCGCCTCAGAAATGCCAGTTATCCTTGTTGCTGCTGATAACCTGATGTTCTTGCCTTTCCCATTGACTCCAGAGACCATCCAGAACTTCATCATCTTTCACTCCGATCCACAGAATATATGCTTAGCTCAGTGAAGACCTGCTGACTCCTTTTCGACCTGGATGGGAATGGAATGGAATTCTTCTGCTTGCTCCTTCAAATGCCATAACATTGTTTTCCTTGAATTGCTTTTTTACTTAATTTGTTTGTTTAGTTGGTTGGTTGATTTGGGGTTTTATTTCCTTGTTTGTCTTGTAACAGGATCTCACTCTGTAGCTCAGACTGGTCTAATTTAACATGTAGCACAGACTGGCTTCAAACTCACAGTGATCCTCATTTATGTATGTGTGTGTACATGTGTCTGTTCAGGTTCATGTGTGTGCATGTGTGCTCCTGTACTTAAGTGTGCATGTGATTGTAGCTGCTCATGGAGGTCAGAAGACAACCTCAGAGATTAGTTCTCAGGAGTCATGAGTTAGTTTTTCTTTTGAAACAAAGTCTCTCCCTGGCTGGAACCCTCCTAGTAGGTTAGACTGACTGGCCAGTAAACCCAAGAGAGCCACCTGTCTCTGCCTCCCCAGTGCAGGGATTACAGGTACACACCACACAATATGGCTTTTTTATGCTGAACTCACCAGCAACTCTGCAGCTGACCCACATGGCCTAGAGACCCAGGTAGGCTGCCGGTGCCTCCTAATGCCATCACACCAAAGCTTCACTGCCTCTGCTTGACAGGGACTATCACCTCCTCCTGGCCCTATTTTCTCCCTTGGGGATTCACCACCTCCCAGTCTAATTCCACCTGGGATTCTTCTAACCACCTGGAGACTCTGGCCCCACCCTCCCTTCAAGGCTCACCAGAACCCTGTCAGCTACCTGCCTGGGACCCTCCACTTCTTCCACTCAGCCTTGAGACCCAGCCAGGATCAGTCTGTGGTACCAAGGGAAACCTGCTCTCAGCTCCATGACCAAGGCATTGCAGGCACTAGACTGCAGCTGGCAAGCAAAAGACCTAGGATAGAGGCTGTAGCCAAAAGTACCAGACCAACAGAAGAAATCAAGACCCCAAACCTGCTATGAGTTATCCTCCTCTTGAACATTATAAATACCTCTGAGGAAAGATGACTTGAACAAAAGGAAAAAAACAAACCTAAAACAATAAACTAACTCCAGATGCACAAATCCCAATTCAGAAAGAAAAACAAAAAATACAAATCCCATAGTAATGGCCGCTAATAAAAATGATCTGCAAGAACACCCAGACAAAGAATTCAAAAGTGTTGTAGCTGTGATCAAAAAATTCAGAGGACAACGACAAAGAGATGAGCTAAATGAGGAAGTCAATCCAAGTACTATAAACAGAGATCAAAGTGCTGAAGAAAAACCAAACAGAAATGATGCTGGAAATGAAAAGTTCAATAAGCCAGTGAAAAACTTCAGTGGAAAGCCTCACTAACAGAATGGATCATGTTGAACCGAGGATCAGAGATGAAAGACAAAGTAGAGGAAATGAGAATTTAAAAGAATGAATGGGACACAGAAGAATCTGGGAACACCAAAAGAGCTAAGCTTTGCATTATAGACATGGAAGGAGAAGAAAAACCCAGTGAAGGCACAGAAAATATCTTCAGTAAAATCACAGAAGAAGTTTCTCATACCTAAAGAAAGGGATGCCCATTCAGGAACAAGAGGCCCACAGAACACCGAATAGACAAGACCAGAGAAGAAATTCTCCATGAAATGTCATAGTTAAAACATTAAAAACGTAGACTAAATTGGGAATATTGAAAGCTGCAAGAGAGAACAGTCAAGTCACTTCTAAAGGCAAACGCATTAGAATAATACTGATGTCAGAAACCATTAAGACAAGAAGAGCCTGGAAATATGTTACAAGTCCCGAAAAACCACAACTGTCAACCTACATCCTCATACCTAGCAAGACTATTAAAATTGAAGGAGAAATAAAAACTTTCCATCATAAAAATAAATTAAATAAATTTGTACCATTAAGCCAGCTCTACAGAGAACACTAAAAGGAATACTTCAGGCTGTACAGAAGGATAAAAGCACTCAAGTGGTCACGGGGAACAGATAAACCATGCTAGGAGAGGTAATCAAAAGTGACCTGAGAAAACACCACAAAATCAACAAACAAAATTATGTAATTTGCAGGCAAATTTGTAGAACTGGAAACAATCAGCCTTAGTGAGGTAACCCAGACCCAGAAAGACAAATGTCATATGTTCGTCTCTCATATGAAGATGCTAGCTTTGAATCTTTAGGTAAGTGGGTTTCACCTGTAAAATTTGTAGATGTCAAGAAACTAGTTAGGAGCTAGGCCCCCAGGCGGGCAGGGTAGAAAAGGGAGGGTGGGAATCACTAACTCTAAAGGTCTTTTGAAAAAGCATTATGGAAACCTGTTACTATAAAAACTTCTTAAATATATATACATATACAATATGACAAGAGTGTAAATGGAGTAGCTATCTGATTTTGACATCACAGACTAGCAAATAAAAAGCCCAGTGCTGGGAATGAACTCCTTCTTTAGGAGTTGTTGACCAGGGGCATTCCATAGACCCTCAAACAATACTGGCTATTATCATTGTTCTTGCTTACCCTCCAGAACTTGATGGTAGGATCCTATTGCTAAAGATACTACATATATGAGCCATAAAACAAACATGGAAAAATCAAGTTGGTACTAACCTGAAATCTTCATCCCTGCTGGCTAGCTTTCAGAGTGATGGAAGCTGCTACTCATGCTACCAGGAAAGAAGTCATCAAACTTACCAAGCTCTGAACCCTTCAAGCTAAAATAACCACGGACCTGCCAAGATATGCCCACTGGTAAAATAATGGCACAAATGTTACAGGAGTAACCAACCACTTTCTGATTGAATAAAAAATTCCACTTCACAAGATGGAACCCATATCTGGCACTGTGATCAGGGCCAAGAAACCATGGTTAGATGACACATCACAGGCTGTAGGGAGATTCTAACTACTATTATCCTGCTGATTGGGCATAATGTTAAACCAACTTCTAATGACTTTTTATATCCATACTTTAGTGCATCTCTCAACTCTAACCAGAGAAGCTTTTTATAGAAGATGATGATCAGCAGAGATACCCACAACTGGTTATCATGGAGAAAATAAGAGACTAGAAAGTGTTTGGCCCTAAATGGGACAACTATATCATCACACCCTGTCTTCTGAAGGCTAAGAGAGCATTGTGGAAGGTAGGCAGAACTCTAAGAGTCAGAGATGATAGATGAATACAAGGAAACCTTGCTGTCTGCATACCAAAGAGTAACTGAACATATGAACCTATAGCACTTATGATAGCATGGACTAGACATGTAAAAGTCCAAGCCACACAAAACCCAGCATGGAGAGGTGAGGTGGGCAAGAAGCCCTAGCCCTTGCTGAGGAACTATTGCCTCTGGGAGAGGGAGAATCAATTTTCTTTGAGGGTACGATGCTGTGTAAGCTGACCAGGATTTGGGGTATGAACTCATACTCATTTAAGTTAAAGAGGCACCTAACCTTTGTTAGTTTATACAAGTTATCAAAATCCATGACACTGCACTCCAACAATGAGACCAAAATTGATTCAGAGCTTATGAGGAAAAAACAAAACAGGACTTTCTCAGAGTAGCTCTAGGTCCAGAGCATAGTCTCCTGTCTGCCTCCTCAGCCATAATTTGTGGTTTCCTTTTCCTCTCCTTCATGTTTCTGATAAGCATTGAGTTAATCATACCTCAACTATGTTCCTGCACCAAACATCAGTAGGATAATTATGATACTTACTTCTCCAAGATACCTTTTCTTTTTCTCTGTCCTACGAACTCTAGCTATAACATGCTAGAAATACTTTATAAACAAGAATGTCATGTGAACAGCAATATGTGAGATATATAACTTTGCTTGTTGGTCCTAAAGTACTTTATCACCCATTGTATTTCAGTTATTCTCATCATGTGCATGGATTGTCAAAACTACCCATTGACATTCTCACTGAGGTATCACCACGGTCTTCCTACAGATTGGTTAAGAGGGTGACATTGCTTTCTTTGCTGCACTGGTATTGTTATGGGGAGGTATCAGGAAATCTTCACCTTCCCTTGTCATTAAATGAAAGTCAATACATCTCAACAAACATTTGATCCCATCTTACCCACTAGGCTCTCTGCCATGTGCAAATCCAGGAAGCTATTGAGTGATCTAATCATAATGCCACTGCTTCCTGCTCTAATCTGACACTTCCCTGGCTGGTGACAATACCCCACAACCGGCTGGCAGGATGAGGGAATGATCTATGGGAGCCTGCTGTCTTTCAGTCCCACATGTGCTCTGTGGCCACAGTTTAAAATAAACACACTTCTTCCCTCTCCTTGTCCCAGGAGGTGTGCGCTATATTTCCAAATCTACTTGCAATAGCAAAAGGAGGTCACTTGACTTCCCTTGGTTGGACTCTGACTCCTGAAGCATGACTTAGTTCAGGCATGTTCTGATCAGGAATGGTTCTCCTGGCATTCGCCTATGCCTTAAGAAGGAGCCTCCAGGAATTCAGACTCCTTCCCCCAGGCTCATATTCTTCTCTGTCATCAGATTCTGGGAGTTATTTGGCTTCCTACTCTCCTCAAATCAATGAGTCTTAGGTCCCATTCTGTATATCCACAGTACTATCACTGTCTGTAACTGCTTTCCAATAATCCTGGTGAAATGAGTTTCTCACACAAGGAAAACTAACTTCTCCATGTATGTCCCAGGGACCATTCACACTTAGTAGAGTCATTTTGTCTTCTCTACTTAACACCTTTGAGCATCTTTTCCCCAATCTCTGTGGCCATTGTGAGACTGCATCTTCCTGGGCTGCTTCCTAGTTCCCTGAAGTCTTTTCCTATTCCCAGTACTGATTCTGGCTTCGGCTCTTTCTCTGTCTACACTATCTTTACTTGCTTATCCATTCACTATGTGTTGGTTTGAGTCCCCTACGAAGAGGAATCGGTGCCTACCTGGTTTCAGTCCACATCCAGGATCACAGCAATGGACAGAGCAATAAGGATGCTTCTGGGAAGGAGAGGCGTCCTGGTGGGAGGAGTCAGAACACAAGCACACACACACACACACACACACACACACACACACACAAACTAAAATCAGATAATTTGGGATAATGAAGGAAGATATGGAAACCAGGAACAGAGAAATGAGGAAGAGGAGCCTAAGGTGAGAAAGGTGGGCAGGAGCCAGTTTAGAAGAGTGATCAGGGAATGCCACTCCAGAGAGCATTTGTGCCAAGACATGAGAAACCAGTCAAAGAAGGGAGAGCACTTCAGGATGAGCGCAGTTCAAGTGCAAAGACTTCAATAATAATGAGGGAGGCATGATGAGCTTGGGGCTCTTTTTGAAAAATGGTGTGTAGCTGGAACACTGTGGACAAGACAGAGAGTTGTTAACATGTGAAGGGAAAGACACGGCTGTGGGTCAATTTGCTAAGCCTTGAAGAGGATTCTAGATTGTATTTTAGGACAGTGAGGTGGGACTGGAGAGTTGGCTCAGTGGTTAAGGGCACTGGCTGCTCTTGCAGAGGACCCAGGTTTGGTTCCCAGCACCCATGTAGTGGCTAACAATTGTCTATAACTCCAGTTCCAGGAGAATCCGACACCCTCTTCTGACCTCAGAGGGCATTGCAGGACATGGGTGCACCTATATACATGTAGGCAATGCACTTCATACACATAAAATAATAAATAAAATATGTTTTTTAAAAAGGACAGTAAGATGACATAAGAGAGCTTTGAGCAAGACAGGCACAGTCATGTATCTATAGGCTCTAAATGCTGAGCATGCATGGGTTTCTATCTTTTAAAAAATTACATTTTATTTGCTTATTGTATGTGTGCTTATGTATGTGGGTGTGCTCATGCCAAACCAAGAGTATAGAGGTCTAACTTACACCAAAGGACAACTGGGTACAAATACTTGACAGGATAGGACTTAGCATGTATGGTGGGATGCATAAGGTCCGGTGGGGGTGGGGATGTGTTGGGACATGAATGGGGAGGAGGGTCTATATTTGATTAAGAACTATTTTACAAAATGTTCAAAAGCTCAATTAAAAAACTGAAATTTAAAAACATTTAAAAATTTAAAATTAAAAATGTAGAGGTCAAAGGACAACTTGTAGGAGTCAGTTCTTTCCTCCCACCCTGTGAGTTCTAGGGATTGAACTCGGGTCACCAGCCTTAGCAGCACTCACCTTTACCCACTAAGCCATATTGCTGACTCAAACTTTTTTTACTGCTCTCTAAATAATATACTGTAACAGCTGTTTACTTGCATTGCTTTAGTTTTGTAACATAACTGATCATTGAAAATGTAAGGAAGGATATGCAGAGGTTATACCCAAATTTGATTTCATTTTATATAAGGAACTGTGGTCACCAGGAACAATTTTATATGATATGCAGAAAACAGACTTCTATGTCAATTGTTTGGAAAATAGATTGGCTTCACCTCAAATGGTTTATTGGACTGTTGTTTTTATCAGTGTAACAAATTCCTGGCCTAAGCAACCTAAGAGAGAAAAATGTTTGTCTTGGCTCATGATTTCATGAGTGTCACATCACTGTAGTAGGAGGATGTAGTGGAACAGAGCTCACCCTGTGATGGCCGGAGGGAGGGAGGGAGGGAGGGAGAGAGAGAATATCAGCCCTGGCAGACTTTCTGTTTTTCCTCTTGCAGTCGATCCAACTGCTAAGCTGTGGGACAGTGCATCCCATATTCAGGGTGAGATTGTCCTCTTTAGTTAACCCTCTTGTAAAAAAAAACCCTCACAGACATAGCCAAGGCTGTGTTTTACTGATCTCCTAGATGTTTATCAATCCAAACACACTAATAATGAAGGTTAATCATCATACATGACTTCACCCATCACATGTAGGATGCAGGATGATTATTAAATGGAAAAGGTCAAGCTGGTCTCACCAAGAAAGAATGGAGCAAAACTGGCAGCAGAGCGGAAGGGTAACTTAACTGTTTTCAATTAGTTAAAAACTCTCAAAACAAGACCAGCTATATGTGACACAGAGAACGTAAGGTACTTGCAAACATGGCAGGAAGTTCCTGGCAAAAATCAAAGAGAATAGCAGAAGAACAAAGACCACATGCTCTTATTTTCAGCAGAGGAGACATAGAAAGCGGCTCATGAGAACTGGAGGCAAGCACATTTTCCAAAACCTCAAAAATTCTCTTGGTGACACTTAAAATTGGACTGCTGAATAATTATAAAAGGGCCTGTGAAATGGCTCAACAGACAAAGGCACTTGCTGCTAAGCCTGACTACCTGAGTTCTATGCCCTGAATTCACATGGTGGAAGGAGAGAACCAACTCCCACAAGTTGTCCTCTGACCTCCACACACACGTGTTCACATAATGCACACATACACACATATACATACAAAAATAAATTGTAGTAAAAATGTAAATGTGAAGCAATGATCTTATTTTTCTTATGAATCTAATTATGCTTATATTTGTCTTTTATTTTGAATTTTCAAAATGTATCATGCTATGCATATGCAAAGAGGAATACATGTTTGGGTATTTATTTATGACTGAACAACTCTCCTAAAAACAGTTAAGTTAGAGTGAAGTCTTAGGAGAATGTCAAAGGATCTGCTTTTTGTTTTGTTTTTATCTTTTCATTTGATTTTTAAAAAAAGCTATATGCAGATCAAGTGATTTTTTCAAGCCTACAGATGAAATCAAACCTAATCAAGGAGATTATATATATATATATATATATATATATATATATATATAATGACAGAACTGAAGTTCAATAAAACTATTAGGAGAATGTGATGGCTGAAAATAACAAAATTTAATAATCGTAAGTGCAAAATTTCATAATAAAATTTCCCAAATTCCTTGCACAACTACAAAATGAGTCTACAACAAGTCAAGTGAAAATACTTCAGATTTTAATTGAACATAAGCATGTTATGACAGGGTTACTGTTCAAATTTATTTGAATAAATTTGCCGTCCTAAGCAAGTACATTTTGATTCCACACAGACAGCATCAGGGCCTACTCTTAATGTCACTGGAGAATCATGCTGATGGAGTTCAACTTCCTCTTGAGAAAGTGACCTGGTGGCCATAGGTTGGAAATGATTAGAAAATATTGTACAGTACATCTTAGTCTCAAACAAAAATAATTGTAATGGGGCATTAGAAGAAACGACGTCTTTAATAAGAAAATAGTATTAAGAGCACTTACAGGAGTTTGGGGAGGAAAGTATACAGAAATCAAATGAGTCTAGCAACAACTTGTGAAGTTGTTGTCAGGAGAAGGGCCAAGCACACCTATCAGGCCTTTTCCTGGGCGGATTCATGAATTGGAAAAGACGATGCTTAAGCACACTTCGAGGATCTCAAGGGCAGGTCCTCAACACAAGATGGCGTTTATAACCCATGGCTGTCTGCCGGAGAAAACCTCACTGGAGACCTTCTGAGGCCCTGTGACATCTTAGCAGGAAGTATTTCCTGCGAACAGTTCGGTTACAGTCAGCTGTTACTCTGCGTTCCCAGTTGGAATATCAGTGTTAAGCTCCCCCTTTCAGCTTGGGTGGGGGGCAGGGAGCGGGCGGGGCTGGAGCCCTTCTCTACCAATCTTTCGCTATTTATGTTTCCCTTCGGTTCCAGGCATTCCTAATCCGTTAGATCAACTGGAGTTTATAACTGAGTGTAAAGGTTCAGATTTCCCTTCCAGAAATAGGACGGAGATGCTCTCGCAACTGCTAGGACTAGGGAGTGGCTAAGAGAACTTGGGAAGCGGAAAATCATCCTTCTGTGTCTTCTTCCTAATGCTCCCCTTAAACTGACTTTCGGATCGCGGCTGAACGGAGAGCTGAATGTGGGAACAGGTGCGCCACACCCTACGCCACATAGACAGACTCGTCTTAAGCACGGATTGTCATGCCGCGTCCCTAGTGTTGGGAACCCTTTAATCAAGGCTAAACAGAGGCTGGACAGGGAGGACTGGCGGGGAAGAGGTAGGGGTTCGGCGCGGGGCTGGGGGGACACATAAAAGCCAGGAGGCAGTCAAGTATTGTCAATATGATAGATGACATCATTGCTTCTGAGAGATATATCCCTCCCTTTCCTGGAGCTGGAGGCAAACATGTTTGTGCATGAGTAGCGTTGCCCACAGGGGGTGAATTGGTGGGAGGGCCGTTTGCCCCAGTTCTGGAGAAATGTCGAGACGTGAGAAGACCCGGGGAGAGACAACCAGTCAGCCAAGAAGCCCGCACTGTTGCATTGGAAGTGTTTGCGCTGCGCCGGGCTCCGCCCCCTCTCCGCGACGTGCCAGGCCCTGGGAGGGGCACGCCGGATCGGGGTGGGAAGTGTGTGCCCAAGTGGGAGGGTCCGTGGTGGCGGAGAGCCGCCTGCGCATGTCAAGGCAGGCGGCACACCAGGTAGGGGGCGGCCCTGGAGAGGGGCGGCTCGATCACCCACCACCGAGCAGCGGAGCCCGCAAGATTCAGAGGTGTGCTCCGGGGAAGGGGATTCCCTCTCCACCCCGCCTCCACCTTGCAGATCGGAGATCGCCAGCCTAGCAGAGCTCCTGCCTAGTCTCCCCATCCCCGGGGACCTCTCGGGAGCCCGTGTGCACAGGACTGGGGTGGAAGAGATTCTGTGGCCCAGACGGGCGAGTCCGGTGACTTCGGGAGTGGGGACACGCCCAGCTGGAGAAGTCTGTGTGTAGGAGGAAGGCCGAGCTCTTGTGGATCCTAGTCGGACTGTCCCTGTCCCTAGGGGAGGAGAGAGGTGAATCGACAGTGACTCCTTCCACAGCGGAGCATCCTCAGGCGGGCCGCGCGCCTCCTTTCCCAGCACACCTTGCCCTGGGTGTGAACGTGACTGTCAGGGGAGGTACTGGAATTCCAAGTTCCCGGGTGGGCGGGGAGGCTGCTGTCCGTGGTGCTGAGCCGATCCACACCACCCGCTCCAGGAGAGCGTGTGGAGCTGCTGATTCTCTCCCCGGCGTTGGAGAGGTCTGCTGGGGTGGCCTCCAGCTGACACCCACAGCCAGCTCGCAAAGCTCGCAGACCCTCCCTGGCAGGACGTTTGACCTTTTCTTTTTTTTTTTTTTTCATTCAGAAAGTCGCCCCCTTGGGGGTAGTTCATCCCTAAGGGTTTCCTCGAAAGAATCAGAGGGTGCAGTCATTGACAGAGAATCTCTGTTCAGCCCCGAAAGTCACCCACCAGGGGAAAAAAATGCCTGCCTTCAACAGATCGCTTCCCCTTGCTTCTCTCTTGCTTATTTACTGGGGTAAGTACAGCATCCCGTCATGAGAGATGCAGATAACGGGGCGGGGGGGGGGGCATGCTAACAATAATAACACTTATTGATGACAAGAAGGCGCTCTGCTTGGCTTCTCTCTGTGCATGTCTGCCAGACATGGAGATCCACATACCTTCCGGGAGAGCTGGATTTTGAGGTTGCAAAGGCGAGGCGCCTATCCACTGCCCTGTGGCTTGATTTTTCCACAGCCCTCTTTGGTGCGTCTAGCCCTGCTCCTTTCCTGAGCATTCCTAAACTGGGTTTTGTTTTGTTTTGAAATCTCACTTTTCCCTTTGCTGAAAGGGAATATAGTCACATTCATTATTTTGAAGCGTAGCTTGCAGTTAGAGTGCATTTCTCAGTGAGGCATCATTTCTGGACAACCCAGGGAGCTTTCAGATTCATTTCTCTATTTTCTAAAAGGGCACAAAAGCTGGATGCATGAATTGTGAGAGTGGAAATACTTTACTTTACCCATTTGCCTAATGTTAACAAGGAATGGGAAGATTACAGGCTCCTGCCATTTGCTGGTATTCACTGACAGACAGCTGGGAAGTACATTTACTTTGCATGAACATGTGGGGCTAAGGCGCTTTGGTGTTTGGTGAGGTGCACCCACTCCAGCCTTGGTTGTCAGCTTCAAGAGACTGAGATGACATTGACCCTCCAAATAAGGGACTTGTGACAGTAAAGCTAGGCAGGACAGCTTCAGGTTTAGCTTAGAGTGGGGTTCATAAATGTGAGTGGACCAAGGGAATTGAGTATCTATATGGAACTATCTGAATATGTGATAGAGACAATGTTTTACTGTGAGTTAATGCATGTCTTAGTTCATGAGTGTGTGCACTAGCATGCACCTGAACATGTTAGTATGGATGGAGATCTGATTGGACTGATGAAACACAGTAGTGTGTGTGTGTGTGTGTGTGTGTGTGTGTCTTTATGTCTCTAACTAGGCCCTCAGATCAAATGTAGAAATATAGGTGCTCTTCAGCTGATGGACTGCTTTGTATGGGCTTGGCTCTTTCCTCCAAGCTAAAATCAGTTTTTAAAAACGGTAATGATTGTGCTCACCTCCCTTCCAGAAAGTAGGGGTGTGAGATCATGATCCAGGGCTGGGCATGGCATGCGCTCTGCCTGTGCAGTGGTAGACATGTTCATAAGAACTGCCTCTTTGCTTTAGGGTCACTTTGTCAGGCCTCATGCAATAACTGTAGCTGCATATGTTATCTGGATTGTTCCTGTGACCAGAGGAAGAGTCCAGTTTCCTGTTGAACCAAATGCCTAAGACTAGACTAGGGAGGGAAAGGGAGAAAAATAATGCCAGCCCTGAGGGCAGACTCACTGCAACCCATCCCCGGTAGACTTTACCGAACTTGGAGGTGAAGGCAACATAATAGGCTGCCAGTGAGCTCACCTGAATTCCAGACTGTTATTTGCCTCAGGGAAATGCTAGGATGCGAAGCTTAGGAGAGGTTAGCCTGGCAGCCTAAGTGAGACTCAAGTTATACAGAAAAGTTAGTGAGCCCTGCAGGGAACTTTTTTGTTTCCAAACTCTTAAGTTTCTAAATTCCAGTGGAGGGGTGGAGGGAGCAGAGACTGCAATTTTAGAATTTTTTTTGGCTGTGACTCTGGTCTGAGTTTCAGTTCCACTTCATTTTTACAAGGTAGCATCTTCAGAGCACGTGGTCAGTGAAGACTCGAAGACTCTCGATGTTAGCACAGGTGATATTTAAACTCACAACTGAATGAGAAGCAAATGCTTACATAATATTATTAGAATTGGTAAAAGGCTCATCCTTCCCATCCCCTCAAAAA
This sequence comes from Eospalax fontanierii, assembly GCA_035773235.1. Taxonomy (NCBI): domain Eukaryota; kingdom Metazoa; phylum Chordata; class Mammalia; order Rodentia; family Spalacidae; genus Eospalax; species Eospalax fontanierii. The sequence goes on along the minus strand of CM069539.1, from coordinate 26,945,065 downwards.
TGTTTGAGACAACTAACTATGCATATCACACCCATCCTTGTTCATTCTGTTTCTTTTGAACTTGAACATTGGCTCACGAAAAGGGTTTCAGAATGCCTAGATAGTTTAGTGTAAGAGAAAGCCTCACACACACAAATGCAATGTTAGTTGCTTATAATTCTAATACCCATTATGTCTTTTGGTCATCACATCATGGGAAGTGGTGGGAGAGTATTATTTCCAGTTTAGGCTTGAGAATGTGAGCTCATAGAAGTGAAAGGAATTGCTAGAGAGCAGATGTCTTCTGACTTCACTTTTCCAGTATCTCCTGTAGACACGTGATACTATGTGTAATTGCCAGGTGGCCACCGGTCCTTGGATCTCTCCTCTGAGTTCCCTCCTTCCCCAATACCATCATCTTTCCTAGGCTGCGTCCATTATTTATCTCCCAGTGCCTTCTCTACTTTTGCTCTCTGGGGCCTGTTGTGTTATAGTTTTCCTCTTCCCCTAGCAGTTCTTCTTGGATCTCATTCCTCCAAAGTCCTGCTAAATAACTGTCTAGTCTGATAGACCAAATCATTTCAGAATGTTAACTAAAAATAACTTCGTCATGATCCCCTTTTTGGACATTATTTACATTCTAATTGCAACCTTCATTATCTTCCTGGAGAAGAGAAACATTCTAGGGCAAGCTCAGGAGGGGCAATTTGATGAGGGCCAAGGAGAATATTCTTGAGGGAGCAGAGAAGTCGGTTCTTTTTGGTTAAAGATTATCGTCCTTGATCTGTCATACTTTTCTCGCGCGCATGTCTTTATTAGGACTATAGAAATTGAGGATTTCCAAGATTAGTGATGTAGGAAACATTATCTGGGGAGTTTGTGATAGAACAGATGTCCTGTTTCAGAGGCAAGCAAACAAGATGGGAGAACTTTATGGCCATTTAACAATGTGCTGTCCAGAACTGCAGGAGCAGAGTTCTCTTGCCTTGAGAGTGGACTCTGGTTAGAAGGTTCGAAGTGGGTTTGCTCTCTGATGACATTTTGGTAAGGGCAGTAGTCCCACCCCACATCCCACCACTTCATATCCACTAAATCTGTGGAGTCTGATTTCCCTCCCTCCCTTCAACTGAACAGCTGTGTTCCTATCTCTGCCACCAAGTCTCCCTGTTCAGTAGGGCGTAGCTCCCTCGTCTACTCAACAATGTAAGCCAGCTCTGCTGTCAACTTCGCCCAAGCAAAATCACCTACCAGTATCATCACTGTACCAGTTTCTTAAAAATTTTATTCCTCGTTTCTATTAGTACTTTGATCATATTCACTTCCTCCCCCAGTTCCTCCAAGCTCCTCCTCACTTCCTCACTCACCCAATTTTGTATCCTCATTTTTTTATACCCATTGAGTCCAATTTGTGCTGCCCGATATTCTCAGGTGTTAGGTCCATCCACTGGAGCAACGAGGCTTTACTGCCAAGTTCTGGGGGTTAACCAAGAGCAGTGGCAAAATCCTGTGATGTTTGGGGGTCTGTGGGACCTCACGAGTCAGCAACTCCAAAAGGGGTAACCCTTTCCTGACACTGGGCTTCTTATTTGTCAGCTTGTGATTTATTTTTATTTATGTGTATGTGTGTATGTGCATATGTGTGGAGAGTTGTCAGTGGAGGCCAGAAGAGGGCATCAGATCCCCTGGAACTGGAGTTACAGGTGGTTGTGAACCACCTCACATGGGTGCTGGAAACTGAACTCAGGTTCTCTGCGAGGACAGCAAGCACTGTTAGTTAACTCCTAAGCCATCTTTTTAGCTATCTGAATTTTAAATTTACATTTATTTATTTTGTGTATTTATGGGGGGCACACACATGCCATTGTGCACATGTGGAACTCAGCAGACAACTTGCAGGAGGTGATTTTCTCCTTCTCCCATGTGGGTTTCAGGAACTGAATTCGGATCATTAGGCTTGGGTATAAGCACCTTTATCCAGTGAGCCATCTCACTGGTCTCTTAATCATTATTTTTGCTTCCACCTTTGTGCCCCCAACATCTGCTAATTGATTCTCAAACCAGAGTGCTGGTCATGTAACTTAGAAATCAAATCAGTCCTCTACTCAGAACCTTCCAGGGTTCACTCTATGCAAAAACTAAAATTCTAACCATGGCCTATAACACCGGCCATAATGGGCCTCTGGCCTGCTCACCCATCTCATCTCTCCAGTCCCACTGTTTGCTGGTTTCGCACACTGGGCTTTGTTGTCTCTCGAGCATGACAAGAACACTCCTTTGAACACTTGAGTGGCTATTGTCTCCTACTTGTCCTGCTTCACACAGGCATTCATGTAGCCTGCTTCTCTTCTTTGACTCAGTGGCTATCTAGTGTCCCCTTCTTAGTGAGGCCACCTCCAGCGGCCCTGTGAATTTGTTCTCTCTTCCTCCCTCCCTCTCTACCGCTCCTCTATGTCCCATCCCTACCTTCTCTGTTGCCTATTTTCTCCCAGTCCTCACCTCCACTAGAACTCAGACTCCATGAGAGCCGAGATGATTTTGCTTAGTTCTTGGTACCTAGAACTGTGCTGGGTACAGAGTAAGAACAAAATACATTTGCCAGATAAGTGAAAGATAAAGAACATTAATGACATTTATCTGAAGCTCATACATATAAATTAATCCATTGAATTCTCCTGACCTAGCCACTAGGTGTTATTAACATTTTATTGAATAAACAGAATCTCGGAGAAGCAGCTAGTCAAATACTGTCCTTCAGGTGCCAATTGCCATCCTACCTGTGTAGGTATAACTGCATTCCTTAGGACGTCTCCATTCACGCCTCTGCAGTCACCTTCTGAACTAATTTAATTTTACTACCTCTCATTAAATATGGAGGGCACTGAGGGGCCTGGCTACATGGAGTTCGTGCTGTATCTTTTCTCCCTCTCTGTCCAAACTCTTACACAACTCTAGTTCCCTACTGTTCAGCAAGCTCATCACAAGCTGAAAGTGTTTCTGATCATTTCCCCTAGATGTTGACCCTCTTCCGTTGAAGTGGTGAGACCAACCTGATATAGATTGTCAGATAAGTCTAGCTCAGTTTCCTTGAGGGTTTAAAAACCAATTAATTTTTTCTCTTGAATATTTAATTTTAGTTCCAATAGGTTACAAATTCCAAGTTTTAAAATGAAATTTGTTAACTTCTAAGTCTTGCAGGCAAAACAGTAGATTTGACTCAGTTACTACATGTCAGTCTTACTTTAAGCTCTAAGTTCTTCTCAGATGAGTAGGCTCAGATGAGTAGGTCATTTGGAGCAGACTAATTTTTAAATGTCAGCGTGTATTATTTCATCTTGGTGAGTCTATATTTATCATTAATTCATGAGAAGGGGCATTGAGGAGCCTTCAAAGATCTGATACAAGAATAACTGGTGGTTGCTTTACTTTTGAATTTTGCAATTATACAATCTCTTGCCAAATAGGTTTTTATATTTATGAACAGCTTCAACATCAGAAAATATTGTTATTTTGATTTTTAAGTTTTTTATTTATGTTTTGAACTTTTTTATTATGTGTAGGAGTGTTAAGCTTGCATGTATGTAAATGTGCCCGTGTCTAGTAGTGCCCATGGAGGACAGAAAAGGGCATCAGATCCCTAGGAAATGGAGTTGGAGATGGTTGTTAGCTGGCATGTGAGTGCTGGGATTTGAATCTGGGGCTTCTGCAAAAGCAGCCAGTCATCTTAACCACTGAATCATCTCTCCAGTCCCTTAGTCATAATTTGAGACGGTCTCCTATAACCCACGCTGGTCTCAAATTCAATATGTAGCCAAGGATGGTCCTGAACTGCTCTTCCTCCTGCCTCAATACCCTGAGTGTTGATATGGCAAGCATGCACCACTAGGCCCAGTTTGCACAGTGTTGGAGAACTGAACCCAGAGCTTCATGCACATTAGGTACCCTTATCAACTGAGCTATATTTCCAGCCTAAACTTTGTTATTAATTTGGTTTTTGGAGACAAGGTTTCCCTATATAGCCCAGACTGGCCTCAAACTTGCAGCAATACTGAATAAGGGATATTTTCTGAAGTTGAGAGTGGATGCACATGCCTTTAAACCCAGCAATCAAAGACTGATGCAGGAGGATCATTAGTTCAAGACCAGTCTGGGCTACATAGCAAGACTGTTTCAAAACATCAGATGAAAAAAATATATTACTGCGCTAAACTTATTTTTTATAACTTTTGGAGTTGAGTATAATTCAAGTTCCCTTCCACTAGCCAGCATTCGAATATTGAAAGACAAGTCTGTTCTGTTCTGTATTTAAACTTAGCATCCCATGTTCCCCCATTTGTTTCTACCAGACCTGTTGGCAGGCCACCTGCCATCTTGATCATCTTTGGGCATGCACTCATTGAACAACTTTCTTTTGTAAAATATGACATCCTGTGCTGATCTACACAGAACAGATTTGTTCTGAACATTGCAGCATCGCTCCTCCTGCCTTCTGCACACTGTACATCTGTGACTGCATCCCACATTTGTGCTTACTTTGTTGACAGCAGTGTCCCATTTTTGATTCATTCTAAATTTGCAATCCAGTAGACTCACCTTCTTTCACTGGACTTGGAATTTCCAGAGGGCAGGAACTGTAAGTCCAAACTCCATGTGGCATATAATGGGTCCACCATCTGAGGCCTCGAGGGTTTGAATCTTGTCCTCTCTACACAGAGTCTGCTCAAGATGAAGTGGTCAGTTAACAATGTTTCACACTGCTGCTGCACCTCCCACCATGTGTCCAAAAACATATGATCACACCTTGGCTTTAGAGGACTTGATGCTTCAAGTCTGGTTCCTCGCCAGCTTTCTAGTCTCGCATCTCACCAGCCCTCTCTTCCCTTCTCCCCAGCCCAGATACAAGTAACCAACTGCCCCCCTGTGAGAACGGAGCACATAGCTAGCATAACTCCTGTGTGATCGAGTTTAAACATGATTAGAAACGTGTTCTCTGGTAGGTTATAAAGGCCTTACGGGCCGGGCAGTGTTTTGTTCATCCTTCGATCGCTAGACTAGCATCAGACCTGCAAAAGAATGGCTTCCCATGACTTCTGGATGAATGATGGGGTGGGTGGACAGTTGATGGATACAAGCTTGGTCTGTATCCTAGACACCCAGGCTTTGAAGGCAGGGTCAAGCCTATCCTATGCTGCATTTTCATTGCTTCCAGAAAACCTTCAGTCCCTGCTGGATGATCCACTTCTGCACCATCTCACCTTCCGCCCATTCTGCTTGTGTGTTCTCAGGGAGCCCAGGTGCAGGGGTGGACGCATAGATGTCATTATTTGCAAGTGTATTTCATAATTCTTTCTTCTCTGTCTTTCCTCCTCCCTCCCTCCTTGTTCCCCAATACCCACTCTGGCTGTCCCTTCTCTGTCCACGTCCACTCTCCAGTCAGAGTCTGCTTCCCCGTGTGTGTGGAGGTACCCTCGGAGACAGAGGCCGTGCAGGGCAACCCCATGAAGCTGCGCTGCATCTCCTGCATGAAGAGGGAGGAGGTGGAGGCCACCACCGTGGTGGAGTGGTTCTACAGGCCAGAGGGCGGTAAAGACTTCCTTGTATGTCAGACTGCTGCCTCTGCCTTTCCTGACGCTGGCTTGTGCTGTTGTACACCTAGCTCCTGACAATCTTAAGGGATGACCCTCTGACACACATTCATTGCTCTCCTGAAGGAGCACTGCCAGCTCCTTAGCAGATAACTAGCAGCCATAGGTTAGCTCAGGGTTTGTACAAGGCAGGGCACTTGGCCAACTGCAAGCATCCGTGGTTACAAACAGAGGGAGGAGGACACAGAGGTAAACCAGATTGGGAGCCTGCTGTGGGCTAGACACCCTGGTCGACCTCTGGTAGGCATGTTCATCTTCCACACAGCCCTGTTTCCTATGAGATGGATTTAGTGAAGTTGAAAAAGAGAACACAAGCATCATTATGTAAATGGTACACAGTCCCAGTGAAACGAGAACAGTGATGACCAAAGTTTGGGTCAACTGGGAGGTCCAAGATGAACTATTTAGCTACTTCTCGCTGTGCTGTGCATCCCAAGTGACTATGTTTCCCGTTCTCCTCATGAGGAATTCCCAGACCTCCTTTCCCAATGATCCAGATGCTAAAAGATTCACTTCTGGAAGGACAGGGAACCTTCCAGACTCTGTACCTGTGCAAGGGCCAACGTTGGCACTGGTTAGTTTGTGACAGTGTCCATGGAGTTGTCCTTTTAGGTCACTGTTGATACGTTCATTGACTCTGAGCCAGGCTGCCTGGGTTTGATTCTCCACACTAGCTAATATCCTTGGGCATGCTGTTCAACCGCTTGATGATTCAGGGTTTTTAAATGGGATTAAAAACTAAATCTTCACTATGGGTTGTTACCAAGACTCATGAGATCTAACTTTTAATGTATTTTTAAAATAGTCTCTGGAATATGGCAAGTGCTATGTTAAGTGTTTGCTAGAGAAAAAAGAAAATAGGGAAACAGATTCAGAGAGTAATATTGTTAGTAAACGAGGTTTTTAAATTTATTTTTATTTTATGTGTATGAGAACATTGCCTGCAGGTACAAAAGTGCACCTGTGTTGTGCAATGCCTGCTGCAGAGAACAGAGGACAGTATCAGATCTCCTGGACCAGGAATTCAAACCCAGGTCTTCTGCAAGAACAGTCAGTGCTCTTAACTGCTGAGCCGTCTTTCCAGCCCCCAGGAAAGGAGTTTAGATTTGAGTGTGGTAGCCTGATAACAGCTCCAAGGCCCTTTCTCAGCTCCACCTTGCTCTCTTGGGAGGATATCTCTCCTCCCCAAGACTTCTGATGGATACAGCAGCAGGCCAGATTTGAGTTTCATTTGTTCTTTCTTTACTACAGGTAGATTCCATCATAACTTTAGGTCCTATGTGATATTTGGATATAGGTTGGCCCAATCTTGGTGCCAAGGCAGGGGCCAGCAGGGCTGTCTCAGAGTCTAGCTAAGGCTTGACAGTCACAGACCAGGGAGGCTGCAATTGAAATTAGTTGCCCAATTTGCAGGGAGCCAGAGGTCTTGACCAGATGTGCAGGGTCCGCAGACCTGATCATACATTAGCTGCCTTCACTTACAGTCCTGCCACCAAGCAAGAAGGTAAAACTGAGGAACCAAACGACACATTTAATTTCTAGGAATACTAACTTGAATGTCAGTTCCTACTTGCTCCTAGTGGAGGCTGCAGTGGGGAAAAGGTCATGTCAGAAGGAAGAGGTATTTAAGAAAGTTTAAGAGACCAAATTTCAGTTCTAATCCAGCCCCATATAAAGTCCCGAATGCACCTTTTCTGCCGTCAGCGGTTCTCTCATCACCCATGCGTCAGCATTAGGAGTTTCCTTCTGTGACCGGCTAACCTGTGCCACGGCGCCCATGATGGACACCAGCTCAGTGTCAGGCTTTGAGCTCAGGGCTGTCAGGAGTCTTCCTTGCTGACAGAGCTGCCTTTCCGGTCTGCACACCCTGTTCTCCCACTGCCTGCCTTGTCTGTTTTTCTGTCTCTCCTGTTCCCCTTCTGTCTCCATCCTTTCCTTTTCTGCTCCTGGACTCCCGTATGTGTCGGCCATCTTGCTTTATTCTCCATCTTTCCTGTCAGTCTTCTTCTTGCCAACCTCCTTCTGCCTCTCTCCTCACCATGTCCTCATGTCCAGACACCTATTTGCCTCTGTTCTGTCTTCAGTCTTCCTCTGGTCCTCTTTATCGCATCCCCGACTTCTGGGTCTTCTCCCAGCATCATCCCTTAACTTCTCTGTCCATGTGAATGTCGACTCTTCCCTGCATCCGGTCCCCATCTTGGCTCTCTTGCCTCTACCTGCCTCTGCTCCTCTCTGCAGATCTACGAGTATCGAAATGGCCACCAGGAGGTGGAGAGCCCCTTCCAGGGCCGTCTGCAATGGAATGGAAGCAAGGACCTGCAGGACGTGTCCATCACTGTGCTTAATGTCACTCTGAATGACTCCGGCCTCTATACCTGCAACGTGTCCCGGGAGTTTGAATTTGAGGCACACAGGCCCTTTGTGAAGACCACACGATTAATCCCCCTCCGAGTCACCGAAGAGGGTAAGGTGTGGGGTCTCTCTGCGGGACTGGGGTGGAGAACAGGGGCTTTTCATACATGCAGTCCTTAGGCAACACACATCTCCATGCATTCAGACCTGCCTTCCTTGCATGACCTACTTTGTATAACCTATTTCATCAGGGTCCTTTCCTGTGTCTCTCCTCAAAGAAAAAAGGCTCGGACAGGATGGTGGGGTGACCTCTTCCTGAACCCCTAGAGAAAGGACAGCTTCTACAAGGCCTAAAGCTAGCAATCTAGTGATGCCTTTTCCTCTGGCAGGTGTTGAATTGCTGGCTGTATCTGGAAGTCATCTCTTCTGCCTGTGAGGTAGACAGAGCTCCAAACCAGTTGCCTTCAAACCTCAGTGAGCCTCAAGTCTCCTGAGGGCTTTCAAAAACACATTTCTGCATTTTGTAGAATTTGCTTTGGTTCACACGTTGCCAAGGAGTGCTGATGCCTCTGGAAACCCTAGCTTGAAAACCACCTCTGAACCAAAGGTTTACAGGCTTTTTTCTTTTGTCTTTCTCTACAATAATCACACATGCAAGTTTTTCCTCATCTGTAATCTCTCTTTACACATATCCAACCTCGGCAAGGAAACAGACAAGTTGATAGCGCCGCAGTCTCTAATGTCTGCAGACTCTTTCAGCGAGTTCCTCACTCGCAGGTGGGATCTGAGTCCAGAATCTTGGGGAAACTTCACAAAATGCTTTTGTGCTACTTGTCGTAGATTCACAAAACTGGTTCATGGCCTTTCCAAATGCTCCTCCGTGTGTCATAATGTGTGTTTCCTTACTCAGGCTAAACACTATGCCCGCTCATTCAGTCTTTCTCAGTTTTATTTCCAGAATATTCCTTTTGTGGTCCTAAGGTACAGGATGGTGAGCAGGCAGTGGAGCAGGGCATGAAAACAGATGTCAAATTAAAGACAGAGCTCTTCCTAAGCAACGAACTGGAGGAACGTTAACTTCTAGGCTGCAAGCCGATTTTTTTTTTTTTTTTAAATCATGCCATTGCGATAAAACCAGGGAAGTGACCATTTTGGGGTCTTGAGAGTGAACAACATAGAAACTGTCACAAGAAGGCAGTTCCAATTCTGAAAGTTCATACGGCTCAGGCCACCCAGATGAAGACTAGACAAGCCATTTCTCCTCTCAGAGTTGTGTACTCTGGTAAGAAGCCGAGGGGTTGAACAGGAAGTGCTTTGAGGTAAACATTTGTTCAAAAGTTCCATTACGCTCACATGTTTAAGATGACTCCTCCCTGGGGAAGGGAGCCTGGCGCCCTCTTGTGTTCACCATCAGGAAATGTTGGCTGGTACCTGCCAGACCATAAGTAGGTGCCTGTGTGTCTCTACCTCCTGCTCTCTCAGGCTTTGGTCTCCAGAGATTCTCAGGAATACAGCCAGTGGGAAAGTGTGGCACAGCTGAGCTAGTCTGTCTGTTGGGCACCAGAGGAGGACTGGGGTAAGAAGAGAAGGAACAACAAGTCTATAATTAGAACTATACAGCTATGCAGATGGTAGGGCTGGAAGGAAACTTGAACACTATTTAATCCCGGTGCCTCCGTATCACTCTTGTTGATGTGACCAGCAGGTTTGTGGCGAGGTCTGGAATGTGTTCAGATCACCCACTTTGGGCACGTGGAGGATGGAGGCCTGGTGACCCTCTTTTTTGTGGTTGAGAACAGCACAGGGAAGACTGAGGGGATGCTTAGGAACAGGACCCAGATCTTTCAATGATCCAGTTGTTAGCCCTCTCCTCATAGGTTATTTCCTTCCACCAGATGTTTTTCCTTTTTTTTTTTTTTCTTCTGTAACTCCTTGGTAGCTCTCCACACCCTTACATCACTCAGAGGCGCACACAACATGTGTCTGTTTCCTCCTTTCTTGGGGTCCCAGGGACTGCCTCATTCTCTTTGTTCAAGCTCAGTTTTTCTAGACTTGGTCTCTAACCTCCTCACCCTAAGACAGTGGATGGATGAAAACTTCATGGGTGTAATAACTCTACATGAGAAGCTAAAAACAGTTTCCCATGGAAGGGATCTCGATGGAATCTAGGGAGACCCTTGGGAGGCTAAAAAGCAAGGCAGGGTCCCAGGACAAGGGTAGCCACAGTAGAGCATACAATCTAGGAAGAGGAAGGGACAGAAGACACAACCTGATAGTCAAAAACACCACAGTGTATAATAGAGGTTATGGCCAACCAAGTGGAAAGGACGTGAGGAGGATGGAGTATGAAGGGCCATGCATGCCATGTCACTAGAGTTGGGCTTTATCCTAGAACAGGGGGAACGCTGAAGGGTTTGGATCTGGGAAATGGTGGGATCAGTGTTCCAGAAGCAGAACTCTGAGGACAATCCAGTTAGTTCAGTGAATCCTCCACTGCTTGGGTTTGGCATGATCTGGAAGACCCTCATTTCTCTTTCCAGACTCATAGAGAACATATTTCTTCCACTGGGTGGGCTGACTGTGGAAGCTTTAAATAACCGCTTTCTCTGGGGGCATCATCTCCACTACCTGCAACTCAGAGGTCATAGGTAGTTGGAGTAAAGCATGTTCCTTGAGTCTGTGCAGACTTTCACACCAGACAGTGGGGCTTTTTGTTGTTGTGTTTGTTTGTTTTATGGTGCTGGGGAGTGAACTTAGTGCCTTGCACATTCTGAATAAGTGTGTTATCTGAGATATACCACACAAGAGGTCCCTAGATGCACTAAGTGATATAACACTCACAAACTCAAACTGGTATGAATTATCATTCCCACTTTACAAATAAAGAAACTGAGACAAGCGAAATTAATCCTCACACACACCAGACAGCACGACTTAGACCCAACTAGTAATGCACACCCATGTGCCTGTGATCACTGACTCCAATCGTCCTTCCACTGCTCTCTTCTTACATCTATCACCCTCCCTCATCCTGGAAAAAGTCAAGTGAGAAAGTCCACAGTAGAGTCAGAGTGTGAAACTCCTTTGGCCCCCTTGTGAGTCCCTCTAGATTCACTGTTTATCTGAGCTATACCTGAAAACCAGCTTCATGTATCCATGACGGCAAGGACCATTCTGGGTCTGTGGACGTGCATGTTCTAAAACTCATTCTCCTCCCTGCAGCTGGAGAGGACTTCACCTCCGTGGTCTCAGAAATCATGATGTATATCCTCCTGGTCTTCCTCACCTTGTGGCTGCTCATTGAGATGATTTATTGCTACAGAAAGGTTTCCAAGGCTGAAGAGGCTGCCCAAGAAAATGCGTAAGTCCAAAAACATCCAAGTGATACTGACAGCTCACACATGAAGAACCTGTACCCTCAGAGGTGAGGTGTTAAGCACCCTCTGCCTTTATACATACACACCTGCTGCCTTTCTCCTCTTAACAAGCTATGAAGGTATTACGGTATCCATTTTACAGATGAAAACAGTAATCCTAGAAGAGTTTTCTTAAGGACACTGTAAGAGGCAAACTGAGGTTTAAATTCAGGCTTGCTGCCTCTTGGCCTGCACATTAAACCACCATGAAATAGATCATCAGCTGCCACCACAACCCCATGAAGTTATCTGTTACCATAACCATTTCATAAATGCTGAGGCTGGCTCACAGAAGATAAGCCGATTGCCGAGGCCAGGTGTGAGAAAACGAACCCAGGCCTTTCTACTCCTAATACTCATGTTCTTTCTGTCACATTCAGCTGCTCTATTTGCACCATGGAGCACTTCATCAGCCAGGCAATGTCCTTTATTAGCTAAGGAGTTCCACGTAACATTTTCTTTCTTTTAATAGTTGTAAGTAATCAAATACCCCAAGTAGGGACTCTAATCTAGTGTGCAGTCTCTACATCCCCCACTTTTACCAAGGCCCCAATTACTCAGGAGTAAGAACCTGTGAGAAATAGAAGAACAAAGGGTTTCTTAAGACCCTATTGGCTTCTTTGGAAAGAGGAAATGGGGTAAGGGAGCCCACAGATTTCTAGCAACATTGCTGAGGCAGTATTCAAAATGCCTTGCCATTATCACCTGGAAGTGTTTGATAACATTTTTAAAAATTCATTTTCATGATACCCATGTTCTCAGGGAAATAAAAAATTACAACTGATTACATAGAAAGATAGAAGTGTTATTCTATGGAAGGTCATAATTTCTAGTGACTTAACTTCTTGGAGAGGAAGTGCTCATCTTTAAATAAATAATACTCAGACTTGGACATGAAATGCCTGCAGTTGGGACCACACAAGAAAGAGAGCTGGAACGAAGGTCCTTAGATGGCTACGAGCCACACAAAGGGTAGGTCAGACACAATCAGCCTGGCAGCTTAGAGAAAAGCCAAGAAACTTATTTATCTATGTTGGCCTGACTTCGAGAAGAAAACAAAAAGATTCTTGGAAATGAGTAACCACAAGCTTACTGTCACAATATTTGGGATTTAAATAGATACTATCTGCATGATCAAGCAAATTTACGATGCTAAATTCAATAGAAATTATAGAAATAAGAGAAAAACTATTCAGAAAGGACCCACTGTCTGTCAAAGCCTAATTAGATTCCCCAGGCTAACTGCTGCTGGATCTGATGTCATGATCTAATTCAAAACTAAAAGTCACTGTAGAAACAACCCAGATGAGCAGTAATCCAAGAGAAGTAACAAATGGCAAGGATTAAGTCCCAGGAGATTAAGACACAATAAAAACGTAGTGAAAACAAGGCTTAGAAAATAAGTTTGTTTAAAATAGCTAAAGGCGGGGCTGAGGATGTGTCTCAGCAGTAAAGCTCATGCCTTGCATGTCCGAGGCCCTGGGTTCAATCCCCACTGCCACACAAAAAATAAAATACATTGAGCAATAAAAAGGAACACAAAGCCAAAGAATGGAGCAATTAGCGAAGAAAGGCTTGTAAAGATGTGATAGAAAACAATAGCATTTTCTCTGGAAAAAATATAATCAATAAAATGCTCAATGGATTGGTTCAACAGAAGATTTGATCCTGGTGACCAGAAGATAAATGGAAGCTACACAGAACGAAGCAGAGACAGAAAGAGATGAAATGCAGTCAAGAAACATGAAGGGAAAGTGAGATGATCCATTATAGAAGACAGAGAATGAAGAAGAGAGGACGACCTGTATTCAGAGATAGAGTGGCTAAAGAAAGGAATGACTTCCCAAACCAGAACCATGATGCCTGTCATCCACCACTCAGGATGACTCAACCTAAGATCTGTTTACTACATGAGGGCATGAAAGCAATTTATGTTCAGTAGAAACTACTTCAAAGTGTGGGTTTTGATGTCTTCTTAGAATCCCGATATACAGGTTTCTCTCTCCTGAAGCTGGGCAGCCACAGTGAGCCTCGGCTTCCAGTCAGTAGATCACTCTGTAGAGTACCACGTTACTAAGTAAGCTAGGATGTTTGGTAAGGTAGGCATGTTAAATGCATTTTCCATCACTTATCAAGATCACAAATCAAGGAGCATTTTATGTCCTGGGTAGGGTAAACACATAAATCTATATACCCAATCACAAACTACCTTGAAACTGTTAAATGGTAGCTATTAAGATATCAAATATTGTCCATGTTGAAACTTTGGAAGAAATGCTTGTAATATCAGAAACATAACAAGGATGCCATCTCTCTGATTCTCTTCAATACTAGATTTGAAATCCTAGGTAAATTAGTAAGTAAAGTTCTTGTTTCTTTTCCTATTGCTATGATAAAATACTCCCACAAAAGCAGTTTACAGGAGAAAAGTTTATTTAGCTCAGAGTTCCAGGTGATAGACGATCACAGCAGCAGGAGCTTGAAAGAACCAGTCACATCACATCCACAGTCAAGAACAGAGAGCAATGGATGCATGTATGGTAACAGCTCAGTGTTTGCCTCCTTATACAGTCCAGGATTTCCTGCCTATGGAATGGTGCCACTACAATTAAGATGGGTTGTCCCGAATCAACTAATGCAATCAAGACAATCCCATACAGACATTCTCAGAGGCTAACCTTAACCTAGACAATCTCTCACAGGTATGTCCAGAGACTTACTGCTTAGGTGTCAGATTAATAATTACTACTAATCATCAAATACAAAGACAACTAGGATAAGACAAAGCAGGAAACTAAGCTGCCATTATTCATATCTAAAGTATCATTATCTATATAAAGTTTCCTTAAGCAACCTATTAGAACTATTAAGAACATTCCATAAGTTCGCTGATACAGATCAAACTCCAGTCATGTATCATATAGTGTACATAGCAGGCCCACAGAATTACATCACCTGGTGACACTATAATCATCTTTATATGTATACTTTGTGATGTTCACACAATGACAAGATCACCTAATAATACATTTCACAGAATGTATCCCTGATGTAGAACCAGGAAAGACTCTACAAGAATCACCCACAGTTCAGCTACAAACTTAGGAACACATTTAAAACCTTAAAGCATGTTTTAAAATTTTAATTGCAATAGTGACAAATGTTCACCAGTATCTAGGAATAAATGACAAAAAACTTGTGAGAGACATTCAAGAAAAAATTACAGAGTTTGCGTAAAAGACAAGAGAAAAGCAAAATGATGGAACATAAAGCCATTATTTTAAATGATTCTCTCCCAAATTAACATTCAAAGTCAATAAAACTATAATAAAAACCTCTATTGTTTTTCTCAAGGAATTTGATTAATTCATCCTAAAGGTCACTTAGAAGGCCAAAGGATCAACAATAGCTTAAGACAAAGTACAACTTAATATAGTTTAGGTTTTTCAAAGCTACACAGAACTTCTGTTCATGTCTGTTTTCCTTGTTTGAAACACTTTAAACAAATAACTATAGCTTGTGGTCCATCATTTTGCCCACCCCTGAACTATGTTGGTCCAAAGAGAAAAACAATAAATTTAGAAGAGGTAGCTAGTAGTATTTGTCCTAAAAGAGATAAAGAGTTCTTATAAATACATCACAAAACTGTTTCTTGGCCTTTTACCTAAGGTCAAGTGTGGAGCTAGTAGTAAAAAAGTTTGTGACGCTAGAAATAGATTCCTTTTCTCCTCATGAAACGAATTCAATTGGTAGTCAATTTTAAAGCAGAATGTAAAACTTGAAAATTCTATTAAAAGAAGAAAAGAAAATATCTGTGACCAGAGAAGGTTCTTAAATAAAACGCCAAAAAGTACAAACTAAAGATGGAAAAAAATGATCATTTATTTAAACTACATTGTATGTAAAATGTCAACTGTTTATGGCAAAAAAAAAAAAAAAAACCCATAGGAAAATTGACAGCCAATATATTGAGGAAAATTTTCAAGTCATGAAACAATGAAAGAAAAGCAATGAGGAAAAACCCACAAATGTTTCAAAAGAAAAAGTAGAAAACAAGTGCATTGTGACATTACAGAAGTAGAAATCCAGAGAGCCTGTGAATATGCGAGAAAACACCCAACTTCACCAGTAACCAGGCAAATGAAAATCAAAGCAACCAGAAATACAATGTCATACTCCTTCAGTTCACTCACCATTTTAACTAAGAACACCAAGTCCTGAAGACGGTACGGATAAATGAGAAGCAGTCACACAAATCTGGGAGAGGTGTTATTGTGATCTGCTGGAAAGGCAACTCCAGCTCTGTCTTGATTGGAAGGCCCCATAGAACAGTCTGGAGGCTGCATGTCTTCCTGTTTCCTGTTTCTCTACAAAGACTACTAAAAGTCCTTCTTCTCTTCCCCTCCCACATCCTCTACAGGTCTGACTACCTTGCCATCCCTTCAGAGAACAAGGAGAACTCTGTGGTACCTGTGGAGGAATAACGTCATGTGACTTGAGGTGATGTGCAAGGAATTTGGAGGGAAAAGTAGATGTGGACTGCATGTCTCACAAGTGATTTTTTTTTTTTTTTTTTTTTTACCATCCACAACTGAAATGACTTTCAATCCGGTCCTTTGCTCCAATTTCTATTCCTCTCAGCAGCCCCACCCTCAGGTACTTCTTTAAATTAATGCCCAAGTCACGATGACCTATATTATAACAAACTCTTCAGAGGATGAATTATCTTGGCCTGGGTGTTGGGCAACCTAATCCCCTTGCTGAAGATAACAAGTGCATATTAACTTCTTCCATTCCCTCTGTGTCCAAAATATATTTGGGCAGGGTTGGGCTGGACATCCTCAGTGAGTTCTTCTGTCATTGGTAGGTGACCTGAACACTAAGGGACTGGATATTCCAAGTTCAGGGATGTCAGCAGCATCAGCAAGATGCCCCAGGAGTCCTACTCACTCACCCTATTCACCATGTCTCCACCTCTGACTCCCAAACTCCCATCAGAACTACACATCCTGACTATACCACAACTGAGGAGCCAGTATCTCTACATGAACTCAGCCTCACCCTGTCCTTGCTTTCAAGCAAGCAGCTCCCATCTCAACTGGAGTTGCTCCTGTGCTCCCAATGACTGTAAGTACTGGAAGTAGAGTCCCTCTGCCTGTAACTGGCTGAACTGGTTCATTCTCCACTGCTGCATGAGGATGGATGTCTTACTGGAAAGAAGCAGTGATTAGTTTGGATTAAAGGCAAAAGCATGCCATGTACTTGGACTCCACTGAAGCCGGTTTTTCTAAGTTCACTGCCTGCTTGACTAGAGCACCAGAGAGAAGCACACCCCTCTCATTTCTCTAGGGACAACAATCCTTAAGCAAGGACTGGAACGCTTTCTGGAGCTCAGTGCTCTAGGATTAGATTCCCATACTCCCCAAGGCCTGGAGCCAACCCAGATCTTCTAAGAAGCCAGGGAAGGACCCAGGGAATTTTAAGTGGTTCTTAAACATAATACAACATATTCCTGATCTTCCTGGGAACATGGTTGTGTATCCTTGCATGGTTGTGTATTCTACATGGGCATTGAGACCGAAATGCCCAAATTCTCCCTCATGCAGTGTCATTATGCTTCAGTATTATTCCTCGTTTTACCGAGGGCACTGAGACTCACAGGGCTGAACTGAACAGGACACTTAGGTGACTGAACGTGATCAGAGATGAGCCTTTAGTGCTGCTCAGTTCACCCTCCCTGAGATGGAATATTTTGCTTGTCAAGACATTCAGTTTGGCTGTAGCTATGCCCCTTGCTCAGCTGAGGTTAACTATGATAGATTCAGGGAGCTAGAGACTGGCTCAGAAGAACAAGAGATGCAGAAGACATGAACTAGACCTGACAAGTTTCCTGCAAAGGTTTATGAATCTGAAGCATCCTCTAGAAAAGATGGCATCTGTGGATATCCCTATCAATAAAGCATCAGCGATGGTCAATGAGCAAAGTAACAGGGGCAAAGATGGGTGGGTGGCTTCTAAATGCTTACCTCTAGATCTGCAATGTTTGAGTATTAGGGGGGTGGTTTCTAGATTTTAGGATAGCAGTCAGTGGCAAGATTTTTAGTCAATATCTCATTTTAATGACTGGTCCAACTGCAATATTCTTGATTTAGCCCCTAGTGATAACAAGGGCAAGAGGCCTTATGGAAAAGTGGGATTCAATAAAACAAATTTCCCTCAGATCCAGGGAGACATATAGGAAAGGCCATTCTCCACTGGTGTTGGGCTTCAGATGATAAGTTTACTTTTCACCCTTTCTGTCCCTGGGGATGTACTGAAACAAGACCCTTGATATATATTAAGAGTCTGATTTTGTTGAAGATAGTACCTGCAATAAATTCAAGACCCTTCTCATCGGTGAATTTTCTACAACATCCTTATGAAATAAAGGAGGTAATATATAACATTTTTCTTACTTTCCAATTAGGGTGATAGACTTGAATTAGTGCAAGGCTTACTGAGTCACAAGGCTGGCTAATGCCAGATCTTGCAGCTGTGGCAGGCTACATCTGTCATGTTTTTTCTTCAAACATGCATCTAACTCGTAACTACATAGTATCTTTTCCCTGTTTCTCTCCTTAAAAAAAAAAAAAAAAAAACAACCTAGATGTCAGAATTGTGAGTGATCTTGATAGCACTCATGTGTCCTTTATAAGGTATCTCCTCTTTCCGGCTTCTTTTTCTAACTTCTCGATTCTTATCATTTGGTATTTTCATTATAGCCATGTGGCTTGAAAAGCATTTCTACTCTGATTATTTTATCTCTCTTCCACAACTGGTCCAGTGATGTGAATGCTGTTTACTTCAATATTACTGGTGAAGAAAGTGGGGTCCCGACAGCAAGCAGTTTTACTAAATCATCAGGTCACCCGGTTTACTGTAACTGGGGAGCTAGAATCCCTGCCTCCAGTTCACTTGCACATTGAGCCATGACTGCCTCGTCCCTCATTCATACTCCCTTTCATTTTTTCCTTCCTCCCTCCCCTTTACCCAGCTCTTTGCTTCTCTTCCTCGTCTTTCGAGCTCTGACCCTGTTCTGCTTCTTTAACACTTTGTTTCTTGGTAGATGCTAGAAACATGCTTGAGAGTCCATCCCACGCTGTTTCTGTGTAGTTGGTTTGCACATCATTTCTCCAAAACCACAATTGAACATCCTTCTGGAAGGCTTGCTCCTGACTATAAATCACCAAGGTACTGTGATCACCAGCCTACATAAAAACCCTCTCCCATCTCTGTTTCTTCCCATCTGATACAAAACCTAGACTAAATGTATGTAGCTCTGGAAGTTTTATCTGGCATGCTGTTTCCTGTTAAAGGGCTTAGAAGACTTCCCAAGGGCTAGAATCATTTAAAAATCCCACCTGTTGTCTTGGTGCTGGTTATTTCCTGTGACTGATCCTCAATAACACAATTCACTAAAGGTCAAGCGAGGCTGAGTCTAATTTTCTTTTTCCTACTGCTTAACAGCTATGAACTTGATTACTTAACTCACTTGGTCCTGGAAGCTCCTCGCCCTATAACTTTTCCTGTCAGCTAAGTCTTGCATCAAGCCCCAGCCCTTATGTGGAACTACTCAGAGAGCCAGTGCCTGTCCATATCTCAGCCTTCATTTTCAGCCAGTTTAAAGGCATTATCCTTTAGTTTTTTCATCCTCAAATACATGCACATGCAAGCTTTCCTGAGTTTCTGGGTTTGCTCTAAATGTCAAACTAGAACTATTAATAGAAAGTAAATTTTCAGTGCAAGATTATACTGAGAAGGCAATCAGTGGTGAAGAAGACAGGGTTGAGGAGGCAGCTTACTTGGTAAAGTGTTTGACACACAAGCATAAGGACCTGAGTCTAGTCCCCACAACCCATGTAAAAAGCCAGGCATAATGACAAACACTGGTAATCTCAGTGCTGGGGAAGCAGAGACAGGCAGATCCCTGGGACTCACTGACCAGGCCAGCCAGCCTGGCCTCCTTGGTGAGCTCCAGGCTAGTAAGAGACCCTATCTCAGAAAAACAAAGTGGATAGCACCTAAGGAGTGACACCCAAGGCTGACTTCCACAGGCATGTGCACACAAGTTCATGCATACATACCTACACACATACAAACACTCACATGCATAATATAAAAAAACACACAGAAAGAAAGAAAGAAAGAAAGAAAGAAAAGAAAAAGGAAGAGGGAGGGAAGGAGGAAAGGAAGGAAGGAAGGAAGGAAGGAAAGAAGGAAGGAAGGAAGGAAGGAAGGAAGGAAGGAAGGGAGGAAGGAAGGAAGGAAGGAAGGAAGGAGACAGGACAGGTATGGTGGTGTATTCTTGTAATCCCAGCACTCCTGGAGGCAGGAGGATGAGGAATTCAAGGTCAGCCTCAGCTACATATCAAGACCAGCCTGGGCTACATGAGACTGTTACAAATAGACAAAAAGTTAATCACAGTCACTACTAGTACATCAGTACATCAAAGTAAACTACAAACTGAGCATAGGAGTATATACCTACAGCCCCACCTTCTCAGAATCTGTGAATCTATGTGACACAAACCACAGGGAGATGGCTGTGACCTTTGCAGAAAGAAGCAAGAGCTAAACACAACTCAAATTATCTTTGATTCTTTTCCAGTTTCACATGGAAATAGAGAAACAACGTGTACACACACACACACACACACACACACACACACGCACACACACCCCCTTCCCTTCTTTTTATAAATGAGAAAACCCTAGGTCTGTGAGTTCACCTCGTCACTACAAATGTATTTAAACAGGACTTAGTGTGCTTAGTCATGAAAATGATCTACTCACTACGCTGTTCAACACTCACTCTATGTCTATGTAGGTTAGACTCTAAATGGACTTCATAATCTTAGGATTTTAGGTCCGTAAAGGAGTGTGTGTGTGTGTGTGTGTGTGTGTGTGTGTGTGTCCGTCCAGTAAACTCCTTCTTCCTGTCAATAAAATGTCTCTAAAGACCACTTTCTCTGGATTTGTCTACTTACTACATGTGTCTGTTACAGGCTACAGCTCTCACTAGTATCTAACCTATACATCTGTCTGCATCCAGCAGATAAGACCAGAGTATGAAAAACCTTCCAAGTCTAGAACTTGAAATGCTAAATGTGTGATTCCGCCTTCCCTCCTCTACCCCAAAGGATACAAGAGAAACTTGCCCAGCATTACACATTTCCTGCGGGATGAGGAACTAACCACAAGGAAGGTGTAATAGGGGAAGGGCCCAGGTGACTTCACCTTAGGGGGCATAAAGGCAAAGCCGTCTTCCAGTATCGACCTTCCTAGAAGGGCCAAGATCCCTCAAAGGGAAAAGCTAACAAAAACACAACTCTTATAACAATGCTGGTTGAGAACCCAAGTGTGGTTCCTGACCCATACAAGTGGTGGCTCACTACTGCCTGGAACTCCAGCTCTAGGAGGTCCAATGCTCTCCTAGCCCCCCTCTGAGGTGCAATCACAGCTGTACATACCACACACAGACATGCATATATACACGTGATTAAAAATAAATCTTATGTTTAAAGATTAAAATTACTGTAGTACAGTACTAGCCACTACACTAAGAGATATATGTGTACTTTTTGTAAAAGACATTATCCCTAAACACTGCGTACTGGAGTGACAGTAGGTGGAGTCTAAGACAACAGTGTTGCTGGTTTACAGTGGTGCTGAAATGCGCGCTCAGGTCTGAAGGTTAAAACTCATTCACGCCGAGGCTTAGGAAATACTGAAGAAAGGGAAGAAAGATTATAAGAGCCAAAAGATGGAGAGACGAGTGCTGTGAAATGCTGTCTTTTGGATAAGACATGGCCCGTGCACTCTTCATTGATCACACAGCAAATGCATAAAAACCTGAATAGAACTGGGCCCTTCAACCTTCCAGCATGGATGGGGGAGGGGTACATGAGACCATACCCCCCTTGAAGATCTACTGGAAAAGGGAATCCTAAGCTGCTTGCACTCCAGTAAGCAACCCCCTACCCGCACGCTTATACAAGCCACCCTAATAAAACTCAGTAAGTCACAAATAAATATGAATTAAATAAAAATAAAAATTCAAAAACCAAACCAAACAAACAAACAAAAAACTTAGGCCACTCCACTTAATCAGGTTGCCTCTCTTCCCAAGGTGGGGGGCCATCTGTGTTCAAGCATGGCAGCACATACGTTTTTAGGACTTTCCACATGTGCACGTGTCTGGGGACACCAGAAACACTGGGGCCCAGGAACACTGATGGATCAAGCAATAAACACACACACCATTTATTATTTGTAATTCAATACTTTTCTTTTAATTCATACTGGACTTCCATGGCTCTAGCTACTTTACATTAAGGTTTGGCTGGGTAGCCTTGTATGTTTCTAGGTACTAGCGGTAAGTTTTCAGACCTTGCGCACAGCGCCAGGCAAAGTACAGTTAAAGATCCAAATACAGATGGCCAGACAACTCGACTGCAACCAACCTGTGTTCTTTCCCACACCAGTGGCCCAGTGCAGGTGTTGGGGGCTGCTCCCTCAGCCTCACCCCACTCCACCCCGTATCAGGAATTATCCAGGGGACCACTATGGCCCCTGGATCCGTCCCTCCCTCCCACCTCAGAGTCTAGGTTTAGTGAGGGGGAAGAAAAGCACCATGGGTTTGGGAAGATGGTCTGGTCCATGCAGAGAGTGGTCTGGCCCTAGAGTGCAAGGTAGGGAGATGTGGGGCGCCACGCATTTTGTTGGCAAAAGTGGCTGTTTTTCTTTTCTTTTCTTTTCTTTTCTTTTTTTTTTTTGTGCAATCTCTGCACACAACACAGAAGCCCAGGACCCACTCCTCAGACAGTCAGTTGTCCTGCCTGGGGCATAGGCAGCCATTTTGTTTCTGCAATGTCTTATTGTGTTGAGAGAAGCAAGGGTGACTGAGGGGCAGAGATGACAATGTCCATTAAGCATTCACATGTTGGGGAGATCATCTGGCATCAGCAAATCTTGGCAGGCAAGTGCTTCTCACCAGCAGCCAAGGCTCTAGTTTAGGCCCCCAGGTCTGTCGAGGACCCCCAGACGTAAGACCCCTGAGCTGTTGCACAGAACATCAAAACAGGGAGCTGGCTGAGCCCATCACAATGGCTGGAGCAGGAGTGAGGTAACGAGGCTGGGCAGAGAGGTGGGCGAGGGAGCTCTCTACACCACGTGCAAATTCCTGCTTCACACCAGGAACACAGAGGCGTTGAAAGATGTCCTTCCAGAAAACACTCTTCTCGGACCCAAATGCATCTTCTGGAAGAAGAGGTGGAGATGCAAGGGGGGTGGGGCCAGCCTGCTGGAGGGTAGGGGAGGAGGGTCGAGGGTGGCAAGGGGTGAACGGAATGATTGTCCCATAGCTTAGAGACAGGGAGGGGAATGGAGTCAGGAAGAGTTCTGGGATACAGGGAGGGCCACCAGAGCCCTGCCACCCAGGGAAAAGAGAAGGGTGCTGTTTCTCCTAGCGCCCTAGTGAGAAGGTCTGGCTTTGGCTGCCCTGCAGAGCTAAGGAAGTAGGATGGTATGGCACAGAAAGGACCCTTCTGGGAGCACAAATAAGTCCAGAAGGAGTCTTTCCCTATCAGTCATCTCCTCAACACCTCAGAATAGAGATGCTGCTGCCTACGATGTTAACAGGACAGCCCCAGCATAGGTCAGGGGCTACTGATATGTAGAGAATCCACTTCTGGCAAAGCCTTCCTCTTGGGGTCTTCTGCTCTTTACTCTCAGCGCCCTAAGGCAAGCCAAGGATTTTGGCAAAAGCTTCATCATTCATCCAAACCCCAACAGGGCTCTGGCTCAGCCAAAAATAGAAGTTCTAGAACTAGGAATGGCTTCTCTCCAGTACGCCCCTCATCGATGAGGGAGAAGCAGGGCGAGATGAAAGGACTCACAGTGCGCAGAGATGGAAGATGGGCTCATTCTAAGACTGCTCCTCTTGCCATCACGCGTCGCCTAGTTTAGATCAAGTCCAAAGGAAGTTCCCTTCCTGAACTAGAATTGGGCCAAAGAAGGAAGGGGCATTACCCCAAGTTAATACTGAGAAAACTCTCCCTGCCACTGGGACTCCCTAGTCTTCCTAGCCCCCAAGAACAAAGCCTCTCTTCCCCCGCAGGGTGTCTTCTAAGATCTAGAACTCCCAGTCTCACCAGTCTCTGGCCTAATCTCCCAGTCAAGGTCAAAGCTAGAACCTACCTTAGAGGTCATCTACCCCAGCCTCTCTTCTTACGAGTGGATCCAGAATCACAGTGATGGGGAAGGATTCGTCCAAGGCCACTGCTTTTCTACAGCAGTCAGGACTCAAGCCTGGGGTTCTCAATTCTCAGTCCAGTGCAAGCACTCTAATGTTTTCCCACACGGATCTTTACAGAAAGATTTTTGTGCGACCCTAGAATACTTACATCTATAAAGCAAAAAGTAGGAACTGCCAGCCTGAAAAAGCAGCCATGCGGTGCCGGATTCCAGACTCCTGCAGACAGCTCGGCGCTCCCAGGCCCTTGGCCAGGACTCTACGTCATGTATTTGTTTTTCACTCCCAGACTTTGGCTGCAAGGGTGAGCTCCCTTGACTAAAAGGAAAACTATTTGCTTGGGAATAAATCGAGTTGTTGGTTTTTCTGTTTTGTTTTACTCTTTGAAAGCTTAAACAATTATTAAAATAGAAAGCACTCACAAGAGAACCGTGATTCTTAGAGGCCATCCTCTATGTGTGCATATAGTCTCCTGGGTTCAAATCATCTGAAAGCAGGGAGGTTCCTCTGACATGTTAGGTGCTGCCTCCCTCTTGCCTATTCCTCCCCTGAATGATACTGAGGGTCAAGAAAAAGCAGCTTTCTGTAACCAGGACTACTGCTGCTATCTTTCCTACCCTTCACAGAACACCTTCTAAGTCATCTTAAAAGACCCATGGTGATTTCAATAATTTAAACCTAAATAAATAATTGCACATGCAATAAATTGGAGAATTCCTGTCTTTCGCTTTCAAAGGCTTCTGGGAGTACCTTTGGTTTCTGGCTATTCCAGGGGGAACTGCCTAGCCACTTGTACCATTCCTCCTCCTCTGTCTCAGTGCTATTGGGTCTTGACCCTCACCAGTGTCTCCCTCAAAGTCCTGGGCAAGAACCAATGGCAATCAACAGGTCTTAGGGCTTATGTCCACATTACAAGAATTGCAATGAATCTATTTCCTCACCTCTGCCTCCCTAGAAAGGCAGTGGTTATACTAGCTAAGCACTGGAGCCTGCTCTTCCTCCACCAGAGGGTGTTGGGGGCATATATACTATTTTCTGACTCTGCCCTCTGGGAAATACCAAAACCACTTTCTTAAGAGACTACAGTAAAAGCCTTTCTTTCATTGACAAAACAGGATGTTCAAGCCATTCTAAGAGACAAAGATAATTTTCTCATGGGGGTAGACAATGGGTAACAACTTGCTTCCTTTGCCCTGCTGTTCTAGGAAATCTGGGGTGCTTTCTGCCTCTTAAACTGAGAAGCTTAGAGAAGCTCTCCTGAAGAAACTGGCTGGGATGCTTTACTGACTAAGGATCTGCATGAGCTCTGCTGACGCTGGCAAGATTCCTTTAGTCATCAGATGGAAGAGCAGTAGTTACCATAGGAGGAGGATGAATGTGGCCAGAAAGGCCCCTTGAGATCATATAAAAGCATAAATCCTGATGGGCCAACAATAAAGGGGCCCTGGCCGGTTCATGTTCCTAACCCAATCTTCCTTCTACTTTGTGACTCTGTACCTCTCTGGGGCCAGAGACCGTACAGAGATTTGCACACAGCTGTCAGTCCCCTACTCCCAACACTGAGAAACTCAGGACCGAAATAGGGAGCGATTCCACTTGGCCTTTTCCTACCCAAACACATGAATCTGTGCCAAAAATCTCCCTCCAATGGCTCAGACTTTTCTATGCACAGTGACAGAGTTGACTCCACTGCTAATGTTGGTCCTTTACCAAGAGTAAATGATGCTGTCAGCCCTCTGAGTGGTTTGGCTACTCTGCTCACTACTCATACAGGATTCTGGGCAGACCCTGATAGTCATGTTTCTAGAGCGTTCTCTGTCTCTCCAAGCCTGAAGGGATTAGAATACCCTGACTTATCCTGGACATCAAAATCACAGCTCAAAGGGAAGGAATTAAGAGCCACAGATTTGACTTGTTTGTAACCACTAAAAGAGGTTTTTGAACGAGGTCAAAAAGGCTCCACCCTGGCTAATAAACAACGTGCTCTTAGGGCACAGAGAAACAATAGGACTTTAGGCACTAAAAAGTGACACTTCCCCCAGATCCAGCCTGGGAGAAGACCAGAGAGGAAGGGAGTGGGAGAGTTAGAAGTTCCCAGCCCTTATGGGGTCCACAGCCTACCCAGGTCAGAGGAAGGTGTGCGGGTGGCTGAGGAAGAGTCCCCTTCAGACGCCAGTGCTTGGGACCCTGTAGCTCCACAGCCCAGGCCCACAGATGCAGCCGTGCCAGCTGTCACAGTCCTTGCCACCCGGCTCTCAGCATGGTCCTAACCCATGGTCTCCTTTGGAGCACTGGGAAGCAGGATTGGGCTCCTGCCCTCCATGCTTCCTGTTCTCAAAAAGGCCTGGGGAAGCACTGAACGGGGGAAGAACAGGTTTTCTTTTATTTGGAGACAAATCAAAAGGGGATCAGGGAATGGAGCACCTGAAGCAATGCCCCCTTGATACTTCTCCCGAGGTCCAAGGGTCTTCGTAGGCATAACTTTGGCTCAGCAACACTTCCCTTCTAAGAGCCAAGAGTGGCCAGCAAGGAAGGGGTGAGGAACAGAAGATGGGAGGAGGAGGATCAGGGGAGGTCGGTGCTGAGAGGTGGTCCCTGCCCTCCTCAGCCCCTCCAAGGAAGGAAAAGCACTGCTCTGGCCGGCACAGGGGGCGGGAGGTCCCGCTCCTTCTCCCTGGTACATAGGCATTATCTCTTTTTAAAATCTGTATATAATATATATTTATATTCTGTATATATATATATATTTATATATATTTATAGGGTCTATGTACATGTATTGCACAGGCCTCTTGGAGCCACCCCTGGTCCTGCCTTGTCAATGATAGCGGCTCCTCTTCTCGTCACTTTCAGACGTGTAGTCCCGGGACCTGATGCCATTCTGAAGATTGATGAGCGAGTCCTTCATCTGTAAGAAAGTGCTCTCAGTAAGTTTCCTCCATAAAGCAATGGCTACACATATCCATGTATGGTAGGCCCCTGACCATGCCCCAGATCTCAAGGGAGCAAGGTTCTCAGGGCAAAACCTGAGGCAGACAGGGATCAGCTAATCCAGAACTGGAAACCGGGAGCTAGGTCAACTAAGGCTTAATGATTTGTGACCCTCATATCAAAGAATTACACTCTCTAAGCACTCGGTTGCTTTAAGAAGCCACATTGGACTATCACTTACTTGACCTTCAACTGTGATCCTGAATAGACCTTCTGCCTATCTTTGTCCCAGCCTGAGACACTTTCCACTGTTCCCTACTCCAAACTTAGCCAGCTGTAAAGGGCCAAACAAACACAAACTTTCTATGGCTCACAGTCGCCTTTCTCCTTCCTGGTCTCTCAAGCTCTGGGATGTCTCATCATGAGCTATTTCACTTCATGTACAGTGGAACTAAAATTGACAAGCAGAGAGGAGGCAGTTTCCTCACTGGCCCAGTATCAGGAAATTCACACTCTTAGGTCATGGAATGGAGTCTAGAAGGGACAGCTCTGGTGGGAAAATCATTCGACAGCATGTCTAAATATTGAATTAAGATGTTCTAACCCAAGACAACATCTGTCATAAATTGCTATGCATTGAGAACTCTTGGCCTCTCTGCCTCATCTACTGCTTTGCTTTCTCTGTTCTGTATCCACTAGTCAGGAAGCAAAAAGGGTCTATTTCTGTTCTGTGCATGGGGGTTCTGCACATGTAGAGGTCATAGGACAACTTGGAGGAGTCAGTTCCCTCCTTCCACTCTGTGAGTCCTGCAGATCAAAGTTAGGTTGTCAGGTTGGGGGCCAAGCACTTTTACCGGTGAGTCAGCTCACGGACCCCTCAAAAGAATTGTACACACACATGCTCAAGGGAGAAAAATCACTGTACAGGGGTTTCTCTGTGCAAATGCTTGTCCTACATCCTTCCCACAACAAACCTATGTGTTGTTTTGTTATTATTTGGGGGAATCCTTGTGTTTCTACTGAGGAACAGCTTTAACATCAGAACAATGGCTGAACCAGAAGAATAAGCAGTAGGAAGACGTCAGGAGGGTGGTGACAGAGGTGGTAACATTTCTCAGGGCAGAAGAGAAAGAGCTCAGTCTCCCAAAGATGAGAGAATGTGGGCATCTCACCTGGTCAAGAAGCATCACTGAGGATTTGATGATCTCCCTCCACTTTTGGAGCTCCGTATCATGGTACTTCTGTTGGGACTCTAAGAGCTGGGCCCATTCTGTCTGAGACTGGGGTAACCTGTTGGGTAGAAGAAGAGGTACCCCAGCAGCTGGAGTTATGCTCAGCAGGCTAGCCTGTGCTCCCAGACCCCTAAAGGATAGAGAGTCACATCAGAGTGCTTGATCATCTGCTCAATACTCGTGGGTCCCCAATGCCTTCAATCAGAGGTAGACAGAAGCTCTAAGGACAGATTTGCAGAGCTAGATTATGGGCACATCCCAAAAGGTTGTCCCTGAGCATGGGCAGTGGAGGAATGTTAGAGAACTGGAGGCAAGAGCCAGGGCTCAGCACTGGGAGGGGTGGAGGTGGCAGCAAAGGGGTGAGGTCAGTATTACCTTTCTTGGAGCCTGAGACCCTGCCAGGCAGTGAGGGTCTGTGTGGTATATTCCAGCATCCATAGCTTGTAGAAGAGCATCATATTAAGGATGACCAGCAGCACCAGACTGAGAGTGAGAGAGAAGGAAAAGCAATAGCAATCAGACAGAATCTGGGCCGGGGATCGCGCCTACCCCTGAGGCCATGTGCCTGCCCACTGGGTCATCGCAAGCATCTTAGTGAAGGAGTGAGGACGTTGAGGAGTGCGGCAATGGTAGGAGAAAGGAAGAAGCAGTCTTGTTGGCAGGGGTGGACACAGCAGGAGAGCCATGGAGAGGAGCGTGAGCAAAAGTATTGAAGGCACTGGAAGGGGAGACACAGGCACCTGGGTCTGGGTGCCTGGGGGAAGAGAGCGTTAGTGGAGAAGAAAAGCAATGAGGTAGAGGGAACAATTATAGAGCCGGTACCTGAAACAGATCCTAATGGGAGCACGGAAGAAAAGGGGGAGGAGGCAGAGGTTAGAAACAGGAGTACGAGGAAGGAAGGCATGCACTTCAATGGAGCCAGAGAACAAGCGAGCGTCCATGAGAAGCACTAGTAGCAAAGTCACAATGGATAAGACCAGGCAAGGAAGGAACATGGGAAAGTGGCTATAGACTGATTCTTAGTTAGGACACACCTAAAGGGTGGGACTGAAGGAAGAAGTGATATGTCTTATAGATGCTGACACATCTTTCCTGAAGATACAAAGTCTTCTCCCTGTGTCTATGATCTGGCAGGGATTATGGGGACCAACTGAGGCTTCCTAGGGTCTGCATAAGAAGTGATCAGAAGCAGACACGAGCAAGGATACCTGATTTGGGGTCAGGGGAAGAGACTGGAGGTCGCAAGAAGAAGAGGAAGAGAGGCCAGGGAAAGTCTCCTCTCTTAGCCTTGGTGGCTGAGTCATTCTGTGACAGAAGCTCATGGGACAGAGAAAAAGGGATAAGGAGAGGATTCACAGCAGGCAGAACTGGGTACAGATCTTGGCACACACTAAACATTTCTTAAGTTTGATCACATTTTCTGAAATTGTTTTCTCAATAGAGACATAATACCTAACCTACTTGGGCTGTTATAACCTTGGTGTGCAGTACTGTTCTGCCTCAAAAGCTGATTGTTAGCATGAGAGGAGGGACAGTTCCACATAGGAAGAGAGGGATGACCACCAAATTGGGAAGGCAAAACATATGGGCAGAAAAAGGACCAAGACAGGAAGCAAAGCTTTGGAAAACAGCCTTGGACTGTTTCAAGCCAGTGTGTAAAAGTATTCTCCAATTTCTCATGTGTGTCTCCGACACTCTAAGTGTTCTTTCCTGTCAGCTGCCGGTCCCTAGGGCTCTGCTGAGTTCACCATAAGAACAGTCAGCTTTTGTGTTGTTTCAATGACCCTGGCTGTATGAGCACACACCTCTTTTCAGCATGGGCTGCATACCACCTTCGGGCCTATATTTGGGTTTGGTGCTAACTGAAGGTCAAGCAACACTCCCCTGTGCTGTCTGAGGGAAGACTCTCCAGCCCTAGTGCTCCAGAGAAAAAGAGGTGGGAGGTTGAGTCACCACAATGAGGACAGATGGTAGCAAAAGCCTGACAGACACAGGCAAGCTGTGCTGGTCTGTTCTAAATGCAGGCTCTTGGCACAACCCAGCCTGGACTAGACTGTGTTAAATGAGTTAAATCTGACTATTCTAAACTTACGAAGTCCTGAAATTAGCTGATACCTTCTGTAGGTAAGCTTTACTCAGGTGAGTGGGCCTTCTGTCTACTTAAGTACAATTAAATCACAGAAAGAGCTCAAACACAGACCTAAACCATGGGTGTAAGAGTGTAGCCTTCTATTCACCAACATCTAATACCTGACATGTAGTTTAACAGTGTGGTGCCAAGAGTCACATTACACTGATGTTTTCAATGTGAGATTTATAGTTGCCTCTAGTTTTGAGTATCTCGCTTTCTTATGCTACAGTCAGAAGAACTGTGCATCTGCTTTCATGTTGTGTCTTAAAGATTAGTCTGAGCTCTTCTTACGCTCTCCACAGGCTTTTCACCTGTAAGGAGCCACCAGAGTAGTCCCTGCCCGCTTCTCCGTCACATTGTGTACACTACATGCAAAGTCTCACTTATACCCAGGCTTTATGCTGTCTTCCAAACACCAGGCTCCACATCAACAAAGGCCTGTCCCTTTCAACTGGAAAATCCACCGCAACTCAGACACTCCTGAAACTTGGCATGTCTTCTCTGACAACTTTCCATTAAACTCCAAATTTCTCTTAAGGAGACAACCACCTACAGTCCCTGTCCACAGCTCATTTTGCTTTGTAACATAACCCAAGACTTACTGGGCCTTTCCATCTACAACCTCACCACTCCAGCTCTTCATCCCAGTCTGCGGACCTCTCTCATGAGATGACTCAGGAGCACGGGAGCACCTTCCCTGCCCATCCAGTCTTCTGCAGTCAGTTCACCAGATGCCCACAATGCTAATCTCACCACGTCCCTTGGGAGCTTCCTCCAGCACTTCTCAAGGGTAAAGATGGGCCCTTACTCCGTCTTTCTGAGAATGCTTGCAGGAGAGATGGGGCGGGGGCGGGGGAGTCACAGGGGCACGAGCGATCTAGAGATGGTCTTGTGCCTGGTGTGCAGAAGATAGGGCCCATGTGGGCATCTTCTGTGCCTCTCCTCCACCTGTGCCATCTACACACTCACAGATCACCCCTATTCAATGAAGGAGTGGGCAGGCAGCGGGGCTGAGCCAAGCGGAAGAGCTGTTCCTGACTGTTTAGCTGTCTCTTGTTAGAATGGTTTAGTGTCTCCTGGGCACTGATGACAGACTCACATACCTCATAGCTAATGGTGTTTTCCTAACTTGTGTCTTCATTTCTTTTGACTTCTCATCTCCCCAGGTCAACTTGCTGTGTAATCTACTGAACCTATGGTTTTATAATGCCATGTCAATTATAAGGCATCTACATTGATTAAAGTATATGATCTCCCTAGACTCTAACCATTGATTCTGTCTGGCTCCTCTGCCAAAGTCTGGACTCAGAGTTGGGCACAGAGCAACCACTCAGAGCATCTTTTAGAGATGGACTCTTACAATGCCCTGTAGAATCTGTCAGTCAGCATGTATCCTACTGAGGAGGGGTTCTGAGTGTCCTATCTCTCACTCACTTGACACTGAGCCCCTAAATGACATGGATACAGTGTGCAGAATTTTTTTTCTAGACAGCTAACATACCAGAAGTACTGAGTAAAGTGCAAAAACCTAGAAAAGGCAACAAGTGAGACTGAATAACTGATCCAGATACCAGAGGACAAAGGAATAAAAGTGAGGGAAGAAATGTGAGGGGGCTCATAAGCTTGAGAGATGAGGATGATCTTCCCGCATTGGGTGGGAAGGGAAGTGCTGAGGCCAGCGTAGGAGAAGAGCCTGGAGCCCCTTACACGCAGCTGATAACCAGCAGCAGCTTGGACACGCTCTGCAGGTGGAAACCATTGGGAGTGTCCTCGGGGACATGCCGGGTCTGCGTAGAACCTGTGGGAGAATTGATAAGCCGTCACCATCACATTCCCCAAGCCCACTCACTGCTGACAGGACACGGGTCAAGTAAGAACACTGAGGAACCACGCATGGATGCTATCACATGAATTATATGATGGACACCACCAGCCACCCAACAGAAAGAGGTGAGCTCTGCAAGGCCAAGGGCTAGATCAGATAACTACTCAGCGATGGAGTGCTCTGGTAGAGGCTGGAGTGGGGATTGCACAGAGACAGCAGCCCTCTCCAGTCCCCACGCAGCTGTGATGAACTCATAGCGATGTGCAAAGCAGTTTGTAAAATAGTTCATCTCTGGAGCATGTTTCAATTTGTCCTTCATGTGTTACCCAAGAACATGGAAGCTTCACATTTACTATGCTAATAGCCAAGGACCTTATGTGACATAAATTCAAGACCACCTTTTGGTATGCAGAGCACATATAATGGTTCAACGGGACTGAAAAACTTTAAAGGGTTAAAGAAAGTCTCAGATTCAAATTATATACAAATTACTCTCAGGGTGTAAAACAGGTTTGCATATGTATGCTGTGGTAGAGGCATGCAGGTCCATCCACAGTCCTGATCTACATCACCATCCCCACCTGGAACACACCTGCCACATGCTTGATCCTGTGGCCCACATCTTCATCGGTGGGTGTGGTGACCGGGCTCATCACCTCTTCTAGGTGTGGTACCCGCAGGTGGGCATGGGGACGCTTCCTCCTCCGCACTGTTGAGGATTTGTTGGCCTTCTCCTTGGGAGATTGTCTGTGCATCTCAGCTAGGTAGGTACTCTCTGTTTTTGTTAGCTCAGTCTCTGTCAAACACAAAAGGCCCAATCAGAGGCCCTTTTCCTCTGCCATCAAACTAACCCAGTGTCCTCTAGAAGCAGCATTCTACTGGAAGCATGTTCCTACTATGGTACCCTGGGAAGCTGGCCCACTAGAACACTGACCATCAAAGATGCCCACATCAAGAATTTCTTACCCAAACCACTTTGAGTTGTGTTCAATACTGGTTAGAGACCTGTGTTCCCAACATCTGCACCACCATGTATATAATTTAGGGCATATCATTTCCTAAAGAGATACATTCATATCTTTCTCATAATAAAATGACTCAATACCAAGCTCTAAGGTTTGTTTGAGTGTGGGAGGAATTATAGACAGCCCCCTTCCAATGATCTCAAAGTTACAAATAGAAGCTCTTGAAAGGGTATATGTATCCATAGACACACCAAACTTGATATGCATTTCACAGGCAGAATAGGTACCACAATGAAGACTATAGCACCCACCTAAATGGCGGAAGTAGTCTTCTAGCCCACTCCAGAAGTTCTTCTCAATGAAGGTTTTCACAAATCCCCAGGGCTGTTTTCGATAGCGGAGCTCTGTGGAGACCCTGTGCAACAAGCCAGAAACAACATGAGTCATTTCACGGGCTGGGCCTTCTCCTACACAAAAAGGGAAACTTGCATTTAAGGCCAAGGTGGGTTCACACTTGTACAAGTTCAAATTTCTTTTCGCCTCCATCCTATCATGTGAGCTTACTGGCCACGCTCGGAGGTCATTGGGAGCCGGTGGCCTTATTCTCCTTCTACTGTTGGGAAAACAGGTTTAGGATATTTAAGGAGATCAAAGGATGGCAATACGTTACCAAATTAGAGAGGGGTTAGGGTGGGGCCTGGAATTCCACTTATGATCTATAACCCCCCAGCCAAGATAAGGGTTGGAAAATAAAGTCAAACTCTTTTAAACCCAAATTAAGGGCTCTCGCTCTGGTACCTCATCCCTCTGCCTCTAAGCGGCACACAAGACCTCATCAGCCATTTGCTCTTCTCTGAGGGTTCTCTTTCCCACCCACTGGCGCTACCACTGCCCCATCCTCTTGTAGCCCCACCTCCTCCTTCTCTCCTACGCTGCAGCCTTGCTCTCTGCCTCCTCCTCAGGTGCGTGAGTACCTGCCAGTAGATTCTCGGCGCAACCCTCCCACATTAAGGGTGCCTGCACTGCTCCCCCTCCCCAAGAATGCTACTTCCGCCCAAGCATTATGGAATCATGGCCACATTTGGAACCACCTCACATTCCCACCCAACACTCGTTCACTGGATAGAGGATGGAGTGGCACCTCCCTGCAGAGGTCCAGTTGTAGCCAACCTGGATCTCTGCCTGCCGAGCGGGTTCTGTGGACTGCACAGCAAAGTCACGTGACTAAAGATTCTCTGAAGAACATGAAATGAAGAAACCTAGACACTGGGAGTCAGATGACAGGAGGAACAGAAGGTAAATGAGAGGATGGAGGAGGGAAGACAAAGTACCAGGAGGAATCTGTGTTCAGAAAGCAGAACAACCTTCCCTACACTGCAAGCAAGCAAAACCAAGAGGAAGAAGATGCACCTGCTTAAGATTCAGACATTACGGACTTCCTGACTCCAAAGACCTGTGTGGCCTTTCATTGAACCGACTTTTTATTTGAATTATGGGAATGAGTTTCTTGTTCCATATATCCCAAAGAACTTGGTCTATGATGCAGTGATAGAATACCCTGGTGGCAGAAAGCTAGACATTCTCTGAAAGTCGTGAACTTTACGGGCCTCCCAAACCACTGCTGACCCTTATCTGCCTCTGAGAGTGCTACTAACCTTATGGGTTGATCACACCCAGATCGATCACTCCCAGAACTCAGGGGAACTGACCAAGACCGCTGGTCCTGCTTGAGCAGGGGGCTCCAGAAAATGAGACACACAGACGCTTGAAGCTGCATAACTCTAGCCGCTATATGACCCCTCACCCCTCCATACACAGCACAGTGGCTTCCACTCTTTGGGAAGGTTTCTATCTCTTGCTGAGCTTGAGTACAAACGCAGTCTTGTACTGCTGAAGGTCTGGCATTGGTACACTTTCCCCACTCTGCTTTCCCTCCTGCTCTCTAAATTCTAACATACAGATGTACACAACCTGATTTTTCACGTGAGTATGCGTCAGCTTTACAATTAAATTACATGCTTCTTCAAATATTATGATCTAAATTTCCTCTTTCCTTTGAATGGGCACCATAATGCCCAGAACTAACTATTCATTTAACTCCGATATTAGTAGGCCCAGTGCAGAGCATTGAAAGCAAGGCTGTGGGCAGGTCAGGATTCCTGCTCTCCAAGAGCTCACTGTCCAATAGAGCAGGGGAACGGGAACTCTCAACACAGAGCAGGAAGGGTTGAGAACAGGCTCACATTTCTAGAACTGAGCTGCAGTACTTATTGGACTGTGATGGTTGTTTTTAATGGTGACTGAGCACAAATTAGAACCCCCTTAGAAGGGAGCCTCAAGTAAAGAACTGTCTTGTTTGCTTAACTGATATGTGGGCAGCACCTTCTGGTCACAGCCCAGATTTAAAAGGGGAATGGCAGAAGGATTATTTATCTTTAGCCTGTCTGGCTTTCCCTGTTGACGCTGCGGTTGATTCCTTTGCTGACATGGAGCCCATGGTTTCCAGGCTTCTATCACTGACTGAGGAGCAGTAGCTCTTCATGAACCCTCCCGGTTTGGGGCACCAGGTTGGGACTGTTGAAGCACCCATCACTGTGAACTAAGCAACTACAAGGGTCTCAGCCTCACCAGTGTGAGACAGCCATTGTGGGACCCATCCAGCTGCTGAGACACCCACCCAATCTCAACGACCAAGCAACAACCAGGTTCTCAGCCTTCAGGTGTGATTCAGCTATCCTTAATATTTTGAAGTAGGTTAACTAATTAATTCTTTTAATATATATAGAAAACCCGGACTAATAAGAATTGTGGGACCAGAAGTCAGGTATTGCTATGACAGACCTGACCATATTGTTTTGGGGGAGGATTGTTTGGGGAGGAAAGTTTTTAAAGCTTTGGGCTGGAAAAGCCACCAAATGCTTGGAGCTTAGTGAGCTTTTCTGTGGGTCCCCAGAAGATAATGCTGAAAGAGTTATGGATGATGGGGGCCTGGCTTGTGAGCTCTTAAGGCTATTTGTGTGACATTTTAGATTAAGAATCAGTGGATATAAAACCTTTACTTTACTGGAACAATTGATGCTGGCCATTTGGAACTGGAGAATGAGTTATGATTAATAAGAGTCCAGCATCACTGAGGTAAAATATTTTGGGCAGCATTTCCTCAGGCTCAGGCTCAGGAAAGTGTGGTCCAGAGGAGGGCCAAGGATATATCTCAGGCTAGAAACCGGACTTGGAAATGCATAAGAATCTCCCACGTGGTTCTGGTTTTGGTAGCATGAAAGCTGCAGACTGAAGGGGTCATGGAGAGAGGCTGAGGCTTGGCACTGTGAGAGGCCAAGCGAGTCCACTGGTGAAGGAAGGTGCGTGCAGCCTCAGTTGTAGTGAGGACCCCACGGTATAGTAGAGAGGCCCGGACTTTGGGATGACCACCAGAGACAGCAGTAGGTATGGAGTGGAGCTGGCCTGAGCCTATTGGACCAACTGTGTGTGCTGTGGACAGCAGAGCCAGAGAAGTGGAGCTGCCCAAACCTTTTGGAGCCCAGAAGATGGGTGAGTGAATCCCAGATGTCAGACATCAAGCTATGCCACGAGACTTTGGTTTTGGTTAAGTGTGCCCTGGTCCTTCCCTCTTGAAAAAAAGAGACAGTATGTAACTTGTTCTGGATTTTACAGGAACCCACAGTTAAGAGAATTTTAAAAGAGACTTTGAACTTTTAAAATGTTTGAACCTTTAA
This sequence comes from Eospalax fontanierii, assembly GCA_035773235.1. Lineage (NCBI taxonomy): Eukaryota > Metazoa > Chordata > Mammalia > Rodentia > Spalacidae > Eospalax > Eospalax fontanierii. The sequence goes on along the minus strand of CM069539.1, from coordinate 26,908,566 downwards.
AAGAGTATGGGACTTTTAAAGTTTTACTGTGTTTTGTATTGTGCTATTAATGCTTTATATTATGGTATTAATATTAACATGAGATCTCTGGGACAAAAAATGGAAAGGTTATGATTTAATAGTGATATGCTTGTGTGTCAAGTTGACAAGGGGTCAACTGCACTGGATAGCTTCAGTTGTCAATCTGACACATCTGGGAAGAGGGAGCCTCAGTTCCTCTACAGGACTGGCCTGTGAGCATGTCTGTGAGGCATGTTCTAGACTGCTGAGTAATGCAGGAGGACCCAGTCCACTGTGGGTGGTAGGTAGCACCCTGGGTTATATGAGGAAGCAGACTGAGCACAGGCCAGAGGAACAATCAGCAAGCAGCATTCCTCCGTGGGCTATACTTCAACTCCTGCATCCAGGCTCCTACCCAGGCTTCCCCCAGGGCTGGATTGTGACCTTGAGAGCAGTGTGCTGACATAAACCCTTTCCTTCTCAAGTTGGTTTTGGTCGATGTTTTATCACAGCAACAGAAGTTAACTAGGACATAGGGCATGACTCTTGACAAAGAGTCAACTTCCTTGGATTCTTCTAAAAATTCTTAGAGATGGAGTTTAGGTGCCTAAAAAGAATCATATAAACCTCATAAAACCAGTAGTGGTCATGATAAAGATCTTCCAAGGAATATCCAGAATCGTTAAGGGGAGACAAGGCAGAGAGTGATGAGTGGTCAGGACGGAAAGCAAGAAGTCTCAGAAGGCTTCAGAGAAGAGGTGCAAGAGAGTATTCAAGCTTCTCTCTTTCCCCTGACGAGCAAATGGACAGTTTAATGAGAAGACCCCCACGTGCACCCACGCAGGCCTTCACACAGCGCACCTGAGTCGACTCTTGTTCCGGGCCACACGGGTGAGTGTGTAGCGATTGATGGTGTAGAAGTAGTCGTGGTAGGGAACGTCATGGGTGAGGACTTCTGCATCTATCACGTAGCATTCGCTCTCCTGACTTGCTTTGTACATGGTCTGGGGGTAGGAAAGGTCCATGGTCCAAAACTGAAGAGAAGCAAGACAGGAAAAAGCACCTTCCCCAGTTTCCCCGCCCCTGGCCTGGATGCTGTCCATTCAGGGCTAAACCAAGCTTTCGTGGCATCTCCCTCACGGCAGCCTTCCCCCTTCATGATGGAACAGGCCTTCTAGGCATGCATGCATTTTCCTCGTCCCTTGTCCTACCTACCTGCGTCTCCCTGACCGTGGCAGTTTTGGGAGCCAGAGGGTTGGTAAGGGTGATGGTGTAGAGGATCACTCGGCTCTGATTTCCGTTCTCCTCCTTTTTCCATGGATGGAAGATGATGTCTGAGGACCGAGGAGAGTCTTGGAATGAAGGGGGGAAAGCAGGACAACTCTCCTTGTCTGAATCTCCCCTCTAATGAATTTCTCATTCCACACTGACTATCAACATCCCCCCTCCCTGGAGGCCAATCAGAGTGTAAAGACTGGTGGAGGAGGCTAGGAGGAGGGGGAATCAGAGCAGAAAGAGGCTCATTGTGGGAGTGCTGAAATTCTACACAGAGCTCCAGAATGCTGACTGTTCCCAGGCTGGGGCAGGAGGTCTTGGGGCCACCTGCGGGGGTGCTGGCCAACACTGGAGTTACTGTAGCGAGAGCCTCAGACCCCTTGGGAACAGATCCTCTCCTCTAGCGGTTACTGTCATGCACTCAACAGGCTTCTCCTTGCAGAAGGGCATCCTGCTGCCTAAAGCACTTTCCCAGAGTGGATGCTTGGCAGCCCTGTTAGACCATATTGTATCCGTGCTGTGGGAAGAACTACAGTAAGAGAATGAGGCAGGGGCATGAGCCCCAGAGTGCTAGATATGAATCCTCACTCAGCCCTTCTTAGCTACTTTAACAGGCAGCTAGACAGCAGCCTGGGGTTCAGGTTCCGGAAATACCAGTTCCAGAGACCTCAAGGCCTATACATGGCACAGCTAAGGACTGAATGAGCCAGTACAACAAGCCCAGTGCAGAGGGGCGCTTCTCAAGCAATGAGAACAGCTGTCCTGTACTAGACACAGCCCCGTGAGGCAAAGTGGGCCAGAGTACCCTGAAGGATTTCTCGCACCACCTAAGGTCAGAAAGAGATGCCTGAGACACTGAAAAAAGAAGGAGGAGGTAGAAAAGGAGGAGTTCAGTGTACAGTGCTGGAAATGGTAGAGAGTCAGGGAGGGGCCGGGTCCGTAGATCAGACCAGAGAAGCGTCGCTGCTCCATGAAGTCCCGCAGGAAGGGTGAGGTGGTGAAGAGCAGGTCATAGAGCTTGTCCACACTGAAGTTGAAGACCTCGTTCACATACTGTCGTCCACTTAGGTCCTCGTAGAAGGCTTGGACTTCCCCTGCACAGGGGAGAGGGCACAGTAGACAATGAGTGGAGGACGGGGGCCTGTGGGGACATGACCAGACCACTAAAATCTCTGGGCTGATGTGGGTACCACTCCCACCAAGGGAGAAGGGAGGCGTGGCTAGGCTCTTGAACTCCCAATTTTCGAAAGGGGGGGTTTCTTTTTGACAAAGGGTCTCCCGGTGGCCCCAGCTGGCTAGGAACTTGTTATGGAGACCAGGCTGGCCTTGATCTCACAGAGATACACCCCTTCCTGTGCCTCCAGAGAAAACGGGAATTAAAGGTGTGTACCACCACACCCAGCTGCAGTCCCTTCCTTAGGATATGTGCTGTTTGCTCCAGTGAACACTGGCTATTCAACCCATACAAAGAATTTGGGAATGTACAATAGTCACAGTGGATGGATTATGGGAGATGTTTTGAGAAATGGCTTGTTAGGTGATCTACCTTTGTCTAATTACTGTAGTATAGCTCAGACAAATCAAGATGCTCCACAGTCACCAAGTTTTATGTTTTTAGGCAAATTACCTTCATATATGTGGCCAGTGTCATCACCAGACACATGACTATGCTTGTTTTTACACTTTCAAATTTCCCTCATTGAGCAGAATAGATTTGACCCCATAGGACAGATTATTGAGAACCTACACCACAACTGACAACAAATGGCACTGAAACCACTGACACAGGTGGGTTCAAGAGCAACTGACAAATCTTTAGAGAGAAGAATCTAAGGCTGGGGCTACCAGATTCCTAATTTGATGGGTAAGATCATTTCCCCCAGGATTTCACTATTCTATCTTACAAACAACTTATGATTACAGTTTTACTATAGTGGAAGAATGTCAACCAGAAGGAGCCAAGTGGAGAAAGGATATACAGGAAGGTCTAGAAGTATTCAGAAGCAAAGCTTTGTCATTCTCAGGAGCTGCTACACTCAGTACACCATGTGTAACCATATGCAGAGCCCTGCTAACCAGGGTGCCTCACTTGTTATCTTCTGAATTTCCTTATTGCTACAGAAGAATGTGTCTGAGGGATGAGGTGAGTTGCTAAGGCTGGGTGTTCCTCCCACGTTCCCAACACCCATCATCCGAATGCCTTTTCTTCATGGACTGACAGGTGACCTCAGACAGGAAGCTCACATTTTCTGGTACCCTTGTTATTCAGAGAAAGCCACAGGAAGAACTTGGGCTTGGTCTGCAGTCAGTGCCCAAGACCACACAGACTTGGGTGGGAATGTTCATATCTTAGTTTATGTGAATGGCACCTGTGGAATTGGGTGGTGCCCAATTTCCACAATCATTTGTACCAGCCTAGGATCCCAGAGAGAGACAGGTAAACCAACCTAATGTTAGAATCCAATATATATCTATGTAGATGACTCTAGGAGGGACTATCCACAGATGAATAAGTGGGCACATCTGTATCTACTCACTAGAGATAACCTATCACCCCTTCAACAGAGGAAAGCCCCAGCTACAAGCAGGAATGCTGAAAATGTGCCTTCCATGGAATACCAGCAGCAGCGTGTTCCTGAATGAGGTACTGAGTGAGGTATGGGAGCTTACTTTTCACAGAAACAAAGGAAGAAGCATTTGCTTCCAACAAGTACAAGGGGAATCTCCAATGCCCTGCAAGCCTTTCCGTCTATGTGAGTCACTAGGGAGTTTTACAGGTATCTTGATAAAGTTTCTATCTGAGTCTAATCATTTCCAAGAAGCAGCTAGTGGGTCTGTGAGGGATAGAGTGGCAAGGTGAGCCAGTGTCAATAGGAGGGTGAATCTTCTGGCACTATCTGATAACAAAGACAGATACATGCAATGATGAGGATCCTACAGTGAGCACCTGCAAAGGGAATGCATGCTAATCAAAAATCTGTCTCATTTTAAAGGGATCTGTGTGGGTGGGTCTGCATCTCCAGCATGGCTGTTGTGCTCCAGCTGTCCCAGAGAATGTAGGACAATCAAACAGGTCCTCAGGTAGCTCAGAGTGTGGAGGGAGAGATTCCCAGGACACTGCGTCGGTAGGCAGTTCAGTAACTGAAACCAAGGCAGGGGGTTATATAGGGCGGCCTTCTGGCCATTACAGAAGGCAGGAAAGTTAAAGGTGGAGTCTTTAGGTAAAGGCGGGAAGGTTGTAGCACTGATGTGGAAATTAGAAATGCGGCACACGAAACCTAAAAACCTGGTTCTGGTCTGGGGTGATCTTTGTCAGGGGGAAAAGATGAAGCAACTGCTGAGGCCTGCGGTGGCTTCCTGGGACCTAGGTTATCGCATCAGGCAGAGCAGGCTAGACTCCTACCGTCCCTTCAAGGTATCTGGGGTTGTTTGGCTTGCTCAATACCTTTTATGATAGACCCAGATCCCACAGATCTGTTCCTCATGAATCCAGAGCCTGGGATTTGACTCAGGGACCTACAGAAACTTCCTTTAAGGCTTCACAACAGAGAGGCGAAGAGCTGCTGAAGATCCATGTTCCGAAGCTCACCTTCGTCGTGGGTATCTGAAGAATCACTGAGCTCAGTGGGGATGTCCTCATTGTCATTGAAGTCCAGTGAAGGAGAGGTCACCGGCGCAATGATCTCAATCTTCTCCCCTATGATGTTGTCAATGGCGAGCTCTTTCTCCAGGGACCCGTCGCCCTCCAATACCTCCTCCTCCAAGGGCAAGCCATCAAACTGCAGTGGAGATCAAGAGTCACCCGCCAGGGACGCCCTGGGTGGATCTACTTTCCAAAGGGAGACCAGGAACCTCGCACTCCTAGCACAGCTGCTCAGGAGTTGGGCTGAGATCAGAAGCTGGGGCTGTGCAGACTGCACAAAAGAACAGGCGCAGAACCAGGTACTCACTGGCCTCCCAGGCTGCCACTCAAATGGCAGACTGAGCCCACAGGTCTAGAGGTGGCACCCCAGCTCTAGGTCCTTTCTGGAGCCACACTCCCGCCAAGCTGGTATAAGGCCAGCCTGCCTCTCAGCACAACCCTTTTCCTAAGGAGCTCAGAAGGTTTCTCAGGTATGTTTTGGGGTTCATTTTTCCACTGGCACTGGAATTCTTTTCTATTTTAAAACCAGTCCCACACATAGAAAATGAAGACTAGGCACCAAAAATATTTTCATTCTCAGTCCAGGCACCTTCACTATCAAGCCAATGTAATTAAAGGGTTCCCTTTTCTGGGAGTCCTTTCCTGAGGAACCCGACTCTTTCATCCCCTTGCTGGCACATGCCCTAACCCTCTTCCTTCAGCAAGATTCTCATTTCGCTGCAAGTGTTCTTGAGGAGGGAGGGCCTCATGGACTTTAAAAAAAATGTGCATGAGTGCATTGCCTGCATGTATGTAAGTGCACCCATGTCATGCAATGCCGTGGAGGTCAGAAGAGGGCATCAATCAGATTCCCTCGAACTGGAGTTAGGAATGGTTGTTAGCCACCATGTGGCTGGGAATCAAACCCAGGTACTCTGCAAGAGCAGCTAGTGCTCTTAACTGATGAGCCATCTCTCCAGTCCCACACATGGACATTTCTGTAGTTTCTGTAAAGTCTACAACTGTGGGATAACAAACTGAAAAGGAACCCAACATATTCATGAGATGAGTGAATAAGCAAGTTACTGTCCTATAGCTCTATATTCCTGTGTAATTTTGATGTTGGATCAAGACAGGGAAGAAGAAGAAGAAAAGAACCCTGGAAAGTTCTCCCAAAGAGGGGCTAATCTGAAGCAGTCCACTAAGAGTTATGCTGAATGTGGACTTGGAATACTTTTCATCGTCTCAAACATTAAACCAAACATGCTAAGTTCTGGACCTTTGGGATCTACCCTAGAGCCCACTTCCAGGATACCTTTGCAAATAAGCTGACAACATGGAATCCCCCTCCCACTGCTTCACTACCAAGTGGGGCTCCTATGGGGTTCACTAAGCTAGGAGACATCGGCTGATTGGGGTGGAGAGATACCCAGAGTTGACTTCCCATACCGAAACAGGGGCTTCGCTGCTCCCTGTGGAGGTCAGTGTGCTGTTGGTGATGGACTTCTTAGGCAGCTGTGGGCTGGCATCTGGCTTGGTCTCTATGCTGCTTTTGGATGAGCTGTCGTTCACTTCATTCTCTTCTACAGGGATTTCCTCGCAGTAGCTAGAGAAGATCTCGATGAGTTCGGGTCAGCCCCAGTGGTGGAGATTACTAGCTATTCTAAGAACCTCAGATCTGTCTATCCATCTGAAACTATGGGCTTTCCCACTTCTTTGCTTTGTATATGATCTCGTTTCAAACAAAAAGCTGCCCCACTCATTGCTCTCCCGAAGCCTCCTTCCCTTCTTATTCCACTTCCGTTTATCCTCCAACATATAAAACATCTGCTGAAAATTCACCTTTTCTAGACACTCTCCTTAGATTCATCCCTGGTGAAGCATGACATGACCATATCTCATGTTACTCTTTTCTATTGGATCCCATGCCATCCTGATCATCTGAATCCAACATCTGGGCTCTCGCGCACATATTTCATTTCTCAAACATTAACTAAGACACAGTATTACCTCAGTGGTACTGCCCATATTCTAGATCATAACTAGCAAACTTCTTTGCACTGAACATCTTGAATGAAGGTAGATGTCCTTCTAGAGACACTTCAGAGCCTTATAGTCATCATTGGCATCAACATCTGACTTGTACATTTCATAGCATCTGGGTGTTTAACAGCTCTCAGTAAATAATTATGTGTATTTTAGAGATCAGCAAACAGAGCCTGGCAGAGGTTATGTGATACCAGCATTAAACATCAGTGTTTGTCCTAAGACAAGGTCTCAGTTCTACACCCTCAATGTTCTTTCCTTGCCTTCTATTCCTCTATCAGCTCACAGCTGCATTCAGCCTCCAAATACCTTTCAAAACTGGAGTACAATTAGGGGCAGTCAATTTGCTCTCCCCTGATCGACAACAACCTGTCATACAGTAAGAAGCCACTGTCCTTAATTTCTTGCCCTTAGCTTCCAGTTTATGGCTCTGGTACAAACTTTCCCATGAACTTGCCGGCTATTCTCAAAAGCTTACTTGACTCTCCACTTGACTAACAGGCATCTCAACTCACCTAAAACCAGCCATATAATCCTCCCCACAAACTGTCCTACCTACTCTATACTCCGTTAGTTTGCAACCATTCTATTCTACCAAAGAATGAAACAAACTTTTAAAGTAACTTGGGACTCCCTTTTGATCCACCAGCAAATCCTTCAAAATACATCCAGGAACTAACCACTTTCTGCCACATCTACTTCAGCCTCTTGGTCCATACTACCACCATCTCTTGTCTAAATTATTGAGATTATCTGGCAACCTCTGAACAGGTCTCCCTGCCTCCGTTCTTGTTTCCTATTTTCGTGTATTTCTAACACAGGAACCTGAGTTAAGATATTAAGCCAGACCTTATCAACTATTCCAAACTTGCCCATCTTTGCACAGAGGCAACTGTCACTGTCACTGGCCCCCATTCCCTGCCCCTTTGACTTCCTGGCTTCATCTTAAACTACTCTGTCCCATCACTCTATAGCTACAGGCTATTCCCTCTTCTACAGGTAGTCTGTGGTTCCCTCCCTTGCTTCCTTCAGTGCCTTAATCAGAAACCATTTTCCAACCATTTTCCTAATGATGTCCTCACTGCCACCTGACTCCCAAGTCCCCTGGAAATCCCACCCAAGGCCTCACTCACCCCATTGTGTTGAAGTCATCGTCTGGAGGCACGTAGTCCTCATCGTCACTGGTCAGGCCCAGCTCGTTCCCATAGCACTGGTGGACAAAGTGCCAGAGCTCCTTGGGGCATAAAGGCTGCAAAGGGAAAAGAGGAGTGACTCTGATCCTCTCTTCCTCTAGTGCTGCTAATCAGCACAGAGGCACTAAAGCAGGCTGGCTCCCCTAGGGGACAGAAGCTGAAGGGCTCTTTCCCAGCTAAACTACAGAGAGGCTCTCTCTATGACAATACCATCCACTTCGGAGCTAGTCAGATGCCAATCTCTTATATAGAAGAGCAAAGCCAAGAATGTAGACCTTCCTTGCCTGCCCTTTAAACAGAGCTTTACAGAAATGGGATCAACTGGTCCCTGGAGGCTGCAAACTACTCCACCGCCTGCCCGTATTAATGAGGTCCAACATTAAATGAACTAAACCTGTACTAATTTGGGGCCAAGGTTAGTGAACTGGATTTTGTGCATCCAGTGGTACCCTGACTCAGTCTTGTACCATGGCAGAAATGAAAGGTCATCTCATTATCCCTCTCCTAAAAACCTGAATATTTCCTTCTTTATTCTGAAGGGCAATCAATTTGTATACAGTTTAATGTACAGTTTCCATTGTTTGCTTATTCCGTGACTATCTGTCCTCTTTAAAAATACCGGACTAAGAAAAGCTAGTTTTCATGGGGTCTGGTTCTCAGAGAAAAGCAATGGAATGTCAAAAAACTAAGACCAGGGGTGGAGTTCATGAATGAGTCTCAGACTGGAAGGAAGAAATAAAGGTGGTAGTGACAATTCTTGAAAGCATGGGTAAGAACACAAGAAAAAGAGATGCAACCAATAACTTAAAAAAAAAAAATTCAGGCGTGAAGTGCTTCCACTAAAAGACTTCTTAAAGAATATGAGAATTCTCCAAAACCACACTTAAGAAGCAGCAGCTAGCAGGATACAATAAATCAGTCTTTTGGGTTTTCTGACTAAGAAGAACCACCTAGAAGGACGGTTGGGCCCTGTCTCTGGACTAGCAGGTATGAGGTGTTTGCTCTGTGATGACTACAGGAAGAACCCCCACCCCTTACCTTTTATCTAGATCTCCCCTCTTATCTCTGGTATTTGGGGATATCTTTCATCCTGCCTGAGACACATCTCCTTCCAGCCAAACTCTGCCCTATCCTACTTCACCACTCAGCCTCTCAAGCTGCCTTTCCTAATCATTTCTTCATGGTTCACTTAGTTTCCCTGCAATCAGGACAAGCACAGTTAGGAGACCCTCATCCGACAAAATTCATAAGAAATACTTGGGGATGTGCCTAGAAGCCAAATGAGTGGCACTATGACTTATTTATAAATGACAGTAGATGTGAACTGAAAAATCAAATCTGCCAGTATAGATTCAAACACATCATCACTTTCCCTTTTTGATAGCCAATACAGCCAGAAGATAACAGCTCTAAAATGCTACTAAGATTTATAGCAGGGCTGTAGCGTCTCAAATTAGAAGAAAGTGTAACTAATAATAAATTCACTCCAGATAGTAATTAGCTTGGGCTGGAGTCAAGATATATATATATATATATATATATAAATTCATTCACATCAGTCTTATAATAGTCTAGTTGGAGGTACTCATTATTTATATAGGGATTTATTTTTTTCCTATTATGTTTTTCCTCTGGCCTGGATATTTTCTCGACACCTGACAGCTTCTAAGTGGGAGCTCTCTAAGGACAAGGGTCATGTTATTCCATCTGTGTTTCCTTCAAATCTAATTCAAACATACTAGTAGTTGATCTTAATCAGGCTATCTTAGTCTTTTTATTTTTTGTAATGGTAATGCTTAGTGTCTTTTTGACTGGAGTCCAACCGTCCAGAGTTAACAAGCTCCCGGAGACAGAAAACAACTCACATATATATACAGCACAACCCCTTTCTCTGTGTTGACCAGATTCTTCTGTCAAGGCCAGGTACCAGGCCACTAGGGACAGTCTCTAAGCACTAAGACTGCTGAGATGATTACCACTAGCTAACCCTAAACCTACGTGGCCTGTCCATCTTGCCCGTCCCCATTTGGTCCTACAAGACCATACTAAAGACTCTAACCCATTCTCTCCTTCCCCACATGCCTCCGATCAATTCCTGTGATTCCCTGTGTGGCCTAGCATGACCAGTCATGGTACACCTCATTTCTGGAAATCTGCGAATAGGAAAATTCTTCCTTCACAACAGTCATTTCTATAGATACATGTTTCACAACACCTGGCTAATCCAAGCACTGACACAGTGTAAAGCAGTGGAGCTGAAGTGCCTGAAGTCAGAGATGCTTCACTCCTGGCAGCACTGAGGACACTCTCACAAGAAGGCTGGCTCTGTGCAAGACTCGGTTCAAGATTGCCAGTGGGAGACTTTCAGAACACACGGAGTGTTCTGAACACAAGGACTCATTAGGAGCTGGCCAACACCCCAGTAAAGCATACTTGCCAATAAGGACAACGTCCCAAAGAGAAGAACAGTATGAGTGGACGACCTCGTGAGGCTGAAGGACGCAGCCAGCCAGTGCTTACCTTTTCAAGGAGGGCATTCTGCCAGAGCCGGAACATCATCATATACGTCCTGTCCCGGGCCCCAAATGAAGTAAAAAAGTGCTAGGTTGGAACAGAGGACAAAAGAAGCATCTGTCAAAACTCACAGTACAGAGAACAGAAGCACGGATCTCTCTTTAAATTCAAGATATTCACTGTCTTACAAAATCACTACATAGACACGTTCATAAAAAGGGTCAGCACACGGTGGGCCTTGGTACCTAGGTACTCAATCCCCACTGTAACCAAGTCCTTCAATGTTTTACCCAGACTTGCTATTGTACTTTTCTCTCTAGCTTGAAACTGTCCTCTCCAAACATATGACTTTTGCCCTTATGCTGAAACTGGGCAATGGGAGGAGTTGGGATACAGGGTGAACAGGATGAGACAAACCCACTGACCCACCAGAAGTCATTCAACTGTATTTGAATATTAGTATGTGCTATGTGTACTATTCTGACTGTGTAAAGTATACAACAAAGCACAAAAGAGAATATAACCCGGCACTTGTAGAGCTTTTGGGAGCCTTTGTAACACATGGGAAGAAACCAGACCTTGCATACTTACTGGGTAAGTGACAAATGTCATTTTATTTAAATCACACAGAAAACCTCAATGAACAAAGATACTAATAATTAGTTGATGGAGTTAGGTGACTTGTAGAATCATAAAGCTGGCTGGAACAGAATTAAAATCAAAGACTAGCCTAGACCTTATAATTTGTGTCCATGAACTGCCTGCATCCATGAAAGCTGTAGCTCTGTCTATACCACCACTCCTGGCTTGAAACTACTGGTCTTTAGGTTCTGGTTGAAGGTCAAGGAACATGGAGTTCCCTGTCTTAAATTTCATCTGCCATATCCTCGCCATATTGATAAAGACAAACCATTTTCAATGAGATTCCTTATCTCCCCCTTTAAAAAATACTGAGCCACTTCTTCAGCCTCTCCTTATCCTCTTAACACATAATCAGGTATGTTGATAAAAAATAGTAACTGCTTCAATTTGTATATTCATTTATAATTCAGTATTCACACACATGCCATTTCAAGACTCTTTACATGGTATTGGTGGATCCATTTTACATGAGAAAATTGAGGTTCAGAGAGGTTATCCAACATTGTCTATAGTCAGAGGACTCAAAACTCAGGTGTTCTGGCTCCAAGTCCAGTGTTTGCCATGCCACCAACCACCCTGTTCACCCAGCAAGTAGTTTGCACTTTGTTTACTGCCTGTTACCACAATGCCATTGGCCTGAAGAGGAAGATAATTTAAGGGAATACAGAACACGGAAGCAGAGGAAATGGGGGAATGCTGTGTGCAGGGCAGGTGGGTAGGAAGGTCAGAGCTTGACAATACTCACCTTTTCTGAATCAGTGCAAACTTGAATAGCATTGGGAATGAGGCGAGCTGTCTTCTCTTTAGTCATGGAGCAGATATCTTTCAAACGGACTGTCAGCTGGAATCCCACAGGACAGGCAAGGGTAACAAGCAAGAACAGAGTATTAGTGAATCAGGCAAAGAGGTTTCCATGTGGTACCAGTGTAGCCACTCAAACTCAGATCACAACTTAGTGTCTCTAGCCCTGGAAGGGACCACCTTAGAGACTGTCCGTATGTCATCAAGTCCACAAACCAAAGAACCACTGGGCCTTATCTCTAGCCATGATTCCTGGTCGGAGAAGTTTTCTTTCTCATTTTTTATATAGTCTGCTAAATGGGGAGAGATCGTTCCATTTTTGCCACTTACAAAAACACAGAACATTGGCACGAGTTTTATGGCCCATAAAACTGTTGAGGTAACCTTTCTCTGCCTTAGTTTAAAAGACGAGGAGGACAAATGCAAATAGAAAGATTAACCCAAAATCACAGTTAACAAAAGGCAGAACTTAGAAAATGTGCAAGCTCATTCTCCTGAACCCCACGGCCAATGTCCTTTCTACTTTACTCGGCCTCCCTCTGTGGTAACTCATGCCAAATAGCTATCTGTATTTGCCGAAGACAAATATTCTTCATACCCTCTTCCACACCCAAGCAGTGGGAGTGAACTACATGGCAGAAGAAATGCCATTATTGGGACTCAGAATTTGGGGACTCGTCAGCCTTCAGGCCTGGGTCTGTGTGAACAATACAAAGGATTGGGAATAACACAGAGTCAGCAAAAGGAGGGAAGGGAAGAAGCAGTGTGCTCAGCTCAGTCATGGTCAAGGAGCAAGTCCACATCCTTTCGCCTTTTTGCAGTGCTAGACACCAAGCAAACGGTTGCCTTGCACGTGCTAGGCAAGCACTCTCACGGAGACTAGCACAGCACTCGCACTCCTCCCAACGCCACACCAACCCAAAGTCAATGTCTTTACCAGAGTTTCCCAGCGGAAGATGTTGCTGTAGAAGCAGATCCAATTTTCTGAGAGGTAGAGTCGGCCCTGAAGAAGAATGTCTCTTTGGAGTGCACAAGAATAATCTGTAGGAAGCAGGCCAGGGAAGCTCAGAAGCGGGAAGCATTGTCAGTGAGCAGTATACCATGAGCGTGCCCTCCCACCCTCCAGCACTGGGGAAATCCAACCACCTGTGCTGATTAGGTGTGCAAGCCATTTGAAGTCGCCACCAACGAATTCCCTGAGAGCTCATGATCAGAGAGCATAGAGGAGGTAACACTAGTGGCTGCCTTGAGGCACAGGATGAGTGTGACAGACAGCACAGGGCCCAAGGACGGCAGGGTAATAAGCAGACAGTACAGTTCAACTAATTTCCCTTTTCTCTTAGCACCACACAGCAACTGCTTCTACCAAGTGGCCATTTGCAGAGATAAATACACCTGTGACTCCCTCCCAGGTGGGCTCCTGAGGCTGCCACGGGCATGATGCTTGTCCCTGAGATTTGGGACCTGTGCTCCAGACATCTATTTGCCCTGTTCCCAGGTCATTGTACTTGCTTGTGTTGGTTCTCTGTCTCTGGACAGAAATAGCCTGAATGCTCTCCCTGAAACGCCCAGACTTCCTGGTTGGACCCTCCCAGGTTACCAGCTTACCAACAATGAGGCGCTCCGTGTCCGGAAGTTGCTTAAAGAGCTTTCTGAAGTCTTCATTTCTCTGCTTGTAAGTGGGGCTTAACACCTGCACAACAATGACCAACGTTAGCATGATGTACCCTGGTTCTGTAGGATTAGAAAAGGTAGATGGGGGCAGAGTACCTGCTTGTGAGTCACAAGGGCAAAGAGATAAAGCTCTGTTTCCATAATCCCAAGAGGCCAGAATAGAAAAGGAGGCTTGAAATGGAAAAACAACCCAGAGGACCTGATCCTGCAAAACTCTGCATCCAGCATTGATCAATAAGAAAATATCAGGATACGAAGTCAAGACCCACACATGTCCCAAGAAGAGAATCGGAGTGGGGAAACCTTCAGGGATCTTCCCAGGATCTATGATGCCCTGCCATCTGCCAGCTCCACTGCAGCAGTGAAGCAGGGCCTGAGGGACAAGCCAGTTCCTAGCAAGACCCGGGAGAGGATGGGACCCTGTGCACCCCTCAGAAGTTATTGTTATGACTAACACCATGAGCAAAAGATATAATTTTAAAAACTAATCACAAAGCTTGATGCTAAAAAAAAAAAAAAGAAAGCCAGTAACAGAAAAAACCCCACAAGATCTGGCCCACAGACATGGAACTTCCTTTCCTATTCATACTGAATGATCAACTAATGGTACCAATGAGGAAACTGAGGTCAGAAAGAAGCCGCCTGTCTGAGGGAACCCAACTGCCCAATTGCCAGTTGATAGCAGGCACCAAGATAAGGATCTGTTCTCTACAAGTCCTCGAAGCCAGGAGAGGACCAGGGATGAGGGATGAGAAGCAGTACGAAGAATCTGACACAACATGCTGCGCACCTCTTGTTCACCTCCCCTACCACCTGTGCCACCAGCTGCCCCACCACCCACCTAGTTCTGATAGTAGCCTTGGCATGGCCTCATTCCCATAGACTGACTTAGCAAATCCTCCTTGGAAACTCCACCAGCCAGCTGAATAGTCAGGAATTGTGCCCTTTCAGCGCTTACAATCTTGAAATTTTACAAAGATCAAGAAAGACAGCTGTCTCTTGATGAAGGACACTCAAGGATGATACATAAAGTGTACAATCCAGGAAGAGCCACACGTGGGAACAGAGACACATCTGCACTCCGCCCGGCTATGTGCTGACCTACTTATGCACATACTATGCTGCTGACCCTCAGCCAGGAATGCATGCCTGAGGGACAGATTGTCCTGCTGGTGGCTCCTGACCTCTTACCCTCTCACTCAGTTTCCTGGGAACCCATTGGCACAACTGGTGAGAGAGGGACCCTAAACTGTTCATGTTTTAGCTTTCTGTGACGCTAACTGGCTCATGTGGAAGTGAAGGCCAGGGTTGGATCTCACCTGCATCAAGCACTGACACTTTGAACTAAGAGAAGAGGAATATGCTCAGAAGAGGGAGAGAAAACTATATGAGTTCAGTTAAGGGGGTATCTCCAAGAATAGAAAGAAATCAGGAAGGAGATGAGGAAAGCATGTTTCTCAGTTTGTCTGTAATTTGATATTCAAGCTTTTGTTCTTGTCCTATGCACAATATGAGTCTCTCAGTTACCTTCCTGCAAACTATGCCAGGCTCTCATTAAAATTACAAACTTCCCAAATTGCCTGCATGTGCTTGAACCAGGTTTCCAGGCCACTGAAGGAAGATAACTCGAAGCTTATGTATCCTTTGATTTCTATTGCTAGAAAAGACCTCAGATACAACAGTATCGTTATAGCTCATCCAAATGGCCCACTGGCCTCAGAGAACAGAGTCTGCATACTGAGAATTCTTGCTCAACTGTGTATTCCTCATGTCTAAATACCTTCTAGACTACCATAGAATGAGTTAGTACCCCATAGTAAGCACACACCCACCACACAGATCACTGCACCTGACCACAAGGTAGATTTCATTGTCTGACTTCACACTCGGGGAAACTAAGGCACAGAAAGGTTGAGCAACTTGCCTAAGAAGCATGGTGACCCAGAGGGAATGTAACATGGACCCTGTCCATATGCCAAAAAGGAAACCATGGAGTTTCACATCATAAGAGCAGATTCTTGGAAGGAGACATTCACCTGGTTTAGCTCCCACTGGCTCCTCACATCCCTGGATCAGTCTTTATAAAGTTCCAGAGTCACCATGAGGAACAGTCTACCAGGTAGCCCCTCAGCCCTCTTAAGGGGAAACTGAGCACCAGGCACTCAGTTACTTGATGCCCAATAGTTCTCCCAGTTCTAATTTTTCATCTACAGTGAGAGCCCTTCTAACTTGGTCTTATATCATATCCAGTGAAAATTCGGGGGCCTATATGAGATCTGTTAACAGTCTCCAAATAGCAGGCAGACAGAAGACATAGGTCCTTTCCTATGCTGAGAGCAGCGAGGAGGAAGAGGGCAAGCCTCCTGAAGACTCTTCACTCCACATCTGTACAGCACTGCCCTTATTCTGCCGTCTATCAGTATGAATGGCAGGCCAGCCCTCTGTACTAGAGCACACATGCAGGGTCACTCTGGGTGGGCACACCTGGCCTACGACATGTTCCTTGGATGCTGGGGAATCCAGCCCCCCTCTTTCCACTCACTCCTATGAACTCTTAAAACAGTCTCCTCCAAAGGTGAAGAATTCTGGCTCAAGGATTATCAAATCTGAAGTCCTCGGTTAGCAGAGCCAAGTGAGGCGTGCGAGAGTGCACAGAATGGTCACAGGGACACAGGGAATTCGGGTCACACACTCACGGCTGGGATTTCCTCAGATCCGTGCCAGCAGCACTGTTCAGCACCAACAGGTGCATCAGCAAACCTCTTCAAATACCACAGCAGAGACTGGCTTTCCTGCTCCAGCAGGAGGCTCCAGACCACCCCAAATTCTGTCAGAGATTCCATTATCCCAAACAGCTGCCCCTACCAAGGGAGCCTAGGTCCTTGTGCTGGTTCTCTGCTGTCCCCTCAGGATGAAGACAGGGACTCTTGCCCTGGACAGAACACAGAGGGTGCCCTCTGGCTTCTGGAGAGATGATCTGTGTAACCCAGACTGATGTCCCTTCCTATCTTAGAGCTGTGGTTCCAGTGCGAAGCCTTGCAAGTGCGATGTAATATGCATGGTTCACAGAGCAGGTTGGCTGGTCATTCTTCCACAGCTGTGCTCTGCTTTGTTCTTCTTAGTCTTCAGGCTGGGGAAGCTCAGAGGGGTGTGCTCAGGGAATACCCCCTGGTTGGTGCAGTCACTCAAGAGTCCAGGTAAGGCCAGCAGACATATTTAGACACATCAGGCACTGGTTGAGAGTTGGTGAAGGACAGGCTCCGCGTGAACAGGCACTTCCCAGAGGAGGATGACCCACAGCTGGGTCCAGAGGTCTATTTCCACTAGTTACTCACTCAGCGGAGTGATTCACAGTCAATCGCAAGCTCCTGAGAGGTCCCGGATGGCCCAACTCCCCAGTCCAGATCTGCCCCTTAGAGTGATCTGTTCGATCAGCAAGTACTTTCTACCCCGCCAGGCAGGCTAGGACAACTGGGACTCACATCTCTCACCCAGACAGCACTGCAACCACTTTTAGCTGCAGCCCAGGGCCTGAGCTCACATCCCCACCCCTGTACACACCCCTTTCCCTCCAGACCCTGCTCCTTTCGGCTGGCCAGCAAACAACTTCTTTGTTAAGAGTTACTGGGGAGGGAGGCCGGGCTGGTGGGCGGGCAGGGCCACAGCCCTGCACATGCTTCGAGTTACAGGATCTGGGTGACGGGCCTGGCCAATGTCCTGCAGTAACCCCAGGCCTAGTATGGCTCACCAGCAGATGTTTCCTGCAATGGAAAGTTGCTGGCCGGGATTCTCAGTGGAGGAAGGGAGGGGGAGGTGTCGAGGGCACCACAGTTATGGTAAAATCTGAAAGTTGAGACTCAATGGACCAGAGACTTCTTAGAAACAACCCTCCCCTGAGGGACCTTTTCTAGCTGGCATCTTCTCTGGCACAGTACCAACAGCAGACTTGGGAGTCTCCACTGTGCTGGTCAGGGAGAAGTTGCTCAGACAGCCTGGAGAAGATGAGGTCTGTTGGAGATACTTCCTTGTCTGAGGACCCTGGCCCACTTTCCGTACTAAGAGGCACTGGATCAAAGCCAAGTAGGTTCCTAGACAGCTGCTTGGTCTTTGAAGGCAAAAGAGCAATGCTAAGAGAAACTGGACTTTGGTTAGGAGGAGAGAGTCAAGGAGAACAAGGAGAGAGGGAGGGAGGGAGGGAAGAAGGGAGGGAAAAGGAGAAGGGAGGGAGGGAGGGAAGACAGGCCAACGGGAGCAAGAAGGGCTCTAGGCAGAGAAGTTGAGATGGTGTCGACAGCAGGACTGGGAGGACATGGACTCCCAGGATACACTAGATCCTTGAAACAATTGAACAGCTCTTTGGCTCTCCCCAGCTAGCCCACCACACAAGGAAAGTCTTAGGCCTGAACATCAGTCCCTTGTCTTGGGAGCCTTAGTAATTTGGTATGCTCAAAATTTAGTATTACCTTTTATTTTTACCCCCATCTTTTTGAGACAGGGTCTCCCTGTAGCCACAGCTGGCCTGGAACTCACTATGTAGAACAGGTTGCCCTCTAGCTCACAGAGATCGGCCTGCCTCTGTTTCCCAAGCACGGGGACTAAAGGCATGCAGCAACATACCTGGCTCTAAATTTTAGCATTCTTAAAAAGGATCCTACTGAATTCAAAAAATACTGATTTTGGGGTCCCAGACCCAGAGATGCTATTTAAGAGGAACATGGTAGCCACTGTTTAGGTACACAGAGAAGGAAGACGCTGAATCCTCGCCCAAGCACTCTCCTCTCCCCATTCTTAAAGGCCCCTGCCTCCACCCACCCTGTGATGTACCTACTCTACTGGCCACCATCTTCCCAGGAAGGAGCTACCCTTCAGCTTCGTATCTTCTACAGTGCTTAGCATGGAACGTTCCAAATACCAGGTGTTCAAAACTTATTTACCACAAAAATGCATACTTTATCAACCTCTCAAATTCTTCCTACTGGTATCTTAGATATATACACAAAACCATGAGTAGAGAGAACCCTGGTTTCTAAGCCAGGCTTCCTGGAGCCTAGTCCCTGCTCATGTCTCTACCACAAAGTCAATTCTCGCTGCCCTGTGTGTAAGCTGACTCTGTTTTCCAGGTGATCACAATACCTCTCTTCAGTCCCACACCACACCCACAATATAGGTAGTGTAGATGGTTCCAGGAGGCTCCAGGCCATCGATATAAGCCAAATGAGACTGTGACTGGATGAGACAGGGACAGTTTACACACAGAGAGGTAATTCCCTGGGAGACGAATCTCAGTCTGTATCAGCCTCTGACTCCTCCACCCCCTCACCAAGGGCTGGGCAGGGCAGGGCAGGCAGGGCCGGAGCCTGAGCAGCCGGAATTGGCCCTAGGCTAAACATTAACTCTATGGCAAACACTGGGTGCTGGGACCAACTGGTACCCCTCTCTGGGTTCAGCAGGAAGAAGGGGGCGGGAGAGCCCAGGGGGTGGGCGGGAGATGGATTTTAGTTCAGCATTGACCTCACCTAGGAAGATACCAGTTAAGATCCACAAAGGAAATCCTGTTGTTCCAACCAAATCCGGTAGGCAAAAGCCAGATGTGAGTAGGACAAGGGGACAAGGGCGAGTGACGGGGCAGGGGGTGGGCATGGGTGCAAACAGAAAGACGGGGAGGGGATTGAGATTCAGAGAGGGCCTCATCTGCAGAGACGAGACCACCAGGAAAGTGAAGGGTGGGCCTGGCTGTCAGGGAGGTGGGGGGGTGGTAAAAATCATGGATGGGAGACAGATGGGAGGTAGAGGAAGAGGGCCAGTCCCTGGGGACTGTGGGGATGTCATCTCTGCTGTCCTAACCCCCAGAACCTGCAATTCCGTTCCTACAAGGCTGTCCTGTTCTCAGACTGATGCCAGTTAGACTTGTCCAGTCATTCTACAGGATTGGTGCCAACCCTTCCTTCCCCCCGCCCCCCATAAAGCCAGCTTTCTAATAAGGCACAGTTTCAGACAATGTGGGTGCTGTCTCTGGCAGTTGCCCTATTCTAGGCTTTGTCCCTAAGTTGCTATGGAGACGATTGATACCCCAGAAATGACACATGAGGCAGGAGGGTCTATCTGCTCACCTGGGGATCATTAGTAAGACCTGAGCCCACTAGGAACAGGGGGCAGGCACGCGACATCCCTCAGGCCTTGGCTTGGTCATCCTTATCTCTGCCCATAGTTGCTTCCAGGAGACAAAGCCCTGCCTGCTGATTCCTCCCGCTCCTGTCCACTGGGGCTCTCTCCTTTCACCCCTGAGCTGGAGGACTACTGAATAAACAGAGGTGGTCAACTGGGGAGCAAGAGGTAAGAAGGACTCCAGGACAGCCGCATGGGAAAGGGTCTCATGCCCCACCCTGCCCCCATGCTCTCCCGCCATAGTCTTTCCCCTTGTTTCTGGCTTCTAGCCACTTCCCCTCATGTGACCCATTCTTCAGATCAAGCTGGTCTGTTATTTGGTTGACAGTTCCTCCCTGGCTAGCCCTGTGACAAGGAGCAGCTTTTCACTTCTCCAGGCAGGTCTAGTGGAGGCAGAAGCTGGCTTCTTCTTACGCTCCATCTAGGGCCCTCAAACAGATCTCATGTGCTCTTGTGGTTGTCAGCACCCTGCAGAGCTCTGCCTCTAGCCTGGGCTTCTACCTGTCTTCACGGGAGGGCAATTATAAAGCCTTCACCTACTGAAGGACTCCTGGTGCCAGGATGGAACCCGAGGTATCACAACAGCTGGTGAGCTGACAGCTGCAGGAGAAGGGAGATTAGAGAGGACAGAGGAGCATAGGAGACAGATCCTCCCGGTCAGATTCCAGTCAGCTGAGAGCAACTCAGGTGAAAGGTTGGCAGTCTGAGCAGGGTGGGGAAGGCAGGTCAAAACAATGAGGGGAGACAGGGAGTGGCCAGGAGGGAGTAGCACTGGGGGAGGTCAGCAGTGTGAGAAGGTGCCCGGCCACCCAGGGCCCAGGCACAGGGAAAGCAGGCACCTCTACCCATCAGATGGTCCTGGGGGAACCCAAGTCAAGACTTTCAGTTCCAGCCAGGGCAACTGGACCAGTGCCCAGGGAATTTATTCTCAGAGAGGGCCCAAGAGTGACTTCTGTGATGCTAAACAGGTACGATCTAGTTAATTTCTCTGATAACCAACCCTACAAAACTCAGAGCCAGGGCATCCGTCTCAGCCACACAATGGGACCCGGGTTCTAATCTAGGGGTGGCAGAGTGCTATCTAAGCAGCCTGTTTTGGTGCTGCATCAAACTGGCCTAAGGCAGTTACTGATAACCTTCCAAAGGAGCTATCTCTTGAGATAAAACTGTGGAAAGAATTGAAACTTGAAAAAATTGAAGTTTAAGGACTTCGCAACACACACACACACACACACACACACACACACACACACACACCCTCTCCTGGTACCTGCAGCTCGAGCAACTCTGGTCTCCCTATGTCTACCTGACGTTTGTATTCTCCTCCACACTCACTCCGTTCTGCTTCCTCTACCACCCCAAGTCAGGACTCTACCAGAGGAGGCAGGAAGGGATCTGTGGGATGGTCATCCTGGAGGACTCTCAGCTGCTTCAGAAAGACCGACCCCATCCTCCGGCCAAGAGGTATGGTTTCTTAGCCTGTCTTTATACTGAGTCCTCAGATGATACGACTCCAGTGTCAGGCTGAGGGAGCATAAGGAGACGAAGAAGATGGGAAGACGGTGATTTAAAAAAACTGTCAGAGTCAGGGAGAAATGGCCAGCCAGGAGACTGGAGACCAGAGAACAAAGAGCACGACAGAGGGAAGCAAAGAGAGGAAGGTCAGAAGGAAGAGTATAGAGAGAGTACAGGAAGCAGAAGCAAGCCCAAGCAGAACCCACTCCACCAAAAGACACTGAGATGAGACAGGGAACGACGAGACCAAGAGTGACAAGGTCAAGGCCTTGTGTGCCCAGATTTGGATGTTTGAACTGCCTAATCGCTCAGCGGCCTTGTGCTGTCTGTTGCTCTTTGGAGATACTAAGTTATGCAATGCCATTCAAAAGGACATTCCTGGCTGAGGGATGCTGGAGTTCTTGCAAAAGCAAGGTCAGGACATCCCAAGGAAGACTGCATTCTCCTCCTCTTCCCCTGTTCTACCCCGGGAGAGCACCTCCCTCTAGGATGCCAGCAGACTGGGGAGGCCCAGGCTAGCAGACCTCTGTGAGTCAGAGCAGACAACACGGGCCAGAGTTCAGTCCCTTTTCCACCCACAGTCATCTCAAGCCTCAATTCCCTCCTATCAGCACAGGCCACCTGGGGTACCAGGGGGGGCTATGGCGAGCAGGTCAATAGAGACCATTTTGGATAGAAAGGTGCAGGTCAGCTTGTAGGAAGCCAAAGTGTTAGCTGGCAAATGTTGAACTTTGAGGATCTGCTGAGTACCATGCAGGACACACACACACACAACCCATAGGAATGATCTAGACCCAAAGATTCACAGTAAACCCAAACCTCTCTATCTCCTCCCTCCATTCACAGGCACCTTTGCTCTAAGCATCTCCATGCCCTGGCTAACCACTGAAGCAGAGCTAGGTATTGGGAGGACGGAAGACATGGCATTCCCAGGACCAGCAGGCTCAAAGAAGGGGAGACAAGGGTCTGAAGTCAGGCCACAGTGCCCACCAGCTCTCCACTGGGCATTCTCCAGAGGGCACAGTACATGTGGCTAGGGCAGGCTGAGAAACTAGCCAGCTGTTCTTCAGGAAAATAATTCAAAGTGATACAACCCAGTCTATGTGGCCAAGGGGATAGGCCCTTTACAGGGACTACTCACTCCACAGAGCAGTTCCCAGGTATGGGGCTAGACAAATGTCCATTAAGAGTGACCTAATAAACAGCCCTATTCCACCTTTATCACAGACCAGAAAGCAGCCAAGCTCTTCTAGAAAGAACGTGCTTTGGAGGGATGGTGGGGGCAACATCTGAGACAGAAGTAGAGTCCCATTCCATAGCATAGTCTCTTAGCTAACAAAGCAGAATCTTTCAGCTCCATTTCTTCCGAGAGGTCTTGGTTAAGGGATAGAAACTTTGGCTCTAAGTTTACACCTCAAGGCTGCCCTGGCCCCAGAATTCTGTCTGGCCTTGAAATGGTCATTTCTTCCTGACTGTTCTTCATTAGGACTAGAACCTTATCCAGGGCACTAGATGAGGAAGCAGGTAAAGGGAAGGGGGGGGTTCATCCTTCCCACACCCCAGGCTGCCTCATCCTGCTACAGAAAACAACTCTGAAAGAGGCTAGTAAAGACAAAAACTCAAGAGGGAACCCAAACAGAGCTTGATACTTCTTCCTTCCCTGCCCACTTCCATCCCCTCATATTCACCCCCGCCCCCAACACACGCATTTTACAAGTGCCCAATAAGAAGAGAAAATACTTACATTGTACCAACTCTGGCTTTTCTGAAAAGAGAAAATAAAGGAGAGACTGAAATTAGTTACGGAAGAGATGCTGGGAGAGGCTGGTTTATTCCTGCCCCGGGGGGTGTAGGTGACACAAACAGCAGAGGGTGGGCAGGGAGAAGGAATCCAAATGCAGCTGAATGCTTCCGTGTTGCTGCTCAGGAGGGTCCTCCTTTCCCAAGACAGCTTCAGAAAGGAAGCCTGGCGAGCAGTCCATGCTGGAAGCCCCACAAGAGCTGGGGCGGTTGGAGATGCAGGCAGCGGCAGCACCAGCTAGCGCTCAACCAGAAGGGAGTCAGAGCCCCATCGCCAGGTTCTGCTGATGGGGATGCGGGATGCGCGGTAGGCATCCAAGGCCTGGCCCCCAAATGGGCCCTAACTAGAAGCAAAGTATAGATGAAGACTGACTCAGCCTTCTGCTCCAAGTCATCACTCTGGAGAAGGCAGGGTGGAATACTTTGGTGGCAGGGGAAGAAGAGACTTCCTAAAGTCACCTTTCAGCTACGTTCTCCGCTAGCACATAGGTAAAGCTCTTCTATCCCAACAACTGGCTTTTCTCCTAAGCACTATTGGCAGAAGAACAGTTGGGTTCTGCACTAGAGGAAGTGGGGATCATGTTACTGCTAAAGGCTTCTTCCAACCCCTTGGTGTAATAACTCAGCTCTACAAGTGAGACGTTCTCATTCCCAACCACCCCAAAAGAAATGGGATCTGAAATGCCTTAAGGAAAGAGGAGGGATGGCTAGATTGTGCTTTGTCTGTTTCCAACTTCTACTTTAGAACAGTCCATTTGAATGTCAGAAACTTTTCCTGCAGGTCAAAGCCTCAATGAGATCCCCGAGGTATGGATCCTGGGCATGACATCAACCTTCATCTCCTGCAGCTGGTGTCAAGGGGCCAACTCATAAAGGCAGACTTGGGCAGTCACTTTCTCAGCATGCAAGCTGTGCATGTGTCTGACAAGGATATGGGTGACTATGGACCAGGGAGTGGATGACTGTGACCACATGATGACCAGATGATCATGGGACCTCCCTCCCTTCACCAGGCTCTTCCTTTCAGTCAGAAGTACTCTGCCCCACATGTTGAACTGCTACTTTGACACAGTCAGCAGACTGACTGGAGACGGGCAGCTGATGGGGCTTAGACATGAATGTGCTTTCTCCCCGACACAGATTTCACTGGCCAGCCTGGCCAGGGGAGCAGGTGGCATGGCATGCTCCCAGTCCCCCTCTGCAAGGGGCTCGCCATGGTCATTACTCAAAAGGCTGTCACTGTGGCCTAATCTAGAAGTCAGTCTCTTACCACAGTGCTATCCCCTCCAAACCAGAAGCTGAAGGCCAAAGCCAGATAGATAGTCAAGACTATTTCATCACAGAGGGGTAAGGTGGGATCCTCCTAGGAATTCTGAACCTGAAACGTTCCATCTGAGCAGTTCAGCTAAGGCTATCCATGTCTGGAGGAGGGTGGATGAACCAAGCAAGCTGCGTCTAACTTGTCTTGCATCTCTATATTTGAGTGCTCAGAAGGAAGCCGGACCCTGGAACCACAGGAAATGGGGCTGTGTAGATGGTGGACAACACAAGGTATAGTCTTGGAGCTACCACATCAAGCACACAGCATTTTTGTGCCCTAACCTTAAACTAGGCTGGTGACCTGCTTCTCAACCACACCTAAGCCCTAATTCCTGTTCTGGCTTTTGAGTAAAATTGAAAGAGAAAAGATCATGGAAACATGGTCCTTTGTGATCCTCAAACACGGTGCCTGCCCTCCTGCCCACGTAGACAACAGATTTTTCCTTTCCAAGTACTGACATCAAGATCCTTAAGAATTTGCTTGAAAGAAACAGCTTCAGGGTCCCAACAGCCTCAAATAGGAACTCCTGCTCCATCTCTAACTAGCTCTCTGACACTTTTGTACCGAATATTTGCTCTTTTCGAAAGTGCAGATAAGAACATATTTAAGAGTCAAAAGACATGGGAAATGCACCTTCCGGAGGAGGATCTCAGGGGCCACTAGCTCTAAGCAGCTTCCTATGTGGCACAAGGACATATGCACAGTCACATCTCAGTGTAAGCCACATTGACCACCCCCCGCCAAGATTGCCCAGCATGGAAAGGAGTTCCTAACCTGACCTACCACCTAGAGGTCAATTACAACCTCATGGCTCTGCAATCCTCGGACAAGTGCTGAAGGGACAACTGACAAGGTCAAGGAGGGTTGACAGGGGCATGGACTGGCAAGACAGGTTATCTAGCCTGAAGGTTAGGGTCAGAGGAAAGGGGCAACCAACTAGGGAGTCAGGGTAAGGGTTCTAAGAGTCTATGGAGGACCTGGTTAAAGGGGAGGAGGGAGTGAGATCAGAGAGCTGATGGATGTAGAAATCCTATCGAGCTAAATGTGGAGGATGGTTTGGAGGAGGTTTGGGGAGCTGTTTTCTAGCTTCTTTAGCAATTCCTGGAGCAGTTTCCTGCCCTCACAATCAAAAGCATTCACTAGAACAAAGGCTCAAGGAGTCTGGAAGGTGGGGCTGGGTTGGGGGGTGGGAAATGTCAGAAGACTAGGAGCTCTACATTTAGTGTAAGTTGGGAGGAAGAAAAACCACTTCTTACTTTGATCAGATTAAGTCTGTTATACTGAAAAGAAAACCACAAAAATTAGAGTTGAAACAAACAAACAAAGATGAAAGGTCATGGGAGCACCCGTGTCACAGCACTGGGCAATGCCAAGCACTGACAGAGAGCTGAGCTGCAGAGCACAGCCAAGGACTGAGTGGCCCTATCTGCTTGGCAGGCCTCCAGAGACCTAGGGGGAAGGACAGCAGGCTCGGGCTCCCTCTGGTGGCCACAGTTCGTCACTACGTAGAGTAGCTCCATGGGTGGAGGACAGAGGTAGGAGAGAGAACTGACAGACAGGTGTTTATAGGAGTGGAAGTCAGCCCTGAGGTTCTCTAGCTCCTTGCTTTAGGCAGAAATAAGGACCAACTCAAAATGGGGCCTTAAGGATTTACTAGTCTAACCTTGTGTCTAACAAAAGAAGAAATGAAGGCTAGAAAAGGGGCGAGAGAGACTCCTCTGAAGAGCAGGCATCTTACAAAAACACAGAGGGTGGCCTCTTTGCAGGACTTGGTCAGAGGTGGAGAGGAAACCGGGTAGAAGGTATCCTAGCTAGATTAAGCAAGTAGCAAACCTGGTTGTCAGATCCTCTGAGTGGCTACATTTGGCCACCCTGAAAGGATGCTCCCTGGGAAGCTGCTTTACACTAAGCTTGGCCTTGCCTCTGCAGAATTTCCTCACAGTCCTATACTCTGGCCTTCATGAACCCCCTCATCCATGATGGCTCTGCTGTTTCATCTTCTGCAGTCTGTGTGTCTTGCACATGCACACTGCAGACTGACCACAGCTGCTCCCAGGTCCACTTGGGGAACGAACACATTAGCTGTCAGTAAACACGGCTGCTCACTGAGTTCCTCCTAGGCATGGACGAAAGAGCTGTCACCTTAGGATTAAAAAGACTGTGAAGACTCAGGACAGTATGAAGGGAAGGGACAACCTGATACCCACATCTAGGCAGATTTGCCCTCTTCCAGCAGAGCCTAGGGCACCTCCAGTGGCCATGTCAAGCAAGGCAAAGGTGTGAGCATTTCAGCAAGCTGCCCAAGGCCTTGCCCAATCTTTGTCCCCAGACAGCAGGCATGCCTGCACCTGTCCGTCCTACACACACAGAAGACTCCTGCTGACCTCATTCCAGGCCAACTGCTCCTCCCTGCACTCCACCAACTACCAACTACAGACTATGGCCACTTAAAATCCTCAGAGCCACAATGATGCACTGGGTGTGAAGGTCGCAGCCTGCAGGCTTAGCTGTAGAGTTTCTTGTCATTCCTTCAGAAATGAACAGCCGTGTGCCTCCCTGCCTGAGGACCCTTGCAGTGACTCCTGTAAGTCATTCCTCAGCGGCTGCTTCTAGCTGCACTCCTTCCCCATGGGATGATTTCCTGGGTTCCATTATCCCACAATTCCTATAGCTCACCCTCTACCCACTCCACCTTCCCATCAGGCTTCAGTGATCCTAGGGCCCTGGTCTGAATCTGGCACTGTCTGAAGACCCTTCAAGTCTCTCTCAAGGGTTAAATGGGGTTACCGTCACATTTTATCAACTGCCAGGTGCTGGCACCACTCCCTCCTTGATCAAACCCAGAGTCCCAAATGTACCATGAATGAGACCTGGAGTGGGTGATGGGTGTAAGTAACTAGGGGCGCCCTGACTAAGCAGCCCAGGGGCGGAACTTGTCAGGCTATTGCTACGGCATCTCTGATCTTCCACAATGGCCCTTCTTTCCTGTCTCTGACCATTCCCGCCACCCACCCAGAGGGTACAGGGACCTGTAGTATGCCTGAATAGGGCCTCCCACACTCTAAGGAATCAAACTACCCCTGCAGGACTCTGCCTTCGAAGGCGCCACGCAGGTGGGAGCACATTCCTGCTAGTGGTGGTGTTTGGGAAGCAGGCAGACACGGGTGAGGAGGGCCGGGTTTGTTCACCAACATCAGGTGCAGTGGGAGTGGTCCCTCAATGACTTCCAAGCCAGTCTGCCAGAGGGTGGGGGTTGGGGTGAGGGCAGTAGGGCCGGCCCTTTTGGGAAAGGGACCAAGCAGGACATATGGGCAGAATTGGCAGGGGCAAAGGGAGGGGTGCTGAGCACTACAGACAATTCAACACTAGGGGGAGATTAAAAGACAGAGACAAACGATGGCTTACTTTTGAGAGGCGCTTGTGAGACTAAGACCATGCATGCAAAGAGAAGGTATTTGGGAAACAGTGAGGAAGAAGAGGAAGAACGAGAAATCAAAAGACAAATTCAGGTGGGAAACCAGCTCCCAAGCCTCCCTGGGGTCCCCAGCCCTTTCCTAGGTTCTGTGAGTCTGGTAGTGAAGGAGCACCTGGTCAGAGTTGCCTCCTGATTCCCAAAGGCCTTGGGGAAGGGACAACTATGGGGAACCACACCACCTGAGACCTGTGTGGTAATACCTGGGCCAGGGGACTGGGTGCTCAGGTGTACAGTGTGGTGAGGATGAGCTTGGGAGGGATGGAAAAGCCCTGTGGCTGTCTTCCTGCAAGATGAGAACAAATGAGGTGGTGCAAAGGTAAGGCAGGATGATGGCCAGGGAAGAGGTTAAGAACAGCATCCTGCAAGGCTCCCTGGAGACTCTTCCTGGCAATATAGTGGGTCCCAAATATGTTCCTTTCCCCAGTTCTAGGGACTAAATTTAAAGAAAGATTAAGCAGATGATCTCTTCTTGCCAAAGGGATGCCCCCTCCACATCTCAAGAGACATGAAGCTCCTTAGTTCCTGAAGAATTAGGGGTGGGTGGAGAATCAGCATGTGGCCCAGGGCCCTCTCATAGTGCTAGGGCCCCTCCAGCCAGCTCTGGCCTGCCCTGAAGACTCTGGGGGCTGTTCAGTTGACTCCCCAGTACCAGCTCCCCTGGTAGCTAGCAGGGATGGCAGGGTCTCCAGCTTGGTCTGCCTCACCTTGGAATTTTTGCCACCACTCCGACCGGACTGCGAGGAGCAGCTGCGTTGCACGCCCTGCTCCGGGGTGGAAGGGGACTTGTCAGAGGAGTGATCTGAGCCCTTCTCCACCATGGCGTCTCCGTCCTGGTTCTGCGGGGTTGGCGAACGGGACCGCTTCCGGAGGATGGGGGAGCAGGCCGGTGTGCTGCGGTTGGAGTTACTGGCGGTGCTGCAGGGGCCGATGGAGAGCGGTTGGCGAGGGGAGGAGGAAGAAAGGAAGGCTGTCAGTGATTGCTGCCCAGAGACGCGTGCAAAGGTGCCAGCTCAGGAGCCTGGGCAACAGGCTTGGGGAAGACAACCTGAGAAAGGGGCCCAGCTAAGGACTCACTGCGCTCTAATGCTGCTGCTGGCCAGCAGAGGGCAGTGGTGCCAGAGTGAAAAGGGAAATTTTAAACAGGCAGGTAGATTTTAAAATACCCATCCATCCACCTATCCACACACCCACCCATCCATCTAGCCATCCAATTACTGTTTGAGTCCTTACTACATGCCAAAAGCTGTCTAGGAAAAATCACTTTCAACCTGAAAAGAAGTCCTTGGCGATCACTCAACTATCAGTTCACTTTATACACACTACACACTGTTTCAACATTTTTGTCAGTAACAATATATTACAATAAGATTATAAGTAATAATAAATAATCCCATTTTTCAGAGCCTCAACATATTTCAAACATATGTCTCTTTGAAAATTGTTGTACTAGCAGCGCATGCCTTTTAATCTCAACACTCAGGAGGCAGAGGCAGGGAATTCTCTGTGAGATCAAGGTCGGTCTGGTACACCTAGCGATTTCCAGGCCAGCTAGGGCTACAGAAAGACTATCTCAAAAAACAACAACAACAAAAAGTAAAAAGTAAAAAACATTATTTTGTCTTATTTTATGTTGTGTGTATGTGTGGGGGCATAGAAGTATCACTGCACATCTGTGGAGTGTCAGAGGATAACTTGCAAAAGTCAGTCATCAAACCCGGCAATGAGTGCTTTTACCCAAGGAGCCATCTAGGTGGCCCACATTTGTATCTTAAGACATTTAACCAAATGTAATGGCAGGTGCCATAAACACTATTTAGGAATGAATATAAATGCCTGGCAGAGAGAAGCCTGGATACAAAACTTGTTTACACTGCTCTATTTCCTTGTAAGACATGATGGTGTTCCACTGGAGACCAAGGCTTACTCTCACTCCCAACCCCATTTTTGTTAGGATTAGGAGTTTTTGTTTTTGTTTTGTCTTTTTGAGACAGGATCTCCCTGTAGTCCCAGTTGGCCAGGAACTCACTGTGGAGACCAGGCTGGCCTCAAACTCACAGAAATCAGCCTGCCTCTGCCTCCCCAGGGCTGGGATTAAAGGCATGTATCACCACACCCAGCAGGATTAGGAGTTGCAAACTTTCTCCCCAGTTTCGGCACCAAAATGCTAGAGGTAGGAGTTTTAGAATACTGACCTACCACTCTTTCCATTCCAATTCCCAACAATATTCATTTCCAGAAAGGGCCTGACATGTCTCACAGTACAACATCTAGGTGTACCTGGACTCACCATCTGTTAATTCAGTGGGAATTTACTTTTGTTTGTGTTTTTAACGGAACAGAAGTACAGAAGTACAGGAGGGGAAAATTAAATGCAGTTATCCATGTAGTGACATAACAGAGGAAGGAAGGAGATGGACAAAGGGGAAGGTTAATTAGGAAGAGACGGGGAAATGGGAAGGAAAGACCTGAGATGGCACAGCCCCGGAAGCACACAGTAGTGGGAGGGGCACCTGCTCAGAGGTCAGAAAGGATAAACCATGGAATAGGCTCAGGAGTCTACGTCCCCAGCTTGCCTGGGGAGCAAAGGGCAGGGTGGAGGACAGTGACATTTGCAGGAACATCAGCTGCCCTACTGGAGTCATTTCAAATGCTAACCATATCCTTCCACCTGGTTAACTCCAGAGAAAGTCCCCAAGCCCAGCCAGTATCGAAGAGAGGGGAGAAGGGGGGACGTGGGGTGGGGGTGGGGGGGAGCCGGACACTGTTGAACTTTCTAGGGGAAACTGAAAGTTACAAAAGAGATCAGAAAAAAAGAAAACCAAATGAAACCAGAAGGCCCAAAGGTCTTACTTCATCCCAACACAGAAAGTGTATCATTAATAATACCAATGATAACTGTGGTTTGAGGAAACCCAAATGTCTCTCACAGAAGTTGCTTGAGTTCTCTTTCTCGATGAACCTCTATTCTTTTTCCATTCAGCACTGTAAACCTGGGGGAAAAGAAGGCACTTTCCTTTGCTTCTGTTGAAGCCAAGCCAAGCCATGGAGCTAATGCAAGCAGACACCCCAGCCCCCTGGGAGGGCTTCAGGGTAGGGACAGGAAAATGCGTAGGAGGTTATCCTGTGCCAGACCCAGGTGCTTACCCACCTGAGGGGTGTATCCTTTATCTTGGGCCAATCTAGCCCACAGCCAAGTAAGTACCCAAGAGCAATCTTCCTAACCCTAGAAAAAAAGAATAAGAGGAACCCACCAAGCACACACCCACTGCAAACACAAGGGACTTTTCCTATCTTCCTCAAATAAGGGCCATCTTCATCCAATCTGGTTCTAGATTCTAAATGCCTGCTGATATCCAGCCTCTGAGGGTCGATGAGATTCAATCCAAGAGCAGGCAAAAAAATTATAAAAAATAAAATAAATGCAAGGAACCAATGCCAACTATCCTACACTGAACAATATGAGTAACATCAATGGGACAGCAAGACAGCTTAGCGAGAAAGGCTCTTGTTGCCAAGCCTGATGATCAGAGTTTAATCTAGGACCACAGGGTGGAAGGAAAGAACACTCTCACAAGTTGTCCTTTCCCCCACGCCTGATGATCAGAGTTTAATCTAGGACCACAGGGTGGAAGGAAAGAACACTCTCACAAGTTGTCCTTTCCCTCTACACGACCTCTATGAGTGTACATGCAGGTGTGCACACGTCACAGTACATGTATGGAAGTCAGTTCTCACCTTCCAAAGTAGGTCTGAGGGATCCAGTTCCTTAAAACTTGGAGGCAAGCACCATTAACCACTGAGCCATCTTGCTGGCCCACTGGTTCCTTTCTTGCTACATAACCTAGAATTTAGTTCTTCCCCCAAAATGTTCTTCACCTCCCTGGCCACTCCTGCTTCTCTGACCTCAGCCTGATACTGGTCAAGTCTCCTCTGCCACCAGCTCAGCTCACACTTGCTATTCTGGCCCAACAATCTTATGCCAACTGGATGCTTTCTCCAGATCGATGTCTCCTGAATGCCTCCATTTCTAAACAACTCAAAGAGCCCCTCCCATGCCTATCCCTTGACCATCATTACCTAGGCTCGGGTTGTATGTAAACCATCTCTCCCATCCCACCCCCCACAAAAAAAATTAGTTACTGCTTATTCTGTTCCTATAAAGCTACTTGACCTCATCCTTACCTGCCCTTGAGACAAGCTCAAGTTCTCCAGGTATCTGGCCTGAACTCATCGAGTAGCCTTTGCTATGATTTGAATGGCCCCTGTGACAAATACCCAGAATAGTATTAAAAGGCTGTTGACCCTCTCATGCTCTG
Organism: Eospalax fontanierii; assembly: GCA_035773235.1. NCBI lineage: Eukaryota > Metazoa > Chordata > Mammalia > Rodentia > Spalacidae > Eospalax > Eospalax fontanierii. Next base: position 26,876,207 of record CM069539.1, on the reverse strand, counting down.
CCTTTGGTCCCATCCTTCTCCACCAAGAAGAAATGCTTGCAGCCATTATTCTGTGCCTTAGCAGGGTCATTACTAATTTTGCTACATTTCTAAACTTCTTAAAAGTTTCCCCACTGTCATACAGATTCAGGCATACTGCTAAGCAAATAAAACCAGTTTCCATGTATTTTGAATAGTCTGTCTTTCAAACTTGATTGTGTGCCACTAATCTGATCCTGCTAGCAGTATTAATAGAATTGCCATATATTTTAAGATCTTGGGTTTGAGAAGCTCAAAAGAACCTTAGATAAACTGTAAGAAGGGAAGAAAGACCAATACTGATGGGCCAGTTACAGGCTATAACTCTCAGCTTGCGAAAAAGCTGAGAAATAGAAGGGCAAGTACTTGGCCAAGGTGATGTGGCCATGTATATGGATCGACAGTTCCACAAATATTAACTGGCCTCTTGGTGCAATGTTAGACATTAAGTTCATGTCAGCAAACAACAACAACAAAAACCTTAGTGCTTAGGACATTTATAGAGAAGCAGAGCTTGACATGAGCTTCTCTCACTGGAACAGAAGTTCCAAGTGGTGTGACTCAAGAAGTAGAGGGAAGGGAAGAAGGCTTCCTTGAGGATATGGCTGGAGTTGGGTTCAGAAGATGTGTTTGAGCTAGCCAAGTGAAGGCATGGGAGGCCAGGGAAGGCATGAACAAAGAATACAGGTGCCCAACAGCATGAACACACAGAAACCGCACACAAAGCACAGCCGGCTTAAACTGACGCTGGAGGAGTCCTGTCATCGTCGCCTTTCCCTAATCACAGGTTCATTAAGGCCCCCTTGGCTACCCCTAACCCTTGAAATCATTCACTCATTCCCCATCTCTCCTATCTGTAAGACAGCAAGCAAAGACAAGCTCCTTCCTCTCCTGGATACCTTGCTAATAGAAAGTGCTTCCTTAAGCCTGACCACAACACCTCAAGCTATGTGTGGCTTGATTGTACTTCCTATGCTCAGATCTGGCTAAAGTCCTTGAGCAATAGGCTGATGTACAAGGAGGACAAAAGCTTTCTTCCTGCAGTGACTCTCTTTGCACACTCCCCCACCTGCTCCTCAGACACCCTGGCCACTGCACCGCTTCTCTTGGCTTTCCTTCCCCATTCTTGCTTGCATGCACGGAGGCCCTGCGGGCACAGGCAGACCTTGTCAACACGCCAACTCCCTGATCAGCCGCCTGTGTGTTTTTCAGAACTCTGAGAAGAACACAGTGGTCAGCTGGCGGTTTTTATTTAAGTCGATATGATCATCTTTATGGAAGATTGTTTCTGCCCCAGCTACTGCAAAATATATACCCATCACTCTGGATGCCCCATGCCTCCACCTGCTTGGATTATAATGGTTCCTTCACACAACCTTGCCACAGCAAATTTCACCAGCACCACAGCCCTGGCTCATTCCCTATCAGACTCCCCCTCCTTCCCTTGTCTGTGCACCCCACTTTCACTTGTCTCTCCCAAGCCCGGTCCTAAGGTGACCTTAATGACCAGTGCATGGTTTCAGTCAACTCAATGCCCCTGGTCACTTTTAAAAATGACTATCTGATATTTACCAGGGTACTGCCATCTGAGAGGGCACTGAATTTGAAATCTGGGCATTGTACCTCAATGCAGCATTTGTATGCTGGGAGCCTGCTGGGCAATTCAAGGTAGGGTAAATTGCCAGTGTGTCAGGTCCGAAAGACCAGCTTGAATCCCCACATGGCCATTTGGTTTCTGTGTTACTTTGGCTCCTGAGTCTTATTTTTCTCATTGGAAAATGAGAGATATTAATACCCATCTCATAACATGGTTGTATAAAAGGAAATAACGTAAGCAAAATATTTAGCACAAAGCCTGATGCATAGTAAGTCCAAATAAACATTTGAGCCATATAATTCCATTCCTCTCTATAAAATGGGCATAAAACTCACTTGGCCTCTTTCTTCAGAGAGTTAAGTGCAGAAGCTCTAAACGTTGCTGGGCTTCACTCATGGGGGGGAGCAGGGTCAGCACAAGGGGTGATTCCTGGAAGTGCGGATTCCCAATCTCGCTTCATACCACCCCCACTCAGTTCCCAGGGGATCGTCTTCAGCTTCTGTATCCTAAATAAGTTCCACAGGTGATTCTGACACACTCTGCAGTTTCAAAACCCAAGCAGTAACCTTTGGGGATCAAGGAATAATTGATAAATTTACATGTCTTAGTAGTGACAGAGATCTATTTATAACGTCACAGCTATTCAGTGTCTGGCGGCTGAGCTGATTATACGACCTGCCAGTTTAAAAATTAAGAGGAACTGATGGGACATAGATGGGAAAACGTGGTCAAGGAGAACAGGACCCATTGGGACAGCCCTGACTTTTGATGCAGGAGTCTGTGTACTTATCATTAGCTCTCAGAGCCACAGTATGGGCCCCTCGCCCCTCCCTGCCTTTCACAGCATCTGACTGACGTTGATTCTAGTGCCGATCCTTAGGTCTCAACATACCACTGCTGCTATCCAGCCACACATGACCCGTCTTGGTACCAATTCAGAAGTCTCATCAATAACCCTCCTTAGTTCTCTATAATCCCAGTGTAAATAGTCACTCAAATTAGTATCTCCCCTTTGAGTTTCCTCGTCGCCCGTGTCACATGTCTGAGGTAGGAAGACCACAGGTATGTTTGTATAACACTTTTAAGGAACTTACATGCCGCCTGCAAATGCCTCCATCAGTAACCCTGTCCACCTAGGCCAGTTCCAAATTCAGAGTCAGTGGAGGACTACTGAAGATGGCTATTCCTCCTTGTACTCTTGCGTGTCCATTAACAGTGTCTCCATCTAATGTCTGTACCCACTGCAAGCATAGCACATTGGCATAGGAGGGGTAGACCCACTGAAACCTGGTGGAAGGGAGTAAATGGTCTAAATCATAAATCCCAGCTTGGTCTCCAGTTCTCCCTAAAGAGGAAAATACCACTACTAAAAAAAATCAACCTTTCCCAGTCAGCAAAAGGGTACATCTTAAAAATTCTATATACCCATAACTTGGGAGTCTAACCCTAGTAGAATTCCACCCCAGAGCCATTCCCTCTAAAGAAGAAGGCCCAATTGCATCTGGTCAGCTGTGATTACCTGAGGGGGAGAGAGACAACAGGCAGAATGCAGGAATGCCTTTGCCCCTGTGGCACTGAGTCTGGTCTCCCCAAATATATGTTTCAACTAGGTCTTGAAACATGCCCCACTTTGGTCTGGGCTTAGAAGCTATATTGAACTGCAAGAAGGGCAGGAAGGGAACTCAAGGACAGGGCTATTCTTTCCCTTCATAGCTCACAACAGGTACCTCATGCAGATCCTGATGTTCCAACTATTCCAAGAATGAGGCAGGGGCAGGAAGAACATCCTGCTCTTTCTAGTAGACTTGCTGGGTACTGTGTCAATAATTCAGGCTATTTCCAATGGTCAGCAGGAGCTGGGCATGGTGGCTACATACCTTTAATCCCAGCACTCAGGAGGCAGAGGAAGGCAAATCTCAGATCAAGGCAAGCCTGGTTTATATATCGAGTTCCAGGTCAACTGAGGCTATAGGGAGGCCATGTCTCACATCAAAACAAAACAAAAAACAACAACAAAAAAAAACAATGGTCAGCAGACTGACTTTGACTCTTTCCCTGTCTTAGAGACTCCAAAGCATGAACTAGGGAGATGGCTCAAGTGGTAAAGTGCCTGTCACCTTAATGTGAAGACATGGAGATCTATCTCTAAAATCCATAAACCAAGTGCAGATACATGGGCCTGTAATCTCAGCCTTGAGAAGTAGAGAAAATCCCTTGGGCTTGCTAGCCAGCCAGTTCAAACAAATTAGGATGTTCCTGGTTTAATGAGAGATGCTTTCTCAAAAAATAAGGTGGAGAACAATAAAGAACGACAACTGACATTGACCTCTGGCCCCAAGTGCACCTTCTTGTACAAACACATACACACACACACACACACACACACACACACACACACACAAAGCAAATTTTTTTAAATTAAAGTGATGGAAAGGTGAGAGAGCCCATTAAACAGTTGTAGTCAGGTGACTCAAGTACAGATAGATACAGAGTATCTAGGACACCTCTCACTGGATACCTACTTGTAGAAGAAGTCCTGGTGGTGACTTCAGTTGGTGAATTTTTTAACTGATTAATTAACATAAGGGCAAAGTCCATGTACAGTCTTGGGCCAAACAGAGAAAAGCAGAACTTCAGTGACCCCCAGTGCAGGTATTCATGGTCCAGAGGAGTGTTGGGGGGAGAGAAGGCTGGTCAGGGCAAAGGGCTTTTCCTGCTCAAGCCAAGAAGGATCCCCCCTCCTCACAATGGCTGGAGCCTCCATCTACCCCACTCCCCCCTGCCTGGCTTTCCTGCGGTTTCTGTTGAGCCCAGAGTTTGGAATTCAATCCAGGAACAGGCATGACAAACGCTATTTTTCATTTCCATGGAGACCAGCGCCTGCAATAGAACAGGGACGCCTTGCCTGAAATGCCAAAACAGCCTGACCCACTTTCCCCCTTCCTACAAAAACAAAATAGTTTGTTTGGGTCTTGCCAGTGCGCAGGGAGAAGTCAAGGCTGCTGTTATCTCCATGGATATTTCAAAGACAAACAAATTATGGTCACCCTGGGTAAGCACTGAGGATATAACAGAACCAGTCAGAAGTCAGAGAGCAGGTCACGCAGTCACAGGCTATACCCACTCATACTTCTTCCTTGTCCCAACTTTTTGGAAAGAAAGATCCAAATCCTCCAAGACAAGTGCTTAATGACCAACTACCCAGAAGGAATCAAGCTGCTTCTCCCAACTTTACCATGTACCACTTTCTCCTGGTATTATTCCAGAATTGACAGGCCATTTCTTCCTCAAACCCAGGTTCACCCCCGAGTACGTTTTCACCTAGCCTCTGTAGCGACCTCATCTTCTCCTACAGTTTCAAATGTTGTTCCTTTCCAGCCTTTACATTAAAGCTCACATGTTACCTCTCTGGAGATTTTCTTGAAGGACCATTCCATTCAAAATGGCCTCGATGTCATCCCATCACCTCCTGCTCCTTCCCTGCACTTAGTGGAGTTGAAATGGCCTTGATTTTGTAGTTACATCTTCATCACTAGAGTGAACACCCTGTTGAGGCTGAGGCTTTGTCTCTTGCGCGATATCCCAATAACTCTAGCAGAACAACTGCCACACACTGGAATCACAGCCATGCCCTGAATGAGTGAAGGAAAATGCTCTTTGGACTATTCATTCTTTGAGGCTCAACCACTCTCTTAAACATACCTTTCTCAGGCTGGCCCTAAGTCTGTCTTCTTTATAACTCCAGCTCTCAGTTCTTATTCTGACTTCTGAATCGATGGAAACTGAAATATGACATCATTTCCAAATTCCTGCCTGGCTCTGTCATTTTATCTAGATGTCGAAGTATCTGGGTTTTAACATTCTGAGCTCTTAGTTGCCCTTGAGAAAAATCACTGTATCTTTCTGTGAACCTATGTTCTTCATCTGTTGGTTATAGCCTGCCTTACCTGAATGAGAATCTTAAAAGGAATAAGCCTGGGCAGTAGATCCCAAACATAGAGGGGTTCCTGTAACTGCCCATGGAGCAAAAAAGGGTTCAAAGTAAAATGTCTATTCCCAGCAAAGAAACAGAATCTCATTCCTAAATTTTGTGCTCTCCACATGCAAAGACACAGGGGGCCATAAAGACTGTCACTGTCCCAACTGCCTAAATCCCACACTGAAAAAACCAAGCAGAGGATACTAAAATCACAATTCCTTTTCCTGAGGGTATTCACAACACAACCAATACCTAAGGACTGGACACAGTCCTACTGGGTTTGCTGCATGGATCTGTAATGTACAATTTAGAGGGGGCCTTAGTGGTCACACCATTTTTCCTTCCATCTGATGCAAGAACTCTCTCTGCAAAGTCCCTGACCACCACTTCCAGACCTCTGCATCAGATCCCAAAAACAGAGCATACAAGGTGGCTGCAGACAGGTATGGATATCTCTTAAAGGGACTTCGAATGTCAAGAGCCTTATTTTTCTGGGATTCTCAGCAATCACTACCTGTCCAATTCTTTCTCTGAGTTTTGTCCTTAAAAATATGGGTCATCTTGTTCACCTAATGTTATTAAGCAAGCAGTTTCTCAGCACCTCTAACTTTGTCAAGCATTCATCCTCAGGGCCCCATGGGGCAGGGACTCAGTTACAGTAATTTGTATCCACATATATTAAACATAATACTGGCAGACACAGAGTAGGGATTTGACACTTTTTAAACTTGGCTCTATCACTCTCAGCCAAATCTAACTCTAACTTGACCCAAAATATTTCAGAAGCCTCAAGGTTCAGAAGTACGGGACCTTATAAAAGAAGAAAGATGCTGAGCTACCCCAGGAAGCCCCCTTGAAAAAGATTCCAATCCACTGCGAGACCACAAACTAGTGAAACAAGCCAAGGAGGAGTTCAACTGAATAGAACTTCCAGCTTCTTGCTCTGCTCAGCAAGTGCCCCTCCCCCATCCTCAGCAAGAGAAATGTGGCTCTGGGGCTGGGGAGCACACTCAGAAAAGTGCTTGCTCCACAAGTATGATGATTGAAGTTTTAACCCAGCTTGGGGAGGCAGAGACAGGAGGATCCCGGGGGGGCTAATAGCCAGCTAGCCTAGCTTAACTGATAAACTCAAGGCCCATGAAATCCTCTGTCTCAAAGGAGATGATGGATGGTGGCCATGAGGATGACAACTGAGGTTGCCCTCTGAAATCTATATGCACTTGAACCCACGCACATCTACACATCTACATCCACATATACAGATACATACCCACACACTTTTTTTAAAAAAGAAATGTTCCTAAAATTAAAAGGAATCTGAAAACTGATCCATTCCTCCATCTATCCCATCCCATTTCATCCATCAACGAGAGCATGTTCCATGCCAGGTCCTGTTCTTGACGTGAAGTACATCGTCTTTAAGAAACCATAATCTGGAGGAAAAGACAATTTGTGTGATTAACTGATATCATGTAACAAGAGTACGTAGATTCAGAAAAGACATCTCTCATCATCTCCTGTCAAGGAAGCCAAGCAGAGGAACCAGAGAACTGCACCCCAGGATTAGCCAGGGAACTGCACCCAAGATTAGCCAGGGAGCTGCACCCCAGGATTAACCAGGGAACTGTACCCAGGATTAACCAGGGAACTGCACCCAGGATTAGGTGGCTTCTGCCTCCGCCTCCTCCACGTGCATGACGCAATGGCGAGCCTCTCTGCACTGAGCTTCGGCGATTATTGCTGGAGAACAGTGAGTGTGCATACTCCCCACACCCACGAGGACGTGAGAGGAGGGTGGGAAAGAACATGCTGCAAAGCACTGAGAGATGCAGCATCTCTGAGACAGAAGGACTCAGATCTAAATTAGGCAGAGCATCCAGAAACAAGATATAAGCAGTCTGAGCCCACAATTGACTCAGCATCACCAGCGTTCTTCCTGGTCAGGGCCACACCAACACAGACAGTGAGGATTTGCCAAAGGATTCTGTCCTGGCTGGGCGGTTGTGCTAGCCGGTGAGTGAGCAGAAGGACCGCATCTCTTTCTCTCACAGGTCTCATCTCATGGATAAGGCCACTTGCTAATACCTTTCCTTACCCCTGGGATTCAAACCCAGCTCTCACTTATATTCCGTTAGTGACTAAACAAAAACATGCTAAGGGGCTGGGGAGATAGATGGCTAAGTGGATGAGAGAGGCCTCATTGTGAAAGCAAAGGGTCTGAATTCAAAGCCCCAAAATAAACATAAGAAGCTGGGAACGGATATATGTACCTATAAGCCCAGCCTTGGTGGGGCAGAGACAGATGGATTGGAGGAACATGTCAGCCAGCTGGCCTAGCTGAAACGGCAAGTTTGGGATTCAATGAGAGACCCTGTCTCAAAATACAAGGTGGAAAAGGACAGAGGATGACTCCTGACATCTACCTCTGGCCTCTGCATGCATGTACCCATTCACATACACTCACCTAGCTACACAACACACACACACACACACACACACACACACACACACACAAACACACAATAACAATAACTTTTATTAAAACCATGGAAATTTGGAATAATGAGAATAAGAGGTCAGGGCATCTGCCTGACTGAAGGCTGATGCTTCAATCTTAACCCAATTTAAAATGCATTCAAACAAAAAGCAGCTAGAGAGATGGCCCAGCCGTTAAGAGCACTGACTGCTCTTGCAGAGGACCTGGGTTCAGTTCCCAGCACCTACGGGATAGCTAACAACTGTCTGAAACTCCAGTTTTAGGGAAATACAAAGCCTCTTCTGGCCTCCACAAGCACTGCATGACATGGGTGCACTTACATACATGCAAGCAGTATACTCATACACACAAAATAAGAATAATAAAATAGTTTTCAAAAAGACTGAAACCCTAGGGTTTCAGTTGCCAACCCTGTTGCCTGTCCCATTGTTTCCCACAACCCCTAGAAGTTATTTTTAAAAATACATTACACTCAATATCAATTTCTTTCTTCTAACTTTTCCAAACTTAAGGTCAGTTCCTGGGGTGTAAGTCCTTCTTCATTCCTGACCTCCTTTCTTAAAGTGAAAGCGTTTAACGTCCTCAAACCTGTTCTCAGAAATTAAAACCATTTCACCTACATTTCCATCCAAATTTTCTTTAGTTGTTGTTTCGTTTCTACAGCACTGGGGACCAATCTCAGTACCTGGCATATTCAAGGCATGCGCTCTGCCCTGAGTTGCATCTAACTCCCTCTCTTTGTTTAGGTTGATCTCTTACAAGGCAAATGATGGAAGCGTTTATTTGATACCTAAGTCATTTGTCCTTTGAATAAGTCTGATAAAATTCAGGCTATTTCTTGCAGCTTCCTACCAAAGTTTTGCTGTGCCCTCTGAGGAGCCATAAATCTAATTTCATTTCCATGTAGTAGCTCTCGTGCCTCTCAGCACCTGCTGGTCGCTCATATACACACTGGTAGATCCCTCAGCCACTGACAGGGTTCACTGTCTGATTGGATTCCAGTGGATCACAACCCCTGGGGAGCCCAGGCCTGGTTGTAACACAGATCTGTAACAGCAGTGATCTGACTGGCTTAGAATAAAGCAGGATGATCAATCCCATGTATTTTAGAAATCAGAGCACAAACCTATTTTTGGAGTCATCTTCTGAATCAGGGAAATATGGAATTAGTCATATTCTCTTTGGGCCTCTGGATACTTGCTTCTACCTTATCCTAGCTAAAGGGAATGTCTACACGTGTTATATACAGACATATTTCCCTACAAGGAGCACAGCCACCTACCACTTCCCCTCACTAGATAGGCCCCGAGTTCCGGCAGCATGATGAAGTCTCCTAGTTCTTATTCCAAGTCAGGTCACACTACAGTGCTGAACTACTAATGGGAATATATAACTCTAGGCCAGACGCAAAACCATGGATGAACCTTAGAGATTCTCTTAACTGGACAAAATAGTATTTTTCATGCTTTTAAATCATAGAGGGAAATTTTTTATACCATGTAAAACATACAGGAGTTCAAAGCAAAGTTTTACTGTGAACACAGTTGTGCTCCCTTATTCACAAATTGTTCACAGTGACTTCCACTGTCTGAGGTGGACTCAGGTACTTGTGACAGAGACCATGGGGCCCACAAAACCTACAATATTTATACAGAAGGTTTGCTAATCCTGGCCTGACACTGTGCAATCTTGTAAAGATCCTCTTTGTAAGTCTGTTTTTCCTGTGTTCCCCCAGACAAGGAACTGTGTTTGAAGGGACTATCACACAACACTGGGGGACGGGGCGTGGAGCTACAGGCTTGCTCTTTTCAGTAGGGGAAATATTAGGGCCAGAAGAGAAGGGCAGAGGAATTTATTTCTAGGTAGGACGACAAGTTTCTGCCCCTTCATTCCTTCCTCACTTAATGCTCCATGTTGCTTAATTGTCTAAGAAGTTTACCACACTAGCTGATTCACCACCCACTAATAAGGTCCCCAGGAGCTAGTTTCCAAGTCACGGCCTTGACGTTTCACTCTCCTGCCTCAAGCAGCTCCACAAAGTATCCCCTTCCCCAACTCTTCTTCCCACACTGGTCCTAGACTTCTGTGTAGGCAAAGGCTAGAATTATGCCCACCATTCAAGGCTGACTGTGGGGAGAGGTGAGGTGAGGTAAGCGGGGGTGAAGAGCTATCACACAGCAGTTCTGCTAGCAAATGTTGGAGGCGACGATCACTTCCCCAACCCCAGCTGAGCTGTTGGCTAAGGCCCAAGGGAGACAAGTTCCAAGTCCTCTCTGACCCGTCAGCTTCTCTAAATGAAGCAAAGAGCTAACAATGCTGGGAGGCATAGAGGAGTAAAGCCTAGTCACTAGGTGTCTATTTTCTCAAAACACATGGTAAATCACTGAGCCAAGTGCAGCTAAGCCACAGAAAAAGCAAATTCCTTTATCTCCCTGAGTCACAAGCTGCCTGCATCCCTTCATCCTCTCCTGCTGGCCAGAGCCATGTGTTGCCTGGTCCTCTCCCTTTCTGACAAGCAGTGTCTGTCCCTACCTTCCTGGCCACTGCTCTTGTCACCTCCTACCCACAGGAAGTCAGTGGGTGGGGAACAGGAGCACATGGCTGGTTCAGCCTCCCCCAGCAGCTACCGGCCACCTCTATGACGCACCATTAATTCAACCTCCTGACGGCCTTTCTCCAAGTCCGAGGGCTCTTATTAGGTACTGCTGGTCAAGAGGACCTTATCAGTTTCAGCCCACCCCAGAGCCACCACTCAGTGTTCGACAGTTCAGCTCAGGCAATGCTCCTGGCAAGAGACGGGGAAGAAGGAGGAGAGGAGAAAAGGCCGGCCGGGGAGGGAAAAGCAATGTGGCATCTCTGCAGCATGATGTCACTGGCTGCTTTCTTGGATCCCCGAACAGAGAACAGAAGCAAACAACATGGACTCCAGATTTACTCTGCTTCCGAAGGTCTGTGTTCTTGGCAGCCCTAAGTAGCCCATGCCTTGCTTTGGAGAAAGCACACAACCAGACAGACAGGTTCATGATCTAGCCCCCCGCAGGATCCCCACCCCAGCCTAGGACACAAACACCCACTTCCCCAAAAATCCCACGAGGAAACAAAGATAGACACACACACACATACACACACACACAAGCGTCAGCACGAGCAGCACTAACCTGGAAGCCATTAGGAACGGTAGCAGAGTGCGGTGCAGAGGAACTCATTCATTCATGCATTGGGCAGTGGGGGGCGGGGGCGGGGAGCAGGGGCCCTGAGGAGGTCGGAGGGCACTCACCTCCATGCCCATCCCAAAGCCCTGTGTCTACTGGGGAGGGGACTGGGGGCACAGCTCTCATAGGCTGGGGGCGCTCTCCTGCTCTGCTGTTTCACACTGCTCTGGAATTTTAAGCATAGCCCCCTTTTATTTCCTTCCCTCCACCTCCCTCTGTGGCTGTTATTTGGTGTGGCTATGCAGCCGTACAGAAGTCCCTTGCTTGCTTGTTCGCTCGCTCTCTCTTTCTCTCTCTCCTTCCGACTCCCTCACAGACAGCTGTTCTGAGCTGAGACACGCACGCGCACAGGCACGCAGACACACTCAGACACGTACCCTCTCCCCCTCTTCCCTTTTCCCCGCCCCCCCCTCACACACACACACACACACACACACACACACACACACTCACACACGCTGCCGTCTGCCAGTTTACATAATGCAAGTCTTTGGTGCAGTCAGCTTGCCAGCTTTTAATTATTCATGCCAGCTTGGAGAATAGAGCCACTGGGGCTAGAGGCGTTATTTCCTCTTCATCCCCAAATCTGACACAAGAAGATACTCCCGGGAGCCTTGGTTCCCCGTGCTGTCACCAATTATTTCCCAGGTGTTACCTATTAGGTATCAAGGAGGTGACACGAAATAAAAACACAAGTACTGGGCTCCAAACAGAACCTTGCATCCTTCATAGGATGACAGCTGCTCTCCCAGTCTGAGCCCTAGGAATAGGGAGAAGGAAGACAGTACTGGAGACCACAATCTGTACAAGACAGTGGTCCGCAGGACAGCACCTCCCTGACTTATGAGGCAACAACAGAGTGGGTGGGACTCTCATAGATGGAAGAACACGAACACCTTATGCACAGAAGAGTCATCAGAGTTGTCACATTCTAAGCTGCATCTCTTAAAACTATACTCTCGGTCCATTCTCTGAAATAGAGTGCTGGTCCTCAGACATGGGCTCCAGGGGCACATTCTGTGTTCTAACCCTCTTTCGTCACCACTGTGCTAAGCAATAGCTCAATAAAATCATCCAATTCCAAATACAGTCACCTGAATAGGCCTATGTAACCCATCTAACACACAAGGACACTAAGTCCTGGAACAAGTAAAGGTCCTAAGGCAAGAAACAGGCTGCTGTGGTTTAGGTGTGAAATGTCCCTGACAGGCTCATGTGTTTGGACACTTGGGCCCCAGCTAGTGGCTCTGTTTTGGGAAATGTTTTTAGTCGTGGGGCATAGCCGGCAGACATAAGGCTATAGTGGTGGGTCTTACAGCTTATAGGCTGGCTCCATTTCTGGCCTGAGATCTTTGATTCCTGATCCACCAAAATATGAGGAGGCTATCTCACAGCTCTCCCTACCTTGGAGATGCCAGCACCATGCCTTCCTGCCACTATGGACTGTATCCACCTCAAACTGTGAGCCAGAATAAATCCTTCCTCTCCTACGTTCTTCATGTCAGGTTTTCTGTCACAGTAACAAGAAAAGGTAGTAATGTAGAGGCTGAGTTGGGAATTCAGATCACCTCACTCTAAGTCTCATGATCACCAATGGCCTGTGTTAGCTTTCTGTTGCTGTGACAAAATACCTGAGATGAGACACTTAAAAGAGGAAAGATTTGCTTTGGCTCAATTGCAGAAGCTTCAGTCCACCATCGAGAGTGCTACTGCTTTTGCAGCTGTGGTGAGGGAGCAACACATCCAGGGAGAAGTGTGGGGAGTGGGAAATCTGTTTGCCTCAAGGATGCAGGGAAGCAAACGCAGGGAAGGAAGTGGTTGGGATCCCACACCTGCCATCAGTGACAAGTGCCTCAACTAGGCTCTACCGCCTAAGAGCTCCACCATCTCCCAGTAGGACCACTGCTTGGTCATTCCGTCAATGCACAGGCTTTGTGGGGACATTTCAGATCCAAACTACAGCAAAGGCCCCAAGTGTGCTTATGATACTTGGGAGGACTATCATCTGTTGAGGGATATAGGAAGGGAAATCCAAATCTATACAAAAACCAACAAAAAAAGAAGGATGAGGATGACTGTATCTCAGTCTCTATTCCCTTGAGAATCACATCAGTCCAGATTCTGATATGGTAGTTTCAAGAGAATGCTTGAGTCTGTCTTTCTAATGCCTTGAAACCACAACGAGTATCAAAAGAGTTAATGTATACACTCTTCTTGGAATGCTAAGAAGGAGTGCTTGTCTGTCTGCTCTACCTCATAGGATAGGAGAACATGCTGAACGTGGATGGTCACTATACATGACTGGTTGCCACCTGTATCTTGCTCATCAACCTCAGGCTGGGAGCTAATATTTCTTGGACATCTGGTAGGGGGAAAAATCTCATTCTACAAGTCCCAGGCCCTCAAGCCTCATCCCGATAGATCTTTCCAAGAGTATTACTTTCTACAGCCTATTGAAAGAACATCAGCCTCATGGAATCTAGGAAGGCGGTGACTTTGCTGTCTGGCACTACTTCCATTGCATAGAGGAAATCCAAGGTCCTAAGCAAAGCACACTGGCAGAGCTGAGAGAGCCATGCGCTGTGTCAACTTGATTCACTTTTCCTTCTCTCCTGTCATAACTTCCACAGCAGTTCTCCCAGCTCTTCTCCTGCTCAACAGGATGATCTTGGATTTGGGTCAGATCTGAATCCAAACCAACATCTGATTGTTTTTCACATTTGTAAGTCTTTGTAAGTCACTCCAGTATTCCATCTGGGACTCAGTTTCTATGCGGAAAAAGCGAACACATGCATATTTTCTCCTTTGTATCACTTAAAAGATGGTGAAACAAAACAAAGGCCTAAAAAAAAAAGTTGGGAACCTCCCCCCACTGCGTCCCTACAAACTAAAATATGTAACTTAGAATTAAACTCAAACTCTATGTTCTTTCTGTTGGTTTTGCCCCCTATTAAGAGTGAAGGCTATTTCTTGCTTGTGTCTCCAGCACACAGGAGAACTACACTTAATTAGTTGGTACCTATGCACTAATTGATACTTTCCCAATCACTCATTACATGACTTTGAACACACTATGCTATCTTTTCAGGGACTCTTCCATTCTATTATAAAATGCACTGATAAGTCTTCCTTTTATATGGCCCCAACTACTAGTATGTTCATGGTTAATGTTGGTAACAATAGGTAAAGCTGGTGAGCTCAGCATCAGACAAGTGTAATTTCAATTGCTGGTTCCATTGAGTGCTGATTTTATATCCTTTTATAAAGATAGTCAAACTAAGCTTCAGATGTTTTTTGGTCTTTATTAGTCACAAAAAAACAGACCATATACAGTGTGAGGACTTAATGAGGCAAACGCATGTAATATACCTTGCCTCTTAGTTCATCTGACACATAATACATATCTCCAAAATAAATTAAAGCTGTTATTTTCAATATTAGCCAATGGCTACTATTAACAAACACAAAGAGTCTTCTAGTTTTAACAGAGGTCTTAACAAATTTTTAAGTGTAAAATCATAAAGTGTTTATGGTAATTGTAGAGTTTTTCACCAACATGTTCTTTGATAGCTCTACCCAAGATGCACATCATGTAAACAAATTACAAATCAAGATCGACATGGTAGCACAAGCCTTTAATCCCAGCACTCAAGGAGGCAGAGGCAGGTAGGTAGATCTCTGTGAGACCAAGGCCAGCCTGGTCTACATAAGGAGGTCCTGGTCAGATGGGGCTACAGGGAGTCCCAGTCTCAGAAAGACCACTCCCCCACCCCCCAAAAAAGAAAAAGAAAATTACATATCAAGCAAATCAGAGACTCTACGGTGTTACAGTATGTAAGCTTTCCTTTCATTACATAAGCTCCTCACTGAGCTATAGTAAAACCCAAATTATTTTGATAATAGCATTTTACAATGTGATGAAATTTGCTAAGTAAATGCACTCCTACCAACAGTATAAAAGATAGGTACTCATAATACCCATTCTCCAGATGATGAAAGTAAGAGGTAGAGGGTTCAATGACTTTCCTGAAGTGTATGATAACTGAACAGTACAGACGTATCTGAGCACATCCTAACCAGCCTTTCTTGGGTCCTACCCCTATCATTCACCCTATGCTGTGTGTCTCTAGGAAGGCTCAGGCCACTTCCTAACACTGTCTATCGATCACATTGAGTCACTGCATAACTAATTGGACTTTTGAGATGAATTATGGCCTCAGATCCAATTTGCACACTTCAACAGTTATCTGATGCCTGAATTCCCAAATGACTCTTCTATAAATGAATTTAGGAAACTGAGCTGAAAGTTGGTACCCTTTCCTAAATTAAACTTTTCCCTTGGAAACAGGAAACACCAGCCTCTATCTAGTTTTAAATGAAAATGAAGTCTCTTTCAGTCCTATTCAGGATCAAAAGCACATTCCAGACAGTACTCTGGAGGAACAGAAAGGTGTGTCTACAAATCCTCTTGACCCAAATAGCCTCACTGAACTCAGCAATATCCAATTGTTTTAGGTAAAGAGGTTGCTGTCCACAATATTGTATTGTTCGCCTCAAGTGCTTAATTGTTGTTGACAAGAATGGGAAGCTGTGATCACAGGATAAGTTTTATTATATCTATGAATACTATTTGCATTACAATGAAGACTTTTCCAGAGGAAGCACTCAAACATTTTAATTGAACCTGATTTTGTGGAATGATGCAGAATCATGGGCAAAAATGAGCCTGATTGTCTTATATCATCATTCAACTCATGAGGACTTTTATAAAGTATAGACAGACATCTAGGCGATTGTTTAAGTAAGTGAGATATGTCAAAAAGAGGAGCGATCTAACATTTACAAGAATTGACTGCTAGGGACACGAATAAGTTTTACAGATTTTGTTATTTTAGAAAGCTTTTACTCAAGTTGATGAAGAGGATCAAATCTCAGAAGCCTGACCTCACCCAAAATCTTTTTTTTAACCATTCTTTGCAACTTTCATAAATACCTATTTAAGCAAAAGGCATTTGATGCTACACTTTGTTAAATTATTTTATTTAATCTTCTCCCAAACAACCCTGCAAGATCATTCTCATTGTTCCTCCTTTTTTATTTTATTGGCCCAGGGCAATAAATTCACCCTTCTTTGCCCTGCTCTGTGATGCTAGAGCTGGTCCCTGAAACATTTCTCCTTTGAAAGCAGACACAGCTTTGGGTCTTGCTAATCGAGGGTGCTGAGGGGTGCTGTAGGTAGAGGGCACTTTCCTTAAAGGAACATCATGGACAGTTTCCACATTAAATACCCCACCTCGTAGCACCTCAGAAACCTTCTACATACACTGAGCCACAACCACATCCTCTCCAAAGAGCTCTGATTGTAAGCCTTGGGCTGGGTACCTCTTACAAGGTTATTCTTTCAGCGAGTTTTCTGCCTCAACCTAGAGTGGCTGTACCTGATACATCTGTATCTGTGTCTGTTTCTTCATTCTTGAGTTTTCTCTGTGCACCCTTTAAAAAAAATTGTTAATGATTCTTGGGTCTGGAGAGACAACTCAGTGGTTAAGAGCAGTGAATGCTCTGGCAGAGGAACTGAGTTCAATCCTCAGCACCCACATGGCAGCTAACAACTGTCTGTAACTCCAGTTCCAGGGGATTCTGACACCCTCTTTCTGACCTCTGCAAGGTGCACTTATGTACATGCAGGCAATCCACTCATACACATAAAAATGTAAAAATTTATAATTGTTAATGATTCTTAATATTAAATTTTCCTCTGTTCCAATTATTGGCACAGTTTCTGCCTGTTGACTGGATATCACTGATCTTAAATGGTGTAACAGAGTGGAACACTTTGGCCATCCAGTGCTCTGGTTTAAATTCACTTACCATTACATAATTCTATTCCAAATATTGTCCAGATTTTATGAACCACTACTTTAGGAAAACGAATGTTCAATAAGTCTCCACTCTGCCCTCCCTGAGTTCAATACAGACTCTAGTCCAGGTGAGCCAAGCTGGGGGTGCCCAAATGAGTACACTGATGGACTCTGACCTAGCTGTAAGTCAAGGCCTCTCATTAATACTGCATCTTGCACATAAGGATGTCTACATAATTAAAACCTGATGCAAGAAATGGCTAAAAGAATGGAAAGAGAAGATGCCAAAGACTCATGGCTTCATCACAGTATTCACTCTACTGCACACCAACATTGCCTATCAACAGATGCCCATCCTGTAGCTAAAACTTCATTATGTATCGAGGGATATGTAGGTACAGAAGCCTTCCCTAGGACCAAATACAGCCAGGCAGGAATTCTAGTACTTTTACCTAATCCTAGCCCACCTGGGACAGAGGTTGTAAAGGTGGGCACTCATCAGTTAAATCCTGCTTCACCACGGAGACCAGTAGACTCCTCAAGTTTCTTAAAACCTTATCCAAATAGAATAAATGGTGCTTGCATAACACCTTCATGTTTAAATGTTCACAGCCATTGATCCTAGGTTTTCAACCAGGTTCAACTACGGATCCTCTGAATGACATCTGCCAATACTTCCCAAATTTTGTTACACTAGAATCATCTGGAAATTAATCTCCTATTTCAAGTAAGTCATGCATAATATTTCTGCACACATATGATCTCATGACATGTATTTTGAAATAAAAATTTCAAAAACGAAGACATTTTCCTATTTTTACTGCTTCCTATAAAATATGACATAATACCCAGTGAGAGGGCAATGTGCCAGGTCTTGCCTGGGAACTTTCTGAAAGGCACACTGGTTTCTATCTCATTTAATCATATTAGTTCAAGTTCATAGAAGAGAAGCTAGAGTCAACAAGATTACAAGAACGTCTATGCATTTATTAAGTTCTCCAAGACCTCACTTATCAGACTCTAAAGACAAATTTTAAATGGCCAAGTCCCAGTGTTACCATTTCCTGACCTTCAGGTTTTAAGTCAATTGATTCTATTTGTTCCATTCTTTGGGTTTATAAAAATTGCTGTCTTTGAAAAGGACAACCTCCTGTGGTTAAAGCAGAAATGCTTTGGGAAAGATTATCATGGTCCTTTTCTCCAGAGTTCCAGAAATGTTTGGTCAGTGACACCAAGCAAGCAAGAATCTATACATGATAACAGGCACTAAAAGTGTTCCAATCTTGAAAGCACAGGGATCCGCCTGTGTTCATAACATTATGCCTGGTGTGTGGGAAGGAATGGGCAAGGCACAAGAGTCGATTATTAGAGAAAGAGAGAAATAAAATGGGCCTTGAGAACACAAATCTTAAGGTAAATAGTCTGTGGTCATGATTCTATGGGAAACACCAGACAGAATGCATCTTTGTGGAGTCTAGGAGGTACAGAGTGACTTATGAGAATTAGTAAAAAACTAAAGTAGAAAGTACAAGGTGGTAGGTAGGGTTGGTAACTCAAAGGCAAAGCAGGAAGCATTTAAAGCACATTGCACAGGCCATTATAACTGCCCAAGCAGGAAAATGCTGAACCAAGAACCTGCCAGCAGAGTGGTTACAAACATGGCTGGAAATCTTTAAAACACAGACAGGGATCTAATCCACTCTTAATGATGCAAATTAAAGTCCTTAAACTTGCCCACAATCCCCGGGTTGAGATGAAAAGGGATTAAACACTACCATAAACAACTTAACTGAATGTTCTTTACAGTACTTATGGAGCAATCACTGTGGACACACAGTCTGTCACTAGCTACCCTGGACTTTCTATGAGTGACTGTCTCAGTAGAAACCCTCTGTCAACAGATGACTAGTGCTCTCTGAGTGACTGAGGATAAAAATCCATTAAGTAATGTGTGTGCTCAAGTCCTAGACCAATGCGGGACTACAACAGCACAGAATTATCTCCTTTCCTGAATAAATCACTCACTCCTCTACCTTCCCAGAACTGAGCTCCTCCTTGAGAACTTCCTTTCATCAAAGAATATGCTCCTCTCTGAGGACAGACCCCATCTATCTAGCTGGTCCACAAGATGACACAAGAACTGCTTTTGTCTCGATTTAAGATCTATCTCAGCCCCAGAGTTTCCCATAGCACTGGCTAAATCTTATTTCAAGTGTGTGAAAGTTTAACCTGGCCTTCCTCTGCCCAATCCTGACTCCCTCATTTTCTTCCAAGCAGGAAATCCACCTATCTTGAAAAAGCTTTTCTTTCTAAAACATTTCCCAATAAGCCCCTAGCAAGCAAATTCATGAGTCTTTTGCAGGACCTCTTTCTGTCCTAAAGCATACATTAATTACCACCAAGGCATGTGAGTGAATAAAGAGGATACAAGACACACTATTAGAGCTGAAGCAGAGGCTCAAAACCAAAGGCTTTCAGTTCTACTTCGGAGTTTCTAGAGTCCTGGCCCCTTGCGACAGACAGATGACCATGCTGCAGCTACCACTCCTCTGCCCACTTCAGCATGGTGGGAGAGGCTAAGTTCCTCTCCAAATCACCTCTTTGCAGAGGTAACTGACCTCTTCTTAATCCCGGATTAAGGTCTTAAGTAGGGAAGTCTGTTTGTTTGGGTGCCCCAGTTAAGATGCTGACATGTGCCTAACAACAGATCTTGAGTCCCTCCTGCCACAGATCCAGGGTTTGAGTCACAGGTCCATTCCCTCCATCTACTAGCTTCAGTAGCTGACAGAGCGTACACCATGGAAACACATTGTTAGGCCCCTGCACTGTCCTGGGAGCTAGAGGTTGGGGGTGAGGAGGAGAGAAGGGAAGAGCCTATGCACACACATATAGATATGTACAGGTGTGCGGAGGTAGGATAGGGTCATGATGACTTAGGAATCCTGGTCAATGAATCCTGGTGGGGGCTTTCTGTGTGCCACCTAACATGCTGACGTGTCTCAGAAGGTTGGTCAATGGGGTCAACCAGCAGAAAATAACAGGTGGAAAGTAAAGCACCAGAACTCGGTGTCAAGTATCCTGACCCAGCTTCTCTTTGGTTCAGCACAAAATCTGCTGGAGTACGCCTGAGAGGGCCATCGTGCTGCATACACAGAAAGAACTTCAGTGACACAGAGGCTGAGAAGTGTTGCCATGTGTCCAGTGTCTGGAGCCTGGTGTCTGCAGGTGTGTCTAGGCTGCTCTGAGAAGCTGCAATACAGTGTCTGGGTTTGCTGCTATTGTAAAGGGTACCTATGCAGATGTCTTTTCTTGCTGTGCAGTTGCCCCATGCATGTCCATATACAGCTGTTAGTCTGCTCAGTTACTCTCCCTAAAGGCAGCATCTGGGCCTCTTTCCTTATTGCTCCAAGACAGGCCTCCCAGTGAGGAACACAATATGAACTTGTCACTAATGTGGATGACTAAGGCTGAGGGAGGAGCTATATGCCTCAAACCAACATTCTCTTTTTATGACAACTTCCACCTGTTTAAAATGTCGGCACTCAGATGGCCTATCCTACCCTGCTTCTAAATGCTTAACTCCTCCAGGCAAACCCAAGGGGGGCTGGAAAGGGACAAGAAGGGAGAGAAAAGATCCAGTTAAGGAGATAAGAGTCGGGTGGCAAGCTGGGATACTGACTCATCCTTGGGCACATGCTATGGCAACATACATTTCATCCATTGGTAACACAGCACTAACCAAAATCAAATTCTACTCTGCTAGTCCTTCAACCATTGATCATTCATCACCGTACCTCAGTCAGTAGAGCCTGCCTGGTCTGCAGAATAAGCCTTGACCTTTGATAACAACCTTTCTTCTACAAATCTGAAAGGAATGTGAAAGTTCATTCCAAGGGCCAAGATCATAAAGCTCCACATGGACTAGAAGGACAATGTGGCTTTGAGGATAACTCACAACTTGGGGCTCATTACCTTAAGCAAATGAAGGAATGTAATAATCACACCACAAACAATGTTGTCAGGAACCTGCCTAGAAGATATCACCCTGCTCACAGAAGATGGGCAAGGCATATGGGTCTGTCTGGAAACCTTGCTCTGTACAACACAGCAAACTATAGAATTTTAGAGTAAGGAAATGCCTTTAAGTAAACTAGTTTTCAAGTGTCTGAGGAAGAAGAGGAGAAGGCTTAAAGGAGAAAAGGGGCCTGACTTCTTTGATTCTTCAGGAGGGTTTAAGAGTTAGCATAGTCTGTCTGGAAACCTTGCTCTGTACAACACAGCAAACTATAGAATTTTAGAGTAAGGAAATGCCTTTAAGTAAACTAGTTTTCAAGTGTCTGAGAGGAAGAAGAGGAGAAGGCTTAAAGGAGAAAAGGGGCCTGACTTCTTTGATTCTTCAGGAGGGTTTAAGAGTTAGCATATTAGAATTAAAAAATGGGGGCTGCTGCAAGAATTTAGGCAGCCAAAGACTGCAGGAGGCTGCAGGAAGTGGGGAGTGTCTGGTTCGAAGGCCAGCTTCAAGTCCTCATTTGGGTCCAGATGACCTCTACAGAACTTCTCAGCATCACATGTGGCTGGACAGTGCCCAGCAGCAGAACAAGCCCCAGAATAGCAATGAGCACAGGACCTTCCAATTTCTATGCTTAAAACTACCAAGAAGCTCTTCCTGCTTCCGTTCGGTAGATGCTTCTGTTCAACTGAGAGTTGTGGTCTTTCCTATATCACAGGGGACCAGAAATACATTCACAAATCTCAATCATGGAATAGTCTTTTGATCTCAGAGCCCAATTTCTACTCAAAGCAGTTATCGCCTGTGCAGTTGCCTCTGAAGGTTTCAGAAGAATAGCATAAAATGGTGTGTTTTTTATTAGCCTCCAAAAGACTGAATGTGTGTGTGTGTGTGTGTGTGAGAGAGAGAGAGAGAGAGAGAGAGAGAGAGAGAGAGAGAAGCAGGAACATCATCCCTCTTCCAAAGAAGGCAGACAAATTGTGTCAATCAATGATGTTTCTGTCCATCAGTTGTGCATCTCAGATCAGTCCATGGTATCTAACCCTCCCCACTACCACCACCAAGAACAGAAATGGCCCTGTGCAGCTTCCTGGAAGTCCTATAAAATATGTTCAAGTGGGAGGGAGTGGATGCTAAGCAAAGTCTGCCCACTGCTGGGTCTTTGCATGCTGACATTTATAACCAAGATGGAAAATATCCACAAGCCATGCTCTGGAGGACTCATTTGTTTTCTTCTAAATAATTTTGCATTTGACTCACCAAAATCCTTATATTAGGATCTATAATGCACAGTTTACGCCTTATACAAAATGTTTGGGCAATGTTGCTATGGTTCGGTGGTAGGACACTTGCCTCACATGCATGAGGCCGGCCCTAGGCTCAATCCTTAGTCCTGAGGGGGTCGGGGGTCGGGGGGGAGATGCTTGAAACCAGAAATGGTTTGGGCTTCAGATTCTTGCACATTTGGGAATATTTGTGTGGATATCTTGAGGCTAGGACCCAAGTCTAAACACACAATTCATTTGGTTTCTATAAATGAATGTATGTAGCCTGAAGTTAATCTTATATAGTTTAGTATACATGTACTGTAAATGAAATCACATCAAGTCAAATATGAAATTTTCCACTGGTGTGGTCATGTCCCCTCTCAAAGTTTTAGAATGTTATGAGATTTTCAGACTAGGAATTCTCAATCTATAAAACCAACTACGTAGACAAGTAGCATAAAAATTCTCTGTTTGACCAATGGCATTTTCCTAGTCTTATTTCCCAGAATACCTGAGTGGGAGAGAGAACACAGGGAACCAATCAGTCCTTCCAGGCTAAGCATGTCTCTCTCAAACTCCTTCACTGGTATGCATGTCTCTGAACATCTGCATAAATGTAACTACCGACCAAAACAAAATTATAGAGAATGGGACAAAGAAGCAGTCTTCAGCAAGATGGCACATGTGGGACAATCTGACAGGACTGTGTTCAGAAAAGTAATGGTTGAGCAAAACCAAGAAGCTGGAACAGAAATAGCTAGAATGGGTGCATGCTGACATGTGGCACCACGCTGAAGCTACAATTGCCCTGAGAATAATGCCCCACATGTAGACTACGTTACACTCTACTTTTCCCTCAGATCTACTCCACCCGCCCCCCAACACTCCTGATCATCCTGCTTCATGGAGGTCAGGAAGATGTGTGGATGGTTAAATTTAACTCTAGGGATTGAACTGGGTGTGGATAGCAATTATTATACCTTGTATTTATGTCTAGCTATTTCTGGCCTGCAGCTTGTTTTCTCTTCCTTCAATTCCCTCTGAAGAGGTCAGAGAATCTTACAGATGTGGTTTTCAGGGCCTTCCTGTGAGTTTTTCCAGTGCTGCTGGCATTGCCTAGAAGTGGGTATCAAGGAAGAATTTCTTTCTTCACTTTATAGACCAAATTTCAGGGAGGTCCAATAGTGGGGCCACCTTCGCAGCAAAAGCCACCCAGAATGAAAGGGGATTTGACTGTGCTCGGCCTGAGAATTGCCAAAGCACAGAAGGCTTCCCTATCCAAAGCTAGCTGAACCAGGGGCCTTTCACAGAAAGGTTACTCAAATAGTGATCATCAGTCTGGAAGATCAATTTATAATAAACAAAACAAGAAAGAGACAGTGATCTCCTGAAGACGTCTGCAGCATTCTATAGTCAAGTAATGCAAAAATGTAATAAACACCATCTCCTTTAATCCTGGTAGCAACCTTATAGGGAATACTATCTTCATCTCCGTTTCCAGATGAAAAAACTGAGAGACACAAGACTGATTGAGAATTTTTCCCAGTAACACAAAGATAGGAGTAGGTGGGTCAGGATTCTTGTGGACTAGTCCCAGGACACAATTCCTAACACCTAATGAGAGCTGCATGGCTCATGTTTATGACCCCCAGGAAGACATGATTTCTTAGGTCCATACATGAGTCTGATGCCTAGCCAGCTCAGTGATTCTCAAATTCTGGTTTGCCTATTGATATCCACATTATAAATAAAGGTGTAGAAGTTTTGGAACTTCTGGAACCTAGCACCTGCATTTTAACAAGATCTCAGGTGTGTCTGCACAGATGGTGCTGGTTTATCACTTAGAGGAAAGCCACTTCTGTCTTTCACCTACTCAACTCACTGGGGCAAGAAAACAGCTCAGCAGGGACAAGCTGGGGTCTATGGAGACCTTTCTCTCCCTCACTAGAACAGTGACCCTAGGAGAAGGGAACTGGTGGCCAATGCGAGCTCTACTGAAGACCAAGATGCCTTGGGGGCGGGGGGAGCGTGTGACTCAAGACAGCTCCCTGTACCTTCACACTTGACACGCTGCACATCAGAGAAGAAACACACAGATGAAAATGGGAAGAAAAACTAGGCGGTCTGGGCCCTTCTCTCAGTGCCAGAACAATGGCCTCTTCAAATCCCTGGCATCTGAACTGGCAGTCAGCCACCAGGAAAGAAAAGAGTTTGCTGTCCCTTTAAGAACGCCCTCTCTCCACAAAGGTCAGAGATGCCTGCTAGCCCTGCCTTCCTGCCACTCAGGCCCTAAGCACTGCTCCCCCCTCCCAGCTGCTTCTCCAGGAGTAGCTAGCTGTCTTCTCAAGAAGGCAAAGACCACCTGGGAGGAAGCTGCACCCAGGCAAGGAGTGGTGACAAACTGGAACCCAGGAGCTCATGTGCTTCTCAAAATTCTCTTCCAAGGAGAGTGAGAACAAGGGCTAAGAGGACAAAAGCTAAAGACGTCAGTAGGAAGAGGAGTAGGGGTCCAATAGAAAAACAGTGTGGACACTCCAGGTGAAACAAAATTTCAATAAGAAGAGCAAAGGGTAACCAATAATGGATTTAGACATCACAGGGAGAGAGGGAAGAGCGAAGAGTGGCTGCCTCAGCCCCCTTCAGGGCATGCACAGGAGACCTTAGGACAAGGGCTTTTATCCTACAGGCAGTTCCTGCCACTTTATATGACCTTGGATGCCTTTTGTAATTTCCCACAAACCTCGGCCTCTCTATAATTAACATTGGCACACAGAGAACACTGAGAAAATATTCAAAACTAATATTATTCTGGCACTAATCTTATTAGGGCACTAGCTGCTCCTTGTGAATCCTGCAGACAACTGAATGGTCAAAGTGCATCTTCAAAGGTCTGTTCCCAGACTATGACCCCAGATCTGGTAAATCATCTTGCAAACAAATATCAAGAGTGAAGGAGGCCTTCATTAAAAAGGCATGGACTGATGCAAACCACGGCTTTCATGTAAAACCAGCTCAAAATCGGTCATCCATTGTCCATTTAAAGCAGAGTATGACATTGTTTTTTTCTGACGGGCCAGATGAATTATTTCTGGGTTTGTAGCCCATATAATTTCTGTCATCATTACTGAACTCTATTACTACAGGATAAACAAAAACATAGGAAATATGTAAGTCAAAGAATGTGGCCGAGTCACAGTATAAACTTTCAAACACAGGCATCAAGCTGAAGTCTGGTGACCCTGAAATTAACTGGGGAAATGGCAAATCCTGTGGGAGATGGGACAGAAGATATAGTGTCAATGCCTATGTCTTGCTCTTCTACCTTGCAACTACAAGTATTTTAATTGCAATCCAATTAAAAAGCTGACTGCCAAGAAGAGTTACTGGTTAACACCAGTCAACTGCAACAACCTACTTTATTTCCAGACCTTGTCTTACTAGGTAGCGAGGCTGCCCTCGAACTGGTAGTCTTCCTGCCTCAGCCTCCTAATAGGTGCATACTACCACAGCAGAACTTCAAAGACTTCTTTAAGCTGGTCTCTTTGGCCATTATGTTCAGAGTTTCTATGCCTCTCATTCTTCCTTTCTCTCTCTCTCTCTCTCTCTCTCTCTCTCTCTCCCTCACAGGCTTCTTGTTATTGCCCTTTTGTGGCACTGGAAGCTCCCAGGGAACAGGGTCGACTGGAGGGTTAAATTATTAATCACCTCAAAGATTCCCACCTCATCATCCTTCAAGGTAAAGTATCTATCTCCAGCTTCCCAGATCCCCACAGATTAGGATCCATCCAGTGTACTTTTCATCAGCTTCCTGAACGTAGTAGGGAGTCCATACACATCAGGCTTTTATCTGAACAAAAGACTTCTTCGATGGAAAAGCTGTTGCCATCTTACTCTGACCCTGAGGACCTCCCAGAACTGCCCCTGCCACCATTCACTGGCTTATCCATTCACCCAAACCTATATGGAATTTTTGTGTGCCACATCAAACAGCTCATCCACAAGGAAATAAGAATTTCAGAAAGGATGATGAAAGTGGACTGTGAACTCCTCTTTAACAGAGGAGCAAGTAAATACTCTACTCTAGGAAAAAAGGCATAGTTGTCATACATAGCTCCTTCCAGTCATGTGACCAAAGACTGTCACTTGTCCATGTAAACTGAATAATTCCATATGAAACCTGACTTTCATTAAAGTGGGTATTATCTTATATCAAAACAGAGTGAAGGTGGGTGTGAAGGCACATGCCTATAATTCTAGCACTTGGGAGGTGAAGGCAAGAGGCTCAAGAATGCAAAGTCAGTTAGTTAGTCTGTACAGCAAGTTTGAGGTCAGCTTAGGCTATATGAGAACCTGTCTCAGAACACCACCATGGCCCCTCTTCTGAAAAAATAGAAAATGTATCAATTTACTATTTTTTTTTATTTTAACTGCATTTATTTAGAGAGAGTTGTTTCTCTCATTCCACATTGGGAGTCTTGGGAATTGAACTCAGACGGTCAGGCTTACTTAGACAACCACCTTTATCCACTGACCCATCGTATTGGGCCCAATGTAATAATTTTAAACCAAATTTACAACTGGAATCCAAGGAAACATAGGTGAATATATTCAAGGTTTGGAAGAACTTTCTGTGAATAATTCCAAACACAGAAACCACAAGAGAAAGACTGGTTGATTTGAAAACTTGCAAAAACCTTCAGCATACCAAAATCTACCTGAAGTTTAAAAACAGAGGAAACATGTATGACCAAAGGTTAATCTCAACGAGAGTAAAGAGTGCTTAGAAATGAAAAAGAGAAACACATTAATAAGAGAGCTGGCAAAGGACAAAACAGGTAGTCCACAGAATTATAAACCAGAAAAGGGGAAATTAAAAATGTCATTGATGATCAAAGAAATGCAAATTAATGCCACACAGATTCCATTTTTGGAAGATCAGATTGGCAAGAACTACAAAGAATGGTAATATTAAAGCAGCCAAGGCAAAGGAAGGAAGCAGGTATTCTCATAACCTGCTGGTAGGAGTATCAATTGGAACCATCCTTCAATAGTAGTGTAGGACTGTGAATCAAAGCCTTTCACCCAGCTTCTAAGTTTTATCTGAGGACTATTAGTCATAACATTATTTTAAGACTGAAAAAGTAAAAATAGCCTCAGTGTTGAATAATACAAATGGATTAGACAGTAAGTGACACATACTTGCAACACAATCTGTAAAACTAATGGTGACCAGGTCTGGAGGCCCATGCTTGCTTGAACATCCCAGGATTAGGAACCCAAACTAAAGTTGGGCATGGTTGCATGAACCTGTAACCCCAAAGCTGGGGAGACAGGGCTGAGACAGGAAGATCACTGGGGCTTGCTGGCTACCAATGTAGCTCTGGGTGCAATGGAAGACCCTGTCCCAAATAAAGAAGGCAGAGAGTGGTAAAGCAGGACCAGATGTCCTCCTTTGGCCTCCGCAAGCAGAGGCTCACATCTCTGCTCACACATATGCTTATGCACTATACACATGTCTGTACGCACATGCATACTTGTGAAACTCAATATTTATTATTTAGAAAAATAATATATTGCTGAGTATCATATAATAGTATATTGAATGCATGACAAATATATCAACCTAGTAATAATAGATATATTTTACTCCAAGAACATGAACCAAAATGCTAAATGATTACTTCAGGGGACTGAAATTATGTCCACTCTCTCTCTCGACTCTTTATATTTTCTGATTTTTCAACAATGCCAATGGAGTTTGTGTTACAAAAAAAAAACTGAATAACCACCAATAATTTTTTTCATCAAACATTCATTTAATTCTGGTTAAAAAAAAAAAACTATGAATGAATATAGTAAAGACAGAATGACATCTAATCTCAGACAACAAAATTATGGGATTCCAAATAACATGTTCAGAGAATGGATGAGGATAAATTCCTACTTGAGATGAGAGAAAGCTGGCTTTCCAGCTAAGTTCTGAATGACAGCTAGGATCTCCATAAGCAGAGTCAGGAGAGGAATACCAAAGATGCTCTCGGAAGATGGTGTATCGGGAAGCTGGGATAGAAGGCTCATCGTGGAAGGATGGACCAGGTGATAAATCAGGGTTGTCAACAGAGCCAGAATAAAGACCATACCTACACCAAGTCATTGCTGTACTTTCTAGGAAACAGGGAGCCAAAATCAGTTTCTGAAGATAGGTCAGTAATCTGACTTGTAGGACACCTTATTGAAAAATGGATCTGGGAGACTTGGAATATTTAGCCATAAAAAGCAACAAAACAGTGATGCAAGTTCTAACTTAGATGAAGCTTAAAAATATTCTGGGCAAAAGAAACCAGACAAAGAAGCCTGTATAACCCCATTCGTGTGGATGTCCAGAATAAGAGAATCTAGAAAGCCAGAATCTAGAAAGACAGGGTACCAGGCTGGGGCAGAGAAAGGAGATGGAGATGGCACTAGCTGAATGGTATGGGTTTTCCCTCAGAGGTGACAGAGTTCTGAAGGTGACTGTAATGATGTCTGCAAATATCTGTGAATACTAAAAGCCATTGGTTTGTATACTTAGAATGAATTTCCTAGCAAGTGAATCACATCACAGTAAAGCAGTTTTTGAAGAGATCAATAGGGAGGCTGCTATAATAAACTAAGCAAGATACTAAGGAGATTATGAAGTCAAAAGATAATGGGACTGGTGATACCCTAGGATGTCAGTACTTGGGGTAGATCAGCTATTCGGCATGTACATGGACTGAGTTCTATACCCAGTACCACCCTCTGCCCCAAAAAACTAGACTTAAAGTAAAAGAACATGGCAGAGCTGGGGAGATGACTCAGTGAATAAGAGTGCTTGCTGCTCTTCCAGGGAACATGAGTTCTATTCCCGCACCCACATGGCAGCTAATAGCTGCCTGTAACTCCAATTCCAGGAGACCTAACACCCTCTACTGGCCTCCATGGGTATTGCATACAGCTGATACAATTACATACATACAAACACTCAAACAAAAAATTAAAATAAATAAATCCAAAAAAGTTGAAAGAAAAATGGCAAGAGTCATGGAAAAGGGAGGGGGGTGAGTCAGAACAACTAAAACATGGTACAGAAGTTTCTAGTGACTAGGAGAACCCAGGCAAGACAACACATGCCTGTAATCCCAGTATTCAGGAGGCCAAGGCAAGAGAATCACCATGACTTCAAGGCAGGCCTGGACTACAGAGTGAGACCCTGTCAGGAAAACCAAAACAGCTAACAGAGGATGTGAAGAGTTTAGGCAGAAGATTTCTACATTTGTTTTTCATGCAGCGCATTCAAGAGCTTAGCTCATCGCAGGAAGAAACAGAAAGCAGTGCACATTTTTAATTTAGAATCCTTTTCCTGACAGTGAGAGCTATGAGTACCTACCACTGGTGCCAGCAGTTATTTATTACATCGAGTGTGGCTGATCAGCCCCAAAGTGGTTCTAACTTATGCCTAGAAATATACTTAGGAGAATTAGTCAGAGGAAGAAGACCATAGCAAGTGACAAAACCCAGCTCTATGACGATACGCAGTATACTCTCAGCATTTAGCAGAGCCTAATGCTCAACCACTCCAAGCACGTATTTTTATCAAAAGGGGTACTACCTATACAGCTATAAATCTCATGGTTTATACTGACAGGTCACTACCTAAGGGACAACGGTTGGCTCCTAGAACCAGAAGATAAACTTATTTTTCTCATTTCTATCAAGAAAGGAAAAGAACATGAAATAGAAGCCTTTCTTGAGATTAGAAATGCAAAAGAAATCTTTTGGACATGCCAGAATTAACAGATGCAAAATAAATGCAGAAAATGGGGGGAGGAAAAGATCACTCTGCAAAGCAAATCACCTTCCAAAGGCAAACAGTCACATCCCAAAATTTGCATGTTTCAGGTCTGTCAAATTAAGAGAAGTTTTGCATGCCATGACATAATGCTCCCCAATCCCATGTAAACTGTGACCACTTGGAAGGATAAAAAGTTGAAGTCGCTGCAGGGGAGCTATTATGAAACAAAGAGGCTCCCAGTCCCAGGAGAAAGGGTCCAAAAAAAGATCTGAACTGGAAGATTAATCTGTTTGCACTACATCAGGAGAGGCGCCCAGTCCCTCCAGTGGAAATTTCCTGTAACATGCTACCTACAGCAGGGGTCCGGTTCCAGCTCCCCAACTCCAGTGGGCACCTCCTCCAAGGCAAGGACCAGTTCAGTTCCTACTGAGGTTTTTATCGCTACCAGCTAGCTCAATAGATGGCCAAGAATTATGAGTTTGGTAAAACTTAAACTAATTAAAGCAGAATGCAGTGGGAAGTTGGGAAGAAGATGAAAGGCATTGCCTTCTGTGGACCATCAGCCGAAGGAGGTCTGAAAAAGAGCAACTCTGGGGCTGTCATCTCACTTATCATTTAGAAATGGAGGGCTGCCTTGCCAAGGTCACACACTCTCTGTGACTGAGTAGCAGAACAAGTTCCAGCCTCAGAGAAGTAGTCAAGTGACCACAGCCATGTGGAGCAAAAGATGGAAGAGTTCCAGCAATGAGACCAAAGCAGGTTTTTGAGGTTGCTCACTTGAATGGAAAGGTAAAGCTGACCGAGTAGCCTTGTGTCCCAAGAAGAAAATAGGAAAGCTGATGATCAGAGTTCTTCACCTTCATCTAGAGCAGGGAAAACAACCTTGAGTGGGTGTAGGACAAGGGCTGGGTACACAGTTTCTTCATACAATCCTGAATTAAAAAAAACAAAGACCCTAAGAGCAGCTGCATTCATAAAGTGGTTATGATGTGGCTGTGACTGCACTTTCCTCTATATGTAAACCTGAAGTATCTTGTTTAATATAGACCCTCCTCACAACAGCCCCCTAAAGCAGGTGTGGCTGCTCCCATTTTATAGAAAAAGAATCAAAGCTTAGGGAAAGTAAGGAACTTTTCATAGTCATACAACTGGTAAACAGCAAAATCATCTGTATCTTTTCCCAAGGGTCTAGTAAAGAGAACCCATCTCATGGGGCAGTTAAGGTCAGCATTAAAGCAAAGTACACCACACACCACCTATAGACGGGATGAGACCATGTTACAGAACCCAGTCAGTGCTCAGTTCCGAAAGATTTGCATTCTTTGAGGCTTGTACCTCTGGGACCTTTGAATATTGCCATTGACCTTAAAGAACGGCTTCACATGTAATGCTCTAAGTCTAAACTGGACCTGGTTAGTGAAGGATAAAGGACTTTCCTTCTCTAAGGTGTGTGCATACATTAGGCTCAATTCTGTATGACTAAGATTTGCTTTAGTTTTATATGTATGTGAATTTGCCTACATGTGTGCATTTGCCTACATCTGTGCCTATTGCTTGAGGAAGTCAGAACTCCTGGAACTGGAGTTAGGGACAGTTGTGACTTACCATTTGGGTGCTGGGAACTAAACCTGGGTCCTCTGCAGAAGCAGTAAGCACTCTTAACTGCTGAGCCATCTCTCTATCCCTGAGACAGGTAATATTTTTTAATTATGTTTTTAGTTAGCATGGGTGTATATGTATGGGCATGCACAAATGTCCCACTGCTCACAGTTGGATGTGAGAAGACAACTTGATAATCTGTGGGAACTGGTTCTCTCCTTCTACCACGTCAGATCCAAGAATCAACTCAGGCCTTCAAGCTCAAACCCGGCAGTGGGGCTTTTACCCACTGAGCCATCTTACCAGTTCTTCTCTCTTTATAAAATACCTCCTAGCCCAGCCCCAAAGCAATAGCTACCAAGCCAGATGTGAGTAGAACCCTGGCTCCCTGTGGAGTTTAACACACTGGAGAATCTATTGCTGTTTCATGTATGAATGAAGAGTCCCACCACCCAGAAGGAGAGCCTGGCCACTGGTAACCTTCCTGCAACTTAAGGTGAAGGTGAAAGCACCAGATTCGGCCAGTTCCACACTGTGACCCTGTCAAGTGGTGGAGAAGGGAGACTGAGAGCTCACACTCCGGCTTCTTTAGCTTTCTCTCTCAGTTCTGTCATTCACCATGTGGCCTGAGACTCTGTTTGGGGACAAACTAAATACTACCTTTTTAACAAAGCTGTGAGGGTGACACACACACACACACACACACACACACACACACACACACACACATACCCTAACCCTCTCCCAGCCCTGTTACTTTTTTCATAGAGGCTGCCAGATTATAAACATCATGTTCTTGCCCCCAAGCATCATATCCACTGACATGGAAAGTGCATCTCAGTGCTTCTTGATCATACTGGGCCTGAGGGTTCAATCCTGCTCTTGGGCCTCTGCCTGTCTTCTAACCTAGCTCTACAGGACTGTTTGGCCACATGGCCTTCTCCAGTGACCCCATGTACCTCTTTATTCTACCCGGATGCTCAGCCCTCTCTTTTCCTCATTCTGGTTCTGATGATTGTTTTTGTTTTAGCTACCTCAAAGACCTACTGGTCCCTTGAACTCTCAGAGGCCTCCAATCTTCAAGAATCAGTCCATGTCTTCTCTCCCACGTGGCTCTTCAATTTCTTCTGACCATCATTTCTCTCCCCCTCTCTCTTCCTGAACATCTTTGGCAACTGTAATTTGTGTCATCAAACGCTATCTTCATAAATCATGCCCCAATATTTCTGAAACTTTTTTCTCGGAGGCAAAGACCTGTCCCCGAGTTGCCTTGCCACAGAGGAAGCTAAGAACATGGACTCAGGCCAGATGAAGTGGAACTCAGAGAATTGAGGCAGGAGGATGGTGAATCCCAGACCAGCCAGGGTTATATATTTTATAAGACCTTGTCAAATAAAACAAAACAGAACAAGACAAACTAAAAGGGCATGGACTCTGAGTCAGACTGCCAGATCAAACATTTTGAAATTATATGATCTTGGATAAAAGAGTTTAAGGCAAGCTTGAGAATTCAAGGCTAGCATGAGCTACACAGCACGACCCTGTATCAAAAAATAAAACAAACCTGTCATGTATTATCCATTATTATTATAATCCTAATCTCACTGTTATGAGTAGTATGGTGCTGGTACATGCCGTCAGCTAAAAATAATCCAGTAAATCATATCACTGGGTTGCTCTTGAGATCTATATTTACCTAAACAAGGAGCAAAAAACTTTTTATAAGGATCCAGGCAATAAGTGCTGTAGATTTGCAGGACATAGGTCTGTGTCAACACTGTGTAACTCTGTGTTGTAATTTTGCCCTTCTTGACTTTCTTTAATCACTTCAAAATGTACAGAAAGCCAGGCCTAACAGCAGTGCAGGTACCTAATCCATTTACTCAGGAGGCTGAGACAGGAGAATCAGAAACTCAAGGCCAGCCTGGGCTACATAGTGAATTCAAGGCCATTTTAACAAGGACCTTATTGAGACCTTATCTGAAAATAAAAAGTCAAAAGACGGCTATGGACATAGCTCAGTTTACGGTGCTGGCTTAGGCTGTATAAGGGTCTAGGTTCAGTCCTCAGTACCGCAAAACTATACAATAAAAACAGAGTATGAGTTTGTTAAGAAATAAATAGAAAATACTTAAAACTTAGAAGGAAAATTCACTGGAACCGTCTTGGGTTATACACTGAACAGAGTGGGGAGCAAGCTGAACTTAACCTGCTTAGATCCTGCCTAGGGTCATACAAGGTCTTCCCCAATATCTCAGCATAGGACCTTGATTCTAGAGGAACTGAGGCCAGCATTTCCAGTGGAAGTGGCTGTGGTAGGCACCATGGTGCTTTCAGTACCTCCAGTTCACCCATTTGCCTTCAAAAGCCATATTCTCCAGCTATTCTGCAGTCAGTCAGGCCCAGGTGACTGGCTCTGGTCATTGTGTGATGAATATGTAAGAACCAAACTGTCCCCCTGGTCACGTTGACTACGGAGGAGACTTTGTGAGAGTCCACAGCCTGCACCACTGAGCCACTGCCTGCACCACTGAGCCACAGCCTGGACCACTGAGCCACAGCCTGCACCACTGGGCCACTGCCTGCACCACTGAGCCACAGCCTGCACCACTGAGCCACAGCCTGCACCACTGAGCCAGAGCCTGCACCACTGAGCCAGAGCCTGCACCACTGAGCCAGAGCCTGCACCACTGAGCCACAGCCTGCACCACTGAGCCACTGCCTGCACCACTGAGCCACAGCCTGCACCACTGAGCCACTGCCTGCACCACTGAGCCAGAGCCTGCACCACTGAGCCAGAGACTGCACCACTGAGCCACAGCCTGCACCACTGAGCCACTGCCTGCACCACTGAGCCACAGCCTGCACCACTGAGCCACTGCCTGCACCACTGAGCCACTGTCTGCACCACTGAGCCACAGCCTGCACCACTGAGCCACTGCCTGCACCACTGAGCC
Organism: Eospalax fontanierii; assembly: GCA_035773235.1. Taxonomy (NCBI): domain Eukaryota; kingdom Metazoa; phylum Chordata; class Mammalia; order Rodentia; family Spalacidae; genus Eospalax; species Eospalax fontanierii. The sequence goes on along the minus strand of CM069539.1, from coordinate 26,841,397 downwards.
ACTGCCTGGGGAAGTTCCCTGGTAGAGCTGTCCAGAGCCTGAGGCAACTGGGAATGATGAACAATGAAGCACCTAGGGCTGTCTGTCATGACCTAACCTGCTCTCCTCAGCTTAATTCAATATCTCTCTGCAAGCATCAGTAAAAGAATAATATTAAGAGTGAATAAATGGGGCTGGGAAGTTGGCTCACTGGGTAAAGCACTTGCTTCAGAAGCATAAGTATCCACGTTCAAATCTCCAGACCCACAGGTAAGAAAGGGACACAGCTGCCTGTAATCCAAGCTCTAGGGAGTCAGATATAGGTATATCCTAGCAGATTGCTGACCATCCTGTCTAGCTGAGCTTCCCTTATAGTGAGACACCTTTCTCACAAAGGTGGGAAAACAAGTGAGGAAAGATACCTGATACCGATCTCTGCCTTCACATATGTCCACATGGGTGAGTTCATCAGTGCATATACCTAAACACACACACACACACACACACACACACACACACACGCATGCACGCACGCACACAAAGTAAATAAATAGGAATGAATAAACGGGGCTCATAAGATGGCTCAGCAGGCCAAACCACAGATCCTAGCTTTGATCCACAGAACTCACATGACAGAAGGAATGAATCAACACCCCAAATTGTCCTATAACCTACACACACACACACACACACACACACACACACACCCATACACACACCCCAGATAAATACACGTAATAAAAATTGAATGTAAAATTTAACATCACCAAGCAATAACTAGTTTATTATATTCCTCCATCCAAACAAATGACTTGGAGAAAATGTTCAGCCTTGTGAACAACTCAGCAAAGTCAGAAGTATTGTAGCTTCAAGTTCTCGCACCAGAAATATAAATCATTCTTTCTAGCAATAAACTTGACAATGTTAAGTTTCTTAACAACCAGGAGAAAAAGTTTCAAGACAATAGGTTTGATAACTCTGGTACTTGTCATCTGATTTGTCATAATCACTGCCACTCACATACGTACATTATAAGACAGAGTATGTCTTTTTTAAAAGAATGATGGCAGACACGTAACATAGAAAAGCAAATAATGTTTAGTGCTGGCCCAGGGCAGTAACCTGAGTGACATTTAGGCAGGGTCTATCCTCTTAAGAAATTCATAGCATCAGAACATTCGCTCAGCCTGACCTGTCTTGCTCCCTGAAGAGATTTAAATCTTAGATGACCAGAACTCTGTGCGTTAAACATGGGAAAACTTAACTCCATCCCAGCGAATAATAAAATCTCACAGTGTTCATGGGAGAATTGCTTGCAGTGTGATGTTTGTAAATGAATATTTAATATTCTCAAATGAAGGTTTATTTTCAGTATCCCCTGCTGGCTAAAGAAGCGCTCCAACAGTCCATGCACATGCCACTGCCCTATAACGACTGTGGCCTTTTTCTAGACCATTAATAAAAGGAAGCTGGGAGATTCACTAATCTACCCAGCACTGCCATTTAATCCCTCTTTCAGAAGCACCACCACCCAAGGCAAACAGAAGTCACCTACCAAGGTCCACAGCAGGCCAATGGGTAGTTACAAGCCTCCCATTCATAAGTCGTCTCTCAAGCCACTGAGAGACCCCAGCCTTCTTTGCTAGCTCCCTTCTGGTAAATCTCTCAAAGACTTTGAAGCTGAGCTCTACAGGAGGTGTTTGGCAACTCCTCCTTCCACAGCAAATTTCTCCCCAGTAAGAACTTCCAAAGGTAGATGTATGGTCTAGACAAGAGATGGGGAAGAAACAGCATCATTCATTAACAGATCCAAAGGGAAAGAAAGCAATGGACAATTGACCTGTGATGTCAATAATGACCATTAATGGCTGCAAAATGAGGAGGGGTGCAAAAGGCAATCAGTTGACCATCCAGTCACTTGGAAAGAAAGCAAGAGCACAGTTTCTCTCATGTGGTTCTCATTTCCTAAATCAGTGTGGGCATGCAGCGTGCTGGTTCACCTGTCCTCACACACAGGTTCTCTCATCTAGGGATGAGTAATTACAGAAGCGCTTCACTGCTATGTGCCAGAACTACACTCTCTGTTTTTTGTCATTTTTCCCCAGAATCAACTTTTCCCCTACAGTGACTTTCCAGAAGGTCTGTGCCAGGCCCCGGCTCTAGGGAGCCTGCACCACCATGCACAAAAGTGAGGAGCAGGAACACAAACAGAAGGAACTCCGACAGATGTCGCACAGTCTGTCAGCATCTGTGTGGGGACAGCAATCTGGAGAGGAAGAGGTCCCACAAAACTGAACTTGGTGGTTGCTGTTCCAAAGCTGTACAGGCATTAATGTCTTTACATCACTGAAAGAGTCGGGGGACACAGGGGCCTATGTGACAACAAAACGAAAACTGACTTCCAAAGTGCAACGTGAGCCCCACTTCCACCCTGTCCCACCTATGTATTTGCCCATAACACCTCCTTTCACGCTCCTCTACCACCACCCTTATTTGCTCCCCAAGTTCTCAGCAGATGGAACCACTGAAGCAACTTTTGAGACAGCCTTCAATTCCTTCCTAATGATGGAGAAATAGGATGGGAGATTTCTCTCACAATGCAGCCACCTGTCAGTCACAATATCTATCATGGCCATCTGTACCCACAAGCATCACCTATCATAAGCTTGGAATTCTGTGCATTATGGTGAAAGTGCTGTGCAAAATACCACCGTTATTTACCTAACAGTCCAGCATCCTCGTGTGCTATTTATCCCAAGAATGTGCTCTGTTGTCCCAAATCTGAAATTAGTCTCTAGAGTTTTTCATTATACTTACATGTCCTTTGTCACAGACTGACTGACCTGTGTATGTATGTGCAAACGTATGTGTGGTTGCGGGGAGGGGTCCCTCATTCCATCAGGGAGCAGGCTGGTCCCTAGAAGGCAAAGGTAATGACTGACCTTTACACATTTAAATTCCTACATACCTAGGCACACGGTTATAAGTAATGAAAACTTGATCAATGTTTGTAGAACAAAGGGATACTTTATGATTATAGCTTTGCAGACCTTGAAACTTCTCTCTAGAAATGCTGGTACAATACAGACACATGCCTTGCTACAACTGTGGTAGTCACTAGCCATAAATGAATTTCTATAAGAAACCTGAAGAAATGGTTCACTGGGAAAAGTGTTAGCCACACAAACATGAGGGCCTGAGTTTATATGTCTCGCACCAATGTTAAAAAAGCAGGACTGGTCCTCGAACATCAGTAGCTCCAACACAAGGCAGCCAGGACAGAAGGATCTCCAGAGCTCACTGAATAGCTTCCCTAACCTAAATTGTGAACTCCAGGTTCAATAAAGAGATTCTGTCTCAAACTATAAGGTGGAGAATGACTGAGGAAGATACCTAGATGCCAATACACACATGTGTACACACACACACACGCACACGCACACATGCATACGTATAAATAATGGACAAGAGTTGCACTCCAGTTTTTTTCATGAACTACATGCATAAACTCAATCAAGACATTTTACCACTCTAGATATGTTTACCTAGCTCCAAAGACTCCACTGTTTTCCAGAATGAATCAAATGAGAGAACAAGTTTCCACACCTTTTCAAAACCTAGTTAAGAGACCCAATGAAAGAGCAGAGCATGAGCAGAGTGGCACAGAGCACGGTCTTACATACAGCGAGAGCAAGATGTGAGAGTAACCAAGAACAGGCGGATCACTTGGAACATGACCCACAGCAAATCCAAAGCCAGACTGCTAGGTGTATGGTTTTAACTGCTGCCTTTGTTTCCCCATCTGTAAAATGAGGTCTTAATTACAATACTGCATGCAAAGTGTACAATACTGTACACACAAAGTACTTAATGGAGTGCTTGACACACCGTACATTGCAATAAATGTTAATTACCACTATTCTTTTTACTATGAGCATGAGTATTACCACTTATTTTTAATGTCACCAATACATAGGAGGAATCCTAAAAGTGTTTCTAGAAATTATTTTAAACATTAGAAAGCTCACTAGCTCCATCCTCTTCTACATACAGGCAATATTACCCAGAACAAGTTAGCCAACATTTGGTCATCTTGCTTCCACAAGTCTCTCTACTAAGAGGAAAAAGGCATCCCTAGCATGGGATGCTAAAAGAAGTCAGCCACTTCAAACCGGACACGACTGCAAAGGCGGGCACAGTGGACTAAGGTATCTGTAGTCACTGAGACAGAGGGTCATAGAATCTAACAGCATCCAAGCAGACATAAATGATAAAATTTCCCCACAATTTTGTTTGTCTGAAGAAGACAAGGTTGGCCAATTACAGTTCCCAGCTGAACACTGCTCTCCTTGTTGAAATGCATCAAGAAATACTCACAACAGATTTCAAAGGCAAACATCTCCGCATGTCCCTAAGGGACCAACTCAGGCTGAGCCAAGAAGCCTCTGTATTAAAGTGATGTCTCATCTGAATGACAGTCAGGCAAGCCCTCAGTTCCAAGCTGGGTATGCTGACAAGAAGGAAAGGGTGTCCAGTGATTTCTGATGAAGAATCCAGGGTGCCTGTGCTCCAAGCAGTACCTGGGCTTTCCTGGGAGGTCCAGACTTGTTCTGCTGAGGGGCAAAGATATAGCGCTGGTCTACCCATATGGGTCTGGTATTCCTAGTGACAAGAGACTCTGGTAACAGTTTGCAACCCAGCAGGAACAGGTAGGGAACCAGATATCAAAAAGGCAAGGGCAGGGATAGCTATAGGGTCAGTGTTTCCTTTTCTCAAGCCTTCAGCACAAGGATTGGGCACTTTGGGGAGTAATGCCATCTCTCGAGAAGCAGCGAGGTGGTCACCGTGCTCACCACACTTGGGAGCTTGCTACTATTATGAGCTAATCTTGTAGGACCCAGCTCCACTCTTTGCCCTTCTCCAGGCCCTCTAAAGAACACTCATGCTTTGAGCAGAAGAGCTGGATGTTGCTGAGGTTAGATGTGGGTTGGGGGTTCTGGAAAGCCAATTGTGGCCTACAGCCAGGCTAGGATGCCTAAAGTGCTTGATCCCATCCCTGACTCTGAAATCTACCTGCCACCCACGGGAATGCCCTAGTCCTATCCGTACTCCTAACAAAGCTTGGCCAGCAGGCCCACACTAAAGGCAGGCTGCATCCCTGCAGAGAGCTCTCCCAAGCTGTTCACCTCCTCCCACCTCCACGCTGTTCAAAGAGAGAGAGCTCCCTCCCTTGCCGACCCAGAGTCCTTCTCCTCCAAGGCAGCTACACAGGCTACCCTGCAGGGCCACTAGATTCCTGGTGGGACAAATTTTTCCAAGCTAAACCTGCAGTTTCTCAGTCAGGCAAAAAAGCCAGTTCATCCACCCATCTGGTCCTCAGCACATCGAAAGAGAAAAGGGAACAGTAAGAGTTTTATTTTTAAAAGAGAAGGTAAAAATACTCTGCCTACGGCTGCAGCTAGAATACAACTATCCCCACACACTCCAAACCAGAAGTTCTATTCATGCCCCAATATTAGGCTCAGCAAGATGCAAGCACTTGGAAAACTTGGCACATGTCTGTATTGAGGCAGTGACCAACCCACTCTCCTTTGGAGAGGCCATCCTAGAAGAGGGGCCCTGGCCCCTACTACTCTCGCCTTAGGGAGAAGCCTCCCAGAGAGACAGAGGCTACCTTAGAGCTGGAGCTGGAGCTGTCCCATGGTGTGGACAGGGAAAAGGCTCCCTAGGTTGCCAGTCAAGGGAGGAGAGCACAAATAAGCCCCCAGGCCCAGCACGGGTGCAAGACACAACAAAGGATCTCTCTTATAAAGTTCCCTATGTGTGCACCACCACCCTAGACCCTCAAAGTTGAAAGCTCTTTTCAGTTTCTGTTAGATTCTTTCCGCAGGCCCCCAACTTCTACAAACCCCTGCCCACAGAAAACATGCTGGGAGGAAACATCACAGCAGTCCAGAGACCAGCTGAGAGAGGGTGAGTACCTACTCCAACTTTTCAGGGTGCATCACCTGCATCTTAACACCTTGATGTCCACCCAGTGAGATAAGCCTATTTCAAGGAGACCTCTGAAGGATATTAGGGTGCTGGTGGAACACAAAGGTGAAGACAGACGGAAGAGGAAGGTACCTTATCCATCTTCCACTTACCAGGAGAGCTTGAATCCTTTCATTAGGACAGTCATGAGAATCCACTGACCGAGTCCTTAGCATCCCCGTCACAGCTCCAGGGGTCCCAGGACATAGTGAAAAAGATGACGAAGTCCCAAAAGAACAGAATCCCATATAACGTGACTTGAACACAGAGAAATGAGAGAGAGAGGGACAGAGAGAAAGACAGAGAGAGAGAAGCAAGTGCTGCTGCTGTCCCCACTGTCCCTCTCCCAGACCCCAGCTCGGCTCACAGGCCAAGGGCAGCTTGAGAAAACCCAGCCCCGGGGCTGGAACGGCTGCCTGGGCTGTACTACCACTGCCAGTCTCTGATGAGGATGGGTAATCTGGCAAGGCTGAACTGAACGAGCCCTGGAGTTGCGTCCACAGTCAGAGTCAGGCTGACCACAAGCCACCCACCCTCACCTCCTACCGGCCATGAGCAGCCTCAGGGAGGAAAGGCAAGGAGGGCCAGGAGGAGCAGAGCACAGACCTAGCAGAACCTGCACCTCTCCTCCCCCAGGCGGCAGCTCCCGGCAGCTCCATATAATCTCCTAATCAATGCAGTACCCAAGCAAAGCACCGCCAGCCACTTCCGCCCATTTAAAGACACAGCACACGTTTTGTCCCAGAATGGGACAGATCACCAGTGATGCCAGGGACCAAGGTATTACATGGGGGAATGCGGTACAGAAAGAGAGAAGAGGCAGGCATCTCTGAAGACGGTTGTTGTGGCAGGTACCAACCAAGGGGTTAATAGTTCACACCTCTGTCAGGGCAAGAGTCATTGGGTCCTAGGTCCTAGTAAACTTCAGGATTTCTATCTGAGCAGACCTAAAGCCCCTGGTTAGAGTTTAGTGTACCAAGGCAGGCTGCATAAGACCACCTTAAATAGAACTGTCAGTCTCCAACAAGGCGGGGCAGCCAGCAGCGCTGAGCTCTCAGGCAGTTAGGTCTGAGCACACAGAACTCACAGCTCCCTCTTTCCCTGCTGGAGCAATTGCCCAAACTACAAGGGCATGTGGTGAGCAGCAATTGTGGGCAGCAAGGCAGCCCCTCTCAGTCACCTGAGGTCAGGAATCCTTTCAAGGTGGCCCCAACAGCCTAGACTGGCTTAGAATCGAAGCAACCATCAGCACCAGCATGGGGCTGCAGGAAGATTTAGAGCAGGCACAGCACAAGGTGAAAAACTGAACTTTTTGATGTATGGGGAAATGCTCACCTCCCCCCATAAATCACTCAAAGGGGTGAGGGGTTTCCCACACCAACAGTTTTCCCAGTTCTGCCACTCACTCCTTTCTGGCCTTCTCCGTATTAGCCATTATCTAGGTCAGTAATGCGGATGGGTGAAAAGGAACAAAGAGGAGATTAATTACGAAATAGCAACCTTCAGCTGAACCACAATAAGCCCTTCCCCTGAAACTGGCCTGAAACACTCTATAGCCACGCATGGGTTGTAGCGTATCACTCGGGCTTGACTTTCTAAAGAAATGCTCTTAATGAACAGAAGTGCAGACCCCACTGGCAACAGTCACCCTGCTTGTCACTGCTTTTCACACCTGCCTCCCTCTTTCTAGGGGGTGTCTCCACAAAAGCAGGGAGTGGGCCGTGCCCCCTATTCTATGCTATATCCTCTCTGGATGAGACGGTTTATAAGAGGATCCTGTTATCAAGTGCTTAATTGAAGAAACTTTAAACAAGCTGAACTAAATCACTGCTGTGGCTCTCAAGCATCTGAGTAGCACAAAAGAAATGAAGCAACACTCTGGGATACACTGAGCTTTCCGGGATATGCTAGCCAAGTAGTCACGACTGGTAGGATTTCTCTCCACCCACAGCCCTGTGCCAGAAAACACTCAAATGCCCCCCAGGACTTCTGAACATATCTACAACTTCTTAAGCCTCCTTGAGCCCGTACCCAGGCCGTGCCTTCGGCACAAGAATTGAAGAGGCACACTAGATTCCTCAAGTGCACAGAACTCTCTTTCGTGACCTAGGCAGTTCAGTCACTGGAACTCCCAGGGCCTGGGAGCCAGCATCTAGGTGAGCATCACTGATAGTTCTTTATAAAGATGTGAATGCTCTGTTGGCCCAACTGCTCCAACCACAGGGAACACAACACCAGATCAAAGCTCTGCAAGCATCATTCTAAAAACACATTATGGAAAGGTTAAAATTCTTTGGCCTTCAGTCTTTAGCTACTTTTTGAAACACTATAGAAGCCCTCCTTTTAAGCTACTAACCACAATACAGAGAAGGCTGGTGCATCCACTGTAGAGCTAGGCATGGTACACACATGGTCACATCTGATCCTGTACCACATGTTGAGGTGGTGGCCAGGATGATTTCTCAATTAGTGCAGCTAAACAGTAACAAGGGAAGTTTCTTGCTATGCCTAATTCCATCAGCCAGAAAGGTGAAAGTTTGGGATATAATATAGGCATGTTCTACTCCAAACCTAATCCCTATGCATGTTTATTAAAAATATCTCAAAGTGGGCTGGAGAGATGTCTCCACAGTTAAGAGCACTGGTTGTTTTTGCACAGGACCCAGGTTTAGTTCCCAGTGCCCACCTGGTAGTTAACAACTGTCAATAACTCCAGTTCCAGGGGAATCCAACGCCCTCTTCTGACCTCCACGGGCATTGTTGAGATCTATCAAACTAGCATGTCTGATGGAGAAGAAGATTGTGTGTGTGTGTGTGTGTGTGTGTGTGTGTGTACTTGTCTGCACATGTATATGTGAGGCCAAAGGCTGATGGTGGGGTTACACATATGCAGACAATGCACTCATACACATAAAATCAAAACTAATAAAATATTATTTAAAAAATATCAGGACTGGGAGATAGCTCAATGAATAAGAGCCTGCTACACAATCCTAAGCTAGGATTCCCAGCACCCACATTGACAGTGTTTCCCCAGTGCTGATAGAGATGGAGACAGGCAGAACCCAGGGCTTGAGGGCCAGTCAGTCTAGCCAATCAATGAGCTCCAGGTTTAATAAGAGCCTTTGTCTCAAAGACCAAGGTAGAAAATAACGGAGGAAGAACCCCACCATCAGCCTTTGGCCTCACATATACATGTGCAGACAAGTACACACACACACACACACACACAAAATCTTCTTCTCCATCAGACATGCTAGTTTGAGAGATCTCATTCACTTGCTCCCAGAACACAAAGAATATAAGCAATAAAATAGGTTAAAAAGAGCCTAAGTCAAGGCAGCCTCTTCATTTCCAATGGTTACTGATGGCTTTTGTGCCAGAACGTATGCCCTGAAAAGAAGAGAAACAACAGCAGAGCCTAGTGGGAAGGGTGGCAGTTGTCTTCCTTAGCTCCGTGTTTCTGAGACAAGGATGTCTCCCATAGTCTCTCCAGTCCATAAAGAAAAACCTCAAAATATGGCCCAAACGCAAGTGAGGAGACAGAGCATTGTATGTTCCTGATATAAGCTGGTTAACTGAGACCATTCGAGACAGACAATGTGCTCATCCCAGAGACTTTCCATCCTATCTACGGCAGTCTGTATAGCCTGAATGGTTCCTTCACAGGTAAATCCAGCACACCTGCCTAAGACCTAGGAACGAGCACAGGTCTTCTGACACCTCTCCAGAGTCTGGCTCCCTGCTACTCATGTTACAGGAAGGACACAAATTATTTTAGAAAAAAACTAGAATCTGAAGACTTCCCTATCTGGCAACACTGCCATATAACGTAGATCAAAGCAAACCGAAAGCCAAAAGGAAATCATTTTAAAATGCCTGGGGTACTGGTAAAAACCAAAAAGTCAGAAATATGTAGAATTCAATCACTTAGTGATGGCAGAAACAACGAACCTGGCCTCAAACAGAGAAACTCTAAAAGCCACTAGGGGTTAGGCTAAAGAGAAGACTTCCTGACACAATGGCCCGGCCCCATTGGGCCCCTGTTTGGCCACATCTCAGCCTAAGGATGAACTTGAAAGGAATAATGCCAGTTGGAAAGCTTGACAGGCAACTAAGAATGAAAAACAATCTCTCCTGCTAAATCACAATCTCAAACTGATCCTCACACCATCTTAATAATCGTAGTCTAAGGATTTCGTACACAAGTCACACATACCTACAAAAGAAAAGAATGATAAATTTAACCACAGTAAAAGTGACAGCCTCTGATTATTCAGAATGAAGAAGAGTAAGGGGGCAAAGATTTTCTGGGAAGGAGTATGTGCAACATATAGTGAGAAAAGACTGTTCAGAGCTTAATCAGAATGTGGGAAAGTACAAAATTGAAACACTAGTAAGATGCCATTTCAGACTCATCTGATGGGCAAAAACATTCAAGTCAAGGAATATCAAGTATTGAAAAGGAGCTAGTAGAGGGCACACAGATTTAATGAACCAATTATGAAGTTGAACAAGTACATCCCCACCCACCAACACCACAGGTCATTCTCCTCCCCTGATGAAAGCTAATTACATCAGGGCATATGCACAAGAAACATGACACAGCACAGCATGTTATAACAAAGAGCTCTACACAAAACAAAGGTATCTGTACGAACAAAGACCGTGTAGTATTTCCAAGGAGATCTTACACAGCACTGAAAATGTATAGTACTCTTACAGTCAACAGAGTGGATAAATCTCAGAAACACAATGTTGAACAAAGAAAGGGAGTCAATGAAGATTAGAGAGAGTGTGTTCTTCCATACATTATTCTGTATCCACACAATGAAAAGGCTCATTTTAAAGCTTGACATTGAAAACGGAGCAAGCAACAAAGAGTTAATAACAAAGACCTTCGGAGTTAGTCAAGAGATGCTGTCAACCAGCAAGATGATATGTTGTTACCTATTTTATAGTTTGCCTTCTCCTTTTATTCCCCCAATCAAAATAAGATAATGAGAAGTGTTTCTTTGCCAGTAAGTTTCTCATTTATATATTTTATAAATAACCTTTTCTATCTGCTTGATGCTTATGAAAACATTTTTAGAAAAAAAGAAAGAACAAGAAAACAGCTGGGTATCAATCTTTCATAAGGGAAGAGGAATCTGCCCATGACAGTTTATGATATACATGCTTCAGAAAAAAGTTTTGTGTGGCTCATAGATACTGATTTGATTAATATGAAGTTGGTTTGTGTTATTCTAAGCCTCTTAGGAGGATTTCTTCCAGACTTCACTGAGTAGAAGGTTAAAAAAAAATGTTCCTTTTTTAATTTCACCTGCGTTGACTTTTTCTTGGCCTCCTCAGAATCTTAAGGTTTCCCCAACCCTGATATTGTTTCATCTCTAACCGAACAAAAACAATGACTGAAGTTTCTTGCCTCAGCCACAGACAGGGACTGAAAAGGTAACATAGGTCACTATTCAACTAGAGTAAACTGCTAATGACCAATTCTAGATAGCCAAGACCCTTGGCCAAAGCAATTCCAAGAACTGTGTACTTGAGAGTCGGGGGTCACCCACAGCTTTGGCCAACTACAGGCAGAACTCCAGGGAGAATTCAGAACTCCAACTATTGCCTCCCCATTGGGCCTCCTCATGACCTTGCTAAGTCACCCCAAGCCACTAGCTCTCTATCTGGAGCAGAAAATGGATAGCCAGCTTCCTGAAGCTCAAGTGCTGGGCCTCAGGCTGCAGTCCCCCTGCCCCTTCCTTCTCCCAGGCAGCAGAGCTAACTGCAGCGGTATATCGGGCAGAGCTGCATGCCTCTGTTGCTAGCAAAACTGGGGCAGAATGGTGCTGCAGTCACACGCAAGGGAATCAAAGCTCCAAGCTCAGGCAAGAGAGTCACCAGGCACTGAGAGTGTTATATTTAAGGAGCATTTTGGAGGTCAGGAAGCAAGTGAGAGAGAAGCAATGGGGGAGGATACAGCCTCCCAAACACTCCATCTCAACAACAAGCTTCCTCGTCATCCCCTAGCCAGAATCCTCTTCCAAACTCCAAATTGCAGTCAATAGAGGCTGTGTGAGGAGCCGGCAGATGGCCAGAGCTGCACTGATCAGGTGCTCTCTACCACTTCCCTGCCCCCCCCTTCCTCCCTCAGCACTCACCACTCCCCACCCTCTGCCACTATTAGTCACTGGCTCTGGGGTGACAGTGTGGGCTTGTAGGCATTGGTCTTGCCTTCTGGTCTGTTCATCTGTGTCAGCTCCTAGCCTGGAGCCCCTCCCCTCCTATCCCTGACACCCTTGGTGAACACCACAGCCTTCCAGGCCCATGTCCCAGGGAACCAGCAGAGTACTGGAGGCTGGTAGAGGTTGACAGGCCTGTGGGCAGAGTAAGCCAGACTGTTTGTCTCTAGAATGTTTCCTTCTGCTCTGTGACCCCAGGGATTCACTTAAGGTCCTGAAATTGAAATTAAAAGAAAAAGAGAATCACTTCCTCCTCCCCAGCTTTCTTTGCCCCTCCTTCACAATCTGTTCGTCCTGAATGTTCCTTTAGGCAACAACAGCAAGAGCAAAGCCAAAACCAAACTCTAATCAGCTCCATTTCCATCCTGTTCCTAGGAAAGGGAAGGGAGGACTGCATCTGCCAAGGTGACGAAGGACCGGCAGCACACCACTCCAGAATGCAGAGTGTAGGTGCACACATCATATTCCACGGACCTAACAGCAGCCTAGTAAAGAGTTAAAACACATCTGAAAAAGGAAGAAACTGGGGCTTGGTGATGTCCAGTTCCCTGCCTGACACCACCAGTCAGCACTAGCCCCTGGATCAAGTGGCTCTCTGTCTCCATAGGTCCTACATAAATAGATTAGACCAACTTTGGATGCAAAGGATTCTGGAAAAAGCTATATGAGTACTGAACACGCTCAGACTTCATTTTTTCCATCATTTTTCAAACAATACAATAAAACAACAAATTTATGTAGTGTTCACATTACACTAAATACTATAGGTAGCCTGGAGACAGTTTAATATGAATACACATTATATAAAAACATACCACTTTATATAAAGGACTTGGACTTGAACTTGGTGGGTTTGGGTAACAGAGCATCCTGGTAGGCAAATTCAAGGAATGCTGTAAGTGGTCAAATAGGAAAAAACAAAAGATGAATGGCATACCTAGGACTCCAAGGCCTCCTTCTCTAGCCAGGAGCTTTCTCTTTGACCAAGTGACACATAGATTATTTGTTCCACTCTTATAAGCAAAGAATTCATCTAAGCTTTCTCACTTTCTTCCCTGCTTTAGACATTTCTTTTTTAACAGACAAGGAAAACCTCACATTTTAGTCCAGACTGGCCTTGAACTCAAGGTAATCCTCCTGCCTCAGCCTCCTAAGTGCTGGGATTATAAGTATGAACTACCATATCCAGCTTGGCATTCCTCTGCCAAGAAAATTGGCTTGACAGACACAAGAGATCCCTGGTTCTATCAATGGAACTCTTAAAGAAGACCCTCATCTCTGTCCTGCTTTCTTGTCTCCAGCTTCACAAAGGCCCATCTGCTTGCCTCAGGGTTTACCTCTATGCTAATGTATCAGCGTATCTAAGTTCACAGAACTTCTGGCAGGATACAGAAGGGGCAGCTTCTAGAGGCCAGAGCCTGGCCATGAAGCAAGACAGAAATGCCACCCCCATCAACTTCAGAGAAGGGGAAAACACTGGCCTCCCCTCACACACAGAGCAGAGACACATGCATCTCCTGCCAGAAGGAAAGGACAGACAGAGTTCTAAAATCCAATTGTTCCTCCGCGCTCAGGAAAAGCCCCAGGTGAGCCAGTGTTAGGAGCCAGGCAGGGGCTCATAGACTTTGATTTTCTGGGAAGGAAACACTTAGGCACCCACCGTCAACTGCTACTTGCTCTTCTCCCACCAACATGGGGATTTCTCCTTTCAAACTAAGTTCCATGAGTACTGCCAGTAAGGAAAAAAAAGAATGTCGGATGAATCGAATGTTATTCATTTTCACAAAGTCTCCCAGCCAAGGACAAGACAAAAGCATATCTTGTTGGCAGTGAAGTGGTGTGCCTATGACAAGCCTCAACTGGCACCCGCAGCCCCCATGAGTTCCAGGGTGGGTACTGTGGTTTAACACCTGGATTCTAGAATCGGACTTCAGTTGAAATTCATACTTAACAGCTCTGTGACCTTGAGCAAATTCCTTCATTTCTAGAAGCCTCATCTCCTTCACCTACTCAAACAGCAAACCACCAAGTTGTCAGGAGTTAATTCATCATGGAAGAGCAAGTAAGTGCCCAAGCACTCTAACAAGCAGCATACACCAATCCTCCACCACACTCTAGAAGAGAAGCATGTTACCTTCTATATAAATCCTGGTGCATACCTTTTTTCTGCTATTCCAATTTTTTCTTATGATGCTATTGTTAGGAACCCATATCTTTATTCCCTACACAATATAGTGGAACAACTATTTACATAGTATTTATGTATCATTAAATATTATAAGGAAGCTAGAGCTTTTTAAAAATCTTCATTGTGTATGAGATTTACTAGGTCAGTATTTACTAACTGGGAACCATGCTCGTGACCCAGGCAAATCATGATGATAATGCAAAGACAACCCAATGTCCTCCTTGACCTCAATTTAAAGATAAGACATTGCATTGCTAAATAACAAAGTATAAAGCAGTAATTCCCAGAGAAAGGCATATTTAATCAAGACATATTACCTCTGTCTTCCAAAATGAACATAAGTTTGTAATCATTATGCTAATTTATTAACTGACAAGTCCTGGTGAGTATGCTCAGTTAACCTAGACTAAGTCAGTCTGTGATAATTATTTTTTATTAGTCTGGTCTTCATGTGAGAGTGTTAGCCAGAAAAGGGATCCAGTATTTGTCATCATCCCTTACCGAGACAGGAACTTCCTATTTGCATGGCACATCCAGAAATAGTGCTGTTAGCATGTACTGCTACATCTCTGCCAATAAATACAGCTTCTTGGGATGGAGCAGACTGCATCTAATGAGCTGGATTTTGAAAGTTTTTACTTTCTATCACTAGGACACATTCTAATTTCTGTTGAGGGAAGGGAGAACCACCAAAGGGTCCTGATACCTACTGTATTCTTTCAAAATCCCAACAGACAGCAGACCAGCCTATCACAAGGAACTTAGAGTTCAGTTCCATTTGTCTTGTGGCCAACATGATTCAGTAATTGCACCTGTGCCTTTCTATGGTATACTAAGTCACTGGCCATGTTTGATGGTTCCGGAACAACCACATGCTAGTATGGACCACAGTGAAGATTTTTATTGTTGTTTTGTTTTGAGACAGAGTCTCACTATGCAGGCAAAGCTAGCCTGAAATTTGATAGGCAGACTAGACTGGCCTAGAACTCACCGAGATCCACTTGCCTTTCCTCTAGAGTGTGATTAAGGTTATGCTCTACCAAGGCTGACCCCGATGATAAATCCGTGCTAAATCACCACATGGATTGTGGTGAGTTGGAAATAATTAGAGCAACACAATAAGTTTGAAAAGAATCAATATTTTCAATTTCTGATAGTTTTTCCTTTTTAATTTTATGTTGAACTATTCCTTAACTGTAAACAGTGGTGATAGTAAGTTTTTATATCTTAGTTTGGTTACCTTTCATGGATAAAGTAAGTATCTGGCAATTCTGTGCAGTCTACCAACTTTTCTTAGTTTCTTCAGAAAACCTAGAAGTGTGTGTGGTCTCCCTCTAGAAGAAAAGACTGCAAGTCCTCGTGATCTGCTGCAAGAGACTAAGTGCTGAGATGAGGCTCCTAAACAGTCTTGAATGTCTTAACAATGGCTTAGAAATATGTTGGGGACACCCAAGTTTATATAGGCAGCGATAATTAAACCTTAAACCTTAAACACTCCCTTAAACCTCAGCCACAGATGTCTATTGTTCCTAAAAAACTTCACCTAAATGTCTCCATGGCACTCAAATTACCTATCACCAGGTCTACCCCGCATGACTCTGCCCTCTGTTACCTCAGTGAATGGTGTCACCAGCAATGAAGTAACTCCCTCAGAAACAGAGAGCTCACCTTTGCACCCATTTCTCCCATTTACTTAAGTGCTGATTCCTGTCAATCCTAGCTCTATAGCTAGCCTTCTGGCATCAGCTGATATTCCCATGCCCCCAGAAGTCCTTACCTTTCTGTCTATAGCTGTACTAACCCTTCTATTTTGAATTTGAGGCCAGCCTGGGCTACAGAGTGAGTTTCAGTCAGAATAGACTGGTCTATCCTATGAGGTTTGGTCTCAAAACAGTCAATAAATCAATAAGTAAATAAAATATCAGCGATGAACAAAATGAGAAAATTATTCTATTTGTCTAACAGAGAGTCGGAGGATCCTTCCTTAAAAGCAGATGTGATGCTATGCTGGAGTCCTACACTTGCTGCCAGTATTTAGGCACTCTTAGCACCTCCTGAGGCTCTCAATGCATTTCTGTTCTGCACTTTGCATTTCTCATTCCTTCTTCAGCTTTGTCTTCTATATACATGCTAAACCTCAGTCATGCAGCCACCTTCTTGTGGTCTGCCTCTCCTATCTAGGAGACCTCCACAAGGATCATTCACTCAGCCAACATTCATCCCAACTGAGCCATCTCCCTGAATCCCCACAGTGGCTCTATGATGTTGATACCTCATTCACAAAGGATGAAACAGACCAGGAAAGGCTAAGGTAACTCACTCAAGTTCACAGTGCTAAGGTAAGAGGGTTGGTTAATGTATTTAGATCAGTAGGTTACAAATATGAATTTTCACTCAGCTATTGATAGGCTTCTGTACATTCTCAGTGATCCAGGGCATCCAGCCATAACAGAGTCTCTGTATCAGAGCGTCAGGCTTTTGACCTAGTCTACACAATCAAGCTCCATTTGGAAGCACCTTGGATCAATTCAAGGTTCTTCAACTTTGAGTTATAATCTTTCTGTAGGGTTGATGGAAGCCATGGATACCGTCACCATAAAACCACATAGGCAATACTATATAATTATTTACCTATATGTGGAGGAGGTTGGTGAACTCTACTATAAGGCACGTCCAGAGCTTGATAGTTCATAAGGTATGATGGAAGATGCCTGAAATAACTGTTCATTTCAAAGCACTTGGATCAGAGAAGGTTTAAAAGAATGCCTGGTTGAACAGCATCAGTTCCAATAACTTTGTGGTCCAGGTCCTGAAGGCAAATGCTGACCTCTGGAATGATCCAGCTCTAATTTCTGACTCTATACTGAATGAGATGTCCTGAGATGTGGGCTCAAGGGTGGAAAGGCCTAAGAAAATAAGACTATCTCTGCTTCTACCTCCCACATGCAAATGTAGGAACAATCCTATCTCTCCAAACTAACTCAGGAACTACCCAGTGTCCCTGAGGCCACACCTTGCCCAGAGTCTACCAAAGCCTATTATCCTGAATTACAGCTTCAACAGCTGGATCACTGGCAGATAGATGACTCCAGCATCACACACATCACACCACATCAAGGACAGCAGCATGCCAACTGAATGGCAAGCTGCTCACAGCAAACTGTTCTGGATCAAATCACAAGCACAGATCCGACTCCCACAGCTTCCAGTGCACATTGCCAAGGAAGCAGAGTACCTTGCACACCCCATGGTCAGAGTAGGCACTCAAATATTTGTGAAAGAAGGGAAGGAGAAGAAGAGTCGTGGGAGATTTGTTTTCATTGTTTGCTCTACTGAGCTCCTTTCTTCAAGGATGTGATAGATCTCTTCTGGTTCAAACAACAGATGCATGTAATTTTTACTGTGGTGTAGACTAATCAATAAAAACCCAGAGAAGTTGAGTAGCCTGATTCCAACCACACAGCACATAGAAGTGGGAATATCACCCAGATCTGTGATTCTCAGAGGCTTGTTCAGACAGTACTGCCTGCAGCACCCTGGCTACATGGGCCTCCTAACTCATGCTCTCTTCTATATACAACACAGGGTACCCAACCTGCTCCAGAAGTCTGAGCCTCATCAAGTCTTCCACCACTGAGAGAAATAAGACCCTGCCATTTAACCAAACAACAAGGAAGGCCCCTAGCAAAAACTAAAGTGGTCGGAAGCACCGCAGGTGTCTCCTTCCATACAGGGGCTGGGGAGGGACTGTAAGACTCGACTCCTCGGATGCTCCCCATCCACACCCAATAGCTCAGGCTCCTTGTTTGGAAGATGTAAAGAAAAACAAATTTCCAGTTGCCAGCAGGATCCAAATAACCAGAAAGCTACTCAAAAACGCCCTCTAGTGTGCTCAGTCTCAAGCAGCACCCAAGCACCGTTCCCCTGAAGAGGCCCAGACTCCATCTACCAATGGGGCTCCCAGGAGCTGGGGGAGGGGACAGCAGAGCACCTGCCACTCAGGCACCAAGGCCTCACCAATCCCCAGGCCAAAGTCTGCCTGCAAGAAAAGAGGCATCTCTGCTCCAAAGACTGTCCAGCCCGCACCAACCCCACCCAACCCTGATACACCGGCAACGGAAGAGAGAACACAGGAGGTAAGTGGTAGAGTGGGGATGTACCGAGAGAGTACGAAAACCGGGGTCGGGAAGAGGCAGAGGAAGAAGAAAAACTACTGCAGGGGACAAAAGGAGACAGGATGAAGATTAACAAAAAAAGAGAGGAAAAGCTAAAGAAAAAGGCAGACATGGAAGGGAGTCTAGGCAAATGCCCGAGGCACACCCACCCTCTTGCCCCCCTCCATCCATCCTCCAATGTGTGGACGCAGGAGGTGGCCTGTGTGCTGTGTAGCACTCAGCACACCCAGCATGCCCAGCACGCCCTCCCCTCTGCTGAGGTCATGTCCCTCCACTGACAGGCCTTGGATGCTCATGAGTGCCGGGCTGAGGGAGAGGAGGGGAGAGAGTGAACCAGAGGCGGAACTGGCAGAGCAAAGCCACTTACGCACAGTGCGGCCGGCAGCATTTCCATCCTACCTTTGCAGTCGCCATGTCGGCCGGATCCATGATCCCGGCTTGGCCTAGGGAGCAGCGGCACCATCCAAGGAGAAAAGGCAGAGTCACAAAGGTCCACCCAGAAAGAGCACACCACCCCTCTGGAAGGCTGGGGGGAAGGCACACCTACTTCCACTCTCCAGAGGCCCCCCTGGTGCCTCTTCTGTTGGAATGACAGGTCAGGTGTGGGGCCAGTCACCCTGTGTCCCCACAAATGCCCATGAGGCCCAGCTAGTGCATTTCCCCTCCCCTGGTACTTGGTCTCAGGAGGCCAGTGTGGGTCTCCCTAGGCTCCCCCTGCTGGGGAGGAGGAAGCAAAGTGGAGGCCCTGTCCTCCCATCACTACCAGCTGGTACCCACAGATCAGGACGAGGGGCACATGTGGGCAGAGGCTGCTGGCAGGTGCTGAGCCAGCACTGGGGGAACAGGAAGGGCGAAGGCTCGGGTTGGTTGGGGCAGGTGTGAAGGTGCAGGCACTCAAACGAAAGCAGGTGCTGTGCAAGGAGGAGCCGGGCAGCGCGGCAAGGCGGAGAAGGTAGAGGGAGAGGAATTCATTCGCCCGGTGAAGCCACTCACCTTCCAGTAACATTCAGACTGACTGAGGCCTACACAGGAGCCGGGAGCGGGCGGTTCACACACCCCCCACTCCACTCCCAGAGACTCACAGCCTCTGTCTAAATGTACATGAGAGCAGCCGGCAGGCCGGCTGGATCCGCAGAGGCCCCTGGCTCCGCTGGAGCAGCCTGATTGGCGGAGCAGGATGACTTCATCCAGCCCCATTCATCACTCTAGGTTTCCTGCCCAGCAGGGACAGGCCCTCAGCTTGCAGCGACTCCAGCTTCCTCTCTGGCCCGCTAAGCCTGGGCAGCCTGAGATTGGCTGTTCCGTCAGGGACAACCAGAGAAAAGAGAACCAGCCAGAATACCCCAGGCCTCCAGGGAAGAGGAGAGTAGGCTGCTTCGGCTACTAAGAAAGAACCAGCTCAACCATGGTGCCAATATTCTCTGAATGCCGCGGGGGGTCTGCCAGAGCCTGTGGAACAGTGAAACACTCCTTAAAAAGGAAGCAAGCTGAAGCAAGAACGCAAGACCGAGGCGCTGACCTTCCTGCAAAAGCTGTAGATATACTCCCTCCCAACCTCCCACCCTCCCTCCAACCCCCAGGGAGAATAAGATGTGGAAAAACAGACCCATGTCCTCAAGCATCTCCCAGTACCTTCCGGCTGCCACGTTTTCCTGTCAGCAAGGCTGTCTGTGCTGGGACACAGAGTCCCTTGCGCCCATCATCTCAAGCCCACAGAGAGAGCTGTACGTAAATGGTGCTTACAGCTCCACTTTACAAATTATTAATCCCAGACCTCGGGGGAAAAAAAAGTCAGTGGGTCAATGCAAGGATGTCAGACTCCCAAGGTCATTTCTAGAGACTTTTACTTCAGAAGAGCTGACTGACATTGGGCCAGTGGGATGGCTCACTGGGTCAGGGAATTGTGACCAAGCCTAAAGACCTGAGTTCAAGACCCGGGATCCACATGATGGAAAGAGAGAACCGATTTCCACAAGCTGTCCTCTGACCTCCACACCAGTAACTGTGCCATGCATGCACAGACATACACAGGCAGGCACACACACAAATAAATAAATGTAATCTTTAAAATGTTAGTTATTTTTAAAAAGAAAAAAGTACTATGATTTTTAGAGGAATGACCTCGCTTCCTTTTCAAATTCCTCCCTTCTGAGACTGTGCTCAAAAATCCGGCCCCCACATCATAGAAAAACCCAGCAAAGCCAGAGATAGCAATTAACCTGGAGTAAGAAAGAAGGTGTAGATTGAATGGTCACTCATCTACTCCCCACTCCATTTCTGTTCACTCTTTTCTATTACCTTCCTTTGTTCAGGACCAACTTCATAGCCACAAGCTTAGGTGGGCCAACACAGAACTACAAAGAATTGTCACAGAAAACCCTGATGCCAGCAGTCAGGGCAAATGCAGCTGGCTGCAGAGAGACCTGGAGCTTCATTCAGGCTGAAGAATGGTCCTGTTTCTCCAGTATTCTGTGGGCCCACTTGAAAATGGTGTTTATACACTGAAGAAATTTCACCCTACAAGACAACAGACCTGTTCAGCTCAGTTCTCTCCAGGTGACAAATACTCCTGACACCGAATCACCATCAAGAAACACCTCAAAGTGCTCACGACCCAGCAACTTCGTCCTATCCTCAGAGGGTCCCTTAATGTCTCTTCTTCAGTTATTCACTCCCTGTAGGAGACTCAGTAACCAAATATGTCAATATGTGAACCACGAAGCCTTCTTTACACCACCACCACCACCACCACCCCACACACACTTACAAACACACTCTTGGGAATCTAATCCCAGTATTACCTTTGATTCTGGTTATTTGATTCAATCAAGGTGAGCTCACTCTTAAAGGTAAATTTTTTTTTTAATCTTTTCAATCACTGCCAGATTATTAAAGATGAAATGATCTGAAAACTCAAAAAAAGAAAATCATACCAACACTAGTCCTGGTGGATACAAGACTCATAGGTCTGGTTCAATGACCAGAGCAATAATACTGACCTCTCCATTTTACAGGACTCCTCAATTTAGTCATCTCCTCTGATATCCTATTAGGTACATACTGTAAAGATGATTAAACTGACTAAGGTGATATGGTGAACAGGTGAAAACCAGATTCAACCCCCTAGCGCTGAGTATACCCTCCACCCTATACCTCCTAATCTCAGTTTCCCACCACGTCACTGGATCTCCTCAGTCTGATAGCAATTATTGTTGAAGTAGAGAATAGAAAATATCAATTAATATCAAGCAAGAGTCAGAAAATGTAGCTCAGTTGGTAGAATACTTGCTTAGCACACATGAAGGCCTGGGCTCCATCCCCAGCACCTCATAAAACAGGACATTGTGGTACATGCCCATCGGCATAGCACTTGGGAGGTAGAAACGGGAGGATCAAAAGTTCAAAGTCATCCTCAGCTGCATAGCAAGTTTGAGGGCCATCTGAGCTATATGAGACCAGGTCTCTACAATAAAATAATAAAAAACAAATGCCAATTTAAAGTCAGAAGAGTGGCTCATGACAATAATCCCAGTATTCAGGAAGCTGAGAGAATATATAAATCAATAAATATCCAGCAAGATGGCTCAGCAGGTAAAGGTACTTGCCATGAAAGCCCGATAACTCAAGTCTACTCCCAGGAACCATGGTGGAAGTAAGGAACCAACTCCTGAAAACTGTCCTCTGATCTTGATATATGCACTAGGACAGGATCTCGGTATGTAGGCCTGGCTGGGCTAGAACTCTTATGAAGACCAGGCTGGCTTGAACTCACAGAGATCTGCTTGCCTCTGCTGGGATTAAAGGCGTGAACCACTACCCCCGTATTCGTTAAGCTGATAATTCTCTCTGAGATTTTTAAGATGGCAAATTATGAGACAAAGTATTGTCAAAAATTAAGTGGAAAAAAATGGGAATATTCAGAGGTTATTGTACACCCCTTTAAAGAAATCTTCCAAACCTGTCATGGTGGCAAACCCAAGCACTTGGAAGCCTAAGTGAAGTTTGAGTACAGACAGACTACAGAGTGAGGTACTAGCTCAAACATAATAAGCAAATAAATACATAAGGAACCTCTCATATACAGTGAAAATTGTTTTTATAACAATCAATGATTTACTCATGTTCACTTTAAGCTAAAAAGGAGAATAATGTGCCTTGCTAAATTTTAACTCAACTATCCAGGTTAAAATGAAGATGAAGGGGGAAGAGATGCCTATCTTGGAGCCTGGAGGTTCATTTTTCCTTCCCTCACAAACAGAATATGTGCATTCTACAAGACTCAGAAGAGTATACACATTGAGTCTCCCTCATCTGAAATGTTTGGGATCAAACCTGGAAGTCTATCAGATTTCAGGACTTCATGGGCTTTCCCAAATGAACCATTCTAATCCAAAAATCTAAAATGTTCCAAAATCCAAAAGACTCAAAAAGCTCATATTTGGGGCGATTTGGGATTTCAGACTTTTGGCTGAGAGATGCTTAACCAGAAGTAGAATTTAGGTCAATGAATGGTTTTCTGTAACTCAGCACTTAAGCTTAGAAGCGGTCATGGATGAATTAACTGGAAAAGGACAAAAGTCCTCTATCCTACTGGATAAGAGTCACCCAACTGACCCCTCAAAAGTCCAACAGCATGGAAGCCGTGCCACTCCACACACACCACATTCTGTCTGTTCAGAAGCCTGGCCAGTTCCCTCTGGCTACTGCATGGCCTGCAATTCTCTCTGTGTTCCTGGGCCAACAGTCAAATGTGCAGATGGAGAGCAGAAGGATGGTACCAATGAAGGAGAATATTCTGTTTCAAAATCACATCGAATCTAATCCCATGATCATCGGGGTCCCACTGGTCTCTCCAATGACAAAAGCCATCTACCTACTCAGTTCTTAAAGAACAGTCACCAAGTATGGTGTAATCCCAGACTCACGGGAGATTGGCAGAAGGAACCTCACAAGCTTCAGGCAGTATAGTGGGTTTCAGACATTCCAGGGTTACTTAACAGACCCTGTCTCAAAAAACAAACAACAGAAAAAAGAGAAGAAATAGGCCATATTTCCATCCCTGGATGGAAAATGTGTATAAACAGTGTTTAGTAGGGCTGCTTACTTATCAAAAGCATCTGTATGTATTTCACAAAGCAACTTGTGCTTTGAACTCCAAGCCTCAGGGAAAGTACTGTTTGCTACAGAATGGACAACCTGGAGATCATGGCAGTGTGGGAAGGAGGGAATGAATTAGGCTTCAGTAATAGTGGAGACATACAACAATATATAAGTGTATGTGTGTGTATATATATATATATATATATATATATATATACATACATATACATATATATATGGAAAAATAGAAAAGAAAATTATATTTAAACTTGGAGAAACTAATGAAGGGTAAGAAGCCACTGGACCTACCACAGCTGCTACTCAACATAGAGAACTTGCTCTGACTCCTTAAAAAATAGCCTCTATCACCTATACATTAACTTTTGAAACTAAAAACTAAGAAGATCACTTTTCTCCAGCTCATTTCATTTTGCCTAACATTTAGTGAAAAGGAGAGAAATGCTTCTTTGTAACACTCTCTCTCTAGGGCAATTATCCATACTAATTACTTCACCCTAGGCATTACTTTCCAGCTCCTTACTCAATGCACTTTCACACTAAGTTGCGGAAGGAGACCCAGGTGCTTCTGAAAAAAAAACTAGATTTTGACAGCAGAGTGGAAGGGGATGTGGTAAATAGAGTTGCATGTTCCCCAGGCACAGCTCTGAGGCAGGACAGTGGAACCTCCAGGGCAGCAGCCTCTTGGGAGACTCAGGCACAAAAAAGTCTGTTTCAAACCCTGGTCTGATAAACTTTCCTGGCACTGCATTCTGGGAATTGTAGTTCTAAGCAGTAACATTCAGCAGCCATATTTGAGAGTGAGCAGCTTGATCTTTCTTACTGTACCAAGACTACAAATGTGGCATCAAACGCCTTTGCCAAAAAGGAGAAATCTCTTTTCTCTAGAGTCTGGGCACTGACTGTAAACTGAAAAGAAGATGGTGATGAACCAGGGGATTCAGAGAACTACAGAGAATCTGAAAGAAAAACAAGAGCTTGAGAGGTCACTTGTAGACTCTCCCTGTATATAGATGGCAGGTTCTGTGGAAAGGGAAAGGGGAAGAAAGAGAGGGCTGTATATGTTCCCATGATGTTTGTCTGTGTGAATTTCTCATCTTTTGCTTGTTAACCAACAACCTTCAGGAATGTTGCACATGAGGAAGTGCTGAGCCTTGGATTCTGACTCAATCACCGACCTCTGTGTGACCCTGGGCAAGTTTCTTAGCCTCTCTGTGCCCATTTCCTTATCTATAAGACAGGAATATTACATAACTCAAAGGTGTTTATGAAGTTAGATAACATCATAAAGGAATCAGAATCCTGTCTGACACCTGATAAATATTAAGTTTGAATTAGCTAGCTGTGTGTTGCTTGTTATTCAGCAGTTTTGACTGGCTTTCTTCCCTTCTCCACGCCACTCCTCACCCCACTTGAAGTGAATCAAGGTGTCAAAGCAGTGGGGCTAGACAGTCACCACAATAAGGAAATAAAGGTGGAAATGCACCAGGGATGCTGTGGGGCAATATCACCAGTGCCGAGCCCTGAGGGGCCACAGGCAGCTGGGAAAATGTTCAAAGCGCAGGAGTCCAGAGAAGGCAGGCACGATGGTGTAGTTAGTAAGGGTCATTGGGAGGGTTTGAAGTGGAAGAATTTCTGAAGCAGTTAAAATGAAAAGGGGACACGGGTTCTAGGAGACACAGAGGTGGCAAGGTCTTGGAAGTGACCTGTGGCGGTATGACGTCTGTGCACTGTGTGCGAGGCAGTGAGAGAACAGAGTAGGGCTATCTCAGTACAAGTCCTGCTAGCTAAAAGAAAAGGGAGACCGGGGTCATCCACCTCCTAGGGCACTGTGCTTTGGGAAGATTCTAGCTTCTGTAAGAAGGCCTGTGCTGCTGTCAGAGCTGCTCTACACCTGGGAAAATAAACAAAATCAGCAAGGAGACTTGCCATCTTAACTGCTAGCAATTCCTGAGACCTGAGAGGCAGTAAGAATCTAAGTGATATAACCTTGGCCTCAGAATCTGGAACTTAACCAAGAAGAGCAGAGTGGTTAAATTCTAGAATCAAATTGCTGGGCTCAAATTCCACCCCATCAATTAATGGCTGTGAGATCTTGTATAAGCTGCAAGACCTCTCTTGCACAAACGAAAATCATAACACATGTGGTGTAACCCTTCTATGAAATGTGTGAGAGCAGGAGTCTTTTGGATGTGGGCTTTGTTTTGGATTTTAGAACACTTGCATAGGTATAATACAATATCCTGGAGATGGAACCCAAGCAGAAACACAAAACTCATTTATGTTTTATATACACTAGCCTAAAACTAACTATATAAGCTAATTTAGTGCATCTGCACTTTGACTGTGACCCATCACACATCAGGTAAGGTACAGAATTTTCCACTTGTGGAATCTGTTAGGGCTCAAAAAGTTTTAGGCTTCAGAAATCAATTTTGGATTGCAGATTCCAGGACAAGGATGTTCACCTTGTAATACTATTTCGTAGCAAAGTGGTAAAATTTAAATGTCAGCACTGTGACTGGGAGCTAACAGGCACACTCAATTAATGTTAACTAATGTCTTTTAAATTCCAACCTTATGGGCACCCACAGGCGTCCTCTGAGTTCCGTCAATCCTCCAATCCATCCTTACTTGGTGCCCATGCAAAGCTAGTTCTGGTAATGCGACTTACCCTTACCCTCCATCTCCAGCCAAGATCAAAGAATCACACCACCTCCAGCCTGCGGCAGACACAGCCTACACCCCCTGCCTTGAGCCTTTAGATGGCAAGGATGTGCAAAGGGCACACAAAAATGAAAAGCTCATAGATATACAGCAGCTTACAACTGCCTATAACTACAGCTCCAGGGGATCTGATGCCCTCTTCTGGCCTCTGTGGGCACTCACACTCATGTGGCACATACAAACAAATTAAAATTTTTTAAATAGATCTTTAAAAAAAGATAATACGGGCATTGCACGACACAGGTGCTTCAAGTGAGAATTTGAGCTCTGGAATCAGATCGCAGCTCTCGCTAATAGT
The DNA here is from genome assembly GCA_035773235.1 of Eospalax fontanierii. NCBI lineage: Eukaryota > Metazoa > Chordata > Mammalia > Rodentia > Spalacidae > Eospalax > Eospalax fontanierii. The sequence continues at coordinate 26,814,643 of CM069539.1, read as the reverse complement.
TCTGACAGGATCAATTTAAGTCTCATCTAGAAAAATAAATTTCTGTAATTTCCCTTATCCGATTGCCATTATGACTAAGGTAACAAATGGAAAGTCCAGCTCTCAGTGCACAGCCCTGCTGGTCTCAAACAACAAAAACAGAGCAGTGGGTGTTATTAATAACAAGTACCTCAGAGCTTAAGTATTGCTCCCACAAACTAAGTACACAGGCATTCTACGTGGCCCTGGATGGCCTGTTCACATGTCTACATTCATGAGACTTTATCATATGCTTATCAGCTGGGGTGCTGAAAGAGACCCCTTAGCAAATTCCCCATCCTGGAAGTTACTCATGGAGAAGTAGCTAAGCATTTGATGTGGATATTGAAGATTTCATGAACCAAAAAAAGAGTACAAAATATAAGACTCTTTATACCCCTGCTTGAGAGCCCTGTCTGCTGATACACATTATATAACCTTATTTACAAGGACAGCTTTCAGCCAGGTGAGAATCCACCTGTCACATAGGATGGCCAGAAAAGGAAACCCAGGTAATAAATCTCTTTTATTTCTAGAGGAACTGGAACCAAGCAGGTAAAATTGTTCCTGTTGTGGAACCTTTGGCATATGTGTCACAGAATTTCAAATGTCAACCAATAAATTAGGAGTTTCAAAAGTCCAACTCTGAATTCCACTTACTAACTCATCCCTCACTGTCACATAAAGGATGACATAGGAGAGCTGTGTTTGTGCATTCTTGTGGGACGAGCAGGGGGAGCAGCATACACTCAAACATCCTCCACTCCCTCCACCTCTCTCCCCCAGCCTCCTGGACCATTCTGAATCAGGGTTGCAATGGATTGCTCTCCATCTCAAAGAAAGATGTCGCTCTTCAGACTTAAAAAAAAGTGGCAGAGGAGAGAGTCCAGCAGTTCAATCATTATGGCTCACACGCTGAATATAAGGAAAAACGAAACACAGAGTAACCTGCAAGGATGCTGACAGACAAGATGGAATGGCTGATTTCATTCCTCGTTCCCAGCACACCTACTTTTCTCTTGGATGCAGATGGTGATTCCTGGGCCATGACCAGGCAAAGAGAAAACAGAAGTCGTATGCCCAGTTCTACTAAGCTGCATACTTAGAGCGGGATCACAGAAGGCTCCAGATTAAGGACTTGTTCCTCAAAGCAAGATCTATGATAACTTGTATCAGAAGTCCTTGGGATATATATTAACTGAGAAAATTCCTAGGCCTACCTAGATACACATGAATTTAAGAGGCCTACGAATCTGCATATTGAACAAGCTCTTCCATACGTTTCAAACACAAGGCTGAGGGCCACAGTCTTCCGGACACAGCTGGTTTCTCGTTGTACAGAGAGCATGTTAAGAAAACATTACCATTTATATTTTTATTTTAAAAATATTTTATTGTTTATTTTATGTGTATGAGTGTTTTCCTTGGATATAAGTGTACCACATGCATGCAATGCACAAAGAGATCAGAAGAGGGTGTCAGATTCCCTGGAACTAGAGCTATGGATGGTGGGTTGTTAGCTGCCATATGGTGCTGGGACTCGAACCCGGATCCTCTACAAGAACAGCAAGTTCTTAACTGTTCTCCAGCCCCACATATATGTAGTTGTATCTCTTACTTTAAAAATCTCTATTTCATCATGCTGCACACTGAGTTTTTACTGCATATGAATACATTGGTGGTATATATTGAATAGGGCTTTTCAACCAAGCTGGGAATATCATCCTCTGGTCCAATGACTTCTGCACTCCTTAGATGGCTAAGCTGCAGAGAGGTCTCTGGGCTTCCATTGTTAATTAGTGATTGACAAGATAGCTCAGGAGCTCAATTCCCTTTCTTCATCTCAACCTTGGAGTAAGAGGGAAGCAAAGATTGCAGCTCAGAGCAGGACAAGCCTGAGGTTGGATTCTCTGCCTCAAGCCCAAGTTGTCACCTACTCACATTCCTTCTTTACTGTGGCTGGTAGGAGGATGGGATTTCTCCCAGCAGGAAGCAGGAACGCTGGAGAATGAAACTCACCATCTACCCTGCCAGTTGTCCAAAGCTAAATCCCAATTATGGTGTCAGCAGAGAGAGGGTACTTCACTGAGCTATAATTAACAACCCCCTTTCTCAGGCAGAAAAGAAGAAATGCTGGAGTAGGGGAAAGGGAGCAGGTGACGGTTACACCTGCAGACAGTTCTGCTGACAGCATCAGAAGCTGCCAGGCCTGCCAGAGAGGAGCTATAAGCTGGGAACTCGGGGAGGGAGGGAGAGAGGGAAGACAGAGCACCCACGAGCTCCTCTGCTCTGCCTCCAGACCTAAAATAGTTCTGCTCTCTGTTTTCCAAAGGCCATATGTGCTATCTTCCACAAGACCAAGTGTTCCCTTAAGCATGCGGATCAGAGACAGGGAACGCATGGGTACCTAATCACAGATCAGACCATTTCCACAACCATGAAAAGTCCAAATTTCATAGCACATGGAGTCTTCTATTTGAGACGGCAGCCCTGAATCCCATGATCATACACTGTTGGAGCTGTTATAGCAGAAAATCCTACATACAGCTGGAAGCAGTGGTGTGCTGTGTAATCCCAGCACTTGGGAGAGTGAGGCAGGGGATTGCCATGAGTTCCAGGCCAGCCAGGCTACCTAGAAAGACCCTGTCTCAACACAGAAGAGAGGGAGGTAGGGAGGGAAGATAAGAAAAGAGAAAAAAAAGAAAGTGTTTATTTATTCACTGGTTCAGACCCGCTAACAGATACTGTTTGGTATCTACCAGGTGCTAGGCACTACTCTGAGCATCAGAATACTTACTCAATCGAATGGAACTGATCCCCACTCTCATGAGCTTAAGGACAAATGAGGGAGACAATGATCAAGGCAACAAACATACAGTTGCAACAGGAGATCCAGCACTTGGGAGGCTGAAGCAGGAGGATCACATTGTGTTATAGAGCAGCCTGGGCTACAGAGCAACACCCTAGCTCACACAAGCAGACCAAGAAACAAAAGGAGATAAAAGTGAGGGTGCTTTGATGGGGTGGTAAGAGGTGTCCTGAGCTGTATCAGCTCCCAGAAGAAGCTAAGGCATCGGTGGTTTCAGTGGGAGGACCTGACAAGAGAGTGGGAACTCGGGCGCCCCTCTCCGTCCCACTGTTCCCTGCAACACTCACACTACTCCTCCTGGGACCTGACAAGAACCTGTGAGGTCCCTTTAGGTGTTATCTAGGGTCATGACCACTGCAACATCATATCAGAGTGAGCCTCTACTGACCCAGGGCAGTCTGAAACCACTGGACTGGACTGAGCTCCAAGAGGAGTTCAACAGGCTGACTGCAGGTCAGAAAGCTTGCCGGCCCTGGGCCCCACAGCCCACTGCAGCTGTCACTCATGGGAAAAGAAGGCACCAGGAGTTTTCTAGAATGACTGCCGGTAGCAACAACTAGCCAAACCTTACTGCTCATGCTCTTATTTAAGCTCTCACACCTTCAAGTTATAGCTAAAACACACTTCCCCAGCACCTTTAGGTTCAACTCAAGCCCGTTTGCTTATAACAGGAGCAAAACCCAGCTGAATATCTACCAGACACAGAATCAAGTGCTTTCCCCATTTTATTTCATTTTCATCCCCAAACCTTCATAAAGTAGGTTTAATTCTTTCCATTTTTCTGGAAGGAGGTAGATTCGGAGGGCTAAAATGACCTTACAGAAATATCACAGGCAGTTATATTGTTGCCTGAATTTAAACAGAGGTCTCTTCAAAGCATTCCTGCATTCTATACGGCTGTTCATGAAAGACTCCTGTCCTGCCTCCAGCACTGTATTATGGAGAGAACTCTTATTCCTACATTGTCTGTGGACGCACTATGTGCACTGCACGGTCTACACAGTTAGTACCTGAGGTGGCGTCTTGAAAGGTAAATGCCCTGTTTACCAACCTCAAAACCTCCAGCCATGAGAAACACCCTAGGGAAGGAACTGTCATAGATGATTCCACTGTGGTCACAGTCATCCATGCCTGAGAGACAGAGACACAGAGTACCAAGATCAAGTTGACTTCTATCTCCAACCCCGTCCTACCTTTAAGATCCGTGTAGCCTCTCTTCCCTTTTCTCTCTTCGTGCATTCCACCTTTCCTTTTTCTAATTCCATTTTTCTCCACACCAAAAAAAGAGCACCCAGAACTTGTCAACTTGCTCAGGTTTTTACATGCCTCTTGAGCCTCCTCAAACACTCTGAATTCAACTTTGCCCCAAGCACTTGAACCTGTTCCTCCCAGTAAGCCCCCTCCCCTCTGCTTGACACAGAGACCAAGTCATAGCACCATCTGCAAGGGGCTGCAGCAGCATACTTCTGTCAGCTCAGGAGCCTGAGTTAGGACAAAGTGTCCCACACCTTGACTGTATTTGCATTTCTGTGGCAACAGCTCTGGTGTCAGAGCCAAACCCTAAAGCAAGGGGACATAAGAAATGATCACACTAAGTCAACATCCCCAGACACCTCCAACTTGGGTCCCTGTCAGTCAAAGGAAATTATCATCACCTCCAAAGGTCAAGCCACACAGTACTTCTGTCTCACATCCTCCAAGTAAATGATTTTCCATGAAACAAAAGCTGCCAGTGAGCTGGTTACTATAAAGAACACAGTGAGCCAAATCACCATCTAGGAAGGCACACAGTGAGGCTCAGACTAAATCTTCCAGTCAACACTTCATCAGTTGCTCAGCTTTCCCCTCAGCCTCCTCCCAAGAGATCTTTCTCCCTCTTCAGCACCTGTCACTTAGCAGGGACAACCTATGAGGTCTGGAAATATAGACCAAGTCAAAGAACTTCTGCCTCTGTGAAGAACCCCAAGCCTAACCTCCAGGGCTCCCGCCACCTACTTGGCTCTCAGAAAGGCCAGCTTCTTCCTCAGGGAGGAGACGTGGTAGTGGCAAGCCTGCTTGACAGCCGTGCCGCATGAGACAGTCTCAGAGCGCAGATTCTGCACCATGCTGGGCTCAGGCGAGGGCTGGCCACATGGCAGCCAGGACCTCAAGAGCTGAGGGCTTACTCTGGAGACACACAGACACACTGCCCATGAAGACACCCCATCCTACACATACACTCGCCATGGGGTACAGTCGCAGGCAAAACACAGGCAGGTGGAGGGCCCAGCGTGGGAAAGCCTGGTGTTCTGTGCTAGCAGTCTCCTCTGCCTTCTGTCCAAGCCACAGCTCCACGCAGAGCCCTCCTCCATCCTTCCGCATCTGGCAGCACTCTGGGCATTTGGTGAGCTTGTTCTCTTCCTCTGTCCTCAGACGGGGAGGATGGAGGTATACCCGCGTGTGATACCAGCTGCTGTGCTGAAGGGAGGGGAGGGCGGCAGGCTCTGCTCCCAGAGGAGTTGTTACTTGGCTCCCTCCGAAAGGTGAAGGATGACCTGAGTGAACTGAAGGCCTTGGGGAATTCGGTGGCCAGGCACATAGATGGAGCTAGACTGCTGAAGAAATCTGCTATGGGACAAGTTTTGAACTAGAATAAGCAGAACATGCTGGCACATTAGCTTGGAAGGCTAGGGAAGGAGGATCATGAGTTTGAGGTCAGCCAGTGGCTCAATCTACATTGGTGTGGCAGCCTTGCAATCTATCTTGGCTTCTTCTGGTCTTCATGTTGCTCTCTGACTTTTTGCACCAATGCCTTCCACCCCTCCATTTTGTTCACTTATAAATTCCACAAACCATTGCTTGCTTTCTGTCAGAGGAAAGGTTCACAGTTTGTGTCCTCCAGGAGGTCATTAGCCAGTGAGGAAACAAGTAAAAAAAAATCAAAGAACCATGCAACATGTCAAGTGCAGCAGCAGAATGAACCTTGCCTGCCATCTGCCCCAGGAGGATGACGTGCACATAAGTGTGAGCACCACAGCAAAACATGAGTTTTCTTCTCTGCCTGGGTATGTGTGTGGTATGTGCATATAAGCATGCTCATGTGCATGGACATGCATATATTCTAATGCATGCACAGGTATGTGCATATGAAGGCCGGAGATTGATGTTGGATGTTTTCCTTGATCTCGCTGTATGTTACTTGCTTAAGGAAGCATCTTTCTGAAAGCCCAGAGCTCACTGATTCAGTTAATCTAGCTAACCAGCCAGCCCACAGGGATCCCTGTCTCTTCCTCCCTAGGACTGGGATTACAAATGGCTCGCCTCCCCACCCAGTTTTTGTGTGGATGCTGGAGAGCCAACTCCAGTCCTTACACTTGCATGGCAAGTGTTTTTCCACTGAACCATCTTTCCAACTTGATTAAATTAAGGGGCTGGCAAGGTGGCTCAGCAGATGAAGGTACTTGTCACACAAGCTGGAAACCTGAGCTCCATACCCAGAACCCACACAAAGGTAGAAAGAAAGAGCCAACTCTGTAAACTTGTTCTCAGACTGCCACACATGCACCATGGTACATGGACTCATCCCACACACATATACAAAATAAATAAATGTAGGATCTGGGGAGATGACTCAGCTGTTAAGAGCACTTGACTGTTCCTGCAGAGGATCCAGGTTCAGTTCCCAGCATTCATGTGGCAGCTAACAGCTATCCATAAATCCAGGTTCAGAGGATCTGACACCCTCTTCTGGCCTCCACAGGCACTGTATGCATGGGTGCACTTACATACATAAGCAGGCAAAACACTCATGTATATAAAATAAAAATTATTTTTTTCATTAGGGGCAATGCCCAACAGAGCAGCCTGGGATCCAGGATTCAACGCTCTGAGGACTTTCCCTCCTGCCCTATCCATGTGCTGTACATCCAGTTCCTCCCACAGTCTAAAGAGACCTCTGTATGTTTATTTGCAGTGCCAGGAATGGGACCTAGGGCCTGGAGCATGCTAGGCAGGAGATACATCCACAGCCACAAACTGGTACTTTTAAAAACATGTCATCTGAACTTTGTAGCCCATGCCTAGTGCCTCTCCATTTGCAATCACCATGAGTAGCTAGCTCTCAGTCCGCATGCCTAAATTAAAACTCACTACCACCCCTACTCCTTAAATTTTTCCTGTTTTACCCAATATTTTAATAAAATTTATGCAAGCACATATACAACACTAGCTATGAACAGGCACTAGCCCAATTCTAAATCATCACACACAAAAAGCACACTCAATTTGCACAGCTCTGTGAAATAGGAACTATTATTACACCCATTTTTCAGATGAGAAAATGAGATGAATGGGGGTCTACAGACTTCCCTAAGCAGCACATGGTATATTCTAGCGCCACAGTCATGGCCTGGCAGTTTAGCTCTAGACTATGCTGCCTTTTTCTGCTGCACAAGCCATAAACTTTAGGCTCATCCTTGGATGGCTTCCCAGCCTGGATGTCAGTCCTGTCAGTTCTGTTTCTCACATCTTTAATTGGTTCCTCCTTTTCTGTCCTCACTAGCACCATTCAGAAATACACCATCTGGTCTCAGCCTCAGTGTTGCCAAGGCAGTGATCCCTCCCTGCCCACCTCCGTCTTCACTGTATGTACCAACCTCTTGCACTTCCTCCATGGCATTCCTTATGACTTCAGGGTCCTCTTTGTTCACTGTCTATGTCCTCTTGCTGGACGGACAGCAAGCACCAAAGAGGATGCAGGGGATAGTGTGAACAGCTACATACAATGTCTAGAGTGGATGGCATATAGTATCTGCTCAAGCAAATATGTCTTAAGAGACTATGTAATGATTTGAATGAGAAGGAGCCCTACAGGCTCAAGTATTTGAACGGTTGGTTGGTTGGTGATACTGTTTGGGGAGGTCATGGAACCTTTCGGAGGGATGGCTTTGACGGAGGAGGCGCACATCCACTACCTACTCACCCCCTACTCACCTACTCACAGCTCACTGGTTGAGAGTACTTGTAGTTCTTGAAAAGGATACAGTCTCAGTTCCTAGTACCCACCCACATGGCACCTTTCAACCTTTTATAGCTCCAACTCCAGGGACTCTCACACCCCTTCTGTAAGGCACCAGGGATAGAAGTGGTGCACACACATGTGCAGACAAAACACTGAAACAATAAATAAACCTTTGGGTAAAGTGCTTGCCACACACGCATAATGACCTGTGTTCACTCCCCAACAGTCACATAAAAGGCTGAGTATAGTGGTACACGCATGCCGCCCAGTGCTCGGGAGGCAAAGCTAGCCAGCCCAGCTGAGTTAGCAAACCCAGGACCTAGTGAGAACAACCTCAAAAAAACAAAAACAAGATGGAGGACGCCTGAGGCAGGACATCCAAGGTCCTCTGGCCTCTACAAGTGCATGCTCATGCCTCTCCCCAGGAACACAACAAATAGAAAGGTAAAGGGCCTGTCTCTTCCTGGAGGACTTATGGGCAGTTAATGGTTGTTGAGGACGGACTGACATTTCTTCAGTGCTGTAGTCACTGCTATGTTGCTCAAGTTCCTGTAAATAACCCCTTATCAAGGATAGCTGATGATTAAACTCACTGAGGCACCAAAAAAAGGGATTCTTCTGTGAACCAAAATAAGCCTTTTCTACCTAAAAAAAAAGAAGAAGAAGAAAGAAAGCAGGCTTCATCTGATATTAATTACACTAACTCGGCAAGTACATTAATATTAAGCTTCCCAACCTCAAGATAGCTGACAAATAAATGCCTGTACTTTGAAAGATGAGAACAGGAGGATCAGGAGTTCAAGGCTAGCACAGGCTACAATGTAAGTTGGAGGTTGGAGGCTAGCCTGGACTACCTAATACCCTGTCTGAAAAAAACAAAACAGGAGTTAGAGAGATGGCTAGTGGTTAAAAGCACTGGCTGCTCTTGCAGGGGACCCGGGTTCTGTTCCCAGCACCCACAAGGCAGCCAACAACCATGGGTAACTCCAGTTCCAGCGGACTCAACACTCTAAAGGCATTGCAAGACACAAATGCACTTATATACATGCAGGCAATATACTCATACACATCAAAAAAAAAAAAAAAAAGTATTATCAGCCACCCAGTCTGTGGTAGCCCAAAGTGGACTAAAATACCTGGGTATTCCTTTCTCAAGACCTCCCCATGGTTCCCTATCAAGAGCACCTGCTCCTTACAAGACATCATCAGACACCTGCGCATATGTTCAAAAATTCATTTCTGGCGTCTTGCTACTACCAACACAGTCATAGGACTCAACACTGCAGCAGGCTTAAGTATCTGTGGCTCCTGGGCTCACCCTGCTTTCTCACACCTCTGTGCCTATGCACATCCCGTTCCCTCCCAGGGAATGCTGTCCATGTGACACTCCCACACATCCTGAAGCTCTTGAAGCACCACCCTCCAGAGTCTTTCTGGATGCATCCCCTGAAACTCAACCCGCCTTCACCCATAGGGAAGTGGCTATGTCACTCCTGGGCAGGTTTCTTAACCTCACTGGGCTTGTTTCCTAAACTCCAACATGAAAATAACATCAACCTGACAGCCATAAAGATGGCTTTATTAAGAAAATACACACAAGATCACTGCACAGAGTTTGGAGCTTAGCAAGCTTTTATTGTATTTCCTTATGCATAATTCCATGCCATAATGACACTGTATTATCCTTGTTCATTTGCAAGTATTTCACTATAAGACAAGGCTCTTGAGGGGAAATGCCACACCTTTCTTTATCCAGTGTGTCTCTCCTTAGCACTTGCAGGTAACACTTTTACTTATTCATACATATATACACTGTATTTTGATCATACCCACCCCCCCACTCCTCCTCAGACCCCAGTACAACAACCCCCCTCCCAACTCCACATCCACTTGTTTAATTCCACATCCACTTGTTTTGTTTGTGCATGTGTGCATGTTTATGTCTGCACATGTGTGTGTGTATGTGTGTGTGTGTGTGTGTGTGTGTGTGTGTGTGTGTGTGTGTGTTGTGTGTGTGTGTATTCTACTGAATCTGATTAGTGCTGCCTTGGGCACATGAATATAGTGCCATCCACTGGAACACAGGCATTCTGCTAACGCTTATGCCCCCAAAGAAAAGTGACTCTCCCTCCTCCAGCAGCTACCAACTGCTAATAGCAACTCAGGTAGGAGTGGGGCCTTGTGAGGCCCTCCCCTGCCTCTACTTCTTTGTGACAGAAGGTACCTCTGCTAAGGATCAGCAGCAAGTCTGAGTGAAGCCAAAATCAGAGTACTACTAGCTACCATTCACAAAGCACCTACTAAGCACCTAACAGCTTACATATATTATTTTAGATATTCTTCACAAGATGTGATAGACAATAGACTTTTGCAAATGAGAAGATTAAGGCTGAGAAAAGCCAAGTAGGTTCATTTTTTAAATGTACAGTTAGGGCCATGTATAATGTTGCACAGCTATAATCCCAGGATTCAGGAGGCCAAAGCTGGAGAACTGCCACAAGATCAAGGACAGTGTGGTCTACATAGTGGGTGTGAAGCCAGCCTGGGCTACATAGCAAGATATAGTGAGGCACTTTCCCAAAAGAAAGACAATAATAGAGCAGGGATGGGAATATAGTTCAGTGGGAGAGTACTGGCTGACAATGTGCAAGGCCCTGGGTTTTTTCCCTAGCACCTCAAAGAAAAACAAATACAAAGAAATGCAGTTAAGGAGGAATAAAGAAAACTAAGTATGATGTAGACCTATAATCCCAGTACAGGGGAGGTATAGGCAGAAGGATCAGGCATTCAAGGTAATTCTCAGCTAAATACCTAGTTTGAGGCCAAACTGAGCTAGGAGAAGGAAGAGAAGGTGCGTCAAATGAAATCTGCCTGACTGCAAGGCATTAGCTCTTGCCAATATAAGCAGGCCGGTCACAGCCACATGCTTCCACTCATCTTACAGCCTGGGATCTAGCAAACAAAGGTTTGTGGGATGCGTGCCTACATGCAGGGATGGTATACGAAGGTACATTGTGGTCCCAGGAGCTGGATGCTGCAGCCCTACCTGGACACTCACAAACATGCACCCCAACCCCAGAATCAACTTTCCTACTACTGAAAGATATTCTGGCCAGCTGAGACCACTCTACTGAAACTTACCTGCTGTACACAAAGAGGCCTTAGTAAAAGAGCTCCCTTTTCATACAAACTGTACTTGGTTTAGATGTTCCTACTACTGGGGAAAATGTAAACAAAGCTCTGGGTACTTGAGAAACTAATAACTGGTCTAGTTTAAGATGAATGCGAAGAGTAGTGTTTCAGCTTGCCTGTGGCTTCACCTTAATTCAGGAAAATGGATATATATATATATATATATATATATATATATATGGATACACATACATACACACACACACACACACACACACACACACACACACACACACACCAACTCCAGAGAAGTTCTCTTCCTTTTTTACTGAATCTGGCAGAAGTGTTCCTCCTTCTGAGAAAAATCCCCATTTCACAATCAACCCTTCTCCGTGATGCCTCAACTGCCCAGGAAATCACTGCTTTGCATCACGCCACCCTCTTTCCCTGTCAAAGCTCCAAATCCCCACCGCCAACCCCCCCAAAAAAACAGAACATGGTGTGAATGAGGAGGAAAACCTTAGATTTGACCAGATAGGATATTTCAGTTACTACAGTTCAGATGATCACAGGAGACAAAAGGACATTCGGTCAATGATCACCCAGAGGTGTGACAGTCATCTCGGTTTATGTAAGCAAGTTCCACAATGGCCACATGATAAGGCTATCCTAGTGACTGCCAAGTGATGGGATCCTGAGGGAAGGCAGTTATCTCACTGATCCGGAGCCTCATGAAGAACCAAACTAAAGTGAAACAGTATTGAATCAATGATTTATTAAGCCAGCTAAAAGAACATCTTATACTAAGAACTATAATTTTAAAGAAATCAATGTTAATTTGGCCTGTTCTATGAAATACTCTTTCATGAGACAATTGATTACGTGGTCTAGAGGACACGAAGCAGCTGCGGGACACTGTGCTCAACACTGCCCTCCTCCTCAGTCACTGGGTCTCTGAATCCTGCTCCACTTGCCTCCCAAAGAGGCAAAGAACAAATGTTTCACATGTAGGAAATGCTGCCATTCACAAGACAGCACACTGCCCATCAGAGGCCCCGAGTGAGAGGGCTGGTGGCAGCTCGGTCGGTAAAATGCTTACTACGCAAACTTAAGCACCTGAGTTAAATCTCCAAGGGCCTAGTGCTTATAAGCACAGCCAGCAACCGGGAGGCGGAGACAGGCGGATCCCTGGGGTTGGTTGGCAGACTGCCTAGCTTAACTGATGGGTTCTGGGTTACTGAGAAACCCAATCTCCAAAAACAAAAGAAAAGAAAGAATGAATGAGGAAAAACACTAAAGACTGGCTTCTGAGAGACCTTCTACAAACAGACAGACAGACAGACACACACAGACACACACACACACACTCACGAGTACAGTCTAAGGAGTATGAGTTGCATCCTTACTACTACTGAAAAATTGTAGGATCAAAGTTCTTTCATGTTTGTTTGGGATTTGTGGTTTTCTTAAATATTTTATTATTTTTATTTTAAGTGTATAAGCATATTTACTGAATGCCATGCAATGCCCAAGGAGGTCAGAAGAGGTCGCTGGATTCCCCTGGTACTGGAGTTACAGACAGTTAGCTACCATGTGGGTGCTAGAAATCGAACCTAAGTCCTTTGAAAGTACTCTTAACTGCTGAGCCATCTCTCCAGGCCCAGTTCTTGTTTTTTGAGACACAGTCTCAGTGTGTAGCCTTAGCTGTCTTGGAACTCACTATGTAGACCAGATAGACCTCCTAGACTTCATAGCAATCTGCCTGCCTCTGCCTCCCTAGCGCTGGGATTAAAGGCATATACCACCACACCTGACTCAGGTTCAAATTGAACTCCCTAGGCCCAGAGTTCTCAATGCCCTTGAGAACTCTAAAGTGGTTGAATATGTAATAAAGGAAGAATCAAATACAGGGTGTGGCCCTGCCCAGCCGGCCTATTCTCTCCAGAAGGAACCACATAAGAAAAGACTTCACTGGGAAAAGAGATGGCAAAGACGTGCCCTGAGTGTCTAGAGTGGGGGCATCCAAGGAGACTGCCACCGAAAGCTTCTATGCTTCTGCCCACATGCTGCATATGCCCAAAGTAAGCTGAGGCAAATGATGTCCACATTCGCCATGAAGAGCTTAGGGGATGGGAGCAGTTCTGGGTAGGGAAGAGAGGTCCACGGAAGCAATTTAGAGGGCTTTTCTAGAGGGCAGAGGCTTAGAGAAGAACCTGTGAAGGCATGAGTCATCTGACAAGAAAATGAATATCATTTATATCAACACCCATTCCTAAAGAGCCAACCAAAGGCAGATCTGCCTAGTCAGCAACATTTACAGGAGACAGATGACCGGGACAAAGTACTGTCAGGGTTAACCTGCAATTCAGCACTTAATTATCTCTCCCTGGAATGACCAAGCAGCAGAGATAATATGAAATGGAGATGGGTCAGTAATCATAGGCTCAAAAGGGGACACACAACCAAAGACACATAGTGGTCAAAAATGTAGAACACATTTCCTAAGATGCTTGGTCCACAAGCACAAGGAAGGGAGCTGGTTTGGGGACTTCCACATCCGTATTTTAGGGATATTGCTGCTGAGAATCGAGAAAGCTTCACAGAGTACAGAGGCTGCCCTACAGACTGAAAGAACTGCCCTCAGATCAAAACTGATTAAGTATTTTTGACTAATTATTCTAATTAGTCTCTGCCCTTTGGGGGCCCACACAGATTGACGAACTGAACCCCTCACTAGCTAATAATGGACAGAAAACAGATCTAGGCCAGAACTCACAAGACTTTATAAAGCAGACATAAAATTTAGAGAGGCCATGCCAGTTCGGACCTAGGACAGGGTCTGTTTTGACTCACCATCTGGCTTTGGCTTGATTCCTCTAGAGAGGGGAAATCATTACTTTGCAAGGCCCATTTCACCATATGATGCTAATCACAGAAATTTCTTTCTAACCTGAGCTAAATCTTTCTCACTGTAACTTATTCTATCCTCTGATTCTATCTAGAAGGATTTCATATGTAGAGTGCTGTTAAATTGAGCCTGGTGGTCCACACCTGTAATCCCAGCATTCCAGAATCTGAAAGGCTATCTTTAAATTCAAGAGCAACCTAACAAATCTGGGGCTAGCCAGAAGTATAGTGAGACTCTGTTTTTAAAAAATAAAGTGTCATTATAGTCACCTAAACCTTCTCTTCTCTAATCTAAGGTCCTTTCCATCAACCAACCCTTTACTAACAGTTGCCTAGTTGTTTTCTTCTCATCTCTAACACCCGTTTTGAAAAAACTGGTTATAATACAATAGATTTGATCACATTCACAGAGACTACAATTAGACACACACACACCTCAAAGACCATTTGCACAAGGGTGTAGAAGGGCCCACCTATAATCCTAGCACTTGGTAACTGTAGGCAGAAGGGCCAGGAGTTAGAGAAGAGCCCGGTGTGGTGGTACACACCTTTGATTCCAACACTCAGGAGCAGAGAGGCAAGCAGATCTCTGTGAGTTCCAGGTCAGCATGGTCTACACAATGAGATGGGGGTGGGAGAGCATTTGATAGTGTTTTATTATTCGCCCTACGTGGCTGGTAAACAAAAGCACTACACGAAACAGATCCTGGCTGATCCCCATATCCCTAGTTAACTCTCAAATCTTCAACTAGGCATAGAGGAGCCACCACATTCCCCTTCCAACCTCTTCTCCAGTGAACAGAACCACACACAATCCATTCCACTCTAAAGGTTGCTGGGTTGCTGCCATCCAAGGCCACACAAGCCCATCCCAGAACATGCAAATTCCTCAGGTACAAAATACCTTTTCTGAAAACAAAAAACAAGCCAAATAAAATTCCTTTTCTCTAATTGGCCACGCTAAACCCAACCTCTAATGTTCTACTCAAATCCTAAAACCAACGTCTTGCCAGAGCCTTTGGCTTCCTCCCTTGGTTAACCAACTAAATACCTGGTGCTTCGGCCCTGGTGTTCTCTCTCTGAAGAGTCTGTCTTTCCAGTCATCTTCCTGGCACAGAGGCCAGATGCTCCAGTCCCCCTCCACCTCCCAAAGCCCCCCACACAGCAGAAGCAGCCTAATGCAAGCCTTTCACCCCTTTTGCCATCATGTCTGTCCCCTCCTTTGAGCTTACCTTTCTTCACGTACTAGGGGACTCAGGAATCTGCTGGAATCATCCTCGTGGCTGCTCTGCTGGCTGCTCTGCTGGCTGCTGAGGAAAGACACAGGACGTCAACCGTTAATGCTTTAAGGGCTTTCTCAACTCTGGGGAAGGTTGTCCAGACCTCAACTACACAAAGAAATGGGGTTACAAAACTAAGCGAATGCAACAAGTTCCCCAATGGAAGCTAGCAGGGCAGGAGTGCTGTCAAAGGTCAGATCTGACTAACATATACCTGCTGCCAGCAACGCCTATGATAACCATGGAAGTGTGCTGCTAAGGCAACTAGAAAAGGACAGTCCTAACCTGTGGCCTGGCTCCTTCCAGGAATGTGTGCAGACAGTCCAGTATCCAGTTTGGCCTTTTTAAAAGTGCTTAAGCTCTCCAATGGGACAATGATCCTTCCTCAATCCACCCAAGCCCCTCCAAGGAGAGGATGCTGCTTGGGAGGGAGGGGCTTGGTAGGGTGTGGGGGGAGGGAGATTGCCAGAAGGCAGAAGACTTGAAATCACACTGTCTGCTGTGCTGCCTCAGAGTGAGTTGAGAAGGTTAAGAAAAGGCATGAAAAGGCAGAATCCCGCTCTTCTTCCCACCCATTGGGCTGGGGGATACAGAGCTCAATTCACAAGCAGAGTTCTTTTTTCCAGGATGGGGGTGAGTAGGTAGTAGTTTTTCAGACAGGGTCTCACTATGTAATCCTGGCTGGTTTGGAACTCGATAAATTAACCAGGCTGGCCTCAAACACAGATCAGCCTGCCTCTGCCTCTGGAGTGCTGGGATTATAGGCACCACTGGGTGGGGCTACAAGCAGAGTTACTCTCCTTAAGGAGTTCACACAGTGTGCTAATACAAACCAGTCATAGTGGTTCATGCCTAAAATCTAGGCAGCAAGGCAATTGAGGCAGGACAACTGCTGGAGTTTGAGACTAGAGCTGGCCTTCAAAGAAAGTTCCAGATCAGGCTGTGTTGGAGTGAGACCCTATCTCAAAAGAGAAAAAAATGGTAGCTGTGTATGATGGCGCATGCCTTTAATCCCAGCACTTCGGGCCAGCTTGGTCTACCTTGCAAGTTCCAGACCAGCCAGGGCTGCATAGTGAGGCTCTGTATAAAATAATGAAAGGGAAATGCTGGGGATATAGATCAATGGTAGAGTGCTTGTCTAGCAAGGGTGAGGCCCTGGTCAATCTCTAGTACAAAAACAAACAAACAAAGAATATCTCCAGAGCCAGGCCCAGTGGCGCACAACTGTAATTCCAGTACTCAGGAGCCTGAGGCAAGAGCCTGCTGAGTCCTAGGCTAACCTAGCTACCCTGGTGTAACCACTTCCTCCAAATGGAAACATTCCTTCCTCCAGGAAGAGTGAGTGAACTGTTAAGGCTCAGGAAGCTAATGAAACCTTACCAGGCTCAGGAAACCAAGCAAGGTATAAGAGCCACAAGGCCCCTCTCCAAGGCTGTATAAGGAGTAACAGTGACTTCCAGGAGGGGGTCTCCTTATCAAGCTACCTGGAAGGTATGTAGGCAAGGTCACAGAACAGCATCCTAGTAAGATCCTGTCTCAACAGAAGAGTATTTCATGACACACAAAAAGAATATGAAATGCAAATGCCAAAGTCCACAAATGAGGTTCCAGAGGAGCAAACCATACCTGTCATTTACAAGGCTGCTTTTAGACACAGTATCAGCTGAGCCCTGGGGCAAAGTCCAGTAAGGGAAGTACTCCAGGGCTGCCTTGGGGACTACAAAGCATGGAACAGCCACTAAACAGCCCTTCACAGAAACAGTAGCCCACCCCTGCTATAGATTCATCCTAATAAAAATAAGTTTGCTGGGCTGGAGAGGTGGCTCAACAGTTAAGAGCACTGGCTGCTCTTACAGAGGATCTTGGCTTGGTACCCAGCACCCCATGGCAGCTAACATTTGTCTTTAACTTCAGTTCCAGAGGATCCAATGCACTCTTCCAGCATCAGCGTGCACCAGGCCAGGCATGCATGTGGCGCACTTACATACATGCAGGCAAAACACTCATACGAATAAAATGAAAACTAAAATCTATAATAAAATAAAATAAATTCCTATTACAATTTTTTTCTTTAAAACCGACTCTCTAACTATTTCCTGAGCATCATGTTCTACAGACTGGTACATTTATTGCTGCAGATTTTTCAAAGACACAAAAATTTCTTTTCATTGTTTATCTGGTAGTACTGGAATAGCAGCTCTCTTGTTCCTTTTCCTTTTCGTTTACCTTGATTTTTGCGGTCTTTTAATGATGTTTTATATTCCATTTTAGGAGTTTTATTTGTTTTTCCTGAAGATATTTTTTTTTCCAAGTTGAGATCATTGTCATTGAACAATCACAAGTAATGCAGAATTACTTTTGTATGTTTCACATACAAATGCAGAATTACTTTTTGTATGTTTCACATACAAATGCAGAATTGATAAACATGTTGATTTAAAAATGCCTTTGGGGGCTGGAGAGATGGCTCATAGGATAAGAACACTGACTGCTCTTACAGTGGACCTGGGTTCGATTTCCAACACCCACATGGCAGCTGACAACCATCTGCAACTCCAGTTCCAGGGAATCCAAAGCCCTCTTCTGACTTCCAAGGGCATTGCACAGCACAGGCGCACTTACACACATACAGGCAATATACTTATATACATAAAATAAAAATATTACATAAAATATATTTTAAATCCCTTAACATTGTTGTGCAAACCAAGAGGTGGAAGATTAGAAAAAAATCAGGGCCAGCAAGATATCTCTCACTGAGGTAAACTTATCTACCAACAAGCCTGAGGTCAAACCTGAGTTTGATCCCCAATACCCCTAGGGTAGTGGGAGAGAAACAACTCTAGAAAGTTGTCCTCTGGTCTACATACATGCTTGCTTGCTCGCATACATAAACAAATGTAAAAGAAATTTTAAGATAAAACAATAACTAAATCATTTTTACACAAATGCTAGTATAACCCAAGTTCCAACATAACTAATCATTCCTCTGTTCTGATGGTCTGTTCACCGTAACAGCCAGTTGGTCTCCAGAGTAAGTGTTTTAGCCTAACTGGATCCCCAGTAGACAGCCCATCTAAAGTCTTGTGGAGTGCTTAATCTCAACTAAAGAAGCTTATGGCTTCTTTGTGTGTGGCTACTCTTACAACCAAAGCTCTTATCTTCTGCTATTCCAGAAAGGAGGAGGCAACTTGAGAAACAATTTACATCGAAATTGTCAAGTACAAACACAAGAAACTGCATATGCACACACGAGAGAGCAGAAGCTCCCCAGAAGCATGGCAGAACAAATCAAGGACATAATCCCTTTCTCCATGCTTACACCACATACTTCTTTACTGCTCATTTACAAAGGGTGCTATGGCTGGTATGACAGTCCACACCTGCAATCTCAGGGCATGGGAGGCATAGAAGGGAGGATCACCACAAGTTCCAGGAGAGGCTTGTGCACATAACAGGTTCCCGGCCAGCCAGGGCTACATAATGAGACTCTGTCTCAAAACAAACAAGCAAACAAAAAAGCTGAAACAGCGAACAGGAAAACATTCCTCATAACAAGATTCCAATCTAATGTCACTGACTCATGAGACTTCATATTTAGGATCCATCCGTTTTGTGCATCAAGCTCCTTCTTACCAAGCACCATCTTATCAAGGCTATGATGAACCTTACAACCTCTTGAGGAAGAGACTGGCCATCTACTTGAACCAAGATAGGCTGGTTCTTCCTACTCATTTTACCCCACCTCAAGAATAAAAAAACTTAAAATTAAGCTAATCAAAAGAAACCCCAGGAACTGGAGAAATGGCTCAGTGGTTAAAGGGAATCACAGTTCTTCCAGAGGACTCGAGTTTGGTTCTGTAGGACAGCTCACAAACACCTGGTTCTTGAGGACCTGAAGCCTCCAAAGGCACTTGGCATACATACACAAAGACAGACACATAAATAAAAATAAATCTATAAACAAAACCAAAAACAAAACCTAAGAGATGTCAGACCAATAGTATTGATGTACTGGAGTTTCAGGGGAAAAATTCTGAGCGGGTATTGACAAGTTACTCCACTAGATGGCACTGTTGATTTCCAAACCAATATCAAGCAAACCAAAGCAGAGCCCCAAGAAGCAGAACCTGAGTCAATCTCAGACGCCCCCTTCTGGTCTTTCCATGGTTTGGGACGTTCTGAATAACTCTTCACCTTCAAAATATTCACTGGTTTCAAGTAACTAAAAAATACCACATGGGACCGTGGGATGGTTCAGCAGGTAAAGGTGATTGCTACTAAGTCCCACAGCCAGAGTTCCATCACTGGGACTCCTATGGCAGAAGGAAATAACTGAATACCAGTAGTTGTCCTCTGACCTACACACACACACACACACACACACACAGAAGCTGGAGAGACAGCTTAGTGGGTAAGAGTACTTACTGCTCTTCCAGGGGACCCAGGTATCAGTTTCCAGCCACATTGAGCAGTACACAACTGCCTGTCACTACAGTTATAGGAACCCAACACCTCCTCTGGCCTCTCAAACACTGCACTCAGTACCCACATGTCCATACATATTCACATAATTAAAAATAGGTATGGTGGCGTGTACCTTTAATCCCTTTAATCCCAGCCCTTGGGAGGAAGAGACAGGCGGATCTCTGTGAGATCCAGGCCAGCCTGGTCCACACAGTAACTTCCAGGTGGCTGGGACTAGGGAGACCCTATCAAATTAATTAATTAATTAATTAATTAATTATAAATAAAAATAAAGGGGCTGGAGAGATGGCTCAGTGATTAAGAGCACCCAGGTTTGGTACATGTGCCGGAGCCCGCCGGCAGAAATCGAACCGCACCCAAAGCGGGGAGTGAGGATGAGAAAATACAGAGATAGAGAGGGAGAGAGAGAGAAAATAAAGGGACAGACTCAGGAGGGCTGTCAGTCACACTGAAGCAGCTTGCCTTTATTAAGTCTCCCCTATTTATACTGTGAAGTGAGCAAAACAATGGGTCCGATGTTCAAAAACAATGCTAACACAGGCAAAATAACTTAAGATGTGATTGGCTTCCTTCAAAGATCTTCAGGTGACCTCAGTCTTGGGTGTAAAATAAACTTCTCCTCAGGTGTAAATCATTTGCATAATGAAGACTCCTGCTTCCAATCAGCACTTCTGTGCACGAGATTGACTTCTGCCTAACCCAAAATTAGGGTATAGTTCAAGGCAGGCAAATGGCTCCCGACATACATGGCAGCTAACAACCATTGTAATTCCAGTTCTAAGGAATTCAACACCCTCTTCTGACTTCCATGGGCACTGCATGCATGTGGTACACTTACATACATGCAGGCAAAACAAAAATAAAACAAAAACAAAACATAAAACAAAAATAAAAAAGTACTTTTTAAATAAAATCTTTTTGATAAAATAAATGAATGAATGAATGAATGCATGGACTCAACAATTAAGTATATAATGTCCCCTATATGTATGCATCCCAACAGGAAACAACATCAAAGCAGTGGTGATTCGTCTAGAACCTGAAACTGGGCCACAGAACAAAATCCTGTCTCAGAGGAGATGAGTGGGGAGGGGACAAGTCTAGAATATGCTACCTGGGGTTGAATTCAAGCTTCTCCACTTCCTTGTTCTATGATTCTGAGCAATTTATTAAACAACCCTTTCCTTACCTACCAGGGAGCTGTTACTGATAGTTCTCACCTCACAAGGCCATCATGGTGTTTTAAGAACAAACATTGTGTAGCATGAATACCAGTGTCTGGCACATATAGAGGCTGGCTTCCACTGTCATGGGAAAGGCATTCTTTGGCATACAAAGAAGATGCAAATCACACCTGGACCCTACGTTCAAAGTGTTCACAATCTAGAAAGTAAGATTCAATATGATTACAGTTGAGTAGAAAAACAACAATGGATGACTCTCACAAAGATGACAGGCTTTGAGAACAGATCACAGAAGTTCGGACCTTTTTGGTTGCAGTAAAAAAAAAAGCTTTTGCATTCAAACTTAAAACCAGATGACATCAAGCATGATACACACCTGTGATTCCAGCACTTGGGATATTGAAGCAGGACAGCTCAAGGCTAGCCTGGGGTATAGAGAAAGATCATGTTTCAAAAAATAAGAAGATAAGTTTGAAAAACAAAACTGACAATAACATTATAATCCCAGCACTCAAGAGGCTGAGGCAGGAAGCTCGGAAGCTCAGACATGAGAAGCAAAGACAATCTATCTAGTTCTTCTCTGACTCCCACTTTCATGCCATAATACGAGCAGGTGGGTGAGAGGTGAGGAAGTCAAAGACCTGGTCCCTCCAATAGACAGCAAAGTGTCAGATTCCTGCATCACAACACTGGAGGGGCGGATCAAGGCGAGGTGCGGATCAAGGCGAGGTGCTGGACACCAGTAGGAGCATCTCAGGGAACACATCAGAGCTGAACAGTGAGCGGAAAGGCCTTCACATAAATCCACAGAGGCATCTTCCCTCCTCTAGGGCCCGATCAAGAGCCTGGTCCTCTCGCCACATGGTAACAGAACTGCACTGAAGCTTAAAGAAGTTGAAAAGAACTTGGAGCGCGTCCAGCAGATGGCACTCTAACAGATGAAACTGTTGGCCTGAAAAAGGAACTCCAAGCAGGATTTAGAAGACTTCTCCTGGGTACCAGATGACTGAAGGATGGCTTAAACTGAGGAGAAGAGAATTTGTATAAGCATCTGTTTGCCATTCCCCGCAAGACAGCTAGACAAAGCACGAGGGCTACTTAAATCTCTCCGGCTGTGAATTGAAGTTTCGGATGAAAAATCACAGTAGAAATTGAATTTTGGAACACTAAAACACGTTACCAACGAAAACGGGAAGCTCTTCTTAAAAGTCCGGAATGATGCCTGGGCTCAGCGACCTGTGACTATAATCCCAGCATTTGGGAGGAGAGGTGGGAGGATCCAAGAGTTAAATATTGTCCTCAGTGAGCTGCAGGCAAGCCTGGGCTACATGAAACCCTGTCTCAAGATAAATAAAGAAGGCTGGAGAGATGGTTCAGAGAGCAAAGTGCACACGCCGTGCAAGCCTGAAGGCATGAGTTTAATCCCTGGAATTGATGTAAAAGGTAGAAGGAAGTAACCAACTCCATGAGGCTGTGCTCTAACCTCCATTCAGGCACTATGGCATGCACGCACACACACACACACTACATAATAAATAAATAAATAAATAAATAAATAAATAAATAAACATTTTTAAAAGACAGAATTAATTCTAGGGCTAAGGAGATGGGTCAGTCCATAAATTGCTTGCCATGTAAGTAAGATGACTTGGGTTACATCCCCAAAATCCACAGAATAAAAACAGCTATGGAAGCCCTGGCAGGAAGACTCTGGAGCTCATACTTGACCAGTGACAGACACTGTCTGGAAAAAAACAAGGTTGACATTGACCACTCAAGGCTAACCTCTGGCTTCCTCATGCATGCACTCATATGTACACACACACACACACACAAGAGTGCATACACACACACTTCTGACTTCCTCATATATGCACTCATACCACATACAGACACACACCTCTGACACACCTCTGGCTTCCTCATGTATGCATTCATGTGCATACACAGAGAGTACACACATTCATACACGCATACACATTTCCTGAATATTCCAGAAGGAATCAGCAGACCAGAATCTTTAGTCCCCACCAGCATGCTGGTGCAGAAGAAGCTTATCGTAGGTCACATTGATACTAACTGGGAGAGGCTAGGGAAAGATCATGGTAATCTGAGTCAGAGCATGCTCCAGAAGGCAAGTGTTCACTAGACTGTGATCAAGCTCTGCCATTCAGGCTGGGTGAATGCTCTTGACTCCACTGAGCTACCTTCCTCCTCCCACTAAGGGACACATGCAGAAAGACCAGGCTAAATACACAAACCACCAAGGTGTCCTTGTGCCCTCTGAAGGCACAGTTTGACCACTAAGGAGATGGAAAATGGCATCGTTTTTATGTTTTCTTTATATCGTTTCATTTAACAATACTGAGGATAGAACTCCGAGCCTTGTACAGATTAGACAAGTACTCTGCCTGTGAGCTACAACCTCAACCTGTTTTTATTTTGAGATAATCTCATTAAGTTTCCCAGGAAGACCCTGAACTCACTATGTAGCCCAAGTTTGGCCTCCTGCCTCAGTTTCCCCAGTAGCTACGAAACTAGGCCTGTACCACCACATCCTGCCTGGCACCCTTTCTAAACTTTCTAAGTAGAATCAGCTGTTCCTCGCCAAGACAACTTACTGCCCTCCTAAGCCCAGAGGGATTTTTGAGATTCAGGCGGATTCAAGCTACCATGATGCCTGCAAGCTGAAATTCAGTCCTCCTCTAGCCTATTAGAAGTTCTGTTCACCCACACCAAGGCTGCAGAGATGAATGTGCCCCATTTCTTAGCTTTTGGCTATTATCTGCAGACTACTGCATTAGCACCAATTATCTTATGCTAAGTGGAAGTTTCAAAACACTCCAAAAGACAGTTACAGCTGTCTTTGATTAATAAACATGAAGAAACAAAATCTTCCAGGCAGTGGCTACGGTAGGAACAGACGAGCCTAGGTTTGCCCCAGCCTGGCTTCTGATTGACCCTAGAGCCTCAGCCAGCTCATTTATCCTCTCTTAGCCTAATTCCTAGAAAAAATGGAGACTTAGTATGATCAGTCCCAACTTAATCTTCAGTTTATAGAGCTGGGGATTAAACTGTGAGGGATCTGATCATCATGCCCCCGATTTGAAAGACGAGTTCTAGTCCTCTACCACTTAGCAGGGAGAAATGGGATTTACCTTTTCTAAAGTCACATGAAGGTAACAACACCTACTGGAAACACAGCAATGAGGGTCCAAACTGGTAGAGATCATGGCGGGGGGTGGGGAATAGTAAATTGTACTGAATAGTCACAGCCAGCTTTAAAACAGCCAATGCACGAAAGGATAGTAATGGCAGATTCTTAAGATTTTTGTTTCTTGTTCTTGGTTTTTGTTGTTCTGGTGTCTTTGCAATACTGGGGATTGAACCTAGAGCCTCAGGAAAGCTATGCAAGCACTCTCCCACTGAGCTATAAAATCCACACAGAGAAAATTCTTTTAGTGTGTGTGTGTGTGTGTGTGTGTGTACATGCCATGGTGCATGTGTAGGGGTCAGAGGACAACTTATAGGAATAAGTTCTTTCTTTCCCCCATGTGAACCTAGGTCCTCAGACTTAGTTGCAAATGCCTTAAGAGGAAATTCTTAATGGTAAATATGTTGAGTTGTTGGCCAGAAAAATAGAACCATACCATCATGGAAGGAAAAGAAGGCTGTATTTCTAATGCTGTATTATTTTCACATGTAAAATGACCCTGGTGTTTACAATTTCCATTAAAGGAAAGGCACACAGAGGAAGGGAAAGCAGGTGGCAGAAAAGAAGAGGAAGAATAGTTTCTGTTTGTCACCTGGCAGGCCAGTATGGGAAAGTCTAATAATAGAAATTCAGTACACAGATGTGATTGGGGAGCTGTGAATGCCTGCCAACTTCTTACACAACATACCTAATAATCTCAAATAGTACCCAGAAAATAGCAGGCTCTGGTGAAAACTGCCAGTCTGCCTACTGGGTTGAGAGGCTCACTTCTGCCTAACAGCTCCTATGGGAAGCTGCCTCAAGGTAGGTAGTTGGTCAAAGATGTAGGGCTTCAGAATCCAGCTCAGTATCCTCTTTGCCCACCAAAATTCACAAATACGTTTCTGTTCTTTCACCTCTAAATATGCCATGTCTGTCTTCAGTTTGGTTTGGTTTTGCTCTGTTTGAGAGAGGGTATCACTCTGAAGTCCAGGCTGCCTAGAATTCACTATGTAGCCCTGGGTGGCCTCAAAGTTTCAGGATTTCTCTTGTCTCTGCCTCCCCAGTGCTGGGATTACAGGAAAGAGCTGCCTTGGGGAGCTGTTTGGTTTTCATTGTTTAAACAGAATCTCACTAAGTGGCCCAGGGTGGCCTGGAACTCTTGATCTTCCAATTCAGCCTCTCAAGTAGCTGAAATTATAGGCACTTGCCATACTCAGCTTCCAAAGTTGTCTTTTAAAAAGAAAAGGCAAAAGGTCTCCTTCAGTGCCTTTGTTTTTCCTTCTCTTCGTAGTCACTGATACGGCACACTACTCAGTAACTATTAAATCTTTGTCAGAACATAATAAACTGGTGCTTTACTGTGCAGGTTATTCGGCTCGTCCCCAAGTTTACTAGGCCAGAGCCAGCAGCTATTTAGTTGATTTGTATTTGGGGGGCATCCAACCCAGGAACTCCCATATGCTAGACAAGAGCTACACACCTGAGCTACAGAACCAACTCTAGTAAGCAGTTTTTAAGCTTCCCAACAACAGTGGGGGCAGGATGGAGACACCCCCAGCCCTAGTCTCTACTTCCTCCTCCACTCAGGAGCTAATCCTTTATAATCTGGACCCCACACCCACCACTCCCAGATTTTATTCCCAGAAGCGGTGCTGAATCCTAATCTTCAACAGGTGTGATGACACTTAGACTCCCAGCATTTGGGAGGCTGACGCAGGAAGTTCACAGTTTGTGTGCAGCCTAGGCTACACTGTGAAATCCTGTCTCAAAAAAACAAAACAAACAAGAATCCCAATCCTACTGGACCACCCAAGCTGGTCTAGGAGGAGACTATTCCATGCTCAGAACTTCCGCCTGCCTCACTACCAGGGTACCGCTCACTCCTGGATCCTCGCACAGCCAGACTCTTGCCCTTTTATCTTTCTTAGGGAATTTCATAAGTCCTTCTACTTGCTCTGAAATGTTACCCAGAACTCTTTCAGCTACTCCTTTAATAAGATTAACTACTAAACATTATTCTAGAATCCAGTCACTGGAGTAAAGGTGTAAGCAAAACAGGAGCTCCAGGAGATGACAAGCTGTCTGTTTCCTTCTTGTTTCATTCTAAGGAGCCTCCACCGCAGGGACCTCTGACAAATATCTGACACACTGCGACAAATATCCCATGTGACAGCATTGTACATTCCTGAGAGAGGTTTATAACTTTCATAAGTTTCTCAAATAAGCCTGTGACCGGTAAGAAGTTAAAATTACCTTCAATAAACCAGGTGCAATGCCTCCCGCCTGTAATCCCAGCTCTTGGGATGATAAGGCAGGAGGACTGGGGGACTGGGACTGTTTACCCCAGGTCAGCCTGGGATAAACAGTGAGACCCTGACTATTTTTTTAGTCAAAAAAAATAAACGAATATATATATATTTAAATATTAAATATATAAGTTTAAAAATTTACAATTTTAAAAAATTAGAAAGTCATTGTAATCCATCTCTTTGGGGAATGACCTCAATACCTAAGGCTCTGCTTATAACAGATACACTCACAGCTCCCAAAGACAGCAGAACAGAGAACTGGGCTGACCCACACCCTGATCATTCATCACATGTGGCTATGTGAATTTCAGTTAATTAATTAATCAGGTCTTAGTTGCATTTCAGGTACTCAATATCCATGTGACTAACAGCTTCTACAGCGGACAGTGAAGATTCAGATTCAGATTCAGACCCTCTCTCTTCTCCCAGGGAGCTTAAGTGTACTGCAGTAGCACAAGAAGTTTCCAGACTGAACAGAGGGCTTGAGTTCTAGCTCTGCCACTTGGGTTCTGGGCAACTCAGAGGCACACATGAGGTCTTTCTCTATCTTCATCCCCCATCTGTTAAAATGTAAGTAACAGATTAGGACTAAATGAGACAATTAATATAAGCACTTAACAAAAGGATTGGCAAAGAAGTCAGTGAGCAATCAGCAATTGGCAATCCTTACATGCTTTACCACACAGCGAGGAGCGTTCTTAAATGTCCAACCGGAATCTTACACTGATTAGGACCAATACTGATTTCACCATCTTTTCTCCTCCCCTGGTTCTTTGCTACATGAATTCACCGTAACTGGAAATATATCTCCCTCCACACCAAGGCTGGTGGACCTCACTTCCTTCTGTCTCCCAAACCCCCATTCCCCACTCATCACTCATCACTCCCACTGCTGCTCAGATCCCTTTCTCATCACTCCATGCCTGGATTACTTTCATGGGCTCCTAACTCCTTTTCCTGTTGCTAGTCTGGGCCCCTCTCCAGTCCACCCTCAACACTGATACAGTGATCTCTCTGACAAGGAAATTGTATCTCTTCATGTTGCTTCCTGGCTTAAAATCCTGGGTGTAGCCCAGGGTTATAACTCAATCATTAGAGGGCTTGCCTAGTATGCTCAAGACTCTGGGTTTGATTCCCAGCACCACACACACACACACACACACACACACACACACACACACACACACACGCCAATCCTTGGGGCTTCACATACTTTTGGGGTGAAGTTGACATTCTTATCTCAGCAATAAAAGTCTCACACCCTGACACCTCCTAGCTCCTTCAGCCCCCACGGCCAGCTCTACTCAGCCGTGCTGCTTGATAGCCTTTACATTTACTCCTTGTCTGGCCTGGCCCATCCTTTTCACTAATTCTTTCCCTATTCCACTAAATTCACCCTAAAGCAGTATGGCTTAAGGACAGAGCCTCTGGTGTTAAGACTGCCTGCATTCAAATCCTGATGCTTCTACTTAGGCCACTCAATTTCAACCTCTATAAAAGATTCCAAACTATAAAAAGTGTATCTATATTGGGGTATTTGTGAGAGTTAAACAAACTAATGCCCACAAGATAGGTGGGTGCTGAATAGAGACTCAGTATTAGGTCTCTCATCCTTCAAAAGTCAAATCTTAGAGAAATCTTCCTGATGGCTTTCACATACTCTAGTCCCATTTCACCCTGATCTGGCCTTTTCATTACTTTTGTCATACTTATCTGGATTCTAATTACTAATTCACTTCACAGGCCTGGATGGTGTCACATGCCTATAATCTAATACTCAGGAAGTATAGGCAGAAGGCTTTCTAGTTTGAGGCCAGCCAGAGCTACTTAGCAAGACCCTGTCTCCTCTCTCTCTCTCTCTCTCTCTCTCTCTCTCTCTCTCTCTCTCTCTCTCTTTTTATATATATAATATATTATAGTATATTAGTATATATACTAATATTAGTATATTAGTATTAGTGTATATACATATATATACTAATCATTTCACATCACCATATCTCCTACTGTAACTATAAATTATTTTAAAGCAAAGATCCTATTTTAATTGTCATTTCTTTCATTTCTAAGTGCCAAGCACTATGCCTACCACATAACTGGTGTACAACAAATGTCTATAAGCAAATAAGCAAATTTCCTCATTTGCTCTACATATACAGGTCTCTTATCCCACAGAGAACTCTCTGGCCAGTCTAAAAAGACTCCTTTCTGAATGCTCTCAAATCAGCACAGATAACTTCCTTCTTGTTCATCAACATTTTCTAAACTCCAGAGTCGAAAGGACCCCACTTGGTCGTCCAGGATACCCAGGGAGTCACCTGTGGCCTCTTCTTCAGGCAAGCAAAGCACTACTGCTAAGCTCCAGAGACGCCAACTTGAATTAGATATATGTGGCCTCTCATATAAAGAGGACACCCAACAAAACTACCAGTGTCCTCCTAATGCCCATCCTCCACTGCTATACCCTCATCCCAAAGTTGTGGTCCAACTCCCGGTTACTCAAGGTGAGGAAGTTGTGCCTCATGGTGGACGGTGCCTCTGTTGGAGGGGGACAGGAAAGACTGTGGCTTTTCAAACAGACATTATGAGTAAAAGTTAGCAGCAGGCTAGGGTGTGTTGCTTGCTCCTCTTTCTGATTGTTATGAGATGTCAATCTTTGGCTTTCAGGAATACAGATAAGTAAGCCATCTCTGTGGAAAAAATTAATATTTGCTCCAATGCTCAGCTCTGTGTTATTTTTCACAAAGAATAAAGGATTCTTTCCTCAGAATAAAATTCTAGGCCTCAGGGCTGGAGAGCTGGCTGAGTAGTTAAAAGCACTTGCAGCGGACCTAGGTTTGGTTTCCAGCCCCCCACATGGAGACTCACAACCGTCTATAACTCCAGTTCCAGGGGATCCAATGCCCTCTTTTGGCCTCTGTAGGCATTGCATACACATTGTGCACTTACATACCTGCAGGCTAAATACTCATATGAATAAAAAAAAAACCAATAAATTAATAAATAAATGAAAATTCAAGTCCTCTCATCTCACATAATTAAAAGAATTATGCTAACCCCATTATATTCCTGGAACGGCCTCTAAGAAAGGGGCAAGGAGAGCCCGTGTTGGTGCCCGTTCTCTCCAGCTGCTCTCAGCTAAAGCAGCACATGGCATCTTTCTAGCACATGGCGTTTTCCTCATCCTAGTAGCCGCCTTGGCCTCAGTCACTACTTAGCTTCACAATGAATCTTACAAACTGGAGAGAGTAAGTGCAAATTAACCAGGTCACTCAGACGTAAAGCTTTCACTCGGAAGTAACGTGGTCAACAAAGTCTCTTCTTAGAACGGATGGTCTCTGAGGATTGTTCACAACTCTGGGCAGTAGGCCTTATAAACCTTGCCACCTCCCCACTCACATCCCTCCCTTTCCTCCTGCCCCAACTCCCTGCGCCCCCTCCCTGAAACAGAACAGTCCTTACTTCCCAAGTCAGGGCATTCATGTTGAAGAAGGAAGAGTCAGTGCTAGGAGGATGCAGAAAGTTCTCAAAACCAAAGCGACACAAGCTGGTTGATGCGCAGATGACTCCAAACCTTCATTGACCCCCTGGTCCTTTACTCTATAAGGGGAGTTCATGTCTCATGTCCATGCATTCCCTCTCACAGGGGCAAGACATGACACACAGAGGACTACATGCCTGCTCCCTGCAACACCCTAGCTTCCTCTCCACCAAGATTCCTTAAACTACATTCCCATCCATCATGTTCTGGAAGACATAAATGGGTAAATATTACTTGGATCTAATCAATTTAGATACATGTTTCTAGACAAAGACACCTCAAGTCAACATCAAATAACAGGCCACCCCACACTGGTTGAGAAAATTCAAGCCAAAGTATCTCTTAACAAGGGTTATCTTGTGCTGTGCTTTAAACATGAACTGTCCCTGGAGGCCCATGTTTTGAACACTTCATCCTCACTATTAGCATTATTTAGGGAGACTATGAATACTTTGGGAGAAGGGTCATAGCTGGAGGAAGTAGGTAATAAAGGCAGAGTTTTGGGGGTATGCTATCCTGGACTCTACTTGTTGTCCACTCTGATTCTGGTCCACCATAATGTAGACAGCTCACCCATGGTGTTCAAGCTCATTATAGGGCCAGAACCACAGTCGAAGCACTAAACCATCTGAAACCATGAATCAAAAGAAATCTTTCATCCCTTGAGTTTTTAAAATTTATTTATTATTGTATGTGCATGCATGTGCATAATGGGGCGGGGGCATACATACCATAGCAAGCATGTGGAGGTCAGAGGACAATTTTGTGGAGTTGTTTCTCTCCTTCCACCTTTACATGGGTCCAGTGATCAAGCCCAGCTTGTCAGGCTTGGGGGACCATCCCCTTTACTCACTGCACCGTCTTGGCAGCCCCTCTCTTAAGTTTTTGACAGCTGTTTCATTTCTGTGACACCAAAAGGTACTAAGACATCTCATCCCATAAAAGCATCTGTGTGTTTGCTGTTAGGCCTCTGGAAAATACAGAAAACACCAAAAGACCCTCCCTCCAGGAACTTGACTTTGTAATCAACTATACAAACTGTTTGGCTTATATCTTCATGGCTTTCTCCCTTTACCGGCGTCTGAGTTCTCTTCCAGAGTCTCTTCCTCTTCCCACACCACACTCTTGCCTCCATCCATGTCATCCAAATCCATGACCACTCACTCCTCCATGCCTAACTGTGTCCTCAGCTCTGGTTCCCAGTACTCAGTTGTTGACAGCACTCAATTCCTGCCTCCTCTGGCTCCTCCAACTACATGTGCAAGAGAATCCCCTCCACACCTTCACCTCTCCCAAGCCACTCAGAGACGCCTTCTGAAGCTCAGTTACCCACATCACACTCCATCTACTCAGCTGTCCAAATGAAGACTCTTAGAAGCAGCTTTTAATACGTCACTGAATTAAACTGCTCTGAAATACCATTTTATAACCACCCTCTCTTCTCCATCCCTAACATCCCAGCCCAAAGACCAGTACCCGCCAGTCTTCTAATGCATAAGAAGAAAAAAATAGGTTCTTACATCCTGGCTCATCCTTGATTCCGACTTCGGGAGTCGGGAGGAACCTAAAGGAGTGTTGTGTTGTTCTGCATTTGGCTTTGGTATTTTGCACTGAAGGATTTTTAAGAGGCATCTACGGTTTGCAAAGGACTGAATTCTACTCTTGAAATGGTCCTTTAACCCTCTAATTATACTAATAAATGTTTGAAAACTAGACTGAGAGTACTGATTGTACCATCTGTTAATTTCTCTGATATAAATACTCTCTTTGTGGCCTATTTCTGATATCACCAAAATCATCACTGGGAAATGTCAAACATAGTCAGCTCTTACTAGCTGACACCAGTCCACCACAGTACACAGATGTGCCTAGACTGCTTCCTGTTACCTTCCAAAGCAGCTTTTAAAGAAAAATAATAAACAAAGCATCTTTACACATGCCTCTTTCTGGGATTACATCTTTTTTAAATGACATTTTATTTATTTACTTACTTATTATATATATGACTGTGTCTGTGTATACACATGCCAAGCCACACAAGAGGAGGTTACAGGACTGACTTGCAGGAGTCAGTTCTTTCTTTCCATCATGCAGGTCCCAGGGATCAAATTCAGGCTGTCAGCCTTTACCTGCCGAACTGTCTCCCCAGCCCAAGGGAGGCTGTATTTGAATGGCACACACTATTTGCATGTATGGAAATATTAATATTATTAAAAAGTCCATAAGTATGTATAATCAATATATAGTTTCTTGGTTTGTTTGGGGTTTTGGTTTTTACATTTTTTTAATTTTGTCTCCTCTTTTTTTGGCTTTTTAGATTTATTTTCAATTATATGTGTGTATGTGTACATGTGTGTATGCCTATGTGTGGGTTTGTGCATAGGAGTTTAGATGCCCTCAGAGGCCAGAGGAATAGGATCCACTGAAGCTGGACTTACAGGCAGCTGTGAGCCGCTCAGAGTGAGTGCTGGGAACCAAATGAGTGTTTTGCTCTTGCAAACCACTGAGCCATCTCACTAGCCCCCTCCCCACTTTTTGTGGTGGCTTATGTTTTGTTTTGTTTTAGATATAACCTAGTTGGCTTTAACCTCTTACACAGCCAAGATGTCCCTGAACTTTTCCTGCCTCTACTTCCCAATTATGGGGATGACGGACCTATGCTACTATACTTGGCCCGATACATAGTAACTTAAAACTTTTTCAAGAAATATACACTCTGATCTTGATTTTCAAGGTGAAACAGACTTCAGGGGATGCGTGACAAATAAGAGTGAAGCAGCAGCTGGTGATGAGTCCGGAAACGAGGATTTCATCCCGGTCTTTGACCCGGAATTCTCTGTTTTTGAGAAGACTACAGTACCTAGGCCCTCATGTCCATACAGAGATGGAAGGAGCGGGCCTCAAGAATGACCTCACTGATAGGACTGGGGCAGATCTGACCTTGGGTAGAGGACAGGGGACTTCCAAGGGCCTATCTGGAAGCTCGTTCTGCTATCTGTGTTGGCAGAGGCAGCAGAAGCAAGAATAGCTCAGGAACATCTGCAAGCACGACTCGGCAAGAACCTTTTCTGACCACTCTGAGACAGCTGGCCAGGTGATGCCATCATCAGTGAGGCCACTAAGCCACAGTGAAAAAAACCACTATTCTTAAGAGCAGAACTGTCCTAACAACCAGTTGGTGCAAAACCTCAGGCAAGTCAAATATGGGAAAGCAATGCACTGGGGGGCCAGGGCAGGGTTTCTTTGAATGACAGCCAGAGCTACAGCAACTACCCGTGGAGGGTTGGCCTGCAGCCTAGGGAGAGTTTTGGGGACCAGAAAGGCTAGTATCATTCCAGTGTGGCATGAGGCCATGGCTCACAAGAGCCAGGCCAGCTTCAGGAAACTGGTGCCCTGGTGGCCTCTTCATAGAAGAAACAGGCATAGGAAACAGTCCCAGAGGCAGTGCCAACCTGATTCCACTGCCAGTAGCAATCACAGTGGCTTCACTGAAGAGCCAGCTTGGAGTAGACTGGACAACTGATTCCCCCAGAAACAACACTGAATGTTTGTAAGAACATTTCAGCAGAAGCCAGTGAACACAGAGCCCTGGTCCACGTACATCCAACTGAAGACCAAATCCCATTAACAACATACATTTTCACAGTTGTTTATTTTTTTATGACCATGCCTTCCCAACGTTAATTTTATCACCACCAGTCTGTGCTTCCCTGCCCAACAAAAGTCAGCCTCTTAAAAAACTGAAAATACATGGCTGGGGAGATGGCTCAGTCAGTAAAGTGCTTGCAGCACAGGTACGAGAACAGGAGAACCCTTGGAGCTTGCTGGCCAGCCAGTCTAGCCAAATCAGTGAGTTTCAGGTTCAGTGACAAACTCTGTCTCAAAATGTAGGGTAGAGTCTGGTTGAGGAAGATATCTGACATTGACCTTTGGCCTCCAGGTACACATGCATGTGCACCAACACAGGAATATGTTCAACACACACACACACACACACACACACACACACACACACCAAGGCTGAATGCATAAGAATCATGAAAGGTCATAGGCAGGGAGGATTTAGAAAGCTCCAGCATAGACAGCCAAGGACACAGGCACTCAAAAGAGGACCTGCTGATACGTCTAGAAAGCAGGACCAATTCTCCACCTAAAGAAGGAGGGATGAGAAACTGTCACAGACCAATTTCTCCAGTGACCACTGCCTCAAGGACAAGCACCATGTTAACTATGCTATTTTCCAGAAGGAACCCTTCAGTTTCCCGCTTCCCCTTCTCTCCCCCACTCCTCGCCACCCGACCCAACTTCATTTGCCCATAGCCCCAGGAAAAACTGGTTTATAGGAAAACTATTCTCTTGTTTTTCCAATTAGAAGAAATAAAAACAGTCCTAACTAAGAATTCTGGTCATCTGCTAACTGACCAGGGGCCCTCAGCAGCTTGGAAGAAATAGCAGCATAGACTAGACCCAAAGGCAGGAGGAACAGGTAAGAACTGACCTATTTCCTCTGCCATTATCCACACAACTGGATGCTACATATTCCTTGCTAGGCACTTTGGGGTTTGGTGGTGGTACATGCAGTGGGTGGTAGTTTTTAAAACAGGTTCTCAATTTGTAGCCCCAGATAGCCTCAAACTCATGAGCACCATGCCTCTTGACTGGAGGATTACAGTCTTGTGTCACCACATCTTGCCCTATTAAGCATTTTGACAACTTTTGTATTGTTTTGTCTTGAGACAGGGTCTCATGTAGCCTACGCTGGACTTGAACCCACTATGTAGCCCAGACGGTCTTTGAATTCCTGATCTTCCTGCCTCCATTTCCCAAATGCTGGGATTACAGATGTGTATCACCATGCCTAGATCACTCTGATAACTTTCTGTTTTCAAAAGTTATTACATACATACATATATGATATATACATGCATATTATATATATATATGGAGAGAGAGAGAGAGAGAGAGAGAGAGAGAGAGAGAGAGAATGTGTGTATGTGTGTGTTATGGTCATCTTGCAGGCTTCACTCTGGCAAAATTCTCATAAGTTTTTATACCACATATGGTCATTTTTTACCAGCATGAAGGTAGAAAGTATTGGATAACTCAGAATACTGAACAAAAGGAAACAATGTGAAAATTCCATAAATCTTTTATTTAGGGTTTGAATGACTTAATGTACATTCGTGTACACAATTCAGATATCGCTTCTCCCATGATTCCAACTAATCCTTTTCCCCACTGGGAGTTTTGAAAACAGGGTCTTGCGGTAGCTCCCACTACCCTGACTGTGCAGCCAAGGCCTGATATGGAATTGATATGGTCCTCCTGCCTCAGTTCTCAAGTGCTAGGATTACAGTGCTCCCTTGTTTCTGTGCTCTCTTGCTTGCTCTCTCTCCTTTCCTCCCTCTCTCTTCCTCCTCCCAAACACATTTTGCATGGTAGGCTATATACAGAAAAATGAAAAGCAAGCCTTGGGTGTTTGAGCAGGTCAGGTGTGAGGACAAGAGACACAAAGCAGGCCATGACCCAGTCTGGCCTCGAGAGTCTAAATTTGTGTTTAAGTATTGGAATCCAAAGCCAGTCATGGTGGCTCACAAGTGCAGTCTCAGCATAGAAGGCTGAGGCAGGAGAGGAGAGATGTTATGAATTTGAAGCCAGCCCAGGGTACATGTCTAAAGATAATTATAAAAAACCGAAAGTTCTTATCATATAGGAAGGACAAACTAACATAAGCACTCACTATAATTATTTTCACATATCATCTCATTTAAAGGTCAGGTTTGGTTGCTTGGAGTTTGAAACAAAGTATAATGCAGCCCAGGCTGGCCTCAAACTTACTAGCCTGAACTCCCTTATCCTCCTGCCTTCCCTTCCCAACTGTGAGATTCCAGGCACATATTATGCCAGACTAAAAGTCAGTATTTGAGGAAATACTCATATTCAAATTCTATTCCATTTTCGTGAAACTCTGTCTTAAAAAAAAAAAAAAAGCAGGGGGAGAGGGGAGCTGAAGGAACGACTCAGAGGTTAAGAACATTCGAAGAGGACCTGGATGTGGTTCCCAGCACATGCATGGCTACTCACAACTGCCTAACTCCAGTTCTAGGGAATCTGATGCCTCTTCTGGCCTCTGGGGGCACCAGATACACAGGTGGTCCACACAGATGCAGGCAAAACACTTATGCAAATAAAAATCAATAAATCTTAAAAGAAATAATCTGTAACCAAATGCCCCAATGATCTAGGTGTTAGTTTTAAATCACCCAGCTTCTCCTTCCAGGTCTCCAATTCATACTTCATGGCAGGCAATGGTATCAGTGGTACTTAATGCCCATCACACAGTGCTGTCGAAATACTTCAAGTGTGGATTTGGTGGTGGCACACACCTTTACTACCAGCACTCGGAGGGAGAGGCAGGTGGATCTCTGTGAGTTCCTGGTCAACCTGGTCTACATAATGAGTAACAGGACAGCTGGGACTACAGGGAGATCCTGTCTCCAAAAAAATGTAAATAAATAAATAATTATTTAAGTTAATTCTGCCCTTCGAAGAGCATTAAGGCAGTTGCCCCTAGTCTTCACTGACTAAGGAGAACTGACTCACGGTTGAAGGAAAATTTCAGGAGAATAAAGAACAAATCCCAGACCATTCACTTCAGACACCATTTCCTAACCAGAAGTTCCTACGTACAGTTGGAATACTCCCACAGATGAAAGCAAGGCAGTCCCTGTCGCTCAAAATGCTCCTGTCCCCTGTCTGGGCTATGGGTCACTCACTTCACCTGGGGGAATGTGATGAGCATCAGGAAAACCCCAGCCTTTCTCCTCCCTTATCTAGGACGCTGTTGATCACACAGGTCAAAAAAGTGATTTACAGCTAGATGTCGTAGCACACACCTTTGATCCCAGCACTTGGAAGGCAGAGACAGGCACATCTCTGTTAGATGGAAGTTAGCCTGGTCTCATAGCGAGTTCCGGGTCAGCTGTGGTTACAGGGAGAGCCGGTCTCAAAAAAAGACAAACAAAAAAATGATTTGCTTCCGATTCTCCGTCTTTGAGATAGGATCTCATTACAAAGCCCTGGCTGGCTTTGAACTCGCCATCCTCCTGCCTTAGCTTTCCACTGATAGATTTCAGGCACATACCACCATACCTTCCTCCAAATCTTCAAATCTTCTAATCTTCTTTTAGTGCTTTTTTATATTTTTATATTACTTTATTATTCATTTATTTATTTGTCAGTACTAGGGTTTGAATCCAGGGCCTTGCAAGCTGGGCAAGTGCTCCCCATGGAACAGTATCCTCACCCTGTTCTGTGCATTTTCTTCTAACATTGATTATAGTGAAAGGCCATCAGGGTAGGCAGTGCCTGCTCCTGCCTGGCTGAGGGAGACGCTCACATGCATGAGTCAAGTTAGAGTCTGGCGCCTGCGCAGTGGGGAGGGTGAATAGCACAGCTGGGCTCAAACTGGTTTCCTGTTTCCCTGTCCTTCTTTGAGGACTGAAGCCATCTCCTCTTCCGTCTTCTTTCACCACCTCACTTCTCTGACTGCTGATTCTTCTCAGTTATATCTATTTTCTCTGTGTACTTCTTCACTCCCTGCACTTAAACTGGCATCTCTATAGTGCTTGACAAGAACTTGAACTTCTCTTACCAAATGGCTCCTCCCTCTTGAGAGAAAGAAAACAAGTAATTCCCCCTAAGCTTAATTTCAATGGCACTTAATGAAATCACATCTCTCATTCAACAGACGTTTATGGAACCTTGCTACCTGCCAGGTGCCACTGGAGGAAACACAAAGATTCAAACAGAAGCTTGACATAATGGCTTATGCCTGCAATTCCAACACTCAGGAGGCTGAAGCAGGTGGATTTCTGAGAGTTCAAGGCCTGTTCAGTTACAGAGTGAGATCTTGTCTCAAAAAGTTAAAAAACAAAATCAAACAAACAAACAAAAAAAAAACAGATTGAAATAGACAGTGAGGGCCTAAGGATGTAGTTCAGCACTTATAGAACACTTGACTAACATGCATAAGGTCCTAGGTTTGATGCCCAGCATCACACATACACATGCAAAAAAAAAAAAAAGAACCTTAAACAAAGTGAAACATACATTCTTTTCTTAATAAAGTGTGCTCTCAGGTGAAGAAAGAACCATTCACTGAATTATGTAATTGAGAGTGTATACAACACTGTTATTGCTGGGATTGGTAAGTACATCTATAAAGCTCAGTACCCATCCAAGGGAAAGACTATCTAGGGGGTGTGGAGAAATGGCTCAGCAGTAAGAGCTGCTCTTGTAGAGAACCCAGGTTCAATTATCAGCACCCACATGGTAGCTAACAACCATCCATGACTCTAGTTCCAGGGCATTTCACAACATGGGTGCACTCACACACATGCAGGCAATACACACATACACATAAAATAAAAATAACTTAAAAAGAATATCTAGGGCCACACATGGAAGCAGAGCTTCACAAAGGAGGAAGCATTTGAGTGGACATTTGGAAGGCTGACTGAAATTTTACCAGGTCAACCACATTCCAAGCAGAGGGACTGGTACTTGGCCAAGGCAAAGGGCTTGAAGAGGGTGCTGCGAGCTCCATGCGCTCCACATGGCTGGAGATGAAGGCTGCAAAGGGAGGGATGCATAATGAACAGGTACAAGTTAAGTACAGTGCACAGCACGGACAGTCTGGAGGGTCCAGAAGTGGGATGAGATTTCATCCTGTGGATGGGAAGGAGATGCTGAAGAATTCTGAGCAAGGAAGGGCTATGATTACTGGAGAAATCAGAAGCACAGAGCTGAGGCTATACAGAAGTCCTCCCAGGAGAGTAGCAATGATGAAGGCTCAAACCAAGGTATTAGGATGGGTGACGATGGAGAGAACCAATGAAAAGAGGATGTGGGAGGGCCTAACTGCTGGTGATGAAGAAAGAAAGGAAGAAATCCAGAATGCCCCTCTCAAACACCCAGGAAGAAAGACGTAGATTATAAGAGCTGGAGGATAAAGAGAAGTGGTATAAAACACTGTCCTCTGGATCCAGCACGGCTGTCCCAATCAAACTCAAACCAGCTGGGGCTGCTTACACAAGACACGTACATGCACGCATACACACACACACACACATATCACACAACATGGTGAGTCGGGAAGAAACAGGGAATCAGCAAGAAGTAAATATGATCACAATACAGTCTATACATTTAGCAATTATCAAAAAGAAATGTTAGAAAAAAGAAATGTAGTTTGCTCCAGTTCCTTACTTTCGACCTCAGGGGCTTCTCTGTCGCCCTTACCGCATCCCCTAACCCAAGCACAGAGTAAAACAAGTGTTCTTAGACAAGTACTAATGACCTGAAGACTAGTTAACTCCCACCATCTTCATCAGAGGCCAGGGTGGTCAACATTGCATCATGGAACCACCACAACCCATCTTCTTCATAATTAACAAGTACATCTCCTGGCAATACCCAGTCAGCCCATCCAGGGAATAAAAGCAGGAGCACTGCTAAAGTGGGTTAAGGAAAGAACCCCAAGCCTTCTAGCTGGGTTCTATGTGGCAACACATGCACCCCTCTGGGAGTGAGACATAAAGTAACACTCATCTACTAAAATAAAAATATGTGGAAAACAGAGTCCTAGCACTGCAAGCAGCAGTCACAGAACCAGGCTCAGAATACGGACCCAAGCCTGGTTCTGCCCTCTACTCTGTAGAACAAAAGCAAGTGCACCTCTATTCTGAACCTCACTTTGCTCATCTGGAAAAGTGGGGAGTGTGATGGATGGGCATACAGGGCTTATCGGGCATTAAGAGAGCATGAAGCTAAGGGAAGAACTTTTGAAGGACGTTTATTTCAAAGCTAAAGATAAGACACACAGAGAGGCAGAAACAGGAATGCCAGTCTTCTCAAGATGTGTGATCCAAGAAAAGGGTCAGTGAGGAGCAGGGAATGGCAGCTGAAAAACAAATGTGGTTCAGAGGCCAGTGTGGCAACAAACAGACCCACACAGACCCACAGCTTCCTGGCTCACTTCCTTCGTACTATCTCTGATCTTGTTTCTTTTAACTGTCTTTCTCTTTCCAGCTTGTCATTTATAACAGTCTATAATTCAATTAATAGAACCATGAACCACACTTTTCAGTGGAAAGGAATGTGAAGGATAGCCTCATCTAATGCTTTCCCTTTGGGAACAGGAAACCAATTACCAGAAAAGTTTGAGACATGTGAAAAGCTGGAGGGATATTTCACAACACCAGAAAGACTAAAATGCAAGTCAGGAGTCTCGGAGCTCCTCCCATGCCAAGCCCAGGGTACAAGGAAGAAAATGACCAGGCAGAAGAGAAGCTACCTTGGGCTTTTTTCTTAGTCCTTTGATGCAAATGTTCATAACCAGGCTAACTGCTAGCAGTGTAAATGTGTCTTGTGATACATACAGCTGAGAGTTTCCAAAGGGCCAAGCTCTCTGCTAACCACTGGGAACCCAGGAATAAACAGAACAGGTAACATTCCTGTTCTGAGGGTCTCAAATTCTTATGGGTTTTGCAGCAGAAAGGGAGAGATGGGAGATAGATCATCATCAAAGTGACAAAGAAAAGAAGATAATAATTTCAAAAGAAAAGCTCACTAATAAGGTCATCCTGGTAATAAGAGAGACAGAACCTGGGCTTGAATCCATACAAATCACTCTGAAGTTGGTGGCGCTGGCAACCACCCTGTGTGGAGAGGCTAGAGCAGCAGTTTGCATAACAAATACAGAAGGAATGATTGACTTAATGCGAATGCATACCAGCAGAAGGGTTCCCAGTGTATTTTTAATTTGGAAGGGAAATCAAAAGCAGATTCCACTGAAATCTGTTCTGATTTTAGTCATAATGACTCTCTAGCTAATCATGATAGAAACACACAGTTTAATCAAATCTTTTTTTCCCTTTCATTTTATATCTACTGGAAGAAACGTAAAGGATACTTTCTCTTTTTGAGATAGAATCTCATACATCCTAGGCTGCCTTGCTTGAGGTTCACTATGCAGCTAAGGATGACCTTAAATTTCTGATCCTCCTGGCTCTACCTCCTAAGTGCTAGGATTATAGGTATATGTGTCACCACACCTAGTCTTTAAAGCGCTGAGGATTGAACCCAGAACTGTGCACATGCTAGGCAAGCACTCTGCCAACGGAGTTAAATCCTCTGCCTTATTCAGAGAAAAATGGACTTAAACCTTTTCTCTCCAACTTTCCTAAACAGTGATTGTTGCGTATCTTATACATAGTACATATTCTAACAGTATTGATTGTTGGAGTTGATAAAAATGGATGACATAATTAGCAAGAGTATAAGACTAAAGTACTCATGACACCACTCAAATATGACAAGTTAAAGTTTTTCTCAAAACAACAACTACTGTGCATAGTCTTGCATCTTATGGAGAATGGCACAAACATTTCCATACACATAAACCCCATCCCAGCCTCACAAATGCATGGCCTAAAGCTCTAGGAGACTATCTTTAAATCTTACCTTGGCACCTTTTTACAACTTCTCATTTTTCTAAAAGTTCTCCCTCTTATCTTCTCCCAGGCACCAAGAACATCTTCTCTCCTGGTTATACCCAATATTAAAGATACCCAATATCAAAGAATGTCACTCAACTCAAACTTGTTCCCCACCCCAATTCATTCAGTGTTCTCTACAAAACCTTATGCCTGTACTGCTTAAGCCAACACCAAACATGCGTGAAGCCATATTACAGGAAATGAAGCTCCAGGCTGAAAAGCCAAGACACCCTCGTGACTAGTTCCTTGTCAGCAGCCCTGTAAGAGGGAAGATCAGATTCCAGAAGTACACCAGGAAATACTAGGGCAATACAGGCTGCCAAGCTGCCTTGGTTGATCTCACACACACACACACACACACACACACACCCTCATCCACTCTCTAGACCACTGTCTTTTCCAGGTTGGACAGCCCCTAATGACTCAGCAAAGGTGCTTGGTAAGGACAGATGATCACAAACCCCAGGGTCTGGCCTTCAGATCGGACAGTCTTGGCCCCAAATGACACCAACATGAAACTTAAAGGGAAGTGGAGGGAAAAAGTAAATAATCAGAACACAAGCACCTACCACGGGTCAGGCACCTGGAATGGTCCTTTCCTTTTCATCCTCTGAGCAGCCTACAAGGTGGGTAATGATCAGGGTTACCTACTTATGTAGGAGGAAACTAACGATGCAAAGCAGCGTGTGGAAAAGAAATCTGTCCTAGGCTGGAATTTTACCCCACAGAAGCAGGTTAGAAATTGCTACCAGAATAAAAGTCAAATATAACTACTGGGAAACATCTACAGTAGCCTGGCTGGAGGCTGGGACTGGTGACTAGCAGTGTGTGCAGGGACTCTTAGCAAGAACAGAAACATTCTACTTCTCCACTGTCCTCAGACACATTCACAGAAAGTAGTGCCCTGTGACCCCAGATGCTCCATGATGCAGTGTCTGTGGGGTTTGTCTTGTTCTCATCTATAATAAGACAGCAGGGTCCAAAACCCTCCCCAAAGTAGATGGATGTGAAAGCAACTGCTGACATCAAGGCAAGTATCAGATTCAACAAGCAATTGAAAATTTCTTCCGGAGGAGAACTTGAGTCACTATTTCATGACCAAAAAGCACCTAGGGGGACATCCAGCTTTAAGAAATGCATATGATGAGGGCTGGAGACAAGGCTCAGGGGTTAAAAGTACTGACTGTTTTTGCAGAGGACCCAGGTTCAGTTCCCAGCATCCACATGGCAGCTAACAACCATCCTTAACTCCAGTTTAGGGGATCTGACACCCTTTTCTGACCTCCTCTGGCATTGTATGACATGGGTGCACTTACATACATGCATACATGATATAAATAAAATATTTTTTAAGGAAATATATATGATGAGATGAGAGTACAGTTCAGTAGAAGAGTGTCAAGTGCATCTGAGGCCCTAGGTTCAATCCTCAGCCCTGTAAAACAAATAATATCTATCCATACATATATACCTATATACAAAAATCTACATACATATAGCTATGTATTATACGAAATATATGGATATAATATATCTATATATTAAAAACATATTTATGTTTAGGTAAATGGGTGATGGGTGTATTCTGTACTTGACCACTTAACCTGGACAGATGGGGTATGCTATTATGTATATAATGCCAACAATTTCTTATTAACTCTCTAGAGATACTTCTGAAAGTGAAAAATTTCAAAACTTGTCTCCCAAAGAGGCTTTGAATTAGCAGTTCATTAAGGGGAGCTGGAGACTCTAGGTTCTCCATATCTGTGAAATAAGATCAGAAACATACACAGATAACCTCAAAATATCTAAATTTTCAATGTTTACATTAATGGTGCCCGTGAGACACAAAAAAGAACTCTCTTCTGCCTTGCCTGTGTCTCTGCTGGAGAAACTAAAAGGAAGTTGCAACAGCCTTACATCTACCAAAAAGAGAGGAGACAAAAGGGCTGGCTATTCCATACCAATGGCCAGGACTCACCAGACAACCAAGAACGCACCATCTCTGCCTATCCTGAGACTTGAATGAAGTTGAGAGTAAACTGTTTCTGCTTTCCTAATGCAGAATGTCCATCCATCTGGGACACTGCA
This sequence comes from Eospalax fontanierii, assembly GCA_035773235.1. NCBI lineage: Eukaryota > Metazoa > Chordata > Mammalia > Rodentia > Spalacidae > Eospalax > Eospalax fontanierii. The sequence goes on along the minus strand of CM069539.1, from coordinate 26,771,068 downwards.
CTACGATAGGTCCTCTACCAGAGGCTACCCTTCACAAGATCAGGCTAAGTATCAGGGTCATTGATCACAGCATCCACTGCTCCTTCCTCTCTAGAGTCACTTGGGCTGTGTTATAATTTGACTCTGAAACATCCTCTGAAGGTTCCAAGGCACATGTGTTCCAAGTTACCAGCTGATAGGGCTTTGGGGTTCTGACTTCAACAGATCAATCCATTGATAGATTCATACTTTATGTCATTATTGGGAGTTAATGAAAACTAGGAGTTGGAGCCCACTTGGAGGAATTAAGCCTCTGCAGAACACGTCCTTGGAGCACCTTTTGGGACCCCAGCCCCTTTCTGATTCTTCTCTGCTTCCTGGTTGCCATGATGTAAACAGTTTTTCTCTGCTGCACCTTCCTCACCCTGGTGTTCAGCATCACCTCTGACCTAAAAGAATGGAACCAGCAACCACAGACTGAAACACAAGAAACCACATCTTTCCTTCTTTAAATTGTTCACACCAGATATTTTGTCAAAGTGACAAGTGACTTACAGCATGTTTTAAGCCTTTAGACTTATTCTGTTTTGCATTAAATGTCAAATAAATAATCAATGAAAATCTCCTGTCAAGGCAAACAGACAAACGGACAATAAACAAACCAGACTAAATCCTTGAAGAGCAGAGGCTTGCCAAAGCTCAATGGCCAGCACACACCCGCAGCCAAGCAACAGTGCTGGGAGAATCTGGATTCCCCACTCTCTGGCAGTTTAATATGTCTACTGTGTCTCTGCAAAAGGGAGTGAGAACAGAGGAGAGACAAAAATCCAGTTAAAGCTGTCTATGGGAACTGCAGCTTCAAAAGAGTAGAGGTACACACAGACTGGTGTCTGATGTCCTACAGTTTGGCCTTTATGGTCTATTTCCTGTGGATTATAATTGCCCTCATCATGAGGACACACACACACACACACACATACACACACACACACACAATGTCGGATATATACATTCACTGAACAATAAAGGAAGTGGGATGAATTAAATGTGACATACCACTACCTCCTTCTGGAGTCTGGTTTCGATCATTACTTAGTTGCATGGAGACGCATCTGTTTGGGAGTTTCAGTTCCTTAAGAACTAGGTGGGCATATTTATATGTGTCTCACTGGATGCAGGAACAATGATATAATGCATCATAAGCTTTTCACTGGGAGATCTGGTGTTGCTAGGCCCCATGGCAAATGTGGGGCAAATACAAAGAATCACAGAACTCTGTCCCTGCCCTTCCTAAACTCTGGTAAGGAGCTTTAAAAAGATAAAGTGCTGCTCAAATTAAGAGATTATGATAAATTGCTACTGTCTATATTGTTTCCCTGTGCATCCATGTAGGTGCTATCCTTTGCCACTCTGAACGAAGGCACCCAACGGCAGTGCCCCAGTCCCCTCCTTCCTCTTTACCTTCCCCCTTGTGACTGTTCCAGGCTCCTCACACTACAGTGGTTCAATAAATTCATTCACTGCCTGTCCTCAAGTCTGTCATTGCACGGGGTAATAAAGGGCTATTTTTATTGGCAGACCTTTGGCTCTTGGCTCCTACAAGGGCCGAAAGGCTCTCCAACACCAGGACAACAAGTGCTTTGGCATCTGACAGCTGCAGAGACAGATTCAGCTTAATCCCATCATCTCCCAAGGTCTTGGACAATGTCAGAGCAACAAATGTGTCTGCATTCCAAAATGCCCACATCAAATTAAGTTAATCAAATGAAGTCCTCTTGTCAATGGGAGCGGAGTCAGTGTCCCACAGTCTATCGCCACCTCCGCCCCGGTTCTGTGTCTTTCTTTGTAGTAGAAGATTCTGATTCTTCTAGCTTTTAATTTTTTAATTTTAGGAAAGAAACTGATCCTCTTCAGGTCATGTCCCCAAATAACTTGCTTTAAACTAACTGGGTGGGCCAGTTACCTGTTCCTGTAATTCCACCACCTGGGAGGTGAAGCCAGAAGGTACTGTATTAGAGGCCATCCTGGACAGCATAGCAAGGCCCTGCTTCAAAAAACCAAAATCAAAGGACTAGAGAACAGTGTTGCTTTGTTAATTTTCTGGGCCTCTGGGATGTAAAGGCTACCGGGGCAGAAAGTAGCTGGTTTACTGACGTTTCTGATGTCAAGAACAGTACTTGACAGGTAGCTATGCATTCAATAAGCATTGGCTGGACTAAGTAGGGAGAAAAATGGTGGAAGGAAGGCTGCATCTATTCCAAAATCCTTCTTCCAGAGGAGCAACTGCTGCCCTGACCTGGAAGCAGAATATGAGAAAAAGTGTTGTTCCCATGGCAACCACAGCTCCAAAAATAAGTACCCATCAAAGCTGCCACCAGTTTTGTGAGGGAAAGAAACTGAAAGATATTTGCAGATTTTACCCAAGGCCTTTGATCAAGCAGTAGGCAAAATGATTTTGCCTGCCTGAGCCTCATGTTAGGTAATTTCAATCTTACCCCTGATCACACCAAATCTGGCTGCCCCACCGGGCAGCCTTGGGTCTCTCTCTCTCTCTCTCTCTCTCTCTCTCTCTCTCTCTCTCTCATGCTCACAGTTGGATAGAGAACACAGACCAAATGAAGGGAAAACAAAAGGAACCAACCAGCTTAACAAAAAACAAACCAACATATAATAGTTCACATTTACATAAGTGGCTGGTGGGGTGCTCTGGTTCTGGAAAATGATTTACATTCAAATTCCATGAAAATCAAATCTCCGTGTTTGCTCTCATCATTTTATTATTCATTTATTCCCAAAGTACATGTTTGCTGGGCTCCACCTATGTTCCATGCAAAGGGCTTCACCAGGAAATAAAATAAACTGCCAGTTCAGCTCAGGCTTTGGAAAAGGACCCAGTGTGAACATGTAATCCCACTCCACACAAGATGCTTCAGCAGCCGGCGTACGGAACACCTGGGTGAAGAAACACGCCCTGGAGAAGGGCTAAGTATGCCAAAGAAAAGGACTTGGGTGGCAAATAGGTTTGTGTTGCAACAGAGAAGCCACTGAAGAGATAGTATCTATGAAGGCCTAAAATAAAGAGATTCCCGTTAAAGGAAATGGGTGGTCACACTGGGTGGAAGCAGAGGTAGCAGCAGCAACACAGAACCAGGAAAAGAAACTGAGAGAGCATGCAGTCCACTCTGCTGCAGAGGGCAGACTCAAGGGGACAGCAGTACGGCCATGGAGACCAGGCAGGAGGACACAAAGCTGGTAGCCAGGCAATGAGAACTCGGGTCTAAGGGACCCTCTCACCCAAGACAGGAACCCCTGATAGTGTGTCAGCACATAAAGATGATGGGTTCAGTGGTGGACAGACGAGCTGAGAACATCCCACAGAAAACACGCTTTAGCCCGTGGGAGTATGAGCCAAAAACCTGGGAGAGAGAAGTTTGAGGCATAAAGGAAAAAGTCATGACTACAATTTGAACGCTCGTTCCCTGCAATGTTTGTTCCTGTGTTAAATTTTATTTCTTATAGAGGCAGTATTAGGAAGTGGGGCCTTCAGGAAGACAGAGGTCCATAACAATTTGCCTTTCTGGGTAGAATTAATGCCATTAATAAAATAATGAAACCCTTCAACCTTCTGCCTTATGAGGACATAGCCATCCTTCCCTGTGGAGGACACAGCTCAGAAAGCCCTCATCAGACACCAGCACCTCGATACTGGACTTCTTAGCCTCCGGAACTCTGAGCAAATAGACTTCTTCATAAATTATCCTGTTACAGCAGTACAAACTGGATTAAGACTGTCATCATAGAAAAATAACTAAACCCAAGGCCGTGGATGAAATGGACCGAGGTCAGTATGCACGAGTGAGAAGGCAGGAGACAGAGAAGGGAGGAGAGAGTAGAAATAAGAAGCCAGAATCTTACACAGCCCATCAATGAAGGGGCAGATGGGTAAGCGCAGTCGTCAAATTTTAAAAACTGGGTTGACATGCAGCTTTTCAGGCCTATCAACAGATCAGAACAGTGACAGTTCATAAATAAGCAAAGAGGCAGCAAACTACTGTTCCAACTCGGCGGCAGACTCAGAGACTCACAGACACCACAGACACCTCCACACAATCAGCTAATAAAAACAGCATAGTTCTTCAGGTCCATGTATTAATTTTGTCTAAAAAAATGAAAATTATGTTTTCCGTTTCACAATCTCTTTACTAAAATTTAAGAAATATCTTTAGTGTCTGTGTGTGTGTTTATGTGTATGGTGTGGTGTGTGTGTGTGTGTGTGTGTGTGTGTGTGTGGTGTGGTGTGTCTGAGGTGCCTGTGTATGGGGTGGGTGTGTCTGTGTATATGGTGTGTGTGCATGTGTGTGTATGTGTATGTGGGGGGAGTGTGTCTGTGTGTGTGATGTGTCTGTGTGTATGGTACATGGGTGTGATATGTGTGTGTCTGAGTGGTATATAACTGTGTGAGTGTGGTGTGTGTCTATGTGTGAATGGTGTGGGGTGTGTGGAGGTGTGTATGTGTGAAAATGATTTACATTCAAATTCCATGAAAATCAAATCTCCGTGTTTGCTCTCATCATTTTATTATTCATTTATTCCCAAAGTACATGTGTGAATGGTGTGGGGTGTGTGGAGGTGTGTGTGTGTGAGGTGTGTGTGGAGTATGGGTGTGTGTTTGTGTGCATAAACATGCCACGGTACAAGTATGGAGGTCAGAAAACAACTCTTTGGAGTCAGTTCTTTCCTTCACTGTGTGGTTCTGGGACTCGAACTCAGGATATCAGGCTCGGTAACGAGCACCTCTGATAATCATCTCACCCCCATTTCACAACCTTACTGAGACTTGGGCAGACTGAACAACCTGCCCAGGACCACAGAGAGACAATCCACATAATCAAAGCCTCTACCCATGTTGCCTCTACTGGCCTCCAAGGCTGATGCTAGGGACTCATCCTAAGAAAAAATCATCTCCCTATCCATGGAGACGAAGGAGGCCTGCCTGAACATCATGGGCTCACTGACTGACAACATATCTCCATCCTGGCAAAGATAGTGTGCTGCTTTGACTCAGAAATGTCCTGTGTAGGCTCATGTATTTGAGTACTTGGTCCCTAGTTGGTGGCCTTATTTGAGAAGGTTATGAAACCTTTAAGAGGCTGAGGAAGTATGTCATGGCAGGCAGGGCTTTGAGGGTTTATAGTCTCACCCTACCTCCTGTTCTCCCTCTACTTCCTGTGTGTGGCTGAAAATGTGCGCAGCTGGCTCCTGCTCTGCCTCTATGCGTCCCCTGCCTGCCGTTATGCCTTTCCTACCATCATGGGCTCTCCCTCTGCAACCACAGGCTAAAAGAAAACCTTTCCTCCTTAAATCACTTTTGGTCATGGCATTTTATCACAGTAACAAAAGTAACTAACACAGATGGAATTCCAAGAAAGAGAGAGGACAGCAGATCTGTATTCTAGATCCATCTTAGCCACAGACCAGCTGTGTGGCTTTGGATGTCTCAGTTTCCTCAAAGTTAAAATGACCTCACCAATTCATGTACCCCAGAGCCTGTTTTTTCTTTTCTTTTTTGAAATAGAATCTCATGTAGCCCAGGTTGGCCTCCAACTCTCCACATAGCTGAGGATAAAGATCCTCCTATCTCCACCTCCTGAGTGCTAGGATGGATTTCCCAGATTTTCTGAGAAATGTAGAGGCAAGTGCTGACAGGCTGCAGCTGAGTGTGAGTGAATAAGGCAAGTGGGGGATATCACGGCACTACAACCCTCATCTCCTCTCCCACTCAGTAGATCAGACCCCTTCCTTAGACCTGCTTTGTTTTCATTCTTTAGTCTGAACACTGTAGTCTATCCAAACTGTCTCTTACACACTCTGAACTCCTCAGTGGAAGAACCCTTTGTATCTATCTCTGTCCCAAACACATAGCAGGATCAATTCCCTGTAAATGTCCCATAAGTGTTTGTTAAACTACATGAATCATCTCCCTTGAGTTTTCTACACACTAAGCCAAATTCCTCTGATAGTGAAACAGAAGACCTGACAATCAACAAAGGCATTTGGGAAGTGGCAGAAAATGGAGAAGACACGAGAGAAAAGTCTTCAGTGGCCTATGAACTTTCCAAATGGGCAGGTCACCTCCTCTGTGCTCGAAAGCTGCTCTGTCTTCTACCACGCATGGCTGGCAATGGATGAAAATTCTTCTAAGAGGTCTGCCAGGGTCCAAAGACCTCCATAGGGAAGGGGAGGTAGATTTGGGGAAGGGGGTGGATTTGGGGAGGGGGGTGGATTTGGGGAGAGGGGGTGGATTTGGGGAAGGGGAGTGGATTTGGGGAGGGGGGTAGATTTGGGGAGAGGGGGTGGATTTGGGGAGGCTCATTATCTGGTAGTACAAAGCCATGACTTTTCCTCAAAATCTGAAAGTGACAACCCCAGTTGCTGTCTCCAAAGATGTTATTAAGGATGATGAGCAGCCAGCTCATCCCTCCACTGAAGGAAAGAAAGAGAAAAGTAGTGAAATGTGAATCATAGTGGGGGCAGGGACTTCAGCTAGATTTTGGGTAAAACTTTCTCAAAAGCTATGGCTCAAAACAGAGAGAAGTAACCAAGAGAAGTAAAACAGTCCCTTCTTTTCCTCTTTGCTTTTCTTTTCAGTGAGATTTTCATATGCCAGGAAAACATGGCTCACCACGGACCCAGGTAGGTAGTGAGGGCATGTCACCACTCAGACTAAGGGCTGTTTCCTGGAGAAGCTGCACCTTGCTCAGAATAACCTTTATGGCTACCATTCTATCCAACCACAAGACTCAACAAAAAGGTCAAAAAGAGCTTCAGAGTGCAATGACCCAGTCAGAAAACAAATGATGGCTAAACCAAGACAGGTTGTTTGGAGGTCAGCCTGGTACTAGCTGACATGCTCAGGGGCAGGAACATAAACACTGGACAGGGTTCTTACTCCCACTTTGGAGAAGCATTTATCCCTGTAGCTTCTCCAGACCCAGAACTTCAGAAATCTCCTTTAGTCCTTATTTCACAGACTTCTTATGCTATAATTTTAAATACATTTGGCCTTCTTCATTTGTCACAGAGCTCCTTAAAACTCTTGGATTTTCCAGAGAGATAGGAGGATGTTTTGCTACTGACATGAGACCTCCAGATAATGCTTGAGTTTAAACCAATGACCACTGAATAGCTTCTGCATGGGCCAGTCTCTCACAAGACCAAATGGTGAAAAATTAACAGACTGTAGACTGAGGATGTAGCTCAGCTGACAGAGTGCTTGCCTCATATGCATGATGCCCTGGGTTCGAGCCCCACAGCACTTCATAAACTGGGCATGGTGGCTTGGCCCATAATCTTAGTACTCTGGAGCTGAAAACAAGATTAGAAGTTCATTGTTATTCTCAGTCACAAGTTTAAGGCCAGCCTAGCTGTCCCCCAAAAAGAGAAAGGAAGGGAGGGAGGGAGGAAAAAAAGAAAAGAAATTAGAGAGGTAGAAATTCAGCCAAACCCACTAACCTCCAGAAAAGGCAATACATGTTATTGAGTTTCCTGGTCAGGTTACAGAACTTATGGAGGTCCTAGAAGGGTGAAAAGTTATAGAAAACCCTCCACCCTCCCCACACCTTACTCTATGTACCTCACCTCTTCATCTGTATCCTTTACAATAAACTACGAAACCTAAGTTGAGCATTCCTACGTTCTGTAAACCCAAGGAGGGCTTCAGGAACCCAGTATATAACTGATAGGTCAGAAGACTCAGGTGGCCTGACTTGGAATCAGACGTGAAAGTGAGTAAGAGTGAAATAACGAAGAAGAAGTGAAAAAGTCTCAGTAGTCGTCTCAACAGGATGGAGCTCTTTAGAGGGTTGCAAAGAAAAGAACAGAATAAAGAGACATTAATGGGGTTGAAGCAGAGGTGTGACCACAGAAACAGTAAAGGCTGGGTGACCACCCAACAAAGCGCCTCTGTGGGTCTCCTGTGTTGACAGAGCATTTTTTTCAGTTTCGAGAAATTTTCAAAGTCAGAAGGTAGAGATGAAATGGGAAATCTGATCTGAAATTGCCTTGGGCAAATAGTCACCTATAGGAGCACTGCTGCGGTGTAGACCAGCAGAGAATGAACTTGATGTTCCTTCCAAAGATGGCAAAGTCTGGACACAAATGGAGAGAGTGAAAAACAAATAGATATTATGGGGTAAAGTTAGTCCAATAGTGCATAATACTATAAAAGTAGTTCAGAAGAATGTAAGTTAATGAAGGCAAAGATGAACTAAGGGATCAGGGTTCCCTAGCTAGACCCCCGAAGACCCCAAGCCTTTTGAACAACAAAGGTTAAAAAAGTCAGAATGTACAGGAGAGAAGTTCTGGTGACCCCTTAATCCGGGAGCCCCAGGCACAGTAGCAGCAAACCCACTGAAGAGGGCTATTAAAATGGGAGAACATCAGCCTGGAAACAGAATTTTTTTTAAGTTGGAAAGTTTAGAGGTTTCAGGAAGAGAATACGCTATGGGAACAGAGGTTCTGTCTGGTTGGGAAACACATGTCCTTCCTAGTATTGTAAAAACCAAACCTGTTAATAAAATTCCAAAGGAGACTACAGTTGGTATGTAAGGGTGAACAGAATTAAGGTTGAAATTCTGTAGGAGAATTGGTGTGCTCCCGCAGGTTTTAAGTGAAATATACTGACCTGTTTTGCCTGAATACACTGTAGGCATAGACCAGGTAATGATGGGGAATGCTCTGCATACCTCATTTCATAAAGCAGGAGGCATGGGACTCTGTCCTTTGAACAATATGAATTGGATCCAGCAAGCCTGTTCAAGCCTACACAGTGTGGAATGAAGTAGGACTATTTATATGGACAATTCGCTCTAGAACAGCCCTGTGCTGAGCCTGGATGGGACTTAGGACAAAAGCCTGTGGGAAGGAAGCAACAAATACTAGACTTTGGATGAGGGAGTTTAAATGGCTTATCTAGGATCATGGGGATCTCAGGGAGGATATACAAGCAGGGAGCCTCTTTTTCCCTTAGCATTGACTCTGGAACTGTGTAACCTATTGTACTTGCGGCAATATTCTATAAACCATACTCAGCCCATCAACAAAGACCTGCTGCCTTTGTGTGAGGCAGTTCCAAGAAGAACACACAACATCCTGTCTGGAAGGATGCCACTCTTGACTGAAGAAGAAAAAACAAACTTGTTGCATGGGCAAGATTATATGTTGTTCTCCAGCAATCGCTGAAGAAGTCAATAGCAGTAAAATCTCCTATGCTTGGATTTTTACACACTCCAATGTAGTGGCCAATGATCTGGCTTCTGTCAAACAGAAAGGCAATGGGAATTGACCTGGTAACGGGCTAGATGGCCATTTGGAGCATAGCTGCAAGGAAATTACTACGGGAATTTTCAGGGTGTGTTAAAGTAGGATATTTCAATGCCATCAGAAGAACCCATGTAAGGTATCTGTCTCCATGAAATGAGTAGATGTGACAATACTGCAGCAATGCAGACATGAACTGATCCTAGCCACATGAGCCTTGTACCATCTGAGGCCCATAGGCCTCATAATACCAATAAGAACTCTTCTGTCCACCAAACAAAGAGATAAGTGACTGCAGATGGCTCTGCAGTAGAGTCCCCAGAAAAGAGATGCTGCACATAGTCAGTAATCTGACTAATGCTGGTGGCCACAGGTCCTCTCGGGAACAGACACCGACTCTGACTCTGGAGCGCATGCCTGCTGGAAGATGCAAATGCCCAGGGTTACAAAAGAACTGAAAGAAAAGATCCTGCAGCAACGTGGGTGTCTGATCACTACTTCTTCAGAACAGGGAATACACTTAACCTAAGCCCGTACCACCCAACTATGAGCAGAAAGAAACCCTCTTCAGAGCAATAGGTTGACAGAGAAATGGATCGCGAGTCTGTGTTTACAATCAACAAAACAGGAACAAAGAGAATGTTCCCATTAGGTAGATTATCCGACTTTGTAGCAGATATGGGAAAGAGTGTGGTGGTTAGGGGGAGAGATGCTGGTTTGATCTCATAATTTTCTTTCTATTGCCATAACAAAATATATGAATCTGGGTAATTATGAAGAATAGAAGGTGGTTTGCGTCATGGTTGTGCAGGCTAGGAAAGCCAAGATCAGAGTATGATACCAGCACATGCTCAGTGTCTATGAGTGTTTTCTTCATGCATCCTAAGTGGAGGGAGAGGCACCACAATGGTGAGAGCCAGCAGGCCAGCTCAGGTGCCTCCTCCTCTTCTTGTAAAGTCACTAATGGCATCACATCATCACCCTAGTGACTTCATCCTAATTACTTTCCAAAAGCCCTGAACATTACAACAACATTGATACAGAGGAAGCTGAGAACTCAGTTTCAACACAGGAAGTCTTGATCGGCACAGTCAAACCATAGCAGGTGACAGTGTTTGGTGCCAGGGATTAAATGCAGGACCTCAAGCATCCTAACCATACTATGCTAAGCTACACTCACCACCAGACCTACATTTTTTTTTCCTGTTTATCTTCTTACCTATGCCATCTAGATTTTCTCTTTTCTACCCAATGCAGAAGTCACATCACTAGGACCACAGATATGAGTCCCAGAAGTGTGGCTAACTCTGAAGCCAGAAACTGTATGTTTTAAAGCATATTTTAAAACCACTGTGAGAATTCCCAGACTTCATGATGTCAGTTGTACCTTCACCTCACTTAGCACAACTGGGTTAAGAATCAGTACAGCAGGGGCTGGAGAGACGGCTTGGCAGTTAAGAATGCTTGCTTCTCTTGCAGAAGACCAGAGTTTCATTCCCAATACCATGTTAAGCAACTGACATACACACATATAGACACACATGAATATGAAAAAAAAATAAAAAGGGAACCTTTAATTAATAAATAAATACAATCAGGGTTAGGGATATAGCTTAGGTAGAGTGCTTGCCTCCAATGCAGAAAGCCCAGAGTTCACTTATGATTCTAGCACTGGAAACGCAAAGGCAAGAGGACCTGAAGTTTAAGGTTATTCTTGGCTACATAGCAAGTTCAAGGCCAGCAGGGGTTGCATGAGACCCTATCTAAAAAAACAAACAACAATAAAAAACAATAAATGCAGCTTAGCTGCCTAGTCACCCTACTTTTTATAAATGGGATGAGGATAGGGCTAGGAGAGGAACCTGCTATCTAAGCGGCCGGTAGTCTGAACCAACATGGCTGATGAACTTAATGTTCCTTCCAAAGATGAAAAGGTCTGGACATAAATGGAGGAGGGACAGTATTGATGAGTAAAAATAAAGGTGTTATATGATGAAATTAATAAAATACTGAAATAACACCTTAAGAGACGCTCAAGAGAAGAGATAGCACCTGTATTAGTTACTATTCTGCTGCTGTGAAAAAGCACCATGACGAAGGGAAAGGTTTATTGGGCTTATGGCTCCAGAGGGATTGGGGTCCATCATGGTGGGGCTGGCACAGCAGGAGACAGCCAAAGCAGGAAGCTGAGGGCTCACATCTTCAAGTATAGAAAGGAAGCAGAGAAAGAAACTGAAAATTAGACGAGGCTATGAGCTCTTAAAGTTCACCCCCAGTGATATGCTTCCTACCAAGGCTACAACTCCTAACATCTCCCCAAACCATGCTACCCACTGATCAAGTGTTCAAATATGTGAGCTTCTGGGGGGCAATTCAAACCACCACAGTACCCATGCTTAGCTCAGCTGCCAGACACTTGAAAAGGCAAAGGCTGGCCTTGCTTTACCACTCCTGCCTTTGGAGCCTGCCAAGATGGAATGGAAAAGGGCAAACGTGAGTGGCCTCCCACTGGGAGATATTTCCATGGGATACAACGGCGAGCCAGGCGAATTATTAATAACCGAATAGGATTCTAGTAATGTGCTAGTGACTTTGACCAGCTACAGTCCTGATACAAAGATCCATGATGAAAACTCAAAGGACAGCCTGTGGTATAACGCAAAATGTTTGTGGCTTTTGCCCCTAGTTCCAGTCAAGGAGTTCCTAAACCTACAGAATCTGCAGCGATAGGAGTGTTTTATACTTACCATGAGCCCCTTTGATATTCCTGAGTTTATTGGAGTGAAGTGATTTATAACCTGAAAAGTCCCTCAATCAAAAAGAAAAACTGAATGAGAAAAAAAACCTAGAAGATAATATACCAAACACAGCACTCAGTGTTAAAATTATAGAATATTCATTGACTTTTATAAAAAATTACTTCTGTTAAGACAAGCTTGAAAACACTTGGAGACTGTTTTAAAAATGCATCACCAGGCTGGGTTCAGTGATGAACACCATCACTTTCTAGGCTGAGACAGGAAGTCTGTGAGTTTAAAGATAGTCCAAATTGCACAGTGAGCTAGTTTAAGTCAGCCTGGGCTAGATAGCAATACCCTGCCTCAAAAACACAGATTGATTTTTAAAATAAATAGGCATGGTGGTACAATCTGTAATCCCAGAAATTGAGAGGTAGTGACAGAAGGATCAGAAGTCCATGGTTATCCGCTACCACTTAGCAAGTTCAAGGCCATCCTGGACTACTGTCTTAAACAAACAAATAAACAAAAAGTGTTACTAGGCTAACCATCATCGACTTTATGCATTTTCCTAATTATTGGGACATACTGTAAGGAATTCTATTTCAGTCACTTTTTCATTACTATAAAAAACTACTTGAGGCTGGTTATTTTGTTGTTGTTTCAGTTTTTTGGTGTGTGTGTGTGTGTGTGTGTGTGTGTGTGTGTGTGTTTGTATGTGTGTGTTTTGTTTTTTTCATTTTGGTTTTTTTTTTGTTGTTGTTTTTTGAGACAAGGTCTTACTTTGTAGCCCTTGTGGGCTGGGAAATTGCTATGTAGACCAGGCTGGGCTTGACCTCTGAGATCTGCCTGCCTCCACCTCCTGATTGTTGGGATTAAACACATGAGCCACCAGACCTGTTCTAACTTTATTTTTTTTTAAGTCCATATTTAGATAACGTTTCTGAAAGCTCAAGGGCTCACATCTGGTGATAGCTTCTTGCTACCAGAATCCACAGGTAGCACAGAGTATCCTATGACAAGAAACCTAGATCAAGCAAGAGTGGCTGCTTGGTCTCACTCTTTAAAAAAAAATATTTATTTGTTTGTTTGTTTTTGTGTGTATGAGTATATTGCCTGTATGTATGTAAGTGTATCTGTCTCGTGCAGTGGCTGAAAGGTCAGAAGAGAGTACTGGATCCTCTGTAACTGGAATTACGGACAGTTGTTAGCTGCCATGTGGGTGCTGGGAGCCAAATCCATGTCCTCTGCAAGAGCAACTGGTGCTCTTAACCACTAAGCCATCTCTCCAGCTCTATTTATTTATTTTTATTTTATGTGTATGAGTTTTTTTCCTGCATGAATGTTGTGTACCCATGTACACAATGCCTGTGGAGAACAGATTCCCTGGAACTGGAGTTTGGGAACCAAACCCAGGTCCTCTGCAAAAGCAGCCAGTGCTCTTAACTGCTGAGCCATCTCTCCAGCCCTGTCACTCTTTCTTATAAAGTCAACAGCGTTCAATCATGGGGGCTATACTGTGATGACCTTATCCAATTCTAATCACCTCTCAGAGACCCCCACCTCCTCTAAACACCACAGTTGGTTTAAGTTCTTATTCCCTTAATGCCTGCCAGCTGGGATTCAATTTCAGCTTTAGTCCTTGGGGGAAGAAACAGTACTCAAAATACTGGCAGCTTGGTCTACAGTGTGAGACCTTATCTTAATGAATGAAAAATAAAATCAAGAGATAGAAAGAGAAAATGAGAAGAAGAGGGAGAAGGAGAGAGGGAGGAGAGAGAGAGAGAGGAGAGAGGAGAGAGAGAGAGAGAGAGAGAGAGAGAGAGAGAGAGAGAGAGAGAGAATCACAAGTTACCATCTCCAAACTGGGCCCCAGGCAAATTGTTTTTCCATAGTTGCAAAAGAGAGGTGAGAAGCTAAGTGGGTTGTTATTTTTCTAGTTCCTTCCATCAGCCCCATTATTTCCTGGCTAAACTTGCCAACCAGAAACAGTGAGACAACAAATCGCTCCGGTCAGACCTCAAAGCAGAGGCTCCAGGACAGGGACAGGCTTTACCACAGTCAAGTGTGGTTGTCATGGAGAGAACTTAAAAAGAATGTGATGCTCCAGAGAAGTCATGGGTCAGTCAAAGACTGGTTAAGACTTCAGGTCAGGGGCCTAAGTTCCAGCTGATAATCCAGCTATGCCACGGTGACTTGACTGGTTAGCTCCTTTCTTTATCTCGTGTTCAGTTCAGGGGTGAGTGACTCAGAGTCTCAACCCAGTCAGAGAATGAGCACAGAAAGCAGAAGAAAGAAGTCTACTGGGGCCCCCAAGAAAACCCCCAATCACTTTATCCCCATCCTCTTCTATCATCCATCTCAGCTCTGTACAGACATATTTTTCTAGCAGTATTTTAAACTATATAACCTAGAGGAAAAAATCAAGAAGTACAATTGAAAACAACAGTATCTGAAATCAATACTTCCACATTATTTATTATTTGTTGTTATTATTACTTTTTTGAGGTATACAAGATTGAACCCAGGTCCTCATGAATGCTAAACAGGCACTCTACCGCTGAGCTACATTCTTCAGCTCAGTAGTACCTCTAGGAAGTGGCATGTGGCTACCTTTGGTGGCATGGGGTAGCATGATCTGTTATCTCTTTTCATCAGCTCAAAGCATCTCCATCCTGTCTCCTTCTTCCCATTTGAAAGCCCACACTTGATTTTCATTCTGTATTCCTGAGAGAGGTTTTTACTATCTCCTCAGAGAAAAGGAAACCAGCTCCATCTCTAAAGTCCTGGGGATAAGATCTCCTGGGGTCTCCAGGACAATTAGAAGCTCTATCCTCTTTCACTTCACATATACAGTCCCTTGGCCGGTCACACATTGGTTTGAGCTACACAGAAAAAAAAAGTCCTAAGAAAGCAAGGGTTCCAGGACAAGCCCTCAGCCTTTCTAAAGCTCTTGCACACACAGGAGCCCGGCAACGACGTCCAGCATCTAAACACCTGCTCCAGGCCCAGCAGTTTACCCAATAGGGTCAGGAAGAAAATTCTCAGGTGGCAGCTTAGCCAGTCAGACGCCTTAATGAAAACCGAGTACACCAGAAGCAATTATCAGTGCCGAGCATAGCAACTGAGGGATACACAGTGTCTGGGAGGAACTAACCAAGAGTGGCCAAGTTATCACCTGTTCATCTGCCTCACGTTCATCCTGGTCTCTTGTAATTGGCTGAGCACACAACCACATGGAAAGTCTTGAATTACCAACTCCCACAGAGGAACCCAGCCAGTGTGAGTCAGCCCACAGGGCTTTGGCTCCACCTTCTCAGTTTCCACAAACTGTTTTAATCTGGAAACCACATCTACAGCTAAAGGTGGGCTGCCTCTCCCGGGACAGTCCACCTATATCATCAACACTACCGGCCAACAGCTATGCTTCCCACACCCCACACCCTCAGCTTCCTCAGCAGCCTCCCTGCCTCCAGAGTTCCTATCTTCCCTCACAACCAACTCCTCTCAAGCATGCAAGGGTCCACCGCTGGATCCCGGGGAGGTGGTACAGCAGAACTGCAAAAAATCCCAGCTTTGGAATCAGAACACAGTTCAAATCTCAACCTTGCTTCTGTTAGAGCAGGAACAATGTAATCTGTGAACCTCAGGTTCTTCCACTGTAGAAGGTACCTCAGGGGTCTGTTGTGAGGATTAAAGGTGATCATATATTTAAGACACTGGGCAGGAAATTTGGCACAAAGTAAGACTCACTTCCCACCTCAGGAATTATGGGTCTTGCAGAAGTCTTTGCTATTTAACTCTTTGCTTCACTGACTGCTTACCCTGTCACAGTCTCCTTTGCATTGATATATGGTTTTATGTTAAGAAAGATGGGAGTTTTTTCTCTACCACATTCACACCCAGCAGGGCATACCCTGAATAGCAATCTATATAAGTAATAACAAGCAGACTCTGATTAAGTACAGTGTTTGGATGTATAAACTCACTCTGCTCCCCTGAAAACTGATCTGAAATTTGAAGTAAATCTACTTCTAACAGTCAAAGGAGGGGGATGGAGAATCAGGATAAACATACCAGTGATGTATGCCTGCAAACCACAGACCATAGAGACAGCTTAACCTGTCAAACTCGGCAGAGTTGGTAGGAGTCACTATCAAAGGTAGGTGTGGAACCAAACAGAAAGACTATTTTCTAGTTGTCAGCCTGCAAGACACCAGCAACAGTTATGGAAGGGATGCCCTATGGAAACAGGTGCAGAATTGCTGAAGGAAAGGTGCTTACAAGGTGACAGTTAAGAATGTGCCCAAGGGATGGGGCTGGAGAGATGGCTCAGCGGTTGAGAGCACTGGCTCTTCTTGCAGAGGACCTGGATTCAGTTCCCAGCACCCACATGGCAGCTAACAACCATCCCTAACTCCAGTTGCAGGGAACTGACCCCCTCTTCTGACGTCTGTGGCATTGCACGACACAGGTACACTTATACACATACTGGCAATATATTCATACACATAAAATAAAAATAATAAATATTTTAAAATAAAAATTTAAAAAAGAATGTGTCTGGGGAAGAGAAGCAGAGAGTTGTTCCTGTGTTCTCCAGAGAGATTGCCTGCCGTTGGTCACTGCCCAGTTCACTCACCCGTTGTCAGCTTTCCTTCTCTGGTAACATGCCATCCCTGGAAACTGTGGTTTGTTCAATTTCTGACTTCTGCCAGAATTCAGGAGGTCACAGAGAAGCTCTGATCCTCAATTTGAACTTTGAACAATTACTACAACTTCTTTTGACCAGGAGGTTTAGGAGGGCAGACAGGTATTAATTCTTTTTCTTTTCATATTTTATTGTTGGTGGTGATTTGTGACAGTACTAGGAGCTTGTCTCGCCAGGTTCAGAAGACATTACTCAGAACCTGTGCTAGCTCCCCACTGACTTGACTCCTCTTTTTATGTAAAGAACTAAAGCCAGAAATGGTAATTCATACTTGTAGTCCCCGCGGGAGAAGCAATAGATAGTTCAAGGCCAGTGTTGGGTATATGAAACCCTGCCTAAGTAAGTAAATGAATAAATAAATTAATTAAAAATAAAATAAAATTGCCTAGTCTCAGGGATTTTGTTACAGCAACAGAAAACAGAGTGCAACTGTTGCCCACTCCTACCTTCAACAGAAATTTGGTCTCTTTAAATTCAGCTCTCTAGGGGCTGGAGAGGTGGCTCAGGGGTTGAGAGCACCTACTGTTCTTCCAAAGGACCCAGGTTCAATTCCCAGCACATCACATGTGGCAGCTCTGTCCTCATCTTCCAGCCTTCATAGGTACTACACACATACTAGTATACACACAGGTGATCAAAACACTTGTACAAATAAAAATGATAGTTTTTTTATTAAAATAAAATTCAGCTCTCAGGGCTGGAAGGACGGTTTGGCAGTGGAGAGCACTTGCTGCTCTGGCAAAGGACATGGGTTGGCTTCCTAGCACCCGCATGGCAGTTGACAATCATCTGAAAATCCAGTTCCTGGGGATCTAACACCGACTTCCGCTTCTCTGAATATAGCATGCACGAGGAACACATACATACAGTGTATGCAGGCAAAACACTCATACACATAATTTTTTTTTAATTTCTGTTAAAAAAGCAAATTTTTTTTATCCAGAACTGGTGATCCAGAGGGAGGACTGGAGGCTTGACAGAGCTAGGTAAAGAGTATAGGTTTTTTTTTTGTGATGGGACAAAAACTGTTGTAAAATTAGCTGTGGTGATGGGTGTACACATATAGCAACACAAAGAAAACATCAGATTAAATACTTTATCCCATCCTGGTAAGTAATCTCAGGGTCTCATGAAGGATAAGCAAGTTTTCTTATGACTGAACTAGACTCTAGTCCTGATACAACACTTCAAATAGGTGAATTGCATGGTGTCTAAATCATATTCAGTAAAGCTAGGTTTTTTTTGGTTTTTTTTTTAACTGAGCTCTAGACTCATCTACCCCATGAATATTTCTCAGACTTATGAATAAGGAGAATTTCACTTCAAACATAGAAAAGGGAATTATTCAGTCACTCACTATTATTTTTTCTACCAATGAACAACCCAGGCTTACTATGAGAAGGCAGGCTCATAAAGATGGACAAGTAGGCTTGGCATATTCTGTGGCTCAGTTTTGTTTTATTGTGTTAGATTTTTACTTGGTTAGTTGTTTTATTGTTGCTGCTTTGGTTCTGATCTGGGATTTGTTTTTTTTTATTTCTTTGTATGAAATACTGTATCATTTAGCCCAGGCTGGCCTCAGGCTTACAATGTAGCCAAAGATGACTTTGAACCCCTAATCCCGCTGCCTCGACCTCCTCCTGGGATTCCTGTGCCACTACACCCAGTTTCACTGCAGTTCCCCTTGGTCCAAGGACCCCAAATCATGCTAATGTTACCAGCTTCTCCATGTCCCTCCTCCTAGACTTTGAAGACAGAAAGGTATCCCCTGACTCTCTTTATGTTTTCAGCTTTATGCAGTTAAAGTCCATAAGCTATAGTCCTCTTAACACCTTACCATCTCTCTCATCAGACTGAATTCCATGGCAAGCTTCAAAGGTGTTTCACTCTGGGCAAGAAGGTAAAATTGGAGCGGAAACTGTGACAAGGAAAGATTTCTCACTCTGCTAATCCTCCCTAATCTATGCCCCAGCACAGCCATTTTCTGATCATCATTTCCAAGTCACACAGTATGTAAGGGAACTCTGCACTACATGTGAGTGTGTAACCTCATATTCTATCTAAAGCACACATCCACTCCACCTAAGAGATGCACAGACTGACAAGGGAAGTTAATAAAACGTTCCACATGATTTGCTCTTGTGACCTCCCATGAACCCACAGACACTCCTTTCCACAGATAAAGCAGGTAACCTTAAGTGGCCAAGATTCCTTAGGGAATTAATAGAAGAACTTCTATGTAAACCCAAGTATTCTGATTATAGTTCAATGTTTCTGCCCTTTACCGTGCTAAATGGCAATTGCTTCTCCAGCAATCTTGATGGAAACCTACAGGTTTCTCTTCACATGACTGCTTCCTTTCCAAGAAGCCTTCTGACTCCCAAGACATAGAATGATGTGGTTTTGTTTTCAACCCAATCCGGACAGATTCCAACAGAGGTGGTATACAGGCAGTAAGAGTAGAGATTTGAATCAGATAAACTTAGGTTTTAATTCCCCCCGTCCCCAAGTCTCACATGGCCCAGTATAGCCTAGGACTTAATATGCAGCCAAAGTTGGCCTTGAACTCCTGATCCTCCTGCCTCTATCTCCCAAATGCTGGCATTACATAAACATGTGCTACCATACCTGGTTTATGTGGTACTCAGGATGAAATCTAAGGCTTCATGCAGTCTACCAAATGAATTACACACCCCACTCTCCCGAACTTATGTCTTCCTATTTTTTACACATACAGTTGGTCCTCTGTAGCTCCAAGTTCTGTATTTACAGAGTCAACCAACTACAGATGGAAATAATTCTGAAAAGAATTGCATGTACACTGAACATGTACAGACTCTGTTGGTTTAAGACAGGATCTTACTATATAGTCCAGCTGGCCCTAAACTCTCAATCTTTCTGCTTCAGCTTCCTTAGTGCTGGGATTACATACTACACCACCAAGCAAATACAAAACAGACTTGTTTTTCTTACCATTATTCTCTATAATACAGTATAACAATCCATTGGATAGCATTTGCATTCTGCTAGGTATTATAAGTTACCCAGAGATGATTTAAATTGTATGAAAAAATGGGCTTGACAAGATAGCTCAGTGGGCAAAGGTGCTTGTCACTAAGCCTGATGACCTGAATTCAGTCCCAGAACCCTATGGGAAAATATGCATAGGTTACATGCAAATACTATGCCATTTCATATAAGGGACGTGGTACCTATAAGAAGTCCTGGAACCAACTTTATAGATGCCAAGGGATGAGAAGATACATATACTTTTCTAATCCAACAAGTCATCACATCAAAGAACTATTTTAAACTGTATCTAGGCAGTAAAATGACCTTCCTGCTTATAAGACTATCCTCCCTACTTTAACCAAGAAAAAAAAATTTCATCATAGCCTTAAATAACTCTCAAAATCAGAAACATTTTATTCAGATCTGTCTCCCTACACCAAGCAGCAATGCAAGACTCTCCTCCATATTTTGTCCTTAGTATAGCATGTATGGCAGAATCTCAACATCTCTTTTATGGTCTCTCAAGTGGATGAGAAAGCACACAGGCAATGCCAAACTGTTTTAGAGATTAGCTCCCACCAAGCTTGTGAAAATGCCCATTGGATGAAGTGCAGGAACAGAAAGAACATTGTCCCCAAGGACCACAACTGGGAGAGTCTGGTCTAATGAAAGAAACTTCAAAAGCCTCATCTCTGTAAACCCAACCTTAATCCTCAGCACCCCCATGAAGCCACATGGCATGTTTGTTCTTGTGCCTTTGATCCTACTGTTCCCCTTAGTCCATACTGTTCTCTTTAGTCCATCACCTTGTCTGTTTTTTTTTTCTTACTATCTGCATTTGTCAGATAGGAGCCCCTCCTTTCCAGGTTTCCTCTATGCCTCCAAGATTTTTTTCTTTTTCTACGCTACAGGTAGCATAGAGTACATCTTCCAATGGCTCCATCACTTCATTGTGAATGAAATTCATGTGCCCAATTTCTTTTTGTTATTTGATTAGTTGGTTGGCTGGGGGGCTGTGTTTTGTTTTGCTTAAGTTTTGTTTCTCTGTGATGTCATCTTGCCATGTAGCCCACACATACCTCAAACCTGAAAACTAATTAAATTTAGAGGTGGTAGAGATTGAACGGAGGATGTCCTGTATGTTAGGCAAGCACTGAGGCCAGATCCCCAAACCTTCTTCACTTTTTGTGTCCTCTCATCCTTAACTTCCACATTCCTTCACTCTCCCTCCCCTTCCCTGGAAACTTCTCCACATCTCCACCTTTTGCACCATACTTGAGCTCACAAGAATACTCAGTAAATGCTTACAGAATGAAAATGAAGGAAAGTGAAGAAGTTCCCATGACAGTGGTTCATAACTGTAACCTCGTAGGGCAGCACCAATGTCTGTTAACATTCACAGTCTCAGAGCTCAAAAGCAAAGGGGCAAGAGACATGGTATCCATGAGCCAGGGAGGGCTTCACAGGCAAGGGACTGGGCCAAGCACAACTTCATAAAGCAGCATTCCACTATGGCCTGTGGAGCCAAGAAACTCCCCCTAATCAGACACCACATTTACCCAGCAAAAACGGAGCTGGCACAAACCATGGAGATCCAGAGACATGACTCTGATGTGGTAGGAAACGTGACTCATTCGGTGTGAGTACCTCACCTCTGCACATGTGGACCAGTGTGGGCATCTTAGTGTAGGCAGACTGACAAAAATGAAGTAGAATTCAGAAATCTAAGTGGAGGTACCATGTAATAAAGCTCTTACTAGTCGTCGGTCATGTCCATCAGTACAATGGAATCATACACAGTATTATCTACTTTAGAGTTTGCCTAAGGATGAAATTTGGAGACACATGGCAGTGCTTCCCACAGGAGCCTGCACACAGCAAGGGCTCCATAAACGCTATCTGCTACGATTTTCATCAGACGTTTTGCTTGAGGATCAAGAGAGACCAAATGCAGGACGAAATCCAGGTCAGAATGTCACGTGGTATGAAGCCCCTAGTCCTAGCTGTGGAGAAAAGTCCACTAGCCCTGGTGTCCAGCCTGAAGCTGCTCACGTTGAGGCTCCCGGAAGTTTTCCCCAGGATGCCTTGGGGCCCTAGACGGCTCTGGGGAGGGGCGGGAAGAACAGGCGCAGTCTGCTGGGGAGGAACAGAGACCTACCTGCTTTCACTGCACTCCTTCCGCTCCCTCACTTTCAGCCACTTGCGGAGCAGGAAGCGCTTTCGGCGCGGGGAAGCACTGGGCGTGGAGCAGTTGGACCACGGGGTGTCTTCGTCGCTGGAGGGCGTAATCTCGATGGACGGCAGCTGCAGGAACTCCTTGCCCGGGGCCAAGACACTCGGGAGGTCCTGGGTGGCCAGCCCGGCCTCCAGGCTCTGCTCCTGCACATTCTTCATCCGGCGCATCTTGAAGCGCCGCCGGCGGAGCGTGGGGGTGGACGAGCTGGACCACACCGCGCTGCCCTCGGCGGCGCCCTGCGGCTCGGGCACCTGCAGGGCGGGCAGCTGCAGGTTCTCCATCATGTTGGCCGCCGGCATCGGGGTCTCCGGCCGCCGCCCCGTCCCCTCCGCTGGCAGCCTGGCTCTCGGCGCCTGCTCGCCGCTGCCCAGCCCCGGGCTCGCGACGCCGTCCCCGCTCGCTGGCCGCTAGCTGGAGCCTGCGGGAGATCGAGTTCCTTTCCCGGAGCGCTGGAGGAGGGCACGCGAGGGGCCGCCGCCTCCGGCGGGCTAGAACTTTTCAGAGCGCGCGTCCTCCCCACCGGCCGGCGGGAGAGGCGACCCCGGGCGCGGCGAGAGTCGCCTGCCCAGCCGGCCCGGCTTCCCTCGGCTTCCCTCCTGGGGCTCCCCTCGCGCGCTTGTTTGTCTTCCGCTCTGCTCCGATTGCGTCTCTGCCTTAGCGGGACTCGGCGGCCCCGGGCCCCAGGGGGCGGCGCAGCCAACTCTCAGCGGTTTGCGTTCTGCAGACCAGGTTGGCGAGCCGGCTCGTGGCTGCAGGAAAGTCGAGGGCTGGAGGGAGAGGCGGTGGTAGGAGGGAGAGGAGAGAGAGAAAGAGAGCAAGGGAGACACTGGATAAAAACAAAAAAGGTGGAGGAGGTGGAGCTGGGGGCTGCGCAGGGGGTGGGTTGCTCTTCTGAAAGGACTCGCAGCGACAGCCGTGTAACTGTACACGGAATCCCTCGGGGAGGGACTCTACCTCTCAGTCAAGGCTGCTCCAATCAGCCTAATGAAATAGGAGCACAATCTAAACTTTCTCAGGGCAACGATTGGCCGGGCAGCTCCTGTTAGAAAACTCACTGCTTTTGCCTGGGGGAGGGGAAATCAATGGATTCAGTCTTCACTCTCAGGCCACCCAAGATACGGGGTTGAGGGGAAAACGGGGACTTTTCAGCCAAATCTCTTCTAGGAAATGTGCATTCTTTGAGTTATTTCGACTGCAGATCAGGAAGGAGTCAGAGGGAGAAAGAAAGGCTCCTGGAGGCTGCTTCCAAAATGGCAAGCTGAGAAGAAAGAACAGTTCAGTGGCTTGAGTTGAGAACACAGACACACCAGAGGAAGACACACAGTAGGATGGAATGACACAGGACGCACAGGACCATATGGAAAAGAGTCTGACCCCCTGTCCATGACGTGTAACCCTGCCCAAACCATAGCCCCATTCCAAGTAGAGTGAAGGGAGAAGATGGGAAGGCTAGAGCCCCATCAGAGCCCCAGGGGTCAACTGCATCCCTGGACATTCCTGGGACTCTCGTAGATACTGCCCCTGCCGGCCAGGTGCAAGGGCTGGATCACAATCTAGTACACCCCCAGGTCTCAGCCAGAAAGTATGAGTTCCTCCTGGAGGTGTCTATGTGGGCTGCACCACTCCCTCCCTCAGGCAGGTGTACCCAACAAGGTGAAAGGTCGAAGGGATCTGCCTGAGGAGACACATTTGAACTGAGCCCAGCTTTCTAGAGCACAGGCTTAGCAAGCACCTCTGCCCAACTCCCTAGCAAGGCATTCGCCTCCAGGGGCGGACCAGGAGGAACACCAAAGACCACAAGGTTCACAATTTGACCCATCCTCTTATCTGCCCTCTCTGTGAGCCCACTTTGCCTTTGGGAACCAGTGTCTATCCTCTATGACAAGATTCACATTTCACAGGTGTCCCAAAACTGAGGGGGAGGAGGGAATCACATCCCTAATGACCATAAGAATCTACTGCAAAATAGAATATACCCTCATAGGTCAGTAAGACATCTAGGTGACAGCTGGCCACCGGTCAGTCTATCCTGTCCTGCAATGACACATGGGGGAGCTCAAGACATCCTGACATTGCACAACCTCCTTGAGGCTATGAAAAAGGAGGAAGTACATCTTGCTCAGGGAGAGAGACTGGCTGAAATGCCAAGGCCAGGCCCACCCAGCCCTAAATGACCCCAGGGCATCAGTCCTTTTTCGGAGTCTTCACATCCGGCCGCTGGCTCTCACTGGCATGATTTGATATCACTCTTATTTTAACTCCCAGCTGTGGCAAGGAAAGGAGAAACCCCTTTCCATCAGGTGTAAAGCCTGGCAAAGAACAAAACAGCTCTTCCGGCTTGGAGCATGACCAGGAGGAGGCTGGGCTGTGACCCTATACGTCAGGGGCCTGAGCTCAGCCAAGTATCTACAGTCTGTTCAGCCTTGGGTCTTCTCCAGAGAGGAACACTACAGAGGATCTGGCAGCTTCCTGATTCAAAGAACCTGCCTGTTGCATCTGCGAGACTAGGTCTTGGGTACTTAAGGGAGGTAGGATACTCCCATTCCTTAGGAGGCCACAAAACTAGGAGGAGGTTTCCGCAAGAGCCAAAATGTTCGATAGTTTGGAAAAAGGAAGGATGCAGCCCCCCGACCCCTTACATTTGTCATGGACTTTCTGAATTTAAATGTATAGCCAAAAGGAAAAGAGCTACCCACACATTTCAGCGAGGTGTCTCCTCCACCAGAGTCTGGACCTAAAATCCTCTGAGAATTAATTTAAGCTTGGGGCACAGCAGCAGTTCAGAATGATCATTTACATCTCACTCGGCCTGAGGGAAAACCTCCTCCAAACCAAACCTAAAGTGTTTCTCACTTGCAAAGAAGCAAATACCCAGAATACCCCATCCTGCTATTGCCCCTCGCTCATTTCTACCTGCAGTCTCCTCTTTTCTTCAAGCCACCATCTTTCACCTTTTACAGCCCTGATCAAGACACATGCCCATAGGAAAATCAGTTCAATATGATCTTTGGCACAAAGCAAGTTTGAGGATAGCCTGCGCTACACGAGACCCTGTCTCAAAAGCAAACAATAAAGTAAGAAGAAAAAGAAGACCCTCATGGGACTGGTGAGATGGCTCAGTGGTTAAGAGCACTGGCTGCACTTGCAGAGGACCTGGGTTCAATTCTCAGCACCCACATGGCAGCTAACAACCATCAGTAACTCCAGGGGATCTGAGGCCTCTTCTGTCCTCTGTGAACGCTGCATGGCATGGGTACACTTACATCCATGCAGATATACTTAAACACATGAAATAAAAATAAATAAATAGCCAGGCATGGTGACACACATCTTTAATCTCAGCGCTTGGGAGGTAGAAGCAGGCAAATCACTGTGAGTTTGAGGACAGCCTGGTTTACATAGTGAGTTCCAGCTGGGGCTACAGTGAGACCCTGTCTCAAAAAGACAAAAAAAATTTAATAAATAAATAAGCCTCATGCCACAGCCCCTCCAGCTGTTTCTGTTTACTTTAGAACATGGATAGTTGCAACTACCAGAGACTATCACCTGTCAGCTCCTTGAGAAGGCAGCTTTCTTTCAAATTTCCACTACGTTTATTTGTGTGTGACCTTTAGACTGTGTAAAAGGACTTTAAAGTCTTCTTTCAGTATGCTTAGACTGAGATAAGCAGAAGTTACTACCTTTTCCGAATGATGGAAGTAGAACAGGGATACAGAAACATATCCAACCTCACCCATGAATGACAATGACTAATCTGACAAGGCCAGAATGGGAAACTAGGCCTTCTGAAGCCAGCAAAGAGACTGGCAAACTCATAGAAAATGCATCCACTTAGGAAAGCACATCCGTTGCAGATCCAGACTTGTACCAACTCTGGCTTTAGTTGGACGCATCCTGAAATGGCACATAGCTGTTCAGTTCCAACAGTTGTTTTACCCGTAGGCAAAGAGAAACACAGGCTTTGGAAAAGGACAACTTCCCAAGGCAGCTGGTGGAGGGTGTGAGGGCCAAGTATACCCACCAGTCCCTTTCAGACCCTCCTCCTCCCCTCTCCATAGTTCCTCTCTCCCCTGTTTGGCTCTCAAAGATACCTCAGTTCTCTGGGAAACTGACCTCACCTTGGGGGAGCAGACAGGTGGTGGCCAGAATGCTCCAAGCTCCACCCCCACCCCACAACTAGGCCTCCAACTGTAAATGAAAGGGGCTCATATTTCCAAGGACTGTTGTTTATTCCCAGCTGCACAGGCTCTCCTTTCCGACTGACACAAGACACCCAGCACCTGTCTATTACTACAGGAGACCCACAGAATGACATACTCTATTACTCAGCTGAAACTTCCAGCAGAAAACTTAACTAGCAGCTTTGAGGCTAGATTTTTCCTGGGTACACATCCAAGTAAGCATGTGGTGAAAAAAAGCCACCCACCGACCCACTGGTCCAGCCTGACAAGGGCAGGCGCTAACTGAGAACACAGGGGCATCTGATGCCCTTCAGCCGGCTACTGCAGGGTGTACAGTCCCCATGTCAAGGCTGGGACAGTCTCTGTCTCATACGGCATTCGATGAATACAGGAGAAAGCAGTCGGGCCACACCTAAATCGAATTTGTGGCTCACGGTGAAGCTGGAAATGACAGAAAAACGGGAAATGCTGTGATGGCAGTGGGCAGATAGCACCTTGTAGTCTCTATCACTTAATACTTTGTGCAAAGGGCAGTGTGTGGGACTCAGGTTCAATGACAAACATTTACCCAAGGTTAAGCCCAGTTAAGGACTGGAATGCATGACCAAGCCTCATTACAGAGTAGCTTTCTCTGTAGACCTTTAAAGGTAACTGGAGCCTAGTTAGAGGCAGTGGAAGAAAAGAGATTAGCTCTTAAAGGCCTATCCTCATCCTACCAGTGTGAGTCTCTAAGGCCCAGGTTTCCTCTTTAAAATATCCATTTGTCAGGCAGAGTGGCCCATGCCTGTAATCCCAGCACTGGGGAGGCAGAGACAGAAGGATTCCTAGTTCTAGGCAAGCCTAAATTACACGGCAAGACCCTGACTCAAAATCAACTGAATTGATTTTCTAATGCCTCCAAACAAAAATCAGTCTGAAGTGACTGTTCTTGGCCTGAGGCATTTTGATCACTGAACTCAGACACATCCCCAAGACCCACACACTGCTTCCCCACCTTGTACATGGAACTAGAAGTATCGAGATCAAGCACTAGGGTGGACTAAGGGGACAGCAAGGCAGGGAACAAGGTGTAGAGTTAAGGGACAAAGGAGAGAATCACTGGAATCCATCTATCATGTGCTTCTCCGACTACTTTGCTAAGTCTCCTTCCATTTCCTCTTGGAGGAGCTAACTGCTGAGGAAGAATAAAACAGGGGCCAGTGAGATGGTTCAGTGGGGGAAGGTGCTTGCTGTCAAGCCTGATGAGCTGAGTTCTATCCTTGGGACCTACATGGTAGAAGGAGAAAACTGACTCCTGAAAGTTGTCCTCTGACTACCACATGCTCCCTGGGCATGTAAGCATGATTCAATCAATCAATCAGTCAATCAATAAAATGTTTAAAAGAGTCAGAAAGAACTGCTTTGAATGTGTGGGGCTGGAGAAGGAAGATAGAGTTGGAGGCGAATACTGGCCAAACGCTATCTAAATAAGTCATCATCAGCCAACCACCCTAACCAGCTTCTCCTTTTGAGGAAAAAGGAGAAAATGTTTTGAGATCTTGACGAAGATTCCCTTCCCAAGAACAGAGCCTGGGGAATGCTCTCAGCCTTGGGGAATGCACAAAGTTGGCAGAGGCTTGCTTCCACCAGCCTTCACAGAAGCCAGGGTGAGCCTTGACGTCACCTAGGGAGAAGGACAGCCACCAGATAAGCCCTCTGGTTCCATAGCTCTTCAGAGAATGTTTTGCATAACATTTGGCTGCCCTTGTTTGTGACACTGGCATACCAAACCTCAGACAAATGTCATTCCCTCTTGTCTCTAAATCTTACAAGGACAATCTTTGTGAAAACCAGGGCTGGTAGTGACTTCCCGAGGTCACCCCATCCACCTGTGGTTAGTCACCCTATGCTCTAGGTAATCCAGCTGCATTCCCCAGAAGCCACACAGAATAGACTCTACTCGGCACTAAGTACACAGACCCAAGGTCAAGCTAGCTGAGACTCAGGTCCCTTCCTATCACTCACCATCAGATTGAATATTGTCATTTTCCCATCCATACACTCACAAGCCTTTGTAGCACTGGCCTCCCAGTGTGGTTCTGAGCACTAGAACCACAGCAAGCACTTAGGACAGAGCTTGACCTTGGCTCATAGTAAACACTTGATGAGGTTAGCTTTTGTCATATCTGACTACATCTATCATACTCTTGTTTGGAAACAGGACTATGCAGGTTGACTTTCCATTCAGTTTAATTCGACAAATAATTGTTAAGTTAAAGCACTGCATAGGGCCTCACATTGAGTGCTAGGGACACAGCAAGAGGAATGGGATGCAGTCTGCATTGGAGAACACTGTCCAGCAAGTCAGATGAGTTAGGTACAAATGAGATGTGAATGGAAAGACTGATAGATTTTAACAGGTAGTCTAGGCAGGTCATGTGGAGGAAATGGTATTTAAGACTCAAGGCATGGGGCCTGGAGGCTCTTGCCTGTAACTTCAGCACTGAGGAAGCTGAGGAAGGAGAACTTGAGTCATGAGTTCAAGACCAACCTGAGCTACAATGTGAGTTCTAAGCCAGCCTAGACTACACAATGACACTTTATCTTAAAAAAAAAAAAAAAAAAAGACTAAAAAGAGTAAAGTAAATGGAGAAGATTAAGACAGTAATAATTTGAGTAATGAAGGCACCAAGGAGTAGAGAGAGTGTTTTTGAAACTAAGGATTTAGGTCAGAACAGTTGAACAGTTGAACAGATGAACAGGCATCCTAGGAGAGAGATAAAGGAAGCCGGTCCACAGACAGATTGCGGTGAGTGGTGACATTTGGATTTTATTCTTTAGACAAAAGGATGCCATTCAAGTAGGTTTTGTTGTTGATGTATGTTTAGTTATTTATTCAGTTTTTTGTGGAGAGGGTATCATTATTGACCCATCTATATTTGAGAGACTATTAACTCTGGTAACACTATGAAATACATATTAGCAAAGCAAAGGTGTGAAGCATTGGACCAATTAGGAGACTATCACTTGGTCAGTGCTTTTGGCTATTGGCCATATGAACAGCAAATAGTTCAGGTAAAAGATGGGTGAAAATCTGAAACAGGGCAAAGAGATTCGTGGACTGAGATGGGATCTTCACGGACTTCTTCAGAGACACAGAATGGAAAAACACCATGGATGAGCCATGATTTGGAAGTACAGGAAAGAAAGGAAGAAATGTTTATTGCCTAGTTATATTAAATCATGCTTAAAATCCCATTTGATGCTCCCAGCAACCCTGAGAAATTGCTATCAAAAGCCCCATCTAGGTTAGAATATTGAGAAATTTTTTTATGGTGACTTTCCCAAGTTCACAAGACTTGTTAGGGGGAGATGAGCATAAATTTAAATTAGGGTCTCTCTATAACTTGTGCTTTTTCTGCAAGATAGCACTTCATAAAGACTGAGACAATTCCATTTAATTTGATTATTAGCTCATTCATGATCTCTGAGAAAACAATCTTAGTGGAAGAGCAGGAGAGATGGCTCAGAGGTTAAGAGCACTGGCTGCTGTTGCAGAGGACTCAGGTTCAGTTCCCAGCACCTCCATGGTGACTAACAATCATCCTTAACTGCAGTTCTAGGAGATTTGATGCCCTCTTCTGACCTCTGTAGGCATTGCATGATGTGGGTGCACTTACATACATGCAGGTATATGCTCATACATATAAAATTTTAAAAATAAATATTTAAAAGTAAAACAATCTGAGTAGCACAACAAGGGAAGAAATTAGACTGCTGCAGGTTGGAGGAAACATAGGAGGTAAATGCTCAGACTGCAGAATCAGATGTTCTTCCCAGAAATGTAAGAGACGTTTATTTATTTTCTCTTCTCTTCAGCAGTCCTGGCTGGCCTGGAACTGTATATGTAAACCAGGCTGGCCTGGAACTCACAGGGATGCTCCTGCCTCTGCTTCCCAAGCACTAGGATTAAAAGTGTGCATCACCATACCCAGCACAATTTATTCATTTTCAAACAGTTCTTTTTAGTTGTTGGCTAGTTTGTTTCTTTGTTTGAGGCAGAGTCTTGCTATGTAGGTGGTCTTGAAATCCTCCTGCCTTAGCCTCTGGAGTGTGCATTGTGATTATAAGTAAACACCCCCTGACATACACACACACACACAATTCAAATAGCTTTTCATCAGCTACTGTTTGTGAAAAACTCTTGCAGGCTTCTAGGGTCTAGGGTTAGATTGTGAGCAGCTGTGTGTGTGTGTGTATGTGTGTGTGTGTGTGTGTGTGTGTGTGTGTGCATGTGAGAGAGATAGAGACAGAGACAGAGAGGCAGAGAGGAAGGGAATAGGTTTGTGTTTTGCTTCTCCCTCCCCTTTAGCTCATGTGTGTGCTTTATTGTTGAGAGATGTTATGTTTCAGAGGAACAAAATGTAACTGTAAGATTATGCCGTTTAAAATACTGCTTATACCTGCTAAGAAAACTGAAGCTTGGTGCTGAACCTGGTAATCTAGCAAATCAATCAAAAGCATTTAATATTCCCAGACTCTGAGCACACCATAATACTGAGTATGATAAAGAGTTTTTGAAGAGTTTATGTAGAAGTACTTATTCCTTCCTAAAAATATATATTTTTTGAAAGCTTATCAAACAGGACTGGGGCTTCAGTGGTCTCAAATCTGGGAGGAGGGAGGAGGAAACAGAAAACCAGTCCCCAAAGTCCAGTTTTGTAAGAAAATCTACTTGTGTAGAAATGTGAACAAACACAAGGGAGAAAGATCTTGATTCAATGAACTTCGTAGGGGCAGCAATGTGTACTTCAGGTCTGCGGGTGAGCAGAAGAGATTTCTGGGTACAATGGGGGGCTTGCTTCCAGGAGAAGAGCTACAAATGCAGTGAGAGCAGGGCATGTTCTTAGATTCACTAAAAGAACTTTCTGTGGACTGTGATGACTTTCAACTGAGTAAGAGTCAAGGTGGAGAGATGCCTATGGTAGATCTTCCATCACAGGTCTATTCAATGTATACTTATAGTCAAGGTACTGGGAAAGCTTGGAGGCAAGAAGGGCTTTAAATCATTCTCTTATCACAGAATCTCAAGATGGTTGATCAGAGGTTTTAAAGACCTGGTCAATTATCACTTATCACCATTTTTTATTTTGTTTTGCAGATTAGAAAACTGAGACCCAGAGAAATGACGTTCTACTGAAATCACATACCACAAGGCTAAGCTTCACAGATAGGGAGTTTTGCATGCCCTTTGAAGTTAGAGATGTCAAAACTGGAAATTTAACTCATTCAAAGAGAAGGCTCTTAAGTGTTAAGAAGTGATTCATCTTAAGCATTCAAGCAGGCAAACATTTTTAAAAAGAGCATTCTGGCTGTTCCTCTCTCAGCCAGATAACAGTAGCCATTGTTCACAGATAAGAAAGCCAAGATCCAGGGAACTGGCCCTGCTTGAGTGGCATGCTCTAAGCACTTGTAGGACTGAGCAGAATGGTGATAAAGTATTCTCCTGATGCCAAGCAGAAATCATACAAGTAAAACTAGAGACAGTCACCTGACTTGTTCTGGTGGGAGGTAACAGCACATTTTGCCAAGCACAGGGACATTAGTCTTTATACTCTGTCAAGCAAAGAACTCAAAGCTCTTTGTTACAACACAGGAAGATGCTGAAAGCTGGGCTCGGCAGATGATTTTCATCTGTGGCCTCTGTAACCTAGCCCTGCACTCTGTTCCCACTGCACAGAGCCATTTCTCTTTCTGCAGACAATGCCGCTGAAGGGAATATCTGTGAAGAATTCATTCCTGGGCGGTTCTGCATTGGTGTGGACTCTTGCCTGTCAGCTGCTTCTACTTTTCAAGAATGCATCCCCGTCGGCTGCTCTCTGCCCCAGAGCTGTCCCAATGGCTCCCATTATGCCTCCCTTCCCCTTCCTGCAGCCAAGACTCAGAACCACTGTGCTCACACTGGGCCTTAATGCCAGTGATCGCATGGGATTTTAGATACTTTGACATTTTGGTCAGATGAAACCTAAAGGTTCTACCATAGCTCTCTGAACCTCTGAACTGGAAAGGATTGCTTTAAGCAATCCTGGTATATGAAAAATACAGATTTAAGTCAGGTACATTCCCAGAGTTGTGTCTGACTCCAGGGGTTTGAGGCCAGAAAAAAAAATCCTTTATATAAAACTAGATAATGTTTTACAAAAAGAACTGAGTAAACTGTTTCTTTGCATGGATGAATGTTTTCAACAACAACTTGAATAAGGCACACTTTGTGAAGAAGACTACAAGTAACACAGTGTCCATACAGAAATGAACAGTGTCACTGGATACAGTCAGCTTGTGGGTCTGTCTTATGAAAAAGAAAGACCTCACTTCCACCTCCCCTGACGAGTCCTTGAATGTAAGAAGGCACCTTTGGGAGACATAAATTCTGTCTAACAGTTGGACATTTTTAAGAACAATAGAGTCCCATACACGTTAGAATCACAGGCCTATCCTTCTACCGTTTCTCATCAGATTCATGGTAGGAAACTGAGGCAGCAGCAAGACAAATCTTAGACTGAGGTCTCAAAGTTGGAACATGAAACTTCTGTATGTCAAACAACATCTTGGGGTCAAATTCTATTGTAATAACTTCCAGTATTGTTTTTGAAGTAGTATTTTGACTTAAAAATAATTTAAAAACAAATTGCACTGAGGAGACCCTGGCAGTCATTCTGTTCATACACACATACCATGTGCATCTAATTCCCACATAAACCCCACATAGCAAAGAGTTAACCAAACAGGAACACCTCAGGAGACTAATCCCAATATGCAAACATTTGGATGTGTAGACAGATATAATAGGATAGTTAGTTATTTGCTTTTAGAAAGGCTTTTTTTTTCTTTACATGAATAGAATCCCTTCATGTAGGTAAGTTCCTTAATGCATTTCATTTTCTTGCACTTATTTATAGTGTGTGTATGTGCGTGTATATGTGTGTATGTATGTGTGTGGAGGTCAGAGGACAACTTGTGGGAGTTGGTTCTCTTTCTCTACTGTATGTGTTCTAAGGATTGAAATCAGTTCATCATACTTAGCAGAAGGAACCTTTACCTGCTGAACCATCTCACCAGCTCCCCTAATGCATTTTTTAAAAAATTTGTGTATGAGTGCTTTGCCTGCATGTACATAAGTGTACCCATTTGTACAATACCCAGAAGAGGGTTGGATCCCCTGGAATTGGAATTACAGACCGTGTGGCTGCTGGGAACTAAACCCTAGGACTCTTCAGGAGTAGCCAGTGCTCTTAAGTCCTGAGCCATTTCTCCAGCACTTGCCCCCAACCCCCATACATTTTAAATAGTAGTTGATCTATACACAACGTTGCAAGAAAAGCACTACTTAATAAAATTCACCTGTCAGTTATCAACTTACATGCCCTAAGCCTATGAATTTAAAGTAAATGTGTTCATCTAGGACTTGAACCAAATTAAAAGTCTATCGTAGGTTAACATAGGTTAGAAATATTTCAGTGTCTTAAAATTTTATATAGTCACCTGAGGTTTTCAGCCAGGTACCATGTTTTCTTCCGTAAACCTTACAATAATCCGATGAGCTAAATGTCTTCTTTTTAATTTTGGAGATGAGGAAACTGAGGCCTAGAGACATTAAGAGCTTTAGATACCAAGATGGGATTCAAGTCTAAGTACTCTCAATCAAACCAGTGTTTTCTTCCCTCCATTATTAACCTATTCAACTATATACAATCTGTATTTCTAGCTGCCATTCAAAATGGTTCTCCCTGCTATGCATGCGTACGTGCGTGTATATGTGTGTGTGTGTGTTTGTGTGTGTGTGTTTGTGTGTGTATGTGTGTGTGTATGTGTGTGTGTATTTCTATTTTTTTCCTAATTTGGCAAACAAGTTTATATCTTGGAGGCTTGTTGTGTTCTTGTTTAATTCAGTCAGTTTCACTTAGTTTCCTCAATAAAACAGATCACCAAGTTAACACCAATTTCTTAGGGCTGAATTCTAAATTTTTTTTTTAAAGAAACACAATCTCAAATATCTAGCAGAATTCTCTTACCAGAAATACTAGCAAGAAGTATTTTTTAGGCCATGTTCGGATCCTATAAACAGCTTATTTGTCATTAGTGATGTACATGTAGTCCTAGTTGCTAATTGTAACCAAGTGTCTTTAACACTTCTTACCTGTTAAGAAATCTACGTGCAGGTCCAAGGTAGGGCAGTTGGGGGCTGTGTAAATCCTGGTACTTCAAGGCTTCTGCTATTAGAGCTTACAGATACAACACTCCAAGCAGGGACTCCAAATGCACAAAGGAGAAAACTCCAAGCTTCTCCCAGATGAGTCAGCCTAAGACTCCACAAGTAGATTCACTTTAAATGAAGCTTGCTACCTTCTGCTGAACCAGCTTAGCAAACACTAAAAGACCTTGAAACAACTTCTCTGTGTTCTCAAGCCTGCTCTGGTGTCCGGAATGCAGTCAGGAAGAGACTTAAATCTTGCTAGTCAGAGCAAAGTCTCCTTTCTTGAAGCCTTACTCACTTGATCCAGTTCTATGCAGAACCTTAGACCTTGGACTCTGGAACCAGGACATTAGGTTTCATTCCACCATAATAAAATCTCCCCAACTTGACTCTAAGACCAGCTAGTCTGCACTTACCGGTCCTGGGCTTCAGGCAGAGGCTCAGCAGGATGCTGATAACCCAGGCTACTGTCTTGCCTTTTGCTCCCTGTACCCACCTATCTACCCATTCTTACAGAGAAATTCCCCTACTTTCTTCAAGAACTGGACATTTTAAAATCAAAAGAGGCAAAGTCACAGAGGTGTTTGGAGCACAGAGGGAACTGTCTTACTGTGATATTGAGGCCTGATGACCTCTGGGTCACTTCCAGATATAATGTTCTACAGCATTCCACAGATCCCAAGATTCTCTCTCAAGGCCATGCCTGCTCCTGTTTCTACAGTTGTCCTTTGCAATGCCTTTTCTTTTCTGCTTTGAGACCATCCTCTATATCCACTGAAATCAATCATCACTACTATAAAATAATCTCAGGGCAGTCTACTGAAACCTCTTCTCACCTCATCATTATCCATCTTGTAACATGATTATTTATTGTTGTTTTGTGGTGTTGGGGTTCGAACCCATGGCCTCATGCCATAGAAAGCAGAGCTGTGCCTACAGCTCTGTGTGTTACTCAGACAATTTCTGACATGAAGTCCAGATTTCTGATCCATTCATTTCTCAGTCTGTGACTTAGTAGTTCACTGTTCCATTTACATTTATAATCAGCAAATGTTTATGAATGAAAAATGATAGTGAAGTCTGCAGTGGACAGGGAACAAGGTTGGAAGGACTGAAGAGGCGTCCACTGCCATTAGTTCCCTGCCTCACGCTCCTGAGATGGTTCTACCACAAAGCCTTCCTGGAGAGATGAAGAATATCATCTGCCTCAGCCCTACAGCTTCCCCAGGGCAGCTTTGACTGTGGTCACCTTTTCCCTTGGACAGCAGTGTCACGCTTAGCTTCCATCACGCAAGGACTCCTCAGAGGGGTGACCTTAGACTGCTCTTTGCCCAGAACATTCATTCCTCATTAACTAAAAGCTCAAGTTTTTCAAATAAGGGTGTTTGGACTATGGATCTTTCGGGGAGCATTTAAAGAAAGGAATAGGAATGTGCTTGAATCAAATGTTTGTCTCTCAACTCTTAAGGAACTCCCTGAACTGGAGTTCAGTCAGTGCTTTCTCTTATTGGTAAGGGCCTCAGCTTACCATTGCTAAAGGATCAGATTTTGTGCCTCTGTCTCTCAAATGTCTCCATATAGGTAATTCTCCCACCTTCCCCTGAGGAAGTTTGAGAGACCTGGTGCCAGCCAGTCTCCTGAGCACCACTATCCTATCCTCTAGTCCCTGGTGCAAAGGAAACTAGCCAGCACTGATCATTAAGACCCACATTATACCATCATTGAACTCTCCCTAAATGTCTGTTTACATTATTTGAGTTTTCAAGTAGAAAAGTACCTTCAAGGATGCCAGCCTCCACAATTTAGAGTGGGTGCCAGAGCTGCCTTTGTTACCCCATTGGAGTTCATTATTAGTAAACAAGTTCAGTTCTGAAGCACACTTAATATGTATATATTAAGCTAAGCTGAGGCTAGGCATGAAGGCACACATATTTAGTCCCAGCACTCAGGAAGGCAGAGACAGGAGGATCTCTGAGTTTCAGGCCAACCTGGTCTATATAGCAAGTTCAAGGCCAGCCAGGGCTACATAGTGAGACTGTCTCAAAACAAACAAACCAAACCCCAAACTGCTCCACCCTCTATTTCTGTTTCACTGACAGTGCTCCCTCCTGTCTCACTTTACAACTGCAGCCACTGTCAAAGTAACGGGCTTTTCATTTCATTGAAACTAAGCACTTTAAATGGTTTTAGTGTTTGCCCCCAGATTTTGGTAACAGTACTTTTTTAGTAATGTGTTTGTTTTCTAACAAAGAACATGTCTACAAAGATTCCAGAACGAGGGCAGAAAGACATTTTTATTCAAATTAGAATAATACCCAAAGAAGGACATGAAAGGAGAAAGGAGACTGATTGTAGGAAGGAGGTCTAAAGGGAGGGAGGGAGGAAACCAGAGCGTGTAATAGAATATATGCAACGTGAACTCCAGAGGAGGGGATATTTGAGGGGAGAAGGGGAGCAGCAAGGGGACAGGGAGGACAGCGTCAGGAGGACAAACTGAAGCAAACTATAATGATATACACACATGAAAATGTTACAATAAAACCCATTACTGTAGGCTAGGGAGACCGCTCATTGGGTAAAGCACTTCCTGTGCAAGGACGAGGATGTGAGTTTGAATCATTAGAATCCACGTGAAGTCTGGTGCTGTAGCATGGACTTGTAATCCCAGTGCTCCCACAGCAGGAAGGGAGGTGGAGACAGAGAGTCAGTGGGAGCTCATGCGCCAGGTATATGCAGTGCAGCACTCTAGGCTGTTTTCTAACCTTCACATACACACTATGCCATGCAGTTCTGCACTCATACACATGAATGTGCACATAAAAACCACATGCATATGTATGTATCACACATGCACCCAAAGCTTTGAAAAATAAACCTAGTACTTTTCTTTTACTTTTTTTCTTTTTTTGAGATAGGGTCTCACTATATAGACCAGGCTGGCCTCACAGAGATCTGCCTGCCTCCCTCTGCCTCTCAAGTGCTCGGACTAAAGGCATGCACCATGATGCTCAGCTTCAGATCCATTACATTATATGCTTACACAATAAAAACAAGGACAAAAACAGTTGTGCAAGATTAGGTAACATTTACTGCATACTTACTATGAACAAAGCACATCTTAGTCACCCTAAAATCAGTGCAGGGCCATCAATAGTGGTCATTTCCACTTTCACATGACAAAAATATGAGGCTTGGAAAGATCATCTAAAGGCACACAACAGTCAGCAGCTGGGCTGAGGTTCATTCCAGATAATCTGTCCCAGAGTTTAGGCTCCCCTCGCTCAGCTGGCCTTCTCCTGCTTGGAGCCATCTTGGTCTTTAATGTCAGCTTCTCCTACTAAGATGTGAAACATCATTGTTCACTTACAATGGGAGCACATTTTGACATTCAATTTCTATCATCATCATATTTAGTAGGAGTTAAAGGATGACATTTTGGCTTCTTAGTCAAGCAGCAATGCTTTCTGTATGCATATACACCACAATTAACTGCACTTGCCTATGTAAAATATCAGAGGAAATTTTAAATTCCATTGCATTACCTGTTTGATATAAATATAAATATGGTACATGTCAACATATCCCCAGACACCTGGATTTCCAAGGCCGGTGGGCACAAGTGCAAATTCTTGACATTTATAGGCACTTTCCAAGTTAAGAAGTTCATAATATTCATTTATTTCCTCACTGACAAGAGGCTGAGTGAGTAATCATGAAGCACAGAGATTCTGGAATTAGAATGTTTGAGTTCAAATCCTGGATCCAGTACTTATGAGTAAGTTAACGGATGGTTCAGTTAACCCATGTGAAAGACACATTAATAATAAAAGTGCCTGTGCCTAGGGCTCATTGTGAGAGTGCATAAGATAATATACACAAAGCACTTATCTCAGTCCCTACCACATAGTCAGTGTTAGGAAAGCATTGAATGCACTGATGGCTCATATTAATTCCTGGGATGTGTATTCAAACATTGCACATTTACCTCTAGAGCAACATGGTATGTCTGTCTACAAGGAGGCTTAATCCACAGACCATAGAGACCCATTAAAAATCCACCTTTCCCCCACATAATGCCATGTATGCTGCTTATATGCAATCTAATGATCATTTTAGTAGCTTTTCACACACACACACACACACACACATTGATAAAGACTTTGTCTAGGTTAATAGCTTCAAAGATAGGCTGACTTAAGGTCCACAGAAAAAGGAGGCGGTAGCAAAAGGCAGTAACTTGTAGAATTATGATCATCATTGTCATCATTATTGTTAGCATCACCAGCTTGAACAGAGCTCTTGGGCTTGTCAGCATCTAAGATTCCAATACTTGCCTGTTCTAAAGGAACTAGAGAAGAATGTTCGACTGATCCCTTACAATGGGAGTGCTTTTGGCTTTCAATTATCGTCTCCATCACATTCACTGGGAGTTAAAAGATGGCATTCTCTTCTTCTATTCAAGTGGGTGATCTTTCTGTGCCTTTCATTACTAGAGAAGCAATTGGTAAAGCTAATGCAATGCACTGTAACTAATGTCCTGGAAATGCCCACAGCACAGCAAACCTAATCCACTTTGAAAGTCACTGTATTCGGCATGCTAGTTTCATAGTAAGCTATGTGTTAGAGTAAAACCAGCTCTAGGGGAAAGACTCTTCGAACCAGAGCTAAACCACTTCTATTTATTTCTAAGACTTAAAAGAACATGATGCAACGGAATAAACAAACCTCAATATTAAGATGCCACCTTGGCTAAGCACAGTTATAGCAGAAGGGTGGGTTTTACACAAAGGCTAAGGATGCATGCTTAATATCTTGATCTCCCAAGATGCATATGGGGCAACAGAGTAACAGTGACTATTTTAGCCGGACATACTAAAAGCACGCCTCAAAGGCACTGTTTTGCCAACGAAACACAACAACAAAAATTAGTCAATTAAGCAGTGACTCACAGGAAAGCCATTAATAAGTCATTTATATGCATTTATGTGCTGTTTTGAAACTTGTAGCTCTAAAGGTTTTTATATGCTGCATTTTCTTAACTTGTTTTTTGATATATTTGAATTCTTTAGTTCAAATGGAGAACAGTGGGGTTTTTTGTTTTGTTTTGCTTTTCTTCATTATGATACATGCATTAGCAAACTCTTCCTCTGCACCTGCTGAGTATCCTTTTTTTTTTTTTTTTGGAAAAAAAAAAAGGTGTATGAGTGTTTACTTGTATATATGTAAGTCCACCTGAGCACACAATGCCCACAGAGCCAGAAGAGGGTGTTGGATCCCCTGGAACTGGCACTACAGATTGTTGTTAGCCACCATGTAGGTGTTGGGAACCAAATCTGGGTCCTCTGTGAGAACAGCCAGGGCTCTTGATCGAGCCATCTCTCCAGCCCCTGCTGAATATTTCTTAATCTTTCCCAGTATCTAGGCCAAATCCCTGTTCATTTGTTAGCTTGCAGAACACCTTGCTTTATTATTATTGATTGATTGATTGATTGACTTTGCTTTTTGGTTTCTCACAGCTGCATCACAGACACTTGGAGAAACTGCCCGAGGTTGCCACTCTTCCTGCATGGTCAAGGTGTGTTTCTTCTGAATCTGCCATAGGCAGTTTCACGGCCCCCCTTCTTTCACCCTGGAAATCAGAGGGGATGCTTCCATGTGTGAAGATTTGCCTTGTTCTTCTTACTGCCATGCTTGAAGATACGCTGGGGTGAAAGTCTCTTTCTCTCACTCCTTTCCTCCCCCCCTACATGCATGCATATTTTTTGGTGCCGGAAACTGAATGCAGGGCC
This sequence comes from Eospalax fontanierii, assembly GCA_035773235.1. NCBI lineage: Eukaryota > Metazoa > Chordata > Mammalia > Rodentia > Spalacidae > Eospalax > Eospalax fontanierii. Next base: position 26,730,871 of record CM069539.1, on the reverse strand, counting down.
TTGGATATGCTACACAAATGCTTGAGCTATCACTGATCCTCCAGCCCATCAAAATTCTTTTTACATCCATGACGAAATACATGATTTAGAAGAGTGTCTGATGGGTTCTGTGGTTAAGAGCACTGGCTGCTCTTGTAGCAACCTGAATTGGCTAACAACCATCTGTAGCTCCAATTTGAGAAAATCCTATGCCCCTTTTCTGGCCTCCTTGGGCATGTACACAAATAGTGCACTTAAACACATGCAAGCAAAGCACTCATACACATAAAATAAAAATATGTTATAAAAGGAAGAAAGAAAGAGTGTTTGCGAACCTAAAGACATTGACTCACTCCTAATTGGCTCTATAGGACACTGATAATACCCAGAACTTCATCCAAGATTAAATAGAGGGTACCTTGGCTATGCACTGAGAAGACACAAACTCATCCATGCAACCCGAGCAAGCCTCAGGAACTACAAATAAATGAGGTGGATATCATGGTCATGGGCAGATTTGACTGGCTCTTCGTACTGCCGCCATCTGAGGTGTGCTGGGGTGGGAGAAGGCAGTAATCCAGGGACGAACACCATCAGGCGCTTCGCATTCAAATCGACTTTAAGACTAGAGCAGTCTGGACGTGAACTTGCTGTGATCCTCCTACCTCAGCACCCCTCGTGCCGGAATTACCAGCAGGGGCACCACACCCAGCTGGTATGGCTTTTGGAGACAGTGGCTCCCTAAGTAGCCCAGACTGGCCTGGAGCTCATGACGCTCCTGCCTCATTGCTGAATGGGTTTTAATAATGGAATGCCTTTGGGAGAGGTATGAACATGGGAGAAGTGTCTCACCAGAGGGCAAACGGGTCTCCCCTGCTTTGCACCGTAGTCTTTGTCCCTCTCCCAGCCTAGCATGGTCGCTCCTCACTTTCATCTTCGTTCATTTCTCTTCTGCTCAGTAAGGTAGTCTCTCTCTTTCTTTCTCTCTCTCTCTCTCTCTCTCTCTCTCTCTCTCTCTCCCTCATCTCTCTCTCTCTCCTCTCCACTCCTTTTTCCTTGTCCTCAAATCTTCTGTCCCCTGAGTCCCCAGGGTCTGGTCAAGGACCTCATAACCTCATAGCCATAACCGTACTACCATCTGCAGGAGCTGGTTAGAATCATACAAGTCTGGGGAGGTCCCAGAAGGAAGGGTCACAGGGAGGTGGGGGTGGTGGGGGCCAACCTTTTCTGAATTTTATGACAAGAATTCTGCTTGGCTAATTGGAATTCAGGAGAGAAAGTCACAGACTTATGATTGGTCACTGCAAGAGTGTATGGAGGACACGTGCCACCTTTGGGAAGAGAATATCAGAAATGTCTCAAAGCCTCTTGCTTTAGGCTGCTTGATATATTTGTTTGTTTGCTTGCTTTGTGGTGCTGGGGATTGGACCCAGGGCCTTGCACATGCTGTATCACTTGCACACTTGCACAGCACTGTATCACTGAACTTCACTCTGTTTGTTTTGTTGAATGATGTTTTCAGATACCTGAAAGGCCTAGGAAGGCCTAGCCTTCCTTCTCTCAGGTATGGGATCAAAATACCAGGAAACCATGCTCGCTGTATGCAAATGTCCCAGCATGCCAAGCAGACCTGTGTCCACTATCTGCCAGCAGGTAAGTAGTCCGTGTTCTGGTAGCTAGACACCAAGTGGTCCAAACAATGAGCTCCTTTTAAAAAATAAATAAACAAGTGACAGCTGTGATCTCATTCTTAGAAACCCTCGCCTGTGTGTAGGGCAGGCAACACAGATAAACCCAGAAGTGCCCCTGCTGAGAAATGCAAGAACCAGGAGGGAGAATGGGCACTTCAGAATCTGATGTGAGGCCCAGTCACAGTTACTGAAGTTAAAATACGCATCTATCTATTCATCCATCCACTCATCTACCCCCCATTCACCCCTTCAGAAGTGAAATAGTGCTAGATATCTTAACGATGGAATCTTTATATCACTCAGTATGGGATGTGGGATAGGTGTGATATCAGTTTACAGCCAAGAAAACACAATCAAAGAAGTCATGTAACTTGTATTTGTCCCACAGTGAGAGGCAGGTAGGATACCCAGTCAGGTATGCCCTTCCAAAATTACCGTAATTATCCAAAGTCCTTGACCGGAAGTTTTCTAGTAAAACGATGATGGCATTGGGAACCCAGTTCTTCTTAAGTCCAGTCCAAGCTAAGTAATAAAATTTCTTTTTCTTATGGTTCTTTATTGGGGGGTCCCAGCACTCAGGACCAGCCCTAGGGGGACCAAAGGAGCTTTGCCGTAGGGTAGGGAGTGAGTAGGCACAGAGTCAAGACACCGACTCTGGGAGTTGAGTAGAAAGCCAGCAGTGGTGGTCTGCTGCAAACATTTATTCAGGAAACAGCAGAGTATCTTATAGGTCTTGTTAGCCAGTAGCCTTATGGGGTGGGGTCCTGACTACAGCCAGTCACAGTTTGTTTCCAGGTGCTGGGCAGAAACTGGCTTCACAACCAACCGGTATGGAGCACCACACCCACGAGAGCTATTCCTCCATCCTCCTGGCAGGTGGCCTAGCTAGGCCCACCCTGCATTATGCCCAACAGTTCTTGGTAAAGACAAACATCATCAACACAGCCTATGGGTAAACATCAATAAAGTCAAAGGAAGACAAGCCTCAAAGCTGAGTTAGGAAGACACAAAAACCTAAAACCTGATGGGCTGGGTTAGCAGTAGTGTTGGACAGATATCCTGCATGAACTCTGCTTAGTCCAGAGCAGAGGTCATGAGAGACACTGTACCTGAATCAGTCCTATGTGTCCTGAAGGGCCGCACTCATTCTCAGGTGCCCATAGCTCTCAGTCTCACCAAACACAATCTGCATTACAATGACACCTCCTGGGCTTGGGGAATGCAAGAAAGTCTCCAAATTTGTCTTCATCTCATTCTGCTTTTCTCTTAGAAAGTAGTGTGATATAACATGACATTCTTTAACACACTCAACTACTCAAGCTTTTGTGGAAAAATAAAACAGAACTCTGTCTCTTGGTAGCTCCAGCTGGCCTAGAACTCCGTGTAGCAGGCTGTGGTCAGTCCTACGGAGATCCACTTGCCTCTGCCTCCTGAGTGCTAAGAATAAAGATGTGCAACCCAATGGCTAATTGCCTCCTCCTCTTCCTCCTCCTCCTCCTCCTCCTCCTCCTCCTCCTCCTCATCCTCCTCATCCTTCTCCTCGTCCCCCTCCTCCTCCTTCTTTCTTCTTCATAGTGAAAAATAATATTGGGAATTGATCAGCTGAATTCAATGGAAAAGCTACTAATTTTGTTGTCAATATCCAAAGCATCATAGTCAGGAGTCAGTAGGACATCTGTTTTGGGGGCCTGACTAGGTCATTGACCTTGGCCCACAGTGTCCTAGAGCTTCTTCACAGTCTTTTTTGTTGGCCTTGGCCTTCACAGTGAACACAAATGCACTATGGTCTTCTATCTTCTACATGACAGGCATGGTCAGAGGATACAGTGATGGCAGAGCAGTCAAGTTTGTTTCTCCAGAAGCACTCTTCCAAGTTCATCTGGGCTTCTCCTGAAGTCCCAGTGCCTTATTAGGTCACCAGAAGAGAGTGACATGTGGAATTTTTTTAGTATACTTGTGGCTGCCTTTCAGCACAGCTCTCTTAGCCATCAAAATTTTGTCCTTGGCCTCAGTACCACCTTGTTGAGAAAACCAATACTGGTATTAACATGGCCTAGACTTCAGTCTACAAAGTGTAAAGGGATGACAGGTAGATCATACAAACAAGGAACTAGCTGTGAAGACACATACACACACACACACAAAAGTGTCAGCAAAATTCCAATTGGTTTCTGCACGGGTGTAACGCCCTGTATTATCATTTCTTTCCATTTTACTAACTGTTTTATGGGGTCTTCATATTAGAGAGACACTGGGAAAAGGTAGGTCAGAATGGCTGACCTGTTCCTCCAAGCTGATCCAGTAGAATAGGGACTCCTAGCTTAGGAGTGCCCAGAGGTTACAACATCAGCCCCATGATGCTGTTCCAGAGTTTAACTATGACACCAAAGGCAACAAAAGGCCACCTTCCTGAATTTTAGCCACAGAGTTCTATGTTGTCTCCCTTGAGATTGTCACGATTCTGATCCTACCTCCAGGAGCTACCACTTCATTAAAACACCTTCATCTCCCAGGATTCAGAACCACACAGAGTCACCATGTAGGGAGCAACAAGCCCTTAGCCTGTTGCAAATGAAGAACCCAGACTCTGAGCCTCCAGAAAGCAGAAGCTTTGCCCTGTAGAGGGCTCTGTTCAAACCTTGGTGTGCCAGTGTCCCTTCACACTCAACGAATAAAAGAATGCACTTGCATGTCTAACTTTGGAAGGTGAGAAAGACAAAGTCCTGACAATCTGGTTACTTCATTGTTATTCGGGGAGCTCTGGTCTAGCCCAACATGTGTAGAAGAGGTCATTGAGCCAGCCTCGTTGATAACTGCCTAGCTATGACCCTGACAGAGACAGCCAGTAGCCTGGTCAGGTAGAAAGTAGACTTTGACTGCCCTCTGCTGGCTAGGATGACCCCAGATGCCACTGTACCCACTGTGTACCTAAGGTTAGCTCAGGGTTCAGCCTGAACACCCTGAAGCAAGTGCACATGCAAGTTTCATGGGTCATCTCCTTTTCAAAACAAGACTTCTGGGTCTGTGGGCCAAAAAAAAATGCCACCTTATTTCTAAAGTCCTGGGAAGACACTTGCTTCTTACTCCTTTCTTGAATATGTCAAGAAGCTAACATTGAACCTGTTAAAGTGAATGTGAATAGCTTTCAGTGTACTGTCTGTGCTGTCAAGAGCTACTGGGGGAAGAAGGACTATTCAGAGAAAATAATCATTTCCAGTCTGCAGTGTCCAGATTTCTAATGATTTGGGGATTTTTTCTGAGCACAAAGGAGCCCTTGAAATCTTGTACTGACAGACTTCCATGAAGGTGTTCCTGCGCGGAAAGGGAAACTGAGGACCCAAACCAGTGGTGGAAGAAAGGATAACTGTCTTATTGTGTCTCCAGAATGTTTCTTGATTTGTTTTATTTTAGGAGAGAGAGAAAGAGGGAGAGAGAGAGAGAGAGAGAGAGAGAGAGAGAGAAAGCTCCAAGGTAAATACTAATGAAGAGTGGGAGGTTTGTGTTTTATTTCAAAGTTGATGCCCCAGGACCAGCATCTGCCACAGCAGTGCATACTTGGTGCATTCACGGATGGACCGATTAATGCATGAGTGAAGTGAATGATGTTAAAGAGAAACACGTATTTCCTGAAGGACTTTCAGTGGACAGTACAATCTGCCCTACGATACATGGTCAGTCTTTATTCAGAGGGAATGTCATCTCTCCCACTGAAAACCCTTTGAGAAAAGTTGAATTCTCACTCATTTTAAACATTGTACAACTGGGGGAGAGGGGAGAGCTAAAAGGAGCTTCCTAAGCCACTATTCTGATCTCATAGGATTCCATCCACTCACTTCACAGAGGAGGAAAATGAGGCTCGGTGAGGCTTAAACAACACATCATAACACACAGTGACTTAGCAGAGCCTTTAGGAAGTCAAGTCTTTATTCTTAGACCTTGCTGTTGTTTGAGATAGGATCTCTCTGTAGTCCCTGCTGGCTGAGAACTTGCTATGTAGACCAGGTTGGCCTCCATCTCATAGAGATCCACCTGCCTCCACCTCTGGAGTGCTGGGATTAAAGGTGTGTGCCACAACACACCTGGCTAAGATTTAGTTTTTTTAATTACTTACATGTGTGTGTATTCATGCACGTACTACAGTGTAGATGCAAAGGTCAGATGGAACTCACATCAGGTTTGATGACAAGCACTTTTACCCAATGAACCATCTCACTAGCTGTACTCCTGAGACCTTCTACAGAGCAGTGCTATTCTGAGTTTTTGGCTGTGACCCACAGTACGAACCACAATGTGACCCAGGATACATACATACATATCCCAAGGCAGCACACACACAACAACAAAAAGAACTCAGTGAAACACTTTCCCCATGAAATCTACCTCGTTGTGTATTATGTACTATTTCATTTATATAATATTCTGGTCACAATTTACTAAACCGCTTTTGCAATTGGGAATTAAAATCATTATACTATAGCAACCTGCTACAAAAGTCTATATTTGTACAAAGCTGGTCTTCCAGACTCTCCTGCTGATGGAGAAGGACAAGGGTGATCAGCCTTGGGAGCGCTCAGCCCAAAGATCTTGCTTTTCTGACTTGGTACAAAGCGGTGTCTACTGCTGTGAAGTTTCACCTCACTCCCAGGAATCCTGTCCAAGCAACTGTTCTTCCCCCATCAATGGTAATCACAATGGTATGTTGCAAGCACAGGTCAGTATGCTCCCGTCCTTGAGGCTCTGAAGAAGTTAGTTGGGCTTTGCAAGTCTACGTAAATAGCATGTTGTTCTTATCTCCCACTGGCCTTTCTCTCTGATCAAAAGCCTGTGGGGAGTTGCTCAGGGAGAGCTGGAGGAAAAGCAGAGAAGGAACAGGAAGACAAAGAAGTGGGTCTGAGGTCATCAGCTAAGTGAGTGAGCATGAACTGATGGACTGTTGGACAGTCTAAGGGGTCAGATTCTCTCTCTCTCTTTCATACACACACACACACACACACACAGTTAAGATGCTGGAAAGTAGTTTCTTGGCCAGCTCCATTCTAGCTGACAGACCCAGGATTTCTATTCAGACTTCCTACTCTCCTGCTGAGAATCAGCAAGACAGGCCTTGGCAGGCGGGTACATTGTGGTGGCCAGCACTGAACAACACAGCACCCTGGGTATATCCCCCTTTCTCCTTGACACTAGGCAGAGCGGCCAACATCGACAGCTCACAGCCCTGGGGCAGCACAAGGAGTCTAGCCTGGCAGCAAGGCGGAGCGGTGGAGATCTGGAAGCTGAGCAATCCTCCAGATATTTTCTGCTCCTTTCAGATTTTTTTCAGTTTTTGAGACTATGGTTCCAAATCGAGGGTTCTGTTTCTGAGAGAAAGCAGGAGACGGGAAAGCACCCCGTCAACTCTAGCTCTACCACTGATGTGCCCTGTGATTTGGGGAGTAGCTAATTAACCTCTCTGGTTCTCAGTGCTCTGTAATGTTGGGTCAGTTAATTAACCTCTCTGGCTCTCAGTGCTGTGTGATCATGGGTCAGTTACTTAACTTCTTCAGCTCTCATTTACTTCACTTTAAAATGGGAGCCTGGATTTTAAAAATAACAGCTGACTTAGGTATTGGTAGGAAGACTGAAAGTTTGAGGCCAGCCTGGGCTACATAGCAAGACCATCACAAAACAAAACAAAACAAAAAAGTAAACATAATCAATTAACTGGTCAGCTTCATAGTTCTTTGAATTGTTTATTAGGGAACTAATTTATTTTCTTGAAAACTGTCAAAGAAAGTAAGTAAGGGATGCATTTATTCTTGCTTTCCTGTATTGACTGCGACACTGGGCAATCAAATAATTATTAAGGGAAAGCATCTCCTTTAAAAGGCGTTCTAACAGAGAAATGATGGAACATCATTATTTTGCAGCATTCAGTGGGCTGACAAGTCTAGACACTGAGTACCAAGGACCACTCACATCACAAAACACAGAGACAAGCAGACACAGTGTGCTTCCTGATGAGACAACACACCACCTCCCACAACCCTGCCAGGAAGATCGAACCTCTACAGCCAGCAGCTCATTTGTAGGAGATAAAGAGGGCAGAGAGCATGACGAACTGAGCTCTGGGGGCACAATCTGATGCATCCACACTGTGAGAGGCTCCAGGGCAGGTGACCTGAGGTCTGAGAAACATGGAGAGCAGCATAGGAGGCTGGTGAGACATGCTGATTCTCTGTTCAACGGGAAACACTACACAACTTTGGGGAGCCACAGTAGGTGATGAGGAAAAACAAAGAAATCATTACTTGGTAAAGAGAGTCTTCTCTTTTGTGGAGGGTGGAGGCCAGGATTGGTTCAGGATACAGAGGGCTTCTGACACAAATAGGAACTCTTGTGTGTCATATCCTGTTTCATTTTACAATAAGAAGTCTTTAAAAAGTGACCAAGGAGGCCTGGGAAGGTAATTCAGTGGTACAGCATTTGCTTAGCAGGTGTGAGGCTATGGGATTGATCCCTAAAACACAAACACACATATGTGCATACACACACACACACACACACACACACACACACATTGAATACCTTAAATGCATACTATAAAAGTGGCAAAGTAAAAAGCATCTTAAATTCTTCAAAGAACTAGAATTCTGGGATGTTGAATTTCTAAATCTGGAAAGCTCCAGGCATTATAACTGTGAGATTAATAATGAGACAGACAGGGGTGGGGAGAATAGAAAAGTTCAGGTTGTTCTTGGGGACGGGGCAGGTAGACAAGGCCTTGAGTCCTCACTCTGTACCTCCTTGCTGTGACATCGGGAGATCCAGCTATTCTAATTCCATTTCTCTCATCTACTAAGCAGAGGTAACACACTCCTGGCCTTGCTATTATGATAACTAAATGAGATAACTCAGAGTTTCTAGCACAGACTTGCTCTGGTGACAGAGCAGGCCAGGTATATACATGGTTATAATTACTGCTGTGGTTACCTTTGCTATTATTATTTAGTTGATTATCTGGATACCCTATACATCCAAGGAAAAGAGAGTCCACTACTTTCCTCCAGGAATTTCTAAATTGTTATGATATATTGTGTCTTAGCAAAGAAAAAAAAGCAAGCCCTACTTTTGATAGAGGAGCCATTCCTTACCTGAAAATCAATATCACCTTTACAGAAAATGTCCCAGAATCCGTTTGATTTCATTAAGCTAAACTTTATTTATTAAGGGCCTCCACTATTCAATGGTGCATGCAACAGTCACTGGGATTCCCGCTAAATGAATATGATATAATCCTATTTTCAAGAGATTATAAATTTGTAAGGAGGATTGTACAGTCTGACTATTTTCCCTCTGTAACTCATGTGGAAAGTTAATAGCCATTTTAACAGTAGTAGGGGATGGAACTTTAAGCAGTGATTAGGCTTAGGCTCCGCCCCTGGAAGTGACTTTGGCACCAGTTCAAAGGGAAAGTTCAGCCAGCTCTCAACCCTCCTTTCTGGTGCTTCCACTCACCTGCCATTCAGGAGCCAAGCTCTTCCTCTCTAGAGGATGCAATGCTCATGGAACCATCTTTTTAATAAAATTGTTTTTAAAAATAGATTTTACTGTAAGTCTGAATTGTCAGTGATATATATATATATATATATATACATATATATAATTTCTGAGATTAGAGTTGTAGTTAAATTCACTTTGGTCTTATTTATTTATTTATTTATTTATGTGAGAGTCGTGAACACATACAGAGGTCAGAGGAACACATACAGAGGTCAGAGAAACACCTGTGGGAATGGTTCTCCACCATGTGGGATCCAGTGATCACACCCCAGTTATCAGGCTTGGCAGCAAAGTGCCTTTACCCACTGAGTCATCTCACTAGCTCATTTTGAATTACGATGTTCCAAGTGGCTAGTCACTCTGTACTTGGGAAGTTTTATTGCCCAAAGGTAATAATCCCTGTTTAATAGCTTGTGACAATTACATCATAACACTTTATTTTAGCTTCTAACCTATCTGCTTTTATTAGACTATGGTAGGGCTCTTTCAGAGACAGGACTTTACTTTGAAGAACACAAAAATACCAAATTCTTTGCTATGGCAATGTGGCTCAGTGGTTAGAGCACTTGACCAGAAAATGTGAGGCTCTGGGTTTGAGCCTTAGCAACCCAAGTTCCTAAGTGAATAGTGAACACTGTTAACATTTAGGTGGTTACATCAATTTGCCACTACTTAATAGCAATCTCCAAATACAAACTGTCTAGTTTTAAAATTCTCAAACTTAAGTCAGAAAATATGCCAAGGCACTGCTTTAGCTTGTACTGAATCATGTTTACCAATTGGAGCTCTGAAGCATTTTATTATAAAATATTAATACTCATATACATAAACTAATGTAGACTTAAAAATTCATTGTGCATTTTCTTCCATTTTTATCTTGACCTTCTAGCCACTCTTTAGCTTCATTGAGTTTGGATGTTGCATAAGGACATCCTCCTTTGTCTGAGTGATTTAAGAGCACAGCTCGTTGATAAGCAGCTCTTATTTTCCACTATGGCAGAGGGGCTTACACTTAACATTAATGCCCTTCCATTGTGGGTTCAAACCAACCTCTGTATTAACTGCCATTGGAGGTAGGGATTTTGGTAGACTTTGAGAAACTTGTTTTATTTGAGCTTCTACGTGCTTCATGGCTGTAAAACATTATGGCCATGGTTCAAGTTTGGCTCCTGCCTCCACCAGAAGCACAGTCAGTCAAGAGGCCACAGCCACCAATTATATGCCTTTACTAGGAAACAACACAGCCACACAGCACCATCTTACAAATAAAGATCAGGCCCTATTTGGCACAAAACCTGTGAGCGTCTTGATCTTGAACTTCTTAGTCTCCAGAACTATAAGAAATAAATTTCCATTTGTTGTGTGGTTACTTCCTCTGAATTGAAATATTCCTTCCTGGAGGGATCAGAGAGGCTCTTAAGATTCAGGAAACTAAGGAAACCCATGAGGCTTAGGAAGCTCGAAAATTTACAAGACTGCCCCCCTCCAAGGTTATAAAAGCAATAATTTTTCTGGGTCGAGAAGTTTGTTTGGTGGTGCGGTCTGTAGGTTGTCAGAGAGCTCCAGGGATGCAACTTTTGTGAGCTGTCACTTGTGCTAGGGTGGGACTTTGGGTGACACAGCTGTACCACTCACCCATGATCTAAGTAAGTTACGCCAATAAACTCACTGGTTCACGTGGATGCGATTGTTTCTTTGCTTTATTATTGGTGTCTTATCTGGGATGAATAGATGTTTGTTCATGTCTCTCTGGGGAAAGTCATGAAACACTGTTGTTTATAAATTATCCATTCTCTGGGGGGCAAGACAGATACACAAATAGCTACAAAAACAAGTTCCTGCCCCATTCATGGATCCACTGAAAATGGCCATAGCACACAGAAAATATTTAAGAATTATATGAGGAAAAAAAGAATGAAAAAGAAGAATGGGGAGAAAGCAGAGAGGTGGGGAGATGGCGCATCACAGCGCTCTGGGGTGAGGCTTCAGGGGCAGCTATGAGGAATAGGGTGGCAAGCTCAGGCTATGGAACTGAGACACTGTTCCCTCTGTTGACAACAGCATATGCAGAGGCAAGAACAGGTTAGAACCAGCCACGTTCAGGTACCACAAAATAGCATCATCACATCAAACTGACCTAAGACAGAAAATAATAAAAAAGAAAGTGGTTGTCAGTGTTTAAAACAGGACTGGATAGAAAAATGTCCAAATTCCTAATTGGTAGCCAAAAGAAGGCCATAATTCTTGGTTTCCTTGAAACAGTATTAATTTACATCTCTGATTTATGCATAATTGCTAACAGTAATGCATTTCATTCTCAGCATTGTGCTTGTTTGTAAAACAAATTATGTGATCATCTTAACAAGAAACCTTTAAACTCTTCAGAAGGGCAGGAAAGTAAGACAAGGATGAACTCAAAAGAGTTGTACATTCCTAAGAGTCCCCAGGGAGTTATATGAGATTTGTGCTAGAGAAGGAAGGGAACAGAGATAGGAAGATTATTCAGAGGTTACACAGGTCTACCCTACACAAAGGCAGAAAGCCTCTTTGCTGCAGTCAGTACTCAACCAATATGGTAGGCAAGCGGGAGCGACAGTCCAGGTGGCCCCCACCTCCTGGTGTTCAGACCGTGTAGTCCCTGCCCACAACAAACAGGAATGACCTCTGTGACCAACAAGATGTTACAGAAATAGGATGGTGTGACTTCTAAGTTAGCTTTTAATCCTCTCTCTCTCTCTCTGGAAAATTCAGCTGTCATGTTATTAGGACTCTCAGCCTATGGAACTGGATCTTCTGACCCCAGTCAGTGACTCAGATGACAGCAAAAGCTGAAGCTCAGTAACGCAAGATCCCAAGCTCAGCCCCCCTCCTGCCACAGTTCTCCTGAATTTCCAACCCACTGACTCTGTAGGGCCTAAAACATATTTATGCATTGTGGGTGGGGGGTATATGCATATGTGCCCTTATGTGTGTGAGTGTTGTGTGAGGGTGTCTGTGTGTGTGTGAGTGCATCTGAGTGTCTGTCTGTGTGTGTCTGTGTGTCTGAGTGTCTGTGTGTATGTGTGTGTCCGAGTGTCTGTGTGTGTGTGTAAGTTTATGAGTGTCTCTGTGTGTGAGTGTGTCTCTGTGTGTGTCTGTGTGTGTCTGTATGAGTGTCTGTGTGTATATCTGTGTGTGAGTGTCTGTGTCTCTGTGTGTGTGAGTGTGTCTGTGTGTGTGAGTCTGTGTGTGTCTGTATGTGTGTCTATGTGTGAGTGTCTGTGTGTGTGTGTCTGTGTGTGTGAGTGTGTAAGTGTATGAGTGTCTCTGTGCGTGTCTGTGTGTGTGTGAGTGTGTCTGTATGTGAGTGTCTGTGTGTATGTCTGTGTGTGAGTGTCTGTGTCTGTGTGTGTGTGTGAGTGTCTGTGTGTGAGTCTGTGTGTGTCTGTATGTGTGTCTATGTGTGAGTGTCTGTGTGTGTGTGTGCATGTGCATACTCCTCATGAGGTGTGTGTGGAGGCAGAGTTTGATGTTGGCATGTCCTCCTCTATTGCTTTTCACTTTAATTTCTTAAATTTCGTGTGTATGAGGGTTTTGCCTGCATGTATGTAAGTGCTCCTGCGCATGCAATGCCCACAGAAGTCAGAAGAGGACGTCAGATTTCCTGGAACAAAAATTAAGAATGGGTGTGAGCCACGCCACCACGTGGGTGCTGAGAACTGAACTCAGGTCCTCTGCAAGAGCAGCCAGTGCTATTAGCAACTGAGTCCTCTCTGAGCCCCTCCACTTCAGTTTTTGAGACATAGTTTCTCACTGAATGTGGCATTCGAAGTTTAAGCGAGACTGGCTAGTCAATGATACCCCAGGATCCTCCTGTCCCCACCTTACAGGTGCATACCACCACATCTGACTTTTATGTGGTGTATGGATGCTTTACATTCTAGGGTCTGGTAGGATGATCTATTATGTGGCAACAAGCAATAAGCCACAGAAATGAAAAGGAGAGGACAGAGCTAAGCTTCACAGGTGAACCCAGAGCAGCTGACAGATGGGTTAGCTCCTCCTCTAACTGGTACTGTGGGAATTACCTCATGTACAAGAGTCTTTTCATTTGTAAAGTCAGCAGGCCTGACTAAAGATCTTCCTGGTCCTTCTAGCACCAAGATTACATGATTCCATTATACTGAGAGTGCACTTATTAGTCACAGAGCAGGGTTTAGAAATTATCAAATTATCTGAAGGGCTGTGCGTGTCTCTGGCCTCATTATGTTCAGCAGTTTTATCAGTGGCTCAGTTGCAGACACAAAAGGCTTTCTTGTCAAAAATCAAAGGCAAGGAGAAACCCAGAAGGAAAACCAGCATGGTGGCTGACTCATGATGCCTAAAAGCCTTGAAATCATGAGACAGTGGGCCAAACATATCAAGATGAAATGTAACAGAGACTCCTAGAAAGCTTGTGAAGTTCTAAAGCATTACCTGAAATGCTTACGTTTATGATGGGAAGGATATTAGCTATTAGTCAATAGTATGAACCAATTTCAAAGGAAGAAATCTTGTCTTTGTTTATTGAGGTCATGAATTTACTCAGTGGTCACCCAAACACTGGTCATTATGAGAGTGACTACAGTGACCATACATAGATTTGGGCTCAACTTACAGAATGATGAAACCTAAACATAGAGAGGAGAGAATCCCATTTTCATCTTTGCATGGTCAGATCATAGATAAATACTGGACCACAGTTTGGGTTTGAATAGGGGTGCCAGAGTAGCTATAGAGCAGAAAATAGAATCAATTCACCTTTATTGAGTGGCTTCTCTGTGCCCTGCTAGGGAAAGGATGCTCAGAGAGGAGAGAGGATGACTTGGTCTGGAATCTCATCAAGCACCAGTGCATAAAGGACAAGCAGAAGACTCGCAAAGGGGCGCAGTAAGAGTTCCGAGAGAAAGAGCAGAAAAATTCAGCGAGTAAACCAGGAAAGCACTGTACTGCCAAGGCCAAAGATACACAATCCGGAGAGTCTCCTCCTCCTCTGTCTCCTCACTCCAACCCAACTACATGGATCTTCTGTTCTTGTTTGTCTATTTGCTATTTGTTTGTTTTATTTTGTTTTGAGATAGGGTTTCTTGTCGCTCTGGCTGGCCTGCAACTCCCTATGTAGCTGGGGATGACCTTAAACTAATCTTACAGGTTAGACTGTATAGCCAGCCTGAACAGTCTTCTGAGTGCATCTCAAATACACTTTATGATGTCCTTACCCTGGGTCACTCGCTTTGCTGTCCCCACTGGCTGCCATGCCTTCCCCCCAGATCCAGGAACAGTCCAATCAGCTCACGTTGCTCAGATCTCAGCTTAGACACCATTTCCTGAGAGAGGACTTTACTGGTCCTTAGCCCAGTTCACATCTCTCAGCACTTCTCACCAACTCATGGTCTTTTAGAAATTTACTGCCCCATTTTTTATTTTCTCTGCCCCCATCCCCCCACAAGTTTGTAAAAGCAGCAGTTCTACCTGTTTTTCACTGGTATTTTCATATCATGTAGTGCACTATCTGGTACACATTAAAAGTCTAGTTAGAAGCATTTTGATAAAAATGTTTGATGAGGGGCTGGAGAGATGGCTCGGTGGTTAAGAGCACTGGCTGCTCTTGCAGAGGAACTAGGTTCGATTCCCAGCATCCATATGGCAACTAACAACCATCCATAACTCCAGTTCCAAGGAAATCTGACACTCTCTTCTGACTTCTGTGGGCACTGCCTTCATATACAAAAAAATAAAAATAATAAATAAAAAATTCAACAGGTGTTTTATGAAAGAATTATGCAAACAAGACATTAAGAAGGACCTGATCATCTTGAAAAGAGCAATTCCAGTGAAAGTCAGATACACAGAGACAATAGATGAAACACGGTCTGAGAAAGCAGGAGAGTGTGACACCTCACACACTCCTGGAGAGGGGAAAGGAGGCGCACTGTGGGAAGCTCCAAGGCGTGAGGCTAAGAAGCCAAAGCACTCACCTCACAACCTGGATTTGTGGTTGTTTTTTTTTTTAAGATAAGGTCTTACACTATAACCCAAACTAACCTGGAACTCAGTATGTAGCCCAGTCTCGCTTCAGACTTGTAGCAATCCTCCTACCTTAGCCTCCCGAGTGCTAGGAGTGAGCCGGCATATCCGGTCTTATAACTTCAGTTTTATTTTTAGAATAATACTAAGGAATTATCAGCCAAGATGAAGTGGGGAGAGTGTTGGGATTGTGAGCACAAGGGAAGAGGAGTGAGGCAGATTTAAGGGGTTTACTGTTGTTGCTGTTGGTGTTGTCTGTCTTGAGTGCAGTGTTGGAACTTGAATCCCAGGCCATATGCATAAGTGCTCTACCACTGAGTTATTTCTCCAGCCCGAATAAAGGATATTTGAAATCACCACTGTTTATATATATATATGAATCCTATCCCATATTATACCTCACCCACCCAGGGTTCAGGGACCATTGCAGAAGAGGAGGTGGAAAGATTCTAAGAGCCAGGGGTGGAGCATGACCATAAGGAAAGAGACTCTTACAGCCTCCTGGAAACTTGCTCATATGAACTTATAGAAATGGCAACAGCATGCACAAGACCCATGCAAACACAATAGATAAAAACCAGCATAGAACCAGGAAAATGGTCAGGAGGCCCCAACCTTAGCCGAGGAACTACTGGCAGCTGATTCCTGCTAGATGAGAGAGAGCTGATCTTCTTTAAGGGAGAGACTCTAGATAGGCTGAACAGGCTCCAGTGGATAAACTCACACCCAGGGACAGCTGGGGACACAAACGTGACTCGCTTGGCCTTAACATATAAAACAGAATGCGTGAAATCCTGTGGGTGGGCTCTGGGGGGGTGCAGATGGAGGATGTCTAAATGTATGAAATCAACAAAATTCAATTAAAATATATGTTGAAAAAAAGGCTGGGTAGGGAAGATGAGAGAAACATGAAAGACCAAGTTCAGGTTAGAACCACAGCTTCAGAGAGGCGCCACTCCAAGTGCTCATGGGACGTCCTTCAGTAGCACTGAACAGCCTAGAGAAGGGAAGGCAGGCGGCACCATGGACCCAAGGCTGAGCTGCAAGCACTTGGAAGGGAAAATGGACACACAAGTCGAGAGTAGATGGATGGAACGACACAAAGGCTCACAGGAGGGACAGCAAGGGAAGTCACAGGGAAGCTTCCAGACAGGCCCGTGCAGAGCAGTCAGCACACTGCTCCAGGGTCACAGAAGAGGGACACATTCTTCATCAACAGCACCAAGGTTTCAGAAACAGAAAATATTATCCCATCCAGGAAGTGGGCGATGGAGATGGGGCGGAGGAAGAAGGACCCACCTCTGAAATAAGATAGAATTACCATGGAAATTACCATCCACAGTATGGATTTTAGGCTATTAAATAAGCATTATAAATAGATTTGATCCAGCACCACACATACACACACAAAATGTCAAGATCATGGCAGTTGTCAGAGTCATAAAAAGATAAAAAGCTGTCCTTAGGAAGGAAGATACCCATTTCCACAGACACTCACAGACAGATTGAGATACTGTGGGGGTTGGAGGAGTAGGATGATGCCTTCTGGATACACACACTCCTCAGAGGAGCCTAGAGGGAGATAGGAGGTGGAGGAGGAGACCAGGGGAGAGGACACCGGAGCGCCCCCTCCCCATGATCAAAGAGCCTTTATTTAGTTAATGTGATTAGACTGCTGCTTAATATTGTAATAGTGTTTTGTAGAAAGATATAACTACCAGAAACCATTAAAACAGATGATTTTTAAGGTTATTTGCAAACCAACAGACCTCTATTTTTTTCTTCCTGTTGATGAATTGATTTGAGCATATGGTAGCTATTTTTTAAATACTCTTTTATTTTAGAACAGTTTAAGATTTACAGAACAGTTACGAAGCTAATACACAGAGCTCTCATATATGTCATACCCAGTTTGGCTTATTAGGAACACATTGGCTTAGTACACTGTCACAATGAAACTGGCCATGATGGTGCACACCTGAAATCCCAGCACCTACAAGAGCAGGAGGATCAGAAGTTCAAGGCTATCCTCAGCTACATAATGAGTTCAAAGACAGCCTGGGCTACATAAAACCCTAACTTAAACAAGCAAAAAATGTATCACAATTATTGAACCAATATTCCCACAATATTATTAACTAAAGTATACACTTAACTCAGTCTTGGTTCTTTTTACCTAATGTCTTTTTCCCTTTCCAGGATCCCACCAAGGTACCACATCGTATCTTTTCATCGTGTCTCCTTAAGCACAGCTTGGTTGGAAACTTCTTAAGACTTCCCTCATTTTCCATGACTTTGATGATTTCTGAGGGCTCTTCATGAGGAATCTTGTAAAATATCCATCATTTGTGTTAATTTTTGATGGTTTTTTTTCATGATTAGGCTGGGATTAATGTTCAGTGGAAGAAAATCACAGAGGAAAAGTATTCATCTCAACATATCATGCAGAGAGAACTTACTACCACAGGATTTTTGGGCTTTGGTTTTGGTTTTGAGACAGGGTCTCCCTGCAGCCCTAGCTGGCCTGGAACTCGCTATGAAGACCAGGCTAGCCTCCATCTCACAGAGATCTACTTGCCTCTACTTCCTGAGTGCTGGGATTGAAGATGTGTGCCACTGCACCTAGCAACCTCATGACTTTTTGTTTTGGTTTGTTTGGGGCTTTGTTGCCATGACTTGGGATTGAACCTAGGACCTCATGCATGTTTGTCACATGCTCCACCACTGAGCTGCAGTCTCGGGTGGTCACGTGATTTATTGTCGCTGTTGTCCTGGAATACTTGATTGAAAGACTTAGTTCATTCATACTAAAGTGGACAGCTTTTATTTTTATTTTGAAATTACATTTTTATTTATTCAGAGTGAGTGAGTGTGTGTGTGTGTGTGTGTGCGCGCATCTATACGTCAGACAACAACTTTTAGGAATCGGGTCTCTCTCCTTTCACCATGTGGTCCTGGGGGTTGAACACAGGTTGTCAGACTTGAC
Organism: Eospalax fontanierii; assembly: GCA_035773235.1. Lineage (NCBI taxonomy): Eukaryota > Metazoa > Chordata > Mammalia > Rodentia > Spalacidae > Eospalax > Eospalax fontanierii. The sequence goes on along the minus strand of CM069539.1, from coordinate 26,712,631 downwards.
AGCAGATACCTTCACCCACTGAGCATTTTGCTGGCCTGCCAGCTTTTCAACAACTGAAAACCTTCTCACAGTTTTGGAGGTTAGAAGCCCAAGATCAGGGTCCCAGCATGGTGAGGCTCTGGCAACTGTATCTACATAGGGCAAAAGGGGCAAACAAGCTCTCTCTAATCTCTGTTATAAAGGCACTAATCCCACTGGCGACAGACCAGACTCCAAAGGCCCCTGCTAGTAGCATTGCACGGGATCAGGGTTCAATACATGAACCCGGGGGTGCAGACATTCAGGCCACAGCAGTGAGGTAGTGCTTCTTAGGTTTCTCCACTGTAAAGTTATTCACCTCAGCTATTTTATGAACCACCATGCACAATCCATACTTGGGACTGGTTATTTAAATGGGGAAATACTACACAGTTCTAGGTCAACTACATCAGTTTAACGTTATGAGTGGGCTTAATGCTAGTTTTAAAATAAAAGGTCCAGAAAAACACAATTCTGAGACCTCTAGGGAAACCAGAGCCTGAGCCCAATAGGTAAAGGGATGTATTGCATGCCTTGTCTTGTAGAAGCTTAAGCACAGAGCAGAGGTTGGAGATGGGTACTCTGTCTTTGTTCACTCACCTGGCACAGGAGGTCTCATTCCCTAGAATGACCAACTTTCATTTACCACCAAAAGAATGCTGCTTCAGTGACTTCAGGGAGATTTTTTCCCCTCCTTTGCTTCTAAATACAGTCTGTCAGTGATGGTAAACACTGGGCCTGGTGCACATATGAGTAGGCCCGTGTGTCAGCAAACACACTGCCTTTCTGGAGTGTGCGGCAATCCATGGCAAGCCGTGACTCCAAGGAGGACTGTGCCAAATCAGTATGAAATATTTCTGAAAATATTTGGGGGATACTTCATACCCAGAGCCATTACTCATGGATCCAGATGATTCTTCACAGAATGTCGGCATCTTAGTCTTCAACAGCTTCATACCTCCAAACCGGGAGGGTCAGAGCCTGTCTTTGACCCCCTCTGTTCTTTTTCATCTACTCTGTTTCTGGGAAAAAACACGATCACAAAACACCTCTGTACAAGAGCTTCATGAAAGGCTGAGGTCATGGTCCAACAGGCACTCAACAAACACAAGGTGAACTTGTTACTGTTCACATAGCAGCTAGATATTTCTTCCTCCTTCCCTCACACAAGCCCAAGACCAAGACTGATGTCATCCTCTACCTCTTATGGACAACCTGGAAGGACTTATGGATCTGCTGAAAAGCTCAGAGCCAATAAGAGGGGTCATCTACTGCATGCTTAGGCATGTCTTTTGTTTCCGTGTGTGTGTGTGTGTGTGTGTGTGTGTGTGTGTATGTATGTGTTGAGATTTTTGTTCTTTAAATAAGAATGCATTGCAAGTCATAATAAAGTCAAATTCTAAGAATCTGGAAATGGAGATTGAGTGTCTTAAAGAGACTAAAAGAAAGACTCCCATGGGCAAGTCCTTCTACCTGGAGCCCCCTTACAGAATGCTGGAAGCCATCTCCACAAATCAGCTCCCATATCTGTAAAATTAGTAGAGAAAATACTGCAGAGGGAAAGCAGCCAAGCAAAGGAAAAATGTGCATGTGAAATGGAATTGGATCGTCTTGCTATTCCTGCAAATTAGTATTAGAATCCCATGTAATAGGGGAAATTTGGATATAAAGAAGTTTAATATCATATAGCCAGAGGAGGTGCAGATAGGGCAGGGACCCAAATACCATCAAATTATATTGCATGAAAATCAAAAAATTCAACAAAAATAAAATAAATAGAAGAAAAACAGTTTACCACAAAACTAGAAGATAATGACGCTCACACAGGTGTATAGAGATAGATGGCCTTGAATTTTCAACCTTGAAGGAACTTAATATCACCTACGTTTCACAGACAAGGAAGCTAGAACTTAGCAGGTTAGTAGCTTTCTCAAAGCCCACATTTCAAAGCAGCGGAGCTAGGGGCTCAGGTTAACATGATTTAGTTTAAGAACACATATACTTTCCACTTAATTAAGATGCCACACTTTGGGAATTAAAGTGGCCCATAGTAAGGAAACAACAAAATAGACTGAAAAGGACAAGATGAAGCGAGAAAAACTCCTTCAGTGCAAATCCACATGAGCCCAGGTTGACACCTGCAGTTCTGAGTCCACTACGCACTCAATTCTGACCAGTGCTGGCTCTTTCTTCTCTCACTACGTGCTCCCATCTTGCCCTGTGATCCCGGAGGCTGAGCAAAAGAACCAGCTCTCTTGTCCTCTGGGTTCTGGCTAGTCTAGCGGAAGGAGGCACTGGTTGGAGACAAGAGTGCAGGCAGAGAGTACAGACAGATTTGTTTGTCACCTTCTCACACCATCTCTCTCTCCAGGAGTTGACTGCATCTTTGTACTAAAAGCAACACCTTGAGTTGGGCAAAAGTCTCCTAAAGCAGCCAGTGCTTCTACTGCCAACATGGGTTCTTCATGTATCCCTTAATGTCCCTTTACTCCAACCTTTGAAAAGCCTCTTAGTAACTCCCCCCATTACCCTAAGAGTACTGTTGCTCTTCTGCCAACCCACAAGGCCACATGTGTTCCTGGTTGCTTTTCCATAATTCATATTACATCCAGTCCTCCACATGCACACATATCAACCAACCACAAGGCCTTCAATATACAACTCCTGAGGCATTTTTCAGGCTATAAAAAGAGTTCTACGCTGGACCTTGGCATTTAATGCCAGTTTAAGGCTTATAACCAAAATGTTATGAACCAATGATGTCTAATCGTGTGCCTTATTATTCTCAGCTTCTCTGAAATCTCCTGAAGAAACAAACCCTGCATTTAAACTGACCTAGGTCCAGAAGCAGAAAGAAATGTACCAGATCTGAAGTTACAATTAGGTTCAAGTTCAAAGCTCTTTCCAGTTCTTCTTGAAAGACAGGCTAGCCAATCTTTCTGTTACGATTCATGGACTGAGATAGGAACCTGATTTAAAATACTAATTTGTCTTTCAAAGGGATAGTGAAAGAAATTAATGCCCTGAGAACCACCGCCTCCTGTTCTCCCCGCCTCCCCTACTCCCAAAACATACTTAGTTCTTCCATCAGTGTCATCCATTTAAACCGGGAAGGTGAAACCGCCTAAACTTTTCTTTTGATGTAGCTTCTGTCTCGGGTTCTGGTCCAGCAGTGTGAGACAGTGGGCAGAGGAGGCTCCTTGGCACTGGTATAGTCCCTTCCACTATGTGGTTGCAGGGCAGTGAGTGGATGCCACTCATGTACTAATGTTTTTACCCCCAAAAGCTTCCAGTTCCAGCCCACTTCAGCCCTGTGGTCACCACACTCTTTCCTTTTTATCTGGGCTGTTGATCACTTCATTAAAAAAAAAAAAAAAAAAAAACAACTTACAAAAATCCAGCGGTTTGTAGGGTCTTTTTTTTTTCCCAAATATGAGGGTTGTTTTGTTTTGATCACACAGAAAAGGGCATAGTCCCAAGATATGGTGGCTCTGTTGGTAAGTCTGATGCCTGGGGAATGCCTCAAGCAAATCTCATTTCTTAATGTCTTTGTTGTGACTCCACAGCCCTAGATGATCCCACAGCCGACATGTTAGAACCATGAAACTTAATACAGCCCGTAAGCCATATAAAGAGCTGGCATTCAGTAATGCTATTCTCTTTCCTTGGGTTGGCCCAAAGTACTACAAAGAATGGCCTGAAGTCTCAGAAATTCAACTCTCTATTTCAAGCCAGATCAACTGTACTCAAGAATCAGAGATCAAGTTTCCCCAACTCTGGACCTCAGATTTAATCAAAGTTTAGTTCTGAATTTCTGCATCAGTCAGAAATTTTAGATGAGGCACTGCATTCACTCCCAAGGTGCTGGGGGTGGAAGTCGAGGACTACCACAGAACACAGCTTACATATCCAACTTCAGATATGCCTATGCTTTAGAGTCAGCGGGCTCTGATAATTTTTCCCAAATTGCTCCCATTCAAAATACATCCCATTACCTAAAGAAAAAAAAACCTATAATATGTTACTTTGATGGTTAATCTTCATCGTCATGTTGACTGAATTGGAGTCATACCGCTAGTTTATGTGGGTATTTCCAGAAAAGGAAGAGCAGCCTCAAATGTGGGAGGCAGCATTCTAGGGCTAGGTTCCTAGACTGAATAAAAGGGAGAAAGTGAGCTGCACACAGCACTCAGCTCCCTGCTTCCTGTTTACACAGTGTGACCAGCTGCCTCACCTTCTTCCCACTATGCCTTTCCCTACAATGATGACCCGTATGCTTCAAACTATGAGCTAAAGGCAAGCCTCTATCACAGCAATAAGAAGAGTAACTAATACTGGGACTCTGTTTCTAATCATGGCCCAGGGTGTGGTGATGGCACAGGGGTCATCTCTGAAGCTCTAAATCTCTCTTAGAACTTTGAGGCTAGATTTTCACAACGTCTCCTCATAGGAGAAAGAAATCTGGATTAATTAAGGTGCCAGATTAAATTCAGTACCACCAAAAGGCAAAGGGCAGTTGTGATAATTTTCCAGGCCTTTCCACTTCTGCCCAATGAGATGAAGACAATGGTGGTGATTTGGGATATGACTCTTGTAACCAGAGCTTGCCTCTTGACACAAAAAGGAAACATGAATGGGCCTGAGAACCGCCCTTGTCCCGTGAAACACACCAAACCTGAGGTTTCATGACAGACATTTCTACACTGTGCAGCCTCTTTGCAACACTAAGGCTCTCAGGACCACTGTCATCAGCATCTGTTTGGCTCTAAGACACAAGGTTCTGGGGCTCCAGAAACTGATCTAAGAGTTGCCTAGGAAAGAACTGTGGAGAAAGTGAGAAGAGTGAGTGAGACACTTGTAGAGACCCACAGAATGAACAAAGCTTGCTTGTCTTACGTCTGTTCAAGAATTCCCTACCTCTGACCAGGGGTTCCCATGGAAACCACCTAAGTTCTATCTATAGGAAGAGGAAAAATAAGCAGCACCATGAAGCATTGTAAATTTTCCTCGAGGCAGGCAGAGGGGAGAAAGGAGACCTCACACAAGGAGAACAGGAGCCCATCATTACCATGACGCCTAGAAAAATCATGTGAAAACCAAGCTGACTTCAGTCATTGAATCAGGAGAGGTGGGGGTGTGCAGGCAGGTGAGAGGCAGTAGGGGGCACTAGCACCCATAAGCAGCTAAGAGCACACGGGAGGACCAAGAGTCACCTCCTGAAAGGATCTCCAGTCGAAGGACCAGGGAAGAAGGGCTGCACGGCGGACACAGAGCAGAGCTGGTAGCTGCACTCACTTCGGGACCAGCTGTAGTGCTCTCCAGCCAACCACAAAGAACTCATCAGGCTCACACCTATATTTCCAAGTTCAAACACTTCAAACATCAAGTCTTAAATGAATAATAAAGTGGCTGAAGGTGCCTAGGATGTCTTTCTTTTGTAAAACTATGACCCTTTGGGTAGGATGCAAGGAAGAACTCTGCCCAACTCTTTTTCTCCTAATCTTGTTTAAAACATCAGCAACAACAAAATGAACTCAAAACAACTACAAAACAACTCCTACAGCTACATAATAAAGACAAAAAATTAAAGGTGACAAAAGATCTGAATAGATGTTTCTTTAAAGAAGACATACAAATGGCCAATAAGCACAGGAAAATCTCATTTAACCTCATTAGCCATTGGGACATAGGAATCAAAACCAAAATGTGATGTACTTTACACCCTCAAGGATGATTACAATACAAAAGACAGCTGTGATGGTTAATGTTCATTGTCAACTTGACTGGATTTGGAACCACCGAGGAGACATATTGATGGGCATGTCTGTGAGGGTGTTTCCAGAGAGGTTTATCTGAAGAGGGAAGACCCACCCTGAAAGTGGATGGTACCATCTCACAAACTGGGATCCCAGGCAGGATAAAAAGCACCAGAATTCATTTCTCTCTGCTTCTTGACTGAGGATGCAATGTGACCAGCTGCTCACATTCCTGCCATGATGCCTTCCCACAGTGATAGATTGTAACGCTCCCTAAGCCATGAGCCAAAATAAACCTTTCTTCCTTTAAGATGCTTCTGACAGAACCAAGAGAAAAGTAACTAATACAAAAACGGTGTTGGTAAGGATGTAGAGAAACTGGAATGTCCATACACCACTGGTAAGAATATAAAATGGGGTAGCCATTTTGGAAGATGGTCTACCAGCTTCTCAAAAAACTTATTTATTACCATATGACTCAGTAACTCTATTCCCAGTATTTACCAAGAGAAATGAAAGTACATATCCACACAAAAACTTACATTCATACTGGCATTATCCATAACAGACAAAAGGCAGAGACAATTCAAATGTGCATCAACTGATGACTAGATAAAGTGTGGTCCACATATACAAGTCAATATCATTCAGTCACAAATGGAATAAATTACTGACTCATATGATTGCATGTAGATGAACTTTGAAAACACCGTGTTATGTAAACACACACGCATACAAAAACATCATATGATTTAATTTATAAAAGATGCCCCTCCCCCAAACAAATACATCAAGACAGAATATAGATTGGTGACTACTTAGGGCTGGAAAGATTGGGGAAATATGAAGAAACCATTAACATGGGCAGGACTTCTTTTGAGGGCGGTGGAAAATTCTGAAAATGATGGTGGTGATGGTGGTTAGGGCTCTGCAAACTAAAAAATTAAATTAAATTTAAAAACCCATTGGATTCTACACTTCAAACTGGGTAAATTATAAGGTTTGTGAAATACATTTCACAAGCTGTAATTAAGAGAAATAGACTATATACAATTGAAGTACACAGACCCTGCCTTTATATACAATTCTTACTTTTCCATCATGGAGTTTTCACATTATCCTTATCCTTAGGAATATACTGCACAAATACAGATTAATCTTGATTATGGAGTCTGGGGCACCTCTTTACATGTTTTTTACCTAAGGCGAGTCTCTCCAGCCCTGGCCCTGAACTGAGAGTGGGAATATACCACTACAGTTCGGATCTGAACTTTCCCTCAAAGGACCACAAGTTAAAGGATTAGTTTTAGCTTGACACTATGGAAGTTGGGAGAAACTTTAGAAGCCAGGGTCTAGTGGGAGGTCTTCTACTCAATGGTGGTATGCCTTGAAGGAGATAGTGGGACCCCAGCTACTTCCTCTTCCTGTCTTTGACCTCCCAGGCATGAGGTATGCAGCTTTACTGTCCACACATTTCCTCCATGATGTGGAATCTCACTACAGGCCCCAAATCAACATGGAGAATCGACTGTGGACTAAACCATGAGCCAAAGTCAACACTGTCTCTTTATCATAACATGATTATTTCAGCATCCGTGACTGATGAAAGCTGGCTAACCTAGACATGACAATTAAGGAACCTTCCCAGACCCAGACTCGGAGCTGGGTCCGTGGTTTTCTCCTTCTCTTTCCTTACCTCAGATGTCAATCATAAGGTCCATTATGAGCTCTCCTGATATGGCTCTGCTACTCCTTTATGCACATTCTCCCACTGGTTTCCAGTGTGTGTGTGTAATTATAAAGGAAGGTTATGTAAAACCTGATGTGGGCAACCATCCCAACTTTAAAAAACAAAACAAACAAAAAAAAAAGCAGCAGATTCTACAAATTAGAGACCAGTGAGCATGAAGCAGATATCTAGCAGAATTCCAGAACCATATCATTTCACAACATGGTGTTATGAAACATTCTGAAAGCAAAGTCGGTACTAATAGCAGCCAGCAAGGTTTTACTGAACCCAAGGAATGGCAAATTAATCTTATTGCCTTTTTTTTTTTTGACGCAGTTCTTACACTATGATAAGAGCTTAGGGAATTGCAAAACACAGTGAATCTTAGATCTCAGTACTGCATCCAACAGTGTCTGAGCATCATTATGAACAGGATAAAGTAACGTAGGCAAAAATGTTTTTCTATTAGGAAAACCCAAAGCAACGTGATTGATGGCCCTCACATTTAGCTCAAGATAAAGTAAGGTAAAAATACAGCTACAACAAAAGCAAAATTGCTCTCAGGCTCTACCCACACCCAAATGTCTGACAAGAGGTCTGATCTAGTCCCAGGAGGACCCTGCTCAGGTTCTGAGGGCTCTACTTTTGACTAGATATCAGGTAAACAAAATGCTTCCAGACGTCAGGCAGGCGGGAGCACTGACTCAGAAGATTATAAAACACTCTTGTTTTGCTTTTTTGTTTTATGAGACAAGATCTCATATATATATATATCTCAAGCAGACCTGGAGCTCACTATGTAGCTTACTTCAAATTCATGGCAATCCTCCTGCCTCAGTTGGGGGTTAGTATTATAGACATAGGCCACTAGGCCCTACTAAAATACTTTCTGAAAAAAAAACAAGCAAAAGGGCTGGGGAGATGGATCAGTTGGTAAAGTGTTTACCGTGCACGCATGAGGACCTGAGTTTAGACCCCAGCACTCAGGTAAAAGCCAGATGTGACAATGTGCACATGTAATCCCAGCACTAGGGAGGCAGAGACAGGAGGATCTCTGGCTCGCTGATCAGTTAGCTAGCTAAATCAATGAGCTCCAGGTTCAGTGAGAGCCCTCGCCTCAAAAAATGAGGAAGCCTCAAAAAACTGAGGTCATCTGATGGTGACCTCTGACCTCCACATGTGCCTCCACATAACACACACAAATAGAGCAGGGTCTTCAGTGTTTAGTGTGGACCCATAGAAGAAACATGATGACTACGTTTAAAACAATGAAGGACTCAAAAAAGAGTGAGAGCAGGAGAGTTGAATCAGCTTTCCACAACCCGGAAAGGCAGAATTAAAGCCAGACAGAAGAGGTTCTTTGAAAAACTAAATAACACCAGCTCAACAAGTAAATGCCTCTCTCCACAGCCTGAGCTCTCCCACAGTCTTTCCCACAGTCCAACGGCAGGCCTTGAGAGGCCAGGGGAGGCTGCAGATGGAATTTAAATAATTAGATGAAGCTGGACCACCTGTCTTACTGGATCCTTTCCAGATCAGAGATAGTATGAATCTGTGTTTGTTTTCTTTTCAGTCTAGGCTTGCACACACTGTGTGCTATAGTACGTGCGTACTCAGAGATGTGCTTAAGCTATCACCTGGTGCCCTTGCCTCAAACCCTCTCTTACTTTAATCTTGCTCTCGATTCCTACTTCTCTCTATCCTTCCTGGTTCATATCTTCCCTTGCTCCTCTTGAGGCTACCAGGGATGTGAGAGGCCTTTAAAAAGAGCAAGGGTGTGGATGATAAAAAGAAGAGACTGAAGCCAGGTGGCACATTCCGTCTGTTATGTTTCCTCATTAAATCTCTATCGCTTGCTTGCTCGGAGATCCATGCAGATGTTCTGTGAGTTGAATGTACTGCGTTCACATAAATTATCTTCCCGAGTGTTCCCATATCTTTCTGCACGCATGCTACAGGCATTCAATGCTTGCAATACATTCTGTGCATTTTCCTTCTTTACTGGTAGATTACAACAGGTCACACAATGATCTCACCAAAGATGTTCTCAAGAGACAGTAATTAAATGAATAAAGACTTTCTCCTACTCTTCCCCTATACATCCCAGGCTGAGTGATAATCGTCCTCATGAGAACCCTGTTTAAGATAAAAAATTAGATAATACAGAGAACTTGAGAACTAGTGGGAATATCCAAAACCAGACTAATCCCTCTATCTGACACAGAAATAAACAGAGGACTGGGGTGACAAAATGTTTTAGCTAAAGAAATGGAAAAAGATCTAAAACTAGTGAATGACAAGCACAGGTTTAGAATCAGAGGGACCTGGATTCTACTGCAAGTCTTTTTCCTACTAATGCCGTGACATTGACACGGTGACCAATGACTTCAAGCCTCCGCATCTTCAGATTTCAATAGGAAAAATATGACATCTTCAATCACCTCCCTGGCCTGGAGGAAACGGCCCATCAACAGAGGTTCTCATAAAGATCAGCAAGTCCAGAGCTCTGATCACTACAGAGCATGGGCCTTTGATCTTGCGTCCTGAAGGAAAGGAAATACATCTATTCTCAGCAGTGAGGGGAGAACAAGGCAAATATTAAGTGCTTGCCATTGCTAAGCACTTTTCTACCCTTAAACTAAAGCGCTGTAGAGCTACACAGAAATGGCAGAACCATGATGCCCAAAGTCAGTTGGGAGCATGAGGCCATGGAAGGCCATTCACATCATGCAAGTTTCATATCCTTTTGCAAGGCTTTTCTTTAAGCATATCGGTTTTCTCTTCAAGTCCTCCTATATAAAGAATAACAAACGCAGAGTCATTAGAACTCCTAAATGTATGTTATTTTCTAGATCTTCTGGGTTGAAAATAGGGCACCATGTGTGTCCAGAGATTTGTCCCTCCGGGTGCTTAATAGAAACCAGACGCAGATAAAGACCACATAGCATGAGTCACCCCTTCCCTGAATGGCTTACTTCCTAACCCCCTCCACTGACCCTTTAGATGTTCACTCTGGCTTCCTGTGTAACACAGTCCCCTGTCCTCTTTTTTGATGGCCTTCCTGCCTTCCTGCAGCCTGTCCTATTCTGGAACAGTTTGACTTCACCCTTCCAAGGTACATTTCCTTTTCTCTGAACCCAGTACACATCCCTCCCTCTTTGTCCAAAGGCTTTGTCTACTCAGAACATCTAATCAGAACGATGACTTCTCAGCAAACTGGAGACTGATCATTCAGTTCTCATGAGTGAGATCAATTCTGGGATTAACTTGACTGGTGGTGTTTCTAGTATTTAGATTTCTGGAGCCATTGTCATCCTAGTGTGAGGTGTACAGACAAGACACGGGGAGGGGGCAGCTGAAGAAAATGCAATAGTCTTAATAGATGTTTACCAAACTGTCAGGAGAATTCAGAAATCGAACGCTGGAACATTTGAAGGGAGGTGTGGTTTGTTTGTCAAAGTAAACAGTTATATTCTTTCAGGATAGCTCCTTAGAATAATTCAAGAAGGTAGAATGGGCAGGAGAGAGAAAGGTAATGCTGGTTAATGTAGGTGGAACTCGGTGTACTTTCTGTGGGTCAAACACTTATAAAACTGAACTACAAAACTATTTCCATATATGTTATTTCAGTCAGTTAGCAGCTACTGAGTGTCCAAAAATACCAAGGCAATTCTAAGACACGGGCCTACTTGGGGCACAGAGTGATCAGGAAGAGCAGTTCAGACACAGTCCCATGAAGGAAAGAATCCAAGGACTCAATTCAAGTTTCCTCATATCCTTTACCCAAGAAAATCTTATTCCTTGACCAGGACAAACAAAAAGGTAATATCTGGGCAAAGAGAAACAACACACAAAAAAAATCATGCCCATGCTATCAAATGAGAGAAACTCTTTCCACTTAAGGTGGTTCCTACTGGGGCCATTTAGGACTAAAATGCCCGTCAAGATTCCAGTTCTTCTCAAGTTCTTGATCCATGTTAAACTATTTCCTATTGTCTGTATCTGATATTCAACTTGTACCAAGCCACACATATTTCTGTCTTTTCTAACTCTATTTTTTCAATTGTTTCATATAAAACATAAGATATTTGTAGACTAACATGGCTCTTATTCTCCCAGTGTTACCTCCTTAATTCCTTCCTGCTTATCCCTCACCAGTGCCTAGCATGCTTTTAGCACTGGAATAAATAATTATTGAAGCTTAGCAAGGAATGTAAAAGGTGAATGGGAATTCAGCCTCAAGGCAGGAAGCTGGATGCTATCAGTTTTTAACCCTTAACTTGAGAACTCATCGGATGTCTACCAGTTCTTCAGGAAGAGCGTTCTTATGGTATGAGGCTATACCCTAAGCTAATGGTACCCAAGCCCCAGTGCCCTTCCTCCCACGGGCTTGTCTCATCCAACTAAAAGACATATACAGTATTTTGCTTTGAGTCAGCTCCTACCTCTGCTGCCTAGCACAGGATGCTATTTATTGATAAGCAGTCCAATCTCCAAGCCTTTGGTTCAGACATACCTCTGTGACATATATATACTGTTGTTTGGCTAGCTGTATATTCATTTCCAACAGTCTTTTTCCTTGCCCTCCTTTATTACGGAAACTGGAAAGAGTCTTCTGTTACAGTCTTCTTTGCAATGATGGTGGTTCTTTCAAAGTCTAGCCAGTGAGATACAGGGAGGGAAAAAAAAAGAATACCAAAAAGTTTCTGGGAAAGCTTGAGTTTCCTTCAAAAAGACAGATAGCACTGGCCCCTTTTCTCCTGCCTTGAATGATCCCTGAGCAATAACAGCCTTCCTTGAACTGCTCAAGTAAGAGCATGAGTTTCAAAAGTAAGATACCCAGGATGGTTTTGTGGCAAACACAAAGCCGAGTGAACCCATCAGGTTTCTAAAGTCGGGTAGAAACCACCTTTCTCAGAACTTCCTGCATGAAAAATCCCATCTTTCATCTCCTGAGCTACTAATAGTTAGGTATTCAGTAAATCAGAGTCAAAGACATTCCCGACTCAATTGTTCTCTTCATTTGTAAGCAGACTAGATCTACACATAAATATGAAAAGTGTGACCTTCCTTAAATCTCCAGAGTCTCCCATCACTTGGTGTACCTCGTATTTTCCTGAGCTGATATCATTGAAGGATTTCATCTGGTGTGCCTTCCCAGGCTCATCTCCTTCAATGCATCCTTTGACTTCATGTGCTGATGATTCCAAAATAACAAAGTTTTCTATAGGAATCATCCTCTCTTTAGTCCCTGTGATTTGCCTGTATTGTTTGCTCTGGAATTATTCCTACCACTTCACTAATCAAGCTGGAATATGTCTGTTGAGAATCTGACTAGTGCCCAAAAGGGTGAATTTCTCTGACAGGACAGCCAATATCTTTACTCTTTTTTGCAGCCCTAACATCTAAGTGTCTCTGGCACTTACTAGTAGCTATGGATGGCCGTGAGCTACTGAGACTCTTATGTCTACTGCCTGAGTGCTAGAATTATAAGCATGCAACTCCATGCAAAGTTTTATGCAGTACTAAGGATCAAACCCAGGGCATTGAACATAATAGGCCAGCACTCTACCAAATGGGCTGCATCCTCAGCCCATCAATCTTTTATATCTTTTGTTTCTAATTGTTTCAGTTTGTTCTGTCTGCTTCCTTCATTTTAAGGTAGGTATTAGTTTGGGTCATTCTGAAGGAAAATATTTGCTCATGTCTAGCCCCATGTTCCTGTTTATTATCTTCACTTTCTTCCCTTTCATCCACGGAACTAATTAAATGGGTAGGCTCTACAATATGACCAACTGTCGCCTGTCATTTCCAATACAAGTACTGACACCCCCCCCTCAACATTAGAATTGAAATGAGTAGAAATATGTGCTCCAAGATCACTGACAGAGCATCTGTGCATCCTCAGGCTGTAATATCTCTTTACCTTCTCTCTGCCATATCTGACTTCTGTTCCCTTAGACTTTCTGCAAACTTTTATTCTTAGTTCTTGTAACATGACAGGGGCCTAGCTCCTCAATCTGTCCTTTGACATTTTAATAGGTTTCTTCCTGCCCTCTCCTGACTCATCAGCATTCCCCTAGACATGGGCATCCCCCTTGTGGATAAATGGACGACTTGTCAGAGGAATGTTCTACCATATTTTAAAGCTCGGAAAAATTTGGGGGGATGGGGAGACATGACAGAAGCAGGTTTTGAAATCCATTTCAGAAGTTCCAGAGAACTGAGAGCCTCGGGTCTACAAGGTGAAGTCCTCGATCCTGAGCTTGATCGTCGATGAAGTTCACCGTCCTCTCTGTTTCTCTCTAAAGCACACCACCACACAGCAGGAACCCAGTAGAAATCTGCTGGCCAAACAGAGGCACAAATGCCTCCTTCCTGGGTAGCTCTCTGTCGCCCCACTCCCAGCTGTTCCTGGTCTTTCCACACTAAACGCCTCACACCTGCTCATCTTTGGGGATCACTCATCATCCACTCTGTGAAATATTTTCCTATTTGTTTTCCATCATGGAAATCTTGTCTGCTGTGCAGAGAGTATTAATCTCATATTTCACATATTGAAAATTTGTACTGTTAGTTACTTTTTTTCAGACAGAGCCTCACTACATAGCTCAGGCTAGCCTTAAACTCTAGAACTTCCTGCAGCAGCCTCCTAACTGTTGGAGTTACAGGCTTGCACCAGACACCTGGCTTATTAGTTACTTTAATATTGTTTTAGATTTATTCTTTCCTTTTTATTTACTTACGTCCGTGAACATGGTGCGCATATAGAGATCTAAAGACAACTTGCGGGAGTTAGTTCTCGCCTTTCACTGTGTGGGTTCTGGGGATTGAACTCAAGCTGTCGTACCGTTACATGCCAAGTCACTTTGACAGCCCCTAGTTGAATGACAATTTTGAAGTCATTTGGAAATGGGAGGTGAAATACATTGCCTTTTACCCTCATCCCACCCAAATCCAATACAGTAGCTTAGAAAGAAGAGATGCCTGATAATTTCCGATTGCTTTGTTTAATATGATATAATCGGGTCCTGAAATCAGACCCAAATTTGTACTCAAATCTATGTGCTACCACTGTGACCTTGAAGAAGTCTTTTAGCTTGTCAAATTTTTGTTTCTTCACCTATGAAGTTGGAAAGTTAATAATATTGACTCATTTGGGTACAGGGAATTAAGTGAGGTAGTGAACACACTATGGTTAGCTAAGTGTTAGCCCATGGCAAACATTTCAATAAAACACTTTTAATGACACAGCAATAATAATGAAGATGATTCTTCTGACTCCGATTAAACCAGAATCAATGCCAAGGTCAAATGAATCTTTTACGAAAACTCTTTGACTACTTTGTTCCATGTCACACTGGGGAAGACAGATGCTACCATGAGCCACACCAGTAATGGAAGCCCTGCAACAGAGCTTTAAATAATGTCTTAACATAGCTCATTCCAAGGATGACTTCTCCTGCATCTATCATCTCATCACCCAAGCACTCAGCCAGAGTAAGAGTCCATTAGCCCTATGCTGGGGTGATCTAGAAATAAAAGCAGAGAGTCACTGTGCATTGCTTTGCAATATTTTAGCCAAATGCAGACAAGTACACTAGAAGGCTTTTATCAAATAAAAGTGGAAGGCTGTAAAGCTCCTAGGTCAGTGATCCTAAGGATGTCAAGACTGTTTTTAACTTGCTCTTCTTACATTAGATGTGAGTTAATATGTTATGGGCTTTTATTCCAAAGCGAGTAAATCTGTGGTTAGAAATCTCTGGACCTTAATGATACCCATATTTGAAAAAAGGCTCCTTGAAACTCCAGACTGTGGTTTCAGTTAAAGGCTAAACAGAGACAAAGGCTTATTATGAGAGAGGAGGGGGCTATAAGTAATGACTACCTGCATTACTACTTTCTGTCTCCAAGATTCAACCGCAAAATAGCCTACCTTGGAAAGCTAGTCTCAGTTTGATTGGGACAAAGGAGAACTGGACACACAAAACATAACATTATTTGATGAATTAAGAACAGACAAACACTAACACAGATAACAGAGAAACAATCCAGACTGCAAACACATCATTTTTAACATTTTGGAAGCAGTTAATAGCATTTGAACAGACAGGAAAATAGTCAAAGCACAGATACCAGTGATATGTTGAAACTCCCACCACGTCACTTTTCAGTGCTAGCATGTCTGAGTCCCTACGCAGCAAAGCTATTAACATGGATGTCTGCATGGCTGTTAACTCAGTTTGCGCAGATGGGATTCTCCCTGGGGAAGGCATAATCAGGGAGCAAAACAGTCAGCAAGCACAAGAACATTTTCCAAAATGACCGTGAATTCACTAAGCTTCTAGATTCAGTTTTGGCAAATGGAGACTATATGATTTCTTCAAGAATTTTATCGTATATTCATCTGTGTTCTAAGGAAACATGTTGGAGACCCAGAAGATCCTTGAAGGATCTCTTTCATTTCCTTACGATGAGTTTAACTGGTTCCCAGGCACGTTCTCGTCTATAGTTAAATTATCTTCTCCTATGTATGTGTGTAACAGAAGCACATACATGTATGTGTGTAACAGAAGCACACACATATATGTGTTTAAGAGATGAACACACATTTGGGGATTTCCTTTTGAGTATCCTTCAGGCTTTCCTACTGTTTCTTTGGGGTGATATAAAATCCCAGAACTAGGAACATTTGCTTAGGGCCTGTTTCTGTAGCAAACAGCATATTCTCCACCAACCTGACCAACGAGATCCCAAGAGTGACTTGGGAGAATGTCTGCTTCTTCTAAAGCAGAAGTGGGAGCCGTAATAGCATTCACTCCGAATCCCCCAACTGAGGCAGGTTACAGACTCTGTTCCATCCCTTAGCATGCCAGAAGTCAGATTATAAATGACTTTCAGTCATGGAAATTCATGCTCATGTCCCCTAAAGCTCACCTATACCCAAAGCTTCTAGCTGCAAGATTAGGCAAACGCTCTCCTCTTCAACATGGTTCTTCCTTCTGAGTTGTTATAAGAGACTTCTGACACTTTAGAAAGTGTTGGCAACTATCACTAACACAAATCTGTGCTTGTTACCAGAGGGTGACATGTGGCTAAGGCTCCAAAGATGAGCTGGGGATGACATTCAATAATAGAGCACTTGCATAGCATGTTTAAGGTCTTGGACTTGGCCTCTCCCACCCAAAACAATCCTCAAAAGACTAAGTTAAATATTTTTAAGTATTTTCTTTGTGTGTGGTATGTTTTTGTGTGTATATGTTTGTGTATGTACACATGTAGATGCACATGCATAAATGTGGAGACCAGAGATTGATCTCAAGTATTTTTATCACTCTCCACCTTTACAAAAATTATTCTTATTTTATGTGTATGAGTATTTTGCCTCCATGTATGAAAGAGCACTGATATGTGAAATGCCCTCAGAGGCCTGAAGAGGGCGTCAGATCCCATGGAACTGGAGTTATGGAGACTTGTTAGCTGCCATGTGAGCAGCCAGTGCCATTAACCACTAAACCATCTCTCTAGCTCCTCTCCACCTTATTTTTGAGACAGTTTCTCACTGAACCTGATGCTCACCAAATTGGCTAGACTGACTGGAGAGCGAGGTCTGGTGACTCACCCATCTCTGCTCGCACATCACCCTCGTCTCCCCTTGCACTGCAGTTACAGATGTGCATTGTTGTGTCTTCCTATTTACATAGATGCTAGGGATCTGAACTAAGGTCTTTGCACCAAAGCACTTTACCCACTGAGGCATCTCCCCAGTGTTTCAAAAGACTTGTTTTTATCTGTTGCTAGTATGCACATGACTTTAAAATGTGTAGTGACAATGACAAAATTCATTTGTTCAAATTGCTCTCCCTTAAGTACATCCCACCAGACAATGAGGGGAGGAGGAGAAAGATTCTGAGGGTAGAGAATGGAGATTTATAGGATCATCTACACACAGGGCAATCTGAAGGACAAGAATGATTTATGTGGGGCGCAGCCAGCTATCATCTAAATGGCAATGCCATGACACACCACATCCGGTTACCCCTCTCGAGCAACTGGAGGGTGAAGAACTTCTACAGAGAGCTGGGGAGCACTAAGTTCTGTGTCAGGAGATGGGGTGCCTGTCTACATCTATTACCAACCAGATTTATGAATTTGACTAAGTGGCTCTTCTGTGAGCCTGTAAAAGGTTACATGAGGTGATTCTGGGCTCCCAATAGGCAAGACTACACGAAGAGAATGCTACAAAGGGCCACCGAGATCCTAACTTTTAGTATCTCCTATCCAGAATTTACCATCAAACCAAGTAATGACTGAACTGGGAGGACACCCTCACAGATTATTTCCTCTGTAATTGTGTTTGAAGCCCTGGTAATTTCATTTAGTTTCCTCCTGCAATAACAGGGCAGGATATCAAAACTACCTGTAAGGAAGGACAACAGACTGACATAGAAAGAACATTTGAAAACCTTGCTTCAGTGCTCTGGGCACAAATAAACAGGCAGAAAATACACAGCTGAGATTTTGCCCAGGATTTCATAAAGCACTTTTTTAATAGTATTAGTTGCTCACAGATACTCAGAGACCTGTTTTCTTCTGCTGTTTGTATGTAGGCTAGACCTTCATTTGTACCAAGCTACAGATGTTATAAACAACAGCCAGATACAGGGATGACTTGAGGCTGAGTAAGGATGGACAAATCACAGAGAACTCTAATAGACCAAGTCTGACAGGTAAGGCTCCCACGGCTAGTGATGTTCCCCAAACAACAAGAGGAGCCTTTGTCTGCCTCAGCAGGTCTGTCATATGCCTGGTTTTTGGTGACAAGACTGTAATAAGCACATGGTTCTATGGTGAATCAATGCCACAGAATATTCCAGACTAGACGAAAATGGAAACTATTATATTACTTGACTACAGAAGAGGTGTGGGGAATGGCCTAGAAAATTCACTTCAGGAACTCAAAATTCCATTAAATAAAAACTAGGAACTGTGCTCTTTGGAAGGGTCAAATGTGTTTTAAGACAGTGTGATATAAAATTTAAATAATACAGCTTATGGGAAGAAGGATCCTGTGGCTTGGACCCTCCGAAGTTGAAGATGGAAAAGTTTGCAACAATGCTTAAGAAAGCATTAGGCTCTACATCTGATCATAAGACTCGGGCAGATGGACCATGAGATATCATTTATCCCAGGACTCTTTTTCCACGCAGGCCCATGACTTAGTCAGTCCAAGATGGACATGGATGATCCAATAACAAATTTCATAGCCTTTAAAAGCATCTCCCATTCAACCATGAGCAACTCCAATTTTTTGTTAGCACAAATGTGGCAAGCATCCATTAATAGTAGGTGATTTCTGCTATGCATCTTGCTGAAGCAACCTTTCATCTAGATGTCAGCCTAGACTTGTAAAGTACTTTGGAAACTCTCAAGATCACAGTCTCCATGGCTTGAACTTTCTTATTTGATGCCTCTTTTGAATCTTTTCTCCTATCTCATCACCTTCTAGCTCTCATTCTCCTGAATCCAGCTCGACAGTAGCAGCTTTACCAATACTCTCAATGCCTTGAGATTCTGCCAGCCTTCCCAATACACCCAACCAAGGGGAACAACACCATCTGCCCTCTCTGCCTTGTTTGTAGGTTATGGCAAAGATTGAGACAGTGTGTCACAACAGTGTGCTTCTGACTCCTTCGGGATGTTATCACTGTGTAGAAATTGTCTCTATTTGCCATCACCCAACAATTTTGACCCTTCAGAACTTTTTCTTTCCGGAGCACTCTAAGTCACTTCCTATTCTGTTCTCAGAAAATCCCATCCCCTCTTCTTCACGAAGGAAACACAAGTTATATCTCATGATGGCCCTTCACATCCACACTCCTAAAACTAGGGCTCACTCTTGGCAGTTTTCCTACTTTCTTCAAATAAAAGGTCATTGTCTCTTTTCCAGTAAAGAGTCTTAATACAAATTAAGTCAGTAAATCTCAAATCGTCTACTTCTTGACAGGCCATAAATGTTGGTTTTCCTTCATTCCTATATCCATTCAATCTTCCAATTATGTCTTGTTTTGCTAATTTTCTTACGAGCTCTCAAGGACCTTACCCTCTCAGCTGCCTCTTTTTGCTCCTATATCATCAAACTCTCCTGTTCAATTTGGGTTTTCTTTATTAAAAAACACACTCAAACAATTCTCTCCTTTGAAACGTCTCCATTTCTTAGAGGCTGTCATCCATCTTTTTCAAATATTACCGTAGTAGCTTCACGGTCTCCCACTCACTCCCAGAGCGCCGGGTGATGCTATAATCTTGTTCTTCCCATCCTTCCCCACAACTCCACTGAAACTATTTTTGGCAATGACCTGCTACAGCTCCACTCTAATGACCCTTTTGATCCTTCTCCTGCTCCAATTTTGACACGGATCACTTTATCTTCCAACTCTGTGCCTTTTCTGAAGCTTCTCATCTCAAGCCGTGGCCACTGACCTAGCACAGACAACAAGCTGGGACAACCCTGCCTTCATAGCCCTCTCCTTCTCCCCCAGCCTCCACCACCTGACACAAAATTTTCATGACTTTTAAAAAGCTTACTCTCCTATCTGGATGGTACTTTCCAAGCTTCTTTGCCACGTGAGGTTAAACCACATGGAATCTCACCTGGACACCCGGGCACTCCTCGCCATGACCTTAACTTTGGACCTCCCCTTATTTTGGTCCATCCTCCACACTGCTGTCAGGGTTATCTTCCCTTAAGAAAAGGAATCTGTTCTTAGTCTCTCACTGAAAATGTCTGCAGCCTCAGTGAAATACAAGCTGCACACCTGGGCTGTCATAGTCCCCTCCGGACTGACTTACGCACCCTCATCACCTCTCTCACAGCACCTGACTCACAGCCCACAAACAAACACATCAAGTCCTTGTGTTGGCTCACGCTGTTCCCTCCGCCTGAAAAACAACCTCATGCTTTTCCATCTGAGCACACCTACTCACCTTTTAAATCCCAGCTCAAATATAACCTCTTCTGAAAAGCCTTTCTGGATTCACCTGGACTGCTCTGCTCTCTTCGGATATGGTGTTCCCATGACACCATATTCTCACTTCTTGGGAGCCATCACCCTGGCACACGGCATCTATCACTCTTGTACTTTATCTTCCCAGCTAGAGCAGAAGCTCTCTGAAGAAGGGATTGTATCTTCTTCGAGTCTATGTCTCTCTTCCCTCCCTTATTTCTGAATTAACAAATGCCTGCCAAAGGCACATAAGCGGAAGAGGTGGTTTAAAAATATGATGGAAATCAGCAAGAACAGAATAAAGCTGCAGAAAGGGCACATTCTGTCCACAACTCCTAGAGATAAGTACTAGAGAAGATAAGAAGAGACGATAAGGGCACTTTCCCGGTCCTCTGAAAAGCCTAGACTCCCCTCCTTTAACTCATTTCTTTCCATTGCTCATAAAAGAATAAAGCACATAAGGAGTTCAAATGTCTGTGTCCTTGTCTCCTATCTCAGCTTCAGCCTTTTTTTTTTTTTAACCACTTTTTATCCTCTTCCAAGATCAACTGCCCACATTTGATCATGGTCCCAGCATTTCCATACAGATATACAGAGTAGCCCAAAGGCTCAGTGCCTAAATTAAATTTGACTATTGCTAAGAGATATCAGCCTTCACACAGAAGAGTCAAAACCTAGCCTTAACATGATGCACTTAAGTCCTTGGCATATGGCTGTCCTGAAAAGTATATTTTCAGAGAAGGGACAGGAATAGATATTACTTTTTAATTTAATTTTACATGTTCTCTAGTCTCATCACAGGTAAGCACACACTCTAGGAGAATAGTCCTGCTACGTCTATAGACTTGTTTCTGGTTTTTGACAAGGCAAAATATATTATTTAGCTTGGTTAGTCCAATTGCTAAATAAAGCCATCAGCACAGCCTTATTTACCTGGCTTTGTACTTTCTCAGACAAATAGCAGGAAACTCATGCATGCAAAAGACCAGCCAAGACCAGAAATTAACATTCTCTATTGCATGTTGCCAGCCAAGTTCAGATGGAAGCAACGGACCCAGCCAGGATGAAGAGAGACCTCAACCAAGCTGATGAATAGGAGCTCTTGAATCCTAAGGGACTTGCCTGGCCTCTTTTGGAAGTAGTGGTCTTCCTTAGATTCTACCATACTTTCTTGGCCTTAAGAAACTTATTTAACTGCTGTTTTAGTAGGAATGAGCTATGGAGCAAGATTCACCTTTAAGAATAATCTACAAGAAAGGGAGAGCTAACCTGGTTATAAGGGTTGGTGCCAGCTTTCATCCAGTATTTTCTGTGATTTAAATGTCAAGGCAACTTGGCAATGATTAGTATGCCAAAACTTAAAAAAAAAAAAAAAAAGGCAGTCAGTCTTGAGAAAATTGATGTTGTTTATCTCTCTGTTCCAAATCCCTTTAACTATGTTTGCATAGCTATTTATATTTTAGGAGATGTCTTTAGAGTCAATACATCTACAAAGAGGGGCTTCTATATTCCTATCTACAGATGGCGTGAATTAATTAATGATGGATGACAAGAAAGAGATAACCTGAAAATTTAGAGTAAAATCTATATAGAAAGCACTGTGTAGAATATCAAGGTACTTAAAAATAGAACACTGGTTAAGTCCTCACTGCAGTATTTACTATCTGTGTGATCTTTCACAACTTGAATATTTTTTTGAGACACACTTTGGCTGTGTATACCACACTGGACTTGACCCCATTATGTAGCCCAGGCTGACTTCAAAATCATAGCAATCCTCCTGCCTCAGCCTCCAAAATGCTAGGGTTATAAGGCAGGCACCACCACGCCCATCTCCATGTCCCATCATATACCTTAGTTTCTCTAACTGTCAAGTGTAGATACTAATCATTTACTTTGCAGAAAAGCTCTGGAAGGGATATGCTGTGATATAAATGACATTTCACAACAGGAGGAGTAGGCCCTAATTTGAAAATCCCAAACTGGAAATGCTCAATATCCAAAATTCTTTGAGAACCAAAATAATGACACAAGTAGCTACCTGAGCTCATGTGATAGGCTGCAGCCCAAATACCGATGCATTCAAAGTATTCTGTAAAATAGCCACCATTCTATGTATACAAAGTATGGTGGCATATTCCTTTAATCCCAGCACTCAGGAGGCAAAGGCAGGTAGATATCTGAAATCAAGGCTAACCTGGTCTACATAGGGAGTTCCGGAGACCCAGTCTCAATTTTATTTGTTTTGTTTTATATAAGTACACTCATGTCATGCAATGCCCAAAGAGGTCAGAAAAGGGCATTGAATCCCCTAGAACTGGAGTTATTGGAGTTGTTAGCCACTATGTGGGTGCTGGGAATTGAACCCAGGTCCTCTGCAAGAGCAGTTAACATTCTTAACTCATGGGTCATCTCTCCAGCCCTAGGAACAATAATTTATAATACAATAATAAAAATGAACACTTCTGAGGTGCTTTGGTTATCCAAGAGAGGGCTAACTACACCAGCCTCAACAGGAAAATGGAGGCTTTGGGATAAAGACTTTCATAAACTGTCTACTTCCAAACAAGTTGAGGAACTCATTTTGCAAATGTGTTGACTTGAGCATGAGGAGGCTCATACTCAAGTGCAGACATCTGAGAAAAATACATGACAAAGCTGCCATAAGACAGCCACTTTCTAGTCTAGTGACTTCTAAGCCTGACACCTTAGAATCCTGCCTCAATTCTGAGCACCACTGATCTGAGAGACCCGTGAGATAGGGTAGTAAAAGAATCTTGATGCCCCCCCAACACACTATGGATTCATGGAAAGGCTCCCTAGTTTTAAAAATATTTTATTTAGTATTTTCTTCTTACATGTATGAGTATATTGCCTGCATGTGTGTAAGTGCACCTGTGTTGTCAGTGCCCAAGGGGGTCAGAAGAAGGTGTCAGATTCCCCTGGAACTGGAGTCACTGATGGTGGTTAGCTGCCATGTGGGGCTGGGAATCGAACCCAGATCCTCTGCAAAAGCAATCAGTGTTCTTACCAGCTGAACCATCTCTCCGGCCTCAGGTTCCCTGGTTTTAAAGTCATACCAGACACATTGTAAAAATCAGATAGCCAAGAAGAAAGAATGCCAAGAAAAAAATGCACACTGACGCCTGATGAAAGAAGGAAAGGGATTTGGCTTCTGCCTTTCCCTTAACAGACTATCAAGCCTTCATTTGCTCGTCTTTGAACACATACCCATATGGCTCCTGTCAATGTTCTCAATGGTTCCCTGAGTCCCACACAGAGACACATTTTTATAGTCACTGTTGGGACTATTCTCTGGCTAGGAAGCCTGTGAGGTTCCGAAGGGATAGATCAGCCCCTACAAGGCCAGACAGCAGGAAGCAGCATTCCTTTCTGAGTCAAACAGTCCCATCCATGCCTCCCTTTGAAGTCAGGACCAACTCAATAGCTGTCTTAATGGCTATCTGGTCTAGATACTGAACTTGTCAAAACAATACTGGCACCAGGAGAGGAATTACATACCCCTTCCACTCATAAGGAAAAAGAGCCCGTACATACCCCATTAATCAATGTGTGCCCAGCAATGCAAAGAGCAAAGACTTTCAAAATAGTCTTACATTGATGCATTTACCCAACCAACCTAGTCTGATTAATTAACTTGTTAACATGCATTGTTGGTTCTATGCAAAGGCACATACAAGTATCTAATTGTTACTTGATCTTCTAACACTTACGGAACTGAGTCTTACATCCAAAACAGGAAAATATTATCTATTATGTGTTCACAGCAAGTGGGAAATGTACACTAGCCTCATTGAGCTTCTTGCCTAAGCACTGTTGTACCAGCACAGATGAGTTCCCTGGCCAAGAAATAGGGTGAGCAAGAGAGTGAGTGAGCGAGCGATCACCCAGATTCCAATCAGGGCTTCTACCCACAGGGAAACTTCATCCAAAGAGAGCCACTTTTCCCCCTCCTACCAGTAAGATCTCCAAGGAGAACTGGACCAAGGAGTCTCACAAAGGCTGGGATCTAATCCAGGGAAGGGAAATGCTAAACTCTGTTCTTCCTGCCAACCAAGAAAGAGAACAAGGTTCCTTTCTCGCTTAGCCCACTGTCATCAAAGCAGTTCTTTTTGGGCGGTTATCAAAACCCCAGCTTCACGCCTGCCACCCTGGGGAGGATGCCTTCTTATCTGATTAGATAGAATATTATGCTAAATATTCAGCCACCCAGCACTGGCTGTGTGGGTGTGCTGGATAAAATCTTCAGGAACACGCCATCACAGGGTCATTTGTTTAATTTCAATTCTGCAAAATATAAAAATAGAATGAGCTGCTGTGAGGGGTTGAGGCTTGACAGATTCAGTGCCCAGCCTCCCATGCACAAAAGCCACGCTGTTCTACCAGCTCATTTGCTTCCTCCCTCTGCCAGAGGGAGATGCAAAGGGAGAAAACCCAACAGCAAGGTACCGCTTCCTCTCATCTTCCACGCTTTCCACCTCTTTGGCTTTTTCTTGCACAGCCTCTCTCCAGCTCTTTCCCAGTCTGCTTCTTCTCTTCCCTTGGCCCCATTCTCCTCCCATACCTGCGACACCCTCATCTGAGCTGCTCCGGTCTTCTGGGACAGCCTATCTCCTAATGTGCTCACAGACCTATTCTAAGACCTGCTCTTCCCCACCCCTACCCTTAACTTCATCTCTTACCCTTCCTCCAAGCCCAGACCGAAGATGTCTAGAAAGATGCCATTGCAGAGATCAATACGATGGAATGAGATGAGCTGTCGGAGTTGCCTTTTCTCTACTCCTTCCTCTAGCTAAATATGTTTAGTATTCACTGTGCTTGGCAGCGCAGGGTGGGAAGGAGACTGCAGGCGGTACATCATTGGTCTTGTATTTGAACAAATCAATTTTTATGAAGGCTTTGAAAAAAAAACAATAAAGGCTCAACTTACACTCTCTAATTCTGAACCTTGAAGTTCACAGCCTCCTCCAAATGAATCCTGTTATTATTCTGGCTCTGAAAGGAGAGACTTCTCCTTCACCAGGAGCCCAAGAGCTGTATAAAAGCCCCACAAGAATTCTAGAGGGAGAGATGCTTCCTGCTTCATGCCTTTGAGGTCACAGTCAAGTTCCATCATCTGACTAGGTTTCAAAGCAAAGGAGTCAAGGTGTTCAGGCACACTATATCAGCTGTTGAAACCAACTCATGTTTGGCCCTTCAACATGCCTAGAATAAGGTTCCTAACTGGTGGTACCTGTGAGTGACAGGTGGTATTCTTTTCTCCTACTGTAGGTCCTTTGAGATCTCTTCTCTAAAGACAAAACTTCACTGTCGGTTTGAGGAAAACGTAAGATAAATGGGTTTAGCAGATCACTAACTCTCCAGTTTGTCAAAGCCAATCCACTTTAGAAAAGAACTTACATTCCTGGAATGTAGGTGCTCTCTTGCAGATCCATGCACAAGTCTCTTTCCAGGTGCTTCCTTCATATAATAAGTTCTATTTTCAAGGGCGCACGCGCGCACATACACACATTAACAGAGGTGTTGGTAAATTAAGACGACCCTCTTAAAAGCTTCTGCTTCTTCTGGATCTGATTTCTGGAGACATGTCCTGCTCTCTCTTATTGTAGCAGGTTTCCTTCTACTGCCTCTTATGAGCAACATCCATTCATGTGGTTATGCAGTGAACACCCAGCAGCAACAGAGCAGATGGGCCTCTGGGGCATGCATTAGAAGCCAGAGCCTTAGATACTTCCAAAGATGGGACACATGGATCCAGTGGTTGAAAGATATGTGCAGTGTCTGCTTTGTGCACATCAGGATGAGACCAGACAGAGGATCTATTGCATTTTTTATCATTTCAAGAATGACTATGTTTGTGGTGAAATGTGGCCCCTGCTGTACCTATCCACAGGTCCAAAAAGGGAGAAAGGAGAAGAAAGAAGTGATTCCAACTAATCAGAAAGATCCATGGGAACTAAAACAGGAAAAGGATAAACTGCAGCAGAACCCCAAGCGTAAGCACCCTCCTCCTCAGGGCATTTGGAGTAGAATTGGAGACAACCTGCTAAAGCCACAGAAGTACACACTACTTGTGCAAAAGTAGTTGTCAGTGGGAACCGAGCCCTGGAAATGTCTCTGGAGCCCAGCTGGGCCTGAGGCTGGTGATTTCAGCTTCAAGTCCACAGACTGAAGATGTGGAAGATAGGAGTCCTATAATGACAGATCTGCAAGGACAATACATGACAGCTGAAGTCCAAGAGCAAAGGCCAGAAGGTGGTAGCAAGGAACGATGCCATCTCCTTATGAAGATGTGCTTTCACTCAAGATCTGTCATCTCTGAAGAGAGCTGAGCAAGTGCCACTATTTGGCATGTATATTTAGTGGCGATGTCAAATTGAACCCTACAATGGCATCCCAATTTGGCTACATTTTCATCAGTTGTTCATAATGGTTTCTTTTATACACTACCTCCAAATGACAGTGTTAAATCTACAAATTCATAAAACTTTTGAGTGTCTGCTGTGGGAAATCAAAACTTTAAACATGCTTTTTTGAGACCCTGGATCACTTGGGTTGCAATGATGTCTGGCAGAACTCTCAGCCCGAGTTACAAGGTAATGACAAGAGCTTCAGAGCAGGTCACCAAGTGAGTCCAGAGAAGGGTCACTTGTGACCTCCAGTATATCATCCAAGGCAGTTAATTGAAAGTTCTGAGAAGCCAGCACAGTGGCCTGGATTGGGACATCCAGTATGAGTAAGAGATGTGATCTTCAAGAGAGGAGCCCTGTGGGAGGCACAGCTGAGCAAAGAAAATCAGTGTTCCACTCAACCAGAGAGGGAGACTGAACTGCTCAGTAAGAATCCACAAGCCTATGTTATGCCATTCAATGTTATAAATGCTGAGAGCGAGAGAGAGAGAGAACGCGTTTTTGCTCTATGATGTTTTCCAATGAGCTTCTATCAAATTATAGCCACAGGGGGACCTTGAGAAGGAGGCAGAAATGTAGTATTTTTAATTTACTTCCAATATTCAATTTCTTAAATTCACAAAGACAGCCCCAGCTAAAAGCTACCCCACCGGAAGAGCCCCAGGGCGGGAATGTGGCCACGAAAGCATTGGAAGAGGATACAGCTCAGCTCCTGCACAAATTTCTTTGTTTTTGCCTGGAGTGGTGGGAGTTTTGCATCTGCTGCTGTCATGAAAACATTTGATTTTATTTTTTACAAGCCTTCATAAGATTATTTCCTTGGAAAAATCTAGAGATCTTCCAAGCATATGTGCTATGCAATTGCTGGGCCTTTCATCACAAGTGCTTCCAGTCCATGGGAAATCACACCTGCATGCATGCAGTCAAGTGTTCTGCCCTATGTCATGTCCAAGGCACATGCACCCTGCTGAGGAACTGTGTGAAAAGCGAAATTTCTCCAAGCATGAGGTGGCTGATGAGTTCAAAAAGTCTGGGCCATAACAACTTTGTTCTAATGACCACACCTTCTGCATTTACACAAGCAAGAGTGACTGTCCTAGAAGGGAAAGGGACTCCATGAATTCTTGGAGTGCAAGGCACCCTCCAATTGCTAAACCTTCCACCTTCACTCATGATGAAATTTAGAAGTGAATTCTCACTAGGTACGGTACCCACGGTGGGCATTGTGCCTTTCTGCCAAGTCTTGAACTTCCCCCGTGCAGGTGCACTGTGTGAAAGGTGGATGGGGCAGTCAGGTGGGCTGATGGAAGCTCTACACAGAACAGGAACAGCCCGTGCACCCCATTCAAACTTTTGCCAAAAAGGTGGGAAGAAGCAGACATAATCTTCACTCCCCAACCTTCTGCTCACCGCTTGTTCTGAGAACATCTCCAGCACTGAATGAAGAAAGAGACCAGCTGTCCACCTTCAGAAATTGATGGAGGGACCCAATGTGGTGGTGGTTTCCTGGGAACACCAACTCTTGGGTGCTGGACACCACAGCCAGGCCACAATCCATGTTAATAGCTTTACTGTGTCCTATGACAACTTTGACGCTGTGCTAAGAAAACAGGGAAGGAAGCAAAGGGCACCCCCACCCCCATCCCAATATCTCCCCAGTTCCACAGGGCTCCTTCATCCTCAGCCTGGATCCCAAGTGTGTTCCTCCTGGGATTCAGGAAGGTCAGGAAGTTCTTACCTGGGTCTCCTGGGAGAGCTCATGTGGACCCAGAAGCTGGCGCGCTCCGCAGTCCACAGCGTCCGGGACACACCGGCAGCTGGCTACGGCTTATCACATCTCCCCCGGGGCCTGGCTTTGCAAACAGGAGAGCCAGTCCCATCTGGAGCAGGGGCGCAGGGGAGCGGGGGCGCGCAGCCTCCGGACGCGCCGACCCGAGACACCGGTCCCGACTGAGCCAGTTCAGGCTGGCGCGCAGGGTGGCGGGTTCGGGGTCCCCCCGCGCCCCGGGACAGCGTCGTGCGCGACGGGGGTGGGGGCGCGCGGCGGGAGCAAGCGGAACTCCCCTGCCGGCGCGCTCCGCGGCTCCCGCCGTCTCGCTGGCGAGGTGTTACCGCAGCGTGAGCCCTCTTTCTATATATATCCACGGCCCCCTCCCTGCGCCGCTGCGCGCCGGCTCGGCGTTGGTGTCGGCCGGTGTACCTCGGTGGTTTCCGCTCCTGTCTCCCGCCTCGGTCCTTCTCTCTGCTCCCCTCCGGGTCTCTCGCCGTCCCTCCCCTCCCTCCTCCTCCCTCTCCGAGAAGTCTGGATTCTCCCTGAATTGCCTCGCTCCTACACTTAGCACTGCAGTGGAACTCCGGGTACACACGACCAGACGTTTCCTTTAAACCAATGGCTCGGTTCAAATCAGAGCATCGAGTTCAGTGAGGAAAACAGCACCAGAAGCGCCGCTGCCCTGTGGATAAGAGGAGACAGCCGCCTCTCCAAAACTAGATGAATGACCTTATTTCTGGGAAAGCTGAAGGAACCGGTGCCGGGAAGTGGAATGTCAGAAGTTTACAGGTGACCTGCAGGGTCTTAAGGACATTGAGCCATCCTGACCGGCTAGTGTTGAAAATCAAGGTGCAGCAACGGAGAATGTCACCCAAGGACTCACTGGCTTCAAAGTATTCATCCCACTTAGAAAAGCCCAGAGAGATCTGTTGACTCTATCCGTATCACACAGCTAGCTCACCAAGTCTGACCAGAGTTTATATCACCGTCCTGGGACATCCAAATTCCCTCACCTGAAGAACAAGGTGTTTAACCGGGACTGGGTGTGCTAAGAGTGCCCTACTGGGCAGCTGCCCAAACCCAGGTGGAAGAGACAATCAGAGGCTGACAAGTTAACATGGCCTCTTACCAGAAACACTCCTAAAGCACCCCATCCCTTCTTCCAGGAAGACTTGAAGGATGACAGACACCCAGGAGCAATGACTTGAAAGAGTGAAATAACAGAATCCTTCCATCACAGTCTTCCAGACACCAGGCTAATAAGATGTGCTTTAGAAAACGCCCCCTTCCCAGTTGCTCTTTTCCACACACACCCCCATACACATCTCCCAGGTCATTCTGACCACTCCCTAACACAGATTCCTCCACATCACCCACAGAAGAGAACGTATTTCCCCCATTTGCCTCCTAGCCTATGCTGAAGCCCTACCCCGCAGTGTGCGTTTACACGTCTAAAGGGCTTTCTCATTGGAGCCCCTGCGGGTGGCAGTAATCAATCATTCCTCTTTCTTGGAAGATGCTCTTGTCCCCAACAGAAGCCACTGGTTCACAAATGTGCTCCCCCCCCCTCCCCCGGCTCTGCGAAAGTGGTCCACAGGACACTGCAGTTTGGGCCCCCTGCAGCTCCTGTCTGCTAGGTGGGTTCCCATGCTATGTAAATGCTCATTGAGCCATCTCTTTGGGGGAAGGTTTGATACCTGTTCCACCAAGATGGACAGCCAGATAACTCAGAGGCTAGAGAAACCTCCTCTGGAGTCGTACTACACACCAAGAGTGTTCTCAGTCATCGTCTCATAGGGTCCTGGAGATGTAGGGCACAGGATAGGAGCCTGAATTCTGAACTGCAGATAGAAAGGTTGTATAATAAAACCTGTGGAACACTGAAAAAAGACATTGAAGAAGATACCAGAAGATGGAAAGACCTCCCATGTTCATGGATTGGTAGAATCAATGTTGTGAAAATGGTCATCCTACCAAAAGCACTCTATTCACTCTGTGCAATCCTCATTAACATTCCAACACAATTCTCTACAGAAATTGAAAAAAAATAAATATCAAATTTCATATGGAAACACAAAGGGCCAAAACAATCCTAAACAATAAAAGAAGAGCTAGAGGCATCATCATCATCCCTGATTTCAAATTATACTACAGAGCTATAGTAATAAAAACAGTATGGTAATGGCATAAACGCACACATTGATCAATGGAATAGAATTGAGGATTCAGATTTAAGTCCACCCAGAACTTACAGTCACCTGATGCTTGACAAATGGTCCAAAAACTCATATTGGAAAAAAGATAGAATGTTCAACAAATGGTTCTGGTCCAACTGGATACGTACACATAGAAGAATGAATGAGATCCTGATTTCTCACCCTGTACAAAACTCAACTTTCATTGGATTATGCATCAACATAAGATCTCATGCCCTGAATCTGATAGAGGAAAAACTAGGAATATATTGGATCTTATAGACTTAATGACTTTCTAAACAAGACTCTGGTCAGCAGAGACATTAAGACCAACAATTGACAAATGTGACCTCATGAAACTAAAATTTTCTGTGCAGCAAAGGCCACCATCATTCAAGTGAAGAGGTTGCCTACAGAATGGGGAAGGTATCTGCCAGCTGTATATCTGACAGAGGGTTAGTATCTAGAATATCCAAAGAACACAAGAAACTCAACATCAAAAAATAAATACATAAATAAAACTGGGGCAAGGAACTAAAGAGAGAGTTCTCAAACAATGAAACACAAATGGCTGGATTTTTTTTTAAATGTTCAATGTCTTTAGTCTACAGGGAAATGCAAATTAAAACTACTCTGAGCTTTCTTCTTACCCCAGTCAGAATGGCTAAGATAAATAAATAAACAAATAAATAAACAAACAAAAACATGACAAATGCTCACAAGGATGTGGGGAAAGAGAAATACTTATTTAGGGCCAGTGGGAGTGCAAACTGATGCAGCCACCATGGAAACCAGTGTGGAGGTTCCTTAAAAAGCTAGAAATAGGTCTACCCTAGGATCCAGCTCTACCACTCCTGGGCATTTTCTCAAAGGACTTTATACTCTGCTACCAAGATACCTGTTCATCCATGTCCACTGCTGCTCTAGTCACAACCACTAGGAAATGAAAATAACCTAGATGTCCATCAACTGATAAATGAATAACGAAAATATGATCAATTCACATTATGGGTTATTATTCAGCTGTCAAAAAATAAATAAAATTATGAAATTCACAAGGAAATGGATGGAACTGGAAACCATCATCCTGAGTGAAGCAACCCAGACCCAGAGAGACAAACATCATGTATTCTCTCTCATTGTGAATGAGGAATTTGACTCTTTAGGGAAGTGTTTTTCAACTGGAAAGTCCATAGAGGACAAGAAACTAGTTTAGAGGCCATAGGATATTGTGGAACGTAGAATGCAGTGATATGGGGAGAAAGAGGAATAATGGGATAGGAAGGGTTAAATGGGGTGAGGAAGGTCAGGGCAAGGTAGAGGGGCAAGTGGGAGGAGGGATAACTAACACTCAAGTCTTTTGAAAAAGTCATTTAGAAACCTACTATTGTAGACGCTTTCTAAAATATATACATAAAGATGAGTTTAAATACAATTACCATAGAGCAAGGGAACAATGTCCCTACTAGACACTTCAGGTCAGCAAATAAAAAGCCCCATGCTAAGAATGGACCTTCCTCTTTTGGTGCTGTTGACCAGGGAGGTTCTGTAGACCTTAAACAATAGTGGCTATTGCCATAGGTCCTGGTTGCCCTCCAGAACTTGACAGTGAGATCCTATTGCCGAAGAGACACTCCATACGTGAGTTGTAGGACAAACATGGAGAAACCAAGCTGGTAACGTTGAAGTTTCCACTGGTTAACGGTTGTAGTGCCAGAAGGTGCTTTGCACACTAGCAGAAGAGAAAAGTAATTAACCTTTCCCAGCTGTGAAGCTACAATAATGACTGGCTTGGCAAGATACGGCCACTGGTGCGATTATCGTGGAAGTGACACACATGGGCGTCGTGGAAGTGACCACAGATTCAAAGCCTACTTCACAAGACGGAGCCTATACCTGCGCTGTCATCAAGGACAAGAACCTGTGGCTAGACAGGTCACAGGCTGTAGGGGAAAATCTACTCTTACCCTGCTAAATGGGCACAGTAGTAAACCAGCTCCTAATGACTTATCTTCCCAGGTATCCACATATGTGATCATCTTTCTGCATGTGTGTTACAGGCACTCAATGCCTGTAATGCATTCTGTGTATTTTCCCTGCTTTACTAATAACTAACTGTAACCAGAGAACAACAGCAGTACATGGCAGTTAACACAGATCAATAACCGGTCAACATGTACAAAATAAGAAACTATAGAGTGTCCAACCCTAAATGTGACACCTCTATCATACCTTCACCTCCCTAGGCCCAGAAGTCTTTGTGGAGGAGGGGTAGAAATACTGTAAGAGCCAGAGGTGGTGGATTAATACAAAGAAACTGTGTTTTCTGAACACAGAAGGGAAATTAGACATATGAACCCACAGTGCTTGTGAAAGCATGCCCAAAACCTGCACAAGTCCAAACCAGACAAAACCCCAGAAAAGGCCTTTCATTGGGCGTCTGAAGACAAGATGGGTCACCAGCTGCTGTGCTGGGGTGACCCGTGAATATTCAGCCAGGGTTCTTGCTCTTGTCAAGTCTGCTCAAACCACCATGGCCCGATCCAGAAGTATTGACTGAGCATGTGCTAAGTGATTCCATCAGTGCACTAAGGACATAGGCTTCACTAAATTGGACCAAGTGACCTTTCTTGGATGGATTATTGAAGACCATCTACCCAGTGAAAAAGATGATATACTAGTCTTTCTACAATTTTAAGTCCTTGAAAACCAAACCAGAATGGACACTGGAGATAACCAAGAACCCCCAGCTTTAGCTGAGAAACTATTGGCAATTGAGCAGGGAGAGGAAGACTCCATTTTCTTTCTGATACTGGGTAGGTTGACCAGGCTCCAAGGGAAGGTTCCATACCCAAGAGCATTTGGGGAACACAAATTAGACTCCATAGGCCTTAATAAAAACAGAGGACATGAAATGAAGGTGGCAGAAAGGTGGGCGAGGGTGGATGTCAGAGGAGCTGTGGAGGGGACCTGAAAATGATCAAAATACACAGTGTAAAATTCTCAAAAAAAATCAATAAAAAGATTCCTCAAAAAAGATCGATTTAAAGAATCCCTGGCTACCTTCTAGCTCAATGAGTTTATAACCCATGCTGTGTCTACAGGACATGAGAGGCAATCATGACCCATGGAGAACTTATGCCTAAATTATCAGGATTTAAAATGGAAACTTCTGGAGTCCATTAGTTCTAACCATTTCATCACCAGTTGCAGATGTGTGACCCCAAGCAATGAGTTTAACATAATAGCTGTAGGTTGTGCAGCACACTGTAAGTGGAGAATATATTCTAATTATCTTCCTAATCTTTCTAAATGGTTCAAAATTTCTCCATAGTGGAGGCATCTCCAGAACATCCTAATCATGCTGGCCTTAGCTCATCTTCTATGTAAAACCTTCTTATGCCAGTCTGGTTAATTTAAATAGTTTTACATCTGGTACACATCTCTTACTTCATTTAGCAAAAATGAATTTGACACTGTTTGTGTTGTCTTCTTTGGGTGCTGGCGCTCGGACTTAGAGTCCTGCACATGCTAGGCAAGTATTCTAGCACTGAACTGCACCTCCAGCTCTCAGTCCACACTTTGTATGCGCCATCAGACCTGGCACTTTTTTTAAATTCACTTGCATTTATTTTCTCGAATTTTGAATTCCCTAACCCCAGGCAGGTGTTTCCCAGTGGTTGCTCTCTCGTCACACTCTGTAGACACATCCATGGCCTGTGTTCATTGTGCCGGAAGGAGGCCTGGAGAGTATAGAGGTCAGCTTTCTCCTTTTACGGCCTGGACAGCGTAACTGGCTTGCGCACATTAATAAAGCTAGAATGGCAGTTATCGCTTGCTTTCTTTTCTTTGCATTAGGCAAAATGTTTCTTGACATCTGTTTCAGCTGGTTCCTTGCCATATGAATAGATGGTACCCCTACAAAGGGTGCTATGGCCAAGTGTGTTTGGGAAATAATGAGTCAGGCAACATTAATGAGCCATGGTTTGTCATGTTATTTTATTTTATTTTATTTTGTTTCAACTTATCTTATGTTGAGACAGGGTCTCACTATGTATCCCTGGCTAGCCTGGAACTCACTATGTAGACCAAGCTGGCCTTGAACTCATAGGTGTGTGCCACTATGCCTGAGTATTATTCTTTATGATAATAAGAATGCTGGAGCCTTTGTTAGGCTATGAGCATTCTGAATCTCCAAGAAAGGGATCTTTTATACCTCAGGCTTCAGGTGGATTCAGTCAGAAAACCCTTTCCCATAAAGGATCTTGAAGACTCAATGATCTGAACTACAAACTGAGAGAGTACTACACTACCCACAGGAAAGGAACCCAATCCACAGGACTGCTTCGTTTGAGAGTTCTCTGGAAAGACCAGTGTGAACGCATGCCAGACATTATAGTCAGTCCTATTTCTGGGTATAAGATCTTGTCAGGTACATGCATCCTCCAGTCAAAGGGGAGCTTGTCATCTCATGTCCCCTCTGCCCCTTGCTGTGGTAGAGAACAAGTCTGGCTGCTTAAGTCTACCTCTCCTGCCTGACAGGCTCATTCCAGGCCCTAAGGCACCCTTCAGCCTTCCCTGATGTGTCCCAGGGACACTCTCAAAGGCCACATGGGAGTGTAGTTGGAGCAGTGGCTTTGGGCTAGACCTCCCTAGGTGTTATCTTGTCTCCACTTCTCCCTGGCTGGGGACTTTGAGATAAGCTGCTTAACCTCTTAAGCTTCAGTTCTCTTGTTTGTAAAATCAACATGATTATACTGGATAAAAACATTATCATTCTCAAATCCCTGGCATGTCATAAATGCTCACAGCCCTCCAGCAGTCTTGTGAAAAGTGGTAAGAGTGATAATGGAGTAGTGCATGGAGACGTGCAGCACATAGCTCACCACAGACAGCTCAGCCAGCAGCTGAGGTTTGGGGAACCCAGAATGCAGACGATCCTTCCTTCTATTCGCACTCCCCATGCTATATGGAGCCTATCACAGTCATCCCAACAACTCTGCTCTACCAGTGTTCAGAGGAAATGAGGAACAGTTTGAGTGGGCTCAGAGCTATCCCAGCAGTAGAACAAGCTCAAAATGAGAAAAAAAAAAAAAAAGACTTCAAAGCCTCCTTTAATTGAACAGCTACTCAGTACGAGGCTTTATTCTAAGGGATTCGCATTCATCACCTCTCTATGTCTATATCTGTCTGTATTCTTTCTTTGATGTTGGGAAAGTGTGTGTGTGTGTGTGTGTGGTGTATATGTATGATGCACACTTCAGATGTGTGAATGCACGTACTTATAGATATGTTAGAGATAAACTCAGGTCACAAATGGAGAGACCACCACTCAAATTAAGGAACCTTGTATCTTCACAAGGCGAACTTTACTTCTGTGCAGAAAGGCGCGGAGCTGGAAAGCAAGCACCACACGAAGCAGAAAATCAGTGAAGTTTTTATCTTACAAAAGTACTGTCTTTTCCACATTGGTCAGGGGTCTAATCTCACCAGTCTTGTAAGGTTGGTTGATTAAGGTTTTGTGTGTGTGTGTGTGTGTGTGTGTGTGTGTGTGTGCGCGCGCGCACCTGTTAGACCAGGCTGGTCTAGATCCCACAGAGCTCTCCCTGCCTCTGCCTCCTGAGTGTGTGTGACCACCATACCTGGCAACTTTGGCTGATTTTAAAGGAACAGAGCAGATGAAATGAAGCAAAGAGGAAGGGGCCAGAAGTTCTGGGCCTTCGAGTCCCTGGAACACAACTTTTACAGAGAGTTTTAGAAGATGGGAGAGATTGCAAAATAGCATTATAAAGGTTACATCCCTGTGGTCATTATAGAAAAGACTGGAGTTTCTTGTCATTATCTCCCTTGGATGCACAAGCAGAGGCCAGAAGAGGGAGGGAATCAGGTGTCTTCCTCTGTGACGCTCCACCCTATTCCCTGAGACAAGGTCGCTCACAGAACCAGAAGCTCTTTGCTTTGCCTGGGCTGGCTGGCCAGCAAGCTCCCAGCATCCTTCTGTCTCTGCCCACACATACTGAGGTTAAAGGTGCACATAGCCACACCTAGCTTTTTGTGTGGGTGTGGAGATTCTTCTTAGCTCTTCATGTTTTCATAGTTAGTCCTCTTATCCACTGCGCCCTCTAATCTCCTTACAAGTGCTTAACAGATGGAGGTACTCACAGCATTACTAAAAACAAAAAACCCCAAAGTTCAGAAAGTTTATGTAGTGAGAGGCCAGATCAACCCAAGGATAAGATGATGTCTAGCAGCCTCACTGAGGCCACTTGAGTGCGAGGGGAGCAGCAGCAGACCGGGCAGCAGAACTCATTCTGAGGGGCATGCGGGCAACCGTTCTGTCTTTCTGAGAGTGTTTGGATCAGTTGCCAAACAGATGCTCTGTAAGAAGAGTCAGAAGATTATTTTTCAATGGTCTCTATCCCTCCACCCCTGCCAAGGCTCCACTATCTGGACCCATTGGTCTAGCCCACCTAGCATTCCCATTGGCCCATGAATAAGAAACGGCATCTTTAGGGGCTGGAGAGATGACTATTCTTGCAGAAGACCAGGGTTCGAATTTCAGCACCCACACGGCAGCTAACAACCGTCCGTCACTCCAGTTCCAGGGGATCTGACACCTTCTTCTGTTCTCAGAGGTCATTGCATGACATGGGTGCACTTGCATACATGCATGCGATATATGCATACACATAGAATAAAGAAATAAAGCAAAAAATATTAAAGATTTATTTAAAAAAAAAAGAATCAGGGCATATCACATGATCAGGAAAAGTTGTTTTGTTTTTATTTGATTTGCAGGATTTGACACTAAATTCGGGGCTTCATACCTGTGAGGCAAGCACCTTGACACTTCCCAGTAGAGACAATAGTTTGTATAAATAGAGAAATAAAAGCATAATTTTCTACCTACTTCTAGTGAGGTATATAGAATGCAGACAGTGAATTCTTGCTTCCTATCCCCCCCACTTTCACCCCAAATGTTGTTCTACATTCATCTTCATCCCTCTGCCTTCCATCCCCAGCAAGGAATCCATGCTTGGCTTAAAGATATGACTTCCAGAAGGAGACAATCTCTCTGTAACTGATGGCAGTCTCTTTATCCTGTGCCCTTTCCCTAGGGTTCATTAAGGCCCAGGTGGCCTCTGGTAGCCACAGGACAGGAACAGGGCTTGGCTGCAGCAGGTCAGAGACCTAAAGGTAAGCATGGATGAGTCTAACACTTAGCCTGAAACACTAGCAGGCTATTTTTTTCTATGGCCTTTGCAGAGAAACCAAGCAAATTAGAGAAAAGGCAAAAGAGAGAGAAAAAACAAACAAACACCACAGAACTAAAGCTTTTCTATTTCTCCAAGCAAGATATAACAAGTTGAAGACCAGACAAAGCCACACCAATGTGCACCTCCTGTCTCCAGAAGGTTCTGGGGCTCTCTTGCTCAGAAACATTTGTATGGTGGATGCATAAGGGACTGACATGGAAGTAGAAAAAACACTAACTCTTTGGGATTTTTAGTTACATTATTGGGGGCACCTGTGCCACAGGGTGCACATGGAGGTGAGAAGACAGCTGGCAGGAGTTGGTTCTCTCCCTCCACCATGTGAGTCCCAGATACCAAACTCAGGTCAGTGAGCTGGGAAGCTCACACCTTTATCTACAAAGCCATCTTGCCAGCCTCAACTTTTAAAATATAAAACATATAAGATGCTGTACTGTGCCATCAATACAAGGTTTCCTGTGATCCTGTGAGGTAAGCTCAGTTATCTCCAATTTATAGAAGAAAATAGAGGGTCCGTTTTTCCCCTCAAAGATTCATTTACTTTGTAAGTAAGTGTATGTATGTGCAACACTTGCATGCAGGTGCCTTCAGAGGCCAGAGGTCATCAGATCCCCTGAAACTGGACTTACAGGTGGTTGTAAGCTGCCTGACATAGGTAATAGGAACCGAACCTGAATCCTTTGCAAGAACAGAAAGCACTCAACCAAAGAGCCATTTCTCAAGCCCCAAGAACTTAGTCTTAATAGCATATAGCATTTGAGCAGCTTGTTCGAGCACACAGCAAGCACACAATGCAGGAATCTGATTGTACCAAATAATGTTCCCAACAACCCCATACTTGTCAGACAGCAAACAATCCTGGGAAGTAGAACAGACACTTCTGATTTTCACATGAGGAAACTGAGGTATAAACGGGCTCAATGGAACTTCCTCAAACACATAGAAAATGAAATGACAGGTGCCTCTTGAATCCTAGGTTTGTTTCATCAGCTGATCACTAGCAAAGAAGGTCCTTCTAGACTTTGCACTCCTGTGTGCTCTCAAGAATGTCACTCCCTGAGGGATGGCCCTGAAAAAGCACCATGCAGAGCCAGTCACCAGAAAGGTCAAAGTCACAGGAAGACCTAAGAAACTCATGGGATTTCCAGCCACTGAGCAGGATTTCCAAGAATCTAAATTCCCTCCATCACTGTCGCTCTTAAACCTTCGGTCCAGCTCTCCCTCTGCAGAGAAGAACAGTAAAGATAAAATAATGGCAGCAACACAGCACATGCTTAACGCATATCAACTCACACGCTGTTGGAAGGACTTTATCTACTTATTTAATTGTGAGTTGCACTGTGAAGAAGATACTGTTATCACCTGTTTTGAGGAAACAAGAGACAGAGGTGAAGTCATTTGTCCAATGTGACATAGCTGGTGAAGACAGAGCTGGAATTTAAACCTAAGAAGTCTGGTACCAGAGGAGCTTCTTCAAGCTGGCCAGGGGGCAGTTAACAGCTCTGATAAGGTCTTCTGAGCACTTTCCAGAAGGGACCATGCAGACTCTAGATCCGAGCCTGGATCCTAGGGAGAGACGCTCTGAAACCATCCTCCCACCCCCAAGCTGGATCCGGCCCAGCACTTGGCTCCTTCCCTCTGCCTACCTCCCTGCCAGCATCACCAGCTGCCCCTTGTCAGCCTAGCACAAAGGCAGGCCAGATTGGCTGGGGGAGGGGCAGCAGTCTTCATCCCTCTTGCCAAGTGGGGAACTTTTCTTCCCCTCCCCCTTCACTGGGGAGCTCCCATCTGTCCCGTATCACCAGGTTGTTAGTTTTTTTGTCCTTTGAAAAGTCCTCTTTCAAGTGAGGGAAACCAGAGTCCACCCCATGAACCATGTGGGTTAAACCAAGCAGGGTCAATTTCCCTGATTCAGAGCAGGGAGCCCCCAGTGCTTTGACAGGAAATGCAGTCAGGGACTAAGCCACAGAGATGGACAAGGGTATCCAGGCACCACTTCCTCAGGGCTTTGGCTTAGCTTCTTTCCTCCTCTTCCCCACTGGGTTTTGTTGTCCATTGTTAAAGAAAAGGCACTGGATAAATATAGGCCTGCAGCTGTTTAGAAGGTTCAAGCAGTGCTCACCAACCTTAAGGCTGCTTCCCTTCTTTAGGGCCTGATGGTCTCCTCAATAACACAGGACAGCTGGGATATACAGACCCTGCAGGGCCCTTCTGTATTGTATGAAGAGGGAAGGCACTTCTCCAGGAGTGAAATTGGAAGAGCCTGAAGTGGCTATCCAACCTGCTCCTCAAGAGTCCCAGTCATCCATCCTTACCGGTTGATATAGCATTATGGCCACTTGTGCACCTGTCTCAAAGTCTCTGGTCCTGGGGGACTCGACATGGCAAGTGCTCAGACTTGGGATTCCATGAAGAAACCTGTGCCAGGCTCACAGAATCACTCAGCTGAACTTTACTTGTTGGGTCTTTGAAGGCAAGAGCTGTGCCGGTGGGAATACGCCTCGAGCTCTGGGGTAGGTCTCTTTTTTGCTCTCTGATTTAGCTTTCCTCTTTAAAACAACACAAAGGAAAAAAAAAAAAAACCAACTTATAGGATGTCAGGCAATCCAGCTTATCTGAAATGTGGTTAATAAGGTTTGCAGCATGAAGTACAACACAGAGTAAACCTGTCAGTTCCTACGCCCTGTCTGGCTCTGGCTCTGCTAGGCCGTGGCTACTGAGAACAGCTGCTTAAAGGCTGCCTTCTGGACAGTTTATTTTTAAAAGACTTTTCCTGGTTTAATTTCCTCCAGCCTAAAATAAATAAGACATGCTTATAAAGAAGCCAGGTTGGGGCTAGGGCTATAACCCAGTCAGTAAAGCACTTGTTACACAAGCATGCAGACTTCAGTTTGATCCCAGAAGAAAAAGTGTCTGCATGAGAGTGGTGGATGACCACAAGAAAACAGTTTTCCAGACAGCTGGGAAGTTGCTCATATGAACTCACAGCAATGGTGACAGAGTGAACAATCCCACCTAAGCTCAAGGCAGACAAAAATCCCAGCATAGACGCAGGGAAGAGGGTAAGAAACCCCAAACCTTTCTGAGAAAATATTTGCAATTTATGGCAGCTGGGAGAAGGGGACAGTTGGTCTCCTTTAAGGTTGAGACTCTTCATGGTTGGACTAGGCTCCAGTGAATGAGCTTGTACTGGAGCATTTGGGAACACAAATTTGACTCTAGACCTCCCTCTCTCTATAGATAGATAGATAGATAATTTTCAAAATTGAATAAAACGAGTGTGGTGGTTTGAATGAGAATGTCCCCCACAGACTCTAAGTATTTGGACATTTTGTCCCCAGTTGGTGGCGCTGTTTACGGAGGTCTTAGAAGGCGTGGCCAGGCGGGAGGAAGCACATCACTGGAGGTGGGCTTAGAGTGTTCTTAAGCCTTGCCAGACGGCCAGTGGCTCTCTGCTTTCTGTGCCTGCTTGAAGATGTGAGTGAGCGCCTGGCCACCGTGTCTGCTCTAGACAGCTCTGCGGCCGCCATGCCTCTCCGCCATCATGGACTCTGGCCCCTTTGGAACTGTAAGCTAAATAAACTTTTCCTTTTATAAGTTCCCTTGGTCAGTGTTTCTATCACAGCAACAGAAAAATGACTCATATAATGAGAGAAAAAAAAAAATGTCCATTTGGGAAAAGGGGAAAAAGCCAGGCATGGTGGCACCTGCTTATAGTCCTCAGAGGAAGTGGAGACAGGTGGACTCCTGGGGCTTGCTGACCAGCCGGCCTAGTTAAATCTGC
Organism: Eospalax fontanierii; assembly: GCA_035773235.1. Taxonomy (NCBI): domain Eukaryota; kingdom Metazoa; phylum Chordata; class Mammalia; order Rodentia; family Spalacidae; genus Eospalax; species Eospalax fontanierii. The sequence goes on along the minus strand of CM069539.1, from coordinate 26,670,666 downwards.
AAGCTCCAGGCTAATGAGAGACCCTGTCTCAAGATAGATGGCAACTGAGAAATGTCAACAGATGTGGTTGTTCTCTAGACTATACACATATATACATACACACACACATACACACACAACCAGATTTGATCATGGGAGGAAGTATCATCAAATAGCCAGTGTTGTACCTTGGAGTGTACTGTAAATCCATGTGGGTGAGTGCTGAGTCTTGATCAGATCACTTTGAGCAGCACTAAGTACAGCATCACGTTATACTAACAAGCAATCAATACCTCTTTTTAGTAGACCCCCGATGAGCAAATGCTTGCCTTTGTCTACGTCATACTGCACATCCCCAGCCAGCAGATCCTCGGGTCATGCTGGCAACTCTCAAAACTGGAGTTTGGGTGCAGGACATTCTAAACAAAGGGTGTCAGACCCAAAAGTTAAGTCTGCTGACATAGATTGGCCTGTGTTGGGGAACAGTCACAGTAAGAGATAATGAAAAACAACCAATCCAGACAGATGGTCCATGACATCTGGAGAGGATGGTGACAGGCACTAGACAGTGATCCCAGCATGGCAGTCCTGAAACAGGAGATGCTCTAAAGGCAGAAGACAATGTCATAGGCAGCAGGGCTGTGCAGTCAGCCACAGGAGGGACCAGGCAGTGCCCAGTCTCTGGGTCCCACTCTCTAAAAGGGCTAGTGAGGACCAACAGTGGTCCTGGCTCAGAGGACCAGGGCAGGTGATAAAGTCAAGAGCATTGATAGACAGAAAGCTGAGGATGAGGGCTGGTGAGATGGTTCAGCACACAAAGGTGCATGCCAAACAAGCCTGATGACCTGAGTTCAATTCCTGGGACCCATGTAAAAGTAGAAGAAGAAAATTCCTCAAAGTTGTCCTCAAATGTCTGTACATGTGCCATGGCACAGGTTCATCACACACATCATATACATGCACAGATATACAATAATAACAACAATAATAATAAAATGAAATCTGAGGACCCGCAGCATGTGGCAAAGTTGGAATGCAAACTAAGGGAGCCGGCATTCAGACCCTAGATCCAGACTCATCCCAGAAGTAGGCTGAAGAGATGTAGTTAGACATCAGAGCCTGAAGTGAACCCAGGAAGTCACTGCATTTACCCACTAACTGTAAAGCAGTGTGGGAAGAGTCTCTCCAGTGGATCCTAAAATTGCCCCATAGACAAGAAAGGCTGGCAACAAGAATCAATAGGAGATCTCAGTTCTGTGAAAGGCCTCCAGGGAGTGCTTCCAGTCACATTAAGCCACTGGACTATGCCTGGGCTCAGACCAGAATACTGAACACAGCAAATGCAATCTCAGACTCACGAATAGTTATTCTGTGGAAGCCTGGGAGAGTGAAAGATCAATGCCCAGAGCTCTTATAAGGTCCAGAAAAGAGGAGGTTGGAGAGTCTCTAAGGTAGATGATTAAGCACATCACTTAACTCTAGCATGGCAGAATAAACCCAGACTGACACTGGCACAGATTAATTTACCTTATGAATAGGATTATCATGGAAGTCAATATTCTCTTTGAATCCTTATGTGCATCTAATTCATTCAACAAACCTTAATGAAAAATCTTGTAGAGAGGATACATCAGTCGACAAGATAGTTAAAAATCTTTTCTCTCAGTCTCCTGGGAAGAGTCTGAGAGTAGATATGTATACAACATCTCATATAATAAGTGCTACTGTGGAATAAAGTACAGCCTGGGGTAGAGAAAGCTTCTGTGTATACGAGCTCCGTCAGCAGGACAGTGGGGATGCCTCTCAGAGTGAGGAGAAGCACAGAGAGCTGGGGAATGTTTTCCCAGGAGGTAGTGCCACATTCCAGGTATTTGAGCAGAGTTAGCATGTGCTGTGGACAAAGTTTGTCCTTCCAAATCTCAAGTCAAAGTCTGATTGCTATCTTCATGGAGGTGGAGCCTAGTAGACAGGGGTTTGGGTTCTGGGTGAAAACTTGCAGTTTCTTCTTCCTCTCTTGCAACTAGAAAGTTGCATTACAAGGAATTCGGCCACCTCAACTTCCTCTTGCTTCCTTTCCCCTTTCTGTCAGGAGTTGGACACTAGGAGGCACTCCCCAGAAGCAGATCAGATGTGCCCACCCAGGCTTCCCAGTTGCCAGAAATGTGAGTTAAATGGATCCCTACTCTTTATTAATTGCCTGGTCTCAGGTATTCTGTCACTAGTGACCAAATATGGACTAAAATAGCAGGTTTCGGAAACCAAAAGAAAGCTGCCATGTCTAACTTTGAGGGCCTCCATGTCCGACTCCCAGCAGAGGAGAGAGATGGACCAGAGAAGTGGGCAGCTTTATAAAGCTATGAGGGTTATGATCAGAAATGAGGGGTTCTGCCCTCAAATGGAAAACAATAGAATATTTTAAAGAGAAAATTACATGACTCTAATTACTTAAAAAATGTATTATTTTTATTTTATGTGTATGTGTATATTGCCTGTATGTATGCAAGTGCACCCATGTCCAACAGTGCCCACAGAGGTCAGGAGAGGACATTGAATGCCCTGGAACTGGAATTACAGAAGACTGTTAGCTTCCATGTGGGTGCTGGAACTGAACCTGGGTCCTCTGCAAAAGCATCCAAAATGCTCCCAACCGCTGAGGCATCTCTCCAGCCCCGTATTGTAATTACTTTTTAAGAAGATGACTCTGGCTGCCACATGCAGAGAGATTAAGAGGTGGCCCAAGAATGGATGGGACAGCCTCTGTGTGGGTCAAGGGAAGAACAGTGGGGCTGTTGCAAAAGGTAGTCCTAGAAGAGAAGATGGATGAGCCTGGTGCAAGATCTTTTTGGGAGAACTAGATGCCTGCAACAGCTTTGGAGGCTATATCATTACATATTTAATTTTTAAAATGAGCCAGGAACTCTCTGGCATGTATTCTCAAAATATAGTACTAGAACTTTGTCTTTAGCCATCTCCTGTGTAACATCACACACCTCCATTCAGGAAGTATGACTGTCTTCAATTGTGCAGGCTGCTGTAACAGAATACCGTAAGATGGAGAGCTTCCTAAATGACAGGGGTTTATTTCTCAGTTTTTAAATTATTTTTATTTTATGTGTATGAGTGTTTTGCCTGCATGTATGCTAAATGCACCATGTGTGCAATGTCCACAGAGGCAAGAAGAGGGCATCAGATCCCATGGAACTGGAGTTATGGAGAGTTATTAGCTGCCATGCAGGTGCTAGAAACTGAACCTGGGCCCTCTGTAAGAAGAATCAGTGTTCTAACCACTGAACCATCTCTCCAGTTCAATCCTATGATGAAGCACCAGCAGATTCATTGTCTGGTGAAGGACTCCTTTCTGGTTCACAGATATGGAACCTTCTAGCTGTAGCCTCACAGAGTGGAAGAGGCAAGGTGTTTTCTGGGACCTCTTCCGTAGGTCACTAATCTTACCCCTGAAGGCTCCGCCCTCATGACCAAATCATCACCTAATGATGTTCTTTTTGAAGTTAGTCTTTCAACCTATGAATCTTGGAGGAAACAAACAAAGCATTCACACTCTTAATAGTTCCCACAGTCCCTTCTGATATGGTGTCTCTGTTGTGGATATTCTAAGAACAGATCCAGTTTGACTCCCATGGTTGTAAACTGGCCCTTTAAGCAGCTCTGACAGAAAACAAAGCATCTCTTGCCAGGGTAGTAAGTGGGTGGTCACGGGGAATGGGCCATCAGCCATCGCCTGATGTATAATGGCAGTTACAGAGGGGACTGCAGCGTGAGGTAGGGCTTCATGAGTCTCTGGCCTGTGTCATTACATTTATAGTCTAACTGGGTTTCTTGGTTACTCACACAGCTTCTGAGCTACACTCTAATTGTGCACAGTATTTTTTTTCCCACTACCTACAAAAGCAACAGAGATGTGTGTGGGTCTTTCACTAATTGGGCACAGGAAATTTGGCTCTCATTAGGCCCATACCCAGTAGAGCCACTCACTCCAGTGAGAAAAAACAGGGCTTCTCGGGGAATTCTGGGGTATGCCTTTTCCTTTAAATGTGTCTTTGAAGGAAAGAAAAGAAAGTTTGAGCATGAAGAAAAAAGTTAATGAAATCCAGAGTCTAGAAACGGTCAGGCTGCTACCAAGAGACTAACTTCTAATTTCACTGAAGTATTGATAACTGGGTCTGTCCTACAGTGCCGTTTCCCCTGCTAAGGATCTGGCATATCTCTCCTTCCCCGCCCCCCCAAGGGTCTGTTTGCTCTGGAGACACAGAGTCATGGAAGATAATAATTCCAGCCTACAAATGGGAAGAGACAGCAATAAGAAATATCTCTGATAAAAGAGCAGAAAGGAAGTAAAAGCTTTGGGCACCTCTGGAGCACCAGGTGCTTCATAATAGAGACAATGATAAGGGTTTCTTTGGCCAGGCTGCAAAAGCATCTTTTAGTTACAGGTGTCAAAGCCGGAGTGGCTGGCCCTTCTTTATGACTGTCATTTAGTATGCTGCCGGAGTCTGTTGGCAGTGCAGACACAAGGCCTTCTCTCTTTGCATTCCCCAAGTCTGCCTTCCCAAAGCCATTTCCTTCTCAATTTTCTGCTAACCCAATACTGCCTGCTCCCTGCACTTCAGAGGAAACGTGGACCTGCTTTCTAGGAAGGTCTAGATAATTGCATCTGGGCTCAGTGAACTGTCAAGCTCTGTCCTCTATAAAGGAACGTGATTATAGAAACCATACTGAAAATGACAAAGTGAACTATTTTCTTTTTCATTCAATTGCACTTGTTGACAACAAGACTTGAGAGTTTCAGGAAGAGTGAGACAGCTTCCTCAAGAAATGTGTAGTCTCAAGAGACTGAAGAAATAACAGGATTACTCTAGAATGAATTAAATTTAACAAAAATAAGGAGTCTTACATAAATTTAACGAAAATCTGATTGAGGAGAAAAGAAAGATAAGGGTGCTTCTGGGGTTTCAATGTGTCCCCCCAAAGTTCATATGCTGGAAACTCAATGCCTAAACTTGTGTGTTAATGGTATTTAGAGGTGGGGCCTGTGGAAAGTAAGTAGGATTAGATCATTTTATAACAAAGATGACCCCATGATGGCATTAAAGGCTTTATAAGAAGAGCATGGGAGCCCCAAGATGACCTATGTGCTGTCTCACAATGTGATGCCCTGTACATGTTATGACACAGGAAGAAGACCCTCACCAGGTGCCAGCCTCTTGATTCTAGACTTGAAGCCTCCAGAATGATGAGCTAGGCAAGCCTGTGAATTACTTAGTCTGTGCTATTCAGTTATGGCAAAGTAAAATACACTAAGATAGATGCTTTCATGAAGAAGGAATCTTATATAATTTAATGAAAATAAGGACTACATGGGTTTTGCATAAGGACGAGTCCATCCAGCTGGGGAGAAAAGAGAGGCCAGTATCCTGCTGTGGCTTGAATGTGTTCCCCAAAGTACATGTGCTAGAAACTCAGTGCTCAAAATTATGTGCTAAGGTGGTCCAAGGTGAGTCCTGAGAGCTGAGGATGAGGCAGGAGCAGTAACAGGAGGATGGGCAAGTGAACCAGGACAGGACCAAAGAAATTTTAACCTGCAGACATCACACAATTAAGGACACTTCGGAGGTCTTGGGCCCATGTCCCATAATGTCTATCTATGTTATTAAAAAAAATGAAGAAAGAAAGAGAAAAGGACAGAAGACAGGGAGCGACAGAAATAGATATAATTCAGACAAGTATTGAAACCAGGAAAATGGCTCTACTGGGTAAGCACAGAAGTGGAAATTCCAGAAAGTCAGATAAGAATGTTAAGAAAAGCAAGCCTCAGTATGATTCTAAGAGATGTGCTAATTTCTAGGAATAATTAAGAGCTGTAGGGATTAGAGTCACATCTTCACGGAGAGGAAGTTGGCAAGAGCTGAGTGCCAAGAATCCTTCTCAAGTAGACAGGATTTGAGAACAACATGTTAATCCTGAAAATTAATCTGTGGCATTTTTGCAAGGGTCCAGACAAACCACAGAACTGTACTCGGAGTCCAAGGCAAGCATCTTATTCTGAAGCCTAAAGCAAAACTAAGAGTCCAAAAGGCTCAGAAGTGTCTCAGACACACCATCCCATATGAATTCAGCTAACCACAAGATTACTCATCTCTGCTTAATGGCAAGCCTTGACAGATGAGAAGCCTGAGCTATTAGTATTTTTCCTGCTGTGGGGCCTGGTTTCTGCACTGGGGCCTGTACCCTTTTGGAAAATATGTATGGATCCAGAAGCTAGAAAAGCCGGTGACAATGACAGGGCTAAAGTGTGAGTATGCCATGACACACTTACTAAGAGCAGCAAAGCCTGGTAGGAAACATAATTTAGGAGAAGAGATAAGGGAAAGCCTAGCGTGGTGGCATGTACCTACCTAGGATCCTAACACGTTGGAAGCAGAAGCAAGGAGCACTGCCGTGAATCAAGACCAGCCTGAGCTACGTAGTGACTTCCACCCAGCTACTGTCTACATAGCAAAATTCGGTCTCAAAAACAATATATTAGAGACAGAAATGAGGAGGTAAAAATCCTGATGTGAGGGAGCCTGATGGATGCAGTGGGGCCACCAAGCAGTGAGCTTGGGGCCCCCGAGGTGAGAACTCCCCCGAAACCGAGGACCTCAAAGATGGCTAATCTACTTGACAGACCTGGGAAGAAGCACCCTCAACTGAAGAATGTCCTCCTTCAGATTGGCCTGTGGGCATGTCTGTGGGACATTTTCTTGATCACTAATTGGTAGGAGAGCCCAGCCCACTGTGGGCAGTGCCATCCCTAGGTGGGTGGATTTGAGCTGTATAAGAAAAGTAGCTGAATGAGAGCCAGTGAGCAGCGTAGTTAGCAGCGTTCCTCCGTACTTCCTCCGGTAAGTAACCTGTGACCCTGTCCTCTCTCATTCTGCTTTTGATAGGAATGTTTTATCACAGCAACTGAAGAGTAAACAGAACAGGGGATGTAAGGCATAGGGATGAAACACCGATTCACTGGCAGTCTCCGCTGTGTGCCATCTCTTTGTCACTGCCCAAAGCAGAAGCAGTTTGTATCTATGAGAAAACATCTCTGATCCTCAATTAAGCACCTGGATGACAAATAGTGACCTCACTGTTACAGTTCTTCAATCATAAAGCAAAGGTGCCATTGCCAAGAGCTGGCAGAAATAACATGTCATGAATTTAGAACCCTGTAGATTACAGACATGAGATCCGTCAGATACAGAACATGGAAGAATCCCCCAAAAGAGAAAGATTATATAATCTACAGGAGACTTGGAGAGTGAACTGTAGAGGCAAGGACACTGGAGTGGGAAGAATGAAGACGTTTACTTGCCGATGTAAAAGAGTCAGTGAGTTACGCGGCATATTAGAGACAACTGAAGACAGAACCAATGGCTTGGCAGAAATACTTGGAGGAGTGACCCAATGCCTCTGTGAAAAGGCACCAGAAAATCAATTTATCAATTTCCTACTTTATGGAGTATGTATTTGATGTCATGAATATGAAGTTTGACTAATCTAAGATCACAAAGATTTTCTACAACCTTTTGTTTAGACATTTTATAGCTTTAGGTTTTACACTTAGGTTTTTCCATTTTGAACTGGTTTTTGTATATGAGATAAAGTCAGGGTTTGGCATGTGGCCGTCTAATTACTGTTTGAATTATTTTAGCTGTATTACAAACTGTAAAGTTACATAATGTTAGTCTTCCACATTTGTTCCTTTTTTCCCCAAAGCTTTTGCTTTGTGTGTGTAAAGTCTGCTGTGAGTTTTCCCGGGCTGCATTGATCTATCTGCATCACGGAGAGGCTTACTCTCTCAACAGTAGTTGTCTTCTTATCCCTGAACAGTGTCTGTCCAGATACTCATTAGATGCTCACACAAATGATCTGTCATTTTCCAGGGGCAGATCATGCAAGGTTTAGGGTCAACATAATCCTTCTTTCATCTCATTAATTTCCAATGTTTATATCAGTAAATACAAATCCAGTTGTTCATTATTTATTAGCACATCCTGCAAACCTTCTTACTTTCCTTACTACTTCTAACTAGTAGTAATAGGTTTTGTTTTATTCTTTAGTAGTTTTTTTTGTTGTTCCACCAATTAGTTTTTTTTATATGCATAACTTTGTCATCTATGAGTAAAAAGTCACATTTCTTCCAAAACACTTCTAGAAGATGGATATGGCAGTTCACATTTGTAATCCCAGCCACCAAGTTTTTCCTTTATATAAACAAAGTATATTTATTCAACAACAATGACACATTTTAAGACTGGAGAGATGACTCAGCCCGTAAGAGCACTGGCCATTCTTGCAGAGTACCCAGGTTCGATTCCCAGCACCCATATGGAGGCTGACAACTGTCCCTAATTCCAGTTCCAAGGTAATCCAATGCTCTCTTCTGACCTCCTCAGGCATTGCACAACATGGGTGCACTTACACTCACGCAGGCAAGGTACTCATACATATAAAATAAAAATAAAATATTTTTTAAAAGAATTATAACACAGTAGAAAGAAATTTCTTATTGAGAAAAATCACATAAAGTGCATAGCAAATAAAGTTGAATACGCAGAAAACAATATATCTATGTTTGTCAGCAACATCATCCCAGCTCTGTTTTATTTCTGGCATGCATTTAATCAAATCCATTGGAAACATTTACTGTGTGTTAAGGTTGATTTGGTAAATACTCTGGAAATATTGTTTAAATTTTTAACAATCTCCATAGCTTTATTTTTTCTACCTATTTCTAGGGTTTATAGATCAACACAGGAGAAGGAAATTTCAGAATAAAACTATTTATCTGGAGAGCATATCTCCACAGTAGAAAAAGATTACCATTCATTGAACTTGGCACTCGATACTAAGTTTTCCCATGCATTAATGAATCCTTACAAAGCCATGTGAAGCAAAAGGCAGGGGCTATTGCAAATGAAGAAAACTAGAATACTTGTGAGATTTTTCCCAAGCTCATAGAGCCAAATGCAAAGCTGGGGTTTAAAGGCACACCTCTGGGGCCTTCATCTTCTATTTACTGCTCAGTACTGTTTCCCAGATGAAAGATCACAAATTTAAGGCTACAAGTTCCAGGATAGCTTGGCCTACAGAGTGAGGTCCTGTCTCAAAAACAAAAACACTTTTGATCAAATTTAGAATACATCATACTTTTGCAGATTCTTCTGAAGTTCAAGGAGGTGACATTTCAAGGCTCTTTTGTTCAGCAGCTAAAAGACCAACCTGAGATTCAAACAAACCTGTAAGAATCTCCTGAAGAAGGTTATTTTATTTGTGTTTAATGCTTTGAATTTTATTTATCATTTTTATTTTATGTGTATGAGTGTTTGCCTGTATATATGTAAGTGTATCACATGCTTGCAAGGCCCTGAAGAGGTCAGAAGAGGGTGTCAGATCCCCTGGAACTGGTGTGACAGATGGTTATTAGGCACCCTGTGGGTGCTGGGAATTGAACCCAGGTTCTCTGAAAGAACAGCAAGTGTCCTTAACTGCTGAGCCAGCTCTCTAGCTCCTGTATTTACTATTTTTAACAAAATAGAAACATTGGTCATAGTTTCCATAAAAAAAATTTAAGGGAATTATTTCTGATTAAAATAGCACTCAGAGGCAGAGGCGGGCTGATCTCTGTCTGATCAAGGCCAACCTGGTCTACATATCGAGCTCCATGCCAGTTGGGGTCACAAGGAGATCCTGGCTCAAAAAGCGAAAACAAAAAAAAAATTATATCGGTTACACTGGGTTGCTAAAATAGTGTGTGTCAATCTCAAAACCCCAGCAGCAAACAGCAATAAATATTTCCGTATACAGGTCATGGGCCTGTGGGGTTGACTTTCCTGTGCTGGGTGAGCTCATGCACCAGCAGTCAGATTTAGGTTGAATAAGTCATTCTTTTTTAAAAATTTTTATTTATTATTTTTATTTTATGTCTATGAGTGTATTGCCTGCATGTGCAAGTGCACCTGTGTCATGCAACGCCTGCAGAGGTCAAAAGTGGGCATTTGATCCCCTGGAACTGGAGTTAAGGATGGTTGTTAGCTGCCATGTGGGTGCTGGAATCAAACTTGGGTTCTCTACAAGAGCAGTCAGTACTCTTAACAGCTGAGCCATCTCTCCAGCTTTGACTAAGTCATTCTTATCAGAGCTGGGCTTAACTAATGCATGGCCTTAGTTGGTTTGTAGTTGACCTACAAGCAGTGGAGACTAGTGGGTCTGAATAAACTCTGTTCTATGTATCTGTTAGCTTCAAGCCAGGTCAACGTCTTCCCATCAGGAGAACAGTTTTTAAGGCTTTGAATGACATCTCCTAACATTCCGAGGGTCGAAACCATGTCCAAAGCCAGAATCACTGGACTCAGCAAAGCTATATAACAAAGGGCAGGGATGCAGAGCTGTGAGAATTAGAGTGTCAATGCAAGCATTACTGGCTAGAGCCAAGCTAGTTCATATGAATGACAGCAAGAACACGATAAACCTCAGTACCTCGCCCTGCAGGCAATCACACTTGCAGCTTACCTCCTGTGGTAAGGTGATTAGTACAGCTTGCCAGTCATTCTTCCCAAACTGCTTTGGCAAGATCTAAGTTTAAGAGGAGAGAGTAAAGGGGTGGGAGCTATGTGGACAATTTAGGTAGCATTTAATTTCTAAGAAATCTTCAAAGGCAGAGGAGACCAGAATTCATTGTATAAATGGATTCCAGTGGGCAGAATATTATGTATTAATTGGAACAGCTTTTTAGATAAAAATGGTAGAAATCCACATGAAAACTTCTTTTACCTTCTAACCTTGAATCTGTTCCTTAATCCAGTGGGATGGACTATGCTCCTTGGCCAGCCTGGTCTTGAACTCACATTTCAGGGACTCTGTGTAACACAAACACACACACACACACACACACACACACACACCTTTCATTGATATGAGCACTTCTATCATTTGGTAATCAGTGCTCCAAACTGCACGGCAACCCACGCCTAAATAAATTCCCATGCTCCTCACCAAGGCCAGTAAGGTTCCTCGCCACAAAAGGCAAGCTGCATCACAGTGCCATGTCTTGTGGGTATGCTGCCCCTGACACTGGATGCCACCTGGAGTAAGAATATTCTAGTGACAGAAACGCTAAAGTAAGAAAGTTAAAACACTTGGATGATTATATGTTATAGTAATAGACACCATCTTAGTGCTACTAGGAGATGGTAAAAATCCTCAAGAGTTAAGGCCTAGTGAGAGCTCTTAAGTCATTAGAGACAAACATTTGAAAGGGATTTTGGAGCCTGGACACCTCTACTTCTTCTTTCTTTGCTTCCAAATGACCATGAAGTGAGCATCTTCTCCTGCCCTGTGCTTCCACCATGATATACCTCCTTGATATACCCAAAGCAGCAGGGCCAAGCAATCATGGGATCTCTAATGGTGTGACTCAAAAGAAACCTTTCTTCTCTTTAAGTTGGTTATTTCAGGTGTTTTGTTATAGTAATGAAAAGCTAACATATAGATTCTAGCCTAATGAAATGTTTTTTCCAGTAGTGTTACTTGCTTGTTTTCTTTTTATTTGATTTGATTGATGTGTGTGTGTGTGCTATGTTCTTGTTCTTACATGTGTACATGTACCTATAGGTGCACATGCGTGTGTGTGTGTGTGTGTGTGTGTGTGTCTAAGCCAGAGGTCAACATCAGGTATTATGATGATTTGAATGAGAAATGTTCTCCATAGGCTCAAATATTTGAACACTTTGTCCCCAGTTAGTTGGTTGCACTGTTTGGAGGTTTAGGAGGTGTGGCCTTGCTGGAGGAAGTGTGTCATTGGAGAGGTTTGGAGACTTTATAGCCTTGCCCCACTGAGGATGTGAGCTCTCTGCTTTCACTTCTGTACCACACTGCTGCTTGCTGCCTGGTCTCCCCAACATGATGTACTCTCCTCTCTGGAATCATAAGCCCAAATAAACTCTTCTATTTGTTACCTTGGCCGTGGGGTTTTATTACAGCAACAGAAAAGTAACTAATGCAAGCATCTTCCTGAGTCATTCTGCACCTTACTTTTTTATTAAGACAGGGTCTCATGATGCAGCTCTGGCTGGCCTCAGATTCGTAGAGATCCACCTTCCTCTGCCTCCCAAGTGCTGGGATTAAAGGCGTGTGCCACCATGGATGACCCTCCATCTTATTTTTGGAGACAGGGTCTCTCATTGAACCTGGAGCTTGCTGATTAGGCTCGACCAGCTGGTAAGCCACTGCACCTACCTACCTTATGTGAGTGCTGCAGTATGAAGTCAGGCACTTGTGACTGTGCAGTGGGCACTTGACGACTGAGCTATCACCCCAGCCCCAATTACTCATTCTATTTCTCTTGATATTTCACTTTCATTCATGAATTCAATCAATTCATGAATTAGCTCCATAATTATAAATTGGCAACTAGGACTAGGAGATATTTTACAATGATAAACGCTTTATATTATACTTACAAATTTACACATACATAGGTAACATATAAATACAAATGTGCTATGCATAAAACACAATCTTGTTTCTATCTCTACCTCTATTTCTCTGTCTTTCAATGTTTCTATTTTTTTGAGGCAGGATTTAGCTATCTAACACCAACTGGTCTGGTCATTGCTATGTAGTTCAGGCTAGCCTTGAAATCCTCCTGAGTCCTGGATTGCAGATGACCGACCATGCCCAGATGCAATTCTGATTCTTTCTTTTCTTTTTTCCTCTTTCCTTTTTCTTCTAAGGTCAGGGTCTCATGTATCCCAGCAGGCTGGTCTCAAAGTTGATTCATAGCTAAGGATGTCCTTGAACATGTGATTCTCCTGCCTCTACCTCCCAAATGTGAAATTTCAGGCATGTACCACCACTCCCAGTTTATGTGATGCTGGGGCTCAAACCCAGGATGTTGTGCATGCCAGGCAAACACTCTGTCAACACAGGTGATCCTGAGCTATATCCCCAGCCCCATCCTGATTCTTTACATAGGCAACCAGATGACCACTGAACACTTGAGCTCTAAATATTTTTATTTTTTATTTAAAAGTACTAATAAGCTGTTTGTACATTTCCCAAAATGCTAAAATTATTTCACTTTAAAATCAGAATTTGTAGGGGCTGGAGAGATGGCTCAGCAGTTAAGAGCACTGGCTGCACTTGCAGAGGACCCAAGTTCGATTCCCAACACCCACATTGCAACTAACAATCATTTGTAACTCCAGTTCCAGGAATCTAATGCCTTTTACTGACTTCCACAGGCACTACGTGACATGGCTGCACTTGCACACATACAAATAATACACTCATATACATAAAAAATTTTAAATAATAAATGTATAAAAATTTGTAATTTGATTGACCTATTGATTTTAACATAATTATGAACATTTTAGAAGAAAAAAATCACATTTCTGAAAAGCAAAATGAAATAACTTTACATTTTATATGCACTATTTATATTCACACATATATAAATATACAGTTGAGCTTTATATACTTTTATTACAATCACCTTTTATTTTACTTCTTTAGCTGAAGGTTGGCAAGCTATGCTAACTACAGCCTACTGCGACTGCCTGGTTTTGTAATAAGCAGTGCTAGCACACAGCTCACTCATTTATTTATATATCCTATATATAGTTGCTTTCACAGAACAACAGCAGAGTAGAATAATTGGGACAAAGACTAAATGAGAGGATAACATACTTTTTTGGGAGACAGGGAAATAAAATACTGTTATCTTACCCTTTAAGAATAAAATTTGCGAAGAAAAAATAATTTGCCGACCCATGTTTTAGATTATTCCCAACAGAACACCAATTATATGAAAAAATACTCACTGTGACATAATTTTATCATGTTAAAATGAAAAAAAAGTACATTTTTTGCAGAATAAATACATAACCATTTATGAGATATGCATTTTACTGGACATTGTTGGTCCTTCAACATTATGCACAGATATGTAAATTCAATTGTACTGGACATTTTTGCTGACTTTTCATGATATAAAGGCCATGGCTTTACATCTTTGTCAATTATGGCATTCAAAAAGTAGTGTCCTATTTTAAGCACATTCACATGGTTGTTTGTTCAATCTAACAGTTTTTTAAAATGAGATATATAGTATAGAGACCTCCAATTTTTATTTATTTATTTAATTTATTTATTTATTCATTTTTACTGAGACAGGACGTTACTGTGCAGCTCTGGCTGGATAGAATTCACTATGTAGAACAGGCTTACTTCAAACTCACAGAGATCTACCTGCCTCTGCCTCCCAAGTGCTGGGACTAAAGGCATTCACCACAAGGCCTTGCAAAACCTTCATTTTAACTCTCATAGGAACAAGACTGGAGAGGAGAACTGGGTTCCCCAAAGAACACCCACCTGTGGTTATAGACAGAAGGCACCTTACATACAGCAGTTGTCAATTAGAGCAGTTGTCAGTTCACTAATAGGAGCCATTCCATCTGATGCTGATTCCACTCCTGAAGGAAGTTGGAGCAGGGCAGAAACCAGACAGGACAGGAATCTTACCATGTCCTTTGCTGGTATTTGATCAGAAGCTGAAGGGACATTCAAGGGCCCACGGAACAGAATTTTGTAGAATAGATCAGCTGAGTCAACAGATGTTTGTTAGAATCTGTTAGGCTCCAAGCTGTGCATGAGGTCCCAAGGTTTGGACAACTTTCTGATTCGAATGACCAGTTGGAAATTCTAGTATGATCAGGCTGTCCCCACTGTTCCAGATGCACACCGCTCAGAAGCAGCCTGGCAGGCAGAGTAGAAAACCTGCTATTAGGAAAGCTCTTGGTCTATTTATATATCAGAGACACACAAACTCGGACTGTGTCGCTGCAGGAGGTAAGCTGGGAAGTTAGGGAGGACAGACAGCCTGTGGCCTTGACGGTTCACCTACAGAAGGAAGGATTAAGCTGCCTTTGTAACACAGATCCCCAGATGTAATTTAATTTCATCTCATCAGTCCACCAAAGGCAAAAGGTGAAAGTCTAACAAATTAAATTAAAATGCAATACCGGCCACTCTGAAAAGCCCATTTCAAAGCCTGTTTTTCTCGGATTTCCTCTTTGAACCTGGGGGGGAGGAAGTGTGCATCTCCTTTGATCAATGTCATCAAATCAATTTCTTCCATTTTTCTGAAGGCATTAATAAAAAGAGAAGAGTTATCGTGGTTTACCTCAGAACTAAGGGAACAGAGCTTCATTTCCATTCCCCACAAAGCTCTGTAGCCAGATTTAGACAAAAGGCAGTGGACAGCGCGGTCTGTAGGTAACAATTGTTTCCCTCCTCTTCTGGCCTTTCTTCCTTTCCGAAAACCATCCCTCTGATCTTCTGCCCATCCCAGTCTAAAGTTATAGAATGGCCCTGCTAACAGAAATACCTAAAATATACTTTGTTCCTCTCAGCTGGTGATACTATAGCTACCGTCTAGTTAAAGAGATTTAAAGCAGGAAGATCCCTTAGAGGTCACCCTGAAGCTTATTTAGGGCCCAGCAAAGTTAAGTAAATGTTCCCCAAAATTTTGGTAGCAGGTAAGAGTCCACAGCCCACACAATATCATCTTTAATCTGAGTCTTCATTCAGCTACGCCACTTGAGATGATGGTGACGTGGAAGACTGGATGGTTTCTGAGCAGGCCACTTTGCTGTCTCTGAAATATTGGATGGTATCAAAATATTGTGCTCTGACTCTGACACTTTTTTTTAAAGTTATTCAAGCTTTTGATTCTGACATTTCCTGATTGTTGATCTCTTGCCTTTGTAAACCTCAACCTAATCAACTATATGGTAGGGATAATCCTAAAACAACTAAATAGGATTGTTTTAAGGTTTATATGAGATAAAATATGGAAACTTTTTCACAAAATGAGAACACAGTATGGCAACTTCAGGCTTTGCTGCTTTTAGTCACAGTTTTTCTACTGGATCAGGTCCGTAGTAAATAATCTATGCTTTTTCTTATTCATTCAATAGATACCAATATTAATCAAGGGGGGTTTGTTTTTGTTGTTTCTTGTGGAACCCAGGAGCTTCTACATGCTGGGCAACTGTTTTACCACTGAGCTATATCCCCAGCCCTCAGGCATCTCTTAGATATCAGGAGCCATAAGATGTAACGGGGCATCAAAGATGAATGAGGTAAAATTCCATAGATTTATAGCATGTATATCCATAGTTACAATATAGGGTATCTATGTGGGTAGAAGTGTTGTGGAAGCCAAGGACAGAAGAGACGCCCATGAGGCCACACCCCTTCCTAATGAGCTAATGACTGTTAATAGTTGCTGGAGAAGGGAGTATCCTTTTTCTCTAATGGTGTAGCCATGAAGGAACTAGGTAGGAAGAAGGAGTCTGAAGAGAAGAGGGTTACCAGAGGGCAATAGGAAGTGAATATAATCACAATATACTACGTATATGTCTGAAATTTAAAAATGACAGTTACGGAAGCACAAATGGACCATTCCTAGGAAGGCTGCATAATAGGTGCGATGGGCAGTTTTAATCTAAGACTTCAAGCAGGAGAGGTAAGAGCAAGGAAGTGGGGAAACTAGTCTATCCTGGGAAGTGGTAATGGATTTGTATGCTGATACTATGTAAGTAGCCTAGGCAGGTCTGATCCATAAGCTGTAACAATATACCTACGGTTACTTCCGGGATTGAGTTCTAACCTCTTCGTGTTTGCCATTTCCTATTACCTACACAATGATCCAAAGAGGTAAGCAGAATTATTTAATGATTATAGGAACAAAAGCTAAGACTTAGGGAGGTCAATTAACTTGCCTACGATCCTATTAAATATAGAAGTCAGGTTTTCAATTTAAATCTCTGTAACTCCTAAGAGTGCTTTCATTTAATGTGTGATGAATTTCTCATGAACTACAGAATGTCAGACCACTAGAACATGGAATACCTAAGCTAGTTAGGTTGTTACATTTATTTATTGTGGGTTTTAGAAAAATCAGTAAGGGCGGTATACAGAATGTGAAACACGGAAGAGATTAGAAAAATGAAAATCAGAAGTTATTACAGAAACCCAAGTAGGAAAATAAGTACTCCTGAAACTCTGAAACTCTGTATATTTGCTCACTTGGGTGTTTGGGGGGGGGCACATCATTGTTAAATTAGGACATTTGTCATTTTACAGAACAGAACGTATAGCTGGGCTGGAGAACAGCTGATCAGTAGTTGATCAAAAATGTTGGATCCTTTCCATCTTTCTACTCTACAGTCCACATTGCTGTAATATGGAAAGATTTATGGCTACCAGGCCCTCCTTCATCTCCTAGAATAAAGAGGAATTCTTCCTCAAAACGGGAATAGTATGTGTTTTATCTTTACCTGCTTGGGTCAACTTGGGCAACATGAATGACTGTTGTCAAGAGAACCAAGCTTGGTGCATCGGTATCCTGGTTTCACAGATTTTTCTGCACCTTGTCACCCTCAGAAGCAAACCACTCTTTGTTAGCAAAGGAAAGAGAGAGTTAGCACGAAATGAGAAACAGATCATCCACAACAAGCAGCACACATTTGGCATGGATAACTTGAGGGACGAATCTTCAGACACACCTTTCCTAGAACTGAGCTTTCTAAGAACACATCCATGGTCAAAGCCTCTTGTAACTTTCTTTCCAAGTCATCTATCTCCCATTTTACAAAATAAAGGCTTTCTTCTCACTTGGCCCAAACATTCTCACAGCACAGTGTCTCAGGACACAATGTTCTGGAATGCATAACACAGTGTCTCAGGATACAATGTTCTGGAATGCCCAAAACTGACACTAGTCAAAATTTTGCAATTGGTATTGGAAAAATTGGTGCTTACAATGACCAGGTAGTAAACAGCTTTGCATACTGAGTAGTTTCCAGTTCTCTGTTCTTCAAAGATGACCTAATGAGGTTGTCACCTGACAAATTTGTTAAATATATTTTAATGATAAATCATGTTATTTTAATTTATGAATTATTTTTAACAAAACAAAACAGGAATAAAATTAGTTCTGAACCACTTTTGTTTATTTGTTTGCTTTGAGACAAACTTACTATATAGTCTCACTATATAGCCCTGACTGACCTGGAACTTGCTGTATAGACCAGACCGGCCTCAATCTCAGCAATCACTCTGCTTCTGCCTCCCCTAGTGCTCAGATTAAAGACACGTGCCACCATGGCCAGCCACTGACTCCAGTTTTATTTCAATAATAGGTTGTATGCAACCATGAATATATAAACTGGTTGGGAAAATGGTGAAAATCGTATCTATTTCATTAGATGATGCATTTCTAATACACTTTACTGTTTATATTTAATAATCCATACATCTGTGTTAGCAATAATTCGTATCCTCATTTTGGACATTGATGTCTATAGCATCAACTTGATTTATATTTTTGTTACAGCACAGCATGAAGGGTGATTAAAGCTCCGGGTTAGTGAAAGTTAAATAGAAACCATAAGTGTAAGGAGGAAATTATGTAAATATTTGAACCATTAAAAAGAAGTTTATGATTTATCTAAGGGACAGCAAGAAGGCTAGAGTTTATAACATTGTATTGTCTCCTAGACATTTGCTAGGGGAACAGTCTTTCTAACACAAACGAAACATTAAAACGGTAAATGCAAGATGTTTTCTTCACTTGCTATCACCCTGTTGTGACATATATATGTATATCAATACATATGGCTTACATTTATTTAAGAAAAAACACTGTACATTGTTGAATGAAAAATGGTCAAACTGTAATTGGTATTCCATTGGATAGGCTATTTTAAAATTCTATAATGCCTTTACTTTTTAAATATTAATAATTATATTAAGTAAAGAGTTGATGTATATAAACTTATAACTAAAAAATTAGTTGTCACCTTAGAAATGTGAAAGGGTATACAGTTTTTCCAGATAGTTTTAGGGAATGAGAATGAAACATGCTGGCTCCTTTGATTTAAAAGAGATATTCAAGGGGCCAGGGATGTCGTTCAGCTGGTAGAGTGCTTGCATAGCACGCACGAAGTCCTGAATTTGATCTCCAGCACTGCATATAACCAGGCATTGTGGCACACACATGTAATTCTCACACTCAGAAGGTGGAGGCAGGAGGAACAGGCATCCAAGTCATTCTCAGATATATACTGATTTTGAGATGAGCCTGGGGTACATGAGACTCTACCTCAAAAACCAAAGTAAAATAAAATGAAAGTGCCCAGCAAGCAAGCTGGAAGAGTCAGTTCAACACAGGCAGGCAGGTCACACACACAGCTCCTCTCGAGTTGTTCCAATTTTGAGGTTCCCATAAGACATCAGAGTCAAGCTGCCATTTAGAGTTGGGTATGGTGTTACATAACTGTATTCCCAGCACTTGCAAGGCTGAAGTAGGATGATTATCTGTTCAAGGCCAATCTGGACTACAAAGATTCTGTCTCAAAAATAACAGGAAGATGTCTTTTAGGCAACTATAATTCAAAGGAGGGATCTGAACTATATTTAAGAGTCCTATACATACACAAATTAATCGAGTCAAAGTTATAACTGCAATCATCAGGAGAGGGTGACTACGGAGAAGGGCGACAATGGAGAAGACCACAGTTGTGTTTAGAGAAATAATATGGTAAAGGTAACAGAAGAGAGGTCACAGAAGTGGAAAGCAGGTCAGAATGAAGCAAACAGTGGATGACAGTAAACCAGATTCTGTAAGATGAGAGCTGTAGAGCATACACTAAATTCGTGGATCAGGAAGCACTGACTCTAGTGAAGTCATTACAATGGAGTTACGGACAGGAGCCTGGAAACTTCTGTGTAATACATGCCTTTGACTGTAAAGTTCTGGGGAAAAATAGAGGAGGAGGCGCTAAGTGGTGTGACACTCTTGGAATTTTTCCAGAATGCTCTGCTGTGGTATTATGACTTTTGTGGCCCACTAGGTTTCCCAATCGTGTAGAACCTAGCAAGGGAGGGTCTTGGAATTAGTTGGAACCTGCAGAACGGTCAAACTCAAAAAGGTGGACAACTGTGTCCACCCAGGCTACTTGCATAGTAACGTGCTAGTTGCTCCTAGGTGAATCAATGTGCTAAAAGTTTTGAGTTTTCAAGATTATTACTGAGTTGGGAAGAAACATAACAAAAGAAAGGAAGAACAAATGAGGCAGTGTGTGCAAACATTTCAGGAAGTCATCTGGAAGAAGCATGATTGGGGATTGGAAAGCATTCTCAGAAACCAAGGACTTAGTGTTGACTAAGGGCTGGTGGTGTCACTTTAGTGGTAGAGTGCTTGCCTAGGATGCACCTGGGTCTGGGTTCCATCCCCAGTGCCAGAAACGAAAAATGCTGACCAGGAAGTATGTCAAAGATGGAGAACAGGGCCATCAATGACATGCCCAGGGTAGTACAGAGGATTTGGATTAGATAACCCTGGCTTGAGTACAGGCAGAGGTAATGAGCTGGAAGCCTGACACTTAGCTCAGAAGACTAATCAAGGTGTTTGGTCTGGAGTGCATTAGCAATATGAAATATTCAAAATTTAAGAATTTGGATTGATATATGAAAAACTATTATTTTAGGACTATTAAACTGGTGATGGCAAGTAAGGTAAATTGGAATAGAGGAGATTATCTTCATTTAATTTAATCTTCCTAGAGAGAATATCTTTTGGAAGAATAATCATAATTCTACCTGTGGGGATGTGCTACAGTAGGACACATAGAATAGAAAAGATAAAAAATAAGGAAAAGGTATTAGAAAATAATCCATGGAAATAGGACAATGGGTAAGGAGGGGTCAAGTGAGTCCAAAGTGAACTTAAAGCTCTAGGTCTGAGTAAGAGAAAAAAAGGAAGTCAGGAAAGAAAGACAAGTGATTTTTCTCCTGGCTGGAAAGTAATCACATGAGTGCAGTTTTCTGAAAACTGAACTGATTAAAGATGATTAATTCGACATTAGAAATTTGGAGGTTGAAAAGATCTGGGCTTAAATGAGCACTGAGAATTGGAGATATAAAATAAAAACAAATTAGTGCTGTGTAAGTGGACATGGGACTTCATCAACTCTTTTGGCTCCAACCAGGTCTAAGGCATGTGTTTGGGTTGAAAGCTCTAGAAATAAACACAGCAAACATTCCTTGCTTCAGGGAATCACCTATACAGTGGTGTTGGTTGAAGGTGTACCTGGCGAATGAGATCAGAGATGGACCAAGAAGAGAATCAGGGTGGAAACTAATCTTTACAATGCAGAGGAGGGAGTATTTAGGGATGAAAGGAGAATCATGAGAATAGAGCACTTTCAAATGGTTCTAGAAACCAAAAACTTAGGGCTTTCAAATTTTGATGAGGGGCTGGCTGGTACTGCTTAATGGCAGCCTCTATGCGGGCCACTGGGAAAGAAAAAGACATCAGTTGGCATCCCTGAAGCAATACTGCATGCTGCAACACCGACCTGCCAGGCCCACTGGTAGCATGGAAGTTACAGGGGTAACCAATTGCTTTGGGGTTCGATTTGAGGCCTGCCCGGAGGAAGGAATACATTTTGACTGTAAAACTGGTCAAAAGCCCATTGATCAGGCAGTCAGAGGGCCCAAGGGAAAGAATCTACCACTGTTGTTTGGCTAAATAGCACATTATTAAACTATCTTCTAAACAGTTGTGCTTCTAACCCTAGGTTGAGTGCTACCCTCAACTTTTGTCAGAAAGTCTTCTCTCTGCGGAGTCAAAGTACTATGAATAAGGGTCTATTGAGTGCTCAGCCCTAAGTGGGCCTCTGCATCAACCCTCACCCGCAAGGCTCAGGGAACATCACAGAGAAGGGACAGAAAGACTGGAAGAGCTGGAAGACAGGAAGGAGTGCTGTGAAATGACGCGCACCTATGACCTCACTGCAGCCACGATTTGCCTACAGAGCAGTCAACAGTCCAACAGGCAGGCAGCGCTAATTAGACGGAGTGGTTTATTAACAAGAAAAAACAGAGGACATGGAGGTAGAGGGTCATGTTGTGGGGTGCCGGGGGAGGAGGAGGGGCTTGTTAGGGTGCATACGATCGGGAAGAGTTATTTACACGTATGAAACTGTCAAAGAATAAATAAAAGATTTTCTATTTTTTTAAAGACTGGAACAACCTAAAAGCCAAAAAAGAAAACAGAACAAGCCAACAACATTTCCGCACAGTGATGCAGTGGAATGCTCCACAGGGGAAAAACGACACAAAGAAAAAGCACTGGATTTAGTGATTAAAGTATACCTGATGATCTTTGAGGATGAGATTTCAGTTGAGCTGCAGAGGATTAAGAACGAACTAGATGATAAGGGAGTGTGAGCTGCTCATCAGCTGGTGTCCTGAAGACTTTCCCATTCCCTGCCGCATTCCTGTAAAGGTTGGTGTGTGAATGGCTGTATGGGGATTGTGCATATTTGGTGAATTAGGCTCCCAAGAATTTAATGACTCAAAATGGGAAGTGCTTTGCAAATCATAGTCATGTTACCGTTATGGACTCAGTAACAGTGAGTCTCTCCATAATAACAGTGCTTATCACCCCACTCAAGGCAAAGAAGAGACATTCCATCTCAGATACACTTTGTAATTATTAGTTAAGCAAGTCTTCTTTCTGTGTGTGCGCCTTCTTAAATGATCCCATTAAGCTTTTATCTTTCCCCCAGAGAGCTAATCAAATATGTGATCAAGCCACTTAGACCCACATTATAAATTTCCTTTCTTCCTGTCTTCCTTCTCCATGGTGATAAAAATGTCCAAAAACAGAACAAAATGGAGAAAACACGTGTTGCTAGCCAGGCTCTTCTTTCATTATATGCTTGCACTCAGCGCATCCACTCCATGGACTCACCCAGCACCCTGTGTTGGGCGGTACATGGTGGTAGAGAAGCAGAGGCTGTCTTCCACATTCTCCCAGTCTGACCGAGCTCAGTGGTGTGCATCTCTGATCCCAGTTTGTTGTGTGAAGTCAGCTCCTGTGACTCTTCCTAAATCAAGCTTAAACTTGAACAGAAAAACACCTGCCTGAAGGACTTAAAGTTGCAGCTACTCCAGTGGCCTTTTCACAACCTGAGTGCTAAGTGATGGGGAGTTCAGTACAACTGGATAAATGGTTCTGATTCTCAGAGAGTTCTTCCCCATAAGGAGTCACAACAGGTCTCCTGCTATTGTTGGTCAGAGTTCTACCAGATCAGAACCAATCTGCACCCTCAAATCCTACAGATACTAGGTTTGGGTCTTTAAGCCCTGAATCCATCAACTTCTACCGCTAGTTTACATATGACTCTCCACTGCCTCAGTTGTTCTTTTCAAATGCATTTGTTTTGGGCTTCTAAAGTCTCACCCCATCTCAGAAAGCAACTCCTCCTCCAGGGCTGTCTTAGTAAAGACCTAGGAGAAGGGTCAGATCATGTCCCACATCTGAGATCCAACTGCACTGCTCCAAACATTGTGTTCACCAGGCTCCGTGTTAATGTCTATATTCTTCACACCATTCCCGACAAATGACCCTCAGCTGCTTCCTGAGCCACATCTAGGTTTACCAGATTTGTTTTTAAGACGTTTTCCTCATCTTTTGCTGTTAGATTCATTCAACTTTTTTCGAATTTCACTCAAGTACATACCTATCCCTTGAATCAGTCTGATTTTATCATATTTCTCAAATATACAGTGCCTCCTCACCAACTCTGTGTACACTATGATGTCCCTTTAAAATGTCTCCCCACTTCTCTTCTCTCTTTCTCCTCCTCCTCCTTCTTCTCCTCCTCCTTGTCCTTCTCCTTGTCCTCTTCCTTCTCCTTCTCCTTCTCCTTCTTCTTCTCTGTTGCATGTGATACATGGGTGTGTGTGCCACATGCAGATATTAAAGGAGTGTCTGGTATTATCCTCTATTGTTCTTATCTTATTGCCTTGAGACAGAGTTCTTCACCATTTTGGCTAAGCTAGCTGTCCAGGAAGCCCCCAGGGTCTACCTGTCTCTGCCTCCAATGATAGGGTTACAGACACAGGCAACCATGCCTAGCTTTTTATGTGTGCTAGGAATTTGAACTCGGGCCTTCATGCTCATATAGCAAGTGCACTTACCCACTGAACCATCTCTTTACCTTTAAAATGCTATTCTCCTCCTCCTCCTCCTCCTCCTCCTCCTCTTCCTCCTCCTCCTCCTCCTCCTCCTTTTTCTCCTCCTCCTCCTCCTCCTCATTTTTTGTTTTGTTTTGGGACACAGGGTCTCCCCAAAGCCCCAGCTGATGTGGAACACACTATGTAGACCAGGCTGGCCTTGATCTCATAGATACCCACTTACCTCTGCCTCCCAAGTCTTGGGATTAAAGGCATATGCTACCACACCCAGCTGAATTTTCTTTATTTTCTAAAACCCACCTCAAACACTCCCTCTTTTATAGGGAGTTATGTTATGCTATTGGAACTTGTAATTAGCTCCTGTTTTCCTGAATGTTTTCTGTCTTCAGAAGCTGAAGGAACATCTTTACATTCCCAGAGCCCCCAAATACTTTGATCATTTGTCCTATATTATTCACTATAATATATGTATGTGGATATATGTATGCTAGAAAAGCATGTATCACAGTTGAAAACTATTTTACTCATTGGTACATTGGTGATATCCGGAGCAGTACATAGTAAATAGTACACACTTTAAAAAGTATTTTTTGAATCAATAAATGAAAATGCTTAAGAAAGCTTGGTTGGGTGGTTGGTTGATCGACTGGCCTGAGGTGGACTTGGATGATGAAGCAGAGCAGAAGTTAAATAACAAAGAAAGACAAATGCCATTCTTAAATATCAAACAGTACCAGGATCCTTGGGTCTGATCTAGACTTGTGGAAGGAAAGAGGTGGAGGAAGAGGTGGGCGGGCAGCAGAGGAAACGTCCAAGTCAGCAGGGGAATGAGATTATGCAGGAAACTCTGACTCATTTGGGGAAATCAGCAGCAACCCTTCAACGCTCCCTAAAAGCAGCCATCTCCGCGTGGAGCTCTGAGGCAGTTTGAGGATCTCTCTCATCTTCCCCCACTGAGAGGAGAGAACTCATTTTGCAGTGACTTGTTCAGCTCTTACCTGCTACAGTTTCTCTGTGTTCAGGATTGTTGGCGTGCATCCTGCAGAGTCAATCACCTTCATATTTGTGTTTCCTCTGAGCCCAGAAAACTGCTGGATGCAGGAGCTGTAGAATGTTAAAATTTGATTGAATGACTGACATAAAGTCCACCTAGTCTAATGAAACTCATCCTCCTCACGGTCCCCCAGATCTAACCCTCCTGCTCCGTTCAGTCTATGCATACTTCCTCAGCCTGGGATGCCTTGATTCCTTCCTCATGTCATTCCCAGAAGAGCTGGCCACGGATTCCTTTCTGTTCTGCTCTCCAGTGTCTCCCAGCTCTGACTTCTTCGTAGTCTGATGCTCTTGTTCTTATCCAGCTCTTACCCTCTCTTGCCCAAATTATTACAATAACTTCCTCTGCCTCAAATCTCCCCTTCTCCAGAGCACACCCCTCAATGCCACCAGTAAAATCACAACAGATCAGATCTGCTTGTATCATTCTTCTGTGTGAAATAGTCAATGGTTCCCTAGCACCGACAGGATAAAGCCTTAAACTCTGATGAAGCAGTCATGGTCTTTCATGTGAAATCGCTACTTACCTGTTTCTACCCTTCCACACGGGAAAGCAGTTCTGCTCTATTCTGCACCTTAGAATTTCTCTATCTTATCTTCCAAAAACTAATTCAGAGTTCATCCCTGGAAACTAGGAGCATTCAGAAATCCCTTGTTAGGTAAGTAGCAAGCAACATTCAAATAACCCATAAAGGCAAAAGTGGAAAAGGCCAACCTCTGTTATCATGTGATCGTGGTCAAGCATTAACAAAGTCAGGAATGCAGAGAACAGAAAAAACATGGTCAACTCCTAGTTGACAGCTCTAAGACACAGGACGCAGCATTTTCTGCTGACCAACAAGATATAACTTCTATACAAAGTGAGTACTCATCAACAGCCCTTTGAAATAAGTGTTATCATCATTTCATTAGATGAGACATTCAGGCTTCGAAGACGCAGAGGTTCAATGTCATGGAATGAGTCAGTACATCTCTGGAGTATAAACTTATGTCTGTCTGGCTTGAAGCTTAATGTCCTCTCTCCCTAGGTACACAGTACCCACAGACAGGTGAAGTAAATCTCAGAGCCAGAATAGCAAGCAGGTACAGGGGCAGAAACCAGCAAAGAAATCAGGATGGCACCAAGTGAGGCTTCTCCACCCCCTGAGAGCAGGACCTGACTTCCAGGTGACTCTGTCATGCAGGGGCTGAGCTCCTTCCAAGAGACTGAACAGAGGGCAGTCTTTGAAGCCTGATGCGGTCCCCGATTACCACATCTGCCACCCCTACTCATCTGCACACACCTCAGAACCATCCTTTCTTCTGAGGTGCTGGAGTCCTAGCTTTTGAAACGTTGCGTGCCTATGTATTAGGCATGGCGATAAGTGCCACAAAATGTGGTGGTTCAAAACAAAAACAAGTATTTTTAGTTTCTGATTCTGCAATCCAGCAGGTACCTGCAGTAACAGCTGGCTTCTTTGTGGGTGCTCATGGTGCTAGTTGAGGCAGCTTAGTGGGAATAGAGGATCCAAAATAATTCTGTTCCTGTCTCAAGCCCCAGCCGAGGAGGTTGGAGAGGCTTGAGTTTGGCTGTCTCTCAAACAGGGTGGCTGTACTTATTGATGTGGATGGCTTCGAAGAAGAAGAAGAAGAAGAAGAACAACAACAACAACAACAACAACAACAACACCAACACCAACAACACCAACAACTGAAGACCTCTTACTTTGGAGACTGAGGCAGGAAAATCAGGAGTTCAAGATCATTCTCAGTTATAATTCATAGGGAGTTCAAGGCTAGCCTGGGCTGCATGAGACCCTGCCCTCCCCAAACAAAAACAAAAACAAAAATGCCCTCTTAAGACTTCTTAAGGGTCAGACCTAAAAGTCATATGGTGTGTCTTCTACTGCAGTTTATTGACAAAAGCATATCACAAGACAAGCTTAGAGCCCAGGTAAGGGGAAAAGTTCACCTTGTAAAAATTCATTTTTATTTTATGTGTATGAGCTTTTTGCCTGCTTGTATGTATGTGAATCACATGGGCCCAAATCCACAAAGGCCAGAAGAAGGTATCGGATCCCCTAGAACTGAAGTTAAGGACAGTTGTTAGCCACCATGTGGGTGCTGAGAACCGAACCTAGGTCCTCTGCCAGAGCAGCCAGTACTCTTTAACCGCTGAGCCACATCTCCAGCCCCAAACTCCACCCTTAGCATGAGATATCAAACTACATTTCAATGGGTGCATAGACTATCACACGTATCTTGGGAAGCACTCTGCCATAGCGATATTTAAATACATCTATTTTCTCCAACAGATTATCTCCCCAAGGTCAAGTCCCAGGTGCATTCATTTTCTGTTACTCTCAGAGCCTAGCACCAAATCAAGATGTGGAAAATGTACTAATAGGCAAAGCCTAGGACCCCAACCGCGCTTGCAGCTGCCTCCAACCCACTCCTCTTCATTCTGTTTCCTCTGCTCTGTGGTAAGATCCCGGGCCTCGGAATCAGGATGCCTAGGCTGGCATCATGGTTATGTCACATACAAATTGGGTGAAGTTCAACAAGGAATTTAATTTTTCTATAAATATTTCTATACTGTGAAATCTGGATAAGAACTTATATTTCAGAATTGTGAGCACTAAAGAAAATAATGAGTGTAAGAAGATTAGCATGGTGCCAAGAATATGCTAATTTTAAAATGTGGTAATTAAATTTATATCTTTCTATGTCTATTTTCCTTCTGAAAAATCTCTACCCATACAAGCATTAAATGTCCCTCAACTTCTTAGCTGGGGCACTCCATGGTCACCCATCTGGACGTGACCTTTCCATCCCCTATATTAAAATTTAAGGATTTTGTTATTTTGTCTCTCATAGGTTTTGTTTTGTTTTTGAGACATGGTCTCACTCTGCCGCTCAGGCTGGCCTTGAACTTACCATTCTCTGCTTCAGCTTCCCTAGTGCTAAGATTATAGACTTATGCTTCTGTGCCCAGTGCTTAAAGCCTATTCTAGATCCAAAATGATAATCCTGGTAGGAAATCAGTGATCATGTAGCTCCTTACCCCTCTTTTTCAAAGGTGGATAAATATCCTGATTGAAGCAATTCAACCAAGTCCTCATGGCTGGAATTGGATGCAAGTTACCTACAGCTGCCCGTCCCATTTACCACACATGCACACAGCCCAAGTTTCAGTACAAAGGAGGGTGAAGGAGGCAGGTAGAGCAGAAGCCTATCAGGTCAGAGTCTCAGAGAAGGGAACTGAATCTGAGCCCACTTGGTAAATTTGAGCTCACAGAGAGAATGTGCTCAGCACATGGGCTTTGCTGGATTCACATAGCAATTATTTATTTTAAGCAGTTGCCAACATGAAAAGGTTGGTGAGATAGCCCGTTTTGTAAAGGTGCTTGTCGCCAAACCTTACAGCCTGAGTTCCATCCCCACACATTAGAGGGAGAAAATTTACTTCTGCAAGTTGTCCTTTGACCTTTGATCTCCACTACACACACACACACACAAATAATGAATTGATAAAGTCTTTTAAAAAAAGAAACTCAGGGACTGGAGAGATGACTCAGCAGTTAAGAGCACTGGCTGTTCTTCCAGAGGACCCAGGCTCAATTCCTAGAACCCACATGTCAGCTAACAACCATTTGTAACTCAAGTTCCAGGGGATCCAATGTCCTTTTCTGACCTCTGTGGGCTTTGCACAACATGGGTGCACTTACACACACGCAGTCAAAAAACAACATAAAAATTTTTTAAACCAAAAAAAAATTTTTTGAAGAAATTCATCTAAAGCTACAGATTATCAGTTTCTAGTGAAAACAATTAGACCGCCTGACTCCGGTAGGCTTCCCCGGAGCATGGGGCTACCGCCCTGTTGAGGAGACTCTAGGTTCCAGTCCTTGAGTTGGAGAGGGCTCAGCCTGCTTCCCCATGATTGTCACCAAGGCCAGCACATAAGTTTGCCTTCCTGCCCTGTGTGAAGACTTGGGAACCACGTGCAGAGCTGTTGTGTGGTAAGTACAGCCTACATGTCCCACATTCCTCCACACTGTCGACTCCTTAAGAGCAGTTAGCATGTTTAAGCCAACTTCAAAGCAAATAGCATTTCTTTAGAATTTTTTCCTCCCATTAGTGTCTGTGGACACACATACAGTGCTCAGTACTGGGTGCTGTGGGTTTCATTACATTTATGGGCCTTCTTCTGAACTTTTCATTCAGGTCAGAAAACAGAATCAGAAAGGATGTGGTTTTCCAAAGACCAGCAGCCACATGTTTGCAGCTGGGTCTTGAGGGTATGTGCTTTGCTTCTAGCATTCATTCTGAGTATAGAATTCTGGAAATTGTCTTTTCCTCTCTCATTCTTCATAGTTAGGTGAGGCTGATCCCATGGAAATGCACCTCAGGACTGTTCGAGGAGCTTTCTGATTGTTTGGACTTGGTCATTGAGATGTGGGCATGTGACCCATAATAAACCAATTAGATCTAATCAGAACCAGTCACAGCTGAAACTCTCTTCTTGGGTTGTTAAGTTGATCCATGATAAGCCTGCAGCTCCTGGCTGCCAGACTTTGCATTTTTTCAGACACCTGTTGGCAAAAGAGAGTCCAAGAAGCTCCCTAGTACTGCAAAAGATCACCCTGCACTGGCCTCCAGAGCACTACTGACAAGAGGTATTAGTTGCTTTGCTGTTGCTGTAATAAAACACCATGACCGAGGCAACTTATAGAAGGGTTTATTTGGAGTGATTCCAGAGGGATGAGTCCACCATGGTGGGGAGGTGTCAGGGACATGGATGGAAGCAGGAACAGAAAGCTGAGAGCGCCCGTCTTCAACGCATGTAGGAAGTAGAGATCGAACAGGAAGTGAGACCAACTATGAATGCTCCAAGCCCACCCCCCAGTAACACACTTCCTCCAGCAAGGCTATAATCCCTAAAGATTCCATAACCTCCCAAACAATGCCACCAACTGGGGTCAGAGTTCAACCACTTGAGTCTGTGGAGGACATTTCTCATCCAAATCACCATAAAGGGGCTCAGAATTTCACCTCTCACCCTTCCAAGAACTCATAGACTTGCCACCACTATATACCAAGAAACCACAAAACTTGTCTGTCTCATAGGTATCATCCTGTTTACATCTGTTTCTCAGAAAGTACAGGACTCCCAAGAGACCTCATGGTCCCCCACTGCTAATCAGCACTGTTCTGTGGACAGTGAGGGAAACCCCTACACGTACCGGACACTCACAGTCCCTTCCCCCTGCCCTGATGTTTGTATTCTTCATAAAAGTGGCATTCTGACATATACAGCTATTTGGGTTAAAGAGAAATTGTAGAAGGCCAACGTTTTAAACTAGGCATTTTATAAAGTCCCGACAGAAATGGCAAAAAAAATCAAAATGAAGTCAGCTCTGGTAACATTCCGCGCCACCAGGAGAAGCCTCAGTTCTTCTCTGTTGCTTGTTTTCAGTTTTATTTTTTGAGATGAGACTCACTACATAAACTAGGCTGACCTTGATCATACAGAGATTTGCCTTCTTCTGCCTCCCTAGTGCTGGGATTAAAGGTATGGGCCACCATGCCTGGCTCAAGTTTCAATTCTTATCTGAGCTTCTGAGAGAAGAGAAAAGGAAGAGATAACAGTCAAACTTCCCAAAGCAGCCAGTGTCCACTGGCAGGAAAATGAGATCTCATCAGCTGTAATTCTTACATCCTTTAATCCTCCCAAAAAGATAACTCAAAGTTAATCACTCAAGTGTTTCTCTTATTGCTTTTTCTCCTTGTCCTTGCCTTACAGGGAAAGTGACTTCGAAAGGACTGATCTGCTCTTTGCTTCATGTTTCTTCTCTGCCTCCTCCTGCTCAGTCCAGCAGAACACTCCAGTTTTATAGAGTGAAGTGTTGCTGGGTGCTAGAATTGCAAATTAAGCCAATGAAGATATTTAAACCAATGGTAAGCCAGTTTGGTTTCTGCTGTGTTGTAAACATTTGTGTCTCCCCCCGAATTCATAGATTAAAACCTAGTTTCCAACATGATGGTGTTTAAAGGTAAAATGTTTGGCAGGTGGATTGGTTTGCTTGCTTTTATTATAATGCAATAAAAAAGGTGGTTACATATTCAAAAAGAGGCTTATTTAGCTCAGAATTATGGAGGCTCAAGTAGGACTTGCACCAGCATCATCTCAGCTCTGCTGAGGACCTCAGGGCAGATGGTATCTGGCCAGCTTCTTCAGTCTCCAAGTGAAGATTCACACCAGGGACCCTGCAGGGCACTCCAGTCCTTCAGCCTTTGACCAGCTGTGTCACTCATCCCTCATATTCTGAGGCTTCTGGCTTCTTGGACCGAGCAGCTCTTGGTTTTCTCGCAGATTGAGATTGGCATTGTGAGACTCTGCACTCTGTGAGAGTGATCATGTGAGCCAGTCTAATGAATTCCTCTTATAACTATATGCATTATATTAGTTCTGTTCCTCTAGAGAATGTTGACTGATACAACTAACTTCTCAAAGAACTAATCCAGGGTTTCATGAGAACTACCTAAATCTCTTCCAGTGGCAGTATTCCCAGTGTGATGGCCTGAGTTCCTCCATTTTGTATAAGGTTGCCACCTTCATGAGCAGGCAGTTCCGGGAAAGTTTGACCACAGAGCTGTTCCAGAAGGAATTAACCATATAAAAATACCTCCACAGAATCCAGAAGATCCCAGTTAATGTCTTACAGCTTTTGAACTACTCACTTAATGCTTATCTGACTTGCTTAATGCTTAACTGGCTTCCATAGCCACTTGTTTGCCTGCTACAGGAAACAAATATATCATTCCTGCTACAGGAACTAATATGTCAAGCCAGTGCAATC
Source organism: Eospalax fontanierii (assembly GCA_035773235.1). Lineage (NCBI taxonomy): Eukaryota > Metazoa > Chordata > Mammalia > Rodentia > Spalacidae > Eospalax > Eospalax fontanierii. Next base: position 26,638,681 of record CM069539.1, on the reverse strand, counting down.
TTGTATAACCTCCTGGTCCTTCAGGATGCTTTATAAGCTCTGTTCACCTCCGAGCCAGTACTGTGCTCTCTAGATCCCAGTCCAGAGAGTTCAGTCACTAGTCAGCTAATAAATTTGACTGATTCAAAACATCAGGAGTCTCAGTGGTCCTTCCTCGAGGTCTTGGTGCTGTAATGCCAGCAAGATCCTACCTTTTAAAAGGTCCCACAATCTCTTAATAATGCCACACTGAAGACCAAGCTTTTAATACACAAACCTTCAAGCCACATCCAAACCAGAGAAGAAGGCAATGAAATTAAGAGAGCAAAGTCTTCACAATGGGATTGACACCCTGAAAAATAAACTTAAAGAGCTTCCTTGCCGTCTGTACCATGTGAAAATTCACAATACCATCTACCAACAAGACACTGGGCTCTCACTAGACACTGAATCTGCCTAGATGCCCCAGCCTCCAGCACTGTGAGAAATAAATTTCTATTGTTTGCAAGTGACCCGGTTTATGACATATTATTATAGCAGCCTGAACAGACTAAGAGGGTTTATGTGGTTGCATTTAAAGGAAATTCAAACCACTTGAAAGCAACCACCACAACAACCTGAATTAAAAATAATCAAAGGACTTGAATAGAAATTGCTTCAAAGAAAATATTCAAATAGAAAATATGCACATGAAAAGATGTTGTCTCTAGCCTTTAGGGAAACACAAATCAGAATCACAATGAGATACCACCATACATAGATTAGCATGTCTAGTATTTAAAAACAAAACACCTCAGTACTTGAGAGGTAAAGAGACGTGCATCAGAAGCTCAAAACCACCCTCTGAGTTATAGAGTCTGAAGCCAGCACAGGCCACCAGAGATCATGTCTCAACTAGATGTTGTGACTTCTATGAAAAGCAATAGGGCCATTCCTCCAGATATCAGCATAGAATTAGCATATGGTCCAGGAGTTCTACTTCTTGGTATATACCACCAAAATGAAAGCAGAGGCCTAAAGAGATACTAGTATACTCATATTCATAATAACATTATTCATAATGACCAACAGATGGAAGCAAACAAACTGTCCATATACACAGAGACACAATGGAATTTTATTCTGACACATGTTATAATACAGATAAAAATTGAGGGTATTCCCCTAAGTGAGATCATTCTGCCACAAAGGGAGAAATATTATATGATTCCTCTTATACGAGGTTCCTTCATATTCATATGATCAAAAAACGCAGAAACGGGTGGTTGCCAGGAGCTGGAGGGAGGGGGAAATAATCTTTACTTACTTTTTAAAATGTTAAACAATCTTAAGTCATCGGGAAAATGCAGATCAAAACCGCTTTGAGATTTCATCTTACCCCTCTCAGAATGGCAAAAATTAAACAAACAAACAAAAAAAAAACAATGACAAATGTTGTTGAGGATGTGAAGAAAGGGACACTCTTATCACTGCTAAAGGGAATGCAAACCAATATAGCCACTGTGGAAGTCAGTGTGGAGCTTCCTCAAAGAGCTTGAAATTGATCTGCCACAACCTGGATGTTATGTGTGTTTGCTTGTACGCACCTGTGTCCTGTGATGCCTATGGGGGCCAGAAGAGGGCATCAGATGCCCTGGAACTGGAGTTGAGGACAATTGTTAGCTGCCATGTGGGTGCTGGGAAGCAAGAGCATGTAGGGCTTTTAATCGCTGAGCCATCTCTCCATCCCTGACCTTGAATTTCTGTTTTAAAAAATTTTATTGAATTTCATACACTATATTTTGATCATATTTACAGCCGTTCCACTGTCTGCACCCTCACTGTCACCACCCCCTCCCCCACTGCTGGATTTCATGTACTCTGTCATATATGTTTGTGAAGGCCTATCAAGCCAAGGTTGTATTCTCAAATGTCCTTTGATGTGCATCTATCTCCTGGAGCCTGGTTAACCTGCCTAGTGTCACAGTCTCAAAGAAAACCAACTCTTCCTCTCACTACCAGCGGTTGTGAAAAGTTCCCCAGCTGAGGTCGGGGCTTCTCACCTGCTTCCCACTTCTGTGTTGGAATTTTGTCTGGCTTGAGCTTGTATGTCTCGTGTATGCTGTCACCATTGCTGTGAGTGCATATGAGTAACTTCTGGGATCATCCACCACCTCTGGCTCTTACAATCTTTCTACCCTCTCTTCTACAATGGTTCCTGAGACCCAGGTGGCAGAGGATTGATATAGGTGTCCTTTTCAGTGATAAGTATTCTATAGTTTCTTATTTTCTTCACCTTGGCTAGTTGTGACTTTCTGGGTTAATCACCATCTGCTGAATGAAGTTTCTCTGCTAAGAGTTGAAAGATACATTCCTCGGTATTCTTTCTTCCTCCTGTTCTGTTATGTACTCTGAGTCCTAGGTAGAGAGGTTGTATTGTTCATGTGTCACTTAAAGCTGGGCATCTCACAAACTTTTATTCTCTGCATTTGATTAGTTGCAGAATTTTGTAATAGTCTCTATCTGTTGCAAAAAGAAGCTTCTCTGATGACTGGTGAGAGCTATGCTTCTCTGTAAATATAAGGGTACATATTTAGAATAGAGTAAGAAATTTTGTTGATCTAGGGATGTGACAAAGTAGGTTTTTCTCTAGGATCTGTGACCTCTCTAGCCATGTGTATTTAGCTATGTTTATAGTACCACCTGTGAGCTCCCTCCCATTGAGCAGGCCTTAAGTCTAATTAGACATCTGTTGATTACCCCCAAGATTAAAGTACCATTACTGCCCAAGCAGAGATTATTTGCTGGGCTGGTCATTGCTATGGTTCATAGACTTTACAGCTGGATGGAATCACCAATTGGTTTTTTCCCAGGCAGTTTGCATAGTATCCTGTGATACCATGAGAGCTTGTCTTCAGGGAGGAGGCTTCCAGATCAGTTCCAGCTCAATTGCTCTGAGTTCTGTGTCTGGAATAGGTCTGGTTTTCAGCAATAGCATCTTACCTTCAAGTTCTGGGAGACAATCAAGGGCTTTGGCAATAGGCTGAGTTATTTGGGGAGTCTTTTGGACTATCCTAACCAACAACTTGAAGGGAGGTCTTCCTTGCTGGCACTGTGTTTTTGTTAAATTACCTTCAGTTATATATATTGGATTTTTCAGGGGTTTTTTTTAAAGTAATACATTTCCCTCTGGTTTTTCACACCACTTAAGCATTATCTATCTCTCCTCTCTCCCCCTATTAACCGTCTCTGTTAATAGACGGTTCCCCAGTTGAAGTATCCCCGACCTTCCCTTTGGTAACCCCTGTCCCGACTGTCTCTTATTCTCCATCTCCTTCCCCTTTACTCCTTTTCTTTTTCATGGATCCTGCAGTTATATCAGGATTTATACTCACATCTGAGGATTTGGACCTAAGATCCACAAATGAGAGAGAATATACATTACTTACTTTTTTGAGTCTATGTTACTTCACTTAGTATAACAGTTTCTAGTTCCATCCATTTGGCTGCAAATTTCATGGTTTTGCTTTTCTTTACTGCCGGCTAGAATGCCATTGTGTAAATGTTCTACATTTTCGTTATCCGCTCACTAGCTGAGGAGCATTTAGGTGTTTGCATTTCACAATAGGTGTAGCTATTGTGAAAAGAACAGCAACAAACATGGTTGAACAAGTATCTCTGCAGTAGGATGTTGAGCCCTTTGGGTACATGGAGTGGTATAACCACATCATATGGCAGATTGATTTTTAGTTTAAGAGTTCTCCATACTAATTAGATGTTTCTCTGTTCTTTGTCCAGATCATCTGTCTATTGAAAAAAAGTGGGGCATTTAAGTCTCATCCTATTATTGAGGTGGGGTTTTAATCTGTGTCTTGAAGTCCAGTAGTATTCTTTTTTGTGAAATTGAGTGCACCAGAGGTTGGTGCATACATGTTGATGATTGCAATGTCTTTTTGATCAATTGTTCCCTTGATCAGTGTATTAGTCTCTTTTCTGTTGCTGTAATAGAAACACTGACCAAGGGAACTTATAAAAGGAAGAGTTTAGCTTACAGTTCCAAAGGGGAAAGAGTCCATTGTGGTGGGGAGGCATAGAGGCGGAGATGGCTGGAGTAGACGCAGAAGCGAAACACTCACATCTTCAAGCAGGTACAGGAAGCAGAGAGGGACTGGAGATCTAGCAAGGCTTAAGAACTCTATAAGCCCGCCCCCAGTGACGTGCTTCCTCCAGCATGGCCACACCTTCCAAAACCTCCTGAAATGGCGCCACCACCTGGATACATAATGCCAAAATACTACGGGGGAGATTCTCATTCAAACCACAACAATCAGAATGAAGTGACCTTCTATATGACTTCTGATTAATTTTAATTCATAGTTTATTTGCCAGATACTAGAATAGTAGTAATGCCAGCTTGTGCCATTTGCTTGGAATATTATTTTGCATCCTTTCACCCTAAAATGGTGCCTATCCTTGAATGTAAGATAAGTTTCTCATAGACAAAAAGATGGATTTTGTCTCTTAATCCATTCAACTATCATGTGTCTTTTGCCTGGAGAGCTGAGGCCATTGCTATTTAAAAGTTATTATTGAAAGATGTGCATTAGTGACTACCATTTTGTTTTCTGTTTGTGTTCTTCATCCTATTTCATGTTTCCAGAATTATACCTTCATTCGTTTTCTTTATGTAGCCTTTTGGGTATGGTCATTCCTTTCTTTGGTCCTTTTTATTGCTTTGAGTAGTCTCTGTAGAGCTGATTTAGTGGACATAAATTCTTTCTGCCTATTTGCATCAAGGAAGACTTTTCTTTCCCTTTCAACTATGAAAGATAGATTGTAGATTGCTGGGTAAAGTATTCTGGGTTGGCATCTATGATCATTTAGAACTTGAAATACTTTGCTACAGGCTTTTCTAGCTTTTATAGTTTGCATTAAAAGCTGTAATTTTGATGGGTTTTCCTTTATATGTAACTTGCTTTTTTTCTCTTGCAGCTTTCAGTACGCTTTCTTTGTTCTGGGACATTTGGTGTTTTTACTATGATGTGCCATGGGAAGTTTCTGTTCTAGTCCTGTCTATTTGGTGTTCTGCGTACTCTTTGTATCTTTCCTTAATGTAGGGATATTATCATCTATAATCCTGTTGAAGATGTCACTGACCTGAGATTCTTCTCCTTCCCCTATGCCTATAATAATAAGTCTGGTTTCTTTATGGTGTCCCACATTTCCTGCATATTCCATTGCTGTGGTTTAATTTTTCATATTCTTTGCTTGAGAATTCTAATTCTTCAACTGTATCATCCAGTCCTGATAATGTTTTTCATTTAATTCATTCTGCTGGTGAGGCTTTCTCTTGTCTTTTTGGATTGACTTATTGAGTTTTTCAATTCCATCTTCATTTCAGCTTAATTTTTCTTCAGTATTTCTACTTCCTTCGTGAATTTACTTTTTCACATCCCAAACTGTATTTGTTCATTCATTTGTATATTTGTGTTATCTTGAACTTGAGTCGGGAGCTTATTCCTGCCCTCTTTGAGTTGCTTGTTTGTATGTTCTTTAAATTTCCTGAATTCTTTTAAGTGATGTCCTGGGGACCCTTTGGGTAGCTTGCATTGTAGAACTCTTCTAAAGGACTGATAGGATCTGGCGGGAACATAATACCTTGGTTTTTCATATTACTTGTGCTTTTGCATTGTGATTTGGACAAATGGACTTCTTTGGTTGGCTGTTTGTCTCATGTGAAATTCTAGCTTGCATTTGTGGGTTGAAGTTTGGTTCTCTTTTTATTGTTGAGGTGACCTGGTTGCTTTCTGACCAGAGATGAATAGTCAGTTGGTCGGTATGCATTAGGTTCTCATTTTTGATTTTTTATTGGAGTGATGGGATGGTTCCAGTCAAGCTAATCAGGAGCTTTCCAGCCATATAAATGGGCCTAGTCCCAAAGCAAAAAGATGATGACCAAATGGGCATGTTCTGACTAGCTTAGAAGGGTAGATGTGGACTCTGGAACAGTACCAACAGGGCTTGTCTCAAAGCAGGACAATGAGAATCAAGTGGGCAGGATCTGACTAGCTTGCCGGGCTGGTCGGGAGCTCTCCAGCAGCTCAAAGGGGCTCAGACCCAAGGCTGGATACGTGGGCCTGACCTTAAATTTCTGATTCTCTTGTCTCTCTGTTTTTTAATATTTTGTTATTTTTATTTTATGTGTATGAGTATATTGTCTGCATGCATGTAAGTGCACTCAGGTCATGAATGCCGGTGGAAGTCAGAAGAAAGTGTCAGAGCCCCTGGAACTGGAGTTACAAATAGTTGTGAGCCACCATGTGAGTGCTGGGAATGGAACCCAGGTCCTCTGCAAGAGCAGCCGATGCTCTTAGCCACTGAGCTGTCTCTCCAGCTCCTGACTCTATCTCTTGAGTCCTGGAATTACAGGACTGTGCCACCATTCTCAGTTTAGGAGGTATGAGGATCGAACACAGGCTTTTGAGAATGCTAGTCAAGCCCTCTATTTTACAGTAATTTTTAAAAACCCAATACTACACTGTATCTCAAATACAAATCTTTTAGACTCCAAATGTAGTGAAATCTTACCTCCAAGCCTCCATTCATCCCTTCGCTGCCTAACATAAACACCCTGTTCATCGGGTGTGCTCAATAAAAATCAGGTGAATGGGGGAACGAATACACTAGTGAATGAATATATTAATATTTATTTTCAATTAAAACAGGTCTTCTTATCACCTAGAAAACAGCAACATATTAACTAGCAGTCCTTGACAGTCTACAAAGTGTCATGAAAACTCAACTTCAAGAAACCTAGAGGCTCTGTACCCCCCAGTCAGTTCACACCTACATAATATCTATGTTCAGTACATGAGGCCTGGCTTTGCTCTGGGAGGCGTATTCTAGGTGTACACTATGAGTTGAGACACCTCAGAGGATAAGATATGAGATACTTTTCTCTGTATCATTAACAATTACTAGCTTAGAGACATGAAGGGCCCAGTCACTGTTTTACAGCCCCACAGTAGACACTTGGTAGTGGACAAAAGCAGAAATGATTCTGAAACAACCCTTAAGTTTTTACTCACTTTCTCACCAAGTCTGGTTGATTTTTGTATTCAAGTTTTCTTCAAGGGTCTCCATCCTCATTGTCACCCTGACCGAAGCCATCATCACTTGGTACTTGACTACAGCCCAACCTGCTAACCAGTTTCCTTTCTACCTGGCATTCCCTCCACATCCTAGTCTATTTTCCACAAAGCAGTCAGGCTATTCTCCCACAATACTTGTCTAATCACATTATGTCCTTACTCAAACCTTGCATGACCTCCCATTGGGAAAGGATAAAGAACAAATCTCTTCCTTTGGCCTGCTTGAACTTTGCAAGGCCTGGCTCCTGCACAAACATTTAGGTCTATGATGAAAACCACTTTCTGCATCTTCCCTGTACTCTGGCCAGCTGCTGTGAGCCCTAGGTTTCTGGAATGTACAATGTTCCACCACAGTCATGGGACATGTCGGCACCCCTCCCCTCTGCCACCTTGTTTTCTGTTTAATTCTTTTTTCTTCTTCCACTTGCAATAATGTTCAGTTGAATTTAAGTTTAATTTGACCTGAGGATGCCTCCATATATGAGTCCTTCATAGCTAAGTGTATATATATCACACACATACATGTAGGTATGTGTGTGTCTGTGTGTGTGTATGTGTGTAGATATGACCTATATTTTAATTTCTGTCTCCAAGTATCCTTCAGTGTGGATCCATCCAATGGAACCTGGCTAACCAAGAGACCCATGGTTGAAAGAGACCATCTCTGTCCCTCCCAGAAGCCATCTGTTGCCACAGTTTCCTAATGTAGGGTAGGAGCTTGATCAAACCATTCTCAAATGAGGCAAGCAACAAGTCCATAGGGTACCTGCCCACACTGCCCCACTGAGCTCTGCGCCTCTGCAGGCCTGAGGGCAGCTCCATTCATGATAGTTTGACTTAGGAACTGAAAGCTAAGTAGGCAGATTTCTGAGTTTCATGTTGATTTTAAAGGCTTGATTAAACTGCCAAAGTTCTCTAATTGAGGGTTTCCTCAACGAATTCCAGCATTTTAGAATGCCCACTACATCTGATGCCTGTTTTTTTAAGACTGGAAGGGATGTCTACTGCAGAGAGATGTATCAGAGTTTCAAAGGGGAATTGTACTCAAAGTCCAAACAAGTCCGCGATCCACATGTTGGGCATAGTATGTGGTGTGAGTGAGTGAGCAACGAAACAGCACTGTGGGGATGAGACAGCTGCTGACACCAAGCAACAGTGTCTTACAGATGTGGGAGAGACGTGAACGGCAGCGCCTGTCAAAAGCAAGTTGCTAGAATGAAAGCAAAATGCATATTAAGAGTTCACTCCAACTTCAGCAAGAAGGGAAAGGTTTGGAGGGGGGTGCTATAAAACTGGACAGGTAGGGGAGAGTCATGTGGACCTATCCAGGAAAGATGATGGGGGCTAGGTTAATGCTTAATGGGCAGGAAGCCCTATGAAGCATTTTATAAAAGGCCTTGTGAGCACTGGGTCTGTTGGCAGCAGATAACTGCAAAATTTTTACATATACAGCAATGGTGCTTGACTGTCCAATGGTAGTGCTCCTATGATCTGAATATATCTAACCTTTTTCCTTTACTGGCTATCTTGGTTATCACCTTGACTAAACCTGGCATTCACTAAACACGAGTGCCTTTTTTTAAAAAAATTTACGTGTGTGAATGTTTTTCCCTCAAGTTAAATGCACCACATGCATACGATGCCCAGAGAGGCCAGAAGAGGGCATCAGATCCCCTGGAACTGGAGTTACCCTGAATGGTTGCTAGCCACCAGGTAGGTGCTAGGAACCAGACCAGGGTGCTCAGCAAGAGGTACTGCCAGTGTTCTTAACCACCGAGCCATCTCTCCAGCCCCATGAGGAACATTCTTGATCAGATTATTGCAAGTGGGAAGACCCACCGTAAATATGGGCTGTGCAGCACATTCTGGTGGCAGCCCGTATGAAAGGACATGGCAGCCGGAAACTAGCTTTTTGTATGCCTGCCTTCTCTCTCTGATGAGTTTATTCTGTTGCTGTGGCATTCCTATGCTGATGTTAAAATCAACTTCCTCAGGCTACCCACAAAAACTGAGGACCAGCAGCCCTACAGGAACCCTCCAGGCCTTCAGTGTCAGATTGGGGATGCTGAGACATCCAGCCTCGTGGACTGAGCAAACTACCAGATTCTCTTCCTCTGCAGTGTGAGACAGTTACTGTTGGATTACCCAAACCAAGGGTATAAGACAAACTAATAAATACCTTGCATGCGTGTGTGTGTGTGTGTGTGTGTGTGTGTGTGTGTGTGTGTGATATTCACTCTATCCGTTCGGTTCCTTTAGAGAGCAGTCACTACTCATGAAAGTCTTGATTAATCAAAATAATCAGTTTATGTGAGAAATTACAGAATAGAATTAGCTACAGTGGTACTGTTTCATGTCTAGAACTAACTAGTAGCTTGACTTGTACATCTGTCTATTGACAGTGGCTAATGTCTGGCACCCTGCTCCATCTTTATTATTTCAGTTTGACCCCTGGACAGGCACATAAATAAGGGCAGGTTTTTCCAGAGCACAATATATGGAAAGAGAGATACCAGTAGGCAAAAGCCACATGAACCGTATTTGTATGGAATGTTTAGCCTCTGATGCAGTAAGGCTAATAATAGTGTTCCCTTGTGGAGTTCTGAATATTATTCTAAATGCTTCATATGTACTGACTCATTTGACCTTCACTACAACCTATGAGGCAGGCAGAATGATTGATCTCCACATTTTATAGAGGAAAGTCTGAGACATAGAGGAGCTATGCCACTTGTCCAAGATCACCTGGTAGGATATGAATTCTGGTAATCTTTTACATCATCTGTGTTCTCACTCACCAAGGAGTTGAAAGCAAAGACACATATTACATGTATCACCTTTGGTTAGTTAAAATAAATCCAGAGATCCCAGTGTGTGCTGGGCACTGTTTTTGGAACTAGAAATTCAGCACCAGGCAAGAAGGAGTTGTAGCCTTAGGAATCTAGCATCCTCCTGGGGCAAGAGCCATGCTAATGGGTAAATTAAGAAAGAAGGAAGGCAGTTTTAGGACTTGAAACTGCCTTGATAAAGTAAGATAGGATAAGCTCTGAGCTACTAGGGTAAGGGGCTGACAAGTCAATGTAGACAAGGCAAACCTTTCTGAGGAAGAACCAGAGAGGGAGGGAGGATCCATGTAGAGGTGGGGAGGTTTCCACACAAAATGGACATCAAGCATAGAGCTCCTGGCACACGACCAGCTCAAAGGGGCTGAAAGAAGAAGGAAAGGAAGAGAGAGGCAAGTGGTAGAGGCTCCAAGTAAGTCAGGGCCCGGAGGGGAGATAGCCACAGCCACATGAGCTGCTGAAGCATGGTGTGGGAGGCAAGACTGACAGCAGGGCCCCAGAGGACAGCTGGGAGATTGGGCTGAACCCTGAGTGTGGTCTTTGGCAGGATTTCCAGGTACTCAGTGTTCTCCATAGCTGGCAGGAGAGAAGGAAGTCTCATCCCAGAGCTCAAGTATGGCTTGCTCACTCCCTGAACAGCATCGTACTCACTGCAGGGAAGCCCTGCCCTTCTTCAGATTCCTTTATTGCAGAGACTCATCACCAGATGCATCTGCTGCAGGAACTCCAGGTTGAGAGCATATATCCACACAGGCTCATGTCCTTCGAAGGGAAAAAGGAAGCCTGGACTTTCCTCCTCTCTGGAGAACATTCTGACTGGGGTGGACCAAGTAGACACTTGCCCTATGATGCTGCAATACCAAACACAGACATCAGGGAGTCTGCAGAGAGTCCGCCTCAGAACCTAGAGCTGCACTGAGTGTCACCTTTGATCTCGCCATGGCAATCCATCAGCTACGGAGAGTCCACAGGGAGTATGTGAACAAGGTTCTAGTTGAAGGCAGGGACTTTAAACTGGGTGCTAGCGGTGCTAATCACGTGGCTACTTTCTTTAACGTTCTAAACTCAGTTTCCCCATCTGTGATGTGGAGATAATGCCTATGTCACAGGAACAGCAAATGTGTTGCATCTACAGGATTCAGAGGGAACTTGGCCTTTAGAAAGTGTCCAATCCATGTTACTTTGCATTATTATGAATTTACAGTCAGTGCTTCATGATTTTAAGACCATCTGCCTATAAAGGATCATGGTGCTTGTAAAGGGAAGGTCAGAGTGCTATCCCAGAATGAATAATATTAAGAAATAATAATATTAAGAAATCCCTGGACCCACCATCTCAGCTCTCAGCTCAGCTTGGTCTCCAAGATCTTTCCCCACTCCAGACTTGGGGCTTGGAGCTCTGGCCCTGAGACTCCTTAGTGTCCTGCTATCACAGCTCTCAGACTCCTCCAGGTCATAGGGGTCCTAGCCCATTCTGGATCTGTGAGCACCTCAGGTTTTGGCAGCTCTCAGCCCAGCCTGCCTCAGGCTTGTGGTTTGGACTAAATCCCTGAAACCTCCCTGTACCCTCCATCTGAGCTCTGTTTGCCCCAGATCTGCAAACTCCCTCTCTCGCCTACCAGCCAACTGCACCCTGTTCATCCAGCACCCTGTGCAGTCAATCCTGAAATCACAACTCAAAAGTTGCACCTATCTCCAGCTGAACTGAGAACATTTTTTTCACCCAAATTGTGCATCAGCATAAAGTGCCTTAAAATTTAACACCAATCACTACTCAGCTGGGCTATAACCTGATGAGTTGGGGAAACAACATACATGATACAGATAAACATTCAACAAGAATAAGATCATTTACCCATACCAAGTCAAACCACCACACAAGTTCAGATGCCCACATCTCAGCTTAAAAAAAAAAAAAGACAACATGAATAACCAAGACAATATGGCTCATACAGAAATGAACAACCCCACTGAAATGTTTCCTGAGAATGACAACCAAGCGGGTATACAAGACAATAACTTCAAAATAGCAACTATAAATATCTTCAAGGAACTCAGAGGATATGAATAAAAAACTGGATGAAGACCGTGAAAATACAGTTGAATGAAATAAGGAATTCAAAACATGAAACTAGAATTCAATAAAGAGATAGAATCTCTGAAGAAAAGACAATCTGAAATAAAACCTGGAATCAAAACCTCAGGAATTCAAAAGAAAATCTTAGAGGAGAGAAGCAAAAGTAGAGGAAATGAAACAGAGAATAGCAGATCTTGAAGACAAGCTTGGGGAAATGGATCACTCAATCAAAGAAAATGTCAACTCTAGAATAAGCCAGGAACAGAATATGAAAGACCTCTAGGTTGTGGAAAAAAAATTAAACCTTCGAATCATAAGCATAGAAGGAGAAGAGACCCAGGCAAAGGCACAGAAAATATTTCTAATAAAATCGTAGAAGAAAATTTCCCAAACCTAGGGAAAGGGATGCCTATCGAGGTATACGAGGCATGCAGAACGTCAAGTAGACAGGACCAGAAAAAACTCCACACATCATGTTATGTGGAAGCCCGCAAGCTTCCACATCATGTAATAATCAAAACACTGAACATACAAAACAAAGAAAAGATACTGATAGCTGTGAGAGAGAAAGGTCAAGTCATCAAGGTCCATCAGAATAACAGCTGACTTTTCCTTGGCGACTGTGAAAGCCAGAAGGGCATGGACCAATATTATAGAAGCCATAAAAGAACACAGATTCAAGCCCAGACAACTATAGCCAGCAAAACTATCAGTTGTAATTGAAGGAAAATGAAAAACTTGGCATAGTAGAAACAGATTTAAGGAATGTATGCCCACAAGACCAGCTCCACAAAGAACACTCAATGGAATACTTCAGTCTGAAGAGATTAAACACACTTAAGAGGGCACAAAGAATAAATTATTCAGACCAGTGAACAAAAGAGATCCAAGAAAAACACCAACATAACAGGAACTAATAAATATTGGTCAATGTTAATGGTCTCAGTTCCCCAGTAAAAAGACACAGACTTACAGATAGGGTTAGAAAATAGGATCCATCAATTTGCTGCCTCTAAGAATGCACGTCACCAACAATGACTGAAGCCACCTTGGTGTAAAAGGAAGAAAAAAAAAATATTCCAAGAAAATGAAACCAAGAAACAAGCAGATGAAGCTATTCTGATATCTCACAAAATAGCTTCCAAACTAAAACTACTCAGAAGAGACAGGGAGAGTCACTTCCTACTCATTAAAGAAAAAATCCACCAAGAAAAAAATTACAATCCCAATAGTGGGGGAAAGTACACAGATTCATGAAACCTAAACAACGCATTACTAAACAAAACTAGGATCATGGGAGAATGCAAGAAGGAGATAAAAATTTCTTAGAATTTAATGAAAATGAAAATATCACATACCAAAACCTTTGGGACACACACAATGAAGGCATTCCTAAGAGGAACCTTTATAACACTAAATGCCCACACCAGAAATTTAGAAACATCTTATATAAATAAATTGATGATGCACCTGAAAGCCTTGAAAGACCAAGAACAAACAACACCTAAAATGTGTACATGGGAGCAGATCAATAAAAATCAAGGCTGAAATTAGCTAATAGGAATGAAGAAAACCACACAAAGAATCAATGAAATGAAGAGTTGGTTCTTTGAATAGATTAACAAGATTGATAAACCTGTAGCCAAATTAACCAAAAGAACGAGAGGACCCAAATAAACAAATTCAGAGATGAAAAGGAAAATATTACAACAGATCTGGAGGAAATTCAGAAAATCATATGGACATACTTTTAAAATCTATATTCCATGGAACTGGAAAATCTAAAAGAAATGGGTAACTTTCTAGACATGTATGGCTTTAAAAATTTAAATCAAAATGCATACATAATCTCAACAGACCCACAACAACCAATGAGATAAAGTAATTAAAACTCTCCCACTAAAAAGAATCTAGGACCATGTGGACAGAGGGCAGAATTCTATCAAACCTTCAAAGAACAACTAATACTGATACTCCTCAAATTATTCTGTAGAATAGAAAGTAAAGGAACACTCCCAAATTTCTCCTATGAATCCAGTATTACTCAAATACCAAAACCAGACAAAAACTCAACAAAAAAAAAAGGAATAGACCAATGTTTCTGATAAACACACGTGCAAAAATTCTCACTAAAATACACACACACCCATCAAAATGCAAGAACATGTCAAAAAGATTATCCACCATGATTAAACTGGCTTCATCCTGGAGATTAAGGGATGGATCAACACATACAAATCAATAAATGTAATCAACCACATCAACAGACTCAAGAACAAAAACCACATGTTCATCTCATTAGATGCAGAAAAGACCTTTGAAAACGCAGTATCCATTCATGATAAGAGTCATAGAGAACTTAGGCATAGAGGGGACTTATCTCAGCATAATAAAGGCAATATCCTCCCAGCTCACAGCCAACACCATACTAAATGGAGAAAAACTGATAATATTGCCCCTTAAAATCAGTAACAAGACGGGCATGCCCAGTCCATTCCTGTTCAATATAGTACTTGAAGTCTTAGCTAGAGCAATAAGACAAATGAAGCAGATTAAAAGGATGCAAATTGGAAAGGAACAAGTCAGAGTATCTTTATTTGCAGACAATATGACTCTATGCATAAAGGAGCCCAAAGACTCCAGTAGAGAGTCTTAGAGATGATAAATACATTCAGCAAAGTAGCAGGATATAATATTGATACCCCCAAATCAGTAGCTTTCCTATATACCACCAATAAACACACTGAGAAAGAAATCCAGGAAATGATCTCATTCACAATGGAATATTATTCAGCTCTTAAAAAATGAAATGATGAAATCTGCAGGTAAATGGATGGAACTGGAAACAATCATCCTGAGTGAGGTGACCCAGTCTCAGAAAGACAAACATCACATGTTCTATCTCATAACTGGATGCTAACTTCGAGATCTTAGATATGCATGTTTCAATTTGAAAATTGAGAGATATCAAGAAACTAATAGTCATGGGGGAGGGGAGAAGGAGCTTCCTAGGAGGAGTGGTAGAATGCAGTGATGCTTAGGGAGAAAGGGAACATTAGAGTGGAAAGGGTTAAATGGGGTGGGGAATGGGAGGGTGGGCAGACGAAGGAGCATGGGGAGGGACAAGTAACACTAAAGGCCTTTAGAAGAAGCCATAAGGAAACCTATAGACGTTTCTTACAGTATATATATATACACTGTAAAAAGAGATTTAAAAGAAGTTTTGCTATAAGAGGAGGACATTACCCTTTCTAGACATCATAGGCTAAAAAATCCTTCCATGCCAAGAATGGACTCCCTTTCTAGAAGCT
This sequence comes from Eospalax fontanierii, assembly GCA_035773235.1. Taxonomy (NCBI): domain Eukaryota; kingdom Metazoa; phylum Chordata; class Mammalia; order Rodentia; family Spalacidae; genus Eospalax; species Eospalax fontanierii. The sequence goes on along the minus strand of CM069539.1, from coordinate 26,623,341 downwards.
GTTGACCAGGAGTCCATAGACCCTCAAACAATAATAGCCATTGCCCCTGCTCTTGGTTACCCACCAGGACTGGATGTTAAGACCCTGCTGAAGATACTGTGTACGTGAGCTGTAGAACAAACAAGGAGAAATCAAGTTGGCACTGACTTCAGAGGCTCATCTCTACAGGCTAGGGTTGATAGCTTTGGAAGGTGCTGTGCATGTTACTGGAAGAATAAAACAATCATCAGCCTTACCCAGCTATGCAGCCTGTGAACTACAGTAACAACTGGCCTGGCAAGATGTATCTCCTGGCACAAATAGTAACCAATCATTCTCTAATTAAATTTTAGGTTCACTTCATAGGACAGAGCCCATACCTGACACTGATATCAGGCTTAAGAACCTGATGCTAGACAGGTCACAGGACACAGGGGAGAACCTAATACTAGTTTTCTACTAACTACTTATCATATTAAATTGACTCAATGACTTAGTATTAAACTCATAGATTGATGCATCTCACAACTGTCACCAATGAAGTTTCCTTATGCAACAGAAGGTAATTAACACAGAAACCCATAATTGGGCAACATGCAGAGCACAACAGGCTGTAGAGTGCTTATCCCTGAACAGGACACTGCCCAAAGTTCTGCCTCTCAAGAATCAGGGATCAATGAAGAAGAGGCAGAAAGATAGTAAGAGGCAGAGGTGGGAGATGACCACAAGGAAACCAAGTTTTCTAGACAGTAGGTGAGTTATTCATATGAACTCGGCATGTCCCATGTAAGCTCAAGTAAGACAAAATCCCAGCATAGACATGGAGAAGGGGGTAAGAAACCCCAACCTGACCTGAAGAACTATTGGAAACTAATGGCTGCTGGGAAGGACAAAGTCAGTCTCTTTTAAGGGTGTGACTTTTGGTAGGTTAGCCAGGCTCCAGTGGATGAATTCATATCTAAGGACATTTGGGGACACAAATTTGACTCTATACATATACATATATGATACATGATACACATATATGATAGAATACATAAAATTGGTCAGGAGGTAGTAAAGGAGTGCAGAGAGAGAGGGGATTTAAACACAATAAAATATATAATATGAAATTCACAAAAATTCAGTAAAAAAAGAAAAAAATGTTGAAGATTTGGAGAAAAGGTTAAGGGAGGGTAGAGCATGCATACAAGACTTCTATTAAATATATTTTCAGGAATGAAGATTGAAAGCTACGAGATCAAAAGGGCAACAAAACCAATGCTGTTCTCAGAACTATTTGCCAGTACCAACCATCAGACTCAGGTTTTTACATTCTTATTACTGTTCTATTTAATACCCACTAGAAATCTCCAAGATTTTTTATTTTCATTCTAATTTTACAGACAAGGAAAATGAGGCCAAACTGTAAAGATGAGCTGGTGTCTCACTTGAATATCGACGGTCTTTTCTCTATACCCTAAGCCAACCTATCTTATTTTTACAGAAATAATGGGTTGTACAGGCCCACGTCTGTCTATACTGAGTAACTACTCTGATCCTTTGAGACTGACATGGGAGCATGTAAGTACCATGTCTGAATGATGAAATCTCTTTGTGTTGCATGAACAATACTTGGGAGCACAAAAGAATAAGTGATTCTTTCCATTAGGGCTGAGGTGGAGTCCTCAGGAGAAAGGAGAAAGCCTGGGGCTTTTTACAGAAGAGGGGAATGCCATGTGAGGCTCCCTGGAGCTATTTAGGAGAAAGCTATAGAAAGGGACGTGCAAAGAGTCAGTGAGCCAGGAATGGAGATGAAAGCAAGCTGTTAGAAAACAAGGCAGCTACTTGTACATTTATCCCTTCACACACCACTGCCTGTCTGTTTTCTGTCATGTTATGATGAAGCATGAGCCCTTTACCAGGTGAACCTGCGTGATCTGGACTTCCAGCTACTAAAACTGTGGCCTAAATAAACTTCCTCCTTTTATAAATTACCCAGTCTCAGCTATTACATTACAGTATCAGAAAATAAGTTTTAAAATACTATAGGTTTAAGACTCTGTTTTATAGGCAGTAAGAGGCACTAAAGGCTTTTTGGTAGGTGAACAACCTGATTGTGACTATGTTTTAATGTACTGTGTCTCATGACTGGGGCTGGGAATGTAACATAAAGTATTTGCCTGATATGCACAGGGTCCTAGGTTTGACCCCTAGCACCAGAGAAATAAAATATCATTAACTCGGCCCTTGAGAAGCAGAGGCAGGATGATCAGGAATTTAAGGCCAGCCTCAGCCCCATGAGAACTTCCTCTCAAAATATAAAAATGGTCATTAGATCTGATGACTGCGGAGGGTGCCACAGAGAGATAAATGGGGGCATAAGAGTGAGGCTGCTGTAACTGTCTTTGCAGAATTCCAGCCTGTGGAATCCATGGGGCATTTTTGTAAGCAGTAAAATGGGTGTTTCAAGGAAGCTGCTGGGTTGGTCTTTCAAAGAACTCACAGTATGTACCCATGTGTCCTGACCTTCCTGTCAATCCCTGATGAGGAGGCCTGCTGGGGAACAGCACGGCCTATCAGCCTTCATTTCCACTGCACTGAAAGGCAAGGGAGGCTGTCTTAGTAGAACAAGTTCTTTGGAAACCAGTATTTCCCAAGCAGAGGGAGTGGTTGTCTCCAATAGAAAGTCCTCAAGAGAGAACGACAGTAGAAGACAGAAAGAACAGAATGGCCTGACATCCAGGACAAGGCTCTGATCTCTGCTCATGGATGCATTTATGACTGTTCACTGGGAGCTTGTGTTGGGTGCCAAGAGGAACAAGGAAATGTTCTTACTCCCGGTGAAATGGAAAAATAAATATTAAACAACGATAAAAGGAAAGCCATCATAGTAGAGACACTCAAGTATCATCTAGAAGCACCAACTATTTCAAACATCTAGGAAGGAAATCAGAATAAAGGTCAGGGACATTATGTAAAGGTCTCATGTATTCGGCATGTCCTGAAGAGCCATGTTCTGGGCTAGACATCAGATGCATCCTGCAGGATATAATTCGTCAAATAATGAAGAAGCAAAGGTTTCAGGCAGAGAAAAGCATGTGCAGAAAAGAGTGGGAGATACTGTGGAAACAGCAGGTAGATCAACAGAAGGGAGAATAGAATGAAGAAGGTAAAATTTAGGACAGAATAGAGATCAGGATCTGCAGAGGGGGACAAGGGTCAAATCACAGAGAGTCTTATATGGGTCGAAGAGAAGTTCAGAGAACCACTAAAATACTGTCATTACACAATGACGGACATGATTATATTTGTATTCTGGAATCATCATTCTGGCTGAAAAATATGAGTATAGCTCAGATGGTTTTGAACTTTAGTTCTCAAATTTTTAGTAGTTACGTTAACCAAGAGGAATATTAATATACATGGAAAATCTTGAGACCTTGAGGTAGGGTAGAGAGAAGGGGACCTGTGTTAGTGACGCTTTTCCTTGTGTTGACAAATTATCTGAGAAAGCCAATTTAAGGGAGGAAGAACTTATTCTGGCTCAGGTTTTAGAGGTTTCCACTCATGATCATTTGGTTCTGTTCTTCTGGGGTCTGTGAGGCAGACAAAGGCAAGGATGATCACAGGATGATGATAAAGCAGTACACCATGATTCCCCCACTGACTGCAGAAGTAAACAAAGAATAAAGAAGACTGATGGCTGCAGATGAAAAGACAAAATGGCCAGTGTTGTGTGAATAAATAACTGCTTTCCCCAGGTAGGATGGATGAGATTGACAGACCAGAGTAATGATTCTACCCAGTGTAGTTTGGCAAACCAATGGGTTTATTTGGGCCTACTTCCAGTAGCATGGATGAGGGGCTTTTATAGGAGGAAGGTGACCCTAAACCAGCCCCACCATGAAAAATTCTCACCCCAGGGGCTGAGATGGCTCAGTAGGTACAGAGAGATACTTGCATGCAGGCCTGCTGACCTGAGTTTGATCTCTGGACCCTACAAAGTGACCAGAGAAAACCAATTTCCTGAAGTTGTCCTGTGACTTTCACATACATGCCATGGCACACATGTGCCTACACTTGCATGCATACACACATGTATGTGCACACACAAAATAAATAGTTTCATCTCAGCATGGATGGCAACTTCCCCATAGCTGCATAGAAGGAGTCCTCACCCCCTCAGTTAGCCTTTCATACTCTGTGTACTCTGGCAGCTCATGAAACCGTGCGCAGCTGGACAGAATTACATATAGCCATTGGGGAGGTGCAGGAAGAAGTGGCTGAAATCGCAGGTTCATGTTTAATGACCTTCTTATCCCCTCCTTCAATTCGGAACCCACAATAAGCCCGACCTTGAGGGGCGGGTCGCTTACATTAGTCACAGCTGCTCCCAATAAAGATGGTAACAGCTGTTCTGCCAGAGGACAGCATTCCACAACAGGCAGAGACCTTGCTAAATCTCAGGCATGAGATGCAGTAGAAGGAGCTAGAGAAGTGGATGGAAGGACACTGGTCAGAGGGCAAACGCTCAGTTAAAAATTCCAGAGATTAAAAACATTTCCGGAGATGACAAAACCCTGAGCATGGCTATAGATGTGAATGGCTGAAGTGGGATGCACCCTGAAGCTTACTCTAGAGATCGCTCTCATGTAGGGAGAAGCCTGGGTAATGCCAGATCTTGGGGAAGAAAGAACCTGAGCTAGGTACCAAGAGTCTTCCTTAAAACAGTCAGATGAAATCTATACGGAAGGATGCATCAGGGGTTGTAGCTCTGAAAGGAGCTGTGTTCACATGAGTACTGAGCAAGTACGGTTTGGGATTGGGGGAATCTCTCTGGTCGGGACCTGGGGATTCCAGAGAACACAAAGTGGGTGAAACTATCCTTGGGTAAGAACAGATTTCAGTTCAAACCAAATGTGCAGGATTCCAAGAATAGAGGAGGATCAGAGGGAGTTTATGTGCTTTGGTGCACTGCTCCAGAGTCCTAGGAAGACACTGTGTTGGGGGAAACCCCAAGCAGTGTGAAGACAAGAGTCCTGCTTGGTCATGTATGAGATGCCCATCTCTTACCTTCATGGTCAGCCGGTCATCCCGGACCTCACACCCAATTGGTAGCCAAAGCCTACTGGCTCTGCTTTGTAAGTGGCTCTCCAGAGTCTTCCCTGCTGTCTCTCGGTTTCTAGTGTGTAGCTGCAGTGGCCTCCTATTTACGCTCTGTCTCTTGCCTCAGCTGCCCTCGAGCCTGCGGGAGCTACCCTATTCCTTTACATCTACAAATCTGATCCTCTTATTCTGCCACTCAGCGTTCCTCCACAGCCCCTCAGCCCTTTAAAAGACACAGTCTTTCCCATCGGCATGGCCTCCACAGCCGTTCATAAGTAGGTTCTGATCATCTGTTCGATGTCAGCCTCTACTTCCCCTTCAGGACGCTCTGCTCTAATAACATGGTTATTTATAGCTCTCAGAACACATTGCCATGTCCTCTCATGATTCCAGTCTTTGCGTGTCCTGCCCACACATCATTCCCACTTACCACATCCTACTTGATAGTCCATTCTAGAACTCAGTGCTGATTCTTCTGTGAGGTTAGCCTTCACTTTTCTGGACTGCTTAGGGGAGCTTTCTCTTTAACTCTGCTTGTATTATGTATAACGTGTCCTGAAAACAATTATGTATCCAGTTAAATGCCTGTATTTATTTCCGCACCTGACAATAACTATTTTTGGAGAAAATCAATGCTTACATCCATTGCCTACAGCATTAGGTATTACATAGCAGGTGTAAACAATTTACAGACTTAGTAGATAGATGTGTGTTTAGGGGAAGAATATCACCCAGCGCATGGTGTAAAGAACTAGATTCTAGGGGCTGGAGAGATGGCTCAGTGGTTAAGAGCACAGGCTGCTCTTCTAGAGGACCAAGGTTTGGTTTCAAGTACCCACATGGCGGATAAGAACCATCCTTAACTCCAGTTCTAGGGGATCCGACACCCTCTTCAAGCCACCACAAGCATTACAGGCAATACACTTGAGCACATAAAATAAATTTTTTTAAAGAAGAACTAGATTCTAAGTTCTAAAACAGGCTTCAAGAAGTATTTTGAAACTAGCAGGTTATATTAGCATTATCTCCAGACCTCCCATTCCCAGAACGAGCAAGGGGGTCTTCATAAAGATGGCTAGGGGGACACAGACACAGTCTGCATTAGACCAAGCCAAATCCCTGCATTCCTGCCTTCCAGCCCTTCAGCAACCCTAAGAAGTTCTAGGACCACAGTCATTCTTTCATCCAGCCAAACTGTTACACATCAAGCACTATGTTCTCTTTTGTAATTGTCAACTTCTGGAAGGGCAGGAACTCGGCCTGGGTTGTACTGCACTACACAAGCAGAGCATGGATGGCAACAGACCCTCCCCTCAACCATCAGATGTCTGAGACCTCCAGGCTCCACAGACCTCTTCCTGCCAATGCCTGCCTGACTATTCCAGCTCCCCAGGCCTCCTCCACTCTAAGTCCGTTATACTTGAGTCAGAACCAGACGGTTTGGCATTAATTGCTCTCTAATTGTTTCAAGCTTGCTATTTTTATCTCCCCAGTACATTGCACTGCAAAGGAGCCTGGTCCTCTGCTTTCACATCACTCTTGTGCCCCTGGTGCTTAGCAAAGGCTTGCTGATTGATTTTTCTATGAGTTGTTATTATTCCCAAGGCTGCTGTTATTATTCCCAAGGCTGCCCTGGGATGTGGATCTCCTGGTCATGTTGAAACTGCTTCTCTCCCTTCAATACCCTTCTCAGTCCCAGCATCTCCCACTCTTTTTTTTGCTGGTATCTGGCTTGTTCTCATCCTCGTTCCTCCTTCTCCTTCTCTACAGAAGAGAAAACACCTTATTTCACCTACCATCAATACCACTGAGACTCTCTGTCTCTCTGTCTCTCTGTCTCTCTCTCTCTCTCTGGCAAGCAACATTATTCTTATCAGCTGCCTCAGGATCTATTTATGTCTCCATGCAATTTACTAAATACTTGTTGAACCTACTGGGGTAAATGAAGCCTTTGCTTTGATTGAATAGCTGTGCTTTCAGTTTTATTAGCTCAAGATGCAGAGGGAGCTTTGAGAGAAAGACTGAACTAAAGGGAGGTTGACTGGAAACAGGGAGGCCTCCTTCTGGAAGGAAAGTGATCCTCAACATCACCTTTGGGCCTCCATATGTACACAATCATACCCACACATGTACACATGAAAATGGAAAAAGAAAATCCACTCAAAAGGAGCACTTGCCTGTATTTCTAGCATTCACCTGGTCAAGAGGAGGGAGGATCATGAGCTTGTGGTCAACCAGTGCTACATAGCAAGGTCAAGGTCAACCAGTCTCGAAAACAAATGAATACAGTAGCAGATGAATAAGTAAATAATTAACAGTAGGTCTGATTCATTTTCCTCTCTCCCACACAAAGCATCATAGACCTGGCCTGGCCCATCTCAGATCTCATCAGCCCCTTTCCACTTCCCTCTCAGTCCTCCCCCTGGCCCTCTCGTCCGTCTCCCCATCCTGCCCCTGTTAACACATGCCCTTCCCCCCTGCATCCTAGAATTCTGTGGCTTCTTTTCCTAGACTAGCCACTGTTGGCTTCGCTAACCAATGGAATATTTCTTGCCAATTTGTAGAATTTTCCATTCTCCTCTCCCCCTCCCCCTCCCCCGCCCCAGATAATATAATTACTTGAATAGCAGCATCTAGAAAGAATATGATCCTTTCATAGTCTTGCTTGCTCCACCTCTACTGGGAGTTGCCCTGGGCAACTGCTCTGATGGAAGCTTGAATGATCACGTGGGCAAGGGCAGGAGGGTAGGGAGATTAATATAGAACAGAGTTAAAAGGTAGAAGAAGCAACTGGGGAGCTGGCGCATGCATAGGCAAGATGGAGTGATATCATGCTGGAGCTGGAGAGCTGGCCTTGCTTGGATAGGACAGAGAGACCACGAAACCTCAGAAGTCCCTACTGTCACAAAGCCGACGTTGTCTCCTTTCCCTGGTTCTCCAGACGCAGCCTTCTTGGCCACAGTAGGCAGTTTTGGTGGCTGAGTCACAGGTGGCCACTAAGCAGTGATTTTTGATTTACTGCTTGTTTCCAGGCAGGGAATTTACTGTGGAATCAATTGCAGAAGGATGTTTATTCCACATTTATGACAGGCGGGAGCCACCTTCAAAGACTGCATGATACATAATGACTGGGAGGCTCTGTCTTTTCAGCCCATGAAGTATGTCTGTCGTGTGAGCTGTACCTGCCTTTGGAAGAGCACACATACACACACACACACACACACAGACAAAGAGAGACAGAGACAGAAAAATAGAAATAGACACAGAGACACACAGAGGCAGAGAGACAGGAGACAAAGACAGACACATACACACAGAGGGAGGGAGAGAGAGACAGAGACAAGCAGACAGACAGACACACACACACAAAACTATAGAAATTGAGAAGAGAAGGACCAAAGTTTGTTGCTTCTTGACACCGCAGCGATACAAAGGTCTAGAAAGAAATAACGTAATGCTTTATAAATTTAACAAGATACCAATATCTACTTCCTATCTGCCTGGGTAGTTACAGCTGGAGCCTAGCTCCAGCTCCTTTCTCATCCACACCTGAGGCCTGCATGCATTTCAGCTGGTCCAGACATGTGTGATGCTATTTGGGGTCGGAAAGCATGAATGAGAAAATGCTCTGAGCAGGGGGCCGGGGTGTTCAGTGCTTCCCACTGTTAGAGTTGGCCTACCTTCACAATTGACTTCAAATCAGTTCTGAGTTCCCTGCACCGGAAGGCCAGCACCCTACCAGCTCTACCGAAGAGCCTCTGAGCCCCTGGGCATCTACCTTTGTTGATTTTAGTTCTGTGCCCCGTTTCCCCTCTAAGCACTCTGTCGCCTCTCCTGAAGGAGTCACTTCCCACTGAACAGCCTGGGATCTCATCTCCCCTTCTCTCTCTAATGGCTGCCAGCCCAGTCTCCATGCTGAGCGGAACCTCTGATGAGATGATGAGCAGCAGAAAGAAGAGATCCTGCCACACATCTCAGAAAATAAGACTTCCAGTGTTTTAAACCCCTTTGAGGGCTGGTGAAATGGCTCAATGGGTTAAGAGCTCACTGCCAATTATAATGACCTGAGTTCAATACCACACATGTGGCAGAAGGAGAGAACTAGTTCCAGCAAGTTATCTTCTGACCTCTACACGTGAGCCATGACATACATGGGTGCGCACATGCATGCACACATAAATGCATAAATAAATAAATAATGTAATTTAAAATTTTTAACACCCTTGAGCCATTTCCACCACCAGAGGAGTTTCGATGACAGTTTCTCCCATCTATTCAGCAGCATTTCTAGACCCTCTCTTCTTCAACTTCTCTTGCTCTCTTTCCTAGATTACCTGTCTTCTAAAAATCCCACACATTTTTAGGCAGAGCAATGTGAGTACCTCTTGTCCTGGCCCCAACATGTCCCAAGGCCCAAAAGAGATCTTCTTACAACCCTAAACAGTTGACCACAGTATTCTGCTACTGTGCTATCTAATACTGCAATAAATTAATTAAAATTAAACCAGGCTTTAGAGGGTTGGGGAGATGGCTCCGTTCATAAAGCGCTTAGGGATTGCGTTTTCTTTTTTGTTTAATTTATTATTGTAATTACATTAAATACAAAGATGGTTCCAGACTCAAATTTATGAAAGTGAGGCTGATGTGGTGGTGCACACCTTTAATTCCAGCTTGTAGGAGGCAAAGGCAGGCAGATCTCTGTGAGACCAAGGCCAGCCTGGTCTATACAGTGAGTTCCAGGACAGCGGGGGCTGCAGGAGAATCCTGTCTCGATAAAAAAGAAAGAAAGAAAATGGGTTCTTTGGAGCTGGGTAAAGCACTTGCAACTCGAGCATGAGAATCTGAACTTGATTCCCAAACCCAGGTTTTTTAAAGCTGAATGCACTGGCACAGGTTTGTAATGCTATTGCTGGAGAGGCAGAGGCAGGACAGACTGGTTACCCAGCCCAACCTAGGCTACTCTGAGAGCTCCAAATCAGTAAGAAACCCTGTATCAGGAAAAACAAGGTGGATAGGACGGAGGAACAACCCCCAAGGCTGACCACTGGCCTCCACAGACTCGCACACACACCTTCACCTGAACACACACACACAAACACACACACATGCTCAGCTTTAAGTCCAAGTCTTTGCAATTTCTGGTCACGTTTTAACGCTCATAGCCACCTGCAACTGGCGATCGCTGCACAGAGTAGTGTGCACGGCAGAAGGCTCTGCTGAGCAGCATACAGCTGAACCTGGATCAGCTTCTCACCAGAACTGTGCTCGCCCCCACGCCCCTAACCATTTTCTTAATGTCTATTAGGTCCTGGCTGTGCAAGGCCTTTTTCCCTTTGTGTTTTCTATTTCATTCTAACAGTTCTTTACCTCGAGCAGAGCATCAGAGGAGCTGCAAGTTCAGATCTTAGTGTAGCTGTTCTAGGCCTTTCCGCCCAGGCAAATAAATGCTGGGTAGTGATGGTGGGAGAGACACTGCAAGGTAAGTGGAGGCCACGTGCCAAGACTGAAGAAAGGGCTCTGTGGCCGCCTCTGAGGCTTGAATTAACTACAGGGCCGATATTCTTATTCATAAGGGTTCAGTACCCAAGTGGAGTCACTGAAAAGGAACCTTCAAGAATATTTTCCAAGAGATGAGGCAGATGCTCTGCTGTGAAAGACGTCACTGCTGCTGGCGGAGGGCGGGCAGAAGCACACCCGGAGGGAGGTGGGGAGTCTCCTCCGAGGGCACCCGCAGAGAAAAGACACGCGTGGTCAAGAAAGCTCTGATTGCTGCCCGGCACCGGCTGCTACTCCCTCGCTCCCTTCGGCGCTGCTCTCCTGAGCAGCCAGGCCATGGCAGTCAGCTTCTGCTTGGGCAAAGCAGTGTTTCTGTTGGCTGAACCTCAAACTGACCCATTTCCCTAGGCGGCCGCGGGGAGCCTGAGTTCGGTGATGGCGCCATCTGCTGGCCTGTGCTCGTGCTGCAGCCCCTGGCCAAAGCCTCAGCATCACCTGGGAACTTGAAGATGCAGATTCTCTGGCTCCCCTCCCTCCCGCCCCGCAACTTAATGAGTCAAAAGCTAAATGTGGATCCTGGCCGTGTTTCTACTAGTACCTCAGATGATCTCGATGAGCGCTAAGCGTGGGAATCACCGGCTTAGTGGATCCAGGTCCACCATTAATTCATTCGAGTCAGCAATGAATAATGAATACAAAGGAAAGTAAAATAGATATGATGCCACACACATACATGTGCACACGTATGAGTGTGTGTACAGGAGCATAGACAGAATGTACGAAGGCTTGCCTGAGTTACACGTGTCTGAGCAATAGGGGAGTGACCTTTCTAATTATTTTGGACTGGAAACTGGCCCAGGACCACACACGTGAGAAACAGCTAGGTTAGTGCCAAAGCCTGGCCGTCCTCACCTATTCATCTTTACCTTCTCTAGACCGGGTTGTGGTTGGTTTCAGGGATGGATGCCTGAGAAACAGATCCAAATAGCTTCCCATCTCCCATCCACAGCTTAAACTGCCTGATTAGTGACAAATTCCCTGAAGGAGAATATATTAATATTAGGCTGCTCCTGCCACTGTGACAGAGTACTTGAGGTAAATCAACTTAGAGGAGGAAATGTTTATTTTGGCTCCGTTGCTTCAGCACTGAGGGACAAGCAGAGCAAAACAGAAGCGACCATGCAAAGTAGGTCATTTCATGGCAGATCAGAGGCAGAAAGGAAAGAGGAAAGGTCCTGGGACCTCCAACTATGCCCCTCCTCCTAGAGCTTCCACCACCTCCCAAAAATGCCCCAGAATTATGACTCCATCAATAGGTTAATCCATCCATGAGGTCAGAGTCCTCATGATCCAGTCATCTTCCAAAGGCCCCACCTCAGAACACTATCCTGGGGGATCAAGCCTTCAATGCTTGAATTTCTGGGGACATTTTAGATAGGCTGCCTGCCTAATGACTACCTTCCCGTAACTTTCCACCTAGCTGCCCCTCTCCATCCCTTTTACTGAAGATACAGGGCTTCGCTGTGTAGACTGTGATAGCGAAGAATTCAGTGTATGGTGAGGCACAGCTTGAGGTACACTTAGGGAAGAAGGAATTCAACTTGAACTTCCCAGTGGAAGATCAGAGGGAAAGACAATGACATAGAGAAGTGGCTAAGGGAAAGAGATGAGAAGATAGCCTTGTCTCCTCTGATCAGATGACTCAGCCTTTCAAGCAGCCCTCCAGGCATTCAGTAGGCTGTTCAAGTGTAAGAATCAGAGTTCAGAGCCCCAGAACTGAAGTCACATAAATCCCAGGTAGGTGTGCTGGTGTGCCTGTAATCTCAGGCTCTGGAGGTGGAGACAGGGAATCTCCAGATCAAGCTGGCTAGCTAGACTAACCCAATCAACAAGCAAGAGATCCTGCCTATGTATGTATGGGGAAAAATGATCAAGAAAGACACCAAGTCAAACTCTGGTGTGGTAGTACTCACACACGAGTACACATGTGCCTACACACATGTAAACATACATACACACAGATATGCACACCACACATACACACTAAAAAGAAAGAAAACCACTTAGAAAGTGTCATTTCTTTCTTTCTTTTTGCCACTTTGCTAAAAGTACAATGAACTTCTTTTGTTGAGATGTGCATCAGCATTTGCAGACACACCATCGAAGCCTTCATTGCGATAAGATAGTTTTAAACATAATTGTTCTGTCGCAAACAGATGTTTATAACACCATTCTGTGATAGTCTGAATGAGTTTTGCATTTAACTCTTTTTTTAAATTTTTTATTTTTAAAAAATGTTTATATGTATGAGTGTACTGCCTGCGTACTTGGAAGTACACCTGTGTCATGCAGTGCCCACAGAAGTCAGAAGAAGGTGTCGGATCCCTTGGAACTGGAGTTACACATGGTTATTAACCACTATGTGAGAGCTGGGACTTGAAGCTGGATCTTCTACAATTGCAGTCAGTGCTCTTAACCTCTGAGCCATCTCTCCAACGCCATTTCTTTGTCTCTTAATTCCTATCATACATTTCAAGCCTTTCTTGGGCCCTGCTTGAACATTTTTTTGGTTTACAGAGCTTCTACAGAGAATGCAGGGAGGTTTCTGGTTGAGTTCTATCGTTTTCTTCTGGCTGGATCTGAGTAAGAGGCTCTGACTACTGACACCAGTGTTGTAACTTAAGCAATAACTGATAAATAATGTTAACAAAAAAGTAACTGGACATGTAACTGTGTTGGTTCAGGACAGAGGTGTTACGGGTATAAGAGGGGCCCTCTGGAAAGAAAGCTACATGTGTGGGGTCGCCTTCATTAAGGAGCTTTCTCTAAGCTTGCTGTCCTGAGAAGGTACTGGGAATCTAGAGAGTCAGCATACTGGAGCAGGCTACTTAGTAAAGTTCTTTTTCTTTTTTTATTTTCTTCTTATTATTTTTATTTTATGCGTATGAGTGTGTTGCCTGCATGTGTATAAGTACACCCATGTCATGTAGTGCCCGAGGAGGTCAGAAGAGGGCGTCGAATCCCCTGGAACTGGAGTTATAGACCATTGTTAGCCTCCATGCGGGTACTGGGATTTGAAGCAGCCAGAGCTCTTAAGCCATGTCTCCAGCCCCACTGGGTCCATTTTCAAAACCAAAAGCAATCAAAGGAAAAAGAATCTGGAAAGTTGGTGGCCAGGGAAAGACAACTCAGAAGCCAAGGTACCTAAAATGGAAATTGTCTTAGTTGTTGACACTAGTTACGAGATTCTGTTCTGATGGTAGATCTTCCCTGTGTCTCTGAGGCAGTCCTTCCCTTCCTGGGTTCACACTCATGACCCCTGCTGCTTCCCAACAGATACCTTAAAAGCAGTCTCTCTCTCTCTCTCCTCTCCCCCCCCCCTCCTGGTTACAGTGGGAAAAGAGCCTGTCCAGACCAAACAACTTCCAGAAGAGAAGAGACTACTGAGAAGTCAGTGCATTTGCCAGGCCTGGAGAAGAAGCCGTCAGAAGAGACATGACTGGAGAGTCTCAGATACCTCAACAAACTGCACAGCTGGTTCCACACCAAGTGCCTGATGAATCCAAAACAGTTCACCTGGAGGCCTGACTGGAAGAAGTGATGTTTAGAGACTGGGCCAGGAATGAAGGCAAAGGCAGCCTCCTTTCCTGACCTCTGTGTACATCCTCACCATTTGGGTATGTCTTAAAGAAAGCCTCTCCAGAGGCTGTGGCCCCAGCTCACCAACTCCCCACAAAGACAAAGATACCACCCAGCCCTGTGTCCTCCCTGCACGAAGGGACAGAGAGTCCCATCCCCCCCACGTGAATCTGTGTGGTGCGACCCTGAATAAGAAGCTAAGATCTCGCTATTCAGGTCACCTTGTTACCGACAGTTAGGATCTGAGATGTCCATGTCCTTGGCTGACCATCACCACAAACATTTGATGCAACTCCAGAACTAAGGAGGGCTCCCCAGTAAATACTAGGCCTTAGAAGGGATAAACTGGGAAAGGCTGAAAGTGGAGGCCCCCAGCAGCCTCCAGGTCGAGCATTAAAGCCTCACTCAGCTCCCATACAGGGTGCCACCACCACCACATGGAAAGCCTCAGGGGCACAGGGAGGGCAGTGCACAGCCTCTGTGGAGAGCGTACCCATGTCTGTCTGCTCTCCGTGGTGTCGGCAGCACCAGCAGCATGGCCTACCATGCCTGAGCACACAGCCCACTAGTCTGTCCCAGGCTCCTTCCTTCAGAAAGTTCCATTTCTGGTCTTGAGCTTTGCAGGTCTGGGAACTAGAGCTGATTACCTACCCTCACAGCTTACCTAATTCATGCTTATCAGGGTCCCAAGAAAACTAAGTAACCAGAAGATAATTTGTAATTTTACAGTCAAATCTATTGCTGCTAAGTGGTTGGTGATCGTATTTGTGAATCAACACATTGTCTTTCCTTATGAAAATCTGTAGGAAAAACTACCGTCCACCACTTGGAGTGGAATCAGAGCAGGCGCAGGGAATGAAGAGACTGGAACATGTTACAGTGATAGAGTCAGGCACTCTCATTCTCATTACGGGAAACATACCTGTGATGGGTCAGAACCTTGACCAGGACAGCTCACATGAAGGGCTTAGGGCATCTTCTGCCTGCATCTGCCATGGCGGACAGCTATGGACACCCTCAGCCGTCACGGATCCTTGCATGATGGCAGCCAGGCTGAGGGGCTGATCATCAAGCTTCAACTTTAATCCTATGATCCTTTGTTCTCCTTTGTAAGAGTCATCCTAATCACTCCTGAGATTATATTTACAGGTATCTCAAGGCAGTTTCATGAGTAGGAACTCCATCTCTTATACTGTGTGCAGACTCTTGAGTTACTCTACCAGGACAATGGCCATATCCCCCAGTACCAAAGTTGCCCTATACACTATCCAGGGGTCTGCTTTCAGTCCTCAAATGTCCTGCATTCCATCCATCCTTACTGTCACCTGACCAGGGTGTGGGAGAGCTGGAGAACAGGCTAAGGAGGAGCCTTCCAATCATCTGTTTATTTCTTTGCTCCTCTGCTGTGTCTTCATGTCCCAGAGACGAGCATCAATCCTAAGAAATGAGTCAATAAAATACCTATTAGACACATGGGAAGTTTCAGTCTTTTCAGATCAATATAATTGCAATATAAGGGGACTGGAGAGATGGATCAGCAGTTGAGACCACTGGCTTGCAGAGGCCCAAGGTTTGATTCTCAGCACCCACATGACAGCTCACTGGAGTCAGTAACTCCAGTTCCAGGGGGGGATCCAGTATTTTCTTCTGACCTCTGTGGGCATTGCACGACACGGTGCACTTACATGCATCCAATACACTCATAGACATAAAATAAAAATAACAAAATATTTTTTAAAAACAATTGCAATATAAACATGTGTCAACACTGTCACTTTCTTACTTTGGGACCATTGGCTAAGCATGTGATTGCTTTGCCTTCCACCTCACCAGACATGAAGTTCACCAGACGTTAAGTTAAAAAGTCCTTTCCTGCTCCCTTCTTGACCCAGAAGGACGTAATAAAGCACTTGATCACCCCCAGGAACTGTATTCTATCAAGCAAGTTGTATCCCAGTGCATATCATCTTCCCTCCATTCTATGCAAGGGAACAAAGCATAAAAGCTTCGAGGCATTAAAAAAGGTTTTCAGTTCTATGTCATGATCAGTGGTTTTGTGATTGAAAACACAGGAGGAAGTATCTCGCCTCAGTAAATGACTTTCCGTGTCACTGATTCATTTGCCACACTGTTCCGTGAGTGGATTATTGCTTGTGCCTGATGGTAATACAGAGAAGACATTTTAAAATTACATTTACACATTTGTGGGGGAGGGGGTGGAGGTCATAGAACAACTTTCAGGAGTCTGTTCTCATTCCACCCATCTGCAATCTGGGGATTGAAGGTCATAGGTCTTGGCAGCAAGTACCTTTACACACTGAGCCATCTCTCCAGCCTCCACTTATTTTTAATTTTAAAAACTCCATCCAAAACGTCAAAGAAAATATGTCCCAAATAAGGATATTTGCTAAATTAATAACTAGATAATGAACAAATAATAATTATTTGCTTTGGAACCATGATTACTTATACTTATTTCTACCCACAATGCATAAATACACAAAAAGTATCATTAGATTACAAATTTTGAAAGCTCTAATGTCTGTGTACCGAGCTTCCCCGTTTCTGCCATGCAAATTATGGATCCTTGCTGTTAAGTGTCTTTGTTCAAGTTCTCTTCTGTAAGTGCCAGACATTCTGAAATGTAGGAATTTGGAATTGAAAATGGCTCGGGGAGCAAAATGGTTGTTTTTCTTCTAGAACGTGAGGCTGCAAAGCTCTCGGTAAAGGGAGTCCTAGGCACTCAGGAGACTCTGCTTTTCCATTGAAGCACAAGTGAGAAAGCTCAGGGGACCAGGCCGCCTGCTAAGCAGTCTGGGAACTCAGGCTCCTATCCTCTTCCTCTGGATAAGTCACCCCAGGGGCCGCTGTCTTCTGAGGAGGCCAGCAGGGTATCAGGGACACCACCTTGACTCCTGGATGCTCTCCTATCTGATTGTCTGTGCTGTGCCTTCTGGCCAGCCCCACATGCCTATTTCTCCCTTTCACATTAGGAATCTGGGCTCCAAAGAACTAGCAGTATAATCACTTATCCAGCTTTTCAGAGGACAGGAATTATGGGCAAAAATCCATTTTGAAGCCTAGGGCACAAGTGAATAATCACTAATCCTCTTCTCAAAATATTTTTATGCCTCTCCTGATAATCTCCTTTTCTGCCTTTCTCTCTGCCTTCATCTGTCCTGCCCTTCCCCCACCCCAACCTCTACAAGCCCGACCCTCCTTGGCTAAAGCACATCATTGAAATGGGGTTTTGCATTGATGAATATTTGAAGTCTAATTACATAGTCTCATTTCTGATTCTTAAAAGCAGGAAAATTGAGCATTATTCATTGCCTCCAGGAAAAACAAGTCTTTTCTATGTTTGTGTTGGGGGAGGAGAGGTTATATGGAGAGAAAGCTGACTTTCTATTCTGGACACTAGTTTAAACTTTTCTCTTTGGTTTTCAGCCTTCTGATTTGCTACCACCTTATGCAAGTGTTTTCAGCTGTCTTCTGGCATGGACCCTGGCCTCACTGTAGTTTCACGTCTGATCTCCTTAACAGCCAGTGGAGGACATGCTTGAAAAATGCATCCATGAAAATGCAAGATTTTGTGTGAATGGCAATGTTTTACTTCCTGACCTCCAGGATGCATTTTCCAATTTCTCTGGTGGTCTATGTGTGAGGAATGTATGTATACACATATGATCATCAAGTGGCAATAGCTCTAAAATATTTCAACTTTCTGAGAACACACTAGCCATACATATGTACTCAGTAGAAAACATTCTTCAAAGTTTGAATTTCGGCCTCTTCTGGGACTTATGATATGCCTATTATCTCTTGATGCTGGGCAGTAATAGCAAGCCATGGCTCCAAGTTATGCAATTACAAGGCTAAGCAAACAATACTCTACAGTGTACTATGTTGCTCAGCTGTGATATTGGACTGGTGAGGTGTATTAAAAGCATTTTATACTTGAAATCTTTTCAGCATCTGATGGGGTTATACAGCCATAACTTAACTGAGGCGTGTCTGTGTAAACACATATTTCATTTGGTTTATTTGAATCAAGAGTCAAACAAGTTTCACCTTTGTCTTTGGTTGCTGTTTCTTTTGAGTCTTTTAAAAACATCTCAATTCTGCATATGCCTCTATTGTATCTGCAGGTGATTTTCTTTCTGATTTATGTGTTCACAAAGCTGAGTATGGGGCTGAAGAGATGACTCAGTAGTTAAGACCACTGGCTACTCTTGCAGAGGACCCAGGTTCAGTTTTCAGCACCCACATAGAGCCTAGCAACAGTCTGTAACTCCAGTTTCAGCGAATCAATGCCCTCTTGTGGCTTCCATGGGCATTACATGTACAGGTGCACTCACATACATGCAGACAAAACGCTTGTACACATAAAATAAAAACAAACAAAAAGAAACTGAATAGGTGAATTCTGCATAATGTCCCATATTTTAGATTGGGTGGTGACTTGTCTGTGACATCATTTAGTGTTTTCCTCCTTCTTCTGGGGCTTTTTGACAAGAATAGTTTGTGGGCTGCTTAGATATTCCTTATTGCAACACAGCAGGAGGCAAAAAGGCACATGATGTTTTAAAGGATCTTTATGTTAACTTGCATCTGCGGATGTGCCAAGGGAAGCATTGCACCATGCCTCTGCACGGTCACCTCGCCCAGCAGTCTTCACAGCCACTGATGTGATAGTCACGGGGATTTTGCATAGTGTCAGGTAGCTGTGCCAGACCGTATTTCCCCCAATTCCCCTTTCCTGAATATTTCATCCAGGACCAGTCAGTAGGGATCTGCTCAGGAGATCTGAAGGGAGAAAGTGAAGCCTACCCAGCCAGCGCTCACCTGCTCACTCACCTCATGCATGCCTTTAAACTGTGTCCCTAGAGCCATGACAAAGCATCCTGGCTTCTGCAGGACACCCATGGCACCAGCATGAGAGCTTCCATGGCTTTCAGCCCATCTGTAAGGACTCCCATCTGTTCTTGCTTGTCCATAATTTGCATTTATCTTCCTTCACTAATTGTTTGCCCTCGATTTGAAGCTGGGCTCAAACTTGCAATCCCTTGCCTCAGCCTCCAGAGTGCTAGGATTATTACAGTTCTGCATCACCATACTCAGTTTAATATGTTTATTTTTATAAAGTAAATAAGTTGTTTGTTCTTAATGTTTGAATCCTATTTAAGGTTATAGAATTTTCTGCTTGACTCAATTTCATATTTGTATTGCTCCTCTTCTGCTCAACAGTTCAATTCCTAAAGATATTAGCATAACAATTTATTGAAAACATGTGTGCATATGTAATTATTTTAGATAAAAACAATAGATCATGCACATAGTAATATATACTATAAATACATAGAATTCAATACACAGAGACATATATTTATTTGATAGCTTCAGGATAATAATGCTAACATTTTAATCATTGGGAATAATTTAAGATTTCTTTTTTAAGCGTATGAATGTTTTCCCTGCATGTATATAAGTGCACCAATGGTTGGAATGCCCACAGAGTCAGAAGAGGGCATCGGATCCCCTGAAACTGGAATTTCAGACAGCTGTCAGCTGGCATGTGAGTGCTGGAAATGGAACCCAGGTCCTCTGCAAGAGCAGCCAGTGCTCTTAACTGCTGAACCATCTCTCCAGCCCTAATTTAGATTTCTTTTCAATTATTTTTTATCTATTGGATAGATACTTCTAGATTATACAATAAAATTACTTTATTTTAAAGTAATTAAACTTCACCACGCACCTGTCAGGATGGACACTTTGAAAAAAAAAAAAAAAAAAGACATTTTGGTAAGGAGGCGAACCTTGATAATGCTGATTGTCCTCCTTTGGTTTCTGTCACTGTGATAAAATACCGGCCAAAACCAACTGCAAAGGGGTTATTTGGTTTACACTTCCCAGTCACAGTCCATCAGTGAGGGAAGTCAGGGCAGGAACTCAAGCAGAGACCGTGGAGGAACGCTGTTTACTGACTTGCTCAGTTACCTTATCTACAGCATGCAGGCCTGCCTGCCCAGGGATGGCACTGCCCACAGTGGGCTGAGCCCACCTACATCAATTAACAGTTATGAAAATGCGCCCCAGACATGCCCACAGGCCAACCCCATGGAGATTAATTCTTCACTTGACACTCTGTCTTCCCAGGTGACTATAGTTTGTGTCAAGCTGATAAAACTAAGCACCACAATTGACTGCTTATCAATTTGACACACAAATATATCACTACTAAACCATAATCTTTCCTTTCTTATTTACCTCTAAGATCTCATGTTAGCATTGTGCTGAAAAACACAGTACAACTTTTATAAGTCCTGCAGTTTTTAAAAAATTTCATTACTTAAAAGTCCAATGTCTCACTAAAAATCCAAAGTCTAACTGTGGGCTCCTATAAAATACAAAGTAAGTTATGCACTTTCTTACTCCAAAAGTAAAGAACACAGCACACTTAAGCAAAACCAAAGTCCAGCTGTATAGCTCAGTGTCTGACATCTGGGATTCCCTTACAATCTTCTAGGCTTGAAAAGGCTTGGGCAGGTCCACTTCTACGCAGCTTACTTACAGGTTTGGACTGGCTCCATGCCACACCTGCTGCTGTCCTTGGGGGACATTCCACAGTTCTGGCACCTCTAGTATGCTGGAGTCTCCACTTCAGCTGAGGCTGAACCCTCCATAATGGCCTCTCCTGCCTTCTCACAGAGCCTAGCCTCAGCTTCTCTCCCTGACACCTTCAGTCCTAGTCCTACAGCTTTCATGACACCAAAACCAGTAACATGTGGGAGGAGACTCTTTCACATTATCAAGTTCAGCTTACAGCTTGAGATGCAGCTTTAGCCTCTTCTGGATCACAGCTTCTGTGTGCTGACCCTGAGGAAAGTTCCCAGAATATTTCACCACAACAGTGGTGATCTCTTATTAGTCATAGCTAACTCTTCAGCTCCAGCTGACCAGCATCTATTACCCGAGTAAAGCAAAGGTTTTACTTCCACAGATTCTTAAGTCAAAATATCACACAAATGGTACTGACGGACTGAGGGACTCTCAAGCTTCCCTCTGAAACTTCATAAGCCAGGCCTCCTTTGTCTGCATTTCTCTCGGAACTCTCATCCTCCAACCTCACATGGAATTGTTCATTAATCTCTGAGCATTCAATGGCTTTTCCAGCTCCAAACTCCAAACACTTCTATAGTCAGGTCTGCTATAGCAATTCCGACTCTTCAGACCAATTTCTATCCAATTTTGGTTTCTGTTGCTGCGATAAACACTGAACAAAACGAACTGGGGGTGCATTTGGCTTACAGTTCCCAATTACAGTCTATCACTGAGGGAATTCAGGGCAGGAACTCAAGAAAACATGGAACCTGGAAGCAGGAACTGAAGCAGAGACTGTGGAGGAAAGCTGCTTACGGGCTCACTTCCCTTGGCTTGCTCGGTTACCTTTATCATACAGCCCAGGCTTACCTGCCTGGGCATGGCACTTCCCTCTCACTTCAATTAGTAATTAAGAAAATGCCCCCACAGACACGCCCACAGGCAATTCTTCAGCTGAGACTCCATCATCCCAGGTGACTCTAGTTCGTGTCAAGTTGGCAAAAACTAACCAGAACACTGAAATGAAAATAATATAATCACTTGGGAATAAAGCAGCTAAGTTCCCGAAAAATTACAACTAGAACTACCATGTGATCCAGCAATCCTGCTTCCAGGAAGCTATCCAAAAAGACTCAGAATCAGAATTCAGAAGAGACATTAGTGCTCTGATATTGACCACAGCACTATTTACGGTAATCAAGACGCAGAAAGACATAAAGGCAACAAAATGCACATTAGCAGTGGAATGGACAAAGAAATGGCTGCATACACATATAATGGGATATTATCAGCCTTAGTCAAGAAGGAAATCTTTCAATCTGCTAGTTGGTTTTTGACAGCTTGACACAAACAGAGTCACCTAGGAAGACAGAGTCTCAGTTGAAGAATTTCCTCCATCAGACTGGCCTGTGGGCATGTCTGGGGGACATTTTCTTAACTGCTAATTGATGTAGGTGGGCTCAGCCCACTGTGGGCAGTGCCATCCCCGGGCAGGCAGGCCTGCATGCTGTAGATAAGGTAACTGAGCAAGTCAGTAAACTGCGTTCCTCCACGGTCTCTGCTTGAGTTCCTGCCTCCAGGTTTCTGCCTTGAGCTCCAGTACTGTTTTCCTTCAGAAATGGACTATGACCTAGAAGTTATAAGATGAAATAAGCTTTTTCCTCCACAAGTTGCTTTTAATCATGGTGTTTATCACAGTACTATGGTTCCAGATTCAGTATATGAAAGTGGGCTCTCTTGGCCTTCAGAATATGTTCATACTCTTTAGTGTGCCTTTCAAGAACAGACTGGAATTCTTCTCATCTTAGAGGTAAGTTAGGCTAGATATCTCACTTCAAACAAAGTAAGATACAAGGACAATGTGTGTCTTCTGAGATGAGTACATGCAAAGCGTCATAGCTCTCTATGCTCTTTCTGGCTGGCTTGCTCTGGAGGAAGGTAACTGCTGCATGATGAGCATACTCTAGCTGACTTGTAGAGGGGAAAGGTCCATGTGGTGAGGAAACACAGTCTCCTGTCAAAACTCAGATGGGAGAACCATTGTGCAAGTAGATTGCCTAGTCCCCATCAAGTCTTTCTATGACTAGAATTCCGGTCAACATCTTGACCACAATCTCATGAAGTATACCCTAAGCTAGAACCACCCAGCTAAACTACTCCTAATTCCTGACCCTCTGAACTTTGGTGAAATGATCTGGTTATTACTTCAAGCTATTACAGTTTTAGAATAACTTGTCATGTGGCCACAGATAACTAATATAGCCACACCCAGGTAAGTCTAGTGTCCATTTTTCCTTCCTATATCCCCCTAAAGTTACCCAGTTTTTTGCTACGCTTTCCTCTCATTACTTTCAATTTCAAACATAAACAAATATGAGGCTAAGGCTCAGTTGGTAGAATCCTTGCCTAGTATGCACACAGCACTGGACTTGATTCCCAGCACCATACAAAGTGGCTGTGATAGTTGGTATCCGTAACCTTAGCACTCTGGAGATGAAGGCAGGAGAATCAGTCCAAAGGCATCCTTAGCTCAAGAAGAGTTTGAGGTCAGCCTGGGGTACCTCATGAGACCCTGTCTTAAAAACTAAATAAATATAACTGGGCGTGGTGGCACACATCTTTAACCCTAGTACTCGGGAGGCAGAGGCAAGTGGATCTCTGTGAGTCCAAGGCCAGCCTGGTCTACACAGTGAGTTCTAGGTGAACTGTCTCAAAAAGTCAATAAATAAATAAATAATGAAACAAATATGTAAATATTTTTCTTATCCACTTAACCCATTATATACATTCTTCTGAATCTTGAAGTTTTCTATTAAAATATTTGTTGGAAATCATTCCAAAGCAAAGTGTACAATCTCCATTCTTTTTTAAGTTGTTCAATCTTTAACTGTGTAGATAAACTACAGAGTCGTCAGCCAGGGCTCCATTGGTGTGCTGTGTCCAGTCTCCAGCGGTGTGAATGGTGCGTCATATCGAATATCTCTTTGCATGCTTTAATGTTTTCTTATGAGCAGGCTGCTAAGTCAGAGAATGCATTATTTTATTTTCTTTGCTGTTTGAGTTATCCTGCACTTCTGTGGTCCTCCCTCGCCTAGTGCAGCCTGTTCCGTGAGTTTCGCACTTATTAGCCTTATTCTGTATTACTTTGGGTTTCTCCTGGGTATCACGTCTGTACTGATGATATTGTGCCATGCTAACTCATTTAAAGCATCTAGAGCTCTGACCACTGCTGTCAGGACATTGGGTTTAACGCTGAGCTTGGGGGATTAAAGATCTAACCCAGAAACAAAGGGAGCAGAACAAAGCTGGAAAGTCATTTTCAGTGGGCATTCCAAACACGAAGCCAGTCTCCCCACCAGAGATGAAAAATGGAACTCTCCGGTCTCTGCTGTCATGCCAAAGATGATAATGTTGATGTCAACCAAGATCTGAGATAGGAAATCAAGAGTATTCAGGTTGGGAGCAAGAATCCATTCTGAGTTAACCAGCATACAGGCAGCAAATTTCCTGTCATGCACCGTGGTTGGAAGTGAAGCCTCGCAGAGACAGATTCCAGTAATGTAGTGTTACAAAGAGGTCACTCCCTGTAATGCTATTGCTGGAGAGCACTGACTAAGTGTGGGGTAAAGGCGAGCCTTGGGAAAACCCTGACTGATTTTCATCGCAGTTATATTCTTATCCTTGCCTTTCTGTCTTCTTCACACGAATCAAACACCCATGCATACAAACCTCCATTTATTTATCCCATAGACTCATCTTTAAGAGTTGCTGTGAATCTACTTTTTAAAAGACTTATTTTCATTGTTAGCTGTGTCTGCATGCCTGTGTGTGGGTATATGTCTCTGTGTGGTATGTACACTTGAATGCAAGTGCACACACAGGTCAAAGGCATCAGATCTCTATGGAGTTGAAGATAAAAGTGGTTGTGAGCTACCCAACATGGGTGCTGGGAACCAAATTCTATTCATTTGAAAGAGCAGTACGTGCTCTTAACCCCTGAACCATTTCTCCAGTCCCTGAATCTACTTTTTAGCATTAATAAATTACTTTTGTACACACAGAGCAAATCACTGAAAGTGACTGCGTGTTTACAATAGATGGGATCTGTGTATTTTTTTTTCCTAATTTTTATTGAGCTTTTGTACATTTCAGACAAGAGCCCAGAGTGATCTGTGTATTTTAAAAACTGGCGAGTTGATGGAGGAGACTGAGTGCAAACATGATAAAGAAAATCATCCCTAAAGGTTTTCTGAGCAGTTCCTTTCAAATGGCCCCTGTGGGAAACTTCGGAGACTGGAAGCGCAACTTGAAGGCTGAAGGGTTTGTGTGTTAGTTACCTTTCTGTTGCTGTGATAAAGTACCGTGACCAAGGCAACTTACCGAAGAGAAGAGTCTATTTGGGCTTACAGTTCCAGAGGGATAAGAGTCCATTGTGGTGAGCCTGGCAGCAAGTGGCAGACATAGTCACAGGAACAGGAAGTGGAGAGCTCACAGGAAGTGGAAAGCGAACTGGCAGTGCGGCAGGGCTATGAACCCTTAAAGCCCATCCCCAATGACATACTTCCTCTGGAAAGGCCACACCTCCTTAAGATTACATGCGCTCCCAAGCAGCGCACCAACTAGACACCAAGTGTTAAAATATTTGAGCCTAGGGAGACTATTTCTCATTCAAACCACCACAGTTTGGTTACGGTAAGTGGGGGAAAGGCAGGCAGGCAGGAAGACCGGAGTAAGCTACCGGAGTAAGCTAATTTGGGAAGGCATGATGTTCCGTGCTGATAATATTAGCTGCGCGGAGTAGGCTCGGGGGAGTTTATTCCATCTGAACTGAAGAGTTTTCAACTCGAGGGAAAAAGGGTGGAACATGGAGGCAGCTGAATTGGCAGCCGTAGGATGGAGTAGAGAGGAAGGGTTGGAAGCAGGCAAGCTGACTCAAGGCCTGTAAATAGAATCATCTTCTTCACACTTAAGATTGGGAGCCCGATGACAACTGATCATTTCAAAGAAGTTGCGTCTTCATTTCCAATTAAATTTTAATGCTAGTTCAGCCTCAAGCATCCATCATCACTCAACTTCAGTACCTACATATAAATACCGATATACAGTTGGGCTTTCTATTCTTGTAAATCCTTTAGAAAAGTGAGAACATGCTTGCAAGATAGCTGGTGGCTAGT
Organism: Eospalax fontanierii; assembly: GCA_035773235.1. Classification (NCBI taxonomy): domain Eukaryota; kingdom Metazoa; phylum Chordata; class Mammalia; order Rodentia; family Spalacidae; genus Eospalax; species Eospalax fontanierii. Next base: position 26,597,365 of record CM069539.1, on the reverse strand, counting down.
TAATTGGTCTCTGGCAAATTTCAGTCTTGTATTCTGGGGCTGCTTAAACTGGGGCATGCCTGTGTTTTGACTCCTGTGTGTCTGCCAGCCTGTTCTAGTGCATACTGAGGCTGACTTCTTTCCCAGCCATGAAGTATGCCCAGATCCACCAGACCAGAGAAGAAATGGAGCTGCCATGCCCCTATGGGAAGCTGCAAAGATTGTTCACTTGTGCCCTGGGTGAACATTTATATTCTTTTTGTTCTTGTTTTGTTTGCTTCAGGAATGTTAGATGAATAGAAAGATCAAGAAGGAGAAAAGGCCTGACAGGAGAAAACACTACACAGTTTGTATTAATATTTATTACAGAATATTTATTAATATATATTACAGAAACAAGCCTCAAAGAAAATTGGAGCTTATCCAATATTTCAAACTAAGGAAGGGAGGTTGAATTTCATGGCCTATTAGACTGTGGGGATGGGACCAGGAATGCATGGTTCTCGAATGGAAGATAAATATTATTTAAGCAAGGTCTACTTTGGCAGACGAATCTCAGTGCTGACTGTTCTTCTCCAGAAAGTCATTAGCCTCTTTCCAATGTAAGGAAAGGGGAATGTTTCACTGGGGAGATTTCACAAGGGGAAATTATGATCTGCTCCCAGATGAGTAAGACACAGGCAAGAATTATTCCCACACATGTTGATTCTTGATTGTCTTCAGCTCAAAATAACTCCTACACCAAAGTAGCATATTTTGAAGTGATATATCCTTATCACCTCTGAAAACGAACATATATTGAATACTGTTTTATTTTATTTTATTTTACTTTGAGACAGGTCTCGCTATTCAGCCCAAGATGGTCTGAAACTGGCTGTGTAGACCAGGTTGGCCTTGAACTCACAGAGATCCACTTACTTCTACTTCATGAATGCTGAGATTATAGGGATACAGGAATCTCAGGGAGTCTTTGGGAGTGACAGAGCCTTTCTTGGCTCTGTTGTGCTTAGCTTGAGAGGCTAGGGTCCCGGAAATGCAATGGCTGCCAAAACCACCTCAAGTCAGAGGCTTTTGGGTTCTTGTCTCAAGAATTCAAAGAATGAAATTCATGGACCAGAGAGGGTGAGTTTTAGAATGGAGTTTTTATTCCAGGGAATTTAGGATAGAGCTCCTGTACAGCAGTCCTCAGGAATGGGATACCACTGAGTCTCGTTCCCAGGAGTTAATATGGACTTAGTGGAGGGAGGAAAAGAGAGGAACGTGAGCTGGTCAGTCCACTTCTCATTCCAAGTGTCCAGGTCCCTTGAGGTCCTGGTCATGTCCTCAGCGTATCTTCCAGGAACAGTATAGTACTTCAGGAAAAAGAGATAAAGAAAAACCCTGAACCCCCTTACTGGCCTCCCCAGCCTCTGGCTATGATGGAACTGGAGACATCTTTGGATTAAATAGTTCTGGCATCTCTGACCCAGGTAGGGAGAAGTTTACTGGCAGATCCGAGGACTTTACAGCTCTCAGAGGGAGAGAAACCGGCTCTTGTTCTCTTGGGGTCTTTACCCCAAACTGCCCACCCATCGTCCACCTCCTGCTCTTATGAAAAGGTGTACACCACTTGAATGCTTTTGATAAAACTTATTACATTTATTTATTTGTGTGAACATGTGTATACACACATGCACCGTAGTACATATGAGTAGGTCAGAGATAACTTGAAGGAACTGGTTCTCTCCATGCACCATGTGGGTTCCTCTGGCCGGCAGCAAAAGCCCCTTTACCCATTGAGCCATCTGGCGGGCCCTGCCTTTTTTTTTTTTGAAGACAGGGTCTCCCTGTAGCCCCATAGTGATCTGGAACTCACTATGAAGACCAGGCTGGCCTTGAATTCACAGAGATCCACCTGCCTTTGCCTCCCAAGTGCTGGGATTAAAGGCATACACCACCACATCTGGCTGGACCTGCCTTGTTTAAGAACATGGATTTTCACATACATCTCCTCTTTTCATTAACACACTAGTCCTACTGAGTTTGGTACCAGGTTACTTCCTACAGAAGTAAGAGACCTTATTTGGTGTTATGAGGTAATAAATGGAAAGATCAACTTATAAACGCAGCTCAGCTTGGTTCTTAAACTGAAGTTTTTTTCTCTACCTCACACTGTCAGACTTCTCTTGAAAGAGGAAGGTCCATTGGGAGGTAAAGAGGGAATACATTTAAAATCAGAGTCAGTGCCAAATAATTGTGACTTCCTGGTAAGAGAAGAACTGTGAGCCGGTGAGCCTGTGCTCATGGCTCATTCTTCCCAGCCCTTTAGTGAGAAAGGTTGGCTATTGCTGGGAGATGAGGCCTGTCCTCCATAGTCATTTGTTGTAGAGAATATTTGAATACATCTCTAAATCACAACGGCTGTTCATGCCCTGAGGCCTTTCTGCCTGGAACGCCCCCATGCCCGCAACTCCTTCGCGATTCACCCCAGACATTGCTCCCACTTCAGATCCTCTCTTACCACTTTGCACATGATGTAACTACTCAGTCTATCTGCACCATTTTTGAAAGATTCAGGTACCGTGCATTGCAGGAAGGAAGCAATCTAGCCAAACACAAACCTGTTTGGAACCCAGAGTCTCCTGCTTTGCACAATGGCCGGTTAAACAAACTGGGTTAATTTGCTGTGGGTGGGTGTGTGAGTCCTTTTTTTCCTCACTCTCTTCTCTTTCCTCGTCTCCTCCACATTGTTCTCCATCTTGCCCTCTCACACCATAAGTTCTCTCTCCCAGGACCAGCTCTATCCTGGAAGCCAGAAGCAAACCTCACGACATTGCTGGTTCCAGGCCCTGATGAGGCGTGGCAACAGGTTCCTGTGCCTAGGCTCAGTGAGCAGCCCATTGAATGGAGATTCATGATGAATACCAAACATCGAGGAATTGCTGAGGCTGTTCAGAGTCTCTAAAGTGGAAACTGTGCTAGAATTATAAAGGGGTTTTTAGTTTTATCTACTTACAAGAGATGGGAGTTCTTGCTATGGAACCCAGGCTGGCCTTGACACATGATCCCCCTGCTTCAACCTCTTTCATGATGAGATTACATTCACTGGCCTCCTCCTCCCCTTCCTCCTCCTCTTTATGGGCTCATTTGTGGTACCTTTCAAATACTATTGCAGTGGGCATCTGTATTTTGGTTTACTCTCTTGGTTTACTTTCTGCTGCTCTGACAAAACACTAACCAAAACCAACTTGGGAGTGGCAACAGTCTATCTGGCTTATACCCTGTCACAGTCGTCATTGAGGGAAGTCCGGGCAGAAACCTGGAGGGAGGAACCAAAGCAGAGACCACGGAGGAACAATGCTACCGGCTTGCTCCCTCTGGCTTGCTCAGCCTGCTTTCTTGTATAAACCAGGACCCCTGCCCAGAAGTAGCACTCCCCACAGTAGGCTGGGCCTTCCTACATCAATTAGCAATTAAGAAAACACTCCTGCAGATATGCCCACAAGCCAATATTGTGGAATTGAGGTCTCCTCTTCCCAGGTCTGTCAAGTTGACAACCAAGATTAACCACCGTATCTACCTACTGCCATTCACTCCACCTTCATCCTTTAACAATGGTCAGGAATTTTTCTAAGAAACTCATCTGTCTTCATTTTCTGCTGCTGTAACAGAAAATCACAGACTGGGGGATTTATAAAGAAAAGAAAGGTACTTTCCACAGTTCTGGAAGCTAGGAAGTCCAATATTGAAGAGCCACTGTCTGGTGAGGGCGTTTGTGCTGCAGCGTACCATGGCAGAGGACATCACATGATAAAAGTGTGTGTGCAGGAGACATTTAAAACAAAGCACTCTGCAATAACTAGCCTACTGAGGACAGAGTCTGAAGGCCTGACTACCAGTTAGAGGCCCACTTCTTGACATCAGTTACACTTCGAGAGTTTGGGAGGCTAAGTTCCAACTTCAGCACCATTCTACTTCTTTCTTGGTCCATTTACATTGGATGGAACTTAGTTTTGAGCACACTTGTGACCCAAACAGAGCCATGAGAGCACTGCACCCTCTTGACCACCACAGGCAGGTGACCTATTCCATGTCGCTGAATGCAACCTGTGTGATCTTGTGTGTGAAGTATTGCCAAAGACATACTGTTCTCTTTTAGAAGGTTCTGTGTTGGTTGGTTGGTGTATTAGTTTGCTTTCTGTTGCTGTGATAGAAACACTGCCCAAGGGAACTTATAAAAAGAAGAACTTATTTAGTTTATGGTTCCAAAGGCTCCAGAGTCGATCATGGCAGAGAGGCATGGCAGCAGAGATTGCTAGAGTAGGTGTAGCAACTAAGTGCTCTTATCTTCAAGCAGGCACAGAAAGCAGGGAGCAACTGTAGATCCAGCAAGGCTTAAGAACTCTCCCAGTGACGTGCTTCCTCCAGCCTGGTTACACCTTCTAAGACCTCCCTAAATAGTGCCATCAACTGGGAATAAAATGTTCAGATACTTAAGAGTCTATGGGGGACATTCTCATTCAAACCACCCAGTTGGATATGAGCCTACAGCAACCTGAGGCCGTCCTAGCACTCTGGAGGAAGAGTTTGATTAAGGAAAAAACTAAATACAAGGAAACACAAGAGATGGAAAGAGCAGCCCTTGTTTGGAACCTGGAGCCAACCGTGCCTAAAACCACATACTCTCCGAACTTTTCAGCTTTAAGAGACAATAGATTTTCTTTGTTGCTTAAATCAACTGGAGTTGGCTTCTTACCAAAAGCCCTTCTCAATACATTTGTTATGCTAACACAGTTTTTTTCTCTTTAATAAAAGCCACTCTTCCCAAGAGACTTGAGAAGGAGAAATAGTAAGGGGCTGAGAGAAAAAAGGAAACTCTGTCTTAATGAAATCTTACTATGGTAATTATCCATGTCACTCTCAGGCTGAGTTCCTTAAAAAGTAGCTCTCCCCCAAAATTTAACACAGTGTACAAAACATAGTTAAAGCTCAAACAGTATTCACTTATTGAATAAATTATATTCATTTATAGTTTTGTGCTCTGGACTCAATTTAACCATTGTTTAAAACTTGAACATCAGGAGTAGAGAGAGAGCTCAACAGTTAAAAGCATGTACTGCTCTTGGAGAGGATGTGAATACAGTTCCCCATACCCAGATGGCTCAGAGTCATCTAAACTCCAGCTGTCTTGGGGTTAAGAGCTAAAGGCATGCTGCCCTGGAGTCTGGGTTATTCCCAGGGGTGGACAACGAAGTGAATGCCCAGGGATGACTCAGAAAAAGGGTGGAAGCAGAGAAAGGGTAAAGACCAAGAGCTAAGGACACCCCACTGGGTGGGGTCTCCAGACCTGGTATACCACTAAGTGACTCCTGGGCTGATTCTTTCATAGGGTCCTCAGGTCCTTCCCTCCTTTGATCCTCACTTCCCACTCTTTATCCTACAACAAAAACAATGCCTAGGACCTAAATTTTCTCCATAGAAATTTATATATAATGTTATTTGTTATAGTAGCATTTTTAACTTATTTTGATTGATTACATAATTTTTATGTATAGCTGTGTGATCTTGGGCAAATCATTTAATCACTGTGAGTCTAGTGTCCTCCTGTACCTTGTCCTTAAGATTAAGTAATATGGGGTCTACTGAAATTCTTTGCTGGGGAATAGTAGTTGGAGTAAGTGGCCTCTTAACCTGGCCCTCAACCATCCCACCTGCTGTTTTTCATGCCTTTATCTGAGTCTCAGTCCTTGAACGGAAGATGGGCTAATGATTCACTTCTCACATACACGACTCGTACGGTATCCATGTGCTCACTTATGAAGACTGAGGCTTCCTTCTTCAGGGTTCTCTCTGTCTTTTAGTTCACTCTGGGGGTCAGCGGATGTCCAGGGGGTGAGACTGAGCAGAATGTGAGGCCGCCAATAGCTGTATTCGGTGGAAGCAGCTCTTCCTGCACTGATTCAGTTTTCAGATATTTTATTATTTTTATTGCATGTGTATGAGTGTATTGCCTGCATGTATGTAAGTACACTCGTGTCATGTAATGCCCGCAGAGGTCAGAGGAGGGTATCAAGGACTCCTGGAACTGGAGTTATGGTCAGTTGTTAGCTGCCATGTGGGTGCTGGGAACCAAACCCAGGTCCTCTGCAAGAGCATCCGGTGCTCTTAACCATTGAGCCATCTCTCCAGGCCCTCTGGGTTGAGTCTTGAAATGGCCAGAAAGTAACTTCTTGACTGCATCCAAATGAGGAAGCCTAAACTAGAACCTGGATTCCTGCCCTTCAGACTGTGGGATAACAGCCTTTATTGCTTTCAGCCGTGTCATTTCAGGGTAATTTGATATGCGTATGTAAATTCTAATAAAGTATGTGTACACTCAGTGATAGCTCCTTCTGAAATATTAGGCTGGTGCCCCAACTCTCTCTTGCTGTCTACTCCTTCTCTCTTTTTGTTTGCTGTCACTGAATCATCAGTTTTTTGATGACAGTCTTGTCTCATCACTAAAGTGCTGGAAAACCTTCCTATGAGGATTGGTAGTTAGGATGGTTAGTCCTTGTCACCTTGAATAGATTTAGAATCACCAAGGCAGCACTCTGAGTGTGTCTATAAGGGTGTTTCCAGAAAGATTTAACTGAGAAGACCCACCCTGAATGTGTGTGACACTATCCCATGGGTTGCAGTCCTGGACTGAATAAAAAGGAGAAAGTAGGCTGAGCACCAGCATCATCTCTGCTTCCTGACTGGGTCACAGTGTGACCAATTGTCTTGTGCGCCTGTTACCATGCCTTCCCTGCTGTGATGTGTCCTACCTCCAACTGTGAGCCACAACAAACCCTTCCATCCTTAGATTGCTTATGTCCTGTATTTTGTCACAGAATGAGAAAAGTAAATGCAGTTGGATTAAGTACTCTTTACTACTGAGTATTCATCATGTGTCTGGCTCTGTTTTAAATGCTTTTGATGTGTGAGCTCCCTTAATTCTCATAACCTTGTAATATATGTATTACTACTCAGCTCTGATCTGGCAGAGTCAGACCTCTTGGACATGATTGGACCCATAGCCTGTGGGTCCTGACTACTGTGCTGTGCTAGCTGGTGCCAGCCATGCCATCTGTAAGTGAAGACCAGTGCCTGGAAAGCTTCCTTGGCAGACCCGGTGCTCCTTCCAACCTTGCTTTCAATGTCTCCCCTTCATAAATACTGTTAGTCCAGCAGAATTGTTCCTGTTCTGCGCAGTCTCACTTCCTGGCCTTTCCCAGAGAACGTGTTTCTTTTAGATGAGTCTCCACCACATCCTGCCCACCCATATTCTAGACAGTCTAAATGCTCTAGTATGTACCACCCCATTCATGAAGACTTTCTGGTTTCCCTGACCCAACGCTCGCACTGGGAATTATCTTTTCTTCTTCTGCCATCTTAGAGTGTTTATACCCTTTTTAAAGACTTATTTTCTTTTTAATTATGTATGTATGTCTGTGTGCACATAGGTACATGTGCGTGCAGGTGCCCACAGAAACCAGAAGAAGATGTCAGATTTCCTGGAGCTGGAGTTACAGGCCACTTGATGTGGGTGCTGGGAACCGAATTCAGTCCTCTTCAAGTACAGTACTCTTAACTACTGAGCCAGCTATCTAGCCCTAAGTATACCTTTCTTATGCTGCCTCTTCAGCATATTCATTTTACAAAAGTTTGCAATATAGATTTGAAAAGTGTTTACAGAACAGATTTGAAAAGTTAATGTGATCTATGTAACCCTGTCATATGGTAAGGCACAATGACTTATGGTAATATATACCCAATAAATATTAATTGAGGGAAGATACTATCAGAAAGTGTATGGATGAATAAAATAGATCATCATGAAACTAGTGCTATTCAGGTTCCTGCTTCCTTTTCTTTGCCTTCAATACATATCTGTAAAGTTAGATTTTTTTTCAGGATCATAACATGAACAAACTTCCTCAGAAAAACTTCCAGATCACCAAAAAGGAGGATTTCTATCCTGTAAGCACACAAGAATGATTACAGCTCTGATGTTAAAGTATTTCATAATTTGTAGCATTAACGAAAGAAATGTGTTTGTCATGTGAAATGTAATCATGGAGGGGTAAAAGAATTATAAAGTGGGATTTCCGCCTGTTTGTAAGCTTTTCACAGTTGTGATGAAATGCCTGCGAGAAATATTTAAAATGAGGGACTATAAACAAAGCAGCTCGCCTCATGGCAGACAAGAAACAGAGAGAGAGGGAAGGGACAGAGACCCATAAGGCCCTTCGAAGGCATGGCGCCAATGACCTCATTTCTGCAGGTGGATCCTACTTCCTGAGGATTCCAGAGCTTCCCAATAGCACTACCAGCAAGGGACCAAGCCTTCAACACATGAACCTCTGAGGAAAGACTCCATTTGGATTTTAGATCCAAGCCAAGCACCACCCTCCCAATCCATCTGTGAAAACACTAGACTAGTTAAAAGCTTCTTAAGACAGATTGACTGAAGATATATCACTGTGGAAACAGGGATCTCAGATAACAGGCACTAACTAAAATATTTCAATGGAATGTGCAAGGGAAGAAATTCAAATCCATTCTCTGAAGGTTTGCTATTATTGTAAGTACTACCGTTGGACTTGAAATAGCCGAGGGTCTGAACGATGCCTATACTGTAAGTGCATTTCTGCCCTTCCCCTGTTGAAGCCCTCAGGGTCTCCTTCCGCCCTAGCATTCCAGCCATTTTGTATCTTCTTACACTGTTTATCAAAACACCAATCAAAATGTCTCCTGTTACCTAGCAGGGACATGAAAACAAAAGAATATAAAAAGCTGAAGTTTTCTTTATTCAGGGCCCTACTTTAGAGAAATCTCTCTCTCGGCCTCACTTACCATTACAATAAACTGCTGCCTGTTTGTTTTAGCCTTCAGGATCCCAATCTCTAGTTTAGGCCTATAACAGACTCAACTTTCACTTGAAGTTGTCTGGATCTGACAAGAGCCTTCTCTAGCCTAGTAGGATGTCAAAAATTCATGGGGCTGAAGAGATGGCTCAGCAGTTAAAGAGCACTGGTTGGCTGCTCTTGCAGAGGACCTGGGTTGGATTCCCAGCACCCACATGGTGGCTAACAACTGTCCATAACTCCAGTTCCAGAGGATCTAAAGTCCTCTCCTGACCTCCGCAGGCATTGCACGACATGGGTGCATCTACCTACATGCAGGTAATAGACTGATACACATAAAATAAAAATAATAAGTTAAATCTTAAAACTCTTCATCTTCTAGCAGTGCACCTGTCTCCACGGTCCACATACCTTAAGGTGAGGGGCATGGCCCCAAGAGGAAGTGAGCTTTTCAGATCCATCCTGGGCCCCAGTTCTGAAGCTGAGTCATCTATTTCCAATGCTCCCACCCCTCAGAAGGTTCCAGTTATTCAACCACAACCTGGAAAGAGAAAAAAAATCATTTCATGTGACCACCTACAGCACAGATGAACCTGAAAGACACTGTTGAGTGAAACGAGCCAGTTAAAAAAGGGCCAGTAGTGTGTGGTTCCACCTATGAGAAGCACACAGAATAGACACCTTCACAAAAACAAAGCAGAGTGGTGCTTCCCAGGGCCTGGTGGTAGGGATGGGCAACTGCTACTTAATGGGAATACAGTTCCCAAGATGAAAAGATTCTGGTGATAGATATACCACAATACAGATGTACTTAACACAACAGAATTGTGCATTTAAGTGACAGCACAATACACTTAGGTTCATTTATCATAATTTCAAAAATTATTTTGGCTCATCTTTTGCCATCAAACTGAACAAAACTGGTGCATACCAAAGGCATGTCACTCTCTTGTAAACTTAATGATCTTCAGAGAAGACTCTGTGAGGTTCTTTCAATCCTCCATGTTGTGCTGAGTCCTTTCTGTAGGGATGCTGACATGTAGACGCACCAGAATCCTTCCTGGACAGTGTAAGCCTCTTCCCAAGCTCCTCATCAAGCACCTCTGGAAAGTGTCATATGAAATCATTGTACATTTCCTTCCTCCCTAGTCTTTTCTGCCAAACAGAAGAAGGAAGGTGTCTGTGCTGGAGAGCTTTAGCTGTCAACTTGACACACCTGGGAAGAAGGAACCTCAGTTGGGGAATTGCTTGCACTAGACTGGCCTGTAGGCTGTCTGTGAAGTATTTTCTTGATTGTAGAGTGTTATGGGAGGGCCCAGTCCACTGCGGGCGGTGTCATCCTGGGCAGGTTGTCCTCTATTGATGTAAGCAAACAAGCTAAGCATGGGCCAGAGGATCAAGCCAGTAAGCAGTGTTCCTCCATGGTTTGTGCTCCAGGTTCCTGCCCAGAGTTCCTGCCTCAACTTCCCTTGATGATGAACTGTGCTGTAAGCCAAATAAACCCTTTCCTCTCCAAACTGGTTTTGATCAATGTTTTTGTCGCAGTAATAGAAAGCTAAGACAGTGACAATCACTGTTGTGTCAGATCAAGAATCAGTAAGGGGAAAGTGGATACCGCACTTTCTACAAGCCAGGCAGATGACACACTCTCCGAATGCCATGAAATGCTACTATAAAACTCCAGCTAGTTCAGTGTGTAAACCAGTCAAGAGGGTTCCCATACTGGGCTCTGGCTATGTCTCTCCCCATTGAGGAGGAAGTCCCTGAGCCAGCCTGAATCTTGCACCAAGCAGCCCCAGTCCTACACCCTCCATCCATTTGAAGTCTCAGGCCTGCTTTCAGGGACTGCACAGGCTTCTTTCCTCAAATAAGTCCATTCCTCACCTGGGTGTGTACTTCTGGCACCTACAGCTGGGCCAGATTGGTTGAGGAGTGTGGTTGGAGTCTGTATGAGCAGGTTCTCTTTGTCCTTGTGGTACAGGTAAGAAGCAAATCTACAAAGAGAAGGGGAAAGACCACAAGCTGACGCCAAGACAGGAGTCTGAATCACAAAGACTATCAGATTCTGACATGTACTTCCAAGGAGACTGGGAACTCTAACTTTGAACAGACTTCTAGATCATTAACGAGGTCCATTTATTAATATTGGAGGATAGAAGTATTTTGTCTAACAACTTGTTGGTCTTTTCAGAACTTTCCATGTTGAATTAAGTAGGCCTCTGTCTTTTAGGCTTGGCTGTGGCCCATGAGAGTTGGAGCTATGCCTGTTCATAGGACTCTGTTTCTCAGTGCCAGAGGACCCTACAGAGGACTCCTGGTGAGCCAGGCTCTGCTGTGAGCAGTTTATACAGTCTCATTTTGTCCTGCTGGCAGTCAGACTGAAGCGTTCATGTTTCATGTGTTGATCAGTTGTCAGTTTTGAACAGCAGGTAAGCTATTATAGCAATTTCCTCATCTCCTGATCCCACCAGAGGTCTGGCTTACAAAAAAGATAACTGTCCTTTTAAAAGAGCTACTGAGATGGCTCAGTAGTTAAGCATTTGCTGCTCTTGCAGAGGACCTGGGTTCAGTTCCCAGCACCCACATCTTACAACTTACCTGAAACTCCAGGCTAGGTGGAGAGTGTCTGAAACCCCAGCACTGTGAGGCTAAAGACAGAATTCCTAGAGCTCTTTGACTAGCCAGCCCAGCTGAGGTCAATTGATCACAGTCTGGAACTTCTGAAACCATGAGCCAAAGTAAACCCTTTCTGGTATTCGTCACAGTGACAGAAAGCTAACACTCCCTCTCATGAGAAAACCTAGTCCATAACCAATCTTAGGTGACTAATACTGAGTTTTGCTATAGAGGCTTTCTTCTAAAAGCACCGAATTAAAATGCTACTGTCCTCCTGGGGTTCATCTGTCCAATTAGTCCCCTGATCGATTGTGGAAGGAGAGCACTGTCAGGGGATTAGGAATCAACATGAGATCCAGCCTTGGATTTCCCTCCCCCAGCACAAGCAGCTGTCAGGGGGCCACGTGTCTGCACCTTGCTGTGCTTTCACAAGGAAGACTGCAACCACTGCACAGATCTTAGCTCTGTGCTTTCTCAGGCCCATAACTGTCATTAAGCATAATAACCTTGTGTAAGGAACAGAGTATATTCTCCTGTAAGTGCCTCTCCTCTCTCTCCAGTCCCCCAAGCATAGTCATTATGGGGATGGAGAGAGGCTCGATGGTCAGAGTGCAGTACTGGCCATTTTCTAGCTCTCTTAAGATTGGCTGGTTTATAGAGACAATATGTGTGAGTATGTAGGTGGCTTTTGCAGATCCATTATCAATAAGCACTTGTCATAGCTGTCCTGCTTTGTCCTCTTATTAAAAATAGGAGGAGGAGGACCAGCTGAGAGGAGGCTAGACATCAATTATCTTACCTCTTTCTCTTCCTTGAGCTCAAATATGAGAATTTGCTTCAGGCTTTATCTTTCCCACCAAGCCAAAAAAAAAAAAAAAAAAAAAGTCTTTTAAGTAAAGTAAAACACAGCCCAAGTACGTTAACAAAAAATGCTCAGGCTGGGTCTAGGGATAAAACTCACCTAGAATAAAACGCTTACCTGCCACACATAAAATCCTGGATTCAATCTTCAGTACCACATAAAAACAGATGTAGTGGTTCACACCTATAATCCCTGCGCTGGCAAGTAAAGTAGGAACATTAGAAGTTCAAGGTCACCCTTGGCTACATAGTAATTCCAAGCCATCTTGAGCTACTTGAGACTCTAATCTCAAAAACAATTTTTTTAGCCAAAAACTGTGTAGAACTGGAATAGGACATAAGACTAGATTATAATTGAAGGAAAAATTCTTTTTTGATGACTCAGTGAATAGCACTTGCTATATAAGCTCAAGGACCAGAGTTGAGATTCTCAGAACCTACATAAATCCTGATGTTCATACTAGCAAGAATTGGCAAACTCCAGATTCAGTGAGAGGCCCTGCCTGGATAAATAAACTGGAGTGTGATCAAGGAAGACATCGGAGATCAACTTCAGGCCTCCACATTCATAAAGCACCTGCCCACATGTGTACCCCCACACATGCATACCACACACAAAGAAAAGTACTTTTTTTTTGGTTTAAGGTATATTGTTCTTGTCCCCAGATTGTACCAGAGCTTTATCCAAAATTACTACAACTACAGCTATCTGAGCTTTAATGCCCCTATTCAATCATGTGTTTGTAACACTACACTCATTCTGTTGATATTGCAGAAAAATCTAGATCCAGTATATGAGCACCAATCAGGAAAGGCAAGAAAGAGGCAGACAAACTCAGAATTGCACAAAGCACAACTTACTGGTGGCTTATGAGCAAAAGAGTAACTTGGGAGAGTCCTGTACCCCAGGGCAGAAGGAAGGTGTTTAGAAGGCAGTCAACCAGAATGTACCTATTAAACTGTCAAATATCAGTTAAACATTTCAGGCATGACACAGAAATGCTCAGCTGACAATCCTAATGATGTTGTTTATCCTGTAGGACTTGGAATGTGTTCCTGGGTCACCTGGTGAGAAAAACAGCCATTACAACCAAGACCACAGTTTTCAGGTCAGGAGCCCCACAATTGCACATCACTTTAGGGCGGATGGTTAGTTTTGTTTTGCTTTATGTGAGGGATGGAATCCAAGGCATTCACTATGCTAGGAAAGTTTGGACCTCTGAGATACTGCCCCAGTGCTGAACAGGTTCTATAGGAAACAGATTCTGGCGGGGGATCTGAATGCAGGTTTACTGGAAGGGTTTTCAGGGTCACCTGCAAGGGAGGAGGAAGAGCAGGTCTGGGCAGGGAGGAGCCTGGCTGACACACGACTGCACTGGAGGCTCAAGGCTGCCTGGAGCTGGGATGACTGACTCTGTGGAGCTGTTCTAGATTGGGGTACAGACTTGGGCTTCTGAGGCAACATATAGACCAAATCACCAGATGTAGGGAGCCCCCAGTGGGCAAGTTTAACAGTGGTCCAGGCATTTCCTTGCAGCCAAGAGCATTCCCAGAGAAAAGATGGAGTGTGAGACAGAAGTTACCAGAGAACAAGTGCCTTGATCCCGACGAAGAATCTGGATAGCCTATATTACTCAGCACAGGGAGGTGTGTCTTTCTCCTCTGAACAATACAAGACTGATGGAGGCAAACATTTGGTTTGCTTACTCCCTGTTGACACCTGTCCTTGATTGGTTTCTGTGGCCATGATAAAACACTAACCAAAAGGAACTTGAGGGCTGGGGGTGGTTTATTGGCTTATAGGTTACAGCCTCATCAAGGGAAGCGAGGTAGGAACCTGGAGGCAGGGAATGAAGAAGGAGGCACAGAGGAATGACTGAAATAAAAGAACCTCATTTAGTTGACAAACAACGATTGTGGAGTCTCTGTGACCAGAAATTCTGTATATTTGGGACAGCTGTAACGGTGATGTGCACCATGGAATGAGTTATCACAAGTACTGTAATGGTGATGTGCACCATGGAATGAGTTATCACAAGTACTGTAATGGTGATGTGCACCATGGAATGAGTTATCACAAGTACTGTAATGGTGATGTGCACCATGGAATGAGTTATTACAAGTACTGTAATGGTGATGTGCACCATGGAATGAGTTATTACAAGTACAGTTCTGGTGTATAAATGCCTCAAGAAGCTAGAAAACCTTTAAAACTGCACAAGAAAAGGCTGGGGAGATGGCACGATGGGTAAGTGCATTTGCTGTACAACATGAGGACCTGAGTTCGAATGCTCAGCACCCAAGTAAAACGCCAAGCATGCCTATGCTTGCCTATATGCTAACATTAGGGGTGAACTGGTAAATTCCAAGAGCTCAGTGTCCAGCCAGCCAAGCCCAAAGGGTGAGGTTCAGACTCAGTGACAGATCCCTTCTCAAGATAACAGAGATGACAACCAAGATCCTACTGTGGCCTGAGTGTGCACAAGCGTGCACACTTGCACACTCATTTGTGTATACCATTCACATATACACACCCCACACAAGATTAGACAGACAATAATGTTTAAGAGAATCTATTTCTTATCAAAGGATATGAAACTAATAACACGCTTAGGCAAAGTTGCATTTATCTTCAGCACACTTTGACACACCTCCTCACACACCCAGAAGCCTCATGCTTCCACGTCCAGCTTGGTCCAGAACCTTCAGGGACCAGCTCCTCCCCTTCGAAAAACCTTCTGTTACAATTATTCTAATACAGAGGAACTGACATCTAGACATAAATGTCTACTAAGACTCAATGAGTTGCTCACTGCTCCCGGGGCCAATGTGCATTTTAATGAGGTTAACTCAGAAAATCTTTACCAAGTACACTCCAAAGTTCTTAGTAAAGTAAGCTGGAGATGGGAAATCGAGACCCATGTTTATTTTCAGTTCCAACCAGAACGAGGCTCTGGTGAAAATGAGGCACTGGGAGAATTCCATGAATATGCCCTGAGTGCTTACTGGGCTTGGGGAAGATGGACAATGGGTCCAAGGGAGCAGTGGGGCAGGGCCGGTGAGGAGGAAGGGTGGCATTCAGGCCTGCTGCAGCTGCTCCATCCTCAGTGGAAAAGCCTAGTTAACAGGGATATAGCTCAATTGAGAGAGTGCCTGCCTAGCATACACAAGGCCATGAGTTTGAGCCCCAGTGCTGCATAAAGTCCCCAGTTAGTGACATGTAGATGAGAAGAAGAAAGGTGCTTTTACCTGAACCTTTTTCTCTAAATTTATTTTTCGGATTACACAACTTATCACAGTATGTTTCAGACAACAGAAGTATGTGCTCTGGGCCGCCTCAGGACCCATTCTGCTGAGTTCTCAACTATCAATAGCATGGACGTTACAGATGTTAAGTCATTATTTTCTTGTGCATTTTTTTCTAATCACCCCTCCATCAATCTCTCTTTATATGTAAAACATAAATACATGTATATGCATGTTAAAGCACTTCTACCATCTGCATGCATATGTTAATTATAGGTAACTGATTTGTAAAGAGATAGGAAAATACATAAAGACAGGTTGCTTTTGGTATACAGCTTATTGTGTTTTAAAATAATCTTTGCTGTTTAAATTAAATTTTAGCCTGTGCCAGAGCTGAAGGCACCTGTGCACTACAAAGCAGGCCAGCCAACACCGGGCGGGGCAGGGCAGGTGTACCGCAGTGCCTCATCATCCTAGAATGCCACAGGATACTTGCCAGGTAACAGCACCATGAAGATCTGGACTTGAGCACATCTATGACCACCCATGAGAAATGATTACAACAGACACTGTGGAAATGCCCAAACCATATAAATGGGAGCGTGGCTGGCATTGACAGGCATGTTGATCCCTGGAAAGTGGCACAGCCACAGACTCCTCAACACAGAGCAGGGACTGCTTTCTATTGTGAAGTCTCCACTAGCTCAGCAAGAACCAAAATGTATATACGTACAAGAACATTCTGTGGTCGATCCTATAAGAACTCAATTCTACTAATATTTCATTTACAAATATGGTCTTAGCAAATGAGATTCATGTACAAACCATACCCTCCAGACCAAGATAAAACTGTTGTGACTCAGGAAGCTGTCATCACTGCAAAAGGCATCAGCCTCAGTAGCTGCCTGGAAGGATTCATGGCCAGAGTTATATCTTCAAACTAACAAAGACTGAGAAGCAGTGGACTGGATGATAATAAACTAAATACTGAGACTGAAAATTTAACAGTATCAGTCAGAAGAAGCATAAGGACACAATGATGGCAGCGTTGCTAGAAAAATGATAATGAAAGCTGGTGAGCAGCATTGGGTGCCCAGGGCTCTCTGGCTAGCAACGTATTTATTTGTTATTTTTAAATAGAGTTCTTTCAGGTAGATTTTTTTTCAATGAACTGGAATAAGGCTATGAGACTGTTTGAGCAAAATAAAAAGGTACAGGACTTCTAAATCAGAGGTTAGCATGGCTTGACATGACTGATTTTAAGGGTTTTGGTCTTTATGTGAACAATTAACAAGGCTTGGCGGCGGGGGGCGGTTCGTTGTTTTTGGTGTTTTAAAATACTGAGAAGAAATTGATATTGAGGCTCCTTGAGGTAGAATCTTAAAGCTTTTCAGGCATTGGAACTAATCCTGGCTGTGGACCAAGCCCAGAACAAAGCAGAGCCACTTTTATGTCCACAAAATTGCTTTAGCACTGTGAACATAGAAAGCTATGCATGAGGACCTCGCTTTAAAAGCAGAAATTTTATCATTTCAAATAGCATTAATACGTATAAAATAACTCTCTCTGCTGAAAATCAGTGCTTTGATCTGGTACTTAAATGATGTTTTTGGAATGAAAATTAGCACTAAAGGTAACATGATTCCAATGGGGTAGTAGGGAGATGTTTTGTCAACTAGAAAGATGGTGTCAACCGGAGAGATGGTTCAGTGGTTGAGAGCACTGGCTATTCTTGCAGGGGACCTGGGTTCAGTTCTCAGCACCCACATGGTGGCTAACAACCATCCAAAACTCAGTTCCATGGGATCCTACATCCTCTTCCGGTCTCCCTGAGTACTGCAGGCTCATGGTGCACTTACATACATGCAAGCAAAAAACTCACACACATAAAATAAAAATAAACAAAAAAATTTCAAGATGTTTTGTGGATACCATTACCTCAGAAAGCAATTATATTCAAATAATCTGACATATAATACCATGGTTTTAACACATGGAAATTTATAAGTTAAGCAAATGTAACATGCTAAGGGATGTCAACAGCTATTCTGTTTAAGAGTGCCGCAAAACTCAGGTAATGGCTTTTGTTGCTTTTGTTACATAATCAGCCCATAACTAAAGATATACTAAAGATATGCCTTCCGCTAAATTACAAAACTGGCAAATCAATACAATACTATTTGTTTGAGACAAAGTCACACTTTGTAGCTCTGGCTGGCCTAGAACTTGCTATGTAGACCCGGCTGACATCCGTCTCTGCAGTCTGCTTCTACCTCTCCAGTGCTGGGATTAAAGGCTTGTGCCATCACACCCTGCAGACAAAACATCTTTTTTCCATGAAGATCTGCACAGCCTTTGAGATGACTAATGATATCTTGAAGCCTAAATCCTACGTACTTACCATTTTTAATAATATGACATGGTGTGTGTGGGAGGGGACAGACTGAAGGACAACATGGTCCTTACTGAGGAAAAAAAGGGCTCATGGATGGGGAATGCAGTGACCTAAATGACCCATGATAACTGCACTCCAGGCTGCATGAACAGGAAATCCTCGTTCTGGGTGCCAGAGGATGGTTGTGTAAGAACTAGATCCATGATAAGCAAACAGGGCCACCAATGAGTAATAAAAATGTCAGACTTCCTGCTGCTGCTTGGTCTAAGAGGAAGGCCTGGGGGCTTACCCCCTAGCCATCGGGGCCCCTTTTCCAGCTCACAGAACCGGACCAGTTTAGATAAGCCCGAAGCCAGACATGGACATGTCTCACTCAGCTTGGAACTGTGACCTATCTTGTTTAAGTTGACCCATCTAAAATTAGGGGCGGGAGACCTGCTTCCTTACACCAAAAACAAGTAAAGGCCAAGCTCTCCTTGGGGTTTGAATTTTTTCAGTTTCCAAATCCCCTTTCCACTTCGGGCAAGTTTTCCTCTCTGTGAGTGTGTGTATGTACATGGGTTTCTTCACTTTTTAATTTTTAAAAAATTTTTATGTGTTCACCACTAGTGTGCAATGACCACAAAAGCCAGAAGATGGCATCAGATCCCCTGGAACTGGAGTTATAGCCAGTTGTTAGCCAGCATATGGGTGCTCGGAACTGAACCCTGTTTCTCTGCAAGAGCAATCAGTGCTCTTAACTGCTAAGCCATCTCTTCAGCCCCTTGTTTCTTTACTTTTAACAAAGTTTGTTACCTGTTGCTTTTCTGCTGTGTCTTTAATTCTTTAATTGCAAACCTGATCAAGATCCTACAACCTGTGAAAAAACAAGCCAGCAAATGCATCTTGTTATTTGTTCTGTAGTAGGAAACTGCCATCAGCTAAGTGGTATCTAACATTAACATTTGTTACATAGTGAGTACTTTTGGCAATAAGTGATTAGCTCTTGCCTTTTAGTGGACCAAGCCTCTAGTCCACTAGATCCCGTAAAGGGATGTTTATACAAATATATATAGTATATTGTACTAAGTTTTAAAATTAGGGTTTTCTACATTAAAATATCACTTAGTTATGAATTCTTCAAATATTTATAAATATTTATAAAATCCTAATGAGGATTCTGGTTATTTTTAACCAGGTATGCTTTTTACAAATGAAATAACATTTCAGTTAAATCGAACATTGCTAAATATTGGGGGCTAGAGAGATGGCTTCAGCAGTTAAAAGCACTAGCTAACAACCATCCTTAAATCCAGTTCCAGGGCATCCAACACCCTCTTCTGACCTCCGTGGGCTTTGCATGACACAGGTACACTTACATATGTGCAAGCAATACCCTCATACACATAAAATTTTTAAATATATTTTTTAAAATAAATAAACAAATAATATTGGACAAAAAGTAACTTGTACTTTGCTTTAATTATATTTGTTCTGACAGAGGCATAATATCCTAACGAAGCTTTCTAAGATCGTCAGCTTAGGATTGTTTTTACTCTGATCTACTGATAAAATTATATCTTTTAAAATTTTGCAATGTACTTCTGTCTTTTCGAACAGCTGATAATCCACATCTTCTGCTTGTTAAAATATAAATACACAACAAATGGATTCATGGATGGCTCCAAGAGCAACTAGAATAAAGTGTGGTGAATGCAACTGTCAATCTACTGAGCATCCTATGCCATTTAACCCTGAAAATGAATTTATATGGATTAAAAACCTTTCTGATCAATAAAAGCTTCCTTTTGTCTAAGAAAAATACTAATAAAATTAGTTAAATTCTAAATAATTTGTACAAGGTGCTAATGTTTATAGCTAAAAACTGAAGCTTTACTCTTCAGGACTTGTGAACAGCAGTCATTTCCAAAGGCACAAATTAAGGTTCTTTTAGCTATTTGGTGTCCTTAGTCCTTTTGTGTCTTACATTTACTTATGGGTGTAAGTGTGTATGTGTGGAAGCACACGCATGCCAGAAGGCACATGTGCACGTCAGAGGACAACCTGAGTGAATCGGTTCTCTCCTACCACCATGGAGGTTAGAGGGCCTGAACTCAGGTCATCAGGCTTGGTGGCAAGCACCTTCATCAGCTGAGCCACCCACTGGCCTGGTTTCCTTAGTTCTTGAAAACTTGTGTTTCAGTTCTTGGTTTTCAGCCTCCAGTATTTTCCTCTGTGATTCCTACTGTGGAAATACGCATTTGCTTCTCCACACCCCTTCCAACCTGTGCATTCCCACACCTATTTTGGCTCAGTAGTGTAACAGTATGCAGGTTACAGTTTTGCGCTCGCATCACTGCTCATGTGGCTGCAATTCCACTGCTTTTCTTGTGTGATGCTTTGATCAGTTATCCTGTCATGCTCTTATTTCATCCTGTGCAGTTTCTGACTACCTTTCGCTAATCCATCCCCAAACACTGAGCCAGCAGTATAAATCAGTGTGTGTGTGTGTGTGTGTGTGCGCGTGTGTGTGTGTGCTATATATGCATATGTATGCTGGTGTGCTCACCTGTGTGCTCACATGCGGAAGGCAGAGGAGGCCTTATTTTTTGAGACAGGATCCCTCGGTAAATCTAAAGCCGCCTTTTTTGCCAGTCTGGCTGGCCTTCAAGCTCCCAGGATCCCCCTCTCTGCCGCCCAGCACTGGGGCTACAGGCAAAAAAAGCCACACCCTGCTTTTATGTGCATGCTGGGGATTTGAACTCAAATCCTCTTGCTTTCTCAGCAAGCACTCTTATCCACTGAGTCATCTTCCCAGTCCCCAGATCTCTTTCCATTATATACATTTATATCAGAAATCCCAGCCTATGTAAACTCATCTAGGTTCTCAGAATAGGCATCTTTTCCTCTAAAGTTGGAAAGAACTTGCTTCATTTCTTTATTGTGGTGTCACAGTTCTTTTGTCAGTTTCCTTTTTGTGGCCATTTGGGTTCCGTTTGGTCCGTTGTTACAATGAGCATTAATAATGCAGGTCTCTGCGATGAAGAACAGATCCCACAGGCATCATCACACACCGTAAATCCCAGTCTCTGTAGCATTCGGGGAATAGCAGGTTCCTGAGCGCCTGCAAAAATCCAGTGCCCTGCGAATGGGTCCAGCCCAGTCTGCCCTTATGTGATGCTGGAAACAGCAGCCCTTCCATACATGATGCAGACAACATGCCAGGTCATTAGAGCAAAATGCTGGTCCAAGATTGTGCCCCAAGCAGTCAGGAAGCAAAGCGACTGGTGAGGCCAGGTCTGCGCTGTAGGGTTTCAAACCCTTTGTGGAGATAACAGAGCACCCCACACCAGACCCTTACCCTCTCCAGTGCCTGGGCAGAGGCCGCACTTTCCTTTCCTTTGAAACTGGGTGTGTGAACAGGATGCGCACATGTCAACTTCCTGTCTTCGACCATTGCAGGCACCCGTGAACGATGAACTCCTTCCTGCCCAGCTAAACCGGACAGAAACCACTAGCAGCAGCTACCGGAGTTCTGATGAAATCAAGATTACCCACGTCTCAGGTGAGGAGGCAGCACCTTGGGGGCCACTCAGGAAGGGCCGCCAGTCTCACGTCCTCCCTTATGTGGCAATACAAACCTCGAACGGCAGGTGTTGAGCTCACAGCCATCCAAACCTAGCCTGCTTCCTCTTCAATGCGCCTACCGTTTGGAAAAGAAAGCAGATGAAGGCACATAGTTTGTTTTGATGGTTCAAACAGCTGAGGCGGAAGAGAAGTCAAGGCTGGAAGACATGGAGTCCACCTTGTCTTCTGTCTTTTCTTTTGTCATATTCATTTCACCCCTGGAGTGCTTGGTTAGTAGATATAAAATACAATTAGATAGCTGTTGATTACTCCCTAGATTCAAGGGCCACTACTGCACTGTGGGGAAATGGCCACCAGACCCCAACCTTAGTGGAGGAACTGTTGGCAACTGATTACTGCAGGGTGAGGGAAGAGTTGATCTTTAAGGGAGTGCGCTAACTCAGCTGAGTAGACTCCAGTCGATGAACTTACACTGAGGGACTGGCTAGGACTTAACATATATGACAGAATGCATGAAATCCAGTGGGGGGAGGGGCATGGAGGAGTGCAGATTGGGGGAAGAGATCTAAATATGATAAAGTTTTATTGTATGAAATGCACAAAAATTCAATAAAAAATATACATAAGAACACAACAGCAAAACAGAAACAAGACCACAAAGGCAAGAACAAAGAATCCAGCACCTAACATTTTTGTCGCAATGTTTTGTGTAATTCTTCTTGGAATCTCTGTTTTTTTAAATATTTTATTTACTATGTTTATGTGTGTGAGTGTATTGCCTGTATGTATGTGAATGCACCAATGTCATGCAATGCCCTCAGGTCAGATTCCTGGAACTGGAGTTAGGGACAGCTGTTAGCCACCATGTGGGTGCTGGGAACCAAACCCAGGTCCTCTGCAAAAGCAGCCAGTGCTCTTAGCCACTGAGCCAGCTCTCCAGCACAGCCCCCAACCCTTGGACCTTTTATATTCTATTAAAGAAAATTATATACATTCTCATTTTAAAAATAGTTATTGAGGTAAGCTAAATAATATGTATAGAATGACAAGCACCCAAAACAATGGAAGTCATTTGTGGAACATTTTCAAGAGTCCACTTTGCACACACTCTGCATGGATTCTTTCACTGGACCATTCACAACTCCTTGTGGTGGGTGCTTTTCCTGCACCAATTTTTTTTTTTTTCGGTCTTTTTGAGACAGTCTCCCTGGGTCCCGGCTAGCCAGGACTGGAGCTCTCTATGTAGTCCAGGCCGGCCTTGAACTCATAGAGATCCACCTGCCTCTGCCTGCAGAGTGCTGAGATTAAAGATGTGTGCCACAGCTTGACTAATTTTTTTTGTCCCTGCACCAATTTTTAAGATATAGCCTGTTGTTCTATTTTATAGATGAAAAACCAAGATTAAAGAAGTTGAAGACACTACCCAAGGTCACAGAATGGTACATCACAGGACCAGGTAGCTGACCACAGTAACTACTTTTATTTTTGCAGATTACCTTCAGAGTTTATCGAATGCACACATGTATTTATAGTCATCTTAGTAAAGTGTGCAAAGCATTCTGGACTCTGCTCCCCATACTCTCACTTCCAAATCGAATATGTTTCTGCATTTCTCCCAGGTTGGTTTAATAATAATTAGCATTTTAATAGGTTCATAATATTTCATTGAATCATCATAGCCTAATTTACCAAACTGTTTCCGTTCCAGAGTTTTAGGTCCTCACTGTTTTGGGTTGTCGTAAATAGCACTAGAAGGAACTTGTTTGGGTCTCCTGCTTTGGCTTTAAAAATTACAAATTTCCTTAGGATAAACTCCTGGGAATGGGGTTTGCCACATCTTTTATTACTTTTCAGAATGTTGTACTAATTTATAGCACTACCAGAAGTGAATCTGTAGGCTAATTTCACTGTTTACTCACTGAAATTAGCTTAGGGGAGCTCTTTCAAACAGAAATATAAAATAAATGGAGTAGTATTATGGTTATGACTGTGATAAAAATCATTGCCTGTGAGTAAATTGTCCACGGTGCGGCTACCCCTGATCCTCTGCTTCCCCTTAGTCCCATCCGAAGTCACAGGATGAGTTTAGCGTCATAGAGGATACATTATGAGTCTGGAAAAGGCAATTCATTGTTCAGATACTGAAAGCTAGCATTAAAATTGCTTTCTGCTGCCTTTTCAATTTCTATCTCCTCACTTTGATTAACGCATACTTGTAGCCCTTGTCTGCTGCCCCTCATCCATTGCCACATGGGTGACCTCCACTTTAATGGTCTTCTGAACGTGGTGCCCCACACCCACTTTCAATAACCAGTGTGCTAATTCTGACTCCTGTTATCACTGGCTACTACACTAGTTTTGCAACAGGACTCCTGCTGTGATTTGAAGGTTAAAAAAAAAAAAAACGTTCCCATAGGGTCATGTGTTAGAACACTTGGTCTCCAGTTGGTGGTTATGCAACCTTTAGGAAGAAGAGTCTTACTGGAGGAAGTGAGTCACTATGGGTGGGCCTTGAGGTCTGTCATGTTCCTGCCACAGTGCCTTCCCTGCCTTGATGGACTGTGTGCTCTCAAACTGTAAACCAAAATAAGCCCTCCCTCTCTTAAGTTGCTTCTTGTCAGATATTTGGTCATAGTAACAAGACAAGTACCTGACACAGCTGCCTCAGTACCTGACACTGCCTGCACACAGTCCCAGGTTAGTCTTCCTGAAGCACAGCCTAGCATCACAACATTCCTAAGCCTCCAAATCAACATCAGGTTTCAGTAGCTTCAGGAATGCTGTCCAGATGGCGGTATGTAGCACATTCCAGACTGTGCACTTCTCCCTCAGCCTTGCTGCCCGTTAGTCCTGTCTATCCCCTGGATACTTTAGTCCTTGCAACACAGTCTTTTCAGGTCCAACCCAGTGTCTCTGTTGAACAGAGCACCCCACGCAGAAGCTTGGTATAGTCTTCCCTCTCTGTATTCATTTGTGTCTACGTCTTTGAATCATTGTTTTGCTCAGAAAGCAATGGAAAGTCTCTTACACATCTTTAAAGCCACCAACCACTATTATGACACATCCTTGCAGCCACTTTCCTGCCTCAGATCTTTCCAGCTCTCTCAAACAACTGCTAGTGTGAGCTGTCTACACCACAGATGAGTCCTGTCCCTGCCAGCTTCCTACGGTCTCTATAGCGAGTCATCCCAGGTCCTTTCTCTCCAGTCCATTTCTCCTACTGAAAGTTTATCATCCAAGAGCTCCATGTCCCTGACACTATGCATCTACCCCTCTCCCCTGGCTTTATGTACCTCCCTGCAAGCCCCTAAAGCAGAAATGTTCTCTGGTACTTTGGGCCATCATACATGTGCTGATAGGTCTGGGGTGTCCACTCAATTGTTCTGTGTTCTCCCAAGCAGTCTCTTGAGACCTCTGCAGATAGAATTAAGCATCTATGATTGATTCCATGACTAGTGCCTACACTGTTAGGCTGTTTAACCAGACATGACCTGTTCTGGGACAAGGACCAAAGATTCAGGTTGCAGAAGAGGCTTGATGTCACAGACAATGGCTCTTCGCCAGCACTCTTTACTGTTCACAGAGCCTCAGCTTTGTTCAGGCCTAAGGTGGCTAATACGACTTCCTGGAAACCCAAGAACCTCCATCCAGACTTAGAGGTGAATTTTGAATGACTTATGCTTTTCTACAGAATCCTAGATGGTAAGAACTCATTGAAGATATTAATACAGTCATTAAAGGCTGGAGCAATGACTCAGCAGCTAAGGACATGGCTGCTCTTGCAGAGGACTTGGGTTTGCATCCCAGAACCCACATGGCAGCTGTTTGTAACTCCAATTCCAGGGGGTCCAACACCCTCTTCTGACCTCCTCAGGCACTGCATTACGAGAGTGCTTACATACATCCAGGCAATAGACTCAATACACTCATACACATAAAATAAAAATAATAAATAAAATATTTAAGAATATCAGGGAAAAAGTGTATACAGTATTGCTCCTGCTTTACAGTAAGATTAATTGCTTTCAAATCATATAAAACAAAATTTCTATTTTGCATATTAAAATGTAAACTTGCATAGTGTGTTTATATTCTTCATATTAAAATCTTATTGTGCCCATTGGTAAGGTACTAAATGAAACTTAAGTGGGACAGATGTACCTATTTGAGAGAGTTAGAACCACCTAGGAGACAAACCTCTGTATATGTCTATAAGGGAGTTTCAAGATTGGCTTAACTGAAGTGGGAAGACTGCCCTAAATGTAGATGCTACCGTTCCATTGGCTGGGACCCCAGACTGCATACAA
The DNA here is from genome assembly GCA_035773235.1 of Eospalax fontanierii. Lineage (NCBI taxonomy): Eukaryota > Metazoa > Chordata > Mammalia > Rodentia > Spalacidae > Eospalax > Eospalax fontanierii. Next base: position 26,571,524 of record CM069539.1, on the reverse strand, counting down.
GGAGAAAGTGAACACCTGCGTTCATCGTGCTTCTGAACTGAGGATGCATAGTGTCCAGCTGCCTCAAACTCCTCCCACCGCGACTTCCTCACTATGATGGACCGTATCCTCGCATTGCAAAGCAGAAATAACCCTTTCTTCCTTAACTTGCTTTGTCAGGTACCTTATCAGAGCAATGAAAAAAGCAACTAGCATGCTGCCAACATGTGGAGGCCGGAGTGCCAGTCCTGCAGGACAGCCTCCAAACTCGGGAGCCACCAGCATCATCCGACCACCACCGCCCTCCTCAGATTCTGGGTCACACTGGGAAGTTTCAGTTCTGGGCTTCAGAGTCTAACAGCCCTGCTCCGGCTCTTCCCTTAGTGACGGCAACACTTTCCCCGGTGAGTGATTCTTACCTCATGATTCCCTTTTGCTTTCCCAGTCTCCCAACCCCTACAGCCAATTTCCCCTATTAAATTATCTCTGTTAACAAAACTGGCATAGGGGCTGGGGAGATGGCTCAGTGGGTAAGAACATTTGCTCTGCAAGCATGAGCATTCGAGTTCAAATCCCCAGCACCCACATAAAAAGCCAGACATGGCTGCATGTGCCTGTAACCCTAGCACTGGGGAACAGAGACAAGCAGATCCTAAGACCTCACTAGCCTAGTAAAACAGTGAGATTCTGGCACAATGATAGACTCTGCCTCAAGGCATTAAGGTTGCGAATTATAGAGGAAGGCACCCTACATCCTGCTCTGACCCCACATGCACATGCATGGGCATGTATACCCAGACACTCCTGGCATGAACCACACACACACACACACACACACACACACACACACACACAGTTGGTATGGTTCCTACTTTCCTGCTTGGAACCAGAATGACACTGTAGAGAGGAGCTTTGGTTTGGGTACATTTTGAGCATGTCCTTCTGTGATCAGAGTGCTTGGGATTTTTCTAGGCAATGAATGGAATTTTTAAAAGGTAGGATTGATGTGGCATTCCTAAGCTGCATTACAGTTGAATCAGTCTGACTCTTAGCATTAATGCCAAGAGTAACCCAAACTCTGAGAGCCACCCGTTCCTTCAGATCTCTTTTGGAACGAAGCTCCTGAGCCAGGTTTTACTGGTATGTTTATTCAGTCTCTCCAGCATGAATTAGAGAACTGTGAGTTTGGATCCATCCTTATCAGAGAACCCTGCTCTTTGATCCCTAGGCTTGAAATACTCCATACCACAATGTCAAGCATCCTTAATTATCCTCACTGTCCCCAAAGAGGAAACAAATATGAATATTCCACTTTCAGCACTCTGAGATGCTAATTCAAGCACACTCACATTTATCCACTGTTGTGGGTGGAAGGGAAAGTGGGGTCCCCAGGGATCAAGGTCAGGTGCCCGGGTCACAAGAGCACAAGACTCAGTGAGCTTGTTTGCATTATAAACAGTAGCATTTTGGTGCAAGGTTAAGTAAAAGTCTTTAGTCCAGATTCTGTTCGTGCTGTAAGTCATTCCTACAGATCAGGTCACCAGGGTACCACCCTCCAAGGGATTTAATATAGTTCTTGTGGGACCTGGCTATTTCCATGAACAAATTATTATAAAAGACCAAGACTGGCTCCTTTGGGGCCGGGTGCATGCCTTTAATCCCAGCACTTGGGAGGTATAGACAGGCAAACCTCTGAGTTCAAGATCAGCCTGGTCTATACAATAAGTTCCAGGCCACCCCCAGACTATAGGAAGAACCTGTTTCAAAAAGACCAAAAAAAAAAAAAAAAAAAAAGAAAGAAAGAAAGAAAAGGCTCCTTGCTACACCTTTGCTTTGCTTCCTGTGTCACTACATCACATCTCTTTTTAAACATACCCACTTCCCTCTACTTCCCTACCATGCTGTGAGCCAGTCAAGGGGGCTCTCCAGATATAAGCACCGTGCTATCTACCATCGCCCACCAGAATCCTGAGACAATTTCTTTTTCATAATTTATCCAACTTCAGGTTTTACAGCAACACAAAATGGAATTCGGAAACATCCACTACAGTATGGCTGCATTACAGTTTAAGTCATCTGATCATGGTGCACCATAATAATGATTACCACTTACTAAATATCTGAGCATGTCACACGCCCTGTGGCCAGCTTTGAGTGAATTCTAAAAGCCCAATTACACAAATTGACAATGGCCAGACCAGGTGTGACAACAGAATTCCAACCAAGAAGCCCTCCAGTGCCAGCCCAGAGGCTGTGAAGTCCATATAATAGTTCCTACAGGAATCATCCAGAATGGTCAGACCTGGTCACTGACTGGAAGCTTCTATATCTTTTACCACTTATTCCAACTTGGGACCAATCAGTAAAAGCCAAATATGCTCCCTAACCCACAGAATACCCTCTGCCTCTGGCCCATCTCCAGCTTCCCAGGACCAACAACATCCAGTAAGGGTAACCTTGAAGTTTTCCCCTTAACTCTTGTGCTTGGTGAATTTTCCCCAAAGCCAGTGGAGGTAGGTGACTCCTTTTCAAGCTCTCTTTGTTCGCATTTGGGTGGTCTTCATTTATTTCCACAATTAGATTTATTTCCTACTATAGATCAGCAAGGAAGATATAAAAAGTCACATCACTTCTTTAAGTATGTAGCCAAAGACAGATCCAGGATTCTAACCAGGGTAAATCCCACTCCAAATTCTGAGTCCCTTCATGGCTGTCTCATCTGGTGTTTAACATCCCAACAGGAGTCTATTTCCCTGTCCAGACATTTCTGTCTTTCTCAAAGTTAGGAAGTGTGACTTACAAACTTAATGACTTCAGAAATTACTCAGGCATAGCACACTAGAGATGGCCCACGCTATTCAAGAACTGCACTGAGAAACTCAACAGCCTCTGCCAGGCGGGTGGCTATGAAACAGCTTTCCTGGAAGATGAAATCCAATGAATGAATGTTCTGAGAAAGGTCTGAGCTTGCTCACTTTCCTTCTGGGCTGTGGTGTCAACTGAGGATACCGTCCTGGGATAATAAGGAAGGATGGCCTGTGTGCATTGATGGGTGTCCCAGGAATCAGTGGGGCAGGAGATTGGAAAGAAGCCATAGGCAAGACATTCTTGGCTTTAATAAAATGATCAACGTTCCCAAATTCACCATCTGCAGTGCTTAGAATTTTGCAGTTATGTGTAGTAAATGGTTGTCTCATTCTCCTCTCACACAACGTAAAGTCTTCTGCACGAGAACCCGAAGTCCCGCAGCCCTACCCCTTAGAAATCTGAAGGACTCACAAGTGCTTAGGATGGCCACTAGGTGGCACTAGTATAGAGCTAATTCAGATGTCAAGCCTCTAAGATCCTCCTCCCAAATACTACCTCCTTTATCAGTCAAGGCTGATAGCACTGGGCTCACTAGAAAGAGGAGCTGGAATCCAGCAGTGCTTATAATCTCACAGCGAGCCTTTTATGTGACTGCAGCGTTTATCATTAATAGCGCATTTGCTTTGCATCGGGGACCTGAATTAGCAGAGGTTTAATAACTGAAAGCAGCCTAATGTTTAGACTAAGCTAAGCAAGGTCACCCAGATATTCAGAGAAATGACCTGAGGATCTCCCAGCAGGATTAATGTAAATGAAGCTTTTCTTTGATTAGCTTTGTTCAGCTGCCCTGAGCTTTCAAAATGACAGGTTTCAGAGGTTCACAGTTTAATTACATAAACATACAGAAATGATATTCAATAACGCACAGAGCAAACAAACATGTAGGCTACAATTTTCTGGCTATTACCAGTGACTAAAGGCAGCTTTATATAGGCTTGATTCTTTTTAACCTTGCATAGCCTCCGTTTCTCTGACTAAAGGAGTCACAATTCACAGGATGGTAATTGTTAAATGGCAGATGGCATCCAAGTGCTGGCCACAGTGCACAGTGTGTAGAAAGCATGCCATAAATGACAGTCCTTCCCCTGCTCACCAGTGTCAGGACTTTGTGACCAAAGTGGATGTCTACAGTGCAGCCCGCATGCCCAGGGCTTTATTCCTTTGTAAGCAACCACCACACCTTTTTGGCTTACAGCTACCTAGGACAGAGAGCTGCGTGAGATGGAGGGCTTCTATTGTAAAAGCTGATAAAGAATAAATGCAGACCTCTGTATCCTGTCCTGTTCCATCCATGCAGTGTCCTTTCTAGAGCATCACAGTCCCAAAGACAAACCCTCTGCGAGGGTGTAGGAGGGTGGGCATGTTCAGCAGCCAGCATCCTTCCTGCTGTGACTTTATTACCCTCCACAGTGTGGAAATTGAATCATGGGTTTGGCCTGGTTTCAAGTGGGCCAAACAGAAGGACAGAGTGTGGTTTTGAAGTACTGGAAGCCTCTCTGTAGGTCTCCTGGAGGTCAGAATAGGTCTTGAGTTCTCCCTTTAATCCATGTTTGAAAAGCCAGGTAGAAGCCCATTTCCCTGGAATAGCATTGGCCTGGAATCTGCAGACACGGAGCCCGCACAACTCTGCTATTGTATTAGGATTTGTCTGGTCTTTAGTCCAGATTTCTGGAAGGAAGCTTCCAAACCCCATGTAAATTTCCAAGTGATAGGAGTGCCTGCTGTCATGAGTCCCTGACCATGCCTGAGTTTATGATACTTAGCTGGCTCTGGATGGCAGCTAGTTACTAGGCAGGCCAACCATGAGACTAAGCCCAGAGAGCAAGGTGCTTCAGGGGTTTCATTATCAATGATGCCTGCATAATGAAAGCTCAGGATACTGGAGCTCTTTGAACTTCTTGGTAGATGAGTGTAACCACTGGAAGAAAAATGACATGCCATGAGAAAGGACCCAAAGGTTTCATTCTAGATCCTTCCAGTCGTTGTGCTAAGTCTCTTCATTTGGTTGTTTTGATTTGTGTCCTTTGGAATAAAACCATAAATATAGCACTGTCTCGAGTTCTTTGAATTATTCTAGCAAATTTACTAAAACTGCAGAGGCACACAGGGGGCCCCTTCCACCCAGATTTGTGGCCATTTTGTCAGAAGTATGAGTGACTAGGGACTCCACTTACAGCTGGCCCTTATGCAGAGTGACTTTATGGAGACGGTGTCTTTAGTTGTGAACCCTGTACTAACTCCAGGTGTTTAATGGCAGAATTGATGTCAATCAGAGTAGCCACTGTCACTGCCTGGACTCTGGCAAGACACTTACCCACTGATAGATTTATCCTTGCATCTATAAAATGAAGCTGGCTATGATGGTTATTGAAGACACTGACAATTAAATCGTACCAGCAAAAATGTTTAGTACACTGCCCAGTGCTATACAGAATTCTTGTACCTACTGATCTGCCTGGTGACCTCAGATAAGGCCAGCCTTCCTAAGCCTCAGTTTCTCTACCACTAACATATGTCCATTGGTTCTCATCCCTCCTAGAGTTTTAATGAAGACCAGCTAGGATCATCAATATGGAAATATTAGGGAAAACACATAACGTTTCAAATAGGTTATCTTTTCTTCTAATTTTTCAATATATCACATAAGGATAGCCAAATTCAACTTTGCTAAACTTGGAGAAAGTTTGGAATACTCAGACTTAAAAGATCACACTGTAATAAAAGAAATTTGCTCCAGTAAACACCAGGGGCACCACAAGAAGCTCGACATCGTTTCTCCTGAGGGATATGGACTGCAAAGCTGGGTTTGTATAAGCACTTGAGTGCATCACCAAAAAAAGCAAACAAGGGTCCTATTCCCCAAGAAGAGTAGATACTATTTTTTTTAGAGATTTCTTTATTGGGGCAAGACAGATACTTCAGGGGTTAAGATCACTGGCTGCTCTTCTGGAGGTCCCAAGTTCAGTTCCCAGCACTCACATTCAGCTCACAACCATCTATAATTCCAGCTCCAGGGAATCTGATGCCCCTTCTGGCCTCCATGGGCATTGCACACATGGGTGCACTTGCATACATGCATGCAAAACACTCATACATGTAAATTAAAAGTAAATAACTAAATAAACAAATTTCAAAAATAAATCATATCTCCTGGAACTGGAATCACAAATGGCTGTGAGTCACTATGTGGGTGCTGGGAAACAAACTCAGTCCTCTGCAAAAGCAGCCAGTGCTTTTTAACTGCTGAGCCATCCATCTCTCCAGCCCCAAGAGCAGATATTATGAATTACAAGTGTTGGTTTACGGTAAATTTAGTATTTCCATGATGGTTAATTATTCTTTTCAGCAACTCCGGGTAGGACAGCTGATCAGTAGATATAAATAAACATAGTTACAGGTTTAGACAGATAGGCACAAAGATCTAGGCTACAGAGGTTTCAAAATTATGAAAGTCTTGTGAGTAAAAACCTTTCACTCCTCAGTTCTGCTTGAGTTCTCTTCTGAATCCAGATGGGGGTTGATTATCTTCAGTTCCCTATGAGACAAATGGAGCTAAAGTAGGCTGTTTCATGCCAGGACCTCAGCATGGGAAAAAACAGAAACCTTCTCCTACATACCCAACTACCCCAGCCAGATCCTCCTCCTGAGAAACCTAGATTGGTTCCCAGTCTCAGGGGCAACTTATGCTACTACCCTAATGAGAAATCTGGTGGTTCTCTTCCTTGCCCTCTATTTCTAACCCATTAAGGTGTTTGGCACAGCTTACTTCTTTTTTTTTTTAATTTATTTACTACTTTTATTTTATTTTATTCTGAGTGTGTTACCTGCATGTATGTAAATGAACCTATATCATGTAATGCCTGTGGAGGTCAGAAGAGGGCATCAGATTCTCATGGAACTGGAATTATGGACAATGGCTAGCTATCATGTCGGTGCTAGGAATCGAACCCAGGCCCTCTAAAAGAGCAGACGGGGCTCAACCACTGAGCCATCTCTCCAGCTCCCACATCTTACGGATGCTTGTTTGGAACTGGGAAGCCTGAGCCTGTAGGTAACATTCAGCCAGATACAAATGTATTCAGGAAACTCCAGGCTGGAAATGGCGGCTTGTGGGAAGGATGGCTTCAGTGACCTTAGGTGTTCAGGAAGGTAAAGACTATCAATGTCTCTTCGCCAAGCATGGTTTGACAAAGAAGTAACTTCTTGCCTGATTCATTTTATGCCAGTGAAAGAAGCCTGTTTTTTTTCAGAGCTCTGTGCTTTTCTCTATGCCATATTTGGATCTTAAATGTTGCTCAAGGTTAGTTTTACAGGCTTGGTCCATTGGTGCTACTGGGAGGTAGTGGGCCCTTTAAGAGGTGAGGCCTAAGGGAGAGTCTTTAGGCCATCTATTGAGGATGTGTCTCTGAAGGAGTTTGAGGGACCTTCGTTTCCCTTTCTCTTTTGTGCCATGAGCAGAGCGGTTCTGCTCTGATTCACACTCCCACGGTGATATGCTACCTCACCACAGACCTACAGGCATTGTGCTCAACTGACTGGGAACCGCTGACCAGGGCTCCTGGGAGTAAAACAGACCTTTCCTCTTTATAAACTATTAGGGGTTTGCTTGAATAACAGAGCGTGACTAACATCTATCCCTGCATTCCTTTCAAAGAATGCTGCTACCTGGAGTTCTTTGGCCTGAGATTGGCAAAGAATAGATTGGTACGTATTGAATGCAGGATGTGAGTGTGGGGCTGGGAGAGAGGACAGTACAGAGATCAGACTTGCTGTTGTTACCATGACAACTGAACCAGATTCGCGTTCCACCTGTTTGAAAATTCTGGCATTTGGAATAAAAGACAGTTTCATTTAAGGGTTGATTCTCATAGCTCGGCAAATGCAGTGATTATCTGAGCAACTTGCTGGGAAGTCAAAACTTGCTCTCTAAGGAGCTTCAGTCTAAAATGTAGTCTCCAAATATATATTCTTACCTATGAATGCAACTAAGAGTCCTTTGGAAAGCACCAAAGAGAAAAGGACATGAGCAATATGAGCAACAAAGTGGATGGGAGGGTGGGATGCAGATCACTGGACCAAGCCTCTACCTGGTCCTCATCCATTTGTCCACTGTTCCACAGAGTTGTCGTGAGCATCTTTTATGTTCTCTTCCCTAAGGAAAGCACTGGTTCCACAAAAACCAAGTATAGCAATATCTGTTCTTGAAATATTGTTTAAAGATAAACTAGAAAGGGTGACTGTGAATTTAGGTGGAATGTGCAGGACCTATCATTGGTAGTGAAGTTCTGCTGGGCAAAATGTTTGAGGTAGAGACAGGAGAATGTTGAGTTACAAGTGAGACTCTGTCTCAAAAAGCCAAGAACTGGGAATAGAGCTCCGTGATAGAATGTTTGCCTAGGATGGCCAAGGGCCTGGATTCAATCCTCAGCACTGAAAAAAAAGAGGAAAGAGAAAGAAAGAAAGAAAGAAAGAAAGAAAGAAAGAAAGAAAGAAAGAAAGAAAGAAAGAAAGAAAGAAAGACAGGCCGGGGGGGGGGGGTGTTCTGCATGTTTGAGGCCAATACAGCTACTTGGTATTTTTTCTGTCTGATTATTCATTCACTCTCTATAACAACTACATAAAATTGTTTTCATGTATCTCTTTTACAGGTAAAATAACTGACAGAGAGAGAGAGAGAGAGAGAGAGAGAGATTGATGGTTGGTACATGGAAGGACTGGAATTCAAACACGGGTCTTCATTTTCAAATGTTCAGATGCCTTCATCATAGTATTCCATCTTCAACATGTTAAAATGGCCCTGCCCAGGTTGACCATGAATCATCCAGAAGGCTCTGTTACTTCCCAATCTTCCCTGTCTTCTGGTTCCCAGGCACACTCCCATCCAGCCAATGCAGATGTATTCATCAGAGAGGTCACAGCTATTCTCCAAGTAAATGGAATTTTGTTGTTTGTTTTGCTGTAGATTTAGAATAGGGAATATGCCTAAGATATACACTAAAAAGAATCAAGATGCTTGAAGTTAAATTCATCTGATGGGTAAGTCCCCTAGCCACAAAGAAAGCCCCAGAGGAGATATAAACAAACATCTATCCCTTCCTTAAAGGGCACCAATGACAAACCAACATACAATTCCACCAATGTCCAATTTAGGGAACCAAAGAGTTTATTGGGCTTACAGAATATGAGTAAGGAGTTACTTACAGGAGTGTGGGTGATCCCAGAGCAGCTCCACCTCTGAAAAGTCTCACCCCAGCATAGATGACAACTTCCCTGTAGCTGCATAGATGGAGTCCTCTCTGTTAACTAGCCACAGTTTATATACACACGCTACACCTCCTGAGAACACAATGCTACATGCAATGCGGGTAGAATCATTTGACTTGGATGCCAAAGGGATCTGCCAGAACCTCAGGCAAGGGCACAAAAACCCTCTCCAACCCCTTCTATGCGGGAACATCAACAGTCAATCAATAGGCTCCATCTTGGGTGGGGGGCTTCTCTTACAAGCAGTCACAGCCTCTCTGTAGTGGCAGTCACACTCAGAGGATAGCACAGAACTCTACACCACCTATGTTCATGAAATCGGAGCTACTTACCAAAGCCTAAATACTGTAGATATCCCGTGGAAACACGTGCAGTTGGGGAAAGAGATTGTGATTTGTGATGGGGTAGAGCTGACAGAAAGACAGACGGGAGGGCGGGGACCCGGAAGGGAGGGCGGAAGGGGAGGGGGAAGAAGAGAAGTGAGAGAAGGAAGATGCAGAGGGGAGGGGAGGGGAGGAGAGGGGACACCCAACCCACTGGGACTACGTTACAAAACCCCAGGCACTGGGTGACTGGGTAACAACTGGGGGGCTGGATCAGAGGGCTAGAGACGCCATCCTGATGAAGGCTGTCTTCCCAGTGTGCAGATGGATGCCTTCTTGCTGTGTCCTCATACGATGGAGAAAGGGAACGCTGATCTTTCTTCCTCTTTCTCTAAGGACGTTAACTCTATCATGAGCCCACCCCCCATGACTTCATGTAAACTTAATTACCTCCCAAAGGGCCTGTCTCCTCGTAGCATCACATTTTCAGTATGTAAGTTCTGAGTGGCACAATTATCCGGTACAGACGGAGAAGGGGGAAGAGAGAGGGAGGAAAGATGCAGAATGATCACCTCCAAACCTAACGTCAAGAACTGTTCTGTACTGACCAACTTTTTCTCCTGGTTTGTGAGGAGAAGGCAATGTCACATTCTAAGATTAATCATCAGATTATGTGTTTGGGTATGATGAATTCAACACCTTTTTTAAGGGATTCGCTAACAAATGCCACCAGACAAGCTATGTCTTTGATTTTTGCTTTCAAGAAAGTACATGGGCTGGGGAGACAGCTCAGCAGTAAGAGAGACAGCTCTGCAAGCGTGAGAACCTGAGTTCACATCCCCGGAGCCCACATCTCCAGCCTGGGGCTGGAGAGATGGCTCAGTGGTTGAGAACACTGGCTGCTCTTGCAGAGGACCTAGGTTTGATTCCCAGCATCCACACGGCGGCTAACAACCATCCCTAACTCCAGTTCCAGGGAATCCAGTGCCCTCTTCTGACCTCCACAGGCATTGCACAACACGGTGCACTTACACACATGCAGGCTGTACACTCATGCACATAAAATAAAAATAATTTTTAAAACATATGTATGTATACTTATAACCCCTGCACTGTAGGATGGTGAGGACAGGAGGATCAGCTCGGGCTCGCTGGCCCCTAGCTCCAGGTTCAGTGAGTGACCCTGTCTCAAGGGAATAAGGTGAAGTGTGAAAGAGCAGAACACCCAACAGCATCCTTTGGCCTCCACACGCACACATGGATGCTGGATGCAGACATACATACAAAATTAGAGAGAGAGGAAGGAAGGGAGGGAGGGAGGAAGGAAGGAAAGAAGGAAGGAAGGAAGGAAGGAAGGAAGGAAGGAAGGAAGGAAGGAAGGAAGGAAGGAAATTTTAAAAATAGAAAGAGAGAGAGAAGCCACATGTTCCACAGCACAGTTCTGCTTTCTAAAGTATTCACCCCAAATCCATGTTGTTTCTATAATTCCTCCAAGTAGAATTATTCTGAGACAAACTGGAAACAAAGTCTTGCTCTCCCATTGGAGGCAAAAGCAGGAGAGGGGCCATCTGCTCAACCAGCGAGGGCCCACACTGAGCAGGGAACGCCAGGCTGAAAAGCAAACCCAGACTCAGCCCTCCAGAAACTTCCAAGGCCAGCAGGAGAGTTAGGCCTCCACAGCACAGTCCGAAAGCAGGTGGTAGAGCTGCCGTTGACTGAGGCAGGGCACAGAGCAGGCCTGCAAGGATAGGAGGAGGCTGAGGAAGACAGAGAGGTCTCACTGTGGCGTCCATTAATCCAAGTGAACATGTCTAGTACAGCAACACAAAAGCATAGCTCTCCCCTCAAAGGGGATAAGAGAGAGTTTATTCTGGAGCCAAATGAGTGCCCATGGCCCAGGAGCAGATTCAAGTTACCCCAAATTCCATGTCCGATGTGGTAATAGTTTTATGGCGTTTTCATAGTAACAGAACAAAGGAAAGCCCTAAATCAAGACACTTATCAAATACATCGGTGGAAACATTAAGTAGGCAGAGACAGCAAAAGAGAAATCTCAGCTAGTGGCCTCAGATGCAATCTGATGACACCCAGCCTTTTGGTTGGTGGAAGCTGGTGATCTGCTAGTAATTCCAAAAAGGTTTTATCTGTTAGTCACAGGATGTTAAGTCACAAACAAAGGTGGGCAAGGAGTGGCATTTAGAGAGCTAAAGGCCCAAGATCAATGGTAACTAGGCCCTGGACCTGCAGCCTTCCAAACTCTCTACAGGCACTGAGGTTCTAGTCAATTGGTCTGCCTTTGTAGAATGTTCAGCTTTAAGACACACTTTTTCTGGGAACTTTCATTCACCTGGGGAAGTTAGGTCACTGTGGGATGTGTGTCTTTGAAGGGGACATTGGGACCCTAACTCTTCCTGCTTCCTCCTGTACCACATGCTCCCACTGTAATGTACTCAGTGCATAATGTCACGATGGAACCAAAATAACAGGTGCACACAACAGGACTGAAACCTCTGAAGCTGTACGCCAAAACAAACCTTCCCTCTTCCCAAGACAGTCATCTCAGTGCTGCGTTTTTTCCACACTGTTGAAAGGCTGATGAACACAATTTTCCTCCCTAAAAAATGTAATCTGTACCAAAAGGCAGATACTGCCGATTCTTCCATTCTGAAGTTGCAAGTCCCGTGAGCTCTTCCTCCAACGTATGTCCAGGACTTACCTACCTCCCACTCTGAGTACTCCTACCCAAATCTCAGACATTGGCATATCTTCTCTGGACTGCCACAAAATCTTCTTTAGTGCACATCCATAAACCCCACACTTAGGACGTGGAGGCAGAAGCATGACTTCAAATTCAAGACCGGTCTAGGCTACCTCGCGAATTCAGCTATATACAATGATTTTGGCACCAACCTGTGCTATATAGTAAATTGTAAGTCAGCCTAGGGTACATAGACTCTGTCTCAAACAAGCAAAAACGAAATATCTTCATCGTAATAGATCATCTCGGCTCCTCTTGTTGCCTTATAATGCATTTGCCAGAGGACAGCCATCATGACCTTCCAATAGAATGGGATCGTGTTAGACCCGTAGAGTCCTTCTAATCACAGCTAGCATATGGACTGCAGCTGGGGGTCAGCTCAGTGGTAAACACTTGCCTAGGCTGTACAAGAGCCTCTGCATGGCTCATGCCTTTCTGAGCCCATATCCCACTCCGTTCCTCTTGCCTTGTCTCCATGTAGCTCGCCCCCCTCCCACTGACTCCCAGCACAGACTTGTGTGCTTGCTAACCCTCCTGCCCAGAGGCTCTGCCCTGGGTTGACAGGCTGTTCGCTCCTTCTCATTATTTAGTTCCCACATGAAAGGTCAGCTATTCACAACAGCCTTTCCCTGCAGACTCAAGTAACAACCTCCCCTATCACCTTGCTTGGCTTGTAACAGAGCCCGCAGGAAACTCTAAAACTAATTGGCAGCCATGTTTCCCTTCCCTCCTCCCTTTGGCTCTGTGAAAGCAGAAGCCCGGCCATCTGCATATAAAATGTGAAACCTCCACAGTCAAAAACAGAACCTGGATCCCCACTTTGCAAGTGGTGAATGAGAATGAGAAGTGCTGAATAAATAAAACGCACAGGGAGCTGGGCCTGGTGGTACACACCTTCAAGCCCAGCCGAAGGCAGAGGCAAAGGCAGGGAGGTCTCTGAATTTGAGGCCAGCCTGGTCTACATAGGGAGTTCCAGGTCAGCCAGGGCTACACAGTGAGGAGACTATGCCTCAAAAAACAAAAACAAAAAACAACAACAAAATGTGGAATAAACAAACACAAAAAAATCACATTTAAAGGCACAGGCCTAGGGTTAATCATTCTAATCTGGGTGAGCCTTATTAATCATCAAGTAAAACATAAGCAAACCCCAAATTGCTGAGCTGCAGAGTCCCAGCCAAGATCCATGAAAACATACTCTCAACCAATATACTGAGGCACTGTCTTTTTCCTTTCTCTTCTGTAGAACATAAAGAAGGACGTTAAATGAATCAGAGACAAAGAGAAGTGGACAGGAAAGTAGGTGGCATGACAATGACCAGGCTGAACCATGGAGGAAACAGGTTATGTGGCTCAGGATAGCCGCAGGAGGCAACCCCAAAATACCAAGTCCAAGGACTGAGTCAGCCGTGCCCGGGAAGACTCGCTTGGCGAGAGGTTCAGGGCAGGACAAAGAACAGAACAGTAAACTGTAGTCATTATACCAACAACTCAAGGATGTCTGCACTAAGCCAGCTGCAGACATCTGGACGCCCATCAGGAGCTAGGAGACCAGTTGCCCACAAGGGGGTGGTATCTAATCAATTGCCAGCCCTGGTAGCAAAAGGAAACTGAGGGGCCAAGGCTGAAAGTAGCTGTCAGGGAGACTCCACCACACAGATTTCTAGCCTTTAAGTAGTTTGGTTCTGTTTTGCTATTGATTTTGGACTTCAAAATGTCCCCAAATGCCAAAGGATCAGAACTCAATGGCTGCTTTCAGAAGTAGCTTCCCCTGAGACTAACAGCATTCGGGTGAAATCTCCCTTCATCCACACACAAGACTCCCTGTCCTGTCTGAGATCCAAACAGAGGGTAGAGCTGGGCATGGTCGTTCGTGCCTGTGATTGCAGAATTCATGTGGTGAAGGCAGGAATCAGGAGATCAAGCCCAGCCTGAGCTACTTGAAACTGTCTCAAAACAAACAATGAAATAAAAATAAACAGAGAATGATAAGATGTCTCTAAATAAGAAAAACTTCTGACTCCCAGGCACGTGCTCCTAGTAAAACAGAGGGGAGAAACAGTGTCCCCTAGAGGACTCGTAGTCTCATTCATAAAATAACTCAAGAATGAACTCAAAGGGAAGCTTTAGGACAATTTTATTAGAATTTAAAGAAAAAATCCTCAGGGCAGGCAAGCTGTAAATCTCAGTAGCTGCCCTGAGGAGGAGAATGGAGGAGAGAAGGGAGCCATGAAACCATGCAGGTTTAGAGCCTGCATGGAGGTCAGACATGTAGAGGGCTGACAGCCACATGACTGGGAGAAGGATGCTTCAGAGCAAAAATAAAGAAACACAAGGTCCTGGGGCAGCCCAAAGCATTAGAAAAAGCATGTTTAGAAAAGGGATATGAAGAAGAAAAGGAAAGATTATGCTATTCCGAAGCATTCAGAAGAGCGGGCAGACTTACAGAGAACCAAGTCTGACCAGATGCAGACGCACTGCATCTGGAGGCGGGATTCCAGGCAGGTGGAGTTCACTATCTCATTAAGGCACTAGGTATTCTGCCGGTCTGTTTAGGATGACTTAAGGTGAACCCCCTTCCTGTGGGGGTCCTGTAAGCAGATGACTGACCACCAAAATTGGAAAGGTGGCTCTTCATCCAGACCAGAGATTTTATAGTCTTGACTTTCATGGGGCTTGTTGCCACTGAAACACAACAGCCAGCTCAGGCGCCCATGCCACCCCTAAAGACAGGAAGGTCCTGCCCCAAGACACAGATGCCCACTGAGGGAGGCTACCAGAGCTGCAATATCTGAGGCTGAGATTCAGGACACTTTCAAATCCTCAGATCTGAGCAGGTCTTAGGAATGGGTGTCTATTTATTCCCACACCCCCGTCCCAAAGACTCAGCTTGACAAAGAAAGAACATGTAGCCTGACCAGACAAAGGTGTGCTGTAGTTCTTCTTTTATCTGTATTTAAAAGTTATCACCCAAGACCAGCAAAACACATATATGCACACACCTGGGTGTAACCCACACATGCGCGCACGCGCACACACACACACACACACACACACACACACTGCACTCACATGTATCTACCTTCAGCCCTTTGCAGTTCTCATGGTTAAGCATGCATCAGCATGTGTACCTCTCCAGAGTCTGTGCTGTTAAATAGCCAGGACAGAGCCTGAGACTTTGCACTTCTAATCTGTCCTGGGAGGTTTTGATGCTGTTTGCAGGGAAGAGGACAGATATGTTGATGACAGTACAGGACTTGTGTACTACTCAATACTGTATCCTTAAGCACCGTTCAGGATCATGAGTCATGAAGTCATGAAGAAACTCAAGTGTACAGAACCCAACCTAAGGATAACTCCTGACATCTGTTATCTCCCAGAAAGTAGGTATTCTTATCTCCACATTCAAATAGAAAACAAAGGCTCCAAGAGGCATCAGGAGCTGCTGTGTCATGGAGCCTGGGTTTGATCCTGGAGCAAAGTTCATGCTGAGTAGTCTGTCTCCAGTGTGAAAAAGCTGACGGACTAAAATGAGTGGGGGAAAAGTGCAAAAATAAGCAGTTTTCCACAAAGTGAAAAAGCAAGCACTATAGGAAAGCTTAGTAGTCACAGTATCAGAGGCTGGCAGGAGGCTGCCCTGGTGCCCCAGGAAACGTAGAGTTTCTGGAAGAGAGGCTCCATATTAAGCAGAGCTCAGCAATCATCTAGGATGAAGGAGCTGTTAGTGGCTAACCTGCCTCACGGACTAGAACACCATGCATTATTTAGACCAGAAAGTCGTTTCTATTTTTGCATTCAGAGGAGAAGAGGTATTCATTTAAAAGGGTGTTTGTTTAAAAGCTTTTTACAGATCAGAATTCCCCAAGCTGGAGTCTTCTTTAAATGAGGAATCCAAGAAGGAGAAAAACGAATGTGATAAAATACTTAAATGCCTGGGAAGCCCACACAGCATTGAGGTTTCTGCCTCAAAATGGTAGTATTTTATTGGTCAAACAGCAGGCATGTTGGTTCTGAGGTTTTGATTCAGTGGTGGTGGGCGATGGGCAGGAGAGGTTCCTATAAAAAATAGTGTACTATCAGGGAATATACCTTTTACTTGAAATAACCTTGATTCCAAAAATAGAGTCATAGTCGTTATGTCTTGGAGAATAATTAAGCAGACTTTCATTATGAGCCAGAGTCAATGTAGAAAAAGAAAAAAACTAATTCAACATATTAGGTTACACACAATTTAATTCAAACAACAGACCTTCTTCTTTAATATCAAGGGGTTCCTTTCAAGAGATTTGTAATTTAAAGTGGGACTCGCCTGTAATCTCAGCACTTGAGAAGTGGAGACCGAAGGATTACAAATTAGAAGGCCACCTGAGCTATACAGCAAAACCCTGTCAGAAGGAAGGGAGGAAGGAAGGAAGGAAGGAAAGAAGGAAGATCAGAAAAGCAGGATCTATCTGCTAATAATCGTGGTAGCCATGTCCCAGGTAAGAAAGAAGTAAGGCCAGCTCCTTTGTCACACAAAAGTATCACAACAGAAAAGCATCTTTTCAGGGATCATTGAAAGTCTTAGGGATGGAGAGATGACTCAGAGGTTAAAAACACTGACTGCTCTTAACAAAGGACCCAAGTTTCGTTCCTAGCACCCACATAGTGACTAACAACTATCTGTAACTCCAGATAGTTACAGATCCAGGGGAACCCAACACCCTCTTCTGGCCTCCATGGGTACTGCATACCTGTGATTCACCTACAAATACAGGTGAAACACTCATACACGTAAACTAAAAATACTTTTTTAAAACCTTGCATTCTCATCTCTCAGCTCTCAACAGAGAAGCCTCCTTACACAGCACATGGTGACTAAACACAGAGAACGACAACTGGCCAACATGCAGAGAACAAGAGGTTGCAGATGCTTATTAATGAAGGAGACACTTGTACCAAACTTCTGCCTCCCAGGGCTCAGGGATCATTTCAGACGATGGAGTAGAAAGATTGTAAGAGCCAGAGGAGGTAGGGGACCACAAGGAAACAGAGTTTTCCAGGAAGCTGGTCAGTTACTCACATGAACTTAGTGCAATGCTGACAGCATGCACAAGACCCACATAAGTTCAAACCGGACAAAATCCTAGCATAGACAGGAGGAAGTGGGTAAGAAACCTCAACCCTATCTGCAGAACTACTGACAACTGATGGGAAGGGGGGGGATTCAATCTCATTTTAAAGGTGAGACTCTTAGAAGGTTGACCAGGCTCCAGTGGATGAACACATACTGAAGGACATTTGGGAACACAAACCTGACTCTATAGGCCTTTTACACATACACACACATGTGCACACACACATATGCACACACGCATATAATAGACCACAGAAATTTGGTGGAGGGATAGGAAAGTGGATAGAGATTCATGAAAGGATCTAAATATAATTTGGTTCGGTGGTTAAG
The DNA here is from genome assembly GCA_035773235.1 of Eospalax fontanierii. Lineage (NCBI taxonomy): Eukaryota > Metazoa > Chordata > Mammalia > Rodentia > Spalacidae > Eospalax > Eospalax fontanierii. Next base: position 26,553,886 of record CM069539.1, on the reverse strand, counting down.
AACACTGACTGCTCTTGCAGAGGACCAGGCTTTGATTCCCATTACCCACATGGTAGCTAACGACCGTCTGTAACTCCAGTTCCAGGGGAATCCGACACCTTCTTCTGACCTCTGTGGGTATTGTACAACATGGGTGCACCTACTTACATGCAAGCAATCCACTATACACATAAAATATTTAAATATATTGTATAAAATTAGCAAATATTGTTTTAAAAAAGCAAAAACAAACAAAAATCTTGCATTTTATGAAAGAGACCAAGCTGGGAATCACAAGAGCTGCTGGCAACAAAATTATTTGAAATAGCTTTAACCAACTGATGTACAAAGCCTTCCGACACCTCTGCTAGACTCTCTGGACTAATTAACAGTTCTAAGCACAGACCTCAAAATGTGCCTTTTGACTATGAGGTTTATTCCTCTCTTTTGCCTCCTGAGCTGTCATTGCTATTTGGGTCAATTGAAAAAAAAATGTGTGTGTGTCTGTATGTGTGTATGTGTGTGTCTGTGTGTATTGGTAGCTTGAACAGAGATAAAGTTACGTGGTCACTCTGCTCTGATCTTTATATCTATAAATATTTTTTATATTGTTTAGGACTTCTTACAGATTAAAATAGCAGAATATATGTGACTTTTAAAGTATGCCTATCATTCCTTTCTCTTACCCCAAATGGCTTATTATCTATGCAGTTCTGTTGAGGAAAACGATATCTCTTAGGTAAGAACACCACTAGCAAACTGCAGTGGCATATCCCATTGCCAAACCCCTCTGGCCGCCCACCCTGTGACAGCTGCGTATAGAAACGCTGTTTTTCATTCCCATTTTTTGTATCTTTTAAAAAGGCATTATTAATGACAGTTGATTGGCCACACACAACTGTAGCCGCTAGTAGGTACATTTACTTGTGACTGCTGTCCAACTCTGGCAGGGTGGGTGGGGAAACCCCGGGCCTGTTGGGTTTCTGAGACACAGAGCAGTTGAGGGGCTTGGGGCGGCAGATCCTGGATAGTGTGGTGGATTCAGGTCCCCGCGGATCTTCAGAACTGTCCATTTTAGACTTTAGTTCACCTCGATATTTTAACACTTCAGAGTCTCTTGATTTTAGAAGTCTTAGACTTTTGCGTAATCACTTCTCAAGTCGTGGGAGGCAAAGTCTCAGTGGGTGTAATTAGTGCAGCGGAGCCTTGCCCCCCCCCCCCCCCCGCCTACTCCTTCCGGCGCCTCAGCCTGTGTGCTTTCCAAATTAGAGGCCTCTGAAAAGCGCTAAAGCCTCATTAGTGCTGCCCTCTGCATCCCAGCTGGGTGCAAACCCTTGTCAGACTGGTAAGCCTTCCAACAGGTGAGGAATTGAACACTCTGTCCCGTCCCATCACTAAGCCATTGTCAGCTGTCCTATCCCCTGCCAGCGTCGTCGTTCTGATTATTTGTGATGGCTCCTGTGAAGTACACAAATGATTATCGAGCCCTTTTCTGCATCAGTGTCTCGTATTTTCCTATTTCGTCCATTTGATCTTCAGGGTAATGCCACAGGTATCCTCGAATGAGGACCGAGGTTCGGAAACTTGTGCTGTAGTGGTATTGAGTTCTCAGACTCTAAAGCTCTCCCTCTCCCCACTCCCCTTTCCCTCACCCTTTGGTGACATCTCTTTGCTTGGGATTTGTAATGTTTACTGACATTTATATATGGTATATCATGTCTTGAATTATTTACACATTAATGTGTGTGCAGAATTTCTCCAATAGATGAAAGTGCCTTAGAGCCAGAGTCAGGAGCTGCTGAATCGTATGGAGTTGGCTCAGGTCACTGCACAGAGCAGCAGCTGATGATTGTCTGTTAAAGAGAACCAAACCGGTCCACCAGGCACGAAAACTCAGTCCCTGCTGCAGTCTGCCTCCTGCAGTTCAACTAAGACGTCTCACTAGCTCAAAAGTGTGCAGACAGATGCTTACAGACAAATGGTGTCTTTTGCAGAAGACAAAGAGCAAGAGTCACGATTTGGAGTTATCCTTAGTAACTATTATAAAAGATAAAGAATAAAAGGAGGTCCATGGTTGTAAGCAGATGACAAAAGGGGATCTGAGCAAGTGCAATAAGGCCATGGCAGGGGCCTGCCCCTCTCAGGACAGTGCCCCTGATCAGTGATGCTCTCTCAGAGCAGCAATCTTGCTGACCTACAAATATAGATTTGTTGTGTATTATATTTATATACATATTATATATATACATATATTACCTATTCTGTATATATGCCTGTGGGTATTCTATTACATAACCAATGGGCCTACTAAATACTTTTGCAAGTATCTGCTCAAAAAAGAATGTATGACTTATGTGATAATTAATACTGCTAACTTGACAGGATCTGGACTCACCTAGGAGACAATCCTCCATGTATACCTGTGTGGGATTATTTAACTTCTTGGCATGCCTGTGAGGGATTGTCTTGAGTAGATTCTTTAAGATGAAAAGACCCATCCTGAAGGAAGGTGGGTGGGTCTGGGCTGCATAAAAAGGAGGAAGCTAGCTGAGACAGCACTGGCCACTCTCTGTTACAGGCTGATGTTCCTGTTACCGTGGCTTCCCTCCATGATGGACTGTATCCAAGATCTGTGAGCCAAATCAACCCTTTCTCCCCTAAGTTGTCTTTTGTCTCAGATACATAACGTAGCTAAAACAACTTTATTAGGGAAAAAAAAAAGGACAGTTAACTACAGAGAAGAGCGAAGTGCCAGGCCATAGTCATCTGCTACCCAGTGAAGCAGAGTGAGCCAGGTGTCAGTGGTGCTCAGAGGAGGGGAGACTTGTGAGTACTGGGTCAGGAAGATTTCACAGAGACGGTGGAACCAGACTTGAACTTGGATATAAAAACAGGACTTAAGTAGGAAACAGGGAATGGAGTAAAAAGCCCAAGCAAGTAATGTCAAGCAGTGGTGGAAATTCACATTCCCAGGAAACGTAACATAAATGTAACATAAACCACGGATATGACATCAGTCCAGGCTAGGCTACATATATTAGGACCTAGCCTGACATCTACCTAGTGACATTGCCTCCAACAACATAGTACCAAGGCAAGACAGAACAAAGAACAAGCCAAGACAGATAAATGTGGGGTTCCTGGCAAGAGATGATAGGCGGACATCAAGCCATATGGACCCAGCTGGATGCCAGGATTTTGTAGGAAACAGGACAAAAATGTAAGTCATGATTCTTGTACTAACTTAAGCATCAACTTTGGAAACAAGACTAACTCATATGGAAATTTTAATGTACTTTCAAAACCAGTATAATCAGTGCTAAGTTATAGTCTTCTGTTTAACACAAAAACATTTAAGAGATTCTAAAAAGAAGGGACTACAGAGCTGGCCTAGCAGTTTAAAAGCACTGGCTGCTCTTACAGAGGATCCAGGTTTGGTTTCCAGCATCCACATGGCAGCTAACAACAATTCATAACTCCAGTTTCAGGGAATCTGATGCCCTCTTCTGGCCTCCACAGGGACTGGATGTACATGGTGCATATACATATATGTAGGTGAAAACTCATACACGTAAAATAAAACAAATTTTTAAAGAGATTTTAAAAATTGGTATTATGTGTTTAGCGGTGGTAAAATTACAGTAAATTTGAGATGCCCATGGAAATACTGATCTACTTTTATAAGCATACCCAATTAAACTCACTGGATCACTACAGAGAGAAAAAGGAGAGAGAGAGAGAGAGAGAGAGAGAGAGAGAGAGAAGTAGAAGGTGGGAAGAAGAGAATGAATGGGGGAGAGGGAGGAAAGGGTGATTGTGGGTAAATATGGTCAAATGCATTGTATAATGTATGAAGATGGTGGATAGCCATTATTCAGTACAGTATATACTAAATAGATTCAACTTGGGCTGGAGTTGCTCTGATTTCTCTTCCCACAGTGCGGCTTCCACCACACACTGAGAATCTTGTGTGTTTCAGAAGGCTTCCATTCCAACTGGAAACTTCTAAGAAGAAAACCAGTTTCAAGATCAGGAGTGCTGAGGGAGGCATCTGACCTTGCAACTGGGGTGCAGGGAGAGCCAGTGACACCACAGCCACAGTCCTTCCAGATTTTGTTTGTACTGAGACCACTATGAGAAAGACACCCTGCCAATTTGCAGCATATTAAAAGCAGCAGACACAGTCACACTGCAAGGGGTGTTGCGACTCACAGAGCTAAGTCAGGGCATTATTCATGAGGCATCTTCTAATTTTTTCCTGATTAGAAAATCCAGAAGAACCATTCTGCAGCAAAAGCAGATGTTTCATGTTGCCATTTTAAAGTCTGTCTGAAGTCATACAAGTATCTTATTTTAACAGTTCCCAAAATGTTACAGCAATACCAAATTCATCACTTGAACTTGCTAAGAACTCCCTCCCACACCGCCTTCTCCAGTATCTCCACAGTATATAGGGAATTCGACAGCCCAGCCAGGTCTCCTTGATGAATTGGCTATGGAGGCCCAGGATGTATGGGGCTCCTTGGCCCTAAGAGCAAGCATCCCCTGAAGGTTAACTGACTATCAATTCTAGTCATCTAGATGGTCATCATGATCTTCCAATGACTGAAGGCTTGCTGAGGAGCCAAGCCTTCATGTGTGGTTCTTGCTGCGTGAGCAGAAGCAAGGGGCACAGGGTAGAGCAGATGTTGAATGAATGAATGAATGAATGAATGAATGAAGTCATAGGTTTCTACAAAGAAGACACCATAATGAAGTAGTCAGAGGCACCCGTAATGACAGCAGCTACCAATACTGAGGATTGCTGTGCCCCCTGCAGTTCCTCTGAGTTCTTTTCCTGTATTGTCTCATTTTTGAGGATTAATCTTGACTAAATGCAGAATCAACTAAGAGACATGACTCTGGGGGGATCTATAAGGATATTTCCTGGAGAGAGTAATTGAGGGAGGAAGCCCCTCCCCCAGTGAGCAGCATTTTTTGGCTAAGGCCCGGATATAAAGAGGTCTAGCCCAGATGAAAGGTGCGCTGAGGGACAAGCTGTTGCTTTTTGCTTACCTGCCCTCGCCCCTTTCTGGTACGTGCAGTGACTTTGTTACCATGGGAACCCAGCTTCTTCGACTTTCCATTGTGGTTCCATTCCTAGAATCCTCTAGGCCTTCAGTGCCAGATTGGATTTCTGAGGTATCTGACATCATGGACTGAGTAGCTTCCAGGTCCTCAGCCTCTCCAGTGTTCAGACAGCCACTGGAGAATATGTGTAAGCTAATCTAACAAGTCCCTTGGTAATACTATTCATTCTGTGGTTCTGTCTCTGCACAGAACCTGACTTATGCAGACAAATGCCAGCATTGTCCCCATTGCACAGGAAAAGAGAGCAATTAGCCTTTCTGACTTGACCTTATGAAGAAACAAAATTGGAGGCTGGCAAGATAGCTCAGTTCTTAAAAGCACTTACTGCTCTTCCAGAGGAAGAGGGTTCAGTTCCAGCATCCACTCACAACAGCCCATAACTCCAGTTCCAAGGGATCTGATACCCTCTTCTGGCCTCTGAGGACACCAAGCATATGCACGGTGCATAGACATACATGCAAGCAAAACATACACATAAAGTAAAAATAAAACCTTAAAAAAATTGTAAAGAGGCAAATATGGAACTTCAACAAAAGAATTCTCCGTCTGTAACCTGCACTCTTCACGCCCTCCAGTCAGATTTAAAGAGCATTTAGGACACTCGTAAGAAAAGAAAACCGAATATTTCTAAATATTCATTCTCTCCTTCATTTAGTTATTCATTATTCAGGGATCTCACCCCAAGGGCGGTGTGGACATCTAGTGGAAAATGTGTGCCCAGGACCAGGGCACAAAGCTTCCTGCAGGAAGTTGTGCTCCACCAAACCCCGAAGAATAAGTGAAAATTAGAATTTAAAAGGGTATGGTATTGCAATACCCTGCAAGTCTTCATTATTTCCTGGCACGTTGCAAATGAAAAGAAAGTCTACACTCAGACAAGAAGATGGTGGGTTCAAACCCAGCCTGCTAGAATACCTAGAGTGTCCAAGCCAAATAGTAAGATCCAGTCTCAAAACAGTAACGGGGGGACGGGGGAGGCGAGGGAATACACAGTCTACTTCTCTAAACTTTGAATCTTTAAAAAAGATTGTGCATGTGTGTGTGTGTGTGTGTGTGCACATGCACACAACCTGTAGGCACATGTGTGCCACTGTATGCAGATAGAGGTCAGAGGATAAGCCTTGGGAGTCTCTTTCCACTTTGTGGGATCCAGGGATTGAACTCAGATCATCAGATTTGTACACACAAGCTCTCACTACCCACTGAGCCACCTTGCATGCTCCATAGCTTGAATCTTACAACTTGCTTAGGCTGATGGGCTGTGATGGAAATGAATGGTTCTAGTTCGAACCCAGGACTCAAGAGACCTCACATGCCTTGTCTCCTCTCCTTCCCTCCCCCTCTTTTCCTGTTCCTCCCTCCCTCTTTGTCACCAGCACCTGAAAAGCCTGCCCTGGCTTGCTGAATGATGCAGGCCTGTGCTCCAGTCACCCACTTGCCAGCAGCCAGCAGCCGCACCCAGCTCCCAGATGAATGACTACAGTCACTAGTTGACTACAGAGACCTGAGTGAGCCCAGTCAAAGCCAGCCATACCTGGCTCAGATTAGCAGAACTGCCTGCTGGCCCCTAGACTCAGCAAGTCTCCATTCTTTGTTCCCTGTCGCTGAGGTTCTGTGGGGCGCCAACTGCACTGTGAATCTACTGTAGTCTACTGCTTTATAAAAGACATAGAGCTGTTCAGTGCTATAGTAACAGTTCTCAAGCTTTGCATACTACTGGCTTTTTTTTTTCTTTGAGACAGGGTCTCTCTAGCCCCAGCTAACCTGGAACTCGCTGTGTAGACCAGGCAAAGATCCGCCTGCCTCTGCCTCCCCAGTGCCGGGATTAAAGGCGTTTGCTGTCACATCCAGCTTCTACTGGCATTTTAAATCAGATTTGTTGTTGGGTGGAGTTGACCTGAGCAAACTTGGGTGTTTAGTAGCATATATGGTCTTATTGGGGCTCAGAAACTGACACCCCAAAGGGCCACTTTAGTCTTCAAACTGAGTACCTAGGCAGCAGAAAATGCAAGAAGTACTCCCTCTAGTGCTCCCTCCCTTACAGTAGTGCTCCTCAGTCTCTTCTGAGAGCTCATCAGCCAGGAATGATCAAACTCACATTCCAAAGAAGGAACCTGAGTATCTAGCCCCACACCCAGAGCTCAGGGAAAGAGGTGATGTCTCAAGCTCTAGTCTGTTCCTCAGCCACATCCTCTACCCTAAACAACCTTTATCACCCCTCTAAAACTGTCTACTGTCCCTCACTCCCCTCTCCCCGAAGAAGACAGTATTTAATTTTCAACCATCTGGCCTTTCTTTCAGTTTTCGTGTCTTAAATATGACTCATGTGCACATATGTGTTAAATAAATCTGAAGGCATTCTCTCCTATTGATCAGTTTTTGTAAGTTTATTTCAACATATTCAAACATCAAACTTTCAGAGGGAAAATATGACATTGCTCCTAGCCTTCACACGCTGGATGCCAGAAGCAGTGTGAATTGTGATGTTTCCCCAGACATTGCCAGAGGTCCTCTGCCATGAAGATTCCCCCACTGAGAAACCCCAATCTAGAAATCAGTCCAAAGAAGTTGTTTCCATAGAGTCAAAGCCCCGACAACCAAGTGGGTTTATCCATAAGATGGTTCTGATGGTGGAGGAGGCTTAGGCTCTGTGGGAATTAGCTGGTGGGAACACGTGGGGCTGGAATGGCCACGGCCTGGTGGGCTCTACAGGAAGACTTCTGTGAACTGCATGGGCTTGCTCTGGGGAGGCCAGGTGCTGGCTCAGCATGCTATGCCAACCATACAAGATTCAAATGAAAAGAGAAAATAATATGCAGACAAGAGACAGCGGCTGGGCTGGGGAGATGGCTCGCTCAGTCACGGGCTTGCCTTGTAAGCAGGAGAACTGGAGAATGAGCTCCAGAACCCATGTTAAGAAAAGTGAGGCATGGTGGGGTACTCCTGTAACCCCAGTTCTGGGGATCCCGGCAGAGACAGGTTGGCTTCTGGGGCTCAACAGCCAGCTGGTCACCTCCTTGGCCAGCTCCAGGCTAGTGAGAGAGCTTGTCTCAAAAATAGAAGGTGGATGGTGTCCAAGGAAGGTGCTCAAGGGATGAGAGCAGAGCTTATCCTCTGGCTTAAACAGAGAGACAGAGAGAGAGAGAGAGACCGAGAGAGAGAGACGGGAGTATATCAGGCCACCAGTTCCCAACTGTTCCTTCCTGTCACCCTCTGACTTTCCCTAGTCCACGGTTTTCCATTCCTGGACTGTCCCGAGAAAGACATCTTCACCCTCACAGTCCCACACCTGCCTAAACACCCCCCATCCTCTGTGAGTTGCAGCTGTCACGCTCCTAGGTCACCACAGTCTTCTTCTTATCACATAGTTAACATTTAATCAGGTTCTCTAAGGATAATCCACCTCCCAGAAGCTAATTTGACCTCGCCAGAGAATGTCAGACCTAAGTCTTACAGCAGCTCATGGTTTCCATTTCTTAGCACCTGACAGCTTCATCAGCTCATTGGCTGGTTCCAGAAGCCCAGCAGTTAGGGAAGAAGGCTGACTTCTTTTTAAACTTCTGTTTTGATTGACTGATTTTTATTTTAGGTATTTGAGTGTTTTGCCTGCATGCGTGGAAGTATATTATGTGCATGCTACTTGAGGTCAGAATAGGGTGCAGAATCCCCTGGAACTTAAGTTCACCATGTGAGTGCCAGGAACCAAACCTGGGTCCTCTGCAAGGGTATCCAGTGCTCTTAACTGCTGAGCCATCTCTCCAGCCCCAACATTTGTTGACCTTTAACCCACCCGCTGCCCTACACATTTCATGAATTTGAGATTTGTATCCTTTGGGTTCCTCAGCAAATTACTCCACACTTCAGATTTAATTTTTCTTTCTTTTCTTGCTTTACAATTAAAACTGATAGATTTGCCAGGCATGGTGGTACACACCTTTAATCCCAGCATTTGGTAGGCAGAGGCAGGCAAATTTCTGTGAATTCAAGGCCAGCCTGGTCTACACAGCAAGTTGCAGACCAGCTGTGGCTACAGGGAGACACTGTCTCAAAACAAAAACAAAAAAACCCAAAACAGATAGATTCGACCATTAATGATCCACGTTTCACAAATGTATAGGAAATAAAGTAAGCATCATTAAGAAAAAGCAGGACAAATCAAATGAAGTTATCTCAAGCTGTGAATTCCCAGTGTCTCACGGGCTGCACTGCTCTGATTGGTTTTGTTTCCCAGTAGAAGTGTGCTTAGTCAGACATCTATGGAGTGCTTCACAGAGAAAAGGTGAAGTCCTTTTTGAGTGACTTTACCACAGTTAACTGTTAGCTCACTTTCTCTATGGTGCACTTGTGAATTTCTTGCAGGGGGATGTGATCACTTGCGTGTGCTGGGATGGAAGGCAGGTCTAAGAGTTCAGGTGAGCTTTTTAATTAGATTGGTTTTGGCTATTCAGATCCTAGATAGACATTGAATATAAAAAATTTGTATAAGTTTCAACAAGTATAGTTCATTTGTCAGAACCAGAAATGCAAAGATATTTTTTCCCTTGGTCAATAGCAGAGAATGTTCTAGAATATACCGCAGGCTCCCTTAGCTAGCTACACTTACGCAGTTCCACCTGTGTCCACCAGGTGGTGCTCAGAATTTCTTTTTTTAACTAGGCAAAGCAGATTTCATTTTCGCAAAGTGTTGTATGCATGGTCAGTCAGATCCAGCAAGCACACAGGACCCAGAAGCTTGGCGGGCTTTTTTCCCTAACACGAGAGTTCTGTGTCTCCTCCCCATTGGCTGGGGTCTGACCTCATAGTCTTAAAACAACGGTGCAAAGGAAGGGAAAGAGCTGGACTCCCTGGGGCCATCAGGTTTGGAAATGCATTCGGGCCTTTCCTTAAATGAAATATATATCTTACAGAATATAGTGGGATTAAAAGGTTAGAATCCTTGTCACCCTACCAGACCCAGGAGAAGCCGGAATCACACATGCTGCGAAAGAACAAGAGGTGGAGACTGACTGCCCCATGCCATGGAGGAGGAGCCTCGAACAAAGCCCATCCCCCACAGCCACTTGCCTGGCTTATTTGAGTCAGTTAAAGATTCATAACCAGAGCTGGAGAGACGGCTCAATGGTTAAGAGCACAGGCTGCTCTTGCAGAGGACCTGGGTTCAGTCCCCAGCACCCACAAAACCACTAACAAGCCTCTGAAATTCCAGTTCCAGGGACTCTGCCACACTATTCTGGCCTCCACAGGCATTGCAGGCATGGGGACACTTACATACATGCGGGTATGACATTTATACAAATAAAATAAACACAAATAAATGAAATGGTTTTAAAATTTTGCAATAAACACAGGAGAAGACAAGGCTGAGGCCCTTCCTTCTAGAATGCATGCTCTGAAATCTTGCCTCCTTGCCTCTGCTAACCTAGCAAGTAGTTTGAGAGAAAAAAAAAATCAAACAACAGTTTCTGTATATATTGTGCCTTGTAGAATTCACAGTACTTGGTCATAAACGATTCTGTTTGATCCACAAAGCCCTGTAACATACAAGAGTGATCACTGAACTAGACATGGCGGTTGGTGCAATGCCTGTAATCCTGTACTACTCAGCTACAGGGACAAAAGGATCCCATGCTGTTGGAAGCCAGCCTGGGCCACACAGAATGTTCCGAATCCACCTAGGCTATAGAGTGAGACCTTGTCTCAAAAAGGATAGCAGCGAAGAGTGATCATAACTCAGTTTTTTCCCAGTGAGAGAGCTGAGGAGGTTAAAGACCTGGCCCGTGACCTCGAGACAGATGGGCTGAGGAATTTGAACTAGAACAGTTTTTCTGATTCTAGCTCTGAAACTTCCATCCACATTACTTCCCAGAGCAGACCTGGGATGTTTGGGAATGTGGCCTGTGGACCATGTTTCCTCGACCCCATCTGCTTGTATGCCACCCCCCACCCCCACCGCATATCCTCTTATTCCCAAACCAGCCCTTCAGAACTTCAGAACACAACCCACTCCTTCTCAGATACCAAATACAGGTAAAGCAGCAGGACTCCGTAATGACATGAAGCCTTCCTTGTTTTCAGCCTCATCGGTTTCTTTGGGAAGTGATAGTCATGTGGTCAATAATACTGTATTTTACTGTTGCAAATCCTGACTGGCTGGCTCAAATGTGCTGCACAGGATGGCTGTGAGGATGGGCTGTGTTGGAGACCTAGTCTCCTTCTGCTCACATGCTATTCTCACCCATGGCAGTGGCATGTTGACAGAGGCTCCTAAAAGGCAGCACCCACCCGAGGGACACCTTTTGCTGAGTTACACAGAGGTGCTACGGATCCAGCAGCAGCCTGGAAGACATGTACCCTGGATGGTTAGCAAGTCTCCTCATCATTTTTCAGGTGAGGTGAACAAAGTTTAAGAATGCTAAGTCTTTGGCTCAAAACTTCTGGAGTAGTAAAACAGCCACTATGCAGAATCCGACTCTCACAGCTCTCCCAGGCTGGCCACAGGAGTTCGTGTCTCACCTGGCAAGGTGCAATTGTTAATGCACGTCAGAAATTTAATTAGTAAGATGACATCAAGATAACCATGGGAAGAAAGAAAGAGAACAAGAGGAGAGGACTAGGGAGATGGCTTAGCTGGTAAAGGGCACCACATGAACATAAGGACCTCAGCTCTGTCCCAGCACCCACTTCAAAAGCTGGGCATGGTGACATCATGCTCTTGTAATCTCAGTGCTGGGATCCAGTGGCAGGTGGATCCCTGGAGCTTGCTGGAAGACCAGCCTTGATGAATCGTCCTAGATCCCAGTGAGAGACCCTATTTCAAATTAACAAGGTGGATGACTCCAGAAGAAGACAACTGAAGTTGACCTCTGGCCTCCACATGAACATATACACATATTAAAATTAAACCACTGAAATGATTTTTTTCCTAGAGAACTAAGTTAAGCTCCTAACAAGACAGGCGACAGGAGTTCAGGCCATTATTATTTCCTAAAAGAACTTGGGACACAAAACCAGTGTAGTTTTTAAATGCAATGAAGAACTTTGACTTAAAATTTTATTTAACAACTTGAAAGGACACAGAGAACAGAACAAAGACAGTCTTCTTGATCCTGGAAGAGTTTATAATCAGAAACCCAAACCCCTCCCAGAACTGATAGACTCCTTCCTCCTTCCCCATAATTAAATAATCTTGCTCCTTGGCTGTTGTCACGGCAGCAGCTGGGGTCACGTGGCTGTCACTTTACAATCTGCTTATAGAGCTGCTCGCAGATTCTCACTCCAAGGCTTAGTGACAGCTCATTTAGAATCAATCAAACATTTATTAGCAGAGCGGGAGACGAGGGTACTGTCTCCCAAGTGAATTCTCTGGTTCTGTGGGGCAAGGGCAGAAGCAGAAATACCTCACTGTGGGGTGCAGAGACAGACGATGTAGTGGGGTGCAGAGACAGACGATGTAGGCGAAATCTTTACCTTGTCAATGTGTGGCAGACAGAAGGGTCAAGGACTGAGTCTGCTATGAATTTCAGGCAAGTCTGAAATCCAGAGTGTTTCAAATCATCGAGAGCTTGTGAAGCTTAAGGATGGTGTCTTAGGTAGTTCCAACTGCTAGAAGGAGACTTGAAGACCTGGTGACCTAAAGGACAGAACTTTCTTTCTCCTAGTCTGGAGAGTAGGAAGTTCAAGGCCAAGGTGTCTGGCGAGGTCACACTTAACTGTAGATGGCTATCTTCTCTCTGCATCTTTATGGGGCAGAGAGAAGGGATTTGCCTTTCTGACCTCAGAACTCTCACCCCCCAGAGATCTCCCCTCCTAACTCTGCTCTGGGAGTCAGACTCTCAGCGCAGGAATTTCCAGGGGTCATGAACATGCAACCTTAAGAACTAGAGCGAGATAAATTTAAAAATCATGGTTTAAGTCTGACTACTGAACCCATGGGGTGATTAAAACTAAGTTCCTTTCAAGCAGGACTGCTTTAAAGCACAGAAAGCTTTAAAAAAAAAAAAAAAGCTATCTACCTTAAAAACAGGGAAAGGCAGCATCAGAGGCTACAGGGAGTGTCACAGGAGTGAGCTTTGCTCTGGGCTTTGATTTTTACTAGATCTGGAACTAGGGGAATGTCTTACAATATCTTCTCTGTTGGTTTTTCTTTTTCTGGGGTGTGCGTGGGGGGTGAGTATATGTATGAGTGAGTATGTGTACACATGCAGATAGTGACCAGGGGTTGACACTGGGGGCCTTCCTCTACCTGTCTCCACTTTAGCTTTTGAGACAGGGCCTCTCACTGTATCTGGAGTTCACGGGCTAGGCTGGCCGGCCCATGAGCTCCAGCATGCCTTTCTCCACCACCCCTTCTCAGCAGCACTGGAGTTACAGATGTGTACCACTGCCATTGGTTTCACATGGATGCTGAGCATCAGAACTCAGGTCCTCATGCTTGAGGGGCAGGCACGTTACTAACTGTGCCATCTCCACAGCACTCTGTTCATGGCATAGGTGGGCTTGGTATGAATCCGGTAGCAGCCCTGTAGCGTCTGCTGTGTACCAAGCTCTCTCACATAGTAGTTGAGAAAATGAATGAAAGGGAAGTAAATTGTTCAATGGACCTAATAATATCACGAGAACACTTGGGTTTTATGAAAAAGGTCAAAACGAATGCTAACACTCAATTTCTTCCTTCAATGTCCCAGTTTCTTACATGGAAATGTGCTAAATATTGTTCCTGGCAAAGACATCTGGAAAAAACAAAAAGCCAAAGTGTCCAGATGGATCTGACATGGATGACATGGATGACAATCCCCAGAAGTGAAAAAGCTCCAAGATTGATGAACAGACTCCCCACCGATGCACACGGAGCCAGTGGACTCTTATCCAACATTTTTCCATCTGAATTGTTTACAGCTGAAAAGATGAAGCCCACTAGGCTTGCTCCAGCATTCCAGGCCTCCTCTGGGCCGGCTGAAGTCGCTGATTTAGGGCAGGCCAGGCACCCTGGTGGTGCATGGGAGCCAAGGGCAGAACATAGCCCTGTCCTTGACCTGCCTCCCTCTCTCTGCTCTCCTCTTTCTCCTCGTCTATTTTCCTTTTCTTTCTTGACTTCCTTTGCCTGTACCCAGCAGTTATTATTTGACATCAGTGTCATTCAGTGCTAAGGAACTTGCTGCCTCTTTGCTGACATAAAAGTGGCCTTGAGCTGGGAATGTGACTCAGTTGCTAGAGTGCTTGTCTAGCATGAAGAAGCCTTGAGTTTGATCCCCAGCACTGTAAAAATCAGGCATAGCAGCACACACCTGTAACCCCAGCACTTGGTAGAAATAGGAGGATCAGAAGTTCAAGGTCATCCTAGGCTATATAACAAGTTCAAGGCCAGCCTGAGCTACATGAGGCCCTTAAGAAAAAAAATGTTGCCTTGTTTCCCTGGGTCTCTGAAAGACTACCCTATTTGACTGATCCATTTAATAAACTCTATTGGAGCGAGAGCCTTGAATCTCCATGTACCTTCTTTCCTCAAAAAAATAAAACAAAACAAAGTCTACCCGGCCTGTCTTACCTTCCCCCAGCCTTCCCCAGTATGACCTTTACATAGACTTAGTGTCGTAGAGCACCTGCTCCAGGCCATCTATTAGAAACACTGTTGGTAAAGCCTTGAATTCCACTTCTGAAGCGTGTTCCAATCTTCTCTCTTTTGCTTTTTCATTTCCCCCACAACTTAAATCTGTCACTCTTGCTCAGAGCCTCCAATGGATTCCCAGTTTCCACAGGAGGAAGTCAAGCGTCCTGCCTGTAAGACCTGGCCACACTTACCTTCCAGTTGCATCAGCTTCAAATCAAGCGTCTGCCGGTCAACATTCCTCCCCCTTTCCTCCACCTTTGCCTCCCCTGTCCCTCTTCTGCATTGCTTTCCATCTGTACCTGTCAAACTTAGGGATCCTCCATTCCTCCGCAGGAGTCCTGCCCTAGCTACCCTCCCCCGACCTCCTGCATAAACTAGTATATCTTGAGTTCCTACCATTGGCTCAGGGCTGCTATAGCAATCTTGTGTAGACTTGATTCCTCCCAGCTCTCCCATCTTACAGATAAAATAATAGCAATCTTGCCCCCCAGCACACAGCTGGTAAAGGACGGAGCTAGGAGGATGCCAGGTATGTGAGGCTTCTGGTTTCTCTCCATCACATCAGGCAATCACAAAAGAGATGAGCACTGTTCTCTCTTCTCGATCACTCAAAGCATTTGCGTGCACAGAACAGGTACTGGGCATGATGCTGACAGCCTAGTGTCGGAGATGGAACAAACAACAAAGCACAGATAAGAACGATACAGCAGGCATCTCAACATCGCATCCAAGGGTCCTAAAGTCTTAAATATGGATAGATGTATATGTCACATATACTCCACCACTCTGCTCTGTGAATGGTCTTCTCTTCCATGATTTTGCAATAAGAATCTTCATTTTATTCACTCATTCATTCACTTGTAGACAAGCTCTCCATATGTAGCCCAGGCTGGCTTCTAACTTAAGAGCCTCCTGCCTCTGCTCCATAAGTGCTGGGGTTACAGACCACACCTGGCAAAGAATCAATCAAATTTTGTTTGCTTTGTTTGCAGGGCTGTGGACCGATCCCAGAGCTTCACACGTGCTAGGCAAGCAGGTTATCCCGCCATAGCCTCAGCCTTAGCCTTAGAATCATTTTTAACGGACCTAAGTTGATATGGATGGCCTTGTGCTTTCAAAGGTCATCTTCTTTGTGGCATCTAATTCTTACCTTCCTTTCAAAGATGAAAAGCTGCATTAGGCATGCAGACTCCCAGCTCAGGGGTCACAAGGTAAGATGCTATCACAGAAAGAAGTGGAGGCAACAAGATGGCTCAGTGGATAAGGGCACTGGCCACCACATCTGAGGACCTGAGTTCAAGTCCTAGAACCCACATGGTAGAAGGAGAGAACCAACTCCCTCAGATTGTCCTCTGAACTCCACATGCACATCCCTGTGCACACACATACACATGTACAAAATAAACAATATAATAAGAAAAGAAGGAAGGAGGGAAGGAGAAAGGATTAGTTCTTCAAGATAATCACAAGGTATCTCAGTCTGTTTGTGCTGCTACCACAAACTACCTGAGAATTGGCTATTTATGAAGAACAGAAATTTATTTCTCGAAGTTGTAGAGCCTGGGAAATCAAAGATCACAGCACAGCATTTGGTCCATGAAGACCTTACTGTAAACTATGTTCACATGCAGAAGGTAGAAGGACAAGCTAGCCAAATGCCGTGTGAAATCTCGTCTATAAGGGCCTTTCTTAGCCCAGTTAATGAGGAAGGACCGTTCACAGTATAACTACAATGGTGACCAGTCCTAAAGGAAAAAGAGATCTGAAGAGACACGTGGTACCCAGTTTTTGGCTATCAGGGTAACGCTTTTCTCCACTTGAAAATTTGTATATTTAACAGGCATGCAGGAGTCTGGAGCCTAAAGCTGACCTCCAAGAGGTTTTCTACCTCCCACTACCAAAGGACCGGACCCAGAATGAGTGGGCACCTTGCATTCCGCAAAAGACTCATTTCTCTTTCATCAATGGAGAAAGACCCCCACCGCTTTATTAGGCCTGGACTTGAATTTAAAAGAAAACAAAACCTGTCTAACAGAGAATGGAGGCCCAGGTTCCTGTCCCCAAGGGAAGAATAGAGTAGCCTGTCCCACATGTACCTGTCTCATGGCTTTCTATAAATTAAAAATAGGCACAGGCATGGAGTCCAGGGATTAGATTCTTCCACACACCCCTGGTTTGACCAAACTGTAAAGAAATCCATTTTCCTTTACCAATGTCTGATTTATTTATTTATTTATTTATTTATTTATTTATTTATTTATTTGGAAGAAAGAAACTGGGGAAGCCAGTTCATGGACTTAAGTGACAATAGTTTCATGAATGGTATCATAGCCACCTCTTTTAAAAACATTAAACATTTTTTATGTATTTATTTTTATTTTTTATGTGTTTAAGTGTTTTACCTACACATGGAAGTGCAATGTCCACAAAGACCAGAAGAGGGCATCAGATCCCCTGGAGTTGGAGTTACAGATGGTTAGAGCAATGTGAGTGCTGGGAACCTGCATCTCTGCAGGAGCAGCCAGTGCTCTTACCTGTGAAGACATCATTCTCCCCACCATTCACCTCTCAAATGTCCCATCCCTCAGATTGTGATATTAACAACAGCTGAGTTTGGGAGGAGACATATGCAAACCATAGCACAGTGTTGGGAGAAGAAGGGGACCTTGGCTGGATTGCCCTCCATTTGTCCACACTGTAGAAACCTGACTCCCTCATTTGTGGGCGCCTTACATCCTTTCTCTCCTTGTGTCACCTGTCGATATTTCATCCTGGATGGTGCCCAGGTTGGGGTCTTTGAATCCTAGCTCAGCAGAAGCCCTGATTTGCAGTCAGAAGGTTCAACTCTGACAGGTGCCGGTTCCCACTGAGTTCTTGGGAGGAAGCGTCCCTGTCCTTATCCATTTTTAATCTCACAGCTAATCGAGCAGAAAAGATTCCCTCCAGGTCAAGTCACCAGAATAAACACTTTGTCTGATTTTTTGTTTGTTTGTTTAAGCATCATTTCGCTGAGAAGAAATCCAGGAATCCCTGACTGTCTCAGCACTGTACTTCCCAGGCGGAGTGGGACATGGGACATGGGAACAAGGACAGTTTCCCTCTACAGCTCCCTTTCCCACCCAAAGGCTTTCCAATACCTCTGCACATAATGAATCTGTGACAGTTTCCTGGGGCTACTCCATTAGTCTGGCTCCACTGATGACTTCAGCTGCTTGCTGAACCCCATTTGTCCCCCAGCACCTCATCTGTAAAGGAGAGCATTGCACTGTCACAGCTTGACTTCTGAGGACTGAGGTGACAATATAGGTAAGCATAAAATGGCACGTTAGCAGGCTAGATTAGCAAATGCCCACTTTCCTTTCTATACAAAATGCCAGTGATGAGTTTTTGTATTTTTTTTTTAAGGAGAGAAAATACACTTCCTTTCTAAGGCTGTGGTTCCTTCATATATGTAACCTATTAGAAGACTATACACTGAGGCCAGACAGGAAGATCCAGCTGTATATAGCCAAGATTTAGAAAAATGGAGGTAATACTTTATTCTTTTTATCATTTTTTGTCTTAGAAAACATTATTATTATTACTACTATTAGTTTTGGTTTGTTTCTTGAAACAGGGTCTCACTATGTAGCCCTGGCTGGCCTGGCACTCCCTGTCTTGACCACCACACCTGGTTCAACATATTATTGTTAAAACTGCATTATTTATGTAAGCCATAAATGCATTCGTTATTAAGTTTTATTGATGTTTCTTTTTTTTTGTTCAGAGTTTTGTTTTGAGTTTGTTGTTATTCTGTTTTCTTATTTTTTGTTGTTCTGATTCATTTATTTTGGTATTTTTTTGTTTTTTGTTTTGTTTTGTTTTGTTTTGTACAGGGTCTCACTTTATAGCCCTGGCTGTCCAGGAACTCACTATGCAGACCAAGCTGACCTTGAACTCACAGAGATCTGCCTGTCTCTGCCCTCCTAGTGCCGAGATTAAAAGCATGAGTCACTGTATCCCGCTTTGTTCTGATTTTTTAAGTCAAAATCTCAGTATGGAGCTCAAGCTAGCCTGGAACTCATGATCCTTCTGTCTCAGTCTGCAGAGCGCTAGGATTACAGATGTATGTCACCACACCTGGCTCTTATTACCATTATTTTTAATGAATTAATATGCAATTGTTTTAAAATTCTAATACCTATTATACCAAATATCACTAGACATAACCACCCCAACTAAATCTTCTTGGAGTTTTTAATAATTTTGTAAGAGTTCCAAGTGATTCTCACCTCAAAAAGTTTTTACAAATAAGTCTAGAAGGGCTGGAGAGATGGCTCAATAGTAGTTAAGAACAAGTACTGCTCTTGCAGGAGACCTGAGTTCAGTACCCAGTACCCATGTCAGGCAGCTCACAGACTTGTAACTACAGCTCCAGGGGATCAGATGCCCTCTTCTTGCCTCCACAGGCACTCTCACACACACATAATTTAAAAATAAAATATTTTTTGAAGTCTAGGGTTTAGAGAGATGGCTCAGCAGTTAAGAACACCAGGTAGAGATGGCTCAGCAGTTCAGAACACCAGGTAGAGATGGCTCAGCAGTTCAGAACACCAGGTTTGGTTCCCACATGACACCTAACAAACCATCCATAACTCCAGTATCAGGGGATCTGACACCCTCTTCTCACCTACTCAGGCATTGCATGCATGTAGTGCACTTACATATACGTAAGTAAAACATTTATATGCATAAAATAAATAATTTTTTAAAATTTAAAGTCTAGGTAGGTCACTGAGTCTCAAATGAGATGAAGTAGATGCTAAACTTCACAAGAACAAGCTATAGGAAAACAGGAATTGTTGATGAATTGCCCAAGAATATCTGTGACTCTTGTGTTATCAGAGCCACAGCCATAGACCTGCCTCTAGGTCTGAAAGCTATATAACTGCAAATTAAAAGAAAGCGACATACTATATAAAGAACTGAAGAATGGATTTATTTATAGTTGTGGGAAAAATTGGAGAGACAGAAGTTCTTCTGTCCTGAAGACGTTTTCGGGGAAGTGAAACAATTTACAGAAAAGAAGAAACACAAACCAGAAAGGTGTGCACATCAGCAGTCCTTATCCCAGCTCCCAGCATGGAATTTCCTAGTGAAATTCAGTCCGCAGGCTTCAGTATAGTTTAAAATTTCCGGAATTATCACTATGTAGACCAGGCTGGCCTTAACTCACAGAAATCTGCCTGCCTTTGCTGCCCCATTTTTGGGATTAAAGGCATGTGCCAGCCACCACCATCTTGGCCAATTGTTATTTCTTTTGTTACTAAATCAGGACCATTCATTTTGCCCGATGAAGGGACGAGTTCCACAGTGGGAGCATTTATCCAGAAGGTAAAATGAGGAAACGGGAGACTCAAGACAAAGAACATCCCTGAGGATGGGGTTCAGGGTATTTCTGGGATAAAGAAACAGGCTGGTGTGAGACTTGAAGAAGAGGTGGGTGAATGTAGGGGAAGCTGACTTACAGTTTGCGCATGGGAATCAAACTTCATGGCTTGTTCTAAGGCACGTGTTCAGATCATTAGCATGATCCCAGGGTGGAGGTTTTGGTCATCTGAGGTCAGAGGTCACCCATCAGCTCCTTGCACAGAACCAGTTAAAAGGTCGGTTCCTTCTTTAAGTAACCTCCATTCTCCTGAAAACAACAAAGGCACGGTTCACATCCCGTGGAGGCCCTTCTGTCCATGCTGCTGCCTCTGCATGGCTGAGGGAGTGGACTGCTTGGCTGGGGGATCTCTGCAGGAGTGCTGAAAGCCAAGTCACTAGACATAAGGGAGACTCCACCTTTATTTTCATTAGCCCTTTGGTGGTTTTACGTATCATCTGTACTTTTAGATGAGAACTGGGTTTTTTGATTTTGGGGGTTTTGGTGGTGAGATTTTTTTTTTTTTCAAGACAGGTCTCTCTGTAGGCCCAGCTGGCCTTGAACTCACTATGTAGACCAGGCTGGTCTTGAACTCCCAGAAAACTCACCTCCCTTTGCCTCGCAGGTGCTGGGATTAAAAGCATGCACTACCATGCCCAGCTGAGAACTAGTACTTTTATGGGCAGAAAAAAAAAAATCATTAAGACAGATTTCACTTCCAAATATGTAAGGATGCTGTGGACAGGTAGAGAAGCAAATGGTTTGGAGAAACCAAGTTTGGGAGGGAGGTAAGGTTTAGTATGGGAAAAGGAGAATTCTTTCAAATTGTAGACATTCAAGCCTACGCATATATCTTTATGCTGAGTGAGGAATGAGGGGGGAGGACAGGAAGAAAGTATAAGAGACGTTAAAACAGTGGACACAGGCAGCAGAGGGGGCTCCGTGGTTAAGAGCACTGTTCTTCCGTGGTATCTGAATCTGGCAGCTCACAATCACCTGTAGTCCAATCCCAGGGGAATTCCACTGGCCTCTGAGGGCACCTGATTCATTAAAATCAAAATCTTTCTTTTAAGATTTATTTTAGAAATGCCAGAATGGAGCAGCACCAATATGTGCGAGCCCACTGATTCCCTGCACTCATCAATGCAGGAAGACCCTCCAGTGCCACCCAAGCCCCTGTGCTCCTGGGGCCCTCCAGTGCCCTCAGGTCTCCAAATGCCTTCAGCCAGACCAGGGCTCCTAGGTTCCCAAATGTGCCAAAGTCTTCTAGTGCCCCAGGTTTCTAAATGCCTCAGGTACCCCAGTGTAACCAAGACTCCACATGAACCCAGCCTCCCCAACGCAACCAGATCCACAAATAAGGGGGAGCAACGCACATGCCCACAGATTGCCCAGTAAACTGAGGTTTTCCGCTTTCCCCAGGCCTCCTGGGTCCACCGGTACCTCCTGGCTCCAAGTGACCCCCACTTTCTGTGGAAGCAGCAGCAGGAGCACGGTAGACCCCAACGCGCTGGATAGCTTCAGTTATCAACTTGACACACCTGAAGAGGGAACCTCAACTGAGGAACTGTTTCCATTGGTCTGGCTGTGTCTGTAGGACATTTTCCTGAGTGATGTGGGAAGGCCCAGCCCACTGTGGGCAATGCCACATCTGGGCGGGTGGTCCAGTGTTCTATAAGAAAGAAGTCTAAGCACAGGCAGGAGGAGCAAGCCAGTAAGCAGCTTTCCTCTGTGGTCTGCGCTTCGGCTCCTGCTTCCAGGGTCCTGCCCTGAGTTCCTGCCTTGGCTTCCCGAAATGATGGACTGTGAACTGCAAGCCAAATAAACACCTTCCTCACCAAGTTGGTTTTGGACAATGTTTTTATCACAGCAATAGGTGGTAACTAGAACAACCAAGAGCAGCAGCCAGTGCTGGAGGAACATTTTAAAGACTGCAAGCACCCGACCTCTGAGAACTCTATGGACATGGCAGAAAAGATCGGCATGAACAAGCACCACCAGATTATGGTCTGGTTCAAGACACACAGGGTTAATACTCCTGAGCACATCCTGAGGAGCCTTCATCACCACTGCATGGGATGCAGAAACATCCTGGAGCCTAGGGTCGGTCTGCCTGCTTCAGAGGCCAAGTCGGTGTCCCTGCCCCTGCAGGTGCAGATTCTGTGTGCCCGAGTACATCTGGTTGCAGCTCCATTCCTCATCTGGGGCCGGGACTAGGATTCTTCAGCCTCCATGCCTCTTTGGAGATTCCTGAGTATAGTGCCCAGGGGGCCAAGCCCCATCTGCAGCCCTTTCCTCGCCCATTTTCTATAGCAAGAGCTGCAGAGCCAGATCAGTTCACAACAGACCCAGCCTTAGCAGAAGATCCAGTTCCCAGTGCAGCTCCTGATGTGGCCCCCAAAGAAGCTCCAGCTGAGACTGCAGCCCCAGAAGAATCTGAGGACCAGCTTTGCGTTGAAGTTCTCCACGACTTGGACACACTTCTAGACCATGTTGTACCCTGACTTCACCCAGACCTTCCCACCGCAAGAGCACTCTCGACCCTCGACTTCTTCATGGAGCCCCTGGTCCTTGGTCAGACAGTGCAGCAGGAAGAGGTGACGATGCAGAGCGGACTCGGGACAGTGCTGGATCCCTGGGCGGGTGTCCTATGAATTCTCCGCTGGCAGTGAGGCCAGGCGTTCAGCCCCACCCCTCCGCCAGGTTTGAACTGATTGAGTGATGGGGAGAATGCTCTCTAATTGGAGAAACCAGTTTATGCCAGGTTACTTACAAAGGATTCATCCCCAGGTGCACACACCCAAGCTGGAGACCAGAGGCGCCCGGCCCACGTCTCCTACCCTGCTTTTTCTACTTTCCTGGTGGACCCTCCCCCCTAAGTCACTGGTTGGTTGGAAAGTAGTTGACTCTATGGGTTTCATCCTTGTCAATTACATTCTTGGGCCCATGTTCCTCAAGGCAGAGAGAGAAACTATGTAAATCTACCCCGACACTTGGGGAGGGGTGTCCACTGCATCCTGCAGCTCCCAAGCCAGGTCCTGGTGTTGACTTGTACTTTCTGAATTCCACAGCCTCCCACCCTGCTGCCTGTGAACACAGGTCCTTACTGGGTCAGAACTAAGGACAGTCCCTACCTGGCCATGAATGCCCCCAGTGGCCACTTGGGGGCCCTGGGAGCAACCCATGAATCTCTAGAACTGCCAATGGAGTAGCGGTCACAAGGTCTCTTTTGCAGATGATACTGCCCAGCTCTCCACCAGCTCCTGCCTGGGTGTCCTCAGGTGGACAGTGTTGCTGCCACTCAGACTTGGGGGTTTAATAGTTTGTTCACTTAAGTTGTACCAACTTAAGTGTGTCCTAGCTGTGTGTGTATTTTAATTTATGTATGAAAGGCTGGCCTGACACTCCTGTCTCCACATTCCAGCGTACTGGGCATCTGGATGTGCCACCATACTCAGTGAGTTTTCCTTTTCTGAGATGGGGCCTGACTTTAGCCCAGGCTGACTTGGAATTTTCTTGAACCACCTCCTTTAGTGTCCTGAAGCTGTCATTATAGCTGGTGACTGAGAAATTGGACCTTTGGACATTGAAATTTGAAATTCCACTGTTTTGTCTTATTTCATACGTATGTATGTATTTGTGACACATGCCTGTGTATTTTGCTTTTCTGAGTCAGTGTCTCAGGATGTAGAGCAGGCAGGTTGGCCTTCAAGGTCTGGCCTTCCTTTTCTTTGTGCCACCTGACTGCTGAGGTTACAGGTGTGTGCTATAACAAGCCAGACTCCACTATGAACTTCTTTTGGTAATTAATTCATTATAATGCTCTCTATTGTGTGAGTTATCCTTTTTCCTTAAATGAATAAAGTGTTCTGAGTTTTAAAAAATCTATTTAATTTTGTTGTGTGAGTCTATGCGCTTGGGTGTATGTAGTGCAACGCATGCATGCAGGTGAGGAGGCCCCGAGCTATCAGATCCCCTGGAACTAGACTCACAGTCAGTTGTGAGTACCCTAGTCGGTTCTGGTAACCTAACTCAGGTCATCTGCAAGAGCAGCAAGTGCACTTAACAGCTGAGCCATTTCTCCAGTCTCATAAAAATAAATCTTTTTAAGAATAATGAAACCAGGTTCCCAAGACAGAGGAAACTGACCCAAAAGAAACAGTGAAGGCAATAGCTTTGAAGAAGAAAGGAAGCCCTTTCCTGATCTGGCACCGAGGAAAGATCAGGCCAGCCTGGCAGAACAGAGGTGTAGGGAGATGTGCAGAGGAGGGTTTGGGAAGGACACCCATGCCAGAAACCTGAATGTTAAGAGGCACATAAAACTGAGCCCTGAACACCATCCTGGGACACATGGCTGAGGAGAGAGGGGCAAATCAAAATCAGGAACAGGCAGGTATCATCCAAAGTAAGCTACTTACAGCTGATAATTTTTTATTAATATATATTATCGCTGGGTCCCTTCCCAGAAAAAAAAAGTGCTTTTCATATTTAAAGATGACATGGCCACAATTTGGCAGGAAATGAGAGGGATGAGCCATGGGATAGCTATCGCCAATCATTCCTTGTGCCAGAGACTGGAGCTCCAGAAGGACACAGCTGAAGGGGAGTGGCAGGTGGACTGATTAGAGGGCCACCTCCACCTGGAGCCACTGAGATGCATTTAGGAGTTTCTGCTGACGCAGAGTCTTGCTTTAGCTAGTTCCGGTGTGGGAGGAGAAGTGAAATAGTTGGGAGGCAATACAAGTGACCTTGCAGCCATCTACCTAGGGAGACAGGATTTGTTCGCTGCAAAGTAATTAGAGAAGACTCCAGGCTTCATTGCTCGGTACAGGTTGTGTAGGCAGCAGGATGTACTGAGTTAATTATAAAGAAGGCTCTTCCAGAATGGTTTTCTAAGAGACTGAGAGAAAATTTGGACTGGAGATTCTTTTTATTGAGGCTTGCTTAACATTGATCAGGCAGCACAGCCACCCTGAGGCACCACACTTTGAAAACACACTTTTCTTCTGTTTACTTCCTTTATCTTCCTTGCACTGTTTCTCCACTTCCTGCCGTCTTCCCAATCTCCCTCGAGTCTCCATCTTTTAAAAATTCATTTTTCCTTTTCTAATCGTACCATTTCATTCTTTCTTCTTAGCTATGAAATAAAAATGTCATTTGCAACAGGAACCTACCATGAAATGAAAAGAAGATGTTACCCCCTCAAGAGACAACTTCAGTAATCTCTAATGCTTTCAACCCATCTATTTATGCAGACACAATTTGCATAGATGTTATCATCAGGTCAGTATCAAAGCAACTTTGGCTTTGGATGAAGGCAGAAATTAGAGACCTCTGTCTCTGTGTGTGTATGTGTGTGTGTGTGTTCACTCTGGTCTTAAGGTCCACTGCTCATTTAACCCAGCCAGAACTGTAATAAATAGCTTGATTCTGCTATTGCAATAGGATGCTTGTGAACTCTATGAATGAAAATATATAAGAAAAACTCATCTGTTTTCCAACAGCCAGTGCCATAGATGAGGAATGCTCTCAGGGGTCCCTTTGCCTCCTGGCACAGAACCAACCTGCCAAATTCAGAGTACCCTATACCTGGCTAAAGATTCTCACACATTCATTCCTCACATCCAGTAACATGCTCAGAAATGTCTGTTTATTTCAGATTTGGGGCAGGTCCACAGGGTGTTCTTTGATATAAATGCCAGCTGAGGAATGTGTGATCAGCTACCTGCAGAATCACTTTGCTCAACTTTGACACTGTTTAGGGAAAAGTGCATCTGCTTAGTCAACCAGCCCTTACATTTAATGAAAGCCAGGTTAAAGGACAACCAACAGAACTAAACAGGAGGCTTTCACAGCATGTGGAATGAAGAGTCAGTGTGGGAAGGGTGGCACGGGTTCTACTTAGAGCTTCAAGGGTTTCTTAGTTGCTCTTCAGAATAAATCTGTAAGCAGGTAATTGCCCATTTTACAGAGGTGAAGACGGACTAGGTGGTATGTCAAAATCACTCAGAACTAATGGAATTATCAGGTTCCAGTACAAGTAGTCTGTCTGCCTCCTAACTAGACTATAAAGTTTCTACTCTGGATCTTCCTACCCCACTGCTTCTCAGCCTATGGTCAAAGCTGGGTCCTCCTTGAGATCCTCTTGCCCATAGAGAGGCACTCTAGGCTCCTCCTCTCCCCCTAGAGCATCCCAAACTAACTCCTGTAGAATACCGTCATTCTTTCCTAAGCTCCAAGCTCCTCAAGAGCAGGTCACTTTGACCTGCACAGTCCCAACCTGTAGCTCAGGATCCTTTCTCAGTAGATGCCCAGAGGCTGAGCAATGGTCTATAAGTGCAGGGTCACCGTGAAGTGTCTTAGAGAGCCGATGTTTAGGACCAGTTTGGATATTCACAGTCTACAATCTGAAGCTATTTTACCTTTAGACATTCCAGCTCCATTTTGTTTTTGTCAGTTCAGCACTGTAGACTGAGGGGTTTATAAACAACAGAACTGTACTGCTCATGACACTGAACTGGATGCTGAGATCAGGCAGCAAACGAGCTCAGGTTCTGGAGATGACTCTCCAGGTTATAGGCTGCCATCTTCTCAATGGATCCCCACTGGTAGGAAGAGTCTGGCTAAAGAGCTATCTGGGGTCCTTTTCATATGGACACTAATCTAGATCACCTCTCCAGTGCCTCACCTCCCAGTATCATCATCCTGAAGGTTAGGATATTTGTTTCTTTGTTTCTAAGACAGAGTCTTATGTAGCCCAGGGTATGTCATCAAAAATGACCTTGAACAGCTGATCTTCCTACCATCACCTTCCTAGTGCTGAGATTTCAGACGTACATCACCATGCCTGATTTAGGTAGTGCTCGGGATTGAACACAGGACTCATGCTTGGTAGGCAAATGCCCTATCAACGGAACTACATCCCCAGCCTGAAGAATTTCAACATGAATGTGGGATAACACAAACATCCAGTCAATGCACCCCTCTTTGTTAGATCTAATTGGGTTTTGTCTAAATGCAGTCTCTGTCATAACCACCATCCCAATTTCATCCATCATATTAGGTTTATTTTTTTTATTTGGTTTAATTCCTTTCCTTTGGAGACAGTGTTCTCTTTTCCTTGTTTTTCATATTTGTTTGTTAGAGACCAAAAATTCTAAGAAATGATTGTGTCATAAATTTGGCCGAGGTCCTTGAATCGAATATATGTCTAACAAATATGCAAATTGAATTCTAGCTTATCTTTTGACCTAATATCATATACAATTCATCTCTCTATGTGTTTATAGATATGTGTTTAGTCTATAGATCTGAGCATTCATTCATTCATTCCATACAAAAGCCATATATTATAGACTGGGAACATGGAAATTAAACAGATGTGAAATTAACCTTAAGAGAGTATGCCTAGGACTGAAGGCTTTAGCTGAGTAGCTCACTAACCTAGCATCCTCGAGGACCTGGGTCCAATCCTCAATAGCACACACACACAGACACACACACACACACAAGCATATGTCTATAAGAAAAAGTATATATTCCACCAAAAAGAAATAATGTTCTATGATCATTTCCAACTGTTATGGAAGACTTCCCAGAGAAAAGGACTTTGTACAAGACCATAAGGATTAGCAATAGATAGAAATTTGGCAACGAAAGAAACAGAAGGGCATTCCAGATGGAGCAAAGAATTTGAACAAAAGCAGAAAAGTAGGAGAGCCTGGGGCATGTACTTGGAACAGAGTAAAGTTCATTTTGCTGGGGCATAGAGTAAGGAAAGAAGGAGGCAGAATGGGAATGGAAATGTCTACACATCCTTGGAAGACGGAGCAATCCAGAAGCAGTCCAGAATGGAGCTCTCAAGCCAGAAGAAGAATTCCCCGATTTTATATAGCTCATCAATATTGCCTGAACCAACCAATGACAATTTCTGGGTCTGTGACCCCAAGGCATACATGAACTTCTGGTCACCTCCTGACAGATACTGTCCTTCTAGCAAAGATTTCACTCCAGGAAATGTCATTGATACCACAATCATATTTATAAATGCCTTTCTGCATTTCTGTGACCTGATGAATGTGAAGATTCTGCCAACGCTGTATTAAGGGCTCCCCTAGCATCGTGAGAGATTATTCTCCATATTCTCCTTCCCACCACTAAGTCCCTCCCAACACTCACGCCCACTACAGAGTAGGAATGAAACTCAGGGAAGTCAGCATCATACCATGATTCAAGGTCTCTAGGAACTTGATCTCCTATGTGGCAACTGGAGACAATATTCCAGATATGGAAAAAGGAAGGAAGTGTGTCACCACTGAAATCATCATTCTTGTACCAGGCACCATGCTGGTAGTAAACTTAAATATCCAGTGTGAATTTGAATGAGTGTTATTGCCTCTCTGAGCCTCAGTGTTTTCTTCTGTAATATGGTGATGGTGATGGTGGGTATGTCTGTTGGGGTGAGAAGGGTTGCCATCCTCAACTTTCCAGAATGCTGTGAGGCTGTATAAGACTTAAGTTTAAGTGCATAGTTTATAACATTCTCAACAAATGGTGACAACTTATGGAATTTTCAGTGTATTAGCCTTAGAATATATTTTATTATAGGTATATACTAGCACACACACACACACATATATATATATATATGTATATATATATATATATATATATGCACACCTATAGATAAATAGTACTTTGTTTTTGTTTTGTTTTTTTACAATCTCCTTCTGAGGTAGGGAGAGCAATGCTTAAAGAGACCAATGCCATGGGATAGATGAGGCACTTGCCCAAGGCCACACAGGAAACTGATGATGGCTTGGATGAGAACCCATCTCTTCTCCTTGCCCCTGGCTCCTTTCAGCATAGCATAATACTCAAGCTCTCTCTAACACCGTCTGTGTAGAATTATAAATGAAAATCAGGAAACGAGTCAATAAGATTCCAGGACAGAAGACAGGGAAGGAAGCAGTTAGCTCTCCTATGGGACTGTTTCGCTACTAAGCCTGTCTAGGGCTCCTGCACTTCTCCAGATGAGCTGCTTCTTCAGCTACCAGGAGTATTTCTCTCCTTTCTTCTGGACTTTCTTTGAATACCTGATATGTTCCTTCAAAGACGGGCGCTCCCACTTGAGTACACTCTTCCAAGTAAAATAACTGCAAGTCAGCCTCTGAGGGTTCCTCAAGACCAAGATACATGTCCTTTAATTATTTGTTGCCCCAGCACACAGCAGTTCACGCTGTAGTCTCAGAGCACCTGATGGGCTGCTGGGAGTCAGGTTTAAGGATCAAGGTCCACCTGTCCAGTCACACTAGGAATCACTGGGGGCAGAGGATGGATGATGGGAGGTGGGGGGCAGGAGCAGCTGGTGGACTAGGAGTAAATGGGTCACACCATTTAAGGTTCAGGGGAACCATCAGGAATGTGTAGGGAGCCAAGCTGAAAGTGTGTCCACAGGGTCCTTGTCCTCAAGCCAGCGTCTCTGATGAGCTGATGGCTGTTCCAGCTGGCTTCCTTCCTTCTTTCTCCACATGCTAAGATTTGGGTCAAGAAGACTGGAAACAGAAAGAATAACTTGTACATTTCAGAGCACAGAGGTAAGTAAATCCAGGGGCAGGGCAAGATGAAAAGGAAAAAAGCAAGCCAGAAATCTTTGGTTAAATGATTGGAGGGGATTATGTGGCTTCTACAGGTAAGAGTGGCCCACCCACGCAAGCATGAGTCAAGTGGTGAACACAGGGACCCATCTAGGGGTGATCTTTCTGACAGCACTGTGCATCAAGAAACCATGAAGAAGAGAGTTGGCATTCTAGGTCCAGATTCTAGCAAGATTCCAATAAGATTCCAGCTGAAGAAAATCAGGTCACAGACTTCAGGGAGTTGTACCCGAACTTTTGAACTTAGACTTTTTTTTTCCCTAGCTAGACTTTTAATAAAGAGTAGAAGTAAGAGAAAGAGACAGGGATGGCTCTGAACCTTCCCATCTAACTTTACTACCGATATTGCTAATTGAGGCCCACTTCTTAAACAATGTCAAGAAAAGGACAGGACATCCAATTCTTGTATACTCTTGGGTTAATACTCAGCAAGGAAATAGGCAAAATGAAGGCTCTAGAGCCCTACCAAGTAAGCCCGCCTACCCTTCTGGGTGAGAACAAGTCATAGATTCAAATTAAAGTGTTATGTTGTTGGCAAAAGAAGCGTGAAGACCTGCCGTGCCCTCTTCCAGGATCCCAGTGAGCTCATGTATTTTTATTTTGAAGTGTTAAATATTGCCAGAGAGAAGCCATTCTGTGGACATTTAGGTCAAATGATAGTATTTCTTTTAACTCGCTAAAATTCTAACTTGACAGGGGAGGTTGCTTAGTTGGCAGAGTGCTTGACTTAGCATGTTCAAAACTATGGGTTTGATCTCCACCCAGGCATGGTGGTACACTCCTACAATTCCAGCATTCCAGAAGTGGAGGCAGGAGGTCTTCCTCAGCTACATCACAAATTTGAGGTGAGCCTAATCTATAGGAGACTCTGACTCAAAAATTAATGAATGAATGTTTCTAGCCCAAATCTGATGGTGCTAAATTGAGGTACTAAAATTGGTATAAATCTTTTCTAGAACCTTAGCAGAGTAATTGATAATATTGAGAGAGGGAGGGAGAAAAAGAGAGAGAGAGAGAGAGAAGAGGAAAAGGTCTGGTCTCAGACTGTATTATCCTTTTCTGTCCCTAGTAAGAGAACCCTCACTAGCCAGGCTTGGAGGCCTGGAATACCCGCCGCTAGGGAGGCTGAGGAAGAAGGATCACAAGTTCATACAGTCACTGGGGCTGTAGCTCAGGGACAGGCAGAACACTTGCCTAGCGTTCATGAGGTCCTAGGTTTGATCTCCAGCACCACAGAAAGAGATCCTTGCCATGACACTTCCAAGGACATTCAGCCATGCTGCTTGGGGGCTCTTCCCTTGCAACTCTCCAATCTCACATTCAGGCTGCAAGCCTTATTAGTCAAGGATGACAACTTCCTTGCTTGGTCACTCCCTAGAGAATTTCGTTCAGGTTTTTAAGGCAAAAAGAAATTAATCCCTTCGGCTTCCTTACAGAAAGGATCTTAACAGCTCATTTGAAAACCCCAAGCCTGGCATTAAAAGTCAACTTTTAAATAAATCCCCAAGAATGAGCCGACTTCCCCCAGTTAGCAATGATCTACTCCACCGGAGAAAAATCAACAAAATCAGCTCCTTCTGTTTGTACCTAAGCATCAACTATCAGGAAACCCGAAGGTCTGCACTAATTAGAGTTCTCAGCTCTGTGCCCACATTGCTTGAGAGAGCAACTCAAGGTAAGTTTATTGGGTTCCCTTTTTCAGAGGTGTCATCTAGGGAGATAGGGAGGGTCTGGAGAAGCAGAACAATTCCCATCATGGCTGACAGGAAGCAGAGAAAGGAGAACACGGGAAGGGACCAGGGCAATATCCAGACTCAAGTATATCCCCAGTGACCTACTTCCTCCATTGATGCCAATAGAGCCGCATCATGAACTATTAAAGGATCAATCAGTTCATTAGATCAGAGGCCTCATGATCCCATCAGCTCTAGAAATACTCTAGTTTTACTGATTTTTTTTTTTACTCATTCCTTTAGGGGTCTCACAATATGATCAAGTTAACAAATAAGATCATAAGCCACAACCCTCAAAAAGACACAAGAGGATGACTCAGCGGAAAGTTATCTCAGGTGCTCGGGTGGGATGTTAGTAACATGATAAGAACACTCGGCCTCCTCTTGCCTGGTTATTGTAAGGTCAGGATTCAAGAGACTCTGCTGGCAGCTAACGGGAATCAGCTTTATTGAGAGAAGACCAGATGGACTAGCTCCTCCACACCCACGAGTGGAGAAATGCTAGCCCTCTCACCCCCACCTTGGGGCTGGGGCTCCAGGGAACCAGGCTGGCGGGCCAGGCTCCAGATCGGGATGGAGGAGCTCCCTCCGGGAGTTCGAGAGACAAACTCCCTGCCGGAGCGAACTCAGCCCAAGTCTGAGTCGCAATCCACCCCCCCATCGCCCCCCGCCCACTCCCACCCCTGTCCAAATCTAAGTCCTCAAAGCCTTAAAAACTCTCAGCCCCCTCCTGGCTTCTAGGGGAGGGGGGTTGCCATGACATCTGATTGATGTTTAAGGTAAGCTTCTGGCCAGGAAGTAGCCCTTTTTTACAGCTGTTTGTGAATTCCTTGAGTCCAGAACCTTATCTGCCAAGGAAGCCCAGTGTCCTTTGTGAATTTGGAAAAATCGGTCTTTACTCTGGCTCCAGGCTTCCTTCCATCTTCCTGAGCTTGAAACTGTTGAGGGTTTCATTCACACCTTACAGTTATTAATGGAACTCAATAAACTCCACAGGTACAAATAAAATACAGAAGACATAATTAAATAACCATTTTATAATGTTAAAATACCTTGGAGTAACTTATGAATTAAGTGAATAACATTGTAAAATGCTGAAATTAGACTGAATGAGAGCTTGACCGAATGGAATGACTTACCATGAAGACACTGAATTATGAAGACACTAACTTGACTCCATAGTCCTTAACATCAGTGTCAGAATGCATGAAAACCAGTGGGAGGGTCATGAGAGAGTGCCAGTGAGGAAATGGATATAAAGATGATTAAGATGTTCTCCAAGAAACAGATACAAATTCAATTAAAAAAATTTTTTAAAGAGAAGTCAGTTTTCCCCAGAATAGCTATACACTTAAGGCATACCCAATGAAATAGCAGCTTTGACATTTTTTTGTTCATCAAGTTGATTTTAGAGTTGACATGAAAAATAAACATGTAGGATTATCCTAGAAGCGTTTCAAAGAATAGAATAAGGACCATGAGATGCCTCAGCAAATAAGACACTTGGCTCAGCAGCTAAGAGCACTGGCTGCTCTTGCAGAGGACCTGGGTTTGATTCCCAGCAACCACATGGTAGCTAACAACCATTTGAAACTCCAGTTCCAGGGGAATCTGATGCCCTCTTCTGACCTCTGTGGGTATTGCATGACTTGGGTGCACTTACATAATGCAGATATATACATAAACATAAAAAATGATACACATAAAAATCATACACATAAAAAATGATATATATGCATAACTATTCATGCATCATTGCTGATTATATAAAAGGCTTAGAAACAACCTAAAAATATTAATAAGGTAATTATTAATTATAGTAAATGTATCCAATGGAATTTCACGTAACCATAAAAAAAACCAAGAGGCACTAAAATTGAATAGTCCTCAGGATACTTTGTTAAATGAAAATAAAAATAATAAAAAACCCTAACTGCAGACAGTGTGTAGAATATTTTACCATTGGGAAAAACAAACCTATTTAAAGTATGTACCTTCAAGCTGGGCTTGGTGGCACACACCTTTAATTCCAGAACTTGGGAGACAGAGGCTGGTAGATCTTAGTGAGACTGAGGCTTCCTGGTCTACTTAGTGATTTCCAGACCAGCTGGGGCTACAGGGAGACCCTGCCTCAAAAAAAAAAAAAAAAAGACAAAAAAGTATGTGCCTTCAAATATGTTTTTATATAACATATAATAGTGATATATAGGACAGTAAAAATTACACAAGGTATATTTGGGGAGAAAAGTTGTATGTTTGACAGATAAAATCTTTACTAAACATCCTTGAATATTTTAAACTTTGAACTATGTGGTTGCAATATCTATTGTTAAAATCCAGTAAATATAATTTTAGAAGAATTTATGGACTATAAAGAGTCGAAAGATGTGTTAGTTTTGTTATCACTCTGAGAAAATAACTGGTGGAAACATCGTCTTGGAAAAATTACTTTGACTCCCTGTTTCAGAGGCCGGAGCCCATCATGGTTGGGGAGGCTGCAGCACAGACAAGCGATTCTCATTGCAGAGGCCAGGACGCAGAGAGGAGGCCAGTGCAAGGTAGTCCCAAGCACACTCCCCCAAGTGTCAAACTTCCTCTGAAAGACCAGCCCCCTCATTCCCAGGCTTCCCCTGGAAATTCCATCACAAGAGGATTGCTTCAAGAGATTAATCCACTTCATTATGTCATCCTCTCTCAAGATCTCAACCTCTCTGGAAATTCCCTCACAGATACCCGACAGGTGCACTTTACTATCTCTTAGGCATTTCTGAATCTAATTAAGTTGACAATTAAAATTAAGCATGACACAAAAAGAGCAAAAATTAAGAATTGCAACCAAATGCATAAACAGACCTTTGTGTGTGCTGGCAGGCAGCATCCTAGAACAGTGTGACTCTGGTGGACTGACGTGATGGAAAACTCGGAATGCAGAGTCATCAAAGCATAATTTCGCCCCCCAAACACTGAAAATATATGGTCCTCTTAAAAACAGAGTGATCATTTATCAAAGATTTAATTTAATGTGCTAGTCCACGGGGGAATCAGTAAGTTAAGGAAAATTGAAGTGTAATTTCTATAGCACTAGGGAAAGGGACATCACAATAAATTGTTTAGGTACAAATTTAGTTAATGTTTCACAGAGCAATAAAAGCATAGCCTCTCTCTCTCTCTCTCGCCCGAGGGGGGAGTCATTGGACAACTTCAAATATCTTTTTTTTTAAAACAGCGTGCCTCACTGACTTGGAGCCTGCCAAGTAAGCAGGGTGGGCTGGCCAGCAAGTCCCGAGGATCTTCTGGTCTGCTGCTCCGGTGCTGGGAGTACTAGACCTCACCATACTTAACTTCTTCTGGGTGAGGGTGGGCATGTGTGTGGAGGTCAGAGGACAACCTGAGTCGCTTCTCTCCTTCTACCTTGTGGGTCCCTGGGATGGAATTCATGTGACCAGGTTTGGTGACAAATGCCTTTACCTGCTGAATCATCTCTCCCGCCCTTAGAAAAATTTTAAAATAAGACCAGGATCATACTGAAAGGACCTGCAGTCCTCTTCCTGTTTTATTTCCAAGTTTCAGAAAACTATTTTGCAGGCAGAAGAACCACTTCCTGTTTGTGTGGTTTTTGAGTCAAGTCACTTAGCCTCTGTAAAGTTTCATCACCTAGCTGGTAGATGAGAATTATAAATAACCCTTGCTCTGTTCAATTCATGGGGTTGCAATGATACTAAATAAGACATGTGTCTGACAGTTTTATCTGTTAAGGCCTGTACAAGACTGTGAAAATATTTAGTATTGAAATATACTTGGGCATGGAAGTCTGGTACTTCCTCCAGATCTATTCTGTCTCTCTCTGTCTCTGTCTCTCTCTCTTCTTTTGCTCTCTCTGACTGGGGGGATGGTTTATGAGACAAGACTTTATGTAGCCCATGCTGGCTTTGAACTTGATACATAGCCAGAGATGACCTTGCGCTTCTGATCCATCTGTTTCTCTCCCAAGTCCTGGAATTACAGGCAAGCACTGCATCTTTAGCCAGATTCTCTTTTGAGAGTTGGTTTTCTTAACTAAGGGAGGTTTCCTGGGAGAAATGACTTTGAATTGTACTGTGGGAAAAAGAGATACAAAGTGATTGTCAGGAGGTAAGACATTGTCCCAGGCATAAGTGACAGTTTGGACAAAGGCTTGAAGAAAGGAAAAGGTGAGGTCATCCCAGGAGCCCAGAAAACTGCTGATCTCACAGGCTTCCAGGAGATGAGAGTGGACAAGTCAGGTGAGTTGAGGCTTCAAAATTGTAAGCACTCACCTGTCCCATGGAATGTCAAGGAAGCACCTGTCAAATCTCTCTCCAGCAGCTGGAATGGTTGAAGGAAGAAACTAGGCCACAACCTTTAGGACAGTTCTTTAAATTCCTGTGTTTAGCCAGGTGTGGTGGCGCATCTTTAATCCCAGCACTCCAAAGGCAGAAACAGGCCAATCTCTGTGAGATCAAGGCCATGGAACTCAAGCGAGTTCTATGCCAGCTGGGGCTATAGGGAGACCTTGTCTCAAAAACAAACAAACAAACAAACAAAAAATTCTTGTGTTTATTTTCATACATTCATTAAAAAATTGCATCTACTCTATTACATACAAAGTAATCATTTCTTCCTCAAAATAAAAATTATTTGATAAACTGAATTCCATCAAGACATGCCATATTTCCTCTCTGGTTCCCATAGCTCACAAGGCTTAAGTTGACCAGGCTAAAAAGCACTACAGTATTAGGACCTTACTACAGTATTGTTCCTGTCATTGTTTAAAAAAAAGTTTTGCTTATATTTTATTTACTTTTATTTTATGTATGAGTGTTTTGCCTACATGTAAGTAAGGGTGCGACGTGTGCACAGGCCATCATGTGCCGAGGCCAGAAGAAGGTGCTGGATTACCTGGAACTGGCGTTACAGATGGTTGCTAGCTGCATGTGGATTCTGGGAACTGAACCCAGGTCTTCTGCAACAGCAGCCAGTGCTCTTAACCACTGAGCTGTCTCTCCAGCCCCTGTTCCTCTCATCTTGATGATAAAGGCCCACACACAAAGATTGCACACTCCACAGAGGCCTTCTTGGCACTTCAGGAACAAGACTCTGAGGATGGGGACCAAAAGGCAACATCCCATCAAGACACTCCAAAATTCTCTGTGGCTTTTCCTTTGCACACCTCCCACCAGGGGTCTTCAGCCTGACCTCTGCTTGACTCTCACAGGGCTAACCCGCTTAGGGAGATTTAGGACCACTTGAGTTGTTCGAAAAATACATTCTTCTGCCCATCTTGTACTTCCACGCCATGACTGGGTACAGAGGTGGAGCTGAAGAAGGGACAACGCAGGGGAAGGTGGGTGTAGGCTCAGAACAGAGACATTTCTGGAAGGCAGTACTGGAGACCAAAGAACAGACTCCATGATCTGCCAGCTAGAGACCACCCATGCTCAGAGCCTGAGGTGCTGATGATAGCTTCCATCTATTGCATGGCGCTCAGTGAACCACCTGTTTCTGCCCTCCAGAGCTTTACACACTTCTGGAGCAGACTATGGGTTGGTTATGATTAGCACCTGGCTGCTGAGAGCAGCATATGCCCTAATAAGGCACAGCACAGGTCTTCCCTCCCCAGCTGATCCAAGAACCAGCTCTTTTGTACACCTTGGATTAGAATGGGCATATATGCCTCAAAAATTCAGTGACCAAACTCAGAGTGGTAGTAATACTCCAGGAATCCCAGCACTCAGGAAGTTGAGGCAGCCTGGCTCAAAACACCAAAAGGACAAAAAGAAAAAGAAACAGGGATAATTTGAAGAAGCACTTTGAAGAGCCCTTCCTCTACAAGGGAAGCGGGAGTCCGGGAAGCCAAAGCCGAGGAGGCTTCCGGATTCCTTCCCATCTTAGGAACTGGTTTTTATTGCCAGCTCAGCAGCTATTAGAATATGAAAAGATCAGAAGGCTTGGATGGTGTGGTCTTTCCTTTCTGCTTGAGAATGGTGGTGCCTGGGGAGGGGAAACCAGGCAGGTATGAAGCAGGCACAGACCAGCCTCATACAACCAGTCATTTAAAGGTGGTGATGGGAACCTGGGGGCTTCTTTCACAATTCTATGTTTTGTTTATGTTTGAAATTTTCCAGGATTTAAAACAAATTCCTGCCCATGCGGAGCCAATACTCTCCATAAAAAGAGGCAGGGATGGGGTGTAGCTCTATAGTAGTTTACAGATCATAGTCTTTACTCTTAGTTCCCCTGGAAGACTCTGTGGTCTAGCTCCCTCTTCCCCTCTTGCCTAGCTCTTGCTAATCTAGGCACCAGCTTTTTACATTGCTTTCTCTTCTTTGATTAAAAAAAAAAAAAGAAAGAAAACTAGGTTCTCCCCTTCAGGATGAGCCCCGTGGCGACAACAGGACCTATTCTGAGCAGGTGACAGTGCTGTGCCCTGCTGAGAACTTGAATAGAACAGAAAAGTTAAAAGGCAACAACACAGATGTCCAGGCCCTACCTCAGACAAAATGAACCTGGGGGCTTGCGGGGAGCAGGAAGGAGTGTGTCATTGCAGATTTCCCTTAGGGGCTCACATGCCAGCTGTGAAAATTCCTACCTAGGCTGATACTCAGCACCAAGTTGCCATGCTTCTACTTGACCTGGGACAGTGTTTGACTCTTGGTCCACCCTGGACTCTGTCCCACTCCCGCTGCCTCACTGAGACCTGTTGGTGTCTGGAGACCACATATTTTATTTAATATGGTCCATCCATCAGGGTGAGGAAGCTGTGGTGGCAGGAGCAGGAGGCACCTGGTTACACTTCATCTGCAGTCAGGAAGCAGGGAGAGACAAATGCTGCTGTTCAGGCATTTTTGGGGTCCAGGACCCCATCTCTGGAGTGGTGCCTCCATCTCTGGAGTGGTGTCTCCAACATTCAGGATGGATCTTCCCACCTCAGTTCACACAATCTAGACACTCCCTGCACAGAGGTTTGCCTCAGTGGTGATCCTAAATCCCACCAAACTAGCAATCAAGATTAACCATCACACCAGATTTCATGAGCCCAGGCTTGCTTGTGAGTTTTCTGTGTCTTGCCTAGTAGTCAGCTCTGGTTCTGCCTTGCTTTCCTAGATCTGATGTAAGAAACTAACCCTTTCAGGCTAGAATACCTGGGTGAACCTTGCTCAGCTCCCTGAAAGTTCCTAAAGTTCAACACGCACAGCTTCCTCTTCTGGCTTCTGCTTTGTCTAGCAGAGTCATCATGGAAGTCTTCATGGAGCAGGTGACTCAAAAGAGGGCCTTGAAGGATAGGGTGTAATATCAGTGTAAGATTAAGAGGTTGCTTTTGGTTAACTTGGCTTGAGATCGAAGCCCTGATGGACTTTTCTATCTGTCCTGTGCTCCAGGCTCCTCTGTAGGCAATCAACAAATCTCTTCACTTGCTATTCAAGGATTTACACACTCATCCTTTCCTGGGCTGCATCCTTCTTAACTCTCATCCGGAACAGTGAGGGTTTGAAAGCCATTCACCTCCTGTTCCTCCCCCTTCCCCTCCCCCCTCACTGCTTCCACCTTCAGGCAGTTTCAAGAAAAATCCCACTCTTCTGCATTCTGTGATGTGGTCCTAGCCCTCAGCTTTCACCACTTCCTTCTCCCACTGAGCTGAGCTCACGCACCATCTTCAGTAGTTTATCACAAACCCACCCATATGTGCTCACATTCACCCATATGTTTCTTATGATCCCCAAAATGTTACCAGTCATGGTGTCTTCAAAATCCCTTCCATTTCTGTCCTCTGAGCCACCGTCATTGCCATTTCCTGCCTGTGGACATCCTCTCGATAATCCTTGTAGTGAAAATGTACACATCCTTGAAGGTCCCTGTATTAGTTACTTTTCTCATGCTATGATAAAACACCATGATCAAGGCTACTCATAGAAGGAAGAGTTTATTTGGCTTACAGTTCCGGAGGGTGAGAGTCGTCATGGTGGGGAGGCACGGTAGCAGGAGGTGGCCTGAACAGGAAGCTGAGTGCTCACCTCTTCAAGCAAGCACTGGAAGCAGAGTGCAACACACTGCCAGTGGGCATGGATTGAACTCTCGAGGCCCGCCTCCAGTGATGTATTTCCTCCATCATGGCCACACTTCCTAAAGGTTCTGTGACCAAACAGCCC
Source organism: Eospalax fontanierii (assembly GCA_035773235.1). Taxonomy (NCBI): domain Eukaryota; kingdom Metazoa; phylum Chordata; class Mammalia; order Rodentia; family Spalacidae; genus Eospalax; species Eospalax fontanierii. The sequence continues at coordinate 26,514,209 of CM069539.1, read as the reverse complement.
TACGAATTGGGACCAAGTGTCCAAATACTTTGAATCTATGGGGACATTTCCTGTCATCCATGGGGATGAAGAACCCCAAGCAAGCACTAGAGGCCTGAGCGCACCCTGCAGCCAACATGGTCACAGTGCAACCTATAGTCCCAGACCATGAGCAGCAGGGAGGTTCATGACAAGAGACCCCACTAGGAGCACAGCAATGAGATGGAGACTCTGGAATCCCCACCCTCACTCCTTCATGCTCAAATCAGAAAAGCTACCTGGCTTCACCATCACTGTGGAGTCAGAGACTAGAGGAAATAATAAAACTGTCAAAGCTGCCTTCAGTGTGCACACCATTCAGACACCAGGAGGAAGCGCCTCTCTGTGACATATTCTCCTGGGGAAGTCTAGAAGATAATGGTGTCTCAGACATTTTAAAGTTATTAACATTGCAAGCCGAGAGAAATCTTGGCATGGTAGTGATCGCTACGTTAGTGACAGCTGTGCAGGAAAAAGTAAATGAAATAGCAAGCCAGATACAAACGAGAAGAGAGGGAGAAAAAGGGAAAAAAAGACAGCAGAAGGAGAGGAAAGAAAATTATTGCATTGCAGTCTTGGCACAACTGAGAATTTCCTAAATTGGATGGCCAAGTTTGATACAGAACTCATTGGATTAAAAAGGAATGAAGAGGAAGACACAGGAAAAGTAGATTAATTAAGGAGGAAACAGTTATTTCAAGCAGATCACACTCTTGACACATCCAGGATGCTAGAAACCTCTGGGGGTGGATGAAACTTTGATTCAGGAAATGGGTGGCTTAGAGTTAGAGGACCAGAGGCTGATCCATACCAGAACGCCCCCTGACCCACCAAGCGGCTCATCTGCACATAGGCTTGATTACCACAGCTTCTGTGGCTATCTCGAGGGGACTTTGATTTTATTTTTTTTCTAAGAAAAAAAAAGCATTCAAAAGAATATTCTTCCGATAATTTTCATCATTGAACTTAATAGACTATTCTTCAAGTTCAAATATAAGCCAGTTGTGGGGGTGTGTGCCTGTAATCTCAGCACTTAAGGCATGAAGGCAGAACAAAGAGTAATCCAAACCAGCCTCAGCTACATGGAAAGTTCAAAGCCAGCCTAGATTACATGAGACCCTGTCACAAAAACAACCCCCAAAGTAATAATTCAAATAGGACTGAAGAGATGGCTCAGTGGGTAAAACCCAGGCATGGTTGCACATTTGCAACAGCATTAAGGGATGGAGACAGGCAGATTCTGGAAATTCAGTGGCCCACCAGTTTAACTGAAACAGTGAACTTCAGGTTCAGAGAGAGAAGTGAGAGATGCTGTCTCACAAGAATAGGGAGAGGATGAGAGAGAGAGACATCCAACAACACAGGCCTGCACTATGCCACATACACACACACATACACACACGCACATACACAAACATACACGCACATACACAAACATACACACACATATAAACACATACACGCATACACACACATACAAACACACACACATACAAACACACAGATACACACACACACATACACACACACCCTCAAATGTAAAGTTAAAAAAAGAAGGCAGGACAGAAGAGATGGCTCAGCAATTAAGCAGACTGGCTATTCTTGCAGAGGACCCAGGTTCAAATCCCAGTCCCACATGGTGGCTAATACCATCCATAACTCCAATTCCAGAGGATCCTATGCTCTCTTCTGTCCTCTGTAGGCACTGCATGACGCAAATGCACTTATATTCAGGCAGTACACCTCTACACATAAACTAAAAATAAATAAATAAATACACAATATAGCTAGACTCATGGGTATGGCTCTGGCACCCTCTCAGTAGGAACACAGTAGTGGCAGAGGACCTGCTGGTAAATGCTTGTGCAAGGACAACTGAAACCTGGGGCATTACTGCTGTTATCGAGAGCAACAACCAGTGTTTGACGTTGTGCTCGCATTCTAGTAGAACTTAATTCCACAAGAACTCCTGGAAGCTGCTATTACCTCATTTTACAAGTGAAGAAGAGACTCTGGGACCAGACAGACAGTAACGTCCTCAGGTTCCTCCAAAAAGAGCAGAAGCCATCTGAGCTCACAGAGCTTCTCCATGATGCCATGCTGCACCAGTATCACACAGCCACGCACGCTCTCCTTCAGTAGAAGGAGAAGAAGGCATGAGGGCTGGCCTGGAGGAGACAAGGGGAGAGCTGAGGAGAGGGAGGGAAAGAGGAAGAAGAAAGAGAGACACAGACGGAACAATGGTGACAGAGACAGGGAGAAGAGGAAGGAAAGAGGATTAAGGGAAGAGAGGCTGGGATGCCTGAAAGGAAGAAGAAGGAAACAGACAGGGACAGAAAGAGAGGAAAGGCGAGAAAGGGAGAAAATATAAGGAAGTGGGTAGGAGAACACATCAATGAGCAGGGAGCAGGGATATTCTGAAGACGTTGGAAGCCCCTGAGGCTCCACACTGCATCGTGGTAAATACATCAAGGCAGAGTCTCCCTCCGGTGTGTGCTCTAAGGCAGGAGGAGGTCACGAGTATCAGGCTACTCTGGGCTAAATAATAAGACAAGATTCTGTCACAAGCAAGCAATAAAACATGTCCTTTACTGGGAAATAGTACAATTTCTTATCATTTTAAATTTGCAATTTGATCCAAGAATAATTTCTTGGCAATCATTTCATGTAATCGAGACTTCTTGCAAAAAGGGAAAACACATCTGTAAGTTATTCTCCAATGTGTAAAAAGTCTCACAATCACCAAGGTAGGAATTAATGACGAGGACATACCACATCTTTGTAGACAGGTTTGTCAATGAGTGAGGCACTCACTTCAGTTTCACAGAAACTTTTAAATTGTGAAACTGATTAACACTGTTTAGGTTTTCTATGTGAGGTCTCTCACTCAAGGGGATAAACAGCACTGGTTGCCAAGGTTTCACTAGGTCAGCAGAGCCCAGCTGACAACTGCATGAGGATGCTTAAGGTTACCATGGAAATGCCGTCTGCTACTCACGCCCCAAGCTATCTTCATACATCTGCACAATAGAAGTTAGCGTTGTGTCAACCATAGAGTTGATTCTATTTCCCAGGGGCCCCTTTGGAAACTCCCTCCCTGCTGGTGATCTGGCAGAGCCACTGGCAAACAGAGCAATAACCTAGGAGCTTAGTGACACTAGGCACAAGGAGGCCAGCAGCACGAGGAGTGAGTGTGGCTTCCCCAGCCTAGCCATCACTGGTCCAGCAGAAGAGGCATAGCGTGGTTACCAAGCATGTTGCTCACCCCGGACAACCTGAGCATACCCAAGACCAGACTGCAGTCAAAGGCTACCCTGAACAGTCTTCCTTTGCTTTTGGAGTTGCTATGACAACCAGGAATTTGCAAATCAAACCAGTCCTGAAAAAGAATTCTGTCCTTGGCCCCAAAAGTTTGTGGTTCCAACCTGTTTGCTGAGGGTTCCTGCTGTCCTTTTTGATACCTGCCAGATGGAAGGATGGCTAATTCTGGGATCTGGCAACCTCTCAGCGGAAAGGTTATTTTCAGGCTGGCTGAAACTGCTAAGATGGAGTGGAGGTGTGATAGAAGGGACTTCTTGGCAAGAGACATTGGAAAATATTACAACAAGTCCCAAAGAGAATCTTATCATCTCCTCAAAGAACCTTGTGTATTTGTCTAGCCTTCTCTGGTTTGCTAAGCATATTTACATGGATTGTCTAATTGGGATTTTGCATTTGCTGGTTGAAGTAGTCAAAATAGATATTAAAATGCTTGGCCAATTGATAAGGAAAATTAAGGTCACTAAGAACAAGATTGAATGCTATTAAAGCATCAGAATTAGGACTTGAACCTAGGCTTTCTGACTTGATATCTTGCTCTTTAATTCTACCATAGAGAAGGACTGGGGATGTAGCTCACTTGTACAGTGCTTGCCTACCCTGCATGAAGCCCTGGATTCAGACTCTAGCCCCATATAAGCTGGGCATGTTAGTACATACCTGTAATCCTAACTCTTAGGTGGGAGAGACAGGAGGATGGAGGATTAGAAAGAAGTTCAAGATCATCCTTGGCTATATAACAAGTTTGAGTCCTGCCTAGACTATGTGACACCTTGTCTCAGGAAAAAAAAAACAACAAAAAACTCTAACATGATGATCTCCAAAAACATAAAACAGAGGCTATAGAGATGGCTTAATGGTTAAGAGTACTTGGTGTTCTTCCAGAGGACCCAAGTTCAATTCTGAACAATCACATCAAGGGCCTCACATCTACCTGTAACTCCATATCCTGAAGAACCTGACACTTCTGGCCTCTGCAGGTACCTGTACACACACACACACACACACACACACACACACACACACACACACGATCACATCTTGTCTGGATGGTTTAGGAATAGGGTTTTAGATTTTAAAGAATGTACTGTAGATGGATTTGGGGGAATTGTTATTGTCACAGCAGCTTTGAGATAGGATCTGACGTAGGTCCAGCTGGCCTCAAAGTCACTTTGAAAGCTTTTTAAAAATATATTTATTTATTTATATTATTTTATGTGTACTAGTGCTTTGCTTGCATGGATGTAAGGGTACCATGTCTGTGGAGTGCCCACTAAGGCCATCAGATCTCCTGGAATTAGAGTTACAGAGAGGTATTAGCTGCCATGTGGGTGCTGGAAAGCCAGGTCCTCTGCAAGAGCAGCCAGTGTCTTGACCATTGAGCCATCCCTCCAGTCCTGACCTTTTGAAATCTTGGTGTTCCTATCTCCACCTCCCCAAGTGCTGGGATTGCAGTTGTTAAGTACCATGAAAAGCTAGAATGGTTTCTTTTTATTGTGGTAAAAGACACAAAACATAAAACAGCAATTGAAACTCTTGTGCCTCACATGTGCTCTGCACCATGTATATGAGTGTTTTGCCTGCATGCGTGTAAGTGTGTATCATATGTTTGTAGTACCCACAGAGACCAGAAGAAGGCATTGGGTCTCTTGGAGCTGGATGGATGCCATGTGGGTGCTAGGATCTTGAGGTCCTCTGCAAGAACAGCCAGCGCTTTTCACCACTGAGCCATCTCTCCAGTCCCTAAACATGTCATCTTAATGGGAGTAAAGATTTTAAAATACATAGTTTGGGCTGGAGAGATGGCTCAGTGGTGAAGAGCACTGGCTGCTCTGGCAGAGGACCTGAGTTTGATTCCACATGGCAGCTAATAACCATAACTCCAGTTCCAGGGGATCTGATGCCATCTTCTGACTTCCATGGGCATTGCACAACACGGGTGCACTTACATGCACATAGCAATACACTCATACACATACAATACAAATAATAAGTAAAATACATAATTTTTCAGGTTGGTTTGTTCAGAGGGTCTAGTAAATTGTCCTAATGAACAGTCCAGTTTAGCTGCCCTTGATCTGCTGGCACTAGGCTCAGTCAAAAATCTTGCAGCGTCATTCTATTGGTCAGCAGGGAAAGCACTCTGCTCTAAGGGTTAATGACCTCAAAGTGCAGATTCTACGCCTCAGAATTTCATGTCTTCAATATGAACATGAATTCACTGCACAGATACTTTTTAGATAAGCCACTTCTCTGTAACTCAGGGCACCTGTGCATGTGTACACAGGTGAGCCACAAGTCCATGTGAGTGGAATTGAACTTGGAGAATTGTAGAAAGGATGGGGTGGCCAAGGGGACTGATATACATCCTTCCCAAACACCTCTAGACTCTTCAATGAAGGAAGTCTCTGAGCTTTAGTCTTTATTCCTTATCTACCCCTGCCCACTTGGGAGGGATGAGTAAGGATGGATCTTTAAAGGACTTGAGAAAAAAGAGTTCTGTGAGCACTAGATGTAATTATATCTGATTATCTCCAGAGTTGTAATTGCACCACCTGGCAAGAATATTTAGATTCCCATAATGTGGTTTGGAATAGTGGAGGAGGTTCAGAGCTGTTAAGATGCGACTGGGAACCGTGCCTCAGTCTCCCAACTTTGTGTGATTCATGTTCTACTGACCTCACATATCCATTTTTCCAAGCCATAGTCCCTGATGCTAGGTAGGGAGAAACAGCTCCCACCTTTTCAATTCCATCGTCATTTCACTCGTACCTGCCTTAGGCCAATCACTATGCTTTATCTTAGGCTTCTGGGATTTGAGAGAATATTATATACCCCTCCCCAGTTTAAGGCGGATACCCCATAAAAGTAAAGTCCAGTTCTGGTTTGCACAGTCCAGTTCTGGTTTGCACAGACTATAAAAGAAATGTTTACTAAAAGCTTCCGAGCAGATTTCTCTTATTGCCTGACTCATTGGTTAGAACTGTATCATGTCACCTTCCCCTGTGGTTTGAGAGAGGCTGGCAAAATGACCACTTCTCTTTCTAGGCTCTTTGGCAGAGGTAGGTAAGCATAGGCTGGAAATGAGACTAGGTGGAGCAGTGAGTATCCTCTACCCACCTCTCTTTGCACTGTACACATCCTCTGGGAAGTCATGGGGAGAGATCAGCCTTGAATTCTGAAACTGTTTGCTCTGCCGTCTGTCAATCATGGGTCTACACAAAATGCTTTCGGACTGCAATGAGCAACTGAGAAAGACTCGCTGACTCCAGTCAGGCTCTGCTAATTCCTGCACCGTGTATTCATGGTCATGTTTGTCTAAGCCTGACAGAATTGAGGAGTTTACAAAGCACTGGTTTCCTTATTTTTCTCAAATGGATAACTGAGACACAGGAAGGTTCCTAATTTGTTCAAGCTGGCTCAGCAGGTGGTGGTATCAGGAGGGGTCCACCCTGGTTGGCTGATATCCCCCTTCATGGTCCACCCACCACTCTTGCTGTCTTTTGAACACTGGTTTCAGGCCACAGCTGTCACTTACACACACACACACACACACACACACACACACACACACACACACACACATTAGCCTTCCTGGGAACACTATTGCTAGGGAAAACGCAAGAGGCTACAAGACCACAGCCTGATTTTGAGTCACAAGTCTCTCTGCATGTGGTGGATGGGGGTTGGGAGTGCTCCATCTCTCCGCCCATCTCTTGTGTTTGGCCACGGCAGACATCAGTCTTGTCAATGAGCAGCTGTACACAGCTGCTGACAGCTCATAGCATCCCAGCCACAAAGCACGATTTCCCCACAGGCTGGACACCAGTGACCAGGCTCTGCAGGCGTTGTATCACCCTCAGTCTTGTTCTATGGCTTCAGTTGAGCTTCATTCATTACTAGGAAAAACCATTCCAGCTCTTTCCTCAACCCAGTTACACCTGTTTCTGCCAGCAAGCACCTCTGAGTTTTCTGTTCTCATTCCTGACCCTTAGGAAGAAGCAGATCCTTTTGTGTGTCTACACTCTAGAAAGCAAAAGGCACTCATCACTAGGCAGCCTGGTTTCAGACTTGGCTGAGCCTCCCGCTGGAGCCTGACCCTGGGATAGAACGTCCCCTGGATGAATCTCCCCCTTAACAGCTGCATGGTAGTTGGAGTGGATGCAGACTTATAGGCTGGAACGCAGTTTCAGGCTTAGAGAACGGAAGTTCATGAGAACTCATGCTGGCAGGAACAGCATTCTGCTCTTCCCCTCCTGGGAAGAGAAGGACCTTTTCTGTCCTCTGCTTTGGCAATTTCTGTTCTCTACCAGGTGCTTACATGACAACAGAAGGAAACAATGTTAGATTCTTAGAGAAAATCAGCCAGGTCACTGTTTGGTTGCAGAGTGAAGCTGGGCATGAATCTGCCGATCCACTAGATACCCTTTCCCTTGGGGAGAAGCCACTCAGGAATCACAGCAGTAGGTCAGTGGAGGACAATGGTTAAAGCACTCAACCAGGAATCAGATGAAGGCTCTTAGTGCCTCCATGTTGCCAGCTAGCTGTGTGGCTCTGAGCATGTTGCTGGCCCTCTCTGAGCTACTGTCCTTTTCAATAAAATAAGAACATTATGTCAGATGCCTCTGATATTCCTGCATGGTCTTACTCCGGCCTCATCTGGCTCCCTCAGGCCAATCGGTTCTGAATAACAGCAACCAAGCAAAAACATCTTTTGCTTTTAATCTCAACTTATAGATTGGGAACAGTAAGAGGAGAAAACACAGGGATGCTTTTTATATTTTTGTTTCATTTATTTTACGTGTATTAGTGTTTTGCCTGCATGTGTGTAACTGTACCACATGTGGGCAATGCCCATGGAGGACAGAAGAGGGCATTGGATCCCCTGAAACTGGAATTACAGACAGTTATGAGCCTCCATGTGGTTGCTGGGAATCAAACCCTCTGTGAGTACTCAGTGCTTTTAACCATTGAGCATTAATCCAGAAACTTTTTTTAAACTTAGAAAAAAAATTTTTGTCTCTTTTTTGAGACAGGGTCTCTTTGTAGTCCCAACTAGCCTGGAACTTATTCAGAAAAAATTTTAAATATATTTATTTACTTATTTATTTATTTATAGACAGGATCTCCCTCTGTAGCTTAGTCTGGCCTTGAATTCCTGATCCTCTTAGCTCAGCCTCCTAGACTGCCAGGATTACATGCATGAGCCACCATGCCCAGTTTAGGGATTCTGTTTCCTCTTCTTTTTTAATGTGTTTCTTAGAAAGTGACTAGACTCTACTCAACTACGAAGGAAGGAGACGCTATCTTCCTCTCCTGAGATGTGACAAGGATACTCAGCCAGTCAGTATGACCTGCAGTCAGGGCTGAGATTGCTGCGTCACTCAGAGGAAGAGAGAGGAACTAACCTGCTGAGCACCAAGATGCCTGATGTTGGGAGCCTTCGTTATAGTATCTTTATATCTTTATAGTATCTGTAAGATATTGGGGAATCTCTGGTCCATTTTCTGCTGTGTCTCTAGAACCCAGACCTTACAGTATCCAGCAATCTTTTCAACACCCAGATGAGAAATGCTCCACGAACCATGCTGGCTGGAAGAGGTTAAGCAGAAAGCTTGTAAGAGCCAGGAGTGGTGTATGTCCTTAAGGGAACAGAGCTTACAGGCTCTTAGGACCTCCCTCATATGAACTTACAGCAATGGTGACAAGCATGCACAAGACCCATGTAAACTCAATCAGACAAAAGCCAGCATGGAGCTGGGGAAATGGGCAGGAGGCCCCAATCTTAGCAGAGGAACTATTGGCAGCTAATCACTGCCGAGTGAGGGGGAATTGGTCTTTTTTAAGGGAGTGATGCTAGATAGGTTGAACAGGCTCCAGGGGATAAGCATCTGGGTATGCAAACTTGACTTGATAGGCCTTAATGTATATGACAAAAACAAACTGCATGAAATGCTATATGTGTGTGTGTTAGGGGGGGTGATGGGGGAGCAAATAGGGGAAAGATCTAAATACAATTAAGATATATGGTATGAAATCCACAAAATTTCAATTAAAATATACATTGGGATAAAAAGAAGACCTGTTCCCAGGTTAAGGGCAATGGATTAGTTACTTTCCTCATTATTCTGAGGAATACCCAACAAAAGCAGTTTAAAGAAGGTAGAATCCGTCATGGAGGAAAAGTGTAGAGGCAGGAGCTTGAGTTGGCTTATCACATTGCTCCTGCAGTCAAGAAGCAGAGTGCGTGCTCATACTCAGGAGCGTTCTCCTTTCCATTCAGCCTGGGACCCCAACTCATGGAATGTTTCCACCCGCAGCTGGGGTGAATCTTCCTCAGGTTAACCTTTTTGGAAACATCCGCATAAACATACCCAGAGCTGTGTTTCCATAGTGATTCAAATCCAGTCAAGTTGACCGGGAAGATTATGCATCACAAGCAGTCAGGAGAAATGCTGGGGAAGCCCAGACACCAAGCTGTCTCAGGGAAGAATACAGATCAAGGATTCCAGCTGTGAATCCAGCTGCTCCATTGTTCATCTTGGCTCCAGAGTTCCTCATGCCCTCCTCAAAGCCTCCCTTCCTCTCCCTCACGTGGAGGGATAGATCGCTGGCTGCACTTGGGTGCTGGCACACAGATGGAAATAAGATCTTTTCTTCATCAACAAATACCCTACCAAAAACCACCGCAGCTTCGGAGAGTTCCTGCCTCCTCAGCTGACCGTACAGGTGGGAGTTTGGGACTGTGCCCATGTGTAGCAGGGATAAAACTGGATCTCTTACACCTCACCCTCACCCCTGCCCTTCAGGAAGAGAACAGCCATTTTCTCTCTCAGGATGAAGAGAACTCTCTTGGTCTCCCTTAGCACACAGGGACCTCTATTAAAGTTGTCCTGGCAAAACTCTGAAAGCCAGCTGGAGCCTCTTACTGTCCAGCCATAAGAAGAAATAGCCAAGTTGAGAAGCATCCTTGCAGGGCAAGAAAGAATATATAAAGATAACGTGTTTGAATAGTAAAAGGAAATGAGACAGAAATTGGCTCTGTGTACTGTACAGAACGGAATTCTATGAACTCCACTTCAGTTTTAGTTGGAACAAATATTTACCAAGTTCCATATGTGTTAGACACTACAGCAGGCGCCTTCATCACCAAGACACTTCTTCCTTTTAACAGTGTTAGGCAAAGAGGAAAAGAAGATACAGTGAAGTCAAGGAACGTATGCATAACTACTAGAAGCCCAAACTTGCTGCCTCCAACCGAGAACCCTTCCAATGACCCACAACTACACTCTCCCAAATGGTCTCAGGATGGGACAAAGAGGATTCAGGACCACAAAGAGAGAATGTAGCTGAGAATGTAGCTCAGTGGTAGAATGCTAGCCTGGTGAAATGAGAGCATCCCCTAGAGGGTTCTTAGTCTCATTTGTAAAAGAATTTAAGAATGGACCCAATCGGAAGCTTTAAGACAATTTAATTGGAATTTGAAGAAAAATCCTCAAGACAGGCAAGCTGGGGATCTCAGCAGCTGCCTGGAGGAAGAGAACAGAGGGAGAAGAAGAGAAGTCAAAAAGTCATGCAGGTTTAGAGCCTGCATGGGGTCAGACACGTGGCAGACTGGCAGCCACATGGCTGGGAGAAGGAACTTTAGAGAAAAAGTAGAGAAATGCAAGATGCTAGGGCAGCCCAAAGCCTTAAAGAAAGCATGTTTAGAAAAAGGATGTGAAGAAGAGAAGGAAAGATTACGCTTTTCTGAAGAATTCAGAAAAGCGGGCAGACTTATGGAGAGCTACATGTCTGTGGCCGGGTCCAGAAGAACTGCCCCGGGAGGCAGGATTCCAGGCAGGAAAAGTTCACTGCCTCATTAACACACGCTGTATTCCGCCCATCTATTTAGTATAGCTTAAGTAGAACCCACCTTCCTAAGGGTGGTCCTGGGATCAGGTGATTGACCAGTGAAACTGGAAATGTGTGTCTTTCAACAGATAAACTAGAGAATTTATAGTCTATCCCAGCTAAATAGGTATTTGCTCTCTAACACTGGTATGTGCAGAGTTCTGAGTTTCATCCCCAACACTGTGGGCTGGAACAAGGGAAGAGAGACACCTGGTTCATAGTTCCCAAGTGTCCTATGAGGTAGGAGAATATCGGTGATTCATGCGCCCTCTCTCACACAGTTTATAGACTTTTTCTTTTCTTTTCTCTCTGTCTTTCTCTCTGTCTTTCTCTCTCTCTTTCTTTCTTTCTTTCTTTCTTTCTTCCTCTGTTTCTTTTTTTGAGGGCCATCCTAAATTATTTACTGGGTATAAATTTGACAAGCATCACTTATGTTACTGGTACCAGTGGAACTGGAGAGTATTGTGCCTTCTCCAGGCTGCAGGACAAGAACGGTCAACAGTGTGGTGGAAGTCATGACTCTTTCCAAGGCCATGACTCTTGCGGCCTGCAGACGTCAGCCCATACATCTCCCTCTGCTTGTGGACGGGTTTGGTGATCCACTGAGTGTCAGGATTTCTTCGGATAGCTTTATGGAGTGAATCAATGAGGATAACCTCAAAGAATTTACATGAGGAATCTTTACCAATGTAGTAAGAATTCAAAACTCTCAAAATCCCACAGTGGCATCCAGCTTTCTCCTCAGCAATGAATGTAGGCATCAGGAAAACTTTGGTTGATTCACACCATGATGGACAGGTTTGTCATAAATTTCACCCTTAGGAACTGGGTGTTTGTGCTTACCACCAAGCACATGAGTCCTATATGTGACACAACCTTGGTTGGTCTTGTATCTCAGCCTGTGTGCTTTATCTGGCTGGGTGGTGTGCAGAGCTCTATGGCGCTCAGAGAGCTAGTGGACCCTCAGAAGGAAGTGCATCATATCAGGCTGCTGTTTCCTCTACACATCCTGGATGTGCTCGTAGCAACTGTTACAGCTCACTTGATGGCTGCCACCAAAGGAAAGGAATTGATAGACTTGTCTCCAAGACTTTTGCCCTTGGTATCTGTGGCAGGTAGCACAGGCTCCTGCGGTGATCGCCACAGCAGACTGTACTTTCTCCTTCCACAGATCGCTTGTTTTCCTCCATCTCCCTTTACTCCCTTAACCTGTCAAGGCTAATCTCCATAAAGTTGTGGAAGGCCAGGAGAACTTTTCTTTGGTCATCATTGATTTTTCCTTGTCTGGTTCATATCAAGTACCTAATAGATTAGCTTCAGGTTTTGTCTGTTGTTTTGCTTTCACTAGGCATGTTCTCTGTGATTGAGCTCCCCACAACTCTGAATTATAGATTGAAAAAAAGTGGGTAGATGGATGAATGGGGGTACTGTTCCTTCAAAGTCATCATCTCTCAAAGTGATTAGGTCATTTATCTTTCAATCTGACAAGTTAACTTACCCAACTTTCCCAGTTTGTCAGCAGTCCAATCCAAAGCCAGTGAGGTATAAGAAGTTTGGGTCTTCCTACCTTCTATCTGGCATTAGTCATTTACTAACCACGGCATGCAGCATGATTGACTTAATTCTCTGAACCCAGTCTTCTCACTGTAGTGTGATAGTGTGAGAAAAACAGATGGTTGGTATATTTATCTTTGCATTTAGAAAGCCTGATGTGGTGGCTCATGCCTATAATTCCAGGACTTGGGAAGCAGAGACAAGAGGATTGTCATAAATTCAAGGTTACCTTAGATTATATATCAAGCACCAGGCTGGCCACACTACCTAGAAATACCCTGACTCAAAACAAAATAATCAGCACACATTCGCTTTCAGTGCCTCTTTTATTTTCCTCACCCTCTTTCACAAAGTAACTGTTCGAGCTCGGCCTGGTGGAGCACACCTTTAATCCCAGCTCTAGGGAGGCAGAGGCAGGAGGATCCCTGTGAGTTCAAGCCCAGCATGGTCTACATAGTGAGATCCAGACCAGCTGGGGCTCCAGGGAGACCCTGTCTCAAAAAGACCAAAATAATAATAATTAATAATCATAATAATAAATAAGTAAAATAAAACAAAGTCGCTGTTGAATTCTTTATCTGCTCACACTTTCCTCTACATATCTCCTATCCTACTCTCCAGTCACTGATCTAGTACATGAATTGGGTTCTAACTAGCTCTTGATTAGATTCCCTTAAAGGCATCCTGTATGATCCACTCCAACCAGCAGGCCCCACAATTCACTTAGAGAAGAGGTTTAGTGATATCCCAGAGAGTGAGCATAATAATGGATGTGTACCCTTTTTCTGTTTTGTATTGAGACAGGGTCCTACTCTGTGGCCTAGCCTTGAATTTAGAACAGTCTTTCTTGGGATAGGGATTACTAGCGTGTGCCACCATATCCAGGTATGCAGTAAGTCTTCTTCCTTCTTTCCCTCTCTCCCTCCTTCCTCTCCCTTCCTCTTCCTCCTTCTTTTTCTCCTCCTCCTCCTATCTTTGGTGGCAGGTTCCCTTCTAGACAAGGTGGCCACAAACCTGATATGCAGTCAAGGATGACCTTGAACTTCTGATCCTCCTTCCTCTTCTTCCTAAGTGTTGGGATTACAGATGTTTACCACCACGTCTGGCTCATGTGGTACTATGGATTGAAGCCTGAGCTTTGTGCATACTAGGTGAGCACTCCACCAGCTGAGTTACATCCCTAGGCAGTCAACAGGTCTTGAAGCTGTATATTCACATCCCATTACATTTTCATAATGGTAAAATTTCAATCCCAGCACTTGAAAAGGTGGAGGCAGGAGGATAAGAAGTTCAAAGTTGTCTTTGGCCATACTGCAAGTTTGAAGTTAGCCTGGCCTACATGAGACCCTGACTCAAAAGAAAAGAACAAAACCAAAATCAACCACCTAACCACCCACCCAACCAAACAAACAAAAAGCCCAAATACTGAGACAATGTCAACTGTCTGTTAAAGTGTGGGCTGGGAGGATGGAGGGCATGAAAGGGATGCGAAGGTTCTCCTTTGTGGTCCCTTTGGGGAGAATCTTTCCAGTTATACTTCCTACGGGTCTCCTCAAGGTGTTTTCAGTCAACACCATTTTGATAAGAAGCTGCTGAACAAGTTCCAGAACCCTTTGCCTCATACTCAGAACCACTTCCAAGTTTGCTTCAGGCCCATGTTTCAGAGCAGAATGCATCAGCATTCTATTTTCATTTTGTGTATTCCTTTTTATACAGTGTCTCCTAAATACATGAATTCCATATCTCTGTCCAGGAATGTACCCCCTCCCCCGGGGCCCTTGCCAGTCCAATTCACCCTTCAGCTTTGCGGAGGCATCGTTCTCGGACCACCCCACTTCATATTCCACTGCCTTCCTTGGAATTCCCAACTTTAAAACTTGTCAGGATTATTAACAACATAACTGTCTTGCACTGTTGAAACATTTCACATGATGAAGTCCTCTTTCCCACTAGACTTGGCAGTCCACTGAAGTTCAAGGCTGCAACATATACCCTTAGATTCCTCAGAGCACCCAGCTCAGTCTATGTGGCACCCAGCACAGGTAGGAAATGGGATTTTGTTACAAGCTAGGCCTGGAAGCTTTGCTCTTTTGGCCCAGACCAGAAGTTTTGGATTTAAGCCAGTTATTTCCTGAGGCAGAGGACCCTTAGCCAACGAAGACGAGCCACCTCCCTATCGGTCACAAGTTTTTAGACTTGGGAAAAGCGAGTGTTTAAGAGTACATCTCAGCCTGCTCTAATCATCCGTGCTGATGACTAACAGCCCAGGGCACAAGGCATCTTGATATTTGCAGTGTGAGTGACGTCACAGCTGCTACACCAACACATGTCTGTCTCCAGGCACACACCAGCCCTTCAGCCATAAGAAAGGCCGCCAGCAGTAGTAGGGTAAAGGGAGTGTAAAAAAGATAGAATGTACTTCCTTGAAAAGAAATTGAAGGGGAACCTGCATAAAGGGAACCCCAAAAGCTTTTGTACTGTTTTTACTGCTTTTCTGTATGTCTGAAATAATATCGATTTTTAAAAGTGTAAAGCAGAAATAACAAAAAATTATTGTTCTCATAGCCTCCCTCCTACCTTCCTCAGCCTGTATAAAGAATTCATTTTTTTCAATACATTCCTATACAGTTTACAGTTGTGGACATATCGATTTTCTCAGATAAGAGGTTAAAAAAATTATTTCAGAATCAAAGAAGCCTTTTAAATATTTCATATGTAAAATGCAATATTTGGAGCTGGAGAGATGACTCAGCAGTTAAGAGCACTGGCTCCTCTTGCATAGGACCCAGGTTCAAATCTCAGCACCCACATGGTGGCCAACAACCATTCATAATTCCAGTTCCAGGGGATCTGATGCCCTCTTCTGACTTCTGTGAGCACTGCAGGACACGGGGACACATTCATGCAAGCAATACACTCATATACATAAAATAGAATAAAAATAATAAAAAATATTTTAAAAACAAAATGTAATAGTTTGAAAATATTGAATTATTGTAATGGGAGGGGTTAGACATTTTGTGATTTAGGGCAAGATATTTTACTCTCTTAAATTGAGGTTTCTTGACTTCTTAAAACTCTCAGATGGTCTAGCCTAGCATTGGTGAAGCTGGGCTGACACTGCTAACAGTGAAGATGAGGAAGGAGGAGAGTGTGTGGCAGGGGGAGGGGCAGAGGGTTTAGGGCTAATCCCCCAAGGCCCCCAAGAAAAAGTCCGTGAGCTTCACAACCTCTTCTGGACTCTATTTCTCTATTTTCCTCATCTGTGAAACGGGACTGGTTTTCGATACAACTGGGAAGGACTAAGCCAGTTCTAGAGCATTAGGGGTGCCAGAAGGAAGAGATACAGAGTGTGGCTGTTAACGGCTCAAGCTCAAATCTGTTTCTTGGGCTTTGGACTCAGCTCCCAATCTAGGTGGTAGGGCTGAAGGTGATTCTGTCCGCCCTCCAGGTACATCCACGGACTTGAAATTGAGGGAATAGGTTTAGGGTTTCTAACAGCCCCAGGAGCTCCTGGCTCTTGAGACCTGAGAGGACTTGGCTGTATTTTCCTTTTCTGGCTGTTTCTCAAGATGCCATCGTAGGTGTCCAGACGTTTAAGTAGTAGGCCAGAGTTGTGCATATCTAAACAATCCTAGGTCAAGGTGTGGTCCCGCCCATCATTGTCTGGGCTCAGGTCTAAGCAAGGTGGGCTGACAAGTTTTAAATTTCTTTTCTTTCCAGTAGAAAAGTTCCGGTGTCCCCCCACCCCCTTTAGATTTCTCTTCTGCCAGCATGGGATTCCTGGGGGAATTCCAGTTGCTTGTGCTTGATTGCTATGTTGATGGACACAAAAGTCTCTATAAAACTTCTTTATCCCTGCCATGTTGTTTACACCTATGTAGCTCAGTCTGGTCCAGAACGCAGTATATAGTCCAGGTTGGATTTGAATTTGCATCTATTCTCGTCCCCCAGCTTCCCAAGTGCGGGAATTACAGGTATACATTACCACTTAAGAGACCACTTTTCCCCTAGGACTAGATTCCCAATTCCCTAAGGTGATGGTTCTCTCAGCCCAGTCCAGGTGAGAGTAATTGCAGCAAAGACAAAGAGCAAATCAGAACAGCAACAAGTAGCTGCCAGAAGCCGAAACAAGCAGGCCAGAAAATAAAGCCGGGTGTGGTCCCGCTCGCCTTCAATCCCAGCACTCTGAAGGCACAGACTAGAGGATCTCTGTGAGTTCGAGGCTAACCTCGGCTACATAGAGAGTTTCAGGCCAGCCAACAGCCACATTATTTTTCTTTTGAGTCTCAAAAAAAAAAAGCAAATAAAAAGAGAAGGAGAGAGACACAGAGACGACGCCTGTAAAAGAATGAAAGCGTAGCGTGGTGAGATAGGAAAAAAGATGCGAAAACCAAGTGGAGGAGCCAGAACTGAGAAGGCCGCATCCACCCGCTCCTGGCCGAAGTGTTACGGATTCTCTCCCACACCGAATCATTTCGGCACCGAGCGCCTCTCGCGACCACCCCGGGCCGAGGTCCTCCCTCCAGGGCGGGAGGTAAAACCCGGGGCCAGCATCCCCCGCAGCTAACCCCAAAGCAGAGAGGGAGGGCGGGAGCGAGCGGGAAGGGAGGGCGAGGGGAGGGATGGAGGGAGGGGCTGCGGTAGGAGGCAACCATGTGGTTCCAGCTCAATTTTTTTTTCCTCTCTCTTTCTCCACTCGGTTTTCTTTCCAAACAGGGAAAAGTGTGGCACGACGCGGTAGCGCCTTGCCTCCTCGCCTTTTTCCTCCCTGACCCTGGGCCGGGCTGTCCCGGCGCGGGCTGGTGGGGCCAGGGCTAGACGCCCTCGGTGCCCCGGGAGCGCGGCGCGCAGGGGACCCGGGCGCGGGGACCTCCCGCACATGGCTGCAGCCCCCCGCGCGCACCCCGAGGCGCCGCGCCCTGCTCGGAGAAGGTCCGTCGGCTGCGCCCCGTCGTCCTGCAGCCCGGCAGCGCGGAGCGGGGAAGTGCCCGTGTCTGGGGATCGGCATGTCCCTCCTCTTCCTCTGGCTAGGTGAGTGTCTTGGGGAGGGCGGGAGTTTGGGTGGCCCCGGGCTAACGGAGCCCTGCGTTCCCGGGAGATGCGTCTTCAGCCCGGTAGTCCCTGCAGCTCCGGAGTGCGGCAACCCATCGGTCCCTGCCTCCGCGCCACCCAGGAGCGCATCTGGCAGCGGAGGACCGCCCAGTCGGCCATCGAAATGTCTCACGCATCTGGGCCCTCCAGCCAGCTATGGGGTGGGGGCGTTTCCTGGTGGAGTTTGGAGGAGAACCGTTTGGTGTGGAGGGTACTTTTGAGCGCGTTGTTTGGTTTCAGGAGTATCTGGGGAAAGTGGAGAACTGGGGGAGGGAAGGTTCATCTAGGGATTTCTGTGCCAGGTTCTGAGGGTGGGGGAGCTTTTTTGTTTCAAACAGGCGCCTCGGAGCGCTCAGATTAGAAACAGATGTGTTGACGGGTAAGCGGGAGGGAGAGGGAGGAGAGAAGGAAGGAGAAAAGGGAGAGAGACAACGGGGCTGGGCGCAAGAAGCACCAAGAACCCAGGTAGCTCCAGAAGGTGCGGGCTGAAAGAAAGCCCGGGAAGGAGAGAAAGGAACAGCCAGGGAAGCAAAGAGAACCGAGAAGAGAACAGGGTGTGAAGAGCTTGAATGGAGGGCTGCCTGAGCAAAGGGAACCTGAAGACCTGGTCACCCGTGGAGCAAAGGAAGCCACCGAGAGAACAGCAGACACTGCGCTCTCCTGATCCTGGGCAGAAAGAGCTCTTCTGGGTTGTCTTTTTTAGGTGGGTGGCACCCGGGCCAGTCTCCTGAGGCCTGGGATGCCCCAGGCACATGCCGGCATGCCTGACTGGAAGCTTGCAGGTTTGAACGCGAGGGCACTGAAGGGTTGTGTGAGGCAAGAGGCTAGACACTGAACAAGTGAGGGACCAGGGCAAGAAGGCAGCAGGACCGCTGAACAATAGTCCCAGTACGTTTCGAGAGTCCACCTGGAGACAAAACCCAAAGTTAGCTGGAGTTGAGAAAATCGAGCAGGTCAGGTATGGTGGACACCACGCATAGAACTAATCAGTCTATCTGAAGTGACTACCCGGGTGACCATTCAGCAGCTTAGTATGTAGGACTTCATTTCCTTAGCTCACATGTAAGAAAATGAGATGGTTCCCAGGGCCCATCCAGGCCTAAGAACCAGCAGCAGCAGGTCTTAGATGGGAGCTGGGGAGCCTAGAAGAATCAGGAAACAAAAGAGAAGGAAAACTAATGAGCCACTTGGCATGGAGGTCAAGAGTTCTCCACCTTCCTCTGAAAACCCAAATGCCAACTGGCCTGCTTGTGTACCAGCCTAGGCTGGTAACCGCCTCGGCTGCAGGAAGAGTGGAGCTGTTCCTAAAGGAGGCATGCGGAGAGGCCCCTTTCCATACTCTGAGCTACTGGCCAGTTATTGCAATACTAGAACCTTTGTCACCACTCCTGATTCTCACCTCTAAGCTACCCGATGTTCCATAGATTTGAACGTTAGAGTTGATTATTGGAGCCGATTGGCCTTTAGTTCCTTATTAGTCTGAACACTTAATGTTAATTCCTCTGTTCTTCACACTAACCCTACTGGCTACCCATTATGACTAATCTCATTTTGCAGATGAATAAATCAAGGTGTACAGAGGTCATATAACTCAGTCAAGGCCAGGAGCTCATAAATTACCAGAGATGGGATTTGAGTATAGGCTAGGTACAAAATGGAGTGGTTTGGGCTCAAATGATCAGTTGGCATCAGTTGGTGGTCCTGGATGCCACCCTTGATGATAGTCATCCTCTTGGTTTATGAGAAAGGAAGATCTGACTGAGATTGACATCAAAAGATGCCAGAGATTCAGCTTCTTTATTGAACACTTAGTAGGTGTAATCATTTCTCTGGTGAGACAGTAACCTGTTGGGTTGATTCTTGACCTGATTTCTTTCTTGAGTTCATTGTTAGTTATCATGACAAACTGAAGACCTGGGAGAAGAGAGAGGAGGATTACCGACTTGGAATTCTGCAAAACTGAATATTCACACCTGCTTTTAAGCTTTTGCCATGTCTAGGTGGTTGACAGACAGACTCAGGCTCCTGATGTCCTGGGTCTAAGTTGCTCAAACTGCTCAACAAAGTGACAGGCATCAAAAGGGAGCAATATTGAAGGGGCCCCCTCCACATGATATCCTGGATGGCTCAGGAGCCAACAGGGAAAGCAGTTGTGCTGCTGGGTCTTTCTTTGCATGGTGGCTTTGAGCCTTGTTGTGCTTGGAAACATTTCAGCAAAGCCAAAGTGAAAATCCAGTCTTACCTGAATCCAAAAACCTGCTGTTCTCCTGGCCCTTTAAATGAGTATTTTTTATGCTGTTTCTGATTGTGGTTGGCTGGCTCTATTTGGAGCTTCTTTCTGTAGGGAATGCAGTTCTTCAGGAGAGTTGGGAGGGCTGAGAGAGTTCATAGTCTGTACCAGAATGGGACAGTTGACTCCTTGCTTTTTGGACCTGCTAGTGAATGAGGTCAATCCCTCCTCACATATACATACTCCTTGAAGAGAAGGAATAGCCAGTGGAAGGCAGAGCCCCTCCTCTGACACCACCCTGGCACCTTCCTCTGAGACTTAGGTCCTCATTGTTCTGCCTTAATGACTCCCCTGGCCTTGTAACACCTGTCACTTATGTCCAGCCTGACCTAGCCTCTGTGCTGCGCTCTGTGCCTTGTGGGCCAGCTGAGAGGAAGCAGAGCCTGGATTGGAGAGTGGCAACTTCTCTGTGTTACAGCTTCATCTCTCTTGTCCGTAAAGTGGGGTAAAGGATCTTGACTTATAAATTTCTATGATTCTATGACCTTCCCCGCCGCTGCCAAAGTTTTTAGTCATTCTCATTGCTTTTTGTTTATTTTTGTCATTTTTTAAAACTAATTCTTTAGGTTAGCATGCAGAGCACACACTGCTTGTGTGTGTGTGTGTGTGTGTGTGTGCGTGTGTGTTGCTGGCCAGAGCATGCTAGGCAAACACTACTGAGCTACAGTCTCAGATTGTGCCCATTGCTTTTAATACTGGGTACAAACATTTCATTCTGAGAGGACAGAGAGGAACCTGGTTCCTCACACAATGAGCCCGAGGAAGGCTTGCATGTACAGTCCCTAGGTTTATAGTACAATGACAGGTCTCAGTGGGATCCCATGCCCTTCTGTCACCTTCCCATATAAGTGATACTGGCCACAAGTTCCCAGTGGGCTCAAGTCCTGTTCCACCTTATTTTTTGTCTTATGCTCAGTTGAGCAACACATGAATATTTTTCATCTATATGATGATGAATTAATAGGTAGATGGTTTTAAAGATACAATCAAAGATTGTCAGAATGGGGGAATCTAAGCTACTACCGCCCTAGATCATTCATTCTTAAAATTTTGAGCCCAGACCCCCTCAGAGAAACTAATGAAAACCATAAACTCACTTCTTAGAAGACACTCATACATCAGATTTTGCTGGTGAATCTTAGGGACGCATTGACCTTCTGGTAGCCTTCTTAGAACCCAAGTTGATCCCTTATGTAAACTTACTCTTTCTGTTATGTTTAAGAAGGAACCAAAGTTAAGAGACATTTGGCTGAAGTTATCCAGCTAGCTTAGTAGAAGGGCCAGGACAGAACCCAAATTCCCTGATGTGTCCTATCACACATTCTTGAAATAGGAAACGACTTTCCTTCCTTTTCAACTCATGCAGTTAAGCGTCAGGATCACTGTTGCCCTTCCAATGTTTCAGTTACATGAGCTAAATGCTGAGTAATTGGCATGGTTTTCATGTTGAGAAACTGCTTGAAAAATAGGACAAATGTTGTAACATTTCAATTTAGCCATCATAACTGGAAATCCTGGAAACTTTCTGAAGGGCCATGTTTGATGTAGTCAGAAAGAAAAATTAATACCAGAGTTCCAAAGATGTGGTTGTGTGCATACAGGGACACGACCGGAAATTGGTGGCTCTTGTTCCTTCATAATGCTGTGTTATTCCAAGCACATCATACCAATCCTGATCCTCAATTTCCTTCTCTGTAAAACAAAATTAGACTAATGTTATCCCTAGTTTTCTGATTCTGCCATCATTCTCAGAGGTCTTGAATTCTGGTCATGATGTAGTTTTGCCAACACACTTGCTGAAGTTTTTCAGACCTGCCCACTTGTAACTGTTCTTGGCAGGTGATTATAAGCCCAGGAGAGCCAACTAAGATGAACAAAGCTGTAGTGACTTGCATCCCAGAACTTCCCTGGGACTCTGTGAGCCAAAGTGGCTTTCAAGGCCAGGGTGATGACCAGATCTACAAGCTCAGGGAGTCCATGTCTGAACTTGTACCCAAAGGACTTGGTCCTAAGCTTGCTTACAAACAACTCAAGCAGGGACAACCCTGGAGTGACTTTGGTGTTGAAGGTCTATTGTGTAGAACTATTTTTAAGTATTAAACATTTTCTTCTGCATTAAAAAACATTTTAAAACTATTTATGTGTGGGAGGAGGCCACAGTATGCATGTAGAAGTCAAATCAGACCACAGAAGTTCTCTCTCTTTCCACCATGTGAGTTCCAGGGATGAAACTAAGGTCATAAGGCTTGGTGTCAAGTGCCTTTGTCTACTGAGCTTTCTTGACGGCCCTGTTTTTCTTTTCCTTTTAAAATTAATTCATAATTTACAAATAATAAAATACACCTATTAAAGGTATAGCTTGATGAATTTCAGTACATGGATTTGAATTTGATTTTGGGGTTTGAAATTTGAATTGTATGTTATTAGCCTACTTATAATAAATACTGAGAGAGAATTGTGTTAGTAGGAATATTACATGAGAGTATATTTCTAACATGTTTTAGTATCTGTTTGAGGCGGGCTCTTACTCTGTAGCCCATTCTGGTCTCAAACTTGCGGCTACCTTCCTGCTTCAGCCTCCCAAGTGCTGGGGTTGCAATGTGAGGCACTGCATCTGCTTTAAGTGCTAACATTTGTACAAGGCTTAGCAGCTTATAAAGTGTCAGAAATAGGAGAGGAGATGGCAATTGGTGAGTTGGTTCAGGAGAGGAGCTGACATAAAATTACCCTTCAGGATGAGCTTTATTAAGAGAGACTCCCCTTCCCACTGTGGGAGCTGTGGTCTCACCTTGAGGTGGGAGAGCATTAGAAGGGGATAGTACACTATGCTTGAGATAACATAATGGTTCCTCAAAGGGAAGGAGAGCCTCCTTCATGTAGAGGAATAGGTTAAAGTAAAAGAGAGACAGCTTTCATGGACAGGGTGATGGGAGTGCGGTGCAGGAAAATCTGCCAAACAAAGGAAAATACCTGACTTTTATATCCTCTCAGCAGATGGCAGGAAGCTTCACACCACATGATTTAGTCTGGGATAGTCTACATGGCAAGTTGTATTTAGGGACCGGGTGCTGGGCAGGACCATAAATTAGGGGTTGTAACACCCAGCAGCATAAGATTCTCTGTCCCAAAAAGAGAAAGAGAAAGAGAGAAAAAGAGAGAGAGAGAGAGAGTGAGGAAGAGAGAAAGTAGACACATATATACTCACAGTACAAGGGGGTGTGGCCTCAGTTCTTTAGCCTGTGTGATCTGGCCATTTGAAGTGACTGGTGTCTTAAAGGGACAGGTCCGTGATTTAACCAAAGTACACTAGCATTCCTTATATCATCCTCAAGTTGCTTCCATAGTAAATGTCATTATTTCTCTATTCTACAAATAAATAAGCTGAGGCTCTGAGAAGTAAAGTGAACATATCAAGAATGCACTACTGGGAACTGCTAAGTAGGGATGCTAACCATAGACTGGGGATTCCCAAGACTGAGCTTCCCCTTTTACCAAGAGACGAACAACTCTCTACAATGGTTCACAAGTGTTTGTTTGGATCACCAACTATTGTTTATAAGTGAGTTCGTGCATATCCTGTGTGCATCCCACTGTTAGCTTCTCCTAACTAGTGGGAGGCCTGTAGCCATCTCCAAGGTTGCTGGTGAGATGGTATGTCCTGCTTTGGGACACCACCAGACAACTGTGGTTGAGATGGTGAAGGTTTGGAGGCTGTATGACGTGTGTATTGTATGTCCTGGTTAAATTTCTGGTGTTAACAGTTCTGACTTCCATGTATCCTAAAGGAAGAATGCAGATTGCACTCCCCTCCCCGCAAAAAGGTTTGGGTTCTCTGAATTTCCTGACTGTCTGGATTCTGAAAACATAAAAGTTTATTTCCTTTGGCACCCTACAGACCAAAATGGGGAAGAATGCTGAAACAAACCATAATTTTATGAGTGGCAGTCAGTTGGATCAGTGTATGTACAGCCTCAGCCAAAGTCTGGCTGTGATAAGGCTGAAAACTGCTTTGTCTTAGAGAAGGCAAGGAAGAAAGCTGGTTTCTTTTGGGTCCCCACTGAGAGGACAAAATGGGCATCTTTCTTCAGAATGGTATCTCAGTGAGTAGAAGCTTCTCTAAAGAGGAAGCAGAGGGGGTCTGGAGAAGTCAGGTCATGAAAACCAACTGTGGAGAAGAAAGAAGAGGGTGGAGGGAAGAGGAAGAAGAGGAGGAGGAGGAGGACAAATTGGTGGGGGTGGGGAGGGGGAGCTTAGAAACAGAGTGAAAGCTAAGCTAAACTGATGTCCAGAGGGCCTCTCCCAGCACCTTCTGTTCGATGGAGTGGTCCTCTCTGAGTGCTTTCTGTGTCAGGAATGGCAGCGGCAACTTACCAATCTCCTTTTAGCATCTTTAGCTCTCAGGTCTAGCCATCACATCGCCTTCATTCACATTCTCTCCCTCATAAAACAATTACAGAAGAAAGTACCATCCCCAAGCCAGGCTCTGAGACTCCAGTAATATGAACGGCCAGCTTCTACTGCCCAGGCCCTGAGCAATCAGGGAGACATCCCAAACCAGGGCTTGCACACACAGAGAGTGAGCATGAGGAATGCATGGACCACTGGGAGTTCCACAGTGGGAGGCAGGGTCTTCCCTGCATCTTTAGGGACTAACTTCGGTCCCTTACAACACTTCCACATTAGCGAGGTTAATGCTAAGAAAGCAGCTGGCAGGCTGATGGGCTGCCCCATCAGCATCGGAAAGGGTGGATTAATCAGTGTGTCCTTGGCATCCTGCCAGGTGCTTCCTGGAGGGACTGAATCTCCCAGCATCCCTGGTGTCCTTGCTTTTTATTCTTCAACACAACCTGTCACTTCCATTGCCTCATCCCTCATGGGATGTTAAAAAGAAGCATCATATCAGTGAATTTAGATGTGTTCATTAAGAATGCTGGTCTCCTTACTGTTGTCTCTGGTTTTCCTCTACCTGTAAAACAAACAGAATTCAGCCAAGAAAGAATTTTCTCTTCCAGAAGAAATCCATTGTATAGAACAGAGACTCAGCCCCTGACATATTCTGATTTCTGTTCTGAGTGATGGAAGGGAACAGAAGAAAAAAAAAAAAAAAATCAGATCCCTGAGAGGGAAATTGTTTTATGACTTCATTGTTTAAATTTAGGCTTGGGTTTGAGGGGATCGGTCAGGCTTGGAGCAGTATGCCTTCTAACCCAACCCCTGTCACTCTGCATTACTTCCAACGACAGTTCCAATTATTTGCAGTCACTCTTCAAGGGAAGAGCAGGGGGAAGGCGTGTAAGGCTTCCATGTGGACCAGCTATAGAAGAACCACTGTGAGAGCAGGGTCCCTGGGGTCCCAGACCCTGGCTTCATGCTGGCTGGCCCACTTCATAATTGCATGAGTTTGGGCAAATGACTTCACCTTCTTAACCTCCAGTTTTGCAGCAGTCACTGTACAAAATGACAGTGTCAGAGATTTTTCCTGAAAACTAAATGTAGTGATGCATCGGAGTTTTCACTCCCTGCTTGCTGCATAATAAGAAGCTAATGAATGTCTGTTGTTGTTATCCAGACTGTCTTTGCTTGTGACAGTGTCAACCCATGGGGTATTTGGTGGGCCTGCTTGAAGTGAGCGGACACCAGGCCCTCTGGGCTGTAACCCACTGCTGTTCCCTTATCCTACTGGCAGCTCCCTTAATGTCCTTTGGGGAATATCCTCCTGCTCCAGGACCTGACAAGGCTCATAGACCCATCTGTGCCCCATCTGTCTGCAGCTTCTCTGGGAGGGAGGATAACTTTTTGTGTTAAGTAGCTGTGGATGGGATTGCTTTTTCTTAGCTGCCTGTCAATTTAGAATGCTTCTGCTTGTGCAAACTACTAATTGATTCATTTCAGTTTTCACAATCCAGCAATGCTTTATTGAGCAACTATTATCACTGTGCATTGTCTTAGGGAGTCTCATGTGGATAATTTCCTGTATCTTTGCAACAACCTCTTGGGTTGTTATTAGTCTTCTTTACATGTTATAAGAGTGACACATAAGAGATCAGGTATTCTACAGAGCTTGTGTGTAGATCATGGCAGTTTGCCTTCTGCTTTGGTATTGATAAAAGAGGACAAGAGCAAAAAGGCAGACCTGGGGATATGACTCTGTGGGTAAAGTACTTCCTGCAAAAGCATGAGGACCCGAGTTCAGATTCCCAGCACCCATGTTAAAGCTATTTTGGCAGTGCACATCCTTAATCCCAGTGCTGAGAAGGAGATAAGGGGATGCTCAGCCAACCTGCCCAAACAGTGAGCTCAAGGTTTACTGAGAGACCCTCTCTCAAAAATTAAGATGGAAAGTGAGAGAGGAAGGGACTGGAGAGGGGATTCAGTGGTTAGGACACTGGCTGCTCTTGCAGAAGACCCAGGTTTGATTCCCAGCACCCACATGATGGCTAACAACCATCTGTAACTCTAGTTCCAGGGGATCCAACCCCCTCTTCTGACCTCCACAGGCGATATATGACACGTGTGCACTTACACACATGCAAGCAATACACTCTTACACATAAAATAAAAAATAAAAGAGAGTGATAGAACAGAAAATCACCTGAGCTTGATGTCTAGCACACACCACATGCATACACACACACACACACACACATACACACACACACACACGGGAAGACTGAAGAAGCAGTGTATCATATAGTCATGTGGCACATATGGACAGATGTATTCTCAGAAATGCTTTACTAAGTGATTTTTGTCCCTGCTCAAGCATCATGTGTAGCTATGCAAACAAGATTGCTATAACATCACTAGGAAATGAGCTTTTGTGGGACCGCCATTGAATGTTTGGCCCATCATCGACTAGATCTTTACATGGCACATGACTGGCTGATACACAGACAGAGGCCACTTTGGGGCCTGTCCTCACACATAGCCACAAGTTCCTGTGTTCTTAGGGAGTCATGTCCTGGCCAAAATTAGACTCCGAAGAGTTCAACACCCAGATCCAAGATGTGTTCAATCAAATTTCCTTTTTAAGTTTGGGAAGACAGGAAAACCTCAAGGTGAGAAGAAAAACCTGTTTTTTTTCCACTGACCCAAACAACACAGTGTGAGTTTTCTCTCCACAAAAGACAACTAGGCTGGTGTCCCAGATTCCCGCAGGCCCAGAAGTCCCACTCAGCACACATTATGGAGCCTGACTAGTGGAGTCTGCTTTATTCTCGGAGGCTTGGTCCCCATCTGCTTTCCTCAGGGAGTTCTGTTCATCCCTCATCCTGTAACCAACAGCCAGGGGCAGCAGGCTCTGCCTGCCTCCCTCCGCTCTCCACAGAGGAGAGGCTGGGAACCAGGCTGCTTTCTCAGCTCCACTGCCTCATACCCTGTTCTCGGAGCCCTGCAGCCTCCTTAGTCCCTGAGGAATCCAAGTAACTGTCCCCACATACTGCCACTGACCTTCCTCCTGCTCCTTCTCTCTCCAGGTCCCACGTAGCCTGCTCTTAGGTCTCAGAATGGGAAGGGAGAGATAAGGAGGGTAAGGACCTTTGAAGTTCGCCTTTCTTATGCTTGTCTCCCTCTCCAAATGCATACCCCACTGACGCTGCAGACTACCCATTTCTGAAAGGCTTTTCTGTCAGCTGCCCCATACTCCCGGTGCCATTTGTCTTGGGTCCCACACATTGCTCACGGAGACTTCTACCTTGAGGATCTTCTAGTCCCTTGTGCATTGTCTTGCCATAGACCAGCTCCCTCCTGACCTGCAACATGGTCTCATCTGCAAAGCCTTCCCTGTTTCCCCAGGCAGAGAATTCTATAACTCACCTTGTTCACACCTTTCTAATAGTTCACATCACATTATGCTAATAGTTCACATCAGGTTATGGTAGCGTTTGGGATCTTCTCTCTGTGATCATATGCTGAACAGCTGGCATGGTAGGTACTTAGAGATCAATGAAGCAGAAACAAAGGAAAATATTCATGAATATGAAAAGCTTATAGAAGTCAGGATGTCTCCCTTCCCAGGAGCCCCTTATGGGGGAGGATTTCTTTACCATCAAAAAGGCTCAAAAGAGGAAACAGTAATGAAGGTGGTGAACAACGATGATAGAAAGCCTTGGAGGTAGAAGCCTCAAGGCCAAGGCCCACAAGGGCACCAATGAACGTGCTCTTTCAGAGCACCCTGGACAACACTGACTCAGGGAAGGGAGAGTTAGAGCCGTGCAGGAGGAGGATGGGGGAGGGTCAGCGCTGAAGCACTTTGCTGCTCACCTGTCACCAGAGCCTGGAGCAGTTCAGCCCTTCCAAACTTTGGCGGTGTATTTCCATTTATTAATTTTCAGAGTATGTGACTTTTCCTTCCTCCCCTGTCCTGAACACCCTTCTTAACAGGCCAGGCCAACCCAGAAATGCTGACTGGCTCCTGCACTGCCCCTTTTAGGTCCTCTGGACCAAGTGGCAAGAGACTGGACATGGGCTCATGGCCAGTTCTGGGGCTCCTTCCCCCGGTGCATGGAGTGTAGAGCTCTCTTCCTCACTTTCCTTCCTTTGTGTGTGTGGTGTATGCATGTGTGCATGTGTGTGTAGGGGTGCTCCCCTTTATGCACATGTAGAGACCAGAAGTTGATGCTGGATGTCTTCGTCCATCCCCTTCCACCTTATTTTTTGAGACGGAGTCTCCATGGAACCTGAAGCTGACTTAGCTGACTGTTGTGCCTTTCCATCTGCCTCCCTCCCCCAATGCTGGGGCTACAGATGCCTGTGCAATGCCTGGTTTTTATGAGGGTGATGGGGTTGCCAGCTCAGATCCTCATGCTTAACATAGCAAGCACTTTACTCACTGAGCCATCTCTCCAGCCCTCTTTCTGTCTTTGTCTCTTCCTCCTCTGCCGTGGTGGGTCCTCCTCACTTACCACAAACCCTACCAGGGTATCACTGAGGCAGAGTGAGCAGAAGAAACAAAAATCAGCCAGTGATCACCAAAAGTTTGGGGCGGGGGGACTTTAAGAGTTGAATGCCCCCAGTCCCTCATTTGCACGTATAATCTTGAGAACATGGTGGTAGATAGTGTCAGCATCCATTTTGCAGATAAAGATCAGTGAGGCCAAGCAGTTTTCCTGATCTAACATAGTTAGTAGTGGAAGCCAAACATGAAGTGAGATCTCCTTGCTGCCAGATCATTGCTGGTCCCCCTGCTTCATGTGGCCATGGGTCCTGTTATGAGTGGTAACTGCTCTGCCTTCTGGTGTCTTCCCCCATCCCAGTTCATCAGGCAGGCATTCAGAGGGCTTTGTTTGAAGCCAGGTGCCAGCTGCTTCTTCCACTGGGAAGCCTTCCTGTTTAGAAGGTACAGTTATCCGCTACCTGAGTTTTCTCAGGACATGGACAGTGGAGAAAGCCATCTGCCCGTGACCCTTGTGTCTCACACCACTCAGGGTGTGAGCCTCAGACAAGCAGCAGTAGTTTTTTAGGAGATCTTGATAGAAATGCAGACCCACACTGCCCCCCCCAGAAAAAATGCATTTTAATAAGATTCCCATGAGATTAAAAGCAAAAGGACAATTGAGAAGCTCTAGAACAGGGCTTACAGTACCTATGATGGGAATTTAGGAATTGGAGATTCATGTCTAGATTACATGAACAGGGAAGGGTGTTACAGTGGCCACAGAAACAAAACTTAAGTCTACAAACAGAGGGGAAGGAATCAGAGTCCCCCATTTGACCCGGTTGGAGGGAAAGGCTCAGGGGAGGGGGCAGGAGGCTTTGTATTGTGGCTCGTGAAGTGAGCAGTGGTTGAGTTCTTCTGTCTTTGGTTCAGTGCCTCTAATGACCTCACCTTAAAAATGCATATGATCTTCTGAGGCTGTTGCAGCTCCTAGGTCTCCAGGTCTGTGCTTTTTGACTCAGTAGAGGTATCACAGCTGACAACAGATAAGCCAGTGTGTGCAGCAGGCTACTGGCTGGGGCTCAGAGATGGGAGGAAAGGCATAGAGGGAAAAGCCTGCGTAGGAGCCATGCTTGGCAAGCAGTGGGCCCTTGGTAGTTACTGATGGAGTGAAGAGGCTTTAGGGAGCCATCAATGCCTATACCTGCTCTGCCTTGCCATTTGCCTGGCCCCATCATCACAAGAAACTTTGTGTCCACAGTGACCCAGCATCCATCCCCAAGGGATTACCTGCTCTGAATATAAACAGAGGTAATAGAATCTGATCCCAGGTGAAAGGCTTCAACAACTTCTCAGAGGAAATGTGGGTCAGAATAGCTGTTGAGGTCTTCCAAATGGGTAGACGTTGTCTTCTCTTAATCTTATTTTAATTGAGCATTCATTTATTTATTGTGTGTATACGTGGGGAGTGGAACACCACACACAGTATGTGAGGTCTGAGGATAATTTGTGGGTCCTGGGGATTGAACTCAGGTCATCAGGCTTTGCAGTAGGTGCCTTTACCCATTGAATCATCTCACTGGTCCCTGCTCATTGTTTTTTTCTACTTTGTTTGAAGTTGACAATCAAATGTTAACATAAAAAGCACTAAACAAGGTGGGAAAGGACATTTGTGTTTCTGGTATTACTGAGCCGACTTGAACTAAAACAAGTAAATAACCACATTTGTCAACTTTCTCTCTGTTCCAAGTCACATGCCCAGTGGACAGCTGGAAAGGAGGACAGTCTTGGGGAGGGGATGACAGGCAGGCCTGGAGTTGGATGTGTTTGTCGCTCAGTCAGAGATGGTTCAGACCCAGCTGATCTCTGCAGTGATATGAAGCCTGCACTGACACCACAAAATCAAGCTGTCACTTTTCTCAGAAGAGGGAGCGATGTCTCTGACCTAGGTTTGGTTTTATGACAATTTTTTCCATGTGTGTTATCCTCCTTTGGCTGGAGGTGGATCTTATGAGAGGATAAATATTTCAATCAGGGAACAAGCCCCTATGTTTGTCCCATTGAGTGGAGACGGAACAACACAAGGTCAAAGACTCGGCTCATCACGATGCTGTCAGGGGACCAGGCTGACAGGGGAAAAAGAAAATGGTGAATGATGTCAGACAGGGTGTATGCTGGTTCGTTTTTGTCAACATAACATAAACCTGGATGTACCTGAGAAGAGAGGCTCTCCATGGAGGGATTTCCTCCATCAGACTGACCTGTGGCTATGTCTGGGGGGCATTTTCTTGATTGCTAATTGATGTAGGAGGGCCCAGCCCACGGTGAGTAGTGCCATCCCTGGGCAGGTGGCCCTGGGCTGTGTAAGAAAGGTAAATGAGCAAGCCAAGGAGGGCAAGCCAGTAGGCAGTGTTCCTCCATGGCTTCTGCTTCAAGCTCCTGCTTTGAGTTCCTATCCTGGCTTCCCTGGAGATGGACTGTTACCTGCTAAGTGTACATGAAGTAAGCCTTTTCTTTCCCAAGTTGCTTTTGGTCGTGGCATTTTGTTGCAGGGATGAAACCATACTAGGGCAGGGTGAAATTGAATGCTAAAATGTTTGGAATAGATGAGGAGGGAATCAGTTTTACAAAAGGATGGCTGATTAAATGGAAGCTTCTTCACCTGCAGTGAAGCAAAACTGTGTTTAGGCAGAAGAAAGCACAGTCATATGAGGGCCCTGACCCAGGGGAGGGAGAGGGGTTGGTGTGCGACTGCAGAAAGCTGGGAGCAGAGGGTGGAGGGAGGACACGTGGGCGTAGAGGCTGTTGTGACATCCTGGTCTGTCTCACTCCATGCATTTGTAGTTTGCAGACTGGGGATCTACCTCAGGCAGGGCCGAGAAGTGACAGTGAATGCTGTGGTTCTGGTGTGGTTTGTTCCCCAAAGGTTCTAGTGCTGGATGCGTGGGCCCTTGTGTGGTGATGTTCAGCTGGTGGAACCTTTGATGGATGCTACCCTTAGAAGGAATGAAGCTAGTTATTGAGGGACCCTGTTAATTCCTGCAGTAGTGACTTGTGGTGAGAGTGGGCATGACCCCCAAATTTCCCGCTTTCTGTCTCACTGTGTGATCCCTCTCTTGTATGCCCTCCTGACATGATGCCATTGACAGAGGCCAAACAGGGAGCTGCCCAACCTTGGACTTCTAGATTATTCACTTACAAAAACAATTTTTTTCTTTTGTTTATAAATTACTTAAAGTTATTGTTTTGTTATAGCAACGGAAACTGACCGAGCCAGAGGGGTTTCATTCCAGTTCTCTGTTCTCATCCCTTAGGCAGAGACTGAAAGGGAGAACTGCTAGGTTCCTTTCCATCCTGCATTACAGAACCCTGGAATATTCCTCTGTGGGAGAGTCGTAGACCAGTGGCTTGTTCTTTGTACTCCAAGTGAGAACTGGGCCTCTTGCTGTTTAAGTTGAGTCACAGTCCCTCTCACCTCTCATAGCCCTGTCACCTGCACGCCGGCAGCCTCCCTCCCCGTCTGCTGCCTCTGCCCTCAGTGGTTAGCTCTCTTTACTAGGAACAGAGCCCAGCATCCCCCAGCCTCTCCCCTGTGCGGTCTGACCCTGTTCAGACCTCTGCCCTAGTGATGCCAAAATGGTTTCTGCCTCAGGTCTTCACCCCTTGCCCCGTCTCCTCAGATCATTGCAGGGCTGGCGCTCTGCCTTTCAGGTTTCAGGGCAAATGTTGCCTCACTGAGACCTTCCCTGAACTCCTTCTGTAGTCTAACCAGAATGCCTGCCTGGTTAGACTTCACTTTGTCATGCTGTCCTGTTATATTTTTCTAACACTTACCACATTCTTGAATATCTATTTTCACCTTATTCACATCTGTCGTGGTCCATTCAGGTTTCTGTAGCAAACTTCCAGAGACTAGTAGTTCATAAGCAACAGAAACATATTTCTCACAGTTCTGCAGGCTGAGAAATCCAAGATCAAGGTCCTGGCAGGTTCAATGTCTACTGAGGGCCATCCTTGGATGCCTACTGCTGTTTTTACACGGTGGAAGGAAGGTTAGAGAATGCCTTACAGCACTGTGCCCCTCAGGACATAATTACCTTCCACAGGCCTTCCCGGAAACCATCACATGGAGGGCTGAGGTTTCAACATGCAAACTTTATTCGGGAGGGAGAACCTCACACACATCTGTCTGTGTCAGTGCACTTTACTGTCAGTTTCTTCCAGTGCCTGGACTTCATCTCTGTCATTTCCTCTGTATCCTAGAGCTTAGAGCAGTGCCTGACAGAGGTACCCCATACCTATATAATGAGAACATTTACACTCTTCTGTGTGGCTCATAGCAGTACAGAAATTTCTGAAATGAAAAGTCATTAACGGAACCTTTAAGTGCAAAGCTCCTAATGTACATGATTTCATTTAATCCTTATGGCGCATCTATCAAGTAGGTACTATTAGGTCCCAGTGACTGACGAAGAGCTGGATGTTACAGAGGTTTAGTCCTTGAGAAGTTGAATAGCTGCTGAATAAGCAACCCTGTCAGGACAGGAATCCAGGCAGTTTGACTTCTGATGCCATAAATTAATATGCTATTTGGCTTCCTCTGCTTTGTGTTTCTCAACAAAATACCTGAGGCTAGGTAACTTGCAAAATAAAGAAAGGTTTATTTGGCTCATGAGTCTGGTGGCTGGAATATCTAAACAGCCATAGTACCAGCATCCTGACCAGGGGTCCCTAGCTGTGTCACAACATAGTGGTGAAATGGAAAGGGAATAGACAGTGCAGAAGGGGTTATGTGTGCAAGCAAGGAAGTAGAAAGGCTCAGGGGAGGTGTCAAGCTCACTCTATAGCAAGCCTTGAGACTTCTAAAGGCCCTCCAAGGAGAAAGCCATCAATCACACTTAAAGATGTAAGCATCTCTCACTAAGCCTTACTTCATAAAGAGTCTGCTATCTGATGACTAAGCCACACGGGGGAATAAACTTCCAGCACAGGACCCTTTAGGTACCAACTACGTCCAAACTGTAGCACCGTTCAGGCTGTCCAAAGCAGTGCTTCTCAGTCTGGACATTCGCCTGGGCATCTTGATAAAACATAAACTCTGGCTTAGAAAGTCTGAGGTGTGCCCAAGGTTCTGCATTTCCTTAAGATTTCTAGCCAGCATCACTAGTACAATGAAGACACTAGGAAAGAGGGAGAAGGAATGAGGAGAGAAATCAAGACCCAGAGAAGTTAGGTGGGTTTCCTTAAATCACACAGCCATTTAATGGTACACTTGGGACTCTAGACCTGGGTCCTGGCTCCCAGCTCCCAGAACACCCCAGCAAGTCCAAGGACTTTAAAGCCTCCCTTATTTTGAAGGCTATTCACAGAAACATAGTCACCTAGACTAGGAAAGTACAAAGGGCCCCCTAACACTGGTCTCTGCCCCCTGACAAGCACTTCTGGTACTTGGTTATCTTGGGACTTCTGTTCCCTGACAAGTGCTCCTGGTACTTGGTTGTCCTTGGGGTCTTCCCATCATAGGGCATATCAGGGTTTTTTTGCTTTTGTTTTCTTGTATGTGTGTGTGTGTGTGTCTACATGTGTGTGTGAGTACAGGCCTGTGTATGTCACAATGTGCATGTAGAGGTCATGAGACAACCCTCAGGTGTCTATTCTTTCTTGATATCTTGTGGGATCTGGAGACTGAACTGAGCTCTTTAGGCCTACATCCAGTGCCTCTGCCTGCTGAGCCTCTACTCACTGCTCCAGTTCTTCTCTAAGAGATGAGAGTGATCCCCGCAGGATTTACAGCCTCCTACATCAGTGTAGAGTAGCTCAGTGTGTGGTCTTCAGAGGACCCATGACCACTCTCTCTGCTACATGCATAAGAAGGTATTGTGGTCCAGGCATGTGGCACAGGCCTTTAATCCCAGCACTCAGGAGGCAGAGGCAAGCAGATCTCCATGCATTCAAGGTCAACTTGGTCTACACCGTGAGTTCTAGGGTAGCCAGGGACACATAATGAGATCCTGTCTCAAAACAGCAACACAAAGGAAGATGTCATGATTTCCGGCCTACCGAGTTCATGTCTGCGGCCGTGGGGTTTGCCAGCAGTGTTGGCCACAAGGTCCACTCACTGTTGCCTCCCACCTTTTCCCAGCCTTCTGGACACAGGTTAAATCTAGACTTGCTGGAAACTTTTCTAAGACTGTCTGTCCTACCTTCTGTCCAACAGAAATCCTGTCAGGGACACAATCTTCTGTTCTCAGTTCGATCATAAAACCGGAAGGAGCTCAGGACTTGTGAAGAGCCCTTTCTGAGACAGCTCTCAGAGTGAAGGGATGACTTTCTCCAGAGTGGGAGTCTCCTTTCTTGGCAACTGCCACAGAGATTAATCACCTGACACGTTGAGGCCCCTCTCTCTCACAAAGACTTTTATCTATCAACATTTATCCATGATAGACCCGGTGCCAGCACTGTTCATATTCACATCACCTCATGCAATACCACCGTTCCCCGAAGCATGCAGCACTCGCCACCTTAATTGAACATGGAAACTTAGGCTCAGAGTGGACTAAGTGACTTGTCCAGTGACAAAGGCCAGGAAGCTTCAGAGGCAACATCCTTTCTATTGCATTATTGCCACACCCTCCTTCTGTCCCCAAACCCTTTAAATAGTTGAAGAAAAAGTCCTTTTGTGTGTGTCTCTCATCCTGCATCTTCTCCTTTAAATGTTCCTCCCCAGTCATCACAATCATACAGCTAAGCATTGTTAATGGAGCTCATATTAGGTGCCAGGTACCCAACGTGTAGACTGAGTTAATGCCTATCATGATTCCAAAATAACTGCATTTTACAGAGGAGCAAACTGCAGAAACACAGAGGTCATTTGTCCAGTGGCAGTCGGTTAGTAAGTGACAGAAAGCCAGGCTGGAGCTTGTGTCTCTGTGGCTGAAAATGAGAAAAGAGTGCAAGTGAAGAAGAGGAAGGAGGTAGTGGGAATCAGAGTATGCAAACTTGGATGCCTACTGTCTGAACATCTTTACCACGGCGTGTTTGACCTCTTTTAGAGTGACTTAGCGCACCGAGGAGGCTTCTTCCCAGGAGCCTGTGTGCAGGACCTATGCCAGAGTTACCAAAGGTATAGTTCTGTGGAGGACATTTGATACTAATTCAAAGCTGTTTTTTTTAAATGGCTTCATTGAGATGTGATGGGCATGTGATAAACTGTGTTTAAAGTATACTGTTGACTACATTTGGATGTATGTATATATACATGAAACTGTCACTACAATGGAGCTGTTATAAATACGTAAGTGCAAAGATCATGCATCCGAGGAATGAATTTTCAAGGTTCTCATCCTCATGTGAGGGATAGGAGAAGGCTTTGGGAAGGATGATGAAAGTCTATCCCTGATCCTGGGGAAAGGGAGATTGAGGCTCAGCTATAGTTTGGATTCAGCAGCACCTGTCGGCTTCTCTTACTGTTGAGACTTCCAGTCTGGTTCGGTTTTCTGTTTTATTTTCATCTCAAGGCCAGAGGCCATAATTCCAATCATGCTTGCCTTCTCTGGATCCCAGTAAACCCTCCATCTGAGTTCAAGAATAAATTTACTATCAACTTCTTGGGATTTAAAGGTTAAGCACAATGCAACCCAAGGAGGCTGGAGCTTCAGTTTCCTCTTTTCAGGATCTCTAATTCAGGGAAGATAAAATGACCCACCCAGGCCTCCCAGAAGATACACAGGTGACAGGGTGTTACAGCACTTAATCCTGGGGAGACATGAACAGATGTCTGTATACCCCAGATACAGCATCAATGGCAGACCAAAGAAATTCTTTCACCCAAGTCTAGCTTAGTGAACCAGTGAATTTATTGGGCTTAATTGCAGGAGCATAGGTGAAGGGTTGCCTAAAGATAGGTGTGTAGGTGACCCCCAAACGGATACATCACTGAAAAATCACACCCCATAGTGATGGTGGCCTCCTGGAAGTGGTACAGATGG
This sequence comes from Eospalax fontanierii, assembly GCA_035773235.1. Lineage (NCBI taxonomy): Eukaryota > Metazoa > Chordata > Mammalia > Rodentia > Spalacidae > Eospalax > Eospalax fontanierii. The sequence continues at coordinate 26,477,179 of CM069539.1, read as the reverse complement.
AGCCTCCGTCTTCAGTTAACCTTCACTCCCATGTTCTCTAGCACCTTTTGAGCCCATGGGACGGCCTCCTGAGGGTAACCACAGCCCCCCTGATTAAGATGGTAGCAGCTATGCTCTGCCTACAACTCGGGGTGGGGGTGGGGAGAGGACTGATGTCACCCCCATCCTCCCATCTGCCCACTCTCCTCTTCTCAAACCCCAGACTTGCACTGTACCAAAAGGAGCTAAAAAATTCTAAAGTGCTGAGGATTTTAAAGGAAGGGTCTGAATTCAAAGACTGGGCTTGCTCTAAGACAGTCTAAATGGCCTGAATGCCATCTTTTCCCTAAGGGCTCCCTCACTGCTCTCTGTCAGAAGAATCTGTCCAAATCCCCATACACCTTTAGACCAGCATTTCAAACACAACTATTCACACACATAGCTTTTTCCACTAGTGCAGTAAGCTCTCTGAAGGCGAGCTGTTGATCTGATTCCTCTTTTTGTCCCCATGGTGTCACAGACACTTAGTGCTCAGTAGAGACTTGTGGAACAAGTGAATGACCCTTTTGCCCTCAGACTCAGGGAAGGGCTCAAACAGAGCGCAATACTACCTCAGGGTCTCCCAAACTTGAAACATATGAAGTATCCATGTATGACATACAACACAGCAATTTTCAGTGTGATACAGAGCCAGGAAGGTATGCCCTGTCTTCTCTCACATACTGTTTACCTTCAGCAAGAGTGATGCTGGGTTTGATGGGCATGGCTGCCACTGGTGCAGCTGCTCTAGGGGAGATACAATTTCCATCTCCTCCCATCCCACCAGGATGCAGAAGACACTGGAAAGGATGCTTCCCAGTGAGATGAGTTCAGTTGTCTATAGCCAGGATCCCATTGGTTTTGTCTTGGCCTTGCAACGGAATCCTACAGAACACAGAGGTTTCAGCCTCCTATCTACTCTTCCTCTCTTAGACACATGTGTTCCTTACAAACACACATGGAAAGACGCACATGGATAAGGCTCCTTAGGTCACTCAAAAAGTAATCTAGTTATGGATTAAACAAAGTTTGATTTTAAATAACGATGTGCCTAGGTTAGTATTTCATCAGCTTAGATTTCAGGAATCCATAAAGTTTGAAAAATAAATATGGGCACAAAAATCAGGAGCTCATTATTAAAATATTGGTGACTACAGATGTAAACAAAACTACAGATAGCCATCCTTTATTAAATCCATTCCTAAAAACAGAAGTGACATTTCAACAAGCACAAAGACAGTTGACAGCCATATATGCACAGCTTTTTGGGTACAACAGCTAGCATTTATTTAAGTGCTCACTGTATACCAGGCACCAAAGTATTTTACTCATTTTCTGTCCATTGACATACATGCACACCGTCTCTATTTTTTCTTCCATGTGAAGCTATGAAAATTTCACCCAAGTCTATACCTTACTGTTGGGTGATGATCACCAGATAATATTTCTTGAAGTAACTCACCACTGTAGGAGCCAAAATTTTTATGAACCTTGCATTTCCACCTGATGGACGGGCCAGGTTGTGACCCCACAGAGCTGGCTCTTCTCTTTATTCTGCCTCCAGATGACAAACTTCTTCCTTTGAAGTTCTCTTTGATATATGGGGCCTGTCAAGTTCTGTTCCCAGTGGATATTGAGACTCACAGGCTTACAGCCTTTGTTGACAAATGGAATGCCCCCAAGCAAATCAGATTCCAGCAAAGCTAAAATACTTCCAACTACATTTTTGAGGCAAGGAAAATGAAGAAAGCCACCACTTTTGCATAGAGAACCCTTTCTCCTGCTTTGTCTGTCCTTTTGAAAGAATAACATCCCATTATCATGTTTCACAAACAAGATGGCTTGAGCCAAGGGGTTCAGTAAGGAGGTATGAATTAATTAGCTCTCAAACAGCCATTTAAAAAAAATCCTTAGCGTTTTCTAATTTCTAGATTAAAGGCAATTTGAGAGGCCTTAAATAGAAGGAGACTATAGAGGACCTCAGGTCTGCCTCTAGCCAGAGGGCCTTCTCAGAAGACGGAGAGGTGGGCAAAGCTGTCCATTGTAAAATCTCCCCAGAGATCTGACACATCTTCCTGATGAGGGAGGAGGCAGCAAATGGGAAGACCTCATATTTTTTTCAGTGCTTACCAAAACAGCTCAAGGAGAACCAATGTCAGGGAGGTGAAATGTATTTCAGGAGACAGAGCTGTAGTGTGCAGCTGGATGAGGAACCAGACTTGGAAGAGAGTATGGTTTTGTTCAGACCGTCTTTGCCGGAATCGTCCCTTCCTGTTAACATCCTATTTTTGTTAATAGAAGAGAAGGAAATAATCAGAATTTCCTATTATATATACTATGCAAAAACATTTTTGAACTACTTCCTAGTCCTACTGCCACAAATAGAAGGGAATATGAGATTGCATGTGGTAGGAAGAGCATTCAGGTAAGCACAGGAAGAACGTTGAGAAGGACAGGGTCTGGCTTCTGCTTCAGGTGGAAAGCTGAGACTTCATAGATGTTTGGATGCTAGGGCAGGGGATGTAGGTCAGTGGTAGAGTGCTTGCCTGGGTTCAAGTTCTCAGTATAGCAAAATAAATAAATAAACAAATAAAGGTTTAGATTTCAAGCCTTCATTTTAATAATATGCTGGGGGAGTGGAATGGTGACATTTGTTTATTAGCTGTGTGACCTCAGGCAAGTACCTTAAATCTCTGAGCCTCAGTTTCTGTATCTGTAAAATAAAGACGTGAATTCCCATGTTACTGAGGAGAAAACGGAGGCTCTCAGAGGTTAAAAAAAAACAAACCCAAATAAACAAAAAATAAAACCAAAAACTTGACCAGTCTTAAACTAGCATACACCTGACTGCCAGCCCCACTCTCTTTCTCTTAATCGCACAACTCTGCAGATGAGATCCAGCACATTAAAGTGTAATGAGCCAGACATGATGTGATTATTCCCTTGTGGCTATGTGTGAACTTCCATCTGGCATGTATGAAAAGACACATTAGCCCACATCTACATATGGCGATAGACACGTTCACGTAAAACTACTTTAAGAACTGGTAGAACCAAGGGCTTTCACAAAAAAGCTGGGATGATGTAATGTGCTGTTTCCTGCAATGAAGCAGTCTTGTATCAAGAACAAGTGCCCTTGCTCCAAGCTGGCACTGACTGGTCCACTATAGAGGAAAGAGTAGCTTTTTCTGGGATGATCAAATCTACCTGTCCCAGGAAGAAAAGGCAAGTCTGCCTTATTGGTAATTTTATTCTGGGGTGGACTTTGAAACTCCTGATCCAGCTCTGAGGGTTTGAGGAGACCTAGTTTATGCTCCCTGAAGAGGTGGCATGTAAAATGGTGAGCATATCGTGGCACTTATGGAATGTTCTTCCGGGAAGTTTGATGCTTTTGTTTGAGACAGGGTCTCACTATGTAGACCAGGCTGGCTTCTGTCTCACAGAGATTGGCCTGCCTCTGGCTCCTGATGGCTGGGATTAAAAGTGTGCACCACCATGCCTGGCTACATTATTTACTGAGGGGAGGGATAATAAACCATAAAGAAGAGTTTAAAAGTCTGCTGTGGTTTAGCATCTATAATTTTGAGATGAGTGAATCTTTGTGAGTTTGAGGCCAGACTGGTCTAAAACGTGAAACCCTGTTCAGCCAACCAGACAAAAAAACAAACAGAAAAATACATTCATGATTTTGACCCAATGATTCTATTGCTGGAAGGAAACCTATGCTAGGGACAGGATCAAATGTAATCCCCATGGGGTGTGGCTAAGTGAAGAGCACATACCTATCTATATGAGGCCCCAGGGTTGGTCTCTAGCATGGTAAGAACAAACAGAACAAAAAAAAATTTGTGTACAGAAACATTGCTATAAAAACACCAGCATAAATTAAAAGCCCCCAAATAGGAAAGTAGTTTGTGATTCCTGAATCTATACCATTAAATAGAAAGTTATCAGGATAACAGATAAGAAGTCTTGTGGCTTGATAAATGCTCTTGATATAATGTTGAATAAAAGGACTATAGAACTGTATTATAATCAAGTGTCTATCTCGTACAAAAAAGATGAGAAGGAAACCTGTTAACTTTGTGTGGTAATTATAATATAAATTTTTTTTAAGGGGTTGGAGAGATGGCTCAGTGGTTAAGAGAACTGGCTGCTCTCACAGAGGACCTGAGTTCAGTTTCCAGCACCCACAGAATAGCTAACAATCATTTGTAACTCCAGTTCCAGGGTTCCAATGCCCTCTTCTGACCTCTGTGGGCATTGTAAGACACAAGTACATGTACACACATGCCGGCAATAAAACACACAAAAAAATAATAAATAAAATTTTTAAAAACTTAAAAAGACTAGAAGGAAATGTAGAGTAAAATGTTAAGAATGGATGTAGTTGATTGCTATTTTTTGTTCTTATTACCCAAGGTTTGTATGCTAAGTATGTATAACTTTTTAAAGTGTTTCTTAATAATTGATGGGCATGTTAGTGTTCCTTTTCTTCAAATAGCTCTTTTTAAAAAATATTTATTTTTATTTTATGTGTATGAGTGTTTTGCCTGCATGTGTGTAAGTGCACCAATGCATGCAATACCTATGGACACCAGATGAGGGGATCAGAGTCACTGGAACTGGAGTTAGAGATGGTTGTTAGCTGCCATGTGAGTTCTGAGAACCAAATGTAGTTCCTCTGCAAGAGCAGCCAGTGCTCATGACCTCTGAACCATCTCTTCAGCCTTTCAAATAGTTCTCTTTTATACTAGAACTAGTACAAGAGTCTCCCAACCACTTTCTTCCCCTGGGGCACCTTTCCCGCTGCAGCTCAGAGTTATTCTTTTGGCTCAGGGATGAGGCTGTCTCTGGGCTCAACATAGATACCTGGATACTTGTTGCCTCCAGACCAGACTCTTTAGTGTGACTTGCTGTTCACCACACAGGTCAGACTCTTTGAATTCTAATCTTCAAGCATGTTGCTCCTTCTGCTTCCCTCCCTTCCCTTCCCCTTCCCTCCCCTCCTCTTTCCTTTCTGCATGTATGTGTATATGTGTATGTGTGTGTATGTAAACCAGAGGTTGATGTTGCAGTGTCTTTCTCAGTCACTCTCCACTTTGTCTGTCTGTCTGTCTGTTTGTGATAAGGTTCTCCTGTAACCCCAGCTGGCCTGGAATTTGATATGTAGACCAGGCTGGCCTTGATCTCATAGAGATCTGACGGCTTCTGCCTCCAGAGTGCTGGGACTAAAGACAGGGGCCACCAGGCATTGCTCCATCTGATGTTTTGAGACTCTCTCACCAAACCTAAAGCTCACCAACTCAGCTAGATTAGTTGATTAGTAAGCCTCAAGGATCCCTGTGTCTCTACTTCTCCAGTTCTGGGGATCCCATTGTGTCCAGCTTTTTACACGGGTGTAGGGGATCTGTATTTAAGTCTTCACACTTGCAAAACAAGAGCTTTACTAAGGGAACTATCTCCCCCTCCTTTTATACCTGGAAGATACTTAGCTGACTGTAAGGCCCAGCTCACAGATTAGCTCTCCTGAGAAGCCTTCCTCATCCTTCCCAAGCAGAGCAGCTTGCTGCTTGCTTTGCTTCCTAAACTCACTGCTCCGTTTTAGCAAACACCATAACTTGTGGTCAATGTATTTGAGTGTCTCCACACAAAAGACGGTGTATTTGGGAGGATAAAGTTTGACTCAGCCATTTCGCTATGCCCAGACCTGGCACAGAGTGATTGTCTAATGAGGAACAGTCTGAAATTGACCCCTGAGCTAGGACCAGCCTGGCATCAGGCAGCACTTATACTAAGATGATGGTCTATAACGTGGCAGTGAACTCCCCAGACCTCATGTAAGAGCAAGAAAAAGGTGGCTTTGTGCTTAGCAAAACTGGTGTTAGGGGGCCTCCACAGGGTGCAGTCATTGGAAAGGATGATTAATGTATGGATCCTTTACGACAAGGGTAACAATCTCCCTATCTGAGAGATGTTGGGTACTGCCTCTTGGACTCTGGAAGGTGGACAAGATGATCTCAGCCAGGCTGATGCTACAGTGCATTTGGCTCTGCTTCCTGCTGGAGAGCCTCTGATTCTGCTGTAGGCTGGGCAGCTTTCCATGTCAGCTGCACTTCCAAGTCCAGATCTGCATTTTAACCTACGGCCCTACAGACAAAGAAGACCATGCTAAGAGTAGGCCCAGTTGCTCACCAAACCCAGCGGGAGCTCTGGGCTCTACCACACTCATTAGCCTCTTAAGTTCACATAAATATATATGAGGTCTGTGGATTCTCCCGGAAGTCCCGAAGGCTCTTACAGCTAACATAGAATCTCCTTTGCTTTGTACCTCCTTCTGGACTCCCAGGAACCCAGGGTTGTAAGGATACTCCCCAACAGGAGCCCAGCAGCCCATTTTCAGAGTGCAAAAAATAGACATGGGGCTAGAGAGATGGCTTAATGGTTAAGTTCTCTTGCAGAAAACCTGAGTTCCATTCCCAGTACCCATGTCAGGTGGCTCACAACCATCTGTAACTCCAGCCCCAGAGAAGCTGAAGCTTCTGGCTTCCACTCACATGTACATACCCACATACACATATACCCCCCCATACACAATTTAAAAAACAAAATAAAATTTGGGTTAGTATGATAGCTCATAAAGGCACTTGCTACCAAGTCTGATGACCTGAGTTTTATCTCCAGAACCCACATGGTAGAAGGAGATAAATGCTTCCTGTAAGTTGTCACCTAACCTCTTCGTTCATGTGGCACATGTACACTTCCTTTCCCCCAAAATAAATAAATAAATACAATTTAAAAATAGACACAGTCCTTTGAAATATCAGAGCTTCATTTTGTCCATCCTCTCTTTATGGTGGTCCTTCATATTTATGATCTCTGAAGACCCACAGGTTCCCTGTGACCATCTCACGTGCCTAATTAATCTCAGAGATTCACAAACACAGCCTACCCTAGGCCAGATGCTGCATAACTCAGGGAAGGCAGGCACAGGGCAGGGGTGGAAGGGTTGAGGGAGATGAGGAGACCCAGGGCTTTGTGTTCTTAAAGACTCCAGTCTAATGGGGCTTTCAGTTCAGCGAAAGAAGAACAAAAAGTTAAAAAGTGACACCACAGCTGAATCCAGAGAATTACAAATGAGAACAAAATTAGCAGTCCATGAGCCTTGTAAATTTTACAGACCTCGGGCGGAATCAGAAGGAAATATTGCTGGATCCAATCTCATCCCAGAAGGCTCCTTGGAAGAGGAGAATTTGGACAGGAAAAAAAGGAAGTTGGGAGGGTACTGATTACTATTGGGCAGGGACTGGTGACCAGCTCTTATCTGCCTTTTAGGGGCAGTGTGGGGTGGCTAGGTGACAAGGAAAAAACCAGCCTCCAAGTTCCTAAGACTCCAAGAACAAACAGCCTTGCCTCTCCTAAGATAAGTAGCCTGTCCCATGCTGCAATTTCTGAGTCTGGAAGGAAAGAAAGGCTCTCAGAGAAAGCTCCCAACTGAAGCCAGTTAAACCCACTATAGATGGGGAGGGCCAGTCTGGTGGCTGTCTCTGGGTGCTATCTGGTGAAGCTGAGATGCCCTGGCCCCAGTGCCAGGGTGTGACAGCACAGCACTGTCACAGCCCTATGGTGGCTCCCCCTCTGCAAGCTCTAAGAAAACAGTGGACTAGGGGGTGGTGGGGTGGAGGGAAGAAATGAACAATGGTGGCAGATTGAGAGTCAGACTTTTTCAGTTCTAGTGTTTCTGAAGGAAGCGTTTCCCCTGTCCCACTTCCTTTGCTAACCTCAGCACATTGGCAACGTGCAGTCAGTTTAAGAGGAGACCATCTGGGCCTGGAAAGATGGCTCAGTGGTTAAAAGTGCTGAGTGCTCTTGCGGAGGATTTGAGTTTAGATCTGAGCACTGACATTAGGCAGCTCACAACCACCTGTTATTTCAGCTCCAGGTCATCTGACACCCTCTTCTGGACTCTCTGGACACCTACACTCACATGCACACACCCACACACAGATACACACATACACACATAATTCTTAATAAAACAGATTATAGATAAGAAGGGGCATTCTGCTTTCAGAACCTCATTTGTGCTGTGCTGTCTGTCTGCTATCTTCTCATTTTGTTCTCATGAAACTGGAAAATCCTCTCTTTTTAAGAGTTCCCTCCAGCACCAGGAAGGAGGCAGGTTCTCAACTAGGGAAGAGTATGCACTTCCCTGAGACCTTCAGCTAGAAGTCACAACAGGTTAGAAGGGAAGAATCCATAGAGGTTATTAACTTCCCAGACACTGCAGGTCTGGAGGGAGGAGGAGGCTTATTGAAACATGCATCTGTCAGATGTGGTCAACAACCTGTCACTACAGTAAAAGGCAGTACAGATTGGAGACCCCATATCAGATAGCATCTCAAACTTGATGGCTATGAAGCCTCAGGAACATGGGACTTCTCTGAGGGTTTTGTCAGCTGCCAAAAACAAGAGACAAAAGTGCTTCTTTGGCTGATCTGTAGGGAATCTCTAAGATTCCTCAGTGGGTAAAGGTGCTTGCTGCCTAGGCTGATGACCTGAGTTCAATCCCAGGGACCCAACATGGTAAATGGAAAGAACTGTCTCCTACAGGTTCTTTCACTGACCTCCATATGCATGCCATGGTGTGTGTGCAGACACCTGTATATGAGTGTGCGTGTGTGCACGCACGCACACACACAGAAATGTCACTTAAACATTTTTTAAAAAGATTAATGATAATAGCTATCATAAGTACTTACTGTGTGCCAAGTGCTAGATGTTCATTACCCAAAGTACCTAGCACCATGCCTGGCATACACTCATGTAAGCTGGAGTGGTTACCACCCTCAGACCCAATCAATCCATACAGTATTGGACAGGTCCCACTTTCAGCAGATGATGAAAACCCTATCATCCTATTTCGGAAAACCAGACAGACCAAAAAGCAGGAAAACCTCTCATTCAGCCTGGCCTGTCTTGATGACCTGTTCTCCTACACTGGGAAAAGGTCACTGGCCTCTGAATCCAAACACAGCCTGCTCTCATCCTGTTTAAACAAGGCCAGGAGGCAAGCCGGCGGCCTGTGGTTAAGGAGGAAGGAACTAGGGCTGTTTGGGATTCCTTGCAGACTCTGGGCTATTGAAGCTGTCAGGCTGATACACAAGCTCTGTCAGACTTGCAGCTCTTGGCATTCTGGCTGCCTCCCCTTAATGACCATTTATAGTCAACCCCTCTGAAGAGAGCGGAACCCTGGCATTGGGGAAAGAGATGAAGTTGGAGAAGAGGCACCTGGTGCCTGGGGAGGTAGACAGCAACTACCAGAAGCCTTACATCCAAACACCTATTTCCCAGAGAGTGGGTGTAACTACTCCCCCTTCAGGCCTGCAGGGTAAGAACAAGCCAGTTGCAGACTTGCCAGTATTGCACCAGTGTGTGCATCTTGCCCTGGCTTATCAGTACTGTTGTAGTCAGGGCCCAAAGCATGACAAGAGGTTGGAAAGTGCAGTCAGTGGAGGGATCATGGCTACAAATCATGGATTTTTAGCAGAATCTCTTTTAAGATGTTTTATTAGCATATATTAATTATTCATAATAGTGCATTTCATTATGACATTTTCTACATTATGACATTTTTATATATGTATGTATAAATTTGATCATATTCACCCCGTTACCTTTTGTCCCCCCTCCCACTTGTCCCTTTCTTCTTCTCCTCAACTAGCCCCATTTGTGTGTGTGTGTGTGTGTGTGTGTGTGTGTGTGTGTATGTGTGTGTCCCTATCCCCTAATGAGTCTCATTGGAGCTTCTCAGAAGAGCAAGAATGAGAAATTATTTACAGGAGCATGGGCACCCAGTGGCTATATCACTAAAGAAATGTGCCTCCCCCAACCCTCCAGCCAACCACTAACTGAATCTAAGTCCTCAGTGGGGACTGGGATCTCACAAGCTCCTCATCTTTCCTTGACAGGATGTCGGTGGGCCCAGTCTTGTGCAAGTGATCACAAGTGCTGTGAGTTCAAGAATTAAAAAGCCATGTCATAACTAGACATCAGCCCTCCACACCATTCCTCGTACCTTCTTCTGGATCTTACATTCTGCCCCTTCTTCTACAATGTGCTCTGGGGCTTAAGGGAGTGGGATATAGATGTCCCATTTATGAATGAGTGTTCAACAACCACTTATTGTTAACACTTGGACCAATTGTGAGTCTCTGTAGTTAGCTACTGCCCACTGCAAAAAAGAAGCAGATCTGACCAAAGCTGACAGCACTAGTCTATAGGCATAAACATGGTTATTTAGAAGACAATTTGACAGACACATTCCATCCATCTAGCAGAACAATAGCACCAGTTTCCCACTGGGGCCTGTGACCTCCCTCTTCATGGTCTTGTGATGAGATTACAGTACCAGACAGGAATTTCCTCCTGTGAAGCATAAACCAAATCCAGTGAGAAGGTGGTTGGTTATCCCAACAAGAGACTTGCCACTGTTGTACTAGTGGGCACATTTTGCCTGGCCTGCAGTAGTGTTCACCCAGGGTATACAGTTAAGGTAGACTACTGATGACAGTTCTGCCCCAGCAGCTTGTGTAGCATAACACCTTTCAGCACTATGGGAGTTAGCCAGTAGAATTTTAACAGAAGCTTAATATGAAACAAATATATATAGGTTTATGGTAAGAAATCCATTCCTTATGCCCCTTAATTTTTGCTTCTGTTTTCACCTGAAATTTAATTCAAAGCCTTTTTAAGCATACAAGAAGTAGCAAACCTTTAACAGACCCCGAGAAGGAGAAAGACGGCTAGACAGTGGTAACAGTCCAGCTTGATCACTAACCTGTGGCACGGTCTACCCTTTGCATCTCCTCCATCTCCATGTATCTGCTTGGGGAAAGAACACCAGCTTGATGGGTCCTAAGTAGACCCTGTGCTCTTAGTTCCTAGGAGGACACAATATTAAGGGAAGGTTTTGGAAAGGCCTCTGGAGACCTGGGATTACGTTAACAGAACAACTGGAAACTGGGCATGATAGCACATGCCTGTAATCCCAGCACTTGAAATTTAGAGGTACACAGAGTGGGAAAAAGGTCATGAGTTTGTGCCAGCCTGAGCCACATTGGCTACAGAGTGAGAGCTTGTTTCAAGAAACAGGTGTCACAGATAATACTCAGTGGTAGAGTGCCTGCCCACCACCTGCAAAGCCCTGAGTGTGATCCCTAGCACTGAGAACACAAACACAAACACTATTGGTTTAAAGAGCACTTTCCTCAGAGCAAGATGGATAAATTTTTAATGAATTCAGAAATTCAAAAAATGATACTAAAAAGAGGAAGGCTTGCTGACTGCTGAGGCCACAAGGAATCAGTTCTTCAAAACTGTCACCATGGACACTACTGTGGCCCATGTGCACCTGCCAGAACGCCGAATAATAGCTTTATCTTTGTTAATCATGAGAGGGACATCTAGGGTGGGGTGAAGAGTAGCCAAGGGCAGGGATGAATGAAAAACATGAATACTCTGTTCTCGGCACCAGATACTAGGTTCTGTACACATTAAAGAGGCTTTAAACACATTTTTTTTTCAGTGTTTATGAGGCTGAGAGGTTAGATTAGTTTTATTCTTCTTTTACAGATGAAAAAGACTAAGGTTCAAAGAGAAAAGTAACCTGCTCCAGGATTCAGACTTCTATACCGAGCCGGCTTCAGAGGTCTGGATACTCTTGGGCTGTTTTTAGCAGCGTGTTTATGCTGAGGTTAGTTCCCTGCTCAGAATGCATCCTCCTGGGAAAAACCATGTCCCCAGAAGGCTGGTGACAGACCAGAAGTTTCTCTGGTGGCTGTAAGCATCCTTCTATCAGTCTAATAAAAAGTGGAGAGGCTGTCTCTATTTTGAAACAGTCTGTTTTCGTAGTACACCCTATTTCATGCACAGCGTAGAGTGATACTGTTAACACCACATTTTTATAGTTCCTTATTCTAGAACTTTGCAGTTATCATGACCCTTCTGTTATGACATCCTTTTTTTTCTTGGCCAAATGATAATATTACTTATGTTATAAAATTCTTTGGTTAGCTTCAATTCTAAGAATTCTGTGGTCACTTTTATTAACTTTTAGGAGTTTGTTGTCATAATTTAAAACACTCTTAGTGCAAACTATGACTTCATTTATTCATCCAAATTTATTGCTGTTACCATAACTTATGCTTGACCCTGCCGGCAATACTGTAGGAAAACTCTCTCTTCGCAGAGGAGACAGGTGTATAAAAATGTATGTCATAACACGTGTCAAATTGTCACAGTGTTTCAATAGGTTTTTCATTTGAGATAGTTATATATATCCTGAGTTAACTTTAACCTCAATATGTAGCTATGGATGACTTTGAACTCTGCCCCTCCTGTCTCCACTTCCTGAGTTCTGCAATTACATAAGCATACCACCATGCTTGGTTTATGCTAGGGACTTCATACATGCTAGCTAGACAAGCACTCTACCAACTGAAACTCACCTTCAGCTCAAGCATGATATTTTGTTTTGTTTGTTTGTTTTGTTTTGTGACAGAGTCTCCCTGTAGTCCCAGCTGGTCGGGAACTCATTATTTAGGCCAGGCTGGCCTCAGAGAGCTGCCTGCCTCTGCCTCCTGAGTACTGGGATTAAAGGCATACACTATCACACCTGGCTTCAAACACAAGTTTTAACTGGCACATTACTGTTGATTTGCATGGAATTAAATTGCTTAGTCAAGCACTAAAAACATGACAGGATGTATTGCAATGTGACTGTCACCTCATTGTCATGAGCAAATAAATATTCCATAAGCTAAATTGGATTTTTTTTCTTATAAAACATAAGATTTGGACAATATTGTCATTTCTCCATTTGACAGATACCATATATATATATATATATATATATATTATAAATGAATCTTCCTCAAATATAACTTTCCCCATGTTGTTCTCGGAACACACCTTCAGTTATCTTTTGCTATTTAGCAAACTGAATACCAGTTTCTGCAACTGGCAGTCAGTTTGCTATTTAGCAAACTGAATACCAGTTTCTGCAACTGGCAGTCAGAGTCTCTAAGGTTTAGCTGAGGCATTTTCAGTGAGAGGAATCTCCCCTACCCCCACTCCCATTGACCTCTCCTAGTTAGTCTTCATTGCCCCAGTTTCTTTGTTGGGGGCAGCTTTGGTATATTCTTATTCCTCTGATACTCCTCTTGCTTCTAATCCTAGCTCAGACCACCTCTTCCTTCAGCTCCAACCTCTCCGCTTCTAGGCACAGTCCACAGCTGGAAATGATCTTGCCTGCCTAGAAAGTTCCAAAGCTTGTTACCTAAATATATTCACTTTTGTCTTCTTTGTGGATTATAAATTCCTTTCCCTCACTGTTTAAAGCCCATATCACCTCTGCAGTGCCTTGCCCTCTGCAAGCTCTCAATGAACTCATCCCAGGTGCCTGAGAAACTATTCCCAGATCCTCTTAATGGGTCTCGGGTCTATTTACATTACTTACATTTTTGTTTCAGATGTGTTTTAACATTTTAGACTACCCCCAAATCCTTTTGGGAAGTAGGTGAACTGTAAATCATCAAGGATTGGCTGAAGAGTGGATCCTGAGGAAATATTTGTTGAATGAATAGATGGGTGCTTTGAAGGCTGAGGAAAGAGGAGGGTGCTCTCTGTTCTCACTCCTCCCTACCTCTGGCCCCTTTGTTCATTCGTCCCTCCTCATGGTTGTCCTGCAACTTTTTGGAATCCTCCTCAATTCTAGAGTGATCTCCAGCTCCTCTGGGAACTTCCCCCTGCGTGGAGATATTCTGTGGCATCTAGTGACATTCACTTTGTATCATTCACTAAACTGGAGCTCTTCCATGTCAGGGGTGCCTGGGATCAGGGGTGCCTGGGATCACATTCTCTGCATCTCTTAATTTGCCAGTACAATGGCTCCCAATCCTGCCTCTACAGCCCATACTCTGCACAGCTTTGCAAATATTCAGGTGCCCAAACCTCCACATTGCACAGCAAGTGATCCTCAAACTTGAGCATGAATGCCCTCCAGCACCCGGAGGGCCTGCTGAGGCATATTTCCAGAAATCCACCCCTAGAGAAATTGGGACCAAGAGTTCCCATGTATATCAGGTTCTCAGAGAGGTTAACAGTGGTCAGGAAACTACTCTTAGAAGACAGCTGCTCTGCCCATGAGACCCATTCTGTATTTTAAAAAAATCATTGCATCTTACATGCAAGCTGAGTGTGATGGACCTGACACATGGCAAGGATTTGATAAACATTTGATGGGCTGAATTATTTGTTGCACTCGTTTTAGCTCTGCCTCCTCAAATAGATTGTTAGTAACCTGTAGTTAAAGAACAAGCTTAGAGTGCTGTTTTTGCAAATGCCAGTGTGAGATCCTGGGCTAGGTGGAAGACTGGGTACTGAGTGAACACCTACCTCTGCTTGAGTCACTGCCTTTTCTGGCTTCTGTGCGGTGTTGCTGGCGGAAGGAATCCAGGGAAACCTAACCTTGCCTGATTCAGTCAGTACATAGGAAAGCAAAGTTCTTGTTGACCTCTTCCCAGTATTCATGCCCTGAGGTATTTACAGAGGAGGAGGATTCCAAAGAAGAGAAGTGAAGCAGGACAAAGCCTCTCTGTGCATCTTAAGAAATCAGTAAGTCACAGACTTGTTTCTGACATGAACACCTTGAATAATTCCACATGATTCAACTTCTGTTCCCAAGAATCTCAAATTTCATAGGTGCTGTGCTCTGATTTTCCCTGGGGATAAAGTGTGTTCATGTGAGCTGGCCTTTGGGAAGTCATTAAACGTGAAGTAAAGACACCTAGCAAAATGTGCTTCCAAGACCTATCCTTCCCCAAATGTCTACAGTTTATCTCTTAAAAAAATGTTAAATTTGGGGCCTGGTGTGGTGGTACATGCCTTTAATCCCAGAAGTCAGGAGGCAGAGGCAGGTGGATCTCTGTGAGTTCAAGGACAGCCTGGTCTATATAGTGATTTCCAGGCAGCTGGGGCTACAGGGAGACCCTGTCTCAAAAAGAGAAGAAAAAAAAGTTCATCACCATCAGGAAGGAGGTCTTAATCATATCTGGTGAATGTAAAAATACTGGAAGGTTCCCTATCTTTTTCCCTTTGAGCTAGACAGACAGACAGACACACACACACACACAAAACAGCAACCCACCCCCCTAAAAAAACACATTTGGAAGCAACTGTTACCAATAGATTGAGGGTGTTGACAAACATCCCTTCCCCCTTGCAGACTTGGGGCATCACAGTTGTCCTCTGAAGCTGCCGTCCCATGTGCTCCCTGTACACTTGGGCATCTTGCACCATCTTAGCACTTACCTCACTGCCTTGTAATTGTCCCACTCGTCACCTGTTAAATGTGGGATAATTATCTTCAGATTGACGTAAACTAAAACTGAGGCAGCCCACCAATTTGATGCATCTGTTGACTTCATTCAACAAGGGATGTTTTCTCCTTCATATGTTACGCACACATAGATGCTTCTCAAGCCTGCCTGGAAGATGTCATTAGTTCCCTACAGCATAGTGGCCCACATGAAACACGAAGAGACATCATTCACCTTCTCACCTCTGCCTCTCTGTCCCTGGCTCCCCCTTTGTCATGTGCAGGATGCCCCATGGCCTTCCCCACCACCTTGTCTTCACAGTTGCCCTCGTGTGACTTCATTGGCAATATGGGGTACACACACTCTGGAGGACTCAGAGCCTGATACTTTCGCATGGAAAGTAACAATATAATTCCCAGGGGATAATGGTTTTTTGCCAAATCTTCCAGAAACTGTCTTGATCATTTTTTGAGACCACATATACACATCCTGATTTAAACACATCCATTTCTTTAATGCTTTGACAGATCTTGAGTCTTCCCCCACGTTTTCCAAATGTCTTAGGACTAAGTCTGCACAGCAACTATTTTAATGAACTCCTTAAGGGGATGGCTGTCTTTTATATTTGGGTCTCAGTGCCTCATGCAATATCTGGTACTCAAAAAGAGGCCCAATGAATTAGATGTGGGACAGCAAATAGTCACAGCTAATATCCATTGAATGTTTCCTCAGCCACTGTGAAGCCCCTGTGCACCATCTTTCATGCTAACAGCTACAACTTTTACAGTATATGTTACTAGGACTGTAGTAGGTCAGCCCAGGATAGGAGGGGGTAAAGAAACTTACCCAGTTCTACAACTGGAAAGAACAAAGCAGGTGTTAAAGCCTGATCCACCTCATTCTAAATCTCCTGTGTTTAAACCAGCAAAATATGAGGACAGCAATTGAATTTAGGTACTGTAAATATCCAGGATATTGGCTTTGTGATTTATTGCAAAACTAAAGTAGTTCACCCAAGAGTGTGATGCACATGAAAAAAAATGTGAGGAGGAAAAGGAGAGCCAGCGAAGCCTGGGCAGGGTAATGGGTCCACCCAGGCTGCAAAGCCATCAGGCCCAGACAGGAGGATTAGGGATCTCAAAGTCTGATCTTTGTAAGTAGAGATTAACACTCCAATCTTCCATATAACCCAGCTACTCAGGAAGCTTAGGCAGATGGATTGCAAGTTTGAGGCCAGCTTGGGCTACGTAATGAGACCCTATCTCAAAATAAAAATTTAAAAAGGGCTGAAGCAGATTCAGCATGTTTTCTCACATATGTGGACTCTAGATTTAAATTGGGTGTCGGGGGGTATGCGGGTTCTTGAAAGTAGAAATGTGACCAGAAGAGGAGAAGAGAAAGGGAAAGGCGAAAGGAGGGGGTGGGGGGAGAATGAATCAGAATGCATGTGACATGGAAGAAGAAAGAGGGACTATTTGAGGGCAAAAATGGGACTATCAAGAGGTGGGCAGGGAGGTTAGGAGAGGGCAGGGAAAGAAGGCCGTGAATAAGAACGAAGTATAATGACATGTATGTGTAAAACTACCAGAGCGAAGGCCATTCCTTTGTATGCTAACTTAAGAGACAAATTTTTCAAAAAATGGTAGAGCATGTGCTTAGCTAGAGAGGACCCTGGGATTCAATCCTCATTGACACACACACACACACAAACACACACACACACACACACACACACACACACACCCTCTACATCCACAATGCCTAAGTTTTCCACTGTAGTCATTGCTCTTAAGTATTCTTCTCCAGGAGAGAAGCATTTTATCAAGATTGTAGCATTATATTATCTAGGCACACTGAGCGTTAGCTAACTCATTAAAAGGGATTGCTTTCTCTGATTGATGAGACAGCAGGCTATAATTGGAAGGGCACTTAGAGGCTGAGAAGCAATACGTGACTTGCCTACGATCCCAGGGTGGCCCAGTGGCTGATGTGAGAGCCCCACTCGGACCCTGCAGTGTTTGACACTTTCCATTACACCTTTTTCCTGTTCTGGCAAAGCTGACTAGCCATCAGAACTTGAGCCAAGCAGCATACTTTGTAGACAGACTCAATGATCTTTGCAAAAGCCTGAGAGATTAAACCTGGGAGTTCTGTTCAGAAAGGGCCAAGCCCAAAGAAGCAGAAACTAGCCCATTTAATAAAGTGGCATTCTTAAGGGCAGTGGAACAGTGCTACAGGCTTGGTTGCAGGGTCTCAGAAGAAAATACCAATCCACCCTACTGGAGGATAACTTTGAACTCAAAACACAAAGTCCAAGCCAGGTATGGTGGCACATACCTCGGACGCTGAGACAAAAGGTCAGCCTGAGCTACAAAGTAAGAATTTAAGGTCAGCCTGAAGTACATAGTGAGATCAAAAAACAAACCAGCTGGACACTGGCACACACCTTTAATCCTAGCATCCAGGAGGCAGAGACAGGCAGATCTCTGTCTCAAAAACAAACAAATGAACAACAAACAAACAACAGCAGAAAACAAAACCAAGGGCAAAGATGGCTCAGCTAGTAAAGGTGCTTACCACCAACCTGACCATCTGAGTTCAGTCCCTGGAACCCAGATGGTGGAAGGAGAGCACTGACTCCCTCATGTTGTCCTCTGACTTCCATATGTGTGCTGTGGCATGCATACATCACACACACACACACACACACACACACACACACACACCACTGTAAAAGTAAAACAAAGCAATCCTGTGCCAAATACAACCAACCAGCCAACCAAACAAAGCAAGAAAATATAAAAATCAAAAATCAAAGCCCAGGCTGTGCTTCACCTCTCTAGGCTGTGAATGAGAGGAAGAACTTGGCCTTCATTCTCCTTTATTCATGATCTAAAGAGATTGTCCTGGGTGGTTTCTAAGCTTTGACATTCTGAGATTCAGGCTGGGACCATTCGAAGTGAGATGATGTCTTGAGTTATTCAGAATCATCTACCTGGGGGCGGGGGCGAAGGAGGAGGCCTGAGTCATCTTCCTAGTTTCCTCTGAAATTTGTTTTGGAAGCCAGAGCCTGCTGATAAATTGGTCTCAGCTCTGTAACATCTGTAATTCCTCCATGCTCCCACAAATGGACACATTCCTCAGCACTTCTGCTCCTATAGCTAATGAAAATTATTGGGTCATAAGTCTCATTCAAGAGAAATCTCAAGAAAAATTTATTATCAGAGGAGAAGACAGGGTCCCAGAGTGTCCAAGTGGTGACAACCACCGAGGCCCTCCCTGGACTCCACTCACTGCTACTAGAGATGCTTTGCAAAACCTGGGAGGAGGGAAGTATTTATGAAATGTTTATGTAAGGCAGAATACAACTATATTTTTCAACCACATATTCCCATGTGGATAGCACCGGAAAGAAGGGTGGTTGGTGAGCCTGTATCTGTAGGGTGGAACGTGGCTAGGAGTCTCATAAGCGATGCCAGCTATATGCAGTGCCTCGCACGGCATTCTGCTTTAAGGTAAATGCACTCCATTTCTTCCAGAAATTAACTATCGCTGCATAAAAAATCAGACTCCCCAATACAGGGGCTTCAAACAGCCTACATTGATTATCTCAGTTCCTATGGATCAGGAATTCAGAAGAAACTTACCTGGATGGGTCTGGCTTGGGAATCATCTGAGTGTACAGCCAAAGGTGCAGCTACAGTCATCCAGAGGCTTGGTTAGGGCTGAAAGGTCTGCTTCTGTATTAGTCTGCTCAGGTTGCCATAACAAAGCACACTGGTTGGGTGGCTTAAACAACAGATACTTATTTGCTCATAGGTCTAGAAGCTAGGAGTTAGTCTCAAGGTGTTGGCAAATTTGCTTTCTGGTGAGGGCTCCCCTCACCTATAGACAGCTGCCTTTCCATGGTGTTCTCATACAAACCCCTTCCATGTAGAAACCATGGAGGGAGCTCTCTAGTATGTCTTCTTATGAAGACATTAATTGTATTGGGCAAGGGACCCATTGTTACAATTTCATTTAACCTCAGTTACTTCCTGAGAGGCCTATCTTCAACTACAGCCACACTGGGAACTACAATTCAGCATATGAATTGGAGCATGAGAACAAGAGCCCTAGTCCAACACTGCTTCTCAGATGACATATCTAGATGATGCTAGTTAGGAAGGGGCATGTGAGACTCTCTGTGGATGTGTTCTTTGTGCTGTGGTGCTTGCCTTCCCCCAAGGAAGCAATCCAGGAGAGTAGGGAAGAAACTGCATCTTTCTATGATATAACTTTGGAAATTGAACACCAACATTTCTGAAAGATCAGTCTTTCACTGTGCAGGAAATAACTATACAAGGAAATGAATAATATATATATATATTCATGTTCTTCTGACATATGTATTATCAGAAGAACATGAATTCAAATCCAGTAGACACTGGAAGTAGAATAAGATCCTAATTGTATCACTTTAAAAAATAATTTATTATTTAAAAATTTTTATGTGTATGAGTATATTGCCTGCATGTATATAAGTGCACCCATGTCATGCAAAGCCCACGAAGGTCAGAAGATGGTGTTGCGTAATGGACGGTTGTTAGGCACCATGTGGGTAGCTGGGAATCGAATCTGGGTTCTCTGCAATAGCAGCCAGTGCACCTATCCATCCCCTAACTCTATCATTTTAAAGCTATGCAAAACTAATCCTCTCAGAGGCTTTTTCTCCATGTGGGACAATAGTGGCTTCCACATAGCATGGCTGTTAAATAGTAACTGAGAAAAGGAATGCAAATACTCTTTCCTTCTCCAAGCTTGTCTCACCCCTCACTATTACCATCTGCAGTATTTCCTCTGACTTCACATAATTTCCTTGTACAGTAATGATTCAAGAATTCTAGAATGTCATCATTAGAAGGGACTTCTCTGTGTCAGTGTAATACTGCCCCAGTTTTCAATCATCAAGACTCTTCTGTTATTTGTCTCCCAGGAAGCCCCATATGTTGAATTACTTGTGATCACAAAACAAATTATAGTAATCACATATTTGTCTCTCATTCTGTTCATATGTGCATCTATAACTGCCCATCAGAAATTCAGTGATTGATCAATGGTACTTCCACAATGAGTTGTGATCATTTTAGTGCAAAACAAAGTGATTATTTTAGAGAATAAGAAAGGCAACAAGATTTATCCAGCTGCTCAGTTTAGTGATAGAACTAGGGCTCATACTTGGATCTCCTGATTACAAACCAAAGACCTGATTCTTAGTGGCCACCATATTTATTTGTTATAATCTCATGATATCTGATATATATATTTTTAAAATATTTTATTTATTTTTATTTTTTGTGTATGAGTGTATTGCCAATGTATGTTCGTATGTGCACTAGTGTCCTACAGTGCCCAGAAAGGTCAGAAGAAGGCGTTGGATCTCCTGGAACTGGAGTTACACAGGTTGTTAGTCACCATGTGGAAAAAGAACCAGGGTCTTCTGCAAGAGCAGGCAGTGCTCTTAACCACTGAGCCATCTCTCCAGTTCCTATTTCATATATTTGACATAAGATATATAAAGTCCCTTCTCATCCAACATCATAAGTCTTCAGGACAAATATCTACCTTCTCAGAGCTCTGTTTACATGACTGGCACAAATGCACATGACCTCCAAGCATTCAAATCTGGTCCTAGAAACACCACAGAACAGGCCTTTGTGACTCCATGTAAGTTTGATCACCCGTCAATATGGTTATTAGTCTGAATTTAGGATGGAGGGAAGTTTTTATCTTAAGGTTGACTGATGCCCTCACTCCCATCAGGAGAAAAACCAAATTCTCAGTGACTCATAGAGGTGCTGTAAGGATGAGGTACAAGGAAGTGATTCTGGAGCCCTCCTGCATGGAGAGGATGGAGAGGGCTCCATTTAGCATAGACCTGCCTTGCTATGAGGAGCAATGGCTGAGAGGCATAAGGCTCCATGTGCATCCTGGGCTGGCCATCAACTTCTGGTAGGGACCAGAAGGTCAACATTGTGGTCAGTGTCTAATCTCATTGACTCTAAAAAAGGATCATAAAGAAATCAAACAAAGAAAAGCCCAAGAATTTAACAAAATCTCTCCAACCTAGAGATGCAAATAACCAATGATTATGGGCAAGTTAAGTGGGCCAGTTGTTTAAAAATCAATACTTTGTGCTTTTGGGCTCATTATTATGGGTGTGTTTTGTGAGATCCCCCAATTCATTTCATGTTGGAATTCTTGCTCCACAGCCTGCCTTAGCTTTAATTAAGAGCACAAGGAAAGAAGATTTTATATTTTCCAGAGGAAAACTGCTGGACTCAGATATTGTCCTGGTAACAGGATGCAGACAAGCTGACAGAAAAGAAATGGAAGCTCAAAGAAGGTCAGATAAAAGTTTGCAGTTGGGCTTTGCCCCATGGGAAGAAAATATCTGAAACTCCTATTTGCTCCAACCCTGGAGACTGTTTGTGCCTGGGGAGAGGAGAAGAGTTCAGTGTTCCAGACGACTGGAAAGCTTGAATGTCACTGCTTGCTGCCATGTGAGCCCTGAAACCTTGGGAGCTCCATCAAAGGCATCTAGAGTGATGCTTTAATGTCAATTATACTTAATGTCACTGCTCTGGATTCTCAGCCAGACATGTTTCATGGCAAGAGATTATGGTTCCTAGAAAAAAAAAAAAAAAACCTTTGCAAAAACAGCAGAGCTATTCAGTGAGCTGCTTTTGTGGGTACTCTGTATCAGTCCAGTGGTTAAAACATTTTTTAACCCCATCAGGTGTTTTCACACATAACCTCTGTGCTGAAGGTCCTTTACAAGGTACTAAAGAGTATGGCTGGGACAGACCATTATATGCAATATGAAAATATACAGGGAGAAATATGGAGGCTGAAGGAAAACACGGCAAGGCACTTGGCAAATAGTTTACTAACCTGAGCTTTAAAGCAAATCAGAAGTAGCTGTCCTGTGGGAAGCATTAGTTTGTTCTGGCCTTCATACCAAAGCACATGGACTGGGTGATTTCAAGAACAGAAATTAATTTTTTCACAGTTGTGGAAGCTGTGAGTCCAAGTATTGGTAGAGTTGGTTTCTTCTGTGGTTTGAAGGTGGCCCTCTTCCCATGTTGTTGCATGGTCTTCCTTGTGTACCTTTCTCTGTTCCAGTTGCCTCTGTTTATCTCTCTGTAAGACTGGAGCATTCCCTTTGTAGAAGAGAATGATTTGAGAAAATGGACATAGACTCTAAGGGCAGAGGGCTGGGTTGCAGATAGGCCTTCAGCTGAATAGTAAAACAAAACAACAGTAATGTGTGTGCACATCCCTGTGTAGTTATTAAGATTTTTCATAAACATCTCATTTGCATCACTCTAATAGCACCCTAATAACCTCATATTAAAAGAGCTTTATTTAAAAGAAAGATCTCACCTGGGTGTGGTGGCTCACACCTGTAATCCCAGAGCCCATGGAAGCTAAGGGATGAAAATTGCAACAGAATCAAAGTCAGCCTGGGCTAGGGTGTGAAACCCTGTCTCAAAATAATAAAGTAATAGTAGTAGCCTTAGACCTATCTCCATACATAGTCACATTCTGAGGTCCTGGGGGTTAGGAAGAAGTTCTCTGAGAATGAACAATTCAATACTCACATGTGCAAAGTTACGTACATCTATCAGAAGAGCTTCTGTGCCACATGCCCTGCATGCATGGGAAGGAACCCAGATGAGAAAACTGCCAGTCACTGGTGTGGTTTGTAGAAGGCTTTACTGACAAAGTGGGAATTGGGTTAGCTAGAAGGGTGTGTAAGATGTGGGTAGAGGAAGGAAGTGGAGGCAGTGAAAATTCTAGGTGGAGGCACTGGTATAGAAAACGTTCAGATCTGGCTCTAAGACATGCTCAGAGGATATTGAATGAACAAACCTGGTAAGGTTGGAGCAGGATAGAGAAGCAAGACAGCAGTGATGTGTGAGCACGTCCCTGTGCAGTGACTAAGATTTTCCGGAAACATCATCTCATTTTCATCACTAATGTTCAATGGAATCACTGGGGCATCATTCCAACTACTATATGATGATGATTATTTGAAATTGAACAGGGAGGAATTTAAATGGCTTGAACAATAGACTGAAGGGCTACTATCCAGACTCTGCTATAGGCAAAGTCGTCTGATGGGCATTAATTTGTGAAGAATATTCTGTAAAGAAGAGGCAGGCGGAAGAGAGCTAGTTAAGATTAAAGTAAGAATGAATTAAGTGAAGCCAGAACAAAGGGAATAGTACCAGAGTTGGGAATTTTTCAGCAGACATAAGAGGCTAGCTGTGATTAATATGCTAAAAATGAAGATTCTATGAAATAAACAAAAATGCCCCTGGCTAGGGTTACACAGGGGTTCCCATTAGACTTTTGTATCTGAATGTAAGTTAACTGACTAGATTCCATCCCAACTTTGGTAAGTAGGACCAAGAAGAAAGCAGGTGCAGCTCTGTACCCATTATGTCTCTTATAGGCATTTGGTGTATTTATTAACTGTCATTTGGAATTCATCTGTCCTACTGCAGGAACCATGACAGTATATTATTTATTGTCTATACCTCATAGCTAGTAGAATGCTTCAGAATTAGATGTTCAGTAAACACTGAATGAATCAATGAATGAATGAGGGTAAGCAGTTAGGGAAACCAACACAAGAGCAGAGTTCAAGTGGAACCCAAGAGAAAGGGTGACACTGTGTAAAATACATAGTGAATGAACTAGAGATAGGAAATGCAGAACTGAGTCTGTCTGGAGAAGTCAGTGAAGATCTGTCTTCAGTAAGCAGGGCCATGGAGATGGAGAAAAGTCCGACTCAGAGGTGTTCAGGAGGCAGAATCAACAGGACTAGGGCCAGGATGGAAAGCAAAGGAAGATGCAGCAAGCATGAGTCCTGGTTTTGACTCAGGAAACCAAGCCAGGGATGCCCTTCAATCTGGTGAGGGCTGCAGGAGGCATAACATTGAGTGTGAGGTGCCTGTCAGCTGTCCCTGACAAAGACCTCCTTTAGCTCGATAGCCTGGCCCTAAGAGGAGAGGTCTGGTTGGTGGGCTGGATTTGGAAGTCAACAGCATCTGTGTGTATGGTGGTCTTGGGGTTGATAAAACAGAAAATGGGGAGGAGGGATGGTGCTGGAGCCAGTATTCATGGGACATACCCATGAGAAAGAAGAAACAAGGAATGCAGGAAGGAGGAGTGTGGTCATGAAAAGCCACTGAAACTGGGTCTCTTCCCTTTTGAGACCTGAAAGCAGAGTTGTGGTTGACTCATCTCTTTTTCAAAAACTTAAGGCTCTTAATAGATGCAGAATAAGGAACTAATAAGAGCCAGCATTTACCGAGTGTATACATTTGCCAAGCACTAAACACTTTGCTTGGATATCTCTTGAATAACCGTGCTATTAGTGCATGGTCTTTTTTTGGCAAGAGGGCTTAGGGATGTGCTTATGTAGTCCAGGCTAGTTTTGATCTCCCTATATAGCCAAGGATAACCTTGAATTCCTGATCTTCTTGCTTCTACTTCCCAAATGCTAGAATTACAGGCATGTACCCCTACACCTAAAGTAGGTGTTTTTTGTTTTTGTTTTTAACAGAATATCATTCAGACATAAAAATTATGCAACATGGGTGAAACTGCAGACACGATGCTAAATGAAATCAGCCAGCCTTAAAAGATAAAAACAGTGTGATTAAACTTCTGTAGTGTCTTAATTAGGGCTGGCGAGATGGCTCAGTGGTTAAGAGCACTGGCTGCTCTTGCAGAAGACCTGGGTTCAATTCTCACCAACTGAATAATGGCTAACAACCATCCTTAATTCCAGTACCAGAGAAATCAATGCCCTCTTCTGACCTTCACAGACATAGCATGGCATGGTGTGTTTACATACATGCAGGCAATATACACACAAACACACACATAATAAATATTTAAAAAAATAGTTTAAAACAGACTCAAACAAAAACTAGAAAGGTGGCTGTCAGGGATTGAGGGGGACTGGGAAAACGGGAAGCGATTAATTAGTAGGTATAAAATTTCCATTAAGCAAGATGAATAAATTCTGAAGCAACAGTAGCTAACCAGATTGTAGTATATACTTAAAAGCATAAGAGGGTAGACCTCATTTAAGTCTTCTTTCTACAGCACGCGCTTCTGTTGACAAAGTGGGGTGCAGAAGTTAAGCAACATGCTCCTAGTTATACACTCTTGGGTGTTGGGCTTGATTTCAATCCCAAGCAGTCCAGCTCCAGTGCCCTTGCCTTTAATCACTGTACAATACTGCTCTCCAAATGAAAGATAATACATAAATCAATCATCTTTCCCAAGGACAGCCAGATTTTAACGGGGAAAAAATATTTAGCTAGGCATGGTAATATGTATCTGTAATCTGAGCTTGTGGAGATTGAGGTGGGAGGATTGCTGTGGTTGATAGCCAGCCTGGGGTTCATCACAAGATCCAGTCTCAAAACAAATAAACAAGCAAACAAACCTTTTGTGTAGGTTAAAGGTGCTTTGGGACAAGGTTTCATATAGCCTAGGCTATCCTTGAGCTTGCTATATAGCCTAGGGTGACCTTGATCTTCCTGATTCTACCTATCAAGTGCTGGGCCGGCTTAGAACAAAATCTCTGGGCTGGAGAGATGGCTCAGCAGTTAAGAATATTGGCTGTTCTTGCAGAGGACCTGGGTTCAAGTCCCAGCACCCACATGGCAACTAACAACCATCTGTAACTCCAGTTTTAGGGGATCCAGTGCCCTCTTCTGGCTTCTGAGGGCACTGCATGACATGTGTTCACTTACATGCATGCAGGCAATACACTCAGACACACAAAAATAAATAAAATAACAAAACAAAGATCTTTAAACTTTAATGAATGGCTGTCTGAAAGAATTATGTAAACCTGAGGGGAAATCGGAAATCAGGTTTTCAGGAAGGTGCTTCCCATGAGCAGTGGGATGCACAGCTGTGCCCAGTCTTCAATGCTAACCAGTCTTAATGAGCAGCTGGACGCTATCTGCACTTGGCCTGGACACATTTTCTGATGTCATGGATCTTCACATCCAGGGAGGGCACAGGTATGGCCAAAGAGCAGGAAGGGGGATGTGCCAAGTGACAGATGGGGTGATGTGTAGGGCTGATTTCCAGTACATTTGCTGTTCACAGTGCTCAGTAAGGCTTGGTGACTGGTGGTGTTCTGCATTGTTCTCTGTAGTTTATTCAGCACAATGAAACCATTAGCCCAGCCGAACCCACTCTCTGAGCACACCTGTACTGCCAGGGATGTGCAAGTGAAGAGTGGGTTCCCTTTCCTCAACTCCCAGTGGTCCTGACCTAGTCAGTTACCTTGGGTAGGAGTCTGAGCCAACGAGTTACAGTTAGTTGTCAGAACAATAAATCAGAGCATCAAGCTGATTCTTTCATGTCATTGCAGACTATAGCAATGTGGCCTATAGAGCAATAGGAGTTGGGGAGATGGCTCTGTGGGACCTGAGTTCAATTCCTAACACCTATATAAGCAGCCAAGAACAGAGGTGTGCACTGGGGCTTGCTAGTCAGCTAGCCCAGCTTGATTGGCGAGTCCCAGGTCCCTGTGAGAGAGCTTGTCTTAAAAAACAGGAGAGGACACCTGAGGTTGATGTCTGTTCTCCACACACATGCACACGTATACTTGGACACACACCTACACATGTACAAAAATAAAAAATATAGGAACAGAGTGTAAATTCACGTGTATTTTCAAAATTTGTAGTAGTCATGTTTTTAAAAGAGGTGAAAATAACAATATGTTTTATTTAAGTGTAGAAAATGTTTCAACTTATAATTAATGTAAAAGTTATTGACAAGCCCCTTCAGACTATTTTTTATTGTGTCTATTTTATATTTACAGTGCATCTCATTTCAGATGGCTACATTTCAGGTGCTTAATGTGTGGCTCAGTGTGAGCAGTCTTAGACCTGGAAATCTTAGGAATGGGACCCTAGTCAGGCAAGGCCTCACTACAGTTAGTCTGTGTGTTGGGAACAAGCTCTGTACCATCAGAGGGATAAGGTAGAAAGGGGTTGTGTATTGCTGCTTAACAGGGAGAAAGACTAGCAACTGTCACTTGGCCCAAAGGGGAAAAGTAAGGACTAAGCTCCATGCACTTTGAGTTCATGGCTAGTATCCTTCCCCTCATAGTGACAGTGAGACATGAATCCTGCCCAAGACCACTGTAAAAAACAAGAGAGCTGCAGAGCCCATCCAGGTGAGAGGCCTGGCTCACACACAGAAGGGACTGTCAGAACCTCCACTGGCTTCTTAATGTGTCTTCCCTCACTCTATGTGGGGACTCCAGTGAGGAAAAGGAACCATGGCTTGTGGACAGTTGTAGAACCCACAGGAGTTCAATGCCATCCTTAGCTGTATAGTAACTTTGAAGTCAGCCAGGGCAGTGGCTTCTTAAAGAAGAGGTCAGGAGAGGAATGAAGGGGCGGGGGCGGGGGGTGAGAAAGAGAAAGGAGAAGGGAGGAGACAAGAGAGAAAGAAAAAGAAAACTCAACCAATTATTTTGAGTTTGACATCTAATAGTACAGTTACCTCCTGAACATCTCTCATCTAAGGTGACTCCTGAGTAGGAAACTATTTGGTAGTTCAGAGGTTTGTAAAGCTTTTCTGTAATAAACCCTCTAGAAAATACTTCAGGCTTTGCAATCCAAATTGTTGCAAATATTCAGCACTGCTGTGTTGCATAAAAGCAGTCATAGACTATAATGAATTTAAATTTAATAAAATTTCCTGAAGTTCAAAGCAGGCCAAAAGAATCTCTGTTAATAAGTTAGAAAGCTGCTTTGGAAGATGGCCAAGACAGGGAGGACTCCTGCATACTGAAAATGTTCTGTATCTCAGTGTGGGTAAGTAATATTTACATAACATTGTGTATGTAGAGAAAAATAAATAAATTTCATATAATTTCCATGTACCAGGAAACATTTTCTTTTCTTTTTTTTTTTCTTCTCCAAACACAAAGGGCTGGGAACACTTACCTAGCATGTGCAAGGCCTTTCTCTCCTTTTCATGATAATGATAAATCCCATCATAGCGTAGCTCTCTATTATATGAGTATGGGAAAATGATCAAAATCTACCCCAAACTGTAGTGAATTTCAAACAATACACACAATAAAACCCACTTTAGTTCAATATAAAGGTTTCACATTGCTCTGTGCACACGGGTACCTGTAACCATACTGAAAAAGATCTAGAAAGATATTTATAAAATTAATAACAAGGATGACTTGGGAAGTTTAAAGGGAATAGGAAGGGAGTAAGCCATGGTAGGCTTTGAAGTGTTTCTTTTTTTAAAAAGTAATGAGTATATATTTGTGCATTTGTCCTACGACTTTTAGTTTGAAACTTCAAAAGACAACATGTATCAATGAGAGAGAGAGAGAGAGAGAGTGTGTGTGTGTGTGTGTTGGGGAACCTTGAGAAATTTACCTCAAAATCACAAGTAAAACCCACCCCCTCCTGCTGTCTGCTGGGAGAGACCTGGGGCTGGGGCCTCTTTCATGAAATTGAAAACAAAACGTGCCACCTGACGGGATGCTGGTGGTCCAGGGATCTCAGCGGGTCTAGTGGAAGCCCAGGGGACAAAGGAAATGCGAGACAACGCGGCAGCAGCCCCAGCAGCCGCCTGTATCTGGCGTCTGGGTTGCTGCAGATCCTGGGCACATGTGGTTTCAATCAGGAGCCTGGCGCCTTCCGCCCGCGCAGAAGCCCAGCAGTTCCCGGCGCGGAGTGACTTCTTTGTTTGGGAGGAGCTGGGCCCAGCCAGGGTGGCAGCCTCGGGAGTGGCTCTGTGCTCAGCTCGCGGCTTTCTGTAACACTGCGGAAATGGCAGGGCAGTCGGGAGCAGCAGGCTGCTGGTCGGGGCTGCTGCGGTCTAGTCTCAGGGGACAGCCTGCCCCGCGCCCTCTGGGCCAGCGCCGGCCAAAGCAAACACCCAGCAGATGATCCGAGCAGGCCCCTGGAGGGACTGCTGGTTTTTAGGAGATGGCCATCTCCCCTCCGCCCAGGCTTCTCCAGCCTTTCTTTCCCCCTTGCTCCCTCTGAATGGGATACAACTGTGCGAACAAGGTCAAATGAGCGTTTTAGTTCGGATTTCCAGAAGAGAAGAAATGCACAGAAATGCACGTTGGGCTGAGAGAGGAGGTCCCAGAAAGTTGACTTACCCAGTTTGGAATAAAGACCAACCCTGACAGCCTAATGTTGGCGGGCTGTCACACTGGGAGCCAAAAGCTGTCCCCCAGCCTGTAAGCCAGTTCCATTTATTGTGTGTTACTAGTTAAAGTTACCTGTTGGGCTGACATCGCACGAGATATTTCTTGAAAGTAGTAAACCAGGCTGCAGCTATGATACCTGGGGATACCTGGCCTGTATCCCCAAAATATCTGTTACCAGGGAAACCAGGGTCTCCTTTGTATTCTTAGACTCATTCATAAAAGAATTATAAAATTCACTCAGAAGGAAACTTGAGGAAAGTTTGAGAGAAAAACAATAGGAAAGACAAGCTGAGAATCCGAGCAGCTGCCAGGGGGAGGGAGATGGAGAAAAAGGCCATGCCTTTCAAGTTAGGCATGGAAGTCAGAGAACTAGTGAGAAAGCTGAGTGTCAGGAAAACGTGCTTACCTTTTGGGTAGCATAGGGAACAGGAGTGGGGGGGGGGGGATAAAGAACAAGAAAAGGAAAGACTTGCTGAGTGCCAGGTAGTTCAGAGTTCAGAAGACATCTGATTCCAGGCTCTTAGGTCCCAGGGCAAAGCACTGTACCAGGGACACATAGTTAAAAGTAAAATAGAGGCATCTTTTTTCTATTTTAAGATTTATTTTAAAGCCTAGTGTGGTGGCACATGCCTTTAATCCCAGAACTCAGGAAGTAGAGGCAGGCTGGTCTCTGTGAGATCAAGACCAGCCTGGTCTACACTGCGAGTTCTAGGCTAGCTGGGGCTACAGGGAGACCCTGTCACACAAAGGCCAAAAATTAAAATATTTATTTTATTGTTGATTCTATGTATGCTTGTGGGTACGTACATGTGAGTGCAGGTGGCCAAGGAAGCCAGAAGAGGGCGTCAGATCCCTTGGAGCTGGAGTAACTTGTAGTTGCTAGCAGTCTGACATGGGTGCTGGGAACTGAACTTGGGTTGGGTCCTCTGCAAGAGCAGTAAGCACTCTTAGCCATTGAGCCATCTCACTAGCCCCAGATAACTTATTTTTCAGAACATCTGAATGAACATCACAAAGATGTCTGCCCATCTTTTCAGGTATTTTCTTCTCATTTGTTCACTGCTGCCCTTGGATTTATTGCAGTGGGTCTCCACGAAACCAGTCTGTCACTGTGCAGCATCTTTCACACTAACAGCTCATGCTAGCATTACAGACTTGAACAGGAAACACCCCTGCTTAAAACCTCCTAGGCTCCCCTTGGTCTGTGCATCAAGAATGATCTAATCCCCTCGGTATGTTATTGCTAAAGAAAAGAATTATTCATAACATTTGTTAGAGGTGGAAAGAAAGACGGTTTAAGAAGTGAACAGAGGAAGGGAAAAATGTTTTCCTTCTCCCTGGTTTTCAGCAAGGGCTCTGTAACAAAAGACCAAGAGAAAAGTATATAAATTTAATGCTTCATGTGACATAGGAATACGGGTTAGGAAATGAAGACTCAAAGAAATGGCTCAGTCATTTTTATAGATGCAATGAAGTTTTTTTTATAGTGTTTTTATAGATGCAATGAAGAGTGGACAGTCATGGAGAAGGGTAGTGAATGAAGACCAGGCTTAGTGAGGTCTGTGTGCTGAGACCCTTCAGTATTCCTCAGGCTGCTCTCTCTGAGTGTAGAAAGGACACCGTTCACACGATGACCTTCTGGGCAAGTTCAGAGTCCTGCTGCCTGTTGTTTCTCAAATCCTTTTTGTTTAAAATACTCAGTATGCTAAGATGTCACCTTCTGGGGCAGTTTGTCTTGAGCTCTTCAGTGAGGTTTTATAGGAGGGGAAAGAGATGGAGCTCAACACCAAATACAAAAAGAAGGGATTTACAGCCATGGAGAAGGGAGGGGAGATCCATGGATGGAAATGGTTAAAAAGTGGTCTAGTTCTTTGCTGACCTAGTAAGGTTTTTGTTAAAAGTATCCCCGAATGCTAAGATAGTGAGGATGGTCGGATCAAGAGTAGGGAGTTAGGGACCTGGAGAAATGTCTCAGTGGTTAAAATCACTGGCTGCTCTTGCAGAGGACCGGGATTCAGTTCCCAGCATCCACATGGCATGCCACAATTGGCAGTAACTCCAGTTCCAGGGCATGGGATGCCCTCTTCTGATCTCTGTGGGTATTGCTTACACAATTGTCCTTACATACATGCAGGCATAACACGTGTCACATATAAAAAAGAATGGGGAATTGCCATGCATGAGTAGGATTCTTGCTGACACTGAAGTAAGGATGAGACAAAACAAAAGGACTGGGAGGGTTTGAATGCAGTTACACCCGAGGATCGAGTTTGTCAGTGCACAGATCTGGCCTTGTTCTGCCTTTCAGGCTAATTTCTAGTCCTGTTGA
Organism: Eospalax fontanierii; assembly: GCA_035773235.1. NCBI lineage: Eukaryota > Metazoa > Chordata > Mammalia > Rodentia > Spalacidae > Eospalax > Eospalax fontanierii. Next base: position 26,445,171 of record CM069539.1, on the reverse strand, counting down.
CTCTATGATGAAGTCACCGGACACTTATCTTTCTGAAAACACATCTTCCAGGTTATCCTAACAATTCTAAGATTCCTTTAGTGAGCAATTATGACCTCAGGAGTCGGAGAATTAGGAAACACTGGGGAAACTGTTATTTAGGAATAGCTATCTCTGTGTGTCCCAATGGCCTCCCTCTGTAATCAGTCCCCCAAAGTAATCATTCCCTGTGAGTCCCTTAATAAGGCTGCTGCCCACTCACTGCAGTGCACCTGGATGAAGAATTGACTTAGAGAGACACAGAAATAAATCATAATAACTAGCTTTGTGCTAATAGAGGCTCTGCCTCAGTACTTTGGTTCAATTCTGCTTCTTTAATAAAAGTACTTATGTGAATGTGTTATATATATATATATATATATATATATATATATATATATATATATAGGTGCATACATGTACACATACAGTACATACATGGCGGTCAGAGGACAACTTTGTGTGGAGTTGATTCTTTCCTTCCAGCATTATGTGTGTTTTGGTGGTTGAACTCAGGCTGCTAGGCTTGGCAGGCATGTCTTTTACCTGCTGAGTCATCTCACTACCCCAATTCAACTTCCTAGAGGTTTCTTACATAGATGTGCCTTCTTCTCCTGAGTCATTACTTTCCTTTCATTGCTTTAGTTTCCACTTTCTTGAGGCAGAGTCTCACTCACATTCGCTTCAAACTTCACATCGTAAAGATAACTTTGAATTCCTGATCCTCCTACCCCTACCTCTCAAGCGCTGAGGTTATAGGCATATGCCACCAAGCCTGGCTCACTTCTTTGTCCTCTTTCCATTCCTTTCTAGAACAATGAAGATGTACAGGTGGTCTCTGACTTCACAATGGCTCAACTTGAATTTTTCAACTTTACAATGGTGTAAAGCAACATGCACTCAGTAGAAATCCTACTCTGAATTTCCTTCTTGCTCCAGGGTGGCGGTATCAGAGTCTGTACTCTCGTGACACTTGGCTCACTGTGTGACCATGTGATGATGAGGGGTAACAACCCATGCTCTCCAGCATCCTATGTTGCCGAGTTCTCATGTTCCACAGGTTAGATGGGAATTTATGATGCTTCAATTCATGCGATGGGTGTCGGATATAACCCTACTTTCAGTCATGAAGCATGTTTCCTATAGATACATGCTCTGTGCTTTAATCCTTACAACACCTATGAAGTAAAGTGCTGTTTTGCTCATCAAACACATGTTAAAGTAGGTTTAGGTCAATTAACAGGCTTAGAAAATGGCAGTCAGGACTTCAGTCTGACAGAAGCTAGCTCAGGTAAGCATTGATCACACTGGATTTCTAAAATACATTACTTTTCATATATTTTTAAAAAATATTTTATTATTTTTATTTTATGCGTATGAGTATATTGCCTGTATGTATGTATGTGTACCCATGTCTTCTAATACCTGTGGATGCTGAGAAGAGGGCATCGGATTCCCTGGAACTTGAGTTACAGATGGTTGTTAGCTGCCATGTGGGTGTTGAGACTCGAACCCAGGTCCTCTGCAAGAGCAGCCAGTGCTCTCAACCACTAAGCCATCTCTCTAGCCCCTTTTTATATTTGTTATGTGTATGCCTGTATGTCTTTTCATGCATTCGGGTGCATGTATGTGCACAGGTGTGCAGATGGGGACCAGAGGACAGCTTCAGGAATCATTCCTGGAAGCCCATCTCCCTTTGAGACAAGATCTCTCTTTGGCTTGAAGCTCACCAGTTAGACTGGCTAGAGAGCTCCCAGAGATGCACTTGTGTCTGTTTCTCTGGTAGGACATGGCTGGAGCCTCATGTAAACTGTTTGGGAGTGATGTATATTGTTTTTAAATTAATCTGGGAAGGAAAACAAAGGTCTTACCACTGTTTATGCTGTGTTTAATATAGTATGCATACTTGTCAGGAAGGTTCAGTGAGCCATTTTCCCATCCGTCTGCTACAACTCAACACTCATTCCAGAATGTTCATTCTATAAATCTCTGCCTTTTGCTAGAAACAGGAATGGTGCAACTAGATTCTAGTGGTACCTGCTAGCAAGGTGCAATTCTCTCCAGGTCTTAAGGGACATCAACATGTATAACAAGAAAAGGAGGAAAGGAGGGTTAGAGAGATGACTCAGTGGTTAAGAGCACTGGCTGCTCTTGCAGAAGACTCTGGTTCAGTTTCCAGCACCTACATGGCAGCTAATAACCATTCATAGCTCCAGTTTCAGGGGAATCTGACACCCTCTTCTGGTTTCCCAGAGTACTGCATGGCACAGGTACACTTATATACATGCAGGTAATATACTCATAGACATAAAATAAAAAGAAGGTGGGAAGACTTTTCTTCTCTCTCCTGACCTCTTGACTTAATTAAGCATCTAATAAATACTATTCCTTCTCTATTTCTGTGTGTGTACTTATATGTATAAAAATGTGTGTGTGTGTACACATGTCCTATGTGCACAGGTTCATGTGTGTAGACCAGAGGAAAACCTTCAGTGTTGTTCCTTAGGCACCTCCACCTTTTTGATTTTGAGATAGAGTCTCTCACTGAACTAGAACTCACCAAGTAAGTTGGCTAGCCATTGAGCTCCAGGGATTTGCCTGTTTCTATCTCCCTAGTACTGGGATTACAAATAGGTACCCCCACACTTCTTTTTTGCATAGGTTTTGGGGCTCAAATTCAGGTCCTCAGTGCAAGACAAGCACTTTACCAGATGAGCTATCTCTCCAGACCCCATTTTACTTTTTAACTCATACTGTGTGAATGATAATGAACTTTGTTTTCTTTTTAATCTTGCCAAACCTGTCCCAGAGAGCAAGGCAGGATTACTGAGGCTTGGTGCCCACAAAGTCATTTCTCAGTGGGTTAGAAGAATCTCTGGTGGCTGTGGGTGAAGATGATGGGAAGTGATCTTTGTCCACAAAAAGCCAGTGATTATCTCAAGGGCTCATGGGACTCTTCTATCCCTTGGACTCCCCGAACAGACCCCAGCACTGACATTTCTGAGATGCGAGTGCCACACAACAAAGACCGTGCCACCTTGCAGTGCCACCCCACCTTCTTTGCCTCCTTTGGTTCTTTCCCGAGTCTACACTCCTCTGAGGAGGAGATTACACTCAGTCCTGCTTTAGCATGCTCTGTTCTTAGACTGGTTAGTCTTTCCTGTGGCTTAGTGGTTTAGAATGCTGTACACAGCGGAGATGATATTCAATCCTTGGCTCCCTAAGTTATATTGCTTTTTCTAGTATTTCAGGTCTAGAACTTCTAAGGAAGAAAAATGGGGGTTTGAGTAAAAAGGAATAGGTGGGTAGACCTGATGGGAAAACAAATGCAGTCCTGGGTTCCAGTCCCGTTTGCTATTAACCTGCACTTAGCTGCCTCATTTCTAAGGTAATATGGCTGGATAAGAAGCACGGAGTACTGAACAGCTAGGAAACAAACTCCCAAACAGACAGATCTTGGTTGAAATACAAGCTCTGCTATTTTCTAGCTGAATTTCTTTAACCAGTACCAGTTTGTCTTCCCTAAGTCTCAGTTTTGTCATCTGTAAAGTGAGAATAAAAGCTTATCAACCTCATAGGATTGTTATAGGATTAAATAATATTCATAGAGTTCTAAACAGACACTCCATAAAGTGAGCTATCAGCATAGATGTTACACATGGGTTTTGGACATTTCTGTACACCTTCTTAAGACTGAATGTTTAAAGAATATCAGATTTTTATTTAACTTATTATTGATCAATTTTCAATTATTTTAATTTTTTTTCTATCTTTTTGATACAGGGTCTCTGTATCCCCAGCTGGCCTAGAACTCATTATGTACACCAGGCTGACCTTGAACTCAGAGAGATCCTCCTGTCTCTGCCTCCTGAGTGCTGGGATTAAAAGTATGTGTCACCACGCCTAGCCCAATTATAAACTTTATAAGAGAAGAGATTGAATCTGTTTTCTTTGGTATTATCTTCATAACCTACCTTAATAGAAAGTTGATGTTTAGTAAATTCACAGATAGATGAATGGATAAAATACTGAATGCTTTCAGTGAGGTTTCCAGGGAATTTGAGTGTCCCTCTGAAAATTAATCAGGTCAGCTTATATTCTTTGAGGGCTATTGATAACAAGCATTGTATAAATACAAAGGTGCATATGAAAATGTCTCTGCCTGGGACTTTACTACTCAATGGGAGAAGAACATGAGAAAATATATAAGCATGACATTGCATAAGATTCATTTATTGAAGAGCTGGGTGTGGTGGCTTATGTTTGTAATCCTAGAATTTGGGAGACTGAGGTAAAAGGATCAGGAGTTCAAGGCTAGCCCCTTCTAAAATGAGGAGGAGGAGGAGAAGGAAGAAGAAGAGAAGGAGGAAGAGGAGGAGAAGAAGGATCTACTATAGAAGTATGTCTAGAGAGTATTAAGGGGAAATGAATAAAAGAGAAATTCATGGTCTTCTGACAATACCATAATCAATCCTGCTCCTTCAGAAGATGAAGAGATTTTCCAGGCCAGGAAGGCAGGTACTAAATAGCAATATATGGTTGTGGATTGGAGTGTGTCTTTGTGATGCTCCCTCCAGCCCACTGTCCAGTGAGAGCTCGGCTTGTGGTTAGTAATCTGAATGTATTGGTACAGTTACTCCTGCTGAAGAGAAGGTAGGAAGCAAGAGGGAGTCCTGGAGAATGAGGCCCGGGGCCAAGAGCAGAGAACTGGGATGTCTCAGGAGCCTCTCATCGATCCTGCAGGAACAGGCATGTGTACCTCTGGGCATTTGGGACACAGCCCAGAACAACCTGACATAAGCATGGCATTAATTTAAAGTCTTGCTTAGCTTTAAAAATACATACAAAGTTGGATATGGTGGCACATCCCTTTAATCCCAGAACTGGGGAGGCAGATCTCTGAGACTAAGGCCAGTTCTGTGCTAGCTGGGACTACAGGGAAACATTGCATCAAAACAAAATGCATACGAGAGGTTGGAGAGATGGCTCAGCTGTTAAGAACTCTTACTGCTCTTGCATAAGATCCAGGTTTGAATCCCAGCACCCACATCAGGTAGCTTACAACTACAGGTAACTAAAGGGATCTGATACCCTCTTCTGGCCTCCATGGATACCTGCACTCATGTGTGCACATAAAGACAGGCAGGTACATATATACACACATAAACAAAAAGAAATTTAAAATATTTAAAATGCATAGGCTCAAAAGATGACTTAGGAGTTAAGAGACTTGCTGTTCCTGCAAGGCAGTTCGTTCCCAGCACCCACATGACAGCTCACTGTCATCAGTAACTCCAGTTCCAGGGGATCTGATGCTCTCTTCTGGCCTCTGTGGGCATATATATATATACACAGGCACCTTGTACACATAATAAAAATAAGTAAATCTTTTTTGGGAAGTGATCTTTTGGGGACAGGGTTTTCCTGTGGCCCTGGAACTCACTATGTAGACCAGTCTGGCCTTGATCTCACAGAGATCTGCCTGCCTCTGCCTCCCAAGTGCTGGGACTAAAGGTGTGTGCCACCATGCCCAGTTTTAAAAATAAGTAAATCTTTAAAAAACTTAAATGCATATATATTTTTTATTCTATTCTCTCTTTGTGGATGTGTGTGTGTGCGTGTGTAATTTATCTGTGTGTATATGTATAGGTCTATGCATACCTAGACATGTGCATACTTAGGCATATATGTGGAGGTCAAAAGACAACTTAAAGGAATTGGTTCTTTCCTTCCACCATCTGGGTCCCAGAAATCAAACTCAGGCTTGGTGGCAAGTGCCTTTACCCTCTGAGCCATATCATCAAAGAATTGTTTATAATTCCTTAGCATTCAATAAGATGATATTTTGCAAAATACTGATTACACAGATTTTATAACTACTCTGTAAATCTAAGTGGCCCTATCACACTAATGACCTCCAAAGATTCAGCATGTCTTGTTTATTCATTTGTTTGTTCAGACAGGCATGATCTCACTTTGTAGCCCAGGCTGGCCTGGAACTCATGATCTTTCTGCCTCTGCCTGTGTTTCCAGGCATGTTGCCACCATGCTTAGCTTCGAGCATCCCTTTTGAGAAAAACAAAATAGGGAAAGTAACCTGTTGTTCACTGCTAATTCCTTCATTCAATCTTAATATCTTTAATGGTTCCTGACATGTAGTAGGTATCCAGTAGGTTTTTATTAAGTGGACATAAAATAATATGACCAGATAGTTTAAATATGGATAGAGCATGACCAGGGTGGTGGCACATATCTGCATTCCTAGCATGGGTAGGAGAAGCAGGAGGATCATGAGTTCACAGCCTGGGCTATATGGTTAGTCTTTGTCTCAAAAAACACAATAACAAAACACAACAGGGGGATAAAGGAGATAGTCTAGCTAATCACAGAGGTATCACCCAGGAGAGTGGGAATATCTCCCTTCTAGGGTCAGCAGTCAGAAAGGCCTGTCTGCTGAGTGAACCATACCCAGACTCCATTTCATCTTGGCTCACTCACTGGTGAAGCTATAGCCCACCTGGAGAGATAAGAGAGACTGTAATAGCTAGAGGGAAGAAATAGACGTCTTCCTGCGTCTGGATTAATATCAAAGAATCGTAAACCAGTCAGCTGGGAAATTGTAAATAAAAACAGAGACTTGTGTTAGACTACAAATAAAAGAGAGAAAAAAGAGAGCGAGAAAGAGAAGAAACACAGTTCCTTTAGTCTTTTTCTAGAAGCCCCACTTCTAAGCCTTCCCCGATGTTCACTTCTTCCTCCATGCTTCTTTTTTCTTTTCCTTTTGTAATCCAGTCTTGACTGATCAGTTTGCAACCAGGCACCGTGCACTCATTTCCACCCCTGTGACTCTGTAGTTTCCCTTTGCCTGTCACTCATCCTGCCACCTGACATGCTTTGATCCTTTGCACACAAGTCTTGTGTCCTTCCCTGATTTCACCGTTCATCTATTGCTATTTCCTTTGGACTCCTATAGCCTTAAAGGTAGTGTCAGTTTCTTGCTGTCTTATAAGATTTGTGTCTTCTCCCACATATTTCCCAACTCTCTTGGATCCTCCATGAGAGAGGGAGAAGGGATTGCCTGCCAATCCTACTCTTGTGCCTTATACAGAATCCCTATACAGCACTGGAAAGTGATACATGGTCTAGTTGCTCACTCACTGGCTGCTATAGGAACCGAAGGCTCAGACATCCACCTGCATGTCCCAGTACTCTCTCTCTTAGGCCTCACCACCAGTTTCTCATGCATAGAAATGTCTACTAAAGTTCTTTAGAGTTCATGGCCCCAGAAGGTCACAGTTGGAGGTAAATGGGATAGGCCTAGAAAAGCCATAGTGGTTTTTAAAGACCACAGAGAAAAATGAAAGATTTAAACAAATATTTTTCCTTGGGAAGCCTCATTCTCTAGAAGGATTTCCAAGCTGCAAGCACAGCAAGAAAGAGGATTGTGGAAAGGGCTGTGCTGAGCGGAACAGGATTTCATCTAGACCAAGGCCATGGCGAAACCTGAGGACTTTCTGTACTTCCTTAATGTGTTCTGAAAACCTTGATGCAATTTCCTCAGTCTGAACAAAAATACCTTAAATACAGCATGCCTGCTGTAAGAAAGAAAGAAGGGGAGAGAGCAGGGGGAAAGAAAGAATAATAAGACATTTAAATTCCTACATACTCATTCTCTTCTGTTTTCATAGGTAAAAATGAGCAAAACCCACTAGCTGTGGGCATGGCTCAGTAGTAGTGTTTGCCTTGCATGGGTGAGACTACGGGATAGATCTTGGCATCAGAAGAAAGAAAACAGTGAAGTCAGGCACAGCAGTGCTGTGTGCCTGTAGCTCTCACTACTCAGGAGATTGAGGCAGCCCGGAATTCAAGGCCAGCCTGGGCGTCATAGTGAGAACTGGTCTCATGATTAAATAAATATAGGAGGCTGAGGCAGGAGGAGCATCAGTTTGAGGCCAACCTGGGCTATATAGCAAGACCTTGTCTCAGAAACAAAAGACAGACACAAAAAGACCGACTGACTGACAACAGACAACTGGTAGACTAACTGGGAGAGTGACTGGCAGCTTTCTCATTCTGGATTAGACTTGTTTTCAGTTCTCCCTGTACCTTCTCTTGGCAGGTTGGGGCGGGGGTGGGGTTCACCTCTTGTCTCACGCTGAGACGCTGAGCAGAGGGTGTCACAACAGAAATGCTTCCCAGCAGGAGTGTGACCACCCAGGAACCCACAGGAGCTTGGTGAGCTCAAGACTCAGCTGTTCTTTTTCCGCAGGAACTATCCAGTGTGGCACAGGGTTAGGCAGCATCTTCACAAGCAGTCTGGCAGAGGAGGGACAGAACTCTGCAAAGATGACTCCTTTGATACAGGAAATGGGAGGGTCAAAAGTAGAGGTGTATTCAAGTTTTCAGTTGTTCACAGAATGAAGAAGAAAAGGAGCTGGTCACGTCCTCCCCTCCAAACCATTTGATTTTAGGGAACAGTGGATTGGACATAAGTGTTTTTCTCTGTTTCTTCCCCAATTCCCTTTAAGGTGAAAATAAAGGAACAAAACAAATGTAAACCCACAAGGACCAGAGAATGTGGGAGGACATAAAAGAAAAGGAGAAATATCAACATGTTTGGTTGGTGAGAGCATATGGGGGAGAGACAGCAGATGCAGAAACTTAGTGGCTGAAGCTTATGAGGGACAAAACAGTTCATTACAGAGCTCAAAGACTGGAGTCTATAGAGATATAACGAAACAATGAACTAAGGCCTGGGGGTCACAGCTGGGGTATGGGGAGTCTGTTTTTAAAAGGGGCAGCCAGGCAGAGTATGGTGTCACATTTCTTAATCCCAGCACTTGGGAGATAGAGGCAAGAGGATCAGGAGTTTGAGGCCAACCTGGACATAAGAGACCTTATCTCAAAAACGGTATGGGAGTAGTCTGAGATCTAAATTTCTGTTTCCGAAAGGTTCATAGAGAGGGCCCAAGTCTTCTGTCATCCCAGAAGGGAAGTTCGGGAAATCAGACTCGGTGACATCTGACATAACTCAGAGCAGGACAATTTGTAAGCCAAGTCAGCATCTGTAGGGCTTCCCTCTAAGGCTGCTTTACTTGTTCCTAGATGGGACTCTCCTGAACCACTTACTCAGCCCAGAGAACCCCGACAGCCATTACCTACCTCCCACTGACAGACAGCTGATTTAAGAATTCTTTGGACAGTGCTGGTTATAGCAGCAAATACCTGCAATCCTAGCACTGAGACATTGAGGTAGGAGGATTAAGTAACAAATTTGAGGCTGGCTTGGGTTTCATGAGATCCTGTCTCAAGAAAATAATAAAATAATTCTCTGGACAAATGCAGCAATCTCAGAGGGCCTGGGCTCGGGGGACCCACCTACAGACCTGCCCTTTGGAAATGCCACAACAAAAAGGTCTATAGACAAACCCAGCATGCAAAAAGCCCTATTCATTCACAGCATCATCAAACAGCTTTCTGCAGTCTCTCTTCCTGAGACATTTGAGTAAAGAGAAAACCATAGAGAAACATGCAAGGACTTTAGTTAACAGCCTAGGGACAGGAGTAGGATGAATCCTTAAAGAAGGGCATGTTGGGTCAGTGAGATAGCTCAGTAGGAAAGGCACTTACCACAAGCCTGATGAAGTGAGTTTGATTCCTAGGACCCACCTGGTGAAAGGGCAGAACCAACAAGTTGTCCTCTGACCTCTACAAGTACACCATGGCATGTATGCCCATCTACCCAAAATATCTAAATAAATAAATAGATGTTATTTAAGGGGAACAGATAATAATGACAATAATAACAAATTTACTGAGTATTTCTTATGTATCAAAAGTATATTAAATGAACTTAATTCTTATAATATACTTTAATTCTTATCTAATGCCCATGAATTGAGTAGAGTTATTTTTCCCATTTTTTGGATGAGAAAGCTAAGTTATAGAGATGATAAAGAACCTGTCAAACCATTATGCAACTAGAAAAGACCATAACTGGTATCTGAAAGGCCCATTTAAGCAGTCTCCTTCTAGTGCTTCCCGAGGTTCCTTGAGAAAACGATTGGAATAACTTAATGGAACAACATGAGAGAAAAGACTTGAAAATTAGGGGATCAATCCTGGAGGCCCAACACCTGGAAGACACATGCACAAAGGGACAAGGGAGAATTATTTTTAAATAGTATGATAACATTTCCTGATACCAAAACATCTCATTATATGGCTTCACAATAAAATAATTTTTTTAAAAAAGGCCATATCAAAATTCATAATAGTAAAATTTTACAACTCCAGGGATGAAGATACGAGCCTAAACAGTCTTGGCTCTGTTGATGCCTTTGGTGAGGGAAAGCACTGGTGCAGCTGGAGCATGTGAGGAGCTCAGAGAGAGAATGCCTGTTTTCCCTTTACCATTTAGCTCCCAGGCTGTGCCTTCTCAGACACATCCAGAGATGCCATTCACAGATCTCCAAGGCACTTTTCAATCCAACCAAGTTGACCTGAAGATTAATAATCACAAGGCTGGAGAGAGGACTCAGCGATTAAGAGCACTGGCTGTTCTTGCAGAGGACCTGGGTTCAGTTCTCAGCACCCACATGATGGCTAACGACCATCCATAACTCAGTTCCAGGGGATTTGATGCATGACATGGGTGCACTTACACACATGCAGGCAATACACTGATACGCATAAAATAAAATAATAAATAAAAAATTTAAAGACTATCATATCAGGATATGGATATCCAAATATGGAACAATGTTTGAAAGATGAGTGAAATCTATATCCAACTGAATATCCCATATCTATCCAAACCATGAATCCAGCGTGACACACAGAATGCACATGAACTTTAGCAGGAGTTCCCTGGAGAAGTGAACTAAGGGATGATGTGAAAGGGACATTTACTTTTTACTGTCTTGCATTGTTTTTGTCTTGCATTGTGTTTGAATGTTTGCCATATGCTTACATCTTCAAAAAAAAAAAAACTTTCAAGGGATACTAATAATCAACTTGACTGGGAAATCCTCATCTTGGGTAATAAAACACTTGGGTGATCTCTTCTTCTCCACTACCCCTCACCCTAGCATGAAGTACCCAGGTCTGCAGGAAGGGAGGTTGGCCTGAACTGGTTTGCTGCTCTGATGGAAATGCAAACACAGTCCTCTAGCAAGACAAGCCCAAGACTCATGGTTAGAGCATGTGAATAAATACGTGAGTGAGGAAGGAGCAGATGAGCCCGCAGTACCGGTTGAGTCATTGGGTGTGGAGTGACAGGAAGCAAGGAAAGTTAGGGGAATCACTCACCATTACAAATCTTCCCTTTCTGAGATTTGACATTTTTTTTTGCAGCATTATATCACCTTTAAAAAAAAGGATCTTGGGAACTAAACTGTAATGCTGGGGCTATGCTTGCAGCCCTAATGTGAGAAATGAGGTCTGCTTTACGCATTTGTCAGTGCATCACCTTTAAGTAACATAGAGACCAAGGTTCAGACTTGTATTGACATTACTGGTCTCTGAGACCAGTAAATTTTGAGATTTTTTTTTTCCTTATGAGAAAAGCTAAATCTGATCATCGTTCTGTTCACATACTTAATAAAAGAAGCATATTAAAACTTGATGTAGGGCAGGAAAGATGACTCAGGGACTAAGAGTGCTTACTGCTCTTACAGAGGACTATACTTCCGTTCCTAACACCCATGCGAGGCAGTTCACAACCATGTGTAACTCCAGCTCCAGGGGGATCCAATGCCCTCTTCTGTTCTTTGTGGACACCTATATGCAAATGACATACACACAGACACATAAATAAAAATAAATTTAAGCTTGCTGTAATCTTTAAGAATTTTTCTAACAGTACTTATTTTCAAATGATTGAAAAAGTTCATATTAAATAAATGATATGGGGGTTGGAGAGATGGCTCATTGGTTAAGAGCACCTGCTGCTCTTGCAGAAGACTCAGGTTCAATTCCCAGCACCCACATGGCAGCTGACAACCGTCCATAACTCCAGTTCCAGGGGAATCCAACACCCTCTTTTGACTCCACAGGCATTGCATGAGATGGATACACTTATGTACATGCAGGCAATACATTCATATGTATAATTTTTTTTAAAGGTGATATGATGCATTTGGTCAACTTTTCAATGAGGTCATGAGTAAGAATATATTGTAAATGTTCCTCCCATCAATCATAGACTAGTGGCTTTAGCCTTTTGGATAATTACTAACAATTTTTTTGTTTTGTTTTGTTTTTCTAAAGACAGGGGACAGGGTCTCACTATGTAACCTTGGCTGGTCTGGAGCTATGTCCAGGCTGGCCTTGAACTCATAGTTCTGCCTGCTTCTGCTTCCTGAGTGCTTCACCTAGCTTACTAACACATTTTAAAATGTTGCCTACAAATACTGCACAGGAAATGACTCTTGCATTCCATTTGCTATAATCTTTGAAGATAGCTTTGGGGTTTTTTTCACCCGTGACTTCAGGATGTCAGCACTTTTGTAAAATGTTCTCAATTGCATATTTCAGGAAGATGTATTACCAGTGTGATTGAATAGTGTTGTTGTGTCTGATGTCATTAGAAAGTGGAAATGAATGTAAATCAAGTAGCAATGCTTTGCAGATAAGTGCTCAAAAATCTTTATCTGGCTGGGCATAGTGGTGCAAGTCTGTCATTCTACTACCCAGAAATAGAAGATGAAGGATCAAGAGTTTGAGGTGAGCCTCAAAAGAACCCTCAAAAATAATAGAGCCAGTGAATTGGCTCAGTGGGTAAAGGAGCTTGCTGCTAAGTCTAAGCAAATTCCAACCCTGAGACCCACATGAGGGAAGGAGAGAAAGTTGTCCTGTGACTTCCACATGTGTGTCATGGCAGGCTCATGAGCACCTTTTGGATATAAACTTCATAGTCATTTCAAGTCACACTGACTGGAGGAGATTTCTTTGTGAGAAACAGCTCTCCAGATGCTTTTTCTTTCCCACCTCTTCTGTCCCTTCCTAAAAAGTGACTGAGGAGGGGAGGAGTGATGAAGTTCAAGCCTTCTCTTTGTGATTCGCTTTGATAAGAACGGAGAGTGGGAGGAATAAGACTAAACTGAGGCTTTATATATCCATGGGTTTCAATAATCAACACCATCTCAATTCTTCATTGTCATGAATCCCTAACAATTGACTATCTCCCTCTTGATAGTGTCTATTTTTAAGTTTCCTCTTCTGTTCAGATCTCTTCTGAAGGTAATAAAAGATTTAGATTTAGAAAGCACCTTAGCATTTGAATGAGATAGAGGATATAAATAGATATGTCAGTGAAACAGGCAAGGGTGAGATAGTTCTGCGAGTGTCACTTGTAATCAAAGGCACACATTCTGCCTGATCTGTGGACTGGCACAGGCATGTGTGCAGAGGACACTGAACAGGGTTGTGTGTGTTCCTGCATGTGTGACATGGGTAGATGCATGGAACACATATAAATATGCCTCTGAAGGAAGAATCCCCAGTGACCTGGTCTTTGTGGACCAGGTATAGATCCTTCTCTTGGCAGTTATTATTAGAGAAACCAGGAGAAAACCTTCTCAAGCTGGGCATAGTGGTATACACCTATAATCCCAGCACTTAAAAGGCTGAGGCAGTAAGATTGCCTGAGTCTGAGGCCAAACAAACAAAAACAAAACAAGCTTATTGCTAGATGGACAGTCAACCTCCAGTCTGCATTGGTACAGCTTATAAGATACTTTTGACCTTCCTTCTTCCTACCACTGGACTCTGAGAACATGTCAGGATAAAAGGTCCATGGTGATGTTCCTATATGCCTGCACTCAGGTAGGCTGAGCAACTGGTCCACCAAACAGACTGTCATTCACAGTCTGTGGTACATTATCACCTGTCATTTATAGCAGTTAAATTTCAACCAATTCAAGGTTCGGAGTAGATCCTGTCTTTTCTGCAATCTTCCTTGTCTGAGTTCTTACAGCACTCCTGAGCTTCACATAATACTAATCACACACTGCTTGATTGGGTTGGGAGGGTGCCTGTTTGTGTCTCTGTTAGATTGTGGTCTTCTCATAGACAAAAAACAGTGTTCATCTCTACCCCTGGCAGTACCTAACACAGTATCAAGAGTGTCACTTGTATCAAGAGAGCTGGACAAAGGTGCTCTGGGTCACTCCTCTCTAGATAGCATGTCCTTGTCAGTTTGTGGCACTCAGAGAAACATGAGGAGTAAAAGCTCATTTAAGGGATGTGGAATCAGTATGTCTGCGTGTTGGATGATACACGGTATAAAAAGCTAGATACTCAGAACTGCCAAGATCTCAGGACAGTTTTGCTGGGATTTCAGAATCTCAGTGATAACCAGAGTATGCAAGCAGTTTGACACGTTTCAGGAGACTAGCTTGACAGATTGACCTAGAGCCATGACAGTGACTTAGATGACCTTCTGAAGATTGGGCCTACTTTGAGGTTTCAGATTTCATATATATAGTCAGAGCATTCTAAGATGTTGTAGTTAGGGTAGGTTACCAGCCCAGAACAAAGTCTAAACTTCAAGATTGAAAACACCACAGGAGTCCTCAGCATCTCTTCACCATATGGAACTGATTTTTGTTTCATTTTGTCCTTTGTTTTTAATTTAATTAATTTTATTGGGGCTGGAGAGATGGCTCGGCGGTGAAAAACAGACTGCTCTTGCTGAGGACCTGGGCTTGATTCCTAGCACACACATGGTAGCTAACATCCATCCATAACTCCAGTTCCAGGGGATCTAATGCTCTCCTCTTACCTCCTTGGGCACTGCATGACAGGTGCACTTACACATACGCACGCACTACACCCAAACACATAAAATAAAAATAATTTAAAAATCAATTTTATTTATTTGTCTGTGTATGCATGAGCATATGCACCTATGGGAAGGGGTGGGGGTTGCCCATGGAGGCCAGACAAAGGCATCAGATCCCTTGAAACTGGAGTTATAGGCATTTGTGTACTGCCTAACATGGGTGCTGGGATTCAAACACTGGAACTTGTGATTGAGAAGCAAGTGCTCTTTACCGCTGAGCCATCTCTCCAACTCTTTTACAAAAAACTATATTTTATTATTTTTATTTTTTGTATATGAATGTGTTGACTACATGTACATAAGTGCACCTGTGTCCTGCAATGCCTGCAGAGGTCAGAGGTCAGAGGAGGGCATTAGAATCCCTTGGAACTAGAGTTATGGATAGATGTTGGCTGCCATATGTGGATGCTGGGAATCGAACCCTCATCCTCTGCAAGAGGCCAAGCCATCTCTCCAGCCCCCCGCCCTTTTTGAGACAGGGTCTCCCTCTGTAGCCCAAACTGGCCTACTACTCTCAATCCTCCTGCCTCTCCCCCCTATCCCTGTGCTGGGATTACAGGTGTGTCGCTCTGGGACAAATTTCTGTCCCCTCCTTCTCTGTACTACCCAGAGACAGTACTTCACTGCTTCTGAGTAACTGTTTTATTTCATAATAAGTTCTACAATTAAAATAAAGGTTTTTTTGTGTTAGACAAACCAAGTAAATACCTGTTTTAGTTGCCACAAGGTAAAAATTAACCTTAAGGTGTTAAAAGCTATTAAAAAGTTATTAGTACATTTCTATTTCTTGGATAAAGTTCCTCTCAGTGATCTGATGTTTTCTAAGGTTTCCATTTTTGCCATGGGCCTTTGAACATTAAGTGCATGTAGTTGAAAATTTGGTGCCTAGCACCAAATGCATCAGAATGCTGGCCAGGATAGCCTGTAATTCTTTGTCGATTATGAGCCTTGTTAACGTATAACAAGGTGAGGCATTTGTTAATCCTAAGTAAATTCTGCCCTCTTGTGGATTAGAACATCCACACAGAGGCAGGGAACTCTCTAGATCTATGAGCCAGTTCCTTTCAGTTCTTTCAAGAACGTCTGGAAAGTTGTGTAAACAGTGAACAGAAGTAGACTGTTAAAAA
Source organism: Eospalax fontanierii (assembly GCA_035773235.1). Lineage (NCBI taxonomy): Eukaryota > Metazoa > Chordata > Mammalia > Rodentia > Spalacidae > Eospalax > Eospalax fontanierii. The sequence continues at coordinate 26,429,181 of CM069539.1, read as the reverse complement.
TGTACCATCTCATTAACTGGCGAGAAGACAGCAGCATATGCAATCATTACATTTTAGATTTCATACCTGCCTTCCATTCGACTAGAACAGTGCCTAAAATACACTACAAGGCCAATTACTATTTCATAATGGGGAAGCCGGTGAATATTCAGTTTAACATCCACATACAAGGATCCCTTTTTCAGGCTCTGACATAACTCTACGTGAATGACTCTATTAATGAAAAACCCACTAAATTCTGCAGCTCATTCTCCTATCACAGAAGACTGTTAACAAGTCTATCAACATCTTAACTCGGCTCTGGGTATATCTCTGTAGAAGAGTGCTTGCTTTAGCATATGCCAGGCCTTAGGTTTGGTCCCTAGTACTGAAAAACTAAAACCCAGCAACAACAACATATGAAGCTCAGATATTGTTAAGTCTTTTGTAAGAGAAATGTGTAATTATAGAACTGAAAAGAGATACTAGAGACCTCCTGATTTCTCATTTTGTGATTGAGTCAGTTGTGCCACGTGTACGTAATTCTGCTTTAGGGAGCAGTACCAAGAGATTGATTACCTGTTTGTTTTTTTCTTTTAAAATGTCATTTTAAATTTAAAATCTAGGGAAACCCCTTTCCCAACCTAAAGAGTTTATCAATATGGACAACTTAACAAGTTTCTCATTTAAAAAGATCATGTTGGCTGGGGAGATGGCTCAAGCATGAGGACCTGGGTTCAATTCCTAGCATCCCTGTAAAATCTGGATGTGGTAACTGAGTATAAACCCAGTGCTAGAGAGGCAGGCAGGAAGATCCCTGGGGCTCCATAGCCAACAAACCTAGCCTATCCACTTAACAAGCTGGAGGCCAATGAGTCAGTCTCTCTCTCTCTCTCTCTCTCTCTCTCTCTCTCCTCTCTCTCTCTCTCTCTCTCTCTCACACACACACACACACACACACACACACACATACACACACGAGATGATGGCTCCTGAGGAACAACACTTGATATTGATCTCCGCTCTGTACACACAGGTGAACCCATGCACACCCAGACACAAAAGATTATGTTGAAAATGATAAAAATGATACCCATGGGCGTGTTATAGAGGGATGGCCAGTGAAACCTAAATACACCAGATCATATACATTTGACCTTCCAATGAGACAGCCAGTGAATACTCACAAACCCTGACACCACAGTAAGTTTGGAAGGTAAGGAACCCCAAAAGATCTCACTTAACTATAGTTTTGGGGTGGCTGTAAGTCAAGCTCACAGGGCTGAGGTTGCAGGTTATTCACCATAGGCGCTGATCTCTCTGACCTGGAGCAAACCAGGTAAGACAAACCAGCAAGACAGGGAGTTGAGGCACAAAGCAAGAGAGCCCTCCTAATGCTGTACCTCCTGCAGTCCCCACCACAGGAAGCAAGAGTCCTATTACCCGTTTGCAGCCTGTTTCCAATCTGGTAGATTATACTGAGGCATTTGTGCACAGTAGGCAAGGGCACTACCATTGAGCTCTATCCTCAGCCTTCTTTTTCTAATTTGAGGCAGAATGTCACTAAGTTGCATGGTTAAGTTGCTGGCCTTGAACTCAGTCTGTAGTCTAAGCAGGTCTTGAATTTGTGAGCCTCCTACTTCAGCCTCCCCTAATAGCTGGGATTACAGGGGCCTCCAGGCCTAAATATGTTTTGTAGCTTCTTAAATGTTGGAAGGGAGCTACCACACTGCACTTTAATATTCCATCCTCCTAACACACATCTGTAACTGTATAAACTGTTCCTATGTGACATGTTTCTCAGACTCCATCATTTCTTGGGCCACAATCCTAAGAATGTCAATGTTTTCAATCAGTGTCCCTTCCTGCTTTTAGTACCTAGCCCTGAACACAGAAGCTGGCAGTGCTAGCTTAGCTCATTAAAGTACAGTGGGGCACTCATTTCCCATGTTTGGCACATCATACCACCATGAACTCAGCCTTGGACTTAAGTCACAGCCACATCAGCTAATAGCTAATCAAATTCTTTGGGTCTCTCAGGTTCCAACACTGTACTTGTGCTGGTTGTAGCTTTGCAACATTTGTCTCTATTAAATTTTTTCTTGCCTTTGGTGCAAAATCTCAGCTAGCAAGACAGTTACGTATCTCAGTCAAACTTGCTTTGCTACCTAACTCAGTGAGTATATTTTTAAAAAATATAGTTTCCTACATGACAGTTGCAAGACAACAATATTTGGTGTGGGAAGAACAAAAAGAAAAATTGGGAGTGGGCTCTCTCCAGTCTCTCCCATCAGCTGTGTGGGCAGCTATATGGCCTGTGTTTTTCTCTACAACAGAACTGATAACATTAGCTCACTGTGAAGTCATGGGCCTCACTTGTGATAATGCATTTGAGTGAGCTGAGTTGTTAAATTAGTAGAAGTATCAACCATCAGCTTTCCAAGGACTTTAGGGAACAAGAGACATCTTTGTATTCTCAGCGCCATCTACCCTTGGTAATTGAAGAGAACAATGTAATTTTTTAATGTGAATGGACACAAGGATTGAAAGTTTGTCAAGGAGGTTGAGTCCTCATTTTAATCAGCCTATGTTTAATCTGAGCACTTAGGAGTGGGGGTGTAGCTGGGTGGTAAAGCACTTGCCTAGCATGTACAAGACCCAGGGTTTGGTTCTCAGCACCACAATAACAAAATACAGACCAAAAACTCATCCACCATTTCTTTAATCAGTATTTCTCCTCCTCCTGCTCTTTCCTCTCTCCTTCCTCCTTGTCCCATCCCCCTCAACATCGTCTCCCTTTTCCTTTCCTCCCTTTCTTCGTTCCTTCCTCCTCTTCTTTAAAAACAACCTATAGAGCTGGAGGTGGTGGTGCAAAACTTTAATCCCCAGCACTGGGGAGGCAGAGGCAGGCAAATCTCTGTGAGGTCCAGGCCAGCCTGGTCTATATAGCAAGTTCCAGGCCAGCTGGCTCTATGGAGAGACCCTATCTTAAAAACAAAACCAAAAAAACCCACAAACAAACCAATTCCACAGACTAGGAAGGAGAAAAGCAGCTCGGTGTCTAGTCATGACTGAAGCCCATGATTTAGTCGGTGCCCACACCACAACTAGGGGCTCATGGAACAAATACCCACTTGGGGAAAATCTTAACCAGACACCATACTGATTCACAGATGTCTAAAATTCCACTGGTATGCTGTGAGCTTCATTCCTTTAGCTTTAGGTTTTGTCTAAGTACCACACATATTTGCATTTGTGAAGACCTTGAAATGGATCAGGCATTTAGCAGCTCATAGCCAATGCAGTTTTTTATCTTCTGAAGCCCTTCATAAAGAGATCTTGGGCTGCGCTGGGCAGGAAACATACACTGTATAGAAAAGGAACTTCACTATCTCATTAACAGATATAGTCTTGACCAGTTAATCTTCTGGGGCTATTTGCTGCTCTAACAGCTTGAAAGCTCATGCATCCTATTACATCGTGTTGTCTCATAAGATGTATACAGTGTTCCAGGAAAGTCTGCATGTCTTGCACATACAAGCACATACACACATGCCCTTCACCCTACAAAATTTATATAAATGAAAAGATATATATGCATTTTATATCAGGAGAACTTTGGGCCAGTTTTGAGTCTTGGTGTGTGTGTGTGTGTGTGTGTGTGTGTGTGTGTGTGTGTGTATGAATGAATTACCTGCATGTATCTAGGTGTACCCATGTTGTGCAATGCCTGCAGAGACTAGAAGATGGCATTGGGTTCCCTGGAACTGGAGCTACAGATAGTTGTTAGCCACCATGTGATGGCTGGGAACTGAACCCAGGTCCTCTGGAAGAGCAGCCAGTGCTCTGAACCACTGAGACAGCTTTCCAGCCAGAGTCTTAGTCAGTCCCCCTCCCCGCCCCCATTTTGTTTGGAGACCCGGTCTATCTATGTAGCCCCTGCTGACTTTGAAATCCCAGTGCTCACAGAAATTCTCTTGCCCCAGGCTTACAAGTCCTAAGATGGCACAACTAGATGTGATGCTTTGATTGTTCTGAGACATACTCAAGCATTCTGGGTAAGGAAAAATACAGGAAAACATTTCCTACTCAGGTTAAGTGAATGATCCAATCCAGTGAGAAGAGACATCAAGTGGGGGAAAGGAGTTTACATTTCTGTCACCACTAGGGGGTGCCCTACTGTGTGCTACACAGTATGCATGGCCAGCATCCTATTATCTGGCCCCAAGTAACGAACTATAGTGCTCTGATTTTGTAAATTGCTGGTCTACCCAACCTGGTAAACAACTCTACCTAGAGCATTAGGGACATGTTAGGTCCCTGTTGAGATGGTGGCAATACCTGAGTTCACCTTTAAGGAGAGTAAACATGGATAATAAGGACAAGTTGCACCCTGTAGGTATTCAAGTACATACTGGGAAAATGGAAAAATTCTGTTGAGGAAATAAGAGAGAGGGCTGGAAAGCAGTTCAGGGGTTAAGAACATTTGCTGTTCTTCCAGGGGATCCGGGGTCAATTCCCAGAACCCACATGGTTCTTCCAGACATTGTGAGCACTATACACATACCAGTAAATATACTGGCAATCAAAACACTTGTTCAAACAAAAATCACTAAAAATTTTTTTTAATAAAGAAAACAAGAGAGATTGGAGACTGTACTCTAGTTACAGACCAGTCTACTGGCCCTGCTAGTATACTCAGACTATTTGAAGGAGATCTGGAATGATCAAGTGAACGATACCCTTGTGTACACTCCCACCATTCACTAACTTTACTGCTTGGCATTTCAGTTCTCTGGGCTGCAATTTCCTCAGAAGTTGACAGTCTGCAAGGTCTTGTTTAGTACAAATGAGTCCTTCAGTGCCCATGGAATCCTACACTAGCCACGAGCCATGAGGTGGTTGGGCTGCCCCTTCCCTCTCACCCACCAGATGGCAGGCATATGCCAAGCAGTCTCCACAAACACTACTAGGGCCCCTGCCAGCTCAGACTATATACTCAACATATGCTATAAGTTTTTTTTTTTTTTTTTAAGCTACAGAAGGGTTACAGAAGCCTATAGAGATCGTGGTGGAATCTTGAGGTATGGAGATTGAGGTTCAGGGAAGACAACAGATCCCTGGGCTCTGGTTGATGTTCCCTGCCTTGGTTAAGCCATTTGTATTCAGGGAGGCATCCCTCTTGGCACTGCTGTATTTAATTCTGGATTTGGTATAAATAGAACTTGGCACTCCATCAGAGCACAACATCCACCACAATGTTCCGGTCCTTTGGGGACATCAACCAAATCTGAGCCTTTGATTCCCTCTAGTGGCCTCATTCAGTACATCTCATAGCTGATTCTTTGCATTAATTGTTCCTCTCATAGCAAGGGCCTCCTGTATGTTCTCAGTTGGTGTTAGGTTCTCTAAGAGTTTCATTTGTGTGCTGTTGATTTCAATAGAAATAAAAGCCAGAACTCCTTCCTCCAAGACTATCTAAGCACAATGCAGACAAGCCAGTTTCTCAGCTGTCCTGGAGCTGTTTTATGGTACTGAAGAAGGATGGGTAGTGATATAGGTTATTTCTGCTCTAAACTAGTTATTAGGACCTTGGGTCAACAATTCTTCCATTGTGCCTTACTTGCTGATTGTTTTATCTGCCATGTATTCAAACTTGAAATGTAAAACCAAAAGTAAAAATTAGTTTATAGGAAATTGTTCTCACATATGTAGTAAAAAGAAATTATAAGTATTAGTCATATATTAATTTCACCGCATAAGCTGGGCCCTGTTGTGCACATGTGTAAACCTAACCTAGGCTACATGGCAAGACCTTGTTTCTAAAAAGAATATATGTATATACATATACACACACACACACACAAACACACACACACACATTTGGTCAAATGTGAGTCTTATACATGGAATTCATCTCATGGTCTTGCACTTTGCTCTACTAACTTGCAGTAGAACTTAAAGTTGGGGGTCCATGTGACAAGAAGTGACAAGAATAGAAGTCACACTTATAATGCTAACCTGAGTGTTGTGGATCCAAGAACAAAAAGCTGTTATGGGAAGCCCATGAATCAAGAGTGAATGATAGAGTCAGGCTGTTTATCATCATTCTCTCATAGCCCTCCTGCTTCCTATCCCCAGTACTTGTCTTCAGCATCTCCCCTCCCCATGTCTCCAGCTTTCCTGATCTTCCACTTTTATCTCCATGAATTCCATTTTCCAGACAAAGCTCAAACCATCTGTGCTAGACAGCTTTAGTGTCAACTTGACATAGCTGGGTTGAGAGAGCCTCAATTGGAGAATTGCCTCCATTGGACTGGCCATGTCTAGGGGGCATTTTCTTGATTGTTGTGTGATGCCCAGCCCACTGTGTGTACTGCCAACCTGGGCAGGTGGTCCTACATTGTATAAGAAAGCAGGTTGAGTACAAGCCAGAAGAGTAAGCAAGTAAGGCAGCATTCCTCCATGGCTGTGCTTTAGCTCCTGCCTCCAAGATCCTGTCTTGAGTACCTACCTTGGGCTCCTTCAGTCATTAACTGTGACACACAAGATGTAAAAAAAATAAATCCTTTCCTCCCCAAGTTGGTTTTGATCAATGTCTTGTCAAGGCACTTGAAGACAAACTAGACTACCATCTCCTCCCCCACCTTTTTTCTTTTTTAATTTTTAGAAGATGTTTTTAAAAAATTATAATTGATGGGTATGTCATATTTCTGTGTGTGTATGCCACATGTGTATAGGAGACTGTTGAAGCCAGAAGAAGGCTTCAAATTGCCTAAAGCTGGAGTAAGGCTGCAAGAAACTAAGCCTGGGTCCTCTTGAAGAGCAGTAAATGCTCTTAACTGCTGAGTCACCTGTTCCATCCTTAAAAAAATTTTTGAGCCCAGAATGCTCTCATATTTTTGATCCTCTAGGATTACAGGCATGTGTTACTTTTTTTCTTTTCTTTAAGAAAGGGTATCACTGTCATGCCCAGGTTGCTTTTGAATTGGGCTCAACAATCTTCCAGTCTCAGCCTCCTGAGTAGCTGAGATTACAGATGTGTACCATCATGGCCACTGAAATACCTTCTTAGTAATAAAAGCAACTACCTTCTATTGAGAACTAAGCAGTAAAGTACTAACTAAACACTGTATCAGATGATTTGCATACAATATTTCTAATATTTACAAAACTCTCACAAGATTTTCCTAAACCCTGTAGTCTCTCGCATGCTAGGCAAGTACTCTACTACTGTGTGATATCCACAGCCCTCTTTTCACTGCTTATGTTGAGATAAGGTCTCATTATGTTGCCCAGGTTGGCTTTCAACTCACTCTGTGGCCTAGGCTGGCCTTGACCTGTCATTCATCTGCTTCAGTCTCCCAAATAGCTGGGAGTACAGGCCTTTACTACCAAGCCCAGCACTCATTTCATAGGAGGATTGCTTTGATTTTGACTCTAGTCTGAGCTCCAAGGTGAGATCCTGTCTCACAAAAACAAATACAGGGCTAGTAAGAAGGTGCAGCAGGTAAAGACACCTGCTGTCAAGCCTGACAATATGAGTTCCATCCCCAAGACCCATATGTTAAAAGGAGAGAACCAACTTCAGAAAGCTATCTTCTGACCTCCACATATGTCTGTAATATGCGCACACAGACACACTTTCACACTAAAAAAAAATAATTAAAGTTGTCATAAAAGTGAAAATAAATTCAACCTGTAAACAGACGAACTGGTAATGGAGGAGAGACAGGCACTAGTAGGGTAAAGTTCAGGAAGACTAAAATGGGATGGATTCTGTTAATCTAGTGTGAGACAATGGGACTTCCTGTACTTTGAGCCCAGGATTTCTCCCAAACCTTGACTGACCTCTTTCTTGCCCACAGGGACTTCCAGAACTTATCTGTTGTGATATTTGCCTGCCACAGGCTTTCATCCAACATCTGCATTGCTCATTTTTCTTCTTCCAGTTTCCTATTATGTTGGAGTGCTGGGAACTCACACTGAGATCAAGAGAGTGGCAGAGGAAAAGGTTACTTTGCCTTGTCACCATCAACTGGGGCTTCCAGAGAAAGACACCCTGGACATTGAATGGCTGCTCACTGACAATGAAGGGAATCAGAAGGTGGTAAGTAGACTCCTGCTACAGCCTTCTGTTCTTTGCCTGCATGTGCTTTCTTCAGCCTTTCATTCGGTCCTTCTCATTGACTCAGAAAGAACCTGAGCTGCATTCTCATCTGGCTTCTACCTCAAAGACTTCACATAGAAAACTATAGGAAAGGACATGGGGTGGTGGTGCACACATGGAATCCTAACACTCAGGGGGCAAGTATGAATTCTAGTTTGAAGCCAGCCTGGGCTACATAGTGAAACTCTATCTCTAAGAAGAAAAGGAAAAATAGAAGAGTTTGGGTTTGAGGGTTAGAGAGTCTTTGAGCTAGTCAGAACCACTACAAAGCTACCGGGCATTTGGGGAAGGAATTTACACAATTATCATCTTTACCTAAGTAGGCAACTAAGATATAGCAGCCTGATCTCCTAGTCTAGTGGGCAGAACCCAAAGCCCAGCACCCTTTCCTCCTGTGCCTCTGAAACAATTACTATCTGCACAGGCTGCAGCTCTTCACAAAGTCATGAATTCCAGGTTCTAAAGATTAGAGAATATGACAAACAACATGTCATGCAGAGGAGCAAGTATAAGACGTAACTGACAGCTGCTCACAAATGAAACTAGACTGCACAGGAACTGGTACTGGTTCTGGAGCCAGAAAATAAAGAAGCAGGCTCACTCTGGGGGCGGTCATAGTGGACTTCTGGTGTCCCATGCTTTTGATGGTGTGCGCCCAACGTATAGTGCTTGGCCTGAGGATCCACTAAGCTGCCTGTCATTAGAGAGTAAGGAGAAAGTAGCCCACTATTAGCATCCTTTCTGCCTTGGCTGCAGGCAGCTGAGGTCTCTCTCATTCAGGTATTCCAGCATGGTTATTCTCACTTCCACACTGACTTAGCGTTGTTGTTATTCAAAAATATCATTTCCTTAAGACTGTGGTTGAGGACGGCTGAAATAATGAAGGGACAGGAAATCTAAGTCCTGAGAAGGACCAGTCTGTCATAGCAGTGGGGGGGAACGTGGATGATTTTTAAAATCCAGAGTGTGTTCTATTATTACAGACACACTTATGGCGACTTGCTTTGTTTTGTTCTGATCTATGCTAGCTGCCGAGGAGCTGCGTACTGTCAGAGGTTTGGCATATCTCACCCGTTGTGTCCCTTCATAGTGTTTGGCCTTGCTATGAGTCTGAGGTCGACTTCAGTCTTCTGAACATATTTTTGTCTTCATGACTGACTATGTAAACACAGAAGTATTTCCTAAAACATGTTGAACAATTTCCTCCATAAATACAGATGCTGTTCAACTTCAGATAAAGTTACATTTCCATAAGCCAACATCATCATAGTTCAGCACATATTTAGTACACCTATCCCTCTGAATACCAAAGGTGGACCTAGCCTACTTTAACTATGTTTGTATGATTTATATTAACCTAAGGTTGGGCAAAATGGATAATGTTTATTTTATAATTAATCAAATGTTGAATGTCTAATGTGAAAAAGGTTTTATGATATTTAAAAAAAATCTATAACCTGGGGAAGCTTAGAAACTTGCTTTCTTTTTTACAGAACTTCTTTCTCTGATTAAAAAAAAATGAAAAATTATCTTTTCCTCCTATCTGTCTCTCTTATTAATTTCATAAGATGCTTTGTGCTAGGAGAAGCTAAGATTTTCACTAAAAATAAATTTCAGCATCACTCTGGAGTGTAACCTGCTTAAAAGGCTGTCTGTGCCACCTGGTTATTCTGATGCTGCTCATTCTGCTCTATACTGCATCATTCTAAGATGACCTGTTCTCTTCAGAGCAAGGTCACCTTGACCTGATCATGTTTACTTAAGAATTCTTGGTCAATCTCAGACATGATATTCTCAGTTCTGAATGGAGCAAATGTGTCTGTGTGCTCATAATAAAAATCCAAGAGTGCATCTGATAAAGACTGTCCTCTAACCACACTTGAGTCAGGTTCCTGAGTTCTTCGTGATGTTGCTTTTCCCTTTCTGTCCTTGTGGAATACATTTTGAACACAAGTCCTGCTAAGTAATTTCAGTGGAAATCACTCACCCTTCATATCTGACCATCTTCAGTATCTAAGACCTGGTTAACCTTCGACAATAACCCTCTTATGCCAGTGAGGCCAGAAAGTCTCTTACCCCTGATGTTTCTCCTTTATTACAGAGCCTCACTTCTAGCTGTTGGAATGAAAGTTGAACCTCTCTCCCCTACTTAAGACCTCACAGCAGTAGTCACTAAACCTACCATCATTACCCCAGTAAAATAGCTTTCCTTGCCATCTTTAACTAGTAGTACTAGTACCAAGTAATTTTCTCTGTTCTGTGTTTGTTGTTTACTAGTGCTCAAGAGCAGCTCCTGATTTTTCTCTTTAACAAGCACACATTTAACTTTTACTCAAGAGTTTTCATTTGAACTGAAGAAAAGAAACGAGCCACTGAATTATATAACCAACTGGACCTAAGAGTGAGGAAATTAATGTTGGTTTGAAAAGGCTGTTCACAGTAGGAGTTAATCTCAGCACTTGGGAGACCGAGGCAGGCAGGTCTCTGTAAGTTCAAGGCTAACCTAGTCTACATAGAGATTCCACACCAGTCAGGACTACATAGCAAGTTTCTGTCTCAAAAAAAGAAAGACAGGGGGCTGGAGAGATGGTTCAATAGTTAAAGAGCACTGGCTGGTCTTGCAGAGGACCTGGGTTTGGTTCCCAGTACCCACATGGTGGCAACTATCTGTAACTCCAGTTCCAGGGGATCCAGTGCCTTCTGACCTCTGCAGGCACTGTATGTGTGGATGCACTTACATACATGCAGGAAATATACTCATACACATAAAATAAAAATAATACAATATTTTTTACAAAATGAAACAAAGAAGCAAAGAAAGACCATTTACATGTGGCCACTCTTACTCCCTTCTTTCTTCAGTTGATAACCTAGTGATGATAGTCATCCAGTCAGGCCTTCAGATCACATGGATTTATTTAGCACTCTACACCATGGTAGGTGCCAGGACACAGTTGTGAAAATGCCATAGAGAGTTTGAGTCCAGTCTGAGCTTACATAAGACCCTGTCTCAACAAACACATAAACAAAGATTCAGTTTTATCAGAAATTTTGGTGATTTCAGCATGTGGTTGTTTTTTTTTTTTTTTTTTTTGCCTGAGTCAAGAACTTTAACTCTTTCACTTAAGGAAGACTTTTATGTGTTCTCTAGCATATACATATTACCACCATCTCTTGCATTTTGGGGTCATTATTAAGGAAAATAAAGGTTCTTGAACATAAGCAGTACTTGGACAACCATCTAATAGCAGGGCCTGCTGCTAAGTGACTAATAGGTGGTTCTCTTCCACATCATGAATATGCAGGATAAGAGGTCAGTTTATGTCCCAAACAGGATGGAGCAGAACTATTGGAATTTTTGTCACACTACTCAGAATGGTGCAGTTTAAAGCATATATTGTTTATTTCTGGAATTTTCAGCACAGTGATTGACAGCAAGAAATGAAATCCCAGAAAGTGAAACCACAGATAAGAGGACAGCTACACAAAGGAAGACCCACCCAAGAGAAGGAGGAAGGGAGAGGGCAGGGACAGCTTCCTGTAGGAAAGCATGTGTAAAGCCTAAGCTGTTTGTTTTTTCTGAGTCTAGCTATATAGCCCAGGCTGTCCTCTAACCCATAGCAATCCTCCTGCCTCAGTCTCTGAGAATTCTGAGATTACAGGTATGCACTACCATGCTTGCTGTTTTTATTTTTTGAGACAAAGCCCTGTGTAGCTCAGAATCCAAGACCCTCTTGCCTCAGCCTCCTGAGTGTTAGAATTACAGGCAAGCACCACAATATGCAGCTTTGATCTAAGTCTCAGCTAAAGGAGCCTTCTTGAAGAAACCACAACAGCATAGATACAAAGTCTGGAAAACTCAGGAAAATCCTAAGCAACTAGCACAGGTGGAATATAAGATGTGAGCCTGAGGGGCTGCAGGACCAGCGTGTGTAAGAGCTCCCTGGCCATACTAGGGAGTTTAGAATTGTTCCTGTAATGTCAGAGAATTTTAGAAAGATTTTAAGAGTGCTAGGAACATACTTGCATTTTAGGGTAATCACTCTGACACAGACTTAAGAGAGCTTCAACTAAAAACAAACAGAATTTCATACTATACAATAAAGATTTTCTCCCCTCCTCCTTCTTGGTATTGTTTTGTCTTTAAGACTTCACTGTAGAGCTGGTAAGATGGCTTAGTGGGTAAAGGTGCTTGCTGTCAAGCTTGAAAACCTGAGTTTGATCCCTGGGCCCCACATAGTGGAAGGAGAAAACCAACTCTCACAAGTTGTCCTCTGTAGTACATACTTATGCAGACACACACACACACACACACACACACACACACACGCAAAATGTAATTAAATTTTTAAAAAATTTCATTATATATCCGGAGCTGGCCTCATTTTCCTTCGTACTGCTTCAACTTATGACTGCTGAGGTTACAAACATGCACCACAGCACTCTCCTTACAATAAGGTTTTAAAGCTCTGTCATGAATACTTGGGAATTTGAACATAGAGATAATAAATGAAGAATGGGTAAGGCTGTCAGGAACTGGGACTTAGAGTGAGTCTGAGGGTAGCTGAGGAAGGAACTACAGGAAGGACTGAATAGCAGTGGTGCTTAAAAGTGGGCTGACCAGTGACGCAGGTCCCAAGTTTAGTGCTACTTTTCAATTTGAGAAGAAACATTTTTATCTCTTTTGTTTAGGATTCTCAGAACAGGCAGGGAACATCTGGGGGTGGGTAGGCAGTTCCAGGAACATTTGTGTTTCAATCTTGATAGTATGGTCAAAAACCTAGTGCTTTCTTCCTTTGTCTCAAGATGGGGGTGCAATTCATTTCATCCGGGGGAGGTCTTATTATGTAGACCCAGCTGGCTTGGAACTTCCTAGGTAGACCAGGCTGGCCCTGACCTCACAGAAATTCTCCTGTTTCTGTCTCCTGAATACTGGGATTAAAGGCCTGTGCCACCATACTTGTCTTACAATTAATTTCTAAAGTTAAATGAACTGACTTCTTCCCCAAAGGCAGAACACACAACAGAGATCTATGTCCTCAGATGAAGGAATTAGAACAGAGATCTGGTTGCCATGCGTAGCCTCTTGTACTTTACTCTTTCCCCTTCCTTTTGGCTTTAAGCAAGAAAACCTCTACTATAAAGTAGAAACTGTGCCAGTGAGATAGCTCAGCAAGGGAAGGTGCCTGCTGCTAAGCCTGCCAACCTGATCTGGAACCCACATGGTAGGAGAGAACTAACTGCTACAGCAAGCTGTCCTCTGACCACCTCTTATATGCATGTCCCCTCCGCACAAACTGTAATGAAACTAACAGAAACTAGCATCCATCTGATTCAAAGCAATTTTACAATTGTTACACAGGCCACAACACAGAGCAACTGCCAGAACACTGAGCTGATCCATCTGTTCCATTAAAGTCTTAACAAACTGACCTAGGTCCACCAAAAATATCATGAAACAGATAGCCTCATGACACCTGTGACTCACACATTTGTTTTGTTTACTTGCAAAAGGATTAAGTTGGCCTTCACTGTTCTGTCACACTACAACGCACAGTTTACTCTCAGTGCTACCTTTTCTACAGTTAGAAATAATGGGGCCAGAGAGATGGCCCAGTGTCTAAAGGCAGGTACCTATACCAAGCTTGATAACCTGATCTCCAGGACACATAGGTGATGGTTCTTTGACCTCTACATGTGCATTGTGGCATGTGTGCCAACACATCACACACACACACACACACAAATTTTATTTTTTATTTTATCTGTATGAGTGTATTGCCTCCATAGATGTAAGTGCACTCATGTCATGCAATGCCTGCAGAGGTCAGAAAAGGGAATCAGATCCCCTAGAACTGGAGTTACAGTTCTCTACTGGGGTGGGTGCTGGGAACCAATCCCATGTCCTCTACAAGAGCAGCTGGTGCTCTTAACCACTGAACCATCTCTCTAGCCCCTTAAAAATTTTTTTACACATATGATCATAATGAAGCCATTATTTTGAGCACTCATTAAAACAAATAAAACAATGAAGCAAACAAGCATCTGGAATACAAAGTGTATCTAAAAAATGTCCAAACTAAGCTACATTGCAAAGCTGGAGATAAGCCCCATGTTAAAGGTGTGCATGAAATCTCATTAAATTATGATTAATATAAGATTGATTTACAATTGAATTATCTCTGCTTCCCAAAATATATGCTGACCTGTATGTTATCTCCTACTCCAACCCCCCTTTATTAAATAATGGACAGGGTCTGGGGAAAAGTGAAGAGAAACAGACAGTCAGGCCTATTACCTGCATTAAGCACTATGGGAAAGATTTGCTAACTAACTGGGGAGTCAGGAAAGGCTATACATAGAAAGCAGCTTACGTAGGTGTTTCTCAGACAAAAAAATAATGGAAGAGGCACTTCAGAAGACGACTGCATGAGCACAGCCAGAGACACCAGATAAAGAAATGTCAGAACTAGGTGTGGTGGTACAAGTGCAATTCTGGCACTTGTGAGGCTCAGGCAGGAGCATCATGGATTTGAGTTCAAGGCCAGCCTGGACTATATAGGGTATCCTTTTCTTTCAAAAAAGAAAGTGCATGTGAGAGATATTATCAGACTTGAAAACTAAGTTTTTCAGAGATGTAAAGGCAGAGGCAAATGATAAAGCATGGTATAGACTGCACTGGAATCCACAGGCACCATTGGTAGGTGCCTCCTGAACACCTGGACATCATCCTCCCCTCTTTCCCCCAATGCCTCCCTCCCTCCTTCCCTTCCTTCCTCTCTTCCGAGCTTGGCTATATAGCCCTGACTGGCCTGGAACTTGCTATGTAGTCCAAGCTGGTCTCATACCAGCAATTATCCCGCCTTAGTCTCCCATGAAATGAATTAACATCATTTTCAAGCTAAGGGATATTCCAATTAGTAAATTCATTGTTTTAGTAAAAATTTCAGCCTTTAATTAAAACATCCAAACAGACATTTTGCCTTGAATGTCTGCATTCTTTTCACTGCAAGCTGCAAGTGCTGGGAGAGGGAAAGCTGTGTTTTGGAAGGAGGAGGCAAGAAGGAAAGGGACTTATGTCTCAGGTTCAAATTCAAGGTCTGAAATCCATCTTAGGGAAGGAGCAGGAAAGGTGTGGAATCTGTGTTTTCTGGAGATGAGCCAGGGTCTAATTCTTTTTACATCTTTACTTTTTACAGACATGAAAGTTAACTCTTAGAAGGTGATGGTGATGCTCTCATGCAGCAATGCAAGTCCCTGTTGTTCACAGGGACTTTTGTTCCTTTTGTTCACTTTGGTTCCAAGGACAATATAAATTGTTTTTAGTACAAATTGAGCTGGTTGTAACATCTTACTGTTTCCATTTTTATTTTTTAGATAGTCTCATAGCTTAGAATTTACCTCATAACCAGGCTGGCCTCACAACTTGTGACCCTCCTTCCTCAACCTCCTGTATGTTAAAGTTACAATGTTTGTCACCACACCTGGCTTCTTATCTCACTGGTTTTATCAATCATTTAATGAGTGAAGTAAAAATCCTTGACACTATGCTTATTTTTTAATGTATGAGCCATGGTCTTGCATCTTCTGAAAAAAGTTATTCTTGGACCTGGTGAGATGGCCCAGCAGTTAAAAGCACTTACTACCCTTCTGGAGGACTTGAGTTTGGTTCTCAATACCCACATGGTGGATAGCACCTGTCCTTAACTCCAGTTCCAGGGAATCTGATGCCATCTTCTGGCCTTTGTAGGCAACAGGCACTTACATACATGCAAACAAAAGACTCACACATATAAAATAGAAATAAAAACTAAAGAAAAAGTTATCAGGGCTGGAGAGGTGGCTCAGAAGTTAACACTTGTTGATCTTGCAGAAGACCTGGGTTCAAATCCCAGCACTCGCATGGCAGCTAACAACCATTCATAACTCCAGTTCCAGGGGATACAACACCCTCTTCTGTCCTCTATGGGCACTGCACAACATGGGTGCACTTACACATATACAGGTTTAACAGTCATATACAAAAAGTAAAAATAAAAAATATTAATATTTTTAAAAAGTTATCCTTTACCATTTAACAGTACTCATTTACATTGTTATACTTTCTGGCACAATACAAAGCACAGAGTATGGATTTGTTTATTTGCTTTGGTGTTTTTGAAGTCCTTTAAAAAAAAAAAAAAAAGACAGGGTTTCACTCTGTTATCACAGGCTGTCCTCAAACTCAAGGCACTCCTTCTTCCTCAACCTCCCAAGTGCTGAGATAATGGGTGTGAGCCACCATGCTTGATTCAGAGTACATTTTTAATAAAGGCACAATAAATAGTTGGGAAATAGCCTAGCCAAAGACAAAAATAATTATATATAAAATAACTACACCAGGAACCCTGGACAATCTTAGCCTTATAGAAAACACACCTAGCAACCTATCTTTTCATTTTGAAGTCTTTCTCAGCTGTTCTTCAAATGAAAATGGTTCAGGGACTAATGATGTTAACTCAGACATAGCTTGTATATATCAGGCACTGAGCCCTGGGTTCAGTCCTCAGTCCCAAAATAAATAAAATAAATAAATAAAACAATGTAAATACTGTAAAACAAAGTGAAGAAGCCCTCCTTAGTCTGTCATGTTAGGAAAGGTTTCATCAGAAGTTAACTCTGATTTAGAACTTAATGAACAGAGCTTCTCCATGTGGAAAGACAGAGAAAAGAGAAGCTTATTTCAGTGGGTTAATACAGTCAGCAAAGGCCAGAGAGGAGCACACAGAAAGTGCAACTTGTACTGATGACAGAGTAATGAAGCAAGCTGATTGCTCCCAGTCATGTGAAGTGGACCAGATGGGGAAGGAGATAAGAACAGTAATGTAAAGGGGATTTTGAAACCTCCAGGCTTAGTCTTTCAGCAGTGGTAGGGATCATGAGAGTTCTGAGCTAAAAGACAGCTAGTGTACATTTTATATTAGTAATATTAACTTGGCAGGGCTGTGTAGAGTAGATTCGAGATGTTGGAAATATGTCCAATTTTCCTATGTCTAGCAGCCAGGAAGCTAGAACAGGAAATTGGAGCTCATAGCTGATATGGTGGTATGTACATATAGTCCCAGCTATTTGGAGGCTGAGGTAGGAGGATTGCTAGACTTTGTCTGATCAGACAAACTCTACCACCATCATCACCAAAACCAATTCTCGAGATATGAGAATTGTCACAACAGTAGTGGTGGTTAATTTTGAAGGTTTTTTTTTTTTTTCTCTATGTTTTATTTCGTTTTTTGAGACAGGGCCTCACGTAGCCCAGCATGGTCTTGAATTCAATATGTAGACAAGATGGCCTTGAACCTGTGATCCTTCTGCCTCCACCTCTCAAGTACCAGGCTGTGCCACCATGCCTGCCCTCATAGTAAGGGTATTGAAAGTAAGAGAACAACGTTGAATAGAAATGTTACACATAGGGCTGGAGAGAAGCTTAGTCGTTAGGAGCAATGACTGATCTTGCAGAGGACCTGGGTTCAGTTCCCAGCACTCACATGGCAGCTAGCAACCATCCTTAACTCCAGGTACTGTGGATCTGATGCCCACTTCTGGCCACCACAGGCATTGCATGGCACAAGTGCACTTACATAAATGCAGGTAAAACACTCATACATAAAAACAAATGAATAAATTTTAAATGCTACATACATTTTCAGTTATAATGCTTAATATTCTCTTAGTCTTTTCCCCCATGCTTCCTCTTCCACCAAGATAGTGAGCTAGTTCTTCAGTGTAGAAACAGTGCCTTAGTCCTGTTTGTTTTTTTCTGTGCTGAGAACAGTATCTGGCATACAAGTTTAATCATATTTTCTAAGGAAAAAGAATGTGCAGAGAGAGGAAAACATGACATTGGGGAGGGTTGACAGAATGGAAAGACTGACAGACACTTCACTGAATGGTTGTGAATCTTTTCAGGAACACTTAATGAGCTGTAAAGCAGAGCTACGTGATTTAGGGCAGTTAAGGAGCTTCGAGTGAAACAATCTGGAACAGCTGCACGCAGAGCTGAGCCTGGGAGTTCCCGTGTGCTTGCATGCTTACAGGAGGACTGTTCTTTCGGTCGGGATGCAGTCTTCTTCTTGCCTCTCATCTTTTATTTAGTCTGCTTGTCTTTCAGAGCCTGATTCAAATATCACTGACCTTTCTAGGACACATATTCCAACTAAACATTCCATTCATTCTCTGTTTGTTCTTCTCTCTGTGTTGATCCCACACAATTATAACTAAATAAAGGTTTTGCTCCTCTGAATGGCTCCTCTAAACCTGGTAGGAAGTGGCCATTCCATGTTCACTGGTGTTTAAAATCAAATGAGAGGACAAAGGTACAGTTCTATGACTGGGACTTTGGTAGACTCGATCAGCATGGTTTTTGTGACTAACAGGAATGACAACTAAGAAAATTTCTGAAGGTTAAAGAACTGAAGGCTGTGATGCAGGCAGACAGACATGTACTGACTAGCAAGGAATTTCTTTTCTTCTTTTAGGGAAATCTAAACTTTGGTCTTCCAAAAGTTTAGAGCAAACAAACATAACAAGCTCATTCCTTAATGAGAGGAAGAAACATGATTTTTTCCAAGTAATTCATTCTTATCTGTAGGAAAGCAAAGGGCACAAGAAAGGAAGCCAAAGAATACCAGACCAGAGTTTTAACCATTAACTTTTTCAGACTTTTCATTTGGACTTTCAACCTTCTTTAGATTGTTTTATTTATTTCTGTATGTGAACGTGTATGTATGTGTGTGTATGTATGTATGAATATATGAATGTAATGCCCTGCTTTTATATGGGCGCTGAGGCTTGAACTCTGGTCCTCATATTTAAATGGCAACCACTTTACAAACTGAGCCATCTCCCCAGCCTTGAACTCTTTAACTTTTGCAAAACCTAAACAGATTATTGGGACTGGTGAGGTGGTTTAAAGAAAACAACCTGAGTTCCATCCTGAGGGCCCACATGGTAGAAGGAGCAAACCAACTCTTGCAGGTTGCCTCCTGATTTTCAGGCACACACACGGGTACACACACAAAATAGATAACATAAAATAAAAATGTAATTCAAAAAAGACTTTCAGTTTTATCTTTTCTCCTCCATTTTTTAATTTTCTGGAAGAACTGTTAATAGCCTGTTAAATAAGCACAAGAGCAAAAAGGAAGACACTGTGGTATGCAAGAAGAATGAACTAACCAAGCCTGGTGGTACACACCTATACTTGCAGCACTTGGGAGGCGAAGCAGGAATATGAATGAGAAGTTCAAGATCATCCTCTGCTACACAGATACTTCATGGCCAGTTGGGAGACCCTGTTTCAACAATAATAACAAAAGAATAATGAACTCAGTGGCTATAAAGACCTGTGTTCTATCACCTTTCTATGAAATAGGGATGCTAACTACTTGGGATGGGGGTGGGGGCTACCTGAAAAAAAGTGTTGAGAAATAAACTAGATGGCACGAAAAAGCAGTGAGCACACAGAGTGCAGTGCACTCTGAAGAGATCACATACAAATGGTAGACAATACAGAAGACAGAGAAGGTTAAAAGGGAAAGGTACACCTCTTCATCTTCATCCTCTGTCTCGTCAGTTCTCCTCAGAATCAACTGATGTTGTGTACTGTATATCCTTCCAAATATACTGTGCTTAATGTGTGTGTGGTTGTGCCAGCCTTTTCTTAAGTTAGATATGACCTTCAGTATGTAACTCAAGATGGAGTAACTCTGTATATTTAATGAAGTAGTTAGTACTTTCTCATTAAATGCTACACAGATATAAAATATTCTTCTTGGAAGGAAAAGCAAGGCCTACACAAATGTTTTATACTTTCATTAGAACAATCTCTTGGACCCTGTGAATAAGCTCCAGGATTGACTGCTTCATGTCACTGGAGTACCTGTTTCCTCATCTTTTGAAACAGGATTTTGTTTTATGGCCCAAGCTGACCTGATCCTCCTGCCTAATGCTTCCCAGTGCTGGAGTTGTAGGTATATGTGCCACCATGCCTGGCCTTTTCCTCATCCTGACAGCAAAAGAAAGAGGCTGAGAGCTCACTGCTTGACTCTGCCTTGTCTGTCCCACAGGTTATTACTTACTCCAGTCATCATGTCTACAACAACCTGACTGAGGAACAGAAAGGCCGAGTGGCCTTTGCTTCCAATTTCCTGGCAGGAGATGCTTCCCTGCAGATCGAACCTCTGAAGCCCAGTGATGAGGGCCGGTATACTTGCAAGGTGAAGAATTCAGGACGCTATGTTTGGAGCCATGTCATCTTAAAAGTCTTAGGTAATGTAAGGCCCCAAGAAAAATATCTGCATCTTAAAAAGGTGCCTGGGAGGGATGGCCAGCTGTTGCAAAACTACCTGTTACAACTTTGGTGAGGAACTATTGCTGGGTGAAAAAGAGTTGATTTTTAAGGGAGTGACCCTAAACAGGCAGAACAGGCTCTGGTAGATGAACTCATACAGAAGAACATCTGGGTACACAAATTTGACTCGAAACGTCTTAGCATATATGACAAAATACATGAAGTCCTGTGGGCAGGGTATGGGGGGGGGTGCAGACAGAGAAGGGGGAACTAAATATGATGTATTATATGAAATTCACAAAAACTTAATAAAAATTTCAATTAAAAAAAGTAAAACCACCTGTTTGTATTATGTGTTAGTGATCACCTGGCCCAGTTCCCACAAAGAAGCATTTATGTTCTAGATTTTAGCTATAATGAGAAAAGAAAACATAATTACTATCTTTTCTAATCCTATTTTATTTGTGTGTGTGTGTGTGTGTGTGTCTGTCTGTGTGTGTGTGTGTATACATGTGCCATGTAGAGGTCAGAGGACAGCTTTTGGGAATCAGTTCTTGCCTTCCACCCTGGGTTCTGGGAATTGAACTCAGGTCTCCACATTTGTACTGCAAGCAACTTTACCCTCTGCCTCATCTCATTGGCCTATAATTATAATTTT
Organism: Eospalax fontanierii; assembly: GCA_035773235.1. Taxonomy (NCBI): domain Eukaryota; kingdom Metazoa; phylum Chordata; class Mammalia; order Rodentia; family Spalacidae; genus Eospalax; species Eospalax fontanierii. The sequence continues at coordinate 26,408,046 of CM069539.1, read as the reverse complement.
TCATGGCAGCTCATAAAATGTAAACATCCTCAAAAACTTTATTGGTATCCGTATATTTGAATTTAACTCATCAAACCAGGCTTGGCTAAGGCAGGAAAATAAGTTAAAGGACAGACTGACTAACTTAATGAAAACTTGTCTCAAAAAAGAGGGAGTGGGCTGAGGGTATAGCTCAGTGGGAAGCTTTAACTTCAATACCCCGTACCACAAAAGGGAGGGGGATGACAGCTCAGTCAATAAAGTGCTGTCATGCAAGTATGAAGACCTGAGTTTAAGTCCCAACATCCACACAGAAAGTCAGGAATGGAGAGTCTGGGGACACAGCTCAGTCAGTAAAGTGCTGCTACGCAAGCATAAGGGCCTGAGTTTAGAGTCCCAGCACCTATGTAAAAAGCCCGATACAGTGGCACACATCTGTAATAACAATGCTGGGGATGTAGAGACAGGTTGATCCCTTGAGCTTGCTAGTCAGTGAGGGAACTCCAGGTTCAGTGGGAAACCCTGGCTCAAATAAGATGGAATCTGGCAAGATGGCTCAGCAGGTAAGGGCACTTGCTGTCAAGTCTGACAACCTGAATTCAATCCCAAGAACCCTCATGGTAGGAGAGAACTGACTCCTGCAAGTCTCCCTCTGACCTCCACAAGCATATTATGGCATCAGATTGCACACACATGCACACTACTAAATAAATGTAAAAAGTAAGGAGGAGAGACATTAAAGAAGGCACCTGATGTCAACCTCCAGCCGCTACATGCATGCACCTGCACCTACTTGCATATATGCGTGTGTGTGTGCCCAAAAAAAGGCCAGATGTGGTGGCACACATTTGTAATCCCAGAAATGGGGAGACAGACACAGGCAGATTTCTAGGATTCCTTGGCCAGCTAGCCTAGCCTAAGTGACAAGGTCTAGGTCCCAATTAGAGACCCCATTTCAAAAAAGCAAGATGAAATGATTATTGAAGAATAACCAAAGTTGACTTCTGATCTCCACACACGCATGCACACACACAAATAGGGGTCAGTCTAACCCAAGGCTTTAAATATGCTAAATATGGTAAACAATTGCTTTATCATTGAGCTACATCTCCAGCCGACTCATAGTTAATTTAGGTCTCTCAGGGTGATTGTTTTATTTTTCAGTATTTCAGAATCTCATATATACAGATAATGTGTTTTGATCAAATCCACCTGCTCCATTCCCTTCCCTCCAATTCCTCTCCTACCTTCCTCAATACCACTTTTCCTCCCAACTTCATTTGATCGTTTTTTAAACCCTCTGAGTCCACTTAATACTGCCTGTATGTGCATGAGTGTAGGACTACTGACTGGATCATGGATAGCGTATCAGGGACCAAGTCTCTGAAGAAAAGTGACTCTCCCTCTCTCTAGCAGTCATCAGTTGTCATGAGCTCCTTGGCTAAGGGTAGAACCTCCTGAGCCTCTCCCCACTGCATTCTGGCATTTGGGTTGGCTTGCTCTTATGCAGGTCTTCTGCATACAGTCACAGCTCTGTGAGTTCGCATGTGTAATGTTCCTGTCATGCCCAGAAAACATTGTTTTGCAGCAGTCACCTCTGCTTTTTGACACCAAGAAGTTCAAAGTTCTGAGGCTCACACCTGTAATTCACACTTGGGAGGCTGAGGCAGGAGAACTGCTGGGAACATAGTAAGTTTTAGGCCAGACTGGGCTACAGAGTAAGACCCTGTCTCTGAAAACAAAAGTAAATGATTAAGTTCTACTTGATTACTTCCAAAGTAACCATCTTCTATCCCTGTATTAGTAAAATTATACTTTCCTAAAATTTCCAATAAATAACAGTGTCTCTTTTTTGAGAAGTGATACGGGAGTTTCTGAAGCAACTACTGCATACTGCCACTGCTGGTAGCAGCTAGTAAGGGTGTGGGGAAACCTGGGTGATATGGAGGTAAAGCATGGCTAGGTGAATTTCAATTCGAAACCAACTCAGCCATGGAGGATGGCAGAAGAATCAGCTCAACAGGACACAGTCTTTCCACTAAATTTGGTGTTTGGAGAATCTGAATGATCTTTTATTGTTTTAACTTTTTGGCAGTAAGACCATCCAAGCCCAAGTGTGAGCTAGAAGGAGAGCTGACAGAAGGCAGTGACCTGACTCTGCAGTGTGAGTCAGCTTCTGGCACCAAGCCGATTGTGTATTACTGGCAGCGAATCCGTGAGAAGGAGGGAGAGGATGAACACTTGCCACCCAAATCTAGGATTGGTAAGTCACCTTCCTACCAGTCTTCTGGGCCAGAAAGATATTGCTGTGTCTATGAATTCCAAATCGACTTTGTCAGCAGCTTATCACATGACTGCTGCTAAGCCTCTTTTTCGTGTGCTTGTGGTTGAGTTTTTTGTTTTGTTTGGTTTTGGTTTTGGGTTTGGGTTTTTTTGAAATGGTTTCATGTAACATCATGTCCTAGTTTGCTTTTCTTTTGCTATGATAAAACACTATGACCAAAAGTAAGTTGGGGAAGAAAGGGTTTATTTCATCTTAACTTCCAGATCACAGTCCATCTTTACGGGAAGTCAGGCAGGAACTATGGAGGATTGCTGCTTACTGGCTTGTTCTCTCTTTGGCTCATGTTCAGCTAGTTTCTTAAACAGCCCAGAGGTATGGTGCTGCCCACAGCAGTCTGGTCCCTATCATATCAATCATCAATTAAGACAGTATTTTATAGACATAGCCACAAGTCAGTCTGATTTTGGAAGTATCTTGATTGAGGTTCCCTTTTCCCAGGTGTGTCAAGTTGACAATAAAAACTAACTGGTACAGGGATGGAGAGATGGCTCAGTGGTTAACACCACTGACTGATCTTGCAGAGGACCCAAGTTCAATTCACACCACCTATATGGTAGCTAACAACCATGTGTCTGTAAATCTAGTTCCAGGGGAATTCAATGTCCTCCTCTGGCCTCTGTGAGCTTTTCATGACATTGGCACATACATACATGCAGGCAAAATACTTTACACATTAAATTAAATTAAATTAAAACCTAACTGGCATAGATCACGTCTCAAGCTTTTTGAAAAGATCAAGTGTAGGGTCTCATTTAGCTCAGTTTGACCTTGAACACCTGATCTTTCAGCCTCCACCTCTCTAGCGCTAAAATTACAAAAGCCTGTCACCACGCCTAGCTTGACCTCTTTTGCCACTGTTGTTTTGTATTTTGTATTTTGAGACAGGGTCTCATGTAGCCCAGATTGGCTTTGAACTTGGTATATAGCCAAGGTTGGCCTTGAACTCCTAATCATCCTGTCTCTGCCTCCCAACTGCTGGAATGACAGGCATTTACTATGATACCTGACTTGCTGCTGAACCTACTGAATTTCATTTTTTCGCCTAAAACTAGGACAACAACAACAAAACTTCATTCTTCAAATGGCATATAGAAGAAAGTGTGAGCGAGAGAGAGAAGAAATGGCCCATACAAATCGACCATATCTAATTATCTTGTTTAGTATCTACTGAATGTTTAGAGGACTTGTTAATTCATACATTTGTAACGATACACTCAGTCCTTTTTTCAATATTCAGTATCGAACCTACAACCTTGCACATAGTAAGCATGAACTCTACCACTGAGATATATTCCTAGCTTCCCCCTCCTTTTTTAAACATAGCATCTCAATAAGTTGGCCAAGATGGTCTTGAACTCACTATGTAGCCCAGGCAGAACATAAATTTGTGATCCCCCTGCTTCAGCCTCTCAAATATACACCATGCCCAGAATTCACAATCTCTTGTAACTCTGGAGGATATACTACAATTTAAATAATACTTACCCATTTTCCCATGTTTCACCTCACTGAACTATTAGACATTGTAGGTCAGTGATGCACTACAGTAAACAGTATAACTGTCACTGAGGGGATTTATTGTGGTTCTTTCTGCTTGTATAGATTACAACAACCCTGGCCGAGTTCTGCTGCAGAATCTTACAATGTCCTCCTCTGGGCTGTACCAGTGCACAGCAGGCAACGAGGCTGGAAAGGAAAGCTGTGTGGTTCGAGTGACAGTTCAGTGTGAGTATCTCAAGGTTGTGTGCTTTCTTTCCTTTGTGGTGCTAGGGATGAAACTCAGGGTCTTAAGTGTTTTAGGTAAGCATTCTACTATTTAGCTAAACCCCTAGTTTCCAAAAGGTTCTCTTTTTTAATCTTAAAATTTTATTCTTGCATTGTGGTTCAGTTTAAGATGTTTTAATCATGAGTAAAAATAAAGTCAAGATCAAAGTCTTTATTTCCAAAAGGATATGGCTATGACTCATAAATTCAGCAGTTTTAAGGATCATTCAACAATTTTGTCTAAGTGTATAGTTACAAGTGTATGAATTAGCCAGTCTTCTAAACTATTGGGCTGGGAATGCAGTTCAAGGGTTTAGCATTTGCATAGCATGTATAACTCCTTAGATTAAATGCCAGCCTCTCTCTCTCTCTCTCTCTCTCTCGCCATACACACACACACACACACACACACACAGCTGGATATGGTTGGTCATTTTTACTTGTAATCCCAGCACTTAGGTAAAGGAAGGAAGAACAAGAACTCAAGGTTATTCTCTGCTACCAGCTAAGTTTGAAGCTAACCAGGACCCTGCTACATAAGACCCTGTCTCAAAACCTACACCAAACAAAACAAGAGTAGTGTCATTTATGATGTCTACTGTAATTCTAGCACTAGGGATGTTGAGACAAGAGGACAATCTATTCAATGCCAGAATGGGTCACGTTGTGACATTCTGTGTTGTTTTTAAAGCCAGGGCTGAATATGTAGCTCATTTAGCATTTGTGAGGCCCCAGTGCCTTATAAAACAAAAAAATCCAAAACAAATGACCCAACCTACCTACTTAATGTTCTAAGCAGATGAAATTTCTCCTCTCCCCTTTTTGGAAAATATTTTATTTATTATTGTTGTATGTTAATGTGGGTGTGCATGTAAAGGTTAGAGACAATATTCAGGAATTGGTTCTATCCTTCTACCGGGTTCCAGGAATCGAACTCAGGTCCTCAGGTCCTCAGGTCCTCAGGCTTGTTTGGTTAGTGCTTTTACCTGCTGAGCCGTCTCCCTAGCCCACTGGTGAATGTTATGAGTGTGCATGCTCTGGTAGAGAAATTATGTAATGTATATATGTATGCCCATGTGCATGCTTGCTGTTATTTTAAGTTCCAGATGAGAAGCAATAAAGTAACCAAAAGCATTAACTTTGGAACCGAATAACTGACTGCATTTCAGTCCTGCCTATCACTGTATAGTGCCTTGGCCATATAACTCAAACTCTCCATGTTTCTAAATCTGTATTACAGTAAGAGCAATTACCTGTGAAAACTACACAGATGAACATGCTTATCTATACCACCCAGTATGTGGCATATATCGTTCAATAATGTTACTTATTATTATTGTTTCTATTTTTACCGTAATCAATTTATTAACATTAGGCTGTTGAATCAAAGCCCATGCTGATATATAATTTATCATTTGGTTTTATTCATTTGTTTTTGGATTTGTTTTTGTTCCTTTGTCTGTTTTGTTTTTGAAACAGAGACTCACTATAGTCCCAGCTGGCCTGGAACTCATTTTGTAGACCAGGCTGGCCTTGATCTCATTTTGTCTGTCTCTTGAGTGTTGGGATTAAAGGCATGTGCCACAATGCCAGACTTGTTTGTTTTTAAAACAGTTTCTTACTGTAGCCCAGGTTGGCTTTGAACTTCTAACAATCCTCCTACCTCAGCCTCCTGAGTACAAAGATTTTGTGCACAAACCACTACTCCAAGCTTAGAATTTATCTCTTAATCTACAGATTGAATTTTGAAAAAAGACAGCATAAACCAAAGTATAAGACAAAACCAATCTGGATACCTGTATCTATTTCTGTGCAACAAATTACCCCAAATTTGATAGCTTAAAACTTCTTATCTCTCATTTTCTATGGGTCAGCAACAGCCTAGCTACAAAGTCAGGCTCACTCTTTCCTCAGGACAGGTTACACAACATGCCACCCAGTGCTGAGAATGTCACAAGATGTGGGTGCTGAAGGGCCAGCCTCTAAAATGGCTTCACATGGCTATTAGGTAGAGGCTTCATTTCCACATACAAGGGACCCTAAACAACATTCCTGGTTGGCTTCCCACAGAGCGACTGATCTAAGGATGAGTTGGCTGACTGGAGTTGAAGGCCCAGCCTAAGCTACATAGTAAGACTTGTCTAATACAAGTAGTCATCTAAGATCTAAGAACTATGAGAACTGAGAGCTGTGGTGCTTTTATATAACCAAAGCCTCAGATGTGACATACTATCAGTTATGTATTTTATTTATTTGAAGTGAGTCACTAAGTGGGCCATAGTAGTGAATTCCTATAACCCCAGCACTGTAGAGGCTGAGGCAGAACAATGACAGGTTAGAGTCTAAAGACCTGGACAGCATAGAGGGTATCTATATATTCTTTTAAAATGTGCTAGAGATATGGCTCAGTGATTCAAGGCACTGGCTACTCTTGCAGAAGACTTGGGTTCTACTCCCAGCATCCATGGTAGCTAACAACTGTCTATAACTCCAGTTCCAGAGGTTTTGACACTCTTCTGGCTTCCAAGAGCACCAGGCATGTATGGGATATACATCCATACATACAGGCAAGGTACTCATACACATAAAATAAAAATTAAAAAATCTAAAAGAAAAAGGAAAGAAAAGCTAAACCAAAATGAGCACAGAATGTGCTTTTTCAAACTAGCAAGGTCAACTCTGATGAATTATTTTCTTTAATTTATAACCTGGGTTGGAGATAGAACTTTAGTAGAGCACTTGTTCCCATCTCTAGCACCCCAAACAAAACAAAACAAAACTACTTCATTACTGGGCCAGTGAGATGGCTCGTCAGGTAAAGGCACTTGTAGCCAAGCCTGCTGACCTAAGTTCAATCCTCAGGAAGGACCCACATGGTAGAAGGAGAGAAGTGACTCCCACAGATTGTCCTCTGACCTACACACACACACACACACACACACACACACACACACACAGACAAAATATAATTAAAAAAAAAAAAACTTCATTACCTAATGAGGGAGCTAGTAAGATGTTAAAACTTGTCCAAAGAGCATTTGAAAAGTTAAGTTAGGGATAAAGAAAGTCTAAACTCAGAGACTGTAAAAGGTTGCTGGGTTAGGCATCAAACTGGTTAATGATTTACAAAATCACAGGCTATAATCTCTGGGTAACTTGTTTAACTAGAATAGGAATCATTTCCCTTTCTATTGGATAGAGGTCTATAAGTTGGTCCTACAAAGTTATAAGTTATCAAGCACTGTATTTCTGTTTCTAGGTATCAAGTTTCTTACAAATTTAACATGGTCATCATGGAAAAATTGTGAGCTGCTGCTTGTCATGTTAATTATAAAAGGACCAGAAAAATCCACCATTTTTACTTTAAATTGTTAGATTAGTAACAACCACAACAAAAATTGTAAAAGCTAGGTATGGAGGCTCTTTACAAACTTTAAAGTCACTGATTTAGCTTTATCTATCTATCTATCCCTAACTTTTCAAGTGCTCTTTGGACTAGTTTTCACATTTTACTAGCTCTCTCATTAAGTAATGAAATACTTCTTAAAAATTATATTTATTCATTTTGTGTGTATGTGTATGCGTGCACGCATGTGTGCATGTATGGGCCATTGTGTATGAGTAGTGGTCAGAAATAAACTTGTGGAGAGTCAGTTCTCTCCTTCTGACCACGTGGGCAACAGGCTTGGGTGCAAGTGCCTTTATTTGCTGGGCCATCTCACCAGTCCAGTAATGAAGTAGTTTTGTTTGGGGTGCTAGAGATGGGAGCAAGTGCTCTACCACTGAATTTTATCTCCAATTCAACTTATAAATTAATACTTGTAATCCAGTACTCAGTATGTTGAGGCCAGAAGATCATGAGTTCAAGGTCAGCCTGGGCTATAAAAACTCTGTCTCAACTGTCTCAAACAGACACCAAAAGGAAAGGGGGGGGGGGAACATAATGCTAGTATTAGAAAGGTTATTTATATTTAAAACAAAACAAACAGTGTAGGTACTTTATCCAGGTGTGGTGGCCCTTACCTGTAATCCCAACACTCCAGAGGCAGAGACAGGAAATCAGGAGTTCAAGGTCATCCTCACCTATATAGAGAATTTGAGGCCAGTCTGGGCTACATGGGACCCCATCACCAAAAAAAAATTTTTAACTAATCAATGGGAAGAAGAAAAAAAAAAGATAAGTGTTTTTATAGGTTTTACAGTGATCTACAGATTTGGAAGAGAAAATATGGTGATGTAAAGTTACACAGAGAAAAGCAGATAAATCCTGAGTGCATTCTGGCAGAATTTCAAGTGAGCAGCCTGTGTAACCAGTACTATTCTTATGACCCATCCCTGCCTCTGGATCCCCTGTAGCACTTGGGGTTCTACTGAACAGTGACTTTTCCTGTTTTAGAATGTCAAACAAAGCAATCATTCAATTTGTGTCTGGCTTCTTTTGCAACATGTTTTGTTTTTTGAAGTTCATTGTTATTGTTGCTTGGAGCTGTGATAGGTTTCTTTGTGTTAGGATTTTCTGTGTTGGGAGTTTGAGATAAGGTGCTGGGGATATAACCCAGAGCCTTGCACGTTCTAAGCAGACAATATCTCACTAAACTATATCCCTAATCCTTGATTTTTATTTTCATTTAAAGATTTTATTTTTATTTTATGTGTATAACTGTATTGCCTGCATGTATGCAAGTACACCATGTGTGTGCAAAGCCCATGGAGGCCAGAAGAGGGCAGTGGATCTAGCCCTTATTTTATTTTTTGAAAAGAATTTGTTAGGGGTTGGAAAGGTGGCTCAGAGATTAAAAGCCCTGGCTGTTCTTGCAGAGGACCTAGGTTTGATTCCCAGCACCCACATGACAGCTAACAAACGTCAGTAACTCGTTCCAGAGGATACATGCAGACAACACAGTCATACACATAGAATAAAAATTAAATGTTTTAAAAAAAGAATTTGTTAGCATTTAATGAACCTCCCTACATGCTTAGGGAGTTTTCCCCTCTCCAGAACTTTGTAGTAGCCCATCACATTACATCAATGATGGGGCAACTCCAGTCTTGTTTTTGGCAGTATTTACCCATGTCTGCTCACTCACCAATGTCCATAATTTATCAGTTGGGCAGAAGCTCTGGTTCTTTTTTAAGTTGGTAATAACTCATACCAACCTCCCCAATGTTATGTGAATAACAGGGAAGAAAAAGCAACCATCTTCATACCTCATTCCAATTAAGCTTTGCCATTTTTATAGTTATCTCCTCCTACTGCTGTATAAATTTTCACTGTTGACACACTGTAGATACCTGATACACTTTAAAAACCATATCTTAAGCACTGAAGAAGTCAGATCACTCAACAGCAGTCTGTGGGAAATCTTTACTTCTCTAAGAGGTTTCCTAAAGAAAAGTCAAAATATACTATGGGTGGAGATACACAAATCAAACAGTATGTTAATCTGATGTATGTCACTAACCTCATAACTGACTATACCACCGTCAGTAAATGAGGCCAACAGTTATTCCTCAAGAACTCTAGTACACTAAAGCCAGTTCCTAAGCATGACTAACCTTGACGATTTTTTATTTTTTTGAGACAGAATCTCACTACATAATAGGATACCCTTGAACTTACTAGAAAGTTAGATTGGTGCCTGGAGAGATGGCTCAGTGGTAAAGAATACTGGTTGCTCTTGGCAGAGGACCTGGGTTCAATTACCAGCACCCAAATGGTGGCTAACAACTGTCTGTAACTCCAGTTCCAGGGGATCTGATGCCCTCCTCTGACCTCCATGAGCACTGAACAACACGGATGCACTTAGCATGCATGCAGGCACATAAAATAAAATAATAAGAATAAAATATTTTTTTAAAAGTCAGACTAGTTTCAAACTTGCAATCCTCTTTCCTCGACCTCCCAGGTGCTGGAATGACAGTGTTTGCCACCACACTGGGTTCATTCTCACTGTTCTATAGTATTCTGTTGTATGACTACCACAATTAGCAATCCATTTTGTTTGCTTGTTCATTTATCATTGAGACAGGGTCTTACTATGCATATTATTTATTATTATCAATTTATTAATTCTATTATTTGGGTTCTCCTGAAGAGCAATCACTAATACTTTTAATCATTGAGCCATCTCTCCAGCCCCTGTTGTGCTTTCTTAAATGTAACTTGGACCATGTTAGACTACTCTTCTATTGTTCTTATAATAAAATTTTTGTTGCCATAGCCTATAAGGCCCCATGTGAGCTGGACCCTTTCTGTCTCTGTAACTTCATCTACACTTCCTTTACAGTGCTTACTACCCTCTAGGCCCATACACATTCACCACACTTACTACCATACACATTCACCACACTTACTACCATACACATTCACCACACTTACTACCATACACATTCACCACACTTACTACCATACACATTCACCACACTTACTACCATACACATTCACCACACTTACTACCATACACATTCACCACACTTACTACCATACACATTCACCACACTTACTACCATACACATTCACCACACTTACTACCATACACATTCACCACACTTATTACCATACACATTCACCACACTTACTACTGGAGTTTCTATCTCTAGATAATCACAAGACAGTTTTTTCTGTCATTTGTAACTCAACTCAAACATCACTTTGTCAGAGTCCTGATTCCCCTAAGCTGAAGCTTTATTCCTCTACTCACCCTCCAAACTATCAATAGACTTATGCTTTTACATATCCATCGTCTGAAATATTATCCCTTTCCCATTTTATGACATGTAAACTCAAAAGCAGCAAAGCTCTTGCCTATCTTTACCATGTCTAGAACTGCCTTGCTCAGGGTAGGTACTTAAAAAATATCTAATACAGAAGTGAGAGCATATAAACTATTAATGTGGATCATATTTTCCTTGCCATCTGAATTTCTGAGAGCCACTGCTAATCACACACAGAGTCTTATATTGTATGTTATATTCTTTTTTTATTTTACTGTAGAAGAAGGAAATTAGAGAAAAGGATGTTGGCAGAGGTTAGAAGATTGCCCAAATTTATCCTGTTGGGGTTAAAAATTTTTTGAACATGATACAGTAACCTTCCCAGCCCATCTCATCATCTCTGCCAACTGTGAATAAAGGCTGTGATTCAGTAATTCCATCTCCCAAGAATATAGAAAAGCACAGTCATGAAACATGAGAACATCATGGGGTGTGGTTGGAAGACCTGTGAACAGTCATCTTGTCCAGGGCTTATATTTTGAGAGTTCATGAATTTTCTAGCTTTTGTTTGACTTTACTTCTGCCTCTCCTGAGAAAACAGATGTACAAAGCATCGGCATGGTTGCAGGAGCAGTGACGGGCATAGTGGCTGGAGCCCTACTCATTTTCCTCTTGATATGGTTGCTGATCCGAAGGAAAGACAAACAGAGATATGAGGAAGAAGACAGACCTAATGAAATCCGGTGAGCTGCCCTGTTTCTGCTCAGCTCCCTTTCTAGGGCCAGTTTCATAGCAACTAATCAACATAAACGTCTCTCCCTTCCTCTGTCAAAAAGATTCTTCTGGTAGGTGGGAAGCTGCAGTCTAGGGATTGAAAGGATGATAGGGGCTAGAGAGAGGGCTCATCGATTAAGAGCACTGATGGCTCCTGCAGAGGACTGGGGTTGGATTCCCAGTACCCACATGGCAGCTAACAAACCTCTGTAACTCGAGTTCCAGGGGCTCTGACGCCTTCTTCTGACCTCCTCAGGCATTGCACAACATGGGTGTACTTACACACATACAGGCAATACATTTCTATACATTAAAAATAAAAATAATAAATAAATGTTAAAAAAAAAAAAGGATGATGGACTGTATTGTGAGACTGTCCTTAGCTTTACATTAGTCCTCATTCATTTCTACTTAAAGGGAGCATAAGCTAAAGGATGGGAACCTTCAGGGCACAAAAGGAGTTAAGTACACAAACCCTAAATCTGGGCACTCTATCTAGGCCATCTCATATTGAGCTGTATTCTCTGGTCTAACAGGCTGTACCTATGGGTTAACAAAACAAACATTTGCCCAAACTGGGCTTTAAGTCTTAGGAAAGAAGGAAGCGCTTAGTCCCAAATGGCTGCCTTCTGATGGCATTACTGGAGGTTACCGCTTGAGGGATTTATTGGAAAAGCTCGGTAGGAAGTAACTTTAGTGTCATATTAAAGTTTATCTTTGCTGTTTGTGTCTGTTTGTTCCCTTCAGAGAAGATGCGGAAGCCCCCAAAGCCCGACTGGTGAAGCCCAGCTCCTCCTCCTCAGGCTCTCGGAGCTCACGCTCTGGTTCTTCCTCTACCCGCTCTACAGCAAATAGTGGCTCCCGCAGTCAGCGGACACTGTCGAGTGAAGCAGCACCCCAGCCAGGGCTAGCCACCCAGCCGTACAGCCTAGTGGGACCAGAAGTAAGAGGTTCTGAACCAAAGAGAGTCCACCATACTACCCTGACCAAAGCAGAAACCACACTCAGCACGATCCCCAGCCAGAGCAAAGCCTTCCAAACTGTCTGAATTACGAGCGGACTTGACTTGTGCTTTTTCAGGAGTCAAGATTTTAGTCTAGTCATTGGAACCCATTCACCAGCCACACAACCCCTCAGCCAGATAAGAAGTCATTTAAGTAGCAGTAAACATGGCATGGGGCAGATTCAGATGAGCACCTTCGTTCTATGACACCAACCGAGCAAAAGGATATATGCTGACCATCTCTAAAGGGCATCACTGTGCCTTTAAACTAGAGGAGGGGGAGAGAGGGGTCCAAATCTGTTTGCTGATCAGGAATTGTGGTGGGAAGAAAGGTGATACCTCAGATACCTCACCAAGGATGTTTCAAGTATCAAATCACAATTGTCAAGAAGGGGGAATCTTGTTCCTAATTTTTCTATTCCTTTCTGCAGACTTAAAATTGGATTATTGTGATTATTCAGATAGTCAAAACAGAAACCCACAGCCTATACCTAACTGCAACATGTACTGGTCTCACTGCTTCTAAGAAACTCCAAATATTAAGACAAGGAGGAAGAGGAAAGGAAGGAGGAAGAGAAGGCATGTTTCTTCTATTTTGACTTGACTTCATGTGCCATAGATTTGGACATTAATTTCAGGAGGATCTGAAATAGTGGGAGACAGAAAAAAATGATTTTCTCTTTTCTACAACTGTCTTCCTATTTCCATTGAATCCTAAAATAAGAGCTAAGAAAAGGTCCAAATTGGGACATAATTCTGTGAAAACCTTTCCTTTTTGATGTTCAGAAGATTGCTAACAGATATCAAAAATATATGTTGGAGCAGTTGTGGATTGTCCCTCAAATCTGATGCCCCTAATGATCTCCCTACTGGATATCTCTAGAAGAAATAAATACTCATTACTTGCCATTTAATGGATGTCTTTAAGGAAAAAGTCTTCTAGAGAAAATGAGGCCTAGGGATGTTGAAAGATCCTCTGGCATACTACCATGTCCTCTTTCTGAGAACACATGAAACCAGAAATTCAAGGCTGACTGGACTAGAATGATTAGATTTTTTTCTTGTTAATAGGTCAAAGAGTGATATGAGGAAGTTGCCCCAAAGTTGAACATTCTTCTTTCATTTTAGAAGGATGTAAATGTGGGACATTTGATGATTCTAGGCCTTAAATTATTAGAAAGATAATTTCTTAAAGGCATTGTAAGCACTGTCCAAATCACACAACCCCACCCCCACTCCCAGATGCTGAAGCAAAGGGAACCACCTCAGTATTTCCCCAGCTTTAGCCTCTAAGGAAGCTTAGCTCTGAACTGGAAGGAAGGCAAACTAACATTTAGGGAAGAGGTGGTAAGAATACCAAGTGGGTGGTGGGAGAGGGATCAGCTAACATCTGTTACATTTTAGTTGTCGACATCTTAGAAAAAATTAGAATCCACCAGGAAAGCTACTGAGATAGCTAAATGCATGGGAGAAGAAAGGTGTCTGAAAATTAAAGAAACAAAAACCCCAAGCAGCCTCGAATACAGTAACTTGCCTCTCTAATAGTTCTGACTTTTAGGATACCTATGGCATAGATGCTGAATCTAAATTAGACACAAAAGTCAGCTGATCAGCATGGGTACAGCAGAACATTTATTATGAGACAGCAACAGGCTAGAGGGAAGAAAAAGTGACACTGAGTTGTGATTAAAGCCTTGTCTCTAATGTGGGAACCAACTGCTGTTGGGGAAAAGAGTGATATTCACGGTACTGCCCCTTCCTATGGTTTTTCATTACTACATTTAATTCTTACAGTACTGTACTCACAGAATATAAATGCATTTCCTTCTGAAGTCCCTAGAAATTATCCTCTAGTTAAAGTTTTCTGTGTTTGTTTTGGATGGGCCTCACGCATGCTAAAGTGAAAGTTTTAACTGAGTTTTGTCTTCCTCTAAAAAAAGGTAGAAAATAAGTGGTATTGAGGAATGACATAAAGAATATATATTAATTTAAGAGAACTGGCATATGAAATGCTTCTTATAAGAACACTTATCTCATTGTAAGACTTTTTTAAAAGCTCCTTACTCTGACTACATTTTTATTCTTAGAGGATGGTATCCAGGCAACATATCTCTTCTGCTATGTAATTCTGAGAATTCCCATTCCTGGAGTCCCTGACCCAAACAAGTTCACCATGGGAGCTGCAGCTGTGTCATCCCTAGCAATTTTCTCTACTATCCTTTACCTTTGAGCCTCAGGTTTCCTACCTGCGCTTTGAAAGCACGACTCAATCCTCTTTGTCTGAAAATCAGATTCAAATTATTTAAACATGTTATTAGAGACTAATGCCACCGAATGTCCAAATTATTTGGGAAAGTCATTCACAAGAGAAATCTACAACAAATGCACAAAACAGATTACACTGAGAGCTGAGAAATTCCGAGAACTGACACACTGAAGTCTTAGGAATGAAAGGGCTCTTTCCTTGGACATTTGATTTCAGATGAGATAGCCTACAGTGCTAAAGATCAAGGGAGAGGGACTACTGGTTCCAAATCATTATTCTATTGGCTTTGCAATCAAGTAGACTGGGAAAAGAATAAAATAACTAAATGGTAGGAGAGGAAAAAACTTTGTAAGAAGAAAATGCAGACAGAATAATGTTGATGTTTAAAGAGTAACCATTTCAATAAAATATATAAAGCAAACTAAACAGTAAAATTGATGTCTTTGTTGTTATCTGCTATAAAAGCAATTTCAAAATTGCTGTCCCAAAAGACAATTGTAGCTTTGCTTCATTGCTGGTATTAAGCTGTTTGTGTTTCCATCTTCTATGTTGTAACTGGGACTGTGAGCATCACAAAACCAAATATTTATTATAGATCCATATGTATTGGCAATTAAAAAATAACTGAAAGTGATACTGCAAGAGAGGCTGGAGTTCACATAACCTGCACTGGAAATTTGTTTATCAGCTTTCTGCCAGAAAAATGGATAAATGCAGACTGAATATGATTTATTATATATTGATTCCAGGCACAAGTATATGAAGTGCTTTTTTTTTCTCATAAGGCAACATGTTAAGCGTAAGTAGCACAGATGATACCAAGGGGTGACAGAGTTGCTGGTAAGGACTTCATCACAATCAACAAATAATAAGTACTGAGTATTTTGTGCCAAAGTAAAATACCAAAGAGAAGCCCACATTAAGGGATTTCAATAAATCTAAAGAAAAATAAACACTTAGTTACAAAACTCTGACCACAACTTCACAGAGGGACATGTAACTCTCCTCCCAAAACAAACAAGACCTGAGTTGATTCCCAGTACCCACATGGAGGCTAACAACTGTCCGTAACTCTAGTTCCAGGGAATCTGATGCCCTCTTCTGGCCTGCACAAGTACTGTATAACATGGGTGCACACATACACATGCAGACAAAACATTCATGCTCATAAAATAAAAATAAAATTTAAAAGACAGCCAGGGACTGGAGAGATGGCTCTGCAGAGAAGAGCACTGGCTGCTCTTGCAGGGGACCCAGGTTAAATTCCTAGCACCCACACAGCAGCTAACAACTGTCCATAGCTCTAGATCCAGGTAAATCTGACACTGTCTTCTGGCCTCCTTGGGCACTGCATGATATGGATGCACTTACAAACATGCAGGCAATACACTCATAAGCATAAAAATTTTAATAATTTTTTAAGATTTATTTTGATTTATGTGTGTGTACATTAGTATGCCATATGTGTACAAGTATCTGTGGAAGCCAGAAGAAGGTGCTGGATACCCTGGAGCTAGAGTTACTGGCAGTTGTAAACCACCTGCTGTGAGTGCAGGGATCTCAACTCAGATCCTGTGCAAGATCAGTAAGCACTCTTAACTGCTGAGGCATCTCTCCAGCCCCAAAATAAGTTTTTAATAGTTTATTTAATATATTAATACATGCATATAATGTATTTGGATCAAATACATTCCCTCCCCTCCAACTCCTCCCTTATCCCCAATAAAAATTTTTTTAAATAGATGAACTGGGGGCTGGAGACATGGCTCAGTGGTTAATAACACTGTTCTTTCAGAAGACCTGGGTTTGGTTCCCAGCATCCACGTGGTTGACTAACACCCAGGGGTGTTAGTACCAGGGTATTCACGCCTTCTTTGACCTCCTTGGCACCAGGCCTGTATGTGGTATACTTACAAACATGCAGGCAAAACACTCATAAAATAAAGATAAATTTTTTTAAAAAAAAAAATAGATAAACTGAAAATAATCTAGCCTAAGAATTAAAAGTGTAAGTTGTGGAATAAAGTAGACATGAACATAAGCCTTACTTTATCCAAAAATAGGACAAGATCTGCCTAAAACAGATGATATCCAGATCACATAAGAAAACCCAGATTTGGCTGGGTATGGTGGCACAGGCCTTTAATCCTAGCAGTTGGGAGACAGGCAGGTGGATCTATGTGGGTTCAAGGTCAGACTGGTCTACATAGTGACAAGAAAGATATGTTGCTCTACACATATGTGATAAAAAAGAAAGCCATGGCCAGGATTCTACTACCAGTGAAACAGTACACTAGCTTTAAAGTTCAGTGTTGCTAAATATTTGTTTTCCTTCATTTCTTTATATGATAGGACAGTAAACATCATAGGACTTTGTATTACTAGTAAATTTTGATCTTTTTAGAATGCTTCATTTTGCATTTTTAAAAATTTCTAAATATGCATATTAAAAACATTTAAAAACAATATACTAGGCATTAGGGTGTCTTAAAGCATGTAATGTGATTGGGCAAATAAGACATACTAAGAGAAGCTATCAGGATTCACACCTAGCTACAGTTAGAAATATGAAATACCAATATCAGTTTAGATTCTTCTGGTCTCAAACTTTCATAAGGAATGCTGTAATACACTCAAATCTTGGACAATCAGGCTACAAACTACATGTTTTATTCATGCTACTTGATCTGAGAAAGGATGATTTTGAAGGAACTTCTATATAAATTCACCACCCTCTGAGGCTGAATTTTATATGTGGTGTGTGTGTGTGTATGTATATATTCTGAGACAGGATCTCCAAACTGGACTGGCACTCATTATGTAGCACAGATTGGCTTTAAACTCAGATTCTCCTGTTTCAGTCTCCCAAATGCTGGGATTGTGGACATAAACCACACACCCAATCCAACCAATCCAACTTGCTTCTTTTGGAACTGGAGTTATGGACAACTGTTAGCTGCCATGCAGGTGCTGGAACCCAGCCCAGGTCCTATTCAAGAATAGCCAGTGCTCTTAACCCCTGAGCCATCTCTCCAACTCCCCCTTTCTAGTTCTAGCCCTATGGTTTACCAGTTTAATCATTTAACCGTTCCTCATCTACAAAATGGAAATGATGGTAATTGTTACTCTTAAGATTTGGGGTAAATTTTTTTTCTTGTTTTGTTTTGTGCATG
This sequence comes from Eospalax fontanierii, assembly GCA_035773235.1. NCBI lineage: Eukaryota > Metazoa > Chordata > Mammalia > Rodentia > Spalacidae > Eospalax > Eospalax fontanierii. Next base: position 26,390,029 of record CM069539.1, on the reverse strand, counting down.
TGTGTTTGTTATTTTGAGACAGGGTCTCACTGTGCAGCCCTGGCTGGGCTGGAACTCCCCTATCTAGACCAGACTAGCCCTGAAATAGATCAGTCTGCCTTTGCCTCCCAAGAACTGGATTTAAGGTATGTACCACTACATTGGGCCAGTATTTTTGTTCCTGAGACAAAGTCTCACTATGTAGCACATGCTAGCCTCAACTCTAAAATCCTCATGCCTCTGCTTGAGTGTCGGGATTATAGGCTTATGCCTCTACCTCAACCTTGTAGTAAAAATTAAAGGAAATACTATATGCAACCCACTTAAAACAGCACTGGTGACATCATGTGACAGGCATACAATACTGTTAATCATTACCTTATTTCTAGTCAGAAGCCAAGGCTCCAAACTTCTCCACTTCAATCTCAAGCACCCAAACTTTGATTTTTTTTTTTAAAAACAGGTTCTCACTGTGTAGCTTGGAAATTTGCTCTGTGGTCCTGGATGGCCTCGAATTTGAAGTGATTCTTTTGCTTCAGCCTCTTGGCTGGTGGGATTATAGATTTACGTCAGTATACTTGGTTAATTTTAGATCTTGAATAAATAAATTTGCCATTTGAAACACTGAGCAGCTAGATGCCAAGAAATGACGTTCACCATATTTTGCACTTGTTTTGTTTTTATTATTGGGGGGCACTCATGCCACAGAGCACATTGGAAAGACAGAGGACTTTATGGCCTCAATTTTCTCTTTCCTCTTCTGTATGGGTTCTGAAAACCAAACAGGTAATCAGGTTTGTACGACAAACACTGATCCATCTTGCCAGCCTTTTGTGTTTTTAACATATAAAACTTAACCATTTATTTAATAAGAACATAGTTTAGGGGTTGGAGAGATGGCTTAGTGACTGCTCTTGTAGAGGACCGGGGTTAGGTTCCCTAGACCCATGTGGCAGCTAATAACTGTTCATAACTTCAGTTCAAAGGCATCCAATGCCCTTTTCTAGTCCCTGCAGGCATTGCACACACACACACACACACACACACACACACACACACACACACACACACAAACACTTGTACACATTAAAAGAAAATATTTAAAAAATCCCCATCTCACTTTCATCTCTTTGTTTTACTTTGTGACCCAGCTTAATGAAGGCTACCCAAGTGGGCATGTGTGTGTAGCTATTCTTTGGAGCAAGGTTCACTCACCAGTGGCTACCTCACTGAAAACAATGACTTCCCCTATACTAGCTATCCCTATCCCTATCCCTATCCCTGGCTGCAGGTCCTGAAACTATTCCCAATCCCTTTTCTCTCTTCTGATAAGATTATAGAGTGGCTTCAGATGCCTTCAATAGAATTATAATCAGATAAGGTGAAACCAGGAATCATTAAGATTGCTCAAGAGGTTTAGTACACGTCCTTTCCTTGCTGATGGGGTTTCTGACAGATTCCTAGAAAATTGTAGGTTTATAGCTGGGAAGAGGACAGGAACTTAAACAAATGTTAATTGTGCTGGAATTCTTGTTTCTCTGTTGGCAAGAGGCTTCAACCAGATTCCTGGGTGACAGGCTCCTTTCCCCCTTCTCAAGTCCCCCCAAGATTCTCCCTGACTTTCTATGATGCACTGTTTTTATTTTGGGACAGGACTTCACTAAGTTGCTGAGGTTAGTCTTGAACTTAACTCTTGTCCAGGCAGGCCTTGAACTTTCTATCTTCCTGCTCCAGCCTCCAGAGTAGCTGGGATCATAGACCTCACAGAAAGTATACTTATCAAAACCAGACTCAGGCTCTTTCATTATCTGGGTTTGTTTCATTTTGAGACACAGTCTTATTGTGTAGCCCTCGTTGGCCTAGACCTCACCAGAGATCTGCCTGCCTCTGCCTTCCCAGTGCTGGGCTCTTAAATTTTTAAAATGTTATTTACAGATTGACAAAGTCTCATGTATTCCCAAGCTGGCTCCAGCAGACCTTTTGATCCTCATGCCTCCTCCTGAGTGCTGGGATTATAGGCAAGCACCACCATACTTGATTTATAACGTACTGGAGCTCAAACTCGGAGCTCCCTACATGCTAAGTAAGCACTTTTACCAATCGAAGCACATCCCCAACCCCATGAGGCTGTTTTTGAGGCAAGGTTTCATGTAGCCAAAGCTGGCCTGAAACCTGCTATGCATCTGATGATCCTGAACTCTTGATCCATCTCCCTCCACCTCCCAAGTGCTGACTAGTGCCATCACCCCATCTAAGACTTGAGCTCTTGATTGTGAAAAGGAAACACGCAGACACTAAAGGAAGTTGAAAAGAGTGACCCACGGCACACATATCTTTTTTTCTGGAGTTGGAGTTAAGTGTTTGTACAGAGGAAGTTACACAACATTTTTTTTAGCTAAATTTGACTCTAGCTTAAGCGGTTGTATTGTCTATAAGACATATTTCTGTGCTTCATTTTTCTCCTAATATGGGTACGAATAATACACACCTTTTTTTTTCTCTTTTGAGACAGTCTCGCTGTCTAGCCCTAGCTGGTCTGGAACTTTGTAGACCAGGCTGACCTTGAATTCATGACGGAGATTTGCCTGCCTCTGCCTCTCTAACACTGAGATTAAAGGCGTATTTCACCACACTGGGCTAAACCTGTTTTGATAATTAAATGGGTTAACAAAGAAGAGCATTTTGTATGTAGAAAAGTTGTGGAAGTTGCAAAAGGCTAAGTATATCCTTTGACGGACTCCAAGCCAACATTCGACACAGATGCAAATATTTTTTTTAAAAAAAACGCTTCTTTTATGGCCGAATCTGCCTCGATGCTTTACTGGCTTTGACAAGGACACAGTGTCCTGGATCTTCTGATAACCTTCCTCACAGTCTGGACACCTTCCAGTTCCAACCCTGCTATTAAACTATTTGTAAATAATAAATAGCTGACCTGCCCTTCTGAAAGGACACATGGAAAGTACTCGAGAAAGCAGCTTGTTATGACAAGGCCGCAAACGCCTGCCTCTATGGACTAGTGTCACAGTCCAGGCAGTGCTGCTCCGGGCTGCGGCTCGGTCACGTTCTCATGGGCTCTGCATGGCCGGGCGTTTAATTTTTGGTAAAAGTCAAGTCGGCAGAGACATTACCTCATGTTACTGAAAATAAAAGGTCAAGAACGCCAAAGGACACAGAGCCGCCGGAACCGAGGGCTGCCAAAGCCTGGCTCACGCACGAGGAAAAAACGCACTATCCTCTTTAGCATGCATTGCACAGACGGCCATGGGGACAGGGGAGACGCTGGGGCGGATGTGGGGAGCGGCTCCGGGCCGGCCGGTTCTGTCCCTGAGGGGTCGGACCCCGGTCAGTGAGGATTCGGGGCAACCCGGGCTGGCGTGCGGTGCCGGCAGAGTCAGGACCTGGCGGCGGCCGGGTCACCCCAATTCTAGGCATCAGTGGATTAGTCACCCGAGCAGAGCCCTGAGTCTCCGGCTCAGGAGATGTGGGTGCGCGAGGCCTAAGGTGGAGAACGAGGGCATCGGGTCCCGCACCACGTTGGGCGGGGGGGTGCTAGGGACAGAGGGCTCAGGCCCGCGTGGGGGAGGGGAGAAACAACCTTCGCGGCCATTTTGTCCTCACCCCACTTCCGTCTTCTCCTCCGGGGTTGCCCGTCTCTTCCGAGCCCCGCGCTCAGGCGGCCCGGGTTCCGAAAGGCCCAAAACGGCGCGAGCACGGCTGTCATTGGTCAGTCGGAGACGTGCCCGCCCACCTTCCTCGGGCTGCTTCCGGCCCCTCCCGCCCACGCTGGATGGCTGCGCATGCGTAGACACTGCGCCTCCACCCCGCCCTGAGTGACAGAGGTCTCCCGCGCGCGGGCTCTCTCCGCCCCGCCCTTCCCTTTCTCCCGCAGGGCCCTTTCCAGAGCGGGGGCGAGCCTGAAAGTTCCAGAACGCTGCGGCGGTGCGTCATTGCTAGGTGGGGTGGGATGGGGGCCGGAGGGGGCGGGTCATAGGGGTCGATCCTGGCCCTTCATTGGTGCTATTAGAGGAAACCAGTCGTCTACTGGCTGAGGAAGTTATGATAGGCAGCGGAATAGGGCGGGACCCTTCTGGAAGGTTCTGAGACAGGGTATAAGAGACAGGGTGGCGGGCGGAAACCGGTCTCATTGAACGCGGCGGCAGCTTTCGGGGATTCCTGCGGTCTTTGCTCCAGCCGTTCCGGGCTTACACGCGAGGTAAGGCCTGCGCTTCAGTGGGTGTGGGCCAGGCTGCTGCGACCGCCTGGGTTGCGGGGCGGCGGCGGGGGCTGAGCTGCTTGGCCGTGAGCTGGCAGGCCGTCCAAGGCGAGGCAGGGCGGCGCCGCCCGGGCCTAGACGACTTGTCGGGAGGGGGCCGCGGACGCCGTGGCGGCGCCGGTAGGCTGGGCCGCCGCCTCTGCCGGCTGCTGCATTCAGGAAACGACTCTGCCGTCCCCCAGGCTGGAGATGGTTCCGAACAAAGCAAAGCAGCCCACGGGGACCCCAGACCTGGGGTTCTGCGGGGGGAGGGGTGCAGAGCCTGGAGGCCACGTGCTCGGCATTGTCACAGCTCCTCGGGGTGGCTGGATCCGTGGGACAGCTGGCGCATCCGTCCGGGCTGCTGCAATGCTGCTCTGAGCCTGCGTGGCTCGCCTTGGCGCGGCCAGTCCCCCGAAGGCAGGAGACCGGGGAGACGCCGACTGCTAGCCTGCACTCAAGACTTTTTTTTTCTTTCCCCTTTCAGCAACCATGTCTAAGGGACCTGCAGTTGGCATCGATCTTGGCACCACCTACTCGTGCGTGGGTGTCTTCCAGCATGGGAAAGTGGAAATCATTGCCAATGACCAGGGGAACCGAACCACACCAAGCTACGTCGCTTTTACTGACACCGAACGATTGATCGGTGATGCGGCGAAGAACCAGGTTGCCATGAACCCCACGAATACAGTGTTTGGTGAGTCGCTAGGATCATCTAGGCGGGTTGGGAGGCAGGTTTGGGGGTCCCTTAGGGTTTGGGAAAGGGAAAATGCCCGTAACGTACTTTCTCTTACAAGCTTGTGTTTCCAAGCTTCTAAAATCCCCATTCCAATGTCAAGCTGGGAGGCCCCCCTGTGACTGCGCGCACCTATGCATGGGCAGAGGGACATGTGATGAAATCCTTTATTTTCCAGATGCCAAACGTCTAATCGGACGCAGGTTTGATGACGCTGTTGTTCAGTCTGATATGAAGCACTGGCCTTTCATGGTGGTGAATGATGCAGGCAGGCCCAAGGTTCAAGTAGAATACAAAGGAGAGACCAAGAGTTTTTATCCAGAAGAGGTGTCCTCTATGGTTCTAACAAAGATGAAGGAAATTGCAGAAGCCTACCTTGGGAAGGTAAGGTTTTCAGGAGTCCAGCTGTCAGTATGCACCCCAGGGGCTGGAATCAACCAGTGTAACCTTTTCGCAGTTGCTTGGCATTAAATCTGTTGCCTGTTGCATTTCCAGACTGTTACAAATGCCGTGGTCACAGTGCCAGCGTACTTCAACGACTCTCAGCGGCAGGCAACCAAAGACGCTGGAACCATTGCTGGCCTCAACGTTCTTCGAATTATCAATGAACCAACTGCTGCTGCTATTGCTTACGGCTTAGACAAGAAGGTGTGTTATGTGAATGAAAGCGGGTGAGGTTTATTTGAGCCATCCGAAGTATGTGGTTGAACTAAATTTTTTTTTCTGACAGGTTGGAGCAGAGAGAAATGTGCTGATTTTTGATTTGGGAGGTGGTACTTTCGACGTGTCAATCCTCACTATTGAGGATGGAATCTTTGAGGTCAAATCTACAGCTGGAGACACCCACTTGGGCGGAGAAGACTTTGACAATCGGATGGTCAACCATTTCATTGCAGAGTTCAAGCGCAAGCATAAGAAGGATATCAGTGAGAACAAGAGAGCTGTCCGCCGTCTCCGCACTGCTTGCGAACGGGCTAAGCGCACCCTCTCCTCCAGCACCCAGGCCAGTATTGAGATTGATTCTCTCTATGAGGGAATCGACTTCTACACCTCCATTACCCGGGCTCGATTTGAAGAGTTGAATGCTGACTTGTTCCGTGGCACTCTGGACCCTGTAGAAAAAGCCCTTCGAGATGCCAAGCTAGACAAGTCACAGATCCATGATATTGTTCTGGTGGGTGGTTCCACCCGTATCCCCAAGATTCAGAAGCTTCTCCAAGACTTCTTCAATGGAAAAGAACTGAATAAGAGCATTAACCCCGATGAAGCTGTGGCTTATGGTGCAGGTAATTGCTACCCTCAATGCTTTTAATAAGTCTTAATATAACATGCACCTCTTTAAAGGAGGTCCCAAGATAACTCGCTGTGATGATTGATTCCAAAACCATTCGTAGTTTCCACCAGAACTTTCATGTTGGCCAGTTCCTTCCTTGGATGTCTGAGCGAATGAACGAATTTAATGTTCGCTAGTGATTTGGATAAGGTTGTATCTAACCATTTTTTCCCTCATTAGCGGTCCAGGCAGCCATTTTATCTGGAGACAAGTCTGAAAATGTTCAAGATCTGCTGCTGTTGGATGTCACTCCTCTCTCCCTTGGTATTGAAACTGCTGGTGGAGTCATGACTGTTCTCATTAAGCGCAATACTACCATTCCTACCAAGCAGACACAGACCTTCACTACCTACTCTGACAACCAGCCTGGTGTGCTCATTCAGGTGTGTTTATTGTCTTATTTTGTTTAGGAATAAAACCTGGCAAGTGTCCGCTGTGATGATGGATTCCAAAACCATTCGTAGTTTCCACCAGAAATCCTGTGTTGGCCAGTTCCTTCCTTGGATGTCTGAGCGACTTATTCCTCTAGTAGACCTTGAGCCATGGAAATCTGAAGTGCAGCATAATAAATAACTTTAATCTTTTATCTCAAGGTATATGAAGGTGAAAGAGCCATGACCAAGGATAACAACCTGCTTGGCAAGTTTGAACTCACAGGCATACCACCTGCCCCCCGAGGTGTTCCTCAGATTGAAGTCACTTTTGATATTGATGCCAATGGCATCCTCAACGTTTCTGCTGTAGATAAGAGTACCGGAAAAGAAAACAAGATCACCATCACCAATGACAAAGGTAAGCCTGGGCCACAATGAATTAAGGGCTTGCTCAGCCAAAGAAAAGGCTTAGTTATATCTAATTACAGATGAGAAATGTTTCCACTTTTGAGTTGCTATGATTGTAATTTTGCAGGCCGCTTGAGCAAGGAGGATATTGAGCGCATGGTCCAAGAAGCTGAGAAGTACAAGGCTGAAGATGAGAAGCAGAGAGACAAAGTATCGTCCAAGAACTCACTGGAGTCCTATGCGTTCAACATGAAAGCAACAGTTGAAGATGAGAAGCTTCAAGGCAAGATCAATGATGAAGACAAACAGAAGATTCTTGACAAGTGTAATGAAATCATCAGTTGGCTGGACAAGAATCAGGTTGGTAGTTGGAGATTGCTGCAGACAAAACTGGGATTAATGAGCAGGGTCACTGTGATGATGAATGATCCATACATTCGCGGTTTCCACCAGAATGTCCAGTAATGTTGGCAAGTACCTTCCTTGGATGTCTGAGTGACTTAATTACAAGAGCTGGCAAAGATCTCATTCAGTTTAGGCTTAATTGGTCATAAAAGTTAAAGGCTGTTAATATAAGCTGAATTTTTTTTTCCCCACAGACTGCAGAGAAGGAGGAGTTTGAACACCAGCAGAAAGAACTGGAGAAAGTCTGCAACCCCATCATTACCAAGCTGTACCAGAGTGCTGGTGGCATGCCAGGAGGAATGCCTGGGGGCTTCCCTGGTGGTGGAGCTCCTCCTTCTGGTGGTGCCTCATCCGGTCCCACAATTGAAGAGGTTGATTAAGGCAATCCAAGTAAAGATGATGTAGCATTGTTCCACAATAAAATATTTGAAGGACCCAAATTTAGCAAGTTCTGTGGCATTTAAGCTGCTACAATAAATTATTGGGCATTCTTAATACTTGAATAAGGAACATGTGCACCAGGAAAGGAAGGTAACATTGCACTTTATAAGCACTGTGCGTGGAAAATGCAATGTCTTAAATAAAACTATTTAAAATTGGCACTGTACACTTGTCTTTTTTCTGAAATAAAAAACTTAAGGGTAAAGTAGTGTCCTTCACATACACCAGTGTTGGGTAGGTTTTTAAAAGTTTGGTTTGGGGCCTTTTTTTTTTTTTTTTTTTTTTTGTCCTTTAAGACACAGGGTCTTGAAAGTGCAACTGACTAGTTTGGGATTGTGTGTCACCTGTGCTGGGCAGAGTTTAACCTACAGCTTGCATATATTTCATGTTTGGCATGTAACTCAGGGTAGCATCATACATCCCTGGGACTAAAAGGCTTGCTGAGAAACAAGCAGTTTAGTTTCTTTAGTGTTTGTTGCAAAGTTCCAAGTTGTAAAATTGGCTGTGTGCCAACCCCAAGAACTATGGGCCTCCCATGTCCAGTTCTTAAACTGCATTAAGATCCATGTTCATTGCACATGATTGGCGTTGTGCTGCCACTTAGTGGTACAACGAGGTACCTCACGGGTACAGCAGACCAGGCAGCCTAGTAATCTTACATGTGTGCTGCTCTTTCAAAGTGAAACCTGCTGTGGGAATTACTCAGATTAAGTTGCTTGATCTAGTCTGCTCTGTCTTGCTGGGTGCTGGGGATTAAACAAGGGGATTTCCAGGAGCTACATCCCAGCTTGGCATTTGTAACAGCAGGGGGTTTTAGGGGCCCAACTTCAGTAGCTAGTTTCATAATAAGCCCTAATAGCTTTCAATTGGAGTGTCTCTGGCTTGGAACTCCAGGTTGGTCACAAGTTTGGTTCTGTTGAAATTATGGGTGTGTTGCTATACTCTGCACCCTTGAATGAACTAAAAATTGAACAATAGACTGTAAAGTGTGTGCCACTTGGCCAGACACTCCAAGAATGCTTGTAGATTATAAGTTTTTAAATAAAAAAGGCACATAGCCAAAGTGTCATGTGAGTTAAGCAAGCCTCTAACTTGCTTCCCACTCCACATGACAATATTTTAGGTACCTAAAATATCTGGGAAGCATGCCTATTAGGAGTTTTTACCTGCAATATGACTTTAGAATGTTGGTTTTAAAACTAGTATTTGTCATCTGGCTATTGGATATTCACATTTGCAGATGTTTGTGGAAGTCAGGACAACTTAAAGAGTCTGCTCTCTTTGGGGAGGTGTGGCGGCGTGTGTGTTTTCAATGTGTGAATCAAGGCTGGGCTTAGAGATACACCTGCAATTTCAGTATTTGAGAGACTGAGCCTGGGCTACTTGACAAAACTGTAAGCAGAGAACTGAAAGTTTAGAGGTTTGATTTTGTTTCTTTGATTCTTGCTGTGGTCTCAGTTGGAGTAGGCTTGTTGGTGCCTGTAGGTTTGTAGGGGACTAAGGTAAGTAAGGTGAGTTTTAGACAAATTTTAAAAAATGGCATTAAAAACAATGAAAGCCATTGAAGGCCCTTTAAGTTAGCAAAGCTGGAGGAAGATGGGAGAGGTTAACCATAGGATAGCTGTATCTAGCACAATTTGCAAAGTAATTGCTACACTAGAATTTAGCCATGTAGTTCTAATCAGTCCTAGCTGGACTGGAAGTCACCCTGTAGATCAGGCTAGACTCAAACTTGCAGGTTGTGCCTCTAGTGCTGAAGTTTCTGATGTGTACTAACATGCCAAGCTTGTAGTAACATAAATCCTAAGGTGTATTTTATTCCGTTCTCAAGGTTTCCCTTATTTAGACATTTTAATTAGGGATTTTTTTTTGTAAGCTCCAGCAATAAAATTTTCAGCAGTACTTGAAATGTAACGTTTAAAAATGCTTCCTTTGGGCAATGTGAATGAAAAGTGGAATGGAGTGGGACCATTTAAAGAAAAAAAGTTTCTCAAGTGCTGATGTGCTTACTGGGTTAGTGACATTTTTGTCCAGCAGATGGCAGTAGCTACTTAGCAGCTACCCAGGTAATCTAGGGGAAGCTGCTGAAAGATTTTTAATCAGCAGTGCTTTGGCTTGTTTCACAGGTTGCCTTACTAGAAGCATAAGTGAGCTAGTGATGTACCAGGCCAGCCCCCAACAGCCACATTGATGTTCTGAGCAAGGCGTTTCAGGATCAGCCGTTGTCCGGCCAGACAGAGGTTGGTGGGCTCTAGTAGAGATCTCTGTGTCTGTATTAGTGAGGGTGGAGGGGAAGGAATACAGAAGCATGGTTGGAGGGAAAAAGAGGCTTGACACAGCAAGAGAAGACAAGCCCTTCCTGAGTCCACCTCCGAGTTTTAAGTTACTTTTAAAAAAGTGATTTATTTGTACAATTGTTTTGATTGCCAGTATGTTTACTGATATGGGTATAGTGCCCTGGACAGCCAGAAAAGGCTGACAGAGCTGCCATATAGGTGCTGGGTTGAATCCAGTTCCTCAGGAAGAACAGAAGTGTTCTTATATCTGGAACCACCTCTGAAGTTCCTTTCTTAACCTCACTTATCCTTTGAACTTATACTCACTTCTGAGATGACAAGACACAGCTGGGCTGGGAGGAAGGTGTGGCTCCTTGATAGAGTGCTTGCTTATTGTGCACAAAGTTCTGGATCTTATCCCAGCACCACATAAAACGAGATGAAATGAATCAAGCATGGTGACACGCACCTTTAATCCCAGCACTCTGTTAGGGGCAGGCAGATCTCTGAAACAGGCCAGCCTGGTCTACATAGTGAGTTCCAGACCAGCTGGGGCAACAGAAAGATCCTGACTTAAAAACAACTGGTGGCTCATGCCCGTAGTCCCAGCATTTGGGAGGTGGAGGCAGGAGGCTCAGAAGTTTAAGGTGGTCCTCAGCTGCATAGTGAGTGAGCAGTCAGCCTGGACTACATAAAACCCTGTCTCAAAAGAAATTTAGACACGGGGTGTGGTGACATGCACCTTTAATATCAGCACTCAGGATCCTGAGGCAAGTGGATCTCTGTGAGATCCAGGCCAGTCTGGTCCAGCCTGGTCCACATAGTGGCTTCCAGGCTGTCTGAGACTAGGGAGACATGTCAAACAAAAAAACAAAATTTAAACAAAATAAGTTTGCACATAGTTCATATTCTATCCAGTTTACTGAAAGTGTCAGTAATTTCAGTGTATTTGCAGAACAGTCCACACAATTTACAACAATTAAGTCAGACCAAAACAAAATCCATAACGTTATTACTGGGTTCTCAGCACATTGCCTTAGCCATCCATTGTGAAAATTTCAGACAGAAACATATAATATATGGACTTTTGTGACTGGCTCTTTTAGTGTTTCCAAGGATCATCTACATTGTATTTTGTATCAGAACCACATTGGACTACAAAGCTACCTCCCATCCTGGCCAAGGGCTGAAGGGAAAGGCAGGGCAGAACACAGGCAAAGATGTTATTGGTAGTTGGGAAGGTGGAGGAGGAATAGAAATAAAACAGGTTACTTACAAGGATCTGAGTAAGGCCGGGCCTGGTGCCTGGTCTGTAATCTGGAGTACCCCGAGGGTAGAGGCAGGATAGCTGCAAGTTTGAGGCCAGCCTGGGCTATATGCCAAGACCTCTGTCTCTAGTCACACACAGATACCTACCGGGGGGTGGGGAGTGGTCAGTGGCTGTGCTGCTATGTCTTGGTCTATATTTGCATTTGAGGCATTGTGGACTCAATTCAGACCAAATAGCAGGAAACACTAATTTGATCTTGAAACAAAAGCTGGCTACAAGCAAGAAGCAGTTTGAAAAAAACTTGGCCCACCTCAGCTGTTTTGTTCAGTGTTTCTTATGTTTCCGTCCAATCAGAACTGCCCTTCATAAGGTGTATTATATTAGGCATTAAGATATTAAGCAAATTTCTTTTTTCTGAAACTACCTGAGATATGGAGATTAGAATACTCAATCATTAGAATGAACCAAGCCAGTATGTGGGGAACAGTTAGCTATGGCTGACTCATAGCAAAGTGCTCAGTAAACCAGGGCTATCATTAACTATTAACTAAACATTATTTCCTAAGTATATTATAAAAATCACTAAAACATGCATAGCTTAAAATAGCAAACATTTATTGTCTTGTTTTGAGATGGCAGTCTGAAGTCAAGGTCTAGGCAAGGGTCCTGTTGCACTGCAGGTGATAGAGCGGGAGTTGTCTCCTGACTCTCCTGTCACCTGGCTATCTTCTCCCTGTGTGTGTTCATGCTACTTACTGTGCCTGTCCATGTCTAACGTTACCATTTTGAAGGGTGACCCTCAACATTAATTTTCCAGTTACCTCTTAAAGACTCTACTTCCAGATAAATCACTTTCTGAGGTTCTAGGGTTAGGACCCATATCTTTTGAGAGATGGGGGATGGGAGGAGGGGTGGTTGGGGGGTTCGGAGTCACAATCCAACCCACAGCAGTACATTCTCTGTTGTCTCTGAGGAGGAGTCCCCCCTTCCCAGTTCTTGCACAAAAATACTGTGAATTCTAGCACAAAATCCAAGTATCTGTTCTTAAGTGAGACCAACTGAAAGAAAGGCCTTTTGATTGCAGTCTTCCCCCCAGAGCTGTTCCCACAGCAGGCCACCGGCTGTAGGGCTCATTTCTCTCCCTTGACACCCCTCCATCATCCCCCTGGATTCCCAAACAATACCTAATTCTATTATTTCCCATGATTTCCCTGTGGACAGCAGTTTATTTCTGTCATCAAATCTCTGATGAAATCTTTAGCCATGAAATGTTTAGTCCAATCCCAACAAATCATGTATAGTGTTAACATGTCACAAGCTGCCCGCAGCCTGCATTATGTGGTAATTTGGAAGCGAGAGCAGTGATAATATAGGGCTGGGCTTCCTTTGTGAGCTCGCATTAATGCTGTCGCTGGTGATGTCAATTGACAGCCCATCGATTTGGGCTAATAGTGTGTGGAGGGGGCAGAATTGGGGCAAGGCAGGGAATAAAGGATATCGACGTCCGGTCACCAGGATCCCGGCAGCTTTTAATCTATTATTGCCCTCTTTTAATGCAACTTCTGTGTCAACTGCATTTGCTTCTATCAGCTCCGCCTGCCGCGCTGAACTGTGAAGCCAGTGGGATGCCACCCCCAGAGTGGCTCAAAGTTCCCTAGTATTGATTCTTTGATGCTCTGGGGTGTGAATTATAATTATTTCATTAAGCCCTTTAATGGGTATCAACCACGAACCTTCCCTAGCCCAGGCTGAGGAGGCCAGGGCGAGGTCTACATCATTAATCTGTGTTCATCTCGTTGCCACCAATTGTCCTAATCTCGACCCTTATTATTTAGTTTTTTTTCTCCTGTGATCCTATGTAAGGTTTTAGTGGGAAGTAGTTCGATCTACTCCAGAGAGGAACTGGGAAAAGGAGTGGGCTGATTTGGGGAGAATGGAAGGGAGGCCACGGTTGAGTAGACTGCAGTGCTGGATATTCATACTAAGGACTAGCTAATCACTCCTGGACCAGCTCTGCCCAGTTCTAGTTGGTTTGTGCAGGGAGGTAACAGGAGATCCTGGGACAAGGAGAGAGCCTGCAGCCTCTTGTGACTCCTGTGTGGTGGTTCATGAATAGTCCATTCCCTCAGTCGTTCATCATCTACTAGGCCTCTGTGGACAGGAAGGAGTGCCAGGTCCTGCCTTGTACCCTCAAGTAGCTTAGACTCAGGAAAGGGGGAAAGGGATGAAGAAGTAGATAAATACCAGACACTACTGAGTAATGAGGGAATTGCTGAACCCCATGAAAGGGAACTGCACCAAAGCTTGGATGAAGGAGGGCCTCCCCTTCATCCCCAGGCTTCCGGAGGCAGGGAAAGGGTATCTAGATAAGGTGCCCCACCCAGTCATATCACAGCTGGAATTCCCTGGGCAGGGAAAGAGGAACATGTGTCCCTCTAGATACAGCTAACTCAATGAAAGGAGACCCCATAAGCCTTGTTAGTGCCCTGGCCAATCACAATAAAGGTCAGGCCATTTGTGGTTTTCTCCTATAAAAATGCTTGTGCCCTTTGTTGGGGGCTGCTGTCCTCCATATTGGCCTGGAGCTGCAGCCCAGCTAGCTGTCTTTTTTTTTTTTTCTTTTTCTAATAAATTGTTTACTTTGTTACAAAACTTTGGAGTCTGTGGGAGTTATTCTCCATTCTTGGACTCAACACCTCTACCTCTCAAGTGCTGGGATTATAGATATGTTCCACCATGCCAGGGAATCAACTCAATTTCTATTTAAATACCAGGTTGACTTATAATGGGAATTTTATTGACTCTGTAGATCAAACTGGGTAAAATGAACAATTTAATAATTTTAGTAGCAAAGAATATGGCACATCTCTCCATTCCTAAAGGAGATAATTACTGTCAATTTAGAGTTAAAAATGAAGAATTCTTACATGCTATTTCTTTTTTTTAATTTTAAATTTTCTGTGTCTGATGTTTTGCCTGAATGTGTAAATGCACCACATACACACAATGCCTGCTGTAGAACAGGAGTTATGGACAGTTGTTAGCTGCCATGTGGGTGCTGGGAACCTAACTCTGGTCCTCTGCAAGAGCAGCCAGTGTTCTTAACTAAGCAATCTTTTCAGCCCCTACATGCCATTTCTTAAATTTATTCCAAATTGCATTCATTTTGCTTGTTGGAGATAAGAAATTCAAAGTTTGGGCTTGAAATGGTTATCATCTTGCTTCAACATCCTGAGTACTAGGATTACAGGAATGAGCCTCCACACCTGGCTAATTATACCATAATTGATGCTATTGTAAATGGAATGTTTACAGATTGAATTTTCTAGTATTTTTTCTCATACATAGGAATGCCATAAAATTAAAATATTGACTGTGTGTTATATGACCTTGCTACGTTCAATCATTAAACCTAATAGTTGCTTTAGGGAACTTTTCTCTCAGCCAATAGCCTCTGATATATGCTCACACTGCTATTAAGTTCTAGATCCAGAGTTGGCAGACAGGGCTGAGGACTATGAGGTGAAACCTGAAGCTATCAGCCAAAATAAATAATTCCACCTTTCAAAAAAATAATTGTTTGAAGGAGTTCCTTACTTTTTCTTTCTTTTTTAAAAAAATAATTTTTTCAATTTTATGAGTGTGAGTATATTGCCTGCATGCAGGCAAGTGAACCCGTGTCGTACAAGGCCCATGGAAAGTCAGAAGAGGGCATCAGATCCCCTGGAACTGGAGTTACAGATGGTTGTCAGCTGCCATGTGGGCTCTGGGAATCGAACCCAGGTCCTTTACAAGTGCAGCCAGTGCTCTCAACCACTGAGTCATCTCTCCCACTTTTTTTTTCTTATAAGCAACTATTTTCATTTTTGAGTTTAAAGGGTTATTTCTTCCTGCCCGGTGTGCACACTTTTTGCTTCTTTTTCTTTCCTTATTGCTTTGACTAAGATCACTGGTAAAATGCTGAACAGACTCGTGATGTGTGCCTTGTTTCCTGTGTTGGGGGCGGTTACTGTCTCACGGTTAAGTATGCTGGGACCTTCGGGTTTTCCACAGGTACCTTTTCACAGATCAAGATTTGCTATAAAATGATCAGTTTGGAGGCATGGCAACCTACCCCTGACAAAACTGCTGAGGTGCAAGTGAACAGAGGAGGTTACCTACCAGTAAAGGAAATTACTGAAAGGCAAGCATAAAGAAGTCAATGTTACAAGGGAGGAATAGCTTTTTCACCTATGAGAATGTCAGGAAGATTCTGAAGTCACTTGGGTTTGTGTGTTTGTGTGTATGTGTGTGTGTTGTGTTGTGTGTGTGTCTTTTTTGTACTTGTGTGGGTGTTTCTTAAGACAGGGTCTTCCTGTAGCCTCCCCCCAGCTGGACTGGAATTCACTATGTAGACTAGGCTGGACTTGATCTCAGAGATTCTCCTACCTCTGCCCTCGGAGTGCTGGGATTGAAGAAGTGTACCGCCACTCCCTGCTATATCACTTAGGTTCTGTTGTTTTGGTTTTGGTTTTGAGGCAGGGTCTCAGCCCAGGCTAGACTTGAGTTTTGTGTAGCCAAGGATGAGCTTTAATTCCTAATGTTCCTGCTTCCATCTCCCATGTGTTGGGGTTACACTGGTATACCACTACACCTGGCTTCCAGAAGTCTTTTGGGATGTGAATATTTCTTTAATGTACAGGACTGTTTGATATATTACAAGACATTACAACACCCTTTTCCTTTATTTACTCGCTTCTGCAAATTTCCTAAGTGTCCTCTAGGATTGAGCCACTCCTGAACCCTCATACTGGAGTTAGCATTGAGTTTACTAGAGCCCTAGCTTTGCCACTTTTCTGTGGTCACATGACTTTTACTTTCTTCACTATATATAAGATAGGGGACATACCCAGTTCTCAAGATGTGGAGAGGTTTCAAGGGCAGTGTGGTGAATTAGCACAATTTTAAGCAGGTAGGACCCAAAACAAGCTAATAGGTATCAGGCATTTGTTATTTCATGAACATCAACAAAGCTTCTGACTTTAGTGCCATTATTAACTGTAATTTTCAGTTATTTAGAGTAAGGACCAAATTACTTGCCCACAAGAAGGTCACATAGGAAGTGATATGGGAGGGACTTGAACATAGGCAGGGTGACCCCAAAGCCTATCTGGTTAACCTCCACGATATTTTGACTTTATCATGAAGAGTAACTGGCAAAACTGTCTAATTTGCCAAGATTTGCCACCTCCCCCACCCCTCCCATTCACCAAAGCTCCTTGCTGTTAGAAAGGATCTCCATTATCAGCTTTCCAGAATGCTAATGAGATCCAAAAGGAGAGGGCAGCAGAGGAAAATTCAAAAAAGTGAAACAGGACACAAACCCATTCAATATGGCTCAGAGCCTAATTGCCCCTCAAGGCCCATGTGCTCAAGGCTTAGTTCCCAGCTTGGCCCTGTTGGAGGAGGTGGAAGCACTAAGAGGTGGAACTGATAAGTTTTCTGATTATTGGGGGCAGTCTTTGAGGGGGATGGTGGGACCCACCCTACCCATGAGGTCAGTGGTTTTACCATGGATTGCTTCCATGGTGTGCTACTTTGCCATGGTTCCAAAAGCAACGGGGCTAAGCAAGCAGTCATGAACGAAACCTCTACACTCTGAGCCAGATAAGTCTTTTCTGAGCTGTGGTAGAGCTCAGTTGGTAGAGTGCTTGCCTAGCATGTACAGAGCCCTGGGTTTGATCTTCAGTACTGCATAAACTGGGCATAGTGGTATATACCAGCAGGAAGATCAGAAATTCAAGCTACATAGTAAGTTTGAGGACAGCCTCAAAAAAAAAAAAAAAAAAAGAATCCCTTCCTCCCTCTTTCCTCCCTTCCTTCCTCTCCCATCTCTATTTCTTTTTTGAGAGGGTCTCGCTGTAGCTCCGGCTGACTTGAAACTTGCTATATAGACCAGCTGACCTTGATCTCACAGAGATCTGCCTGCCTGCCTCTGCCTCCTGTGTGCTGGGATTAAAGACCTATATCACCATGCCAGGCCCCTCTGTTTTTTTAATAGATGGTTATTTAGCTTGTAGTTCTGGAAGTTTGAAAACATGGTACCCACATTTGCTTGGCATCTGTTGAGGGACTTTTTCCTGGGTCATGGTATAAGAGAGGCCATTACATGTAGGACACAGTAAGCATACATCCTATTCTCCTAGAAGGTGAGGCTTGGAATGAGGGAGGTGCTTGGTCCAGGTTCATATAGCGAAATTGAATAGACCACTTACTGGCTTTGAAGAAAGGCCAATTTGGGTTCAATACAAAGACCACCATTAAGAGCAGTTGGAGTGTTCACATCCAGGCTGAGAAAGCATCTGATATTACAAAAAGCCACAGAGTACTATGCTGGCTCCAGAGTAACACAGGAATGGGTCACATATGACTCCTTGTCCTAAAGAGCCTGCAGCGGGGAAATCAATAAGAAGTTCTGAAAGACTGGGAAAAGGAGAGAGGGCTTGGGAAGGTCGGGCAGCCATTTCCAAACACGTAAAGAATGCGAATATATTCAGGGTTATTCTAGTAGTCAGAACTCACATCCATGGGGGAGGAGGAGTCTCTAAACCAGAACCTGTATTGTGAATTATGTAAATAATACATTAATTTTGATAAGTTTCTTTGACATGTTTTTGCCCCCAAAATAATATGCATTATGTATCAGTCACTTTCCACCTTACTAAAAAATATGAATTATCAGTATATGAAAATCTAAAAACTTATGAATTTTGTTAATAAAGCTGAACACTTTTATAAAATTAATATCATAAAATTGGTACAACTATTCATCATACTAAAACAACACAGTTGGCACTCTGACAGTCTTCATTTGGTTCCCCATAGCATTATATGTTCAGTTTCTTACTGAAGGTTTATTTAACATTAAAAATATAGTACTATTTGCTATAGATATAAAAATCCTGCAACTGTTATTTTTAATGACTAGGATATACATTTGGTGAATGTGGCATACTTTGCTTAACTGTCCTTTAATTTGTAGTTTAAAATTACTTACATTTCTTACAATTCTGTTCTTAACGTGCTTAATGCATGATTTCATGAGTATAATTTCTTCCACATGCGGAGCTCTCTGCTTCGGAAATATTCCTGGAAGTGAAATTACTATATCCAACACTGCAAAAATTTTAAAAGTAATTTTAATATATTGCATAATTTATCTTATTTTTCTGATTGTAAAATTGTTTTTGTCATTTATAACTTTGTTTAGACTTTGAAAATCCATGAATTATGAAAAAGAAAACTTTCAATCTAAAAAATAAAGATGTTAAGAAATGCTAAATCATGATTACAATAAATTGTGGCGTTTAAAATTTTGTACATTTAGAGAGCTGGAGAGATGGCTCAGTGGTGAAGAGCCCTGGCTGCTCTTACAGAGGACGGGGGTTTGGTTCCCAGTACATACATGGTGGCTAAGAACTGTCCTTAATTCCAGTTCCAAGGTATTCTGTTGCCCACTTCTGACCTCCATGGGTATTGTGCACTACATGGGTACACTTACATATATGCAGGCAATACACTCATACACATAAATTAAAAAGTAAATAAAAGTAAAATTTTGTACATTTGATGAACATAATGCTCTAAAAAAAAAAAAGGCAAGCTGGGCATGGTGGCTGACTCCTGGATCCTAGCACTGAAGAGGTTGAGACAAGATGATTACTGGAAGATTGGAGAGCCTAGTCTACACAGAGTTGCAGGCCAGCCTTGGCTTTAGAATCAGACCCTGACTCAAACAGATTTAAAAAAGTTTAACCTACAAGCCTAAGTAAGAACTATACCAAGCCCAGATGAGCACGGCTCTCTCTCTCTCTCTCTCTCTCTCTCTCTCTCTCTCTCTCTCTCTCTCAGTGGACTTACTATAAGCCCAGTCTGGTGTCAAAGCTTCTGTCTTAGTAGCCCAAGCATGCCTTCACACCCGACAGTATTCGAATGTTTTTCCACTTTCAGTTCACTTGCTCACACAGGCAGGATGGCATTCTGGGTGCAATGAAGATTGCCCCTTGGGCCTCCTAAGCATGTTGATCAAAACAGGCTAGCTGTGAGGCAGTGAGATCCCAGGCCTTGGGAGCATTCAAGAGGTCTGGCTGACAGGATTCAGGATTGCCGCAGTGAGAAGGAGCCGCATGCCCTAATTTCCAGGTCCCTCCAGCACAGGGCCAACCCCTTGGGCACATCTCTGCTCTCTGGGCACACAGTGTGGGCCGCGTTCATTTCCCCATCTTATATTTGCAGCAGTCTACCTCTGGTTGTTGGGTGGCCACAGCTTAATTTGCACAATTGAGCTCCGGTTTCCCGTGGAAAACAGTCCGGGCGCCTCAGCCATCCATCAGTATTCTTTCCAGTCCCCCGACAGCTGCTCACTCCGGGCTAGCTCAACCTGTGCTGACCTCATCTTCTCACACAGAGCAGAGAAGGATCTGGAAAAAATTAGTTATATTAGTGACTCCCTGAAACACTCCGTTTACTTGTGATATGACAAATATTTCAGCCATTAGGATCTCTCTGTCTGTTATCATCTTAAATGCACTCACTTACATTCCAAATCACTACTTAATTTAAAAGCCTATCTGTTGAGATTGTGACAGGCCCAGAGAAAGGGAGAGACAGACACTCACTCAGCTCTGGCTGGAATAGAATGAGGCTTGGAAGTTTGATTGAATCTTTCTTCACAAGACTTATGCTCAGTCAGGTACAATCTAAACACTTAGGAAGCAAGAGACTTAAAGGGCACCCCACACTGCAGGCACAGATAAGCTCAGCTTGGAAGTGGCCGCATGGCATGGTGACCCTGAGCTATGACTTTATTGCTGGTGTCCTCGTGCTCCCTGACCCTCGGATACAGTGACTCATTCAGGGAACGTTTATTGAACCCCTGACAGATGCTAGGCAGCATGCAAGATTCTGAAGGGGCACATGAGTGAGCCAAGTGGCCGTCCTTAAAGCTGTTCTTGGTCTATTATTAATAATAAACATTTGCTCAGCCCTTACCATGTGCCAAGTATGCAAAACTTTTCATTGTACCATTATTATAGCACTAAGAGTTAGTCTACTTTTTAATCTCATTCCACAAATGAAGTTTCTTTGTGTCTCCCCTGAGATCCTCCACCCTCTTTGCTCTGCCTCCCTCTCTTCTGGATGTACAGCCCAGGCTAGCCTTGGCCTTACAGTTCTCCCGTGGTCCTTCTGCCTCAGCCTCCTGAATGCTGGGATTGCAGGTGTATGCCAACATGCCTGGCATTAAGCACTGTGCAGTACTGCCTCCATCGGAACTTGCAAATAGAAAGCTCCCAGGACAGATCACATCCTACAGATGTACGTTGTGTGGTCAGGATGTGACCGTGTGACCGTGTGGCTAAACTATAGCAGGGACAGAACTCCCTCAGGGATAAGAGTTAAAGATGAACAGAGTTCAGTGCATCTGTTGTTATACTGTCTCGCTACCTCTCAGATGGAAGTCTAGTCAAGTTAGTTCTACTTATTTCTTCTTCCTTTATTATCTATTTTGTATTCTTTATTATTTATGTGTGTGTGTGTGTGTGTGTGTGTGTGTGTGTGTGTGTGTGGCTGCATATGGATGCACGTGCCACAGGGCGTGTGTGGAGATCAGGGGACACCTTTGTAGAGTTGGCTCTCT
The DNA here is from genome assembly GCA_035773235.1 of Eospalax fontanierii. Lineage (NCBI taxonomy): Eukaryota > Metazoa > Chordata > Mammalia > Rodentia > Spalacidae > Eospalax > Eospalax fontanierii. The sequence continues at coordinate 26,368,876 of CM069539.1, read as the reverse complement.
TCATTGACAAGTGCCTTTACTCACTGGGCACCCTGGCTGGCCCCTTTATTTTTTAAGTATTTTTTTTTTTTTTTTAGTGTCTGTGTGATGCACATGATTGTGTGTGTGGGTACTCATACATGTGTGTGCATGAGTGTAGAGGCCTGAGACTGATGTGAAGGGTCTTCCTTCCTTGATTGTTCTTCATCTTAGGTATTTGAGGAAGGGTTGCTCATTAAATCTGGAGCTTGATGTTGTGACTAGTCTGGTTTGCCCTGTCTATGCCTCCACCCACTGAGATTATAGATGGGCTGCCATGCCCCCACTGGGCTCTGGGGATCTGAACTCCCAGCCTCACGCTTACCTTCTTCCTAGTCCCTACTTTTTTTTTTAAAAAAAAATGTTTTATTAATTTTATTTATTGTGTGTGTTTGTGTGGTTGCCCATGCCATACTACATGTGTGGAAATCAGAGGACAGCTTGTGGAAGCTAGTTCTCTCCTTCCACAGTGGGTTCTGAGACTCGAACTCAGGTTGTCAGTTTTGGTGACATAAACCTTTACCTGCTAGGCCATCTCTCTGGCCCTCATCCCCGATTCTCACTTTAATTAGAACTCTTGTCCCTTTAGAGATTTTGACAAACTTCTTTGTCCCCTATGTTTAAAGCATTTAAAGGAAAGGAAATGAAAGCAAGAAAGGAGAAATATGCATTCTCTGGACTTTTTTATTTTAATGACATTTTTATTTGTACAAGTGTTTTGATTTCCAGCACATGTTTACTAGTGTGTAGAGTGCCCTTGAAGACCAGAAAAGACAACAGAGCAAGAGCCACCATGTGGGTGCTGGGAGTCAAACCTGGGTCCTCTGGAAGAAAAGCAAGTGCTCTTATCCCCTGGACCACCTCTCCAGTCCCTGTTTTCTTCTCTTTTTTTTTTTTTTTAAACATTGTTATTTTTTTTTAAACATTGTTATTAATTTGTGACAAGCTGAAATCACACACAATTATGACATACAAAATGGCACATCTATGTAGTGTGGAATGGTGACATTAGTCAAATTAGCTTATCTGTTATCTTAAATACTCACAATTTATTCTTTTGGTCTAACTACAACTTGGTACCTTCTGGCTAACAGCCCTCTCTACTCTGTCTCTGTCTCTATCTCTGTCTCTGTCTCTCTCTATTTCTATTCTTTCCTCTGTTCACTCTCAGTTTTTAAAAAAATTATTTATATTTTATGTGTATGAATGTTTTGCCTGGTTGTGTGTAAGTGTACTATGTGTGTGCAGTGCCTGCAATCCCCCTGGAGTTACAGCCAGTTGTGAGCTGTAATGTGGGTGCTAGAAGCTGAATTCCAGTCCTCTACAAGAGCAGCAACTGCTCTTGACTACTGGGCCATTTCTCCAGCCCTTACTCTCAATTTTTAAAAATATTTTTATTATTTTTATGTATGTGTGTGTGCCATATGTGTGTGCATGCCCTTAGAAGCCAGAAGAGGGTGTCAGGTCCTCTAGAACTGGGTTGTGAGGTGCCTAACATGGGTGCTGGGAACTGAACTCTGGTCCTCTGGAACAGCCGCAAGTGCTTTTAACCTCTGAGCCCTCTTTTCAGCCCCTGCTCTCGATTTTAATTATTTTTTATTTCTGCAATACCAGAGATTGCACATGCTACCACTGAGCTATAGTCCATAGCACTTTAAAATTTTTTCATTCTGAGACACACTGTCACTATATTGCCAGGGCTGGCACTGGACTGGCTTTGTAGCCCAGGCTGCTCTAGAACTTGTGATCCTCCTGCCTCAACCTTCTGAGTAGCTACAATTGCAGACCTGTGCCATCAGGCAGGCCCAGTCATAATGTTTTAGGAGATAGGGTCTCACTGTTATACATAGCTAATCCAGCACCAAACACACAAGAACTCCTCTCCAGGTGCAGGGTCTCTTTCTAAAAGGAAAATAGAAGACAGGGTTTACGTTGCAAAAATATTAACTTAGTTTTTTTGAGATAGGATCTCACTATGTAGCTCAGGTTGGCCTCAAAATACTTGATCTTCCCTCCTCAGCATCCTGACTGTTGGGATTAATGTTTTAAAATGGAAACTCAGAGACTGGAGAGATGGCTCAGTGTCCTCTTGCAGTGGACCCAGATTCCAGGGGATCTGACACTCTCTTCTGACCTCCGTGGGCATTGCATCACATGGTGCACTTATATACATGCATGAAAAACACTCATACACATAAAATAAAAAACCCCACAAAGGAACGAATCTCTTAAGAAAAGATGATGTATTTGAAGAATATACATAATTTAATGCTGTTAATTCATAACAAAATAAAACAAGCTTTGCTTCTTAAAAATATATTTAAAAGCTTAGATAGAAAACACTATTATTGGAAGTTTATGGTCTTTAAGTTACAGATGAAAAGAATTTTACATTATTTAATTAATTTGTCAGCAGAGAGGAAAAAATGTTTAATATACTGTAAGGGATACTTTACAGGCAGTGACAAGAGCTCAGCTTGCCTCACTGTCGCTCTAAAGCACGCAGCCAGGACTATCCAGAAGCTGCTGCTTCTCATTTATTGGGTCGGCACTGGAGGGATGGGGATCCTGTCTCCACTTTTTATTTCTTTTAGTTTTTTTGGATTTCTAAATTTAATCTAGTTTTTGAACATATAAAATATTTATGCTTCTAAAGTCAAGTTTATATCATTTAGTTATTTAGTCATTTATTTTGCTTATATTGCCTGAATGTATGTAATTACATCCGTGTCATACAATGCCCATGGAGGTCAGAAGAGGGCATCGAATACCTTGGAACTGGAGTTACGGATGTTAGTTGCCATGTGGCTGCTCGGATTCTAACCTGGCTCCTCTGCAAGAGCAACCCGTGCTCTTAACTGCTCAGCCATCTCTCTAGCCCCATTAGTTATTTTTTGCAGGGTCTCATGTCCTGCTGGCTGGCCTCGAACTCAAAATATGTAGCCAAGGATGACCTTGAACTCCTGATCCTCCTGCTCTTTCTCCCAAGTGCTGGGATTATAATCATGATGCCATGAGATAAGGTATATTTAAAGAAATTTTAGCTATGATCTGAGCACCCAAGAGGTAAAGGTGGGAGAATTGCTCTAATTCCAGGTTTACCTGATGTGTATAGGGAGTTCTAGGCCAGCCAGGACTACATGGTGAGACTCTATCTCAAAAACAAAACAAAACAAGAATATGGGAGGAAGGAAGGGAATGGAAAGAACAAGAAAAGGAAGCGATGACAAGAGAAGGGGAGGGGAGGAGGAAAAGGAGAGGAAGGAAAGGGACAGGAGGGGAGGGTGGAGGGGGAAATGGAGGGACAGGAGGGAGGGGGAATATGGTTTCCCTTAAGGATCAAGCTCAGCACACAAACGCTGTTTGCAGGATTCATGTATATTTGCTGTATGTACTCAGAATGTATAGGAATTTGAGATGCACACTAATGTTTGATTCAGAACAGAGGTTCAAGGGAAATCTTGCTTATGGGTGTGTGAAATGGCTCCATAGGTAAAGGTACTTGCTGCACAAGTCTGTCAACTTGATTGGCTCCCCAAATTCCAGGGTGGAGGAAGAGAACCAGCTCCTGGAAAGTCATCCTGTGGCCTGTACAGCGTACTGCGGCTGCACACACATGCATTATATACACACACACACAATAAAAAATTCATTTACAAAACCAAAATCTGGCTTATAGTCTTGCCAATCTGCCCAACTTTTATTCATTTCCCACAGTTTCTTTTTGCAAATATCAGCAAATACATATGTATATCTATACTTGTTTCCTCTTTATCACATAGAAGTGATTGTCTATATGACATATATATATTATATATATTATATATATATATATATATAATTTCCTCATCTTATTTTATCCACTTACTGTATTGTGGAGATCACTGTTTCAGCTGATACAATTTTGCCTCTTGACTCTTTATATTCAGAGTGTCCATTGCACACCGGTGGCCACACTTTATTCAGCCAATCACTGATGGGCAATGGGATTTCTTCAAGTCATTTGTAATGAGAAGGTTGTAGAGACAGCTTTGGTGGAAGTCATTGTGAATGTTTGCTGGTACATGTTGGGATAGATTTCTAATAGTGGGATTTCTGGGTCAGTTGGTAAATTCACCTGTAGTAGTCTAATTTCCAAATTCAATTCTCATAGGGTGGTGATTTTTTTAAAAGATTATTTGTATGTGTGTGGGTCTGTGTGAGTGAATGCCATGTGTGTATGGATGCTTGCAGAGGCCAGAAGAGGGAGTCAGATGTCCTGCAGCTGGAGTTACAGGCAGTTGTGAGCCACCTGCCTGGGTGCTGGGATCTGAACTCAGGCGGTCTGGAAGATCAGGAATCACTCTTTACTGCTGAGCCATCTCTCTAGCCCCAGATGATGCTGTTTTGAGTTCTCCAATGACTGCTTGTGTCATTACTTCATCAAACAATGACTACTTGTGTCCCTATTACTTCAATAGGATAGTCTTTCAAACATTGGGATTTGGGGGAATCTCATAGATGAAAAGTAGCTCCTCACTGCAGTTTTGATTGCTCTGAGCTCTTTATTTTGTTTTTCCCAGTACTGGGCATTTTGAACATGGGCTCTTGTGCATGCTAGGCAAGTGCTTTACCTGTGAATTACATCTGTAGGTTTCTTTATTTCCAAACAAGGACGTGCTAAGTCATCCATGTTGGCCTCAAACTTGTGTTCTTCATCATTCTGCCTCTGAAGTCGCTGGAATTACAGCGTGCACCTCCATACCTGACTTTGAGTGGCTCTTATCGTGAATTACCTCGTAGTTACAGTCTGCATGGACCTTCAAATCTATTTATACTATAAAATAATTTTGCACTAACTGATGAGACAGGGGCTGGGTGTCACCATTTCCCATACAGGAATGAGAAAATGGCAGACTAGAAAGCGATTTGCCCCACATCACACTGCTAATATATGGTTGAAGTCAAGCTCCCTGACTCTGGGCCCTGTGCATTTTCTGGGGATCTATTGCCTGGAGTGCAACTTGGACCTTCTGTGTTTGGCATTTAGGGAATGTTCTCTGCACAGATTCACATCTCTGAGAGCCAGGACTGCTTCAGAGGATCTGTCATGGTTAGAGCTGAGATAAGGATGGGATTGTGCTGGCAAAGGACAGGATGAGATCTGATATGGTACCTAGCAGCGCCCAGCCCACTGGGGCATTTTGAATCTCAATGGTAGAGGACAGCAGAGGCTAGAGACCTGCAACCTATTTAATTCTGTTAGAGAATCAGTAAGGTGCTTGATGAAGCCATTAACTGGGGTTCGTGTCTCCATTCTATTTATGAGACTCCAGGAGGGTAGATGCTGATGGAAATTTATTGATTTCTTTTCCTGCCTTTACCGAATGGGTCAAAAACATGGTGTAAAGCTGCTGGTTCCAATTAAAATCACCTGTTAGCTTACAAAGGTTGGCCCTTTCCTCCCTCCCTTTCCCCCCCATTTAAAAAGGGTTTAAAAGATTTTCATTTAATTGATTTGCTGTAAAATGCCCTTTACAATTACCCAGATAAACTAGGCGTCACCTGTGGAGTAAGAGCCAATTTGAACTGTTTATCAAGACTTCGCCTCTGGCCACTTCTCACCCTAGGATCTTGAGTCTCTGTATTGATAGCCTGCATCTGTCAACACTGGATATTTTTAGTGGGTTGCAGAAAGCTTTTAGGGAGATGGGGATGGTGGGGCTGCATCTTTGAGCAGGTGAAGTGAGCATGATTTTTTTCCCCCTTTTTCTTTCTGGTTGTTGTTTGAATGAGAATGCCTTATTGTGCTGAAAACAAGTTCAGAAAATCAGCTTTGGACCCGTATGCTTAAAAGTAATCAGACTGGCCCTATTTAACAATCAGAAACTGTGCTTCGGGAAATGAATAAAACTAAGTAAAAAGTGTACACAGTTTTCTCTTGGGGTTAGTTTCATGGGTGCCTGTCATTAATGTCTGGAAGGAGAACTGGGAAGTGTCTGTAAGGGTCATCTGTGAACGGACTTCCATGTTCTTTGAGTTGATGTCAAACAGAGAAAACAGTGGGAAACAAGAAAGAAGGATGAAGTGGTTTAACATTTTTGACACCAATGCTTAAATTAGGTGTTTGTTAGTCCTGGTTCCAGTGCTTAAATCAGTTTTAGTTCTGGTTAAAGCCATGTTATCTCTGCCTGTAGGAACTGTGTTAAATTTGGCCAAAGAATTACGAACAAAATTAGTGTCAGAACAAAAAATATAGGCAAATATGGGAGGTATCGTTCCCTACAGTGAAGACCTGTAAACGTGAAATTGATAACGACAAAGCTCTCAAAGAATGGAAGAATATTTGGTAAGCCTTTGAGACATCATGAGTTGTCCAAGAAGAAGGTACAATTTCCATCTTGACTGTCATGGTTTGATATGAAGTATCCTCTCACAATGTTCATTCTTGTGTGGGGACCCTGGTCCATGGGTTGTGGGAGGCTCTGGGAACTTTAGAAGGTGGGACCAAGGTAGAGGAAACCGATCACTGGAGCCAGGTCCTTGGGGATATCTTGTTGACAGTCCCTTCCTGTCTCTCTCAATGTTTCCTGTCTCTCCAGAGGTGGAGAAGCTCCTCCACCCAGGCTCCACTATGAGAATCTGCTGAAGCACCAGGCACAAGCGCCTGTGTTCTGAACTCTGTGAACTGTGAGCTAAAATAAATCAGAGTTTTTCCTTTAAGTTATTTCTGTGTCAGGCACTTTGTCACAAAAGTAACTAATACAACCATTGTTGTAAACACGGTTGAAAAAAATAATTGACAGGCTGGCATGGTGGATCACGCCTGTCGTCCCAGGCTAAGGAGGCTGAGGTAGGAGGATTGACTCAAGTTCAAAGCTATTCTGGGCTACAAAGTGAGTTCCAGGTCAGCCTAGGCTACAGCATCAGGTCCTGTCTCAAAAAAACAAAACAGAGATACAGAAAGGGAGAGAGAGAGACACACAGAGAGAATATGAACACCAGAACACTAAACTCAGTACATATTCTGAGACTTTGATGTCTTGCAGAGTGTTTTTGATTTGTTTATTCTTATTTTATGTGCCTGAATGCTTTGCCTGCATGTGTGTAAGTGCATCTGTGCATGCAATGACTATGGAGGTTAGAAGAGGGCATTGGATCTCCTGGAACTGGAGTTACAGACCATTATTTAGCTGCCACGTGGGTGCTGGGAACTGTACTTGGGTCCTCTTCCAGAGCAGCAAATGCTCTTAACCGCTGGACCATCTCGCCAGCCCCTCTTGCAGAAATTTTGATGTTGACTTTTTTCTCCTGTAAACCTTTTCTTTCCTTGGATCGCTAATACCATATTCTCCAGGGTTTTCTCTAGTCTGTCAGGTCACTTTCCAAACTCTGACCTAACAGTCTTTTCTCTACTGTTCCTTAATGGTCTTTCTCAGCACTGTTTCATAGGCTGTATCTACACCTGTGGGGATTAGTCTCACAATTCCTGCCAAAATCCATCAATGGAGACATTGATCAAAGACCTAAATGTAAAAGTTAAACCTATAAAACTCTTAGAAGGAAACAATTATAAACATCTAAGGCCTAAACTAAAAACAAGAAAAGAAAACATAGGCAAACTGGATGTCATCAAATCAGAAAACTTCCATATGTCGAAACACACTACTGAAAAGCGAAAAGGAAAAAGAATTGACAGGGAGCTCAGTGGCACAGGCTTGTAATCGCAGCACTGGAAACAGAGGCAGGAGTATCAGCTAGCAAGTTTGAGGCCAGCCTGTGCTACATGAGACCTTGTCACAAACAAAAAGATGCTTTTTGGAGATCACAGATCTGGTAAGGAATTTATATCAAGCATATATAAATAGCTCTTACAACTCAACCATAAAAGAAAACCAGGTTGAATAGACTTTTCTCCAAAGAAGACACAAAAACAACTAATCGGCATGTAAAAAGATGTTCAATATTACTAGCCATCAGAGAATTATCACTTAAAAGCTCAATGAGATCTCATTTTACACCAACTAGGATGGTTACAATGTTAAACTACATATTGTAAGTATTAACAGGGGTGTTAACATTTGAAACTTTAAAAAATATATTTAAAAAAACTTTCGTTGTATGAGAGCTGTGCCTGAATGTACGTACGTACACCCGTGTGGTGCAAAGCCCATGGGGATCAGAAGTGGGTGCTGAATTCCCCTGGAACTGGCCTTACAGACTTGTTAGCCACTGTGTGGGTGCAGGGATTTGAACCCAAGACCTCTGCAAGAGCAACCAATGCTCTTAACTGCTGAGCCATCTCTCTAGCCACCTCCCCACCAAACTGAAACTCTTATATATCGCTTGGTGGCAACTGAAACTGAATAGCCACTTTGGAAACCATTCTTGAGATTCCTCAAAAGTTTAAATATCACCTTCCAGAGATTATGAGATGGCTCAGCAGATAAAGATACTTGTTGCCAAGCCTGAGGACCCCAGTTTGATCCCTGCAACCCACATGGTAGAAAGAGAAAACTGGCAACTTATCCTCTGACCTCCACATGTATGCCGTGGCATGTGTGTGCTCCTCCCCCCATGTACACACACAATACATAAAATGTAACAAAAACAAACGAAAAGCAAACTTCTAAGGCTGGAGAGATGGCTTAGCAGTTAAGAGCATTTCCTGCTTTTCCAGAGGAACGGAGTTCAGTTCCCAGCACACACATTGTTTCTGACAATTATCTGTAACTTATGTTCTAGGGAAGAATCTGACTCCCTCTTCAGGTCTCTGCAAGCAGTATACACACGGTGTACTTATGTACAAGCAGGCAAAAACACCCATATATATAATAAAATAATATAAATCTTAGGAAAGAAGTGCATTGCTTATAAAAATAAACTTCCTAGATGACCTAGAAATTGCACCTAGGCATTAAGAGAAATGAAAGCGTACATTCACACAAAACTTGCATGCCAATGTTCATGACAGCATTATTCATAAGAGCCAACTATCCAAAGGCCATTCAGTGAAGGGATGCATTGCAATTGTGATATATCCACACAATGAAATGCTATTCAGCCATTGAAAAGAATAAAATAGTGGCATCCATACTGCTATGTTACATCGTAGATAAACCCTGGAAACATCACAGAGTGATGGGTGAGTCTATTTATATGTAATGTCCAGCACAGGCAGATCCAGACTGACAGAAAGTAGATTGTTGGTTCCCTAGATCTGGGAAGGAGTCTCGGGGAATGATATGGGATGATTGTTAATGAGTATGGTATTTTGTTTTGGGGTGGAAAATGTTCTAATATTAGTAATATTGAGGAGTGTGGTCTGTGAATATATTAAAGGCTACTGAGTTGTGCAATTGCATGATGTGTGGTGTGTGCATTGTATCTGAAAATAGCGTGCTGCTTAATTTTCCTCAAGTTGACACAAACCGGAGTCACCTGGGAAGAAGGAACCTCAGCTGAGGAATGGCTTCTATCAGACTGGTCTGTAGGCGTGTCTATGTTTCTTTCCTCTTTTTTTTTTTTTTTTTTTTTGTCTTTCTGGGACATGGTCTCCCTCTAGCTCCAACTGGTCTGAATAATCTGGAACTTACTCTGTAGACCAGGCTGGCCTCAATCTCATAGATCCTTCTGCCCCTGTCTCCCAAGTGCTGGGATTAAAGGCATGCGCCACATACCCAGCTGTGAGGCATTTTTATTTTATAAGTGTTATGCTTGCATGGCTGCTGGGGGTTTGGACTCCAATCCTCATACTAGTGCAAGGTGAGCAATTTCCCCAGCCCTTGTGAACAGTATTTTATATTTATTTACTTATTTGTGTGTGTGTGTGCACGTGTGTGTGTTCAGAGAACAACCTGCAGGAGTTGGTTCTCCTGTTACCATATGGGTCCAAAGGATCTAATTCAGGAGGCCATATTTGGCAGCAGGCAACACTACTCACTGCACCATCTCACAGGTCCTGTAAGTGGTATTTTTAAAAATGTATTGAAGCCGGGTGAGGTGGCTTATACCTGTAATCCTTGCACTTAGGAGGCACAGGCAGGAGGATTGCTATGAGACTGACATCACTTGGTCTACTTAGTGAGTTCCAGGCTGGGCAGGACTGAATAAAATGTAAAATAGACCGAGTCTAATTTACATTAATATGTGGGTATGAAAATGAATTTGATTAAAAAAATCTAGGAAGCTTCAACATAATAAAGTACACAAAACTGGTAATTTATATGGGATATTTTCAAGAAAGTCATTTTTTGTGACAGAAAACAAAAAAAGTATATTGAAAACCATGTAGGAGGAACTTTTGGAGACCCACTCGTAGATTGTAGTTGTTTGCAGTTGATGACTGCTGAGGGGGGGAGAATAAGTTTTCTTCAAGGAAACTGTTCGTGCTCCGGGGAATGGCCTTACCTTTGCACATATGGTCAGCACTAATTGGGTTAAAAAAATAAAAAGGACCTGCTGGGCATGGTGGTGCACACCTTTAATCCAGCATTTAGGAGGGAGAGGCAGGCAGATATCCGTGAATTTGAGGTAAATCTGGTCTACCCAGGCCAGCCAGGGCTATATATTTTGAGACACTGTCTCAAAAGAAACAAAGGAAGAGGTTGGAGAGATGATGACTCAGCAGCTAAGAGCACGACTGCTCTTGCAGAGGACCTGGGTTCTGCTCTCAGCCCCCACATGGTGGTTAAAAACTGGCTGTAATTCCAGTTCCAGTGACTCTGATGTCATTTTCTGACCTCCCTGGGCATTGTACAACATGGGTGCACTTAAATACATGCAGGCAATACATTCATACACATAAAATAATAAAAATAGTAACTAAGTTATTTACAAAAAGCCAGAACGGGGACATGAAGTTGGGAGAGGGATGTAGTGGGGGGAGCTGAAGAGGGTGTGGGAGTGGACATGATCAAAATACATTGTATACACGCATGAAAATTCTTAAAGAATAAAAATGTATTTAAAAAGAAAACCACCATGTACATGTAACTGTTTCTGTCTGTCCAACACAAACTGTCCCCAGGCTAAACACCCCAGAGCTGTATGAAGGTTGGACCCTGGTCTCTCCCTGACCTTCTCCTTTATTAACTTTTCTGTTCCTTCTATCTTGAGTGTTCTGGGAAGAGATTTGCACAGGTTCTTGAAAGTCCTGAGTTTCAGTCTAGCCCACCTTTGCTGAACTTACTTTAATTTGGTATTAAGCCAAATAAAATATTTTGCTGCCTTTAATCCACTTTCATCTCCACCCAGGGTGGGACGTATGCAAGGGTGTGGATGGGAGTTTTGATACCAGCTACGAGCCCCCCCACCTGTATCAAACGTTTTCTTTCCCACTTGCTGGAGGAGGCCACCAGGTGGCGCTCCAGAGTCTATTGTAGCCCCTTTGAAATATCAGCTGCTTTGAGTTAGGTTGACTTTAGGAAGCCATTGTGTCTAGACAAGACATTCTAGTTCCCTTTTGAATTTAGTTAAGAAGTTTCCATTTAAGTCCTCAAATCGGCAAAATCACAAAGGAACACATGTTAGTTTCTGACCTCTTTGTCTAGAAACCTTGGGCCTCTTCTCTTTATGAAAACTTACTTCTCTCACCTGTTGACAGTGCAGTGTATTTACCAGGCCTCACTAGGTGTTCCCCAGCTTCTCGTTCTATTAGACCCCCTGCAAAGGAAGCTTCCACAAGACGAACAAGGCCGGGCTAGGGAAAAACTGCACCCATGTTCCCTAATGCTTCCTTGCGGAACTGTGGACCCGAACAAACTCTTTTCCCCTTGAGCTGCTTTTGTCAGAATATTTTTCTCACAGCAACAGAAGGATCTAAGAAAACTTTGAACTCCTGCTTTTACCTCCCAAGTGCAGGGATTTCTGGTGTGCACCACCATGTCTTGCTAAAAGGTTAATTTTGCAGCTGTGATAAGGTTATTGATCAGTTGACCTTAAGACAGGGAAATTATCTGAGTGGGGTCAATCAAATCCCATGGGCCCTGTAGAAACTGAGCATTTATCTTCAGTTGGTGGCAGAAGAGGAAGTCCCAGGGAATGGAAGCCAGAGGAAGACTTGAGACACTGGTGCTCACTTCATAGCGAAAAGAGTCCCTGGGCTCCAGAGGGGTCCCAGAGCACACTTTAACAGCCAGCCAACAGGAAGACAGGGACGTCAGCTTTTGATAAATGTAAGAAACAGTTCTGCCAACAATCTGAATGAATTACAAAGCAGAATCTTTCCCAGATCCTCCAGATGAGAGCCCAGAACATCTGACATCTTGATTTTGAACCTGAAGAAAAACCTAAGCACAGAACTCCACTGCTCCTGCTTGGACTCTCTACAGTTACATGTACATGGTGGTTTTCTGCCTTTTATAAAGTATATATTTTTTTATTAATTCTTTGAAAATTTCATACAAGAACAGTGAAAAAAGACACAGATACTGTGGGGCTGGAGGGATGGCTCAGTGGTTAAGAGCGCTGACTGCTCTGTAAGAGAACCTGGGTTTGGTTCCTAGCACCACCAAGGCAGCGAACAAGTGTCTGTAAACTCCAGTTCTAGGGGATCTGACACCATCTTCTGGCCTCCGTGGGCATTGCATTCACGAGTGCACTTACATACATGCAGGCAAACACACACATAAAATACAAATAACTTAAAATATATAAAAAAGAAATAGATACTGTGGAGGCTGAAGAGCTGACTCAGTGGTTAAGAGTGTTTACTGTTCTTGTAGAGGACCTGAGTTTGGTTCTCAGCACCCACATAGAGCCTCACAATGGTCTGTAGCTCCAGTTCCAGGGGATCTGGTGCCCTTTGCTGGTTCCTGTGGACACTGCATGCTTTTGATACAATTACACAGATGCAGACAAAACACTCATAGACTAAAAATAATAGAAACAAATAGTTAAAAAAAGAGATACTTTTACAAGCCACATGGGTTAACATGTCTATAATCCTAGTACTTGGAAGCCTGAGGCAGGAGGATTGCCGTGAGTATGAGGCCAGTCTAGGATATGTAGTGAGTTAAAGGCTGCTTGAGATCCTGTTTGAAAAGGAAGAAGGAAAGGAAGGAAGGAGCATTGTACTACATATTGATAGCTTGCGGGATCAAAATTCAAAGTTTGAAATATTTACTAAATATACATCACTTTTGCCTTATCATAAAGTAAACAAAAGCATTGTGTTGACTCATTATATGTGGGGCACTGCCTATAACCAGACAGCAGGATTTTAGGCACCACTGAGCACAGACATCCCAGAATAAAACCCCAAACATAGCCTCAGACTCATTATTTGTTCTTCCCCTGTGACCCTAGGGTAGAATTCTGGCTATTAATTCTCCAAACATACTTAAGATTAAAGCCAACTTCCTTTGGGTGAAAATGGCAGGAAAGGGGATGGAAAGGTGGCTCAGCAGTTAAGAGCACTGATTGTTCTTGTAGAGGTCCCAGGTTTGATTCCCAGCATCCACATGGCGGCTAACAATGGTCTGTAACTCCAGTTCCCAGGGATCTGATACTCTTTTCTGACCTCCTTGGACATTAGGAAATATGGTTTTGCTGTGTAGTTCTAGCTGGGCCCATTTAACTTCCTTTGCCTTCCCGGTGTTGAGATCACAAGCATGCACCACCATACTGGCTGAAAAGTGTGTTTTCATTTTCTTTTTTATTTGATCTTTTTGAGACACAATCTCCCTGTAGCCCCAGCTGTCCTGAAACTCGCTGTGTAGACCAGGCTGACCTTGAACACACAGAGATCCTCCTGTCTCTGCCTCTCAACTGCTGGGATTGAAGGCATGTGGCACCATACCCAGGCTCATTTTTATTTTCTGAGTCTGGTTTTCACAGTGTCCTGACTGGCCTTGAGCTCATGGGTAGTTGAAAATGACCTTGAACTTCTGTCTGTCTTTGCCTCCATTTCTCGAGTGCTTGTAAAGTGCATTTTCTAAAATGGGAGAAAACACTTTGTAAGAGTTGTTAATTTGGCAATAGTAGTATGAAACACATGTCCTTAAAAAGAAGCAGGTCTGCAGACAGGTGTGGAAGGGTGCTCAGCATTGTCAACAATAACAGACTAAAGATGCAATTTTTTGAGGCAAGGTTCTTTATGTAGCCCTAGTTGGCCTGGAACTTGCTATGTAGATCAGGCTGGCCTCAGACTCAGGGATCTGCCTGCTTCTGCCTCCTGAGTCTGGAACTGAAGGTGTGCACCACCACACCCAGCAAAAGATACATTTTTAAAAGAAAAATAATGCAAGCTTTAGGGCTAGAAAGATGGCTCAGTGGGTAGAAGTATTTGCTATACAAGCCTGACCACTTGGGACACAGAATGGAAGGAGAAAACTGACTTCCCAAAGTTGTCCTCTGACCATATCTGTGCTGTGGCTCATACTGCGTGTCCACGCTCACATACACATGTCACACACACACACACAAATGATAAATAAAATATTTTTGAAAAGCAAGCTTCAAAACAATCAAATAACTAGGGAAATATTTATAGTGTATATTCTCTAGGCATATAAAATTTCTGGTAATAAAGTTTACCTTTTGAGAGGACAACAGGGTGACTCAACTCAGGGTAGATATGAGACGGCTTACTGCATTTATTTTTATACATTTTAAATTTGGAACTGTATGAAGGTATAACTTATTAAAAAATTAATTCTTTCTTTGGAACGAGAGAAGAGGATGCACCCAGTTTTCTGCCCTCCCCACTCTCCCATCTATGCATGTTCTCTGGATACACACCTTCTTTCTACAAATATAGTGGCTCCCTTTACCTGATGGGCTGTGTTTCTTGACCTCTCCAGTGAGTGCTTACCTGGACAGTTCTCCATCTCATAGATGCTATGCTTTTCCTATGTACACATACCCGTAGTAAAGTTTAATTTATGTTAGGCACATTAACAGATTAAAAACTGTAACTACTACAAAATAGAACAACTCTAACAACACACTGAAATAAAACTGCCAGCACGCCATTTGGGGGCTATCACCAAGTAAAATAAGGGATACTTCAACATAATCAATGCCATGCCACTAAAACTGATCTGATGACCAGTGTCGCTTACCAAGGAAGTAACGAGCAGGCAGCATATACAGTATGCATACACTGGACCCAGGGAAGTCACATCCCTTGTCGAATGGAGGAGCAAGACTTAAAATTTCATCGCCGGACAAGCCAGAACTTATGAAATTTTTATTTCTGAAAATTTCCATTTAATAGTTTTGGATCCAGGGTACCACAGGTAACTGACCATGGATAAAAGTGAACTACTGTGCACTTGAACATACCTATAGCCAAATGTGCTCCTTTTAATACACAACATGTATATAAAGGAAGTGGTGTTTCTATGGAGCTCACAGATGCCCTGTGCATGGACCCCAAACATGGGCAGTGCTACATGTGAACCTGCGTGTGCACATGCCTACATGCATACACCTATATGTATATTCATATATCCATGTACACATACTTGTGTGTCTGTATCTGTGTGCATATATTTATGTGTATGTACCTGTGTTCATATACCTGTGTGTATATACCTACATGCATGTACCTGTGTAGATAAATGTCTTTGACCCACTCTTACCCTTTCTCTCATCTGTGTGTGCACCTGTGGATAGTCCTATGTATAAATATGTATGCATGTACATATATAGAGGTGCATGCATTGGTGTCTTTGGCCTGCACTTCTCCACTGCCCTCACCAGTGTCAGCTTCCTGTGTGTATGCACCTGGGCGGATACCCCTAATTACAAGGCTAAATGGGTTAAAAATGTCCTATTCAAAAGCACTAAATAGGACTAATTATAGGTGACTGTCAAACTCTAATCAGAAGAGGACTCATTAGTTACTGTAAAGGAGAGTTGACTGTAGAGCTGAAATTACAGGACTCTGCGACAAATGCAGCCTCCTCAGACAGCAGTGAAAAAAGAGTATAGGGGCTGTGGAGATGCTCAGGGAGTAACTGCTTGCTGCCTGAGTGTAGAGACTAGAGTTTGGATCCACAGCACCCACAGGAAAGCTGGGTGGGCATGGTAGCCCACCTGTGCTGGGAAGTAGAGACGGGGTCCCAGGAATAAGCCGGCTAGCTAGACCAGCGCAATTCTTGAGAGACCCTGCCTCAGTAAATAAAGTGGAGAGTGATTAAGGAAGACATTCAGACTCACCCTTTGCCTCCACGAGTGTGCCTACACACATGCAACACACATGTACCTGTTGGGGGTCCCAGCACTCAGGGCCAGCAGTCCCGAGGGCGACTGAAGGCTCTCCACCGTGGTGAGGGGGCGAGTAGACGCAGAATCAAGGCACCGACTCCGGGAGTTGAGCGGAAAGCCAGCAGTGGTAGTCTGTTGCAAACTCATTTATTCAAAAAAAGGAGCAGAGAGTCTTATAGGTCTTGTTAGCCAATAGCCTTATGGGGTGGGGTCCTGACCACAGCCAATCGCAGTTTGTTCCCAGGTGGATCAGGTTCCCCCCAGGTGCTGGGCAGAAACTGACTTCATAACCAACTGGTGTGGAGCACCAGACCCACGAGAGCCATTCCTCCATTCCTCCCGGCAGGTGGCCTAGCTAGGCCTGTATTACGCTCAACATGCACCCACACCACACACATACACATATTCAAAAAAGAAAAAGAAAGAAAGGGGCTTAATCTTCCTTTTGGTACAGCAGGAGTAGGCAAGACAGGAAAGGAGGAGGTCAATAACCGAAGGGGAGTCCTGTAGACATGACTCTCTCCTGCTCTGACTGGGCCTGCTGGCATGAGCCTGTACTTCCAGCTACTCTGGAATCTGATGGGGGACAATTACAAGTTCAAGGCCAGTCTGAGCAATTTAGTGAAATCCTGTCTCATAATAAAAAGTAGAATAGGAATATATATCAGTGGTAGAACACTTACCTGGCATGGGCTAAAGGCTAAAGTTCAATCCCCAGTACCACAAATAAGCAAACACACACCCCTCTCTGGGAACTTCAGGTTCCAGGCTCTTCCAGCTTCTCTTCTGGAGGTCATTTACAAGGAAACAGAGAAGTCGGAGGGACTTGTTTCTGGCACTCTGCTCCTCTTATCTCTGAGCTCCTTCTATGCTCCCTGAGGAACTCTGGCTTCCCTTCTTCCAATCAAAACCCATTCTCTGGGGCCCATAAGTCTCACCCAGGGAAGAAGACGCCTCTTATCCCTTATCTTGACTCAGCCTTCTTGCTCAATGGCAAAACAGAGGACTGGAAACATCTTCCTCCCAGAGCCATGAGCAGCAGGATAGTTAATGAGAAAGGGCTTTGTGAACAGCTTGCTCCTGTAATGATTAGCTACTGTGAACGGGTCGAATGTTCCTGAGGACAGGTCTTAGTCATTTGTGCTTTCCAATTCCAGCCACACTTGCTTACCTACAGGGTGAGGCTGAAGAGTCATGCACTGTGGGACAAACAGGTTCTGTCAACACTGTGAACAGACAAAGGCCTTGGCAATGGAACGAAGCCCCGATGGCCACACCAGTAATCCCAATATTTATCATGTGGTAGGAACCATCCTGAGCATTTCATGTGTCCACGTATGTGGTCCCTACCAGGTCCATAATAAGCAGTATATTATCTGTATTAAGTCTCAGCTTAAGGAACTCACTCAACAAGTGACTGCCATGAGTATGTTAAAAAAAAAGAAAGAATAAGAAAAAAAAGGAATAGAAAAAATCATCAGAGAGAGAGAGAGAGAGAGAGAGAGAGAGAGAGAGATTTTTAAAACGAGAACCACCTTAGTCTTATTTGGTGCCTACATCCTGACCCACATGATATTTGCAGTTATTTAGCATAAGCAGCTACCTTCTCTGCCAACATTTTAAAGCTGGTGCTATGGAACCCAGGCAGGCTGTGTGTGTAAAAGAGAAGGGAAGTCTGGAGAATACTGTCAGGTCCTAAAGCAAAGGGCCAAAAAGAGTCTGAACTGTTTATCACGGATGAAAGAGGAAAGAGAGGGAGGAAAGAGGCAGGTAAGGGCGAGTATCTTCTAAGAGCGTGCTGTTTTGCTAGTTGGTTCAGAGATAAAAGATGCATGAAGGTATGTGCACACAAATACAGCCATAAAAGTATACATGGGTATATGCATACAGGTATATCCACACGGGTATATCCACATAGGTACATACACCCAGGGATATGCACACAGGTATATCCACATAGGTACATACACACAGGGATATACACACAGGGATATGCACACAGGGATATACACACAGGTATAGACACAGATATATGCACATAGGTACGTACACACACAGATATATACATAGATATATGCACATAGGTTCATACACACAGGGATATGCACACAGATATATACATGCAGGGATATACACACAGGGATATACACATAGTTATATACACACAGGTGTATGAGAGCTGAATGAGTTAAGGAGTAAAAGTGAAAAGAACTGTGCCTGCATGGACTGAATATCTGCTAATGTGACACATAGGACAGAACTCCTTCCCTCAAGAACACAATGAAGCCATCAGGTTGATGCAGTCCAGCATGACATGGCAATAAGAGACACAGACACAAAGGACAAAAATAGTTCTGAGGGGAACAGTTCTTACAGGACTTTTCTATTGTTGTGTCTGATTCCTCCCAACTAGTGAGGGTCTTGTCGGTTTCTAAAGCTAAAACTTTAAAAAACTGTTGAACCCAATCAAATTTTCTAGGCCCTTGGACATCCTCAGGATAGGCAAGAGGTGGCACCCCCATGCAATTTTGGTGGTGACCTTTATCCCCTGGTAGCTCTGAAGACCTTCCAGAGATTAAATCCTTGCACAGGACAAATGAGATTATGTTCCTTATAGAGAAGAAAACAAAGACGATCCTTACCTTTCCCTGGCCACAGACACACACTGGCCTGAGTGGCACTGGGAAGCACATGAGCCTCAGAGATTCCCTCTTTCTTGTTCAGTTAAGGGTGAAAAATTACCAGAAAGAAATCAATTAGCATCTTCTACAAGTAGGTCCCAAGTCTCTGGAACCAATTCTTTTACTCTCTCCCCTGCACACAAACAGCATCTGCTCAGGGATCTTGTTCTAATTGGGTCCAAACTGTGCCATTATCATTTGCTCACCAGAGCCCCAAGGGAGAATAGAAGGTGGAGGTCAGGGCTCTGTCCTTTCTTTATCTCCATCCCAGAGGAAGGAAAGGGGGGTGGGTGGGTGGGAATGACTGGCAAAAAGAATAAGGGGTTAGATGTAGATACTCCATCTATACATCTGAGAGACTGATTTCCATGCAACAAGAATAGTTTTTACTTGAATGCTTATGTAACATACACCATTCTAATTTTTTTTCTGGAAATTATCAGTTAATTATCACAACGGTCCAAGTTAGGGACCACATGGTGGTTTGAATGAGAAACGTCTCTGATAGGCTCAAGGATTTGAACACTTGGTCCCCAGTAGGTGGAGCTGTTTGGGAGAGCACGGAATCTTTAGGAGGTGGAGCCCCGCTGGAGGACCAGAGTCACTGGGGGCGGACTTGGAGAGTTCATAGCCTTCCTCCCCTTGCATTGCAGTCCTCTCTCTCTCTGCTTCGTGTTTGCTGTTGAAGATCTGAGCTCTCAGTTTCCCACTCCTGCCTCTGTGTCTGCTGCTTGCTGCCAAACCTCCTCACCATGATGCACTCTTGTCCCTCTAGAACCATAAGTTGCTTCTGGTAATGGTGTGTGGTCACAGCAACAGAAAAGTAACTAATTCAGAAGGGGCTATAATTAGCTCCATTCAAAAATAGTGGCACTCAGAGATGAAGGACTCTCCCGAGGTAACAAATACAAGGAGAGCCAAGATTTCAGCTGTGGCCGTCCTCCTTCTACCTCTATACTCATCACCACTACGACCACTAGGTGGAATAGAGGGGTTCTGTCTCCACAGATTCAACCTAGTGCAGATTGAAAACATTTAATATTGTTTTGGCAGTGCTTAGAACGGAACCTAGTGTCTTAAAAAAATGTGTGTACGTCTGCGTGTGACTGATGTGTGTATGTGTGCATGTGGAGGTCACAGGACAACTTTCAGGCCATCAGATTGCACAGCAAGTGATTTTACCCACTGAGCCATTTCACCTGCTCAGGGCCCAGTCATATGCATGCTAGGTAAGTCTACTGCCCCTGAGCTCTACCCACAACCCTCAGCGCCACCAACTGGGGACAAAATATCCACATACCTAGAGCCTGTGGGGGACATTCTCATTCAAACCACCTCACTGTTATTAGAGACCAAAGCCTGAGGCTCTAAACCCAAACCCCGACAAAGTTAAGCATGGCAGGCCCCTTACCCAGGAACCATGCTGGCCTCCATAGTTTCTAGATTCTTGCCTTGGACGAGGACTGAGGAGAAAATTCTCTCCCATATCACAGCAGCCAGTCCTCTGAGCCCTACTGGCAAAGCCGGACACTCTCCCATATTCAAGCGAAGCTGCTGAGTTGATGCCCAAATGCCAGAGTGAGGTTCTTCTACCTTTTAGAGCCTGTAGTTGCTCATCCAAATGCCCAAGAACCAGACAGGTAAATATGCAAATGAAGGAGTCAAATTCCAAGTGAGTGGCACAGCCTGCGGGGTATGTGTGCTGCCTAAGGGTACAGGATAAAAAAGAATTTGACAATGCTATGTTGGCCCATCAAGCCCCTCCAGGCCCTCCACTTCAAAGCTCCATGGATGGGGTAGAAGTGAACTCCATTACGGTAAGGAAGGAGCAAGGTGCGGCCCATGACTACTGCAGGGCCGTGGATGGGCTATGACACCAGGTTCTGTGGGTTTGATTGCAGTTCCACTGTCTGCTGACTCTTCCACTTCAGAAGAGATCTGCACCTCTCTCTGCTGCCCAAGGTGCAGGTGCCCATGCGTGTACTTACTGAAGCTGGAGATCGACTTCAGGTTTCCTCTAACCTATTTGTGCGGACAGAGTTTCTTACCGGGTCTGGAGTCATCACATAGTGGGACTGGATGACAATGAGGCCCCAGAGATATGCCTGTCTTTTCCTTCCCAGTGCTGGAATTGCAGGTGTGCATCGTGCCTGGCATTGACCACAGTGCTGGAGATCTGAACTTAGGTCCTCATGCTTGCATAGCAAGTGTTTTATCCACTGAGCCATCTTCCCAAATCTGCCACAGTTTGTCACTGGCAAGATAAGGGTAATGATAGGACCCACTTCATTAGAACTGTTATAGGAATTATATCAGCAAGATAAAGCTCTTATGTACCTCCACAGATCTTCTGCTCTGTAAGGGTTAACAGCTGTTATTTCTATAGGACCCAGATGCTGTGGACATAAAATAATGGTCTATCATTTTGTATGGGGTCTATCACTAAGAAGGTAATCAAGAATTTTATTTGTAGCAATGTCTGTAGGTTAGTGGGTCTCCTGAAGTTTACCTTGATGCCTCTATTACTTATTTTATATTTAATAGATTATTTGTGATAACAGCATCTTTTCTGATATAACATGATTACATAAATTATAAGTTATAATTAAAGTAATAAATGTAACATGTAACAAATAGAGTGAGTTCTCTGTGAATCAGGTACCTGCTTAAATGTTTAATTTATGCTATCTCACTCTGCATACTAATACCTACTTTGTACACTACTGAGGTTTAAAGATTTTATAATAATTTGTTCAGTCAAGTATGTAGAAATGATACTCTTAGATTTAATATAGTTCTATGAATCCTATAGACAAAAAGTTTTGGAAATAAAGATCATTCCTTAAAAGGAAATTATTATAGCATTTATTTACAGATAACTTCTTTGGCTAGAGAGAGACTGCTTGCAGCAAAAGGAAACAGGAAATTTAAGGCTGAGAATTTGCAATCTAATTTAGGGGGGGATGTCTTTTTGAGACAGAGTCTCCTTGTAGCCCCAGCTGGCCTGGACTCACTAGGGAGACCAGGCTGGCTGCTTCTGTCTCCTGAGTGCTGTGACTAAAGGTGTTTGCCACAGTGCCCAATGAGAATTTGCCTTCTAAACATTCACATAGCACTTGATACTTTATGAAGGGCTTTCTGCCTGCCTAGATCTTTCTTGAAGTAAGGAGATCTGTAGCTAAACAGTGACTTCACATTCTTTGTCTTTAATAATCTTCCAAACCAGAACCATAAGACATTACGATCCCCATGTTAGAAACGGGGAAGCACAGGCTCACAGGGCATAGGTGATTTGCCCACACCTACACAGCTAAGTGCAAAGTTAGAACTCAAACCTAGATCTTCATCGTATCCTGTCTAGCAGCTGCCCCCTCATTGTGGAACCTAGAAAAGCTCTGGCTCCTGGAGTGGGATCTTTAAGCAACTGTACTTATGACACCATACTAAGTGCCATGGGGTGGGGTTGGGGAGGTTCCTGGGGTGATGGCTCAGTGGGTAAAGTGCTTACTCTGCAGATGTAAGGAACTGAGTTCAGAACCTATGTAAAACTAGATATAGCGTTGTACATCTGTAATCTCAGCACTCCTATTCGAGATGGGAGGTAAAGGCAGGAGAATCCCCAGAAGCTTGTGAGCAGCTGGCCTGGGGTACTGAGTGGAAAACAACAAAGACCCTGTCTCAAACACCGTGGAAGGCAAAGACTGGCACCTGAGGTTATCTTTGTACTGACACACATGTGCCGTGGCATATGCACACCTGCACTTGCACATATGAAGACACACACATACTCACAGTACCATGCGAGGTACATAGAATATCCTGACCAGACATTCCTTATGCTTAAAGTGGGGAGAAAAAACTATACATGGGATAGTGAGCTCAGGACAGGAGGAAAGCAGCCAATTGGCACAGTTGGAAAGGAAGTGAGATTCTGTCCAGATGGAAGATTTTGTGCACACAAGATACAGAGCCTCCCAACCAAATAGAGGAAGACATAGAAGATCGCCTGATGCCCCGTTCAGCACTATTTCCCATCCACCTGCCATTAGACTCTCACGCTTGGGTGCCCTCACGGCCATAAAGCTTCCCTTCCCATAAAAGCTTCTTTTTCTTTTTCTCAGTGTGTATCTGTCTGTCCGTGTCTCTGTGTGTTTCACTGAGGGCTGGGGAACTGACTCCCTGAAACTCCCCTCCCCAGCACTCTTACCACTTTAATTGTTGAGCTGCCTAATTACCTAAATGCTCCTAGACAACAAGCCGAGTAGGAGGGATGCTGGGGCTGGTGCTCCACCGTCCTCCTCCTCCCCCAGCATTGCTATCCCCATCTCGATTCAAAAGGCCCAGCAGCCTGCATCAGAGTGGAGCAGTTCCATTTCCCTCCAATATTAATAATTATGACATTAGAAGGGTGATCTGCTGCAATTCAGCCTTTCTATTTGCAGGCCGGCGGCTGCATATCAATGGCATGATTAGGCAAATGAAATCAGATTGCACTGTTATGAAATATTTACATGGCCAGAATGCATATGCTTCAATCTCATTGTTCCCATTATTAAGCCATTTTATAATCTCATAACATTTAGACTCACACTTTGCATTTCTAATTAACTTGAGGAGTGACTTTGTTGGGAATTAATTGCAACTTGTGCATTCTTATACACACAAACTCACTGAGGGACAAACTCTGGCTGCCAGTCATGCAATTCACCCCCAACATGGACTCTGAGCTGACTTCTGTTCTAAACCAGCCACACTGTCAGCTGGGAAAAGTGGCTGGGGACGTTGGTTTTCATTAAAATTGGGCAGCAAATACATGCAAGAACAGTCTGAGTACAAGGGTCCCCTTGGAGGGACTTGCTTCCTTCTGCACAGATTCATAATAAACAAGCTGTCTGATGTAGGGCAATGGGTTTCAACTTTGGGGATTTAATGGATCAATAACACTGCTAAAATAATCATAGAAGCATCAGCATCTAGCATATCTAAATTGCTGTCCTATTGAGTTGCCTTGTTTCTTTTAAATTTTTATTTATTTATTTATTCTGAGTCAGGGTCTTGGCCTCAAACTGGCTATGTAGCTGAAGATGACCTTGTACTACTGATCCTTTGTCTCCACATTCCAAATGCTGGGGTCATAGGTGAATACCACCACACATATGTGTTTATTCATTTTGGAAAAAGGATTTCAATATTTAGCTCAAGTTAACTTGGAACATGCTATGTGACCCAGACTGACTTCAAATTTGCCATCCTCCTGCCTCAGCCTCATGAGTCCTGGGATTAAAAGCATATGCTACCACACCTGGTTTATGCTGTCTTTATTTAAAATTATTTCTGTATAAAAAGTTCACATATCAGGATTGGTCAGTCAACATTTGAATGTCTCTAATCAAAAGTGCATATTCTTGAACCTGGCCTGGTGGCACATACCTTTAGTCTCAGCACTTGGGAAGCAGAGGCAGGTGGATCTTTGTATGTTCCAGGCCAGCCTGATCTACACAGTGAGACCTGGTCTCAAAGCAAAGCAAGGCAAAACAAAACAAAAATGAAAACAAACCAAACCAAACCAAACCAAATAAAAGGACATACCTTTGAAGTGGCAGTTAAATACATTTTAATGATCTTCCTATTAACATGGAAGTTTTTTGTTGCTGTTTTTATGTATCCCCAACTAGCTGGTTTAGAACTCACTATGTAGACCAGGCTGGCCTCAATCTCACAAAGATCTGCCTGCCTCTGCCTCCCTCCTAAGTGCTGGGATTAAAGGTGTGTATCACCACTCCTGGCTCTCAGAGTTTTTATTAACGTACACAATTGATGTTAGAATTTTTTTCTGTAATTGGCGATTACAATGGTGTTCAAAAGCACATGGATTGATTAGAAATATTGACAAGGCATTTGGTCTTGTGAATGGACAGAGAATGTGCTTTAAGCAGGCCCAGCAGCTAACCCTTCATCACAGTGTCCTTGGCCTAAAATTTTAGCTGGTTGTGTTTCAAGAGGCTTTTACCTGAGGTGTGTGCGACTCTAATGATAAATTTTCGGAACCCAGTGGGAGTAAATCTGACTTGCAAGGTGTTTATTGGATTGGGTAGTTTTATTTCATTTTTACTTATTATTTTTATTTTATGTGTATGAGTGTATTGCCTGCATCTGTGTAAGCGCACCCGTGTTGTGCAATGCCCACGGAGGTCAGAAGAGTGTCAGATTCTCCTGGAACTGGAGTTAAGGACGGTTGTTAGCTGCCATGTTGATGCTCAGAATTGAATCTGGGTCCTCCTCAAGAACAGCCAGTGCTCTTAACTGCCACCTCTGCAGCCCGGGAGCCAGTAGTTTCTTAAATGGAGAGAACACAGCACACCCGAATTGCTCTTCCAGAGGACACTTGTGACTGTGTTAACACGTGAGCTGCTGTTGACATTTAGTGGGTAGCAGCCACAGAGCTGCCTAAACTTCTTTTTTTTTTTGACTCAGGGTCTCACCATGTAAGGGTAGCTAGCCTAGAACTCGCTATGTAGACCATACTAATCTTGAACTCACAGAGACCCACTTGCCTCTGCCTTCTGAGTGCATGGGAAAACACAGAGAGCTTCAAGTTCCTGCAACCAATGGAACTGGCTGTGTAAAGGTTTTTTTCATTGAACTGCTAAGGCTCCTGTGTGTGACTGAGTGAGTCTCTGTCTCTTTCGCTGTATGATCCACCCTGAATGTGATATGGTAGAGGAGTTCTTTTAACTAGTGAGCCACCTCTCCAGCCCTTAATCCTAGACGTAAAGAAAAAACAAACAAATCACCAAACAAACCATCATCTACTATCAACATCATTTAGTAACAGAATTAAAATGTTTAATACCAAAGAAATATGGTAGAGTTGAGCCTGTTGCCTCCACCTGTGACTTTAGTACTGAGGGGGTGAGACCAAAGAGTCCTGATAAATCTTAGAGCAGCCTAGGCAACAGAGTAAGACACTGCCTTAAAAAATACATAAAGGAGGGGCTGGAGAGATGGCTCAGTGGTTAAGAGCCCTGGCTCTTCATTCAGAGGACCCAGTTTCACACCCATATGATGATTAACGACCTTGTGTAACTCCAGTTCCAGGGGATCTGACGCCCTCTTCTGGCCTCTGCAGACATTGCAGGCACTGGTGCACATGGAGGCAAAACACTCAGACACATACAATTGATACGTAAATAAAATACGAAGGAAAACAAAAAGAGATACCACAAAGAATAGTTTTTAGAAATGAAATGCATATATATTTTTAAAGGTCTCATTTATATTTTTCAACTTTTTTCGTTAGAATTTCCTCCTGTTTCCCCTTACACTGGAAACTTCAAGCAAACTTTGTTCTTGCTGTCTTTAAAGGGCTTCTCAGCTCCAGATACCAGTCTTGAAGGACGAAACTTTTTTTTCCTGGGGAAGATGGAGAAAATCTTTAGGTAGCCAGGCCACTGGAACAACATTTAGGGTCTTTTCTACACAGTGCTGAAAAACACAAATGGTCCAAGTTTGTCAATATAGACAACTAGCATATCTAACTGTGTTTCAGGCACCATGTATCTTACTTAAAGCCACCACAGTCCATTGAGGTAGCATCATTCCTATTTTACAGTGGAGGAAAAACACTTGCCTAAGGTTACATGGTCAATAGGTGTGTTTCCAGTATCTTGTATGTGTTTGTGTGGTGTGTGCACACACGTGTGTGGTGCATGTGTCAGTGTGCATGTGAGAAGGACAGAGGAAGACATCAGCTCTATCGTTTCCTCTTGTTTTATTCCGTAAGACAGGATTTGCACTAGTTACTCTTCTGCTGCTGTGAGAAAACACTATGACCAAGGCAACTCATAGAAGGAGGAGTTTATTGCGCCCAGCGTTCCATAGGGATCTGTCATGTGAGGGAGGCATGGCAGGAGGCAGTTGCAGTAGAAAGTTGAGCACACGCATCTTCAGGGACACTCAAGAAGGACAAGAGAAAACTCAAAGCACAACCAACTGACCAAGTGTTCAAATACTTGGAGCCTGTGGGACACATTCTCATTCAAACCACTACAGAGTCTCTCACTAAACCTGGAGTTCGGATGGTGGGCAGTAAAGCCCCAGAAACCCTCCTGTCTCTGTTCTGCGTAGTGTTGGGGTTACAGATATACATATAGTTACCTCTGGCTTTTTATGTGGATGCTGAAGATTTGAACTCAGGTCCTCATGCTTGCAAAGCAAGTGCTCTTACCCACTGAGCCATCTCCCCAGTCCTTCCAGTATCTTTTCTTGTTTTTTTTTTTTAATTTTGTTTATTTTTTTAAATTCATGAGTGTATCGCCTGAATGTACATCAATGCACCTGTGTCATGCAATGCCCTTGGGGGTCAGAGAGGGCATCAGATCCCCTGGTACTGGGACAGTTGTTAGCTACCACGTGGGTGCTAGGAACTGAACCAAGGTCTTCTGCAAGAGCTATCTCTTCAGCCCCCATCTTTTCTTTTTTAAATAGAGTTTTATATGTAGTCCATGCTGATCTGGAATTCATAGTCCTCCTGATTACTTCTTGGGTGCTGGAATGACAGGCCTATGTTGCAGTAACTGACCATTTTCTGGTATTGAAGACCTTATCCAAGACCTCAAGTAGGAAATACCTGTCTTGATTTGCCAAATGGTCTTTGAATACACTTCCACTCAAGTCTGGAGAATTGCAATACTGAGTGATCTTTAATGGAGGGATTGTCTGGTGTAGAGATTTGTAAATATAGACATTATAGATCAACAAACCCTTCAAAAATCATTATATGTTTAGATGTTTTACCAAGAAAAAGTATTTTTAAATGTTTTATTCATTATTATTTTTATTTTATGTGTATGAGTATATTGCCTGCATGTATTTAAGTGCACCTGCGTTGTGCAATGCCCTCAGAGGTCATAAGAAATACTCTGGAACTGGATGGTTGTTAGCTGCCATGTGGGTGCTGGGATTCAAACCCAGTTCCTTTGCTGACTCTCTAGCCTCCCAAGAAAATTTTTTTTGAAAAGTGTCTGACACTATTTTTTTCAATTTATTGAAGAAAGGATATTTTAACTGTTGGGAAATAGAAAGGCATATCTTTATTCATAGAAAGGTTTATATTTTTATTCACTCAGCATATATTTATGAAGGGCCTGTCGCGTACACGTGTCTTCTGGGAACTGGTGATAAAGCAGAGAACATAATGTCCAAGTCCTTGTCTCCTTGACTTCAGTGTCATATAGTTAGAATACAAGGCCGCACTTTAAGAGAAACAAGTCAAAGTCTGAAGGAATGTTTTTACTGGCCATAGTGCTTTCATTTAGTTCTGTCAGCCTTGTCATGCGTCAGCGCTCCTGGGAGCTCTGGTCCCAGCTTATTTGTCTGCTTTCAGGGACAGAGCTCTGGAACTCAGCGATAGTGCATTCTGGGGTCTTCTCGGGGCTGCCCCCCCCTCCCCCCCGCGTTCCCTTGTGTTGACTGCTTTTCCTACACCTCATTGGTAAGCTTAAATCCCTCCGAAGTAGTCCAATGGTCTTTCTGCTCATTGGCAGCCCCAAATGAGGAGAGCAGGAACCAAGTCCTAGCTTGATGGGTGGGGAATACATACCCATCTAGCTGCACTCTGTGAATGGTCAGCTGGTTTTGCTTTAGGGAAAGGGAATTCTGACTGAATGGGATCCTTAAAGGCATCATGTTTCTTTTAGCCCTTGAGTGATACTGACTAATGGCTTCCTCTTCCACCTCCCTCCTGGGGCTGTGCAAACCTGTGTCCCCCAGCAGAACACCTAACAGGAATGTGCTCTTCCTGCTGTGCCTCCCATGGTTGGGTGTGGCACAAGCACAGTTCTGGCCTCAAGACTCATTCAGCTGTCACTAAGGAGTACATTCTCAGTCACCAGTGCCAAGAAGGGCAATTAGGACAGTACAAAGCAGTCACTCATATCAAGATCTTCTGGTTTGCTCTAAAAACCGTGATGTAACTTGTTTTGTTTCACCTTCAGATGGAGGTCTCACTATGTAGCCCAGGTTGGCCTCAAACTCTAGGTCGCCCTGCTTCAGTGCTGAAACCTGTGTTGTGCGACCATGACCAGTTTTATGCAGTTGCATTTTGAAGGAGACCTGTCTTCTTTTATTCTTATTATTGTACTTTTATGTGAAGTGGGGGGCATGAACATGTCACGGCACACACATGGAGGCCAGAGGACAACTTTGTGGAGTAATTTCTCACCTCATCTTTTTATGTGTCCTGGGGATCGAACTGAGGTCCTCAGGCTCTTGCAGAAAGCACTTTTACCCTCTGAGCTGTCTTGTTGCTCCTCCTTTTATTCTTTAGGTTAGAGTTAAAAGATAAATTGGTGTTTCCTGATCTCATAATGACTGAAAATGAAATGGAGAATTCTGGAAGCATGACTGGGAGGGGAGGAGCTTCCTTGGAATTCATATTTGTTATGGATAGTCTTTGACATTCACAGTCTTCTTTTTATATAAATTCTTTTATATAAATTCTTCTTTTATATATGGAATTTTTATGGTTCTCAATATGTGGTGGTATGCAAAGCTGGCTTAGTTTCTGCAGTCAATAAATGATGAATTAGTTAATCAGTGAACACATACGATACACATTTCTCTCCAGTGTTATTCAGACTAAATTTAGAAAATTATGTTCAGTTCAAGGGAGGTATTATTTTAACATTCATAGTTCCATAATGGGCTAAAAACTATGGTTTATAGCCAAGAGTGGTGGCACACATCTTTAATGCCAGCACTGGGGAGGCAGAGGCAGGCAGATCTCTGTGAGTTCAAGGCCAGCCTGTCTACACAGCGAGTTCCAGGTCAGCTTTGGCTACATGGAAACCCTGCCTCAAAAACACCACCATGTTATGAGAAATATTGTGAGATTTGGGGATATGCATTTTTAGAAAAATAATGCTCAGAGAAGACAATAAAGATGTATTGTCTTTAGCTTTTATTTCTGAGACAGGATCTTGATATGTAGCCCAGGCTGGCTTCAAACTCACTATTCTCCAGCCTCAACTTCCCAGTGCTAGGGCTACAGGTATTGTGGCACTGTGCCCTGCCTTGAGCTGTTGGCTTTTGTTTTAATATTGGTAAAGCTTTTCTGTGATGACCGGCATTTTTCTAGATAATGATAGGGATCAGAATAGGGATCACTGGTAGAAGTTGTGTGGAAGTAAACTGAGGCTTCATATGAGAAAGACATTCAACTGTCTTGGATGTTTTTGATGAGTGGAGATTGGACGAGATGCCTTTTAAAGTCCCTTTTCTGCTATTGGATTATATGTAGGTTTCAGGAACTCTGTGTGTGTGTGTGTGAGTGTGTGTATGTGTGTGTAGCATGTGGCTATGTGTTTTTCTATGTGTTTTTCAGTGGGGAGAAGGTGGATGAGACTATCTTCTGCAGGCACACTGTTTGAAGGAATGAGAACATGGTCCACATGTAGACAGACATGTAGAGACACATGCTCACATAGTGTTGTCTGACCTCATTAAGCACTTTTCCCACATCAGGCAGTACAATGACCACTTTCTGTGCATTATCTCATTTAAAACTCCCAACCGTTGACAAGGACAAAGCCATTTATTTATGTCACCATTTCACAGAGGAGGCTGAGGTTCTGAGAGGGTACGGGTAAGACGTCTAAAGACAGACAGTTTGGGAGAGCTGGGGTCTACATCCTGGTGTGTCTGACCATCGGCCTCATAAACTAGGACGAACCACTTTCATTTAAGCACAGACGCTCTTAAGACAGCACCCATGTTAGAGAGACCAGTGTCAAAGGGCAAAACTGCTGCTACCTTTTAAAAAAACTATCATTTGGGCTGGGGAGAGACATGGTGGGAAAAGAGCACTTGCTGTGCAAGTTTGAGGACCTGAGTTAAAATGCCCAGAACTCACATAAAGAAGCCTGCGGCCTAGCGGGAGCATCGGCAATCTAGTGCTTCTAAAGGGAGTTGGAGAATTCCCGGCAGCTTGAGGCCAGCTAGCTAGCCTGGTATATACACGCAGCAGCAGAAAAACAAACAAACGAACAAACAAACAGACCAACAAGGTAGAGGGGTGAGCATCGACTCCCTAAGTTTTTCTCTGACCGCCACATGTACACATCCCCATTCACACACACACACAAATGTACACATACACACATCTACTCTTGCAAATCATGAGACTGGAGCTTGGAAAGCTTAGCTTCTCCTCTCAGCCAGTCGGTGTCCTCCCCCTCACTCCCACTCGGACCCACTTGCCTCAACTCCTAGGCATCGAGGTCATATCCTGATTTGGGGCCAGAGGTTCACCTCAGGGTTCCTATCCAGGGCTCCAAGCAATATATATGTTTAGTTGATTCAGCAAATGAAGCTTTCTTTGGCTTACTTAGTAAGCCTGTGGGGTTTGGGGATTTGTTTTCCTAATGGCTGATGTTGGCAGTGGAGTAGCTGGACTCCTTCCAGGAGGTAGAAGCCTTCAGATGAATGCAGACGGCTAAACAAGAGGACGGCGCTTTCCATAATTTGTCTCAAACAATCACTTAATGGGCACAGGAAATTTCTGCAAAATGGGTGAATAGTTGCAGTCCATTTTCCCAGGCCCTTGCCGAAGTAAAGCCCACCGGCTTTTAAGATCCAGGCGGCAAATAAATAAATAAATAAAAGGGGGAGGGTCTTTATCCTCACACACCAAATCTGTGCAGCAGTAAAGTGCAGGCTCTGACAGGAATTTCAATTATTTAATCAAAAAGAAAATGAAAGAGGTCTTAAGTGTTGTGATTCGAAGACAGCCTTTTCATAGACCAATCTAGCCAGCGCTCACATTGAATATCAAGCAAAATGGGGAGGAAATTAAGGCAGCTCCGGCTTAAATCACGTGATTGCAAATAGTAAATTAGTTTCTCGATGTTTTCATTCAAGTGTTTAAGTGGGAGGTTTTATTCCTAATGTAGTGACACAGAAGAGAACCCTCTGCAGACTCCAACTAGGGGTTCTTGGCAACAGCGAAGCATTTGCCCTGGGGAGGGAGAGGGAGGAAGGCTAGCGAAGATGGAGAGTGCTGGGGAGCAGAGCGGCGGCCACGTTAAGGCGCTTTTGTTTCGAATTGCTACGAAAGTAGCTTTCACAGCTAACTCATTAATCGAGCAGATGAGCAACGTCTGTTGAAAATGTACTAAGCGAAATGCATTTAATTTGGACGGGAAATCAGGAGCCGCATTAGTCAGAGCATATAAATGGCCAAATCAGCCATTCGGGTGTTGTTTTGTTTGATATGGACTCGCTGAAATTGTACTTAAAGGTTAAAGGAAGCGGGCCATCACTGAGATGGAGAGCAGACTCGGTCCCCGGTTGTCAAAGGCTTCTCGGGTGACTTCGCTAGGGTCGAATCAGAGTCCTCTGTAGGGATGCGAGCGGAGGTCGCCGCAATCTCTTGGGAAACTGCTAATTGAGTTGGACTGAGTTGACCTCTGATTGGTGCAACAAGTAGTCAGGGTCATTTCTTTGCAAATGAGCATCCCTTTGTGTTTGTAATTAGCTTTGATTATTCGCCTAGAAGCCTAAAGCCCTGCTCAGCGGGGAGGTCGGGCTCCTGATTCACATTACACCGATAGCCAAAGGACTTTTAATATCAAATTAGGCAATGCAGCCGGGCATCTCTGAGGACTGGATTCACTGGAGCCCTTTCTGCAACCCACAGGGCAGGAAAGTGTGTTTTAAAATTGGTAACTGTCTTGACTCTTCTATGGTGACAGCCCAGGCTCGGCTAATGCACCCTTCAGCTCCGCCCACCTCCTCCAGGAAGAATTCCTTGCCCACCTCCAGCCAAGAAATATACAGATATATTTTAAATCAAGACTCGAAGATGGTTTTGGTCTGTACTATTTTATGGGCACCACATGCTGAATATACACTAGTTTAAGAATATGCTTCTCCATCTCTGTCCATCCTCCATTTCTGCTCCTCCCTTCTCTCTCTCTCCCTCTTCCCCCACACCACTGTGGACTGAACCCAGGGTCTTTTTCAAGCCAGGTGTGAGCTGTACCGTCTCTGCTTCAGTGCTATATCCCAGCCCCACATCTCTGCCCTGAAAAGGACGTTTCTTTCCTATATGACTGCTTATGTGGTATTACATCCAAGAAAACTGATGATTCCGTAGTTATTATCATCTAGTACCTCATCCACATTCAAATTTCCCCATCTTCAAAAACATCCTTTGTGTCTGGTTTGAAGCAGGGTCCCAACTAAGGACCACAGGTGTCTTTGATTTTATCTCTTATTTCTAATTTTAAAAACTATTTTTATTTTATGTGCACCAGTGTTTTGCTTGCATGTAAGTGCACCACGTGCAAGCAATGCCTACAGAGGCCACAAGAGGGTGATGGATCCCCTGGAGCTGGAGCTATCATGTAGGTGCTGGGAACAGAACCTGGGTCCTCTGCCAGAGTAGCTAATGCTCTTAACCACTGAGCCACCTCTCCAGCCCCATGATTTTATATCTTCATTTTTGCAAAATTTTGTTATATTTATTTATTTTGCCTGAGCAGGTACATACCCATGTATACATGCATACCTCCTTGTGCATATGAAAGTCATTGGACAGCTTATAGGAGTTGATTCTCCCCTTCTTTGGGATGAAATTGAGATCCTTAGTTTTGGCAGCATGCGTCTTTACCCACAGAGTCATCTCACTAGGCTGAACTTTATCTCCTAAGACTCTAGTCCTTACTCGGTTTCTGTTTTCCTCATTCCTGGATGAACCTCCTGAATCTGACAGGCCACTTCTATGCAGTGTAGGTTAGCTTGGTCTTCTATTCCTTGCTTACCCTATAACTTGAACTTAGGTCTAAACCTGGTTGAATTCAGATTAGGCATTGGCCCAAATACTTTGTTTGTTTTGGTTTTGAGACAGGGTCTTCTGGTTTCTGAGGACTATGTAGTCCAGGCTGGTCTTGAACTCACTCTCCTCCTCAGTCTTCTGTGTGCTGTAATGGTAGATTGGTGCCACCACAACTGACTTTGGTCCAAATACTTTATAAGCACATCAGTTAGCATCCTGAAAGAGCACCCAGAGCCTGGTAGTCCCATCATTAGGGATGACCTCTGGCTTGGACTGCGACAGAGGAAGTTAGATTCTCTATTTGAGAAACAGCAAGTGATCTGTTGAGTAATATTTTAGCAGCATGCAAACTCCAGCTTCCCCCATTTTACAGCCCCAATGAAAAGAGGCCCAAGGTTCTTGTGTTAGAATTTTCTACATTCTCCAGCACCTGGTGGTAGAAGTTCTGAAGTAACAGCAAGTGTTGGCCAAAGGGTGGGTGAGTCAGAGAATGCTTAGGATTTCAAGTGACCGAATTTTTAAAAATTAAAATGATGAGAAAGTCTGCAATTTTGTTGTGACTGACATATCTGTGACAGGGTCCCCCACCTTCGGGAGTCATGGAACGCTAACATAGCACTAGATGCAGAAACTCAGGTTTTCTCGGTTCAGCTTTGTCACTAATTTGCTGTGTGACTTTGGACAGATTGAATCACTTACCTCCTCTGGAATCTATTTGTACAACCAAGATACCAAAAGAAGAAATCTCTAAGGTTTTACCAGCGCAGACATTCTAGGATTCTTAAATGCACACACACACACACACACACACACTCTCTCTCTCTCTCTCTTTCTCTCTCTCTTTCACACACATATTCTTTCTCAAACACAGTCTCACACATATACACAGACACACACATACTCTCTCTCTCACACACACACCATGTAGTTAGAGCCTGCAGATCTTAAATCCACTTGAATTTGTTTTTTTTTTCCTGTGTACTATATGTGGGTGATATTTAATAAGCTTAAAGGTTGTCATAGTAACCACCCTCCCTACATCTTATATCTGATAACCAGCTAGTCCATCTCCATCACTACATTGCAATCTTGGATCCAGATCTCTCTCCTATCTAATATTGAACTGGAAAGGTGATCAGGGATTGATTAATCTCTGCTCCATCTTATAAATGAGGGAAATACATCTTTCTCAAGCAAAGTGATATCTTCCTGGCTGGCTGTTCTGCTTACAGATTTACCTATTTGCTTACTAATTCAGTTAGTTAGCCTATGTTCACTGAATTTGTATCATGTGCAGACATTGCACCAGATGCTTGGGATGGAATTTGTCTTCCTTGGAGTTTCCAGGCTGGAAACATGGAGTTTCCAGGCTAGAGAGGAAGGCAAAGAGGCAGTTGTAACATTGTGAAAAAACAAAACAAAACAAAACATGTCATTTGAAGTGTGTGGTAGTACAGAAACCCACACAACCTGTCCAGTAGCATCAGCGAAACCTTCTAAGGTGAAATGACTATTTGGGGGAAGTGATGTGTTAGCCGAGGATTCCAGAAGTGGAACATGAGTAGCTGGCAGAGAGGTAGTGGATATTACACACTCAAAGATGAGGTAGAACAGGGTGTTTTAGAGTTTAGTTCACTGGGAAATTACCAAAGGTAATTGTTATTGTCTTTATTACTAAATACATACAACATATTAAGAAAAGGATTTTCAGCATGAACTGATATAATTAGATTTACATTTTCAAATCAACTTTTTTTGGCCAGTGAAGAAAGGATTGGAGAGGAGGAAAGAAGAGAAAGAAAAAGAAAAAAAAAAGAGCACAGAAGCTCTCAGCAGTTCAAAAGCAGAGACTGTGTTGTATTTCTGTCTTCTAAGTTCCTACTTCCATAGCTGACGTCCATAGAAAGTGAAATAGATATTTTTTTGCACAAATGGGCAGTTGGCTGTTAATTAAAGGGACTTATATCTGGAAGCACCAATAATTATATTTGTGTATTTTTTCCAATTTCTTCTTTTAATTCCTCATGCACAGGGGACTGAAATGCAACTTTGCTTTTTCTTTATTCTTTAAAGATTTATTTTATTTTATTTATGTGTGTGTCTCTGCATATGTATGTGCATGTTTATGTGAAGGTGCCCACCAGAGTGGGGAGTCTGATTCCCTGAAGCCGGAGCCACAGCTGATTGTGGCCTGCCTGACATGGGTGCTGGGATCTGAACTGTTCTTTGCTTGAGTAGTAAGCACTCTTAGCTGCCGAGCCATCTCTCCAGCCAGATATACAATTTCTTAAAGCATTATTATTATTATTATTATTATTTGTGGTTACAGATCTGTTCAAAATAACCTTCATTGTCCCAAGCCCCTCTCCCTTTTCCTCATAATGAAGAACCACCTCTCACTTGTTATCCCACTTAGTTGGGATAACAATATGGATGTAGCATTTAGCCCATGCCCAAAGCCCAGACGGCTGTACATCTGCCAATACCAGGCAACCAAGTACTATGGACAAGACTATGAAGAGAATGAACTGGATTTTGATGTGTATGTGTGTGCATGTGTGTTCTTGTGGGTGCATGTGCATGTGGGAGTCAAAGGACAGTGTCTGGTGTTATTCCTCAGAGCTATCCAACCTTTTTTTTTTGAGATAAAGTCTCACAGTGACCTGGAACTTCCAAACTAGGTTAGGCTGGCTGGTCAGTGAGCCCCAAGGATCTGCCTGTCTCTACCTCTTTAACATCAAGATTACACCTGACTTTTTAATGTGAATTCTAGGAATTGAACTCAGGGCCTCAAGCTCACAAAGCAACCACTTACTGACTGAGCTATCTCCCCAGCCCTGTTTGTTTGTTTGTTTTGTTTTGTTTTTTTGAGACAGAATGTCAGGTAGCTCAAGCTCACTTTGAACTCACTACATAGCCAAGGATGACCTTGAACTCCTGATCTTCCTCCTCCACTTCCTTCTGCTAGGTATTCACCACCATGCCCAGCTAGAATTAGATCTGTATGGAGATTATTAATGTAGATGCAGAGGTCATGGGTAAGATCCTTCCAGAAAGAAGACAGATGAAAGCAATTTTAATAATTCAAATAATTTTATAATAATTTCTTTAATAACGAAGAGACTAGGAGTGTCAACAGAGTTAGTTTCGTTTTCAAAAAGGTTTCCCCAAATCCACCAGCCCATTTTTCTTCTTTGCTCCAGAAAACCCACATAATATTAAGATGAAAATAAAGCACATAATATTGCTATATGATTTTGAGGAGTTGCTGGTCCTTGAGCCAATGGGGATTGATCTGGAATAAACACTAAATTATTCATTAACCTGGGAACTGTCAAATATCCAGCAATTTTGGGAAGGTCCAATCCTGTGCCCTGGAAAGTACTAAAATTACAGTGTCAAAAAATTATCATCTTGATCTGTAAATTCAGAAAGACATGTGCTTGTGAGAAAAAGTCTCCAAAATGCAAAGTCCCCCTTTTCCCAGATACACACTCAGTAAGAGTTTGCAGAGAGGTGCAGCATAAGTCACAGAGCTCTTCAGTTCGCTTCTCCCAACATTTTTTTTCCTATATGAATCACAAAATCAACGTGCATCACATTAATGATGAATTAATTTTGCTAATTAAGTAAGATGCACAGAGAAGCCCTTGATTATTTTATTGCTTTTTTTGAGGTTTGGGGGTACATGTGCATGCATTTGAAACAGATGGAAGTATTCTACTTGTTATATATTTCTTTGTTCCCTGTATTTCTGGAGACCTTATATCTCTAAACTGCTTCAAACAGAGGCTAGTCTGTAGTAGATGCTCAATATATGCTCTTTACCTTATTAGTTTCCCATTTCAAAAGAAAACAGACTTGGTGTTGCTCATAAAGTCCTTCCTCCTCATCCCTCTTCCCTCTGAAATTTTTGAGACAGGCTTTTATTATGTGGCCTGGAGTGGGCTTGAACTACCCTTCTGCCTCAGCCTCCTAGTGGTGGGATTACGGGCATATACGCGCATGCCTAAGGGGCTTCTTTTTATTTGCTCTTCAGGCCACCATCATCACAATCCACCATCATTGCTACCATCCCCATCACTACCAGCAGCAGCAGCAGCAGCAGCAGCAGCAGCAGCAGCAGCAGCATTATGGAATACTGGCTCAGTATTGAGCAGAATGCTTTATATACTTTATACCTTATGTATATACTTTACATACCTTCGTTGCTCTTCAAAACTATCTTTTGAGGTGGGTAATATTGTCATTTCAGTTCCGCAGATAAAGGCTATTGGGGTTAGAGGGGGTAAGCAAACTTTCCAGTGTCATGCTGGTCATAATGGTGATAGAGCCAGATCTCTAACTAGGTCTGACCCCAAATCGTCTTTTGCTGAACACTATAATACTGTTCTTATGACCTTGAGATAAAGACCATAAACAAAAGTGTACATACACACACACACACACGCACACACACACACACACACACACACACATACACCATACATCCAAGTCCAAACACCCTCTCTAGTACCTTAGGCTATAGAGGTTATAGGCTATATGATGAATTTTTAAAATCCAAAGCAGAATTTGGAGACTAGTCTCTTAAATCAAGGTCTAAGATTTCAAGTTCAGTCCAAGATGAGAGATAAGCAGACTGTTATTGCTTTAGGTGTTTATTTTTTAAAAAGATAATATTATAGTAGAATGCATAGAGACTCTGAGGTCAGACAAATAGAATTCAAATTCAGGCATATACACAGTGTAATCTTGGGCTGGCAAGATGGCTCAGCAGGTAAAGGTACTTGCCATGCAGGTCTGACAATTTGAGTTTGATCCCTGGAACCTAAGAACCACATAAAAGTGAAAAGAGAGAATGGAGCCAATGCCACAAAATCGCCCACTGATCTCCACATTTGTGCTATAGCATGTGTGCTTCACCCACACACGTCAGACACACCAAACACATCATGAAGGCAACACACACAATAATAACAATAATAATAAACAAATTTAAAATAAGCTGTATGATCTTGAGCTCAAAACTATATGTAAGTGACTTCCATATTTCTCATGTAGTTCATGCTGGCCTGGAACTTGCTACGCAGTTAAGGATGACCTTGAACTTATGATTATGCCTCTCAAATGCTGGGATTACAGGTATGCACCACCATGCTCAGCTTAATCCCCTCCCCTTAAAAAACTACAGCAGACTTCTTTGGGTGACAGTATCCCTAATTTATGGTGGGGATGGGATATATTAACTTTCTGAAATCACATAGAATGAATACAAAGGAAATGCGTTCATAGTCCTCACTAAGGAATACACGCCTAGTTAAACATAACTATGTCCTAATTTGAGATCAATCATTTACATAAATAAGATAAAAATCATAATTTAAAAGGTAGTACATTTTGATTTGGATGTTTATGTTGAAGTAACATAGTTCTTCAGTGTTCTACTTTTTGAAAAATTGATATTATTTATTTTGAACACATTTACATTTATATGATTTGCACTTAAAGGTACAAAGGGGCCAGAAAGGACATACCTTCTTATCACACAGTGCCCAGGACCTTGGTCTGTCCCTGGAGGCAACTAATATGAGTTTCTTATGCTACTTTCCAACATAGATCATCAATTTGTTTTCTCCTCCTCCCTTTCTTGAAAACAGAAATCAACACTCTATGTTTTGCTTTTTCCATTTAACAATATATCTTAAAGTTCCTTCCATTCTGAATTTCTATAATTCAACCATGGTCTGCAGTTCATAGGTGGTGGGTAAATTTCAATGAGCATTTATAATTTTGGTAGATATCATCAAGTTGTTCTTTATCGAGGAGTTTATATTTCTTGCATGAATGCATGAGAGTCATTTTCCCACAGATTCATTAACGGATTTCTTGATTAGATTGTTTGGTTTTTGAAAATACGGTAGGTGAGGGCCAGCACAAGGCTCAGTGGATAACAGTACTTGCTAGCAAGCCTGACGATCTGACTTCTATCCCTGGAATCTGTGTGGTGGAAGGAGAGAACTGACTCTGAAAAGATGTCTTCTGACCATGTAAGTGTGCAGCCCCCCCCCCCAAACAAACGTGTTTTTACAGTGATCTGTGAAAGATTTTTCTCAACATAATTAAATTGAATTTATTCCTCTTAAACATTTTCCTTTTTTTAATTTTTTAAGGCAGTGTCATCCTTTGTAGTACAGGCTAGCCTCAAATTCATGATCCTCCTGTCTCAGCCTCTTGAATGCCACCATGCCTAGATGATATACTTATTTTCAGCTTTTCAAATATTTGAGTCCTTTTTGTAAACTGTTTCTTCCTATCTGTGGCCCATTTAAAAATTATACTCTTGAGCCAGGTGTGGTGGCACAGGCTTGTAATCCTAGCACTTAGGAAATTCAGTCAGAAAGATTGTGAGTTTGAGGTAGCTCTGGCTACACAGTGAGACCTCTATTTTAACAACAACAACAACAACCACACACATCGCTCTCTCTCTCTCTCTCCAGTTTTTTCATTAAATCACCCTTATGTCTGATGAACTGAAAATCCTTTCTCTTGGTTTAGAGTTTGCTTTTTTTAAATGCTGTATTAGATTATTTTTGCTATGTAGAATTTAAAAAAATCAATATAATTCAACTTATCAATAAATATCTTTTTTATGATTTCTAAATATTTATATTCCACACGGAATGATCTTCCTTGTTTTAATTTTATTGAAGAATACTTTTTCAATGTTTTCCCTTCGGTTTTATGTTTGTAAATTATGTAGCTTTGGGACCAGAGAGATGATTCAGTGGTTAAAAGTGCATATTGCTCTTGCAGACAATCTGAGGTTGGTTCCCAGCACCCACATCAGGTGGCCCACAGCTGCCTGTCATTCCAGAGCCAGAGGATCTCATACTTCTCTATTCCCTGTCCTCATGTGTACACACCCTTCATATAATTTAAAGCAATAAAAATAAATTTTAAAAAAGGTATGTATCTTCTTGACCATTGTAGGACAAATTCAATATTATTCCCTTAGAGTGACAAGACTTTTATCTTTCTTTTTTCATTGTAGTATCAATGAGAGTTTAAAGCAATAAAACTCAACCTAGCTGTATGAACACGGTCTTCCAACAAAATATAATTAAGCAATTTTAATCAAAATATACCCAAATCTAGCTCCTAGTTCAAATTCCCTTTGAGAAATGTTGACAAGGCCATTTTTGTTCTTCATTATTGTCCTGCAAATAAGTATAATATTATAATAAGTATAAGGCAACTTGGCTAATGGACCCAATCTGAAAGAATCTTACAATCTGTAACACCAGAAATTCACAAGTATAAAAATAAATGTTTTAAAAAATACATACCACATAAGAATATATAAATAAGTAAGAAGTTCCTATTATTTATTTTTTAAAGCATGTATAGTGTAGTATCTTATTTTCAGTTCATTGTGTGTAATTTGTTCATAGAACTTGTTTTTTGAGACAGGGTTTCATGTAGCCCAGACTGGTCTCAAACTCACAGAGACTGATCTTGAACTCCCAGTCCTCCTATCTTTACATCCCAAGTGCTGGGATTACAGGCCTGTACCACCATGCCTAGCAGAAAATATTTAAAGGATGCTTTGTTGTGTGAGCTTGTTTTTATCCTCTGCAAGATATTTGGTTACTCTTGGAGGACTTGAGTGGGAAGTATACAAGTAATAGTAAGAGACAGATTAAAGACTAGTCTCATTCCATTGTGTATCTTTGAGAGAACTAAGAAATGACATCAGTTCTCTCATATTTGAAACCTTTCATTTTCTCTTCCATTTCTTCCTTTCTCTCTAACACTTCATGAAGTATGTTTTGATTTGAGTTGCCCAAAGATAGCAGAAAGAACTTCAGGAGACATATGAAATGGAAGATTTTAGCCCTAGAGACTGACCTATCGAGAAATGAGCAAATCGAATGGGTTTAGTCCTTTCTATGTTAGAAACAACGTATTTTGAATATCACATCCTTGAATGTGTTCTCATGAGGGCTCACATCCTAATTTACAGCGCAAAAGCATTATTTTTGAAGATGCATTTGCTACAAGCAGCCAGCAAGTCCTGTTCCTTTTGTAGACATGTCATCCACTTTGATAGTGCTTAAAATAAAGTACTCAGATAGAAGGTAAGTTGAAACAGACAACCAGCAATATAATACAAAATGTTATGAGTAAAGTGTGTTACTCAGATCCTTCTAAAATACATTTCTCCCTTTATTTTGAAGGCCACCATATAGGCAACTTGGCTAATGGAACCAGTCTTTCCTTTGATCATCAATAGGGTTATCTTTTCGGGAAACTAAGTCCTAGCTCAGATGGCAGTTTTAGCTGAGGCCGACATGAAAGAGAGAGGGACTGTTTAATTATCAGCTCCCTGAAAAGCATGTCTTTTCTCTCTTTAAATTAATGATTTTTCAGCTGAAACTCAAGCAGGAGGGCCATCAAATGTTTTAGATGGGGAGAGGGAAGTGACTCATTTGATCA
Source organism: Eospalax fontanierii (assembly GCA_035773235.1). Taxonomy (NCBI): domain Eukaryota; kingdom Metazoa; phylum Chordata; class Mammalia; order Rodentia; family Spalacidae; genus Eospalax; species Eospalax fontanierii. Next base: position 26,326,651 of record CM069539.1, on the reverse strand, counting down.
TCATCATCATCATCATCATCATCACTCTGGGCAGTATACAGGATCTGGCTTTATGTGTCAACATTACAGATAGCTGCAGTTTGCTGGCCCTAGGTGACAGATGCTTTATCCAAGTGAGAATAAAAATGAAACAAATAAAATGTGAATGCATTTATATAATCCTCTAAGGCTTAGAGAAAGCTTGGGAAGGTATGTGATCAGGAGCCTGTGTATAGTAGATGCTCAATGAATTCGCACAAGAATCAGATATAAGGGTGGGTGAAGAGCAAGCCTTCCATGCATAGGGTCAGTTTCAGAGCTGCTGCCCATTTTTCTTCGGGTCTATCTACATTTGAAAGGACCAGTAGAGAGGATGGCAGGAGATTATATGTGTGCAGTAACACATGTACAGTACTGTATGAGTGCAGAACACTTGAAACATGCATAGAAAACACACACACACACACACACACACACACACACACACACACACACTGAAGATTTCATGTGAAGCCTTGCATGGTGGTGCGCCCTTGTAATGCCAGCACCTGGGATGTGGAGGCAAGAGGATCAAAGTCACCTTTGGATATATATTGAGTTCAAGACCAAGCTAGACCACGTGAGACCCTGCCTGAACAACAAAAAGTTCATGAAAGAATGACGCAAATATTTATATCGATCACATGTGGAGTGCGTATTGGAATGAAATGCAATGCGGTACAAAAATATTGTATTACAAAAATATTTTTCTGTTTTATAATTTGACCAGTGTATTTTAAAATGACTTACGTGGGTCACATTATATTATTGGTTAGCACTGGTTTAGACTTTGGAGAGAAGCCAAGTAATGGTGACACATCTGTTTTTAAAAGGGAAATCGCTTCCCTGCCTACTTCTCCCACTGCTGGTAATCTTTACCCCCTACCTAAAACACAACATTGACTCGGTTACCCAGGCTGCCCTGAGCCTGCGGGAGTGGGGTCAAGAGGTGGAGGGCAATGCTGCAGAACGGGAACTGCCGGCTTGGCAATGCCCGCTCCTCCCACCATAGAATAGACCTGGTTGAAACCCGGATGGGGCTGAGCACCACGGGCCTTTCGCATTCACCCCAGCGTGGCCGCCGGCCTTCAGACCGGAGCTGTTTTTTCGCAGAGTTCTGCTCAAGGAGTCCTGCCAATGGGAAGAAACTTTCCGGCTTTTGCTGCCTCACGTTTTTCCAGGAGGGCTTGGGACACAGTCTGGCCTGGAATGTGAGGTCAGGACCCACTCAAAAATCTTTTGAGGACCAACCATCTGCCCACAGCCTACATCTGTGCAGCACCCCCATTCGTGGCTCAGGCCCCATAGGGTCCCGGGAAAGTGCACAAGTGCAGGTTGTGCTGTTCCTGTTCCTGGGACTTGGAGAGCTCTCTCTCTCTCTCCTCTCTCCTCTCTCATAAAGATGATGTCTGATCCCCTAAAAGCCCTAAAGGGTGGTCTGCTCTGGTACCCACGGCCTCGGGGAGGAACTCTCCTGGCCACCCAGCTCTGTTTGCTAGCACTACTAAACCGAAAGGGAGACAACGCCAGGCGATCTCCAGGTCCTGCCCCTTCTGCCAGGATCTAGTTTCTTCCCTCAGGCGTCCAGGTCCTTGATTCCTAATGCGACCCAAAGAGGCAAGGGCCGAACCGTCCGCCTTTCCAGTCCCTCTCCCTGGGCAGCTCGGCCCTCCGAAAGGCTAGCCCGGGTGCGAACCTCAGCAATCACCCCAGATCCCCATTCCGGGTTTTGAGTCAGGGAACAGCGCCCCAGGAGAGAGCGGTTGGTTTGAGCGGAGAACACAGCTTTGAGACAAGGATGGAGGGGCAATTCACCATTCTCTTTCCCCCTGCAATCCCTTGAGCACTCTGGGAGATGCGTAAGAAGAGTTTGCTGTGTCTGGGCTCAAACACTGGTACCCAATGATGTGTTTACTAACTCCGTTCCCAAAGTGATTCCATACTCACTTTGGTTTCTGTGGTAGAAGTTAGTCCCCACCCGGAATGAAGTGGGAAAAGTGGAAAGCCCCTTCCCCCAGGCTGGGTGCAGACCCGTACACTCGGTGGGGCCTGGGCAAAGGGCTCTAACAGACACCCCACAAAGTCTGGCTGTAGGGCATCCAACCCCCAACAGTCCCTGAGCCTTGTATTTGGAGACAGAATGGCTTGCTGGGTATGGACACCTTACATTCACAAAGGGGGTTGGGATGGGGGGACTTTCATAGTGTGGACTGTCACCTCAGCATCAAAGTCCTATAAAAGATTGGTTGGCCAGGTCTAACGTTAGGTCTAACTTCTGTAAAGTTCATTTTCTCCTTTTGTGTGGCCATCTGCTCACCTATCTTCAGTGCTTACTATTCTAAACTTTAAAACATGCTACCCTTCAGACAAAGACTGACTTCATTTACATGTCTGCTTACCAACCTCTTATTTCCGTGTCTCTCCCACTGGGCTTCCATTTTCCGCTTCCTCCTCTCCTCATCCACTTACTGTTTCCCAGTGTGTCCTTGTGGAAAAGGACTCTTCTACTTCCTGGAGCACTGAAGTTTGGGGGCCTAATTGGTTCTGGTAATTAATTTGTTCTACCTGCTAGATCAGATGGAAATCCTATCGGAGTGCCCAAGGATTAGTACTTGGCTTCCCAATACCCCCTCTAATTATCTAATAGCATGGGTTGTGAGGACTCAGGCTCTATTAAAACACTTTTGCTATTAGCAGTAGTGATTGGAATTGTGATGACGACTAGATTTCAACAAATTAGAGCTTAAAAATGAGGAGATGGAAGAGAAGTGGCTTCTTTTAATTTCCCTGAGTTTAACATCAATAATTAGAGCAATTTTCGGAGATGCGAGCCCAAATTACCCCTGCTGTGTTGTGGATGATCACCTTAATTTTAGCAAATTGACTCCAGGGAAATAAACGTGACAGATTAGAAAAAGACAAACAGGAAAGAAAAAAAAATAGAGGGAAGGGAAGGGAAAGAGGCAGGGGGAGGAACACAGGACACAACCTAGAGCGATTTTGGGGGAAATAGCAAAAATCCTGTCAGTGAAGTGAGGGGCGGCATGCAGGGTGTCAGCAAGGGGTGGCTGTGGACGTCCTTAAAACGACAAGGTCACTGGGCTGATAGGCCTATATAGACCTTGTCCACTCCCTATAACCCCGGTAAAAAAATTTCCATCGTTGTTATTTATACCAATAATGCCGTAATCTCGTCCCTTGATTTAGGCCAACTATAGCAACTCAGTATTATTTCTTTTCACGTCCTTCCTCGTTTCCCTTCAATAACGATTACTGAAACTCTTAAAAAACAAAGCAACAAAGCCTCAAATGTTTGAATAAGGGCTTTATTCCTATCTCTCTTGGGGTTCTTTCCGTGTCTTCTCTCTAAAGAGCAGTTTGTTCGACAACAGTATTTTTTTTTCATTGCTACTCTTTTAAAAAGGCTTGGAACAAAGCAGTTCTTGCAGTGGGGGGACAGAAATTGGGGTCGAGTAGTCTGATAGGAACCAAACCAAGTGGGCTCCTCTCTCCCAGCTTGGCCAGGAGCATTCAGCACCGCGGACAGATCCCGGCCCCGCCCTGAGCCCACCTCACCCTCCCCTCAGCCTCCGCAGCCTCGCCATTGGTTCTCTCCGCTCCCTCTCCAAGCTGCCAATTCTCCTACACACAGACCCAACCTACCCCGGAGCTTGTTTTCTTGCCTCTCCAGCGTCAGGGATAACCCAGGCCAATAGAGCAGCGGAGAGCTCAGCCTGGAAGAGCGGCTGTCGGCTCTCTCTCGACCAGGCCTGCTGCGAGGCTGCTTCCTACACTTGCCCCGACCCTTGTCCTGTGACTGGCGCTCCTCAAGATGAATCTCAACTTCACCTCCCCTCTCCACCCGGCATCTTCTCAGAGGCCCACGTCCTTCTTCATCGAGGACATTCTGCTGCACAAGCCCAAGCCACTGAGGGAGGTGGCCCCTGACCACTTCACCAGCTCTCTGGCCTCTAGGGTGCCTTTGCTAGACTATGGCTACCCCCTCATGCCCACACCTACCCTCCTTGCTCCCCATGCACATCACCCTCTGCATAAGGGGGATCACCACCATCCTTATTTCCTGACCACCTCTGGTAAGTAAGGGGACCTCTAGCAGTGGGAACAGGGAGGGAGTTGGTCTTCTAGACAGATGCCAAGCTTATGACAGGGCCCAAGGGAAGGCCCACTCTGACTGGGCCTGGCTGGGTGGCCTCCTTCCTTCCCTCAGTGCCAGTAGAATGTTGGGGATATGGGTGAGAGCAAGCAGAGTCCCTTGAGGCATACCAACTGGGGTGGACAACTGGTGGTCACTTCATAGTTTTTACAACAGGATTGTGTCTGGCCAAAGAGGTAGCTGAGGGTGTGCGGATGTGGTCATAGTTCTGGTGGACAGTACTCAGTCCTATTCTTGATCATTTGGTCACTTGGCTTCACCTCTCAATGCCAGTTCTTCACCTCTCCCACCTCAGAGGGAGACCCTCAATCATCCTGTCCCAGGGGACCAAATTGAACTTTCCAGCTCAGAAGCTGGAAATGCTCAGCCTGAGCAACTCACTTCTTTCAGGCTCCTGAGACGCACTGGAGGATCCTGCCAAGGGCATAAAGGTGCTGGAAATCCTGGGGATAGTGTGAGGAAGGAAGGTGGAGACTGGCTGGAGTAAGGGCAAGGAGGGCAGGAAACAGAAGAGAGGGGCAGTTCTTGAACAGTCTTCACTTCTAATTTCAGTGTTTAACTCATGGTCAGTCTGCTGGTCTGACTTCCTTTGCTCCAGTTGCTGGAATCGCAGGAACCGGGTGCTAAAGTATTTTGATTTTTTTTTTTTCAGTTTGGCAAGGAGTACGGATTAGTAAAGTAAAGATGGGACAGGGAGAGGCTGGGAAATATCTAGTTTTTCAAAAATCTCTCAGAAAAAGCCATATGTAACACTTTCTTCTCTAGCATTTTCATTCTAGCCAAAGTAGAAAAATTCATTTAATGCAGTTGGTGAGCACAGAGGTAAAACAACCCTGAGCTAGAGCTGGGGAAGACCAGAGGCAGTTTATGAAATACAGGCTGTAAAATCCAGACAAAAAGGTTAAAAGTGTGTTGTGGTAAAACCCAGACTCTCAAGCACTACGTTTGTGAGGGGGTTTGAAGCTTGCCTTGAGGTCAGCATTTTGCCCTGACTGACTCGCCACGGGCTGGGGTTAGACACGTCTCAAGGCCGATGTTGCTCCCATAAAGAAATGGCCAAAATTCGAGGTGCCTAAAGGGTTAGTTTTTCGTTTTTCTTTCCGCGGGGATTGGCAGATGTCGGTTTCTGAGGCAGCCTTCCTCTGCTTGGAGCGTCTCAGACATGGAGTAAAGCAGAAAGGGTCTGGAATTGCAAGACGGGTCTCCTCCATCCCGCCAGCAGAAAGCACTTCACCCCTCTGCTCCGCTGGCTTTGGATGCTGGAGAGGAGAAAGGGACCAGACTGGGGAGCAGGGTCTTCAGGCAGAACCTTCAACCGAAGAGGAAGCGAGCCCAGAAGCTTCTTTCGATGAGCGTGTTATTGTTTTCTTTGGTTGCTGGGAGATGGACATGATCCCTCCGGAGAGGTGCTTTTTAGTGAGTTAAGAAGGCAAAATCATATCTATCCTGTGGCACCAGATTAGCACTGAACGTCAGTACAGGTCTGGGTGGGTGTGAGTGGACAGCTCCCGCATCATTCGACTCTTGCAAGAAAACTTTGCAAGGCGGAAGACTCTCCAGAAAGACACTATTTCTAACCAGCCTCCAGATCTTTCTTCTATTTTTCTTTCCTGTTTTACTTCTGTTTATTATTTGTATTTCTGGGTGGCCTTCCAGAAAAAGATCTCCAAGCGCTATGTTGCGGTACCCTCCCGGCTGTCCTAGGATTCCTGAGGGATGGACTCCAGGAGCTTTGGGGCCAGCAGGGGATGGTGTCATGCAACTCTGGGCACCAGGCTGAAGTGGAGCGGAGGCTGGAGATTGCTCCCTGGCAATTCGTAGTCTGATCACCACGCTGCTCTTGTCTCTATAGGAGTGCCAGTCCCGGCCCTGTTCCCACACCCCCAGCATGCAGAACTGCCCGGGAAGCACTGCCGCCGCCGCAAAGCTCGTACGGTTTTTTCGGATTCGCAGCTCTCGGGTCTGGAGAAGAGGTTCGAAATCCAGCGCTACCTGTCCACGCCAGAGCGGGTGGAGCTGGCCACCGCCCTCAGCCTGTCAGAGACGCAGGTGGGCGAGAGCAGGGGGAGGCCCTGGACTCTGCGTCGCGCTCCTCTCCCACCAACTCTGAGCACTTTCAGACCCAGAGTAAGAATGGTCGTCTCCCCTCGCCTCTAGGCTTTCCCCAAGATCCAAAATGTTCTATACACTAATTTCATGTTAGATTTATCCAGACAAAATTTTCCCCGCGGGCCTCTACTGAGGGAAAACCTCCAGTGATTTTGTTCTCACCTCCGAGTTTAGAACTATTATTTCTACTCCTCGCCCCTCCATCTAAGGGATGCAACCTCGGTCAGAGGTGAAGGAGTTTTTATCCCAGGAGAAGCTTTGTTTTCGTTTTGAGGAGGTTTTGGTCACGTAGCCAAGGCTGACTTGTAACTCCTAATCCTCTAGTCTTGGTGGAGAGTTGTAGGGATTACAGTTTTGCACCTGGAGACGGAACCCTCACACCCGGCACCTCCTCCCTCTCTTCCAACCATTCATTTCAGTCTCTGTCTCTCAAAGCAGTGTTTCATACGCACCACACCCCACTCTCAAGCCTGTAGCTCGATGCTTCCCTCTATTTTCGTCCTGCACCGTGTTCACCTACTCCCACCCAATTCCTTTATTCTCTCTCCTATTCGCAGTCTGGAAATGGAACTTGCTGTGAAATCACTAGCAGGGTTGAGTCTGAGTCTGATTCTCTTTCCAATGAATTCCAATCTCTTCATTCAGTTCTTGACTTCCGGTCAGCGAGTCGGGTGGGAACAGAAAGTTAGATGTCCAATCAGAGGATCGTAAATCGGGTCTCCAGGAGACCCGTCCATAGGTGCTTGCCCTTATTAATTAACTACCATTCATACCATTGATCCCCATCATTATTTTGGAAATCACTCTTGGAAGCTTTAGGTTCTCCCGTCAGTCCGTTAATCTATGAACACTTAGCTAAAGAGTGAAGCAGTCGCAGCTCTAGAATCGAATTCAATTCACTGAATCGAGGTCCATTTTCCTACACTCCACCTGTCACCGAGATCTGAGCTCCACCACCATGTGTCGGAAGAATGACATGATTTTGTGTCTCCCCCAAATCAGGTGAAAACGTGGTTCCAGAACCGGCGGATGAAGCATAAAAAGCAGCTGAGGAAAAGTCAAGACGAACCCAAAGCTGCAGACCGGCCAGAGAGCCCCGAGGGCAGTCCCCGAGGTTCCGAGGCCGCGGCCGCAGAGGCTCGGCTGAGTCTGCCCGCCGGCGCCTTTGTGCTGACCGAGCCCGAGGACGAAGTGGACATCGGGGACGAGGGCGAACTCAGCTCCGGGCCGCACGTGCTCTGAGTCGCAGGGCGGGGAGAGGAGGCGGGAGTTAGGAGGCTGCGGGGCGGGACGCGGTTTCCTCGGGACGAGAAGACTCACGGAGACTGACGGGCCTCCGAGACCTGCTGGCGGAAGACCCACAAAACTCCAGCCGCTGGAGACGGGTCTCCACGCACCCTTCCTGTCCTTGCTGTGGTTGCGGGGATGCTCGCGGCTGTGGCCGCTGTGAACGCTAGTCCCGCTTCCTGCGTCTTCAGCGCCGGGGACCCGCAGAGTGTTTCCGCCCAAACTGGCACTGGGTTCGCGACTCTCTAATTCGGCGGAGTTTTTCCTCCGCTGCTAACGCAGAACCCCTCCATCCTTCTTTCTCGGCCATCTCCCCCCTCCCCCCCAACAAAGTGCCATCCCGGACCCACTGCCTCTCCACCCCGACGATTGCTTTCCCCTAAGCAGTTCCGTTGGCCGCAGGTGAAGAGGTCTGGAGCCTTCTGCGATGCTGGGATCCAGGCAGACTCACAGCTGGATCCTCTTAACATCCTGTTTCTGGATGATCTCGCCCGCGGCTGGTCACTACCCTCCCGCCCACACTGGACCCCCACCCCACGTCTCTAACTGAAATCCCCAGGCAACCCCCTTCTTCTGCGGACTGCGCTTCCATTCTCTGGGGTCCCAGTTCTCATTCGAGCTCCAGATCCGCGTCCCAGGGCACTTGTCGCGCGGGTGGTCGGGGACTCCCCCCATCCCTTTCCTCACACGGTCGCACTCGCCTGCGCCTGGCCACGGGGCCAGGGAAGATCCGCAGCGCAATTTCTGTTTTCTGAACTTGTTGCTCCGCGTCCTGCAACTCTTCCAGCTCTCACGGGCTACTGATATTTTAAAGAATGATAGTTCTAGGGTTGTTTGTGGAAAGGCTCATCCCGCGGATTTTAGGAAAGGCGGTGTTTTCGCAAGATTAAGACCCGTGGAGTACACTAACAGCCTTCCAAATTAAGGCAGAGGGGCTGGAGGGCGTGCGCCTGTTGGGGACCTTTGAAGAGACTGCCCGCCCCGCTTCCCCTTTCTCTTCCCCTGGGAGGTCTTCTATTCTCTTTCTAGGTTTGCCGTCTCATTAGCTAATAAAGGGCTTGCGGGGCAAAACTGGGACCTTGCACGCGTTTCCGGAATCTTTTGTGGTCGAGTCCTCTATGCGCACCTCCCCTCCTCTCTGGGCTAGGCAGCTTCCCATTCCCAGTAGAAATGAACTTGGCTAATGACCTTTACTTAATAGATTCCATCTGCCCACCCCGATTTTTGTTTTCAGTCATTTCATGACTGAAAATTAATGAATCTCATTCTTGTGGAAAAGGTCATTGGAGATGGTCTCTTGTCACTTCGAAAGTTGAATGGTCCTGGGCCTGTTGTTATTTGGAATGTGAACTTAACGCTAAAGAACTGTGTGAGGGCAGCCCGTGCACTTCTCAGAGAAAGCTACCGAAGGAGGCGACACCGCCCTCGGATATTCTGAGCCTTCTAATTGTCTTTAGGTAAGCGAGCGAGGAAGGCTGGACAAGAGTCAAGTTCCTGGGTGGATCCTCGCCCCCATCGGGGCAGTGATAAATAATTACAGTGACTTCATCCGACTGAGTTTGGGTTCCATTTAATCTTCTTGTTTTCTTATTTCCCCAAAGAGCGGGTGGATTCTAAAGCGTCTTTTAGATCAAAGTTCTATGACCCTATGAATGTATAGCACTGCTTAAAAATAAAAACCAGCTTGTCAGGAAATCATTACCTAAGGTAAAGACGAGCTGTAGAATCAGTTAACCCCATCGCATCCTTTAGCGGCAAAACCACCACTTTTTAAAACATAAGCACTGTGCAGCCTTTTGGATTTTCCAAAGTATCAGCTCTGTAATCAGTCAATCAAGGAGGTTGTGAGTGACAGAGGGCACCGATTATTTTTTCCCATTCGCAGTTCAGGAAACTGGGACTTGACAAAAATCTGGACTGAGATGGTAGATAGAGAAAGATGTCTTCTGAATCCTTGTTCACTTGTTTTCTATGCATTTTCCTTCTATTTATTTATTTTCTGGTAACAATGCCTTGGTTGGCAATTTGCTCCTATCACTTTTATAAGAACATTTCCTCATTTCTTTAGATTGTGTAGTTGTGGCTAATAAAAGCAAATGCAGGCTAAGATTCCTCCTCTGTTCAGATGATGGCAGTGTCTTTTCTTCGGTGCTGGGGATCAAACCCAGGGACCCTTCAGGCAAGCTCTCTGACACTGAGCACAGCCTCAGACTCCCAGGACCATTCAAAGGCAGTAGATTACAGAAAGTGCTTTACAATAAATAAATAAATAAAACTTGGTTAGAGAGAAGAGTGTGATTTGGTCAAGAAAGAGGAAGACTATTAGACAAGAAAAAAAGAGTGTGGGGGCGGGAGGAGGAGGAAGTAACTGCTAATAGCTTTGGAAAGACTCGTTCAAGTGAATAGAAATACTGTGTGTATTTAAACTAGATGGTGAACACAAACTCAAAACTACTGGTTGTTTATCTCATCCTTCTGCCTTCATAAGATGCCAGGGCTTAATCTATGAGCGGCAGAGTGAGGGCATTTCCTGAGCTTTTGTCTCAGAGCAGGTAAGCAGGGAAGCTGTCAGCGCAAGCACAGCTGTTCTTGACTGAGGGAGCAGTGAGTGTGGAGCCCCAGGAGCTGGGGTCTGATTCCTTCTGCATGAGAAGATGCTCCTTCCTGATCACCCAGGTCTCTACTGGAGTGGCTGGGAGGGACAATATCTGGACGACACCACCAAACATCCCCAAGCATAGTGTTCTCACCAACCCCACCCCTAGCCCTGGAACTGGAGACAAACAGAGCAACAGCAAAGTTCTCCTCCCCCCCCCCCCGCCGCCCTCCTCCTCCTCCTCCTCCTCCTCCTCCTCCTCCTCTTCCTCCTCTTCCTCTTCCTCCTCCTTTTTCTCTTCCTCTCTTTCTCTTCCCTCCCCTCTCCTCCCATCTTTTTTCTTTTTTTCTTTCTTTTGGATTAGTGATGGGCGTTAAAAAATAGACACAATATAGTCTCAAGTGAATGTAACGTGACAGCAATTTTTGCTTTTGACCTAATATACAGATCAAAGCCTCAGAAAGCCAAAAAAGTATTTTGTCTGAACAATCCAGCTTTCACCTCAACTCAGTTCCACTTGGTAGTGAAGAACCTATAAAACTATGTTCATTATGACACGTTATAGAAAGATACACAAATCTAATCTTTAACAGATAAACACATTTTTGAGTAACCAAGGAAGGCGAATCACTTTTCATCTAACCCCAGATGGGATATCTGCACCCCCATTTGTCTCTAAAGCTCTGTTTCTGATGGGCTTGATTTCATAGATTCTTAAAGGGACCTTTGGTAATATTTCTGAATACATGACAAAAAACATGAGAAATAGACAATATGCCATTCAGCCCAGTATTAGCTGACTGTCACACTTAACTAGAATTTACCACACTACTTCAAGAGGTCGAGAGCTGGCTCTTTGAGAGGTAGAGGTATGGAGAGGCACAGCAAACAGTACTTTCTGGCACTAAAAGAATTGTACAGTGGATATATTTCATTGAAGCGGTGACTCTAGCTTTCCTGATTTGGCTCCATATACAAAATGATGGATGAACTGAAATATTTCTATGTTGTAGTTATTTCCCTTTTCTTCCCCCATCAACCTCACAAAAGGATATTGACAAGCTAAAATTTATGGAGCAGGTAAGCGCCCAGGTAGTTATGGGTGTGCAAACAGCAAGTAAAGGACCTCTAGTCTTTTAGTTTGGCAGGAGAAAGCTTTGTGGAAGAGTGGGGGAGGAGGTTAACTGTGGTAGTTACAACTGGATAGTTATAGGGGTATTGACTCTCAAGGGATCTAACTATTCTACCATGGTATAGATGCCAGGCTATTTCCAGGAAAGCACATTTTGAAACAACAGAAGTCCACAAAACAGTAAGTACCTTTTCCATAGAAAGATTTAGGCAGAGGCTACAAGGCAAATTAGGGAATTCTCTAGTATGGGCTTCTCTATCCCTGGGAAGTTGGGATAAATATCTCCTCCATCTCCATCTCCATCTCCATCTCCATCTCCATCTCCATCTCCATCTCCATCTCCATCTCCTCCTCCTCCTCCTCCTTCACCTCCTCCTTTTCTTCTTCCTCCTCTTCGTCCTCCCCACTCCTGTTCAAAATGGAACCCAGAGCCTTTAAGCATTATAGGCAGTGTAATACACGTGACTGAATTACATTCCCAGCCCTCATGTGGGTCTTAATTATTAAGACTGTAGCATTCCTAATAAATAAAATATTTTTAAAGGGGGCTGGAGAGATGGCTCAGTGGTTAAGAGCAGTGGATGCTTTTGTAGATGACCTGAGTTTGATGCCCAGCACCAATATGGTAGCTAACAATCATCCATATCTCCAGTTCCAGGGGATCCCACACCCTTTTCTGATCTCTGTGGGCATGCATGACATGGGTATACTTACATACATGCAGGTGATATACTCATACACATAAAATAAAACAAAAATAGTAAATAAAATATTTTTAAGGTTGCAGCATTCTACCTTCTTTTTGTAGGAAAGGAAAGTGCAGAATTTAAGTTCTTAAAATTATCTGTCATGTCATTAAGACTTCAGCTCATGTACTCTAATTGAAATAAATAGGCCCATAGCAATTAAAGATTTAAGAGAAACAAGAAAAAAGAGGACAATATATTTTTTAATTTTTAAAAGAAATTCTAACATTTCATTCTAGAAAGCAAGTGAAAACAGGGTGTCCTGTTAAGGATCAAGCTTCTGTCAGGAAGAAGTTGTCAATGTGAGAAGAGACATTAAAAAAAACATTTTGTTTATTATCACCTTTTATTTTATGTGTATGAGTGTATTGCCTATATGTATGTAAGTGCACCCGTGTTGTGCAATGCCCAAGGAGACTGGAAGAGGGCGTCAAATTCCCCTGGAACTGGAGTTATGGACAGTTGTAAGTCACCAGGTGGGAGCTGGGAATCCAATTCAGGTCTCCTGCAAGAGCAGCCAGTACTCTTAACTGCTGAGCCATCTCTCCAGCCTTAGAGAAGAGACATTTAATAAAATCTAAGCTCTTTATTTTGTGCATTGAAGAAATCAAGACTCATAAAATGATGGCCTTGCCAATGTCACATAGACAGTGGCAGGATTAAGACTAGAAGTCAGTTTTAATGAACACACCTGACAGATAACTCAGGTTAGGATAAACAGCAGTAGGTATTGTAGCACGTTGGGAGGAGAATTTTTATAGCAATTTTGAATGCAAAATTTAAAAGGTGAAAATTTTTTGTTTCTCAAAAGACGGGCTCTTTCTTGAAGCCCCAGCTAGCCTGCAACACACTATGTAGAGATCCACCTGCCTCTCTGGGGACTAAAGGCATGCGCCACCACACTCACTCTCCCAAGTACTGGATTACAGTCTTGTGCCACCTTGCCAAGATCCATAGTATGTTTTGGTTGTTATTTTCCCTCCCCTCCTCCTTATTTACTCATTCTCTCTTACCCCAGGTAAACGTGCCTTCATGATTTCAGTTGTAATAATTCTACAAACTTTCTCTTGTATTCTGTAGCATTGGAGAGCCATGATAGGGTTTGGTGTCCTAATCACTACCTTTGGCTTAGAAGTTTACAGTCTAACTTTGAGTTTTGCCTGTGATAATATTAGTTCTCTTACCTGTTATCTGATAAATCAATGATATGCCTGATAAATCAATTAAGAATGCTGAGTGAGGGGCTGGAGAGATGGCTTGGCGCTTAAGAACACTGGCTGTTCCTGCGGAAGACCTCTGTTTGGTTCCCAACCCTCACATGGCTCCTAACAACTGTCTGTAACTCCAGTTCCAGGGAATCTGATGCCCTCTTCTGTCCTCCTCAGGCACTACATGACATGGGTATACTTATGTATATGCAGGCATAACACTCATACACATGAAATAATAAAAAGAATGCTGAGTGAAGTGAGATGAGGAAGGAAGATACTGTGGGGTCTCACAGTCAGAGGATCGGTGTGGGTCAGCACATATCAGTGATAAAGTCTCTGATGTCAGACTTCGTAGGATTATAACTGTTCACATGGTTAACTTGGTTAAGGCAATGCCTGTGCTTCTTTGTCTCATTACAAAGGGGTTAGAGTATCTCAAAAGAGCTTTTGAGTGACTGTGGCTGTATCTTATTTGTCTTCGCTGTCATCCTCCTAGGGATCCATCCATCCATCCCTAAGCAAGACTTGTAATTCCTCAATGAAGTATGATATATAAAGCTCGGTTGAGAATGTTTTGTTATATCATGCCTTTCCCCCTTTACCTGTCCCTGCCTCATTCTGCCCTAGGGTTTCTGTCATCTGGTTTGGTGACAGATAGGGTATATAGGCAGAGAAATTAAATTTCAAATTTGTAGGGTCCTTCTTAAATGACCCTTAAGTGACCCCAAGGAATTGCCTATGGTACCAGTCTTCAGTCTACCAAGGAACGCCAGAATTTAGGTTCCAACTGAAGTCTTAAAGATATTATTTAGATTAAAAGACAAAACAGAGACCTAGATCTGTAATCACAGCAGGTGGAAGGTGGAGGCAGGAGGATCAGAAGTTCAAGGTCATCTTTGTTTACAGAGTGAGCATGAAGTCAGGCTGGAATGCATGAAATACCTAGTCTTAAAAAAATATGGATAGAGAGAATGACAAGACCAATATGTTGGGGCCAAGGAGATGGCTCTGTAGGTAAGCTGTTTGCTATGCAATCCTGATGACTTGAGTTTGATCCCTAGAACCCATGCAAGGGTAGGATGTGAGAATACAGTTGTCCTCCGAACTCCACATATGCAGCATGATGTGTGGTGCCCCACTCTTGTGCACACACACACACACACGCATTTTAAAATAAAACCCCCACAAACCTTGTGACTATACGTTTTACAAAAATAAGTAAAATAATGTCTTTAAAAATATTGAGGAATATAATCCTGGGGACTAGCCCAACATTTCCAGTATTGGTTTCATTCCAGTTTCTACGTTACAGTTAATGGGAGAAGGGAGTCCTTTTGCCAAATTTTACTTCAGCACAAGTTAAAGAATGACCAGCTAGTATTTTCTCTTTAAAATTATTTATTTGTGTGTGAATGTGTGTTCATGTGTGTGCATGTGTGTATGTGTGTGTGTATATATATCTATATATCTATATATAGATATATAGATATATATACACACTTGTAGGTCTATACATATGTGAGTGCAGGTGTCTTTGGAATCCAGAATAAAGTGTCAGCATTCCTGGAACTGGAATTGAAGGTGGTTATAAGCTACCCAAAATGGTGCTGGGACCCAAACTCAGGTCCTCTGTAAGAGTGGTATGCCCTTTTAACCACTGAGACATCTCTGCAGCCCTATTGTTGTTTTGTTGTTGTCTAGAGACAGAGTTTTATGTAGCTCAGGCTGATCTTGACCTTGCTATGCAGTTGAGGATGATCTCCTGAGTGCTGGCATTGCAGGCATGTGCCACCACCCCTAGTTTATACAGTGCTGGGGATTGAACCCAAGGCTTCACATTTGGTAGTAAGTCTCTACCTACTGAGCTATATTCCTAGCTGCTAGCTAGTCTTTTCTTTGTGTTACCTCACTACCTGACTTGGGACTTCAAATAGGAATCATTCAGAAGAGCAAAAATAAGTGAACAAAAACCTAATACGTTAAAAAAAAAAGGGGGAATTTCTTTATTTTTATGTGTATGAGTGCTTTGCCTGCACATAGTATGCAAGGGCACCAGTGTTGTCAGAAGAGAGTGTTGGATCCCCTGGAACTGGCGTTATGGACAGTTGTGAGCTGCCATGTGGGTGCTGGCAACTGAACCTGGCTCCTCTGCAAGAGTAACAAGTGCTCTTAACTGTTGAGCCATCTCTCCAGCTCCCTTTATGTCTGTTCTGTTCTTCTGCCCATTTTTGCTTTTATTTCCAATTTCTAAGTACTATATTTTAGAAAAAAAAAACTGATTTGTATTGTTTACACACATACATTGTTTAAAGAACCAAAGAGTTCTACTGACTTTTTAAAAAGAGCAGTCCTTTTTTCTATTTTTAAAGAAAGATGTATTTTTAAATTTATTTTATTTTTTAATATTTTATTTATCCTTTTTATTTTGTGTGTATGAGGGTATTACCTGCATGTATGTAAGTGTACCTATGTCTTGCAATGCCTGTGGAGGTCAGGAGAGGTTGTCAGAGCCCCTAAAACTGGAGTTATGCGTGGTTGTTAGCCACCATGAACCGAAACAGAGTCCTCTGCAAGAGCAGCCAGTGCTCTTAACCACTGAGCCTCTGTCCAGCCCCAAGAGATATTTTTTTTCAAAAATTGTGTGTATGTGTGTGAGTGTGCATATGAGTGCAGGTGCCCATGGAGATCAGAGTGGTAATCCCCTAGATTTGAAGTTCCAGGCAGTTGTGAGCCATATGATGTTGGTGCTTGGAAATGAATTTAGGGCCTCTGCAAGAGCAATCAGTTCTGGTTCTTAACTGCTATCTCTCCAATCCTTCCTTTCGTTTTACATTAAAAAAATTATTTTATGTATTATGTGCATGTGTGTATGTGTATGCACGTGTGCATGCATACATAGTGCACGTGTGCCACGGCACGTGTGTGGAGGCCAGTTTGTGGAAGTCGGTTCTCTGAGTCTACCTTGCGGGTTCCAGGTGGAACTCAGGTCACCAGGCTTGGCCACAAGTGCCTTTGTCCCTGTGTTGTCCTCGCCTGACCCCATTTTCTGTCTACAGAAACACCGAACCATCTTGGTTCTTGGACTGATCATTTTGGTGTGTGCCTCCATATTTCTAAGTGATTTCACCGAATTGCTGCTTTTTAGCATTAATTTTGGGAATTACTTAGAACTTCAGACTGGGGAAAAAAATGCCCTTGTCTTTCGTCCTGGCTTCTGCGCATGTGCACTGTCCCCATTTGTCTTCTCTATCCTGCGGTTTCAGCCGCGTCATTAGGGTGGTAAGCACACAACTTCCAGCTAAGTCAGCTAGCCCACTTTTCTATCACTATTTTCCTATCACCGAATTATCCCATTGGTTTTCACTGTTAATGCACTTGTGACTCATTTAAGCTTCAGCTCGCTGTTGTCTGTCTCCCACTCATGGTACTAACATTTTCCTAACTCATTTCCCTGAAAAACGTCTCTCGTCTCTCGCAGACCCTGTCGACTCTGCTCCATTGTCACCTCATCTCCCTTCCTTGTCTCCCTGGGGGGCCTTTCATTTCGTTTTATTCTTTCTCCTGTCACCTATTTCCTTGATTTGGTTCCTGGGCCTGAGGATCAGGCCAGAGCTCTACCCTCTACCGCGCAGTCACATCCCTTTTCCGGTGGGGTGGGGGTTGGGGTGGGGGTGAGGGAGGGAATGTGTTGTGTTTCTTGAGACCGGGTGCCGGTGGGTAAATATTTGAGATCATCCTTGTCTAAACAGGTTTTTATTCTGATCTCACGGTCTCCTAGTGCTCCAAGGTGGATGTCATCAGAGAGTACTTGCCATCCGGACTTCGTTCTTGACTGTGGGTATGCTGCTTGTTGACTTTTCAGCCTTTCTGGAAGCCAGTGGGCTACCGGCTCCGTGGCCAGTGTACTGAGACCCAACTCCATGTCTCGCTTTGACACTGTTTCCACACATTTTTATGCGTGCTCAGCATTTTTTCTCCCCAGTCATAGGCAATTTTCTTGAATTATATTTTTGATGATGCCCCTTTTCCCTGCTTGTTCTTGATGGAACTTCTGTGCTTTGGATTTTTACTTACTAGATTTATCCTTTCTATTGCCTGTCCTCTTTAATCCTATTTTCTATATCTCTTTGAATCTTTGCTCCAATTTTTGGGAAAATTCTGTTATTTTCTAATCTTGCATTTGAGTTTATACTCTTTCTTTTTATTTTGTGTGAGTGTATTGCCTCCACGTGTGTGCACCTGTGTCCTGCAAAGCCCACAGAGATCAGAAGAGAGTTTTGGATTCCCCTGGAACTGGAGTTTCAGATGGTAGCTAGCCACCATGTGGGTGCTGGGAATCCGACCCAATTCTTTTGCCAGAGCAGCCAATGCTCTTAACCGCTGAGCCAGCTCTCCAGACCTAAGTTTTAAATTTTCTATCGTATTTCTAATTTCCAAAGTCTCTTTCAGTCCTCTCGTTCTCTTCCTCCTTTTTAAGGGTGTCCTGTGTAATATGCTCAGATGTTTGGAGATTCCCATCTTCTCATATTTGAGTGAAAAATGAGTAGGCTGATGGGAAGGTACAAGGGCAGGGCTGGGATGTTCTGACAGGACTTGCATAACCTCCAAGGCCAAATTTTTAGGTCTTTTTATCATTAAGTCTTAATCAAAAAAATTTGGGGGGGGGATGGAGGTTAGCCGAGTCTGTGTTGCCTAAGATGGTCTTGAACTCAATATGCACCTGAGGGTCACTCTGAAGTACATATAGTTTGTGGTGCTGAGGATGGGATTCAGGCTTTTGTGCATATTAGGCAAGCACTCTACCAACTAAGTAAGCTACAGCCTTGTCCCCTATTGTCAAGGCAACTTCAGGTCAATGGTTTCCTTCCCTCCCTCCAACCCCCTTAGTACTGGAGATTGAACCTAGGGCCTCATGTATGCTAGGCAGAAATTCTTCTGCAGAGCTACAGCCCCAGGACTCTTCCTATCAGCTAGTCGGATTCCCTAGGGGGGGAAATCGAAGTTCTTACTTATGAGATGAAGGCTCAACTTCCTGTGAGCCAAGTGGAAGAGGCCCAAAGGCCTCTGCATAGTGCACAGTGATCCCTATTGATCCAATATGTGCCACCTCACCAGAGCCCGGTGTCCCTTACTCCACAGACCCTGTTCTGACCTGAGCAGAAGATGGCACCATCTATTACTGGGCAATGAGACGGCACAGTTTGTCTGCTTGGAGAGTGGGCCACGGACAACAGGTCTACCTGCTTTTGAACACATTTTTGTCCAGTCCCCATTTAGCACCTCATCTCCATTCAGTTCTTTTTCTTTTTTAAAAAATATTGTATTTGGGCCCAGAGAGATGATTCAGCAGTTAAGAACACTGGTTGCTCTTGTAGAGGACTGGCTTTGGTTTCCAGCAGCCACAAGGCAACTAACACAGCTACACTCAGACACGTAAAATAAAAATGGAAAGATATATATATTTAATACTTTATTATTTTTATGTGTATGAGTGCATTGCCTGCGTGTATGTAAGTGCACCCATGTTGTGCAATGTCTGCCGAGATCAGAAGAGGGTGTTGGATCTTCTGGAACTGGAGTTATGGATGGTTGTTAGCTGCCATGTGGGTGCTGGGAACCAAACTCGGGTCCTCTGCAAGAGCAGCAGTGTTGCTAACCAATGAGCCACCACTCAAGCTCCTCAGCCCTCCTTCTAGAGGTGATTGACACCATCAGTTCCAGAGCACTCTCACAGTTCTCTGAGGTAAGGCAGACAGAGCCCCGGATTTTCCCTTTGCTAGCTTAATATTTTGGAGTTTGTCAGTTTTTCCGAAGCAGTCCACTCATGTTTCCAGCATTCAAAATTTCATTACTACTGCCCCTCCTGTTTCCCTGTTCTTAAATGCTTGTGCTTTCTTAGAACTCTTTCCCGTGATTTTAGTCTTGAAAAGGAAGTGAAATGTGTATTCATGTTCAGTCTATCATATTTACCTAAAGTCTCACCATTTGAATTTGATGCTATTTTATTTTGGTTTTTGTTTAGCTTGATGGAAGACTTGACATTTTATCTTTATTTTATTGAAAAAATGAAAATGAATTTGTTGAGATATGGGAGAACCATTTTATCACTAGAATTAAAAGCTGGGAATGTGGGGAAGACCTCACAGCTTGGTAACAGAATGTGACAGTCGAGCAAGGCTCATAACGGTGATTTTGAGTCATCAGGATGGCAAAGATAAAGTTCAGGATTAAGTTGGAGGAAAATTTGTCACTCAGAAAAACATTGGGGGTCCAAAGTATCTAGTATAGAGCTCTCCACTGGTTTTATTCAGTGTGTTCCCTCTTCAGGGAGGAGGAAGGAAGCAGAAAAACTATTCTGCATACCCATGGCTTGAGAGTTACGGGGTTTGGGAGCTACTGGGAGTCAAGAGTTTATACTATAGACACGTTGACTATGGAAGGCTCTGAATAGCTCCAGATGCTCTTAGAAATGTCAAGGGAGAGGACCAGTGAGATGGCTCAGTGGGTAAAGGCACTTGCTACCAAGCCTGACTAAGTGAGTTCCAAACCTGGGACCCACAGGGTAAAAGGAGAGAACAGACTCCCAGAAGTTGTCCTCTGACCTCAACATGTGTGCCATGCCATGTGCAGACTCCCTCCCCAAGAAATAAATAAATGCAATAAAAATGTTTTTAAGGGGAGAAATTTTATGTTATAGTTGGTTCTCCGTATTCTCGGGGTGTAGTCTGGATCTATGGCTCTAACCATCCATCAAAAAATATTTGGAAAAAGTTATGTTTCTGTATTATCATGCACAGTCTTTATTTTCTTTGTCATCATTCCCTGAACAATAGAGTGTAACAACTATTTACATAGCATTTGCATTTTAAAGTAAGGCATCATAAATAATCTAGAGCTGATTTAAAGTGCATTGGAGAATACGCATCAGTTACATGCAAATACCATGACATTTTATATAAGGTACTTGAAAGTTTCAGTGTCAATGGTGAGTCCTGGAATTGACTCCACTTGGATTCTGAGATTTCATTTTTCTTCAATTAAGATGAATTTAAAATCTAGGTATGCTGCATGTGAGGGAGGAGATCAACAAGATAAACAGAGAAGGCAGAACAGAGAGACAGACAGACAACTGCACATGCAGACTCTGAAGAGATGTGGTAAACAGGACAGGCAGAGTTGGAAGGTGATCAATTAAGACATTAAGTGTTTTGTGACACATGGACGCGTCTGTATTTTGCCCTGATAACAAGACCATCAGCTCATTTTCAGGGGGCTGCTGCCTTCTTCAGCTCAATCCCTAGATCAAAGCAAAACTGTCTGCCTGTATTTTCCAGTCAGAATGGGGATGCTAATTTATACTCCTTAATGTGTGATGGTGAGAGACCCCTTCAATTAACTGAATTCTATAGCCAGCAAAATAAAAGGTATACAAAAAGAGGTGCAGGCTGGAAGAGCCGAAATTCTCATTAAATCAAAAGGTCCAGTATTCATTACCTCGTGCATCTGAGGCTAAACACTAAATATGGGGATCATCAAAGGAGATTTAATGGGTTAAATTGAGACTATAATCTAATTAAAATATTAGACATGGCTAAATAGTTCTTTGATATTCATCTAAAGCTTTCATTAAAAATAGGTGCTTGAGGTTTGTAACACAGGAGATTATCAATTTTAAGTAGAGACAACAAATTTAGGGACCTCATCTGTACTACTTCAAAGTGCCACCATTGTGTGGATGCAGGGAAACGGAAAAGGACCTCATTGCCAGGTGACAGGATGGGGACAGGATGCAGGCATGGTGGAGACTGCCTGGGTGCCAAAGAATACACTGAAATCTGTGAACTAGGGGGACGAACTTGCCATGAAGGGAAGAGCACATCTGGGCCCACACTGCTCAGTGTAAGCTCTCCATTGGATTTATTCAGCGCAGTCTCTACTTTTCTCTGGGTACACAAAAGACTGACTCTACTTTTTGAGTTTTACATTTGATTTGTTTGTTTGAAGACAGGGTCCCAACTGGCCTGGAATTCACTATGTGGACCAAGCTGACCTTGATCTCACAGAGAGCTGCCTGCCCCTGCCTCTCAAATGCTGGGATTAAAGGCGTGCTGGGTTCTAAATTTTTGAGAGTTATTTCTCATACTGTCGAATTTTCAGTATAGGTACACTTATTGTTGAAATATTTATTGCAAAAGCTTGGGACCAGGGTCTGGGGAGATGGTTCAGTGGGTAAGAGCACTTACTCTAATATGAGTTCAAATCACCCACATCAAAAGCAGTGTCCCTGTAACCCCAGCATTGAGGGGTGGGAATGTGGTGGAGGCAGGTGGATTCTGAGAGCTCGCTGGCCAGGCAGCTTAGGTGAAACAGTGAACTTCAGGTTCAATGAGAAAGCCTGTCTCAAGGCAAGAAGGTGGAGCGCAATAGACACCCAACATCCTGTTCTGGCTTCTGCATCTGTTCTTGTGGAACACACACACACACACACACACACACACACACACACACACACACACACAAGCTTGAGACCAAACAGAGGAGCCCCTAAAAAAAATCCCTAAACCAGGTTAGCAGTCCTGATATTTGGGCTCATCCCTATGAGTTAACAATTCAGTAGGAGCATATGTATGAAATCTTACAAGAAATTTCAAGGCCTCATTAAATACATTTGCCTAGAATGCTCACATTCCTGTCAACCTCTCAACCTGTTGGAGCGATTTAATAGCAGAAGACCATTTATTCGGCTTATTGAAAATTAATTACTCATATGACCCAGGTTTGCAAGGGGGAAATGACTAAGAAATGGAGAGGCAGAGATAGAATCTGTCCACCAAATTCTTTTTACCTCTCTTCATATTTTCTAAGGAGCCTTGTACTGCTGGAGAGAGAGTGCTGAGGGGAAAAAACAATAAGACAACCATTCATTTTGCATCTTATAGTGTTTTGCAATGTATTGTTTTCATAACAGTTTGAGAAGGCCCCAACTTTTCAGTTATATGATTGAATAAAATTAAGCCATCAAATGCAAAATATGGGAATGGAATTAGGGAGAAGAATGAATGCAAAGTCAGCCATTAAAAGCCTTCCCATTTCCATTGGCCAGATGTTTACTTACGAGACTGGAGCCGTTTATGCTTTCTCAGTCTCTTTATGAGAAAGATGTGTGATTTTGCTTAATGAAGCCACAGGGAGAGACTAGGAATGAACACTGTGTTTAGCGTGGCAATAGAGGGTTGAAGGGCAAACCTGAAAACTGCCACTTTTCAGCTACTCTGAGAGCCTTCTCAGTACATTTTCAACAGTGGAACAAATCTATAAACATGATCTGTGTGAGTGTGTTTGTGTACACACATGGAGGTCAGAGGTTGATGTTGGGTCATTTTCTTCATTTTCTCTTCACTTTACTTTTGGAGACAGAGTCTCTCAACAAATCTGGAGCTCACCAGTTCAGGTGGACAGGTTGTCCAGTGAGCTCCAGGGATCGTCTGCATCTACTCCTATTCCAGATACATGGGTGCTGGGAGCCAAACTCAGGTCCTCACTTTATTGACTGAACCATCTCCCCAGACCCTAAATATAACTTGTCCTACAATGTGTATTTCACCTTAATTCGCCTTTGGAGTACAGAAATCATATCTCTTTGTCTGGCAATATCCACAACCTCCTGTAACCACTGATTTAGAGAGTGTATACCATGGACCAAAAAAAGCTGCAATAATTCAGAAAATTAACTTTGTTCATTCATTTCTCAATCCTTTTCTTCCTGGGAAAATGACTACAGAATTAGATGGAGCATTTGTGCTTCTTTCTATCTCCATTTTTTACTCACTGGGAACAGAAATGACGGAAATACAGTGAATACTAGGGAGGAGATGCCCTAGGCCTATGAATACTCAATTGGCAGACAGACATATTAAAGCTCACGTTAGCTAAAAGTATATTTTTAAAAAAGGTATACTGGGGAGAACAACATCAATTTTTCCTTAAGAACATTCCATTTTCAAATGCTACTTCTACTGTCCATGATAATAAATATAATGGTTATAGATATGCTATATAATACATATATAATATACATGTCAGTCATATCTTGGGGGACTTAACTAAACTTGTCCTGATATCTGCAGATCATCACCCAAGTTCAATTTCCTTTTCTGCTTTTTTTCAATAAGCAATTAGAAAAGAATCCCCCCCCCCAGTTGACCAAGTCTGCTATTGTAGGCTGTTTGCTGTCAGCTCAAAGTTCTCAATTAGCTCCAGTGTTGTTATAATTACTAGACGTGTTTTCAAACAACTCCCAGTTAATAACTGTTGGGATGGAGAGTCGTTTTCTCACTATAGACTAGACTGTGCACGCTCCTGCTTGCTGTGATGTTTTGACAATGATTCATTAACCAATAATAAGCCCCAATTGGAACCATTAGGCATAGTTGCCTTTGCTAGGCTTACCTTTTATTTTGTTCTTCAATATTGTCTTTTCTTGACTTGGTTTCTGGATAACTCCCAAGAGACTCCTTACTATACAAAACAATATCAAGAAGACAGCTGTCATTAAATTCAGCTACTTGTAAAAAAAGCTCCCTGTAAGAGGATGCTCTTGTTGAAAACTCAAGATGGAAAAGCACTGTAAAAAGGAGGCAGTAATAAGAGAGACTACATAGCTTAAAGGGCCTTTATCTGTACCAGCTCACAGAGACCAGGCACAATTACCCTGCGCTTTTCAGTGGCTCATATGACATCTGGTCAAATGCAAGCCCTCTTTCCTCATAATGTGACCCACGTTTGAAGTTTCTTGTTTTCTTTCTTTCCTTCCTTACTTGATCCCTTCTTTCCTTCCGTCCTTCCTTTCTCTTTCTATCATTCTATTTTCCTTGTAATCAACAATCAAACGCTTGTCAAAAACTTAAGCATTTCCTGGATTCTGTTATTTTCAGTTTATTATTATTTATGTCTGTGCATTTGTCTTCAGGTGTGCACATGCCACAGGGTGCATGTTGTCAGAGGACAACACATAGGAGTCAGTTATCCCCTTCCTTGTGGGCTCCAGAGATTCACCTCAGGTGGTCAAGCTCATGTGGCAAATGTTTTCCCTGCCGAACCATCTCACCAGCCTCCCTGTTTTCTAGCAGGCAGAGTTTGGTGCGGCATCAGTGGTGAGCATGAGCACCTTCTAACAGGCTGATTCTTTTCTCTGAGTATCTGAAACAGAAATGCTATGAAATTGATCACTTAGGTTTATGAAAGATGCACAATATTGTTGTGCAGTTTAAAGAAGAAGTTGGGCATGGTAGTGTATGTCTTTAATCCTAGTACTCAGGAGGAAGAGGCAGGCAGACAGATGTCTGTGAGATGCAGGCTAGCTTGGTCTACACAGGGAGTTCCAGGCCAGCTGGGAATACAGGGAGATACTGTCTCAAAGAAACCAACAAACCAACAAACAAACACAAAAAGCAAAAAAGGAAGAAAAAGTATTTGTCATTCACTATTTATACAGAATCCTCACTGTGTCTGGATTCTGGCAACATTCTGCTGGATCTTAGTATTATGAGATGGCTTGGGGGTCACAGGAAGGGCCATTTGGATTCACTTTTTGACTTCAACCCCAAACTCTGGCAACTACTTTATTTCTTTAGCTAAAGTAATTTTTGATGTCACTTGGCTCTTTGTATAGAATCTGGATGTCCTAGGGTATAATGTGATGAATGGTGAAGCGTGGCCTTGGGGATCCTGTGGAATGACATTTGATGTCCACATCACCTGCTTCAGTTAAGCAGGTTCCTGAAGGTGTGTGAAGCATTGAAAGGATTTAATGATGTATAGTCCTACCGGAAAAGCTATGATGGGATGTCTTGAAATGTTCTGGAAAAAAAATGTTTCTGTATAGGTAAGCATCTAAGGTTACTACTATAACTTTACCAATGTGGTTAAGGATGTCGCCAGATTGTACATGTTGAGGAAGTGATCAGGTACACAGTAACACATCTCTACAAAATGAAATTAACAGAAATTCAGGCCCCAAATTGAAATTCCTATCTCCTTCCTTACACAGAGAAGCAAGGACAGCTCTCCACAAACAAATAATGGGAGTCCTTCAACTCTGATTGCTTCCAGCTTTAACAGAAAGTTATGCCTAGGCAGCTTCTGTACCTGTCATCATATGGGTGGCATGCATACAATATAATAGTGAATTTCCGAAGCCAATCCTTATGCCACATGTATAAATAGATGCGTTTCTGGATATTCTCATCTAAGAATGCGATGCTCAGGAAAGAGTTAAAATTTAAATCCTCCAGTCACTTTTTGAGACAGGCTCTTATTATTTATCTCAGGCTGGTCTCCAGCTTGAAATCTTCTTGCCTCCTGCCTCAACTTCCCAAATACTAGGATTGCAAAGCTACACTGTCAGCCCGGGATCTATCATTTTAAGTCTAGGAATCCTGGGCTGGGCCTGGTGGTGGCCAGCAATCAGGAGGCAGAGGCAGGTGAATCTCTGTGAGTTCCAGATCAGCCTGGTATATATAAGTTCCAGGTCATCCAGGGCTACACAGTGAAGCTCTGTCTAAAAAATAGAAAGACTGAGAAAGGAGAAAAAATAAAAAGAAATATGATATTTATATTTATAGTAAACTCTGATATGCTTTTGCCTTATCTAATATCACTAGTGTGTGAAAGCTCACATTTGATAATATTTTAAGTTATCTGTGATGATAGAAAGATGTACAGTGAATTTATATAATTAGAGGCAGTGGTTTGGTCAAGTGTGTCACTCAGAGTTGTCCAAGTCAGGTATTTCTGGATTTTATTTAGGTTTTATAACTAATGTCTTAGTGCCCTGTTATAATGAATTTAGAATTTTTTTTTCTATGTCAATAGGTACATCGAGATATATCTTCAGTTTTCTAACTTTATAAGTCTTTTGCTAAACTTGGAGGTCAGAGTGTATTTTGACTATTTCTATACTCTCTCTCTGGGGGACACATAGAGATGAACTGGGAAGTTCTCATTACATGGAGGAAGGGCAGAGGTAGTTCACAAAATCAAAAGGTTCAATAAAAAACCAAAAGCTTTATTGTCTAGTTGTCTACAGGTCCAAATTCTGATTTAAAAATAGATTCTATTCTGCCTAGAAGGTTAAACACAGCACTACCATCTGATGAGGCCTCATATTAAATCCTCACAAAGGACACCTGAACCACTAGGTCAGCACTCAGGGTACGTGGGATGGCCGAGTTTCTTTCCAGCATGTCTGTCCTCTGAGCACTTTTGGTCTCCTACCAAATGCTGTCTAGACAATGTGGAGGACTTTGAAAGCAGCCACGGCCTGTTTTTCCCTTTCGTGTCTGCTCTGCAGTATTTCCAGCAGTGAGATTTCAGGCAAACTTCCTTCTTTTTCACCGTAGGTTGGGTTTTTGTTTTTCTTTGTTGCTTGATCTGTCGGATTTGGTGGTTTGGGTTTGGGGATGGTCTTAGCATATTCCAAAGCCTAAGAACATAAAGATAAAATTTTATTTAAAATGGGAAGTGAGTCTTGGGAAATGTTTATAATACAGTTGGAAATGATTGCTATAATTATGGGCAGAAACAGAGATCAAATGAATAGTGAAAATAACACAATATGATACTTTAAATAAATGAGCCACTAAACAATGTATTGGGAGGGTGAGCACTGAGGATGATGCAGACAGCTGTTGTGCCCCTTGGGTGTTTTCTTTACGATGAAGTTTCTTCCAAGTGTTCCTGAAGAGATTTATCATGTGCTTGATCTACTGAGTTTCTTAGAGTCTTATTAAAACTAAACTTCTATTAGGGAAATATTAACAGACCTTTCTACCAGAAGAGGATTTGTAGTTTGAAACTGAAGACATTACAGCAGCTGATATAAAACTAATTTTACTTATATATTACTTTGTTCTTTGAAAGAGAAGTTGGATTTACTTCTTTAGTATATCTATAGAAGTCAGATGCTGAAAAAAAAGTAGTTGTTTCCCAACGATGTCAATTCTTAAAAGCATGATAAATATGAGGCTTCTAGTGCTGGGGATACTGTTCAGTAAAAGAGTCTTTGCCTAGCATGTACACAGCACTGGGTTCCATCCTGAGATAAAGGGAGACAGGGAGAGGGAGTGGGATCTGGGAAGAAGCTGTGTGCATTTACATCAGTATCTGTGAGTAATGTGCAGCTGCAGGAATAGACTATTGCTAAAACGTCTTCTATGTTCCAAACAGGTAGCAAATCTTTTCAGGTCAAGCAGTAACAAGCTTCCCTTTCATTTTGATTGAAACAGGACTGCCAGGGTGGGTGCTTCCTACCTTCTGCCGAGTAGGAGCTGATGTACTTTCAGTTTTTGCTGTTTGCGGTTTGGGCAGAACGGACAGAGTCTTCATGTTGTATTCTTTGACTTGCCTTGCGTATTCCTTTTGCTGGATTAATTTCTGCATCTGTTCAGGGACATGGTGTGTGATGAATCACATGTCCTGCTCATCCTCTCTGCCCCCTACTTAAAATGATGTCAGTTTTAGTGGGGTGGGTGGCACAGGAGAAATGGGATCACCTGTGTCAGGGCAGCAGTGAACTGGTTAATGGTTTTCTCTGAGAGTCCTCTGTGAGGAGGATTGTGGCAGTTGCAGCATGGCCAGTGTTCTCTCAACAGCGACTGAATCGCTTCAGTCCCTTCTTTGTTGCATTTACCCAGTGTATTTTCATATTTGCTTCCAACTTTGAACTATACTCTCTTTTAATGCTTGAGTGCAACTGCAGTTAAAACACATTAAATGAAGATCTCCTTTCACTAGAGAAAAGAGAATAAAGTGGATGCACTTCTTCGGGGTTGGAGAACTCGTACCCTGAGTGTCTTCTCTGTAGCCACTTCAAAGTTATCAAGACAACTCAATCAGAAGAGACCCAACAACCACACAGCACACACATCCCTTTCCAGGCTCACATTCTCCACTCTTCTGGGCAGGCTTTCAACTCTAACTGAAAGGCAGTGCATAAGACAACATTGGGTAAGTACATTTTTATCTTACAGTAGAAAGTGTATCTGGGTCTCTATTTTGTTTCACAGATGTTTCTGAGGGGTCTCCATTCAGTGCAGGACATCTGCATTGAGGCTAGATGCTGTGGAGCATCTTCATCCAGTATTGCTAAAGACAGATGGAGTGAGTCAAGACTGAAAACACCATATGCCCATCTTTCTTACTTTGTCTCTGACAGACTCCAAGTCGGGTCCCAGGCCTCCAAGCTTCACATCCCTTTTCTGATAACCTTTTAGCTTGGAGCTCTAAAATAGAATCACAAAATTAGTTCCTTTTAAGGATCTCTGTCCCCTCCAAGTAGTCATGGGGCATAAAGGAAGAAAGAAAATGAAGAGACAAGCCCAGGTCTAAGGTCAGAGGATGAATACATACAATTATGCCATTTTAATGGTAGTTACTGTCATTGGTGTTTGTGGCTGGTTAGTTAACGTGTTTTGATTTTTCCACTTCTTCAATAAAAAGAAGTTGGAATTCTGAAAACTGTAAAAGAACTCAAGTAGTAACTTGTCACTTGGTTAATGCTATGAACCATAGCGTGGATGTTACAGTTCTGCCACTGAAGTTATTACTATTATATGCACCCGGAAGCAGTATGCAAAACCAAATGAATCCTATGCAACTGGTCATCTAAATGCACGCAACAAGCACATAGCTTCAGCAGGTGCCTGTCCAGTGAGGTGAAACATTGACTTTCAGAGACGCCTCAGAAGAGGAGCAAATTCATGCAACTTGAAAATTATACTACTCATCAAAAGAATAAAAGATAATTTTAAAGATTAAAAAAAAACTGTAATTCATTAATAATACTCAAAAGAAAGTATCTAAAAGTTTTGGCAAGATCCACTGAGAAATTAATTTTGTTCCATCATTCAATGTGATTTTGAAAATACTGAAAGGCACCTAGAATTTAGCATTACGCTATTTATTTATTTATTTATTTATCTATTTACTTATTTATTTATTTATTTATTGGTATTTTTGAGGCAAGGTTACCTTACAGTTCCAGCTGGCCTGGAACTCGCTATGTAGACCAGGCTCGTTTCAATCTCACAGAGATTTGCCTGCTTCTGCCTTTAGAGTGCTGGGACTGAAGGTGTGTATCACTACATCCAGCTAACATTACACTCTTAAGAAGATAGAGCAACAGAATGAAGCAATTTGACTTTTACATCGTGACACAAGAGGACAAGAGCAGGCAGGAAAACCCCTAACGCTCCACTGGTCACAGGCTAGATTAAGATTTTCCCCACACTACAGCTTTCAACATCAAAACTGAAGTTTAGACTTGCCGCTTCTCTTTGTGAGGAAACCAATTTTTTTTTAATCTTTCAACTCCTTTCAATTTGGTTTCCTTTTCTGGCAAGAGTAGGACAATACCAAAGGAATTGTTTGAATGATGATAAGTATCTTAGGGCACATCTAAGATGGTGCTTAGACTGGAGAGAAAAAATCGCCACACTGAAGAGGCGGCTGATCGCAATTGTGTGTGGTGGGGCTGCCCGCCTGTGTGCCAATGTCAGGTACAGCATTTTATTCTCCTTATCTTTCTTAATATAAAGAAAGTCTTACTGGATTATAAAAATAAATCATTTTCAGTATAACAACCAAGACCTGGATGATCATGAATACCACACAAAATTGAATAGCTAAAAAACAATCCATATAAGTAAAACATGACTAATATTGATAATGAATAATAAACTTGGAAAATATCATCACACATGAGGGCCAGTGAATCATAATTTTCCATGTAAAGAAAAGCTCCTACAAACAGCAAAAAACCTCACACACATGTAAATCTAGAAAATGAAAAATTTCAATAATAAAATATATATTTTTTTCACCCACAGACTGTTAAAGATCAAAAGTAAATAGTTACAGGTGGTGTGATAAAACATCCAGAAGTATTATTATGGACTGGAGAGATGGCTCAGCAGTTAAGAATACTGGCTGCTCTTGCAGAGGACCTGAGTTCGGTTTCCAGCACTTAAACGGTGGCTAAAAACTGTCCATAACTCCAGTCCTGGGAAAATCTGACATCCTCCACTGATCTCCATGAGCAATGCATGGCATGGTCCACTTAAACGCATGCCAGGAATATAACCATACACATAAAATTTAAAAATTAAAACATATTATGAAATCTATGCTTTTCAAACCCATGCCAACATTTAGACAAAAAACCGGCAACATTTGTATGTGTAGACAAAATCTGCCAGAATGGAACCTAAATTATTAAAAACTGGAGGGACTAGAATTTCTGACAGTTTTCAGAATAATTTACAGCTACATAGATAGATATGTGTGCATTTTAAAGCCCCTGTAACTTATGTTAAGTTCTAAGATAGACCATAAATATATAGTGTATATATATAGTATATAGTTTCATATATATATATATATATATATATATATATATAGTAAAGATTTATTTTATGTATATGTGTGTGTGTGAGGGCATGAACACGTGTGAGGGCATGCATATGTGTGTGTAGATGCCAGCAGAGGACAGAAGAGAGTTCCTGGTCACTTAGAACTGGACTTAAACGCAGCTGTGAGTTACAGGACAAGGGTGCCAGGAACTGAATTTGGATCCTCTACAAGAGCGGCAAGTGCTCTTAACCACTGAGCCATTTCCCCAGTCGCAATGGGACATACCTCAATGGGCCATAGATCTAACAAGCCATTTTGGCAATGATCACCCAAATGAATGAAAATTATTTCATCACATTGATTATAATTCCTGCATATTTCTCCTAACAATGAATTGTGTACACATTGTACCAACTGTTAAAACACTATTTCATAAGCATATGAATAAAATTTGGAACGGAAATGAAAAAAAAAAAGTTTCCACGATGTTTCGGCTTTTTTACCACCACTTCCCACTGTAGAAGCCCCAAAGTCAAATACAGTTGTCCCCTGTTTTCCGTGGGCATTTGCTTCCAGGATGCCCTGTGGATATTGCAGTCTGCAGATGCTCAAGTCCCTTATGCAGCATTTATATATAACCTAAGCACACTCCCTGGGTGTTTCAGTGATCTCTGGATTATTGATAATACCGAACATGACGCAAATGCTGTCTAGAGAGTTTTTCTGTCATGTTGTCAAGGGCATAATGACAAGGGAAGGTCTGTACATGTTCAGTAGAGCTGCATTGTTTCTAGAACCCATGGATACAGACACTCTGCTTTCGCCCAGACTTCCCATCATGAGCTCTGCCCATGAGGTAGAAGTGAATTTGGTGGGTAGAAAGATTGAATCTTTGTAAGCTCTTATTTAGGCCCCTCCCTCCCTCCCTCCCTATGTCCCTCAAAACTGGATGGGGGTTCCTGGAGGTATGATGGCAGTCTTGCAGGCAGGAAAGAAACACATAGTTCCAGGTTCCGATGTTTTGAACTGTGGAAGCCCAGTGTGAGCAACTCCCTCCCTGTGGGTTAATTGTATGAAAGATGAGTGGGCCCACAGGTTTGGAATTGCCAGTCAGTCTCTAACTGCTGTGGAAGGCAGTGTTTCTAACACTCTAGTGCTTGAGTGCCATCATTCAAAAGGAATAAAACAACGCAGCACACAAGCAACGCTTCTATGCTTTAAGGATTGAAGGTTCTGTAAACAGAATTTTCCCAGTTAACAAAGCTAAACATTTATGGATAAAACTCCCTCTATGCATCAAATTCTAAAAAGTGAGAGAAGATAAAATCCTATTTTCAGGAAATCTTTGGATTAAAAAATATTAAAAATAATATTAAGGTAGATAAAAGAAATATTTTTCATTAAAGAACATTTCAAAATCATAAATCTTTAGGAAAACAGAGTCACTGCTGAGGAAAAAAATGTCAGGTTTCATACCCCCTCCTCCCCCACCCTGGCTGGGTCTGGCTATGTAGCCCAGGCTAGCTTTGAACTTGCAATTCTTCAGGCTCATGTCCCAAGTGTTTTGATTATAGGCATGTGTCACTATGCCTGGCTTATTCATACATTTATCTTTTAATTGTTATGTTTAATTAGAAAATTTAAATTATGTATTTATTATGGTGTGTATGTGGGCATGTGTGTGTCATTATAGCACATGTGTGGAAGCCAGAGACGACTTTGTGGAGTCAGTTCTCTCCTTCCACCTTTACCTGAGGATAGATTCAGATCGGTAGGCTTGAGCACAAGCCCTTTAACCACTGAGCAATCTCACTGGCCCCTTGTACTCTATAAAAAAAGTGCAGCTATTGAGTGCAGCTAATGAACATTTAAGGCCATGAATTAGAATTCCACGAGTGATGGAACAATAAGATGGCTCTTTGTTCAAACCTTCATTCTACTGGATATTAGCACATTCTAAAAACTCCAGTAATTTTTTAATAGTTGAGTGAACTCAGAAAGCCTATACTTGAGACTACAGATTTGTTCTCACACGTGCCATACGTGTCACTGTTCTGAAATCACTAAATGACTATCTATCTGCTAGAGTAAAACAATAATGAAAGGAAAGGAAAAAAATAACCCACTCATACTCTAGCCATAAAATCCAATTTGTCCAAAGACGATGAGAAAGGCATGATCAGTGCCCAGAAACCTCATCCTTAGCCGGGAGCAGCTTAGTGTCTGATCACCCCACTGCTGCGCCGAGGACTCGTGGGAAGAAGGAATCAGTGCGCACGGAGGACTGGAGGGAAGCACAGATCAGTGTGCTCTAATCTTCCACCTCTGGTCTCACTACAACTTCAGCAAACGCCTTGGTTAGCACAGAAAAATGAAGCCAAGGTCCAGCATTCTGTACAGACTCAGAGGGAGAGCATGTGGCCCAATGGGACATCGCCACAGGCGGCTGATCCCTTCACAGGATGAGCTCTCTGCAGCATTTCCCAGGGGAGCGGTGGCTCCTAGGGGAGTTTGTTCTGGGTGACTGGCAGTGAAAATCCTGGATTTGCTCAAGTTTGGCGCAAGTAATGTGGACTTGCTTGGCACTGTGATTCTGTTTGATCTCGATCTGTCTAAAGCCTTAACAGCATTATTAACAATTCTCATACCACAAAATTCACCCAGTTAAAGCTGTTCAGTTCAGTGGTTTTTTTAGGATAGTCACTGAGTCACTGAATCCAATTGTACACTTTCATCAGGCTGTGAAGAAACTCTGGTACCCATTAGTCCTCACTCCCCTTCTCTGCTCCCCACACCTCCAGCCCTAGGCAACCACTAAGCTTTCTTCAAAAGTCTTTTTATAGTGAAATAATCTCCTGATTTTTATTTTGATTTACCTCTCCTGGGCTTTTACAAGACTAAAAGGCCATAGCAGCACAATGCCAAAATGATGATGAAGATGGCGATGATGATAATGATACCCGTTATAATAAATCAGCATAGACAGCCCTGTTATGTCTCTGAACATGGGAAGCAAACACTGGAAAATATAGGCATGCTCTCCAGAAAGCCCTGAGGGCCTTTACTACTTGTCTGGTACAAGATCCACACAGAGTCAGGTATGATGTTTACACCTGTAATACTAGCACTTGGTAGGTTGAGGCAGGAGGATGACCATGAGTTAGAGGTCAACTTGGGTTACAGAGTGAAGGAGACCCTATCTCAAAAAACCAGTGCCCCCTCAAAACCCACATACAAGTTGCCATGCACTGACCTTTGCCCCTGTGAACAGACAAGAACACAGAACTTTGCTGAGAGACGGTTCCTACAGGTAATTACAATTTTCTCAGGCTAAGTGAGTGATTTTCACTGGGAACTCGGAAAAGTATGCCTGAACTGGACTGATTCAGTTCTGAAATGCTAATGCCCTGTGTGTATGTAGTGGTGGGGGGCACACTGCAGAGCTATTCTCCACAACAGTTCTTAGATGTGTAAAGTGAGAAAGTCACTGAGAAAAACAGGATAAAAAACAATGCCTTCGATAGTGGGGAGCAGAGAGTGAAGGAAATTTGCTCTGTGGTCGTTAAACTTAATCCAAATAAACCTCTTCTTAGGGGCAGTCAAGCAGCAACCCCCAGATTGTTACAACAAACATGAGTTAATTATAGAAGCTCAAGCATCAGCTGTCAGAAAACTCTTTATTGAGTCCTCATTTCGTGGTGGCTTGCGACATCACAAGTATATTTTGATAATCAGTCTGGCATCCCTTTTCCTGAGTTAATTTCTTACTGTCTGACGCCTGGATTCAGTGGCACAGACAATGCCTTGTATTCTTAAATCAGTCTCAACCGAACGGCCAGAAGAGGAAGGGGGCCTGGGCCTATTATCTTCATAAATCCTCAGATTTTTACTGTGCTTCGGGACCATTCCCTTGGAAACCACGAGATTTGACGTGGTCAGCAAACGGGCGTGACCTGGATAATGACTCCCTCTGTCTGCTGCCCTGGCTGCCTGCTGTCCTATACAAATCGCTCAGCTCTAAGTCACTTTAGCTTCTGGAACAGCTTAAAAGACAAAGAGAGTGTCTGTGTCTTTGTTCGATATAGATGGAAGGCATGGCTGAAAAAATGGACGTGTACAGACTGTACCTAAACTCACAAGCAGGCAGGGAAGAGAGGAAATTCTTGCTCTTCTCTACTCTTAGATTTCTGGTGACACACACTTTCACCAGGACACTTTGCTCTAGCTTTTCTCAGTAAAACACAAATTCAATTTACTAAGAGCAGGATGACAGAAAGGGAAACTAACATTTAATTGACCTGTGTTCTTTACTAAGGAATAAGTGAAACTGTAATACATTATTTCATTTATTGTCACACCATATCTACAAAAAGAAAGAGTAGTTCTAATGGTCCATATGAGGAACAAGAGACTTGGGTAAGTCAGTGACTCGTTCAAGTCACAGAATAGTAAATGACAGAGTTGGGAGGAGCACTTAGGAATGGCTGAATCCCACAGCCAGAGAACTGAGTTCAAAAGCTGTCATTTTCAACAACAATCCAAGCTGGCAAATCAGGAAATTCTCTACTGAGAGGGCGTATTTGGCTATTTTTATCCCTGGTGATCTATAAGTGCTGAGGAAGCAGGTCTTCTTCACTTTGATTAGAAGTGTTGGTTGTAAAGCTCTGACCACATTTCCCCATGGTAATTGTACTTAAGAAGCCCAGTTTGGAGAAATACTTGAAAACTGTGCAAACAGTACCTTAGAGCCTAACTACTGTGGAATGGCGCTTCTGTGGGAAGAGATCTGTGAGAACAGACTTTCAGGCCTCCTATTTGTAGTGAAACTGGGCTTCTCCTGGCTGCCAGCTGTTAGGAGTGGTTTCCCTTCCTAGGCAGGGACTCCGAACTCAGCGGAACAAACGCTGTGCGGGAGTGGAGTTAGGACCCAAGCTCGAAGAGCTCTCCAGTGGGTGGGGGCCTGTGAGGGAGCTTGAGTGAGCACAGAGGGCTGGGTTATGGGAGCTGCAGGTGGGCCCAGCCATTTCTCAGCCCATCTGTCTTTCCTGTGGCGTGGCTGCCATGTACTCCTGTCCAGTTGCCCCTCTTCTCTTTGAGGATAGTCCTCCTCTTTTTCTCTGAAGGACCCAATGAAGGTCCATGGACTTCGTATTCCTGTAACTTCCAGTTACCTCTTGCACCCACCCTGCATGCACAGCTGGATGATCATTCTAAGATACAGACCTGATTATGTTTAAGACTCTTTCATGGTCTGCTTCTGACTACAGAGCAGTCTTTATTTGAATGAAAAGCAAGATCCCCTAGACTTGCCCCTACATACTTCTCTCCAACCACATCTCATTGTACCCCATGCCTTCCGGTTTCAGTCAAAGCTCATGAAGTGCATTTCCATTCCCAGCATGCACTGTGCTGCCCAGCCCCAGCAGCTCAGCTCTACCTTGCATCCTGCCTGAAAACAGTTTCTAGTTGTTCGGTGCCGGCTCTGACGCTCCTCTGAGAATCGGCTCAGAATTATCTACTGATGGTGCCTAATCCCTGGAGGTCAGGCTTTGTGCCCTCCTTTGTACTAAGGTTAAGACTGGGAGCTTGAGTGTGCTGGGAAAGATCTGCAGGGCTTGTAGCTGGGTACAAAGCAGCCAAGCTGACCAGGTAAGAGGAAGGACAGAGCTCCGGGAAAAACAACGCTGATCTCTGTGAGCTCTGGCCACATCCCATGGAGTCCCTTCCTGAGAAACACATGCAAGGTACTTGTTGCCCTTTTACCTACTAAACTCTTCATCTTTATGAGTTGTTGGACTTTTAAATATGTTCTTGCATCTAATTTGAATTATGGGTAAGTATGGCTTCTAAGAAAGCATCTCCTTATTTCAGTAAAAGGAACACTTGGACCACCTTAGGGGGAGAGATGGGGAAGGGAATTGATGGACCAAGGTTTATAAACCAAAGCACCAGAGGGTGTGTGTGTGTGTGTGTCGGAGGGCACTATCTGTTCTGCACGGTGTGCTGTGTTCTGTGTGTGTGTGTTGGGGGAGTTCCCCTCCATTCCACAGGGTGTGCTGTCCATGTGCATTATCTGCCCTATTGAAAGTAAATTTTGACAATTGCTGTCTTCATCTGTGCTCTGGTATCAATTCTTCTCCTCTGGGGCACAAGGACTAAGAGGCTTCCATGGTGGGGAGAATGTGGGAGGAGGCCTCTCCCATTCAGAACACTCTGTGCTCTCTGGAGTTTTTATTTTATTCATGGAACTCAAACTTCTGGGAAAAGGGTCCAGTTCTTTCATCTTTACATTCTAGTATGTATCATGACTCCTAGCATTACATAATGGGATTGAACCAAGCAGTGACCTACCTGATCTTTAACAAACAAAAAACAATTAGGTAGTTTTGATAAGCTCTTACCAGACAGAGTTGTTAGCTCTGACTTTTATCTGGTGACTTGATCTCTCTCTTCTCTCTCACACATGAACATACTCTTAACATGGCTCATCACAGCTGAGCTGATGTGAATACCATACCTGTGAACCTCAGAACTGTAAGGTAAATAAACCACTTTTCTTTATAAAGTAGCCTGCCTCTGGCATTTTCTTATAGTAACCAAAGACAAACATACATTACTTGACTCTGGATGCGAGTGATACTTACTGAGAAATTAAAACAAAATATTGCTTTTAACAGGGCATAAAGAGATTTAACTGCACAAAGGTGCTGGTCATTGTGACTGTTACTATAGACAAATAATTTAGTAAAAAATTGGCTGTCATTCTGGAAGACAGTTCCACCACTGTCTGGCCTGGATATTTGGCTGCAGAAACTGAGATGAGGTGGGGACCCAGGGGAACCCTCAGCTGCTGAGGGACCAGTGGTGGACTACTGAGATGCCCTGGTCATACAGCTTCCACTCTCAGTCTTATTTTAGAGATAAAAACAGGATTATTATTGCCTGTTTGCCTTTCAGATTCTTTCCTGAAATGACCCAAAAAGGAGGAGGAAGGAGGCATCCTTGGCCACAAAAACTTCTAGAAAGATATGGAGGAAAATCAGGGAATAGCCAGTCTAGAGATGTTCCCGGGACTGTGGGCCACCTTGTAGAAGAAGCTAAGTAATGACCAACTCGATATCAGGACCCAAGTTTAAGGGAACAAAAGTCCAGGTCCATGTGTGTCATCAAAGTTAAAGAGTGAGATTTACGTGGAGATTTTACTACCTTCACGCCGCTCCTTTTCCTGTGCTTTCTCTCTCTCTCCAGTTGAAGCAGGTAGCTTTCAGAATTGCTACGGCCCATTTTCATTCGGTGTCCGTGGCTTCTTTCTGAACTGAGCTGAGATTCACTTTCCACACTGGACAGGATAGGTGGGAGTGCGATGCTGGACGTGGACCCCTCGCTGGGCTGCACCTCAGCCAGCTGCACCAGGGCTTGTTGGTGCTGTTCCATTATCTGGGCAAGCCGGGAATCTGGTGAAGCACTAACCGGCTCGATGTCCAAAGAAGAATGGAATTTCCTTTGGAGAAAGCACAAATTTGTTAATAAAACTTGAATCCACCACACTTCCAGGATGCAGGCCTTCAAGAACCTTCAACTTGATGTTCCTCTTATTCCCCGAAATTAAATCAAATCAATGATCTTTAGCTTAATCTTTTCATGAGTACACTAATTTCTCATCTTCAGATTCTCTTCTTTTTCTTTGGGGAACATCCTAATTAATTGTTTTATATATATTTTGTTTTCATTGATGTGTATGTGTGTATCTATGTGTGTATGCACACTAGTGTGGGTGCCCAAGGAGGCCAGAAAGCTGAAGTTCCAGGTGGTTGTAAGCCTCCATGTGGGAATGCTGAACTTGGACCTTCTTCAAGAGCAGCAAGTGCCCTTAACCACTGAACTGTCTCTCCAGCCCCAAACAAGAAAGTCTTGTTTAGGACTTACACTTAATGCATACAGAATTGGGAAAACTAAACAGAACAAAACAAACAGAAAAAAATCAAAGCCACCATTTTGAAAATCCAAAGACCTTCCCATTACAAAACACCTAGAACTTGGATTAAATGAAACAATCATCCTTTAAACACATGTTGAATTTGTAAAAGAATCTGAGAGTCTTTGGGGATGGAACAAAATGGAATGAAGGCCATAGAAGGTTTCAGATTTGCTAAAGCTACAGTTTTCTTTGTGGAATTTTTGGTAAAGGATTTGAGTTTTAAGAGTTAATTCTGGGAACTGAAGCTATGTCTCAGTGGCAAAAACCACTAGTTGCTCTTGCAGATGACCAGGGTTCAGTTCCCAGCCCCCACATGATGGCTGTCTGCAACTCCAGTTCCAGGAGATTCGATACCCTCTTCTGACCTCTGCAGGCTTTGCCCGACACTGGTGTATTTGCAGGCAGAACACTCATACACATAAAATAATTTGTTTAAAAGAGCTAATGCTGGTGGGTTGGAGATCTAGCTTGCCTATTGCGCACAAAGCCCTGGTTTCAATCCCTAGCACCATCTGAACCAAGTGTGTTCACACACACTTGTAATCTCTGCACTCAGGAGGTAGAGCAGGAGAATCAGGAAGAGTTCAGGTCATCAGTTTGAAGCTAGCTTGGAATAAATGAGATCCTGAGTCCCACCTCCTCCCTAAAATTGTTAACTTTGGTGCAGGATCTGTTAGGCCTTGTCCCCATGTGAAGCAAGGATCAGAGTCAGAATGAAGATCCTTAATTAAAGACTATTACTTTTTTTTTGTCTTTTTGTGACATGGTCTCCCTGTAGCCTCAGCTGGCCTGGAACTCACTATGTAGACCAGACTGGCCTTGATCTCATAGAGATCACAGCCTCCTGAGTGCTGGGAGTAAAGACACGGGCCACCATGCCCGGCCAAAGGCCATTACTCTTGAAGGGGTTCTTGTTAAAAAATTAGTATGTTACATAAAAGCCTATTCATCAGACCATAGAAACAACCCTATCTTGACCTAAGGTTTGAATAGAGGGGGAAATTCCATGGGTCAATATTTAAGATTCAAATTTACTTTAACCCAAATAATCATGGGAATCCAACACCAAGAAATAAACATTCAAATGAGGTAAAAAAAAAAAAAAAAAAGCACCCACTGAGAAACCCAGCAGACACAGGCACACAGACAACTGACAGTGACCAACTTCCAAGAACTTCAGATAACAGGCAT
The DNA here is from genome assembly GCA_035773235.1 of Eospalax fontanierii. Classification (NCBI taxonomy): domain Eukaryota; kingdom Metazoa; phylum Chordata; class Mammalia; order Rodentia; family Spalacidae; genus Eospalax; species Eospalax fontanierii. Next base: position 26,286,800 of record CM069539.1, on the reverse strand, counting down.
TCGATTTTGTACAAGTTTCATAAAATATGTATGAAACAACACTCGAGAACACAAACCAAATCCGTTAGGCCCCAAAGCAGTTATCAGTAATAACAAAGAACTGACATCAGCTGGGGTTAGTGGATCATACCTGGAACCTCCCATTTTGGAAGCTGAGGCAGAAAGGGCTGTGAGTTTGAGACTGACTTGGGCTATACAGTGAGACTCTATCTCAAAAAGAGAATGGGGAGAACTGATATCATATGGATTACGTTTGTTAACTGTACTGCAATTTTGTTAGGTATATAAAAATAACTAAAAATAATGTTTTATGTTTTGAAATGTATAAACATAGTTCCAAATAAGTCATTATTCGGGAAAGGAGTAATACTTGAAATGAGAGAATACGTAACAAAGCTGCCACGGAAAGCGCGCCTGGCAGAAACCTGCCATTTTAAAGTACAGTGAAGAAGGGGAGGGACTTAGCTATGATGAGCTAATTGTTTAACCAGAAATGGAGAGGTGGATACCCAAGAGTAAGCACAGGGAACGTCAAAGGAAGGAAGGAAATACAAGAAGGAAAGACAAGGCAGAGTGGAACAACAGAATCAAATGTTGGAAGCGATAAAAGACATGGACATTCTTCTACATGATTGATCAAGAAAAAGACAAAAAAAGCAGGAGTTCTAATGGTCACTTCTGGGTTAGGAGTACAGAAAAGTACAGAAAATCTTCCTATTGTGGAGGAGGAGTTTCTTTCTTTCTTTCGAGACAGGGTCTCCCTTTAGCACCAGCTGGCCTGGAATTTGCTGTACAGACCAGGCTAGCCTTGAACTCACAGAGGTTGGTCTGCCTCTGCCTCTGGAGTGCTGGGATTAAAGGCATGTGCCACCACACCCAGCTGAGTTTCTGTCTCTTAATGTGATCCTAACCAAACAGAAGACATACCAGCAGCTGGTGACCAAGTGATCCATTGCATATTGAAAAACAAAATGGAAGTTTAAAAGACAAGAAAAAACAAATCTCAATACGGAATATAGAAACAAATCAGCCCAAATGTCTATTAAACTGACATCTTTATTCAGAGAAAACAACTCAAGAAGTAATTCCCAGTCAGTGTCATCCAGCTATACCCTGTAGAAGATGCACAGGGAGAAAATGAAAGCAATGGAACCTAGACCTTCTCTCAGGGTTTTCCTTCCCCTCATGTGAGCATTCATTTCTTGGTGTTGGATTTCCATGTTTATTTGGGCAAACTATATGTGAATCTTAAGTACTGACCCGTGGAAATTCACAGATTTTTTTCTTCCTCCCAATTCAAACCCCAGGCCAAGACAGGGTTGCTTCTTTGGTCTGATGAATAGGTTTTTATATAAAATACTAATTTTATTTTCTAAGTAACCCTTCAAGAGTTTTAGCCAGGCATGGTGGCCTATACCTTTAATCACAGCATTCAGGAGGCAGAGGCAGGTAGATCTTTGTGAGATCAAGGCCAGCCTGGTCTGCATAGTGAGTTCTGGGTCAGCTTGGGCACTGTTTCAAAAAGACAAAGAGAAAGAGAGACAGAGACAGATACAGAGAGACAGAGGGAGAGAGACAGAGAGAGAATGAATTAATAATCTGTATTTTCTTAGAACTTTGTTACTATTTTTGGCAGTAAAACTGGTATTGCTGTTCTAGAACTATCTGTGTGTGTATTGTAGGACAGAGCTTCTGACAAGTAGACATATCGATGTCCTACAGAACTAGAGTTTTTACCATGTGAAGAAGGAGATACAGATGCAGAATGGGGAATCTTGCAGAAGAACCCAGTGGCATTGAATTGGAGGCATCAGTAAGAGACACAGGCACAAAGGTGCTGGTATTTGCCAGCTGTAATTGCTGATGGCTCTAGATGCCCAAACATTCCAGTGAGAATGATCACATGAAACTCTCAAATATTCTCAAATATCCGTTCCTAAATTCCATCACCCACAAAAAAAGAAATAAGGCTCACTGTAGAATTGACTATATCCACATGCATCTAGGAAACATCTAAGATACAGTAACCATCTAAGGTAGAGTCTCAGATTACAGTGGACAAGAAGAGATGCTTAGAAGTAACCAGTGCTTAAACAGAAGCTGGAGGTGGGGCACCCAAGAGTTTGATCTACATTTTTTTAAAATTGAAAAGACATGAGAGCCGATTCAATTCTGAATCAGAGAAACAAAAACAGCTGTAAATTTAAATGTGTACTGATAATACATACTGTTATTATTGAATTAATATTTTCTTCGCTATGGTAATAGTGTGACTATTGTCCTTCTTCTTAGGGGATGCATGTTTAAATATTTAAGGATAAAGTACTATCTAAACCTGACTATTCAGCAGAGGATAGATGATAGAGATATGATATATAGATGATGGAGGCAGATGATGGATGGATGGATAGATAGAAACAGATAGCAAATGTGGCAGAATTTTAGCAACTAGTGTTTACTGTAGACTTTTTGCCCCTACCTTTAAGATTTTACTAAATGTGAATAGTTTCAAAAACAGAAGGTGGGGCTGGAGAGATGGCTCAGGGGTTAGGATCACTTTTTGTTCTTCCAGAGGACTTGGGTTTGATTCCCAGCGCCCACATGGCAGTTCTAGTCTTCTCAGGCATTACACACTTGCAATCAATCAATACACTTACACAAATAAAAATAAAAGCTGGGCGTAGTTGCACATGCCTTTAATTTAATCCCAGCACTTGGGAGCTAATCTTCTTAAAGGGCGGGACTCTGGATGAAATTGCCCTGAGGTCTGCAGACACTAACTTGACGTGACTGGCCTTAACACAAATGATGGACTCCATGAAATCAAGTGGGGGATGGGGTTATGGGAGGTGCCAATGCGGAAGGGGGTATAAAGATGATTAAGAGGTTCTGTATGAAATGCACAAAAGTTCAGCACATTTTACCAAACCCCTCAAAACCCCCAAACAACAAAACAATAGCACCAAGAAAAGCCTAGAGGAAAGAAAAGATAAGCAGGAATTAAAAATACTTAAAAATTGTCAAAAAGGGAGGCTGGAAAGATGGCTCAGTGGTTAAGAGTGCTGACTGCTTTTGCAGAGGACCTGGGTTCAATGCCCAGCACCAACACAGCTGCTAACAACCATCTTTAACTCCAGTTCCAGGGGACCCAATGCCCTCCTGTGACCTCCTTGGGCATTGCATGACATGGGTGCACCTACCTACATGCAAATAATACACTCATACACATAAAATAAAAATAATAAATACAAGATTTAAATATATTGTTGAAAAAGGCTCTCAAGGCCATATTTTCCTTGTTGAGAATGTGAGATGTCAAGAAGAAATGATGCTGTGTCCTTGATAAAAGGAATATTCAGAAGACAGCACAGAAGCAAACAGTAAAAAGTGTGAGGGAATGGACAGGAGCCAGTGAGGTATACCATCACAAGAGGAGAGAAAGCAGAATATATATATATATATGTATTTGGAGACACTCACTATATAGCCCTGGCTGGCCTGGAAAGCCCTATGTAGATCAGGCTGTCCTCAAACTCAGAACTGTCCACCTGCCTCCATCTCCCCAAGGCATGTGCCACCAAGCTCTGCAGGAAAGGAAAACCCTAAGAACCCTGGAAGAACAGGTATGAATACGGTGTCCTATTGGAAAGGGCAGATAGAGAGGATGGGGAGGTGGGGAGGGATGACCCCTGAGACCTCACCAGGCAATTTTCCAGACCCAAAGGAGACTCTCGAAGGAGTTCTCAGGGTCAAAGCGCCCAGTAGAAGAGAAGAACCCCGGCACGGGGGCCCACGCCTTTAATCCCAGTGCTCCAGAGTCTGAGGCAGGTGGATCTCTTCGAGTTCCAGGCCAGCCTTGTCTACTAGTGAGCTTACTAGTGAGCATCTGTCTCAAAACAAACAGACAGACAAACAAGTCAACAACAAAAAACCAGAGAAGATCCTACCCAGAGAGAAAATTGATAGTCACGTGCAAAGGATCTGGAATTGCGTGGCTTCTGATTTCACAGTAGCCAGGGGGGAAGCCAGGAGATGGTGGTGGGGGATGATTTCCAATCTAGAACCCTGCAGTGTTCTCCCAGCCGTCACTCAGAGACAGGGCAGAACGAAGACAACGTCAGCTGTGCAAGGTCTCAGAATGCCTCGTAATAGTGGTAGAAGCTCTCAACTGTAAAGAGAGTGGAAACTATGAAAGACAGGGAGGGTTGGTGGGGGAAGCAAAGGGAGTCTGCACTCTGGAGGGCTGCTCTCCACAGCAGCAGGGGCCTGGCTCTGAGGCAGTGAGCACCAGACAGAGCAGGAAGAGAACCACCCACCATCTGCTCCTAGTGTGAAGAAAACATCAAGGGGATGAGCTCAACAAAATAAGGAAAGCTCCAAAATTCTAGAAAAGGAAATCTGAGTAGTAGGAAGACCAAGAGAATCCTTATGTGCATACATATCTTTCTGAATTTTAGATTGTGTCTTTACATTACAGGGTTGGCGATAACTGTTTTTCTCCATTCATTACTTGAATTCCTCCAAACAGACTGATTTGTTTTGGCTGGGAAAGGAAAGCTGGTCAGAAGACAGGCCCTCGCTTCAACCTCTAGTTTAGATATAACAGAAACAGTGGAGAAGAGAGGGAAGGGAGAGAGAAAGACATCAAAAGCTGTCAGGAACCGGAGGCAAAACTGAGTTTTTCCTCTCACCTGACCACCTCAGGGACGCCCCTGTCCTCCTCTTTCTCTCCGGGAACCCCGTATTTCTCTTCTGAAAAACCACTCAAGAAAAAGGAATTCTGGGCTGGCGAGATCGCTCAGGGGTAAAAGCACTTGCCTTGAGTTCAATTCTTGGATCCTAGAGTTGTCCTCAAAACCATTCACCATGCGTGGCACATGCGTGCCTGCATTCACATACATATCACACACACATACATCACATACACACACAACTACTCACACATATGCAATAATAAAAAATAAGTGAAAAAAATTTGAAGTTAAATAGAAGGGAATTCTTACCATAGCATCTCCAGGTTTTTATATTTCATCTCTGCGTGCGGCTGTTTGGGTTGCTTCCTGTTTTTAGTTGCTCTGTGTACGTTCACATCGTAGTCATACCGAGGACCTTTCTGGCTTAGGGACGCATGTCTGTTAGGAAGTTCATTAAGACTGTTCAAATCCGTATCAGGAAGAGCGTAGAGCAGTTGCTGTGGTTGTGAAAATCTTTTCTCTTCTTTGTGTCTATGTCCTTTTCTTTTATGAACATTCAGCCCCGAATCATATTCAATAGAGTTTTTATATAATACTTTGTCAAAAACCTGTGTGGACGGAGCAAATATATTGGATGTTACCTTGGGATTGTGGGTAGGTGTACTGGAGACTTGCAAATTGCTGTTAGAAGTGTTCATATATGGAACTGGCCTATGTTTTTCTGAGGAATCCATAGGCCGAGCTTGGTTTTGTTGCTGTTGGAGAGTGTTACTCTGATTGGTTTGAGTGACAAGGAGCTCTTCTGTCACAAGAGACTTCAGGCCCTCCTGATGTTTACGCTGTTTGCGAACCCTGGGCTTGACTGGTCTTCTAGAAGGTTGCTGGTGGTTGGCTACATCAGAAGACTGATCTCTTGGGACATTGTTTGACTTTGAATCTTCATATTGAGACCAGTGTTCCTGGTAATTCTGAAAAGACATTATGATTAAGGTACAATCAGAAAGTAGGCAGTCTTCATCAATTTTGAATGAATGCTCTTTCAAACTGGGAGTTTAGACGTCTAGGAAAGTGACCTTGGAATTGAAAAGGAGAGACTACAGAGGGTTCCTTCCTCATTTCGGATTGGAAGGTAAAAGACTGAGGAAATGCTAAGATCATGAACTCTAAAAAGATTGAGAGTTTAAAACCATCTTTGTGTTAAGGACAAGTCCCTGACTTGTAAGCGGCATAGGGAAGTGTCTCCACCACTAAATGGAGAGTGGAGGTAGAGAGGAAGCCTTACCTCCAGAGAGATGCACCAAAAAAAAAAGAACATCAGTCTCCATAGACAGGTACAAGTCTATTTTAAGTAAACGAAGAGTTCCAAACTCCTATCCGGAAAATATCAGAGGTTTGCTTGACCAACCAAGTACAAGTTCAGTATGAAACATGGTTCAGATCATCAGCTCCGATTACTCATACAGGTCAGAAGCTACAAATGACCTCTCCACCAGATGAAACAAATTAGACCCTATTCAGAGGATTATAACGGAACCAGGGCTGCAATAGGACATCTGTGAGGCCACAAGGGTTGTTTTTCGTTCTGCTCCTTAATATAGCCTGTACTTAGGCAATCAAACATCTGGGGGAAAGGATTTCCATTTCAGAACAGTCTTTATGCTTTTCAAAGTCCAGTAACAACAGAATGTACTCCCTGTATAACAGATACACTATGTAACTACATTCTGCTATATAACCATTTAGGAATATTTGCCAAGGAATAGAGCACTTTTTACTTTGTGAGAAACTAGTTGAGCTAAGAGGTTTTTGGAAAGAATGATCAAACTCTCATTGAAACCATAAGATGACCATAATATGCATCAATGTGTTATATAACTGCAATATATTGGTTCCTTTGAACACATGTATAAAATGAACCCTTTAAAGCCCATATCTATGCAATGTTAATTGAAAATACATAAGTTAGGTAGACCATTGAAGGCAAATCCCCTCCCTCTCAAGCTAAGTAAAGCATGCTTTTTGTTCAGATTGTTTAAGCTTGCCACAAAGCAAGAAAACATGATGGTAAGATTTTAGCCTTTATTTCAACTTTTCTGATACAATCTGTAAGACCCATCATGCTCTTGGATAATATTGAGTATTGTTTAGTTTCTAATGAAATTATATTAGAGTGATAAGGTTGAGATTGTTTTAAAATAGTAATATACAGTATTGTTTGCTGTATTGAATTTTTAAGTGAAGAATTACTTACATTTGAATTGTAGTATGTTTCCTTTGGAATCTGAACTTTCAGGGGATTGGCCAGGCTCTGACTGGCTTCTATAAACTTTCACTTTTTCATCTGCAGTGCTCTAAACCCTCAGTCCCCCAAAATCCCACCAATAACAACAAACAAACAAAACCCTTTTCTTCTATAATCAGATAAGATGTTCTTTTTCTATACAGTATACTGAGGTACTGCATGGTGAAACATGAGATGAAAGGTTTTGCTGATATATGGCCCCTTGTTCATCCCTGTAGTGGACCCAGAAAACTATTGTTATGAGAATTTTAAATAATTTATCTGTGTGTGCACACATGTGCCACAGCGAGTGTATGGAGGTCAGAGGACAACTTGTAGAAGTCAGTTGTCTGCTTCTACTATGTGAGTCCCAGAGATCAAACTCAAGTTGTCACTTGCTGAACCATCTTGTTGGTCCAGAAACTGCTATTTTAAAGTCTTACAGGTGTGTTTCTGAAACTCTTTTCATGACTGTCTTTACTTTTGATGAAGGTCAAACAGGCCTCTTTGCTATGATCCATAAATGCTAGCTAATACTAATCAATCATGGCATTCTTTTTCTTATTCATTCAGCTTTTCATTCCCTAGAGGAGTAAGGGCCCAAAGAGTCTTTCTGCTGCCACTTGACTTACATTTCCTTAGCTGTCTCTCTTCATCACCACTAAAAAAGGAACAAGCCCATAAGAAATTCCTTTTGGGGAGAACCAGGTCTGAAAACCCAGATTACCACTTGCTCCTAGCCATGCTGAAACCGCTGCTGACTCAGATCCCAGTAGGCCTCGGCACAGGTGCCTTGTCAACAAAGGCCAAGTTTATGAAACTTTAATTGTCTCGAGTGTTCAATCCGATACTCACATACAGGTAAGTGCCCAGAGATGGCATTTCTGAAAGGGAGAAATTTACGGCTTGATGTGATTTCTCTCACCTTCCAAGTAGCCTACTTGAGCTCTGCCGCTTACTGGAGATTTATTATGCTACAATTGAGGCATCAGGTGTGACTCTTTAGGTGGTGAGACCTGAGTTCCCTGAAGTTAATATACAAAGCCATTCTCGGGGTGTTTAATCTCCATCAGCGCTGAAATCCTCTATTTCATCCGGCTCCTACTGGGGTTCTTTTGTTACCCACGCTGGCAATTGGTTCACTCTCCATGCACTCAGACTAACTGCTTAATGTCCCACGTGGAGTGTCAGTGCTGGGAAATCTTGAAGCCTAAAGCTGAGATGACAGTTTTATAGGGAGACTCATCCCTAGTCATTAATGCTCATCCATACTGTGCCATCCAAGGGAGGTGAAAGGCAGCATCTGGCCACTTCTGTCTTCCGGCACTCCTGCTCACATGTCATAAGCAGAAAGCAGAACACACTCTCACCCCAGCCAGATGCTCATCGACTTTAACATAAAGGCCACTGTTGCTCTCGACTGCCCCCACTCAACCTTGGAGTCCTGAGACTTAAACTTGGTCTCCAAGATCACCTCTGACCTGGAGAAATTTCTACTGTGTTCTATTGTTCTTTTATGTTCACTGACAACAAAGAACGAGCTTGAGTTACAGTAACATCTGATATTATTAAGAAGACTTCAAGCACAAATACTAATTAACGCTATCTCTCACTGTCAGTGCAGAAGCACTCTGTTCAGATGCATAGAAGCAACACAGATCTGTTGACGGTGTTGAAGGTGAGACCAAATCCACAGCTCTTTGGAAAGATGGAGAGATCCCTCAGCAGCAGGAGAAATCCCTCCTGATTCAGGAACTTTGATTAGTGAAAGGCCTTATATGCTTTTTGTGGGGGAGGGGGAGTGGATGGAAAATCCAGAGTTATTCTAGAGTGTTAAGAAAGAAAGCATCCTATTTCATCCTTTGAAGTACTGACTTAGTTGAAAAATTCTCTGTTTTTTCTATTTACAATAATACGACTTGAATTGTTGTGTCTCCTCACCGAACTCATATGCTAAGTCTTAACCTCCACGGTGATGGCATTAAAAGGCGGAGGCTTTTAGGATATGGTTAGGACATAGGGCAGAGGTTTCTTGAAATGGGATTAGTGAGTGCCCTGCCAATAGAAGCCCAAGGAAACTTCCATTCCTCTTTTCCATGTGAAGATGATCCAGGAAGTTCCCACTGTACATCAAACACAGTAGCTCTTGATTGGGGAACATTTTTAGCCTCAAGAACTGTGGGATGTGCTACCTCATACTGTCCAGCTTGGCTCCTGAGTAACCTAGGTATTGCTATCTCTCTCTCAGCTCGCAGACAAGCATCTTGATGGGGTGGGGTGTGCACTGGTCTCCAGTTCTCATCTCTCACTTCCATCTCTGTGCCCTGCAGCACGGGGCTCATTCCCACCACACCCCATGGGAATGGCTCTCATTAGGCCATTACCATCCTCCCAGTGGCCAAGACCTATGTTGATGTTTTCTCTAGTTTTTCATTTTGAAGTTCCTTCAAATTTCCTGGTCCTCTCAGCACCCTCTATGGCTTCAGGCCATCAGGAAGGGCTTGAAATGTAAATGCACATGGCTAACTCCGATTTGTCTCGCAAGTTCCATGACCAGGTGACATGTCCTCCCTGCAGCACCTTGAACATGACATCAGGCCCTCTTCTGGTCTGCCTTTCTCCTTTCCGCTCTCAGCACCGGAAGTCCTCCTTCTCTTCCTTGGTGGCCCTGGTACTGCTGATCAGACACTTAGTAATAGTCCTCAGCACCCATGCCTTCTACTGAATAATGGCCAAGTTATTTGATTCTACTTCCTAATCATCTCTGCACAGGGGCGGGGAAAAGGGTCCAGGTGGTGCCCTGACTCGCGTGCTGTTTAATTCAGTGGGCAGGGTAACATTCGTTGCACACTGAGAAGTCGGCGAACAGTATGTGGACTTGATGACGAACGTGGAAAGCTCCGCTCCATCTCATTCTCCTACCACCATTCAGCAAGGCCGTCTTCCTGGTTTTACTGTCCCTTTGATCTTATTCCCTTCCGTCCTGTCTCTTGGATCATGGACAAACTCTGCCCATGGCTTCCTCTTTATCCATAGGACAAAAATCTAAAAATTTTTTTTTGCTCTTTTTGAGACGTGGTCTCCCTGTAGCCACAGCTGGCCTGGAACTTGCTATGTAGACCAGGCTGGCCTGGATCTCACTGAGATCTGTCTGTGCCTTCCTCTGTCCCTGCCTCCTGAGACCTGGCATTGAAGGTGTGTGCCACCATGCCTGGCTCTAAACATTTTTGACTGACCTAGAAAAGTCTTTCTCAGTCAGGTCACTGTCTGGCTGTCCGGCCATTGCCGTCCTCCTTCCACTCTTCTTCCTTCGGTGACTGATCTACTTGATTCTCAGCACATATGTACTTACTACGTCGTCTTCTGCCTTGTCAGCCTTGTACTCTCTGGCTCATCCTTTCTGGGTCAGCTCAGGTGCTGTCTCTTCTGAGGAGGCTCCAGTCTCTTAGGACAGAAGCAGTTTCTGTAGTTTCCATTGCATTTCACATCCGCTTCCATAGTGCTGTGTTCTGATGATTATATAACTAACCCTGCTTAAGTTTTGAATGCTTAGAAGGGAGGGGACTAGTCTCAAAGCTTTGCTTATTTTTTGTTGAGTTTTAAAAATAGTTGCCAGTTCATTGTTTTTGTCTAGTTTTGTAATTTTGAGATAGCATATAGGTGTGCAGCCCAGGCTAACCTTGAACTTGAAATCCTGTTGCCTTAGCCTCTGAAGTGCTGAGATCACTGGCATGTATTACCACACCCAGCCATCTGGTTTCTAACTCTAACTTTTGGGCCAAGCATCTAACCTGCAGTGCCTGGAAGGTAGTAGGTACTCAACAAACATCTGTTGTGTAAATTATTTTAATTTCACATAAAACCATATTGTTGGTACCAATTTATTTGTTGTTATAGTATATTTACTGAGGATTGATGAATTCTTTGAAAAAAATTCTTTTAAGAAAAAAACATTTAAGGCCAGTTATAGGGGCACAAGTCTTCAATCCCAGTGAAATCAAGGCTCTGTAGGCTTGGTGATTTCATAGGGTTTGTGAATTTCATAAGCAGGGATGGACCCTGTTCCAAGAGTGATTCCATAGATCTTCTTCATATACCTATTTAGAAAAAGATTAGCTACTTACTGTTTCTTTTTCTATTTCTTTTAGAGATAATAGGGACAAGTTCAGGACCCCCACTCCCCAAATTATACTTATGGTTACCCATGGACAAACGGATGTCATTATATTAAATTACCAGTTGGAAAGCTTGCACATTCTGTAAATGAGGCCCAGAGAGCCTCCAAGAACTCCCATCTACCTTTAGGCATAGTGTCCTAGGGATACTGGGTAGCTGCCAACTCCCAAAGGAAACAGCTTTTCCCCCACATGTCTCCCATCTCTTCCTCCTATGACAGGTTTTGACTTTATATGCTTGAAATGTGAAGCAAGGATAGTCTATGAAGGGACCTTTGGAAAAACAGATAAGGTTACAGATTGAGCAAGCATGCATACCATGGCTCCTATTGGCAGAAGCCAGTTATCAGAATAGGATGCTGGGTAATTAGTCTAAACATAAAAATCAGCTCTTAAGGGGCTAGAGATGGCTCAGCAGTTAAAAACTCTTCTAGAGGACCTGAGTTCAACTCCCAGTAAACACATTGGTTGGATCACAGTCATTTGTAACTCCAGCTCCTGTAGATCTGACATCTCTGGCTTCTGTGAACATACACACACAATTAGAAAAAAATAAAATAAAAATAAAATTTAAAGATCTGTGGTAGAATGCTTGCCTAGCATACATGAGGTACAAAGTTTTGTCTCCAGCACTGCCAAAAAAAACAAACAAACAAACACAAAAACCCCAAAACAAACAAGACAGAAAACCTACCCCCCACACCGAATAAAAACCAACCAAACAAACAAAAGTAACAATAACAAAGAAAAATCAGCCCTTCAATAAGAAGACCTCGGTGACAAGCATTACTGATGTGCAGCAGCACCACTTGAAGCACTCTTAACATGGACAGAGCAGGTCACCTTGAGCTGTTGTGCCCTCTGATGCCATTTGTCTTCAGGATCCATGGCCGCATTTTCCGTCTCTTTGTCACTCTGCGCAGTCACTTTGCCAGTTACTCTGATGGGGTAGGAGACCTAGGAGAGTGAAACACACAGTGTGTTAAGTGGCATGTACTGCACACTAAGTGGCTTCATTTCTTTGTCATTCACTCAAGTCTGTGTCCTCTGGAAAGAGATTCTGCAAAAGCAGGTTTTCTGTTCAGATAATCTCAACGGTCCATTGCTTCAGTCCTCAGGGATGATGGCAGTCAGCTTTCCATCACTGTGACAGGATGGAGAAGGAGGAAGCATTTATTTTGGTGCATGGTTGCAGAGTGCTCAGCCCATGGTCACTTAGCTCTATTGTTTTGGGGTCTGGGGTGAGACAGACTATCATGGTGGGAACAAAGGATGGAGCAAAATTGCTTCCAGCAGACAAGAAGCAAACGACACAGAGGAAAGGGATGGTGTTCCAAACATACTCTTCAGGGGAAAACCCTCAGGATCTACTTACTCTAGCTAGTCCTCAGCTCCTAACTCCCCTCGCCTTCTGATAATACCATTGGATAGGGACCAATACCTGAACTCAAATTTGAGCTCAAAATCGTATCAGAGATCTGGATTGCTCCCAAGGATGATGGGAATAAATAATGCTTCCTATTGCAGGTATGAAGAGAAAATTGATGTATTTAGATTAAATGCCCCGTACCTATTAGGAGACCTAACTGCAGGGCAGTCGTGTGAACAGGGTACTGCAGGTAACATTTAATCCTGACAGTTGAAGCATGACGGAATAACATCATACCTACCTGTGAACTTCTTGACTTACATGGGGTCCTAATAAACCGTCATAAGTCAAATAATATATTTAATACACCTAACCCGCCCAATATCATAAAGTAAGCCCAGCTTACTTTACATGTGCCCGTACGATTGAGCAAAATCATCTGACAAGGCCCATTTAAAAGAATTTTTGTTGAACTTTTGGGAGTTTCATATATTGTATTTTGATCATATTCAGACCTCATCCCCAGTCTGCACCCTCTTTGGTCCCCCTCACCTGGTTTCATGTGCTCTATTAAACACAAACACACACACACACACGGCCTACTGTGTTGAATTTGTATCCACAAATGCACAAACGCCCTTCAGTTGGGTCCATCCACTGGAGCTTAGTTAACCTACCCAGTGTCACACCCTTAAAGAAAACTGACTTGCCCTCTCCTGGTAGCTATCCGTTGCCAATAGCAACTCGGCCGGGTGTCTTACCCACTTCCCCACCTCTATGCTGGGATTTTGACCAACTTGACTTATGTAGGTCTTGTGCATACTGACACAATTGCTGTGAGTTCATATGAGTAACTGCCCAGATATCTAGAAAATTCTGTCTCCTTGTGGTAAATTTGCCACATCTGTCTTTTACAGTCTTTATGCCTCCTCTTCCATAATGATCCCTGAGCCTTGGGAGAACAAGTCTTGACATAGGTGTCCTATTCAGGCATCCGCACCCTACAGTTGCTCATTCTTTGCACATCGACCAGTTGTGGGTCTCTGTGCTAATCACCATCTGAGATATTAAGTAGCTTCTCTGGTGAGAGCTGAGCGATACATGTATCTACAGGTATAACAATAAGTCATTAGGAGTCAGTTTGATACTATGTCATTCAGCAAAATAACAGTATTAGGCTCTCCTCTATGGTCTAGTTATAGGTTCCTAGGCCTGGTATCAGTGGCTACTGTCTAGTTCCCCACCTGTAAAATGTCATGTCTCTCCCTTTCTGAAGGCGTGCAATTAGTTTTAAAATGTAGAAGGACTTTGACTTATTTGGTTAAATTTTCTGTGATGGGCTGCAGGTAATGGACTGAAAGAATGTGTGGTCTGGCTCTTTCATACTTGAGTTCAAATTCTCCCTCTGTTGCTGTGTGACCAGTGGAGTCTAGTGTTTAATACCTGCTCAAATAAATCATTTTAAAATTGATCTGAAAGTGAGAAAGAAAGAAAATGTTTTGCTTGAATTTTCATTCCTAAAATAGGAAGCCAGCACTCAGGAGACAGAAGCAGGCAGATTCTTGTGAGATCAAGGCCAGTTTGGTCCACAAAGTAAGTTCCAGGCTAGGCAGGGCTACATAATGAGACTCTGTTTCAAAAATCAAAGAGGGAGGGAGGGAGGGAGGGAGGGAGAGGGAGAGAGAGAGAGAGAGAGAGAGAGAGGAAAAAGTATACTATTTGATAATGAAATTCTTTCAATTACAAGCAGAAATAAGCACCAAGCTTAAATGATTAGTCTCCTCTACAAATCTGAAAACCTGGCATCGTGAGATGGTGTAAAGTTTATGAGCACCGGTTCAGTGCTGCTGAGGGGGAGTTCTCTCACGCTGCTGCTCCCAGAAACACTGTGAGCTCACAAAATAATAGATTTCACAACATTTACTGGCATAACTGCAAAGGGTTTTTGTGCGTGTTACCTTATTTTATTATTTTATTTTTGAGACAGGGTCTTGTTAGGTAGCAGAGCAGGCTGGCCTCGATCTGGCTGCCTCAGCCCCCTGAGTGCTGGGATTCCATGCATGTACCAGTCAGCCTGGCTTCTTGCAAATGTTTGATCTCTAGTTACTACCATGTTAAACAAAAGCAGAAACACAACTCACTTAAAAGAAAAATCGACTCTGTACTGGAGAAGAAATGAAGGTCAAGGGCATAAAACAGTTCTAGCTAGACTGACTGAGCAGGCAAGGGTTCCAGCCTTTAACCTCAGAGGGGTCAAGCACCTTCTGGAGGCAGGAGAAGAGTCATACTGTGACTGGGAAGAAGATTCCCTGACTTTACAATGCAAAGAGGAACACAGATACAGCGTTCTGGTTAATTTGGTTTAGCATCAGTGATAATTAAGTTTTCCACTGGATCATAGTAGGATCACATATATAGTTTTGACATAAGCTTCATGAATTAAAAATATAGCATCCACTGCTTTGTCCACCAGGGAGTGAAGGACATGTACGTGGTATTTCCATCCACACACTGTTTTGGAAGAACTGGGCTGAATCACCCTGGCAGGCTTGCTGGGTAAGTAGAGCATACTTTTACATTATCCCTTTGAAAGTGGAGTGGGACACAACCTCTGCCAGCTATTTTTTTTTTTTTTTTTTGGTGAACCATTCTATTAATACCAATCAAATCGAGAAAATGATCAAATGAAATTGCATTTTGAGCATCATAAGCTGTGTAATGTCTATTCTGTTAAATTGGGGCCTATAATTGCTTCTCTACTGAAAAGATACAACAAAGACAGCAATCATGGCATGTCATTATCCCAGACTAGAAAACCGGCCTTTGCAGGGAGGACTTCAAAGCCTTGTGGTTCTCGAATTGCATTTGGCTGCTATTGTTGAAGCGCAGGCAATCTTGATTAGGTGTTTACACTGAGGTAAGGCGCAGAGCAGAGAGTCTGAGTGCCTGGGTCTAGAGCCATTAAAAAATTGTACATTATGTTCCTTGCTTTGAAGTGAGGGTTTGTAGGTAGGAAAGCAACTCAGATTGAGTACAGCCGAGCTAGACCTGGCTGCTGCTTCTCTGTCAAAGAAACTCATCAGGTTCTTAGAGAATCAGACAGTGCTGTGGAAAGCGGAGCTGAAGCTTCACCCAGAGCTGTGTGTGACACAGTGGATCTGCAGATACACGTGGAGACATGCTTTGATAAACATGCTAATATTAAACTCTGTGATCCTTGCAGGGTTTGCCCATTTCCTTCCTTATCTTCGGCTTTTTCTACTACATATGTTGCCCACTTTGAGTGGCCTCACATGGACTGGGAAGGCTCCTTGTGGCCATTCCGTAGCCAGTCCTTAGTGGTGATGTACTGGCAGCTAGCCATATGTTTAAACTAAATAGCCAAATGTCAAGACTTAAATTTTTAAAAATTTCATTTATTTACTAAGAGAGAGAATGAGAGAGAGGAGAGAGAGAGAAGAGAAAGAGAGAGAGAGAGAGAAAGAAATGCCATAGTGTGCACTTGTGGAGGTCAGAGAACAACTTGCAGGATTTGATTCTCCCTATCCGCCATGTGGGTTTGGGGATGGAACTCAGGTCATCATGCTTTATGACAGTGCCTTTACCCGCTAATCCATCTCACCTGATCAATGTCGGATTTTTATTTTTAGTGTCGTATTTGTTTACCATAGTTCTGACACATCAGTTATTTAACCCCCCTCTTTGGTCATAATCACTGTATTCAGGGAGCATTTCTTCATTCACATGGCTAATGAGTGATGGAAAGTGATTATTCCTCTGTTGTATTCCTCATACGTTGTGTCTGGGGTTGGTTTATGCCTGCTCATGTCCCCATGCTGCTGTCTGTATTTATACATGGCCAGAAGAGAGGCCCACTGTCAGGGGGCCTCGCCGACCCTCAGAATGGTTGCTTTAATTACCAAGGGGTTTGGTAATTAAATTCAGCAACTTAGAGACAACACTCACTAAATATTTGGACTCTGTTGCCAGCGCTTTTCTCCATTACTATAGAACATTCCAGAATGTGTGTGTTCAATAATGATTTGAGGACATTGAGCCCTTTAGACATATTTTTTATTTTATTTGGTTTGTTTGAGACTTCGACTCCCGATAGCCCCAGCTAACCTGGAACTTGCTTACGCAGACCAGGCTGTCCTTGCACTCAGAGATCCATCTTTCTCTGCCTCATGATTGCTGGGACTGGAGATGTGCACCACACCCAGGCTGGATATGTTATTTTTAATGCTCATTTACAGTAAAAGAATAATGAGCTGCTAAATCTCCAAGGTAATCACTGACCCACTTAAAGATACCTGACTCTCCCCATTGCCTGTAGTCTCTGCAGGTGTGTAAGGTCTCTGGACCCTGGTCTCCTACCCACTTCATCCTGGGACCCTCCCTCCTCCCTGGCACTTCTCAGTCCCACCAATGAGCATGTGTACCACTATCTCTGGGTCTGGGTGAAAGCCATTCTTTGCCTAGAAATTATCCTTCAGTTCACTTATCTTTATTTCCTTGTTTGTTATTTTTGTACTAAAGATTGAACCAAGGTATGGCATTACCTTTTAAATGTAAAACTTTTAATATTTATTTATTTATTTTTGGTCTTTGAGGCCAGGTCTTCCTGTAGCCCCAGCTGGTCTAGAACTCACTATGTAGACCAGGCTGGCCTCAATCTCAGGGAGATCCACCTGACTCTGCCTCCCAAGCACTGGGATTAAAGGTGTGGGCCACCACACACAACTTAATTTTTTTTATTTTGATGCACAGTCTTATTGAGCTGCCCAGACGGGCTCACCATCTTCTTGCCTCAGCCTCTGGAGTGGCTGGGATTCCAGGCTGGTACCATCCTATTTATAGTGTCAGCCTTGGAGACATATGACTTTCTCCAGGAAGTCTTCCCTGGTTCCCAAAGGAAGCTGCAGCAGACACACTCTGAATTTCCTCTTTCCTATCAGGCGCTGCTTTGTTGGCTTCTGTTTCTTTTCCCTTCCTTTGTGAAGTTTCAGGATGGCAGAAGGGAGAGGCTCCATGTAGGATTGCTGCATTGCATGGCTCAGGGGCTACTTGCCTGTACTTCCCGTTGCTCTGAACGTGCCCAGCAGACAGATACGTGACTAGAGGATGAATTCAGCCCACACTACTCACTGAACTTTCCATCTTCACGGAACACATACAACAGCCCAATGTATACAGATTCTATATCCAAGGATTCAGCGAGGGCAGGGGGCATGGTTCAGTGGTGGAATACTTGCTGGTATGTATGAGGCTTTGGGTTTAATAATCAGTAGTACAAAACAAGCAAAAAACCAATAAACAAAACCAAAGACACTGAGTTTAACTATGTGGGGGAGAGGGGCACACTATTACTGAGCATGCCCAGACTTTTCCCCTTGTTAGCACTCTGGAAACAATATAGTACATTAGGTATTCACATAGTATTGGGTGTCATAACTAAGTTGGAGTCAACTGAGAGTACACAGGAGGATATGCATAGACTTTATGAAAATACCCCACCATCAAACAAAGGGGACTTAACTTAGATTTCAGTACCTGTGGAAGGTCCTGGAATCTCAGCACTCCCATGGATACCCGTGGACATCTGTTCACCGTACTGAATTATCTGGGCAGGTTTGTGGTTTATATTAAACCAGCCAATAAAATGAGATAGAAATAGAGCTTCTCTTCCATCCCGCTCCCCTTGCTCACTGGGGCCAGGTCCACTGGCCCTTCAGTCTCATCCCCTCTCCCATAAATCATCTTTCCCCAGATATCTGTGTGGCGTTCTCTCATGCCTTCCGTGTTCTTCTCGGGGCAATGCTGCCTCCCAAGCTGCTTTAAATTGTGATTCCCTTCACCTTGGCAAGGCTTACCAGGTGCGCTCTGATTCACCTCTGCCTAGGAACATACGAATTTATCTGGAACATTGTCCATTCCCTCCTACATAAGAAACACATTTCTTTGCCCCCTTCGCCTCCCCTCCCCCTCCTCTTTTCCTCTCCTCCCATCACAGGGCATCACCTGTAGAATATTCTACTTGCGGCATCTTGTCGGTGGGTCAAGAAGTTTCAGATTTTGGAGTGTTTCCAATTTGGGGTTTGGGGTTAGTGGTGCTCAGCCTGTGCATTAGTTCCAAGTAAATTCAGACTGGGCACATGTCCTGTCCCCACTGGTTCACAACCTCCTCAGGAAGAGGAAGGCAGACAGCAGCCTGGGTTATTTTATAAAAAGACAGAAAGGTCATTCATGCTGCCATGGCTTCTGACTTCTCAGAAAGGTGCAACCTGTCCTGTGCAAGACAGCACAGAATCAGCCATTATGCTAGGTGTATTTCCAAAGCTTAAAAATGAATAATCCTTAAAAATGATTCATTTCATTAAATTTCCAGTTTTCAAAAGAGCATATGTTGGTTAGGTGGGAAGTTTTTTTATGAATTCTTCAGCTTCAAGGATCTAATGAAGTGTCACTCTATGGATCATACAAATTGATAGTTCAAGCAACTAAGTGCTGAGCAGCCCACAGAAGGATGCCTTAGACATGTCTTGTATTGAAAAAACTATAAAGTTCAATTGAAATTATATGGTCATAAGTAAGTGCTCTTGTGGTGATATAGAACAAAATAAGAAAATCTATCAATCAATGAGCAGCTACAGAGTGCCTGCTCCTCAGAAGATAATTTTTACAAGTATAATAGAGTGGGAAAAAAAAATCCAGCATCAAACTAGAAGATCTCTGTAAGAGAGGACTCCAAGTTCCTAGCCAAATATAGTGATAAAAAGATGGCTGCAATTTAGACAAACATGAAGTTCAGTCTTACAGACAACCCAAAGTTACTCTTAATTCAAAATGATGGAAAAGAGTAATTCATTATTTGGATAGTAGTCTTATCCAATAAGAAACCATAAATTCAAACCAAATGTTCAATTATAAGTGCAACTTGCATGGGCTGGCAGGATTTGAAAACTCTCCCCTTCCTGTACATCAGCTGAGCATCCTGATAGCCCTGAATACACAAACTTTTTTCTGAGACAGGCTTATGTATCCCAGGTTGGACCTGAAATCTCTATATAGATGAGGATGGCTTTCACCTTCCAAGTGCTGGGATGACAAGTATGCATCACCATACTGGGTTTCTGTGGTACTGGGGGGTCAAACTAGGCAGGCATTCTTCCAATTGAACACATCCCTAGCCCCAGAAAACAAACATTTATAACCTTATTTTAATGAGAAAAAATAAAGTTTTGCAAGATTTTGTGATTTGCCAAAGGTAACAAATGTAAAGAACTAAAACAACTGATCACTGCTGGGCTGGGGAGAGTTGATATTTTTTAAGGGACACTAGACAGACTGAACTCACACTGAGGGACATCTAGATACACACACTTCCTTACCATATATAACAAAATGCATGAAGTCCTATGGGTGGGCTAGGGGTGGTGCTGAAGGGGAGGTTAAATATGATTAAGAATTGTTGTAGCTGGGCGTGGTGGCACACACCTTTAATCCCAGTACTTGGAAGGTAGAGGCAGGTGGATGTCTGTGAGTTCAAGGCCAGTCTGGTCTACACAGTAAGTTCCAGGCCAGCTGGGGCAATGGGGAGACTGTCTCAAAAAGACCAAAATAAATAAATAAATAAATAAATAAATAAAATTGCATTTCTTCATTAAATATTTAGCTATTACCTTCTGTGTGCCAGTCTTTAGGGATTCAGAGACTGGTCTGTGACCTGGAGGAACTCACAGCCAGTCAGGTGACACTGGACGGACACACAGAAGACAATGCAGTGCAATGCCATATATATAGGTTCTGTGGCCGATCAGGTGTGAGGAGGAGAGTAGGAAGGCGGATGTTCACCTGTCTGTACAAGGCAGTGACATCTGAGCTGAGTCTTGAAAGGAAGATAAGGTTTCCCAAGTAAACAAGTCAGGAAAGAGTGGGCTGTGAACAGAGACTAAGGGGAGCCCGGAGGACTCAGAGTTCCCAGAGTATGGCTGGAACATTAGATGCAAGATGAAGAGGCCAAGGGGACATAAGGAGACCAGATCACAAAGGGGCTTTTTTATACCCTCAGAGTTTGAATTTTATCTTCAAGGTAACAGGGAGTCACACATTGGTGTAATCAGATTCATCGCCAGGAAGACTACAGGGAGGACAGAATTGAGGAGAGAAGTATCAAAAGGGTTAGGATATAAAATTATATTTTAAAATCAAAGCATTGGTTACTGAGGACATGCTCTGAAAGTTATTCATAAGTTCTTTACCACAAAGAGCAAATATTCAAAGAAGTATCTGAGCAACTGTCAAAGAAATGTGCCAACTAGAGAGATACAAGATTGGAGGCTTTGCAGGCTGGTGAGCTGGCTCAGCCAGGAAAGGTGCTTGCCTCCAAGCTTGAATTTTGGTGGAAGGAGAAAACTGATTCCTACAAGATGTCCTCTGATTTCAGCACACACACAGAAACAAGCGTGTCCCCCTGCCAATAATTACAAATAGATAAGCAAATGTAATAATAATAATAAAAAAAAAAGAACGTAGGGTTCTGAAATCCATGGGGCAGAGTTTGATTGACTGGAGACATTCAGGCAACAGCACTTCCAGAGAGGACTAGCTGGGAGGGGCAGACTGGCCCTGAGTACGAATGTCCTGAATGTCCCAATCCCATAGGTGGAGGTCGGGGGGTGGGGAGGGTGGGAGTGGAGGTGGCGGGGGGCTGGGTAAAATAGGAGGACTCTTTCTCGCTCTTTCTCTTAGATTCCTGGTCACCATAAAGTGAGGTGCTCTGCCCTGCCCTCCTCACCGTAAAGGACTGGAACCTTGGTTCCATATAAATATTTCTCTCCTTAAGTTGTCTTCCCTCAGATATTTTGTCACAGCAACAATGGCAACAATTCTGGGACTAAAACAGACCTCCTTTGTAGACTTTATTTGAATAGCCTCCTCACAGAACAGAAGTCGTGTTGTACATGAGCACACCCTTTTGGCCATATTGTGTCCTTATTCTACTTGAGGGTATATCTCTTTTATTTTGAGAAATAAAAAGTTGGAGAAAGAAAAAGGCCATTTAGAAGGATCCTATCCCTAAGTCCTTTGTTTTCCCATGGTGCAAGGAATGCCCACTGGTGAGAATAGCTTTCCTTTGTGTGTGTGGGTACACATGTGCCATGTGTGGGTACATGTGAGAGTGTAATGTGAAGGCCAGGGGACAACTGCAAGTATGTCAATTCTCAGGCACCTACCTTTATTTAAAAATAATTAGTTTTTTGAGTATGAGTGTTTTGCCAGCATAAATGTAAATGCATGCTCATGGAGGTCAGAAAAGGGCGTTGGATCCCCTGGAACTGGAGTTATGGGTGGTTGTTAGCTGCCATGTGGGTGCTGGGAACTGAAATTGGGTTCTCTGCAGGAACAGCTAGTACTCTTAACCAGTGAGCCATCTCTTCAGTCCTGGTTGTCCTTTTTTTCTGAGACAAGGGCTCTCGCTGGTTTGGAAGTCACTAATCACTAGTTATGCTGCTGGCCAGTGAGCTCCAGGGATCTGCCTGTCCCCTGCCCCACCACTGGGATTACAAGCATATGCCACCATGCCAAGTTTTTTTTTTTTTTTTTTTTTTCATGTATTGAGCTCATGAAACCTTTTGCTTGCTGACTGAGCCTCTTTGGCCCTCATAGCTTCTCTTTCCTGAGGGTCTGCCATATAGCAGGAGCTTTGTATAGATTTTCCAAATAGCCTTCCAAGGCAGAAGCTAACTACACATAGGAGCAAGATAAAGTTTTGGGGGGTCACTTGCTTAAAATACTAGCAGGTGTTATGCTGGAGAAGTAGGATTTAATCCATGATTAGCCGACTTCCCAGCCAATGTTTTGTTTCAGCCCTGCTCCTCATGACCTCAGTAAATAAAGTCTATTCCGTTTCCTCTGAAGTGCTATCTGTTCTTGTCTATGTTACAGAACGGAAAGCAAGCTCCTGGACAGACAGGAAGTACATGTCTTATTTTCTGCTACATCCCTAGCACAGAGAAGATAACCTTGAACATAGTTGGTGCTCAATAAATACTGTTGCCTGATTGGCATCTTGTCTCAGATCCACATAATGGAGAGTGCATCTGGACAGAGAATTCTATTTATGGCTTTACATTGTCTTGAAGACTATGGGCAATTGAATAACCTTACAATTGCAAAATACCTATAATTTCTTTTCAAGAAATTAGGAGGAAAGAGCCAAAAAATATGTATAAGGCACTTACAGCTCTTTTGAACTCATACTAAATTTCACCTTCATCTTCAAAGTCTATTAAAATTAAGATAGAAGGGGAGTTCATTTCAAAACACAATTTCCTTTAATGGTAGGTCACATATTTGACTCAGATGCTAATGAGTTTCAGACAAATACTTTTGCTACTAAGCGAATCATGTGTAATGGTCACCCACAGAGCTGAGGCCAGACCGTGATGCTCAGGTGCCCTCTAGTGTGTGCTGGTTTTCACATCAGTCCCAGGCTTCACGTGTCATATAGCTAAGACTTATCAGGTATTTAAAATGTATTATAGTGTGTAATCAACAATTCTATGAAAAACAGCAAAATGGCTGTGGAACAATTGACTTTAAGGCCAATAGTTTCGTTCTAAACCACTATGTACGAGCAAAGCATACAATTTAGGTGACTGGATGCAGACCCAGGCAGGACGTGACCGTTTTCAGGGTTATATTGTATATGACTCTCCCCCCACCTTTTTTCTTTTTCTTTTTTTTTTTTTTTTTTTGAGACAAAGCCTTACTTCTTTGTAGCCCTGGCTGGTCTAGAACTCACTGTGTAGAACATGCTGGCCTTGAACTTACACATACATTTAATCCTAGCACTTGGGAGGTAGAGGTATGTGGATCTCAGTGAATTCAAGGTCAAGGCTGAACTCTACATAGCGAGTTTCTGGACAACCAGAGCTATACAGTGAGGCCTTCTCAAAACAAACAAACAAACACAAAAGAAAACAACCCAACCAACTAAACAAGAAAACAACAAAAAAATATCCCCAAACAAAACAAAATTACAAAGTAGGAAGTTGTGTTCAGGCCCATTCCCCTTCCCCCTCTCTATGAATCACCTAGGTAATCTTCCACACTTGTGGATATCCTAAAAAAGTCTCACTGTATAGCCGAGGCTGGACTGGAACTTGCACTCTCATGTGCAGGGATTCCATGTGTGTGTCAATTTTCCAGCTTGCTGTGTATTTTCATTCCTTCTGTTGTTTTTTGTTTTACTGTATATATTTGTTCTACTCCTTGAATTTCTCTCACTAATAAATCCTGTTAAATTATCAGTAGCATTTCACAAAGTGTGAAATGTGCACTATCTCTATTGTGTAGATGCAGCATAATTTATCTAATTACTGCCTCCCCATGGTCGATATTTGGGTGGCTTCTGACCTTTTGATGTCACAAACAAAGCTGGAATGAATAATTTTGCGCAGTTGCTAGTTTAAAACCTCACACATCTATCTAGAGCAAATCGCTAAGAATAGAGAATGTTTTGCCAAATAAAAATACTAATGACAAAGATGGATGTGGCATGTATGCTGAGTCAGGCACCCATCTAAATGTTCTCCATACATCAGCCTATTTGATATTCTTAGTAACCCCAAGAAGAAAATACTGCTATGATCTTTTGTAGAGGAGAAAGTTGTTTACTAACCCACCCAAGGTCAGGCAGCTGGCAGAGGGCAGAGCCAACCAACATAGTTACTTGCAGCCATTATGTTTTACTTTCTCAGGCAGTAGAAGTACATTTTACAATTTATGCAAACATAAATTGCCCTTTATTCTGGCTTTATTCTCTTTCCTGGCATTTTCTTGGTATAATTTCCACCAACAGGTTCTCTGGTTATTAATTATAGATGAAAATGAAGAGAGTATTAATTTGCTTTTCTCTTCTAATGACTGACAATGAAGATCTTGCCATACGTTCAATAGCCACACATATTAAATTTTCTATGACTTGTCTGTTCTTATCTTTTGTGTATTTTTCTATTGGGATTTTGGTCTTTACGGACTAAAGACATGTCTGTGCTATGAATTAGGAATGTTTCTCTTAGGTTTTTCTTCTTTGATTTTGCTTATGTTTTTTTCTTTGGTAGACATTTTTGATGTAAACAAAGTCAAATGATTGGTTGCTTAGAGGTTCTTGATTTCAAAACATGAATCTTCCTGGGACTGGAGAGAGGGCTCAGCGGTTAAAAGCACTGGCTGCTCTTGCAGAAGATCCAGGTTCGGTTCCTAGTGCCCATAACGCAGCTAACACGCATTCATAACTCCAATTCTAGGGGATCTGACACCTTCTTCTAACCCCCTTAGCACTGCATGACGTGCATACACATATAAAATAAAAACAAAATTTAAAGAATCTTCCAGTTTTTTCATAGTATTTCTCTGGAATTTTAATTTTATTTTCAGTGATTAAATATTTTTTCTATTTGGGATTTATTTTGTTTAATATAATCCAACTTGGTATTTTGTCTGATGATCACCTCAGGTTGTTAATTTTGAATATCCCATCATTGAATTATCCCTATATGCAATTTGGTTCTATTTCTAGACTTTCTATTCTGTCACTCCACTTTCCTGTCTATATAAATATTCCCCTACTATTCAACTATTCAGGACTTGTAACTAGTAGATAAAAAACTCTTCTTTTTATAAGTTCCCTTGGTCAGAGCTTCTATCACAGCCTCAGAAAAGGATACTAATCCAACAGGTATGACCACCTGGCTCCCAACAGCTCCATCATTTCTGACAGGACTTATCCCCAAAATGATGAAGGAAAGAGAGCATTTATTACTTTTCAAATATCACATACGGAGGGACTGTTTTAATTATGCCGTACCACTTACCCAGGATAATGAGGGCTGTGAGGAGTTGCAGTGGTTATCAGTGGGAACTGATAACAGAGTCATTTGAAGAATGAAAAAGAAACATCTTCCATGCTTTGATCTGCTCCACCCACCCTCCAGCCGACCACCTAACATACACACAGAAACTGAGTTGACAGTTGATTCCTGTCACCTCCGTTGTGCTGAGGCAGTAAGTGCAATGCTAAGGTGACAAGAGTTTCCAATACAGGGAATCCAGTGCTCAGCCCTGCGTTTCATCTACTGGAACACGCCGCAGAAAAACAAAACAAAACAAAACAGAATCCATGGTTCTTCGAATGGAAACACTTTAGATATAACCGTTGAATTGTAGTAATTAGAGCATTGAAAACCATGGATGAGTTTTATTTTGCTCTTTAGAACTTACTACATAATCTTTTTTTCCACAAGAATGGGCTGGGTCCATGAGATAGCTCAACGGGTAAAAGCATTTCAGGCCTTGGTGTGCTATGGCATGCACACTCCCATACATACACAATTATAAATAAAGTGCAGAAAGGGACAACAAAACAACAAACAAGGGGGGCCAGCCACGTAAGGGTGGCACGGAAGTATTTGCTTTGCCCAGGCAAGTGGTTACAAGGGCATTCAGCCATTTCAAATAAACCCAAATTCCAGCACAAGGTCTCAGAGGAGAAGCTAGTAAGTCCCCACGTACCTGCTCCAGACGAGTCTCTCCCCTTTTTCTACTGTGAAGTTTAAGGTAAGAGTCTGTTTTAGGAGTAGGTAATCCCAAAGTCAGCTTGTTTTTTTCCACAAAATGTTGTTTGGACTTCCTTCTCCGAGGGCCACGCGATCCTGGCAGGAAAACTTCATTGTGTGAACTTGAACTCTTCAGGTACTGAGAGAGGTTGCTAGACGTGTCCTCCTGGTCATTGTCACTTAGATCTGAGAAGGACTCATTGTGACTGGTGCCATGCTCGTAGTTTGGGCTTAGAAATTCACTTCCAAGCAAGGAGGCTTCGCTCTGAGGACTCCTTTTCTCTTTGCCTTTTCTGACTAGAAGCTCCACTGATGGCTCCTTGGAAGGGTAGAGTGGAGCCAAAGGCACGTTCTCTGAAGAGCTATCTGCAGACCTTGGCAATGCCTCAGTGGTTAACAGCTGCTCCTTTTCCTTCTTATTTTTCCAGTTTGGGTCATATCGGAGGTCTGAATATTTGTCTTCTATCTGTTGTTGGCTGCCCAAAGCAGAAAAGAAATGGGAAGTCCTTAATGAAAATAAATTCACTCACTGGAATCACTTGATCATTTTAGTTACCATCCATCACAAGTTTTGTCCTTTAAGCTCTCTTTTAGTATCAGTGGGATGAAGATACAGCTCAGGCTCAAATTAAAACCACATAAATGATAGCAAAAAGGTCTAATCACCCAAGTTCATTGAAATATGTAATAAAAATGGAGGCCAATTAAACCCTAAATGTAATGTTTACAGCACTAAACCAAGACGTCTCTGTGGTTCAGAGTCCTGTGGCTTATGCACACGGTCAAGGACCTGATATTTCTACTGCTGAATATAAAATCAGGATTCACACTTAAGGGCAAGGGATACAATTCAGCTGGTGGAGCATTTGACTGGCACGCATGGGAGCCCTGGATTCTCTCCCCCACACTGCATAAAGCTGGGTGTGCTGAGGCGGGCCTTTAATCACAGCACTAGGGAGGTAGAGGCAGGAGTATCAGAAGTTCAAGGTTATCCTCAACCACACAGTGCATTATAGATCAGCCTGGGCTAGCTCAAACCCTGTCAGAGGGAGGGAGGGAGGGAGGGAGAGAGAGAGAGAGAGAGAGAGAGGTGGGGGGGGACGAACAATTCATACTTTAGCTAGTTATATGCACATTGGCTACTGATTTGGCTATTTATGTATTTGTGTCTAGGAAGGGAAGTGTGTACTGTTGCCTTGACCTTCTCCTGGGAGGAAAGCTGGGCTTCCTCCAACTGAACACTTACATAGTTTCAGACTTGCTTCCAGTAGTTTTGTTTCCCACTTCATTTTGTCTAGATTTTCCCCAATGTGCTACACAAAGATTCCCCAAGGCTCAGAATCAGATCATAACTCAGGGTCTTGGTTGTCAGGACCATGCACACAAACTTCAGTGGACAGGTCAGCGTGGGCCTGAAACTCCAGAATAGTCTCATTTGAATAAAAGGCTAAGCATATGTTCCTGTCAAGGGAAGTGAACTAGGACTAGATCTCAAATAAAGTCCTGCTTCCTCTTTCTCCTGACAATCTCAATTTGTAAAGTATACCTCCACCCCGGACTTAACCAAAAAAAAAAAAAAAAAGCAAGCTGGTAACATGGCATATTTAATGGCCTCTTTGATCTTCAGAAGCTAAATGGGAGAGATTTTCCTTCCTTGAGGACAGTGGATGCAATCCTCTAATCAAAAAGAAAATGTAAATCACCCCAGGCTTTTTATGCTATTTGATATTCCCGTTTACAGAGGACATAATTTTATGCTGAGTAAACAAACTAATGGTCCTTCTAACACTAATTTACTCTTCTTAATGTGGACCTAGATCTCTTTGATTCAATGTAAAGCAAGAACTGGAGAAAAAGCCAACACTAGTCTGCCTGGCTAAGTTGTCATTGTGAATGTATCAGCGCTCGTGAGGGTGAGAAACTTTTGGATACTGCAGTTCTTCCTTTTCCAAGATGGGCTCTTCCTTGCAAAATTCCTGGCTGGTGAACAATCCGTGTGTCAGGAGACAGACCTCAGGCTATCTATCTCATGCCCAGGACAGCACAAGATGGACTGTTTTCAGGCAGGCCCATGACGGGCAGGTTGCTCCTGGGGTTGTCTGTCCTGCACTTTTGTTTTACTCCGTGTGGCTTTCGACCTGGCTCTTAGGGGTCAAGGGACACTTAGTATGGTTCAACAGAGTACAATCTGTATTCGGACTAGACACATCTGGGATCACGTTCTGAGTCCTCCACCCCCTGTGATATGTCACTTTGGCTAAGTGACATGCTGCCTTTGAGCCAGTCTCTCTCATCTGCAAAGAGGAATGTTATATTTTTTTCATTTCTCAAGACAGAATAAAGGTCCTTGTGAAGCAGTGCACCTTAAAGGGCTCTACACGTGTACTCATTTATCTTGTCACGTGTGATCTGCGTTCTCATAGCCTCCTGGGCGCAGGGACTGTGGGGCACCCTCCTGCCCTAAACTCTGCTTTAGTACAAAGCAGTGTGCTTCAGGCATCTCTACAAATATTCCAACACAAGGACAGTAGATGTTTATTTTTAAACTAAAAACATAAATTAGAATATTAACATGCAGACACTTCTTCCCTTGGAGCAAATAAGTGAATGATTTTAGGGCTTATCTTGTACTAAGTGAATCTTAAAGTTCAACTGTGGTTGTTTAGGTGAAGAAAAAAAGCTCAATTGTTAACTTCATGCAAATATGAATTTTTAAGTGAAAAATGGGCTCTGGGCTCATATCCATAATTTACTGGAAAAAAAACTGATTTGTTTTGACAAGTACTTACTGAGCACTTACTAAATGGGGTCATGACACAGTGGTAAATGACACAGGGGCTCACAGCCTACTGGGGGAACCAAAAGGAAGCAACTAGCTCAGAATGTGGGTGGATACTCGCTCTGAGGAGGACTACAGGGCCATCTGGACTGAAGGGGATATCACACCTGTCTCAGAAAGTTGGGGAGGGTTTTCTTCTAGACGTGATGGCACGAAGACCTAAGATTAAGGCTATAATAAGTAACTGAGGACAGCCAAAGGGAGGAGCTTCTAGAATGGCTTACATAGACAGTCCATACATTCTTTTGAGGAAGTTTAGAACAGACAGTCCTCTAGTTTACACTATGCAGAGCTGGGCTGTCCATTTGGATAAGGTGATACAACTGGACCTCATGCTTCTGTCATTCAGTTAGGGGTGGGATGTGAAAGATAGAGCATAACATTGTCTGCTGAGCCAAGGAATGTTTGTAGTGCAGGATTTTTTTCTTTTGAACAACCCCGAAGGAAGCTCAATATTATTGTTATCCTCTTTTAATAGATGAGGAAGGGCCTGTGAGATGGCTCAGGGGATAAGGGTGCCTGCTGTCAAGTCTGAGGACCTGAGTTAGCTCCCAGGGACCCACATGGTAGAAGGAGAGAAGTGACTTCAGCAAGTTGTCCTCTGACCTTCACATGTGTGCTGTGGTACCCACATGTACACATACACACAGACACAAAATAAGTAAATGTACAATAAGCAAGTAGATGATGAAATAGATGAGTCCCAGAGGCTTGGTTAAGTCTCTCAAGATGGCCAAGCTAGCAAGTGTTACAGTCAGAGTATAGACCTTGGAAGTATGCTCAGAACATGGCTCCTGTCTAGTAAATTGCTTTGAATTCAGCTGTTCTCAAAATGATCGTGAAGCAGGCTGATCGTAGCACCTGCCTTTGGTCAATCAGTGAACCACTTAGTTGGCCAGACAATAGGGATGCACTGAACATACTCCCAAGGACAGGCAGAATACTAGGCAGAGCAGATATAGCTGTAAGCAAAGGTGGAGCTTACCCTCCAGTGAGGAAGAAAGGCTGACAACTTAGATGCACAAAGAAATATACAAGATACGTAAGGACTAACAACTTAGATGCGTAAATATACAAGATATGGATATGTAAAACAGGAAGACAGGGCTGGTGGTATAGTTCCACAACAGTGCACTTGCCAAGCAAATGCAAGGCCTTGAGTTCCCCAGCACTGAAAATAAATAATTAAGCAAGCAAGCTATAACCCTGTTTGTCCATGAAAATGTTAACTTATTCTTCCCAGATTCAATCACTAGATAGTATTGCAAAGTTTATCCTAACTCCATCATTCTAGAAGCCTGCAGGAACTCACAAACAGTAATTAATGCCTAGTATTTTAAAAAAATCAGGTAGTTGCTACAATTTAGATGAAATGCCCCAGAAAGGTCCATGTGTTAAAGGTTTGGACTCTAGCCCTGATGCTAATGGGAGGTGCCGGAGTAGATGGGCTTAGTGGTCGGATGTGAGGCTCCTGGGGCCACGATCTTGAAAGGGATACTGAGACTCCTGGACCTTCTCTCTGTTTCTTCAAAAGAGGTGAACAGCCCCTCTCTGACAGATGTTCCTGCTGTCATGGGCTGTGTCACCACAGGCCCAAAGCAACAGGGTCAAGTGCCCATGAGCTGAAACCTCCGAAACCATGCACTCAAAGCTTTCCTCCTTCAGGGCCGTTTCCCAAGTGTTTCATCTCAGTGATGGAAAGACAACATAGGAGCCCTCAGTATCTGAAGGAAATGTGTATTGCCCGATTTCTACCTCTGCAATTCCAATTGAGAAAACTGGTGCACCCAGTTTTCTCTGATGCTACTGTGTTTAAGTAGCATCAGATAATGCCAGCTGATAGCCAGTGGACCATTCCTGGTACCTTGCTTCTCTGGGTAATGAGGGGTTTTCTGGTTCTGAGAAAAGCTACAGTAGGGGGGTCTCAGGACCACAGTTCTAGAGTCAGATCGCCTCCTCTTCATTACTGGTGCCATGGGTTACTTTGTGAATATGGGTAGGTTTTTGACTTAGTAAGAACCAAATAAACGAAAGCCAGGAGAGCTTTCTGGCAGAGCTTCGCTACCACTGTGGCTTGCTGTCTTTTACATTCAGTCACCTCGACATAACACAGTTGTTATGCATTATGTTTCCTGCTCAGGGAGTTCAAGGGATTCTTCTGTCCCTAGGGCTTAAGTTATTTCAAGGACATGAAGCTGCCTTGTGATGCTCTAAGTGGTACCCTAGTGGCCTGGGAGGTTTAACAAGGATTTTAAAAAATTCTGATTTTTAGTCATAATTTGGGTTCTGTGGAAAATGTTTCAAACATTACTTAGGAAATGGGATTAAGAAATGTCAGTTTCTATACAATGAAGTATTTTAAAAACTGTCGAAACATGACAAGGAAGAAAAAAACTGAGCGAAATTATTTTATACCCTCCAGAAAACCTGTAACATCTCAGTTCTAACAGATTTCCTTCTTTAAGAAATGGCAGCAGAATAAAAAGCATGCCTTACAGAAGAAGCTTGCTGTTTTAAGTGGAAACTAAAAAATACAAAAGGTTTGGAAACAAACCAGAAAAGATGAGTTGCCCTGGTTGAGAAAAATGGTTTTCAGCCAATTGTTTGAAGGGAAACACTAAAAAAATGTGTACATAGAAAATGAAATCGAGGCTCTGGCTCCTGCAGCAACCTTAAGGGCACAGCACTGTTTATAGCTGCTCTGGCCCCTCCAAACATCACCCTTTCGAATGGAAAACACGTTGAAACAAACCCAAGGTTATGTTTTGCAAAATCAGGAGCATGGAAAACTGTAATGCTTCCCAGAAACAAATCTAATGGTTGAAAAAGAACATGATACTAAAGGACGTATTGTACTGAGCTTGTGCACCAAGAAGCTCAATTGTGTGTTGTGGTCTGGGTCAACACACCGGGACAAAATGAGTGTGAAGAGCCCTTTCATGAGTAATCATCTGCCCGCAAAACATGCACCTCTTTCCCTCCTCATTTTATAGGAAGGTTACACAGACAATGAGCACACACTCTTTTGTTACCCTTCAGACAACAGACGCTGGGTCTCCTCTTCAGAGGCCTGGGTTAGAAATGGACGCCTGAGAGGAGGGGGTGGGGCCGGCTCATATGCACTCTCCGGGATATTTGCTGGCTTTAATGGACCATATTTGAGTCCTTGCTGTGATAACTTCAAACAAAATAAAATCAAATCTCCATCTAATGAAGAGCCTCATATTCAGTTTGTATTCAATCAAAAAATTACTAAAATTAGAGCATGTTTCTAGGACAATTAACATCCTTTGCACTCACAATAAAATATTCAATAACTGGCCATTTTGCCTGTTGAGGAGGTGAATAAAGCAGAGCTCGTAGTCATTCAGCTGTATTTACTTGGCACTTTATTTTAAGTAGGCAGTTAGATAGGAACTGCACATGTTAGTATTGATTTAGGTTTAATTTAATCCTTTTAAACTGAATAATTATTCTCAATTTATATGCCATTAAATCTTTTATGCATATGAGCAACAAATTCAATTTTTGCTTAAGTGTAAAGTTTGTAATGCTCTTTAAAGGAACTATAAAACTGACAGTTGTTTCTGATGTTACTAAAATCTATGTTCATCTTAATCTTTTTATCCCTGGCTTTTAAAGGAATAAAATGCAACAAATCCAAAGGATTAAAAATCCACTTTTGCAAGCATAAAGTGAAACAGTTCCATGGATACACTGAAATGCTTGGAGAAGTTTATTTGCAACCCTGAAAATTTCATTTAATGGAAGCGTTTATTTTGATTTAAAGAATTAAATATTTTAATAGAAAAATAATAGTTTAATGAACTGAAGGTCAAAGACTGTAGAAATACTAAAATGAGGGGACTGAATTGTTATTTAGTGAGCTTTGCTTACAGCAGTTACATCATTTGGATAATTCAAACCCCAAATCCCTTGTTTTTTCTTCAACAAGGGTTGTGACAGTTATAAGCAGATATTTGTCCCAGGTTATTGTCAGGACCAATTTTGATTTACGGACAATCTGTGAGTGAAGTGAAAATGAATTATCTAAAGAGCATGTGTTAGTGACTGCTCTAAGATTCTAGCACCTCGTTTCTGTTGAGGTAACAGCTATATGGACCAAGGCTCCGTCTTCACCGAGAGGTGCTGTATTGTTACAGTAGCCGTGGTTACTATTTCCTTCCACCAAGAGAATGACTCTATCTGGCCAGGGTGGAGACCCAGCATTCCAAGCTACCCAATATATGAGTTAATCCAAGTAGGCCAGTCAGTCACCTAGCTAAAAGACCACCCCTCAGAAAGGTGGATTCACTTAATGCCATGCTAAAAAAGATTGGAGAAATAAATTATCCCTTTAATGAGAATAATGTTCTTTTCCTTTCCAGAACTCCATTTGGGTAGTGTTGCTCCAGAGCCGCCGAGAGGCTATGTTAGGTCTGCCCAGCTCTGAGCCAGGACTCCTCTGTTTTGGCTCCTTCTTCCACATGCTGGCCAGAGCCTAAGCACACTTACTCGGGTACTTCAATCTTTTTCTCCCTTTCTCCGAAGCTGCCTCCCTTTGGCATATGGCTGCTTGCCAACCCTTCATGCCTAACTCAGAAAGGCCTGAATTTCTCTCTTTCTCTTATTAATGAACTAAGAACCCCAAGAGGGACCTCAGCTTCTTGGTAACATGCAGCACCCCAGGTGGGGCTCCCCCAAATTTCTAGGCAGAGTATCAAACAGCATTTGGAGACAGTTCCTCTCTGTCAGTGAGAGTTCAGGATGCTAACTACACACATCTTTCACAGGAGGCTTGAGTATTGTTTTCATTCACCAAAACAAAGGCTAAGAGTAGAGACTTATTTTGAGACAGGGTCAGTAGCCCAAGCTGGCCTGGAGCTCCCCAGGAAGCTGAAAATGACCTTGAACTCCTGAATCTCTTGACTTAACTTCCAGAGTGCTGGGAACATAGGTGTGCACCACCATGCTTGGTTTACGCAGTGCTAGGACTAGAATCCAGGGCCTCATGCATGCTAGGCAAACACTCTATCAACTCAACTATATCCCCAGCCCAAGACCTACATTTATACAACTTTTCAGTGCTTATGGTTTCTTTACATAGAGCTTACAACATTTTAAATGTCAGACTGACCATATTGGAATTAAGGTTTGACATAATGGGAAAAGCAATGGACAGGTCTTACCCCCTATCTGAGTTCTGGCACTAATCAGTGGTATAAACTTGAGCCAATCTCCTTACCCCTCTAGGTCATGGAGTCTCTCTTTGTGCCAGGAAACAGGCTGACTGACCTTCAAGGCTCTAAAAGTGCTAAGAGACTGTTACTTTATGATTTGGGTTGGGCCTATCATATAAAATTTCTCAATGTTAATATTGGAAAAATCGTTTAATTTAAATTCAATACATTAAAAATTATAGTAGTAAGACTGAAAGTTCTAAACTGGGTGCGGTGGCTCAAAATTGGAACACTAGCACTTAAGGAAGCCGAGATGGGAGGACCGCCATGAGTTCAAAGCCAGTCTAGGCTACATAGTGAGATCCTGGCTCAAAAAGAGACAACAGTAAAGAAAAGTGAAATGTAACAATGTTTCTAAAGATAGGGGACTGGAAAAAACCATACTAATAAAAAGATTTTTAGATGCCAGGGAATGAAAATAAGTAAAGATATATAGATTATAAATTGAGCTATCCCTTTAGTAACTTGGTTATAACCTGGATAAAGTCACAGGATTGTAGGTATTGATTATACTTCCTGAGGCTTATAACTGGCTGTTTACTTACTTTAACACTAAAGCACATCCCAGTTCTGAAATAACTAGTGACCATCTCTGGGGACAGCAAGCCCTAGGAGCCCCTGTGGCTTCAGCATTTCTGGCAGCAACTGTGCCTTTAATAGACACAATTCATGCCGACACACACACACACCGTACTTCCTCCGTGGCTGTTCATCTGTCCTGATGGCACTATGCCTGCTCTGAGGAGCGAACATTCAGTGAGTGAATGAATGAACATAAAGCAGCGACAAGCGAGACCTATGACAAAAGCCACCTCTTTGATATAACTCTTTCTACATGCTTTGAAATAAGTAAGATGCTGTTGCTGTGCCCTGGGCCCCGTGTGTGCCTCTAGAACACAGTATGAGGGGTGATGTGTTAGAAGTGGTTGGCCAACTCACAACCTTAAATTGAAATTTTACCTAATAACAAGGAATAGAAATCAATAGACCAAAGTCATTAGAAATGATCAAGAATGAACACTGACTCCTGGAAGCTTCTGGAATGGTCTTCGTAGTACTAGAATATTAGAACCAATCTCAATGTCTTTATTTTCCTAACCAGTGGTGATGGAGGGGAACTACAGTGGTTGGAGATATGGCTCAGTGGTTAAGAACAGTTACTGCTCTTTTGGACAACCTGAGTTAGGCTCCCAGCACCCACATGGTGGCTAACAACTGTCTGTAATTCCAGTTCCAGGGAATCACACACCCTCTTCTAACCTGCGTTGGCACCGGGCATGCATGTGGCGCACTTACATCTATGCAGGCAAAACATCCATACATATAAAATAGAAATAAAAATAAAAAAATCTACAACATGAATAGGAGACAGTAGTCTAGTCTCAGCTTAAATATTTCCAAAGTGTTCTAGAAAGCAGTTGGAGAAATCTGGGAGAAAAGGAAACTCTAGAGCTCCCCTTTTCATTAAGCCTTTCTTTACCCAGTGGGGTTTGCTTAGATTCACCAGTATTCTTCCTTGAGCCCTAGAATCATCGTGCAGTGCTTCCCCAGTGCTTGTATTGTCAACCAGAAGCACCAAAGACAAAAAAAAAAATACCCTACAACATAAGAAAAACGAGGGTCATCACCAAGTCTCTCCCTCTTTTCTTCAAACTTTCTAATGGTTTAAGATTTGTTTATTTATTCATTTAGCATATGTTTGTGAGCTTTAGTAAGTTTTATGTGCGCCTCAGGTGTGCAGGAGCTTGTGCAAGCCGGAAGAGGGCATGGTTCCCCTGAAACTAGAATTACAGATGATTGTAAGCTGCCACATTGATGCTGGGAACAGAACCCAGATCTTCTATAAGAGCAGCAAGTGTTCTTAACTGCTGAGCCATCTTTCCAGCCTTCCAATGCTCTTGAACATGCAACTTAATTAGTAAGGCCTTATTGTGCTACTCCCTGCCATAAATATGTAGCTCGGGGTGGTTTCTTAAATAGGACACAGCCCTTTTATAGATGCTGTGGTTCCCAGGCCATGAGAGAGGAGAACACACAGTGCACTATGAGTGGGAACAGGGCTGTTTTCCAGGGTAAGTACTGCAGGATGAAGGCTAAAATGACCTCGCTGCCCAAGGCGAAATATAGTGACGACTTGCTTAGTCTAAAGACTCAAAATCCTTTAAACAACTGGATTAAATTTATACATTCATATACATATTTACTATGGTTTCAGTTTCTGGTTTCAGTTTACTTCATTCTGGGATTGTTCTATCTTTAGTTTTTATATATGATGATGATGATGATGATGACGACGACGACGACGATGTGCGTGCATTTGGAGGTCAGAGGACAACTTACAGGAGTTAGCATTCACCTTTCATTATGTGGGTTCTAGGTACCCAACTCAGGTCCTTAGACTTGGAGACAGATTCCTTTACCTGCTGAGCCATTCTGACAGTCCTATCTTTTAAAAAATAATTTATTTAAGATTTTTATTTTATGTGTATGAGTGTATTGCCTGCATGTGTATAGTGCACCCATGTTATATAAGGCCCGTGGAGTCAGAAGAGGGCAGTGGATTCCCCTGGAACTGGAGCTATGGACAGTTGTTAGCCACCATGTGGGTGCTGTGATTTGAACTCAGGTCTTCTGCAAGAACAGCCTGTGCTCTTAACCACTGAGCCATCCCTCCAGCCCTATCTTTAACTTTTTAGTTACTAGTAAAGTGGAATCATTTATCAGATTAATTCATGACTACATGCGTAATTTTTTATTACATTTATTTGTTCATTTTATATGTGAGTGCACACTCCAGAGCACATATGAAGGTCAGAGAACAACTTGAGGGAGTCAGTTCTCACCTTCTCTCTGTGGATCTTGGGGATCAAACTCAGGTCGTCAGCCTGGGTAGCAAGTGCCTCTTCCCACTGAACCATCTCAGGCTCATAATTACATATTTAGATACTCATAATTGGAGCTGACCCAACAAAACAGGGTGATAATGCCTTGGGACTGGGGCTGGGGCTGGGTGGGGCTCCTGGTTGAGTGCACTTTGAATGTGAAAACCCTGGGTTCAGTCCCTTATTGCCATGATAATTACAATTAAAATTTTTAATTAAATAAATTCTATTGAAGAAGTGCTATTAAGATAAAGGAAACAACATGTATTCCACAAATGGCAGTAATCATGTAAATATTCTTATAAACAGGGTCTTATTAAGTATATGTAGTAGGGAGTGGATAGACGCATTCTGATTTTTTTTTTAATATACAAGGCTTCAGAAGGTTCCAGGACTAAAGAGGTTATTTCTAACGCTCTGGGCATTACATTGATCCTGTTTCTTCATTGAGTGCTGAGTGTCATAAGGCTCGTTCTGGAGTGGGTTTAAGGATTTTTCACATGAAGATCCTCTCTCCACTCCTGACTCATTCACTACCATCAATGTGGCGCCAATTTCCATTAAGTAAAAGGTTTTCTCTAATCCATACCCACTGAGCTGTGGCTTTGACTTCTGGAGGTTCTAGTAACATCAAAACACAAGAGCAGGGCTAAGTGATCTGTCAGGCAGCTTTTAAAACTATTGCTTATAAAAGCAAGAAGAAAGGTTTGTCTTGGTTTAAGGCCAGGATCACACTAATTTGTCTGAACTACAATCCCCAGAATGCCATCTACCTTCTAGAAATGAAAGCCTACTTCAATTTCGTGTTGAGAGTCTCAGATCAATTTATTTGTACCATGGCTTATAACTACTTAGATTTGAGTGACAATAAACCTAGGAAAGTCCATTTGGCTAATGGGAGGCAGAGAAAGGGATCGATACCCAGCCCTACCCGAATCACATTTTTGAGACATTATTTGGCCAAATGCTCCAGTTGTTTTTTTTTTTTTTTTTTTTTTGTAGTGCAGAACGGGTCGTTCTACATCCAGTGAATGGAGCACCATATTCTTACAGTTACTAAGTTTGTAACCTGTTCCAGCTCTGCCCTGCAGTTCATAGTCTGCCATTAAACACTTTCAAGGCAGGGCAATCTGAGGGAAACAGTATGATTTAAGAGCCTCTGAATCAGAAGATTAAGAATTCAACTATAATTTTGACTTTTGGAAGTATAATTCTTTATTTTGGAGCAATAATGTAATATTTAAATTTCTGTCTGGAAAAGAACAGGGTTATTAAGAACTATGCAGAAAGAGAAAAAAAGTCAACAATTGGGGACATGAGGCCCTTTATTGGAGTCTCACCTTGGTTTCTTTATCTTAAAAGTCCAGACAAGGATATTTTGTACAAGAAAAAGGCTTTTCCTTCTGATGACTTTTTCCTTTCTATAAGTAAAATGCTACCATTTACTACTTGGGAAGGCTATGAATCTCCCTACATCAGGGCCAGGATAAAAACACAGAGCACGAAGCTGGAATGCATGAACCAGCACTCACCGAGTGCAAAGAGTGGGTATTAATGTAACTCCCCGACACCTCATCAGCAGCCTTCAAGGTGAGATCACTACAGTATCTCTTTGGTGGGATTTCCATACAGATTAAACAAGGCAATTCATGTAAAGCACTTAGAATAATGATGGTTCCTGGGAGGTGTTCTATAAATGGTAACTGTTGTCACTATTTCTTATCAGTAGCTTCTCTTATTCTTTTAGCCTCTATAATCTGTCACTAATTCTTGTCAATTCACACACACACACACACACACATCCTATATATATAAAATCAGTAAAGATTATTGCTAAAAGAACAAAACAACTGGGATACTGATGGCTACCAATGGGTTGTAAGATAATTATATCACAGCACCTCTAGACATTGGAATACTAGTGTAGTATATGGCAAATCTATAAGTATAGAAAAATGTATTTTGTTAAATGAAATTAACCAATTACTGAAGGGAATGTCTAAATTGATGTCCTTTGGCTAAAAACATGCTCCCAAGTCATCAAGAATAAGCAATTAAAATTTATAAAAAGTAGAAATCTGTAGTCTCTCAGAGTGTAAAAGTTAAAAACAAAAAACAAAAAACAGAGTAACTGGAAACATACAGGTGCCGTGAACACAGCGGAGGATATTCTTCCTCCTAAGATCCAGTGATTGTACTTCTGGATACACTTACCCTAAAGGAACCGCATACCCAACAAATCACAGAAGGATATACGCAGAGCACTGTGTGAAATAAGAACTGAACACAACCTAAATATCCATCAGAGGCATGATGGTTAATATAGATTGTCAACTTGACAGGATCTAGAATCTGATAGGAGACAAGCCTCTGGGCATACCTGTGAGGAATTATCTACATCATTAGGCTAACTGTGGTGGGAAGACACACCCTGACGGATGGATGGATGAAAAGGAGAAAGGGAGCTGAGCACTGGCCCTCTCTGCTTCCTGACTGTAAATACAGTGCAACCAGCCACCTCAAGCTCTTCCACCATGACTTTCCTGCTATGATGGATCATATCCCCAGAACTTGTCCTTAATTACTTCCTGCCAGGTATTTGATCACAGCAATGAATAAAGCAACTAATAGAGCAGGAAAGTATAAGTCCATATGATGCAACTCATTCAGAGCCAAAGATGAATAACTACACGTCTTCAAGCAAAAGCGTAAGGGGAGTGTCAGAGACAATGCTGACCAAACACAGTAAAGGTATGTGAACACGTATGTATCTCCACTGATTACAGGATACCCATAAGAGATTGGTAAGACGGACGCGCCCCCCTATCTAAGCATACTTTTGGTCACCTCTGAGAAGGAAGATGGGGGACTGAGTATGAAAATGGTACAAGGAAACGATTAACTGACACTTTATGACTCTAAAATACCTCATTAAGATATGGCAGTAAGAGTCATGTCATCTTTTCCCCAGTAGGTTTTGTAGGCTATAATTATTCATAATTAAAACACCGACAGCCTGGAATCTAGCCCTGTGGCAGAGTGCTGGCATAGCATGCCCACAGCTCTGAGTTTAACCCTAAGTACCACAAACTAAACACAAACAACAGAAAATCTGACATTAAAGACAAGATAAAAAACATGTCTTCAAACCACTATGACACAGACAACTTATTTCTTCTCTGTCAGTCTCACTTTCCCCATCACAATGTGGGCACCACAATAATTCCCCTGTAGGGTTACAGTGAAGAAATGAATGAAACAGGCCTTTAAAAAATAACCTCAGTATTGACACTGTTGTCATCACCACCATGCGGCATCATAGTGTGTTCCTAAAACACTGCATCATCCTACTGTCCTCTCTCCCCGTGGCTGACCCAACCAAGCTCCAACCTGTCTTGTTGAAGCCATCCTACACCACTGTTTGATCCTCACCCTTAGTGACAGAACTGATTATTTTATTGCATTCTGAAACCCACCTAAGATGCACACAAGTTTCCTTTAGCTTCCTATGTCCATGAAATGAAAGAGGGGAAGGAAAGACCTAGGACTGGGCCCTAATTTTGGCTTTCAGAGGAGATCCCCCCACCCCATGACTGTACTCCTTAGACAAGCCCTTTGAGTTTTGTGATGTGGGGTGGAATGACAGCTGAGATGTGGAAGGTCCCCCACAGGCTCATGTGCTTGCACTCTTGGTCCACAGTTGGTGGCTCTGGTTTTCTTTGTGTGTGGGGGGGGAGGGCTTCTCTGGAAACTTTGCAGCTGTGGCCTAGTGAGAAGCGGGTCTCTGGGAGTCTGTCTTGGTAATGAGATATGCTTTAGGTTCCACGGCATTCTCTGCTTCCTGCCAGGTGTTATGTAAGCTGCTGCTGCTATCACAAGTTCATACCCACAGACCCGGCCTCTTTAGATGCCACACTTCCCACCACAGTGAACCACACCCTCCGAATCACCGGCTAAAACCAATCTTTCCTCCGTTAAGTTGCTTATGTCAGATATTTGCCACAACAACAAGAAACATTATTAACATGGGTGGTTTTATTTATCAATGTGTCTTCTGGTACT
Organism: Eospalax fontanierii; assembly: GCA_035773235.1. Taxonomy (NCBI): domain Eukaryota; kingdom Metazoa; phylum Chordata; class Mammalia; order Rodentia; family Spalacidae; genus Eospalax; species Eospalax fontanierii. The sequence continues at coordinate 26,245,636 of CM069539.1, read as the reverse complement.
TAAGGCATGTTCTTGAGACTTCGATACTCAATTTGCTTAATACTCAAAACAAATTCTTTGTAACCCAGCTGGATCTCTTAGTGTGCCGCAAACAGGGCACTGCAGTTCTGTTCTAAATCTTACTCAGGCTTCAAATTCCTGCTCAAAGTTCTGGGCCTTCCGATGATTTACTTAACATCTTTGACCTCTTATTTAAAGGAAAAACTCTAATGTTATATAATGGATAAGAAAACAGTCATTGTTCTAAAGCCTTTATATAAACTAACCTATTTTAGTCTCAAGATAACATTATTACCATCTTTACTGTTTAGAAAACAGGCATAGAGGCACTCATTGGCCTTGGACAAGGTCATATTGGCTAGTATCTGGAACAACCAGCACTTGAACCCATGTGGTACGCACATCGCTTAGTACTTTGCACAATAGAGAGACATTGCTGCATTATTTCATATTCCTTTACATTTTCAGTGTCTCAGAGCATTGAGACCATAAATACTGGGTGTTAGATTAAATGTGCATATGATCACACAGGCTCTGGGAGACAGACTTCTACCAGATCTGAAGAAAGGAGCCAGTTAGGAATCTATCATCATCATTTTTGCATTTTCTGGGTATTCCCAGCCACCTTGTGAGACAGGCAGGCTAGAAGATCTAGACAAGAAAGAAGCTATTGGAGACTTAAATGACTGGGTTCAAACGCTACACTACGCAGCAGTGCTTGGAACACATTAAGGCTACCAGACTTCATATCTCACAGTTTTCTATACCAAGTTTTCTGAGATTTCTTCAGCATTAGGCTGCAGCAGTAGAGAAACTGGAATATGGAGAAAAGGGACATAAATAAGGTAAATATTTTCATTGCCTTGTGTTTGTTTGTTTTATGTCTGAGGCAGAGTCTCATGTCTCTCAGGCTGGCCTTCAACTGAATATGTAGCTGAGGATGACCTTGAACTCCTGATCTTCCTGCCTCTACTTCCCAAGTTCCAGGTGTACTCTCCATGTACAATGCTCAACCTCTTCATGGCTTAGGTAATTAAAAGAAGAGAAATGAATCTGATGGAAAGCAAGGAGCTACTCTGTTCTTAGTGGCCAGGAGACCTGTTCTGCCTCCTCTAAGGGGTTTCTTTGGACTGCCCGTCTTGACTCTCACCTGGGTGGTACCAGCAATCATTCAACATTACTGCCTTTCACAAGATCCTTACCTGGGACTCATACCACTGCCATGGGCTTGCAAGTCTTCCTTGCCGGCTACTTGGGCTGCTTTCCTGCTGGCTTCCTTTTCCGTCTCGCTCAGGCTCTCCTGGTCAGGACTGTCCTCCTCTAAGCTGTCAGGCTCCATATCTTTGTCCTGTATTTGATCCTCAAGTTCAAACTGGAACTTAGTTTCTTCAGTGAGGCTCTCTGAATCTAATTCTAAGGAGTCTTTTGAAATCCGATTTAAATCTTCTTTCTTAAAAGGTTGGTGTGAAGACTGGACCCTTAAGTTGGTATGATGTTCAGGAGATTGACTGGAAGGCTTGGGAACTAAATTATTATTATTATTATTCATCCTGGAAAAGACAAACATTAAGAGCTATACTCTCATTAACAGAAGCAGTTTACTGACATTTAAAGTTGTGACTCTCAAAAGCATTAAATAAAAAATAGTTCTATTTGTTACACTGTGACTACTGAACTCTTAATGGCAATGTTTATCAAGCATTTCAGTGAGCAAGCAAACGTTGCTACACTATCTGCAGGCCTTTGAATGCAGCCTTTTGTGTGGATGAGCAAGGCCGATTGGAAAAATGATTGTTTTTCTCTCTGCAGAAACATATCTGATTCAGAACTCATAAGCAGCCCAAGTAATCGAACACAGTTTTATTGAGGAAATCAAATGGATGCTTGAAAGCAGATTCCTGTTTCCAGCTTCCAAGGGCTTGTTACAAACAAGCCGGAACAAAGCCAAATGGTTAATTGTGAGCAGTACTTTGGTGGCCTTATTTCAAATGCCCAGGGAAAATTGTGTATGTGTGTGTGTGTGTGTGTGTGTGTGTGTGTGTGTGTGTGTGTGTCTGCACATGTTCAGTAATAGTCTCAGATACAGTCAAAGAGGTTCAGGATCTACCTTCTAGAAAGCAAAGGGGAGAAGTGTGGTTTCCACAACTGGAGCTGTAAACAGGGAAATTCTTTTCTTCCTAGACCAGTTTTGGCTGGTGCCAGCATCATCAAACTTTTGTTATCCAGGGTGCTAACCGGAAAGGAATGTATAGTTTGGTGAGCCTTATATGGAGATCAATCTCAGTCCCGTATTAAACAACAACAAAGTAATAATCATGATAACGGGGTTGGAGAGATGGCTCAGTGGTTAAGATTACTGACTGCACTTGCAGAGGACCTGGGTTTGATTCCCAGCCCGCTAGATGGCTAATCACCATCTGCAACTCCAGTTTCAGGGGATCCGATGCCCTCCTCTGACCTCTATGGGCATTGCACAACATAGGTGCACTTATACACATGCAGGCAAAACACTCATACATATAAAATAAAAATAATAAAAAATAATGATTAGCAAATGTTCAACAAACTAGGTGTGGCATTCATGCTGACAATCTCAGCACTCTGGAGGGAGAAGGAGGTTCAGGAATTAAGGCCAGCATAGGCTGCATGAGAGCTTAGCTTAAAGAAAATTATTTTTTAAATCCCAAACTGTTCAGCAAAAGGCTTGGTGGCCTTGTGAATCCCTGCCACTGAGACTCAGAGCAGAGGCTGGCTGTCCACCTACCTGGAAGAAGCTGTCTCCGAGCGTCACAGCTAGGAGTTGGCAGCACCTTGCAACTGGCTTAAGAGTGTGATTCCAAGTGAACCCTCATCGTCTCAAAGCGCTATGAGAGTGACCCCGGAGACAGTTTATGAAAAGAACGCTTTGCAGTTACGTGGTTTGGAAGAAGGTGTTTGCGGATTGGACTTTTCATTTCTACCCAGCATCCTCTTTTGGTTTATCATCTGTCTCACTGCCTTTACAACGTGTGTGTGTGTGTGTGTGTGTGTGTGAGAGAGAGAGAGAGAGAGAGAGAGAGAGAGAGAGAGAGAGAGTCAGATAACAGAAACCTTTACTAGTAGACGTGACTGTCAAATTTGTTTTGATTGGCTTGCTTGTGTTCTTTTGGCAAATCCTAGTTTCAATTAAATAATTCTACCTCATTCATTTTTCTAGAACTGGTATTATGTTGACATTGTTGCTAGGCTTCCAAGGAACACTCTCAGTTCCTTGGAGGAAAGCACCTTAACAAACACCACAAAAGGTAACATTCGTATTTAAATAAACATGAAGTGACTTTTCTGCCTAACTCAAAGTTCCCTCTTTTGGTAGACTAACATATCATGGCCTAACTTTAGACTAGTTTGCTTATAGTTTTTTATTTAAATATATATATATTTAAATATATATACTGGGGGAGCTAGAGCTAGGGGAGAGAGGAGTGGATAGCATCAAAATACATTTTCACATAAGAAATTTTCAAAGATTAAATTTTAAATATTTATGTATATATATATATATGTATATATATATATTGCATTCTACCCTATTATTTTGATACCAATGAACTTCCTTTTCAGGATGTTTTTAAAAAGCAGCTAATACATCAGTTTTGCTATTTAAAAGAATGCTGTATTTGATTTCTTGAAGAACAAACCGAAAAAAAAAAAAAAAAGAAAATCAGGGCTGGAGGTGTGGCTCACTGCCTAGGTTCAATCCCCAGCACCAATATCAGAGTTCACTTCAGAATTGTTCTTGCATAAGATAATTCAAATCCTTCTCTTCTTAAACGAGAAACTGGGGTTTTTTGTAAGTAATAAATAACAGAACACTGGTTATTGATATCACATAGATGATAAGTTACTAGAATTTGGGAAGACTATGAAAAGGACAATATGAAATGCCCCCAAACTGCGTTTTCTGTGGAGGCCTGGTTTTAAAAAAAGCAAAAGATCACGGAAGAAAAGCTGATCGCCTCCATAAGTAGTAAGTGGGCAGTATTTCCCGGATGTAGCTCCCTAGTACCTCGGCATGCAAAAAAAAACAAACTAAAAAACGGTTTGCGGGGCTGAGATTCCCGGCCAATCCTCTTAATAAAACCAGAAAACACAATACGCCCGCTAGGACCCGGGCAGTAGGAAGCCGGCAGGGCTGGGACGGTTAGGGCTTCGCTGCAGCCCCCGTGATGGGAAAGTCTCCGCGGCGGGACCACGCGTCCTGCTCGCCCTAAGGTGCCCCGCAAACAAGTTTCCCGGCTCCCACGGGCTGGCAGCCGCCCCAGGGGACTCTGGGATTTCTCCGTTTTGCGTCTTCCGGAGGGTCAGACCGCCGCCGGGCGTCGGAGGGTCGGGGACGCGGCGGCTGGGGGCCGGAACCCGCCGCGGGCCTGGGGACAGGGCTGCCCGGAGCCTCGGGTCGCGGTCGGGGGGTCGGGCCTCGGCGCTGTCCTGCCGCCCCTGCCGCCCTCGCGCCGGCCCGACCCAGCCCGCCGTGGCGGCCTCACCCCGGCCCGCGCGGCCCCTTCCCTCCCGCCCCGGAACCGCCGTCACCTGCCCGCGCTGCTCGGCCGCCGCGCCCCCGGCCCGCATCCTCCGCGCCGCCCCGGCTCCCGCCCCGCCCCGCCCGCCCGCCGCTGCCTGGAGACCGCCGCCAACACCGCGCCGCTCGCTCCGGGGCTCGGGACGCACGGGACCGCCGCGCTGACTGTCCAGAGAAGGAAGGGCAGGGAGACCGCAGCCCTGCGGCAGGTGACCCTGCCTGGGTGGGCGGAGACCTACGCACCCGGGAGAAAGGGATCCAGTTAATGAATGGGTACCCTGAGAGAGGGAAGGAGGCCGGGAAGGAAGAAGAGAGACAGTGGGAGGGAGGTGAGCCTCTTAGGGTTACAGATCACTGCTGAGTTCTCTGCTTTCCAACTCCCCCACGATGTGAGGGGCCTCAAGTTCCTGCCCCCATGAACTTGGTCATGCCTTCCCTGCCTTGAGGGGCGGAACCATTCTGTAATGTAAACCTCTCTAATTTCTGTCAGGTGGTTTGTCACAGCTGTGAAGAAAGTACACCGCATCCAAATTGGAGAATAGGGAGATTTTCATCAACCACCACAGAGTAGTTCCTAAAAGTAGATAAAAAAAGAGAATGAAGACAGGTCTGGTGGCATGGATCTACTGGCTCAAACCCAGTGTGGGCAGTTTAGACCGTGAATCAAAATGAAATGTAAAACAGTATAATTGGGCTACAGTTCAGTGTTAGAGCTCTTGTCTAGCATGTTCAAGGCTCTGAGTTCAATTCCTACGACGTCAAAAAGAAATAAGAATAATGAACAATAACAAAAAGTACAGAAAATTCATATGGTATGATTTTGTATATAAAAATTAAAGACAAGTTAAATCAAACCCCGTTATGTTTGTAGCACACAGAACAAAGATAACAACAAAAGGAGCCATATAGTAATTTCTGTAAATTTGTGGGGTCTGTTCTGATGGACATGTTGAAGAGTGCTTTTGAGACTCCATTTTCTCACATAGAAGCAATTTAATTTAGTTTTTATAGTACAGAACAAAGGAAAGCCCTAAATCAAGACACTTGTGAAATACATTGGTGGAACATTAAGTAGGCAGAGACAGCAAAAGAGAAATCTCAGCTAGTGGCCTCAGATGCCATCTGATGACGCTCAGCCTTTTGGTTGGTGGAAGCTGGTGGTCCACTAAGTTAATACATTCCAAAAGGGTTTTATCTGTTAGTCACAGGATGTTAAGTCAGAAACAGAGGTAGGCAAGGAGTGGCTATTTAGGGGCTAAAGATGGCCCGAGAGAAATGGTAATTGGTCTCTGGACCTGCAACATTCCAAACTCTTCACAATCACTGAAGTTCTAATCAATTGATCAGCCTTGAAAAACATTTGGTTTCACAAGACAGGTTCTTTCTGGGAACTTTTGTTCCATGTACCGGATGTCCACAGAGGCCAGGAGATAGCATTGGATCCCCTGGAACTGGAGTTTTGGATGGTTGCTTATCACCATGTGGGTGCAGGGAACTGAACCTGGGTCTTTGAGTCTTGCATAATTATTTTTATTTTTAACTTCCTCTAGAAGTTCAGTTAGGTGTTTTATGTTTTCTGTAGGGCACAGGTAAAAAAGTACACGGGGATTATAGGAGAGTAATAGAAAATAATCCCCTTGGTGCCTGGGAAGGGGAGAGGTTCCACATGTGGAGAAGACCACGTGTGGTGTCAAGACCATAGCTGACCATCAAGGAAGATGGGAAGATCATGCTTGAGAATCAGTCCACCCAAGACTAGAAACTGCAAATAACAGGAACCTTCCTTGTTCCCAGGATAAGTCCAACACAGATCCAAAGCCACTGCCCTGTGCAACCTGGAAGCTCAGGGGAGGCACTACGGGGAGTGCAGCCACTCACAGAAGGCTGACATGCTGCCCAGCCTTGTGAAGCTCTCCACCCTCCAATCTGCTCCACCATCAGCCCACCACTGGAGGAATATGGAACCGTGGCTCATGGTTGTGAACTGCAGGTCCACAGGCGGGGACCACAACTCTTAGCCAGTGCTCTTAACCTCTGAGTCATCTCTTCAGCCCCAAAGTAGCAGTCATTGTTCCTCCTCCTTCACCTCCTCCTTCTCCTTCTCCTCCTCTTTCTAAACAGGGTCCCCCTGTAGCCTCAGCTGGCCTGGAACTCACCATGTAGATCAGGCTTCCCTCCATTTCATAGAGATCAGCCTGCCTCTACCGCCAAAGTGCTGGAATTAAATGTGTGAACCACCATGCCCAGACCCTCTTCAGGCTTTTTAATAGAATTGGTAAGACTGGCTCATTATGTCTTTAAAAAATATTTATTTGGTACACCATTTGTTGTGAGTACACTATGACAGAAATATATGTAGACACATCTGTGTCTTCCTACAACATAATTTATTGAATGGCAAATTCACAAGGTTTAGCAAGTTTAATGACAGCAATTTATCATAAATTTGCCTATCTAGGTAGCTTGGCCAGGGTGAATGCCAAGTACTTTCTTCCAATCCTAATTACTAATATTAAGTTCTTATCACATATCACACAGTAAATATATCTATATATCTTTATGCATATATATGGGTTGCAGAACAAATACAAGTTAAAGTGGCTGAAGAGGGTTCAAGAAGCTTAGGAAGTGTTCTGATTAGAGTCTACACAGACACGATATGAACCAGGAAGGAGCTGATGGTGGAAGCAGCTGTTGTCAGGTTTGAAAGCAAGACTGCAGAATCCAACATGAAGGCTAAGTCAGGTCCAGAGCAGGAAACATCAGGAACAGGAGATGACTGAGGTCCAGGGCCAGATGGGTGAACAGGTGGACAGGCAGGCAGTTGAGTAGGCTGCATCAACAGTGGGAGACCTATGAAAAGTCGGGGAGTCCTTGGTCCTTGGTGCACATGCCAAGTACCAGATGATGGGTTGGTGTGGGGCCATGTCATTGCAGTGCTGGGTGTCTGTTATTTTATGGGTTTCCAACAAAGGAGTTGCATCTTTCCTCAATCTGTTGTTTCCAAAAAGCTCTTGGGCCTAGTTTCTCTGATAGGATTTTAATATACCCGTATGCCCCCGTAGTTTCAAGTCTCCCAAGTAAGTTTATAGAGTGAAACTCCCTACCTACTCCCAGGAATAAATAATTTATCCATGTGTACTGAACGGGTGGTGCCTGACAGATGGTGGTTTCAAGGTCCATGCTGGGGCCACAGTCATACTTCTCCCTCAGATGGAGTTGGAAGCTGCTTGTAAAGCAGAGTCTCCTAAGCAAGGCACAGCCTGAGAAACCTCTGTTTTATACAGTGTAGAGTAACTCAGAGTAGGGTATAACTTGATCTCAACACAGCTATTATCAAAATCCAGAATATATTCAAGAATTCATTGATTGTACCAGGAAAACTGGTGTAAGCTGTAAGAAGTTTGTTCATTTTATGCTTTATATGTTTGTCAAAATAATTAAAACTTTACTGAGGTATACTCTATCTACATGGCATAAAATTCATCCCTTTAAAGAGCACAGTTTGGCCAGGCTTGGTAGCCCAGGTCTGCAATGCTAGTTACTAAGGAAACTGAGATAGGACGACTAAAAGCTCAAGGTCAACCTGGAGAGGTTAGTGAGACCCTGCCTCAAAATAAAAAGTGAAAAGAGATCTGGGGATATAGCTCAGTGGTAGAGCTCTTAGTTAGTGTGTGTGTGTGTGTGTGTGTGTGTGTGTGTGTGTGACCCTAGTTTCAGTCTCCAATAAGGGAGTGTTGTGGGGGGAGGCACAACACAAACTCACAATTCAGTACTTTTCAGTGTAGTCACTGCTGCTAATTCAGTTTCTCTCCTCTGGGGTCGCCTGTATCCATTAGCATCACCCCTGTTCCCATTTTCCTCAGCCCTTGACCCTTCACTGTAAACAGCATGCTTACCTATTTGTTTGTCTCCCAAACTAAAGAGATAACTCAGTCTTACAATTTGGTCTAGATCACCGAGGCTTCCCCAGCATCATTTGAAGTCAGAGTTCCACTTTTCTTCTAAAAAGATCTTTAGTTTTCTAAAGTGATTCAGGTTTTGCTCCACAAAGCAGAAACAAATTCCAAGAGATTTCCTGCCTTTTAAAAAAATATTTATTTTATTTTTAATTGTATGTATGTATGTATGTGTGTGTGTGTGTGTGTGTGTGTGTGTGTGTGTATGTGTGTGTGAGTTCAGGTGACTGTAGAGGCCAGAGGCAACAAGTCCCTCTAGATCTGGAGTTATAGGTAGTTGAGAGCTGCCTGATATGGGTGCTGGGAACCAAACTCAGATCCTCTGCAAGAGCAGTACTCCCTCTTAACTGCTGAGCCATTTCTCCAGCCTGAGGTTTCTTGTCCTAATAAAAAAATATGACCTATTGTTTCACAGAGTCAAAGAAGAACTGGAAAAATTACTTTCTCTTTTTAAATGTCAATAAAGGTATTCCCCTGAATTTAGGACTCTCCAGAAATTAAACAAGATAGCTTAAACAAAACAAAACTGGGGCTGGACAGATGGCTCAGCAGTTAAGACTTCTTGGGCATTACACAACACAACACAGGCGTACCTACATACATGCAGACAATATACCCATATACATAAAATAAAAATAATTAAAAATTTATTTAAAAAAACTGTATGAAGCATTTTGGAGGGACTACCAGAAGTTTTTGAAGTCTAAGTTTAGGGTTGCTTCTACTGAAAACAAGGACTAGAGAAGATGAGGGAATTAATATATTTCAACAGCACTTGCCGATGAATACATTACAGGATAGAAGACGGTTTCTCTCTTAGAAGGTTCAGGATAGTAAAAATAGAACTACATTTCATCTAGATCAAAACCCCCTTATGAATATAGCAAATTACCATGACTTCAACCAGAGGAAGTGAGGGGAGATTATGTTGTTGGGTTAAATTAGTGGACTCATTAATGGTCAGCAGTTCAAACTACCTTCTTCATCTATACAGGGAGCCTTCTGACTTCAGGGAACTCAGTCTGCTGAGTAGTTATCATTTTTCTCTGTTATTTTCACCTAATGACAGAATGCTTGGAGCAGAATTTTGATTTTTTTTAAGTTATGGGGCAGTAATGTAGGCATTCTCTTGACTTAGTTTCTAGAAGGCAGCACTGAGAAGGCTTAGTCTGTTCTTTTTTGACTCTGTCTTGAAAAGAGTAAGAGGATGTGAACACGAAACTTCCTCGAGACTTACTTCCTATGTAAGAAAACAGGCAGCACTTCCCTTGGGAGCCGTAGGAGCCCAAGGACCCAGATTCTAATCCTATTTGTTTTACTCACTAGGTATATGGTCTTTGAAAGCCGATTGAAACTCTGAAACACTGTATCTATAAACCTTCATCTATAAAGCAAAAGAATTGCTCTAGCTCAGTGTTTTTCCAGAGTAACAATTGTCCATAGGGTAACTGCCTTATGATTTAAATGTGCTCCATTTGGAAGTTGGAGGTAAAATTCCAACTCACCTGACTTGGACAAGAATGTAGGATCTCGGGGCTGGAGAGATGGCTCAGTGGTTAAGAGGACCGACTGCTTTTGCAGAAGACCCGGGTTAGATTCCTAGCACATACATGGCAGCTAAGGACCATCAGAAACTCCAGTTCCAGGGGATCTAACACCCTCTCCTGACTTCCGTGGGCATTGCATGACACTCGTATACTTGCACACGTGCTGGCAATACATTCATACACATAAAATTAAAAAAAAAACGGAGGTGCTCCAGTTCACATAAGTTCTGACACAGCAACGTAAGATCCCGGAAGACTGAGACTGGCTGTCTTCTCTCTGTTGTATCCTTGACACGTCAGCCAGGACCTTAAAGGGGCTTTGGGCTTCGTTTGCAGTTACATTTCACAGAAGTATGCTTTGGTTCTGATGATCTCTTTTTATCATTAAGAAAAAGTCTTTTCAGGGCTGGAAAGTTGGCTCAGTGGTTAAGAGCACCGGCTGCTCTTGCAAAACATCTAGGTTTGGTTCCCAGCACCCACATGGTGGCTGATAGCTGTCCGTAACTCCATTTCCATAACCTCTTAGTCTCCCCAGGCACTGCACACGTGTGGTACACTGGTACACTGACATGCAGGCAGAGCGTTCATACGTATTAAATAAAAATAAATATTTTAAATGGGGCTGGAAAGACATCTCAATGCCCCTGAAAAGCAGAGTATCTGGCTCATGCCCATTCTCTCAGCTTCTAATTTCTGTACTCTTCTCAAACAGTTCTGACCTATAGTCCTTAAATGGGGTACAACAAAGCCGGTGTCTGTGAGGGCGTTAGTAGGGTGGTAGCCCGGAGAGAGTGTGGTAACTCCAACCTGGGAAGGAAGGAGGCAAGGCCCACAGAGAGCTGCTCTACACACAATGCAAGCCTGAGTGAACGAGAAGGATGCCATCAGCATGTGCATGTGTACATGCCTGTACGCAGTGAGACCCCATGGTGTGAGATGCTAGAGCCCAAGGCTAACTGTCAGAGATTCACATGGTGGAGGTGAGGACAGAAACACAGAAAGGGAGCTGGAGCCTTGACGGGAGGAGGAGGTCATCTCAAAGGTAATGAGATGGTAGCAGACACAAGAGAGTCCTACATACCAAGAATCAATCAAATTGCTAAATATATCAAGGATACGGAAAAGCCATCCCTCAAAGAAAGGAATTACAAATACAGAAAAGGGTGAAGCTTAGAATAAACTCATGGCTTTTGATAGACAGACCAACACCAACATGCACACTTATGCACACACATATAAATTGTCATATAATCCACAGTTCTGTCCGTTGAGAAGACATGAAAATATGAGACCTCAAAAGCAATGATGATGCTCATCCCTGAATCTTGGTGTTGAAATGTCAGTTTCTACTATTAGATCACAGACTTCCCAGCTGCCGCTCTCCCTCCTCCAGAAAGCTAGCCAAGCCTCCCCTATAATCTGTCTCCCTCCCCTCCCCCTGCCCTCCCTCTATCTCCTCTCCCTCTGTTTCTCTGACAGAGTTTAAGAAAACTGTGTTGTGGCCTTGCAGTCCATTGCCTTCAAAGATGCAAGAGAATTTATGGTCTTACTGGGTACTTGGCTCTTATGGGTGTGCCCCATTAAATCAGGGAGTGTGGAACTTCCTGCCAGGCTCTGAAGACGTTAAAGTCAGATAGCCCCTTTGTTCAGGGAACTTCTCTGATTCTCATTTTCTCTCTCTCTCTCTCTCTCTCTCTCTCTCCTTCAGGTCCCCATCCTTCTCCCATCCGAAGACTCCATCATGGTCCCCCTTTTTTAAGGGCTCTTTCCTAATAAAGCTCATTTCTGAAGGGTAGATGGTCTGAGTTTCCTTTCCTGTTGTTGTATGTGTTTCTGTAACATAATTTATGTTCTAGTTACTTTCTATTGCTGTAATGCAAACACTGACCAAAATCCACTAGGGGAGGGAAGGGTTTATTTGGCTTATAGATCAAGGGAGGCCAAGGCAGGCACCTGGGGCAGAGACCATGGAGGATCGGAGGAAGGCAGCTTACTCAGCCTGCTTTCTTATGTAATCAGAACCACCTGCTGGGGTGGCACCACCCATAGTGGGCAGGGCCCTCCCACATCACTCAGCAAGCAAGAAAATGCCTCACAGACATGGTCACAGGCCGAGCCAATGGAGACAATTCTTCAAGTGAGGTTCCCTTGGTGTGTCAAGTTGACAAATTATTCAGGACAACATCTACTTAATGGAACCAAGAATTCTTAGAGAAATGGCTGATTTCAGGGCTGGCCCAGGAAAAGTTTAAAATAGTATCAGAAATAAGAAATAATGTGCTTGAAGACTGAGGAGTATAGAGGAAAAAAAAGAAAAAAAAAAAAAAAAGAAAGGAACACACACACACAAAGACACAGAAACCAGCTTCTACAATTTGATTAAGAATTTTAAAAATGGGTCAGTTTGGTAGTCACACATTATAACCCACTGAATAACAGCAAACCAAAAGTTCATACAGACCTAAGAAAACAAGTGAGTGGCTTTAAAGTTTGAGGAGAAAAAGGACATTTGCAGTTTTATAGCAGCTCCCCACAAAATACTAACTTATGGAGAAAAGAGGAAGTTTGCAGTAGAAAAATGCAATAGACACTATGTGAGTCAAACAATGAAAATGAACTCCATCAATTAAGTGGGCTAAATAATACACAAAAAAATAAAACTCCCAGGCTTCTGTGAGGCTTCAGTGAAAGAGGAACTTGAACCTAATTAGGAAGAAGCACGGAACAGAACCCAGCCGAGGGCTGGTCTGTACAGCAGTTACCCTGTATTGCTAATATATCCTGGTCAGGAAAAGCAGAAACAAGACTGGCAAGTGGTCTAAACAGAATGACGCCAAGACAAAGTGGGAAGGGGACCTGGGTCCTTCAGGACAGCAGGGCCAATTCGGAAATTTTGCATGGCATTTGAGGACCATGAGCCGAAAAGCAACAATGCTAATTTCCTGGCTTAAATGGTTGCTCTATGGTGAGTAGCCTTGTTGGGAACTGCACATTAGAGCATTTGAAGGATGTATTAGTTACTTTTCTGTTGCTGTGATAAAAACACTGCTCAAAGCAACTTATAGGAGGAAGAGTTCATTTAGCTTACCGTCCCAGTGGGATTAGAGTCAACCCTGATGGGGAGGCGTGGCAGCAAACGCTGGCTGGAGCAGAAAGCAGGAGTGCTCACATCTCCAAGTGGGCACAGGAAACAGACTGAGACAGAAGCACTTGGCCCTAGCGCTTCCTCCAGCAAGGCCACGCTTCCTAAAACCTCCAAACAGCACCACCAACTGGGGACAAAACGTCCAAATACTCGAAACCTTGGGAGACATTCTCATTCAAACCAGAAAGGGTTGCTGAGCCTCCTGTCAGGTCCCTCTCAAATGGAGAAGTGGGGAAGCCCTTCCTGCTGTCTTTACACTTTTTTTTTTTTTTTTTTTTTTTTTTTGTCTTTTTGAGACAAGGTCTCCCTGTAGCCCCAGCTGGCCTGGAACTCACTATGTAGACCAGGCCGGCCTTGACCACACAGAGATCGACCTGCCTCTGCTTCTTCAGTGCTGGGATTAAAGGCGTTCACCACCATGTCCAGCTGTCTTTATACCTTTTTATAATCTTGTGTGCCGGAGCCCGCTGGCAGAACTCAGACCATACCCAAAGCGGGGAGTGAGGATGAGAAAATGTAGAGAGAGAGAGAGAGAGAGAGAGAGAGAGAGAGAGAGAGAGAGAGAGAAAATAGGACAGACTCAGGAGGACTGTCAGTCATACTGAAGCAGCTTGCCTTTATTAAGTCTCCCCTATTTATAAAGTAAGCAAAACAATACTAACACAGGCAAAATAACTCAAGATATGATTGGCTTCCTTCAAAGATCTTCATGTGACCTCAGTCTTAGGTGAAAAATAAACTCATCAGATGTAAATCATTTTGCCTAACGAAAACTCCTGCTTCTAATAGCACTTCTGTGCACGAGATTGTCTTCTGCTTAACCCAAAACTAGGGCATAGTTCAAGGCAGGCACATGGCTCCTGACACTTGTGATTGTTAAAGGAATGTCAAAAAATTATTACAGTAGGATCTCGCTCCTGGAATACACGACATAGGCATAATATAGGTGTGTGTGTGTGTGTGTGCACGTGCATGCGCAGGAGTGTGACTTTAGAACTGGATCTCTCAGATCAAAACAAAGAGAAATGCTTTACATAGTGCCAAGTTGGCTCTATCTTATAAAATGATTTTTTTTTCCAAAAATACATCAGTGCTGGGTATTGTAGCACACACCTTTAATCTCAGTATTTGGGAGGCAGAGGCAGGAAGATCTTTGTGAGATCAAGAACAGCCCGGTCTAAATAGCAAGTTCCAGGTCATTTGAGGGTACAGGGAGACTCTGTCTCAAGAAAAACAAATGAAACAAGTAAAAAGATGTATCAGTCATTTTTCACAGGTAGAAGCAGGAAGAATGTTGCCTATGATCTCTAAAGACACAAATACACATTCTGGTCTTTATTAAAAGCTTTAATGACCATTCATTAGCTCAACACTCAGTCAATGAAACTCATCATTTACTTTCATACATGTTTTTGGCATGGGGTGACTAGGTTAAAAAAAAATCTATCAGCTGGGCTCATGCAATTTAGCAAGAAAACCTAAGAAACTACTCTCTGGGATTCCACTGAGTTTACTCCCTGCGGTCAGAGGTATGGACTTTTAGGTCTTCATGTCCATCATCTGCAGTGACACACCACTTCTCCCTGATGTCCATGAAGCAGCTTCTTAAAGCCTGTCTTGAAAGTAGGCCTCTGGTATCATAGGTCTTCTCTGGGTATTTTTCATCCGTAAGTTCTTTATTTTCACAAGCAGGAGGAAAGATTTTAAAAAATTAGTTTTTGTTCCACTATATCCCCATGTTTAAAAATGCTGCTGCCTTCCAGGTAGGATGCTCGCTGGTCATACTGACCCTGCTGTCCAAGGCTTAGCAGAGTTCTCCTGCTCTGAAGTAGTGTCAGGCATAATAGGTTCTTTTTATTTTATTTTTTCCAAACAGGAGCTTTCTGTCCATGGTTTGGTCCTCATGTTGCTGCCCTGGCCCAGAGGACAGCGTCTTGCATTGCACTCAGAGGACATTTCTTTCATGTCAGGGTAATTAAGCTCCTTTCTACAGGCTGTTCCACCGACGATGTGGCTGCCCTGAAATCCTGTCTTCCATTGCGGAGAACACTATACGATGCTCTCTGGGATATGCGTGTGCTTGCCTTCTAATTTTGAATGCTGTGCATTCTCCTTCCTCTTTGTTTTTGCTTCTGAGTATAACCTCGTGATGTAGCTCATGCAACGCTTAGAGTGGGAGGCTGAAAGAAAAATGCATTAAAGATGAGTATTTGTTTTTTAACAACATTGCACCCACTTATCTGAAACACTTTGGAAGCCATGTTTTAGGTCCAGGTGTTTGTGTCTTATAAAATCTAACCTAAAATCCTCTGATATAGATAAATGTTCTGGATACATTGTTTTGCCTTAAGTTTTTTAAGAGTTTTGCTTATATACAAAATATGCCAATCAACATGAAATAAAATATATAGACATTTCTTCTTTATATGTGGTGCAGAGAACAATACATACCTTCAACAGAATCACATACTGAAAAATAACAGGACTTGTGGGAAAAATAGGTTTGGGAGCAGACTTCTCAAAGTCTATGCAACTATATAGGGAGCTGGAGATGACCCCAGATGTTTATCTTTTACATGTGAAAAATAAGTATGGCTGCAATACTGGACTCCAGGCACCGAGGCCTGGAGGGTTGTGATGGCTGAGTTTGACTGTTAACTTGATTGGATTGGAAAGCACCTAGGAGATTAGTGAAGTACACTTCTGAGTTACCTGTGAAAGCATTTCCAAAGAGAACGAACTAAAGACGACAGACTCTCCCTGAGTGTGAGCAGGGGCCCAGGTAGAATAGACTGGGGAAGGAGGAGGACTCCAGCAGATTCTCTCTCTCTCTGCTTCCTGATTGCTGTAATATGAACTGCTCTGTTCCATCACACCTTCCCCATGACGGTGAGCTGAGACCTCCAAAACTCTGATCTGAAATAAACCCTTCTGCTCTTTGTTTCTATCATGTATTTACCACAATGATGGGGAAAATCCTGACTAACACAAGCATAAAAACAAGAGATCTGAAAACCCAGGAGAAAATTCATCTTTCTGTGGACTCCAGGAACTCCTGAATAGCTCTGCAGGGGATTCTGAGTACAGGTATCCACTAAATTTTCTTCAAACCGAACCACAGGGGTTTATGCTTGCTCAGCAAATGACATAAGGACTTTTCTTCTCCTGCATTGTGTCAGCTCACTTTCTGTATGATTCTTATAGCTTATAATTCTGAAACTCCCACTGTTGTGTCTGTCTGATAGTATTCGCTTGTGCTTTACAATCCTACAGACTGCAGGCAGCCGCCACACACTTTCCACCCTCCCTTTGTCTTCACACGGTCCCACTCACTGTGCCTCCATTTCATGAAAAACAAATCCAAACAAAAGGCAGAAGTATTATAAAAGATCAGCTTCCTACATAGAAATCTCAATCATACCAATGGAATCAAGCAGCTAAGACCACTGTATTTCTGGACACTCTTGGCAGGTAGAAGAAATTAATTGGCATGGGACATATATTAGGTAGAAGGTATAAAATTCTTACTTTGCTGTTACTCGAGCTTCTGCCTACTAGACTCAAACTCCATGCATCCCCCCAAATCCACATACTCTCCTTCCTATCTGGAATCTTTCCATCCCTGGTTGGTTGTTTTCTTTGTTGCTGTTGTTTTGTTTTAGTTAACTTGACATGAATTAGAGGTATTTGGGAAGAAGGAACCTCAACTGAGGAATCTCCTCCATGGGACTGGCCTGTGGTCATGTCTGTGAGCCATTTCGTTTCTTTCTTTGTTCCTTCCTTCCTACAATTTTATTTTATGTGTATGAGTGTTTTGCATTCATATATGTAAGTGTACCCATGTTGTACAATACCCATGGAGGCCAGAAGAGGGCATCGGATCCCCTGGAACTGGACTTACAGATGATTGTTACCCACCGTGTGGGTACTGTGCAAGAGTAGCCAGTGCTCTTAACCACTGTCTCTCCAGCCCCAGTGTGAGGCATTTTCTTAATTGCTAATTGATGTAGGAGGGCCCATCCCACTGTGGGTGGTGACTTCTCAGAAACCAGAGCAAGCCAGTAAGCAGTGTTCCTCCATGGTCTCTGCTTTAGTTCCTCCTAGAGCTCCTGCCCTGGCTTCCCTCAGTGATGAACTGTAACAGGGAAGTACATGTGAAACAAACCCTTTTCTCGCCATGTTAGTTTTGGTCAGTATTTTATCATGGCAGCAGCATAGCCTCCTAATTTTGCTTGAAGAATTGCACTGAAGTCATCCAAAAGCCCCAGAATATTTCTTCTTGGAGCAATCAAGCTTTGCATTGATTTATTCAATGTGAATTTATCAGTCATTCCATTTGTGCCAGGCCCTGTGCTAGTCTTTGAAGATACAAAAATAAATCCAATTATCCTCCACCTGAAATATTGCAGAAGCTAAGTTAAAGCACCCTGGGATATGGAAAAGCTTTATTGATAGGTGTTATGTAATATGCTCTGGAGCTCAGGAGCCTTCCTGGTACCCTGTAAAGTCAGGGGTGGCTTTGCAGAGTAAAGAGCCTGTCATCTGCGTGAAGTTAACTCTTGATTAATTTTTAAGATAAGCTTTAAAAAATACTTTATTTTTATTTTATGTGTCCAAGTGTTTTACCTGCTTGTATGTAAGTGCATTACATGCATGCAATACCCAAAGAGTCCAGAAGAGGGCATAGGGTTCTCTGGAACTGGAATTATGAATAGTTGTAAGCCTCCATGTGGGTGTTGTGAACCAAACCCAGGTCCTCTGCAAGAATAGTAAGTGTTCCTAATTGTTGAGCCATCACTCTAGCCCCTAAGATAAACTTATTTAAACTTTGATTCTATCCCTTACCCCTTTCTTTAAACTTCATTTTTCAAATCTCCGGTCACACAATCTACTTACTTTTGCTGTTTTTCTCTTGGGAAGATGTTTCGTCATTAGTTGACCTTGATCTGTAACTTTCTAGATTGTGTTCTGAAATTTCATTTTCTGCAAGAAAACAAGATTACGTTACAAATGTCTGGCATTGCAGATGTCATCCATGCGTGGATGGGAAAGTGTGAATAAACGTTAGCATGCTGACTGCACGATAACTGAACCATCATTCCCTCCTACACCCTGTCTCCTTAGGTACTCAGCGCTTTTAGGGCTTCTGAGGATTCTATGTAAGGCTCTGGAAGCCAAATGACTGCAGAGCGCAAGCAAGCACTGCCCTTCAAGAAGGAACAATTGCAACAGCCCTGAGAGAATGATGGTGAATCATTAGCAGGATTTTTAAATAATACAATGCTATTTGCTTGGTGTTCAGTCGAAGAGTCAGACCCTGTCTCTAGACCTATTTATTTACTTAATGGCCAAAACTTTTCAATTAATTGTTTCAGCTAGTGTACAGAATCCCGGGTTTATGTTATATTTTTATACATATATGTCATTGTGATTTTTCTCTTATCTGTGCTCTGCCATTACATCACTACTGCCCCCCTCAGCCCTTCTCCCCTCCCACTAGCACCCTACTTCTTTCATAGGAGAGGAAACGTGTCGTTTCTCTTCCTTCCCTGGCCTCTCTTGTTCACCTTTTCTGGGTCTGTTCATAACGAGGATGTTAGTCCATCTGACTGTCCTAACACACTCATATTAAACCAGCAAAAGTGATGCTTTTAAGTCAGTTATTAAAATGTGCAAATTTCTGCCACTGTAGGTGTTGGACCATATCTGACCAGATGCGAACCACCGAGCAGAACATAACACAAGTCACACACGAAATTTAAGATATTCTGGGAGCCACATTCAAAATGGAAAAAAGAGGAGAAATTAATTTAACAATATATTTTAGTTCACCCAAAGGATCATTATTAGGTAGATTATGCGTGGGTCTGAACATGCACATATGTGTACTGGTTCTTCAAAGTCATTAGTATTTTCTCTTTACAGCACATTTTGCTAAGAACTCATGACATATCAGGGGCTCAGTGGCCATTTTATAACTGCCGTATTGGACAGCAAAGAGTTAGCTAATCATTCAGAATTAAAGAGGAGATTTTTTTTGTTCATTTAGTTAATTTTTTTGACTTGCATGCAATGTACTGTAATCATAGTCCCCCTTTATAATTTTTTTCTTTTCTCTAAAAAGATTTTTATTTTGTGTGTATGAATGTTTTCCCTGCATTTATGTAAGTGTAATGTCTATGGAGGCCAGAAGAGGGCGTCAGATCCCCTGAAAATGGAGTTACAGATGATTGCTAGCTACTGTGTGGGAACTGGGAATTGAACTTGGGTCCTCTGCAAGAGCAACCGGTATGCTTAACTGCTGAGCCGTCTCTTGAAGCCCCCATAACCTTTTCTTTTCCCCTTCCGACTTCTGTAGACCCTCACCTTCTTCCCCAGCTAGTTCCCCTCCTTCTTTCGTGTCTTTCTTCCATGTGCAGGTGTTGTGCTCATGGTCATAACTCTGTGTGCTCATGACCAGTGTTATGTCCAGGAGACGGCGTTTGATGGAGCTTCTCTCCATCCTACAGCTTTCAGTCTTTCAACCCCCATGAAAAGGGGATTTAATCCTATGCATGTTTATGGAATGAATTTATGGAATTATTCTAAATAACTATAAGGTCCTGTCTTGCACTGATGTGCTGAGTGCATATATTTTAACAGGCATCTTCTATACTAGGTATTTAAATTTTTTTCATTTACTTACTGTTATTATTTCATTTTGGATTTAAAAAAAATTGTTTATTTTTAATGTGTATGTGTGTATGTGTCTGTGCATGTGAGTACTGGTACCCATGGAAGCCAGAGGTATTGGATGCCTTGGAGCTGGAATTGCAGGTAAACCACCTGACATGGGTGCTGGGAAATGAAACATAGGTCCTCTCAAATGTGGAGCCATCTCTCCAGCCCCTTCTTTTGGTTTTCAATGGTAACTTTTTCACTAGAAACCTAAAGGAAGAATGAATGGTATATTATGCGTGAGTGAGGCTGAGTGCATTTTTACAAAGCATTAACGGCACCATAACTGTCTATTACAGTTTACCTTTGTCCCTATGTAAGTTCCCCAGGAGCAGGAATCTCATGTTCCATAGACTGATGTGGCCCCAGCACCTGGAACAGTGCCTGGTGCCCAGTAGGCACCCAGTGAAACCTTATTTTATTAAGTGGATAGATATTAGCTCTGCATTTTGTGAACAGAAGCATCTGTAATTAAGAACGAATTCCCAGAGCTCTTTTAGTTTCTGTTGGTTCTATACATTTAAGAAAAGACTTATTTTCTTTTAATAGTGTGTGTGTGTGTGTCTGTCTGTCTGTCTGTCTCTGTGAGTGCAGTATCCAAGGAGGCCGGAAGGTGGTGTCAGATCCTGGAGGTGGAGTTACAGGTAGTTCAGGTAGTTGTGAGCTGTCCACCATGGGTGCTGGAAAGTGAACTCCAGTCTTCTGAAAAGCAGTACACTCTCTTAACCATTGAGCTCTCTCTCTGGCCTCTGGTCCTGTATGCTTTGAGCATAGTCTCTGGATTCATAGTCCATGCTTACTAGAAATCAGATGACTACTGTTTTTGCTGTTTGTTTTTTGAGACCATAACCCTAATTGGCCAGAAACTTGCTATGTAGACTAGTCTGACCTCACCTGCCTCTGCCTCCCGAGTGCTGGGGTTAAAGGTGTGAGCCACCACGCCTGGCTGACTTTTATTTTATTTTTTTGAGTGACTGGTCAGTTTGTGCAGCATTGAAGAGAGAAGCTGTGATTGTCACAGCTGGTTTTGTCAGCTGGGCTCCTCCAGCCTCCACCAGGGCCTCTGTCCACTCACCCCTTTTCCATATCACATGTGCTTTCCGCAGCTTCATTATGAAGAGCTGGACGATGATGAAGAGGATGAAAATGAGGAAGGACACGAGTGTGAGCAGCAGGACACCACTCTTCCTCCTCACCAGTCCTGTGTACTGAGCACCTGCTTCTGGAAGAACGAGAGGACTCTGGGAAGTTTGGGTTTTGTGGCTTTTGTTTTTCTGTTTTGATCATGATGGCTTGTGCTGATAGTTTCCATCATCAGCTTGATACAAGGGGAAGAACGGGACAATCCCTCAATCCGGTGGTCTTGTGGGCGTGTCTATGGGGGACTGTTTTGATTATGGTGATTGATGGGGGAAGGCCCAGCCCACCGTGGACAGCACTATTCTCTGGGTTTGGGCCCTGGACTGTGGAAGAGTAGAGAAGGTGAGCTGAGTAGCATTCAAGCATTCATCCTCTCTGCTCCTGACTGTGATGTGACCAGCTGCTTCAAGCTCCTGTCTTGACTTCCTTGCAGTGATGGGCTGAAACCTGGACTTGTGAGCCAGATAAACCCTCTCCCTTAAAGTTGCTTTTGTCTGGGTATTTTATCACAGCAACAGGAAACGAAGTTAGGACAAGGAATATACACTACACTTCCCCAGTGCAGCAAGAGCCAAACGACAGTTGAGATCAAGTGTTGGGACCAAGTTTACCTGGGAAGAGAGAGGGCACAGTGTCCAGTTCTCTGAAAGCAAGCAGAGACGCATAGAAACAAAGCAATCTTGTGGGTGACTGGAAAAGTTGATTTTTGAAAGAACGACACAGGTGTTGTGTTAGTTATTTTTGCGTGTAGAGAAAACACAGGATTATTGACTTACAGTCTAGGAATGGAAAGTAGCTTCCAGGAATGCTAGTTTAGAAAATGTGGTTAGGAAGCAAAGGTTAAGGAGTCTGGAAAACTGGCCAAATAGAACTTCATGTGTTGTGGCTAGGTTCAATGTCCTGTGTTCTGAAGCATCAAGACACAAACATAATGAGTTTTTAAAAGTATTTCTAAACGACGGTCTGTAATTTTGCTGTGTTCTTCATCTCAGCCAACAAGCTTGAAATTAAGGAATGCCAGCTATGCCAGTCATAAGACTCACGGGTCCTTGGAAACTGTCTGATTCAATGTCTATGGATGCATAGCTGGCTTGGAGCTGCCTCGGACATGCTCCCTATGCCTTAGGGGGTCATTTTTTTTATGTATATAAATACATTAAAAAGGCAAACAAAACAAAGATAAGCTGGAGAGATGGCTCAGTGGTTAAGAGCAGGTATTGCTCTTGCAGAGTTCCATTCCCAGCATCCACATCTGCCTGTGACTCCTGTTCCAGCTCCAGGGTGCAGGAGTTGTACAACACAGTGCTGTAGACCACAGGAAGGCAGAAATGTTTAGAACATAATTGTGTAGAGGACAAAGGAATGTTTTTTTGCTTTTGTTTTTTTTTTAATTTAAAAATTGCATTTATCTATGTGTGTGTGTGTGTGTGTGTGTGTGTGTGTGTGTGTGTATGCATGGGTGCTCGTGAATCAAAGTAGGTGTGTGGAGGCCAGGGGAAAACTTTTGAGAATTGGTTCTCTCCTACCGAGTGTTAGTTCTGGGGGTTAAATCAGGTCATTGTGCTTGGCAGCAACTGCCTTTACCCACTGAGCCATCTTGCCACCCCCAGAGGGATATTTCAACAGCAGGGTGCTAAACCCAGACCAGGGCAGGAGGAACTGAAATTACAGGTGATGAGGGCCTGTGATAATGGACAAAATAACTGAAAGAGAAGACTCATGAGTCCTTGGAAAGTGGTTCATTCAATGTGTACATGTGCGTGCATATGTATATACATCTGTTTCTATCTGCTCACACACAGCAATAAAGGGCTGGGGTTATACCACGCTTTTAATGAGCTGCTTTGTGGAAATGATCCTGCTGGTTTTCTGGTAATGCTGAGTTGAGAAAATTTGGCTAGAGACATGTAGAAAATGGAATGAAATTGGGACTAATGTCCAGAAGAATGCTCTGCAAATACAAAAATGGACCTCTTCTGTCTATAGGCATCAGGAAGAATCTCAGGAATCAGTAAACTTTCTACCAACTAAGGAAAGCTGCACTGTGTTCAGTGTTAGGGGACTTACCTAATATGTGTGAAGCCCTGGGTTTGATCCTTAACATCAAACAATTTTGAAAAGAGGGGAAAGAAGAAAAAAAATTGAAGCAGTAAAATAAAATACATTCATATTTAAGAATTCAGAGGGAGAAATGGAGCTAGTTCATTGTTATAGAGACACCACAGTTAGAAAAAATAAGCAGATCAGGCAGAGCAGGTCAGGGAAGGCAGAAGGAAACCAAGTCAAGAAGGGCAGAGATTAACCAAATATGTCATAAAGGCCAGAAGGGCCAAGGAACAAGAGAGCTGAAAAGGCCATTGGACGAACAACTAAGAGGTCAACATATGAAGTATATGTTCTAAATGCAGCAGGTGATGCTCACCAGAGGTCAAGTCAGAGTCTGAGGTTTCCTCTCTCTCTTCCTTGTCCATCTCTGGCATACTGGAGTTTTCCATCATTGTGGCTAAGGTGAAAGAAAGCAAGACATGATCAGTGCATACATCAAATGCGTGGGACTCATTCCAGAACTGCTGTGGTTTGACCGTTTGTCCCCTTGAAACCTCGTGTTGACAGACACGTGCCATGTAATGGGGCTGGGATGTGGGGCCCTTAAGAGTTCAGTCCCAGGAGGCTCCTTAGTTTGAGACAGGGTTTCTCTCATTGAATCTGCTAGACAGGCCTGGTCGGTGAGCCCTGGAGATCCCCTTGTCTCTCCCTCCCTGAGGCTGAGATGACAGATACATGCTCTGGGCTTTTATGTGGGTACTTGGGATTTGAGTCAGTCCTCCGGCTTATACAGCAAGCACGTTACTCACAAGGCATCTCCCCAGTCTTGTGATGAGTTATTCTAAGTTACAGTCACCCTACTATGCTGCAGAAAACCAGAACTTATTCCTTCTCTTTAACTGCACTTTGGTGGCTATTATATAGCCGCCCCAGTACCTCTCTTTCTCATAGTCTCTTAATAATAGTCATAATTCCATTTGATTTTACTTTTAGATTAGGTTTTTTTTTTTTTTTTTTTTTGAGACAGGGTTTCTCTGTAGCCCCAGCTAGCCAGGAGCTTATTATGTAGACCAAGCTGACCTTGATCTCACAGAGACCCACCTGCTGCTGCCTCCTGAGAGTGGGGATTAAAGGTGTGCACCATCACTCCTGGCTTAGATTAATTTTTTAAGCTCTCACATATGAGAAAAAACTTACAGCATTTGACTTTCTGTGTCTAGTTTATTTTGCTTAAACTGCCAGTTTCCCGCAAAAATAGTCACAAATGGCCCACCTCCCTTTGTTTTAATTACGAGGCAAACCTTTACTGACACTCAGTGTGCAACCGAAACTTGGTGTTTATTTCTCACCACAGCTCTGAGGGAACAGTGGTTTTGAGCAGTCGTAAAAGACCTCACGACCTGGAGCAATTGAGCAGCAAAGTCAACAAGGAAACTTTGGGATTTTTTTCTGACTCTGAACCTAAACCTGTCATTATCCCAGGCTTCCTTCCTGAGTTAGCGCTATCAGGGAGAAAGTCTGCAGCACGCTTCGAGAGAACTGAACACAGAGGAATGTCATCTGAGCATTGTGGAGACAAACATCTGGAAAGGCACTGGGCAAAGCTTTTCAGTTGAACTAGACAGTTGTCATTCAAACCTCCCATGCTGAAGCCTCCTTTAGAAGCAGGATGCACTACCATGCCTTTGTTGGATAACATTTTTGTTGCTTACTTTTCCAGCTCCCTTTTTCCTCTCTCTCTTTTTTTAACCCCATCACACAGCGCCACTATGTGGCCCCAAAGGGAATAAAGCCTTAGTTCCCCTACTGAAAATGGGTGTTATTATTAACAGAAATAACGTTGCAGAAATTGAAAGCTGAAAGGAATTTTAGAGTCCATGCCTAAATCTTAGGTTGTATATGAAAATGCAGAGCAGAAAATTGAGTTGTTCAGTAGTGGAGCTAGGCAATTTAAAAGCAACTAGATTCTAAACATGCTTAAAAATATTGGATTATTAAAGCAAGGGATATGGCTACCCCACTTCATAATATTTTCAATTTCAGTCTCTCTTCACAAACCCGTGCAGTGCATATTGTATTTATCAGTGTTTGAAAACCCCAAACATTTGCTTTTCAACATTATTCAAGATATACATTTTAAAAAACGTGATCTGATACTCAGAACTGTGAACATGATAATGGTCCAAAGGCACTTACCCTACCAAATGGGATTATAATAGAGAGCATTCAGGAATGTACAGCTTCCCCAGGGAGGCTAACTGTCTAGCTCAAAATACCAAGAAATTCATTCATTCATTCATTTTGCACTTTCTAAGCTACAAAAATGCAGTTAAATGAAATATATAGTTTCTTCAATTTAATTAATGGATTAATTATTCAAAAATAACAGACTTTCCAAATTCTTCTTAGAGCTCAATTTTATAAAAAGTGACTCAAGTTCTTGACAGCCAAGCAAACGATGTTCCTTCAAAGGTGAGTTCATTATTCACTGACCGCTCCACACTCCCAGTGCCTACTTCTTGTGTCTCTCTTGGTATGAAGTCTTTGTGTTTTCTCTGTTGTGGATGGAAAACAAAAAAGGACTCTTCTCCTAAATGACTTAAGCTTTGTCTTTCACCTCAGAGGAAATTCACGTGCTACAGTTGATTGTGTGCATGTATGAGTATGTGCGCACCTGTTCATGAATGTGCTCATATACCTCAAGCCAAATACCACTGAATGGATAAGGTCCCATGACACCTAGCCCTCTAAGTGAGAATTCTTGATGTGGATCTAGCATAGGACACCACAATGCTGGAACTAATTGGAGGGAGTCTGTGTGATCTTATTGTAAATGAATGTGAAGAGCTGCAGAGCTGACTCAGTAGGTAAAGTGCTTCTTGACAAGTGTGAGGATCTGGGTTCCCTTCCCCACAGCTCACCTGGAAGCCAGGCATAGCAGTACATGAAATCCCAGCACTGGGAGGCAGAGACAGGCTGGTCCCAGGGGATCTCTGGCTAGCCAGTCTAGCTGAAATGGTGAGCTCTGAGTTTAGTGAGAGACACTGTCTCAAAAGAAAATAAGGAGGAGAAGCAATGATGAAAGACATTCTGACACATACATGCACAGGTAAGCACATCCTCATCCAACCATATCCAAGGTATGCACACACATATATACCCACACACAATGTAAATTTAAATTTCAGTGATTTTGAGACCTACCAGTACTCATGGGCTGCTGGAGGTCTTGAGAGGAGAGAGAGCCTTTCTCGGGAGCATCTGAAGCTGTTTCTTGGTCAGTAACTAAGAAAGGGGCAAAACAAAATTCAGCAACTATGGAGAGCAGCTTTAGCCACATTGTGCTTAACCTGGTGGCATGCACCTGGCGGCTACCTGGTTGTGGAGACGGTGCAGGAACCGTACGACCGTGTGCTCTGGGCTTTGAACCTGCTCCCTGCTGTTTGCCCATCTGCTACCTATCCGACTCAAGAGCACAGCATGCAGGACCTCTGTGTGGAGCCACATTTGTCAGTAGAAGGTAAAGGGCATTTGCTGTGTCTTTCTGCATATACCTAGCAATCCCTCTGTCTGTCTGTCTGTCCATCTTTCCATAGGAAATACAGTTCCATTATCTATCTACTTATTTCTCCTGCTGCAGATTGAGCCGAGGCTCAATGCTACTATTTGCTTGCTCTTGAGTGAATCGGACGAGGTGCCTAATTTGCCCAACACTGCATGTTTTTCCTCTCTGTGAAATGAATATAGTAACATTTAACTCTGAATATTTCATGAGCATAAGTTCATTCATATGCCGTGTTTAATAAAATGCCTATTTACTAAGCACCATGTTTGCTAAATGTATTATATGATATTAAAAAATGCTTGGGGGTATTTCTACAGAGTCCACTTAGGATAAATTTCAACAGTTTACAAACAGTCCCACAAGCAGGAAGCGTGCAACAATTGTCCCTGTCAACATACAACATATAACAGGTGGGTACCATTCTCATGAAATTTATGGATGCTTCTCCATGTTCAAGAATTTTCTGTGTTTTAATTTTTTTGATTGATTTTTGTATTTGTATGAGTGTATTGCCTGCATGTATGTAAGTGCACCCATGTTGTGAAGAGCCCACAGAGGCCAGAAGAGGGTGTTGGATTCCCCTGG
Organism: Eospalax fontanierii; assembly: GCA_035773235.1. NCBI lineage: Eukaryota > Metazoa > Chordata > Mammalia > Rodentia > Spalacidae > Eospalax > Eospalax fontanierii. The sequence goes on along the minus strand of CM069539.1, from coordinate 26,218,374 downwards.
AACTGGCGTTAAGGACGGTTGTTGGCCTTCCTATGGGTGCTGGGAACTGAACCTGGGTCCTCTGGAAGAGCAACCAGGGCTTGTAACCACTGAGCTAGTTCTCCAGTCCTTGTGGTTTAAATTTTTGTCTTATTAATCAAACATATGTAACTTTTAAAAAGGTATAATGTGCCCAAATTGTGTGTTAAAGCCTCTGAAGAACAAAAATTACAGAGAAAAAAAAACATTAGGAAGGAATGATAATATAGACTTTCCTCTTACCCCTGGAGAGTATAATTTTTGAGATATGAGTATATTTTTGAGATTCCAGGCCTTGGATGGCCTGAAACTTGCATTTTGGATCAGGCTGACCTCAAGCCTTCAGTGATTCTTCTGCCTCTACCTCTCAGGTGCTGGGCTTGTGCTACTATATCTGACTGTCATGGCAGATGCATTTCAAGATCTTCAAGGGATGCCTAAAATTGTGGGTAGTACTGGATCCCAGATGTACTGTTTTCCCCGTTTATACATATCTATGATAAAGCTCAATTTATAATTATAGCAATATGCTGGGATAAAAGTTATGTAAAGCTCCTATCATCTATATATTAACTATCATTTGTCTGTCTGACTATCTAATTGTACTCTACTAGTCTTTTTGATGAACCATGGATCACTAAAATCACAGAAGGCAAAGCTGTGGATGAGTGGATGAGAAGGATACTGCATAGACTCTAAGGCTAAAGTAGGCTTTGTGACCACAAAGATGCCAGAGAAGGCTGAATAGAAGGACTGTTGGTGATGGAGGGAGAAACTGGAAAGTTAGTAAATAGAAACACTGCAGTGGATTGTAAGAAGTGCATATTATGAGAAATACTGGGGGTACCCAGGGTAGAATCTATTGACAATTAAGTCTTCTAACAACACGACTGCTATGTGAATTTCTGTGCAAAACAAACTGCTAAATAATTGTATTTGGATATATATTTTTTTGTTTTGTTCTCTCTCTCTCTCTCTCTCTCTCTCTCTCTCTCTCTCTCTCTCTCTCTGTAGCTGCTCTGTTGTACAAGGCCACATTTCATGTCAGGAATTTGGACAAGCTTTATCTACCATTGTGAGCCTGGCAGCTTTCAAATACTTGGAGACCCCTGATAAAAATCAGTGGTGACATTACTGGATGGGATTTTGATACTAAAATGAGCCAGTGTTAGAAAGATCTGTATAATTTTCCAAATAACTAATGTTAAGAAAATCACGCCTGGGCTAGAGATGCATGCAGAGCACATGATAGTTTAATGGATTTTAATGTGACAGAGCATGAAAAGTTCATTGATCTCATGTGTTCCAGACCCCACACAGCACCTAACCTTTGATAAACTACCTCTTGATGAGTTTTGCTGTAGCATCAGTGAAGACTATCCACAATTGCTAAAAAAATACGATTCCTCTTTCCAATCATGCATGTTCTTGTGAAGCTGAATTTTTATGTGTGTCTCAAGGAAGACAAAGGGGTGAGAAGAACAATGCAGAAACCACTGGAACCTCATTGCTTTCTGAAGAGATTTTTGAAAATAGAAAATGAAGCAAATTTTCTGACTAATGTTTGTAAGAGTTATTTTCGTAAGAATATGCTATTTCTGTAAACATGTAGAGGATTTATTATTTAACAACAGACTTATAAACATGTATTTTAATTTCTCAGTTTTAATTACTAATATACAAATATTGAAAGATATAATGCAAATAGGTAAAAGTTCTTTGGGGTCCCCAGTTGTTTTTAGAAGTGTGGAAGGCAGGCTGGGGAGGTAAGTCAGCAGGTAAAGAGCCCACTGCACAAGCATGGGAATGGGCCTGCTAGAAGCCCCACCAGCCAGGCCTGGAGTCTGAGCACCAGGAGTGAAGACAGCCATCCTGAGAGCTCACGGGCCAGGCTAGCCACATGGATGAGCTCCAGGTTCAGTGAGAGACTGAATCGGAAAGTAAAGGTGGAAAGTGACAGAGAAAGACATCCAGCCTTGACCTATGGCCTCCACATACATGGGCACCTAAATCTGTGAACACATACATCTCTCTCTCTCCCTCTCTCCCTCTCTCTCTTTCTCTCTCTCTTTGTCTCTCTCTCTCACACACACACACACACATGAGTGTAGAAGGTGTTGACATCAAAAAGTGTGAGAAATGTTGCTTAATGTTGTAAAAACCCGAATTAGTGACAGGAAGTAAGTGTTCCTCATTTGGAATGCTGAAAAGAGGAAGTAAATAATTCCCAAGAGAACTTGTCCCTTCCTCTTGCTCTGAGCTCTTGAAAACATTGTTCTAGACATGACAAGCTCCAGGGGTGATCTGTGTGTTCCCTCAGTCCCACCCCACAGACAGTGTAGGTGAAAGAGCTCCGGATGCTTACTTGTAAATGTGCTTTGGAGCATTCTCAGCTAGTAAAGTTGTTTTACCTCTGTGAACAAAACATTCATACTATCTATATATCAGATTAGTAGCTCATCAAAGAAAACACCCACAGCTGATACTGGTGGTCCACTTTGAATATTTGCGGGAGATCTGGCAGTGAGTCTAGATAGGCAATAGATAGATCCTAAGTTGTCTTAAACAACAAACCAAGCCAGGTGTGGTACGCGCCTTTAATACCAGCACTCCAGAGGCAGAGGCAGGCAGATCTCAGTGAGATGGAGGTCAGCCTGATCTACATAGTGAGTTTCATTCCATCTATCTAGGGCTACAGAGTAACTCTGTCACACACACACACATGCACAAACACACACACACACACACACTAAAAATAAATGAAAGTTGACTTAAATTATTAATAGAAATATAGATTTGATTAACTGTAGTTGTAAAGGAGGACGTTTTTTGTGGCTTGACCCACTGATGGGAAGTAAAGCTTTATCCCAACATTGCTGTTTTTCTTAATCTGAATGTCCTTAGGAAGCATTTGTACTAAGTCTCCTCCCCACACGCCCTGTGCTCCTGGTTGCACCCGTGGATGTGGAGGCACAGGGTGGGTCACAGTGCAGCCCAGATCGTGAGGCTGCAAGCTTTCTAGCGCAGCTTCCTCAATGAACTACTTTAGGTTTGGTGAGGACCTGCTCCACGCAATGGGTGCATGAGAGGGTCCGTCAACCACAGCAACAGCCCTGCCTTGTCACCACGGTCTTTCATTGTCAGTCATTTCATCTGATAGGAAGGATTTTCAGTAAATGTGCCATCCACCCAGCCTTTCCCTCTTCAATGAGAGCCTCTCCTTGTATCCTGGAATCTGTTTTTATACCCAGAAACACCTTGTGAAACAGTGAGGCTTGGAGTTGTACTAATTACCGACTTGTGATTCATGGAACTTCTTACAGGATATCTCTTAGCTCAAAGAGTTGTTTATTGCTTTAAATTATTTCTTGGACTTCGGGGACATCTTCAAAAATAGTCATTACAAAAGAAATCTAAAGAGCAATCACATCTTGATGCAATTTCGTGATACCGACTAGTTTAGATTTATTTCAGGTAATATGTTTTCCACAGTCAAGGATGAAGAGGCAGCATATTCACGTGAGCTCTCTAGAAAAACACGACCTCAACAAAACTATTTATGCTGGCTGTCATTATGATAAAGGATGATTCTGTTTGCACATGGCACTCTGTTAGGCCTTAGGTTCCTGTGAGCTTTGGAACAGTTGCATCCTTTTCTCAGCCAGAGAAGTTTCACTGCAATTGAGGATTGCAAAAGCAAGCTACTGCAAGAAGGAACAAGAGAGAGCTTTGCCAACAGTTATCTTACCCTGAAGGACTTCGCTCACACTATTCTATTATGTTTGCAGGACTGGAAACATGGCTGAGCAGTTAAGAGCACTGGTCTGGTTCCCAACATCCACATGGTAGCTAACAACCATCTGTAACTCCAGTCCCAAGGGATCTGATACCCTCTTCTGGTCTTTGTGGCCATTGTATGCACATGGTACACTTAGATACATGCAGCCAAACACCCACACACATAAAACAAAAATAAATTAGAAATTTTGTTTGCTAGTGCAATATTAAACTAGATGAAAGGTGACTGTTCTTACCATCATCTTCAAAGTGAAAGGAGGCAACCAACTTTCTTCCTTGTAGACCCTTGTGTCGGATAATGCAGTCCACTGTTGAGTTTTTGCCATGTGTGTGGACTACAAGTGTGCTGGTAGTATTACATTTCTTCCCATCGGTTTCAAATTCATGATGGAGTGTACCTGGCCAACAATGTAAAGAGACAGAAAAGATTATGGCTATGTAACACTATCAGATGGGTTTATTCCTACTAGAGCAGTGTTTGACTTCAGGGTACCTCAGTCTAATTTCTGTCAGCTGCCTTGATTGTATTAGGTGTGTCCTCAAAGACAAACAACAGGCAATGGTAAAGGAGAGTGGAGCTTTCTACAAACCCTTTGCTACTGGGAGATGGACAGCTCGATGTTACAAAACACAAAAACTCAAGAGCTTATGCAAGTTACATGAGAAGATTTATACCGAAGTAGAATTCTGCCACACTGGAAATCATATCTGAATCTTAAGTCTTCTCTACCTAGAACTCCATTTAGCTCTCTGTTTTCTCAACAGTGCAGAGTCCCTTATAGTTCTTAAGGACATATGATTATACAGCTGGTAAAAACAATGTGCATTGAGTGTAAATAGATGATATGTAAGTAATTTGAAACAAAACAATTCATTACCCCCTTTCAAATAAAGGTTCCAAGTTTAATTTCTTCATTTTCAAAATATTTTATAAACATTTGGACACCAGATTCCTTATGCAGTTCAGACTGGCCTGGAACTCATTATGCAGCTCAGGCTGGCCTCAAACACACAATCCTCTTGTCTCACAATCCTCTTGTCTCAGCCTCCCATGCTGGGATTACACACGTGAACCACCAGGCCTGGCTCTCATAATGTTTTTAATCTGTTGTCGTGGGTGGGTGTGACACAGTACCACATTATGTAAGAAAGCCTTTATATGTTTAATTATAGACAGTAGCTAACTAACAATGGCTTGTCGTGACTTTTTAACCTTAAGATTCGGGAAAGCTCACCCGTGCATACTCACAGGTAAGTGAACACACACTCCGGCAACCTTCTGTTTACCTTCAGTTATGAACTCAATAAATTACCTGAGGTGCTCAGAAGTTTATTGTGAAATAGGCTTTTCATTAGGTGATTTTTTACTCAGCGATAGGATAATGTGTTTGAGGCATGTTTAAGAAAGATTAAGGTTTTTTTTTTCTTTTTTTGATGTTTGGTAGGTTAGAGAGTATTATGTGCATTTTTATGAAGACATTTTCAACTTCTTGGGACACAGCCACATAATAAGTTGAAAAATATATGTGCATGTGTTATGTTAGGTAGGCTTTCAATTTTATGTCTGTGAAGTTTATGCTCAGAGATGACAGCTATGTTAAGCCATTGATTTGAGGGAATTTTATCAAATTTTAAGATGGTATTACAGAGATCTCACTTTATATTTCTGCTTTCAGAAAAACTCTTGTGATTGGAGATTTAGCCTTTTAACATTAGACATAATATTGACTGTCATAAAGCTAATTTTTCTGGAGCAGAATTGATGTTATTGAATAGTGTCTTTGGCACTTTGTGCCACCAGAGGGTGCCAGAACATTTGAAAAGCCCTTGAAATTCAAGCAGGAAAGAAACAAAGAAACCTCTCCCCACTTACCATGGATCTCCAAATTGTTCCCCAGCAGCCAGGTTATCTGTGGAGGAGGCTTGCTTCTCTCAGTGGAACATTTCAGGATAACATGTTTTTCTCCAGTCTGCCTTCTGATGACCATAGCGTCCACAGTTGGCTTAAAAGGAGTTGCTAGAAGAAAAATCAATTTTTCTATGCATTGTGTGTCTGTGTCTGTCTATGGTTTGTGTGCTCAGATGTACATACATGTGGAGGCCAGAGGTCGATGCTGGAGTCTTTCTAAGTCACTCTCCACTTTCTTTTTGGGGACAGGTCTCAAATTGAGCCTGGAGCTCACTGACTCAGCCAGGCTGGCCAATGAGTTACAGGGATATGCCTGTGCCTTTCAAAACACTGGGTTATAGATGTCTGTGCCTAGCTTTTTTGTGGGGTCTGGGCATCCAAACTCAGCTACTCATGCTTGTGGGGCAGGCACTTTACCAAATGAGCCATCTTCCCAGCTTTCTGGTCTGCATGTCTTTGCAAAGCACACCACCTATGAGGCTCTATGAATGGGTATAAAATAATTTGTGGTCAGATTAATGGTGATAGTTCTCATTTAACTTCTCCCAGAATCTTATCAGGTTATACTTGCAAAGAACTAAGTTGAGTGAGACCAGAATATAAGTTACTGAGTAACCAACCCGTCTCTAAAAATCCCCGAAGAGACAATGTTACAACAGCTATCTGAATGTGATACAGACTCTGTTAGAATACTAGGTAAGAGAGAGACTTCTAGTTCCATCCTTGTCACCAGTTACTTGAAACTTGGGTAAGCCTTCCAACTTCTAGGTATATCAGCTGTGACTGGAAAAGCTGGCTAGAGCTGGTGTTTTCAATCTAAACTTCCTAAGTCTATACAAGTAAGGGGTAAAGTGAGTTGCTTCTGCCTTTTCCTAACATTGAAAGTATATTGTGTTACAAAGGACCAGTTGACATTTTTGCTCTGTACGTCTGTCTTGGAAATACTACACAGCTAGGCTTACTTCCTCCTTTTTCCTGTTCTACTTTTGCTTTCATTCAGCTTGCACTCTTCTGCATGCATTGAATTCGTCCATGTGCCATCTGGGCACTTAGAGGATCCAGGCATGCACTAGATGTGTTACTGGCTGGCAACACAAAGATGGAAAAGACGAGACACTAACAGTCTAGTTGTAGGCTTGGGTCTGATGCTGTCAGCTAAGAGATCATGTGCCAGGACTGAGAGTGTAGTTCAGTGGTACAGCATGTGCCTAGCATGCTCAAGGCCCTGGGGTCAATCCTTAACACCATTCAAAGAAAACCACAATAGGTCCTGTGATAGGTACTATGATAGAGAAATGCAGAGGGTGTTAGGACAGCTCAGAAGGACACAGAAAAGCGGGGAGGCAAAGACAGGTGCGATCTCTGTCACATCAAGGCCAGCCTGGTCTATAATAGCAAGTCCCGGGCCAGCTGGGACTATAGGAAAACCCTGTCTCAGAAAACTGAAAAAAGAAAATAAGTACATTGTAATTTTTAAAAAGAGTAGAGGGCAGGGAGATGGTTCATTGGCTAAAAGTGCATGTCACCAAGTCCAACAACATGCGTTCAATCCCCAGGATTCACACGGCAGAAAGGGAGCACTGGCTTCTGCAAGCTTTCCTCTGACCGCCATAAGAGTGCCAAGGCATATGAACCATCCTTACAAAAAGACAAATAAAAATGTTTTAAAAAAAAAGGCTGGAGAGATGGCTCAGCAGTTAAGACCTCATAGTGCTCTGCCAGAGGAACCAGGTTCAGGTCCCAGCACCATGTTCAGTTGCTTGTAAGCACTTGTGACTCCAGCTGCAGGTGATCCAGCAGCTTCTTCGGGCCTCCACAGGCATACCCGCCCTCCCCCACGCACATGCTCAGTAGACACACATATACTTATCACTAAAAATAATAATAGATCTTGAAAATAGGTAAAAATGATACATTGTGTACATGATTATACCACACCTATTGGGAGCCGCCTTGCTGGGGACGTACCTAGCACAATCACTCTCACTTGCTTTGTGCTCACAGAGTTGCCGTATTGTAAACACTTGTACACGCCTTCATCTTGCAGGGTGACGTTGGGCAGGCTGATGGAGAGCTGCGTGGCTGAGCGATTGAGAAGCTGGTATTTGGAACTTTTTAAAGCTGTACAAGAAGGAAATAAAATGGTTTGGAGCATGAGGATCAGACAGATACAAACTGTTCGTTCATAAGAAGAACTTGATGTTTAGTCAAGCCGCTCCCTAAATTCTAGAACTATCAGTGGGTGTCTCTTGGAGTTGGTTTAAGAAATGAGATATTTGGACAGTGGGATCTGTGCAGTAAAGAAATGGCTTTGCTTGTGCTTATAGGAAATGAAAATTGCCATACTAGAGGTATATGCCCACTATGCTTACTTCTTGGAAACCTGATGATATATTTGGAGACATTTTGTCACAACGAATGTCAGGAATGGAAGACAGAGGTACCAGCTAAGGGCTTTTAATTTTTAATTTTAAAATGTTCATTATAGGGGTTTGGAAAAATGACTTAGCAGTACTGTTCTTCCAGAGGACCTGAGTTCGAGTCCCAGCATGTATATCAAGTGGCTCACTGTGACTCCAGCTCCAGAAGAGATCCAATGCCTCTGGCCTCCTTGGGATCTTGTACTTATGTGCACATATCTCCTCCCCAATACAAACACGTATTTAAAAATAAATCTTGGGTCTAGAGAGATGGCTTCGCAGTTGAGAGCACTGGGTTCTCTTGAAGGGTATGTAGATTTGCTTCCCAGCACCCACATGGTGGCTAACAACCGTCTGTATTCAGTTCCAGGGGATCCAATGTCCTTTTCTGACTTCTGTGGGCATTGCATAACATGGGTGCACTTACATACAGGCAAAGCATTCACATACATAAAATACAAATAAGTAAATATTAAAAAATAAATCTTAAAAAATTAAAACGTTGGGGTGGAGAGGTGACCCAGCAGTTGAGAACACTGGCTGCTCTTGCAGAAGACCAGAGTTCAGTTACCGGTACCCACATTTGGCTGGCAACCATTGGTAACTCCAATTCCAGGTTATCTGATGCTCTTTTCTGGCCTCTGTGGGCATTTCATACATGGAACCACTTATATACATGCAGACAAAGCATTCATAAAACAAAAATAAACAAATACAAACAAAAAAATCAAAATGTTCACTATAATTTGAAGGTTCCCATGGATTCTGACTTAGTCCTTCCAGGTTTTTTAGACAATAGTAAAAAGGCAAGTGCTAAAGAGTTCCAACTAATACTGTTAGTTCTCTTGATTATGCTGTACATATCGACCTGAAATTTCCATGTGAGATCAAAGATCCCCTAGCAGAGCAGAGGCACTGGAAGGAGTGTTTTTGCTTACTTGCTTTTGATCTGTGAAAGGTTTATAATATGAACAAGTATAATAGGGTTAACCCTTGAAGAGCAGCCCAAGGGAATGCATCTCCTTAGGAGGGTTGGTCGTCTACTGGGGCCTGAAATCATATGAACTAGAACTCTGGGGTTTTCTCTTCCTTTGACATTGGAGCCAATAGTTCTTTGTTGTGAGGTTTCATTGTACAATGTAGTATGTTCAGCAGTGTCCTTGGCCTCTGCCCTCTAGATGCCTCTGCCCTCTAGGGGCATCACTCCCATTCCCTATTTGTGACAAACCCAACTGTCTCCAGACATTGTCAGATGCTCACTATTAAACAAGATGATCCTAGTTGGAAAACCTTAAAGCTGGGTTAAGGGATCAAAGGTGTGTGCTGCCACACCAGGCTACCAGAACTGGCTTTACTCAAAGTTTATTTCTCTTCAACCTGTACTACGTGTATCTACTTATTTTATCGGAATTTACTATTTATAGTTGGTTAAGCTTAAAATAATCAATGTGGCTACTTTATATTAGTGCATCAGTGCTTAACAGTATGTACGAAGCATTTCTGTTCTTTAAAGGCTCTGTGGCCATGAATGGAACTTGGTTTAAACTCCTTTAAGCGTTTGGCAGTTAGGGATATTAGAGATATTAAATGATGTCATCATGAAGGGTTTCCTTCTATCTCTAGCACTGAGTACTTATTTCATGCGTGTTGTAGTGAGAGGAATTGCCATCCTCCTTGTCAAACGATGCTTCCTGCCAATTTTTATCGTTTAGAAATCTTGATATGCTGTTAAGTCTGACAGGGAAAGAATGCCTGGAAGGGTGCTTGGCAATGTGACTCTGTACTGCACAGATGCGAAGCAAAGCGGCTGGTTCAGATGTGAGGTGATGCTGCCCATCCAGGGCACTGGGCCTCCAGTGCCTATTCCTTTGCTGTGGGTGTTTCCTGGTCACTGAGAGTCAAAAAGTGATTTGGGGGCGAGGTGTGGTTGTGGAAAGGTGCTCTGTAGTTTGAGCCCCCTTTAACAACCTTTCTGATGGGGTTTCCATTTCAGATTTCCTGCCCCCTAAATAGCAGCCATGTGTCAAATGACAAGCATCAGAGGCATGATTCACTTGTAACAGTGGGTGGGCTGAGCCCACCCCTCGGGTGACTCATGCAGACCCCTGGCTCAGAAACCCCTTAGGTTGAGGTCTGGTGCATTTTCTTTCATTTTTTTTTTTTTTTTTCACTCACCAGGATGCTCATTAAAGAAAATGGTGAACCCTGAGGGGGCCAGCCACTGCAGGGAGGCATTCTTCGCCAGAGACGTGACACAGTTTAGGGTGAGCGTGTGACCTTCCTCCACTACGATGGTTTCCAGGTAGCTTGTGAGAAAGACCGCTGTGGAGAAGACAGCAAGGAAGTCAGGCTGACTGATGTAAGGGGCAAGGATGGGCTGAGGTTCGATCCGCGTACCACCTCCTGCAGTCAGCCCTTTGTATAACAGAGTCCCTGCAAACATCAACATAGAAGCAAATACCGGAAAACCACAAGGCGAGGGTAAGCATGTGTAGGAGAGGGAAAGGCACTTCATGAACAAGGTTTGAATAGGAAGAAAGATGAATGACTGAAACGCTGTCGAGGGGTGCTCTGTCACATCAGGAACTGTGCCAGGCTGAGTGAGGTACCTCAGTTTAGCTTGCAAACTAACCCTACAAAGAAAGAATTCTCTTTTTCACACTTTATTTTACTTTGTGAGTGTATGTGGTGTGTGTGTGTACATGCCTCGATGCATGTGTAGAATTTTAAGAGAACAAGTTGAGGGAGCTGGTTCTATCTTTCTACCATGTGGGTCCTGAGAGCCAGCTCAAGTCATGCTTAGCAGCAAGTGCCTTTATCCACTGAGCCATCTCCCCAGCCCCAAAGAAGACTTCCTTTGTTTTCTTTACAGATGAGGGAATCCAGGCTCAAGATCACAGAGGTCACAGGGCTGAAATGGATAACCGAGGTGTGGACTTCAAAATCCACATTTCTGTAACTCATCATCGGCTTATCAGATAAAACTGCAGAAAATAGCATGTATGGTCTCAGTTTATAAAATGGGTGATTTGCATGTTCAAGTGTTCAAGTGTGTGTCTAGGCTTCTGTGAAAAGAAGATTGCAGCTACAGTTATTGAGAAGTAGAAGACTGCTTGCCTAGCAATGGAGAGACCCTGGGTTGAATTCACACACACACACACACCCCAGCACATGAAATTCATGGTACTCTTGTGAGTTGTGGAGCCGTTGGTCACAGGAAATACATTCATTCACCCCCAGGAACCTGTATAAAGAGTATGCCTCCAACTTAACATTCCATAACAGTGCTTTCTCTAGCTAATGTGAATCTCCTTCTTCCGAATCACAACCCCCAGAGAATGCTAAACAATTCCTTCTAAGCGGGTTTTATCCCCTAGAAAGAAAAGAAAGGAAAAACAAACTTGCTTTCCTGCCAAATCAGTACATTGATCATCATTCATTATTTCTTCTTATTTTAAACTAAGTGTTTTTCCTCAGGATAATACAATTCTTACTAAGGAAGGTGTAAACAGTATCCACACACAGGAGAATACCATGGGACTAGAAATTGTGACTAGCAAATGTAATGTATTTTAGAGAGCTATCTTGAAGCTAAAAAAGAACAAACGGGAAGACGTTTATTTCCTTGTGATATAGACATTGTGAAACAAACATGGTTTCTGTGTTTTTGAGATAAGGCTCATGTACCCTAGGCTGACCTTGAACTTGCCATGTAGCTTAGGCTGGCACTGAACTCCTGGTCCTCCTATCTTAGCATCTCAAGTGCTGAGATTACAGGTGTAAGCCACCATGCCCGACATTCTTATGATGCATTCTAAGTAGCGGGTGCTGCCTTTTTTGGTGAGTATCCCCCACCCCACCCCAGTCACTGATTGGATCTGGGCTGCAGCAATAATAACCCTGAATTTTTGTATTGCATTCACATTGACTTTCATGGGAAATTGTTCTAAAGGACAAACACCTGTATCATCTACCAACATGGCGATAAACAACGAGCTCATAAAAAGAGACAGCTGGAGAGACAGCTTGCTTGCTAAAGTACTTGCCATGAAAGCACGAGGACCTGAGCTTGGGTCCCAGCAGCTACTTAAGAAAACTCCACAACAGGTGCAGTGCATGCCTGTAATCCCAGTGCCAGGACAGTGGAGACAGGACCCTGGGGCTCACTGAGCAGCCCATCTAGAAAATCGGTGAGCTCTGGGTTCAGTGAGAGACCCTGTGTCAAAAAAATAAGAATACACTTGTTGTTTACTCTGGCCTCTACCTACTCTATTCTACACACACACACACACACACACACACACACACACACACACACACACACTTATGGGACTTAAAATACAGCTTGGTGGTAGAACCCGGCTTAGCATTCCAGAGAACTTGACTTCAATTACTAACAACTGACTACCGACCTGCATACCTACATACCTACCTACCTGTCTGACTAATTAACTGCAAACTAGTATTTTCAAAAGTAAACACTGAGGCCTGTAGTCAGAATTCTGTTTGTGTTCTCTCACTGGAAATATTCTTATACTTATGAGTTAAATAGAGTCAGTTGACCCTTACACCATTTCAAGATTGAGATTAACTGTAGTTTGCCTTTTTGGTACAGGCTAAAGTACTGTATACCCCAAGGTTAGTAGCATCTGCCGTTGCTGCTGAGAGCTTAGTGTCTTGCTTTCAATCCAGCTGACCACACCATAGTCGCACCCGGGGAGGCTGTTTGCTCTACTTCCTGTGAGGCTTGCTTTGGGCTTTACAGGTCTGCTTACCTTGTAGTCTTATGTAGACTCTGTGTTTGATTTTACAACAAGCAGAGCAGGAAATTGGTGTAGAAAGGAAGAGTAGTCCAGTGAGAAGCCACAGGCCCGCCAGCTTTGCTTCAACTGCACCACTTAAAGTACTATTCAGTATGCCTAAGTCTGCTACAGCCTACAAGGGGAGGTGCTGTGCCTGCCCAAGTCTTGTGGGAAAGCCTCTTCCGCGTCAATTGTCCATGGCCCTCTTGCTGCCTGTGGAAACTGAACTGGAAGTTCAGTTGCCTCTTCACAAATTTCATGTAAGTTTGGAGTCAAACTTTCACCTTGTTGTCAGAGCAATGAGGTGTCTTTTTTCTTACCACTTCCTCTCCCATAGATGCTAAAACTGTGTTGACAGAATCTCACCCTCGACTTTTCCTGTGGGCTGCATGCCAGGTGCTTACTTCCTAGTTCTTTCTATGGAAGCTGCACAGTTCTTATCTGCAGATCTGTCCCACGTGACTCTCCACACGGAGCTTGGCAATGAATGGCCACGATATCTGTCCTGTGGGGTGAACACTTCCTACTTGTAGGTCATTTGACTGACTGGATTGTTGGTTTCTGGGGTTGGTTATTGCAATGACTGGATGCATGCAGCCACTGATGTGTTAGGAGGCTTCCCTTAGAGTCAGTTTTTGACTGGCTTAGCAGTCCTACGCTGTTAGGAAATTTCATCCTTGTGCAAACATGATAATGTGTCCTTATTTTTCAGTGCTGAAGACTGAACCCAGGGTGCTGACTCTTTGAATCTCTTTCCTTTTCAAAAAATTAATTAGTGCATCTGTTGGGTGGGGGTGTATACATACTCCAGTGCACGTATGGTGGTTAGGGGACAACTTTCAGGAGTCAGTTCTCTCCTGCCACCATGTGGGCCTTCAGGATGAAATTTAGGTTGTAAGTCTTGGCTGTAAATGCATTAACCCACTGGGCCATCTTGTCAGCCCCTCCTTTTCCTTGTCATAGAATGTACTTAGTGCTTGACACAGGCTTGGATGATAAAGCCTAATATGCACTTAGACTGCATTGTAGTCTTATGAGACCACCATTGTCTATGTAGTCTGTGATAGACCAGAACAGCATTATACTATCTATCTATCATCTATCTATCTATCTATCTATCTATCTATCATCTATCTATCTATCTATCTATCTATCTATCTATCTAGAGAAATGGAATCTGGGATCTTCATCATTATATCTTCCCTCAAATCAGTAAAGTAATAGTGCTGAATAGGATGGTGGCTCAGTAGGTAGGAGCATTGCTCTGCAAGCATGAGGACCTGAGTTCAGATTCCCAGAACTCACATAAAAGGACGAGCTAGGCATGAATGAACATGCTTGCACCCTAGCACAGGGGGTTGAAGACAGGTGAATCCCTGGAACTTGCTGGCCAGTCAGTCTAGCTGAAACAGTAAGCTTCAGGTTTGGTGAGAGACTCTGCCTCAAGTGAATAAATGGGAGAGTGATGGAGGAAGGCATCCCATGTTCTCTGGCTTCACATGTGCATATAGCACATACAATTGTGTGAACATCCGTACACCACTCATACATATAGTGCTCACATAAAAATGAATAAACTAATGGTCATATCAATGGACTCAGATAAAAATGAATAAACTAATGTTCGTATCAGTGGATAGCTTCACACCAAAGCATACGTGAACAACTTTTAAGCAAAGGATGAGCAGGAGTCACACCCAGCTACGGAACACACACAGGTGAAGCCAGTGCCTTCCTAAGTGTTCTTGGTTTTTCCCAGGCTTAGCGGGAGTTGTGTGGAATCCTTACCTTTGTATAGGTCATCACAGAAACTGAAAAAAGGAATAAAATATTCTTTCTTTGTATGAGCTTAATGCCCCAAGAGTGCACGTAGTAGGTTCAAAAAGAAAGCAGAGCAAGTCTGTGTGACAAGGCCCAAAACTCAACATGTCCAGCTGGAATTTTGGATCTCTCCTGTCCCATGTCTCCTGCCCTCTCCCATACCTGATACTGACACAGCACAGGCTTAACGCCAGTATTTCCTTACATTAATTCAGTCATTCATTTCATCACCAGCCACTACATTCCAGACATTTGACAGGCACTGTGGCCTCCCGTCTCTCCCAAACACTGCTTCAGTCAATGCAGACCTCTTTCTCCACTACTGCGGCTTAGTGGAGGCTCCCGTTCTTTCTTGCCTGGACCACTGTAATAATGTCCTTCTAGTTGTCCTTCCTGCCCATTCATCATCCCCATCAGCTTTTGGAATAACCTTCTAAGAACATCATGCCTCCTCCTTCATTAAAATATTTTGTATGGATCCTGTTGTCTGTAGAAATCAGGCCAAACAAAATTCTTGATGCTTTCTACCCATGTTCTCCCATCATTTGCTAAGGATCCCTTCCAGATCTTCAGAGTAAAGTGACACTTGTTGGGTCCTGAAAGCTCCTGGCTGCCAAGCGTCTGTTTTTCTCTGTCCCTACTGTTTTTCTGGTCGACAACGCCCTCTTTATCGCCTTCCAAGACTCTCTCCTCAGGAAGTCTCAACTCACATGATGCAACTTTTGTCAAAATTTCTAAGAGAGGGCTGAGAAGATGGCTCAGTGGTTACAGCACGTGTAATGCAACCAAGACAAAGGGAGTTCGCATCCCTGGAACTCACATAAATGCTGGGTGGGTGTGGAGGCTTGTTTGTGATTCTATACGCAAAAGGCAGACACAGGAGATCCCTGGAGCAAGCTGGCTAGTGAGACTAGTCATATTGATGAGCTCTAGGTTGATTGAGACCCTGCCTCAAAGAGAATAAATGGGGAGTGATTGGGGAAGATTCCTGATATCCAACTTGGGCCTCCACATGCATGCACATACATTACATGTATACCTGCATACACATACACATAAAAAGAAAAACAACAAATACACAGATACATTTCCAAGCAGACCTTCCTCTCCTTCCTTGTTACCATGAGCAGCTCTCTTTTCTAGCGGCCCAAAGGCTTTGAATCCACGTTTGTTATAGCACTTAGTATATCCCATTATACCTACTTGATTACAGATGTATCTCTGTTAATAGGGGGTACAAACTCCTAAGGGTGCAGAGAGTGTGCCATCCTCTCACTTTAAAGTCTCAGGGACTAGCACAAAGTAGGTTTTGAGATATTAGTTGAATTAATGGGCAAAAATGAATAAATGTAAATCTTCAGAGACAGAGTGCTAATTTTGCTATATAATTAATATATCAAATAACAAAGATTTGAACTAAATTAAACCAAAAACATATGAGTGAATTCTCAAATCAGAGTCCTGTTAAGCAGTAGAGAGCAGGCACGTGATTCTTATGCAGCAGAATTAAGTGCAGATTATTACAAAAAGATTTTTTATGGTTTAGATAGAATCAGTAGAGACTAGAGATACGAAAAAATTAAACTTGTCAGAATCAAATCATTTCCCAAATAGCTGTAAAGAAGCTGATTCAATAACAACAGAACAAAGGGATTATTTAGTTTGTAATGTTCCTTTGTTTCCAATAGCTAGAAAAGTGGGCTGAATATGTGGAGAGTTTGACCTTTTCATCGTCCCCAGTGTGAGTGAAAGGAATGAGTTTTGAAAATGACTTTGTTCCTGGTACGTCTTATCCATCTTAGAGATTACCCATTTTAGGAACAGCATTGTAAAGAAGGCAGAGTCTGAGATTATGGGACTCTTGTCTGCACATTCTTGGCAGCCTTAGAAGCCATCACAGTGCTCATCCCATCTCATTATTTGCTAAAATAGGCTGACAGTTCACATCTGTGTCAAAGATGATGGTTTTCTGCCTTTTTGTTGACAAAAAAGAGGCATGGCCAGTTCCTTTTTCATTTGGGACGTGGACGGAACTGAATAGGTTTAGGTCAGAGTGAGCAATGGTTGTTCAAATGTCACTGAACTTGGATATCCACTAGGTGGGTGAATTTTCAAATTGGGATTTTTCAGTATAAAATCTTTCAAACTGTGTAAGTCAATAACTTTCAAACTTTTGACCTACATTAAAAATATATTTTCAGGGCTGGAGAAATGGCTTGGCAGTTTACTGTTCTTGCAAAGGACCCTACCTAGTTCAATTACCAGCACACATATCAAACCACTTACAACCACCTGTAACTCCAGCTCCAGGGAATCTAACACCTTTGACCTTCATGAGTACAGACACACACGTGCACATATTCACACACAGACACATGTACATAACTTTAAAATAAAAAAAATATTTTAAAAAAGAATGTATTTTCTTCACAACCTAATGTACATGCATGCACACACATTAAACATTTCAGGAGGGTGAGATGGTTCAGTGGTTAAGAGCACTGATTGCACGTGGCAGCTAACAACTCTTGGGAACTCCAGTTCCAGGAAATCCAATACCATCTTCTGCCATCTGTGGGTATTGCATGCATGTGGTGCACTTACATACATGCAAGCAAAGCACTCATATATGTAAAATACAAATCAATAAATCAAAAAACTTAAAATTAAAAAAATGTATGAGATGAAACATTTATATTCTTCAGAGGTTGACACTTTGTTTTACTGGCTGTGAAAACTCAGGCAAGCTATTTGCCATCTTCTAACCTTAGTGTCTTAGGTACAAATTGGAGCTATCAGCATCTACCTTGGTGTTTTTGCTAGGTTTAAATGTATAATTTTCCCAGGACTATGCATAGCATAACACATATTTTCTCTCTTCATATAAATCATCTGGGACTAACATATCCTAGCAGATTTGTCTTGAGTTTATCTTTTGTTTCCTTGCTTGTTTTTTTGAAACAGGGTCTTGCTATGGAGCATTGCCTGGCCTAGAATTCACTTTGCAGCCCAGGCTGATCTTGAACTCATAGTGATCCTTCTGACTCAGTTTCCCAAATATTGACATTACAGGCAGGAGTTACCATGCCCAGCTTTGTTTATCTTAAGACAAGATTCTTTAATTTTTGTTGTTCCTCAAAAAATTTATTTCTCTGATGTATTTTTTTCCCCTGTGTGAAAAATTTGAAGCCTGAAAAAGTTAAGGTCGGTTAAAGGCTTTAAACATTGGGATAATTGAGATCATACTAATTTGAGCTGTCTAAATGTACTCTTTCAGAAGTCACTTGCTGGAGAAACTAATGTCACTCATTACCAAAACTGAATCTTTGTTAAGTGCCTTAGGGTATAGGGAACAGAAAGGAAGGAACTAATTGAAGAATGGAGATCAGGGAATTGAACAGCTATGTAAACGAGGAAATTTAGGTTTTTAAAACAGTGTCCTTCAGTTGCTATTCTGCAACGAATGCAAACTAGACGGAGAGGTACATTGCATGAAGCAGAACTACAGAGTCAGTGTTTGTAAACACACAGGCACTGGAGTTCAAGCAGTGGTTCTGTGAGTGGTCCTCTTCACGCACACCTGACAGGGTATAATCAGAGACCCAGGGGTCCTGTGAACTGATCCCTCACCCTTGCCCCTACTTTGAAATAATTTGACCTGAGCTTAAAAAGCTAACTGTACCTTTCTCAAACTTATACAATGCTACAACAGAATTAGGCTTCAAAAACCACATTATAGTCAAATGTGAAATTTTAAATTGATTTTTATAAAATTAGTAGGCTCCTTCTTATCTCCGAACTAAATAAGAGCTGCATATTGCTTCACATTTTCACAGAGCTTTTTGCATTTGAAAGTCTATTCTCATAATAGGGAGTTTGACAGATCAAACACTTATCGGCATCTTTATTTCAAGAGGCAAAAACTGAGTTTCAGAGAAATCAGATAATTTGACCGAGACATATTCAGCAAGGAAGTTTTAAGATCCCAAACTGACACCCTTTCAATTGATAAACCTTAAAAAGACAGACTAGTAAGCTTGTTGTCTTTTACCATAACAGATCCCACAGATGCATACCATCCTGTTCCTACCCATCCCTTTTAGCAGTTGAACAAGAGATTGAATAAACACAGTAACTTCCTTTGGATGAACGTGGCTTGAAAAGAATTAACAAAGAGACCTGAGCTGTCTTGCACAGTATGTCCTCCATGAACACTGTTGACTGACAGGTAGGTTTGCAAAAATAGTAATTCAGCCAAGTTTAAGTAAGAAAAACATTCAGTCTAAGTCCTTACCTTGTAAGGGGAACCAAAACAGCAAGCTGAGCACTCCCCACCACATACTGGCTGTGCTGAAGGGACTCTGACAGCTTCCTGTAGGTTCTGAAGAAAATGCAGGGTTTTGAAGGGAGGAGGTGAGGGTCCTGTGACCTCACATGTGTCAACTCCTCCATCAGCTCTGAGGGCCCCCTGCTAGGTCACTGCCCCCAAACACCTCTTGGTGGAACATTTTGGGGACCACAAGTGTCATATCCATTTTGGAGAGGTTCAAGTGATGTGTTGATGACAAAAATTACTCCACCACAAGTGGGTAGTGATGGTAAGTCAGTTAACTACCTATAAGACTTTGGGGGAAGAGAAACGGTGGGAAAGATTAAAATGTCCCTGTCTAGTGAAGCCATCTTTATTTTTTCTTCTTTATTAGGCAATTATAACTAGGTAATTTTTGCCCAATCATCATGAGTGTTTTATCTTTGTACCTTGGACAACAAATTTCTAATATCATTCATTCATTCACATTTATTCACCTTTGAAATGCACATTTCACTTATCCATCCTTCCATCTGCCTGCTAAACTACCTGTCTACCACCCAGCCTTCCAGCTACCTCTCCTTTCATGTTTCCCTCTATTCAGCCTTCTCTTATGTGCCTCTCTAAGGCCTAATCAGATGTGGAACATGATTTCCTCATAATTTAGAAGAATATGATCTGGTGAAGGATAAAATACGCAAATAAACCATTTTTGTTCACTTCTCCTTAATTGAGATAGGTTTTACTTGAGTTTTTCATTTGAACTAGACTATCAATAAATGTTTTACTGAAAGAATGAATGGACTCTCCATTTGAGATGTAAACATTACTTTTTAAATTCTGAAGTCCAAAATGACGTTTGACATCATCTTTCTAGAACATTAAAGATCTTTCTGTTATGTTTTAAATGTGGAATGTCCCTGACAGGCACTTGTGTTTAGACTGGTTCTCAGGCTGTTTTGGGTGGTTGTGGAACCTTTGGATGATGATGGTTAGCTGATCAACATAGGCCATTGGGAATAGGGCATTGCAGGTTATAGGCACCTTGAGCTGCAGTATAGCTTTCTGTTTTCCTGTCAGCCGTGTTGTGAACGAACAGCCACCACACACTGTTGCCACTCTGGATGGTACCATCACAGACACCATGCCTTCCCAGCTATGAGGGACTGTGTGGATGAAGCCATGAGCCAAAGTAAATCTCTCCTTTCCTATGATGTCTATCAGGTTTTTATTTGCTTGTTTTTTGTTTGTTTGTTTGTCTTTTGTTACAGTGTTGAGAAAAGAAACTGGCATAAAACTGGTACCAATAAGGGTGGTCACTGCTGTGACAAACCCAATCTCATGCTTCTTGGGCCTTTGGGACTGGTTTGCAGGAGGAATCTGGAAAGCTTTGGAGCTTCAGGTTAGAATGTCCAGAATGTGGTAATGGTTTAATGGGACATTTTGGTAGGAGTGCAAAAGGCCAGACTGCCATTATGGACACTGAAGACCATGTTCATGAGGTTTCAGGGGGTAGCAAGGACTCTGTCAGAGATTAAACTAGAGGCTATTCATGTTACATTCTGGCAAAGAATCTGGCTGTACTCTATCCATGCCCTGAACATTTGAGTGAGGCTAACTAAATTCAGAGGAAATGGACTTACTTGTTTGGGGAAAATGTCAAGACATTATGACATAGTTAATACTCATTGCTTTTAGCCTGATTTATGGTGAAAAAGGAGAGAAAAACAGAGATCTGAAAAATCATGTAATTGGGAGCATTAGTACATTTGAAGCTTTGGCAAGACAGATGTGGATTAAAATGGTTGTACTTGTTAAAGAGACAGGCACCATTAAAGAAGATGCTTTCATAGTACACTGGGACATTAACAAAGGTACCTTTGGTTGAGACTTCTACCAAAGCTCAAAGGAGTAAAATAGAAATGCATGTATTTTATTTTAAAAGGATAGTGTCTGAGAAGATCAGGTCTCTGGATGTCTTACAAGAACAGGACTGCCTAGGGAAGTGTTTTTCTTAATTTGGCCTATAGTTACTTCAGTGGTCCCTGCAGTTATGAGTCAAGGGGGTCTAGTTATATTTTGAGCTGGAAACAGTACTTGTCATCTTCCACAGGGTGCTAGTTTTACGGACATGCAGAATGCAAGAGCTATCCAATCATGGAGACTTGAACCAAGGTTCCAGAGAAAAGCTATGAGACCAGGCAATATACATCGGGGGGCAGGGGGGTTCCCAGCAGGGAGGCCCTAAGAAACCAATGCGTGAAGCTATGATGGTAAAGTTCAAGCTGCACTGGATCCCCTAGGGTGTTGAAGACGCTAAGAACATGGAAATTCTGCCAGGGAAGCTGTAGGTACAGTCCAAGAGAGAGGCCATGTGTGCTTTAGGCCATGGAGATATGGGGTAGGGCTACCAAAATGGACTGGAATGCAGATGAGGCCAGCAAAAGCCCTCGATATAAGACATGGAGCTGCAGGACTTTTCCTTTGTCCCATGGGCACGGCTTTGCCCTTGCTGTTCTTCCATTCTTCCCTTTTGGAATGGAGTATTTACTCTTGTCATTGCATACTGAAAACGCATATTGATTTGTTAAAATTATACAGAAGCTCACAATATAAGAGCTTGCCGTGAGTCTCAGAAGAATCTTGGGATGTTTGAGCTATGTTGAGACTGTTGAAACTCTAGAACCTGGACTACATGCGTTCTTGCATCATAAGATGAGCATGGACTGACGGGTTCTGGAGGGGAAATGTTATGCATTTGAATACTTGGTCTACAGCTGTTTTCAGTGCTTTGTGACAAGAGGTGTGGCTGGTGGACATGGGTCCCTGGGGTAATCCTTAATGGTTATACTTTCCTCTGGTTCTGGCCTGCTTCCTCCAATCCTAGTCTGCTGCCATGAGAGGCAACAATAGCCACAAACCCTGGACAACATGCAACTGCTTCTGTGCCTTCCCTACATGATGGGCCATCCTTCTGAAACCATGCACCAAAATGAATCTCTTCCTACAAGTTGCCTCTGTCAGATATTTTGTCACAGCAACAAGAAAGATAATGAATATACTTACCTTAATTTAATTTGGGCATGGGGCTTGAGAGTTGGCTCAGTGGTTAAGAGTGCCTACTGCTCTTGCGAAGGACCTAGGATCTGTTTTTAGCACCCATATGAGGCAGCTCACAACCACCTGTAACTCCAATTCCAGGGACCTGACCTCTGGCCTCTGCAGGCACCTGCGTGTACATTGTGCACATAAATTTACACACGCATACACACATACACATAAATAAAAACAGATAAACACATCTTTAAAATTTTTTCTTTAGGCAATGATGAGTATAACTTATTTACCAATGGCTATAACATTCAACTGGTTAAAAACTTTGTGCATGAGGCTAGAGAGATGGCTTAGTGGTTAAGAGTGTTAAGTGCCTACTGCCCTTACAGAGAACCTGAGTCCAGTTCCTAGCATCCATACTGGGCGGCTCACAACTGCCTGTGACTCCAGCTTCAGGAGATCTGATGCCCGCTTCTAGACTTTGTGGGTACCTGCATTTACACACATGCACACACACACACACATACACAATTAAAAATAAAGCAAACATGTTAAAAAAAAAACCTCTTCTGATGTCACAATAGTACATTGGTCTCAGAGATTAGAACACCCCCGAAGGAAATGCTGGTGGATGATGTGTTCTTGTGGTCAGTAAAAGTCCTTCCTACCCACTCATTAAACTTCAGTTCAGCCTGTGGCCCTCAACACAGGAGAGCAACAGGCTAGGACCGCTCAGTGGGTGGAGAGAAAAGATGAGGTTGGGCCATGGTGGTCAGGGAATGACTTTCAACTATTTTCTAAAGGAAAGTATATGTTGATCACCTTGTAGGTGTGAGGTCTCACCACTGTGAATGAGAAGAAATAGTTTTCGCCCCACTTTTCTGAGCTCTTAGCTGACACCCTAATGACAAAAGATAGAGTAACAAGAGAAACATAGCAGTACATGCACGCATGGGTGATACTCAGAGAGTCAGCAATTTTCAAAGAGGTGGCTTAGAACTTTGAACAAGATAGCATTGTCAACACAAAACAATGGAGTTTTAGAGAAGTTACAACATAGAATAACAGGACCTTGAGTCTCAAAGGCAGCAAGTCATGGCAAGGCAAATCTGTGGGAAATGAATGGCTGAGAAGGAATAGTAAGTAGAGCTTGTTAATGAGATTTCTCTGGTGCCCTCTGGAGGCTAAGGGACCAAAGTTGTTTCCAGTCATCATCCTGTGTCCTCAAAGGGCAGGAGAGGAGGGACACATATATGTCCTGCTTTGGGGCAAATAGAGAGATGATAGAGAGTAGTGTTTACTTGTTTCTTTGTTTATTACTATTATTTTAAATATATTTTATTTATTTATTATTTTTATTTTTTTGTGTATGAATGTATTGCCTGCATGCATGGTCTATGGAAGTCAGAAGAGGGTGTTGTATTCCTCTGGAACTGGAGTTATGGACAGTTGTTAGCTACCATATAGGTCCTGGAAATCAAAGCTGGGACTTCAGCAAGAACAGCCAGTGCTGTTAACTACTGAGCCATCCCTCTAGCCTCTGCTTATTATTTTTATCTACTTCTCAGGTGCTACAGCTCCAAACATCCCTTATGCCAAAGAGGAATATTTGGGTATGGGATATTTTAGGAAAGGTCTCAGATTTCCCAAGAACCATGAAAAGTCAAGAGAAAAGTGATCACCAATTTGTCATTTTGATTCCCATTTCATGAAATCTTTGTGTTAGGTTTCATTACTACCAAGAATGAACATCGGATGGGTGGAGGAAGGCAAACAGATTTTAGATAGATAAGTAAGCATCCCTTACCACCACCCATCATCACTTGGGTCTACCAGGGTCATCAGGAGACAAAAAAAAACGAGAAGGGAAGTGTGTTTTAAATAGACTAGAGACGGACTGTTTGAAGGGTCAGAGCAAACGGGATTCCCCCACTGCAGAAGTCACTGGGATTTTTTTGTTGTTGTTGCAATTAGAAGAAGGCCTTCACTTTCTTTTTGACCTTTTAAGATGATTGAGGAGAACTGTGGCCTTTCCCAGGGCCCGACAAAGTGGTGGACTTGCCTCACTTCCGGCAGATGCTGCGGCTAACTCTACCTGAGGGCAGGATTCTGCCTGTTGCATACTTACTGTGGGTTTTCTAAGCTAGACCAGCAGCCTTGGACATTGCTTGTTGGTTCAGAAAATGCTTCCCGGGAGAAACAAAGCTTAGTGGGATGATAGACATGTTAAAGAGATGAAACTTGGCTTGTCACCTGAACTTTGTCGATAGCAGCTATGTCATGTTGGGACATTTACTGCCTCTTGGAATCGATTTCCTCATCTGTAAAGTGGGAGGAATAATTATGGCCTAAGGTAACCAGGAGATTTGAATTAAACATGGTACACAGAGTCCTCTGCAGCGTGGTATGCAAAAGAACCTACATGGCTGGGGCTACATCTCAGTAATCATGGTAAGACAGGTCTGTTTGGAAAAGGAGACTACCCCAGGCAGCTTTAACTGTCAATGTGACACCTCCTAAAATTTCCTGAGAAGAAGTCTCAAATGAGGGATTTCCAAGATCAGATGGCTCTGTGGGCATGTCCAAGGGGGACTGTCTCGATCATTAATTCATGGAGGAGGGTCCAGCCCACTATAGGGGCGCCATCTCCTGGGCAGGTGCTCCAGGAATGTGTAAGAAAGCTACTCAAGCGTGTGCCTGGGCAAGCCAGCAAGCAGTGTTCCTTCATGTTTCTACTTCAAGCTCCTGCATGAGTTCCTGCCTTGACCTCCCTCAGTGATGGGCTGTGACCCGGAAGTGTGAGGTATACTAGGGTCGTCGGGGATCTACCTCTGCAAGCTGCTTTTGGTCATGGTGTTTGTCACAGCAATGGAGATGAAACCAGAACACAAACTGATGATTAACCTTCTGCTTTTAGGACTTCTGACTAAAAAGCTTACTATCATGTGCCTGGGCTTTCATTGGGGGTGGAAGCTTTAATCTGACCAAATGGGTCATTCTGAAAACAACCAAATAGGGGTTGATTTCAGACAGAAATTGCCTTACCTCAAATGCCCAAGACTCGAGTTTAAGCGCTAGTATCTTAGCAAAGAAAAGGAGAAGGAAGGAGAAGAGAGGAGAAGATAGATGGTGGTGATGGAAGAGGAGGAAGAGGAAGAAGAGGAGGAAGAGGAGGAGGGACTGTGCAACAGTCACTTTTAGGTCCCAGCTCACAGAACTCTGCCAAAATAGGTGACTGTCACTAGTGTCATCATCTGTAAATGAAGATGTTAGACCTAAGTCATGGTTTCATACGTTATGAAGAACCTAAGCATCCCGGTTTGTGCCTCAGACTTCTACAACATTTTCATGAATATTTTTTAAGAGCATTTTTATAAGGTCTAATTCTGGCTGGCACCCAGGAGGCAGAGGAAGGAGGATCATGAGTTTACGGCCAGCCTGGGCTACATAGCAAGATCCTGTCTCAAAACCCAAACCCAAATAATCAGGAAATGAAAACAAATAAGAAGAAAGATTTAAACTAATAGTCTGGACTCTGGGAACCACACTGACATGTTTAGAATCGCAGTTTTAGCACTTCCTCTTCTTGTGACTGTGGCTATTATTAAGTATTTCTAAGACTCAGATTCCTCTTTCATAAATCAGGAATAACAAGGTTGTCAAAAAGATTAAAAATGGGGCTGAAGAGATGGCTCAGAGGTTAAGAGCACTGGCTGCTCTGACAGAGGGCTGGGCTTGGTTCCTAGCAACCATGCAGCAGTTAATAATCATCTGTCTGTAATTCTAGTTCCAGGAAATCCAATGCCCTCTTCTGACCCCCAGGGGCACTGCATGCATGTGGTGTACTTACATATATGCAGGCAAAACACTCATACATATAAAAAAATATTAAAAATGCATAGGGGCTGAGGAGATGGCTCAGTTGGTATAGTACTCGTTGCAAAAACATTAAGACCTGAGTTTGATCCCTAGAACTCACTTAAAATCCAGGCTCAGGTCTACCACTAAGGAGGCAGAGATAGCCAGATCCCTGGGGCTTACTGGTCAGCGAACCTTGATGAATCAGAGCTCCGGGTTCAGTGAGATTCCCTGTCCAAAAAAATAAGCTGGAAGTACTGGAGAGATAGCTCAGTGGTTAAAAGTGCTTACTGCTCTTCAGGAGCACCAGAGTTTGGTTCTCAGCACACACATATCGCAGCTCACAATCACCTGTAACTCTAGGTCCAGGAGACTCCCTCTTCTGACCTCTGTAGGCACTCATATGCATGATATACAGACACACACACACATAGACATAAATAAAATATCTAAAAAAATTAAGTGAAGAGTGATTGAGGAAAAAACCAACATTGACTTCTGGCTTCCACATATATGTACACATACATGCACATGCCCCTTATATGCACACACATAAACACATACATACACATATGCCATACACAATAAAGGATACATGTGTCAAGTGTTTGATAAATACAAATGTTTAATAAATGCTGCCTGTCACTTTGCCCATCCTGGGGCACTTCTAACTCTATCAATCTATTATGTCAGGGAAACTAGGTTTTGTATGACTCTATGAACTTCAGATAAAATCTACATGCATCACTGTATTGTACATTATAGTTTGGCAAACTCTTCCTAAAGGGCCAGTTGGTAAATATTTAAGATATTCCTACTGCTTAAACTCTGCCTTTGTCTGCTCATGAATGGGTCTGCACAGGAGCAGTAACTTACTGCCCCCTGATCTATAAGACCTAGCTTAGGTCTGCCAACCTGCTCAGCCCATCACTCTTCCCACTTTCTGTAATGCTTGTTAAATGTTAGGTTTCCAATCTCTAACCTAACTAGCTCCTTCCCACATGGGAATTTCTGCACTGGAAACTCCCAGAAACTTTCCTCAGATAGCCCTTTGCCAAGATGGGCTCTTGGTTCAACGGTCAGCTACACAGGGTCTCTACTCCTGACCACCCCATCCAAGAGAGCAGCCCCTGACCCATGTCTCTTCCAATTTCAGATTTCATCACAGTGCCAGATGTTTCCTAAGTAACACCTGTCAAAGTTTATAATGATTTAATTTATGTGTTCACTGTGCCTCTCTATTGCATAATGGCAGACATCTGGCTTTCTTCTTTGTCACTACAGCGCCAGTATTGCCACCCTGCAAGGAACACGCCACCCGTTAAATACGGTAAAAGGACAAATGAGTCCATAACTTCGTTATCTTAGTTTCTTTTCTTAAATTTAGGTTTGGTACCGAATAACTTTTATTATTATTATTATTATTATTATTATTATTATTATTATTATTATTTTATTGTGTGTGTGTGTGTGTGTGTGTGTGTGAATTCAGGCCCACATACGCCACAGTGTGTGTGGTTGTGGAGATCAAGTGAAAATTATAGCATGCTACATAAAAGGAAGGGGTGAACCATTCAAGCAACTTCCTAAACAAAGCACAGAATTCAGCCAGGTGTGGTGGTACATGCATGAATGTGAGCAGTCAGGGAGCTGAGGCAGGAGGATCATAAATTTGAAGTCAGAATGGGCCACATAGTTGGGCACAGTCCGGTTTCTCATTTGATTCTTAAAACCATAGTGGCAAAATGAAGAAAGGAAGGAAGGAAAGAAAGAGAGGGAAGAAGTTAGTGATGTCTATGTTTATTTTGCAGGTGAAATGCATTGAAGACATGAGCATCCAGCTGAGCCAGTGTTGGTCCCATTGTTTTTAGTACCACCTGACCTTCTCCAGCGATACATGACCTTCTGGATTGCCCCAAGAACACAAGGACAGCCAGCAAGCAAGACATCTTACCAAGACATCTTTTCCTGGCCAGAAGCAAGGCATCTGGGGTTCATATGTGTATTTCTGGAAAATGAAATTCTGCTTCTTTTGGCGGAAGATGCTTTGGGTGGGGGGGAAGGGTCCTAAAGTAAGAACAAGAACAAACAAACCCCACAAACAAGAAAAGCACCACATTTTGCTGATGTCAGCTTTGGCAGATGCAAAGCACACTGATTGATTTTCTCTGGATGTGTAGCCAGCCTTTGCACACAACACAAAAGGGCAAAATGGGTTTGGGAATCTGTCAAGCAGAGAACAGCTGAGAACCAGCCAGAAGGCTAAACATAACCTGGTCTTTTGTTCAGATACCAGCACTGGCTGTTGTGTTTCCTCAGGAAGTGGACCCTGCCAGGGAAGTGGATGATTATGTCGATGAAAATCTGTATTTATGTCCTGGGCACAAATTTGCTTTCAAGGCTTATTTTAAAATCTTATTAGCTTAACATGTAATTACTTCATAAATAGAGAGTATGGGTATTGAATGAAGCCTGAGTCAGATTTTCCCCTCTCTCTTGCTCTCTCAAATTCTTGCTCTATGGATGAGACTGAGGTGGGCATTGGCATTGGCAGGGGTGACAAATGTGGTCATAACTGCTACCCCCAAGTGTGGCACTTAGGCTTAATGGAATGTTTTAAGATGGAGGAGTTTGCAAATGACAGCAGGAAGAGCACTCTTTAACAAAAGGCAAATGATTTCTATGATGTAAAGAGAAACCAGAGTATTAGGATGGTCATTCTCCAGCTGTTTTCTCCTCAAGCAGGTCATAAAACCTAGGAAGGATTCTCTGACCTCCTCCTAAAGCAGGTCCTGTAACCCTCACACGACAGGTCCTATTTCTGCAACTGGAAAATGGGGTCACTCTCGTCTGTAAAGCAGAGGGACACCAAGAAGAATCCAAGTAGGCCCCACAGCTTCTCACAGCTTATGTTTAGATCATGTTCTTCGATCTTATTTCTCCATGACCATCTACTCTTCCTCAAACTTAGCATGAAACATTTCGGCTTAGCCCTGTGTAGGGGTACAGGTCTGTGATCTCAGCCCTTGGAAGGCAGAGGCAGGGGGTCAGGAATTCAAGGCCAGTTTCAGCTATATAACAAGCTCAAGACTAGCTCAAAAAACAAAACCAAGGGGTGCTAGAGATATGGTTCACTGGTGAAGCACACATATTGCTCTTGCAGAGGACCTAGCTCTGGTTCGCAGAGGACCTAGCTCTGGTTCCCAGCACTCACGTCAGATAGCTCACAACTGCCTATAACTCTAGCTCCGGGGAGATCTGAAGCCCCTGGCCTCCATGAGTATCTGCAATCATGTGCACCTACCTACATACAGATACATACATACACATAATTAAAATTATAAAATAAAAATAAATCTTTAAAAATCATAACAAAAACATTTATAATTAATATTACATATATACACATGTATACATATATAAAAGCAGTTAGGCTTAATTGTTCTTTGGTTTGGGGTCTTTATTTCCTTTTGAAGTTTTCCCAAGTCACAGAAAAGTTGAACCTGTGCATTTTTCTCTTGTTAATTTGTATTTGTTACAAGAATTTTGGCCCTGAACGTAGAATCAGCGAAGGAAAGGTATTTTGTGTCCCCTACAGTTTACAGAGGATAAACTAGAAGCATCCTGGTGCTCTCTCTTTCAGTGACTTGGGCTTTCACCATTCATTCTGTCTGGATGACTCAGAGGCTGGATGCCTCACCAGAAGCATCTGAGACCCACAGAGCACCCTCCCCTGGCCGTCAGCAGGAAGTATCCCTCTGACCCTCTGACAGAAGAGTCATATTCTTAATGGACACTTAGGAAATCAGGATGACCACAGTGACATCCGGGGACATGCTAGTCAGAGACAGCACTCAGGGTTTAATCTGCTCTGGATTGACTGAGGACAGTTTCTCTTTATTAAAGCATTTATGACCATTTCAACAGAGATGCCCCTGGAATGGAGTGAACTAATTACAATAATGCCACAGCTGTATCAGGAAGAGTAGCTCTCAGCCAGGGAAGCAAATGCCATGTGTAGTGTACAAGAAATCTGGCAGTATGGTTAGGTGGGGTCTTCTTTTTCAGTATATAATTACAAACGGTTTTTCCTAAATAAATACACCCGAATCACACAGAAAAAAAAATGATACAATAGTCTCATAAATGTGAAAGAAACCAATACACTTTCTCAAAATAGCAGGTTTAGAATGGTCTATCACATAACGCAAAGACTCTGGGATGCTGTTCCCATCTAGGTGACAGCTATAGAAAGAATACACATTTTTCCTGATACATATGTATCCCATACAGAGTCCACAAGTAGTTGAACAGCTGCAAAATTTCTGTCACTGACTGTAAATTAAGTTTGACTATTTATCACTCTAATTTAAAGCCTACACACAACAAACCTATTACTATGCGTATTTAACAGTCAAGTTATTTCTTCTGCAATTGAGAGGCAATTCCCCCACCCCTTTGCCTATGAATCTGCATTATAGCTAGTCACTTTCCCAGGAAAAGTCAATGTCGAAGTGTTACAAAAGCAAATCCAACTTTAATCGTATGTTTAAAGATGAAAAGCGTCTGCCTTCACTTAACAAAACATCCCCATCACCTTTGTAACATTATCTTTCATCTAAATAGATGTTGTCAGTCTTTCCCCGCCCCCTCCTCCCCAGCTTTATACTTTCAGCAGCACAATCCTGTCAGACTACATCGCCTGTTTTTCCCCCTCACACGTGTGCTGGATTATAATTTAAATGCAAATCTCCCAGAGCCTCATTATCTAACTTTGTGCAGATTCGGTGCACTTGACTGTGCTGATGCCTGTGAAAATTAATCGGAGGCTCATCTGTATTCTAACGCATGAATATACTGGGAGTAAATTCAAAAGAGCAATTCATCGCTGCTTTTAAATTAAACACTGGCGTCGCCCAGTGCCTAGGTTGCAGAGGAATGCCTTCCTTTGAGCACACAGGGAAGTCTTTTTACAAAAGCACTGAGATAGGACCGGCTCTTCCTGTAGCTGTTTAGTGAGCTCCCCATGGCACTAGGTAATTGAAATAAGAGACTTCATTTTCATATGAATACAGCTAGTTGAGTGGAAAAGATACATCCATGGCAGTCCTACACATGGCGGGAAGACGATCTATATGCATCCCAAACAAAACCGACACGAAAATGAACAGCAGTGGTTTACCAAACCCATGCTGTTCCAGAAAGTATTTATTTTTATTTTTATTTTATTTTATTTTTTTTGCAAAATCATCTTTCAAATATAAGATTACTTTAAAATAATTCTTTGGCTAAAGTATAATTAAGATAAAAAGTAGAAAGTCTTCCAAGCCTTTCACTCCAGGGTGAAAAATAATCCTCTTTCAGCCATCAGATGGCCACTTAATCCGCCCTTCAGATGAGATGAATCTGAATGTTAAGGGGAACACTGTCTTCTGATGGCCACCCCAGAATGGGGTGGAGCGAGGGGGAAGGAGAGCCTGGGAAAAGGACACCTCCAGGGTGTGCATCAAAACGTGCCAATTGAGTGCATGGAAGAATAGATGTGATACTTTAAAATCACAGGAACAAAGTCCTACCTATGAATAATCCTGGAGCATGCACACAGTTGTTGAAGCAGGAAACTGTTTAGATTTGTAATCCCAGATTAGATCCCTTCTCCAGTTTAATTTCCCCTGTTATTTCAGATGACTTTCAACACTTAAAAATTCATTGTAAAAGAGAATATTTGATCATTCTGTTTCCTTCCTTCCTTCCTTCCTTCCTTCCTTCCTTCCTTCCTTCCTTCCTTCCTTCCTTCCTTCCTTCCTTTCTTCCTTCCTTCTTTTCCTCCCTCCCTCCCTTCTCCCAAATAGCATTTGAGTTAATAAGCATAAATAAGCCTCAGATCAAAAGGAACGAGCCTCCCCTCAGGTTCTAACATCAACAGAGAATTTTTGTGTGAATATGTAGTTGAATGGTATAGTTCTCTTTTACTATACATAGATTCAACGTGATTTCCAAAGACTGCTCAGCTGAAATCCATGTTTAGTTTTTTAAGTAGGCAAGTGTGCAATGAGATTTTAATGTGAATTTGGATCACCCAGCCATTTTGATAAGCAATTTGAATAATTAAAGCAGAGGATTAAACTTTTTCTGCACTCAGTTTTCCACCTAAATTATTCAGAAACTTTAGTTCAGACCTCTATCTTGTTTGGCTCTTCAGACTCTCTCTATATTGGACTAAGGATAGTGGGATGCAGCCTAACCAAACTGATATATTTACCAGGACACTACAGGACTAAGACAACTGAGGGAGAGAGAGAGGAGGACCTAGACTGAACTTGATTTTGTGCAAGTACAGACACTAACTGTGACGTTCCTCTGCAGTTTCCAGGAAATCAGATGAGAAGTGTGCAGGACTTATTGGAAGTTTGTGGTGAATCTTAATAAATGTAGAGTGAACAGTGCTTTCGCCTCCTTACAAACACCAGAAAAATGACTGGCAGAGACATATTGACTGAAATATGACTTTTCTTTTAAGACTTTTAATGGGGGTATTTTCCTCCTAGAATATTTTAAGGTTAAAGCAGGATTAACATGTCAGCACAGGCTATTTCTGTGTCTGAAAGCTGGACCAATGTTCCTGCAGTCCTAGAGGAAATCACAGCTTGTTTCTCAAAATGTAAAATTCATGACATATTTCTTGAAGTGTCTCTAAACACAAGTGTAATTCTTTTACTGATTAACATGTAGCTAACAACCTTGACCTTTCCCTTCCAGGGGTTTAGTTATGAAATTTCAACTTCAAATGCAAGCATAGGTCTATTTTCTCTGCCATGTATTTCATACGTCTGGGTTTTAAAACTTAATGTTGCTACAACACATACAGATTGAACATACCAATGTTCCCTAGAAGTGGCTGGGCTTTCCCTTTGCACACACATACTACACAATGAGCTATATCATACCAGACCACTGTCTGTGGCCCTAACAGCTATTCACACAATTAAACAGACATTGATAAGTGATGTTTGGTTTGATTGTCATTTATTCTTCTTTTAAATAATCTCCCTCTGAATACAAGGAAGCAGGTGTGATGAGAATCCACAGACAGAATATGGTTCTCCAGCTTCCCTCAAATAGCCCTACCTCCTGTCTATTTTAAATTATCGTAGAAAAGCAAACAAAAAGAGAGAGAACAGAGAAAGTTGCAGTGCAGTTGTGACTATCATCATTCAAGTTAATTCCCTGACTTCATTAGGCAACCCTAGGGCATCTGTAGACGTTCTGTTACGGCTGGCATGTACTGTGTACGTACCACAATCTAACCCTTGGTATGGTTTATAAAAATGTCTGTATTGCACACAGTGAGCTTCTTGCTGAT
Source organism: Eospalax fontanierii (assembly GCA_035773235.1). Taxonomy (NCBI): domain Eukaryota; kingdom Metazoa; phylum Chordata; class Mammalia; order Rodentia; family Spalacidae; genus Eospalax; species Eospalax fontanierii. The sequence continues at coordinate 26,185,022 of CM069539.1, read as the reverse complement.
TCAAATAATGTACTGAACATACATCCTTCTAAAATGTCAACCTTCTAAACCCTTACCACAGTCTAGCGTCTAGGGGACAAGACAAGCAAATCTTGGTGATTCCGACAGATTTGGTGATTTCGAGGCTCATGGGTAATTTCAGTTTGCTTACCATTTGGCAAGTTCCATGCCCCTCCCATTCAATATGTCACACATTTACCTTAGCTTCCTCCTGAGTATCTGAAAGTACTTTGGAGAGCAAAAGTGCTTTTTCTCCCCATTTTACAGATAGAAGCAAGAAGGGCCAGTTGCTCTAGAGACAATGTGGTGGTATCAGGGTGAACACTAGGGTCCTTGGACACTGGTGTATGCAGTCTACTGAGGATGGAATCTGCTGTGTGACCGAAGGACTATTCTGTGCAGGGCCTGAGTTCTAATAACCATCAAAGCAATCCTCAGCTTGGCTGTGCCTGACTCTCAAATAGATTACAAAAAAATATCCCATCCCCAGTTAGATTCTGGACCCAGACCTTCCTCTTGCAGGCCTCTGGGAAGAGAGTAGGGGCAGCTCCCAGGGGAAAGTAAGGCTCTTTAGCCATGCATAGCCAGAAGATGAATGACAGTCTCTGCTGCAGCAGGTGCCCCAGTTTAAGAAGACAGTTCTTCAAAGCCTTGTTGGCTAGGCAAGTCCAGAGAAAATGGATTTTTTTCCCCCTGAACCATGCCTTTCTCTTATAGACACAGTCTCATCATCAGAGCCCTAAGTGTGAAAGGAAATATGCTAAATGATTCTGAGCTGTCCACCAGGAATGCAGTATGGGCTTTTCTATGGTGCCTGAATACCACAAGGACTCTTCTTCCAAAGGCTGGGTTTCTTTTGTTACTCAGTTGCTTATTCTTGCAGCAAGGTCTCTCTCCAGTTGAAGCCTCCAGTAGGTCCATGGGTGAGGGGGAGGATGGGTGGGTCTGTCAGCTGCCATATTCCAGTTTCTCCTAGTTCTTCACAGGAACAGAAGCCTAGGTATGGGATCTGGAACGAGAACAGGAGGAAAGGGGAACAGAAGACTATGAGTGTCTTATTCAAAAATTGTATTTTCTTTATTTTTATGTATATGAATATTTTGCGTGCATATATTAAGTGTACTATGTGTGTGCAATGCCCTCAGAGGCCAGAAGAGGGCATCTGATCCCCTGGAACTGTAGTAACACTGTTAGCTAGCAAGTGGGTGCTGGGAACTGAACCTCAGTCCTTTGAAAGAGCAGTCAATGCTCTTAATTACTGAGTCATCTCTCCAGCCCCGAGAGTTAATGTCTTAACTTCGGCCTAGACAAAAGCATTCAGGCATTCCCTGGGTATTCAGGTAGGAATGAGCAGCAGCTCTGTAAAAATGGAAAACTCTTCGAAAGTCAAGAAACAACCTGGAATGGATGGAACTGATGAACAAGGGTACAATGTTCGTATTCATCCTCAGGATCTGTTCAACCACGAGCTCCGCGACCACATAGTTACCGCTGCTAACCGGGTAGGAGAAAAGAGGCTAGACGCAGTGCTCCCGCCTTAATCACCAAGGGTACATGCATAGACCTTGATGGATGTTTGAAACTTCAGATTGTGCCAAAACCTGTATATACTTTTTTTCCTTTATTTATACACTGATGATAAGGTTTAATTTATAAACTAGGCAGTAAGAACAGCATCAATGGTAAATAAATAATTATAACAATAAGTTGTAATCAAAGTTATGTGATTAATTTAGCCATTATCTTACTGTATAGTATTATATTTTCTGACTACAGGTAACTGAAACTACAGAAAATACAAACAACTGTGGACTCCTGTAACTATAATGTGTCACGAATCAACTTCAACTTGCATATCAAATTAAAAAGGCACCACAAAGATTTCCAGCATTATATGTGGACCCAATGGGAATGAATACTGAAGTCTTTGTTTTTGCAGCAAGGTGTCATATAGCCAAGGCTGGCCTTGAACTTACTACATAGCTAAGGATGACCTTGAACTCCTGATCGTTCTGATTTTCCTTCCCAAGTATTGGGATTATAGGCACGAGCCACCATTCCCAGCTTATTATTCAATTAAAAAAAATTATGTAGCCTTTGTTTTATCCTTTTGGGGGGAACACAGCACAGGAACCTTTGCAATTTAAAGCAGAAGCTGTGAACTCACTGACTTCAGACGTCATGGCAATTTAAAACTTAATTTGTGTTATGTGTCCTGAGCCACAGCCATAAACAAGACAGCCACTCCTGCCTTCTGGCAGCTTATAGAGCAATGGGATGGCTGCACGCCTAAGGAAACTTTTTTTTTTTTTTTTTAATGAGAAAAGCATGATTCAGTTTGGACTCTGTGTAGGGGAATGGAGGTGTCAGCCTCACTGGAAGGGGAGTGTGTGGGATGTGGCTGAGGAGAAGGTTTTTTACAGGCAGAAGGAGGAATCCAGACAAGAGCTCAGCCTCCTAGGCATCTGTCCTGCTGTCTTGGTCCCGGCTGTGCCCTTCAGCCTAGTCATTCTTACATGGGGCTTCCCTTAGGTCTACCTGCTTGGCCCTCTCAACAGGGTAAGCTCCAGGCTGGGCTTTTATTCACCCCTGTTCACACACTCTGGGTTCCCTGACACTTACAGATCTTGGTGACCTTCATACATCTTAGCTCCCAGAGGTTAACACATCTTTCCCACTCATAGAAGGCCTCACTCAGAGTCCCACCCAATACATCTTGGCTGAATGAAACAGTACAGGAATCTCCCCAGTTTAGCAGAAATGTGTGCTTCAAGGAAATTAGCTATCAGCCAGGCAGCAGACTGTTAGGAAGCCACCATGAACTACGGACCCCATAAATGCAAGGAAGAATTACCTTTCGAACCATCTGTACGAAGTCCTTGGAGTTCTGTGGGGACAAGCCTTGGAGCTGGCAGGTACACGCTTCGAGGGAAGATGCATGGGCCACGATCAGAATGTTATTTCCTGGGAAGTGGGAAGAATTATTTCCATAAAGACACATGTAAACACCTCATAAATACTGGAAGCTGCTATGAGTTCTGGAGGGGGACAGGTATCCTCAAAATGAAGATAATTTGTCCAAGCAATATTTTGGAAATTTACCATTATTTGTTATATCATCTTAATTTCATTTTCTTAAGAAAAAAATCTTTTTATTATAGGTCACTCATACCCAACACAAAGCAACGATGAATTAAGGAAAGGAAAAAGTTAATTACTTTGATTGAATCATTATACATTACATTACAATCTTACTGCACTCTATATAAACATGCATAATTATTACATATTGGGTAAAAATTTTAAAGAAGTCTATGGGTAGAGCTCACTGGTAGAGCACTGTCTAGTATGCATAATGTCCTGGACACTGAAAATAAATAAGTAAATAAATTAATTAATAATAAATTTGGGAGTAGGAAACCTACTAAAACACAGTGTTTGAAAATATCATCATTGGAGCTGGAAAGGTGGCTTAGTGGTTCAGAGTACTTGCTGCTCTTGCAGAGGACCCGGGTTCAGTTCCCAGCACCCACACAGTGGTTCACACTGTCTGTAATTCCAGTTACACGAGATTCAATGTTCTCTTCTGGCTTCCATGGGCACTGTACACATTTAGTGTACTTGTATATATATGCAGGCAAAACACTCAGACACATAAAATATAAATAAAAAAAGAAAATGTCATAATAATATCAAATATTTTTGTATGCTAATTAGAAAAAAAAACTAAAAAAATTTAAAAAAAGGAAAAAGAAAAATACTACAGATTCATGTCCCTCTCCCCAGCTTTCCCCATGATCACAGCTTTCATGGACGTGGTTTACCATCAAAAACGTGGAAATGGACAGCGGTACAATCCGCATGTTTACTTATCTCTCCCCAGGTTCATGAACACGGCTTCGAGTGCGAGCACATAGTTCCTGGCAACTCTCTCACCTGGGTGTCTTTTTCTCCTCACATATGCTATCAGTGTGTGACTATCACCATGTCAAGATGCAGAGCTGTTCTGCACCTACTGGGTTCCCCAAACTAGCTCTTCAAATACAGTTTTAAATGTCCTCACTGCAGAATTGCAAGCACTGGAGACCTCGTAGGTGAGAGCATGCTTCATATATCTTCACGGTGGTGAATGGCTCATGAGTGGTGACTGGAAGGTGGGGACTATCCATCTTCTGTTGTTCAGAGCTACCCACTGCTAGCATCTGCATGCATAGAATTGCAATCTTTGCTCCGTGGATATAAATATATTAGCCTAAAACTTATGGTGAAGTCAGTCCTATATGTCACCAAGTATTTGAGATCATTCTTTAGAAATGCAACAGTAGGGGCTGAAGAGATGGCTCAGTGGTTAAGAGTACTCTTGTACAGAGAGGACCCGGTTCAGTTCCCAGCACCCACATGATGGCTAACAACCATCCCATCTGTAACTCCAGTTCCAGAGGCCTCTGTGGGCACTGCATGACATGGATGCACTTATATACATGTAGGCACTACATTAGTACACATAAAATAAAAACAATAAATAAAATACTTTAAAAAGAAAATGTAGCTGCAAAAAGAGTTGAACCTTATCCAACACTGCTCTTGGCTAGTGACATCAGGCACATATGTGTATTTCTGTGGGTGAGTGTGTGTGTAGGTGTTCCTGCTCCTGGATCAACTGTGGGCAAATAGTGTTACTCTACAGAACTTCTGGAAATTATAACAGAGAGTCCTTTCCATAGGGTGGAAGATGACTAGCCACAATGTAGAACCTGTTACTTAGCATCGTAATGAAGCCCAGCATTTTCTTGTATTACACTTACCACTTCAGGTCCTCAGAGAATACTACAAATTTAATGGGAAAGTCTCCACAGAGAGTTCAGAAACATATTTCTTTCCTATTAACTTTGTTAAAGCAAATTTGAACATTTTGAATAGCACATACATCATGACACAGAACTGTTCACATATTTAAATATGAAGTTCAAGATAATGCCACTTACCTTTACTTTTACATTCACTTATTATCTCTTTTGTCACTTGGAAACTTCTACTGATATATGTGTCATAGGATTCTGAGATCACTAATTTGCTGACTGGAATGTGAGGTCTGCAATAGAAAAATGAACAAAGAGAAAGAAAATGTTTGGACATTTTCATCCCAAGACAGAGCAATGGAAACACTCTATTTCAGTGCCTTTATGAAGTTTCCATATTTCTGTTTATCCATTTCTCCAGAGAGGAAGGAGATACAGGAAAGAGAATTTCCACTATGCAGGTAATGAGGTTGGAATGCACAGAAACAAGTGGCACAGTGCAACACCTGTTGGAAAAATGAGGCATTCACCCACAGGAACACAGAAGTAGTCTCACTACTGTTAGCAAACATTAGTGGCATGCATGGTCCTAATCACATGGGTAACAGGAAGCAGGTGGAGATTACATCCCTCTGAGCAGATCACCAGGGCCATGCCAAGTCTCTCCTCAGCAGCCTTATTCATAATGAGTTGCAAGGAAAGGTTTGAAAAGCAGGTGTGCAGTCCATCTCATCTGTGAATTTATGAAATTGCCATCAGCAATTTCTTTCTTTTTACTTCTTCTTTTAAACCATGCACCCAACACTAGGAAAAAACCAGTGGACGGGGACTGGAGAGATGGCTTAGCAGTTATGAGCACTGACTGCTCTTGCAGAGAACTCAGGTTCAATTCCCAGCACCCACATGGTGGCTAACAACCATCTGTAACTCCAGTTTCAAGGAATCCTATGCCCTCTTCTGACCTCCATGGGCATTGCATGACATGGGCGCACCTACCTACATGCAAGCAATACACTTGTACACATAAAATAAAAATAATAAATAATAAAAAAGAAACCTAAAAAAGGAAGAAAGAAAGAGAAAGAAAGAAAGGAAAAGCTGGAAGACATGAAGAGGCAGGGAGCCTAATTTCTCTACCTTAGAAGTATGGATCAGGTAGAGAAGCTATAGATGTAAGCCCTAACTTTGACATAATCTACAAAAGCATTTTAGCAGAGGACAAAATACCCATTCTGGCAACTGTCACCAATGCCCATGGGGCCCACTTTGGCCTGTTTCCAGCCCCACCCTTTTCATTTTAGATTTTATGGTTCATGAGATGTGTACCTCTGTTTTGTGCACAGCTTTGTCCTACGCTTTTTCTATTTTCTTGTTGTCTCTTTCATTGTTGACTATGTGGTGCCTGATGCAAGTGGTGTTGAGTTCTCAAAATAAATCCACATGGCGTCTTGATTACAATACACTGCTACTATTAGAATTAGTACTAAAAATGTTTACTGAGAGGTTCCCATGTCAGGCTCTATGTAAGCACTCTGCTTGGACTCTTTCAGCATAATCTTTCCAGCAATGCTTTTGCAAATTTTAAGTTTTTGAACGACAAAACAGGTTGAGGTAACAGCTGACTTGATCAACCCTTCAGAAACTCTTAGAACTGAGATTTGAAACTGAGTCTCGGATGTGCCCTGTGAACTGAACCTCTTGGATGAAAAACTTCTGACTGTTCTCAAGATTTCCCTTCAAAGCAGAGTGTGTGGCATGTACCTGTATTCTCAGCACTGGGAGGCTAAGGCAGAACTGCTACAAGTTGAAGGCTAGCCTGGGCTACAACAAAATTCTTAATCAACCAACTAGCTAGCCATACAAACAAAACCCTTCTGAGATTCTCCTCTGTGCTCTGTCCTACTGGGTGGGCAGCAAGCTAATTCTGCTAACCTTCACTCAGCAGGCAAAGATCCTCCTGAATCTCACCATACCTTGGGGGATAGGTAAAGGTAACAGTTGCCACCTGTTAGGGATGGTCTGTCGTCTTTGCTCTGTAGTAAACTTTTCCTTCCCATCTTCTTCCTCTATCTTTACCTCTCATGCAATTCCATTATCATGTACATCGCCCTGTCTCCCAGGAGCTTCCTTCTCCCCCTCACTTCATATGGCCAGTGAGTCACTTTAAGGGTGAAAACACATTGTTGTATTTGAGATTTATGTAAGCGAAACAACAGGATGGGAGAATCTAGTCTTCCTCAGTTCTTGCCTTTGGTTTCTTCCAGAACCTTGAAGCATGTCCTGCTGGGTATGGGACAGATTCTGAGTCTCTCCTTTAAGCAGGCCTGACACACTGCTTACTGCACCTGCAAGGCCCTCTAAGTCAAGTCAGCTTCCATCCGCTCACTGGGCCTGGAGTTCAGAACTCCAACTTCCCATCTCAGATGGCGATTCCAGCACTTCCCCCTGGCTACCTCTTCTCCCCACCGGAACTGCTCCAAGCTATAGTGCAGGATTCTGCCTGGAGCCCTACCCAAAGCTTGCCTCTTTGGCATTCCTGACCCACGCCTTCCCTCAGTCCTCTGTGCCTGCACACCAGGTGTCAGGGCCCAGCCCTCTGCTCTGAAGTCTTGCCAAGCTGGTACACATTTTGTTTGTTCCCTCCTGCTGCCTGGGCCAGCTCCCCAAAGCTAGGCTGCCTTCCATACACAGCCCACAGGCTGGTCTTGCTGCCTGTAAATGCTGCTCAGGTATGAGTCACCAGGCTGCTTGGTTTCCAGCTCCCTCTCTCCTGTTCTGGGTGGTGTGATGGCTGTTGTAAGGAGCCAGGGCTCTTAAAGCAGAGCACGCTCTACTCAGACTACTCAGATTCTTGGGATTGTTTTTCATCCAACACTTAAGCTTTATTTACTTGCTCCAAGGGTGTGTTCATTGGGTGCTATCTGATGACACAGGGTTAGCTAACTCTACCATGGCGCCTATCACATTTTAACCTTGGCTTTCTCAACCGATTTATAGAATTTAGAGGCTTTATAGCCCCACTTCAAGGAAATGTTTAACTGAATTTTAAAACGGAAAGGAAAAATCTGAAATAAGGACTAGGCCCTAATCCAGCGATTCTCAGCATTCATTCTTTTGCCCATACAACTGATGGGGGTGTAGTCTGAGTGTGCCTGCCTGCACGTCTGGTGGGCACTGAAAGGCTCAGTGAGGATGGATTTGCAGAACTCTGTAGGTCAGCTTGGAAATCATAGCAGAACACATCCACAGGAGAAACTGAAACCTAGTCATCCCAAACTGACCTGGACAGGATTGAACAGACAGAGACTAGAATTCTTTCCCCAGTGTCAGTGATAATTTGATCTCTTTCCTGGCCGGGGGATGATGCCTGCTGGCATGGGGGTCATACTATTATAACCTACGCTAAGGAAGAGAAAAGGTGTAGCCAGTAGTACAGAATGTGAGCTGTGTGAGTAGAGGACCTGACTGTGATTTTATTTTATGTTTGAAGAAAGCTAATTCCTTTAATAAGGCAGGAAGTGGTTCACAACTAAGTAACTAAGTGATAGAGTTATCTTTGCTCTTACCTGCAGGGCAGAAAAGTTACTATCAAAAACCCACTCAGGTTTTTGATAGATATTGTCACTACATTATTATTGGTTAATCCTTTACTGGGCAAATGGATTATGGATCATTTATCTGAGGTATTAAAAGAATAAAACAACAAAACCAAACCACCCCCCCACCAAAAAACCAGCCAGACAGTGTGATCTAATGGAAATAGCAATGGAACAGGAAGGAAAATGACTATAAGGCAAAATACTCTCAGAGCCTGAGACACAGAATAATATCAATAAATGTTATTTTTTTACAGTAATATCAGTATTAATATTTTCCATGTGTGGTTACTAAATGTATTACTGTAGGCAAGTCACTTGAGCTTTCTCATGCATCAAAATGGCCTTCTGGTCTGGGGCCACAACTTAGTAGATTATTTACCCAGCATGCATGAGGCTCTGGGTGCCATCCCCAACACACACACACACACACACACACACACACAGTAACTTGCTCACTTTCTAGGATCATAGAAAAGAGAATTAAAAATCTTTAGGAAGCCAGACATGGGTCACACAATGAAACATTGTCTCAAAAGTATAAAAGAATAAATGCTATGAAAAATTAGAAGTAAAAACCCAAGGTGAGAGACTGTCATCTCCCTCATCCCTCAGCGAGCCGCTGAAACGCATTTCTACTAACTGGTGAGTGTCCCTGAAATGCAAAATGGCTTTATTAGTACATTGAGACAGAAATAAAGTTAGGAAAGTCCAGAGCAGAAGTGGGTGGGGTAGGAATATAATTCATACTAATAGTAAACACAAGGGAATGTTGGCTTTTCTCCAGTTTGATTTTCCGTCACTATAAACAACTCCCCGTAGCCCTTGCCTGGTCTTTCAACTGCTTGACCAGTCTGAGCTTGACCAGTCTGACCCGGCAACAGTGCAGACCACACACACAGTAGGGACACAGCAGGCCAGAGATTACCTGTAGGTTGTATCAACACTCAGGTTGGCTGCAGCTAACTCTGACGGAGGTATCCACGCAGGTAACGTGCTCCCAGCAACCCACTTTGTCCACTCAAATAAGCCCGGCTCTACCCGAATCTTCAAGTGATTGTCTTGTTGTAAACCTTAGACATGAAACAAAACGAAGATGGTGTAAGTTCCATCATGTTCTCCTAGAATAATTAGTCACAGGCTAAATTGTTACAAAAATTCCAGTTCTCTTTCTACCAGATTCCATATAAAGCTGAAGGAAAGCTTTAACCTGGGTTGGGACATTTATAAATTTTTTGTTTTATAGTCTTATTTAATATGTAAATTATATTGCTATACATAAGATGAGGTGTGGTTTAAAAAAATAAACTTTGTGTTTTGTCAACATGTGGATTTAATACATGGCTTGTACCACCACAATGTATGCAGCAATATCTGATTTAAGGGGAGCCCCCACCCTCTGATAATTTGTCCAAATCTGTGACTTTCTTTTTTAATTTAAGTGACAAGAGCCTCGCTATGTAGCCTGGACTGGCTTCAAGCTCTCAGTCCTTTTAGTTCCACCTCTGGTATTCTGGGATTACAGCACCACACTCAGCTCAATTCTGCATTATAATTCCTCTTCCTAAAGTAGATTCTAGGATTGCCTTACAATGACAACAAAGACCTTTGGATATACTCTTGGCATCCACTGCAGCTTACATTGTATTTGGACATCATGTAAAGCATTCATTTTGTCTATGAGAAAAACCTAAAGTTGAATGTTTACAAGTCCAGTGCATAAGCTCTGTTTCATTACAGGGTGATTCTCTCAGAGTAGGAATCACACTTCCTTTTATTCGTTTAGCTCTCTGAATAGTGCATTCAGCCCAGTTTCTCTGTGCAAATTAATACACAAGTGCCTTCTACAGTGAGGGGAAGGTTTACTTAAGGCTAAAGAACAGAGGACTCAAGTGTGTCAGTGTCTTTCCTGGCTTGTTTATTTCTGGCTTATTTGTTTAGTTGGCCCAAGTTCACAGTCCAATTCTTTTTCCCCTCCAGTTTTCCTTCCAACAGAATGAGAATGAGGATCTCTTAATGCAAACTTCCATGGAGAGCTTTTGGGCTTTTAAAGTCTTTCCAGTCAGCAGAAGAAAGCAGGAAGGTGGAGATGTGGAGCTCCCAGCAGCTCCTTCACTGCTGGAAACCAATGGCAAACAGCAGTCCAGAGCTGGGTAAAATAATCTCTTTAAATGTCAAGAAGGGAGCATGTCTATAAAGGGTATACATTTTTTACAAGGCTACAATCCATTCAAGACAGTTTATTCTTAGGAAAAAATATTAGTATTTCCCTTTTTTCTGTCAGAGTATGATTTTGTGCAAGGTCAGTCATCATGTGGAAGAATCCTCATTAAAAACTTCAGATTCATGCCAGGAGTAGGTCACTCATGCCTGTAATCCTAGCACTCAAGAGGCTGAGTCAGGAGGATTGCTGCAAGTTCAAGGGTAACCTGGGCTACATGGTGAGTTCAAAGCTAGCCTTGAGACCCTGCTTCAAAAGACAAAACAAAACCTTCAGTTGGTAAAGACCCCTTGCTTTGTTTTTAGATGCCAGAAAGAGAGGGATAGACTAGTAATGTCTGTTAATCTGAGTCTTACCTTTTAAAATATTATGTGCAGTCTGAACGCAGCGTAAGGATGGAGAGCAATAGACGTGATCGATAATGGTGTTACTTTCTAATAAGGCTTCACCTGCCAAGAGAACCAAAGGAGAATCAGCAAGATAGATCTACTTGGTTTCATCTTGATCCATAAGGTATTAACTGCCAAGCAGACCCCATACACCTCTTTCCCAGTGAGAATTCCTGGAGATCAGTAGTGCCAGCTAAATCCCATCAGTGTTTCCACGGAAGAGGTCAAACAGTGTGCCTCTTGTCCTTTTCTCTCCTTCTTTCTGGTGCTAGCGTGTGGCAAGATGTTCTCCTAAGAGAGGCTTCCAGAGAAGACAACGCTCTGACCTCAGATGCGAAGATGCTGAAACCTCTATATGATGCAAATGGGGGGAGGGGCGATGGTGTAAAAGAATTTCCTATCACGTCAGTGTGCTAACCCAGATCTCAAGTGGCGAGACTCTTGGACATCAGAAACCCAACATCTGATGCTTCAGTGCCTTCCTTGCGGGCTTGACTTCCCCTTCCACCAGGTCCACTCTGAATGCCTGCAGGCGGCAGTCATGACCTTGTTTATTTCACCAGCTTCATTCTTACCTCGCAACCCAATCACCAGAAATGAGAACTTCATTCCCTGTACTCTTGATACTATTTCTTTAAAAAAATTATTATAATTGCGTGTGTGTCTGTGTAGGTGCACATAAGCCACAGTAAGTGCACGGTGGTCAGGGCATAGCTTTGTGGTGCTGATTCTCTCTTCCCACGTTTACATGGGTTCTAGAATTGAACTCAGGTCGCCAGGCTGGTGCAGCAGGCACCTTTTACCCACTGAGCTCTCTTGCCAGCTCCTCTTGATCTCCTGGTGCTGATTCTATCTTCTGTGGCTTTGTTTCGGTTTTCTTCTATACCAAAGGCACCCTTCTCTCCTTTTCTCTCCTTCTTTAATTCAGATGACTTTCACGGCAGGTTTCAGATCACTTCTCTCTCTTGTGTATCGTCTTCTTCTTCTTCTTCTCTCCCTCCGTCCTCTATTATTTTTCTTTCTTTCTTTTACTCTAGTAATGCTGCATGCAGACTTTATTATTCAGTAGACCACAGAGTCTGCTGTTCATCAACTACACACATAAATATATTTCCATGAAGGTGGACCTTCATGCTTGGGTCCCCGTTACTCAGTCCAGTAACTTGGATAAAATAATTGATAATTGATTTGACATAAATCAATAAAAATAATTGATTTGACATAAATGTCAAAAGGACATTTGTCAAGTGTCAAATGTCAAGTGGTGGTCTGAAGGAATGCCACCCATAGGCTCCAAGTATCTGAAGCTGCTTTGGGAGCTTCAGGAGGTATGGTCTTGTGGAGGAAGCATGTCACTAGAGGCAGGCTTTGAGAGTTCAAAGCTCCACTTTGAGTCTGTCTCTTTTCCTGTTCCTGCTTGAAGATGTGAGTGCACAGTTTTCTGCTCTGGCCACCTCTGCTGCTAGGCTTCCCCTCTGGGACTCTTATCTCTCCGGAACCGCAAGCCCATAGCCCAGTATAAAAAGGGCTTGTGAAGAACTGAACATCTTCAAAACATCACCAGGCTTCTGCAAACTCAGCAATCCCCCGACACCCTCGTCCCCACCTCAGTTCTAAAACCTACCCTGCCAGATGTTTCTGTCTTGATGTAGCAGCTGACATGTCTGCTAGACCAATGATATAAGTAAATCAAGCCTGAGTTTCCTTCCCATTTCCCAGCCAGGTCACATCTTGTTCCCTTTGGTATACCAAGTCTGTCCTGAGCCCAAAGCTTGTGTGATGAATGAATTGTGGAAATATATCACATGTAGGAAAAGTTACAGAAAGATCCAGGATCTAGGAGTCACGGTACCCACCAGTAATCCCAGCCTTCAGGAGGCTGAGGCAGGAGGATTCTATGTGCTAGGCCAACTTCGTCTGTGAAACTTTATCTTACAAAACAAATGGACAAAAAATAAAGCAAAACAAACCCAAATAAAAAAGAAAGCCCCAAGAATGCTGGCACAGCCATGATACCAGTCTTTTGAAGGACCCAGGAAGTGCCATGTGGTCACTTGGGCTTCTTACCCACTAGTCTTGCTTGCATACACCCAAACACAGTTATGGGAGCATCTTTCTCATAATCCCGGAAACCACCGCTCCGCTGAGGTAAGCTATGAGGCATGTTCAGGTTGGTGCGTATGTAACGGCCTGGAAAGAAAGGAGAAGGTCAAAGGTTGCATGAACTCCTTGTTTACTAGAACTTTCCTTCTTGCTCCTTACACCCCTTCCTTCTTGGCCAGAGACACTGATTGAGCCTGATGGAAAACATTGCATCTTATGTTTCTTCCTCAGCAGACTTGGAATCCTCTCTCCCTTCTGCTGATAATGGTAAGAAGGAGGCTCCTAAGTGAACGTAACAACCAGACACAGGCAAGTCTCCCTATCTTAAAATATCAAATGAGAAGGGAAGCAGAGGGCCCGGGGTGATCTAAAGATAGGACTGTCTCTGAACTTGACTTTGCTTTATGGCCATGGGCAAGACACATCTATTCTTGGCCCTTGGTACCTGAGTTTATAGAATAAGGACAAGAAAACTTATCTCTTCCCTAAAAGTCAAAACAATCAAGAAGTACTAAGAGATTACAGAAAGTGAAAGCCATAAATGACTCCATGTACATAAAATGTAGCATGACTGTGCCCCCTAGAGGCCATGATGGGTATGTAGTGCTGAGCAGGCCAGCCTTTCAGAGGCAAGACAAGAACTCCCAAACCCTCACAGGATCTCTGAGAGCAGGGAGAATACTGCATCCTACCCTACATGGACTATGCTTTTTCCTATACAGACTTACCTATGATAAAGTTTTAAGTTGGTCACAGTAATGACTATTGTAATGACAGTTATACAAATGTCTCTCATGGGGCTGGAGAGGTAGCTCAGAGGTAAAGAGCAGAGGCTGCCTTTGCGGAGGACCTGGAATCAGTTCCTTGTATTCACATGGTAGCTACACTCACTAGTCAACTCCAGTTCCAGGGATCTGATGCCCTCTTCTGGCCTCCATGGGCATTGCATGCATGAGTGCACTTACTTACATGCAGGCAAAATACTCACACATCAAAAAATAAAAAATAAAATATTTTAAGTCTCTCATACATTATCTCATTATACTGTACTTTTCTTTCTTCTTGTGATGATGTGAAAGGATTCAATATCTATGTGATCAATTAAGAAGCAAATGATACTGTGATATCATGACAATGGATTTGATAGCCAAGATGGCTATTAGGCAACTGTCAGGTGGGCAGCATATATGATGTAGATGCACTGGACAAAGGGATGACTGTCTATACAAGATCATAGTTGCATAATTTGAGATTCATCATACTACTCAGAGCACAATATAAAGCCTATGAATTACTTTTTCTAGAATTTTCCATTTAATATTTTTAGACTATGGTTCACTATGGGTAACTGAAATCACAGAAGTGGAACTGGATATGTGGAAAGACTACTCCAACCCACCTTTGGCGTCAAAGCATTGGGAGAGCCAGTACTTCCCAAACACAACATCCATCCTCTCCCCATGCCGACACACAAAGAGGCATCGCTTCTGGGGTCCAGGCTGGCTGTTGACTCTCAGGGGCTGCAGAAAAAGAAAAGCAAACAATGAGGCGACACGGCATAGCAGACCTACTCTGGTGCCAAGTGAGCTGAGCTCCAGGACAAGTCCCCATTATTGTCTTAGGCTCAGTTTGATTTGCTTGTAAAATGCGAATGATAAAACTCAGCCTACAGACCAAGTTACTTTCCAATGAGACGCACTGTGGGTGCTTTGTAAAGTGCGAAGGGTTATGAAAAAGTGCTGTGGTCAAGTCTGTTGCTGCTTCCACTTTCCATAGTAAAATGGGGGGCAGGGAGGTTTACTTGAGTTTCAGCCCATGGGTCTAACCAGCCATTAATGTAAAGAGAGCCAAGTAGAGAGAGCCGTCTTCCCCAAAAGGATGTGTCATCAACTTCTTCAGGGAGAGAGGACTTCCACCGTCACACATGTCCGCCTCATGGTTACTGTCCATTCAGTGGTCACACATGTCTGCCTCGTGGCTACTGTCCATTCAGTGCCGTCTGCTCCACCAGTGAGCACTGCTTTGCATATTTCAGTTGCCGTGGGCTCTGCTGTCTGACTACACACATTTACATTTCCAGAAAGGGTTCAGGAAGGACAGCTGCTACTTCTCAGTGGTGACACAGGCAAGTTGAGTCAACAAGTCCAGAGGACTCTGGTTTCCATAGCTGCTGGTGGAGCCTCATAGATGTTTCCACACGCTTTCCGCTGATGCGTCAGCTGTTCCTGGTTTCCTTGGTGAGGCCGGGTCCTTGTTGGCCAGAGCTTTCCATTGGTTTCTTGTTGCTCTGCCAAGGCTGATGTGTGGATTGGTGGGGTGGACGTTCCATATGCTTTCTCTCTGCTCCCTAATTCAAACCCTGGGTTCCAGACAAAGTGCATCCGTCTCTTCATCCTGAACAGCTGAACTTTCAACTTGCCGCTGTCTATTCTGCTTGACATTCCCCCACTCCTCTGCACCCTTTTCTGGAAATGTTAAGATATACTGAGCACTCAATGTATGACAATTATTGTGCTAAAAGCCTTGTTTAATTGATAGAACTATGGCTGTTCTCTCTATTTTAAAGAGAAAACCTCCTCCTCTCCCCATAGGATGGTCTGGCTTCCCAGCCCAAAGTCACATGGTGGTGGTCATAGAACCACTCACCTGACCTTTCCTGTTCTTGAATTGCTGTGTCTTTTATCATCTTGTGTATGATCTCCCTATGTGGTCAGGGAGTCCTCAGGAAGTCAGGACAATGCTAAGGATGGTCCACAGAGAAGCCTTATTAGACTTGAGAACATGCTTTTTCTGATCAGCCTTACCTGCATGGGCTGGCAGATGATAGTGAGGGGTGTCGTCTCCCCCAGTGCCTGGTCTTCATACTGCCGCCTCTCTAATATTCCATCACCAAATGTGAGCGAGTTGGACGATGCCGTATTTAAGATGGAGTAGGAACTGCAGAGGTAGAAGAGGAAAGGGTTAATGGCTTTGGCCTCGAGTCATTGGTAATTCATGCTGAGACTCAACGGGAGTGGAGGAATTAGTACAAGGCACTGCCTGGTCTTATGGTGTTTGGGGAGCTAAGCAGGGAGCACCCCATCCCTAGTCAGGAACATCTTGTTTTTTACTGAAGTCTTGCAGTCCTTGGAGCTGAGAACAGATGCACACATCCCTCTGGGCGGAGATGTGGTCCAGTGATTCTGGGCTTATTAGGATGCTACAGGCAGGGTTGGCACCAAAGGCATGTTAAAGAATAATGAGGTATCAATTATGTACTACTGCTTCCAGCTCTTTTTATTGTTCCAGTCAAATAAACAATTCCTGATGTCTTTAATCTTTTCCATGGCAATTTCCATCTGAGGAACGAGAGGGAAGATTCCCCTACCTCCCCCAATACCACTTTGCCTGCGGCTTCTAGGACTCGCTGGAACTTCATAGCCCTCATCCAGAACTCTGACCTCTTTAGTCTCCAGCTCTATCCTTACTTCCACAGCACCTCCAAGAAGATGATTAAAGATTGAGTTATTTCAGAGGAGCCGATTCTACCAGATGTTTAGAGCTGTGAGGCAGGAATGCTCATTTCTGAGTAGACCACTGTAACTATCAAAGCCCAGAGATTTGGCAGAGGGCAAAACTGTCAAAACATGCCACATTGAAACTGCTGCACACAGGAAGACTTCCCAAAGGCTTTAGCTAATAAGTAACTGCTATTTAAGGATGCTCATCAGGCAATCCAACAAACTTCTCCTGGATCCTCTGGCAGTCTCAATAGGGAATGTTTGTATTTCCAATTTCTTGCTCTGGGATAGGCCATGCTTGTCCAATCCAGTCCCAGTTTGTGTCTGTTGACCCAGCACTCTGTCCAGGTTAGCACAAACCTACTCTTCAGTATCCAGCCTTAACACGGTATAATTATTAGAATTTTATTTTTGAAAAGATTTTTACAAAATATTTTTATTTTATGTGTATGAGTGTATTGTCTGCACGTATGTAAGTGCACCTGCATAGTGCAATGCCTGAAGAGGTCAGAAGAGGTGTAGGATTCCCTGGTACTGAGTAAAGGACAGTTGTTAGCTGCCATGTGCTGGATTTGAACCTGGGTTCTCTGCAAGAGTAACCAGTGATCTTAACAGCTGAGCCATCTCTCCAGCCCCTGAAAAGATTAAAAAAAATTTTTTTTCCAAGTGCATTAAGCTAACTGGTTGTTAGGAGTTGTTTTTCTTAAATTACCTACCTCTAGTTTTTCATGGACATATATCTATTGTACATAGTAGGTAGTTTCATACAGTGTTATATAATGGTATAATGTACTTTGATCCCATTCTCGCCCACACTTCCTCTACCCTGCCATCTTTCTCATTAGTCCCCCACATTCTCTTAGACAGTCTCACCTCCACATGTGTGTCACATAGACACACAAGATTTCATGTACCTATATACAACCTAGGATTGGTAAGTGGGAGAACATATGCAATGACTGAATTCACTTCAGATGATAATGTCCAGTTGTATCTGTTTTCCTGCAAGCAACATTATTTGTTCTTTTTTCTAGTCAAATAAAATTCTACTGTGCATGTTTAGCACACTGTCTTTGTCTATCTTTTTTTTGATAGATACCTATATTGATTCCATAACTTAGATACTGTCAACAGTGGTACAATAAAGATCACTGCCCAAGTGTCTTGTATTTTGATTTAAAGGCCTTGAGAGCAAGGAGTGGTCTAACTGAGACAAGATATTTTGTTTCAAAAAAGCTATATGATTTTAATATTTTTTCTCTTTTGCTCCCAGAAGCGGCTCCCTCTGCCTTTTTAAAACTATAAATGATAGAGTGGTTTTATATCTTTTTGTTTGTTTACTGGTTTTCTGAGACAAGGTTTCATTTAGCTCAAGCTAGCCTCCAACTTAACATAGCTGAGGTTGGTTCTGAGCTTCTGATCCTCCCGTCCCTATCTCCCAAGTGAAGGGATTGGAGACCTGTGCTACCACACCTATCTATGCAATGCTGGGAATCAGACCCAGGGCTTCAGGAACACTAGGTAAGAAGGCCCCCAGCAGAACTACCTCTTCAGATGAACCATTATATTTCTAGGACTCATTCTAGATTCAGGAAAGGGTCTCAGAAGTCCGAAGCCCTGAAAAGGAGATTTTCAACCCTGTGCACATCAGACTCACCAGAGTCCTTTAAAGCTCTTGCCTGGGTCCTGCTCCTCACAGACTGGCACTCAGAGCCTATAGGGTAGAACCAGGAATCTGTAGCTCAATAGAGCTGCACTGGTAAGTATGATGTGCAGCCAAACTAGACTTGTTATGGGCAAATTCAAGTAACCTCAGCACAAGGGAATCTGTGCCATTCACATAGTCTAATAAAACAGCTGTTCTCCTTCATTTTAGGCAGAGACCCTCCCGAATAGCACACAGCTGAAGAAAATTCAGTTTTCCCGTCTAGGCTCATCTAAGCTTCAGGGCTCCAACATCTAACTGTCTGGAATCCTGCGGACATCTCACTTGCCCATGCCTGCAACTTCTTTACTTTATCACAGCTGGGAGGACAATGACAGGATCCTGTTCTTTCTCCCTCCAGTTCCCTTGGTGAGGACGATGACAGCTTTTTTCCCTTCTTCACTGAGACAGCCCAGGTGTCAATGCCAAGATGACAACGCCAGATGCTTTATGCTGAGAGTGTATGTACGGTGGAAGCAGGGGCAACCCAGAGATTGTTCTCTGAGACCAAGGAGATACTGGCTCCTGCCTAAGACTCCCAGAGGACAGCACTGAGGACCAGGTGACTGCCCAGAAAGGGCAATAAGAACACATTCCCTTAGGGACTAGGAGATGGAAAAGCACCAGGGAAGTGTGTGTGTGTGTATGTGTGTGTATGTATGTGTGTGTGTGCGTGTGTGTGTGTGTGTGTGTGTTGGGGATGGCACCCAGAGCCTCATGTATGTGTGTGTATGTGTGTGTGTGTGTATGTGTGTGTGTATGTGTGTGTGTATGTATGTGTGTATGTGTGTGTGTGTGTATGTGTGTGGTCTGCACCGAGTCATCAATTCAGCCCCTTTAAAAATTACTTTTATACATTTATTTTATACTGTGTGTATGGGGGAGTGCATACCATAGCATGTGTGTATAGGTCAGAGGACAATTTTCCAGGGTTGGGTCTTGGGTCTCTCCTTCTACCATGTGGGCTCAAGGGACTGAACTCTGGTCATCAGGCTCAGCAGCAAGCACCTTTATCCACAGAGCCACCTTGTCAGCCCCTTCACCTTTTTTTGAGAGCAAGTCTTTCTGCCTGGGACTTGCCGGGCAGCCTCGGCTGGCTGTCTCTACTCTCCCAGCGCTGGGGTCACAGGTGGAGCCATCGCCCTTCACCAGCTGAGCTCTTTCCCCAGCACTTACTTTTATGGGATAAAATGGTGATTTTGGAGACCCAACTTGCACATTTAAAAAGAAATGTTTTATTTACTATTTTTATTTTGTATATGAGTGTATTGCTTGCATGGAATGTAAGTGTACTTGTCTTATGCAATGTCTACAGAGATCAGAAGAAGGTGTTGGAGTCCCTGGAACTGCAGTTACAGATGGTTGTTAGCCGCCATGTGGGTGCTGGGAATCAAACCCGGGTCTTGTGAAGAACAGTCAGTGCTCTTAACCACTGAGCCATCTCTCCAGACCCCAGTTTACACAACTTGACTTGAAACGTTTCTGAAAAAAACAAATGTTTTGGGGACATGAATGCCCATGGGCTGGGTGGAGGGGCGGTGTGTAAGGCAGAGGATGGAAGAGAAGACTTTCCTATCTTGAGTGTGTGGTTTGTCGGCTGCTCCCAGAGCAGGGGACCGTCTTTGCTCTTTTCCCTCCAGTCAAAACATTTGCAGAAATTGCCCTTCTCTGTCCTCCTATGGCAGGGATAACAAGGTGGGCACCAGGAAGCTAGTATTCAGGGCTTCTGACTGAACACATGGCAGAAACAAGAAGAGGAAGAAAATCAAACCAACATGTGTGTCCTGCTAGGTGCCTGTGAGCCAGGACAGGCAGGCTTTAAGCCTTTCAGAACAACTAGGAGAGAGTGCTTTTTGTTCCTATTTATTTCTACCCGGGACAAAGCTGGCCATACAACATAGGCCACTCTGGACATGGGACCCCAGTGTCTCAGGACAACAGAATAGTAAGAGACAAACAGAAAGCTGCCAACTCAAAGAAGAATGTGAGGCTGTGTGTTCCTGTTCAGTTCTGACAGTTGCCTATTAGTTTGGATAAGTCTCTGTTGCTTAGAACATATATGCCAAGTCTGAGTACTTGTTCGTGGTCACCTAAAAAGCAAGAGGTATGGTTGGACTCCTGACTCTTGAACTCTTTCCATTATTGGTTTGCCTGGCAGAGAAGGAATCCATTTGAAAATTCTGGGAAGTCAGATAATGGCCCAGGACAAGTGAAAAAGAAGCTTTAGGCAGTGTATACTCAATGCTGTATGTTGTTAAACTGTAGTCAGAGATGAATAGCAGTCTCAGATTAGCTTCCAATCAGGAGCCCAGACAGGCAGCAACATTAAATGGGAAAGGAGAGCAAGCGAAAAATCCACTTCTTCAACTGGAGAGATGGCTCAGTGGTTAAGAATACTTGCTATTCTTGCAGAGAACCCTGAGTTCAGCTCCCAGCACCCTCTTGGTGACTCACAACTATCTGTAACTCCATTCCAAGAGATCTGATGCCCTCTTCTGGTCTCTGCAGGCACTGCGTGCACACAGTCTACATACACATATGTAGCCAAACATACACATAAATAAAAACAAATAATAATAATTTAAAAAAGAAATCCACTTCTCATTTATCCCAGGGCTCAAGTCAGCTGGAGCCAGTACAGTCCTCCTCGTCCTGGGCTCCATGTATCGATACTGCCAGTTTGTCCGCCCAGGGTCAAGTCCACTTCCCCACCACCTCCTAGAATCTGTCAGAGCAGTGTTCTTATGAAGCACCAGTGTGATGTCGGTGGGCCCACTTACCCATGAAAGATCCAGGTGCTACACTCATCAGCCTTGGTAATGTAATTCTCAGGCAGCAGACCCGAGCAGCCGGTGGTCAGTGAGGTGCCGTAGATCCAGCCCTCACTGGTGCTGGTCTGTTCCATTGGAGACATGAAGATAAAGTCCCCAGGGACCAGTTCCAGCTCATCATCATTCTGGGGTGTGTAGGGGTAGATCACTTGTAATGTCTGCAAAAAGGAGAGGGTGCATGAGACCAATCTACTATTCTTTTGAGCACCTCAGAGGCAAGACTATGTTCTACATAAACAGTGCACCTGTCCAAGTGTGCCACACATAGGAGCCCTGGAGTCACAGGCTCTGGGCAGACCTGGCTATGATCAGAAAGCAATTCTTCTCTTCTTTCCAGGGTTTTATGGGTAGGTGCTTGGTGCTCCTGAATGTTCCAGACTCCCTACTTCCCTTCCCATCAGGACTCAGAGATGGGTTTTGGAAACTCATCTGAAAGTTGGAAGGTTCCCCCAGCCCTTGTTGGACCAATGAACTCCGATTCATTTCCCTGTTCCATCTACTGTGGTGGGCACCGGGGCAGACAGGGGAACTTCAGCTTTGGCAAAGAGAGCTGGCCTCCATACCAGGCTGCATATGGGCCAGACTGGGGAGTCACCTCTTTGGAAGAGACGACAATGAAGGATGGCCTTACTATTTATTTATTTATTTATTTATTATGTATGTATGCATATGTACGTGTGTGCTTTCATGAGTCTATGTGTACTATGTGCATGTAGGAGCCCATGGAGGCCAGAAGAGGGCACCAGATTCTATAGAACCAGAGATACAGATGGTTGTGAACCACCATGTAAGTGCTGGGAACTGAACCGTGTCCTCTGCAAGAGCAGTAACAGCTCTTAACCTCTGAGGAAGGATGGCCCTTTCTGTGTGACTCAGCTGTTGGAGCAAGACATCGCCTTACCTTCAGGCTCTTTCTTTCTGAAATTTTATTTTATTATCTTTTATTTTTTATGTGTTTGAGTGCTTTGCCTGCTTGTGCGTTAAGTGCACCTGTGTCATGCAATACCCTTGGAGGCCAGAAGAGGACCTCCCTTGGGACTGAAGTTATGGATGGTTGTCAGCTGCCATGTGGATGCTGGGAACTGAACCCCGGTCCTCTGTAAGAGGAGCCAGTGCTCTTAACTGCTAAGCCATTTCTCCAGCCTGCTTCAAGCCTCTTTTTTAAAACCTACATTTTTAACAATGATCTTGAAAGAAGAGTGTCTTTCCTAGACATTGGTGCATGTATTCATGAGTAACCAGCTTCTACCAGTGAGAAGATGGAGACCACACATTCTTTCCTGACCACAGAAAATGTCCCCAAGGCAACCACAGGGCTGGCCACATGGCTGATTTATTCTACTTTGCAGGGGCAGGGAGGAAAGGCTCTTGGGAGTGATGGCTGAGCAGTTAAGAGCATGAGATGCTCTTGCAAAGGACCCAAGTTCAATTCTCAGCACCACATCAGGCAGCTCACAGCCACATGCAGCTCTGGTTCCAGGAATCTGATACCTTCTTCTGTACTCCGAGGGTACTTGTATAACACTGCGCCCACCACATATCCACAAATTAAAATAGAATAAAATGCCGCCCCCCTTTTTTAAAGAAAGGGTTCTGATGGTTGTGGTAGGGCCAACTGCAATCTCAGTACTCAGGAGGCTGAGGTAGGAGGACTGTCTCGAGTTTGAGGCCAGCCTGGTCTATCTAGTGAGTTCTAGACAAGTCTGGGCTATATAGTGAGATATTATCTAAAAAAAAACAAAATGAGAAGGGGCTGGAGAAATGGCTCAGCAGTTGAGAGCACTAGTTGCTCTTGCAGAGCACCCGGGTTCAGTTCCCAGCACCCACGTGGCCACTAACAACCATCCTTAACTCCAGTTCCAAGGGATCTGATGCCCTCTTCTGGCCTCTGTGGGTATTACACAACATAGGTGACCTTAACACAGGCAGGCAAAACTCATACACATAAAGTAAAAATGAATAAAGTTTTTTAAAAAGTTAAATGAAGCAAACAAAGCATTTTCTTCTGGAAATCTCCAAAGAAAAGAGGCAGGAAAATGTGGTTGCTTTTAGAAGAGTAAGAGACTAGCTGTCCCTGTCTCCCCAACCCTTGTCTTGGTCTTCCTGGTTTTTGATCACCTCCTTTCTCCTTCTCTAATTTCATGCAAGACAAGGGTTTCTTGGGATTGTTAGAAATACATTTTAAAAACTAAAAACATTTCATAAGGAAGCTCTTAAATCTCAAAGCTGGATACGTGGTGGTCCAAAGTAACATTCCTTTTCCTGGAACAGGACAGAGTCCAAACTCTCTTTTCAGCTACCTAAGCTCAGCAGGGTTTTAGCTAACAATACCTCTGGCCCAATGAGCCTTCTCCTTGAAAAGCTCAAAGCAGTTCAAAGAAGCCCTCACGTGTACTGTAAGTTCTATGCCTTACAGTAAAGATTTGCTTTCTGATTTTTCTGGGAAAATTAAGGCACAATGAAGGCTGGAGCTAATGTAGTGGAACAGAAAATAATTTTGATTTAGTACATGAATTAAGGTATTTTAACAACCCTAACATTGTAACTGGTTGGCCAGGGGTATAACATAGAGATAGAGTGCCTGCTTAGCATGCTTTAGGTACTGGGTATGGTTCCCAGTGCACACACATACACACACATACACACACACGTGCACGCGCGCACACACACGTACTCCTTGCTCTTTCCTACCCCTGAAAAATAGATATCAAGATTCCACCCAAGTGTGGTTCATGCCTAGCTTGAACCATATTACATACACTATATTTAGGATCTGTTTCTAACCTTAGTTTTTCCTTCCTCATTACATCACAGAGACTAAACTCGAAGGTGGCAGACTGAGAATAGTCACAGGTCTGCAAAAATAGGAAGGGAACCACTGTCTTTGAAGTCCTTTTTATTCTTAAGAACAATAGCTGCAGGGATTGTGTGCCGCCCTGTGCTGGGTGTGGTGCTGCCGTCTTTCCACACATCCTCTCAAATCTTTGCAGTAGTCTAGGAAACACCTCTACCCATAGAAGGGAAAACCAAGAACCAGTGTTGCTGTGTGTGAGTATGCTACATGTGTGCAGGTGCACATGGAGTCAGAAGAGGGTGCCAGTCTCCCCTCCCCCCGGAAGCTGGGGTTACAGGCGCCCCTGACTTGTGTGTTGGGAATCCCGCTCACGTCCTCTCTTGACTGCTGAGTCATCTCTCTGTAGCCCCTGTATCTTAGTTTTTAGGATGGGGTTTCTCACTGAATGTAGAGCTGCTGATTTGGTTAGAGTGGCTGTTCAGCAAGCCCCAGGGATCCTCCTGCCTCTGCCTCAACAGTGCTGGAGTTACAGGTATGTGTTACAGGTATGTGTCTTCTGTTTTTCCTTAACGTGAGTGTTAGGGATTGAACTCACGTCCTTATCTTGTTTGGCAAGCATTTTACTGACGGAGTCATTTCCCTTCCCTTCCCTGTTTTAATTTGTTTGGTTATTTGTTTATTTTTGAGTCGCAGTCTTATGTATCTGAGGCTGGTCTTGAACTCACTATGTAGCTGAGGACGACCTTAATCATCCTCCTGCCTCTACCTCTTGAATACTGGATCACAGGTGTGCACCACCACATCCTATTTTATGTGGGGTCAAGGATCAAACTCAGGGCTTCATGCATGCCAGGCAAGCACTCTATCAGTTGAGCTACAGCCGCACCCTGTGAACTACATAAATTGTTAACATGAATCCAACTACTACTAAAGTGGGGAAGCCAGGATGGAAGCAGGGGTGCTAGACTCCTAAACGTGTGCTTTCTGTAGAGCTCTGTCCTTCCTCTACATTTCTGTGGCTTGGCACAGTAAGCAGAGTGGCCCAATGTCATTACTAACATGGTAAAGCTCTTGTAGACTACACATAGGCATCTGTGAGTCTAAATCTACTGAGGATCTGAAACAGCATCTGAAAATTTGGCAGCTTTTCTAATCATTCCTGGTCCTTGCTGAGTGTCCTTAGCTAAGTGAGTCTCCTTCTCGGGACATCTGTTCCCTGGTTGGAACACTCAACCAAGCCTTCCTTCTAGGACAGAACAAAGGAGGAGGAAGATGAGAGCCTCACATACCCAAGGGACTGTGGAAGACCGGAAGACTCCAGAGGGAATCTGAAGGGATGAGGAGGCCTTATCAGAAGGAACCATAATAAGAGCTTTCACAAATACGAGACAAAAGGGGCCAAGTTATTTTTAGAAAATAATTCATGCAGGAGCTTGCTGCCTCTTTCCTTCTGTGCCAGCTGAGCAGAATGTGGGTCAGGCAAAAAAGCAATTACCCTTCAAGTTAACTGGAGGGCAGTGTTGATTAGAGAATGGGCCTGGGAAAATTCCAGAGCTACCTTCTCTTACGAAGGTGACTTTATCAGAGGCTGTGGACATACAATGCTTGACCTTTTCTGTCTGTCTTGGAAAGAATCTGACCATTGACACTTCTCTGGTTATCTTTAGGGCTCATTCTAGGTGATTCTACCAGATGCAGGAATTCTTATAAAGTCAGATTTAGTCTGCTTAACTGATCTCAAGTGAAACCAGCATCCAAGGACTGAAGAAGGACCGGATGTATGTACCTCACCCTGAAACTTTGGTTCATAGCCTGGACTTCCCCAGCACTTCCAGAACAGTCAGATTGCCTGGCACAGCCAGAGGTTCTGCTTGTGAAGTTTTATTTTTCATGTTAAGAAAGTATAAAAGAGTTGTAAAAAACTATGTATACTAGTAACAAAAACTTAGATCTTTTGTTGAACAATTGAGAATCATAAAATTGCAAAGTATAATTACAATAGATGATGAGTTTTTCATCTAACTGTGAAAGTTCTCCATTAACCAGAGAGTTCACTCCAAAACCCCGAGAGTATGCCTAGAATCGCGGATAGCACCAAACTGTGTGTGTATGTAGGGAGGTGTGTACTATACTTTTTTTCTGTATGTTTATAACTGTGGTGAAAATTTAATTTGTAGATTAGGAATAGTAGTTAATAAGAAAATAGAAAAGTTCTAACAATATTGTAATAAAAGTTATCTAAAAGCTATGAATCATTTATTTCTGAATGTTTTTATATGTATGTGTGTGCTGTGTGTGTGGTGCATGCACATGTCTGTCCAGGTGTGTGAACCCATGTGTGTACATGTGGGGGCCAGAAAGGATACTGGGTGACTTCCTCTATCTCTCTTCCCCTTATTCCCTTGAGACGGAGTCTCCCACTGACCCTGAGGCTCGCCATTTCAGCTAGGCTAGCTCCCATGACCCTCTTTCCTCTCTATCCCAATTCTGAGGTCACAGTCACAAGTGGCCATGTCCCACTTTTGCATGGGTGTTGGGGGTGTGAACTCAGGTCCTTATACTTGCACAGTAAGTGCTCTTACTCACTGAGCCATCTCCCTAGCTCTATTTCTGAAACCATAGCTTCAGATTGTGACTGACCTGTGACCGCTGAAACCACCACAGGAAGGGAAATGTAGGATCCAGGGGACTGCTGTGCACGGTCAGTTCGATGGGTCGTCTACCTCAACTGATCAAAAGGCCTAGGCTCTGCTTTCTCTCTGCCTCTCAATTGCTCTGCAACTTCAAACCAGACACTTAACCTCTGTATCTCCTTCAAGATAAAAAGGGCAACATTTCTCTTCTGAGAGGCACATGCTTGACTAGAAAACCATGCTTATTCCTTCTAAAGAAGGATGCCAGACTCACACCCACTTGTCTATCCAGTGGTCTGCATGTATGCCTCCCAAACACAAACGCTCACAAGTTTTCTCTTTACATTTGTCTGTCCCCTGTCTCTTGCTAGACTCAAAGCTCCTTAGGAAAAAGTTATTTAGAGGTTGGAGAGATGGCTCAGCAGTTAAGAGCACTGGCTGCTCTTGCAGAGGACCCAGGTTCAATTCCCAGAACCCACATGGAAGATCACAACCATCCATAACTCCAGTTGTAGGGATCTGATACCCTCTTCTGACCTCCGTGGGCACTGTGACATGGGTGCACTTATACACATCACGCGTACTGGCAAGACATTCATACACATAAAATAAAAATAATAAATAAAAAAATTTTAAAGTTATTTATTTTGTGTGAGTGTGTGTGTGTGTGTGTGTGTGTGTGTGTGTGTGTGTGTGTGAAGTCAGAGAACAACTTACAGGAGTTGGTTTTCTCCTTCTACCAGGTGGGTTCTGGTAATCACACTCAGGTTGTTAGGTTTGGCAAAAGCACCCTTGCTCGCTGAGCCAGTTCACTGGTCCTCAAAGCTCCTTGAGTGCAGAATTTAAAACAAATCCTGGCATGTTCAATGGTACCTTACATGTCCTAGATATCAGTGTATCAGAAAATATCTGTGAATGTCTTTGCAGGTTTTACTTTGATATGCTTTTATATTTATGTGTTGTTCAGTTCACGTAGGGTCAGGATAATGCCTTTTATGAACATCAACAATTTATATAATAGTAATTGTTTTCCTACGTCTTTCCTAGTCTCTGTTTTGTTCCTGTGTCCCTCTAATAAGAGAGAATCATGGGAATGTTGCCTAAATGAACCACATTGGAGCCTACACGGTCAACCTCTTACAGAGTCAGCAGAGTCTTACAAAACCTAGAGTTCGCTGACTCCTCGTCAGGTGTGTCCTCGCTCACTCCCCTTTGGCCCCCATGTCCCTGTGTCACTCAGTCACTCCTCCTTTGGTTCCCATTCCACTACTGGCCAGCAGCTAGTGCCCCTGGTTCTGACCATGTCTGGGAGTGGGAGGCGTCACAGCGAAACATTACCTCGTGGTTAGCAAATCGGATGTCCCGAGAGAATATGGTGGCCACCCAGTCACATCCTAGCTTCACGTCAATATTCTGGGCGAGTTTCTCCAGGGTGGGGAGGTGGCTGGCTTGGAAGTGGTATGCCAGGGTCACATGCAGCTGCTTCTTATGAGGCTCCACATGCACTTCTGGAAAAGGGAAACAATCCTTCAGGGATTAGAATACAGAAATCACAGCAATGGCAGAGACAGAAGAAAAGGCACAGAAAGGGGCTGGAGAGATGGCTCAGTGGTTTAAAGGCACTGGCTTCTCTTACAGAGGATTCAGATTTGGTTCCCAGCACTCACATGGTGGCTAACAACTGTCTGTAACTCAGTTCCAGGGGAGCTGACACCCTCTTCTGACCTCTAAGGGCACTGCAGGACATGGGTGTGCTCACAAACAGGCAGGCCATATACTCATACACATAAAATAAAAAGTAGAAGTATAGATTTTTTAAAAGGCACGGAAAGGAACCCTGAGACATTCTGACCCAAATAATAAAGGATCAAGTCCCAGGAAAGAATGAAACAGGTGGATCCCAGGCTCTCACTTAACCCATCATTCCAGAGATAAAACACCACATGATTGGGAATTCTACATGGGCTCAGATTCATCTTTTTGGCTGACTCCTCCCGAAAAGCCCAGTTGGTCATCACCAGCCCCACCATTCAGATAAGAAAAGTTGGAGACCTAAAAGGCTGATATACTAGATGTGGGATACAAAGCAGGTTTGGTAGCTGTGTGACAGCCAATGTTGTCTTCATCTGAGATCAAGTTTCCTGGCTTCTGGTGAATATGATGGAGAAATGAAGGGGGTGTGTGTGCACGCGCGCGCTCGTGTGTGTGTGTGTGTGTGTGTGTGTGTGTGTGCACGCACGTATGTGATGGATAGCCTAAAAGTATAATCCAGGGGCTCTCAACAATACTTGAGTCATCAGTTATTGTATGTGCCCTGGTATTATAGGGTATTTAGCAGGACCCCTAGCCTCTGCCTACTGGATATCAGTAGCACTCCCTACGTATTAACAATGCACAGTCAAATCACTCCACAGGTTGTCAAATGTCCCCTCAGGTGATACTGCTTCAGGTTCAGGTCCATTGATTCAATGTACACAGACTGTTATTCTAAAATCCTCCAAACAGAGCAGAACACAGCTATCTACATGAGGGGCGAATTTCGTTTCCCCCTTTTACATCACACAAGGATGAACTAGGACAAATTGTCTACATCTCCAGCAAGAATAATGAAGAAAATGAGACCAGAAAAGAATTGTGGAGTTGGAGGAAATTAATGGACTTGGTCAATTTTCTAAGACCGAGCAGTTCAGATAGAAGGGGAAGTTGGGCTTTTAGTTTTTAGCCCTTTTACCATTATACTGAGTGGCACTTCTGTACAGATAGTCCATGAGACAGGTGCTTGTCTCTGTCCACACTGCATCCCCATGCCTCACATCATTTGTGTCTTCAGTACTCGCTGAATGAGTGAACACACACGGGTGAGTCTTCTTGAACCACCCAGAATAAAGTACTGCATGAAATACGTTTTCTGATGGAATCTGGGTGTATCAGTCACTCTAGACTACCCAGGAATGAAAGTTCTAGGGCAGACACAATGACTGACTTTCTACAAAGCTAGACTAGAGACATGAGGCAGGGCCATACAGTTCCCCAGCTTGCCACCAGGGGGGGCCTTCACAGGTCACTAGGTTCTTAGTGACAGCAGATTCTTGGAGAGGGACACAAGAGCCCTGACTGCGTTTCATTCCATGTTTCCTCTAAGAATGGCCACAGTCCTGGCGGAGACCTGCTTTTCTGATTTGTAAAGGATTTGGACTTTCTATTGGTTCTGACAATAACCCTTACGGGATCGTCACAAGAGATCTGAATGGGAAATAATTTGCTCTTTGGTATGCTATCTTTCTGAAATGTTCAGTTTCTCTGTTGAATCTGGGAACCCGAAGGCTGGTTCCTGGAAGAAAGGGAGGTGGGATGGGGGGAGGTACAGTCTAAGAAGCCTCCCTCCCAAAGCACAAAGGAGTGTCTTATGGGACCTGAGATGCACTGTAGTCCTGCAGTGATTCGTGATCACACTCTTCTTAGGGTCCAAAGCTCTGGCACTGGCTTCTCAGATAAAGAGGGACAGGGGGCGTGGAGTAAAAGGACCACACCCCCAATGCAAACGGCAAGAATCAACCCCTGGAAGGTATTGCTGGAGGCTAGGCAACTCAGGAATGTGTGTGGCTTGCTTAGGTGTCCCATCCCTGGCCATCTCTAAATGTGTTATGAAGCAGCCATTGGTGCCCTCCAGCTTCTTATTCAACAGTTGAAATCAAGGGCTGGCTGGGGATGAAGCTCAGCTGGGAAAGTGTCTCCCTAGCAAGTACAAAGTCCTGGGTTCTAGCTCTAGCACCAGATAAAATGAGGTGTGGTGGTGCACATCTATAAGCCCGGCACTCAGGAGGCGGAGGCAGGAAGATTAGAAGTGCAGAGTCCAGCCTCAGCTACACAGTGAGTTTGAGGCCAGCCTGGGCTACCTGAGAAGAAAGACCCTGTCTCAAAATAAAGAATAAAAATAATTCATTGAGCCAACACACTTCAACCTAGTGGGTTTTATTACGATTTATTATGAACTAGTTTCACTCCACTATGTCCTATGGAGTGAATGGTCAGACCCAGATAAAAACATGCATCGTGGAGAGGAAGAAAGGAAGTTCCCTCAGATCTGAACTGGAGGAGATGGCCGTACCACAAGTGGATCCATTTATAGTTCAGTGTGAATAGTTACTGCCTGCACGTTGGGGAATGAGCCCTAGGCAGTCATTCCAGAAGGTCAGCAGAGCAGAGGTATGGCATTTTCCCAACTGAGCAAAAGCATGTCAGCTGTTCTTTGCCACAAGGGTCCATTCCCACAAGGCGTCCCACCTCCTGCCTCCAGCTCTCTCTCTATAGCTGTTATGGTTTGGATCTTAAATGTCTTCCATGTGTTGAAGACCTGGTCATCAGCCTGTGGTGTCAGAGGGAGTTGGTGACACTCCCTTCTTCCCCCTCTTTCTGCTTCCTGGTCTCCATGAAGTGAGCAGCTTTGCTACACAATGCACTCCTGTCACCATGTTCCCTCTCGCCGCGTGGCTACCAGTTCTGCAGCCAACCACCATGGTCTGCGACCACGGGAACTGTGAGCCAAAACAAATCCCTTCCTCCCTGTGAGCTGATTGTTTCAGATATTTTTGTTGAGACAAAGATCCAACCCACATAACCATTTCTCACCCCTATCCTGTCTGGCTCTGATCATGGGGCGCAGAGCTGGGCTGGCCATCGAGGGCGCTCACCTGTTTTGGATGCAGCCTCTGCAGCAAAGTCAGCGGCAAACTTCTTGAGGACCTCTGCACTGTCTTCCTTCACGAAGAGGCCGATGAAGTTAGAGGAGGTGTAGAGCTCCAGAGGCAGAGGGGCTGAGAACTTGCACTTCCATCGGCTGACAGTGGTCTGCAGGGCTTCTCCCAAGGCGTCCACTTTGCTGTCTTCACACTGGTGATGGAGAACAAGTAGGCTCCGTTACAGACCGGGAGACAGAAAAGCCTGCTGCTACTTAGCACTGAGCCCCAGGTCCCCAGAGAGCACAGGCTGATAATGCAATTAGATAAGCACTCCTATCTATGAGAGAGAGAAGAAACGCAGGGTCTCAATTACTTAGACGCTGATTATCCAGTGTGTAAATGAAACTGGGGAATGCATCATGACCTCCCTTCTCTAGCCCTTGCTCTGCTGTGGCCCCTGGGACCCAGGCCAGAATGCCACCTGACTGGTCAAGCAGAAGAAAAAAAAGCTAGGGCTGGGGTTGAGGTGTTGGTCAAAGGACACAGAGTTTCAGAAGAAGAGATTCAAGACATTGTGACTATAGTTAGAAACAATGCAGTGTGTACTTGAAAATTATGAAGAGAGATGATTTGAGGGCTGGAAATACAGTGCAGTGTTAGAGCTCCTGTCTAGTACGCATGAGGGCCTGGGTCCAAGGCATGCTCCTAAGGAAAAATAAGACTAGACAGTAGCTTCTGGGGTTTCTGAGCACAAATAAAGAATAAAGATAATGGATAATGCATGCATGAATTAGTGTGATCAACTATTTTATAATGTACACACATATCAACTAATCAATACTATCATCTGTTAATTAAAAAATTTCTCCTTTCTTAAAAAAATGACTTTAATTCCAGTACTCTGGAGGCAGAGGCAGGCAGATCTCTATGAGTTTGAGACAAACTTGGTCCATATATAGTAAGTTCTAGGCCAGCAGAACTACTTAGTGAGAGCCTGCTTCAAAAGACAAATGAAAACCCGGATGGTGGGGCAGAGGATGTAGCCTGGTTGGAACCGTGCTTGTGTAACATGCACACAGCCTTGGACTGGATCCTCAGCACCACATAAAAAGAAAAAGAAAACAACAAAACCTGAATGTGGTGTTGCAGGCCTGTAATCCCAGTGCAGAGGATGCAGAGGCAAGAGGTATGTAGAGTTCAAGGTCAGCCTGGGGTATATGAGACCCAGCCTCAGGGGGCACAAAGGGGAGAATAGGGAGGTGGCCCAGTGGGTAAAAGCACTTGGCTTGCAAGTTTGAGGGCCTGAGTTTGAATCCCTTGGACCCACCTACGTCAAGAGCAAGGCGTGCACTAAGGGGCTGAACAGGTGGATCCTGAGAAGTTGATGGTCAGCCAGCCTAGCCAAAAAGGTGAGCTTCAGGTTCAGTAAGAGACCCTGTCTCTAGGGAGTAAGACAAGATAGAGGAGGCCATCTGACATTGAAAAAAGAAGGGAAAGGAATAAAAGGACAAACAAACAACCAGGCGTCCCAGGGACACAGAGCCTCCAGGCTGGGCTGCTGCATGCTTTCTAGGGCCCCTTAGGAGACCACAGGCTCTGCCCTCCAGTATCCTTGGGAAGAGCGAGTCTGCAGAGCTATTATAACGTCATCCTCCTACCTTCCCTGGAGCACTGGGAGGAAGAATGAGTGTCTCTACACCTCTGCTTTTGTGCAAGATCCTGGGATGACTAAGAGGAAGTGATAATCGATTTAATTTTCAGACTGAATGGCAAAAGAGAAGGTGTTAGGAACATGTTTTCTACCTGAGGCAGGGAAGCGGGGGAGCACTTAAGGGGGAAGAGAGATGGGGAGGCCTGGGGAAAAAAACAAGGCAAAACATGTATTTAAAATTGTTTTAAGATGCTACCTGCTTTGTACAGATCACATGTGGGTAAGTCATCTCTTCTCCATCACCACAGAGAGCAGACGTAGGTAACCTAATGCATTATGGGAAGGAGGGTTGGATTTGGTCTCCAAATAAGACCTCAGATAACCAGAGTGTGGACAAGGAGCTGTGGTAGGCAAAGGGTATTTCCCTGACTGTTGCGGGCTCTAGCTGGTGTTCATGCAAGTGAGGTGGCTTTCCCTGTCTAGAGGCCACTCACCTCGTCCCCTCCTCTGTTTCCTCTCTTTCTCTGTCCTAAGAGTTAGCCAGACATGGTGGTTACATGCCCATAGTTCCAGCACTTATGAGGATGAGAGTTCAAATCTTAGGAGTTCAAGGTTATCCTTGGTGATATCTAGAGCTTAAAACTAACCTGGGCTACACGACTCTCAAAAATAAAACCGAAACAGAACAAAACAAACAAAAAAAAGTGGGTAGAGACATAGTTTAATTAGTAAAGTGTTTGTCGTGTGAACATGAGGGTGAATTTCATCCCCAGAACCTCCATAAAAAAGTAAGACGTGGTGGCTTGCCTTGTGATCCCAAGACTCGGGAAGTAGAGACGGGAGAATCGGAGGCTCACTGGCTATGCAGTCTAGCCTAATCAGTGAATTCCAGACCAAAAAACAAAGTGGATGGGTCCTAAGGACTCTCTCTCTCTCTCTCTCTCTCTCTCACAGACACACACAGACACACACACACACACACACACACACACACACACACACACATGCAAACACATTGTGATTGCTGGCCTAAGAGGGTAGACAGTGAACATAT
This sequence comes from Eospalax fontanierii, assembly GCA_035773235.1. Taxonomy (NCBI): domain Eukaryota; kingdom Metazoa; phylum Chordata; class Mammalia; order Rodentia; family Spalacidae; genus Eospalax; species Eospalax fontanierii. The sequence goes on along the minus strand of CM069539.1, from coordinate 26,151,067 downwards.
TTGACACTACATTAATGACTGTTCTGGATGCCAGGTCAGGTCTGAGGTGGGGCTTCTACTTGGAGAAGAGCATGATTATCCTGATGCACCAAACGCCGTCTGCTCCAGGCCCCAGCAGGTATCAGGAGAGTATACTTGGGGTAAAACCCTCACTGTGGGCCACAGCGGCCCTGGAAGCCTTCCCCCTAATCCTCGAGTGTGGAGAGCCGCTGAACATTTCCACAGCTTTCCTGAGCAGCTCCCATGTTCAGTTCGGGCCTTCAGGGACCAGCTGGGACACGGGAACGGGGAGCAGGGACTACAGCTCACCATGAAGAACTGGCAGAGAGTGATGTGAGGGAAGATGTTGTGGGCTTTGTTCTTTCCGCAGATCTGCTTCGACTGCTGCCAGAAGTCAGAAAGCTTCTGTGCTAAGGGGCCTGTGGGCCGGAGGTAGAGCACATACTCCCTGGGCAGAGGGTCATCAAGGAAGGGGTCACCGACATGGGAGAACAGCCTGTGAGAGAGAAGAGAGCCAAGAAGGCCTCAGCGGAACAAGGGAAGAGAAGGAAAACCAGAGAGGCAAGCCCATTCCCTCCCCAGGCTCCCACCCTGGGACCACATGGAGAAGGGTTTCCATTTGTGCAGTAAAAACACACCCCTTGAAGCTCTCACACTCCCAACCAGCACTCAGATGGAGCAACTTCTGTTCTCCTCATGTGGCATTGTCTCTCCATCCCACAACTTCTTAAAAAATTCCCAAAGCTGCTCCCCGGGGAACATCCTTGAGTTAACTCCAAATCCCTTCCCCACGGAGAATAATACCCTGCCACATACTCTGTCCCCCAGCTCAGTCTGTGATGGATCCTGTGAGGAAGGTGGCCTGAAGGATCCTTCTAGGGTAGGATACCTTGGAAGGTCAACCCAGCATCCACACATCTATGGTGAATCTTGAAGTGACTGGCAGGGCTTAGATAATATGAGTGATCTACTTGGTAAAGATTCTGAAGGTCTTTAAACAGCTCCAAGGAGACACACACACACACGGCCAGGGCAGAGGAGGCAACTGACTTGATAAATGGGCTTGTCACATTTGGCTCATCCTCTCCTGGAAGGGTCCATTAGAGAGATTGCACACCCCCACTTATCACAGATACTCAGAGTTAATTATATGCTATTTTCTCAATTTATTTATTTCATACCAACCAGTCACACGCTGCCTGAACACTTCTTCCTCCTGTGGATGCCAAGGCTTTTTGTCTGGAAGAAGAAATCAAAAATCTATTGTTAGTATTTTTAGCTTTCCTCTCAGTTCTCTCACTGCTCAGGAAGGAGTGGAGTGGGCAGGGGGCGACGGAGCCTTCTGTCCCTGCACTGGCCTGTGGTGTGGGAGAGTTGTCTGCAGCACGTTCTCCCCGAGGGTCACAGGAAAGCATATGGAAGTTAAGACTTGCCATTAATTTCCATGTAATTAGCATTGGATTTCATGCAGCCCCACATCCCGTGCAGTCTATTTTCAGCTGTTTCCACATTAGGGTTTTATTTTCACTTCCCTAAAAGTTGTCATGTCTTTGCTTTTCTTCCTCGCTTTTCACCCACTCATTTCCAATGACCCAGATCCTCTACAGAGCAGAATCTTGTTCACAGCCCCTTGATGAAGAGGTGGGGTCGATGGTGAGGAAGACATGAGGCTAAATGTCTATAAGGAAATATAAGTCTGGATAAACTCATTGCCTCCTGTGACCTTCTGCAGCCACCCATGCTGGATCCATCATCTCCAACTATGGTACAGACTCCCCTGGGGACCAGTAACATTGGCTAAAACACAGCCTCCTGTTTCTGGAGGGCTCAAAGCCCTCTTGATGACAGGTTAGTATCCGTAGGATGCTTACAGCAGCAGCAATGCACACAAGTTTATCAGAAGCTCTTCTGGAATTCTGGGCCAAGAGTGCAAGATCCCTAAAGCTCTGGGTTCATATCCAGCTTTGGTGTGGACCCATCCTTCCATGCGTTCATGCACACCTGATTACAGATTCTCCGTAACTATTGGGGCTCCAGTGTCTGTCAGCACTTTGAGGGGCACTGGGAACAGAGTGGGTGTGGAAAAGATTTTCTGAGAATGTTTCTGTTACAAATACAAATCTTACTTAACTTTGTAACCAAAGTTAATCTTACCTTTTGAGATCTTTTAACATCATCTCAGCTTTTTAGTAATGTAAACAAGGGGGCTGAAGAGATGGCTTAGTAGTTAAGAGCACTGGCTGCTCTTGCAGAGGGCCTGGGTTCGGTTCTCAGCACCTACATGGTGGCTAACAACCGTCCGTAACTCCAGTTCCAACAGATCCTATGCCCTCTTCTGATTTCTGTGGGCACTGCACAACACAGGTGCACTTACATACATGCAGGCAAAACACCCATGCAGGTAAAATAAAATAACAACTAACAAAAGAAACATAAACAAGCCTCCTAGGCCTGGTGCGTGCTCCTTTTATGTGTGTGAATATTGTGAAAATATCAGCACTGAAAGTAGCAGATATCATTGGAAACAACGAATTATCCCATTTATGTTGCTATCAACAGGTGGGGTGAGACTGAGAACTTCTGTTTGTGGTTGTGAATGCTGTTCTGGGTCAGTTGCGGGGGTAAGAAAGGGAAAATACTTCTCTGTCCAGACCAGGTTTCTATTTTCCTTCCCGTCTCATGTTGGACGCACAGTTTCAATAAATATACAGCCCGTCCTTTGTTCAAGGCACAATTTTGAGAAAACTTAGAAGAAACAAGTTTCCAGAGCAGACCAGGCTCAAGCCTGGTTTTAACCCATGCTAAGGGTCACACTTTGCTTTGGTACCGTGGTAATATGGCACCTTCCCTTCACAAAAGGGAACACGACTGATGCGGTCCCTGCCCTCATGGAGTTCAGTAAAGTAGGCAGGAAAGCATAAACTATAAGGTAGCGATTTGATTACACAGCTGGCCAGCGTAGTGGAGGAAAGCATGAGAGCCTTAACCACACAGAGCAGGGAGGTCCAAGGAACTGGCACTGTGAATAAGAGCTGCAGAATGTAGACTCTGGTGGGAGACCCCCAGGATGTCTACTCTACAGTGGAGTGTAAAGATGGAACACACCGTTGTACATCAAGCCTTGGACAGTGCCTGACTCATCACAGGTAGCCAATAAATGGTCATTTTCAAAACAGGTGATCAAGAAATGACCATTTTTGTCTCCTTACACTGCATCGATTTGGAGTCCTTAGGGAAAAGGAAGAGAAGGAATTCAAATCGAACTAGTGCTTTTTCCAAGTCTCTTTGTCTTGTTTGTCTATGCAACCAGAGTCCTCCTTCCTCCCACAACTCCTCTAGGAACCATCCAGAATGACCAATGCTGTGAGTCTCAGGGTTGGGCTGGAAGGGACCTCAGATTACATCATCTGTGAGTTCAGTTTCTTCAGTCTACCAAGAAAAACTCTGGTGGAAAGAGTGAAGAAATTTGCTCACAGTAGCCTGGCTGAGATAATGCCTAGAAAAGGCTCTAGGGCTCAGTTACCTGGCTCAGTCAGGCCTTGCTTTCTCTCCATGAAAACTGCAGCCCAGCTCCTCTCTAATCAGAGCAGAGAAGTCTGTAGACTAACTGAACAGAGTCCCGAAGGATAAGCCTACTCACAATAAGATTTAGTCTTGACTTCAGTGAGGAACCCCACGTAAACAGAAGCTTGTCAGAAAACTCTAGAAGCACAGCACACCCTCACCCCTCCCTGGCACAGTCGCCAGGTGCCCCTCTGCTCCTTCGACAGAGGCACTGCACCTTCCTGTTCAGTAGAGAAGCCATAAACACACACGAAAGTCCACCGTGGGTCACGGTGAGTTGGAGGCTAGAAACACGAAAGGATTAAATTCACGCTGTACCCCCCAAAAGGACCCATTGTTCCCAAAACAATCAGAAGGAGGAAATCTCATTTTCGGACACAGACAATGTGCTATTTATATAAAGCCTCCCATTTCTTTCCCTAGTCTCTTCCCCCAGTGAAATATATCTGACTGAAAATTTAATTTATTTTCAAAGTAGCTATGAGAATCCTCTGGAAATGAAAGATCTAATTAAGTTATGGTCTCCCTAACTCAAAAGATATGTTTTGGAGAGCATTCAAAGGAAAAAAATTGAGGAAGATAATTAAAGGTTTGAGTGTGATAAGTCAGAGATAAGGGGTTAAGAAACCCAAATTCCTCTTTCCAAAGAAGACAAGTCTAAGAGGCCTTTAATTTTGTGGAAGCTTATCATGCCCAACACTCCTCTGTAGTGAAGCCTAGCTATAAGTACTGACTACAGTACAATAGGTTTGTGTGCCACCAGAAAGAGCTTCCTGGAAGCAATATGTCTTACACACACACACACACACACACACACACACACACACAGTTTTGTAGTATAGTTTAGTTTTAGTTTTGTCTCACTATGTAGCCCTGGCTCGTCTGGAACTCACTATGTAGACCAGACTAACCTCAGACTCATAGAGAGAGAGAGCTGCCTGCCTCTGCCTCCTAGGTGCTAAAAATCAAAAGCATTCTCTCTTTCTTTCTCTGGGGGAAGGGGAGGTCAGAGGACAACTTGCCATAGTCAGTCCTCTTCTTCTACCATTTGGGTTCCAGGGATCAAACTCAGGCCTTGGGCTTTGTGGTAAACAACCTTTACCACTGAGCAATCTTGCCAGCCCCTAAACATACTTGTAAAAGTTTCAAGAATGTATCAGTCTGAAACCAAGGAGTGAAATCCCTAGGCAGGGAAAACCCTGTTCTTATAGGGCTTGGGGCCCCACAGCAAACTGGCTATGATTTGGATTGAGCCTGTTCCCGGAACTCTGCCCACAGAACAGACAGACACAGAGTGGCAGCACAAGTCTCCCAGCTCAGCTCAGCTGAAGAAAGGCTTGCCACAGGGCAAGTGGGAGTGTGTGGGGAACAGCCAAGTGCCGGCTCAGTCGAGTGAGCATCTGCTCCCCTCAGAGCAGCTCAGGAGCTGGCAGAGGGTTGACATCAGAGGCTAGCTGAGATCTCTGGCAGATAGAAGGGCATCCATGAGTCTGCAATGCCAGGAGCCCCACCACTGGATCTCAGCAGGGCACGGCAGCAGTGAACATTTTGGGTAAGATGCTCTCACCTAGGACCAGTGGGACAATGGTGTGAGCCTGACGTTCTGTCAACATGGAACATAAATTTTATCTATTGTTCATTTATAGCTGGTTGTTTAAAAAAAAAAAAAGCCAAGTCTCCTGCCTACCAAGCAGGGGGTGACAGCACACAGCACAAAACAAAGGCTGACGGCGACCCATCAGATAGGCAGCCTAGCCACTGGGAGGAGTCAGGAGTGCTACCAAACAGCTAAGCACCCTTCTGCTGAGAGTCCTCCCCTCTGCTGGGAGTCCTCCCCTCTTCTGGGAGTCCTGCTGTCAGTCCCAACTCTAGTGATCATCAACTCTTTGAATTTGAAGATAGCTAGTCCCAAGGTCACAGGGTAATTTTCATGCTTTTCCTCCCAAAGACACAGTCTCACTATGTATCCCTGGCTGGCCTGGAACTCACTATGTAGTTCAGGCTGGCCTCAGACTCACAGAGATCTACCTGCTGTGTCTCTGGAGTGCTGGATTAAAGGCATTTGCCATCATGCCCTGTTACTTTGTTACTTTTGAATTTATTTATTTATTTATTTATTTATTTATTTATTTATTTATTATGTGTGAGTCTTTTGCTGGCATGTAAGTGCATCAATGTGTACGATGCCTGCAGAGTCCAAAAGGGCAATGGATCCTCTGGAACTGGAGTTATAGATTGTTGTTAGCCACCATGTGGGTGCTGGGAATAGAACCTAAGTTTTCTGGAAGAGCATCCAGTGCTCTTAACCACGGAGCCATCTCTCCAGCCCCTACCTGGTTTGTTTTAAAAGATTTTATTTCTCCTCTTCTCTTCTCTTCTCTTCTCTTCTCTTCTCTTCTCTTCTCTTCTCTTCTCTTCTCTTCTCTTCTCTTCTCTTCTCTTCTCCTCTCCTCTTCTCTCTCTCTCTCTCTCTCTCTCTCTCTCTCTCTCTCTCTCTCTCATATGCACGTGTGTGTGTCTCTCTGCTATGTGCATGTGAGTATCCTCAGAGGCCAGAAGAAGGCATCAGATTCCTTGGAGTTACAGGTGGTTGTGAGCTAACCGGTGTGGGGCTGGGAACTGAACTTTCATCCTTTGTAAAAGCAGCTAGAGCTCTAACGACAGAGCCATCTCCCCGGCCCTATTCTCACACTTTTGCAGGAGGTTCAGAAAGAAACTTTCCTCCTGGTTTGCTGGAGGTAGCAGCCCCCACCCTTCTCTTTTCCTCTTCCTCTCTTTCTCCTTCCTTCCCTGTCCCTCCTGCCCTGGTTCCTCCTTCTTTCTTTCCTCCTTTTGTTGTCTACTCCACCCTTGGTCCTTTTGTTTTTTTTTTTTCTTAAGGAAACTCAGCAGGGAACAAAATTAAAGCCAAAAGCCAAGCCAAGGGTCTACAGAGCCACTGGCTTTCTGATTGGCTGGCACCTTCGAGTGACAAAGGCCTCTGGTCTCCTGGGTTGATCCAGTGTGTTGCCATTTCCTGGCACCGAAGGATTCTCACCTCCCCACTCTCAAACTGTGCCTTCAGTGACTCTGGATGCTAAACCTGAAGAGGAGCCATGAGACTTGTTCAGTTGTTTAGTGAAACAGCAATATTCTCCATCCACCGAGCACCATGAAAACTACAAGTGCCACATAATCGAGCTTCGAATAACTTCCTAGATTTTGAGCTTTACTGGAAGCACCTGTTTTCCTACCGTCCACACAGCTGCTCCTCTGCAGACACCCTGGTTCTATGGGGTCTCTCTGTGGCTCAGACCCTCTTGTTAGTTCAGTTTCCTGGAACTGAACCCCATCCAGGCCCTGCATATTTACTGATGTAGAGAAAGGAAGAGAGCCACGGTCTTGTCAGTAGAGGGTTCACACAGAAAGAAAGAGACACACAAAAAGAAAAACAAACCAAAGTAAAAACCAAATAAAAGGAGATCCACAGACAGGTTTTCACTAGGCAACATGTGAAGGGTTGTGACAGAGGTGGGCAGTGTGTTAAGGCGCTCAGGAGAGGGGATCTGCCTTCACAGTTGGAGCCCAGGCCTTGGGTTCTCAAACTGTATTATCAAACTTCCCTAGGTCAGGACACTGTGCTAAAATCAGAGGGGTCAGGGAAGGTTGTAAATAGTACCAAGGAAACACAGCACACCCTTCCTCCATCAGAGGCCATCTCGAGGCAGTTAGACCTGCAGTGCTGTTTGGATCACGTTGTTAGCTTCATCTTTTTGAAGCTGGAGTTTTGACAATTGTAAGAAAAAGCAAACACTAACCAAGAATCAATGAGGAAATGACAACTAAGCCGTTGTCCAGCAGGGATGCATGTCCTATGAGAGCCCAAAAGACATACACATACCATTATCTCTATTTACTATTGGGATGTGCATGTCTTTGGGATACTGATGGAACGGATGATTCTGCTGGCCCTGGGCATGGGAGTGCATGCTGTAATCCTAGCACTTGGGAGGGTGAGGCAGGTATTAGAGACCAGCCTGAGTTATGTAGTGATTTCTAGGCCAACCTGGGCTACCTAGCAAGACTTTCTCTATAGGGAAAAAAAAAAAAGGAAATAAAATATATTTCTTCTGTTATCAGTGTATTATTTTTAAATGGCTCCTAACTTATTAGGACATAAGTATTTATTAAAGTATTTGGACTTAATTACTAAATGAACAGAACTCCTAAGTACTTACATTGGTCTACAGACTGTTAGTAAAAATCACCCAGACCTTAAAGGTGCTGTGACCTGAGAAAATTCTGGAGTCTGTCCTAGAAGAATTGATGCTTGACTGAGATTTTAAGAGCTGAGGAAGAGATAGTATAAGAGAACAGGGAGGAGGGTAGCCTGGTGCAAGTGGGCGTCGCTAGGGACGGAAAGGTGGGCAGGGTCTGCTCCCAAGGGTCCAACGCGCTGTTTCAGGGTGCTTATACCTGACCCTCATGCAGCAGGAGGCAGAGAGAGTTGCTAAGCTAGAGATGGACAATCAGATTTGCACTGAGGGATAAGATGTACACCTGAAGGCTGCCCGGAGGTCAGATTAGAAGCACACCCAGAGGGTCTGCCCTAAACAAAGAAGCTGTGGGAAGGGGAAGGTACTGAGTTCCCGACTGAGCAAAGCCACCTGGGCATTGCAGGTGTTGCTGGAATCTGAGGGTGGGGGTGGAGACACCATGCAGGGAGACCAAGGGCAATTCTGACAGCTTTGGGGCAGGGGTGACAGGCCAGGAGTTCGGTGACAGCTAGACCAGGTGTCACAAAGAAGCAGTGACACTTGTTGTTGGGTACTTTGTGCCTGGAACTTTTTTTCTGAGCTTGACTGTAATTTGTGCCTGTCTTGATCCAGGCATTTCTTTTGAGCCACCATTGAGATTCAATTTCCTGTCCAAGGATGACCTTTCATGCACAACTGAGTGACTGTCGGGTCAGTAAACACAGAACAGAGACTAACAGCTGAGCATCATTAATGTGAAGATCTGGAATAAAAAGTGGTTGACAGTGCAAAGTATCACAGCGCTCAGAGAGGCGTGGATTCTGGAGTCTTGTATTTCCGATTCGAAGGTTAGAGATACTCTCCCTGTACCCCACCTGCTCTGGGATTTGGTTTTCTGTGTCTAAAAGGCCTGTCTGTGAAGAAGAGACCAAGGCCCAGTACATAATCTACCAAGGGGATAAAATACCTTATAGTTTTAGCAAAATTAAACTATATTTTTCCTTCATGTCACCAAGACAACTTTAAATTTTGGATATATTTCATATAAACTCTTAAGATATAAGAAAAAACAAAAAAACAAAAAAAAACCCCTCCTCAACCTGCAGGCTGGCAGTTCTGAAAAGTTTTTCACACCTAACTCATTTAATTCAATTAAAATTTGGCCTAATTAACCAGATGACTCATTCCCTTCCCTCAGAGTCAGTTTAATGGTCTGCATCAGACTAGGGGATGGGCAGACTAGGTGGAGTCAATTCCTAGGATTTCCATTGAGACAGTCTAGCCCCACAAAGAAGCCACGCGTGCCATGATTGAAGATGGAGAGATAAATTGAGGGTGTGTCTGCAAAAAACAATGACTTTTTTTTTTTTGAGTCAAGGTCTCATGTAACCCAGACTGACCAAAAACTCACTTTGTAGCCAAGGATGACCTTGAATTTATGATCCTTTTGCCTCTACCTCCTGAGTGCTGGGACTATAGGCCAGCTCCACCAGGCTGGTGCTTGGGATGGAACACAGAGGTTCATGCATGCCAAGCAAGCACTCTGAGCCACATGCCCAGCCCGACATCAGAGGAAACATCAGAGGCTTTGACCTTACTGTCTGAGAGCTGCCTGCTCTGAGCTGAGCATCCTTGTGAAGACCTGAAGCAGTTCAGCAGTGTGTCTAAGGCTGACAGTGTCCAAAGAACAGAGGAAAAGAGGTGACCTTGGAAGAGTCTCTGGTAGGAGAAAAGCAAGGTAAGGGAAGTGAAAAACTTCACATACCAGGTACCAAACAGATATTAAATCCTTGCTACCAATTCTGGACTGCCTGTCCAGCCATCTCTGGGCTGTCCCTCTCAGGAGGATGGCTCCAGAGGATTGTCTGTAAGGTCACAAATCGGTGATGGCTGTGTTCCAAGACTCCTCGGTGCAGGACAGAAACTTCAGCTGTATATGCTCGCTTATCCTGTGCGCACAGCCTTCCCACCTCAGATGGAGCTCTCACTCCTGTAAGTTGGTGCTGAGCAGATAATGTCTGGGGTTCTGCCAAATGATGATATCTGAGTGTGGTCATTTCATAAGATGCTGAATGTGGAGCAGATGAAATAGTTTACTTGGGGCTTTCAGCTTAAGTCTGAGGCCGAGAATCCATGGAAACAACAACAAAAAGCTGGGCATGGTGGTGCTCTTCTAATTCCTGTGCTGCGGGGGGTAGCGAGAGGAGGCAGGTCCCTGGGGCTCTCTGGCTGGGCCAGCCTAACCTACTCAGTGAGGTCCAGGCCAATCAGAGACTCTGAGACACAGCAATAGTAAAAGGCCCATTAAGGAGAAACCAGTTCCTTCAGGTCAGGAGAATGAAATCTCTGACCTAACTTTCCAAGCTACTCAAAATATAAATATTAATAGCTGGACTAGTCAATCACCTGGCCAAGCAAGGTTCTATCCCCAGGAAAGCACTCACCTTAAGCTATGCTAAAGAAACACAGGGAATAATTATGCCTTTAATGAGATAATGTGTCTTTCCTTCCCAGAATTCCTACCCAGTACCCCAATTCCTACCAGCCACATAACTATTTCTTTTTTTCTTCTCTCTCTTTTTTCTTTTGTCTCTTTCTTTCAGATGCTGGTCAGAGCCTAAGTCTGATTTTTTTTTTTTTTTTTTTGTACTTTGGGCTTCCTTACTCTTTCTCTAAAGTTTCCCTCCCTACCATGTACCTGACCTCTCTGACAGGGTCTCACTATGTAGTCCTGGCTAGGCTAGAAACAGTCTATGTAGGCCAGGCTGACCTTGATTTCACAGAGATCTCCTAGAGATCCCCCTGCCTTTACTTCTCGAGTGCTCGGATAAAAGGCATTCACCACCAAGCCTGGCCCAGATTTTCCTTTCAAATTCTTATAAAACTTCCTTCTTTGAATAAACTTTGGCTTTGCTTGATTTTCAATGTTTTTGTCTTTTAATCTCTAATCATTGGAGAAAACAACCCCGTTCCTGCATTCTTAACCAGTATTGCCAGTGTCAGAAAACAAGGTAGGCATGCATGTGCACCCACAAACATACTGGCGTATGTATACACACACAAAGTTGAATGATGTAGGGGTTAATGCACTAACACCACAATCCTCACCCAGGAACAGCTTGGGGGACAGAACCAGGACTTAAACACATGGGAGTTCCTGGTGGAGATGGGCCTCCATGTGATTTGTACCTCGGAGATGGGGTCTGCTGGTGGAAACTGCAGTCATTCAGCTGACCACAAAGAAATGATCAGCTTGGCAGAGTAGTCAGTTAATTATCAAACACTTCTAATCTGCTAAACTTCCTTCTCAGAGGTGGGGCTCACCCCACGAAAAAATTCTTCATTTTTCCAAAAACACAGTTGAAATGTCCCTTATCCTAAACTGCTTTGGATTTCAGAGGTTAGTTTTGGATTTTGGAATGGTTGCATAGACATGGTTGCTTTATCACTGTGTTCTGGGCTAGCCTTTGCTGAGCACACAGTCCTCTGTCAATCACTGAAAGAAGCAGCCCAGAGTTGACTTTTTAAAACTATTCTAATCTCCCCTGGATGCAAATGAACAGATTGCCATGTATCACTTGTCACTGGTATTTCCTTACAAAGAAAAAAGAAAGTTAAAACTTGTGCTGAGTTAAAATGGTCTTTCTGGACTTGACCCCACCACCTTCTCCATCCTGCTGACTTACTAAATCCACCCTACCCCTCCCTCTAGACAGGGTCTCACTCACTATGTAGCTCTGGCTGGCCTGGAATTTACTGTGTAGACCAGACTGGCCTGCAGTTCACAGAGTTCCACCAGAGTGGTGGCATTAAGCGTGTACCACCACACCCTGAATATGACTTTTTCTTTGCCCTCAGTTCAAATAAGCAATGAATAAACAGTCTTGGGCTCCCTAGTAGGATGAACACATCCAACCCCAAAATCTGAAATAAAAAATTACTCCACAACTCCCAAATGCTGAGTGGCATGTCAAAACTCCAGAAAGTTGGGCTGGGTCTGGTGGTGCACACCTTTAATCCCAGCACTCGGGAGGCAGGAGCAGCCAGATCTCTGTGAGTTTGAGGCCAGCCTGGTATACACAGTGAGTTTCAGGATAGCTGGGGCTACAGGGAAACCCTGTCTCAAAACACAAAACAAAACAAAACAAAACACGCCCCCCAAACCCAGAAGTTTTGGATTTTGGAATGTCTTTGGTTTTAGAAAGTAGATTAGGGTGTTTGATCTGTACTTTCTGAGTCCTGGAAATCTAACGTCTGAACAAGAGCCCCAGCAACTTTCCTCTTTCTCTCACCCACCAGAACTTGCCTGAACTGGTACTTTTGGGTCCCAGGTCAAGCAGAAGCCCTGCTCCTTGGTGTAGACACCCTGAGTGCCAGCCTGGGGAAGGGTCTTGGCTGATAAGACTCCCAGTTGTCTCCTCCTTGGAGACCCGGGGAAAAGACCCAGACTCCAGGGGTATCTTCCAGACTCCTGTGGACTCTATCCATAAATGGACTGGGAACTTGGGAACTTCATTATAGGTCTTCCTGGGCCTTTACTGGCCATTTGCCTTGCTGCATTGGAAGAGGTCTTTTCCCTCCCTCCAACTGTTAAAACACTTAGCAGATCTAAGCCTCTTCTCTGTAGGAGGAATGGACATGAACAAGCCCTTATGACCCTAAACATAAAACAAAACCCCCTGCCCATCTGAAAAGGAGAATTCGCTGAAAGTATTCTCACCGCCTCTCCTTTTCCTTCTCTCTCCTCTCCTCCAAAATAAAAGACAACTGATTGCTTTTGCTTCCCATCCATTTCTCTTGAATCTATTGTTGCCAAGGCCCAATTCTGCCCCAAACCATGATCTGAAACCATGATCTTGTTGGCTTAGGGTGGTTCCAAGGCTGTGCACAGCACACAGGTATGAGAATGGGTGTATGGGTGTAAAACATAGAGCCAACATCATTGCAGACTCTCCAGAAACCAGGCATGGGATGCTTTCAGAATGACCATCGTAACACCCCAACCTCACACACTCAGAGTCTCTCATCACCACCCGTCAACTGGGACCCCTGTTTCTGATATGGCCACCCTCTCTGTGATTGTAAGAACCATGAAGATTCATCTCCTCTCTCAGCTAGCAATCAGAGCTCAAACGAGTATGGGGTGACATTTGAGGACTAGCTGAGACCCATACACCAAGGACAGGCATCAGTGTCAGTGACCTTAGCGTTAAGCCAGCGTCTGGTCAGACTCTATTGCCAGTAGAACACGTGAACACGAAATTTCAGGTGTCCTTTCCCCAAGGAGATTCACTTCCCAGTTTGGTGCTTTGATTTTTTCATTTTCATAGGGGAGGTGATGAGCAAAGCCCACAGGACGTTGAAGGAAGTTATGACATCACCAAGGTACTTTGAGGTCCCTAGCCTCTACCCTGTGACAAACAGTAGTGATTCCTTGACGCCAATGAACTCGTGACTATTTCTCTTTCCCTTGCCCTTCCCCCTCATTGCTGACAAGACTGTGGTGGACGATCCTTGATCTTCGAGTGAATCTCACCTCTTCTTTCTGAACTTAAAATTCTGTGTACCTAATGGCTCCCAAGCTCAGAAAGTTCTTCCATGAGTCCACTGCTTTGCTTTGTTCTCAAACTGATGCCACCGCCCCTCCTTTACCTGGCTCTCTTTCCTACATAATAAAACATTCATTCTGTCACAAGGAAGCCCAGTTCCTTTTTGTGTGCCCCCTCCGCCCCCCACCCTGCATTTACCCCAGGAGGCTTTGAGAGGACAGGAGAGAAAACTGTCAATAAACATCAACTGTAATGGGCAGACCCATTTCCTTCTGAGGAAATGCACCTAATGGAGAAAGATGTATTGATCATAAAGGCCTGTGTCAGAGTTGGCTCCCAGTGGAGAGCCCTTTCAGTCAGTGGGGGTTAATGGCCTAGCTGTGTATCTATCTAATAATCAATGCCATGGCAAGCCTGTGGGACTGCTGCCCCAAGACTGGCCAATGGGGAGGAAAATGCACAGAGCTTTTTCATAAGGCTCATCAGAGAAGAAAAATAAATGACCGAGCTATTTAGGGAATTAGGAACACAGGCCTTCTCACCAGAGAAGCACTCCAATGGGATAAAGTCCCTTCTCTGTCCACAAGACCCTAGATCAAGAGGCCGTCCTCAGGGGGTGGTTAGCAGAGAAAATGCTGTTTAGCTTCCCAGTGTGTTTATGTGGCAGGGCCCAGCAGCCCAGATGGGAGGCCTGGCTTTATTCTTGCTAAAAAGAGGCAGGAGCTGTGGCCTCCGCTGCAGGGAGGCAGCAGTTTGTAATTGGGAAACCAGCCATTAGACCACGGGTGGTGACATAACAAACATACTTCCCCCTTTGCCTCTGTTACAAGTCTCTCCAGACGATGCCTTTCCTCCCCCCATGATCAGTGGGGGGTTTTGCACAGAAACACAAGTAGGCGTCTTTGCTGTAGAAAAGAAGCATGTTCACAGGAGACAGACTCTTCCTAGCTGTAAGACTGTGGACAAGTTAATCCCCCAAGACTCATTTTCCCAATCTCTCTCTCTCTCTCTCTCTCTCTCTCTCTCTCTCTCAGACAGGGTCGTAGTGTGTAGCACTGGAAGGCCTGGAACTTGCTATGTAGACCAGGCTGACCTCCAATTCACAGAGCCCACCTCCCTCTGCTTTTGCTGGGATTAAAGGTTTGTGCCACCACATCTGACTCATTTTCCCAATCTCTCGCTCTCTCTTTTTTAAAAGTTATTTATTTATCTTTATTCTATGTGTATGAGTGTTTTGCCTACATGTATGTAAGTGCATCCATATGTACAAAGCCTGTGGAGGCCAGAAGAGGGTGTCAGATCCCCTGGAACTGGAATTACAGACAGTTATTAGCTACTGTGTAGGTGCTGGGAACTGAACAGGGGTCCTCTGCAAGAGCAACCAGTGCTTTTAACGGCTGAGCCATCTCTCCAGCCTCTTATTTTCCCAATCTTTTAAATGGGAACTATACCCACTTTATCAGGAGGAACCTCAGTTAATATCAAATAATGCACTGGAAGAGTTTAGCATACAGTAGGCAGTGAACAAAAATAACATCTGTACACATGGCTATGCACATGAGCAGATCACACTCTGCAGTTTTCCAAGGATAAATGGAAGTTTCATGCTAATAGAAACATTTTAAGATTGGGCACTTGATAACCCAGATTCCTTCTCTGCTAAAATCATCTACAATCTTCTGGGAAGGTCTTGAGGGTGTCATGAAAGAGAGACATTTCCTAGAGAAGGCAATAGCGCAAGGAAAGGGGCTGAGGTAGGAACCAAATGGTGACAGGGAATGAGACAGAGGATGTCTACAGAGAGGACAGAGGACCCAGACTGTAGGGAACCAGGACCAGGATTGGGATTTGACCAGGAGTAGGGAGTACCTGAGATGCTGTGAACAGGGGAGGACAACAGGACACATCCAGGCCACCAAAGTGGGGGTTTGTGCCCAGGGAAAGTTCTAAAGAGGGGTGTGGAGGGGACTAGGAAGTTGGCTCAGTGGTACAGTGACTGCTGTACAAACATAAGGACCTGGGCTCAGATCCTTGGCACCCATCTAAAAAGCTAGACATTGTGGAAAGTGCCTATAATCTCAGCTCTGGGATGCAGAGACATGATGATCCCAGGGGCTTGATGGCAGCTAGTCTAGCCAACTGGTGAGGCTTAGGTTCAGTGAGAGACTTCATGTCAAAAAAATAACAGGAAAGGGATTGAGGAAGATATAAGATGTCAACCTATGGCCTCCACACGTGCACCTCTCCCACCCCCAGGTATACACGACTCAAACACCTCAGATCCCATCACTATCACTCCTTGAGGGGCCTTCGCTCTCTGCTCTGCAGAGGAGTGCCATCTCTGTTTACCAGAATACCTTCCCAGAGAAAGTAGATGGGTTTCAAAAGCTTAATACATTGCGCTAGCTGGACTAGTACCATCCACTAGAAACTGGCTCAGAAATTACCACTGTCTTGTACAAGGAAGCTAGCCAGAGGCACTGGGACCCCAGAATGAGCTCGCAGAAATTAACATTCAGCCCAGTTCCCTGCCCGCAGTAGGTGCTCAATAAATAAGCCACGATTCCTACTTTATGACTGTTCTCTCAGGACCTTACTATTTCTGTAGGTTTTCCTGCACTGTTCTGTGGGGAGGTCTCAGAGAAGAGGATGTAGGTCAGTCCTTTAACTAGTGTTGCTGGGTTCTAGGTCAGGTATAAGGTGTCAATCTTTGACTCTTTGTCAGTCCAGGAGATTCTATTTGTTAGGTGCCAGGGTCTATAGAACATCATGGCAATCAGACCATCCTGGAAGAGTAGTGTCTGAAAGTCATGGCATCTCCACAGGGGTATGGGAGCAAAAATGTCCTTTGAAAATAAAGGTTATGTCCCTTCAGGTTGCTGTGGAGGGCAGAAAGCAAGTACAGAGCCACAAAGAGTCCCTAGATGCTGTTGAGGGCTGGCAGCCTTGGGAAGTGCTCTGCGGGGTACCAAAACTGGAAGTGGCTCTGGGGGTAGATCAGAGAGGCCCCCAGGAAAGCACAGAGCAGGGGAACATGGGGTACCCCAGTGCTGGGATAGAATCAAGGGTGCGGGGCAACACGCTAAAGACATTTACATATTCACCTTTGAGGATGCTCCTAAGAGCCCCGCGGCCATTTTAATTTCAAAGAAGTACCAAAGGAGACAACAGAGTGGTGACAGACTTGACAAGCGCAGTTACATACTGCTGGAGATCAGGGTGAAGGCATGGGAGGGCGGGGCAGGGTTTAGTTTCGCCGCAGAGAAACTGGGGATCGAAAGTGGGATGGAAAGCAGCCCCACCCCATCAAAGGGGGAGGTGACAGGTGAACAGCAGGAGTCACTTCAGGTTGCAGATGACAACAGACACTAATTTTGCCTTCTCTTCCCATCCCACCTCCTCATTCTCTAAGCCACTAGAATGGGCTAAAAATACTTGAACAAAAATGCGTTTAGTCCTGAAATGGTTTCATCCCAGAGCTGCGTGACTCACAGCCATGGTGGGTCAGAGAAGCACACAGACTAGCCGGAGCCCTTGCCGTCTTCCTAGAGAGAGCTCCGCTGGATTAGTCATTTAGAGCCAAGTTACAAGGCTCTGAGGACCCAGGTGCTGTACTGAGCATTTCATATATTAACAGTCTCTTTGAACCCCTCCCAGCCCTTTTTGGTCAGGGACTGGTGTTTCTTCAGGTAGGAAAGGGAGGCTTGGGGAGACGGTGTAACTTGGCTGGGTCATAGAGCTAGAAAGAAGAGGTAGTCACCAGACCTTGAATCCTCTAAGAATTGGGCCAGGGGATGGGTGTTGGGCACAGGCAGCAGCTTCTCTGTTTCTCAGTCATGAGCAGGTTAAGGGGAATGATGATCTGTGAGGAACTTTCTAAAGGACAGAATGGCACTGCTTCATCAACCCATCACTCCCTGCTCACTCCTTCATTCACAGGTTGAACACCCTTTGACAAGCATGTATTGAGTCAAATTCTGTTACTAGAGGTTGTGCTGATGGCTGTGAATAGACAGGGAAACACGGCTCCTGCCGTTGAGGAAGCCATCCTTCAACAAACAGGTATCGGAAAGGGGAGGGCTAACATTAATGGGGTACCTATTTAATGAGTTGGAACGCTTTACAAGTATCATCTCACCTTACTGTTTTGATCCTTTTTTTTCTTTAGGATATTTTTTAAATGTATTCTTTGATAATTTCATGCATGTACATAGTATATCTTGATCGTATATAACTCAAATCTCCCATTCTATTCTCCGATCAACCTTATGTGTTCTTTATTATTTTATGTGTGTGAGTGTATTGCCTGCATGTACATAAGTGCACCCAATGGCCATGGAGGTCAGAAGAGGGCGTCGGATCCCCTGCAACTGGAGTTACAGACAATTGTTAGCCACTATGTGGGTGCTGGGAACTGAGTCCCATCCTCTACAAGAGCAGCCAGTGCTCTAAACTGTTGACACCCTGAAAAGTGCAGGCGACAAAGGTTTAGAAAAGCTTAGTTTGTGAAGCGCTTGCCTTGCACACATGAAGATGTGAGTTCAAGTTCCAGAACTCACATAAAAGTACAGGGTGTGGTGGCGCCTGCTTTAAACCCCAGCACTGTGGAGGTGGATCCTTGGGGCTCTCTGGCCAGTCAGTCTAGTCTAACTGCCGAGCTTTAGGCTAATGAAAAATCCTCTCAAAGGAAAAGACCAGTATTTCTGAGGCTGATATCAGAGGTTGTTCTCTGGCCTCCATATACATGCATGTACCTGCACATACATATGAACATGCACACACACATATATACACATTATTTCTTTTTCAAAGATCTAGAACACAGTGAAAGGCCTAGGATCAGTTCAAGGCCAGTTTCAGTGGCATGTGAATAAGTAAGTCTGGGTTCGGAGAATCTGAGGGTTTTCCTCCAGGAGGATGGGTTTCCATCATAAGATATCTTGGACCTTGGCTGACATCTCTGCAGAGATGCATCCATTGCCGTGTCAGTGTGGCCAACCAACATTCTACAGAAGATGTGAGTCTCTTTCACAAAAAAATACCAGTCCAGTTCTACCAGAAAAAGTGCCAGGGCACAATCATATCCCATCTGCTGGTCCATAGAGAATTTAACTCAGGTAGCAAAAGAGCAAGGGTGTTTTGGAGTTTAGTAGACTTATGGTTACAGTAGAGCTACGTGTGCAATGTGAGGGTCAAAATCAGGAGGAAGTGTTGCAGGAACTGAGAGCAAAGCACATCAGCAGGGTTAGCCTCCTGCTATCAGGCAGATTCAACGTAAAGCATCTCCCCTTATGCTAAAGGTTTACGCTCCAGCATCACACAGGATCGCCTTACCACAGCCCCTGGAGCCCACGCCATGGCCTCCCTCTCTCCCACCTCTTCAGCCAACCCTCAAACATTCTGCTTCTCAGCTCTTGCTTCAAGGGCACTTTTCTTCTGTTTGGTAAGTAGCTCCATCCTTGCTTACCTGGCTAGTTCCTGCCTAAGCTGGAATGTTCCACTGTGGACTCATCTTCTCCAGGAAGCTGCCTTGACTTCTCTGGGCACCAAGAACCTTCCCAGCTACATTAATATAACCTGTTTTCTGCAATTGCTGTGAACCATTCGAAGCGGAGACCATTTCTGACTTTTCCCTCTAGCTTTAACAGCTGGCACACTATCTGGCACACAGTGGGCAATAAAGTTAAAAAGAAGTAACCGCCATCAAGATGTTAAAGGCATTCCTATCCAGTGTGGCCAACACCCTAAGTGACACCCTTATAGTCCCGCCTCCTCATGTTCACTCCTTTGTGCAATCCCGTCTGTTCAAGTGTAGCTGAGGCCTGACTCACTTTCTGACGGAATGTGGCAGTGGTGACAGGATGCCACGTCTTTGATTTCAGTAGCATGCACGTGGAAAACTCTAAGCGACTCACTTTCTTACTGGCTCTGGAGCAATAGCGTGCTGGGAACTGCCAATGGAGAGAGGCACATGGTGGCTCTAGGTGGCCTCCAGGACTTGCAAGTGGCTTCCAGCCAACATCCGCCAAGATGCTGGGGCTCCTTCCTCTGTCCCGCATGCAAAGGGAAGTGAATTTTGCCAACAGCCTGAGGAGCTTTGGAAGAGGCACCTACATAGGCTTCTAGGTGAGAACAGAGCCTGGCTGTGTCAGGTGACTGAGACCTTGTGAAACAGACATCCCAGCGAAGCAATCTCGGACTTCTAAGCCTACAGAGCTGTGAAAGAACAAGTGGGTGTGCTCAAAATTGCTGAGTTTCCAGTGCTGAGTAATAGAAATAGCCTTTCATACGGGGGAACTAGGCAGGGAAGGAGCACTGTTTGATCCTTGGCTAGTAGGAGTTTAGGGGAGAATGAGGTATTTTATGCAGGAGATGGACAACAGCCTGGATCTCAGAACCACTGGAAACTTCTGCAGTGATACTCCTACCAAAAACACATCCCATCTCACTCCTACCACAGTTAAAACTTGATGTAGGCCCTTCTAGGCTGAGTTCTAGGTTGGGGCCCCAAGAGGAAGGAAGAGTGACTAGGACATAGGCTTTACAACTAGACTCACCCTCTCCAGGCTCAGTCTCTGTTTACGCAGACTAGATGGTGACAGTTGTTTGTCATGGTTCTCTGGAATGCAGGCAGGATCTGTGTTGTAGAGTTCCTGCCCCTGAACTCCCACTGTTGACCACCGTCCCCATTTCCATGACTAGGGTTAGGTCTACTTTGGGATTCTCCTGGACAGAATCTTTTGGCAAAATAGCTTTCTGCAGGTGCTTGAGAGGTTCCCTCTGCATCTGAGATCCCAGGGAATTCTACTCGGGTCCGTTCTAACACTGCTAAGCTGCTAAGAGAGGCAGGTTCAGGTTCCTGAAATGATTGACTGCTTCTCCCTTTGTGGGAGAACTTGACCGTTGTAAGTGGGGCCTTATCAGACATGCCAGGAAGTGAGAAGGGCCCCAAACTCTCTAGACAGCCATTTGTCTGCTTGGCCTAATGACATTCCCTCTCTTGCCAAGCCCTTCCCATCTGGGCCCCAGCTTTTAGAGCTTAGGGACTTAGGAACTTCAAGCTCTAGGGTGCAGTAAACATACCAATGTCTTCTGCAGACTGAGGGCTCCCAAGGAAACCGTGTGCAAAGGAGTTGAGCGTCCCAATGAGGTCATGTCTTCCTACTGGGCTTCTGAGAGCTGAGAGTCCTTGTACGTCACAAGCCCACCTCTCTGAATGACTCAGTAGTGCGAGAAACAGGGACCAGAAGGATATTTTGATTTTTACACATGGACAGCCAAGCATATAGTCTGACTGTCTAGTGTCATATTACTTTGGTTATTAGATTTAACAGACAGGCATTATCTTAGTTCAGGCTGTGATAACTATGTGCCACAGACTGTGGCGGCTGATAAAGGACAGGGATTTATGTTCGGAGCTCTAGAGTCTGGAAGTCTAAGGAAGTCTAAGGTTGGGGGCCGGACTGGACTGGCTGGGGTCTGGCGTGGGCTTTCTTCCAAGCTGATGGAGAGGGAGTAAAGGAGTACATTGTAGTCATCTGCCACTTGTAGCACAGAGATCAAATCCATGATCTCATACATGCTAGGTCATACAGTGGTATGATCCCATACCACTGAGCTGTACCCTTAACACTGGAGTTTCTTTCGTAAGAAACTGATTTCATTCATGAGGGCTGGGCTCGTAGATCCTAATCACTTCCCAAAGGGAAATATTCAGTACATAGCACCCACAAAGGCCTGCTAGAAAATGTGTGTGTGTGAAGTCAAAGAACTTAGATTCTGATTTTCTGATTTTCGGGTTCAACAATAGTTTATATATACATGTATATACAGATACATACACATATACACACTCACACACACATAAATAATACACATTGAGATATTATGTTTAGGCCAGGTATCATGGTGGTACCCACCTGTAAGTCTAGCAATGCAGAGAAGAATCACAAGTTTGAGGCCAGTTTGCACTACATTTCGTGTTTCAGGTCAGCCTGTGCTAAAGGGTGAATACTGTTTCAAAAAGAAGGAGAAAGAAAAGAAGGAGAGGAAGAAGAAAGAAAAAAGACAAGAAATGTAGGATACAATGCTCATGAAACTTGAGGCCTCAGTCCTGTCCTGTTTCAGAAGAACTGAGACCCACAGAGGTGAGTGATGTGATGAGGTAGGAAGCTAGATCTCTAACCCCCTTTGCACGTTAATACTGCTTGCTGTCTTTTCTGCCTAGACTGTGCTGCTTGGTTTCCTTTTGACCTAGTCAACCTCTCAAGCTCCTGGGCAAGTACTAATTTGCTGGAAGGCTCTGTGGCCCCTTGGCAGGAGGCTGCAAGAAGGGACCCCATGGCTTGTCTTTGGCCCTGTACTATAACCAGACAGGTCAAGGGACCGTTTCTCCTTGTGAAGCTGGGCCCACCCTAAGGTCCAACTTTCTTTTCTGACTTCTTCCAACTCTGGAGGGCCTACCACAGCCCTCCACAGTGGGGCACCAGAGCCTCTGAAGGCAGCTAGAACCATCGAAGATGTGAGGAGACAAGAGGCTGGAGTCTATGAGCAGCTCCAAATGAGTTCTTCCCAGAGATTTAGGATCAAGAGTGGACATTAAGACATTGAGAGGGTCTAAGGTGGCCTAAGACTGAGGGAACAGCACAAATTCCTCCCCTTGGTGGGTGGAAGGAGACAAGAACCACAGCACACAGAGCCGAGAAGCTTTCAGAAGGCTATTAGAACATGATGCTAAAATGCTCGGAAGCCCCCTTTCCTCTTCTGTGATCCTGAAAGGCTCAGAGAAAAAAGGAAAAAGTGTTGTGTCTGATATCGAACTAGGCATGTCTCCTTGTGGAACAATATTGCATTTAATGTTCCTGACAGGGCATTGAGGTAATAAATAAATAAATAAATAATAAATAAAGCCTGTCAGATGACTCGGTGGATAAAGGCACTTGCTGCCATGCCTGACTGACCTGAGTTTGATTCCTGAGACCTACTTGATTGGAGGAGAGAACTGACTCCCAGAAGTTGTCCTCTGACCTCCACACACACTGTGGCATGTACATACACAAAATAAATAAGTACAATTAAAAAAATAAATGAGGCAACCATTTGCCCACTATATATGCACACATTCTGTTTGCTTATTTGTTTCCTTAGACAAGGTCTTACTATGTGGCCCAGACTGACTTCAGAATAGCAATCCTCCTCCATCTGAGTGCTTGGATTACAGGCATACAGCTTTATGCCTGTCTAAAGGCATTTTTTTTTTTTAAGCATAAGGAAAGAGGCTTTAAGAGACAGGCAGTTTACACACGTGGATGTTGAGTCAACCACTGGCTCTCATTATAGATCTCACAGTTCTCAAGTATGGAGGGACCTGACTCAGCTCTAGGAGGCTCTGCATGCACCTCAAGGCCAGAAGCTCTCAAGAAGTTTCCACACAGTTTATTCTTATTACTACATTCAAATGCTGCCCCCGAATGAATGCGGTCAGTCTTAATTCCTATCAGGCCCACATGTGTTAATACATAATGCTTATATGGGCTTTAATTCCTTCTGTCTTAATTAACTGATCTTCTTCTTTAACCAGTTCATGAATTGCCCCAGAACACTTGTGCCCAGTGTCTTCTGTGAAAAGTAGAGAGTGATAATGCAGTATTTGAATACAAGACGCCATACTGAGTACCAAGACCCAAGAAATGCAGAATCACATCAGCCTATGACTATCAGAATTGAGGCAGAGGAACCCATGGCCTGGAAGTCTGTCTTTAGTTGCAGTATTTTTAGGAGGGCCTTTCTGGTTTGTTTTCACTCTGTCTCTATCTTTCTTTTCTAAATATAAACCCAGGCTTACAAGATAGGACCTTGAGTCTGAGTTGACAAAATACACTTTGGCCCCCAGTAGGAGGATCGTAATCGGTCACTGCCCCTGCCTCACTTCCTCCTTGACGGATTTAACAGCCCTGGAAGAGTGGAAGGGAGAGATAAACAGCTCAGGGACAGGATCTCTTCGGTGCCAAAGGAAAGTAGAGGGCATGCTTCTGTCTGCAGCACAGATCCACTCTAGCCAACACCCCTCTGTGCCAGATCGGCCCTCTAAAGTGTCACACATTGCTCCCTCCCCTCCCAGGGAAAAAACCTCATATTCACTATTCCTTTACAAGTCTTCCAGTGTTTAGATCCTTCCCACAACAAGTGACAAGCCAAAGTCTAACTGCTTTCTGGGTTTCCAGAGTTTTATTCTGTGCACATGGTAGGGAATGGAGAAGCTGAGAGAGAAGAGAAGCTCAGTAGTGCTTATGATGAAGCAAGAATTCACAACAGCAACTCACTCAGCATGAGGTTCAGGAGTGATAGCTGGTTCTTTCATTAGACATGCTTGAAAGCTGTGGCTCTGGTGTCGTCTGCATAGCTGCAGAAGGGGTTGAATTATATAAGTGACCTTCTCTGTTGCACAGAGCAGGGAGTTGAGGCTGAAAGATGGAAAATGGTGTCTTTAAGACCAAGGGGAGTCAAGACAGGGCATGCTCTAGGACAAAGACTGTGTAGCTTCCACACTCCTTTGTCTGATTCCCACGGAAGGGTGGTGCACTCAGGGTTCGAGGACCAGCAACATCATTCCAGAGGCTATAGGAAATGCATCCTCACAGAGCTCGCAGGCCCCCTTCAACTTCTAGTCGCTTGTGTGTTTCTCTATGCTGTAGGTTTTCTCCTTCTACCCACAAGGGAGGAAGTAGGACTGTGGTTTCCTTAACCTTGAATTGAAATGAGTAGATAAAACAGACATGTGGGCTGATCAGTACAAATGGCCTACAAGGAAGGAGTGGGGCATGAAGAATCCTCAGTGGAAAGGTGTGCCAGAAACCAAAGCAGGAGTGATGGATACTGAGTGCTAGACAGAGGAGCCATTCCAGACTCTGGTCCCTCCTTTATCTGCTGAGCCATCTGGTTGGACCATGCTCCCTGACCTGGGATCCTTACTTCAGTCTGTCTCCCACACCTCCTAGGAAGTAATCCTGCTACATCAATCAAAACTATCATGTCCCTAGGCCTCAAAGACTGAACTGGCTCCCTACAGCTTCAAAGATCAAGATGAACATCCTTCTGATGTTTGGTACAATCCCATGCCCCATTTGATTAGGAAGCACCCATGACCAGGTAGGACTTGATTGAAGGAAGGAAGCCTTGTTCTTATTACATATGAGCCTGCCCAATTCAGGTCATTCCTGGATTCCACCTCTTCCTTGAGTTCACTGTGTCTGTAACTTTGGGCCCCAACTACCCTGGCATTCTTAAGCCACTTTGCTTATCACAATAGGCTCTCCTATCAGGGTTTGTCTTCTGATTGCCTTGTGTGTCTTATCTCCTTAACAGCACTGGCCAACACTCAAGAGAGGAACTGGTACCTGCTATGGTTTGAATATGTCTGTAGAGGTTTGTGCGTTGGAAATTTAATCTTTAAATGCTTATGTTGGCAGTATTTGGAAGTATGTTCTTTGAGAAATAATTAGGATTAGGTGAGGTTAGACAAGTGGGGGCCCCATAATGGTATCTTTAGTTTTACAGAGGAACCAGAGCTGTCACACTGGCTATGAGGTAGCATGTTCCCCATCGTATTATGATGCAGCAGGACCGTTCATCAAGCATTGGGCAGACACTGGCTGCATGCTCCAGGACTTCACAACCTGCAGAATTATGAGCCAAACAAAACCAGTATTCTTTACTAGTTACCTAGTCTCTAATATTTTGTTATAGCAAAAGACAACAGAAAGTAGGTTGCAAGTATCCTGCAATGGGGCAGGGTGACTGGCCGTGTAGGTTGACTAGACAAATGGGGAGGAAGGTACATCAGAAAGAAAATTAGGTTTGGAAAGGTAGTTTGTTTAGGTGGCCTATACTTTTACTTCAATGGAGTCTATGTTTTAGTGTAAATATTCCAAATATCTGCATTTATTAGGTTATAATGACTGATTTATCTATTTTTATAGTATAGGTTAATAGAATTCCAGCACAAACAAGAGAGCATAAAGTTTCTTACATGCGACTGTAATTTTGAGATCTGATACCTTTTGACTGTGGCAATTGCTCTTACTCTGCCTGGATTAAACCTCTATGAAATGATGGGGTGCTCAGTGGTAGAGTACTTGTCTAGCATGTATAGGGACTGGGGTTCTATTCACAGCACCAAAGGGGGGTCAAATAAAGCCCTCTATAATCTCGTCATTCATCTCTGAGCTTTTCTCACTGGAGAAGGTCGTGTGTCTAAGATGGGGTGTGGCAAGGGTGGGTGTAAGGTGTCCAGTGACTCCGCAGAAGTGGGGTACACAGTGACCAGCCATGATCATTCAGGAACATGAGGCTAGGCTTCTAAGCCTCTGCAGAAGACCTGGGTCTATGAGTTCCATCCTATCCCCTTTATAACGAACACCATCTTCTAGTAGAGCTTGGCTATAGGCAGGCAGCTCTGCCTAAACGAGGCCCCAGTCAGTGAGCCAGTGAGCCAGTGAGCCAGTCAGCCAGCCAGCCAGCCAGTCAGTCAGTCAGTCAGCTAGCCAGCCAGCCAGCTCTGGCATAGTGTAAACAAACCACCGATTAAAACACCTAATTAGAGGGCAGGCTAGAGCCAGGAGGTGGGCCTTGTTGGTGGTCCTGAAGCTGAGCATAGTTAAGCTGCCAGCATCTCAAAGACTGGCCATATCTGGTCTGACTGGAAGGTACCTCACGTAGGCAGAGCTCACTGCTTCTTAGTGAGGGCACACCTTGCTGCCTCTTAGCTTCCAAGACTACAAATCAGTCCAGGCCACCTCCCAGAAGACTGTGGAGGGATGTTTCTAAGTGCAAGAGGGTTGGGATTTTGGTTTTTTGGGACCCAGCTGCCTCAGACACAGTTATCATCTGATTCATGGGATTATGCGGGATGAATACTGACAGACATAACTTAAAAGCTCTTTGCTCTTGGCTGAGAACTAAGATGAAGCACTTTCCTGAACAGGAAGAAGCCCAGGAGCATGGTGAGCAATGCGACTGTAAGCCCAGGCTTTCTGATGCAGATCCCAGGTCTCCAGCTGTTCACCAGGCAAATACTGACTTTCATTCAAGTCCACTACAGTCATCACACACTGTCAGTGCTTGTGTACCTTAGTGACAATCATGTCAAAACCAGTCTCAGTTCCTTCCCCGGTGATAAGTTCTAATTGTCAATTCAGTACAACCCAGAATCCCCTGGGAAGAGAGTATCGATGAAGGACTACCTAGATCAGGTTGTCCTGTGGACTTGTCTATGGAGGATTGTCTTCGTGACCTAAATTGAGGTGGGAAGACCCAGTCTGAAAGTGGGTGGCGCCATTCCCATATTGGGGCCCTGGACTGTGTGCAAGTAGAGAAAGCTAGCTAAGCACCACACATACAGGCATTCATCTTTCTCTGCTCTTGACCAAGGATGTGATGGGACTAGCTATTTTAAGCTCCAGCCTTGGCGTCCCCATAATCACTGCAACCTGGAATTATAAACTGAATAACCCCTTTGTCCCTTAAAGATACTTTTGTAAGGGTATTTTATCACATCAACAGAACTGAAAGTAAGATCTCCAAACTGTTTATCTACTTTCCTAAGAGGGTGCGAGATGGGCAAGCATGTGAGCCTCACTGAAGGAGTATGGGTATGCATGTTCAAGTGGGATGTTGGAGGGTTCCCTAAGACAACAGAATAAGAATTGGAACCAGAATGTGAAAGCAAAAGCGATGAAGGACTTCCCCTAGAACACCGACCCACTAGGTGAGTCTCAAAGTTCTCCAGAGAATAAACATTCTAGAAATACAGAACCAGTGGGATTCAGCAGCCTGGGCTCTCAGTTTCCCCAGGGAAAGAACTCTTCCTCAGTTTGCTGCACTGAAGAAAGATGGGTGGATTTATCTCCTTGTCTACGGATGCTGCTGTCACTGGTAAATGCCCTTAGTACATACAGCAGTAGCTGAGAGGTCTTTGTAAGCTTTGGGAATTTAGATAAAAAGCACTCCATTCCCTGGGTATAGCTGAGGGTACATCATACTCTTGAGTGTAGAATGCCCAACCAGGCTAAGGGGCATGCCAGAAGGACAGAGGAAAGGCACTGGGCCCCAGCTCACCAAAGGAAATATAGCATTGACAAGCCTTCTTCTTTCGCCCAAGCAGTCTTTCGCTCAGAGATAGTCATTATATTTATTTATAGGCACACTAACTAGGAGACCTGAAAGTCAGCTTTGAGCCATGATTCTGATATTTACCACTGTGATTTAGGGAACAACTTTTGAAGGGAACTGAGATTTCACTGATTAACGCAGAATAATACAACGGGGGGCTACACAGTGAGACCCTGTCCCACCTCCAGCTCCTTAAAAAAAGTGGTATGATAATTGCTTCACCCATTCTCCTTAGGGGGTGAAAAGGTCAAATTCAAGGAGTTGAGTTTGAATACTCTTCTATGGCTCACTCTGGTAGCTTTGGGCAGTTTACTAAATGTAGTTAACCCCTGGTTCCTCGTTGGATAATACAGGATGTAATACTATACAGAGTGCTGTTTGGAGGTTTACCTCAGCACCTGGTGCGCATGGGTACCCAGCGAACATCCTCTGCGAATACTGGAGAAGGTAATGCAAAGCACAATGCAAATCATTGTTATTCTCTTTCGAGGCTTTAGGTAAGTGTTGCCAATACACAAAGTGCTTTGCATATAGCAACAATTATCTGCTACCATAATTACACCATCCGCAGAAGCAGCTCCATTCTGGGATACAGCTAGATTAGTATCATTTGCAACGACTGCTTTTGAGACTGCCAACCTCACAAATTAGAGACCAACTAGAGACACGCAGTACAGGATTCAGCTGCTTCCCTGGGGAGGGGGTCTGATGACAGTGAAAGCCACAAGGGATCCAACCTGAGTACTTCTGATGTGTCAGCAGAAGACTCTTTCACTGTGACAAAAAACATGCTGTCATGTGCAATCTAGGGTGCGTGCATGGCAAGAATCACTCAAGGACCAAGAAAAGAAGCTGTCATCCCAGGCTGTCGGTCATGAAGATGTAAGCAGAGGCAAAGTTGAAGGCTCTCCTTCCTTCCACTTCCTCCCTCCCTTGCTGACACATTATGCCATGACCAGCCAGGACTTCAGTGGCACATCAGCATGTAGCGCTAGAGTGTGCGGCAGGGTCAAGGATAAAGACACAATTCAGAGCCACAAAGTGTTTAGCACGGGGGTGGGGGGGGCAGTGGTGGACCTTGCATTTTATCTCACATCTCTGTGATCCTTGGACTGAATTTTGACAGGGCACGCTCTAGTTTTCTTGTTCTTGGTTCAAAATTAACTGTGGGAAGAAAATGGAAGTATTCAGAGAAGACCCACAGAGAAGATAAAATGCCAAGCACTGATCTGTGATAAGTTGTACAGGCTTAAACCATTTAGCCAAGAGAAGAAACCGAACTAAGACTAAATGACACTTAACAGCCTTGTTTCCATTTTCCCAGAGAAGAACAGGAGAATGCGGCTGCCACAAAAGCTGAGGTAGTAGATGCCCAGCTATGACGGCCACATGTTGACCATTATCCTAACTCCGTGAGGGTCTGTGGGACTCAGCACTCAATTCTCTCTCCTTCTGTGAATGTTCTGTAGTGTCCAGTATGAAAAGTTGAAACAGTGGAAGGGAACAGCTGTTACTTAGCACCTGCCTACTGCTGGTGTCAGGTCTGGATTTGCTCTCGCTGACTTTTTAGAATGTAGGGCTTCATCAGTTTGGAATCATTGAATCCCGGTGTGAGGCCATGCTAACATCTTTCCTTCCCCTCCTCCCTCCCCTTTCTCCTTTTCCTTCTTCCCCTTTCTTTTCTTCTTTCCCTCTTTCATTTTCTCTCTCCTCCCTTCCTCCTCCTTCCCTTCCTTCCTGGAACTCACTAGGTAGACCAAGTTGTTCTCCATCCCACAGAGATCTACCTGCCTCTGCCTCCTTGAAGCCTGCTGGGATTAAAGGCCTGAGCCACCATGCCTGGCCTCTATGTATTTCTTAAAGCCTCCAGCAGACATTCTTGCTCCCAGTTTTGCAGGATGCGGGGGTGGGGCAGAGTAAGCATGCAGTAAAGATTTCGCTGCTGATTGCTGAGTGTTTCTCCAGTGTCACATGCTGTTCTGGGCTCCTTACCTGCTTTATGTCATGTAATCCTTGCAACAATTAGGTCCTTATTATGCCAGTTAATCTGCACACACAGCCAGCTCATTATTGTCATTCCCATTACACAACTGAGGAAATCCAGGCTTAGAGGCTAAATAGCTTGCCCAAGGCCACATATGCATCTTAAGTTGCAGATATAGGATTTGAACACAGGCAGTCTGACTGCAGGGAGCCACTGCCACTCCTGAGAAGTAAAGCACCACAGCCATAGTAATGTCCTTTTGTTCTTTATGGGCTGAATAGCTTTAACATTCTCTGTGTGTCTATATAAAGAAACTTTCCCACCTTCTCATGACCTCAGCACCCCTATCTGGCCCTTCCCAGAGCTGGTTTTTATCTTTTAATGTGCAGCAGCCTAAACCAGCCCATATCACTGCAGGTGCTGACACAGGTTATCTTGTTTTGTTCTCATAACACTCCCCATGGATCTGGGTGGGGTTGGGGAGGAGGGTCACTTCAGCAGGACAGACAGTTGTTCAAAGTTACAGAGCCATCACTTAGCCAAGGACCCATGACACCTGGCACTTTGGTCTCTTCTCCTCTGTTTATCTATGTTTCTTCCTTCCTGTATTTATTTATTTTTGGCTTTCTGAGACTGAGTCTTACTAGGTAGTCTAGCCTGGCTTCAAACTCTTCATTCTCCTGCCTCAGCTTCCGCAGAACTGAGTTACAACTATACAACACCATCCCTTCCTTCCAGTCTGAGGTGCCTTCCCAATAAGGTACCCTCGGGATATACCAATTCACAGCAAAGGGGGCATCCCCAGGTCCCACTGGCTGCTGTCATCAGGCCAGTTCTGCTCCTCTCATTTGGAGCTCATGGACTCATTCATTCATTCATTTTGTTCCTAATGTGTGTGCTTCTGCTTGAGTGGCTTTAGGAGTTCCTCAGCTGCTGGGTTCACCTTTCCTGGTATCCCCTAATCCCTTCTCCATCCTTTACTAAAATGTCACCCTGGACCATGTTATTGTCGTCCTTGAAATCCTTCCACGCTCCCACATCCTGCCTGCCTCTTCTGCCACAGCCACTCAACACGTAGCCCTGGCTTCAGCCCCGGCAGCCCCTACACTGCCCAGTCATGCCCTGCAGTTCTCTGTTGGGTCCCTGCCCACTTTGCTCTTTCTACTGGCTCTGTCCACACCCTTTTCTGCCTCATGGGGTTAAAGGATGACTTTAAGCTAAACTTAATCAGCAGAAAACTTCCAGAACTTCCTTTTTAACTTGCAAATCTCCCCTCCTGGCAACTCCCACAAGTCTCTTATCTAGATCTCCCTGAGGACTGTGTGACCCATGGAGATAAACTCAGCAGCCGTTTAACTTTGGAATGGCATACACAGTGAATGCCCTGAAGGATTCGGACAAATAAGAATGGTATAGCCAGTGAGATGGGGCCTTTCTTTACTCAGCAGGTACAGGTGCTTGCCACCAAGTCTGATGACCTAAGTTCGATTCCTGGAAGCCACAGTGTGGAAGGAGAGAATCTATGCCTCCAAATTGTCCTCTGACCTCCACATGTGTGCTCTCTAGTATGCACATACACATTGTATAAAAACGTACACATTTGTTTGAAGGAATGGAATGGCTTCACCCAGCGCAGCCAAGCAGTTGCTCTCTGAGGTCTCTAGGCCTTCCCAGTGTTGTCAGCCCTCACAGTCCCATCCAGTCATTTCCTTCCACATCCATATCTCCACTCCACTGACAGCATTCCTGTCTGAGACATCCTGGTCTTTACAGTGAAGAGGGACAGCCACCCCCTCCCCCACAGGACTCCAGCACCTGCTTTGCCCTGCCAGTTATGCTGAGGTACCAGCTTCTACCTCAGGTGACTTCTGTCTCCACATAGTGATTTGAGTCACTTGTATAGTAGCCACCTCCTGCTTGTTTTCCACTTGCATCAAAGGAGATCCTCCCTGGGCCTCCTCCAGGCTGGAACCTCCCTTCTGAAGGAATGCTGTGTCTGTGTTCAGCCCAGCCGCTCATCCTTCCAGTGCATATTGAGTGCCTGGGAAGGAAACTCCTTTGTGCTTGGCATGGGGAGATTCAGCAATAGACCAAAGTCTCTGTCCTCCAGGACAGCATCTGAGAAGAAAATGACCCAAGTGTTTGTTATCCACAAGCTCCCCTGACCATGTAAGCTGGTGAATCTCAGGGAGGGAAAGGTTAACTGCTCATAGAAGGGGCAAGGTCTGAGTGGGGCCTTCATAGATCAGTGGAATTTTGCCACCCAGACAAAAAGAAGGGACAGCAAGAACAAACCAGGGAGAGAACAGAGCTGCTAGATGCCTCAAGGTCACCAACAAGGGCTGGGGGAGGGTAGGACAGGAGAGAAAGCTTACTGCTTAGGTTTTCTCAATTAGGGAAACTGTTCTAACAAAGCCAGAGCAAGCTGGCAAGGGCGCTGGGTAGGTTCGGGTACCTGTGGACAAACTGAGGATCTGAGCTCAGTCCTCCAGACCCATGTGGTAGGAGGAGAGAATCGACATCCTCAGGCTGATCTCTGACCTCCAGATGTGTGCCATGACTTACACATGCTTACACACACACACACACACACACACACACACACACGAACATACACACAATTTTTTAAAAAGGGCCATGGAACACTATTGCTTTTATAAATGAAGAAAAGATATGGTTGTCTCTCTATTGCTATGCAGGCAAAGCTAGTTTCCTGTAAATACTCATGGAAAGAGCTCTAAGTGACCCCATTCTCACCCAGAAATAACAGCTTCTGATACATATATGCACATTTCCAGTTGTGTAGATATGGGATTGGGGTTGTCTCCCCCAGCTATGTAAACTCTCTGAGGTTAAAGATGATCTGCCTCGAATCCCAAGGGCTTTGCACAACCCTAGGTATGCAATCACAGCCCTGAAGGTACCTGCTGAATGAATTGACTGGGTCTGCCTCCTACTAGGAACTGCACTAAGTGCCAGGGATAGAGAAATGGCCGAGCCCTTCAGCTAGAAGGCTTGGAGTCTGGTTTATGTCTATGTTATTATTTTGTGTGTATGTGTTTATTGGCACGGAACTTGCTATTTATCTCACAGAGATCTGCCTGCCTCTGCCACCTGAATGCTGGGATGAAAGGCATATACCACCATTCTCAGCTGAGGAAGCCATTTTTGAAGTGGTAGGAAATTATCTATCTTACAGCTTGAAAAACAAAGATCTGGGACAGACTGAGAATGAGCTTTTTAGCCTTGAGAGGAGTGGCTGCTGGGCAGGAAAGTTCCTGGGAGGGCACATTTTGCTTGCCACCCTCCCCAGCCAATCTAGCTTCTGTAGGGGCCTCATCTGCCCTTCTCCAGGCTGGGCAAAGCAGTAACATATCTGGTAACAGCTACCATCATTTAGGACACACAGGATCACACTCCCAATACACACAGCCACATGCAATTGCATAATACATAGCTGCACATACAATCACATCAGATGGAGATTTAGCTCGGTTGGTAGACTGCTTGCCTGAGACTCTGTGTCAATCTCCAGGATAGCCAAACAACAACAAAACCAAACAAACAAAAGCTTTTAAGCCAAGTGTGATGGTATAGGTCTGTAATCCCAGTATTTGGAGGTGTAAAGGAGGATCAGGAATTTAAGGTCATCTTCAGTTACATAGTGAATTCAAGGCCAGCCTGGGCTACCAGAGACTCTATCTCAAAACAAAGAAAACAATAAACAAACAAAACAAAACAATATACAACACAATCATGCTCACTTGATGCCATAATTGTCCCCACACAGCATCATACATGGACACAGCCACAACATGCATTCACACAAAGCTAGCTGCACATGTTCAAATAAATAACACATGCTCATGCAACTGAACACAATTACACTCGCATAAATACATACGTACCTAGCACCAATATACAGACTTAACAACATATGTCTATGTACTCACCCAGCATACAAAAGCATGCATTCACCTGCATGCACATGCACATTCATAGACACACATGCTGTTACACTCAAATCCACATGTGCACATAAATATTCACTCATGCACAAGCCCACATGCTCACACGCCCAGCCTGAGCTGTTAAAGCAGCAGCACTCACATTTTCCGTCTATTGGTGGTTTCAAAACAGGAAGCCAGCCTGGGGCTGGGAGGCGTCAGTATAGCGAGAGCAGCTGAGAAGGCCCAGCATACAGTGAGACTCTGGATCCTGTGCTCATGTCACAGGCTGCATAAATCCGGACTTGGCCCAGGTCTCACACAGGATCAGTCCTGTCTTGGAAGGCTCTCAACAGCTTGTCTGATGAGCCACCTAGATTACACAGTGTCTGTCCCTCGGTCAGGGGTTTTCTGTGAGACAACAGGCAATGCCCTACCCCACCTCCTCTCCAGCTGCAGGGCCCACACCTCTGGAACTGCTTTTTGAGGAGCCTTCCCGAACTAACATGGACTGTTCTACCTTACCCCTCATATGCTCCCTCCTGCGTGCCATCCTCTGCAGGGTGTGCCATTCTGTTTGTCCTGCTCTTCCCGGGTCAGAAATGAAGTGGATCAGGGCCTGTTTTGTAATATTCAAATCCTTGTAGAATGATGTGTTCTGTGAAGTTTGTTCTCATTATCTTTGCAACAAGATCATCTGGGAAGTTTATACAAGCCCATTTTGCAGATGCAGAAACTGAGAATGAAGGTTAAGTTCCTTCTTTCCTGGTCCCAGAAGCAGAGTCTGGTAACCAAACTCCATTTTCAGGACTGTCAGAACCCTTACTTCCCATCCTGGTTCTGAACACAAGATGGGTCCATGTGCAGAAAGGAGAGGGGACCCAGCATTACTGCAAGGATGGGAGGGGGCAGCAGGCTCAGAGGACTGTGACAGCATCATCTTACCTCATGGCTACCACACCACACCACACCCCCCCCACACTCCACACACACACACACACACACACTCCATACACATACACACACACATACACAGCTTAGGCATGAGAAGTCATGGCAAAGTGGCATTCTGGGGTGAATGACATTTGTGGAACTCTTCTCTCTCCCCTTCCTTCTTTCCTCCCTCAATAAGAGTCAAATACAGCCTAGGCTGGCCTCAAACTTGTTATATAGTCAAAGATGACCACAAACTTCTGAGCCTCCTTCCTCCTAAGTACCGGGATCATAGATGCGCAGCAATACTCCTGTTTTATGTGGTGTTGGGGCTGGAACCTGGGGCTTTGTGTGTGCTAGAAAAACATTCTACCAGCATCCCTAGCACGTGAGCTTTCTCTCTCTTCCCCTTTCTGGACAGGGTCTCACTATGTAGTCCCAGTAGGTCTAGAACTGGCTATGTAGACCAGGCTGGCCTTGAACTCATAGAGATCTGATTGTCCTGCCTCCCAAATGCTATGATTACAGCCATGCACCGTTCAGCCTATCCTCTCTTCTTTCTAGAAAATGATTAAAACCTTTTTTTTTTCTCAGC
Organism: Eospalax fontanierii; assembly: GCA_035773235.1. Classification (NCBI taxonomy): domain Eukaryota; kingdom Metazoa; phylum Chordata; class Mammalia; order Rodentia; family Spalacidae; genus Eospalax; species Eospalax fontanierii. Next base: position 26,116,091 of record CM069539.1, on the reverse strand, counting down.
ACTGATCCGGCAAAGGATAGTGGCCTTCACGCTCTGAAGTAAGCAGGAGCCTTTGCTGTTTTCTCCCCAAAGGGTGCTGGAGGGAGGAGTGGGGATACTACAGGCCACCTCCAAACAAGTCTAGGAGAATGGTTCTACTGATACCAGGCACATGGCTGAAAGGGAACAGGAGGGGACTAAAGAGACCAGACCAGGCTTCTCCAGGGCAGCACGGCCAGACACAACCTCTTTCACAGCCCCCTTCTTCTCAGATCTCACACACTGAACAGCTGGGACCTGAGGAGCAGAACAGCAGAGATCACGGGAAAGAGGATGGGTCGGGCTCAGGGGAAACCCTGCCATTTCCTTTCCTGAAAATCTTTAGGATGGAGCCCAGAGACGTTCCACTGGGAGCTTGCTCTTCCCCCTGGCTCTCCTTGCTTCTCCAGTCTGGAAAACTGTCTAAATCTCCCCGCTTTCTCCACTCTTTTCTGCACACCACCCCTCCCCCACCCTGGCTTGCCTAGTTCCTGAGGTCAGAGACTGTAACCAATGGTGTCACACAGCTTGACAAGTGAAGAAGACCCTACCAGGAGAAACAGATGTCTAAGGCAACGCTGGCAGCCATCCAGCTCCTGTGGCTGTGTTTACTGTATTGCTGGGAGATGGGAACGGGGTATTCTGGTTTCTGTTCACTATTGAACCAGCCAGGCTGAACCTTGGCTTGTACCAGGTGGTGGCACAGGCTCCTGCTGAGTGTGGGGAGGGGGCGAAGAACCATCGCTTGGGAGCAGCCTATTGGGATGAAACACCACAGACTGGAGGCTGGTTTCCTAGATCAGCAAAGGGGTCCAGGAAGCAGAACCGTGGGAGGAAGCCTTCCCGAAGAGCCAAATAGGGCTGCTAACTGCAGAAGAGGCTCTAACACTGCCAGGCCACCCAAGTTTGGAGAGTTCATGGCTGAGGGGCCTAATGGGGGGAGGAGAGCGGCCTGCTCCTTGCTTGTGGGACTGGCTCTTCAGAGGCCAGTCTTCCTACAAGAGGATGTACTATATGAGGTATTCAGCAAGTTCTATGGATCCTTTGGGATAAGAAGATGGATAACCGACCACTTTAGGAACTGACAAGGGTCTCTTGAGGAAGGATTTGAAATGAAGCAGACAGAACCCCTTTACACTCACTGGGCCCAGCATTCATTTATTAGTAAACAATCACCACAGGCGAGCCGTGGTTGGCGGTTTGTATCTTTGTTTGGGTTTGTTTCTGCTGGTTGAAATACTTCCTGTATATGTTTGCATTAGGATTTGCCTGAACATTCTTATAATGCACTGTTAGAGAAAGTACAGAACATGAAAGTAGGTTGCATAGATATGATATTTTATTCTGTGTGACTGCCTGCAGAATCTGAATCAGATGATCACATTGGTCCTTAACTCAGCTGGAGGTAAAGCCAATCTGAAACCCTTTTTGTGTAGGATAGAAACAGAGACAGTCGGGCCAGAGAGTCGGCTCAGTGGGTGAAGGCACCTGCTGCCGTAACTGACAACCTGAGTTCAATCCCCAGAATCCACATGGTGGAAGGAGAGAACCAGTTCCTGCCAGTTATTTTCTGACCATACAAGCTCTGTGGTACACATGTGCCTCGCTCTATCATCCCCCCAAAAGTACAGATGTGATAACACTATAGATATAAAAAAGAAATAGAGACAATTTATTAAGGAAGAGCAAGGAACTCCTGAGAAGAGAAGCAGGCTAGAGAGCTGGGACATGTCTGAGGTGCAAAAGCTTAGAAGTCCCTTATTTTTGTTGTTTTATGAGAGAGAGTCTTGTGTGGCTCAGGCTGGCCTCAAACTAAGTAAGTAAGCAAAATGGCTTAGAAGCTCTTGTTCTCCTGCCCTCACCTCCCGAGTCCTGGGATTGCAGGTGTGTGTGCTTCATAAATGAAGTGCAGTAAAACAGGAAGTGCTCAGCACCATGCCGGCAGAGGCACCGCTCTGCATCCATGGGTTCCAGTCGTCCACTCAGTCATTCATAGATAGAAAATATTCAAACACAAGGAAGCAAACCAAACTCTGCTCCTGCGTGGTCCAAGTTCAGACTTTGTTCTTGCTGTCACTCCCGAAGCAATACAGTTTGACAACTATTTATTAATGTCATGTTTGTATTGTATCAGGCATTCTGAGTAACCAGAAGATGATGTGAAGTACATGGGAGGGTGAGTGTAGGCTACAGGCAAACACTGTACAAATGTACATAAGTGACTTGAGCATCCTTGAACCTTGGTATCTGTTTGGCATCTTGAAGTAATCCCTGGTGGACAGTGAGGAGACACTGTTCTCAGTGAGCGACTGCACGAGTCTTTCTACTATAGATGTGACCTGTTCAGAGCCAGCCAGTGTATTTATTTATTTATACTGTGTGTGTGTGTGTGCATGTGTGTGTACACCACAGGGCTTGTGTGGAGGTGAGAGGACAACTTACAAGAGTTAGATCTCTCCTTCCACCATGTAGGGTTCTGGAAAGTGAACTCGTGTCTTCAGGTGTTGCCCCAAGCACCTTTAATCACTAAGCCATTTCAACAGCCTACCTGGGCTCTTGGGAGTACATGCTCCTTCATCTAGAGACACAAGAGGAAGGTCCATCTCTTTCTTCACCAAGGAAAATCCAACTCACATTCTGAGACTCTGTTCAAATACCATATTTATAGGCTATCTGACTTACTTTAAGGCCAGAAAATAAGTTGTGTCAGTTTGCCAAATCAAGGAGTGGGCAGATGAATTTATATTTCATTTTGGTTGTTAGTTTTGTTGTGTTTGGCTGGTCATTTTGTTTTGTCTTAAGACAGGGTCTCAATACATAGGCTGGGGTAGTTTAGAACTCACTTTGTGGTGTAGGCTGGCTTCAGATGCGTGGCGGCCATCCTCTTATATCAGCCTCCTGAGTCCTGGGATTTCAGGCATTTGCCATCATAACCTGCTACACTGAACCTTGTAAGGAAAGTCTTTTGGAAAATAACATGGCTGTTTTCCTTTAGTATAGTAAAGCTGGGGTGTCAACTTACGTGTCCTTTTTCGGGGTGTATTCATGTTCTCATGTGTGTGGGTACCCATGTGAATGGGGTCTTGTGCACGTGTGGAGGCAGAAGCTGATGTGGGTTTCTTTCTCTGTCACTCTCTACTTTATTTATTGAGGCAAGCTCTCCTGCTGACTTCAGAGCTCAGCAGTCTGTCCAGTCTCACTAGTCAGCTTGCCCCCGGGTCCCCTGATTCTACTTCCTGGGCACTGGTATTATAGGCAGGCTGCCACGCCCGCCTGCCTTTTATATAGGTGCTGATGATCTGAACTCCAGTCAGGCTGCTTGTAAGGCAAGTGCTCTGTCCACTAGGCCTTCTCCTCAACCCCTTAGTTTATGTCTTGAAAATCAGCGGAAACCAAGACAGTAGGAAGAGTACTGAAGAGGGAAAAGCGAAGGGTACTGATGAAGTGCTATGTGCCCAGTACTACTTTAGGTACTTGATATAACTCAAAAGAACTTCAGAGATAAATATTATCATCCCCATTTTGTTGGTGAGGAAACTGAGTCTTGATAAGGTATATTACCTAGCCAAGATTAAAAGGTTACATGTGTGTTCCTTTTGTAAAATCCTGGCAACCATGTAACTTTCTTCTCTATGATCTAATCTTCTCTCTATTGCTATGGCTAAGTTTCCTAAAGCAAGTTAACCTTTCTGCTCCTTTACAGCTACCAATAAGGCTGGGGATATAGCTTGGTGGTAGAGTACTGCCTGTGAACCCAGCACTGTGAGGCTGAAGCTGGAGCCTGGAGTCCCTATCAAGTTCTAGACCAGGTTGATGAACCAAGAAGAAACAAAACAAAACACCAAAACCTACCAATGGCTGTCTTACATTCACAGAGGAAAAAGGCAAGTATTTGAAGTCACTAATGTGTTAGGCTAGTCTACCACTGAACCACACCCCTGGCCTGACACTCATTAATTTAACTCTTCTGTTTTTGAGACAGGGTCTCACGAAGCCTATGGAAGTCTGGAACTGGCTGTGCAGCTGAGGGTGATCCTGCCACAACTTTTCATGCCTCTTCTCAGCCACCATATAATCACCACCCTTGTCATTCTGGAGAATTCCAGTTTCTTCAGCTTCTGCTTACCTTTTGGTGATATTCTGCTTTGTTTCCACCGAAAACCAAAGCACCCTTTCTCCTCCTCCCCAAGAACTGCTTTTAAACCATCTTGCTCAAATCCTCATCCTAGGGATGGAGAGATGGATTGGTGGGTAAAGTGCCTTCTGTGCAAGCCTGAGGACCTGAGTTCAGATTCTAGTGCCGTGTAATAAACAGAACGCACTGCTGTAACCCCAGTAGTGGGTGGTGGTGAGTGATGAGGCAGGTGGACATGGGATAAAGAAAGGGCCCAGCTTGACCTCTAGCCTCTACACACACAGATGTGCATACACCACCCCCACAGAGATTAATATTTTAAATTTAAAGAGGAGCTGGGTGTGGTGACGTATGTCCTTCATCCTTGGAGTTGGGAAGCAGATGCAAGCATATCCCTGTGAATTTGAGGCCAGCCTGGCCTACATAGAATTTCAGGCCAGTCAAGGCTACAAAGATCCTTTCTCAAAACATAAAATAAGAAAAATAAGAAAATAAAAAGTCATTGTAATAGGGTCCTTCACAAATACTTTTTCTGTCTCTAAAGGTCCTAATAGTCTTTCGTGTCGCTGAATAATAATGGCTAATATTTACTGAATATTTGACTGCCATATGAATTGCATATGAATGTTCCAATTTACAGAGGAGGCTCAGTGTGAAATTAATAGCCTGCTTAAGGTCACTGAGTGAGTAGCAGGGAGAACTGGAATCCCGGCACTCCATCTGACGAGCTCTGTGAAGGTCACTCTCTCCTGGCCCCTCAGCAGCATTCCCACCACGGTCATGGCCCCTGCTCTCTTAACTTCCTCCCATGAGCCTCCTCTGCTTTTTCTTCTGCTTTCTCTAGCTGCTCCATCTGGGTTTGCTGCCGTCTCCACAGACACTCTAATTACTGCTATTCCTCTGGGGTCTGTCCCATCTTCCTCTTCACAAACCACTCCCTGGTGACATACTGATCTTCGGTTCCCATCAATTCTTCTCTCAAACTTTGAGCTTCCATAGCAAGCTCCTTGCTTGCAGCAAATCTCAGGGTTCAAAAACTGAACTCAACTCACCATTTTCCACCCTCCAAAGCTGCCTTTCTCCTAATTACTCTTGGTTAATTAATGACTCTCCATCTACCCAAATAATCAAGCTAGAAGCCTCTCATCTATCCTTGGCTGCTCCCTGTCTTACCTCTTACACTCGGACTATAGTGCTTCTTAACGAACTCCCTGCCTCCAAGTTTTCCCTTTCCAGTGTGTCTCCCATCACCCCATAACTAACACACTTCTACATGGAACATCTTAAGAGTATCCTAGTTCCTTTAGGGTAAGTTTCTCAAAGCGTGTGACACAGTTGACGTTATCTCCTTCCTGGCCACCGCATCTTCCTTTAGCCTTCATTTCTCCTTCTTTGAATGTCATCTGACATTGCCTCTCAGGTTTTTGAACAAGCCATGTTCCTTTGGAGTGTGCAAGTACACACGTAGCTCTGTCTTCAGAGATGCTGCTTGGAATTAATTAACCATTTAATGCTTGTCTTCCTTCTCATTGTACATAATATTTGACTGTAGCTTGTTTGTTTTGTAATGCTAGAGACTGGATAGGGGAGTATCCTGTGCTAGGCCAGTGCTCTACCACTAAGCTGCACTCCCAGCCCTATTAGACCATTATTCACAATGCCAAAGGCAAAACAGGGCATGCAGTCGGTGCTCAATAAAAATAAACAGCCTGGTTCAAGTACCACCCTCTCTGTGTCCTTCTGGATTCTCTACAGCCTTTTTATATGGTCCTTAGCTCATGTGATTTCTTAAAAAAAAAATCTTTTTAACACCTATCTATCTATCTATCATCTACCTAGTGTGTGTGTGTGCATGTATATATGTGCCATGGCTTGTATGTGGAGGTCAGAAGACAACTAGTGGGAGTTAATTCTCTCCTTCCATCATGTGGGTCTCAGGGATTGAACTCAAGTTGCCAGGTTTGGTGACAAGCACTTTTCCCTGGTAAGTCATCTAGCTAGCCCAGTCCTTGTGCTTTTCCTCTGCCTTGGTTCATGTGTTGTATTTCTGCCTTCCTCCTCCCTAACCACATCAGCTTCTAGGAGGAAACTCATTCTGTATGCCTTATCTTCCTGAATGATGCCAGTGATGTTTACTGAATCAAAACAGGAGAAACTCAAGACTTGCAGATGACAAGTCCTTGGACCTAGAAATGATAGGTTCTAGAATGAGGCTGTATCCCCCCAAAACTCGAGGGATGGGTACCTCATCTCCGAGGAGAGATGGAGGGGCACTTAGAAGAAACAGGAACTGTGTTGCAGTAGTTGATTTTTCAGCTAGGCCTTTGAAAGTGGGCCGGCACTACGGATGTGAGTAGGAATCAGGGAGCGCAGGCGTCCCCATCGCTCCTGCGACCTTCATTCCTCTATCGGGTACAAAGCCCCCTAAGCCACGCTGGGCCGTGCTGTCTTTGTGATGTATGTGCCTCTGAGCACCTCCACCTTTCACCGGCTGAGTCTGCTTCCCCATCTCCCCTCTCCTCTTCTCCGTTCTGTTGTCAGGGTGATTATTTTAGAACTTGGATTCAGCCACATTACCTGGGCTTACTCCCACGGGAACTCCCTGCCTAAGGAGAAAATCCTTCTTACAGGTCATTCAGGGTGCTTCACAGTGCTGCCCAAGTCTGTCTTTCTAGGCTCAGCCCTGCGTTTCCCTGCCATGGCCCCTACATCTCCACAACCCTACCAGTCTCTCCCTTGTCTCTGATATGCTCGGCCTTCACCCTGGAACACAGCTTCCCCATTTCCACACATATGTCTTCTATATACTGTTCTATATCTAGAAATAATATTTTTCTGTTGAACAGTGAAGATTTCATTGTTGTTATCAGGGACTCTCACACCTGTTTGGACCCTTGTCAGTCTTGTTTTCCTTTTACTGAATCCCTGAAAGACAGGGTACTTTGATTTGCTTCTTTGGCATCTATCACACATTCGGGTCTCCAAAAGGAAGGGAATGAAGCTTAGGTCTTTGTGAATGATGTCAGTGGGTCAGGTCTTCTTGTCTGTTTTGCTTTTGGTTTTTTTCCGTAACTAGAAGTTGCTTGGTTAGCCTGTCTTTGCAAGAAGTTGTTCTTGTTAGAAAAGAGCTAAATTATGGGCCTGGGGATGTAGCTTAGTTGGTAGAGTGTCTTCCTAGCATGCATGAAGCCCTGGCTTCCTTCCCAGCACTGCATAAAAACCGGGTGTGGTGGCTCAAGCCCGTAATTTCTGTGTTCGAGGGGTGTAGGTCAGAGGATCAGAAGTTCAAGGTCATCCTCGCCTACATAGGGAATTCTGGTCCAGCCTAGGGTATAGGAGACAACTATCTAAAAAGGCAGGAAGGGAGGGGAGGAAGAAGGGACGGACAGGAGGGAAGGGAAGAAGTTAAATTATACCTCCTTTCTGTCACTTTACGGGTTGTTGAGTTTTTCACTGTAAGGTTTGCTGCCCATTTCTCATATGCATAATAACTGCAAATGAAGCTATTTAGGGTGCTAAAAATAAGACTTCAAGTAACTGCAAGGACAAATAAACAGTTGAGGAAGATGTGCTCTCAGGGCATACCCACGTGGTCACTTTAATGGCATTTTGCTCGTGTAATGTATGCTGTGTCCCGTCTCTGCTCAACCCTTTAAGTGCAAATAATTGCAACCTGTCAAAATATTTGAAATCACCACAATAACCTCCACGCACACCTCGAGCAAGAAGATGTAGAAAAAGCCTTGGCTTCGAAAAGGGGAAAAGTTCACTCCTGAACGGCTCAAGAAAAGGTAAGATGAGTTTATATAAAGCTAGCTTAGAAACAGGAAGTCAGAAAAAACTGTGATAAGTGAAGCCGTAAAGAGAAATGCTGACCCAGAAAAGACGGATCTGAAAACGCAAAGGCAAACTTTTGACACAGATGCATGATCACTGATGAAAGTGGTTTATTTATTTATTTATTTTTTAAGGCAGTGCTAAAAAAAGTTAGAGCTGAACTCAGTGTAATTCTGATTGGGCAGGGGGACATGGTTATCTACTCTGCTGGAATAGCTTTAATGATGCCTCCTTGATGAAAGTCCATCTTAAAATACTCAGCCAGTGATGAGTTATTTAAAGATGTGAACCAAGGCTGTGGTTGCAGCGAGGTTTGGGTCAGAAACACACCACCTCCCTAGCATGTTTGGTTGAGCCAGATGAACAGTGTGTTGACAACTGTCCCCACTGGCTTTTCTGGAAACCTGTGGCACATTGGAAGCTATCAGCAAGTAGTAAATCTATGAATGCCATCTAGGGTCAGAGGTGCAGTCAGAGCACAGTAGGACAGCCCTGGAGCCTCTGCCTCGGCCTCATCCTGATTTGCACAGAGTGCTTTCTTTTCACTCCTCCATGCCCAGCTCTAGACAGTTCCTTCTTTTTCCTTACAATTTGTTGACATGGTCCTTGGTGGCCAACAGCCATCTTTCTGAGCCGGTGAAAATAAAATCTTTGAAGTGTAACTTTGTCTTTCTCTCACACCCAATTCATCTGTCCCTTCTTCTGTGATTTATTCACCTCTAATGTTGCTTCCAATAAACCATTTACCCAGTTCTCCTGGGGAACCAGACACTGCTTCTGGGGCTGGAGAGATGGCTCAGTGGTTAAAAGCTTAGAGTACTCTTCCAGAGTTCAATTCCCATTATCTAGATCAGGTGGCTCAGAACCACCTACAACTCCAGCTCCAGGAATATGAAGCCCTCTTCCAGCTTCTGCAGGAACCAGTACACACATGCAAAACCCCCACACAGACACAAATATACACATAATTAGAATAAAAAGACACTTCTTCTGGGTCCATAGGGTGCCCTTCAAGTCCCTTATCTTATTGTTAATCAACACACAGTCAATGTCATATTATTACTATAATAGTCTGTTGTCCTAACCAGATGCCTGCCAGCTAAGGACTCCAAAGCTACTCGACGATATGTATGTGGAATGAACACAGGAGGATTGTGGGAAGCAAATTTTTTTTTGTCTGTCAACGCCCATTAAGAGACAAAAGCCAAACATGTTGAATGGCATGACTTGCCAATGAGAAACTTGGATCTGGGCCGAGCTTGGGTGCAAAGCACCCAAGTCACATAAACAAGCAAGCTGGATGGCTGGGATTTGTTTGTAGTGACTTATCATTGATGTGCTTGTTGATGTTAAGACTCCCATTGCAAAGCCAATAACCTCATCCTGTCACTGCCAGACATCTTTCCCTGAAGCCTATACTGAACTGGCCATCGGGGAGCTCTAGAAATAATAGAGCTTGAAGAAAGCAAGCACTTTGCATTTGTGATGATTTGAATTAAAATTTAATTGGGGTTTGAGATGGAATGTATGGGAAGCGACTAATGTTAGTCTTCTAGAACAAAAAAGAACAACTTTTCTGCTGTCTATGAAGCTACCTATTTGCTACCCGTCTTTACAATCTCCACATCCAAAATCCTTTTGCATCATCTATGTCGCACAAGGGCTTTGTCTCTTTAAACAGAAGAGGTCCAGGCCTGGCTAGGTGGTTTAGATAAAGTGAGGACCTGAGTTTGGATACCCAAAGTCCATATAAAAAGCTGGGGAGGATATGTGTGTACTTGTAAACCCAGAACTGGGGAGAAGAAACAAATAGATTCTGGGGTTCACTGGCCAGTCACTGTAGCTACTGTGAGCTCTGGGTTCAGTGAAAAACCCTTTATCAAAAAGTAAGATGGAGTGCAACTGAGGAAGGAAGCTGACGTAGACCTCTGGCAACTGAGGAAGGAAGCTGACGTAGACCTCTGGCCTCTATGCTTGCATAAATGCACATGCAACCCTACAAATACATGCACACCAAACATATAACACACACACACACACACACAGAAGCCAATTACATAACCAATTTGCAAGAAATCCATAAAGTAGGGATTCTGCCATTATGTGAATAGGAGGGGCCATCTTTCACAGTTATAATTTAAAAGATAACTCAGTATTTTGGTTCTTATAAATAATATGATGAAGAGAGTCCAGAACACAGTCAGTGCTTTAGAATGAGCAAAATTTCAGGGTAAGATTTTATAGTAAAGTGTTGACACACAGAAGTGACCCTCACTTAAGACTAGTGTAAAGGAACTGGTTAGCTTATATAATGAAAGCTCTTTGGAGATGAGGAAATGGAAAGACAGAGCATTATTTGACCTCCATTATAAACCAGAAAAAAAATGGTGCTGTGGCATGGCTTCATAAGTTGTGTTTGACAAGTTGCAGGAAATAGTGTGGGACACAAAAGCTTTCCTTCAGGTGAGAGGAAGTCCAGCTGGGAGCAAAGCCCTGAGTCTTCTGCAGGAAACAGAACATTGGGACTGCACAGGGCTGGGCAAGAGATAAAGGCCTGTACTCTTAAAGATTTGTTTTTATTTTTTATTGCATGTACCTATGCGTCTGTGTGCAGGTAAATGCATGAGTGCAGTTGCCTGCAGAGGCCAGAAGATGGCACTGGATCCCCTGGATCCAGCTGGAGTTAAGGGCAATGTGCATGGTGGGAACAGAACTAAGATCCTTTGCATTCTTAGCCATGAGCCATTTCTCCAACCCCCCAGAGACCCACTTTCTTAATGACTAGAATTTAAAAGTCATAATCAAGTGGCCAAACTGGTGAATAAAACTCATCTACCCTCTCACCTTGAACACCATATATTCACAGCGGCCTGGTCAGAACACAAACTTCTAGGTATTTTGTGCAAGAACACAACAACTTGGGAAGACAGAAGCTTGCAGACCCCACTCTACCTGCGGTCTGCTTCAAATGTTTTCTGCCTTTTTGTGGCTCCTCTGGGCTGTAGGAGAGGCCTCACAGTTGAGTATTTGGATACCCCAGGAGTAGTTCCAAGTTCTGACCACACTCCCACACACAGCTGCTCCTTTGTAATCCTCTGTGCTCAGGAGGATGGAGAAGCAGTTCCCTGTTATCCAGAGCATAAGCCAGACAGAGACAGAAAGACAGAGATACAGAGACAGAGACTGAGAGAGAACCTGTGTGGTACTGGGGCTGGGAACACAGGCTCCAGGGAAGCATGTCGCCTGAACCAAAGGTCTCTTCACTCTATACTGAAGGGCAGAGTCATGGAAAGGCCATCATGGATCATTTAATTTAAGGGCAGGGATGTGAACACAAACTCGTAAGTGAATATGACGGAATCAAAGGCAAAATGAACCCATGATGGCTCTCCTCTGTTGTAAAGGCCATGGATGATTGCAGAACCTTCTGTTGAACTATGAGCGTGTAGAAGCAGGGATGACTTGTCGTGGGGGGAGAGGACAGAGGGATGCAGACATGGCCAGAGAGAGGGTGAGTAACAATATAAGTATTTGTATCACGGTGGGCTGGAGAGTTATTCTGTCCTGAACAGTGATGTGTGGTGTGTGCAATACATTACGCAGCAGATATGCAAGTGGGTTGACTTAGGGTGGGGCTACAATGGATGAGTCTTGAGTGGCTGATCTGAAACTCAGTTGGACTAAAGACAGCAATGGAAAATACCAAGGGAGACATTGGGTTCATACAGCTTCCATGAACTCATTAGAGATGGAATGCTAGGGAACTGGGTGACATCACGCAGGTCTTTGAAGAGACACGCTCAGATGCAGCACCTAGACCCTCTGTATATTCTGTTCCTTAACCAGAGACTGAAGCCAGTGACTGCCCGGGCCTCTGCAGCCTTGGGCCTCTCAGACTTGCCCCTGCAGTTCAAGTCTTCACCCTGTCTCAAAGGGTTTCTGGCAACTGTGGTACCCAAGAGGGAAGATCCTTGCCCTATCTTTTTTAACCTTTATAGTCTAGATTTTTCGAACATACACAAAAGCCGAGAATACTTGCCTATCACTCTAATTCAATACTTATAATAATAATGGAATGGTGAATTATTCATGTAATCAACTTTTTTTCTGCAACATTCACATTTTAAGTGAATCCAAGCCAACATATGATCTCTTCACAAAATACATAAGGATTTTTGACCCTCTAGAGTATTTTAATTTTTTGAATTACTTATTTTTATTTTTAAAACTGTTTTTTTTATTATCTTTATTTTATGAGTGCATTGCCTGCATTTATGTAAGTGCACCTGTGTCATGCAATGCCCACAGTGGTCAGAAGAGGGTGTTGGATTCTCTGGAATTGGAGTTACGGACTGTTGTTAGCTGCCATGTGGGTGCTGGGAATCGAGCCCAGGTCTTCTGAAAGAGCAATCACTGCTCTTAGCCACTGAGCCATCTTTCCAGCTCTTATTTTTATTTGATGTATATGAGTGCTATGCCTGCATATAGCTAAGTGTACTTGTGTTGTGCAGTGCCCACAGAGGACAGAAGAGGGTGTCAGATCCCCTGGAACTAGAATTATAGAGAGCAGTTAGCCACCATGTGCTGGGATTTGAAACCAGGTCTCCTGCAAGAGCTGCTAGTGTTCTTAACTACTGAGCCATCTCTCTAGCTCCATTTTGAAAAAAAACATTTTTATTATATTGTCATGAGTGAGAGGTGTGTGCCACAGTGTGAGAGGTCAGAGGATACCTTGCAGGAGTCAGATCTCTCCTTCATCCATATGGGTTCTGGGGAATGAACTCAGGTGATTAGGCATGGTGCAGATGCCTTTACCAGCTGAACCATTATGCTGACCCCTCCCCACCCCCGAATATTTTAAAAGCATCATAGACATCAGTGTATCTGGCTGATAAGGTCTTTTACTAACAGTCACTTCCATCATCATAGGTAACATCATTCCTTTGTACCACTGAATATCAAGTTCATAGTCATGTTTCCCAGGTCATATAAAAACATGTTTTTAAAGCCCAGTTACTTGGAATCAAGGTGAAACGAAGCCCTGGCATGATTCTGGCAGGATGGAAAGTGGGCATAGACCCTCACTTATGGTTCAAGGGCCAACACCCCTCACATACCTCATCCTAACAAACACAGAGTCACAAGGTTAAACTGAGGTGGCTCCAGTGTCTGGGCGTGATGGCCTCTGCTGAGAGAAGTCTCAGCGGGAACTGTGTACAGCAGGGCCCCTGCTGCTGGGAGTAGCTCAGCTGTGCACTGAAGTCTGAGAGCCACAGTCCAGAACTTCCCAGCACTCATAGGATTTGGGTCACCACGGTAGGTGATGAAAGCAGTGCCTTCTGTTTCTGGTACTGCCACTATCCTTCTTGATTTGATCTTTCTGGTTTTCAAGGCCAAACACAAGCTGTGTGGGGTTAAAGAGAGAGCAGAGACTGAAGACTGAGTGTTCTGTGTCCACCTGACTGGGTGGTTTGGGGAAAGTCTCTCACCTGTTTCCCAAGGAGAAATTCAGGTACCCTTCTGACCCTCCAGCTCTGACAAGCTTAAAACCCACCAGCAGCCACTTATGTTCTGCCAGGATCCTAGGATCTCCAAGTCTTTAGGGAAAGGGGCTTTCTCTTACTTTGGCATCACCAGATTCTAACATGGCAGATTGGCACTCAATAAATGTTGCTGGATGATGCTCCATCCAATAATCCAAGCTGGAGCATCCATAATGAGTCAGGTACTGTGCTAGGGACTTACCCCTAGGCGTCTCAAATCTCTCTCAGGACAGATTAAGCTTTAAACAGGGAGCTATCCAGTACATGAAATGTTCTCTAATGTAAGAGAAGGGCTTATCAGTCCTAAGGGTTCCAACCTGAGATAAAGACTCGGGTTTGGTAGCTGTAATCTATAGGTTTCCTGATCCTCCAATTGATCTTCAGCATCTTGATTACAAATTCCTACAACTGCCTCAACAGCAACACTGAAGAGCGGTCCAGGTCGAAATATGTCTGTGCCAGGTCACCACACAGAGTATGTCTCAAATAGCATTCAGAGCCCTTTCCAGGGCCAGGGCTCCCTAAGGGAAGGAATGCTGACTGCTACCTGTTCCTCACACGAACTCAGTGACTAGCATCCAGCTGTAGATCCAGGTCACACAAGGGCATAGTTCTACCTCAGCATGAGCCAAAAGCACAGGTTGGAAGAGAGGCCCCCTCCTTGCAAGGTATATTTCCTTTAGTAAGAGCTGTGAGCCTTCAGAATAGGGAATATGCTACTGGTGGCTGTCCGGTCTGGGTGTGCCTCAAAGGTGGAATGACTGTTCAGCTCCTTTGGGTCGTTGGGTGGGACAAGGATTTCTTGACTTCACAAAACTGATCAAGTTTTGAATCATAGCCTAGAACTTGAGAATTCATTGCCAAGCCCACAACTTGGCAGAAAATGGCCTTGTGTTCTACCTAAGGGCCAATGTAAACACATTGCTTCAAGAAAAGCCTTCCAGGAAGCTTCCCTAAGCAGTGGCTTCCAGATGACACCAATATCCTTTCTCTAGGATGTACCTCAAGCTAACTGCACAAGATGTCCTCTATGTGGGGACAGGCAGTCCCTGAAGGAGATATCACCAAAATATAATTTTAGAACTAAAGGAATCCTGGAGATCATCTCTGGCCCTCCCCCACCTCATGTACAACTTCCTTCCTCTGAGTCTCTCCAGTGACCCTTGGAGAATGCAGGAAACTCCCCACCATAAGCAGACACCCAGGGTCTTTGTGATCAGGAGGCAGTGGCAGCTTGAGCTAATTACAGACAGCACTGGCTCACTGCGGTAACTTGGAGTCTTAAAGCTTCCGTGTGGCTCTGCACATGTGGTGGAAACAGAAAAATCAAGAAGTTTGCAACCAATTCCGGAGAAGCACTGGCAGCCACATGCGTGCAGCAGGAGTCTCCGGTAGAACCCAGCTTCAAATCAGACACACATGGCCCTGGCGGAGACCCAGGGCAGCCAATTAAGGCTCAGAAGTTTTGACAGGAAGAGCTGGAGGGAAGGAAAAAAAACCCAACAACTTGTTAACAATTAGCAATCTAATTTTTTTTTTTTAAATGAAGTTCTGGGACCAGTGAACTTGAGTGAAGTCAATGGCTGAGAAACTACCAGATTGGCACCACTCTGAGAATCCCTTCTACCAGAGAGTACAAAGTTATTTATGAATGTGAAATTATAACTCCCACAATGGTGGAGGTCAAGATAGACATATTGTCTCCATTTTACAGAGCAGGGACACTAGAATAGTATCAAAGTTCTGCTTTCATTAATTATATTCTTAAAAATAAAAAAGGATAGCTCAAGAAGTTAGAAATTCCTTATGAGTACATTTTTACTTTTTAAAGACCTAGTTAATATACTTTCTATTTACATCAAAAGTGTCCATGACCGTATAGGAATTACAGTTAAAATGTATATCTGTATTTACCCAAGTTGGCACAAAGTTGTCGGAAAGTTAGGCAAGAAACTAGTAAGAATAATTTCTTGCTGGTGTGGTGGCATTCTCCTTCAATCCCAGTACTGGGAGGCAGAGGCAGGTAGATCTCTGTGAGATTAAGGCCAGCCTGATCTACAGGCTGTGAATTTCAGGCCAGCTCGGGCTACAAGGAGACCCTGTCTCAAAAAATACTAAAGCAAGCAAACAAATAAACAAAAGACAAAGAATGACTTCTTATGTCAGAGTCAAGGCCAGCAGGGTGAAGAGCAAAAAGTGGGAGCTAACTTGTGTTTATGGAGCAAACGTGCTGATGTCCAACTCTCATGTTTCTTTTCCTTGTAGACCATGAGAACGTAACCTATTCAATAATAAAATCGAATACAAATCTATTCTTCTAAGCCCTCAGTAGGCCGCGTTTCAGGAGAATCACTTAAGGTTGGAGACAGTATATGATTCCTACTGTGCCGGCAGAAGACTTGAGTATGAACTCTTGGAGGGCCTTTCAAGGTCACCCTGAATGTCGAGGGCAAGACTGCCTCCAAATTTTCTGAAATTTTGCCTTCTGGCTACAGCTGGTATTGGGTTTTCTCCAAAATGGTGGATGACCTACATTCAGATTTAATGAGAGTAAGAGACAAGTTACTGGCCTCACTCCTCTCTCTCTCTAACTGTCTTCCTCACAGCAGACTGATCTTTATGAAAAAACAAATGACACACTGCTCAACCCACACTCACCCTCGCCCCCTGAGTCTTTAGGTCTCCCTTCAGTTTAAGTTCCATCCTTTGGTGCAGCAGGTCTTGCCGCAGCACTGGCTGACCTTTCCGCCTCACCTCCTGCCTCCTTTTCATGAACCATATTCTCCACATTACATAATTTCCTGCACAATTTTCTTGACTCTGTGGCCCTGTCTGTGTCGTTGCCTCTCTGAGGAATGCTTTTCCTTTCTCCTCCATCTGGTGATTTCCTATGAATACTTTAAGATCAAATACCACTCCTTCTCAGCGGACAGGGTGGGTTAGCCAGCCCCTCTGCAGTACACAGCCAGCCTGTTGCCTGTACTCCTAGGGCGCTCTGGGTGCTTCTCTTTGACAGTCCTTCCCATGATGCCCTTTCCCTGTCCACTTCCCTCCTGGTAACTGTGAACTCATGCAAGGTAGGGCCCCTCCGCTGCGTAACTCAGCATCTTCTTTGTGTCTGTTCCTGTTCTACACACTCCACGCATAACTCATCTAACCTTTACTCAAACCTTAGGAAGCAGGGGCTCGTGTTATTTCATACAGCTAAGTACACTGAGGCTCCCAAAGACAAAAGCTACAAAGTTAGTCACTGTGAAGGCAGACATTGAACCCAGGTTGCTGCCTGCGGAGCCCAGGTTTTTAAATACTGTGTAATAATGTCTATAAATAAGTGAATGAATAAGCAATTAGAAATCAGGCTCTCATAGCTAAGGCAAATGTCTTCCATGCTCTAATTTCTAAAATCCTCAAACAGCAGCCACACTGGGAATCTGGGTTGAGGTGGGGAGGGGAGACACCCTTTCAAGCCCAGTAACTCTCCATGCCCAGGACCCCCTAAAATAAAAGAGCCAAAGTGACATCATCTCACCCAGAAGTCCCAGAAAATCCACACAGTTTCACAAAGCCTCCCCCAGGGCCACCCAGCATCCTTCCTATTACAATGAAACTTGAGATCTTGAGGTTTGTCCTGACCAACTCTACAATGCATGAAAGAGGGAAGATTTATCTCCAGCTCACCACACCAGTGGTCAGTGGTTCCTGCTCCAGGTCTTTAGAATTCTTTCTTGGAACGGGGTGGAAACAGACATCCAGCCATGAGGGCTTTTCGGCAGTCTGTGCCTGCAAAGCAGGGTAAGCCTTGCCTGTTCTGGGTGAGGCTGTCTGGCTGTCACTGCTGGCTAATGGGCCCAGAGACCTGACATGCCTGGGTAGTTTGGAATGCCTCCTTGGAGCCTGTCTTTCCATTGTCTTTTCCCAAACCCACTCAGAGCTGTTCTCAAGGAAGAGTGGTTGAACCTGGCCTTTTTCTGGGGCTCAGAGTATTCAAAGAAGCCAGCACCCCCAGCGCAACTTAGAGGTGGAAAGCCAGTCTCCAGGAAAACTGCAGTAGAGACAAAGGCCTCAGTGCCAATCACTAACTTTGTGGTGCAGAACAACTTATTTCTCAAAGTTTAGTCACATCTGCAGAGGAGATTAACAGCCTCCTCATGAGTTCTGAGAAACAAATGAAATATTACGTACAGAAGGTTTAGTAATCTACACAGTGCTTCCAGCCTGGCCCATTGTCAGAACTGCCAAAGGAGTTGTTTGTTTTTTGTTTTTAAATTTAATTACAGATTTCTGGATCCTTCTTAAGAGCTTACTCAATTAAAATCCTTGGAGAAGGGTTTAGAATCTCATGTTTGCAGAAACTTTCTGGGTGCTCCTATGCTACAGTCAGTTCTAAAACACTGTACAAAGTTGGTACTGTCTTAATTCTCGGGTAAAAGAAACACCAGACTTGAATATCAAGGGCAACACCTCCAAGCGCCTGACTTACAAAGGGAGTGACAAAAGTCACATCTTAGGGATGTGGCTTTGCTCTGGGTGTGCTAAAAAGAAGTCCAATTCCCTATAGACTTGGACTGCAGATAGTGATCTTGGGGAGAGCAGCCCTCAAGCATGTGTAGACAGCTCCTGCTTCTGGAAAGCATTCTTTTCGACAAAGAACATACAAACAGCTCACCTCTCTCTCTGAACCTCACAGAAGCAAGAGGAATAGAAGTAAGATGGCAATTTAGAAATTGACTCCACAGCCAAAGGCACTCACAAGCATCTGAATGTAGTCCTTGCGCTCCTGGAGTAAACGGAAGGAGCAGAGGGACATTACCAAGAGTGAGGAAAGACGGAGCTCAGAAAAGAAAGTCCTGTAAGGCCAGGAAACATAAGTAGGTGTCCTGCGCTCTAGATCCAAGGAGGCTGCCAAGCAACAGCTGGCTTCATTAGCCCTAGCTTTGTATGTGGAGGCAAATTTGTCTACCACAGGTAGCTTGCAGAGTGCCAAAGGACACAACAGTGAAGGGTTGTGGGATACTGGCAAAGGCCATACAAATACAGTTCAACTTTTAATTTTTTTTATATGTAGATGTGTGTATGTACATCTGTGTGCATGCATGTGGAGGCCAGAGGTTGATGTTAGGTCTTGTTCTCAATAGCTCTTCATCTTATATAACGAGGCAGGGTTTCTCTATGAACCCAGCGTTCTCTATTTCCACTTGTCCGACTAGCCAGTCTATTCCAGGGATAAATTCCTGTGTCTGCTTCCTATGCAGACACTCCTATGTGGACTGAAGTGGGCCACCATACCCACTGGGCTTTTATATGGGTGCTGGGGATTGAGGCTCCTGATCCCCCCACTCAAGTGGCAAGTGCTTTACCTGTTGAGCCATCTCGCTAAATACACAATACAACATTTGTATTCTTGTATTCTTCAAAAGTATGCCGACTGTGCTAGAGATGTAGTCTATTATACCCCAAGGCCTGGATTGGAACCGTAGTGCAGCATAAATTCAACATGGTTCCAAAGGACTCAATCCCAGCATTCAGGAGGTAGATGCAGAAAGATTAAAAGTTCAAGGTCATCCTTGGCTACATAGAGGGTTCAGGGCCAGAGTGGGCTACATGAGAACCTGTCTCACAAACAAAGTATGATGCCTCAGAAAAGAGCATTCTCCAATGATTTAAAAGTCTGCCACTAGTTTGTCACTGTATGAATACCATTCTGTGACTCCCTTAGAGAAGCCACTGTCTCCTAAGAGACATCCTGAAGAAGGAAGAGGCAGGCTTCTGAGTTACACCCAGAGCAGATAAAGTGTGCTCTGAGATTTGCTGATGAGGTGCCAGATCTAAGAGGTTATGTTGGGTGACTTGGAAAAGAAGGGTTAAAAGTGAGCATACTAACAAGGGTAGGGAGGAAAGACATCCTGGAAGGCTTTTCCAAACCACCAAGTAACAAACGTAGCCCCCGCCTCCCACCTACACACCACTGGAAATAACTTTAAATAATGCATCTGAGAGTGTCTGCAGAACAGGCTGTCTGGATCAGGGTCTTTTAAAGGGATGGTGTTCCAGGATCCAGCAAGGGCCTTTTCAGGAGAATCACCTTGGGAATCACTGAACTCTCAGGCAAGTTCACTCTGTCAAGTACCCTTAAGCAAGCTTTGGAGTAAAATCCTGCTACAGTAAATACTATCATATGGAAAAGCAATTGGTGATTTTTTTAAAAAAAAGATCTAGTTATCTTCCCAGACACCCATCATACACCCACTTCTGCTTTTAACAGTGTGTGGAAGATTCACTTCGTCTAAGTTAACAAAATACCGTGAAGATCTTGGCTGGTCATTTGGAACCTGTTGTCAAAACTGATGTAACTAGGGGTTTAGCTGAGTTGGCGGGGTGCTTGCTTAGCATGTACAAAGCCCCGGGTTGGAACCCCAGCACCACATAGACTGGATGTGCTGGCACTGGCCTGCAACTCCAGAGCACTTGGGAGGTGGAGGCAGGAGGATCAGAAGTGCAAGGTCATCCTCAGCTACACAAGGAATTCAAGGTCAGCCAGAGCTTCTGAGACCCTACCTTCAAAAATAACATAAAGAAAATAAACTAAAGAAATCCCCAAGCAAACCCAAACGACTGATCTGGAGTCATTCTTTAACAAATACAAATGGAACCCTTACCAGGTGCCAGACCTGGTTCTAGACTTGGGATTACAGGCATGAACACGATTTATAAAACGTTTTGCCCTCCTCTTCCAGGTGAGAAGCCAGGCAATTAATAAATGTGTGCATCTTGCATAAGCCTTCTGAAAAGAAAGAGCAGAGAGGATGCAAAGAGATTCCTATTCTGAATAGGAAGGTCAGATAAGCTAGTAAGTGACTCCTGGAGGGAACAACCACGTGGATTCCCTGTCCAGAGCATTCCTGGCAGGGGAAGCAGAAGGTGGCAAAGGCCTGAGGCAGTAGCATGTATTAAAGTATGATGAGCAGACCAGATGGCTCCAGTTGAACGTGCAAGCAGAAGGGAGGCAAAAAACAGATCCAGAGGCAGAAAGGGACTTGAGGGGTTTATTTCATTTTCTGGGTTTTTGAAACAGTGTCTCATGAATTCCCAGGCTAACCTCAAACTCACTAGGTAGCTGAGTTTGATCTTAAACTGCTGATCTTCCTACCTCCACCAGACAAGTGCTGGGATTATGGGCATGCACCACCATATCTGGTTTTATGTAGTACTAGGCCATCCAACACAGGGCTTTGTACATGTTAGGCAAGTACTCTCCCAACTGAGCTAAATCCTCAGGCCAAGAACCTCTACTGTGACAAGAATAGTCAGTAGAAAAGAATAGTCAGCAAGAACAAAATCGACACTACCAGGTCGGAGCCCACTATTGTACAAACACCAGCAGGTTGCACGAGTGATCTGCCCAGTGTGGAAGCAGAGAGGCTGGCAAATTTACTATCATTCATAAGATGTTGACTGTTGATCCTGGAAACAGGAGAAAAGGATGGGAATGGTCTGGGATGTGAGTGAAGGAGCTTCAGCATATGGACGTTATTTAAAGCCAGTAGTCTGCATAAAGCTAATGCAGTAGGGGCTGGGGATGTGGCTTGGTCGGTAGGTGCTTGCCTAGCCTGCACCAAGCCATGGGTTAGATCCCCAGCACCACATAAACCAGGTGTGATGGCACATGTTTGTAATCCTAGCACTTGTCTGGTGGAGGCAGGAGGATTCAGAACTTGAAGGTCATCCTTATCTATATATTGAAGTTTGAGGCCAGCCTGGAACACATGAGACCCGGCCTGCAAAGAAACAAAAATAAATCAAAACATACACTACTGTGAGAGTGTGTTTAGACAGAAAAGAGAAGGGGGGGGGCTTGGCTTCAGGCTGGGGTTCTCCAATATTTAGGTGATGAAATAAACAACCCACAAATGAATCCAAGCAGAGAGAAGAGACTAGGAAACCAAGAACAAATGTTAAAGAAAGCGTCAAGAGAGTTTGATCATCTGTATCAAGCACTGAAGCTGTCTCTAGAGGGTTACTGTGGCCATTGGTGACCTTAACAAGAAAAGAGATGATGGGAAGTGAAAATGGTCCATGGTGTATAGACAAACTTTTTGAGAAGTTTTACTATTAAGGTGTTTTAGTACATTAGGTTTGGCAGAAGAGAAAATGGTATCGTGATCTCTTACTCTGAACCTGGCTGTTACTGTCTTTGAAGACCCTTTGACACAGTGGGAAACATCAATCTGGATGAGTTCATGGGCATACCACAGGCTTTTCCCTTTTAGAGGCTTATTTTCAGAAAGAGGAAGAGGAAAGACAAGGAGAAAGTGGAAAATGAAGGGAAGACTTCAGAGTTTGGGGTCTTCTTACCCATCATAACCATCAGCAATGTTAAGCCCCAAATTCTCACATAGTCCCAAAAGTTTCCCAGGTAACTTTCAAAGGAATATCAGTAGATACTAGTGGATGGACACTGAAGCTCAGAGAACTGACTCTCTCAAGGATGACTGATGTGGTCTCGGGCAAATAACATTTACTTTCCATTGCATTAGTTAATCCATCTATAAGCTGGGGAGTTGTAATACTACCTACCACCTTGGATTGAACAGACAATGAAGGTGATAGCTTTTAGATTCTCAGGATAGTACTTGACACAAGATTTGTGTTATGTTTTTTATTTTGTTTTGCTTCTCCACTGTCCAAGTCTCTTAGAGGATTTGGGTCAGACTAGGGTAAGAGGCAGGTTCTAGCTTTTCTTTTCCCCGCAAAACACAGGTTCCACCAGATGGCTAGTTTTTTTATTTCTGCCCTTCGATGATTCTTTCTGTAGCACCAAGCAGAGATGTTTTCAGGGCAAAAATATATATTTTCATGCACTGGGAATGTATGTAGCACAGTGATTAAACACTAGCTTGCTATGCACAGACCTTGGATACAAAATCCCACTGTTACAAGTTTATTTTTCTTTCTTCTATTATGACTGTTAATATAAATAGTATTTTATGGTGTCTGCTGTATGCTGTGTTGGTTTGATGGCACTTTGGTTATTATAATAAATCCTTGTATAGTCCTGGGAGGCAAGTGAACTATCCCATGTTAAAGATCAGAAAGTTGGTCCTCAAACATTGAGTGAGCTGCCTGAGGTCAGAAGGCTAGATACAGTAGACCTGAGACTGGAGTCCAGGTGTGTGGATGCAGCAGCCTTCCCAAGTCCTTTCAACACTCGATGTGTGTGCCACATGCTGTCTCAGGGACCAGCCAGGAATCTGCAGTTTGGGGGCTTTATATTAGACAGTTTGGAACAGGATAAGCACCATCTGAAGTATTCTGAAACACTGGACTGGGTATGTACACACCTTCTTTCTTTAAACCCGGATGAGAGGTACCTTACAATGGAGCTCCCTCTCAGTCTGCAATGCTGGCCTAGTGTTGTGGGAGTTGGATAAGTGGGGAGAGAAGGGAAAGGGAACAGGAAATCATTTGCTGATGGTTGACCAAGCCCTGTGTGATTTCTCAAGAGTTGCAGAACTGACACCAACAGTCACAGCAGTTCCTGGAGAACGAGAAGCTCTGGTCAGCTTGAAAGCACCTGCGGTGACACCATGGGGTGCAGCAGTGGAAAACATACACTCTTCAGGGGACTGTTTTCTCCTCTGCTGAACATAGAGTACCCGAGAAGCTAATTATAACTACCGTCTCCCCTCCCCCACTGACAGCAGCTGACATCTCAGCCTGGCTGCTCGTAGTGACTATTGATCTGTACCCACATCTTCACCTAATGCGTGTGGGAAAGACCACGGGTTCCAGACTGCCTGAGTGTGGCCAGGACACCCTCCTCCCTAACCTACCTGGCCACTGCCAGGAACTCTCCCTTGGGACTACAGGTCCATTATGTGCTGATGTGATTCTCTGGTGATAGGGTAGGATCACTTCCTTGGGGAACCTGTGTCGGTCAGTCTAGAATGTGGCGGCTCTTAGGACAAACAGTCAAGATCCAGGAAGAGGCCTAATATAGAAGAAAAAGAGAGAATCTCTTTCCTTGCTCCTGTTACTCTAAGTTTGAAGATACCTGAGGAATTTTTTGAGATCTGCAAGATGGAGCCTCCGACACACGGAGGCAGCTCAGAGATAACCCCAAAGTGGCCCAATGAGAATGCCTTGGAGCCTGAGCTTGCCAAGTCTTGTTAAGCTTGATGTACTTAGGCCTCAGCTGTGCTGTGGGAAGCTAAGGCACCAGTGTGTGCCAATCCAGGATGGAAAGGAGAAGGGGCCCTGGGACTACAATCAACAAACCCTCTAATGTATAGAGTGTGAGGCTAAGGCAGCCATGTCAAGTCTTGCACTGTGAAGAAAAGAGAGGACATCCTTTCTCTCTCCCCTCTAGCAAGTTCTCTGGAGTTCTCTGCAGCCTCATCTGATGCACAAGGTGCAGAGAGCTGCACTGGACTCTGACAGGATTGTTCTCAAAGTGGGTGATAGATAGTGAGGTTGTCATCTGCTTGTGGGTAGAGAAGAGTCCATATCTGTAAGCCAAACCATCTAGAGTTTCAGACTAGACTGAAAGTTCAGAGCAGTTTCCTCGAGCAACCTGACCTCAGAAGATGAAAAGATATCTGATGTCCTAAGACACTGAGGGGCCAGATTCCTCATACAGATGTCCAAGTCCTTACTGTAACCCAAAAGCCCCTTCCTCCTGGGTTCTCAGTCTCCACCTGCTGTTTCCACCATGTAGCAAGAGAGACAGTGTAGCCTGACCAGAAAGTTTTCCTCCAAATCCCACCCAAGATCCATGTTACTAAAAGGAGGTGCTGGGGTGCTCAGTAGGGAGGAGAACATTTGAATCTCCTCTCTTTCTGGAGCATTCTCAAGATACAGAGATTTAATTTTGATTAAAATTCACGGAGCTGAGCTTCGTGACCTCCCAATCTGTGGGTGAGAAATGCTGCCTTTGCTGGCAAATGGCCCCAAGGCCGGAGGACCCAAGTAGAGACCAAAGAACTCTGTGGATTGAGAGTTTGGCTGGGAAACCATATGTTATATTCTGATTAGTGGTTCTCCAGCAGTTTCTGTCATCTGACTTCAGTAATTCCCTAAGAGATAGGAGGTCCACGAAAGCCACAGAAGTCACTACAGTTCTGCTGATTCAAAAGCTTCCTGGATGATGTCTGTATAATCACATAACACAGCGGAGCAGGACCTATTCTTAATGGATGTTGACAGCAACACTACAGTGGCTCTGAAGGAGGCAACCACCTCTGTCCAATGGCAGCCATGCAAGAACCATCCCCACCAAAGTCCTACTTACAAATGCCCATCAATAACAGCAAAAGATAACACTTCTTGGCTGTTGTTTATGTATCAAGCACCACATAAGCATTTAACACACCATTTAATTTTTGGAGCAACTGTGACCTAGATACCAGTATTATTCCTCTTCACGCATGAGGAAAACAGGTTAAATCACTCAGGCACAAATTCAGGTTTGCCTGAAACCTGTCATTAGCCACCACCCATTGTCAACTGACATGGCTTCACCGTGAGCAAGGCTGAAGGAGGAAGCGTGTTTACAGTGCTCCTGCTTAGTTCCCACCAGGATATCACCTCAGCTCACGGCTGAGGAGACCGAGGGTCACAAGTTGTTTAGCAGTTTGTCCAAAGATGCACAATTTGTTGAGGTTGACCTTGTGCTATCTCCCTTTCATCAGTGTTTCTGGGCCAAATTACTAAAGGTCTGTCTGTTAGCTGACTTGTATTTTAAAGGAAAGGCCAGAGAGGAAGCTCAGAGGAACTTCTTCTTCAAGTCCTAAGCCTTGAATAAAGGCATTTATCTGGGATTTTAGAAAGGAAAAGGGCCAGAAATTTCAGGAAGGAAGATTGAGGTTTTAACCTATGAAGCACTTCCTTATAACCATCAAGTATATGGAGAGAGGGAAGAAAGAGAGAGAGAGAGAGAGAACGCACACCTTGGGTAAACTTTTCAAGGATGGAGGAATTTAAACACAGTCTTGATGGATGCTTGGGAACAATACTGTAGAGAGAAACTATCTGAAGAACAACGGTTAGAATATTCCGGAATCTCAAAATAAGTTAGAGGAATGTCCCATTAGGCTGAGGTAGGTGTTCCCTCTTGCAGTTTCCTGGCAGACAGGGCCCAAACCAATGGCTTGGACCAAACCAATCAATGCTCCTAGTAAAGACTTGAAACCTTAGCAAAGTGACCAAATGTGTAGGGGCTGTGGTGAGTGTGGGCAGCAGAGATCACGGTTCCTGAGTGCTTTCAGAGTTCGCTTCTCTAGGACATGGGCAGGCCTTTGAATGTCTTAAAAACTGTTTTTGCTCAGTCTAGTCAGAGGAGGATTCTGACATGGGACATGAGCCTCTGACTGCAGGCTGGACCACATCTGAATTACTAGTACAGCTCAATCAAAGTGCATATTCCCAAGGCCTTGGAGCCCCCAGGGCCACTGAACTGAATCTCAGTGGTGCATTCTGACATCTGTTTCAAACCTCCCCAGATGGGTGGTAGGAACTGGCTCAGTTGGTAACAATGCCTGTGTAGCATGCACGAAGCCCTGGTTTGGATCTCAAACATGGCATAAATTGGGTATGGTGGCAGAACCCTCTAAGCCAAACACCCAAGAGGTGGAGATAGGAGGCAGGAGTCCAAGGTCCTTTGCCTAACTTGCAAGTTCAAGACCAGTCCCTGTCTCAAAAGTAAATCAATAAACAAACTTCCAGGTGATTCTAGGTTTCACCAAAGTTGGGAATGACTGGGATAAATAACCTCTAAAATCTCCAAGATAAGATATTATGTTTCTCTGAAGAACTGTTCTGGAAGAACTCAAGTATAACTCTCAGAAAAGTGCAAGCTACTTCTGTTTTCTATGCATCTCCTGGCAAAGGCTTATCTCCTCAGACAAATCAAGAAGGTAGCTCAGTGGCCTAAAGCTAGGCTCCCCTTCCACTTCTCTGGACTGCTCCTTTCCAAAGCTTTTGTATCTACAGACCTATTACCACAGCTTAGAGAACTTGACGCCTTCCTGCCTCCAGTGGGTGGGAATCCACATTTCATGTACAGTTGTCTAATGCTCCGAAGTCAGCTTGTCACCTGGCTTTTTTAGATTCCACACCAAGCCTCCCCTCTTCATGTGCTCCGAGGACCTGGGTGACCCTAAGTGAAACCTGGTCTTTCTTCTGAGCCTCAATCTGCCTGAAAAATGAAGACCAGAGGCTGAGGGTGTAGCCCACTTAATAAAGTGTCTGTTTAACCTGCATGAAGTCCCCGGTCTGATTCCCAGCAATACATAAAACCAGATGCACAGTCATAGCCTGTACTCCCAGCATTTGGGAAGTAGAGGCAGGAGGCTCAGAAGTTCCGAGTCATCCTCAACTATATATCAAGTTCCAGGCCAGCCTGAGCTACACGAGACCATGTCTCAAAAAACTAAAAAGAAAATGAAGAAGCTATTTTTTTCCAGTCTTGGGATACAAGAAAGAGAAGTGGGTAGAAGTGGGTAGAACTTGGTGCCCCACCACCTCCAAGTTCTAATTACCAAGGCTCAGAACATAGGTGATTCACAGGAGGAAGATGAATGCTCAGCCCTCTCTCTGGGTCTCCGCTCAGAAGTGCAGGACCCGGACCATCATTACTCCTTCATCCTGGAGCAAAATCCTCACATCTGGAAACTTAACTGCAGTTAACAAGCTGCACTTGTAGCCGGTCTTTCCTAGGCTTCCAGCACGCAGGTTCTACTTGGGGCACTTCTTAGGAGAAAATTCCTTTGTCTCTCTTGGTATTCTTTCTGGCACTCAACAAAGGATGTAAGAGAAAAAGAAGAAAAGGATGTAAGAGAAAAGAGCAAGGGCCAGTTAGACACTCCTGGTGCAACACTCCTCATCCCTCAGGAGCACAACAGAAGAGGGCATGAGAGCCCTGGGCTCTTTGGGGCTGCAAGAATGTCCTTCTTAAGTGACCTTCCTTCTGCTGTGAGGAAGTATCCCTATTTGCTCTGGGTGTGTATCTGTCCAGGAAGCTCTTCTGGAGTGGGAGTTAACTGACCTCCCAACTCTTCACCCCAGAACTTCTAATCAGCCACCACCCTCTGGCACAGGGAGGACAATTTGGCCATCTGGTTTCTGTACAATCCACATCCAAATAGTGCACATAAATTTATCTCCCAGTTCCTTCCAAACGTACGCAGCTGAATTCCACTGCTGACTTTGGCACTTGCTGCTGGTATCTGAGAAGAACAGATTCAATTAAAAAGGAAGGAAGAGATGCTGTAGATCACTCCCCCCCTCATTTCCACAGGACCCCCTCCCCGGTGTCCTAAATTACTTGATGCAACACAGGGAGAAAAGCTGGCATGGCAGTTTCCAACTTGGCTCCAAACCAAGGGGAAGCTGTGGGTTCCCCTTCCTAGGTGGTCTTTTGTCTGGGATGAGTATTGTGTAGAAAACTTGGCTGGAGATGCAGAGCTGGAGAAAACAACCCTGATGTTCTTGGGTATTTTTTACTTTATTTACTTGTCCTCACAGCATCCCTGTGACAGAGTGCATTACCAATAGGTCATAAAGGCAGAATTAGTATTTACCTAGAGACAGGGTCTCATGTAGTCCAGACTGATCTTGAACTCCCCCTGTAGCTGAGACTGGCCTTGAACTCCTAATCCTTCTGCCTCTATCTGCCAAGTACTGGATTACAGTGTGCCATCACCCCCAGCAGTGTTCCCATTTTAGAGATGGAAAAATGAAAGACCTAAGAGGAGAGCAGGTGATTTGCCTAAATGTGAATACAGGATATCAATTCTATGAGGAAACCTGGGTTCTTCTACACACACCTGTAGCACAGAATGAGGCAGCAGTGAGCCCACAGAGTGAGCTGCCCAGAGATTATGTTCAACAGACCGAAAATCATAAGGACTCCTAGAACATTCCCTTGCAGGACAACTCCTGGGTTGCCAATGCCCAACCTTTGCCTCTCACTCAGCCCCGCTCACCATCCGCACCTGTTCTGTGCCCAACTCTACCTAAGTGTTGGGAGCCTCCCTAGGACTCGGGGGTGGTCACCTTGTCACTGATGACTTATGATGGGAACCACGTGGCTAAGGAGGGTGGGGGAAAAGAGGGTGGGAGGGGGGTGGGAGGGGGACGGGGGAGGCAGGGAGAGGCAGGGGGGAGGCAGGGCGGAGGCAAGGGGGAGGCAAGGGGGAGGCAGGGGGGAGGCAGGTCTCACCATTGCAGCAGCAAGCAGCACTCCCTGGGACTTGTTTTTCCTCCTCGTCTTTCGGAATGCTTTTCCTAAGCTCATTGCCTGGGACTTCTGACTACTCTGTTGGCTGTCTTCCTCCTGTTGTGGTGACTGGAGGGCAGACCATGCCCTTCATTATCAGTTCTATAAAATCCATGACTGGGAAGACTACTGAATAAACCAATGCACACACAAGCCCAAACCAGCTCACAGCTCTAGTTTCTAAGACTGTTCTTTTCTGGGTCTCTAGGATGGGAACTGAAATTCCCCATATGTAAAAGCCATGGATTAGATCATTCCACCAAGGATGTTAGGAGTCCTTGATGACCTGGGCATTTCTCTGGATTGGCCCACACCAGCAAGAGGTAGTCAGCAACTACTGGGTCTCCATTTTCCTTAATAAGGGAATCAAAGCAGCAGGATGCAGAAACACACACACACACACACACACACACACACACACAGTCTATCACCCCCAAACCCACATGTGCTTCTGTTCCCTTATAGTTCAGTAAAATGAAAGTTCGTATCAGTTTGGTATGGTGGTGTGGGCCTGTAGACTTTGGATTTTGGAGACTGAGGCAGGAGGATCCAGAGTTCTAGGACAACATGGGCTATATAGAAAGATCTCATCTCAATAAGAAAATATGCATATAAATAAACTTACATCACATAGTAAACTCTGCTGGCTTCTATAGGGACTAATCTAAAGGCAACTAAATCTCTGTCCTTTCCAAACCTATCTGAAATTGTATGACTACCAAATTCTTCCTGTGGGGTAGATATCAGCCTCTCTCTCTCTCTCTCTCTCTCTCTCTCTCTCTCTCTCTCTCTCAGCCTTGTTTATATAGAAAACATGAGATGGGGTTGTGGAAGGAAAGTTGAAGAGTTTTGAGTTTCTAATACAACTGCATGAATGAGCTTATCACGTGAAGTTGGCTGACTTGGGCAGTTATGAGAACACTCCCTGTATTCATGGAAACTGACAGGGAAAACCTGTGTATTATATACTTGTTACATTTTCTCGTTTCTTTCTCTCAATAACTATGACAAAAGGACTATTAAACACATTTAGCTGGTGAGAAAAACTGAATATGGACTGGGGACTTACTCTATATTATACAGTTCTAGAAGAAACAGCCAAGACTCACACCAGCATCAAACTTAGGGTTCCAGAAAGTAACAATACAGTCTATTGGGCAATAAAATACTGTTGAAGAATGAATGAACAAACAGGTATCAACTGGGGATGTAGCTTAGGGACAGAGAGAGCATAGTCAGCCTATGTGAGCCCTGGCTTCGGTCCCCTCAGTAATCCCCACCAAATTATCATACAAAAAAAAAGTTCTAGATGATTTCATACATCTTATCTTTGAGGCCCTTCCCTCCTTCTTTGTCAAGATGGTGAAAACTTGTGAAATGTGTTCTCTCTCTCTCCACTCACTTTCCTTTCCAGACAGAGTACATGCTAAGACTTGCAAAGATTAAATGGCTTGCTTAGGTCAGGAAGAGTCAAGTTTTCAGATGTCTGGACTGTTCTCTGCTAGTATTATTATGGCAGGGAAGTGCTGGCCAAAGAGAAACTCCACTAGTGTCCATGCATCATGAGATACTCTATGAGATCACGTGCTTATTGCCACCGAGACAAAGGAAATAGCAGGTTTAACTGCAACCTGAGATTTAGATACATTTTTTCATTCGACAAATAAATATTTAGCAGGCACGGTGCTATAAGTCATCAGGGACCACTTAGTGAGAAGGAGGCTAATTCAAGCAATTCTCTTTTATGATGGCAAATGCTCTAATCAAATATCAGTAAGGGGCTTGGGCAGCCCAGAGGGTAAGAGGCAAGCCAGCTGTCCTGCAAAGGGTGTCTAGAAAACTTGAATGAGAAGAGACGAGGAGAGAGGGCTTCCAACAGAGGACAGGCTAAAATAAGACTGACAGCTCCTCACATCAGGGGTAGGAGGTAAATACTGGAAAGTCTGAAGAGCAGGGGTGGAGATGGTGAGGGAGAGATAGAGAGACCAGGAGAGACCAGCTGTCTGGCCAGACCAGGTGGCCCCAATTATCTGTACTTTATGGACGGATGCACTTTCATAATGAGTCAGTAGGGTAAGTGGATCATGCTGATTTGTTGACTTCTCGTTCTCTATAAAAATCTGAGTCTCCAATCCTCAGGAATCACCATCAGCTCACTGAAGAATGTTTTCATGTCAAAAAGGTAAGAAGGGAATAATTCCAGAACACAAAAGAGAGTTTTGGCAGGACCTGGGACCAAAGTCACGACTGAAGAACACAACCTATCAATGCATATATAGACACTAACCATTTTCCCTTTCCCAGACGCTGTAATCTGATGCTTAGCATCTTACATTCCCTTTTAAGTAAAGCCAAGCTGCAAGATGTCATTTTGGTGAGTGTATATGTAACTTTCAGGGACTTCCTCTAACCAAGAATTTCTATAAGCATTCATCTATATACTTCCTTCAAAAGTCTTCCGCTCTTACTTTATGCTCTAGTATTAGCAGATGGATAAGTCACAGTTTATTATTCCAAGCTATTCTCTAGCCTCCCTGATCCATGGCACACGCAGTCATCAGGATCAGTAGTTTTCTGGGGGAATCTAGTATCCAGGGTACCAGGGCAAAATGCAGGCTGAACGTGGTCTAGCTTAACAACAGAAGCTGTTAGCAACACAATCTTTTCTTCAGACCTTTGTGGGAGAAACTTTCCCACAGTCAGCCAGATGTGCAAATAAGAACCCTAACCACCTTTTCAGTGTTCTGTTAATGGAAGCCCTTAAAAGAGCATGGTGAAGAGAAGGCTGTCAAATTCATTTTCTAGAAGCAGATGATTTCTTCTAAGTGGTGCATATTTTAAAACTTTGTTTACATTCATTTATTTGCATGTGTGTGTGTGCGTGCACGTATGAGACATGGTGCACATGTGGAGGTCAGATGACAACCTGTAGGAATAGGTTCTCTCCTTCTACCAGGGGCTGAGGAGTTGAACTCAAGTTTTCAGACTTGGTGAAGTGACAAGCACCTTTTACTCACTGAGCCACCTCCCTGGCTAAATGCATACTTTAAAAGTCCTAAGCCATTGATCTGAACCCAAGGGTATCATTAAATATTAAAGCTTTGGTTCAGTTTGGACTACATAGGCAGACTTTTCTCCAAAAATTTAGAAACAAACAAGGAACTAAAACTCTGGAAAATAAAGGATTATTTATTATTTATTAATATATTATTTATTATTAATTATTTTTTTAATTAGCGAGGGTTTCACCATATAGCCCAGGCTGGCCTCAAACTTGACACCCTCCTGCCTCTACCTCCTGAGCACTTACAAGGGATTTACCCAAAAAAAAAAAAAATCTCTCTTCCTGGGGCTGGAGAGATGGCTCAGCAGTTAAGAGTACTGGCTGCTCTTGCAGAGGACCCAGGTTCAATTTCCAGCACCCACCCAGTTCCAGAGGAATTCAGCACTCTCTTCTGACCTCCCCTGGCATTGCACAGCATGGGTGCACTTACATACAGGCAGGCAGTACAGTCATATAAATAAAATAAAAATAATAAATAAAATATTTTTTAAATCTCTCTTCATGCTGAATAGTTAGTTTGACCCCTTACGAACAGGGCATTAGTTGGCTGAGATATGGACATAGTAACCCACCAGATGTGTCTCAGGACCCCAGGGTGACTTGCAGAGATTGATGCCACGCCTGGGAATCACAGAATTCAAGGACTGTGGACTGCTTCCTGCACAAAAGGAGGCAAATAAACCTTGGTGGATTCAATCAGGTGGATCAAGGGTAGAAGAAAGTCCTGTGATAACATTTGATGGTGAAGATGGGAAGGTCAGAAGAAACTTCATTTGCAATCATTTTCTCTCCCCCATTTACCTACTCACCAGACTTCACAGCCTCTCTGCTGGCTACATGGGTACTTGAGGACAGTAGGCGATGCTTAGTGTGGCTCAAGGCCACTGGTGAAGAAGCCACGGAGTAAGGAACATATTGTGATGGTAGCTCATTGGGACAAATTCTGCCCTGACTGATCTGATAACTTTTATGAGGTATTGCCACAGGTGCCACACGACTATCTGTGGACTCCTGGCCACTCGTCTTCCTTTGGGATGCATGGATCTGAGTGGCAAGTAGGAGACAGAGTCTCTCTGTGTAGGGTGGGCTGAGATCTGGCCAGACACGTAATTTTGAGCAGGTTAGTACTTGCCTTTCCATACTTGAAGCTATTGGCTTTGAAGTCCTAAAAAAAACCCCTCTTTAACCCTATGTTTTCCTGGATACAGCCTTCTTTTCTAACTCACCAAATTAAAGAAAACATAAAGAGTGTTGTCTATTTCTGCCCAATGACAAACCTAGAAAGTTTGGTCTATAAAGATTACAGGCATGGTGGCTTATGCCTGTAATCTCAGCACTCAGGAAACAGAGGAAGGAGGATCCTCACAAGTTCAAAACCAGTGTGGTCTACATTGTAAGTTACAGGCCAGCCAGGACTACACAATGAGACCCAGTCTCAAACAAAACAAAATAAAAGAGAATGGCCTTGATAACACTTTACTAGCTTTAGACTTTTATGGTTGCTGCAGCTGAACACCCCCCTCCGTGCAGTGCTCTGTGTTCAGATCTCCCCTATAGGCCTGTATGACCTTTCCCAGGCCATCTACATCAAGGTAAAGAGTGGAAATTGTTTTCAAACTGATAAATGTGAACTTCTTCCAACTGTCTTCTAAGCGGAAGGCGTTGGCAGGTTGTGATTCAGAAGCTCCCTGTGACCCTGATTTAGGTTGCCCACTGGCAGCCTTCAAGTTGTGGACTCAGCCCATGAACAAAGGTCAACCGCCTTTGGTTTCTCAAATCCTACACAGTCGATGAAGCATGAACTGTCTGCAAAACTTGACTTTGAGCGGAATGAGACTAGTAGCCATAGGCACCTTAGGCAAGTCAGGTGGGTTTCTGAGTCCCAGAGAGTCGTTTTGGAAGCTATGGCTTTTGGCATGGAAGGGACAGTGCCCTGCAAGTCAGGAAATCTTATCTATCGGAAATCTATAGGCAAAGTTTTCAGGTCTCTAGAGTGCATTCATCGATAATCCTTCCTATCCCAGAAAAAAGTGCTTTCTTCAATTCCCACCCAAGAGTGAGGACTTGAGTTTGAATCCCTAGAAGTCATGTGAAACTGGGTGTGGCAGTGCTCGTCTGAAATCCCAGGGTTCCCATGGCATGATGGGTTGCAGAGACAGAACTTCTTGAAGCTCAGAGGCCAGACAGCCTGGTGTATGCTGCTGTAAACAATTGAGACCCTGTCTCAAAAAAGGTGGAAAGTGGTCTGGAGAGATGGTTTAGCAGTTAAGAGCACTGGCTGTTCTTTCAGAGGACCTAGGTTTGGTACCCAGAACTCACATGGTGACTAACACTAGTTCCAGGAGATATAATGTCCTTGACCTCCATGAGTATTACATACACATGGTGCACTTACATATATGCAGGTAAAACACTCATATGCATACAATTAAAATAAAGTATTTTTTTAAAGGTGGAAGGTAAGGACTAGCACCTGAGGTTGTGCTCTGGCCTCTACATGCCTGTGTACACACACACAAACCTCTGCATAACTGCCACACCACATACTAGCCCACACTTACACACACCCTTACAAAAATGAAAGAAAGAAAAAAACGTGTTTTTACCTACCACTGCACCAACACCAGGTTACCATGTTTTCTCTCTTTTAGAACCTCAGTCATCATTGACTCTCTCACAAAGCAAAAAGCTCAAAAGAACAAGACACCTCTTTATATGTATGGTAAGAACTTTGAGTTAAATCCTTGATTGTTAAACCTACTTATTCTCAATGTCTAAAAGTTTCTACCTGAGCACAATCTAAACTTTTTAAAGTCAATAAACTGCCTAATCTATGGCTCAGTCTAGCAGATCTTTCTATTTCTCTCAATGGCATATGAATCTCTTGACTGCTATTTGTTCTGAAAAGTCAAAAAGAAGATTCAAAGATATGCGTGACTTGTCTACAACCAACTTAATAGCATCTACTAAGAACCTGCCATTAGCAAAGCTTGGAGGAATCAGGCCAGGGGACAGTTCAGAAATAAACCATAGATAGTACCTATCTGCAGGAAGAATAGGATTTGATTAAAGATTGAAGAGCTAGGTGTGTGATCCCAGCAATCAGGAAGCTGAGTCAGAAAGATCTCCAGTTCGAGGCCAGCCTGGGTTATACAGCCAGACCCTATTATTCATACATACATACATACATACATACATACATACATGTACACTTGCATAGGAAAGCTGAGTGTGGTAGCAAACAACTTCAATCCAAGTACTTGAAAGGCAGAGACAAGAAGATCAGAAGTTCAAGGCTGGAGGCAAGTGAAATGGCTCAGCAGATGAATGTGCTTGCCACTAAATCTGACAACCCGGGACCCACATGGTGGAAAGAGAGAACTAACTCCTGAAAATTGCCAACTGACCTGCACACGAATGCTATCACATGTCTGTACACAGTCACACATGCATGTACACAAATAAATAAGTTACAAATTCAGGGTCATCCTTGACTGTAGATGGGCTACTTGAGACCTTTCTATCTCAAAAAAAAAAAAAAAAAAAAAAAAATCAAAGCCCAAAACAACAGTAGCACCAACAAAGAAGCAATATAGATATAAGAACGAATAAATGAACAAATTAACAATGAATGAATGCAAACTCAGAATCTGTGATCAGTTCTACAATACTTCCTGGACTCTTATTTCATTACAGTAGAATGAGCCCAAGAATTTAGGACAATACATATTTTTCTGAAGTCTGATGATTTTGCTTCCTGCTTAATATGTCTGTTCACTCAAATCTCAAATATATTTCTGAAATCTTGTACAATCCAGCATTCTCTGAAGTCTCCAGTCTGACCTTGGATGATCCAGAAAAGAGATCTTTGTGCCCTGGGAGAATGCATGTCCTATATTCCTCTCTATATGGGAAGGTCTCTGTCTTCCTTTCAGACTTCAAAAACAGACCTTTATTTTAGACATTTACATCTCTGTCCATGCTGATTTCATTAGTATTTTGGGTGAAATGTTCCCTTGCACAAAACTACGTTAGGGTTTGGATTCTTTATTAAACCAAATAATTCTGTTCTCCAGAGAACAGATGCTACTTTACCTTGTGTGGTGTTTGGTGACCATCATTCCTTGCAGATACCCTACAATACTTGCAAAATACCTGTTAGGATTAAGAGAGGTATTTACATGTAAAGGATCCAACACAATGGAAGTTGAGATTCCCACTGGGGATCAAGATTTAAACATAAGGTCTCTGACGGGAGGGGCCTGCATATGTCTAGGAGGAAAATGACTCTCTGTGGACCAAAGGTGTCAAGAGAGGGGTTCCATCAAGACAAGGACATCCTAAGGGTGGAGTCAAAAGGGGAGGTTAGTTCTTCTCTCAGTCCTCATCCCTTCCACCTCAAATACCATTAGTTCACTGGAGTCTGGCTAGTGGACGCTTCTGTAAGATAAGACATGCTCATGAGGACTGTGACCTTCAGCAGAGTTCTGCACAGCCCCTGAAGTTAGTGTCAGAAGGAAGAACAAGCATGCTTTGGAAGGCCCAAAGATGTCGGAAAGCATGAATATTACCCCAAAAAGAGGCTCGGAAAGGCTGACCAGCAGAACCTGCGTGTAAACCCCGTCTCAAAGTGAAGGGCTTACTTCATTGTTTCCATCTTGTGTTATTTCCTCACTGCCTTTTACATTGGAACACTAACTCTTTACACTTCATGTTAATTATCCTGGGGGAGGGGAGTGGGAGGATACCAGGCTACAGCACACAATAAAAAGATCCAATTAGAACAATTCCCATGTCTTTTTCTTTGTTATCCAAAATTAATTAATAAGATCCTTGAACCCTCCCAAGAAACAACCAGATCTATTAATGCTCTTGGACAAAGAAACCAAGATTCAAAGCAGAATCTCACCACTGTGCAAATTAGCATTGCCCGTGGGCTCTACAGTTTTCAGTGCTGAGGCTGAGAATCTTTAATATAAAACAGAAACCACAACTCATGGCACTAATGGTTTTTGGGATGGAACTTGGTGATTCTGGTTAAATGTACAAATACCAACATCGAGAATTCTCCCATACTGTAGGTTACAGAACGACTTAGGGCTCTTTATTATTTATCTAAGTGAAGCAATGCTCTCCTGTCAGTCATCACTTCCTCTGTCTGTCACATCCCACACTGTTCATGTCAAAATCCGAAGCAGATTATGATGTGACCAAGATGGACACATTAAACTTTAAGTTGAAAACCAAAGAAGAAAAAAGACGTATTAACGTTTAAAAAGAAATGTGACGCTTATGTGCTAAACTGTAAGGTTTAACAATTCTAAACTTGGATAGGTTTGTTTGTTTGTGGTGGTACTGGATACCTAACCCAGGGCCTTGCATGTGTGTTCTACCACTGAACTCTATTCCCAGCCCTTTACTTTTGTTTGTTTGTTCAGAAACAAGGACTCATTATGTAGCCCTGGCTCCCCTTGACCATATGATCTTCTTGCTTCTACCTTCCAGTGCTGGGATTGCAGACCTATACTACCATGCTTGGCTCTGAGTAGGTAATTTTTATTTTAAAAATGTCCTTGCCATGCGCAGTTCAGATCAGAGCTCAAACCAAGAGAGACAGAGTTCTCAGTGTTAAAGCACTGTACTCGGCACTGGGGATGTCCACGAGTTTAAAACCTGTTCAAGAGGATCTTGAACCCAGAAGAGTAACTTCTCTGCCTCATCCCTGGGAAATGACCTCTTCCTCACTCCAGCAGCACAGCTGCTCCAAGGTGAGCAACAGTTGCCTTAGCTTCTTCTGGCCTCACTGATCACATTCCGGCTCCTCCCAACACACACCTTGCGGCTACACCGTACACGTGCCAGTCTAGGTGCATCAGGCTCCCTGGAGGGGATCTACAGACAATGCAGCCTGTGGGTGTCATGATCACTTCTTCAGATGCTTTTCAAAGTTCCATAGTTAGCATTTACATAGAGCATCATAGATAACAAAACACTTGAAGATCTGTCATCTGATGTGTTCCATGCAGTAAGTATGGAAGGCAAATACTGCTGTTTATAGGATTCATAGAGGAGAAGACAGCACCGAGATTGAAGGAAATGCCAAGAATACACAGGTCACTGCTGGCAGGACACACGCCCCTTTCTCTGACACTCTGCACCATGCAGTTCGGAGTTTTTTTTGTTTTGTTTTTGTTTTTTAATTCAAGGGTCATATTGTTCCCACCTCCGTTGAGAAGGTGAGGTAGGCTCCCTGTCACATCTGGTAAATGATGATGTGGAGAGAGTCACATTTCGATCCTGGCCTGCCCCTTGCTAGGACACCTTGAGCGTATTATCTGCTTACTTTGAGCCTTCCAGTCCAGTGTTCAGTTCTGTAAAATGAAACTAACACCTACATCATAGTGGACCCATAGGGTGAAATGAATAAGCTGTGCGCAGAGGCACCTGCTAGATTCCTTGTCAGCCTTCCACCTCCCACGTTCCTCCGTCAAGGACCAAGACTGACAGTCAATCCTAGCACATGGTTTGCACACACTACACGATTATACGCTCAACTTCAGGTGAAAGTCAACAGCAATAGCTGGGTGTGGTGGTCCACACGTCTGTAATCTCCATATTTGAGAAATTGAGACAGCAGGATTGTGAACTCAAGGCCAGTCTGGGCTACACATGACAAAGGAAGAGGAGGAAGAGAAGGAAGAGGAAGAAGATGAGAGAAGAGGAGAAGAAGGGATGGGAAAGGAAAATTAAAGAAGAGGCAGAAGAAGAAGAAAAACAGAAAGGAGCGGAGGGACGAAGACAGGGAGGAAATGGCAAAGACATCTTCAAAACAAACAGATTTCCACAAGGCTGGGGGTGCTGGAAGTGAGGAGAGTGAAGGGTGAGGTTTGTGGGAACATGTGCATTTAGGAGGCAACTGTAGGTTCTAGTTGCTGTTGTAGCACAGTGAGCCCCATGTGGCCCCCAGCCTGCTGAGGCCTGCTGTGTAACATCCTGAGAGCTGGTACATCCCAAGCATTCATCCTCTATTCTCCCACACCATGAGTGTGGTTTCTACTAAATGATTGCATCTCTCTTCTTTCTCCACTTGAACTATACACGATCCCATTTTCCCACAGTTCATAAGCTAGTCCCTCACACAAGGCAGAAAGAAAATGCACAGATAAAATGGATCAAATGAAGTGATGTGTAAACAAATTTTACAGGGGCGAGATGAGGGTCATGGAAGAGTCTGGAAGACAGACAGCAATAGGAGGTAGATAGAAATCAATGGTTGGTTGATATGAACTCTGACCAAAAGTTGGCACAACTAGAAGGATACAGGTGGGCAAAAGGAAGGCCATCTTCGAAGTTCAAAACTTCTCATTTGACAGGACTGAGTGGCATCTCCACATTCTTAGATGAGCTCTGCCAGGTGCTCTGGAGTCATGCTGCTAAAAATGGCCCTGAGCTCTGCTGGTGGCCTGCTGTGGGACAAAAGCAGCCATCCTGTCATTCTAGTTTTCTCCCCAGGAGCATGCAGGGGTTGTAATCATAAGACTCCATCACTCACTTAATATGCAGCTTTGGACCAGCTGCCTTATATCTCCAAGCTCCAGTTTCCATCTGTCCAATGGGGATAAGAAAATGTGTCTCTAGAGGCAGTATGAAGGATAAATGAGAAGGCATAAATATCTATGTTGTTGCAAAGCCAGGTCCATGAAGAGCCCAGCCTGCAGGTAGCTACTGGCTCAGTAAGCATGTACCTCTTTCCTTTACATTGCTGTATACCTATACATTACTGGGTAACACAATGACATGATCCTTAATTATTGTACACGGCTACACTGTCCTCCCTCAGTGTTGCTCATCGAGGCATTGAAGTCCTGTTTCCTAAAGAGGTCAGTTCTTCCTAAACAAGAAAACAGAAAGAAGCCTGAGGGATGATGGTGAAGGAAGAAAGACCCAGAAGAGGAAGGCAGTAGACTGGAGTTTGAATTCTAGCCTCACAGGGTGTGCTAGTGCAGGCCTTTAACCCCAGCACTCAGGAGGCAGAAAGAGACAGAACTCTGAGTTCAAGGTCAGCCTGGACTATGTAAAGAGTTCTAGACCAGCCTGGACTATGTAAAGAGTTCCAGACCAGTTAGGGCTACCTAGGGACATTAATTAATTCTAGCCTTCTTGGTCACTAACCGTAAACACATGACTCTGGGCACTGGGATTATAGCTCAGTTAGTCGAGTGCTTGCCTAGCATGCATGAGGCCCTGGGTTCAATTCCCAACCCCGCAAAAATTGGGTGTGGTGGCAGACACCTGTAGTCTCAGAATTTGGGAAGTAGAAGCAGGAAGATCAGGAGTTGACAGCCATCTTAGGCTACCTGGAGAGTTTGAGACCAGCCTAGGCTACATGAAACCCTGTTTTAATTAAATAAAAATTAAAAAAATAATTCAGTGATGGCTCACATTGGTCTTAGTTTTTATGAGCTTCAGTTTTCTTACCTGTCATAGGGGAATCTTCATATTTATGTACATGTGATATACATGCTGGGAAAGGCAATCAGAAGACAAGCAGTTCACATGAGCATTTTGGGTGTTCTGTTTGAAAAGCCAAAATATTTGAGTTTGATAGTATAATTTAAATGCTCAGAGAACTATCTAATATTTTTTAAAATGAGTCCAACAAAGATTCGAATTTCCCCCAAACCCTAACTCATCTTCAAGATCAAATGGCTATTATGCAGATTGCAAAAACAAAAATCAAAAAACAAAAAACAAAAAACTTGGACTGGTTTTTGCTTAGATACGAACAAATTACCCCAGTGACCCACATGTTACCAACTCCTGGTGGTCTGATCTTTACCTGAAAAACAATGCAATAAACCAGCCTCTTATTTTAACAGCAAGCACAAGGCTGGGCAGAGGAACCCCCACCCATGCTTGCTATGAACAGAAATCATGCAGTTACTGATGTGAAAACAAGATAAGGAGAAATGTCTGTCAACAGCCCGGCCTCCCCTGGAGTAGAGCTGCTGTTGTGTGTATTCTGCACAGGCGGGAAGCCAGAGGCCAGGCAGCCACCTGTGATGCGGCACCAAGCATGGTCCAAGAAGGCTGGGCAGGAGCTTGAACACATGGGCAGCTTCCTCGTCCTAGAAGCTAGCTGAAGTCCTTTAAAGCATGTATGTGCTCAGTGACTTGGTGCCCTGCCTGCTTATAATTAAAAACTCAAAACCCTTTGAGGCTGAATGGAGCCATAGGCTCCACGTGTCTAGTAATTTTCTGGAAACTTTCTACTACAAGTGGCTCCAAATGAGTACTTTACTTGCAATTCTTTTTGGCATAGCTGAGATTCGGGAAGCAGGGAGCTGATGCAAAACTGCCGCAAGCTGTTCTTTTCTCTGTCTTCTGAGCATCTCTGGTCCTCTGGGGGAATGAAGCATGGTGCATCTGAGGGTCCAAACATCAACCCAAAGCAATAAGAGGATCATTAGGTATAAAACATGACATGTTAATGTTTGTGGATAGTGAAAAAAAAAACGTAATAAAGAAAAACAGAGGAAGGGGATGGGGAATCGATAAGAAAAACACAATGGCATATATGTATGAAAATGAGACCTATGGCCTTGCATGGTAATGCTAAGATTAATGGAAATAAAAAAGGAGAGAGAGGAAACACCAACTCTCTCTTTTTAAAAATATTATCTTTTTTCTTTTTCTCTTCTGTATGTGAGTGTATTGCCTGCATGAACGTAAATACACTTGTGCCTTACACTGTCCAAGGAGGTCACAAAAGGGTGTTGGATCCCCCGGAACTTGAGTTACAGACAGCTGTTAGCCATCATGTAGGTGCTGGGATTCCAACCTGGATTTCCTGCAAGTGCAGCCAGTGCTCCTGACCACTGAGCCATCTCTCCAGCCTTGTCCACCAGTTCTCTTAAGAGCTACTATGATAGGAATAGTATCTGACAATTAGCAATCAATCAATACTTATTCAGCACCTTTCTTATCTGTCAGAGAATAACAGAGTGACCATCCCAGGGCCCATGTTGATATTCTCAATGGGAGTTGAAGTGTTCTCAAAACTCAGTGTTGGGGCTGGGAATGTAGTTCAGCTGGCAAAACGCTTTCTTAGCATGCTTGAAGCCCTGGGTTCATTGCCCAATAGCATGTAAACCAGGCATAGTGGGGCCCATCTGTAATTCCAGCACTCTTGGGAGGTAGAGGCAAGAGGATTGGAAGTTCAAGGTCAGCCTCCAGCCCATATAATTTCTAGGTTAGCCTGAGATACATGAGTGCCTGTCTCACACAAAAATACGTCAAAGTTGGGAGTTACAGAGGAAGTGAATGTATATCCATGCTCACCAGACTCATGTCCCCAGTACTAGAAACTCCTAACAAGTTCTGTCTCCTCACTGATAGAGCTTCCAGTTCCTTCCATGCAAAGAGTGGATGGGAGGAAAAAGTACAATAAGTGTAATTTAGATTTTAAAGCAGATCAGTTGTTGGGCTGAGTATGTAGCTCAGTTGGCAGAGTCCCTGCCCAGCAGGTCCAAAGCTGTAGGTTGGATTCTGCGGACAGCATAAAATGGGACATGGTAGCATATTGTAGTCCCAGAATTCTGGAGGTAGAGACAGGAGGATCAGAAGTTCTTGCCTACGTAGCGACATTGAAGCCTGTCTGGGATTCATGGGACCCTGCATCAAAATAAATAAATAAATCAAAGCAGATCAGTGGTAAATGGCATACACTGAGATGGCCCAACTTAAGCACAAGATGAGTGGCCAGCTTTACAATGGAGACTAGGAATGTCAAAACCAAGATGAATCATGAAACTTTGGTACTCACGAACCACAGCCCAGACAAGTTTTGGTTTGGTGCTCCCTGTTCCCTGTGCATACAACCCTTTCTATGAGGCCTTCACACCCATATCAGTGCACTGCAGAAATCAGCTGCTTCCAGACTGACCAGCTCGTTTTGGTATACCTGCAATTGTACTCTATTATTACTGTAAAATAACTCATTTATTTTAACATTTTGAAGGACATTTTACATGACCACAACATGGAAAAAAACTAGTACCACCTGCCATTAGAAAAGTATAAAGCCAGGCATGTTGGAGCACACCTGTAACCCCAACATTTGAGAGACAGAGGCAGAAGAATGAAGAGTTTGAGGCCAGTCAGGGTTATATAGTGAAAAGCTGTATAAGAAACAAAATAAACAAACAAACACACCAGATCACCAAATTGGGCCATGAGATGGCTCAGAGGGTTAAGGTGCTTAGTGCTGATCTCGAGGACATGAGTGAGTTTAATCCTTGGGACCTACGTGGTAGAAGGAGAGGACA
Source organism: Eospalax fontanierii (assembly GCA_035773235.1). Taxonomy (NCBI): domain Eukaryota; kingdom Metazoa; phylum Chordata; class Mammalia; order Rodentia; family Spalacidae; genus Eospalax; species Eospalax fontanierii. The sequence goes on along the minus strand of CM069539.1, from coordinate 26,072,893 downwards.
GACTCCTGAAAGTTGTCTTCTGACCTTCACACGCACACTGTGGCTAAGTGCAAGAGCACACAGAATACAAACACACACATACAAAATAATAATAATAAACAAGTAATAATAACGACTTAATAATAAATAATAGCAACAAATCAACAAATCAAATGACAACTGCTTTCCAATCCAAAACCAAACAGACAAACCCCCTGGAAATTAGGCCATCTACTAAATTCTTTGTATTTCTTTGCCTGTTAATGTTCTGAGCTTAAGACTCAAGCATTAGAGCAGTGCTACAGGCTGACTAGATGTGCAGTGAGAAACCATACCCCTGCTTTGTCCTCATGTTTTTCCTGGTGTTATGCTGCATATCACCCAGATCTGTTCCATGTCCTCTGTCATTGTGTGTGCTCCCTAGTCCACCATGGCACCCCAGGTCCCAGGATGCCACACAGGAAAACGGTAGGCACGCAACACATATTCACTGAATGGATGAATGAATGAATGCACAGCTTAGCCTCATTATCCTTTTCTGTTTGTTTTGGTTTCTGAGACAAGGTTTCATTATGTGGCCCAGGCTGACCTCAGACTTGTGATCCTCCAATCCCATCTGAAATTATAGGATGAGCTGCCATGTCTGACTCACCACATGCTTCTTCACACCAGCTACATTTGAACCTTCAGTTTCCTCACAGGATCATGCTCACTCACCCCTCCATAACTTGGAGCACTCCATACAATGTTTTGTCCTTTCCCTCGGCCCACCATGGTCTTCCAGTGAGTCAACTCCAACATGCTCACGTCCTTTATTGTGTCATTTCTACTGATGGTTTCCTCCTATCTCTTTGGGTTGACAACGGATTCTTTTTCAGCGTGCTATACTTTATTTATTTATTTGTCTATTTATTTGAGACAGGGTCTCATAGAGCCTAGGTCAAACCCAGCTGGCTATGTAACCTGACATGGTGGTGTACTCCTTAACTCCCGGCATGGGGGAGGCAGAGGCAAGTGATGTCCGTGGGTTTGTGATTAGCCTGATCTACAGAGACAGTTCCAGGCCAGCCAGGGGATGCATAGTGAGACCCCGTCTTAAAACAAACAAACTCTTTATGTAGGTGAGGACGACCTTGAACTCCTGATCCTCCTGCCTCCACCTCCCAAATGCTGAGATTACAGCCCGCACCACTTCCCTTGCTGTGTGCCTACTGCGTGAGCTCCTTGGTTATAGTATTTATCATAAAAGCATCAATTGGTTTGGCCTTCCTCTTCCTTCCAGTTTCTAAATTTCTTGTGGAAAAGAAATGATTTTTTTTTCTTATCTCTGTCAACAGTATCTGGCATTAACTGCTACTCCATAAGTGTATGTTAAATTCAAGTAACTCCAGCTACTTCTCCATATGCTGCGTCTTTCCCTTTTCTGAATGTTTGCACACACTGCATCTTTGCTGGAATGCCCTTGACAGTACTGAAACCTCTTTCATACTCCTGCTGAGGGGACCGCGCTCCTCATTCAGTGGACTCTGGGCATCACCTCTTTGTATTCCCAGGGTCTATGGAGCCTAGCACCTAGACAGCGATCAATAAATATTATCCAAAGGAAGAAAGGAAGGTTTAATAGGAAAATATTTTCCTACTCTCCTATTTTCTTTTCTAAATCCTCAGGTGGGGTCAGTAAAAACATAAAAATATCATAGTCACGGTTGACATTTAGAGAGAACCTGCTGCCTGCCAGATACTTTGTGAAGATCTTTTAATCATCCCAAGTTTCACTGATGCCAATTTGGAGGTGAAGAAATCTGTGTGAGGAAGATTAAGTCTTGTGGCCAGAATTGTTTGTCCAGATATATCTGTATAACACGTATAACATCACAGGACACAAACCCAGGTGTGACAAGGTGCTTTTCCACACTCTGGTCTGTGAGTGACCTTATTCTGTGACCTTATTCTAGCTGACCAATGACCCTCCTTCAGGTTCAGAAGTCAAATCCTAAGCAGATGGTCTATGGGTACCACTGGACTGTGCTACCCTTGAAACAGCATCATTAAGTCACAGAGCAAGCCCTACACAAAGCCCAGGAGCTCGCCACAGATGGCCACCAAGCCTCTTGCTTAAGTCTGACAGACTCAGCAGAATCATACAGTCACCAGCAGAAGGCATATCATGGCAAGCTTCTCATTAATTCTGGAAGTATTTCTTTTTCATTTAAAAATACCACAAGTTTGTAATTTGGGGATTTTCCTATAAGCAGTGTATGGCTACAGTGATAACAGATAAACTGGTATCATTGGAAGTTGAAGACTGTAAGCCTTAAGTTGACCGAAGAGCTGTTTTTACCCATACTATCTGTCTAATTGCATTTTTTTCTTTGTCTAGAAAAGAGCAAATTTATTTTTAAAAAGGAGCTCCAACTTTTAGTATTACTTTAGGAGTAGAAAGAGAAAGCACCGCCCGCACAGGATCTTTTCTGCTTCTTTTGATGTATCTATCTGGTGTCCTGAGGCCTGAATCACGGGTCCTGTGCACACTAGACTAGTGTTCTTTACTCGCTGAGCTTACATCCTGGGCCCCTGCTCCCTGTCTCTTGGTGGCGTTTCAAGAGTGATCTGCAGGGAATCCCTAGCTGAGGCCCAGGGCAGACTATATGGCCATGTGGTTTCATTTTTCCACTGATGAACTTCTCTGGAAGGGACACTAGCTTTTGGAGAGAGCGGCAAACATATCTGGACATCTAGTAAACCAAGATTTTTTATTTGCTGCAAATGAATTTGGCCCGGGGAGAAATCCTAGAGGGGCAGTGACCCAGAAGACCTAAGGTTTGATTCTTGCATTTTGACATATTTCATGGCCTTGGACAAATCATTTAAATGTTCTGGGTGTCTGCCTTTCACAAGATGAAAAGAAGGATCTGGCCTAATGTCCAGCGATGATCAAGTCTGACCCACTCTACCAGGGTCACAACCTCAGGAGAATCCTGTCTCAGGAACTGGGATAATTATACTGAACCCAGCACATGTGACCCCGTCCCATTGTTCCCTCCAGCAAGGCTTGAAGGTGTGAAGAAAACAAGGTTGAATTTAGGAAGGAGGGACAGATTCGCAACTTCTTCCTTGGATCGAATGGGTCTAAACTTCAGGTGCTGCTGGGCCTGTGGTACAGAGGATTCAGACCCAGAAGGTCTTGCCTGGGGTGCTGGGATGGCGGCAATATGCCTGCCATCTCCGTGGAGTCTGTGACTAGCTTAGCTAGTGGCTTAGGCAGGGGTGTGCTAAACAGCCGTAGCAGGTTCCTGTTCTGCCTGATCTTTACACAGGCCAGCACGGCTCAACCACACATTCTTCAAATGACATAAGAATGCTGCTTCTTAGCATCTCACTCAAGAAAACACTCAGTCGCCAAGTAAGTGGGCCACAGTAGCTACCTTTAAGGCTGACCCTGCACAAGGCACAAGTCTATGAAGTATCATCTGTAATCCTCCTCACAGGACTTTGAAATTCTTTCTCTACTTATAAAAGGACTCTAAGGTGTTTGATCTTACTGTGCTGAGCACAAAACTGTATGTGTAAGTATGCTGATCTCAACAAAATGACCCAGATTCCTAAGAAATAAGGAGATGATTAAATGGTAAGAAATCATGCTGAAGGGTAACTTTGATACAGAAAATGCTCACAGGTTGCTAATAATTGTAACTTTGATTAATTTGCATGTAATTATATATAATAAGATATGATAATAATGTAATTAGGTGGAATGTCAGATGCAAATCAACAGTGGGCTAATTGGCCTAGACCCCTATGGCCTAAAGAAGTCAAGCAGGGACCCCAAGAGGAAAGTATCTGCGGTAGTTTGGATAGAAAGTGTCTCTCAAAGGCTTCACACCTATGTCACCACTGGGAAGTGGAGGAACCTTTAGTATATGGAGCTCTTTGAGAAGTTAGGTTGATGGAGAGGATGCCTTTGAAGAGGGCACAAGACTCCAGCCCAGTCCTCTCTTTGCTTCTCTGCCACACATTCCTGCTGCTGTGTTGTGGTGGCACGGGCCAACTGAATCGAAACTTCCGAAACCGTGAGCCAAAACCAATTTTTCCTTCCTTATAAATTATCTCAGGTATCTTTCTAGTGAGGGAAAGCTAACTGACACACTGAATAAAACCCAACGAAATTCATGACTTCTGTTTCTGCTAGGTATAATTATTATCACTTCTATCAGTAGTTATTTAAATGAAGCATCTATATCCCGGGTAGGGACAAAGACAGCACAGGGTTGGCTTCGTGGCTGGGCACATTCTCCCAGCCCAAGAAACTGGAGACCTGGGAAGCCACTGGTCTGGAGAAATCAAAGACGCCGAGTGTGTTAGTGCAAAAACGTGAGCTGGGCTGCAGGTAGATCTTGGTTAGAAAAGATTTGAACTACTCATTAATACTGTACAAGTTCTGAACTTCCTTATGCTAAAATAAGTATAAGGAAGTGTGCTTGTTTTCAGTGCTGGGGATCAAACCAAGGCCTTCATATAAGCAGGACAAGCACTCTACAACAGGGTCGCTCCCCCAGCCCTTAGGAAACTGCTGAAAGCAATAAAGACAGTCTTATAAAGCACATAGTATATAGGCCTAATGCAATAGGGGCTTAATGTCTGCCTCCCAGCATGCCCTCCCCCCATCCATCAGACTTCCATTGTTATGACAAAATACTTGAGAGAAAATCAACTGAAAGGAAGAGAGAAATAAGGTATGGTGGTACACACTTGTGATTCCAGCTCTTAGAGTTGGAGGCAGAAGGATCAAGAGTTCAAGGCTGGTCCACCACATATTGAGTTTGAGGCCAGCCTGTGCTACATAAGACTTTATCTCAAAAAATTAAGTTAAATTAAGATTTTATAAAAATAGGAAAGTAATTTTTGGGTTTGCAGTTTCAGAGGTTTTGGGTCATGGTCACATAGTCCTGTTGCTTTGGGCCTATGATTACATAGCACAGCCCGGCAGTGGGGAAACAGGGCAGCTTGGATGCAAGAAGAGAAGCAACTAGGGTCCCAACATTCCCCTCCAGGGCATGTTCCCAATACCATAACTTCATTTCAATAGGTCTGTGATGGTTAGTGTTCACTGTCAACCTGACAAAATCTAGAATCACCTGGGAGATGGGCCTTTGAGCATGTCTGTGGGAAACTGTCTTGATTACATTGATCCCCGCAGTGGGTGGCACCATTCTTTAGGCTGAGGTTCTTGACTATGTAAAGTAGGGAAAGTGAATGGAGCACTAGCTTGCACGTGTTCATTGCTGTGAACCAAAGCTGTCAGTCAGCATATAGGACTTTGGGGCTATGAAAGAAGCATAATGCTCCCCACAGCCCAACACACCAGTTCCCCCACCCTCCTGGAGGGCCTTAAACTTTTCTCTTCTCAGGCTGAGTGGCATCACACCTCCCGTTTGAAGGGCGGCATTGTGAGGGACCATCTCAAGCACAGGGTTTGAATCAACATGCCCGGCCATCTGATTGGTCATCACTGCTAGTTAGGATCCAAGTATCTTTTGCATATCTCAAAAAGCTATGACTTTATCATGTTTCCCTGATACTTCTAAATTGTCTAAGGTGCTAGAATTGAAAGTATTTACCTTTGGATGTTTTGTTGTTTGGGACAGTCTATGTAACCAAACTTGGACTTGAACTCATTATGTAGACCAGGCTGACTCCAAGCTCACAATCCTCCTGCAAAGAGCTCTCCCTTTAGAATGCTGGAATTACAGGTAGCCAAGACTTGTCCTGCTACTACCTACACTTGTGTGGTTTACGATAAACCTTCAGCTTTCATATTTGTTGGCTTGGTTCACTGAAGGGATAAGCATGATAACAACAGCCTCAGGGGTCTTAGACATTGTCCGGTTTGCCTGAGATCAGTTGCATGTGGGAGTGAAGGTGGGAGAAAGGGATTGGAGAATGCAAGGCTAGATCATTACTGAGGCTTTAGTGGAAGGTAGAGAGGGACTGTAGCCCAGTCCTCCTCCCTCTCCAACCACTCCAATGACTTTCAGGACCTGGGCTGCCATTCTTCTAGGCCTCTGTTCTTTCCCTGAATATCATGGCCGAGAATCTTACCCTGTCCAGATCTAGTCCCCCACAATTTACAGTCGTCTTCTTAACATTCAGAGCATCTCAGTGCTGTTCAACTTTTCCTATAGACTTGTCCCACCACAGTCAACAGCATCCTCTGCTGCTTTGGGGGAAACCACAGCTACCAGTTTGGAGTACTTAGCATTATTCCTGACACAGCACTGGCTTGGGGCCCAGGCAGACCTGCTTTAGTGCATCTCTCATCATTTGACTCTGCTAAGACTCACTTAGCTTCTCAGACCCTCCGTTTCTTTACTGATCAATGGCAAAAACACGATCTATTCAGGCTTTGCCAACAGAGCTATTGTAAAGTTCAAGTAAGACTTGATGGAGTTTATATGCATTTCGCTATAAAAACAAAAGGTGCTGCTATTACAAAAGAATGCATTTGGATTATATATTGCAAGACATTCACTTCTGTTTATAAACTGGTTATATTGGTTTTCTGTCACTATAACAAAATACTGGAGGTAGGCAGGCTACTAATACAGAAAGGAGGCTTATATAATTATTGATTTCAAGTTGTGGAGACGGAAAACACAAACAGTGTAACGCCACTTGGGCATTCCCTTAGCTACATTACCTCATGGTGAAGGGCACAACTGCAGGAGAATGCAAAAGTGAAAGATCTCATCATCAGACAAGAAGCCACATCATGGTTTAGGGATCAAGCTTGCTCTTACGACAGCTTACCTTTGCAAAACAATTCAGAGTCCCGCAAGAATACCTGGTCTCTTATAAGGACACACCTGAATGACCTGAGACCTCCCAGGAGGCCTGCCCTCTTAAAGCTCCTACCACCTCCTACCATTGCCAGGCTAAGAACTAGGCTTCTGGCTTGAGGGGATGGCTCGGTGGGTAAAGCGCTGACTGTATAAGCCTAAACACCTGAGTCCAGATCCCTAGGACCTATGGAAAAGTCAGACATCTGTAACCCCAGTGTGCTCCTATGGAGACAGGAAACTCCCCAGAAGCTTGGGCTAGCTAGGTTGGTGTATGTAGCTGTGAACAAGAGATCTTGTCTCAAACAAAGTATAAGGTGAGGACCAACACCCAAGGTTGTCCTCTGATTTACATATGCACACTGTAGCTCCTACACACACATACACACACACACACACACACACACACACACACACAAGATTAAAAAGAGGAGGAAGAGGAGAAGGAAGAATGAGAGGAGGAGGGAGGAGGAGAAGAGGAGGCAGAAGAAAATGGAATGAAGGAAGGAAGGGAAGGAGAGGGATGGAAGGAGGGAGAGAGGAGGAGAAGGAGGAGGAGAAAGAGGAGGGGGAGGAGGAGGAAGAAAGCATCCAGCACATGAATGCTTGTGGAATACAACACCATATTGAACTCTTGCTCCAAAGAACTCACAGAAGAATCTCTGCGAAGGAGGCCCTTACAGAGATAAGGGGGATGGAGAGCGACAGGTGTGGATGAACTCCATGGAATTTCCTGAGAACTTGCGGTGTAGACTCTTCCAAGCTGAAGAATCAGGTGATGATGTCAGTCTGGGTCCTCCATACACCCTGAGGGTGGGGACAGAGGGCAGCACAGTACATAAACAAGAACGAAAACAAGGCGTGCTGACCTCTCACCTTGGCGCAGTGGGCTTTCGCCTTCTCTAGTCTCTTTTCTAAGGCTGGAAAAACATGATGATAAGGGGAAGACCCAGAGCTCAGCTCAGACCTCCAGCACAGGAAGGTGAAACAATGAAATGCTGAGTCAGAAAAATCAGGGAATGAGGGCTCTGGACTAATGATTTTTAAGGTCTATGAGGGCTGTAAGCCACTGCTTGAAGTCCTGAGTGAAGATTTTCCTTCAAAAAGAAGCTCAAGGCTGTGTTACTTCAAGGGCCTCTCCATTCCAGATGCAGCTAACGGACCAAACTTTCAGTTCTAAACTGTCTCATCTTTCTCCTCCTTGTTTAAAAATACATATTTTATATTATTTTTATTTTGATGTGTATAAGTGTATTGCCTGCATGTATGTAGGTGTACCCATGCTGTACAATGCCCACAAAGAGCAGAAGAAGGCATCAGATCCCCTGGAATTGGAGTTACAGAATCGAATCCAAGTCACCTTCAAGAGCAGTCAGTGCTCTTAACCACTGAGCCATTCATTTCTCCAGCCCCCCTCCCCTTTTATTAAGATAGGGTTTCATGTATCCCAGGTTGGCCTTGAACCCACTGATCATTAGCTTCTGATCCCCATATCTACTTTACCAATGCTAGGATTGCACTCATTGCCACTATACCCAGTATTATCTGTTTGCTTTATTTTGTTTTTGTTTTTTTGAGACATGGTCTCCCTGTAGTCCCAGCTGGCCTGGAACTTGCTATGTAGACCATGCTGGCTCAATCAGTCTACCTCTGGCTCCTGAATGTTGAGATTAAAGGTGTCATTACACACAGCTATTATTTGATATTTTATTAAGAGTTTTGTTCAGTGGGGCTGGAGATGTGGCTCAGCAGTAAAGAACCCTTGCTGATCTTACACAGAACCCAGGTTTGGTTCCCAGCTCACAACTACCCGTAACTCCAGCTCCAGGAGGAACCTGATGCCCTGTTTTAGACTCCATAGGCACCTGCACTAATGTACATATAACCCCCCATAGCACACATATACATATATTTTAAGTAATAAAAATAAATCTTAAAAAAAATATATATATAAAAGAGTTCTTGGTTGGGTAAAATTTTGGTCCAAAAGAAATCTACATTAGAAATAATAGTTCTTCTTGATCTAAATACTAACTTCTAAGAACTATACCATGTCTTCTGAGGCTACAACAGAAGAAACTAGATTGCAAACATGACTTATTATCAATAAGAAAATTATAAAATATTAAAGAAGGATGAGTGAGGAGACTAACTACACTGAGATATAACCACTAGTCTCAAGAACAGCTTTTGAAATATGATTCTCACAAGGTTGGGCATGGTGACATATGCCTTTAAATCCCAGCACTTAGAAGGCAGAGGCAGGCAGATGTCTATGCATTCACAGCCAGCTTGGTCTACACAGTGAGTTCCAGGCCAGTCACAGACATATAGTGAGACTCTGTCTCAAAAAATAAAAGCAATGTACTAAAACTCAATAAAAAAGACATTTATTGAGTGCTTACTTCGGCAGCACATATACTAACACTGGGCCAATACAGAGATCAGCATGGCCCCTGTGCAAAGATGACAACACACAAATTCCCAAAACGTTCCTCATTTGTGAATGAACTAAAGCGAGGGACTCTGGATAGGCTGTCTAGACCTCGGTGGATGAACTGGCACTAAATAACAGTTGTGGACACCGACTTGACACAATAGACCTTAACACAGATGAAAGAATGTATGGATTCCAGTTGGAGGGCTATGCCGGGGGAGGGGGAGTCCTGGTGGGGAGGAAGAATAAAAATGATTAAGACTGAGATGTTCTGTATGAAACATACAATGATTCAATACAATTAAAAGATACCTTTATTGAAGAAATAATGATTAGAAGGCAGTTATTTGTGACTATAGCAGATATTTGATGACAGTGAATTCATCTCTCAGGTATGACAAAATGATGTTGTGGTTACATTTTTATTTACTTTAGAAATATTTGATTTATTTATTTGGGGGGTGGTATGTAGAGGCTAGAAGACACAGTCAGTTCTGTGAGGAGTCAGTTCTTCTACTATGTGGGTCCTGGGATCAAACTCAAGTCATCAGGCTTGGCAGCAAGTGCCTTTACCCCCTAAGTCATTTCTCCTACCAGGGTCTGTTGGCATAGCTCAGTGGTGGAACAACTGTATACACAAAGCCTTAAATTCAATCCCCAGCACCAGAAATAAAAGTAGAGGGAGTGAGGTTGGGACTCAGAAAAGGCAGACTGGAAAGAATTAAAGGATTGGGTCAAAAGCTGGGATACAGTCCTTGCCCCTCCCCTCACCCAGGACAAGCGAACTCCCCTAGGCTTCGGTGTTCTTGTTTATAACTCAAGAATATCAGTGCTGCCTGTCTCACCAAACTGCTGTGAGGATGGGCTGCAACTTCGCAAGTGACGGCCACAGGCAGCATGGAGCTGGAACAGAGACCTGAGTCTGAACACTGCTCAGGATCCTTCACACTGTCAGCTACCAGATAAATGAAACTGCTTTAATTAATTATTTAGGGAAAAACAATTTGTTCCAGGCCTCAGAGTGACTCAGCAGGACCCTACTTTGAAGGACAATTTGCTGCCCTGCCCCAGCCTTTGAGCTGTATGAGACAGATGATCAGCAAGCCATGGCTTTTTTGACAAAGCAGGGCACATGGGGGGAGGATAGGCCAATCCTTTTCTGACAGCTGGGCCACTATGGGTGGCAGAGATGAGTCAGATAGCTGCCGCCACGCAGCACAAGGCTCCCCGAGTCAAGGCAGGGCATCTCAGATCACAGATGCCCTAAATGATGGATTGCTGAATGCATATGACACCAGTCAAGGGCCTGTCTCTATATGTTCCCTCCCAAAGGACACTCTTCACCTCACAGGCTTCTCCCAGTCTCTGAGTAGACACATATTTGTGTGTGTGTGTGTGTGTGTGTGTGTGTATACATGTGTACACAGGTGCATGGAGGCCAGAGATTGATATAGGGTATCTTTCTCAATTACTTTCCACCTTAATTTTTGAGACATGGTCCCCCCGCCCCCAACACATACTTCCTCTCTGAACCTGAGGCCTGCTGATTCAGCTAGACAGGATGGTCAACAAGCCCCAGATTACACACGTATGAATGCATGTGCACACAGGAAGATACTTGTAAGCCTGTACCTGCTACCTCAGAGGGCAGTACGCTATCCCAGGGCCACCGTGGAAGAACATGGAACAGGACATCCAAACAACGGGTGAGCAGGCTCCAGCTTATCAAAGGGGAGCTTGTCCGTGTCTGTAAGACCTCCTTGCCCTTGATTTCAGAGGGTGTCACTGGCTTTGGCTTATGCAGAACCTACATTCTCAGTCTCATCACTGTCTGCCTAAAAGCGAAGAAGCAGAAGTAGAAGGAAAAACTCTATTTCCTCCTTGAGCAACTGTGTCTGTCTGACTGAGGAGTTGGGCCGGATCATGAAAATAGAGAAATCCTGGTAATCTGTATTTACGAAAGACGTGGAATTGGGGATGGACTTCTTTTCTTTTACTCTGTCTTAGATTTTGCTATAAGAAGGGGTCATTCGGGTAATCCCAGTAATCAGGAGAAAAATGGCGAGTTTGAATCCAGTCTGGGCTACATACTGAGTTCCAGCTAGCCTAAGCTACATAGTGAGATCCTATCTCATAAAACCAAAACAAAAAATAAGAAGAATCTCATTCAAGCACGCTACAGTTTGGGGTAAGAAAACAAGCAAAGAAGTCAGACTATTACATGTTTAAATAACTATTACAAAGAAAGACCCACTAATTACTTACGAATAGCAAGGTTTAAACAAAAATGGATAGACTTAAACTGAATAATTTCTAGTCAGTGTTTATTATGAGACGTATTGTAGTTTTAAAATTGGAATTTTAAAAGGGCATCGTAGTTCAGGTCTGTCTATCATCCCAGGACTAGAGAGGCTGACATGGGAGGATTTGAGTTCAGCCTGAGCTACATAGAGAAAACAAGACAAGTCAGGATTTATATAAAAAACAAGTATACACACACACACACACACGCACACGCACGCACGCAAAGAGCATCAATGTCTTACTTCAGGTGCTGAATTTGAATTACCTTGGATCATTCTCAGCAATGCATTTTCTCAGGGCACGCTATTCCAGGCACTTTGACATTGACAAAGCAGCTCTGACATTGAAAAGCCCTTAACTAATCATTTGTAACATACCCAAAAGGAAATTAATTTGCCTTTTGAGTAGAGCTCACCTTTCAATCAACTCTACCTAGAATGGGCAGAGTACCTGCTCGGAATTCAGCGAGCCTGCTTGGATCCTAACCCAGAAGGAACTGTGTGCCTGTGAGCCAGTCCTGTTCCCACTCTGGGCCTTCATTTCCTCATCTGAAAAATACAGACTTGTTGTGGAGGCCTGCACCACTCATTTGATTTTCACAGTAACTCTCTGAAGTCTCTAGATCATGAGGTATTTTTTTTAAACGTTCAGGATCTGGAATCTTCTCAGTCAGGGGTCAGCAAACAACAGCCCGTGGCTATTACCTGCTTCTTCCAGCCCCTAAGAACAATTCTTATATTTTTAAATGGTTTGAAAAAGGGGGAGGGGGCAAAAGATGAATTAAAGTTTGTGCTACATAAAACTTACATGAAATCAGACTCACTCAGTGTCTGTAAATAAGCTTACTGGAGCCTAGCCAGGCTCATTTGTACAAAATTATCTTTGTTTTTGCATTATAACAGTAGGACTGAATTTTCACTTAAGAGGTCACCCGACCCATGGAACCCATAATATTTTCTCTATCTATTTATTTTGTCTTTTGGAGAAAAGGTCTCCCTGTGGCACCAGCTGGCCTGGAACTCGCTATGTAGACCAGGCTGCCTCAATCTCACAGAGATCCCCATGCCTCTGCCTCCCAACTTCTGGGATTAAAGGTGTGCACCACCATGCATGGCATAATTTTTAGAGATTTATTTACTATTTTTATGTGTATATTTGTGTGCCTGCCTGAATTTATGTGCATTGTAGGTGTGAAAGAGCCTTTGGAGACAAGAAGAGGGTGTTGGATCCCCTGGAGACAGACACCACCTAATGTGGGTGTTGAGAACCGAACTGGGGTCCTCTGTGAGAGCAGTAAACACTTTTAACCACTGAGCCGTCTCCCTAGCCCCTCTCTGATTCTTTGCAGTTTGCAGTGCCTTAGTGCAGATCAAGATGTCTGGAGCATTAACATACAATTGTGTCTCAGAAAAATGTTCTTATATGTTCAGCCCAGATGCACTGTTTGCTATTATTACCAAGGGGCGGGGGGGGGGGGCTTTGTTTGCTTTCGGGGAGTTTTGTTGCTATTGTTTGATTTTATTTCCTTCTGTTTTGAGACAAGGTCTCACCTATGGAACCCTGGCTGCTTCAAACTTATAGTGATCCTCAGGCCTCAACTTCCCAAAGTGCTGGTATCTCAGGCATGCACTGCTATGCCTGGCCATTTTTTAAAGACTACACTTAGCTGGTTTGTCTGTTTGGGCCACTAGGGATTAAACCCAGGGCCACATGCTTCCCCACATAATTGGTTGAATCCAGGGATGTGAACCTCTCAGATACAAAATGCCTATAGTACATACCAATTCCCAGGGAATTTTAGTAAAATGAAGGTCCTAAGGTAGCAGGTTTGGAGTGGAGTTGAGACTCTGCAGTCTAAACATGTGCCTCTGGAAGCTGCCTAAGTCACTGGCGTGAGGACCAGAGTTTAAATGGCAGGACCAGGCTCTCACAGATACATCTGGTTAGGCCATAAATTTGTTCAATGTCCTTCAGTTAGTTTCTTTTGACTGCTTAAAATGAATGCGATTCTTGCAGTCGACCTACCCGACATCCACCTCTGAAGGAACTCTGAACAATCCCTGTCCTGTGTGCGTTTCTCATCCATCCTGTCTATACACACTTACTTCTTTGTCTCTTTAGCCTTCCCCTCCACCCTCAGCCTGTGGAACTGTCCACCTTTTTGTCCTTCCAACCCCAGCTCATGGGCACCTTCCTTGAGAGCATTGGTCCCTGATGGTGGGCTGAGTGTGTCTCAGCTTCACTTCACAGCCCCACTTCACAGCCTAGGCTGTGTGGGTGAGACACTAAGGTGCTTGAAGGTAGAGGTGCCTGGTTCATTCCCGTTCATCAAACACAGTTCCTGGGCTACCACAGGGGTAGAGTGCATGCTTGTTGGAATGAACAGATAAATGACTCACCGCCACACAGCAAATCAAGTGAAAAGCTGGGACTAGAACTCACACTTTCCGTTTTGGTTTTTCTTTTTGAGACAGGATCTCACTATGCAGTACCAGTTGGCCTGGAACTTGCTATGTAGACCAGACTGGCCTTGAACTCACAGAGATCTGCTTGCCTCTGGCTCCTGAGTGCTGAGACTAAGGGGTATGCAAATATGTTTAAAAAACTATTTGTTTTTTATGTGTATGACTATTTTGCCTGCATGAAGGTAAATGGTACCATGTGTGTGTAATGGCTGAGGAAGCCAGAAGAGGTTGTTAGATCCCCTGGAACTAGAGATAGGAATGATAGTTAGCAGCCCTATGGGGGCTGGGAACCAAACCGGGGTCCTCTGCAAGAGCAGCCAGGGCTCTTAACCTCTGAACAACCCTCCAGGTTCTGAACTTAAGACTCTCTGAGTGCTTATGTGTAGTTTTCTTTTCCTCGGGCCACACCTCAGAAATGGACTCTGCCGTGAATCATGGAGGAATTCATTCTACTACATTTCAAAGAGGAGACGGCAGCACATGCTCGGCACCTAAGCGTTTGGGCACAGTAGCACCTTCCCCAGATGGCCACTGCCTGGAACACCTCCTGAGTCCAGCTGCCCAACAGTCCCGAAAGCACCTCTCAGCCTCAAGACAGCAGGTCCTGGGAGCTGATGGTGGTGGTGCCTCAGCACCATCACCCTGTGACTCTCATCGGAGTCACATGGGAACAACTGCGGACTGTATCGGAAAGTGGGTAGCGAGGTCTGGGAAACAGATCGAGCCGCTGCCACCGCCCCCTCCCCAGGCTGCAGGCATTTCCCTCTCATTTGTGTGGTTTCTATTTCCTTATTGCTCACCTGGGCCCAAAGGAATGTGGGTCAGCCAGCCAGATGCAGGCTCAGTGCAGCACAATGGCCGAGAGCCTGATGGACACGGGTCCCTAGCTACTGAGAGGGACAGAGAGGTGAGGGACACGCAGAGGGAGCCACACCCTGCCCACCTCTCCAATGTGGCACCTTCCTAGCCTTTCCCTGCCTGGTCTAGATTATTTTCCCTTAAAATTCATTGACAGAAAGGTAGAGGCAGGAGGACCAGGAGGATCAGGAGTCCAAGGCTAGCCTGGGCTACATGAAACCTTTTCTCAAAAGCAGATAAAAACAGGGGCTGGAGAGATGGCAAGGGAACTGACTGTTCTTGCAGAGGACCTGGGTTCAGTTCCCAGCATCCACATGGCGGCCAGCAACCATATGTAACTCCAGGTCCAGGTGATCCAATGCCTTCTTCTGGCCTCTGTGGGAATTGCATCCATGCAGTACACTTACATACATTCAGGCAAAACATTCATGCACATAAAATACAAATAAATAAAATTTAAAAATTTAAAAATAAATTCACAGATGGACACCCTAACCTACACTACAACAGAATGTAGAGACAGACAGCACCTTTGAAAGGTAATTGTACTTAGAAGATTGTGATGAGGTAGGGTTCACATGATGGGATTGGCAGGGTGCTCTTCTAAGAAGAGCTCAGAAAATTCAAGTCTGGTGGTATACACTTATGATCACAGCACTTTGGAGGCAGAGGCACAGGAGGAGGCAGATTTCAAATTAAGGCCAGCCTGGACTACAAATTCTGACTCTAACAAGGAAAAGGGGGTTGGAAGGCTGGAGATGTGGCTCAGGTTGTAGAATACATGCCTAGCATTTGCAAAGTCCAGGGTTTACCTAGCATCACATAAAAGTAGGTAAGGTGGCACAGACTTGTAATCCTGGAACTTGGGAGATAGAGGTGGAAGGATCAGAAGTTCAAAGTTATCCGTCCTTAGGGGCCGTCACCAGAACCTGCCAGGCTTTGACAGTGGCCTTCCAGCCCCATCCCTAGGAAAAACTAAGTGTCTGTTGTTTAAGCCCCTGGTTTGTGGTTATTTTGTTAGAACCCCTCAAGCTGACAGAGATGGTAGCTTTCTCTTTCAGATAAGAATATTGTTTTCCATTCCCTCCAATAAAAGGACTTTAAGCTCCTGAAGACAGAGATAGTACAGTTTTGCATAGCACTGTCTGCCCAGCACAGGGCACATGGGTAACAAATATCAATAAACTGCTGACAGAGGGATGAATGAATGAGCGAAGCATTTAGACTAGATGCTGGACACCATACCCTTGACCAGAGGAATAGAAAACTTGCAGCTGTTACTCCCAGCAGTCCCAGTTGAGTCTGGGGAAGTGACAAAACCACCTGCAACAATAATCTGAAACGGTATGGTTTGCATACAACGTTCTGGGACAGTGAACTCATGTTGTGTGCACGTAAGTACACACACACACACACACCCCACACACACTCTATCTAGAAATGGGAGCAGGGAGAGGTGGATGGGAGAGTGTGAAGTGAGCTATGCAACCTGAGAAACGTTCTCAAAAGACAGCGTAATTGAAACTCATGGATGAGAACGGCGAGGTGGCGTAAGTGGTGATCCTAGCACTGAGGAGCCTGAGGCAGGAGGATCAAAAGCTTGAGCCTAGCCTGGACTACATAGTGAATTCAAAGCCAGCCTGAGTTACATGACAAGACATTATCTCAATAAGCAAAACAAATGAATAAAATGTCTCATTTAGGAGAGAAAAATGGAGGCTGGAGAGATGGCTTAATGGTCAAGAGCACTAAATGCTCTTGCAGAGGACCCAGGTTCAATTCCCAGTGCCCACATGGTGGCTAACACCCACCTGTAACTACAGTTCCAAGGGGTTCAACACCCTCTTCTAACTTCTCCTGGCACCAGGTACATAAACAAGCAGACAAAATATTCATCTTCATAAAACAAATAACTTTTTATCAACAAACTTGTGCAGGGTCCTGAGGTGCTAACAAGGCAGGCACTTGAGAAGCCAGAGGTAACTGAGCAGTTCTGAGGCCTGCTCTGAGGCCTGTCGAGGGAAGGGTGGACCAGAAGGGGTTGGAAAGGCAAGTAAGTGGCAGCCAGGCTATGACTGTCTCCTGATTGACAGCCACCCCAGGCACGTGGAAGGGATGGGCAGGGAAGGACGGACTATTCAGTAGCAGGGAATGTTGGAACACAAGTAATCAAGGACAGACAGGGCTGGGTTAGGAAGAGAGGGCAGGCTTCTAAAACCTAATGGGTTAAAGGACATTTGTGAAGTTGCTTCCAGGTTTGGTAAACCCTTCTGTGTGTCTGGCTGGCTTTGCAGAATGGAAATACTGGCCACTCCTTAGTTTTGGGATTGAGAAAGGCATGAAGTTGCATATAATAGGTCCATGGCAAACAAACTTTCACCAAAGGGATTCCCTGCGGTCCTAAGGTGAAAACTAGGGAAGCCCCCGCCCCACTTCAGCACATACCTTCTTGTCATGATGACTCTGCCTATGCCCATCTCTTTCCTAAACACAAGAGTTTATTGGGCCCAGGGGGCACCCTGTTTATCTCTGAGGCACAAGGATCTGCACTGACCTAGGCTCATCGGTGGGGCTCCCTGCAGCTTTGGAGAATTTAGCCACACAGATGGGCAAGGCAGACATAAGCTGTCTCACTCAGCTAGTGTTAGAATATTGACCTCACAATACATTGACTTCAGAGACTCCATGGTCTCACACCAGACAGAACAAAGGCTCTGAGCTCATTGCCCAGCAGTAGTGGCAGCTGCCAGAACTCTGAGCACACAGCCTCACCTTCCTGTTTCTGAGAAATGGCATCCACGATTTCAAAAGGAGGGGCAGACACAACACTCACAGCAACTCTTTAAACACTTCCCTGCAATATGGTCTCTAAACACAGGAAGCAGCAGCTGGCTGCTCTGCCTGGAAGGTTTATTTGCCAGTCTAAAGCTTGCTATGTGAGTTTAAAGCTGTGATCTAGGAACGAAAATAAACCAGCCAAGCAAAACTCAAAGCACCATAACCATAGGTGTAGGCCTTCAGAGCCCAGAAAACTCAGGTTAGGGATGAGCAATGCCCCTGAATTCCCATGCAGGAGAACAGCCCCTTTAAGCTTCCCATCCTCACTTGCTAACCAGTCATTAACACTGACTGCCTTTGCTTAGATTAAGACCCAGTTCAAAGGCTGCTGATGCTGGTGAATGACACATGAAAGATGGTAAGATAGGGCTCAGGATGAAAGTTAGCAGTAAAGTGCTCAGCATTCACAAAGTCCGGAGTTTGATCCTCAGTAACATATGCCACACACATACACACACACATACACAGGATAAACAGGACCTACTTCTAATACAGCCCTTTGGTAGAAATACTCCCCCGACTCCTGGGAGCTGGAGAGATGGGTCAGAGGTTAAGAACACTGGCTGTTCTTGCAGAGGACCTGGGTTTGGTTCCCAGCACCCACATGGCAGCTAACAACCACCTGTAATTCCAGAGAATCCAGGACTCCCTTCTGGCGACTGTGGGCACTGCACACACATAGTACATTTATATACATGCAAGCAAAGTACTTGTCCACATAAAATAAAAATTAAAATTAAGGAAAAAATAAAACCTCCTTCCTAGCCCCTTTTAGACCTCTTTGTCTCTGAACCTTTAGCAGAGTACAATATAATGATTCCTTCACCTTTATATTTTACTTCACTTTAATTTTTCTTTCACTTGTCCATACCAGGCTGGGGGTGCTAAGAAGGTAGAGGCCAGCTTTTATTTCTTTCTTTTAGATCCTAGTACTGTGCATACCCAATCATGTATGTTTTCAAATCAAACAAACAAAAACCCTGTATTAGAAGGAATATATAAAACGATGCTCTGGGTCAGGGAGGGTTGCCAAGAAGGATGCAGAACCTCGGCAGATGCCTGATTCTTTGCTCTTTCACCCTCACCTTCCTTTGAGAAGGAAGACTCCCTTGGCAGAAAAGCAATTCCAGAGTCAAAAGCCATGAGGACCAAACACAGAAACACTCTTAAATTCTTTACTAAAAATAACTGTTGTAAGATACATGTGCCTCATTGTTAGAAACTGCAGACAACAGGGAGAACATCCGTCCCTTCTGGAATTTTCTCATGTATGGAGTTTAAGTCAGATCTAGAATCTCAGCCTCCTCACCCGATTCTGAATTCCAAGCCATCCTGCGGAGCTGGGAGGGCCTGGCCTCCCCTTCTCACCAGTTTGGTAGTTTCTTTTCTCCCTGCGCAGGGCAGCCATTGTGCCCTGGCTTAGTTACACTGGATTTACTTGCCTCTTTTTCATTGCTGTCTGAGTCTCCACCCATCCCCACGCTCCACCTCCATTTCCAAAATGCACGTCTCTACACATTGTTAGACAGTGTAGGGCAGTACATCCCCTGAGGGTTTGCCAAGCAAGCAGATACTCAAAGTTGGCCTCTCCTGAGGCCTTTGCTTGTCTCTCAGTGGCTCATCACGCTTAACAGGCCTTCACCTTTGCTTGTGGATCATCTTCCTGACCCACCCTGGGAAGTCTGTGTGCAGAAGCAAATTAACTACTCAGACTGATCCATAAAGGAGACCCTCATCACTTTAGACCTCAAAATCCAGGGTAGCCCATTCCGGTCTTCATGACTTCAGACATGTTCCTGAGGCCAAAGTGGAACTCTTGGGTCTTCCTTAGGGACTCAATAGAAACAGAATGTGAGCACTGGACTTCTAGAGGCTGAACGTATCACAGGGACACCCATTCCTAAAAGTGGTTTGTCTTTTCGAACTAAAACCTGATCCTGCCGCCTCAGAATGATAACTTCCTGTTACAGTCTCCCCGATAAGTCTTCTACATTCACACAATAGCCCACAGATTAGGGGGGGGGGTCTCTCTTCCTTCCTATTGATTTTGTCACATATCAAAGTCATCTGGTTCTGTGGTCAGAGGCTTGGAAGACCTAGTTTCCTCTTTTAAATAATTCCTCTAACACAGCAAAATTGTGGGTGCCTGTCCGAGCCATATTTTAGTAAATCTTGTTGAATTAACTGGAATCACTTTTAGCTCGCCTCTTCCTTTATCTTGCCATATACACTCCAACTTAAATATCCGAGCCACGCCACATCACTGCTTTCCAGAACAATTGAGAAAAATCAAGAGATTCTTCCCCAGGCTGCAGGAGACAGACAGGGAAAGACTGCCAGAGAGCAAAAAGCTTACTACTTTACATGCTAAGATTCGACTTCTACATCCCTGAAATCCTCCTGCACAAGCCAGCTCCCTTCTCCACTGTTTAGAGAGCTGGCAGCTGTAGACCACAACGAGACAGCCACACTGGCTGCCTCCTGATGGATGAAGTGAGGCTGGGGAGTGCTGTTGCAACCTTAAGTAGCCAGACAGCAAGACCTGCATCTTTCAGCCTCCCACGGCCGGGCTTGTGAACTTCCATTGAGTAAGATAAGAACCTCAGGCACACAAGATACTGCAGGCCTGGGATCTCTGGGAGGCTGATGTTGATGGATCAGTTGATTTTCAAGACCTCCCTACAAGCTCTCATAGGGTGGGTCCCATGCCATTATCATGGCCAGGCAGATGTGTTGTGAATTCTGGTTTTGTTTGTTTGCTTGCTTTTAATAAACTGGGACTCAGGGGCCTTGTACATGCTAGGCACACGTTCTACTCCTGAGCTATATCCCCAGCACCACCCACCCCTGTTAGTGTTCGTTCATGTAATCTTTTAATTTTTAAAAAATTTTAATTGTTTTTGTGACAGGATCTCCCTGCAGCCCCAGCTGGCATGGAACTCACAGAGATCCGCCTGCCTCTGCCTCCCGAAGCCAGGGATTAAAGGCGTGTACCGCCATGCCCAACTTGTTCATTTTATTTTTGAGGCTAGGTCTTACTGTGTAGTCCAGGTTGGCTTTGAACTCCCACATTCTTCTGCTGCCTGGACTCTTCATGCCAGGATTACAGGCCTGTGCCACTAGGTCCAGCTTTATAGGCTCCTCATTATGTTTTGTTTGTTTGTTTGTTGTTTTGAGACAGGGTGCCATGTGTACCCTAGGCTAGCCTTGAACTTACTATGTAGCCACTGAACTTCTGATCCTCCTATATCTACCTCCCAAGTGCTAGGATTGTAGGCACGTACCACCATGTCGTATTTACGTAGTGCCTGGGATCCAGCCCAGACCTTCACATATGCTAGGTGCCTGAGACCTGTGCCTCGGCCTCCCAGGTGCTGGGGGGCACAGGTCTGAGGCAGCAACTTCTGGCTACAGACCCTTCTTGGTAAGGGAGAACAACAGCTCTGTGCACATGGGAGGTCAAGGGGAAAGCAAGAATGGTGTGGCTAGCTCCAGTGGTCATTGGCAGAGAGCCTTTCCACATTCCTAAGGCAGCTTCTTATCTCACAGCCCCTCCCCAGAATGCCAGCCAGGTGTTTGGCTGAATGCTATTTAAATTACTCCCACCCCTTCCTTCTTAAAGAGGGGTGGAGAGAGGTAGAGAAGACTTGGAAATAGTCTCTTAACAAAGACTTCAAATGGCTTATCATCGTCACTGGGCTGGGTATGGTAGCTCATGCCTATGATTTCAACACTAGGGAGGCAGAGGCAAGAGGATCTTGGGGGCCAGGCCAGGCTGGACTACATAGAGAGATCCTACCTCAAAAATAAACCAAAACATTCCAGGCAGCTTGTTAATCCCAGCACTTAGGTGGAGGCGGATGAGGTTCAAGATCATCCTCAGCTACACAGTGCGTTGGAAGCCAGTCTGAGGAACATGAGACCCTGTCTCAAAACAACAAACTAAAATAAACAGAAAAATCTTCTTTAGTCCCAGAATTCCCTTTACACTTCTCTCAGTGTACCCTGTCTGTCAGGCTTGGCGCTTTGTCCACATGTTGCATCTCCTTTAATTGTTGTAACAATTCCTTAGGATAGAAACCATCATCTCCACTTAAGAGATGATCAAACTGAGGCTCACAGGGATTTTGTAATTTACCCAAAGGGCAGTAGGAATTGGAACATTCCTCTGACCGCAAACCTGAGTACTAGACAAACCACTAGGCGTTCTGCCCAGGAAGTCCCTCGTTGAAGCCACAGGAATGGGAGTGTACTTCCTGTTTCTACCGAGGTGGTCTGGGTGGTTCAACTAGCAGCAGCAATGGAAGCCTGGCTAGGGAGTTGGCAGGGCCTGGGTGATCTGTGACTCCCCCGTACTAGTCAGTGCCTGTCCTCCCACAGTGGGAGCTGAGTAGTACACAGACACACACACACACTTCCAAAAGGAGATAGCATCACTTGGAATCCAGTCTGTACCACTAGACAGCCAACCACAAGGCAGTTGGTAGGGCCCAGAAACAAAACAAACCAAAGGGCAAATTAGGCTCAGAGTTCTGTGTAATCTAGGAATGTAACACCATTTATTTAGAGCTGGTTTCCTGCCTTCTGCCGTTAATCAAATTTCACAAAACATCAGTCACAGACCAACACTGAGGATGCTGGTAAAGAAGTTCTCAGGTGTGGTGGTACAAACATTTAATGTCTTTAACCCCAGCATAGATCTCTATGAGTTCGAAGCCAGGCTGGTTTACCTAGTGCACTCCAGCCAGCTAGAGCTACAGAGAGATCCTGTCTCAAAAACCCAAGGCAAACCAAAACAAAGCAAAAAAACAAAGAATTCTACCCGCCCCCCACAGAGACAAATAAATACATAAAGTGATAAGTATATAGATAATTTTAAAACTTTAAAAGAAAAGAGGGACTGGGATGTACCTCAGCATGCATGAGGCGCTGGGTTAAATCCCTAGAACTGCAAAATAAGTAAATAAATAAATAAATAAACTGGATCAAGTAGAACTGCCTGGGGTTTACATCTCAGTTCCAGCACTTGCTAGCTGTGTGATTTCAGCTATCTAAAATTTCTCTGCTTCAATCTTCTCTTCTGAAAAATTGAGACAGCTGTCCCTGACTCACAGGGTTGTTATGAGGAACCAATTATTATGCACATACAGTATTTAAAAGCCAGCCCAGCACACAGTAGGCACTCAGCCACACAGGAGGTTGACTGCAAATGTCAGGGTTGGAAATCTGAAGGGAGATGAGGCTGCAAATGAGGGTTAATGAGGGGAAAGCCAGATAAGGTGAAAAGCTGCAGACTGCTCGCTAGCTCTCTTGACAGAGTAAACCATGCCTGAAGCTGCCTATCCCTTAATCCCTGGAACCTGGGATGCTGCTTTATAGGCTAAAGGAGACTTTGCAGATGTGGTTGAACTACGGTTCTTAAAGTGGAGAGGTAGAACCACAAGGCTATTTAGAAGGAAAAGAGCACAGTGAGAGAGTCGGGACAGGGAAGGAGAAACGACGATGGTGCAGAGGTAGGAGCCATGTGTTCTGAGGGTGGAGGAGGCAGTTACTAGCCAAGGGATGTAGGTGGACTCCAGGGCCTGGGAAAGGCAATCACACAGGGTCTCTCCTAGAACCTGCAGAGAGAACACTACTCTGCCTACATTTTGATGCGAATCTATGAGGCACATTTTGGAGACAGGTATGGTGGCACATGCCTATAATTCCAGCACTCAAGAGGCAGAAGCAGGACTGCTCGAAGTGTGAGGATGTTCTACACAGAAAGTTCCAGGCCAGCCAGGTTACTTAGCCAGACCCTGTCTCAGAAAACCAAATCAAACAAACAAACAACCAGCAAAAACAAAAGCAGACAGAAAGAAAAAAAGGAAAGAAAAGGAGTCCTTGACTCATTTGGAACTTCTGACCCCCAAATTGTAAGAGAATAAGCTTGGGTTTTCAAAGCTGCTGACTTTGTGGTAATTTGTGACAGTGGCAAATGGAAGCGATTACACATGCCTTTGGCTGTGTGCGCTACATTGCACAAAACCTCCCATGTTTCACAAAAGCTACTTGCTAACTAACCCCTTATGACTCACATCCCTACTTCCCAAAAGAGATAGAGTGAGAATGATGCCTTCAGAAGGATGAAGCTGGTCCTTGGGTGGCTGGCATGTCCTCCCCACATTATCCTCTGAAACAAGGGAGCCAGGTGAGGGCTGCCCCCTCACCCCCAAGAATCCCCCAGTACCGGGTCCCAACTACTGACAGAAAGTAACAATACCACTTTGCATGTGCATGACTTTGTGTGTGTGTGTGTGTGTGTGTGTGTGTGTGTGTGTGTGTGTTTATCAGTTTACCCATTCAACCTGCAGAAATAACCATGTCCACAGAAAGTAACAGAGCCAGGACTCGAGCCCAGTGGCTCATCGCCAGCCCATAGGATATATCTTGTTCTCACCTTATGGTAGGTGAGTGATATAACTCGAGAGCGAGAAGCAGTTCCCCACACAACCATCCCACCTCCTTCTCAGAGGTGATCATTCCAACTGGCCTAAGAATAACTGAGTTCTGTCTTCTCCAGGACAAGATGCACGCATAGGATGAGGACATGGCCAGGACTAGGAGGAAAGTCAAGCAAAGGAAAAGACTGCCAACAATGGTGCTCATGCCTATAATCCCAGACTGAGACAGGAGGACTGTGAGGCTAGCCTGGACTTCAGAGTAAGACCCTGTCTCAATGTAAAAAATAAAAATAAAAGGGAAGGAAGCAAGGGAGAGAAGGAGGGAGGGAAGGAGCAGAAAAGAGAGAAACTATAAGAGCTACTCCAGGTAGCTCTAGAAAATAGACCCAAATCTTGATAGAAACCTATCTCTTAATTTTATGTTATGTGTTTGAGTGTTTTGTCTACATGTAAGTGCATCACATGTGTGCAATGCCCTCAGAGGTCAGAAGAGGGTGCTCCTTTGGAACTGGAGTTACAGATGGTTGTTAGATGCCATAAGGGTGCCGGGACTCGAACCGGGGTCCTCTGTATGAGTAGCCAGTGCTCTTAACTGCGGAGCCATCTCTCTTGCTCCTAGCTAATTCTTAGAGTCTGAGCTCTGGGAAGTATCTACACAGGTGGCCAGCAAGCCTAAGCTTTGCTTCTGTCACAGGTGTATTGAAACTTTATTTGATGGTCTTATTTTATAGAAGGTGACTGGGCCAGTTAAGCTCTACGAACTATTTCAGCTACATGTTTCTGAGCTTCTATCTCTGAATCCATCCCCTACCTACCACCAAGCAGTATCTCATATTTGTATGTCTGGTTTGGCTATCTGTTATCCAAAATGTTTGGGGCAAGAAGGATCTCAGATTTCAGATCTTTGCAGTTTAGGATAACTGTATATTCATAAGGAGACTTCTTGGAGATGGCTCCCAAGTCTAAATAGGAAATTCACTTGTTTCATACCTTATACACAAACCCTGAAGGGCATTTTATATCTTTTCAGTGCTTCTGTGTACTGACCATGACCAGTTAGCTACATTCGGTCAGGCCATGTGCAGCATCAAATTGGTGCTCAAAGTTTCACATTTTAGAGCATTTCAGAGTTTGGATTCTTGGGTCAGAAATGTGTCACCTCAAACCTTAAAATTTTTAATTAATTTTTATTTTATGTGTATGAGTGTTTTGCCTGCATAGATATGTGCATACATGTATGCAGTGCCCACAGTGACCAGAAGAGGGTGTCTGATACCCTGAAACTGGAGTTGTGGATGGCCGTCAGATATCATGTGGGAGTTTAGGAACCAAACATGGGTCTTTTATGAGAACAACCAGAGCTCTTAACCACTGAGCCATCTCTGTAGCCCCAGTATTCAATCCTTTGAACTGGCCTACAAAGCCCCTCCCTCCTGTCAAATTATACTTCAAACTCAAGGTTCTCTGTCTGGTCATCTAATCCTATCATCTTCCTCTTGTTTCATGTAGCCCAGGCTGGCCTTGAACTTGCTTTGTAGCTGAGGATTATCCTGAACGTATGATCTTCTTGCCTGCATCACCTGATTCCAGGTAGAATTCTAGGTATTCCTCACTACTCCCCATTTACCAGGTTCTGGGGATCGAGCCCAGGGCTTTGTGCATGCTTGGCAAGCACTCTGTCAACTGAGCTACATCCCCAGCCCTCAGGTGCATCTTCCATCATTTGCATGTGCCACACATGATCACAATGTTCTGCCTCTCACACTAGATAGCTAATTCCTGGAGGAAAGAAATGATATCTAATTATTTTTGTACTTCTAATTCCTATTGTGACAGACTATCACAGCTGCCCATGAATATGTGGTGAAGGGTCTATTCATGTTTAAAAACTGTACCATACAGGAAACTTTTCAAGGAGAAAGTGGCGAGGACCTTGGGCAGCTCACTCTTCATCCTTGGAAGGTGACGTGGCTCTATGCCTGGCTCCTTCCATGGGTGATGCTTAGTGAGTCTTAAAGGAGAGAAGAGGAAAGGAAGCCACGTGCATTACAACTAAACTAGTCTGAGATGAGTAAAAGGATGAGCAGTCAGGCAGCTCTAGGAGAGGCTGAATATAAAGAGGCTGCAGACAGCACCGGGACTCCTGCGATCTGCACAGTTCTGCACGTGTCTCTGTGGCTGAACACACTGTTCGTAACAGCAGCCCTGGAAGTGTATCTCCTTCCTGTCTCCTACCCAGGATGAAAGAATAAACATTTAGAGAGCGGATGCTCTTGGTAAATATTTCTGAATGGGGCACCGTTGATACAGAAGTAGGATTCTAAACAGCCTTACCACCTGATTCCCAGGAAGCTTCCTCCCACTCACCACACAGATATACCTGAAAGAAACAGCACTGGCCATCTGTGCCCTCAGCCTCCTGGGGACATTTTGCAGGTTGGAACCTCAGGCTGGTGTTTCTTACAGCTTCTCACCTCCATATGGAAACAGCCCTAGTCCTGGTGGACTTCACTGCCAAGGTTGCTTTACGTGTGAGAATGTTTACGCTTTCACAGGGGGAAGGCAACACCCAAAGGTGTTATACAAACAGCTGGCAACTTCACCAAAGGGAAGATGTCCATTTAACGAAAATGGTGTCCGTGAGTCATTTGTTCACCCCATGCTGGGCTGGAGGCAAGGTCTCTGCTCTTACTTAACCAGCAATTCTGTTATATTTTGCAGAAAAGCACACTTTGTGCCAATTGGAAAATTATTCTAATGCGTACTCGTTAACCGCCTCCCCACAGCTGTGATCGCCTCATATCTTTCTTTCTTTCCGTTTATTTACTCTCTAGAATATCAACAGTCCTGAAGAGCTTGTGTGTGTATGTGTGTGTGTGTGTGTGTGTGTGTGTTATGTGCAGGTACACGTGTGTATGCATGTGGAGGCCAGAGAACAACCTCAGGTGCCATTCCTCAGCAGCTGTCCACCTTAATTTGTGTTTTGTTTTGTTTTTGAGACAGGGTCTCCCTGTAGCCCCAGAGGGCCTTTGGAACTCACTGCGTAGACCAGGGTGGCCTCAACTCCACAGAGATCCACCTGTCTCCGCCTCCTGAGTGCTGGGATTAAAAGCCTGCACCACCACACTGGGTTCCACTTTGTATTTTCATACAGGCAATTCCTGGGACCTTCAGCTCCATGACTAGGCCAGGCTAGCTGGCCAGCAGCCCCCAGAATTCACCTGTTTCTGCCTCCTCAGTGATGAACTGGCAAGTGTAAGCCACCACAGCAGGCTTTTTAAGTGGGTTTGGGGATTGACTTCAGACCTTCATGCTTGTGTGACAGGCACTTTACCAACTAAGCTACCTCCCCAGCTCCTGAAGAATTTTCTTTGACAGTAAAACACAGTGGAAAAGAAAGTAAAAAGGAAGCCATTAAAGCCAGGTGCTCAGGAACGGAAAAGAAGTTATGAAAACATCCTTGTGATGTTCAAAAATGCTTGTCTGAGTCACCTGAAGTCATCCGGGTGACTGCAAAGGAACTTAGAGATTGTTGGTTTCAACCCCTTTTACAGTTGGAAACATTCAGGCCTAGGAGGGAAAAGGATGTGAGTCTAAAAGGCCAAGAAAGCCAGCTTCAGGTCACCAGTTTTGGGTCAGAACCACATACCTGCCTGCATACATTGTATACTGCCATTGGGCTACCCTGTGGTAACAATCTAAAGCCTTTGCACATTCAAGAGTTTTATTCACTTGGGTCTAGAGGACATCCACCCACCACTCCAAGACTATTGTAGAAAATCTTCAGCAGCCAGGGCAGTGGCTGCCTACAATGCCCAATGGTAAAACCAATGCTTGTTTTATCCTACTGAGCACTGCACAGAATTTAGTGGGATACTGTGGGCACAGTGAGAGCACAGAGACTTTCAGGATGATTATCCAACATACCTAATCCTCATAAATAATAGAGGGCAAAAAGAATGACTCAAATCCACCAAGAAGATGGATGTTTGAAAACACTGCACAGGCTAAGAGGGGAGGACTGAGAGTTCAAGGTCAGTTTGGACTACATAGTGGTCCCTGTCTCAAAATACCAAAAGAGGGTTGGAATGAGAAGGTTGGAATGAAAGAGGGATCACTGTTCCTGACTCTGGACAATTTATATCTACCCACCCATCCTTCAAGGAATGAGGGGCTGCAAGCGAGGTGTGGTGGTGTACATCTTTAATACCAGCACTAGAGAGAGGCAGAGGCTGGGAGAGCTCTGTGAGTCTGAGTCTAGCCTGGTCTACATAATGAGTTCCAGGAGCAGTCAGGAATATATAGTAAGACCCTGTCTCAAAACAGACAGACAGACAGACAGACAGACAGACAAAGATTCTCCCAGAAGTCTTTGGACAAATTCCCAGTGGCCACTGGGAGACTTCTCCAGTAAAGAAGACAAGGGCTTTCAGTCCCATGAGGACAGAGCACCTTCTCTGGCACTAACTCTGTCCTGCATGGGGCTGTGCCCATCACAGTGCAGACAGGATCTCTCTCTCTTTCTCTGTCTCTCTCTCTCCCTCCGTCCCTCCCTCCCTAAAGTCTGATTCCATTTGAGAGTAATCGGAAAACAGCCATATGGCACCCCTTTGGATCCCTATGCCCTGCCATTTATTACAGCAGCTAGGGCGGTGCTGGCTCTGCTCTGCCTGTTTCTACTTGACCTGGCACTGTTCTGGCCTCTTTGGAAGGAGCCAGGCACATGGAAGCAGAATGCAGTAACAAGGGAGAAAGCACCCACTGGCTTCTCAATACTGTGTATTCAGCTTAGAAAGGGGCAGAGAGACAAAGACACAGGGCAGCCAGGCAGTGCCCAGCACTACACAGAGCAACACGGCCCCTGAGAGGCCTGTCTGGTTACCGAGGGTGGAGAGAATACCCCTGAGTCTCCTACTGCTTGCATGAACTGCACCTCTCAGAAGCACCACAGTCTTTTGTTATTGTCAAAATTTTTACAGGCAGAGCTGGGCTTAGTGGTACACACCTATGGTCTCAGTTACTTAGGAGACTGAGGCAGGAAGATTGCTTGAGTCAACGAGTTTTAGGTCTAGGAGGCTGGGAGGTGGTTACAGGCAGGAGCACTGAGGCTTGATGTGTTCGACAAGTCACCCAAGCTCTCCTGGCTGGAAATGGGCAGACTCAGGATTTAAACCCAGGCACAACATCAGAGTTCTATGCATCAAAGAGGAGAGACAAGGCAGATAAAGTCATGGTCTCCGAGATGCTACATGTGCAGTGTCTTCTGGGATGGCAGAGGCTTCAGCAGCTCTGGTGGGAGACACAGCAAAGTGTTTAATTCTCAGAATGGCTGCCTATGGGCAGACGGAGTCGGAAGAGGCTGAAGAAGACAGGTGGCCAGATGACGACAAAAGCCACAAGACACAGTGGTAAAGCCTGGTGCGCTAACATCTCCATGGCCCTTAGTCTTCCGAGCCCGTTTCCTCATCAAATTTTCAATTGCTGAGATCTGAGAGTGATTATGCATGAGAATCTGCTGTGTCATCTCCAATGTGGTCTAAAAGCCTAAAGTTATTATTAGAAATTAGGGCATAACAGGGAATTTTCATAGAAGCTGTGTTCAGGGGTTATAATTATGTTACTGGCACATTCAAATACACAAGGTCTGCCAAAAGACGCTAACTTATGGCTACACGAAGGATGTGGAACACAAATATTATGCTCAAGGGGAGGGGTGGGGTACATGATTGTCATCATGGCAGGAAGATCAGAAGTTCAAAACTTCTGATCTTGTAAGTCTAGATCTGTATAAGTCTGATCTATGTAAGTCTAGAAAATGCCAATTAATCAATAGTGACAGAAAGCAGACAGGAAAGTGTACAGGATTAGGGTAAAACTCAAGAGGAAACCACTGCAGAACAGCACAAGAAAACTTTTACACTTGTTTAGTTCTTGGTGGAGGAGCATGCATGGAGGAGGTCAGAGGTCAGACTCGCAGAAGTCAGTTTTCTCCTTCTGCCATCTGAGTTCCGTGAACTGTACTCAGGTTGTCAGGTTTGGTGGCAAAGTACCTTTACCCACTGAACCATCTTGCAGGCTCAACCCAAGAAAACTTTGAAGAGCAACAGATGTGCTGAGTCTTATTGTGGTTAGCACAAAAGTGCATTCATTTATCCACGTACGTCCATCTTCAATAGTTCATTGTATACAAATTATACCTCAATGAACTTGAAAAGATAGCACATTAATACCCTTCCTTTAAAAGCTGGGATCTCTGTGTACCTAGAAAGCCCACTGGGATTTCAGTTGTAGCCTCTCAGGGCATTAGGGACCCCAGAACACTGTGTGACCATAGACAAATCCCTGGGTCTTCCAGCTTCCTCATTTTCAAAATGAAGGCTGTATCTTGGGCTTAGCCTCACAGGGCTGCTCTGATACTATGATATTTAATGCATGTGAGAGCAATTTTTAATGTGTACCATAACATACCAGTGTAAGGGTATTACACAGCAGACAGTTGTGTTAGGCAAATTAGAGACTGCCTTGCCCTGCCCACCTGGAAGAGACCTTCAGGTTCAAGTGAGCTCTGATTGTCATTTTCTATTGGAAGTGCTCTGGGAAATAGCCCGAGCCCTCCCACTACATTTCAGAGATGCTTGGTTGGCCAAGTGTTTTCAGGGGATCCGGTGTCAACTGATAGGTAAGCAGGACAGAGCCAGAGAAAGTAGATACTTTAATTCGAGGCCTTGCAGCTTGCCCCTCCACTACTCATGGAGCACCTTTATGTTTGGGCCACCGGGCATAGCTAATACAGTTCACTGTCTGAAGCCAAATCCAAGGTGCTTACTCCAGGGCTTTCCCTCTGCCATTGTTTTGTTTTTTAAACCTGACATTGCTCAGATAGTCTCAGCCGAGGAAAACAATCCCATGCTTCCTGGCTGTTCTCACCTGTAGTTCCATGAATACCCGCTCCTTGCTTTCCTTCCAATCCCCAACAATAATACCACAGTAATAATGAGCATACTGCTTCTGTGTTTCATCTTGCCAAGCCCTCTCCTGTCCATTACCACATGGGCAAAGCCTCCTGAGTTAACAACACAGGCACTGCCATGCACAAAAGCTGATCACAGTTCTGAGGGAGAAGAGGCTCCATGGGAGACACAGAAGCTTAACGTATCAGTCAGGAGCTGGACCAGAATGTGGGATATCTGCCTCTTGCCAAGGTCTCTTCCAGAGACTACTGTATTTTATTATTTATTTGTGTATTCGGCAGTGCTGGG
This sequence comes from Eospalax fontanierii, assembly GCA_035773235.1. NCBI lineage: Eukaryota > Metazoa > Chordata > Mammalia > Rodentia > Spalacidae > Eospalax > Eospalax fontanierii. The sequence goes on along the minus strand of CM069539.1, from coordinate 26,041,474 downwards.
GGTTGAGCCCAGGGTTTTGCACAGGCTACGCAAGTGCTCTACCACTTAGCAAAACCTCAGGCCAGAATCTCATGAGCTTTTTTTCAGTCATTAAGAAACATATGCAAGCCATTTATTTCTTCCATTCTTTCTTGTAAACAAAGAATGTTCTAACCACAGACAACCTTAAAAATAAAAATAAAGGGCTAGAGAGATGGTTCAACAGTAAAGAGTCCAGGCTGCCCTTGCAGAGGGTTCCCACACTCACATGGTGGCTAACCAATTGTAATTCCAGCTCCAGGGGATTCAGTGCCCTCTTCTGGCCTCCTCAGGCATTACATTCATGTGGTGCACTTAAATCCATGCAGGCAAAACAATTACACACATAAAATAAATAAATCTTTAAAAAAATAAGCTACATGTGGTGGTACACACCTATCATCCCAGCACTCTGGAGAAGAAGAAAGAGGATCAGAGGTCAAAGACAGCCTCAGATAGTGAGTTTGAGGCTAATCTCAGCTACATGAGACCCTGTCTCAAAAACAAAACAAATAAAATGCAACTTTTAAAAACAGCTCAGGGTTGTATGAGCAAAAATTCCTTAGAGTCAGTGACTTGCTCCAAGGCACACAGTGGTCCTAGAGACAGCAGCCACTATGGCAGCACAGAGACACTGGTGCCCTTGACCGAGCACTTCTTTAGACTTCCTTCACAGTGGGCTTTGGCCTGGAGGCTGCCTCTGCCTCAGGCCTTTGCCCAACACACACTCTTCCTTTTCCTTCAGATTTACTGGCCTGGAGGAAGCTGGGTTTCTATTTTTAGAACTTCTGGAACCCGGCAGAGTCAATGAACATAGAAAGAACAAACAAGGGGAGACGGGTCATGTGGACCCCTTGAAAGTCTCCTTCCTCAACAGCCCCACCCCAATGCAGAGCCACTTTCCATCCTTCCCCATGCACATATTCTTCCACAGAAGTAGTTGGGTTGGGTGGACGTTTCCCTGGGAGGAATGATGAGCCAGAGAGAACATAACCTGAGGTCACTGCTCAGCCCAGCCTGGCAGTCTACTGCTTTCAGCTCTGTCAAGCACTTAACAACCCCGTGCTCATTAACAGTGCTCCTCTGAGAAGCCTCCACAAGGCCCTGCAGGGTTAAGTCAAATTTCAGGACCACAGCCTAGCAAGGCACAGTGCAAATCAGAGTGGGAGCTGGGCTTGCTGGCCTTTTCTCTCTGCAGCCACCCAGATTTGGTCCAGTCCCTGTCTCAGGACAACAGACCTAGGAAACACCCCAGGGGAACCTGACTAGCAGGCATCCTCAGGAGGGTGGACGGGTCTCTTCTCTGCCAAGCTGCATCACAATCAGTCTTTCTGGACCCAGGGACAACATGGCTTTTTCCTGCTCGCTCCTCCTACCAGGCTAAAGGCTCCTGAAGGATGTTTCTGGTCAGGTAAGTCTGATGGCCTTGTAGTCTTTCTCTTCACTTCTCCAAAATGAAGTTAATGCCTACTCTCTGCTTACTGACCTGAGTTAAATGACCCAAGAGATTGCCAGTCACACATGCATTTGGGGTGAGGCAGGGACAATAATTCCAGTCTGCTTCGGGGTGCCTTGTGTGATGGCTCATACCTGTTATCCTAGCCAGTGAGAGGGGGAAGCAGAAGGATCAGGAATTCAAGGTCAGCTTCAGCTACAAAGTGAATTCAAGGCTAGCCTGGGCTATATGAGACCCTCTCAAAAAAAGAAAAAGAAAAAGAAAAACAAAACAAAAAGCCTGTACAAGAAGGCCACACCCTCTTAGGAGAAATTTAACAAAGAACAGGAAACCTAACGTCCTTCACACAGACCTTTTCTGTTGCAGGAATAGTAGCAGGTAGGTTAAATAAGACTGTCCAAAAGACACCCACATCTTAATTTTTAAAAGTTGTGGGTGCTGCCTTACATGGTAAAGAAAAGACTTTCAGGTATGATGAAATTCAGGGATGATCTCAACATGAGGAAATTATTCCAAATTACCCCAGTGGACCATAAGGGCAGTTGTATGCATTTATTTATATATAATTTAATACTACTGAGCCATAAAAAGAACAGAATCCTGCCATTTGCCAACCATAAGGGTAGAACTACAGATGGTTATATTAAATGAAATACATGAGGTACAGAAAGACAAATACCCCAGGATCTCATATAGAACCTAAAAAAAGTTCATCTTACGGTGAGAAGAGAACCGTGGATCCTAGTGGTGGCAAGTCATGGGGAGACAGGGCTGAGGAAAGCTGATCAGTAGGCACCAAGCTACAGTTAGGAGGCAAACATTGTAGTGAGCTATTTCACAGTAGGGTGGCTACTGAAAACAATGATAATAACAGAAAAATAATGCAGTTGCTCTTAGTAACTTCAGAAAGCCAGAAGAAAGGATTTTTGAGGGTTGGCAGGACAGCTCAGTGGTTAAAGGTGTTTGCTGCTAATGCCTGATGACTGGAGTTTGATCCCAGGATCCACATGTTAGAAGAGAATCATGATTCCTGCAAGCTGTTCTCCAACAGCCTGCACACACATACATACATACATACATACATAAATACATAAATAAATGCAATTAAAAAAATCAAAAGCATGCCAGGTATGATGGCTTGAGTCTTTAATCTTAGCCCTCAGGAAGCAGACGCAGGTGGATTTCTTCAAGATCTAGGCCACCCTGGTCCACATTCTGAATTCCAGGCAGGCTGTGACTAGGGAGACCCTGTCCAAAAATAATCAACAAAAAACCCCAAATCAAACCCAAACCAAACAACCCCCCCCCAAAAAAAAAGAAAAGAAAAGAAAACCTGCAAAATCAAAAGTAACCCTAGTGTTGCACATCTTTAATCTTGGCACTCAAGGGACAGAGGCAGGCAGATCTGTGAGTTTGTGTACAGCCTGGTCTACATAGCAAGTTTCAGGTCACCCAGGGCTATATAGTGAGGCTCTAACAAACAACAACAAAAAAACAAAGAAAAGATCTTGTAAATTCATACCATTGAAGAAAAGAGATGAGGCTGGTAGCACACTTGTTATCATAGGCCTTGGGAAGATGAAGCAATAGAATGGGAAGTTTGAGGCCAACTTGGGCTACGAAGGAGGACCAGGTCTCAGAAAACAAAGGAGAAGAAGAAGGCAGGAGGGAAAGGAAGGAAGGAAGGGAGGGAGGGAGGGAGGGAGGGAGGGAGGGAAGGAAGGGGATGTTAAATGTTTAAGCAACACTTAGCTTAATTTCAACATTACACAATGTATATACATGCATGAAAAAATTTCATGGCATGCCATTAACAAGCACAATTCTTATGTTTTTATGTATCATAAAACATAATTTATATGGGGCGGCAGAGATGGCTCTGTGGCTAAAGAACTTGATGCATAAGCATGAGACCCTGAGTTTAGATCTTCGGCACCACATAAAAGCTGGGTGAAAGGGCAAGCACCTGTAACCTCAGCACTGGGAGGGGAGCAGAGACGGGGCGGCCCTAGGGGCTCACTGGCCAGCAAGCTAGTCTAGCCCAAAACACTGAGCTCCAGATCAGAGAGACTCTGTCTTAAAAAATAACGTGGAGAGCCAGGAGTCATAGGGCATGCCTTTAATCTCAGCACTTGGGAGGCAGATGCAGGTGGATCTCTGTGAGGTCCAGGCCAGCCAGGGCTACACAGTGAGACTCTATCAAAAGAAAAGAATGAAAAAATAATGTGCAGAGCGAGAGGAAGACACTCAAGGCCTCCATATCCCAATGCATAGGTTAATCCTCTCCCACTCCCATGCCCACATACACAATAATTATTATCACTAATAATGATTTTCTAAATGTATCCTCTTCAGAGACACCCAACGGGAGATCTGGTACAAAGAGAAGTCAAGATGAGGATAAGGGCAGAGACTAGATGGAATGAGGTGGCTACAAGCCAAAGCATGCCTGCCAGCCACCAAAAGCTGGAATAATGGGATGGATGCTCCCCCTAGAGCCTCCAGGAGGAGCATACCCTCACTGACATTCAGTCTCATCCCAGAGATACTGATTTTGATCATCTGCCTATAGAATAGCAAGAGAATACATTTCTGTTGATTTAAGTCACCCAGGCTATAGCCATTTGTTTCAGCAGCCAAGAGAAATTAAGACAGTAGCTAACACTTAGTGACTCCCACTGCATGCAGGGAACCACTCTAATCCCACAGTTCTGTCTGTGAAGCCCAGCTGTGCAGACACAATGCCTGAGTTTGCATCTCTGTTTCCCTGCATGTGACTGGGAGTTTGAGTTGTATGATCTCTCTAAGCCTCAGTTTCCCTGCTCATAAAACAAGCATGTAGTATCTTCTTCATTGAGCTACTAGGAAGATAAACGGGTAATGAAGATAAAGCGTTTCTAACAGTAAACAGTAAGTATTCAATAAAGGCTAGCTCTTACGAGATCTCAGGAATTGAGCAAGTCAAAATTAGATCATCATATTGGTCAGCCAGGACTGGAGACCCGTTGTAGCAAATAAATTGTTCCCTTAAAGCCCATGGAGTAGCAAATACAGCAATCTAAGGAGTGCAGTCAAGCACTTCTTTCCTTAATTAAGTAATTTAGGTCCTCAGCGCTGGTCTCATTTCAAAAAAGGCAGGTGCCTGGGACTATGTGAATTCTGCTGTATATTCAGATCCTTCTCTGGTTCTTAAGAAAAAGATACTAGGGCTGGAGAGATGACTCACTGGTTAAGAGCATTGGCTGCTCTTCCAGAGGGCCTGGGTTTGGTTCCCAGCACCCACATAGAAGCTAACAACCATCTGTAACTCCAGTTCCAGGAGATCTAATGCCCTCTTCTGGCCTCCGCAGGCAGAGCATGGGTACACCTACATGCAGATAAGAAATTCATACACATAAAATAAAAATAAATCTCTTTTTTAAAAAAAGGGCTACAAGACACATTGTCAACCCTACACAGGGCCCCAGGTGGAGGACCCACACCCAGAAGCCCCTCCAGAACATCTCACATCCTCTTTCTGATGTTCTGGCATTCTGAGTCCTTGTGCTTAGAAGTCAGCTGGAAGCAGAAACTTTTGGTCCACCTTATGGCCATTCAAACTGGGCCTAACAGCACTTCAACCTGTCCTAGTAGGCTGAGTATGATTATACTTTCAGGAGTCTGCTTTAATTTCAGCCAAGTTAGAAAAGAAGAAAAAGGGCTCACCCTGAGCCAGGGAGAAGGATGCCTAGAGTTATCACCTGAGTTAAAAAAAAAAAAAGAAAAAAAAAGAAAGAAAGAACTTCCATCGACTAGACCCGTTCTGATAAAAGTTCGTCCAATTCTTCAATTCGGGTCATGCTACTGAGAGTAAGGGAGCAGCACCCACCACCACCCTGGTAATGAGCACGCCGGGAATTAACCAGAGAAGGGCCTGGCCACCCGGCCCTGGCTTTCTGTCAGGCAGGGCTCCAGCCCCTGGCACTTGGCTGCACCAGCTCCAGAGGACTCCTGCGTTGCTGCCCGGAGCTGGAGCTGGCAACCAGGCCACTTCCCAGCAGGCTGCAGCGACAGCCACCTGCGCTCTCTGCCCTTCCCAGCCCACCCTCCGAGAGGAAGGGAAGGAGGAGGGAGGACGGCTCCCCCTCTTTACTTTCAAGCACCCACAGATTTCTGCTCTGCCGTCACCACTGACGAGAACCCTGGTCCTCTGGAGGAACCGCTTCTTCTTCCCATACCCTGTTCCCTATCAATGAACACGCAGCGACACCCACGCTCCCGCTCCTCCCACTCCGGAGGGAGACCGAACCCGAGAGCGACATCTGGAGCTGGAATCCGCTGAGGCGGGGGCGCCATCCTCCCTGCCCCGGGTCCTCGACTTTCCCCAGAAAGAGCCCAGATTGGCGGGGCACCGGGATGCATAGGGGACCCGCATCTCCCGGGGCTTAGCCTATGACCCCCGGGAGCGCGCGCCAGAACCGCTTAGCGCCACCTGGGGGACCCCTGGCTCCGGGCAGCCCAGCCGGGATTCGAACCCGGTACTCTGGCCGCGCAGCATCCCGAAGCCAGCCCGTCGGCCGGCTCTCCCGCGCTGGGAGCCGAGCGCCGCCGCCAGCGCGCCCACCGTGTCCCCGGAAGGTCTCGGGCCGCGCGGGGAGGCGAGCCGGAGCGAAGCCGAGGGTCGCAGGGCCCGGGGGACGGTGACTTACGCGCGGGCTCGAGGGAAGCCCATGGACAGGAGCAGGTCCAGCGCCGACCCATGCTTGATGGTGCCCGGGCGCTGCTGGCGGTTCCTCCGGGGGGTGACTTTGCTGTACAGCTCCTCTCTCGCGGCCATGCCGAGCGGGCTGGGGTCTCGGTGCCGAGGCCCCGATCAGCGGCCGCCCATCGCCAGCGAGGGCGCCCGAGCCGAGGGTCCGGGAGGGACCACGGGGGACCTGGCTCGGCGGCCGGCGGCGGAGGCGGCGCTCAGGGCTTCCCGGGTGTCGGTGCTGACGCTTCCTGGTGAGGCCACCGGAGCCCGGCGCCGGCCGGCAGCTCCAGCGGGACCAGCCGGCAGCCAGCGGGGCCGGGATGCCCCAGGGCTGCTCCTGCAGCAGCCTCTCGGTCCTCCACCCCCTTCCTTCTCCTCTCCCAGCAGTCCGGGAATTTGCAATGAGTAATTTTTGAATGGATCAAAAAGGAAAAGGAGCCTGGTGGGCAGGCCCTGCCTTGCCTGTGCCGGGCCCCGCCCCTCTCTTAAAGTGGCCGCGCTGGCCCAGGCTCTGATGGCTGGAATCCAGCAGTAGTAGGATTGTTTCTAGACAGTGTCCCCACCCAGGAACCGGGCCTGCGAGCTTCGATTTGCAGGAGGCCCAGCCCAAGCCCTTGGCTTGCCCATTGACCCAGATGGGCCTCGAGACTCCACATTTCAAGTTTCATTTGGTTGTTGGTGAGGTCAATAATGGAAACAAACTGGTTGCACTGGAGGATGACGTTCATGGGTCATAAGGCCCAGGTTAAAAGGTTTGCTTCCATCGATCCTGCAAAACTTCCAAAGTTGACAGATCTTTGAAAGCCAAGTCTCCACAGAGCTAAGAGACTACATTATGTGCCTGCCCTGCTTTCTACACAGCCACAGTGAAAGAACAGTCACTTCTGGAAAAGTGGGGCCTCGGGCTCTCGGAACTGGAGGATCTGTGAGAGAAGAGGCAGAGCGGAAGGGAGAAGAAAGAAAGGAAGGCCCAGCAGAGGAAGGAAGGCCCAGGCTCTACAGGAGAAGCAGAAAGGAAAGGACGATTCCTAGTTACAGCTGTTCTTAGTGGAAGGAGCTAATTTCCACAAGGGAGTGAGCACTCTGTCAAAACTGGGGTTCAGAAGCTGGATGGTGCCCAGGAACCTTAAGTGAGCTGCGCAGCAGATGGACCAAATGACTCTCACCTCAGAGAAGGGGGGGAGGGGACATGCTGCTGGTGCTCATGTTCCACCCCATGAACCTAAATGAGAGATTGAAAGTCTTTCACCTGGAGACAAAGCGTTTGTCCTCAGTCAGGAACAGAATCCTACTCAAGAGCAATGGAAGAGGCATAGATCTTCTACTGGGGGGTAATAACAACAATAAAAACCAACATGTATTAGACTCTTCTATGTGCCAGTGATTGTAATAAACATAATGAACTAGCTCGCTGAATTTTGCAGTGCCCTATAGGGCATCTTTATAGCTTTGGTTTTATAGATGAGAAAACTCACTTTGGAGAGACAGAGAAAAATTAAAAAGCTGGAAAGTGACTAGCTGGAGTTTTGATTCACTGTGGTGCCCTGAACAAGTTACTTCTGCATACAACAGTCTTGTGGTCCTGTCTGTATTGTAGTCACCTAACTTTGCACAGAAACTTCAGCCCCCTTCTCACTTCCTGCTTAGTGTAGAGACAGGAGGCATGGTGACCCACACTCACAATGTAGCTTCTTGATGTTGCCTTATAAGGCATCCAAAGATGTGCGTATTGTTGTTTTGATTATTTTTATGTTTTATGTCTATTGTGCCTGCATGTATATAGGGCACTGGTATCATATGGTTTTCACGGAGAACTGAAGAGGGTCTCAGATCCCCTGGAACTGGAATTATGGATGATTGTTAGTCACCATGTGGGTGTTGGGATTTGAACCTGGGTCTTCTGCAAGAGCACCCAGTACTCTTAACCACTGAGCCACCTATTCAACCTTTGTGGGTTTTTTTGTTTTTTGTTGTTGTTGTTTGTTTTGTTTTGCTTTTGAGACAGGGTCTCCCTGTAGCCCCAGCTGACCTGGAACTCACTATGTATACCAGGCTGGCCTTTATCTCACAGAGATCAGCCTTCCTCTGCCTCCCAAGTGTCTTTTCTTTTAATTAAAAATATTATTTTATTTTATGTGTGTGTTTTGCTTGCATATATGTAAGTGCATAGTGTGCATGCAATGCTTTCGGCAGCCAGAAGAGGACGCTGGATCTCTGGGAACTGGGTTACAGACAGTTGTTTGCCATCATGTGGATGCTGAGAACCAAAGACTGGTGCTCTTAACCTCGAGCCATCTCTCCAGCCCCTGAAATCCAGTTTTGATCAGGTGGAAATTACAGTTTCATTCCCTGATCCACCTCTTTATTTGCTTTTCTTCAAAGCACAGGGTGGCATTTGGAAATGGGGAGATGGGGCTTATCAGCAGCAATGTGCATGTTTCTGTCTGGTGTTTGAAAAAGAGCCTGGGACAGTTCATACTTCCTGGGTGTTGGTGGGTGGGCTGTTCATATTTCTTTCCAGCAGAAGGGTTGGGCAGCCAAGACAGGGCCTGGGAAAACCCATACCTGGTAGGCTACCTATCTTGTGATGTTTCAGCAAAGCATGCCGGACAGTACTAGCATTCTGAATTTTTAAAAAAACTTTTGGGCTTAGAGCTAAATGATCTGGATTTTAGTGAAGAGCAAATACTGTCTGCGGCAGCACTTTACACACCACAAAGCACTATAGGAATAGCAACTCTGGTTTAACAAGCCTTTACTAGCTACCGGTGTTGTTCTTAGCTTCTTACATATGTGGCTCAATTCCTTCACCAGACTACGAGGTGACGCTTGAGAAACTCTTGTCTTGGGTGTGTGCTGCTTGTTTTTAGTACCTGTTGCTTAATGTAAGTGCTTAAAGCTATGTTAAAATATGTTTAAATTTTTTATTACATTTATTTATCTGCTGTGTGTGTGTGTGTGTGTGAGTCCATGTGTGATGGTTACAGGACAACTGAAGAAAGTCCATTCTCTCTCTTCACCATGTGGGTCCTGAGGATTGGACTCAGGTATGGCCTCAAGCACCTCTAAGACAACTTGTTTTGATTACCTTTCTTTGTTTATTGTTTGTGGCAAAGTCTTCCTGTGTGGCCCAGGTTGGCCTCAAAATCAGGATCCCCCTATCTCAGCCTCCTTGCCTTGGGATTATAGGCTTGTATCACCCACACCCTTTTTGATTCCTCCTGTTCCACTTGATATGGACTGTTGGAACTCTGTTTCTCTAGAATAAGCGAATTGGTTGTCTTTTTTCCTGCTTCTGGGAAAGTATGAGACAGAGAACATGATGAATATAAAAACAGTTTTAGAGAGCCTGGAAAAGCCTCCGTGGAAAGCCAGGAACCTTCAGTGCAAACTCTTGTTTTGACTGCTGCAATTTTGCAGAAGTTGCAGACTGGCTCCTCGCCTCTCCCCACCATCCCCCTGCCCCCAACTCAGTGCCAGCTCTTGTCTTAATTGGGATGACTGCCATTTGCTCTGCACAGGGCTAGGGGACTGGCAATTAAGATGCATTGTGCTTTAATTGCATTGACTTTGAAAGGCGAAGAGAAGCTTTATAAACATCCATATTGTTATATTACAAAGGGGAGGAAGAAGAGTGACTGTTCATCTGACAGTGCATCTTATAGTGGTGGGGAGGAAGGAGGCGGAAGAAGGCTTGCACAATGATGGAGCTGACACATGGCATTAAGCTGTTGCTCCCTCAGAGAGGAAGGCAAGTTGTCATGTTGCTGTGCCCGGTCATGTCGGAATCCATGCCAGCCCACAAAACCCTTTTGTTCACTGGAGCACCACACCACTGGCCCCAGCTGCTTTGTTGATTTAGGAGCCCTTCTGCAATGGCCAGAGGTGCCCAGGATGGACCCAGATGACTGCATTTTCCTCCCCCTCTCCTCCTCCTCTTCCTCTTTATCTCTTCCACTTCTTCCTCCACCTTCTGAAACAGAGGCTCAGGTTGGCCTGAGCTCCTGATCTTCCTGCCTCAGCCTCCTGGATGTTAGGATTGCAGTTACCATACCAACGTGAATTTGTCCTTTCTGAAGGCTGTTCTGTGTCTTCTCTTCTCTTGGGCCTGGAGGAAAGGTCAGTGATTGCATTAGCACAGGAAGGAAAGTCCCCAGACTATTTCCAGTTCTGAGAGTGGAGTGCTAGCTACCTCGGTAAATGAAAGCAGTTTCTGAACCTCTGGGAATGACTTCAGCTCCTGGACTTCAAGGGAGCTGTTCAAAGATGCAAGATTTTGAAGACCTGTGCAACCTCTCTCTGGCACTCAGTTTCCTCCCCTATTAAAAGAGGACATTGGAACTTAGGAGATCTTTGGGGTAGGGTAGTGTTACCCAGCAGGAGGTTGAGTGGATTAAGCATGAAGTCCTGGCTTCCTCTTTCAGAGAGTAAACTTTATCAGCTTTACATCCTGAGGGTGTTTTATGTAATGTTTTCTTAAAATGGAGTTTGGAAAAGTGTAAAATATTTTTGAAAGCAGAGAACTAGATTTTTGGTTGGTTTGGTTGTTGTTTGTGTGTGCATGCGTGGGTGCATGTGTGTGTGAGAGCACGCATACTTTTGTGCAGGCGTGTGTGGAAATCTAAGGCTGACTTCAGAAGTCTTCTTCAATCACTTTCCACTTAATTCATGGAGGCAGGTTTCAGCTGAACGCAGAGCTTGCTGATAAGGCTAACTTGGGTATTGAGCTAGCTCCAGGGACCCGCACTTCTTCCTTCTGACCTTCTGAGTGCTGGAATTACAAGTAGACCACCACACTCATTTAGAATTTGTGTGTTCTGGGAGTCTGAACTCTGGACCTCATAATTTGACAGAAAGCTCTTTATCCATTGATCCATCTCCCCAGTCTTGTTTTGTCTTTGAGATGCGGTCTCATGTAGACTAGGGTGGCCTGAAACTCACTATATAATGGAGGCTGGTCTTAAGCTCCCAGTCTTCCTGCCTGCACATCAGGTGCTGGGATTATGGGCATGTGCCACGACACTCAACTTCGGAACTAGATGGTTCTTAACACCCATTTCATTTTGGTATTCTGTAACTGAATGCAGGGAAAGCAAGGGAGAAGGAAGGTGCTGTGGAGACAGGTGGGAGAGGTGGGCTGGGGAAGAAGGCCAGAAAGAAGAGAAGGGTATATTGAAGACACATGGGTATATTGGGTATTTCCACAGAGATCTAGCCCTCTTCCGCCCCCACCACCATTGTTATCTGGCCCTTTCTTGTACTGCCTGAGGACCCACCTGAATTCGTACCCTCCACTCATCTTGTTTCTTACTAAGCCAGAAGGCCTGAAGTTGCCCTTCAGGTGGGCTGCCTAGAGCTGGCTGGATCTATAACAGCTGCCGGAATGTCTGACAGCCAGGCTCTAACCTCATTATGCCATCTGCTTAGTAAATGCAACCCTCCCAGGACAGCCCAAGATCACCATGCTTCTATGAGAAAGAACCATAAAATGAGATAAAAAAGGGTGGTTCCCAAATTCCTGAAATCTCTGCCCATTCTCAGAAGACTCTCCCCTCTCACGCTAGCCCACCCTTATCCCCATTTCTTTTACTCCACATCTATGACCTCAGGACCCTCAAGAAACAACACGGGTGAGTCTATCTCCCACTCCTGTGTCTCCTTTCCTCCTTCCCACCCTTCTGTTTTGGTTAAAAACATTTTTTAATTAATTTTATTCATGGGTGTGGAAGCAGCAGAGGGTGTCCTTGTGCCACAGCACATTGTGGAGGTCCAACTTGCTGGAGTTGGTTCTCTTCCTCCACCATGTGGGTCCCTCGGGGGTCAAACGCAGGCCTTTGTGCTTGGGAACAAGTGCCTTTATCCAATGAGCCATCCCTCCAGCTCTGATCTTTGCTTGTTTGTTTTTTCAGTCAATGTCTCATTCTGCCACTGAGGTGGGCCTAGAACTCACTATGTAGCACAGACTGGCCATGAACCCACAGCAATCTGGCAATCCTCCTGCCTCAAATGCTAGGATTACAAGTATGTACTATTGCATCTGGCTTAGTTGTATTAACAACTGTTGATCCCAAACTGGGTCATTTTTCCCTCTCAAAATTACAGAATAAAATAAGATCAAGTGACTTCTATCCTTAGTCAAGAATAGGAGGGGACCACACTTGACATATAAGTTCCACCATGCTAGAGGTGGAGGCAGGAGTGTTCAAGGCCAGCCTGTGATACATAGTGGGGTCCAGCTCACTCCGGACTATGTAAGACCCTCTCTCAACAAACAAACAGACAAACAAAGAGTGAAGAATTGGGTTAGTATCTGAGTGTGGTAGAATAGCCTATATTCTTCAGAGGCTAGGGCAGGAGGATTGCTTTGAGTTTGAGGCCAGCCTGATCTACAGAGCAAGTTCCAGGTCAGCCAGGCCATGGGGAGAGACGTTGTCTCATAAATAAATAAATAAACAAACCAACAGTTGATAGCAAACTAGGCCAGCTCTAAGGACGTAGAGATGGCTAGCTACTTCATCCTCTTAAATTTGTCCCTAAGACTCGACACAGTGCTGGGTCCATGGAAGAGCTATTCTAGCATGTGGATTCTGGCTGTTTAATCTGTGAAGCCAAGTTACCCAGTAGGAAAAAGTAAGACTATAACCTCAGAGCATCCACCCAGACCAAGAGGCACCCTTTCTCGTTCTTCTTTTTTTGTTTTTAGATTGATTGATTGATTGATTGATTGCTTTTTTTGAGTGCATATGTCTCTGTGTGAGAATACTTGTGCGTGCGTGTATGCAGGTGTATGTCCAAGGATGTGTTGAGGCCAGGGGAGGGTATCAAGTGTCCTCCTCTATCACTCTGCATTTTCCCTTCCAGCAAGGTGTCTCTTTGAAGCTAGGGCTCATGTTCTCTCAGCCATTCTCCTTTCCGGGCTTCCATTGATTCTGGGGTCACAAGCACCCGTGACAGGTTTATTACATGCAGGCCGGGTCTGAACTCTGGTTGGGCAACCAACACTCAGCCCCTGAACCGTCTCTCCAGACCCCCCAAATCTTTTTTATCACATGATAGAAAGGAATTTAAGATATTTCCCTCAGTTGCCATAGGAAGAGGGAAAGGCAAATGTTTTTGTTATTTGTTTCATGATGTTTTGTTCTTATCTCCGAGTGTCTATTTTGGAATCATCTAGAAGGCTCTCCATCTCCGATTTCCTCTGTGTAGGGGTGAGTGCTCTGCCTTAGGATCCCTGTCCCCAATTTGCCACATAACAGTCGATGCATTGTGAAAGAAACAGTACAAGCTAAAGACAAAAAGCTTTCCCCCCCTCTTCTTATGACTTCCTTTTTGTATGCAAAAGACATGTACAGGCAGCGTAACTGTATATTTTATTTTTAAAGAGTTTAAAAGTGAATAGCCTTATAAAGCCAGACATGAAAGAAAAAAACTCCTTAATTCAAAAGACTCAAATCAGTAGTTATTGACCTAGAGATCTATTAAAAATATTTTGAGATACCATTTAAAAATGTAGAATGAGCTAGGTGTGATTTTTGTACACCTATAATCCTGGCACTTGGAAGGTTAAAACAGGAGGATTATCATAAATTCAAGGTCAGCCTGAGCCACATAGTAAGACCCTGTCTTATACAAACAAAATTAATTAATTACTTTAAAATAGAGTGGTCTTAAGGAAGGTCTTAAGCAAGAATTAATTTGGAATACAATTGTTATTTGCATTTTTTACAGTTTTTTTTTTTTTGAGCTAAGTACAGATAGTCATGACTTGGCACTACAGGTGTAGGCTTCCCTGAAACACCTGTTTCTTGAATACAATTGTTGATATGTAAATTGCTTTATAATTATATAAGGTGCATTTTTATGAACCTTTGCACAGTGATGTATACTGTTGTCTTAGCCTTCCAATTTATACATATATATGACATAAATATAAATAACTATTAACCTAGGAAAATATGAGTTAATGTTAAGTAGCTGGCCAGATAGTAGCAGGCTTGAAGGTCATTGAAGATGGACTCTTCCCTCAAAAACATCTTGTAGGGACTGGGGATGCAGCCCAGTTGGTAAAGTGCTTCCATAGTATGCACAAAGCCCAGGGTTCATTCTCAGTACTACATAAAATCAAGCACGGTCCATATCTGTAACACTGACACTCTTGAGGAGAAGGCTGGAGAATAAAGCTGATCATCTTCAGTTACATGGTGAGTTTGAGATCAACCTGGGATATCTGAGACTATCTCCAAAAAAAAAAAAGAAACGTGTGGACAAGTATGGTAGTGCATGCCTATAATCCTAGCACCTAGCACTTGGAAAGCGAAGAGAGGTGATCGGTGATCAGGGATAGCCTTGGCTACATAGTGAATTTGAGACAAGTCTGCACTATAGGAGACCCTGTCTCAACTCCCAAGTGACTTGTAAAACCAGGAACTAAACCTGTGGGACTGTGATTACTGGTCACAAGAATGGGGTCTGAGCTGTAACTCCAGCGCTGAATGAACATGGCATTAGAACCAGTCCTGGTCGCACATGCTTATAGCTCTAGTACTCGAGAGGTGGTGGAGGCAGAAGGATTGGGAGTTTAATGTTATCTGCAGCTAAGTAATAGTTCAAGGTTAATATGATCAACATGAGATCCTGTCTCAAAAGCAAAACTAAACCAAAAAAGAACCAAATATCAACGCCCCCCTCCAAATACTATAAGAATACTATCTAGCCAGAGCCTTTCTGCTAAAGAGCAAAGACATTCAATTGTTCTGTCCTTCAAGAGTTCATCCAAATGGACTCGTCAATCATCTGGCCAGGAGAAAGCCCCTCAGGATGCTGTCTGTTCCAGAGACTTTAGAAAGACCCTCCCTGAGCATGATAGTCAACCCACAGTTTTCTCTGGTCATTGTCTCCACACTCTGTTTTCTTTCCTCCACAATGGCTGTTGGGGTCGCTACTTGCTTCTATGCTTCTGACTGCCTGTCTTCTACAGTGCACTCTGTATCTCATGTGAGTTCTTCTGACTGAGAACAGAAGGACTGGGAGCCACGAAGAGGCCAGAGCAAAACCCCATTAATGTAAGGAAAGTGCCCTTCTGCCAAGCCACAGTTAGAATTTCCAGGTAGTCCAGTCATTTTTAGCTTGGAAGTTGAAAAAAAACCTCTTAGTTACTACCTCTCACATCAGGTCTAACCCACCTCCTACCACCCAAAAAACGCTTTAGAAAATGTTTACCCATTCTTTTGTTTGATTGGTTTTGGTTTCTGTTGTTGTTTTGAGGGTTTTTTTGTTTGTTTTCATTTCTTTTGAGACAGGGTCTTCTGTAGCCCTCCTTGGCCTGGAGCTTGCTGTATAGACCAAGCTGACCTCCATCTCACAGAGATACACCTGCCTCTGCCTCCTGCTGGGACTAAAAGTGTGTGCCACCATGCCCAGCCCCATTCTTTTTACTTTTTTAAGATTTTATTTATTTTAATTTTATGTGTATGAGTGTTTTGCATGCATGTATATGCACAACATGTGTGCAGTGCCTTCAGAGGCCAGAGGAAGGTATCTGAACCCTTGGAAGTGCAGTTTCAAATAGCTGTAAGCTGCTCTGTGGGTGCTGGGAACAGATCCATAGTCCCCTGCAAGAGCAGTAAGTGCTCCTAACTGCTGAGCCATCTCTCTACCACAGCCCCTTCTTTATGACTATTTCCAGTCTATGGTTAGTTTTAAAGTTTGGAAATAAGCGAAATAATTTACCTTGGTTTCTTTATCTTTCAAGTAGAAACAATACCTCAAGGGGTCGTCTGTCTGTGATGATTAAAGGAATCATGATATGAAAGTCTCAAGCAAGGGGCCATATATTTGGTGGGATGTTTCTCTGAATCTACTGTCCTATTCTCATGACATTTATGCAGTTTAGTTAGACCTTGCAGACCACGAATTAGATTAAACATGTAAGTCACCCTTTCAGTTACCGTTTCTCTTTCTCCTCTCTCTCTCTTCAGAGACAAGCAATCCTGATGTACCCTATGCTGGGCTCAAATTCACTATGTACCCAAGACTAGCCTTAAAACCTTGAACTTCCTACCTCACCTCCGAGGTGCTGGGATTACATGTGTTGTACCACCATGCCTGGATTAACTTTTTTAAAGACAGGTCTCATTATATAGTTTATGCTGTCTTTGAACTCATGATCTCCCTGTGTCTCCCTTCCAAGGATTGGGAGCCTGCCACTACACCTAGCTTAGCTTGTCAGTTAGTTCATTTTCATGGGAAGTGGGCAACTGAAACAGGATCTCACTCTTGTAGTCCAGGCTGGCCTTGAGGTGATCATCCTGCCTCTGTCTCCCAAGTGCTGGGAGTTTAGGCATGGACCGCCACTAATCATCTCATTTTTATTCTCTCTACCTCTCAGAATCCATCTACTGTCTTTCTGTGTCCTGTGCTTATGGTTTCCTTTTTCTCCTTTGATATAGTTTTATGAATCTAGAAGTAGTCCTAAAAAGTATACCCAAACTTTTAAAACTTTCTTTTTATTGTGTGGTTGTTTATTATTGTTGTTAACATAACCTAGGCTGGTCCCAAATTCTAGATCCTCCTTCATCAGCTTTCCAGTCACTGAAATTATAGGCACATACCACCACATTCAACATTGTTTAGATGTATTTATTTATTCTTTTTAAAAGATGTTTTTGTTATAGTAAAAGTATTTAATCACTTTTTGGACAATTTGGTTAAGGTCATATTATCTGACACCTCTCTCCTTCTCTCTTTGTTATACACGTGTAGACATCATAGGTCAACATCAGATGTCTTTGTCATTCACCATCTTATTTTTTGAGACAAGGTCTCTCACCGAACCTGGAGCTTGTTGTTTCAACTAGACAGGGTCAACAAACCCCTTGAATTCCCCTGTCTCTGTGACTCCATCTCCCAGAACTGGTATTACAGGTGTACACTGCCACACTGGCTACATGTGGGCCCTGGGGACCCAAACTTGGGTCTTCAGGTTTGTGCAACAAGCATTTCACACACTGAGCCATCTTCCTAGTTCTGGATTTGTTTAATAGTGTGTTACTAAGGTGTATCCACACTGCGGGTGGCTCACTGGTTGGTTAGTGATCTCATAATCTACTTTAGTGGAAACTACTAATAATAGATATTTGGATATTTCCAATTTTTTTCTTAGTGGTTCAGCTTTTTTTTTCAAAGATAAAATCTTAGGATTGGAGAGATGGCTCAGTGGTTAAGAGCAACGACTGCTCTTGCAGAGGACCCAGGTTTGATTCCCAGTACCCACATTGTGGCTAACAACCAATCATAACTCCAGTTCCAGGAGAATCCAACTCTTTTTTCTGACTTTCTCAGGCATTGCACGACAGGGATGCACTTACACACATGCAGACAATACACTCAAACACATAAAATACAAACAATAAATAAAATATTTCTTTAAAAAAAGATAGAATCTTACTATGTAGCTCTGGCTGGCCTGAAACTTGCTGTATTGACCAAGCAGGCCTTAGACTCACAGATACCTGCTTGCCCTCTGGCTGAAGAGTGCTGGTATTAAAGACATGTACAACCACGACCAGCTATGGCTCTGCTCTTAGGAACATTCTTCACATGCCTCTAGTTGCTCATGTATGAAGACTCACTCTGGGGTGTATCCCTGGGGCTAGAACTGCTATGTAAGACAGAAATTTTTCCAAAATAGTTACACCTATTTATCTTCCCATTAACAGAAGAGAGTTCTTTATTTCACAGTTGCTGGTGGCTGTAAGATCTGGACTATCTTAAAGGCCACTTGATGGCTAAGTTAACTGAGAAAGTGAAGGAGTCTGGGTCCCTGTGCTTGACCACTGCTTTTCTTTATTTGTTATGTGACTTTGAACAAATCTATCCATCCACTCAACTGTGAATATCTGCTGTGCTCTGGGAACCCTGAAATGAACAAGATACAGTTCCTGTTCTCAAGAAGCCAACATCTTCCTTGAGAGAGACAGGAAAGGGGGTAAATACAAATTCCCTACCTTAGTGCTGTGAGGACAGGAAACAGGATGTTGTGCGGGTGAGTGAACGCACGTGGGGAGCTGCTTTCCTCTGTGGAGGTCAGAGGAGAGCTAAGATCTAGAGAATGGTAAAGAGGCAGTCAGGTGAGGATATTTAAGAGAGAATATTAGATAGCAGGCACACACACAGTACATGGTCTCTAAGCTGACAATGTAAGAACACAAAAGGCCATACAACTGAAACTTTGAGGAGGGTTGTGGAGACAGGCAGTGTGTGAGCTGCTGGAGACTCTTGTGAAACATTCAGGAATTTGGAGCTGGGGGCTACATTAGGAGATTAGAGCAGCCTGGAATAAGTCAGGGGAGAATTTACACCAAGGGAATTGGCTTCCCCAGGGCTTCTTCCCTCTGGCCCAGGGAGTTAGGGTGTGAGAGGACAGAGTGCATTCTCGAGCAGATGAATTCGTAGCTAGGAAACAGAATCTAGTCCAGAAGTGTGCCTGCGTGAGAGAGTTAAATGAGTTGGTCACATAGAACACACACCATGCTCAGGCCCAGTGTCAGAGGATTAGCCGGTGCTTGCCTGTCTGGGTGTGGCAGTCCACATCTGAAATTCAAACACTAGGGAAGCTGTTCTAGTTTCTGTTGCTGTCATAAACACCATGACCAAAAGCAACTTGGGGAGGAAAGGGTTTATCTCATCTTATACGTTTACCGTCCATCATCAAGGGAAGCGAAGGCAGGCACGCCAGGCAGGAGCTTGAAGCAGAGGTCCTGGGGGCACTACTTACAGGCTTGCTCCTCTTGGCCTGCTCTGCTCAGCTACCTGCCTGTGGATGGCACTGCTGACAGTGGACTGAGCCCTTCTGCATTAATTAGCAGTTAAGCAAATGCCCCACAGACATGTTCACAGGTCAGTCTGATCAGGGAAATTCTTCAGTTGAGGTTCTCTCTTCCCGGATGACTCTAGGTTCGTGTCAAGTTGACAGCTGAAGCTAACTAGGACAGAAGCGAAAGCAGGAAGATGGAGAGTTCAAGGTCAGCTTGGGTCACATAGCAAGACTGTCTCAAAAAGAACAAAAGTGTGTTTGCTGCTGATAATTTTTTGTGTCCTTCCCCTGGCTCTCCTAGTCCTCAACAATCTACTCATCACAGCCCTTGGATAAAACTGACAAGCATGTTGAGTGGCCACTGCCTGTTAGGGTTTTCACATATTATTTTGTACCATTAACCACACTGCCAAACAGATATCTGTATGGGACATTTACTGAAAGACCTTCTGGGATCAGAGAGGTTCTAGAACTTGACCAAGGTCATACATGTCTTATGCAGTAGAACAAGCAGTAGAAACTAAGATATCTGGACTCAGGTTGAAGGTACAATATAACGAATCTTAAAAGACTAGTACTGATTGACATGTCTTTATAGGCAATTCATTTCAGTAGATAATTCATTTGATTGTGCCATGAAATGAAGCACAGGGCTATTTGAACTTGCGTGTCAATCAAAAATGCTGACGGTTACATGCATGTAAAGAACTTCAGCAAATCTGACATTGAGGTAATCTTCATTAAATTCATTAATCATTTAAAATTTTTTTTGATCCTTCTACTTCCCTTCTTCAATGGCTGGATTACTACTATCTCTGAGTGTGTGACTTCAAGGATTACAGTGTTAAGTAGGAGACAGGAGTGGTCATGACATGATGGCACAGGATGTACGAGAGACTCCCTGGTTTGTCTAAACAGCTCTAGATGCACTGTGGGAGGATGGCTGGGAAAGTATGAAGGACGTCTCTCCTGGACCTTGGAAGATGAAGATGATCATGGATGCTCACAGGGGAGCAAAGAAGGGAAGACTGAGTACACAGATGGGCATGATAGCACAAGCTTGTAATCCAGCGCTAAGGAGGCAGGAGGATTACTGCAAGTTCGAGGCCTGTCTGGTCTATATAGTAAGTTCCAGGTCAGACAGTGTGATACGGTGAGAGTCTGCTTCAAAAATGTAAACAAACAAACAAACAAACAGCCCTCACATATTCCAAGCAGAGGAGCCATCAGGCATGAAGGCCAGTCATGGGAAGACCAGGTTATCCCTGAAGATGGGAGTGGCAAAACCCTGAGGAGTCGGGGATGGAGAAGAAGGCAGTCCAGATAGTATGCCATCCTGCAGAATGTGGACTGCTATACAGCTTGACTTCTCCAGAGATGATAAATCCACAGCTGATGTCTGTTCGGATTGGACACCCTACTGAGCCCTGCAGCCTTACTGAAGGATGGACCACTTGGATCCAAAGACAAATCAGAGTCAGTTCTCAAAACACTGTTCAGTTTTCAATGTCTGCTTAAAGCCCTGCACTTTCTGGGACATCTTTCAAAACTCACAGCTTTTAAAACTCACTTTTTTTTTTTTTTTTTGAGACAGAGTCACATTCTGTAGTGCAAACTAGCCTCAACTTGATCCTCCTGCTGCAGCCCCTCCTAAGTGCTGGGACTACAGACGTGTGTGTCATCACAATTTTTGAGACTTTGGGGTGAGGAGGTTGTTGAGAAAGGGTCTCACTATGTAGCCCAGGCTAGCCTTAACTCTCAATCCCTCTGCCTCAGTCTTCTGAGTGATGGAAATTCAGTCCTACCTGACCCATACATGTCTTTAGAGCTTGTTTTCGAGCAGTTTCATAAATCATTCACAAAATACTGTTTTCTTTTTCTCTGTTTATATTTAAATTTTGGGGGTTCTAAATTTTAGAAGCAACTTGTAAGAGATTAATAAAATTAATGGCAAGGGCTGAGGCTATAGCTCAGTTGATACAGCATTGGCCTAGCATGCACAGATCCTTGGGTTTTATCCTGGGTACCACCTAAACTGGGCATGTTGTTGGATGCATGCAATCCCTGCATTTGGGCACCTTTGGCTACAAAGTGAGTGTGATGCCAACCTGGGACACATGAGATTCAGTCTCAAAAGAAAAGAAAAGTTTGGCTGGAGATATGACTCAGTGGTTTAGAGCCCTGACTGTTCTTGCAGAGGATCCAAGTTTGATTCCCAGCCTCCATATGGTGGTTAACAGCCACCCATAACTCCAGTTCCAGGGGATCTGATGCCCTCTTCTGACTCCCTCAGGCACTGCATGACATGGGTGCACTTACATGCACGTAGGCAATGCATGCATACACATAAAATAAAAATACTAAATAAAATTTTTTTTTACAGAAAAGTTTACAGGGTCAAAAGATGGCTCAATGGGTAAAGCACTTGCTGTGTCATCATAAGGACCCAGGTTTGAATGCCCAGCACCCATGTAAAGTGGGGCATGGGAGCAGCACCTGTAATCCCAGTACTCCTATAGCAAGATGGGAGGCAAGGACAGAATCCTAAGAGGTTTGCAAGGCAGCTAGCCTGGAATACAGCTGTGAACAACGGGAAAGGCTGTCTCAAACAGGATGGAAGGTGAGGCCTGGAACCCGAGGCTGTCCTCTGGCCTGCACTCACAGATGAACACACACGCACGCGCACACACACACACACACACACACACACACACACACACGAGGGTGGTTAAGATATTTATAAAAATTAATGTCAACAATGAAGAAAAGCAGCCAGATGTAACACGCACACCTGGGAACTCAACTCTTAGGAGTTCCACTCCAGCCTGAACCACATGTGGAGACCACAAAATAAGGAAGGAAAAAGCACTTCAGGTAGAAGGGACCAGCTGAACTATGACATTTTAGCACATTTTCTTTTCCAGCCAGAGAGAACGCTCAAGGTCGGCCGACAACCACTACGCACACCAGGAAGGAGGTAATCGTCCCAAGATTAATGGGATTATATAAAAAAGTCACAGGAACCAGCCTGAGGGAGTTTCCACAGCACAGCCTTATTTATTTGTTTGTTTTCGTTTTTTGATACAGGGTCTTGAGGAGTCCAAGGTGGCTTCAAACTCACTACGTAACTGAGCATAACTTTGAAAACTCCTGATTCTCCTGTTTCTACCTCCCAAATGCTGAGATTATGGATCTATACCACCACACCCAGCTATTTGTTTTTTATTACATTTATTTATTTGGCATGTGTGTGTGTGCGTGTGTGTGTGTGTGTGTGTGTGTGTGTGTGTAAGTGTAAGTCAGTGAACAACTCGCAAGAGTTGGTTCTCTCCTTCTACCATGTGGGTCCCAAGGATCAAACTCAGGTTGTCAATCTTGGCAACAAGTGCCTTATTCACTGAGCCATTTCATCAGCCCTGTGTTTTTGTTTTTGTTGTTTTCGTTTTTTTTTTGTTGTTTGTTTGTTTGTTTGAGACAGTCTTTTCTATGTAGCCCAGGCTGGCCTATAAGTCATGATCCTCTTGCCTCAGCCTCTCAAAATCCTGAGGTTTTAGGAGTGTACTACTACTCTGCCTGGCTCAGATCCCTATCCTTGCAGTCAAATGATTTTATTTTATTATGAAAGCTCAAATAAAAATATCCATAAATTCATAATGATAAGTTAAATGAAAGGGGAAAGAGAAAAGCCCCAACAATTAGAAACAAAGAGTGGGGAATACCTTTGGTGGGGAATTCAGTTAAGAGACACGATAACGAGAATGCCCTTGGTGAAAGGGAGGCTGGGGATAAGATCTTCATGCTTCAGGTTGGCCTGACAAGTGACTCCCTATGTGAGACCCAGAGGGAGGTACCTATAGTGATGTGCTTTTCAGAAATAGTACCTGAATGTAGCCAAGGAAATAGTCATCTGTCCAGAACCTAGGATATATGGCAGAACATCACACCAAGTCATGAACAGCAGAAGTAAATGAAATGTTGTATAGCTGAGAAAACAGAAAATGGGAAAGACAAAGCAGCACAATGTGATGCTTAAACTTTGACCAGACACTGGATCCAAAACCCCAGCTAACTAATATCATCTGCTGGTGTACTGATGATGATCTTTGTAGGAGGTGATGTCAAAGAATGCTCTCGTCCTCATGAGATGAAGATTGACATTTCTAAGAGTGAAATGTCATGCTATGACAGGCCCAGTTGCAGGTGGTTTAGCCGAAGGGATGTGTGGGTGTAACTCTAGGGAGAGTGAAAGAAGGTCTGATGGCAAGCACTTGACAGTTGCTGAATCTGTGTGAATGGACTCGTGGGCGTTCAGTGTACTGCTCTTTCAACTTTTCTGTGGGCTTGAAAATGTCCAAAAAAAATTTCAGTCAAGAAATTGTTGAGAGAGTTGATAGAGTTCAATTGATAGAGTGCTTGCCTGCCATGCAGGAGGGCCTGGTCTGATCTCAGCACCGCATAAATTCGCATGGTAGTCCGTAACTATAATCCCACATTCCAGAGGTGGAAGATGGAGGGTCAGTAGTTCGAGGTCATTCTTGGCTACATGAGACTCTGTATCAGAAAGGAAGGAAGGAAAGAAGGAATGAAGGGTAAAGAGAAAAAAGAAAGAAAAACTGGAGAATTGTAGTCTTTGAATTTACAAAAGATGGTCTCTCCCCCCCAACCCCAGTGGTAATGTATTTGTAGGGAAGATAAAAAGCAGAGGGATCCAGGGCCATTCAGTGGAGCTGAGACCAGATATGCAGACCTTCCTCTCTCTTCCTCTCTCACTAGGAGAAGCTCTAGCAGAAGCAGCAAAACCCCAGAGACCCAGATGCATCAGGCAGCTTGACCTCAGGATGCTGCCTTTTTCTCTTCCACATCACCACATAGCAAGCAATCACTACACGAGTATCAACATAGTTGACTTTCCAAATCCAAGCAAAGTGGTTCCTCCTCAGCAAGCTCTCAGTGAAAGCCAGCTTTTCTTTATTGTGATCGTCTTGAGACGATCTCCAGGGCAGCACTCTTCCCTGAAATGGGCTTGCCTTCCTTCCATGTTTGCCTAATTACAACCACCCCTCCCCCAAGAACTAGTGCTTAAACCTCTCTAGAGGAAAGAGTGCCCTAGATATTTGTAATTCTATTTCTGGTCTCTTTTTCAGGAATGTCACTATCCCTGGCCTTCTGTGACTAATACATACAGTTGCTGGGAGCCAATACACTTCTCCATTTACAAAGCTGCTTGTGGTGAAGTTGGCCACAAGTGCTCTGAGCTTATCTGGAAAAAGTTCTGGGAAGCTGAGTGACACTTGATCTGAGAACTGAATAGCCACTCTGTGGAGGGATGTTAGTGTCTCTGCTGGCTCTCATCTGCCACTCTGTTTTGAAAAGTCATTCATTCACTTGTCCAGGATGAGTAATAGTTGGCGATGGTGATGACGGATAACAGATTATTGACTTATTTCCTGTTCATAGTTTCTGCATGGGGGTCTAATGGGCAAAGAGAAGCATTTCAAAAATGTTTGAGCAAACAGCACAGCTAGGCAAAGTGGGCAGCTTCCTAAGACAGACTGCAGGGCCCGGCAGCTGTCATTTCGTAGCTTGCATTCCAGGATAGTAACTTGTAGGGTTGGTCTCCTTTATTTTATAATCATATCTTATATATGGACCAGTACATCACCCTTAACAAAAGACAGAAGGGGAGATTAGAGGCCTCTTACCATCAAGTACACATCAGGTATTTTTTTTTTTTAAAGGTTTATTTTATTTTAAAGTGTGTGTGTGTGTGTGTGTGTGTGTGTGTGTGTGTGTGTGTGTGTGTGTATGTGTGTGTGTGTATACATGGGTGCAGATATTTTCAGAGGCCAGAAGGGGGCACTGAATTCCCTAGAGCTGAAGTTACAGATGGTTGTAAGTCACCTAGTGAGGATGCTGGGGAACTAAAGTCCCACCCTTTACAAGAACAGCACGTACTCTTAACAGCTGAGCCCCAGTATCAGGTAGTTTACAACACACAATTGTACTGATTCTTCCAACATCCTTGTAAGTATGCTTTTGTTTTCTTCATTTCATGGATGAGAGGAACAAGACTCAGCCAGTTGGAATGTACCCTACACTGTGTCAACTAAGTATCAGAGGATGAAAGCCAAGAGCCTCCCACTATTGTTTATCTCCAAGAATTTACAGTCAATGCTGTCATTTGATAGATGGCCAGCCAGTTGGCTGGAGATTGTTCATTGCCTTTCATTCCCAATACACGTCTCCTCCTCATGATCGCTGTGTGCTGTTGGGGAGATGATCTTTGCTAAGAGCTCTTGAGAAGAATGAGGACAGGCATTTTCAAGCCAGATATTAATGATGCCTGAGTGCTACGATCTCCATTATCCTGAAAAGTAGACTAGAATCCTTCCTTTTTGTAATTATCCATTATATAACGGATGCCTGTGATTTTCAGTCCTGACTTTGGAAGACACTAGGTGGCTACCAGTTTTCTTAGGAGATATTGCAGCAGATATACATTAATTCAAAAGTTACTAGTTAAACATTAATATAGAGCTATCATTTAGATTATTTGTTATACTTTGAACAATATAAATGCAACTGGAGTTGTGGGGCAAAAACCTAGACTCCTGTAGTCCAAACAGGCTAGGTTTGATCACCCATTCCCAAAGGCCAAAGGGATAAGTAATAATGAAAAGTAGAGAGAGGAGACTTAATTAGCATGGTTACATGAGGAAGAACAGATAAGTGGATTCCATGACTCCAAAACCAGTCTTCAGGTGACCCTGAAGCTTTATCTCCTATGTCTCATCATATATTAGCATCATATAGTTGGACAATAATTTATTTGCCTTTGCTGTGCTGTCTGTAAGCTATTCAATATGCTGAGCTCTGTACTGAATTTGACCTCCATCATTTAATAAAACAAGCACAACAGACTTATGAAGAGGAGGCTACGGGAGTTTTACAGTTAAGAAGGGAAAGAATTGGTACCAGGGCAAGAGGTATGCATGATTAAGTAGTCTTGTTCAAGGCATGGTCGAGGTGATCATTGTCCCAGCTCTTGCTTGCCCAGTAGCCCCAAGAAGCTTTTATCAATATAACCGCATGCTCGAGTGACTCAGTCTGGTTTCTACTCGGTGGTCACTCTGCTCTAGGTGCAGCCTCACCCTCCTGGATAATTGCCCTTGTGAGGCTTTTGCGTTCCTGGAATCCGAGGGGACTTCATGTTAAGGACAACACTGGGCTTTGTGTCTTTGGTTTGTGGGCCTATGTGAGGTATCAGTGCTTTTTAGTGAAAGGAATTTTCAAGTGCCTATTACATAAATAGTTGTACTATATCATTTGAGGGGTGAGAGCAAGAAAAGAAGTCTATACATGGTGAATACAGACTTCTTCTTTTCAAAAAACTTTTTTGAGACATGATCTCACTGTGTAGCCCTGGGTGGTGTGAAACTTACTACGCAGATAAGGCTGGCCTTGAACTCACAGAGATTCACCTGTCTCTGCTTCCCAAATGCTGGGATTAAAGGTGAACCACCACAGCCAGTTCAAGCATTTTTGATTGCCAGTTGACTATACTGATTTGGATTTGTGGATACTGAGAGCAGACTGCATTTGAAAATATGGCTGGTGCAGTCAGAGGTCTGAACTCTTCTCCTGAGAGTAACTGTGATGCTGTTTAAACTAGGAGAGAAATTTAAACTCTATGAACTTTAGCACAGGTCAGATAAAGATGAAAATGGACCATCTTCATAAGTCAGTTATGCTTGTTTTATTAAATGATAGAGGTCAAATCCGGTACAGAGCTCAGCATCCTGACCAGCTTACAGACAATACAGCAAAGGCAAATAAGATCTCGTCCAACTATATATGATGTTAAATGAGATGCAGAAAATAAAACATGCGAATGGGAAAGAGGTCAAAGGAGAGGAGGACTCTAGCTGGGTTGGCCAGGGAAACTGGGAGTGAGGAGGTGATGCTCTGACTGACACCTGAACCTTCATCAGGAAGCAGACAGCCCTTTAAATGTGACAGTGGAGCCAGGTATAACTGGAGACCTGAGTTCTGATCTCACTGTACTACTTCTGACCCAGTTCACCTTAGGCAATTCTGGATCTGGTTCCCTGCCAATTTTATTTATTTTTTTGCAAGTATGCTACATAAGAGATATGAAGATTAAAATAAAATTGGATATAAAAATATAAGCTGTAACATCCTACAAGAGGCAAAACAGCCTAATGCTCCATTAAGATTGAAAAGGAACTATAACATCATTTGTTCATTCACTTACTCGTGCATTCCTTTCTTTCATGTAAGGCTGATGGAGTCCTGAGTGCTGGGCTCTGAACAGCACGGGAATAGGTCTCATTCAAGCGGGCTTTTCAGGGGGTCAAATTCATGCCTTTCAATAAGAAGTTTGCCACTCTGTTTCCCTTTCACAAATGAGGAAATTGGGAGGGAATCACCTTTAACAATATGCCTCAAATGGCCTCATTTATACTCTAGGCAAATTTCTGTCTTCACTGCAGGCCAAGACACATCTTGAGGGTAAGGACGTCAGTCCTAAGGGTAGAGACTGTGACTGCTCATTTAGGTGTCCCAGCCTCTCCTCACTGTTAAAGTTCCTGCAAGCTCACTGCAGGTGCTGCTGGAATGAAGGCCCAGAGGATGCTGGCAGACTGGTGTTCTCCTCCCAAGAAACATCTGGTGTGAATCAGGCCTTGCAAGGCCTCTGGAGACCATGGCCACTTATAAATGAAGTGGTTATATTTTCTGAACCCAATGTCAGCTACACGGCCTGACTGTAAAACTCAATATTTAAAGTCAGACTATCCTTAATGGGCACGTGGATGCTGCCTGCCAGTAATACTTGAAATAGACAGGAAGAAGGACAGGAGTAGGGAGAAAACAGTGTAGAGACAGATAAAAACGGAGTCCTGACTCCTCCACCTCTGAATCTCTGCGTTTTCCTGTTTCTAGTCCTTGACACCTGGGGAGGATGGCTTTTCGCCTGTTACTAATGTCCCAGGAGTAACAGTTGCAGAAAGAGAGTTGGAATAGGCCTTACAGGCATAATCTATAAGGAAGGGAAATGAGAAAAATGTCTTGAAAGGCCTGGAAACTTCTAATCTCCTGGGACCATCAGGGGATGGGAGCTAGTACAATCCCCGCCCCCTGCCCCCGCCCAGCCATTTGTCCTTTGCTTCACCTTGAAGGGGTTAAAAGCCCGTGGATGGAAGAGGTAAGAATGGAGGCTGGCTGAAAAATGTCAAAGGAGAGCAGAGGGTGGGGAGAGACCCTGGCTCTTGTAGCCCCTCCCTCTGCTCATTGGGGTTGTGCTTGTAGGTTAACGGCAGGATGTGAAGTGGGAGGAGCCTGTGGTCATGAGGTCTGCAGCTGATGGGGACAGTGTGATGGTGTGGGTAGATGAATACTCTAGCCAGAGGCCACGGGGGCTGAGAGGAGGGAGACAAGCTGATGGAGTGGGTGGATTAATAAGGCACACCATCATCCCTTCCCATCAGGCCAGTTTCCTGGATTCCAAGTCCAGGCTGATACTCACTGCTTGGTGTCTCACAATAAATACCGAGTTTAGTGTTTAGTTAAGGTTCTATGATGCCCATGTAGTAGGGCCCTGGGCAAGTCGTTTGGGCTCTGGTTCCCAGCTTCTTCACCTGTGAAATGAATACAGTGCTAGGGAGAAGAAAATGTTGGTAAGAAATGAAATGCCTTGTGAACTACAGCGAACCCACAGGAGAGCTCTCCTTGGAGAGACAATAGAAGAATGTTGTGGAAGGGCAGTGCTCTGATGCCTTTCACCGAGGGAGACCATATTGACTGGGTGCAGTTTCCAGTCATTTCCAGCTGGACAGCCAGGTTCTTCACAGGAGTGCTCCACCCTGCAAGCTGCTTCTCTGGTTCTGTTACCTGAAGGGTACTAAGAGGTCAGCATGTTCTCAGGTCTATGCTTTCTTCAAGGGAGGCCAAATGGGAGGCAGGCAGGAAGTGCTGAAGGAAAGAGGCTAGTATCTTTTCACTCATCCTTTATTGGGCCTTTACTGCTAATCTAACACTGGATTTAGCCTCTGTTCTGCTCATCTTTTTCTTTGAAGTGTTGGGCACTAAATCCAGGCTTTTCAAATGCTGGATAAGCACTCTACCACTGAGCCCTTTCATTTGTTTTGAGACTGGGTATCACTGTACATTTCAGGCTGGAACTGCCTGGAACTGATGATCCTCCTGTCAGTCTCTGGGATGCATCACCTTGTCCTGTTAATCTACTTATCTTAATTCCTTTCTGGGTATATTCTCTCATCATGAGTGGCCTCTGTGCTCCTCATAGCTCAGTTACACTTGAGCTATACAAACAGAGAAGAGGAAAAAGGAAGAAATAATAACTTCCCAAGCATTTGATTTGGGTGCTACCTTTCTGTTCAGAGATTTGTCTGATGGCCATCAAACCACAAGATCCTTCCAGAGAAGTTCCTACTATAGACACTCCATTTTACAGGTAGGATTTGCTGTGCACTGAGTTCTTCTGATTCAAACACACACATGCACACACACACATCACAGAGGCAGGGAAGAGAAAGTGAGAGAGTGAGAGAGAGAAAGAGAGTGCGCTTGATAGTACCAGACCTGGATTCAAAATTTGGACATCTATTCTTTCTTCATCTGTGTCTGTCTCAGGATAGAAGTTAGGAAGTTATATAGGGGCCAACTGGAATGCTACTTGGAGGAATCTGTACCTTAACAGAACTAGCATAAGAATTACCCATGAAATATTTGGAGTTCCTATTCAAAACAGCCTTCTACCAACCCTCTCCAACCCAACCATTGCCTTTAGTTTCACAAGAGAATTCAGTCACCCTGTTAGAAAAACTATAGCTTCCTTCAGTGTTTGGGAGACACTTAAAAAAAAATCACCTGTGAAGTTAAATGAAGATATCTTGCTTCCGTACTGATGTGTATAGAGCCCTTAGGTCCCTGCTGGGGTAAAACCTTCCCTTCTTGCAGAGCTAGATGGACAGAATTGGAAAATGTCACCATGTGGCTTGCACTCAACAGAACAGATGTGGGCTCAGCTATCCATAAGCCAGTGCATTTTAAGACAGGTCTATTTTATCTGTATTAAGATAGTCAGAATATGAGTCCAGACCTCACAGTGTTAGTGTCTAAAGAACTGTTAATTTAAGTTATCAGTTAAATTAAGGACAGACTTGTGGATAATACTGTATTCATAAAAGACATTCTATTAAGAGTAAAGGAAAAGGAACAGCAATAGTAAAAATGATTGTCACTGGAGTCTCTGGAGGCAAAGACACCCTGATCTGTAGGTTAAAGGCTCAGTTCAGATTCTGCTCATATCCTACAACTATCCCACCTCTTTCCATCTCCATACTGAGAAAACTCTTCTCCGAGCCCCAAAGCCATTTTGCTTGAGCTCGACAGCAGCCCTTTGTGGGGATCAGCAGCAGAAGTGTTCTCCCAAGCTCCGGTGGCTGCCGTAACTGAGGCCTAAGTCTGCAGTCCTGACCCCAGGGTTCTGTTAGCACATTAATCATGTAGCTGTTACCACAAGAACCTAAGGACCCAAGCCTGGTCCTCTTCGGCATCAGAAGACATTTAGACTGTGCAGTGGCCCCCAGATCAGTGAGACTGCAAACTACAGGGCCTGAGAGCAGACTCGTTTTGTCCTTCTTTGTAAAGTACATCTAATTTATAATTTGTTTATGTTGACTGATTGATTTAGTGTGTGTTTGGCGGTCAGAGGACAATCCTTAGGAATTCTGTTCTTCCCCCATATGGGTTCTGGGAATCAATCTCAGGTCATTGGACTTGGTGGCAAGTGCCTTTACCCACTAAGCTATCTCACTGACCCTGGTGAAGGCCATTTTCTAAAGTCAGAGCTGAGCTGTTTGGTTGCCTAGGTCTGGAATCTTGGCCTCTCAGAAGGCTAAGGCAGGAAGATCACAAGTTCAAGCTTTTCTGGGCTACAGGAGTTCAAGGACAGCCCAGACAATTTAGTGAGACACTGTCTCAAAATAAAAAGTAAAAAAAGTCCTGGAATGTAGCTTTCAGGGAGAATACCTGGCTAGCATATATGAGACTCAAGGTTCAATTTCCAATATGGGGAAAAAAAAATCTTTAAATCTTTAAGTGAAGTTGTGTTTGTCTCAATCTAACTTAAATTTTTTTTGTCTGTTTATGTGTAGTAATGTTTTGCCATCCTGTATGTTAAGTGCACCTGTAGGTGCAGTGCCTATGGAAACCAGAAGAGGACATCAAATCTCTGGAGTTACAGTCAGTTGTTAGCCACCACATGGGTACTGGGAACTGAACCCAGGTCCTTTGCAAGAGCAGCCAGTGCTCTTAATGGTTGAGCCATCTCTCCAGTCCCTCAAGGAAAAAAACCATCTCTTTAGAAGTGTTCTCCGCTGTCTTTAGGATGAAGTCATATTCCTTGAAAAGGTACTTAGGGCTCTCTTCGTCCTCTCATGTATGTGCTGTCTCTTCTCTGCCCTATCATGACCAGAACTTGTACTCTCTGAACTCCAGTTCAGCACAGTGATCCGTGACTCACCAGCACTGCCTTCAGAATGTGCACCTGTGCTCCCAAAGGCAGACAGGAGACAGGGAGAGATGTGCCTTTGGCAGGAGGGTCTTAATTTTAAGGGAGCTCATGGGGAATTTAGGAAGGACGACTCCCTGGAAGGAGGTTACATGGCAAAAGCTACACCATCATAAGGATCAAGAGTGGAATATGCAAATGCTGAAGAAAATAAGAGCTGGGAGTTCATGAAGCTTTCTAAGCTTTCTAGCCATTCTTAAGGCATTTGGGATGTTTCTTGAAGGTTATGGAAAGTCAGTGAAGGCGTTAGTTTTGGAAACAGGATCTTGCTTTGTAGTCCAGCCTGGTCTTGAACCCAAGGTCTCATGTCTCTGCCTCCCAAGTGCTAAGATTACAGGTGTGCTTCATTGGGTGCAGCTTCAGTGAGGGTTTTAAGCTTAAACAACTGTGATTAATGAGAGAGAGAAAGAGCGAGAAAGAGAAAGTGAGAGAGAGAAGAAAGAGAGGGAGAAAGAAAGAGAGAAAGAAGGAAAGAAAGAGAAACCTATTCTGTCCTTGCTCAATCAATAAAAGCAACTTTGCAGAGCTCTGGGTCAAACCTAGTAGGGATCACACAGGGACCACCCGAAGCATTTCCTTAAGAATTTCTGACTGGGAAGAGGTATAAGAGACAAATGAACAAAACCAGGGAGAGTATGAAAATGATGATACTAGCAATAAACTAGAGTATTAGCTCTATTTGAGAAAGAAAAGAATCCAGTTCATCTGGAAGTTCATGAACTGCAGAAAGAAGATGCTATGTGAGACTGCTGATGAATAGAAGGACTTCATTCAGTACCCATGAGGGCTCGGCCAGCTGGTGGTCAGGGGTGAGAAAGGGAAGAGGAAAGTTGGGGAACGAGCAGGGAGTGTCCTCTGGGATCAGTTCCTTGCAGTGTGCAGGAGAGGTGAAAGAGGACAGTAAGAGACTGGTCTGGTCAGGGCGGGCTTCCGAATGAGCCCTGAAATTGATGTGTTAGACTTAGTCCTCAGTTGCTTCTTGACGTTTGAGCTAAGATCAAGTGTAGAAGCTTAGTCCCTGTTCTAGTTTGCTTCTTCATGGCTGTGACAAAACACTCTGGCCAAGACCAACTTGAGGAGGAAAGGGTTTGTTTGATTTTACATCTCCCGGGTCATAATTCATCACTGAGGGAGCCCAAGGCAGGAACTCAGGGCAGGACCCGGGAGGCAGGAGCTGAAGCACTGGCCATGGAAGAATGCTTCTTACTGGCTTGCTCCCCTGGCCCATGCCTATCCTGCTTCCTTATATAATACAGAACAACCTGCCCAGGGTGGCACCACCAAGAGTGAGCTGGGCCCTCCCACATCACTCAACAATCGAAAGAACACCGACAGACATGGCCACAGGCCAGTCTAATGGAGGCAATTCCCCGACTGAGGCTCCCTCAACCCAGGTGTGTCAAGTTGACACTAAAGCTATTCAGCATAGTCCCTAATGCAAGGGTGGTGGAGAGTGGAGCCTGAGAGAGGATGGTAAGGTTACAAGGGCTCTGCTCTCATGAATAGATTAACGCTGCTGTGAAAAGGCCTTGCACAAGGTGACTTTTCTCTGTTTTCTTTTTGGGGGAGAGGCATTTTTGAGTCAGGGTCTAATGAAGTCTATCTAGGCTAACCTTGAACTCACTATGTAGGAACTTGCTGTATATGCAGAGGGTAACTTTGAACTTCTGATCTTCCTGCCTCTACCTTCCAAGTGCTGCACCATGCTTAGTTTTAAGCAGTGCTAGAGATCAAACTCTGGGCCTCATGAATGCTCTGCGGGTGTTATACCTACTGAGTTATATCCCCAGCCCTGGTTTTGTTTTGTTTTGATGCAGGGTCTCTGTATGTGGAAGCCCAGGCTGGTCTTCAGCTGGGGCGACCCTCCTGCCTCTTCCTCCTGAACGTCTGTTTTATTCCCCGCTAAGTGCTGAGAATTTAACCCAGTGCCTCACATGTGCTAGCCACCTACATCCCTTGCCCCTCTCTTTCATGGGAGGACAGAGTTCATTCCCATTTAGTCTTCTGCATTCTATCATGTGAGGGTACAGTGGGTCCTCAGCAGATACCAGAGGCCAGCACCTTGATCTTAGGCTCCTCACCTTCCACCACTGTAGATGCACAATTCTCCTCCTCCTCCTCCTCCCCCTCCTCCCCCTCCCTCCTATCTCCTACCTGCTTCCCCTTCTTCTGTTCCTCTTCCTCTTCCTTCTCCTTCTCCTTCTTGAGATAGGATCTCATTACATAGCTGTGGCTGGCCTGGAACTATGTAGCCCAAGCTAACCTTGAATTCATGATAATTTACATGCCTCAGCCTCCCGAGTTTGGAGTTTACAGAAGTGCACCTCTATGCTTGTCTAGAAGGACTGATTTTGAAGCTACAAAACCTCAGGTGGGAGGCTGTTTGAAGAGGATGTTAGCTATACAGAAGAACATGCAATGCTAGATCTTAGAGAGAATTTGGAACTCTACATGCTGGAGGGTGTGGAACGACTTCCATATGGGAATGAGGCAGGGAACCTAGAGGCCTAAGCCAGTGCCATGCTGTTTGAAATCTGTTTTCAAGAACAGAGGCTTACTTAGGAAGAGAGGGTTTGTGAAATTAATTTTGAGTATGCTGCAGTTGGAGAAAATGACCTGGTAACATGCTGGAAGATAAGCTCTAGCTTGGGTGATAAATTCTTGCCTTACAACCAGAGCATCCATCCTACACCGTATAGGACCTGTGGGGCTCTGTGTGTATCACTCTGCAGACAGGGCTCTCTGTCTTAGAGTTCCAACCAAGGCTGGGTCACTAGGACCAGAGACTCTCTCTGTCGGTATCCTAGACCAAGTCAGGGACAGAAAGGCCCCTCTAGGCAGCAAGGCAGTGAGGCAAAGGGCCCAGGGCTCCTGCCCCTGCTCCAAGCCAGCAGGCCTGCTGACTTGACTTCCAGCCACTGCTTTGCCAGTTGTTACTTGAAATAAGTTATATGTATCTCTTGTTTTCAGTTCAGATTATAATCAGCAAAAACCCAGCCACCCACCCCCACAAAAGAAAAAAAAGTTTCCGGCTTAGAAATCAGAGACCATCTGTTTCTCATTCTAGCCTAGGAAGACGGGACAGATTCTACTCCCTCCTCCCTCCCTCCTGCCCTCAGGACATTCAGCTCAGCTGGGAGCACTGTGACCTTGTTTGACTTACCTTCTTCTTGGTGGAGAATGATGGGTATTCCATGGGGAGAACACTGGAATATTCCTTGTTTCCAAGCAGAATAGGTGTCTTATTTAAGGGTGGCATATTTAAAATTTTTTTTCATGAAATTTAAGTTTCTATCTTTAATCTAAAAAAATGAAAACACACAAGTAAACAGAAGTAAAAGAATACTTAAAGCCATGTCTGATTAAGCAACTGTCATTTAGTGGGAGTCTACACTGTGTTGTTTACATTTACGGGAAGGATAACAGTTGACTTTCAGATGAGCCGAGACACTGAGCAGGCTGGCTTGGAGGCTTGGAGGCCTTGCTGCGGGACAGCTGCTCTCCTGGGATTCAGGAGTCAGGAGGCTCTCTCTAGAAACCAGCTCTGTTTTCCTTTGTGTTACAGGCCCCTCTTGTGTAGGTTGCTGACATTGTCTGCTTCTGCTCCTGGAACTTTGAGAACCCATTCTATGCATTCATCAGCATCACAGTCAGCATCCTCCTCTTCCCCATCACTTCTCCACCAGCACCATCATCATTCCCAGCTTCCCCAGGAACGTCTAAAGTGAGTGTGGTGAGGCATAATGGAAAATCCGTGTTCCAAGCCGCGTGCTTGGGGCTGGAATTCAATTGCTAGAGAGTTTACCTAGCACACTCGAAGCTCTGGGTTCAGTTCCCAGCAGCCAGAACAATGGTGTGGTGGTACACACCACACTTGCGAGGGTGAGGCAGGCTGATCAGAAGTTCAGGTTATCCTCCTCTATCTATTGAGTTGGGGGTCAGCCCAGGATGCAAGAGACACTACCTCAACCACAAAACCAAACCAAACCTGTGCTCAGATAGATCTGACTTTGAGTTCTTCACTGTGTTCCCTTAAGCAAGCTAGAGCTTTGTATGTATATCAGACTTTACATTGATTAAGTGGAGGTGACAGTAATGCTCACATCATGATGTTTAGAACAAAAAATGAAAGAGGAAATTGTACATAAATTGCCTG
The DNA here is from genome assembly GCA_035773235.1 of Eospalax fontanierii. Taxonomy (NCBI): domain Eukaryota; kingdom Metazoa; phylum Chordata; class Mammalia; order Rodentia; family Spalacidae; genus Eospalax; species Eospalax fontanierii. The sequence continues at coordinate 26,005,682 of CM069539.1, read as the reverse complement.
ATGATGAACTGAAAACCTTCCCCCCACCGCCCCCTTGAGACAGGGTTTGACTATGTAGCCGTAGCTGGTTTGGAACTCAGTAGACCAGGCTGGCCTTGAACCTTGGGAACTCTCCTGCCTTCCGAGGGCTGGGATCACAGGTAGGTACCACCGCTCCCGCCTCTGTGTTCATTTGCCTCTTCTTTTTCTAAGGAAGTCTGAAGTTCTTATAAAGAGTGAAGATGCAATTGAGGCAACTGGATGTGCTGTAAACAAAGGTTTGAATAAATAAATCCCTGTGAGTGCTCTGTGTAAAGATGACGCAACCAACTCAGAAGTGAAAAATAAGTCAATGATAGTATGTCCCATGGAAGACCCTTCGCTCACCTCCTGGTTGGTTGTTGTTGTTTCCCAAGGCAGTATTGTGTTATGCAGCCCAAAGTGGCCTTGAATTAAAGAGCTCTTGCCTTCACTTCCTAAGTGTGGGATAAGAGGTGCACAACGCCATACCCGGCTGTACTCCCACCTTCCCATCTTCCTCTTAGTGTTCCTGCTCAGAAAAGCTGAAGGCCCTAGTCCATCCTCTGCAGGTGGAAACCAAGCAAGTACCTACTTCTTCTGTCCCTTAAGCCTGTTTGCAGCAAATCCTCAAAAGGAAAAACATGCTGTGGAGTTTGATCAGGAGTGGTACGTGTATAAACAATGCACAATTATGCTCCTGCTTAGCAAAGAGGACTTCTTTCTCTGAATTCATGTAGAAAACTGTGCATTATATGTGTGAAACATTTCATTCATCTTCTTGTTCATACTTCCTGTTCTAATACATTCATTACTAGGATCCTTGAGGCTGACTCAATCCCCGTTTGAATTTCCACAGACAAGCATAGAATTTGCTGCAAAGTGAGCTTTAATGAATGTTTATTGAATAAGTTGAACTGTGAGTCTTGTTTTTCTTAAGGATACTGGAGATATTTCAGAGGGAAGAATTTTGTTCTCTGTGTCTTTGTACTCCAATCCCTTTTGCCACCTCCTATTCTACCCTGTTCAAGAGATGATGCATGGTAGGTGACAATATTCATAGTGAGAAGTTGGATAAAGCAGACAAGAATTCTGTAATTGCCCAGCCTGACCACAGCTCTGCCAAAGGTGGTCAACCCTCCCCCACGAGGATGAGCAATTCTCACTCTGAAGAACATTGTTTACCAAGGCAGCAAACTGGGAAAGAAAATCCTTAGCATTTCAAACTGACTCCTTATGATCTATGTCTGTGACCTAAAGATCTATGTGGGGCTGGTAAAATGGTGCAGCAGGCAAAGGCATCTGCCACCAAGGGTAACCTGAGTTCTGTCCTGGGACCCAGATGGTGGATGGAGAGAAGCAATTTAAGGGACCTCCTCTGACCTCCATCCTTGTACAATGCCACACTTGTGCCACACACCCCTGAAATAAATAAAAATATAATAAAGAAAAAGTTAAAAATTTATCCATTGGAGAGGTACAAAAAATAGACAAGAGACTTGTTATGTAGCCCATGCTGGCCTCGAATTTGTGATCCTCCTGTTTCAGCCTCCCAAGGGCTGTGATTACAGGCTACAAAACACTTTGAAACCCACTTTCTACATGGTAGCCCATCTCTTTCAAAGCAAGCTCTTGGATCTCTTTCTTCTATAATAAAATTTTAGTCCACTATGACACAGTGTGACCTTGACATCCTCTCCTGGGCGCTCCTTTGCCTGGTCTCTCTTAGTGGGCTTTTCCTTGGTTCCTCAGTTGGAACTTAGAGTACTCATCTTCGAGGAAGATGCTGTATGCTGGACACTGTGAGGGCTTGCTTTTATCTGTTGTCTGAACGTGTGAGCTGTACTTTGTTAGCACAGGTCAGCTGACCGAGACTGGGTGAGGATAAATAATTTGTCTGAATGGTAAACAGCAGAGCTGGGACTGGAATCCAGGATCGTCCAGTGTCCATGTTTATGTTTTCTGTGATACACAGATCAGTCTGTTCCTCTCTGAGTGTGTTTATTATCTGGACTGAACCCCTTTCACTTGTTTTCCTCAAATTCTATTTCCAGTACTATTTTGATGAATTTTCCCTTTGTAGAGGAATTCTTCTTGATCCTTATATAAAACCATTTTCTGAGTTTTTAAAAAAATCTTTTTTTCTTTTTCTGACAGGGTCTCGCTATGTAGCCTTGGCTGGCCTGGACTTTGCTATGTAGACCAGGCAGATATCTGAGTGCATCAGCCTCTCAGTTAAAAGCATAGTGCTACTATCCCTTTAATTAAGAGAGTTTTTGTTGTTGTCTCACTATGTAGCCCTTGCTGGCCCGAAACTCACTATGCAGACCAGCTGAACTTGAACTTGAGATCCTTTTGCCTCTGCCTCCTGGATACCGATGAGATCATAAGCATATGCCGTTCTACCTGGCTTCCTCTGAATCTTTTTTTTTTTTTTTTGAGTCAGGGTCCTTTGCAGCCCAGGCTGGCCTCTGACACAATGTTCCAAGGGTGACTTTGGACTTCTGCTCTTCCTGCCTCCAGTTCCTGAATGCTGGGATTATAGGTATGCACTGGTTTTATACAACCTGGGTGATTGAATCTCAGGGTTCGTGCTTGCAGGGCTAGCATTCTATCAACTGAGTGACATCCCAACTGCATTGTGCTCTTTGGCTTTTAAAAAAATTGCTGTTTTCAGCCAGGCGTGGTGAATACTAGCACTAGGTAGAAGCAGGTGTATCTCTGTGAGATCAAGACTAGCCTGGTCTACACAGCAAGTTCCAGGCCGGCTAGAGCTATAGGGAGAGCCTATCTCAAAAATAAAAATAAAAATACATGGAGAGATGGCTCAGCAGTTAAGAGCACCAGCTACTCTTTTAGAGGACCCAGGTTCTGTTCTTAGCATCCACATAGTGGCTACTAAGAGTCTATACCTCTGGTTCTGGGGGCTCCAACGCCCTCTTCTGACCTCCTTGGGCATTGCAGGACGCAGGTGCACTTATATACATTCAGGTAATACACTCATACACATAAAATAAAAATAATAAATACATCTTTAAAATAAATTAAAAAATAACTTAAAGAATTTGTGTTCAGGATGGTGCAGTGACATGCCTAACTCACTGGTCACCTCTAGACTCATTCCCTCTCTTTGTCCTTGCCACATGATCTACCAGGTAGCAACAAGTCCACACACAGACAACTATGCATTCACATTCATGCTGCATGAACCTATAACTGGTTGGGCTGATGTGCCAGTTACCTTGGCAACAAGGAAAATAAACTGTGTTTTCAGAACACTTTCCTATACTCAACAGAAAAATTCCATTTGCTGCTGTAGCTTTTGTTCCCTTGACTTAAATCTTTCAGTGAGAACTTATTGTAAATGGTATTTCTACCAATTTTCTTCTACCTATGGCAAGCACAGAGCTTAAAGTTTTAAGGGAAAGAAAAAGCCAGTTTCAAATAGTTCATTAGGAAATTGTACTCACTGTACCTGTGCTCTGTATAGGCTGAAGACACCCTGTATAAACTGAGGCAAGAACAGGAAGAAAGAAGACATGGCCTCCTCCCCTCCTAGCTGTCCCCCTGCTCCATTTCTTCCTCCTGAGAGTCACCGTACACAGCACTCAGCTTGAAGCCTTAGGTATGACCCAACTAGATTTCAAAAAATGTTGACACACAGAAATACAGAAAATAAAGACTGGAGATACAGCTTAAGAGTATAGTGTTTGCCTGGACTGTAAAAGGCCCTACGTTTAACCTACAGTACTTAAAAAAAAAAATTAAAAATACAGCTAGGCGTGGTAGTGCATACCTGTAATCCCAGCACTTAGGAAGCAAAGGCAGGAGGATCAAAACTTTGAGGCCAGCCTGGGTTATATATAGTAAGGTTGAGACCAATCAGTCATTCATGGCAAGACTCTCTTTAAAAAAAAAAAAAGAGTTATTCCCATAACAGAAGTATTCTCCTTGGCCAGGTGTGGTGGTGGATGCTTGTAAGACCAGCACTTGGGAGGCTAAGGCAGGAGGATCAGGAGATGATGGTCATCCTTGGCTACATTGCAAGTTAAGGTCAGCCTGGGCTGCATAAGATCCTGACCCAAAGTTGAGCATGGTAGTGCATACCTTTAGTCCCAGCACTTAGGAGTCAGAGGCAGGTGGATTGCTGTGAGTTTAAGGTCAGATGTATACAGTGAGTTCTGGGATAGCTAGGACTATTCATAAGACCCTTCTTAAGAAAAATAAAAGTAATAAAAAGACCATGACTCAAATCACTCTCTGTCCTCCCAGAAAAGCTTTTGCAGCTGAGACTGTGGAGTACCATCCATTGGTGTGGAAAGCCAATTTGTTTCTTTGAGTCTCAGCACTATCATTACATTCCAGGTGTTTTAGAATATTCACAGGGGGACTGGAAATGTTCAGTATAAATTTCTTCTGCGTTGTCAACCCAGCCTACTGTGGGAGTTTGCAACTTCCTTCACTCTGGGGTCTAACTTGTAACCTCTCCTTGTTGGGTTTCAGGGAAACCCTACTCTTGACTTCCACCCACTTTATCCCCCAGGTCCGACCTCTAAATGGGGTTCCCGATGCTCAGTGGGGTCCCTCCTGTGTTCTTTTCTGTGCCTGCCCTTCAGGAGGGTACTGTCAGTGTCACGGCATAAACACTGTCTCCCCATCCGTGACTCTCACTTTTATGTCTCCAATTTGAACTTCCCACTGGGTCTCTAGACTCTCCCATCCAATCATCAACATGGTCCTCTACATAGTCGGGGGTGTGTGTGTGTGTGTGTGTGCATATATATATGTGTATATATATGTATATATATATATACATATATATATATATAATTTCTGTATTTAGATAGGGTCTTGATATATAGTCCTGACTGACTTGGAACTCAATATGTAGACCAGGTTTGGCTTAGAACTTGTGGTGATCCTCCTGCCTCTGCCTCACTAGTGCTGGGTTACAGGTATGTGTCAGCGCACCTGATTCCCACCACAGTGCCTTTCTCTTCCAAACCTTTTCCTCTCTCAGACTTCCTCATCTCTCACTATTTCCCAGGTTCTCCATCCAATATTTCCTACAATTCTCTTTTTTAAATTAGTTTTATTTTTATTTTATGTACACGGGTGTTTTGTGTGCATGTAAGTCAGCGAGCCTACTTTTCCTGGTGGATTTTTGTTTGTTGTTGTTGTTTCTGAACCAAGATAGCCTTGGTCAGCCTGGAACTCCATATGTAGACCAGTATGGCTCTAAACTTATGATGCACCTCCTGTCTCTGTTTCTAAAGTGCTGGGACTGCACGGGGAAGCCACCAGACGTTACTTTGTGGTATGTTCCTTCTTGTCTAGTCTCAGGTCAAACATCATCTCCTCAGAGGCATCTTCTTAGAAATGCTAGAAATGACCTTTATCAGTGTCCACTCCCACCCCTGGGGCAGGGCAGTCCCTTCCTTTGCTTACTTTTCCTTATGTCATCTAATGATGTCACTTTCTCTCACGAGATGGTGAGCTTGGTGGGGACACATCTTGGTTATTCCATATCCCCAATGCCCACTATCTAACAGAGTCTCAGGGTAGGGAGGGGAGAACACTGCAAGAATAGCTCTGGCTGAAGAAGGCTAGAAAATGAGAAGGTGTCTGCAAAACTGTGGGCTGTGAGCTCTCTGGCAGAACCTCGAAGTCTAAGCTGTGGCAGCCAAATGCAGTGGAAAAACTAAGTTGTGGTCAGAGAGGTAAGAACCAGAGCAAACCAAGCAATGCCAGAACCACAGAATTGATGCCAACGTTAACATCCAAAGGCTTGGTGAGAAAAGGAGACTGAATGTCTAAATTCAAAAAGACCGGAAGTGGAGTGGATGGTGGATCAGAGTGGGGGCTTCGGAGAGACTCTGAACTCCAAACAAGTAGCAAACCTCCCATTTTCAGGACAGAGTGGATCTGGTTATCCAAAGGCACTAGGCAGGTCCAGACAGAGGAGAGGAGCCAACAGTTGTTTATCCTTTATTTTGAAGTTTTTATTAATATTTATATTACTGGTGTGTGTGCGTGTGTGTGTGTTGAGGTCAAAGGACACCTTGTGGGAATTAGTTTTCTCCTTTTCACCAAGTGGGTCCTGGGGATTGAACTCAGGTTGTCAGGTTTGGCAGCAAGTGCCTTTACCCACTGAGTTATCCTGGTGCCCCCATTTTAACCATTTTTAAGTGTATAGCTCTGTGACACTAAATCCATTCACATCGTGGCATGATCATCACCAGCACCAATCTCCAGAAACTTTTTAAGTTTCTCAAGCTGAACCCCTGTATACACTAACACTAAAGAATAATTCCCTATTCGCCTCCCCGTCATCACCTCCACTCTCTCTTCTGCCTTTACTAATGCGACAACTCTAGTACGTCTTGTAAATGGGATCAAGCAGTGCTTGTTGCGCCAGCTTGTGTCTCTTAGCATTGTGCTTCTAAGGTTCATTTGTGTTGTAACATGTGCCCAAATTGCCTTGCTTTCAAAGGCTTAGTAAGGGACTGGAGAGATGGTTCAGTGCTTAAGAACACTGGCTGCTCTTACAGATGACCTGCACCCACATGGCAGCTAACAACTATCTGTCACTCTAGTTCCAGGAGATCTGATGCCCTCTTCTGGGCTCCACAAGATGCACTTACATAGATGCAGGCAGAGTACTCATAAAATTAAAAAAAAAAAAAAAAGTCAAAGGCTGAATAGTGAATAGGGCTGGAGGTGTAGCTTAGTGATAGAACATTTACCTGGAATGCACAAGACCCTGAGTTCTTGTCTAGTACTAGGAAAAAAAAAGGCTGAGAAACATTTTCCTGCTTGATGTGCCACATTTTACCTACTCTGTCTGCCCAGTGGCCAGTAGGTCCCAGGCACTGACTGTCCTCTCCTCATGATTCCTTATTCTATCTTTTTCTTTGTCTTATGTTTTTTTTTTTTTTTTTTTTTTTTTTTGAGACAGTTGGCCTAAAGCTACTACAGAGACCAGGCTGGCCTCGATCTCACAGAGCTCCACCTGCCTCTGTCTCCTGAGTGCTGGGATTAAAGCCATATGCTGCCATACCTGGTTTACCTGCTCTTTCTTAACAGCTGCAGCTGGCCTTTTCTTTGATAATTTTCTTCATGCTATATGTGTTATGTTATATTCTTGCTATATAGCCCAGGCTGACCTAGAACTCACAAATTCTCCTTCATTTACTTCTTCGGGTCTGGGATTATAGGTATGCACCACCATACCTAGTTTATGTGGCGTGGGGGATTAAACTCAGGGTTTCATGCATGCTAGACTACCCCTCCGCCAGCAGGGCTGTGTTCCTGGTTCCATTTCCCAGATCTTAGCTGTCTCCTCAGAGAGAAGCAGAGAAAGGAAATGGGAACTCACGTGTCCTCCATGACGGGCTCGGGAAGATTATCGGGGTGAATGACTCCGCTATCTTGGATTGCTCATGGACTTTGTTTCTGATTGGGTTATCGACTCACAAAAAGTTTTATGAGATTTTGCTCTCAGAGGGGTATCTGTCTTATATCTCTGACTTATATCTCATTTGCCATATATTTGTTGAATTATTCCTTAAATAGACATTCAAGACATTTTTAATATTATTTTAATTTTTTATGTGTGTGAGTGCATTGTCTGCATGTACGTAAGTGCACTTGTGTTGTGCAATGCCTGCGGAAGGTGTCAGATCCCCTGGAACTGTTAGCCACCCTGTGAGACTGGGAATTGAACCTGGGTCCTCTGGGAGAGCAGCCAGTACTCTTAACTGCTGAGCCATCTCTCTAGCACCTCAAGACATTTTGTGTACAAATATGAATACAATACACCTCTTGTCCTGAGTCCAATGGATGAGAGGGACATATAGTACATATACCACAGTTAGTATAATATGATGTGAGAGTCTTGCTAGAACAATGCACAGGATATTAGCATGTTATAAAGAAGGGCATTGGAAGATAATGAGACTAAAGGAGGCTTCTCAGAGGAGGAAGTGTCTGAGCTTACTCCACTCGTATGTTGTTATAACACATGACCCAGGACACTGAGCTGGGCCAGTTCAGAGTCTGCTGTGTTCAGTTATCTGCTGCTAACCAATAAACCACTTCAAAATTCAGTGGGGGAACTGAGGATGGAACTTGGTTGGTGGTGCTAGCCTAGCATATATTGAAGCCCTGGGTTCCATAACTAGGACCGCATCAAGCCAAGCAGGATGGCACCTGCCTGTAATCCCAGTACTTGAGAGATACAGGCAGAGAGATCAAGAGTTCAAGTCCATGCTTGGTGTGGTGATTTGAATGTGGAATGTCTGCCATTGGCTCTTGTATTCAAATACTTGACTCAGTTGTTGGTGCTGCTTTTGGAGGTTTAAAAGGTGCAGCCTTGCTTGAGGAAGTACGTCACGGGGGTGGGGATGTGGGGGGGTGAGGGCGAGGGTGTCCTTGAGAGTTCATAGCCTTGCTCTAGTTCCAGTTTCCTTCTCTGTTTCTTATGATGCCTAAATATATGAGCTCTCAGCTTCCTGCTCCAGCTGCCTCCTGCCACGCCCCCAACCCATACTGTGCTCTCATCCCTCTGGAACAGTAAGCCCAAATAAACTCTTCCTTCTATAGGTTGCCTTGTTCATGGTCTTCTATCACAGCAACAGAAAAGTAACTAATATACTTGGCTATGTACAAGTTTGAGGCCAGCTGGGCTCCATGAGATGCTGTCTCTAAATCAAAACTGAAAACAAACAAAAACCAGTCGGTGGGTGGAAACAACTGTGTATCTGTTCCTGTCTCTGTAGTCTGCTCTGGGCTTGTCCAGGTGACTCATCTGCTCCAGTGTTGTCAGCTGGGGAGCTCACCTAAGGCTGCAGGATCCAGGCTCGCCTCCCTCAGCTGGTGTTGCTGAAAGGTGGGGGTGGAGGGAGAGAGGGGAGGCCCCTGGGCCTCTGTCTCTTTCATCCTCTAAGCCTCTGCTCTCTCCACATAGCCTCTTTGTTTAAATTTCTGCAAATGGTGGCAGGCATCCAAGAGAATGAAAGTGGAGGTTGCCAGTCTTCCGGAGCTCTGGAATCAGGCGTGATAGTGTCATTTCAGCACTTTCTACTGGTCACAGCAGGTCACAAGACTAGCCTAGATGAAACGGAATGAGAACTACACTCCATCTTTTGATGGGCCAGCCGGACAGGTGGTAGCCCTTGCTGGGATGTTGCAACAGGGAAAGACTATGGGAAGATTTCGTTCTGAAAGGATTTCATTGGCTTGCCACTGGAGAAGATAGACACATGCTTTGAACAGAGAATAATCCCTGAATTTGGAGTCTGCTCTTTAGGAAGTGGCATGCAAGACATGACTTTTATGGACCTGTGTCTAGTATCATTTAGAACAATTTCTGGTTGTTCAATATTTAACTCTCAGGGCGACAGAACCCACAAAATCCATTGCCTGCTTCCTTTGTAGAATGATTGACCGCTAAGAACAAAAATAAACCCAAACCAGAAGGCTTGTTTACAGAACAAGTTATATGAGCTGTTCTCTGACGGTTTGTTTATAACTGGGATAGGGTCTTACTCCACACCAGGCTGGGGCTGACTTGGCATTCACTATGTAAATCATACTGGCCTCGAACTCCCAGAGATCCACCTAGCTCTATTTTGTTTTGAGGATATTTTCATCTCACAACAAGGATGCAACAGGGGAGTTAATTTTCTTCTTCGAAGGCTGTTGTTATACGAGCTGCCACACCACCAAACGCCTCTAATTAATTCAGACTTCCTCAGTCGCTACTCGAAGATATGCGTGCCTGAACTGGCTCGGTCTGTTAACAATAAACAGTCTCTCCGTTCGCACATCTGCAAAGCCGATCTGGAGGCAGCGTTCTTATTCCACAATCAAGGGTGATTTTTAATTCCTAAACTAGGTTTCACCTGTGCGTGAAGCGACCCCTTGTGGCTGGCTGTGGGCCCTGTGTCTCCACGGGCTGGCGGACGACTTAGCCTTGGATTTGGTTCCCGAGCTTGCTGTCTCCTGTGCATGCCGCCACCAGTCTGTTGAAGGCATAAAACAAAAAGAACAGTCTGCCAAAGGGATGTGTCTATGCAAAACATATAGCTCAAGAGGGTGTTGCGCGGAGAGGAAAAGCCTAGCTTCTGCCTGCTCACAGAAGTTCTCACAGCTTTCCCGCATCTCCTCCCTTCCAGCGCCAGCCGCTCAGTTTAATCCAATCACAATGGAAGGACTTTTCAGGAAAACGAGCGTCTAAGCCTGAGCAGCTATCTGATCTAGGAGCTAATTTGCACTTGAGCAGCAGACAAAAAATAGTCACTGTGGACCTCGGAGTGTCAGAAACCCTGGAGAGTGTTTTTAATGGTGGCTACCTTTTTTTTTTTTTTTTCCTTTGAGACAGGATCTGGTGTAGCCCAGGCTGGCCTCCAACTAACTCTCTTTGTAGTCAAGGATGACCTGAAGTCTTGATGCTTCTTTCTTCCTTTACCAAGAGTGCCAGGATTGCTGGTGTGTGCCACCACATCTGGTTTACATGGTACTGAAGTCGGAACGGCTTCACACTAGGAAAGCATTCTACCAATTAAACTACACCCTTCACTCTCAAAACCCAGGCTCAAACAAGGGGACATGTTTCATTCCTGAAGACTGTCTCATAACCTAGGACGTTCACGGAGAGACTCTCAGAGGAGCAGACAGCTTACACACCATGTTTTTCAATTTCTCTCGGCTGCAAACACCCCCTCCGCCCCCACCGACTGTGACTCACAGGTCCTGTAGCTGTACTGTTCAGAGTGTATTTTGTTAAGTTTAAAAACATTTTTATTTTTCAAGTAATTCATTGTTTTGTCTTACATTACAAAAACAGCCTCCGATACATTGGAAAAAAATAAAATCTGTCTTTTTGCTGGACAGTTTGAGGACTATTCTGTTGCATTTTGGGTACCTTATAAATATATATCACACATTTTTTTCTATTTTTAAAATATGTTTTTGCAAAGGCTGAATTAGTAAAGGAAAATGCATTAGATGCATAAAAATTGGCTTGTTGGCCCTTTTTAATTGAATGTTTGTGAATTTCATACAATATATTTTGATCATATTTAGATCTCCTCCCCATCTGTACCCCGTTACTATTCCCTGCCCAATTTCAGGTACTCTTTATATATATATATGAAATACTCTTTATTTATATACATGTACATATATGCCTATAGAGTCAAGTTTGTGCTTTTTTGTGCGAGTCTGTCCGCTGGAGCCTGGTCAATCTACCTGGAGTCTCACCTTTAAGACTGACCCCACTCCCAGCAGCCATCGGCTGCCAGTAGTTCTTCAGGTAGGATTGAGTTTTCCTGTTTACTTCCCCATGTCCATGCTGGGGATTTGTTTGGTTTGTAGGTTTGGTTTGTAGTCACCATTGTTGTGAGTTCACATGAGTAACTGCCCAGATGGCTGGAAAACTGTTTCCTTGTGGTCATCCACCACCTGTGGCTCTTACAATCTTTTGCTTCCCCTTCCACAATCATTCCAGAACCTTGGGAGGCAGATGTTTGATCTAGGTGTCTTCTTCAGGGCTAATCGCTGTGCAGTTTCTTGTTCTCTGCATGTTGTCCACTTGTGGGTCTCTTGTATAACGAAGCTTCTCTGGTGAGAGTTGAGAGATTCATTAATGTCTGGGTATAACAATAAGTCATTAGGAGTTAGTTTTATTCTATATACATTTAGTAGAATAATAGTTTTAAGTTCTCCCATATGCCTTGTGGGCTGTCTAGCTTCAGGTTCCTAGGCCTGATATCAGTATCAGGTATGGGCTTCATCTTATGAAGCAGACTTGTCAGTCATTTAAAAAAATGATTTATGATTTATTTATATATTTGTGTGTGTGTGTGTGTGTGTGCATGTGTGTGTGCCCTTGGAGGCCTGAAGAGGGTGTCAGATTCCCCGTAGCTGGAGTTGTAAGTGGTTATGAGTCAGCCAACATGGCTGCTGGGAACTGAATTCAGGTCCTCTGGAAGAGCAGCAGCAAGCTGAGTCATCTCTTCAGCCCCATCAGCCAATTTTTTATCAAAGCCTCATCATCAAACATAATTCTAAAAATCTGAAAATTATACCATTCTGCCCACTCACTGACTAGATTTCATGTTTGGTCACCAAGAGCAGACAGTGTAACAGACACTATTGCACAGAGCTCAGAGTTGGCAGAATAGCTAGCTGGACTACCATGGACTGGGGAAACCTGCATCATTCAGTGATGGCCTGAGGTACTCAGCTTGAGCTCAGTGACAGGAATGGCGACCAAGAGACGGAGTGTTAGGGCACTGCAGTGAACTGCAAATTCAAAGAGAATAGACAAAAGAAAAGCAAAATGATGTAGGCCAGCTCCCAGGCAAGGTACTTGAGCTCAGTAACAGGCTTTTCTGTGAAGATGATTCACTGCTTCTTTAGCTCTGAAGCATCTGATTTCTATTCTCAAAGATTAATTTATTTATTTTATGAGTATGTGTGTGTGAGAGAGCTTGTGTATATGAACCACGAGTATGTAGTGCCCTCAGGGGCCAGATGAGGGTGTTGGATCCCTTGGAACTGGAATTATATATGATTGCGAGCCGTCTGATGTAGACGCTAGGAACTGAACCCAGGTCCTTCCTGTGAAAGAGAAGCCAGGTCTCTTAACTGATGAGTCTTCTCTCCAGCCCCGAATCTCAAAAAGTATATTTCATACAGCTTCACTATGGGATCTAACACTGTCTGATCTGTGTTTCTCTTTACTAAGATCTGTCAAGTAGGGGCTCATTTCCTCACTTGTATGGGACCATTCATGAGGTCTCATAGGTGTAACACAAGACCCAGATTAATGTACAAGAAGGAAAACAGTTTCAGATTTGAGTTGTTTTTCTCCATGAAGTATATTCAAATAACTTCAGATAAGGAGTCTGCCTTCTCCTTGAAATGCCCTTTGCTTCACTGTGGAAATGGAACAATACTCCACACCCAGTGTCTACATGCCAATCCCAGAATTTAGGATAATCTGTACTTGGCAAAAGGGACTTTGCAAATATAAAGCTGAGAAGTTTAGGGTGGGGAAATTATCCAGGCCGGCCAGGTGTGAGCAAAGGGTCCTCACTAGGGAGAGGAGGAACAGGAATACTAGATGGCAAATGTGGTGAAGAAACAGGAGGCATTCTGGAGTCCTCCTCCAGGAAAGACAGAGGACCTCTAGAGGGCACAAGGAAATAGGTTCTCCCACCAAATCCTGCCAACATTTTGGTTTTACTCAATGAGACACATTTCTGACTTCTGGTCCCCAGAATCAACAAGACCCAGGAACCTGTCACACACATTGCCGGCATCCTTTCTGTTTCCTTTAGTCCACCTACTTCTTGTGCTGGGCTGCCTGTACCCCACCACCAGAGATGACTGCAAACCATTCAGATGCTTGCTTGGGATGCTCCCCTGACTCCTCAGTCAAAGGCCTACTTGCAGTGTTCAGCTTGTCTGTTTTCTAGACTTGGAAGAAGCACAGTCCCCAGGGTATTAGACGGGGACTCTGAGGAGCCCAGAGGGTTATTTGATCCTCTTGCTTCAGTCTTCTGAATGCTGGGACTGCAGGGTGTGCTCCTTCACCTCCAGCACTGCGTGCAGTTTGAGAAGGGTTGGGAGATGGGGGGGCGGGTGGGGGAGCCTGAGACAGCCTCTCTCCTTTGAGAGAGAATGAGCTCCTCATAGGGTGAGCCTCTACCACTGGGAGAGAGGAAGTGGGAGGGAGCTGGGACAGTTCCCAGCTCACATAAGATAAGACGGACACATTGGCAAGGCCCCCTCCCCTGTGTGCCTCTTCTGTCTGGACATTGGCAGCAGCTGGACACATTGTCTTAAATCTTTCCTCATCGCTTTACTTTTCCTTCTCTGGTTTATCCTGCACAAATAAAGTGCCAGGCTTTGTTTCTAGGGAACCTAGACTAAATACTGCCAAAGATACAGAGGAATGCTTGAGCAGCTTTCAGAAGAATTTTTTCCCATATGTGAAGAGAAGTGTATAGAAGCAAGTCTAAATTCTACATGCCAGAGCAGGATTTATTTTCTTCTAGGAAAAGAACATGCAGACTTATTGAATACAAGTTTTACACAGCATGGGAACCTTCTTATGGAAATGAAGATCCACAGGAACAGTTAGAGCCAGACATTTATCTACTGCACTGGACAATCATTATAAAGCTGTGAAAATGTACAGCAGATTGTTCTCTCTCTCTCTCTCTCTCTCTCTCTCTCCCCCCCCCTCTGTTTCTCTCTCCTTCTGTGTGTGTGTGTGTGTGTGTGTGTGTGTGTGTGTGTGTGAGTGCAGAGGCCTGAGGCTGACATTGAGAGTTTTCATAGTTCTTTCTGCGGGTATGTGGGTGCTGGGAATCTTAACTCCAGTCCTCACACTTGTCAAGCATGTGCTTAATCCACTGAGCCATCTCCTCTGCCACTCCGCCTTTTTGTTTTTGAGACATGATCTGATGTAGCCTAGGCCGACCTCAAACTTGCTCTGTGGTTGAACATGACCTTGAACTCTTGATCCTCCTACCTCCACCTCCTGGGTGCTGGGATTGCAGGTGTGTGCCACCATACGTAGAACATTGTATGTTGGGTTTGCAACCAGTTGGGAGACAATGAATAAAGCCTGGCCCAATTGTTCTAGGAGGCCACAGCCCACCAGCGGACATAAGCACCCAGGCACAGACAGTTACAGCAAGGTAAGTGTGTGATGAAGTGCACATGGTTATGATGGATGGGTCCAGTCCCACTAGATGGCATGATGGCCGTAGGAAACCTCTCCAGAACTGAATCTTCAGCAACTACACGTAAGCTGGTCAGGACAGGGCGCCATGGGTAAAGAGCAGGCAAAAGGCTTCCACAGCTCATTACTAAGTGAAGCCAGCGCAGGAACTCAAGGCAGGAACCTGGGGACAGAAACTGAAGAGCAGAGACCATGGAGGAGTGCTGCTTACTGGCTTGCTTCTCTGACAGTGTTCAGTCTGCTTTTGTATACAACCCTGGAACTCCTGTTCAGGGCTGGCACCACCCACAGAGGGCTGGGCCTTTCCACATCACTCAATAATCAAGAAAATGCCTCCCAGACATACCCACAGCCAATCCAACGGAGGAAATTCCCCAGTTGAGGTCCTCTTCCCAGGCATGTGAAGCTGACAACTGAAGTTATCCAGCACAGGCTGCTTAGCATCTGCTTGGGGACTGCAGAATTCCCTGCATCAGCACCACAGCCCGAGTTCTGTCTCCACACCTTTGCTGAGGCGATGTCCTAGTGCATGGCTGAACTGCAGTTGTGCTTTTCTGTGATTCTCCAAGAGAATGCCCAGGGAACCTTTCTTCCGAAGTGCTGAGTATCTTTTGACAACATTAGGAAAAGATGGAGCCTTTTCAGGTTTTTTGTTTTGTTTTGTATTTTTGAAACAGGGTCTGACTATGTAGCCCTGGCTGGCCTGGAACTCACTATGTAGACCAGGCTAGCCTCAAACTCACAGACATCCACTTGACTTTGCCTCCCTAGTGCTAGGATTAAAGGCATACATGTCTTTTCAGTTTTGACCAGCAATTCATACTTAGTTCTTGACATTACAGCAATGCTTCCCTCAGGCTAGAGATGGGATCAGTGGTAAAGCTCTTGGATAGTATGTGTGAGGCGCTGGGTCTCATACCCAGCACTGAAAACAAAACAAAACAAAACAAACCACAGAAGTCAGTTATATTTTGACTAGCATTCTCCAGTGTTTGTAGTACAGCTGTGAACTCAAAATAAAGCAAAGTAGACTAAACCCAAAATAGATTTTATGTACAAGGCTGGAGATATAACTCAGTGATACATTGCTTGTCTAGCACGTGTGGGCCCTTGGCTCCATCCCCAGCACCACAAGAAACAAGCAGCAAACAAAAAGCTTACCCAGGCATATCTCCACAACACAGAGGATTCAGTTCCAGAAAGCAGGTACTCAGCAATGGGAAGGGCATCAACTTTTGGGGTTTCCAGTGTCTATAAAAGTTATAGTCAGGTCTGGCACGATGGCTCAGTGGTTAAGAATGCTTCCTGTTTTACTGGAGGACCCAAGTTCAGTTCTCAGCATGCATGTGGGCTCATAGTCATCTGTCACTTTAGATTCAGGGGGTCTGACGTTCTCTTCTGGTCTTTAAGGGGACTTGCATACTTGTGAAATACACACATGTGCCATGCACACATGTAAATAAAAATAAATGTTTCTTTAAAAGTTATATTCAGAACCAGTAAGATGGCTCAGTGGGTAAAGCATTTGTCATGTAAGCTTTAATCCCTCAAACCCACCATGGAAAGTTGTCCTCTGACCTCCGCTTGCATGTGAGAACCATCATACACAGACACACAGACACAGAGACACACAAATAAATACATTTAATTTTAAAATATTTTTATTTATTATTTGTATTTGATGTGTCTGAGTGTATTGCCTGAATGGTGTAAGTGCACCCATGTTGTGCAGTGCCTGTGGAGGTCAGAAGAGGGCGTCGGATCCCCTGCAACTGGAGTTATGGACAAGGTTGTTAGCTGCCATGTGGGTGCTGGGAACTGAACCTGGATCTTCTGCAAGAGCAGCCAGTGCTCTAAACCAAACTGCTGAGTCATCTCTCCAGCCCCAATAAACTTAATTTTTAAAAGAAATTATATTCACACTAGTTTATAGAAATTTTTTAATTTTAGGTGCCCCTCCCCTGGTGTTTTTTTGTGACAGGATTTCACTCTGTAGACCAAGCTGGTCCCAAGCTCATGAGGATCCTCCAGCCTCAGCCTCCTGAGTGCTGAGATGACAGTCCTCCGCCGCCATGCCTGTTTTCTTTAGATAAAAGCATGCACACCTTAGTTAAAAGATATTTTATTGCCAAAACTGCTAATGATCAGCTGATTTGCTAGTAAAATGGTGCCCATGGACTTGCTCCATGAGGGGGTTACACACATCTTCAATTTGCCATATGCCCGAAGCACAGTAAGGAAGAGCCTACTACACTGGGCACAGACAAACATACCTGCAATCCCGGCACTGGGGAGCCTTAGGCAAGAGAATCACACATTCCAGGCCAGCCTGGGCTGTACAGTGAGCCTTTAGGCATTTCTATTCTAATGCCTTTCTGAAACCCAAGTGTAGTATCCTGATGGGAATGGCCAAGAACATAGACATTAGTGAAGGGTGGTCCAACAGCACCCTCAGAGATAGCACAGACTGGTCAAACAGGGTCTAGTTCCCCACAGTCAAAGGTGAAACCACTTCCAATCTAATGGTAGTCATGGAGAGAGGTAGCTTGATAAAATAGGGTCATCTGTAATATATTTTAGAAAGATTTCTATCAAATTAATTAAAATGTACGGCTGGAGATGTAGCTCAGTGGTGGGGCACCTGCTTATTATGTATGGCACAAGGTTTTGGGTTTGATCCCCAGCACTGAAAAAAATTGAATTAATGAATGAATTAATAAAATGTGCAGGTAAGGCCATGGTCATGGCTGCTACTAAAATAATTTTTGTTTGTTTGTTTTCTTTTTCTTTTTTGAGATAAAGTCTCACATAGCCCAGGCTGGTCTCTAACTCACCATGCAGCTTAGGATAACCTTGAATACCTCACCTTTCTTCCTCTACAGACCCATGTCACCACACCTGACTTGTAAGGTAGATGTATTTATTTAGAAGGCCTCTCTGTATAGCCCTGGCTCACTTCAGACTTCTAAGGAGACCAGGCTGGCTTTGAACTTGCAGTGATCCTCCTGCCTCTGCCTTCTGAGTGTTGAGGTCACAGACCTCCATCACTGCACCAGCCTTAACACGGTTTGAAAAGAAAAGCACTTCGCTCCCATTTCTTGTACACGTGAAGGCAACTACGCAGGAAAATGTCTTCTGACCCTTATAGCTTTCCCCAGACAGGCTGTTCTCTCCCCATTGCTGGCCCCATGCATCTGGCCTCAGATGCTCTTTGGTTTCTTGCTGTCAGTTTTACCCGGACTTGCCACCAAGCTGTCTCCTGGGTCTGGTCTGATCTGATCCTCCCAGGAACGCTCCTGAGCAAAATCTTTAGCCAGCTTGGGAGAAGCACCCTGCAGTATGTGAGCTCTGTTTTTGCTTTACCTTTTCACGAAGGGACAATGTTTCGTTTATGTTTTTATTTAACAATTTCTTGTTCTTTTGTTCAAAAGGAACATTACCTTAGTCTTGTCTTTTTGAAGAAGCAAGTTTTTTTTTTTTTTTTTAAATCATGTCGAGCTGAGGATGTAGCTCAGTTGTAGAACATTTACCTAGTATGCTCAAGGCCCTATGTTCAATCCTTAACCAAAACAAACAAATAATTATGTTGAGAGTGTTCCAGTATTTACATTCTATTAGGACTGATTTTCTTGGCTCTTCTTTCTCAGAGTTGAGTTTCCTCATGTGCTTTGATTAACAGCCAACAAAAATCAGCATTTGGAGGCTGAATTCACTTTCCACAAAGGGTGACGGATAGACTAATTGATAGCCAGAATTCACTTTCTACAAGTGTAGCTAATAGACTAATTGACAGCCTGGGTATCCAGACGCCAGTGTCTCCTTTTGTTCCTTCTTTCCTCCCCACACGCCTGTAATTGGCTCCACTTGCTCCCTTACATAGGGCCTTACGTTGGTGGCTCCTGGCTTCTCGCCACTGGCATAATGGGGAATTCCCCAGACCTGGCAAGGTGCTGGCCCACCTCCTCTGGCTCCTCTGACCAGACCTCAGGTGCAGTTTGTGCTAACCATGGCCCCAGGTAGTGTCCCAGCTTTCCCAGCACCCTTGTCCTGCAGGGCCTGACTCCAGCCCTTCCTGCTCTTCATTCCACAGGGCTTGGAATTCCTGCCACCTTGCTACTTGTAGATCTGGAGCCAGAGGTCTGTGCAGAGAAACAGAGCAGCACTCAATCAATATTTATTGCATACATAGTCTTTGATTATGTCCTTTTGGCTTTAAAAATAATGCTTCATGGGACTGCAGAGATGGCTCAGCAGTTAAGAGCACTGACTGCTCTTGCAGAAGAGCTGGGTTCAGTTCCCAGCACCCACCTGGTGGCTAGCAACCATCTGTAATTCCAGTTCCAGGGGAACCAACTCCCTCTTCTAATTTCCTCAGGCAATGCATGACATGGGTGCACCTTACATCCTTGCAGACAATACACTCATACACACAAAAATAATAAATAAAAAATGATGCTTCATTAAAAAATTGTTTTAAAAATTTGAGACAGTTTCATGTAGGCCAGGCTAGCCTCACACTTACTATGCAGTTGGCGAAGACCTTGAACTTCCTCCTGCCTCCATCTCCAGAGTGCTAGGATTATAGGTGTGTGTCATCATGCCTATTTTATGCATTGCTTGGACTGAACCCAGGGCTTCGCCAAAGCTACCCAAGCCGAGCTACATCTTCTAGTCCAGTATTCTTTATTTTTGAGTCTGAAAAGCAAAATGGCATTTAAAGTGAATACCTCCTCACCACAGGCTGAACCTCAGTGACTTGGGTCTTTGCTTTAGTGTAATGGCCTCTTCTATACTGACTCTTTAAAAAAAGATTTATTTTATTTTTATTTATGAGTACGTGTGTATATGCCCATGTGTGTGTGTTCGGATACTCACAGAGGCCAGAAGAAGCATCGGATCCCCTGGAGTTGGAGTTACAGGTGAGAAGCCCACTGTGGGTGCTGAATTTTAGTCCTCTATAAGAGCAGCAAGTACTCTTAACCACTGAACCATCTCTCCAACCCTTTGCTGACTCTTGATTAGTAAAATGTCACTATATTTATGGCAGGGTGAGGAGTAGAGGAGGAGAATATGCGCTTGGTTTAGTAGCCTAGGAGACAGAGACACGAAGAAAGGTAAAGTCCCTATAATTCTTTAGTCATACTGAAACTCGCAGAGTCATAGTATCATAGGAATTGTAGGTGAATGTAGAGATCATATAGGAACACTTTGTGACATTGCTGATGGAGATTCACCTATTTGCATATTTGAGGTGGATGGAAAGCTCATTATCTCACAAATGAACTCATGAATGGTAGGAACAGAAAATTCTTTAGAGGGGGCCAAAATCCAGGTCCTACAAATTTTCACCCATGAGCCTGTAAATAATCCCTTTTCTATGTGATGACAGGCCCTTGAGTTTTCTTTGTTGTATGTAAAATATCCCCCAGTTCTTGGGTAGCACCCAGCAGCAACTCAGAACCATACCTGCAGTTGTTTATTTGACCAGTAGCCAGCAAATATTTTCTGCATAGGGCCAGCTAGTAAGCACCATCCAAGGGCCAGAGAGACGAAGCAGTGGTTAAAGGCACTGGCTGCTCTTGCAGAGGACCCAGGTTCAGTCCCCAGCAACCACATGGCAGCTCATAACCACCTGTAACTCCAGTTCTGGGGTGTCTACTGCCCTCTTCTGGCCTTCTCAGACACCTGAATGCATGTGGTAACATACTTACATGCAGATAAAACATTCATACACATAAAATAAAATAAAATAAAATAGTCACAAAATAAAAGCTTGGATCTGTCTGGGCCACATAGTCTCTGTTGTAGTTCTTCCTACCTGCATTGTATTATCTGCAGTTATTATGGTCCAAAATTGTTAATATTTGCTCAACTTTTAAAAGAGGAAGCCCATATCCTTATAACCCTTCTTACAGTTTTATTGCTTTTATTTATATTGCTTCACACTGTTATGATTGTTCTATTTTATTATTGGTATTTATTACCGACCTCTTAGCATGCCTAATTATAAGTGAGATATCATCACAGGTGTATATTGAAAGGAGAAAGGCATAGAATAGATAGCGTTATTTGCAGTGTTAGGCTTCGACTGCTGTCTTGAAACGTACCCCCTGCCAACAAGGGAGCCTGCTACACTCTATTCTGTAATCAGAGCACAAGGGAAGCCACAGCCAACATGTAGACAGATAGCCGTGTCCCAGGAAGCCTTATTTATAAACAGGGGTGGGCTTGGACTTTGAAATATAGGAGTTTGTTGATCTGTGACTTGGCCAGTTCCCACATGACTCTACATTTTCATCAGTTTGCTGGGTCTGGAGGACCACACTGCAGGTGCCTGTGACCAACACATGGTGACGGGCATCTTGCCTCACAGAAGAATCCAGATATAGAAAGATAGCACAATGTAGTGGGCAAATACATGGGCAGTTTGGTGCCAGAGAATCCTGGCTCTGCTGCAGACCATCTGTGTGCCCTTAAGTAGTCCTTCACCTTCGTACAGCATTCTTATAACCAAGATTCTTATGCAAATCCCACAGAGTTGCTTTGAACATTGAAGATAAAGTTCAGCACTTAGAAATCAACTATAAATATTAGGTGTTTTAAATGACAAAGTTCGGTTTCATTCTATTGTGACTGAGCTTTCAGAGTCCAAAACGGAGTAATGAAAAGGAAAATTCCACTCTGTTTGAAATTAGGCTGTGATAGTTTCTGGACTGTTCACTCTACCCTCCTCGTTTCCACCTGTTACCCAATTAACACCCTGTTATGCTGAACACCTGCAGACGTATCAGTGGGCTGCTTTCCAGGGCTCTAGCTGCTGCCTCCCTAACCCAGAGCTCCGAGACCCTGCCAGACCTGGCAGGTGTTTGCCTGTAGGAAGTCTTTGCGTTTGCAGAGCTTTCCAGGAGACAAGAGATTAAAGAGTAATTAATGTGAATGTCTTTGCTGAAGCTTCTCTCCTGGGCCCTGATATGTGGAGATATTCTTTGCCTTTCTTCAGTTTGAAAATATTTTGTTGTTGTTGTTGGTGGTGGTGTTGGTGTGGTATGGTATGGTGCGGTGCGGTGTGTGTGTGTATGTATGTGTGTGTGTGTGTGTGTGTGTGTGTGTGTGTGTGTGTGTGTGTGTGTAATGGGGGTGGAAGAGCAGGAAGGAGGCAGAAAGCAGTCTCTTGTTTTGAGCCATGCTGTAAGAGGAATGTTCAATGTCATCAGCTTTGAAAATCTCTATTTAAATTTAGGACTGTGAGAAAGCCTGGGCCTCCCACAGTTCTCTTTACAAAGTGGAATCAAGAGACTTTTGAAGAGCTTCCCTGTAACCCCACAGTACTAGGTGCTCTGTGAATGTTATGGTGGCCTTTACTGACCTGCGTGTGTGTGCGTTTGGTGTCTAGTGTGCTGGTAGTGGATTTGCACTAACTCCCTCACTTGTTAGCATGAGCTGGAAGTTGAACCTACAAAAATCATTGCTCCTTTCATCAAAGGATGTTCAGAGAAGTTCTTCCCAAGTTTCGTGTGCATCCAAACCACCCAGGCCATTGTTAAGATGCACATTCTATTCAGGGCATCCAGGCCAGAGCAGAGACCCTCACCCTGCATTTTAACATGTGCTCTGTGTTACTGGGTCACTCAGGAGTAGAAAGAACATAGACTGGGATCGAGAGACAGCTCAGACAGTAAAGCGCTTGCTCAGAAGAG
This sequence comes from Eospalax fontanierii, assembly GCA_035773235.1. NCBI lineage: Eukaryota > Metazoa > Chordata > Mammalia > Rodentia > Spalacidae > Eospalax > Eospalax fontanierii. Next base: position 25,983,227 of record CM069539.1, on the reverse strand, counting down.
TGAGGACCTGAGTATGGTCCCCCAGAATCCATGTAAAAAGAGGAAGGTCTGAAAGTGGCGTGTGTCTGTAATCCCACTGCCAGGGAGGTGGAGACAGGGGGATCTCTGGGTTTCCTGGTCAGCCAGTCTAACCAAATTGGTAAGTTCTAGGTTCAGTGAGAGACCTTGTCTCCAAACCAATAAGGAGTGACTAAGGAAGGCACCCAACATGGACCTCTGGCTCCCACATCCACATGTATACACCAGTAAATACATATAATCTCTCTCTCTCTCTCTCTCTCTCTCTCTCTCTCTCTCTCTCTCTCTCTCTCTCTTTCTCTCTCTCTCCCAGACCAATTATATTTTGAGTTGTTCTGAAAGACTACTGCTTCCAACATGATGCCAGGCCTTTGAGATCTGTAATTATGTGTTCCGGGTTATAAAAGTGTCTGTGGACCCAGGACTTATTTATACATTGAGCCCGCTGGCTGAGTCTGAGTAATTTTTCAGCATAGTCTCTAATCATTGGTCATATGGTCATAGTCATGAAGAAGTTTGATCTTTGTCTCATCCTAGCAAGCCCATTTCATACCTGCCATATCAGAGATCCCCAATTCAAGTGGTAGGTTATTTCTATTAGAGTAGAAACTGCGATTGTTCTGAACTAAAAATGAACAGGAAATTAAATTGGAAGAGCAGAGCTAAATCAGTCATGGGTCTTACATTTATATTAACAACATACTTAACCTGGCTGAACTTCAATTTTATCATTTCTAAAACAGTATAATTTGCCATTCCACCTACTTCGAAAGATTAATAGTCCCCAGATCTAAGCATGAAACTCATATATGAGGAAAAGTCCTACAAAGTTACAGTATTTTAACTTTTCCCCTGTAGAATCAAACCAAAGAAGGCACAGGCATATTGCTCTGAGGAAGTCAAAGATGAGTCAGGGAGTTGGGGTGGCTCACACAGGCTTGAGTCTTGCCCAGAGACTTCCTTTTCATGTCTGACAGTCAGAGTTTATAGTTGACAACAAGATGTATTTATGGTGCTGATGAAACTGAAGGTCTTGGAAAATCTGAGTGTTAGGTTTTTCTATAATTATACCACCTCTTTGCTTCCTCTGCAGGAACTGAACTAAGGTTATGGATCTCCAAGGAGCTGTAAATTTCTGGGTCAGCCTGTATCTGGAGCTAGCTGTAAGGCTGTTCTTTTGAGTTAGACCATGACATCCAAGAATCTGAGAGCCAGAAGGTTCCTTTGAGATGGCCCCGTCCAAGACTCTCATTCTTCAGATGAGATGCTGGGGTGATGGGCCAAGACAACTCTGCTTGTTAGTGGAGAGCCAGGGTTGGAGGATTCCTGCCTCTAAACCATGACCTAGCATCTTCCTATATGTCAATCTCTCTGGAACTGAGGAAAAGCTCCTGAGGAGGATTCTTCCCTCTGAGTAGTTGGTTGGTGATTGAAAACAAATAGTTGCTACCTGTGTGGCTGTTCTCAGGGACCACCAGTCAGCAGGTAACTGTACTACTTTCCAGCAAAAAGCCGGGGGTTATTAGCATCAGGAAATCTAGCTGGCTTCTCCAGGGAACATGGCAGAGATGAAGAAGGTGAATGAAAGACCGCTGCAGAGAGTGGTCCACGATTCAGCAGCATTTCCTTGTTTGTGGGCAATACTGCAGCAAAGCAAATCATTATTGCAAGAACTACTGATAGTAATGAGTTATTAATGTGGTAATAAGAACATTTCCCCCATGCCAAGAATGACGTGATAAGCTCAGTGTGTGTGTGTGTGTGTGTGTGTGTGGTATATTTAGCAGAACAGAAAAAATATAAAAATATTTACTAAAGAAAGTATGCTTGGCAGAGGAAGAGATGTGGTGGGTGAATTCTTAGAGAGAGGACTTCCCGCCCCCAGGAATGGGAATCCTCTTTTAACAGTTGAGAAAGTTACCTCTTCTTATCTCATGTGCCATTTGTGTGGTCCATATCTAGACAGGCAGATATTTTACTATTTTTGTTAATAAATTTTATAGTGCTAGTGGTCATTTTAAAAATTGGTCATTTGAGTAAGGCCCATGGATTATTAGGAGTTAGGCTGCAAGGCTGTGGGAATAGCTCAGTGGGCACAGTGCTTGCCTAGTAAGCTGGAGGACCTGAGTTCAATCCTCACAATATGTAAAAGAAGTCAATCATGATGACATGCATCTGTAATCCACTGTTGGGGAAGCAGAAACAGGTAGAGCATGAACAGGATAAGCCAGCCTAGCTTAATTGATGATTTCCAGGATATGAGAGACCCTATCTCAAAAAACAAGGTGCACAGTGTCCAGGGAATGACACCTAAGTTTTCCTCTGGCCTCTACATGCGATAACACACATTACATTGGCACACACATGTGCACCTGCACACAGACGCACACAAACACACACGGAGGAATTAGACTCTAAACATTTGTACAAGACATCACAAGTAACAAGTGAGGCTCCCAGTTGTCAGAGTCTGATTATTAAAATGTGGGAATTTCTGCTTTTATTTTTGACCTTTTGTCTCTGTGTTTCCTTTCAGACAGATTAGAAAGGTTAAATTACTGGCAAGAGGAAAAGGTCTTTTTCTTCAGAGCTGAGTAGGGGTGTCAAGGGGTTCTGGTTTGCATTGCTGATCTGTCATAGGCTGGCAGGCCTGTAAGACATAAAAGGCTTGAGCCACATATTGGAGAGTGGAGAGAGTAGTTAGAACAGGTTGAAGGCCAGACTGTGACATCATTCAGAAATCAGGAGATCTTGGCTGGCAGGAGACAGGTGCAGGTGCTAATGTTGATGGGCTTGGTTGATACCCCTGAGACAAAACCACCTGGAATTTAATGGCCTACAATCTGGAAGATGCCAATCAGAGCAGAAGATTAAGTAAGCAGGGCTGAAAAGGCGAAGAATTATGCTGGTGAGTGGACTCAATAAAGTAGCAACTGGGAAAACAAGCCTCATGCGCCCTTCCATATGAACCATCTCTTGAAGGTACGCGTTCTGAAATCAGATGTATGCCCTCTTAGTCTTTTACCTGTATCTCATAATATCCTCAATGGATTGACATAGATTTTTCATTCTTTTCCCAGAACCACGGAGGTACCCCTTAGACAGCATGTCAAGGACACAGCAGTTTGTGAGTACTACTGAAGCAAGAGAAGCAGCCTCGTTCTGAATTCTGATGGGCCTTGAGTGTCACTGAGATGCGATGTGGTTTTATAACTAGTTCAGCTCACAAAAGCATAAGAAACCAATTTGACTGCTTTTGTTCTGGCACCCATATCTGTTGTAATGCCCAGTCTCACCAAGAGAGGTACCAGCCAAACAGCTATGCTAGGTAGTGAGAGCCCCAAAAGAAACACAGAATGAGGTTACTTGTTAGGGGCAATTTGGATACTGGGAGTAATGAAGGCTATGGTGCAGATGCCGGTCCAATTAGTGGGAAGACACGGAAACCTGTTAGTTCTACAGAGAAAGAAAGAAAGGCCCCTGAGGAGGTAAGCCATGTGGTGCTATCTAAGTAGAAAATTAGGCAGTTTAGTCATTTTTTAAAAGGATGAGGTTGAGGCATGAAGGAAACAACATTGGCCAGACTATTCCAAGGAGTAGTTGAAGCTGAGGAATTTGATGTTACAGTGGAGAGACTTTTATTTCCTCATACTAACAAAACTTTTAAAGGGATATTGGAATCCCCTGACGTCATCAGAAAGAGGGAATCTGAAGGGCCTTTAAAAAAGAGGTAAACTCTTGTCAATAAGATAAGTCAGGACAAGACGGAGGTCTGGTTTGTTCAATTCAGTTTTTGTTTAGAATTTTGTCAGATGTGTCAAGATGTCGTATGATGTTGTGGAACTGGGGGTGTTTCAGAGAAAGAGAGATATTTTTGTCTCAACAGGAGGGTGAAGTTGTATGATGAAATGGTGCCTACAGGAATAAATTTTTTTCTACGACCAATATCCTGACTGGAGAACCAAGAAGATAGGAAGAAGAGAAATGTGTGTTTATTATTTGACCTTGAGAGTGTTGAAACTGGTGATAAGTTCGATGAGATAGAGGCTCTACTGGAGGCTTTCCATTGGGTCCACTTGAATGGAGTGGCTGCTTAAGTGTTACTAGTCTGATGAGGAATTAAGGGTAGGCAGAGGCAGCAGTCCTCTGCAAGGACAGAGTTGCATTGTTTGAGATCACGGGCCTTTTGGAGACGCTGACGGGGAGGTAGATGTAGCAATGGAGACAGAGATAGGAGGATAATAGAAGTCATAATGGATGGAAGCACCGTACAGGACAGGTAAGAAAAGGTGAGGAGAAGCCCTAGGCCCAGCACAGGAGCTCAGTGGTGCTGGGGCAGGGAGGTGAAGATGGAGGTCACAGCTTTAGGGAAGTAGTGGCCCTAGGTCAGGACTAGTCTAAGAAGTCTCAATTTAGGATGAATTGCCTAAATTGAACTGGGTCTTATAGGACATTGAGAGAATGAGAAGAGAGCGGGTAAAATCATCTGAGAATGTAGACGTTATTAGAGAAGTGGAGACAGAGGAGCAGAAACACAGAACGGACACCTAGATGTTAGATGTAGAACTCCACAGGGGAAAGAATCCAACAGTCACCACGATGCAAATGCTAGAAAACAGGTGTAAAAGGAAAGAGGCATGTGTATATGTGTGGATGCACATGAATATGTATGTATACACACGTGGAGACCTGAAGTTGGTGCTGGGAATCATCCTCTGTCATTTCTCTACTTTCTTCATTGAGGCAGGGTCTCTCAGTCAGACTTGGGGCTCACTGACATGGCTAGCCTTGTAATCCAGTTTGCTCTGGGGATTCTTTGTCTGTTCTGGAATCTCAGGCAGGTTGCCATGTCCATTCAACATTTATATAGTTTCTGGGGATCTGAACCTCATGCAAGCACTTTAACCACTGAGCCATCTTCTCAGCCAGTCTCACAATTTTATTTTTATGTTTAATGTTTAATGTGGGATCCCCTGGAACTGGAGTTACGGACGGGTGTTAGTGCCATATAGGTGCTGGGAATCAAACCTAGGCAAGAACAGCCAGTGCTCTTAACCACTGAGCCATGTCTCCATCCCCATCTCCTCATTTTAATGGCATATGATCAGGTGGAACGCTAAAGAGGAAGATAACATTGAAAACATTATAGAACACCAAAGAAGTGAGAGAAAGAAAAGATGAGAGCAAGGGTCTGAAGGTGAGTTTTATCTGAATCTTGCTGAAAAAGGAGGCAGAAATCTCTGCACAGAGGCATGGGGAGGGTCTTGAAGCCTGACTGCACTTGGAGACATGAAAAGGAATCAATAAGGTCTGGTCTAAACAGCTCTGAGTAGTCTCGTATCTTGTGTGAAGGTTTTATGAAAGACCCAGTTCTCCAGGTTAACACGAGGGAGTGGTACTGAAGAGGTGAGCTGGGGCTTGGTCTGTACTTCTCCTGGTGGTCAGTGATTATCTCAGTGATGAGGCGGGTGATAAGCCTCTAGACCTAGCAAGAGATCTTCCTGGGGGAAGGTCTATCATAAAAAGCTTTAAGGGGCTGAGTGGGTTGTAGACTTATGAGTAATGTAAGATCTTAAAAGGGCAGTTGGAGGAGAATGAGTCAAGACCATTGAGTGTCAGATGTGAGCTCACTGAGAGAACTCTTAGGCATTAGATGGAGGGTGCCAGGCTACAAGGAGATAAGACTTAATCACGAAGGTTTTATTCTTCTAATGATGTTAGAAACAATCGTTGGCCTATTATCAGACAGAATTTCCCTGGCACATTTCCTCCTTTTGAGAGGAGGGTGATCTGAGGGACCCATAGGGATTAAACTAACCCAACAACAGGTGAGATGTGTGTTAGAAATGGATCACAAGATCTGAGAAATTTTGGTGAACAGGCAATTAACATGTGGAAGGCTTCGGCCCCTAAAAGTGTGACTTGTTGAAATTGTTAAGGATATTCCTTGGGGAGGATCCCGGAGGTAACAGCTTGTTTTCTGTGCTTTGTGACCAGTCCTTGGCATGGTTGTGAAGCCCAAATCTAAAGCTTTTTGAGTTTCTTGAATGGTAGGCTATGGACCTGGAAGACTGGGATTAGGAACTAAAGCATTTTAGCCAAACTGACGTTTAATCTATTGATCTTTTTGGTTGCTCCCTAAGAGATGTTGGAATGGTCTTTAAAATTTTTATTATTTATTTTTATTTTATGTGTATGAATGTGTGTAAGTGTACCCAGGTGTGCAATGCCTGCAGAGCCCGGAAGAGGATGTTGGAGCCCCTGGAACTGGAGTTAAGGATGGTTGTTAGCCTCCACATGGGTGCTGGAAACCCTGCAAGAGCAGCCAGTGCTCTCAACTGCCAACCCATCTCTCTAGGCCCTAAGTTGGTCTTTTTATGGACCTTGGGAAGCCTAATGGACACCTGGGTTGGAAGTCAGATGGTTTCTAGTAAGGCCAAAAGTTCAGGGGCATGTTTGACCAGGATATTATGGGCAGTGGGGGGCCTCTTTCTCTCCAAGTGTGAGAGTCACATGCAAAGCATAGACTGAATATGGGTTGTTGCCTTAAATTCTTGCCTCCAACTGTGGGTCCCCTGTGGAGTCAATTAGTCCTACTTTGGGGATTCATGTGGAATACCCAGAAAAGGGCAGACTATTGATATCTGTGGAACTCACTACTGAATACCTCAAAAAGTTTTCTCTTGTCGCCATAAAGCTATTACCATGTATGAACTAGGTAGCCTCTGGTTGGGAAGGTAAAGAATGTTGTAGATCTGGCCTAGCACTGAAGGTAAAGTCAGTAGTCTCTATGCAGAATTGTTGTAGAGAGAATGTCATAGCAGGATTTAAAGTTTGCCAAGATTTTACAGTAAGCTCTGGAGTTTGTGAGGAAGGAGTCTTGTATTTGTTGATTCTGGAATCTAAGAACAGGTGGAAGAGCCTTCAGTTGAGTGTTTCAGGGACGTAGTGGAGCATGTAAGCCACCATCAACTGTCTCAGAGTCGATTTAGAGGACTACGTGATCAAAAGAGCTGCAGGAGGTCCCTCAAATTTGGATTAAAATCCTTAGTTCTAATTCCCTGTGCTCATGAACATATGGAAAAAAAGGTTTAGTAAGATCAGGGAAAACCAATGTTGAGGTGGAGGGTTTTTAGGTTTTGAATGTGGAAGCTGGTTCCAGAGGACATTCGGATGGATTACTGGGGAACAAGGAATTTATTACAAGAGTCATTGACGCCTTAGACAACAGACAGATGGACAGCATGACACAGACTCAAAAGGAAAGTTTAGGCCCTAGCTCCAGAGACATATATGCGGTGGGATCTCCGAAGAGCATCAGAGCCCATGTGGCAGAGGAAAGAATCTCTTCCTACACCTTTTTTTTTGGTGGCGGGGTAGGGGTGAGGGTGGGGAGTTCATAGCAAGGTGTTAAGGCCAGATACTCTGATTCCCAGAGAAGAGTCACAGTAGGAGAGATGGAGAACAGGATGTGGCAGGACCTTGATCCAAACCCACTTCTCAGGTGAGTGTTACAGCACTTGAAAGTCTGCTAGTTTAGGACCCAATGTCCCAGCAGGTGCCTGTAAGTATCTGTGAGAGGCCTGAGCAGAGGTACGTGCCTCTTTTAGGAAATCCAAGGCTCATGGAATCTTAGGAGTTCAATCTAATGGCTTTTACTCTGGTTCCCTCCGGCTCTCATGGGTGGTTGAGGGGAGGGAGAGTTTTAATCAGGATTGACTGAAGTATTCGAATTCTGTAAAGCCATGCTATAGCCAAGAAGATCCTTAGCTGTTGTTCTATGCACAGTTAAAATGAGATTCTTGTTGTAACTGGAAAGACTCCTGTGTCTGGGGTTAGTATAAGTTAGAGGAACTGAGCTTTTCATACATGTGGTGGTTTGGATGAGACGTGTCCCTCATAGGCTCAAGTATTTGAACACTTGGTCTCTAGTTGGCGGTGCAGCCTTGCTGGGGGAAGTGCATTGCTGGGGGTGCGATCTAAGAGTTGACAGCCTCACCCCTCTTCCAGAGAGAGCTGGTTCTCTCTCTGCTTCATATTTGCAATTGAAGGTGTGATCTCTTAGCCTCCTGCTTTGGTACCTACTGGGACCTCATTCCTGCCCTTATGAACTCTAACCTCAGGAACTGTAGCCAAAATAAGTGATTCTTCCACAAGCTGCTTTTGGTGATGGGATTTTATCAGAGCAGCAAAAAGTAACTATTTCAACAGGGGAAAGTAGACCTTTGAGAGAAACTTTATCTTCATTTGAGGCCAAGTTTTGAAAACTCGGGGCAATGTTTTTGATTTGAGGTGAGTTTGAGCTACAACTTCATAAATCATCTATGGACTGAAGGAGGAAATAGAGGCAGGACAGGCATTTGACTAGTGCCTGTCCACAAAGAGGGAGCTATTCCAAGTGCCCTGAGGTGAATCAGTTCTGATAAGCTGCTGAGTAGCCTGGCCAGGGGTCCTGCCATTTGAAGGCAAATAGGAACTGAGAATTGGATGGATGTGAATACCAGAGAGGCATTTTTAATGTCTGCCACCATGAACCATGTGGTCTTGGAGGGGATTGTCTCAAGAAGGGTAAGGGTTAGGAGCTATGAAGTGGACTGGGACCACAGTCTCATTATGAACCTCAGGTCCTGGACCACTCTGTGTGATCCATCTGACTTCTTTACTGCCCAGGATTATTGTGCAGAGTAATATGAATGCAGAAATGCAGTAGCCAGTAACTTACCGATGGGGCTTTAAGCCTTTCCACACCTGAGCCTTTAAAGGGTGTTGGGGACTGGTGCATTTCTTTCCTCCTCCATTTTGGCCTTTTTGGTTCTCAACCTCTCCTGTAAATTACTGAAGACTTTGAAGATCATGCCTAATGAAGTGGGATATCTTGAAAATTTTATTTATTGTGCGTGTGTGCATGATATATGTATGTATGTGCATTATGCATGTATGTGTGTGATGTACGCATGTATGTGCATGATGTATGTGTGTGTGCATGATGTATGTGTGCATGGTGTATGTGCATGTGTGATAGCCTGCATAGGAAGGTCAGAGGACAACTTTGTGGAATTGATTCCCTCCTCCCACCTTTAAATGAGTTCCAGGGATTGAGCTCAGGTCACCAGGTCTACATAGCAAGTACCCTCACCTGCTGAGCCATCTTGCTGGCCCGAGAGCTGAGAAGTGCCTGTACCATCTTCTACAACTTATTATAGTTAGTGGGTTTGACAATGAACTTTTTCTCATTCTGTCTAGATGTCACTGTAATTATATCGTCTCTCCCTGACCATTTCCTACATTAGTGGCTTGATATGTCTAGCAGAGCTACTTATCAGACATAGCAATAGAGCCTGGTCTGGCCTGGCTATACCTGGGTTATGAGCTTAAATCTCAACAGCTCAGGTATACTAATGACCAGATATAGACTTTCCATTTGTGCAACAGATAGTTACAGATAGTTAGGATGCTGTAGAGAGTTTTGTAGGTTAGGTCAAAAGCCACAGTGAGTCCTTTCAATTCCACAGTGAAGGTGGATGGATCCATGGTAAATGACCCTAACTTTGATTATATTTGTGACAGGTCAGATATGTGGAAGGGGACATGTACCTGGATGCTACCAAGATTCCTATTAGTCACCTTGCAAGGAGAAGGATGTCTTAGTGGGGGAGAGAATGACTTTTAATTATTCCCCAAGTTTCTTACATAAGGTTTCCAAATAAGTGTGTGTGAGAGAGCGTGTATTTGGATAATGAGGAGCAGTGGATGAAGGGAGCTCTGCAGGTGAGAGGAAGGAGGGGGAGGAGAGAAGTTGAGGATGAAAAAGTGGCAGGAGATTTTTCCTGTGGAGAGGTGGCTGGGGCAGAGAACATGGAAGCTGAGCAAGGGCTTGAATGCGTACAGAGGAAGGGGCATGAAGCCTATCCTCTGGGGCTGAGTTGAAGGGAGATAAGCTAGGTGGCTGGAGAGATGGCTCAGCAGTTAAGAGCACTGGCTGCTCTTACAGAGGCCCCAGGTTCGATTCCTATAACCCACATGGTGGCTAACAGCTGTCCGTAACTCCAGTTCCAGGGGACTCTGATGCCCTCTTCTGACCTCCACAGGCATCACCTGACATGGATGCACTTACATACATGCAGGCAATACACTCATACACATAAAATAAAAATAATAAATAAAATATTTTAAGAAGGGAGATAAACTAGTTTAAGAGAATCTAGGGAGACACAGATGATGCCCATCTCACAGCTTAGGGTTCTGTGATAGGCCATGAAGTCTTGGATAAGGTATCTCAACTGGGGCATCCCCTGAGAACAGAGAACCTACTGACTTGTGGAGGTGAGACCTGGTTTTACTCCAGAGCCGAACTGGTCTTGTTGTAAGGCTGGACCAGCCTTGATGGGAAATTTTAATAAATAGATTGGCCACAAATCAGCTGTGAGAAAAGAAAACTCTGGTTCTGTGTAGATTCCTCAGATGGTGAAGTCTGGCTGGGAAGAGAAAATGGTGGGAGGGAATAGCATCAGCCACCGCCTCTGTCCACCCCCGCCCCACACCCCCGACTCTAGAGAATGACAGCAAAAAGGTAGAGAAAAGGAGAGAAGAAAGGGAAGAGCCAGGGAGATGGCTCAGCAGGTAAAGGCATTTGTGGCTAAGCCAGTGGACCTGAGTTGGATCCCTGGGGCCCCAAAGTAGAAGGAGAGAATCAACTCTTTCAAGTTGTCCTCTGATCTCTGAGAACAGAGAACCTACTGACTTGTGGAGGTGAGACCTGGTTTTACTAAAGGGCCAAACTGGTCTTGTCGTAAGGCTGAACCAGCCCTGATGGGAAAATTTGACATGTTCCACAACACATGTGCCTGTGCACGTCCACAATCAATCAATCAATCAATCAATTAATCAATAAAATACGTTTTGTAAAAGGAAGAGGAGAAATGAAAGAGGAAGTCCTCACAATATACATGGATTTCCCCTGGACGGACTGCAGTGGCTGGCTGTTCCATGCACTGGAAGGCAGGAAGCCCTGGAGGAAAGAGAAACTGTCCCTTCTCCTTGTTTTAATTTTTTAAAAATTATTTTTATTTTGTATGTATTAGTGTATTGCCTGCATGTATGTAAGTGGACCAGTGTTGTGCAATGCCTGTGGAGGTCAGAAGAAGGCATTAGACTCTTTGGAACTGGAGTTATGGATGATTGTTTGCCACATGCGGGTGCTGGGAATTGAACCCGGGCCTCTGTAAGAGCAACTAGTGCTCCTAACTGCTGAGTCATCTCTCCAGCCCTAACTGTCTCTTACTCTTACAGACCAGAGAGCAGGAGGCCATCCTTTATCTATTTCCTTGTGGTCCTACCAAAGTGTAGCCTTGACTAGGGTCTCCCAGTTGCCATTGGGACATAAGACTTTCTGTAGGTGGTTGAAAGGATCATCTTAGCCTGTATCCCGATGGGCATCATATCTAGAGTCACACTTTGGAATTTTTTAGTTCTCACTGGAGAGCATCCCTAACCATAGACTTCCAGGTGCCCACGGGCCAATCAGCTGACAACTAAAAGTCTCAAAGTGAAGACAGGTCAAGGCAGTGAGAGGAGAGGTCCTGTGCAGGCCTTCAAAATGTTGGGCTGGGGATGATGGTGACAAGCCTAAGGCCGAGGAATAAAGTATTTCAGAGAACAAAACAAGAGATAAGAAAAAAGATTCAATAAAGAAAACTTAATGCAGCGACACAGTAGGTGAATTGTTAGAGAACTGAGACCTAAGAGGGAATGAGAGCTCTTTTATGACAGTTAAGGCAGCTACTTGGTCTTCTTCCTGTGCCATTCATGTGAGGTCCCTGTCTGGACAGGCAGGTGGGCATCTCACTATCTTGTTACTAGAAAAGTTTACAGTACCAGTTTTCTTTCTTGACATTGGCCATTCAGGATAAGGCTCATGGGCCATTAGGAGTTAGGCTCTCGATGTTTGTAAAAGACACCACAAGTCACTTGGGTCTGGCTCCCAGGACTCAGAGTCTGCTTGTTAAGGTGTGGGGATTTCTGCTCTTATTTTTGGCTTTTTTGTCTCTATAGTTAGTAAAATTTTTAGTGCCAATTTTAACTTGTGTAAGCATTTTCATAGGACATTTGAGTTCTTTCAGTTGTGGGTCAAAATTTTTACTGTCCTTGGCTTCAGTGTGACCACTTTCAGAACTATCTTCCCTGCAGAAGAGAAGGGCACAATAGAGAGGAAGACAATTTAGACAATATGTGCTGGACAGCTTTAGTTATCAACTTGATACACCCAGGTTGAGGGAGCCTCAATTGGGGAATTGCCTCCATTGACCTGGCCTGTGGCCATGTCTGTGGGGTATTTGTTTGATTGTTGAGTGATGTGGGAGGGCCCAGCCCACTGCCCACTGTGGGTGGTGCAACCCCCCCCACAGGTTGTTCTGTATAAGGGGTTAGGTGAGCAAGCCAGTAAGCAGCATTCCTCCATGACCTGTGCTTCAGCTCCTGCTTCCAGATTCCTGCCCTGAGTTCTTATCTTGGGGGGTCCCTCAGCGATGAACTGTAAACTGGAGATGTGAGTCAAATAAACCCTTTCCTTCCCAAGTTGGTCTTGGTCATAGTGTTTTGTCACAGCAATTGAAGGCAAACTAGAACACCATAGCTGACATCTCCTGTATGTATAATACGCTGGCTCTACGATGGTCAGTAACAAGCCAATAGAATCATGGGGCAAGTTGCTTCCCTTCTGGGGCTGCCCAGCTCTGGCTGTTTCCTTGTGTTTAGTCCTTCCCTTCCTTCCTCCCCCCTTTTCTCTCCTCTCCTTTTCTATTCTCTTTTTTCTTCTTTTATTTCTGAGACAGTGACTCCTGATGTAGCCTGTACTGACCTTGAACTTGATAGATAGTCTGAGCTAGCCTCAAACTTGATCCTTCAGCCTCTGTATGGCAAATGCTAGAATCCTAGGCATGTGCCGCCAGCAACAGGGCCCAGGTGATTTAAAGATGTAGCAAATTTGTATTTCATTGAAATGGGAGAAAAACCTATGTCATAAAGCAGAACAGTATTACTGACCTTTCCTTTTGCTTCTGTTTAGATGAATGCCATTTTGGATAATGGGGTGTGGAGGAGGAGGTGCTTGAAGTACAAGATGGAGAAAGCACAATGAAGAAGTAGTTAGTATCAGGGAAGGCACAGTGCAGAAAAGGGTGAGGCGGGCAATGAGGAGAGCTCAACAGAGAAGGGGACTCAGTAGCTACCTACTGTGAGGAAACTTTCCTTTTCTGAGCTGAAGGACTTGGGAGGCCCTAGACTAGGTGGAGGATTAGCATATGGCCAGCATTGATGAGAAAGACAGTGAGCCGTGGGTGTATAGAGGCAGAAACAGCTGCTGTATGGCAGGGATCTCCTGAGGGTTATTTCTGTGTTGAAAACTCATTCTTCGTAATTAACTAAAAGAAGAAAATCTTTTCTGCTGGCTTACCAGATGGAATTTATATACTAGGTACAATTTATCTTTTTATTGTTACACAAATACAAGTTTAAACATTTAGTCAGCTTGTCTATGCTCTCTCTTAGGAACGTGTGTTGCCATTGTCCAGAGAACATTGGTGTTTTCTTTCTGACAGTGCATAGCACTTGAAGCTCTTCTGCTGGGAGGACTAGTGAGGAGGTCATTGCATGTTTTAGAGAAGGCACCTGAGGCTGTCCATGATTGCTTCATGAATGAATGCTTCATCATCAGAGAAAACAGAGGGCCTTAGAACCATACAGAGATAATGCCTGCGTTTGGGCAAGGGTTTCCCCCACCTCCCCACAGCTTGAAAGACACTGTGTATCTGCCAGCTTATTGGACTGGGCAATTGTCCCCTTGTCTGTCTCACCAGACTGGAAGTTCTATAGGAGTGAGAATTGCCATTCTTGCTTTCCATTTTCTCTCTAGCACAGCCTTCGGTGTCTAGAATGTATTTGCTGAATGAATGCTAGCGTTCAGCTTATTGTTGGATAACCCACCATCTCTGATTTCTAATTATCTTTATTTGGTTAGTCCAAATCATAATTTTTCATTTTAATCATATCGAAGCAAAAATTTCTGAACATTAAACCACAATGTCAAGAAATCCATCTATATTACGTACACAGTTTCTGTCCCCTTTTAAAAATAGATGACCACTCCAATGGTTCAGGGATCAGAATAAGTCTACTCTTCTTGGTCTTTGAAGGCAAATGGCAGAGGAAATGGCTGTTCACTATACTCATGTCTGCTCTTGTAACAAGGGGTACATCTTGAAGAAAGTGTTATAACCTGTTTATTGATATTCTTAGAGCAGAAATTACATACTAATTGCCTCATTCAAAAATAAGACTAATAAGAAAGTTTTATAGAAAAATCTTGTTCTGGTTTGTTAAAAATATAATTGGGAAAATGATAGTATTTCCTTTTCTGTTCTTTAATAAAACTTCCAGAAAATAAACAGGTATAATTTCTGGGCAAGATGATCTTTTCAATAATTTTCCTGTTTGCAAATGTAATAGGTTCTTTCTCCTTCGGGGAAGGTATCCACAGACTCTTCTGATTCTTTCCTTAAGAAGGCGGTTATCCACTTGTGTTCATCTTGTCCAAATCTCAGTGGAAGAAAGACTGGGTTATTATGGTCCCAGTGGTTCTATGTGGTTTCTTCCTTCATGGACATATGCAGGACCATAGGGGGACACTGTGGAGTTCATGTTAAACCTTTGAGAGCTTTTCTATGTGATGTAGGCTGAGATGGAAGTCTTGTGAAATTTTTATAGTCTGCTACACAGAATAATAGCATGAATTCTATGACCAAGTAGTTTTTTGTCTTCTAACTCATCTTAGGAACTCCTGTAAAACATAGTTATCAAAACTTTGGTCATGGGTCCTGGTGGTCAAGATAGCTGGTGTCTTAGTCTGTTTAGGCCATCATTCAAATTACCACAGACTGGGCAGCTTATCAACAACAGGAACTTGGTTTTCATAGTTCTAGAGGCTGGGAAGTCCAAGGTCAGTACACTGGTAGATTCAGGGTCTAGTGAGGGCTCTTCATAGATGGTCTCTTCCTTTGTGCCATCACATGGTAGAGGGAGGAGGGCAGCTCTCCAGGGCCTCTATACATGGCAGAAATCTCATTTATCTTGACCTAATCACCTATATGTACCGTCATCTTGGATTTTGTATCATGATTTCAGTACGTGAATTTTGTTTAAATCTCAGTATAGCACATCTGGCAATCTCACTCACTTAAAACTTGTCTATTAGGCATAATAATGCACACCTGTAATCCCAGCACTCAGGAAGCTGACACTGGAGGATTGGTAGTTTGAGGCCAATTTGGGCTACATAGTGAAACCCTGTCATAGACAAAACAAAAAAAAACCCTAAAAAGATTCTTTAAGATTTGACTTAATGTCTCTAATAATTTCTTAGGCCATTAGGTTTTTAAAGAAAATTATAAAAATGAAAAGGTCTCATAGTTGGTAAAGTATCAAAGACTAGGTTGAACTGGATTTGTAGACCTTTTAAAATATATTCATCAAACTGCAAATTAGAACATGTATGACAGAGATTGTCTGTGTTATAGCCACCAAAGACTGCCTGTGGTAGAGTGGAAATGAATCTTCTAATAGCCTAACCACTTAATGACTGATATGGATTCGAGTAAGTTTTTAAATGTTTCTGAATGTTCTTTTTATTTGTGTATTGGTGAAAATAGTATTAATGTGCAAAAATCACTACAAGAAGCCAGGCTTGGTGGTACACACCTGAAATCCCAGAACTCAGGAGACTGCGTTAGGAGGACTGAAGCTGGAGTTCAATCCAATTACACAGTGAGACCCTATGGCAAAACAAAAACAAAAACAAAACAAAACAGGGGTCAGCTTAGCAAGTTCAAAGCCAGGAATCAATTCCTATCACTGTGTGTGTGTGTGTGTGTGTGTGTGTGTGTGTGTGTGAAACCCAGAATAAAATAAAGACAATATAAGTCAAATGTAATTCATATTTAAAAAGTTCAATAATTGTTATTGGACACAGAAGTTGCATTGGTAGCACTGAGGACTGATTCAAGTCCATACCTACTTACTGCTTATTCATAAAATACTTGTTATACTGAAGAAGCTTCTGGTCAGGAACAGCAGAGAAACACCTGTGCTGATCCTGGTGGGGTCTTCTTGTCCCACCTCCCCTTTTGTGATTGATCTCTGACTGTCTTCTGTGAGCCCCAGCGGGACTCACTTCAGTTTATCTTCACCTCTGACATACTAAGTTAAGGTTCGTGGTTATTCATGCTGAAACTGCTTTAAGCTCACCACTGGGTTTGTATTTCCCTAGTCATTTCTGTTCTGATTATATGTGCTTTTAGATGCAAATATATCGGTCTAGCTTCCCGTTACCATCCTCTGAAGTTCTTCTGGTGTGAGGATTTTTTAGAATTCTTGATTTTAGCAGGGAAAGAATAACTTCTCGGCTGAGTGATGATGCTTCTGTAGAGATTTCCCTCCTCCAGCCACAGACTGTGTACCTTACCATCACCTCTCCTTGCCCATGCTCAGTTCCTCCCTCTGCGGCAACTGAGCACAAACACTTCTACCTCCCTTTGAGGCATAGCACGTATATTTTCCGAACACAAAGACCTTGAGTTCTCCTTCTGGGTGGTGTAAGATGTGACTGAAGGAGGAACCTCCCCAGTAGTTCAGGACTCAGGAAGACTGTCAGAAACCTGGGACCGGAATTTTCAAACATCCATGAGAGGAGACTGACTTTTACAACTTCTCCCTGGTGGGATCTGCAAATTCCTGCAAAAAGGGACTGACTTTTATAGCTTCTTGGTCAGATAAGATTTCTGAAAGGGGGCTGCTTCCTGGCCAAGGGTTTGTAGTCTCTCCTTAGGCATCAATCGGATGTCATGGACTCCCCCCACCATGAAAGGGCCTGCTGACCAGTTGGGCGGGGCTTCTCTCTCACTCTCCTAGGGGCTGATAACTCTCTCCCAGGGAATTAGGCTCTGGCTCTCTCCCTGAGTGAGCTTCTCCATCCCTATCTGGAGCCAGGCACACCAGCCTGGTCCTGGAGGACAAGCCCCCAAGATGAGGGAGCTAGTCTCCTCCATCGCCTTGGAAGGCTAGCCCCAGGAGGGCTAGTATTTTGTCCACTCCTGGGAGAAAGGTAGTCCCAGCTGGTCTTCTCTCTTTCCTGACTGGGAAGCCGGTCCTGTGCCCTTAATAAACCGGCCCTGTTTACTCCCCCTGCTCTGGTCCATTTGCTGCTGCTGTGTCTCGAACCCAGACCTTACAGGTGGAAGGGTGGATTCCTTCTAGTTTTCTTCTCTTCCTTCCAGCTCCCTTGGCAGCAGATTCTTCTGTTCCTTACTCTGTTATGGAACTCCGTAACATTTACTCATCTTCCTCGTAAAGAGTCCCATTTTAGTTTGAGGCAGACATACGCACAACTGAAGGTGTGGTTTTCACTTTCCTAGCTTCTCTGCAGATCTGAGTGGCCAGCCTCTGTAGATCTTGTTAATAGAAGCAGTGTCAATCTTCCCTAGGAGGTGTTTGCTTCCTGTGATACACAGGGACAGAAACAACTGGCATCACTCTGTTAACAGTTTCCTTCTGAACTTCACGTTTCCCTTACTCCTGAAGCTAGTGCATTCTTGCCAGCCAGGACATCAACCATGGGAAATGAGAAGGTCACAGACACTGTCCCTGACTCTGTCATACTCCTGAACCAGGCCAGTGGCTGCACATCTCCTAAGCGCTGATGAACTCGGAAAAACGAATCAGTTCAGTTTTCTTCAGATAGGGAATGATGGGAAGGGAAGCAGCAGTCTAAAGGGAGAGCGGATGATGGAAACACCAGAGTAATGAATGATGTGTTTGATGAAAGCAGTGGAGTGAATGCTACAGGGTGGCGAAAGGCAGAGAGGCGCAGGCATTGGGCTGCAGCTAAGCAGAGCCTAATGATACAGATGTATGAAAACAGCCTAATAAAACCCATTTCTCTGGATGCTAACCAAAAAAAATAATTAAAAATGATAAAAACATTAAAAAGTTGAATTGTCTGTTGAATTGTTGATGAACAATCCCTGCAAGGCTGTTCTTCTGCCTACCCCCAGCGATTTATTAATCATCAGGGTTTATAAGTCGAAGGCACATGAAGCATAGTTTTTACACAGTTCCATTTGTTGGATAGCATAGATTGTGAAATGTTAATAGGTACCACAGAAGAATTCAGTAGCTGAGTGAACTCAAGTAATACTGTGGCAAGTGAAATTTAATGACTTCTTTACAGAACAGCTTCAGGCTGCCTTTGCCAACTCTGCCTCCTCTTCCTCCTCTGCCCCTCTTCCTCCTCTGCCTCCTCTTCTTCCTCTTCCTCCTCCTGCCCTTCCCTCCCCTTTCTTCTTCTTCCTTCTTCTCCCTTTCCTTCTTCTATGTCAATGTTATTTGTTAATCTACAAAAGAGATATATAATTTGCAACATTACCCAAATTTAGTTGACTATGGAATATATATTAATTATTTACTGATCTTAAACTGACCCTAAACTCAGTTTAACCCTAATAAATTATTGAAAACAATAATTTATTGTCTCACAATGTTTGTGGGTCTGGAATCTGAGAGTGACCACTGGGTGGTTCTGCTGTAGGGGCTCTGGCCCAGGCTGCAGCCACCCAGGGGCTCCATAGGAGAGACTGAGCAGACTCTCAAGGTTGTGACAGAGCTTTAGAAACCTCCCTTCCAAGCTCGCTTCTGTGGTTGTGTTGGCAAGTCTTGGTTCCCTGTCCTGGGAGCCTCTCTGCAGGTCAACACTGCCAGTATGGTGACTTCTCCCAGTGGGAGGAGGGGGGGGAGAGAGAGAGAGAGAGAAAAGAGAGAGAGAGAGAAAGATTTTTAAAGTTTTTGTTGTTTTTAGACATTTGTATGTGTGCGTATGTGTGTGCATACGCACACGGCACGTGTCAGAGGACAACTTGCTAGAGTTGATTCTCTCCTTCTACCAACGGGGTCCTAGAGATATACTCAGGTTGTTAGGCTTAGTTGCAAGTACCTTTACCTGCTGAGCCATCTTGTGGCTCTGTACACACACACACACACACACACACAGAGAGAGAGAGAGAGAGAGAGAGAGAGAGAGAAATACATATAATAAAAACCCAAATGGCTCTAAATAGCTTCTATTAAAATAAAATTGCACCCATGTTTATTGTTTCTCTATTAATTATGAGTCAATCTAGAAATCCACTAACAGATGATGAATGAATAATGAAAACATAGCTTATATACACTATCGAATTTTATTCAGCTTAAAGAGGCACAGCCTAGTGGCTTTATTTAAACCTAAGCACTTTTCAAATGCCTTCACTCTAAGCACCATGGACAGGTTACACCCTCTCACTACCACTAAAGCCTGGAGGGTAAAGTGCTCCTGAGCTGGGGGAGGAGGAGACAAACCACTAGCAAACCACAGCAGGAAGTAGTTCTGGGACAGGGGAACGCACAGAGGGAACCCATGAGTCAGGAAAAGTGGCTCATGAACACTGTTAGAATGAAAAAATGGTAGGAGCTGGAAAGGCACTCAGAAAAGAGCCATTGACAGACAGACAGCTGGGGTGGTGGGTGAATTACCGGCAGGAAGTGAGACCCTCCGGTGACCTGGCTGAGACAGGGAGTCCACCAGGAAGACTGGAGGCCAAGTTATGGCTGTCAGAAGTGCTTGAAAGCCTCCCTCACCCAATCAGTAGTCTAAGCCAGGGGAGGCTGTGCAGGAGCTGCTGCAGGTGCTCACGCTCTGAGAATCAGCAAGGTCTGGGATGGTGGGGTCCTGAACTCTGTCAGGCCTTTGGTTTGGCTTCCAGAATAATGGATTACTCAAGTACGCATCATTTCAAATGAATGCTTTACAATTTTGAATGACTTTCTTGCATTTGAAAGTAATCATATTCACAGTTAAAACTCAATGTCATGGGGTTGGGGAGATAGCTCAGTGAATGCACGTGCTCGCTGCCAAGGTTCACTGACCACTTGAGTTCAATCCCAGGGATCCATATGGAGGAAGGAGGGAGTTGACTCCAGTAAGTTGTCCTCTGACCTCCACATGCACGAGGTGCACACACACACAAATAATAATAATAATAATAGTAAGGGGTTGGGCTAAAAATGTGGGAAGTGAAGGACCAATCATTTTTCACCACGTAGGCTGTAGCCAGGTAGAGGCCATTTTTGTTACGCCTTGCTGAGTCACTCCTATGCGGGAGTGGAGTGTCAGAGACAGGCCACAAAACTCGAATGAGGCTCAGAAAGTTACACCAGGCCACATGTCTGGGCCCATGAGGCCCAGCACCACATGATGTGGTGACAGTTAAGATGGGGGCAGAGAGAAGAAAGTTGTGTTCAATGGGAGAAGCCAAGAACAATGGGGGGACTAGAATCTTGAATACCATGTGGAATCCTGGCAAGAATCTGGTGCAGAGTTTGGCCCCTACATCTGTCTTCTTCCTCCTTTGGCCACTTCTCTGGGATGCTGTGTGGCTCAGACCATCCACTTAATGACTTTAGGGTTCAGGTTGTCACTTTGAGCATAGAGGATTTGAACCAGATGACCCAAGGTCTGCCCTCTTCTAAAATCCAGTAGTTCTATAATTCTGGTAGGATTGACTCTAGGAGAAAGAGACAGTTATCATTTTGAGAGAGATAGGGGTTTGCTATGTAGCCCAGGCTACCCTTGAACTTATAATCCTTTTACACCACCTAGTAATTTTTACACTGTTAGAAATTAGTTTGACTGATTTGCTCTGTTAAGAACTGACAGAGCCTTGAGCTGGAGAAAACCAAGGTTTGATTGGAGTGCAAGAATGAAGCTTATGGTTTGGAAACACGGAAGGGTTTGCAAAGAAAGCTTCAGCTGATAGGATGGAGCCCCAGGAAGGGGTTGATGCTGAGATTCTTGTTCTCTTATCTTCATTTCACAGATAAGAAACTTGGCCAAGCAGCAGCTGGATGTGGTGGGCCATACCTGCAATCCTAGCACTTGGAGCTGAGGTGAGAAGGATTGCTATGGGTTTGATGCCAGCCTGGGTTTGATGCCAGCCTGGTTACAGAGTAAGGCACTGTCTCCAAAAACATCCCCTCTCTCAAAAAAGAGACAATCCTTTAATCTTGGCATGATGGTGTATGCCTGTAATTCAGTCTCTTCAAAGGCAGAGGCAGGAGGATCACGAGGTTTAGGCCAGCCTAGGCTAAATAGTGAGACTTTGCCTCAAAAAAACAAAACTAACTAACCAAGCACACTCACGCATGCACACAGGAAGAAGAAAGGAAGAAGCAGATTTCCTCATGACACCCAGCTAGCCAGGTGAATTAAAAAAAATTTTTTGACTTATTTTATGTGTTATGAGTATTTGCCGGCATGTATGTAAGTGTACATGTGTGATGATGCAATGCCTGTGTAGGCCAGAAGAGGGTGTTGGATCCCCTGGAACTGGATCCCCTGCCATGTGGGTGCTGGGAACTGAACCCAGGTCCTTCGCAAGAGCAGCCAGTGCTCTTAACTGCTGAGTCACCTCTCCAGCCCATAGCTGGGTGAATTTTAATCTAGTCTTGTCATAGTCTGAAGTTTGGAAGAGAAGTGCTCTGGGAATCAGTTCCCAATATGACAATTCATTGAGGGAGAATCACCGACTCACTTATGGTTCTGAAATGAGGAACTTTAGAGAGCATAGACCAAATAAGTGATTATTGGTCTTTTGAGATTTATATCCAAATAATGGTGAATCCAGGGGCAATTCTT
This sequence comes from Eospalax fontanierii, assembly GCA_035773235.1. Lineage (NCBI taxonomy): Eukaryota > Metazoa > Chordata > Mammalia > Rodentia > Spalacidae > Eospalax > Eospalax fontanierii. The sequence continues at coordinate 25,961,434 of CM069539.1, read as the reverse complement.
TGTCTCCTAAGGGTCTGCTGTGATATAATACCTAGAACTGCAACACGAGTCTAGTGAACCAGTCCCGATATGCCCTGTGCTCAGACAAGGTTAGGATCCCATGATTAACCTGTGGAGACACTGACCACATGGTGCAGGTCAGGTATCTGTGTCAGGGCTGGTGAGAGCAGAGGGGTGGCATAACAATTTGAGAGGATGGTTCCGCCATTATCAGAGGCTAGTGAAAATCTTGTTTGTTCAAGTCTAGAAACAAACAGTTGGCACCACTGGGTGGCAGTGTGGTGTTTGTCTTTGTTTCTCTTTAGGATCGTATTTTCCAATCTAAGGAGTCATGTTACCAGCTGTCTGTCTGTCTCTCTGTGTCTCGTCCATCTGTCTGGTGGTTGTGATGATTAACAAGAGAGCAAGACGAGCCTTCAGGATTCATTCTGTTTTCTCTCCTCGCCGTGTGCACCTGTTCTAAACAGCTAGGCTAGGTCTTTGTTTTCTTAATGGATGTTTATAATAAATAATGATAGTTATTATTTGAAAGCCAACCAAACAGCTACTACTGCAGAAATTCATCCCTAGGTTGAGATGTAAAATATTTGGGCTTAACATATTCTTTGGGGGAACAAAAGAAGAAAATATTTTTTTGAAAGATAAACTGATATGCTTTACCCAAGGCAAACCCAGAGACAAGAGGTGGGGAGTCCAGAAGCTATGTGTAGCACTTCTCTGCCATCTGGTGGGCAAAGTGGCAACTGCATTTTGCAAACTGCCGGCGTGCTCAGTTTCTATGAATTATCAATCAAACAAAAACTCCACAAAATCTTGAATAGATACAAAAAGCTAACGTGATCACCGACTTTTTTATATTTTATTTTTTGTTTATGTGTATGAGTGTATTGCCTGTATGCATGCAAGTGTGTCTGTGTTGTGCAGTGCCCATGGAATTCAGAAGAAAGCAACCGATCCCCTGCAACTGGAGCCAAGGATGGTTATTAAGCCTCCAAGTGGGTGCTGGGAACTGAACCTGGGTCCTCTGCAAGAGCAGCCAGTGCTCTAAACCACTGAGCCATCTCTTCAGCCTTGTGGTCGCCAACTTTTTATTTTGTGAAATATTTTGAAATTGTTTCTATGTTTGCTATCACCTTATTTTTTAATATTTTATTTATTATTTTATGTGTATGAGTGTATTGCCTGCATGTGTCTTAGTGAACCCGTGTCCTCAATATCACCTTAATTATAAAAGATAGTAACTCCCAATGAGAAAATACTTTGTTATTAAAATAAAGGTGGCATTTAAAACGGAGTATTGAGCTTTGCAAACTAATCACTACATTTTTCTTATTTTTGTAATTTTGAGACAAAGGGATGAAAATGTGTCAAAGCTTGGTATTGTCTTTAGGATTGATATTGGAGATACACAGGTCTAACACACTTCATATACACATTTCATACATACCCAGGGAACTAGGAAACATCTCATCATAGAGACCGGAAACTAAACTATCATATTCAAAATTGTGAATATCATCTTCAGTGCCGATTTCCAACCAAATGTTCTCTTTAAAAAATGGCCATCACTTCATTTGCCTCTGAGCCCTGAGGACACCTGTGGGCTTGCCAGGTTTGTTCCCACTTTCTATTTAGTAGAGACTCTCCCCACAGGAGAGCAATCACAGCATTTTACTGGGTGTGTGTCTCTCCAAGGAAACTTATCTCTAAATGATGATTTACAAATTGGGCTTGAGTGCCTGCCATGGTTACATTTCCTTTGTTTTGTTTTCGAGGCACTGACACACTAGGCTGGTCCTGAGCTCTTGGCCCTTCTTGCCTTAGCTTCCCAAGTGCTGGCTCATGTGTTTTTGTTTTTTTTCTGAAGCGCCAAGGGTGTATAACTCACATGCAAATTAGAAAAAGGTCAACTATGAAAATAAAAATTCAAGCTAAGTTCTACGTTTCACTCCTTTCCCTGTTTCCTCAATGAATCTCACCGTATGTCAGAGGTCCTATTCAGGTCTATCAGTTCGTCCTATACTTGTATTTTGTTAATCTTCTGCTCAGAAATGCACAAATAGCTTTCTTATGTGCAAGTCTAGTTCCACAACACAGCACTTTAGAAACTTCTAGAACATTTTTCCAGTCTGCCTACATGAAATGTGGAGCCATCTCTCCGGTGCTGAGCCATCTTCTCTCCTGTGCACTCATGGGAGTTTGGACCGCACAACGAAAAGCAGACTGGGTTAGAGAGAGTGAAGCAGTCAGTGGAAACACGGAGTATAATACTTGGAAGGTAGGGAATGAAGTAATTCCCACATAAGTAGAAAAGATGTATTTTTTTACAGACTTCAAGAAAATCAGCAGAGGAATTGTTGGAACTGATAAGAAAGCTTAGTGAAATAACTATATTTTAAATAAATATATAAATTTCAGCTGGGTATGGTAGCTACTCTCTATAATCCCAGAAATGGGGAGGTTGAGGCAGGGGCGTCAGGAGTGCAAGGTGATCCTTGATTACAAATTGAATTTAAAATCAGTCTGTGCTATATGAGACCATATTGCAAACAAAAATAAAATCTATCCATCCATCAATCTACATAAACTAGTGATAATTTAGAAATGAAATGGAAATGTAATCATAACCACAAAACCTCCAAAATGAGCTATCTAAAAATAAGATGAATAAGCTATGTGTGTGACCATTTGAAAATGACCACGGAACCTAATTAATGAGCTGATATTGCTGGCCTACAACCCCAGACTTGGAGGTAGAGGCAGGAAGATCAGAACTTCAAGATCATCTTTAACTACAAGTATGAGTTTGAGGTCAGCCTAGGCTGAATGAAACCCCATCTCAGAAACCAACCAACCAACAAAAAAACTCTGGAAATTTAACAATTTAGCAATCACACTTCTTGGGCGTGAGGCCCATCTTAATGGCTGACTTACCAACTATGTGACCTTGGACAGGTAAATTAATATTTCTATGCTCCTTGTTACAAGCAAGAACAGTGGTGAATGCAGAGACTCGGGGCTGCTCAAGGCACTGAGCTTGCTCAAGACTGGACCTGTCAAGAGCCAGTCATGGATAGAGAGGGGTGGCTCACTGGTTCCTACTCCTCCTGCTGAACTATTGGCCACTGATAGATTCTGGGAGAGTGCAGGCATTGTTTTCCATTGTATGCCCAATAGTGAGTCCACTGGTCTTCAATGGCTAGTTCTGAATTGTCATCATACATACAGAAGGCTGGTTAAAATGAGTGGGTCACAAAACAAAAAAGCAAAACATAAATGTGGGCAAGGGACTTGTAGGGAGAAGGAGGGAATCAAATGGGGAGGGGAGGGGGGTGTATTTTATATATATATATATGTATAAAAGTATCAAAGAACAAATTAATCAGCAAAATAGCTTAGTTCAATTATTTATTTGTATAGGTGAAAATAATATAAATAAACATATCTAGATTCTATCATTCCATTGTGTGTGGTGTACACCTATGAGCCTCATGCTCAGGAGACTGAGGCTGAATGGAGAGGAGCTGAAGCGCACAGACTGAGGCTTAGTCCTTGATCTTAGGAGGAAGACAGACACTGAATTCTTAGAATTTCTCAAGTACATCCATATTCGGGAGAGGCAAAAACCCTGTAGTTGATCAGTCCAGGAATCTGACCTGATGCAGAACCAAGCTGGTGCTGGAGGCCTGACGCTCCCTGGAGAGCTGCTTATATTTAGTTCATGTTGGAAGGCTGAAGAAACCTGAGTCTGATATCAGGAAGGTTAGGAGGTGGAAGTGTAGGCAAATGTATCAGGAAGAGGAGCAGGCAGAGGAGCAGGCAGCCGTCCACACTGCTCTTCCCTTGGACTACCAGTGAAAAGGGGTCAGGTCTTTGACAGTCAGTCTTTTCTGAAATCACGCTCACAGTCACACCTGGAGACCTGTCTCCTAGATTGATTCTAAATCCTATTAAGTCACAGTTAAGTGCAACCTTCACAGGTGGGGAATTGATTCAGGATGCCTATGCTATTCATGTGGGGAAGACATTCCTGGCCATGCTCAGTTTAGGATGTCCAGTACTGAGCATGCAGGAGTGGTATAGTAAATGTGTTTTGACTTAATATTTTCAGGTTTAAATGGTTTATTGAGGCTTCATAAATTGAAGATCATTTCTATTTTGCCCTTCTGAATTTCATCTGGGTTAAAAAATTGGGCGAAAACTTTGAGGATAATTTGAAAAGGGAAATAAAATGGGAGGAAATTCCTGGGCAAGCAGTAAAGTATCTACAACTACCTAGTTCAGGCAGTGTGGTACTGGTACCAACATGGGACAGTGGCACAGAATAGAATCTAGAGACAGATGAAACCTAAAGACTTCATGAATTTTTAACTTCAACTTTCAAGTCAGAGATGAGTGAATATCAACAAGTGATGCTAGGATGGTGGTTTGGGTAGAAGTTGATTTTCTTTGGCTTATAACTCTCAGGATGAGACCCATATTTATTAAAAAGCTAAGCCATCAAAACTAAACCATTAAACAATTAGAAAATAAAGAAAATTTCTATGATTCTGACAGATTGTTATGGCCCTTGTAAGCGGAGAAATAAAGGACAGCCAGATGTGTTGGCACATACTGGCAGTCCCAGAACTCAGAAGGCCAAGGCAGGAGGATCACAAGTCCAAGACCAGACTGGGCTATGCAGCAAATCCCTGCTGCAATATAAAGAATAACAAAGTCAAGCCATACAGGTCAACCCTGGCAGGACTTATCTCTGGAAATAAAAATTTAACGATGTTAGATAGTTTATGTAAGACGTAATAGAGAAATATTTGTAATGTTTATCAGAATATTAGAAATGAATTTTAGGGACTGGAGAGATGGCTCAGTGGGTAAGAATGCTTGATGTCCTTGCAGAGGACCCAAGTTCAGTTCCTAGTACCCATATCAGATGGTTTACATCATTTGTAACTCCAGTACCAGGGGATCCAACACCCTCTTCTGGCCTCTACAGACACCCTCATGCATGTTTGAATACTCTTTCTCTCTCTTTCTCACACCACACACATACATACACACACACACACACACACACACACACGCATATAAATAAATAACAAACCAAATCTACTCTAATAATGAAGACTTGTGGCGTGGTGGTGTGGGTCAGGCTGGAAGCCTCTGTTCAGGGCCAGGTGGCTATTAAGTAGGCTTGGTGGGATGTGCATCCTCTGTGGTGAGCACTAAACATGGTCCATAGAGCATAAAGGCAGCTGCGGACAAGAGGTGGGCATGTGATGTCCCAGTGAAACTATGCTTCAGGATATAGAAATTTGAATTTCATATAATTTTCATGTTTTATGAAATATCTTTTTCTTGGAATATGTTTTTCAACCACTTAAAAGTGTAAAAGCCATTCTAACATCCCCAAGGCTCCAACATAATAAATAAAAAAAAATTTAAAATGGCTTTATAAGAATGTATTATTCTTCATAAGAATGTTTTGTTTAAATTACTTTTAGGAGGCTTTGGCTGGAGATAAGCCATCTTTAATGGAGCCTGGATTTTGGCTGAGGCATTAGCATTCAGCAGTTCTCCATGGATGGCTCTCTGAAGAAACATGGATCCTGCGTGGAAGTGGGGCTGTTCTCAGACCTTAGGAACTTGGTATAGTGGAACACAAATCAATCTTGCTGCTCTGGGTTGGTTTTATGGAGGTGTGTCTTCTCTGCTCATCACTGCAGAGGATAAGGCAAGTGCCCTGGGGACTCACACTAGCTAGCACTTCATCTCTTTCTGTGAATCCGCTTGGGAGGCTTCTCTCTGAGTCTTCGTATTTGGGATCAGGTCACATTATAGATCACTGGATTTCATATGGCTTATCCTTGTCCCATAAATGATGGCCATAGAGCATGGCTACCAATGGGCAAGTACCTGGCTTGGGCAATTTGTTCCAAGATGCAGCTGGCAATAGTGGCTCTGGAGGCCTCCCTTCAGCCCACAATATGCAACAGTCTTTTTTTCTTCTCCTTCTTTTTTAAAAACCATCTATCATCTGTTGGGGTCCCTCTGCTTGGGGCAACCCGAGCGGGATGCAGGGTCTCCACTGAGAGGGGGTGAGAGGCATGGGGTCAAAACCCAGACACCGGGAGCTGGGTGAAAACGTGGAGGGTGAGCCGCAGCAAACTCAGTTTATTCGAGGAAGTGCACGGGGGTTTTATGAGTTTGGTTAGGCGATCACCCTATGGGGTGGTTCCAACTGCGGCCACTAGTGTTCCGTCTCTTAGGTAGATCATCCAGGCGCAGGGTGGAAGCTGGTGTCACACCTGGCCAGAGCAGAATGCCATGTCTACAGAAGCCATTCCCTTATTCCTCATGGCAGGTGGCCTGGCTAAGGCTCACACTGCATTATGCCATACAATCATCTATCTATCTATCTATCTATCTATCTATCTATCTATCTATCTATCTATCTATCCATCCATCATCTATCTATCTATCTATCTATCATCTATTTCTGTGTCTATCATCTATCTATCATCTATCTGTGTGTCTATCATCTATCTATCATCTATCTGTCTGTATGTCTATCACTTATCTATCAATCATCTATCAATCATTTATCTGTCTGTGTATCTATTTATCTACATACCTATCTATCATTAGTCATCTATCTATCATCTACCTTTTTGTATGTGTGCTGCCATGACTCTCACATGGAGGTCAGAGGACAACTTATGGGAGTGGATTATCTCCTTCCACAATGTGGGTTCCAGGATTGAACTCAAATTGTCAGGACTTGATAGCAAGCATTCTTCTCTTATTTTTATTTTATGTGTATGGGTGTTTGCCTGCATGTAGGTTTGTGTACCACATACCTGTGGAGGTCAAAAGAGGGTATCAAATCTTCTGGAGCTGGAGTTACAGATGGTTGTTGTAAGGTTCTGGGTTCAAGAGACGCAACAGACAAGAGAGAGTAGAGACTCAGCTGGGAGCTAACAGGACCTGGTTTATTAAGAGAAGACCAGATGGGACTAGCTTCTCCATACTCAGGAGTGGAGAAATGCTAGCCTCCTGGGGGGGCTAGCCTCCCCAAAGAGATGGGGGAGACTATCCCCCTCATCTTGGGGCTGGGGCTGGGGCTCTGGGGAACTGGGATGGCAGGAAGCTTATCTATTCAAGAAGTTGTAAAAGTCAGCCCCCTTTTTACAGGTATTGTGAATTCTGGTTGTTTGGCTGGAGTTGCCAAGGTATCTGCTAGGAGGAGAGAGGGTCTTTCAGTCACATCTTACAGTTGTGAGTCACCATGTGGGTGCTGGGAAGTGAACTTAGGTCCTCTTCAAGGGTAACAAGGCTCCTAACTGTTTTCTAGCCCTCAGACCAGACATCTGAAATATTTGTAGTATGGATTTTCTGATGCTAATAAGGTGTGAATGGTCTAGTTTGCTCTCTGTTGCTGACGTAAAACACTAACCAATGTGTAGAAGGAAGATTTTATTTGAGCTTAAAGTTCCAGAGGGATAAAAGTTTATCGTGGTGCGGAGGCAGAATGGTGGCAAGGACAGGCTTGGTGGCAGAACCCAAAAGCTGAGAGCTCACATCTTCAGCTACAACCAGGAAGAGAGAAAGAGAGAGAGAGAGAGAGAGAGAGAGAGAGAGAGAGAGAGAGAGAGAGAGAGAGAAACTCAAAGAGGGATGAAGCTATGAACTCTCAAAGTCTGCCCCTTGTTAAGGTCATATCTCCTAAAAGTTCCACGACTATGCTTTTTGGAAAAGCATCAGCAACTGTGGACCATGTACAAAATGTCTGAATACTTGAGCCTATGTAGGACATTTCTCATTCAAACCACCACAGTGAGTTTTTGTTCAAAGACTTCCCATATACAAGACATGCAAATGGATTTGGGTCACCAGGACCTAACTCCTGTTCACTCAGGCCTGGCTCCCACAGAAAGCCTTGGCCACCAGTCATCCATCTCCTGGCTCTCCGATCAGTCTGATTCTCTGAAGTGCAATAATCTTTGTGCCCTGAGATCAACATTTCTCCAATTCATCATGCCCCTGGTCTGGTCTTTGTCTGCTTCATTGATTTTGGGAGGAGAGCTTGCCACTTGCTTAGAATCTCCCATTTGGGAAAGGAACTCCTTTCTGACCTTTATTATGATTCCCCCCCACTCCAGGTTTATTGAGATTCAAACTTCTCTGCATTTCCTCTTAGGAAAAATCTCCAAGTCACTCCTTATAATTCTTCAAAAGACCTTTCCTTTGGAGCTGATATTTGGACTGAATCTTGACCTGAAAATTATGCATAGGGAAGCCCTGGCTTAGTACTTGTTTTCAAAGTGATTTGTTTGGAAAAAAGTGTCAACTAGTGTTTTCTGGGCAGTTGATTTTTCTTGGGCCAACAAAACCTGTATCCAAAGGTCTAAAACTAAATAGAGTTCGAAAACTGGATCTTTTCAAAACTACTGCAGTATATTACAGGGTCCCGTCCATAGGACTGTGACACAGCTGGGTGCTATGGTTGGGATAAATGCTCTCAAAAGCCCACGTGCTAGCAATTTTGCCTCAGTATTATTGGGAAGTAGGTGGAACTTGAGGAGGTAAGGCCTAGTCAACGGGGGCATGTCCTTGAAGCACACAGGGCACATGGGCTCTTTGTCTCTCTCTTTGCTTCCAGGATGCCATAAAGTAAACAGCTTCTTCCACATGTTCCTGCTATGATGTGCTGCTTAGACACAGCCTAATGGCAATGGGGCCACCTGACCATGGACTGAAATCTCCAAATAGATCAAAATAAGCTTTTCTTCTTTTTAAGTTGGCTAACTCAGATGTCTAGTGTAGTAATGGAAAGCTAATAGTCAATATCAGTATCAGACAGTGTATATCAAACATCTCTACAAACATATGTGTTTTCTTATATATTTTTCTTCTGTCCTCCTTCCCTCTTTCTGTCTCTCCCCTGTCCTTTTCCTCTGCCTCCTTCTTCTCCCCAAACCTCTTACGTTTTATGTAGTCCCAGGCTTGCCTTGAACTTCAGATCCTTCTGCCTCAGCCTCCAGAGTGCTGGGATTACAGCGAGCACCAACATATCCAGGTGAGCTGTTCTTTCAGAGCAGTGGTTCTCACATGTGGCCCTTATATTAACAACATCAGCATCATCTGAGAACTTGTTAGAAATGCAGATTCTTGGCCTTTGAGTATGTTTAGAAACTCTGGGGTTCTCTCTCTGTTTTTAACTAACCCTCCAGGTAACTGCTGTATACTAACTTTTCGAAGGACCTTGTAGAGAAATTTAAAATTTATGTGATAATGGATCAGCCCATAAACAAGAATAATCTTGAATTATTTCAAATAAGTATTAACTGATCAATTAGCTACAAATGGGTACTGTACAGTATTTTCTACTCAGTTTTATCTATGCAAATGCTTACTTCCATTTTATAGGTGAAGAAATTGAATTCAGGAAAGTGAGCAATCTTGATTCTGGGTTCTCTTCAATTTCCTAAGATTTGTATGGTACAAAGAATGCCCAATTAATAACAGCCTGCTAATGTCATTTAAAAGTAGCACATTTGTTGTCACTATTTTCATTTGATGCAAAAACTGTGTGCACTGTCACCATGTAAGTTTTGAAGTCTGTCACTGCTACTGGGGTTGGCTACGGTCTTTTCTTTCCCCTGACTGTCTAATGAAAGGTGAAAATACATCAAATGCAAGTTGACAAGTGGTGTACTTAAATAGCGAAGACTGGATGGAAACTCACAGATGAAGGGATCTATAAAAGTATGGTATAACTCAGCATTTCCCAGGCTGCCTCGAGAAAGCCTGTCAGCCAGGAAAGAGAAATGTTGGACCCCAAAGTGTCACTCATATCTACTGAATCAGAATCTGAGTTTTAACCATAACTCTGGGGCCAGATGTGATAGCATACACCCACAATCGCAGAACCAGGAAGGCCAAGGCAGGAGGCTCTGAAGTTAGACAGCAGCCTGGGCTAGATAGCAAGTTTCATATGGCTTACATATCAAGACTCTGCCTGTAAAATAAAATACTAAAAGAAATAACTCTGGTACGGGGGTGTAGGGAGGGAGTTAGACTATGTACTGAGCATGTGTGAGGCCCTGAATTGAAACACACATTGAAACACACACACACACACACACACACACACACACACATACAGCAACAACAATAAAAACAAGGAATACGAAAACAAAAAGAAAAAGTCTGCATGATTCCCTTGAAAACTTGTTTAAGAAGCCCTGTTCTAAATGAATGTTCCTTGAGAGATAATAATAGGCTTTCTGTGGATGGAAGGTACCCTGTCAGAGAAGCTTAAGAATACCTTCATGTTTAACAAATGGACTTAGACAAAGTGAGACAGGTATCCTGTTGTGCACTGCAAGGCTGAGATAGAGGGGTACATTTGGAGGAGTATTTTGCCAACTCACAGTCAGTTTCAGGTCAAAGAGTCTTTGGTTCTTTAACTTATAAGTATCCCTAGAAACATGCCCACCCTTTCAAGTTCCCTTTCTTCTTTTCTCTCACACTGCAGAGTAATTTTATTAAGTAATTACCCCACCAGACTCTGAATGAAACACCGAACAGAGATGTTGCTTACTTTATGAAAGAGCTGACATGCTATGTCACAGAGAGAGGACAGGGATTCTAATGTACTGGCTCAAGATTCCAGAGGTTAGACCAGCATGGCTGAGATTCAGAGCCAAGCAATCTGGGACTGTGCTCTTAGCCACTGCTCTGTGAGCGTGTTCAGATGTCTGTGCTCCATGACCTGTGATGAGCAAATACCTATGGAGCAAAGCAAACAAGCACAGACATTTCCAGAGATTTGATTAATTTCTATCAACTAATATATAACTAATATCTACATATCTAACTAATATGTAAAATTAACATGCAGTAATAAAGTTTAAAGATTCCAAGTATTTTATTTTCTCTTTTAAGTGGTACTTAGTTTTCTCCTCCCCTTCCTCCTTTTTCTCTTCTTCCTCTTCCTCCTCCTCCTCCTCTTCCTCCTCCTCTTCTTCTCCTCTCCCTCTTTTTTCTTTTGCTGCTCAGGATTGAACACTGAACTTACACATGCTCAATACACACTGTAACACTGGGCTATACCTCAGCTCCATCATTTAAATTTCACATAGTTCATGCAGTCATATAGGTCAATGCTCAAAACATACAGTGTTTTGGTAGCCCAATAATTCTACTAACCTCTTATGAACATTTTATTGTGCCTGCATGTAGGTGTTGATATAGTCCATCTTCATAAATTTTTCATACAAATGTTAGAGGAGTATAAACATGTTTTATTTCTTGTGTATGTATATAATTAATAATATGCCATGAAACCCATCCCATATTAATATAGATAAGGCTTCCTCACTCTCCATTAATGGATGCTTAATATTATATTGGGAACATATAAAATGATTCAACTGGTATACTATTTTGCAGATGGGTTGGGTGCAATATTTTGTGGCTTCAAGCACCGTTGCCATAGCTTTGTATTTTTGTCATTTTGTGTTTTCAGAAGTAAATCTGTAGACTAAGTGATGGTCTTCAGGAGTATTTTGAAACTTTCTGCATAGACTGGACACAATTCTTGCTCTGGGATATTAAAATTATGCTCTGAAATATCGTTCATTTTCTATGGCTACTTTCATTATGTCTTTTTATTTTAATTACTGGGGAACAAGTCTAAGGCCTTGCACACAGCAAGCAAACGTCTCACTAATAATCTACAACCTCCACCGGAATGAGTGCTTACATATTTTTAGTGCTATTAGTTTCTATATTTCAATTATGTGCCTAATCATCTGTCTGGGCCTTTGCATTGTTTGCTACCATCTTCTCAGTTGATGATTTTGGCCTGTATAGATATATACCATACTATGTCCTTTCCTGGTGTTTCTATTTCTTATTTTCTTTATTTTAATTAGTATGACCCAGAAACTCTAAAGTAGAGGTTAGCGTATTAGAGTACATGGGTCAAACCCAGCCTACCATCTATTTTTGTAAATCAAGTTCCAACAGATCAAAAACACTGCCATTAAAAAAAGAGAATTATATGTGGCTTTGGAAAACAGAGGCAGCACAGCTTTCAGAGTCTTAAATATGCTAGAATATTTAAATATGCTAGAATACTGCCAAATATTCTATTTTCTATGCTAAAATACTGTCATATGCTACATCATAATTGATTTCAGCCATCTTTATTTTGTTTTTTACCTCCATTTCCATTTAATATCACTGGCTTGTCAGGTGTGAAGCCATGGTGATGTTTAAAACATTATTTGCAAACTGACACTGAGCCTTTAAGAGGTGGAGTCTACTTAGCATCCCTTTGAACTTCAGCAGATCTTTATGACTTTCTCAAGAAATATGCTGTGAGAAAATTGGTTCAATTATCTTTCCTGGCAAGATTCACAAACACTGTACCTGTCTCTATCCACTGGAACTCTCATTCTGGCCTCTTTTAGCTGTCATTAAAGAACAGAGCTCCCTGGAAGTCTCTACATGAATGTCCTACGTAGGAAGAAATACCTGGGGATTCCAGTGATTGCAGCCCTAGAAGTTTCAATTGATACAGCATGGGTGTCACACACTGTGGTGAAAAGCCCAGGCAATGGCCCCAGTCCCAGTACCAGCCACTGTCCACTGACAGACCAAGCAAAGCCTATCTACTAAGTTCTAATCTGGGGGCAAAATAAGCAGTTTTTATTGTCTTAAAGCTACTGATTTATAGTCTGTTACATAGTAATAGAGAAACAAAAACTGAATTTTCTGTAGAGTTAGGTGTAACTTTATCATATTGAGGAAGAATTCTTCTGTTAGTAATGAATTTTTGAATTGAACTCAGGTTTTCAGGCTTAGCAGCAAGTGCCTTAATTTGCTGAGTCATCTCACCAGCCCTTGAAATGAACTTTGTAAGATGAAATGCATATTTTAAGGAATGGTTTTCAAGAAGTTATAAAATGCATTGCTTTTATTCCTTAGAGTTAATATAAAGATAAATTCAACAGTAGATTCTGAATACCAAACTATCTTTGTATTCCTGATATAAAACCCATTTCATCATAAGGAACGCTAGCATATTCAGAGTTATGCTTGAAAACATTTTACTTAGGATTGTTTGCTACTGATATAATCTTACTATGGTTTCCTTTTCTTTTTGCTACTTAAAAATAGTTTACTAAGATTTGTGTGTGTGTGTGTGCATGTGTGCATATATGGAGTTCAGAGGACAACTTGTAGGACTCAGTTCTCTCCTTTTACCATGTAAATTCTGGGGATTGAACTCAGGTTGTGAAGCCTGGTGTCAAGTGCCCTTGCCTTCTGTCCTAGTTTGCTCTCTATTGCTGCAATGAAACAACCTGGGGAGGAAAGGGATTATTTTTTCTTACATTGCCCAGGTTACAGTTCAACACCAAGGAGAGCCGGGGCAAGGACTCAGTGTAGAAACCTGGAGGCAGGAGTTGAAGCAGAGGCCATGGAGGAATGCTACTTACTGGCTTGCTCTTCTGGTCTGTGCCCAGTATGCTTTCTTTACAACCCAGGACCACCTGTCCAGGGGTGTCACCATCCACAATGGGCTGAGTCCTCTGATATCACTCAACAATCAAGAAAATGCCTCACAGAGATGCCCACATGCCAATTCACTAGAAGAAATTCCCCAACTGAGGTCCCTTCTTCCCAGGACTGTCAAGTTGACAACCAAAGCTATCTAGCACATCTTTTGAGCCATCTCATGGGCTCTTGGTTATTTTTTAAAATTATGTTTTTATTTCACAAGGGGTAGATCTAGGTTTTTAAAAACTATTTTATTTATTATTTTTATTTTATGTGTATGAATGTATTACCTGCATGTGTGTAAGTGCACCTGTGTCGTGCAATGCCTGTGGAGTCAGAAGAGGGCATCAGATCCCCTGGAACTGGAGTTATAGACAATTGTTAGCTGCCATGGGAGTGCTGGGAATCGAATCCAGGTCCTCTACAAGGGCAGTTAGTGATCTTAACCACTGAACCATCTCTTCAGCATGGATCCAGGTTTTAAGCAAAGCCTAACATTTACATAACGTATGTATAAGGCACTCATACATAAGAAAAAGAAGAAAATTATAAACATACATATTTTAAACCAAAGCTTCAGAAAAAGCCCTTGGCCAGGAAGGAAGTCAGAAATGTAAGCTTCTTTGGTTTTATTAAAAAAAAAAAAATCTATCTGTCTATCTACCTACCTACCTATCTATACTGTGTTCTATAGCCCATCCCTTAAACGTCTCCTCCAATGTCCCTTTACTATTGATGTAAAATATTTTCTATTATTTTTACACTTCTAAGAAAATTTATATTTGACACATTATAATTGATTTTTGTAAAGTCTTTAAATGTTATTCTTTTTTTAGAGATCTTTTAACTAAAATTGTAAGTGATAAGTATTTTCTTTGATTTACTACTGAAGAGAAAATAGAAAAATCATACAAAAGAAAATAGTAGTGAGGGACTGGAGAGATGGCTCAGTGCTTAAGAGCTCTGGCTGTTTCTACAAAAGACCTGGGTTCAGTTCCCAGCACCCACATGGTGGCTAACAACTGTCCATAACTCTAGTTCCAGGGGATCTGACACCCTCTTCTGACCTCCATGGGTATTGCATAACATAAGTGTACTTCATGCATGCAGAGAATACATGCAATACACATAAAATAAAAAATAAAATATTAAAAAATAGTAATGAATTTGGAAAAAAATCTGCTATAGGTTTTATCTCTGCAGAAGCATTTGAAAACAGTTCATTTCCTTCATTCATGACATTTCATTCATTCCTGTTGTCAGTCATCTTACAGACATTGTACCAGGTGCTGTGGCCCAGCAACAGAGGACATAATACCTATTTTATGAGACACTACTGACAAACACACATTTATAATATAGTGGTGTGAATGTATCATAGGGTGGAGAATGGAGCTCCACGGGGTACACAGGAGTGGCCTACATCTCTGAAAAGGGGCAAGACTGGGAGGGAGGCACCAATGGAAGAAGTTTCCCAGAGCAGGCAACAATGACACTGAATCAAGGTGAAGAAATGATTGCTTTTGCTATTTAGTTAAAACTCACAATATACTCCTGTACTTCCTGCCTTGGTAACCCTGTCTTCTAGAAGACAAAGTTGGTGAGCTGGTAGGAGACCTAGGAAATGTCTAGCAGAAATAGGATATGATTCAATGGCAGGAAGTCAAGACAACAGATCTAATTAATGTCATGGGCAATTGAGGACTAAGTTGGAAGGCACAGTAGAGCAGTAGAGATGGGTCAGAGAGGATGGGGGCACTGTGGCCATCCCTGCGCACTAAACATCTCTCTAAAAGCCTGCTTCATCTTCCTGTTATTTCTTTGTTTTAGGACAAAGGTTAAGTAGAGGGTAGAACCAGGAAAAACTTCACCCAGCTAGAGTTTATGTTGGAAGAGGAGGCTCTGAGGTTGAGTAGGATTGCCCTTGAACCCTTGTGCTTTCCAGGGCTCCTCTAGGGTTTCTGAAGGGCTAATTTTCTTTATTTTGATTCCTTCTTATTGACTTATTTAGCAGCTGTGATATGAAACAGAGGTTTTGAACAGGGGAGGTCTGGGTCCCTTACAGCCACTTGGGTGAGACAGTTTCTTCATCTGCAGCATTAAAAATAATTGGTGTGGTATCACACTGGTAAAAGTGTCTTGCATATCCTGGGGCTAGAGAGATAGCTCAGTGGTTAAGAGCACTTACTACTTTTGCAGAAGACCCAGGTTCAATTCCTAGCACCCACATGGAGGCTAACAACCATTAGTTACTGGTTCTAGGGGATCCAATGCTGAGTTTAAGGTAGATAAGCTAGGGGGCTGGAGAGATGACCCAGGGGTTAAGAACACTGACTGCTCTTGCAGAGGACTTGAGTTCAGTTTCTAGCATCCACATGGCAGCTAACAACTGTCCATAACTCCAGTTCCAGAGGAATCTTATGCCCTCTTCTGACCTCTGTAGGCACTGCCCATCACATGGGTATATTTACATACATGCAGACAATACATTCATACACATAGAATAAAAATTAATAAATAACATATTTTAAAAATTAAAAAAGTGTCTTGCATAGCTTAGCATACTGTGTAAAAGGCCTATGTTCTCTAGCCTTCAATCCTGGCAATTAGAGGAGTGAGAATTGAAGACCAGCAATATTCTGGGATACACTGTGTTCCACTAACTACCTGAGGTAAAGTGGTCTTAGGTTCACTTTTATCTAGCCTCCAGCTCTTTTAGGGACTGGAGTACAGCCCGGCAGTGTAGAGGAATCCTCACTACCCTTTGGACCCTCCGTATGCTTAGTGTTTGGGTAGATGTGTCTGTTGACATGCTGGCAGTGTGGTTCTTGGTGGTGAAGTTCAGAAAAACAGAGCTGTAGCGATTATATGGAATTCAGTTTCTCAGAAGAATTTGGGGCTTGACTGTGACATGGGTGCAGGTGGGCTAATGCCAAGATGCTGCTCATCAGCAATCGGGCCAAATATATGTCCAGTAGTTGTCTAGAATTTTTTTATTTCCAGGTTCCCCTGAATTGACTTTAGGGACCAAAGCATTTGGCACTGGGATGCTATTTTATATTTCTATTGCAATAATGATCTCAGCCACAATCCCTTCAATCTGCAAAGCATGTCACATCTACCAAACTATGATCATTGAAGTACTGTACGAAGTGGAAAAGACAGGGATTTTGCTTTCTTTAAAAAATATTTTATTATTTTTATTTTATGTGTGTGAGTGTATTGCCTGCATGATATAAGTGCACCCATGTCATGCAATGCCCATGGAGGTCAGAAGAGGGTGTCACTGAGTATGTGTGGCTGTTAGCTACCATGTGGGTGCTAGTAATCAAACCTGGGTCCTCAACAAGAGCAGTTAGTGCTTTTAACCGCTGAGCCATCGCTCTAATCACAGATTTTGCTTTTTTGAAACAAGGTCTCAGTACGTAGCCCAGGCTGGCCTGGAACTCACAATCTTCCTGCATCAGCTTCCTGAGTGTTGGTATTACAGGGGTGCAGTTACAAAAGTGGCAAGGTAGGCTCTTTTATGCCCAGTGGGTAAAGCATGGCTCGGTGACTTGTCTAAAGAAAACAGGAATCAGATGCCAGGCTCTGCACCACATCCTTAGGAGCCACTGTGCTAGTTAATCCTCCCAGTAATCCCATGTGAGGGGAAGTTAATCATGGCTAGTCAGTTAGGAGACAGAGGAAGTCAAATAAAGTCACACAGCTGTCTCAGGCAAGTGGCAGATCTGTGGTTGGAAAGCAGGTCAGCCCTCTGACTGAAGCCCCGTCAGAGGTTTCCTCCTTCCTCCTTTCAAAAAGGAACTGTCTTAGCTCCAGTTGTGTCCAAATTGAAGCATGTGTTAGGGCTGGTTGTTGAGTCTGAACTAAATAGCTCCTTTTAGACTGTTGAGACAGCCAAATGCTTTCAATATGCTCCCAAGGTTGGTGACTGAGTCTGAATAGAAGCCAGATGTTCAGGATTCCAGAGTTATTTCCTTGCATATTCCCACCCCCCAGCCCTCCACTCAACGGGGGAAGGGAAGGTGAGACCAGACGGACTTTGCTTCTTGCATCTTTCTTTATGGAGAGCCGTTGAGGTCGTAACTGGACTGGAATGGGCTATGGCTTGAGGTGGTTTGGAGACTGGATGCAAAACCAGAAAGAATGCACCATCGATTACTCCAGGGCTGTGCTGCCTGACCTTTCTGTATTCTTTCACAGTTGACAGCCCAGACTTGGCTTCCTGCAAGGAGGAAATGCCCTATAGTCAGTCTGTTGATCACTAAAACAGAACCACTGCAGCGCTCGTCAGCTCTGCTTCCTCCATACGCCTTGGCAGATTTTTGAAAAATTTCCTGTTTTATTACTGTTTGTCAGACTAGGGAGCCTTTGAAGTTCTTTACAGGTCTGACTTTTATCAGAGCTTGTAGGAGTTGGGGGGTGGCAGTCGGGGGGATGCGGCCCATCAAAATATTCTGCTCTGCGCCCACCTAACTCACTCCCCGCCACACTAGTCTTTGTCTGAAAAGGTTTTTGACATGGTGGTTCTATACGTGGCCTGCCTTCCGGATGAGAGAGTGACATCTATTGTCGTAATATAGGGGGAAATTATGATTACTTAATGATAGCGTGTCGCAGCTTGTCGCTTCTTTATTTTCCTTTTAAATAGTTGCTGTCACAGCAGCACACAATTGGCCTTCAATCCTGGGACTGAGTCGGGGACTTAATGTGGTACAAGGTGGCACAGGATGACTTCTTGGTACAAACTGTGGAGAGCAAGAGGCAAACCCCAAAAATGTTCCTGCACATCTAGCTTGGCTCCGTGCTCCTCCAGACTTGATGTGAGCTGAGACCTCTCCATTGTGTGACCTGAATCATGTACGCTGGCCCTCAAAACACCAACTTAAATGTGTCAAAGGCACCTGTGGTCTCCCAGGTCCTAACCCTCAGTCTCATTGTCTGGATCTGGAAGGCATTGCTTGTCGGAAAGTGAGCCTAAGGTGAGAGCCAGGGTCTCACCTGCCCCATTCATTGTTCCTTCTTTGCTATCCTCTGAAAGAGCTTTGTGACCCATGGGATTTCTCAACTCGGACTCATTATCAAATGCAGATTCCTTTATTCAAACAACGAAATACAGAATACCCATAACATGCAACTTCTTTCTCAGTCTGGTCCAGATCTACTAACATCTACTTCTCATCTACCCTGAACACACTGTCCCACTTAGGCATCCTTTGTTTCCTTAAAAAGATTATTTATTATTTATTTGTACTGTGTGGTATATGCACAGGTGTGTGTGAAAGTGCATGGGTCCAAGGAGGAATGCAGAGGCCTGAGGAAGGTATTGGGTGCCTAGCTCTATCACCCTTCCCGTTATTTCCTTGAGACAGGATGTCTTATTCATCCAGCAGGTAGGCTGACAGCCAGCAAGGCCTAGATCGTTCTGTGTCTCATTCTACAGTGATGGGGTAACTGATACACATGACCAAGCCCAGCTCCGGGATTTGAACTCAGGCACTTATGCTTGTGCACCAAATAGTCTTATCCACTCAACCATCTTCCTAGCTCCCATTTTTTTCTTTCTTTTTTTTTTTTTTTTTTTTTGAGACAAGGTCTCATATAGCCCAGGCTAGCCTTGAACTGAGTGAGTAGCTGAGTGAGGCTGGCTTTGAACTACGGATCCTCCCACCTCTAACCTCCACAGCTGGGATTATAGGTATGTGATACCATCACTGGTTGAAAAATTAATATAAGTCATCAACCATTTGAAACGCAGAAAGCAACTAGATGCTATGTACTCATAACAATCTGGCTAAATCACAGAAATATAAGCAGTGTGAAAAGAAAGTTGAGAAACATGTAGAGTGAAATATAATTTGTGCAACTTTCAAAAACACCCAAAGCTCCTTTTGTCTCCACCTTGAAAGTGTTGACTACTCTTTGCAGACCAGTTCGGTTATCCTGGTCCCTGACTTACTCTGTGGCTTCCAGTCTACACCACCACTTCCATCTACAATGACTGTTTCTGCTTTCATGTCAGCTTCCCTGACTCAGCCCTGAGCCCTGTAAGGACAGCAACTGAGTTATAGTTTTCTTTGTGCACTAGGGTCATAAAGTCAGAATAGTTTTATGAAATCTTGGTCAGACTAAAATGTCATTGTAAGGAGCTGGAGAGATGGCTCATCAGTTAAGAACATTGGCTGCTCTTGCAGAGGACCCAGGTTTGGTACCCAGCACCCACATGGCAGATAACAACCCTCTGTAACTCCAGTTCCAGGGAGTCACATGCCCTCTTCTGGCCTCTGTGGGCACTGCATGACACAGGTGCACTTCCATACATGAATAGAAAACACTCAGACACACAGTTAAAATATAACTGTCATGACACAGAAACTTGATCTAGTGATAGTGGTTGCTATATTGTTTTTTTTACTGTGCCTATCTGCTTACAAAGTACCTTCTAGTTCATTATTTCATCTTGTGCTTCATTATACCTTCCCCTTTTTCTCAGGGCTGGAGAGTGAACTTAGGCAAACACTCTCCTGTGAGCTACATCCTCAGCCAGCTCCTACATCATTATAATACTTGAAAGTATGTTATGTAGAGAGTACTGACATTAAATGAAAGACTAAATGATTCAAAAAGACTAAGCGACTTGTTAATGACCTCAGTGGTGCTAGGACTGACTTTCAAGATAATGTGTGCATGCATGCACATATGTAGACAGGTATGTGGCATATGGACATGTTTATGTGGGTCTTTGCTTATGTGCACGCCAGTGTACATTCATGTGCACATGAGTGCATGTAAGGGCCAGAATTGACATTGACTGTCAGGTTTCTTCCTTAATCGCTTTTCACTTTATTTTTTCACACAGGGTTCCTATTTGAACCTGGAGCTCATCAATTCAGCTAGATTCACTGGCCAATGAGTTGTGGGGATCTTGTTTCAATCCTCCCTCTCCTGCCTAGCACTAGGGTTACAGAAAAGCTTGTCGCCATGCCCAGCTTTTTATGTGAGGACTGGAGATCTCAACCCGGATCCTCATGCTTTAGGCACAGGTGCTTTACCAACAGAGCCATCGCCCTTGTCCGAAGATAATATTTTTTTATTGTGACTTTTTGAATTGGAGTAAACTCACAAATCAATTCTCCCTTTACCTCCTTTCTTTCTGCCCCTTTCTTTTCTCTTTCTCCTCATTGATTCATCCACATAGCAAGGATAAAGTGAAAAACATCTACATGCATTATAGTACCCTCTACGAGTGAAATGATAAGCGACATCCTGGCTGTGGCACCTATGTAGGTAACGGTTCGTTGGAGGACTTGAAGTCCTTCTAAACAATACACCCCACATGCGGGTTGGTAAATGTTTGGTAATTTACCACATGAACGTGTTAATGGTGAGGATAGGGTGGGAGATGAAATGCTTCCTGGTGCTTTGACAGAGTTCTCCACACTCGGAGCCCTTTCTGAAGCTGATTGGGAAGCGGGGACATCAATTCGTTTTGTTTAGCTCTTAAGAGCCCTTGCCAGTATAGTGAACTGCTGCTGCAGAGGCTTTGATGCTGGCAGGTACTTTTAGTTGAATATGACTGCTATTGCCCCCTCTTGCATCCTGCACTGTTGTGTAGGCTGAAACCAATTAGACCTAAATTAATTAGCAAGAAAATGATGGGCCCACTTGCTGAGCCATTCACAACACCCTGGGAAGGAGGAGGAACAGCCTTTGAAGGATGCTATGTGCTTCAGCTCAGCCCTAATGACGGAGGTATTTCCGAGCGTGGAAGTAAACTCAAGCCACTGCTGGGTCAAGCGGTCCACTTCTTGTAATCCATGGAAGTTCTTTATGCAGAGGCAAGTTAGGAAAGTATAGGACTTAGGACTTCTTGGGCCATTGCTAAGTTTTGGGATAACTTTAGAAGATATGCAGAATCATTATGTAATCTGATGACATTTGAAGCTCTAAAGTATTAAAGAAATTAATGCTGAGAACCACACCAAAGATCAATAGTCAGGCATACAAGGATCAAACATCAAAGCACACAGGGACTAATATTCAGATACACAAAGGTCAATATTTAAACATACTAGGACCGTTATATGGACACACAAGGATAACATACTACTAGATTAGCTACAGGCAGGAAGGCTTTCTGCAAGACAGACTCGGCTCTCCCTGATCTGTCTCCATGCTCTCTTTTCCTGGCATCTCTTCCTCTGCCCATTCCTTAATGAGAGTTCCTGTTCTAGGGGCTCCAGTCTCAAACAGTGGCCATGGCCATCTCAGAGTCTCTGGTATCAAGTCCTGCCTTGACATTGACCACTTCCCAGGTGAGACCACATAGATTTTATCCTAAACTCAAAATGACTACAGTTTTCTTCTTGACCACCAGCACCTCCCACCGTTGTTTATAGAACCTTCTGCTTCCTGTCATCCAACTGAACCGCTCAGACTAGAGGTCTGGAACCAGGTTTGATCCCTTCCTTCCTCCTGTTGACCTCGTTCAGGCTATTAGGATCATCTGCTCAGTTTACCTCTTAAGTTCCGTTCTCAAATTCATCTTTACATACTTCTTTCTGATCTTTAGGTAAGGCTCATGTTCAGAAGAACAGGTCACTTCCAGTGGCTCCTGTGCCTCACCAACCCACTTCTGTTGTTTTTGAGACAGGGTCTCAGGTAATGCAGACTGGCTTCAAACTCACTGCATAGACTAGACTTGCCTTTATCCCCTAATCCTTGCCTCTACCTTCCAAGTAGTGGGATTACAGACACATGCTAGCAAGCAAAGCCAAGTAATAAGCTTCTCTCTACATGTGTCTGTATGTGCGTGTATGAAAATAAGAACTGAACTCAAAGCTTTGTGCATGCTGGACAAGCGCTGCACCACTGAGCTATGTTCCCACCCATGGCTGCTGATTTTCAGTCATCCTTAAATGTCCCTTCTACCAAAGCTTCTGTACACAGACTTTCTCTTCCAACACTGGGTGATACTAGAGAGGCCTGCTTTCCTTCAAGATTTCAGTCACAGCATTTTATACTGAGGCTCCTAAATGAGCATTTCTAGCTATAAACTCTCCTGAATCCCATACTCACACATCTGACCACTCTCTGGTTGTCTTCACTTTGATATCACAGGAGAATCTCTATTCAGTGTGCACATAAGCAAGCTCAGTCTTTTCCTGCCTGAAGTTGCTTTTCTACTATGGAAAACATCCTGATCCATTCAGTTGTGTGAGTGTAGTAGTTGATCTTGATGGGTCTCCATTACACTGAGAAGCACCTAGCAGATTAGTAAACCACAACTATGTGTGTGCCTGTGAGGGCATTCCAGAGAGGATTAACTAAGGAGGGAAGATTTACCTTGAATGAAGATAACATCACGCAATAGGCTTGGAGGCCAGATGGAATAAAATGGAAAGAAAGAGGAAGCCTGCAAGCACAGGCACATGTTTTCTTCCTGACTGCCATGCAGCAAGCAGCATTCTTCCACAGTTCCTTTCTGCCATGATATTCTGTCTCATCACAGGCCCAGAAACAGTCTGCTGACCAGAGGCTGAAACCCTTGAAACCGTGAGCCAAAAGAAACAGTTCTTCCCTTAAATAGTTTCTGCCAGGTATTGCATCATAGCAATGAAAAGTCTGACTTTTAAAAAATGTGTATGAGTATTTTCCAAGCATGTATGAATGTAACATGCACATGTGATGCCCGCAGAATCCAGAGGAGGGAGTCAGATCCTCTGGAAATAAAGTTACAGATGGTTGTTAGCTGCCATGTGAGTGCTGGGAACCAAACTCATGTTCTCTGGAAGAGCAGCCAGTGCTCTTAGCTGCTGAGCCATTCTGTAGCCAATATAACATCTGACCTAAGAAATCTAAGTGTTGATGTACATCCATTTTCTCTCTTTCCTTTATCCTTATTTCCCAGGGTAGAAACTCCATTTGTCTTTCCTCTTTATTTCCATTATTACTGTCTTAGTAGACTAGGGCACTAACATCTTTTCTGAATTACCGATAAAGCCTTTTTTGTGGTGATCTTGCACATTATTTTGATATTATATTGGGGTGATATCTTGGGACTTGAACCCATGCTAAGTGTACATTCACCACTGAACTGCACCATCCCCAAATCCATTTGTAAATACTGTAATCCATATATTATATGGTCAAACTGATCTTTCAAAAGTGCTTTTTAAAGTAGTCATTGCCCTGTCAAACCTTAAGATCTTCATGGCTGCTCAAAACTGAAGGATAAAGGCAAACTTCCACTTGGCAAAGGCATGTCAAGATTCTGGCTCTCAGATAATCAGTCCTCAGTTATTACTGCTTTACTATTGGAACTCTGTGCTCTGGTTTTTCTGAGTTCATTTTTCCATTGCATTCTTTCTACTTGTATCTGGTTGCAGATACGTCTAACACTGACTTTCAGATTTTAACATAGATGGACACTTGGTGGAACATTAGGAAGCCTCATGGACCAAACTCTTTGAGTGTCAGGATGGTGTCTTGTTCGTGATTGTGTCTCCAGAGGAGGAGGAAGCTCCAGTGGTAGTTGGTGATTTTAAATTTGAATCATGTCCTCTTGTACATTTTCCTCCTCCAGGACTCAGCCTTCTTTAACTTGTCTTCCATGCTGCTCCAGGGTAATCTTTCTGAAATGCAAATGAGATCATGCTGCTCCTGATAAATCTTTCAGCAGCTCCCCCACAGCTACTTGAGAGAGTGTGGGCTGTGCTCTTTCCGCGGTCCCCTGTTGCTTTTGTCACACAGCATCCATTTATTCAACTTTTGTCAAACTGCATTTTCTTTTCCTCTTAGTCTTGAACTGAGCCTAGAAAGAGCCTGACTCCATCCTATCCTTTGTGGGCCATGCTGTCCAGGCCTAAGCCGATAAGATCATCTTATTCTTTTGGCCCAAAGCGATTGGTTTAGATATGAACATGTTAACTAAAATGGCCAGTGAAAGTTTCATAGGGGTATTTGGAAAGTGACTCTTCCCAGACCTTGTCACTAAAGGAACTCCAGGACTTAGGACAAAACCATGGAAGCAGAGCCCAGATCTGGAAAGAACGTGGGTCCTGATTATTTTGCTGATCTGTGACCCAGTAATGCTTTAAGTCAGCCTCCCCTTGCAATTTTAGCTTGTGTAAGCCACCGATACACTTTCTTTCTTGCTTAAACGGAATGTTGTTCCATTACTGACATATTCATCACACAAATATTCACTGTACTCTTGAATAGTTATATTTTAGGTATAGTTATAGGTCTTATGGAGATAGCAGTGTGAACAAGATAGACTAAGTCTGTTTGCAGTGGTTGGCATGAGGCCTCACTGACCCATACCTTACAAGCTCACACCATAACACCCATAACTGACCTTGTGCCACTCTCTCCAGGAAAAGGTCAGTTTAGTCTGACTCTGTAGATTCTGAAGTCCCCGTGTCCCTGGGCTACACTCACTCTGAAATCATACACTTTAATGTTCCCTCCCCTGATGAGGTCTTCTGTGCCTTCACCCCTGGACACCTTTATCTTCCTATTAAGAACCATGCATCCCTTTTACCCACTTCATCTCATACCCAGCATCATCCGGACTCAGTGTCATCCTTAGAAGCTCACCTAAGCCTTCAGGGCATCCCTCTGGTCACTTTTCCAGTTGCCCCAACTCTTCTGCTGAATTAGTTTTGTTTGGTATTTCTCTAAAAAACCCACAATGCTGATTAAACACAAGCATCTACTGTCTAGGACCTTGTTCCTGTTTTACAGAACACCATTTTAAGGGAAAACAAAGGATATTCAGATCAGTGTCACAAGCTTCTATCACTGATTCCAGCTTCTATGAATCTTCAGCACAGCTCAGAACCTTTCTGTTTCTGGTCAACAGCTTCCTGTTGCCTTTTCAGTAGCTGTTTCAAACTATTGCTTTTCTATCTAAAACCTTGGCCTGATCATCTCGCTCTCACCCGTAACCTTGAATTATCAAGGCACACTGAGAACTTGTGGTATAATAGAACTATGCTGGCTGTTCTCAAATGTGAGCGTGTTAAAGGAAGGTGATGGTGAACTGAGGTAGTACATAACCTGAAGACAAAGTATTTGGAGGGAACTTTGAGAAGACTTCAAGTAATGTTTCAAGGCAGAGGAAATATTTCAGCAAAGGGAAGACTATGTGGGAATGCAGGGAGGAGGATGAATATAAATCCAATATAGAGCTCCCACAGAAGATGTCACTGACAGTGGAGCTTCTTCTACCTGAGGAACTGCCACTCAAGTGAAGCCAGGATTCTTAACTCCAAATCAGAAAAGAATGATTCGGCAGAAAGCAGAAATGTGGGCTATTAAGAAAAAGTTTTAATGGCCATGCTGTCAAACTCTCTTCTAAATGTTTATGTTTAGGTCCCTAGGTCAGCCTTGGTCAGAGAAGTTTCTTTTTGCAGTGGGCAGCGGTTAATGGAGAGATGCACAGCTGATCAAGGGAATAAGAGACTGAGCGTTGGTCCTCAAATGGAATATCTGCATTAACCTCTCCACTACCACCCAGGCTCAGGGAGCATTGTGGACGAGGAGGCAGAAAGCATGTGAGAGCCAGGGGCTGGGGGAGAGTGCTGCAGAACGCTGTCTCTTGGACATGGCATGGCTATTGCACTTCTGAACTCACAGTAGCTTTAATTACCTGCAGAAGAACTGCACAAGATCAAGGCAAACAAAATCTCTGCATAGATGGGTGGATGATCTTCAGGCTCCAACTTTTACTGAGGAGTTACTCGGGGAGAGAGAACCATCTTTCTTAGGATGTGGCCATTGGTAGATTGTCCCGTGATCCCGTATATGGGATGCCTCATATACCCATGCATGAATGGGCAGCAGTACTGTTGAGTTCCGTGGGACTTGAACCCCCGTCACTTCAACCCGATGCCTTGCCCTGGGACTTGAACCCAATGGCACCAGGGCTTCGGGACTCGAACCCTCAATGGCCGCCTGCTCCGGACGCAAGCCCAAAGGCAGGGCCAAGAAGACCAACGCCAGATGCAAAAGCAAGAGGTTTTTATTAAAGCACTTGTACAAGCGGGCGCCCTGCCTTGGGATACAGGAGCGCGCCTGCTTACAGTGGCCTGTCTATTTTTAAAGCTAAAAACTGCAGGCGGAGAATTCCAGAGCCATTGTTACTTTCTGAGAACTTACAGTTTCGGGGGAAACAAAGCAAAGCGGGTGGGGTGGAAACAGTTTACAGCTTACAGCAATAGGTTACAGGTGCTCCAGGTGATCTTATCACAAAAAATTTTTCAAGTGTGCTCTTATACATTCTATGGTTTTAGAAGTTTCCCATTGTCTTAGGCAGTTTCAGAAGTTTCCCATTGTCTTAGGCAGTTTCATGTCTCAAGCAGTTTCACTTCCTTAAGGGGGCACACAGTACATTTCCACAGTATTTTAAACTTTATTTTATTTCTCAGTACTAGACTAGAGAGAGAGAAGAGAGAGAGAGGAGAGAGGGGGGAGCGAGAGATTGATTAGGACAAGGACAACACATATCCAAGTGTCAATTTGTGGGTCTCCAGGGAGGGAGTCATTCAGACCCATTGCTGCCTTTCCCACAAGCTTGCCTTCATCTTAAATTCCCAATATCAGAGCAAGGCATTCCCAGATCCAGTTGGTCACTAAGTTTCAGTGGGTCAACTTAGTTTCGCTCCTTCCTCATTTCTGTCCCATCTCCACTTCCATTGCGGATCAGTGTTCAGAACCTCCTGAAAGCCCCTACTTGGATTACTACAAAAACCTCTAAAATATCTACTAGTTCTTCTCCAAACCCTCTTTCTTCTACATGGCAGTCCAAATTGCCATTCTAAAATTCAAATTTGCCTGCATGTTGCCATATTGAATATGATTCATGAGCTTCTGTTAGATTCAGGTAAAGTTCAAACTCCTTGATATCCTAGTTACTTTTCATGAGTCAGCAACTTACAGGAGGAAAGATATATTTTGGTTCACGGTTTCAGAGATCTTGGCTCATGTCAACTGGTTCTGAAACATCATGGCCAAGAGTGTGTGGTGTGGTAACTGGGGAGCAGAGAGAGTCAGAGACAGAAAAAAAGTTGAAGACAAGAGATACCCTTTAAAGGCACACCCCTGGAAACCTGCATCCTCCAATCAGGCCTCACCTTCCACAGTTTCCACCTCTTCCAAGCAGCCCATTCAGTGTGAACTCATCCCTGGATCGACCCACTGCTGTAGTCAGTGGTCTCATGGTCCAGTCACCCCTCAGTGGTGCCAGCTTCCCAAGCCTTCAACATTAAACCCAAGTCATAACACATCCCAATGAAGATGCCAGAGGCCACTATATCCTGTTCTTGCCTTCCTCAGAGTCTCACTCTTCACTCTTGCTATGCCTTTTGTGCCTCTGAGGTATTGTGCACACTCCTTCCTCCTAGGCTTTGATACCTGGTTTGTTCTCAAACATTTTTCAAGACTCAACTTAAGACTTACCATTTTTAATAAAGACTCCTTGACCACCCCAAACAGGAGGAGAGTCTTTTCCTCTAAACTGCCTCAGCCCCCTGTACCTGGGACTATCTACATGTCTACAGTGATTTGCTTGGGGCTGATTTCTATCACTAACCTTTGAGTCTCTTAAAAGCAGGTAATGGGTTCCTTACTCTGTATCAATGCCCAAGATTGGGAGATGTGCAATCAGCCTTTGTCAAATATGGCTTACTCCATGTGCAGGTCAAAGTTAACATGTGATCCATCTCGAATATTTTCCCTAAATCATGTTATAAACATTTCATTTGACAAATAAACACAGTTTATAAGCTCACTCACTCAGTACTTCATACCACCTAGATCTTTGTCAGCTTTCTGTGATAGAGGGCTTCTTGACCAGAAAGCCTTCACATTCCCTGTGCTTGTAGTTTATAACAGAAGAGTCCTGCCTTCAGTCTTTGAATACTGCTACTTTTGTTCCATTTATGTGCTTAGCATTTAGATAACAGGATGGAGAAGATGAGTTATTCAGTCATTCTTAGTGGTGGTATTTTTGAAATCAGCTTTTGTTCTCACCATCTCTACTGAAACCCGTCTTCATAGGCAGCTCATGAAAAACAAATTGGAAGAAAAGGAAGCAGATGTAAGAAATTTCCATTAAATCTCCTATTTACACGCTGTTCGCTGCCACACATACTGCATTTCTCTGTAGACTACCCTTCATCAAACACACGCTCAAAATGCAATATTATGCCGTTTGTGCCTGACTTACTCTGCCCAAGAAGCCTGTGATGAATTAGCATCTGGAAAGATCTGGAACCCAGAGTTAGCTTGACAAGGTTAGGAAGCTGAGAGGGCCTCTGTCTAGCTTCTAGCACTAAGATTATGAGGAGAGGGATGGGGAGAGAGGAGCAAAACTAGAGTTAAATAGATGCATCTTACAATCCTTATATACCAATTCCAGAAGGCTGGAAGCTTCTCCCCAAGAACAGTGGAATGCCATTAGCAGGTGGCCATTCTAGATATGTGCTTAATAACATAACTCTGGTGGAAAATGTACTGAAGGACCACAAGACTGAAGGAGAGACAAGTTGGGCTATTGTAGTAATCTGATTCAATCACAAGGGTGGTTGGAACCAAGTAGTGGTTACATAGGTGTAATAAACTCCAGCCAGGCAGAGGGGAGGAGGCAGGAATGAAAAGCACACAACACAGACTTCCCTGTGGGTCTCCTGCCACTTACTGCGGTGGGATTGGTGATGCAGCGTTAACTACTTTGCTAACTGTTCTGCTCTGTAAAATGGAGAGAATAGCAAGTAACCGTCTCACAGGAATGTCAAGTAAATTAGGAGATGATGCATATTGTGGCAGCCGGAATATTGGCCCTTCCCAAGTATATCCATGTGCTAATCCTCAGAACTTCTGAGTATATGTTATTGCACATGACAAAAGAGATTGCTGATGTGAGTAAGGTGAAAAGTTCAAAGATGGAGTGATTAGCTCTTATTGTCCAGAGGGGCCAGTCTGTGCAAGCTCTTAGAAGGCAGAATCTTGGAGAACCTCTCCTGGTTGGGGCCAGAGCAAGATGCGGTAATGGAACATGTATGTTAGAATTATGTTGGTGGGCCAGGTTACAGTTATGTATTGGTTGTATTGTCAATGAAAGAAGGAGGCCATGAGCTAAGGACATGGATACTTTTAGGAAAAGGCATGGCCACAGATTTTCCCCTCTAGAGCTTCTAAAGTAGGCAACAGCATGGAGAAGACCATGGTTTTAACCAGTGAGACTTGGGGTTCTAACCAAAGAACTGTAAGACAAAAATATGTGTTATTTTAAACCGAAAATTTGTAGTTATTTGTTTCATAAATATTAAAAAGCTAATGCATATGTGGAGGGCTTAGCTTAGAGATAAATACAATAGTCACTGAGTCAGGGGAGTCAATGGAGCATGTTTGACTAGGTGTGAGATCAGGAAGGAAAAGCATCCAGAGTCCACTCTGTGGTCAAGGCTATTGGGTATTCAGGCAGTATATTTAGTACGTGGTTGTATATGGGGGTCTGGAAGATAGAAGGGAGGGAGATCTATACATCAAGGTTTTAGAATTATGATCATAGAGATGACATTGCTTTACTCCATCATAGCCAATAGATATTTAGGAAAAGCATTCCTGAGTCCTTGGTCTTTCAAACTGACTTCCAGATCTACATCTGTATAAGTAGATGGTACCAACTGGGTTAAAATTAATGTCTCAGATGTGCCCATCTAACCCAGGAAGAGTTTTAATTGAATGCTACTCTCCATTTTTGGAGCCACAAAATCCAAGTGAAATTATTTCGTGTAGAACAAGCAGTGTGGGCCATGAATCCTGGTGAGTCTAACATGTGGCTCATACTAGATGGGTGCTCAGATTGATATGTTCTATTTTTTTTGATACAGGGTCTCACTATGTAGCCCTAGCTGACATGGCACTGGCTATGTAGACCAGGCTGGCTTCAAAGTCACAGAAATCTTTCTGACTCTGCCTCCTCAGAGCTGGGATTGAAGATGTATGCCACCACCTCCACTCTCAGATGGACTCTAAGGTTCTGAACATCTCACTCATCTACCAAGAACCTCAACCAAGAGTTAGTGTCTGTTTTTTTTTCTTTTAATTTATTTTTTTAATAGAACTGATAAAAATTTTCAACAAGATAGCAGATTAAAAAAGGAACATAAAAATCAGTGATATTTTCATGCATTGTTGTAGTGTGAATGGGCAAAGTCCCTCATAGGCTCGGGAGTTCGAACCCTCGGTTTCCTAGGACGGCACTGTGGAGGTTACGGAACTTTTAGGAGTTGCAGCCTTATGCTATCACCTATCCTGTGAGTTATGTCTTTGCAGCTCTGATGCTTTGTTTGGCTTGTCACAGCACCATGGAATCCCTCATGTGATTGTCCTGAGGCTTTTGCCCCTCCTCTCTCCCTGACTTCAGCAAGGCACTGTGGAATGGGGCCATTGATTCCTGCATACTGATGTTTTTCAACAAGAACCTGCACAGTTAGCAGGGGATAAGGGCTGGTTTGTAGAATCCCACCAAAAAATACAAGTTCTCTGGCTATGCCTTAGCTTCCTAAGTTTCAAGTCTGGCACTTGTTAGATAAAACCATCTACTGTAACTGCTGGGGTTAATGGTGGCTCAAAGGTCATTGCAAGAAAGTACATGATGCTGTCATTGCAATAGCTGCCATTTGTTGGAGGTTTATTGTACTATGGTAAACAGCAGTGGTCACCTTTATGCATAGAGCTAACTAACTCTCACTCCAATTTAGTGGGAAGAGCATTATCATTGTCTTTGTCTTTCAGATAAGGAAAGAGCACCTTAGACAATTCCAGTAAATTGCCTAAGTTAACAAAACATCACAGCCAGAATTCAAAATCACTTTCATTTTTTTCTAATATGCATGTGAACAACATCAATAAAAAGATAAAAGAGCACATCTGGGAAATAGAATTTTCTGGTAGTCCTACCCATCCTGCAGGTGTCTTTGAGAACGTTCCCCATCCTCCTGCTGTATTCTTTTCCAATCAGTGTTTGTCCAGTGCTGACTCCAGGCAATGAAACAAGTATCCTCAGGGTGCTTGCTTTCTAACAGTAAATAAAGAAGAAGACAGGTGCTCCTTGCTGTGTGTAACTATCACAGTGAGAGAAACAGCTTGCCTTGTGAACCTAGGTGGAGATCCATGAACCTTCTTCATCAGGTTGGCTGCCTTCCCCACACTAAGACCTGCTGTGGATTGACTGTGGTTCTCACTGGGGGATGTTCAGACATAAACATGCATGGCATTTTTGAGGCATGGCCTACTGTCTTAAACTATTACCCATTTCAGCTACCAATGAGTCCCCTGCCAAGGTGCAGCTCTCTTCGTTCATGAGAGGACATCCAGAAAGGCATGTAGAAGGTCCTGCCACAGGACATCCAGCCAGTGTTGATTATCTGAGGTGGAAGGACAGGCTACCATCTTGCAGCTTCCCAGGACATATGCTTGGATGGAAAGTGAAGCCCTCTTAGGCCTCTCTGAAACTGGGTCTCCTGAATCCAGAGCTAGCTAGACCTTCTGAGCTTCTCTTCCCTTAACAGTAAGGACATTCCAAACTGGTCACGATTCAACAAGATGGAGCTCACAAGAACATGTTTTGACACCTCCGTATTTCCACCTGGGTCTCTCATTTCCTGAACCACTGACATTTGTTTCTGTTCACAGCTGCAGGCCAAGCGGCTGCCCTTCCCGTGTTTTTGGCTTCTCAGTGCTATGCCTGACTTGTATGTTTACCCTCTGCATGACTGTGCTTTGCCCTATGAGATGATATTTTGACTGACAGGTCCCCCAGTGTGTCTGAGGACCATTAGTAGGCAGAAACCTGATTTTGATCTCTTCTTGTTTATGCTGTATACCACTCTCATTTATGCATGAGCTCATACTTCCTAAGTATTGCCTTTGTTCAACAATCATTGACAACTGCATTTCCACAGTGGGTGTCTAAAGCTCAATCCTGTCTTCTGGTCCCAGCCCTTGTCTGGGCTATGCAACATGGAACAAAATCTAGTCACTATGGTGTATTCCTTCCTTCCCACAGCACACAGGTTTCTAGGTAAGTTATTTCAAGCCCCCCAAATATGCTTTATCACTTCGTTCTCATTTTAAATCATTCCACCTGCCTCTCCAGCTCCTATGGAGCCTTCAAAGACCCAGTCAGAGCTCTTCCTTTCTAGGCCAAATTTCTACTTGCTGGTTTTTGCAAACTAAAGTAATGATTCTTACTCAGAAAGACAAAATGCCTTACTACACGTGACAGTTATTTCCTTACACATGTCACGCTCGCTTGCAAGCATCCTGAGGTTGGTAATGATTACGGTGTGCAATATGATGGGCACCCCCCCCAAAGGATCATGGGTTAAAGGCTGTACTCTCAATGCCTCATTTAAAGGTAGAGTTTTGGCTGCAAAATGGCTGGATCATGAGGACTCTGATCTGATCAGTGTATTGTATTGATCCATTGGTGGACTCTTAACTTGATGTCTGCTATTGGGAGGTGGTAACAATTAAGAAGTAGAGTCTAGCAGGATGAGCGTGTTGGGGGAGGGGCATCCCTTTGAAGGGTATAGCTTGTCCTAGGGAGCCTTTCCCTTCATACCACAAGGTGATCCACTCTGCTCCTTGAGTGATGAGAAGTACGGACACACCATGCCTCTTTCATCTGGTAACTACAACTTCCAGCAGGATATTCCTTACAACAGTGCCCTGTTATTGTGTTGTCAATGAATGCATTCACCAGTATTAGCTGTATGTTTTGGAAACAAAAATTAATTGTGTGTTGGCTAGGAGACGGAATACTGAAAGTGTCCTCACAGGGCACGGGCTCATCTGAAGTTATCACAAAGCTTTCATCAGGAAGAGAAATGTGCAGGTCATTTTAAACAGGAGCTAACAGAAACCACTTCGGGACAAGGGAGAGTCTGAAGTGGATTAAGAGATGAGGAAACTGTAGGAAATGATATACAGTCATGTTCAGATGCCAAATGCTCCATGTGGACTGAGGGCTGGAGACATTCCTGTGGTCAGTGAAGGGGCTACTGGTCACTTCTGCTTTGTAAGTAGTGGACTGGGGTACTTAAATCCAGCATATTCAGTCATTTGTCATAGTCGACATTAAGTTTTTTGGATGCTGTACACATGATTACCGGAGACTGACCTCCCGGGAGGACAGGGTTGGTCCAAGACGCTGCGGGCGAGTGCGGGTCTCCTGACTCAACCACTGGAGGTCACTGTTGTATCGCCGATGTGTGTGCAAAGCCGTTGCCTGATGCCCTTTTGAAGTTGGCTTTGGCCAGGGGTGAATATAATCCCCCACTCGGTAGTTGGGAAATTCTGCGGTGCCGGTGCCCACTTCAACCTGTCTCAACGAAGTGGCCTGGTGACCTGCAAAGAGTGGTTGTGGAAGAGCGGTGTGGGTCTGGAGAAGGGCCGAGGGCGTGAGACTGGGAGAGGGTAACGCGATCCCGGGAGCTGGCCGTCTGGATCGCATTAGGCTGTGTCTGGCGCGGGAGGAACTGGAGGCCCCTTTGGGTCAAGGCGACTGTTCTCCTGCTGCTTTCTGGCGCGAATCTGGTTGTGGTTAGAAAAGGTTATTGTCGTCTCAGGAGCCGGTGGAGATCTAGGGAAACAGAATGCATTGAGGCTCTCAGACCCTAATCAGGGGGTTTGCCTTTGGAAGAGCACCTCGCCTCCTGCTGGGAGGAGTGGGGAAACTGAGGCCTGTTCTTAAACACACCCAGTCACCAGGTAGGCTTCCCTTTCAGAAAGACCAAAAGACAGGAAACATTTCAAGAAAGGACCTCCAAGCCCGAGTCGTATATTTTTCTCAGTCTTCGTGACATTATAAATACCTGGAATAAATATCATTTGGTTCATTTCCTATTTAAAAAACTGACGTTAAGGACTGCATCTGCACCTAGGTCTCTTGAAATACAAAGAGAAAGGGGGTAAAATGACTATGAGTGTTTACTAAGAATTCATCTGCCCTTGAAAATTTGGGGGAGGGAGCCCCTGGCTGTGCGGCCTCCACAGTAACTCCTTTCCATACAGATTGAGAGTACCTATTGGCAGGGACAGGATAACTTCTCATTTCTTTTCTCCCCTCTACCCTTCCACCCCCTGAGAGTCTCACTATGTAACCCGACCTCAAACCCCCAATCCTCCTGCCTCCTCCTCTAAGGTGCTGGGATTGCAGGGTGGAACCACCACTCCCATATCAGAATGACTTTCTAATAAGTTATCATCTGTTTCTAACCATTCATAAAGTCAAAGCACTTCTGTAAATGTTAGCTAATTTGACCCTGAACTATCCTATCCCCACTTTTATAGATGAAGAATTTGAGGTGCTGAGGATCTAATTTGCCCAAGGCGGTACAGTTAGTTAAGAAATTCAGTCTCAATTCTTCTTGCTCCAAATACAACACCCTTTACCTGACATCAGCTCCAGGTCAGTCTTGGATGATGGAGCAATATTGTTCTATACTCTAATTAGCAATCAACTATACTTATAATTTAAATAGCACAACATTTGACAGTCAAAGATGAAATATTTCAACCCAGAAAGATTACATTTCAGAGCCTGCCTCGGCAAGGTGGAGGGTAAAAACTGAAGGTTGTCCTTTGAGGACAAGGATTGCGTGGTACACGGTGGTACATAAATGCCCCCACAACCCATACTCAAATTTATTTGTTTCTTTATTTAGTGTGTGTGTGTGTTTAAGAGCATATGTGCCATGGTATATGTGTGGAGATCAACTTGCGGGAGGATCACAGGTCGTCAGACTTAGTAGCAGGTATCTTTACCTGCTGAGCCATTTGGCTGACATCACAAATAATTTTAAAAAAATTTTTAAAGAGAAAGATTCCATTCTATGCCTAAGTTCATGCAGCTCTGGGGTGAATAATATATTGTCTTCCTGTATTAGAGTGCCCAGACTTAACAAATAAGAACCCAGAACTCCCAGAATCAGAGCTGTTAGGATTTCATTGGGCATATTTAATTAAAAAAAGAAAGCCAAACACTGCTTATCTGAAATGTGAATTTAACTGAGCATGGTGTGTTCTATACGTCAATTGTATCCTATGTCTAAAAACCAAAAGCTTGTTATATTGAACATGCTTGAATTTTGGAAACATGAATATTTTGGAAAGGGCAATGTGAGCACCTTACCAATCTAAAAAGATTTTTCTCTTTTTTTTGGTCTAACCTTTTTATTGTTTGAGAATTTGAATTTTCATGTTTTTTATTGTGACTTTGCCAACATTTTCCCTCCCCCGCCATGCTTGCCCCATCGTAACCCTAATGGAGTCATTTTTAAGTATATCTTCAGAAAAAACAACGGCAAAGCAGTCTAAAAACACAAAAGGTTTCAGGATGATTATGAAAGAAACCAGCGTAGTTAATCATACCAACTACTCTAGGGAAACCATATCATGGAAAGAAATCCCTGAGGAGCATTGGGTAGAATATCCTTCCTAGGCACACCTTTAATCAAAATTCAAAGGGAAGACAGCCAGTTCCCTTTGGAAACCATTATGTAATGAAGTCAACCCCGCTTTGTATTCCCAAACTAATTAATGGATTTATTCTTCTTAATCTATTTCCAGGTATTTGGACTTTCAAAAAGTGCTGTTCTTTATTATCTTGCTAAGACAAACAGTAACTATAAGTAATGATAATTTGGCCTAACTAGGAGTATGTGTGCTAATTTTATAACTAGTATTAAAAACTTATATATTAAAGAAGCTTCACATTTGTAAATACCTCTATTATTAGCTATAAAGAGGGCTTCTTGATCTGATATATCTATATCTATATATCTATATTTATATATCTATATCTATCAAAGTAGATTCGGGTCTTGTAAAGATAAGGTTCTTTCTGAAAGGAAATAGTTGGCTCTTTTTTTTCTTTTGAGACAAGGTCTCCCTATATCCTTAGCTGGCCTAGAACTCACTATGTAGACCAGGCTGGCCTCAGTCTCACAGAGATCCACCTGCCTCTGCCTCCTGAGTGCTAGAATTAAAGGTGTGTGCCATCACACCTGGCTGATAGTACTCTTTTGAGACAGGGTCTAAATTCTGTAGTTAGGCTGACCTGGGACTCACTATGTAGCTCTGACTGGCCTTAAACTTGTAGCAATCAACTTGCCTCAAACTTGTAGCAATCCATTTGCCTCAACTTCTCAAGTGCTGTGATTAAAGGTATGACTGACTAAATCCAGCTTAGATTGTTAATTCTCAAAGTCTTAAAGTCAGGCAATAAAGTGGTGGATAATAACTGTATATACATTAGAAAATATCACCTTATATCTGTTAGGACAGATATTACTGAAAATGCATCATGTAAGTACTGGCTGATGAAGATATTGAGAGGAGAGGGGCCTTGTACATCACTGATACCAATGTCTGTTGTTACTGCTATTATGAAAATTAGCATGTAGGTTCTGAGAGACAGAGAGAGAGAGCGAATAAACAAACCAAAGTAGTAACTAATTAAAACCTTTAACAACAGCAACAAAGAGTCTGGTGTGGTGGTATGCATTTATAATCCCAGTACTGGAGAGGTGGAGGCACATGGATTCCTGAGCTCTCTGGCCAGCCAGTCCACCTACTTGGTGAGTTCCAGACCAATGAAGAGACCTTATCCTTTAAAATACGGTGAATGACACCTGAGGAACAACACCCAAGACTGACCTTTGACCTGTACACAGCCTCGCACACATGTACCCCCGCACACACACACCCTCGCCTGTGCACACACACCCTCACATACACACCTAAAGACTGCCACATTAAACTTTCTGTTTCTATGCCAGAGGTTATCTTTTTTGCCTTTTAGCAAGTGTTTTACTCACTCGTCACTTGTGTTTCCTTTCATGGCTCAGTCACTGAACAGACATTGGCTGAGCATGAACGCGAAGCACACACTGTTTAAGGACCTTGGGAAGCAGCCCTATCCTCAGCTTGCTCACAAGGAAGTTGAGCAGTGTAGATGTGAAAGGATAAAGGAGAAAGCAATTAATTCTGCCTGGAGGAGATGGAGAAGGGACATGTTAGACCAAACCAAAGAAGCGATGCCTACAAAGCGGGATCCTCTGCAGCACGGGGTGAATGAAGGAAACCTGGGATGGAGGGGTAAAACTTGTGATGGATAAATAGTTGGAGTCCATTGAAAAGTGGTTTCTGTATGCCAGGTGAAGGAGCTGGGATTTAATAAATCACTGGAAACTCTTAGCAGGAGAACGATGAGGATAGCTAGGATTTAGGGAGAACGATGTCTGAAGAAAGTAAGTCAGGATAAGTCAGAATGAGGACAGACCAAGGCTGGGGTCCGGTTAGCATGTCAGTTCAGCCTTGGGGAAGAGCTTAGGCCTAGGGACGGGAGGTAGGAAGACATCCTCTTTGTTTATAGCCCATCTTTCTTCTTTGTAACTTCTTATCTTCAGAACTGTAGAATCTGTAGAACTCAAAGTCGAAGCTGAATAGAATGATGTAAGTATGCTGAACTTGGTAGAGGTGTTACTAGGGCTGAGACAGTCCACAGAGAACGTATGCAGAATGCAGTTATGAGAGTATGTCTGGAAATGCTAATCCAAGCGGCCTTTTAGTTAGATGGTTCAACAACAGAACCCTTGTTCAGATTTGTAGATGTTAGAATTGAAAGGAATCGTTAATACATTGAATGGCAAAAGTCTAAGCAGATATCTGAAATAGTCAGATACCATAAAAGTCTAGTGAGATGCACTATAATAACGATAAATTTCTGTAATTGAATCCCCAAAGAATACATAATTTGAGAATGAAGGCATCAGTTTATATCTGGTGTAAAAAAAAAGGTAAAACTCAGCATCTTAGTAGCATTACATAATTGAGACTTATTTTTCACTCACTTATCCAGTGAGACAGTCATTGTTTCATGTGATGATTCAAGGCCCACGTTTCCTTCCACCTGGGACCTCAGTGATCCCCATGCTTTTGCCTCATTGTCAGTCATCTTCATCCAGCATGAAGAAGAAAAAAGAGTCGAGAAGGGACCACTGTGTCGTGACAAGCTTGGCCCAGAAGTACGGCATACTACTTTCTATCACATTCCTAGTAAGGGAGGCTAGACAGGCAGCTAGTGAGGGATCTGCCTCAGAAAGCTGGAACACAAACACTGGTGACCTTTTCCCATCTCGGGTTCTTTGGCAACCAGAATGGAGATGATATCCTCAGTACTGGTCAGCCCATAGGTGGGCGAACTCATTGAAATCAACAGCAGAATGAAATAGATCAGGAAGCAACTGGATAGAAGGTGCAATGCAAAGACTTTAAGACATTAGAGAAGAGATGACCTGGTGAGAACACACTGGCAACATCAGGCTTTTGGGAAACACTTGTAATGTCATTGTTCCCAGGGTTCTACGTTCTGGTTCACCTTTCTCAGGGTTGTAGCTAATACATTTGTTGTTTAGATGCTGTGTTTATTTTTTAACTTAAAATTTCCCATGAGCTATAGACTCGTATCTAACAACTAACCATTCATACTTAGTAGGTCTTAAAATGACAACAAACTTAGCAAATCCAGCCCCAACTCACACCGGCCTTTCCAGCTTGGTGTATGAACAGTGATCAGTACCAGTGTTCACCCATTTACTCAGGATACAAGCCAAGGAGCTGTCTTTGATTGATGCCTCTCATCCATTATTCAGACTTTCAGTTTCAACTGATAAATACTAGTCAATTCATCTTCATCACTATGGACTGGATTTGGGTTCTTGTTATTTTCACCTGGCTTACTGAAAGAATTTCTTGAGTGGTCTTACGTATTCTGCCTTTGTTTCTCTGTGCTTCCCCCTGAGAAATCAACAACAAAAAATAAATTCAATCTCCTCTCTCTCTCTCTCTCTCTCTCTCTCTCTCTCTCTCTCTCTCTCTCATCTCCCTTTCTTGTCTTTTTGAGACAAAGTCTCCCTGTAGCCACAACTGGCCTGAAACTCGCTATAGAAACTAGGCTGGCCTCGATTTCACAGAGATCCACTCACCTCTGCCTCCCAAGTGCAGGAATTAAAGGCATATGCCACCACAGCCGGCTTATTTTTCTCTTTTAAAAAAGAGAGGTTTAATGTATGATATGTTAATCTTTCTTTTGGATTCTTATGATTCTTATGTATGCTTCTATACCAGTTGCTTAACACCCACAGCTCACATTATTCATATAGTTTCTTAAATCTACCATCCTATTTTTCTAACCTTTGTTTGAGTTTTTTCCCCTTGAGTAGTTACTTCTTTGGCTAACTTATATTTGTCCTTTAAATCCACTTATGGGCTGGGATGATGGCTCATTCAGTAAAGTATTTGTTTTACAAGCATGAGGATCTGCTTGTGAAAAGCGGGATGTGCTGGGGAGGGGGACAGGTCACCCCCTGGGACTAGTCAGCTACCCAGTGTGGACTATAGGGTGAGCTTCAGGCTAGTGAAAAACCTGTTTCAAAAAACAAAGGTGACTAGCATGAGGAATGACACCTGAGGTTGTCCTCTGCCCTCCGCATGCACACACAGTACGTGTACATGTACTCCTCCCCCACGTGTATCAGCACACACATCTGCCTGTACACACACACACACACACACACACACACACACACGAGGAAGTAACTACTCAAATCTTGGCTGTGTTCCTTGTACTCAACTGAACACTCTTGAGTATAGTCATACACATGTTTCCCATTATAGTACGTTTCTATCAGAATAATCTTCCTCCCTTCCCTCCTCCCCCTCCTCCCCCTTTTCCCCCTCCTCAAGCTCAGTGTAGGGCATACAGTCAGAGACTATCTGTTGACATGAGTTGTTATGTGGAAGGGGAACAGATTTTCTTCTTCGACCTTGCAGTGCTAACCCACAAAATACAGAGGAGCAGTATTTGACTTTCATTAGGTGGTAATTCATACAAGTGGGTGGATGCCTGTGGAAAGCAGTAGCTTTCTGCTCATTTGTGGAGTTCAAGTTCTGGCTGCCATAGCCACCTGATCAGGTTCCACAGGAAGAATTTAGGCAGCTCTTCAAAGGGGCGGATTTATTCTGTAGTATCCAATAATCCATAGCATTCCATGACTTTATGACTCACATTCAATGCATTTTAATCACTTAGAGTGTGGGTGCTATCAGTGGCCTTGGAAGGTATTTTAAAGGAGAACAGACATAAGACCTTCTGATAGAACACTTGTCTAAATAACATAATATATATACCAATAAACTTCAGAGAAATAGAAACCTTTTCAATCAGGCTCATCTTTTCTTTTCTTCTTCACACTCAGTATTCCAATAGATGGCCCAGAAAAGGGGGTAAAGACCCATGGTTGAGATACTTTAATGAGTAACTACAATTTTGTGGTGATACTTTCTTCTGTCTTTCAAATATCAATGTTTACATTTCCCATAAAAAATGTAAGAATCAAGGACACACCTAATAAATGAGTCTTTAAAAGCTATGAATTATTGTGTTGAGTTTTGCACTTATTTAAAATAATTAGAACCTTAAAATTGTGAACCCAAATTGCTAATCTTTTGATCTGGCTTTTCTGGGTCCAACTTTAGAATGGAGTCGTTATTATTAAAGTTAAAGAACTATATCCTCAGGAAGGAGATCTTTCCTCTATTTAGTTCCTAGGACAGACTTTACATGCAGAGGCTGAAGTTAAAATATATGTTCTTAGAGTATGTGAACTCTAAACTACTAGAAAAGTATTATCTGTGTGTTTTCCACCAGTCACTAAGAAAGGATCCAATTTTTCTCCCAATGGGATGAAAGACAGTTTGGTTATTTCTAGGAATGTTAGCTCTTTGAGGGAAACATGTTGCTTGTTGTTCAACAGAGAGTTTGATAGGGTAAGAGCAGCTAATCTGTAATGAAGGACCTCTGTGAACTGTAGGCTCTGGCTGTTGTCATCTGGGGCTCAGTCCATACCTGTAAATGAAGTCGATGGACAAAATCACCTTCAAGCTCCATATTCCAAATGCTCTCTCTGTTCTGAGATTCCAGGTACTACCTCCTTAGTGGCTGCATAGAGCCTCTTCATTAGACTTGAAGAACTTGAAGATGACCCAGGTCTGCTAGTGCAAATTCAAATCTGGAATCTGTACCTTTACTTTGCACCAGGGATGGATGGCTTCATAAGTGAAGATGTCATGGACCGTGCATACTTTTTCTTCCCTCCCTCCCTCCCTCCCTCCCTCCCTCCCTCCCTCCCTCCCTCCCTCCCTCCCTTCCTCCATTCCTTTCTCACATTCAAGGGCTGCCTTTTGGCTGCTAACTATAAGCATTGGGTTCTCTTCATCACCATTATGTCCAAACAGGAGGCTCTTTCACTGATATTTTCCTATTCTAGTAGTATTCTAGTATTCTAAGAAGTACTACGAGTCCAATGTTCCTTCTGATTTCCTTTCACTCATG
The DNA here is from genome assembly GCA_035773235.1 of Eospalax fontanierii. Classification (NCBI taxonomy): domain Eukaryota; kingdom Metazoa; phylum Chordata; class Mammalia; order Rodentia; family Spalacidae; genus Eospalax; species Eospalax fontanierii. The sequence goes on along the minus strand of CM069539.1, from coordinate 25,919,391 downwards.
TGCTCAGAAAGGAATGTGAGCTCTTCTTCAGTGATGGAATAAAACCCACAGTCCTGTACATGCTATTCAGAGCTACATACTAGGGCCTCAAAATCTATTTCAAATTTAACCCTGAAAATTCTCTAGGCACAAAGTCTCTCTTAGAAGCGGGACCTGGACCTCTGTTACTACCCTAGGATGAGGAAATAGGACATGTTCCTGCTTTTGTTTATGCTAGTTTCGGGCTAAGCGTCGGCTCCTGCTTTCTTTCTGCTTTTTCTTTTTTCTTTTTTCACAATAGGAATTCTTTAAAAAAATATAATTTTGCAGCCAGCTCAAACCTAATTATTCACCTAACCATCTATATTAGTTACTTTTCTCATTATTGGGACAAAAGACTTCATAAAATATCTTATGGCAGAAAGGGTTCATTTTGGCTCAGTTCGAGGGCACTGCCCGTCGTGGAAGGCGTGGCAGTGGAAGCTGCTCTGGTGGCAGGAACCCTAGGCAGCTGCTCACACTATGTCTGCAGTCAGGCAGGAGAGAGAAAGGAATGCTGGGGCTCAGCTTGTGGGGATGCCCACATTCTGTGTGGGCCTTAACTTCTCAGTTAAATCTTCCGGGAAATCATCCCACCCTTTACACTATCCTTGATCCCTACAGCCCACCTTGTTAAGTTCTTAAGCACTGAGTGCTGGCAGTGTTTACACTTGGACATTTGGTACTCAACACAAATGGCCTGTGAGTATTCCAGTGCATTTCTTGTTTTCCTACCTGGATTAAAATCTCCTTGGAAGCAAGGAGAGAGTTTTACTGATACTTGGATCCTTGTTGCTTACTTGTCTATATTTCCATATTGTTCAAACCACCAGGAGAGTATTGATCACACAGTTGCATAGTTGTTTATCTTTACAGGTCAGCCATAAGTTTCTTGATTAAAAGAAACCATCTCTGTTTCTCTGGGGAATAGCCCCAGGGCCTGGGTATGGTAGACAATTCAGAAATGCTTGTTGAAAGAATGTAGACTTGACTTTGCCAGAAAAGAGCTGACTTTGTAAGAAACTGATAGATTGAACTGCACTGTGATCATTCTGAAACGCAGAAGGTGATTGCTTCTGAAAATGGGATGCTTCTTTTCTTTGTTGGCACTTTTCCTATTAGGAATGGAACTTGAGCAAATTAAATAGCACTCCATCTTGAATCCACAAATGACACCAAGCCTGAAATGATACTGAGGTTGGAAGCGATTTAGTCCACTTGCATTTTATTTGGAGGATAATGTTTTCCTTCTGGGAAGAGAAACGTTAAGGAAAAAAAAATCGCCTCCTGACTACAACGCAGAGAAGTAATAGGAATTTGGCCAGAAATATGATCTTATGAAAACCCTCCAAGCAAAGCATCGCATACCCATGTCTATGCCTTTGGACTGACATTCCAATGTTTGCCTTTCTCTGGTTTCCAGAGATCAGGGTGGAGAAAGGCGCCAGGGTAACAAGCCAAATAGGCCTATTATGGGATGTCATGCTCACTGGGCATGAGTGCTGTCTCCTAGGACATTTATAGCGTTTATTACTCAGTTCAACTTTAATAACACATGGACAAGCCTGGGGCAATTTGTAAAGGATCTGAGAGATTTTTTTATTATTATGAATGTCTGTATTATAAAATTAGTGAGTCTTGGAATTGTTCTGGATTGGAAAGATGATCTCATCAAAGGGGTCTCAGCTTTACTGGAGAAGAGCTGTTTTCAATATCGCTAACATTCTAAGTGGGCATGGTACTAGAGATGCATTTATAGGGATAAACTGTCAGATGGTAATGGTTAGATTGTAAGGAAGAATATGGGAACGTCTTGGAGGTGGGACAGGGCAGAGGTGATCAGCCATCCTGAATTTTTTGCTCTGAATCATGGAGAAGAGAACATGGTAGGAGGCGAGGTGACAAATCACCCAGAAAGACTTGAAGATCTTACGCATCAGTGCTTTTCAAAGTTTAGTATTCAATAGATCACCTGGAAATCTTGGTTGAGTTCAAGTTCACATCCAGGATGCCTGGATTAGGCTGGAGAGTCTGCATTTCCAAGTTTGCAGGTGATGCTATGGCTCCTGACACCTGAGCCACACCTTAAACAGCAAGATGCTAGAATGGACTACACTGAACAGTCTGTTGGAAATAGAGCCCAGTGATAAACATACCCAACAGAGGAGAAGTAGTCTCTTGAACATGGTCCTAACAGTCATTCACTTTATTAGTTTCAACATTTTCTTTTTTGTTGCTTAAAGAAAATTCCTTTAAAAAATGAAATTACATTTATTTATCTGCTTTGTATGTGTGTGTGTGTGTGTGTGTGCGTGTGTGCATGTGTTTGCGCTCACAGAGTGTGGCTTAGTGAGTAGTGATACAGAACAACTTACAGGAGCTGGTACTAGCTTCCACCATGTGGGTCCTAGAGATCAAACTCAGGTTGTCGCCTGGGCAGCAAGCACTTTTATCTGTGGGGCAATCTCACCAGCCCAGAAATTTCATTTTAAAAGTAAAAATATTTGTATAACCTCAATATATAAAGTTGATCAAATCTTTGGTTAAATCTGGAGCCAAATCATTCTCTGTCTGCCTGCCTCAAACATTCTTCAGCCACTTTCTTAGAATTTTAAGACTCTAACACTACTAGAAAGTCATTAACCTTATTTGGAGCACTAAGAAATAATAAAAATAGACCTAGAACTCTGGAGACAGGGGCAATAGGATGGTGAGTGTGAGGATCTTCTGGCCTACATGATGAGACCTTGTATCAAAAAATAAAATGCAAAAAGTAAACTAGAAATAGAACTGAAATCTGAATATTATTCTGACCACTAGTCTGTTGTTTCCTCCAGTGTACCAAGGACAGCACTATGGTTTATTTATCAGCCTGGCTTGGAAGCTAATTGTCATCGACATGGGCAGCCTCTGGTCACCTGGGCTTTCACTACAATCTCTGCCACAGTGAATATTGGGGTGCTTGTCACTCTGGTGTACAGAGTTAACTATAGGGACTTCAGAAACTCACCTAATCTTTCTGGGGCCCAGATTTCTGATATACATAGTAAAGAGATTTGTAACATTTTATAAGTATACCACCAGAAGATTGCCCAACACCCCATGGGATCTCAAGGAACACTCAGTGGGTACAAAATAATTGGAGACTTTATGTCTCTCATCCACTGTTGTCATCTCCACAAACACCTTGAGTGTTGCCTGCTGTGAGCAAGTCCTCAATAAATATTTGTAAAATAAGTGGAAAATGATGATGATAGTATTAAAGGCAAAGGAGAACATCTTTTAAACTTGCAGGTACTATTAACATATAAGGCACCCTTAGGGTTATCATCATAACCAAATGAACTCTAAAACTCCAAGTTATCTGTGGGTTTCAGCTGAGAGCTGGCACCTGTTGCTTACAATTTAGGGCAAACAGCAATGAAATATGTACAGGACTTAGTAAGAACAGAACAGTACCCCAAGTCTTTAAAGAAGCTGCAGAAAAGTGGATTTTTACATAATGCAAAGACATGGGAAATGCATTCTAGACTGAAGAACAGGAGCAAGAACAGTTTGGGTGGAGAATGAAAACAGTAGCCACAGACTGCTTTATTCAATGAAGGAAAGGCAAGGGGATTTTGTTAGCTTTCCTTTGAGAAACTGGAAAAGGCATCATGAAAGAAGTGGAATTCTCAGAATTTTGCTGATTTTTATTTCATGTGTATGAGTATTTTGTCTCTATGCATGCAATGACTTCAGTGGCCAGAAGAGGGCATTGGATCTCCTGGAACTGGAGTTACAGACAGTTGCTAGCTGCTGTGTGGGTGCTGGGAACCTAAATGCGGTCCTCTTCAAGAGGAGCCAGTGCTCTTAACCACTGAGCCAGTTCCGGAGTTTTGCTGTCTTCATTTCATTAGGTAACAGATTAAAGCATCTGTGTGAATGGGAGTCACAGAATCATCAGGCTCACGTCTTGTCCAAGGCTAGGGTTAGAGAACAGTGGTACTTTATGTGGAGAAATGCACACCAGGCAGGCACAAACTCTCCTCCTCCCTGTCATCCTGTTCACTCTGGTGGCGAGCAAGACAGCTGGGATATAACACATAGATGAACTGGCTTGGACTAGACTGTGCCGTGAGCATGGGAGTTCTAAACATCTGCTCCAGGATTCATTTATCTTCGTTTCTTATTAGCAAAGCCTTGGCTGAACACATCCGCTGGTTCTGTTGGAGGAAAGAGACTTCCTGAGACATGATGTAATTTTTGCAAAGGGGAAACACATGTTGATTCCTGCAGGACAAAACAATATTGAGGTGCTGATAGCCGGGGCTGTCAGTCACATGACAGGATGCAGGCACTGGTCAGGCAGGACTACCCAGGAGCCCTTGAAGCATGGGGGTTGGGGGCGGAAGCAAAAGTCTCTTGTGCTTTTTAAACACACAGACTCCATTAAGTTTATGGACGTCTGGAAACATGCTTTTCCATTTGAACTATAACAGTCTTCCTCCACATAACACAACATATCATGCAGACTCCCTTTTGACCCGGACTCAGAAGGTACTTGTGATACCAGTCGAAAGAAAGAGTTCTACAAATCCACATTTTAAAATTTAGCACAAAGTGACAGGTTCATCAGCAGTATCATCCTTTCTGAATGCTTCATAATATTATGTAATATAATATTCAGGGACCGGAGAGATGACTCAGCAGATAAGAGCACTTGCTCTTGCAAAGGATTGGAATTTGGTTCCCAGCACCTAGCTCCAGGGGATCCAGTGCCCTCTTCAGGCCTCTGCGGGCATGTGCATGCACACGTCCTTCTCCATCTCCCCCATATACATAAATACACATAACCCAAATAAAAAAAAGCTTTGAAAAATCACTACATAAGCTTTAGAATAATTGGCTTCCTACACTAGCATAAGGGCCTCAAAGTGACATTAGATTTTATTTCCTTTCAACACTTAAAAATTTGATGCATATCCATGTGTCAAGAGACTAGAAAGTAGGAGACTGGCTAAGATGATCCATCATCTAGCTATTTGTATCTACATATTGATCATCTATCTATATGCCTATGTATGTGTGTATCAGTCTTTTATGCATCTGTTTATCATCTATCTATCAGTTATGTATGTATCATTTATCATCTACTTACCTATAATCTATCATCTATCTATGTACTCTCTTTAATCTAACAGCATCATCTTTTACCCATAATCAATTAGCTATAGAGATTATATAAGACACCATGGCCCTTCCAAAGGCAAGAAGAATTCAGTTTTGTTCTTCAAAGCTATTATTCTTGCAGTGAAATGTTAGGAACATAACCATAGAATTTTTGCTACTGGGCTTGGGAGTGTGCGAAGATGCAATTTCCAGGTGATTCATATGCATGTTCAAGCTTGAGAAATCTAGGTATGAATAACATAACATATTGGGGAACCTAAAAGAGAAAGAGGCTACTTCTGGAAGGATAGCAATGGAAGACTTCAAGAGAAGTGAGTTCTGAGATGGGCCTTTAGAATGGGCAGCTAGAGGCACATGCAAAGTCAAGGGACACAACAGCAGCCCAGAAGAATGGAGTCACTCAGAAGCAAGTGCGTTGGGGGGCAGGGGAGCAGTGGAAGTTGGAAGATCCTTTAGCAAAGATTACCACACTAGAAGATTAGAGTTTGCAGTTTAGATAAAAACCATGATCCCTTCATATTTGAGTGGTAACAGCTGAGGCATGAGAGCAGTAAAATAAAAATCAAATTTCTTAGGTAAAATTTATTATTTCAGGGAGTCCCCTGAGATGCACCTATGACATTGGACTATTTCTTGACGAGTTGAGAGACAGATTAATGAAGAGCTAAAGGAAGGCTTTTATTTTAGCTCTGACAGGCTGTATTTGCATTGTTTGTGGCCTTGCATATTTCTGATAAGCTGACTACAAAATCATGTTTTCTCCCTTTAGGACATTTATAGTTCCTTTACTCTGTATGTGCTTTGTTTGTCTGTTTTTTTTTTTTTTGAGACAAGCTTCACTTATCCCGACTGACCTTGAACTTGCCATGTAGCTGAGGATGACCTTGAACATCTAATCCTCTTAGCCTCTTTTTCCCAAGTTTTGGGATTATAGATATGTGCCACCACACCTGGTTTCTATGTATGCTTTAAAAAACGATTTATTTTTTATTGTTGTAAATTATATATGTGTGTAGACATGTGGGTAGGTGTATGCACAGGAGTGCAGGATCTTGTGGAGGCCGGAGGCATCAGATTTCCCTGTAGATGGAGTGACAGGCAGTTGTGAGCTGACTCATGTGGGTCTCTTTCCATATGGTCATGGACCTCCTCCCCAGCCTCTTACAACCTTTCTTCCCCTACTTGTTGGAAGATTTTTTTTAAAAGTTATTGCTTAATCTCATTTTTTATTGATCTACTTAAGCTGTTTATATCATCTTTATACTGATAGATCCCATGTGTCTAGGAATTTATTTATTCTAGATTTTTCAACTTATTCAAATATATTTTCAAAGCATACACCAGTGATACTATGGGTTTCATTGGTGTCTGTTGTCATGCCTTCTTTTCATCTCTGATTTCTTTAATTTAGTTTTCTTTTGGTTTGTTTGGCTACAGGGTTGTCAATCTCACTTATATTTGGAAAGAACTGACTCGTCTGGTTGATTCTTTGAATTGTTCTTTGCATTTCCATTTCATTGCTTTCTCTCTGGTTTTATTTATTTCTATTGATCTACTGATTTTGGATTTGGCTTGGTCTTACTTTCACTAAGATACTGAAATGCATCACTGTGATTTATATGAGACCTTTGAGACTTTTTTACATGAAGGCATTAACAGCTATAAACATCCCTCTTACAAGTCTTTCATTGTATCCCATTAATTTGTTGTGTTATATTTTCATTTTCATTTGGTACAAGGAATTTTAAAAATTTACCCTGATTTCTTCAATAAGCCAATAGTCATTCAACAGTATGTCCAGTTTTCATGAGGTTGTATATACTATTCAGTTTATCTCGCTGCTATTTTCTACTTTAGTTCCATTGTGTTCAGATAGAGTATAAGAAACTACTTCTATTTTCTTGTATTTGTTAAGACTTGCTCTATGTCATAAAAATGTGCTCCATTTTAGAGAAAGTTTAATGGGCTGCTGAGTGGAATGCATAGTTTGCAATGTTTAGGTAGAATATTCTGTAGGTGTCTTTTATGTCTGCTTGATCTATAATGCCATTATTTATCTGTGTGTGTGAGTGTGGGTACATGCACGTGGAAGGCAGAGATCAACTTTGGGTATCTTTCTCAGTAGCTCTTCACCTTAATTTCTGAAGTAGGGTCTCTCACTGAATCAGTTCACTGGTTTGTCTAGACTGGAGCTCCAGGAGCTAGCCAGCCAGCTCCAGGGCTCTTCTGGTTTCTGTCTCCCCAGTGCTGGCATTACAGGTACATGCTGTGGCTTTTTACATGGGTTTTGGTTATCCGAATTCAGGCTTAGGTGCTTGTGAGGCCATGACTTTACTGAGCCATCTCCCCAGCCTGTGTGTGATATTTTCGTAATCCTCATTCGCTTTTTTTAGTACAGTTTATTCTTTCTTGTGTACTCATAGATGTGTTTATCTTTCTTTTCCATGTTTAAGAGTCCTTTAAGTGTCTTCTGTAGTGTTGGCTTAGTGGGTATAAATTTCTTTAGTTTCTGTGTCTTGCAGAGGGTTTTTTTTCTTCTTCAATTATGAAGGATAGCTTTTGGGGTACAGTAATCCAGGTTTGTAGCTATTGTCTTTTAGATCTTAAAATGCATCATTCCACACCCTTCTGGGTTTTAGAGTTCCTAAGTTTGGAGTTGAGACATTTGCTGTTTTTCTGGGTATATATATTCTGGGTATATTCTGCTGTTAAGCCTGTGTATGTGCTTTCTCATGTAGCTTTTTGGCAGTCTTTCTTTGTTCAGTATACTTATGTTTTGGCTGTAATTCCTGGGGAGGTCTTTTTACGGTCTTGTCTTTCCAGTGTTCTAAATGCCTACTATATTATCTGGGTCATTTCTTTTCCTAAATTGGGAAATTTTCTCCTATGGTTTTATTGACTGTATCTTCAATGCTTCCTATTTTAATGTCTTCCTCTTCTACACCCATGATTCATAGATTTGGTCTTTTAATGGTGTCCTATAAATCTCAAATATTCTATTCACATGGTCTATTTTATCTCTGTCATTGTCTAAATATCTGAGTTTGGATACCTTGTCTTTGAGCCCTGATATTCTAGCTCCCTTTTTGATTTTATTAGCAAAGATTTCCACTAAGTTTTTAACTTTTCGCTTAGTGAGCACTTTACTTCTAAAACTTCAGTTTGATGTCTTAAATATTTCTCCCTCTTCATTGAATTCCCCTTTCATATCCTGCATTGACTTCTTTATTTCCTGCAGCTATTTGTGTTCTTGAAATTATCTGACAGTTTATTTGTATCCCCTTTGATTTTATTGATCATTTTCTTAATCATTCTTTTGGATTCTTTTTTTTAGAAGTTTCTTCTAATTCACTATCACTGGAGTTCATTACTATGGGAATAATCATTCTTAGAGGAGTTACGTGGCTTCATTTTTTTTTTTGTTTGTTTGTTTCTTGTTTCTTCGTTGGAACTTACACATTTGGGCTTAAGTTTTTGTTTTGTGTGTGTGTGTGTGTTTTGTCATCTTTATTATTTCAGAGGAATTTGTTGCAGTTTTCAAGTAGGATTAGCTGTGATATGGTTGAGGTGTTGTTTCTTCCCACTGAACTGGGATGTAGGTTAGTAGCTAAACCCTCAACCCACATGCTTAAGGCACTGGGATTCATCTCCAGAACTACCTGTCAGTTGCACAGGAGCAATTGTGGAACAGAAAGATCCTCAGGCAGAAATGTGCTCATGAGATGATTGCTCTGTGCACCCAGGGCAGGCTTGATTTGCGGTACTGTAGCATACCTGGGCCTCTGGTACCTTTTGCGAAGCACAACTGGACAGTGGGGAGAAGTTATGAGGTTACACTTTGTGTGTACGTGTGGGGTAGTGGAGGGCAGTGATAGCCTGGGCAACCCACCTCCACGATGTTGTCATCAAAATCCCCTGTGTCACCTTATTCTTTGAGCTCCTGTGGCTGGCTTGCTGCGATGCTGTAACTTTGTCGTTGTTACATTTTTGGTTGAATTTTTTTGTGATTTTCATACGACATAGCTTGATGGCATTTAGGTCTGTGCCTCTCTTTGCGCCTCCTTTCACTGCCCCTGTCCACTTCACAGAACACTCTTACAGAATAACATGGCCTAAAGAATGTGATCTATGTCTCCCAATATCCTTCAGTGTGGGTCCATCAACTGGGCTCATGAAGAATCCTAATCTTGCAAAACACTGTCTTTCCTCCTCCTAGCAGCCATCAGTTGCCAAAACTTCCCTTAGTTGGATTGGGATCTCTTATTCATTTTTCTGTGTCTGTTCTGTAATCTTAAAGAGAAGTGAGTTCCAAGCTCTTGTGTGTCACAGACTAGCCTCCCCCTGGATCATTTTCAGTGGGGATTTGTTTCAGAGGAACATTCTGGGCCAAACTGGGTTGTATTTCATATCAGTACAGTCATGACTGGAGAACGCAGAGAAATGCTTGAATTGCAGACGTTGGAGGTATAGGGAAAAAAGAAAGACACCTTTGTACCTTTGTGCTGAGTGCCATAGAAAATGAAAGGCTGTCAGTTAGGATTGGATCTGAATAAAGCTTGCTGGGGCAGATACCACATGATAGTGAGACATATGCTAACATTTAGGATAAGTGGGTTTCTTCCTTACTGAGCATTAGATTACTCTGTGTTCTGCCAATAATAGCTTCTACTGGTATGGTTCTAATTGTTCCTACTTCCCACTTTCCCCTCCCTCAATATTACGGAGGTACTTCAGTCAGAAGAACTCCACCCTTTCCAGCTGCCTATGACTCCCAGGGGACACTGTGCCATATCATTTCAGCTCCAGAGACTCCTTTAGGTATGAGAAAAGTTACTAGGTCTTGAGAAGGGCACTGACGTAAACACCAAGTCAGCACGTTGAAAATTTAGCAGTGTGAGGTATGTATCAAAGGGGGCATCTGGTATGGCCTGAGATATTAGAGGGGAGCGTTCTACCCTTGCTGATGCTTCAGCAGCTTAGGGGTAGATACTCTCAAGAGCCAGGACTCTGCCATCTGAGAAAGGGTACTGCCCAGCTGGTGCCGGAGTTCTGTGGGGGTGTGGAAAACCTGGATTTCAGAGCGGTTGTTACTGGAATTGACTGTCTGTTGAGATGAGAAAGCACAGCAGGAGCAGTCCTTTGGCAGAGACCCAGGGGGGGTCCGCTGGCTGGCAAAGAGGAGGCGCAGTGTCTTTACTCCAGGATCATGACTCAGAGTCTGGAAGGGCACGGTCATAGCTAAGAATCAATTGCTTAAAACTCAAGATAACATTCCTTGCATGTCACATACATGACAACAATTCCTGACCTTTCTTTTATCTCTGTGGATCTCGGTTCTGAGATCTGCTCACAAGCTTCCCTCTTGGCTAGAGTTGTTATTTCATTCCACATTTGCAGCTCTGGTCTTTGGGATTTTTCTTCTTGATGATGACTTGTTTTTAAGATTCTTTTGGCTGCGAGGAAGAAAGGGCCAGCTTGATTGGCGTACACACAAAGGGGCTTAGACTGGGTGGCATGACCATGAAGGATAGGGACAACTAAACAGTGCGCCCTGAGTCTTCCTCCTGATTCTCTGCTCTAGTTTTCTTGTTCTCTTGTAGTGTAGTGTTTTTCTCACACATGTTACATTGAACTTTAGCTCAGAGCTTCACTATATGGTGGAAACAAAGGAAAAGTTTTCTCTTGCCTTAAAATGAACAATTCCAAGGAATTCTGATCGGCCTGCTGTGGTCCTGAGCCCTGTCACTGGGCCAGGAGATTAGGTCTTGTGGTTGTAGTTTGGCTTAAGTCTTATGTCCACCTCTATGAATTGTGTGACCAGAAAAAAAAATGAGTGAATATAATGCTCCTCTCCCATGTGTGTATGTATGCTCCAAACTACCTAGAGACACATATCAAGGCTTACTAAATCTGAACTCTTAAAGGATGGGCCAGAGGAACAGAAGCAAGAAAATATATATACAAATTTTCAAGAGTACCTAGGACAGTGTGCTGGGAGTAATGCGAGATTTCCAAAGTAGGAAAATCTGTAAGCCTAACCTCTAGCGGGAAAATAATAAAATTAAGAAGACGAGGTTAATACACTGCTTGTCTCCTTATGGAGGATTCTCACTGGCCATTCCCCTGCCTCTCTCCATCCTTAGGTCACCATCTCCTCCTTCCATGCCTTCCCTTCTCTCTTCTCTTGTCTGCTGTTTACAGTAGCAGTGAGGGCTGGCATATCAGGGCTCTCATCCAGAGAAACAGAGGCCATAGGAGATATCAAGACATTTGTTGTAAGGAAATTTCTTGTTTTATATTCTTGTAAGGATTGGCTAGGCAAGCCTGAAATTCACAGGATAGACAAGACTGAATAACTTCAGGTCAAGCCGTGAGTGGGCTCATGGCTCTCAGTCCTGGACTCTTTTGTTAAACTTCTCTGAGGATGTCTCTGACATTTTCTTCTTATTCTTTCTGTATAATACCACCTGGTCATTAGTCATAAAATGCTATTTTTGCTAAGACTCTCCTCCAACAAGATAATTCTCTAGTTATGACTCTACATATTGATCTGTCTATGACTACATATGGGGTGTCTATGCAGATGGTTAGATGAAAATGGTGACTTGCACTGTATCGTGCACAATAATGTTCTGTGCTTTCTTGAATCAAAACTCTGTCTTTGGAGACATTTGTGCATGAGTGCACGAATGCAGACATTAAGATCGAAGAGAACATACACTGAATGAACAATGCTGATTCACCAGCGAGGCAGGGTGGTGGTTTTCAAGCCCAACTTCACACTGGACTCCTCTGCAGAGCATTAGAAACTAGAGATATAACAAGTCGAGGATGTGACCTGTGAGATGCGATGATCTAGAGAATGGCTCTGTAGGAAGAAATTCAAACGTGTATTTTTGTATCTAAAATTATTATTATTATGTGTAAGAGTGTATTACCTGAAGGTATGTAAGTGCACCCATGTTTTGCAATGTCTGTGGAGGTCAGAAGAGGGTGTCGAATTGCCCTGGAACTGGAGTTATAGATGATTGTTAGCTGTATGTGGGTGCTGGGAATTGAACCCCAGTCCTCTGCAAGAGCAACCAGTGCTCTTAACCACTGAGCCATCTCCCCACACCCCCATATACTTCTATTTAAAGATCTGTTAAACATTTACCAGAACACTACTGGATGCCTTCCATTAGAGAGTTTCTTGTTCAAAGGGTAACTCAGTAAGTTATATATTATGAATGTTGCTGATATCAAAGGAAAAAGGAACTTCATACATTGATACAGTGACCCAATGCAAGACAATATAAGCCCAATAAGCTAGCTGTGAGGTGATTTGTGATGTGGGCATTTCCTATCTTTAATTTACCTAGACACCTAAGGAATCTCTGAAAATGACACAGACATTATCTCCAAAGCCTGAGTTGCCTGTTACAGCAACTATGGGGTGGAGCAAGGATTAGAAGAAAAAAAGTAGAGCTCCCTTTGGTTTTTCCCCCTTTCTTTCCTGCAAAATATCTAATTTACTTGTTAGAACTAACCTCACATTGTTTATCCAGACTGTCTATTTTTTTAGTCTTAATTGATACTAATTAAAATCAAAATAAAATTACGGCTGCAAAACTTGGCTGGAGATTTGATCTACTGCCAGCATGCTCACAACCAATGAGAGCAACAACATAAACACTCCCATTTTGAAACTCTAGGTATTTTAACAGTGAATGTATGTGGGGGGAAAAAAGAGAAAGAAAAAAGAAAGAAAGAAAAAAAAGGAATTCCTATTCTGTAATTCCTCCCAAGCTTCTATTCTGGAACAACGAAAATAGAGTTTAATTTTTTAAATTAGGATATTTGATCTTCTGTTCTTTTGTTCATATATTCATAAGGTAAAAACTTGGTACATGTAAATAATCATGGTTAAGGACCCGGAATGGGTAAACCAGTTCTTCAGCATGTGGTGCTAATGAAGCTAGATTCCTGAGTTCTGCATCCCTATAAGTGATTAACTTTACCTGACCACAGTTAGGGAGGGACAGTTGGTGGAAGGGACTTATTGTACTGTAATTATTCATTTGGGGTCAGGAAAAGAGTGTATGAATGACTCAAAGAAAAATTGTCCACTGTCATTCCTGGAAAATAATACAAAAGTCAAAGACAATTTTTTGTTGAGGCTAGGTCTTAAATATCTTCTTTGCTGTGCTACAACACGACTTAACTGAATACAATATACAGCTGCATCTTACGTCTCAGAGGAGATTTTTGGGAGTGTTGAGAGGTCATGAAGGAAGAATGAAGGTAATATTCTTATTTCAATGTAAAGGTTCTATTACTGAATAGACTTAATATTTACTACTGTGTGTTAGAAAAAGTTCTAAATAGTTTATTCTTTCTTATATAATCGTCATAAAAATCTATAAGATGGGAAATACTAAGAAATTATCAGTTAGTATATGAGGTGTATAAATGAGGTTTTGTTGTAACCTTCCTATCTGATGTTTCCACTAATATATTAAAAAATGGACTTTATTTTAAAATGGTTTAAAATGATTTCCTTTGTTCCTTTAGTGCAAAACCTTTATACAATGGTTACCATGTTGGAACATGGAATTTGAGGTAACCTCAATCTATGTTCCTGAACCATGTTTGCTCTCTCTCTCTCTCTCTCTCTCTCTCTGTGTGTGTGTGTGTAGGATGTGTGAGTGCTGGCACACACAGGCTCTGCCATGTATGGATGTCAGAGGACAGTCTTCTACGTGGTTTGGGACAAGCGTCTCTGTCTCCTGCTGCATATGGCAGGCTAGCTGAGCTTTGGGGGCCTCTCCTGTCTCCTCCCCGTCTTGCTGTAGGAGCTCTGGAATCACAGATTTGCTACTGTGACCGTTTTATATGGTTTCTGGAGATTCAAACTCAGTCTTCATGCTTGCACGGTGAATGCTTTATCCATTAAGCCATCTTCCCCAAGCCTGGATGTGCAGTGTTTGTGTGTCATAAAAAGGAGGGACCTTCCAAACAGGGAACAGGACCTGTGAACAGAGGTCGTGAGAGAGCACTATCAGAATACATTTAATTAACTAACATAGGGGTGGGGACGTGGTAGAGACCACTGGGAAATCAGGTAGGAAAAGGAGATTGGGGCTATACAGTGGTCTTGAGTGTTGTATGGAATCTGCATTTTGTCCCTCAGAGTGGCGACCTGAAGCGTTACCAGCAGGGGAGCTCCATGGACGCAGAGGGAAGACAGCGTATTTGGCAGCTGAAGAGAGACTGGAGCCAGAATACTAGTGAAGATCTGATTCCAACAAGCTGATAGGACGAGGGCCAAAAGCAAAGCACTAGAGGGATGTGAAAAAGCCTTGCTGAGCTACACCGGGAAGACTCTCAGTCAACTCTTCAAGTGGGGCACAGTAAGAGACCTGGTGCGAGGACAGAAATAGCACAAGCTGAAGGAACGTGCTGTGAGGGACGGGGGCCACTCCAGTAGTGAGCTTACAGGACAGGGTTTTTATGTGCTGGTCGCGGTCTAAGCGGAGACATCCAGGAGTGAGATAAATATAAAGGTGCCAAGTGCAGAAATCTGAATCCGCACAGTGCCGAGACCCTCCTGTGCCAGCTTGAAAATGTGAAACTCGGAGATTCTGAATAATTTAGACCCCCTAACACTCTAAAATATAAAATCCAACCTGTCACTAAATTATTCAGACTTGATTTTACTGTCATAATGAACTGGGAAAGAAGCTGCTTTCCCATTTATCTTTTAAAAGTAGAGAAAAATAGAGGTTTTTAAAAATATTAGTGATCTGTGAACTTACCAGGAAGAATATTTTATAAAGTGAGGCATAGTTCATCCTTTGTAAAGTATAAAATTTAATGGTAAAACTTCATACACACCCACTCAGGTATACACCACCTAGACTTAGATATAGAACCTTTACAACACCCCACAAATATATAAAACGTTCTCCCAAACCACCCCCCTAAAATGCCCGCTATCCGGACCATCATTCTCATGGAGTATTTTGGCCTTTTTTGAATTTCATATGAATTAGATAAAATAATTCATACTTTTTTCTTTTGGTTGGGATTGTTAAAACATTGTATTGGAGAATTTTATGCATGAGAAAAGTGAAAATTGATTTTCTACTGAGTATCTTTATGCTCCGATTCTATATTAGCATCTTATTGTAGGGTGTACTCTTTGGAGTTTAAAGATTTCGTTTCTTAATTATGTATTTACGTGTGTGTGTGTGTGGGGGGGGGTTATATAAATGAGTGTGGTGTCCAGAGAGTCCAGAGGAGGGCATTAGCTCCCCTGGAGCTGGAGTTATAGGAGGTTGTGAGTGCTGGGGATTGAACTAGGGGCTCTGCAAGAGCAGGAAACACTCCTAATTGCTGAGTCATCTCTCTAGGCCCTTTTTGGAGTTTAAGCTTATTTTGCCTTGAGTTTTGATTCACTCGTCTCTTTTTTATATTGCTTTTCTCTTAAAGTAACCTCTTTTAAATTATTTTGATGGCTGTATTTTACATTCCATCTGTGTCACTTGCATAGAAGCCATATGGGTTTATTTTAACTTACTCTCTTATTTATTAAAGGTACCTTTAAGTAATATTAAACTACTTCATGCATAAGACTCCAACAGCGTACTGTCCTCCTTCCCTCTCTGCATTTGCTGCTACACATTTTCATTTCTGCAAACACTATGAACTGCACCATACGTTATCACTTTTAAAGAGTCAGTTTTCTTTTCAGAAAATTTATAAAGGTGTTTTTAAAGTACCTTTTATATGCACATACGTGTATGGCTATTTTCAGTGTCTTCCCCTTTGGCAGAGCCAAATTTCTATCTGATATTGCTGTTCTTCTTCTCAAAGGACTTCTTTTAATGTATCCTCTGATACTAGTCTGCTGGTAAGAAATCTACTCAGCTTTTTTGCTTGAAAACATTTAAAGAATTTTGCTTTCAGTAAATATAGTTGAAATACAAACATGCTTTTATAGGGTGTGGAGTTTCGGTTGGCTGTTTGTCCTTTTAATTTGCACGGCTCTCCATTGTCTTGCCTCCTGCATGATTTCTCCTAAGAGGTCTGTTGTCAGTTTCACTATGTTTCTGTTTTTAATGTTTCTTTGGGGTGTTCTCTTTGTCACAGGTTTTCAGCAATTTAATTATGATATGTCTTCGTGTGTGTGTATGCTTCATTAACCTTTAAGCTTCTTTATTTATAAATTTACAATTTTCATCAAATTTGGAAATCTTTCTGCCATTAGTTCTACAAACATTTTAATGTTTCCCTGCGTGTCCTACTTTTCCTGGGACTCTGCACGTAAGCAGTGCCACGCCGTGCCACAGTACTCACGTTTCTGTGCTCTTTTTGTACGTCACAGTTGTTGTTCTACTTTTCACTTGTCTTCTTTCCTGTTTTCTCATCCAGTGCATCTTTCGTTCCAGATCTTTTATTTCCCACTTTGGAAGTTCAGCTTAGCTCGGCTTTACAGCTTCTGTTTCTCTGTTCATCACGGTCATGTTTCCCTACAGTAGCTTCCTGAACATATGAAACATCTTTATCATACTTACAATAGTTTTTAAGATGTCTTTGCTAATTCTACTTTGTGCATCATTTGGGTCCGTTTTATTGATTGATGGCTCTCCAGCTTCGAGTTGTATTTCCTGCTTCTTTCAGCCTGTTGGCATAAAGAAAATTATTTTAATTTTGACAGAATATATATAAATATAAAAGTTACCATTTTAATAATTTAAGTATACATCTGAATGGAGCTAGGATAGTGACATGGTCATGTAATTTCCTGAGGTATTTTTCTCCTTGAAAACTGAAACTTTATAGCTACGAAATCCAATTAATTTCCCTCCTATTTCAGTCCCTAGTGATCATCATTCTCCTTTGTATTTATAATAATATAACTACTCTAGATATCCAATATTAGTGGAAATTCTCTTATTTCTAACTTATTTAATTTATCCTAAGGTCTTGAAGTTCATCTATGTTTTACTATGTTTAACATAATGTGAGAATTTATATATACATATATATATATTATATATATGTGTGTGTGTGTGTGTGTGTGTGTGTTTGCCACACATTCTTACTATGTAGCTCAGGACTATGTAGCTCAGGCTAAAACTAAGCCAACCTCAAATACTTGATCTTTCTGCCTCAGCCACCCTAATGCTGGAATCACAGGCATGAATCATTATGCCTGACCTCTTCTCTTCTTAAGGCTGAATAATATTCCTTTTAGTGTATACAGTACATTTCATTTATTCATTAGTTTATGAATGGACATGTTGCCATCTTTTGGCTATTTTCAACATTGGTTCTATAAATACAGGCATGTAACGCATATTTAATCTTTTTTGTTCCAGTGTCAAATTAGGAATTTCATCTTGTTGCAGGCTAGATTTTTGTTGTATTCCTTTAAAGACTGGAGCCTTGTTCTAACACACATACAAACAACTTAGAATCAACTTGAAACTGTTTTAAGTCTAACTTTAAGCTTTTTTTCCCCTCTGGCAGATTCTAAGCAGTTTTTGTTTAGGATTAGTTAATACTACCGTGGAGTAACACCCTTTACCTTGCTTCACATATGTAAAAAGTCTCTTATTTCTAAGCAGCCCAAAAGGAGACTATACCCAGTACTTGGAGAACTTTATAGCTGGTTATCCCAGGACTGGGAGGCTAGGGGCAGGGGGACTTTGAAATTCCAATGTAGGTCTACAGTGTAGTCCGTAGTCCATTTAATCCCCCTGCCCCCCCCCCCCAAAAAAAAAAACAAGACCAAACAAACAGTGCTGACAACTCTTCATCTTGGGTAATCATTCACTTGGATTTGGGCAATATCCTGTTTCATATTTGTAGAACAGCATTTAGCAAAGCCTTAGGTGTCCCCTATGCACATCTTCCACACATTCTCTATGATGTTAGCCCCTCTTCTAATTTTTTTTTTAGAAATTTTTTTTTTTTTTTTTTTTTTTTTAGAAATCTGCCTCATTGTCTCCAAATTCTGACCTCTGTCTTCTGGGTTCACAGAGTTGCGGCTTGGGGACTGTTTCCAGTAGTAAGCTGGGGCATTAACTCCACTCAAGCGCTTTATTTCTCTTCTCTCAGTGTTCACGAACAATGTGTTTTGTTTTACTATGGGAAGGTAAATTTGATTCGTATCACAGTTGCATGAGAAACCTGGAGAGATATGAACAAACATCTACTCAACCCAGACAGGGAACTGAAGCTAATAAAATCCAATATGGTGAAGCAACGAGTTTCTTCTTGAGGTCACTTACAGGAGTGTAGGTAAGGGATTACTTACAGGGGCACGGATGATTCAAAAGCAGGTGCATCACCATGTGGGTGATAAGTCTTGGAAGCTGGAACCTGGAACTCTTTGCATGATGTACAGCAGCTGGGTAAGTCACACAGTCTTTTCTCCTTAGCAGTCCTTTCTGCTGAAACAGTCTTACAGAGGGAGAAGCCTAGTGAATCTTAAAGTTTCAGCAACTTCTTGAGACAAGGGATCTGTTTCTGCTTCCTGAGTCTTAATGAGCCTCCCTTTAGAAATTCCTGAGTCTTTTTAAAAAAATATATTTTATTTATTTATTTTTTGTGTATGAGTATATCTTCTGCATGTATATAAGTGTACCAGTGTCAAGCCATGCCCTTGGAGGTCAGAAGAGGGTTTTGGATTCCTCTGGAACTGTGGTTATGGATGATTGTTAGCCTCCATGTGGGTGCTGGGAATCCAACCCACGTCCTCTGTAAGAGCAGCCAGTGCTCTTAATTGCTGAGCCATCTCTCCACCCCCAAGAAATTTCTGAGTCTTAATGAGCTCTTTTCAGAATGGAATGCTACATTTCAGCTGCTATGCAACAGACATTCCTATCACGGCTGTGGATCACTCTATGTATTTTTAAAGTCTGATTAAGGTATGCACACTGCATCCTGACACAGGGCTTACTTTCACTGTTGCACATATCGGTAGCGTTCCATTGTATCAATGTCCTGTTGCTTTAATATTCTTTCTTTCTTTAGCATTGCATACTTATCCTGTTTCTAGGGTTAGACTATTACAAACCAGTCAGTTGTGAAGAATTTTTGAATCTGCCTTCAGTGGACACAAGCTGTTTTTGAAAAGGAATTTTCCAAACTCTCTGAAAGACTGTACTGTATCAATAGGCTTACTCCTTGTGGTGTGGTCATTACTTCCTGAGAATGAGTCTTCTGAAGACAGACCTTGGCTTTGCAAGGTTAGTGAGATTGAATGGAGAACACTCATCAACTATCTTTTTGTACAATGCACCATCAAGACTCTGTGTCCCTACACAAGCCACCCTTAACACTTGAAGACAATGAAACTGAACATAAGGTCTGCTCACTAACAATTCAAACAAACATCACTACCACAAGACCATACAGATAGAATGCACATCTACACAGACACAGACTATTGTACAGCAAGCTCAGCCTTCACATAATTGATATTTTCTTCTGAATTATCATTCTGTCCCTTTCTAACTGCTGTCCTTGGATACTTGCCTTTGTTTTCTCAAGCAGAGCATTAGTATTAATACTACCATGTAGATGTGAAGAATGGCTGAGCTGGCAGATATTAAACACCCACAAAAACAGTTTCCTAGAGGATTTGCCAAGTTATTTAAAGAAGAACCTAAGACCAGGGATGAAGCTTTTTCCTTAGTGGTGTATACATGAGAAAAAAGTATGTACACAGCAATTTGTTTGCCTCCTTGTAAAGCTTGGCTAGAAGGGTGGATATTTATTTATCCTTCTGTCCATTTGTTCATTCTTTCCTTCCTCTTCCCTATTTTCTCTAATACACTTTCAGTCTATAGCACAGGATGGCCTGGGGAAACTCACCACATAGCACAGGGTAGTCCAAATTTGTGGCAATCCTCCTGTTTCAGTTTCCCAAGTGCTCGTATCACAGGCATGTAGGCTGGTGCCAGCACTTTTAGAAAGGTGAGTTTCTTAAAAGTAGTAGTTACTGGAATATTTAGGTAGAAAGGCAAGTTGAGATCAGAGTTGAACATTAAAACATATCAGGGTGAATGATTCAGTGTTACCTTGCAGGGCTGTGATTGTGTGTGTGTGTGTGTGTGTGTGTGTGTGTGTGTGTGTGTGTTGGAAAGGAGAATGAACCAGGATTTGGACAAGAAGCAGCTTGGCCCTGTTGGAAGGTCTGAAGAAGAGACAGAAGGCGCAGAAAATCTGCACTTTTCACACATGAATGAACTTTGTGGGATACTGTCATACTCTCCAAAAGATTTTTATTGAGCTAGTAGGGCAGACCCGTTCACTGTTCTCCTGTTGGTCTCTTGCTTTAGGCAATTTCCTTCCCTTCTTTCTCTGCCAACTCACGTTCCAATTTTCCTTCAGAACCTGGCTCAAGGTTCATCTTCACCAGGAGACCTATTTGGTGTCTGGTCTATAAGTGAGTTTTAATCTGGGTCAATGATCTGTTAAAGAAAAATCGCTTCTCATGCTGACTAGAAGAACCACTGCTGTGAGGCCAAAATGGTACAGAGAACACTGAGGAACCTCACCACAGAAGTCAGCCCAGCCCCCATCCGAAGGAAATTACGGAGCGAGCCAGATGAAAATGAAATCATCTCTTGCTTGTTACATTTTCCTCCTTGTCTGCTGTTCCTGGGATGATGTCCAGGTCCAAGGGGAGGTTAATAGACAGTTCTGAATGGGTAAGCTGTAGTGGGCATCTGTCTTCCTGTGTCCTGCAACTTTGGGAGCAGGAGGAGGCCAGAGGTCTTAAGAAGGCATGACAAGGCTCTAATGCGGATTATACCCCTGTGAAAGAGTATGTAGAAGAGAAAACCTTGCATCAAGTTAATTTATTAAAACATGAGATTGCTCATAGGCTCGCTCTTATTTTGTAACTGTACAGTAAAAATAACTAGAACTTAGTGAGTCCGAAGTTGGTTGAAATATTTATTCAGTTCATTGCTTGGCTGTTTTAGTCAGTTTTTTTTAATCTTTAAGCCAGGTGTAATTGATGTGAATAAGAGTCAGTCTTTAAAAGCATACATTTCAATGAGTTATTGATTATATATATATATATATATATATATATATATATATATATCCATGTAATCAGGGTCCCATTGATGGTATGACACAATTCTGTCCTACATTTACTTCCATTTCTATATTCAGCCTGCCTTCCTTCCTTCCTTCCTTCCTTCCTATGTCATACATATTGAATAGCCTTTCAATAGCCTTTTAAAAATATTTTTATTTTTATGTGTGACTGTTTGCCTGTGTGTGTGTGTGTGTGTGTGTATATGTGCGTGTGTGTATGTGAATCAGAGGAGGTGTATTTGGATTCCCTGGAACTGGAGTTACAGGTAGTTGTGAGCTGCTGCTACATGGGTGCTGGGAAGAGCAGCAGGTGCTCTTACTCAGTGAACCATCTCTTCAGCCCATCCCTCAATAGCCTTTTGAGATTTTTTATTTCATATTATTTCATGGATTACATTATTATATGTATTACAATGGCTTGCTTAGTGGTAGTCCATTGTATAGATGCACAAAATCCAACCACTCATTGTTACTTGATGCACATGTAAGTTGTTTGTAACTTTTGCTAATGAAGAACAAATTTGTTAAAACCATTTACATTCAGGTCTTTGCATGGAAGTGTTTCTATTTCTTCAGGGTATATACCCAGAAGTAAGTTTGCTGATATGTTTTACCTTAAGAATCTGCTACACTGTTTCCCAAAATGGCAGAACTGCTTTGTGGTCTCAATAGTAAAGTCAAAGAATTCCAGTTGCTTTGAGTCCTTGCCACAAGTTGATTTTAGCATTCTTTTTCATTTCAGTCATTAAACATGTATGCAGTGAAACCTCACTCTCATTTTAGTTTGCATCCCGCTAATGACTGATAGTATTTGACCTATTTATTTAATTATTTTCACCTTTTTAATGTGCTTGTGTAGTGGTATGCATATTTCCTTTTGTGAAATGTCTGTTCAAATATTTTGCTTTTTATCAATGTATTGTTTTTCTTATTGAATTTAAATATGTTTTCCAAATATTATTTTCAAATAATATTTGTAAATTATTATTGCATGCATCTGGACATGCTATCTGGCTACTTGTAAGTTTCTCAGTATTGTAGATAGACCCAGTGTATTTCTTGAAACTACCTACATGAGCCGTTCTGCCTGACTGGCTGCAGGAGGAATGGCTGGGCAAAAACAGGGTGAAGTGAAAGTCAGCTAGAACAAAATGGAGTCAGTTTTGCCATTTCAGTGTAAGCTCAAATAAACTTCTGTAAGTTCAAAAAAATACTGTAGGATGTCCATTTTTGTTTTGTCTTGTGTGGTCTGGTTGAAACAAGATCTCACTATGTAGCCCCAGCTGGCCTGGAACTCACTATGTAGACCATACTGGCCTAGATCTCACAGAGATCTACCTGCCTCTGCTTCCTGAGTGCTAAGATTAAAAGCATGTGCCACCGTACCTGGCATGTCTATTATTTTTAAAATGTTTTGTAAGTATTCATTTAGTATGTGAATGTGGGGGTCAAAAGACAACCCTTGTGAATTGGTTCTCTCCTTCCCCCATGTGGGATCTGGAGATCAAACTCAGGTCACCGTCAGGCTTGTTGGCCTTCACTTGTGAGCCATCTCACTGGCCTTTGTTATTTATGAATTTGATTGTTTTAACAGTGCCTTTGAGAAGCAGTTTTTAAAGTTAAGCTGTTGTAATTTATGGTTCATGTTTTGGACTTTCTTTTATTTATTTTTGTTTTTGTTTGAGGCCTTAAATAAAAACTCTTTGCCCTAACTATGGAACATAATGATTTTATTCCATGTTTCACTTTAGACATCTTAGAACTCTAGATCTATACCTATAATCCATCAAGTTTATCTTTGTGTACAGTATAAGGTAAGGTGTGGAATGTTATTTTTGCACAAAGATGTTAATTGTTGCATTGCCATAGTATCCCATCTTGAAACACCTTGGTCTTTCTGGGAGTCAATTGATCACATATGAATGTCACTTTCTGTTGGTGATTTATGCCTATGTCTTATGCCAGTACCAAACTAGCCACTTAGGTCAGTTTTGAAATAAGTTAGTATCATTTCTTTAAGCTATTTTTCTTTTTCAAAATTGTTAAGCTTATCCTAGTTTTTGCCCATGTAAGTTCCAGATTCTGTTTGTCAGTTACTAGACACTTGCTGAGATTTTACATGGAATCGCACTTAACCGACAGATTCACTCAGGGAGAATTGCCATCTTAACATCATGGAGCCTTTCAATCCATGTGCTCAACATACCTTTCCACTGAATTCAGTCTTCCCTAATATCCTGTAATGATATTTTGTAGTTTTCAATGTGTCAGTTTTGTACATACTTTGTCAGATTTATTCCTAAATATCTAATACTTTCAAAGCTATTTTAAGTGGCATTAAAAATTCAGTTTTTAGGTTTTCATTGCTACCGTTCAGAAGCACAAGTGGTTTTTGTACATTGATCTTGTGTATTAATTTTTTAGGATTATTATAATAAAGTACCACACACTGAGTACTTAAAATAACAGAACTTTAATCCTTTATAGTTCTGGAAGTCTGAAGTGCTTACAGGGCTTATTCCTGCGGGTTTGGAGGGGATCACCTGCCTTCTCTCTAGCTCACAGAGGTTGTCTGTGGTTCTTCGCACTTATCTTCCAAGTCTCTGCCTGCATGTGACACTCCATCTTTGTGAATCACTGTAGTCATTGGATTAAAGGCTCATTTTACTCTATTAGGACTTTATTTTTAACTTGATTATATTTGCAAAGACTCCATAAAAGTTCATATTCATAGATACCAGAGGCTGTGGCCTTCATCACAGATTTGGGGGAGACACGATTTGATTCACAGCACATTGGATTCTGCAACTTGGCTAAATTCATTTACTGTTTCTAGTACTTTCCCCACAGGCTGTTTGGGGAGCAAACACTAGAGCTCTATCCAAATAAAAGTCCCTCTATGTTAACCACTGCCCTGGGATTAAAGAGTGCTTTTCTCTATTAAGTTGTTTCTGTCAGTTTGTAGTCTTAATGAACTAATTATAAGTTATCTTCTCTAAGTTCTTTCAAGCTTCTCTTCATAGAAGGTATTGTCCAGGTTGTCGCCTTTCCCTCCAGTTGTTAAGCAGGAGGGGACTGGAATAAATGGTGCTTTTGCTTCAGGTGCAAAATTAAGAAAGTTCTCTAATTCAGGTAAACAGCATCTTGATGCAATATGAACAAAGTGCACATGCAAGTTTGGACATGTACGTGTGCCTGGCTAAGGGAGAAGGAGATGAAGATGGGAAGAGCCAGAGAGCAGTCCGACCTGCCTCAGTAACAACTGTTCAGTACAGTTTGTTCCCTTCCCAGAATCTAGACTCATCCATTCCTCTCGATCTATATGATATCATATCAGTCATATAATAAAGATCTTCACCTCACTTTTTTCCTAAACGACTTTGAATTTGTTTTGTTACAGTTTGAGAACGTTGGTCTATCCGCTTTCTCGATCTTTCCAGATTCACTTCTTTCTCCACCACGGTACTGTGCTTCCCTGAGTAATCTCAGTCACCATGACTTGAGTTGCCATCTGCTGTGTGTCATTCCCTCCTGAGTCTGTGTTTTCAGATCTGTTTCCTAGGCCACACCTGTAATTTGGTGGGTGCTTTTGTCGGCATCTGGGATTCACTTTAGTCCACCAAATCTTTATTAATTTCCCTTCCAATCCATTCCACTGCTCTGTCTTTCTTTTTTGTCTCCTCTTCTGATCCCTAGACAGTGAATGATGACCTCATGTGGTCAATCATTCAAATGCAGATGCATTTCAAATATTTGGCAAGTTGCCCACTACCCAGCAGGTACTCACTGTTTGTTGAGTAAACAAATTCCATTAACTCAAATAGCCAAATCAATTGAAAATGATAGATTTGATGGTGCCATTCAGAAATGGTCTTAGAATGAATAGTCAATAGGTAAAATGACAGTATGATATACCATCTAATGTCTTTGGGACATAAAACAAACCAACACGACCCATGAAATCTTAATCTAAAGTCAGACATGATGCTAATTACTTGCGATTTCTATGAGACTAAATGAAGTGCTTTGTGATGCCCTTTCATGAACAGTAATGAGGGTTAATGTAAACTTTCCTGAGGAAGACCTTCCAGAGAATGGGGCATATCTTGTGTAGTATCAGACTGAGAACAAGGCTGAAGGCCTTATCTCAAGCTCAGCATCTCTTACAGCAAAAGAATAGGTACTTTGGGAGCCAGGCTGAGGTGAGCTTGGGCGTTGCCTCCTTCATCTCCTAGGTTTGTGACTTGGAACAAGTTACCTTGCATTTCTTGAATCTTCATTTGTTCATGTATAAAATGGTGACATCTGCACAGCATAAACTTATTTGAAAGTTAACATGTAAGAAATTGAACCAGGTCTCTGAAAGCAAGAGTTCTCAGAAACTTTGAGCTGCCTTTCCTTCCCTTCTTAGACTCGGTCTGTGTCTAAATTGCTTACCTTG
Organism: Eospalax fontanierii; assembly: GCA_035773235.1. Taxonomy (NCBI): domain Eukaryota; kingdom Metazoa; phylum Chordata; class Mammalia; order Rodentia; family Spalacidae; genus Eospalax; species Eospalax fontanierii. The sequence continues at coordinate 25,893,656 of CM069539.1, read as the reverse complement.
ACACACTTCCTCACTGGCAAATGACATCATTATGCCTGTTTGGTGGGTTGTTGTAAGGACTGAAAATATAGTGTCCAAGTGACGTGCAGAATTCAGAGATTGTTTTACCGAGTTTGAATTCCTTCCTTTGTTCTTTTCATGAAGGTCCTGCAAAGATGCTTGCTTGTTGTCTGAGCCTGTCAGGACTGCTAGTTAACCTTCCAGATGCTTGTTATTCACTTCATGTGACCCAGGAAGATAAGAACAGAAGGAAGTATTATTGCTTTGCTCCTTTGTGTGATCAGTGTCCTAACAGCCATGCTCCTGAGGAGTTACAAACCCCTCTGTTTAGTTTCAGGCCCTATCCTACATCATCAGGTTTGTCCTGGAACCTTCTTTCATGGAACCATAGGAAATCAGCAATGTCATGAGAGAACTCACTAGTTATTGTGGCCGCCCTCAGCTACTGATTGGAGTAAGCATCAGCCAATTTTCAGTCACTCACCTGTAGCACTTTAGTTATTGTCCAGACAGCTGCTGATGTTGCCTAGCTTAAAGTATCTTGTCCCTAGACCAACCATCTACTTTTGATTTAATATTCCTATCACTCTTCCCCCAATAGATGTAAGCTACTCAAAATGTGGAAAACTGAGTTTTCTTTAGTTCACACTACAACTGAAACAAAAAATGATTTTGCCTGTCTCCAGAAACATGGCTTTGTTGGCTGGTGAGGCTGTGCTGCTGCTGGAGGCCACTTCACTCTGGTGAGAGCTGGACCATGTGGGAACTATGCAGTGGGCTGCCAGCAGATGCAGTCCACAGAGATGATCACTACTGTCTAGGGTGGACTGAGTTCAGGTTGAAATGACTTGACACGTCTTTGCTTTTCCTATGACAGACCCTGTCAGCCATCAGCTTACCTTTAACTGGTGGCCTCTAAAGGCTCGTCCTGATAGCATCTACAGATATGGCACAAATGTGGAATGATAGATGGAACTTGGCTATGAAGACAGGATGGTAGAGGGGCCATTGTTGAGGATGTGGGGGGCGGGGTGGGTGGATGGGGGATTTCCATGTAAAAGGTTTTCAGGATTTGGGAACAAATAATTTCTTACTCAAACGTCCCACCCCCTGGACAGATTGTTGTTGGCATGTGTGTTATTGAAAAAAAGAGAGAAATCCTTGCTTCTTAGGAAAAAGAAATGGTGAAGCCAATCCGGGGCCTTCAAATGCAGCAGAGGGAATTTACAGTAGGGAGAAGTGTATTTGGCAGGAATTCAAAGACTGTCAATTGTCTTTATTGAAATGGCATTGAATTCAAAAAGCTCAAAGGAGGTAGGAAGAGGCATCGTCTTTAGTAGAAGAAATTTTAAAAAAAGGATCGTCTCTTCACTGTGAGCAGTGTAGAAAAATGATGTTTTTTTTCCTTTCTCTTTTTCTTTTTTTCCCTATCTTCTTACAAGGTGACCAGTGACTGTCATGGAAACACTTAAACATACTGCCCACGTACAGTGCTTCTAAGAGAGCCAGGCAGTCAATTCTAACTCCGGGATTCTCTTCCAGGCATCACGTCCAAGTCCGCCCTCCTGCCCTCACTGAAGACGCCCCATCCCCATCCCCATCCCCATCGAAGGCGCTCCTTCTCAAAGCAAGCACTTTCGCAATGGGTTTCTCTCTCTCTCTCTCTCTCTCTCTCTCTCTCTCTCTCTCTCTCTCTCTCATGAATGGCCAGAAATTGAGAATTGAGATTCTGGATGAGAACAATTAGGAACTTTAATTACCCTCCAGGCATCACACATTTCTAAACCGCATTCTTATTTTTATAAGGAATTAGCTACAGATTGGGTAGTAGCGCCTGTCACGCTTGAAACATTTCCTGCGTCTTCCTGGCAGAGCTGTGTTCTTCGCCTGCTGGCGAGCCTTGTATTCCCACCTCGTCCTGTTCCTCTCTCTCTCTCTCTCTCTCTCTCTCTCTCTCTCTCTCTCTCTCTCTCTCTCTCTCTCTCTCTCCCCTCTCTCCCTCTCTCCCTCCCTCCATATATATGTGTGTGTGTGTATATATATATATATATGTATATATATATATGCGCAAGCTTGCCAATTCAAGCTCCTTCAAATACATTACCCAGTCCTTTCATCTCCAAGATGACCTGAAATGACCTTTTGTTTGGCATGAGACGTGATTCAACTGATAATAAACGAGTTTTGAAGGGGGAGGGTGGCTGTCTGCTCTGTGCTGCTGGGCTGCAGGATAGCCTGGGAGGGAGATGGAGGAAGGGGCCAGATCGCCTTTCAGACAAATACTGCGGCTTTTTGTTGTTGTTGTTGTTGTTGTGACATTTCCTGTAATTAATTTTCCACATATCACCTATTACAAGAAGGGAAAAGAAGGAGGTTTTTATTTATTTTATTTTTATTAAGGCAAACCAGTCTCTTTGTTTAACTCAGAGTCTGGGCTGCTCAGCGGTGACCATGGGGAGCGCAGGGGACGGCGGGGGTGGGGCATGCTACCGGGCATTCCCCCACCTCGAGGCCTCAGCCCTCAGCAGGGACCTAGAGTCCTGGGCTCAGCGCTCTTTCTTTCTCAAGGGTTTGCAGCTGCGAGCCTCTTTGCAAAGCAAACGCTAAGGTGCCAGCATGTCCAGCTCTGTTTCCCAACAAACAACAGCCTTGGAGGGGCGTTGGCTCTTTCCAGAAGATTTCTTTGTCGTTTTAGGAAGTCTCAATTTTTCTCTTAACTCCAGAACTTCGGGTAGAAGTCGATGGCAAGTTCCATTAATAGGCTCCACCGTGGACTTAAAGGGGGTGGGGACGTGGGGGATGGAGAGAGAACTCAAACAAAACAAAACCCACAAAACTATTCATTAGGATATTCTGCGAGGTGGCAGGAGTTGCCACAGCAACAGCGCTGGACCTTGCATCGCCAGAGGCTCTTGCTGTGGAGTGTCCTGCCTCCCAGAGACCTCCTCTTAAAAAGGACGCGGCTTAGAGATACTGTATCAGTTTGGTGTGTGTATACACTGACATATCATCCTCACTGAGAAGACAAAGGCAAGGTCTTACTTACTTGGGTGGTTTGCGGGTTATTTTAGCCAAGCTTGACTAGCTTCGATGTGTGGATGTGTGGAGTGAAAAATGGACTGGAGTCACGTGGGGACCGGAGATTAGGGAATTTCCCTCATGTGGGCTTGTGAAATGCTGGCACCCTCTATAAAGGCGTCTTGCCCCTCCAGGAAGGGGAGACAGCAGTTGGAAAGCTGTCAGGGGTGATTATACAGGCTTCTTTCTTGACCCAAAAGAATCTAGAGAAGGTGCTGTCTGCTGGAGACAGGAACTCTTCTTTCTGGGTCTCAGAACTGCTCCTCTGGAAGTACTCCATAACCAGAAGGAAAGTTCCCCCACAGTCAAGAGGCTTCACGTCTTGCCTTTGGCTTTTCCTTGGAAATCTGTTTGTTCATTCATTCCTTCCTTCCTTCATTCATTCATCCATTCATCACAGATACCTTGCCTAATGTTTCTGTGCTAGTTAACACAGATACAAAGTGCCATCAAAGACTGATTTACGTCTCCCTTAAAGGTGTTTGTAACTAAGAAGTGAAATAAGCCAACAGACCATTAAGTAGGAAAACTCTTAAGGACTGTCAGGTGCATTACAGCCACCAATGTGATCCCACTCTGTCATTTTTGAGCTCAAGGAATGCCTGTTGGAGTGCTTGCTTCTCCCTTCTGTCTACCAACCAACAAAAGTGCCTTCTTATATGAAAAGAATTGCCACTCGGGAACTTGACTTTGAGAGTTGCATTGTGGGACAGTACTGATATATATACATACATATATATATACACACACACATATATATATATATGTATATATATATATATATTTTTTTTTTTTTTGTCTTCTTGAGACAAGGTCTTCCTGTATCCCCAACTCACCTGGAACTTGCTATGTAGTCAAGGCTGGCCTCAAATTCATGGGGATTTGCTTGCTTCTGCCTACCAAGTGTCTGTGCCACCATGCCTGGCTGGTACTGGTGTCTTAATGAAAACTTGAGCTCAGTTTCTGACGTGCCATTCAAAGGGCCAGACCCATAAGCACTGCTGTTTTCTGTGTCCATATCCCACTGACTCTTCACGCAGTTTCTATCACCCTGCCGCCTCCTTTCTGTTTTTCAGAACCACTAAAGAAAATGATTCAAATGACTGTTTTCTCATCCTAAGAATCGTGTGTAACACACCTCTATATACAGGAGAGACATTCAATTTATTGTACACGGTGAGTGTTTAGGTGTCAGTCAGACCCTTCTCCCAGCATCCCCCTTGACAAAGTTGTGAGGTATAGTCTAACTTAAGGACTCAGGTCCTCTCTAGGAACAGTATACTCTTTTAACCACTGAGCTATCTTTCTAGCACCCATCCACAAAAGGGAATGTTAATGGCCTTCTTTATTTATCTATTTTCTTCCCTCTTTTCTTCTTTTATTAGTCTATGTTAATTATGCATAATAGGTTTCATTCTGACATCTTCATGTATATAATATGAAGTATTTTTATTGTATTCATCCTCTGTTACCATCTCTTGGGTCTCTCTAACTCCTGCTGACTCCTCCTTCAGTCCCTCTTCTACTTAAAAAAATTTTTTTTTACAGGTCTTCCTAGTCCCAGTCCACCTGGTCACTGTGTGGACCAGGTTAACTGACCACGATCTCATAGAGATCAGCCTGCCTCTGCCTCCCAAGGATTGGGATTAAAGGCATGTTCTTCCATGCCCGGATCCTCTTCTATTTTTATGTCTTTTTTTTATGGCTTAATGAGTTTCATTAGGGTTGCTTGTAGGTAGGAAGGTTGTTGAGGTTTTTATTTTTATTTTTTTCAGGTGCACGGGCATCTTCTAGTAGTTATACCATTCAAGTTAACAGTCTCTCCTTCTTCCACAATCCATTAACTGCTCGTAAGCCGTAAGGGAGGGGCAAGGCTTTGTGAGCTCCTCCTCTCATTGTAACTAGAACTCTTTTAGACTAGGCAGACTCACCAATAAAGCCATCACTCAGAGTGATGGGAACAATTGTTTTTTAATAACTTAAGCCATTAATACCAAGTCTGATGCATCACTAGAGTTTCAAAATCAGTTTGAGTTTCAAAATCAAATATACTTTTCAAGTTTGGACTCCTTAGTTGTCAAAATCAAGGTCTATTCCTAGATTTCTCTTATGAGCAAGATTGACCTGTTTAACTTTGTAAGTGTTCTGTGAGCCCCTCTGTCTATGAGAAGTTTTTATGGTAAGTTCTCATGGTGAGGGTTGCTCTGAGAATGGACGTGCACAAGACCGAGCATACTGCCAAGTTCATATGAAATGCATGCATCAGGCCACCTGCTCTGATGTTCACCACTGCCATGGCTTTTGTTGTTCTGATTGATTAGAATGGGCAGTTGACATTTTATTTCCCATGTCTGAAGTGGACCATAGGCTACATTGTGAAACTAATGTGTCCTTTCTTTATTTTCTTCCATTCTCCCTCCCTTCCTTCCTTCCTTCCTTCCTTCCTTCCTTCCTTCCTTCCTTCCTTCCTTCCTTCCTTTCCTTTTTTTTCCATTTATTTATTTACTTATTTATTTATTTATTTATTTATTTATTTATTATGTGTGTGATGTGTGTATGTGACCCTGGGCATACCATGGGACATATGTGGTCAGAGGACAACTTGGAGTTGGTACTCTCCTAACACCATATGGGTTCTGGGGATCATACTCAGGATTTCAGGCTCGGTGTCAAGTCTCTTTTTACCTCCTAAGTCATCTTGGTGGGCCCCTAATGTATCTGGTCTTACTCTTTGTTTTTCCCTCACCTTGACACCACTTCTCCTGCATTTTAAATTATTTATTTATTTATTTTGGGACCCAGTCTCCTGTAGCATAGGCTGGCCTCCAGCTTGCTATGTATCTGACTTTGAACTTCTGATTTTCCTGCCTTTATCTTCCAAGTGCTGGCCATGCTTTACCACATCTGGTCTTTTAAATATGCATTTGTTCTGCCCTCTTTTCTTCTTCCTTTTGCTGCTCTCTCAAATAAAACAAGCACCTTGTTCCTGAAATGGCTCTATGATTAATGATTTATATTATAGAGCAGCATTTTTTTTCCCCATAAAGCACCATAGTAACTATGTAGGTTTTTTGGGCCTTTGCCCTACGTGGCAATTGGCCAGATTTGCCTTTGCAGTACTGGAGCAGCTTAAGATACTATGTAAAAGAACAAGGGTGACAGTGTCCTGAGAAAACCTTATCTGTAGACATCAGAGTTAGCTGGACTCATCTAAGGTTTACATGTCATGAAACACTCTTATTCTTTTAATTTTCTTTCAACCACCTACATGTGTGAAAGCCACACCTACGTCCATTGTTGTAAAATCTGCAGTCACAAAATTTACACTCTAGAGTGGGCTTTAATCATTGACTTTCTGAGAATTATTTTCATTTTGTTTTATTTATCCACGTTCTAGAAGAACATGCAGAAGACATTTTTGACTATGTATGGTATATTACAACCTGGCAGCCTTCTCTTGGCTCTCTTTGGGAAGGAGCCTGACATAGTCTAAGTCAGGCTGGGGCAAGATCAAGACATCTACTTACAGGAAGCCCTCTAAAAACCTGAAAGAGGTGGTAAACAGAGTATATACTGGGATGTTGGACTTGGCTTCAATTAAATATGGACTCATGCTTCTTAGTGGTGTTCTGATTTGGGCAAGTCACTGAAAGTCTTTGAGTTTCACTTTGTTAACTATATAAATAGAAATAATAATGTCTGCTTGGAAGAGTTGATATGAGACTAAATTATGCAGTTCCATGTGCTGGTATATTTTTAAGAGAATGATAACTATAACATAGTAGGTGTTTAATAAATGTTTGAAGGGTAATAGTAGGCACTTGGTTCATGTTTCCTTCAATAATTCATTGGCAGGGGTAGGAGAGGTCAATCTTGACTGCTATGAATCATAATAACTGGAACACTGGACATGGTAGTGTCTCTGAGAATCAGGGTTGCACGTGAGGGTCTGTTTGTGCAAATTAGAGAGGTGTTTGCAAGAATCAGAAACATCTTTTTAGTCACCAGTAAATACTATTGGAGCAAGATCACCATAACCTGAGAGTCTAGACCAGTATAGGATGCACTGTAAGGATTGACCCTTTGAAAAGTGACCAAAACCCTCTGTCCCTAGGGACCTTATGAATGTGTCTTTAAAATATATGAAGAGATTAATTTGTCTTAAAAATAACTCATGCTAAACTAACATTCTGCATATTACTTTCTAATTTTTTTATATTTATTTATTTATTTCTGTCTGTCTCTCTGTCTCTGTCTCACTCTGTCACTCTGTTTCTGTCTCACTCTCTGTCTCTCTCTCTGTGTATGTGTGTGTGTGTACATACTTGTGCATACCATAATATACGTGTGGATGTCAGAGCACAGCTTACAGGACTCAGTTCCCTTCTGTGTGACCTCTTAGGATTCACCTCTGGCTATCAGGCCCAGAGGCAAGTGCCTTTACCTGTTGAGCCACCTCATTGGCCCTAAATAATCACGTGTACATGCACAGATTAATGCTGCCTCCTTCCAGCCTTGGTATGAGAAGCTTCTTTTTGCAGTGGAGGCAGTTAATGCAAACTCACAACTGGGTCAAGATGCTGAGAATAAGTGACCGTTGAGTGCTCAGCCCTAAATGGGACACTATATCAACCCCATCGCTTGTGCGCACTCTCTCACACACACGCAGCACGAGTCCAAGGACCACTGTAGAAGAGTGGGCAGAAAGCTATTAAGAACTAGAAAGTAGGGAAGATTTGTTTTGAAATAGATAGGGATGGTGATTACACAGCAACCTGAGCAGCATCACTGAAGTGTTGACTATAAAATGGTGTTCTGGCTTCTTATTCATTTCTGTGATAAAATATGCTGACTAAAAGGAACACGGGGGAGGAACGGGGTTTATCTGGCTTACAGTTTCAGGTTATAGTCTACCGTTAAGAGAAGACAAGGCAAGAATTCAAGGCAGGAACTTGAAGGTGGGCCTCCTTGCTGCTGCTCTCAGCATTATGCTCAAAGAAGGAAGTCACTTCACAGTCAAAGAAGTGAGGCAGGAACCATGGAGGAATGCTGCTGGCTGGCTGCTTTGTAAGAAGGTTCATGCTCAGCTAGCTTCCTTATACAGTTCAGGGCCACCTACCGAGAGATGGTGCTGCTCACCGAGGGCTGGGTACATCAATTAACAATCAAGACACCCCCCACAGACATACACAGAAAGCAATCTGTTCTGGGAAATTCCTCAACTGAGATTCTCTTCCCTAGACAACTCTCAGTTGTGTCCAGTTGATGGTTAAAGCTAACCAGGACAAATGTTGGATGTTAGTGATATGAATTTCACCCACAAAACCAAACCCAAAATAGAGCACCTAATGAGATACTGCTCCATGCTCAGCTGAAGGTTCTTGACTTACAGGGCCGACCGCTCCAAAGCTCTGTGCTGTAAACTTTACCCCATTTTAAGTCATTTCATGTCTTCTAAGAACTGCTCAAAATCCTGTTCCTGACACCCTGAAACATAATTACTTTTTCATAGTTACTGTATTTGAGAAACTTTTGATTTTTCTTTCTATGGTCATTTCAATCAACTTTATTCATTTATCTGAAGATTTTTCTAGTTGTTTTTGGAACCTAAACATAATTATTTAAAAACCCTTGTTGGGACCTAGGTGTGGTGGTATGCAGACGTAATGCTAGCACTCAAGAGGTAGTAAGATTGCAAGTTCATAGCAGAGAGAAGAAAGGAAGCAAGAAAGAAGAGAGGAAGGAAGGAAGGAAGAAAAAAGGAAGGAAGGAGAGATGGAAGGAAGAAAATTCCTTTAGGGATTAAAATTTTTTTCCTTTAAAATTTCTTTCTTTCTGTCCTTAAAAGATAGTCAGAAACACTCTCTCTGTGAACATATTAATTGTAGAGATGAATGGGCCTCATGATATGATATTTCATTCATGTACTTATCCCCATTCCCATCACTTTCTCTTGTCCAACCTCCCCATCTTACTGGTCCCCTTCTTCCCAAGTAGATCTTCCTTCTACTTTGCCTTGCTTGTTTTAAACCTAGATTTTGAATATGAGAAAATTCCACATTTGTCTTTCTGCGTCTGGGTTATTTTACTTTACACAATGCCCTATGGTTCCATCAATATTTTGTAAATAGCATGATTTTGTTCTTATTTAGGGCTGAATAGTACTCTGTTTTATATATATATATATATAATTTTTTTTTTCCTTTATCCATCTATCTAGGCTTGGGCATCTAGGCTAATTCTATAACTTGACTATTGCAAATAATGCTGTAGTAAACATGAATATGTGGATATCTATATCATATGTTGACTTTGATTCATTCAAGCATAGACCCAGAAGTGGTATAGCTTAGCCAGCAAGCAGCTTTCTGATTATGGATGGGTCTGAGTTTGGAGCAGTAACTCACAGAAGTAGATAGGGCAACTCTAGTTCCCTCAGACAGAAGAGAAGCAAAGATTAAGTACAGCTAAGTGGCCAGTGTTTAATCCAAGTCTCCAGCTATTTTGGTGACTAAATAAGAAATGAAAATTCTTATTTTATGAATTCACAAATATGTTAATGGCAAAGAAGAAAGACCAAGAAAACTGGCATTGAGGCTCATTTCAGATAAGAGGGGCCAGGTGTTATAGAGAAGTCAGTTTCCAAATGTGGGAAACGAAAATACAATGTACTGTCTTTTCTATCAAAGAATTAAATGAGACAAGAAAATTCCATCTTTAAAGAAATTTGTAAAAACACCATCTGGCAAAACTCCCTCCCCAGTCAGCATTTTTCTAAGATTAAAGTCTGTGCTCAAGGTTGCATCCTGTTCTCAAAAACTGCATTTTGTTTAGGAGCTCTGCCATTTTAGATTGGCCAACCATGTAAGAGTGTGAGGCTGAGCTCTGGCCACTCAGAGAGAGGCACAGGACCCTTTCACATTAGGAATAAAACTCAGAGGGACCCTTGCTGGGCATGCTTGCTTGCTGGATTTTTTTAGAAGCTTTGCACCTTCTGCTAGTGGAAAACTTTTTGCTTTGCTGAAATACTTTGGATCATGTGGTCATTTTCTTGAGACTCCAGACCCATTTCTAACAGGAACAACTCCAGTGGAGGGAAGATATAGAACTGTCAATGTGTTTATTACCTTGATCTGATCTGACCTTTACCTTAAGAAATGTAGGTGAGCCTGTTCATGAAGAAGTTCAGCGCCTGAGGATAATGAGGATTGACATTCCAGGCTTTTCACAGTGGTGTGTGTGTGTGTGTGTGTGTGTGTGTGTGTGTGTGTGTGTGTGTGTGTGTTTGCAGGAGTGTATTTTGTATGGAATGAAATATGAGGTATCTATGGTAAAACACCTGTGTTCATTTCAGTGTCTGTGCTTTGAGAATTGGCAAATCTGGCTGATCCCATGCTGCAGACTCTCTCCACAGATGCAGTTGAGACATAGGTGTCCAGCTGCTACAGTTGCTCTGTCTTGTCATATGATTCTACTTGTCATATTCTGATGAAGTAGGATGCCCTCACGAGATGCTGAGAACTTGCTAATGTACCTCCTAGCCTTTAGTACTGTCGGCTAAGCAAACATCTGACTTTATAAATTATGTAGTTTCAGGGTTTTTGTTATGGCTGCAGAAAACCAACTAAGATAGAGCTCATGGACTTGACTGGTTGGTGACCAGTAATATTTGTTGAATATATTGAATATATAGGAATAAATGAAGGCAATCCTAGATTTATGATGAACTGATTGAATGAGCATGTTAAGCTTGTTTTCCTTCTCTGGGCTTTAGTTCCCTCAAACTTAAAATGAGAATTTTAGTATGAGTTTTAAAAGTTCCTTCAGTTCTGGATTTCTATAATTTTTTTTTTTGGTCTTTTTGAGACAGGGTCTCCCAATAGCCCCAGCTGTCCTGGAACTCACTATGTAGACCAGGCTGGCCTTGAACTCACAGAGATTTGCCTGCTTCTGCCTTCTGAGTACTGAGTGCTGGGATTAAAGGCGCTCACAGTCACACCATGCCCAACCTTGTACTTCTATAATTTAACAATTACATAACCACACATCACTTACAGGTGAGGATACATCTTGAGTGGCAGCATTTGGGGATGTCATTACTCTGTAAGAGTCATGGAGAACGCTTACACAAACTGAGATGGCTATGATGTCATTAAGTAATATTTTCTTATGGGACCACTGTTGTATATATGTGGTTCATCACTGACAAAAGTGTCATTAAGTGGAGCATGACTGTCATTATGAAAGTGGAGGAAGAGGAGGAGGAGGGGGAAGAGGATGAGGGAAGAGGAAGGAGGAGGAGGAAAATCTGTCAATCATTTTATGTGTCAGGTACTATGATTTGCATAATGATGCCATTTCATCATGACTCCTCTGATACATCAAACCTAAGCTAATGGCTGATAGCTATTTTAATCTTATTCAGAGCAGATACTTATTAACTTATTTTAATCTCATCCCCATCCATGAGGTCCAGGCATTTAATAGGCAATCAGAGATAATAAGAGGATAGAGCCAGAACTCGAACTCCATCAGTTCAGTGTTCGAGTTTCTCCCCTTAGTCACACTGACAAATTGTAAGGTGGTGCCGTAAGGTCAGGATCAGAGAGGCCCGTTCTATTCAGAGCTACCTGAGTTCACTGTCCTCTGTGCTTCACAAGGTTCTTGTTAAAACTTCCTGTTGATACAAATTATTTCCCATAAGATACATTAGCCTTTATAGTTCCTTCCACTTTACAGTCCTAAGAAGCCTTAATCTGTTATATAAGTCCCTGACTTGGTAAGTGTCCACAAACACCCACCATTAAAATGGTAGATGGAACTGGCTATAATCAACCAGACTGGTAACGGAGAAAAAATTTCTGAAGTCATGTCTGGAGTATGGTGGGTGGATATTTGGCTTGCTCTAAGAAATTAGGTGAAAACTCAGAATTACCCAAATGTTTGGACTGGTGAGGCTTTATGTCCTAGCCAAATGGCAGCAGAAGGACTTTGACCAAACTAGTGGAGAATGAGGAAGATTGAGTGTGGGTGATGGGGAGCCACATCTGCTTGTTTTCTGTTTTCTTCTTTTTGGATTCTGACTTATGAATATCATGTTTTTACTTTTGGATGCCTGTTATAATTGAGGACACGTGACTTGCATATGCTCATGGGGAAAAATGAAATTAGAGACAGTTTCCTGAATAATTTTTAAAATTTCTTTTAATCAAGGGCTGGAGAGATGACTCAATGATTAAGGGAACTGATTGTTCTTACAGAAGACCCAGGTTCAAATCTCAGCACCCGCATGGTGTCTAACAACCATCAGTAACCTCAGTTTGAGGGGATCTGATGCCTTCTTCTATCCTCCTCCCTCACTGCATGACATGGGTGCACTTACACACATGTAGGCATGACACTCATATACATAAAAAGAAAAGAAAATCAGAGCTAGGTACCCCTGTAATCCCAGTACTGGGGGAGCAGAGGGCAGTATGATCCAGCAAGATAGACCGGGCTGCATAGTAAGTCGCTGTCTCTCTCACACAGAAAAGCATTAAGAGAAGAAATTAGGGTGCTGGTGCAAGTCTGGGAAGGCAAGTGCTTGAACAACATCAACTATAGTACTTTGAATCCTCTGGGGATCATATATGTGGATTTGCTTCAGTTCAGCCAGCCTGAGCACTTCTATTCTTGACTGAGGAGTGCTGCACAGAGTACTGTTAAAGAGGGATAACGTGCAAAAGGGTCTGACTGACCACTTAGTGGAAAAGTGCTGTCAAGCATGGTACCCATGTGGAATTCAGACTCCAAGTGGATAAGGTCAGAGAATAGAATGGATTGGGTCCTATAAAGCTAGATGGTGTCAACTTTCTCTCCGTTATAGTTTGAGATGGGTGTCTGTCCTGGATGCCGATTGGTTGCTGATACCTACACTAAGCCTTCATGTGCACATGCGATGCCAGAGGACGATGATGGTGTCCTGTCTACTGCTCTCTGTCTTATAACCTGAATCAGGGTCTCTTACTGATCGAGAAGCTGACAGTTTCAGCTAGGCTGGGTATCCAATGAGCTCCAGGGATCCATCCACCTTTCTCCATTCACCAGCACTGGGGTTATAGGTACATGTGGGTGGTAGAGATTTGAACTCAGGTCCTTATAATTTTGTAGCTGGTACTCTTGCTTACTGACTGAGTCATCTCTTTGACTCAAAGAGTTTTTCTTTTCAAACTGATCATTAAGGTTCCTCTCTGTTCAAACATCTTATGAAATCTAGTATGAAATCATTTAACGTAGTTATTACATTTTAAATCAATTGTAGTCTCATTGAAAAATGTCATCTGGGGGATTCTGAAGAGAAGAAAGGGAGAATTTGGGTTTCTCTTTTCTTCTTTCACCAATGTTTTGGATCAATCATTCATTCTCTTGGTGTGTGTATGTCTGTGTCTATGTGAGTGTATGTTTGTATGTATGGGTTTGTATGCTTGTGTGGAGGCCAGCAGAGGGTATTGATGTTTTCCTTTATCACACTCTGCCTATTCTTTCTACGCCAGAGTCTCTTTCTGAATTCGGAGCTTGCATTTTCTTGGCTAGAAGCCAGCAAGCCCCAGCAAGTCTCCTGACTCTGTCCCTCTCAGAGCTGGAGTACGGGACATGAGCAGGATGCCCAGCTTGTTGTGTGGGTGCTGGGATCTAAACTCCAGTCCTCACAATTGGTCAGCAAGTGCTCCTCACCACCAAACTATGTTTCCAGGTCTCTCTTCAAGCATTTTAAGACTGGTGTGCCAACATATAATTGTGTATCGTGGAGGCCTGAAATTGTATGTGATCCGAATTTGTGAATCCTGAGTCTAGCCTGGGAAATGTGAGTGTGTGAAAGACTTTCTCTTCGTTGAGACAGACTTTCCCCTTTGCTTTCCATTCATAAATATTATTGACAGAAAGACTCCATTGTATCTTCTGGAAGCCCTCTTTTCTCTCTTCCTGAGTGTGAATGGTAAATGTCAATAGAGCAATTGTGAAAAAAACAAAAATTACACAGTTTCCCCTAAAATAGACAAATGAAAATGAAAGGAAAAGAAGTCCACAGAAACATTCATCCGAGCCCTGCCATGTGAGCTCTCAGGGAGGTGTGTGTCTCCTGCCAGTGCACATGACTCCGATATAGCTCCTCCTCGCCCACAGCCTTACAGCTATGACTGCTGTCAGCAGTTTTGGGCTTTATTTGGTGAATGAAATGGAATTTGCTGTGCATCAGGTTGCTAGTGATTGGCAGGAAAATTCTTCTAGGTTGCAAAAGTCTTTGACTATTTTTTTTCAAAAATTTATTTTATTTATATTTTATGTGTATGAGTGTTATGCCTGTAGGTATGTAAGTACACTCATGTGTGCAATGCCCATCAAAGGTCAGAAGAGAGCATCAGATTCTTTGGAGTTATGGATGATTGTTAGCTACTATGTGGGTGCTGGGAACTGAACCTGGGTCCTGTGCAAGACCAGTCAGTGCTCTTAACCAATAAACCATCTCTCCAACCCCTACTGACTATTCTTTCATGGAAATTAGAGTCCAGGTCCATTTTCTGCCCAATGCTTTATCATTATATAGGCGAACACCCTTATGACAACTGTTCTCGTTTTGTGCTCTGGTGTTGCAACCTCACCAGAACCCCTCTGAGGTTTCCTCAAATGGATTTGTTTATATGCCCACTGCTCCACAGGGGGCTTGCAGCATTCCATCTGAGAGCCAGAGTGTACTACTCTAAGTGAGGGTGGGTTAAATCAGTATAGCATTAGAGAGGTTTCATCCAGCTTAGTGCCTGGCTCAGTTTTCAGCCAGCATCTACCGACAGATGCAACACTTGTCTGGTAAAGAGTGGCAAACAGACACCATGAGACTTTGGATTTGATAGTCATGGTGAATATACAAGTGAGGTAGCACTGTCTCTCCTGCAAGGATCTTATGTGTATATGCTCTTGGATTTTTTTTAGTCCACAACGAACCTCTTTAAAATGATTTGAGTTAAATTAATGACCAATATTTCCTTCGCTATGCACTTGCTCTTTAGTCAGGGCTTGACAACATCCCCTAGCCTGTTCTGCTCCATCTGTTGTCTGGAAGCCTCTCTTGGGATGATTGAACAGTGAGGGGAAGCTAGAGTAAGTCACCACTAAAGGGCAATCTATTGAGCTCTCTCCTCAGGATCTGTCTGAGTGACTGCTCCACTGTGATGGCATCTGTGTAGTTGAACTTCTCACATGCTAACCCAAGCCCTTCGGAGCTGCTAGCTCTAAAGGCCCAGGCTGAAACTAGACACAGAGATCTGTCATTCGGGCAAGTCACAGGTGACTACCTTGAAGTGGAGGGACAATGTCCTCCAGTACAGCACAAGCTTGGTGTGTATGCTTCATCAGCACTCACAACCACCCTGGAGTGACAATGCTACAAAGAGGAAAGTGAGCAGAGCTTGTCAAAGCCAATCAGGTCGGAAGTGGCAGGGTCAAGATTCAATTCTGGAGTCTCTTCTTACTAGAATAGACCTTCTGGGGTTTTCTTTTAATTCCTTTCATCTATAAATAGGACAAACAAACAAAATCAACTGAGGCTCAAGGAATGGAAAGCCTGTGTGCATCATTTTTTAAATTTTTTGGCAGAATTAGAAATACATAAGTCCCAAAAGTTCATCAAATCCCATGACTCTCACCACTCATCTGGGCCTCCAGGAGCAGCTTTGGAAGCTCCCTGAAATCTGGGCACTATTGTGTTGGGTGTTTATAGGTGGGTAACTCTGTGGATACTTAACAGACACCAGTGTGCTGTGCCCTTTAGTCGCATACATGTCAGGAAACCATAGGAATGTCAGGAACACATGCCCAGTGGCTTTGACCTGAGTTTAAACACCCAGAGTGAAATTACCTTCCACTGTGGTTTAAAATTCTATTATACTCTGTTTAAACATATTTGAAATGATTATACTAAATGGATTTGGAAACTTAAAATGGGTAGTCTACCTTTAAAAGAAGGGCATTGAAGCCATCTCATGTTGGAAGGTTGTTTCCATATGTAGGTATAGGCGCTTTCTGGGAACCTGAAGAATCTGTTAATAAAGGCAAATTAGGACTTTTTTTGATTGCTAACGATAAACCTGCATCATTGTGTTGATATGGATACCTATTGTAAGTCTATGGTCTCTCATTTATTGTGGTTGAATGCTGAAGAAAAGCAATTTCTTCTTTCAAAGACAGAAGGTAGAAGTCTAGATAATGTACGAAACACTGCAGGGAAAGATAAAGACAGAGAGACAGAAGGAGTTAGGGAGTGCAAGCCAGCCCCTGGCTATTAAATTATGTTCTTTAGGGGAATGGAGTCTATAAAAGAAAAGATATTGCTTGAGTTTTTTTTTTTTTAATACCTAGTGAAGTTATTGAAAAACCTCAGAACCAGGGACCACTGAAAAAGTCCAATCTCAAATTAAGAGATCCATATAAACTTAGAGACAATCTGGGATCAATTTTTCAGTCGCTACATTAGTGCATGAATTAGTGCATACCATGTCTAAATGAATAATGAAGTTTTGGATAAGTAGGAGAAGGTGTGTCAGCATGCTTTTTTTCTAATTTTTTTTTGTTGTCTAGTTTTTTTTTTTGTTGCTATTAATCATAGGATCTTTTTTGTTTCCCCTTTCAATAAAATGCTTTTGTGCATGAGTGTGTGAGTACATGTGTGTGTGTGTGTCTGTCTGTCTGTATGTGTGTATATCTGTGTGTGTCTTTGTATGGATGCCTGTGTCTGTGTGTACCCAAAGTGAAATGGGCAGCAGGTATCTTTCTAGATTGCTCCCCAACTTATGGAAGCAGGATTGCTAAGGCCATGTTATCAATCTAGGGCTAAGATTGGGTTCATTTCTTCTGCCAATTAAAGGATTAAAAGGCAGGAAAAACCTCAGATATAGCAGAGATTTTATTTGAAAGAATGAAGAATCACACTTCTACACACACTCACAAAGTAGAGAAGCTCTCCATAGCGGAAAGGAACCCTGACTCCCAGGCCCTGGGTTTTAAGGGTTTAGCAGTATTCCCTCCTCTCATTTTAGATTGGTCAGCTTAAACAAAGAAGAGAAAGCTGATAGGTTTAGAGCTTTAAATGACGAGGTATTCAGATCCAGCCTCAAGTCTTATCTGAACGGGTTGGAACTAGTTGACTAACAGAAAACACTGTGGACTGAGGAGGAACCCCCAGGCCTTCGTTTCTGACAGAGAAGGTGGAAGCATGTCATCGTTATTATTCCTCAGTGACTGCTTGTCTGGGATTTAGCCCCTTACAGGATCTTTCACTGAACCCCTGAGCTTGCCAGTTCCAGCTAGTCCGGCCACCCAGTTTGCTGAGGGATCCCCGCCTCTGCCTTCCAAGTGCTAGGATCATAAGTGGCCTCACCCCTGCCAGGGTTTTATGTGGATTCTGAGGATCCAAACTCTAGACCTCAGGTTTGTGGAGCAAGTGTGTTATCCACTCAGCCGTCTCCCCAGTCCTAACATGGTCATTTTGAAAGTAAAGAATCAGCAAAGAGGAAAGAAACCTGCTCTTTTGTCATAATGGAAAAACCACATAATTAAAACCATGAAATCAAAGCCTCTATTGCCATTACTTTGGAGACTCAGCTTACTCTAAATGCAGCCACAATATTTAAGAAAAAAAATGCAACTTTACAAAGCCCAGCTCATAAAGAGATCATCATCATTATACTTTTCATAGGCCAGACCCCATATTTATGGAAATCTTGGCGGAAATATGGGAATCTTTCAATTACCTGCTTTGTAGGGGATCTTTGTGCGTGGTGGTGAGATGGAGTGGAAGCAAAAGGAAAACATTAAAGAAGAAAAAAGTAAAAGGACTATTTGAAGAAAATTTATCTTGGTTCATATGATTTTGGGTGGCCAGGTATGAATTTTCTTGCCCTTTAGAAAAAAAAAATCTATAAAACCATTAGAAAATGTAAGACCTCAAACTTCATAGGATAAGCCCTGGGAGGGTTTTCTTTGAGTGCCAACTTTAATTTGTTCTCCAGCCACAAAATTGGGACACACCATAATCTGCAAATGTTTTCAAAGTTCTCTGGGTACCTGAAGTTCTAGTTGTGGAGCCCCCTCAGTTTGTGGTAACCATGGCAGCTCCCAGCATGGCGCCATTTCCAGTCAGAATTGTCCCCGTGTGTGGTACGGGATGTCAGATTTGAGTGATTTTCCTGTGGAGTGAGCTGACTCCTGCTTCTCCCTCAGTCTCAACATTCACATGCAGACATATGTATTGTCAATACACCTCCTTGGAAAAGTAGAAAGGAAGCCTAATAATCAACTAGGTAATGAGTCTCCCTGAAAATGGGAATTATATAAACAATGCATTTTGACTACTTGCACACCTGTGTTTCTCAAAAGGACCCTCATCTATTATACATATATTTATATTTTTTAAAAAAAAGTACTTCTGAGGTCCTCAGTTGTGCTCTATCACTGAACTACATTCCTAGCTCTAAGGATATGCTCTGAGGATCTAGAAGACAAGAAAAAGGTGCAACTTGGATTTATAGGGATTATTTGCAACTTTCCCACACACCCTTCCCCAACATACTTGACTTTGGGTGGGCATTCCTCTGGGCAAACCATTAGCCATTCTTCCAAAACCCTCTGTAACTTTCCTCTGTGGGGAAGGCTAGAACAGGACTGTACTGCTGCACAGTACAGCTGGGGGCTCCCTGCTTCAGCCCACAGAAGCTGTGTCCGTCCCACCTACCTTTAACGAGGCTGGTGGGGTTTCCTCCCTCACTTCCAGGGCTGTGAACTCTGCTTCAGAAAACCCAGAAAGTCTAAAGCATGTTCCCATCCAGGTCCTCATAGCTTGATCCGTTTCCCGGTGTCATAGTCATTTGCTTTTCAGAAGGTTCTAGTTTTGGTTTCCCGTTCCTCTGACAGCAGGAGCAATGCCCTTGAACACAACCATTGTTCTTAGGGGAAGAGATAAAAGAAAGCATGCACATTTTCAAACAGTGGTTGAGTTGCTGACCTCTACTGTCCCCCAAGGGCCCAGACCCTGGGAGCCTGGAGGGAGACCTCATGTTGCTTTTATTAACGCATGATTGTTTGTTCAGATTAGTGGGTGTGGCTATGACATTTCCATCCATGCACTGATCATGTCTACCCTCCCTGCTACCTGGTCTTTTCCTTCCAGGTCATTCTTTTTTAAAATTTTGACATATGAGATAGAACATGTTAACAGTGGCATTTTTATGCCTGGCTTATTTTACTTAATATGATGTCTTCCAGGTCCATCTCATATCTCTGCAAATGACAGGATCTTCTTCTTTATAGAGTGTTCTGTTTAGCTTTCTATTGCTGTGATAGAAACACTGACCAAAACCATCTTGGGGAGGAAAGGGTTTATTTCTCTGCACTCTTACAGTTCATCATGGAGGGAAAGCAGGGCAGGAGCCTGGAGCACAGGCCATGGAAGAACACTGCTTACTGGCTCTGGCCCATGCTCAGTCTGCTTTCTTGTACAACACAGGATTACCTGCCCAGTGATGGCACACCCGGAGTGAGCTGGACCTTATCATATCACTCAACAATTAAGAAATGCCCCATGGACACGACATGCCCCTTAGGGCCAATTCAATGAAGGAAATTTCTCAATTAAGGTGGTCATCCAGGTGTGTCAAGTTGATAACCAAAGCTGTCTAGTACATAGTGGTATAGTACTCCATCGTTTATATTAATATAGACATCATATTTTCTTTATCTACTAATCTCTTTTCAGGTACTCAGGCTGATTCCATAACTTGAACAGCCATCTTTTCTTGTTTGCTGACTTTGTTTCCTCCAAGTATATACTCAGGAGTGATATGCCTGAATCACATGCAGTTTTACTTTTAGTGGTTTGGGGAATCCCTATGATGTATTCTATAGCGAGTAGATTGATTTCCAATCCCATCAACAATGGATAAGAATTTCTTTTCCTTATATCCTTGCCAGAATTTATCGATTGCTTGCTTTTGTGATACTAGCCTTTCTGACTAGGGTGAGATGGAAACTCAGTGAAGTTTAATTTATGGTTGGAAAGATGTCTTCCCTGCCTCCCTGCCAGACTGCTTGCTGTGAAGTGTTTCCATCTTGTTCTAAGAAGGCTCTCTATGAAGTCTCCCCAGAAACTGTCAGGAGAGAGGGACACAAGTGTGGGAATTTTGTCTTCTGCTTCAACCACAGAGGAGCCCTTGTAACTTTTCATCTGTGTTTTGAAAAGAGCATTCTTTTAAAGCAAGCTAAAAATAACTGAAAAGTAAAATAAGTTTGGGATTCATAGCCTTTAGCAACAAGACCTCAAGATAGGACAGAAATGCGTTATAGGCAACCTGAAAGGACAGAGTGGACATTATTACAGGACAGTATGAAAGTCTTCAGCCAGGACCTAGGAGCAGGGCCCTGAGTGAGAGCTCCCTTGGGCCTGTGAGTCGGTGGTTAGGGCTAGGGTGGTGTAGTTTTATGGATTCTGGTACAAACAAGTTCTGAAGAAAGGGGTTTCACCCTTTACATTATTCCAGTCTCTCCGTGTTCTTTCGTTTCTGACAAAGTTTTACATATACTCTGCTGGGTGGAACCCACTAAGAAGCTGAAGATGGTTTTGAACTTCTGATCCTTCTGCTTTTCCCTCCTGAGTGTTGAATTACATGCATGATCCACCATGTGCAGCCTCTGTAGTTTCTGAGGTTGAACTCAGCACTTTGTGCATACCAGGCAAGTACTCTGCCAGCTGAGTCATAAGCCAGGCCCCGTTTCTACTCTCTTCTGATTGCACGTTTTTTTCTGTTCCTTCATCTGTTTCCATTCGTGACAGGTAACATGTTGGCTCATGGCTCCCAGGTTCTGAGACTTTCTGAAACAACTAAAACATGATTGTGAAGGATTTTACTCATGTAAAATAATCTCATAAAAGACTTCTAGTTCCAAGCACAGTTGAATGATGTACCTCTGTCCTGGGCCTTCTCATTTCAATCTATCATTTGTTGCTTTAGGAAGAAAGCAAGAGGAACCAGCTAATGGAATTATATTCTTTGTTTGACTTTTAATCCTCTAATGTTATTTAAAGGCACCGCAGATGGAAGAGCACTGGGTCTAATTCTCCCCTCTTGCCAGTCTTGCTGGGTCAGGTTGCTCTTGGTGGGCCCCATTAGGACAGAGTGGCCTTTGCCAGACTCAAAGAAATGGGGCAGTGTTGGCCACTCTCCTGGGGAACTGGCCAGCTAGATGGTAAAAATTTCATCTCTGGGTCTTTTTTCTCTTACAAGTATTTAATGCTAAGTGGCAATTTAATGGAAAGGGCTTTTCTAAATTTCACATTTAGCCTGTGGCAAGGAACTTAGCATCAAGATGGATGGCGCTTCTCAGGATGACAGGAATTAAGAATGTCCTTTCTCGCAGTATTTTCCCATCACCTCCTGGCCTCCCTGGAAGGCTGATGTCATTCTTGGCTCCAGCCTACTTTTTCATTTTTTTTAATCCCATTAGGTTCTCTTTCTTCCCCTCACATCCCCGTCAAGGGACTGACTAACGACCAGAAGGCAGATTTCTGTGGTCATGCCAACACAGAACTCCCTGAAGGAGGCAGGCGGAGGAGACTCCGAGTGTTACCAGGGTGAGCTGCAGATGCCGGTGAGGCACTCTCCTGTGGAGCTTTGGATTAAACACCTGGTTGGGCAGGGATGCTTTATACTTCTGAATATTCATGCTGGCTTTCAAATTCCATAAGCTCTATAGTTTAATCTGAAGCCTTTTCAATATCTTGATTAAATGTATACTTAACTCGAATGAGGGGTCTTTCTATAAACCAAACAAACAAAAAAATCCCATTGTTGATTTGAAGTCTCTGCTGGTCTATACTAGGCATTTGGTATAGAGTGGAAACACTCAGATTCCAGTCTAAGTAAGTACCCAGACTCACAGGGCTCTACTCTGTGTGTGAATCTCAGTGATGTCTCATGCTGGCGTCTCATGGTGAATCTCATACATGTCTTATACAGTGCAGTCGGTAACCACCCTATCCCCCATCAGCTGAGTTTCCAGGAGCCACTGGTATTTGGCTTCAACCCCGTTGTTTTCTGTGCTTGTTCTGCTTGTCCCATGGTGATAGTTTAATTAGATGCTATGTGAAATGTTTCCATGAAAACTAGGTTGAACATGTACAAAAGATGTGAGAAAATTGAGCTATCAGGAGATTTGTTCTTCTCGACTTAAGTATGTTAAAAACAACTTATTATTAAAATTTTAACAACATTTATTTATTGTCTGTGGTGGTGGGGGGAGAGGGAGGGGCGACCTGAACACATGGCACAGCGTACTTGTGGAGGTCAGAGGACAACTTGTAAGCATCAGTTCTCTCCTTCCACTATGTGGGCACTAGGGATTGAACTCAGGTCATCAGGCTTGGCTGGGGCCTAGCAAAGGAACCCTGAACCAGGAGCCCCTCAGTCTTGTGAGTCAGTGGTTTGGACTAGAGTGGTGGTTTTTTATGGATTAATCTATAAGCAAATTCTGAAGAAAAGGAGTTCACACACTACCCATTGAACCATTTCACCGACCCCCTCCAACCCCAGCACCCCTAATTTAAAAGGCAAGGAAATGTTCCAAATATCCATAATGACTCTAAGAAATTTTAGTAGTTTTCCCAATACAATAGTCTTAAACCAGGACTAATCATTACATTAGGTTAATGAGATATGGTTTACTAAATCATTCATATGGAGAATGAAGGGTGTTTCACTAAGGGGAAACTACATAGTAAGAATACGGAAGTCTCTCTTGTTGTGTGTGTGTGTGTGTGTGTGTGTGTGTGTGTGTGTAAAAGTGAACCTTGGATTGGTAGGTCATGAAAACTCGATGAAAATTATTGAGTAAGAGGAGGAAAACATGTATGGTCTTCTGCTTCAGGTGTACATACAAAGCTAAGCACACACAAAGGCATGCATCATATGTGTGGAGCTCGATGGATTTTTACCCGGTGAGTACATGCCCCCTACAATGCCAAGAGGGAGAAGCAGTGCGCTCCAGAACTCCAGGCATCACTCCTCCAACCTTGGAAACACTATCCTGAATCCAGCATGACAGATTAGCTTTGTATGTTTCTGTTCCTTTATAGAAATGAAATCTTACAGAATGTACTTTTTGGTATTTTATTCTTTTAATTTCATGTGTGTGAATGTATTGCCTGCATGTGTGTAAGCAAACCTGTATTGTGCAATGCCCACAGAGATCAGAAGAGGATGTTGGATTCTCCTGGAACTGGAGTTGTGGACAGTTGGTAGCTGCCACGTGAGTGCTAGGAATCGAATCCAAGTCCTCTGCAAGAGCAGTCAGTGTTCTTAACCACTGAGCTATCTCTCCATCCCTAAGAATGTGCTCTTTGTACCTGGCTGTTTTACTCAGTGCCATTTTTCTGATTCTCATTCATGTTGCTGCACAGGGTCGTGCTTCATGTGGATTCATGTCCTATGATATGATGTCTTTCTGCATTTTGTTCTCAACATACATTTGAGTTGCTTCTAGGACTTGGCTGCTGCAACTAAAGTTGAACAGGTGGACAGTCTTATATCATACTTTACTGAATATGTGAACATTTCTGCTTAGTAATTCCTAGGAATGAATGTCTGAATGTAGGTTGTGCATGGATCAGTGTTCCTCAGATGGTAGGATGAACGCACACTCCCATGAGTAGGTTCAGAGTTCCAGTTGCTCTATTTCCATATGTCCACCTGATGGTGTCTGTTGTTTTTTATTTGACGTTTGTGGTGGGGTGCACAGTGGGAGTTCATTGTGATTTTTGTTCTTTTTAACTAATGTATAAGCACTATGAAGATCACAGAGCACTGTGCCTTGTTTTAACTGATGCACATTCACACTGTGTTTTCTATGCTCATTTTCCTGATGACTAATGTCATCACAGATTTACTGATAATCTTCTGTCATTTAGATTTGAGCTATCTATCTAAATTTGTTGTCTTCTATAAGACAACCGAATTATATCTTCATTGTTGGAGGGATTCTTTATGTGTTCCGATTATAATTAAATCCTTTGTCAGACATACATGAGATTTATACAAGCTGCTGCAGAGCCAGTATTTTCATTCCCTTAATGAATCTTTTAACAAATAGAAAAATTTAATTTTAGTGTAATTTATCATAATTTTCAACTTATGCTTTTTCTTTTTTGGTTCCTGTACTAAATCTTAGCCTATTCCATAGTCATAAACATCCTGTGACTTCTTATGTGCATGTTCTCCTGTAAAAGCTGTGGGGAAAAATAAGAGTTTAACAAAATTAAGGTAGCATATCATGCAGAATGAATTTGAGGAGGTGGAGACTGGAAGAAAAGCCAGGAAACTATAGCAGCCACATGAACAACAGGAATAAAATCAATCCAGGCTAGAGAAATAGGATAAAGAATAGAAGGAGACAAGGAATAAGAAGTGGGGGGAGGGAGAGGAGGGCAGGGGAAGGGGAAGAGGGCGACAAGGACAGGAGGAAGGCGAAGAGGAGCAGGCAGAAGGAGGAGAGGAGGAAGGGGAGGAAAGGGAAAGAGGAAGAAAAGAATGAGGTGGGGGAGGAGAGAGGGGAGGGTGCAGAAGAGAAGGAGGAAGGAAGAGGAGGAAAGAGGAGGGACAGGAGGATCAGGAACAAGCACTGTGCAGATGTGAGACAGATGCTCTTGTCTGAGTCAAAGTGTACGAAGTGGATAGTGGAAGTGTGGTATAGCTTGAGACTTGCTTGGCTACTGAGAAACTGTAAACACCTTCATTGTGGGATGCATCCTTTTAAGAAATACATTTTTGGGTCTCTGTTAGATAAAATATTGAGCAAGTACTCTGTATGTGTAGAGAACAGACAAGTGGGATGGTCTCCTGTGACAGAAGAGAGAAGCTTCAAGTGTGGAAGCATCGCAGAAGTCTGCTGGGGTTGAGGGTGTTGTAGGTCTTTATCTGAGACATACTGAAAGTGGAGCTGACTCGCCATTTCCAGGAGTAAGTGTATAGCATCAGACAAGATTTGAGCAAATGTTGCCTGTAGCCCTCTAAGGACTCTAGCAACTGAAATCTCTACACTGGAGCTGAGTCACTACCACTTATAACTGAGGAAACGGTGGGGGTCCCAGCACTCAGGACCAGCCTGAGGGGGACCAAAGGGGCTCCGCTGTGGGGAAGCGGGTGAGTAGGTGCAGAGTCAACACACCAACTCTGGGAGTTGAGCAGAAAGCCAGAAGTGGTGGTCTGCTGCAAACTCATTTATTTATTCAAGAAGAGCAGAGAGTCTTGTAGGTCTTGTTAGCCTTATGGGGTAGGGTCCTGACTATAGCCAATCACAGTTTGTTCCCAGGTGGATTAGGTTCTCTCCAGATGCTGGGCAGAAACTGGCTTCACAACCAACCCTCATGGAGCACCACACCCAGGACAGCCATTCCTCCATTCCTCCTGGCAGGTGGCCTAGTTATGCCCACCCTGCATTATGCCCAACAAGGAAAGACATCTATTTAATGACAGGAAGAACTGACTTGCTAAGTTTACATTTCCAAAGTTGTAATGGATAAATTCCACTGAAAGTCCCTCTCTGTCCTTCTCCTCTGAAACACAGACATCACATTTGAGTTGCTTATGCCTTGGGGACTCTCTAATTATACAAACTTCAACATAATAACATCATAAAGGAAAGGTTTGTGTAAACGTTTCACACAAACTTGGACTTTATAATTTTGGATTTCTACTTCATCTTTACTGTGTTCTAGCAAAAGATGTGTTTCTGTGAGTGAAGTAAGGATTGTTTCCTGTAAGACTGGCCGTCGGTGTGAAGCATCCCTATCTCATGCTAGCTCAGAATGCTGTGGAAGATTAAGATGAACATACTGCAGTTTCTACTGGCAATTATGTATTTTTCTAAGCGAGTGAAGTCATAAAGTCTGTTGCAACTCTGACTTGAAGTTCCTTGCATCATACCTGAGTTTCCATTCCAACTATATGTGTATGGTTACCCACCTTTGTTCCTCGTCTGTCCTCATGGGACTGAGGAGGAATTGTTGTTTTTTGGTAGACTCCTATCTCATGTAGGTAGAGCTTTACACACAGCATCATTCCCGGTTCTGTGTCACTTTCTAAAGCATCTGGATTTTAGTTTTCTGGAGACATAAGTCCTTGCTTTATGTTTTACAATTTCCCTGTTTTTTTTTTTTTTTTTTGGTTGACATCTTAGGATTTGCACCCAAGCTTTGGGTTTCTGAGGCTGAGTTACTGACCTAAGTGTTGTACCTGTTGGTCAAGTTCTCCAGCTGGCCTCTCCTCTTGCAGTATGAAATAATAGATCAGCAGTGGACAGAGAAGATACAGTCCTCGCTCTCACACTGTCCCTGTTTGTGCTATACAATGGGAGTAAAGTGGGGCTCTTGCCTCATTTACAGAACCTAAGGGAAAAGCTTTGAAGGATGTCTGAGTAATCAAGTTCCCCCATTTCTCCAGCCCAGTTTTACTCTCAGGGACTTCCTACATCTTTCCTTCTCTGCACTAGCTCAAAAAGTGTACAGTGGGAAGCCTTTGCAGTTCTTCAGAGAAATGATGCTTCTGTGATGATCTTAGACCAGTGGCTGACAGCAAGAGGAAAATCTCTCCAGAAAGTTGAAGCTTTTCCTCTTCCTTTCTGACTGCGAATCTTGCCAGCTCAGACTAGTGGGGAGTCACTTAAGACCACAGCTGTGGAAGGAGAGTCATTTAATTGTCAAGAGGGACTCATGAAATCAGCAACACTGCAGCAAAGAAATATTGCTATTAAAACCAAAAGCTGGGAGATTGCTCAGTGGGCAAAGTGCTTGTTGCACAAGCATGAGGACCTGAATTTTGATCCCCGGCACCCACACAAAAATCTAAAGTGGCGATGTGCATCTGTAATGCTGAGCAGAAGGAGACTGGGAAATCCCTAAAGCTCAGTGGTCAGCTGGTCTAGCTAATTGGTGAGCTCCAGATTCAGTGAGAGACCCTGTCTCAAAAAACTAGAGTGGAGAGCAAATGAGGAAGATATCAGCCCTGACCTCCATATTTACCTATTGCATACACACACTTACATGAGTATCTACATATGTATATATCACACCACACACACATACATACACACACCCAAAGGTGCCTGTGTAACACCAGAAAGAGAATCTTTAATAAGTTACAGCAAAATAGCACTTTTCAACTTGATTATACTGATATTTGGAAGTGGAGTTGAGGCAAAGTCTTTTTATGTAGTCCTGACTCATTTCCAGCTCATTGAGTGCTGGGATTATTTATGTGTACCACCTTGCCATTATTAGTCATGTTATAAGAAGAAAAGATCCCCAACTGGATTTCTACTTAAAATAATTCTCCATTTTAGATTCTCTTTCACACACATTTAATCCCCCATGAGGAAACTTGCCATTGGAAGAACTCAATTCAGTCCAACTTAGGAAAAAGACAAGCAGAATATTCCAACAAACAATAAAGGGTTTGTTGGAAAAATGTTGTCAAAACTTCAGAATAGAAGGAAGAGATCTCAGGGCAGGCAGCCCGAGGTAAGCCCAGGACTGGAATCAGGAATTCAGAGTTGCCAATTTCTCTTCATTTCCTACATCTGTTTCCTGGTTTGGGCTTTCTTTCCCATCTTCTCTGCCTTCTTCCCTCTGTTACTCTGCCATTCTCTCTCTCTCTCTCTCTCTCTCTCTCTCTCTCTCTCTCTCTCTCTCTCTGTCTGTCTTTCCACCCCCCCTGCTTTACTAATGTCTTAGACAATTTCAATGTGATCAGGTTAGCAATCCAAATGTATCATCACATGTCCATGTCTTGTCAACTTGTCAGTCAAATACATCTTATTAAACTATCACAACCCCCAGTTCCTGCCAACTTAGGTTTATTTCCATCTGATCACATAAAATACACTTAGTTCAGGCCCAAGTCTCCCCATAGTCTTAACGGTTTAGCATTATTCAAAAGTTCCAGTTTGAAGTCTCCTTTGACTCTTGAGGAAAATTCTTGGCTGTGTGTCCCTGTAAAATCAAAAAGAAAATTACACACCTCCAATTTGCAATGAAACTTTTGAGTTAACAAAATTAAAATTTAAAAGCTAATGATATAAAATATGTATAAAGAGACCCTTCTAATGTCTTTTGCTCAGTGTTTCTGTGAATTTTCCCGAGTCTCCTGCATATATACAACACTTTGGAAACTACAGATCTACAAAATGAGATTCAGAGCTTATTAAAAATTAATGTAGAAGGCCAATTTTCATTTTTTATATTCCCCATGAAAAGAACAATTCAATAAATTCTTTTTCTCTTATAGTTAGAAAAATAATTGTGAAACATTACTTGTGTACTTTAAAGTTATTCTATTACATGTATTTATTTATTCGTGTGTGTGTGTGTGTGCTTTTGGAGGCCACAAGATGGCATCAGATCCCCTGGAGCTGGAGTTATAGGCAGCTGTTAGCCACCACCTGATATGGGTACTGGGATTTTAAATCTAGTCCCTTGGAAGAGTAGTATTCTCTCTTATCCCATGAGCCATCTCTCTAGCCCTTCCTTAGTCATGTCCTCAAATCCCTCAATTTCCTACATGGAGTTATATTATCTGAATCATCATTTCTCAAGTTAAAGTTAAATTTATGGGGAGATTACTTAGATCTAATATTGTATGTATGTGTGTTTAATTGTTCCATTGTTAAATAGGTTTAAGCTATTAATATTATCAGTAGTTCTTCCACACTCATCATCAGAGAAGACTCCTAAGGTACACAATTCCAAATCTACCACCTAAAAATTCTCAAGCTTATTTTTTTGTGAAAT
Source organism: Eospalax fontanierii (assembly GCA_035773235.1). Classification (NCBI taxonomy): domain Eukaryota; kingdom Metazoa; phylum Chordata; class Mammalia; order Rodentia; family Spalacidae; genus Eospalax; species Eospalax fontanierii. Next base: position 25,864,714 of record CM069539.1, on the reverse strand, counting down.
GTTTTACTTATAAAACCATCTATTTCATGTTTCACAGAATTTATATTCTATCGAGAATACTGCAAATGCTCCTGTAGAGGAGCTTCCAGATCTTTTCAATGGCATGTGTATTTTCAAATGTGTCAACCAGAGTGGAGAAATTCTATTGGTTTCAGTGGGTTTGACAAGATATCTTGTTACATCTGAAACATGTACTCTAAGAAAGTAATATGTTTCTCTTTAACTGAAGGGATTTAAATGAGGGTCCTTTATGCATCTTGAGAAAGATTCTTTCTAACACCTTCCTCAATATTTCTAATTCCCTTGAGTCCTCTTGACTTTTCAATGGAAGATAGTATGTTGTACTTTTGACTCAGTGTTACTTCTTCTTCAGAGTCATAGTCACTAGATTAGTCAGTAGGAAGACCTTCTCAGTCACTGGATTAGAATCAGTGGGAAGACCTTCACAGTCACTGGATTAGAGTCAGTGGGAAGACTTTCATAGTCACTGGATTCTCTCAATGAAAGATTTTCCTTTCAGCTTTTCCTAAGTCCAGAACTTGACCTTCATGATTGATCCCCCAGCACTACCCAACTTCCACATTTCAATCTGTCTTGAAATTCATTAAATAGTTTAATAAGCTGAATAAAGGGGCTCAGCTTTAGCAGGAAGACAATGTAGCTATTTATGGTACTTTCACAGGAGGGCAGATAGTAATAGCATGAATCCTGCAGGTCCTTGGAACAGAACCTTTCAGCCAAGGCAAACACTCATGAACAGTTACTACATGGCATACAGTCTCAGAGGAACATGAGCGCAGTAAAACGTGGATGAGGTAGATAAGGGGGCTGTGCCAAATGTACAGGGTTTTATCAAGGTGTCTGCTGCTTGGAATTAAGTAAACTGAAACATAGTATATTTGCTCTTGCAGTGATAACAAGGGCAACAAGTGGTCCAGGATCCCCACAACCATCTGATAGGGTCCAGAAGATAAGAAATTAAAAGTAAGTGCCTGGTCATGTTATAATTATTACTATCTATTTTTATGTCTATGGTATATGAATGTGTGTGTGTGTGTGTGTGTGTGTGTGTGTGTGTGTGTGTGTGTAGGCCAGAGGTCAGTTATCTTTCTTTATTGCTCTCTACGTCATTTCTCTTGAGAGAGAGTCCCCCAGTGAACCTGGAACTCACCACTTCAGCTAGATTGGCTGGCCCTGAGTCCTTGGCATCTGCCTCTCTCTATCCTTCTCATGCTGTGGTTACAGATGCTTACTGCCACAGCTGGGGGTAGGGTGCTGCGGCTCTGAACTCAGGCCCTCATGTCAGCTCAGCGAGCACTTCACAAGGTCGTACTCTTAGGTGAAGAGCTACAGGCAATTAATGGCTGCTAAGAGAGGGAGGAGAATCAGTTTTCTCTAGTGTCGAGCTCACGGATAGGTTATCCAATCCCAAGTGGCCAACCCTAAACACATGTACAAGTGAGCAACACCAAATGGACTCAGTATATATGTACATATATAACGTGTGTAACAATAATAGAGGTCATGAATTTGAGAGAGAATGGGGGGAATGGGAAGCACTGGAAGGAGAGAGAGAGGAATTATGTAAATACAGTATTCATATATAGAATTCTCCAAAAAAGTAAATTAAGAAGGAAGAAGATGGTAGGATGTTGACCACATCCTGAGAAGGAGACAGTGAGCATGGCTTATGAGAAGAGCAGATGCCAACAGCAGAAATCGAGAGAGGCGTGGGTTCTCCTTTCTGGTATCCATGGTTTCAATTTCAGATTCCTGGTCTCCAGAACCACAAGAGAAGACATTCATGATTGCTTATAGCTACAAGCTTTTTAAGACAGCTACAGAAAACTAATATATTTGATACGTCAGTGCCGTTCCTTTTGGGCAAGCACTTTGCCAACTATCAGGAGGGATGTGTGTCCATGTGTATGCTCATAAGTGTGCGTGCACACATGTGTGGGTGAGTCTCTCTATCATCCATCTACTTATCTATCTTTAACCACTTATCCATTTTATTACATATCTCTCACCTTTATATATTCATCTATCTATCATCTGTCTGTCATCTATCATCTATCTATTTATCTTAGACTTTTCTCCTTATGAACAGAATATCCTAGCATACTTCTTACAGTTGTAACCTCTGGGAGACTTTTCCTTCACTAAGGTCTTGAAGGTAACCTCTGAATGAGTTTGTAATAATGTGTATTGCCTTTATTTCCCCTCAAATCAGGTTTTGGCTATTTTTCCTTCTTCACAGGTCTGAGGTAAGGAGGGAAACGGCAAGGAATGTGCAAATCTGGCCACTCACTCATAGAGTTCCTGACAGATGCACACTTTGCATTACGTAGGAACAGCTCCTCTGATCATCTGATCTTGAGAAGCAGTAGTCAAGGAGTCTCCATTTCTTGATGGGCACCCCTGGTTCCACAGTCTCTTAGAATCCCATTGTCATCCATCCCCCTATGAGCTTCTATTCAAACAAAAATAGTTTTGTACTGCAGAAGGATTGATTTTTCCCAAGAATCAGAGATCTGTACTGGATCTCCTGGTGAGACTCTGGTGGGGGCAATTATGGACTCCATCTATTTTTAAAGCCTTTACTACCATTGAACCCAGGCCTGAGTGATAGACAGAACTGGAGTCTGGACCTATAGCACTGCCTTAGTTTACTCTGGACTCTGCTTGTGATTCTAGTGAGCACAAGAAGTTCATATGCATATATGCAAATGTCACAATACTGTTCAACTTCATGGCTACATTTCTTATAGTGAGCAGACCTACGGAGCTTCTCAAAGATGACTAGGACTCTATAACCAGCACATTTTTGTTGTTGCTATTACCTTAATAGCAGAGTGCATTCTGGGCACCTTAGAGCATGGACTTCAACACCTTACATCCTAGTGTGCTTAATGATATGTCAGAGAGAGAGAGAGAAAAAGAGGGCAAGAGAGAGAGAGAGAGAGAGTGCAAGTGAGAGAGAAAGCACACACAGTGAGCTTGAGCTACTGGGCTTTGCCGAGCCAGGAAAAAGAAGTGGAAAGCCTTTGACCCTCTTCCCAGGGTTATTTGACTCAGATGATGAACAATAAATCAATAGGAAAGTGGTAGAGGTCAGACTGGACAGACTGGAGAGCTCCAATCCTGTTTAATGCTGGGCTATCTGGGTAGACTTGGGTACAGTCTTGGTAATCAATAAAGAACATAACAGTCATCCTGTATTTCTTGCCCTGTGTATTTGGCTGTGATGATAGAGCACCCAGCAAAGAACCCAAGGAATAAGTCTGCAAAAATTACACATGCTTCCAACTCCTCTTGGGCCCTAGTCTTGTTTTCTGTCTTATCATTTGATGAGTACAAACTGTCTTGGGATGTCTGTGAGCTCTCTGTGCAGGGGAAAGGGCACAGCCTCACACCTGCAGAGTAGACTCTTCTTTGCTTCTTTTGCCATTGTATCTCTTCTCCCTGTTCTCACCTGACAGCCCAGTCCCATGTCTCCACAGTTTGCAGAATTCCAGGGGCCAAGGCCTAACTTCCATTCTTGGAGAATGAGAAGCCTTGAAGGCTACTTTATCCTGGTGAGTTCACAAGTCACCCCACCTTCTGACTGGCTAAGTCAGTTCTGAGAATGACTGATCCTGAGAATGTGGAACCTGGGGTTCCTACTGCTTTTTACTGCCTACTTACATAGGAGAAACACTCCTTCCTGACACCAATTATCAGCATTCAGCTCACAGCTATACCTGAGGCAGAGCAATCCTCCTGATTTGGAATAATTAGCTTCTGAGGAAAGACGGCCAAATGCAAAATAATTAAGAAATCTCTACAATTCAATAACTCACATTCCTTCTCCTCCTGCCCCTCCCTGAAAAGGAGGCCAGGGCCAGGGCTGGAATCTTTTCCAACTGGAATGAGAACCTATCTCCATTTGGAGCCAAGGCGGAGTTAAATAAGCCATTGTGCCATGTGCTCATGGGTAATTAGGCATGAAAAGAATCTGCAGTCTCTCCCTCCATTGTTCCTGGCAAGCTGTCCTTTCGCTATGTGCCTGAGCCCCAGGTCTCAGTGCTGGCACTCGTACAGAGATATGGATGTCGTCGTCATAGCAACTCCTGTGTGCTAAGCAACTTTATGGTCTAATATTATTAAGAGGGCAGGGGTCAAAAGCCAGCAAGAGACTTTGTCTCTGAAGTGCAGGATAATTGCATCAGGGATGGGGCAGGAGTGGGAGAAGAGGGAATTTCAGTAACCCAGAGCTGCCGGCGAGAACACCTGGGAGGCAGCGTTGGCCAAGCCGCCAAGTCAGTGCAGTGACCTCCCAGGCTCCCGCTCTCCCTTCTCCTGTCGTCTTTTCTGTTTCACTGTCTTCCTTCAGGTGCCGACACTCTGTTGCTCTCTCCTGGGAAAGAACCGGCCCCAGTAGATTCCACCTGCCTGGCGTTTAGTCACTGCCTTCTATTCATATTTGTATTTCTATTATTTCCAGACGGCCAGCAGCCACTGACCAGGATGTGGTGGAAATATTCAGAGGAGAAAGTTCTCCTTCTGTTCCTCAAAAATCTATAGGAACAGAGACATGGCCACCTTTCATTTTGTTTTAGTGTCTTAATGTGGTAGATGGAAGCCATTCACATCACTGAGGAAAAATAAATATAATGCACCCAAGTGACCCATCACCTCACACGTATCCTTTCATGTGTGTGTGAATGCGCGTGGGTGCGCATGCGTGTCCGTGCATGTGGAAGTCGTAGGCTGGTGTCGGTGCCTACTTTATATTTTGAGGCAGGGTCTCCTATCTGAAGCCAGGGCATACTGGTTTGGTTAGTCTACTTGTCAAGCTTACTCTGGGGATCTCCTGTCTCCAGCTCCCAGTTGTATACTTTAGAGTCATTCATGTTGCATGGGTTTAAAAACAGAGCAGAAAGGAGCCCTTAGACTACGTGTCTCCTACCTCAGCCCTGACCAGGCATAAACAGTTCCATGAATGTGACACAGAGGAGGATACATTGGACTCTGCTGGGCAAATAAATGTCTGGATCACTGGATTAGATACCACGTAGTGTTACTCTCCTGTCACAGTTGGAAGACCTGGAAGTTCACAGGGTTCCCTCATGTCCAGCTCATGCTGGATCCAGAGGGAACTGGCCTTCTGGCCATTTTGCTATTACTTGTGGCATCTACTATTTCCTGGTTTGTGTAGAACTAGGCTCGCAGATTATGTCATCAATATCTGCTCTGAGACAACTGATCTTCTAGTCTTGGTCAAGAAGAGGGTTCGGAAACTGCTCTTAATTTAGAATAAGGCAGGGCCTTTTCATAGGATGTGGTAAAACGTCCCTCCACACACACAAATAAACCCCCAACTGCCTCAAGGGGTCTGCTAGCACCTGAACCTCCTCTTGAATCAGCCTGGTCTCCATAAGCTGGGATTAGTGGGCTGTGTAGTTTATGAGCCTTTTCTGAGCAAAATTGTTTCCATTTGTCCATTAATGCATTAATTTTTGATGTGTTCATTAATTGTACAAATTACTGGAATCCATTATGACATTTTAACATGTATCTGAGGTACTTTCATCATATTTAGTCTCCCTGTTATCCACACTTAAACCCCTTCCCTTCTCTTCCTAATCCTAGCTGTCCTTCCTTCTCTACATTTGAAAGGAAACAGTTCTTATCTTTCTGAGACTGGCTTATTTTGCCTAACACATCTTCTAATCCCATCCATTTTCCTGCAAATGACATCATTTTGTTCTTATTTAATATTTTGTTTAACATTTTTATGTGTATGAATATATTGCCTGCATGTATGTAAGTGCACTTGTGTCACGCAATGCCTGTGGAAGTCAGAAGGTGGCTAATTCCCCTGGAACTGGAGTTATGGATGGATGTTAGTTGCCATGTGGGTGCTGGGAAACAAACCCTGGTCCTCTGGAAGAGCTTCCAGTGCTCTTGAGTGCACAGCATCTCTCCACTGCTTATCTTCTGTTTTCTTGATGTTTCCAATTCCGATGGGGTAAGACATGGACTTTCAGCAGCATTGCAGTTTGCATCTCCCTGACAGATGTTCAATGTTTCTTCATGGATCTGTTGTCTACTTGCATTTCTTCATTGTAAAAATGTCTTTCAGTGCATTTGATTGTGAATTGATTGGTTTACTTGTTCTTCTGGTGCTTAATTTTATGAGTTCTTTATATATTCTGGATATTAATTCCTGATCAGATGTATAGCTGGCAAATTTTTTTTCCCATTCTGTAGTTTCTCTTTACTATTTGCAGAGGCTTTTTAGTTGCATGAAATTCCACTTATTAATTCTTATTATTTTGGATTATATATATTTAACTGTCTTTTTCAATGTATATTTTTATTGAATTTTTATGGATTTTGTATAAGACATTTTAATCATATACAGATTCCCCTGTCTTTAGCCCCTCATAGCTGGCTCTCAGAATTTCATACATTCTGTCTTATTTGTTAAAGCATATTGAGTCAAGCTTGTGTACCCAGATTTCTCTTGGTGTGAGTTTATGGATTGGAGCCTGGTCAGACTGTCTAGCATCACTCCCTTAAAGATCAACTTTCTCACCCAGCAGTGATCAGTTGACAATAGTTCCTCAGCTAAGGTTGGGGTCTGCTGATTGAGTTTGTATGGGTCTTGTGCATGCAACTTCCCAGGACCCTGTAAGACTCTGTTTTATTATGGTTTTTATCTGATTGAGTTTGTATGGGTCTTGTGCATACTGTGACCATCGCTGTAAGTCCATAATGAGCAAGTTCCCAGGAGCCTGTAGGACTCTGTTTCCTTATGCTCATGCACTACCCCTGATTCTTACACTCTTTCTGCTCCCTCTTCCACAATGGTTCCTGAGTCCTGGCTGGGTGAGGTTTAATATAGGAGTCCTATCCAGGGTCACCCACTATGCAATCTCTTATTCTCTACATTTTGGCCAGCAGTGACCTTATGTGTTCATTGCCCTCTGTTACATAAGGAAGCTTTACTGATGAAAGTTGAGAGATGTATTAGTATTCTCTCTACCTCTTGTTCCACTGTGTTCTGTGAACCTTAAGTGTAGAAGTTCCATTGTTGATATGTCACATAGGGCTGGGCATCTCACAGACACTTATTCTTTGTGTGTGACCAGTTGTGGAACTCTGTAATAGTCCCTGTCTGTTCCAAAAGAAGTTTCTTTGATGAGTGGTGATTGGTATACTTGTTTGTAAATATAAGGATCCATGCTTGGTATGTAGTAAGAAATTATGTTAGTCTAGGGATGTGACAGATATGGAGTTTCTCCTAGGATCTATGATCTCTCCAACCATGTGTATTTGGCTATTTTTACAGTACCACACACGAGTTCCCTCCAGCTGAGCAGGCTTTAAGTCTAATTAGAAAACTGTACCACATAAAAGTGCCACTACTCTACCAATATAACTTGCTGTGCTGGTCATTGTGGTGGCTTTTACACTTCAAAGCCGGGGTTTGGCCACTGATTGATTTTTTTTTGCCATTAGCAGCTTGCATAATGTCCTCCACAACTATGAGAGCTGGTCTTCAGAGAGGAGCCTTCCAGGTCAGTTCCAACTCCATTGCACCAAGTCCTGGATCTGAAGTATGGCTTGTCTTCAGCAATAGAGACTTGCCTTCAAGGTCTAGGAGATAATTAAGGGCTGTGGCAATAGCCTGTGTCATTTTTAGAGTCTCATTGACTACACTGACGATCAACTCAAAGGGACATTTCTCCTGTCTTACACTGTGTTTCTCATTATACAGCCTTCAGCTATGCCCACACACTCATATACAGATATTGGATGTGTATTTTTCAGTGGGGTTTTGTACTATTCCATTTCCTTCTGGTTTTTCGCACTGCCTAAGCATGATTTCTCTCTAGTCTCTCCCTCCTTGTCTAACCCTCATATTTTGATGCTTTCAAATTATACTGAGATTTGGCATGGTGGCATGAAAAAAATGTGTTTTCTTTTTCTAAAATGAGTCAATTCAGGATTCTGTAAGGCATGTACTTTTGGTTTTTGAAAGCATCTCATTGTGTAGCTGAGGCTAGTCGTAAGATCCTTTTAGTTTACTGAGGTTGATCTCATATAGTGTAGACATGCCAACTACTACTAGATAAGCAGCACTTATTATCACCCTAGAATGACCACTACTATCTAACACCTGCCATTTCTAAAGTCTAAGGTGCATTTTTGTCCACTGCAGTGGGATAGTTTGTTACAGGTGAGAAAAGGTGTAGACACCTTGAAGATGATATTAGTTAGCTATTTAATTCCTGGATTTTTGTAGCACTGAGCCCAAATTAAGAAGACAGCAACATAAACATGAGCAGAGTTGTAGCGCCCTGGCTACTTTCGTTGACCGAGTCCAGATCCGTGGAGGGCTGCGGATTGAATGAAACACACAAGACAGAGAGACAGACACACACACTAGGTAGGAGGAAAGGAGAATGACTGACTTTATTGAGAGGCAGCAAGCCTTATATACCCTGAGGAGGGGCTTTGCAGGAGGTTAAAAGTTCAGGTTCTCAGGAGCCATCCAGCCACATGACTGCACACCTGATGTAAACTGAGGAAGTCTGAGGTCAAATCAATAAAGGTCAAGTTGTTTACTTCAGAACTGCAACTGACAAGATCCTGCTAGCTCTTGGCCAAGAACCTAGCACTAAGAGAGAAGGGACTGCAGGGGGGCCAGACCCTACACAGAGTGCTTAAGCACTCTATAGAAGGGACAGAAAAGATCAGGAGTGGCAGGTGAGGGGATGAAGATGGGCACAACTCTGTTCTGTAAATTCTAGGTTGATTTTAATGAAGAGAAGGTATGGATAATGACTTCTAAGCTTTACATGGCTTGTGATTATTAATATCTCACATTTTTACTTTTAAGTATGCTGAGCTAATCTCTCCACATATGCATGCATCCAGTGAGATAAGGAGATAGATGCTCTTATCCCCATGGTTAAGGTAACAGAAACAAGACCGAGGTTAAGTGACTTACTGAATAATTGAATGAGTTGGGTAAGCATCAGAGCCACATTTCCTAGTCCAGGCCTCTTTAGGAATAAGTCTGTAAGGCAGACAAGCTGGGTAAGTCAGTCAAAGTAGCTGATTAGCATCTTTTCTTTCTATTCCATCCCCTAAAGCTCAAATGTGTTATGTAACACTTGACTTGCTATTGCCCCAGACTTTTTCTCCTACTCACAGTGTATTTCTTTTAAATGTTTTTTTAATTATCATTATTTTAAATTTACAGACACAAATTATCTATATTTGTGATATACAACCTGATGCTCTGATATACGTAAATATTACAAAAGGGTTAAATTAAATTAATTAGCATATGTATCACCTCACAAACAATTCTTTTAAGCTGACAACATTTAAAATCTATTTTCTGAGACATTTTCAAGCACGTAACACATAATTAACTACAATTTCCATGCTGTGTGTTAGCTGTTCTGAACTTACTCTTCTCCTGTGCAACTGAAATGTCATGTCCTGTGATTATATCTTCCCAGTCCTCCCCTCATCCCAGAAATCATCATTCTACTCTTTGGTTCTTGGTTCAGTTTGTTTTCAGTTCCAGATATAAACGACATTATGCAGTTACTTGTCTTTTTGTGTGTATGATATGTATATGGCCATAAACCCATGTGTGCACAAATGTAGACCAGGGGTTGATGTCAGAATCTTTCTCAATCTCTGTTGACCTTATTTTTTGAAACAGGGACTCTCAGTGAACATGGAGCTTGCTATTTTAGCCTGGCTGGCTGAGAAACTGACCAGCAAGTTTTCCACTTGTCTCTTCCTTTCCAGCTACAGGGTTACAGATGTATGCTGCCATGCCTGGCTTTTATGTGGGTTCTGAGAATCTAAACTTAGGTCCTCATGCTTGTGCAGCAAGCACTTTATCCACTGAGCACTCTCTCCAGCTCCAGTACTTGTCTTTCTGTGCCTAACCTACTTTACTTAGTGCAGTGGGCTTTAGGTTCATCTATGTGGTTGCAAACCGCAGGATCTGCTGCTTCTTACAGGCTGAGCAGTTTCTCATTCTGTGTACATCTCTTGCATATCTCAGCTTCATCCTCTGAATACATACTCGGCATCAGGTTTGCTGGGTCACATGGTAGTTCTAGTTTTTGTGTCCCACAATGGCAGGACTAATTACATTCCCACCAGCAATGAGCCAGGGCTCCCTTTGCCCCAGTTCTCCTCCGCACTGATCGTCATATCCGGTCATGCTGTTCTTAGCCATCCTGGCACACACGAAGCAGTCATGGGTTTCTCCTGCATTTCTCTAGAGATCAATAATGTTGAATATTTCTTTTCCATTGACTTAGTCCATTTTTTTTTTTTTGTATTTGAGGGTCATTTAATCATTTTAAAAATGAAATTGTTTTCTTGTTACTGAGTTTGAGTGCTTTAAATATTTTGGATATTAAGTGCTTATGAGATATGAGGCCCTCAGGTATTTCCTTCAGTTCTGTAGGTTGCTTTTCATGCTGCCGTTTCTTATGTGGTGCGTGTGCTTTTCAGTCTGAAGCAATTTCATTGATCTATTTTTGCTCCTGTTGTTCAGACAAGCTTCTTTGATAATTAACTTCAGTTGGCCTTTTCTGGTTGCAAGGAAGAGAGAGATTCAGCTCAAATTAACCTGAGTAAAAAAGAGCTTCCTATGAAAGTGTTTGCACAGGAAACAAAGCTCTCTGGGGCCGCAGGAGCTCACAGACCAGATTCGCCATGCTGCGTTGCTGCCTAATGTCTCTCCTACTGAATTCTATGTTCTTTCTATCTCGGGATTCCTCAGTTTATTTCAAACTTAGTCTTCCTATGACTTTGTCCTGTATATTGTCCTTTATAGCAATTTCCAGTCCTTAAAAGATTAGTCTTCTTCAGTGTTTCTTTTACGGCAACTAACGTATTCTCCTGCTTGCTCCTTGCTCAGGTTTATCTGTGTTGGATCATAAACCCATGCCTGGGCTAGTCAAATGCAGCCTGTGTTAGGATTCACTTATGATCAACTAAGGTGGCTTAAGCCTATCTTTTCTGGGTGATTTACAGGAGAAATGTAAAAAGCCTGGGCCTGTGCCATCTTTGTACATTTGTGGATTCTGTTTCTTTCCCTTCTCATTTCTTACCCAGCACTGACAAGGGAGGGAATAAAAGTTAAGGCTGTGTGGATGCTCGGATACCACGTCTGCTTTTGCTTAAAGGTGAGAGAGGAGTCACCATATATTTCATTCCTGGATTTTTTACCTCCCTCAACTTGTTCCCATTACTTACCAAATACATTCTCACTCATGTCACAATGACCTGTACATTTTCAGGCTTTCAGAGTCTCCTTCTTGGATACTCCTCCTTTGCCTTCCTCTTCCATTTTGCTGGGGAGTGCTCTCTCCTTCTCTCGGTGTCCATACACTCTTGCATGGATTTTTCTTTTCAGCCAGTATTTGCTTTTGGAGTATGCTGTCCGGTCCCCTAATATACTTCATCTATATTCCTGTTTTCAACGTAGCATTACATGGTGGTGTGATGCTGAAGTTTACACCTTCCCATTAGCCATCTCCTGAGTAATGTCCGTATTCTGTTTGCCTTCAAACTTCTTACCCTGCTATCTCACAGGAACATTAAGTTCAATTTTCTGTGGCACAGATTTAGAGTGGTTGCACAAGCTTTATCCGTGCTCTGTACCACCCACATGAGCAAATTTCATTGGCCTTGCCATTCATGACCCTCCCCCCACCTTAGTCAATGGGTCATGAAGAGTTTTGACTATCCTACATATGTGTGATATTTGTCCCTTCTTATCTGTCTTTACACAATAGAGGAATGACTGTCTCACACACAGAGACTCAGAAGGAGACTTTGAAAGCTTGAATGTAATCATTTTATTTACCAGTACAGAGGACACTGTGACCATGGTGAGAACATATTTTTTTGGTGAGGTGATGGAAACACAAACTCTCATGCCTGCGTTGGATAGTACAGTTGTCAGCAGATGGTTGAGTTTAATCTCTATCACGTTTCCAACCATTTTCTATCCTATAGTCAAAGCTGTCTTCAAAGAACAAAATTTGGGGGCTGGAGAGATCATTCGGTGGTTAAGAGCACTGGCTGCTCTTCCAGAGGACCTGGGTTTTATTCCTAGCACCCACATGGTAGCTAACAACCATCCATAATTGCAGTTCCAGGGGATCTGACACCCTCTTCTGGCCTCCGTGGGCATGGCTCAACACAGCCTCGCCTACTTACATGCAGGCAATACACTCATACACATCAAATAAAAATAACAAATAAATAAATAATTAAAAAATGTCCTTAATAACCTGGCATCATGTACAATCAATATATACAATGAAAATAAAATTAATATTGACAAAAAGAAAACTCTGAACAGATTGATTCCTTACTTAAAAATGTCTTAAATCATTCATTACTGTCTGAAATGTAGTCCAAGTTTTAGCATGGAGTATAATAGTGTTCATAACCTGATCTCAGGCATCTCAGAACCATATCTATCATCACACAGCTCCTCCAAGCCTGTGGCCCACTCATATTGTATCCCCAACAGCCTCTTCTGACTTGAGATCATCCATGACTCCCTGTGTTTAATGTGTTATTTTTTCTACATTCTTCCCTGTTTCTGTAGGAAAATCCTACTTATCTTTCAAAACCCACCTCAGGTATTTGCATGATGGATTCTCCTACTGCCAGAGCTGTTTAATAAGAGCTGATGTTGCTTCCATGCCACACGGCGTTCATCTTCTGTCTACTGATTGACAATGGTTGTTCCTTTGTGACTTTCTAAGTTCCTTTCAGACCGAGGATTTGTTTCCATCATCTTTGCAGCCCTATGCCTTTTCTTTTCACAGGATTAGCACTCAGTATACAACTTGCTTTTCGAGATGCTGAGCTTAGTGGGTGTTTTGTTGAATGGATCCATCTTCTAGTTTCTAAAATGTTTCAAGGGATTCCTGCGATAGTCCTGAAAACTCTTGTTTTCGCAGTTACTCCTGAGTTAGAGTGTTTGGATACTGTTACCCTGAAGACTGGCTCTTATGCATGGCAAAGTAGGGTGATTGGAAGGGACCCAAGGCCTCCCTGGCCTTCTGTCAGTGGTGATGTCGTACAGGTATCATCACTGTGGTGATGGAACCACCTCTTCATCTCTTCAGGTGTGTAGTATATCCAAGCCTTTCTTGATTTTCAAGAAATCATCCTTTCATTCACAGAAGAGGACCTAATGAATTAATTTACCCTAAGGTTTAAATCTTCCAAACCTTCCAATCCTCAGCAATCTTCCCACTGTGGGATTTTGCTGACTTACCTGGCTGAGCTGGCCAGGGAAACATTCAGATATAATATTCAGTAGGTAATCCAGTAACTTTTTCTTGGCACTGATTGTTTCCCGTATTATCTTACTTAGCAAAAGACTGGAGGAATAGCTATCCGACTAAAGATGTGAGAGTGAAGTGGGGGAAGTCAGGCGCAGGAGAGGTGTGAAAAGAGTCTGTCATTAGTAATTTGGAGCAGAGACACTACCTGATGTTTTGGGGTAGTGTCAAAGTCAGGGAAGGAGCAGAGAGAAGACAGAGTATGTATGGCGATTCATTTAACATTTTTATTAATTTTACTATGGGCCAAGCACCGGGATTATTAAAGAAATAATAAGGTGATGATTGTGCATGGTGGGAACTCATTATCTTGTGGGAAAATGGGATACCGAAAGTCACAAAGCAATATTTTAAGCACAATGGTAGAGGTTAAATATAATCAGTGCTCCTGGAGCACTGAAGAGGGAGAAAATGATTCTGACAGAGAGGGAGGTCTGCAAGAGCAGGAAGGCTGCAGGGAAAAGGCAACACTTACCTGTATCTATGAGTGCAGTTTGCAGAGGGAGAACAGGAGAAACACCCTTCTAGGGAAGATGCTATCGGGATTCATTTAGCATGCACGGGGTACCTGCTGTGTAGTGTGTCTCTAGTGGCTTGGGATGCACTGGTAGCCAGATGAGGCCGTAGGCAAAGCACTCAAGAGCAATTCTTACTCAAAGTAATCAAGAATTACTCCCCAAATTGAATAAGCTGCCACGAATAAAGAAAAGACGGAGACTAGTTACGAGGTCAGTTAGGAAGATGTTTCATCTTGTGTTTTAGGTACTTGAGCAGTCATGCTTAAAAGTCCGATTTGGCTATGTGGGAAGAGATCCAGACTGAAGACATAATATTGAGAGCCACCATCACCATATGGATGGCATTTAAAGTCACGACCCTAAAAGAGGTGACATAGATCTATGATAGGACGATGTGAGCAATATGTTTAGATAAAAAAAAAAAATAGAAGAAAATTCTAGACATGATCCTCAGGGAAGCTTTGCACTTAGAAGTCAGATAAATGAGAACAAACCAGGCAAAGGAAGTAAGTACAGCTGGAAATGAAGGTGACAAAGAGGATGTGGTATCCTAAGAGCCAAGTGTATAAAAAGTTTCCACAAGGATTTTCACCTATGTCTACAGATCTGATAGACGAGAGATGAGAAACAGGAGTGCACTGTGTGTAGTAATGTGGTCCCTGAGGCTGGTGGAAGGCCATTTCAACCCAGTGATGAGGACAAAGGCTGGATGGTAGTATGCTTAAGCGAGAATAGGTGTAGATCTGGGGATGTCACTCAGTTGGTGGAGTGCTTACCTAAAATGCACAAAGCTCTGGGTTCAGTCTGAACACTGTATAAACCAGATACGGTAGATCCACCTGTGATTCTAGCACTTGGGAGGCAGGAGGGAGGTGGTAAGAGCGTCAGAAGTTCAAGGTTGTTCTTGGCTATAGAGTGAATTTGAAACCAACTTGGGCTATGTGAACATGAAACTGGGTGGGGGGGAGAGAATGAGAAAATAGGTGATTAATATCATTGGCCATCAAGGAAACATTGAAAGCACAATGAATTACTTGATCCTTACCCAACATGGATGAGATAAAAACAACAGGTAATGTGAGTTGTCAAGGATGTGGAGAGTCTGGGATCCTAATGCCCTGCTGGGAGGAAGGTGAAGTGGAGGAGCAACTTATAAAATACTTTCTCAGGAGAAATAAAGGCACACATCCACATAAAACATGCACAGAATTACTTATAACAATAAAAATGAAAACAACCTAAATGTTCATCAATGATGAACAGATGACTAAATATTAGGTATAGTATTATAATGAAATATTATGCATCCATGAAAAAAAAAGCACTGATACTTGTTATATCTTGGATAAAATTTGAAATCATTTGTCAAGTGAAAGAAAATGATCATGAAAGACCACATACACTATGATTCCATTTACATGAAAAGCCTAGAATAGACCAATCTGTAGAGATAGAAAGTAGATTGTTGGTTACCTGGGCTTAGGAAATAGAGAATGTTCACTGGTAGGGATTTCCTTTAGGAGTGATACAAGTATTCTGTGCAAATTATAATAATGGTTGGACAATTCTATGAACATTAAACTTTGAAAGTATTCTGTGTAAATTATAATAATGGTTGGACAATTCTATGAACATTAAACTTTGATCAGGTGAATGTCAAGGCATAAAACTATACTTCAAATATATATATATATATATACATATATATATATATATGTATATATATATATTTGTTTATTTATTTATTTTTGAGACAGGCTCTCCCTGTAGTCCCATCTGACCTGGAATTCACTGTGTAGTTCAGGCTGAACTCAATCTCATTGAGATCCACCTGCCTTTTCCTCCTGATTGCTGGATTAAAGGTGTGTGCTGCCATGCCTGTCTTCAAAACTTTTTTAAAAAGAGGACTAAATAGAATTATAGACAGTAGAAAAAAATCTCATGGAGAATTCTTTCACGCAGATGCCGTTCTATGAAGGAGGGAGAGAGAATCCATTAGTTGGGGAAGGACAGTGCATTAAAGAAACAGATTTTTTAGTGAGAAAAATACCAGTGTATTTTGGGAAGTTGTCAATGAATTAACGGAGAAACAGAATGATTGAGTAGTGGGAGTAAGGAAGAGGAAGAACTGGTGGAAACTGCAGGAGAATGGTCCTAGAGCACTGGAAGCAGTGATGATTGCCAAGGAGTGTCCAAGAGCCCTGTGCTCATTAGTGAGCCTGAGTGTAAAATGACTAGTTGACGGGTCTGAGTATTTCCCTCCAGTTACGTTCAGCCACATGGACTGGAGAATAGTGTAAGAGTGGGATTTAAACAGTTCATCTCTTCAAATTTTTATGTGTGTGGTGTACATGTGTATGTGCAGGTGTGTGCACCTGTGTTACACGCAGAGGCCAGAAGAGAGTGTTGGCTGTCCTCTATTGTTCTTCACCATATTCCCCTGAGACAGTGTCTCTCACTACCTGGAGTTTGATGTTTTTCAGCAAGGCTGGCTGCCCGTAAGCCGCAGTGGTTCTCTAGACTGTTTCCCCAGGGTGTGGGTTACACAAGGACGTAGCCACACCTGGCATTCAGTGGGTTCAGGGGATCTGAACTCATATATTCATGCTTGTGGAGCAAACCCTCTTACCCACTGAGCTATCTCCCGAGGTAAGTTTCATTTTTGTCCCAAATTATATTGGATTCTCAGAAATCTGGCTGTGGGTAGAGATTTGTTTTCAGGACACTGCTGAGAAATGTTCTCAGGAGAAATATTGAAAGACAGGGAAGGAAAGGGGCCTGGGCAGAGGGGAGGCTGATGGGTGGCGTGGTGTGAATAGAGTCCTCAGGACTCCTTGCAGGGGCCTACAGATCTGGGATACCTCCTGAGCTGTCCCTCATCGAGCAAAAAGGCTCATGGGATGGAGAGACAGTCATGGAGGTCCTGAAGAATTCCTCAACAGGGTCTGGGTTATGAGAAGACAGCAGTCAGCACCCCTAGCAGATGAAGTAAGTGTTCCAGGCTCATGGGAGATTTGGTGATTGTCTGCTTCTTTTCTTGTTGCTATGATAAAATACCCTGACATGGGACCAAAGAGATGGCTTATCCATTAAGAGCACTGGCTGCTCTTGTAGAGGACTTGGGTTTGGTAACTAGCTCCCACATAATGGCTAATGACCACCCCAAACTCCAGTTACAAGGGATCTGAGACCCTCTTCTGGCCTCCACATACACTACATAGTCTGGGTGTACTTACATATGTGCAGGCAAAACACTCATGCACATCATATAAATTTTTTTAAAAAGCCGTGACAAAAGCAGTTTAAGAGCAAAAGGGCCTATGTTGGCCTCATGGTTCAAGTGTATGGTTCATCATAATGGGGAAAATCAAAATGGCAGGAGCTTGAAGTAGCTAGTGGCAGCACATCCAAAGTCAAGTACAGAAAGCAATGAGTGCTGTGCTCAGCTCGCTTTATCTATCTCATATACTCCAGGCCCTAAGCCAGGCAGTGGTCCTGCCCACAGCCAAGGTAGATTTTCTTACAGAAGTTAACCTAATCAAGACAATCCCCATCGGCATGCCCAGAGGCCCACCTCCCAGGTGATTCAAGATCACAGTGATGCATCACAGAATCCACTAACGTTCATTCTCTGCACTGTTCTTAGACAGATTTGTTCATCCTTTCTCAGAAACCCTCCTCCATAGGGCGGGGAGATGGCTCAGTCAGTAAAGTGTTTGTCTCATAAGCACAAGGACCTGAGCTTGAGCCCCAGCACCCACATGAAAAGCCAAGTGTGGTGGTGCGTGGGAGTAATGAGGCACTGGGGAAGTGGAGGCAGGCAGATTCTTGGAGCTCCCTGGGTAGCCAGTCTAGACTAATTAGGGAGTCCCAGGTCCCATTGAGAGACCCTGTCTCAAAAAACAAAGTAATTGGCTTCTGAGGAATGATATCCTAGGATGACCTCTGGTCTCCACATATACACTCACATGTGGACACACATGTACCAGCACACAAACATGTGCATGCACACATATATCTTCCAGGATTCTCACTGATATTTTCTGTAGGTGAATTCACAAGACTGGGAGAGCTAAGTGTCATCTCTGTAACTGGCCTAGAGGCTGCCAAGAACTCTCATCTTCTCTTGTTGACTGTGTACTCTGGATTCTTGTCTCCGTGTCTAGACAGCTTACTTGGTAATGTGATGTAGATTCTCATCTATAGATATGGGCTCTGGATCCCTGGCCACCACACCATTATCAAGCTTTGACTCCCTCATTTATCCATTTGTTCCGCGCTGGGGGAGTATCCACGACAGGTCACTCGATGGCCAAGCACAGATTTGCTGCCTCTTCACAGAAGAGCAAACTTACCTTGTCCCGATGGTCACAATGGATCTCATCGACCACTAGGCTCACTTCCTCCCTTTGTTCCTTTTTAAAAATTATTTTATTGAATTTTTGTGGACTGCATACATCTTAGTCATATCTTTCTGCATGCCCCATGTCCTGCCCACAGGACTTCATGCATTTTTTCATACATGTCAAGGCCTATTGAGTCAAGTTTGTGGACCTAGATGTCCTTCCACATGAGTTCATCCACTGGAGCCTGTCTGTCTAGCATCACTCACTTAAAGAAGATCAATCTTCCTTTACCTGGCAGTGATCAGCTGCCAATAGTTCCTCATCAAAGCTGTGGCCTCCTGCCCATTCCCACAGTTCTATGCTGGATTTTGTCTGATTGAGTTTGCATAGGTCTTGTGCCATGTTGTTCTTGATTGCTGGTGTTTTGACAGAAGAGCACAGTGACCAGGTGATAGCTGTAGTTTAAAGCTTAATGAGGGCTGGGGAAATTTCCATTCTAGGGCCGAAGCTATCTAAACATGTGGGACAATTTGGGGTAGGAAGCACTAATCCTCAAGTGAGTCCCTGGGTGCTCAGTTAAGTGGGGCCATATGGTTCTCAGTCCTATATCCTACCTACTAGGGCATGGAAGCATAAAATAGATATTGAATAAAAATATAGAGTCTATCTAGGAGGACAGCACCCAATCTTTCAGGGGAGCATCTTCAAACTAGTGCCTCAGCTACACTTTCAAAAATCCATTCTACAGCTCAGTTGGCTTTGAATGCATTTGTTACTGGCTCGTCCAGGCAAGTGAATGAGGCGTGATGGATTCCGTGGGATAAAGTTGTGCTCTGTGGATTGAAAGCACTCAGTTCCTTTCAGATAATATTATCAAACAGGGCGAATAGGTCTGGTGCCAAATGTATATACCTCTACTTTTGTCCATCATGAGATGCAAAGTGCTTCTGACTCTACTTTCTGACAGGGATGGAAAAGCACACATTTTCCAGATCAGTGGTTATCTGCATACCATGGGCTTAAGACACTGAGTAAATATCCTACATCTGACAAAGAGGCTGCATTTGAGGTTCCTCCATGGATATACGTTCTGTATGTCACTGCCATCATCATCCATCATGGTCCATCTGGCTTTTGTAGCAGCCAGAAGGGTAAGTGAAGTAAGATATCATCATCATCATCACCCCTTATTCCTTTGGTTTTGGAGTGAGCTATCTCTGCGTTCCCCCTAAGGACAAAGTATTATTTTGATTTACTATCTTGGCTAAAGGACATGAGTTAAAGAATTCCTCTTGGATCCCTCTGCAGATTGCTTTTATTCCACAGCCCTAGGAACCAATCTTGCTAACTCCCCAGGACACTATATTTTTGAGTAACAGAAATGGTCAGTGGACGAATTTGCAGGCAAATGATGAAGGTGACTGTTATTTGGACTTGGGACAAGGTTTCATGTATTACCTGGTCCTCAAATACTGTCTCCCCCATTAACCGAGTAGCCATTAACACCTTAGCTTTCAGTGTGTTTAGCAGTCCTCCAAATAGTACATTTAATTACTTGGTTTTCTCATTTTGTCCTTTCTGGAAAGATTTTCATATATATTTGCTCCATCCCATAGGTATTTTTTCCTCAGGAGAGAACATTTCTCTTTAGTCTATGTGTTCTGATTCATCCCAGAGACCAGTCAACAGATTTTGACTTTCTGCTGGGGTTGCTGCCTTCCAACTTATGCCCAGCCACTCTTGATTCCTTTCAGTTGTATTAATTAAATCATACCCTTGATGACTTCCTATCATCTTTTCTCTAGAACTGATAAGAACTAGGTGCTTTAACTACCTCTATTATGTCCTGTGGTTCCTGCAAGAGGCACAAGATAGTCTCTTGTAAAGCCAAGGCTTTCTGATTTGTCATTAAAAATAAACAACCAAGACTGCCAGCTCCAAACAGGGAGGAGTGAGCCATCACTGCAGGTCCAGATGGTCCAAGAGAAACTGGGCGTTCTAGATTTTCAAGCGGATCAGCACAGATGCTGCCATCCCAGGTCTCAGGGTTTCATTCTTTCCCAGGTGGGGTCTTAGCCCAGCATAGCAGTTTTCTGTGAGACTGAAAATCTCCTTGCCAGGGAATCTGATGCCCCTCCAATTCAATCCTGGCCCAAGGCTTCAACTTGTAGCACTGGGAGAGGCCTCTTCAAGTGCTGATAAGAAGGTCTACCTACCTTTATATTTAACCTTTAGCTAGTGACTGATACCCTAGTCTTTTATTGTGATTCCTCAGTGTCCAAATAGGGCATCCAAATGCACAGTTGTGTGTTTCAAGGTTTCTGCCAACACAGTTTATTCCCTCAGTGTCCTGCCTAATTCACCACTGGCAGATATTAGAACAATGGTATCATACAAGACAGCATGCCAGGAGCTTCCTGTCACCACTCAATATGGCCAAGGGAATCTTGATTTCCCGCTGACTGCTGGGTAATCAATCTGTCCCTAGAATTTGTGCTAGAGTTTGATTTTCCAAAGATCAAAAAAAAAATCCCAAGAGTCTTGGTAAAGTTCCCCGGAAATGGACTCTGTGGCACAGATAAACATGTGTGAAGTTTTAAGAGAATGATTTTGGGAGAAATACCTGAAAAGAAGTGAAAGAAGAGGACTGGGCAGAGCAGAGGTAGAATCACAAGGGCATTGTGACAGAGGGGCAGAGACCTTCAGACTTCTCTCAAGGTAGGAAAAGATAGCTGGCTTTTGTGAACCCTCACCATGGACAAATCATTGGTGTGGACTGT
The DNA here is from genome assembly GCA_035773235.1 of Eospalax fontanierii. NCBI lineage: Eukaryota > Metazoa > Chordata > Mammalia > Rodentia > Spalacidae > Eospalax > Eospalax fontanierii. The sequence goes on along the minus strand of CM069539.1, from coordinate 25,843,670 downwards.
CTCCAGGGATCCTCGGCAAGGTGGCACCTGGGAGTGAATTACAGAAGGAATGGATGGGGGAGGAGAAAGACAGAGAGAGATGAATTTAGCCAAGAGCTGGCAAAGCCAATCCCTTTGATACGGTGCTGGGGGCCTTGGTCCTGAGAGGCCTCTGCAGAGAGTGCCATGGTCCCCACTGAGCCTGCTGAGTATGATGGTGTGGGAGGTTCATAGGCACTGGGGGTCTGTGCAGTTCCAATGGTTGTCCATGCCTTTAATAGGTGAGGATAAATGTGGTGAAACTGGGGTGAAGATTAAAAAAAAGCTGTAGGATCAGTAGGATCAATGACTTGTCTGTTCCCATGGATCTGAGGGGTAGCTAAAATCAGAGCACAAGAGTAAGTGGGAAGAAAGAATAGCATACTGTATGGAGGATTCATGAGTGGAGGGTGTACAGATATTGGTAATGGTCAAGGACAACTTGTCATGAGGATGAGAGGCTAAGGAGGAAGAGAAAATTGGTGAGCAGGTGGAGGACTTAAAGCCAGGATGATAGACATCATAGAATCAAAGTGCTATGGTGCTTAGCTGAAAAGTAAGGCTGCATGTGTACAGAGAGTTAGAGAGAAATCCATTGCCTGGAGTTGCATTTCAACACAGCCACATTTATAGCAGTAAGTAGTGGTAGTCAGTCTGATAAGACAGTTTAGGGTGAGCCATTTGAAAAGCCTTACATGCTAGACCACAGAATTTGTTTTTTATCTCAGAGATTGGGAGGTCATGAAGTTTTGTTTTAATCATATGTAATGGAGAAAATCAAACTCATAGACAGTACATGCAACCAAGAATAAAGTCAATGGACTAAGCTGCTATTACAATGCCCCACAGTGAGTGCCTGCCTCCCATGCCTGGTATTTATGTCATTCAGCTCTAGACTGAATATCTATTATCCCATGTTCCTCAGGAAGTTACTCCATTTCATTCAAGGTAGCCTGAGTTCACTTTTTCTTATAGGTAATAGTGACCGATGAAATTAGATTAATGATACTGATTAGAATTAGGCCAAGTCTATATAAGTCAACTGAAGACCAATGTGAGAGGCAGAATGATGGTTCCCAAACACATCCCCACCCCAATTCCCAGAACCTATGAACGTGTTACCTTTTAAGTTACCTTACATGTCCCAGGAGAATTTAGGTTGCAGATTGATTTAAGGCTGCTCATTAGATGACTTTAAATATTATTCTAAAGGAAAGAGAGAAACATGAAGAGAAACACCAATGAGAAATACCTAACCTATGTTCTGTTGACTTTGAAGGAAGGGGGCATAAGCCAAGACATAGAGACCCACCCCAGAATCCAGACAAAGCAAGAAGACAGAATCCCACTTAGGTAATCTAGAAGGAAGTAAAACACTACGACACTTTGATTTACCTCCCACAGACACATCACGTCATAGACATGAGGCGCTGGGGAAGTGGAGGCAGGCAGATTCTTGGAGCTCCCTGTGTAGCCAGTCTTGACTAATCATGGAGCTCCAGGTCCCATTGAGAGACCCTGTCTCAAAAAGCAAAGTAATTGGCTTCTGAGGAATGATATCTTAGGCTGACCTCTGGTCTCCACATATACACTCACATGTGGACACACATGCACCAGCACACAGACATGTGCATGTACACATATGTCTTCCAGGATTCTCACTGATCTCCTGTAGGTGAATTCATGAGACTGTGTACTCTGGATTCTTCTCTTCATATCTAGATAGCTAGTACAACAAACTTGTGCTGTTTGAGGTCACCAAGTTTGATATAGCTTACATACCAGGTGCTCTTTTTATGTGCTGTCTGCTTCTCTCTAACTGTGGGAATGCATTTATGGTGGTTGAAGCACTAGCATCTACAATGATCTCTAAGGCAAATCTGAGAATAGATACCGCGGCACAATAAAAGGCTGAGAGACTTGGGTGCTTGCTGGTCAATGCTCTGTACTCTTAGCTTTTGGATGTCTTCTACATGAGAGGAAAATAAACCCTTAGGTGTTTGGCCAACACCAGGGCCGTGTTAACAGCTAAGTATAATTCTTGACTATAAGCATAGTGAAGACTGGATAGATTTCTAATTTTCAATTTCAACATGTTACCTATCCAGGAAATACCTGAGGTAACTCTGTGACATACACAATTTTCTTGTCCCAAATGTTCCAACTTCTGCTCAAAGCACAATCTTATTGGTCTTGGTTAACTTTCTGATGCTGTGATAAAACGCTATGACCCAACTTGGGTAGGAAAGGATTTATTTGGCTTCCGTATCCCAATCACAGTTCGTACTGAGGGAAGCCAGGACAGGAACATTGAGACAGAGACCGTGGAGGAGCACTGCTTCCTGGCTTGCTTCTCTGGCCTATACTCAGCCTGCTGTCCTATACAACCCAGAACCACCTGCCCAGGGGTGGTACTGCCATGGTGGGATGGGGCTTCCACACGACTCAACAATAAAGAAAATGCTTCACAAACATGGCCACAGGCCAATATGCATAAAGGACTTCCCCAACCGAGGTTCCCCCTTCCCAGGTATATAAAGCTGAGAACCAAAGTCAACCACGACATTCCACCCCTTGTCAACTTTGACACACAATCACTTTCAACCATAACCTTTCCTTTCTTTGTTAATCCCCAAGAACTCACAATAATATCATAATATAAAATATAGTACAATTTTTAAAGTCCTGCAGCCTTTAAAAATTCAAATATTTCAAAAACTCAGTGTCCTTTAAAATAACCCAAAGTCTCTTAACTGTGGGCTACTTTAAAATAAAAACTAAGTTACATGTTTGTGATTCCAAGGGGGAAGAAGCAGAGTACAACCAGATGAAAGCAAAACCCAAATCGAACAGTGTAAATAGCTCAGTGTCTGACGTCTGGGATCCACTATGATCTTCTGGGCTACAAAAGGCTTGGGTAGTCCTATTTCTCCAGCCCCGTCACTTGTAACACATACAGCTTGTCTCATAGACTTAGACTGGCTTCAGTCCATAACTGCTGCTATACTTGTGGTCCTGGCATTGCCAATATGCTGGGATCTGCTCTGCATCTGAGGCTATACTTTCTCTGTGGCCTCTTCTGGCCTCTTCAGGGACTCTGACTCTGCCACATGGGGCTAAACCTCAGCTTCTTTCCATGACCCTCTCAACCCTCCTTTAGTCATGCTGCTAAAAACAGTACTACATGGGAGACACATTTTACCAAGTTTGGTGACCAGTTTGAGACTCAGCCTTGGTTCCCCTTTGGACCACAGCTTCTGTGTGCTGACCCTGAGGAAATACTTCCCAGATGATTTCACCTCAGTGATGCTGATCTCATGTTAATCACAGGTGATTTTTTAGCCCCCGCTAGGTAGCATTGAATGTCCCACACAAAGTTTCACTTCCACAGATTTGATATTGAAAAGATCACATGGACAGCCTAGATAGAGTCTTTGTGGGACTCTCAAACTTCCCTTTGAAACTTCATAAACCAGGCTTCTATCATTTGCATTTCTCCAAACTTGCACAGGACAGCTCACTAAGCTCTGAGCATTCAATGGCTTTTCCAGCCCAAAGTTCCAAACACTTCCCCAGTATGACTTTTCCCCCCCAAATAAAAACCAGTGACACATGGTCCAGTCTATCACAGAAATAACCCATTTCTGGTTCCAATTTCTCTTCTAGTTTGCTTTCTATTGCTGTGATTAAAAACTCTCACCAAAACCAACTGGAGAGGAAAGGGTTTATTTAACTTATAAGTTCAGACCACAGTTTATCCTTGAGGAAATCCAGGGTGGGAACTCAGGTCAGGAGCCTAGAGGCAGGAACTGAAGCACAGACCATAGAGGAACTGTATTTACTACCTTGATCCTGTGGCCTGTGCTCAGACTGCTTTCTTATACAACATAGAATCACCTGCACAGGGCTAATAACAGTGGACTGGGCTCCCCCACATCAATGAACAATCAAGAAAATGCCTCACAGATATGGTCATAAGCCAGTCTAGGAGACAATGCCACGATTGAGGTTTCTTCTTCTCAGGTATGTCAAGTTGACAACAGAAGCTATCCAACACAATACTCAAAACTAGTAAATCTTAGGAATTTTTTCCCATGCCTCTCTACATGATCATTTGCATATCCAGTTAGTTGTCAAACTTTACCTCATTACAGTGTCTCTTAAGCTGGCACCTCTCCTCCCTGTCACATCTGCTTAAGATGAGGCACTTCTGGTCACCTTCCCCACTTCATTTCCTTCTCAGCTTCTACTAAAGATATTTTATCTTGGTACTTATTCCCAACAAGTTTACAAATTGCTACACAGTGGTCCCCTCTTATCTGAGCTTCAGATTTCAGAGAGCAAACAACTGGGATCTGAAAATGTTAAATTGAAAATTCTAGAAATGAACAAAGCACAGATTTTCAATCACATGTTATTCTTAATAGTGTCATGAAAGCTCACACAGTCCTGCTCTGTTCCCTCTGGACTGTGAATCTTCCCTTTGCTGCGTATCCATTCTGTGGATACTACTCTCTTGGTAGTTATACAGAAATCATCTAGGTTACCAGATCTCATAGTACTTGTGTTCACATTATCTAATCTCTGTTTTACTTAACTATGAACAGTTTATTTTATTTTTTACTAGGGATTAAACATATGACCTTATGCATATTAGACCTCTGCTCTTTTGCTGAGTTATATCCCCAGTCCTCTTTTTATCTTATTTTTTGAACAGAGTCTCACTAAATTGCATTTGTTGACCTTGATCTCACTCCCTGAGTTGTTCTCTCCTGCCTTAGCTTCCTGAGTAGCTAGGATTATAGACCCATGTCACCAAGCCTGGATCATTTTATTATTCAAGTAATAATTGCTCTACGTTATTATTAGTTATTATTTTTACTCTCTTACTGTGACTAGTTTACAAACTGGACTTTATCGTAGAATGCATGTAAAAGGAAAAGCATCCTACCCATATAATTTGCTGCTATCTGTGATTTTCCATATCCTCTGGGATTCTTGAAATGTCTCTTCCACGGATAAGGGGCACAAGGATACTTGGCTAACATTTTAATCTTTGCAAAGAATAGTTCCAGGCACTTTAATACTTCTTGAATACCATCTATTGCATCCCATTATTTACCACATTAAATACAAAGGCCTTAATCTCTTCTCTAGGCCTTAACTGGGCCATGCCACATACTCTTTTCCAAAACACTAGCTGCATTGATTACTAGTGGTTTCCCAACATGCCTCTGGTTTTTCTGGTTCACTGACTCCCAGCTTCCCACATAAGTGGCCTAATTTCTGTGAATGATTCTTTTCCTTTTCCCTCTTTCTTGGCACTGATCACAGTGAACAAGTTTGTTCCTTCTTTACTTGATTATCTATTGTTTTTTTAAAAAATGCTTTAAACAAAATAGAATCTTTCTGTAAACAGGGACTTTTCTGTCTCTGTCAGCTTTTCAATTTCTGGTGCCCAAGTAAATGTTAGCAGCTTGGAAGGCTTTGTCCCTTGAGAAGATGTCTGTGCAAGACCTGGTTAGCTTTGCTTAGAGTATTCCAATTTCCAACTGAAGAAACTATGGCTCCGACAATGGCCTCTCTGATTCAAACAGTGCCCTTAGATCCAGGGTTGGGTATTATGCTAAAGGAAGAAGACAGGCATATGCACCCCAGTGGCAAGGAGGAGAGGTAGCTGCAGGTCAGGACAACACAGTTGACTTGGAGTCCCTGCCCTCCCGCTGTGCTGTGGGGCCCCTCTGATTTCTAGATGTCTTTAGGTCAAATAAACAAATAAAAGTCTTCTTATTTTCCACTCACCCTACTGGCAGCCATGAAGCTCATTCATCCTTTCTAGATTGGATTTCTCTTGGGCTTCACGCAACTGCTACAGACTTTTAACTTTGTTCTGGCCATAGTATAAATAAATATATCTGCAGCAAGGGGTCAGGCTTCTTCCCCTAGGCAAAACAAAGCAACAAACAAAACAACCCCATGTCTGAACATTCCAAAATGCTCCTAATTCCAGGAAGGAAAATATGTATAAGGGAATGTGATTTGTTCAATAGTAGGCAAGGAGGTATCTTATGTAATGAGGATCTCAGGTAACAGGAGACTTTCAGCAGCTCAGGATGGCTGTGCAAGATGTTACAGGCATGGGAGGAGACCATTTCATTCTTAGGTTCCTAGAAACACCTCTTGTTAATCATGTATCAGTGCTGGCCAGGGATGCTTTGGATTAGAGGCTGGAAGTACCACATTTCTATGTATGCTTAGACTTTTCTTCTGCCTTTTAGATTTGTAACATCAGTGTGTGTGTGTGTGTGTGTGTGTGTGTGTGTGTAAGCTCTTTAATTTAAACCAGTATTTAATAATATTGATATATTATAATTATATTATAATTTGATACCTATAGTTATAACTTATATGAAAAACCTATGCATTATGAAATAGGCATTGGCACATAGCGTTTTAAGGAGGTTGTGGGTAAAATATGTCAGGAAAGGGTATATTTTTGGGTAGGAATTTTAGTTTATTTAGCTAGATGTTAAAATGATCAGTGGGTTTTAAGTGGCAGAAAGCTCTCCTAGGCTGGCTTTGGAGGCAGGATGGAGCGAGGCCTTTATCCTGGTGTTTAGGACAGTGTGTTCTTTAGAGGGAAAGCTGTCTGCTCTATTCTCTGGGATGGCTGCCTTTTCGGAGAGGCACAAAGCTGGGAACATAAACAGGGGCAGAAAAAAAACTCACCCCTATGTTCCATTGTCAGACTGACCTGCAGGTCACAACCTGAAAGTTTATGGATCAGGGAGGCCATGGCTCCACAGAAGCATGTTTTCTGGACTTTGGCCGAAGCTAAATTCCTGACTTCTGAAAGAGGGGTGGGTGTGGACTTCCAGCAGGAATAGCCAGTGGGAAGGAAGTAATATTCATTAAGAGTGTCTCCTGCAAGCTGCGCAGGCTAAGCATGCTCAGTGTAAATTCTCCTAGACTCTGTCAGCTGTGTTTGAACTCGGTCCAGGATTTTGCCTCTACTTTTTTTTTCCTACCAGGAAGAATGTTCAATTAGACTGTGTTTTTCTTTTTCTCTTCTCTCTCTCTCTCTCTTTCAAGTTCTTTCCACTAGAAGATCGGGAAACAATGATTTTTTTTTCGATCAGTTCAGTAACACAATACCCTTCAGTGTCCACAAGAGCATTTCAGAGAAGAAGAAAGAACCTTTGCTACCTGGGAACCGAAGACTACTTAGGTCAGTAAAAGCTAATAAGGTCCTTCAAAGGCATTATGGAGTCAGGAATTAACTTTTCTTATTGGTAAATATAATCTAGAGCAATTTAACAGTCTTTTCCACGGGTGGGTCTACACCAGTATTTTTTCTACACAAAAACTATGGCTTTCTTAGGTTAGAGTGATTTTTCTAAACCCAGGGAAAAATATGTCTTTGAGTTAATTTGCATTTGAAAGAAACTCTTTCTGCACAAGAGGCTTTCCCCACATTTTCTTCTCTACCACAAAAATTATATTTTTTCAAACAAATACTGTGGCGAGTTGATGGAGCCGTGATAGCCAAATGTGGATGTGGTCTGTGTGGGTATTAATTCTTGGCTTGGGTGAGTTTAGTGAAAGTTATTGCTTTTGTGTTGCCAAAGATGAAAGAGAGTTTTTTTTTTTTTTTTGCCGTTGTTGTTTTTGGAACTTTTGGTAGGTTTTGAGGTTGTACTGCGAGCCTTCAGGAGGGAGAGGCAGCTCTTTTCCTGTTTAATGTGCAATCTTCTTTTTTTTAAATTTTTTGAAATATTCCACTCTACCTCTAAGAAAGGGCTGCAGCTTTTTAAGAATCTGTGTGAGGACAGAGTTCTTTTTCTTTTTAAAAAATGCCCTCGTGGAGGGAGATGCGTCTAGAGGGAGGGAGCAAGGTTTGTAATGAACAATTTAAAGCAAACCCTCCTGGTGAATAGAGGCAGGACAATCAAAAACCACTGCAGGTTGTTGATGTAGTTAACGTTAATAACTTAACTTCTTCACTTGTCTTTTCAGAGAAGATCGGACTTTAAAGCACTGTTTTGTAATATCAACTGATAACATAAAGTTCATTAGAGACCTATTTAGCTCTCAGAACAAGCAAGGGCTCAAAGGCAGTCCCTGTAAAAACATTCTTGGACTGGGGTTAGGGAACCACATAGCTTTGCAGGAATCCATACATCTTGGGCGCTTTCAGTTTTATTCACAAATTTTAAGAGTAAAAGAGGATTTATTTCTTTTCAAAAACTGAAGGGCCAGGAGAGGATTATTGATTGGTCAGGGATTAAATATTTGCTGGCATACAAAGCATCACATGCTATCAATATGTAAATCAGACCAGCTAGCTATTCAGGTGATGTAAATGAACACCCCACAGCTTCACAGGGAATCAAATACAGCAGTGTAGCTCTTCTCTCTCCTTCTCTGTACCCAGGAAAGGGTGGAAGAGGGGCATGGTGTGACATAACAACGAGCCAATGGACTGACCCTGCTCTTCTTAGCTTCTGACCATCTGTTCTTACATGGCAGATAACTTAGTAGGCAGAGAGATTTCCCTCAAGGAAGTCCAGGAAGGGGAGGCCAGACCCATCAGCCTGGGACCTGTGTCCTCTCCTATGGTTCACAAGGAGCAGACCAGTCAAGGGGGTACATCTCAATCCACTTCCGCTCCAGGGCTTTGATTTAGTCCCAGTGCTGTCTGTCTGCACCTGCCTCACTGTTTTCATAAGTGAAAGCCTCTCACATGTACAAGGGGGTTCATTTGCCATAGAGCAATCCTTACAGTGATAGCCAAGGTCATTCAGGTTCAGTTGCATTTGTCTTTTCCTCGTTAACATGCAGCACAAATCTTGATTACTTTAATTGAGGCAACAGATCCTTGCTGGGATGAGAAAGCACAGTTCTCCATGAAGGTATGTGTGTGTGTGTGCTTGTGCAAATGTGTGTTTGCATGTGCTTGTATGAGAGTGTGTGATGCGTATTTGAATGAGAGAATGTGTTGTGTGTGCTCATGAGTGTGATTTTATGTGTGTATGTGAATATGTGCTCTCACTGTCTCTGTCTCTGTCTCTCTTTCTGTGTGTGTGTGTGTGTGTGTGTGTGTGTGTGTGCTGCCTAGATTCTGACCTGCTTCTTTGCATGACCAAGGGCATATTTCTGGAGTCAGAGACCTTTTATCACTTTGTACTGACAGGAGTTCCACATTCTAGAACTTTCTTCTGACTCTTTTCCCATTACTGCATTGCACTCTCCCTAGCTCTCATCCCCACCCTTTATAACCTGTGTTTTGACTAGCATGCAAAGTCTTGGAAGTGCAAAGGAAAGCATCTTCATATTCATATCTGGATAAAATTTAGATTGTAACAAGGGAAGATGAGGAGAAGGGCAAAAGAAAGTCTGACATTACATTAAAATGTGTATAATTGAATTCCTTGTGTTCTCCTTGTTCCCAGGTTTCTTTTCTTTTCTTTTTTTTTTTTTTGAGTTCTATTCTACACTGCTCCCTGGTCTTTTGAGAAGGCAGATGTTATATATTTTGTAGGACATTCAGTGACTTGTGTCAAACAGTGGCCAAGTTACAATAAGCACGGATTCTTTGAGTCCAAGTCCTACCTACTCCATAGTGGTAATAATCTGTGTCAGTTTCTGTACCTTGAACTTAGTTTCTCTGTTGTGTGCAACACTTTCTTAAACTGAGTCTCCTTGTGCTGTACTGTCTCAAACCTGAGAAGCACTTGAAACTCTACTGATGGCTTTCTCATTGCCTCCTTTTTCTAGTCTTCAACGCCATCCATTGAAATAGTTTGGAATCCAGTAATGGACTGAGAAAAAAAAAATGTCTTGGCCTAGTGCTGATGTTTTCATCTGAAAAAGGATCCAAGACTGAGTGACTTTCTTCCCCAGGTCAGACAGAGGCTGAGTGGAAACTCAGGTTGCCCAACTTAAGATTTGAAATTCTAGAGTACGTTGAGTCTCTGGCTTGCGGAGAAGGTCCCATGCTTCATGAGTGTCGAAAGCAGGACTTTAGATCACATCAGTCCTATTGCCATCAGGCTGGAGAAATAGCATACTTCACCTGTGGTTGTACCAGGAAATTGGGGAGCTGACTTTAAATGCTTTATGTTGAACCCTTGAGTGTGTTATGCAGTTCTGACTCAGCAGCTGGGCATTGCTGGGTTTCTCAGACTCTTTCTTTCCTCAGATGTGAAAAGAGGATACCAGTAGTTCACTGTGATGATTCTATGAGATGGTGTGTGTGTGCTTGGCAGAGACCAAACCCTGAACTTTTTTGATTGGTGCATGTTTTTCTTTGGTTGTATTATTATTCTTTTATATATATATGATACTTTTATTAATTCTTTGAGAATTTCTTACACTGTATATTGATATGGTCACCCTCCACTTCTCCCTAACCCCTCCTAGAGCCCTCCTTGCCCCCTCCCAACTTCATGGGTTTCTTTTTTTTTAATAACCCACCAAGTCCAGTTTGTCCTGCCCATATACTCATGAGTGTGGGGCCATCACATTCATGATGCTCTTAGTCAGGGGATAGAGTGAAGGGAGTTTGTCTAGATAGAAGTGCCTGAAATAAGCAGAACTATTGAGTCACTTTAGTTAGCTTTGGTGAGCTTCAAATATTACTGAGGAGGCTCCTTGAATGTGAGGGAAAGGTTGACTGGTCTACACTTAGGACAAGTTCATAGGTCTAATGTCTTGTGCATCATCAGAGTTGCTTTCCTCAAGGACCATTACTATGGGACCATCAACTTTTGGAAGAGATATATTGTCTTGGTTTTTCGTATCATTTGCATTTTTTTTGTGATGGGACCTAGACATCCAGAGTTAGGTCATTGGTGGTGTCTTTTGGTGTGGATACCTGTTCCACCTTTGCTGACTGAGCATTTGGATCCCTCTATTCTCTGTTACCCCAGTTTGTCAGGTTTTGGATCAGCTGAGTGGTACTTGAGGTTCAGTCTCAGGGACACTCAGCATTGGTATGTGAATGGAGTGTTAGAAGTGGTTCTAGCTCAGCGAGGGTTTGACGCAGCTTCTGAGCACAGGAACAAACCCTCCATAGAGTTAGCAGGTTCTTGCTGAGGAAAGCTGGCATGGCTCTGTGGGTGGTCCCCAGGTGGGATAAGGCTGGGGTCACAGTGGGTGGGCAGTGCTGCCTGTCACAGGTGCACATGGCTCCACAGCTCTGTGTGGTCTCCCTGCTGGTGAAGATTGAAAACCAAGGGAAGGTACCTGTGTGGGCAGCCTGCAGTGATGTGAAGACTGTGTGTCTCTTGGACTCCTCTGGCCAGCGCTGACTAGGCTGTTCAGGTGGACAACATACCTGCACTCCCAAGCACCTGTACTTAAACATGGCATTGCAATAGGAAAGGTCTCCTTAGAGAAAGGACAAGGGCCCACTTCAAAGCAAATCAGTGATTCCTAGTGGCACCTTCTATGCACAGAGAACTGAGAACTGTAAAGGATGCATATTGTCAAATGGAACAAAGAGCCACTCTCAGATCACGTGCACTCCAGCTGAATAAATGGTACCTACAAGTGCACGAAGCAGTTATTTTCAGGTAGATGAGACAGATCCAGGATGGAGAGGGATGAACAGACTTCCCTGGCAACAGCTGATGAGGAAAGATTCAAGTGTCTACTTAAAATTCTTGAAGTCTTCACCTCACCTTCTAGTTCAGAGTTCTTTTTCAGAGGCACCCTCTGGCTTTATGCATGTGCTTGTGTGGGAAAGGAGGACCACCGATAGGGTACAAGGAACAGGGAGATGGGTTGGTTTTTGATCAGCTTTACTAAGACCTTCCTTAAAAGTCACAATATCCATGGAAAGTTTCAAGGGAAGAGTCCTGTTCTGAGAGGAGAAAGGAGGACTGGGAATGTGGCTCAGTGGTAGAGTATACACCTGTGTAGTTATCTGTAGAGGCCAGGTGTCAACATCTGGTATCTTACTCAACCACTCTCCACTTTACTTTTTGAGACAGGGTCTCTGGCTGAGCTAGTAGCTCATCTTCTGGCTAGACTGGCTAGCTAATAGGCCCCTGGCATCCTTTTGTCTCTACTCCAGTGCTGTAATTATAGGTTAGTGCTGCCAGTGCCTGGCCTTTTGAGTGTGTGCTGGGGATTCTAACTCAGGTCCTCATGCTTGCACAAGTGAGTCATGTCCTCAACCTCTTCTCCCCCAGGATGCCTTGTAAAACAAAGGACTTCGAGGAATGTTTCTGTTATGAAAAGACTGCTGTTATCGATGGACTGTCTGCTCTTGTAGAGTTTTTAATGTTTCATTGATGAGAGATGCTCATATCTTTACATATCCTGGATCCACTGTCACATTTAGTTGACAGGTGCTATGAAGAGTCTGTGCCTAGTGAGTCTCACGTGCTGTTTACCTCAGTAAAACATTAGCTCCACTTGCACAACAGCCCCAAGTTCCAGTCTTTTGCTGTGTATTTTATGAATTTGTTTTAAGGGTTTTGCAGAAGAAAAACTTTGGTAATTGTTGGGAAGTATTGTGAATTGAAAAGCCAGGATTTAGGATGAGATGACAAGGTCTCAGTTCCTGCCATGAAACTGATAGCAAGCACAAGACTGGAACTGTGGCTCTGGCGACTGACAGAAATTGTGGAGCACTCACATCAGTCTTCCTCAGCACCTCAGTTTTGAGATTTTGACTTTGACAGTCCAGTCAGTGGGAAAAAAATGAAGGAATTAAGAGATTCAAGATAACTAGTCTACACAGGGAGAGGCAAGGGAGGGGAGGCAGCCAGAGTCTACTGAATGCTTTATTTACAGTAGGGGTTCATGTATATTATTCTTCTTATCTGTGTAATTGCCTCCAGGGTGGATTTTACATGGTTGTTTCATTTATTTTTAAATTTGCATTTATTCCTATTGTATGTTTATATATGGTATATACGTGTATGTGTATGGAATTATGTGTGTGTAAATCAGAGGACAACTCATGCAAGTTAGTTCTTTCCTCCCACCATGTAGGTCCTGGGGATTGAACTTATACCGTCAGACTTGGCGGCAAGCACCTTTACCCACTGTGCCACTTTGCTGGCCCTACATGGCCTCTTCATAAAGGCATCGTTTCCTTTTTGCAACTTTGTGGTGAGGCCAGCAGTAGAACCCTGCCGGTGTGTTTCAGCACACCACACTAGGTGGCTTCAGGCATGTCAGTTCTCCACTAACCTCTGCAGGTGATCTCTCCCTGGCTTTTGCTGATAACAGTGGCAGAGGTGAAGTTTTCCTGGGACAGCTATGCCTCCCACACCTGGCTTGCTACTCTCCAGGGGGTTTTCTGGGGACCCATTATCCGCATTTACAATCTGCACAGAAGTATTCATTTCCACCAATAGTCACAGCTTTCCTGGGGAAAAAGCCCAGATGTGGGCTAGCCAGGGCACAAGTATTGGAATGTGTGAGTGTCTGTGCTCCCGATCAGGAAGGCATTTCTCAGACTCCTTTGTTTCGTTTCTGTGCCGCTCTCTGGATTCCTCACCCCTGTGCTTCAGCTGTTGGAGGATCCCATCTTCTCTATTGATTTCCCACAGAGTGCTTACTGCTCTCCAAGGTGTGACCTGTACCTCCAGCTAATTTATTTCTGTCATGGCTCAGGCCTCAGGAATGAAGCAGGGGGATGGGGAGGAGTGGGTCTGGATGGAGGGAGGAAGGCTGGGGACAGCGAAGTGTGCAGGATGTGAGGAATAAATTCAGATTGGAGCCTGACTGGCAGGCAGGCCTGCAGTTTGGGGGGTGGGGAGGGAGTGGGGTTTGCACACACAGCAAGGGGACTTTGTTTGAAAATCTGATCTGCAAGATTGAAGCTTCAATCTGGGCTTGCAGAAGGCCAGGAATTAGAGCAGAGCCCCATGGGGACAGAAAAGCAAGGAAAGAATGTGTTTGAAAACAACGTCCTGACTGTTCGGGAGCCAGTCACCATGTCGAACAGTATGTGGTAGGTTTTTCTCTTTTTAATGAAATGATGGAAACTTCTAAGGGCAGGGTGGTGAGGAGCGAAGTCACATTGTCTTCCTCGTGGGATTTTGTTTTCAACTGCAGAGCACTGGAGTGTCATTTCAGTCCTCAAACTGAATTTACTGTGAGATATTAAGTTGAGTCACACTGACACCCATCTCCCATCCCCCTGTTCTTGGAACATACTGTCTATCATCTCCATGGTCTGATTTCACTGGATTACTATTGCAATGGCCACTCCATTTTTTTCGGTTAAAAGACTTAAGAATTTGGCAAGAAAGAAACACAAGAAGGGTGCAGGTAATTGCGATTGCTTGGGTCATGCTGCAGTCGCTGGGTGAGGAGAGAAACCTACTGAGTATTGAGATGGCATTTTAAAGATTTTCAAAGTCTGCAAATTTTTATTTCCATGACTATGCTAAGAAGGAGGTAGTACTGTTTTCCACACGTAGTCTCAGAAATGCTGGCTCATTAGCCAGCCTGCTGCTGTTAAGTTCACATGATTAAGAACTCTGGGCTGTTCAGATGCAGGCTGCAGTTCCAGACACCCAGGGGAACAGGGGACATAATATATCACCAAGGTCACCATGACTACATAGCAGAAGCCTGGACGGTCAAGCTTGGTAGTCAAAGAATGCTCGGCCACATTAAAGACACATTCAATGGGTGAATCTGAGCCAAGGGGAGCACAGGCTTCTTTTATCTTTCATTTTGTTAGTTTGTATACAAGGTAATCAGTTTTGTTATGACATTTTCATATTCAATCTTGCTCCCATTTACCTCTGTGGTCCCCCTGCCCCCGATCCCCGGAGTAGACCCTTTTGCTTCATATGTAATTCTCGATTCTTCATTGGAGAAAAACTGAGTTTATCTCTCCATTGATTGATTGATCCATTGATGATGGGTAAATATTTTTAGATTCTGCAGTATCTATCATCTGAGCCTGATTTCTTTCACTTAACACGATGCTCTGTCACATTCATCTTATCTTCCCTGAAATGACATAATTTCATTCCTCCTTATAGCACAATAAGGTTCCATTATGTACATCTGCCTCATGCTTTTTACCCATTCATTATGAATGGCCAGCTAGACTGGCTCTGTAGTTTGTCCACTGTAGATAAGGCAGCAGCGAACAGGGATGTGCAGGTATCTCTGTGAACATCCAGCCCTCCGAGCTTCCACTTACATGACGTGCCCAAGGTTAGCCCATGTGAAGTATAATGAAGACAGACCTTTTCCTCCCTTCCTCTCATACAGCTGCCTGAGTCCCAACCAGATATGCGTACAGGTGCTCCGTCAGCTCCACTCGGATAGACGGTCAGGTCCTTTCTCAGCTGCCCTCAGCCCCTCTCTGAGGTACATGCAAGTGCTCTGTTACCTCCACAGAAGCTAACGTGAAATAACTCCCTGTGTATTACGTCGATGATCACTTACCCTGGTCAAGTAAACAGCCATTAACTGTGCAACTGGCTCATGGAGTTCCTGCCTATGACTGCCAGGCACTCAAAAGAACTCTTTGGAAGTCTCTCCAGAAACTTCTTTGATTGAAGTCCCATGTTCTGTACGGTATCTCTTCACTACTTCTGGAGCTTCTTTTCAATTAGAACAAGCTGAGCACCTGCAATCTCAACATTCAAGAGGCTGAGACAGGAGAAATATGAGTTCTAGGCCAGCCTGAGCTACATAGTGAGAAGAGTCTCACCACCCTCAGCACAAACAAAAAAAACAAACAAAAAAATAGGACGAACTTCTACAGTTACTTCCACAACACTGGACTGGGATCAAACTCCCAAATGACTGCTTCTTCATCCCCAGGGTGAAGGTGATGATGATGATACTTAGGCACTTAGGTACTTAGGCCCACAGTAGAATACTGTAGAGTACAGAGGATCATGGGAAGAGAGTTGTTCCACTGATTCAATGTAAAACAGCTCTGTAGATGTTTGAACAGTGCTGGAAGGAGGACTCATTCTTAATTGGGTGCATGCTTATAATCCCAGTACTTGAGAGGCACAATCATAAGGCTTACTGCAAGTTCAGAGCCAGCCTAGTCTACATAGCAAGATCAGGGCCAGTCAGGGCTACATATCAATAATCTGTGAAGAAAGAAAGGAATGAAAGAAGGAAAGAAAAAAGAATAAATTGTTAGTGTTGAGTCAATAAGATCAGTGAGTGCTGGAGATCAAAGTCTTCACAAATAATTTATGCAGGAATAAGAAAGAGTTGATTAAACCGTGATATATATCTCCAATGAAATATTCGGCCATGAACAGGAATGAACATGTATGAACCTTAAAAGTGGTGGAAGGAACAAAATACAGAAGACCACTGGCCATGTGTTTCCATTTATATGAAATGAACAGGGGTCTGGTGATTGCCATGGGCCAAGAAGAGAGAGAGGAGAGGAAGGAGCTTCTACTGGATATAGTTTCCTTTGGGGAAATCAACATTCTGTGGAATGTGGATGCACCATATTGTAAACACGCCAAATGGCACGGAATTTTAGGTTATGTGTATTTTGCCTCACTTATAAAATGCCCTCAAGGACTCAGGAAATGGCTCAGTGGATAAAGCACTTGCCTTGCACCAAAGTCTGGATTCCAAAGGCTCATGTAAAAGTGGGATGCAGTGGCTCATGTCTGGTACTCATATGTAAGATAGGAGGCAGAGACAGAAGACTCCCCCAAAGCTCACAGACCAGCTAGCCCAGTGGAAACAAGAAGGATGGTGAGGACCAGCACCTGAGGTGTGCTCTCCACACACCTGCCGTGACGAGTGTGCCTGCAGTCATCCACATAAACGGGCACATGCACAAATATACAGGCGTACTCACGGGCCAAGAGAAAACAATACTATTAAAATCCCACTGCAGAATGTGTAGGAAGCCGTCCTGGCTCCTTTCAGAGTATTGGCTATTTGATAAATTTTGTGGTGAAAGTCTCTCCAACTTCTGTGCCCCATGGTAGCCCCCTGAGAATCATATGTCCCCAAGAGTTTTCCTTATTCTCACTTGTATAAATCTTTTTTAAGTTTTTCATTCCCTGGAGGCTAAGCCAAGGTTAATTCATATGAGGTTTGGGATGGAGGACAGGGGGCTGATCCTACTGTGTGCCTTTGACAGATACTTTAACCTCTCTTGTTTTAGGGAGATATTCACTGAATTGTTTCTTATCACTTTCAAGTTTAAAATTCTCTATTTAAAAACCAAGAAATGTATGGTTTGGTTTTCTTTAACTTTCTCATGGCTCATTCATCAGATTCTTTTTCTTTGAATTCATTTATCCACTCTAGTTAGTCAGACAAAAGCATAATAAATCACACTTTGAATTAGCCTCTTTTTCAATAGACTTCAATAGTGAGGGAAAAATTCAACTCCAGGCCTGTAGTGGAATTTCTTTTACCACGAGAAATCTTTCTTGTTTTACGAGATAAAAAACAAAATGTTCAGAGCAAGAAACTGACAAGCTCACAAAGTTTGAAAAGCATCTAAAAAGATTTTTAAGTAATGTTTTTTTTCATTTTTAGTTGTATGTATGTGTGTGTGTCTACATGTGTGTATGAATATGGGTAATTGCAGAGCCAGGAGATGGTGTCAGATAACCTGGAACTGGAGCTTTTGTGGGTCTTGGAAACCAAACTCAGGTCCTCTGCAAGAGCAGGAGGTGATCTTAACCTCTTAGCCATCTCTCCCAGCCCCCAAATTGAATTATTTGTTTTTAGTTATATTATATAAAAGAAAATTGAGACTTCTGTATCCTAAAGCTTTGTCCAAATGCCATATTCAAGGAATGTTTAGCATTTTCATGAGAAGTTGCTACTTTTAGAAGCTTATATAACCAATCAAAGAATGTGTTCTTGGCTCTAGGACTGTGAAGGCAAGTTGTGATCCTGGGAGGGACAAAGGAGTCTAGGCAGCTCCTGTCAGACGGGGGCAATCACTGGGTGGGTCGTAGCTCGCCCTTCTTCCTTCAACCCCGTGTCCTGCAATCAGCCTGCAGTCTTTTCAGGCCATTGCCACGTCTGAAGTGCTCGGCTACGGCTTAGCTATTGGTGCTCATCAGTGTGTTTTCTTCTGTAACTTGGAACTTGGAGAGAAAAGAAGGTATTTGTTGTATTTGCTATGTACCATCCCACCCAACCCCCTCCTGCCCTTCTTGTGCTTTTAATGGAAACATAAGAAATATATTTGCCCATTTGAAAGATGAAAGACTCCCATCCTTTCCTATAGCACACCTGACGCTTGCACCAGACATTAATGACCTTCGGGAACCAGCCACCTATGTCGGCAGGGGGATGTCCAGCCACCCAACCTTGTAAGCCCCATTGTCTGCGGACAGTTATCAGGAAGGGAGGACTGGGTCGTCATCAGCAGACTCAGTGCTGCCTCAGTGGGCGATCTCCAGTGCGTGGCGTGTACTGGGATTCTCTCCCATATTAGCTCTGTTCTAATTAACTTTTACTTTTTCTTTTCCAGTACTTTTTGTGTGTTTAATTTCACTGCTCATCCCTAAAGCCATCCCCAGGCTATTTCATATGAAATTGGCTTTTGAGAGGCATGGACTGTTTGGTTGTGGTTTTGTTGCCTTGTTGTCTGTGGTAGTGTTATCTATTGTGCAGATTTCTAGGAGAGACACGGGAGGCACCATGTGCCTCCACAGACGGGGCACAGATAACAGAAGAGATCCACGGAAGGCTAGCTTGGTGGAATAAGCTTATTGGGGTCCTTTATAGGACCATGGGTGAGTCACAGAAAGTTGCATCCTTGGGAAGCCCCCAGTGCAGGAATGACTCAAAAGTTCCATGCACAACTGATAGGCAGGTCCACTGAGGAGTTTCTTTTCCCCCAGCAATTGTTTGTTACTTCTACCATTTTGGGTAGAGGCCTCCTGAGTCTTGTAAGTTTCAGGAGAATTCTGGGTCTTAGGAACCGCCCACTTAGGAAGCAGCTCTCTGACCACACCAAATAGGAATGTAATATCAGTTACAGTGTGAGCCATTCAGGCCTGGTAAAATCTTATGGTAACAACATTGATAAAGCAAAACTAAACTGGTAAAATCAATTTTAATAGTATGATGTATTTAAACTAATATGTACAAAATATTATCATGAAATTAGTGTCAAAATGTCTAATGAGTTTACATACTTTTAAGTCTGTGGAAGAAATGGTTTTGAGATAATGTCTTGCTTTATAGCCTGGGTTGGACTAGAACTCATGATACTCCTGCCATATCCACCCAAGTGCTGGGAAGATGGATGTTTACCACTGTGCCCTAATAAGTCTGTGAGTTTTGATAGGTATTTTATTCTTTAAACACATTTTGGTTTAGACCACATATATATTCAGTATTTAACAGCCACAGTTCTCACAATTAGGAAATACTGTGTTAGACAGGACAAGACTTTTGTCATGGACAGGCAACAATATTTTAATAAACATTTTTAATTAAAAAGCATTATCACAAAGTCAAAATCTGGCATAAATTCCTCTGTCTTCAAATCAAGTCTTTTTCTTTGTGGAGAATATTCATTCCCCTTTATCTGTAGTTTAAATTACCCATGGTTAGCTTTGATCTAAATATACTAAGTGGGAAATTCCAGAAATAAACAATGCATAAGTTGTGTGCTGTTCTGAATGGTGTGGTGAGAAACGCTGCTCCATTCTGTCTTACCTCATCCAGAATCTCCATGCTGTATGTATGGCCTGTCCCATTGGTCACTTGGTAGCTGTGGTGGTTAATCAGCTTTGGTTAGCTTTACTAGAACTGGAATCTCCTAGGAGACACACCTCTGGCCATGTTTGTAAAGGTGTTTCCAGAGAAGTCTGACTGAGGATGGAAGATTCACCCTAAACATGGGTGGCCCATCTCATGGGTTAGGGGTTCCAGACTCATAAAGGAAGAAGCTAGTTGAATACCAGCATTTGTCTCTCTGCTTCCTGACTGTGGACCAGACACCTCACACTCCTGCTGTCATGCCTTCCCTGCAATGTGAGACTGGATCCTTAACCTGTGAGGCAAAATAAGACCTTCTCATCGGGATTTGGTCATGTTGAAAAGAAAAATAACTAATATAGTAGGCATCTAAGCCATCAGATCAACTATAGATATCACTTTACTTTATAGAGTTCTGAACTCTCTGTGGTTTCAGACATCCGGTGTGAATGCCAATGGATGACAGGCACAGCCAAGGAAGAGGCATTCTTCAGAACCATCCATTCTTGATTCAGATGGGCCACCTGTGTTATGCTTTTTAAGGTCTGTGTATCATCAAATGTTTGTAAACTATGAAGAATGGGCAATTTAAATTTTTACCATTATTTAAAAACTCCCACTTCAGTGACTATTTTAGTTTAGTTATTGAAATAGAAAGGTGCTGTACTGTTGTGGTGAAGAGTTCAGACTCAAGGAGCAAGGATGACTAACCTTAAACCCCAACCTCCATGAGATTTAGTCTGTCTCTGCCTATGTGTTCACATCTGCAAATTGGGAGGGCATGCCTGGAAGACTAATTAGTAGAGATAGGAGTTGAGAAATTCAAAAGGCATGGAATAATGTCTTCTTTGCAGTAAATTTAAAAAGTGCTTGATAAATCAGATGGAGAAAGGCTGCGTTTTTTCGCTATGGTATGGCTCGTGTCCCTATGTGAGTGTGATTTTCTTATATGATGGGCTCAAAACTGGAGGCCTGGTGAAGTCCTGGGCAGCACAGGTGTTCAATGCACCATGTGCAGATACCATTGTTGACAAATGTGTTTCTAGTAAGTTCCATCGAGCCTCAGGAATGAGGAAGGACACTGCACAAAGCCCAGGCACCATGGGAGGCACCGAAGCACAGAAATGAATGATGCATGGTCCCAGGGCTCACAGTCCAGGCAGAGGTGAGTGTAACACTTCATTTAAATAAAGATGTCTAAATGATGCGCCCAGAGCCCAGAAAGATAGTTAGTTCTGAATCATTGTGGGACGGGAACATCTCTCTAGCCTTCATATTCTTTTCGAAGCAGTTTGCAGTATAGATGAGGGAAGAGTCTGAGACATTTCCAGGCCAGGCTGGGCAGGCAATGGATGGGTTAAGTTCAGGAAGAGATGAAAAGATTTCATGTTCCCTGGACAAGTTACAGGAAATCTAAGGCCTGTTGTGAAGACCGGAAAGTCTCTTCTGTGCTATCAGAGCACGAAACCTTGATGTTGAAACAGAGAATTTTACCTTACAGAGCCATTCAGAACACAGATTCATGCAAGAAGATTTGGGGGGTAGGTTTGGTACATCAGACATTTGGAGTTGGTGTGACTTTCATAGCCCATCTGGGAAGGTACTTAGTGATTATAAATGAGTCTAGGTTCTTCCCTCCATCTCTAATGCCATCTCCCCTAGTGACATATTGTCTGGCCTTTCATTGTTTGGTGAGTATAAATTATGTCAGGCCTCCTCAGAGACCTGGATAGTTCTTGAGAAATATCTCCCAAGAAACAGAGTTTTAAAGAAAGTACACATACAAAAATACTCCAACAATTTCTCCTCTTAATCTTTACCTTAGGTATCTTTGCCCAAGTGGGCACAAAGGGGAAGGAATTCCTGAAGGTGATATATTTATCAGAAAGCAGGAAGGGAGCCTGGTGTAGAAGCATGTGTATGCTAGAGAGAGCATGCTCCCAATACCAGAGGTGAACCGGAGGAGGCAGACAGTGGGTTTTCAGTGGAGAACTGTGGAGTGGCACATGGAAAGACCAGGTTCAATTCCTCACTCAGTACTTACCAACTAACTTAGCTTTACAAGGAACTACCTGCTTAAAATCAGCTTTCTTATCAACAAAAGGGTATAGTAATACTGTGTGCCGTGGTTTGTATTATAGATGAAATAGTAGGTGTTGTTTTCAGACTCTGGGGATTTTTGCAGCTTCTCTTACAGATAGGAAAGGGATATCTCCATTGCTCCACAAAGAAGAAGAAGGCTGTCTGAATTCTGTGAAAGAACAAATAGAGGAGGAGGTTTGTATAGATTGGAGCATGGACTGCCAAGGTCTCTGAATTCCAGGATAGTCAATGGCTCAAGACCATTTATTTATTTTCAGACTAAAGAATGATGGGAATGTTGAAGAAGTTTTAAAAAATGATGTAGCTTAGCCCCAGCCTCTATTATTATGGTAGGAGGAATAAAATAACTATACTATACAGACATTGATTTAAGCTAAAGTCAGTGGCAATGTTAACGAGGAGAGCCTTGGTTTCCTTAGGAAATGAGGTCATATTAATGAAAAATTGGCTTATTGAATCCGCACATGAACTTGATAGATGGCCAGGCTTGTATAGAGAGCAGTGAAGGTGTGACCATGAGGCATATTGATTATCCTCACAGAAATCACAGCTTAAATGTTACTGAGAGAAAGGTGGTGGGATGTGGGAATTAAGTTACTTGACCTTCATGCAACAGAGAAATGGTGGCAGGAAGCACAGGAAGACACGAAAAGTGTATACAGTCTTCAGGAGCTCTGTGGTGCCTTAAAACTGAAACAGCCATAATGATTCATGCCTGTAATCCCAGTATGTGGGAGGTTGGAGAAGGAGGATGCTGGGGATTTTGAGGCTAGATGGGGCTTAAGAGTGCGTTTCACATCAGAATATAAATCCACGAGAAGATGTGCTCTGCATTGGTTACAAGTGCATCTGTAGCCCCTCCCACTGTACCTGAAACCAAGTGGGGGTTCAGTATATAAAAGAAGTTAACAAGTGCTGGAGAAAGGTTCTCGAAATATAAATACCTTTAAAGCTCATGCATATATCATAAAACTCTGGGTCCATTAGAGGCTGAAAAAGTCTAGGGAAGGAATCATTTCAGGATCCTTGCATTCCTTGAAATAGGTGATCACAGAAACAGCCCTGCATCAGACCTATGTGTATTCACTTCTGTCTACTTTTTGGTCCCCTGATCTTTGTTATCCAGTTTAGGAAACAAAGTTTGGAAAAATGACATAAACTGAAAATTATATGTCGGAAGGTTTAGACCTTAAAAGTCAACATGATCAAGGAAATAAATCCACTCTTCTGGGATTGCTTGAAATTATTATTTTTTTTTCTGGAAAGTTTACCCTCTCTTTTGCAACTCTCCTTCCTTAGAGGATTTTTTAACTTCTATCCATCATTCACTGAAATGTACTCCATTTGGGAATGAGAAGCTTTTTTGGCATAGCATGGAGTTTTTAATGAAAATATAAGAGGAGATGTTTCTGGCATATATAATACTTTCAATATGTTTCCATGTATTGAACCATCTCTGATGCGTTACTGGAGATTCGTAGTGACAGATGGGCCAGGGAGAAGGAGGCACATTCCCTAAGTGGGGATTTCTTTAGAAACCAGTCCTCCTTCCAAGGTGCTTAGATCTATTCTTAGCAATTGGGACTCAACACATTCACCTCCAACAGAAGTAGATCTCTGCCAAAAGGCTGATTGAGGCAGCTTTGTTGCTTACTGCTTTCCTCCAAACAAGAGTCAAGCCAGGCAATGTAGATGGAGAAAAGTCTAACGTCAGAATGCTGAGCCTACTCCAGTTGCATGGCTGTGCTCAGGCCATTGAACTTGTGTGGACACATGCTTCTTCAGTCCTCTGTGTGACTGAGAAGATGTTTCTGTTGAGTGTCAAATTAGAAAAGATGCTAAGAGACCATTTTTAGGTGTAGTCAAGATAATGAAACTTTCATTGTTCCTACCTCTGTCTTAAAAAAAAAATTTTATTTATGTGTGTGTATGTGTCTGGGTTTGTGTATGTATTTGTGTGTGTGTGTGTGTGTGTGTGTGTGTATGTGTGTGTGTGTGTGTGTGTGTATGTGTGTGTGTGCCCAAGGAGGCCAGAAGAGGGCTTCCAGCCCCTAGAGCTGTAGTTATAGGAAGGTACTGGGAACTGAACTCTGTCTTCTGCAAGAGCAACAAAGACTCTTAACTTCTGAGTCATATCTTCTGCCCCAACTATCTTTTAAAAGATATACATTTAGCGTGGACATAATTAGGAAGAAGATTTTTACTCCCTTGCTTTCTCAAAACTAACCTAATTGCTTGATGATGCAGGCATTCCTCAAATGTAATCTCACACTTCAGAATAATGTGGAATTTCAATTTGGAGTGAAGGATGATGTGATTAAATCTCATCAGTGAAGATACGGGTTGAGGTAGAATTAACAGTATTTCCTTGCACTACCAGTCTGAGCATCCTTCTTCTTTTCTTTTTCTTTTTATTCTCCTGCCTGTTCCAGGTATATACTACATTTGCATCTGTGCCTGTCCTGGGTGTACCAGATGTGCATCTATGAGTCATTTTACATGCTGTTTCTCACCACGTTCTGTGGTTTTTGATTTGCACACAGGTCATTTATTGCTGGGTTTTGCCACATCTATTTGTGCCAAGAGAGCTTTGTGTTCTTTCCACTGGAGTTTCCACATTTGGGGCATGAATTGTTATTATAGAATATAGATCAAATACCAACGTAAGATTTACAGATTGACAGTTTATTCAAGAAGGAAAGAGCTGCGAGCTCACTGGAGTTAATGCCCCAATTTTCAGATGATGCAAGAGAGACTTCACGAGGGCTACAAATGTCACTGGAGAGGAAGAGCAGGCAAGCAGGCCTAGAATGTCTTCCTGAGTTAATCTGGAATTCTTAAGGAAAATAACTGCAACAATTAGAAATATAGAAATTTAAACGTATGTGCTTGCTTCTCTGAGTTAATGAGAATATCCATTGAATCTGGGAAACATTTTCCTATTGTGCATTAAAGACTGAATTGGAACTTGCTATTCAGGTAATCCATCCCAGAATCAGTGATGAGATGTGACACAAATGGAAGTCCTTTTGAGTCAGGGACCAATATGCATGCTCTAACTAGGTTGCTTTCCCTAAAACCTGTCCTCTGTCAGGAACAGTGAGCTACAAGAGACTTTCTTCTTAGGAACACTCTGCCTCACATCCAGAATATTCTACCTTAGGAACCTCAACTACTCAGTATCCCTCACCTGTGTTCTCAGAGAACTCACTTTTTGTGACCTGGCTTTTCCTTCTGGATCTACTTTGCTTCCTTCTCTTGAGTGTGATCACCTAGATTTTAATTAATAGTATCTTATTTTGCTTCTAGAAACTTCTTCCACTATACCTCCCATTCAGGTGATATCACTATTTTCTTTTGGATAATTCCACATATGTGTATAAATTGCTACTTAGTCAAGCAAACCATAGATACTCGTGTGTGTGTGTGTGTGTGTGTGTGTGTGTGTGTGTGTGTATGTTCATGTGCACATTTGGGATATATGCAGAGATCTCTCAGCAAGAGTAGGGGACAGATCCTAAGGTAAGGGTCAGGTGACCTGAATTCTAGAACTGGCTTGGTTATATCTGTTGTTATTTGATAAGAGACAAGTCACAGCTTCAATAGCTACAAAATGACTACTATGAAACCTTTGAACACTGTGGTCTTTTACAAGTTATCTCTATGTGAGATAGATCCATTATTTAGGGTAACATCTGTTAGAGAACTGATTGTAAAGATATATTAGATCAGTTTTCTATCGACTGCAGGGATTTGGGAATGCCTGAAGTCTGATATTTGGAAGAAATTTCACTCTTCGCACTCTTGGGTGCAGGAAGATGGAATCCCCAGGGGTACACAGCACTATCTATTTTGGACATCTACCTTCTTTCCCACAGCTGTTGTTAGTTTGAATTCCCAAGAAGATACTTCTTCTGTAGCTTTTGACTGACAAGGACAATAGTTTAAGATATTTTACTCAGAGACAGAGGCAGACACAGCCAGATCGCTGTGAGATCAAGGACAGCCTGGTCTACATAGCAAGTTCCAGGGCAGCTGGGGTTATAGGGAGAGTGTATCTCAAAAAAGTCAAACTACAGAGAGAGAGAGAGAGAGAGAGAGAGAGAGAGAGAGAGAGAGATCTTTTTAATTCTTCTCATATAAACCAATTGAAACGGTCACATTTTGTTTTTTAGGAGTACCCCAGGATAAGGTTGGCTGATAGCCAGTTGATCGAATCCTAGATGATAATAGCCGTTGTTTCCAAACAGACTTTTTAAGGACAGTCTATTCAATTCTTCCACTGTTTGTGATGCAAAAGATATTTTAAAAGCTTAGAAGAAGGTCATATGCTGGACTTTTAGCTGTACCGGGAAGATCAAGTCATTTTATTTCTCTATTCTACAGCTCTTTGTGACTGTGGATGACGGAAACATCAAATACTCTTTCACTATTTGATGACAAATGCCTGAAGATTTTGGTATCTGACTTGCTGAGTGACTTTTAATGGTTCACTGCAATCTTAGGAACACTCAGAAAATGCAGATATGTTATAGGAAATTGTATTTAGTCAGAGACTTCAAAGGTATAGATTAGGAAGCTGCACTATCTTTAGTGCATTTGGACTTCTATCCTGTAAAAACACGACCTCTGTGTTTAAGAGGAAAATCTGCTTTCAACAACTTCAATGACAGGGTGATTTTTTTTCATCTTAAAAAGCTCATTTAAACCAACGTATTAATCATTTATGAACAAATGAAGAAGTAATATAAGGATTTCATTTCTTTTGAACTGTACAAAGTTGTAAAAAGCTTAGAGAAAAGGATTTCATTCAAGATAAATGTTTGTTGAACTGATTTATTGAACCCTCATAAATGCTCTTAGATGAAAAAGTTCAGATCTGAACTGAAAGTTTTTATGTTGCCAAGTGTATTAATCAGGATTCTGTAGAGGAATAAAACTGCTAGGATGAAAACATACACACACACACACACACACACACACATTTTATTAGATCAGCTAATTTTGAAACAGTGGTAACAGTTGTCTCACATCTGAGGGACTGAGAATCTGGTATTTGCTCAATCCACATGGATGGCTATCTCAGTGGTTCCAGTCTGGTGCCAAAACCCTAGAGGGTTCCTGGAGAGCTACTAGTACTTAGTCAATGATTGCAGCCTGGAAATTCTGACTGATATCAGTGAAGTAATGATCATCACCAGCAACAGGGTGAATCAACTCGGTGACCAGAGGGATGGCGAAGAAAACAAAAGGTCAAAAGGTGAATAATCTTCCTTCTACCACACCTTTTCTATCTAGGGTGCTACCAGAAAGTGCCCCCGACAATCTGGCATCTTCATCATGTCCACATAAATGAAGGCTTTTAGAACTATGCCTCCGTTGAGACTTCCTCAGGCGATCCTAATTTGTGGCAAGTTGACATTAAAACCAACAGTCACATTAAGATTTCTAGAGTTTGGCTTTGAAACTTGAATGAGCATCAGTTTAATTTCTAGTTGTTGTTATCTCCATTTGAAGGAATTATGTGCCACATGATACGAGTTCAATTCAAAAAAGAATGGCAATCAGTTAGGTGACCTGGCACCCCAAGAAACAAAGACCCATGTAGATAATCTTTTGAATCTCAAATCTGCTTTTGTTCTTTATGATTCATGAGTTTCTTGCATGTGCTTGCACTAGGCTGTGTGTCATAACTGCAGTGGTACAGAAGGGACACAGTCTTTGCCTTCGAGGAGTTTACAGCCAAGTGATATGGAGGGATAGGAAAACTGAGACATTAACAGACAGAAGGATAATTATCCAAAGGCAGTTTAGAAAGACTGATGTTTCTTAATTTATAAGTCCCGATAAGCCATCATAGGTTAAAAATGCCCTTAGTTGAAAATGCATTGAATATTCCTAGTCTACTGAACGTGCTAAATCAGTAACACAGCATACTGTGTAGTATCAGCTGCACACCTTCACGATCTACAGGGAACTGCTTTTTACTGTCTCTGCCCAAGTCCAGGAGAGTATCATATAGTAAATTGTTATCCTGGGAAAAGTAAAGAGTTCCAGGTTCTGAATATGGTTTCTTGTGAATGTGTTAATGCTTTTATAGCATCATGAAGTTGAAAAATCACAAGTCAAACAATTTTAAGTCAGGGGCCATGTATAGCTGGAACCTAATAGGTCAGAAAGGGGAAGCAAACATGTGCAAAGAAAAGGGTTGGTCCCTGGAGGACATGGAATGGGGGTGGTCCCAGATGAAGGGTTAGTGATAGTGCTGACTGAAAGCACAGGACAAATGTGTCTAGAGCATTGTGGGAAGGCTGGGAGTTGTTGCTCTTCATTCCCTGCAGAGAGAAAGCCTTCAGGAAGCAGAGTTTGTACATGACTGTGTGTGCCATTGCAGAATGATGCTTAGTGATTGTACGCGTTTTACAAAAGGTACCTTCATTTAAAAAGAAAGCCTTCTCACGGGTTATCACAATTGATCCTCACGTGAAACCTGTGAAATCGTATTTTCTCAGGTTTGAGGAGGAAACCTAGAGACGTAATGACTTTCCCACAGCAACTTTATGAGCATCTTCTAGAGCGACCTTGGAGATGCTCCCTTCCTTTTCTGCTTCTTCCTCTTCTCCACCACCATCTCCATCTTCATCTTTACAATGATGGAAATCATTTCTGGAGTTCAGTCATGAGTCAGGGTCGACCATGCACTGTTCAATCATGGTGTCGCTGATACTTAGAACAATCAGGATCATCAGTAGAGAGACCCATGTTCTCTACTTTAGCCTGTTTCCTTTTTCTGCAGGATGGAGCTCAACCCTCTTCTGCCTTCATCACGGCTGGACAATATTATAGGGAGTGGGGAGATCAGTTAATAGCAGTTCCTTTTATATGAAGACTTGGACATACTTTCTTTTTTGGATGCTGTGAACAAGTTTTCCTCCTTGTTAGCCAAATGCCAGTCTGAGGCTAAATTTGTTAGCCTCTGCCCTATAAATGTGGAGATCTTCACAGTATGATTTATATATTTATGTCCTTACTCCATTCCTGTCTGTATTTTATGGTATTACACATAATTTTCTTCTCCTACATCTAATTTATCTTATCATTTCTGAAATAAAGCAAGATATAAATAATCAAAATGCAGTTAAGTTGTCTGGGTGTCATGCGGAATTGTAGAGCTTTTCCTTGCTGCTGAAAGGTGAGTTGTCCTGTCAGTCTGCACGCTTATGTTCATGCAATCTTCCCTAGGACCCTGGTTCCCAGAGTTGGCAGTCTGGTCTGTAGGATGTTCATGGTCTTCTCAAATCTTTTCCAATAGCCTTGGTCTACTCAGTCCATGTTTCTTTCCTTGTGAGCTCACTCTTCAGTCACTCTGCAAGCTGGCATGGCCTCATCTTTATAACTTACAATAGCTTCATTTATTGTAAGCACAGAAGCTCCAGAAGGCTCTCAAAGCTGTAAAATGCTCAGCATTTGCTTCCCAAGAACACAGAATTCACTATGATCTAGAGTGGAGTGATAGGATTGGATTTAGCGTTTCCACAAGTGAAACCTCAAACATAGGCACTGGTTTGTGGTTTTTGTTGTTGTAACTGTTTTTGAGACATGGTCTCATGGAGCCTGGTCGGGCCTTGAACTTTTTATATAGCTGAACATAACCTGGAACTTCTCATCTTCCTGCCCCCACTTCCTAAGAGCTGGGATTGTAGGATAACCTTGAACTCTGGATCCTTCCACTTACAGCTCCCAAGAACTCGGATTATAAGCCTGTGTCACTATACCCAGCTTATTCCTTGTACAAAATAATAAATTCCTTACAGTTCTTCAAGATGATTATTTAAGTTGTTCAGATAACTGCATCAAGCCTGTGACAAAAATATACTTAGTACCAAGAGCTGGAGAGCCCAGGGTCCCATCAAACTCTGACACTAACTGTGATTTGGATTAGTGACTTCATTGTTCTCTCTCTATATTCTTACTGGTTACAAAAGAACATTAGGTCCTCTTGGACTTGAAGGGATTCCAAGGCTAAGACTTGGAATTGCTTGGTAGAATGCCTGATATTGATGATGATGAGTGTGTGTTACTTATTATCATTAGCCTGCCTTCTTCTTGTGTATTAGTTCAGTTGTTATATATCCTGGAAAGATCATCAACAGAAGTAACAATTATGATTATTCCCACCATGGGATGACAATATGTATAAAGGTCCAATGTTATTGGACCAGTTTTTCTAGTTTTCCATTTATAGAAACTCGTTCCTTTGCTACTTTCCTGATTCCTCTTTTCTGTATCCTTTTCTTCCTCAGCACTTCTGTCAGTTGCTGTGTATTTAATGTCTTTGATTTTTTTCCCTCTCCTTCTAAATCATGTGGTTTAAGAGGGTAGATATGTATGAATCCGGGGTGCTTCATTCACACTGTAATAATCCTTGCCACCTAGAACATTTTCTCTCATGCAAATCTATATTGAATCAATGAACAGTCTTTAAACATCATCAAAATTTCATTAATATGAGCTTTGATGGTACTTGAAAAAGAAAGGGTACTTGTTTGGCTGAGGGCAGACGCTCTTTCTGTGGAAGTGGGTGCTTGAAAGGCCAAGGGAAGATACAGGTTGCATGACTCTTTAAAGAGATTGCTTGCTCAGAATTCTCTAATAAATTAGTTCTAGTTTCTTTGTTACCAGAAAGTGGAGTGCCCACTGAGTGCCAGGGAAAGACCAAGCGGAAAAGCTCTCCATGTCCTCGGAATACTGTTCTTTTTATCTGTTTAGACACAGACAGAAGTAAGAGACATATGTATCCGAGTTGGAATCCCAGATAGCAAGTATCTTTCTTCTGCAGCCTCTGATCTGTTGAGTGGACCATTTTGCACTTAAATACCTCACTAGCTAAAATCAATATAAGTCTTGGTGGATGGAAGACTTGTATGATAAAATTGGCCTTTCACAGGTTTACATTGTACATAGACTATGTAAAGGTACTGTGAGGCATGCCAGGGCAGGGTCCTATACTTGCTGCTTTAGGAGCCATCTCCTAAGGGAAGAAGCCAACATCCAGAGATGGAGACAGCCAAGAAACCAGCTTTTTAAAAATGTTGATACCTTATGAATTTTAACCATTATATTTATTTATTATTTATTTGTGTGTGTGCATGTGGGTAGGCATGTGCATTCTATGGTGCACATGTGGAGGTCAGAGGGGGCTTTTGAGAGCCAACTGTGTCCTTTCACCTTGTGGGTCCCAAAGGATTGAATCAAGTCATCAGGTTTGGCAGCGAGCCATCTTGCTGGTCCTTGGATTCTTCTGTATAAATGAAAACTTTCAAAAATATCATTTTCTTTAAAAAAATGAGAATCTTTGTCCTTCTGCAGCTAAAGGTAAATGAGTTTATATTCTGTGCTCTTCTGGATTTCTCTATGAATTATTATTTGCAGATGCTCCCTGTATACATTCGTCCTCTCACCCATTCCTTCCCTCAACTGTGAACAGGTTCCTTATGAGTCAGAGATGATTGTGTGACTTCATAGGTAGAGAAAGTAAAGCATACACAGAGGTCAAGTTTTGAGCAAAACTATTCATTTAACTTTTTAGTTTTTGTAAATGATAACTAGGTTGCAAAAACATTTTGGTGACTTAAGTTTCATGGTTTGTTCTTCCCTTTTCCTAATGGCAACACAATTTATTAGACATAGAGGCTCCAGAAGACAGTGTTGGATTCCCTGTAGCTCGAGTTACAGACAATTGTGAGCCACCTGACTTGACTGCTAGGAACTGAACTCAGATTCTCTGCAAAAGCAGTATTTGTAACCACTGATCCATCTCTCCAGCTCCAACACAGGAAGTAGGGGTCATATTATAACACCCATTGTTTGAGTGAGAATATTAGCAGAAACTATTATATACACAGGAAATATGGTCTTGTCTTGTGTTCACTAATTGTCAACTTGATTGGCTTTAAAATCACCATGGAAACATATCTGTGTTTGCATCTATGAGGGTGTTTCCAGAAATGTTTACCTGAGGTGTGAAGACCCACCCTGAATGTGGGTAAAACCATTCCATGGACTGAGGTGTCAGACTGAATAAAAGGAAAAAGGAACCTGAGCACCAGCATTCATCTCTCTTTGCTTCCTGATCAATGACACACTGTGTCCAGTTATCCCAGATTCCTCTGCCACACCTTCCCCACCATGACAGACTGTATCCCTTGAACTGTAGGCCAAAAACAACTCTTCCTTCCTCAACATCTGTTTCTTATCAGATATTTTGATCATAGCAACAAGAAGAGTAACTAATACAAGTCTCCAGAAAATATCACTGGTAAAAGATTTTGGAGCATTGACTTTCAAATGTCAAACTCATATGACAGCTTAGCCACTAACAAGCTTCTCGGTTACAAACTACTAGTTGGCTTAGACATTGCAAAGCCCAGTCACCTCATGACTGTTGGGACCTTTGAGGTTCTGTAGAGGTTGACACAGACAGCAACAAGAGATGAAGAAAGCTCATCATCATCTTCAAATATCATTTATCTTGTTGGTCTGCTCATGCTCAGAGCATCTCTGAAAGTCAATATTCCTTTGGTCAATGTATGTTTCAGACCGTAGTCTGGAAGATGTGCCTACTGCATGGCAATTTTTAAAAGATTGTTTTTATTAGTTTTACTTTTGTGTGTATTTCTGTGCTTGTGTGTGAGTATGTGCAGGTACCTGAGGAGTCCAGAAGACAGCGTTGGATCCCCTGGAGTTGGAGTTACAGATAGTTGTGAGCCACCTGATTTGAGTGCTAGGAGCTGAACTCAGATTCTCTACAAGGGCAGTAGGTATTTATAACCACTGACCCATCTCTCCAGCTCCAACACAGCAAAACATTTATATATCAGAGCTAATTTGTAGTCTAAGCTAGTGAGAAATTTGATCTAAAGATGGGCTATGAAAGAAATCATGTGCATGTGTGAACATGCATGCAGTTGTATGTGCTGTGTGTTGTAGGCTATAGGTTGATTTCCGATACTTCCTCAGCTGCTCTCTGCTTTATCTTTTGAGACAGAGGCTCTCACCGAAGCTGGTGCTCATTGATCTGGCTAGAATGGTTGCCAACTGAGCTCCAGCTTCCAGTCTGCCTTCTTAGTTCTGAAATCACAAATATATGCCCATGTCTGGCTGACTCAGATCCTCATGCCTGCATAGCAAGCATTTTACCAACTGAACTGTCCCTTGGCACCCTCTTTGGTCGTTTACACAAAACTTTCATAAGGCCCCAAAGCAGGAAGGCTCAGAAAGGGTTCTGGTTTTTTGAATAGAGACGTCATATTGAATAGAGCCCAGGAGGAACAAATAGTTTTCCCAAGCTCTTACAGCTGGTGAAGAGCCCAAGCAATGCTTTTGACACTGTTCTGCGCAGGGTGGCATTCTCTGCTTCCCTCACTGCTGTATTTTGAGTTGACAAGTAACTTGTCATTTAGAAGTTTCATGTAATTTTTTTTGAATGTACAAAAATTATAATTTGACATTTATTAGTATGTAAGTCAGTGCTGCTCAAGTGCTAAAACTACCCCCTCTTTTCCTGTTGTGCTGACTTTTAAGAGAGAATTGGCAGTAGAAAAGTAAGTTAAGCTGTCTGGTTTGGGTTATCTTAGATACTGAATTAGCGTGACCCAAATTAATGAGATGTCACTTTAATATCAGCATGAAGATGTTCCATTTGATATTGTCTTAAATCTGAGCCTTTCACATCATACTTTGGCAGTTGATTTTCCAGACCCCTTACAAGATTCTCCTTTATCACTTGTCTAGCCCAAGTCTCTCTAAAGAGCTATTCCTTAATCTGGATGTGGTGGCTTAAACCTGCAGTCTCAGCCTGGGGAAGCAGAGGTAGGAAGATTAGGCGTTCAAGGCTATCCTTGGCTAGGTAGTTTGTTCAAGGCCAGCCTGGGCTTTGTAAGACTCTTTCTCAAAAAAACCCCTCCATCTATAAAAAGTTCCTTTAGTGTTTGCCTACAGACCTGGGGGTTCTGTTATAGTAAACATCTTTTCCTTTTCTGAAGATCCTGTTTCAGTTAACTATTCACACTGTTCTGAATACCCCCTCCCCCGAAAATAATCAGTGTAAATATATCTTGTAATAAAGCCTGTTAAATAGGGGTGAACAATTTTTGTGAGACTTTTTAAGCTATGACTGTCCAAAGAAAACCCTGTTAAGCCTAGGACCAGAACAAAGAAAGTGGCTTTCTTTTGCCTTCTCGCTATAAAGGACTATTGCAGTTTTGTGGTGTTGAAGATTGAACCAAGGGCCCTCATGCATTCTAGGCAAATGCTGTACCACTGAGCCCTATCCCCAGCTGCAGTTAGATCAACGCCCATCTCTTGAGCACTGTTTTAGCAAAATGTATGTGCTGACCTGTATCATTTCTTAACTAGTTTTCTAGCTCTCGAGTTCTGCTCTCTTATATCTTGGTTCTAAGAATTTCAGCATTTCAGCTGGCAAAAGTTATTCATACTTTTATTGCTATCATGGTCCCTGGGGAGCCTGTTTCTAAGTCACCCCAGAGAGAAAGGATAACAACAGATCCATAAAATTACTCTGCCGAAGTCCAGCTTGATGATTCAATTAGGTGGCCTCAGAACAGATGGATCACTTAAAAGTTCTACCTATGCATGAGTGACAATTCCCTCCTGACAGCTGCGCTGATGGTGTCCTCACCTTCAGTTAACCTAATATTTCCTACCATGTCTGAGACCACACATGGCTCAGGCAGGGTTACATATAGGCAGAGAAAGGAAGAAGCTGTTGAAATCTCAGGTGAGGGGCTGACCATAGACAAGGGTCTGTTGATAACCTGAGGATCATGTGATGGGTTTTCTGTGGGTAAGGACAGCTGCTCTGATCAGAAGATGAGGTGGCCATGCCATGCCCCAAGGACAGTTTCACAATGCTCTGTTATAGACTGTCATTTGGGGAGCTTGGGTTGATGAGGACTTTATGCCAATAAAAGCTTATGGAAAAAATTCCTAAACAGATTGTGCAAGTGTTGCGGCCTGCACCTGTCAACCTAGTATTCAGGAGGCTGAGGCAGGAGGGTCATTATGTATTCAAGGCCAGGCTGGTCCACACAGTGAGACATATCTACACGCACACACACCCCTGACTGAAGTTAAGAAGATGAAGTGCTCTCTGTGAGCCTCTGCAGAAGCTGCCTTTTTTCTTTTTCCTATTTTCTCCTTCACTAGCTTTGGAAGTGTCTCCTGGCTGCCTCATCTGGAGAAATTTGTGTTTCTGTCCTGGTCTCCCAGGGCTTCAACACACAGGCAATCTCATTTGCATTCTCCGGCACCTTCTACTAGCTTCCTGACTCTTACAGCACTGTCTGAGGGAATTATAAGGCTCCTCCCACCAGCCCCACAGACTCTCCTAAAACTTGATTGTACTCAGAGTGGGAGGAAACTGCTTTGCTTCTCAAAGGTGTCTTTCTGTATGCCTCTGCCAGCCTCTTTACCCACATTCTGTTCTTATTTGTGTTTTATTTTTTGTGAATTATGTATATATATACACATATATTTTTATCATATTTAGATTCCCTCCCATATTTGCACCTCCTTCCTAACCCTCCACCAAAATTCTATATTCATACACACACACACACACACACACACACACACAGACACACACACCTGTACAGTCAGGTTTGTATTCCCAAATGCCCTTTGCTCCCCGTGGATTCATCCACTGGTGCCTGGTCAACCTACTAAGAGTCTTACCCTTAAATGAGATTGAATCTCCCTTTCTCAGCAGTCATCAGTTGCCAGTAGTCCCTCCGGTAGGGCTGGGGTTTCTAACCCACTTCCCCAAGTCTTTAATGGGATTTTGTCTGGTTTGATCTTAAGTGGAACTTGTCCATGCTGTCAGCATTGCTGTGAGTTGATATGAATATCCAACTGTCTGGAAAATTCTGTTTTCTTGTGGTGATCCACCTCCTCTGGCTCTTACAGTCTTTTGGTTCTATTTTCTGCAATGATCCCTGAGCCTTGGGAGGCAGAAGTTTGATAAAGGTGTCCTATTCATGAATAAGCATCTGTAGCCTCTTATTCTCTGAATGTTGGCCAGTTGTGTTTCTATGTATTAATCATCACCTGCTGTGCAAGGAATCTTCTCTGCTGAGGGGTGAGAGATACATTCACCCACATTCTAGCAGCGAGAGATGGGAAAAGTGGCAGAAGTCTGAAGAATTCAATGGTAAAGCCTTGGTACAGAGTCTCCCTCCCTCTGTCCATGCACCCATACACAAGAAATCCCTTCCAAGACCCCCTTCTACTGATGCCTGAGGCTATAGACAACACCAAATCCTATCTGTGTTTTCCTATATATAAATATATACTATGTTAAATTTTAATTTGTAAATGATCTATGTAAGAGATTAATGTCAGTAAGTAATAATAAAATAGAATAATCCCAACACACTGTGCTAACACTCATGTAAATGTGGTCTCTGTGAACATCAGTATATTCTGTAGTTGGTTGTGGTAACTGAGCTAGTATAAGGATGAACAGCAGATAAGGAGGATTAGCTGCACTCAGCTTCAGCCTCTTGAATCTCTGGGAGATTTTCTGAGCTCTTTGGACTTTCACAAACATTTGTCTTAATGTGGGGATACTAGTCACTTAACAAAATACCCAACAGAGCAACCAAGGCAGGAAGGAATTTTTGGTTCATAGTTTCAGAGGTTTTGGACCATGGTGCATGGGTTCCATGATTCTGGCTGTGGGTGTGTGCAGAGGAAGAGAAGGCTCTACTCTTGGTGGCCAGCAAAGGAAGACAGACAGGAAGGGCCAAGGGCAAGACTGAGCACCCAAAGGTGCTTCTCCAGTGGCCTGCTTCCTCTAACCATGTCCTGCATCCTGTTGGCCCATTCAATGGGAACTCATTGGATAAATGTGTCCACCACAGCCTTAGTGTTCTCAGCGTTCAGTCTCCTCTCATCATTGCCATCATCCTGGGACAAACGCTCAACACATGAACCTTTGGAGCACATTTTAACGCTCTCTCTGTTAAGCTGTTCTTTTAGAGAAAGCAAGTTCGTTTTAGAAACAATGCTAACTCAGACCAAAGAAAGCACCTAAACATTCACACACCTCCTACTTTATAAATGGGAGCCTGCTGCTCAAGTCTTCCAACCCATGCAGAGAAATCTCAGGGGATCACTGTCCAGGGAGAGTCTATATAATTGAATGAATGTTTTTTTGTGTTTGTTTGTTTGTTTGAGGCAAGGTCTCACTGGGTAGCTCCAGCAAGCCCGCATCTTGCCAGCTATGTGGACTAGTCCAGTCTGAGCTCCATCTCACAGAGATCCACTTGCGTCTGTCTCCCAAGTGCCGGGGTTAAAGGTGTGCACCACCATGCCCAGCCCTAGATAACTGAATGTTTTGATAAAAACTATTCCCTTTGTCCCTGTCTCCAACTCAGTAAGGTGCAAACCTTAAACCCTGCTCTGTTGACACTAAGGCTGATGGTAGAAATCAGTCCCTGTGTTGTTCAATTTAGATTCAGAGATGGAAGAAAGAGGACAATTCAGTCAGTGCACTGAGTTCTCCGTGTCCAGGTTCCTGGTGTATCCAGAGACTTTGTTCATCCAGACAAACTGGCAAGGCACATCTAATATTCTGGAAGCTTAGCCTACTGCGCTCAAGAGCTCAGCTCCTTATGTTCAGGAACTAGTGGTTTAGCTGTTCACGATAGGCATGCTTACCAGTAAATGGTTTGAAGCTTTATACACATAGTGAAATAAGATACATATATGGAAAATGGGAGACAAGGAAATGGCCTTTAGTTTGATGATGGATACCTGGAGTTTCCTGTGGCTGATACCACGCAGGGATTAGGGCAGAAATATAAGTTCTGTATTCTTTCAGAATTTTTATTGCTGTAGGAGCTGTTATGAGAATTCCCATGTAGCCAGCTTCCCCATGCTGGTAATCCAGAAGCATCAGCTGCACAGAGAACAGACAGAGAACCTGATATAGAACTCATCTGACTCCTTGGCTCCTCGCAGTCACCCTCAGTGAATCTTATGGTGTAGAATACTGAATATGCACTGGGAATGCATAAATGGGCACATGAATGAGTGAGTGATCTGGGTTGTTTTTCTGGATACAGGTCTTTTAAATTATAGTTTTGTTATTAGGTCACTGTGAGATTTTCTTGAGGTTCCTTTCTGATAGTTGTAAAAATGACTTTTATGTTCTTTATGGGATGAAAATGAAAAAAATTAAAATATCCAAAGTACCCAGGAAATCTCTAGAGATGTAGGGAAATGTTGATGTGGGGGGCTCCCTTCAGGCAAAGTATGATAAGGAAGACAAATAGGCACGAAAGAAGGGAGGAAGAAAAGGAGAAAGACAGCAAAGGATGGAAAAACTAAAGTGAGCAGGGTAGGTAGGCAAGGAAGCAACAAAAGACATGGATGGAATGCATGGCGGGATCCCTGTATCCGGGCTGCAGAGCCTGTATCAGGCAGAGGCATGCCTCTGGTACCCGGGAACCCGAGTCTGTTGGCGAGCAGCACACTAGCCTCAAAACCTGTAACCTGCTAGGCTTGGCTGGACTACGACTGACCTTCAGTGGTTCCACTCAATTTGCAGCAGCTGAGAGAAGCTTTTTGATCAAATCAGTCACAGGAAACCTGACTCCATTTGCATTCGAATCGCTGCCTCTGCTTTCTGTATAGTTTTAGGCATGGAGTGCAATATTGTCAATGGGGACCCCGCTAGCCTGCATGAAGAGGACGCCACATATTGCACTAAAGGGCTAAGCCAATGATTTTAAGCCCAGACACAAATATTTCAACACCAATACTCACGCACGTACAAGGATGCTATGGTAAGACTGCAAAGGAGTGCTCTGAAAAAATGTCAAAGAATTCCAGTGCCGTCCTGGAAAACACACACAGTATGTGGAGAGTGGTAACCAGACTGGGGAGTATCCTTGAAGGTTTGTCATGGGCACAGGGACACAGAGAAGGACTTCAAAGGTATAGAGAAAGAGTTGTGGGTCCTGTTGCATAGCTGTTTCCAAGGCTACCCAGAGGAGGAAAAAGACAAACAGCACCGTGCAGTGAGATACAATGAGAGGCCACAGCACCGAGTTCTCACCCTGACTTAGTCAGCCATGCTGTCTTTCTTTGCACAGCCCCAGTGTGTAAAGGGAAAACAGTCCCCAATGTTCCTGACAGCCCAGGGCATTTTTATTAGCTGAATACTAGTTTATTTAGTATATGGAGTATTGAATTATAATAATTGTAATGGCTAATCAAATTATTGATTACATTGTGCTAAAATGTTTCCACATTGTGTCATTTCAACCTTATGCAGCCTTAAAAATAGGTGTTTTTCATTCACTTTATAAACAAAGAAACTGATTCATAGAGGATTTCAGAGATTCAGATACCCTGCTCTTAACTGCTATGCTATGAGAACCATATTACAAGTTAATATTTATGGCTAGTCCTGGGCCTGGCAATAGGTCCAGCATTTTGCATACATTACCTCGTTCACTTTTAACAACAACAAACCAATGAGATAAGTGTTAAACTATGTTGATCTCCAGTCTATGCAGGTGGAAACTGAGTCATGGTCAGTGTAAATAATTTGCTCAGTAAAAGGCAGATCTGGTATAACCTGGAGCTATGGCTCCAGATGCTGAACTCTTAACCACTAAGTATTCTCTCATTCAATCTGTGCATAACTGGAAGGGAGGTTGTTTTCACAATGTAGTGGCATTATACTGTGTGTGTGTGTGTGTGCATGTGTGCTTTGTGTGTGTGTATGCGGGTGTGCATGTGTGTGTTGGCATGTATTAAAAACACAAAGGAAATTCTTCCCCAGAAAAATGTCTTAAATATGGCTTGGAAATAGAGAGGAATACATGGCTTTACAGAGAGGGGGCAGGATGGAATATTCTAGCTCCGTTTATTAGTATTATGGGTGAAATACAAAGTATCTCATACAGGCCTTTATTGTGAATGATTGTTCTGCATCTATGGCTTCATTTGGGGAGGTGATGGAGCTTTTAGGAGGTGGGACATCACTAGCAGAAGTTCATCATTAGAGGCAGATCTTGGAAGAGTGTATTCTGGACACTAGTTCCCACTACTCTGTATTTCCTGGTCCTCTGCCACACAGTTACTCCACCGTGATGGTCCACACAAATGCATGAGGCCAAGCAACTACTTTTGTATCCGTGAGCCCAAATAAACCTTTCTTCCTTAAAGTTGTTTGTGCTGGTATTTTGGATGCAGCAATGCAAAGTTAACTGATATAGTTAGCTAGGAGTCCTTGTGCTCCTAAGGTGAGCACAAGAAGTCCAGAGGCTTCCAGTCATATCATCAGCCAACAGAAGGTGAATGATGACTTGGTCAGCCAGATGCAAGCATCACTGGAGGCAGAAGATTGGTCTTAATGACAGCTATTGTCATAGATTTAAGAAGAAAGGAGGACTCAAAATGAGTGGGTAGAAGGTATCTAACTGGTTAGCTGCAGACAGAATAGCACAGGAAAGATGAGCCAGAGGAAGAAACAGAAATGACAGTTACTTGCCCAAGAAGCCATGATCTTCTCATCTCACAGTCCTTGAAAAAAGGTCAGATTATGTGAATCTATAAGTTTAGGCTGATCTTGCACCAGGGGAGAGTGGACTGACCCAGAGGAATAATGAAGGTGCAGTGTTCAGCTCTCCATGGCACACTTGTGACCAGTATATCCATCAGTTTCCATGGCTCTTCCCTCTGCCCCCAAGAGCTGGTTGGGGTCTGGTTCCAAACATTCAAGCTAGTATTTTAGGAAATTCCAGGTACCTTCAAACAGTTGAGGATGGCATGCAAGTTAACTGCATATTAGCTGATTTGTGGAATGCCACCTAAGGGACAGATGGTCCTTCCTCCCAAGCAGTCAACCCAAGCGTCCAGCTCACCGCTTCCTCATTTGGCCCACCCTGGATGACTGACAAATTTCCACTAATAACCTCCTAAGCCTTGTCTTCCAACATGAATTCTTCTCTCTAACACGATTTCTGTTTCTTTGACTCCTATCTGATCATGCCTTTGTCCTTGGGTTCCCAAAATGGCCTTACTTGCTTTACAGAATCAAGTCCCAACAGGGTAGTGTGGAAAATGTGGCTTTCTCATATTCCTCTTTGCGCAGATTCACCATTATTTTATCTTGATTAAACCATAGTGCATGGGATTTTAAGGAGAGTTAGTTTTCTTTAAGAGGGTGACACCAAGTAGGTTGACCAGGCTCCAGGAAATGGCTTGCATCCAAGAATAGTTGGGGATATAAATTAGAATTGATAGGCCTTAAAACAGTAATAATAACAGAGGACATAAAGTCAGGGACTGGTAGGGTGGGGTGGTGATGGAGGACGGGGTCTGATAGGATCAAAATACACTGTATGAAATTCTCAAAGAATCAATAAAAATATTTTTAAAATATTTTATTTGTTATTTTTATTTTAGTGTATGAGTATGTTGCCTGCATGCATATAAGTGCCCCCATTTTGTGCAATGCATGCAGAGATCAGTAGAGGACGTCAGATCCCTGGAACTGTAGTTACAGATGGCTATTAGCTCCCAGATGGATGCTGGAATTTGAACCTGGGTCCTCTGCAAGAGTAGCCAGTGCTGAACCAACTCTCCAGCCCCTGAACATATTTTTTAAAGCCCAAACCTCATATTTTAATCTTTCCATGCTCTTGTTCTCTCTCTCTCTCTCTCTCTCTCTCTCTCTCTCTTCCTCTCCCCTTTTAGTCTTGCTTTCTCTCAGGCACCTTCTCTTTTTACATAATATACACATTTCTTTTGTTCCACCCCACAGATTTGTCACTTGTGTTTACTGATTTGGGTTACCTTAACAAATACCACTGCACATTTCATACAGGAGAATTTTATTTTTCACACTGCTGGAGGGTTGGTTGTCTTATCAGATTAGGGCCCCCGTCATTACAACCTATTTAATCTTAATTGCCTTCTAAAAGTCTTATCTGTAATTACAGGCCCGATGAGAGTAAGGCTGTAACATATGGATTTGGTGTGTGTGTGTGTGTGTGTGCACGCGCACACGTGTGTGGATGCCTCAGTTCCATCAGCAGCAATACTATGATTCAAGAGCTAGTTCAGACACCAGACCTTCCACATTCTCCCAGAACAGTTGTGGCCTCTTCAAAGACAAGGACTTGTCTACTTCATTTGCATATCAGAATGTTTAAGCCTGTAGTGAATTCTGATTAATTAATTAACCATTAAAATGTGCATCAAATGTCAGGTCTCTATTAGTGTCCACTGTGCATTTGGGAGTGAACATGATAAAAAGAAAGTGAAATTAGATATCCTATCACCAAATCCCTTTGATTTTTCTGTGTTTCTATTTGGGCAGATTCTTAAAATGGACTCTTGACAGATTTCCTTCATCGAAAGTCTATTTCCACTAATGTGCTCTGCCTCCAATCCTCAGGCAGTTAAAGTATTTACTAGCATATACTAATTTTACATTGTAGTGGATTTCAGGTGACCTCTCTCTCTCCCTCTCTCCCTCTCTCTCTCTCTATGAGTTTCATTAGGGTTGCTTATAAGAGCATCAGCATGTTATGTACGGGAGCATGGGCAACCTGCAGTGGCCACACCACTGAAGAAAATGTCTCTTGCGCCACTAGTAGCCAACCAGTATCAAGGAGATTCATTTTTCTAAAATTAACACACAAGTTTCCTACATAAAACCTTTACCTCTCTTTTCAACCTACCATTAGCTGGTATATCAGGGCTCTTGATCTCACCACGACCTTTCTGATTGCTTTCCTCAACGCTGTTTCTTACATAAAGCTTTATACTGTAGACATTAACACTGCTCTTTTCAGACCGAATGCACCCATGGTTGTCGACTTTTGTGCCTTCACCTATGTCCATGTGCTTTGTTTGGAATTTCTGCCTTCATTTATCTCCTAAACATTGCTTTCCTCCCATATCTTTTGGCCTCCACACTGTGCTTCATTTCTTTCTTCCTTTTTTAAAATTTATTTTTATTTGATGTATATGAGTGTCTTTTGTGTATATTGCCTGAATGTGTAGGTAAGTGCACCTGTGTCATACAATGTCCAGGGAGGCCAGCAGGGGACTGCGACTCCTTTTCATATCATGTCATTCACAAATAAGCCTAGCGTTCCAAATCTTCTCCTGCGCATCGCTTTTGTGACCTATTTAAACAAGTTTTAACTTACCACAGACTGTATTATCCTATACTGAAGAAAATAGAACTTTAGGTTTTAGGGTTCTAACTGTAGTTTCACAGTTTATAAAGAAAGAGAACTTTGTTCTTTTTTTAGTCTTGGAAATGGGAAAGGTAATGTATATCTGACCTTTGTTAGGGCTGAGTAAGGATCAAGCAAGAACTGCCATTTGTGAGAAAGTGCTGTGAGCCATTAAAGAGACTCTTGCCATATTTTGTCTTATATACTTTGCAAGGCTTTGAAGACTGGGTCTGAGTTTTGCATGGTGTCACTTTCCTCCAGATGCTGAACAGATGCGGAGAACCTAGCAGGTGCTCCTGTCTCTTGTATGAAGGCCTAATCATCTCCTCAGGAAGGAGAGCGAGCCAGCAAGCTGCCCTTGTAAGGCTGAGTCTGTTGGCAAAGAAGGTGGTATTTTCTAGAGACCTGAGACCACAGAGCCCTTCTGGTACCTTCCTTTCAGGCTTTCCCACTGCAACTTCTCAAAGCGCTTGCACTTAGCCCTGCTCAGCCCTCCCTTGGCTTCGCTTTCATTG
Source organism: Eospalax fontanierii (assembly GCA_035773235.1). Classification (NCBI taxonomy): domain Eukaryota; kingdom Metazoa; phylum Chordata; class Mammalia; order Rodentia; family Spalacidae; genus Eospalax; species Eospalax fontanierii. Next base: position 25,800,040 of record CM069539.1, on the reverse strand, counting down.
TGCTTCAGGATGTAAATAACTGAACTGTGAGTTTCTGCAATTCAACTAAGTGCATATACTTGAGTAAGTCCTTGACGTTTGTCCAAGCCAGTGCTCGAGAATATTTTATGGGTTGGAGTAGAGTTGTCTTTGTGTGACAATGTGACAAATGCCAGTAAACTATTCCATAATACTGTGGGAAGAGTGAAAGAACTGGAGGTGGAAGTTAGAGACAGACGACTTTACACTCTTGGTTTTTAGTGTTTTTTGTTAAAATTGCTGTCCCAAATATGTCCTCTGGTGAACACACTTCAGAGACTGAGCAATAGCTCTGGGTATCATTATGAAAGTGAACTCATCAGCAAATAAAAGGCCAATAGGAACAAATTCTACTTATGCAGGGGAAGGCCCTGAAAAGAGCTCCTTAAGCTTTCTCTTCTGGCTCCTGTCTGTTGGTCATGCTGAGCCACACTGGAATTCATATCAGCAGTAAAAAAATAATCTCTGCTACTCATCCCTTTCTTATTTTGGCACTAATTTTGACTTTTTATAATATTGTATTCCAAATATCATTTATTTGGATTACTGAGATTTTAAAAAAATATAATTTACTTAATTTTTATTGGGCATTTATAATGCAAATCATTTGTTTTGATTAAATCCACCCCCATCTCTTCCTCTCCAATTCCTCCCCCATCTCCCACCACTTTTCCCTTCTAACTTCATGTGCATGCTCGCTCCGTCTCTCCTTCTGTCCCTCTCTTTATTAAATCCACTGAGTTCACTTAGTGCTATCTGTACATGCACGGACATAGGACCAGCTACTGCAGCATGGATCGCATCCCTAAAGAAAGCTTAGTCTCCCTCTCTTAGAGGCAATCAACTACCAATAGCTTCTCATTTGGGGGTGAGGTAGGACGTATAGAGCCCATTCCTGTCCATGTGGGATTTTTGGCTAGCCAGATCTTATACCTGTCTAGCACATGCAATCACAGCCACTATGAGTTCGTATGTACAAAAGTCGTGTCCTGTCCAGCAAATAGTATTTTTTTACTGTAGACGTCTGCTACTTCCGGCTCTTACTGTCCCCTCTTCCATGATATTCATGAGACTTAGGCGGGCGGAAGGTGTTCCATTTAGAGTTGAGCATCCCACGGTCTTTTATTCTCTGCATATTAACCAGCTAGGGAATCTCTGCATTAACTACCATCTACTGCAAAAAGAGGATTATGGAGATTTAGGGGGAGTCACCTTAAACTGAGACTAGTGCCCCAGCACTTTACATGACTAGCCACAGTCCTAATTTGATTTTAATGTGGTTGTGTGTATACCAATGAGAAGTGGAATAATTAAAAAACAATGTTCCAGTGACAGAAAAAGTGTTTACTTCCTTGAAGATGCATAGATTAAGAAGATAGTGGCTGGATCTTATGTGGGCTGCAGTTATGTGATGAATATCCTTTCTTTTCCCATATTGTTAATATGACTATTTAGTGACTAATGGTTCTCAGATATATATTTGATGATCTGGAAATTGGTTAAAGTCCTTGCCTTGTGTCTCATGAAATTTATTTTCCATGCCTTAGTGGGTGGGGTCTGGTCCATCCGGCAGAATAAAACAGAAACTGGTCTTCCATTTAGAGAGATTTATTTATTGAGGGTGACTCACAAAGTTATTGTTCAACATGCGGCCCACCACCAACCACTATTTTTTTGGTAAAGTCCAAACTACATTGTATGTTTCTACTGTTTTTCCCATTTTACAGATAAGAAAATTGCCTGTCTTAGAAGAAATAACTTGCCTAACATCAGACACCTTGTACTTGCTGGAGTGAAATCTGAGGCCATGTTGGTCTGATTCCAGAGCTTAGATGCTTTTGTACAATTAAAGAACCTTGCTAGCTTGCGAAGAATTAGGACTCATTATGGCATTTTTCAAACAAAATTTGTTTCTGTGGTTTCTTTCTCCCTTTGGCATTTCCTTTCCCGACCTTGTTTCCTCCCACTTCCTGTGGCTACGTTTCTACCTCCGTGTGCCCTGCCCTCTCTCAACACCCAGTCTCCCCTTCTCCGTCTCCTATCTAGTTCCACAGTCTCTACCACGCTCATAGCCTCCTGTTTCCTTACATACAGATATTGTTAGGATCTGCATCTAAGAGAGAATATGGGAATTTTGTTTTTCTAGGATGGGGTCATTTCAGTTAATATAATACTTTCTAGTTCCATCCATTTAAATTGTACATTTTATAATTTCCTTTTCCTTAACAACTAAGTAAAATCCCCTTGTGTAAATGCTGCATTTTCATTATCTTCTATTGATGGCCATTGAGGCTGATTCTGTTTCCTTGCTCTTGTGAGTAGTGCGCAGATGTCTCTGTAGTAGGATACAGAGTCTTTTGAGTTCATGCCCAAGAGTGGTGTAGCTGGGTCTTAGGATAGTTTTATTTTTAATCTTTTGAGGACCCTCCATACTGATTTCCTTAGTGGTCACACTAGTTTATGCTCCCACCAGCAGCAGGTAAATGTTTCTCTTTCCCCACAGCCTCTTCTTCTGGCCTTGATTGTCCTTTGTTTCCTTGATTTTACCCATTCTGAGGAAGAGAAGGAATCTCGAGTTCTTTTGATTAGCATTTCCCTGATGGATAAGGATGTTGAACATTTAAAATGTATTTATTGGCCACTTGAATATCTTTTTTTTGATAATGATCTGTGCATTTCATTAGCTCTTTTACTGATTGGCAGTTTTGTGGTTTTAGTGTCTAATTTTTATAGTTCTTTATATAATTTTAGATATCACCTCCCCTCTCTCTGAGGTATAGCTGGCCAAGATTTTCTCCCAGTCTGAAGGCTGTAGCCTAGACTCTGACTCATCAGTCAGATGTGACATTAAAAGTGAATTAAATTGACGTAATTTTCTCCCTGACATTTGGTCTTGCTTTAAAAAAAAAATCCTGCAGAAGAACTTAGCCTCACTAAATGCACAGCTAATCTATTATGATGTTTTTGTCATGTCTACATATTTTTATGTGATTACATTGGCCAAGGCAAGTTTATTAACATCTCTTAATGAATAGAAGTGAAGCCAATGTTTATTGAATATACTAGTGAAGATTTTGTTCCCTCAATAATGAGATAGGACTTTATTAATTCTATTTTATTTTGAAATGCTGGCTTTTGAAAAATTTATTATTTTTATTTTATGTGTATGAGTGTATTGTACGTATGACCCTTGGAGGTCAAAAGAGAGCATCGAATCCTCTGAAACTGGAGTTATCGATAGTTGTTAGCTGCCTTGTGGATCCTGAGAACCGAACCTGGGTCCTCTGCAAAAGCAGACAGTGCTCTTAACCACTGAGCCATCTCTCCAATCCCAGTGTTGTTCATTCGAAAGTCAAGAAAATCTAAACTCAGAAAATTAACTTGTTCAGTCACCAAAACACCAAAAAAAAAAAAAAATAGAATCAGAACATTTATATCATTTACCTTCAAAAACCTTTATTAATTTTATCTTTTTTATTCTTTCTGTTATAGCCCATCCTAGTGATTCTTTAAAGATATTCTTTGGGCATTTCGTACATGCATATGTTGACATATGATCATGTTCGCTTCCCATTTTCCCCTTCCAACTTTCTCCAGATCCCCCTCACCCCCACATTCCCTGCCCAACTTTATGTCTTCTGTTCTTAAATAACTCTGTAAGTCAGACTGGTGATTCCCATGCACGCATGAGTCACCCTGGGCAGTGTAATGGTTGCCACATGCCCAGAGGAGAATGACTCTCCCATTAGTTCTCTTCAGGGTCTAGGTCCCTGAGCGGTTAGTCCCAAATGGACAGCCTACACAGTGCACATGAGCACCTCTAAATGACCTCCCTCTCTCTCTCCATATATATGTATGTACACACACACACACACACACACACACAGAAGAAGACAATACATTGAAGGGAGTTGGAGTTGGGGACACAACATGGGAGGAGTTGGTGGAGCCTGGGAGAGATGGAAACAGTGCATAGACAATACTCATGTATGAAATTCTCAAAAATAAAAAAAAAATTAAAAGAATGATTCTCTCTTCCATGGTATCTACCAACTGCTGATAGCTCCTCCGTTAGGGGTGGGGTCTTATGAGCTCTTTCTCCACCCATGCTGGAAGTTTGGCTGGCTAGATCTCGTGCGGGTCTTGTGCAAATAACCACAGTTGTTTGAGTTCATGAGGGCAGTGACCATGTCCGGAGGACAGCTCTTCACAGTACTCCTTCCCAGTCTCTTGCTCTTACGTTCTTTCTGCCTCCTCTTGAACCATATGAATCTCAATTTCCTGATAAATTTGTTCTTGTTTTACTTAATAAAGACAGATGTGATTCAAAACATCTGTAAGGAGAGGTGTCAGGAGCAATTTTTTCTTCGGTGGTGTGGGGACTGAACTCAAGATGTGAAATAGATTAGGCAACCCCTCTACTGCTGAGCTGTACCCCCAGTCCATCAGGAGCATGTTTTGAGTATCAAGTCAGTTCTGAATTTCTGATCCTTCTGCCTCCTCCTCTGCAGCATATCCTGTCAGTAAATACCATCACAACCAATCAGCCAGATTGGTTTGGAAGTGCTCAAGTGCTGTTGGATGAGATGCTCAGGTCTATTAGCCCCGCAGGTTCTGCATTTCACATTCTTTTTTCTACAAGACAGGACAATCAAAAATGTGACATTGACTCAGAAGCCTATTGTTTCCTGATAATTAGTTATGCAGCTCTCTAGACATTGCTTTTCCCTCACTGCAAGAAGAGAAGGGTTGGGCACTCTGTATTTCTCAGCCTCTGATTTTAGGAGAGAGGTGCTCAGCTGACTCTTTCTTAATTCAGGTGTGAGATAGACCTTCATCTTACAAAATGTGTATTTCTCAGTTTTCACTGTAATCAGAAAGCACCAGTGACATTCAGAATATTTCCATTGCTTTCTACAGTGATGGGGAATAGGTTGACAGAGCTTCAAAGCTCTGTTATAGACCATGCCACATTTTATCTCTCCATAATCTGAATGAAAGGTGATGGTTTTGGACCTGGGTCTGAGTTAGTTAAGTTCTCTATCTATAGAATGTCCATGATATTAGCAGACCATGTGCATAGCATGCATAATAGGAAGTTTGTCATATAATCAATGCTAAACTGATGATGGCTGTTTGAAATGTCTTGCTCCAGTTCTCACACATTCCTAGCCTAGAATGTTCTGTCTCAAAGACAAGTGCTCATAGTAGTATATGGCTTTTCAAGGTCTTGTGGGGGAGAACAGAAGGAAAATTTCCTCTGGAGAAAGAGTAAATCATTGACTTTAACGATGTCTTTGTCCAGCACATTCCCTTAGACTGTTATTCTAGGCACCTACTCTGGGCTATACATTGTGCTAGGCATGGGGCAGTATACATTGTAAGAGTGGGGCAGTCTGACTTCCGAGTGCTCATATGTAATGAGTAATTCAGAGGTGTAAGAGGAGTAAACAACGTGCCAGAAAGGAATCTATTCACTACAGTTAAGGTCACCAATTCACTACCAGGAATCTAAAGGAAGAATGAAGCACCAAGGTCCATCTCCAAACTACGGGTCTTTCACATGTAGCCCAGTAGATCCTCTTCTCCCCAGACCTTATCTGACTCAGTGACACGTAAGTGTTGACTGTGGCAGAAGGCATTCTTTCTCTGGAAGCATGCTCTGGACTGAGTCGTTTGTTTCTCAGAAGAACTTTTCTGTCCAGTTCAGCTGAATAATGGAAATGTGCTAGAGGTGCTTTGGTGTACACAGGAAAGAAACATCCAAGTGCCAGAGGGAGTTCAGTAAAGTTATATTTGGGATATTTTGACTAAAGAGTTTGTGTTACCTAGACAAAATGTCAGAGAATGTGGGTGGCTCACACCTGTAATCCTAGCATTTGGGAAGCAGAAGACTTAATATTTGAGGCTACCCTGGGCTACAGAGTGAGACCTTGTTTCAAAACAAAAAACAGAGTAACCAAAAGGTTCGAGGAAGGAAAGTCATTCCAAACAGATGAACTAATTCATTGAAAGAGTTGTGGGAGAAGAAAACATGCTCAGGGAATTCAAATATCTCCAGATGGTTGAAACCCAGGGAGAATCTGAGACATTGGCAGGTGTTGAGCCTAAGTGGTGGGCAGGAGTAGACAGCAGGAGTCTGCATGCTTTCCCAAAGAGATATGTTCATCTTTTGATGAGAATGATTTCTTTATGTGGAAAAGTATTGAAGAGTGAATTGAAGTATCAATGTATCAAAAGTTTGCAGAGGAAGGGCTTATCTGTCACTGTTATCTAGACAAGACTAAAAGGCTGTGCATTAAGACTCCAGTGAGCTAGATGGGTGAGCTACATTCAAAAGGACTGGCTATTGGGAAGGAAGGGTATTCTAGTTGACCATCCTGTTGCTGTGATAAAGCACTCTGACCCAAACCAACTTGAAGGAAAAAAGGGTTTATTTAGCTTATGTTTCCTGGTCACAGTTTATACTTGAGAGATGCCAAGGAAGGAGCTTAAGTAGGGCAACAACCTGGAGGCAGGAAGTGAGGTGGAGACTGTGGAGGAAAAGCTTTTTATTAGCTTGCCCCTCTGTTGTGCGCAGCCTGCTTTCTTATACAACCCAGGCCGCCTGCCCAGGGGAGGCAACACTCACAGTGGGCTGGGCCCTCCTGCATCAACTAGCAATTAAGAAAAATGCTCCACAGATGTGGCTGCAGGGCAGTCTGATAGAGGACATTCCTCAAATGAAATTCCCTCTTCTGAGCTGTGTGAAGCTGACCACAGAAGCCATCCAGCATAGTGGTAACTTAGAGGGAGGAACTGAGGTGAATTTCTGGTTGGCTAATCTTGTAGATGGTTGACCCATTATGAGCACCAACCAGGTAGGACTAGGCACTGTGGGAGGAAGGTTTTAGCTGTATCTGCAGAGACCAGCGGACGTGGCTCCATGTGTGGCGACTGATGATAAAGTAGTAGTGAGAGCCAGTGTCAGGCACCTCACTGGGCAGCACATGTTTTTTACTAGCAACTCCAGAGTAATTAGAGTGATTTGATAGCTACCAGGTGATCCTGGCTCCTCCCTTCTCATGTCTTCTGCCACTGTCAACACTTACGAGTGACTGAGTCAAATAAAGTCTGGGGAGAAGACTACATGTCTTTCACTGGTCTACATGTGAAAGACCCGTAGTTTGGAGATGGACCCTTGGTGCTTTATTCTTCTTTTGGATTCCTGGTAGTGAATTGGTGACCTTAACTGTAGTGAATAGATTCCTTTCTGTGAAACGTATTTCATTTTATTTTGCTTTATTTATCTTATTAGGAGCCCTCTCCCCATTCTTTCTCTGGAAGCGTGCTCTGGACTGAGTAGTTTGTTTCTCAGAAGAACTTTTCTTTCCAGTTTAGAATTTTATCAGCAATTCTTATGCTAAGAGGGGTCAGGAGACAGGGCATTTCTCACGTTACCCTTGAGGCTCCTCATGAATAATGGCCTGTATCACCTCTATTGTCTGTTCCTGAAACAGAAGCAACCAGCCACATTAGAAGAGAAGTTAAATGAGTGAGCTCACAGAGTAAGGCAAAAGAAAAGTGATGGGAAGGGCTAGAAAACGGAAGGTAGAGGTAGACTCTTATGATGGGGAAATGTTTGAGGATGCTAATGACTCATCTGGTGGAGACTGAGCCAGCTTCCCTCATTTAAAAGCCAGAACAACAGAAAAGTGTTCTGAAATCTTCCTGGTGAAATCAAGGGCAGTTCTACCAAGGAGTAGCGCAGCTAAATTTAATCAGGGTTGTTATTCTAGACTGAATGCGAAACGCACCACCACGCACGTTCACTGCAGCTTTCTCTGCCCCTTCCTGTGGCTTCCTGTGATTTGTGCTGCTAGTTACTGCCTTGCAGAGGAAATCCATGTCTTTAGGTACCTTCTCCCTTCAGTAGTGAATTGATTTCCCTGTGCTTTGATGACTGGGTCTGCAGTTCTGAGGGGGCTGGGCAGATCAGGGAAGGTGCTAAGACAACAGAACTCACGAAAAAAGCAAAATTCCTAACTGATTTGCTAGTAGCACCTATCTGGGGCATTGCTTGCTATAATGATGGCAAACGTTGTTGTTACTGTTGTGTCCCTGGCACAGGTGGACAATACGTGCATGAAAACAATGCTTTCTTATAACCTTATGGCCCGGCACCTGTGACTTAAAAAGCTCAGCCAAGACTTTGAAGAGGGGGGATGCTTTGAAAATGGAAACTTGGCCAGGCTTCCATGCAGTGCCAGCTGAGTCATTTTCGAAATGAGCAAAGGAAACAAAGGCCACACCAACTGAGGAGGTCACAGAGTGTGACAGAGGTCTGTAAGAGGGCATACCGTGCTGCCTAACTGGAGAAAACCAAGCCTTTTGTGCTGGGGCGAGTCCAAGGAATGATGGATGCTTTATGTGCAGAGGCTCAGACCTTCCTGTCTGTTGGCTTAGCCAGGGCGGGGCTGGATAAGAGGACTGGCTCAGGGACGTCTGGCCTTTTGTCTCAGTGTCTTCTGAGGCAGTGACATCAGATTCGATGGACTATAAGTGCCTTTAGAGAGGCAAGTCTGATGTTTCCACATGCTTTAAGAAAGTATTATTAAAGCTTATTTGAGGCAAATAGAAAGACACCTTTTGACTGTAGCTGGGAATAAACATGTAGCCTCTTCTAAATGGAAATAGCAATAAGGCTGCATGAATTCACTTTGACCCTTCAAGACTTTCTGAAAAGATTATCTTAGGCTGTCCTCCATTAACACAAAAGAGGGTGATATCCTGGACTCAATGTTCCTTGTTCTGTTTTTAAACAAATGGCTTAATGCAGCCATCCTTTCTCCTCCACACCGACACAGCAGTCCAGTGTCAAGGACACTAAACCAATGACTATACTTTGCTGGAACCCAAGAATACACTTTGATCCGGTTTGGGAGTGGTGTTCCATCAGAGCTGAGGGGTTCTAGGTGTGCCAGGCATCTTTCTTTTAATGAGGCGATTCAGGGAGTGTTCTAAGGCCTAGCTAACATCTTCCCCAAGAACTCTCTGGTTTAAGATGGTGACAAATTAGACTCTACAGAATCAGAATTAGAAATGGAAAGGTCTTTAGACCTTCATATGTCCCTAGCTGGAGGTAACCTTCATTACGCTCAATAAATGAAAAGCTCCAGATACAGTACCTTATGCTCTGTGTTTAAATAAAAAATCAATAAACAGCCTTAAACCTTATCCTAAAGATGTCTGTCCCATTCTCAGCCAGGGATGGCTCAATTTTGTTATACTAAGAGAATTTTTTTTTCTTTCTTTTTTTTTTTTTCTGTACCTAGTGAAATCTTACCAATATACTGATTAATTAAGCCCTTCATTTATCCAGCAGGCATTGATATGTTAAGTGCCTAGAGGAGGCACAATGCTAAGCCTAGTACTCGGAATACAAAAGGAGCAAAGGAATAGACTTAGTCCTTGAGAAGTGTATCATCTATTGAGTGAGCGAGAAAATAATTCACTAGTGACTGGAGAACAATGCAGCCTGGTGTGGTGGAGGCATGGTGCTTCGGGGGAAGTGACATGTTCTGGGAAGCAGGGATGTGCTGTGGAACCTAGCCAGTCTTGAGTTGGCTCTGGAGGGATGTGCTGGTGTTAAGATTAGTAGAAAGAAGAGGGTTTGAAAGGAGGTGATGTCTTAACTTGTTCTGTGTAGATTATGTAAGAATTTGAGGTTCAGTCTCACACAGAGAAAGCACATCACCCTGCCTTTTTACCTGTAAGCTGCATCCTTCCCCAGCCACCAGGGCTCTGTTTGCCATTCTGATAGGACTTTGTGCTGTCCTTAAGATAACATCCTTTCTAAGAGATACAGACTGGATGCTGGAGGAGGAATTGACTCATTAAAAAGGATGCTGACTGTTTATCTTTGTCTTCCTTCCTCGTGGTGGGGAGGTTGAGACCCAGGCTTGCTTTCTTCTTTGTCTCCTGTAAGGAAGAGCTGCCTAGATTAGGTGCTCAGGGTGCTCCTCTTGGCCAGCATGGTTCTCATTTAGAGAGTAACTTCTGGTGAGCAGTGTCAGGAGTTTCTTCAATCTGGGCTTCTTCTAAACTATGTTCATAGAGTTTATAGTCAAAGCTGGTGTTGCATCCATGTTTCATCTTTCCTCAAGGAGGTCTCCTGCAGACCCACATGGTCAGTCCTTCTCTTTTTAATTGTCGTACTTGATTCACAATCTGCATTTATTTATCTAGTTGTTTGACCTTCCCTCTTGAATGGGAACCATGTGAGTCATGAATGTAATGTGTTGGACTCATTCAACAAATGACCTTAACCGAGGCATTCAAAATGAAATGGTGGATGGATGAAAGAATTTAATAAAATCAGGAGTGCATGGAGATGGTGGTTGTGGGAATCAGACACCTTGGGATTCTCCTCATTGTTCCATCTTCCTGGCTACTGGCTCTGAAATCTCCCTCAGGATCCCCAAAGCACAGTTAAGAGGGAAAGCCCGCCTTCACAGTCTAGGGGAAAGGCACTCTGTGCCCCTCCCAGTGAGCTCCAGGTGCCTTGGAACTGTCACCAGAGGCTCTGCCTATCTGTGAGTCCATTTAGGATGCCTCTAGCAGTGCCATAGAAACCCATACTATCTCAATGTGGGTTTTCCATTTGAGAGGGGGAAATCAGCTCAGAAGATGAGCTTCAGTTGTAGTCTACAGCCAGGTAGAAGGGATTCCTTTGCATGTTTTCAATTTCTAATTGTATGTGTGTATGTGATTGTGCTTGTGCGTGTGCGCACACATGTATGTGGAGGCCTGAGGTTGACACGAGAGGCCCTCCTCTATCACTCTCTACTTCATCAATTGTTTGGTTTTTTAGAAAGGCTCCGTCATTGAACCGAAGAGCTCACTGCCTGGCCAAAGAGAGCTCTAGGGATCTGACTCCAACACTGCAATTACGTGGTGCTGGGGCCCCAATGAGTCCTTGTGGTTGTGTAGCAAGTACTTTATTGACTAAGCCGTCTCCCTAACCCCTCTTATTGACATTTTCTTTTTGTCTTTTTGTGACAGGGTCTTCCTGTAGCCGCAGCTGACTTTGAACTCACTCTGTAGACCAGGCTGGCCTTGAACTCACAGCGATCCACCTGCCTCTGCCTCTTGAGTGCTGGAATGAAAGGTGTGTACTGCCATGCCCAGCCTGATTTTTGACCTAAGAATTTAGCTTCATAATCTGTGTACTAAAATGAGAGTAGTCACACAGCTAGTGTTTGTAGAGGCGGCCCCCAGTGCTGTATGCATCATTTCACTTAATATTTGCAACAGCCTTATGCATTGGTTATTGCGGTATTAATATAACCATTTCACAAAGGAGCCATAGAAGATGAAGTTACAGAACAAATGTGACAGACCTGGTGTCTGAGCCCATGTTTAGTTCTGCAGACTATGGTCCCTAACCTGCCCCCTAATTCAAGTTAACGTTGTGTGAATCATCCTCAGGCCTCAGGTCCCCTGTGCTGTTCAAAAAAATTTTCTCACTGAGTTATTGAAATAACCCTATGAGGCGAATACAATTCTTATGCCCATATTATAGATGATGATGTTGAGGCTCAGAAAAGTTAAGAAACACAGCCAGTTACTGGCATTGCTAGGTAGTCATGTGTCCATCAGCATGCTCCAAGTGCTGCATTTCCAGCCACTGCTCATTAACATGCTCTGCCCCTGTCCTTGTCCCTGTCACCCCAAGCCCCGCATAGGCCCATCAATCCTGTGTACACAGTGTAGTCTGGTACATTAGTATATTCCACTTTCCCTGCTAGTTAGTGTACATGGGTGGCTTCATTTTTCATTCCTTCTGTTTTCTCTGCTTCCTGACGCTGCTGAGGATGAGGGCGAATGAGGCCGGAACCCTGGCCTGTCTACTTCTGTCTAAATTCTCTTTTTGTGCCAATGAAGAAAAGGAGTTCAAGTGATCTAAGCTGGAGCACTAACATTCAATTAATACACATGTTAGAGAAATATGAACTGCGGCTGATTCTACAGATGAGGTGCCCAGGTGCACCCCTGTGCCATGGCCCTGTGCTTTGCCCATGTCAGCCCAGACGACAGCCGGAAGCTCCACTTCTCTCCTCTCTGCTTTCCACTCTCTTCCCTTTGGTGAGCTTTGGCTGGTTTTCATCCATCATTGGCTCTCGCAGGGCCGGATCTCCTCCTACTGTATTGTCTAAGTGCTCATGTCAGTTCTTGAGTCTTGACGATCTTACAAAGTCTTATTCGATTTAGTGCCTTTGACTCCTGACTTTCCTGGTTCCCTTGAAGAGGAATCTTTGGTCCTAATCTCAATCCCTCTGAGTTCACTTTCAGTCCCTTTGCCAGCATGACCAGTCCAGCAAATTTCTACCACGGCCTTATCACACCTCAAATTTGCAACACTACCTGCCCAATCTTTCAACACAGGAAGCATTTGTCTCTCTCTCTCTCTCTGATCCCAAGAATCTTTCAGTCTCAATGAAATAGAAAATGTTTTTGAGGTTTCCTTATCTGCAGAGAATTTAAACACAAAATCTGATTGGAATATGTGACCCTGAAATAGGTATATACACACAATAGGATATATACACAATTTTATTATATTTGAAATAACTGGATGGGGTAACGTATTTGTGCATCCAGGGAGATGGCTCAATTGATAAAGTGCATTTAGCACAAGCATAAGGACCTGAGCTTGTATCTCCAGCACCAAAGCTGGGTTTGGGGACTCAAGCCTGTAACAACGGTTGCCATGAAGATACAGACAGGCAGATCCTGGAAGCTCACTGGTCAGATTGTCTAGACCCTGTCTCAAAAAATAAGGTGGAGGGACTGGAGACATGGCTGAGTGGTTAAGAGCACTGGCAGCTTTTGCAGAAGATCCAGGTTTGATTCCTAGCACCCACATGGCAGCTACCAATCATCCATAACACCAGTTCCAGGGGATCCAACATCCTATTCTGACCTCTGTGGACATTATATGACATAGGTACACTTGCAAACCTGTAGGCAATACACTCATACACATAAAATTAAAAAAAAAAACAATAAATTAAAAAATAAGGTAGAGAACTCAGCATTGACCTTTGACCTTCACACATATACCCTTCCATGCATGTGCAAGTGTGTGTGCACTTACCCACAAGAAACACACCCATACACCATTCACACACAGAAATGAAAAGGAAAATGAATTTGTGATGACCGACAAACAATATAGGTAAAAGTCCACATATACATATATGTACATATCTTACATATTAGTAAGAAAAACAATACCAGCACAACACAGAAATGAAGTCAATCTCAAAGAACTTTGTTATTTTGTTTTTTTGTTTTTTTTTGAGATGGGGATCTTGCTGTGTAGCATTGGGTATGCTGGAACTCTTGATGTAGCCCAGGCTGGCCTTGATCTTGCATCGATTCTCCTGTCTCTTCCTTGAAGTGCTAGAATTACAAATGTGAGCCACTAGACTTGGCTCCTCACATTTCCTTTGACAAACCTTAGGGGCAAGAACAGCTATCATGAAACCAGCTGCAATTTGATCTCCATTAAATCTAAGTCCAGCCATTTCTGGTGTCATGGAACCTGCTATCTCCAAAGGTATTCTTTTAAAAAATATTTTATTATATGTGTATGGGTATACTGTCTGTATATATGTAAGTGTACCCATGTTGTGCAGTGCCCCTGGAGATCAGAAGAGGGCATCAGCATCCTGGAGCTGGAGTTACAGTTGTTATCTGTCACGTGGGTGCTGGGAACAGAACCTGGGTCCTCCCCAAGAGCAGCCATTGCTCTTAACCACTGAGTCATCTCTGTAGGCCCCCAAGAGCTATCCTTAGTGGAAAAAAATATTTGATTTTCAATTTTAGTTTTCCTAACAGAACTTTTTGCTTCCTGTATTGAGACGATTTGTGTTAGTACCTTCTCCTACGTAGGAGCAGGCTTTCGTGGGGAAGGGACCCATGCTGTGAGAGAACTGCTCTTGCTCAGTGAATGAGTGAATCCACAGGCCTCCATCTTGTTTCTAAGTTTTACCTGATTCTGGTGATGATCTCTCTTTTCCTCTCAGAATGCAGTTGTCAATCATTTGGTATTATTCTGTTCTGAAATTCAATCTGATGAAGATCTAGAGAGAAAAGAGAGATGAAGAGTGATGAGCAGGTACTCTGGTACCAGTTTGTTTGGATATGCCTTTGGCTCTGCCAGATCCTGGCTTTACATCCTAGATCAAGTCACTTGACTTCTCTGTGCTTTAATTCTTCATCTGTGAAAAGTGGTGATAGTAATTTCACATATTGCTTAGGGATGTTGTGAGGATCATGGGGTTGTTAGACTTAAGACTCTTAGCACTCCGTAGATTGGCTGGCACAGATAAGTACTCTAGAAGTTGGGGCTCATTTTTCTTCCAAACAAAACAGATATACTCTTTAGTTAATCATACCTATTGGGGTAGATTGGTTTGTTCCTATAAGTCTTCCAAATTTTCTACTAACCAGGCATAGTAAATGAACTCGATGTCTTAATGAAGCTTGATATTTTATAGTAATTCTTTTAACCTCTTGAATCCATCATCTTGTTTCACTAGTCAGTAATGAAAAGAATGCTTTAAAAAATATACCTTGGGACTGGTAAGATAGCTGAACAGGTTAAGTGTTTGCCATATGGGTATGAAGACTGGAGTTTGAATCTTCAGCACCCATGTAAAAGCTGAGTGGGTTTAGCAATCTGCCTATTTTCTCAGCATGTAGGAGGTGGAAGCAGAAGTTTCCTAGGCAAGCTGTCTAGTTAGACTCACCAGATCAGTGAGCTCCAGGTTCAGTGTGACCCTATATAAGATGAAGAGTGATTAAGAAAGTTTCCTAATGTCAACCTTGGGCCTCTATCAGCACACATGCATACGTACAAGTGAACATGCATACCACACATGCATACATGCACTCATACCATCCATACGTAGAAGTACAAAAAAGAGAAAAATAAAGCAGTTCTCATGACAACAACCAGTTATTGCTGGGAGACTAGTTGCATTTTCTCACTTAGCACTTTATGGTTATAATCATCTTCTGATTTAGAAGATTTATCTTCCTTAGACTCTGAGTTTTCTAAGGACCAAAGCATTTTTCCTACATAATCCACCTTTACTTTTTTTGGTAAATAGTTTACTGATATATGAAACACTTACTGAATGAATAGTTTGCCTTTCCTCTTTTATTACAAACATAAGGAACACTTGCTGATGTTCTTCGCAGATAAGGTATTTCTGACACATTGCTAGCTTTCTTCTTGCAATTTTATCTTTGTGCTTGCTTTAAATCTTTAATATTTTTAACATTCACCACTGAGTTGGAACCATGGGAAAACTGGTTGAGAGTGGAAGATTCACATGGTGCATCTTTCCCAGTAGAAATGACTGCCATTTCCCTGTGGATTTGAAATATCTTATTGGTCCTGGATCATAGCATTCCCCTTCATGCAAATGTCTTACACTGAATATCATGCTCAATTTCTAAAATTTTTATTACCTTTTATGTTAAAAACAGTACCTGTCAGCTATTTAGTGAACAGGTCACAGAGTTTTCTATGCATATTATCTCATTTAATCCTTCTAGTAAGACTGTACTATTTTTCAAAAATTTTTTATTTGTGTGTGTGTGTGTGTGTGTGTGTGTGTCTGTGACACACATGTGTAGGTCAGAGGACAACTGTGAAGAGTCATTTCTCTTCTTCCACATTTATATGGACTCCAGGAATCAAACTTGGGTCATCAGGCTTACACAGCAAGCTCTGTTACCCACTGAGCCATCTCTCTAGGCTGTAAGACTGTATTCTTATTGCAGTCTTATTTGTGGAACTCCAGGGACTGGGAGGGTTAGGAAAGGGTTAGCTTTTATGGGTTTCATCGCTTACAAACCTTATCCCACCCAGTCCTTACAGTAGCTTTTCAGATAAGCAATCGTGTTCCTCTGTGACTAATAAGAGACTGAGGTTCACGGCTGCTGACTGGTATGTGACGATCTTGAGACCTAGTATGTCTGGTAACACAACCCCATATTCTTTGAACTTCACTGGTGGTGAACGCCACAATTTGGTAGAAGGATTCTGCTTTCGGGGACTGAAGCTGCTGTTTTGAAACTCCAGTGACATCGAAAGTCCAGCATGTCAGGATTGTAGGGGGGCACCTCAGATTGTAGGGGTCTCTCCTCTTTTCTCTGCAGGCTTGGCCTTGGTAATGAATATAGATCAGACAGACATGGAGCTGTGGGGTTATGTCTGTCACTGTTTGCTTAGTCCTCAGCTGATGCAAAAGTCTGGACTGTGGCTGGACCCAGCCAGCATTTTCTCTACGCTCTTCTTTTATCCTTTCTAAACCCAATTGCTCTGTGCAGACTGTCACAGAAAACCAAGAGCAGAAGTTTGGTCACTTAGGGTCATCTAGGAAGTAGGAACAATGCTCCCTCTGCCAGCCCATGCTATAATGGGCATTTCAAGGATGTTTGTGCCAAAATTCTGAGAAAAGCCCCATTTGCTTAGACCTGTGCTAGTGTTAGTGTATTGCAGTGTCCTGTGGAAAAGAAAATAGAGTCAATCTTGAAGATAATCTGCTTGGCAGAACCTAATAACTTTGGCTGGAGGGGAGAAGACCCAGCGTGTGTTTTGGGGTCAGGGAGACATAGCCTGGCTTGCTGAGAGAATTCATTTTCCTGTGTTTTCCCTTTCAAGTCACGTTTTACTGCTGGAGTTACTCAGCGAATTAATAGCTACAGAAATGCAAAGCTCTTTTCTTATTACATTCTATCGATCTGATTGCAGTGTCATTAATTGAAAGGCCAGAAAAGTGTGATGGATAGTTCAGCTAGGGGTTCTACGTCCGTTCAGGCCCAGATCTGTCTCAGGAAAGGCGGGTGAAATGGATTGAAAGGAGCCGTTTGGTCTGACATGAGTTATTCTTTCTTTGTCAGTCCTTGTGAGAGCATTATTCAGACCTCGTGAGATTTACAATGTGAGATTGTACACAACTTCTGCCCTTAAAGGGAAAAACACGGTGCTTTATCGGTGGAGTTGGAAGTAACCCATCCTGTGGAACATTTGACATTAAAAAAAACAAAAAAACAAAAAAACACCAAATTCTGACTCCAAAATGTTGGAAAGCAGGCGTTTTGTTCATATTTTAAGCAATTTATTTGCAATATTGCATGTTTCCTACTCAGCCCTATGCACCCCACCCCTGGTTTACGAACAGATGAAACCTGAGATTGGTATGTAGAGATTTTTTTTAATGTTTATTTTAATTTTTTGATCACTTGATTCCCTAGTTTTCCTTGGATTTCTCCTTCCTATAAATTCAAATTAACTTAAGAATCTTATATACACACAGATATGTCCACATACATATTTCATAAGTACTTTAATATGAAACATTTAAGGGGGTCTTTAAAAATATTCCTATCTCCATATGAAGGGAAGAATTTTCTAGATCTGAACATGCAGGACTTTGTTGCATTAGTTCACAAAACAAAACCCAGCTCTCTACTGCCAGCTTATTATGTGTCAATGAGTTGAATTAGTTTTCTGTTGTGTTTATTATTTAAAATATTTCAGACCAGTTACTCACATCTTCGCAGCATGTTTAAATCTGCTATCAAGCTTCACCCGCCTCTTGCTTTTCCTGAACAACGTGGTTTGGAGGAGCTTAGCACATGATATTTATCATACATGTCTGGCTTAAAACTTTCACCCTCTGGTGTATGTTGCTTGAATTGTCTTCCTCAAGGTGTATTCCTGAGCCTGCTGGTGCCTTTAGATGTGAAAGACAGGAAGTCCACCGGCAGCCGCTGGGCGTGACCTCATTTTGGAACACATCTTGAAAATGTGTTGAATGCATTCTGAGCACACAGACAATGGGTTATGGTTTGGGGGTCCTCCTCCCTGACCTTTGGCTCGGTGAGGGATGTGCACCGCTTCCCTGGTTCCCTCGGCTGCTTTCAGCCTGCAAAGGAGGCGGCACCCACGTTGGGAAGCAAAGCCTGTGGCTGAGCGCGCAGGCTGCCTTGCCCATGATGTCGTGTCTAAAAATACATCCTCTGAGACGCAGGCATATGCTCGCGCCTCGGTGTGAAGGAGCTCTCGCCCGTGTTTCTCGCTAACCCCATCTAAATGCTGGAGCGAGGAGTTAAATTATTCCAGAAGGCCCGCCAGGGTCTGATTTGCCACTGTCTGCTTCCTCGTTGCCTTTGAATGGGACCCTTGATCCAAGGCTTTCAAAGACCAGCCGGTGCTGATGGGGTCTGTGACTTGACGGTGGCGTCTGCTCGCTCCTGTTCTGTTCTGTCTTGGGCACGGTTTTCTGTCCTGCCGGGGAGGGCGAGAGCGCTGGGCAGAGGTGGCACCTGACCCGCTAGAACTCGGCTGTCACTGTGTGGCTGTTATTCCCCTCGGCAAGAGTCAAGGCGCACGCAGGACGGTGGGTCACCTCGCTGGCTATTTAGCACATTTTCTTTCTCCTCCTCAACCTTGTTAGGTTTTTTTTTTTTCCTCTAAGTTTGGTGGGGGTTCCTGAGCGCCCCCGTCTACGCTTGCTCTATTTTGATGGGAGCCTTTCTCAATTTGTAACACCTTTGCTCATTAGAAAAGCTTACTAGACCCTCATTCCCTGTCTTTGCAGATTCAGTTTTTAATGCTCTGTTGTTTTGAGATCTCTCTTTGAATGTCCGCTCCAAATTTCTTAGCTTCTCTGACTACCTCACATGTTAAAAGGGGAGAAATTATTGTTATGCTATTGTGTCTAGGAAGAAAGAAAGGAAAAATCGTCCTTTGGAGTGATAATCTCAAGAAAGGAAATGAGCAGGGGACATGGGAGAATGCTGTGTAGTTGTGTAGTTATGCTCCAACCTGTATATATATACACATCTTCAGGTGAGCCTGATGTCTGGTTTATAGGGCTAGAGAACATCAAGATATTTTGTGTCTTGTTTGGAATAATTTCAATTCTAAGAGGAAGTGTTGAGGAAAGACACTCTGTTTTCCATATATGCGAAAGGAGGGGCAAAAATATCACAAAAGAACATCAGACACATAATACATGTTCCTCTGAATATTATCCAAATTTAAAAGTGAGGACGAGCAACTATTTCCTATGCCTCTCTGTCTTCTTGGGTTTTGGGGTTAGCAATATTTCCATGTCTTGGACCACTGAAAGGCAATGCATTGTTTTTTGAAAGGTTATTTGTTTGGAGGTATTTGTAAAATGAGATAAAGGAATTCCTTATTTGATTTCAGGTGGTGAGCACACAATCCATGTAGTGTGTAAGCTAATGCAGACATGTCCAACACAAGCTGTTGCTCCTCTAGAACAACTAAATATCCCCAACACACATACCCCTCCCTAAAACAAACACACCCAGCATTAGCCAAAATCTAGGCTGACTATAAACCAAAATGCTTTCGTCTGTGGAGGAGAATGAATCTTCTAGGATGCTTTTCTGTAGCTGGATGTTTTCTTTTCCCTTTTGTCACTGCTAAATTTCCTTAGCTTCTTTCATAAAAGCCGCTGAAATAGACAAAGAACTCTACGATAGTTACTTTTAGTCCCAGTGACAGCAGGTTAGAACAGAGCAAGGATCAAATACATTGTAACTGGCATTTGGTTTTAGTTCAGCTTAATACGTTTTTTTCCCCACCAAACCTAAGAAACACTCGTGCTTATGGATGCTCTTCACCTAATTACGCAGCTGTATCTGTTAATAACCTGAAACATGACATAGATTTAAGGGGTAAGCAGGAGAAAAACTGAACAGAGAGGAGCTGTTGCTTGCAGCCAGTGATCCAGGTGCTGGAGTGTGTGCATGCCTTTCCACCTTTCGCTCCTCGGAGGCATGGTGAGCCTCGGCAAGTGCTGCCTGATTATAGTTGTGGTAACCTCAATAGACTCCTTAGATCAGAAATGCATGCAGATATGTGTCTTAATGTAAATGTTAAGGAAAACATAGCAGAAAGTCTTCAAACTCAGAAAGGTGTGATGGAGCTTGTGTGTGTGTGTGTGACAGACAGAGAGAGAGAGAGAGAGAGCGAACTGGCAGTAAGTATAACCCTGCAGATAGTTCTAAAATGCATTTGCAAATGACCAACCAACAATTCAAACACCTTTTTAAATTTCTTCTCTGAGAGACATTTCCATCCAGACTATTCACTAAATAATATCGATATTAATAAGAATAACCTGGAAAAGGTGAGAACCCTGCATTTCAGCTCAGAATCCATCTGATTTCCTTTTTCCTCCTGCCTTGTATTCCTCAGTCCCTTGTCCAGGCATCAGATGGCAGCCGCCCTTGCTCTTGAATGTAAGTGTCACAGTAGGCACAGAAAGGGACTGAGGAAAGCTTTGTCACCGCCATGGCTGGCTATTGTCTCCTTGCTTTCACTCCTCTGCGTTTTAATTTTTTTTCCCTGAGGCTTTCCTGTCCTAGTGGCCTCTGTTGAGGAGGAGGGAGAAAATGACAGGAGTTCCTAGAGAGGAGGAGTGGAATGTTTCTGTTGTATGTTTTGATAAACAGCTTAGCAAGTGACCCACAGAACTAGGAAATACAGTAAGAGGATGCTGGTAAGAGACAGAGGGAGATGAGATCTGCTCCAGCCTCCCAACTCCAGTCTCCCTACTCCAGCCTCCCCACTCAAGGAAGGATTTTTTTTCCCTGCTGGGATCCCTGTTTTCTGTTGCGTTTTCAATCTTTAAAAATCATGAGAAAAGTAATCTCTCAAAGTTTCCATTTGTTTATCTATTTACTGATTATATATAAGAACTAGATGGAAACTTTAAGGAAGGCTAGAACTGCTGTTTATATTCTGTGCTGAAATCAGTTCAGCCTGAATCTGTGATTGTCTTTTCAGGTCATTTAAGTTTGCATATGAAATTTGTGTGGTAGCTTTATGAACTGTATCACACACAAAAAATGACCATTCTTTATGTAACTGTGTGTCCTCTAGTATTCTATTATTTTATTTCTTAAACACTAACTGTTCTTTTGGGTGACTTTCATGTATTAGTGATTATCTTTTGTGAGTAGACCAGCTCTTGATAACCCCCAAAGTTTTCAGAGGTTGTAGAATCACACCCCCAAAATAGATTCATAGGAAGTTACTTCAAATGGATATTTGACAGCATGAAAGCCCTGGAATTTTCACTCTGCCATTTAACTTTATGCAATTTTTATCTTTCCAAATAAGTAACAGTGATTAACATTGATTCTACATATATCAAGTCACAGGAAGAGATTAAATGTAAACTGTGTATACGAATAATTTAGCTACCAAACACTTTTCTACATCTCACAGACTTAGCATCAGCTTAGAAAAACCGTACACCGTCAAGTGGTTCTCTATCCTTTCTTCCAAGTTTTGATCTAAAAAAAAATATGATTCCAAATCCATCAGTTTTCTCTCTTTCTGGCTCTTCAACTTCTTCAGAATTTGCTAAATATTCAGCATTTCAGTTCTAAACTGTGTTTTAAGTCAAAAGGGGATATATCTGCATGCAAACCTATTTTCTTTGGAGGAGCCATTCCATTTATAGTGCGCTGGAGGGATGCTGTACCACATGAACTCAGGATTTCTTTCTTTTTCAAATAACAATTGTGGTCTGTCTGTTAACGTGAGACTGGAAAATCTTTTGGATTCCCTAAGAAACCACCTATATTTCCATCTGAGATCCCATGTATGTGAGGCATAGTGACATACGGAGAATATGTTCTCTCTCTGTCCTTTCTTATCGCCTCATGAAGGGTCTCAGACTGAGCCACCTTGCCTCTCTTTTGTGAAGGGACAGTTTGAAATGTCTTTAGAAAGCAAACTTCTCAAAGAAATGCAGGGCAGGCCAGTGTGAATGCAAGACTGAATTTAATTGCGGCCACCCTGGTAGTCCAGTATTTAATCTTCAGTGTGTGTCTGCAGTCTGCATGATCCTCACAGCAACCCTAGACCGAGTATTGTGAACAAGGAAAATTTATCTGTGGTGTGTGTGTGTGTGTGTGTGTGTGTATGTGTGTGCATGCGCACACATGCACACACTTGTTTTTTGCATTGCTGGGAATCAAACCAGGGCCTTGAGCATGCTAAACAATAAGCTATAGCCTCAGACCACTAAATGCTTTGAATTTTTGAACAACCATTTGGGGCTGATTAAAAAGTCAAAATTAAACAAACGATTCTAAATCTTTTGTGAAAGGGGAGGTCAGAAGTTGGTCTTTCTAGTTTATTTGAAGCACTTTGGCCAGAGAGAAGCAGGGTACATGTTCCACCTTCCAATCAGCTCTACTTTTGTAAAAGCTGAGATGGGAGAAACATGGCTGAAATATTAGAAAAGTCACAGAGATGAATGAAAGTCCCAGGGTCTCTAGGACTGAAGCAGCCTGATGTTTTCACTTTACTTTTTAATACTGTAGTTCTCCACAGAGCTGGAAGGCGTTCTTACACCCAGGGGAATAGACTTGGAAAGGCTCTATCTTAGTCTGTGCCCTCCAAAGATATTGAACTTGTGGAACAACTTGAAAGGAACAACTGAGCTTGGGGCCAAGATCACTCCTGAGACATAGGTTCAAATTTAAACATTAATCCAAATGTTTCACATGGCCTCTGTATTTGTTTAAATAGGCATATAACTTTTGTTGTTTTTTAATTTATTGAGACAGGATCTCACACTGTATCCCAGGCTGGCCTAGAGCTCCCGACAATCTTCCTGCCTCACCCTCCCAGATGCTGAGTGTTGACAAGAGTGGCACCACATCTGGCTGATGTAAGATTTTAAAATCCCGCAGATCTCTCACCTGGGCATTTCCTGTCTTTTTTTTTCTCACATTTTCATATTTGTATATATGTGTGTATGTTTGCATATGGGAGGGCAAGTGTGTGTGGTCACATGGCCAATGTATGGGTGCAAGTGTGTGTGCATGCCTGTGGAGGATAGGGATTGCTGTGGGGGAACACCGACCCCCTGTCACGTCATTATCTGATGGAAGGTCTTTCAGTCAAACCCAGAGCTCAGAGATGTGACTAGTTTTAATGGCTAGCATCCTTTGGGGACCCCTTTTCTCTGCCATACCCCATCATTTATATGGGTTCTCAGGATCCTAGCTCTGGTCTTGACATTTTTTGCAGCAAGTTCTTTAACCACTGAGCCATCTATCCAGCCTGAAGCAGTTCTTAAAAGTGGGTTTGCTCTATCTCTAACACTTTTACATATTGAAGCAGCATTTGGTCGAAATATTACCCATTACTTTGTATCATTGGGACATAAAGTTACAAACATCTGTTTATTTATTGTTATTTTAAATTATGTGTGTGTGTGTAGGCACGCATGCGTGCATGTATGTGCATACACATGAGAGTGCAGGTGCCCACGGAGGCCAGAGGCAGTGGATCTGCTGGGCTGGAGTTACAGGCAACTGTGAACCACCCACCCAATGTGGGTGCTGAGTACTGAACTCGGGTCCTCTGAAAGAGCAGTACTTGCTCTTAACTACTAACTTTCCAGTCCACAAACAGCTTTTTAAAAGAAAGGAAAAAAAAAAACAGCACTTTCTGGAGTTCTAAGACAATATGTTGCCAAGGATCATGAAAATGATTCCATGCATGTGAACACAGAAGATAGAATGTGGCTCTTACTCCTTCTTTCCCATGATGATTTTGGAAGCATTAAAGAGACCATTAAAGTGGCAGACTGCTACATGACTGGGCAGCTCGTTTCTAGTTCTACATCTGATTGAAAACTTATTCTTTTCAAAAATCTGTGATTACCACTGAGACTATATGGATCCAAACACAAACACCTTTTGGCATTTTTCCGTTTTAGCCCAGGTAAGATTTCTTTCTCCTCGTCCGTTTGGGGAGACGAAAGTGAAATATCTCTTTTGAATGGACAATGCGCCCTTAATTGTGGGAGGGTCTGTGGCCTTCACAGACAGATGCTCAATTGATTTCAATTGTGATGTAGGGATTCCTGTCACCATACAAAATACAAAACATTTGCACAAGGAAGAATTTCATTCAATGCCATGGAAACAACATGTTATGATACATGGGGACAGAGTAGAAAACTCCTAATGGCTTGTAAGTCAGCAGAGGGTTGGCACTGGAGATGACACTTTATGCTCAAAGAGTTCAGTTTAAAAATAAGCAGATGTGGAAAATCTCATGCCACCTACATCTGGTGCTTTGACAAAGCTCTGTTCTCCTCCTCCGTGTTCTGGAGGGGTTCCTGGGAAAGACATGACTCCTCGTATACAGGCTGGCTAGGTAACCTGCTGACTCTTGGGACTTCTGTGAAAATAATTGTATTGTCTTGGTGATTGCCATGTTAACGATAAAGCTTTCTAGTATATTGTGACATATTATATGACATAATTATGACACAGTATAATCCATGGCATATATACATGTATATGATATATATATGTTCATCTAGTGTGAAATCTTTTTATAAATATTTTTATTACATTTTAAAATTTGGGGGACTATGCATGTCACAGCACATGTGTGAAGGTCAGAGTAGAACTTCAGACAGTCGGTTCTTTCCCTCTACCACATGGGTCCCAGAGATCAAACTCAGGTTCTTAGGCTTGATGGTATATGCTTTTAACCACTGAATCATATTGCTGACCCTAATATGAAATCAAAATGCTTTCTCCAGTCACTTCTTTGGTTATAGATTTGGAAATGAGAAAATACAGAAATTGACCACTCCATAACTCGTAAAAGAAAGTTTGCAGGAAGGTATAACAAATATATCTCACATGAATAGTTTTTCACAATGTTAGCAATTGTATACTATCTCTCTGTCCTTTAGTTTGTATTACCAGCCTCTGTCCCTTGGGACCCTGTTTGCCCACTGGCCAGTGAAAGATAGTTGTTTAAGCATGAACTAAGAACTCATAGGTGTATTATATTCAACTCATTGGGGGAAATAGGTTATTGCTACTGTGCAAAATTCTTTTAGCAATGACAATCTAACTTAGTAGTCTTGAAAGAGAGATTTCTTTATTTCTGGTATACATAAAAGGCAACTGAGGATTCAGGAATTTTGGCTTATTCACAGTTAAGTTACGCATGATACCAGAATGGGGAGGTGGTTTAGTTGATGAAGTGCTTGTTGCACAAGCATGAGGATTTTAGTTTAGATCCTTAGCACCAATGTAAAAATGTAGACACAGCTGCATGCACCTGTAATCCTAACACTAAGTGGATGAAAGTAGGAGCCCCTTGGGTTTGCTGGCCAGCTAGTCTAGCCAAATGAGTAAGTTCTGGGTACAGTGGGAGACCTTGTCTCAAAAATAGATGGAAAGTTGTTATCAGTGGTCAGTGTCTGGACTGGGTTTTTCCAGGTTCTTGTTCTCCTGCTCAGAACATTGTATTCAAGGTACAAACAGATTATAAAGTAATAAGGAAATTTATTCAAAAGTAAAATGATAGTACAGATCAGAATATGTGATCCAGACTGACAGTGAGCCAGGAGAGTGAGAGAGTACTTGAGGGCCCCGTTATTGTTTGGGACATCCTTTTATGGGGTTCAAGAGAAATTTTGTTGTCAAAGAGCATAAAATTGGTGGTTCTCTGTTTTGATTGACAGTTTTGGACTATGTAAGATTTTGCTAATGCTGCTTGTCCCTTCCCATAATGCATCTGATTTTAATCATATGCAAGTCCAAGTATGCATAGGCATAAGATGGCAAATAGGGGATTCTCAGTAAAATTTCACTCTGTGGACATAATTTGCCTTACTGCACATATACCCCAAACTAATTCAAGCCAGATTTGCCCCATACCCAGATATAAATGGGACTATATTTGACTAGAAACTGTTTATACTTGGTGGTGGTTAAGGGGAGAGTGTATGTGCAGGTCACTGCAGGTGGGGGTCCTAGGTTGTGAGGTGCATTTTTAGGAAAAGGGTATATGTGCATAGTGTGTGCTGCTGAGAATCCTAGGATGCTGAGCATGTTGTTAGAAGAGGGATGTGGGTATAGCGCAAACCAAGTAGAGTCCCAGGTTGCTATGCTGTTCTGTAGGCTTGCCTGACTCAGAATGATTGAAGAAGATACCCCAAATCATACTTTAACTTACATGCAGAGAGAGAGAGAGAGAGAGAGAGAGAGAGAGAGAGAGAGCGCACACCCCTATCTACAAACATATATACCTGAGAATATATACACATGCACAAAAGAAATATGCAGCTGAGTTGTGGACTGAGATGAAGACCCATGCCCCCCACAGCTCCCTGGACCAGCACTCTTTACATCTCAAGTAAGCCCAGATTACATCTCTAGCCCAGATTGATATGTTTTTGAGTGGTTCTAAGAGAATGCACTACATAACCAAGGTACACTGGTACAATATGAAATAATTTTGGATAATTCAAATTGAGCTTTCAGAGGAATTCAGTCACTGCTCTGGGCAGGTTAATGTGACCTAAGACCGAGACCCAGACTTCACATAAGAAATTCTTAATCAACTGAACTACAGTTAGATAGGAGAAATAGGTTCTTACACTCTATTGCACAGTAGGGTAACTATAGATAACAGACTTTATTGAAATTTTCAAAACACCTAGAAGAGAAAGTTTGGAATGTTTTTATTGCAAAGACAAATATTTGAAGAGATATATATGTATTAACACATTACACAAGACCCTTCGAAAATATATGGTTTTGCGTACCAATTAAGAGATTAAATAAAATAAAATTTGAAAAATTTTCAATAGACTGTGCCTTGCTAGTTTTAAAGACCTAGTTATTAGGACACAGAATCAATCTTTTTGTACATTCAGACATCTTAAATAATTTTTGGACTTTTTTTCTCATGTAAAACTGACAAGGTGGGCTATAGGGTCATCAGGATAAATGTCACAAGATACTCTGAGATGTCTCAAAATGTTTTTCCCCTAGATTGCCACTCTGAGAAATGCTTTGAAATGGTATCTGACCTTCCCTGACTAGTAATTTTGGATTGTCCAAATTATTTCATTTTGTACCAGGCACCTTGGTTATGTAGTGCATTTTTCCCTCTAACATCAGCATTTATAAGAATAATCTGAGCCAGCTCTGGTACCCTTGTAATATCAGTGCTTAGGAGGTTGAGGCGGGAGGACTCCTTGTGACTGAATTCAAGGCCAGTCTGGGCTAAGAATGAGACCCTGTCTCAAATAACAAAACAAACAAACAGAACATCAAAGTAACAACGAGGCGGCCACAAAGCCATTACAGAATATCGCTCAGTTCTTGACTTCATACCATTCTTTCCAAGGCCCTTAGAACACTGTTCTGCAGCAAATCACACATGTGACCTTACTAAAGAGAGAAAAAAGTCTATATTAGAAGATCATAGAACTTGAGCATAATCAGTATTCTGGGGACTTTTATGTAACATCACAAAGGATGAGCTAAGTTTCATTTCACATCCCATGATTTTGCCATGAATAAGAGGTGTAGTATCTTCATGTCCAGCCTCTTAGTGCCTTCATACTAAACCTATCTGGAAAAGCCTCCACAGTGCATTCACATCTCCGCTACCTGCTACCTCTCCTTCCCATTGATGAGCCCAGCCCAGTCACTGTTGAGGTTATTCTCATTTCATATTGCTCAAGTTAATGTAATTTCCCAACTTCTAGGACACTTACGTCCTTGGCTGCTTAGTAGCCATCTGAATGGTTTGGATGATGATGTCAGCTAATTTGTGCTCTGGCATTCAAGGATGGTTAGACCATTTATAAAGTGGTTTAAAGGAATTTGTGTTATTTTATTTAAACAATAGATAAAAGAGCTTATATTAATAGCTCTGCTTTTTCAAAATATGATAATTATTGTCTAAAAATATACCACAAAATATACTGATAACCTTTGTCTTAGTAATCATATGAGATTGAGTTTATTTTTACAAACATACACCATTTTTAAAATCTCTAAATTGAAAACACCTCTATTATGGATATCACAATGAAATGTTTTCTAACAGGCTTATGAATTATGCATGAATTGAGCAGTGAGCCATCCCTCAAGCTTTCTTTGAATGGAATTTGTTGCATGAGTAAACAGTTCTTTGAGACCTCTTAAGAATTTTATTTTCAGGGGATGGAGAGATAGCTCAGCAGTTAAGAGCACTGGATGGTCTTATAGAGGACCTGGGTTTGATTTCCAACATCCACATGGTGGTTAATAACCATCCACTACTCTAGTTCCAGGGAGAACTTGATGCCTCTTCTGACCTCTGCGGGTACTGTATGACATGGGTATACTTAACATACATGCAGTACACTCACACATATAAGCTAAAAATAATAAATAAAATAATTTTTAAAAATAATTTATTTCCATATCTCTTTAATACTTTTAAAATTACTGGACAAAGTTTATATAGACACATGCCAATTTGATGAACGTATTGAGGTAACTGGAAGAAAAGAAAAAAATAACAATGGGAAATAGTCATTGAAAGACTAAACCCATCTTTTCCTAAGAATGCTTTTGTAAGAGACTTCCTCCTCTCCTAAGCAGACAGAGTTTATTCAGGGATGTCCAAGAAGAATTTGCTAGTTGGAAAATGTTTTTGGATGGTGTCTTCTCAGTGCAGGGCTGGAGGAGATGCTGTTGAACAATTCAGAGTAGGAAAAGATGCAGTGTGAGTGATTGAGGAGTTCATCATCTGCAAAGAAATGACAATGAATTCAGTCCAGGTGTAACAGAAGACAGATGAGGAGACCTGAGCATTGTGCCATGGCAAGTTCCTTCCATGAAGGAACTTAACAATCTATGGAGATAGAAAGACTTATGGCCAGATAACTTCTATAAAATGTGGTGCTCTTAATTTACAAGAGTAAAAGAGGCAGAGCACAGCCTCTTCGTGGGGCTGGGAGGAACTTCTTGAGAAGATAATGTCTAATGTGACTCTTGCTTGAAGAAGTATGCATTCCACACCGACTAACATGCTTGTATCTCAATGTAAGTGACTTAATAAAAGGAGCAAAGTGCAGTGTCTGTATTTTCGGGTGCCATGATCTAATTTAGAGACCATGGAACATGCCACACACAGGGTAGAATAGGGGTAGACTGTGACAGAAATGTGAGAAATCACCCAAGACTCTGGGTGATGTCAACAAGGTAGACCCAAGGCATTTAGTATGAGAGCTCCGTGAATGGAGCCATATAACACGTGGGGGAGGAGGAGGAGGGGAGGGAAGACGAGGAGGAGGAGGAGGTGGAGGAGGAGGAGATGGAGGAGGAGGAGGTGGAGGAGGAGGAGGAAGAGGAGGAGGAGGAGGAGGGGAAGAAGAAGAAAGATGTTCTGCTTGGAAGAAGGCAGGAGTTGATGAAGCAGGGTGTGAAGCAACAAGGCATGGCCTTATGAAAGGGTGTGATGTGCTTATGGGAATGAAGTCTCATTTAGTTTAGCTGAAGCTGATGGCAAATGGTACGAAAAGGAGGGAATAAAATCATGAAAGTGTCCTGGGGCAGGATGTGGAAGCCAGGAAGGAGAACCTATTTTTTATTCATGGGTTTGTATCTGAAAGGAAATGAAGGATCATTGTTGGATTGGAGATTTTTTAAAAATGCCTTTGTCAGGAGAGCAGGAAAAAGAATAGAGAGAAGAAAGTTTAAGACAATGATTTTCAGTAAGTGTGTTAGAACATGAGATGCCCAGGGAAAATGCTGATGCCTGCTTTTGTCCTCAGACTTCTGTCTTCTCCATCCAAGTTATGGGGAGATAAACGAGGATATTTTCAAAAAGTGTGCTAATATATCATTCCCTCTCCTTTAACATTAATACAGCCAAAAGATGCTCAAATCATGCTACGATGATGGGGATCAGAAAGGATGAATCTAGGGCTGGAGAGATGACTCAACAGTTAAGAGCTGCTCTGGCAGAGGTTGAGTTCCCAACACCCACATGGCATCTAACAGCCATCCGTCCACAACTCCAGTTACAGGGGCTCCAGTGCCCTCTTCTGACCACCACAAGCATTGCACAACATGGATGCACTTACATACATATAAGCAACACACTCATACACATAAAATAAATAAATAAAATACTTTTTAAAAAGAAAGCATCTGTGAGATGCCTGGGAATTGGAAAAAATACCAGATGGATTGAAGGATTCTGTGATGGTGAGAGGAAATATGATCAATCCTTAAAAATGTGGTTGAAGTGACCAAGACAATTGCAAAAAGAGGAATAGATCATCTGGATAAAATTGTGGGACCTACTTGGTACATTCAGAATTTGAGATCCTTACAGGCAATTGGCAGCATAAGAAGTTGGAGTTTGGGAGAGTTTAAAACCCAAATTCCAAGGCAATCATGAAGGGCCAGAAATAGAAAGTAAGTGTTCAATAAAGGCAACAGATCCATAGAGTCAGTAGAGAGCTGTGCTGATTGGAGCAGAGAAGTGTTCTTACAAAAGTGGAACTCGAGTTGCATCTTGAAGCACTAGAAGAATATTGAACTTAGGAGATGAGGAGATTGAAGATGGGGACAGTTTGCTAAAAGGTACAGGATGAGAAAGAACGAGGCTGTTTTAATAGGGAGGAATAGTAATGTGACCAACTACAAATGAGTACTTTCCATCTACTCTCTTCTTACAGCAGGAGCCATTGTTATTCACAATTTATAGAAGAAATGGGTTTTAAGATGTGCTGGATAGACCTATCTTGTCAACTTGTCAAGCCTGGGTAGAGGGAACCTCATTTGGGGAATTTCCTCTAAAGAATCGGCCTGTGGGCATGCCTGGGAGACAGTTTCTTGATTGTTGAGTGATGTAGGAAGGACCAGTCTACTGTGGGCGGTTCCATCCCTGGGCAGGTGGTTGTGGACTATATAAGGAAGCAGGTTGAGCACAGGCCAGAGAAGCAAGCCAGGAAGCAGTGCTCCCCATGGTCTGTGCTTCACCTCCTGCCTCCAGGTTCCAGTTCTGAGCTCCTTCCCTGGCTTTCCTCAATGATGAGCTGTGATTGGGATGCATAAGCCAAATAAATCCTTTCCTCCCCATGTTGGTGTTAGTCAGCATGTTTTATCACAGCAATAGAAAGCAAATTAGTACAAAGGTTAAATAAATGACTAGAGTAGTTCCGATTAGTATGCTGAGTATTGAACCTAGGTCCTTTAACAAGTCTTATTCTGGTTGGTTGGTTAAGTGTCCTTAGAGGTAGGGTTCTTTCTTATTTCTCATCAATTTTCCTTTTAATTTAATTTCAAAATTGTCATCATATGTATTCATTGTGCATGGTACTGTGTTATATAAGGACATTTTCATCCAAGTGTACATTGTCTGTTGAACATACTACCCTTTGGTCTCTCCCCTTAATTCTGTTTCTTTCCCCTAGACAGTTTCATTGTTTTCATGTCACATAACTGTGTGTGGTTTCATGTGACCATATGAAATCTGTGAAGTCACAAATAAGAGCAAATATTCAATACTTGTCTTTCTGAGATTGGCTCCGTTCACTTCATATGATTATCTATACTTAAAATCTATTTTTTCCTGCAAAAGACATAGCTTGCTTTTCTTTATGACCAAAAAAAATCACATATATATTTATAAATATGTAATTTTCTTTATCTTTTATCCTTTATCCTTTTTCTATTCCTCTGTTGTTGGACACCCAGGTTGCTTTCATAATTTATTGTGCCACAGTAAACATGTATGTACAAGTATCTCTGTGCTATCTTGACTTGCAGACCTTGGATGAACACCCAGGAGTGGTACAACTGAGTCATTGGTAAATCTAGTTTTAGTTTTTAAAAGAAGCTTTCATTCTGACTTCCATGGTGGCTGGATTGGTTTATGATTTGTCCCCGCAGTGTATAGAGGTTCCTGCTGTCCACATCTTTACTAGCATTTGTTATTTGTTTTCTTAATGACTGTCATTCTGAGTGGGGTGAGACAGAGTCCCAATGTAAGATTATTGACATTTCTTTGATGTCTAGTGAGATTGAACACTTTTTCATATGATTATTGGCCATTTATATTTTCTTTTTTGGAGAACTGTTTGTTCATTTATTGACTGGTTGATTTCTTGCTGTTTTGCTTTCTGAGTTCTTTGTATATTGTATATATTAATCATCTGGTAGATATATGACCAACAAAGATTTATTCCATTGTATAGGCCATTTGGTTACATATTTAACTATTTCCTCTGCTGTGCAAAAGCTTTATAATTTTGTGAGATTTTATTTGCCAATACTTGTTATTATTTCCTAAACAGAGTCATATTGAGAAGGTCCTGGCCTCTGCCTATGTTTTGAAGTGATTCCCTCACTCTTCCCTCTAATAGTTCTAAGACTTACATTAAGGTCTTTGATCCATTTGAGATATATATTTTTTTAACATGAGAGATCCAGTTTTCCCAACATCATTTGTTAAAGAGGCTATTTTTACTCCAGTGTATATTTTTGGCATCTTTGCAAGCAATCAGGTGGCTGTACCTGCATGGGTTTATATTTGGACCCTCAGTTCTGTTCCATGGTCTATGTCTCTGTTTTCAGGCCAGCCTCATGCTGTATTTATTACTATGGCTTTGTAGTATAATTTGAAATCAGGCATGGTGATGCCTTCAGCATTCTTCTTTTTGCCAAGGCTATTCTTTGGTTATCTGGGGCCTTTTCTGCTTCCATATGAATCTTGAGATTGTTTTCTAAAGATATGGCTCTTTCTTGATTATTTTAATAGCCCTCTTGGCTAGCATGTATCTTGAAAAGAATACACTTTCAGAACATATTTCTTGAATTAAACTCAAATGCCCAATTCTTTCATGCATCTGTTTAATTATTTCCCATTCACATTTAAGATTAAGCATAGATGTGCAAAACTATTGGACTAGAAAGTTACTTATAGTTCCTTTTATCCAATTGGTTCACTTTCTAGAGGAATATGAAAGCTCAGAGAAAGGAAGAGACCCCAAATCTCACATGTGGTTAGAAGCAAAGCAGGATATGTACCCAGACCTCAGCTTCTCAGCAAGCACTTTTAGCACATACTGTTTGATTCAAAAGAGTCACATACATGAAGTGTAGGTCAGACCCCCCGATCCTGTGCTCCACAGACTCAAATACAAATGAAAACCTTGGCATTGGGGAAGACTGATAGGCAAAAATTTGTAGACTGTGTTTTCAGTAAACAATCTAATCATTGAATAAGAGAAAATTGAGAGAGGAAGCAGACACAGGAATTGATGAGTAATTCCTTTCAGACCAAGCACAGCAAAAACTTAAAGGCTGAGGGATGTAGTGAATTTTTCTGTGGGTGCCAACAGAATGCTGTGAGGACACCTCTCTTCATGTGAACTGTAGTCTCATTCTCTTAGGACAGTAGAATAAATGCTATCTGAAGCTAGAGAGCAGATAATTCCAAAATGTAAAATGCAATGATAAGGGTCTGGGGCTGAGATGCAGGCCTTAGCTGATGCTGTATGGTCTTGGGGATTCACACTGCTTTACTCCTGCCAGGCCTCTTGTCTGTCAATGACAAGGTTAAGCTGGCTTTTTTTTTGCAACTTGCTTTCCCATCTGAGGTCCTGATCAAAGTTAATGAGCCCCCCCTTACCACTGAGCCAAGGGGAAAGTCAGTCCCTGAAGACTGTCCTAGACTCGTGGATGCTGGTTCTAAGGGTAGGCAGTCACTGGCATTAAACCAGCACTGACTGCTGGCCATGGTGGCCTCTTTGCTCAGTCATCTCCATGTGGGTCCAGGAAGCTCATCCTATCCCTTTATCTGAACTATGGGGAGACAGTGAAACCCCACTATGCAGATCTTCCAGTTGGCTGTGGAACATCTCATTTTCTCATCTGGTCCCTACTTCCTGTTCTACTGGATTCAGTACCACTCTGACCTTCTGTGCTTTACCAGACTGCACATTCTTGGAGAAGACCATGAATGAACCTCACTTTCCACCCAGCTTTTTCAGTGCCAGAGATGGAACCCAGGTTCTTATACCAGCCAGGCAAGTGCTGTACCATGGAGATAACCCCCACCCAGCTCCCACTCCTCATTCTTTTTCTGCTTATCCCATCCTGCTCCCAGGGCAATTATATCTCTTTGTTGTAGTTGTTTTAAAACATATTATTTTATTTTTTAATTTTTAAAATTTATTTTCAATTTATGTATATAAATGTTTTGCCTGCATGTATGTAAGTGCACCCAAGTCATACAATGCTCATGGGGGCCAGAAGAGGGTGTCAGATCTTGAAATGGAGTTACAGACAGTTGTTAGCTGGTTCCTCTGCAAGTACAGCCAGTACTCTTAACCACTGGACCATCTCTCCAGCCCCTAGACATTTCTGAACTTAACATATAGTAAGATTTAGTTGTCTAGTATATAGTTCTATGGTTTTACCTCAGGACACAGAGCACTGTGACACCAAAAAGTTTTCCCATGCCTTTGCTTTGTGGTCATACGTTCCTGTCAGTCCCTGTCCCTGTAGCCTACAATCTGTTGAGACTATCACATCAGTGGAATGGTGAGAATGCAGCTTTTTGAGAGAATGGCTTCTTCCACTCAACACAGTGCCCTTGAGATTCATCTGTGTTACTGTGCATGCCAGTCATTTATTCCATTATTTTTGAGACAGGTTCTCATTATGCAGTCCACAGTCAGGGATCTCAACTTCATGGTGATCCTCCTACCTCAACCTTTGGATTGCTGGGATTACAAATGGGACCCATCAGATGCAGCTTGGATTTTTTTTCCCAATTATTGCTTAGTATTCCGTTGTGTAAGGATACTGCATTTGGTTATCCATTTACAGATTACAGGACATTTGGGTTATTCCCATTTTGGGGTGAATGTAAACAAGACCTAAATAAATATTCATGTATAGATAGTTGAGTGATTATGTTTCTTTTCTCTAGCCCGAAGATCACCTTAATTTAGATCACTTTATACTTTTGAATGTGGGCTTTTTCCACCCTTGGCTTTGTGATACCGGACTAAGACCCGTGCCTTGCCCTCTTCCTTTGATAAGTAGACCTTGTGAATTGCTTTCTGTCCCCTCGCCTTCCTCTTTCCCACTAGGAACTCCCAGTACATACTCAGACTGGAGCCCATTTTAATTAGTCTAAATCTTCTTCATCTTTGTATTTGCTGGTTGGATTACCGCACCAGGATTGTAGTACCCTCTGCTGGCTGATTCACAAAGCTGGCTTCTTGCCAGTGCTAAGAGAAACATTATTGGTGGAATGAAGAAAAGAAAAAGAAATGATGGAGGAAGAAAAGAAGAAAGAGGACGAGGAGGGGGAGGGAAAAGAGGGGGAGGAAGAGGAGGAGGAGGGGGAGGAGGAGGAGGAGGAGTTGTGGCAAACTCCCTTGGTATTGACAGCCTGACAGGGACACTTGATGTATTTGGTGCTACACATATAGATAAATGCTGTAATATTTTTGTGGAACCCTACAATATTGTACTTGTGCTCTCAATTGTAGGCAAAGATGGGCTGTCTGGAAAGCTGGACCCAGCCTGGAGCCTGCCACCCAGATTGCTATTTTGTGAAGCCTTTCGCATACAAATGACTCAGATCCAAGCATCCAAAAATGATCTCGGAGGGCCATCTGGTTCTTGCTGATTCTAAAAGCTTCATTCAGCCTGGGGTGTGGCTCAAGTTCAAAAGATAGCGAGCTCTTCACGGAGGAGGTTTAATGTGTTCCACTGACCAAGGCTACAAGCTGGCTTTTAAACCCAGCCAACCATGATGCTCCAAGGGCTGGCGGATGATGCCTTCCATAGGTCAGTGGAAGTCTGATAAATATTTAATTGATGATGATGCGGTTGTATGTTAGTTTGAAAACATACACACATACACACACACACAAACACACATATATACAGACACAATTTTGTATCATCAGGAAACATGTGTTAATTTGTTTGGGTGTCTGAAACAGTCTGGGAATTAGACTGAATCAGCATGTCAGGCAGTGAGGTCTGTCAGAGCCATGTAATTGTTGTGATATGTCAATTTTAATTCATGAAGACAATGCAGCCAACCTTGCAGTCCAGATACTGGTGTTGATTGCCTTTGCCATTTATGCTGTCTGACTATTTGCCTTTCTGATCAAAGGAAGGGCTGCATCCTCTGTGGCCAGAGGACAAAGTCTGTTTCTTATTTTGGAGGCTCACAGCATGAACAGTGATAAAAGCCTGTGATCTGGGCTTTAGACTCCAACCAAGTCCAGAGACTGGGTATCAGGGAACATGGATTGAAGACAACTAGCACAGCAAGTGAGGTGCACACAGGGCACCTCTAATTTCTATGGGTTTTCTATAGCTCATCTAAAAGTGCCAAGGAGAAACATGTGCTTCCCTTAGTGTAGGCAAACCAATGCTAGGTGTACTTACGACATTGCAATTCATACATTAACATTTTCTCACACTCCAGGATACAGAGGTAGGGAATTCAGGGACTGCATTTTATTTTTGTACACCTTCAACCCCACATAGCACTCAGCACTAAAAGCGCATACAAAGGTGAGTGCTGGGAATGAAGGGGCCTCTTGTTACATGCACTGACGTGCTGAATGGCATATGTGACTACTGAGATCACGATGAGACATCATATCTCTACTCCAGGTAACTTAACTCAGCACTCTATTGCTCACTGTTAGGAGGGTTCTGGTGCTCTACATTTGGACTAGTCTCATCTATCCAAGACTATGACCCTTCTGGAAGTCTTCATAACTGCTGAGCAATCAAGACCTGAAATATCTCTTAGATACAAAAAGACTGGTAAGATTTTTTGTTTTTGTTTTCCCTAGCAAGTAAATATTTGTCTTCAAAACCCAATGAGTAAATCCAGGGCTTTCTTTAGTCCTCCAGAAGACATGACACATACCCTCTCAGTGATCAGAAGGAAAGTTCGTGATTGGTAAAACTTTGCCTATCCTAATGTGTCTGTTCTATGTGAAAATGGCATTTTAAATGACTTCTTTCAGTGAGATTTAAAATTTTTTTTTTAATTTATTTTTATTTTTATTTTTTTAGCTCTAGGCAGAACAATGGTCTGTGGCATTCTAGGGCTCTGTGACTGAACAACTTTCTCCAGCATGGCTTCCCGCTTTGCTTAATATAGTATGCTTTCACACTGGTGAGTGTGTTGTGCATATGTACATGTTTGTGTGCATATATCGCTGCATATGTATGGAGGCCAGAGGTCGACATCAGATGTCTTCCTCAATCTCTGCACCTTATTCTTTGAGACAGGATGTCTTCACTGAACCTGGAGCTCACCAGTTCAGCTAGCCTGCCTAGTTAGCAGGCTCAGGGATCTGCTTATCTGTCCATCATACTCGACTCCTACATGGGTACTGAGGATTTGAACTCACACTTGTGCAATAAACCTTTTACTTTCTTTAGTCACCTCTTCAGATTTGCACTGATTCTTCGGGTTTCTTTGTGATTAAGCTTTTCTGTGGCTCTAGGGCAAACCCTTCCAGGATTGTCTGGGTCACTGGGAGAACTTTGTTGGCTTCTGGTGAGGTTACTGACAATGGCAATCCTAGCGTGTGTGCTTGCTGATATGAAGTTACCACCTTATACATTTTTTTCAATGTATAGTTTTATTGAATTTTTATGCACGTCATACAAAACGTATTAATCATCTTCATCCTCCCTCCCCAATCTACACTCCTCATAGCCCCACACTGGATTTCATTCATATCTTATCCATTTATAAGTGGAAACTGTAGTTAAATACATCCACAATGCTGAGTCAAGTCTCCATGAAGCCTTTCTCATCCACAAGACTGAAACACTGTACCTGTTGAACAACAATCCCTTCATCCTCTCTCTCCCCAGCCCTTGACAACCACCTTTCTACTTTGTGTCCCTATGCCTTTTAACTGCTTTATATGCCTCATCCAAGTGGAGTCACACAGTTGCTGACTGGCTTATTATCACTCAGTATGTTTTCTGGGGGTCCATCCATGTATTAGCACAGGTCATGGTTCCTTTCGCTTTTCCAGACTGAACAATATTTTATTATATGTATGTGTCACATAGTATGTGGCCACTGTCCATGGATGTGATTTCTTTTGAGTACTGATAATAATTCCTCTATGAACATGGCTGTACAAATATCTCTTTGACTTCCTCCTTTTAGTTCTTTTGCATTAAATACCCAGAAACAAAACTGAGAGATCAGCTAATACTTGTCTTTTGAATTTGTGGAGGGTCTACCTCTGCTTTCTGTAGTGGTTATACCATTTTACATTCCACCAAAGACTCCAGTTCTTTGACCCCCCTCCTCAACATTTATTTGCTGTTTTATTTTGTTTTGATTTCAAGAGTAGACATCTTAATGAGGGGTGAGGTGGGATCTTAGTTTGTATTTGACTTCTTTCTTTCCTTCCTTCCTTCCTTCCTTCCTTCCTTCCTTCCTTCCTTTTTTCTTTCTTTCCTTTTCTAGGTACTGGGTATTAAATTTAGGACAGCACACAGACTAAGCAAGCACTCTACCACTGAGATTTATCTCCATCCTTCTTTTTACTTCTTATTTTGAGACAGTCTTACTAAGTAGCCCAGGCAGGTCTTGAACTTGTGATCCTCCTGCCTCATCCTCCCAAGTAGCTCAGATCACAGGCCTTTACCATCATGCTCCAGCTGATTTGCATTCCAGCAATGGTGTATAATGTTAAGCATCCTTTCGGCTGCTCATTGATCATTTGTTATCTTTGGAGAATCGCATCAGCTCCTTCTATGTTTTGAGTTCCTTATCAGGCATATTATTTGAAATATTTTCTTCCATTCTGCAGATTATCTTTTCCTTCTGTTTCTCTTATAATGCACCAAAGTTTTAAATTTTTAAGCGGTATAATTTGTCTTTTTTTTTTTAAATCCTGGTTATCTGTGCTTTGGGGTCACATTTAAGAAATCATTACCTAATCCTGTGTCAGGAGAGCTTTCCCTGGGTTTCTTCTAAATTTGTGTATTTTTGGTTTTCTTTCCATCTTCCTACATACCTATTCTTACCTCCACCCCACCCCGGACAGGAACTTCTTGAGCTGAGAGGCTGCAGCTGCTTCTGGGATTCCTGGCACTGATAGCTGGTACAAGAGACATATGCTCAGTAAATTATGGCCAAAAAACACACCTTTACAAGCTATTATGAGAAGCCAAATGCTACAGCGATTTCCCATATCCATAAAAATTATAGTAGTTTAAAAAATTCAGCTCCCTTCAGGACCCATGAAGAAATCTCTGAATTAAAAGTACTTTCAAGGACTTCTTATGTCTTATTTATTTCCTTTTCTTGAGGATACTTAAAAGGACAATTTGGATATTTGTGATAATAACTGTACTGTTATTACACTTGACTCTGACTTCTGTGGCGATCATAATAACAGTGCAGGAAAATTGTTCCTTTCGTCCAGATCAGTCCCTAAGAACCTGCAGGGACCCTGAGGGAGGGAAATGCTGAGTGGAGCTTTGGCCAAGTTAGTCTCATGGGCTTTGACAAGTTGTTCCCATCTCTGAACCTCCCTCCATTTTATTTATAAAGTGAGAGGGGAAGACTAGATTGTGTACAATATTCCTTCCAGTTCTAAAATGACGAAAGTTTAGGTGCGGGTGATAGATCAACTCACAGAGGAGTCAAAGCTCAAGCACTTCAGGGAAAAGTCAAAGATAAGAATCCCCACAGTTTGGCTTCTCAGAGGAACCTAGTACCCCAGAGATGACTGGGAGACCGACACAGAGGGAAGGCTATGACTCAGTGCCCAGTTATTCACTTGCATTTGTTATACTTGTGGGAGGGGAGGTGATTGAAAATAAAACACAGTTACTATTGTTTTTATTGTTGCTACAGAATCAAGAACATTGCATTTTCAGTCATCCTGGAGTATATTGCCTTGTATATGTATATGTGAGTGGTACAGCCAGTTCACAGTAAGAGAGCTCACTGCTGTTGTACTTCCTATTTTGAATGTCCTCCAAAGGTCCATGTGCTGAAGGATTAGCTGGCAGCCTGTGGTCCTACTGGGAGGCTGTGGAACCTTTAGAAGGCAGACTGTAGTGAAAGGAAGTTAGGTCATTAGGGGGAGTGTCCTTGGAGGAGGTGTCGAGACTGTGCACTCTCTCTTACTTGTTGGCTACCATGTCCTGAATAAACATCCTTTGCCCCAGAGTTGTGCCATCATGTACCATGAAGTGCAAGGCTCAAAGCAACAGAATGCCAGGCAACCAGGACTGAGACCCCTGAAAGCATGAGCCAAAGTGAATCTTTGCCTCTAAAAGTTGGGTATGCCAGGTGTTTTGTTACAGTGATAGAAACCTGATCAGCACAGTTTACTCTTAGTGAAAGTCATGAGTACCAGTCCCTACCCAAATACTATGCATCCATGGGTTTCTTTGGAAAATTTCAATCATGTTTGAAAGGCAATTGGAGCTACCATCTTCCTGATAAATAGCTCTGAAAGATGTGGCCTGGGAACCACTACCATGTCAGTGTTTGGAACTTCGGAGATGAGTTATAAGGCCATTTTTATGGTGTCAGTGACACAGCAGGATTGACTGAGCAAGTCATCAGTGAAATCAATGTTTTGACCTCCATTCTTCCAATCTGAGTGAGGTTTGGGCAATTGGCTTACTCTTGTTAGAATGGGTTTCTCTAATTCTAAAATAGTAAGGATTTTCTGTATCTTTTGTATATTTTCACAATAGGCATAATAGTTATTGCATTATATTCTCCTTCTTTAGAAGAGAGGAGAAATGAGAAGAAATAAGTTTAACTGTCTTCCTATATGATAGACATTACATTGATTGTCTGTATAAAGTATCACTGCTCAAACAGTTCTGTGAAGGGTCATTGTTCGGTAAGCTTAGGATGGGATGTTTGATGTTCAAAGAGGTTAAGTGACTCACTCAAGGTCACACAGCTGATATTGCACAAAGCAGAGCTAATGTTCCAGTGCTCATTATGTCCCAGTGCTCATTTGCTGAGTCTAAGGCCAATACTCTTGCTTGCATGTCAGTGGACTTAAACAATATTTCAGACTGACATATTCTACATGGTTGGAGACCTAGTTTTCCTTCCTTCCATTTCTGGAATTGCTAATTTGTTTTCTTGTTTTAGGGTCCCCCCCACCCCCGCAAGAAAGGAGCCCTCATCCTGAGTCCTGGGTTTTATCCTTGTTGAAGAGCAATTTGCACTTGTTTTCTTCTTCTGTAGAATCTATGTTTTTCAGAGGAAGAAGTGTTTGGTCTCATTTGGCAGCAAACAACTGCTTCTAAGACAGAGATCCAAACACAAATGAATGAGGCGTCATCTATTTGTGATCCTGCCTTGTGGCCTTTTCTTTTTCTATTCCTCCCTCGACATTTCTCCAAATGTTCACTCTCCTTGGGGCTCTGGTGAGCGTGATGGTGTCCAGATGCCTGCTGGGGGGTGGGGGGAGCTCTGGATTCACAAAAGGCCAAGTTGACGTCCATTCTGCATCTGGCTTATTTGATGCCAGGAGAGTGAGTGCTCAAGTCTCCAGAGGGAGCTAGGGGAGATTTGCCTCCTGCAGAGGCTTGGATAAGCCCCAGCTAATCTCTTGGCTTCTTAAGGGTACACCTGCTTGTCTGCCAGCCAGCAGCTCCTCGCTCATTTCCCGTGAGACGGCTGGGGTCAGAGGGCTCCCAGAAAGCCTTTTATCTCCCTTCGCCCCACCAGGCCCCCCTCAACAGCACCTGGGTCTACACATAAGACTTCCTTTGAGGAGAGGTCAAGATGCTGTCCCTCCCAGAATGGGGGCCAGTGCCCTTTCCTATTTGAGGCAGCCTGCTTATTACATCCTTCTAAATAGGCATCTGATTCAAACTTCACGAATGGCTCAAACTTGATCACACTGGGGATAAGCTGATCTGAATTAATTTCTAGGCTGCTCCTGGGCTGGGAACGCATAGTAGGTGCTCAGTAAATAAAGATGCTGTCTGGTTAGGATCCACTCACAAATCCAGGATAAACATGGGTCAGCTGTGCATCTGTTTCCTCACTGGAGTGGAACAGTGACATTGGCTACCTGAGACTGTCAGAAGCCTCAAAATCATCTTGGATTAGCTGTGCAAGGTAGAGGTTCTCCCCTCCCTTTCTTCCAACAGCACATCTTTCTTCGTAATTATCTTTTTGACCAGTGAGTGATGAAAATGACTTGTTATCTATGAGCCTTGGGTTGAGACTGCTGACTGGAGACTGCTGTTTGGAAAGGATCACTCATGCTTTCCCTCCATTTCTGTCCTTCCTCTTTCTCTTCACGTCCCCCCTTCTCCTTTCATTTTCTGTACTCAGACACACAAATCATTATTAAAGGTAACTTCTTGAGCACAGCTTAAACTTTTTAATTAAATCAGCTGTGATCCTCCTTTGAACTCACTAATCGTAGTGAAGATTTCTAATTCCATTTTCACCTAAATCTAGTAAGGTTTGCTGAGCTCAAGTTCCTAAGACAGGATGAATACAGCCCCACGGAAGCCTCAGTTTGGCTGAGAAGACAGGCCATTGACGTTTACTGTATAATTAAATGAATCAGTATGGTTGATAGATAGATGACCAAGTTAAGTACTATAAAAAGAAGGGAACCAAAGCAATATTGCCTGTTCTGGATATGGATCAGATATGATATCATAAGCTCGTTTATGTTTTATTTCTCTTCCCAAAACCTGTGTAAACTAGGCAAGGTTGTTCCCTCCTTACGGACAAGGAAGGGGAGGCTCAAAGGCATTGAATGATCTGGCAGGGGAGCTAGATCGTGGCCTACAGACACAGCTAGTGCTTGTCAATCATGCTGCAATTAGAACCCAGAACTAGATCTCAACCTCCCTTGACTTCCGTCCTGTCCAAGCTGTGTCTAAGAGTGGTGGGAGGAGCAGCAGACACTTCTGTAGAGACTCGCTTTTAATGCTTTATGCTCTTAAAGACATTTGGGGTATGTGTGCATTTGCGTGTGTGTATCTGTGTGCATGCACGTGGAGGGTATAGGCCCGTGTCAAGTGTCTTCTTCTATCATTTTCCACCTTATTTTCTGAGAAACGTTCTCTTCCCTGAGCCTGGAGCTCATGGATTGGATAGACTTGGATTCTCCATTCTCCCCCCCATCAACACTAGGATCACAGATGTGTGCACCAGGCCTGGTTTTTTCATGTGGGTGCTGGGGATCAGAACTCAGGCCCTCATGCTTGCACGACAGGCACTTTACCATCCAAGTCATCTCTCCAGCCCCCAAAGTGATTTTTTTTAAGGAGAAAGAATATAAAGGAAACATTCCCACTCACGGCTAATCCCCACCCCTCAGTCTGGACTGCTTCTGACTGGGCTATCAGGAGACTGGAAGTGGTGGGGTTTAACTAGTTTAGATAAACTATTCTGCCTCATCCTCTGCCTTCAGCTTCCCATGAGGAGGCTCCATCCTCACTGAACAGCTCTGTATTGTGTCTCCCCTGATAATATGTATGTACACAGGTCTCTACATCTCCCTGTCACTGTAAACTGCACAAACAATGAGCAGACAGACACCACCGAAGAGACTGCTGCTCCAGGTCTCATAATGCTGTGGCAGAAAGTAGAAAATATAAACAACCAGTGCTGGGTGCAGATAATAGCATAACAGGATAAGTGTGAGGGAGTCAGGACGCAGCAATGGCCTTAGAGATGCAGAAATCCACAGGAAGTAGGGCAGCATAAAAGCAGAGATGTCTGTGGGATCTGGGTAGTTGTGAGTGACTCTGCAAG
This sequence comes from Eospalax fontanierii, assembly GCA_035773235.1. Lineage (NCBI taxonomy): Eukaryota > Metazoa > Chordata > Mammalia > Rodentia > Spalacidae > Eospalax > Eospalax fontanierii. Next base: position 25,756,290 of record CM069539.1, on the reverse strand, counting down.
ACACGATTCGGAGGTCTGTTATACAACACAATGCACAGAGGTGAAGTTATCACCTGGCCTTCCAGTCGTCAGACATTCTTTGTTTGCAATGCCGTCTTCCCAGCCGTGATCATCCAGTTCAGCCATGGTTCTAAACAGCCAAGCTTTGCATTGTCTCTTCTTCCAGCTAATTAAGGGTGCAGAAAATGAGAGCTTTAAAGAATGATGCTCTTTTCCTTTCTCGATGGACTCTTCCCTTGGCTAACCGTGGGCACTGTAGATGTCCTCACTCCTCCCCAATTCGATCATTAAAAACGACTGCATCAATAGTGATATCAGGGGCTAGAGAGATGGCTCAATGACTAAGAGCAGTGACTACACTGGCTACTCTTACAGAGGACCCAGGTTCGGTTCTTAGCACTCACATGGTGACCAATAACAACTCCAGTTCCAGGGGATCTGAACTCTTATGGCCTCTGTGGGCATTGTATGCATGTGATACCCTTATAGAGGCAAAACACTCAAACATATAATAGCAAAATGTATCTTGGTATATAGTGAACCTTTAAAAATATTTATATATGTATAAGAAGAGTGGTATCCGAAGAAGGAAGGATGCCCCAGTGAGAATGTATGTGTTAGCGTGATGTTGGTATCTTACACATACCACCTCCCATGGTCCACATAGAGCTTTGAAGTCAGTACCATCATCATGATTTTAAAGATGAAAACGGGCTGGGGATGCAGCTCAGTGGCAGAGAACTTGCTTAGAATGCCCTGGGTTTGATCTCTGGCACTACAAAGAGTAAAAGGTGCGGGGGGGGGGCAGAAAAGGAGAAGGAGAAGGAACAGGAGGGAGAGGGAGAGGGAGAGGGGGGAGAGGGAGAGGGAGAGGGGGGAGAGGGAGAGGGAGAGGGAGACGGGGGAGAGGGAGAGGGAGAGGGGAGAGGGAAGGGGAGAGGGGAGAGGGAGAGGGAGAGGGAGGAGAGGGAGAGGGAGAGTACAACTACTTCCTCAACATTCCTCATTGGCAGAGCCAGGATGCTCATTAGGGTGTGAATGGCTTTCAGGTCTATTCTCTATCTTCTTCACCTGCTTCTAGAATCAGTTGATGCATTACATCTTATTTCAGACCCTTTTCTAATTATCCATCACTGTTCTGACATGAAACCCTTCTGTCTAAGGCTCTGGGAAGCTTACATCATAACCCTTTCTCTAGAGATCTGTAATTCACCAATGAAACTTTGAAGTAATTAGAATGGCATTTCTCTATTCTAATTGTAATTTAAAGACACTGAAGAGAGGCAAACCAATTACCTTGAGTGTAGAGAAGGCATCAACTTCTGGAATGTACTTTAATATTTTTATTTTATGTGTGTAAGTGTGTTGCCTGCATGTATGTAAGGACACACATGTCCTGCAATGCCCCGGAGGCCAGAAGAGGGTGTCAGATCCCCTGGAGCTGGAGTTACGGATGGTTGTTAGCCACCATGTGGGTGCTAGGAATTGAACCCAGGTTCTCTGCAAGAGCAGCCAGTGCTCTTAACCTCTGAACCATCTCTCCAGCCCCCTAAGAATATACTTTTAGTCCAGCACTATTTTCCAGTTTAGTCTTTATACCTTTTACTGTATTGAACTATGGCTTCTGAAGATTAGAATGTCAACTCAGAGGTGCTGCAAAGCCTGAAGTCACTGAAAAGAACCAGGGCAGAGTACAAAACACAGACCACTGACTTAGAAAGTCTCCCAACCATGGCCTTGAATCTCTACACAACCAAATAGTTTGGGCTTCTGGGAAAACTGATTCACATTAACTCTTTTCCATCTAAGAAGTTCAACAGCACCTCAAATACAGTTGGAAGAAGTTACTTACATACTTGCTCAATAAATTTAGCTTCTTTCATAAGGTAGATGATTCACTTTCAACCATGAATAAATGCATATTGCCATTCACATATATATGTTTTTTTCTGTTGGGGAAAAGTCTGTGAAAGAGCAAAAGAGTTGCACAGGCTCATGTCATTTTACCTGTACAAAAGACAGGGAAGTCTTAAAAGTGGGATCCTTATGTGGAATTTATTGGCAAGCAACTCTCTGCCTCCTAGATTATTCTAAATTCTATATATTGAAAAGAAAAGATGGAGATGTAAGCAATCCCCACCACAATTCACCATTTTATTGTTTTAATTCAATAGTCTTGTTTCCTCTGAATGGGTTTAGCCAATGGTGACAGACTATATAACTAACTTTGAATGTCTGTCATGTGCATTTCTCTACCATCCTCTTTTCTATATGTCTACTCTCTATGTATGTAGAAAACTCAATCCCCTTTAAAGACACTTTGCCTTATATTCTCTTGAATATAACTAGGGTTAAGGACACACCAGTGATTCTCTATTACGATGCACACTCTGAGGAAGAGAAAGACCTTGAGGAACATACAAATAAGCCCTGTAAGTGCAGGATTATGCCTTTTAGTGGAGTAGATCTTTGTCTGGGTCCTGTATTTATCACTTGTGATCTTATGATTTGGGAAAAATGACTTAACTTTTCTAAACCTAAGTTTCCTTTAAAGTAAATTACCTCTGGATCATGTAATAAATATTATGATTTAAAATTAAATTTGTTTTCTGTATATTCTACTGTTATAGTTATCTGCTTAAAAAAAAAACCTCTTTTGAGGTTCAGATATAGTTAATTACCAGTGATTCCAAAAATAGTTAAAACCAACCTACAAGGTAGTAGCCATTGTTACCTTCTTCCTTTTCTTCCTCTTCTTCTGTTTCTACTTCTTCGTCATCCTCCTCCTCCCCTTATTCCTATTCCTCTCTTTATACACACACAGAGATAGGTATACATGCATATCTCTGTATATATACCTGTGTGTGTGTGTGTGTGTGTGTGACATGAGGTGTGGGGCATCCTAGTGTGTATGACTGTGGGCATGTGTGTGCCACTGTATATTTGTGGAGGTCAGAGAACAATCTTAGGTGTTCAGTCTCACCTTTTACAAACAAGAGAGAGGATCTCTTGTTTGCCGCCATGTATACCAGCCTTTGAATTTGGGGGATCCTCCTGTCTGTATCCCCTTTCCCCATTTCTGTACAGGAGTACTGAGATTGTAGATGAATGCTACTGTGTGCAGATTTATGTGGGTTCCAGGAATCCAAACACACATTTTCATGCTTACATAAGTGAGTTGTCCACTGAACATCTTTTCAGCCCTCTATGTTTTCTTCTTAAATGGGCCTGATGGGCACTGACCTGTTTTGGGCTTCCCGGCTGAAGACATCACCATCTTACAACATCACCCTTGGTACCTGCTATTTCTGTCCTTGCTTTTCTTGTTATTTTCTCTTCCCTTGGATAGATGTCACAATGCTGTCAATATGGCAGATGTTAAGGCTTCAATCAAGAACCCTGAGCACAGAGACCATTTTTATCTGTGTGCAATGATTTGTTTCTTGCTGCAGACACCACTCTTTAGCTTTATTGATTTTCTATGTCTGCTGAGCCATGTCAGATGCCTTTGACCTGGTTTGCACCAGGAACCGTCAAGGGGCCGCCTGAGACTGTCTGGCATCGTGACTGATTTAGTCTCTCTTGATGCTTGCAAAGACCTTCCTTCTGTCTCAAAATGGTTGGGCCCTTGGCAGGTGGGGTACAGAGTCTCCATCCTCTGCAGCACGCTTCTGTTCATAGTAACAACATCTCTCAAGATCAGTCTGTCTTTTCTTTCAAGGCTCCTGCTAGCCCAGTGATAAAAATATTCTCCAAAATGCTTTTCCAGGAAGCTGATCAATAGAGCTTCTGAATGAAACAAAGAGGAGCTAGGGAGGAAACTGTTTAATCTGTGCATACAAACATAAATGGCTAGAGGAGCTAAAAGACATTTAAAAAGCCTCAGAGCAGGGGTGTCAGGGTTTTTTTGTTTTGTTTTTTTTTTAATTTTCATTTCAAACTTTTGCAGAATGACCTTCTAGGGTTTTCAAGAGACAAGAAACTGTAAGGTGTTTTCTTTAACCCTTCATTTCCCCCATTTGAAGAAGAGCTATGAAAATTAGTCTTCTCAAACACCCTCACCGGCAAATCTTCCTTCTCCAGCTGACTTTAGCTCTTACTCGGGATGTCACATGATAATCCCAGCCACCTGCCATGTGTGTCATCTCCAGACAAGGTCAGAATTGATGTAGAGGCTCTGAGGCCCTGAGGCTACTTGGAGAGAAGAAGAAAGTCCCTAGGGTAGGCAGGAGAGCCCTGCTTGGGATGTCTGATATTCCACAAGAAAATGATCACTTGAATGTGTAACAGTTATGTGGCAGAAAAACAGGTATCAGGCCTGGAGAAGAGACCAATGGAGTTCTGCTGTAAAGCAAACCAGAGAGAGTGTGAGAAATTTGCTCTAAAACCTATCTCAGAATGGTTTAATGTATTTACTCACTTTAATGTCCCTTCAGTCCCTCAACTCCATCAAATTTTAGTTCTTTGAAATGTCTTTTATCTTTCTGTTTTATTTTTGGTGTGTATGTGCATGCTTGGGTGCAGGTGTGGACACATGAGTTCACGTGTAGGGGCCAGAGGCCAGCATCACTCGTCTTTCTCTATTGCTTGCATCTTACTTTTGAGACAGGACCTCTCATTGAACTGGGTGCTCACTGACTGACTCAACAGGCTAGCAGCAACTGAACCCCAAGGATCCTTCTGTCTCTGCTTGCATCGTCGGGGTCAGGCTACAGGCACACTTTGTCATCCTCAGTTTTTTATGTGGGTGCTGGTGATCCAAACTCTGGTATTTATACTTGCACATAAGCATTTTACCCACTGAGCCATCTTCCCACCCCAAAATTTTAGTTCTGTAGGTCTAACACCATTGCCTCTGTCTGTTTTCAATCTGTACATGTACACATATTTCTCCAAAGAAGTGAGGATAGAATGGTCAGGGTAATGATTCTCTGCAATAATCTCATCTAAACATTAACATTTATTTTGTTCCAGAACTGGCAATACTATCAAGTTGTTAACTCATCTGTGTATTAAATTATGGCTCTGAGAAGGGGAAAGACAAATGGTTGACTCTGACATCACAATCCCCAAAAGTTTTTTTCTCTGTGATGCCATCACTTTGTTGTTGTTGGTTTTTTTTTTTTTTTTTTTGCTGGCACAGCTAGCCCCAAATATCCCAGTACATCATAGACTGTGCTGCTTTAATTCGTTTCTATGACAACCTTAACATCCTCCCACGGTAGCAAAATTTAAATGTGTGTCTATGAATTTGAAGAAACAACTATATTAAATAAAACCATAGCCACATCAGTCTGTTTCACATAGCATTCTGGGAAGACTTCCATAATTATAATTATTGCATAAAATTTCAGGAGTTTCTATCTGTATCTAATCCTTTCTGGGAAAGTATAAAATATTCAAGTTCTTCTATAGGCAAGTAGGTAAATGTCCTGTTTATGGATCCACTATTCTTTGAATGCCTACCTGTGCCATTTTTTTAAGTTCCAGTGTCAGGGTACATTTCAGTGAGAAGTGTGAAAAAGGACCCTAATGTCTAAAGATTTTTAAGTGGAAGTTATTACGATCATTTATAGTATTCTCTCATGACAGTCCAATGAATTGTTTCTACTCTATAGTGGCTTTCTTCAATGTGCTGATTTGGGGATCTGGGTTCCTTTACAGCGCAGCCAAATCTTTACCACTCATCAGTCAAGGTACCATGTAGATGACAGCAACCAAGAGAGGCTGTGTTAGGCAGCTTCAGATAATCAATGGATAAGAGGAAAAGGTTTAGTTGGATTCACACTTCAAAAAGATCTGGCACATGATCAAGACAAGTTCAAAGTTTTAGGCCTCTGGTAGGGGTGTAGGACCACAGTGATAAAGAGCACACCAAGGAACATAACTGTTTCCCTCATGAAATCCAGAGGGGGCAGTTCTAGTTTGCCTTCAGTTGCTGTGACAAAGCACTTGACCAAAACCAATTCTGAGAGGAAAGGGTTTACTTGGCTTTGCAAGCACAGTTCATCATCAAGGGCAGCCAGGGCAGGAACCTGGAGCACAAACCACGGAGGAACGCTGGTTATGGACTTGGTCTCCTGACCTGTGCTCAACCTGCTTTCTTACATAAATCAGAACCACCTGCCAGGGGGTGGCACCTCCCACAGTGGGCGGGGCCCTACCATATTCTTCGACAATCAAGACGATGCCCCACAAACATGACCATAGGCCAATCCAGTGGAGGAAATTCCTCAGCTGAGAGTCCTCCTACCCAGGTGTGTCAGGGAGGGTGCTGATGGGGAAGGAGGTATAAAGATGATTAAGATGTTGTATATGAAATACACAAAAATTCAATAACAAATATTTTTAAAAACTGCTTCCTTCATGACCAGGAAGCCAAAGATAAGGCAAGGAAGAGTTTGGGGTCCTGCTAGCCCCTTCAAAGGCATGTCCCCAATTATCTAAAGACCTTCCACTAGGCCCAACTTCAAGGCTCCAGTACCTCCAATAGCTGCCCCCAACCCCTGAGATATCAAACCATTAACACATAGGCTTTGAGGGGACACTTAAGATCCAAACTATAGCAGTCAGTGCAGCAGCATAGGCACATGATGGAGTCAAAGCTTCAAAGTGCTCATTTTCCACTGTCTGATATTTAGAGCCCTGCTGGATCTTCTCAAACCATGAGTCAAAACAAACCATTTTTCTTCATCAATCAGTTATCTCAGGTACTTGCTATCTTGACAAAAGCCTGACCAACACGCAATGTTTCAGACACGTCTAGATGTAAATGGAGCTGAAACAGTCACGAGCTGGGCAGTAGCTTCCAAGTGGCAATTCTGTATTAGAAGAGGAGATGCCTGACTGTGCTGCCGACCATCAGGCCGATAGGTAGAAAGAGGATAAGGCACGTGCACGCCCTGTGAAGGACTCACCGTGTGGGAAGTGAAAGGCCCCTAAATGTGTGTGTGCTGTAGTTAAGGGGCTGAGCTATGTGACAAGGCGAGCATCTACTTCTTGCGTAGTGCGGTCTGGGGTGCTTTGGGCTTCACTTTTTAAGCCAGCTATAGTCTAGCCTGATAAGGAGAGCTGCTGTAGAATAATTATAAAAGGACGAACTGGTTTGAAGCATGTTGCTAGGCGTCAGAGTGTGGAGGACATGGAAATACACTGCCGTTCTTGTTGAGCAGGGAGTCACAGTTGCCTCTCACTCCCTGCTTGCCACAACTGGGTGACCTTGATGAGATTTTTTTTTTCCCAGCACTGTATCATTGGTTTCTTTTGATCTCCTGTCAGTTGCTATCATTGTCAGCGTGACCTACCTTCTGTGAAAAATTCACCTTTCATTTCAGCCTTAACAGGAATGCTAAGCAACGAGGAAATGTCGGGATGAGAGAGACCCATAAGCGCCATGGACGTGTGGCTAGAGGGGTCAGAAAAGGCTACTGAGGTGTTTCCTCAACACTGTGAGGAGTAAGCATGTCTATGGTTTAACCTCCTGGATTTTGCTGTGGTCCAGGATGATATAATTGCCATGTACTGGGGCTGGAGAGATGACTCAGCAGTTAAGAGCACTGAGTGCTCCTGCAGAAGACCGGGGTTCCATTCCCAGCACCCACATGCAGCTAATAACCAGTCCCAGAGAGTCTGACACCTTCTTCTAACCTTTGTGGGCACTGTACAACACAGGTACACTTACACACATGCAGGCAGTATACTCATACACATAAAATAAAATTAATAAATAAAATATAAAAATATTTAAAAATTGCCATGTGTCATTTAGTGTATGCTGTACTAAGTATAGAAACACCCTAAAATATCTAAAGATTTTTAACTCTCTCTTCAGTCAGACCACGTGGACATTTCCACATCTGGGTTAAGAAGGACTGATTACCTTTGACCAGAAAGTACCAAAACCTAGGATATGTCTTTTATTAGTGGGAGGGGCAATGCATGGACTTAGGGTAATTTAATGTGCTTACCTAATAAAGAAGTGAAATGGTAGTCATGAAAGGGCTTTGCAAAGCTGTAATGACTTCAATATAAACCACAAAGAGGGCAGTTTTACTATGTACATTTATATCAATTACTAATTTATGACTTAGTAATTATTATTCATGTTTATGGTTATTATTATTTGTGCCGGTAACAATTAACAGTCATATTGATGACTTAAGGAAGGTAAGTGAGGGATTTCTCTAAGGACATTAACATGAAGCACTTCCACTAAGCTCTCCTAAGGAGAAACAGAAGTTAGGTTTGCAAACGCTTTCAGTTTGGGATGCTGCTGAGCTATAAAGAGCATAGCAAGGTGTCGAGTTGGATGAAAGCAAGATGCTGCGCTCGAGGACCTGAGCTTCCTGTGTGAGGCAGAACCAATAAGCAAATAACTGATGAAAACACGCACATAAGGGCAGAGAAAACAGGAAGGGGAAATTGGGATGTTCTTCAGATCACTGGATGAAAACCCCTTATCTGTCAATTATTGTACATATTGACTCATCTTCATCATAGCACAAATACATTTTCTCTCAATGCTTTTTAAGGAGAAACATTTCAATTTGGTGTGGCTTTCAGATCTTTGCTCTTGCTTCTGGATATAGCTTGCCCTCTTCTTTTCTCTACCTTGGCCAGCTCTTTATCTGACTCCTAGAGCCTTAGCTTATATAAATCTATGTGGATAGTGGAGATGGTATGTTATATCCTGGGCTTTTCTATGGGTCCTCAGTTCTAAGTGTAATCACTGGTGGAGGTGGTAATTTTCATCATGACTTCCTTCCTTCTTTTCTTTTCTTTTTTAATATAGGACCTCTATTTTGATATCTAGGCCACTTGGCATGGAATTTACTATGTAACCCAGGCTGGCCTAGAACCCTAGCAATCCTCCCGTTTCAGATTCTCAAGTGCTGGGATTACAAGTGTACACCACCATGCCTAGTATGTTCGTCCCTCTCACCCTGAGTTTGATCCAAACCTGACTGAAGTCCTATCCTGACTGAACCCTTGTCTCCCACTGTGGCTCCTGCTTTTACCTGCATTACACTCCTTATCCAAACTTTGGTCTTTCTAGGTTTAATGCTTGGCTTCTTCAAAAATTCACCCAATGGGTTGGAAAGCAGGTGACAGATCTCTTGCCTGGCACATACAAAAACCCTGGGTTTGATTTCCAGTACCACCACCACCAAAAAAAAAAAAAAAGAATTGACCTATTGAGATTTGAAGTTCTAAGTTCTCAAATAGATAATGTTTCCCCAACTTTTATAATGTATGTTTGTTGTACCTATGGTATACTGGGTAAATAAGTTATTCTATTTTTCTTCGGTTCTTTATTTCTAAATTAAAATTTTTTTTTAGTTGTGTGTGTGTGGGTGTGCACCACAATGTTCCTGAAAAAGTCAGAACAACCTGTGGGAGCTAGTTCCCTCCTTCTACCCCGTAGATTCTGTGGACTGAACTCAGATCTAATTAGACTTGGCATCAAGCACCTTTATAGACTGAGATAGTTCGTTTGCCTAAGTTACTCTTTTTAATGAGTCATTAATTTTTCTTTTATTTTGGTAGTTGCTTCACATAGGTGACCCAAAATTTCTTAAGCTTGTAGGTTCCACCGTTTCTCATCTTGACTTTGCACTGAAGAGAACACAAGCTAAGATCCCACCAGAGACAAGCATTTCTGTGGGATAAACCAGGCTAAGGGCATCTAGCCATCAAAACCCAGTGTCGGGGACCTCAGCAGTAAGAAGAGAACTGACCATTGTTTTAGCAATTCTTACCATGTCACGACCACTGGCTTGTCTGACGGAAATGGAAGTTTCTAGTGAGGTCTACGTTAAGGAATGATCTTACTGTTTTCCTGCAGCACCACTGAATTATAATTTATAGTTATAAATGATCTTAGAAGTTGCAGAATCTAACTTTCCAGCAGTTGAAGGGTCTTTCTATGTGGTATTCAGTTTCTATGGGGTCTCTTCAGTTATATCAATAATAAGAAAATCTTGCCATTTTATCTATTGCCCAAGTAATTATAAATTTCAAAAGAGCTCTGAGAGGCTGATGTTAAGATCAGCTAGCTAATGTGGCTACTAACCAGCATTTTAATTATAGCTGGAGCAAATCTTCCACATTTAATGTTGATGAGTAATGGCAGACAGTTAAGTGCTCTGGTGATAAGAGAACAGCCTGCAGTTTCACAAAACACAAGCTTCTTCAGTTTTCTATATGTAGGCAGTGGAGGTCCCCCTAAACCCGAAACACCACATGCATGAGGAAGATTGAGATTCTGGATAAGCACAGGTCTATTTAATAATCATTGTTATTGTTATCTTTCTTTTCTGCCTTATGTTCTTTCCTCCCATTAAGTTCTAGATCTAGTTTTTCCTTTTTACTCTTTTCAACGCCAGCCATTTGATTAACTATGACAATTAAAAATCCCAGGCAAGGTTCACTCATTATTATCATACATATTGCTGAACATGAAGCACGTACATTAGGGAGCAAACTAATAATGAATTTATCTTCACCAAATTCAGTTTCAGACCTCTGTGCATGTGTATATGTGGGTGGTGGGGAGCTATAATATGAATCAAACACAAATGTTCTAGGATTATCATCTCTTTTCATTTCTCTCTACCAAGATTCTACATTAGTTGAGCAATATAAACTTTGAGGTTTATATTTTGAAAGCTTCACAAATCTGAAGCCTGCCAAGCATGCATTTTCTGCCTCCCCTCAACACCCCAGATCATCACATATTTACTGGTTTTATGATTCATTCTTAATGTTTTTTGTGTTGCCTCTGGGCTAGAATACATCACTCACATGTAAATGGGCCAACAGCTGTTTTCCAGCTTACCCAGGTATCTAACTAGCTAGCCCTTGGTAAATGGCAGTGATAAATGATCATGTACTTCCTGAGAACTCAAATGTATTTTTAAAGGTCAAGCACGTTTGAGGGCTCTGTTGATGATGTGTAAAGGTGGAAACCAAGAGCCAAGACAAACAATAGAAAAGCTCAAAGTTCAGCCAGGAACACAATGACCTTGAGCGGGGAGGTACTGAACATCAGCACTCTTGTGCTTTTTCTCTGTGACTATTTCTCAACAGTTCATGAACTTGGCAAACAGGATCATCTTGGGCCCTGTTGGTGAAAGGCTCTTTGAGAGGTCTCTGCATTCTCTGTAGCGGCTTGTATTTGAGTGAAACTCCTGAAGGGAAGGTCCTTCATTGTCCCTGAGACAAATCTTTGTCTGAGGCATTTTTCCATAATTATCTCTGCCATTTCAAAAGCCCGTATGGACAATCACTAATGAAGCTCATGGCTCTATAAACTGTAATCCCAGTTTTTCAGAGCCTAGTTTATTATATGCATAGAGGTCAAGGTAATTGACCAAGAGCAGACTGCTTTGATCTGAATGATCTGGACAGGTCAGTTCTAAATGTTTATGCCCTCACTTGTCTGGATCTAAGATGCAGTTCCTGTAGATATGACTTAAGGAGCAATTTCTTTATTCAGGCAGCACACACCCACTGAACATCATTTTATGCACGTTTACATTTCAGGGAAATTAAGATGACTAAAGCCATTGAGAATTTCCATCTAGAAGACAGAGGGATATACGTGAAAACAATCCAGTATGGTGGAATTATTAAGGTCCTAGAGACTTAAACAAATGTGGGGATAGACCTCCCAATTCTGCCTGGGGGCTTAGCCTACTGGAGGAGCTACGTTTGACCTGAGTTTTAAAGTCTTAGTCAGGGATTGCTAGACAGACAAGAAGAGAGGAAATGATATTTTGTGTAGTGATGACTCATAGTCTCCCATAACAGCTCTTTTCCTAAAACACCCCACAAACGAACCGTCCTGGCTGAGAAGATTAGAACCATCTAACTTGTGACCTCAACTTCTGCCATGTGAAAACTTCTATTTTCACCTATCTCCTCTTCCTCCTTGAATCAGAGAAGGCAGTGTCTTCCTCGTTGCTGCGCTGGTTCCCACTGGAGACACACATGGCATGCCCTCCCTGTTCCTTCTGCTTTAGAAAAAACCCTCAGTTTTATTTTTTATTCCTCCACTGGTAGCTTCCACTCCAAAAGCAAACAAGGTTTCAACAGGGTAAAACAAACTCCTTTGAATTAACCCACCCATTCCTCCTTATATGTTCAAGTGAAACCTGGTCTCTCTGGCCTAGTCATCCCTTTTAGAGCACTCTAGGTCCAAATCCATAGAGTGAGAGCATACACCAGATTTCAGGACAAACTGCTAGTTCTTCCTGTAAGCGTGGGGGGAGGGGCCCTAGTCAGCTAGTGTTCTTTGTATCTCCAAGTACCTAGCACTTAAAAGGCTCTCAATAAACATTCATCTAATAAGTGGATGAGGCTTTATAATGAGCTTTCTGTATCTCCTGAAGATCTGCACTTGATGGTACTTCTTGACAACAAGAGGGAAGGATTTAGTTCTTCTGTGATGCACTTTTTTCTTTTTTTTTAATATGGATAGAATTTGGGTCAGGTATTCTTTAATTCTTTGTTATTTTTAAAGATTTATTTTTTAAATTGTTTGTATAGGTATATGAACACACATCAGTGCAGGTACCCATGGAGACCAGAAGAGGGTGGCAGATCCCCTGAAGCTGGATTTCTATGTCATTGTGAATCACCTTGGAACCAAATTAGGGTCTTGTGCAGTATGTGCTCTTAAGCATTGAGTCATCTCTCCAGCCTGTCTTCTTTAATTCTTAACTAGATTGTCAGTTATATTTTCCCCCTCTCTCTGTCTATCCCTAATCCATATTATATCTCTACCTCTGCCTAGCTAAGACAGCAATAGGATTAGTGTCTTCTAAATGGTCCTCATACCTAGGCAAGTCTAGGCAACCTCTAGAAATGTGTAGCCTTTCCTGGGCCTGTTTCCCGAGTCCTCTTCCCTTCACCTTTCCTTCTAGCAAATCTTATTAATTTTGGTTATGAACATGGAACTTGTAGCTCAAGAAATATTAACATTTTCTGTGTACCGGCTCCAGCCATTCCTCTAGAGTTAATGTGTTTGCTTTCATTAAGTCCTTTCCCTGTCGAGGCACTGTCACATACTTTAATTTATTTGGCCAAAGTAATAAAGGAAGTGTCATAATAATGTTAGCAGTGTAAAATAAATGATTGGCCATGTTGCTGAATGTCTGCTACCAGAGTCAATACATTATATATTATTTCATTTCATTCCTAAGTAGTGGCTAATAGTGCAGACACTAGAGTTTGAATGGATTGTATCTGAACCCTGTCTTCACACCAGCTGACTGGTATGACTCTGGATAACTTATTTCAACTCTTGATGTATTTTCCCTTTGTAGGAAAGAGGGCCATTGTGACTACCCTTTGCAAAGGGTTGTTGTAAGCAGGAAATAAGATAATACATACAAATACTAAGCATAGTGCCTGCCTCGTACAGAGTATATATTCAGCAAACATCATCACTCTTGTACTATGAATCCTTAATGGAATCCTGTTACTATTTTAGCAGATGAATAAAGGGAAGACTAAAGTCTGTAGGTAGCTAGCCACCTTTGCCACACCTCCTGGATATTAGCAGTTATACATCCCCATCTGATTAGACATAAAGATTTCAGCCAATTGGTCTTTAAAAGTAGTGAACCCTTCTGGCATGGTTTAGATAACTTGAGCTTTTTGTCTCAGGTGGCATATGCCAAGCCCTGTGATCTTTCTCCCCTGTTCCTATCCACCCACTGGACGAAAGGAACAAACTTCTCAGTTCCCAAGGACAAAACAGTTTCTAGCTATGGCTGAATGGTCACATCCCATCTGCCAACCTTCCCACCAGCTGTCACACCCTCTATGTGCTGCCAAGTGACTCTGGAAGAAAATACAAGTGGTTTCTGGCCCTCAGAAACATCAAAGCACCCAGTCTCCCTCCCCTTTCTTCCTCTGAATGCGCCACTGGTTGATATAAATGGAGACAAATGCTGAATAGCTTCAGCTACTGGGGAGGAATCAGGCTTTGGAGGCGGAAGTACCCCATGGCCAGGGTAGTAAAGTCCATGAGGTCTCCAAGAACAAAGCCTGACCCTCTGGTCCTGAAAGCAAGCATCCAGGAGAATCCAAATAGCTTAGGTGTGATGTCATCTACCTCACAGCCTTGTGATCTCCAAAGGGAAGCACACAGCCTTGAGGTATGATTTCCATATTGCAGAATAATCAAGCCACTGCTTTGAGATCCTGTCAAACACATCAAAGCCTAGAGCCTCTCCCATTGCTGAAGAATCAATCAACCTAAACTAATTCTTTAAGGACCACTTTTCACAATGAGAAAAGAAATTCAGGAAATGGAGGAAGAGGAACAGGAGGAGGAGGAGGAGGAGGAGGAGGAGGAGGAGGAGGAGGAGGAGGAGGAAGAGGGAACTGAGAAGAACCTTGTTTAGTCAATGAAAAGAAAAAAGAGACATCTGGAGCCATGGCAATGGAGTAGGGATCACTCTGATCTGGAAAATAGATCCCCCTCTCCTCTCTGTGATCCAGTGCTTGTTCTCAAGCAGCCAAGAGATGCCATTGAGCAAGAGGAATCAGACCCTTTCAGAGTGAAGAGGAACTAGGGGCAGACCTCAATGTCTGCTTTCATGGGCAGCTGCTCTAATGGTCTCAGGTTTGAAAAGTCAGCAATTAAAGGAAATATTATTAAAGTAGCCTCTATCTATTGCTTTAAAACTGCTATGGATTGACTGAAAAAAATATGAGTAGCGTGCAAGATTTTTATGGGAAGTGTAAAGTATAGACTAGAAGAGACAACCACACATATGCACACATGTGTACTCACACACACACACAATCAGGTGGAGGGAAGAACACATCTTTTGAACCCTAAACTTTTTAATTTTTAAGTAAAATTCTTTTACTTAGGGAAATGACTTTCTGGGAATGCCTTGCCCACCACATTTTCAAATCACCTGCTTAGTTTCACCACTCTCAATACAAATGAAAGTGCTGTTGATTCAGGATTACATTTCTTGTAACCCCGAATCTGTAGCAGTTTGGGGTCTTTATGCACAAGAACAAGGCTTTTTAGTCAATGTGTTTTGGGTACTTTAGATGAAGCAATAGAGATCCTGAGTGGTGTGATCTTGTGTTTTCCAGTGTTACTTGCTTTTCCCGCTAAGTCAACCCCTGACTCCCGCCAAGTCCCCCTCTCGTAGGACATCCTCACTCTTCTAAAATCTTGCCCTGTATCCACTGGGGACAGAGTACAGGCAATTGTGTGTCATTACTGAAAGATGAAGGAAGACTTTGTCTTTCTTGAAATAGATGGAAAGAGCTCTGGCTATTCTTTTAGGAGATTTCCAAAATCTTTGTTCAGGTACCACCTCCTGTTGTCATGGCAACAGCAGGATGGCTCTTACATCTCTTGCCTCTTCTTTTTGCTTGACCTTCACAGATTTATTTAACACTTTTCGAACTAATGTTTAACTCTCACTTAAAGGTGAATAAGGTTTATTCTGTCTGTGAGTAGCAAATAAGAGAATTGAAAGTATAATTACTTAGTTTTGGGCATTTAATTTTTCTCCCCTAGAAACTTCCCCATGTGGACCTGGCTGACCTTGATCTCACAGAAATCCACCTGCCTCTGCCTTTCAAGCTGTGTTATTAAAGGTGTGCACCACTGTGCCTGACCTTTTCTCTGTATAGACTAAGTTTTAGTAAGCATTTTTAATGAGTTGGCAGTGTATTAAGCCTTTTGTTTGGTTTTTGTTGTTGTTGCTGCTGCTGTTTTTAAGAGAGGATCTCACTGTAATCCCAGCTGACCTGGAACCAGTATGTAGACCAGGCTGACCTCGATCTCACAGAAATCTACCTGCCTCTGCCTCCTGAGTGCTGAGAATAAATGTGTGTGCTACTATTTCTGGCACATACCAAACCTTTTGTCTGAATTCTTAATTCTCAGAACAGCTCTATGTGTAAACCCTACTGAGCCGTTTTAAAGATGAGAACTGGAATCACTGAGGAACTGAGGAATCAGCCTTGTGTTGCAGAACTCGCAGGTAACAGGGTTGGAGTACACACCCTGACTCTGTTCTCTGAGGTGGTTGTGTCCTGAGTATTTGAGGTAGTCTCATCAGAAAAGATGATTTCTTCTTCCACCGCTCATGAAAACTGCCAAGACTTTGCTATAATTTTAGGCATGAGGGATTCATATAAAAACCGAGTTGAGACTGTCCTAATAATCTCTTGATCCTGAAATGAGAGGCTAAGGGTGTTCAGTATGGTCCTCTTAGGGATTTGATCGTATAGGGCAATACTTTTGAAAGCAAAGTGCTGGGCTCCTTTTCTTATTCCTGTCTAATACCACAGAGTCCCCAGGGATCCTGATTCCACAGCAGCAGCTCAGCCTTCCTGACTGGAAGGGACAGCATGCTCAGGTGATATCTTGTGTCCTAGTTGGGAAATAGCTAAATTTGCATCTCAGGGTAGCCAGACTCACCTAGATCTGTAGAGCTGGATATTGCCATTCCCATTTGCTTCTTGTGACCTTTATGCACACTGGATCTTATCCTTTTTCTGCTAATGTGTCTGTCTGTCTGTCTGTCTCTCTCTCCCTCCTGTCTAAAATGACTAATGGGAAAGACAGTATGCTAGTTAAAGGCATGGTCTCTACCAGCCAAAGTTTTCAAAGTTGAATATTATTTATATCATTTCATTGGTAACCTTGAGCAAATTTTTCCACTTCAGGACCAGCATTTTTATCAGCCAAATGGAGGAAATGGTGGCATCTCCTCGTCGTCACTAGGTTGACTAACTAGTGGTGTTAGAGTGCCCAGAGAGATACATCATTATTGGCAGATAATCCTGAAATCTTCAACCGAGATAACAGAGCTTGCCAAATCACTTCTTATGGTCCCACAGACTCCAAGTAGTTGCCATTGCTTTGTGTTTTTATAGTCTCAGCCCTGTCCTTAACCTGACACATCTATTTGTCTGCTGCCATGAAAAACTGAACAGACTCTTAGAGGAAGGGCCTTTTCTTGCTCATCAGTACACAGCATGTGATCTGTGTGTGATATTCAATTTGGGACAGTATCAGAGTGGGAAAAGCAGTCTGAATTGGAGAAGGGCAAATAAAACTTTCATTAAAGTAGTCTTTGGGAGAGCGGGAGAGGAGATGGAAAAGGAGAGAGAGAGAGAGAGAGAGAGAGAGAGAGAGAGAGAGAGAGAGAGAGAGAGACTCTTACTATGCCCAAGCCCACCTAAGCAACAGGACATGTGTAAGGCATAATTAATTTAATGAATCAGTACACCAATGGAGAGTGACTGGTATGAAATGGAATGTTATCAGAAGAACACATGTTAAAGGTAAGGCTTCTGGTGAACCATACAGGGTTCAAAAGACATAGTGAGGTGAAGGAGTTGGGGAGCAGACAAAAACTCATTGCAGAACTGTGGAAATTGCTAAGATTGCTAAGAATAGATCTTAGCAAAGAACTATTGGTAGCTTATTACTGCCAGGTGAGGAAGAGCTGATTTTCTTAAGGGGAGGGACTGTGGATAGGCTGACTAGATCTCTGTGGATGAACTTGCATTGAGGGATGTCTGGGGACACTAACTTGACTCAATAGGCCTTAACACAAATGACAGAATGCATGAAATCCAGTGCCAGGGGGCTCTGGGAGGTGCCAGTGGGGAAGGGGTATAAAGATGATTGAGATGTTCTGTATGAAATACAAAAGAAATTCAGAATGAAATCCTACAAAAAGTCATATCTATCTATCTATCTATCTATCTATCTATCTATCTATCTATCATCTATCTATCATCTATTTCAAGGTCATTAAAGACAAGAAAAGAATGAAGATTGAAGAAATGTTCTAGATTAAAGAAATCTAAGGATGCATGATAAATAAGTCTACTGTAATCTGAAAAAGTATTTTTAAACTGAAAAAAGAGTTGGAGAGCAAATGTGAGATCAGAGCAGGAGATGGCCACTGAGCTGAGGTTAGATGCTAGTCAAGGTGCTAGTTTCTGAATTAGCTGTTCTTGGGGAGGATGTGAATGGCATGGCTTTTATAATCAGGAGAGAATGGGTTTGAATGCTGACTCCACTACATACTGGACCAGAAACCTTGGGCTAAGTTTCAGTCATCTTCTCTGCAAAATCATTCCTTCATAAGATTCCTGTGGTGACTAAATGAGGTGGGGGACGTTAGTTAAGGCCAGCAACCAGTGAGCACAGCTGCTACTGCTCATTATCAAGCAGACCTCTGTGAAGGTTTACTCATTTGACTCTGAAAATTAGTATCCACAGGACATTTTCAGGACCATAATAAGAGTTTCACCTATTTCTTTTCCTTATGATATCTGAGTTTTAAAAATGTGTGTGAAGTGAATGTGTATGTGGTATGTGCATGTGTGTGTACAGGTGTATGCCTGTGTGCGTGCTCAGAGCCCAGAGCAGGATATGTTGTTCTATCACTCTCTGCCTTGTTCCCTTGAGGCAGGGTCTCTGGCTGAACCCAGAGCGAGGCTGGCAGTCAGCAAGCCCCAGTAATCTTCCTGTCTCTGCCTCCACAGCACTGGGAATACAGGTGCATGCCTGACTTTTGATGTGGATTCTAGAGATTCAAACTCAGGTCTTCATGCTTGCACAGAAAATGCTCCCACCCACTGGGTCTTCTTAGACCTCAGCAATATTGATTTTATATCTGATAGATCATGAGGTGCGCTTCACTATCTTCATTAACATTTGACTTAGCTAGGCTGGGAAGAGGCGTTTATGCCCATTTGTAGCTGAGGTAACTGAGTCACTGAGGAAACAGGGCATTTTTCCAGGGCACGCAGTTATGAATTAGGGACCACTAATGAGCTCAGGATTTTTGACCCTGGTATAATTCCCTGCCCTGTTTCTTATCAATACATAGGAGTGCTCGTTCCTCATGACACCAAGTCCTCTTTCCCAATCTATTCAGAATTTGTTCCACATCATCATGTGAAAATTTGTTAAAGGAAGAATGCAAAAAGGCACTTTAAGCAGCAAGTCATCATCTCCAGTAGACAACTGGAAGAAGAATGTAAAAAAGAAATTAATTTATTAGACTGATGTCTCAAAAGTATAAAAAAAAATCTATGATACTAACTAGACAGAGCTAAGGGCACCTTGTGCTTACTGTCCCTAGACAGACCACAGGCACAGTGCCTCCCAGGTATATCATGTTGTGTGGTAGAGATTTATGCTTATTTTGATCTCAGACAGCTGATGCCATTACATACTGGATTTTTAGTTCAGAGGGTTCCTTTCACTGAGATTTGGGCAGATGACTGTACCTAATTCATAACTGCAAACCCACATCTGATGGCTCATACATGACTGTAGCTAGAGCTTCAGGGAATTTGGTGCCCTCTTCTGACCTCTGTGGGTACCTGTACTTAGGTTCATATACCCTCCCACAGACAGACACACACATAATATAATTAGAAAGGATAGCAGTCAGTCTAAAAAAGAAATTATTGTTAATTTCATTTAAATTACTCTAGGCAATTAGATGTGTGTGTTTTAAAGGGTGCTTCCCTTTGGAAA
This sequence comes from Eospalax fontanierii, assembly GCA_035773235.1. Lineage (NCBI taxonomy): Eukaryota > Metazoa > Chordata > Mammalia > Rodentia > Spalacidae > Eospalax > Eospalax fontanierii. The sequence goes on along the minus strand of CM069539.1, from coordinate 25,736,738 downwards.
ATTCCAACATGCATAGGAGGAATTATATAGGTATTAATTAGTCCTAAATTAAAGTCCTTATGACTTGCTAAAAAGTCCCCTTTGCCTGTTATAGTTTAAATTGCTGAGTGCCTTTATGGACAAGGGTTTCAAGTGACCATTTATATGTATGTAAATGGTTACCAACTCTACCTTCAAAATGTATCTCCTGTCTTTCTGTTTCTCTCTAGTTCTAATGCTACCCTTCCACTTTACATCATCATTCTCACCCAATCAACTTCCTGGGTACTGGGGGTGTATTGTACTAGGTGGTCTCCTGACATGCTCTCTGGCATTTTAACACATGGAAAAACATTTTTTTTCCACACTGTGACTAAAGTTGGATTTCTCAAGAATTGTTTATCCTGCCACTCTTGTGCTCAAATCCCTCCATTCATATGTAGAATAACATGTAGATTCCTTGTTTTGGTCCTCAAGGCTTTATCTACACTCCTTGTCTGATTATTATAGGCTACCACTTTGGATCTCCCAAGACCCACTTAAAACATGGAAGTTTTGGCTAGAATCTCAGTGCTTAGATGGCCCAAAGAGGATCCACCAAGGATAAGATAATACACCCAACTGTGAGAATTCAGTCAAATCTCAGTATCAAAAAGGAATCGCAGACTGCACCCATGCAGGCTGCTGTCAGTGTCCTTAGCGGGCCATCTGGGAGGAGGATATTACTTGAAGGTTGCTAAGCAGCAAGAGTGTGCCCCAGGCTAGTAGCTCCATGTATGTTAAGGTCAAATCTTTGTCTGGAGCCTGTCAACCCCATCTTCCCACTGTGCAATCACCAGCTTTGGGAACATGAGTGCAGCATAGGAGGGAGTTGGCTTGTGCTATGGAAACTAGTGCTTAGGGAATTGGAGGTTGGGAGGGGGATCAGGAAGGTGTTATCTTGGTGGGAAGAAGTGTGCCCTGGGCTGAACGGCCCTGTGTGGGCTTGTTTGCTGGGAGCCTCATGGAAGTGAGGTTACTCAGGGCTCATATTCATTGCACCCCTCAATGGCTTTTGGCACTTCTATCTGGAGGGAGTGGGCAATTAGGGCCTCCAGGACCCAGGGCCTGTTTTGAGACTCAGTTATCTATCCTTGTTACATCTGTGTGGGAGCCTATTCACCTCTCATGTCTCTTTCACTGCAGGCTGGGTTGCCCAGTGTTCGGCCAATACTGGAGGCTCGAGTGGAAAAGGACTTCACCTACAAATATTTCTTAAACTTAAATGCTGTATAGAATTACAACTATCTCTTCATCCACTTATTGTGCTGACCTTCACAAGAGATGCTTTATTAATTTTATTTTTGCTTCTTTGTTTGTTTCCTTTAATTTTCTTTGGGGGCTTAGGATTAACCTTTCTCCAGTGTTTAGCATCTGATAAACCCTTCATATTGAGCTCAACATGGCCTTTCCCCCATAGATTCTCTAAGCTGCTTCTAGTTCATCTGCAGAGTCCCCTTTCATATTTCTGTTCCTTCCTTTTCATTTATTTCAAAAGTAACATTAATCCTTCTAGAATCTTCTGATTTTCCTTAGGATTTATTCCTTGTACCCTTTTTAGATTAAATCCTTTCTAGTTTCTCTATTGACTTTCCTTCTTGTTTGGTTACAGAAATGCTTCTTCCGGTTTTTGATTAAACTACCAGGTGAACAAGCACGCTAAAGGATCAAAGACGATTCTTTTTCAACACCTAATATAGAGAAAGGCGTGAGCATTCCCTGGGAAGGAACTTTGGGTGTCCTTCAAGAGACATCTTGTTGTCATGGAGGCTGATGTGAGAGTTAGGTGTAGTGAGAAGTGAGAGGGGGCAGCTCATCAGTGAGAACCGAAAGTTTCATTGCCTTGTGGGAGGAAGTCTACAGCCTTTGCCTTCTTTTCTGAAAAACAAAACAAAACAAAACAAAAAAACATTTAAGACAGAGACAAAGAAGGTCAGGATAATTAGACTGTGGGCATGAGAAGCTTTCCAGCTGCCAACAGTAAACACCGGAGGAGCATTAGATTCTCAGTTACAGGTGTGGGGTTGTAGGGACCCCTGAGAAAAAGGAAAGACGGTTACGTGACTGCCTGCCAGCGAGCAGGTAGATGGCTGCACTTAAGTCTAAAGATACCTAACTAGAGGAAGGAAACTACGGGGAACTCTTTCATACACAGCATGGACAGAGACTGCACTGAGCATCCCCTGGACCAGCATGAGCAGGTGCTCTCATCCTCCCTCATCTTCCTTGCCCCAGAGCCAGTATGTGTAGACTTGGCAGTGTAGGTGAGGATGAGGAAGGAGTGGAGCACCCTTTCTGAAGTGAAGGGTAGCAAGTTGAGGTGAGAGTCAGCTTTGCATCCTTTGGCAAGTCTTGGTAACTCCGTTACTTAACATGGAGGGTGGTGCACAATGCTGGCCAATAGAATCTTGTGCAAAGATGGACATGTTATATACCAAGCTCTGCTTCACTATGTTAGCACTCTCCAAGTGATTTCTGAATAATGTAAGTGAGAGTACTCTAATGGAGCCACTGAGTTTTAAATTCCATTTCATTGTAATTACTTTCAATACCCATCCGTGGCTCGGGGCTACCATATTGTATAAGTTAATGGTGCAGTCCAGTGTCTAAAACAGAGATTGACAATTGCTCATTGGAAGAAGAAATGGAATGGTAAATGACAAACAGACCTGCTGGCACTCACCTGTGATCCTAGCACTTCAGGTAGTGAGAGGATCAGGATGTCCAAGCCAGTCTCAACTACATAGTGAGTTCAAGGTCACCCTGGCCTACATGAGACCCCCATCTCAAAACAAAACAATCCCCCCCAAAAGTCAAACAATAGTAGCAACACAATGAATAAATAAGGAATAAATACATGCATGCCTATCTCTTGTCTCATAGGGGTGCTATAAGAATCAAGAGTTTGAGATGCCCATGAGCTTGAACCAACTGCAAGGTGCCATTCTACAGTGAAGTGCTACAGGGAGCCAAGGTACTATTTAAACATTCATACCTACCTACCTGTGTAAAGTATTTGTGGATGGAAGCCTTGACAATGTGGCTTAGACCTTGTTATCTTAAAACTTCTCTTGAATTTTGAGTATTTTGTTAGTCAAGCAAGAGCGAATACGCAGGATGAATGTCTTGGATCACTGAGACCATTAGCCACTGGATGATTGTGTCAGCTCTTCTTGCCATCCGTATCAATTGGCATTCTTCTGTTTGCCTTAAACACTTCTCACTCTCCCTTTTCTGCCTGTTGGGTTTTGATGATGTGATATGCTCTAAAGAAGAAACAAAGGAGTTGCTAAATACCTTATGAAAGTGACTCTGGGAAAGGCTTCGGCTAACCCCCAGGAAGGAAATAAAGAAGTGGATCATGTATCCAATGGAGATAATGAGCGCAAGAAAAGGGAGGCACTTGAGTGACAACTGGCTCAGGACTCAGATGCCTTTTGCTCTTCTTGCTGAACTAAGGAGTTGCCCAGAAAGCAACACATTTCCCTTTCTAGGACTGTTCTTATTGTTTCATTTATTTGCTTGACTTCTGAGCATACTCTGAGTTCCACTTTTTATAGCCCTAGGAATCTCATGCTTTTTATAGACTCCTCCTTGCAAAGGTAGGAAGTAATGCTGAGGAAGCCAGATATACTATTAGACGACTTTAATGCAATTCTTCACTTAGGTAGAAACCAAGACTTCATTCACTCTGCTACTTTTATTTTTAACTAAAGCATTAAGTGAGCAAATGAATATTGCCGGAAGGCTCAAGTTTTTAATAAGAATGGCATTCTGTAGTATTTTTCTGGAAGGGTGTTAGCTGACACAGAAGAACTTTCTGGCATGGTCAGTACTGGCCTCTGATCTACAGTCTGTGCGTTGGACAGGACAGAGCATGGCTAGCCCTTAGCACAGACAGTGAGACAAATTAGAACTTGATGAATAATTGTTGGGTGTCTGGCAAATGAGTAAAGGGTGAATGAACAAGCATGTGTGCCTAGCTTGTCACCAGGCTTTTATCAGGATTAGTCACATACAGTTTTTAGCTAGTCTGCGAAATTTTTTTCCGACCTTACTTGATTGCCTGAGAAGTATTTCCCAGGCATACTGAGATACAGCTGTCTGTTCAAATATCATCCAACAGCAGTTTGGTTTGTCAAACACCAGAAACTGGTAGGCTTGGTCTTTTTCACATCTTTAAGCAACATGACATGAATATTACAAAGAGTTGCACTGAATCACCTGCTGGCAGTCAGTGTTTCCCTAGGGCTAGCTGAATTTCAGACATCTACTAGGTCCAATTTGATTTCTCTGATATAATTGGAAGTTTTGCTGGATAGCTGGAAAGGACCCACCTTCACTTCTGTTGCAGAATATGGCTAAGTGTAACAGGAAGGGTCTTACGAGCATTGCCAGCACTTGGGCTTGGCTGCACTTTCTTTTCCTTGGGGTCTTTTATGAGGAGTAGCCATGAACAGACAGCTAGAATTGTTACACGGGTGACTAGTCCTCGGCCTGGGATGACTAGGAAGAGTGGCAGTCACGGTATGCTCAAAGATAGTGGCTACCTCGTTTTGGATAGTGTTTCTTAGTTACATTGTTGTCTGATCCAGAATTAGAAAGCACTCCTGGCAGGAGTTTTATTTAAAATTTTCCTTTATATATGGGGTTTCATGAAAGCAATTAAAACATCAAATCAAATGGAGCATTTTTCACATCAAAGCACAATAAAAGACTTCAAAGGAAGGGTCATATTGTATGCACTCAACAAAACTGGAGGTAGAGAACTCTTCTGCTACCTGTTGTCTTGAGTCTTGCAACTTGCAAATTTTGAAGTAAGGCAGATCCGTAATAGTCGGCCGTCATTGCTGTGACTGTATAGCTGAGACAATCACTTTAAGGGGGAAAAATACATTTGGGCTCACATTTCAGAGGCTTCAGCCCATGACTGGCTCCCTCCATTGTTTCTGAGCCTTGGTGAGGCAGAACATTACGATAGACAGGCATGAGAGGGGAAAGCTACTGACTTCATGGTGGTCAGGATGCAGAGAGTTAGCAGAAAGGGCCGGGCACAGGATACAGCTCCCTCCTAGACTCTGCCTTCTAATGGTCCAGTCAGCTGTGAACTCACCAATGAATTAATCCACTGGTGCTATCAGTGGCCTCATGATTAAATTGTTTCTCGACAGCACCACCCTCTAGGATCCCAGTCTTTAATATATGGGCTTATTTGTTATATCAGAGGCATCACAGAGGTGATCAGGTCAACAGTAGTGGTCATCATCAAATGAGATCCAGGAATCCCAGCATAGCCAGAATGTGAGCCATAAGGCAGACGCCATCATTAGAAGGCTCTTTGGCCCTTCAAAAGGACTATGTGTTTCCCAGAAACCTAAAGACAACTCTGAAAAAGCTGACATTCCAAGAAATTTGTCAGGGGTTCTCAATTAACTCTCTGGGTTTTTGAACTCAGAGAAATAAAGTTATACTTAATTATTAATTCATCAACTGCATCGCCACCTGCATAGAAGTATCTATCTTAGAGTTTTCTTGAAGCTTTTAGTAAAAACAGTGGGTGAGATGAAAGAGAAAAAAAAATAACATGCCATCACTCATTACCCTTGAGGGTCTTCCATCCTGTCAAAGGCACCATGGGGACAATGTAGACAGAAGTGCCAGGAATGTCAGCCCTAAGACAAAAATGATTGGATGGAAAACTTTCCTGAAAGCTTGGATGAGACCTTGACTCTTATCAACAGTTATTAGAGAAGAGCTCTTTCACAAAGCCATGCCATGGAGCTCCCAGGAGAGCCTTCAGGAGCACAGAGCTAAATATTCATTAGCGTATATTTTCATGGGTGAATATAAAAATCCCCATGTGCTCCCAAAGAACCCTCTTTGTAATACACATCCAGTACGGGTAGGGGGCATATACAAGTGTTCTGAGAGGAAGATAAGGACATAAGATGACAAGAGTTGATTGAAGGAGTGTGCATAACTCACAATAAGAAGTCATACTTGACTAGCTACAAGCTAATGAATGAACTGCATAAAAAAAGCAAAGAAAATCAGGGCATTTAAGGTTTTACTAGTCTCCTTATTGAAAAATCTTTATCTGTGCATCCTAGTTTCATTTCTGTTGCTATGGTAAATGCCCTCACAGAAAACAACTGAGGAGGCTGGAGAGATGGTTCAACAGTGAAGAACACTGGCTGTTTTTACAGAGAACTCAGGTTCCAGTCCCAGCATCCACATGGTGGTTAACAACCGTCCATAACTCCAGTTCCAGGGCATCCAATGCCCTCTTCTTACCTCTGTGGACATTGCATAATATGGGTGTACTTATATGCAGACAATACATTCATACACATAAAATAAAATAAAAGTAATACAATATGTAAAAAAAAAAACCCTTAGGGGAGAAAGGGATTATTGGATTATTTTAGCTCTTAAATCCAGGACACCATCCATCATTGTAGGAAAGTCAGCAGCAGAAACTTGAAGCACACGTGACATCCACATTCAAGAACAGATAGAACTGAGTGCACACAAGCTGAATACTCAGCCAGATGTCTCTGTTCTTACACAGCTCAAGGCCTCCAAACCAGGAAACAGGGCCACACACGTTCAAGCTAGTATGTGTTGCTGATAGGTTTGGGGAAAATCTATTTTTATGAATGTGGGCTGTCGATCAATATGAATACAAAACCTTCAGAATATTATTTTGTCACAACCTAGAACCATCACTTGCTCTATGTTGCCTGCAATTCCATTGGAAAAGGTTGCTTTTCAAACAAAAGCAAGACCTAGGTTTTTTAATCAAAATGTGTCCAACAAACTTCCGAGACTGTGTTTAAATTGCAGGTTCCTGGACCTTCCCCAGACAGACTGGGATTCAGTTAACCCAGGTAGTGCTTAGGATTCTTGTCCGTGAACAAGTCCTAAGATAATCCTGGATCACATTCTGAGAACCCCTGACAGTCACTACCACAATGCAAAATGCAAAATGTTGCTTTAGGAATTTTTTCTTTCTTTCTTTCTTTCTTTCTTTCTTTCTTTCTTTCTTTCTTTCTTTCTTTCTTTCTTCTTTCCCTTCCTTCCTTCCTTCCTTCCTTCCTTCCTTCCTTCCTTCCTTCCTTTTTTTCTCTTTTCTTTTCTTTTCACTTTTAAATGGATTAATCAGAACCTCGAATCTACTCAGTGTTGCTACAGGGATATAGAGATAAATGCTGCTCAGTTCCTACCCATATAACTATCAGAGTTGAGTAGAGCTTAAGAGTCTCAGAGGACAACTTAATCTTTGCTATTTCTGACCCTGTATTAGATATTTACCCCATAACAAACTGGATACAGGGCAGATGCGTGTCTCATTTGTGCTTATGGAGTGTTGTAGAGATTAATGCCACAGAAAGATGATTTGTTACGCTCCCCAGAGGAGTGGGCACACCATACCACACTGGACAATGTGTGGACTATCCATGCTGGTTAGAAGGCAAAAAAGGGTGACAGAGAGTCTAGGTCAAGGCCTGAAAAAATACAGTTTAGGATTCCTGCCCTTAGGCTAGAAGGTGGTCCCTTGTTGCCTGTCTCCAGGCCCCAGGATGACTTGAGACATGACAATATTGGCTCAGTATATTAGTTATATAAGGGATTAGTTGGCTTACATGTGAGAGGCATGCTTTCAACTACATTGTTTAGGGGCTAGAGAGGTGGCTCAGTGGTTAGGACTACATCCTGTTCTTGAGAGGACTGGAGTTCAGTTCCCAATACCTACATCAGATATCAGGCAACTCATAGCCACCTATGACTCTAACTCCAAAGTATTTGATACCCCTTTCTGGCCTCCGTGGCCACTAAGTTATATGTCCTTCCTCTAGTACTATTTTTTCAAAGTAAATTTAGCAGCTCAAAGGTTAATATATTTGATAATTTATACCAGAATCGAGTTTCTAAATGACTGGGCACCATCATATCTCTGTGGGACATTTCTGAGTGGCAAAGTTAGCTGTTGCTGGAGATGGAAAATGGCAGCCACTGGCCTACCATCCACCGGAAGAAATTAGTACCCAAAACCTGTAAGGAGCGAGCTTGGCTAAGTTAGGTGGAATCTGATCATAACATAACTTCTGAAGTACACTAAACTCTGTGTGGATAGGCATAAGACCTCATTATTGATGCCATAGAAGGTGATTTTCCACATTTGGGGACTATGGAATCCACAGCACGTCTTTAGGTCACAGAGCTAGGAAAGGAATTTCTGTTCCCATGTTTCTCCATCAAGCATTTGCAATATAATGTCCTTTCTGCTTTCTCTTGATCCTTGATTGCGCTTCCTGGGGGAGGTGGGAATGACTAAGACAGAAGTCTATGAAAGAATGAATATTGATGATACATTATATAAGGCTCAATGGAAGTTGTGAATTCACCAGATGCTTGGAAAGTCAGCAGCTTCCCTATTATGCTTTTCCTTGGCCGAAACTTGGATGGTTTCCAAGAAGCACTGCAGAAGCAAGTGAAAGGACCTGGTATGTGTGTGTGTGTGTGTGTGTGTGTGTGTGTGTGTGTGCTTGTGTAATGTTTTTTGTGTACATGTATGTGTGCGTGTACATGCATGTGTGTGTACATGCATGTGTTTTTGTGTGTGTACCTGTGTGTGTGTGTGTGTGTGTGTGTACGCAAATTCCAACTTGTTTAGATGAGTGACACACAAGCAACTTTCCAATCTTCTTTTATCCAAATGATGAGCTTGGATTTTTACAGGAAATTAAATTAGACGCTAGATAAAAATTTCAGCCTGGATCTTTCCTTCTAAGGGAGAGGGCCCCTAGGCAGTCAGTTTGTAAGGGAACCAGGTCCTTGGTGCTAAGTTTGCTTAGCAACACGTTTTTTCTTGATGATGGTTCTCAAAGCAGAGGGAAGTGAATGGAGGTTTGATTAACCGCAGGCCATAATGGCTATATCAATTTCTTTTGTAAGTGAAAGATTGTCTTTGCATATTCATAAGGGGGTGTCTAAGGAGCTCTGCTGGAGCTGCCAGGGCTCTAAACTGGGTTGGATTAGGAAGTGTATGGGAGGCCTCCCAATGGGTGGCCCTGGGGGACATTTTTTTCACAATCAACGAATTCAGATTGTACAGAATTTACTCACTGTAAAAGTTGTTAGGCGTAGGAGGTCATAGAATTTATTTTTCCCAGAGATCTTTAAGGACAGCACAGAAATTCACTGAATAGACAGGATTCAATACAGTCCTGAAGTCTTTGAAATGAACCATTACCGGCATGGAAGAGATAAAGGAAACGCAGAAGTGTGAAGCATGAAAGTCAATCCAATTAGCCAGCAGCTAAGGGTGGGGCTACTCTAAGTGTAATAGGTTTGCCCATTTCAGGACTACCCAGTTAAAAATGCATTGCCACCACTGTGGTGTATGTTAGGGAATAAATCTGAGGCTTGTGTCACTCATAGAAAGTCAACCAATCATTACAGGTGGAGTTTTATTTCACATATCTATTTTTTTTTTCCTTTTAAAGTTACTTTAAAATACATTGTCTCGTTCTGTCCTTCACACAGGCTTAGCTAGGAGATGAGAATCTGGGATGAATTATTTGCATCCTGTCTTCGAATGACTGGCAGGGCCAGCATTGGATTCCAGCACCCTATCCACTCACCCACACGGCTTCCCTCGGGCACTCCTAATCTTGCCTTGTCTGATCGGCTGTTTTCTGAACACACTATTTATGGCAGACACTACTGCCATAGAAGCTTCAATCCACAGACTCTCTCGCAGGTACCATGTTCAAGAATAATCAGAAATAGATTTCAGTACTGTGGGGTCTACTCCAAGTCTGCATGCCAGAAAGTCTAGAAATGGAGGACTCGTTCACAGGCATCTAGCAAGAGATCAACCGTGAAGGTGAGAATTAGATTCTTAAAGAGCTTTAGAACAATTCCCGCTCAACATGCAGACTTACTCATCACACACGCATGCTGCGTATCAAAGGCTTTTCCATAGAGCTGACTTTGCCTGTGAGCTCCTAGAGACCATTTTTTGATCCCCAAATTCAGCTTACAGGAACCTTTAAACAAATGTGTGCTGCATTATTCTCATTATTCAATTATGACAGTCTTTCCCCCAGCATTTTAATTAGTACTCATTTACTGAGAATTAAACTGTCATTTTAGTTGAACTCAAAGGAATACCCCAGGGACATGCATTCCGCAAGATAATAAAAGCACCATATAATTCTGATGCTTCAACAATTTAGACCGAAAGCCACGGCAGGGCTTTTCCGTCAGCCATTTCGGATGGAACTTAATCATTGCTGGGGGAGAGGAGGGCGGTAACCATCATTCTACACATGAAAATTTGATGTGTAATCATGTTAAATCAAGAAAATCTGCTCTTTGATTCCCACTTAATGCTATGAAACAGAAAGATCTGCAGGAAAGATCTGCTTGCCGGCGTATGACAGTTGGCCTCATCCTTGGTTTTACCATCCAACTGCTGTATATTCTAGGATGTGTGGGCTCTGTTTGCCCAAGATGAGGAGGTGTTGTGATCACAGTAGGCTGTGAGTGTGGCTTACACTACTTTCTAGGGCTGTCTGGACTTCCTCAGGCTTATCACTTTTCTTACTATTTATTCTACAAAATATATCATGTCTGAATATATCAGGAGACCATCAAGATAACCAGATGGAGGGTTAGAATTTCTCACGAATTCTGAAAAAAGAGTAATTTTCATTCATTTATAGTGGTTTAAAGTGAAACCAAAGTGCTATTTTGTTGTTTTGTTTAGCCCTTAAGATGTAAGAAACCTTGGATTATTATCTTATAGATTTTCACAGTTCAGTCAGTGATTTTTCCATTCAGTCAGCTAAGTGACTGACCAGTTTTGAAAAGCTGGATATCATTGGTTGATCAAAATAAGCATAAATTTCAAGACCACAAGATTATAGGAGAGACCTTCACCATCTAATGGAGACCCCATGGCAACTGAAAAGATGTGGAGTCAAAGAAATCAGACAATTTTCCCAAGCCAAACAGTTGAATTTGTGGGGGAGTGAAAACCAGACTGCAAGTGTCTTGCCTTCCATGCATTTTCATCTACATTATCTACAAGGTGGGTTTTGTAGTTGGGCCCAAATGCCAGGGTAGGAATTCCAGTCCTAGCTCTTCCTATGAAGCACATTTAGGAGGCTGTGTCTCTTTTCCTCCCTCCCTATTCCTAGTTCCTAGTTTGAGGATTGGGCCCTGGGCTTTGCTCACACTATGCTAATACAGGAAATGACACTCCCAGCTCAATTCTCTTTGGTTACAAAATCTGAATAACTTTTTCATGTGCCATGTTGATTCTACATGGAGTTCTAATTCTGTCTTTCCAGATATTGGTTATTGTTCCAGAATTTAATTTTTGGTGGGGACTGGGTAGGGTAGTAGGCCTCCTCTCAAATGATGTTTTAAGTATTTTATGTATTTCTATTTTATTGTATGAGTGTATGACCTGAGGTGTGTAAGTGCACCCATGTCATGAAATAATTGTAGAGGCCAGAGAAGGAGTTGGATTCCCCTAGAACTGGAGTTAGAGATGGTTATTAGGTGCCATATAGGGACTTGGAACCCAACCTCGGTCCTCTGTAAGAGCAGTCAGTGCTCTTAACTGCTGAGCCATCTCTCCAGCCCCTCAAATTATATTTAATGAATACATTATCTGCTCAATTAATTTTTCTTTTAACCATCTGAAAGAAAGATTGATCTTTTTCTCTTTCAGCTTCCCTAAAAGTCAGTTAGGTGGAGAAGGAAGTTTAGAAGCCCCATGAGAAGAAATGACAGCTTCTACATATATTCACTATCCTCTCCTCCCCTCCTCTTCCCTCTCCTCACCTCCCTTCCTTTCTCCTCCCTTCCCTCCCTTCCTCCCTCCCTTCCTTTCTTCCAGTCTCATCTGGATTTAATCACACAGAATCAATGGAAACCTTTCTTTGAAAAACAGACGAGAACAACCTGGTAGAGAGTATGCTGGATAACCTGACACACCTGGAAAAGGGGCCCCTCAACTGGGGAATTGCATCTATTTGATTGGCCTTGTGGCCATGTCTGTGAGGCATTTTCTTGATTGTTGAGCGATGTGGGAGAGCCCAATCCACTGTGGGTGAAGCCACGCCCTGGGCCGGTGGCCCTGTGTTATAAAAGAAAGCAGGCTGAGCTCAGGTCAGGGGAGCAAACAAGTAAGCAGCATTCCTCCATGACCTGCGCTTCAGCTTCTGCCTCCAAGTTCCTGTCCTGAGTTCCTACCTTGGGCTCCCTTGATAATGAACTAAGATAAAATAAATCCTTTCTTCCCCAGGTTGGTTTTGGTCAGTGTTTTTATCACAGCAACAGAAAGTAACTAAGACAGAGAGAAAAGTAATAAAATTATTTTTCATCCCACAAAATTTACCAGTAGGGTTTGATTGATGGTGTGTGGCTTATTGGTGCTCACAGTCCAGAAATAGGTCTAGGTCTTATACAAGCACTTCCGTTCAATCCTTGTTTTCTTTAAGTGCAAGTGTGCTCTCTTGCTTTTGTGTCTGATTTCGAACATTTTTAGCAAAGCTAAAGGGGAAAAACTCACCCTGAAGAAATGAGCATGCCTTATTCAGAGTGATTTGAGAACAGGAGATTCACTGCCACATGTTTTCATTGGGATTAAAGAGTTCTGATGTCTGCTCTGCAATTGTAACACGCAGGGACTAGGAAGGCCTGAACAATAGTCTAGCTGAAGCCAGCTGGAAGCAGACATTGGCGAGTTGTTCTGTTGAACATAGTGAAAATAACAATCATTATCTGCCAGCCAATAAACACTTGCTCTAGGTGCCAGCAAAGCACCAATGGACCAAATGTCATCTTTGCTCCTTGGAGTTGGCCTTTTAGTGAGAGGAGAGGCTGTAAATGCATAAGTAAGTCAAATATCCGATAATAAGGGTGAAAACTCTGTTACATATTAAATAATAGATTACAGTTCACTAAATTCTTCCCTATCAGCTGAATGAATCCACGAAAGCCCTGGTGATTTTCTAGGTAGTCAGGGAGTGGCAGACGCATTCTCCCTGGCTGTATCTCTCTCCTGACTTTCATTCAACATGGACTCATGCTCTTCCTTGAATCCCTGTCCTTCTGATACAGGATCGAAACAGCCCCCACCCCCTCCGGGCCCAGGGTCCTTCGTCTCATTCACAAAAGAATGTAAGAAGCTTTAGAACAATTTTGCTATAATTTAGGGAAAAATCCTCAGGGCAGGCAAGCCTTAAATCCCCACAACTGCCCCGAGGAGGGGGATGGAGGGGAGAAGGAATAAAAGACATAAAGTCGTGCTGATTTGGAGTCTGCATGGCAGTCAGGCAGCAGACTGGCAACCTGGGGGCAGGGGAGGGAGGAGGAAAAGGGAGTTTGGAGAGAAAGTAAAGAAACTCAGTGCAGTCAGGGAGGCCCAAAGCATTAAGGAAAGCTCGGCTAGAAAAGAGGCACAAAGAAGAAAATGAGAGATTATGCTTTTCTGAATTATCCAGAAAAGTAGGCAAGCCTTATGAAGAGCCCCGTGTCTGTGTGCGACTTGACCCACAAGAAGTGCACTGAAAGGCAAGGATTTGCAGCTGGAGAGGTTCACCGTCTCATTAACACACTAGGTATTCTGCCTGCCTGTCTAGTGTAACAATGTGAACCCACCTTCCTAGGGCTGGTCCTATGACTAGGCAGGTGGTCTAGCAAACTGGAAAGTTGGGTCTTTATCTAGGCCATGGATTTTTTTTTTTTTTGACAAATTAATCTTACCGGGCTTTTGATACTCTTAACGCTTCTCGTCATGAAAGTGAGTTCTTCTCCATGCTACCTCTGGGCCACGCTCTACTTACTGCTGCATGGTAAATGCACCCAATGACTCCATACCCCTGCATGATACTCCTACGTTATGTCTTCGTCGACTGACCCTACATCTCAGCTCTAGACTCAAACACTGAGTGGTATAAATACCTATCAGTGATATTTAAGTAGGTGCCCCCCTAGAAATTTCAGTGTTTAGAAGTTCAACACAGAACTCTTTTCCCATCTCATTGTGCAAGAACAAGGAGGGCATCAGCACATGCTCATAAGGCTTGGGCTCAGGCTCAGGATTTGTTGTTAATTTTCCCCTTCTATCATTCCCATTGTCTAGTCTATGAGCAAGTCCCATTGATTCTTAGTGTATAATGTGTCTCAAGTTGGTTCCTCTTCTATGTTAGACAGATTTTCATTACTTTAATGAAATACCTGATATGATAAACTTATAAAGAAGGAAGGTTTATTCTGGCTCACAGTTTTGAAGGTTTTAGTCCACGATCAACTGGCTCTATGGTGAGGCAGTACAACACAGCAGGGGGTGCACATAAAGCAAAGCCATTCACTTCATATCTGAGAGGAAGAAGAAGAGACCAGGATTCCATCATTCCTTTAGGGGCATATTCTCAATTCTCTAACAGCTTCCATTAAGCCCCACTACCCGAAGTTTCTAATACCTTCCAATGACACTTTGGGAAATAAGCCTTTAATACACTGGCTGTTAGGGGACATTGTAGATGCAAACCATAGCACCCTTCTGACTTCTGTATGCCTGTCCCCCAGCTCAAATCATCATCATCTCCTGTCCAGATTCCCACAGTGGCCTCCAAACCTCCCTCCCTGCCACCATCCTGTTCTTCTACCATATTAATCAGTCATTGGCCAAATAGTGGCCAGAGTAATCTCTAAGACACACGCAAAAAACAAAGCTAATCTTTCCCCTGCATATGTCTTTGAATGACTTCCAGTGCTACTTAGAAAATATTTAAGCTTCTTACCCTGCCTTGAATACTATGTGGGCTCAGGCTCATGTCCATCTGCTTAATCTTGACCCTGATTCCATTCTTCTCTTCAAGTCAGTATCGCCCAGCTTACTTTATATTCCTGATGGTTTCTAGAATATTCCATATTCTTTCCCACCCCAGGAGCCTTGAGACTGCTGCTTTTTTTTTCTTTTCCTCTCTGGCTCTCAGCCAGAATTCTCATATTTCTGTGCTTTATTTTAAATTTAACCTTCTCAGAGAGACTTTTCTGACCACTCCCTTCCTTTGTTTCTTTGTTTCTTCTCTAAGGGTATGTCTGTTTTCTTCTTTTCTTAGAAGTTAGTTTTGTCTAGAACAAGTTCAGCCTGGAAGTAGGTTAATCCATAACTTTGAGGGCAGTTTCCCAGATTTCTCTGTTCTAGGTTAAGATTTCAAACAATCTATTTGCATTTCTCTGCCTATAATTCCTATAACAACATCTTCTAGAATCCAGTCTTTCCTCTATTTCCAGTGATGTTAATTAATTTATCCAAACTATATAGTGGGCAAGCTTTCTCATTGCCAATCTAAGTTTTTTGTTAGTGCATAGGTGAGTTTCATATTGAAGGACAAAGAGTGACTGCCTCTAATGAGTGCTTTTTGCTCAAGTCAATTCCAAAGCCATGGATTGGTGACTTGAGGTCAGGATCTGTTCATGCCTCCCTTCACTGTCTTTTTAGTACAATGCAAAGGAAACTGTTTATCTGGTGCAGGCACAGTAAAAGGACTATTGACATCTTTGATCCAGAAAGACACTTTGTCCATCAGTATAACACTCTTGTGCTCCATAGTGGTTTTTAAGCCTACCAGAGGCAGTTTCTCCAGAGAAATATTCTGTATTTCTGTTTGCTGTATTTTCTTGCTCGCTTTGGGAGGCACCTGGTTCAGAGCAACCTTTACTGGAGAGAAAATGAATAAGACAAAGGAAGAAACACACGACACCAAAAGATGCTGCTTGGGTTGGAGTGCAGGAAAGGTGGGTGGGAACAGCCTTCACTGCTGCCTGTTCTAATTATCTCCCTGCTTAGCTTAGGACTCGCTTCCCTGTGGCTGTCATGAGCCCTGGCTTCAGCTCATGGTATTTGAGCATACTGAAATTTAGCACTGACATGGTAATGATCCTCAGTACTCCATGCTAATTAACCCCGGCCGATGACAGTTATGAGAGCTTGATAGGAAGATGACCTGAGAGAGAAAGGAATAGTAGCAGGTGGAATAAATGGTAGAAAAAAAAAAGTGATCTCCACTCCAGACTGTCCAAATGTTGGTCCCTGTATACACCCTCATCCTGGTAGTTCTTGTGTGATGCCTCTGCTCTGGTGTTTTTGTCTTCAGAGCGAGGATAGATGATGTGGTTCATTTGGAGAATGACAGAGTTAACACCATCAGAAAGGTTCATTTCACAGAGAAGAAAACCTAGGCCTAAAGTCAGAATCTAATGGAAAAACCTCAACATTTACCTAGCTCGTTTTTCATGCAACTGTCCAATCTTAACCATTTGACATGCAGAATCCAATATCAGTAAATGAGTTGATGGTAACGAGAGGAATGAAACCTGGTCCAGCTGAAAATGGATGGAAAAGTTGAATAATCTTTCACAGCTGGAAAAGAATAGATGGATCTCGTGATGCTGATGGCTGCACAGGGTTTGTGTCACTTTTCTTGGAACAGCAACATGAATTGTAAGCACCGATGGAGGGATCCAATAATCCAAATAATTTCCAGTGCAATTTATTTATACATGTGTGCACAAGGATAACTTGCTGCAGCTGGCTCCCTTCTACCATGTGAGAGTCCCAGGGATAGATCGAACTTAGTTCATTAGTCTTGGCAGATATTGCCTTCATTCCTGAACTCACATGTCCTTAAAAAAAAGGCTTTGAAAAGTTACCGTTTTGCCTTTTGCCAGTATGCAAAACACTTAATTTTGAGTTTTTGTTAGCGCTTTAAAAAACAATTGAGACTATATTATAGGTGCTATAAAAAGGTCAGGGCAGGGCTTTCTTCTTATCTACACAGTATGTATCATAGGGGCTCAAACAGAGTAGTCTTCTAGAAATACCAGATTTCTGACAAGACATTTGGAAAGCCTAAACTATATAACATACAGGAAATGTTGCATATTTTAAAAGATCATTATACTTATTTGTGTGTTCCATGGTATGTGTAAGGAGGTCAAAGGATAACTTGTGGAGTTGGTTCTCTCCTACACCATGTGGGTCCAAGGAATAGAACTCAGATTGTCAGACTTGTCAGCAAGTATCTTTACCTGATAAACTATCTCACCAGACCCATGAAATATTGCTTATTTATTGCAACGTGGATGCAGGGGATGTGCTACCAATCTGGCTGCTGTCTCTAACTCTTGTAAGACTTGAGGATAACATACCCCTTTGTGTTAGAAAACATTAAAAAGCCCTGGGTCTTGGTTTCTTCATACATAGAAGGATGCATTAAGGTTGGTTTCAAGTTCTGTTTTATAGTGATGTTTACCTGTTGGATAGTAGAAGATTGCCATATTTACAAGTATAAACACAGGTGTTAAGCTGGGGAGATGGCTTGCTGGGTAAAGTGCTTGCTGTGGAAGCACAAGGACCTAAGTTTGGATCCCTGGGTTCTAATGCAGGATGTGGTAATGTGTGTCTGTGATCCCAGAGCTCTTAAAGCAGGATGGGTGGTGGAGACAGGAGAATTCTCAGAAGCTCCAGGATCAGCCAGCCTGGCACACTCAGCAATAAACAATAAGAGACACTGTCTCCCAACAAGGTGTGAAGTGAAGACTAATACCCAAAGTTGTCCTCTGATTTCCACATATGCACCACGACAATGTGTATGCCCTCACACACATGAATACCCACACACATGCACACATATACACATATACAAAATATTTAAGAGAATAAAGCAGGGCTATCAACTTAATATTAGAGGTTGCACTAAGAGACCTTTGGATTGTAGTGTGTCAGAGTATACTTAACAGAGACCTGATAAAATTGTGTTAAATTTGGAAAACCTGTTACATTTCTCATTGGCTTTGAATTGATAGAAGTTACTTCCATCTTAACTGATCTACCTCAGGACATAGAACTTATAGGAGATGAAGCAAAGAAATAATTATCTTTCTCTGTCCTCAGAGTAGTCCCTTGTCTGACAGGCATATTCAGGAACAGCTTGCTTATGAGGTGCTGCTGGACTGGACAAAGCCACCTGTCTTTCCCCACCCTTTCCTTTCATCCTCAGCCTACTTTTCATCCTGGAAGAATTGGGCCAGAGAGATGACTCAGTTGTTAAGATCACTTGCTACTTGACCAGAGTTTAGGTCCCAGCACTCACAGTGTGTGGCTCCAGCTGACTGGAACTCCAGCTTCAGGGAATCTGATGCCCTCTTCTGGCCTCTATAGGCCACACAGATGCATCTACACACACACACACACACACACACACACACACACACACACATAAATATAAATAAACTAAATCTTACCAAAAACCTCATAGAAACCAGCAACTTGTTTGTTCCCAGTACCACACTGGGGCTGACCCTCCTGAGCTTTCAGAACTGGCTTCTCGTGGTTCAGGTCAGATTTGCTAAGTCAATTAGCCAGTCAAAGTGTCCAACACCAGAACAAAGCGGAGGTGAGTGGGGCAGAACCAAATGAGGCCTGTGGGGTCTGTGTTCTGGGGTCATAAATACAGGTTAGAAGCCTCAAGCCAGTCTCTCCTGTTCCCTGACACTTTTCCATTTTAAGGTTAAGTAGGTTTAATTACACTCCTCCTTTTCCCATCTTTGTTTCTTTTTGACATTACATAAGATATTTTAGGAACAGAGAAAGGTTAATGGGCCTGTGATGGGGCCTCAAATTAACTTCCTTAATTAAGCCTCCAGAAGACATCTCTTCATTTCTCTTAATGACCTGTCTTGGTTAAAAAGGACCCAGAGCTCCTGCTGCTTTTGTAAGACCAGAGCTTTGTCTGTCGAGTTAGGCACACACAGCCACCAACAGTCAAGCAGAATGTGGAGGCAATAGGAAGAAAAGTGGATCAATGAAAATTTGCCTAGGTTTATCTTGAAGACTAGGGAGCTGTTTTCTCTTTTTGTACTAGCCGCTCCCCCCCCCCTTTTTTTTTGCCTTTCTTTACATTTTGAGGCAAAATTCCACTAAGTTGCCCAAGTCAGGCCTGAACTTACTCAGGAGGTCAGGCAGGCCTTGAACTTGTGATCCTGCTGTCTCCACCTCTTGAGTAGGTAGGATTATAGGCCTCTACATCTAGGCTCAGATCCTAATTACTCTATTTCTTTTCTCAGAATCTCCTTTACATTCCTTAATATTATCGGAGTAGCATATATATGTTGCTAAAATTCTTGATCTTCTGAGATGTTAATGCTACAAGTATTTCTTAATCAGTGTTACATATCAATTCACCTTTGTAAGGTCAAAGACTTTGCATGTATGTATGCCCCAGTCAGAATTGAAGGGTACTGAAATCAGTTTGTGTTCTCACTGCTCATAGATGACAGTGCTGAGAGCCCCCATCTCAGAAACTCGGAGTGCGTGGCTATGCAGTCTGTGATAGAACTACGTAGCCTCTGTTCCCATTTCTCCAATTGTCTGTCCTGCCTGATCACAGAACTGACTTAAAATGGTCATCAGTGCTAACTCAGCTTCTTCTGACACTGACCCTGGAACCGAGAATGAAATCGAGAGTGTTAGTGTCTGAACTGCGCAGATGGGAGAATGAGAGCACATGAGTGTAGGAAAGGGGCTTTAGGAGAAAAGAAATCCTAAATCTGGTATTGCTGGGAAATCCCTCTCAGAGACCAGTGATGCTTTGGTTCTTGTTCTTTGTAGATACTTCAGTTTGGTGATGGACATCTTGCGGTCTATTATAACAAGTACTTATGGAGCCTGGCTCTCTAGAATTCTACAAAATGATTCGTTCTTTAAAATAGTCGCTAATCTTCAGACTGTAATTCACATCTGTCTGGTATGGGTGGCTGTCATCCGGGGGCGTTTCACTCCGGATTATACATCCCCCCAGTATAATATCAGCATTAGGTAAATATCATACCAGATGAGAAGAAAGCAGAGTTGCTTACAGGAACATTTTTCCTCTCCTATTCAAGACAGGGCTGCAGCAAGTGAGCAAGTCAGTTTGCAAAAGGACGGCTGAATGGGGGAAGTGGCTAGATGGAGAGATGGCCACACAAGCCTGCAGCAGGGAAAAGTGAGTGTGAGAGGTGTTCAGATCCAGCTGCAGATGGTCAGAGCGTAATATCTGAAGGGCAAGGCGCCTACAGTATGGATTTTATAGTCATTCCGTGCAATGACGAGAAACAAAAGTCAGATAACATGCAGAAGCTTCCTTGTCTCTTTGCTGTCCTTGTGTGTAAACTGTAGTCAATATCTAGGAGAGCCATTTGTGGTGAGGTTTAAACTTGTAAATACATGGAAATGTCCAGAATGTCATCTGTTAAATGATAAGGTTGAATGTTTTTTTTGTGAAATAAAATTACAGTTATTTTGAATAGAAACTTGGGTATAGAGTAAGTTTTGGACCTTGTACAGACCAAATGGGGATGGCAGGTGGGAGGTGACAGAGTACACGTGTAGTGTGGCTCTGAGGAGGAATCTTGGACTAAAACTTTTGAGCTCTTTCTGTCTAAGGCCCCAAAGGATTTGGTAGACATTTTGAGATGAACTTGCAACAGAGTGTTGGGTGAGCCTCATTGTGGGGATATGGGAATTAAAGGCCTAGACCCAACTTCTGGACAGGTCTTCTGCAGTTGAGCTGATTTCTTGTCTTTCTGCCCTTAGGACGGTACTGTCAACCCCCAAGGGTGAAAGTTTTAGGGCTACTTGGGAGAGTAGATAGGTCTATATTTACTGGTTTAAGTCCCTCAAAGGCAGGATTTGTTTGTACTTTAGACTGTAATTTTGCTGTTCATTTGTGTCACAGGTAATCAGATATTTAATAAGCGGCTGAAGGTAGATCATTTCCCTTTAGAATAGAGGCAGAGCGCACATAAGTAATTTTCATAATTGACGATTATTCTGAGGCTGAGGAGATGACTCAGTTAATAGCGTGCTTGCTTCCCAAGTTATAAACACCTGAGTTTAGACCCCTAGCTCCCATACAAAAAGCAGGAAGTGGTGGCATGTGTCCAATATCCCAGCCCTGGGGAGCAGAAACTATTCTAGTCAAACAGTGAGCTACAGGTTCAGTAGGAGACCGTATCTCAAAAGAGAGTGATCAAAAAAGACATCTGATATCAACCTCTGACCTCTACATGCATGTGCACACATTTACATATACATCCACACCACACATACATCTACTCTCACCCCCCCCACATACACACCCCAATTGTTCTAATGCCTTAATAGTCATCACTCAAGTAATGCAGGGGCTGGAGAGGTGGCTCCATGGTTACGAACATGGCTGCTCTTGCAGAGGTCACGGGTTTGGTTCCTAGCACTCACATGGCAGCTGACAACCATCCATAACTCCAGTTCCAGGAGATTCAACACCCTCTTCTGACCTCCATGGGCATTGCATGCATGAATATACAATATACTTACATCCAGGCAAAATACTCATACATATAAAAAATAAAAATTTAATTAAAAATTAAAAAAAAAAAAGAAGTGCAAATGTTTCGTTTGGGGGACAGGGTCTCACACTGTTACCCAGACTAGTCTGGAACTCACTATCCAGCCCAGGCTGGCCTCCAACTTATTTCATCTGTATCAGACTCTCAGGTACTTGTATTACATGTGAGTACAACACTTGATTCTAAACTCAAAGATTACCCCTCTGAAAATATTCATTAAATCTGTGGTTTCATTTAATGATATAACTCAATCAACATCTACCTATAGGTTGGCAATCGTAACTGCTGATTCTTGAGATACAAAAACTGGAAGTATCAGGGTTCCCACAGCAAAGACAGAGATGTGTTCACAAACACTAGAGTTCGGTGAAAGCATTGTTAATAGAAAAATGAGGGGCCATCGGGTACCAAGGATGCTCACTACTGCAATGGTAGAGAATTCTGGTCAAGGAAAGGTTCGCCAAAGTGATAAAAGAGTCACGTGGTCTTAGAAGAGAAATTTACCTGTGAGAGGAGAGGAAAAATGTTTTTTCATTAGAGAGACAGCCTAGGCCAAAGGGAAGGGGTGAAACATGTGTTAAGAGGCCAGAATAAAACTAGAATAGTAGAGGAAAAGCATTTAAGCAAGTAGATAAATGTAGCATCCCCAAGCCTTGCACATTATTCTTTAAAGTACTGACTCTGTAAGGTCTGTATTAGTGTCACTATATGATGAGCAAGGTAGCCTAATGATCTGATTTGGTTTTAAGACTATTCTTCCAGAAGGCACTTTGGAGAACGTATTGAGTATGAGCAAAGCACCACATAGAAAGTTCAGTAATACAGGTGAAAGAATATGTTAATGTTCATGTCGTAGATGACACAGACTTTAAGAACCTGAGAGAAAACATTGAGGAAGCTAACCCAAAGGGACTTGGTGGCCAACTGCATGTCTAGAAGTGAAGGAGGGATTCTTTAATGCCCAAAGTATTGACTTGCACTTTTATCACAGTCCAGGATGTATAGAGTCCTCTTCCTTGAAGTATCTACCAGTGATCAGAAGCAAATTCTGCTCCAACAGATACTAGAGAGGAGAAATAGAGGAAATAAATCTGCAAGGGCAAAGCAGAATTCACTTTCAAGAAACCCTGGATTTCACTGGTCTCTTTTCCTTCTCTCTTAAGTAGCCCAAATTGAGAGGGCCCATGCAGATGGAACTCTAGATAAAGCCACAGCACAATGGTCTGAGTTTCTAGATCAGTGCTTCTCACTTTAATGTGCATACAGAACCCTCTGAGCAACTTGTAAAATGCAGATTCTGATTAAGTGAGTCTGAATGCATGACACTGGGGATCTCTCTCTCTCAACAGTTCCCAGGTACTGCTGATACACTTGGCCTCACTTTAAGTAGCAGGCTCTAGATTGTTTTGCGGAGTGAAAGAGAACTTGTTATTGCAAGAAAATGACCACAACCAGACTTTGTGGTGGAGAAAACCTGCAGGAGTCTCAGATGCTACAGCAGCAAATCTTGTAGCTCTTATTGCAAATCTGGTCTGGATGTGGTCTCTTGGGATTGGTGACTGTTCAAAGAAGAGAGCTCTGTAGAGCCATTTACACTTTGTGACACCAATAACGTTGTTGTGATGTCCAAGGAAGAGCCACAAAGGGTTTTTCTCACCACAGTGCTCCTGGCACATCCCACTGAGTAAGAAAGCCCAGACTCACTGGCCTGTAAACAGTCCCACCTAGCCAAAGTGGGATAGAGTAGGTTTTGTTGAACTTGCCTGAGGTTGAGGAATAGTTGGCGCTTAGTCTTATAAAAAGCTATCTGTAGCAATTGCAATGTTTTCTCCTTGTCATCAGAGAGAAACAAGACTGGAAATTTATAAACCATCTCCTTCTTACCTTATGAGTCAACACTTGTCCATTTGGCCTCTATTTCCTCCCTATGTAGCACCTAAGTTATGACTTGTTTAGATGCATCAGCTCTTTAATTACGAGAGCATAAGTGCTAGGGCCCAGGACCAGATGCTGGGCTGGCATCGTGTGGCAGGAGACTGACACTGACAAATGGCCCTGGGTGGCTCAGACCCAGTCTGGCCTACTCTGGTGCCTGAAATAGATGGGAAAGTTTGCCTTAGGGAGATGGCATTAGACTCTGGAACTGAGAGAAGTCTGGCGTAAGGGAAAGTGCTGTCTTGGAAATCAGGAAACTGGATCCAACTTGCTGATACCTGCTTCTGCAATTTTGGACAGCTGTTTTGCCTCTCTTGATCTTGGTTTCTATCTGGGAAATTCAGAGATGGACTGTGTCATTCGTTCTGACACTGTTCAGAGATCGCAAGAAGAGCAGGCAGGACTTCCCCAGGTCCTTCCGACTCTGGAGCTTGTGAGCTGGTAGGTGTCCAATGGCCAGGCCTGTGGTTCTTAGTGTCACAGTAATTTTTTCCCAGTTTGCAAAAGCATTTCTATTGGTGAGACCATTGGTTTAGGTTTTCTACTGTCTACAAAAGTCCCTTCTACTTGTAAGACTGGCAAAATGGTCAAGGACTAGAAGCTTCTCCACCAAGAGAAACTCCACCGCCCCCCGCTTTATGCTCACAGCTCACACTCTCAGAAGGAGGTTAGTTAGTTACATAAATATGACTCCAACATCCAACTATTATACCGGCAGAGTACATGTAAGAAAACAGATTTCTAAAAAGTCAACTGCAAGATTAATTTTAATAATTACCAGACCCAACATACTTTGCTCTCCTTTTTAAGGTATGTTTACTAAGTTCCTGAACATAACCTGGGGACACTTAGCTTAGGAGACCACTGGGCTCAACATGGTTTCTCTAAGGAACCTGTAACTTTAGCAAGTTATTCAAATGACGTCTACCTGGCTTCAGTGGTCATCGCTGTGTATTCCTAGGTAGTGAAGTCTTTCTGTGGGCTGCACTGATAGAACAGCCACTGTGTTATTATCAGTCTTTGGTTGTCCCACGGAGGATTGCCTTCAGCAGGATCTATGCAGTTAGAAGGTACAAGGGCTGAAATGCCTAAGAGCAAAGCCTAGCGGAGTGGCTGTTTACATACACCTGCAAGAGCAATGGAGAGCTTCATGAAGGCTGTACATTTGCCATTCTGACGCAGAGAGCCGAAGCAGCAGCAACTATACTTGTTGAATGACTGAGGAAGCATTCTTTCCTTCATTCATCTGCTTGATCCAGGAAGCAGACCCTGCCATGGAGCTTTATATGAATTACTGCTTTTCCCCCTTTCAGACAACTGAACACTTCTTAATAGCTGTACTTCCGACTTGCTTTGTTGAGAAGCTGATGGTTCTTTATTACCTGGCATGAGAGATCTGTATTTTTGGGGGGGGGGCAGTGGCTACTCTTTTCACTCTACTGACTGCCTTCCTCTGTAGAACTCACCTTTAACCATAGATAAATTATATAGACTCGTGGCTATTAACAAAAAGGACATTCTGTGAAAAGAAGATAAACTAAGATTGGTTACTAGAATTATGATTCTCAAAAATACCATAAAATATAAGGAAATTTTAACATATACTGAATATTATTATTCATTAGATTGTACCAGAATGTATAAGTACATATACAGATTTTGAATTTGTTTAGATTTTTAAAAATATTACACATAGAACTGCGATTGAAATTTGACATAAAATGATAGTAAATTGGTGGGCCAGAAAGATGACTTTGGGTAGAGCACTTACTTGGCAAGTGTGAGGAACCTGGTCTGGGATCCCAAGAAGTCACATAAAAAGCCAGGTGTGCAGAACAAATGTCTGTACGCCAGTGCTCCTATGAGGAGATGGGAAGTAGATGCAGGAAAATCTTTGGAAGCTTACAGGCTGGCTAGCCTGGTGCACATAGCAGAAAAACAACTAGGAGACCTTTCCTGATACAAGGTTGAGGACTGGCACCTGGGTTTGTCCTCTCTCACCTCTACACATGCACCGTAGTATGATTATGCCTCCATCCACAAACACAGCTGTGTGTGTGCACACACCATGTTCACATACATACACATATAAGAAGGGATGTAGAAAAGTAATTACCCACGTGGATTCAGCATCCTGTGGATTTTAAAGCATCTCCAGAAAGTGGCATGTGTTCATAACTTTCAGGAAATGGAGGAATTGATATTTAATGCACAGCAGTAGAGAAAGATATTTTGTAATCTACTAAAACCATAAGATTGTAAATTCTAAGAAATCTCTTCTGGAACTCAAAGAATAAAAAAGTCCAGTTTAGTCACTTAGCCAAGAAGAATACAGGGTAGGTAACACGAGACAATGGTGTAACACTGGGTGGGGGTAGAAGACAGGGCCCTCCTTTCTGCACTTGATCTTGACCTTGAGTTTGCATGCCCACCCATTGTCTAAGGACCCCATTAGTGGTCTCTCACTTTTCAGTGTATTTGTGGCTGTAATGATGACGAAAGCTTTTGGAAGTCAAAAGTATTGCAGGTACATGATAGCTCACCGTGAGATTGCTGTATTGGAAGCTTAGGCACGAAGGTCTTCAGACTATTTAAATCCAAAACCGAGGCTAAACAGATGGTTCAGTGTTTAACTGTATTTGCTACGGTTGCAGAAGACGAGAGCTCAGTTTCCAGCATCTATGTTGGGTGGTTCACAACCACTTGGAACTCCAGCTCCAGGGAATCCAACACCCTATTCTGGCCTCCATGTGCACTCATATATATATCTTATGAAAGGAATGTAGCGTTTCTGAACCATGTACAAGTATGACTTCACCTACAGAGTGTGTGCAATGGAAATGAACTCAGGATCTCACGGAAGCGAACTGGGCTTATAGATGAGATACCTGCAAATCCATGTTAACTGCAACACTATTTACAATAGCTAAGATCTGGAGTCTGCCTAGATGCCCATTAACAGATGACTGAATTAAATAAATACACGAGGTATACACACAATGTAGTATTATTCAGAAATGGGGAATGAAATCTTGTCATTTGTTACAATGTGGATAGAACTGGAGTACATTAGGTTACGGGAAATAATCCAGAAACAGAAAGATAAATACTGCATGTCCTCTTTCCTATGTGGAAGCTAAATCAAAGTCACCCTCGAAGGAGAATGGCATTTACTAGAGATTAAGAAAGTTGTTCTATCTGTTCAGTGTATACTGTATACATGGATGAAACTATCATACAGATCTATCTATATCTATATATCTATATATCTATGTCTATATCTATATCTGAGACATGACAATCAAAATTTTAAAAGAATTGAAATGGAGATAAAGTTCTTGAGAAAATATGTAAGTTATATATATCTATGTGTATATATATAATATGAGATGCCATATATTAACTTGTAGAAAATTGAACACAACAGGTAAGAAATAAGAAATCTATTTTCTAAGCATTCACTTATTCAATAGGTGTTTTGAATGTTCACTATATATAGTGAAATTGAGTGTGATTTAATATAAGCTTTTGATGTTACTGGAGATAAAATGAAAAGATTTTGATGCATTTTAAGGGAACATAAGTGCTTTAAATAAAAAGCTGTAGTTAACTGGTAACCAAAATTAGTGTTTGTTAACTTTGCTTTTGTAGTTTCATTTTTCTGTTTGCAAAATAAAGTATTATCACCCAATATTCCTTATGCTTTATAATATAAGTTGTCCCTCAGTTTACACCGAGGGCTAATTCCAGAACCCCTAGAGATACCAAAATCTGCAAAGGCTCAACTCTTTTATATGCAATGGTGCACAGTGCACAGATTCCTCTATACACTGAATCATCTTTATATAACTTATAATTCCCAATGTAACGTAGATGCTATGCACATCATTGTTATGCTGTGTTGTTTGGAAAATTATGACAAAAATGTCTGTACAAAATCAGTTCAAATGCATTTAAAAAATATTTTCAATTCATACATGTTTGCGTTCTCAGATTCTGTATCTAGAGGGTCTACTGTATTTGCAACATAATAAATGCTGGAACCTAGCTAATAACCTCATTCCAGTACCTAGGCATAATATTGACTAAGTTTTATTCTCAACGATGTGAAAGCCATTTGGAAATCTAGGCAGATTATCGTGAAGTGACTATATTGGAAGTTCATAAAGCTTCCATGTTTATACTTTACATAGAATAGAGGGCTGATGAGGCAAGAGAAAGGTGGGGAGATTTGGGGATGATTACTGCAATAATAAAGGGGAAATACTACAGTATTTTGGATGGATTTGCTGGTAGGCTGCAGTGCAGAGATGAGTCAAGGCTGATGCCATGCATGTGGGTCTGAGCAACAGGAAGAGTGAAGTTGGCACTTGATGAGGTGGTGAAGACTGGAGTGGGGCAGACAGTATTCATGCAGTTTTGTGCAAGTTAAGTTTTTGATGCATGTTAGATACATAGTGGTGACTGGGCAAATACACCAAGATTTCAGCAGGAAAGAGAAAATTGACGGAGTTGAAGTTCAAAGCCAAGCGACTAGGAGAGAAGGAATGCGGCCAGGAAAAGAAGACAAAGTTTGAAGCAGAGCCCAGAGTACATCAGTAGGAGGAGTCAGGAAGATGAGAAGGAGCCAGCAAAGGAGGATGAAGAGCAGACAGGTGTGGAGGGGCTGGTGTCACAGAGACAAGGAAGTAGACATTGATAGGAGAAGGAGTGATCAGCTATGTCAGATGCCAGTAATAAGCCCAATGAAATGAAGACTGAGTCTTGGGACCAAAGTAGAGGGAGGTCCATTGATAACCTTGACCAAAATCTGTGATGCTGGGAAGACTGGGATGAGAGAAAAGAGAAGATCAGGGGGCTGGAGATGGCTCAGCGCTTGAAAACACTGGCTGCTCTTGCAGAAGACTGGGGTCTGGTTCCCAGCACCCACATAGCAGCTAACAACCATCCATGACTCCAGTTCCAGGGGATCCGATACCTTCTTCTGACCTCTGTGGGCACTGCATGACACAGGTGCATTTACGTACATGCAGGCAGTACACTCATACACATAAAATAAAAATAATAAAATATTAAAGAAGAGAACATCAGGCGAGGAATAGGGGTTGTAAAAATAGTCAGCTTAGGCTGGTTAGCTTGATATATCAGTTCTCTACAACCTAGAATCACCTTGGAAAAGAATCTCAATTGACAAGTTATCTAAATCAGGTTGGCCTGGGGGCATGTCTGTGGAAGATTATTATTAATTGATCCAACCCACAGTGGGCAGCACCATTCCCTAAGCCAAGGACCTTGAACTAGAGAGGACTGAAGAAAGCTGGCTGAGAAGCAAGCCGGAGGTAAGAGTACATTGGCTTCTGTTTGCTCTTCACTGTGGATGTGATGTGATTAGCTGCTCAAGTTCTTGCCTTGACTTCTCTCCCCTCAACGATGAGCTGAAACCTGGAATTGTAAGCTGAGATAAACGCTTTCCTCCCCAAAGTTGCTTTGGGTCAGGACATTTGTCCCAGTGACGGAATTGAAAATAGGACACAGCTGTTTCGAGAATCTTACTGTGTGGGTGAGGGAAACAGTAGAGAGTAGGAGAATGGTTCAAAGAAAACGTACAGTTTAACACGAGCGTTAGAATAACTTTGAAATATGAGAAGGAGGCTGGCTCTAGGTGTGGATCAAGTTCTGTGGTGATCTGGACATTAACTTTGGTGTTTCTTGATTATGGGATGTCTAGGAGGTTCCAGGGAAAGGCTAGGTTGGAAAAGGCAGAAGCAGGTACTTAGGTGGCTCAGAGTTAACAGTATTTCCTGACGTGTTCAGACATATTTCCATTTTAACAATCAACATAGTAGTACCAATGTGGGACTTTATCTTTGGTTTTTAAGGTGAGAAAGGTTACAGCGTATGTTAATGAGGTTGGAAACGAGCAGAAAACAGGTGAGACTTGAAAATTTGATGATGTCAAAAAATTAGGTATGCATAGGCAAATGAGGGTAGAGTGAGCACACAGGTGAAAGACTGGTTTGATGGACACACTGGCTCTACTTGCCGGTTACAACAGGCAAGAGGTGCAGGGGCTGAAAGCAGATGCCTGCGCTTTAGCTGCTCAGTAGTGCTAGGTGGAGGGCACCTGAGAATATTGTCCCCTTCTCTTCATTGTTCTCTGTGCAATACAGGACACCTGTTCACCCTGTTGTTGTTGTTTTTTAATCTTCCGGAAGCTCACTACCTATTCCATGTTTTAACTGAGATTACGCAGGGCTGTGGGGAACCTTCGATGGTAGACAGAATTTTGGTTCAGAGTCCCTTTCTCGCACAAGGAGACATCCATTTGGGGAGCTGCAGTTCCATCATATGCTATGGGCTTGTTCAGAGATAGGTAGCTTAAAACATGTAGGGGCCTAGCCTTTAGGTGTGTCACTTTGCTAAGGAGCAATCCAGTAAGGAGACATTTGTCACCTAGTAGCATTATATCTGTACAGGGTCACCATATAACCTGACTTGTGTTTTTGGAAGAAAGGAATGACAGACAAGGGGGACAGAATGAGGGAGGGAGGGAAATAAGAAGGAAAGATTCAAGGTTTTATCTAGAAAGGCCACCACCATGCTAACTGGTTAAATATGTTTTTGTTTCAGACGTCTGCATCTTGTTTGTAACTAAGGCCTCTTTAACGTTCAGCATCCCATGATTTTTGCCTAGATTCAGGAATACATCTAAAATGGCTGAAGGATGACAGTGTTTGATCACTTGCCTCTCTCTCTGTATCCCTGAAGTTAATATGATGTTTATCTGAGGGCAAAGGCACAGACAGGGAGAAATTTAATGCAAATTTCATCAGGAGTCTAGTGCTACTTCACAAAATATTGATTAGGTGTCTGATTTGCTGTCCCCTGACAATGGGCCATCGGAATAAACCAATGAGGTGGGCTCGACTCCAGCTTGTCATGGTCATTCGATAAAGCCAGGCAACCAATGAGGATCAGCTACTTTTTGATTGGGCGAGAGGCCAGTGAAGGGGGGAACCATCTTAGCAACAGCAGAAAACATTGCACACGCCTTTGCACACACTCACAAGCACAGACACCATGCCACCACCCTGCTGCTGTGAACAGTGGCCGATTGTGTCTCCTAAGGCTTTTGTTTTGCCACGCCCCCCTCGAAAGGACAAGTTTCTGTTCCCAGAACACACTGCTTACCTGGTCAGGCAACCCGTAATCCCTTTTTAATAGAATGCAGGGGCAATATTGCTCTCTCGGGCCCCCTCCAACACTAGCCTTATTAAGCATGAACTTTGATCTGCAGGTAACTGCACAGGCTTTGTTCTGGAAATGCACTGTTTTGGTCTCCAGGGGGCAGGCCATACCACTGCCCTTCGGGCCAGACATGACACAGGGAGGGGGCCGGCGGTGCTGTGGGACTGAGCCTACTGCCTGGAGGTTGTTCCTTAGGCTTTCTGTAAGAACTGCAGAAAGCTTTTGCAGGGTTGGAGCAGGCTTCAGTGTTGTTATTTTCCTCACGGGCTTCCCCTTTCATTGTTCCAAGACCTCCAAATTCAGAGCCCAGGAAAGCTTTCCTGTTTTCCCTGTAAAGTCTGGCAAGGTCTTTCTGAGCTACTGGGCTTCCAGCATTTAACATTCTCATTTGAAAGGCTTCCCGCCTCTGGTCTCCACTGGGTTTTTATGTTTTCTGAGCAGCTCCCTTGTTCCCCAGATGCCAGGGAAAGGAGGCTGCCTGCCAATCGCTGGTTTTCCCAAACCAGCAGCTGCCCTGACCTTCTCGGCTCCTTTCTTCCCTCTCCCACCCCTCTGCCTGCCTTGGAAGCTGTTTTGATGGCAGTGGGGATGGCACATGAGCTTCCCAACATTGTTTTTTCTTCATGCACTTGGTGCCTGGTTGCAGCATGCATCCCAGATACAGGATCATCTGCCCCTGGCTTAGCCAATCCTGCTAGTGGCTCTCATCACTGCTCCCTGCTGGGCAGCTGTAATTTTGTCTGGGTGGAGCATCCTACCAGAGAGGACAATGTTCACTCTGGGAGGCGTGTGGCCATGTTTTCTGCCAGAGAAAAGGAAGTTGATATGATGTCCTAGGAATTTTCCAGTCCAAGAAGGATTATTTGCTAGGAAATGGTACCAGCTGTTTTCCATCTTCTTGACTACAAAGCAAAGTGGAATAGCATGAAATGGAAGCAGAAGGGGCTGAAGACAGACATGAAGGTCAAGTTTGTGAACATCAAGGTCATCTGGGTTTCCTTTGAGGATAGTAGCTATGATATCTACCCACTGGATATTTATTTGACCTAACTGCCTTCTCATAGATGCAATAAAATGCACATGATGAAAACTGGAGCGATTCAGTGATGGGGCACTGGCCTAGCGTGCACAAGGTCTTGGGTTCTAATCCCACCACCACCATCACTACATAAAAAATGAGAGTGAACATGATGATTATGTGGCAGCATGGGATGAATTTTGGAGTCACAATAGTCTATTAAGTCATAGCTTTTTAGACATCAAATGACAGGATGCTAACAAATTCTTAACTTCTTTAGGCCTTTAAAAATAATCCGTAAAATGGGAGTCACACTACCATGTAGTTTAAAATGAAACCATAGGTGTAAAGTGCCTAGCTGAGGGCTTATCATGTAGTAGGCATTAAAAATGTTGATCTTGCTGGATGTTACAGTGCATGGTTGTAATCCTAGTATTTGACAGGCTCAGGCCAGAGGATCAAGAGTTCCATACCAGCCTGGGCTATGTATATAAGTTCGTGTAAAAGAAATAAAGGAAGGAGGGAAGGGGGAGAGAGGGAGAGAGGAAGGGAAGGAAAAAATTCCGGGAATGCTGAATCTTCCAATTCTAGAACTTCCACAGCTTCATTCAATCAGCAGACATATGGATACAGTACTGCTAATTAAGTCAAAACCTTCCAGGCATCTGCATGAAGTGAGGCAATAGGAAATGCATGTGTGGTTTCTCTCCATGACACTTCATATTCTAGGGCAGAAAAGAAGCCAAGCATGTTATAAAACAGGGAGCAACTGCAGCAAAGCAAGGATTACTAGCTATTTGGGGACTGGCGACGGAGCTGAGTTGGTACAGTGCTCATCTAGCATACAGGAAGCCCTGGGTTCAGTTCTCAGCACTGCAGAAACCTGATGTGGCACACCTGTAATCCCAGAGCTCAGAAAGTGGGGGCAGGAAAATAGGAACTTCAAGGTTACCACTGCCTGCATAGTGAGTCCAAGGCCAGCTTAGGATACATGAGACCTTGCTTCAGAAAAGAAAACAAATTAAGTGCAGTGAACAGAGCCAGAACTAAGTGTCATTTGGGTGGGACAGCTACCTGGACTAGAACCAACCAAGAAAGCATCACAGAGAGTCTGGATTTGATGAAGGCCTTATAGAATGTATAGAACTTGGATGGGTTGATGGGATAGACAAGGGAGAGAGGGTAGCCTAGGCTAAAGTAACAGCATTGACAAACTATTGGGAGAAGAAATTAGTGTGGCCATTGAAATAACTGGAGAGAAAGGTGTCAGTGAGGAAGAGAGACTCATACTATATAATATACTGTAAAAGTATCAGGCCCTAGAATCAACCACATCCTGGTTTCAATTCAGAATACTATTTCTGTCTTTGTGACTCAGTTTCCTTAGCCATAAAATGGATATTATTGTGATGATTACGTGATATTGGAAGCTAATAAAAATGTTTTAGATGTGCCTAATACTGAAAACCATGTTTTAGTGAGACCCTGTCTCAAAAGAGCGAAACAGCAACAAGAAGCTGAACCCAAAACCAAAGTCATGCCTTAGGCAACACACACACACACAGATCCTTCAGTGCAGGACACTCAGACAAATATTTTCACTATGCAAAATGAATAGGAGAAAGGCACAGTTACAAATGATGGCGGGAAGGAGTTAAGTCTGTGCCTTTCAGGACCCCTTTGACAATGACCTTTCGTGTTCTTTCTTCCAGACAGCTGCCTGTGTTCACTTTTCCCTCTGTGGATTGTGATTTAGCACATAAATTTTTCCCTTTTATCTTGCCATTTGCATGCTTATATTAGACATGGATTTGGTTAGACCTGCATCTGCCGAGACAGCAAGCCAATAATAGAAACCCCACGGAGACTAACGTGGTCTGGTTTCAGGTGTGGGTCTCACAAGTGAGGTCTAGGTCAGGAAGTTATTAGCTGCAGACTCAGGGAATATATTCAGCTGTCATCACTTTTTAATTAAAAATAGCTTGGTGACATGTACATTCCAGCACTCTGCTGTGGATGGTTAAGTGCCATCCTTTCCATGTGTGTGGTGGTTTCCTGCCGCAGAAGATGATGTCTCCTCTCTAGCCCAAGATATCTGGAGTTTATCTAGAAACTCTGATAAATTTGACTTTTGGCTTGTGGACAGGCACAGCGGTATCCCCAGGCCAGATCTGAGCCGCTAACCTGCGTATGTGATTTATTTTCTTAATGTTACCCTTCAGAAGTGACAGCTGATGGCCGTACATTGTGGAAATCTGTGGATACTACATACTGGATTTCTCTTCCGCGGGGGATCAGCATGTTAAGCATTGGCCATCACACTACTGGAAGAGAGGTGGGATAAATGCCCAGCCATTGTGAAATAGAATTTTCCAGACTCCCAATTGTGTTCTTCATTTTCCATTGTGCTTATGTAGAATGGAACTTGAGAGACAATGTGGGATCATTTAAAAAGTCTACTTTGCCCTGCTTAAGTTAAAATCTCTACTCCTTAACTCCTTGTCACATGGCTTTGACCATCTGTACTTAGCTGTTCTATGCCCTGCTTTATTCTTTTTATTGATTTTTTTCAGAATTTTATATAATTCATCTTGATAATATTCACAACCCTTCCCCCATCTCCTTTCAAATCCACCTCACCTCTCTACCCCACAACTTCATGTCCTCTATTATTCTTTCTTAAGGCCTATCATGTCTAATTTGTGTTCTCCAAATAGTCTTGTCTATAGATCTATCCCCTGGAGAGTGGTCAACCTAAAAAACATCACACGCTTAATGAAAATTGACTCTTGCTCTTGCAGCAGCTATTAATTTCCAGTAGTTCCTCAGCCAGGGATGTAAGCCTTGGTTTTTTCACCTGTGGAATGGAGCCAGTAAATAATACCAGTGACTTAAGGGCATGGAGAACATATAGTGAATCTTCATGTAAATTATTTGGTACCAAGCATGAAATAATTATGCAGTAGATTCAGGCAATCATATTAGTCAGTGTTTGTAATTCTGGCTGTGGTATATTATAAAATTGATTAAGTAAAAACTAATCATATTTTATCAGGCTTGTGATAAATATAGATATTTAATAAGGGCAATATTTGACACTTTTTTTCTGAGCACAGTGCATTAGGTGAAAATGCTAACAGTATGCCAGCATGCTTAATTAAAATGCTTTATTTATTACTCAGATATTTTTGCATCTAAATCTAGGCAAAACAAAACAACACAGTCCCTGCTCTCTTAAATTGACATAATACACAAATTATATATTCAGCATAGATGGCGATATGCAAATACAACATCAACAGATTTGCAGATTCGCCATCACACAGCATTTATTCTGCACTGATTTTCCACAAGCAAAAGAAAATTATTTTTGACAAACACAGTTTCTGTCTTTTTGGAGTTTATGGCATAAAAGGGACAATGCTGAAATTTCTCTCACAGATAGGCAGGTATTCTGAAGGCAGCATAATATCCAAAAATATTTCTATTAAGTATATTATGATGGTGCACTCCTTTGAACCCGGCCTTCACAAGGCAGAGGCAGACAGATCTCCATGCATTCAAAGACAGCCTGGTCTACATAGCAAGTTCCAGGCCAACTAGTGCTGAATAGTGAGACCCTGTTAATTAATTAACTACGTGTATGTGTCATAGCAGGTATGTGGAGGTCAGAGAACAATTTACTTAAGTTAGTTCTCTCCTTCTACCATGCAAATTCTGGGTCAAACTCAGGTCATCAGCCTTGGCAGCAAACTCCTTCACCCACTGACCCATCTCACCAACTCCAATATAACATTTTTGTTCCAAGCTAATTTATAGATATGTGAAGTAACTGGCTAGTGTGCTGAGATGTCAACTCATTTTATTATGAGTTTATTTATATTAATGAGGATTCTGTTCCTTGGAACTATATATATGGGCAAAGAGACCCATGAAATTTAGTTGCCTGGGTTGACTCACTTTGGTTTTTTTTAAAGTACCATTTTTTTTTTTCTCAAAGTTAGCAGGAACAGCAGTAGATGGGCCATTTTAACAGAAACCAGTGGCAGGATTCACCCAGTGTTTAACACTTTATTATCTCTAGGACCCCCTTGCTCTTACTGGTCTGGGTGGCCATTCTGGAAACAGTGGTTCTCCTTTGGGCCTCTCTGAATTGTGAGTCTTTGCATTCTCCAAATGAGTACCCTCAGTGAATGTGCTCCAGAGTTACCTGGGTAGCTGTTAAAATGTAGATTTCCGGCCCAAGTCCAGGCCTGTGCTGTGCCTTGAATATGAAGAATCCTGACTCATAATCTGAAAGCTTGGAATGACTAAGTTCTTCAGGAAGACCAACAATACCAGTTCTCCTTTCCTGTCCTGCTCCAACCACCTGACTATTCTCTGGATGCAGTGGCCACACTGAAGGCCATGTTGTCTTAGAGTACTCTTAAGTACACAGCCCCTGGCTCCTGCTACAGTCTGGCTACAATGGCTGCCTTTTACGTAGCTCAAGAATTCCCTCCTTTGTGATGACTCTCCTACTGGTTCCTTTGTTGTGCCCACGTTCCATTTACCCACCTCTATTTACTCCCTGATGATAGTACTTATAGCAACTTGCTGTAGTGTCCTGGACAGGACTTTTCCATTGAAGATACAGCCCTTGACTTCTGTTCTTAGAACATATTCACCCATCCTTGAATAAATGAATGAATTTGTGAGTGATGCAACAGAGAGCCAAAATTTATTTCTAAAGTAAATTTGCAGCCCTGGATCTAGTATATAGGTATTGCATATCTATCAGGAGTATTGTCTGAAGATCACAGGCAGTGATGAGACAGATGTTTCATTAGTTAAGAGCGCTTACTCAGAGGACCAGAATTCCGTTCTCAGCTCCATCAGACAACTCACAACTGCCTGTAACTAACTCCAGGGGATCCAATGCCATCCTCTGACCTTGGAAGGCTCTGCACACATGAGTGCATACATTCACACAGACACACACATCAACAAAAGAAGGAAAGGAAAAGGAAAAGGAAGATCACAATCTAAAACAACATGGAGCTGTACCCAGCTTTACTAGTGTATGTTAAAACCCTTCTCTCTAGAAGATACAGAGATCACAACAGGGAAAACAGAAGAAATGAAACCAATGTCATTGTTGTTGAAAACTCAGAGTGAATTTGGGTCAGTGAGAAAACTGTGTGCCCATTCTAACTGATCTTTTCTGAGCATTATTTTACTTAATTGGTTGATTTAATTTCCCAGAAAATGAAAGCTGAGCATACTTTCTCTGAGAACTCTTATATGCTACAAATCCCTTCTGTTATAGAAACTTTGTGTATTTCATTTAATTGCCAATCCTCCCTTCTCTTTAACAGTATAGAGTGCAATCTGGGGTATTTCACAATTTTCTTTCCCAGTGACAATTCAGAGAACAAACGGGATGCCATCTAAAGCAATTTTGAAATCAATGATCGCCCTCACAGAATGTTGGTGGGAATATAAATGGAAGCACCACTCTGGGAAAAGAGATGAGCAGTTTCTTTAAAAAGTTACTTGGAAACAGAGAATGAACATTATTAATTGCACTCCTAGGAATCTACACAGAAGAAATTAAAATTGAGGTCCACAAAGATGTGTGCATGAAAGCTCACAGTGGCATGGTTCACCATGGCTCCCAAAGTATAAAAGTCCATCAGCTGAACAAACAAGATGGAGATATAGTACTACCAGATGATTTACATATAGTACTATACACAGTACTGTTAGATTTATAAGAAATTTCCCCCCAAAACAAATTTGGAGACACAGGAAAGAAATCAGTGGTTTCTTGGTGTTGGAAGGGCAGAAGAATAGGGTGGAAGAAGGAACTCAAAGCAAACAGGATTGCGGAATTCTGAGAGGTGAAGAAGTCATCTAAAATGGGGCGTGGTAGATTTCACTCAGTTCTGTAAATTTACCGATAATCACTGAATGCTGCTTTTACAATGGGTGAATCTTATGGTAGGTAAATTACACCTCAATAAAGTTACAGAATATGGCTGATAGTAACCTTCACAGTCTTATTTCAGTGGTATTGTAGTTTCACAGATTCTTCCCAGGTAATGTAAAAGAAAGGTCTTTAATCACAGATTTTAAGTTGGCTTCTTTCCTTCTCCTCAAACCCCTGAGGACCTTTACACCAGTGGAGACAGATTCAGAATGTAAAAAACTTCCTCCCTTCAAACTAATTAAGTAAACTCTGATGACATCAGTTCTATTTGCAGCACACCTGATGAAGGCCGTGATACCAATTAAACTCTTGAATGATTAGAAATGCAAACTGTCAGACTTGGCTCCAGAACAGGCATTGCTACCTGGCTCCAGAATCACAGGGAAAGCAAGAATACCATCTTAGGAAATGTGGACGTGAGGCACTCAAGTTTAACTGGAGTGTCAGGTGAAAGGAATACCCACCATCAAGGGCTACAATTAACTTACTGTAGGGGCAAAGTTTCCCCTTCAGAGGCGCGTTTTTCTAGGACAAGAAGTCCTGTCACAGAGTAGGCTGACCCTGAGATTTGGAGGCAAACAGAACCAAGGTCAAGTTCTGAATCTAGTTTTAGGTTAATTTAATGTAATTTCTCTGAGTCTTTATATCGTTGCCTATAATAATGGGATTTGATTCTCTGCCACAGAGGATTTGGGGGCTGATTAAATGAGATCACATAGATGTCAGTGGGCCTAACATACAGGAGACATTTAATAAATGGGATCTATTCACAGGACGCCTTAAGTCTTGACTCAGTTGTTTCAGTTTTTTTTTTTTTTTGTTAATAAGGATTGACAGAGCTTGCCACTCCCTCAGCTCAGCAAAGATTCTGTGAACACTTGCTATATTCCTGAGGTGTTTGTGTTCGGGATGTATTAATGTATAAAACAAAAGACAAAAATCTATACCATAACAAAGGTTATTTGGGCAATAATGGTCAAAGTAAAAAAATAACTGAATGTTTTATGTTAGATAGAGTAATACGTCCTATGGAGAAGGAATGAGGTGAGATAAGAGGCCTCTGGAATTGTAGAGGTGAAGAAAAGGCGGGTTTCAGTTTAAGATGCAGAAGGAAGAGATCTTGAGCAGGAAGAGAAGGCGCAGCCTCCTGTAGCAGAGGCTGGAAGCACAGCTGAAGACATCCTCTTCCCCCGGTAGCCAGCTGAAATGTTCTGGAATGTTCTAGACATGTTCAAGAAACACTCACCAGGAAGGACCATGCCAGACTTGGGTGTGCAACAGTATGCCAAAAAACTGAGAACCGAACACCGGCTCATCCTGTGTTGCTTACCGGTTACATGCTGTTTGGCTAGCATTTTAATTCCCTGACCTGATATCACTTCATCCTTAAAATGAGATTTGAATCTCTGTTTCAAAAGACTATCCCAAAAGATGGGAGCCTCCTAGAGTCATTTCTCTGAAGTTGAAATGCTAGGTTTTGCTTCATCAGAGCAAGTGGAAGATCACTGTTTTAGTTCTGTTGGCTTTTGATCTATTCAGGTGGATGTGACAGTCCCTTATATGGGAGCCAGTATCAGGACCAAAGCAGGACTGGTGGGGTTAGCTTGGAGGTGGGACTGGCTGAGACAGAAGGACAATTCCAGGATGTGATAGAAGATTTAGTAATGAGTGAGAGAAGCAATCACTTATTCGCCCAGCTGAATTGATAAATTAATTTAGTTATCTGCTATGCCCAGTGGGTTAATAACATTAAAAAGAGCAATATAGAGTGTGATAAAGTGTTCTTAGTGGGATGATAGGTTTTATACATATATGAATTTATGTGCAAGTGTGCATGCTTGTGTGTAGTGTGTAGTTCTTTTCAAAATCGATCACACACCAAAGGTAACTTGGGTACTTAGGGGACATTTGTCAGATACTTGAGGTTGAAAAGAGAAAAAAGTGGCCCAATGGCTCTTTCAGTGTTTGTCTTCTCCAACTTTTCTCTCTGTCATGGCTAAATATAAGTGGTGTAGTGGAAAGAAACTGAATCTAGTGTCAGAAGCCCTTCCCTGAACATCTGTCCCTTTGAGACTGAGCTGTCTTGGGCTCCCCATCAAGTTCCCCTAAGCTTTGTTTTCCTCACTTACTTAATGGCAAGAAAACCTCTATGTTATCTACCTGCTAAGTGTCAGAAGTCAAATGTGAAGGTCATTTGGTAAACTGTAGCTGTAAATTTAAAATGAGGTGGAGTGGTTCTTGTTGGAGATGGACTAATGAAAACCTCAGGGGTGGTCACTTATTTGTAAAATGGATGGTTTGAGCATTTTTCCAGAGTAGCTATGCTAACCTATGAACATTAGTTAGTTTTATTTGGCTGGCCTCTCAGATGGATATGGCACAGTCCAGAAGCACATGGCTCAGCACTCTGGTACTTTCTGGACTAGAAGTAAAGGAGACAGGATCACAAGAGGCATAGGTTTGGATGGCAACTTCAAGGACGTCTGCACAGAAGCCCTCCTAAGACCTGGAAGCAGGACGAGTAGACTCTTTCCTTCAGTGCTGTTGGGTTGGTTTTCAACCCAATTCTACGTTCCCAGGCATGCTAGGAGAAACTGTCATCAGAGAATGGTGCCTGTTGGTTCCCTTCCCTTCTCTTTGAGCTTGGATGCCATGTGGGCTAGTTGAGAATGAGAAGAAGGAATGTGAACCACTTTAGAGTCAGGTGCAAGGCAGGTTCTTGGGGAGAGAGAATTACTGAGAAGAATGACATCAACATCTTCTATTAAATGATGTATACCTGGTTAGAGAATCACTGGATCTTCATAGTTATTGAACTTGCTGGACACGGTGACTCATGTCTTAGTCCCAGCACTGAGGAAACTAAGATAGGAAGATTGTCTAAGTTCAGGTTCAGCCTGGGCTACATAGTTCTGACCATCGCAAGCTGCAGATTAAGACCCTTGTATTAGTTATTTTTCTCTTTTTTGTGATAAACCACCGACCAAAAACAACTTGGGGGAGGAAAGAGTTCATTTCACTTTACAGCTTATAGTTCACCATGGAGGGAAGCCGAGGCAGGAACTGAAGAACAAACCATGGAAGAACACTGCTTATGGGCTTGCTCCTGTGACCCATACTCAGCCTGATTTTTTAAACAACCTAAGACCACATGCTCAGGAATGGCACCGCCCACAGTGGGCTGGACCCTCCCACATCATCCAGCAACTAAGAAGATGCCACACAGACATGGCCACAGGCCAATCAGATGGAAGAAATACCTCAGCTGAGATATTCTCTCCCCAGGTGTGTCAAGTTGACAACTGAAGCTATCCATCAAGACCTTGTCTTAACAAAAGAATTACTGTACTCAGTCATGGGCATGAGGAAGGCGAATCTACACATCCCTCAGTCTCTGAACTATGAGCTCTCGCTAGATACCAAGGGTTAGCACCTCTGCTCTCTCCTGAGCTAACCCTGTGCCTGGCATCCTATGGTCACTCAGTATGTGTGACACAATAGAACGGCTCCCTGGCTCTGTCCACATAGCCCAGTGCCCAGTGGGAAAGACAGCCCTGAGTTTCCCATAGGTAGTTCACCTCAGTGTCCCACATGCTTTAATATTTGATGCAATCATTTGTCTTCTTTGGTATCCATTCATCTTAAAAGTATTTACAGAAGCAGACCGAGGATGTTTGCACACTGGGATCTCTTGCTGTGAAGCTGAGAATCCCAGTGGTACTGACTGGTCTTGGGGTGTCTGAGGCAGCTTGTAGATACTGAGAATTGAGATAGTTACAATTGAAAGTTTCTTGTAGATTGGGCTTGGTGGCTCACATTTTTAATTCCAGCACTCAGGAGGCAGAGGTAGGTGGATCATTGTGAGATGGAGGCCAGTCTGGGATGGTCTACATAGCAAGTTCCAGGTCAGTTGGGGTGCATAGTGAAAACTTGTCTCAAAAAAAAAAAAAGCCAAAAACAAAAGTTTCTGTAGGAGATAAAAGATGTAACATTAGCTTGTCTACCTAGAGATTTCAATTGTCTGTGTCTGGATTTCTCTGTGATGACTATTTGGGTATGTGACGCTCACAGAACACCCAATGGTGTAGCGCCCTGCCCCGCATTACATTTCATAGGCTCTCCTGTTAAAACACCTCTGAATTAAATTATTTTTAGACATGACTTGTTGGGCAGCAGTGAAGCTCTTCGCTCTGCCTCTAGTATAAATACTCATTCCCCACCTCATTTTATTGCTCATATATTTTTAATTTTCTACCACCTAATATTTTATATTTTCTCTGTACTTTTTAAAGTCAGGTATTAAATGTTGCTAAATTGGCAATGACTTACTGGGACACTATACACATTGCAAACTTAATATCTTTTCTTCCACAAATACTCTGTATTAAGTTAGATTAATAACTCTATCAGGAAGCCTCATATAAAATTTCCCCAATCACTTCCAATTTACCCTAGTCTTGAAATTATTTTAATTCCTTGTGTCTCATTAAAAAAGATAGAGCAAAACTGTAAATTACCTTCTCCACACCTCTTCATCTTAGAAGGTTTGATGCAAGTAAAAGAATCTCCATTTTGCTGGAAAGCGGTTAGAGGAATCCACAATGTTTCAATTTTCATCACTAAATCACCATTTGCCACACAGGAAAATAAACAGAAAGGTGTTCCCTAACAAGGACACATTCTGATGAAATCCATTATGTCTTACAGAGTCCTTCTCACCACCTGGATCTCCCAGCTTCCTCCAGGAGAGCAGAGGTAGAACGAGCCAGTAGAAACCCAAAAAGGTAATTGTCACTACATCCAGCACTCCAATCTTTGAAATGAAACACAGATTTAACAGATTGTAAAGTGTTGGAGTCATAACCATTCATTAAACCGCATTTAAATGAAAAAGCAAGAGATAACCTACCCATTTAAAAATTAATTGAACAAGTGCTTTCATGTTGAATTGACACACTCACATCTCATTTCTGTTGAATAAATACACTCAACACAGGAGGGGAAAAACACAGAATGGATCTCAAACTGACCATAGTTACTTTTTCTGTCTGCTGGGAGTGTGTAAAAGAGATGCCACTTCTGCAGGGATGGGGAGGCCAAGTGTGGCGGAAAGGTGTGCAAAGCAAGAACTCTGTGGCCTCAGGAGTAAGACTAGCACAGTTGAAAAACTAAATGCAAAATGTGCAATATTGGTGAGATGCTGAAAATTATTTATTAGAATTCAAATTTAACTGGGTATTGTGTTTTTATCTAGCAACTCCACTTAGGGAGGGTTGTAAGAGAGGATTATGGGAAAGCATTAAGAAGGAGAATCAAAATAACCTCCCTGGTGGTAAGTGAACCGCCTTTTAGAGACACAAAGAGCTGAGTAATACTCCTGTGTCTTGCATTTGGGAGATTTGTGCAGCATTCCTAAGGGTCAAGATTCTGAGTAGGGAGGGCTATAGAGGCAGGAATGGTTCCAGAAGAAGACCAGAAGTGACTCACAAAGGGAAAGTGATGAGAGCTAGAGATGTGCCTTTCAAACATAGCACACAACACAATCAGAGGCTCAGGGAGTGAACTAACTCCCCTCTTGG
Source organism: Eospalax fontanierii (assembly GCA_035773235.1). Lineage (NCBI taxonomy): Eukaryota > Metazoa > Chordata > Mammalia > Rodentia > Spalacidae > Eospalax > Eospalax fontanierii. The sequence continues at coordinate 25,693,504 of CM069539.1, read as the reverse complement.
CCCGCATGAATATTTTCTGGCCCAACCTGAGAGGAATTCACCTCTCCACCCCTTTCTTTATGTTGTCATCGCTCTTTGTTGGCATGCTTCTGTTACTGAAGCACTTATGATGTGGTGGCCCATTGAGTGGCAGGTAGATTATGGGACAGACCCAGAACACACATACTAGTAGAACAAAGATTCTAGATGTTTTTTTCAGAAAATGGAAAACAAACACATTACATGTCTCAACATTTTTTTAAGCAAAGCAGCATTTTTCTATACTTGCATAGATAAACTCTAAACGTTGATTTATGCAACATCGGAACTCCGAGAAATACTTTCTTCTGAGAGAAGTCATAACATGAAGGAAAACTAAACGGAAAAATAATAATAATAATAAAAAAACTCCTTGTATTCCCTGAGGTTTATCCCCAATCCTTTTGAGAACAGTTTTCTCATACCTGGTGGATCAGGTGTCCCCACTCCCCCATGTTTAGAATCCTCCACTGCTTAAAGTTCTTGAATTTATGTCATTATATAAGCAGTTCAGAAGGACTATTCTCCTTTCCTCTTAGAGCACAGAAATGAGAAATGGAGGCCTTTATATGGAAGGGGAGCCTTCCCCTTTCCTCTTCCACTGAGGGAGATAAGGTAACTTCTAGAAGTTTGAAGATGAAACTGTGTCTTCTCCTTGTTTAAAAATGCTGGCTTCTGTAATTTTACCAATTATAATCGGTGGACTTTTTCCTTACTCTGATTTGGTTTGTGGTTGGGGAGGGAACGTAGGAAACTAGACTTTGTCCTTTGTTTTCTTTTTTTTAAAACATTTTATCATTTTTATTTGATGTGTATGAATGTGTTGCCTGTATGTATGTAAGTGCACCCATGTCCTGTAGTGTCAGGGATGGTCAGAAGAGGGCATCAGATCCCCTGGAACTGGAGTTATGGATGGTTGTTAGCCACCATGTGGGTTCTGGCAATCAAACCTGGATCCTCTGCACAAGCAGCCAGTGCCCTTAATCAATGAGCCATTTCTCCAGCCCCCTGTTCTTTGTTTTTCTTAGTTCATTTCCTAAAAGTTTTATCCGGACTTCCGGACCCACCTTGATTTTTCTTTATGTGGGAAAGACCCGTATTTGACTCTATCCACCATCTAGGAAATTTGCCTTTTTAAGGACTGTAACAGGAGGGGCCCCTTTGCCTCCCTTGACCATCCTGCCTGCTTGGGAAGGTCTGATGAACCTCCTCTCTAGTCTCCTGAAGGTTGGCTTCTGCTCTTCTGCGCCACCTGCTGTAAGCAGTGCCATACACAGGCTCCTGGAACTCTAGCCCTAGGCTCCAAGCTGGAAGCCAGAGCCAAACCCTTAGCCCCAACAGATGTTACTTAGACTGCCAGGTTTCTGTCCAGACCTTATCTGTGCTGCCTCGGCTGGCTCCTGAGTTCAGAATTCCAATGTCCCCAGATGACTTGCCTGCAGGCACGCAGACCCTGAGCTCACTGACTAGAGAGGAGTCTGCTAGTTTGGGGGTTGCTGGAGGGTAGCTCCTGCAGTTTTTTTTGAACTTGTGGTCAGTAGAGGCTGCCACCTCCTTAGCAGCGAACACACACACACACACACACACACACACACACACACACACACACTTCTTTCAAAATGCCAACAGGCATATGGCTCTTGTCCTTTCTTTAATGGATTTTCATTGTGTCCCTAACTTGTTTCCTGATGAGCCTCTGAAGTTGCTCCCAAGTTGCAGGAATTGGAAACTTTGGTTTGGGGATTTATAGTTTTTCTGTTTTAGTGCTCTGGATTTTCTGCACACTCATCAAAAACTTGGTGATTCTTTTCAAGGGATCACCAAGAATGAAGTACCGCTTTGTTAGAGGAACTGTTCTAGGCTGATGGTCTACTACCTGTCTCTCCCTTTTCTGTCATACTCACTCTGGCATATTGGATTGGAAGCCCTCTTGGAAGCTTGTTGCAATGAGCAGTCTCTAGCTGATCCAAATCTTTTATTAGTCTTTCTTGAGACAGATCTCATTATATATCCCAGGCTGGTCTCCAATTCATGACCTTCCCGCCTCTGCCTCCAGAGTGCTGAGTGTACAGGTGTGCACCGCCACCCTGTCTCAAAAGTCATCTTGAAAGTCCTTTCCTATTTGTCCATCAAACAGGAAAACCAGCGTTAAGGTCTTGAATGCTCATTTCTGATGTAAGTCCTTAAATAAAACTGTCTTTGTAGAAAGAAATAATGAGGCTGAAGAACAATTTCTGTTGTTTCTCTGATGAGAGTGAAGACAATGGCCAGGTATCATCTCTTGAAATTAAGGGAAAAATAGACATATGCATGCAGTAAAGAACTGAGTTAAATGCAAGTCTGCACTTCCCAAGAGCAAAGGTTGCACAATACCTTTGTGGAAAGATAAATGAGAGTTGTTGCCAACAACTCCTCTAGAGAGATAGCACATTCATTGTGTTGAATAAGCACTTATTAAGCTCTTGCACTGTGCTAGAACTGTGGGAGGGTCAGATGTTAAGACTAAGTACAATGCTTGGCCACTGGGAACACAGAGACAAATAAATGGACAATTTCAACATAATTTTCTAATGTCCAAGACAAAGCCATGTCCCAGGTGCTGTGGGAATTAAACGATGATCCCTGATTCAAAGTGGCACTTGTACTGACTCTTCCCAGGGTGGGTGACCAGAATGTGCACACAGCCAGGGCATCACAATAGACAGCTAGGCAGCTTGGGCCGTAAACACCTTCAAGTACTGGAAGTCCTTTAAGTCCTTCTAGAGAAAGATGTTGACTCATAGACAGCTTCAGTTAATCTTGATGGCCCAAAGGGCTCCATTTTCTTCCTTGGTGGGTAGCATAACTTCAGTTGTCAACTTGACACACAGTGGAAGAGGGAACCTCAACTGAAGAATTTTCTCCATCAAATTGACCCATGGGCATATCTATGGGTACATTTCCTAATAGATGTAGGAGGGCCTAGTCTTCTGTGGGTAGAAACATCCTTAGGCAGGTGGGCCTGGGATATCTAGAAATGTAACTGTGAGCCAGGCAGCAACATTCTTCCATGATTTCTGCTTCAAGCTCCTACCTTGTGTTCCTGCTTTGGCTTTCCTTGATGCTGTCTACTTGATGAACTAAATCCTGTCTTCTTCCAAGTTGGTTTTATCATAGCAGTAGAAACCAAACTGGAACAATGGGCTTGAGACTTTGTTGCTACAGTTTCTTACAGATTAGGAGGGGAAGGACAAGGAAGGAATCCTGCTTTTCTGTGCATTCTAGGGGTATGGTCCTTGAAAGCGGCTTGAACTTCCAATATCATGCAACTAGGGGCTGCCTGCAGAGCCATGCCTGTAGTGCTAGATCAGGAGTTCTCCATGCGAGCCAGCATGTTGTGTGGAGGAGGATAGAGTCAAGGGCAGCCTGCCCACTCAGAGAAAAAATATGGCAGCTACTCAGAGCACAGCAGATCATCTGACCTGGTACCACTGTACAGGTAGGAAAACTGAGGCTAAAGGGCATGGGTTCACCTATAAGCTGTGGAGAATAACTCACTTCATCGAAACAGCCTGTACCTGACCAGGCTAGGATTCTCTAACAGGCATAGTTCCCAGAGGCGCTTTGGGACTGAAGCGGATGTGCTTGCCTTACTATCTGAAGGATTTGAGTCGGATCCCCAGAGTCCGGATAAATGCGCTAAGCATGATGGTACATGCTTGTGATCACAGTGCTGGGGAACTAGGCACAGGAGGATTCCTGGGGTTTGCTGGTCAGCCAGTCTAGCCTAATGAGTGAGCTCCAGGATAATGAGAGACCCTGTGTCAAAGGAAACAGACTGAACTCCCAAGGATGACACCTGAGGTTGTACTCTGGCCTTTGCATGCACACGTGCATCTATGCCTATATGAATATGCACACACATTTTTTTTTTTTAAAAACAGAGGCACTTTGGAAATGGTAGGTCATTTATAAGTACCTTGTTTTCATTAAACGCCCTGCCAACTGACTGGGCTGGCATTAGAGGGGTGGGGTTCGCAGTCTTCTCTGGGAGGATATTCAATCCCCACCACGGCAGCAGCTATCCATGTTGCCCCGGACCATGGTCAGAGAAAGGAATCTGGGGGGAAACAAAGACTGTGTAGTGGCTGCAGACCTGAGCCCTCTAGGCCCACTTCCCCTGGGTGGGGCCCAGAGGGTTGGTGCCAGGAGCTGTGCAGCCTTCCCACACCCTTCCAGGCCTCTCAGCTCATCCGCAGGCTTTCAGAGCTGCAGCCACCCTGAATAGGTCTTTGTGTGTGCCCCAGGAACTGGCTCTGAGGAGCCTGTTGAAACGCTTTAGCGATGTCTCCTCTGGCCCAGACACAGCCCGGCATGGTGCCCATCTTGTGAGGGGCAGGCCTTTCTGGTGCTGATTCCTTGCTCTCACTCTGAGAGAGAGCCCGACCCAGATGAATGGGAGATATGTTCTACACCCCTGCATAGCAGGGTCACAGGCAGGCCATGCGGACCATGGGGAGAGCAGATGCTCTTTCTCTCTCCTTCTACTCCTCTCCCCACTCCCTGCTGCTTTCTTCCTACCTATAGATGACCATAGTCATATTCATGAGAAACAGCACACCAGGCCACTCTTTAGGAACCAGACACTGTGTTGAGAGCTCAGGACCGTTTCATTCAACCTTCACAGTTTATTCTGAGATGTCATTTTACAGTTCCCACTTTATGGGTGGATAGTGGACAAGCCATGGTTTAGAGATGGTAATCCACTTGCCCCTAGGGAGTTCTCAGTAGGACCGTGAACACAGGTTAGATGGATATCTACTCCTCCTTCCTCCTTCTGGTTTCCAGATTCTTGCCAGAGACTGAGTTCCGCAGGCCACTCAGAAGCTTAGCTTTCTGAGAGGTTCTTGCACTCCAGGATGATGGAAGAAGCCGAAGCTGGGTGTGGAAAATTGCTAATGGTCTTGTGTTACAAGTCCTGTTGTGTGTTTATGCTGCCACGGGTTATATGCTGTGTCATGTCTATGATGGAAGGAACTAGATATGTGGAAGAAACTTGTAGTACAATGACTTCTTTAGATTTTCACTTAATAACCTCATCTTCATGGCTAGGAAACCAAGCAGCTTAAGGAGACAAATGGCTCACAAAGCACAGAGCAGAGCTCTCTCCCTGGAAGCTTGTGGCTCCATCTTGTCACTACCTGTACTGCCCAGCTGGGTGTCCTTTCCTGTCACTTAGGGGGTGCAAGTTCCTTCTAGGTATCTGAGCTGTCCTTGGCCAGACAAGGATCTTGCTTTTATTTGTTTCTTAGTAGAGAGACACATCGGTGTCTCTGCCTGGCTTCTCTAATACATGACAGGCTCAGCGATGGGACAGGTGTGATCCATGACTCTCCTTGGAGCAAAGCTCCAAGCATGGCCCCTTTGAGGGACAGAAAGGTTGACTATGGCTGAGCTGAATGGCCTGTTGGGAAAGGCTGTATCTGTTTTCAAAGAGGTTTTGAAGAGTCCACTGTAAACAAAAACAGCAGTAGAAATAAAAGTTAAAGCCAAAGGGAAAGTTCCTAGCTGTGTATTTGGTAAAATATCAGGCAAAATTATTTTGTCTGCTATCTTGATTCCTTTCCCTTCTGTTCCCTTCCGTCACTTCCTCTTTTCTTCACTTCCCTTTTCGTTTTCTTTCTTTGAGACAGAGTTATTTTATGTTCTCCATGCTGGTTTTGACCTCCTGGCCTCAGGATCTTCCTTCCCTAGCCTCCTAGTAGCTTGGACTATAGACCCAAGCTTCTGTGCCTAACTCTTGTCTTTTCTTTATATGAAAAAGTACCTTCTTGCCTCTGTAGGCTATTGGCCTTCTAACCAGTGTTCTTCTTGAAAAGAGGAATGACTGTTGACTATCACAGGCCTTTTAGAGAGGGACATTCCTTTCTTTTTCTTTAATTGGGATGGAACTGATGGTATTTTATATGCTAAGCAAATGCTCTACTAGTGAGCTCTAACATCAGTCCTGCAAGACCCTTTAGCAGTCATTTTCAACACACATGAACAAGAACCTCTGTGGAATTGAACACCCTGATTACATATGGTATAATGCTCTCTGCCCTTCAGTATGATGAATCACAAAGCACAGGTAACCACTCCTGCACTGGACTTCAGACATGGCCACATGGTCTTAATGGATAAAAAGATGGTGCTGTGCATCATTCTCCAAGTTGTTCCTATTATCCTTGTATTTCTCTCTGATATCTTAAGGTCTTTACGTCAGTATATTTCTCCATCATGCCATTGCTGTCATCATGGATTTTTATTGCAGTATGACTGTCATGGTGCGTGCTAAACATTTGTGCTTTTGAGTGACTGAAGTATAAGAGCAACAGAGAGACACCTGACAGACTCTAAAGTGTCTTGATGATGAGACTGTGGATGATTAAGTTCCCAAGGGTGTGTGATATTGAGTGAACAAGAGCTATACACATTCAGTAGATTAGCTTTCAATAAAGTTACATTTCAGAGAATAGTCTTCACTATTAAAACAAATAATAAGGGTAGTAGAATTCACGGGCTTACGACATAAGTCATGGCAGACACAGAAAAAGATTTTTTTACTATGACAAGGAGAATATGTAAGAAGGAAACCCATTTGGATGGGGGAAGTGAAATTACTTCTAATGGTTGGACCACATGAAATTCCAGTGACTTTCTAGTTTTCAGTGGGGCAGCACAGGAGTCACTGGACAATTTAGCATTTATGAATAGGTCTGTCTATTTCTTTGTTAACCTTTAAGTGTCAGGCAGTGCAGAATCATCTGCTAGGGATGTGACCAATAGGCAACAGAGATTGCCAAAAGTTTTCAAGAAGAGGGACATGTTCAAAGACAGGTTTTAGGAAGACCAACCAAAACCAACATGCAAGTTGGATTATAGTGGATAGTCCTAGGAAACTGGTCTAGGTGGTAGAGCAGTAATCCAGTATGTATGTGTGAGAGATTAGAGACAAGGGAAGAAAGGAGGGAGGAATGGAGGGAAGGAAGAAAGGAGGGAGGGAGGGAGGGAGAAAGAGAGAGATCATCCAGGGTGTCCACATTAGAAATAAAAACACCAACTCAGGAAATTCAATAGAGGAAGGAATAAACAACTGTGAACGAGAGAAGGGTAAAAGAGGAATTAACTACGACACAGCTACTATCAGATTTACTGAGAGAGAAATTGGACATTTGTCCTCAGGTCATGAGAACAACTAAACTTTCTACACTTTACTTGATTTGATAAAAAAAAAAATCAAGACGCAAGCAGCGAAGTCAACTGCTACGCAAAGTTACCTCCAAACCTGTCACGATGGGTGTCATACAGCCTTCACAGAGGGTGGATCAAGGTTAGAGACAGTGTGAGAGATGAAGGTTTATGGCTCAGCAAAGCATGATGCTTTCACATTACAAACACCGTTGCTACCGCTCTGCCCCACTTCTTCATGGTGGTGACATAGAATACCGGGGGCGCTCTTCACACAGACCTGACGAGGACTCTACAAACAATTAAGAGGAGGAAAACGTCTAACCATGGTGACATCCTGAGCAATACTGGGTAACCTGTGCAGCACTGGGTGACTTTCAGTGTTTTATATTGGTTCCCACCTTCCCTCTTTTGGTCAGCATTTCTGTACTCATAAAACTAAGACTCGTGTACCCAATTCCCTCGGCGTTCAAATGAAACAAGACATGGCTATCTATGAACTTTCTCCCATGCCACACAATGACCGTAGGCTTTAGGACTCTAATGAAGATGGCATCTCATTGGCTACAACATGAAAGGTTTTGTCATGGGGCCAGTGAACTTCTTTCAATGACACCTCCCCCTGGGCCTCTCCAATTACCTGATACCACATTCTTTTATGTTGACTCCAGAACAAGAAAAACAAAACAAAACAAAACAGTACATTATTTTGATAAATGAAGATCAGGAAACTAAAGTTCTTTCTTTAGAGATTGATGTATTCTCAGAGGATTTTCTCCATTTATGACCCAGACTGGTCCCTGGTCGAGGACCCCTGAAATCTCTAGAAGATGAGCATCTCTGGAAAGTCCAGTTGTATCTTTCATCAAAGACAAAATTTGATTCTTCTCATAACCCTATTAGTTTCCCACGCTGAAGACTGCAGGTCGCCTAAGACGCTTCTTCCTTTCTTGGCATGGAAATGAAAATATCTACTACGCATGCCTTAATAGAGAGGGTCTAAGCATTGCTGAAGTAACACTAGTTTGTGAAATTTCCTGAATAAATGTATATTTCATAACTTCTGGGTGTCCAGTGTTGTGTTCCCATTGGGATGTGAAGGGTCTGGTGGTGCTGGGAGAACCCACCCTAGAGGAATAATTAACATTTACTTCTTACCCATAATGCCAAGCTTTTGGACAAGCACATTGAAATCATCTGGGTTGCTAGGACTTACCTATAAATGAGATTTCCCTCGACTTCTTTACCTCCTAGGTTTCTGCTGGCAGTTTTCCTTAGTAATGCTTTAGTTTCTGTCTGAGAAAGAAAGTTTAGTTCTGATTGGCTGCTCTCAAAGTCTCTGGATACATGTAGGTCATCATGTCTATGAAACTGAGTTCAGCATCTTTCCAAGAGCTCCTGCATTCCTAGTTTAATGCTTTCAGACTTGGACTGTGAACCTGCAGTGCTGGGGCCTTAGTTGGCCATGAATGTCTGCCAGGAGTTAAACGCATGTGTCTATGATGGTTTCTCTATTGTTGGAAGGATGTGATTTGACTGTTTGCAAACACCTTTTGGATGGTAAGTTCTCAATGACCCACCCATGGATTATATGCTCTGTGAACTATTCATGGGTAATTTTTAATTGCAAACTGGTTATATCACCATTTGACATATTTACATGAAGCTCTCTATCAGTATCTTCCTTTAAGCTGGAGACAACTACAGGATATTATGCATTCCGATGTCAGCATGACAGAAAAGAAGCAGAGGTTAATTTACTGTATTGTCGTGGCATAACGATTCATAAATCAAAAAGAATAACTTTGAAGTAATCCTTCCTGAAATTGCATTATTTCTACTCAAACATCCCTCTGTGATTATGAAAACAGAAATCAAAAGTCATCAATATACTGACTCCATCCTCCTCCCAGCACTAGAATTTGCAGGAATGTCATTGCTGTATTGAACCCTGAATCTCCTGGAGGTTCAGGAATGTTGTGAGGAATTGACACATATAAATTCTCCTGCCAACTTGAGATCCCTTGGGGCTTAATCCGAACGCCTCCCTAGCCCTTCCCTAAGACAGTCTTCAGAGAAGCTGCCTTGGAGCCATCTTGTCCACCCTCTCAGACAGAAAAACCCAACTGAGCAATGTAAAATCAACATAAAAATTGCCAGTGCCTTGTCCCCTTATGGGGAAGTGAGTCCTGGGCCTGCTCTGCCTCAAAAGCAAACCCTGCGCTTTCTGTGCACAGCTCCTCCATGAAGAGGGGCCCCCTGCTCTGTGCAGGGAGGGGAGAATGTAAGCAGATCTCTGAAGAAAACGCTTGGCTCAGCAGCTTTCAGGCTTGTTGTAATTGGCCTAGCCTAAAAGAATTCAGCAAGCTGTACCTAGGCCAAGGAAAACTCAAATGCTGCCCTAAAACAGAGGTGCTCAGGGTGGATGCAAGGAATGGGTTCATCTGCAAACCCGAGGGCCAGACAAGGTACACAGAAAAGCCAGGGAAGTATAAAGACTGCATGTGGGCCATTTTATCATTTGACCACATCAGTGGACTGCCTTCCCCAAGCAGTTAGGCCTATCTACTGAAGGGTGTTGCAAGCTCCTACTTCCCTGAGGACAAAGCCATCTTCCTGCTGCCCAGTGGCCTCTTCTCTGGACACTGGGGACTATGTATCCTCCCTGACATTTCAGGCCAAGAGCAAACACCTATGGACTGATTGCTGCTGATGCCCAATGTGTCTCCTAAGTCTTCTGTTTGACACCTGGCTGTGCATCCCTCTTCTCTCTGCTCTGCTCTGCTCTGCCTCCCTCTTCCCCAGCAATGTTTATCTAACCCCTGTATCCGTCATCTCTCGATGCCTGTAGATGGTCTTAGAAGGTCTTATCTGGTTCCTCTCTATAGGATCTCACTTCCAGTCAACATACCTCTAAATTTCCCTTTCTTCTCTCAACTCTCTTCTTCTTCCTTCATCCCCAAGTTCTAGTTTCTTCCTCCTGTCCTCAGCCAGAAGCTAATTCTTTAATGTTCTTTCTCTCGTCTGCCCCCTTTACCAGCTTTGTACTTTCCTAAATTTCTATAGTGTTTTTTCAAAGAGCCATCATGAAAGGGACTCCAAAGGTCCCTAATGTCCTTTCTTCCTCCTTAGCGATCTTCACCATTCTTTGTTTCTCTTATACCTAGTTTACCTCTCATGCCTGCACTGGAAGGCTTATCAGTCTGAAAAATCTGGCAGAACAGGGAAACGTTTCACTTCTGCTTTTCACCAGCAATGGGTGTCATCAGTAGGACCACTCAACTTTGGATTCCTAAAAATCCCCATGTGGAATTGTGCCGAAGTTCCCATTTTCTTCCCCTTTGTTAACGTGTCTTGCTGTTGAGGGGTTATGCCTATTCTTTTGCCCCAGTAGCATGGTCTATAATCATATGGATTTCCGAGGCTGAGTTCAGAGTCAGCCTGTCCACTGGGGAAATCCTAGAAGAAATTCTGACATCGGTGGTGTTGGTGGTAAGGTGCTTTTATAGTGGTTTCTTAATATCTCTTTTAAAACCCAAGATGCTCCTTTAATGGCTTGTTCCAAGAGTAGAGTTTTGCCCTTTGTTTCAGTATTCTCCACTGTACTGAAGCCTCATTTAAGAGGTGTGATAGTCTCCGGGAATGACCAGAGATGGTAAAGTAAGCTACTCTGCTTGAGAGAGAAAGGAAAGAAAGCAAGCACACTTTGAATTTAGGGGGTTGTCAAATCAGAAGAGAGATCCATCGGTAGCAGGAGAAGACCCTATGGGGAGTTTACGTCTTTGTTTTGTATACTTTCTCCTGTGGACCTCAGTTATTTATCATCTCAAAGATTGCGAGTCAAAGGGATTCCAGAACATTTCATTCCAGTTGGCCTCCTTGACCAAAAGAGCTGCAGTGGTAGAACTCTCTAGCCTTTTCCAGACAAGAAGTGATGTTTCCAATTTTCTGCTAAACGCAAAGTATGATTTTTATTTTATCTTTCTTTTGTTTTCCCAAGACAGGATCTTTTGAAATCCTGCTTTCTGCGTCTCCTAAGTGCTGGGATTACAGGCATGCACCGCCATGCCCAGCTTGAGCATTGTTTTTACAGTGAAGCAAAAAGCTTTCTCTTTGGAATTTCTTCCCCTGGCCCCATTCTATTCTCTAAAGCTGAACAGAGCAAATCTCATCCCCTTTTGACCTGAAAGCCCCGTGGATATTTGGAGATATTAATGATAGACTTTGTTTGTCTAAGTAGTTCTCATTTTCCAGATTTCTCACAGCCTGAGTTCAGATCTCTAACAGACATCCGTTACTGTACTATCACCTTCCAGTCTTAGCCTAGATCCTCCCTTTGCCTGACAGAGTCCAGAGCAGAAATGGACACTCTGAATATTCCTAGGGGGACAGGACCCCCCACCCCCATTCATTTGATTCTCTACCCCTGACCAGCCATTTTGTACACATTCTACATATCTACTATGTCCTTCTTAACAAGTTTTTCTGGATGTGGATGCCAATCTTCACAGTAGAATGTCACAAAGCATTCTTGGCTGAAGAGCCATTTGCCAGGAAGGTAATGTTCTTGTCTCTGCAGCCTTCTTAGAGTTCTTTCATATTTTTTAAGATATGGTTTTATACAGCCTTGGCTAGTCTTGCATTTGCTAGGTGTGTGACTGAGGATGGCCTTGAACATCCCTCACTTCTGCCTCTCAGGTGAGTGCTAGAATTTCAGGCACATAACCATGCCAAGCCTTAAATCTCTCTTCTTTTCTGAAAGTAAATTTATAACAAAGCTCAAGAATTGTCAGGACAGTTTAACAACCCAAGGGCCCAGTGTCAGTCTGGGCAATCATGATTAAGTCTATGGTCAGTAACCATAACCTTCATTGACTTTTCTTGTTTTCTTCATCATCATCATCATCATCACTATACCATCATCATCACTGTCATCACCACCACCATCATCTTAATGGCACAGGCTTCTTTTGTTCAAATTGGTGGCTTAATTCCTGCAGTGTCTATGTTGCCTTCAGAGAAAGAGCCAATGAAGCAGCTGAAGTTTTTAATAAGTAGAATTTTATGACCTTACATGAAGTTTGATCCTCCCACATGGTTCACTATGGCGCTACCACTCAGCATCAGAGAGGAAACAGAACTAAATCGAGATGAACGAGACCTGGCTTGGGCTTTGGTTTGATGAATGAATATGAAGCATTCTGTATTGATTAGTAGTCAAAGTACCCTCACTCACCAGGACTTCTCGAAGAGCCTGTGCAGTAATGGAATGTGTGAGGTGAGTTCTAGGCCTTCACAGATTCAATTTGATCCTTACCTCTGCCACATAGGATGGTCCATTAACCACTCTGACCTCAGTTTCTTTATCATAGAATAGAGATAACCTAATCATACAGGCAAGATCTCAGAACTGGTGTGAGGGCGAAATGACATGTGTCACAAACACATGGTTAGCCAGAGTCAGCATTCTGTAAGGTCTCCTTCTTTACCCTGCACTGACTGCTAGTAAATAAAGAACTTTCTGGTAGTGCTATTGGTTCTCTTCCACACTGGACATTATAGTGATTTGAAGTCTTATCTGCAGGATCAGCCTGAGTGTCACTGTCTGCGTCATGCTCAGTGCACAATCTTCACAGTAGGGAGTGGGGGAGCCAGTTACTGCTCCTGAGGGTGCAGCTTGCTGACCTATCCAGAGGTTGAACTCAGCATCTCTTACCCTTATCTCCAGAGGTAGAGCATGGTCTGACCCCCACCCCTGGGTATAGGACAGTCAGAAAGCCTGGTTCTGGTGTTCAGTGATGGTTTTTCTAGTTCCATTGGAAGCATCACCTGTTAGCCGGGGCCTCTGATTCTCTTTGCAGAAGAGGATAATCGATTCTTATTTCCTACCTGCCTGCTGGGATAGGTGAGAATGAATGAGGTTTCATCTCTCTGGAAAAGGATGTTACTTGGACATTCAGGCTATATTCATCACAGTGGGCAGAAAGTTGCCAGAGTTCCTGTGGCACCAAAAGGCCAGGAAAGCCCAGGAGACTAGACCATCGTGCTTTACTCAGACTGTGGAGACTACGCCTGTCTCCCCAGAACAGCCCTGGGTGAGTGTCTGACTTTATGATACATTTCTACCAGTCAGAGTTGGACACACAGAAGAAGCAAATGCTTGCCAAGCACAACGTTCCATATGCAGCATAAGCCGTTTAAGCTTACAACACAGACCACAGTCACCTGTATTCAGAGACCTCCAGGCCGCCAAAACTCTGGCTCCCCAAACAGTTCCCTGATTAATTACTGAGGACTTCGACACTGTAACTCACACAGAAGCTTTTGTTCATGGAAGAACACCTACCGTTTCTGAGCTCTCTTCCCCAGGCCTCCTCCCTCCCACAGGCACCATCCCAAACCCGCTACTGCCTTGTCATGCTCTGCATCTCCCACTAGGGGGAGCCCCCGGAGGGCAACTGGAGCTGCGCAATTTTGGAAGGGCTGAAGTTTTCTGCTCCTGTCCTGTAACTGGTTTTCACTCACCCAGCTGTGAGATTTCTTTGTTGCAATGTTGGGGTCTGAGATAACACTGCTGGAGACTGCAGGCGAGAACCACAGCTGAGACCATCTTTTATTTTATGTTGTTGTTTACCAGCACTGTAAACCAAGGAGGTGAAATAACAAAGAGCCCGAAGCCAGGCACAGCTCCAGCTTGCAGGCCCTGGGGAGAGGCTGGAGTCTTGAGATCGCCAGAATCAAGACATCTGAGGGGCAACTAAAGGTGGCTGTGGCTGCGAGATACAGGTAAGAGCTGGGGTGAGGATGACCAGGAGCTCGCAGGGCAAAGAAGCACAGAGCCTCTGAGCGGGGAAATGGATGGTGTAAACTTAAGGGTGGTCAGCAGAGGTTAAGGGGGAAAACAGTACAGAGAGGCGCTGGGGAGAGCAAGTGAAGGAGAAGGGAAGACAGTGGCTTTTACCAAAGGAGGACAAAAGAGAAAATGGTTGCATTTCTCTTCCCAAGGGAAGGCTTGGGACTTGAATCAGAGACTAAAGTTGGCTAGAAGTTGGTTCTAACTCGTCTGCTCCAGAAACTTCACAAGAAATAACTGGATGAGAGATTGGCAGCAAATGTTCAATTGCACAAGAAAATTCGGAGTGAGTAGTTTGCCTCACAGTGGATTTGATCATTCTGGTTGTGTGTACATAGCCACACCTACTCCTACTTTGACCTAAACTAGGAGTTCTAGTCTGCTGGCATTTCCAGGTTCACTTCACTCTGAACCAACGCTTCCCACTTCCGTCGTCTCCCCTCAAATCTCCCACAGTCACGCTAGGTAATGGACTTGGAGTCAGAGATGCTGTATTGTATCCTAGAACTTGCCACTTATTGGTGGGATTAGCTTAAGCAAGGAAATCCTGGAGTTTCCTCTTCCTTTGTCTATAAAACGGAGATAATAATATATTACTAATGAGCCTTACAGGATTGTTCTGAGGATTGAATAAGTAAGATAATGTGAATAAATGCTCTTAATAGATTATAATTGCTAGCTAAATAAAAGTTGGCATTAATAATAATTAATCAGTTAATACAAGCTTACTACTCTCAGTAGGGGTTTTGCCTACTGAGCCTTGGAATGGAATATATATATATATATATATATATATATATATATATATATATATTTCTACTTCTACTATTTGTTCAAAAATTAAACACACAGAGCTCCACATTTCCATAGCACCTTTTAAAATTCCTCTCTTTAATAAGTGGGAAACTTCATATTCTCTCCCTTTTCTGACAGCATCCAATGTTCTTTTTCCCAGTTTCAGCTGTGTTTTCTATTTTTCACACATGCAGATAAGTGAATGATGGTGTCTGCGTGTGCCTGGAGGAAGGAATAGTCTTTGTCTTGGACATGAGACATTGTATCTCAATGTGTATCTCATTGTGTCACATTGTGTCTCACGCAATTGGTCAGACTGCTTAGAGAGAGCAAATGACAGGCTGTGAAGATAATAATCCCATCTCTAGAGCTACCTTTTGGTACACTCTTTCCAGGTCAGATGTGACTTTTTCATTGAAATATATCAGACAGAAAGATGGGTCCTGTATCAAGTCAGGCTAGTGGTGCTTACCTGTGAGAACTTTAGCTGGCTCTGATATCCCTAGCAGCACTGTGGTATGTAGGAAATACTGTGGAGACCAGGAGCAAAGGTTTGATTTCTTCATCTGTCACCTGAATTTTTAGAACCCTTCATCCCTGTGTCCAGGGGTTCATTTGAGAAGCACATGAAATTCTTTCTGCAGACATCAACAGTTTGGACTCGACAAGCGCTGAGCTGCCGTCGTGACTCTGCTGTGTGCTTCCCACTAGTAACTCCCCCATCTCATCATCGAAATCATTTTAGACCCTCTTTCTCCATCTGTTTACAAAGGGAAGCTGTCTCCTACCTCCTTTTGTCTCCACCAATCAGTTGACAGATCAAGTATTTATTAGAGATGATAAGTTTAAGTCACACACCTACTCACCTTCAGTTAGTACCCTGTCTAAATAGTGTGATAGATATTTTTCAAAAACCACCAAGCATACACACATGAACACGTATATATGCATGTACACACACATGTACCCCTTCTCCTTTGAGCATATATTCATTCTCCATTTAATGAAAAATATACACAAACACTCACATAGTATTCTCAAAGTGCAGATCCAGTCAAGGGAAAGAACAGGCACATTGCTCTAGCCACACTGCAGCTATTTTTGAGTCCAGAAATGGCCACAGCACTCATTTCGTGTGGCTTAAGAAAATCATGGATCAATCTCTGCCTTGTTCGTAGTAATGAATATCAATATCTTTCCTCCTCTAGACAAACTGTCAGCAGTTTCAGACATTTTTTAAATGAGTTTTTAAAAACTACATTTGCAAAGTCAATTATTTTGAATCTCATCTGAGGTAATTAAAAAACATCCTGACATTTAAGGTGATATTTTTTCCCAAGTAAAATAATTATAAATAATACTAATTATGAGCAAATCATTCAGTTACTCTCAGTCTTATTCAACCTTTAGGTTAATAAACCAATCCATTAAAATTCATCTTGCTCAAAGGACCAATTTGTTTAAAAAATATAGTGACCTTTCACCACAAGTATGATTGATATTTTCTTTAACAATAATCAGAGCTGTCTTTCCCCAGAAGAGAGTGTGGTCAGGAGGTAGGTTTAGAAAATTAGGATTCTTATGCTTTTCCTGGTAGTGAGGATAATGCATACAACTGAAACTCTAATTTCAAATGATGCCTTAAAAATACATCTGAAAGTCTCCCAAAATTCACCAGTATCACTCTTCACCCCAGAAAACAAGTTTAAATATTTTCCTCTACTTCTGATGTTTCATTCTTACCAAATGTGTAGAGCAGAGATTTGGATACATGGCTCATGGCCCAAATCTCATCAACCACTTAGTTTTCTTTTTAATTTTTAAAACTTTATTTTATTTTTATTTTATGTGTTAAGTGTTATTCCTTCATGTATGTAAGCTTATCCATTGTGCATTGCCTACGGAGGTCAAAAGAAGGTGTCAGATCCCCTGGAACTGGAGTTACTGACAGTTGCTAGATGCCATGTGGATGTTGGGAACCAAACCTGGGTACTCTTAAGAGCCAGCACTCTTAACTACTAAGCCATCTCTTCAGACCTTTGACCACTTGTTTTTATAAATAAAGTTTTATCGGAATAAAATACTAACCACTTACACATTGTCTATAACTCTATTTTGTATTACAAAAGTATCATTTTTTAGTAATTATAGCAGAGACTAGATATCCTGTAAAGCCTAAAATACTTTCATCAGGTCCTTATAAAAATGCTGGTCAACCTCTAAGTAGAGGAATGGGAAACAAAATAGACGTCTTTGAATTTATAAGACTTCATAATGAGCAGCCCTTTAGAATTTATCAAGTCCAAATGGGTTATGCTATGGCAAGTGTTATTCGACTTGCTTCGGCCAGGAAGAAAGGGCAAATTTGCCTGTGGCCCTGCAGTCACTGAGTGGTGCGGGCAGGAGCTGACAGCCTCTAAGAGGGAGAAGTTCTGTCTCCAGCAGTGGCCCTCAGCTCTCTTCCCCAAGTGCTGTCCCTGCCAAAGACAGGAGGGAGAAACTTCTTGGCGCTCTGTTCCCACCTTATCTGACCTCGGCTTGGTGGCTTCATTTTAGGTTCTCCGTCCCCATTCTCATTCTCTTAGCCAGTGTTATGCACGTAAGCAGAAAAGAAAGCAACATGCTTTGTAGTCAAACAAAGCCAGGCTTTATTGCATCAATTCTCGCTTATCCAGCTGCCTTGGAATTGGCATGGTGATTTGGATACTCTGAAGCAGAAGATAACAAAGTCTTTGTTCGTAGAATATGCTATCTTTTAAAAAAGTTTGCTCTTTGAAACAGTAGATCCACTTTTAATTGCATTTCTTTTTTTATTCAAGTTAATATCAAAATTATATCTCTTCCCCCTAAGCTTATGACATCTACTAGCAAAGTAGGCCACAAGGAGGCAGATCTCAGAAAGAGGAAGCCTTGGATAAAACAAGACAATGACTGTTCACAGAGACCAGAGAGTTCCTTAATCTTATGTTTTCACAGAAAGGAAGCGTTGAATAAAATGAGACAGAAGAATAAGAAACATCTGCACTGAGCCTTACCTGATAACTCCAAGCCAAAGATAAGAACTTAAACAATAGAATAAATTCAGTTTTCCCTTTAACCACACTGAGTGTCCACTCTACCACACACTGCTGGAAACTGAAGGACTGTCACACTGACCAAGATTTCAGATTCTCCAAGCAATGATGATTAAAGAACCAAACATGTGCCCATGCTTATCATATACATTATAGATATTGGATGGGAGCATAAACTTCTTCCAAGGAGAACTTATTTTTCCTTATTGGACAATCACAGACGATAGTTTAGAAGAAGTGGTATTCATTGAGATTTAAGAAATGTATAGGTTCCAGGCACTTAGAAATGTAAGGAGAAGACACTGTAGAGGGGACAGAGGGGACAAAGTCAAAGAGCAAAGGAAAGGATTGTCTGTATTGAAAAAAATCATCCATTGTTAGGTGGTAAATGCGGGCCAGGGGGAGTATATTATTGGAGGAAGAGACTGTAGGAAAAGTAGCTGGAACCAGATGCTAGAGGACCTTGGGGTATGGGTTAAGAAGTTAGAGCTCATGCTGATCCTATGGCTCAGACAGTAGAACGCTTGCCATGTAAGCATGAGGGCCTGAGTTCAATCCCCAGAACCCCTGTAAAATTTCTGGGTAAAACAGTGTGTACTTGCAGTCTTAGTGCTAGAAATGCAGAAACAGGAGGATCCCTGGGTCTTGCTGACCAGCCAGTCCAGCCAAATTGGTGAGCTCCAGGTTCAGTGAAAAGATCCTGTGTCAAAGGTATGGTGAATAGTGACTGGGAAAGATGCCTGATGTTGACCTCTGGCCTCCACATGTACACAAATACACATGCACATGCACACACATGTGTATACACACGTAAGTTTACCCTCTACAGAAGGTCAAATGAAATTTTATATTTGGGTGCAGAATTACATGAAGCAGCAAAACCTGTGGTTTGGAAGACATCATGACAGATATTCAGGATGAACTTGGAGGCAGATCACCAAGAGACAAGAGGAGAAAGAGAAGCCTTCACCATGTGCTCTGAAGGCAAGACTGGTCTATCATGACCCTGGCTATTGTAGGTTATGGCACTAGTTGATGGCTTTCTGAGGGTATTTATTTAATGGCATGCCAGTGGCATTTACTCATAAAACCAAAAAGCCAATGGGGCCCAAAATAGGGGTTTTGGTTACTTCCCCAGACAGGATGCAGTTTGAGTGATTATACACATGATTCATCGAGGTCGGGAAACAAATCCTCCACAAACACACGCCCCTCCCCTCCAAGCCCAGTGACTCATGGCTTCTTCAGTCTGATCCATGGAAGGCTCTGGAGTCCAGACAGAATTTGAGATATGATGTTCAACCATAAATCTTTAGCATTTGTAGTTACAAAGTGAAACATTTCTCCTAGTTCCTTTAGTCTCTGGGGCAATGGGCATTTATTGAACACTTACTGTTTAAGGCACAAAGAGTATAGTCCTATGAAACATAGTTCCTTCCATAAAACGTTCCCCAGTTTAGTTGGTAAAACAGATATGATAACAGCAAAGAAAGTGTCTCCAAAGTATTAAGCTAGAAAACTTCAAGCTATATTATAGGGTCTGAGGAAAGGCTCGTAACTGCTTTATGCATGAGTGGCACGGAGCGGGGTCTTAAAGAAGGCTCACCGTTCTTAATTTTATAATCTGAAGCTATTATCAGTCACTTTAGGTGCTGGGCACTGTGCTACACATGAAACTTTATGCTTTGGCGTAACTTTTATTCTAATGACAGAGGACTTGAATAGTAAATATAGCCAAGAACTAATGAGACAAGTGTCCGGTTTCAGGGAGTTTATATTCCTACAAAGGGACTTTCAGAGAACAGCAACTAGAAACTCATTCCAAGAAAGATACTGTGTGCAAAAATCATGACTGTAATCCCTTGAGAATGACTAGAGAAAGGATGTCTGGGTATGGGGTACCCAATATGACAAGGGGGCTTCTTTCAATTTTTTGGAAATTTATTTGTTTACTTATTGGGCAACTGGCATACTATGGAGATCAGAGGATAACCCAAGGGAGTTGTTTCTCTCCTTCTACCATTTTGACTCCAGGGATTGAACACAGGTTGTCAGGCTTGTCAGCAAGTGCCTTTATCTGATGAGCCAGCTTACTGGCCAAAAATGTTTCTTAATAGGCTTGACGGAAGATAGGCAAATTTCCTTGTCCTTCATTTGCTGGAATAAGCAACAAACATAAGTCAGATAGAATATATATGCATATATGTATGCAAATGTATACATATAAACATGCATCTATATGTGTATGTGTATGGGAGAGCACTGGGGATTGAAACCTGGCCATATGCATTCTAGGTAATCTCTGTACTACGTCCCTAGCCCTTATGTGTGTGTGTGTGTGTGTGTGTATGTGTGTGTGTGTGTGTGTGTGTGTGTGTGTGTGTGTGTGTGTATTGTTTGTTTGAGTCAAGGCCTTATTACATAGTTCAGGCTGGCCTGGAACTTGTGATCCTCTTGCCTTCACTTCCTGAATGCTGGGATTATAGGCATGTCCCACCAGCGTGGCAAGGATGGGAACCATTCTTACACAAAGATTAGCTCTGAGTCCCCAAACACTGCGACTTTGCAGTCTCCATCAGGCAAATGGAATCAGTGATGAGGACTTTGAGTACTCATTCATGATTTCTTTGTATCTTCAATGTGACTGCTCTGTAATGGCTCAGAGTCTGAAGATTAAAATAATAAAACTATGACCCTGTAGCCTCTTTGCTTAAATCATATTCAGGTTGAATTCTGTGACAGGCAACCCTGGCTTGGAGAGCATGCTCCATCTCATTCAATCAGGCTGTCTAAAAGAACCAGGTCACAAGGCAGTTATTGGCATGGTACTCATTGGAATGGGATTTGACCTATATAAAGAAAATAACTAGGACAGAAATATCTCTTCAGCCCAGCATAGACTTGGAGAAATCCAGTTTAA
Source organism: Eospalax fontanierii (assembly GCA_035773235.1). Classification (NCBI taxonomy): domain Eukaryota; kingdom Metazoa; phylum Chordata; class Mammalia; order Rodentia; family Spalacidae; genus Eospalax; species Eospalax fontanierii. Next base: position 25,672,635 of record CM069539.1, on the reverse strand, counting down.
GTAAGTGCAGAATCACAGAGCTGGAAGAGACTCCATTGTGACCTAAGGTGATCTGGTATCTGCCTCTGGGCAGATATATGCCTGTCTGGAAAGTTAATACAAGTTCCAGAATTCATTATTTTAACAAATGCTTTAAAACATATCTATTCTGAATAAAATAAAATCCCTTCAGGGCAGTGATGCTGCCTAGCCTTGGGCAAAACGTCTTTGCACCACCTATCTTATGGTAGGATTCATAACATATAGCATGTTCCTTTAAGATACTTAATGAGAGAAGATGATTGTCTTTAGAATATATTTTATGCTTTCAAAAATAACCAAAGTGCCATATCCCATTGACCCAATTGATGAGACAATTTAGTTTATTAAAAATAAACTTAAATTCAGCTATAAAACTGTGAGCGGATGTTTTGTTTGCCTCATAACTGGTTCAAAAAAGATTTACCAGAAATTATAAAAGTGTTAGGTTCACATCCTCCCAGATGGCTAACTTGAAGAACATGGATGCTGGGAAATTGCGCTGTTTCTCACTCTACTTGGTAAAGTTGCTTAAGGTCAAGAAGAATGCCTTGTTTGTCTTCAAATAGCTTACCCGAGAAGCAGGTGTGTGCTGGGGCTAAGTTGATGAGTGAATTAAAAAACAATGAAGTCATTACTTTGGAGTCATGTCATGGATTCTTTGCTTTGATTTTCTTTCACCAAATATAAATCCCATGATCACCTTGAGATTAACTAGCCAGCAGGTAGCAGGGCAAGTAGTCTGGGGATAGAACAGTTGTCTGGGGAAGAATTTTGGCTCTGCATAAACTGTTAGAAGAACGGGAGGCTAAAGGGTAGAAATCGAAATCTTTGTGTCCATGTTTAAATGAATGGGTTGAACTAAATGTTGAAGATGCATCTTGAAGGGTACAGTCTTGAGCCACCCCTTGGAAGTATTTTGTCATTTGTGAAGGAGATAATATTTTTAAGGTCTTGGTGGTTTTGGCCAGGATGTTGTGTTTTGTAAGTGTAAGTAGGTTAAAAATCCAAACTCTAAGAACTGGAGTCTACCAGGCTCCAGAAATTACCAGAGCCAAGGACTGCGACATGCTTTAAACTCATCTTCAGCTTCTCTCTCTAGGCTAGCCCTCTCCCCTCAGATTTGCTTCCAGGAGGCTGAAGAATTTTAGAAAACATCTGGAGGTCTGGTTATTCAAGAAAACAGGACCACTATGCTAGGTGGAGAGAGGGTCAGCTCCTGCGATAAAAAGCTCTCCATACTGTATAGTCAGAATAAAATGCAGCTCACCTGGAGCCTGCCTTCGCCTCTGACTGCCCACTCCTCTTGGCTCTGGGAACATTATGTTCTGACTTTCTGCTCTTCTTTCAAGACCTTATCAAATTTTGCTCTCTGAAGGGACAGTGCAATCCCATCTTCTCTCTGCTCTCAGAGCACCTTGAAGTCATTGGCGCAGGGGAAGCACATTGCATTGTCGTCTTTTTACAGGTTGTCTGCCCGACTCGGAACTCTATAAAGGTGCTAACTTCTTTGACTGCTTTTGTGTTGCTTTACTGGATTATGTATGTATTTGTCAATAGCTGGCAGCTCATTGTAGCTTCTGGAGCTGTAAAAGAAATAACCCAAGATTCCTGTTCTCAAGCTGATCAAGGTCCAGTTGTAGACTTATGACAATAGAAACACTACAATAGAGTAGGTTGTCCTGGGTGCTAGAGGGACAGGCAGAAGGGCCTCCTTCATGCCTGATCAAAGATATCAAAGGCTAGAGAGTTTCCAGAGGTAGAAGGGGGCCACCAGTGACCCGTGCTGAGTCCTGTTGAATGTGAGGAACCTGGAGAGGGGCCGTTCATTGCAGTAAAAAAAGCATATAAGAGGATCATGGGATATATGAAACCAAAGCTTTATGTTCAAGTGGGGAAAATAAAACAGAAATTCATAAAATAATTTTAATTAATCTGGTTGTGGTGGCACATGCCTTTAGTCACAGCATGCAAGAGGCAGAGGGAGATGAATCTTTGTGAGATCAAGGCCAGCCTCGTCTACAGAGTGAGTTCCAGGCTAGCTATGGCTACAGGGAGATCCTGTCTCAAAATAATCATATGAATAAGAATACAAACAATACAATTTTCCAATCCGGTACTCATTTTATGGCACAAGATGCTTGCACTAGAAATTAGAAAAAGATTAAAATCACCATGCACTTCTGGAAATCTCTCTAGTAGTACAAGTTTTAACTTAGTGAGAAGTTGATGGTGGTGAATCTGAACACTGAGTCTGGGTTTCATTCTCCCTCTGCCAGGTATCAGCTGGGTGACAATTTTCCTGGCCCTAGTTTCTACATGATAAAATAAAGACATTAGGATACATCTCTAGCATTTATACTGAGGATTTAAAAGGATGCAATATTTATGTTAATTTACTTTATGTTAATTTGACTTATGGCTAAAAATCTTGGATAATGCCATTGCAAAGTGCATAAAATGTTAATGAGTTAACTATGTATTTTTATATGTATCTGACTCTGAGGACAGGGCAGAGAAACATTGCACTGTAGGCAGCCTGAGTCTGCTTGCTGCAATGTAATGTGCTAAGCATTTAAATGGGACTTCTGCCCATGGAACAGGTACTGCATTCCTCTTAGTATCTGTTTCTTCCTCTCTACATCATGATAAATGATGTGGCAGCAATAGAAAGTCATTCCTACAAGTGGTCTGGAGAGATACATGATTCAGTCTTGTACTCAGATGGAATGTGGGGCAGGACAGGGAAGGAAATCCATCCAACAGATCCAGAATGACCTGCTAACAGAATCTGGGCTCTTTTCGGTTATATCAAAGACTGTGGGTGAAAAGCTTTGAGTGTAGTTCAGCACCTGAATTCAGTTACATGGTGCAAACAATCTTTTCCTTGATGGGCTCCTTCAGTTCTAGAGAATCACTGTGAAAGAACTCCTGCCTTGTATCTCTCGTTACCTGCCAACTCTAACATGAAAATGAGATCCCGTGCTCTTCATATGAAAGTGGCCCTGAAGTACATGCCATGACACACCAAAGGGTTGTCGCTTGCTTCTAGACATAGAAGCCTGACTCTTCCTATGAATTTCATGACGAGTTGGTAGTCCTCACCATTTACTCATGATTCCATCTGCTTAGATCTAACTCCACTAAGAACTGCCCTGTGCAAAGCAGAGGAACATGCTTCCTTTCCTGTTCTGGAATCAGAGTCCAATGAGCTATCAGTACAAGCTCCACACAATCAGAAGGTATTCTGTAGCTGGACAAGCTTAAGAACTGATGAGTATATCCCCAATGTTGACAAGAAATACACACAAGCATAGCTAAGGGTACAGAACAAAGTATGTGCAGAACTTTGCTTCCTCAAAGTTGTTAATGAATACCATTCATTCATTTATTAAGAACTTTAGAACTGTTATATTTCATAGTACTAATGAACATTTTGAAACCTTTGTATTTTTAGATAGCACAAACATACTGTTCATAGAGGTCTCTGCAAATAAATATGCTAATTGATGGATGAAGTCCATGCATTAGGTGGAACAAAAGAAGCCTATGGTTTAGATGTATTCTGTAAATACGGAAGACATGTTTACCATCTCATGGGCTCTGTTATACAACCCATTCTTTATTAAATTGGAGGTTTGCTAGTAAGTGGGTCTGAAGTAGGCAATCAAGATTTGATTTCATTTATCCAGTAAAGCTCTAGTGCCAAAAGTAATCCTTGTAAGAAAATTCTTCTTTCTTGTTGGACTGGATGGATCTTGTTGAAAATGTTGAAACCAAATGTTCTCTTTTCCCTCTCTTCTGCCTCTTTGCCTCTCCTTACAAAGAAGGAATGTGGGTTTGATTTATTCCTTTTATAGTCTGTGTTTGATAAGACCCCATGGAAACCTACTGGCCAAAGGAAAGAGTGATCACTAGTAGTTTTAATTGTAATCCCAGAAAAATTCTTTCCTTGCCTTAAGTCTTCCATCGCTCTGTCATCAGGAGCCAGGTTCTGGGAAAGAACCTTTCCGATAAATGCTAAGAATGGATTTTTTTCCCATGGGCACTCCAACGTATTATTTTTCTTCCTACCCCCACAGTAACAAGGGAGGTGCCAGGTGACAGAGTCAATGCTGTCACTTCCATCTTCTATAAGGAGCTTACCTTGACCAACTTTCTTTTCTAATCTTTACTTCTCCCAGAATGTCTTCAGAATTCTTTCAGTTCATAATGTATTTTTGTACTTAAAATGACAAGAAGTTTTGCAATTGACCTATTTACTGTTTTCCCTACCAAGAAGAATTCAAAGTTCATTAATGGCAATTATGATAGTTACTTCTTCATGTTACCGTCAAAGTCCTACATGGGGTATTCTGTGCAGAGTTCACATTATATGAATTGATTTTAGAGTGATTGACACTGAGTGTGAGGACATGTATTCATCTGGGTTTTATATCCATATGACTAGAACATGGACACTGGTACCCTGCCTCAACTGAGTTCAGATCTCAGAGCAACCCATCAGTCTCTTGATGGTCTTGGTCATATTATTTACATAAACTTCTACTCTCTCATAGGCATAATGGAGAAATTGTGTCAACCTTTTCCTAAAGGACTAAAGGAGGAATCGATGTTTAAATTCTGGTGTCCCACTCTGAGGGATTTGAATCCTATATCTGCTTCTTACTTGCTATACAAATCTTGAGCAAATCAGTTAGCTGTTTTGGGCCTCATTTCTCTTATCTTAAAATCTGTAATGGGACTTCTCTCATGGAGTTGTTTATAATAAGTGAAATAATATGTTGAAGACTTAGAATGGTACATGATACCTGTTAAACTCTGAGTTAATGTAAACCATTACTCTAGCAAGGCAGCTGGCAGAGTTGATGCCAATTGGATCAAATTAACTGTGGTTCTTCCTTCTGCTAATCCCACCTTAGAAACTGCAGCAAAAGAGCAGTACCTTGCAGACCTGCTGGCTGAAGGGATTTAATGTAAAACATCCATTGCATCAGTGGTGCTCTGTTTACTTACAAGGCACCAAATTCCTTGGGAGGATAGACTTCTTGGGAAGATAACAAATTATCTGGATTTTTAAAGCTTACACTCTTCCAATGTGGGCTGGAGACTTTTTAAGATTGAACACAGCAGCCATTTTGTATCATGTTGATTTCCTCAGGATATGAATCAGAGAGAAAGAAATGAAGTCTTGTCCCAGGAAGAAAGGGGAAGATTGGCAGAAGGTTTTTCTCTGGGAAGGCAATTTACACACTTGTCCTTTTCATAGTGAGTCATGGTCTGTGATACATTTCGTAGCGATGTCTAGGAGTTTCCAAATCTGGAAATAGACATGCCAGCCAAATAAGGGAGAAGGAGGAAGACAGCCCTGTAATCCGCCTGGTTACCATGCGGAGTTCTGGAAGTGGAGCTTAATGAAGATGAGTACCTAGCTCTCCACCTGTAGTCTTGGCTTTAAGCTCATTAAGAGGGAGAAGCGGCTAAGCATGTTCCAAATGTTTCTGCATCAGAATTAGTTTTTCAATAGCCAGCTTTAGCATTCCAGAAAAAAAATAAACAGCTCTGAATCTCTTCCATAAATCTTTTTGGTTTTTGCTGTGACTTAATGGTAACGTTTATATTTTTCTTTGCTATCATATTGGCTGACCTAAGCTTGTCTAAATATGATACTGTCAACTTTTAAAAAGTTTTCAAAGATCATTTTTTTCTAATAAATTTCAACTCATTTAAAAATCTTTCTTAAGCCCAATGTGTCCAAATTACAGGTCTTTAGGGGTTACTACACTGAGGGTGACTCTCAGCCACTCTAATAATAGAATAAAAAGAACAAGAACAAATGTTTTTCTGTTTTCGCTTGGGTGTCCCTAGGACTTAGTGTCATTCCAGGTGCCTGAAATGTTGGATCAATAGATAAACATCGCCTCTCATTTGTATAGCTTTTAATTCTCTTTGGAAAACTTTCACTTCTTCAAAACTTTTGTTTGAAGTGGTCATATTTTTACCTGTTTCCTCCACCAAAATCTTACTTTTTGTTATAAAACCAGTGTGCGTCTGAGTGGGAGCCTGAACGTGTTCCGTTTTCAGTAATGCAATTTTATTGACTTAACCTGAGCATTTACTAAACAGACCAGCTACTGTTTTGAGAATGTAGACTTCTAAACTGAACTTTATATGTAAAAAATGAAGAGAACAGTAGCAAGAGCCCATACTGATTCCAACATGTCTTCCCGTTGGAAGTCAGGATGAGATTGTGTATATGTGTGAGTGTGTGCATACACATATATGCGTACGAATGTTTGTGCGTGTATGTGTGCATTCCTGTGTGTGCATATGTGCACATGCGCATGTGTATGCATGTGTATCTGTGTATGTTCATGTCTGTATCTATGGTGTATATCTATGTGTATGTGTTTTGTTTGCATGTGTGAATGTGTATGTGTTTATATGTGCATGAGTGTGTGCATTTGTATATGTATGTACATGTTGTGTGTGTATATATGTGCACATGTAAAGTGCATGTGTATATACATGTGCATGTGTGTATTTTGTGTGTATGGGTGATGTTTGTGTATGTGCATGTATGTTGTGTGTATGTGTATGCATGTGTATTACATAAAATGCAGTTTTTCTTAGTTCACTTCATTCTTTGTTGACTTTGAACTCAGATCCTAATTGCTTTTCTACAGATGAGCATTTTTCACATACTATATCTATACTTGGTTCTGTGTACAAATGATTAAGATCACATGAGAGTGTTTTTATTTATTTAGACCTTTCAGTGTGCTGAGAATTGAACCCAGGGCCTCATACTTGCTAGGCAAGCACTCTACCACTAGGACATATCTTTTTCCTGATACTTTTAAACACTTTATCACCAGGATGTCCTTGATTTAATGGTGGGTGGCCAGAGGGAGGACACGGGGCTCCATGTGAAGAAATCCTTGCTGCTCTGATAGTACAGAAACCAATAATCTTTACTTTTCCTTTCATTGATTCTTGGGAGTTCAAAATCAGCCAAAGGTGAATATTATTGATCAGAGACAGGGTCTTTTGCATTGATCTCCTTAGAAGCAAGAACTATGTTAGAAATTAAAAGCCTCTATCCTTTAATCTGGAAGCTGTCCCTGAGCAGATATGTAATACATATGTATTGTGTAGAATTGACATCTATAAGAGTGATCCAGAGAATCTGAAATAAAGCTGTGACTTTGTCCATAACAATGGAGCCTTAGATAGGTTGACAGATCTTTCAACATCTCATCTGTAAGATGAGTCCTTTAAAGGACCCTTGCAAATCTGAAAGTCCTAGGAAATAAAATCTTCAAGAAGATGTTTTAGACTGGATGAAGTACTACTTAAATACATCACTCTCCAATCGATGGGGTTCCTGTAAATAATCCAGCTCTTGGTGACTCACTTGTGCATCAGCATTTTTAATTAGTAAGTCGTTTTTTGACAAATTTCTACAACCCTCAATTTCCAGGGTTGCCCCCATAATTCACATTCCACTGTGGTCATCTTCACTGGTGCAATGAAATTGTCAACTTGGAGGTATGTTGAGAAATGGTCTGTTAAAATGTGGCTTCATCAATCTCAACAGGAAAAGCCTGGAGCCAAGGAACTCAGAAGCATTGTGAAATCAGTTAAATTAGGCTTCTGGAATATGCGAGCTGTCTGCCACTCTCTCATTAATCTGAGGCAAAATACCCAAAGAGAGTATTTTACAAAGATTAGTGTAATAGAGAAGTCCTTTGAGTCATTACTTGGGGCTGATGAGCCACCAAAGTCATTGTGCTGGTTCATGAAAGAAGTCTCCACCTTAATGTGGCTTTGCTGAGAAGCTCATAGCAGACTTGCAAAAGAGCAATTCATTTTGTTAAGGATTCACAAACCTGAGAGGGCACCAAGAATCACCTGGATTGACTGATTACAGATGGCTTAGTGTTACCCTACACTGATTAAGTGTAGAGTAGGTTAGATACTAAGAATCTGTCTTTAGAACAAGCTCCTAGTGCCTGCTAAGATGGTTCAGAGGGTGAAAGCCTAAAGATCTGCCCGGGCCTAAATGTCTCACTTTGATGGGTTTGATGATCCCGAGACGAGACCCACAGTGGAAGGGGAGAACCAAGTCTTTAAAGTTATTCTCTGATAGCCACATGCATGTTGTACACACATATATATACACACACACATACACACAGAGAGAGAGAGAGACAGACAGAGAGAGAGAATGAATAATGAGATAAATTTTCAATAAAAGAGCAAGTTCCCAGGTGGTACTAAAGCTTTGGTCACTCATGAGAGCATAATGATCCTTGGTTTTCCTTAAGATTGCCAATGCTAGAGGCTAGGGAGATGGCTTAGTCAGTAAACCACTTGCAATGCAAGCATAAAGACGTGAGTTCAGATCCCAGGCACCCACATATAAAGCCAGTGATCTCAGCACTGGGGAGGTGGAAAGAAATGTATCCCTGGAGCTCCCTGGCCAGGCAGCCTAGAAGAATCGGTGAACTCCAGGTTGAGAAGACCCTACCTTAAAAAATAAGGTAGAAAGTTTTGACTAAGGAAGACACTTGATATGAAACTCCAGGCTACACACCCCACCCTCCTACACCCCTACACATGAACACACATGCCTACCAGAGACAGAGAGAGAGAGAGAGAGAGAGAGAGAGAGAGAGAGAGAATGAATTATATAAAATATCCTATAGACTGTGACTCTTCTCTGAGATAACATTAATGAAATAGGCTTTGGATAATTCTTTGGTCGAAGAAACCACAGGTAGCATCTGTTGGGCCACAGTGTCTACATAGAACTATAATGAAAATAAGAAAACGAAACAGAACTATAATGAAAATAAGAAAACAAAGACAGAATTAGTTTTGGTGGTTGTTGTTCTAAGTTAAGCTTTCAGCTTCTTCCTGTGTTTCTAGAATAGATGAATGTGGCTTCTGCCAAATGTGTTCTTTTGTTTGTTTCTCTTGTTTTGTTGTTTCATGAGATAGGGTCTCCTTTAGTAGCTCTAGCTAGCCTGAAACTCACTATATATTCCGGGCTGCCCTCAGACTCATGGCCAGTCCTCTTGACTCAGCTTCCTGAGTGTTGGATAATAGAAGTAAGTCCCAACATCTTGCCCCCATTCTTGAGTCATCTGAAAATATGTTACCTAGAACTCTAGAAATCACAGGGAGAAGAAATGTCTCTGTGTTCTGCTGTGGTTTGTGCTATGAGTGGCTTGCCTAAGCTATCATTCATTCCTAGTAAATGAATGTGCATTTAGGTATCTTTTCTGCTTACTTTATCATCTCAGTAGACAGTGGACTGTAATTCTCTATCAAGCCCTTTTAAATCAGATTCTTATTTTATATAGGAATATGCTAGTGATTCAAGATCTTTCCATGGAAACTTGTTTCATTGACTGCAGCTCAGTTTGACATCCATTGCATGATTCTGCATGTCAAGCACTGGTCTAGCCACTTGGGAAAGGATGTGATCCAGGCACACACCAACACTTGCCCTTGTCGAACTTACAGTCTAGCAGAGGGAGACAGACAATAAACATACAAATAGCACATAAATCAATACATCATGTTCCTGGTAGCGGTTGTTATAGGGAAAAAAAGGAAACTTGAGGAATGAGGTTCAAGACTTCAGAGCCAGCAGGGGGAATTGTGTGCCCAGTTGCAATTCCACGTGGGGATCCATTTGAGCAAATACCGGAGGAAGACGAGTGCATAGCTGTATGGCGGGAAAGAATGATACAGACATTGAACAGCATGTGTCAAGGCCCAAAGGTAGGAATCCATTTAGCACATTAAACAACAGCAAACAGGCCAGTGTGGCTGAGGTAAATGAATACAAAGGGGAATTAGTAGATCAAAGGGGAAAGGACAAGATCATATAAGGCTTTACAAATCATTAATAAAGACTTTAGTATTAATATAAATAAAGCTAGAGTCACTACAAGGTGTTGAGGAAGTGCTAACTTTTTTAGAAGAATCTGTTGGAATATTATGTTGAGGTTAGACTGAGTAGGAAAGAATAGGAACTATGAGTCTAGTTAGGCGCCCATGTCCATAACCAAATCAAGAGATAAAGTAGCTCTGGACAGAGGCTGGCCATTAGAGGTCATAAGAAGTTGGCTGATTTTCATTATATTTTGAAAGTACAATTCAACAAGACTTCTTGAAAAGTTGGATGTAGAGTATAAGAGAAAAAAGAAGTCAAGCTTTAGCTTTAGCCCCTGAATAGATGAAATTGCTATTGATTGAGATGACTGTAGGAATATTGTGATTCTGGGTTTGGACACACTGAATTTGATATGACTGTTAGACAGCTGATCAAAGATGTCAAGTTGCTGGTAGATTATGCATATGTGGCTATATGTTGAGTATATCTGAGTTAAAAGTGGTTATGCAGGATGGTAAGATGGCTCAGGGTAGGAAACAAACTTGACACCCAGCCTGACAGTTCCATTCTCAGCACTTACATAGTAGAAGGAGTGAACTGGTTCCTGCAAGTTGTCCTCTGAACTGCACACACATGTTGTAGCATGTACACACACACACACACACCCCTAAATAAATAAATAAATAAAAATTTAAAAGTCTATTAAAAACTTGAAGATGTAGGGGTTCTTAGCACATTACTAAAACCTGTCAAGCACAATGAAGGTCTCTGGTGTAGATAAAACAGAAAAGACACAGACTTGGTCCTGTGTTTCCCCAGTATTAATAGGTTAAGCAAACAAGATGGGAGAGAGGAAGGACACATAGAAGGGAGAGACAAGGAAAGCGAGAAGAAGGAGGGAAAGCATAGAAAGGTAGAAACCATTAGATATCAAAGAGTAACCATTTGTACTAGCAAGAATAGTATCCCAAAAGTCAAGAGAAGAAGTGCTTCATAGCTGGGGAGTTGAATCAGTTTGAATTTCCCATGTATAAAAAAGCAAGACATAGCTTTGTGTGCCTCTCACAACAACATTGTAGGATGGAGAAGCTCAGTAGTCAGCTAGCCTAGCCAAAATGGCAGTGAGAGACCCTGTCTCAAGGGATATGCCGGAGAATAATAGACCAGGACACCTAGCATCTTCCTTTGGTCTCCGCATGTGTGTATTCCCACACACATGTTACACACAGACACACACATAAATATATAAATAAAAATGTGAGGAAGCATCTCAAGTTCAGGGCAATGAAAAAATAGTGTCTCATATTGCTTATAGATCCAGTGAGAAGGAAATTGAAAATTGGTCATGGGATTTCACAGTTAGACATTGTTAGTGACCTCAACAAGAACATAATTAGGTGGAGCAGTGATGGGTGAAGCCTGGTTTAAGTAGCTTCTGAAAGAATGGTAAGAGAAGCCATGCAAACACCCAGAAAAGCCAATTCTTGAGGTTCTTACAACAGGAAACAAAGAAATGGAATTGCAACAGGTGGAAACAAAAGGAGGTCAAGCCTGTTGGTTTCTGTTGTTTGATTTTGGTTAGAAGAAATTGCAATATAATTGTGTGCTGAGAGAAATGTTCTAGTAGAGAAAAATGGATTGATATTTTAGAAAGACAGGAGGAATTCCTTAAGCAATTTTGTTAGGCTGGCAAATAGTGATGGTATCTACTGTCCAAATAGAAGAATTGGCTTCAGCAAAGAGATGGGATATTTTCCTTACTAGCAGCAGGAATGTTTAGGTACCAGAACAACTGTTAGGGGGAGCAGAGTTAGGGGTCAGAGCCTGTATCAGATTTCTTTGGGTCCCTTTGTTTTCCCAACAAAGTAGGAAACATTATCTTCTAAAATCTCAAAATTGGTTCAGTGGAAAATAAGGTCCAAGTATAAGCCTCCGTAAATATTTATTCAAAAAATAAAATGAAGCCAAACACAGTACAAAAAATATGCCATAAATGTTCCAGTTCAGGGGTTTTTCTAAGTGAGCCGATTGATTGAGGTTTTTCAGCAGGGATCCCATGTCTTCGTGGGATGTTTCTCTTCTGGTGCGTACTCTGTAGCCATCAGAGACTTCGCTGCTCTGCTCTTGGACGATTATTAATCATTAGGCGTCTGCATATAGAACGTTTTCAAGTTCCACTTCTGGAGGCGTGACAGTATTCTTTAGATGTTACATGTGAGTAATTTCCATGAGAAATTTTTCTCAGCAATCCCTGGCTGTTCATTTCGACAAGAGGGCTCCTGTCCCCAGTTATTGTCACCAGGAGGCATTTCTGGTGTAGATAAAACAGAAAAGACACAGACTTGGTCCTGTGTTTCCCCAGCATTAATAGGTTAAGCAAACAAGATGGGAGAGAGGAAGGAGACATAGAAGGGAGAGACAAGGAAAGCGAGAAGAAGGAGGGAAAGCATGGATATTGGTTGTATATCTTAGAGCGAAAGGGGGAGAGAGAGGTAGGGAGGGAGGGAGAGAGGGAGGAAGAAAGGAAGGAAGAAACAAACAGACAAAGAAACAAAGGAGAAAGAGTTGGGACTATTCTAATTTATGATAAATTCATATACTTAAATAGAATATTTAAAAATGAAAGGATGCATTTATATGATTAAAAAAAGAGAGAGATCCCGGTATAGTGGCACACACCTGTAATCTCGGCACTAAGGGGGAAGGAAGAGAGAGAGGGGGAGAGTCAGGGAGAGGGAGGGTGGGATAGAGAGACAGAGAGAGAGAAAGAGAGAGAGAAAGAGAGAGAGAGATTAATATAATTTCTTCTCCAGAATTAAGTACACAAGAGGAGAAAAAGAGATTAATGTAAATAATTTTTTTTTCTGGAATTAAGACAAAAAATGAAAGAAAGGAAGGAAGGAAAGAAAGAAAGAAGAAGAAAAAGCCACGTGACTGTCTAGAGAATAGAAACTGTGCCCTAGAGTTTCATTTGAAAGAAACGTATAAACTATAACTTGCCAACATACTGCAGAAGTTCAGTAACTGTCTTAGTTTGGGCTGCTCTAAAATGTCATAAGCAAGGTGATGTATAAATAACAGAAACTTCTTTCCCATGTTTCTAAGTCTGGAAGTCCACGATCAGGTGTATGGGCTCTGTGTTTAGTCCTCGTCTGGGATATGCTGTTCCTGACATGTTGAAGCAAGGATAAAGTGCTCCCTGGTGCCCCTTTCATAAGGGGACTGATGGTCTGATTTTTAACCTCGTCAGTTTTGGCTTTAGGATGTGAACATATGAGAGATACAGACCTTCAGTATGTTGCAATAATAAAACATCCTTATACAAAATAGAGGCTAAAAATAATTCTCAGAACTCTCTTACACTGATGATCAAGTTAGCTCAAAGCACAGTATTACAGATTCATCACAGTTTTGAACTCACAGAATCATAGTGGAAAGAAAATGAGAGAGTCTATGTAAAATACTACAGTACAGAGCTTGTGGTACGTTCCAATAAACTGAGATCATATTATAAAGTGACAACGTTCTTTAGGAAAGATCCAATAAAACTGTTAAAATTAGGGAACTGTTCTTCATTAGCTCTGTTTTTTTCCAGGAGGTGGGGAAGGAAGGTCACTGTGGCCAACATTACTTTATTAAGAACCAAGATTTAGCCAATGAACTGTTTTAAAAGCCAGGTAGGCGAGAAACAATCATTCACTTTTATGTGCCAGTCACTATAAGAAGCATCTTAAAAACACATTTTATTTGGTTCTTATAGTAAGCCTGTACAATAAATTGTATCAACCCAGTTGTATGGATGAGGAAATTGAGTTGGGAAGAAGCGATTAAGTAATACAATGGTAAAGCCCTCTGCAAATTGTTAAGTAAATTAAAAGACTGACCCTATCCACTAAGCTGCCCATAAAAGAGCAAAATCCTCACCAAGGTCACTATGAGATTTGATCCCTAAACCCTTAGGCTTCTTTCCACTATACTAAGTTATTGAATTGCTCATCTCAATCCAGCCCAAACTCAAACTCAAATACTTGTTACTGGTCTGGTCAGAACCAAAGAGTTGGCTGTAGATTTTGGTTCCTGCTTATGAACATGTAGGCAGAGTAGCTCACTCTTTGGTATTGATAAAGGCTGAGAACAGAAGGAAAATCACTTGAGAAGCTCTTTCCTATCCAGAAGACCATAGAATATATTCATCAGAACCTGCTTCAAAGCCAAATTAGCATTGTTCTGACTGAAGGAACACAAAACATTCCCTTTCTTCCTATGAGAATGCCAAATGAAGGAGAGAGAGACACAGAGAGAGAGAGAGAGAGAGAGAGAGAGAGAAGATAAAGAACTTAAATTAATTCTAGGTTTCCTCTTTGTATTCAGAACAAAAGATATCAACTAGAACAATAAGTTTCTTTTTTTCTTCAAGGGAAAACCCAATTACAGCTTAGTTTTGATCATTTTTTGGAGAATTCAAAGGATGCTTCATTCCTTCATGATAATCAGATGCTGACACTCAAATAACTTCATTTATGAATGAAGACGTTTTGCCTAGCAGAACAATTTACAAAGGTGCTATGTTACACCTGATTTTATTCTGGAATAAAAAATAAATCAGTTCAAGCACTGAAAATTTACAGGGAAATGGCAGGTCTCCAATTTTTACCTCTTTGGGGTCATTTTTTTTCCTTAGGATGTGAAAAAGCAAACTCTCCACTCAGTCTGAAGCCTCATATAGGAAAATCCATGGCAAACATCAAAGCGGTTCTTCTTGCTCTGACTTGGCTCTGAGTCAGGCATAGCGTTTTCATTCAGGGAGGGGGAGAGAATCATTTAGGTTTCTGTTAAGAACTCAGCATGAAATAACTTGTGTGTCAGTGTATGAAGGATTTCTTTTTTTCCCAGTTTTCAACAGAGAAACAAGTTCCTCCATCCACGTGGCCGATTTAGAACAGGAGAAATGCAGGATAGTTTTAGCACAGAGCTTAACAGCTAAGACAAGAACTGTGGTTTTTCTTTATCCCCAAAGAATTTTAAAAATCTGTTTCTCAACCATCCTGGACACCTTGCTGTTTTACATCCATACATAAGCAGTTTAGTGAGGACGCCGATGGGTCCAGAAGGGCTTTCCTTCTCTACATCTCAAGATTTGCTTATATGCAAACATTATAGAATGCATACATTTTATACTTTGTGCTACAAGTGAACAAATATGGGGTTTTAATTGTTCCATAAATTCTTACTGCCCAGGGGCCAGCTCACTGGTTCCTTCTGGCTTGTTGTAGAAGGGCTGAAATCCCTTGAGAGATGGAATAAAGAAAGTGAGAGGGTACAGCTCCACCCTGGTTTCTTCATCCTGAAGCAACTTCATTGGAGGAGCCTGTGATTCACTGCTGAGTTCTCCCACCCTCAAACGACTTCCATCTAGCCACAGCCCCTCAGACATGTTGTTTAACATTGTCTTTTAGCAGGGCAATCTTGTTCTGAGGTTACAGAGAATGCTGCGTTTCATTAAGAGTTCTTTCAACACATGCATTTAATTGCCACAGCCCCTCATTGAGTGCTGAGTCACTCTTAAAGCCTTACAACATTCCAGAGACACCTCCTTCTTCTTGACTCCCTCTTTCGACTTTTCCTTCATTCTTTAATAAGTGGCACTCCTGGGTCTCGGGAGATAGCTCAGTTGGTAAAGTGCTTGCTTTCTCTGTTGAGTTCAGTGTCTAGCATCCATGTAAAAATGACTGGGTTGGTGGTATACACTTATAATCCCAGAGCTGTGGAGGTGGAAGCAGGAGGTAGGAGACTCCCTGGGACTTTTTAGCCAGCCAGCCTAACCTAATTGATAAGTTCCAGTCCATGAGAGACTTTTTCCCAAAGAGATAGATGGTGTTCCTGAGGATGACACCCAAGCTGTTCTCTGGCCTCTAAACACACCCACACTGCCCCCGTACCCCGCAACAAATAGATAAATACTTTTTAAAAGTCCCTTTTATTTTTTGCCAACAGACTTATCTTTGGAAAAGAATAAAGACTAAGAAGAGCTGGTAAACTTGGCTTCTTTATGTCTCCAAAGGTGAGTATAATTTATATTTCTGTCATGAAAATGTCACTAAAAATATTTTTCCAAGTTTCTGTTGAGTAACTGCCTTGTTTGATCTTTAGGACATGAACACTGAGATTTAACCATCAAAAAATTTGATGAGACATCCATGCTTCTTGTAAAATACATCTTTGGGGGAATCTTAACGGTGTGTCTTTTCCTCTTGAATATTTTCAAGAGCTGGTTTCCTTCTTGGCAGAGTGTTCTAGCAGCTGGGTCTCATTTGCTTTGCAAGGACATCTGAAGACATTGCTATTTTGGAAACTGCTTAGCATACGGTATAATTGTTTTAAAGTACTTTACAGTTTGCATAGTGCTTTCCCATTCTTTCCCTCAGTCATTTCTCATAGATACCCAAGATATTTTATTTTCATTTTTTTCATAAAGAGAAACCGAAGTACTAAAGAAGTAATAACTTAGCAGGGCAATTTATCTCACTCCCGAGTTAATCAACAGATAAAAATCTATTCCTTTGGATCCTGTAATACCTATACCGGAAATCCTTGTACCTTTTGACAGACATGTATGCTGAGCCTCACGGGCTCCTGTGGTATAGTTAGTCTTAGTTCTGTTGTGCAGCTGTCTACCAGGCTAACATCAGGGCATTGTTGGAGAGAAATACCATTTAGCTACTTTTCTTGAAGGTCGTTTGTTGGATGACTCAGAGCGCTGGTTTTAGATTCAAACTACCTGGGTTCAAACCCATATTACAATCTTTATCAGCTGTGTGAACTTCACGAGCAATATTTGTTACTTCATGAAATTTTATTGTAAGGCTTACTTAATCTAATCTAGCAAAAGCTCTAAGCACACCCTTCAGCCTACACGAAGCTGTTAGTACATGTAAGCTTCTCCCATGTTGTAGTTTTTTTCCTGAGGTTCATTTAAGTTTGTTTGCTCCATAACATTATTCCAGTCAAGACTGGGGCTATTAGTGATCTCTAGAGGCAGCTGGAGATAGATGCTCCACGAGTGTTTCCTCTGCTTTTGAGAACAGTGATAATTATAACTTCTCAGTCATTCTGTTCTTTAAAACACAAAGTGGTAACGTTTTTCCTGAACAATGTGCAATGTAGACAAAGACACCATTCACTGAGACCTGTGGTACTTAAAGCCAACTCTTTTAGAATAATAGCACACAGAAAGACAAAAGATAGCATGAGTTTTCTTAAAATTTGAGGAGAACATGAGGTATAGAGAAATAGGGTTTCTGGTTAGTCGCCGACATAGGAGGCCTGACATCCACACTTCTGATGTATGGTATGGAGAAGTGAAGGACAGGGGAATAACCTGCTTTTCCCAGTGTCTTAATTTCTTTTCCTGTCGCTATGACAAAATACTCGGACAAAAGCAACTTAAGGGAGAAAGGATTTATTTTGGTTCAAAGTTCAAGGGTGGAGTCCATCATGGCAGGCAGTCAAGACAGCAGGAGCTTGAAGCAACTGGTCCCATCACATTCACACGGAAGAAACAGAACAGGGAATGCCTGTGTTCAGGTCCTTTTCTCCACTTGCACAGTCTAGGGTCCCAGACAGAGAATGGCACCACCCACCGTGGGCATGCCTTCCAACTTCAATAAATGTAATCAAGATAGGTCCCCACAGGCATGCCCAGAGGCCTATCTCCAGGTGATTCTAGATCTGCCCTATTGATGCTTAACACTAACCATCACTCCTAGTTTGCTCAGCTAGTGTACACTGATCACCCTTGGTTTATTCTGCTTTCTGCTGATATGTATGCAACAGAGGTGAGGTGATTTTTATAAATGGGAACTAATTATAATTTTCCAGAAGGATCAACTTGTTTCCTATTTGCCCAAGACACTCCCATGGCAAAAGCTATGTCCTGGGTACTGATTTAGTGTATGGAAAAATTCAAAAGGGTCGGTGATCCTGATTTTGTGTTTACTGAATTCACCACATGGGCAGGAAGCATAAAGGGGCCTTCACATTTCATGAATTAAAGAGTGTAGTCAATTCTGAACACATAGATCCCAAAATAGCACTGTAGATGATTGAAGGAAAGCTGCCAAAAAATACATAATCCTACTGTGAAGTCCTATCAATGGGCATGCTTGATGTCATCCTAATGTGTTTACATACATCCAATTGAAAGCGCGTCAAACATAGTCATACAGAACATGTAGGGCGAGTGCTATCAGGTTATATAAAAATAGTTTGTATTAGAAAGAATTCATAGGCTCACTTTTACTTCTTAAAAAGTTCCATTTCATACCCCAGACAAATTTTGAAAGTGATCGCTGCCTAGGATAAATTGATTACTGATTTGTCTTAGAAAATGTGTGCTTTAATGTCACACAGAGATTGTGACAAAGTGGCCCTTCATAGAAAACATGCATTTGCTGGACAACAGGAAAGTTTCTTGATATATATGTACTATGTATTGGCATGAACATAAACACTAGACAGTTTGGTCAAACTCAGATCCTTATGTTAATAGAAGGAAGTAATGTTTTTCTAAAAGAAGACCTTTAAAATACAAAGGCTCATTTTGTACTTGGAACACATAAACCACTGATATTTGGAAACTCCACATATGTCACATATTCGTTCTTTATCTGCCCCACAGGACCTATTGCAGCCTTGGGCGCATGGTAGACATTTAGTAAACTCTGAAATTATATTGAATGTTCTTTGTATTAATAAGAATTCAGTGTAACATAATGAAACTAAAGTGGACAGGGCATGGCCTACCATTCCACATTCAACTTTTCCCCAAGGAATGGGTGACTTTACCTCGCAGACTGAAGCAAAGAACTCATTCAGAAGCAGAGCTGAAGGCTGTTGGAGTTATTGTTGTTTATATTTCCCTGGACAGAGGAGTAATTATATGGGCTTCAAAGGCCTTTTCTTCTACCTTCCATCTTGCCTGTGCAGGAAGAAGCCTTCATTCTATTCCTGCTACTTACAGATGGAAACCCAGAGGAGGGAACTGTTTGCCCAAGGTCACAGAGTTAAACTTTCTCCGATATTTGCTAATCCTAAGTTTAATTTCCCAGACCTCACCATAGCAGAGCTGTAGGTTGTGTCTTTGGCCTGGTTTTAGTTTAGGGGATGCCATCCTCCCCGTACACCCTCCATCCATGTTCATCCGGATCTTACCATTCCTCAAGTAATTCTACCTTCTTCCATTGGCTTTCCAGTGACATCTTCTTTGCTCTTAGCTCAGGCACCAATACCTTCACTCTAGGTCATAAGCCAAGGGAATCTTCTAGATGGCCCAAAGTGCTGTATGACTATGAGGATATAAGGGCCCACCCTGTATCTCTTGGTAGGCCAGTCTGCAGCCTTTACCATGGAGATGCATGACTCCAGCCTTGCTGATTTCTCTCAGGTTTCAGTAACATGAGTCACGGCTTTACTTTATGGTTAATTTAACTGGCAAGGCAGCAAGCTAAAATTCATGAGGAGACACATAAAGTGGAACAAACAGGTCATAGCTCAAACAGGACCTCCATGAAGACAGATTACCTATGGCTCTTAGAACATCGTTCCCTTGACAGTTGTGATATAGACAGAAAATAGAAAAACGCCAGTCTCCTTTTAGGACCATATGAGGGCACAAGGATTTTTCAGAACTCAACCCCGCAGAGAGGAAGCCTGCTGGATATTTATTCAGCCCCTTCCTTTGAAATCCTGATTACCCCGGGCTCCATGAGGTGCTGGAATTTATGTACCAGCGACAGGTGATCTCATATAGAAATGGAATCTTGGGTGTGATAAATTTGGTCTGGAGAAATCTCAGCTCAGTTGCTGCAGATGGCCTTGTCAGGATGGCAGAGTAAGACGGTGATGACCTGCTGGGCTGTCTGTGGGCTGTGTGCAAAATGGCTACTCAGTTCAGAGCCTTCTGCACCAAATTCTCTGGGCCTCAAGGTCACAGCCGAGGAACACAGCCTCTCTGCAGAATT
Organism: Eospalax fontanierii; assembly: GCA_035773235.1. NCBI lineage: Eukaryota > Metazoa > Chordata > Mammalia > Rodentia > Spalacidae > Eospalax > Eospalax fontanierii. The sequence continues at coordinate 25,652,688 of CM069539.1, read as the reverse complement.
AACATTCACTCTAGCAACTTTCTTGGCTGCTCCATCAGTCACTGTTACTAGTTCACTAAAGGTCCTGCAAGAGGCAGCTTATAACCCCTGTTCTTTGTGAATACTTTCATAATTTGGGGTCTTTGTTGTTATTAGTCCTGTAAATTGTCAATTCTATGCTTATAAATAATTGCTTATCCCAGGGGCTGGAGTGATGACTCAGTGCTTAAGAGCAATGGCTGCTCTTGCAGAAGACCTGGGTTTGATTCCCAGCACCCACAAGGCAATTAACAACTGTGTGTAACTTCAGTTCCAGAGGAATCCCACACCTTCCTCTGACCTCTGTGGGCATTGCATGAGATGAGTGCACTTACGCACATGAAGGCAATACAATTGCATACATAAAATAAAAATAATAAATAATTAAAAAAAAAGAATTGCTTATCCCAGAAAATTTCATCATTAGGGCTAAGTAGGCAAAGAAGATGCTTCTTTTTTCTTTTGTGTGAAGGTGTGTGTATGTGTGTGTGTGTGTGTGTGTGTGTGTGTGTGTGTACACATGAATGTGCTAGAGAGCAACCTCAGGTATCGATACAGGGGGAAATGGAGTGTTCCCTTAAAGGGATTTTAGTCTCATTCATAAAAGAATTTCAGAATGGACTCAAAAGGGAGCTTCAGGGCAATTTTATTCGAATTTAAGGAAAGATTCTCAGGGTAGGCAAGCTGAAATTCAGCAACTGCCATGCGGAGGAGAATGGAGGGGAGAAGGACCAAAGCTGTGAAGCCACACAGGTTCAAAGGGAGAAGTTAGGAAAAAAGCAAAACAACTAAGATGCTGGGCAGCAAAAATTGTTAGGGAAAGCATGCTTAGAAAAGAGAAAAGAAAGAAAAGGAGAAGTTACACTTGTCTGAAGATTTCAGAAAAACAGGCAGCCTTACACAGAGAGCCACATGCCTGTGATTGTCCAGCACTGTGCTAGAGGATGGGGATTCTGGGCAGAAAGAGCTCACCATCTCATTGATATGCTAGATATCGGCCCATCTTTGTAGCATGGCTTAAGGTGAACCCACCTTCCTAGGAGCAGTCCTGTCACCAGGTGATCTGGCAAAACTGAAACGTTGGGTCTTCATCCAGGCCTGAGAATCTTGAACTCTTGACCAGATTTCTCTTAAGGGCTTTTGTTTATTTGCTTCTGTAACACTGTCCCTTCTTGGGTGCTACCCATCTTTTTTCAAGACAGGGTCTCTCACTGACTTGAAACTCACCGAATAGGTTAGACTGGCTAGTCAGAGAGCACCGGGGATCTATCTATCTCCTCATACCCCTGGCCAGCACTGGGATTAGAGGCATGCACCACCACCCATATTTTTGTTATTATTTATTATGTAAAGTGCCATCTGAAGATGGCACTCAGGTCCTTGTGCTTACAAGGCAAGAACATTGCCAACTGAGCAATCTCTCCAGCCCCCAAGGTCTTATTTCTTTACATACCACCCCAGTCAAATCCTACCTATAGATTCTGAGCCTCCCTTTTAAGAAGCTTGAGAATTCCCCAAAACGCATATAGCCAAACCCCAAATTATGATCATATATACCTGTCTTCAGGGAATTGTCATAGGATAAGATCCAACAAGTCACTTGAAAGCATTTGTAGAAAATATTCTTGAGCCTTTTGAACTTCCTTTCCACTAAACTTCTTACCTTGAATTGTAGATTGAGTTTGGAGATTAACAACCTGGGGCAAGTTCTGGAGTGAGCCTTGACTTTAACCGTGCCTCTGTGTCTCCCTAGTGTATGAGCTCAGATATCTCACTCCTCTTTGCCTTATACCTGTATTTAGAAAATGGCTAAAATGGGAAACATATCACCTGCCTTGTTATACTACCTTGGGAATTACATGAGGATGACCTTAAGCTCACAATCCTCCTGCTTCAGCCTGCAGAGTGGTGGGATTATAGACATGTGCTCACCATACCTAGTTTAAGAACCTTTTTTCTCACTTTCCTTGTTTGCAAAAACCTACTTCATTTCCTAGCATGTAGTAGCAATATTAATAGACAATATCTTTGAATGAATAAGAAAACTTTTATTTAATGAGACATGTATACATGAGAGGATTTTAGTTACCTTACTGTTATTCTGCCTGCTATTTTTCCTGATTCATTTCTTTAAAAGTTACCAAATGGGGATTCAGCAGTTAAGAATACTTGCTATTCTTCCAGAGGACCCTGGGCCAATTCCCAGTACTACCTGGTGGCTAACAACCTTCCAGTTCCAAGGGATCCCATGCCCTTTTCTGACCTTTGCAGGCATTTCGTGTACAACAGGGGCACACTTACATACATACAAGGCAATACACTCATGCACAAAAATAAGGATAATAAAATAATTTTTTAAAAAAACCACCAACTGACTAGATGTGGCTGTGCAGGCCTGTAATCCCAGCATTGAGGAGGCAGAGGCAGGAAGAGCGGGAGTTTAAGGTCAGCTTTAGCTACATAGTGAGCTTGAGGTCAGTCTGTACTACATGAGATCTCCTATCAAGAAACAACAACAAACCCACTGAACATGATTTGCCTTGGAAAATATGAGAAAGAATGGCCTTGCCAGAGGACATTCTTTGTCATACCATGAATGTGCTTCTTCTCTACTTGGGGTTTGAGACAAGTAACAGGCAACCAGGTTCTCATAATAGTTAATATTTGGTAATCTAAAATTATCATATTTTTAATGATGACACATAACTTTTGATTAGGAAATTTTAAGTAAGCATACAAAACGGTATACTTCGTTATGCTAGCTTGATACATATATGTCATTATAGCCTGTGCTTATTCATTTCACTCTGTTCTCACCATCACCTTTGCCCAGCTCTAGGTGGTCCCTGTCTTCTTATATCGTCTTTCCTTCCGTTCACATGTGCTCCATTATTCTTTCCTCCTCTCCCTTGGTCAAGACTTCTTCCTCCTTTTTACTACCATCTCACACACACAACAAACACACACCCCACACACTGCACATACACATATACCACCACACTACATACATACTACATACACACACCACATATATAGCACACACACACACACCCCACCACCACACTGCATACATACATACCAAATGCACACACCACATATACACTACAGACACACACACACACAAATCACCACACTGCATACACACACCACATACACACATCACACATACACATACCACATATGCATACATACACACACATACCACACACGCATACACATTTAGATCTAGATACTGCATATGAAAGGATACATGTAGTATTTGTCCTGCTCTGTTATTTCGCTTAGCATAATGATTCTCTGGTTTTACTCATTTACTTCCAAAATGTCACGATTTCATTTTTATTTATGGCTGAAGAAATCCCATTGTGCATACCTTACATTCACACCATCAGTCTATCAGGGTTCTTCTCCTGCATTCTTATTTGTTGTCCTTACTTTTATTTTTTTTTTAATTATTTTAATGGATACATAATCATAATAATTACAGGGTACATGGATACACACAAATGATCAGTACAATGATAGAATCATGACAGCTGCAAATGGGGATACTTTGACTTCATTTTCTATTTAAAGCCCTTTGTTTCTTGGTCTTGTCTTATTACTCTATGACTTTGAATCCTCTATTACTTAGGAGTCATAAGAGTGGGCACCCTTGTCTCAGTCCTGATTTTAGATGAAATGCTTTCAGGTTTTCCCCATTCAGTATAATGCTGGCTATAGTTTTGTCATATATAAACGTTATGATGTTAAGATATGTTCATTTCATTCCTAATTTCTTCAGGGTGTTTGCCATGAAGAGATGTTGAACTTTCCCAAAGGCAGCTTTTTGCACCTATTGAGATGATCACATGATTTCTGTTCTTTTTATTTGTTGGGTTATACTTATTGATTTTCATAAATTGAATGATCTTTGCACTCCAGGGATAAAAACAACTTAATCATAGTATATAATTTTCTTAATATGTTCATGAATTTCAATCCCAAGTATTTATGTAGAATATTTGTGTCTCTGTTGATAAGGGAAATAGGTCTCTAGTTTTTGTTGTTGCTGTGTCCTTCTCCAGTTTGAGTTTCAGGGCAATGCTCTCTGTGAAGAATGATTTTAGAAGCATGCATTTCTAGATCATGTAACATTTTGAGGAATAGTGATGTTCACTGGTCCTTGAAAGGAACAGAGTAGAATTTAGCAGGAATCCATTTGGCCCTGGTTTTTTTGTTTTTTTTTTTTTTTTGAAGAGTTTTTATTACTGTGTCAAACTTATTGTTTGTTATGACTTTTTAGGTTGTGTACATATTCTTGATTTGATTTTATAAGTCCTATATATCTAGGAGATTTTTTTCTAGATTTTCAAGTTTTTTAATAGTAGCGTTCAGATGTCCTCTGGATTTCTTTGGAATCTCTAGCAACCTCTTCCTGCTTTCATCTCTAATTTAAGTAATCTTTTGGTTAGTTTGGCTAAAGATTTGTCAATCTTGCTTTTTATTTTAGAAAGCCAACCCTCTGTTTGATTAATTTTATGTCTTAAATTTTTGGTCTCGAAGTTAAAATCTGCCACAGTCCCTTATTCCTTTGCCTCCCACTGCTTTGGAGTTTGACTTGTTCTTCTTTTTCTAAGACCTCGAGATGCACCATTAGGTTAGTCTGAGATCTTGCTGATTTTTTAATGAGAGGTATCATAGCTATAACTTTCTTCTCAGAGCTGCCTTATCTGTATCCCAAAGGTTCTGGTAAGTCATGCTTTCATTTTCATTCAAATCTAGTAATGTTTTCATTTCTTCTGTGGTTTTTTTCAATAACTCACTGACCATTCAAGAGTATCTTGTTTAGTCTCCACGCGTTTGTATAGTTTTGTAGTTTTCCTTTCTATGAATCTCTAGTTTTATTCCTCTAGGATTTGATAAATTACATTAAAGCATTTTGACTCTTTTCTATTTGTAAATATCTGCTCCTTGGCTTAGAATGTGTTGTATTTTAGAGTAGGTTCCATGGGATGCTGAGAAAAATGTGCATTCCCTATCTGTTAGGTGAAATAGTTACACAGATCTGTTGAGTAATAAAGGAGAAGTGAGGCTGACTAAATGACAGAAAAAAGAGGGAGCAGGTAAAGAGGAATGTCATGGAGGTGAAGAGAAAAGAGTAAGAAAATAGAAGAAAAAGATCTTTAAAGAAATAAAATCTTAAAATATATCATAATAATGAGAAATTTTAAAAACAAAATTGATATATGTGAGAAGGAGAATAAAAAATAGAAGCATGAGTTAAGAAATAAAATTAAGTCAATATACTATTAAAAGTATACAGAAGTGAAAAAAGGGCGACCGAGGGCAAAATGACAAAAGGGAATAATCAATGAAAAATAAGAAAACATATTGGCGAAAACAAAAAACAAACATGTAAACAAAATCTCATGAGTGCATGAAAAGGCGTTAAAATGGAAAACAATTGTTAAATGTGATAGAATCAAAATACTGATTGATGAACAGTAGAAAACATGGAGAGAAAAGAAGGTGAGGAGCTGGCATAGCTTCTTTCTGGGTCCTCGAAGCTGGTAGACACTGAGGAGAGGGAATGCACTGAACTTGTGGCTGCTTGTCTTTCCTGAGGTTTCTGCAGCTTCTGAGTTTGCACTGGACCATCTCTGAGGTTCTCCTGAGCTGTCTTCACCTTATCGGCATCCCTTCTTTGCGCCAGGTCTAATCTTAGCTTTGAAGTCTATGCACTGGGTCAGAGTCCCATAGTCTCCACTGACTCCGTGGAGTGGCTGATGCTCCAGTGAATGTTGCACTGTGTTGGGAGAATGTGGCACAGCTGCAACATGGGATCTGTACAGGTGGAAGACTCATCTTCCGACTTTTAACACCTCCTAGGAACTGCTCACCCTGTTACAGGGATGCCCTTGAGAGTTACCAGGCTCTCACATCACTGAAGGCAGGCAGATGGCTCTGGAAGTTGAGCAACCTACTGAACTCAGTTCAGGACTATGAAGCTCCTATGTTATTCTCAGTTGCTGAGATCCAGGGGTATGCACTTACCTGCGTGAGCTGAGCCTTCTGCAGACTGAACAATTTAGCTAGTCAGTGTCAGCCATCTTGTCTCTACAATGGCTCCCCTGGAGTGTTGCTCACTCTGGGACTCTGAAAGGTTAAATTCTTGCCCCCTGACTTGTGATTGTTCCCATTTCTTAGCCCCTCAGGTAGCTCAGTATTAAGCAATAAGTTTCCTCTCAAGATGGCATCAGACCATTGTCCTCTGACTCATGAAATAGTGAAATATAATTTCTCTCCACTATTGACAAATTGGCCGAGGGAATCACTATCTTACCAAAACCTAGAGTTGGAGTTAAGACTGTGAGAGCTCTGGGCTTGTCCTGAGGGTAGGACTGCCAGCCTTTTCTTCCACTACTGCTTAGGTTACCTTTTACATGAGGCTTCTGCCTCCCCAGTTCTACAGGGGAGCCTCAGTGCTGGTAGAGCTGTGCTTAGTTTGTCTTGGTCTACTTCTTCTTCTTCTTCTTTAATTTTTTTGAGACAAGGTTTCATGTAGCTCAGGTTGGCCTCAAACTCAAGTAGCTCATGACCCTCTGGTCCTCCCACCTCAACTCTCAAGTGCTGTGATTGTTGTCATGTCCCACTACAGCTAGTTTATGTAATACTGGAGACAGAGCCCAAAGCTGTGTGCTTGCTAGACAGACACCCTGATGACTGTGGCGCATCCCAGCCCCTTGGTTTCCTTTGTGCTCTGTTGTGCATCTTTTTCTGGTCCTCTGTAGCTGTTGTATTACTGCCTTTGGGAATTTCCAAATCTCTTCTACGTCTTTTCTTTCTTCATAGCAGAGACTGTTATTTCTTACTAACTCTTTTCCTTAACCTGGTCACATGCAGGCAGCTTCTAGTCTACCTGTTTACCATTAACTGTCTTTTTGAACCACTGTTTTCATAGCAAAAATCATCTTGAAGAGGGAATCCCATTCTCTTTGGTTAAAAAATTGAAGAGTGCCTTAATAATGAAAATTTAGGTTTATGAAAACAATGTGATGTGCTGGTCAAACTTAATTGTATATTTGCATTGTGTATCCATAAAATCTATGTCTTAACTATATCAGTAAATATTCTTCAAGGAAGTATAAACATTCTTTTCATGCATGCATTCTGTTGTAGCTTATTGCTGAATCTAGAAAAGATAGCTATTTATCGGATGGACCCGTATAATATTTACAGTACAATAAAAATATATCGTTTATATTATGAGTGAGATACCCCAAATAATGTAATTATGTATTGAACACGTTTTTGAGGTGCAATTTGTTAAAAAGTCACTAAAACATAGTGCTTTCTGTATCTGTTTTCTTTGACAAATAGGAATTTTAGAGGAAAAGCGGGAAACATGGTGCAGTGATTAAGAATGCTTGCAGAGGGCATGAGTTCAAGCACCTGTATCAGGCTGTTCAACAACTGCAGGAGACCTGACGCACTCTTCTGATACCCACACTCACCTGCACATACTCACACACAGACACACACGTAGACATAATTAAACATAAGAATAAAGCCTGTGTTCTAAGAAACAACTCTTCGAGGAAGAGTGGGAAGCTTTTGAGTGTACCTGTGTACCTAAAGTGCTGTTCGGTGTGTTAGCAGGCAGCTTTTGCAGTTGCATCCGTTCACACAGAACAGTTCTCCAAAATCCCACCAGTCTTTCTCTTTCATTCTTCCTGTTTTCCCCAATCTTGCCTTTCATAGTAAAAATAGCAAGTAAAACCAGAATGGCCTTGTTCTGCCTGACTCAAGACTGTGAGCTTAAGTCAAGGAAGCGGCATGTGCTTCAGGAAGCCTCCGGAACTTTTTGTCCCAGTGGAAGGGTAGGGGGAGGACAGCAGTGTGCTGGGATAGCTGCCCACAGTGACCAGCTATCAATGAACTTGGGGCCTTGGAATCCAGGAGCAAGTGATAACATGAGAGAACTAAAGGGAGATCCCAAGAGCTAAAGCGGACGAGACAGCGTTCCCCCACAAGAATGTTGGCCTTCCTCTTTCCTTTACAACTAGCCACAGCCTGGTACCGGGTACTCACCTTTGGCTGTTCAACCCTGTGTAGCAGGCACGCTTCCCATGTTGCTGCTCTTTGATCCTCGTTTCACAAATACATTTAAGACAACAGACATGATATTGCTATTTCTTACCTTGCATTTCTATCTGGAAGTGAAAATAGCCCACATGCACTGGACCTCATCAGGTGCAGGGCAACTGTGTTTGCTCTCTAACATGTTTGTATGAGAAAGACTGAGCATGAGGAAGTGGGCTAGCTGGTCTATAACTGCCTCCTGGGTGGCAGGACTGGGTTCAGACTCCATAGCTGTACCTCTGTGTTTCTACACTGTGAAACCTCAGGACAGAATGAGACTTCTGAGAAGCTGAAAGAGTCAACAGCTGCTGACTCTTCTGACTGCAGGTCTGTTTTCTTTCATCTGCATACTTCATTTTTTATGCACATCAACATGGAGAGATACTCGTGTGTGTTCACCTACCTGAGCTTTTGAACTTGAACTCCTGTTTCTCCTTTAACTTAGCCAAAAAGTCTCCATTTCACAGATGGGGAAGTCGGGCTCTATGATTGCAGCTCTGGTATGGGACAGGCCAGAGTGGTCATGGGAGATGAAACAGTAGGATGGGATTTAGGGCCACCTTGACCTTCAACATCGTCATGCTTGAGTTTAAACGTATTCTAGGCCAATATTGCAACTCATTTCTGATTCCAAACTTTGCCAAGCAGTTTTACTTAGTGTTTAAAGTTCTTGTGTTCCTATCTTGATAATTTCTCAAAGCCTTTTCCCTGTATGCTCTCTCTGCTGTGCCCCCTTATGGAGCTGAAATCCCTGATGTAAAATATTACTTTGAGTGCCAGGAGTTGGGCAGTGGCTAGCTCTGTGAAAGCGAGTGAAACAAAAGCCTGCCACTTCCTCATACTTTCCAGAACATACTGAAATACCTCATGTGCTAGTGTCAAGGTCAATGAGACCAACCCACACTTGAACATAGGCATGTGAGTCTGTTCTGTGAGTCAGCCAGATTGGAATGTTGGGGGATTTGGGCAAATGGTATCAATATCACCGTGCATGAAAGATGTCTGTTGACCACAGCAAAATCTACCAATACAATAAGCCGTCAGTTTAAAGAGTGATTTATGTCTGGAGTCCATTTGTCTTTGTAAGTCATTCTCTGCTAAGGAAATAGATATATTTTTATGGAAGATTCTTTAGTCTCTCTTTGATAGTCTTTTCCTATTCACCTGATGTCACCTTGTACATCCGCAACACCTGCAGAAGAGTGGTGCTTTACCCTTACCCATTGACAACACCAGTGAGCATGTAACCGCTTGCGCACCGTCCACTTCCCCATCAGAATGGGAATTCCATGCAAACCTCTTTCCTTATGCAGTACAGCCACTGGTGCAAGGTAGGTATCCAATAATACTTAATGAATATCACATAGAACCGACAGAGAAGCACATTCCTGTGTTTTGGCTGCTGTTTGTTGGCATTCTCGTTCATGCTGTTTCTCTCCTCTTTACCTTCAGTATTTACTGAGTGTTGATAATGTACCAGGCACTACTCTAGGTGCCAGGATGAGTGAGACATTGTCCCTCCTCCCCTGGGAGATCCAGAGTGGGCTGCATTAATCATACCAGTCCCGAGATGGTCAATCATGCGTGGCATATCATAGCTACTGTGGGCAGAGCCTTGCAGTGGCTCTTTGCAGAAGGATGCAAGGGAGGAATGCATTCTCTTCATGTTTTAGGCACTCAGAGCTCCTAGAGAAGCAACAACTAAATGCATACATCCATACGAATATAGTTATAGTCAGCAAAAGAAAATAATGGAGTGAGTTAGACATGGTTCTGAGGGGAATATGCACAAATCACTTCTGAGGCTGGTGCAAGCCACTAGGGCATAACTCAGGTGAAGGGGAGGGTGAGTAGAGGTGAGCAGAGGTGAAGGTGATGATGGAAAGAAGCATCGTGCCTGCCTCGAGGTCCGAGGTTCCAAAGGTAGTAAGTACAGCTTAAGAGATTTCAACTTTTCCCATTAGAAACTTTGGTAAGAAAGTGCTTGACATTGTTGAAGTAACTGGACGTGTCTTAGTCTGTACTAGGCTGTGATAACAAAATAACAAAGTCTGGGTTGTTTATTTTTAAAGATTTATTATTTATTTTTAAGTGTGGTATATGTGTGTGTGTGTGTGTGTGTGTGCGCGCGCGTGTGTTCATGCATAAGAGTGCAGGTGCCCACAGTGGCCAGAAAAGGGCATCAGATCCCCTGGAGTAGGAGTTCTAGTCAGTTGTAAGTCACCTCACATGGGTGCTAGGAATTGAACTCTGGTCCTCTGCAAAAACAGTATGCACTCTTAACCACTGAGCCATCTCTCTCTTCAGCCACAGTCTGGCTCCTTTATAACTAACATAAACAATATCTCACTGCTTTGGAGCATGAAAAGACCCATACCGAAGTGCCTCAGGTTCAACTGTCTGGCGAGGACTGGGTTATGCAGAGGAGCACAGTGCCCTTACAGAGCAGGAAGCAGACAGACAAGAGACCATGTGCTATATGAAGCTTCTGCTATGAGGACTTGACTCCCATTCAGGCCAAGGAGACCTCATGACCTAATCCCCCCTTGGAGCCCCACCCCATCCCCTCACCTCTCAATGTGATGACATTCTTAACACCTGAATTTAGGAGGCAGCATATCCAAACCACAGCAACGTGCTCAGTACAATGATGAGAAATGACAGGCCCAGCCTCAATTATGCTAGTCAAATAGTGCTCCTTTACTTGTTGCTTACTACATACCAGGTTGTGTCCTAGGCTATAAAAATTCACTAGCCCCAAACCACTGACCTTTTATTTCCATCAATAATTTTCCTAATTTGTTCTATGTTGCTGTGACCAAAAACAACTTGAGGAAGAGTTTATTTGGCTTCAACTCATAGTCCATCATCAAGGGAAGTCAAGGCAGGAACTCAAGGCAAGAACCTGCAAGTAGGAGTTGAAGTAGAAGCCATGGGGAAACATTACTTACTGACTTGTGTCCCTTGACAGCTTTCTTATATAGCTCAGGGCTGCCTGCCCAGAGATGGTACTGGCCCCAGTAGGCTGGGCACTCCTATACCAATTAGAAATCAAGAGCATGCCCCATAGACATACCCACAGGCTAATCTGATGGAGGAAGTTCCTCAATTGAGGTTACCTCATTTACGATGTGTTGACAACCAAGTTTAACTATCCCAATAATCTTGGCCTTTCTTAATAAGGTAGATTTCAAGGCATTTTTGAAAGAGTCTTTAGATTCCAGAACAAAAGGATTCATCATTCATGTTTGAGGACTTTTTTGTTTGTTTGTTTCTGTTGTTCTTGTTTGTTTGCTTGTGTTGTTCTTGGTTTTTGTTTGGTTGGTTTGGGGCTTGTTTTGTTTTTTAAGACAGGATCTCTGTTTATCCCCAACTGGCCTGGAACTTGCTACGTAGACCAGGTTGTCCTCCATCTCACAGAGATCATCTGGCTCTGCCCCCAAGTGCTGGCATTAAATGTATGCACTACCATGTCCAGCTAAGGTTTAGTTTTAATTACTAAACGTAATATAGAACACAGAGGAATAACACAGAAACTGTAACTGAAACAGTTTGAGTATTCCAAAAGCATGACTCCCTGGGGCAGACCTAAATTCTAAGTCACCACTTTACCTTCTTGAACTCAGGGCAAGACCAAATGGAACTTAAAGGACAACCAACCACTGTACTATCAAAAAGTTTGCTTTTAAAACTGTCTACCCAATGTGTGTTGGGCACCCTCAGGCACCCTCACAGGAGCCATTTTATTCAGCTATCCCCATAACCTTGAGAAAACTCATTCATTAGTATTCCAGTTTTATATTCAAGGAAATTGGGGCTCTGAGTGATTAAGTCGCCCCAAACCATACCCTTAATGAATCAGGAGAGGAAGACAGTTCCAGATACTTTGGCTCCATTTCGCAGAATGATCTTTCAGAACCTGTTCACTGAGACTTAACAGCATTTTCTTCATGACTCTGCAGAACTCTCCTCCTTTGGAAAATGAAATGGGCATTAGATTTGTTTTGGATTTTGCCTTCTAAGACCCTTTGGGATTTGTTGAGTGTTCTACCACTTGCCGTTTTTGTGTCCTGCTGCCCTCTGAATCTGCTAGAGTCCCCCTTGAAGCTGGCCATCTGTGCTCTTGGGTGTTACATGAAATGACTACTGACCTTTCCTTTGTTCCGTCCCCGCCCAAGGCCCAAAGGAACGCCTATTGGCATTCTTCATCTAACACTGTTCATAGTATCTGTTCCAAAGTCTTCATGCTATCCTTCCCTTTCCTGTGTGTGTGAGAGAGGATGTATATTTGTTCTAATTGTGTACTGTAATGAAAATATCAATACATTAAGAAACTGTATGTATGGGAACTGGAGAAATGGCTCAGTGGTTAAGAGCTCTGGTTACTCTTGCAAAGGACTCTGAATCCATTCCCAGCACCTACATGGTGGCTAACAAACATCCATAACTCCAGTGCCAGCGGAATTTGATGCCCTCTTCTGACCTCCTCAGGTAATGCATGACATGGGTGCACTTACATATATGCAGACAATACACTCACATACACATAAAATAAATGTTAAAATAATAAAGAAATTGTATGAATAACCTTTAGATTCAATGTTAAGAGAGCCTCTTTTCCCCCTGGCTTTAGTTATTAAAGAGAAGAGCAGCAGAGGCCAGTGCCAGGCAGCTTCTACATTTGAAGGTGGGCAGGTTGCCCAGCAACCTCAGGGCAGTTCAAGCCAGGTCTGACTAGTCTACTTGCCACCTCAAGTCAGCAGAGAATTGGAATAGCTGTGTGTATAGAGCTCTGTAATTGAAAAAGTCATTAAAAAGATGCTCCTATGTCATAGCAAAGGAACTAACTCCAGAAAGGCTATGATTTGTCCAAGCAGAAGTCAGAAGGAAGTCTAAATCAGTCACACTCAGACTTTTGTCTATGGACAGAAAGGCGTTAAGGCCATACCAGGCATGAGACATGGATTTTGCAAGTGTTTTTTTAAATCTATTTTTTAACTATGTTGTTTCCTTTGCTATAAACATTTCTTACTTTAATGGTTTTAATGATGTCTTTCTAGCAGTTTAATAGTTCCATGCATTATACTTACATCTGTAATGTATTTTGAGTTCATTTTTATATGTTACTTGTGATAAGGGTCTGATTTCACTCTTCTCTGTGAGTATATGTAATTTTCCTAATACTGTTGATTGGGGAAAAAAAACTATATTTTTTCTTGCCATAAGTCATGGATTTCTGGACTTTCTACCCTGCTCCACTGGTCTATATGTCTATATGACTTTTATGAAGTATGATCCTGTTTCAGTCATGATAGTTTTGTAATTTTTTTGAAATCATAAAGTGTAATGCTTTGGCCTTTGTTCTTTTTGTTCAAGACTGCTTTGGCCGTCCAAGAGGTCTTTGATTTTTCTTTATGAATTTTAAATTTTAATGTTTTTCTCTCTGTGAAAAATGTCATTGGGATTTTAATAGCGCTTCCATTGATCTCTATAGATCATTTGGGTAGAATGGACATTTTTAACAATATTATGTCTTTATCTATATTTATCGCTTTCTCTTTTCATTTCCTAAATAGATGCATCTTAAGTGTTCTTACTGCTAAAAGGAAAAAAAAGGCTATGCAGAAAGTAAGAAAGGAAAGGGAGTGAGGGACAGAGAGGGAGGGAAGGAGGAAGGGCAGAGAGGAAGAGAGGGGGAAGAGAGAAGGAAGGAGGGAGGGGCAGGGGCGGAGAGGCCGGCAGGCAGGGGGAGATGGTAACTGTTAATTAGCTTGATTCTGTTGATCGGTTTTCAGTGTATCTGTCTATACTTCTCAATGCCTTGTTATATACCTTAAATACATGCAGTACTTATTCATTATTCATCAACAAAACTGAAAGGAAAGAGAATTTATGTTCAACCCAGATTCCTGGATTGCAATCCCAAAGAATCTGCCTCAGATCTGGGCGGGTCCCAGAATCTTAACAATGAGTAAGCCTCTCTGGAGATTTGGCTGCTGGTGGTCCTGAGCCTGCACTTGAAGAAAAGCTTTTCTGGAATCTAGGCTTCTCAACTCTGTAGTCCTGTTTCTTCCCAAAAGAAGATGTGGCCTCCCTGGGCTCAAATGTCCAAAGAGTACATCAGAGTCTTTGTGACTCAGCCAGCATCCTTATTTTCTGACTCAACCATTAATTCCCTGTTAGATCATTCATTGAGTAATTATCTTTCACTCAGTCAGTGGACTTCTCCAACGTGCCAGGAGCTGAAGATACAGAGATTAAAACCCCATCCTCCCTTCCTAGTCCACAGTACCCTCAGTGGTAAGGACATTCTTCCAATACCCTACAGACACACGGTTCATGTAAATTTACCTCACTGTAATTTGAGGGGTTTTCATGCATGAAGAACCATTGTACCCCTGTAATGCACTCTTCATATTTAATGTGTCTTCAACTATTTCATCAGTCCAGTTCCTTTTTCTCTATTCTTTTCTATTCTTTCTTTTTTGTTTGATTGTTTTCTTATTAATATAGGTTCTCATGTAGCCCAGGCTGACCTCAAACTCGTGGTAATCCTCCTGCTTCAGACTCTCAAATTCTGAAATTACATGTGTGTATAATCATGTTGCCTAGTCTTTCTTTATACTGGCTACAGAGTATTCTCATGTTGGGGTGCCTTCCTGTGCACTGGAATTGTCACCTTGGTGGGTGGCCAGTTGTTTGCCTTGCCCCCTGTTACAACTGATGAACTCTGAAGCAGATATATTTGTCTTATAGATGATGAGAAAGAGAAAAGTTAATGACCTTTCTAATGCCCTCCAAAGGAGGAGCTAGAATCCAATAGTCTCAGAGTTCATTACTTTGCACATTAAAAACTAGAGTTCATTCCTATGTATACTGCTACCTTCTAGTAAGTGCAACAGGCTAAGTGCTAGACTAAGTGGGAGCTACACATCCATCACACCCTGACTCCTTCTAGGGAGCCTCAGAGTCACTTGAGGAAGTGACCATTGTGCAGACTCTAGGAGACTTCTGGAAACAGAGAGAAATCTGCTCTAGAGAGAGGTGGTGGCTTATTTCGAACCTATCAGTCAGACTGATCATCTATGTGAGGAAGCTTATATCACACACATGAGGAGATCTGAGGGAAGATGACTTTATATTTGTACACGAGGATTTTTACAGCAGTCTGTGTGTGTGTATGCACGCACACGCGCTCGAGCGCACACGTGAGTATGACTGGAAAATACTGGAACACTAAACTAGTGACACAGTGCAAATAAATATCGTTTGGCATCTTCAACAGAACCCTGGAAGTGAGTGGGTGCTGGGGTCCTGTGTTTGTGGCGAGAAAAGAAATTCACCCTCTTAATAGTTCCATTTCTTCCCTTTAAATGAAGAAAGTAATATCTAGTGCCTGCCCACTTGACAGGATGTTACAAAGCTCGGTTAATTTCTGTAAATGTTTTGAGCTCCTCAGAGGTATGTGTTCTGTAAATAGGAGGTATTAATAGCAGCCGTCAGAACAGAAACAAAACTGAATTGAGACTCTGTCATTTTCTGGGAAAGAAACACAGACACCCATAAAGCATGAAGCCGATGCTGGATCCATTGAATTGGCCCTTCTTCAAATGGCGACCTGGGTCTCATGCAGGACATGGGGACAGCCTAGGCCCTAGTCTCAAGTGATAAAATCTAGGAGATGAGGTGGATTTTCTAACATTTAATTTCCCAGATGATTACTGTGATTAAGAACCCATCTGGCACAGCCTATTTATGAGGTGTGCATGCCCAGAGAAGTGGGAATCCAGGGAGGCAGAGATCTATTAGGAAATGGGAAGGTGCACAGTGCAGACAGTACCATCCAGGAGCACTCTGCATGATGTTTAACTAGGAATGTCACTGCCTTAACCTTAGCGAGGCCAGTCAGCCATACGCCCAGGAAAGGCAATCAGACAGTCATCCTCTTTCACAGGACTTCTGTGCTAGCTTAGTGAGGATTTGAAAATGAATTTGTCTGCCATGGGTCCAGAAAGGTTGGGAACTGCTAAGAGGAAATTCATCTATGCGTTACAGCTGCAACATAACAGCATCTCTACCTCAGAACACATGTCAACTACAGTTGCCAGAGAGACGCACAAATGTGCTCTTGCACCTGGATGGTGATAGTTACTGAGGCTGGAGGCACCTCGACATACACAGAGTCTCACTATATAGCCTGGGCTACACTAAGTAGACCAGGCGAACCTTAAACTTGTGAGCTTCTGTCTGCCTCTGCCTCCTGAGTGCTGGGATGAAAGATGAGTGCTGCTCTGGCCACTCCCTGGATTTTTGTCATCCATGTGTTCATATGGAAAGGAAGGTCATATGGAAAAGAGGGTAAGAGTAGCCATATGGCAGCATTCATGGCTTCATGGCCTCTTCAGTGGGACAGCAGCTCTGACATCCATCTGCAGGTAACCCAATTTCATAAGCACTAATAGGACTTACAGATGTGCAGAAAGTAAGAGTCTGTGGCTCAGATAAATCCCTGGATGGAATTTCTCATAATTTTCTGTTACTCAGGGGATCTTGTGCAAACTCATTCCACACAGAGTTTTTATTCTATTTTATTTGCAATCTCTAACCACACATCTCCCATGGAGGTCAAGTCTGTACGTCTCCTTGAGTATTGCTATAGGTAGAGCCTCCTGTCTACCATGGTTACCTCTTCTGCCCAGGGATCTGGGTCCACAAGGAAAACTCATCAATGGTTTGATGTATACACACAGGTCACTGAGAAAACACATTTGGCAGCCGTGATCCTTAGTATCTACTTACCACAGGCATTGAGTGTGGAGTGGAGCTGGAGAAGACATTTATAGTCTTCCCCTGTGACATAACAGTGAACTAGAAAGTGGTTTAACTTCAGAAGTACCTTCCTGTGAGCCCAGTCAAGGAAGGATGGGTGGCCAGCATTCACTGGCTGGAAAGTCTCCACCTTTGAAGACACAGTGTCGGTACTTCAGGACTGAGGCTGGTACAGAAGTCTCTTCCTCATCTTTGAAATATAGAAGTAAGTAGTTTTTATTCCCCCAAGTTGGTATGCATACCTTAATAGGCTTGGGAAGGCTCTCACACTCTTGAGAAGTATGGTGATTTGGATGACAAGTGCTTCTGTAGACTCAAGTACTTGAAAGCTTGGTCAGTTGGTGACATTGCTTGGGAAGGGTCATTCTGGAAGATGCGAGTTACTGGGGACAGGCTTTGAGAGTTCATAGCGTCACCTCATTTCAGATGGCTTCCCTGATTCCTGCGCATGCTTGAAGATGCAAACGCTCAGCTTTCTACTCTGGCTGCCTCTGTTGCCATGCCTCCCCACCATGAAGGACTCTTACTCCTTTGGAACTGTAAGCCACATAAGTTGCCATGGTCATGGTATTTTATCACAGCAACAGAAAAGTAACTAATATAGGAAGGTACATTTCACAGCCCCTTAGGAGCTGAGTATAAAATTCTAGCTCAAGAACAAAAGGATCTCTGATGTGGTCTTTTTTAGGGCTTGGTGTCTGAAAGGAGACTTTTTCCCTTGGACTGTGAACAAATGCTTTCTTCTTTGTAAGGGCAGCAGTCCACTAGTGAATCCATGAATTTACTGTGAGACCTTGGTTACGGTGAAAAAGCTTCTTGTTACCTAAGGGTTCTTGGCCTCTCTGTCTGTGAGTGTCATCCCTAAATGGAAAATCTGCTGCCTTGCCTTTCTGTTCAGCCATCACGATCTACCCTCCTGGCAGGAAGGCGTCAGCCAGCACCAGTGGTGTCATATCCTTGCCCCTATTGTCCCTAGCTTCACCAGAACCTCTCTAAGCTTCCTACAAATGGTCGTGTTCATGCGGTGTGTTTACCCGGTCTTTGTTGTGAAAGGCTTTTTCTTACCTAGATATTTTTAAGTGAAGCAGAGCTAAGATTAATGGATTTGGAAGTTTCAGCTACTCAGAAATTTCTGGTCTTGATTTTCTTGCCCTCAACACAGACTTAGCCTTCAGTAGCCATACATCTACCAGTGATGGGAGCAGCAGATGGAAGCTGTTGGGCTATTCTGCTTTGTTCCAGTATCACAGAGTGAGCTCTAAAGATTGTGAATAACATTCATAAGACTTATTTAAAATCCTAGTTTTTTTAAAAAACTAGGTAGAATGTCCAAAAGTGATATGAGATCACAAAAGCAATTATTTTCAAGTATCTCAAAGTATCTTATATTAGAAGCCACTGACCAACTTATCCACATTGTCATGAGAAAGACAAAGAATCGTTTCAAGTGAGTCAGGAATGGGAACTACATCTCATCATCAACTTTCTTCCTCTCTGCCAGGGTTACCACACTACCTAGCTCATAAACTTGCTCTTACTGAGATCACACTGAGCTTCAGAATCTTTCTTCATTTGTACTCCAGGCCTCTCCTTCTAAATGGTTCAGATTGACCTAAGTAACTTACTTTAAAAAATAAAAATAAAAAAGATAGCATCAAAGTTCCTCAGGTTACAATGAAGACACTTCAGAAAGCAGTCTTGGAGCATTTCTGTGGCTTTTGTGATCCTTTTCTGTTTATAAGTCCTTTAGATGGGATTTGAGATTCCACTTCCCACACACCCCACCCATTCTTGTCTGCCACCCCAAAAATACTACACCATAAGAAATGGAAATATGATCCTGCCTTTATGAGCCATCCATGAGGTGATGTCTGGTCCATATTAAATGTCACAAATAAATTATTTATGTGAGATGAAAATACAGAGGTGATTACAGTAGGGATTAACTCTACCTAAGAATAGCATCTAACCCACTTGAACTCCTTGGGAGGAACACTAGTAATTTTTAAATTATATGTGAATAACCACTTGACAACTATATATAGAAAACAAGTACAAATGTTTCAGAGGACCCTTTGAACTTGATGTCCTCATCTCTTCTGATGTTGAATTTGCTCTCCATCCTGTCCTGTACAAAAACAAGTAGAAATTCAGCCAGCATGAATTGTCACCTCAGGTAATGGACAGTGTGCTCAACACCAGATCTAGGTGGGCTAAAGCATTCTGCATATTTGTGAACATGTGACCTGTCATTCATGATCAAAATGTACAGAAATTTACAATTGTACTGGCTTGACTAGAGTACACTGCTGAAAGCCTCCCTCATTCTTAGCTGATTTCTGATGCCAGTTTTCAGTATGATCATTTGGGTGCTTGGTCTCTGGTATTCCCCAACATGGTAGCTACAGGAGTACCTCTGGCTGATGTGTCCTGTACCCTGGGATTCCAGATGATCTATCATGACTGACTGACAAGAGAAACAACAGAATTAGAGAAAAACCTCTAGATTCCCTCAACCATACCTGGGACCCTTTCACCAGAGGAATCCGAATTATACTGCTGTCATTTTAATAATACCTTAATTTTGGAAAGACTCAAATTTCCTTTGTGTTTGCTCCCTGTCCATTGTGGAATAAGTGGGCTTAGGAGCCAATTGTTGAATGATAGGAAAGCATTTTGCAATCTGAAACATTGGTTCACAAATTCAGAACATTCACAGAGAGGCAGAACACTCAGTTCTTTACCCTGTATGAAGTCCATAAGATTAAATATCAGGGTAGGCTAAAGAAAGGTCAGTTTACAACATGTGAAAAAGATAAGATCTTTGATCACAAGGTGATAGGTGAGAAATTTTGATGGCAAACACAAGCCTATTTATAAATCCGCAGAGTCTCGGGTTCTCATCCCATTACTGTGATGCAATACACTGAGAAAAGCAACTTGAGAGGGAAAAGGTTTATTTGATTTATATTCCCAGCTTATGGTCCATCATGACAGGAACATCACAGCAGCAGGAGCCTGAGGTTGCTGGTCACGTTGCATCCA
This sequence comes from Eospalax fontanierii, assembly GCA_035773235.1. Lineage (NCBI taxonomy): Eukaryota > Metazoa > Chordata > Mammalia > Rodentia > Spalacidae > Eospalax > Eospalax fontanierii. Next base: position 25,632,672 of record CM069539.1, on the reverse strand, counting down.
CAGTTAAGAAACCGAAAGCTATGAATGCTTGCTGCCACACAGCTCCCTTTCTATTTAGACAGTCCAAGATCCCAGCCATGGAAAGGTGCCATCAACAGGGGACAAGTCTCCCTACCTCAGTTAGCATAATCAAGATAGTATTGGGGCTAGACAAATGGCTCAACATTTAAGAATATATATTGTTCTTGCAGGGGACAGGAATTTGACTCACAACCACCTGTAACTCCAGCCTCAGGGGCTCTGATACCCTAGTCTTCTCACCCACATGCAAATAGACAGATACAAGTGCATAAAATAATTAAAAATAAAAATATATCATTAAAAGAAAATCCCCCTTCAGAGGTCCATCTCCTGGGTGATGCTAGATTCTGTAAAGTTGATATCAGTACTTTCCATCCAGAATATATGTATGAATATGTACCCATATCCATCTTCAAAATAAAAACTGTGTTATTTTGAGATGTGCATGTGCAACATTCTAGTTTGCTAGACACTATTATTTTTGCTATGTTTCTTCCTACATCTCAAAGAATAGCTTTTCTTAAAGATTTGCCAATATAATGTGAAAACTGCCTTTCTTTAAATCTGAAAGGTATCTGGATTCACTGTGAGCACCCAGTGGGATTTGCCTTACAGACTAGCCTGGCCATGCTGAACTTTTGTTTACTAAAAATTTTTCTGTTTTCCACAAAGGATTGACAGTGTTGGAGGGAGAGCAGTTGGCAGTGTAATGAAAGATATCTCATATATTTTCTGTTGTTTGGGGAATTACAGAAAGTAATAAGCCAATCGATAAATTAAAGCATTTTAGGGTGATCTATGTGGGAAAGAACCTCTGCTTCAGGAACAGGGATTGTCTTGATCCACTAAAACAAGTTTTTCCTTTCTACGATATAGGACCATGCAGTACTCTAACAACTATCTCTCCACTTTAGAAGGAGGCGATTCACTCAGCCACATCAGACAGGGCAAGCAGTCTAACAGGAGTTTAGTAAAGATTTCTTATGGTTCTGGTCACTACAGCTCCAGGAACAAATAAAAAAATACGGGCAAGCCAGGACCCTGGGCAAGTGTCCCATCACTTTCAGGGCGAGCCCACTCTGACCATCTCCTGAGTTTTGATGGCTTAGTGCCAGACAGCATCTAGGGATACACTTAGTGGGGAGAAGATTATAAACAATCCTTTCCCTAGCATCAAAGGCATAAGTTCATAGAGTCTTTTGGGGAAAGGATAAGTAAGCCCGGCTGATTGCAGGACTGTCTCTCTCTGAATGACAGGAACCAAGTTTCCATCTTGCTAGCTTAAGCATCACCTGACTACCTTACTTCAACTGAAGAAGCCTAGCTTGCTTCATCCTTGAAGTATGAAAGACAAATGAAGGTTGGCAGAGGAAAGAGAAGGAAACCGCAGCTTGGCTTTCCTGGAACATAAAGAGACACATCCATCCCTTTGCATGGATGCAGAAGCTGTGCCTGTTTCTTTCAGTCTCTCAGCTCATGGCCACTCCTCCAAAAACCATGGTGTCAACAACAGTGGCTGACGTCACTGCAGTTTATCTGCTGTGGTTGGTGCACAAATGTAAACTTTCTTAATTTGAGGAGGGTCTGAGCACACGTCCATCCCCTAATGATGTTAGTGTGTGTCTTTGCCAGTCTCATCATCCATAGCAAGACAGTGAAACACACACACACATGTGCATACATACAGAAAAAAAACGTATATTCAAATGCACACACACAAAGACACATACAGTACACACAAACATATCCACACACCAGACTCTGAGACACACAGGTTTATCTCTACACCCTGAACAATGATTTGGACTTTATTTTTCTGTTTTCTTTCTGCCTTGGGGAAAATTATAGAAATTCTAATAGAGGAAGCTGAGAAAAGAAAATATTGACTTATACAGCATTAACAGTTATCTGTCCTATAAGAAAAGGTTAATTTGCCCCTAAATCAAATGGTGACAGATATCAGCTGCAACTGAAGATGTGTCACTCTGGGAGAAGTTCTCTTCTTTAAAGACTGTAAGCTTTCTTCTGACAAGCTAGCTAGCTTTGAATTTTAACAGAATGGAGCTCAAGGTTTGAGGAATTGTCCTAGTTTGTTGTAACCTCTCTGGGATGCTCTGCAGCAGGCAAATAGGATAGGCTCCCACATTGTGGAATGCATTGTATTCTAGAAACCTGGGTCCCCACACAGTCATATACAGGGATCCACGCTCTGCTTCCATCTGCCAGGGGACAGGGTTTTAATTGGGCTCACAGGAAAGGAAAGACTAGAAGCAGAGAGAAAAGCCAAGTCTAGAGGCAAGGGAATTTCCGGAGCTGGGAATCAGACCTGGGTCCTCTGCAAGAGCAGCAGTCAATGCTCTTAACTGCTGGGCCATCTCTCCAGCCCCCCGTATTTTTAAAATTCTAAATTAAGCTAAATGGCACACACCTTTAATCCCAGCACCTATAGAGGCAGAGACAGAAGCAGGCAGATCTCTGTGAGATGGAGGCTAGCCTGGTCTATGTAAAGAGTTCCAGTCTAGCAGGGGCTATATAGTGAGACTCTAAAAAAATCCAAATTAAGATTCCCTACTCTCTCCCCACAACTAGTCACACACACAGACACACACACACACACACACAAACATGCACGCACGTACACACACCATTTTAACTTGTTAAATTTGAAGGATGATGATATCTACAACCAGTGAGCTCTGCCAGTCTGCTCCGTTAAGGCCAAGATTAATGCAGAAGGTTGGTGCAAGGCTGCCGCAGAGCTGCGTGATTGGAATACAACATGGAGTGGGGGGGGGGGGGGGCAAGAAATATGTCTGTGCTTGGAGTTTACACAAGTCTCCTTAGCAATTTGTCTGAATTTATTTTTCCCTGGCTGTGTGTTGGTTTCTTCCAAATCCTGAGTGAAATGGGAGTGGAGTCTCTTCGACGCTCCCTCTTTCTCTTCTGCAGGGCCAAAATCTTTTGCATTAGAGAGTGAAGCTTTTCTTCGCCCTCCCAGCACCTTCCCTCCCCCACCCCATGGACGTGGCTCCTTTGCACTATGACTGTGTGGATGGTTGGTGGCTTTCCAGAAATCCATATCTCTATGTCGGGAGTGATGGATCCCCTCTCCGGTGGCCGCAGCTGCATAGATTGCTGCCACGTACTCTATCTGCGCCGAGTGTCCGGCAAGTGTAACAGGGGTCCGTCTGTGCAAAGGCAGGCAGGCACAACCACGCTCCCTTGCTCCCTTCCTCTCTTCTTTCAGCTTGGCTTGCTTTCCTTCCTTTTTCTCCTCATCTTTCTTTCTACCCCCACACTAGAGGCCCTGCAATTCCCATTAGGAAACGACGGGAAAATTGCTAGACAAAAGCTGACTTTTAGGGATTTGATAGACGCGGCTTTGTGTGGCTGGGCTCGTTCAGAGAAGATGCCCCTAAATACTGCTGTGCTTCTACCAGAAACTGCATTAGCTCCCAGCCTCGAGGAGTGAGACCGGCCCGGCACTGGAACCTGAGCTAATATAAATCTTAGCATTTTTTTCCTTTATTGTCACTGCTGATTTTAGACTCAGGGGGGAAAAGATGAAAGAAACTTAGTCAGAAAAATGTTAAGGTTTGATTTTGGCTCCTTTACAAACAGATGTTGCTTGTCATTCTGATGTTGTTAAGCAGGCAACAGATTGTGTGTTGGGGGAGGGTTTGGGGGGAAACAGGGGTTAAATGGATAACTGAAAATAAAATAAAAAAGCTATTTGGGAGAAAGCTGAGAGCAAGAAGTAGGTAACATGGGTTCCTTCTTTGTCTAAACTTCAATTTGGCAGAGACTATAGAAATTTGTAAGTTATTTCATTGTTTGCTATTGTTCCAAAAGAAGGAAATGTGGAACTCAGGAGGCCCAGAGAGCCCTAGCTGAGAAAGCTGACCGTGACAGAGTGATGTAGGTGCATGCGCAGGTGCAGGTGGCTGTGTCTGCACCTTAGAGTAAGCAAAGGGCTTTGGGCTTCCTAAGAACCCACTTCCTCAGGTTAGACAGTTGCTTCTTTATGTAGCTATCATTGTGGAAATTCCAGGCTCATCCTTACAGTCTCACAGAGAGTCTCACAGTCTCACAGAACATCAAGGAAGTCGTGACTCTTCACAAATTGCCACTTCCTTACGTGGCCCAAGTGACTCTATTCTTTATTCTGTATCCTTACTTTCTAATCAAACTGTGCTGTGCCTTCTCAAGAACAAAGCATGGCTTTGGATGGAAAGTGTTAAAGTTGGCCAGCCTACAGGAAATGCTTGTACGGCATACAGTTCACATTTATTAAAGAAATGACGGATATTTGATTTTTTAAAATTTATGTCCCACATTTCCATGTCAAAATAGGCGTCTTGTTATTTTTCATTTTAATCTTCCTTCCCCACTTTATTAACAATACAGCTAGAAAGGAAGTTGTAGGCTGGCATGGGTGCCTCTTAAAAAGGAAGGAAAACTGTCATCGTGAGCAAACTTGATTCTTCCCGAAGTGAAAGTAAGTTCTTCCTCGCCAGCTGCTCATGAAAGAACCTGTGACTGGCCAAGCCAGTTTCTCATTGTCTCATCAAGTGTGTCAAAAGCAAATTTTCTCCCATTTTTCAGTCTCCAATTCTTGATCTCTGCTACACATCCGTTGTCAGTGAACATTAAGTAGGTTTAGATGTCTTCTTAATTGTAAATAATGTACGTGTGCAACTCAGATAATCCAAAAGCATATTTTTCATCCAATTTTATTCTATTATACCATTTTGTATCTTTGTTCTTCAGTCGACCTACCCAGGCTGTAATTTGTCATTTTTCTTAAAGTATTCATTTCTTTTTTAGTGCAAGGACTGTGTGATGGGAGGACTATAAATGCCAGTGTCTGATGTTGCTTTGCTTAAAGAAACACGAGACCCATGGTATGGCGTTGCCTGCCTTTTCCGGCCTTCCCTTCGGTTTAGTTTTTTTTCTGGGAAAAGAATGAATTCAGCCTAAAGTGCCTGGCCTTGGTACAGAGGTGCACACATAGGAGATTTCCCCACACCATGGTCTGATGTCCTTGTGGCGAATTTAAAGGTAGGGAAAGTGTGGCAAAATTCAGGGTACTAGCGAATTGTTCTGGGAGAAGCAACTGTTGGATGTGCCTTCTTTGTGAAGACAACCGGCTCTTCACATACACACACACACACACACACACACACACACACACACACACACACACGCCAGATGTTGCTGAGAGTGAGAAAAATGACAACAAGAAAATTGAAAAGCCACAAAGGACCAAAGACTATCTTGCTGCCTTGTGATGTAGCTAGGTCTCAGGGTGAGCACTGAGGGTGAATTAGAGCGAGCTCCTCCCCTTCTCTTTCTCCCTCCTCCTATTTCTCTCTTTCTCCCTTTCTCACCTTTCCTCTTTGTCCTTCCTTTCTTCATCCAAAATTGTCCAATCTGCTTGCCCTATCTTTTTGGAACAAAGGAAGTCCATGAGCCACACGTCTTTTTTGTTTTGCTTTATTGAGACAGGGTCTCCTTGCATCCCCAGTGGGCCCACAACTCACTATGTAGACCTTCCTAGGCTGGCCTTGGTCTCACAGAGATCTCCGTGCCCCTGCTTCAATTAAAGGTGTAACCTACCATGCCTGGCTGTACATCTTTTTAAAAGAAGGGCAGAACATCTTTCTGTTTATGCAGATCTGTTGACATCACTGTGGATTTGGTGTTTGAGTCCACAGCCAGGAGGAACTCAAATAGATTTTCCCATTAGCAAGCAGCTGTACAATAAGCTTGCCTTCCATTAGCAAAGAAGAGCAAAGGAAGGCAAATTCTACATGCAGAATGTGGCCAAATGAAAGGGTGCTGGAATGGAAGCCCAGGACCCCACTTTGGTGTAAAATGGACAGACTCATGGACCCATCACTGTCAAACACCTGCTTCTTTTGCACAGCAGGATTGCCACACAATTCAAAGTGAGAATGAATCCCAGTGATGCTCGGTCATGCCAAGGAACTGCCAGCTCATTTACCAGCTGCATTCCTGTTCTTCATTATTGGTGACCTATCTCTGAACCATGTTTCCCAAGCAAGAGATTTGGTAGAAAATATTGGAATTTTGGAGTATTCTGAGACTTCACAATCCTATTTGGTCATTTTTTTTTTCTGGTAAAAATCATTCTTACAGTTCATCTGTTGCCAGGGAAATTCCAAGAAAAAAATGCAAAAGCTGCTTAGTTGTAGAGTGCTTTCTTATGGGTCATTCTAGAAATAAATAAACATGATATGTCCCAATGCCTGCCCCTCACCCCTGGAGTACATTTTTTTTTTTTTGTTTTGGATGTTCCTTTTTCACTCTTGATCTGGTGTTAGTTACAATTCAACTTACCAAAGAATTGAGGGACAAAAAGAAATCAATTAAGAGCCCTGTGTTGTGGTTCATGCCTTTAATCCCAGCACTCCACTCAGGATGCAGAGAGGCAGGTGGATGTGTGAGATGGAGTCCAGCTTGATCTACATAGCAAGGACCAGATGGGACTACAGTGAGACCCTGTCTCAAAAAGAGAGCGACAGGGGTAGAGAGAGAGAAAATGAAAGTAAGAAATCAACAAAAAAAGCAAGCACAGCAATCCATTTATAAAACTATTTTAAATGTTTTGTTTTCCAGGTACAAAAGGCTGATTTCAAGATACTGACCTAGCAATATGGAAGCTGTTTACAAATATTCTTAGGAATTAGTTTTCTCAGGTAATGACATTTTTCTCTACGCCTCAACATTCCGGTTCCTCAAATATTGTATATTTTTACATCAAATGATTTAACTATGAATAATAGTTATAGTCAAAACTATTGTTTTAATTTCAGGTAGTTTTGGAACTTTTATTGTCAATAAATTCAGCAGTACTAGTCCTTGACTCTATGGAATTTGGAGGGTTTTTAAAAATTAAGTTGATCATAGCCCTTGCTTCTTTTAACAGTGATACAGGTAGCATTCGTTTGGAATCAACAGACCCTGTCCTTGAACTCTGTGACTCTCTCAGGAATTTTTTTTAAATGATGTAATAACCAAAGGAATTGGCTCTAAGGCATCTACTAAATAGTCTAAATTCCGGAACGCAGAGCTTATATAGACTGCAGAAGGCTGTTATTGATATTTTAACTTCAGTTTTAACTGTGACACTCTATGGTACTTTCTGGAACTTTCCAATGCCCCGTCGTCGGTGAGTAAGAATTGAGCTCAGTTTTTGTGATGCAGACAGGTTCCTTTTGATGTCATCAATGTACTTTGTACCAACCACCGAAGAAGGTTTAACAGTATCTACTATCTGTTGTCTAGTAAATACCTTAACCTGCCTTTGCCATTGCTGATATACATCCGCTCATGCTTTCCCATAGCCCCAAGTATTGCCATCCAAGAGAGCCCATTAGAACCTTGCTTTATGGAATGAACCATAGTTTCCTCTGAAAAACAAAACAAAACAAAAAAACAAAACAAAACAAAAAAAAAAACAGTCCTCATTTTCTTCCTCAACCCCAGGAAGGAGATCTTCAATGAATACCTTAGGGAAAGTGTCTAGTTCCCTAACAAGCTCTTCCTCTCCTAGGATGAATATTCTATTCATATTTTGTTTTATTCAGGCTGGGTATCTTCTGGGCAGTATTGTACCTTCTGAATTGAGAGTGTTCTATGGTTTGGAAGCCAGTATTTATAAATTTGAATGCATAGCTTCTCTCTAGACTGTGTTACCAAAGAAAATAGAAAGATGCCCCTAGATGAAGCACAGCATTAAGCTCCTTTCTGTGGCCTCAGAGAGCCATGAGAAAGATGAAGGTGGTGCTGTGTGAGGAACCAGACCTGCCATTTGTCAGATCTGAATCCATAGGCGACAAACAAATAGTGCATACATTGTTTTTAGTAAGCCCGGTACAGGGTAAGTACGGCCAAGAGAGATTTCATATTTTTAATTTAAAACAAAGTGCAAACAGGTTGAGATATATTGGAAAAGGGGCACAAGTCTAAATACAAAAGTGGCTTATTTTCCATGTACATCTTTACACATAGCTTGGAGGTGTTTTGTGCAATATTGTCAGTGTATCAGTACTGTAACTATAATACATCACCTGAGGGCAGGCACGGAATTTTTTACTTGTGCTATCAGGACAGTGTTCCAAAATTTGGGGGGTTGGTGCTACACGCCTTTAATCCAAAAACTTTGGGGGAAGAGGCAGGTGGATCTCTGTGAGTTCAAGGCCAGTCTGGTCTATATAGAGAGTTCCCAATTTTTGTGTTTTGATGGCTTCCAGAGTTTTAGATCCTTTGGATTAGGGAAACTTGGTTTGCAGTAAGAATTAGCTCTCATCATTTGGGGAGCCAGAGCCTATCTCATCAGATTTGAATAATAGTTGTATCTCTGTACCTAAACAATCTTTAACAGTATTCAGAGTACCATCCTTAAATACCCCTGGACCCATTCCTTTGTCAGAAAGATCAAAAGAAAATCTGAGCATCAAGTATGTAAGAGACTTTTGCATCCCTAGAGTCTAGTCTTCTCTATGAATAACTCCCAGATTCAGCTTCAGTTTTCCTTGTTATTGTCAGTGGAGCCTCAATTCATCTTCCTAGCTCTTGAGGAAGAAGTGAATATCCTCCTGACAAAGTGAAGGAGACAATTTTGAGAGCCAAGATCCATGATCTCAGTCAACAGAAATTAAAAATGTCTCTGCTTAGGCTGTTCGAAGGCTTACGCTTTTCCTGTCATCTAGGGGAGGGGATGGTCTAGATTTCCAGTCCATGACCCCAAAGTGCTTCTGATCATGACAGTGTCAGACAATTCACAGAAGGGGCTGTTCATAAAAGTCCATTTTCTTGGCTGCCCCATGCTTACATATAGATCATTGACTTTGCAGAAAGAATCGATTGCATGTTCACAAATGAAATCTTTTTACAAGAAAAACTAGACCCAACCCCATAGCCTTCCATAGTTTCAAGGGGAGTAATAAAGTAATTTCTCTTAAAGTTTAAAATTTAAGAATATACCCAAACTTGCTCATTGCTAGAATTCAGACCAACTATGGGAGGGGAAGACAAAAATCACAAGATGCTTTTGAAGATGAATCTTGCAGTTTAGTAGAACTGGAAATCTCCACTCCAATGGTATTCAGAAAACAGTCTTCCAGGTTGATTAGTAGCACTTGCTGGTTTATTCCAGTTATATTTTCTGGTATTCCAAACAGAAAAGAGAAATCCTAGCATTCTTTCTCATGGCATTAGAAGAGTTACTTTGCATTCAGGCCCTTGTTCTTTCTCTAAGAATTTTCTCTACTCCACTGACTGGCCATACTGACATTAGTTTGGACTGAATAAATGAGTATTCCATATAGTACACAGTACAACAAGGTTCACCTAAAGCTCAATGCATCAAGTAAGTGAAAACCCAGGAGGTATTGTGGAGAGACCAGGAGACTTTACCTATTTTACATTTGGAGAGTGCGATGAAAACCTTTCAATCTCTGGCATAAAAAGATCAAAGAGCAAAATCTTTTGTTGGACTAATGGTTTTAACATTTTATTTTCAGACAAGCCAAATCCCTAAACGAGAGAAGATACCGAGGCCTGTTGCCACAAACCCGTAGATCCGAACTTGTGGTGATAGTCCACACAAGCTTGTGTCTATAGGTATGTGTCTGTTAGGCAAACTCACAGTCCGCGGGCTTTGCCTGTGTGCTACTGATAGCCACTCACCCTCTCCTGCTCTCCCTGTCTCCTCTTAGCTGATTTCAGACAGGTAGAAATGGAAAGTGGAGCTGAAGTGGAGGAAGAAGACCATTCGTGCTGAAATGGATGAGGTTAATTAATAGGCTCACCCTCGACTGCAGTATTTCCTCTCACTGGTCTCAGCTGTCAGATTAGGAGGCTGGGTTGCCTCCTAATTCCAGTGATTTTTTCCAGCAAGAATTCCAGTGATTCAGACAGCTGACTGTTGAGTGATGAGTAAATAGACATGCACACAAGGGTTGGTTTTGTTTTCTTGGACTAATTGTTCTCAAAGTTAAGATGATCTTTTTTGGAAAGTGACAGAGATTTGCTGACAGAATTGATCTCAGTGGGGTGTATGTTACACCTTGCAACAATCCCTTCATTCCCCATCATTCAGCAAGGACAGGTCACATGAGCCTTAATAAGAAGATGATTGAGAGGGGTGGAAATGTTGTCCTGCTTAACTGTTTATATTTCTGTAAATAACCACTGGAGTAACAAGCAGGACTTCTTATTTAAGAAAAACAAAACAAGACAAAAAGAATAGTCTTTGTTTACATCCAAATTCATTTTGGCCCACAGCTGTTGTCTAAGCCTTTATCATATTTAAAAGGCTGGAATGAAAATAATTTTATCCATTTGCCTCTTAAATGTCACCATTGTGCCAGGATTGGAGAGCCAAGCTGACCACAGATCAAAGCAAAACGGGCTATATTTGTCTCCTTCCAACAATGTGAGCTGAGGAGTCTGTAAACAGAAGCCAGGGTGAAAAGTTGGTCTGATTCCGCATGGCTCTGAGAGTTGTGCATTCCCTTTTGGTCAAGCATAGACCCAAGAATTCCCTTAAGAACTTTGCTTCTTGGGTAGGCTCTTTTAGCAATGACAACAGCAGCAACAAAAAGGGTCAAAATGAAATCCTTGTGGATACATTTGTGTCTCTTCTTGAGAGCTACACTGCTCAGAGATAGCTAAAACTCTTTTATCAAATATATGAAGATCGTGTGTGTGTGTGTGTGTGTGTGTGTGTGTGTGTGTGTGTGTGCACGCACATAATGTATTTCTGAATCAGGAAGCCCTACATTTAGCTTACATGTATATATATGGCAAATGTGGAGCTCTATATCATGCTACACTAAGAGGATATACTTTCTATGCATCCATATATTTTTGACCTGCATAACATGGGGTGGATTGTCTGTGAATTACTACTTGCCAGGGAAGAATTGCTTTCCTATGGAACAATGCAACATTAACCCAGAAGAGAAAGGACGGTCTCACTGGTGTGTGTCATGGATAACTGTCTGTCTGGGCCTTTATTCACCCACTAAGCAAACAATCTACTTGGTTGGGTTTACATGCCTCTTTGAAGTGGTTGACTTGGAATGAATAAGCTTCCCACAGATTAAGCCTGCACCTCCGTTTACTAAACACTTGTTTGATACAGGGAGTGGCATCACACTTGTGCCCATCACCTCTCTTTTTGCTATAGTTAGTGTGCCATGGTCTGGGGGAGCTGGAGCTACCGGGACCCTAAGCTCTCAGGGTTGCCTGGATAGAAACAATACCAGACTGTAAACAGATTGCTGAGCTTTATGTTTTTACTTTTAAGGAGGTTTTGTAAATTAACTAGCCCAAGGGGAAAGAAAGGATTACACAGAGCATCTACCCTTTCAAGGTCTCTAAAGGCTTCAAACATTTGATTCATCTGGTTAGAAAATATTTTAGTGGAAAGCCTAAAGCCTCTGGCTACTGGCCACAAGCAACAGGATATTAAATATTTTACATGATGATGAAACTCAGTATTTTTCCCTTCTTCCCTATTCATGAATGAATGGTTTTTCTCGATATTAATTGTTCCTGTGGGATTCCCTCAGAGTGCAGCAAGAATCTGACAGAAAGAAGCAAAAAGAAAAATAATTTCAAAGTTTCCCCCAGAATGGCTCTGAATATATATTTCAATAGCTGGTTTAGCATGGAGAGAATGGGTAGAAAGCAAATTCATTAAAATTCCCAAATCATAGAGATCAAAATATAGTCATGAAGATATAATATTTGAATATAGTTTAATTTTTCCAAACCTAGAAAAATAATTCTTATTCTGAGAATTGTATTTGTTAAACAAGCTCACCCTGGATCAGAATCGGGGGGAGATGCTTAGTTTTGGAAGCATTTCTTGTTTATATTTCAAAATTAGCACTATATGTTTCTTATTTAGGAAGAAAGTGGTATGGGCATAACTGAATTCACCTTAAATTTTAAATTAATATGTATTTCTTAACATGCTTCACTCTCATCCCTCATATTTATTAAGTCTTCTGAACCCCTCTCTTATGCCTATGATACTTAATTTCCTCAAATTTGGTGTCTCCAGTTAAGATTTGAGAGGCTTCTTTTGGCTGTAAGGAACACTGAAATTTTACAGAATAGTCACTGTGAATAGTTTCTCAAAGACTTGTTGATATATAACATGAAGAATAATATGTGTGATTGGGGAAAAAGGTAATTACTATTATCATTACTATTATTAATTATTATTAGTCATGAGGTTAGAAAAATTAGGATTGATTCACACTCATTCAACAAAAGTTTATGGATGTTGACTTTTGTGTTTATCACTTTACTAAGTGACAAAGATATGACTCTGATATTTAAAATATGATTCTGACTTCCTAACCCTTTGTAGAATTGTGTGTGGTCCATACTGACACATCCCCTAATGAATCACATTTGAATCATGACCCGAGTCTAACTTCCTAATACCTAATCAGATAGAGGACACATTGACTAATGGAGAAAGCCTGAATTGTTGGAGGTTCTGGTAGCATTTCAAACTTTAATATTTAGTAGAGTGGGAATCAGTTTTCCACATGTTCCTAGTACCTGTGGGAGATCATTTATAAAGTTAAAGGGTACCAATGACCCTCTGTAGCTAAAGATATATAACTGCTGTAAATATGACTTAGATTTTTGCTTTAACTTTTCAATAAGAATTTTTATGACATCATGCTACATCATAATTGCATGTTGTTATTGATTGCCTATAAATATTTACACTAATTATGTAATGAACCATAATTGCACTAATACATGATAATGGGCTAAAATCAGTGCAAATAAACAAGAAAATCCACACAACTAAAAGAGCAGAATATTGAAAATCGTTAGTATTCTAAGAGCGGCGTCTTTGGCTCTTGACCCCAGAACAAGGCTGCACATGGGGGAAAATCAAATTTTTCATTTGCAGGTGTTTAAAAAACTGTCTAAGCTGTCTGGTTAGGTATCTACCAGCCTTCTAGCACATGAAAACTTCTTCTTTCTTAATGTCTCCCTTACTAAATCCGGCCTTCCCTTCCCCTGCCTGCTTCTCTCCTGTGTTTATCATCAGGCTATTTGTCAATGTAGAGTAAATAACAGAAGTTCAAGTAAAAAAGAAATGAGAAATTGAATTTTCCCTTTTTGTGTGAAGTGAATGTTAAATCTTCTCTATAAGTGAGCCTACTAGAGGCAGAAGCCCCAGAAATCCCCATGAATTTCCACGTGAGTGAACTGGCCAGGTTTTCGCCCAATGTGATGTTTCTCCCATCTGGAGTCTTGATAGCAAATCTACAGAATGTTGTTTCAGTATAAGTAGAAGAACAAGAGACTAGGTATAAAAATCACCTAGTCCTCACCTTCATGTTTATACTCGAACTTATCCATTCACTCATACATACATTCCTTTTTTCATTTGGCAAGCATGTGTGTTCTGTATGGACCAGCCACTTTTGGTTACTGGTATTAGGTTTGCAAAGTGAACAGCATAGCTCAGGATCTAATGAATGACACGCATAGATAAAGTGTAAGGCAATTATGTGAAGCTTAGACTAGAAATTGATTGATAATCAAATAACTTTGAGTTCTGAAGGATGCCTGGGAGTTTTCTCGATAAAAATAACTTCCCCATCCCTTCCTCCCACCAAACTCAGTAGTTTTGATCCAACAGAGCCCACACCTTCAAAAACAGCCAGCCCTACCCAGGAAGGCTGTGCAAGAGAATAAGGTTAGAGAAAATGGCAGTGACTCCTCCCCAGGCTTGTGGAACAGCATGAAAACCACCGCTCTGTCATTTGGGTGGATCAGACTCGTGAACACAGTGAGTGCAGGGGAGCTAGCTTCCAGAGCGTTCAGATGCACCAGCCCTTTACTGACCAGATTTAGTCAAAATGAATGAGGAGAAGCAGTTATAGCCTCAGACTGAACACAAGTAGACGGAGAAGAAGAGTCACCTGTCTTGGAAGAATCTTTCTCCTTCCTCTAACTGGGACCGAAAAAAAAGAAAGAAAGAAAGTCATAGTTTAAAAATTAAAAGTACCAACAAGGAACTTTACCTCATTTGCTTGTAAAGAAAAGAATGAAGCCTATTTTTTATGGATTGTTAAATAAACTGTTAGGAGCAGAATTAGTTAAAATGCTGAAACAATCAACACTGGAAGAAGGGGTATTTTATAAGAAAGATGAGTATGTGTTTCCCATGATAGTGCTTATACATACAGGTCAGTGCTCCACATGGCATCTTTATTATTTATCTCTGCTCTGCTCTGCATTCTGCTTTCTATTTTTCCATCATGCTCTAACTGTTGGATGACAAATAAACAGATATGCACTTGGGGTTCGTTTTCTCAGAGCCTGACTAATTGTTCTCAAAGTGATGATGATCTTTTCTGGAAAATGACAGAAATTTGCTGACACAACAGACCTTGCTATGGTGTATGTTACACTTTGTAGCCATCTCTTATCGATCCTTAAGAAACTTGTGTTCTAATTTTATAAGAAACATTTGTTTTCCTAATACGTTCTTTCATTCAAGTTTAAACACAGATGAATTTTTCTGTCCTTTGAATGGAGACCCAAGGCTGTGCCATTGATCTGAGCTACCATTATATAAAACTACCATAATTTTCATGCACATAAAATTTTAAGGACACAAATCCCAAATATCTGCTCCCTTCTTCTCAAATAGTAACCTCAAGCCAAGATTTCTGTGTTATTTTCTCTCTCCTTTTGCTTGTCAGATTCTCTGCTCTGTTGTTTCTTATGAATGGCCCAAGTAGACAACCACACGAAGGGTCTTTTTAAGACTAACTTGGAATTACATTGCTTAAGAAATGGTAGCTTTCCAGGCCTTGTGACTGCATGTTCCCAGGTTGAGGTAGTAGGTTGTATAGTTTAGAGTTACATCAAGGGAGATAACTGTACAGCCTCCTAGCTTTCCTTGGGACATGCACAACGCAACATGGTGAGAACGGTCATGATTCCTCCGGGCCTTTTATTCCTAGGAAAGCTATGAAAGGTAAGATTGGGCACAGTTATTTTACTCGTATTTTGGAGTACAGGTCTGCTGTCATTCTTGTGCCCATGCTGTATTTTCGTGTTCGTTTCCTTTGGGTTTTATTTTCACAAAGACATGAGGCTTGAAGGGATTCAGTCTATCAGTTATTGGTTATTGCAATAATGCTGCACATTGAACAATACAAAACCTCAGTGGCAAACAGCCATCAACATATACTTAGCATGTGAGTCTGTGTAACTGTGAGTTAGACCGGGCAGCTGTTCTGGCCTAGGCTGGACTCATTCATTCTTGCTGTCATGTGTAAGATGGACTCATAGGGGCCACTCAGTTCTGCTCTACCATACCATATTCTCCAACAGGCTAGACCAGATGCATCCTCATGGTAAAGGCAGAAAAGTAAGGACAAGAAGAAATCAGAGCGCTTGAGGATTTTGCAAGGTTTCGCTTCTTTTGTGTTTGATAGTATCTCTTTAGTCAAAGAAAGTCATGTTGTTAACCTTGGAGCCAGAGGGGGAGGTACTGAAAAGATCGTGGCTAAGGATGTGGTACGAATTTGGTCTATATTTTGACAATTGTGTTGCTCTTTCATAGATACCAAATTTAAAACAATACCACTCCTTCTATTAGAGGAAGATTCCAAATTCAAAACCCATGTTTTGAATACAATGTTGGATTTTAAGCTAAGCCAGTCTTTGAATGCCCACTCATAGCTTTGCTGATGAGATATATTCCAACCTCCTGTAGAAAAATTCTAGGAGACTGGAATGGTATTCACTTGTATATTGATTGTATCAAAATGTAAGCCAGGTCATTTTGTGATCATGGCCAATGATACACATCATAGACATGTTGCCTGTCTTAGACCAAACTCTCAACCTGCAAGGAATAGTGAAGCTAGTAGGAAATTGGGATGAGGCTATTCTGAGGCCAGATGCTTTTCAATAGATAATGTAGACAGGTAGTTAGAAGGTACTTAATGAAGCAAATTAATCCATTGTATTATTTTCTGATAACATTATAACACAATGCATATAAAAGACAATGGTTATGTGGCCTGTAGACATGATTCCCTCCACCTTAAAGATTAGGTTTCTTTGTCATCTAGTGCTGTTTTGTTTTGAGACAGGGTCTCCCTGTAGCCCCATCTGGCCTGGAACTCACTATGTAGACCAAGCTGGCCTTGATCTCACAGAGTTCTGCCTGCCTCTCCCTCCCTAGTGCTTAAAGACATGCATGACCATGCCCAGCTCCTCTTTGTCACCTTGATTCCCTGTTCACATATTTCATGGGGACTCATTGTGATTGTCATATAACCAAGAGGTCAAGGAAGCCTAGCCCCAATTTGAGGAAAAAGTACAGTAGATGGTTTGGTGTTTCTTTTAGACCACTATGAAACTCCACAGAAGAACTAGCAGCAAGACTCAGCTCCTACACCATATCCATTTCTGCCCTCTCTCCCTCATCCTGTAGCAGAGCCTCCTGGTTGGAGAAGACACTGGCCTGATTTTGTCACATTTATTTTGAGTTTGATATGAAACACATTTATTACCTGTATCTGTGCTGGATGAGAGTTTGTATATTCAACATCTGCAGCCACTTGACATGCAAGGATCTACTTAGTGCTGTTTATACACTTACAGAGCCTTTTATCTCATTATCTCACTATACAAGGCAATACAGTTCTCTCCTTTTCAGCGGCATAAACTGGAGTGGATTCACAAACTCATGATTCCCAGGAACATACCAGTATTAGTCATGTTAATGTGACTTTGTCTACAGACTTTGAAAATAGGTGAAATTTGCCAGAATTTCAATGATTCCTTATTTGCTTTCAATGGTCTGGTATCTAGTAGCTTATACTAATGTCTTTTTAGCCAGCAGCCTATGTTATGACAAAGAGTTTGGGAAATGCACAAATCCATTATGTTGGAGGCCACTTCTTGGTATCTCTTTCAGCAAGATAAATTTTCCAAAGTGATTCACTCCTTATCTTCATTTTTGGTGAATATGTGCTCAGTATCTTCAGGGAAACTCTTCTTTGTTTTCTAAATGAAAATCATTCTTAATCTAAAAGCCTCTAAATATACAAATATCCATAATGCCTTCTGGGAATTGCTCCTTTATTTTTTAAACTTTATTTATGTATATTATGTGCGTGAGAGTGTTTTGCCTTCACTTATGTAAGTACACCCATGTCATGCAGTGCCAATGGAGGTCAGAAGAGGATGTTGAATCCTCTGGATGTTGTTAGCTGTCATGTGGGTACAGGGAACCAAACCCAGGTCCTCTGTAAGAGCAGTCAGTGCTCTTAACTGTTGAGCCATCTCTCCAGATCCTGGGACTTACTCTTAGGATTTAGTAAGGACAAAAAAAGTTTCAGCAGACTAACTTCTAAATATACAAAAAAATTACATTATCATACTTGTAATCCTAGCACTTGAGAAGGCTGAAACAGGAGGATTGCCATGAATGTGATGCCAGTCTATGCTACTTAGTGAGTTCTGGTCCCACTTGGGCTACAGAGTGAGACCCAATCTCAAAACTAAAACAAACAAACAAACAAACAAAAAACGAAACAAAAAATTTTATAATATCATATTGGCAGTAGAAATGCTATTTAATTTTGTTTTTTTTAATAATCTGTTCATTTAATCCAGCTATTAGTATACAAATTCTAATACACTGACAATCTCCAAACATCATGGTGCCCCTGGCGTCTTAACCTTCATCACATTAGGAGTATTTACTAGTACAATTAGTTTAACGAATGACCATTTAGAAGAAGAAGTTTGTAAGTTTTCTTAAAGTCAGGTCACTTATTATTTTTAATTTTTTGACATTATATTATTCTTTCACTTGGATTATTACTAGAGGTTTTAGGGCCCATGTGTGGTAGCGCGGTCATCCCTCTTTTAGTGCTGGGTACACATGTACTTCCTGGTACACTCCTATAAGAACAGATACTGACCCTCTCTAAGTTGCCCCTTGGCTCATTGCCCTCAGTTAGCTTTCTGGAGTCTCAAGGCGAAATGAGAAAACCGTTTTTCTCAATACAAACACTATATATTTTCTAAATTCTAAATGTGAGCTCTAAAAACAAATAGAATAACCCCTATCTTGCTACAAGTCTTTCCAGTCAGTTCTTAAGGAGATTGATGTGATCAATACATGAAATATCTTCTTGAAAGGCAATGTTTTACGTAAGCAATGCTTCCTAAATTTGTCTGTGTATTTTACTAGTGTATGTTAACTGCACAAAACCATGTATTTCGTTGTGACATTTTCAGAAGTGCGTGTGTCCTTTTTCATCACAGTCACTCACAGAAATCCTTTCATATCCTTTACCCATCTCTCGGGTCCCCTTCCTCTTCCCAAATAGTACCTTTCTATTTTCATCTTTACATTTTCTTCTAGATTCCACATATGTGACAAAACATGCGATACTGGGATTTCTGGGTCAGCTTATTTCACTTAACACAGTGCTTTCTTGTTCCCTCTATTTTCCTGAAAATGATATGAATCCATTCTTTGGGATTTTGTTTGTTTGCTTGTTTGTTTTCCTTTGAGTCAGAGTTGCATGTATTCAGGCTGGCCTTGAGCTGTCTATGTAGCTAACAACAACCTTGAACTTCTGATGTTCTTGCATCCACAGCCCATATGTGGCGGTAACAGGAATGCACTGCTACACTTAGTTTATGCATCCAACTGAGAGCTTTGCATATGCTACACAAGCACTCTGCCAACATTTCCCATGATTTTATTTATTTTTTGGCTGAATAATATTCCTTTGTATGAATGTGACACATTTTCTCTGCCCATTCATTTATTGATGCCTTCTAGACTGGCTCATTCCTTGGCATCAGGAAATGCCCTGATAAATATGAGTGTGCAAATATTTTTGTGCTATGTGGGCATAGATTCTTTTAGGTATGTGCCCAGACGTGGTATAGCCAGATCATATTGATTTTCCACTTTATATACTTCTTAATTCCAGTTGCCCAGGTACACAAGCTGGAGGATATGGAATTTGGGGGTGTTTCTTATCTTTAATATGTTCAACAGCCCCTTTCATTGCACTCATAAAACCTATCATTAAACTGTGTGCCTGGGTCTGGAGAGACGGCTAAGTTGGTAAGAATGTTTGCTGTTCTTGAAGAGAACCCAACTTTGGTTCCCCGAATCTGTGTTAGGCGGTCCGTAATTGCCTATAACTCCAACTTTAGGGAATTCTTCTGGCTTCTCTGGGCACCTGCACTCACATGCACATACCCACACAGGAACACACATCTATGCACATAATTAAAAATAAAAATAAGTTATTTAAAATGTACACTTTGGTTCTGTTCACTATTAGAGAACTCCATGGTACAGCACAATATTTTAGAAACAGAACACTGTGATACCGAGCATGCTCCTAAAAATCCCCATATTACACTAATCACTCATTTAAGAGGAACATTCTTCCACAGCACATGTAAGGGGAATCTGCTGGGAGAATGAACATTGGAATCCAACCTGATCCTGCCATAGTCAAGTTGTTTCAATTCTGAGCTTCAGTATCCAAAGATCCAAATCCACAGACTGGAACTAGATTATCTCTGAGATGCCTTGAATGTTAAGTAAGCTGAGATTCTGGGGTGACCACTCGGGACTCTTAACTTGCATAGAGTAGAGTCTCACTTCTCAGCCTCCACAGGCTCCTGTCCTGTAACATGGGAAGATGTTTTCTCACTCCTATCCCCATACTGTGAAAGGGTCATAGAAAAGATGATGAAAAACATGAAGGGATGGTCCTACATCCCTACATCATGCTCCTGACTCCAAAGACAGCAACACAGCAATGGAAAGGTGACCTGAGATGCAGCAAATGCTAATCCCTTTGGTTCCTTCCATGGTTTGCAGATCACTGGGATAATAAAGAAAAGCCAATTAGCGTCTGCCAAGGTAATATGTATGATCAGCCACTGAATATCACTTTCCAGGGTAGATTATCTCAGTGGTGAACAGGAGGGGGATAGGTACAACATGCCACCTCCTTCCTGGGTTCCTGTTTGTGGTCTTTCTGAACAAAAATTATGTGCTCTGTGCTCTACTGCCAACTGCATTGTGGAGCTCATGAGAGCTGCTGTGGACCTTCTCAACCCTTCCCCATCAGTCACAGATCTCCCACTGCTCTGGGCTAAAGCAAAATGCAATAACATTTAGCATCAGGACATCTCTGAGTCGAGAGGTTAAAGGAAAACACATCTCCCATTGTGTTCCTGCAGCTCTGATACTGTTAATGGCAAAAACACCATGGAGACAAATAGTTCTTTCTTTATTCAGGAAGCTTTGAGTGAAGAGAAAACATATATGACATCTTTACAGTACGAGAGGCCTCTCTATAGAGTACATTAAGGCAGGGTGGAGGAGGGGAGAAATTCACAAAACATGTTTGATAGAGCTTGAGCTTGTTGAAAGGGACGATTCTGTCTTCTCCATTTTCATCCCTTGCCTTAATAAATATTTCCTGTTCTAGCAGAAAAATGAGATGTAACCTTTACAAGGATAAATTTGGGGAAAGAGGACTCTGAATAAACATAGTCAAAGCACTATGGGATGTTTTGAAAAATGTGATTCAAAGACGTATCAGATGATATCTGCCTCTTCTGTTTTTTTATCCTACCTATGTGCAACTTGCTTTTCTCTGTTGTTGGCTTCAGGCATAGTAAACACAAATCAGCATATTTGTGGAAACAAACCATGACCTAAATAAATAAGTAAGTAAATAAATAAATAAATAAATAAAATTCCCCTGAGATTTTCACTCAGAAATTACCTGAAAACGCCTCTATGATCTGTATTGCTATAGAAGAATCAGAGAGAAACCTATTTTTTTCTCTCAGTATCTCTTTACTTACCAGTGGTCCTTAGAGATATCTTACCCAAGAATACTTCTTGTTCCTACAGACCTTTAAAAAGCGTTTTGTTTTGTGGTTTATGAGTTATGAATAGAAGTTAAAATTAAGATGTTACATTTCCTTAGGATCTAAAGAATTTTGCTCTGTAATAAATTCTGGATCAAGAAGTCAGGTGTAGTGGACATGTCTTTAATACCAGTACCCACGAGAAAGAGGTAGGTAAATCTCTGTGAGATCAAGGTCAACTTGGTCTACATAGCAAGTTCCAAGCCAGTTGGGGTACAGGGAGACCCTATCTCAAAAAGACAAAAAAGAATCCATTTGCAGAATTATCTGCTCACTTTAGAATAATTCTTCAAGTTTCTATGCTATGTACAGTCTTTGAAACCCCTAGAGGATAGATCTCACTGATTCTAGCTATGAGCTGACTATGTTGCTGGCTTTGATGAAACTAAGAAGCAGAAGGGGTGGTCACCTTTGACTTTGAACTGGAAACTTGCAGAAATGTTTCCAAAATAGGCCAAGACATTGCAGTACCACTCCAAATGTTGATCCCATTGCATGCAGAGAAGTCAGATTGCATGTATAAAAGTCCATTAAGTTCAGAAAAGCTGGGAAGAAATTGCAGAGTGGCGCATTGTTTGATGAGTAAGGCCATAAGTATTCTGTGGCCGGCATTTATAAATTTGAATAAAATGTATAGAACTCAAATCATAGCTTGTGTTCCAAACTGGGGTGATTCATGTTTAGTGATGAGGCTATACTGTTATGGTGAGATACTGAGTCTTGGTAGACAAACAGCTTTTAGACATTCATGGTGCTGGTGATCTCAAAACAAGTGTATGTTCTACATCCTCCAAGTGTCAGTTAGTCTTAGTCTATTTGTAGCCTTTTATTATTGAGTAATTAGATGCTGCTGATATAGTGAAATCAATATGCTAAACACATTAAATCAAGCATAATTAAAGGAAATTAGAGCTGATGAGATTGCTCCATGGGTAAAAGTGCTTGCTTTATAAACTGGACAACCCGACTTTGATCCCCAGATCTCACAGTGGAAGGAGAGAACCAGTCCTGAAAGTTGTTATCTGATAACCTGACACATGTGTACCTATGCTCACACACACATACACATTCATATAATAGTAATAATTTTTGTAAAAAATAAAGGAAACATATTCATAAACATTGAGGAGAAAGGTAAAAAAATGAATTCATAAATAAATTTTTTATTATTACCATGACTAAGAAGCAGAGTTTTCTGGCTAATCATTTTAATATGATTTCCCTGTGTGAGATGCATAAGTGACCACGTATTAAAGACTATTTTCTGATTAAAACTAAAACTATTCTGAACACAGTTTAATGTTTCATAAGACCTATAAGTTATTCAGAATCTTGTGTATTTCAAGTCAGCCTTATAAAGTTAAATTTATCCTGTAGAGTTGTTTGACATGTAAAAGTGCCAGTTACAGACCTCAGCCTGGCAGAATTCTGACTCAGTTAGAGTTCAGCAATTATGTTCTATGGCTTGAGTTGGAAACTCATGTTGATACAGCTCCTATAACTTCTACTGGGAAAATGCCAAAATATTATGTTGAAAATTGCACATTTCTCTTAACCATGCCACCAAAATGCTTAGTTCTGAATACAGCACACGCATTGTCCCATGACCTGGCATGTTTCTTAATTTAGCCAGCTCTGTGGGCTGTGCACTGAGTGCCTAGCCAGCTCCTCTCTCTGCCTCATCCTGTGCTGTTCTGTGCTCTCAAACGTTGTCTCAACAGTTACTTTGTCTTCCAGCTTGTCAATGTGTTTGGCTATAAGAAGTCAACAACAAGAAGCTAGAGGAAAGGTAGGGAGAGAAAGCAGGGTTCTGAGTCCCCGGACTGCCTCCTGGAAGGCTGTGGGCGGGACCTGGGCCTTGCAGAAGGTTGCTACCTCTGTTGGTTTCAGCTTTGATTCCTTCAGCTTCTCAAAATCACTCCCTTTCCTTACTCTCTCAGGCCCAAGGAGAACAAGAGTTTCCTGCTGTTTCTAGTCCAGTGTCTCTGTAAGTAAAGTAGCCTTTGACTTCTTCAAGTTTACATCCCAAGTCAAGTGTTTGCATTCCATTTTAACCTATAACTTGAGGATTGGAGAGACTGCTACAAGACTATCCGTGGGCACCGAGCTTGTGCTGTGAGTTATCCTATATTTGAATGAATTCTTGTCCAAACTTGAGCTTACTCTCTAAAGTCAATATTGGCAAGATAACAGAAATATGGTCATTTCAGAAATATCACCACTTTCTGTCCTGGGGGAGATGAAGGATTGGGAGTAGATAATTGCCTTTCACATAAAAGAATAGACTTGGGACTGGAGAGCTGGCTTAGCGGTTAAGAACACTAGCTGCTCTTGCAGAGGACTTGTGTTTGATTCCTAGCGCCCACATGGTAGCTAACAAACATCCATGACTCCAGTTCCAAGGGACCCAACGCCCTCTTCTGACCTCTGTAGGCATTGCACAATATGAGTACACTTACACACATGTAGGCAATACTCATACACATAAAAAATAGAACCCTATAGGCTTAGGGAAGGCAGAAACTATATCTAGTGCCCCCTTTGTCATTCTACAGAAAACAAGCAAAGGGTTTAACTCACAGCACAAGCTTGATGCCTGTGGATAGTCCGTAGCAGTCTCTCCAATCCTCAAATTTGTTATAGGCTAAAATGGAATGTAAACACTTGACTTGGGATGTAAACTTGAAGAAGTCAAGGACTGCATTTTTTCCATAGCAATTCTAAAATAATATAATCTCACTTGTTGCTTACACTGGAAATTGTAACTCAATAAAAATAGATTTTCTCTATGGCGTAAGTTGATTTATGTTCAGTAGATGGCAAGTAATTCTACTTTAGATGTTTAGGTCTCAATTTTCTAATTTATCTTTTATGTTACCCATTCATTCCCTACTGTTTATTAGTTTCTCCTCTGTACGTGTGTGTGTGTGTGTGTGTTTGTGTTTAGCTCATCTATGACTCTCCCTTCTCTCATAACACTGCTCATTTTCTGATTATAATCTGGATAAGGAAGCACATCGAACACAACTAAAGTAGAGCAGCATAGCTGCAGAACGAAGGGAAGAATATTCACCAGAATGTGTGTTTCCGTGTTTTAGTTAAGGTCCCTACTGCTGGTTCACATTGTCCTTTATCGTAATGCCACATTTGTCTCTCCTCTAACTCTCAAACTTAGTCAGTATTCCATTCAGTATGGAAAATGAAATGGAAACTACCACAGTTTTAAAGCACAACGCTGTGACCGTACTGCGTTCTGTTATACCCTCTTCCGCTTTGTACAAGACAACATTGCAATGTCTAATGTCTCTGAAAGTAGTGAAAATAGATCGGGAAAATCAGTAGAGAAGAGCTTGCCCTTTGACTTTATTTACCGAAAGAAAGCTATTTGTGTCAGAGAGCAGATTCCTCACTCTTTCTATTTTGCAAACAAGATCATTTCTTCTACAAATGGGAGTGGGAGGAACGTTAGCGACCCAGATGAGAGAAACTGTTCAGTGATAACTTTGCTAGTTCACTTGGGAAGTAACCAAAGCACTATTAGATAAGGTAAAAACCAAAAAAGCATGGAAAATATTTCTGCCAATCATTTCTCCTTAGCCTTTTGGCAAAGACCAATGGTTATGTTCTCTATCTTGGGACTATCTCTTGCAGGCCAGACCGGATGATCTAATAGGTCTTTATAATCTCCAAATACTGTGACTTCTATCCCCAAGTGAACTACATAGTTTGTTTACATAGAAACACACTGAGAGGCTTAAGAATATGAAGTATGACTAATGCTAAGCAAAGTGAGCCAGGGTTACTCAAGTGATTTTCTTTCTAAATAGGATAACTAAATTAAAAGCACAGACATTCTCTCTAGCTCTTCTCCAGCATGTCAGAATGGAGAGTGGGGAGACTGGGGAGACTGGAGTTCCCCTGTAGTGAATTTGTTTTCTACCACTGACAAATCACAATGTATTGTCCTGTGACATCAGTAAACTTTTGCTGTCCTTATTAAGAATGTTCTTGATGGTGATTTGATTTAATTGTGGTTTTAATTTATTGTATTAAAATTGTATCCCAGGCACATTGGAAATTAAAAATGCTAAGAATGATAGAAAAAAAATTAAAATTTGCTAGAGAAATATAAGCATCATAGATGAAAGCATAATCTCCATGCATTTCAGCTTTGTTAACAATTTGTTTTGTACTATGGGCTACATTAATGTAGGCAAATGAAACATTTGGGAGGAATTGTTTTTCCTTTTTTGTTTTTTTTTTTTTAGTAAAATATTGTTTTTCTAGGACTGAGTTGGAAAAAACATTTGTAAAGACTCTTTCTCTATGTTGTACAAACATCTTATGATTTCCCTATCATGTAATACTTTGATCTCTCTGGGACTGAAAATCAAAGCTCTTTATATTGTGATTGTTATACTTTTTTTTTTTTATCAAATCTCCTCAAGCCTGGCATTAGGCCCCTTACAGACGAGTGTAGGGAAAGGCAACAGAGCTTACTTCTGGAAGACTTGGGATTTCTTAACTAATAGCTTGTTTGATTCACTCCAGGTTAGTGGTTAGAAAAATGCAGTCCATAGATACCCATTAAGAAGACAAAAGAAAAACAATCCTACTATTACCAGTAGATTGTGTTTCTAAGACAGCTGGATAAAACTGTATGGTATTCTTTGTCTTTCCATTCATTTTAAAATATTTTTACTTATTATTTTTTATTTTGTGTGTATGAGTACATTGCCTGCATGTGTGTAAGTGTACTCATGTTGTGCAGTGCCTGTGGCAGTCAGAAGAAGGTATTAGATCCCCTGGAACTGGAGCTATGGATGGTTGTCATATGCCATGTGGGGGCTGGGAACCAAATCTGAGTCCTTTGCAAGAGCAGCCATTGCTCTTAACTGCAGAGCCATCTCTGCAGCCCTTTCCAGTCGTTTTTATTAGTGTATACTAATTGTACAAAATGATGGATATATTAGTACAGAATGATGGATACATTAGTTGTACAGAATGATGGGTTTCATCATGTTCTTTTCATACATGTGTCCACTTTTCCTTGGTCCTAGGCCATTCTTTGGCTTTAGAGGTAGTGTCTGGATGTTGATCTTTTCTTTCTACCTGCTCATCCATTTGTAGTTAAATGATTTTTGTTAATTTGTAAATGTCACATATCATGAGCAGGAAATATGTTAACAGTTAGGAATTAAGACAAACAAATGGCCAAGCAGGGCACTGATATGCTGAGAATGATAGAAAAAAATATGCTGGGAATGATGGTAGAAAACCTTTTCTTAATTGCTACAGAAATACAAGCATCATAGATATGGCATGAGGTTGCTCTACTGAATGTTGATCTTTTTTTTTTTTAAATCGTGGTTGTAAGGAATTCTGCTGGGGGGCTTCATAATTGGCCCCACCATGTTTCCTTTGCATTCAGAGACCTGATTTATCCTTTGGAAACCCTTTTTATTTCAACATTGATGAGAAAAGCCATGTAAATATAACATTTTTTGACGTTCTATAGCTCATTGTTGAGGTGATTGTGCTACTTATCCTTAAACCAAAGCATTCCTTTTGAAAAAGATAATACATTTTTTCCCAGGCTTTTTATACTATATGTTAAAGATGCCATCAAATCAACCTTTCCTGGTCTGTGTATGGTGCAGACATCTTTCAAGGTTATTTCTAATAATATATCCAACATGGTATGTAGCACATATTCTTAGCCCTAGAGTTGTATGGTTTATTAAGGAAAATGCCACTCATGAGCAGGACGCATTTCAATCCAGCGTCAGTACACATTCTGCTTCTTATTTCTCTGGAATCTGAATCATTTGCATAGCTCATTCTTTGAAGTTACCCTAAAACTTAGACTACTGCTGAGAACTGACCCTGTGCTTAAGGATGTCTTTGTTTTGACTATTCGTGTTTTCTAAATCCTAGTTTAAAAGCTCTTCTTCTCTGTTTCCACACCATTTCTTTCATTCCCAAATAGTACTTAATTCAGACAACTAGTGTATCACATCACACGATGGTGCTCTGTGTGCACCGGTCTATTTCGTGATGGGTTTTGTGACTTCTTTGATGGGATGGACAACATCTTAATCAACTTGCAGTGCAAGCTGACATGCTGTAGGTGTTCCGTAAGTTTTGGTTCACTAGAATCAAAATTTCTCTCTCAGCCATTTTTCACAGGCCAGTGATTTAGGAGATGTTAAACTCATTTGCACTCCATGTGTAAGTTCTGTGCAGTTTCTGTAGTGACAGAAGGTTTTCCTTTTGTTCTGCAGTTGTTTCAGTACACAAGATCAAGTCTGAACTAGTTCCAGCGGCCAAGTGAAAGTCAGGTGCAAGTGAGAATCAGAACTTTTGATTCTTACAATATGGGGAGTTGCCAAAAATTAAAGATTAACTAAAATATGAATTATGTAGAAGACCCAAAGAGGGACACACAGAGAGAGTTTAATGCTTATCAATATTAAATAGAATGGACATACTTTCATTACCTGATTTTTGCTCTAAGTTTAGAGGAATCACAGGCAATTGCTCCACAACAGGACAAAACATACTCGGGGAGAAATATCCTTTTTAAATGACTAGGACTTGATGTTCCCTTGTCTGCACTGTTCATTGCCTGTAAATAAAATGATCATGGCCATGACGATAATGAATGGCTTTTCTTTGATGTCACTAAGTTTCAATTGTTGTAGCTTCCTACTGACCCCTGTTTCTTAGTATAGTTTTTGAAGTTCTTTTTTAAACTAAGAATACATTTTTATGACAATGGTGCTAGCAATTGTAATGAGGATGATTGATTTTATTGGCATTTATGCAAATGGAAAAGAGAATAAACATTGGGTTACTTTTTACTTAGTAAAAATTGGAAAGTCTTTCAAATTAGGTAATGTGTCATTAAAGCACTGTGCCTAGGAATGTTCATACAATTATTATTTTATCCAGTACATTTATTCTGATATTTTATTTTGAGATCTCTGGAATGAAACACATACATTGCAAATCAATCTCTCTTTCTTCCTTTCTTTCTCTCTCTCTCTCTCTCTCTCTCAGACAATTTCATTGCCATGCTGCCCAAAGACTTAATGTTACAATAGTTAACCACTCAGACATCTGCCTCCTCACTCCAGTAATGTCATAAATATTAATTTGCTGCTCTTAATTATTAATTACTAACACTTATTTTTTAATATTTTAATTTATTTTTATTTTATGTGTATGAGCATATCGCTTACATGTAGGTAGTATACTTGTGTATTGTAGTGCTCATGGTCAGAAGAGGGAGTCAGATCCCCTGGAAAAGGAGTTGTGGAGGGTTGTTAGCTGCCATGTGGGTGCTGGAAAACGAATCCAGCCTCTGCAAGAGCAGCCAGTGTCTTAATCACTAAGCCATCTCTCCAGTCTTTTACTCACAATTACTGATACGCTATTCTTCCATGCTTATTTACAATTTTAGCCTGCATATGATTTATTAATGATACATTGTACCTTGGTCAATCTTCTGTTTTACATTGATTATATGCAGTTACATTGTATATGTATATATGCTAGATATACTAGACATATTATTATTCAGTTTATTAAATATCTCTTTCCTGGGCATTTGTGTGAGATGTTTCAGTGAATGTAAGGTAGATTTGATATTTCCTTCCCTCAAGCATCTTTATATGTGAAGGGGTAAATTAATTACTTTGTCAATACAAATAGATGGACTGCAATTCCAGAGTACGATGCTGAGTCTGAGAAACAGGCTATTCCCAGAAGTAGAATCAGAGAAGTCTTCCTGGAAGAGATGAGTTTTAAGCATGGAAAATGGATAAGATCTTGATGGACAGAGTTTAGGGGGCAAAATATTCCTAAGGAATGGAAAAAGATCTGAACAAAGGACTCGATTAGAGAGAAATAGGATGCGTTCAAGAATGCAAGTATTCCACTGGGCTTAAACATAGGTTGAAAACAGGTTTAGTAGAAGAAAGGTCTTTACAAATAATATTCATAGAGGGACTGTGCATAGCTTGTGAAGGTGTTTGGAATTTTGCCAGGTAGCGATGGGGAGCAGCTAGGTTGATTAACTGTCTTCTTGAGATGATTAATTAGCTTATAAAGTGGACAGGACAAGATGTGGGGAGACTAGTTAAGAATTTATTACCATAGACTCAGGTGAGTTATGAGCCAGTCTAAACTACATTGTTGGCACTGTGCACAGCAAGCAGGGACTGTTTGACAGATCTTGTCTGGGTGAATGATCACAACAGTAGATGGATAGAAAGAAGAACAGTGAAGTCTTGTTCAAGAGGGATTAGGAAAATTAACTTATTTATATTTAAGTAGTGTGGTCTTGTGAATATTTGCAGAAATACTTGACAGACTAGCAACGGAAGCAGTGATTTCTCAAGATCAGCATTTGAAAAATGAAAGATATAGATAAGAGACCAAAAGATACTAGATTCTAGAGTGATGATGATGAAGGCATCAGCACTGTAACTTCATGGGTGATGCTGACCAAAATAGAGAGGATACTTAAGTACTGCTAGGAGACACACACTGGTGACCCAAGGGGAAGAATAGATAGGAATTTCGAAGCAAGCAATTCCTGTTACTGAGGGAATGGCCATGCGTACTGAGGATTAAAAAAGAAAGGAGATAGATATCATTAGAGATGATGAAACCAAGGAACAAAATATGTCCTCAGTGTAGTCAGGATGGGGAACAAGACTAAACTGGGACAGAGCTAAGTTACAGAAACAAACAAAATTTCATAGTACTGGGGATTAAACTTAGGGCCTCTACTGTTAGGCAAGTGCTTTACACTAAGCTACAGCCCCAGCCCTAAACTACCAAGTCGAAGCACTCCCACATTGAAAGCTCAAAGTCATTTTTCCTTGATATAAAACTCAGTGTTTCTGCTGTGTTCTGATAGTTGAAGAATTTTTGGTTATGAACTAATTTTTCAAGAATTCAGTGTATCACTTCAAATGAAAATATTATGCTTATTTTCGTATTCTCCTAAGGCAAGGGCCCATAAATTCATAATCTTCAGTGTGTATTCAAAGATGTAATCTATCCTCATCCCTAGATTCCACATTGGTGGAATCAAAATAAATGTTATGCAAATTTGTAGCCACCAAATTAGTATTTGAGCTTTTGTGGTCATTTCATAAAAAGCAACAAAAACCTTGTGTCGCCTGATACTGCATTTTTTGTCTGATTTTGTATTTTGTGCTTTTTATGGATGATTTTACTGATCTTTTGTATGTCTATACCAAAGAAGGCTGTGATGTGTGTAATGGAAAAAATAAACATGTTAGAAAAACTATCCTCAATGTGAGTTTTAGCTGTTGACTACCATGATAACGGATATAATATGTATGTGTATTATATATTATAGTATGTCTTTAAAAAGAAGCATAAAATAAAACAAAGATAGGCATTGATTGGTTGAAAAGTATTTTCCCAGAGGCTTTAAGGAAACTGAGCCTGTTCTTCTTCGAGGAGCAATTTTCTAGCATTTTCTCACTTAGTCTTCAGAAGGTAATGGGGTCCACTTGTTCTTGTTGGTTAAAAGTAGCTGTCTTAGCTGTGTGGGTCAATAATGTGGTTGAAAACCAAAATGGGTCTTATTCAATTGTTTATTTTCATATCACTTTAGACTAAGAAACAAGGTGCAAAAAAAGAGCTCACTATTCCTTACGATTTTCATTTAGCTGGCCTCGGTGTTAACATCTCATAACCACAGTACAGTGATCAAAACTTGGACATTAACACGGTCGTAATAATGTAACTAACTAGTCTGCAGCACTCAGTAGGCTTTCTCTACTTTGCTCGTGCATGTCCCTTTCTAGAACAGGATCCAATCCAAGATTCCATGTAGGACAAGTATCCTGGATCTCTTTCAGCTCAGAATAATTCCTCATATTTCTTTGGTCATGTATTTTGTAGAAATTCCCTCAGTTTGCGTTTATCTGATGATCCCTTATATTTAGCTAGAGGTCATTCATTTTTGACCAAAATACTATGTAAATGAACTGTGCATTCTATAGACACTGAGCCAGAATCAGTCAACTCCCATTGTCATGCCGTTGGTATGAATTTTGAATACTTGGTTAACTTACCATGTTTTTTTCACTATAAGGTTACTATTCTTCCTTGTGTATTACATAAGTTGAAGGTTATTTTGTGTGTATGTATGTATGTGTTGTGTTGTGTGCATGTGCGCATTCAGATGCACTCATACATGTGTGTGCATGTACGTGGAGGCCAGAAGTTGATGCTGGGTGTCTTCTTCAGCTGATGTCAACCTTGTCTTTGACAGGAGGTCTCCCACTAAATCTCGTACTCATGAATTGATTAAACTGAATGGGCAGAGAGTTCTGGGGAATCACCTGCCACCCTCCAATACCCTTGCTAGGGTTATAAACACACATGCAACCACATCCACATTTTTACATAGATGCTAAGGATCTGAAATCAAGTCTTCATATTTACTCAGCAGGTACTTTATAGACTGAGCCATCTTCCCAGTTGCAAAGTGAATTTTCATTCTAAAATTTTCATTATGTTTTCAAGGAGCAAACACAATATCATTACCTAATTCTATGCTGTATCTGATAATGTCACTAGCATAATTTTTAGATATTTTATTCTTTAGTTCACTCAGAACTTACAGTCTATTTTGGAAACCTAGAGTACATATATTAAACATATGTTAGGCACAGAGCCTAAACTACAGAAGTCAGGGAGGGCTTTTGGTAGAAAGGGGAAATGTACTCTTGACATTTAAATTTTTTTAATTGAATTTTTATTCTTTTTGAGACAAAATCTCCCTGTAGTCACACCTGGTCTGGAACTCACTGTGTAAACTAGGCTGGCTTTGAGCTCAATGAGATCCACCTGCCTCTGCTTCCTGAATGCTAGGATTAAAGACATGCACCACCATGCCTGTTTTTTTTTAGTTGAATTTTTGTGATTTTTCATACACTATAATTTAATGATATTTATACATCCCTTTCCCTAGCCGTATCTCCAGCCAATTTAATGTAATTCCTCCCATGGATATGTGTGTGTGTTATATTTAAGAATGCTCTCGACTTTTAAGAGTAGATGGGCTTTTACTAGGTAGAATTCATAATTTTGTTAATTCCGTGAAATATATTTAGTGCCTTGGCTCCTAAAGCAATTGTGCTAGGAGCAAGGCATATATAAATACAATGCAAAAATCTCTCCTTTCAAAGACCTCCCCAGTGTTAAAAGACAGCTGTCAGTGGAGAAAATGCAGTCCACATACAGAGTGATGGGAGAGAAGGGGTTACGAGTGTTGAGAAACAGAGTCACAACGGGAGTGCGAAGACGGTCACTTTGTGTTATCTGTTCCAAGAAAGATAATCAAACCTTCCTGTGATGATGTCACTTGGCTTATAGTCATGCATGTCTAGTCATGGGAAGTTAGTTTATCAAGTCATCTGATTCCTGCTGTTTTGTCTCTTACTGAAAGAAAATAACTTTTTTTTCTGCTGAGCTAAGATTTACTGCTTCCAAACTTTCACTGATGGGTCTAATTCTCACCTCCTAACTACAGAGGATAAACCTACTCCTTCATAGTGGTCCCTGACAGATCATTACAGCAGGCGTGATGACACTACATATCTGGAAGCCAGCAGTCAGGAGGCCAAGGCAGGAAAAGTTCATAGAGGTCAGCCTGAGCTAAGTTTTGAAACCTTGTGAAAATGAATTGAGTAAACATCAAACCCCAAACCACACATTCTATATTTTCTTAATGTCTATCCTTTCAAATTGAACATGAGGAAGTCTGTGTACTGTATGTGATTTCTTGATCCTTC
The DNA here is from genome assembly GCA_035773235.1 of Eospalax fontanierii. Classification (NCBI taxonomy): domain Eukaryota; kingdom Metazoa; phylum Chordata; class Mammalia; order Rodentia; family Spalacidae; genus Eospalax; species Eospalax fontanierii. Next base: position 25,599,778 of record CM069539.1, on the reverse strand, counting down.
ATAGTCCTTCATGTTTCATTTCTCACGTCATATGACACCAAGAACTGAAGATATTCTCAGGCTTCCAGACTAGTGACTACCACATAACTGGCCCCTTTTTTGTTCTAGACTATGTGATTCTATTAATGTACTTTAAGTGCGTTTTTGGTGTCTTAGAAGAAAACTCTTGACTGTTAGTCTTTTCCTTATAAATAATTTATGAAACCCTTACTCTCCTCCTGACCATCCAACTTAAAAATTTTAGTATAATAATTATATGAGGTCTCCTTCACCCTGCTCAGAATTTTCAACCTATCCTTCAAAACTTACTAATTCCTGCCATCTTCTGTGCTGTTCCTTTTGACCTCTTCTTGGAGATCTCTGTGAACTTTGATCTTATCATCTAGCAGAGCTTGTATTTTTCCCCTTGTTTCATATCTACAGATAAGAATGTGATCTATTTTCACTCAAGGCTCTCATGTAAGAAACAGGTCAGGAGGTCAAGAACAGAATTCTTGGGCAAGACACGTGCGCAGTGTGAAAAGCACCTTCCAGGCTCCCAGGCAACCTTGATTCCTTGCTCTGGAAGGAACATGGGGGCAGGTAGAATTCGGCAGGCCCATTGACAGCAGTGAGCCTGACCCCAGTAGAGCCCGTGGCGGCTTGTTGACCAGGAACTTCGAATTAGGTTCCCTTTCAGGGAAAAGATTTCACATTGTGCCATGTGCAGAGTGGTTGCTGTGAATGACAGTTCTGTAGGGCTTTACAACTTATGGGACTTCCTCACATGTGTAGTCTCATACATATGAGATGGTAGAAGAGAGGATGTCAAGAAAGAGTTGCAGTTATGCCCTGATAGTGCAAAAGCAGAACTTAAGCAGATTATTCTGTTGTTGAAATTCTAGAGGGACCGGAGTGAGTGTGGAGGCTCCTGGAGTGATCCAAGAGACAAAGAAGCAAAGAACTTAGTGGAGAGGAAAGAAGTGGAGAGGATGGAACAGATAAGAGTTGGAAGCTACACAGAGCAACAGTAGGCTTTATAGCTGGACTTGGATTTGGTGGTGGGAGAAGAGTGAAATCAAGCTCTTAGGTTTTAAATCTGGGAGAGTGATGGTGCAGTGGATGGAAACAAGGAATTGGTAAACTTCTGTGCTTGAGGGCAAGGCTGGTTTTTTTGGACCTGTGCTTGACTTGATGGCCATGAGAGACAAGAGTAATGAGAAGATGTGGGCTTAACACTGGAGTCACCACTTTGAGTGCAAAGAGAGGTTTTCTGGGAGATGAAAATGAAGTAGAAGCTTCAGTGGCCCTCTACCATGCAGTGACTGAGGGGGTCACTGCAGCTGCCAGAACTCCTGGATTCTCCAGTACAAAGATGGATTATTACAAGAGTTCATTCTTCCCACTGAATCAAGGATTATTTAACTTTGCAGATCCCTTTCAGATATTGCAAATGGTAAATGCAGTTAGGAAAATCTTGGACAGGGAGATTGGCTAAGATAAAATATGTCCCAATCATAGAATGAGTCACTAGAGTAAAATTTTGGCTATCTTATTTAACCATCAGCAAATCTACTGTCTGCTATGTTTGCTTCAATAATACTCAATTTAAAATATTTAGTTGATTACTTTTATGTATGTGAGGGTATTGCCTGCATGCATGTAAGTGCACCTGTGTCATGCACTGCCTGCAGAGATCAGAAGAGGGCATCAGATTCCCCTGGAACTGGAGTTACGGATAGTTGTTAGTACCATGTGAGTGTTGGACCTGAAACTTGGATCTTCTGCAAGAGCAACCAGTGCTCTTAACTGCTGAGCCATCTCTCCAGTCTGCCAGGATACTCAGTGTATAGAGCACAAAGGGAATGAGTGCAAAGAGAGAATGAAAGGATATTCCCTGGAGGCTCCATTGATCAGCTTTTGGAGAAGATTCTGTTAGTAAGTGCATAGTCATCCTCCACTACACATATGCTAAGCACCTGCTCATGATTATTTAATGCACACACATACAGAGCAGATGTCACATGGGCTGCCCTCTTTAGTCATACCCTACATGTGAAAGACAAAATAGAATGTAACGGTGAGGTGAATACTTAAATGAGTCCGTCCTCTTCAGTTATGCTAGAAGGCACCAGTTATTCTGTTTTATCAAAATCCAAAATCCCCTTGCTAAGTGAACTCTTTCTACAAAAACTTGCCTGTCTAACCATCACAGCACTTGTTTCTTCTCTTTTCTTTGTTTTTAAAATTTTGGCAGGGGCGCCACACAAGTCAGTTCTAGCCCTATACCTTATTAAACTGTCTCTTTTTTCTGTGGCTGCACTGCATACTCCGCCCTAGCTGACCTGTGAGGTTCCAGGTGCTCTTCCTAGCTTCCTTTGCCATCTTGCTTTAGGAGTACTGGGATTAAGGAAGCGTGCCACCTCTTCCTGCTTTTTATGTGTGTTCTGTGGATCAAACTCAGATAGTCAGGCTTGCATGGCTACCATTTTTTACCAGCTGAGTCATTCCCTCTGGGCCTTTTCTCTCTCATCAGTTTTCAGCACCTCACCTTCTTAATGTCTATGAGTCATACTTGTGAATGGTGTTACAGGTCTTCCTTGTGAATGGTGCCAAGGGACAGCCTTGTGAACAGTGTTAAGAATCTTCCTTGTAAATGATACTAACGGTCTTTCATATGAATGGTGCCAAGGGTTATCCTTGTGAATGATGCCAAGGGTCAGCTTTATGAATTGTGCTAAAGGTCTTTCTTGTGAATGGTGCCAAGGGTCTTTCTTGTAAATGGTGCCAAGGGTCTGCCTTGTGAATGGTGCCAAGGTTTATTCTTATGAATGATGCCAAGGATCTGCCTTGTGAATGGTGGTAAGGGTCAGCTGTGTGAATGATGATAGTGAATCTTGTGCTCATGATGTCTTTCTCTGCCTTTTGTTCTTTATTGTTGTGTTCTTCAGCTGTGACAGCTGCTCTTTTATATCTTCTTCTGCACACTCTCAGTTGATCTCCCACTTCACTTGTAGTCGATTGTTTCAAAACATATTCAAGTCAAGAAAAAAGTTAACCGGAATTGCCATAACTTGTGAGATGCCTCAGTGGACAGCTCTGAGTCTCTGTGAAAGGAAGAACTGCTACATTGTGGTGACCCGGTGCTTGCTACTTCATTCAGAGATGTTAGATTTGCCCACTTCTGCATTTTTTGGCTGGGTCCCAGGAAGTTGAGGCTGATAAAATGCTGACCTCAGAGTAAGAAAGGTTCTGTTGCTCTATTACCACTACAGATTATTAGGTTTTAAGTTAACCTCTAATTTAAGAGGAAAAAGAAAATCTCATGTCTGGAAAGTGGAGAGATAATCAACCGGATAAAAATGAAGTTTAACATAATAGTATAAATATAAAATAGAGGGCTGGAGAGATGGCTCAGAGGTTAAGAGTACTAACTGTTTTTGCAGAAGATCTAGGTTTGAATCCCAGCACCCACATGGAGGCTAACAACCATCTGTAACTCCAGGTCCAGGGGATTTGATGCCCCCTTCTGCCGCCCTTCACAGGCACTGCACGACACTGGTGCCCTTACACGCAAGCAGACATAACACTCATACACATAAAATAAAAATAAATAAATAAAAAATAAAGATAGCCATTCCTGTTTTGAATGATATGGTTTTAAACAGGAAGTGTCTACTCAAAAGGCTCATGGTTCAAGGTTTTGTCCCCAGATGGTGATGACTGGTTCCTGGGCACACTCACTTCATCAATGAATCAATCCATTGATGAGTTCACAGCTGAATGGGCTGTTAAGTGGCCTAACTGGAGGAAGTATGTCACTGAGAACATGGCCTTGAAGGATATATATGGCCCCTGTACTTCCTGGCTGTGATAAGGTGAGCAGCTTTGCTCTGCTCCACCCTTCTGCCATGAATTGCTGCCTCAGAAACAACAGAAGCCACTGACCATGACTTGAACTCTCTGGAACTATAAGCCAAATAGATACCTCCTCTTGATTTTCTCAGGTATTTTGATACAGTGATTAAAAATCTGGCTTATGGTCTGGAGAGATGGCTCAGTGGTTAAACGCACTGGCTGCTCTTTCAGAGAACCCAGGTTCAATTCCCAGCACCCACATGGCAGCTAACAACCTTCCGTAACTCCAGTTCCAGGGGATCTGACATTTTCTTCTGACCTCCTTGGGCACTGCGCAACATGGGTGCACTTACAGACATACAGGCAGTGCACTCATGCTTGTAGAATTTTTTTTTTTAAAGAAAAGAAAATCCGCCTTACACAAATGTCTTCTCTGAAACGTGTGTGTACAGACACGACTTTGTTAATTGCACTGAGAGTCATTTTTATGTGGCAGAGCAAATTGGTGTTCATTCCGCAGAGCTGGGAACATTGTCACTTTCAAGGCCTGGGAAAATGTTTGTTCCTAGTGAGTCACAGAAGAATACTCATGAAAGCCAAGCACTGGAGGGTGAGCTACACACATAACCTGTGGGAGGGACAGAAAAGGAAAAGGAAACTTTGAAGAGCAAGACTATCTTTTATTACTGAAAGATCAAGAAGTGTAATGGTTGGCTCTGAGCCTGAGGCTTTGTCTGAAGCCCCCTGATGGATATTTGTGAGTCTCTGTCCGTTTGCTGGTAGGTTGTTGTTCTTCATTTACTGCTCTTAAGCTCTCTAGGTATGAACATTTGGTAGTATCTTGCTTCTGCAAGGGACATACTATTACAAAATAAGTGTTTCAAGATTTAAATTGATGGTAACCTCTAGATTGACAATTTAAAATGATACAGAAATTATTCTGTTAAAAATCATTATTTAGGCTGAGGTCAAGTAGTATCTGTTTTTGATAGGTCTTCTATCTGAGGACAATATATTAAGTGGATTTTTTAGTCAGGAGATGAACTAGGAACTTGTTCCATCCACTCCACACATTGAGCTGGAATTGTAGTACCTTCAGGAACAGTATACCCAATCTAATCCAAATTCATTTAGGTTTCCTTTAAAATGTCAGTAATAAGGATACCATGTTCTGTTTAAACATTTGTAGAATGCTTCTATTTTCTTTTAATTGTCTTTAGTGTATCTATGCAGAATCCCCAAGAGCCCTACATTCCCACTTTAAACATGCTTAAACTAGAACCTAGACAGAACCATGGGCTCAGTGCCAGTCTGGGATATAGATAGAAACAGGCCAGAGCTGTCCAGAAAGAATAAGACCAGAGTTCAATTAAGGAAAAGTTTGGTGGCAGTAGTCTAGGATTCAATACAGAGCAGTCACTTACAAGAGAAGAACAATTCCACACGAGTAGATCTGGTCCCTGGATTCTACAGAGGTGAGAATGGTCATTTCTGGACAGACATTCGAATACCGATGTTCATGATGGTTTCTTCTGCTTAGTTTTATGCTATTACTTGGTGTAACTAGCTCCAGGGCTTCAGGATTGTCCAAGATATACAGACATCCAAAGATGGGTCATGCCCCTGAATGAGGCAAAGCAAACACATAAGGATGGTGTCATCGGTGATCCTGTTGAAACGGCATGCTGAACATAAATGAACTAATCTTTCTAAATTCATTGCCAACTTCTTGCATAAAATTATGAAATGGTTTGCAGTATTTGAGAAAACTTTACTGTACCAAAAATGGTTTCAAGAAAGATGAGGGAATTCGGTTCTCTATCAGGATTCAGAAACCATCACAAGAAGGGAAAACTTTCTTCAAAAACTGTTTATTTTAAGTTAATGTTGCAAAGGATCCTATAACCACTATAAGATATGTAAAGCTATTAGAGGAATGTTGTAGGCATTTCACCATACGTAGAAGCACCACATACTTTCCTTGGAAGAAATAAGTGCTACCTATAAAAGAAATTAAAGCTGGGGGTGGTGGCATACACCTTTAATCCCAGCCCTCAAGAGGCAGAGGCAATCCCTGTGAGATGGAGGCCAACCTGGTCCACATAGTGACTTCCAGGGAGGCTGGCACTAAGGAGACCCTGTCAAAACAAACACAAAAACAACAAAAAAATAAAGCCAAATATTAAATCAATTAATTTCTTCCCCCAAGTAAACACCTTGACTACTTTCCAGAAGCCAGTGCAGTCGGTGTTACTTGGTCGTGTTGAAATGAAATGAATCTCAGCTATTATCATTACTACTGTGGTGATGCTGGAGAAGAGGAGTCGGGCTTATTGAGTGGCTGCTTTGGGTTCTGAATTTGTTTGCATGCTACCTTTAACCCTCCCAGGCAATTGAAGAAACGTTATGTTCACTTTACAGTCTAGGAAGCCATGGGTTAAGTATCGTGCCCAACATCACATGCTCACTCCTAATATTACGGTAGACCCAGGATCCAGTGCTAAGCCTGTCCTTTCATTCCAAAGCCAGACCTCTTGGCACTACAGCCCAGTCCCTCCCCACCCTTCCCTGAAAGAATCCCATGATATTTGAGGAAAGTCTGGTATTGAGTATACTTTAATAACTAACCATTCACTAAACTGAAATTGAGATTTCTGTCATGTGAATAAAGGGACAGTTGATCCTCTTTATGCCCAAGAAAGGCAAATTTGGAAAGACATCCCTAGTTTGTTCATGAAATATTTCCCTGCTGTTCTTAATCAGCTTCATTTTAATCAGTTTTATAGATTTTGGCTCTCAGAGGATTAATTAATACAAGATGAATTGAAGATCCATAACCTAACCATATTAGCTTCTTTTTCTTGTTCTTCTTCTAATTTTTAAAATTTTCTTTATTTTGTGTGGGCATGTGTCTGAATGCAGGCCACAAGCATGTGCCACAACATGCACACCACCATATGGATCAGAAGACAGCTTGGGCTGTAGGGTCACTTCTTCCACCATGTGTGCTCCCGGGATCTTTCTATGTGCTGTGCTGTTCTGCTTGGTTCTTGCTCATGTATCCCAGGCTGGCTTCAAACTTACTATGTAGCTGAGAATGACCTTGAACTTCTGATCCTCCTTTCTCTACTTCCTGAGTACTGGAATTACACGGGTGTGCCATAGCACACTTTAATAACTAACCATTCACTAAACTGAAATTGAGATTTCTGTCATGTGAGCACTGAGGATTCAACCAAGGACTTCCTATGTGCTAGGCAAATACCCTACCTACTGTGCTGTGTCTCCAGGTCCTGATTCATGATTTTGCACATGGATATTTTTCTCAAGTCCAGGGTGCTCTTTTGAGGGCACCTTCTTGTGGGCACCTCTCCTTTCCCAGATGGAACATCAGTGCAGATGGGCCATGCCCATGTCTAAATTTGTATATCTAGAATAGAAGCCACCAAGCTTCCTCTGTATGGAGCAGAAAATAAATATTTTAGGCTTCGTAACCCTTGTGATCTATACTATAATTAGTAACCATGGGTAGTATACACAAAAAGCAGCTTGAAGATCAAGCAAATGGGTATAAATATATTCCAATAATATTGGATACAGGCTTGATTTGGGTTAGAGACATAGATTTCTAACCCCTAATCTATAAGAAAAGGGTTTATTTACTATCAAAAGTTAAAAAGACAGCTCAGAATTTCCTATAAATCACAGAATTGTTTAGCAATGCACAGTAATTGTGATGAAATTGTAACCCTCACCTGATATCTCAGGGCATAGTTTACATGCGAAAGTCTATATTCGTTGAAAGTACACAGTTGATGAGTTTTGATAGGATTTATAACCACAAAAACATGATCATCCAAGTAAAAAACCCTGGTCACCTCCAGCACTGTCCTTGAACCCTGTAGTCCATCTCTCTCTGTGGCCCTGGCCCTACGCAAGCATTTTGTATGTCCTTTTGCATATGGCTTCTTCCCCATTTGACATTTGCCTCTGTCATGACATCCTTAAGTAGCTTGTTCCTGCTCATCGAGCAGTATTTCACTATAGAGAAAATAGTCTGTCTACTCACTGGTTAATGGATATCTGGACTGCTTCTGGTTTTGTATGTGGTAAATAAAGTTTCTATAGATATGTGCACCAAGGCTTTGAGTAGACATGCATTTTCATTTCTCTTTGCTAAACTCTAATAGAGAAGATGAGACCTATGTCAGATATATATTTAATTTCAGAAGAAACTTCCAATTGTCCCATGTTCTTTCTCCTTAGATGTTCTCACAAACAGCTATATGTGAGATTTAATGTCTCCATTATCTTGTCAGAACTTTTATTGTTAAGTTTTAATTTAGCTATTCTAATGGGTTCAGAATCATATCTGCTAGTTGGTTAACTTTCATTTCTTTGATTACTGGAGACTGGAGACATGTTTCCGTGTGTTTGTCAACCGTTTGGATATCTACTTCTGTGATATATTTTTTAATCTTTTCCTTCATTATTGACTGTTCATATTCCTGATTTATAAGAGATCTTTATCTATACCAAGCATAAGTCAGCCATCTATCTATTGCAAATACTTGGTCTTTGTAGTGTGTTCTCATTTTCTTAGTGGTAACTTTCAAAGAACAAAGGTTATAAACTGTGAAGAGATCTAATTTATCAGAATTATCTCTTGTTCTTTTTTTTTTTCTTAGCTTGTGCTTTCTTTGTCTTTGCGTAACCCCAAAGCTGTAAGATTTTCTCATAGAAAGTTTAGAATCTTAGCTTTTACACCAATATTCATCTTTTATTTGGGGTTAAATTTGTGTGTGGTGTAAGATAAAGGCCAGTGCTCTTTCTTTCCTGTCATCATCAATTGTCCTGACACCATCAGTTGAAATGACTTTTCCATCCACTAACTTCTCTAGGCATTTTTCAAGTCAATTGAGCATGTTCGTCTGGGTCTAGGTTTGAGCACTACTCTTCCGTTCATCTTTTTCTTTATTCTTTCCTCTAACACCATGCTGTCTTTACTTCTGTAAATTCATGGTGAATCTTAACAGAAGCAGAATAAAACCTCCATTCTTTAGGAATTATTAGAAACTTCCAGAACTTTGTATTTTCCATATAGATATTAGGACAAAATTTGTCCACTTTTGCAGCAACACAAAAAGCATGCTAAGCCTTTTTAAAAAGAAAAATGATAATCGAAGCTATGAAGTCGGAGTAGGGATAGTCATGTGAGAGTGGATTTGGGGGAAGGCGTATGACTGAGTATGAAATCCTCAAAGAATCAATAACAGTATTTTTTTTAAAAGCATACTGAAATTTTTATTGGAATCATGTTGAATTTATTGCTCAACCTGAATAAAATTAATATCTTAGTACTTTTGGAGTCTTCATGAACCTGATGCACCCCAGCATTTCTCTAGGGTATTTTTTAACCCTTATTTAAATTTTTGCAGTTTTCATACAATCCAACTTAATTATATTATATATATGTGTATATATATATATATATATATATATATATACACACGCACTCTATAGAGTCCCACCTTTGACCCCAAATGTCCTTTGGTGTGAGTCTATCCATAGGAGCCTGGTGTTAACATACCAAAATTTCTTTAGGTTGCATTGGGATTTCTTACCCATTCCCCATGTCTATGCTGAGATTTTGTCTGCCTTGAACTTGCATGCAGCTTGTGCATGCTGTCACCATTGTTGTGAGTTCATATGAATAACGGACCAGCTGTCTGCAGAACTGTTTCCTTGTGGTCATCCACCACCTCTGGCTATTACAGTCTTTCTGTTCTCTTTTTGCAATGTTTGATGTAAAAGTCCTATTTAGGGATAAGCATGCTGTAGCCTCTTGTTCTCTGTACATTGGCCAGTTGTGGGTTTCTGTGTTAATTACCATCTGTTTCATAATGAAACTTCTCTAGAAAGAGTTAGGAGATGCATTAATCTATAGGTATAGCAGTAAGTCATTTGGAGTTAGTTTAATATAACTGTTATTAGAAAACCAGTATTGGGCTCTCCCTTATGTCCTGTGACCTATGTACCCTCAGGTCCCTAACCCTGATTCAGTGTCAGGTATGGGCTCCATCCTATGAAGCAGACCTTAAATCCAGTGAGAGAGGAGTTGGTGGCTCCCATGATATTCATTTCTTCTTACCGGGTATTTCTTCTTACCAGTCCAGCTGTTGTAGTTCATAGCTGGGTAAGGCGGATGATTATTTTTTTCCTTCTGGTAGGATGCATAGCACTTCTAGCACTATGAAAGCTAGCCAGTAGAGATGAGGCTCTGAAGTCAGCACCACCTTGATTTCTCCTTGTTTGTTCAGCAGTTCATGTATGTAGTGTTTTCAGGAATAGGATCTCACCATCAAGTTCTGATGGGTAACCAAGAGCAGAGGCAAAGGCCAGTACTGTTTGAGAGTCTATGGGACTCCTGGCCAACAGCTTCTAGAGAGGGAGGTTTGGGGGATTTGTTGTTGTTGTTAACCTACAATGTCTACAAATCCTTTTAATCTCTTTTTATGGTGTATATGTACATACTCTAAGAAACTTCTCTAGTGGTGAGTTTCCATATGACTTTTCCTAAGGGCCTTTGGTGTTACTTAACCCTCCCCGTACTCTCTCCTTTCTCTCTCTCTCTCTCTCTTAAAACTTCTTTAATTTGACACAGTATATTAGTTTCCAATGGCTGCTGTAACAAGTCACCAGGATACCATAACTTAAAAGAACAGATATTTATTCTCATAGTTTTAGAGGCCAAAATTCCAAGATCAAGATGTTAGAAAGGTGTTTCTGGAAGCTGAGCAAGGATCCAGTCCTTTGCTTTCTCAGACGTCCTGTCTCTAGCGCGTCCTTTGGCTTTCAGACTCATCATCACACCCCTGCTTCTCTCTACAGATGAACGTAGCCTTCTCACCCATTGCTCCAATGCCTTCTGCTGTCCCACCAGGAGATGGTCATGAGACATACCATAACCTATAATGATCTCATCCAGATCCCTACCTTAGTTACATAAGAACCCCCTCTTTATTTGACCCCTGCAAAGGATTCTCTTATGAAGTTATAGAGAGGCATATGTTTGGGGGTGCCACAATTCAACCCACTTTGAAAGATTTTTTTTTAGTTTAATCCTAAGTGGTTTGAGTTTATGTCAATATTGTGAGTAGACTTTTTCTCTTTTGTTTATAATTTTGGTTGCTAGCATGCAAAAAATACAATTGACTTGTGTCATTAATTGTCTATCTTTTGATCTTGCTGAGTTTTTAGTTCCTATCATTCTTATGTAGATACCTTTAGGGTTTTCTGTGTATACAAACCTTCCTGCTCTTTATAAGTCGAGGCTGCTTTTCTGTTCTTTCCTCTCACGTCTTTTGTTTTTCTTTTTTTTTTTTAATTTAATTTCTTCACTCCCTACATGAGTATTATCTTTGCATTATTTCCATTGCCTCAGTCTCCCACAACTCCTCCATGTCCCCCTCTGCCTCTCAACTTCTTGTCCTCTTTTTTTCCATTATTATTGTTACATATGCATACATATATATATATATATATACACACACATATATATATACATATATATATATGTATGTATGTATGTATTTGCTGAGTGTTCGTGTGTGCCAGTGTTTAGGGCTGTCCATCTGGGATAAGATAACCTCTCAGGGAGCTCATCCCTGGAGAAAACTGCTTCTTCCTCTCTCAGCATCCATTGGTTGCCTGCAGCTCTTCATAGTGAGGTGGGACCCTGTGGCATTTCCTGCATTCACCTTGGTGTGTCTGCTATTTTTTGTCATTATGCAGCTCTCATTAGACGTCCATGTTGTGCAACTTCCCTGTCATGTCTAGAATGCAGTAACAAGCAGCATGTATCTCATCTCTCTGGCTCCTACAGCCTTTCTTCCTCCTCTTCTGTGATGTTCCCCAAGCCTTAGGTATAGAGGTTACATTGTTGAGGCGTCACTTGGGGCTGGGTACCTCAGAGTCACTTATTCTCTGCATTCAAACAGTTGTGGAACTTTATATTTATCTCCATCTGTTGCAAAAAGAAGCCTCTTTCATGAGTGATGAGAGGTGCCCTTGTCTTGCTTGATTGCAAGACTAAGATGCCCAGTGCCGTGTTAAATGAATTCAGTGAGAGCAGGCATCCTTGCTTTCTTCACAGTTGCAAGAGAAATTGTTTCATAGTCCATGATTGGTTTAAAGCTAATGATAACTTCTGGTAGAATGTCCTTTATCAGACTGAGACAATTTCCTTTTATTCCTGTTGCTGAGAGATGCTACTGTTTTTTGTTTTTTGTTTGTTTTTCTTTTTTTCATTTTACCAAATTATTTTCTGCAGCTATTAAAATGAACAAATCGTTTCCCCAGGTTTCCAGAGTTACTAAGTGTGACAGACCTGGGTTTCCAGTCCTTATCCAAACGCCCTCGTCATTCACTTCTTTTGGTCTAATTAATTTTTTACATTTATTTATTGCATATGTGTGTAGGTCAGTGCATACCACAGAACAAGTGTAGAGATTAGAGGACAACTCAGAGGAATCCGTTCTCTGCTTCTACCGTGGGATCCAGGGGTTGAACTCTAATGGAAGTGCTTGCACTTTTACCACTGAGCCATTTTGCCATCCTAATAGTCCACTTCTTGATTTTCATTATATTGTTGTCAGTTTAGTCTTCTGTAAGATACTTGGTGAATTTTTCCAAGTCATCTTTAAACTTGCTAAACTAAAGCCTTCTAGTTTTCTTCCAACTGAGTCTTGTAGTCTCTCTAGATTTAGGAACAGTCCAAAGCATTTCCTGGACAGGAGTTCCACCCTTAGCACGACATACTCAGAAGTGCCGTACAGTAGACTTCCATCTAAGGTTACACCAAGTAACCTCTTCCTTCTGCTTTTCCCTCCTCAACGTCAGATTTTTGTCCACAGCCCTAACATTCTTCTACTATCAGATGCTGCCATCACAGTTGTGGGCGATTTGGGGTATTATTGAGATAATTCAGGGCATTATTGAGATCCTACCCAAATGACATAGGGAAATCTAGAGGACATCACCATGGTAACTCAAACATCCTCATATCTTGATGTAAAGAGAGAGCTCTTCCCTTATATCTTGTCTTAGCTTGAACTAGGTTATACACTGTTCCTGTTTGGAAAGAAACGTCTGTAGACTAATATGTATGCGATGCATTTCCTATTGTGGCTTGACATGAGCTATGTGAAATGCCAGATCCTGTCACATAGGATTTTCAGCCACCATGAGGCTTCTACCTTCAGCGTCTTTACTTTCTCAGCACAACAGTGCTCTTTAAGTCCCATAGATCTACTTCTTATGACTTCAAGGCTTTTCTGAATTGGTAATGTGACCATTCCCTCAATACATCTTAGCTCAAGCACCAGGAAAGAAAGGCCAAACTAAAATCTTTCAGTGAGGCCAGACTCTCAATTAAAACAATATGCTTCTGAGGGCTTCCTGATGTGAAGAACAAAAAATAATTGGATTGTGTTTATTTATTTGCTTACAATGTGGTTGGGAACTTGATGTTTTTCTCGAGGGAATTGTTTGCAACATATCATTGAAGAGAGGATTTAGAATTCACAGTGGCCAGGCTAGGGAGGTTTGGCCTGCTAAGGAAAAGGTGATACTTAATGTTCTGTAAATACCAGGAAAGAGGAGACTGGATCAAGTCTTTCAGGCTTTCTTTGAATATTATAGTCTCCTTTGGAATGACTCCAAAGTTCTAGTTTCTTTCTGACTAAGAAAGTAAGCAAGTACTCCTAAGTTCATTCACGTTGGGGGGCAGGGGGATCTAAAAAGCATTCTTGCCTTTTAAACTTCAGGACAACATGGGATCTTTCCAAGTTTAGACAGTAGTCTCAACTTCACTGGTTGTTGAAAGAAGGGCGTTACTGAGACTTAGTGCTAGCTAATAACATTGATCATGGAAGCCTAACTCAGATGACACAGAGACATGAGAGGAAGGAAGAAATGCATATGTGGCCCCTTGGAAACTTTTTAAAGATGTTCTGAGTGGTCAGTTTAATTTTTTTAACTTTAAAAAATATTTACTTTTAGTTTTAATTATGTATATGAATGTGTGTCTGTGTGGGGATATGTGCCTAGGAGTGCAGTTCCCCACAGAGGCCAGAAGAGAATGTCAGGTTCCCCTGGAGCTGGAGTTGTGGGCAGTTGTGAACTATTCAATATGGGTGCTGAGAACAAAACTTGAATCCTCTGGAAGAGCAGGAGGCACTGTTAACTGCTGAACCTTTTCTCCAGCCCCAGGAATAGTCACTTTAAATCAAGGAAACATGAGGAGTAGTTGGAGCTGGAAAGAAAAGAATGTCAGAAATTAAGACCTTTTCTTGTTCGCCTGCATCAGTTACTTTAGTGTCATAGTGATCAAGCACTGGACAGGAGCAACTTAAGGGAGAAAAGGTTATTTTGGATCACAATTTTAGAAAGATTTCAATCTGTCTTTTCAGGAAAGGTAGGGTGGGGCCACTCCTTCTGTGGTATCTATTGTAAGAGGTGATGGGTGGCAAACCAGAACGTAGGGAGATCTAGATCAGAACCAAAGGAGAGTATAACCTCAGAGTCCTGCCCCTAGGAACCAACGTCTACCATCCAGGCCTCCATCCACTTCCTAAAGGTTCCATAGCCTTCAAAATAACCCCATAATCTATGTAGAGAGAATTCTAAACGTGGGCCTTTGGAGACATTTCATATTCAAATCATAACACCACTTAATGCTGAGTTTAGGCTTAGCGTAGTTCATTTGAGAGTTGCCTTATAAAAAGTTGATGGATTAATGGAGTGAACAGACACACGGTGCTACATTTGGACTGTCTCAATGGTACCATCAAAGGGTGGTAGCTTTGTTGTGTTCCTTCAGTGTGCCAAAAGGCCAAGAAAGACATTCTGCAGGAGCTGGATGAGTGCTTTGGTCTTCCCAAGAGGATGAATGCCTGACATTCCCATGTATCCAGTAGCAAATGGATGTCTACAGCTAGAATACTATTGTGGCATCTAACAAAAGACTTCTATTGCCTAGGAAAATGGCAATCTTAACTCCTACTAACAAGATGGGGTTTTTCCTGAAGATGTGCTCTGAGGCTCTTCCTACTTAAGAAAGACCCAGAAAGTGTTGAGGCAGATGCAGAAAGATATTGGGACACATTCCACACGTTCCTCTGCTTAACATCACTGAAGAGAACTTTTTTTTTTTTCTAATGTGTGACTGTTTTGCCTGCTTGTATGTAAGTGTATCATGTGCATTCAATACCTGTGGAGACCAGAAGAGGGCATTGGAGGCCCTGAACTGGAGTCAGTCACTATGTGGATACTGGGAACTGAACTCCCATCCTCTGGAAGAGCAGTAAGCCACCTCTCCAGCCCTGGAAGAAGATAACTTGATTTAGCAAGATGGCTCTACACTCTTGGCATGTTTTCTACCCATTTTTGCTCAAAATATTTCTAAATCTTATCTTTTCAAATTGTACAAAGAAACAATAAAAGCTAAAAAGATAAACTAGCTTTAAGAGTCAAATGGTATTCAATTAAAACTAAGCTTGTAGATCCATGAAAACAGAAAGCTTTGTGGATACACCTCAGGACAGCACAGCGTATTGAAGTCCTTCTGCAGCTCTGAGTATATTCCATTTATATATTAGAAATACGTATTTGTCATATAGTTAGGAATTTCTGTGTTATATTGTACATTCAACAGAGAACATTATAGTAACCTTGTTTCAGTACACTTATATTTTCCTTCTGTGGCTTTCCTTTTTTTATTTATTATTTTTATTTTATATGTATGGGTGTAATGCCTGTATATGCGGAAGTGCACCCACGTCATGCAGTGCCTGCAGAGTCAGAATAGGACATCGGATTCCCCTGGAACTGGAGTTACAAACAATTTGTTAGCTGACATGTGGGTGTTGGGAATCAAACCCAGGTCCTCTGTAAGAGCTGGTACTCTTAACCGCTGAGTTATCTCTCCAGCTCCCTGTGGCTTACTTAAGTTTGTTTCTGAGTAGCAGTTCATATAAGCTTTTGTTTTTGTACTAGATAGCTTCAGTTGTCAACATGGCATGCCTGAGAAGGGGGAACCTAGATTGGGAAATTTTCTCTATCAGATTAGCTTGTGGGCATGTCTACGAGGCATTTTCCTGATTGTTGAGTTATGCCAGAGGGCCCAGCATGAGGCAGGTGGTCCTGGGCTGCATAAGAAAGCAGGCTGAGCACAAGCCAGAGGAGCAAACCAGTAAGCAGTGTTCCACCAGGGTCTCTGCTTCAGCTCCTGCCTCCAAGTTCCTGTTCTGGCTTCCCTCAGTGTTGAACTGTGATAGGGATTTATGACCCAAATAAATCCTTTCTTCCCCAAATAAGTTTTGGTCAGAGTGTTTTATCACAGTAATAGAAAGCTAACAGGTTTACTTTATTTTTCGTAGTTCCAGAAATTAAACCCAAGTCTTGCACATGCTAGGTACGTGTTCTACCACTAATTGGGCCATGCTGGTCTGGAACTTGCAATCCTACTGCTTCTGCCTCCCAAATAGTTGGTATGACAGCCAAAACCCTACTTAGGCTTTTAATTTTAAATTGAATCTGTTTATTCCACAATGCTTCTTTATTTGTTTATTGTGATTGTGAATAAGTCAGCCTTCTCTTTCCCTTTACAAAAACAAAACCAACTATACCAGCAGCAAAAACACAACAACAAAAACAAGAAACAAAACCCGTGGGAACTAAAACAAATGGAACTTGATAGATATAGAAATCCTACTCGCCTTTCATGAACTCAGTTATCAGAAGCAGTAGATGGAAGCGTGGGATGGAAGGGGGGGTGGTAAAGCTTTTGCTTTGAGCTCTTGTCTTCACTGAACTGACCCTTCCCTGCCAGTTGTCAGATCTAATCTCACAGGACTGCCCAGAGGCTGGAGGGAAAGGAGGAGTGAGGCACTGGGCATTTCTTGCCCTGTTATCTAAAAGACTAGTGGCAGAAGGACACTGCTGTCTGAGAACCTCCCTTTTGTATTTCTGAAATTTCATCAGAGAGCTGGGGGTGGTTAACTTGGTGCTAGTGTGGTTGCCTCGCTTGTACAAAGCCCTGGGTTTGATCCTCAGCTCTGAAAAATAGCAACAATAACAGAAGCCTGAATAAAATTGTATCAGAGAAACTTCTCAACTGCATCAGAGATCCTGAAACCTTTGTAAATAAAGAAATCCCTGTGTTGGGATGTTAAAATCCTAGCAATTAAAACAAACAAACAAACAAAACCTTAATCTGCCCAGTGATTTTTGAGATAGAAAAAAAATAACTGACAGAGAGAAGCAAACCTTCCCTGTATTTCCGTATGCTGGATATGCACGGCGTCTGCCAGTCACAGAGGTTTTCAAAGATGGCTGACCATGTCATTTGAAAATGAGTTGAGGAGCAGCAGTTCTTGGCAAAGCACTGTGTGTAAAGCATGGGTCTGTGTGTAAGGAAACAGGGCTACCTTTCATGGTTTTTCTCTCTTTCATTTTCTTCCCTCTCTCTCTTACAATACGAACATAAAAACCCAGCACAGTCAGTCCTAAAGAAACAAAGCTTTTCATGTGGCTTTCATTTGCTTGTGAGGTCTAACACTTAAAGAGTTAAGGCAGCGTTTCGGGGAGAAATGTGGAGAAAGGTAAAGGGAAATCAATAAAGTTAGTCTGTGCCTTTTCCCAAGAGAGATCTGTGTTAATCGAGGATGGCTTGCTAAGCTATATATCAAGTCCAAGGAGAGAGTAGCAGTTAATCTCAAAACAGATTTTCTAGATGGACAGGACGAGAGAGAGAGAGAGAGAGAGAGAGAGAGAGAGAGAGAGAGAAATACAGATTCACATAGACATATAGACACATGGTATGTCTGTACACACACATGCTTAGACAATTTTATAAGAATAATGTATGTATTAAAATATCAATTTAAGTGAGGTCAGTGGGGAATCAGGAATGAATGGGAACAAAGAATAATGATATATATTTATGCGAGTGTCAGATTGAAACCCATTACTTTTTATAATAACTTGAAAATTCAGTGAAAAATAAAATTTGAATATATTTTAAGTATGTAAGCACATGGGTGCATATATTTCCCCACTGGAAATATAGGTAAGAGTAACTTTCTTGGGTAATTGATCAATATCAAACAATACTCTTTAAGAAGATTTCATACCTATTGACCTAGGGTTGTTTTACATTTATAAGTTTTATAAGATTTTTATCTCCTTAAGAAGGAATTTTGATAGACAAAATGGAGTGGAAAAGTTGGAATAGAAGACAAGTTTACTGACCCGAGACCACTACACATATCCGGCCACAGGGCATTTTCTAGGAAGGCTATCTGAGTCATTGATGCGGCTGCTTTCTATAGCAATTGACATAACCAACACTTTTAACAGGTGAGACCTGGATAATGAAGTTGGATCAGGACTGCCCAGTGGCACTGGGCAGTGGTGCCATGCTCTTGTGGAGCAGTTCTCTTCCCTTCACGGACAGGAGTCAGGCTAACACTTGTGCACAAGGTCTGATTTCATCTTCACAATGTGTTCTTCAGTTAGTTAGCTAGTATTTCTAGACGTCAACTTTACTGTATATGAATTAGGACAAATCATTGTGTCCTTTCTCAATAATATATTTTTCCCACTCATAAATCTTGTCAAAACTTTGTTATTGTTCCATATAAGTGTCATGAGATTCAGGGCACAATCTCCTATGATTGTGGTCAGACTCTCCAAGCTGAGAGTTTGAACATTTTTCATCTCTTATTTAGTATATTCAGACTCCAAAATGTTTTAAATATGAATGACATGCTTTATCTTTTTATGTGTTTTCTGTGGTGTGTGTATGTATGTATGCATGTATTTACAGGTGCATACATGTGGAAGTCTGAGTCTTCTTCTATGACTCTCTGCCTTATTCCCTCCAGAGAGAGTCTCTTACTGAACTTGAAGTTCCTGGGATCCACTTATCTCCACCTCACCAGAGTTACAGGCACAAGTGTGAACATTCCCAGCTTTTCTATGGTTGGTAGGGATCCAGACTCAGGTCTTTAGGTTTGTACAGTAAGTGCTCTTATCCACTGAACCATCTCAGACCCAGTCTTCTACTTTTTCTTTTTTAAATTGAAATTCCATCTGTATCATTAAACTGTTAAGAAAAGAAGCCAGGCAGAGAGAGGGACTTGTGAGTTTGTCTAGTCTAGTCCTCTCATTTTATAGTTGAGGGAGTTGCTCATGATCTAAGAGGTGAGCTGTCTCATCCAAAGTCAGCATGACAGCTCTAAGCAGAGAACTCATATCTCTTAAATTTCAGTTCTATGTTTCTCCCACTGGGTCACGTGTCTTGGGACCACTGGAAACAGAAATAGAACCAAAAGTTCAAGTAAGCAGACCAGACCAGACAAGGGTATGTCAGCCTTTGGTTTTCCCTAGGGCCAGACTCCAAGTTCATGCACATAACTCAGTCAGCCAGACTTTGGCATCTTCCTAGAGGATGAAGATTCATGCTTGCTGAAGCCTCGTCTTTGCCCTTTCTGAAGCCTGAGCCCAGATTCTGGATCTGATTGAACTCCCTACTTCTCTTTGTTTATCTTAGAGATAGTTACACTTTATCTTATAGGCCTCAATTTGTCTTTAAGTTGACATAACTTCAACATTTACTGCTAGGAGCCTGGGTGATCTAGCTCTGTTTTCTAACTACAGTCACTGTGCCACATGTCCTGTTGACGAGCATACAGTGGAAAATGTGCTCTGAGGAAGGAGAGGCCGAGAGCCCTAGCAAAGAGGAAGAAGACTCAGCCTCTCTGCTGAGAATTCTCCTCTATCCTTACCAGGGCAGAGAAGTTTATTTGATGCATGTGTATCATCCAGAGTCAACTCTACTTATTTCTAAATGAGCAGCCGTGATCTGTAGGATTCTGGTGACTCTCCTTGAAAAGCCCACACCCTGCACTTTGGGCGTGTCTTACTTTCTGTCCTGCTCCCTCAGAGAAGGCCACGCCCAAGTTTCTGGGTATGTCTTACTTTCTCCTGAGTGACTGACTTTATTAACTTTTGTGTTCTAGTGTATATTAGAATATGTCCATTAATCCCGGACTCTGCTTCACACACAAAAAGTGTAGATTCTTCCGTCATGTGCCCCTCCCCCAGTCTGCAGTCACCCCATTAGTTCTCAGTGAACCATCTGAACAAAACTGATTTCCTGGCATTTTGATGAATTATCGATTATTTCCTCTCTTGATTATTTTTTTTGAGATAGTATCTCACTATGTAGACCTGGCTGGCCTAGAATTCACTATGTAGACCACGCTGGTCTCCAACTCATAGAGACCTCCCAAGTGCTGGGATTAAAGGGTTGTACCACTATATCCAACCTGTCTCTTTTTGGTTTATTTTCCAGTCTCTTTTGTCTATTACTTTGTTTTTAAAGCTATTGACAGGCAGATCCCTAAATATTTACTAGAAGCATCCAAAGTACTGTTAATATTCTAAACAGAATCAGGATACCAGCCAAATTTTTACTTATTTTATGTTTAAAGTACCTTGCCTCCTTCCTTAGAAATTGTCTCATTTTCACATAAATTTTAAGGTGAGGTTTGAAGTCATTGAGCTTATGACCGAACAGGAAAATGATCAATTAAAGGGTGCTTGTCTAGGCTGAGCACAGTGGCACATACCTCTAAACCTAGTGCTCAGAAGCCTGGGGCAGAAAGAATGAAAGCCCAAGACTAGCTATCTGGGCTACACAGGAAGCTCCACACCAACCTGAAATGCATTCACTGCAAGACCCTGCCTCAAAAAGCAAACTTTTTTTCTTTTTAAGTGTAAGATTGCTTGTCTATGGTTAATCAGCTGATTTGCCTATAATTCCATAGCCTCATGACCCAGGATTGTATCAACATCTCAGAAGGGAATGGATACTTATTTATTAAGCTCCTCTTAGGTAGTTGGCACAGTACTTAGCCTCAGTTGGATAAAAATCAACACTTCATATCCTCATTTTGTACATTTGAGAATCTTGCAGAGTGGCTGGTGAGATGGCTCTGTTGGTAAAGTGCTTGCTTTGCAAGCAAGCAGGAGGACCTGGGTTTAGATCCCTAAAACTCATATAAAAACACTGGGCATACCTGTTCATACCTGGAACCCAGCTCTCATAGTGGACCAGGGAGATAGAATAATCACTGGGGATTTGCTGGCTAGACAGCCTCACTGCAAAACGATGAGCTCTGGGTGCAGAAGGAGTCTCTGTCTCAACAGAATTAGTCAAAGAGTAAGAACACAGGAGACTTCCTGACATTCTCTGGCCTCCCTATGCCTATGCATAGATGAGAACACCCCACATATGTACATCTCCCCCCAACACACATGCACAAAGAATTGTGTAGAAGTAAGTAAATAGACGCACAAGCCCATAAACTGAACTGTCTATAATTGGGATAGTTAGTCAAAGTATCACAATCAAGGCTAAAGAATGGGGCCTGAAGAAATAGTTCAGCAGTTTAGAGTACTGGCTGCTCTTGCAGAGGACCTGGGTTTGATTCCCAGTGCCCACATGGATGCTAACAACTGTCTTTTACTCCAGTTCCAAGGGATCAGACACCCACTCCTGGCCATCAAAGGCATTGAACATCCATGTAGGCAAAACACTCATACACATAAAATAAAAATAAATAAATAGAATAGACTTAAGAATGAAGGAAAAGAACAAGAGAGAGAGAGAAGAAAGGGAGGTGGGGGATGGGAGGGAGGGACAGAAGAAGTTATTTCACTTCCCCGAATTTTGGAGGACATGGTGGCCAGAGACTACGTGGTCACTGGCTGCAGCTAGTTTACCGTGTACTGAGCCAGACCAGGGCACACAGCACAAACTCTGTGATCAGAGCCTGGGACCCAGGAGGCAAGCCTGGCTCCTTTGACACAGTTCCCTTGGCATTCATATCTTTGCTGTTTTGTAGCAGGAAGAGTCTCCTTGAGAAGTGTCGAATATACCAAATTTAAAATCTATGAGGTAGCAATTTCCTCCTTTAAAATATTCCTCATCTTCTCCCAAGAGTGCTTCCGATTCACCTCTCTCTGTTTGAATCTCAGCAGGAATTCTCTTTCTGCCACTGTACCTTGGACCCAAAAATATGTCTCAAATATGTCTGTATTCTTTTAATTTTTTAATTCTGCGTGCTCAGCACTTTTGAGACGCGTCTGTTTTACGAATGCTTGAGTAAATTTAATTGCATCTTGCTGAAAGCTCTTCCTTGCTATACTGTCATTCATTAATAACAGGGGAAACCAAGATACACGGATATGATCATTATTAACGACACCTCAGATTCACATGAACCCACTCTTTGAATGAATTTGGTGCAGTTCATACATATTAGCTCACAAGAGCTAGGGTGAGACCTAGATTCAGTGCTCAGTGCTCTTACAGCCCTTCTGAAAATAACACTTAGTCATTAATTGTCTCTGTTCCCATCAGTGAAAAAGAAATAGTGATCTGAGAACACTTGTCTCTCTCCCTCAGTGACTTACACTGTTAGAATGCAAACAGCTAAAAGACCAACAGCAAATCTGCAAAAGCTAAAAAATTCTGAAAAGTGTGTGTGTGTGTGTACGCGTGTGTGTGCGTGTGTGTGTGTGTGTGTGTACACATGTGTATGTATGGATACACTCATCCATACATCCATACATATTGACTTCAAATATCCTCTGTCACACTCCACCTTATTTTTTGAGGCAGGGTCTCTCACTGAGCCTAAAACTCTCTCCTTTGAATAGACTTGCTAACCAGGAAGCTTCCAGAAGCCAACTGTTTCTGCCTTCCAGCACTAAGGTTATAGGTAAGCACCACCATGCCTGGATTTTATGTGGATGCTAGAGATCTGAACTCGGGTCCCTGTGCTTGCCCACTGACCCATCTTCCCAGCCCCTACCTTGACTTTTTAAATGTGAATGAATATTAAGAATTTTACTGATGTGACTGGAGAGATGACTTATTTGTTTAAGAGTACTGGCTCTTCTTGCAGAAGACCCAGGTTCAGTTCCCAGCACCCACATGGCAGCTAACAACCATCTATAACTCTAGTTTCAAGGGATCTGACGCCCTCTTCTGGCCTCCATGGTCATTGCATGACACGGGAGCACTTATATACATGTAGGCAATACACTCATAAACATAAAATAATAATAACAATAATAATAATAATAATAAATAAAATGTTTTTTAACAAAGAATTTGACTGGAAACTAAACTATGAATCATAGTCAAATCTCTCCCTAATGATGGGTCAAAGGTCGGTCTCCCTCCTTGCCCATATATTGAAAAGAGCTTAGAGAGCTGGGGATGATGGATGCCATAAAGGGATCCAGGCTTCTAAGGAGCAGAAATTTGCTCAGAGTCTCTCTGGGAGCCACTGGAGTCATAAAACTGGATCGTTGATGAGAATGCTCCTGGCTTCCGAAGCTTTCCATTCTCTCTCTCTCTCTCTCTCTCTCTCTCTCTTCCCAACCTCCAGGCTGTGTGTGGCAGTTTTAAAAGCAGAAGACTGACCCAGACCGAATCCTTGACCTGCATCACCTGTATCCTTAGTTAGTTATCATCTCTAGACCCCTGACAGTTTCTGTCTTCCAAAGCCCCAGGTGAAAATCTGTATCTCTTGGCTTGCCTGTTTGAATGCAATGACAGAATGCATAAGCGGAACATAGGCAGGAATAGAATTTGACTCCCAGATGACGCCCTTTGGTCAAGAATAATGATTTTCGTGGTGTCACATCGACTCTTCTTGGTGTACAGGTATCTGAACTTTTGGAGGACTCTTTCTCTCCTCCCTCTCCTCTCTCGCTTTCTCTTTCTGTCTCTTTATCTCATTCTTTCTCTTCCCTTGCTGTCTTAGACATGGAGAAACCTCCCTCTCACTTTCTTTTTTCTTTGTCCCCAAGGCTGTTGAAAGTACTTTGTATAAACTGGTTGTACCCAAGCTCAGTGCAATCCATGGACTCCACATTACTTTACAGAAGTTTCAAAGGCCATGTGGTTACATCAGAGAAGTATCAAGCATTCTACAGAGCTAGGCTGGAAGCCAGAAAATATCCTCCAAAACCCATTCACTAAGGCAGAATGGGCAGTAGCATTATCTTACATACTGCTTTACATATTCATAGCAATAAAATATTATTGAACATATATACTGGATTCTTATTTTTCCTGATAGTCTGTGTGTTGGTATTATGCTTTTGTGGAATAATACCAGGAAACAACAGTTTTGATGGAGGAAATATTGGCTCAGAGCTTCAGACTTTTCAGGTTGTGGCCTCTCTGAGTGAGGCAGAATATTGAAACTGAGAAGGTGTGGTTGCTCATCTCAAACTGAGTTAGACAGGAGGGAACAAGGGACACATGTCTCTGGAGACTTTTGTCCTTTAAGTAGCCACACCTAATAGTATATTCAGCTATGAATTTATCAATGAATTAATCCACTGATGAGGTCAACATAATCCATTCTCCACTCAACGGCACCATCAGTTGGGGACCAAGCCTTTAAGACATGAACTTTTTGAGGGGACATTTTATAATCAAATCATTACATACCTCTCAAAATTATAGAAAGTAAAATTTTTCTTATGAACAAAACAAAAGCCCAGGTATTTAGCCTGACACTATCTGATCTGACACTTGGATCTGGTATAGATTTTGAGAGTAAAAGTGACAGTCCTTGGAGTTGGAGAGATGGCTCAGCGGTTAAGAGCACTGGCTGTTCTTGCAGAGGAACAAGGTTCAATTCTCAGCACCCACATGGCAGCTAACAAACCTCTGTAACTCCAGTTCCAGGGGAATACGACACCTTCTTCTGATCTCTGCAAGCATTGCTCAGCATGGCTGCACTTAAAGTACATGCAGGCAGTACACACATAACATAAAAAAATAAATAAAATATATATATTTTAAAGTGACAGTCCTGAAGAGGACTTGGGCCACATGCTATTCTCTACTGCTCCAAAATCTAACTGATTTAGGAAAAGGACTTTGCTGACCATGTAGTACCATATACCTTCCTCTTCCTCATCTCCTGTGTAGCATCCCATTCTTGCTGAAGGAATTTGCATAGTTTAAATCTTGAGTGTATTTAGGATAGAACTGTGGTTTCCCACCCAGCTCCTACTTGAGCAATGTCACCAACATCCCAAATAATACATCTTTACAAACTATGTTCTGAATTACTATCATGAAAATTCTTCTAGTCAGTGAAAATAGCAACATGTTTGTAATCAAATTTAGTGGCGTCATAATGCCCAGGAAGATGCCATTCATTCTGCCCTGTTCCCATCCCACCTCTATTCAGAGATGGACCCTATGTGACTTCATCCCAAGAAGGTGGGATTGCTCATCTTAAACTGAGATAAACAGGGGGAACAAGGCACATGGTACACCCTTCAAACACACGCCCACAGGATAGACCCACCCCAACCCCAGAGACACCAGCTAATCAGATGCCCCAGCCCGTCTCTGTCTCCTCTTCCCTGCCACTGTGCTGTGCCCACTTGACACTTCTCAGAAGAGTTTCAGTGGCCAAGAAACAAAAGCAAAAGGGTCCACCGGATTCAGGTGAAAAGTGGCGATAAAATCAGGTAGAACTCCAGAAGGATGCATTGGAGAAGAACTCAGGAGAGGCCAAGAGAGGCTATACCTGAGCTGACACACAGATTTGTGCTGTATAGAGGTTTGAGTCACCCCCGCCATACGAACCTGACTGTCACCATTGTCTGGACAACTGGACGTATTTTACTGGGAATCTGATTTTTTTCTGTGTTTCTATATTCTATGCTAGTACATGGGTTCAAGTAAAAAATATGTGAAACCTTTGTGTGTTCAAAAAAAGACTAGAATAGAAGCCAGCCTGCCAAGGATAGCAATTATATATACTTAAAATATTCTCTCCTTAGGCAAAGTAAGGCATTGTCTAATCTTTCTTCAGAGTACACATTACGAAATTCTGAAGACATTTGGGTCAGATGGTCATGAGCCATTTTGAGCTTGTTATCCTCTTTTTCTGAAATGAGGACATTGGAGCTGGGTGACTTACTGCAGACCTGGACTCCTGCACAAACTAGAAAGTAAAAGCTCTTTCCTTCTATGCATGCAGCCCGGAATCCTTCCCCACAGCCACATCACCTTGCACACTCTATCACTTGACATGACCTAAGCCACAGAGCAGTGACACTGTATACACTTTGACTCTTCCCACAGAAACTGTGTGACCTCAGAACTCATAGAAGGAACTGAGCAGACTGGTCTTCTATTTTTCAGAGACTAATGTGACTCTAAGTGGAACCTCAGCCAGAGTATATATAGTCTTAGGGAAATCAGGCTGCAGTTCACAATTTATTACATGTTACTTTTGTACGGCATTTTGATAAGTAGTTTTCTAAAGGTTATTTGAACATGAACCATATTCTTTGAAAAAGCAACACTATAGGCCTAGTGTGGCAGCTTGAAAGAGACATGTCTCCCATAAGTTCGGGTATTTAAATACTTGGTCTTCAGTTGTGGCACTGTTTGGGGAGATTATAGAACCTTTAGAAGGAACAGCCTGCTGGTGGGAAGAGGGTGTGGTTAAGGGCTTATATAGCATTGCTCCACTTCTACGTGATCTCTCGACTTCCTGTTCTTACTGCCTGCTGCCATTATGGGCCTTCCTCTGGAAGTGTAGCCCAAATAAACTCTTCCTTAAGTTGTCTTTGATCATGATGTAACAACTGGTAAGATGCTCAGTAGGTAAAGGTGCTTGCTGCTAAGCCTGATAACCTGAGTTCAATCCCAGGAACCCACATAGAGGAAGGAGAGAACCCACCTCCCGTAGCTTGTCCCCTGACCTCCCCATGTGCACTGTGGCACACTCTCCCACACAATAAATAATCAACGTAAATAAAATTATGCTACAATACAAGCCATAGTAACATAGAAATATAGTCAGAGTCTGTGGGTGCTCTGCTGTGTGCTACTATACTTCTCCTGAGGACAAAGGGGGACCTTGGCAGAGCCTTTGTCATTATGGCCTTAGAGTCAGAGATGGAGATAGCAGGGTAGAAAGCCTATGTACTTTTCCATCTTCAGTTAAAGAAATTTCACTGCATAGCCCAGTGCCTGACCTATACTTAAGTTCTGGATGACAATGTGGTAGATGAAATCAGCAAACTGGAAAAACAAAGTACTAAGATAGAGCCAGGTGGGAAAATGCATAGAATAAGTGATGAGTCAGGGGGACCCAGAGCAGAAAGAGTCATTTGCACTAAATAAGACAGAACAAGGGCTACAACAATACAAAGGACAGGCAGACACACCTGGATTCAAATCCTGACACTACCACACAAGCTGGGCAATTCTGACCATTCTGAACCCCGTTCTCTGAACCTGTGGAGCACTGATGATGACTTCCAAGGCTGTTTGAGGATAAACTGAGATATAAGCTCTCTGCATTTGACAAAAAGAAGCCCAGCCCATCACTGGTAGCTATGAAAGGGATCACAGAGAGCAGCATGCAAAGGTGGAGTAGGGAGAACAGCAGTAAGCTCTTTCACATCTTAGAGATAATGGAGGGGTGCGCTATAATCTTCCACAAAAAAGGGTGGAAGGAAGGGATGAATGAAAGGAGTCTACCTTTCTTTTACAGTCCATCCCAGAGTCTGCTGTGGGTCAGCCCTCACCTGTAGAACCATGTAACCTGGCCTCACCTGTCCACAGAATGGGCAAATGCTTTATCAGAGTCAGCCAATCTTAGGGTGTTATGATAGAGCTGACAGAACAGCTCAGTGTAGATGCTTGATATAGTCTCTCTCTCTCTCTCTCTCTCTCTCTCTCTCTCTCTGTGTGTGTGTGTGTGTGTGTGTGTGTGTTGTGATTTTTCCCTGTAAGTGCTGCAATTAACTCTCATTCCTTTTACACCAAATATTCACGGTTATACCAGGTTCCCTTCTGTCTCCAGTGCAGTTATTTACCTGAGGACCTTTCCCACTGTATTTGTGTGGTTAGGTTAATACACACACAGACACACACACACACACACACACACACACACAAACACCTGTTCTCGTCTGGCTCTAGCTCTTTTTAAAACAAGCTTTGGGGAAATTCTCAGAGATATTTTTGATTGTCAGCTATGTTAATGTTGTGCATGGAGAAGCAAAGGGAAAAGGCTAGCTCTGGCTTTCTTTGGGGCTCCTCCACGACATGAGGCAGAATGTGTCCCCCCCAAAATGTTACACAAGAGAGTTAGAGAGGCCAAAGAAAGGAGGTGCTGGCACCCAGACATGCAAAACGCTGCAGAAGAGAAAAGATTTTATTTGAAAGGGATACGTTTGGGGGAAGGAGGAACAACAGACATTGAATCTTACGATGGGGGGGAGGACAGGCCATTGATGGGGCCTTTGAAACCTTGCCAAGAACCAAGAACCAGGACTAGTGGCAGAGGGGATGGCCAGGTAGGACAATTAAAACGGAAATCTGGCTCCCCGCAGCACAGCATGGAGCTGGGCTACAGAATCTGCGGCAGGGGGAGGTGGGGCCAAGTCTGGCACAGTCTGTGGGTTTGAAAGGAGCTGGGCGGGTTGGAGAATGCCAGTTAGCCTTTGTAGTCCTGAGCTCAGAGAGGGGGTGACAAGCACTGGGCTTCAGGTCACAAGCCTGGCTTGGATGGCTATGGAGAAATTTCTTCTCAGCTCTCTGACTCTTCAAATGTGATCATCCCAACATTAGCCTCCAATCCCAACCTCACCATGCGTCCTGGTGGTGTCAGCCAGCAGGGATTTCATAGTAGTACCTGTTGGCTGAAGGAGGGAGTCTGCTCCCCTTCCGGTCCCCTGGAAGCGTGGACTGGATGGAATACGACATCTTTGCACATTTTCCTTTCCCTTCCCACATGCTTGCATCTCCCAGACTCCTAGGGTTAATCCCCAGGACAACCTTGCACTGCAAGAAAAAATGCAGTGAGCCTACTTGAAGATTTGGACCCCAGAGGCCTCTGTCTGTCCTGCCTCTACCAGACCAAGACAACGGGCTCAAGGTGATGGACATTCACAGAGAAAGCAGTAAGTGTTCATCTTCACTCTTATTTCTGTTATTTTCAAAGCTTGGTGCTCTCTGGACTCGGGGTCTCCAAAAGTACGGGTCTCTTAGTCTTTCCTCTCTCTCTCTCTCTCCTTTTTTCATCTTCCTTCCTTCTTTTAACCCTTCTCAGTGAAAAAGAACATATACTCCTTTCTCCTTCTAAGAGTCATTCATAAAAACAACAAACTAGAAAGTGCTTCTGCCTTACTGTTCCTATGCTCGTGTTAAAGATGTCTGCGGTTCATCTGCCTGTGTCTACTCTCAACACTGTAATATTTATAAATGTATTGCCTTTGCCTAAATAATATGTACTGATAGTTCTCCTGAATAAATACTATACAACAGACTGATGGATTGTCATCATACTAAATTTATCCCAGAACTTGCACAGATGCCTTCTTCGGGGATTTTTACACATTCTTGCTCTCTCTCTCAAAGGGAAAATGGGAAGACGTTAGAAGGAGGGTGTGGCCCAGCTGATTTTACTTCTTCCGGCTCATCACCGACTCTTTCCTGCTGCCCCTCCCTCTCTCCATCTTCTCCACCTCCTTACACCTAACCTGAGCTAGCTACCAATAGAGCATCACCTAGCTCTCTTTTCCAGTCCTGTCAGACTGTCAGGCAGTCAGCCACTCCCCAGGATCCCACTCACTACGTCAGTGATCTCAGTTTATCTTTAGACTAAGATGTAGGCCAAATAATAACATCAACTCCCTCAGCTTCTCTCAGCCAGGGATTCTCTAGCTCAAATAATAATAATAACAACAATAATAATGTATTTAGAAGCTCTGTAGCATGTCTCATCTTCTGAGAGTCTTATCAATGTTAAATAATTAGTTGCCACCACACTCCATACGTTAGAGGTAAATATTCTTAACCATGATGAAAGATAAGTATGTATGTGCTAAGGACAGCAAAACAGTTGACTTATTTGTCATGGTTCAGTTGACAGAGTAACTGGTATTTTTAAAACAGCCATCATAGATATAATAATTAGAGATATGCTTTTGTTAACAAAGCCACTACCCACTTCTAGCGTACCCTTGGGTACTAAATAATTACCCACTTTGTGTGGTTATCTAGCTCACTAATTACCCACAGAAATTGGGGTCAGGTGTTAACTGCTTGAAATAAGTATCCTCCAAAGACATCACTGAGTTGTGTAGAAAAAAATGATGTGTTCATAGCCAAACTTTCATAAGTCATATATTTGTATATCTTTGTAACCAGAGAGAGCACAGACAAGTACGTTTAAGTGTGTAGAAGTCTGCTTAGCGCTGTTGTAAATACAGGAAGGTTCTGGAGAGTTTTATTCTTTCACTACCTTCCTTTTATGAAAGTGGATGCAATGCCCTGCTCTCCGGCCTTCAGGACAAGTACTGTGAAATGATCGACAACTCTAGTTAAGAGTGATTCATTTTGGTGTTACAGGGAGGAACCCAATGAGTCAAAGATTTTTTTTTTCCTGACAGCTCCACCCTTTATGATTATTCTAACGTGTCTCTCCTTCATCTGTCTGGTGCAAACAGCCTGTTAGCCAAATCTGAAAAAGATTCTGACCCATTCACCAGCCCTTGGCACCCATGTTTCCCAGTAATAGTGAGAAGAAAGAAAAGTGTTAAAGATGCTCCAACACTGTGACTTCTCTTTTGCCTTTTTCTTCTCCTCTTCCTCCTCCTCTTCCTCTTCCTCTTCCTCTTTCCCCTCCTCCTCTCTCCTCTGTTTTTCTGCTGCATACAGGCTTCTTTCCCTAACCCTTGGCACCCAGCTGTGCATCTCAAGTCTTACCATCCATCAGAAACAAAGCACAGTGCCTGTCAGAGATGAGCACAAAGAAACTACCTTTTAAAACACTGCCTTGGAAGAAACCTGCACCCTTTGCTCCCTCCCTTCCCTTTTGCTCCTTGCAGAACTCCACATTCCATTTTAACACAGCTTTGTCTGTTGTCTGCATGAGTCTAGCCTCAGTGGGAAAACTGGGTTAAGACACAGTTAAGACTGTGTTTATAGATTGGTATAGACCCTAATTTAGGGGTGGCACCTTCTTTAAAGGATCACTGTCTAGCATAAGCCAAGTGTTTAAAATGGGTGCCAAGAGAAATGATGCCCCGATGCTCTCCCTTAGTCTGCTGGGGTGGTTTCCTCTGTCTCGTGCCTCTCTCTGTCTCTCTCTCTGTCTCTCTCTCTCTCATCATCTGAAATATTACTTATGATTATAGAGGAACATTAGGCTGATCAATAAAGTATGTATGTATGTGTCTGACAGGCATGGAAGGACGAGAATGCTTCAGGAACCAGGAAAATGTCTGCAATGGGAGCCAAGGGTTAGGCTGATTGAGTGGCTTTCTAAATCCCTGAAACATAAGTGGTAAATTAGTACACATTGCAAGCAGAGTCAAGGAGCAAAACCCAGCCATTGAAAAGGAAAGAAGGGTTTTAGAATTGTGGTCATTACATGCCTGAAGAGTGTCTATGTGTCTTAAATATAGACTTGAGTCATTGCTCTTTAATTCTTCCACACGCCGATTTCAAAGAAATGTTTGGGCATTGTTGACTATCTGTCCATAAAGAAAACCCAGCAGAAGACACCTCACCTGCAGCCATCCAAGCACGTGTGGGTGTGAGACAATTGGGCAGAGAGCCACACCGCACTGAGATCTCGCTTTTTCTGAGCCCCCACCTTGATTTCTTTTTTTCCTTTATCTTTTTCTTTTCTTTTTTTCTTTTTTTTTTTTTCTTTTAGAAAATGTGCTACCTGAACTGTAGGTCTAGCGAGGGAAGGATTTTTTTTTTTTAAATATGTATAGTACAATGTCTTGCTTCCCCCTGACCTGCGGGTGTATTTTTGGTCTCATTAGTAGTCAGGGAGATGTCTCTGTGCATGCGGAGCTGCGAGTCCTGGAGGAGACACGCTACAACACCGAGCAAGCGCGAGGGAGATTATTAGAAGAGAGGTTCGTCTCCGAGATAGGGAAGAAGTGAGCGATGACAGAGCTTTGTACGCAGGAGCCTGGCAGGGCGGGGGAACGGCGAGGGGAGCCAAGTGGATTCTCAGAAAAAGGGGGGGAAGCCATAGAAGAGCTAAAGGTGATTAGAGGGGGATATTGATTCCTTATTCTGCCAGAGATTTAAGCAGGCATGCGAGGAATCCGCACCATGGTTGGCAAAAGGAGACCCATTGCCTCCTGTAACCAGACACTGGGGCTTTCCAGGAGCCCAGGGAGAGCCGAGAAGGAAGGGGGCAGTGTGGTCTAGGAAAATTCAACTTGTCGTTGATTTGTGCCTGATGCTTGCTGTCCGTCAGCAGCCTCCCTTACAAGCGCTCTCTCTCTCTCTCTCTCTCTCTCTCTCTCTCTCTCTCTCTCTCTCTCTCTCTCTCTCTCCTTTCCCCCCTTCTCTCCTTCTTCACTGAAGCCTAGGGGAGCCAGTAAAGATTAAATGTGCTTTCTCAAAGCAGCCATTTCATGCTGCTATGTCGAAAGGGCTCTTATTAATAGCAATATTGAGAGAAAGGCTAGGTGTATTGCTTTGCTGACGGACTGGCTTTTTGGAGAGGAACCAGAAAGAGGAAGAGAGGAGAAAGGAGAGACCTTGATCTGAATGACGATTGTGCTGAGAAGAGCCTACAGAGGTGAGAGGGAAAAAGTTGTCTTGAGGGGTGGGGGTGGGAAGGGAGGGTTGCTAAACAGACAGTGTACGGAGAGAAAAGAGACCTGGTTTAGCCGGCTGGCGGACGGATTCTACCTCTTCTCGGTGGGGGCAGGGGGTGGGGGAGCCCGGAGCTCTTCGCTGTGCCTAGTGTGTGTACGGAAATATATTTAAAATATTTAGCCTTTTTTTCACTCGGAGCAGGAGGCCCCCCTCCAGTGTCTTCCTCGCTGGCCGCTTTGTTACGGCCAGCCATCTACTTTGCTCAGGCCTGGGATAAAAGAGAGGAAGGAGGGGTGAGGGGAGAGAATTTTTAAAAAAGAGGCATCTTCCCGTTCGCCGCCCCTGCCTTTTGGTTCGTTTCTGGAGTCGGTACGGGAAAGCGCGGCTTTCAGGCGGAGCGGGGGAGCGACTCCATCAGGTACCGCACTAGTAGCTGTCTGCGGAGATGGAGGGGATTATGCCTCGGATTCCTCGGAAATATTGGCCAAAGGCTTCAAAGGATCCGCAGTGGGGGGCGGGGTGGGGTGCACCTCCCCAGCTCGCACCCACCCCTTCCCACTTCGCCTACCAAATGACAGGCTGGTGCTCGCTCTGGGTGATTTTGGCCTTGGCCTCAGCCAAGCAGCTGATGCAGAGGAGGGCCCGGTTTGAAAGATTGGCAACATGCACGCGAGAGAAAGAAAAAGAAAAAAAAAAAAATTTTTTTTTCAACAGTTCTTGGGAAATTTTCCCTCCCTCTCCTTATTTATTTATTTAAATCTTTAACTGAGTATTTTCCAAATTCGATCAGCTCCAGCCCCTCCCTCCTTACTCCCACCTTGCTCCCCCACCCCTTTCCTTTCCTTTCCTTTCCTTTCCTTTCCTTTCCTTTCCTTTCCTTTCCTTTCCTTTCCTTTCCTTTCCTTTCCTTTCCTTTCCTTTCCTTTCTGGTCAAAGCATAAACCACAGAGTTACCGTCTCCTCTAGATTTTGGAGTATCGCTTCCTGCCCCCGCCTCCCCTCCCCGCCCCGTTCTCTGTCCTATTGAAACACCTCGCCCAGCCTAGCGCACTTCGAGCTCACATTCTGCCCCTGGCTCCGGATGGCGTGCCTGGAGGCTCTGCAGCCGGGCTCCACTTCAAATGGGTGAGTTCGAAAAACCTTTGCCTTCTGAATCCTCCTAGCCTCCGAATCCTACTTACCTCAGACCCAATCTCTTAGGATTTAATTTATTTATTTATTTTGCATAAGGCATGCTTGCCCTGGGGGAACGCAAAAGCTTCTTATTTTCCCCTTGGTCCTCTGTGCTAGTTGCAAATGAAAGCTTTGAAAAGATGTTCAGTCCCCCGGTTGTAGAAGCAATACTGGGTACTTGTGGTTCTATTCATATGATTTTCCATTTTAGTAAACGGTTTTCCCCAAAGCTTGAAAGTATTTTCTCTGATATGACTTGCATTTGTATCAGGTATGTATATGAATCCTAGATATTGCGTATGCGTGGCTGTATAGAGAGATGTATGGATCTGAATTTCGTAAAGGAAAGAGGTATAGAGTGGAGGACATACCCACACTGGACCACCTGTTTGCTGTATTTTGGTCCTGAGCCTCCATCAGAAATTGCTTGTCATTCTTGTTTTGCTTTGTTTTGTCTCAAGAAAGAAAGAAAAAAAAATGTGTTGCGCTCCTCTCAGTCCCTGAGACCCTAACTTGTGATGTTTACCGTTTAAATCCACGGGTTAGGCTCTTGGGAGCTGCGAGTCGTGCCTTTGCATCTCGGAAATTTGGTGGAACTTTTTTGTCTTTTAAGCAAAAGGGAAAGAAAGAGAAAGTTTGTCTGAAGTGATGGGAGCACACCTCTGAGGCTTCCATTGTTAGATGGGATCAGGTGACCAGAGGGTGGCAATTCCTGGCTTCTGTAAAAGTATGCATAGACTGTTAGCATCGTGTGCTGGCTGCTGTGGACGCCTGTGTGTAAGACTGCCGCCGAGGCTTGTGAAAATTCATCTGCAGGGTCTATTCCTTGAGAGCAACACGCAGTACTATGAGAGCGTAACACCAACAGCTCAGTACCTGGTGCTTGACCTCAGAACATCTCAGCTGAAGTCCCAGCATGCCCCATGCCTTCAACTTTTATGCTCAACAGTTAATCTCAAAATTGTGCCCAATTAAAATGGGCATGGGAATATATTATATCGGCATTGTCCACACGTGTGTCATATGTGGCTAGACACATATCAGTGACTCAGGTACGGGCACACTAGTATTTGGGCTAAAAGTATCTATAGGTTAAACATTAAACACCTGGTATTCTATACAAAGGAAGGAGATTGAGGTATTAGCAAAGATAAAATTTGTATTAGTTTGTAAGATTTCTTAAAAATCAAATGAAAGGAAGAAGGCCACCTCCTTGGTTTGGTACCTTTTAAAAAATGTTATTCTTCTTGAATCTGAAAGTGATAAGGATTGGAAATATGTTTTCTGAATATATGAAATGAAGAAACATATGCAATATATTCAATATTATTGCATTCTTCTGGAGAAATCAATGCATATGACTCGGATTCAGGATGTGGGAAGATTTTTAATCAGAATTTTAATTCATCCAATGAAGTTACTCATAACACTAAACCACATTTAAAAATTATCCTCTCGAGGCAACTGTTAGCATTTCCTAGTTTATAGTTTTCTGCAAGTTTTCCTAGCAGGACAATTTCAAAGATTAAGGTCTGTGTCATACTGAGAAAGAAAAACAGTATCCTACCTTTCCTTTGTTGTGAGAAATCCCAGCATACAATTTCCTTTAAACAGTTTTAATATTCTCAGCCCAACCTTTCTCTCCATTTTTGGAAACTACCTAAATCAACCCAGATTTCCAGTGCTTTCTTCTAAAGGTTTTATAATGGTTGTGACCTCATTTTATGCATGGAGCTGAAGGGTAAGGAAAGTTCTTTTCCTATTTTTGTAAGTGCTTACCTCAGTTTTCATCATTTAATCCAAGTTGCAGTCAAGAAACCATTTTGTTTGAGAAAACTGAATTGAGAAAAACTGGGCAACAATTGTACCATGTCTTTTGTTGAAATCTCTTGTTTTTAACTATTACTTTGCAGCCTTTGATAGAATGTACTTCAAAGAATGAAGTTAAGAGATTTTCTTTTATTTTATATTAAATGATTAATAATACCCCCCCCACACACAATCTCAACTAATGTGCATGCAGAGCTGTCTGAAAATTATAGCAGTGCATCTATTTAATTTATGGACACATGTTACCACATGATACATAGGAAATACTTGCAAATATTTGGTGCTTTTTGAAGTCAAAATATGTCTGCAGCTGATCCTACAGAAATGTCTGTGTAGACCAGCAAAAACATGCTAGATGTAATTTTCCAGAGATTTCAAATCATAACAGGGTAGTCATTTAATACAAGTATTTCAGTTTGTATTCTGAGGCACTCCTTCGGGTTTTCTCCACATTTTCAAGTGGATTGCTCATGTTCCCCGGCTGCTTTCATAAAGCTGATCGCCTAGGCATTCAGGAGTGCATACGACACACAGATTTTTATATTTCAGCAGGCAACTGCTTCAATGCAAGCCCAGGTTTCTCGACACCCCCTTCAATGCAAGCCCAGGTTTCTCGACACCCCCTTCTTCCTCACGGAGCCCATCAGCGAAGTTCAGTGAAATGAATAACATAATTGGTGGTTGGTTCAATCACTACCAGTCTAGACTAGCCCAGACGCATCAATTAGAGGGGACTGTCTTTTAAAGGGAGAGTGTAACCGAAACAAGCCGGGCATTATTGATACTGATCTTTAAGAGCGCAAATCCAGCCTGGCAGATAAAAAAAAAAAAAAATTAAGGCAGGGAGCTGGGGTGGGGGTGCATTGGGGGAAGAAAAAAGAACCAAGTGAACTGGAGCTTTTGGGCACAGAAGGACAGGAAGCTGGAGAGAAAGGGAGGGATAATGAGTGGAACGCGGTCCTTGGAACACAGTTACAATTCAGTTCACAGGGCACAGTGGCTCACCGTATTTTTAACTAGGTGCCCCCCCTCACTGCCACCTCCTTTAAAAAAAATTCCTTTTTCTGCCTCTATTTCCAAAGAAATGCCAGTTCAAAACCAATGCAGTTAGAAATTTAACAGCTTTCGGAAACCCAGTGAGAACAAGAAGCAGCCAAAAACCCTTTGCAACATTTTTCCCCGAAAGAAAAATATAGAAAATTAGAAGATGTTGAACTCCCAAGTCTCTAATTCTTCTACCTTAAAAAAAAAAGAAAAGAAAAAAGAAAGAAAGAAAATATACTAGAGAGCAGTACTCTTTTTTTAAATCTGGCACCTGGAACAAATCTTATGCGCAAAACATCTTTACACAAGGAGTTTATAGTTTTCCATTGAATACAGTAAAATTATGAAGAATGTAACAAAAGGCTTTGGTGCTTTGGTAGGAGGAAAAAAAAAAAAACAGATGATTTAGAAAGTGTTAGGAACATATCAAGCCCCAGGGAAGAAAACGTTTGATTGGTATTAATTAAAACACTGCTAATATATTCTAATAAAATCAGATTTAACATTCGAAACTAATCCGCCTAGCATGTCAAAGGGAAAGAAAAGTATTATCTTATTTGCATCTGTGCTATTCGAATACATTTGCTCATTCAGCAGAATTAATTTTTATCACCAGCCTATTTAATCTCCTCACAGATTTAGTTAAACTTATTCTTTCAAACTAAAAAGGATCGGGGTGGGGAACTCGTGGAAGGTACTGAGAAGGCTAGTGACTGTATTTGGGACCAGCTTTCCTGTTTAGGATGGTCTTTTCTCTTCATTCGCTATAATGGGGTGTGGAGGAAAGCCGTGAGACTGCGCGTGAGTGATGAATGGCTCGTTTTCCCCCTTTCTCGTTCTACCTGCTGGCTTAGTCAAGAATTTCAGTTGCCAAATTATACACGTGGCATTTTAGAGGTGCTCATTACCATCTAATTTTTGTTTTCTAATTACAGAACCTATTTTACTGTGACTTTCTAAAGAGAAATAAATAATAATAAATAAATAAATTCGGTCCTTATACCAGAAACCCATCGTCTTTTCTAGTTATTTTTTAATAATGAGGAAGAAAAGGCAACATTTTATTCCCCAAGAACTGAACTCTTTGTTCTATTTTCATGTCAAAATTT
Organism: Eospalax fontanierii; assembly: GCA_035773235.1. NCBI lineage: Eukaryota > Metazoa > Chordata > Mammalia > Rodentia > Spalacidae > Eospalax > Eospalax fontanierii. The sequence goes on along the minus strand of CM069539.1, from coordinate 25,562,020 downwards.
TCTCTGGGAAAATTCCAAATTTTTTATGAAGCAGTGAGTTTCAGGCTCTTTATTGCTAAGCCTCCCAACTGTTAACATTGTCCTCAAAGGATATGCTAGCCAAAATGTACCTCCTGCCATTGGTCTGCCATAACTGTGTATCCTATGCAAATGCAAGCCTAACACAAAAAGATGAATGGGCCAGAAATGCCGAGGACCATATGGGTGTTTCCAAAGTGAGGGAGGCTACGCACTGGAAGGGAGGTAGTCTGCAGCCTGCACCAACAAGGTGGTTCCTAACTTCTTCCTCCATTGCCTTTTTCAAGTCTTCAAGGTAAAAGAGCAATCACAGTTTGGTTTCACGTGTATTGTTCTATAATCCAGGCAATAAATGCTAATTAGTAATGCTCAAGGATCCAACCATTCAGAGTAATTATCATAATTTACTTCTTCCTTGTTAAAGACATTCCTTGCTGATTTAAAAAAAAAAAATTAAGTCTTCCTTTTCCCATTGCACTGCAGAGGGAGGGTATTCACTAGAGAGATGTTCAAGGTGCACTCAGAGCCAAGTGGCTGTATTTGAAGTCACCGACATGTGCCTCGGCTTATTCCAAACGGAATTGCAACTTAATTTCTAAAATGGAATTCATGTAAATGCATCAAGTTTTGCATGTGCACCCGGAATGTATGATTTTATTTTACAAACCCCATGGCTCCTCCTTCCTGGCCCACCCCTTTTCTAAAACCACTTCCTGAGCAGAACAAAGGGAACTGCTAACTATAGAGGCATCATTAAGTGTGAACAGCAAGTACGTGATATGACAACATATTTCATTGCACAAAAGTACAGATAATTAAATGATTCAATAGTAAACCCTGCTAATGAGCAGAGGGATCTTTAAGGAGGAATCAAGAAAATGGATCCAACCAACTTGAAGAATATGCTTCATTCTCCAAGATCACAAATAGATTTCAGTCATTTTGTGACTGATTCATGCAGGGCGGTGAGGACAAAGACCTATTCCTCAAAGTGGTGCTTTTTCTGGCATCCTCTTTAGGACACATGAACTGTATGTCTTCCAGAGGCTGAATTTAATGTAAGGCTTTCTGTTGTCAATCAAATGTATAACATGCCATTCTGTTGCATGTTTCTTTTATCTGTTGATTTAAAAAACCGTCAACTCCCAGCATTTCAGTTTGCTGTCTCAATGTATACGTAGCCTCGCCCACTTTTTCTAATGACTCATGTTGAAGTTCCTCATTGCCTGAAGCAAGTAAGTACCGTGTGCACAGAGGGAATGGGATAAATAACCACTCTGAGCATCATCTAAGGGGACACCCTCCCCTTTCTCCTTATCGGGGTGTTGCTGCCCGTGTCCCCTTTCCACATGTCCTTTAAAAGAGAGCTCTGGTTTTTTTACTTGAGGGCTATAAGCGCATTAGAGGAATAATTCCCTTTGGATAGCGTACAGAAGGAGCCACCTGCAAAATGTCGATGCTGTTATTGAAGTCTCAAGTGGAATCAGCTTTCAAAAAATTAGATATTAGATACATCCGATATAATTTGCAATGTGTAATTATACTAATGTGCATATAGTTGCGTGTCGCCTTACATGTTGCCTCCTTGAGTTTGTCACCCACCCCCCACCCTTGGGTATGTGTCATCATTTGAAATTGCTCCTAAGTAGAATGCTTTGTAAGCCAGCTTATTTTTTTTTTAATTCTTTGTTAATTAATATGAGAATAAAAGGACTTCATAGTCTGTAGTCTTGCATGAGAATCAAACTGGGTGACTTAGATGTCAAAGTTAATAATTTCTCAAAGGATTATCACTGTGGACGTCTGTATTATTTGTAAAATATTTGCAACTCTTTATGGAATTAATCTTCATCCTGACTTTGGACAACTTGGAAATATGGAAAACATTGGAATAGTTAATAGTAATCCTAAGAAATCCATTTCTTTTGTTGAAATGTATAAGGTAAAACACCAGAGAAATAGCCTTAGGCAGAGATAATAGTTTTTAATTTAATCAAAGTAATCAAAACAATAACAATGGTAAACAATTCTTTTTCTGTTTTTTTTTTTTCTCTCCCCTCCACTTTGCATGTCATGTGGTGAGTAACTGAAACTCTGCCTTGAGTCATTTATGCATTGACTTCAATTCCCTTTGGGGGTCTCAACATGATGCCAGAGATCCACTGATGGCTCCGCTGGAGAGCTCCCTCCAGCAAGCTGCCTCTGAAGATCTGCCTATTAAGAAAAAACCTTGGGCAGAACCACAGTGAGTTGTGTGGTGAGCCTGGCACTCAACATTTATCAACCATGTACTCAGTAGGTAAAAAAATGGTTAAGGTAAACTTGTAGTTATTACTGTCAGATCACAGGAAGCTGAGCGAGACAATGCATGAGTCTGCTTCTGCCAAAAGGATTCTGAGAGGGACTCATGTTGAATTTATAGAAGACACTACTTAGCTCAGTTCAGTGGCACAGGACCTAAGAAAGCTGATCGGTAAGCTGTTTAACTCATAATAAACACATGGAATATAAAAGTTCACATACTATTTACTGTACAGTTATTCTTCAAAATTAATAGTGGGGATTATATTATATAAAGGTCATTTTGCATGGACTATATTCTTATAACACTAAAGCAATATATAGTTTTTTTTTACCTGCTCATATATTCAAGGACTTTCCATTATTAACTATCTCTATGAGTCATAAAGTATTATATGGAATGTCTTTCCTGAATACAATAGCACCCTGGTTTATTCACAAATGAACCTTACATGTGAATGTCAAATGCTTAGTGACCCATGTTCCCTATCAGTAATCACAAAATAAATTACTCATTCACAAGACTTAACCCTAAGCTTTCTATAATCATTACCTGTTTTCTAGGAAACCAGTATCCCCAGTGTGCCCACTGTATTTAGGACAGTGACATGCCATACAGTGTATGTCTTTTGATGTGCCTAGCACATCTATGCATTTCTATTGTGTAAGCATAATAGAAAGGCTGGTGATAAAGGGCTCAGTTTGATTAAAATCCACCTGCTAAGTACATCTCATTCACAACAACTTCTGTAGAGTAAGAGAGAAACATGAATACAACTCTTCTCAAATATCTTTATCTGTAAAATGAGTGGGTGTTTTAGTAGACTCTCAGTTCTTTTACAGCTGTAAGAATTAGTGAAGCTATTTAAGGGATGGGGGCATAGGAAGAAAGGGCTGGTGAATCCAGGGTACATTTGTACCACCAGCTGTCCTTCTATGTTATATTTTATTAAACCTCCAAATTCTGTATTTACTAATATATTTTGCCCTGAAGAGAAAGCACTAATGATCGGAGTTTGTGTTCAGGACAGTGACAGAATAAACAACAGTTGAGAAGCAAAAACAGCCTCCAGTGGGAGACTCAATACTTGATCCCAGTTCCAGACCTACTTCCTTCAGCATTCCCTTGGAAGAAACGCAAACTTGTGCCTGCCTATTTTAAGCCACATCCTCCTCTTTTGTCCTTCTGCCATGCTGTAGTTTCTTGTAGTGTGGTTTGTTTTCGCCATTGGATCGACACCTGTAAGTCTCACATTTCCTGTTGCACTTGATTCCTTTGAATGGCCGCACCGCTCCCCTCAGGAGCCTGCAATGGCTGCAGTAATGAACACTTCACAATGAAACACTGGCGTGTTTAAGGCCACCTGGAAACCACCCTACTCCATTTTCTGAAACTATTCAGAATGTAGAACCCCTTCTTGTATTAAGTACACCTGCTTTCTCCAGCCTCCATGTCTTGGATACGTTCACACTTGGCTCATTTTCTTTCTGTATGCTCCAATATTTCAGTCATCTATCCTCCCCCTTCCTTCTTCCCTCTATCCGTCCTTCTTCCCTTTTTCTTCTTTTCTTCTTGCTACTCTCTCTTGCTTTCTCTCTCACTCCCTCTTTCCTTCCCTTCTTCATCCTTCCTTCATTCCCTTCATCCCTCGCTTACTCCTTCTTCTCTTTCTCTTTTTTTCTCTTCTCTTTCAGTGGTACTACATGCCAAGTTCAATATCAGGTACTGGAAATACCATGACAAATTCAAGGCAAGGGGTCGACAATTAGCAGCTGGTAATTCCAGTGCCTTCCTCCACTTCTGCTTTGCTAGTAGCTAGGCACCTACAATTAACTTAGCTTGCCTTCAGTCCTGGGATTTCTTTGAATGTGTCCTGTCTGCATCTCATGGTCTTTTGTTCTTTCTCTGTATGTCCTGTTTCAGTAAGGATAAACCTGAAGCCTTTCTCACTGGGCAGCAATCTGCGCAGTAGGGCTCTCTCACACACACTGGGGCAAGGCCACTGCTTGACTGATTCTTGAGCGAGCTGAACAATAAAAGAAAGCCTACTTTTTTGTTCTAGTGATGCAGCATTTCAGCTGTGGATGGAAACAGCATAGTCCTCAAGGTATCGTGTATTCATTTTTATTACAAAGTCAATGTTATAACTCTCTGTGACTTGTTCTCTTATTTTTTTAGTTGTGTTGATGTTCCTTTCATCTGGTCCTATAGCTCCCCCACCCTCCCCCACCCCAGAATGTCTCCCCAGTGAAAGGACAAAGACTACAGAAGCTGCTAGACTGATGGACTCTCGTGCCAACTGTGAACTTAAGACAACTTAAAACAAAGACAGTGACCATCTGAGGACTCCTCTCCCACCCAGCAGCATACTCACATTGTGCAGTTTCAGCCAATAGCAATCTTTGCAAGAAGCAGAAAAGCCCGAACCTCTCCCTGAGCCAGGAACTTCCCCTTCCTCCTGTGTATTCCTCTGTGTTTAGATTCCCATGCTGTTCGTAGTGATTCCTAGTACAGCTGCACTAATTCCTGTACGAGGTTAAATTCTAACTTTGCACATATGTTAAGGGCTGAATTTTCTGAGGAGAATGGATTTTAGTGACACAGTGTTTGTTTATAATAAGCGTTACCTAGAGATTGAAAAGTTCTTGGGAAGACAAAAAACAGTTGTAGGTGATCCACAGAATTAAAGAATGGGAGAGGTGCTTACTGCAGCACAGGAATGCCACATTCTGCCACCTATGTCTGAGTAGCAAGCTTGGCTGTGTGAGATACGGCAGGTGCTTCAAAGGACTGAAATCTGGTTGGACAATGGTATGGAGAGACAGTGATAAATTGTGTCAGTAGATGATGAAACTAAAACAGAAAATTATCTCGGAGGAGCCTACCACAAAGAAGGCAAAGCATGCTTAAGGAACAGTGTTCCCCAAAGAGAAAACTAGAGATGAACCTTGAAGGATATCAAAATTGTAGATAGAAAGGAAGGTAGTAGAAAATAGCGATCCTTAGGCAGGCATAGTAGTGAGCAAAGTCATGGCAAAGGAAATCCATGTGGTAAGGTTTGCAGATTACAAATATTCACATCAGTTTAATTTCGCCCAGCATTCAGCACCTCTTCTCTATGGAGTCTAGTAAAGATGGTCTACACACATACTTCCGTTCCTCCCACCCCAGATGTTACCTCATATTAGAGTTATTTTCTTCATCATTAAAGCAAGTGAAGCTGATTGGTTATACAAGTAGAGAGATCATGAGTTCTTGTTCATAACTGGTATTTACTGAGTTGTTAGTATTTAGGAAGCATTTTGCATATAAACCTCACGAAAGTTAGAAATTAGTATCCTTACTTCAACAGGTAAAGCAACCAAGATTAGATGAGGCTAGGTGACTGACCAAAGGGCTGTGTGTGAGGTTCATAGTCAAGGTTATAATGGCAAAGCCCATGAGTTGAAGCACCAAGTCACAATTTATGATCAGTGCTGATGATATTTTCACTTTCCTTCTGTTCCTTAATATTTGTCCATAGGAAACCAATTACTCTTCTACCCACTCATGTCCTCACTTTTCCCTTTTATGTTGCATGACACTAGAATGATGACATGTACTTATGATAGAAAAATGGAAATTTAGGGGAATAGAGCTTGCGAGCATTTTAGACATTTTTATGTTGGTCAGACATGGTAGCATTTTTCTACTTAGTTCTGTGTGAAACTTCAAAGTTCTGAGATTAGAAAGAAGATGAGTTTAAGTTACCTATTTTTAGTATCCTTTTGACAAATAAGATAAATTGACAGCCCATAAACAGAGTGACTTACAAAAACAACAATGACAACAACAACAAAAAACAACCCATGTGGCAAGGCAAGGACCAGAAGCCAGGTCTTCTGTTCCCATTCTGGGTCTCTTGAACCACTCTGCTCTGCCCAAAAGAAGGACGAACTTGAATTCGATTAGAGAACGTACTCTCTCTAGTAGATGAGGGAGTAGTAGCTCAGTTCCATCGCTCTTTGGCACCCCACTTCAGTGTGAGATACAGCTAACTATGAACCAACAAGCTTTAGATCTAGAGTTATGTTATCAAAGCTCTGTCCCCCCCCCAAAGCACAGAATTTCCAAAGTTTCATGTGTCCAATACCTTTAATGACATCTTCCAGTCATGAAATTGTTCAATCACCTGACATTCTAGTTACATCAACCTACTTAATACACAGTAAACATTTGCAAATGCTTCTGTAGGGATGTTTATCCATTACTTTTTCAGTAACACTTGTCTTTCAAAAAAATTAAGTCATTCTCTATTATAATCCTCATTTATCCTACAGCTAATTCTAGAGTACTCTGGCCATAAAAAAGTAGCACTAAGTGGTCTCACTTTTCCCTCCAGACATTTTTCATTTGATTACATTTATCAGTGATTTTAAAAAGTGGTCATCTGTATAACACACTCAAAATGTTACTCTGTCTTGAAGGAGTTAGATAGATAGGAAAGATAGACGCCTACGTTTTTGAGATACCTGAATTTGTAGCGGTTGTAAATTTCCACTTGTGTGTCTGAAACTGTCGTAGATAATCCTCTTCATGGCTTTGGCTGTCTTGTTCTCAAAATGCTTGTTGGTCATACTGTAAACTGTTCTTATTTAGATTATAAATAAACAAGGTGTTTCTTTTAAGAGTAGCTAAGCAGGAATTGTGACTTTGTTGACATTTATAAGACTGTCCTGTGTTCCTGACTCCCAATAAAAGAAATGTTGCACCATTGGTGAACTTGTGTTGATTTATTGGAAAAGAATGCTCTCATAGTTTGTCTTTACACATTTGCGTGTATCGAAGGTAGTTTGAGGGTATAAGGATCCAATATCTAATGAGATAAGAAATTTAAAGTTAAGACTAAGTAAGGTAGTGCACGCCTTTAATCCCCACACTCTAGAGGCAGGGACAGGCAGATGTCTGTGAGACTGAGGCCAGCTTGGTCTACGTAGTGAGGTCCCGGCAAGTTGAGGCTACTGTGAAACACCATCTCAAAAAACAAAACAAAACAAAAATGTTAAGTTAGAGGCAACTTCTAAGTTGCCTTCATAGAAGTGGCATATCACCACTTCATATCACCTTCAAAGAAGTGGCGTGATCATCAACTCGGTCAGAACGAGGTTCCGCCTTCTCTCATGACTGAGAGCCCCATGATCCTTTTGATTTTCCCCCTTCCTTCTACCCAGACACTTAGTTCCATCTTCTGTGCTACGGTGATAGGCATTCTCCTTTCCCATCCACATTATTGCACCATTCCTCCAAGATCTCCTGCCATACTGCCAGGTGACAGCCAGAGAAGTCTCTAAACCACAAGTGGGACCACATGGTTCCTAGGTTACAAACACTTAACTGCTTCCTTTTGCCCTTGAGATATGGTGATTCCCAGAGACCTTCTTATCCTGGCCCCTGCATCTAACAGTGCTTTCTGGACTCATCAAGTGTCTATCCCACCTCCACTTTGCAGGCACACACCATCCATCTTTGCCTTCTCTTGCCATTCCCTTTATGGTCTTGATTTCTTCACCTGGGACTTTCTGCTTAGTCTTTTCTTCACCATTTTTTCCAGAGTCTATCACTTGTCCTTAGAGTTTCATTCCATAGGGTATTTCCTCTCAAAAGTGTTCACCCCAACCACCACACTAATATGTTGGCTTTCTCAATGCCATGCTTTCATGGTACCCGGGCTAACCCCTTGTTGCACTTACCTTAAGTATTGTGATGCCTTCTATGCCAGTCTCTGTTTAAGAGCTTCAAAAGCTTCATGATTCACCATGGCAACTATTCCTCATAGGTGGTTCTTTCAACTTACATCAATTAATATTGAATTAACTTCAGCTTCTCAGTTATGCTGACTTCATCTCAAGTAATTAATAGTCACATGTGTCCACTGGCTACCCAATAAGCAAGACAGCTACAAGACATTTTCCACTGCTACAGTCCAGTCCAGCTCTAGAAGGTAGCTTGATGTTTTGTTGGTCATTTCATTCTCCATACTTGAAGCTTTTCAAAGTAGGGTCTTTCATCTGAACCACAGAGCACAAAAACATGACTTGTGTGACAAGATTTCTCAATGATCCCATGGACTAAATCTAATGAATACTGTACTCTACACAGAGGAAGTTAATTCCTTACATGTTAACATACCCAGAGAACTAGTATAAAATTGTGCTTGAGAGAGTCTGCCCCAGCCACTCACAGTATGATATAAGTCCTCCCTAAATATCAGAGGAATGAACTGCACACCTGGGCGCTTAAATTCATAGTTTCATTTGTTTTCATCCAAGGCATCGTGCTTTATAAGAGACTTGCTTTTGGATTCTTAAGGACTCCTTGTCTGGAGGATATAGGGTCATGGATGATTTCCTAACTTTAATTCCAAGGATCGTTGAATGAATGGTGTCACCAAACAGAATTACCAGTAATTTCACTTTTACATTTACACAGCCAAAATAGAAGAAAACTGAGCACTGACTCAGTGGGTGAGGTCAAAATGAGAATGATGCAGGTAGACAACAGACTTAAGTAGCCCTATTTTGGTTAAGGGTTAGCCAAATGTTATTAAAGATATTATTTACTGGACACATACTGTGGGCCAGGTACTTTCTTAGGTCTTAGATATGCAACAGGAAACAAGATAGACATAATCCTTGCATTCATAACGAACAACATAAACATATTTATTTCGGTTCCTTGCTGTACAGGGCCTAAAGCATGAGTTCTCATGGTAACCATCTAGGGAATCTTTAAAATACTGGTACTTGGGCCTCTTCTCAAAATAGTCTAGGATTGGAATGTTTTTTTAAAAGCCTCCATGGAAGTTCAAAGAAAGAGCTACAGTGATAAAGTGAAAACTATTGACCTGGGGAGGGGGGTTGCAATATTAAAATGATCTCAGAAGTTGGGCCTGGGGCCACAGGCCTTTAATCCTAGTTACTAGAGAGACTGAGGTGGGAGGATTACCTGCCTGGGCTACAGAGTGAGTTCAAGGCCTGTTTAGACAACTAAGTGAGACACTATCTTGAAATAAAACACTAAAAATTGGTAGAGATGACTGGAACTCAATGGTAAAGCACTTGTTCACATGTGCTAGGCCCTAGGTTAAATTTCCAGTATAATAAATAAATACTAAAAAAAACCAAACTAGGCATTTGGTATTGGTTGTTGACAGCAGATTAGAACCAAAGGAGACCATTTTGAATCATCTTCTAATGTATCTTCATTTCGTTTTTTATTTGCCAAAGTACAAATTACTTCTTAGTCACTGAGTTGTCCAGATCAATTAGATCACGACTCAGATATGAGCAAATTCAGTTTCTGATTGTAACTCAATACTCTTTCTGCTATGCTAAGCTATCTCAGGAAATAAAACTGTCTTCAAATCAGGAGAAAACCAGCATCCATCGTGATAGTACTTTTTAAAACCAAGAACTCGATTTGGGCCAGTTTAAATCCCATATACTCAAATATTTCTACTAGCAATCAAATGTGAATGCTATGGATTCTTTGGTTAAATAAAATCCACATATATGCATACATATAGTACAAACATGTATACACACACACACACACACACCATAGAGCAATAGTCTAAGAAGAAGGAGCTCAGTTCCTTAGGAATCCTAACAACATTCTTATAAAGATAAATATGTGTATGTTGAACTACGAAGAACATTGTACCTTTGAATGGCAGAAGTAGCAGTGAAAAGAGAAATAAAAGAATGGATTGGGGTCTGGCATTCACTTATATCACGACATTCCACTCAGTTTAGCATTTCCAGTGCAGGTGAAATTCGGCAGTCTGTCCCCAGGAGTAAAGCTGACATGAAAAAATAACTACTATTTAAAAATAGTGCTGCGACTTGCTCACCATGTCCCATTTTTAGATTCTGCTCCTGGATGAAGAGAATCCTGGACAAGTGTCATCTGGACTCCTGTTCTTCATACATGTGAGACCAAATGATGAAATATGCCTTTTTGCTTTCTGAAGGCATCAAAATGATGTCCACATACTTCCTCCAAAGCATATTTTAGTACTTGAGAGTCTACATAGTCAGGAAATTCTTATTTCTATTCCAAATCCCTCATGCTGTTGTCTAATCCCATTTTCTCTTGTTCCCTGTGGAGAGAAAGAACAGCTGGCTTCCATTCTTTCTAAATTCAATCTCTTCATGTCCTTAAAGACTTCTACCTCTCAGCCTTCTCTTCTGGAATGAATAACAGTTCCCCATCAGGAAACCATCTCTCTTGGATTGTACATACTCACTACCATGTCACGTATGTATACTCATGCTCATGGAATAATGTTTATATTTCAAACAAGCCAAGGCCAAGCATAAGAGTAAGCAAATACCTTATTGTTTTCATGAATGAAGTCACGGGGCCAATAATAGACACTGAATAGTTGAGGATGATCATTTTCTACTAATCATATGCCAAAAATTATCAAAATTTCTCTTACAAACTATTGACAAGCTGCTGCTTTGGGAAAGGTGAATTAAAAAGTAAATGATTAGGTTTTAATTTCTTGAATGCAAGTCTTCCCCATGCCCTGCAATGGAATATTCCATTCAGCATTCTGCAGCAAGAGCCACCATTGATTTGACAAAAATAGATACAGTATTGGATCACTCAGTCAATGGAGCAATCCAATTGTCTGAGCATTCTTTTCTGCTTTGTCATTTACATTGTAATAAATCCCAGAATATATCAAGCTGTCCTGAGTTATACCAAGTGCAGCTAACCACATGCAGTTACCATATACAGCGAAGGAACCCTAACATGCGACTGCTACAACGCGTCAACATTTGGTTTGCATATATTTTTAGGCCCTTCCATGTAAAATAGTTATTCTTCAAAATTAAAGATTAATGTTTTCAAAATCTGTTCTATAATCAATCAGCATTCTGTCAGTGTACTCAGATCTCATAAGCAAGGGAAGCTGTGGAGTGAGGTTTTTGCCCGTTAACTCTAACATTTCAATATACAGCAAAAAAAATATGCATAATTATTTCTCTTCCCGTTTACTTTCTCTCCACTTAGGAAGCTCAGATAATCACATTTTAAAGTCACCTGACCATTCCAGAACATCATGCAAACCAGGCTTAACAGCTGTGTATGTGTATGTGCATGTGTATGTGTAATTATTTTTATTAATCTATATGCATAGCTTAATCTGTGCATATATTGGCACCAGCTGCTTCAATACTTTAAGACATTTGTTATCCTGGCTTAGCAGAGCCCGGTGAATTTTTGTGATGTAGCAGAACTGTAATCATGGAGGGAGCTTCCCCACGTTGGGGATTTCTGAGTAGCAGGTCTATGCTTAGAGAGGAGGGATGTCCAAAGATAAGACTCTTTAGGATAATCTCTACTGGTAAAACAAACAAACAAACAAACAAAATCCCACATTTAAGGCAGGAGATTTAAGCCTACTTCTGGTTATATTCGTTGTGCCTAATTATCTGAACTGTATAATCTAGCCCACCAGAAATCTCTTATCATAGGGCTTCCCACCCCCTCAACTTTCTGATTACTACTTTAGGGCAGTAACTGAAAAAAGATCAAGGTTATTTCTAACATCAGTACGTCTGATTAATATTAAACTCAAGACAAATTCAAGGGCTAAAAGGACCCTTGAAATAATTCATCTTCTTGCTGATGCTTACATCGCTTTGAATGCTCATCATGGGGATTGTGAACAATTCACTAATGCTACATTGAGCCAGATATTGTGTGGGAGGGACTGATACCATAGCATACCAGCCCTGAGATGAAAAAAAACCAAAAAGGTCAGTGACACTCCAATGCCCGCATGAGCTCACTAGCATTTCTCAAGTCCCATAACTTCCTCTCATTCTCACACAGTATGGTAACTACGGGTAGATTTAGTGGGAAAGCACCATCTAGTCAGTAAGGATAACATCACAGTATCATGTAGCTTCTTAGAGAAAGAGCCCCTGCAATTTCCTCCTCTGCCTGGAGTGAACTCCTCAAGTGCTTCCATGGTTATCGGAGAGTGGGTTGATTTAGATGCTACTCAATGAACTCACATTAATCAACTATCTTAATCATCATTAGGAAGAATTTTGAGTGGCATGATAAATCAGGAAGGCCACGAGACACACATTGCAAGTTTCATCTTTGTGAATGAAAAGCCTCATGTTCTAGACAGAACTCTATTTCTAAGGTTTGAATGTGGTCGGTTTCCCCAGGGTTTGCGTATTCACCAGTAGGGCACTATGCTGAAATGCTTTAGAACCTTCAAGAAGGGGCCCTAGTTTAAATTCCTTAAATTATTTGGGGACATCCTTCACAAGGATGAAAGTATTTCTTGTGGAAGTTTGTTTAGTTCTCCAAGGAAGTTTGCTTTAAGCCTGAGCCTAGCCCTACCTAATCTCTCCACTTCCTTTTTGAAGATGTGACCCCTTCCTCTACACATGCTTCTGTCAGGAGGAGATGTAGTCAAGGGAGGGTCCTCACAGAAGGTGCACCACAGTTTGAAACTTTAGCTCCCCAAACTGTGAAACAAATAAATCTCTTTTCTTTATAAAGTTAATTTGACTTAAATATTTTGTTATAATTACCAAAAGAGACTAAACCATCTACTTGTAATTATTTCTTCAAAAATTTTTGGACTTGAGTTAGATTTTACATGAAATGAGAAACATGATCATTGACATATTTATTTTACAAAGACTTTAAAAGTAAATATGGCAGACCTCGAGAAGTCCCTTAGATTTTAAACACCCAAGTTAAAAGAGATGAAAGCAGACATTATAAAAACGGATATGATTTTTTAGAATGTTCTATAGATGTTTCAATCAAAATTCCTTTTTGTCTAGGTTCACAGACTTTCAGAGACGAAGAACCCATTACTACCTTCCTGATTAGTAATTTCAGCTCAGACATTTGAATACCTTTTCCTTATATTGATCACAAGGGCCTCTTCCATTGTCCCTTATTTTGCCCTTAGGGCTTTTAGTATACGTCTGATCTCTCTTCTGTTTGTCAGTCCTTCAAATATTTAAAGGAAGAAAATGATGACCCTCTGAGTATCTTCCTTTCTTCGGGCCACACATGATTTGTATTCCATCCCACACCTCTCACAGCATAAGTACCGTATCATCCTCGTGAGTTTCACACACCTGTATGTCTGCTTGCCGCATGAAATGTGCTTCTCAGAACTGAATGCAATTTTCTATAAATGGATTAAGAAATGGGGAGGGGAGTATGATGATTACTACTTAAAAAATTCCTGCATCTCAGATTTCTATGAATAAATCTTTACATTAATCTTCTTAGTAAACATTTAACAATGTGAACTCACATTACCTTAATATCTATTAAAACACACACGTCTATTTTATGCATGCTCCTGATTAACACCCTTTCTCCTTCATCCTTAAACCTAGGCCAGATCCAAGTATCATTTTATTTTATTTGTGTGTGTGTGTGTGTGTGTGTGTGTGTATGTGTGTGTACACGCTCACATATTCAGTTGCAAAGTACATGAGAGTATGTATACAGTGTGTGTGGCATGTGGAGACCAGAGGACAACCTTGGGTTGTCTTTTCTCAGATATCAACTATTCAAGGTCTCTCACTGTCCTAGAACTTGCCAAGTAAGTTAGACTGGCTAGCCAATCAGCCCTGGAGTCCCACCTGTCTCCACCTCTCCAGACCTGGTCTTGCAAGCATGCACCACCATGCCTGGCTTTTTTATATGGATTCTGGAGATTGAACTCAGGTCCTGTTCTTGCAAGGCAAGCCCCTCCCCCATCCACTGAACTATCTATCTTCCTAACTCCCTGCTATCTTTTAAAAATAAATGTAATATGGTCGGCATTTCTCTAAGTTTTCTAATGTAGAAGTTTGACTCAAACTTTCCCAGAACAGAAGCACACTAAGTGACTGCTGGAAGTTAGGGTTTTAGGTGTCTTCCTTAAAACTGTGTCAATATAACTCCTCTCTCTTTCTCTCTCTCTCTCTCTCTCTCTCACACACACACACACACACACACACACATACACACAATACTGATGCTAGGAAGCAGCTATGTAGGCTTCTCATTACCAACAGTGGCAAGGAACAGTTGGTCCAAGACCAGCCCTATGCTTCAGGTCATCGAGAGATGGACTATTCCACATGTAAGGAATGGAGACCACCCCCGAATGTGCTGATTTTTTAAAATTACCTCGTCAGTGTCATTCTTGTTCTCTCTTTGGGTTGATAAATCTTTTTTGAAAGTGGAGATTTAGGGCAAGTGGCTTTGCGAATCTTTTGTCCTCAAAAAATTGTGTGAAAGTGAATATGATGTAAACACACATCTTTCTGGTTTCTCTCTGAGTAACCGTTCTCGGTGTGAAAAGAGGGAATGATGGAAGGTGGGTGTGGCCTGGTACTTATCCAAGGGGTTTAATTACCAAAAGTGCCTAAGGAAATGAATAAGAAGGCATTTCAACTCACTTCAAATTCTTAAAATGATTTGAGCTTCATGAAAAAGCAGTTCCATGGTCTGGCCCCAGAGGACAGAATTCTTGCTAGGCTCCAGTGCTCTGGGCTATCAGTATAGCTTTCTACTGACTGAGGAAGAGGGATTAAAAAATATTAAGAGACTGGAGAGACTATCTAAGAATAGTAAAGAGTGAGATACAAAGAAGCCTAACATGAAGCCTGCCTAATGCATTCCAATGACAGTCACCAGTAAATAAACACAATGAACATGGTAGTCAGTGTAGGAATGGTAAACGCTGCATTCCAAAGTCAAAGAGAAACGACTCTCAGCTTCTCTAGATGGCTGAGTTACCTCTGACTCCATTCCATCTGTTCTTGTGGATAATTACGTGAAGTGCATTAAAACATATTCTCAGAAGAATCAGTGGTGAGGAGAAAACATTCATGATCTTTGAGTTGTGCTTCTATCCCTAAGAAACTGCATTCACTTCAGCATGATACTCCTTTATTGACAGAGCAAGGTGGCTTGGCTGTTCTACATTTAGTGGAATACTTAAGACAAATACACATACATGAAAATGCAGTATGTACTTGTTCATACAACCCTCAACAATGGCATTTGCTTTTGTAACAGAGCTAACTGGTCTCCATCTCCAGCCCTACTGGGACACTCTGCCTCACTCCTTTCTGAGGAAGCAAGTCCTCTCTCCAGCTGCAAACATTGCTACCTTTGTTTATAAACCTGTATCATCAAAAACTTACTTTTAAGGTTGTATCAGGTTCTGAATCCTAGCATGTGTATTTGTTGTGTATGTGGAGAGAGAGGTAGAGAGAGAGAAAGAGAGAAACAGAGACAGAGACCAGCTCCAGGTCAAGGCATTGCTGTCCTGCTCTCTGATTGCCCGATCTCTTTTGGTCCCAATGCCAGTCAGCAAGAACCTATACACAGTAGCACATGGTAGGTGAGATAATGGTGCTCTTCATTTGGTGTGTACTTTATAAGTTTTCTCTTCCTTTCTGTCTGTCTTTCTTTTTATGCATCTGACTAAATATCTAACCACGTGAAGTTCCATGAATACTAGAAAGCCAATGTCCTGAGTATGGTGTATTTTAATTGTGAATTGATGCATGTAACTCCTTTGTGTAAAATGTTCTCATACACAGCAATTTTGGGTCAGGCTGGGAGCTGTTTGTTGGAAGTCAGCAGAGGCTCTCACATAGCTGTGAAGCCAGGTGGGATTGACCCCAGTGTTCTTCCAGTCCTTTCTCGGTGCCTCTGCCCAACCCTCAGTTCTCCTAGGTCTCCTCCCTTTAGGATTTCAGGGTTCCTCTGGGTACCTAATGGAGAATAACTGATGGATTAATCCTTCTTTGAGATATTATTTAATAGGTGGGTTCCTCCTATGGGTATTTAGTGCTTTAATAAAGGAGCCTTATAGTCTGAAAGACTTAACAGCTCAGAGAAGGATTCTCCAAAGACAGATCTGTTTACACCAGAAGACAGGTTGTGTGAAAGGGGAGAACCTGACTAACTCCCCTCTGTTCATGTTTCTTAACACCATCTATCTTGGAGAAAGGCTTAAGCAGATAAACTCTTATCTTTTATTCTCAAAGTTTCTGCTCTCTCTTTGATCTCAGAAGTCTGTACTCAGCACTTTCCCAATTTCTTCTTCCTGATTTAAGTCCAAAACCACTGAAGTTTTCATACACAGGCAGAGACTGGAGAGATGGCACAGTGGTTAAGAGTGCTGACTGCTCTTTCAGAGGACCTGGGTTCAATTCCCAGCACCCACATGGTGGCTAACAATCACCCACAACTTTAGTTCCAGGGGATCTGAACGCCCTCTTCTGGCCTCTGCAGACATTGTAGGTGCACTTACATGTAGGCACAACACTCACACACATGGTAAAAATAAATAAATTAATTAATTTTCAGAAGTACAAGTATCCCCAAACAAATGTTCTTTCTGCTCTAGGTGTTGACCTGTTACTGTGCCAGCAAAGCCAGACAAGTTCATTCAACCAGATGGAGTGGAAGTCAGAGACCAGGCTACTTCTTTGAAACATACCTGATTTCTCATGGAGCCCAGAACAGCACTTCATAAACACTTTATCTTGACTATTAAATTGTGAATGCATTGTCTCTGAAGTCTTGATGCACCTTCTCTGTTTCCTTTATCAAATCTTAATATATTAACCCCTGGGAAAGGATCATAGAAACCATCTATACAAATCCATCTGCCATCTCCTTCCTCAAGAGAAGCCTTCTACCACCCTTGCACATGGGCAACAACAGTGTGTATAGATAGAATCCAGCCAGAGTCAAAGGCATAGAGACTTCAGTCTCACCTCTCACCTTTGATCCCATCTTTATTCATTTGACTTCTGTCACCAAATACAGCTGATAAGCAGTGGTGTCATACCACTCAGGACAGGGATACACGGATGCTTATTCTCCTGTAAGGCACAGCAGGATTTTCTTTTAGTGAGAACTCTTTGCTTCAAGACCAATTGAAGAAAGCTTAATGGCAAAATAAAAAAACAGCCACAGCTAAAGGTTTAAAGGATTTATTTGCCATCTCCAGGATGGAGACTGATGGTATCCTCAACATTTCCTTTCTGCCTGGGCTGTTTTTTCCCTCTACATACTCAAGTTTATTATTTATTCATTGAGCTATGTTCCCCCTGAGTCTTATCTCTCTCCTCCTCCATCACATTCTTCTAGAAACTATCCTTCTTATGGCCTGCCTCCCTTTTTTTTTCCTGACATACACTTAAAATTATTAGCACGGATGCCAGGCCACTGCTCATCAGCACACGGTCCTGGAAACTGATTGCAGGGAAGATGCCATTAACGGTCAGTCTGTTCAGTCCCCTACCATCAGCCACCACACTCCCCACGAATAACTGCTGCCATCATTTCAAATCTGAATTGAAACATCAGTTCCCCAAGGAAGACTCCCATGACCTGCCTCCAATTAGATCTTGTCCCTTTATTTGTGTTCTTGTAACTTCCTGTAATGTTTTTCTCTCCACTATTCGTGGTTTGTAATCATATATTTGGGCTGGGATTTGATAAATGCATGTTCCATCCATCGGTCTGTGGACTCTAGGGGGACAAATATGAGTTTTTCATTCATCCCTGCTTCACTCTGCTAGGTCTTAGTTCATTCTGGCTCATAGTAGGTATTGATAAGTGCTAATTCATACTCATTAATACTGACACTAACCTTTATGGACAGTTTAGCTATTATTATAAAGGCACCCTGCCTACAGATAAGTATATAAATTTACTTTTTCATTCCTTCCTTCCTTCATACTTTTTTCAATTCTACACAACAAATTTGTATCACATGATGACTATGTTTAAACTCCTTTTTAAGAAAACAAGAGTGAAGCCAGAGAGACAGCACCAGATAAAAAGGTTTGCCATGCAAGCCTGGCAACCTGAACTTGATCTCTGGAGCCCATGGCAGAAGGAGAGAACTGACTCTTTCAAAGCTGTCCTCTGACTGCCACACACTCGCCTCTCACAGTGGCACATGTGTACCTGCACTGTCACCCACACATTTCATACAAATGCACACAACAACAGTGATAATGATGACGATAATAATTAAGAAAATTTTAAATGAAAGAAACCAAGAACAAAATAGTTTAAAAGGCAGCACATGATTTGAATTCAAAGCAGACACTGTTTCTTGCCCAAGAGAACTGGAGATGGATTATATCATGGAGGATGGAGAAATCACAGAGGAAGGATTCTGTACTGAGACGTAAATTAGGCTGTAGAGAACCTGGGCAGGTGGAGGTGGAGAGTAACAGTATCTTCCCCAGAGAACCCTGAGGAGAGAGCGTGGACAGGGAAGGGTGAGAGAGCCTAGAAGAAGGCTACATCTGAATTCTAACTTTGGAAGATTTACTTAGCCTTCCTGAGTTTCTGCAGGAAGTTATCCACTGTGTTGAGCATGGTGATGCCCATCACATGTCTATCCCTGTTTCTGATGAGATCCAGTACATTCATGTATGGTATGACTATAGACAGGGTCTCCATTCCCACACCCTTCTCTGTTTTGTCCTGCGTGTGCAAGTCTGTGTGCATCTATGTGGAGTGCAGAGGTCAGCCTCAGCAATGTTCCTTGGGATGAGGTCTGCCTTGTTGTTTCAGATAGGGTCTCATACTGGACTGTAAGTCATGGATTCAGCTAAGTCAGGGAACCCCAGGACTCCACCTGTCTTCGCCATACCAGTCCTGGGGTTACATGTATGCATCACCACATTTGCTTTTTAGCATGGGTTTTGAGGCTTGAACTTAAGTCTTCATGTTTCTATTGTAAGCGCTTTGTCAATTGAGCTATCTCCCAGCCCCTCCCCATTTCTTAGCTTCCCAGAGCAGGGACTCTAACCTCTGCTGCTCTGGCTAGGCCTCAGCTACTGAGTCTCTTTGATTCCCATCGCTTCTACTTAGATATGTAGCTTCATATGTGCATGGCTGCTATTGACACTTAATCTTGGTATCTTGAAATAAATGGGCAGCTCATCACACATGTTTGCAGCTGGATCCCCATACTTTTATTTTCAGATGATACCACAAAGAATCTTAAGTGACAGACCAGATTTCCAAACCTCACTTTTTTGATGTCAGTTTATTAGCTCTATTACCCTTAAAAACAATAAGTGCAAAATTTAACTACAGCAGTAAAAGTATAATGAGTCCTTGCTCTGTGCACATATTTCAAGTGCTTGTGCATGTGTGTGTGTGTGTGTGTGTGTGTGAGTATATGTAGTATATGCACATGTGTGCATTTAGGTGTGAAGAATCTTTATAGGCTTGAATGTGGAGGGCAGCTGAGGAGGATGTGAGGAGTCTTTATCCCTCTCGATCTTAGTTTTTGAGTCAGGGTCTCTCATTGTTTTGACTAGGTTGCTAGCCAACAAGTTACCAGAATGCACCTGTCTTCGCCACCCAATGCTGGAGTTACAGACTCATCTGGCCATACATGGTTTTTATATAGGCACTGGGGATTTGAACTCAGGTTCTCTTGCTTTCATAGCAAGTGTTTTTACCAACTGAACCACCTCCCTAGCCCTGCAAGTCCTGTTGTATGCATCAGATAGTTTCATGACTTTAAATAAACGTGAGGCAAGATTATTGTTATGCCCAGTTTACAGATGAGAAAATTGTAACAAGAAAATGTAAGACGTGTGCCTTGTCATTCAGCCATTAAGGAGCAGTCTCAATAGAAGCCCCCATACTCTCCTGAGACTCACTGCTATCTGACAACCTCCTAAGCTAAGGTTATGCATATAGGATTCTCCTAGTCACCATCTGATGTGTGGCAGATGTTCAATAACCGTCCAAATACCACTTCTGTCTTTGATCTCAACTATGTGCATCAGTTTGCCATCTATGATGTGTTTACCCGATGCTCAAACGTGGGAGGTCATTCCTAGGTTGATGCCGTACTGCTGTGCGTCTGTGTTCGGTCCTTCCACTGCTGCAACACTGCAGTTCTAAGCTTCTTCCTGGGTTTCCCATCATGCCCACTTTCCTGATCTCGCTACAGACAGTATCTGCTTCTCTGTGCCTACAACCTTCGTAGTGGGTCCACATAATGACTCTCTTCCATGTATTTGTAGTTCCTCTACCAATACTACAGGAACTTCCAAAGACTCGGAAGAATCTTTTAGAATGGCGGTGCCCACAGAGGTTGGAAGAGGGTTTTCAGATTCCCTGGAACTGGAGTTACAGACAGTTGTTAGCCTCCATGTAGGTGCTGAGAATTGTACCTGGGTCCTTTGTAAAAGCAACCAATACTCTTAACCACTGAGCTGTCTCTCTGGTCTCAAAAAAGATTGAGTTTTAAAAGCAAAGGCAAATAGCTATTTTAGACCTACTGGGTTGTGTTAGGCAGTATGCATCCTTATGAGTCACAGCAATGTAACAAAAGAGTTTTTCTCTTGGGGCTGGAGAGACAGCTTAGTCGATAGAGTACTTGCCTGGAAAGCACAAGACCCCAAGTTCCAGCACCCAAATCCAAATGAAAAATCCAGATGTGGTAACACGGGTTTGTAATCCCAGTGCTAAAGAGACAGAGATAGACAGGTCCCAGGGACTCCCTGGCCAGTTAGCCTCGTCTATGAGGAAAGTTCCAGGCCAGAGAGAAAGACCCTGTCTCCAGAAAAATGAGCAAATAAGATGGAGAGTGCCTGAGAAATACATTTAAGGGTATCCTCTGGCCTACACACATACATGCACACATATGCACACAAACCTACCCAGATGTGCATATGCACATACACAACTGTACACACACACATACACACACACACATACACACACACACACACACACACACACACATATATATATATATATATATATATATATATATATATATATGAAGTTTCTTTAGATTTTATGGAGGAGAAATAAGACTCAGAAAAGTAAACTTGCCCACAGTCACAAGTGCATGGAATAACCACAGTATGAACACATGTGTCTGATCTCAACACTCATCCATTTGATTAACAAATATTGTTTAAGTGCCTACTATGAGCCACACACTCTGTTAGGCCCCAAGGATATGCCAAAACAGCAAGATGGCCATGACCACTGTCTGTAAAAAGCTCAAAATAATGTAAGAACTGACACATGATCAGTGAGAACACCGAGTGGGACAGAAGGTGTGACTGGTATGTTCTTTGCATTCCAAAGATGGTAAATAATGAAAACATTTCTTTAGAAATATATATATATATATATATAGAGAGAGAGAGAGAGAGAGAGAGAGATAAACACACACACACACACATATATATATATATATATATATATCTATGAATGAAGCAATTTTTCCTTTTCCTGTATTTATTTATTTATATTTTTTTTGCTTTTCCTTTTCACAATCAGCTATTGAGGAGTTTGTTTGAACAACTAAGGGTTTTAATGGTATGCAAAGCACACTATGAACAGGTATGATCTTAGACCAACAGAAGCTGAGACAGAGCTGGTGATCAATGATAACTTGCAGTGTATGAACTAGAAAATTCTAGAAGTTTGTGAGAGAGTCAGTTTCAATCCATCAAACTCCCTTTGCATAAACCATCAGGGAAACCTAGAGAGCCAGGGACAGTGCTCTCGCAATGGCAGCAGCAGACTGTGGTCTCGGAGGACTTTGTGCCCTGGTCTTGTTTACAATTTGTCTGAAGCTTCTTGAGCTCAGCCTAGCCAGATGGACTCTTCCTCTCAAATATCAGACCTGATCTTTTCAAATAAAACAGTACAAAGCACATTAAAAGCTTTGATCCAACTGTTTACTTTGCATTTGTGTGTGTTGGGGAAATGGGGACAAAGGAAGGATTTATTAGGCCTTGCTGTGGGTGGCCAGTGCAACCACTGGGCATGTGAGAAGAAAATTGGGAGGGCTCTGTACAGGCATATAGTAGACACTTGTCAGCATCCGGATGCCCTGTGCTCTTGCTAATGTCTGTGAACTTGTTCTGTGGGCCTCTTTCTTTACTTCTGTCTTCTTGTCCATCAAAGGGAAGTTCCTGAAAGAAGAGGCTTGAGCTGGTCAGTCTTTTTCTATTCCTTAAGACAGGTGGGAGTCAGGTGGCTTTCTTTAGGATTCTCCTGTAAAGACATTTTGCAGTACCTCTAGGTGATCCATCTTCCTTTTTCATGAGCAACATAGTATTTTCAAAGCACTCATGTAGGATAATAAACCTGATCCACATCCTTCTGAAGGAGGGGGTTAGGTATTCATAGTTTCTGTCTTCGTTATATGTCTTACATACAGCACACATACACACGACACACACTACCACACACATTAGAAAACTGAGCCTGCTAATCACAGGAAGGATCTTTGCCTGACTCTTGCCATGTATCAGCCATCTTCTAACATGTAACCTCAGGGATCTGCTCATACCCATGAAGTGGGTAAGATTTGCCCATTCAAGAGAAAAGCGGCTCCAAAGCCCAGAGAGGTTACTAAGTGTCTGGTTCACTGATATTACGTATGCCTTCGTATTATCACATCACCAAAGTACAGAGCTAAGGTTCGACTCACTTGAGCATCATTTTTCTGAGAACTATTTGGCTTGTGATTTTTCCATGTTCATCAACCCGAAGTTGCAAGGCTGAGCTCTGGGTGGGGCTTTGTTCTTGATCTCTTCAGCCTCAAGCTCTTTGCCTCTAACAAATATCCAAAGCAGGGACTGTTGCTTTTGGGAAATATTCCTTTAGGCCTGTTTTCTTTTCAATTTGTGTTCAGTAGAGACAGAAAACATCTCTGAGAAAAACTGCAAGGAAGGGTTGTAAGATGGGGTAGAAGGTCTGAATAGACAACGCTCTGATGGGGGTTCAGCCACCTTCTTCTGAGCAGAAGCTAGAACAAAAGATCTGCAGTGTTCTTTCAACTCCACAGAAGAGCAACACGGGTTATTCCACTCCCAGTGACTGGAGTCTATAGAATCCATGAGCGTTAATATGGAATTGTCTCACTGCTCAGCCCTGGGTCTCCCTCCCTTCCCCACTCCACCCAGTCCCCAGATAAAACTGTTGCACATGAAACCCATGGTCTCTGGGGAGTTCATGGCACTGGAGAGGAAAGGAATTTAGGAATTCCAGCACAAACACAATGCATAATGCTTTATAAATTGCAATGTTTAATGAAATTAACTGCCTCTTAAAAAAAACCCCAGCGATTTCTAGATTTTAAAAAGAAGTGAGGCTGTTTGGAAAATAAAGATAAAACATGATTATTTCATGTTCATCAAATAGTATTTTATAATCTCTAGTTGGGGTGTGAGAAAGCAAGAGGGAGGAAGCGAAAGACGAAGCACTGTCATTTTAATGGCTTGTAATCTAACTTGGTTTTTTGTTCCTTTTTTTCTTCTTTTCTTTCTTTTCTTTTTTTTGTATCAGTTAATCTGTTGGTTACATTTTCAGCTTTTCTTTGCTTCTGGTTTCATTTTCAGATGAAAAAATGCTAGGCACACAGGGCTGCTGTCTGGTTGCCATGGTGACCACAGCCTATTATCCTGCCTTGTCATTCATCAAGAAAGAATTGCACTTGACAGAGGCAGAGGGAAATGCCTGCAGTCTGCAGCATAGGAAGCAAAAAAAAAAAAAAAAAAAAAAAAAAAAAGCTTTTCTTGTCTTCTGTGTATGTAAAGGGCCTTTAATGCCCGTTTAGTTACATGTTTTATTTAGCATTATTTATTACTTTTAACGCTGATAATTGATACCTGTAAAAATACATCCCCTCCCTTCAAAGTATTTAACGTGCAATTTGTTCTTTTGCTTT
This sequence comes from Eospalax fontanierii, assembly GCA_035773235.1. Classification (NCBI taxonomy): domain Eukaryota; kingdom Metazoa; phylum Chordata; class Mammalia; order Rodentia; family Spalacidae; genus Eospalax; species Eospalax fontanierii. The sequence goes on along the minus strand of CM069539.1, from coordinate 25,537,910 downwards.
GCTTTTCCCATTTCAGACCCATACCTCGTGTCTCGCCTCCACTCTGTGCCACCACAAATACTGGGTCCACTCCAGGAATAGAAACAGCCGAAGGATTACATTCTCCACGGAGAATGATCCCTGAAGGTAGCTAACGAAGCCAGCGTTCTCTTAGCATTGCGCTTTAGAACCAAGAGTTCTGGTGTCTTGTTTTCCTAAAACTAATGGTCGTAATGCATGATCAATGGATAATTGAATCTAACCACTGATTAAATTATTTCTCCAAGTGTGCAGTGTCTATAAAATACAGTGTCAGCAAAAGAACACCAAACTGTAGCTATCTTTCCATGAGATAATTGATTCTAAAATCATGATTGCTTTTTAACAAATTTGGATCTATACCAAATCCATTGTTCTTGAAAGGCAGGAAAAGGTAATTGCTTATTATCTGACTATTCCTCATTATGGCCATTTGAGTAAACCCAAAGTACTTCCAAAAATAAATGGTTTCATAACTTTTGTATTCTTAAACACCTAAGCTTTTGTGTATTTGTTAAGTCTGATGTTTTCACCTCATTATTCAACTCTTAAAATGTCCGGATCCAGCAGGGCCATTTTAAACAAGTTTGGTGATAGCTTGCCTTGCTCTCCCGGAATTGTTTGATTTCCTTCCAAAGGTGAAGGATATTTCTGTAAAACAGGCAGTATTTTAAGCTGCCATCTAAGAGAGTAGCTTTGGAATAGCTCATCATTTGTGTCTGCAATCAGGGAGAAGATGGACAATATCTCTGCGTCATCTTGAGCACTGTTTAGCATAGCTGATGCTTGCAGAGATTAAACCATTGCCCTGAGTTGCACAGGCAGCTAGAATGAGAAGCAGTAACTTCTGAAGTTCAAGTTTTGTTTTTTTCTGAGACAATTTCCCTGCCTGAGGTCATAGAGAGCACGCGCGCACACACACTTACACACACACACACACACACACACACACACACACACGGCGCTATTCTTACATTACAAGTGAAACGGACAGTTGGACAATCACTTGCTTAGTTCAGTCTTTGAGATAGTTCACATTCTAAGCTTCCTACTACTTCCTTAATTATCTCGATAATTTTGGCAACAGGAGGTTTGGGGGTGGAGAGGGATAATTCTAAAAGAATTAAATAATTATAGCTGTCAGGAAATCCACCCTGGATTTTATAAATTCCTGCAAAATCTCTGGATTTTCATTGCATATAAACTATGTCCGCCTGTTAGTGCACACCTCACGGCATCTTTTATATACCCTGATGGATAAAAACTGTAGAACCCATGCAAAGTTTTCTTTTAATCTTCATGTTTGGGAGAGCAAAACGAAACAACGAAAAGGAGAAAAGACATGTTGGGTTTAGAACTGTGGCTATTTCTTTCTGGTCCTCAACTCTTCCTTTAATACCAAAGTAACACGGCTGTTCATTTCCTGTTAAACTTCAAACCTACCTTTTGATTTTCGAATGTCCCTTAGGCTAATGTTTTCACGGAGGAATGAAATGGAACAGGCAGAAACAATTAAGGGAGCACATACAGTGAAAAGGAACCCACCCTGCACTTTCACAGGAATGGAAGTGTATGAAGGAATTCTGCCAGGATCCAATTGTTCAGCAGGGTCTCCATGTCTCCCATCATTTTTCTTTTGCCCACCCCCCAATGCACACCATTTCCCCTTTATGGAAGAAAAAGATCTAGGCACACAAAGAAACTCCTAAATACTCACAGGCAGGGGAAATATTTTCTCTGCCTGTTTCTAGGATAGGAAAATCTCCAAGAAAGAAAACCCACCTAGATATTTTAAACTCTGCATGTCTCCCAAAGCCTGTTAAATGTTCACATGTGTCTTCATGAAATTTGTAATATGAATTGTTTACATAGTTCTGATTGAGGGCATGAGCATCATTAAAAAGGATCAAATTGGTTCACAGATGGAAAATTTAGAAAATCAGAACTGTTATCTATGAGGAAAAGTGTAGAATTAAAAAAAAATACATGGCTCTTCATATAAAAAGATAGATCAACAACCCAAAGTAAGCTGTTTAAGAGCCTTCGAAGTTCTATCAGGAATTAACAAGGAAGTAATTAACTCTCTCCCAAACAAATCTGCCATCACATGTTTATAGCATTCCTGTTGTTCTGTGAAAGCTGTGTCTTGTCTTTTAGTACCATGCTGAGAGATTTCACATGGTGGGGGCTCAGCATTCCTATTTGGGGATTTATTTTGTTAAGATACTGTGTGATACTGGGAGACTGCTCACAACTCAGCCAGGTGAAGAGACTTCGGATGAAGCCTCTTTGCATTCATCCCAGACTATTCTTGCCTGATAGAAGGCCTGTGTGACTGATTCAGTCTGAATTCAAAGTTTATTTCTACAGCCTACAATTGCAAGATGCCTTGTGATACACCCAGAATACCACACACACACACACACACACACACACACACACAAAACTTAAAGCTGGTGGTTATCCTCTGTACTGTTATCCTCTGCACAGCACCTCCACCATGAATCAGGAAGATGGAAGGCGTCCATAAGATTATACTGAGCGGAAGGCATGGTTTCTTCTTTTTTATTGAATCTCTTCCAATAAAACACCTCTCTCATAAACCAAGGTCTTTGTGCTTTTGTTGTTGTTGTTGTTTGGATGGGAATATATTTTTAATGCCCGTGGAATAGTTTAACTCTGCAATAGTGAAGATTTGAAGACAGCTGCTAGTAAACATAAAACCAGCTATATAATGGCATTACAATGGGCTTTTTATTTGAGAATCCAGAATGGGTAAATTTGTTACTCTACCAAATAACCAGTTCTGTGGAAATTTACTTCACATAATAGGGAGCATTTCCTTGGAAAAGCAGGTAATTTATATCACTCAAAGACCAAATGCCAACACACTTTCTCCTCTTTGTTGTTTATTTTCTTTAAACTTACAAACAAAAACACCTATGGGCTTCCTGGACATGAAGCTCTCTAGTAAGCTATTCTTTCAGAGTTTGTAATGCCAATCCAGGAGTAGCTAAATAAATTACGTTTTCACCCATCCACTGAGGACTTAAGCAAAACAGGATTTTCTACTAGACAAAGATCGCTCGATCATTATGCTTGTCTTTTCAACACCCACAAAAAAGACCAATATAAACAATTTGTGGACACATGTTCTAACAAAACATTATTTGCAGAATATAGTGCCATAGATGTTAAATGCCAGACGGTCTTACAGAAAGAAAAGGCCGGGGGCGGAGAGGTACGCTGGCAGCTGGGGAAGGTATGTGAAAGAATTTATTGACATAGGCTTCATTGAACCTAAAGGTCCATAGTGACTGCCTAAAGATTTACCTGAACCTTGGTTAGATCTTCAGGGTAGATGGGACCTTGTTTGGGAGGAAGACCTTTATAGATTTAATAGAGCTAATTCTCTCTCTAGAGGAGAGCATCATTACTAACAGCCAGCCTTAAGACCAATAGTACAGCTCCTTCTAAAAAACAGAGAGAGGAGAAGGTACAAGGACACACATAGGGGAAGGCCATATGGTCACGGAGGCAGACAATGGGGTGATAAACCTCCAGGCCAAGGACTACTACTAGTCCTGAGAGGTTAGGAGAGATGTATGGAATGGATTCTCTCTGAAAGCCTTTTGCAAGAATCACCGTGATTTTGGATTTGGGGCCTTCAGAACTGTGTGGCAATGAATTACTCTTATTTTAAGACATACATTTATGGTAATTTGTTGCAGTAGCCTTAGGGAACTAATACAGGGTCATTCAACAATGAAACAAGAAAAGAAGAGGCATATTACATATTGTCAGATAGAGTAGCTGAACGGTTGGAAGTCTGTGCATAGTACTGCATCTCATGAACAGCCAGGACTCGGGAGCTGGTTTCAGCCATAACACCCTTCTTCCCCTTTCACCAGCTCTGACTGAAAACTAGATTTCTTCACTTGACATGAAATATTTGCTGCTAATATCTGAGCTATTATTTTGTAGCTTCAATCTCTTCCTAAGGATATTCTCTTTAAGAATTTCCAAATCTTATGGAAGGATTCTTCGTTGTCAATGGGGTTTATGCCTATCCTTGAAGTAAAAGGTTAAGCCAAGACCTTATCAAATATGACCACTCTCGAGGAAACCTGCTGAGTAGCAGAGTGGTGGGACACCAGGGGGGGCATCACCTGGGGGTCTTTTCCATCTGTAATGCAAGAGCTGTCTTTCTTAAGGACAATGGTGTGGCATGTGCAAAGGCATTTGTTCTAAGGATAGATCTGCAGGTGATTCTGAACCTTGTCCTTTATGGGTGGTGTGGCATTAGCAAGTTACTTGGCTTTGCTCAGTTTCTTATTTTAAAAACTGAAGATAGAAAGGGTTGGGGAAATACCTTAGTGGTGGAGTGTTTGCCAAACACATGCAAGGTCCCGGAGTCAACACCCAGCACTGCACAACAAAACAACAACAACAAGAGAAAAATTAAGACAGAGCCAGATGTGATGGTGTATACTTGTAAACTCAGCATTCTAGAGACTGAGACAGGAAGGTTGGGAGTTCAAGGCCAAGCTGGGCTACGTCCAAAGTTCTAGGCCTGTGTGTGTTATAGGAGATCCTATCTCAAAATAAAGGGAGGGTAGAGAAATAAATGAAGAAACAAAGACAGATTCATTGATAAACACCCTACATCTAGAAGAATCTCGGTAACGTTAGTGAATGACGATCATAGATAAATAAAACATGAATGAATTTGAAAGACAGTCAAGGGTCCATTGCTTTATTTTCATAGATTTCAAGAGTTAAGCTCTTGAGAAAACCAGGACAGGAATTTACGTTATTGAACTACCAGATTAGCGTTTCTTTGTTATTTTACTGGATCTGTCCCCATTTCTGTGAATATAAAATAAGGTCTCATCTGAAAGGTGCCATTCAACGAAGGAAAATGTATCTCCCTTCAGAACAGATGATTACAGTGGACTTTAGGTTTGATAGAAGCACAGGACAAAGGTGTTTTGCTTTCTTTAAAGGTCTGAAGAAATGGGTTGGGAATTGAAAGGCAAGGACCCAGATACACACCACATCACACCATTTGTTTGTCCTTGAGTTTAGCGTGTAATTACTTTGAGACAGAATTCAGAACAAAGACAAAGAGACCATGGTAGGATTACAGCCGTATAATTCTTAGGCCAGTTTCTTATATCTCCATATTTTACTTTATTGTCCTTTTGCTATATTTTACTACATAATGATATCTGTGAAGAAACTAGGTACTCAGTTTTGCAGTGAGGAAATAAGAAAAAGGTATATATCTTCTTGGAGTCAAAATTGAGCCAGATAAGAATAGTTTGCACTGTGTGTGGGAACTACAATTCAGCCCATTTTAAAACTTTGTAATAATTGGAGCTGGGAAGGTGGCTTAGTGGTTAAGAGCTCTCACAGAGGACCCAGGTTTGGTTCCCAGCACCCATATGGTGGCTAACAACTATTAGTAACTCCAGTTCCAAGGATCTGACACCCTCTTCTGGCTTCTACAGGCATTTCATGGACAGATGCACTTACATATATGCAGGCAAAACATTCATACACATAAAATAAATTTTAAAATGTTAAACCTTGTAATAATAATATAGTGGTAGATGTTTAAAGTTTTGATGAGATCAATTATAATTTCAGATTGCAGTGAACCAAAAAGATCTAGTTTCTTCAAAATACCATGATCAGAAGCAAAGAGATTACATATGAGTTGCATCAATGTATATCTGCACATACATCACTTATAATGCATTGACAAAAAGGAACTATGTTCTTTGAAAGGTCTCATCCTGTTAGCAATCCTAATTAAAAGGCCTAGTATGAGCAGAAGTATGTTCCCTGCATTTGTAAGAATAGTTCAAAGCTTTCTTTTTAACATTGCAATTTGTAAATGTGGCAAATAGGTTGCTTGAGAAAGCTGAGGCACATGCAATGCTAAAAGGCAATATTCAGGTAAGTCACACTTAGTGTTGTACCATCGTACACTCAGAAAATCAAGACTAATTCAATCTACAAATATGATTATTAAGTTGTAATTCCAAGCTTTGTCATAACAAACATTAGCCAGCAATCCCACCACTACTTGATTGAGTCTAAAATATTTTGCCTATATCCTCCTCTTCAGTGTCCTTTGCTGTTCAGTCTGTGCTGAAATAACTCCCTTATCAAAGCATTTCAGGTAAGTTTCAAGCTCTAGGTATGCAATGACTCAGTGCTCAGATTTTCTAAACACAATGTTAAAATCATTTATTTTAAAAGAATTTGCTTTCTTTCAGGGACTTCTGCAAAACAGATGCAATTTTATTTTTGCCAGAGATAGTCTTCACTGGGCATTGCAAAGTTCTGACTTTATTTGCATACCTTAAGTTTTATACAATCTCTCATTTGTTGTCTCATTAATTCATTCAACAAGTGCTTCCTGAGTCACTGCTGTGTTCCATGTTGCATTCTGAGTGCTTGGGATATATGGATGCTCAAAACAAAGTTAATGGACCCTCATATAGTCTAGTGGGCAAAATATTTTAAAACCACAATAAATGTAATTAATAAACTGTGAGAGAAAAGAATAAAGAGCAGATTAAGCATAACCAGGAGTGACGGCTCAGGACAGATATGGGATGCAATTTTAAATAAGAACAGAATGGAGAATCTCATTGACACAGCTCCTAAGCAAGGACTTTTGGTCCATAAGGAAATTCAGTATAGAAAGAGTGTTCCAGGGGCTGGAGAGGTGGTTCAATAGGTAAGAGCACTGGCTGCTCTTAGAGAGGACCTAAGTTCTGGTCCCAGCTCCCGTGTCAGGCTGTTTGCCATTGGCCACTGACAGCTGTCACTAATTCCAGTCTCAGGGGATCCGACACCCTCTCCTGGCCATTGCGGGCATTGTATGCAAGTGGTATACTGGCGAATACGCTGGCAAAGCGCTCAAACACATAAGATTAAAAGAAATCAAAGAGAAAGAAAGGATGCTCTCGGCAGCTGGAATGGCAAAAGCACAGAAAAGAGTGAGAGATTTTCAGGCCCATGTCCTGATGCCTGGAACCCATGAATATGTCACCTTATCCGGCAAGAGGGCCCCAGAGATGGGATTAGGTTAAAGATCTTACAATGGGAAGATCATTCTGGACCAACCACGTGGGTTCAAAGTTGTGCTTAGGATGGAGAGAGAGCAGAAAACTTGTAGCTTTCTTTTACTCAACAGAAGAGAGACACTGGTTACTAATCATCTTCAGTGACTTTTTTCATACTGTCTAACTCCAGGTCTTCACACCCTATGCCCGCCGTCATCCAGATAGTCCTTCAGGGAGAAAGAGAGAGAGAGCGCGAGAGAGAGAGAGGAGAAATGAGCTAAAGATGGAAGGATGTGGTTGCAGTCTTTGAAGGTGAGAAGAGTGCAACTGGAGGAATGCGGGCAGACTTTAGAAACCAGTAAAAGCAAGGCAGGATTTTCCACTACTGTTTCAACATCAGCATAGCCCTATAGACACCTAGATTGAACCCTCTGAGACCTATCTCAGGCTTCTGACCTCTACTCTAGAATGTAAAATAATAATACGGGCTGTTTTAAGCCACCATGCTTGTGTTCATCTGTTATAGAAAACTATTAACTAGTTCAGTAAGTAGTGCAGTCACTCAAAAAGTTGGATAATTTTCAGACAGCATTATCCTGTACTGCTAGTACACGCCAGGCACTGAACTAGGATGTAGACTTGGGCTTAGCACACAGCTCTCCATTTGAAAGCTACAGCTTCAAAGACATGATTGGTATTTAGCTGCTTCCAAATGTGTCAAAATCTATGATTAAAAGTAAGCATAAAGTACTCTGAGAGCCCTACACAAGGGGCGTTTAATCAGACTGAGGAGGAAACAGACAGGAAAACATCCCGGGGGAAGTGATATTTTAACTAAAATCTAATGACTATTAATAATTACTCTGACAAAGATGGGAGATGTGAATGTTGTAAACATAAGTAATGTCAAGGTCAGAGTGTCCTGAGCAAGCTTGATGCAGCCAGAAAACTGTGAGATTAGATACATCAGAAACTTCCAGTCTATGAGGACTGGACCCTAGACAACAAAAGTGTTAATACTAGTTTAATGTTATTATCAATATCATTTGCCTATCACAAAATGCAGATTTCGGGGGTACAGTTTTTCTAAAATTGAAAAATTTATCAATTCATTTTGCTTTTAGGTGAATATTTATTTCAGATTTTCTGGTTATTTATTTTTAATTTCTGATTTTATTCAGGGTTTCATCTAGTCCAGGCTGGCCTGGAACTTTCTACATAGCCAAAGATGACCTTGACCTTCTGAGCCTCCTGTCTCCACCTTCTGAATGCCCTCATTACAGGTATGCGCCACCACACCTGGTTTTATGTGGTGCTGAGTATTGCACCCAGGCTTTGTACATGCCAAACAAGCCCTCTCACAGATGAGCTACATCTCCAACCGGAATATATATATATTCCGTGCCAACAGGGATGCCGAAATTTCGACAGGCCCTCCCTCTAGATGAAGAGCTACAGTTCATCAAAGGCTGCAGAGGGAGGATGTATAAATTTTCTTGAGGGATGGTTATCCAATCCTAAGTGGTCAGCCCTAAACCCATGTCTAAGCAACACTCAGTGGACTCGATAGGTTTTTGTATGTGTGCGTGTGTGTGTGTGTGTATACATGTAATCACATGTGACAATAATAATTACATAAGAAGAGGTCATGAATCCTAGAAGGAGTGGGAGTGAAAGGGGGAAGTTAGAAAGGAAAGAGAGGGGTAGAGATGAGGAAATTATATGAATATAGGACATTAGCTTCCTGGTTAGATTTTTGTCAGCTTGACACAAACATGGGAAGAGAGAACCTTAACTGAAGAATTTTCTCCACCAGACAACTGTCCTGTGGCCATGTGTGTAAGGCATTTTCTTAACTGCTGATTGATGTAGGAAGGCCCAGCCCACTGTGAACCATGCCAACCTTGGACGGGTGGGTCTGGACTGTATAACAAAGATAGCTGAACAAGTCAGGGGGAGTGAGCCAGGGGGATCAAGCCAGTAAGCAGTGTTCCTGCACGGTCTCTGCTTCAGTTCCCGCCTCCAGTTCCTGCCCTGGCTTCCCTCAGCAACAGACTGTACTGTAAACTGAAATAAACCCTTTCCTCCCCCAAGTTGCTTTTGGTCAGTGTTTTGTCACAACTGAAGAAATAAAACTAGAAAAACTCACTTATGAAGTTCTCAAAATATTCAAAAAATTTTAAGAGATGTTAAGCAATTCTACAATAAATATTCAACTGAGATATAGTTCAGTTGACAGAGCGCTTGTCCAGCATGAATGAAGGTCTGGGTTCAATCCCTATTACCTGATAATCCTGGGCTTGAGAGTGCACCCTGTAATCCCAGCACTTGGGAGGTGGTGGCAGAAGGGTCAGTAGTTTACAGTCATCCTCAGCCATGTAGTAAGTTCAAGACCAACCTGGGCTATGTGAGGCTCTATTTTTTTAAAAAAAATTCTACTTTGCCTTGAAAAATATATGTTGCTGATATGTAATGTGATGTTGATGTGTATGCGTGCTTGTGCTACGCATTTCTCTGAAATAGTACAGAAACCCCTGGCTGGCTCAGAGCGCTAGCACATGTTTGAGGCATGTTTTGTGTGAGAGATTTTGTGTTCCTACTCAGTTCTGTTCTGATGGATGAAGTTTTCTGCATTCACATACTATTTCTTGCAGATCATGCCAAACAAGTGCAAATTTTGCTTCATGTTTAGACTTATATAAGTTGCACTGGAACATGTGGACAATTTCAAAACAAATGCTCTAGCAGGAGCCACTATAGAGAGCATTGCTATCACACCCCAAGATCCTCCTGCTTCGGCCGGGATTATCAACTCTGACTCTAAGAGCAAACACTGCTTGGGGCTCTTTCCTGGAGCTTCATAAGAGTCATAGAAACACGCTGTCTCATCTGTTTTTTACCTGACTTCTTTAACTCAGTTGTCTTTGATGTTCATCCCTACTGCCATTCTCAATATCTCCTGTGACAAAAGAGTGTTTTGTTATGAGACTATTCAATAATTTGTGTTCCCATATTTCTTGTTGGTGTGCATCATGGATGTTTCCAGTTTGGGAATTCACTATCTGAAGCTTCTATGAAGGTTTTGGTGCAAATCTGTTTGTGTATATATGTTTTTGTGTCTTAGGTACATACCCAGAGATGAAGTTGCTGAATCATAGAGTGTATGTAGAATCCTGTGAAAATAATGATTAGATGAAAGTGGAAGCACGCACATCACTCCTCACTTCTGTCAGTAGCATATCAAGTTACTGTTCTGTCATCCAGCAACACTAGCTGTGACTGGCCCCACAAGCTACCTAGCCCCACCACACTATGATTATAATTTGCTATCATCTCTCAGATAATGTTATTGAATGCTTTTTATGTGTCAAATGGTCATTCATATGGCTTCCTTCATAGAGCACTTTGAGTATGTTTTATTGGTTGTGTGTTTGGCACTATTTCTTTCTCCTTTACACTTTCCGGGTTTTAACTAATAAATATTTGTCTAGTCTTAAACCACGAATGCATTCTTTCTTTTTATCTGTGTGTGGGGGCGGGGGGATATGGTGTGGTGGTGTGTGTGTGTGTGTCTTTGGTGTGTGAGTGTAAGCACCTTTGTGCCAAGACATTCATATGGATGACAGAGGACAGACAGCCTCAGTATCATCCTCATTTTCCATTTGCCACCTTGTTGGAGGGGAATCTCCTGCTGTTTCCACTATATTCTCCAGGATAGCTGGCCCACTGGCTTCTGGGAAGTCTCCAGTCTCCACATCCCACCTGGCCATAAGCATGCTGGGGTCACAGACTACTGCTACTACATCCAGCTTTACATAGGTTCTGGGAATTCAAATTCAGCTCCTCAGGCTTGTGCAGCGAATATGTTACCAACCGAGTCGCCTCTGCAGACCACAGATGTGTTCTTTAGAAAGCTTTAGAGGTAACAGACTTGTATGGATTTGGTCTGTAATGAATTTAATTAATTTGTGTGCATAGTGTAAGGTAGGAGTTTGGTTTCTCTCCTCCCATGAAGACAGTCAGTATTGTGGAACTGTTTGTTGAAAATAATGTTCTTTCCCATTCAATTATTTTGACATCTTGTTCACAATGAAATCATGTAATTAATATGGGTTTTTTTTCTACTTCAGTTCTACCTAATCAATATATTTGTTAATCCTTAATTAAGACCACACTATCTTAATTTCTACTGTATTTACTTGTTGTAATATTGTAAATGGCACTTTTAAAGTTTCATTCTTAAAAAATTTTGATTGCTAGTATATAGAAATTCAGTTGATTTTGTATATTTTGTGACAATAGTGAATGTATTTATTAGCCTTAGATTTTTTAATATTTCTTAGAATTTTCTGTGTACACTGTGCACAGTGCAGACAGGCCGGGCTTTCTGTATGCTGTCTTCCTATACCGACCAGGACTTCCAGGACAAACATGATGTAAATTGGTGGGAGTAACCACTAGTGTGCTCTGACCTCTATGAAAGGGAATTTATCTATATTTTTAAAATATGTCCTTTATCAGGTCGAGGTTTTTTTTCCATTTCTAATTCTCTGAAAGCTACTGTTATAACTGGGTATTGAATTTAGTAAAATACGTTTTCTTCAACTAAACAAGATAATGAAATGCTTTTCATTGTATATTACCAATAAATAGAAATACATTGATTTTACTTTGAATGTTAAAACAACTTTGCATTTCTGAGATAGCCTCTACACCGTGTTGCATTAGGCTGTTTATGTATTGCTGGACTTGATTTGAAATCTTTTCTTAAAGGCCTCTGTATCTGTATTAATGAGAAATATTGATTTTGTAATTTTTGAAATATTTTTGAATGGTTTGCTGTCAAGATAACACTGGCCTCATAACGTAAACTGGGAAACATTTCTTTCATTGTATTTTTGGCAGTTTACAGTATATGCAATTATTTCTTCCTTAATTATTTAATGGAATTTACCAGTGAAACCATCTGAATTTGGAGTCTTCTTTGTGGAAAGGATTTAAACATGTGAATTAGTTTTATTTCTTATCAGATGTAGCTTTAATTTAATACAACCTGCCTTAAATTAATATCCACCTCAGATAAATTATGGAGAACTTAAATTTTTGTCATATTTTGTCTCTTAATCGTCACATATTTCATCTCCACATATTACAGAAACTACAATTCATTGTTACTAATTTTCTTTAAACAACACATTATTTCTTAAAGTAAAGTAAATAACAAAAATACCACCTATATTTACCCATGTAATTGAGGATTTTTTATGTTTCTTTGTCTAGATCTGAATTTTTACTTGAAATCAAGTTTTTATTTTCAGCTTGAAAAACTTATTTTACCATTTCTTTATTATTACTGTTATTATTATTCTTTTATATGTGTGAGTATATTATCTACAGGTACGTAAGTGCACCTGTGTTGTGCAATATCCATGGAGGTCAGAAGAAGGTGTCAGATCCTTTGGAATTGGAGTTACAGATGGTTGTTGACCACCCTGTGGGTTCTGGGAATCGAACTTGGGTCCTCTGGAAGAACAGTCAGTGCTCTTAACCACTGAGCCACCTTTCCAGCCCTCTTTTGCTATTTCTTATACTGTAGAGGATGTGTGCTGGTGACAAATTCTTAGCCTTTCATCACATGTAGAGTTATTTTACATTTATTTTTGAGAAATACTTCCCAAATAATATGTTTTTCTTTCTAGCTTTTACAAACTGTCTCTCCATTGCTTTCTAGTTGGAATCATTTCAGATGTGAAGTTAACAGTTTTTCTTATGATGTTTCCTTTTTCTCTGGATTTTTCAGTTTTTATTATTACTAATCTTTGTTATTGGTTGATGATGTGCTTTAAACTAATTTTCCCTGGAATTATCCTCTTTGGGATTAATTATGCTTCGTAACTCTCAGAATTGGTACTTTCATCAAACTTAGAAAATCCTCAATGATTTTTGCCTTAAGAAAACCTCTCTCTTTCTTTGTCACTCCTATTTATACATATAATGAAAAGTCTTCAGAAGTCACCAAAGCCTCTCTCTGTCTCTCTGTTTGGATATTTTCTATTTTTCTGTCTTCAGACTACTTTATCTTTTTTTCTTTTGTTAAGCTCATCCACTCTAATTTTTCATTTTGGCAGAAGTTCTAGGTTTTCTCTTTAATTCCATTACACTCTTTTAGAAAATTTCCATTCTGTGCCATGTTAATTTACTTTTGTTTTCCTTAACTTCTAAGCACATTGATAGCAGTTGTCTTAATGTTCTTGTTTATTAAATACACTGTCTTTATCACTTAAGGGGCTGTTCATATTGACTGATTTTCTTTCTGGTTATAGTCTTCCCATATCAAGTAATTTCTGATTTGATTCTGGGGATTACTAATCTTATATTGTTGAGTGTCTGAATTTTGTTATCTTCCTTAACACAGTGTTGAGTTGTGTTATGGAAGACAGTTAAACCAAGGCATCTTGATTCTTTTAAGTATTGTTTATAAACTTTATTAGAGCTGGTTTAGAAAGGTCTTTAGAGATTAACTGGTTCTTTTCCTAAGTGATGATTTTGTGGATTCTCTAAGAAACAGCGTGGGGGCTTCAAGAGATCTCTGCACTCTGGTTGGTTAACCCTGGAATGTATCTCAACCTGGTTCCACTTGTTCTACCTCATTCTACTCCTAGCTCCTCACCAGTTCCCCCTCTAGTCATCTTTGTTCAAACAGGCCTCATGGCTTCTGATTGTGTGCATGTGAAGCTGTACGTTCAGCTGGGGACTCAAGGGTTCCCTGTATAGATTTCTCAACCTCTCTTTTTATCTGGAACTCTGGCCCATAAATTCTAGCTAATATAGCATCTCTGAACGATTTCTCTTTTGTCAAGAATGAACACTATGCTCACGAATATATTCTCCTGTTGGACACGTTAGAAAGTATCTTCAGGAAGATTACGGAACTGACCCCATTTTGTTTCTCTACTCCCAGAAACCACCAGTATGCATTGCCTGTTGTTCAAATATTAAAATACTAATTTCATATATTTTGTGCAGACTTCTAGTTATTTATGAAAGGAATCTTAGTTTAAGTCTATGGGTAGGTGCATGCATATAGCTAGAACATAATGAGGTTTCACTTAGCAATCACTTAGTTTTGCACATGAAACTTTGTTATCAAATTTCTTCTTCCCCTCAGTTTTGTCAGCTTGAATCTTATTTAGTTAACCCTGGGAGAATTAGATGTAAGGGAACCCAAATGAAAGTGCTTTTATTCTATTTTCTTTAATACCTAACTTCTTTTCAGAGTGTTACTATTCACCTGCAATAGCAAATAATTCTGTTGATGGGAAGGCTAATTAGAGTCAATCAGATCCTAATAAACCTGGCAGGCTTTACATGAAATGCAACGTAAAGGGTCTTTCTTTTTGTATTCATATGGTTGGTTCAGAAAGAACCGTGTTCTCAGTGTTTTGAGACACCAGATTAGATGTCCAGGTCAACAAGCCAAAATGATTCTGATTCACACATATTCCTGCTTCTGATGCATTAACTTGTAAGCAACTGGTATCATAACTGTGTCCATTATTTTGAACCATGTATTACCTGGCACTATTTTGAAGCAAATGTCTATCATTCCTATCATAAGTAAGTCTGGATAAAATATAAGACATAATGGGACCTGTTTAATGACTTGTCTTCAGGGTTCTTTTAATGTAGGTTGTTCTTCAGTCTTGTAAATGGTGGTGCCTAAGAATAGTATATATAGACTTCCTAAAAGTAGAAAGTTCAAAACAAAGGTCACAAATAGGTGACTTATTTGACACTATAAATGTGAATATGTGTTTTCTAGTCATTCAACAGTTCCATTTTTACTTCTATTTTTGTGGCCCTGGGGATGGAATCTGGATCCTTGAAAATGCTTGATTCTATACCGAACTATATTCTCAGCCCAAGAGCATTTTTCGTATTAAATAGTATGTGAGGTGTCAATAAAACTATGGTGAACTTTTCTAGGTACCTTTTAGAGGAAAACCTATGCCTTGCTAAGATGTAAATATAAATATAAACACAGTATATAAGTAAAGAATTTGAGAAACTGCTTTTCCAACCTTCCATTCTAGAAACATGAAAGCTATTACTCATTCTAGGAAAATGAATCAACTGGCCAATGAAAAAACATGTTTCTCCCATAAAAGTGAAACTGGAGCTGGAGATTAGGTCAGTGGCAGAGTGCTGTTCTAGCATGCTCAAAACTCTGGGTTCAATTCCCAGCACAGAGAGAGGAAATCAAGCTTAATTAGCCAGAGCATGGTTGCAGTTTATAACTGTTAGTCAGTTTCGACTGTTAGTAAACACTGTGGATCTATTCCAACCCTTCTCCTCCCCTTCTCCTCGTCCTCGTCCTCGTCCTCGTCCTCCTCGTCCTCGTCCTCGTCCTCGTCCTCCTCCTCCTCCTCCTCCTCCTCCTCCTCCTCAATATCTTCCTTTACCTCTCCTCCTCTTCCTTCTCTTCCTCCAGTCCTAATTTCCTTTGCCTATAATGTAATAATGGATGAAGGGGTTTATATTCAGGAATATTTTTCCTTAATGCTATACAGAGTCAATCTCAGTCTTGATATGTTTCCTAAGACTCACTATCAAAAGCCTGGTTAATCTTCCACTTCAGGGCAGTGTACTACTTCACTTACAATTAAAGGTCTGAGTGGTAGACTACCAGATGCATATTTTTAAGGCATCATCAAATTTAAAGAGATCATTTATTCTTACCAGCATGGGAATCTTTGTCTTCCTAGAGACAGGAAGTACAATATGCTGCCCATAATCACAGATCTCCTTGAGTGAGCCCTTGATGCTTGTATGCAAAGCAAATCCAGATCAGTTCTAGATCCTCACTTATAAATGAATAAAATCCATGCCCTACTCTGTAGATTAAATCATGTTCTCAGTCCAGGTGTCCTCCTTCATTCAGGAGTACAGCAAGAAAGTAGACCTGGTCAGGTTGCTGTCTGTCCTGAAGGAAGCTTTCAACAGATGGTATGTATATTACCGACAACATGCAGGTGTGTCTTTGGTGTTTAACATTTTCTTTAGGGGAAATTTCATCCAGAGTTTTCAAATATAACTGTAGATATATTAAATAAACAACTATAGATACTATAGAGCTTCCACTTTATATTAAATAGAACTATAGATGTAACATATATTCTAACCCTTTATGTTAAATACAACTATAAATGCAATATATATTCTTTCTGAAATAAGTCAATGAGTCAATATCTGAACGCATATATATATATAATTAGCAGCACATGCATACATATAATGGATGTATTTTAAAGTTCTATATGTATATATATAAAATACATAAATGGATGTATTTTAAAGTTCTATTAAATATTTGTTTGTCCTTGAAGCTCCAAACAGCCAGGATATGTCACGGTAATATGAACGAAATACAGTTAAATGAAAGGTAGAAGTTTTAGTAGACAATTTCTTCTGTGTGATTTAATTTGGCTATTATTTTTTTCATGAAGTTGACCCATTGTTTTGACATCTTATAGACATTTTGAAGAAATGTGTTTGCTTATAATTGTTAAGTGATTAACTTTGTAAGTAGCATATGTTAATTTTATATTTTAAAAATCCTGAATTCTTAAAAGACAACTTGTTAAGTTATTCATCCTGTTGCAGCATAAGGACTTTATTAAAATCATCTCAGGCAGAATGGGAGTAGCACAGGTCCTTAGTCCTAACAGGACAACAATGGCAGAATTATTTCAGTTTAATATAATACAGAGAAGATCTTAGAGAGCCATGGGGCTTCACAGAGACTCTTGGGTCAGTACAGTCTAGTTGTTTTTAAAATAAAAATAATAGTGTAATCCTCTCTTCTTATTCATAAAAATAAAGATCATTCCTTAAAAGCAAAAGAGGAAACTGATGAAAAGCCCATGAATGTGGAATTACACATCATGCTGTGTTTGAAAGCCTCCTGAACACAGCATTGCAAATAATGCACAGTAATGTTACCCATGAACACAAAAACACACATTATGTGCTTCATTTATATGTTCTTGACTTTGCCCCATGTTATAGTGTTTTAAAAGTGAACATTTTGCTAATGTTCCTTAATTGTGAGAAGTACTGCTCCTCAGGCCTAGAGAGATGGCTCAGGGTTTAAGAGCACTTGCTGGTCTTGCAGAAAATCCTCCCAACACCCACACTGGACTGCTCATAACTACCTAACCCTCCAGTCACAGGGAACCCTCTTCTGGCCTCCACAGGTATCTGCATTCCTGTGGCATACATATACAGGTACAAAAATAAAAATAAATCTTAAAAATAATAACTCTTGTAAATGATGTTAACCTACATAGCATCTTAAATTCACTTGGAAGCTATGAAGAAGTTTTTGGAATTCAGGCATTATTAGGGTCCTTTTACTTCAGGCTTAGTTAAAATACTTAACGTAATCACTATTTTTTGTTTGTTTGTTTGTTTGTTTGTTTGTGGCAGTATTTCCCTGTATCCCCAGCTGGCTTGGAACTCACTATGTAGACCAGACTGGCCTCCATCTGAGATACAGTCTCCTGAGTGTTGGGATTAAAAACATGTGTCACCATACCACTATCTTACAGACCATACCTCTAAATAGCATTTCTCAATTAATTTCTATAATCTCACTTCTAGGAGATGTCTAATGTTGTTAAAATGTAGTTATAGGTGTTTGTGGATATGCGTGTACAGTGCAAAGTGACCAGTTGACCTGATTTGCTTGGGACTAGCTGAGGAGTCTTTCTGTGTGACTTGGAGGGTGAAGTCTGGGAGGTTCTGGAGCACATCAGGACGAGTAGCCACCTGAATTAGGTGCTGATTACAGTGAGTTATGCAGGTCCAGCTCATACTTACTAAGGACTTAAGTGTCAGGGATAGGACTAAACATTTAACTTTTGTTCTTCTATTTAGTCCTTACAACAGTTCTTGGCAGTAGGTGATAAACTGCAGTCCATTCCACTGGAGTTACGGTATCACATGGGTGAAACAATTCTTCCATTCTACCTTTCATTCATTCATTCATCAAACTGGTTATAAAATGACACTGTATAGGCCATACTGAAATAAAGGCCTAAGACAAAAGAGATGTTTTAAACAGACCTAATGTTTTGGTTTATTCAACATGCACATATTTGCTAAATCTCTGTGACACCTTAACTATACCTTATCTCTAGTTTCCTTATCTCTAGTTTCACCTAAGGAAAAGACCATCCCACGTAACTCCAGTGGAATGGACCATTCTTACAAAATTAAGATGACTATAAGTGAAGGCCGTTTCTGATTCAGGAGTTAAGAGTTAAGAGCCCTTCCTGCTCTGACGGAGGATGCAAGTTTGGTTCCTAGAACCCACATCGGGCAGCTCACAGCTACCTGCCACTCCGGCACAAAAGGATCCAGCATCCTCTTTCAGGTTCTGTGGGCACCTGCACTCTCTCTTACACAGATATACAAATAAAAGTAACCAAAGAAATCTTATATTTAAAAATTTTTATTTTTATATTTAATTTTTTCTGCCTGGCTAAAAGAAATCTTTTTAAAAGAGGGTGTCAACTGTTATTTTTAAGAAATTTAGCTGGGCATGGGGCCCATGATTTTAATTCTGAAACTTAGAGGGCAGAGACAGGGAGATCTCTGTGAAAGAGAGGCCAGCCTACTCTGCATAGTGAGTTCCAGGTCATCTGAGGCTACAGGGAGATAAGAAAGAAGGAAGGAAAGAAAGAAAGAAAGAAAGAAAGAAAGAAAGAAAGAAAGAAAGAAAGAAAGAAGGAAGGAAGGAAGGAAGGAAGGAAGGAAGGAAGGAAGGAAGGAAAGAAAGAAAGAAAGAAAGAAAGAAAGAAAGAAAGAAAGAAAGGAAAAGAAACAGGAAATTTAAGTCAACTCCCCTTATCAGGGAAGGTTCAGACTTTACAATAATAATCACTCACGGGCAAGAGAAAGACAAAATCCTAAACTCTATGCGTAGTACCCATTGTGCTTCACCTTTTTGTGAGGGCGCAGAGGGAGAACATATTTTCAGGGAGGCTTAGAAAAAGAGCAGTGGGCATCTGGAGAAAAGAGAGGGTGGACGCAGACTGAGAGCTGAAGCACAGAGGCCAGAAAAGCAAATGCCCTTAGTCTGCTCGCAGGCCCATCGCATCCAGGAGTAGAAAGCTGTGGGCTGGCTCCTCCTCTGCTCCCCCTCCCTTAAGACCTCCCTCTCTCTCTCTCTGAATGTGCCTATGGAGTCCAGAAGAGGGCTGGGTGCTAGGAACAGGGTCCTTCTGCTAGAGCAGTATAGTCCTCTTAACCATTGAGCTAGCTCCTGAATCCAGTCAAGAAGACATTCTAAACCCCTTGTAGACAAGATTCTCACCCTCAGACCTGATAGATGCCTGACCGTACCCCATACCTGGAGTTCTGCCCTCTGCCATGGCTGCCAGATAACTAGGTACAAAATACAAGAAATGAATTTGAGAAAGCACAGAGACAGATGATCTGTCTCTTAAGCCCAAATACTAAAACTCAGACCCACAAATATACTCTAGGCCAGCTGCAGAAAGGAAGGAAGTAGAGACCAAATACATGACATAGGATACACATAATAGAAATTCTTTAGGAATGTTATTTATTATTTTTATTTCATGTGTGCGGGTGTATTGTCAGCATGTATGTAAGTGCCATGTTGTACAATGGCAACAGAGGTCAGAAGAGGGCATCGGATTCCCCTGGAAATGGAGTTACAGATATTTGTTAGCCACCATGCGGGTGCTGGGAATCAAACTCAGGTCCTCTGTAAGAGTAGCCAGTGCTCTTAACCGCTGAGCCATTTCTCCAGCCCCAAGGGTGTATAATAGAAATCCTCATTGGCATATACTCATGGCACAGTATGATGGGCTTCATAGATGTTCGTTCAAGTCCATCACGTTCTTCAGCCTTATTCCATACATTATTCTCCTGTTTCTCCCGTCAGCACTCCTGTTAGTCTCTCTCCTTTTCCCAAATAGTTCCCCTTTACTTTCATGTCCTGTGTGTGTGTGTGTGTGTGTGTGTGTGTGTGCTTGGATAAAACTACATTGTGGATGTACACCATATTTTCTTTATCTATTTATTTGTGTTTTTATAACTTGGCTAGACACAATGGAATCTCGCTCATCATTAAAGAAGAAAATTCTGATACATACGATAACATGGATGAACCTGGAGGACATTATTCCCAGTGAAATAAGCTAGTCACGAAGAGACAGATACTGTATGATACCATTTGTATGAGGTGCTTTTCACTGAGGTAGGGTGAAATTGTGGTAACCAACATCTGGAGAAGGAGAACCTGCAAAGTTATTGGTTACTGAGTATTGAGTTTCAGCTGTGCAAGATGGAAAGGATTTTGATGATGGGTGTTAGTGGTGATGGTGGCACAATGGTAGGACCACAGAACTGTACACTTACAAATAGTTACATCGTAACATTTTATCTCATATGAATTCTACCATAATTTCAGAGAAACAAGAGCAAAGGAACCTGAGTCTTTCCACATGCACAATTCTCCGTCCCACCTAAAGAACACTGTAATTTTGCTTTTTGTTCTGATAACGACTTACTAAACAGTTAACTATTTATGGCATTTCTCATCTGTAAAATGGGTGGCAGGTCCTTTCGTCATGCCTATTTTTCTTTTGAAGTACAACTGTATTTTTTCTTCAAATACATAAGACTCATCTCCTCTTTGCCTGCTGTACCCATCTCAAAAGGTAGAATGTTTGATCACAGACCCAGAACGCAATATGAAAGAAGTTGTTACAGTTCATTCAGACGTCTCCTGCAGCATGAGGAGCCATAGATGGTGGCTGCAGTGCAGGGCTAGGTGGTGGGAGAAAACCTCGCTGAGGCTCATGCATGCGCATCTGCAAGCCAGGACAACTCACCAATTGGCTTCTACATCCTGCAGAGAGGCTTCAGAAATTTGGGATTCTCCATGAACTACTGAATTCGTTACTTGGGTTTTTGTTTTATTTATTTTTAAACTTAAAAATGTATCATATTCTTCACTAGAAAGATGGTTCAGTGGTTAAGGACACTGACTGTTCTTGCAGAGAATCTGGGTTTGATTCCCAGCACTCACATGACAACTAACAACCATCCAGAACTCCAGTTCCAGGGGATCCAATACTCTCTTCTGGCCTCCTCCTCATTGAATAACAAGGATGCACTTACATGCATGCAGGTAATACACTCATACACATAAAATAAAAATAATGCATAATTTTTTAATTTATCAAATTTAAGTCTTATATCTTCAACCCAAAGTGATGCTCAGTTAAGACTCAATCACAAAGGTAGTTATCAAGGGTACGAAAATGAATTCACCTGAAAAAGCTGTGGTTGTGAAATTCCCTCTCTGCTATCAGCATCTGTGGGTTCTTGTCAATATAACCAAAAATTCTTTAGCTGTAATGTTCGTACCCATGCATTGAAGATGTCATCATCTGCTGACTTGAGAGGCTGTGATGACATCATCAATGCCTAGAGCACCCAGTTTGTAGAGAGTTCAATTTGTGTTAGCATGTATTCCTTAAGACTGCTGAGGATGATGGTAGTGCACACCTTTGATCCCAGCATTCAGGAAGCAGAGACAGGTGGATCTTTGTGAGACTGAGGCCAGCCTGGTCCACATAGAAGTTTCAACTGGGGCTACAAGGAGACCCTGTCTCAACAAACAAATGAAAATGTTGCCACCCCAGTATGAAAAAGTAGACAGTTTTCAGCAATGGTGTCCAGCTCCACCCGTAAATCTTCCTCTTGATGATGGAAATGTCAGTTAGTACAGCCATCATGAAAAAGAGGGGGAAGATGCCTCAGTGCTTAAAGATAGATCTGCCATATGATCCAGCAATGTCGCTGCAGGTTATAAAGAAATCAGTACATCCAAGAGATACATAGACCCAAGGTTTGGGCAGCACTATTCACAAGAGTCAAGACACAGACTCGACTTGAGTGACTACCAGAGGATGAATGGACAGGGAAAATGTGCAAATACACAATGGAATACTGGTGAGGCTTAAAAGAGAAGGCAATTCTGGTACTGTTCACATCATTGATGCGCCTAGAGAATATTACACTAAGGAAATAGGCCAGGGCTAGAATGACAAACACTGCATCATCCCACTTGCATGTGAACCTAGAAAAGCTGAACTCATGGAAGCAGAGGAGAATGGTGGTTTCCAAGGGTTGGGAGAGGAACGGTAAAAATTATTCCTCTCTACTGATTCCAGATCCTAATGATCTTTAAACGCACATGGACCCTCCCACACTATTTTTGGTGTAGATCTCCAGTTTCTCATGCTGCCCTCTCCTTTTTCCTCATCTTTAAAATAAATCCTTGCGTTTCATTTTCCTCACCCCATGAAAAATGCTATCAAAAGTTGTGATGATTCACCACAGTTTGGCTCAAGAAGGGTCAGCATAAATTTCCAAATATAATCCAGCCCCAGATGAGGTTGGCCATGAATTATTTATACAATCCGATGAGGACCTTGAGAGCATTTGCAGTCAAATAGCTTTTTTCCAAATGACACACCACACATCTGAAACAGATCATGATGCTGTCTCTCACTTGCAGATGGAGAGGAAGGGCCCAGGAAAGCACAAAGACTGAACCAACCCTGGGCAAGAAATACACACTGTAAATCAAATGCTTCTACCAGGTCTCGAGACCGAGTAGTAAATCCCCACCCACCCGTTCCTGTCCCTATTTCCTGTGGGATAAAATGAGTTTATTTTTAAGGAATGTGCACAGGTGGAAGGAAAACGCACACTGTGAAGACATGTGATTAAAACACAGATGCTAACAGTGCTCCAACTCAGCTGCAGCAATAGCAATAGAAATCAAAGCGTGAGCTAAAGCTAGTGTCTGCTTCCTGTTTCTTAACCCTGCTCATAAGGCCAGTCCCACCTGACTTTGCTAGCCTCAGGTGGCCACCCACTCTCTGCCTGGAAACTGAAACCTGAGTAACATCCTTACTGAACTCTCTCCAGTCTCCTGACTTCACCATTGACTCATCACTCTTCTCTCCATGCCTTCTTTTTTGTTCTTCATTCTTTGGTCCAAGCATCCCTGCCTCAAGGAATGCTTTTCAGCCTTTCCCTAGCCCTCTTTAGCCCCTAGAATATCTCTCTGAGTCTATCTGAGAGATATTTCAGAGGTAATATCTGTGCTGGTTAGTTTTCATTGTTGACGTGACAGTATCTAGAATCACCCGAGAAGGGCGTCTCAAGGAAAGACTGTCTAGATCTGGCTGGCCTTTAGGCATGTCTATGGGAGGATGGTCTTGATTAAGCTCATTGGGACAGGAAGACTCATGCACTGTGGGCATTTCCATTCCTTGGGTTTGGGTCCTGGAAAAGGCAAGCTGAGTACTAGCATGCATGAATTTGTTGCTATCCCGTCTTGACTGTGGATGTAACTTGATGAGATGCTTCTAGTTTCTGCTGCTTTAACGTCCCAGCAATGATGGACCATGACACGGAATTGTGAACTAAATAAACCCTTTCTCCCTCTTGCTTTTGTCAGAATATTTTATCACAGACACAGAGAAGAACAGTACCTCATACTGTGTTAACATAACCTGCTCCCCTGTCTGCCTTCCTCACCAGATCTTCAGCTCCTTTGGAGAATTAGAGCTGGGATGCCTGGCAGGCAGTAAGCCTTGGAAACATCTTGTTGGTGAATAAAGATTCTTCTGTTCTTCCCTCGTTAGCAGGTAACAGTTTCCCCCTTTGTATGTAGTAAGGATGTAGCCTAGCAGACTTGTTCATTGAATAAGCATGACTTACATCAATGAAGAATAAGATTGGTGGCTAGGAAAGGACATCATAGAAGCCTTTTTACCTGCCTCCATAAGCACCAATGTAAATTTTCTTGGAAACTGGGATCTCAGCAATGAAAAGGTACAAAATACAGCAGTTAGAGGCAAGGGCCTGTTGATTTTTAATTGGGCCCAGGCAGAAGGTTCAGATAAGTCCAGTTCTTAAGACTCAAGAAGTAGGGGGGGGGGGTGTGGAAGGTACTGCAGAAATGGCTTGGCAGGTTACAGCACTTGGTGGTCTTGAAGAAGGCCTCAGTCCAGTTCCCAGAACCCACACTGAGGAGCTTGCAACTTCCTGTCACTCCAATTCCAGGGGATCTGAGGCCCTCTTCTGCCCTTCATGAGCACTGCACACACATGGCACATATACAAACATGCATGTAAAACACTCCATAAAAAGAAACAAATCTATCTTAAAAAAAAGAATCAAGAAAAGAGTTCCTACTTGTCTCCCCACCACGCTTTTACGTCGAGGCATGTGAGTACACAGAAAGTGTGTGTAATTCATGTTTGTAATTTATGTACTCCTCATTCTTCAGACCACTTAGTTCCATGAATAAGCCTGATGCAGGATTAAGCTTTTCTTTTCTTAACTGGCAAGTTTGTTTGGTGAGGGAGAGAACTCAGTCTTGAAACGGAATTGCATTATTGTCTATATAAAATGTTCCTGCTTAATTCTTATTTCTTCCATTAAAAAAAAAAAACTTTTGGTGAATTCATAGAGCATGAAAGTATCACCTTCACCACTTCCAAATGGTCAGTGATAGTAAACAAATCTATGTTGTACAGCTGCCACCAGCATTCAGGAATCTGCACAACTCTTCAGAGCTAAAATGTCCATACTCTGGAGTGACCCCACGCAGGGAAGAACTGGGAACTTTCTTTTGTTTCTCTATAAGGCATAGTTCAAGTTGGTATCAAATTACTAGTCAAAACTGGAAAACCAAAACCATAGCGAAAACAACCAGATACAAGACTCTATGATGGGCTAAGACTTCAGAATGAGCTGACTCATAGGACTGATGGAATCTGCAGCATTGAGAGTCACGTTCATGTTAAGGAAATGTCTTCATCTGTTTTGGTTACTATAACAAAATACCTGAGATGGAGCAGTTTCTAAACAAGAATCCCTATCTCCTACTTCTGGAGACTATGAGGTCCAAGCAGAGGCACCAGGGGTCCATTGTCTGGTGAAGCTCTGGCCACTGCTTCTACGACAGAGCTTTGATCTTGCATCTTCTTGTGGAAGAAAGGAAGGAAAAGCAGAGTCTAGCTGGTTCCTGCCCATTGTTTTATAAGGTTTTCAACCTCTCTCGTGGGGGTAGAGCCCGATGACCTAATCACTCCACATCTCTAAGTATTATTACCTTGAATCTTCAGTCCTAGGCTATGAATTTTGGCATGGACACAGACATTTAAACCACAGCAAGAGAGAAAGGCCTGTAGTTCATAAGCCTATGAGGAGCCAAAGGAAGATCAGTGGATTGAGATGAATGTGGATCATAGCATGAGATATCCAGAACTCAAAAACTTGCCTACCTTTCCAGTCAGTGCCTCATGGTGTTCCAATGTCTGCTCCAACACTTCTAAATACACAGGACTCTTACTTTTTCAAATAGCCATTGTACAGATGGGTGCTGACTATAGGAAACTCTTCTTATACTGAATCAATATTTTCTCTCACTTTTTTCTATCTTCAGTTACAGGTATACACAGTAAGTTGAATTCTTTATCTCACAGAATTCTGTGAGTTTAGGACCCAGCTATTAAGAGCTTCACAATGAAAATGTCCTTAGGTCTTTGTGCTTTTTCTTATATGACATAACTTTCAGTTTCATAATGATTTTTCTCTGAAAATTCTTTTTGTCATTCTGTTCTTTAAATGTGTTCATTAGAATAAATTTATGACCATCATGTTCAGAACTTGAAAAATCCAGGGTGAGGTCATATTTTCTTTTAAGTAAACAATGAGTAATTTTTTTTCATAACTCTGATCCCCATACTCAATCTATGAGTCCCTCCTGTTCTCCATCCTTCCTCCTTCTTTTCTCCTCCCTTCCTCCCTCCTCTCTCCTTCTCTCCCTCCCTCCCTTCTTCCTTCCTTCCTTCCTTCCTTCCTTCATGACATGTTCATCACATTTGATTACTCAGAAATTCCATTCTCCATGATGTCAAATGTTTGTGGACCACTGAGTGACAGCTCCTGCCTCAGACCATATTTAAACAATAAAATCAAGTACAAGCAGCCACAAAACTCAGGGACAAATAAACCCCACATGGAAATGAGGCAGGAAGCAACTCTACTTCACTGGGAAGCAGAATGAAGCATCATTGTTTTCTGTGAGTAGAAGTAGAAGCTGTCAGGGATTTGGGGGTAAGAACTGTGAAGGGGAAAAAGCTTTACTGGTTAATTTATTTCCACAGACAAAGCCAGATTGGGTGGAAATGGTATATGCCTGAACCTTGGGCCTATAAACACAAAGAATTAATCAAGGAAAGAGTGTGCAGCTATGTCATGTGCTGTTGTTCTTATGGCTCTTCATTGAGTTTTATTGTCTATGCAACAGAACAGTCCATAGGCTCCATGGAGAAAGTTGGCCCAAGCACTGTACAGAAAACAGTCATCTGATGTTAATAACTATGTTTAAACAGAGCTGAGCTGCCGTTGATGACACGGTCCACGCTGCCTGATTTTGGAAACAGGGTAAAGGGCTTCAGGCCCATGGATTTTTTTTTTTTTATGTTTGTGACTGTCTACACATCAGTGAAAACATGTAGATACAGACCACACCTTTCAGTACATCATCCACCTGCCTGACACATCCCACACTGAGCAACTGAATCTTAGGAAGGGAAAAAAATATGACTGACTGAGGTATTCAGAGCCATGAAAATCACCAGAGCAGAGTGCTTATTCAGAGGGCTGATAGGTACAGACAGCTCAGAAGGACAAAGCAGAACACTAACTGAAGTCACTCAGGTCTGCTCAGACCCAGCCTGGCTCCTCAGTGTTTACATACACACAGCCTGTCACCCCAGCCTCAACTGCAGTGTCCCCATGAGATATCCAGAACTTGAAAACTTGCCTACCTTTCCAATGTCTGCTCCAACACTTATAAATACACAGGACTCTTACTTTTTCAAATAGCCATTGTACAGATGGGTGCTGACTGTAGGAAACTCTTCTTATACCGTGAACCCCACCATCCAATCACATCAACTGTGCATCGACGCAAGAGCCCTTGACCACTTTCATAGGGTCAAACATACTTTGCTTATATGGGTTTTACCTGACTGGCTTATTTTTTTCTCAACCTTTAGTTCTGATAACTTCCAGTCCTCTCACTTATTTTAGAAGCCCATGTTCAAACCTAAACTCTTTGAGGAAGCCCTGGAGGAAGGTTTCTGTGCTGTGTGGCTGCGGGTGCTACTCTCCCACCAGGCACCACTGGAGATTTTCCGTGACGCCTGCACTGTCATTGTTTGTCCCCACCTCTCTTGTGTTGTAGAAGGCAAGCCTTTCAAATCTTTTACCTCCTTGCACTTAGAAGAGTGATTGACTTAGAATTGGTGCTCTATTATATTTGAGTTAATTAATTCCAATTTAAATTTCTTGTATGAGAGGGTTTTTAAAGTCTGAACAATTCAGAGTTCTTGTTCAATGCTCATATAGTGGATAGCTAAAGGAATCTATCTCAACCCAATATTGATTGGATTACATGAATTTCAATTATGGTGTACTCAATCAACTTGAATTCATTGGCTGTGTATTTTGCATTTCATGTTTTTATGCAGTTGCATGAAACACATTTTCATGGTGCTTCAGTAATGATTCACAAAATGCATTTTGGTGTGTGTATAGCTAGGCTACCTGGTTTGTGAGGATGCCTGAACTCTTTTTAGAATATTTCCAGATCTCTCTAGACTGTATCTAACTAAAGGACAATAGCAAATGTGAAATGCTTCATAACATTACCAGTAACTATGCTTATTCATAGCATGAAAAGGTTGAAAAAGGCTCTAGAATATCTGATCCACCTATTCCATTCTGTCTTTTTGCTTTATATTCCATTACTCGGAAAGAAAAGGAATTCTCTGTTATTGTTTGTGTGTGATTGTAACTTTGGAAATGTATGTATCTGGTGTGTATTATATATCATATGCACCTATATATGTATGTCTATATATGTATATGTATATATGTATGTGAGTGTAAAGATATACATACATATATACATATACATATATACATATACATATACATATACATATATATATATATAAATCTGCATTTATATTGAATAAAATAGGAATAAAATGGCAACAGAAAACTACTTCGTCTCTCAACTTCACCTAAGGTCTCTTAAACATGCCAAAAATTTTTTTCAATTTTTCACCAAAATTGAGCAAAAGGGCACACACACACACACACACACACACACACACACACACGGGGAGGAAGAGTAATACAAGAATACTTTCAGCAGGCTTAAGGGTAGGAGATAATGAACCTAGCTCCTGGGATAAGCATATTCATCGGGCTTGTTATGTATCAAATGTAACAAAAGTGGGGGATCTGAAGAACACCCTGTGTGGTTCTTTTCACACCCTTTGATCACACAATTCCTCTTTAATTCAAATGCAGTAGAGCTTAAGTGGCTTCATTGATGTGTTAAGTGTGGAATGATTTTGGTATAAAATAAAAAGGCTCCATTATGTGTGCGGGAGAAGCCTGTGTGTGCTTGTTTATTGAGACAGGAAGTCGGTTTCCCACACAGAACAACAGTTCTGCAGTGCAGAAGCATTGTGTCCAAAAAGAGGGGTGAAGGAAACTTAATTTTCTACCTGGCAGAGATCTGCTCCTGGAGGAAGGGACAGACAATGCCACTGGCCCTCAGCTGAATGAGAGAGCTTGATTGATTTTCAGAAAATGTGCCACGGACAGGGCATGCCCAGAACACTTTTGTTAGGAGGAACACACACTTTAAAATAGAAGCCTGGTTTTTGTACCTTGCTTAAAGTGATGAATCCCAGTAAGCACCCTCCATTGTCCCCTGAATCAGGTGGGGACAGAAAAGGGTCTTTCGCACATTATCTCCAGATTGCTTTGTGGTTTAGTCTGCGTTATATCAGCTATCATTTGCTTGTTTTGTTTTTTCATTACCACAAATATTTCTGAGGTTTTCAAAGACAAAAGTTATAAGCCCATCGAAAGTGAATAAAGTCTTACTAAAGTCTTAGTAGGAATGGGTCTTACTCTTGCCCTAAAGCTCTCATAATCCCATTGCAATGCCCTTCCTCCTGGTCTCTGTTCCTGTTCATCCTCATGATGGACCACCTAAAACCTTCTGCTTCTTAGCTGGGAATTGCTTAGAGAACATTTTACAAAGTTGTTCCAATCAATGATATTACAATACAAGTATATGGAGAAGAATCAAACAATTACCCAAGGGTAGATAGCAACATAGATAGCCAGCCCTACATGAGAAAAATTCCAGCAAAAAGAGTATGCTTATCAAATGTTTCCACCGTTAATGCTTATCTTACTAAAAGTATTTCTGAATAAGTGAATATTCAAGGTGAAGCGGAGTTGTGGTAGATATCCAAGGAAACAATCCTGTGTTTACGGACACTGGAAGTGAGGCAGGAGTAGAATTGCCACTTGATGAGGGTGTGAGGAAGGATGGATTTTTCCAGACAGTCTCTCCCCTTGGGTAATTGTTTGATTCTTCTCCATATACTTGTATTGTTTTCTGTCTATCTGCCCTGATTTTTAAAGAGATTTTAGCTATGAATGTACGTCTGTGTGTGTGTGTGTGTGTGTGTGTGTGTGTGTGTGTGTGTGTGCGCGCGCGCCAAGTATCTGCAAGTGGCTGCAGAGGCCAGAAGAGGATGTTGGATTCTTTGGAGCTGGAGTTACAGGCAGTTGTAAGCTCTCAAAGTGGGTGCTGGGAATGGGACTTAGATTCTCTGAAAGAGTAGCAAGTGCTCTTAACCTAAGAGCTGTCTCTGCAGTCCCACTTATAGGATAATTTCAGTCAAAGAATTCTAAGAAAGAAAGTATTGGGCAGGAAAAAGAATATTCTTTGAGAAGACCCTAGACTAACTAGGACTACAATTAGGTTCCTTTCTCTTAGAATACAGAGCGAATTATTTACCTCCAGTCTCTGAATTTGCAGGTTCCATTTGTTACAGCTTAAAATAGTTTTGTGTTCCCTGCGTTCCTAGCTGTTTTGGCTCTGTCTTCACACCCTTATGTTCTTCTCATGCATTTCTCACCGAACCTCATCTCTCACTTAACCCAGACCGCCATCTACTCCTGCAATATTTGGTGCATAGCTGGTGCTACAAGGAGCAATTCTCTCAGATCTAGTCACTTAACTTAGACACCTTTTTTTTTCTTCCTGAAAAGAATTAGTTGTTGCTCTATTATATATAAGCATATATATATATATATATATATATATATATATATATATATATATATATGTGTGCGTGTGTGTGTGTGTATGTATGATATGGTTTCCCATGGCCAACATTAAAAAAAACAAACAACTTTTTAAATTTTTCTTTATCCTCCACATATTTCTAAAACTGGATACTGTTTGTCAACAAATTCTATAACTTAGTGAAAAGATGGTGAAATTAGGAACTGATGACCTGGATTCTGATCCTGGTGCTATAACTGGCCTGTTAGAACTTAGGACTAGTTGGTTAATCTCTCTAACTTGAGATTCCTCCATCAGAATTTTTCCTCTCTCTCCCTTTCTCCCTCCCCTCCTTCTTTCCTTTTGATGAGATGAGGGAAAGTCTCCCCACAAACAGGGCATCTTTCGGGTACCTTTGTTGAAAATCAGTTCATGGCTTTACTTCTAAGATCCCTGTCTTGTTTAATTGGTTTGTGTGTCTATTTTTATACCATTTGACATTTATGCCATTGATTATTACAATTTTGTAGCATGTTTTCAAGTCAGGTAGTCTAGTGTCTCCTGCATTATTCTTTTTTCCTAAGAAGACTTTTGGTTATTAACAAGTTGTTTCTGTTGTTGTTATTCTATACAAGTTTTAATCACTATGTTTCCTAGTTCTATGAATAATTTCATTGATATTTTGACAGGAATTGTGCTGAATTTAATATGCTGCTCTGGACTTTGCTATGTTAAGCTGAAAGAAACTGAGACTACCACAGAGGAAGAGACACCCTTCTGATCGTCTCTCTTAGAGACCCCCACATGGCAACTGCCCCTATGCCAAAGGGTAAGGATGTGATGCAAAGAGCCCAGGAGGAACCTGACTGACTGAATGGTCCCTAACAAGTCCCTTTCAGCTATGACATCATCGTCCTTTCTATCCCGTCACACTTCCATGTTGCGTACCCATTCATCATCAAAATGAAGCACAGATTTACTCTTCTGCTTGTGGATATCCAACTTTCCCCAAACCAAAAGATGCAATGAAGAGAGGATAGTGTCTAGTAAATGGTTTGGGGAAAGTTGAATATCCACAAGGGGAAGCATGAAACCAGACCACTTCCTCTCTCCAGTTACAGAAATCACCTCAAAAATGGATTAAAGACTTGAGTGTTAGGCCTGAAACCATGGAACGAACAGCTAGAAGAAAAACATAGAACAAACACTGGTGGACATTGAAACGAATTTTTTGAGCTCTCTGAAGCTCAGGAGACAAAACAAAAATAGCACACAGGATTATACCAAATCTAAAACTTCTGCATAGCAAAGGAGACTGTTATCAGAGTGGAGAGCCAGCCTGCAGAGCAGGCAGGAACACTTGCAAACTACACATCTGACAAGAACTATTCCAAAAACTCAATAGCAAACAGTTACATAACCCGATTTTTAAAATGGGCAATAAACCTAAATAGAGATTACTCAAAGGAAAATATAACCACGGACAACAGACCAATGATTAAAAAGAAAAACAGGATCACCAGTGGACAGGGAAGCGCAACTCAAAACTACATGAGACATCAGCTTTCTCCAGTAGGAATAACTGTCATCAAAAAGACAAAGGCTCTGGAGAGAGGTGGAGAAAAGGGAATCCTTGAGTATTGTCTTTAGGAATGCAAATTGGTACACTAACGCAAATTAAAATATAGAACTAACCATGAACAACTTCACTCTGGTAATGTGTGACAGGTGATGAAATCAGTATGTTGAAGAAACATGTGCCCTCCCATGGTCACTGCAGGACTATTCACAACAGTCAAGAAATGGAACAACTTAAGCAGCCCTCAGCTGATAAAAGAGGGCACATATGCACAATGGAGAGCTATTTAGTAATGAAAAGAAGGCAGTCTGTCATTTACTGCAATACCAGTGGAAGTGGAGATCACCATGCTAAGAGAAATAAGCTGCAATCAGAAAGAAGAGCATCACATCATCTCACTCACATGCAGACTATAAAAGGGTTGAACTCACAGAAGTTGAAAATAAAATAATGACTATCTGAACCTCAGGAGAGTGAAAGGGAGGGAATTGTGGGAAATAAAACACCTGTTTAAGATGATTAATGCTGATTTGTGTATATTTGTGGTAGCATTGTACAATATCCATTAATATTTATAATCTTTGACGTTTTATTTATGAAAATTTCTATTATATAAAACTTCATTAAATATACTTTTATGCTTTCTTTTCTAAAATTTGTCTTCTAGTATAAAATAATAGCCACAAACCTTATCATGATTAAGAAAAAATACTGATTTTTCTACTCTGTTGTTTCCTTCCTTTTTTCCTTTAGTTCATGTCTATTGAATATCTTCGTTCTGAAAAAGGGAATATATGACCCAAATTAATATGCTTTATTTGTTAATGAAAGCTAATTAATTTGCAGGGGGGAACAGCAGTTTATTTGGGGACAGACTTCAGGACTGCCTCCTGGGATCAGAGAGATTGGCCCACAGGGAAAGTTAGACAGATTTATAGGCAATTAGGAGCTCCGGTAACTTCCCATGACATAGGCTGGGCAGTCTAGCCCAGGGTTGATTGGTCTTTGCATAAGCAAAGGGACTTGCCCAGGCTAAACTTGGACCTACCATGTTAGAATATTGAGAACTGTGCCGTCATTTTAGGGGTCTGCTGGAAACCGGACATTCCAGCCTTTTTTTGATGATAAGGAGTGACAGTGGTCCTTCTTTAGCTACTTCCTAATGGATGAGGACATTGGCAAAGAGGGGTGGTCTCAAAAGGCTAGGACATGGGTCTAAAGTATGGGGTCAGGCAGGCGGGCAGTGGTAGGAGACTGAGGGGATTCACTGACTAGGGTTCATCTCAGAGCTTTTGTCCTGAAAAAATTTAAGCCATGGAATAATCATCATTATGAAGAAGATGGTTATCAGTGGGCTGAGGAGGGGAAGGCGAAGTAGAGTCAAGAATAGTTAGGCACAAATTCTAGGCAGGGAGAAGTTGAACAGGATGAATTTTAAATATTCAAATCAGAGTTTCTTGATGAGGGTTTCCAAAAGCATCCATCAACTGGGTTTCTCCTCGGGTTTCCTCTGGCTGCCATGGCTGGACTCAGGATTTGCTTTTTAGGAACTTTGATAGCTGTTGGAGTGGCTAGAATCACTGTGTGAGTTCCCTCCCAAATGACCTCTAGACAGGGAGAGGGAAGAAATTTAGCCATCATTTAATTGTTAGAGAAGAACAATAGTAGGTTTCTTCTTTCAGCTGCAGGTAGGCGCTGCAGAGTTTATTAGGCCAAGATTTGAAGTCTTACACCTGAGCACAATTTCTTATTAAGAACAAAACCATTAGTGAGAAATTGTCTAAATAACACCTTATATGAACTTAAGAAGTGCAATCCTTTGGACTCTTAAACAAATATACCAATCATTTTCATCTTTAATTATACTTTCCTGTTGGGTGTTTAAGGCCATGCAGTTGGCCCAAATAAACCAATTTATTTTTACTCTTAAGGTTGAGGATTTGTTTCTCGGAGGTCATGTGGACTTGGGAGGAGCCGCTTGCTCCTTAGGCCTTTTACTGATCAGTTCCTTCTGTGTGAGGATTCAAGGCAGAAGGTCCTGCTCAACCGTGACTTCACTTGGAAGCATAGAGGGAACCATCCTCCAGGTTGACCCTCCTTTTTGTAGAACAGACACTGGTTTGAGTCCTTCTAGTAGGGTCTCCATGGCCCCCCTAAACCAGAGGACATGTGACTCATCACAGTTAGAGGACATTTCAAGAGATGCCCCAGAGTTCCCTGGGACTTAGTTGACCTTGGAGAACAGGGAACAAAACTATCCCTTTAAGTCTATTTGACCAGATTAGTATAGGCCATAAGTATGGTCATCAAACATCCAAGAAGGTCATTTACACCAGACTGGTACCTGTAATTAGTGTATAAGATGTAGATAAAGCTTGGGCAAAAACTAAACCTTTTAAAATAAACTCTGACTGAAAGAGATTTAGTATCACAGGTTAAATTTTTGGATACAACAGTAATTATTGTAACAACAGCTCTGTATCTCTATAACCCTAGTCAGACCTTCAGTAAACTTGCTTAAACTGTCTTATTATTCCTTCTATTCTGTAAATATTCAGCCATCTTAATCTTCATATATAAATCTTTATTAAAATATCTTTCTTTTATATTTTTATAAACCTTTTCTGAATACCACGAGTGATTAAAGCAACACAAGATCCATACAGCTCAACCAAATAAATAAGAATAAACTTTGTGTACATTTGTAGAGTACTATGTAAAACTATGACATCTGAGTTATGAGAGAATAACTTTTCCCAGGAGATCAATAATGCTGAGCTGAAGGTTTCAGTCTGTGAAGTTGGAAACTTTTGAGTTTCAGTTCTACTAGTTGAATGATCATGGGTACTTTACTTAAAATGTCTGAGTCTTAGCTCCCTCATCTGTGAGATGGGGTAAGTTGATAAAAGCACATGACTCAAGGAATTGTTGCAAAGACTGATTGAGATTTAGCTAGTATGTGTACAAAGTGCTAAGCACTGGGACCAGGGAGCTGGATCAGCGGTTAAAAGTGCTTGCTGCTCAGTCATGAAGACTGGAGTTTTGTACATGGGTCAGGCGGCTCACAAACACCTGTAACTCCAGCTCCAAGACTGTATTCCCTCTTTTTGGCTCCTTAGGCACCCATATGCATGTCCGTACACACTCACACAGAAACATACACACAGATGTATGCATACACATAAATAAAGTAAAAATAAATTTTAAAATGCTAAGCACAAATGTCTGTATACATTTCATGCTAAGCAATGATCCTTGTGTAAGACAGAGACCCTCACATGAGTATCATTCTGATTATTTAAACCAACAGTTCAGCCTTAAAGGGAACAACTGTTGGTGGAGGCTGAAGGATCTGGACTTCTGAAAAAAATTAGTTTGCTCTGAAGCAGAAATTTCTGGAAGGAGAGGCAGGACTGTGGGAGGGAAAAGGGACACCAAGCACAGAAGGGTCCTGCTGAGGCTCCTGTGGCTCAGTCCTTCTCCAGGTCTCCTTGCAGCATCCTTCCCCTAGCTCTATGTTCAATGTCACTCAGTGCCCACAGACCAAAGCACTGCAGAAAAAATCAGCTGATGGTTTGTGAGTCTGATTCTTCTGTCAAGGTCCTACTTCTTCTTCATGACTACATTCAAATCTCACCTTCTTCCAGCAGCTTTTCCAGGTTTTTCTAAAAATTAGCATTTGAGTGCTTTCACTGTTCTTCTACTGTACTCTTAGCAACAAATAAAGTATGGTTATGTCAGAAACAGACAGTGAATATCTCTCTGTATAATGATTTACAAAATGGGACTGGAGAGATGGCTCAGCTGGTCCCAGGTCCTCTGCCCCAGTTCAATTCCCAGCACCCACATGGCAGCTAACAACTGTCTGTAACTCCAGTTCCAGGGGATCTAGTGTCGCCGTCTAACCTCCATGAGCATTGCACAGCCCATATGCACTCACCTACATTCAGGCAATACACTCATATACAGAAAAAGAATTTTTAAAAATAAATAAAAATAATTTACAATATGAATCAGTCTGTTAGGTCAGACCGTGAGCTGCTTAGAGGCAGGAATTGCATTGTTTTTCATCACACACTCCATCCACATCTTAGTTACTTGAGGCCAGTATATCATTAAACTAAATGACTGAAGTTGGATTGCTTGCACTGAGTGGAACTCGGTCACCTGAAGGAAAAAGTCATGGACCTACATTGCTGAGTTCTTGAAGACATGTCTGAAGCTGACCTAGGAGACACAACCACAAAGATTCCCTAAGCTGTGATGTAAGGCCAAATGCCTACCTCCATCCTGGGCTGCTTCTGGATCTCAGGGGCCCTCCATGATGCGACAAGATGACCCTTATTTCCTTGAAGCCTGTGATTAAAGATGCCCTGTGAAAGATCTGGATGAGCACTGTGATGCCATGCCCTCCAGAGGTTGTGAGATAAAAAGAATCTTTCCTTTAGCTCATCTCCACAGTTTGTATCAGGACATTCTGGTGGCTGTGATGGAGAAAATGGCATGGGACTGACATTTCACTAAATGTAGCTAAGACATTTCTGCCCTTCAAAGGAAATGTATCTATCATCTCATCTATCTATCTATCTATCATCTATCTGTCTATCTATCTATCTATCTATCTATCTATCATATATCATCTCTTTCTCTTTTTTCTTTGTTTCTTGCTCTCTCTTTTAAAGTTTGTAAACATTGATTTTACAAACAAAGAATCTTTGCAATTGAAAACAAAATTTCCTCTGGTCTTAGAGACTATCTGATTTTAATCAGCACTGGCCTGAAATGATTCAGGACAGCTGAAACTGAAATTCGCTAGGAAAACTCTATCCTGAATTGAAACTATTGGAACCTGTTACCTATTTTGTGTCCCTTTCCCAGGACAGTCTGAGTTATCAGGTACAAACACTGGGGGTTATAAGTTTTACCTTTAAAATGCTTCAATGCCCTGTAGAGTTTTCTGTGATTTTAAACTCATGTTGACCAAAATTCAGCCAGTTCCTGATTATCTATAAAAAAGGAAATGAATAGTGGCACGGATAATCTGAAACAGGAAAACAATCAAAATGTTTCGTATATTTTACTTTGGAATGCTTTGTATGGCTTTGGGAGATTCAGACTTTCTTTCCCAGGGATGTTACGCTCAGGAAAAAGTTAAAATGAGTTTGCATTCCCTAAGCCCACACCAAATAGCTGAGGCGGGGTGTGGGGCAGCCACATGCTGGGTGGCAGGGAGAAAGCAGCCTCAAATCTGAGGGGAAGAATTCCACTGATAATGCAGATGTGGAAAATGCCCATATGAATAATGAAGTGCTGACTGGAATGTAACTCAGCCTCGCAAATCAGTGAGGGCAATTTTTCTAGTCCACGTTACTTAAAACTTTGGCTTATCGTCTTTAGAACAATTACACTGGTAGGGAAAAAAATGATCTCAGAGTTCTCGACTTCTCACAATCCACTGACTCTAGCACTCTGTGAAGGAGTCACAACCTCTCACTACCTCTCACTGGGACCTTGGGGAGTCAGTCCTCAGCCAGCGTAGTCTGTTTCCATCCTATGGCTTTCTGCATTTGGAAGT
Organism: Eospalax fontanierii; assembly: GCA_035773235.1. Classification (NCBI taxonomy): domain Eukaryota; kingdom Metazoa; phylum Chordata; class Mammalia; order Rodentia; family Spalacidae; genus Eospalax; species Eospalax fontanierii. Next base: position 25,500,360 of record CM069539.1, on the reverse strand, counting down.
GAGTAGCTTTACAAGAGAACAGCCTGTACTGTTGCCTTATCTGCTGTTGGACCTTTATAGTTTATAGAGGACAAAACTGAGGGTTAGGCAGATTCCTTACTTAGGGATGTTCAGAAAGCTGGTCACTGGAGGAGCTAACTTTGAGGCAAGAACGATTTATCTAGTTTGGGTAACTAAGTTATGAATCAAAAGTTAATCAGTTTCTTTACTCTGATCAGAATCAAACTTCATCAGAACTAATCATTGTTGGAATGTTTGTGGTTTTATCTTCATGTTCTTAAAAAGTAAATTCCACTAAAGTTTTTTTTTTTTTGAGTTATCAGTACTAAGTTGTGCAGATCAATAGGTTCATGATTAGATAGATAAGTAGATAGATGACAGGCAATATTCCTGATATTATGTTGCAAACATAATACTATTTAGGTAGAATGTCTTTCCTTGGAAATATTTTTAATTGAGAACAACAAGCAGATGAACTGAACAGAATGTAATAGAATGGGAATAGGGGAGGGGAGGGGAGGGGAAAGGAAAAGAGAAGATACAAGGGGAGAGGAGAGCAGAGGAGAACGGAAACAATATGACAGATACAAGAAGGGGCAGGACAAGTCAGTTCCCATCAAGATGCGGGAAAAGCAGAAAGGACTTCAAAGGAGGTATATACATGAATAGGTATAAGTCAGTGGGAAGTTAGAATGTGGCATGCATTGATGTTCCTATGGTCACCAAGCACACAAGGTTACTGAGATGGGTCATAACAACTGGGATGCTCTTATCATGGGCTCTGATGTGGGTGGGATGGATGGTGTCTTAGCTTCCTGTTGCTAAAATAAAAATATACTGAGTGAACATTTTTGAAGAGGAGGTGGAAAGATAAAAGCCAAACGATTCAAGGAAGGACCATGAATGGCATCTTCTTCTATGATACAGCCATTCCAATCAAGACCAGCTTTTGCGGTCTTGCGACACGGAGCCTGCACAGAAATGGGCCTGTCAACAGCCAACCATGGATGGGGCAAGGGCTCAAAAGACCCTGTGTGCCTGACTCATTCCACCTGACAGATTCTGGGAGTTGGGGAGCCACTGTGATCAGCTGAGCAGCCTCTGGTGAGCCCACCAGGCTCCAATGGAGAGTTGAAACTCACGGCCACACAGATGGCCCTCGTTGTGGTACTGGATCTCAAATATAAACCAAAAGGCATAAATATGGAAAAGGGACTTGTGCAATAGAGGGAGTGGATAGGGAAAGGGCTGGGGTCGAGAGGGAAACAAGTGAGGAGAGAAGGAAGGAAGAGTCTGAATGCACTGTATGAAATGCATGAAAATGCTAAAGATCAAGTTTAATTTAAAAACACTACTTAAAATTAAAACAAATATCCTGACAAAAGCAAGTTAGGCTAAAAGAGTTTATTTGGCTGATAATTCCAAGTTATAGTCTATCATTGCAGGGCAGTCAAGACAGCAGGAACTTGGAAGCACACTGTCCCAGAGCCAGGTTGATCAGTGACAGATCAGTAAGGTCTGAGTTAGCAGGCACATTTCAGGTTCCACTTCCAATGGGTGATCTGGAGCCAATCCATTCTATGCATACTTTCTTCCCATCTCCCCTCCCCTACCCCCAGTACTCAAAATGCACCACATCCTTCAGGACCTAGGCTCTCTAGTCCCCCAAAGTATTGGCTTCCAAACTTTCTGAGAGCCTTCCCTGGAAATTTCTCTCTATGAAAGACAACATCCTTGCCCAAAGTAATTTCTACTCACAATATGTAGCTCCCAGCTACAGGCTGCCCACACCCACTGCCAAATGCCAAATAGCTGTGAAGGGCTCTCAGAGCTCCAGAGCTACCCAAAGGATCATTTCATTCAGCTTCTTTTTTTATTTGTTTGTTTTGCCCAGTCCTGTTTCTCTTGTTATCTCCAGTGTCATTTCTAAAGCGTTTATAATGAGCTCTGTGCATAGAAATCTCCATTTCTGAGAAGTTTCTAGGGAATATACCTATTACCCCAAATCTACTGTGCTTTCTATGTTGTTGCTATAGAAACTTGTATCATAACAAAAGAAATAGGAGACCTTGACAGTATCCAAGGTCCAGATTAAAGTGGATAGCCCAGTTCAGCTATTTTCTTATTTCTTGACCTTGAGTAGCTAATTTATCTTTCCTATGCACTTCTCTCCTTTGGTTTAAGTAGGTAACAATCTAATATGATGGAATGATGAGAAAGAGAAATGAACAGGAATTGAGCACTTCTAAAAGGCCATGCATGAAACAGCATGAGAATTTGAATTCTGTGGTTAAAGTGTCAAAATCTAGAGTCCCATAGAGTAAGACTTTGTACAGTTGGCTTCCTTGGAGGCAACTCAGCAATTGGCCTTTGCGTCACAGTCTGTAGATTATTTAACCACAGAATTCTTCTGGGGGATTCAGCCACACCCTGAATCTTAGCCTAAATCACTGACTTTGACACAGATTCACAGGAATTTGGCAAAGAGCTCACCCAGTTTTTCCATCAAATTAGATCCAAATGTTGCCTAGGATGGCTGAGAGTTCAGTCAGAAGAGAAGAACCCAGGCCAAGCAACTGCTAAATGGTGATATTTGAAACTCAAACGAGTTTGGCTTTGCTCTAGGGCTGGGAGGGAAGTTTCGAACCACAGCATATGATGCAAACCCTGGTCCAATTCAAAGTAGTTTCTATGTTTGTGGGTATTGTTTCAGAGTTGTATCTGACCCAACTCATGTATGCTATGCTTATTACATATATCAAGGTCAGTTGTAGGAAACCCCTGTAGGGTCAAAGGAGAGGGGAAGCTAGGTTTCATCGTCTGTTACTTCAATTTTCCCTACATAAAGCAGATTTCCTTAACAAGAGGGAACAGTAGGGTTTGATAAAGGCTGGGTGACCCACTGGTCCAGGCCTCTTTGATGAACCTAATAAGCAGTGAGTTTTCTGGATTGCTCCTCTGATTGAAGTCACCTCTTTTCTCTGGGTTTAGAGGAAGTGTTGACCTCTTGTTTCCTGGCACTGTTGCTTTGGTTAACGTGGAACACTGGTTTAAGTATAATTATAAAAATCAAGTTGGAGGGGGTTGCTGGAGAGATGGCTCAGCAGTCAAAAGCACTGGCTGCTCTTGTAGAGGACCTGAGTTTTAATCCAAGCACCCACATGATGGCTAACAACTGTCCATAACTCTAGTTCCAGAAGATCCAATGCCCTTTTCTGATCTCCACTGGCACTGGACAACATGAGTGCACTTACATACATGTAGGCAATACACTCATACACATAAAATAAAAATAACACATAGTAAACAGTTAATAAACTTAGATTTTGTCCTTCCCCTCTATTATGGTTCTAGATCATAAATATGCTCCAAGGCCCTTGTGCTAACGGCTTGGTCATTACCCTGGAGGGGGTGGCAGCTGGAAGAGGCAGGCCCATTAGGAGGAAGTTAGCTCATTAGGTACATGCCCTAAAAATGCTAAGGATGCTAAGGCCTGGCACCTCTTTTCCTCCCTCTCTCTTTCAATTCTCAGCCACCTTGTTGTATGTAGATTTGTCCCACCATACACTCCCACCATGAAGTTTCTCTTGCCTCAGGTTCAAAAGCAACAGAACCAACTAACCACGTACTGAAACTTCTGAAACCATGAGCCAAAATAATCTCATCTTCTTAGGTGATAAATTAAATATTTTGTCTTGTTGATAGAAAGCCAACCAGCATACTTTCTTCATCTTCTGTCCTCTTCTCTTTTCTCATCCTCTCTTTCCTCTCGTTCATCTTCTTTCCCCCTGAGAGCCTATGTATAGCACCATTTCCACTGTGTTTTTAGCCTCATCTAATGTTTCTCCAAAATCTCCCTCTAGCCCAGCAACTTACCTTTAGGGTAACCTTTCTCAAGTAGTGTTGTATGCTTTGGATTTCTGCCCCTCCTTCAACCCCATACAACTATCTTCACACTTAACTCCATATACAGCATAGGTCCCATTAAGATTTATTCCCCTTAGAGCCTGTCATCTAAGACCTGCTGTGCTTAGAGACATCAACACAATATATGCATAAATTGTATACAGATGTGTAAATATATACGTCTACGGGGAAATTCACAGTATACCTAGCATCAAAGTATGTGCGAGTCTTGACTTTCTTATTTATAGACCACATGATTTTGGACAAGACATTATGACCCTTCAAGCTTCAGTTCCTTCATCTCTAAAATACAGATAAAAAATGAATGATATATAAGGTATCAGCTTAAATTTAATTTCTATAAGGAAGCACTAAACGTTTCAGTCTTCCAAAATAGGATTAAATGCCACCCCCCCCCTTCTGGATCACCCCGTCATTTCCTTATCCAAAAGCTCCTAGTGTTAACTTATTATTCATTATTTTTATTTTATATGCATGGTTGTTTGTCTGAATATATGTAAGTACACCATGTATGTGAAATGAGTGTGGAAGCCAGAAGAGGGTGTTGGATCTCCTGGAACTGGAGTTACACATGGTTGTCGGCCTCATGTAGGTACTAGGAACCAAACCTAGGTGCTCTGCAAGAGCAGCCAGTGCTGTTCCTTGCTGAGCCATCTCTCCAGCTCCAAAGTCTTTGCATCTTAAGTTTTTACTTACTTTCTGATTCTTATTGAAGTATCCTTGAAGGCAAAGACTGTGGCTGACCACCTTTAAAATCAGCGGTGAATGCATTGTCTAGAATTGATCAATATTCAAATAACTGTATTGAATGAATGGTAGAAATTGTTTCTCCCACTTAGCATCTTTATCTTTAAATTAACAACCTTTCTCAGACCATGTCTCTACTGGAAGAGAGACAATGATGAAGATATCAAGAGCCGGAAGATGTTTGTGTGTCCCTCAAGTAGCTCTATGTAGGTGGCCTTGTGTTCTCTCCAGACATCCAGCTGGTCCTGGGCCCATGCACCTGAAGGCTGATATCTGAGACACTACATTTCCCAGTTCATCACAGTGATACCAGTTTGGCTCAAGTTTTCAGCCTGGGACCAAAATTTCTCTAAGTGTAGAGAGAACAAAATAGGTGACTTAGGCTTGCCTTTCTCTCCTTTCCCCCTTCAAGCTCCTCTTCTAACAGTTTTTGTGGAAACTTAGTTTAAACTAGATTCCCAAGAGGCAAACCTTGTCCTGTGGTCAGGCCAGCATCCTCCACTGAGGGTTCTGACACCTCTATAAACAGAGCAAAATGAGGATGGAAAGTTCCTGATGAGGCGCGAGGGCACTGACGTGGTGTGAAGCGGTGAAAAAGAATGACACAGGTAGTGTGCAACTGTGTTTGTGGAGCAGACTGACATGCAGAAAGCCTTCCCTGCAGAGCGAGGGGAGAAGACAGGAAGGAAACGGAGCATTTCTGCTGTGTCTTTTGGGAGCCAACTTTCCATGTTGCTCACATGTGCGTCTTTGGCAAGCAGAAGCACCGCTCTGTTCCGGGCTACCATTTTAAGAGTGTTCTGCAGTAAGTGGGCTTAGGAAACAGAGCAGGTCTAAAGAATGGGGCAGGATATTTTCTGCTCATCATATAAGACTTGGGTTTCCTTTCTAGGCTCAGGGCACCTTTCAAGTCACACACCCCACGTGGGTACAGTATCACCTAACTTGTTCCTCATTGTCCTCTGGGAACTGGGGCTAGGGAAGCAGTAAGCATGCTGATGTTCATTTTGCTTGCCATGTTGTAACTAAGCCCATCATCTCTGATCCAAGACTCGGGTCTGTCAGCATCCATGAAACTGCGAGGTTATTTACTACTTTCAAGTTTCTAACCCTTCACAAGTCTTGGCAAAGCTATGTCCGCTTGGATTAAATACATCCTGTGAAAGAATTCTGTCCTTCTGAGCTTATGTGAACCCCACTTCTGTAGGGAGAGAGAGAAGAAGAAGAAAGAGACAGAGAGAAAGATGTTTTATTGAATGTCCTCTGTCTACCTAGTTGTACCAGGCTATGCTGAACCTTCCACACAATACTTCATTTAGGTCCTGAGATACATACACCAGCCTACCTTCACAAAAACAGATGAGGAATCCTAGGTCCTATGGGTGAAGTGGCTTTCTGAGGTCACACACAGTACAGAATTGAACCAAAGCTTATGTGTTGAGAGATTTTGTTTTTCATCATTCTGGAAAGTCAGTCATATCTAGGTACTGAAAAGGTGTCAATTCAAGACATCAAGAGACATGCTACCAAGCCTGAGATAATGTCCCCTGCCACTCAGTTATCTGCTCCATGACTTTACTCAGCTCTATTCTTGGATGTATGACTATGTTCCTAGCTTCATGGACAGTTTCTTTGCTTAAAATCTAATACACTTTTCCCTTCTTGGACACCTTAACCTTCAGCCAGTGCCATTCCTGTGGCTTACTTAGCCTTGGCCTTCTTGGCTCTGTCTATTGCTCTAGGCTGTTTGTTTTGTCTTCCTATATGAAAGAAAGGAGGAGAAGGGCGTTCCCTGATACTGTCCCAGAATCAAGGACACTCACCAGACGTTAAGGTTCTCAAGAATGATGTTTGGTTTTCAGAAGTGTCTAGAACGATTAGCTTAGACTCACCATCTGCTGTTCACAAAGTCTCTCTCCTGCTTCCTCCTTCCACAGACCAGCCCGCTCTACCTGCAGCTGCCATCCCAGGGGACTTTATACCTGTGCCACATTGCTTAGAGCTGTGCTTGAAGAAACTATTAAAAAAAAATTTCCCTAAAGCAACTCTACAACCTAAATGCAGTATACGCTGACCTTGCCTTGTGGAAAATGAAGCAAAGAATGGCCTTTTTTCCCCATGTAGTACCTGTTTGTTTTCTAATTAAGGGGTCTGTAGTATGCCACTTATCTGATTTCCACTCCTTGCTTTTCAACTCCAACCAACAAATGCCACCCCTTAATTAATTCATTTAAGCGTTTAACCATCAGTAGTATCTTCACTGGATTTTTAAACATCTAATGATACCATAGGACTTAAAACACTCAGCCATTGCCACAGACTTCATTTGAGTATTAGAACTCAATGTACTGACATATCATCTCAAATCTGAATCCTCCTTAACCAAGCAGCTGTTCTCTAACATGCTAAGTTCCTTCCCATCAGGTGCCATCTATATTAGACCAATGTAAATTTGGGAAAGACAACAAAGAGGAGCCTTTCCATCAAGAGAAAGAGCTTGCCACCTTCCATCTCTGCAGCAACATCTACCTACTCACAGCAAGACCAATTACCAACACTTAACACAGCCCAGACTCTACATAGGCAAAAATTGAAATGCAAAGAATAATGGAACATAGATCATGCTTGCTGGAGTTCATAACCAAGTTGGAGAAAGAAACAGTAATTGATGAAGAAGAAATCATACAGCACAGACAGTAGACAAAAGACACATCTGAGACGATGAACTGAGGTGCTGTCCTCAAATCCCACGCCTAATCCCATGCCTACTTCACAGCCCCGGGATCTCCTCCAGAATCTTCTTACAGCCCCTTTCTCCTCTTCTCATGGCAGACACCACACTTTAAATATATCAATTTTAAAATTTATACTTCAGTTTTAAAAACTCTGCACTTGTTTTGTGCCCAAGGCCACTTCCCACTCCTTCTCACGGGGAGCACAAATTAAACTTCCAAAGGAAACACTTTGATCCTCTTCCTTCTCAGTGCACAGACCTTCCTGGGTGCTAATTTCTGATTAGTCAAAATTTGAAGATGGCATGAAAGAATAATCCAGGTTTGAGGTTGTTATGGTTACCGTTGATTGTCAACTTGACAGGATCTGGAATCACCTAGGAGACAAGCCTCAAGGCACAGCTGTGAGGGATTATTTAGATCAGTTTAGCCTCTGGGCATGACAGTGGGGGATTATCTTAATTAGGTTAATTGACCTGGGCCACTCTAATAGAGGGGGCACTATTCCATGGGCTTGGGTCCTGGATTGCACAGAAGGAGGATGCTAGCTGAGCATGAGCAGTCATTGCTCTCTTCTTCCTGACTGGAGATGCATGTGAGCAACTGCTTCAGGCTCCTGCCATGTTTACTTCCTCATAGTGATGTACCCTCTAATCCTGAACCAAAATAAACCCTCCCTTAAGTTACTTTTGTCAGGGTGTTTTACCTCAGCAACAAGGAACGTAACTAAGATAGAAGTAGATATAGGCTTCACCTCACCATGGTACCATGGGGAAAATTAAAGTTCAAGCAGGTGGATGTTTGGAATGCGGGAGAGAAGAGAGGTGGTATTGCTGAGAACCATGGGCTAGAACCTGGAGACTGGAAGGAAAGCAAAGGGCAAAGGTGGTGGAAAGGAGACATGGCAATTGAGATACAGAACTTTGTTAGGCCAACAGCTTAACAGACACTTAGTGAATCCAAGGATGTGCTCAGGGACATTCATTGAACAACTGAATGAGCAAGTCTCTTATTTGCATGACACCTATCATTTAGTGTCATCTTCAGCACAACCTACAGTCAGGGTTTTTAGGACAAAAGCTGGGCTTCCTCCACCCTGGGTCCTTCCTCATCTGCCGGCATGTGCCATCACAGCCAGCTTCTTTTCTGGGGTGCCGGAGATCAAATTCAGGTACTCATGCTTACGTGGCAGTTAATCTTACTAGCTGAGCTATCTCCCCAGCCCTAAGAAATCATTTCAATAGATTTAAGCTCAAGTGTTAGTGGAGATAAAGAAATGTTTAAATAAAAGATAGTGAGAGAATCATCTTTGAATGTCTTAACACAGTTTTGGGAATTTCAGAAGTTCCTTTGTTCAAAGAGTTTCTAAGGAATTTCTTGTTTTCTTTCTTTAGTAAATAAGATCATAGAGTGGTTCCCAAGAAGCTTTGGACAGGATAACAGGCTGATAAGACAAAAACATAAGTTCAAAGGGTCAAAGAGGAATCCTCACTATATGTAAGTTGCAATGAAATAAAGATAGGCTTTGACTATAAATATGATTTGTCATCTTGTTTGTAAGATTCTCGGAAAATTACAGGTTTACAGCTGGGAAGGGATTAAGGCTAAGCTCAAAGGTCATTCAGTTTGGCCCGAAGCGTGGTTTGTTGCTGTTTTAACAATCTTATTTGGAACATCTCTATAAAATAAATATTTTTTTCTTTATAAAAAATCTTCACAGTGAATTTTGTTAATTGTGTCAAAATTCTCAACTCTCGGCTGCTGAGATTTCAATCAGACACTGAGGTGAGGGGCTCCTTTTCGTTCCCATGTCCCCTTAATTTTCCATGTCTTTCTTTCCTGCCTCGGGGATAAATCACAACCAGAGAAGCAGCTGTGGGACCTCACTGTGAGAGGTGATTGCTCACAACTAAGACTGCAGCTGGGAGTGAGACAGAGGAATGCAGCAGACAAAAAAAAAAATGTAGGCGCCCTTGACCTCAACCATGGAAAATACCAGCATTTTAGAGACAGGTGCAGGATGGGAATGCTTTCAGAGAAAGAGGAAGAACTAGAGAGAAGACTTGTCGGCAAATATGTGACCAACACCATCAAAAGCTGCAGGGAAGTCCTCACATGACACAGGCTGCACAGTTTGAGAGGAAGAAATGAATCTGGAGTACAGTTCATAGCCTGGGCTAGAACAGTGCTTCCGCTCAACTCTGAACAGGGAGGGAAGAAAAAGTAATACCTTTTCCTTCCCTATTGTGAAGGTCAAGGCTGACCTTCCTACAACAAAAGACAGATTAAGGAGAAAAGCATAACAAATCTATTTAACAAACTTTTATATAACACAGAAGCCTTCAGAACTGAAGGTCTGTAGACACAGGGAAAACTATATTTTTCTGCTAACTGATGGTAGAAGGGCGTAGCTGTGGAGACAAAGATGGCTCGGTGGGTAAAGGCACTGGCTGTTATGTCTGACAATGTGATGAAACCTATTAACAGAGAGAAATGACTCCTGAAATATGTCCTCTGACCTCCACAAGCTTGCCATGGTGCGCATGCACTCAAACACACACACTCTCAAAAATAAATGAACAAGCACACATACTAATAAACAAGTCATTATAAAATATTGAGAAAGGGTTTGGACAAAAGGGGTTGTAACATAATGAAAATAAAGCTGAAGGGGGTTGGGGACTCAGGGGATCGGTTCTTCCTGACCTCTGTACATTAGGTTACCTTTCTTCCTTAGGTTATTAGAGCACAACACCCACCAGGTAGTGGTCTCAGGAAGGGTTCACTAGAGAATCCCTTTAGGTCTAATTCTTATATTGATAGGGGGATATGCGGTCAGAGATACCATCTTGCTTCTGAGTCTTTCTCAACCTCTTTTACTTCCAAGTACATTGGTAGCAGTATTTTCTGATCACTAGCAAACAATGTATGTGAAGTACCTGAAACGGATTCATCAAATTTGATGATGTGAAGGAGCGAACGGTGAAAGATAGCATCCCTCTTTATCCCACTCACTACCGTTGACCCATCTAATCCAGGCATGGCTTGATTAGGCAGGTTCTGTTCTAGAGAGCTTATGTGCAGATGGAGAGAGACTGTGTCTCTGAGTTCAGAGAACTTACTTGAGATTTATGTAGCTAATGAATCATAGCACTGGGGTTTTAAACCCAGCTCTTCTGCTCACAGAAGCTATTGTCTTGACTACCATGTTGGGCTAAATGTTGAACAAATTGTCCACAAATATATTTCCTTTCCTCTCAAGAATGAGAGCTACATCTTTTTTAGCTAGGCAATTCATTCTTTTTTATATTTTATTATTTTTATTATATATATATATATGTATATGAGTGTATTACTGCATGCATGTAAGTGCACCTGTGTCATGCAATGCCTGTGGAGGTCAGAATAGGGTGTCAGATCCCCTGGAACAGGAGTTACAGACGGTTGTTAGCCACCATGTGGGCACTGGGAACCAAAACTAGATGCTCTCTCTGCAAGAGCAACCAGTACTCTTAACTGCTGAGCTATCTCTCCAACCCATAGCTAGACAATTTATATCAGGGATCAGCAGACAACAGCTCATTGGCTCTCACTCACTGACTACCCATTTTTAATTTATTTTTTGGTATAGCCTGTAAGCTCAAGGATATACTTTTTAAGTGGCAGAGAAAGGTTAAACAAAAATATTTTGAGATACATAAAAATTACATGGTGTTCACATTCCTGGGCATATAAGAGTTTATCAGAGTACTTCTGATCTTGTACATATCATCTGCAGTATTTTACCTTATAGAAGAAAAACTGAACATTTGTAAGAGGAACCACAACTTCTGACATCTACTCTCTGCTCTTTCCAGAAAAGTTTTCCTAGTCCTTTGACATAACCACAATTCTCCTTTAATGAATGGAAAAGATCTGAGACATTCCTTTACCTGCATCCTATGCTAGCTCTCTCAGATTCTGCCTAGATTTGGTAGTTATTGCATTAAGGATGGTGGCATGGAGGAGATCTCTTGCAGAGCTGTCAGCAGAAAGCAGGAGAAAAGAGCCAGGAGACCAGGCTCTTTCCCATACCTGAGTTATAACCAAGTGGGTTGATTCCATTTCTCAACTACAGAATCAGAACTGCTGGCAAACAGAAGTTCAGAAACTCAGTCATCAGTGGAGGAGTCCCCAACATGGCCAGTCACAGCACAGGTGTTCTTTCTCAGAGGACAGTAATATGCACAAGTTCCTCCTTGAGTCTGCCCAGGCTGGTCTGGAGACCTCATGCTAAAAGGAAAAGCGTTTGCACAAAGCCAGGGTACACTGGGGTTCTGTGCCGGGTTATGTCAGCAAACCTCTAATATTCTAATTGCAAGCTGAATCTTCTCTTTCTGCCCTGCTTAACACAATAAACTAAGCATGGTAACTTACCAATGTGTCTGCTTTTTTAAAAAATTTCAAAATTTGTAATAAAACATTCATGGCATAAAAGGAACCATTTTGACCAATGTCTCGTGTATACAGCTGTAGTGCTAAATCTGTTTACAGTGCTGTGTGGCTGTTTCCACCATCTAGCTCCAACACCTCTTCATTTTGCAAACTGAAACTCTGTGCCCATTAAACCATAGCCTCTTTCCTCACTCTTCCAAGTCCCCAATAACTGCTTTTTTTCTTTCTGACTTAAGAATTTGACTAGTCCAGGTACGCCATACACGTGGGATCATAGTTCTTGTCCTTTTATTGCTGCTCTATTTCACTTAATATGACGTCTTCAACAATCATTCATGTTGTAGTACTCTTCAAATTTTCCTTCTTTTTTAAGACTGAATGTTCAATATGTGTGCATGTGTGTGCGTGTGTGTGTGTGTGTGAGAGAGAGAGAGAGAATTTCATTTATCCACTCATTTGTCGATAGATTCTTGCCTTGTGTTTGTCTCTTAACTATTGTGAATGATGATGCTGTGAATACTGGTTCATTCAAATCTTGCTTTCAGTTATTTTGGATATATATCCAAAAGTGAAATTTGGAGGATCATATAATAATTGTATGTTTAATTTTTTCAAGGATCCACCATATTATTCTATATAAAAGCTGTGCTCTGTTGTATAGTAACATGTAGGAGTGGAAGCCAAGATGGGCTCACAAACATCAGATTCTACAATCTTTGCCTGCCAGTCAGTCTCATTGACCAGTACCTACAGCTGTTTCTTAGATTAATTTTAGTCTAATATATCTATGGTTTTATGTTTTTAATTTTTATTATTTTTTTATTTATTAATAATGTATATACACATGTTTGTAAGATGAATATTTATGGGCATACACCCCACAGGGCACATCTGAAGGTCAGAGAACAATTTTGCAGAAGCAGTTTTTTCCTTTCATCTTTACATGGGTCCTGGTCTCTCACACCAAATGCTTTCACCTACTAGGCCATCTCCCCGGCCCTTCTTTGCTTTGTCAAATTTTGTCTTCACCTGCTTTTAGCCCCCTGATCTTTCTAACATGATTTTTCTTACTCCTGAACCTTTCTGTTTGCTGGATACTCTCACCTCTTTCAAATATGAATTTGGCAGCTTAAAAAAATGCTGTATATCTCAGATACAGGTCATAAACCCTGGACATGAATTGACACAGAAACTGCAACAAAAAAGTGGGCATATTCAAGAATATATTGACGCTACCTACGTAGGCTGGGCTGTGTTGTGCTTCAAATGTGTTTTAAATTAGATCATCTCAACCATGACTGAAAGTTCAGAACATTCAAAGCAACCTTATTGGAATTGGAACAAGGAGTATTTGGTTTCCTCTGAAGGAGTTTTCAAAGTATAGTTAGGAGCAGAGCTCTGGAATGTGAAAATACAGGGGAAAGGCTATACGCAAATCATCTTCCTGGTCAACGGCATTAAAACCGTCAAACTGTCCAAAGCTTTGATCATTCAGCAATGTCTCGCTTGTAGGATCACTGCTTATTCAGCCTCCTCACTTAACGTGGGCAAAGTCAGTCAGGTGGAAGCAAGCCGAGGAAGAGTCTGGAACAATCTCTTCAGACCACAATTCTGCCCACAGTCCATAGACTCAGATAGACTTTCCTCCTATTTCACACACAATATGTGGTGTTGTCTTGACACTGAAGAGGACAGACTAGGGACAGTAAGTTAGAAGGGTATGAAGATTTTTTGAAGGAAAAAAAAAACCACTTGGTATCGTATGGATGAGATAGAAAACATATGAAGGCAAGATATAGAAATCATGAAAAGAAATCTTACTGGTTTATTTAATAAGGAAATAGTCTTGCTCACTTCCACAGCCCCTGGGGAATCTCCAGAGCCTACAGTCAGCACTGACATTCATTCCTAAAGTGCCTGTCCTTCAGTTCAGCTACACTTTTGAACACTTTGTCCAGGAAGAAGTAAAAATGAGCCACTATGGAAATCACTTCTGCAGAAATCATGTTATCTCATCTGCCAGCTGCCAGACAAGTGAAGCATCAGACCCTCTCACTAGCGTTAGCATGATTTCATATTTAATAACAGTACTAACACAAGTTTATAACTGAGAGTTTAAATAAATTTTCCATATATTTTACATGATCTTAAACAAGACAGGGAACTGGAGAGATGGCTCAGTGGTTAAGAGCACTGGCTGCTCTTGCAGAAGACCTGGGTTGAAATTCCAACTCACACATGACAGCTAACAACCACTGGTACCTCCAACTCCAGAGGATCTGATGCCCTCTTTTGCCCTCTTGGGGCATTGCACAACATGGGTGAACTTACACACAGGCAGGCAATATACTCATACACATACAATAAAAATAATAAATAAAGTGTTTTAAAAGACCAAGACAGGCGCCATGTCAGTAAAGTGGTGATGCTATTAAGACTATCATAGACCTTTATGAAGACAAGATCGAACTATATATGCAAGACATTCAGCATTTTACAAGGCTCCTATTTCCTGAGTTAAGACAAGATCGAACTATATATGCAAGACATTCAGCATTTTACAAGGCTCCTATTTCCTGAGTTAAATATCACTCCTGCTGCCATGTGGTGACCACCAACACCTCTGCTCACACCACTGCCATCAGTGATGTATGGTCATTAATAAAGTTGCACATGAGATCCAATGCAGCCTCTGTCATGTGTGATCTAAACAACTTTTAGAAAGCCATTTAACTTCTTTTCTGTATCAATTTTCTTAACTGGAAAATAAAGACAATACCATATAATTTCATCTATCTATTTTCTATCTAGTACCTATTATTTATCTATCTTCTATTGTCTGCCCATGTATCTATCTATCTGTCTTCTATTATATATTGTATATTCTACCATCTATCTACCTATCATCTTATCTATCATGTATCTATCATGTATCTATTATCTATCTACCTGTCATCTTATCTATCCATCGATCTATCTACCAATCTTTCTACCTGAATAAGATGATAAAGAAGAATGTGTAAATTAGGAATAAGGTCAGAATAAGCATTAAAGCAATATTAACAATAAAAATTATTTTATATTTTACATTTATTTACATGTATGTGTTTTCATGCCACAATGCTCATATAAAACTCAGAGGACAACTTTCAGGAGTGAGTCTTCTTATATCATGAGGGTTCCAAGGACAGAACTCAGGTCATCAGACTTAGCAGCAAGCATTTTTACCTGCTGAGCCATCTCATTAGCCTCTTAATTTTTGTAATTAGCATATGAAACTTAACATGTTTATGGAGTATAGGTGAATATTTTGATAAATGCACACACTGTGCCACAATCAAATCAGGATATTTAATTCTTTCATGACTGCAAATATTTATCATAATGACATTTTTTCTGATTTTTGACCTCTATTTTTGTGCTTAAGAGCAATTGTCCTCCAAGTATGTTATGGAGAAGATACCTGAAAAGGTGGTCCCCTTTTCAGGTAGTCCAGGTGGCAATGCTATGTGCCTTCTCACTCTCTTTCTCAAAGTGTGTTGTGGAGTATAAGAAAGACTCAGGAATATGATAACTGCAAATGGAACCCAGCCTTGCTCCAGCTGTCTTCTGTTAAACACTGAAAAGACTTACAAAAATGTGGAACAATATTCCTCTATCTAATGGTTTACAAAATAAAATTATTGTCATAAAAATTTGCCCTATAAGGTGGAAATGGTGGCATATGCCTGGGATTCCAGCACTGGGGAGGTGGAGGCAGAAGAATTGAGAGTTCAAGGCCATCCTTAGCTACATAGCAAGTTATGGGTAAGCTTAGGCTATATGCAACCTGACCATAGCTCAAAAACCCACGGATATATGTATGTATGTGTCTTATGTAAGTTTATGAGTTTATTGATGTTATTTTTAAATGAATAATTCATTTTAATTTGATGCAGAAATTCTGATATAGAAAAAACAGAGATTATCCATGTAGACAGAAGTTCTCCAAGAACCAAGCATGTACATGAGTGCTAAGACAACAAAGTTTAGAAAACACTGTCTTAGCCCATTAAACATTAGAATTGTGGACATTCTTAAGGTTACTTGCTGGAGATTCCAGTGAGGATGGTGTCATTTCCAATCAAAACTGTGTGACAAGACCAAGTGGTCACCAAAATGCACCAAATCCCAAGAGCCGTGGCATCCCACATGTAGAAGAGGGGCCAGTCCTCCCTTTATCAATCTGGTACTGTTAGAGGGCTCCAAATCCAAAGGTCTTCTTAGTAAGCCCATCCTCTTAACATGATATTCAAGACCGATATATGTTTTCCAGCATCTTAAGTTTTATCTTAAGTGGTCTATCACTGCAGTACCAAATTCACAGAAAATGTTGCTTGCTGATCAAGAAGAGGATTCCGGGGTTAATACTATAAAGGTTCTGGTTTCAAAGCCAAAGCTGATTCCCAGCACAGGTCTTCCATCTCGAATGTCAAATTAGAATTCTTACCCATCTAAGGGTCACTTTAAATATGCTTTTCAAAAGTTCAAAATGAATCCCTGAAAGGACTGGGTCAAGTTTTCCCAATTGTGTCTTCCCAACAAGGAGCTCTAAGTTTTAGTCATCAGCAACTACTTTGAGACACAAGGGCACAAAGGAAGAAAAATAAGCAGGCAAAGTTTTGCAAAAACAAGATGTACTTGGTATTTCTTCACCTTAACGTTTGGTTCTTGAGCATATCAGTGGAACAAATCAGTTTCAAGTATCAAATATTCGAACTTTGAGTTCCCCCATTACCGTGGTGCAGCAGTAACACCTGCTACAATATTTAAGACCTTTTGTCTCAGGGGCTTCAGATTTTTACTCACATACACACATGCATATATAATTCATTTGGTTGGGTTGAACTCTGGTAGTAAGTCAGAGCTTGGCTTCTGGGGTGATGGTACAGGTTTGCATGCATTATGCAGAATTTTCTGCTAAATGCAATGGGCTTTGGGTAATTGAATTAGTTCATTTCACTCCATGCTTGTTTGACATAAATGTCACATTTATGCTGAATAATTCTATCATTCTACTTCTGATCCAATAATGCTAATCCTTGAAATGTTACCCCAGACAGGCTCTGACTACACAGTGCCAAATATTCATTTTGAAATAACAAAACTTTGTTTTAGCATCCTGATGTTTCCAAATCTTTATATTTAGGGAGATGGAGTTAAATTACCTGGATGTTGAATTATTGACATTTATACAAAGGCATGTGGTATGGACGAAGAAACAACACAAAACAAAAAATCACTTTCATCCGGCTCAGTGACATCACCGAGCTACACAATTCCATTCTGTTATTGTGACTAAATTTAATAATTCCAATTTATGATTCCCCCAAGTGGGATCAGATCAATTTTTGTATAGTACACAATGTACCAAGCAAAAGAAATTGAACATTTTTACCATTCAAATAATGTGAAAGCAAGATTAGTGGTGGAGAAATAAATGTAAGGTCTATGGGACAAGGTCAAGATAAAAGGATTCTTTCTTCCCCCTTCCTGGTGGGTCTGGGCAGGCCTGGCCATCTCTAGCCCCAAGCAGGAACACTGAGTTACTTTGCCTTGCAGCATGAGCCTGCTGTTGGGGCACTGCAGCCAGGCAAGCACTGTGACTGTGAAAGGGGGACATCCAAGGTAGATCTAACCCAGCAGACTTACAGATAAGACCTGCCACTCTCTAATTCCCAGGCTGGTGACTGTTCCAAAGGACTACCCGCCCAGTGGGGATCCTCATTTGTTCACTCTAGACATTCTTTCACCCAAGACTTTGGAAATGCAGGAAAAATAAATAAATAAAAACAGCCACTGCAATATTTAAAGTCCATCACTACTGGGCTCTGGCTTTCTTTGTCCGGAATGCCTAATTTGGATATTTCTTGAGACAAAAGCCCACACAGAATAGATGGGTCAGTACCAGGGCAATGCTGTAAAATCTAGCCAGACTTGAGATCTACCCTGAAAGTTGTTGAGTCATTTAAGGATCCTAAGATATTCTCTCTCTCTCTCTCTCTCTCTCTCTCTCTTTCTCTCTCTCTCAGATTGCCTTCACTATTCCCTTTCCCTTTCTCTCATCAGAGCTACAGCATTCAACTATAGAAGCTCAACTTAGTCATTTTCTGGCAAGTTTGGACAAAAGTCAAGTTCTATCTTAATCCTAAATTCTAGGCTCTACTTTTTTCTTAACTAGCTTAGCCAGATGAGCCACCACAAGGACTTGGCTTAATGAATCATCTAAGTCAGTCACATCTGTGTCATCTTAGCTTTTGTTTGCAATGTGTGAAAGTCTAAATGACGATTTGAATATAAACAGTGCTGGTAAATTGTCAACAGAATGACCACGCTCACTTCAACCTCCTTAAAGAAATTGAGATTGGCACTTCATGCGTTGAAGCAGTTCGATGCAGCAAATGAGCCACCCATCCTATGTGTATGAGTGCCTACCATGTGCCAGTTTCATATGAGCGCTAAGTAAAAAACGTATTTTAAAGACATCATAGTCTAGGATGAAACACAAATGGGAGCATAATTTCCTATCAGTATAGAATGTGCTTCAGGCATGCAGGGGTGCTTCATGAACACAGAAGGCAATGATACCCAAAGATTACCATTAACAACCACCATATAATATATATATATATATATATATATATATATATATATATATATTCATTCTGTATATATACATAGATATGTATATTACACATATATTTTTATATGTCATATGTGTATGCCATATATTTTTATATGCAGGTATCTTATATATTGTACCCTGTTCTAAGTACACTGTCAAAGTAGCCTAAAAATTCTGGGAGCTGTTTGTTATTTTTTAATTCTCTATTTCCAAGGCTGCGTGATTAATCTTTAGACTAGCTACAGTTTAGCACCTGTTGAATGATATTAGAGGAAATCATCTGTGTTGCAAATTGAGAATATGTTGGGGAGGCTGGACTCAAATGGATCCAGGTTTTGCTGTCTTTCCCCTTCTGTTTTAGCAGACAAATAATCTGTTGCAACTTTGCTGCTTCTCTTCCGCAGCTTGGCTCCGTTCCCGTGCACCATTTTGTTCTAGGGGATGCCTAAACTGATTCCCCAGTGTTAGCCAAAACAAATGAGGAGCTTGGCTCTCGGTCTGGTTGCAGCAGCTGCTGTGATTGAAGTTCTCTGCACCTAAGACAGTGGGGCAGCCTTCCGTTTGACAGATGAACACATTTTCATTACTAGGGAAACAGGAAGCATTGCATCCTGGGGGAGAGAGGGAGAGAGACAGAGAGGGAGAGAAAGAGAGGGACTTGGGAAGTTGCTTTGTTCTTTCTTGTATCAATTGGGCTGTGATGTTGGAGAAGAGGTTGGCAAGTGGGAGTCTGACGCCCAGTCTTGAACTTCTCTTCCTTCAGACTAGCTGTGAACTGTTCTGGGAGACAGTATCTCTTCATGCATGTAGAAAAGGGCATGGAGATGCCAGAAGGTCTAGGGCAATCTATATATCAAAGAAAGAAACATCCCATGTTTTCCTTGTTTTTGGTCATATAATGAAACGAAACAGAAAGAGGAGGCTGCTCTAAGGCCTCAGAGACTTTGGCTCTGATGTGGGCACTGGAATGACTTCAACCACGTGGACGTACATGTATGTGCTTCAGAGAACAGAACTTATCTCCAGTGTGACAAGTCATGGCAGCTTTTCCTTCATGACTTTGTATTCACAATACAACCCTCTTTTAAAACAAATGGCAACATGGAAGGCATCTTTGGTCTCCAAATTTAGGGGATGCCTAGATGACTATGGATGTCCACCACTGCTCTGGGGCCTAAGGAGCAGAAGAAACTTGTGGGAAAGAGAAGCAAAGGAAAATGATGAAAAAACACACAGCCCTAAGGTATAAAGTTGCAAATGGAATGATAAAAGTTTAGTGTAAATATGGAAGGGTATCTTCAAGGATGAGAGGAGTCTGGGTCCTCACAGATATGTGACTCCGGAATCCTCATTTCTAATTATCACTGCAATAAAAACTTGTTTACCATGTAAGCCACTGGAGGACCTGGGTGGCTGGTAAAGAAAGCTAATGTACTGTCATGCATTGCTGGTTTGACAATGGGACATGTTCTGAAAAATGTGTCATTAGGTAGCTTTAGTGTACAATCAGAACATACTTAAACTAAGATGGCTGTGATTCTCTAGACTGTGTCATCTTATGGGACCATCATTCTACATGTGGTCATTGTTAAATAGAAGTATTAGTTCACTGAGCATGACAATATTGAATAGCTACCATTGGTCAGACACTCTGATAGGTACTTTATTTAAGGACATATCAGAACAGCAAAAACAATGTGCTTGTATTAGTTGCTATGTACGTAAGAAAGCTGAGACCTGGATTTTCCATCACAGAGTTCAGTGACTCAGGAAGACTGCCAGTGTAGTTCTTGGTAACTCTGAAGTGCTTTTGAGCTTGAAGAACTCTGCTTTGGTCATACCCCTGCCCTTTCCCTCCCACATCTATGTTAAATACTCTTAATAACTTACAACTCTTCTTCTTGCTTAACTTGCAAGGCATCTCAGCTGCCTCCACACAAGACTCCAGGCTGCTAACAATTGATGAGAGTTGGGACATAGGATGGATCCTGTGTCTTTACCAATGGGTCAGGTGTGGAGGAAGGGAAGGAGCCCTGCTCTCTAAGCATTTTCTGAAGACTTGCTGTATAGCAGTGCCATTCACAGCTTGAGTCTCCATTTTGCTAATGAGTGGCTTCTGGAGGACTCACTAGAACCATCTCGCACTTTACATCTTGTCACTCCACTTGCATAATGCTTACTCTTGGTCTCCAAGCTTGCTCACTCACAGCATCTCCCAATTTCTTCTCATCTAGTATCTTAGGTTTTACAAACTCTGGATAAGGTCTTTGTATGATGGTAACCGTGATAGCAGAAAAGTGATGGGATTTGGCCAAGGTTCTCTGCTTCCAAGGAACCGTCTCCTCTTACAGACCAAGATATTTCATGTGGGTCCAAGTTTTAGTTAAATGCCCAAGAGTCCTTGAGTTGTACTCTGGCTTTCCTGTTGCTGTGCTAAAACACCATGACCAAGTGAAACTTGGAGAGGAAAGCGTTTATTATCATCCTATGTGTAAGGTCACAATCCATCACTGTGGGAAGTCAGGGCAAGAAATGAAGGCAAGAGCACAGAAGCAGGAACGGGAGCAGAGACCACGGAAAATGCTGTGTACTGGCTGGTTCCCTCTGACTTGCCCAGGGATGGCACCACCCACGGTGAGCTGGGCCCTTTCCCATCATTCAGCCATCAAAAAAAATGCCCTACAGAGAGGTCGACAGGCCAAGCTCAGGGAGGAAACCCCTCAGATGAGATCCCCCTTTCCAGGAATGTCTAGGTTTCTGTCAAGTTGACAAAGACCAACTACGACACGTTGCTGGCAAAGCTAATCACATTGTAACTGTTCACTGAAAGTGTTGCATCTAGAAAGAGCTTCTGGTAGACCTTTTCCCTTCGCTTCAGGCCCCCCTCTTGACTTTAAATTGGCCTTCTCCTTTGCTCTGTGCAAGTGAATTTGTCCCGGTGCACAAACAATGAAACATTATAAGGAAAGCATTGTCTGCTGACATCATTTCCGATGAGTAGAAGAAGAATGTATGAGTTAGTTACTTAATTCCTAAAACTTCTGGTTTCTTCATTAGTGTTATGAAATATCAGTATCCTTCTTAAATACCAGCACTGTAATTAATTGTGCCTGCCAAAATGTCTAACTTATAAGGCCTTTAGCAAATATTAGCTCTTGTCATGATTCATATTCATATAGTGTGTCCATAGAATGACATAAAGAAGAAAAAGAAAGGGGCTGGAGAGATGGCTCAGTGGTTAAGAGTATTGGCTGTTCTTTCAGAAGACTCAGGTTCGAATCTCAGCACCCACATAGTGGCTAACAACCTTCTGTAACTTCAGTTCAGGGGATCTGATGCCCTCTTCTGACCTCCACAGGCACTGCACAACACAGGTGTACTTACATCTATGCAGGCATAACACTCAAAAAAAATTTTTGAAGAAGAAAAGGAGAGCTATTAACACCATAGCTCCTTAATACTACACATTATTGCATGAGCTATTAGCACCTTAATACTACACATTACTGTATCGTTACTTTGTGCATGTGTGTGTGGCGTATATGTGTTCATGTTTGTGTGTATGTTTGTGGGGAGAGGCCAGAAGTTCAAACTGGGTGTCTTCCACTACCTCTTTCTATCTCAGTTTTTGAGACTGAATCTCTCACTGAACCTGGACTCACCATTTTGGCAAGACTAGTTGTTAGCCAGCAAGCCCCAGGGATCCTCCTGTCCCTTCCTTCCCAGCACTGAGATTAAAGGTGCTTACAACAACACCCAGTTTTCATCTGGGTGCTAAGGATCCACACTCAAGTCTGCATGCAGGCATGGCAAGCACTTTGCCAACTGAGCCCCTATAATATTGCTTATAAATTATGATTCTCTGTTCCCATAAATTATTAAATGTGGGACAGTTTTGCTTTTACATGACCGTGGTATTCTCTCAGGGAAGCCATCCTCTAGCCAGCTCTTCCCTGGACACACACACTGTCAGCTAAGTTTGCCCTCAAACCCATCTGTTGATTTCCTTCAGCAGTTGATATTCTACCACTCAGATACCATATTGGACTCCGAGTTTCTCCATGAGGATTGGAGTCTACAGGGCTAAACAGAGAAAAGTAGAAAATAGTACATTCTGTTTTGAAATTCTCCCAGCCCGTCTGGCATTTCTACCAGAAGATATGTTAGGCCTGTTATCTCCAGCCACAGCAGGGTCTGGCCCACTTCTCAAATGTAAAGAATATCTCACTAACAGACTCTTTCTCCCTTCTCTGGTCAAAATTTTTTCTCATTTAATGGACTCTTTGTTATTACATAGTCTTCTTTACTATCTGGCCTGTGTGTATGTGTGTGTGTGTGTGTGTGTGTTGTGCCTGTATGTGTGTGGTGGTATATTTCCCATTTGTTTTAGTGGTTTGTTCCAGAATTTGAAATATTAATTTATGATTAATCCTGGTCTACTTCTTAAAAAATTGTCATTTTTGTTTTCTCATGTATGAGCAGTTTGCCTGCATATATGTACGTGAACCATGTGTATGCAGGGCCTGAGAGGGCAGAAAAGGTTTTAGAGTCCCTAGAACTGAAGTTCCAGGTGGTTGTGAACTGCCATGTTGGAAAGTAAAACTGGGTCTACTGGAAGGGTAGACAATACTGAGTCATCTCTCCAACCCCAACCAAGCTGCATTCAAACAGCTTCACAGATAGGCAAGTGTCTTAGAGCATTCCCAGTTCTCACATCCATGCCTTATACCATTGGTTGTCATTTTAAAAATTATTTAAAATAAGCTATAACCCCTGAACACATTGATGCTCTCATTTTGAACAAACAACTACCTGGTAGATCGGTTAAGGACAGCAGAAATAAAAGAGGCTCCATTACCTTCACATACTCCTTCTCTAATGTTCTCCCTTGTTTTTGGAGTTCCAAGTTTCTACCTCCACCATTGTCTTCTCTTTGAAATTCTTCTTTTAACATTTCATATAATGGAATCCCACTAGTTTTGTTTGTCTGAAAAAAAAAAAAAACAACTTCAATTCTGCTTTCGAAGGTTGCTTTTATTGGGCACAGAATGGTAGTTTGTTGATGTTGTTGTTTGTTTTAACCGTGTGACTATTTTATTTCACTCTCTTTGTGTTTGATGGCTTGTGCCAAAAAGTTCAGTGTAATTCTTATGCTTGCTTCTTGATAGTAAAGAGGGTTCCTACTATCCCATCCCACCCCCAGTTTCTTTTACGATTTTCTCTTTGTTTCATGTTTTCTGAATGTCACATCCCTAAGTAGAGTCTGAGAAGGGGTATTAATCATATTGATATCTGATCTTCCTAGATCTGGTTAACACCTGTTGTTTGCTTTTAGGAAATTCTCAGCTAGCATTACTTCTAATGTCTCTTCTATTCCTTTCTGTTTTTTATTTGCTATTTCTAGTACACAGATGTTGTACCTTTTATAATGGTCAGGTCCTGGATTTCTGGGCCTTTTTTTCTTCATTCTCTTTATTTTTTCATTTGCCTTGCACTCTTTGAAGTCTCTCACTGTCTTCCAGCTCAGATTCGTTTTTATTATTTTCTATTTCTTCTTTGATAATTTCATACATGTATATTTAATCGTATCCACTCTCCCCCAACAAAGTGCCTTCCCCAAGAGATTTCCCACTCATCTTCATGTCTGCTTTTTAAAATATGTCCCACTAAGTTCAACAGGAGCTACTCATGTGTGCATGGGTGTGGAGCCATCCATTGGAGCATGGGTAATTTACCAGTGGCCATACCCATGAGGAAACATGGTCCCTCCCCTTCCCCCAGGACTCTTCAACTGCTAATACCCCCTCAGCTAGGAATGGAGCCCTATGAGCTCCTCCTCACTCCATGACGGAATGTCAGTTGTTTTAATTTTGTGCAGGTCTTGCACAGGTGACCACAGCTACTGTGAATTCATGAACCATGTCGTGTCCAGAGGACATCATTTCCCAAGACTTCTCATTCTCTAGCTTTTACATTCTTTCCATCTCCTCTTCCTCCATGTTCCCTGAGCCTTGGAGGGTTGGGCAGTCATTGATATGAATGTCCCATTTGGGGCTGAAGCTCACTGATTCTTTCCTTGGCCGTAGCATTCGATCTATGATGGGTGAGCCCATCAAAGAAGGTCTTCGTTCTGGTTACAATATCTGATTTTTAGCATTTCCTTTTGTTCCTCAGCGCTTCCGGCTCTGCTTAGAGTCCCCATCTGTTCTTGCTATACTGTTTTGAATCTCCTAGGCTTTGGCACTTCTGCATTTAAAGTCAGGAAGTGAAAATTTTCTTTTTCTATTTCAAGTAGTTGATTCTTGGAATAAAAATCATGGTGTTTAAAGATTATTTTCCTAGCTTCAGATTGTCTCACATCTACATACATAAGCGCTTCAAAGTGAGGAATTTAACTCTTTGTTAGCTATTAGCCCTGCATAAGATGAAACATTGCAGCAAATTATTTTCTTTTTTGTGTGTGTTGAGACTTGAACCCATGGCATCCCTCGTGCTAAGTATGTGCTCTGCCATGAAGCTATGTCTTGAAATTTGTATAGAATATGTATAGAAATTTCTTGATGCTGAGTAGATCACTAGAGAACAGGAAAGATATGTTGCTTCTTTATGGAGTCTATAAAACTTAGAACACAAAACATGCACAGGATTGGTCCAGACAAAAGGCAAAATAACCCAATCGAGACTGTCCATGAGATAGTAGCAATACCACCATGCCCATGCCAGGCCTTAAGAGTAGGCTCAGTCACCTTTCATTTCATCATTTGTGTCATATCTTGGGAGCCATGATGAGTAGAAGACAACCCATCTATATTCCAGTTCTCTTCAAAAGACAGACATTTAGTACTGTCCAGGGTTGAGGAAAACTCATTGAATTGATAGCTCATCAAAAACTCTAAAGGGAAGGCTGAGAGTATATCTCCAGGGTAGCAAGCATGCAGTCCTGACCTCAATACTCATCACCAAGCCAAACAAAATCGAAGAAAACTCAGAAGGGAAAATGTCGATATACAGTGAAACACTTTGGCCTGCAGCTCTGAATGCTCTTCTCCCTGCTGTGTTGACGGTGCAGCTTCCCGGGATCTATTTTAGGTGGGACTGTTATCAACCATCATGCTTCTGTCGATATTTCAGGAAGATTCTTATCTCATTTTAGTAATAGCTTCTGTCATCCCAAGTGACACATATGCTATAACATACTTGACAGAAATATTAATGTGTTCAGATTTTACATCATTTGGACCACTATGTATGTATCTTACTTGATAGTCAATTACCTTTGTTTTACAAACAATGTCAGCACCTGGGCTTTCCAGTCCCAGTGATTGGAACTTTAGCTTTCTCATTTCTGGATGATTTAAATTTATTTATTTTTATTTTTATATGGATGAGTGTTTTGCCTGAATGTAACTAAATACACCCATATCTTCAATGCCCATGGAGGACAAAATGAGTGTTGAATCCCCTGGAACTAGAATTATGGAGGGTTATTAGCCAACATGTTGGTGCTGAGAACTAAACCCAGGTCTTCTGCAAAAAGCAACTGGGGCTCTGAACCACTGAGCTCTCTCTCCAGCCCCTTCTGTGTGATTTTTGCCTTCTTTTGAAGATCCTTTTCAGTTCCTTGGATTTCCTTTTTTAAACATTCCACCTTTCCAGCTTCTGTGACTCCAGGGACCACTGAATTTGTTTCACTTCTCACTTTCACTCTCATCCCATGGAACCCGCCTCTCAGAATAGGGATGAATCTAGGGACTCTGCTGAAATCTGAGTTTTGGAACTGTCCTATCCCTTCCACGTTATATTCTTACTCCATCCTTGAACCAGTGACTTGCAAAGCAGCCAAGACACATTAGCTAAATGTCTTCAGCTCTTGCTGCCATTCACGACAGAGTAACATTTTGATTCTCTTTACGACCTCACTATCTACTCTCTGTTTGAATTACAGAAACAGCAGCAGGTGAGAAGCCGTGTTATTTATGAAACAGTCTTACCTTGGTATTACCATGGAACACTGTCCTCCAGGCATGCCGTGGATGACCATGGTCCTCTTGGAACTGTGAGCAACTGTGATCACCTGGGGGAGAACTGTACAAAGTTAATGTTATATCAAGGAGTGGGGCGATGGGTTATGAGACTGTGCCCCACCCTGGGAATTTATAGGCAATTAGTGATTGCTAGCTAGGGTGGAGGGCTAAGGCTCCACCCTCCCCAAGGACATATACGCAGTTAACAGTTGTTAGCAAAGATATTTTTCTTTTGAGGTATAGTCATCCCTAGGGTGCCCATGCTCCTATAACTAACTCTAATTAAATAAACTTACTGGTTCACAGGGCACACTAGGGTGGAAGCATTTCTTTGTGACACTGATGTCCTATCTGAGGTAAGTAGATGACTTGCTCATGTCTCTGCAAGAAAAATTCATACAACAGGCATCAGAATTTATAATGAAATAATGAACACTATGTGAAGATCTCTAATAGTCTCCCAACTTAAAATGAAGGCTTAGGAAAGTAAAATAATAAAATAGATTAAGCAGAACTTAACTCAGAATAAAATATATAAATTTTCATAAGTTTGGTAATGAACATTTTTGATGGTACAGAACAGTTATAATTGTTACCAAGCTCAGTGCCCAACACATAGTCAACACTCAAATACTTACTAATAAAATAATAGTCATTCCTTAAAGAACTATAAAGAATCCAAAAACTCATGGAAATATGAAGACCACCAAAGAGCCTAAGCTGTTAACAGAAAGTGAAATGCTGGAGGGATCACAATGCCTGGCCTCAAATTACACTTCAGAGCCATAGTAACAGAAACTGCCTGGTACTGGCATAAAAACAGACATACAGACCAATGGAAGAGAACACAGGACCCAGAAATCAACCCACACACCGATTTCCCCTCAGGGATGTGATATTATGAAGTGTCTTCTAACAGTTACATTTAGTTGTGCCAAGAGTTTGTTTTCCCTAAATACTTCTGCATTTTGCTGTCTCTATCTTTTGCTCTCTTTATCTTTCAGATTCCTCTGTTTTCTCTGTATAGTTTTTCTCCAAAAAGGAAGATTATTCTCCTCAGTTTAGGCCAAAGGTAGTAATTTCCAGGATTTCTTTAAAAGAGCACTTACATCAGTAATATTTGTCCAGAACACTGCCAAATATTCTTTGGGCTATAAAGCTGCTCATCAGTTTCCTTCCTAATCATTTTGGGCCTGTACAGAAGACACTTAAGGCATAGAATCCAGAACAGAACCAGCATTACAGGTAAGATTGGACCCTAGATTCTTTGAGCATAAGAAACATATAAATCCCATTCCATGGGGGAATGTTTGGACTTTAAAACTGATGACAGATTGTCTTTATTAAGCACCTTCTAAAAAGAGAACACTATATTCAATCTTGGAGGAAGCAACAGACTTACAGACAATGTGACAGAACACAAAGTCAGTTCCCTTAAAAGCATTCGTGTCTGGTAGAGTCCCAAATCAAGAAACCACTGGCTGTGAATCATGACTCCATTATCTGGGAAACCCCCTGCTCCTGGTATGGGTGCAAACACCAAAACATGAGAGATGAAATATCATTGATAACAATAAGATTCACGCTACAATGTGTGTGTGTGTATGTGCGTGTGCGTGTGTGTGTGTGTAGACTGTGTACTGAATCAAGGGCCTCAAGACAAGCATTCTAACACTGAGCAACATCCCCAGCCCTCCATAGCTACTTTTTTAAGTGCAGAATGCAGAGAAGGAATGAATTCACGCACGCTCAGAATTTGCAACGTGCCAGCACCACCTCACTGGATTTTCAGGATTTCCCTCTACGTTTAGGTTGTTGTTCTTTCTTTATGAATGGGGAAACTGGATCCAAAGAAAGTAGCAGACATTTTTAATAACTGGTAGAACAAGGATTAATACTGAGCCAATTAACCCCAAAGCCCCCAGTTTTTATCTTGTAACATACCTTCCTGGAGGTATCTTGTGGGAAATAAAAACTGTATTCTACATATAGTGTGTGCAAACCCTTGTGTATCTATAAAGAGAAACACAACACACAAGGAACACTCTATAATGGAAACAGTTGATTCTTCATAGTTGCAACAATTCAAAATCAGATGTATTAGAACTTATATTATTCCTGAGTAGATATCAACAATTTATTTCATGTGCGTATTGCCATGGTCCTTGTATGCCTTCTCTGCTCTGTTTATCTGTTATAAACTCTTAATGTCTGAACAGACAGCTTTGCATCATGAATACATGGAAATTCACCAGCCATTCTTTTCACCATCCTTTTGGCCATAAGATATTTACACTAGAGGGGTGGGTTCTTATTCTCCTTTTCAGTGCTGGCGGATTGCTGGGGTGTAGTCCTGGTCTTGAAAGAGGTTTAATGTAGATAGCAAGTATTGGTGCAAATAATCTATAAGTGTAAAAGAAACCACAGATATTAGAACTAGGAGAATTTTTAATGCTATTAACCCTAGCATATTCTCTCTCTCTCTCTCTCTCTCCCTCTCCCTCTCCCTCTCTCCCTCTCAAGACAGTATCTATGTAGCACAGGCTAGTCTGGAACTTCTGATGATCTTCCTGCCTCAGGCCCCTGAGTGTTGGAATTATACCATAAGCCACCATATCAAGCCCAGATAACCATTTTACTTTTATCAGTGAGAAAATAAAGACCCAGGAAGGTCTATAAACAAAAGGTTACAGTGATGTCTGCTCTATGAAGAATGACTTTGTCATTGGTCTTCTAAAGTAAGACACTTTGAGAGTACAAGGAAGTGTCAACAGGATGTGGCCATGGGGAGCGGGCACTGGGGTCAGCCTGGGAAGCCAGGACATGTGATTATTCCTGAGTCTTTGACCTTTGATAGCGATGAAATGAAGCAGAGCATGTAGAAGTGCCTGGAATACATATTCTAGAAAGTGCATGATAAACTGCAGTTGATTCTGTATCGCAAAGTTCAGTTGCCCAGAGAGTGAGAAGAGTTGTGGTGAGACTCAGATCCCAAGGCAGAATGTCAGTAGTGCCACATGGCACAAAGGGAAACATGAAATAACAACAAATCATTAGCCCTTCTTTTCGTTTAATTTTTACTCTGGTTTTGTCTCAATAATCGCAAAATCAGTCATTTGTTTCAACTTTATAGGTTGAGCTATAAAGAGTAATAATCCCTGTAGTAAAGTGACAGTGGGAGGTTCGGGCAGGAGAGAGATGAAGGAGAATGAAGCTGAGAACAATTGTGTCCTAAGATATAAGATTATGTAGGATCTGAATCCAGATATGTCACACATTTCATATGGAACTGTAGAAATTAGGAACAAGGCAGCTAGATGAAATGTAGATTGATTTGTAATGCAAAAATAATGGACTTAAAATCACCCTGCTCTGCTGTTCTTTTGATGCTTAATCTCTGTGTAGGTTGAACCCTTGTGAAGCTGTCAGCATTCAAGGCACTTGGGTTCACCCCCTCCATTTTCTCCTGTAAGAATGCTGCAGTTCATCAGTTCATTCCTTAACTTAGGACAACGCATGAGTGAGGGATCACCAAATGTTCTTGGCAGTGGTGTTTAGTAATAAGTGCCATGAAGAGTGAAAAGGAAAAAAAAGAAAAGAAAAGAAAACGCTTTGCCAATCATGTCACTGAGAAGCTTCAAGCTTCTACACAATTGATTCAATCTCCAAATGAAGAGATTAAGAAAACATCCCTGTCTGTATTTGGAATTCAAAGTGTTGGCTCCCTCGGGGTATTTCTGCTTGAACTCCTATCCCTGGAAAGGCAGTACTTGGACCAAATCTACTTGCCATTTGCCTGACAGCAATGAAATTTCCAGTGTTATCCAGGCTGTGAAATCCAAACTTGGGTCTGCTCCTGTTTGAACCCCTTTGTTATTTCCTGGTCTGGCCGACTGGCCACTTGCCAGTCTCTCCTGCAAGTTGGTTGTGCTGTAAGAACTGGAAGAATGGAATCACCAGTTAACCAGCAGGCTAATATTTAAAGGGTCAACAAAAGCCAGTTTTCACTATAGCTACACACCACGCTACACCCCAGTGTGGGCATAAAACGTAACAAGTAGCACCACAACAGAAATGTCCTGTTCAAATGTTAGTGTAACACCGAAATAGGAAATCAGTAATATTGTTTCACCCTAGAACAAACTGGTAGTGGGCAAACTGCCATCTGTTATATGTTTCAATTATGCAACTTATGGAGGTAAGGTTATAGGTAACTTATACTCACTTTGAATCTTCTTTTTTATTGTTTGATTTCATATATGAATATAGTGTGTTTTGATCAAACTGACTCTCCGTTTCCTCCTCTCCCGTTCTTTTCCCTATGCTTTCCACTACGTTTTCTTTTCCAACTTCAAAACCCACTGAGTCCTCTTCATGCTGGTTGTACGCACATGGTGCAGAAGTACCTACTGGAGCATGTGTGGCATTTCAGGGACTGCATCTGAGGAAAACTGGCTCTCCCTCCTCAAGCCATCATCAATTGCCAATAGCTCCTCTGATAATACCAGCACGTTTTGAGCCTCTCCACCATCCGTAGTAGGCTTTTGGCTGGCTTGTTCTTCTACAGGTCTTGTGCATGTAGTCACTAAAGTAAAATTCTAGTTTCTATTTTTCTAAGTAAAATGTTCAAATAGAATTTTCTTCAAATGGCTGGTACTTGCCTGTGTTAAACTTGAGTATTTTATTTCTAAATCAGGTTCTATTTGTCTTCTGTCTTTGAAATATGGCTTCATGTTTGTGGTGATCATTTTCTTTCTTACAAATACAACCAAGAAGACTATCAAGGGGCCAGGGAGGTGACGCGACGGGTAAAATATTTGCTGATCAGGTGTGAGGACTGGAGTTCAGTTCAGATACTCAGTGCAAACAAAGAAAGCCAGGTAAGTATAGCCTATAATGTATATTATAGCCTGTAATACCTATAAACACCTATAATGTCATAACTCCAGAGGTGGTGGCAGGGGATCCCCAGGGCAAAATGATTAACTAGATTACGTGAATCTATGAGCTCCAGATTCAGTAACACACTGTCCTCAATATGTAAGATAGAAAACAATCAAGGGAGATACCCAGTATCAACTGGCCTCTATATGCACATGCACACACAGACACACATGTGCACCACACATGTGCTCACCCACACACTAAGTAAAAGATAAAATTGAAAAAAAGAAGACTACTAAAAAATAAAGTGTTAAAAGGAAAGTACCTTAGACTTTGATGAAGCTATCTAGTTTATAGAACATTCAGTAAGGGCAGCAGAACTTAGCTGTGGTAACAAATTCGTCCTGTAATCTCTGTGCTTAACACACTAAAGCTTGATGTCACATGACTTTTCTGGTGTGAGTTATCTGGTCTGGGTTCCACATTAGCTCACAAACCTTGGTCTGATGGAGATTCCGTTATCCTAAACACATCCTGTGTCTACCTTAAAAAGATACTTGTTCTGTGGGAGGCTAAATTGGAAACGCATCACTTCTGCTCCTTGTGTTTTGGTCTGCTCCTTGTGTTTTGGTCTGGGTTTGTCACATGGTCCACTGAGGTTGAAGTATAAGAGATCACTTGGACTTCCACAAGCAGCAGATTCCTCCGCCTTCTTTATGCATAATGACCTTGACATATTGATACTCTTACTTTTAATAATAGCATAGCAATCATTTATCATTTCCCAGCTCTGTCTTTGGAATGGACTCTTGAGACCTGTGTTGCTCATCTGAAAACTGAGGCTCCTGGAGGGTAGGATGTCACTTCTCATCATCCCCAAAGCAGCTGCCATGCTGCAGTGAGAATAGAAGAGATTAATTGGGGGCAGTCCTCGGGAGAAATACAGGGAGTGAGGAAAGGTAGGCATAGACAGGCTCTGTAGCACTGTATGACAATGAGAGGATAAGGGAAAAGAAGAGCCAGCCTATGACTGTTGAGCAGATCTGAGCCGTTGCCAGTGTGAAGGAAAGATGCACAACCGGAGGAACCTCATACTGGTAGAAATGGCCATGCACTGGTCCCCACTCTGGCTCCATCCCCGACTCTGAGCCCATGTGCTTGGCTCACACATGGAGGCAGATCCCTAAGATGCTGAATCTGAGGATGCTGACTGGCTGCATTTGTCCCATCAGACTTCATCTGGCAGCACTTTAACAGGTACCTGTAGAAATTAAGGGAGTGAGTGAGAATACAGAAGGTTCCCAACTTATAATGGTTTGACTCATGAGTTTTCAGCTTTATGATGTCATGAAGGTGATACACATTCAGTAGAAACCATATTTGAAAAATTAAACGTGGACCCTTTCCCTGGTTAGCAGTATCTCTTGGGACGCTGGCTAGCCATAACAGTTAGAAACATAATCACAAGGATAAGCACTGATGCTCTGTGGTGCACTGTGTTGTAAAGCTATTGTGGTCAGTAAGTTAGGTGTACTGAGTGCATTTTTGATTTAGGACATTTTCAATATACAGTGGGCTTACCAGGCTACAACTCACTGTAACTAAGGCACAACTGTACAAAGTGCAGTATTCTGCTGCTAAGACGTTCTTCCTCTCCAGCCTGAATACTGGCTACAGCAAAATGTTTAATATAACTAAACTTGATAATAAATTACTTTAAAAAGGATTTTAAATGGCAACTTGGAAAAGAAACAGTTCACGCAGCCAGAAGATTATACTTGTAAACTCATCTATGTCTTTGACAAGCTGTATGACCTTGGTGGAGTCACTCTAAGCTCTGTGCCTTAGTTCTCATCTATAAAAACAGATGATGGTTGGACTTGTTTGGCCATTCTCAAACATCATCAGAACTGCTTAAAGGGCTTGTAAAGGCACAGATTTCTGATCTTTAAATTTCTAGTTTTAGGCTCAGAGTTCCATCTGCTCGGTAGCAATTTCCTCCAAATTGAAGCATTCCATCCTGTAGAGAGGCTCCTTGAGATTCAGGAAGTAGACAAAACTCACAAGAATCACTCCCAAGTAAACATTTCACAGGTCTCAAGAAGTTCCTGAAATTTACAATATTCACAAGACCCATTCTCCAAGGGTGTGTAAGCACTAGCAGTAATTGAGAGGAAGAGATTCTTTGGCAGGCTCAGTTACAACAAATCATGCAGGAAGCTTCAAAGATGCAGCTTCTGTGAATGGTCTTCCATGCCAAGTGGCCGGTTTGGTGATGCAACTATCTCTGATTCATCTATGCTCTTATAACCAACTCAAATTCGCTGGCTCTCTGAGCTAGAAGGATGGAATAGTTGCATTGGTCTGTCATCAGTACCTTACCTGGGATCAAAGCATATTCATTCACCATTCCCTTGAAAGTACACACAACATCTCTAACACTTTTTAGTTGATGCTGCTGGTGAGTGGCATACTCTAGGAACTACTGGGCTTGATGTTCTCTAAGCTAGTTTCATGCTCATTAGTACTGTGGTTTGTGATTTAACTACACTACTTTAAAATGATTGTTTTTGCATTCAGAAGGCCACAACTGTCCAAACTGAAGCAAATGAGAAACTGTAAGTTTGTGTCCCTGAATAGTGTAGGGACAAAGTGAACTCGGACCTCTTAAAGTTTTAATCGCCTCCCCCATTCCTGCTACATTCTGGGTGCTAACACTTCAGCGCTCAATCCGGCCAAGCCAAGACCTCGCAGTCACTGAGGTCTGAGTTGTCCAATACAAATAATCCCTGAGGGACAGACAGGTTCTGGACCAACCAATTCCAAGGTTAAACCAGCCAGCACAACCACGCAGCCACGGAACTTTTAAAAGCGAGCTGCACCTTAGAGACTGCGCACAGTTCCCCATCTGGCTTTAGGGACCGCAGCCCGGCTAGCCAAACTATGTAAATAAATTTTCCTTTTGGTATCAAAGTGGAGTCCTGGGGTTTGTTCCCAATTCTCGGACCCTAACAGATAGGACTGCTATGTTAAACTTCAGCCACCCATAGCTCAGGATGCTATTGTGGAAGAGGGTGTGGAAAGACTAAGATCCAGGGCTGCTACATGATCATAAGGAAATAGAGTCTTCCAGGCTATTGAGAATTTGCTCATATGAACTTACAGTAATCGTGTCAGTGTACACAAGACCCATGCAAACTCAATAAGACAAAAACTCAGCATACATCTCGGGAAATGGGCAGCAGGCCCAACCTTAACTGAAGAACTGCTGGTAGTTGATGACTGCTGGGTGAGGGAGAGTTGATCTTTAAGGGAGTGATGCTAGCTCAGCTGAGTAGACTCCAGTAGATGAGCTTGTGCCGAAGGACATCTGAATACACAACTTGACTTGGTAGACCTTAACATATACGACAGAATACATGAAATCTAGTGATGGCATTAAGCAGGGGAGGGAATAGAAAGGTGATTATGATATTTTGTATAAAATGCACAAAATTCAATAAAAATATACATTGAAACAATAATCGTTTTGACAGTTATTTATACCTACCTCAGAATCCTGTGTTAAAGACTTTATTAGCTATAGAATACCTCTTCAGATAACCATAAATTAATATAAATAGCTACTGCTTTATTACCATGTGACACAGCTTCTGCCAAATACAAAAAGATTCCTCTATTTTCAAAGACTAATAGAAGAGACGTTGCCAGCACCATTATCATCATCATCAATGGCTAATGCTTACTGAACACACAGCTTCCTAGACTCTCTAGCTAGACTCTCTAGCTCTTTAGATCCATTATCTCACCGACTTAAGGGCATGATTCAGTGTCACATGATGTGCAATGGAAGGAAGAAGCTGCCATCTTTAAAGCACAGTTTGAAGCAAAATAGGCTCAGGAACGGATAGATGACGTCAAGGAGTGTCTTAGCTTGCTTCTTTACTGCTGTGACAAACCACCAGCCAAAACCAACTTGGGGAGGAAAGCATGTATTTGCCTTACAGCTTGCAGTCCATTACCAAGGGAAACCAAGGCAGGAACTCAGGTAGGAACTGAAACACAGACCACAGAGGAATGCTGCTTACTAACTTGCTTCACTGGCCTGTGGTCAGCCTGCTTTCTCTGTTTTTAATATTTTTATTGGGTTTTTGTGCATTTCAGACAGTAGTTCTTAATCAAATTTAGATGTCACCCCCCATTTATGCCCCCTTGTAGCTCACCAGACCTCATGTATTCTGTCATATGTGTTAAACATTTGTTATTGGGTCAAGCATTTGTACCCAGATGTCCCTTGGTGCAAGTTCGTCCACTGAAGTCTAGTCAGTCTATGTAGAGATGTTAAAGAAGATCTCCTCTCCCTTACCCAGCAGTTCTTAGCTATCAACAGTTCCCAGGCTAGGCCAGTGCCCGTCACCCATTTCCCGTGCTCCACACTGTCTGGTTGAGTTGGCATGGGTCTTGTGTATGCTCCCACCATTGCCAAAAATTCACATGAGCAAGCTTCCAGTGACCTGAAAGCCACTCTTCCCTTATGTTCATGTACCAACCCTGGCTCTTATCATCTTTATGTCCCCTTTTACTCAGTGGTCCCTGAGCTGTGGGTGGGTGAGGTTTAATACAGGAGTCCTTTCCAGAGACACATGCTCTACAGTCTACTCTGCCAGTTGTGGTCTTCTGTGTGAATCACATTCTGTTTTATCAGGAAGCTTCCCTGGTGAGAGCTGAGGATGCGCCAAAGAACACTGCTTCCTGACTTGCCTCACCGGAGCAAGGAAGCAGCCTCCACCTAAGACTACCTGCCCAAGGGTGGCACCACCTACAGTGGTTTGGGCCCTCCCATATCACTCAATAGTCAAGACAATGCCACAGGGCCACAGGCCAGTCTAATAGAGGAAATTCCCCCCACTGAGGTTCCTTCTTCTCAGCTGTGTCAAGTTGACAACTGTAGCTATCCAGCACAATTGAGCCCTTGTCAACTTAACACAAAAACACACCAGTATTAAACCATAACCTTTACATTCCTTGTTCCCACAATCTCATGGTAATATTAATATCTTGATATAAAATATAGTTCAACTTTAAAAGTTCCACAGTCCTTAAAAATTTCAGTACTTTAAAAGCTCAATATCTCTTTAAAAGAACCAAAACCTCTTAACTCTGAACTCCGGTAAAATGATAAATGAGATAGATGCTTCTAACTCCAAGAAGGAAGAACTGGGGCTCAATCAGATCAAAGTAAAACCAAACTCAAATAAGTATCTGAAGTCTGGGATTCATTCAGTCCTTTCATGGAGGAAAGTTACGGCAGAAGCTCAAGCAGGATCCTAGACACAGAAACTGAAGCAGAGATTACAGAGGAACACTGGTTACTGACTTGCTCCTCAGGCCTGTACTTATCCTGGTTTCTTAATCAACCCAGGACCACCTGCCCAAGCATGGCACCACCCACAGTAGGCTGGGCCTTCCCACATCTCAACCATCAAGAAAACACTTCACAGACATGCCCACAGGTCAGTTCTAGAGAGGAAATTCTCCAATTGAAGTTCCTTCTTCACAAGTGTGTCAAGTTGAAAACCAACTTCCAGCACAAGGAGAAACAATTTATGGGGAGAAGAATCATGAGCAATGCCATATGTAAATGACATTTATATTTGGGGAATGAAGTTTGGCATAGTCTTAGTTTAGTCAACAAGTATGTTGGAAGGAAGAAATGCTGTTTGTGCAGGTAAGAGAAAGGAGAAAAATAGGTTCAGACAAGCAATTTAATTCACTGATCCAACACTTTTGCTGGCCAAGGATTCTGTGCTATACCACTTGATGGATAAGTAAGCAGGGGTTGATGATTTTACCCAAGGGAAAAGAAAATAAAATGGTGGAAAGACTTAATTTTGCTACAAAGTCAGCTGTGTGATATTGAGCAAATGCTTAATATCTCTCTCCTCTCTCTCTCTCTCTCTCTAACCCCCCCCCAGCATCATGCTCCCTGTACAGTGAACACAGCACTCAACATGCTTATGATAAAGGAGTCAGAGTGTCCAATGTGATCAGTTTGCCAAGCACAAAGCTCTGTGTATCTGTATAGAACATTATGAAGAAAACTCATATATATATTGCACTTCATGGTAGTTTTCATTCAAAAACTTTTCAAGACATCTTGTTTGGTAGAAGATTTCAATACTTCCTTCACAGGCCAGTGCCCCACGTAGAGAATTCTCTAGGGAACTTTTGCCTCATCCTGTGACGTCATAGGAATCCGCCCATACAGTTAGGATAGGTTGTCCTCTCCTCATTGCATGCAAAGAGAGAAACTCCCAGAGTCAATCCATGGCTGTTTGTGGTAGAGAACAAAAAAGATGACATGAACATCATGAAAAACGAAGACATGGTCAGCCCAAAGATGTAATTAATATATCCCAGGAGCTCAGTTGACTTCCCTCTCCGGTTGGAGCCTAAAGGAACAAAGGAAGAGAAGGAGAAATCTAGTCCAATTAAAGAAAATGCAGCTCAGGCTAAGGTCAAAGCTACACTCTAGGGATTTTTCATTAACCACTTGAAGGTGGTTTCAGAACGGGTTAATAAAAGCTTTGGTAGTGTTTTGTCAAGGGAAGATCATACTCTTAGCCTAGAGAAAAGGTAAGAAAGTTGGACTACAAGTCAATTAATAAATGCATGTAGGACTGGCACTTGGAAAACTGTGTCTATCTATGGGAAGAGTGCTGTGGAAGCTAAGTGATTGAGAACACCTTGATGTTCTGGGTTATCATCCCCTTTAAGCATATGGCTGGATTGAACTGGAAGGCATCCAAGCAGTGATTACAAGGAATAATTCAAAATTCAGTCGGGAATATTCACAAAGAGCAGAGACTATAAAATAATTTATAACTAGCTTCAGGATATTATCTTAACTCATTTTCAGTGGAGAATTTGCCTGTGCATTGGTGTTTTGTACAGGTGAATATTTAAGTGGACCAACATTCTCTGCATTCTCAACAAATAGACTAGAGTGGAGGTAGGTGAGAGTCTGGTTTTGAAAACATGAGATGTGAGGAGATCTCCAAGTTTAAGGGTGAAGAAGAGGAAAGAATACCCTCTCCCCAAAGCCTTGCAGTCTTAACCATTAAATGGTAAATATGTCCACATCTTTTCTGGATGTTGTACCAGAACAGCAAACCCTATGTTTCTGAAACACAAGGAATCTTCCTACTAAACCTGTACGCCTCATGGGCCTGCTAGAATCCTCCCCTTCTCTGCCTACCCAGGATCTGGCATCCTGTAAGCCTGTTTTATTTTCACTGAATCTATTAGTATTATTGCTTAGTCCCACATCCCCATAATTTCCTTATGTTGAGGAACTGTTCATCTTGACTACAGAGTCTCCAAGCATTCACTTTCATTCTGGTGTATCCCTTCCACAGTCGTCTTTCCAAAAACATGCTGTATGTATGTTTCCTTCCAACTCAGAACTCCTTGATTCACCATTAATGGCAAGGCCTGTTAGATTTTCCCCCAGACTCCATTAATCCACTGATCATTGATTAGAAAAACAAATATGGACTATCTGTTTCGTGGAAAACCACCACTTCTCACAGATTACTCTCCAGTTATATTTAGTCATGCAATCAAGCTCTGATCAGTGAGATGGAAGCAATCAGTTGTCTTTTGAATGGTTTGTTTCAAAAGAAAGAGGGAGCAATTGCTTCCCCCTCTTCCTCCTTCCCAGAGCAGGAATGTGATCAGATTGTGGCAAATCCCCATGACAGTCTTGAATCCGAACTTATCTTGGGGATGGAAGTGGGCTCTGAAGATGACTAACCTGGAAATGGGAGACTAAATCCCTCTGAGTTCACTGAACTGTCAAAATAATCCTGGGCTGTCCAATTCTTTATGTTTATATCTACACAGAAAAATAAACATCTGTGTGGCTAAGCCATTATACCGAGGGGATATTATTTCAGACAAAAGCAAATCTGGTCTGTTAATACTATTACCACAGGATGTTGTCTAAAAAGTTCTCAATTTGATATTCTTCCTGTCTCTAAACCTATTTTTATAGCTCTTCTACCGTCAGAAACATTTCTTTAGTCAAGGTAATATTCTCCAAATGTGCTAGGTATTCTTCTGTTTCCAAAATTCACTGACTTTCAATTATTCCCACGGCATCTAGAAAATACCAGGACTACACCAGGACTCAAATGTGTAACAAAGTAATGGAGTCTTCAAGATAACAGGGAATTAAAGATTGTTGTATCTGAAACCTTCTAAATAATGAAGAAACACTCTTTATGTCCTTGATACTTGTATTAGCTACTTTTCCTGTTGCTGTAGAAAAAATACTGTGAGAATAAAAGAAATGTAAGGGAGAAAAGGTTTATTGTGGTTCACAGTTTAAGAGTTTAGTTCATCATGGCAGAGAGCTTGAGGAGACCAGTCACATTGCATCCACAGTCAAGAAGCAGAGAAAGATGAACACTAGTGTTCAGCTCACTTTCTACATTTTTACAGCCCAGGTGTGCAGCCCAGGTCCAAGTTCAGGGAATGAATGGTACTGCCCACATTTAGAGTGAATCCTCCCATCTCAGCTAACCTACCAAAGAAGACCATTCACAGTTGGGAACTGGAGAGATGCTGGGACCTGGTTTTGATTCCCATCAACCACGTGGTGGATATCAACCTTCAGTAACTCTGGTTTGAGAGGATCTGACATCCACTTCTTGTCTCTGTGGGCATTGTATGCATGTGGGGCACTTCCACACATGCTGGCACAAAAACTCATGCACATAAAATAATAAAATATATGAAAAAGAAAATAATTCATAGTCACAAGTGGAGGCTGGCCTCGCAGCCTAATCTAGATAATCCCTCACATGTAGGCCTGGAGGCTTGCTTCTTAGGGGAGTCTAGAGCCTGTCCAGTTGATAGTCAGTGTTAGCCATCACAATGCTCAACCTTGATTAGTAACCAACAATAATTTACAAGATCCTTGGTGATTCAATGCACCTTAAAGTCGAAGGGGTACTCTAATCAAATGATAGTCAACAACTGGGTAGGTTGCTTGCAAATACACAAAACACTATAAATTGTTCTTGAATAGCTATAATTACCAGCAAGTCATTCAACATAGCAAATTGACAAGAGCTTCTTTGGAAATTCTACCACTAACTTCTCTGTCTTTGGTCTGTAGAATAACAATAAATAATACTGATTGTTAGTATTGTTGTCTAGAATGTCCCTCATTGGAGCTTGGCCTGTGAAGCATTATTCATCGGTCATGAGAGCTTTAACCTTATCAATGGATTAATCCACTGGTGGATTTATACCTAAATGACCTATTGGCAGGTGTTGGAAACAGTTCTAGTTAGAGGAAGGACTCTGAGGGTATGCCTAGAGGAGTACATTTTTTCCCTTCCTTCCTGGCTGCAATGAGGTAACCAGCTTTCCTCTATGACCCTGGCCATGATGTACTGCTTCCCTATAAATCCAGAAGCAGTAGAGCCCACTGAGTTAAATCTCTAAAGTCATGAGCCCCAATTCTTCCTTTAAATTGTTTTTCTCAATATTCTTGTCACTGTGCCGAAGAGCTGACTAACACATTGATTCACCCCAATTATTTGAAGGTACCTAAATCTAAACCAACCCTTTAAAAAGATGAGTGACTCAGTTAGTTGGTATTTTTCACATACCTGGAGTTTTAGAGATTTTCTGTTCTTTTAATGCATATTAAATTGTTAGGTCCTAATTAGATCACAAATCCAGAATTTAACATCATAGTCACTGAGTGAATAAAACTAGATGCCTACCCCAATGGTAAGCTTTAACTTCCTTCATCTGCAACGTATTACATTAATCTAATCAGTATTACATGTGGATTCATCACTATGTTTTCAGTGTTCTCATAATTAGCATCGTTTTACTTAAATATTATAAAATCCATCTTCAGCTTAAATCTAGTGAGAAATAACCAAAATCACAGCTACTTTGTTCATGTATTTTTTTCTTTGTTTTTATTTCATGAGTTGAGGCCTCACTGTATTGGCCAGGCTGGCCTCAATCTCTGAGCTCAAAAGATCCTTCCGTCTCAGCCTCTTGAGTAGCTGGAACTACACGTACACGCCATGTATTTCCTTAAAGAAGAAAAACTATGTCTGAGTCAGCTCTCATCTTTTCTGGAAAGAGCATTCTCTGCTGCTGTGGAAAACAAAAAGCTTTATCTTGCGCCCTGAGTTCACTCCAGTGTGAGTCTCAGATTCTACCTTCCCGTAGGGTGCTTTCTTCTGGCTAAAAGGCCTGCACCTCAAAGTTCTATACCTCCCTCATCTGTCTGTTTGGTCATGCTCGTGCACGCTGGTGCCCCTCTCCCTTTGGGTCCCCCTCACAGCAGGAATGCATATTTCCTTCAGCACCTATCACAATGAAGAATTTACAATAGGCACTAAATAAATATTTTTAAATGAATACATCAATGTTTATTCATTTGGACATATGACATTACTGGGGTTTGATTTTATCAGAATGAGTTGAGAAAGACAAGCCAGTAAAATAGCCAAATTCTTTCTGCTATCTTAGGTGAAATGTATAGCTCCCACTGGGATTGTCCCAACAAAGGAGCTGACCTAGTTTAATAGAGTGTAAATATAGTGTGTTCCCTGAAGGTCTGCAAACACAGGATACACCAAAGTGTATCTTCAGTATTTCAAGTGGTGCAACTGACACAGACTGACCCACTTAAAATGAGCTTGCTCACACACAGTGAATTCTACTGAAACCAGGACCATTCCGCAGAATTCTTGCTGTCTACTCTCCAGTCAGATGCCTCTCTTCATTTCTGAATGGCCTTTGAAGAAATGGGGTTTAACGAAATCAAAAAAGACTCCCGACAACAACCAACTCACTAAAACTGTATTTTCAAAAGAAGTTGAGGTAACTGCTGAAATGGAGAACATCTAGCGTTAGCATTTTCCATCGTTTTACAGTTTCAATTGTGCAGCCTCATGCAGAATACTGCACCTTCGAAATGTTTTCGTCTGCGGCTAGGTAACCATCAGTAGAAAAGCTGCACTGCCCTTTTTCTGATCTCAGAGACTGTCAAGAAGCATTAGTTTTTGGGCAAAAATGTTTTGATTATATAGTTTTAGAAGACAGGTGCGCTTTGTCAAATTAGACAAGGATACATTCTAATCAGCAATATCCATTTTTGTCCTAATTAAAACATGAGCAACCATTAGGGGCGCACCCCGACTCTAGGGAAGGTTCACACGGTACGCCCTCTCAGTGTCAGCAGCAAGGAGCTGTGGTTTAATAACTGGGAGGGATAAAGCTCTTACATTGCTCCCTCCTCTCTCCATCCCACTGACTGAGGTCATCTCCCATGTGGGGGCTGATGGGAGGCTCCCAACCTTGGAAGGTCCAGCCAAAGGAGGAATGGAGTTGACGGCCCAGGTCAGCTCTGCTCAGGGCCCAGAAACAGGGCTCATTTAAATTTTCCAGTGTAAGGCTGTAAAAAGCAAGCTAGATGAAAACTCAGCCTCCCACCCATGGAACGGTTGGGGTGCTTCCAATCCTTTGCTGTTGCTCAGAGTGCTGTAACAGATATTCACATACATCATTTTGCACACATCCTCATGCCCCTCCAGGATGCATTTCTAGAAGTGGAATATCTGGGTCAAAGGGCATGTGCATCTGTAATTTTAATACATGTTACCAAATGGTCCTCTTCAGGGACTGCAGCAATTAATATTCCCACCGGAGATGTATGAAAGTGACTATTCAGGAAAGACAGTCACCATCAGATTATATCATACTGAGATTATGGACAATCTGATAGGTGAAAGAGTATCAGTGTAGTATTTTTAATGCTTTTATTAGCATATTAATTTGTGGAATAGTGGGTTCACTATGACATTTTTGTACATGTACATTGTGGATTACTGACATTTTCACTCTCTGTTACCTTCTCTTGACCCCCTCTCCTCTTGTTAGTCCCTTTCCTCTTCCCACCTAGCCCCACTTTCATTTTCTTGATGTGTGTGGGCGGGGTGTGAGAGAGAGACTCAGGATGTTCCATTAGGCTTGTGTTTTCAGGTGCATGACAGTTTGTTTACAGGAGCATGGGCACCTTGTCAGTGGCTACACCACTGAAGAAAATGTCTCTCTCTCTCTCTCTCTCTCTCTCTCTCTCTCTCTCTCTCTCTCTCATCAACTGTCAACTGCATCGGAAGAGTTTCCAACTTGCATCTCACCTTCCAATGATAGTGTTGCACGTTTAAAAATTCTTGAATTTCTTTTTATATTCTTTACTTACTTCCATGTTAAGTTTTATCAAAATTTAAGAGCTTTTCATAGTTTAAGGAACTAAGTCTCTTTTCTTCGTATTGTTGCAAGGATTGAAATTCAGTTTAGCATTTACATTTTTCTTTGTTGAATGGTATGGCCTCATGTTCAAGTTTGCTTTGAATTTGATGTACTCAAGTACAACAATTTAAAAAATTTGGAATTTGAAGTTACATTTAGAAAGACTTTTTCTCATCCAAGCTTATAATGGACTCTTTCCATATTTTCTTTCAGGGTTTATATGGTATCATGTTTTATAAAGTTTGATCCATTTGGAAGTTATCCTGGTTTG
This sequence comes from Eospalax fontanierii, assembly GCA_035773235.1. NCBI lineage: Eukaryota > Metazoa > Chordata > Mammalia > Rodentia > Spalacidae > Eospalax > Eospalax fontanierii. Next base: position 25,456,326 of record CM069539.1, on the reverse strand, counting down.
AGGCCTGCTAACTGGATATGCCAATTGCAATGATTTTATTCAGTATCCTGTATTTTTCCTTCCTCTCTGATTTCTCTCTCTCTTTGTCTCTCTCTTTCCACATATATATGATTCTATTTCTGAAATTTCTCTATATTTTTCTTGTATGTTAGTCTCTTCATGCTTGGTATCATACACTTTTTATTAAGAATTTGCAACCATCAGGGCATGATGGCACAGACCTTTAATCCCAGCACTCAGGAGACAGGGCAGGTGGATCTCTGTGAGTTCAAGGCCAGCCTGGTCTACATAGCCAGTTCCAGGCCAGCTGGGGCTTCAGGGAGACCCTGTCTCAAAAAAAAATGAAGTCAGATGTTCTGCTTCCTCTTCTTGTTCTTTTCTTCAGAAATTAGCTAAATAGTGTTAATTGTGTATGAAAATTTAAAACCATCTTGTTGGGACTGGAGAGATGGCTCAGCAATTGGTTAAGAGCACTCCCTACTCTTGGTTCACAGCACCCTCAGGATGGCTAACGATTGTCTGTAACTCCATTTTCAGGACATCTGATGCCCCTTCTTGCCTCTGAGGGTACCAAACATGCATGTGGTACACTTACATACATGTAGGCAAGCACTCATACCCATTAAATACAATAAATCTTAGAAACAAGGTAAAAATCATCTTGTCTAGCTTTCAAACAATATATGTTTGTGTGTGTGTGTGTGTATTTGTGTGTATGTGTAAGCGTGCAGATGTGGACAACCTCAGGTGTGGACCCTTACTTTCCACTTTTAGATAGAGTCTGTGGACACTGCGAAAGCCAGGTTAGCTAGCTCCTGAGTTTCCAGGGCTTCTCTTATCTCTATCTCTCATTGGTCTATAGGAACTCTGAGATTATACATGTGCTCTACCATGTCCAGTTTCTATGTTCATTCTGGGAAGCCAAACTCCTGTTCTCATGCTTGTACCAGAAGCCCTTTAAAACTGTGCCATTTCCTTAATCCTTGTCTAGCTTTTTAAAACACATAATTTTTACTGCATCGATTTTATAAATTAGAGATATTGACATGTTTATGATGTTGGGTTCCCTAGTCTAAAACAGGTATCTTTCTAATTATGGAACTTTATTAGCCTTAGTTAATTTTACAGAGTTTCGTTGATATATCTGAGACTGCACATGACATTTTTTAGCGGATATTTTATTGTTCTGTGCCACTATTATGAATGGGCCCCCTTCTTCTAGCCTGTCTTTCCATTGACTATTGTTTGCATTTATGATAATTCTCCAAGTTAAAGTGTATAATTTAACTTTTGAGTATATTGAAAAAGTTATATCCCAGTCATTGTAATCTAGCACCTGGCCATTCCTAGCACTACAAAAAAGAGACTGTGTGCTTCAGCATCCTCCCCAGCTCCTCCCTCTCCCGGCATCTGCTAATCACTCGTCTACCTTCTGTCCCCATGAATGTGCTTATTCTGGAGTTCCCACATAGATGCACTCGTGCCCTGTATGGCCATTTGGGGCTAGCTTCCTTCTAACAATGGCTTTCATTTTAGGGTCCCCACATTGCCACATGTCCATTTCCCTTTTATGAAAAGGAACATTCCATTCTGTGGCCCTATTACCTTTCTTTGTCTGTTAATCCCTGGATGGACATTGGGTTATTTTCACTTACTGGAAATTAAGTACAAGATTTTGCATGTCTGTATGTCTTCAATAGTTATGAGTTTATACCTAGGAGTACAGTTTTCGTTCATATGGTAACTCCATTTTTAACTTTTTGAGAAACACTGTTCTTTGAAGCAGATGCATCATTGTACATTCTCATCAACAATATGTGAGTGTGTTATCCAACTTGGCATCACTTTAACAAAATGCCCAACATGGCTACTTACAAAGTAAAAAGAGGTAAACTGCCTCATAGTTCCAAATGTTCAAGTCCAGGACTGGAGGCCCTATTTATTTGGTATATTGTGAGGACAGCACATCATACATTATCACAGGAATGCATGTCACAGTTCCTTTGAGAGCATGCCCCCGATGACTTAAGGCCCTCATATGAGGACCCACGTACTAATGATATTTGTCACCTTCCACTATCCCCACCCTGAGTACCCAGTTCCACCCAAACCATAGCAATGAGCTTTCTAGATCCACCATATATTCATCAAATTTTGTTATCTTTCTTTTAAAAAATAATATAACAATACAGGCTGGTGAGACAGCTCAACAGCTTAAGGCCCTTATTCATCAAATCTGATGACCTGAGTTTGATGCCTAGAACCCACAATAGAGGGAGAGAATCAACTTTTAGAAGTTGTCCTCTGACCTCTGCATGTACATTGTGACACACACATATCCTTTCACACTACATAAATAGATAATTTTAAACATAATAGCAGTGATAGTGGGCATAGCATAGAACAATATTTTACTTATAGTTTTGATTTGCCATTACTATTAATACATGATGTCATGTTTTTATGGACCACTCTTCTGTCTTCTTTGGAGAAATATCTATCCAAAGGTCTGTCACATTTAAGTTGGAGTATTTGTCTTTTCAGGGTTGAGTTGTAGGAGTTCCTTACATAGTCCGGCTACTAAACCTTTGCCAGAAAGATGACTTATAACTACTCTTACTTCTCAGTCTTATCTCTTGTAGTGAACTTCTGCAGCAAAAAGCTATTTATTTATGAAGTTAAATTTATCTATCTATTTTCTCTCTTGCCTGTGCTTTTCAATGACAAAAAAGTGTGCCTACATTAGTACCACTGAATGGATTCAATGCATTGTACATATGTACATTTATAAATGTATGTATGTGTATGCAAATAACAATCTCAAGAAGAGGACAAGAAATTGAGAGGGAGTGGAGGTTCACAGGAAGACTTAGACTGAGACTGGGAGGGATTAAAATAATACAAAAATAATATTCATATATGGAATTCTTAAAAATAATGAAAAGAAATATATCAAATCTATAGTCATGAATATTTATGTTATTACTTTTCTAAGAGTTATACAGTTATGGGACTGGGAGCTCTGATTGAGGGCCTGAGCTCAAATACCAGCACACACATAAAAATACAGGGGTAGCACACATGACTTGTAAACCCAGTACGGTTGGGGGAGGAGACAGATGGATCACGGGAGGTTGCTGACCAATTACCTAGCTAGAGGTTCAGCGATGAATAAAGTGATAAAGGAGGATGTTTAATGTCCTCTCCTGGCCTCCATACTCAGGCACAGAGGCATGTGTACTGCTCCCCGACCCATGGCTCATATACCACACATTTTTTAATATTTTATTTACTATTTTTATTTTATGTGCATGAGTGTATTGCCTACATGTACGGAAGTGCACCTGTGTGGTGTAATGCCTGCACAGAGGTCGGAAAAGGGCATCAGATCCCCTAGAACTGGAGTTAGTGATGGTTGTTAGATGCCATGTGGGTGCTGGGAACCGAGCTTGGGTCCTCTTTAAGAGCTCGCTGGTTTTCTTAATCACTGAGCCTTCTCTGCAGCACCAACTTATGTACTTGTTACTGAAATTTTGTTCTAATGTATTTAAATTCATATTTCATATGGTGTGAAACAATTTCAATCTTATTCATCTGGATATCAAGCTTTCCCAGCAAAATTTACCGAAGACTTCCTTTCTTTAATATAGTTAGTTGGCAATGAGGTAAAAGTTTAATTGACTATAGATCAATGGCTAGTCCTCCACCATAGTCCATTGGTCTTCATGTCTATTGTTATGCCTCTACCGCACAGTTTTGACTGGTATAATTCTTCAATAAGCTTTATAACCAGAAAACGTCAGTCTGGGGGTATAGCTCCGAGGTGGAAAGCTTGATGTGTGACACACTAGATTAGATCTCTAGCACCACAAGTAAACAGTAACAGTAATAATAGTACTAAACGAAAGAAATTCAAGAAGTTTGAGTCTTCCTCTGTGACTTTTGTTTTTCAAATTGTTTGAGATACTCTGATTTGCTTGAATTTCAGTGGGTAATTGTGTATGATTCTTGCCAATTTTTAAAAAGAAAAAAAAAGTAGAATTTCAATAGACAGCTCTGTAGATCAGTTTGATGAGTGCTGTGTTAAGTAGCTCTGTCATCTTCCAGTGATGAGTGCTGTGTAAAGTAGCTCTACCAACTTCCACTCTAGTTCTTTGGCACTCCCTCGTTTCTTTCAGTAATGTTTGCGAAGTTCAGTGCCAAACACTTGAACTTACCTTGTTAAATATATTGCTATTATTTTTATGTTATTTTATGTTTTGTTTTGTTTTTTCAAGACAGGGTCTCTCTGTAGCCCTGGCTAGCCTGGAATTTGCTTAAGTAGACCAGGCTAGCCTTGATCCCACAGAGATCTGCCTACTTCTGCCTCCTAAATGCTGAGATTAATAGCATGTGCCACCAACCTGGCCCCCCCCTTTATGTTATTTTAAATAGATTTGTTTCATTTAATTTCATTTTCTTCTCAGTAAATTTCTTGCATCTAATTTTTGTATACTGATCCTCTATCTTGCAATATAACTGAATTTATTAGAACTAATAGATCTTTTGTGGATTCCTTAGGATTTAAAAAAATTTTTAAATTGAATCATTGTGTGTTTCATATAGAACATCTTAATCTTAATCATCTTTATATCCCATTCCCCACCAGAACCCCTCTATGGCACCCCTAGCTGGAATCCACACATTCTTTCATCTATGTTAAGGTCTATTTCGTTAAGTTAGTGTCCCTAAGTGACCTCAGTGCACGTTCATCCACTGAGGTCTAGTCAGCCTACTGAGAGTCTCTTGCTTTAGGAAAACTAGCCCATCTTCACCCAACAGTAATCAGTTGCCAATATCTCTTAAGCAAAGTTTGGGATAGAATTTTTTTCCATTAACCACCATATCATCTGTAAATAGAAATATTTTAACCACAAGTTCTTCTCTAATTGTCATGAGTAGATGCACTAAGAAGCATTGACTAGATGTGGTGAGAGTAGACATCCTTGTCTTATTTTTTATTCAAGGCAAACATTTTCCATCTCACCACTGAGTATGATGCTTGTTGTAAGTCTTTCAAGGATGCCCCTATTTTGAGTAAGTTTTCTACCACTCTTAGTCCTGTGATGTTTTCATCTTGAAAGCTATTTGGTCTTTTCTGGGTCTACTGATAAATCGTAGTTTATCAGTGTGGTATGTTAATCAATGGGCTTTTATCTCTTGCACAGCCAGGATAAATTCTACTTAGACATAATGATTTATGTAGGATGCTGGATTCAGTTTGCAAGTGTTGACAGTTGAAGAATTTTTGTGTCTATATTTGAGATATTTATTTGTAGTTACTGCTATTCTTGCTATTGCTTCTTTGATTTGGATATCAAAATGATATTGGTCTTATACAATGAATTGAAAAGTGTTTCCTTCCCTTCTATTTTTGAAAGTTTTAAAGAAGGTTGATGCTATTTATTCATTACATGGTATCACTTCACAGTAAAGTCATTTTGTTTTGTTTTGTTTTGTTAAGAAAGGGTCTTCCTGTAACCCCAGCTGGTCTGGAACTTGCTGTGTAGACCAGGCTGGCCTCCATCTCACAGGGCTCCACCTGCCCCTGCCTTCTGAGTGCTGGGATTAAAGGCATGTTCCATCATGCCTGGTTTTTGAAAAAGTATTTTTTAATAATTCTTTTTTTTTTTTTACTGAAAGTAGGACTATTCTATTTTATATTTCTTCTGGGCTCAGTTTTGTTAGTTTATACCATTTCTAGGATCGGTCTACTTTATTCAGGTTATCCAGGTAATGTGCAAAATTGCTAATATTGTCATAATTTATTGTTGTTCCTTTAACATTGGTTGTGAGCTCACCTTTGAGTTTAGAAATTTTATTATTTTCTTTTTTTTTGTCAGTGTATCAAATTTTATTGATTTTTCAAGAGATATACCTTTTGTTTTATGTACATTTTTTCAATTGAATTTTTAAAAATTTGTTTTGGGGTTTTTGTTTTTATTTAATTTTTATGTGTATGAGTATATTGCCTACATCTGTGTACATGCACCTGTGTTCTGCAATGCCTGCAGAGGTGAGTAGAAGGCATTCAGTCCCCTGGAACTAGAGTTACGGAGGGTTGTTAGCTGCTACGGCAGTGCTGGGCATCAAACCTGGGTCCTCTACAAGAACAGTCAGTGCTTTTAACCACTCAGCCATCTCTCTCGCCCCCTTCGATTGAATTTTAATTCTATACTTCATTAATATCTGCTCTAATTGTGTTATCTCATTCCTTCTGTTTCCCCCATATTGCTGATTATACTTTTCTTGGATTTTCCTTAAGATGGAAATCAGATTATTTGAGAACTTTCTTCTTTACTAATGTAGAATTATTTGTGGTAGGGTAGAGATTGCACTCAGGGCCTTGTAAATTCGAGGCAAGCACTCTACCACTGAACCCCTTAGAATATAAGCTTCTATAGCTACAAATGTCCACACAAGAACTCCTTTAACGATAGCTCATAAATCATGGAATGCTGTATCTCGAAATGTATTCTAATTTCAGTTTCCTTTGTGAATTCTTCTTTGATACTTGATTATTTAGATGCATGTTTTTAAATTTACATATGCTTGTAAATTTCCAAGATTACTTTGCTTTTGATTCCTAATTTATTTTTAATTGGGATCAGAGAAGCTGCCATTACAAGTGGTTGTGTGTTCCACTCAGTGTGTGCTGGGAACCAAATGCAGATGCTTATAACCTCTAAGCCATCTCTCCAGCCCCTGGAATATCTTCTTGATGGGTTGGTACTTTTATCATTATAAAATATTCTTTTGCTTTTAAAACAATTTTGATCTTACACCATGTTTTCGCTCTGTTCAAGTCATTTAAGCTGTCTTGATTATTGTATGCACAGTATATATTTCTACCCTATTACATTCAAGCAATTTGTATGTACTGTATTCAGCACATCTCTTGGTAATATTTTAAAACTCATTCTGTCAATTCATATCTTTTACATAGAGAGTTTAGCCTAGTAGTATCTAATGGAATGTTTTATAAGGTAGTATTTTTATTCCCCAGGTTCCTTTTTTCTATATGTGTGATGAGATTCTTTTTCCTGTTTCTTCAGATTGTCTTTTTTTGTGCTAAAAATAGCTTTCTAGTAAACTTTTCTTTTAAGGAAGTAATCAAAGTTGAATGAGATCATGAGTATAGGACTCTGATCTTATTGGACTCATTTCTTTATAAAGAGAGGAGGAGACCCCAGAGAGAGTGCTTTTAACATGTTTGTACAGAGGAAAGATCGTGTGAGGGCAGCCATCAATAGTCAACAAATCACAAAGAGAAACACACACATGTTTATGGCACTTGATCTTGAACTTCAAACTTCCAGAAATGTGATAAAATACATTTCTGTTCTTTAAACCACCCAGACTGCATTATTTATTACGATCTCCTAAGCAGATTAATGCAGTATAAAGACTCTTTACTACCTGTAATGAGCAGTATTCATTGTCGATCTGACTATATTTGGAATCACCTAGGAGACACACTGCTGGGCATATCTTTGTAGGTGTTTATGGGGAGGTTTAACTGGGGATGGAAATCCCCCTGAAAGGGGGCATGGGAACCATTCCAGGGGCTGGAGTCCCAGAGTGAACAAAAGGAAGGGAAGGAGAAAGGAAACCCAGTCTCCTCTCCCTCTGCTTCCTGCCTGTGGAAGCCTCTGTGTGCGTTCATCTTCATGCTACCCTTGACACGGTGAACTGTAGCCCTTCAAAATAAACCTTTCTTTCCTTTAGCTGCTTTTATCTGGCATTTTGCCACAATAATGAGAAAAATATCTAAAACAGCATATTAAGCTTTCCATGCAAACTTCGAAAAGCAGGTTTCCCATGTGACAGAGAGAGGACACATCTTCCAATATTGTCAGGGCACAATGTGGGATTTTTAGAATCCATCCCTTAACTAAGAAAAGCCCATTTCCACAGGGTGCTGTTGTTAGGTAGAAAGGTCTTGTTCTAGTTTGCTTCTGCTGTTGTTGTGATAAAACACTGACCACAGGTAAGTTGAGGGGAGGAGAGGGTTTACTGCAACTGACAAGTCCTGATTATCTTATATCATGGAGAGAAACCAAGGCAGAACCTCAAGCAGGGCAGGGACTTGGTGGTAGGAGCCAAAGCAGCATTGACGGAGGAACGCTGCTTACTGTCTTGCTCCCATCGGCTTGCTCAGCTACTTTTCTTATCAGCTCAGGTCCACCAGAGATGGTACTGCCCACAGTGGACTGGGCATCCTATATCAGTTAGCAATCAACACCATACCTGATAGGCCAGTCTGACAGGGAAATTCTTCAACTGAGCCTCCCTCTTCCCCATAATTCTAGTTTGTGTCAAGTTGACAAAAACTAACCAGTACGGACCTATTTTCTTATAACAGATCAGAATTAAATCCACTTGAGACTTAGCTAGTAGAGAAAATTTTCTTCGAAATTTTAATTTTCCTATAGTCTTTGGTTTTTATTCTCTGAGTTTTTGAACGGTGAATTTGAGCACTAAAAGAGGCATCAGCTTCAATGCTGTAGGAATTTGAAGTTGTGTCTTCATGCAGATGCCATCTCTGAGGAGTGGGACTGCCACACTTAGAGAGCCAGCTCCCAGCCCTCTGATCTCGTGCTGGTGCCTGTAGGCTTTGTCCCTAATTTCTGATGAATCCTAAGATATATTTTTCTTTGATTTGGTATGAGAAAAACAGATTTGAGACAGATAAGGCATGTACTTTGCTATTTAAAAAAAAAAATCACCCAGGACTAGAACATTCTTCTACTCAAAGCAAAGACTCTCAGCCATTGAAAGAAGCAAAGTTTAGGGTGAGTAACGGGAATCTCTGTCTCTTTCCCATCCGTACCTTCCATTCTTTGCTGGCTGTTTCAGAACAGCTGCAATTATGTTGGTTCTGAAGTCTTTTGAAACTTGGCGCCAGTATGCAATATATGAAAAGTTACCCAACCAAATACCTCATTGTTAATTCTAGAAAGAATCATGCTTTCTGGGAAAGACCCTGTTCAGAGAGTAGTTTATACTTTGGTGTTTCACTCTTTCTTTTCTTTTTCCCTGATCTGCCACCTTCTTAAAATGTTCAGATCACACCCAGACCATGAGCAATGATGCTCACAAACACATGCAAGGCAAGACTGAGGAGTTAAGACAGGACTGACAACATCAGTAAGGGCAGGACTAGAGTAAATCCAGGGGTCCTAGAAGCTGGGGGTTAAGAGAAACCCAGAGATCAGAAACAAGAGAACTGCAGAGTCTTTATAAATCCTGGGTAGGAAGGACGTCAGGAAACTAGCAGGTAGTTACATCAAACCCAATGCCTGGTGAGTAAGTGCTGGGAATTGGAGTAGTTCTGAATTTCAAAGACAGTTTGGCTCGGGCCTATGAGAGCAGGGCCACCATTTGGCAGAAATCCTGGGAACACCTGAATTGATTGACTGATTCATTCATTCATTCTACTTCAAAGATCAGATTATCAATATTAGGAAGTTGAACGGTATCTCTAAATTGTTAAAGATGAAAGATAGAAAATTTCTACTAGTGACTTCTATGGAATATTCTCAGGGGAAAAGGTGCTTGAAACATACCCTGAGCTTCTGTCTCCCCAGAGCAGTGTTATATTAGTGGACATCAAAGCAGTGAGGTGAAGGGCTTAACCTTCCAGTGGAGCAGATGTTGTAGAGAAGGAGATTTTGGAAAATTAGTGGGCTCCCTGACCCCAAGCAGTGTTCAGTGTGCTGTCCAGGAGCCAAGGTACCAGCCGCAGTAATTGCAGCATTTGTTTGGGGATGAGCACTCCCACTCAGTAGCTCCTCAGTTCAATACACATGCCTCTAATTTGATGTTTTTAAATTCTTCTCTGAGACTGTCATCAGCCATTTATCCCCTCTTTCCTTTAACACTAACCACCTTGTTCCCTTTTCTACTGTGAACACAGCCAAGCAGTGTGCGTTGAAATCCAGCAGCCTTTGTGTGGCTTGAGAAATCTGAGGCTGACATCTCCGGGCCGTTTTTTGTCTTTCCTGCTTCTCTCCCCTGAGACCTGCCAACTCCTTTTGGCTCTCTTAGGCTTTCGTCATGTTGCATATTGATTACTCTCCTTTCCTTTATTTGTGGGATGCTAAAGGACAGACCTTACTCCACAGTGATGCTGGCTCTGGGCAGTGGGTAACGTCCCAGATCATCCCAGATGATGTCCCTGGGCACCCAGGTCCTGTGATACCTCACCAGGCCTGACTGGTATGACATCAGCAGCTCGGAAAGGAATCAATTTCTTCTTTTTATTTATTTTTTCTCAGATTGCTATTCTAAACCCTCAATGTCTTTTCAGGGATTTTGGTCTGCTTTTCTGACGCTCTTGTTCCGCTTCTTTTCTATCTTAGACCTTGTGATCCTCAGGTACTGGGTTTACTAATTACCCCCAATGCTGGCACCTGACAGCAGGTGGTCACCATTCTGTTAATTATGTCCCCAGGCTTAGCGATTCTCTCCTAATGACATCCAATCATCTACCTCTGACTCTTGGGCTGAAAGCAGGTTGCAGGCCGAAATCTTCTCCCTTGGGCTCTTCATCTCTATTCTTCTGGCCTAGCACTTTGGATCGGAGAGCTATGCCTGCAAAATCCATGATAGAATTGCCAAGTACTGCGTTCCTTCTACAGCTGGCTGGGGGTCACAGCTCACATGCAAGGAATGTGAGACCAGCCATCGCAGCATTGATTTACCAGTCAAACAAGCCAACTTGTGAAGTGTTAGCCAGAGATCTACAGTAGATTCAGACCCTTCTTTTGTCTCCCTCTGGTCCTAGGGCCTCACTGTAAACTGTCCTGTAGGATAAACAGAGATTTCAGTTTTCCTCAGTGAAATGAAGAAAGCAGAAGGTGTGGTTAGTTCTTTTCACAGGGAGTAAGAAAGACAGCTCTATAATACATAAGAGGCCCAGACTTGCAGAGAAAGAAATGTAAATCATTTGCAATATTCATTCTATGAGTGGCCAGGCATCTGCCTTTCATCCAAAAAACAGGGAAACTATCCCCTTTGTTCTTGCTTGAAGTACAGCCGAGAGAACTACTTGTACATGATTTCCAGAAGGTTTAGTGTTGCATGAAGATAGGTACAGCATGCATAGATGTGTGCAGACAATGGTATATAGATATAAAGATAATCCCTCACCGATCGCCTCAAGATACCAATACTGAAAGAAATGAATTATGGGTAAGAAGAACTGTGAAGCAGGGAGTTTAGGTCAATTTGTAGGTACTTTAAAGCAGTTGTGATGGATGTGGGAAAAGAGATCAATGGAGAAATATCAATAGGGATCTCACTGTAAATACGCCGTTGCCACCAGTCTCACTAGTCATCCAAACGACTGTAACGAGAGCAAATCAGAGAGGGGAAATAAGATCTTTGCCTAGAAGTAATGAAAACAATATAACCACACACTTGCTCTCATGTCTGGTGAGATGAGTACAGAGAGCCGGCAACAGAGACACTGGTTCTGGCCAACATCAGAGATATCTTCCTGGATGACAGTTATGATCACGACTTTGATATGTGTGTCATCACAACTGACCCTCATAACACTCCTATATGATATATAACCAGGGCATATTTCCACTACCTGTTAGGTATCAGGGTCATGCCGTGTATATGTACATAGGAATATGTACATATTCCCAGGTCATTCTTCTTGAGCTAAATCACGTTTTAATCTCCCACATTTTTTCTGGGAATTTTCTCAGTTATATCTTCTAAGCCTGTCTTCACCCTTCAGAAAATTCTCTTCTCATTGGTCTCTCTTCAGTGTCTTGGTAATGTAGGGCATGGTATGTCTGTTCTCTGTGAATAAGACTTTACCTTGAGTCAGCACACTCCCCACGGCTGCCCTGAATGATGCATCATGTGACCCTGGCAGGTCTCCAAACCTCTTCAACCGATGCTACCTGAAAGGCTCTCCACCTGGAGGTTCTTGCCATTGACCAATCAAAGGGAAGCCTACTGACAGAGAGTGAAAAGGAGGAAGTAATTTGGGAGCTGCCTGAACAAATGTCCACTAAAATTCCTGGCAGCTGGGCAGCCGGCCCTGATTTGAAAGAATTCACACTTTGTTGCTGAGTTCAGTGGTTATGTGTCCACCGTTCACTCTAGCGCTGATGACACGACTCTCCAGGGGGATTTGAATTCATACTAGATTTTTCTGGGTCACCTCTTTCACGCTTCTTCCTTTAATTATTGAACTCTTTGTACTCACTCTCCCAGGTTGTTTGTAATCTTCTCAATCAATTAATTTCCTTCTCCTACTTCCAATCTATTTAGGAGCTTCGGCTCTTCCATAAGTCAGCCTTTCATAAGGCGATAAATATGCTGTTAAACCTACAGACAGATGAACAGTCTACAGTGTGACCACTGTTACCCATTTCTTTGTTCAAGATTTCAACCTAGGGAAAAAAGAATCATCGCCTCAGGTTCCTCTTCTCTCTCCCGACTGCTCCTGCGATTTTGCCTGACTACTTGGAGACTTTGCAAAGATGGCAGTGGTAACGATTTATTGCTTTTCCTTGATATGTGTGAATGCATTACATCATTTCAATAAGATCTGGACTCATACAACAGACACTCCCTCCCATCTTGGCTGTGTTCTCTGCTCCACAGACAACAAAAGATGACAGGTTGTAAGTTCCCACAACAGAAGAGAGCAACTGGCTTCTGTTGGCAACCTTGCTTGTCAACTGGCAGCTTCAAGGAGCAACCCCCCCACCACCACCCCCGGTCATCTGAGGACAGGCAGAGGCTGACAAGTTTGAAATAGAAGAAAAAGCAAGGAAAAGGTTATCTGTTACTCCGAATCACTATACCATCCCAGCCTCCTTTCCTCCTCTCTAGAGCTCATGGCTATGTCTCATCCCAGCTTGGCACTGGAGTGTGATTATAAGAGAGAGAGAAAGGGGGGGTGGACAGAGACAGAGAGAGAGAGTCAGAGAGATTGAGAATTTTCTCAACACACTCCATGGAATGGACACTGGGACTATTAATTTCACCTGCTCAGTAAGTGACTCTTGCCTCAGCACCAAACCCAGCCAGCTTGGTGTCATCTGCACTACTATGAATAAAGTGTCCTCACCTATTTGATTTCTTTTCCATGCAAGACTTATTTTAAATTGAACACACTAAATCCAGTGATGGGTTGTATATAAGAACTGTTTTTAATAAGTTCTTCAAGGAAGCATTCTCTTTAGGAATAATTTTAGATTTGCAGAATAGTTGGCAAAGATGGCACAGAATTTCTACAGAGTTCTCCCTATTTCTAGGTCAGTTTTACAGCTGACTGATTTTAGACTATTACTTTAAATAGGGTCAAGTCAGGGTTTTAGAACTGATAAGGCCTGTCTAATATGGGGTCCTCGGTTTTTTCTTTAACTCCCACCCAGCGTCACACCGCCACCCTCCTTCTTGGAGTCCCTGACCAGTGTGGAAGGATAGTAAGTAGATCCAGTGCTGTATTCTGCTCATCAGTCACAAGTTTCCCTATGGACAGCTCAGTGAGGCTGTGGATCCTGGGTCTGAGCAATTGTATGTTGAGTAGGTATCTACACAGGGTGATGGGTCCTTTTATGCCTTAACCCTGACACTTAAGCCAAGAATCCTGCACTTGCCTCATGGCTTAGGTATTAACCACCCCTTTCACTGGTCCTCCCTAACGGCTCCCCAGGACTCTGTCGAGCTTCCCAGTGTGACTTTATGAAGCTCTCTGTGGACCCGGATCTTAAGTCTTTCCTTGCTAGCCTCTGTCATCTGCATTGTCACATTAGACTTCACCCCAACAGCCATGACTTGCTCAAGACATGCTGGAATCCTAGTCTCCAGATTTTATGTTTTAGATCCCACACTGAACCTTGATCACTGTTCTCCCAAATTAGGGCAGGATCCATGCCCAGGCCCTTTCCAAGCTTCTCCAGTCTGCAGGCACTCAGAAGGCTATTTTTGATTCTCACAGGCCTTAGGATAATGCACAACTTTATCCAAATGTTTGCTTAACCATTTCTCACTGGCTCCTTCCTCGGATCCACCATTGAGGCGCATAGAGATGAGCAATAAAAGCTGCTTCTACAAGCACAACGTCAGTAGGAAAAACAGCACAAATGTGAGGGTTTCTGGGAAGCAGGATAGTTGCTTTAAAGATGTGAGACTGAGGCAAGTACAAGGTCATTCTTTCGGTTCTCTAGGAAAACACATGGAAGAAGCAAAGCAGGACAACCAGCCACATCATACTGGACAGTAACCGCAGGCACCCAAAGGAAGACGTTCGCTGTGCGTAGGATACAGACGCCTGGAGACAGGATTGGAATGGGCTGAACTTCTAGCATTGTCAAAATACAGAAATAAATGGAATAGTAAGGCCTCCCAGAGATCTCCGGGAGGACCACCATAGTAGGGAAGGGGTCGGCACTGAGTACTTTCAACATCTCTCCAGCGGGAGCATAAGAAGCATGAGGAAGAGCTATGTGTTCATCCTCTTCTCCCCACATCTCAGCTGTCTTCTCGTAGTATAATCTGCCCACATGGGAACCACTAGAAACTGGTCTTTTCTCCTTCTAGAAAAAGTGCAAGAAAACCAAATGTGTTCGTCTCTGTTGTCATGGCATGGGGATACGCATTCCCCTTGGGTTCTGCTGCATGATGGTGAAGTCAACGGAAAAGTGGAGGAATCTAGACGCATCCTCAGACCCTGAGTGGATCACTACATCCCTCTGCGATGGGGGGATATGATATTGTTTGGCTAGTGGCACTCTGAGCAAAGTGTCGGTGCACCTTCAAGAGGGGTTCCCTGGGGAATCACCAGAAAGAGTACGTGACAGCTGGAAAACATTCACAGTCCCTCAAAACATAGACTACTGTGAGGACTTCCAAATAGCCTAATCAGTAAAGGATCCACCAAAAGCCTGCATCTGGGAACTAGAAAACCAAATCTGTCTGCTCTGCCTCCAGCAAGAAGACAAATATCAAGACAACATGTGTAATTATAATGATAATGGCCAAAAATAGGAAAGGCTCATGGATGTTTCCAAGTTATTCATTGTGTTGAATTAACTGAGTGATGATTAAGATGACTGATTAGTGATGAACATTGCTTTAAAGCCCTAAAACATCGAAGCAGTGTGCTAACTATATTGTGGACCCTTGTCAGCTCCGTGTTTTAAGACTGAGTGACAATATATTGTTTCCTGAGGAAAACAGAGCACATAGTATGGGTTGCCTTTGTGTCTCCTATCTGCAAACTTTTATTGGAAAACTCTTGAATCTCTAGAATAGATCAGATGCCCTGTCAGGGCTGGTAAGCTATTTGAACCAGAGAACGTCACATAAGAGTTTTGTTTGTGACAGGATCCCACTAAGAAGCCCAGGTTGGTCTCCCTCCCCCTACTTCCAGAGGGCTGGACTTTCAGGCTGCACTATCAGGTCTGACTCCACCAGAGTCTTTTTAGGTAATACAGTTGAGTTACTGTCTAGCATCTGGACTTCTGAAGGCCCTAGATGAAGACTATCCTTGTCCTGTTAACAGAGAAGCCCCAGGCCCCGATAAGTCACCCCGGATCTATGCCAGATTTCCCAGGTATCCCAGAACAAGTTTACCTAGGGAGAATATACAGAAACAGATGGGCCCTGTTGGCAGTGGAGCTCAGTGATAGTGCAGATGGCAGAGAGAGGGCAAAGGCTGGAGGAAGAGAAATGATGATGTGAGTGAACGTCCTGTCAGGAGCACAGGCTTTTCTCACCGGTCTGGAAAGTACTCATTTACAAGTCCTACAAAGTTATATAAGCTTGTTCCAAAACAAGCTTATGGTGAGGCACACTCATAATCCCAGCACTTGGGAGATGAAGGCAAGAGAGTCAAGAGTTCAAGGACGTGCTTGGCTCTATAGGGAGCAGCCTGACCTACTTAAGACCCTATCTAAAAACATAAAACAATAATGGTGATAAGGGTAAAAGTGGGTATCTTATTTGATCTCTATTCCTTTTTTTAATTGAGAAATTCCATTTACATGAATTTATAGGATAATATACTATGATTAAACTAAGCTACTATTTTATGTCCTTAACATCTGTATAAAGAATGAACACCAACATGCCACCTTTTCTAAAGGAAAAGTGGAAACTTTGCTGATTTTCCTAGCTTATATCTATTAAGTACCTACTAGGTATCAGCAGCTGTTTCATGATAAACAGTATAGGATCTTTGCTCATAGGGAGATGTCCTATGACAGCTCTCTGGTACCACTCACTCCCTGTGAGGATTATGTTCTTAAGTCCCAGCTTAGACATGTGACTTTCTTTGACCAATGAATTATGAGTAGAAGCTGTCTCTACCATGTCAAGGCAAAGGTCGGAGAAGCACCATGTGGTTTGGGTCCTTGCTTTCTTTCCCTTTTTTCTCAAGAATGAAGCATCCCAGATAGGATCCTACCCGTATGGAACATACCTCATCTCCTGCAGCCAATGCAAATGAAATAAAAATAAGAAATAAACATTTGGTTCTTACAAACCACTAAGGCTTGACACCTGCTTTCCATACAGTGTAATCAAGGGAAATCTGATTCTCTTGGGCATGGCTGCGTGCTGATGAAGAGACTAAGAGGGGACTTATTAGATAGCATTTAGGAGTTTGTCATAGAAGATACCATTCCCGTTGAAACATGTGAGGTCATTGTGTAACAAACATTGTAACAAAGCTTCTCAAACTTGTTTGGGCTACTATTCACAAAAGATCCTGATTCTTGACTGGGGTGGTGGCTGTTTGTAAAGTGCTTGCCTTACAAGCGTGAAGAGCTGAGTATGAGCCCCAGAAGCAACATAAAAAAGAGCCAGGTACGGTCGCATGTGCTAGGTGAATCTCTGGGCCTCACTGGTCAGCCAGCTAGCCTGGTCTACTAGGCTAGTTTGAGACCAGTGAAACACTGTGTCTAAATAAAAGGTAGACAATGCCTGGAGTTGTCCTCTGATTTCTACATACATGAAGTACACCTGAACGCACAGACGTGTGCACACACACACATGTGCACACACACAGATCTCAGTCCTGGGTGAACTTTCCAGAACACATAATGGAAAGATGTATAACTGGATTTCCTTACAGACTCATGGAAATTCCAAACAATTTCTCAAACATTTACATTTGGATTAAGTCCAAGGCATGATTTTTGCCCCAAGCTCCTTGTTCCCTAATTTTAAATCTGTACGGATCTTCAGGGAAATGGGATCCATATGTTTTTCATTTATACATACTTACCTCATCAAAATATGGTTTCAATGAATCACTTGATTCTTCAAGCTCTTGAAATCACATTTTCCCTCCCAAGCAGAGATCTTTCCTCTGGCCTGAACTTCGAAGGAAGAAATTGTGTGCATCCCTTCAGGGATGTGGTGAGGTACCCAGGACAACTTTTTTTTTTTGACTCTTGGTTTTATTAAAAGTCTTCCAAGTGTGGCCTCCATTTTCCTGCCAAGTTAAACTGCAATACCCAGCCATCTAAACAGACTTATTTCTTTCAAGAAAATGAGAGATTCAAAGCCAAAGAGCCCATTTCCTCAGGCACCCACTCTTCTGACTGACAGTTAACCCTTTTCTTTACCACCAGACTGACTTCGGAGCTTTCTATCTTACTCGCACTGATAAGAAAAGGAAGTTTCAGGATCTGATTTCTTCAATACTAGGAAAACATTAAAACATTTTTAGCACACAGAAGCAGCCCTCTTTCTCTTTCTTTCCTAGTACTTTAATCTCTCTTCCTCAGAACTGAAACACTGGTAACTCCCCAAACATAACCTGTTTCTGCTCTTTTGCAAATGCTCTTCTCACGCTCTGGATAGCCTCATTCCTGAGCCCACCGCCAGCATCTGCTCAAAGGTTTCCTCCCTTTGGGTCCCTATCCACTGACATGCATCAGTCCATACCCCACAGAAGGATATGTACACACTGTGAGCATTTGCCTCCTGACATTACAAGGTCTGATGTTCTGGATAATCTCCAATAGATTTTGTCCTATTTGAGGGCAAAGAACAGGCTTTATCTGTCCTTGTTTCTGTCTTATCACCAGATAGGTCTCTGATTCCTGTTTACTGGCTGAGTAAATGGTTAAACCCATGCACAGTTAAATGACATTGTATAATCATTGCCATACCGTCACCATTTCTACACCAATAGAGTTTTGCTATATGCCCACTGCATCTACATTATTACTGCATCTTATATAGCTATACTGAGAAAAAGATAAATGTTCTGTGTCGAGGAAGTAGGGATCAAAATTGTGTGCGTACAAAAATGTCAGAAACAGCTCTTAGCTTCTTTAAAGGATGATGGAGATCTGGCTGCAACAGCTGTCATCCCATTGGTCTGGCTGGTGAGGTGGGGGTCCCTTCTTCTCCCACTGTCACATGTGCGTCCCTCCCATAGTTGTGCACTCTGTCAAAGAAAAGAATTTTCCTTAATACCAGGAAGGCTGGTCTTTGGTCATGGGTATGCAAGTAGCTGAGTTCGCCTGCTAGGACCTCAAAACAAGCTCTCAAATGAGGTTTTTACAATTCAAAGAATACTGTTGCAAGGCTGAGGAGATGGCTCACTCTATAAAGTTCATGTTGTACAGCATGAGTTCAGAACCTCAGAATCTATATTTAAAAAAAACTGGCACGGTGACCTGCACATAGCCCCATAACTGAAGGAACAGAGACAGAGGGATCTCTGGAACTCACGGGTGGCCAAGCTAGTTGGATTGATAAGTTCTGGGTTCAATAAGAGACTCTACCTCAAAATATAAAAGGTGGATAAGGGAATATAGCTCAGTGATAGAATGCTTGCCTAGCATGTAGGAAGCTCCAAGTTCGATTCCCAGCACTGAGAATTAATTTATTAATCAAATTAATTGATTGATTAAAAGGTGGAGAGTGATCAAGGAGAGACATCTATATCAACTTCTGGCATTTGCCACACACTCCCCTTTGTACACACACACATAGATCACACAGAAAGAAGGAAAGGAAGGAAGGAAGGAAGGAAGGAAGGAAGGAAGGAAGGAAGGAAGGAAGGAAGGAAGGAAGGAAGGAAGGAAAATAATACTGTTGCAGAAGTGAAATCAGAGAGAGAAGAGGAAAGGCTGGTTACCAGAGCAAACACAGGTGCTTTAAAGCCATGGAGAGAGGGCAGCAGCCCTCGGTCTGTGGCCCTCTCCGTTAATGGTTTTTATAACTTTCCCAGAGTTGATTTACCTCATAATTCTTCAACCTTTACTGTCAATTGAACTCAAGTCACTGAAAATGCTGAATTTTAGGTAATTCAACTAATGACACAGTTTCTGGGAGAATTCAGGAATGATCAGTTTCCACATGGCTTTTCACATATAAATCCTATAAATATATCCATGCCATAAACAGTGGTAAATGTGCATGCATTTAGATATTTAACATATGTTTCTATTATTTGTGTGTGTGTGCACACATACTCATTTAACTTTGGATATGAATGCATTTTCAGGTCAGTTCAAATTCAACCTCCTAATTATCCCCATCACCCTAAAGAGAAAATTCTGGGTTCACACTGTATGGAAGACAAAAAAAAGAATTTAACAAATTAACCATCCATTATTGAAATGCTAAGTACCATAAAAGCTAAGTGGACTCTGGCCTTTGTGTTTTGAGTAGCAGAAAGGAAGTAGGTGATTTTAAGAAAAGAAATGAAACACTAAGCAAATAATCAAACAAAGTGCATGTGTCTCCTTTTGAAACAGAGACTGAATTATTTCCTCCTTCACCTCTCTGTGACTCAAAGCCTTAAGAGTTGCTTATAAAAGTTGTATTTTAAAAGTGAGTTAAGGAACAACGAAAGGACCAAGGTGGGGGCGACAAACCTCACTGGGTATTTGAGCATCCGAACATCTTGACCCCCATGAAAACTGTGACCACTGAAAAAGAGAAACCCATGATTCTTATCTCCTAAAGAGTTTTACAGTTACCAATGCACAGAGTGAGCTGGTGAACTGAGCATGGGTGACCTTAATAGATATAACTGTGTATGCGTTCATTGTAGCATGAAATTAAATTTTAAATCTGAATTGATGAACAAAATGCTGGCCTGATTTTTTTTTTGAATAATAGTTTTAATAGTTTTGTAACTCTTCCTCTTCTATAAGAAAGGGTCTGAATTTGGGACTGTGAAAAGGAGTTCTTTTCTGACAGACCGTGGCTTAGCTCAGTCAGACATTACTGAGTGCACCACGCTTCTCAATCATGGAGCTAATCATCCATGGGCTGGGGTAGTCACCTATCTTCAATCCTTTGCTTTTCCAAAAGAAAGGGTTCTCCCTCCCTCTTGCGACACGGATCCTTTTGCGTGGTCTGTGATATCCTACTGCATTAATGTCTCTCTTTCTCTTGCTCAGTCCCTCCCCTTCACTCCACCTTAGCTCAGGTCTTTTATTCTGGCCCATGTAAATATCCTTGTCTCCTCTCTTTCAAAAGAGATGAAATTTTAAGAACAATGTGCACTTGCCTGCATTCATGCATTGACACCCAATAGCCAAGCTTGCTGGAGAGCCACTTAAAGTGTCAAACCCAGTGGTTTGCTTCTAGTGCTCATCCCACTACGCTTCCCTCAGTACTGGACCTTCGAAACTCTTTCTTTCATCTCAAGAATCTCTTATCTATGGCTGTAGGTCAGAAGCTCCAACTTTTTCATTGACCACAATGGTGGTTTGAATGAGAATGGCCCCCACACGGTCCACATATTTGAATACTTGGTCTCCAGCCCATAACCCTGTTTGGGGAGGGTCATGAAACCTCAAGGAGATACGGCCCTGGTGGAGGAAGCACATCAGTGGGGGGAGGAGTAGACTCTGAGAGTTCAAAGTCAGGTCCCACTTCTAGTTTCCCTCTCTGCTTCCTGTGCCTGCTTGAAGATGTAAGCACTCAGCTCTCTGCTCCAGCTGATTTCTGCCATTCCTCTCAGACTCTTATCCCTCTGGAACCATAGCCCAATATATTACCTTGTATAGGTTGCTTGATCATGATGTTTATTACAACAGAAAAGTAGCTAATATGGCCACCTTTCTTTAATTTCTGTCTTTTCACAAGTTCCCCAAAGTTTCATCCTGAGCTCCAATTTTATCTTCCCCAACCACTTTCTGCTCAGCAGCCTCATGCTTTCTTACAGCACTTCCCAGCACTGCTTCCAATGATCCTAGATCTATACCCTGTATTTTGACCTCTGTCTGAGCATCTGTGCTATGATCCCACTTGCCTTCTTGATACTGACATGTGTATGTCCTCCTACCATTTCAGAATCAGTACAGCTAAAACCCAAAGCATGACCTGGTCCCCATATCAGCAGCTCATTCTGACTTTGCATTCAGTATATACCATCATATGCAGAAATATAATCTAAAAACTTCCAAGTTCTGAGCAGTGAAGAGCTGGAACAGGGATGGGTGAACAGGAAGAAACCCATGTACGAGCCCCTCCTTTTTCGTTTCTACCTTCACTTCCTATTCCCTCATTCATCCATTTATTTATCATATATTCATTCCTCTATTAAGTCCCCTTTTCCATTCCTTATTAATTCAAAAGGTATTAATTATACCAATTATTTATATTAGGAAAAAGTATAAGAATGACTTTAAGGAAATACCTCGGAAGGTACAATAGATTTGCATTCAAGACTCTAGACAGAAATATTTAAGAATGTGAACACCATTGTGACGGCTTGAATCTGAAAGTCCCGAAAGGCTATTTTGGTCTTGATTCCTGGCTGATGTCAGCTTTAGAATGTAGAATCTAACTGGTAAAAGTAGGTCACCATGGGTGAGCCTTTGACAGTTTTACCCCAGTCTCTGGTTTCAGCCTTGCTGTCTGCTTCCTAATCCACCATAATATGAAGAGCCTCCAGCTCATTCCCCCACTGTGGACTCTGCTATCCCTTCTCTCCATGATGGACTAGATGCTTGGGAGTTGTGAACAAAAACCTCTGCTCTCATACATTGTTTCTGTCAGGTATTGGTCAAACTAACGTAAAAATCACCCATGCGGAAAATTGGCACTAGAAAAATTGTGGGTTTTTTTTGACCAAAACAGACCATGTGACTCTGAGGAATTTGGAAGAGTTTGGAGATGTATGCTATAAAAGACTTAGAATGTTTTAAATAACTTAACAGATGATTTTGGTGGGAGACTGAAATCCTAGAATATGAATGAAAATGTGTGCAGTGAAAGCCGGCTCATGAGACTTCAGGTGGGTCTATCAGGAATTGAGCTAGAGGCCAGTAGTGTTAGAACCTGGCAACAAGTGCATTTTATATATGTTCTAAAAATTTGAGTGAAGTTGAACTAAAAACTAATGATTAGTTAATTTGGTGGAGGAACTGTAAGACAGTTTAGCATTTAGACAGTGGCCTGGTTACTGCTGACTGATCTTAGGCAGGATTGGACTGAGTATCTTGAACAAAAATTACCAGAAAGATATTAAAAATGTGCAGTTTGGTCAAGAAAGAGAACACTAGCAAGTTTAAAACAGTGGCAAAGAAGTCATAATTACTAAAGAGATCAACACCTTTAAAAAATGTCAAACAATTTCCAGTGGAATATTAAGAACAGTAAATTGAAGGTATTTCAGGGAATAGTAAGACTCTTCCCATTACAGGTTTTGGGGTGTAGAGCTGTAGACACACTTAAAAGAGAGACAGCCTGAGGGGTGCTCTGATTATATAAGGCCACCTATGGAATTTTCCACCCAGATCAGCCGCCCAGGCATCCTGAAGCATCCACACCCATGGTGCAAAAGGCAGCAGCAAAACTTGGTGTCATCTCCATGGTGCTGATTTTTTAAGGTATGTAAAATGTCTCGAGTTGTGAGATAATGGAGGCTTGCTCCTGTATTTCTAAGGTATAAAACATCGGACAGTATGTGACAGGGTTGGATTTCCTTGAGAAAGACATTATTTCAGAATGCTGGAGATGCTAAGAAAGCAAAACATCTGCTGATCAAACAGGGGGACAAGGAATAGAGCTGGTCTAAGGAAAGAGACTTTATAATACTGTAAATGGAACGTCTGTAGGTACAAGACTGCCCAAGCCCACTTAATGTCAGATTATGTTACTATGTTCCCCAGACAGCAGATACAGAGTTACAGGGTTTCATGTTTGGCTGTCTGGGTTTCTGTCATGACTTTTCCCCCAATCTTCCCTTGCTATCTTCCTGTTCTTCCCATTTTGAATGGAAATGTATACTCTGTGCCACTGTATATTGAAAGTGTGTTGCTAGCTTTATTTCACAGCAGCTCCTAATTAAGGGTTTGCATGGAGCCTCAGGATAGACTTCGAACCTTAGACTTTTGAGCAGTGTTGGAACTGTTAAGAGCATGGGGATTAGTGAAGTTGGGTTAAATGATTTTTTTTTGTTGTTATGAGATGGCTCTAAGCCTTTGAGAGACAGAGGTAGAATGCTATGACTTGAATCTGAAATGTTGCCCTCAGGGGAGTTGCAGCAGCTTCTGAGATATTGAAGGTTTGGGCTCTACCTCTGTTTCCCTGGTAACGCTGAAAAGGTAAACCTCAGCTTTGCCCGTTCTTAAATTGAAATTGAAATGAAAAGGCACAGGTACACGGGATTTGTTGAAACCCATCAAGGTGAAGCTATTTCCTTTGGTGAAAAGAACGGAAGGTAAGTTCCACCTCTGGACCTTGGTGGAGACCCTATACCTTCTGTACCATTGTCTCCTCTTTTCAATAGTTAATCCAGATGAGTCTGCCAATCACCTGAACAGCAGTTCACACACCCCTTCTCCCTGGAAATCTGAGTCACTCCAAGACATACTAAGGTGAGGGGAGGATGAGTTATCCTCCTAACAAGATAAGCACTGCTCCATCCCAGAAGCCCCTTTCTCATTCATGCAGCTGCCCCCTGTAGCCTCTGTCAAGCGGTCTGCCTGCTTTTCTGAGTCCTAACTCAGTGCATAACTTTTGCTTCTCTTTTTCTATCTTTTTTTCTTCTTTCCGTATTTTATGATTTTTTATTTTAAGTGTATGAGTGTATTGCATGCATATGAGTACAGAGACAATTCCAAAGTAAGAAACTGTTGTACTTGAGAGTTAGATTCAAAGGAAATGCACCCCCCCCACCAGCCACTACACTTTTAAAATAAGTGGCCATTTAAAGCACACAGGCTAGAGCCATTCACACAAGTGACTCATCTCTTGTCTGTTAGTCTCCTAGCTTAGGCACTGCATTTTGTTTGTTGTGGTGTTATTATTTTTTCTTTTCTCTACAAAAGTAGTGAAAAGAAATATTTTAGAGCTTCTTGGGATAGAGACCTTATTCTACAGAGTAGAGAAAATGCCCCAGACATGCTTCCACATAGTAGCAATGATTCGTACCCAGTGTTTTGAGATTTAGTTCCCAGAGAACATAAGAGAGTTGTTTGAACACCAACCAGGGGAGAGTTATCCCAAAGCATGTGGAGCACTTATCAGTGTTTTAAATCCTTTTGTGGCTAAGCTCAGGGGCACTCCCAAGGGTGCCTGTGGGTAGAGTCTAAAGTCCTTGTCTTGGATGAAGACAAAAGAGAGGCAGACAAAGATTTTAAGAGCAAGAGGTTGTGGAGGACTGCTGTGGAAAAGTCTTTTCCAGATGTGCCAATATCACCACACACATGCATTCCCAGCCACCTTAACTGCATTCCTAGGACGGCACAAGACAAAATCAGCCAAAATGCATGGATGTAGGGAGGGGTTACAAAGTTCCACCATTAGAGAAGAAACTGTTGGCAATTGATAGTTGCTGGGGGAGCGAGAGTCAGTCTTCTTCAGCGCTGTGTCTCCTGGTAGACTGCCCACGCTGCGGTGTGGGACCCCACACCCATGCACATGCTGTGAGCACTAACGGGCTTAGTTTGCCACTCCCTCTCTTTCCAAATTTCCCACCTATACAAAGTCTTTCAATATAATCCTTTCCTTACTTCTTAAGAAAAGCAGTGCTAAGAAAATATTTTAAAATTAAAAAACAAGAGTGCTTGAACTTGGCAGATGAGTGTGAGAGGAGTTAGAAGGGAAGACGTATGTGGTGGATTTGATCAAAACACATCACACACATTAAACACACATGTTTAAACTCCTCAAACGATTTTTTTGTAAAGAGTTGGGATAGTCTGATCCTGAGAAACTAAAGAAAAAGTCTTTAACATTTTATGTTAATTCCATCTGACCAAACTCTAAACTGGGTGAGGGAAAATTGTGACCAAAATATAAAACCTTAAACTCTAGTATCAATCTACACCTGGACCTATTTTGTAAAAATCAAGAGAAATTATCTAAAGTGCCTTATATATGAGCCTTCAAGGCTCTCTACTAAAAATATTTTAAAAGGAAGAAACTAAACCGTACAGGGCATGGGAGGAGGAAGGCTTCTGTTACCCACCCACTCCTACGTCTCCAAGATGCTTTCCTTGGGAAATGCCTGGAGCCTCAGGAACAATTAGAGTCTGTGTCCCTTTTCAGTCATAGACCTTCAAAAAGCTAGAAAGCTGCTCTGAACTCCCAGAACAGCTCCGGGCAGCTAGTACCACCAGCAATCTCTAAGTATTCTTCTGTCCAGATTCCTTCCAGTCTGTTGGGCTTTGAAAACCCCAGTTCTCAGCCCCCTTTTTCAGCAGGTTCAGTCTCTCTTCTTGCTGCTTTCCCCAGTGGCTCAGACTCTTTGCTCATACCAAGCCTATTGCTGCATGTTTTCTTTTTCACTGCCAAAGACTATTCCTAAAACTTACTAAACCAAATGATTAGCTTAGCCCAAGAACTTTCAATAATACAGGAACCTTAGGCTCTACACACCTGATTGTTGAACAGTACTTTTTTACTGTTAAAGAACTGATTCCTGAAAAATCCGCTTCTGACAGGACCACATTGCAGGACCGAAAATTCTCAAAACAGAATGACAAACAGAAGGCAGCTTCACAGATCCTGCAGGGGCTAACCTGTTCCCTCTGAAGGAAGATGGAAATGGGAACTTTCTACTTTCTTGGTGTAATTGTGTCATATGTGTTCACATGTTTCCATGTAAATTTTGTATGTCATTCTCTGTTGGGACAGCATGGAATGGAACTCATTTTGCCCTTAGAATTCTCCCAAACAACTGAGGAACAAACCTGAGGCCACCAAGACTTTTTTACTTTCATTCTTTTTTTTTTTTTGTATTGTGAAATTAGTTTTATTATTTTTTAATGTCTCGATGTATCAATCTTAAAAGTGTGTGTGTGTGTGTGTGTGTGTGTGTGTGCTCACGTGTGTGTGTAATGTGAATATTGGGGGGATATATTGAAAGGTCTTATAAGGATGCACTTAGAAAACAAGGCACCTATTTACCTTCTTAACACCTAGGAAGGAGCTGGAAGAATGGTTTAAGATTAAAAGCAGCTACATTCTTACAGAGGACCTGAGTTTGTTTCCCAACACACACATCAGGTGGTTCACAAATGCCTGTAACTCCAGCTCTAGGGCATCTGATGTCTCTGACCTCTGCAGGCACTACACTGTGAATATATGTACATATACAATTAACAATAAAATAGAAATAAAATCATTAAAGACCCATGAAAATGGTATTTGTAGGTCTATTAAATGTTTCATAAATTCTTAAAATGCTATTTGTTTATTTAAAGCAATATTCATTGCGGTCAAAAGATAAAAGTTTTATTAGATTATAAAATTTGACATTGAATGCACAGGCTTTAATGATGATCCTCTTTCCAAAATGGTTTCTTTAAAAATTATTAATTTAATTTTATTGTATAGTAGTCATGGGTAACAAAACTAAAAGGACATAAAACGCTTGGTGTGGGTTGGGATGCCTTTGGGTAATGGTAATGTACATTGTAAATCTTTATTGGATTAATTGTTATGGATTTCTTTTTCAAAAATATTCTTAGTATACAAATGTTAAATATGAGGTTTTTATAAAGCTAAAATACATTTACAATGATAGCTATATGTATCTGTCAAATATCTCTGGTCATTTCCTGTTCATGGTAAAGAATACAAGAGACATAATACCAAAACAATAACGTACAAAATCTAGGTAAACTTGCTCTACATATAATAAAAATAGTTTTGTTACCAAGTATTAAGTTAATGATAGTAAATATCTTACATTTGGAAGATAAATTTTAACTTATAACTATAACATTAAGAGGTGCGTTCTTGCCTGTCTACCTGTGATCTCTTCTGTCAAAGACAGGTTTTTCAAGGTTCTTATCTTGTTCAATTTAAACTAAAGGGAAAAAATGCCATTTAAAAACCAAACTGTTGGTGCTTTCTTAGCCTGCTTAAAGCTTTATCAATAATCAGGTTAGGTAAGATTATCTTTAAGATCAAGGGTCTTCTATTTTTTATTAAAAATCATGCCTTTAAAAATACTGATTTTAGATTAAGAATTGTTAATGCTATTAAAATGTGATCTGACAAGCAGTCTAACCTAAAACTGAGAAGTAATATAAAATTTTTGGTATTCAAAAAAATCTCCTTATATATGATTTATATATCTGTTTCTATGTGCTTATATTTTTATATTGTTTAAATGGAATAAATTGGCTTATACATGAATGCTCACATTAATTAAAACTACCAAGGTAGCTCAAGTTCCTTACAGTTCATGGTGTAAGCATCTTCTCTACTTCCCAGTTCCCTTGACTAGTGGAGCAGTTTGTTGAGATGGGAGAGTAACATCTCTTACCTCAAAGCATTGGCTCAGGGACAAGGCTCTTAGAATCTTCATGAACAGAACATTCTGTGGGGAATGGCAACCTGAGAGATATCTTGACCTGACATGTGTCCCCCAAGTATGGACTAAAGAAAAACTAGTAGATGAGATTCATATGTTTTAATCCTGTTTATCTCTTAGGTTATAGCTTTGGGAGAGAAGGAAGAAAAATGAAGTCATTTTCCCGTGTGGTTATCAGAGCTCTCCAACTACTTTCCTGGGTTTTGGTGAGTCCATTTCTAATCAAATAAAATAATCAGCTACTTCTGGATTTAGTATAGTACTACCAATTAGTATAGCACTACCAGTTTCAAGACAGTACATACTTATTACGGTGATCAATTTTCATCGTTTACCTGATGGGATTTGGAATTACCTAGACTATGTGACCGTGTGTGTGTGTGTCCAAAGAAGTTTAGAGGACTCATTTTAAATGTTTACAGTACTGTGCCATAGGCTGGGGTCCTACAATGAATGAAAAAAGAAAGTAAGAAAGGGAATGAGAGAGAATGAGAGAGAGCATAGTGTCCATGGATCTCTGCTTCTTCATTAAGGGTGCAGCATAACAAGCCATCCAGCTGCCTCCACCATTGACATGACAGACTCATTCCTTCGAACAGAATAAGACCTTCTTCACTTAAGTTGTTTCTTGTCAGGTATTTAGTTACAGTAATAAGAAAGGAACAAACACATTAACTTTGCCTAGTTCTGGGACACACACATCCCCAAACCCTATTCTGTTGCCCTCCAGAGGGATTATATCCAGGGTAAAAATACAGTCCCTTTTCTCCAATGATAAAGGGTACGATGACAGTCCATTATCACCATCATTTATGAAGCATGAACCATGTCTAGGCACAATTTCTAATGCATTATATATCTCATAAAAACCCTACACTATAAGAATTTTACCTATTAGATGGGTCGTGTATTCCCCACTGCACAGAGTTAGCTGAAAGGGATTAATTTCAAAATGGAACAGCCAACTCTTATGTCTTGCTTAGCTCTGCAACTGGCATATGGAGCTGCACAGCTTTCCTTTCTGTTCAAGACTCAGGCATGTTGTTCCATCAATAAATCTATATTGTGTCACCCTCTCCTCCTTGTGCTAAATTCCCACCCTTGACACCATCCACTCCTTACAGAGTTAGGCTTACCCTAGTCTGTTCAGTGTGTTTTGAAATCTCCCATACTAACTTCTCACTGTTCATAACCCCACCTCCCTTGCCCTCAGCTTTTCATGTATCTCTCTCTGGTCTGACTTGAAGTCAAAAGTGTTGACTCCAGCCCCATCTCTGAAATCAGAGACTCCCCCAACCTCTTTCTATATGAATCCTCACTTGCCAGCAAGACTTCTGCCTTATATCCTTATGCCACACACCATACATACCACAAGACCATTTCTCCTTCTTATTCATCAGGTGTCCCTTACTATCCCAAAGAATATCTAAAGAAGGGTTTACAGAACAAGGCAAAGAGAAAGCAGACAGGAGAAGAGTCACATAGTTGTCAGCAACTCTGCACCAGACACAGTGGCTTCACCTAAAGAACATGGTCACTCAAGTTTGAAAGATTCAAAGTCTGTCTTTCCAGTTGCTTCTGCTGCTGCTGCTGCTTGCTGCTGCTGCTGCTGCTGCTGTATGTGTGTGTGTGTGTGTGTGTGTGTGTGTGTGTGTATCTGTATGTCTCTTTGTGTGGATGTACATTCACGCATGAGAATATTTGACTATTTGTATAATTATTTATTTGAACATGTAAATGGAATCTTCAGAGAAACACTTAAGGCCAAACCGACAACTCTGCCTTCCTGCAATCAAAGGTACAACGCAGTTACTGCACATTAGTCCATCTTCCTCTACCGTGTCAGCGGTCTATATCTGCCTTGGTGCTCCAGTGCAAAGCTGCTCAAGGAAGATGAATTATCTATGTAGCTGTTTACCAAGGGAACAATTACTTACAGCCTAAGATTTTTCTGAAACATAAGCAATAATCATGGCTCATGTCATCGCCACCATCACCATGATGTCATCTCCCGCTGCTCCTGCAGTGATTACAGAATGCTCCCGCATCAGATTTATACTTTGACTCTTATTTAATCCATTGAGTGAATTAGGTTTCACTAGCCTCATTTTATATATGAGGATCTGGAAGCTCAATGAGGTCAAAGGCTGCGAACTAGAATCTGTGCTAACTCCCAGGCCTCGTGACTTATAGGCCAGGCTTGCTCCACTATGTCACGTTGTATGTGGCCAAGGCTGCATGATCTCAAACACAGGGAAGCAATATGATATACTGATTCAAAGCAATAACTTTTGAGGCAGACAAGATTATTTTTTAAAATCTTAAGGTCCAAATCTTTGCTGCATGCTAGTTGTGGAATGTTTTTTTCTTAATTGAAATTCAGTTTCCTCACCTATACATGGAGTTCAGAAGTCTACTATGATACTGAAGAAATGACTAAATAAAGCAATGCCTGTGGAGTACTCAAGTTCAGTATGATGCTTGCCATGAAAGAAGGGACTAATAAGTGGGACACAAACTTCCTTCTTCAACTACACAGAAATTTCTGAAGATCAGAACAGTTTTAAGTAATTTATTCCTTATCAAAACCCAACTTAAATGGACCTAAAGCTAACTTTATTTTTTTTAATCTCATAAAGAATGTAAAATTCTAGGTATGGGACTTTGCGTGAATATTTATTGAGTATTTGTTTTTTCTAGATACCTATTACTACTTTGTCTCTCGCAGCTCCCATCAGGTGAGCTACATGCTATTCAGTCTGTGTATGCTAAGATGACTCAGCAGGTAAGAGTACCTCCTGACTCGTCTGACCCCTCCCCCCAAGTTCTACAGCTGGGCCCCCATGGTGGAACTAGAAAACTGATTCCCCCAAATTGTCCTCTCACCTCCACATACATGCTCATGTATACACACACACACACATACACACACACACACACTAAATAAATAAATAAATGAATGCTAAAAATTATTTTCAATTCAAACCATTAGGAACAAACTCTCCATGAGAGTGTGAGCCAATGGACGTGAGTCCATAACTCCACACAGCATTCTAACGGTAGAGAAGGTCACGCACTAGTATTTCTAGAGGGGTGCATTCTTTAGGTACTTGCATCCCCTACCTGCTATTGCTAGGCTATTGAGCCAGTCTGTGCAGAGTTCTAGAGGTCCAGGGTTGGAATTAAGAAACTAGTCTTGCAAAGGGCTCGCCATATGCTTAATTTTATTTGTCTACCTGACAGATTCAGAAACATGTAGAGCATTAATGAGCCAGTTTTTAAAAATTATTTTTAAATTTATTTTTATTTTATATGTGTGAGTGTTTTTCCTGCCTGTATGTAAAGGTACCATATGCTTATAGTGCATACAGAGGCCAGAAGGAGGAGTTGGATACCCTGGAACTGGAGTTCCAGATAGTTGTTAGCCACCATGTGGGTGCTGGGAACAGAACCCAGTCCTCTACAAAAGCAGCCAGTGCTCTTAACTGCTGAGCTATCTTTCCAGCTCCCTGAGGCACATTAAAAATAGTTTTCTTAATTATTTGAGGATTTATACATGCATACAATGTACTTTGGTCCTATTCAGCCCCTACCCCTTCCTAACTCCTCTCAGATCTATCCCTACCTCTCCATCCCTCCCAACTTCATGTGATGAGGTATACTGTAGAGGGGGTTCATGGATGCTTTTCCAGAGAGGATTAACTGAGTAGATATCACTTGTCTTGAATACGTGTGGCACCATACCATAGGCTGAGCTCCTGGCTTAAATGAAAGAGCAGAAAAGAAGACCTCAAGCTGATCATTGGCAATACCCTCTCTCCGTTTCCTGATCTGCCCAGATGAGCTCAAGTTCCTGCCACTAGAGCTGTGACTCTCTCCTGTTCCTGTGCTTTCTCCACCATAACAGACTCACATCTAAACCATGACCTCAGATCAACCTTTCTTCACTTAAGTTGCTTCTTGTTAGCTGTTTGGTTACAAAGACAGAAAAATTATCTTTTACACATGGATGGTTAACATGAGGTGTTTGGGTGGGAATTAAAGCTTGCATTTTAGAGAAAATAGGGGTGGTGATTTGGATAACTATCTGTTGAGGGTTGGTGTATTGAAGGCTTTGTCCCCAAGCAGCATTAATGAGAATTTGTAGAATGCTTTAAGATGTAGAGACTAGTAAGAATTCGTTAAGTCATTGGGGACATACATTTGAAGGGGATTATGGGACCCCAGATACCTCCTCCTTTGGTCTTTGCTCCTTGACTATGATGGTTAGCTTTAGCTGTCAACTTGGCATAACTTAAAATTACCTGGGAAGAGAGTCTCAGTGTCTATATTGGGTTGTGTATATCTTTGGGTGGAGGGGTAGTCTTAATTAAGTTAATTGATGTGGGACAACCCAGTCCTCTGTGGGTGGCACCATCCCCTAGGCAAAGGGTTCTGAAATACAAAAGAGTAAAGAAATCAATCTGAGTGTGTGAGTGAGCATGTATGCATTCATTTCTGTCTGCTGTTGACCACAGATGCAATGTGATTAGCTTCCTTGAGTTCCTGCCTTGACTTCCTCTCTGTGATGCACCATAACCTGGACTTGTAAGGCAAATGAAGCCTTTCCCTTAAGTTGTTTTTGTCAGGGTATTTTACCACCACAACACTAATGAAACTAGAACACTGGCCACAAAGTAACGAGTTTTGGTTCCCACAATGTGTTGCCTTACCAAAGGCCCCAAAGCAACAGGGTGAATCAACCATAAGTTCAAACCATCTCTAAAACTATGAACCAAAATAAATCTTTACTTTTACATTAGTTGATTATATTGGGTGATTGCTACAATGATGAAAAATTGACTAGTACAGCTGTCTTCTACCAGACAGCAGTGGGTAGAAGAAGGAGCTGTGCCAGGATAGACCCCGTGACAGGCAGAAGCAAGGTAGAGTCAAGTCTTCAAGAGACTGAATGGTAGGAATACTTAGAAATAATAAAGGGAATTTAAAGAGACAGCAGGAGAAAGTACTGAAAGTCTTAAACTGCAACGCCTGCAAAACACTTGTAAATGGAGAAAAAAATCAAAGGAGGGCTGGTAGACTATCAACACAGCTCCAAGAAAGTCTGAGTGAGTTCCTTGAGGACTCTCGGGCACAGACTTGGTAAGAGTTCTGCTCTGGGTAGAAACAGTGTTACAACCTCTCTAATCTGTCACTGCCTGGAAAAATCCTACAGAGACCACGGTCTCCATTCCAGCTTTCAACAGACAGCTCCTGGGGATTGTCAGCCAAGGCACATACCTCTCAGCAATTCTTTTGAAGGAAGGTCCCAAAAGCTTATCTCTATGTCTGCCACAGGTCAAACTTTGTCAGGGGAGACAGTCCAACATTCTGAGACTGGCAGAAATGCCTCAGAGTAAAGACAAGATAAAACCAAAATGAAGAAAAGCACATGATGAGGTCATTTCTGAACACTTCACAACCACCACTCTGACTAGTGGGCTTGAGCATGTGCAGGTTTCCCGATGCGTCAGGGATTTGTTTCCCAGGTCAACTCATCATTACCAGAAAAGGTAAGAATATTCGGTCACTTGCTTGATCAATGTAGTCATCTAAGGTCAGTAGTCACATGACTTCTCTTTTAAAATACAATACAGCCTACACACACACACACACAGAAAGAAAGAGAAAGAGAGAGAGAGGTCTTGCACGTATAGACTATGATCTAGCATTAAGGCCAAAACAGAAGGAGACTTTGTATTTACTTCTGTGCCCTGGAATTAGTGCTCACTGCTCTAGCCTCTGTGGATGGCTTCCTAGGTCTGCCAGCTCTGTTTAAAATGAAGACCATCTCCAGCTCCAGCTCCATCGCCATCGCCATCTTCACCTCTGCCTTCCTGTGACCTTTCCTTTCATTCTGACTTAAGCAGAATTCTCTTCAGGAAAACACTTTGAGATCTTATTCTGAACTGAGATTTTTGGAACTAGACTTTATCTAGAACAAGGAAACTTGCCACCGTCTGCAAACAATGCAGTTTGAGGAGCCGGAAATAGTCAATAGATGTCTTCTTCAAAAATCAATACTAATATATTTAGTCCTATTAAATATGTATTGGTTCTTTTTTACTCTTGGCTTAAAATTATGTGTTGTGTTGTGTTGTATATGCAAATGAGTATTAAAAGCTGATGTTCAAGGTTAAAATTACATTGCATGACTGGGTCCAGAAGCATAAAGTGTTTGACCAAGTTCAGACTTGTGCCTCAGGAGAAGAATTCAGGCAGCACTGAACTGGACCTACCAAGTATGGCTCTTGGCCTGAGTCTTGGTGGAATATTCTCCTGCTGACTTAGAGATCGTCTGTTTTCTGAATATCAGGGGGAAACCGAGTCACACTGCTAAGCTAGAGGCAACAGTAGCAGAAATTCGCATCTTCCAGCATGCATGATTGGAAGAAATGAAATGAAATGTGTATTTCTATAGTTGGCTCCTATCTGAGTCTCTCTGAAGCTCCTGTCAGTCCTTCAGTTGGTCTTTCAGGATGAAGAGAATATCCCAGGTCTACATGAACAAGAGATGACATTCTAATCCCAAATTTAGGGCAACTGATGAATATACTCATAACCTAAGAGGAAACTATCTCAGAAGCTTTCAGATTTCTTCACAGGCAAAAATACTAAGACTCATAAATAGAAGATAATTGTGTAGGCAATTCAAGTTCAAGTTGTTCCAGCCCTACTGATGGGTTTACAGAAGTCTGTGTCCTGACACACAGGTATGACTATTTGGGTTTTGAGTAGAAAATTCTCTGTCTTCTGGAGTATTTAATATCTTGTCACCTAGGACCAAAGGAGCCTCAGATCCATCAAAGTCTGAAAGAGTTCATAATAGAACTTGAGATTTGGTGACACCAACATGAGAACAAATTCTGCCTACTCCAAGTTCTCTAGCTTTCCCAAACTTTTAATATAAATTAGGCACCAATGACTATGGCTCTCATATGGATGGCCCATGCTTTAAAAGTGATGACTGATACAAACTGCCCAAAATTGGATACAATAGAAAAAAATTGCAATTTCCTGCCATAAACAAAGATGAAATCAGGATGGATTCATGGTCCCCATGCAATTCTTCTTACTTTGAAAAGGTGAATGAAATAAGCTCTATGGAGTCCTAGGAGGCACAAAAAGATAAAGTAGGAAAGAATGGTGCTTTGTAAGTATACGACAAAATCTCAGAGACTATGCATGCTCAAAGACAAAAGTCACCACTCCTCTCTAAGAAGGGAAACTTCATGCTTAGAAGGCAGAGAAACATTCCCCATGTGCAATGGCTGCCACACTTATAAATTTTTCCAGTGAAAGATTCCGTAGTGCTGGAGCCCACAGTCAATATGAACATCACCTTTGTGGGGGTGGGGGGCATGCTGAGAAAAATGTTACAGGAAAGTTCAGGGACCATTAAATGTCCCTAGAAGAAGGCCCAGAGACCCACATTATGGCAAGGGAGTTAGATTGTTTAAAAAAAATGCTTTGACTTAGTAATCTATTTCTCTGTGACAAATTATGCCAAACCCAGAGGGTTGAAACAACGAATATTTAGCATCTCATGGGTTTTGTGGTTCTAAAGCCAAGGAGCAGCTTAGCTGACTCAGGGTCTGGCTCAGAGTATCTCCTGAAGTTGAAGTCAAGTTGTTGGCTGGATTTGTAGTTTGGATTTATCTACAAACTCGCCTGGGGAACAGTCTACTCCCAAACTCAGCCACAAGCTGTCTAGAAGATTTCACAGCTCTCCGTTGTTGGCTACCTGGGCATCCTTACACCATAGCAACTGGCTGTCATCTCCCCAGGGTGGTTCATGACATCACAGCTGGCTCCTCTCAGAGCAAGTGAATCAAAAGAGAAAGAGAGAGAAAGAATGCTTCTAACACAGATCCAGCAATCTTTTCATAAGATGTATTACAAATGACATCCTGTCATTTCTACGCTATTCGCCACACCAGAAGTGAGCACTAAAGCAGCCCTTACAGTCAAGGGGACATGAATTAACTACCACTTCATGAGGGAAAGAGAAGCAAAGAGAGCTCAGAGGTGTCTTTAAAACCACCACATGCACCGAAAAGAAGAATCCAGTGGAAGAAACAGTGGGCCTACCAGCGGTTGTGTTAGGAAAGGTCTTGGATGGAAGGGAGACAATAAAATGCAAACAAGCTCAGTTATATATTCAGAGTCAGAAACTAATGAGATCTGATCTCAAACTATTTGGAAGAGACTGTCATGTTGGTAGACTATATTTTCTTTTCTTTGTGACTAACAGCTATATTTCCCAACCACTTTTATAGGGAACTATGAGAACCAATTATAGCCAGTTAAACTTGGTCGGAAGAGATATCAAACCTCTGATGGTTACTTTTGATTACCAACTTGACACAATCTCAAGGAGGGATTGTCTAGATCAGATCAGATTGGCCTGTGTCCATGTCTGGGGCCCGTGGAGGACTGTCTTGACTATATTAATTGGTGGGAGGACTCAGCCTAAACGTGGGCATCACTTCCTAAGTTTGGTTCCTGAATTGTATGAGTAGAAAAAGCAAGCCGAGCAGTAGCCAAGCATGCATTCACTCTTGCTCTGCTCTTGACTGTGGACACAACTACATGCCTCAAGTTCTTTCCCTGACTTCCCCACAGTAATGTACTGTAACTTGGAATTGTGCACTGAATAAATCTGTTCTCCCCTAAATCGCTTTTGTCATGGGCATTTTTTCAAAGCAACAGAAAGGAAACTGGGGTAAAACCTACTAGATAAGCCCTAGAAAAAGTCTTCCACTGTAACAGTAGCACCCGGAGGTGGGAGTGAGAAGATCAGTTCACTGTCATCCTAGGCTACACAATGAGTTCGAGACCCTTTCTTCAAAACCAAAGCCAAGTGATAGCAAGTCTTCCAAACTCTTATTTCCTCTGCTGAGTGAAAATACTAAATGGGGAAGACTCAAGGGTCTAGTAAAAGATGGGACCATAGAAAAAAGAATCCAATATTCCAAATAAGTGACTGGAAATTGGCCACAGCAGCTACATCTGATATGAACTGACATTAGCAAAATAATCTTCTGTGGTTTAAAACACTGGGTTGAGGGTTGGTTATGATAGCAACTACTGTAACATATTCTGGCCAATTGTCTTTGAAAGGAGCTGGTGTTAGTACCTCATTACTATAATGAAATACTTGGGATAATTAACTAAGAAAGTTTATTTTAGTTCATGGTTTTGAATGTCCCAGTCCATGATTGATGGGTCCCATTGCTTTGGGTCTGAGGCACAGCAGCAAATCGACATGGGAACATGTGATGAGGAAAGCCGAGGCGGGAAATGGAGGGAGATAAAGGGTCTGGGATCTGACGGTCATCAGCCCAGTGACAAAAAGACCTCCTGTGGGAGCTCTGCTCCTAATCATTCCTCCACTTGCCAATAGTGTCTCTCTGGGGACCAAACCTTTATTATGTGAGTCTTTGGGACACCTTCAACATCCAGATTGTAAGAACTAGTAGTAAATTAAATAATGTTAAGTCTACAGAATGCTCTAAATTTAAGTTAAAAAGGTTCTATTCATCTAAAGACATCTAAAGAAATTCAAGAATGTACTTGGAAAGATTACCTAGTAGCTGTGCCCAGTGACTGATCAGTTCCTAGTACTGCTCTGGTTTGTTGAGAGTATTTTAGCGAGTGGACCTACCATTGTGTTTCATACAGATTACAATGAGGAATCCATTATAGGTCATCAAGTATCAATTTTAAAAAATCCGTAATATACTTAGATTAGTATATTGCATATATATATATGCAATTAGTAAATTACATACCATAATGGATAAGATTCGTAGTCTCTGGAATTAAATAGATCTGTGATCCTATCTCTTTCATCATTTGTATCTTATATAGCTTTATAGTTTTTATTTAGCTTCTTTGAATAAAAGCTTTCTAATTTGCAAAGCTATTGTTAGGATAATAACAATTGCATCATTTACCTATGACTATAGTGTGGATCAAGAGAGATGCATATAAAATACAAAAGAAACTATGTATAGTGTTTAAAAGGTAATATTTGTTTAATTGTTTTGATACTTGCTATTTTGAAGAGGGAAATTCTTTTTTTTCCAGTCATTGTCATTATCATCATCATTATTTATGTGTATTTGTATGTGTGTTCATGTTTCTATATGTAAGGGCAGGTACATGTGTGTGTGGAGATCAGAGGAAAACCTCTGGTATTAGACTTTACCTTCTACCTTTGTTGAGAGAAGGTCTCTCTTTCACTGTTTGTCTCAGTGTAGAACAGACTAGCTAATCCCATGAGCCTCTGGGGACTCACTTGTCCCCCACACTTAATCTTGCTATAGAGCACTAGGATTACAGATGTGTTTTACCATATCTAACTTTTACATAGGTCCTTGGGAGTCAAACTTAGGTCCTCATATTTCACAGTAAGTACTTTACATAATGAGTCCCCTCCCTAGACCCTAATTTTAGTTTTAGATAGGAAGTAGGTGATAGATAAGGTATAACTAAACATTTTTACAAATGGAAGAGATAAGCGGGCCTGTTGTTGCTACTTTACTTGGTGTTGATTGAAGGCATGTTCCAGGGTATGTGTGTGGATAACTTTTGGGATTCTGTCTCTCTTCTTCTACCATGTGGGTTCCAGGAATCGAACCTGGATCATCAGACTTGATGACAAGTGCCTTTACCCTCCGGCCCATCTTGCCAGCCCAAGCAGGCCTTCTCCTAAGGTTCATGGCAAAAGTCTCCTAAGGATTCCAAGAGAAGATTTTACTGTGATACGTGAACTTTGTGGGAAACTATATGAAACAACCATCCAAAGCATATTTTCCAGATTTTCAAGAATCTGTTTTCAGTCAGAAACTAAGAAAAGGAGAATCTCTTAGACATTTTAGTCACTTAGATTTTTCCTCTGAAGATTGCTGCCTTCCAGAAGTGTGGAGTTCTAGTAATGTGTACAAGAACGTGGAAGGTGGAGGCCAGAACCCTGAGAGGCCGACTTGGTGCCCTGAAGAGCTTAACCACATGATGCCACACTGCTGAGGCGTTTCCTAACAAGAATATTGGCACAAGAATAAATCAGTGTGGAGGTGGCTGGAGAGATGACTCAGTGATTAAGAGCATGACTGCTCTTGCAGAGGACTGGGGTTCAGTTCCCAGAACTCACATGGTGGCTAACAATTATCACTAACTCCAGTTCCAGGGGATTCGCTGATGTCTTCTGGCCTCCCTGGGTATCAGGCACACATGTAGTCCACATCCATGCAGGCATACACATGAAATAAAAAGAAATAAATCTTTCAGGAGGCAGAGGCTGGTGAAATCACTTTGAGTTCAAAACCAGCCAGGTTTACATAGGATGTTCCAGGCCAACCGGGGCTCCACAGTGAGACGAAGGAAGGAAGGAAGGAAGGAAGGAAGGAAGGAAGGAAGGAAGGAAGGAAGGAAGGAAGGAAGGAAGGAAGGAAGGAAGGAAGGAAGGAAGGAAGGAAAGGAGGGAGGGAGAGAGACTCTCAGCTTTGTTGGACATATTGTTAGTTAAGAGGTCAGTCTAACATCCAGACTAAAAACCAAGCTGTCAGGATGTGGGGACTCTAACCAAGCTGGTGCGATTTGACTCAAGCTCCGAGATGAGGTTGATGGGGACAATAAGCCAGGGGAGTTGTGGCATTGGGTTCAACAATGACAGTGGGAATGGGGGGTGGTAGGAAAGAGATGTCGAGGATGCTCTACACAGCAGGGTCCAAGTCAGCAACGTCTATCAGAGATGAGGACTTGGATTCACTGCTTTCAGGTGGCAGAACTCCCCAGGGTCAATAGAAAGGTAGCACCAGTCATAGGTACAGATAAAAAGAGCGGAAAGAGCTGGGTGTGGGGAAAATGGACACAGACTAACCCAAAAGGCCCTAAACAAGTCAAGGAAGGCACATCAAAAGGAGAAAAGTCACAAGTCACGATGAAAAGCCCTCGTGACTCAGCATGCCAAACACTATAGCTTTGAAATCCATAAAGCACCTGCCTCCAAAAGGAAGAAACTCATCAGTAGAAAGAATGTGCCAGGTCTGTCTTTAAAGAGGGATAAATCAAGAAAAGATATTTGTGGACAATGTCCTCAAACCAAAGTGCAGTAAAACCAAGATGAAAAACAAAACTAAGTTACTGTAAAGAAATTCAGAAACTCTTAAATAATTCTTAAGTCAAAGACGCCTCTGTACAACAATAATTCATAGTAGACTCTGTGTGCTACGCTAAAAGCAAAGCTCTGTGGAAAAATCCATGGTTTTGAAGACTGTTTAGAATGATAAATAGAAAGATAAAATAATCAACTAAGTAGGACAGGCAAGAAATCGGGGAAAATGTAATCCAAAGAAAAACCAGATAAAGATAAATGCAGAAAATATTAAGAAAACCCAAAAGGATACAGTCAAAGCATGTTCTTAAGAAGCGGACCTTTTTAAAAAGATAAAGTG
Organism: Eospalax fontanierii; assembly: GCA_035773235.1. Classification (NCBI taxonomy): domain Eukaryota; kingdom Metazoa; phylum Chordata; class Mammalia; order Rodentia; family Spalacidae; genus Eospalax; species Eospalax fontanierii. The sequence continues at coordinate 25,416,000 of CM069539.1, read as the reverse complement.
GAATAGATAAAAAGGAGTGAATTATATCCTAAACATGGAAAATAAGAGTGAGAAATAGCCACAGAGGGAGACGAATCCTTAGTTATGAGGCAGCTCAACACTTTGAATATGAACATGAGCTTTCCTGGGAAATTATAAATTCCTAAAAACAACCCCATAAGAGATCAAAAATTCCAAACAACAAATTTACATAAAAGAAATTTAGAAACACTTAAAAGAACTCTACCTTGACTTGTTCACAAATGAGTTCCAGCAAACATAAAGAAATGGCAATGTCATGTAGACTCACTACTGACAGAGATTGGGAACCAGCAAAGTCACCACCCAGGAGCTGGTTAGAGATGTCAAGGCTTCCCTTCAAGCCTGCTGAGGAGAACCTGGCTCCATCAAGATTGCAAGGAGACTGTATCATCTTAAAGTGTGAGAAAGCTGATTCATTCCAGGGCTAAACGCACAATGCTCCATGAACCAACCACATTCAATCTGCTCTTTTCTTCCTAAATAAAATTCTACTGGAGCACAGCTAGGCTCATTCATTTATATGTTATTTATAGCTGCTTTCATGCTATTCTAGGAGAGCTGGGTCACTGGGACAGTGCCATGTAAGTTCACAAAGCCTAAATATTTACTATCTGGTCAGTTAAAGGAAAAATTTGCTCACTTTAATTCATAATGCTCTAACACTTCAGGGGAAACTGAGAAAGCTTCATTTCTTTTATGACACAAGTGTAACATTAATTATAAAATTTTTCAAATAAAATAGATTATCAATGCTTAAGAGATAGCAAGGATTTCATAGGCAACAGCAAATTAAGATAGTTCTCACAAACATTAATGTTAAAACTCAGCCAAAAAAAAAAAAATCATAAGATAGCTAACTGTGGTAGCACACACAGTAATCCCAGCATTTAGCAGGTAAGGAGAGTCTCAAGTTTAATGCAAGAAAATTAGAGGGGAAAATATGAAATGGAAGAGTGAAAGGGAAGGCGAAAGATAAAAAAGGAAGAAAGAAACTTGTAGAGTTTCACATTATTATTTTTAGCAGCTTATAAAAATACATAAATCAGTAAATAGCAAAATAAGTAAATAATAAAATCATGAATTTTACCCTAAAGTATGATATCGAATTGACAGTCAAACAGTCAAGTAATTTTGGTTAAAATCAGGTTCATTATATATGATATTGTATATGATATATATTTTATATATTGCAGTCCTAAGGAATAAAAGGAAATTGGTTGTCAAAATATGATAATAAAATAATCCAATAATTTATGTGTATTAACTGTTCCTTATTGATCAACAAAATGTCTCAAAATTTGCTATTAACAACTGCTAAAGATTTTAATTCATAGCTGCTATTAACCCAAAATTTAGTGGCTGTTATAGGCTAAATATTTGTGTTTATCCACAGTTAGCAGGTTGAAATGTAATTCCCAATGTGTTTGGAAGTGGGAGTGGTTACGTTATCATGGCAGAGGCTTCTGGAATAGAACCAGTGTCCCTCTGACAGAGAGCTCAGAGATCTTCCTGGACCCTCTACCATGGATGGACATGGCCAGAAGGCATATCTGTGACCTGGAAAGTGGGGCTCTCCACCAGACTTATACACCAGCCCCTTAATCTTACAATTCCAAGCCTTCTAAGGAAAAAATTTCTCCTATTTATGAGTGACCCAGTTTATGATATTATATTATAATAAGTGTAATAGACTGAGTGACTCAGGACAGGAAATTATCTTACATAGATCCTAAAACTCAGGAGTAGCTTACCTGGGTGGGACTAGCTTAGAGTTCCTCATGAAGTTGTCTCTCTGTTGTTGGCTGGGATCACTGGCATCTGAAGCCTGACAGGTACTTGAAAATTCTCAACTAAGACAACACAGTCACATGGACACAGGTAGGAAGCCTCAGCTTGTCCCTTGTTGCTGGACTCAGCTCCTAACTACACTGGCCTCTCTCCAGGGACTGAATGTTCCTGCAGCTTAGCATCTGACTTTCCCCAGGACAAGACACTCAAAAGGATGTGCAAAGTCACAGGAGGCTTGTGGTGCTTCTGTGATGTGACTGCTGTAGAGGCATACCATTATGAGAAATGGGACACTAAGTCTAGCTCACACTCAAGGGAAGGAGAACTAAGCTCTACTTCAAGTGTTAAAGACTGTAACACCATCACAGTTCCCTATCCTACACCACCGTGAAACACACTGTATAACTCACACAAAATCAATATAACAACATTATATACAAGTTACTTTTAAGATAAGATGTGAAGGGAAGACACTTGAAAGTGTATGAAAAAAAGTCAATGAGTTATTCATTTTTAAAAGTTTTTCTTAAGATTTATTTTATTTCTGCATATGTGTGTCTCCGTGTATTTATGTGCTATGTGAGTGTAGGTTCCCACAAAGGCTAGAAGAGGCTGTCATAGCTGGAGCTGCAGTCACAGACAGTTGTGAGCCCCCAACATGGGTGATGGGAACCAAATTCCAGTCCTCTGGAAGAGCACTATGTACTCTAAACCACTGAGCCATGTCTCTAGCCCCACAGTTCTTTTTTTTTTTAATTAAAAACAAGAACCCTGGTTAATGAGCACATGAATGATGCTCAGACTGGACCTACAGGTTTGAGGTGGAATGCCTGCTTAGCATGCATAAAGCATGGCTCAATCTCAATGTTGCAGGAAGAAAAGGATGAATGTTCAAACTCATCAATAATCAGAGAAATTCAAAGTATACAAGACCTTTCATTCACCCTCTAAGACTGACAGAACGTTAAAACTCAGGATAAGAAAACTAAGGACTGCTAAAGCACAGTTCTTGGGAGCCTGTCTCCTGAACAGTAGGATCTGAGCTGATGTGCTTCACGTGATGAATCACACCGTAATCTTTCAACTCTTCGCTCGGATAAATGCTCCTTCCTGCTCAAGATCTGAGCCAGGACCTCCTTGCCTCATTGTTTCTAATAGAACAAAAACAAAAGGGATGCCCCCTAGTACCAACATGCGGAAAGACATCATTATGAAATGGTCATCTCAAGTACTGAGCTGGAACTACATGTTCTAGTTGGTATGGACTAAGTCTTACACATATATTGAGTAACAAGGCAAGCTACAGAGGAATAGGCTTACATAAAGACTGAAAACACACTGGACAGTTCTAGGCCTTGTTTAAGAGCACACACCTATGTCATAAAAGCCTTTTGAGAACTACTTAGGGCAGACACACTCTGAGTGCGGGATGGTTATTTCTGTCAGGTTCTAAAGTAAAATGCTCCCCACAGGCTCATGTACTGAGCACTTGGTGGTCCTTGTTTGAGCTAGTAGTACTGTTTTGGGAGGTTTTAGAACCTTTAGGAGGTGGGGCCTAGCTGGAGGAAGTGAGTCACTAGAGGGCAGGCCTTGAAGGTTATAGCCCTGGTCCTAGTTCCTGCTCCGTCTCTGCTTCCTGCACCAACACGTGAAGAGATGAGCGGTCCCTGTTGTAGCTTCTGCCTTAAAGCTACCTGCCGCCATGCCCTCCTCCCACTGTGAGCCGAAATGATCCTTTCCTCCCTTAAGTTACTTCTTATGAGATATTTGGTCCTAGCAGTGAGAAAAGCTCACTGCAGAAGGAGTGAGGAGAATTGATTAAAGGAGGCCCATTAGGGTTCAGCTTTGTCGGTGAAGTTCTGTTGAAGTCAAGTGAAGGACACAATGCATTGTTTTATGATTTTTTCTTACACATTTTATAACCATATATTTTTTGTTATTTTTATTTTATGTGTATGAATGCAATGCCTGCATGCATATAAGTGCACCCGTGTCATACAATGCCCATGGAGGGCAGAAGAGGGTGTTGTATCCTTGGAACTGGAGTTATGGATGGCTGTGGGTGCTACCATGTGGGTGTTGGGTATTGAACCCAGGTCCTCTGTTAAGAGCAGCCAGTGTCCATGACCACTGAGCCATCTCTCCAGTCAAGGTTTTTTTAGACCTTTTAAGTCATCTCATAATATATTTCACGTTAAAATTTTCTATGGAAAATAGATCATTTAAGATTGGAATACAGAGAGAAGCTAAAATGGCTAAGGGTTAAAATAATCTCACAATGGAAAAGTAATCAGCTTCACTACATTTTGGGCATTGTAAATTAGATATGAATAAAACTTAAAGGTCAGTGAAAACTAGGAAAATGTTTTCATATTCCTAAGGGCTGATGCCTTAACACGTACAAAACTCCTTGTTATATCATATGACCAATAGCCCAGAGCAACACAGGCTGAGGTCATGAACTGACAACCCACAGAAATGTAAACAACATATTAAATAAGAAGAGGCTGGGGAGATGACACAGTGGGTCAGTGGGGAAAAGATCTTGCAGCAGGTATTAGTTACTTTTCTGCTGCTGTGATGAAACACTGTGACCAATACACCTTATAGAAGGAAGAGCTTATGTGGCTCATGGCTCCAGAGGGATAAGAGTCCATCATGGTGGGGAGGCATGGCAGAAGGCAACACGCACGGTGAGAAGCTAAGCACTCACATTTCCAAGTAATCACAGGAAGCAGGTAGAGCCAGACAGGAAGTGGTTAAGTTTAGAACTCTTGAAGTCCTCTCCGGAGAAGTGCCTCCTCTAGCATGGACACACCTCCCAAAGGTCCCATGACCCTTTCCGAACAGCAGGAACTGCGGAACACGTGTTCAAATACTTTGAGCTATTTCCCATGGAGGACATTCTCCTTCAAACTACCACACAGCACAGGTGTGAGAACCTGAGTTTCAATCTGTAAAAGACAGACTCAGATGTGTTGTGCCAACATCTGTAATCCCAGTGCCTCTGCTGAGAGATTGGAGGCAAAGACAGAAGAATCTCTGGAAGCTTGAGGGTCTGGTAACCTGATGTACCCAGTGGAAAAAGCAAGAGTCTTGTGTTAAGGTAGAAGAAGAGGAAGGACACCCAAAGTTGGCCTTTGACTTCCACACACACCCACATACATGAGAGAGAGAGAGAGACAGAGACAGAGAGATCATGAGGTATTATGCTTGCCAATGAGGTCCTCAAAGATACAAACACTGAGGGGGAAAGGAACCACTCTCATGTTCTGTCGTCAAGCTGGTGGGAGTATACATTGTTAGACTGTCTATGGGGGACTATGTCATGATCTATGAAAAGATAGACTGCACATCCTTTGACCTGGAAACTCCATTTCTAGCACATTCATGGGAGGTGACTTACTACTTTATAACTGTTAAAGTTTGAAACAAATGAAATAGCCCTTGACAGGAACTTCACAAAAGAAAACATGATCCATCCATTGAAATGGATACTAGGCAGTGGTTTTAAAATGGAGTTGCCTATGAATACTGAGCAATGATCCCCAAGATGAACTGTAGAGAAAAAGCTTGTGTGAGATATACAATGCGCACTGCCATTCAGAGAGGAAAAATATACTTATAGGTTTATCTATATACATATAGGCATATATATGCATTTGTACATGTAGGCTTATTTATGTGTAGAAATCACTGGAAGGAGATAAACAAAAGTAGTAATGAATTAGGCAATTAGAAGCTGCTATTACTCCAAAGCACTGCTTCCCGCCTTGGGCCCATGGGGCATCTGAAAGCAGGGTGGAAGCCTGGCACCTCGGCCTGCAGTCTGTGTCTGTACCGAGGCTGAAGGCACAGACATAACTTACTATCCCTACCCTTCTTTTGTGTCATCTTGAACTCCAGAGGAGCCAAACCTCCCCTGGCAGACCATGCCCCCAGATGAGGACAGTTACCCAGAAGGGTGAGGCTGCGGCACCCCAGCCACGGGCAACCTAATGACATCCCAGGACAGACTGGGACTGAGACAAGACAGTATGACAATTGGCGGGACTACATCTTGACCAGGGCTGCTTCATTTTGCAGCTCTCTTGCCCTCTATTTAAACCTAAACCTCATGTCTGGGCCCCAAAGACAGACTTGGGGGTACCTGGACCCCTTATTTATCCATTTCATCCATTTTCTTAATGTAGCTACATTGATTAAGGCTTTCTCTTTCACCATCAGGGAAGATATGAGAGAGAGAGAGAGAGAGAGAGAGAGAGAGAGAGAGAGAGAGAGAGAGAGAGAGAGAGATATTCAATTAGCACCCTGAAACTGCTTACATGGCGCTTTGGAGTCATTTTAATGAGAGATGATAGTAGTGAGTGGGAGATCTCAGGTGTGTGTCCAGCACAAGCCGGGCCAATTTTGATTCATTGCACACTGTACTTTTCTCTTTTCATTCCTTGGCACATCTATTGCCATTAGTGAGGAACTGAGGAGCAGGAGAAACTCAGGCCAGTCAGCAAAATAGACTAGCAATCTGCTTAGATGATCAGCACTAATATCTACGTATAAGGATCGCTAGTAGGGGTCATATCCTTGGTGGGAGGAAAGAAAGGCAAAGAAATCTTTACCAAATACAGCAAGGAGCATAGAATGTGTCCCTGTGCTGGCTGACGACAGAGAGGAACGTACCGTGAGGAAAGCTGAGGGAGGCTCCTTAGCAAAGAATGTTTCATGTGGGACCATCACTCGGAAGTGAACGTTTCTGGGCAGTTACTGCGGGCCTGGCATTGTATGGGTCTTGAAAATATATCAAAGAATAAAAGCTGTGTTTTTCATGATGCCCATATTCTGTAGTCAAGGACAAGGAGGCAGGTAGGTATGCCTGTGATGTTATATTAGGTTTCTGGTGGTTGGAGTCTATTTAAATGATAAGTAAAGAAAAAAACAGAGTTGTGTGTAGTAGTATGCAGTGGTACCCTTTCCTCTGGGTGGTATTTGATTAGAGAACTGGGTACAACTTGAAATCAAGCTATGAGGCTAGATAAGGGACAGTACTGTGCAAATGCCCTGGGGCTGAAATAGAATATATTACACAGGCAGATTAAAGAAAGGTACAAGACAAGAAATAGCCAAAGTCCCAGCACATACAGTCTCTATGCTTATGCATGCCCAGAGATGTAGACTGGAAATGACACTGAAAAACAGAAATCTTGGTAGGATTCACTGAAGGGATACAGACTGACATTTCCCATCCTTTGCGTCTCATGAACCTGGCAGAGCACAAGCAGGATCTAAACAGCACCCAGTGGCTAAACAGCTGAATCACTGTAAAATATTTTGTCATTTTAAAATATGAAATGGGGGCCTACAGAACACCTTAGCAGTTAGGAATACCTACTAATCTTGCAGCAGTCTCAAGTTTGGTTTCTAGCACCCACATCAGGTAGCTCACAACCACTTGCAACTCTAGCTCTGGGGAATCAAATGCCCTCTTCTGAGTTTCAAGGGCACCTACATACATGTGTACACACACACACATATAGACATGCATACACACAAAAAATTTTTTTAATGAACTGGCTGCTTTTAAAATTCAAGTTTGCAGCACACATTGCGTACTCTTCGAAGCAGTGGGAGTGTTCTAATTTCTTTTTAATTGCTGTGACAAAACATTCTGACCCATACTAACTTGGGGAGGAAAGGGTTTATTTGACTTACATCTCCCAAGTCACAGTTCATCACTTAGGGAGGCCAAGATAGGAACTCAGGGCAGGAACCTGGAGGGACACTGCTTACTGACTGGCTCCCCTGGCCCATGCTCAGCCTGCTTTCTTATACAATACAGAACAACCTGCCCAGGGGTGGGAGTGCCCACAGTGGGCTGAGCCCTCCTACATCACTCAACAATCAAGAAAATATCCCACAGACATGTCCACAGTCCAATGGAGGCAATTCCCCAGTTGAGGCTCCTTCAACTCAGGTGTGTCAACTAAAACTATTCAGCACAGGGGTTTTCAGAAGTATATGAGTTTAGTCTAAAATATAACTAGGTTAGAAAACACAAAGCATGGCTGCACCGATCAGCTGATATCTGTTTCGTCTTGTGTGTGAGGTATCTCAGGCAAGCCTTAGAGCAGCTCAAGGAGGAAGATGACGTTGTGCCTAGATGTCCACTGAAGACAATGAGACGTAGAAAGTTTCCCTCCATAGAGAAACCCTCTCCACAAATACAAGGACAAAAGATAGAACCGACTCTAAGCTCACACTACCAATGAACTCCGAATTCATAGTTCCTCCCCTCCCTTGCACCCAACAGTATTTGGTACTTGCGTGTTACTTTCCAGTTCCCAGGGCCCAGGATGGGTTTTCATTTAGCTACACCATCCCAAGGCAGCACCACAAGCTAGTTCTTTCTCACCTCTGACCTTAGCATCAAAAGAACTGGATCCAAAGCCAGGGAAGGTGTTGCATACCTGTGAGCCCCGCATGTAGAGACTGAGGCAGGAACATTGCAAGTTCAAGGTTAGCCTAGGTTACAAAAACCCTCTTTTATAGAGAGAGAAAGAGAGAGAGGAGGAAGAAGAGGAGGAGGAGGAGGAAGAAGAGAGAGGGAAGGAGAAAAAGAAGGAGAGAGAGAGAGAGAGAGAGAAACTGAGCTCAAAGTTCACATTTAACCTCTTAGTGCTGTGACTCTTGGCAGGTTACTTAACCCTGAATCTCACTTCTGTCTTTTTAAACTGAGGCAACCATGTGTTAGAGTTATAGTGTATAGTCAATGAGATCATGCAGAGGAAGTCTCTGCACCCCTGTCTGACAGAAGACAGACTAAATAAATACTGAGTGAATCTACCCATGGCTGTCTTGTGTCAGGGTCGTGCTAATGATCATCTAACCTGATAAATTCTGTATCCTGGATTAGATACCAATGATGACATCAGCATAAACCCTTGCCCTCCCCGAAGAGCATTTACAGTTTAACCTAGGCTGGATAATAGTTCTTGGTAGAAGATCAGTCATGGCTATCAGAGAGGATCCTCTACTCCCCTGCCCACCGACCTTGCTGCTCCCTGAGAAGATGAAATCCATTTGTTCAAAATTCCCTAGGTATGTCTGAGGTACAGAGTAAACCTAACACGTGGGTAACTGTCATCAATTTAATAAAACCTCCTACTCAGAGTCAGCAGTCCGTAGGCACAGCCCCCAGACTTAAAGTTCAGGCAAAGGAAGTCTTTAAAGTCTTTAGAACACTCTGGAAATGAGTCAATCTAGTGAGCTATGCTTTCTGAAATACAGAATTTAATTGTTTTCTATGACAATTTTATTTTCGTAATCATTTTGATGGAAGGCGAGAGTATGGGAGAGGGGCGGGGAGTCCAAAAGTAGGTGTATCCATTTCCTACTGCTGCCACAACAAACTATCACAAATTAGGCAGCTTCAAGCAGGAGAGATTTATTAGCCCACCATCTTGGTAGATGAAGTCTGAAATCAAGATGTCAGCAGGACCACCCTCCCCTGGAAGCCCAGGGGTGATCCTGCCTGGCTTCTTGAAAGAGCAATTGCATTCTTTCAAAGCTGTGGAGTTTCCCAGAATATGGCTTTACCTTCTCTTGGTGGGTGGCACCTTTGTCTCTCCTTAGCTGGCAGGTGTCTTACTCCAACCTCTGCCTGTGTCATCAAATGACTGTCTCTTCCCTGTGTGTTTCTGTCTCTCGTGCTTTTGGAGGCACAGCAATCAGATATTATTCTTACCTTTCTCCAGTATGTCTTCATCTTAACTATTTGCATCTGCAGTAACTTTATTTCTAACTATGTCACATTCTGGCACCCTTGATATAGGTACTCAGTCTATCTCTTACTAGGGTGAACATAATTCAGTCCATACCAATAGGCATCGGACCTTCCAGGGACCTGGGACATAGAGCTGAGAGCCAGGTGTTGGTTTCAGTTGGAGTAACCTGTGCCAGATCCAAGAGGATATGAGAGAGCTAGAAATACCTCCCCACTTCTTCCCCAAAGAGAAGTGCTCTTTTCAGGGAATGGGATGTGGCTTGGTTGGCTGAGTGCCTACATAGAAAGTGCAAAGCCCAGGTGTGGTGGGTCTGTAATCCCAGCACACAGGCGGTTATAAGCAGGAAAATAAAAAGATACTTGGGACTACCAATCGCTGATTCCTAAGCTTCAATTAGGTGAAACCATGGAAATTTCCATTTTTATAGATGGAGATTGATATAATATTGGCAAATCCGCATGATTTGACCTATACATGTCATGAGCTGATGCCCAAAAGATTCCTACTTGTCTTCAATTCTTCAGATTGGTTCCAAGATTTCAGTTTTCACTGTCCAATCGACTCTTAGATCCTACTGGGGTCCCCATGGGACCTGACCATTGTACATGTCCAGTAAGCCTTTCATGGGCGCAGACCCAGAAGAGATATGTTTCAAGAGTCTGGATTCAAATGATCCCTCTCTTAGCTACCAGGTGTTTGAGTAATTATTTAGTTTTCTTTGTGCATCGAAATTTTTATTTGTTGATTGTTAATAAAACTTCATAGGATTATTTTCAGAGCTCACTTATATGCTGTCTACAATTACATATGTAGATACATAATGCATGCTACAGCACACATAGATGTTCAATAAATGATGTTTTCTACCATAACCTCTATTATAATTCCCTAATAATCCAGGCAACTGCTCAAAGAGCTGAAATTCTGAGAAAACCTGTGTGTCTGATGAAGGTAACCAGGACCAAACAATAATGCAACAAATAAATTGACTCCTTGGCATGTATTTTATTTTTTCATACCCAAGAGCAGAGACATTAACAAGGAATACATACCTTGGAATGCAGTGACTAGAAAGTTACCTTATTTTGTGATCTGTTTTCATCTGAAAATAACTAAACCTCCACTTGAATTCTACAGATGATACGCCTGTGTTTACATCAAATGTCATTTTCCAGCTTACTAGTTCTCAAACCTTTTCCCATTGGGAGCACACATGATATTAACATAAATTAACATATATGACATCTCTCTGAGAGGCTGTTCAGAGACTTGCTTAATTCCTCCCTCCCTAGAAAAGTCGCTTAAAAAGGAAAGGATGAAGGTGACCTTACAGATATAACCTCCCTAATCCTTTTCCAATTAAATTATCTACAAATTTTAGCAAATCGCCTGTGTGCTCCTGTGTGTGGTGCAATACTGAGATACAGACTCAGTCTTCTAAGGCATGCTAACACCATGATGACTTGGAATGGCTGAAACCTTGGATAATTCATATCCACTTCAGTCTTCACCACTTTTACTACATGCTTCTTGGTGTTAATTCATATCCACTTCAGTCTTCACCACTTTTACTACATGCTTCTTGGTGTTAATTCATATCCACTTCAGTCTTCGCCATCTTTACTACATGCTTCTCGGTGTTCTGACCCACCATGATGACTTGGAATGGCTGAAACCTTGGATAATTCATATCCACTTCAGTCTTCGCCATCTTTACTACATGCTTCTCGGTGTTCTGACCCACCATGATGACTTGGAATGGTTGAAACCTTGGATAATTCATATCCACTTCAGTCTTCGCCATTTTTACTACATGCTTCTCGGTGTTAATTCATATCCACTTCAGTCTTCGCCATTTTTACTACATGCTTCTCGGTGTTCTGACCCACCATGATGACTTGGAATGGTTGAAACCTTGATAATTCATATCCACTTCAGTCTTCACCACTTTTACTACATGCTTCTTGGTGTTAATTCATATCCACTTCAGTCTTCGCCACTTTTACTACATGCTTCTTGGTGTTCTGACCCATTGCAAAATCAGATAGTTTTTTTTTTTGCTATGCATTTATACTGAACAAATGAATCTATTTCAATGATTCAGTATAATTCGAGCCACAGAGGCAGAGGAACAAGGTATGAGTCAAACCACTCCAGGCTTCCTGCCTCAATATCTTCTATGCAATGTCACCCTCAGTATGATCGATTCCATCTAAAGACAGAAGCGCATCCATTCTGTCTAAATACCAGGAGCAATCTCCCCAATCTTTAGAACACTTAAGTGAGTTCCTCTATTCTCTCTAGGTAAAGTTATTTCTTATCAATAGTGAAGTTTCTATGGAGGTGGGGTTATCAGCAACCTACCATGGTTCACTGTTCTGGAACAGACTACAGACACCAACTTGGTTAGTTAAAACACTTTAAGCCAAACCCAGCTCTTTATCATTGTAATTATAATAGCTCACACTTTGTGAATCTTCCTGGAAGGGGGATTCAGGATAGATTTCTTTTTTGCCTGGCAAAGACTCCCTAATCAGAGAACTAGATCAAATCAAGATGAAGAACAGTTTGCACTCTGGCTGTGCTCAGCATTAAAGAAAGGAGTGTGAGATTTGATTGGTTCTTAAGAAATAGAAACTTGGAATAAGGGTGCCACACAGTGTTCCTTCCCAGCTACAAATGCCAACCTCTCAGTTCTAAGCTGCACACACTTGGGCAAGAAGTATAGTGTCTCCAGGATCTACCCACAATTCGTGTGCTCTTCAAACATAGATTTACCATTTCACTACAGTGATTTGGGCATCTTCCTGATGAGACTCTGAGGGCTCAGTAAACTGTAATCCTTAGGAACCTGGGAGCTCAGAACGTGAAAAATAACCACGTGACTCCACGCTAAAACTACACCAAGCCAAGAGAGCAAAGTCAACAGCAACAAACTTCAGTTTGGGCAAAGCCTAAAGAACTTGTGGGCATGTTCTGTTCCTCTGCTTGGAACTGTAGAGGGAAATAGCTCCTTCAGTCTGTTTATTGGCTGCGACCATGAAAAGACGAGCTTTACTTTTCCTCGTATTGATGTACGAGGATCTACAGCCCCTTCTAAGCACTCTCCTTTCAGAAAATCATGGGCATGTTCTAAAATGGCTTTGTTTGCTCAATATGTCCTTCTTGGAATTGAGACCAGATTCAGCTGATATGCTTTACAGTAAACAAATCTAATGTGCAGGTAGGCATGCTTATTTGGAAAGCAACACTCTCCTATTTTGAATGTCAGGATTCACCGGATGTAGCTTCAGGGCAACTTTGGGTAGCTTCCAACAACAAATCCACCCTCCAGAGATGAAGATGCACCATTCCTAAAGATGTTTAAGAGACAATAGCAAGAGTATCTATATATAATTTGCATTTGAACATTCCTCAAGCACCATCCTCCCTCGTTTTTGAAACAGGTTCTCTTGCTGGCCTGAGGTTCACTTATGAGGTGAGGCTAGCTGGCTAGCAAGCCCCCAGAAATCTCTAGCAATGGGATTACCAGTGTGCGCCACCACACCTGGTTTTTTAACGTGGGTTCTGGGGAACTCACGTCTCCATGTTTGTAAAGCAAGCACTTTACCAACTGAATGATCTCCCTTAGCTCTCCATACATAACGTTAAGGGATAGTTCAGAAAAATGATTGTGACAAGTTTTCAGTGTCTTGAGACTAAACATAAATCAATTAAGAAGACTACTTTGAAGACTCACTTTAGAATTTGTCATTCTTGTGTGCTACATAACAGTAATCAGCACTTATTAACCCTGTACTGTGAATACTAAGAAGACTGTTAGAATGTGTTTGCCTGTGTGTACCATCACTGGATGCTTCCAAAGAACCACATGAAAATAAGACCAGTAATAGTTGACACTGACTGAGTGCCCCCGACAAGTCAGGCGCTGTGCTAAGAGTTACTTTACTGCAATCTGCAATTTACAGACAAACATTGAGCTTAAAAGCAAAGAACTAAGACTCTTACTAAGACCAGAAAGCCAGTAAGAGAAGTTCTGAGATTCATGGGAAAACTTATCTGACTTGTTCTTAATGACTTCAACTTATATTCTATGTTGTAAGCTCTTCACCACTGTGGAATGACCTCTTGATTTTTACATGTTTATATATTCATATGTATATATACACATGCATATATGTATAGACACATATATTCAATACTCATGTTTCCTTTCAATAAGAACATCATCTAGCTTAGTGTTCGACAACACGAGTTGAAAGAATAAAGTGGTGTCAGTGATAGTGGTCCACCAAGAGCAGAGAAGAAACAAAGTAGTAGAAGAAGAAGGCCAAAGTGATAAAAGATAGTTTAGCTCCACCTCTCTGACTCCAAAGCTATTTCATAGGTGTGCACCATGAGTGTCAGAGGAAATACCTAGAGAGCACCATGCCAGGTGCAGCATGGGTCTTTGTAACTTGCTTGTTTGCTTTCTCTCCTGTAAACCCCTGTGGTCTCCAAGCCTCAGTCACTTCCTCTGAGCATCAGGAATGGGCACATTCATCTCTCTTCTTCAGGTTTCTGTTATGCATATTTATAAAGACCCAGAGAATCCTGGCATTCCATAAAAATGCAAAGTACAATTATTATTAATGATACAGTTAGCAAGGAAGACATTTGTTATTTCTACTCAATTGCTTTCCCCTGGGAGCAGAAACTTCTTTTTTTTTTTTTTTTTTTTTGACATGGTATTAATGTACCAACCAGGCTGCTTCCATAGGCTGTCATTTTCTTTGGGCCACAGAGAAAGTCGGGTCACAGTCTCAGGCCATGCCTTCCTTTCCCTCTGCAATGTGGGCACTGGCTCAGCTCTGGCCCTCACTGGTGTAGATGAAGCTATGGCTCTTTATTTGATTTCTGATATCAGGAAACAATTTATTAGGATCAAGGCAGTTAGGCTAGGTGAGGAAACTTCCTGTCTTGTGGAGGTAGTCTTGCTGAGGTAGCCACTAGCTATGCAGGCAGCTCAGGCTCATAAATCCACTTTTATTCCCATTTATTCACCTGGAACTAAGTGAATCTTTTTTTTGTTTTTTAAGGAGAAGGGGAGAGAGAACTCGTTTCCTTATGGAAGCACTCTGCCTCCAGTCCCTAACAACCATTGTTTCTCAGACAAGCAAGCTGGCTGAGGCCCGGAGCCTTTTCCAGTCTCCAGTCTCTGCATTCCCCTCTATTTTCCTAGTTTTCAGAAAAACACTGCAACCAGTTTGAGATTTCCTTGTAACGATCCACTTCCTCTCCACACACCAGAATCGATTCACATGTGAATTTCAGAGAGGAAAGGGCTTTCTGGAAATATCCATTTTCCAGTGCCCTTCAGAAACTACCTAGCCTTTCTTTGGGCTCCCATCCCCCGCTCCCACCCTCCTTCCAGCCCCTCCAGCCCGCCTTCCCCTCCCTCTTACGAAGACTTTCCCAGGTCCCTCTTGGCTGTGGTTGAACGACGTTGGCTGCGGTCCACGCTGCAACAAAGCCCTGGCATTCCAGCTGTCTGCGTCTAATCTCCAGTGTCAGCTCTCGTTAATGTGTGAGCGTGAAATCAGAGGGGGCAGAACTGCACGGAATATTAAAACCATGATCAGAATTCCACTGAAATGCTCAGAGTCGGCAAGCACCATTAGAGGAGGCTGTCAAATCACCGCTTCGCATTAAATAAAAGAAAAGATTTCTATCGGAGCAAAGTACAATCAGTGAATCGCTGAGCTAAATTAGCATTTTTTCAATTGGAGATCGAAGTTGATTTATTGTTCTACACGACATTAATGTAACTATGTGCTTGACCTGCTAAGGCAGCTAATTTTTCATTTAAATGGTTTCTTTCCTTGCCGGCGCAAAGGCTGCAATCATATTTCAACTTTGCCGAGTGATCAGAAAAGTCATGGAATGCTGCAGAAATGTCTTAGGGCGGCCTTGCCCTCCCCTCCCCTCTCCTTCCTTTCCTTTTTCCATCTCCAGCCCTTCCTCCTCCCCTCCCCTCCCCCTAACCTCATGGCTGGTGGTCAAGGTCACAGAGGAAGAGTAATCTCAAAGCCACCGACTTCAAAGCCTCCATCAAAGAAGGCCCCTACGTAGCCATTGAATTAAAAGGGAGTGGGGGAGGGTGGGGTCCTGGCACCGGCCGTTCATATCAACAAGAAAAGACCCTTTAACTGCCCTGCTGGTAGAGCCCAATCGGGCGTCCTGGGTCCAGTCTCTCCTGCCGTCCTCTCACTGGGCCTCCCCCTCACATCCTCCCCAAACCCCTCCCTCCCTGCGCACACATCGCCTGAAGATAATATACATTTCCAATTAGCAGAGCACATTCTAGCCATGTTCTGACTGCTCTATCTCCCTTTCTGCTAAAAAGCGGGCCTGTCATTAATGCAATCCTGCAGCTCTGTTAATCCCAGATACAATGCTGCTTTTCTCTCCCAAGCTCTCCTGAACATAAAAACTACAGTTACCAAAGCGCCCTTCTTCTGTTTAGTCTCCTTGTCCCTTGTCTTTCATTATACACCTGATGTAGCACAGAGCAGTGGAAGGTTCGGAAACACCGAAGGAAGGGACTCAGTTCCATTCATTCCCAGATGCCCTGGTTTTTAAAAGGCCGCTGGAAATTTTGTTGTTGTTGCTGCTGCTGCCTCTAAGCATATGATTTTAGTCTCTGGCAATGAATGAGTATGTTTGGGGGTACTTTGGGGCCCTTACTTTGTGGCAAACTTGTTGGATTCAGAACAAGATGGAAGTCCTGTGTGAATTCTGACAAATTACACTTTAACATTCATCCGCCACGTTCTCATGAGGTTGTTCACTGTTTTCCACATTGCGGAGGCAGGACTAGCAAGTGGTGGCGGGCTGACATCTGTCACACCTCAACCGCGCTGCAACCGCGACTGCCAACTCTAAACAGACACTGTGTCAATAGCTGGGACGTATAGTTCACTTTTTTCCTTCCCCTCCCCAACATCTACCTCCTGAAATTACAAACTGAGAAAGAAATTTTGAGGTGATGTCAGGTGAGACCAAGGACAGACAGACACAGGCACTGGTCACTGCACGTAGGGTTTGCTACGGACAGATGATGGGGGTTGCCCCCACCCCTTTCCCACAGCCTCAAAACAAGGGTCAGTGAATTTGGGAGGAAACCTTACCACCTCTAACACAATAACACCTAACTGACACCACTCTGGTCAGCCAAAAGGATGTGGAGTGTTTGGGTCAGGGTGCTGACCTTTGCTCTTACTCAGTGAAAGGGCCTCTCACTAGGCCAAAGGTGAGGCTTGGGGCAAAAGATCGTGTAGTTGGATACTGGATACGTGGAAGACTTGTCACTTGGAACCTGCCACTACTGTGTCCAAGTTGCTTGTCCTTCCTCATCTTCTTCAACATTCAATCCCATCTCTCTGGCATGTTGATCATCACAAAATCAACCACTCTATACAAGAGATGAGAGATGTGGACTTCACCATTCAAAGGCAAGGAGAACATGGTCACTAAATACACAAAACGCCTTCCTATGCTGTACATGTTCTTCATTCACTTTCCTTTTGGGGCAGTTTCCACAGGAATTCTGTATCAACAGGTAATGTCCGTTGATGATCAGAGCTCCCTCTGTCTCCTGTCATTCATTCATTAGCCGAGAGGTGGGGTCACAGCATGCTGCTTCCCAGATTTCCTCTCTCGTGGCTAGTCCCACTGTAACCCTAATCAAAGGACCCAGGGGCAGCTCTTTCTAACCCCCCTAGGCATAACCATCCCTCCTTTACATGACAATGTCTTTCTAATATAGTTCTAATTATTGAAATCAGGAACATTAGAGATTTGGAGAATTCTGGTGCACAAAACAGAACTTTAGCACCCTGGAGAAACAATGCAGATAATTTGTCAATCAACCCACGTAGTCTGCCACTTGCCCATTCTTCAGCAACAATACAACAAAGCCTCAAAGAATAGGAAGGACCAGGTAGGAGGCCGGCTCTTTGAGAGTAGGAAACCCAGGAAGAGAGGCAGAGTATAAGGCACAATGTATGAGAAATATGATTCAGAAAACACTTAACAACCAAAGACATATTCCAGTGGACATTTAGAAGAAGGTTTGGGCAGGGAAGGGAGCCTTGGTATAAGTCTATTTTGCATAAATCTCAACCCACAGGGTGTTCTGCAGAGGGAGTAATGCTATGATGAGTGAGGTGAGCACTCAAACCTTGCACCAGGTGGGTACTGAGGACAGGCTTGGTCCTCAGGTACAGTGAAACCACTACCAGAACAGCTGTATAGAAAGGTCAAGAAAAAGACTCAAAGGAGCAGCTCTGACCTTAGAAGTAGTCCTCACCTCAGAAAGATCATAGCAGGGATGCTATTTGTATCTAGAGAATATCTGCATGTGTATGTGTGGTAGATCATGTTCCTCTGTGTGCATGCATTCCTGTGAGCACTCTTGATAGTGCTCACTGCTTGCTGCTCATCACACTGTAAGATACAGTCTAAGTCCCTATTGTTAACATTATCAACAGACTCATGGCCAAGGACTGCAGAGATGGCTCAGGGGTTACGAGCCCCTACTGCTCTTCCAGAAGACCTGGGTTCAGTTTGTAGCACCCACAGGAGGCTTGCAACGATCTATAGTTCCAGCACCATTTGGCCTCTATGGGCACGTGCACTCATGTGATGTACATAAATTCAAGCAGGCATACATATATACCCATAAATAAAAATAAATTTTCAATAAAGAGACTCATAGCTAATCCAGTGATACCCCATTTCAGGTTCGATGACCACAAATAACCTTATTTTTAAATAAACGAAGCAAACATTTATTAAGACATGCATGATGCGGATATTTCCATATGTTATTTACTTAATTCTATCCCATAATATTTATTCAGTCACTGCAGCAAGACTCTAAGTTAGGAGCCTATGACTACTCTGTTATATTGAGGAATAGAAGATTATAAAAATTGAGTAAGTTCTCCCAGATAAGACACCAATGGGGATAAAAATACTAAAGTTCAAGTTCCAAGGTTCAACTCCAAATGTCTCATTCCTCAAAAATACTGTGAGGATTTGAAATATTCATTCCCAGTAGTGGCCTTTTGTAAAATGGGGGCTCAAAACACTCAGCATAGAAAGCTGATTAGAACCATCAATAGTACAATAAGACCTACCAACCCAATAAAAGTCTGTTCTATTGTTACATCCATTTTAAAGATGGAGAAATACGAGACACATGTGTTAAAGAACTTTCTGCTGAAGTAGTATGTTGAAGTATTTCTGGTAGAGTCAGGATCTGAACACAACTAAGTTTGGACTTCAAATTCCACACTCTACCACCAGGCTTTGCTGCTAGGGAAGAATGTAGCATGATCCTTCCTCATTATTCCAACACCTTACAGACTTTTCAGGGAGGTGAACTGGAGTCCTATAGCTATGTTTTACCCAAGAGACTGAAGGCAAGTTATAAACTTAATCACAATGTCTAATTTTATAAGGTTTGGCCATGAATGGATTTTTCTCTCCAGAAAAGATCTTGTCCCACAAGCTTTGGTGATGTGATAACAGTCAAGACAGAAGAAATAAGCTGGTGGCAGACACTTTCAACATCTATCACAGCTTCTGAGTAGAGGCATCTTTCTGTTGGATCACTGGAAAAAACATGAACAATTCTCATTATGGGAAAGGACAGTGAAGAGAAGAAAAGACATACTCCTAAGCTGGCCCTTAAGGTGTAGGAAAAATTTTCATGGGCATAAAGTAGAGGAGAGAGTACTGAGTGTAAAGTACCTATGGGCTGATGGACAGGCATGGGCCAAAGCAGAGACGCATCGCTCCCAACGCTTCATCACTGCATCCTTCACAGTGCTTCTTATTGAATCACAGTAGGTATTCAACACATGTTGGATGAATTAAATGGGAGCTTTCATGCATGCATGTGTGCATGAAGTTGAAATGTGTGAGATGTCTATATAATAGTAGGTAACCCGACAATACCCAAAGCAGTAGAGAGTGGCCTTAACAAGGAGTCAATCTGGTTCCTGGTGGCCTCTGTCTCCTGTCTCTCGCCATGCCACGGCATCTTTGCAACGTGTGAGAGATTTGTTTGGAGTGGGGGAAGCATATTTTTGTTTGCATTTGCTTAGCACATTGCTGTCGCACATTTTGCTATGAGATGTAAAGTCATCTGCATGCACCGGTTGTGCAGTTAGAGAAAAGTCAAAACAAGCATCAGGCGGGTTGTCAGCCACATGGCCTAGGCAGATTGTCATACTCCTTTGCCCATGAATGGTGCCACGGTCTCTGTCCTCCTCCCCACTCTCCTCTTTGCCCTTGAAACCCCATACTTACATATATATACCCCTATATTTCACAGGCCTAATTTCTAACTGGTTAACTTTTGTATAAGACAGCGGTTTTGCAGAACACAGACCCAGTCCACTGGGGTGGCAATGTCTAGTTTCAGTGAATAATATTGCTTCAGAGTTGACTATAAGTAGTTTCGTGTCAAGAGCCCTCAGGAGGGGCTAGAGAGATGGCTTGGCAGTTAAGAGCATCTACTGCTTTTCCAGAGGACTGGTGTTCGGTTCCTAGCACCGACATGGCAGCTAACAACTGTTCCTAACTCCAGTTCCAGGGCATCCGACACCATTTTGTGAACTCTGCAGGCACTGCACACACATGGTGCACTTACGTACATACAGGCAAAACACTCAGACGTACAAAATAAAAACAAATTTAAAAAGAATAGCATGAACACAAAGATTCCTTAGGAAGCCTTCCTACCCTATATCATAGCAGCTCCTAAAAAATGAATTTAGCAGTTGGCCTGAACACAGGCCAAATGATATCCTTTTCATCATCTACAAATGCCTCTGTTCTTTCGAATTCATCTATATCCAAAGTTTCAGGGGAGATAATCATATCCAGAGCATCAACATCAGGATTATTAGTGTTGTAAAGAACACAGGCTCATGTGTCCAGTAGAGACAGATGGGACACTCAAAATAAAGTCTCTTAGCTCCAAATTATTTTCTCATTCCCTTCTGTATCACAGCTGTCCCAACTGGCGATATGAGCCTGTATTAACCACCTAATTTTTCACACTGTCTCTGTGAAACAGCAATAGGATTACAATAAAGACTAGCCGTGCTTTCCTTTATCCAACAGATCTTTAGGCAATGCCCACTTTGCGCCAGAAGCTATACCAGGCTTTAAGATACGGCAAATTACAAAGCACAGTTGGTTTCCACCCTCACAGAACTTAAAGTTTACAGAACAAGCAAACATCAAATGTGGTAACTGTTAGGGAAACAAAGTGTGAGCTCTCGGGAGTGAGCAGTAAGCTAGAAGAGAGATGATGCCAAGGCTCTGTTGCCCACTGACAGCACGGAACATTCACGGAAGTGAAGGAAAAGTCAAGGATGGCTTCCGGTACACAGACAGTACACATGAGAAGACTTGGCAATCAGAGGACTGTGCAAATATGAAAGACTATATTTTAACAGAAATCACACCTTTTATAGAACAGTATCCTTGATGTTCCTGGGTGATTGCTAAAAAGATATTTAGATGAACAAATTCCATTGCTTGTCAAATTTCATTTTATAACCCACTAAAACCAAATCCATAGAATAATATAGAGCAGGAGCACCCATTCCACCTGCAGAAGTGATGAGTCCACTCAAACTCCCTGTGCCTTCTGAATAACCCTTGGCAACACACAGACCAACCATATCCAAGTTCCTGGTGTGAACAATCTCCATTGATATTATACGTTATTTTTCTGTTACTATGATAAAACATCATGTCCAAGGCAACCCAGAGAAGGAAGAGTTTATTTGGGATTATGGTTCCAAAGTAAGAGTTCAATAGGGTTGGGGAGGGATGGCAGCAAACGTGGCTAGAGCAGAAAGCCAAGTGATCACATCTTCAACAGGCACAGGAAGCACAAAGAGAGTGGAAATCTGGCGAGGCTTAAGGACTCTCAAAGTCCACCAGTGACGTGCTTTCTCCAGCAAGGCTTCACCTCCTCCAACTCTCCAAAGCAGCGCCACCAGCTGGGGACAAAATGTCCAAATCCTTGGAGCCATGGGGAGCATCCTCATTCAAGCCACCACACGCAGATTTTACCCTTGCCTGCCCACTTAGCTTGTATTTGTTTAGAAACATTGGACCTGTTGAGACTGGACTGACTCACAGATTACATATGAGAATGGATCAAAAGTCATGTACCAGACAGGGGCTACACTAGCAGAGCACTTGCCTAGCATGAGTTTGATCCCCAGCATCACACACACATAAAGCAACAATAACAACAGTATCAAAAAGTCATGTACATTATAAACATCTAGGTATTTAGGAAAGCTACTTGTTATTTCCAGAGCCTCTGAGAACTCTGAAAACACCCTTAGGATCTCCCAAGACTATTATGCCCAGTTCAGGAATCTAATCAGCACAGCTCTCACAAATAGTCCATGATCCAATTCTTCCAGTGATTATAGAGCATGTACTATGTAGACCTGAAATGAACCCCTACATGCCCACATGTTAAAAGCTTGTTCTCCAGTTTGGTTCTATGGGAGACTCTGGAATCTGAAAGAGGTAGGCTCTAGTTGAAAGTCTTCAGATCATTGGTGACATGTTCTCAAAGGGGATATTAAGACTCCAGCCTCTTTTCCTTCTTCTATTTTTACTTCCTGACCATAAGGTGAACAGCTTTGCCAGGTGCCACCATCATGAAGTGCTGCCCTTTTATGGGTTCCAAAGCATCGCCTCCCGAACTGGCCATGAACTGAAATCTCCTGAACTGTGAACAAAGAGACTCTCTTTATAAACTCATAACCTCAAGCTGAGTGTTCAGGGGAAGAGGGAATAGTTCTTTAAAAGAAATCACCCTTCATGCTGCACCATTTGGCTAACAAGGAAAAGCCAGAATGTACATGCCTGCCCTTCGTATTCTAGTCTCAACCAGTTCTTTGTGAGTTATTTCTGAGACCCTGACAGAGAGCACAAGGGGTGAGAGCAATGAAACCGTCACAGCCTCTTGCTTACTTCATTTCCCTCCATCTCCTACTTTTCATATCTGGCCATAGCTGGAATACCCCCTAAGTAAAAGTGAAAGTGAAAGATAGTCAACTTTCCATCTTCTCAAAATTAGGAAACAGTCCTTCTGTGGACAGCCCTTAGGGAGATAAAAGGACTGAGTAGCGAGCGATGCCCCGGAAAGACACAATGCGATCATATTATGCAGTATTTTTTCAACTTCAATAATGTGCAGATGTCTGTTTTAAAGAAAAACAACTCCCACCTGTGACCATATCACTCTGAACATGCCAGATCTTGTCTGATCTGGAATATCGGGCCTTAGATGAGAGAAAAATAATCTCCATGGAGCCCCAGGTCACCTTCAATATAATGTTCTGGGCTTGTTTTTGAGACAACGTTTCATGTATGCCCTCAAACTCACTATATAGTCAAGGATGGCATTGAATTTTTTAATAATAAATTTTTAGTATTCTTAAGAATTTCATAAACATATACAACAAAAATGATTATAAGCTACATTCCATTTTCCCCTCTGACTCCCTCCAAATTCCTCTCATCCAGGCCTCCTCTAAACTTCGTGTTTTCTTTTTCATTGTTTTCTAATTAGTGCTGCCCATATGCGTATGAGTGGGAGGCCATTTGCTTGAGCATGGGCAATATACCAGTGACCACACATTAAATTAAATATATATATATATATATATATATATATATATATTCCCCCTCCACAGTAGCTATCAGCACCAATGGATCCTCAGTGAAGGATGGGGCCTGCAGAGTTTCCCCCACGTCTATGCTGGAAGTTTGGTTGGGGTGATCTTGTGCTGGTCTTATGCAGGAAGCTACTGCTGTTATGACTTGATGAGTACTAGCCATGTACAGAGGGCTGTAATTCACAGCCCTCCTCCCCATCCTCCAGCTCTTACATACTTTCTGCCTCCTCTTCCACGGTGTTCCCTGAGTCTTGGTGGTGGTGGTGGTGAGGTGGCATAGATTTAGATACCCCACTCAGCACTGGGTTTCTTATTCTCAAGATTTTGATCAGTTAGTCATCTCTCTATTGACTGCTGCCTACTTCAGAAAGAAGGTTGAGGGCAGCCCCGACCTATGGGTATAAACAGATATTTAGAAGCACTTTAACAACACAACCATTTAGCAAAATAACAAAAGTAGCTTCTACCCTAGTGTCTATGACCTTTCTCCTCATGGAATTTTGACCAGGATTATAGTGCCAGGCATGAAATTCCCTCCTGTGTAGCAGGTCTCAAATCCAATGAGAATTCTGTCAGCTATCTGATAATAGTACCCTCAGTGGGTACATCTTGCCTGGTAGGTCAGTATAGCAACATGAAGGGTTCAGTGATGGGTAAGACCGTTGATGTCTTTTCTCCACCAACAATTTGTATGTACCTTCTGTCATGAAAGCTAGCCAGCATGGAAGAAGCCTCCTGGAAAGTTTGAGATGGATTTCTCTATGTCCTGTAGCCTCGACATAGGGTTTCTTCAGTGATAGGGTCTTGCCTGGTAGTCATGGTAGGTGCCAAGAAGTTCTAGAGTTTCTTGATCTTACTGCTTCTCTCACATGACAGTACATCCAGTTTTTCAGTGTAATGCTTTTAAAAGATTTGAAGTCATAAAACTAAGCTTCAGTTCCTTATAGATGTAGGCCTCATACAATAAAGCCAAAGTTAATTTATAAATTAAATAGAAATAAAACTAAAAAAAGATCAGTATTGGAGCCATCACCATGAATTTAACATGACATATCCCAGTTTGATTTTTTAAATTGCTGGATCTTTGCCAGTACCACGGTGAGACCATTTCAAGCAGGTCAAAATATGAGTCTAGGTTCATGAGCTGCTAAGCCCTTGCTTTTGCGTTTTGCCTCTGTGCTCTGAAGTGGCTCTGTATGAAGTCTTAGTTCTCTTTTTGTCAGCACGTCTTGGTGTCCTTCTGTCCTCACTGGAGTGCAAGTAAATTCTGTTTTCTCCCTTTTCCCATTAATGAGGCAGCATGGTATTCACTGGCTCTAAAGCAAGTGAGACGAGAGAACTAAGATTATACTGCGGTGGAGTAAGAAGAACTTCTTCCAGATGCTCTGGAAACTATAAGGTAAAATATAACATTGAAAACCTCTTGTCAGGCAATGTTGGCTTTCTAAGAATGTTTCTCCAACACATACCCTCCTGCCAAGGTACCATATACTCCTGACTGACATACAGAGCTCCACCATGATCCTAGCTACTATAAAGAGTGACACAGATCCCATACTACTGTTCAGGCATGGTCAGCTGTGCTGGTGTCACAGTCCTATAGGTGATGAAGAAAAAGGCATGGCCACTCAGCCTGAGCAATGTGTAGTCTTCCAGATGGAAATCAGACAAAAAACCAGTTCATTCAGAATAGTTTGCACTTGACACAATTGGCCAAGAGATAATTATGATCAAGCCTTGTGCAGGATGCTTTTATGGATCTTATAAAAGGAAAAATACACACACACACACCCACACACACGCACACGGAAGCAACAGAGTCGGCTGACATAATGGCCTATTTCATCTGTAATTTTACTGATTATTATAAATGATGAATAAAATCCAACTGCAAGTGCATTTTTTTTATTATCTTTCCAATGCGACATGATCAAAAAGGTTGACCCCTCAGATGTAAGAGTCTACTTTAGATGTACCAGAGTGGGAACAAAGCTGGGGCTCTGGATTTTGACCTGAAGCTCTTAAAGAGAATATTGCTTATTACTCTCCTGGGAATAGAGAGAAGAATTTTACAATGAGATCATCTGACACTAAAGAAGTCATGTAGATGACTTAAAATCAAAAGAACCTCACCACTGTGGCTTCTACTGGGGGCAGCTGAGATATCTGATTGGTAGTACTGAGCTCTGCACCAAAGACCTCCTACTTTGGGTCAGACGGAGGAGTGCAGAGGTCCAACTGCTGATGATGATCCTGTCTCTATGTTGAGGTCACAGGGGAGAACCTGACACAAGTCATTCTCCAAAAACATGTTTGAACTCATTTCAAGTACATAAAAGGTACCGAAACAAGTTCTGAACCCCCTAATCATAGACCAGATTAGACAACCTCAAGCTAGGGTGATCAGAACTGAGATTCTGTCCAACAGAATGAAGTCACTGGGAAATATTCTCAATGGCCTAGCATCTTGGGGAGGTAGCATGCCATGACTGACTGATGCTGACTTTGTTGCCTCTTAGGCATTTGTAGTCAAAACTTCTAATACTACCTGATTTAACCAGGAAGCCTTGAATGATGTTGACTTTGCTCCTCTTAGGCATTTGTAGTCAAAACTAAGCTGACTTCTAACACTACTTGATTTGACCAGGAAGCCTTCTCTTAGTACTCCTGCCTAGCCTAAGGAATGATCTAGATACTGTGAACTCACCAGCCACCCAGATGCCCTGTCCCCTCATTATATTCCACCATTGTGCCCTGAGGGGGCGCTGGCTGATCCGAACATCCCTTCCCCAGAGGAGCGAACTGCTGAAAGGAAGGGTTTGTGGACCTTTCACAGTTTTGATGGGAACACACAGTATTTATGAGAGACATGCCTAATCATCTGCAGCTGTCAAATCCAAACTGCCCTCTTTTAAGAGCCAATTTGTTTCCTTGCTAGATCAATGCTTTTACTACAGGAGTGTGGGCCACCAGTGACAGTCAATAACCAAGTAACGTGCAATTCAATTTCAAAAGAAAATAAATGTCTTAATTCAAACATTTATTGTACAACTGTGATAATGCCGTAAGTAAAATTAATTGAGGCTCAGAGAGTATAACTTAGAAATCGTTTTGCCTGACTGGAACAAAATGATAGAAGGAAATAATATAGGTTTGGGGACAAAGGAAACTTTGCTTGGGCTTTCAGTATTTAACCCTGGGAAGATGGCCATTGCAGTTCTGTACTGACCATGGTTATCAACACGGGGAGCTCTTAGCTAGCTCTTGCAGGGTTCCAATGTTGTAATAGGTCTTGTGAACAGAATAAGGCTGTTCTGTGCACTGGCTCCACCTTCCTGGTCTCTTCAGTTGGGTAGCCTTGGTCACTACACAGCTGTATCCAGATGCCTATCCTCAAATATCCATCAGTACAGGATAGCCTTAGCTGTCTTACTTGAATTGATACAAAGAAATATCTACCTACTGAGATGCTCTTGTGCTGTAAAGAAAATGGACTCTGAGTTCTATTTTTATAATTAGATGAATCTTATCCTGATAGTATAGAAATATGTCTGATCACAAAGCAGAACACCATTGGGAGTATTCTAAGCAAGTAAAGTATTTCAGTTAAAAAAAAACACAAAAACAGGTGTCATAAAGAATATTGTCCCACACTCTGACTGCTGAGCATGTATGTATGCATCAGAGAACAGCTATCTGTTCACTGAGTCTGAACCTTCTTTTTCCTGCTTATGTAATAGCATTCTAACATATGTCGTGGACTCACTTCAAAACCTAGAGGAAAATTATCTCCCACGTACCTGGCACCTGCTCTTTCTTTCTTCACTATCTTACTGTAGTTGAATGATAGTTTTAGAAGTCAAGTATGACTTGGAAGAAATCTGGACCCTTGAATCGCCATTTGTAAGAAGATGATCCATCATTCAACAACACCCCTTTAGACTTGATCTAAGATCCAAGAAATCTCTCTTGATTGAGCAATTAATGTATTTGGGGGCTGTTCTTTACAGCAGCGAGCATTGATGGAAATAACAGAAAATGTACAAGAGACATCAAGGGAACAGGAGGTGCTATCTCAAGATTCTCAGCGCTTCAGATTTTTCTGCATTGGCACACACCATATTTTAAGATATATGACTACTATTTTTGCTCATATAATTTTTTTTAAAAATCATCCTTTTTCCAGAAAGAAAATCTGAAATATGTAGAATCATACAATGATAAATCTCTTGCTTAAGGAGAAGAGAGGAAAATCTGGAGACCAGGTCATCAGAGAAAATAAAATAAATACAAAATTTTACTAGCATGAAGTCAATATGCTTGTCCCTCACATGGATTTAACCCTGGTAAACACTGGTTTTGAAATTTTATTTATAATACATGACACTCAGGCATATCATAATAAGTTCAAGAGTGTACATACGTACTTGAGCAAAACAGTATAGTACAAAGGGAAGGAGGAAGGAAGAAAGGGAGTAAGACAGCTCTAGGGCTCAGTGACAGTCAAGGAGGCAAGCAGTAGCATTCATGATCCAATCCAGTTCTCAGGAAGTCCAGCTTTGACAGACTGTGACCCCCACTTGTTAATGAAAACTACTTCTATTGGGATCCTACTTGTTCAAATATTTCTTCAACACTAACAAACAAATCTCTCACGTGCATAGACATATACACTCTGACCAGTGTGCTTAAAAATATCAGGTCATAACTCTCAACACTAATTCCAAGAATCACTACTCTATAACTCCTGTCTTCCAAACAAACTTAACTTTTATGTGTCTAGGACTTAGGAACACATCCCTTCCTGTTAAAGAAAAACAAAACTTTTTAGAACACACAGCTTTTAATTAATACCCATTATTAAAGCAATTTTGTATGATTTAAAACATACTTTACTCTTTAATCAAGACAGGTCTGCCATGTAGCAACCCAATGGAGCCAACATCCAGGATTCAGCACTGCCTTGCTCTCATGGGCAGCCTCCCTGCTTGGCATGAAGCCACAAAGTCACCATAGAATCCCAGATACGAAACTGTTTGGACTAAAAGCACAGTAATTCCACAAAGTTTGTTGTTCTGAGTTGAGAGAATGGTTCTCTAATGACTCACACTTCAGATGTGTTGAGTAACATTAGGTCAAGGACTGCATTGAATGATTTGCTTTTATTTTCACAAGGGCAAGTTTAAGATTGTTTATGAATCTCCTTCTTGAGTGTCTCATTATTAAAATTTAGTTGTAGTCTCTTAAATATTCAAGTTCTTTAACTTTATGGAGAAATGACCTGCCTAAATTTGGTTCTAGATTTAAGAGTTTTAGAAATGTGTGTATGTGTGTGTGTTTGTGTGTGTGTGTGTGTGCGCATGTGTTTAACTGACATTTAGTCCATTAAACATTAAGCATTCAAGTTTCAAGCACAGCCCTGAGCCTGGGAGTGGAAAATGAGAACCTGGTGGGATTTACCCACATATTCTTTGATGCTTGGGTATTGCTTACCGTTTCTTACCCAGTGTTGATACATAAGTGAAAAGGGTTGCAGCTTTCAGGAAGTTGACCCATCAGTGACCCCTGAATATATTTTCTTGTGCTATGTCTTAATCAGGGTTCAGTCACTGTGACAAAATACCCAAGAAAATAAACTTAAAGTAGAAAAAGGTTATTTCATCTCATGGTTTCAGTGGTTTAAGTCTACAGTACTTAATCCTGCTGTTTTTCAGCCTGTAACAAGGCAGGCATCGAGGCAGGAAGCATGGTAGAGCTACGCTCCGCCTTCTCTCCTCCTTCTTCCTTGCGTCCTCGGGTCATTCTACAAGGACTGAAACAGACCCCGGTGGGAAGTACAGGAAGGGGGACTGGTTAAGAAGCTGAACATTGTGAAATAAACATCGAAAAACAAAACAAATAAACCAAAAGGCCATAGGAGCATTCTATCCACGGCACAGATGCCACTCCAGAGTTGTGTCTGGTCCTGGGAAAATAAAACCATCGGGAATGCTTGAAAATTTAAGAAATGAAGAAACTTGTAAAAATAATCTAAAAATAATTTATCCAATGACAGAGACTTGTGACTGTTAACTTTTTAGTGTGTCCCTTCCAGTTATTCTGTCTTTCTTCCTCTCTCTCACCGAAACAGATGGTAGCATGTTCTTTGTCCTGTGTCATTAACAGCTCTGTGCAGGCATGATTTGTTCGGCTCTTATGTAGACATGTCATAATTGTTCCAAACCTCTCATTATTATTAGACACTTTGATTGCTTCTAAAATTTTGTTACTACGAATAAACCAATGATGAATAGCCTCATACATAAACTGTTATTCATTTATCATAATTTTATGAATATATAGTCTTACAAGTAGAACTACCAAGCCCAACAGTATAGTTCCTATGGTTCTTGAAAACTATAGACAGTCTTGGGGACTACAGACATGGCTCAGTGATTAAGAGCACTGGCTGCTCTTGCAGAGGACCTGGCTCCAAACAGCCATACGGCAACTAACAACTATCTATAACTCCGGTTCCAGGGGATTTGACACCCTCTTCTGCCTTCTGCAGGCACTGCACAACATGGGTGCACTTACATACTGGCAAAACATCCATACAAATAAGATAATAAGGAAAATGTTAAAGAAAACTATTGTACAGTCTCTTTCTAGAAAGTCAGGACCATTTTCCATTCTAGCAAAGGATCCATAGTATTTTTCAACATGCTTTGCAAAATGAAATATGATTATTTTAAAGTTTTTCCTTACTTTGATAAGTAGTAATACTTCGTTGTTTCTATTTTCTTTTGTTTCTAATGAAGTAGAATAAATATTTGGTTTCTCCTTTGGAAGGCAGTCTGCTTGTGTGCTTTGCACATTTGTGTTTAATTTTCAACATATTTTGCATTGACATGTTTTTCTGTGGTTTTAATGTAGGTGTTTCACGTATTTTGTGATATTCACGTTATTGCTTTGTTTTGATCCATTGTATTTTTAGTAGAAAGTAATTGACTATCATATGTGAGGTTTGTAATCCACACTTGACTTAATGCTAATTCATGCTAAATTTTTTTCAGTTCATTATCTAGGGATTTGTAGTAGACAATAAACTATTATGAAAATTATGACTATTTCCTTTGCTCTTCTCTAATAATTCAACTTCTGAATTCAGTTCATTATGTCAGCCTCTTCTCTCCCAAATCATGCCAATTTTATTGAGCATGGCATTTATAATTAGTTTTAGATACAGACTCATTTATTAAGAAGGAATTTTGTTTGTCTTGTTCCATTATAATTCTTTTCACTTATAAATATTAAATTTAATTAACATTACTGACATGTTCATGAACCCTTCCTTATTTTTGAAGATTTATTTTATTTTTAATTATATTTATTTGTGTGTGTGTGTGTGTGTGTGTGTGTGTGTGTGTGTGTGTGTGTGAATGAAGGTGACTATAGAAGCCAGAAGAGGACATCGGGTCTGCTGGAGTTGGAGTTCCAAGGAGTTGTGAGCTGCCTCCTGTGGGTTGCTGGGAATCAAACTCTGGTTCTCTGTGAGAGCTGCAGATGCTCTGAACTGCTAAGGCATCTTGCTGCCTTCTTTATTTTGAGTGGTTGAAAGATGGTATTTGAATAAATGTTTATTCTTTTACTTGGAAATTACTCTTTTATGTCAACAAGAGTTTTGTTTCTTGTTTTAAGCCTGTTGTATATGTGTCTAATGGAGTCTTGTTGCATATTTTTGTAACCACGTCCACAAATGAAGTTGTTTCACTGTCTAGTTTTATAAATTCCAGGTAAGATTTTTATATCACAGCTATTTTAGCTTATTAAATGAATCAACACATGACCAATATTTTCTCATTATAGGTTACCACAGTTCTGATATCTTGACAAATTCATCAATGAAGCTATCTTTCCCTGAAAATTTTATCTAATGGATAGAACAGTTTTATAATCAGCATTTAAACTGTTTGGCATATTATTCATCCACTCAAAACTTCCACCCCTATTTAATAGGCTTTGCCAAATTACAAACGATCTAGCAATTTCTCATTTTATTGTGTTTTTCCACAATAGCAGAAAGTTTCACATAGCTTTCTTGTAAAAATTATTTTAAATCATCAATACACGAGTAGTATTATGTCCTGATCAAAATTATTCATAATTTTACCTGATCAGAGAATTTACCTCCACTCATTTTATTTTTAAACTCAAGTCTGTCCGTTTGGTTTTCTGTTGTTTGATTTTATTTTTGGAGTTATTTTACATAGGATTATTTACTTTCTCAAACAAAATAATTTTAGGAAATAAATTTCTTTTTAATCACAAGTTTGACTTCTCACAAGATTCATTCAGCAGCTTTTTGACCGTTTGCTTTGCTGTTTTGAGACAGAGTCTTACTACACAGTCCCAGTTGGCCTGGAACTCACTATGTAGACCAGGTCAGCCTGAAACTAGTAGAGATTCACTCTGCTTCTGCCTTTCAAGGGCTGGGACTACAGGCCTGCACCACCATATGCT
The DNA here is from genome assembly GCA_035773235.1 of Eospalax fontanierii. Taxonomy (NCBI): domain Eukaryota; kingdom Metazoa; phylum Chordata; class Mammalia; order Rodentia; family Spalacidae; genus Eospalax; species Eospalax fontanierii. The sequence continues at coordinate 25,384,139 of CM069539.1, read as the reverse complement.
CCAGTCAGCACTATCTATTGTCATCTCTTTAAATAGTTATTGTGATTTTAATTGTGACATTTTCTTGTCAGTTCACTCAAGGATGGTTTAGCAGACTTTGGGAACTACTTTCCTCTACTCATATACACATGGCTTTTCACATAAACTTCTTAGTTTTGAATATTATCTGGAAATTTTAAATTAAAGATTCTAAAGATATTTCAAAGATATTTTTCTGATACATATTTTCAATTTTACATCCAAATTTATTGCACATGATAACATTAAACCCTCTCCTCTGCCAGCCACATTTAAACACAAATAACTGTCGATTTACTTAAAAGAATGAGTGTGCATTCTAACACTTTATAAAGTAATAGTTCTAACATTAATTTTTAAGTCAGTGTCATCAGATTTGATAGTTCAATCTGTATAGCAAACATATTTGAAAAGATGCCTTGTTGTGGATGCTCCTTGTCTGTGACTATGCCTATTTTACTGGAGTCGTACTTACAGATATGTTCACCATCTTTGGTAATTCTCCTTTGATCAATCTAACTTCTTTTTTGCTTCAAAGACAGCCAGAGCTGCCCCTTGTTCTTCAAGGCATCCTCAGTCTCCAGTTGTGCTAAGCTAGCTCCCCGGCAGGACTTCCCAGAGCTATATGAGTATCTGGTTGAGTATACTGCCAAATTTATTTTAATTTTTTAAGTTTTAGTTTTAGGTTTTTTTTTTGTGTGTGTGTGTGTGTGTGCATGTGTGCACTCATGAGCACAAACCTGTGGAGGTATCAAACTTAGTTCCTCCAGAAGAGCCATCTCCCCAGCCTCCTTGCACTGCTGGCTTTATACAATCACTTTTTCATGAAATATTTTGAGAGCAGTGCTGAGCAAAAAAAACAAGATAGTTTAGAACAGTTCATTGATTTTTGTTAAATTACTTAAATTGGTAAAATATTAATTCAATCTTGTTGAATGTATAATAATTCATATAAATTCATCCTTTCATTCTGATTGGTTCTTTAACTTTAGAGCTGCAAACAATCTAATGAAATCACCAGAGATGTAGGAATGAGGCCTTTTTATTTAGTCAAAATAAGATTCCCTATGTTTATAGACAGATTATAGATTATAAAGGAGAGGTCACTATGCTAGCAGGTGAGTCACTCAATGACTATAGAGACAGTAGCCACAGGACATAGATTTATTTTTAGAACCTTGTGATGTGTTTCTATTGAATGAGATTGCTTTCCTTTTTTCTCTGACACGTGTAAGAATAGCATCTTAATACTTTAAAGCCAGGTCATCTTCCAGTTCCTCCAAATAGTCTTTCTTGACTATTGCTCTGGAAGTGATTTCCTCTTCTACAGAAGTCTTCCCTTCTGATCATTCTGGTTGCTTGGCTTCTAACACTCACTATGTTCTCCTGCATTTTTATCATTGAAGGAGTGGGGGATTTTTGAGAGTCAATGGAAAAGAAGGACTTTTCCATCTTCCTCAGTTTTTAGCAAAATGCTGCACACTGCATGAATGGAATAAGCATTTATGTTAGTTACTTTTCTGTTGCTGTGATAAAACACCATTGGAACTTATAGAATGAAGAGTTCATTTGGCCTATGCTCCAGAGGGAGTTTGCAATGGCAGGGAAGAAATGACAGCGGAGAACAGGAAGCTGAGCCCTCACATCCTCAAGCAGGTACCAAGTCCCAAATGAGACAAAGCTATGGATTCCCAGAGCCCATCCCTAGTGATGTGCTTCCTTGTTAACCTCCTCAGACAGTGCTACCAGCTGGGTTCAAATGCCTCAAGGCCCATGGGGGACATTTCTCATTCAAAGCACTACAGCATCTTAGCTAATGTGTATCCATAAAGGGACATATATAATTTTTGCTGTGTGCATGCAAAATTATGTAACATATAAACAAATACCTGTTTCAAAGCTTGCCTCTTACAACAAAAAGTTAGAAAGATGGGTGTGGGGAATTTGTGTAGAATGGTTGACACAATCCCAACTCAAAATTTCCCCAAACACCTTCAGCCTCACTCTCTTCCACTCTGTCTTAATATCTAGACACGACATTCCAGAAATTCCACCTTCCCTCTTTTAGAAAAGATAAGCACAGGCATTGCTTGCCAGGCTATTTCTGTGCCTCCTTATACTAACACTGGGACATTTCTAGTTCCTCGTGGAAGCTTAAAATACTAGCCATCCATTTTATTCCAAAGTCATCATTGATAATCAAAAGAAATCCTCAGAAATGAGCACACATTCACTATCACACACACACACACACACACATCCACATGTATATTCAATCTCAGGCAGACCATTGTCTGGAACATGAAATACAGGCATAATACCACCGCATGCACACACACACACACACACACACACACACACATCCACATGTATATTCAATCTCAGGCAGACCATTGTCTGGAACATGAAATACAGGCATAATACCACCGCATGCACACACACACACACACACACACACACACACACACACACAGCTACCTAGTCCTCTCCCTTCCTGAGAGTGAGGACGGAACTTGAGGGCTCTTGAGGCACAGTTGGTTTCTAATACCAGCTGCCATGAAGCACTGGTCCAGGAAGGCAGAGGGACCATGTGGCTGAATTTCAGGGTAATTAAGAATGTAAAAGAGAGCCCTGGGTGCCACTGGGCACTTAGCAGCATGTGCAAAACTCTCCTAGCAGATACCCAGGTGGGCATGAGGCCAAACAGTATTCCCGATCCCTGCCTCCTTTGGCAAGGAAGGCTGAACCTGCTCTGGGGAGCGTAAGTAGAAGAGCGGTGGTGGTGAGGAAGACACACCAGGCCGCAGACACGTTCTGCTGTCTGTGCTGTAATATCGGTTGTAATATCCCCTGGATCTGTCAGCCCTCTTTAGCAGCCTATTGGGACGGTCCCCTCCCTACCCAGCCAGATTGTCTGCATAAACAATTGTAAGGGAGATGGTACCAGCAGTAGCCTGACTCCATATCTGTGCCACACCTGCTGCTGTGACAGGCAACCAGCAGCTACAGTGAGGATTTTCTGCCTGGTCATATTTGCCTTCTATTATTTCTGCGCTTCTGTTTCCGGTTGAGTTCCATTGTCACGTGAGCTGTCTCCACTGGGTAACAGCAAAATTTAGAGATGATTTTTGCCTCCTCTTAATGCCCCCTGCTTTTCATCTTAACTCAGTAGTGCCCTTTTTGAGAATTAATAAACATATCTGTGGTAGTAGAATTACAGGTCAGTTGATAGCCGGAGAGAAGAACGGTTTTTAAAAGAAGATCTGTTTAGAGCGGCAGGATTATTTATAGAGTTGACGGTGATACTTCCTCTCTCTTCTTCCAGCATCTCTCTCATCTTCCAGCATCACCCTACTCCTCAGTTTCCCTCTGAAAGAGCTATGCATGTGCATGAGGCTCCCTTAGTTTCTATGTTTACACAGGTGAAGAGTTGGCCAAGATATTTTCTGTTTTGTTTTCCTTTGGAAAAAAACATTCTACGGGAGCATGAGAGCGCTGAGGTCTTCGGCTCGGTAGAAGAGAACTTTTGCTAACAGGCTCCCGTGTTCCTCCTCGCTACAACCTCAACTACTCAGGTTTTTCTGAAGTCACACCACACTCTTCATGATCCATCAGAAGGGCTGCTCTCTGGCAAGTCTGTATGGTTTCCTGCTTGCTGCTTCATTACCGAGCACGGCCTCCATCTAGTCTCTTCCCATTCTGATGTCCTTATCTAAAAGCTTCCACAGCATTCTGTGCTTACATTTATCAAAGCCTTCAGTTGGAGGTTGTGGTGCTTTCAGCTTTTCTGGAAAGGGCAAGACGTTCACTTCAACACTGGGCATGGACAAGTAGCTTCATCAAACAGAAAAAGACATGGGAAGTGGAAGGTCACAGGTGGACTCATATTTACCTTGTTGCCTGCTCTTTTAGTTGGGGTAGTATTGACTATATGTGAAAAAAAATGGAATAGTTACAAGAGTAACTAAGTAACTAAGTAACTAAGAGAAACTATTGTTTCTCTCTCTGACACAGAGGTCAGCATACCGGCAGCTCAGGGCTAACATGGAGACTGTTATCAGAAAGCTTGCGGCTCTTTTGCTTTCAGAACTCTACTCATGCATTCATGTCCCGTGGTCCAAGATGGTAATAAACTGACTCCAAGATGGGAAAAAGAGAACTACACAGAAAATAAATGAGGGCAGACTATCAAATAGTGGTCTATGGGAAATTTCTAGAAGCAACTTTACATTTCAACATTCATCTCAGTGTCTGGTCAGGTGATCATACCTCTAAGGACTGGAAAAATTAGAAACTACTGCATATTCTACTAAAACCCAATTGCAATGAAAGAAGAGGAGAATGGGTATTGGAGGACAACCAGCCATCTCAATTGCAATGGTCCTAGATTAGCTAATTGTCTCTCATTAGCTAATTGTGTTGGATGATTCACAGTTATGTACAAATAAACACACACGTTCATCCTCTCTCACCACTTCTACTCAATATCAATCTGATAGTTCTGGCTACTTCAGTACGAAAAGAAAAGAGCAATGAAAATGACACACACACATACACTTGCAGAATTAATCAGTGAGTATTTATTAATATCATTACATTACTTAAGAGACTAGCAAGTTTAGTTCTTTTATACACATAACTATAAATAATTGTTGATAGAACCATGTCCTGTAGCTAGTTAAAACAAACATTAATAGACATCATAAGGCCAACTTTTTAGCACCTGTCTTATTCCAGAACCACAGACTTGTGCATCAGTTTGTCCACAGAACACATCTTCTGGATTTGTATCAATTCCCAAACTGAAATGTTAACATCCCTTCCCCAAGAAAGTCTTCTCTAAAACACCTTGTCTAGTGCTACTGGGCTTTTCATCATCTACTATGTCACTCAAGTCGGGAATCTGAACTTAATCCTTCATATGTTCTTTTGCTTTGACCTCCTACATTTAACAAACCGTCATTACACCAATTCCACCTCCTTGACACATCTAACAGTTCTGACATTGCCGTACTCCAAGCAGCCATCTTTTCCATCTTGGCTATTGTTATTGGACTGGTCTTATCTTTTAAGACTGACACAGTTTCACAGAATTTTTTAAAAAAAGATGAGAAATGTATCATGATGGTTGCTTTATTAGAAGTGAGAGCAAAGTTTAAAAACAAGCAATGGAAAGAGGAGGAAAGTATTTCTGATTTTCATGCACACAGCTTTGCTGAAATACTTCAAGAAAGAGGTAAAGTATTTTCAAAGATAAATGTGAACTAGAAATAGACAATGAGAAGAAATTGTATGAATAGGGCATGGTACATTCCAAAATGGAAAGCACCTAAATGAGCAATGTATGGCATAAGTTATGGAGAACAAAGTCCCAGAGAGCAGGTGATTTCGTCAACAGAAATGGCATCAGAACCAAGATGTCACCAAGGATGGTTTCTTGACTTACAGGTGGCTTGTTCCCCTTCAGTCTTTGCATGGCCATCTTTCTTTCTTCTATTTATGTCTACGCCCTAATTTTCCCTTCGTATAAAGATACTAGTTGTATAGTTAGAGCTACCCCAATAGCCTCATTTCTATTTAATTATCTATTTAAATAGTCTACCTTCAAATGCAGCCATATCATAAAGCACTGGGATTATTAGCATCTCAGCAGATAGAGCAGGTGGGCACAACTCAGCCCAGCAGAGGCCACTGCGTTTCAGAGGCATGGTATAGGCATTTGAAGATCTTGATGAAACAGACTGTACAGGTGGGTAGGAGTCAAGTGATAAAGAACTGTGAAGGTTGGTCTAAGAAATCTGGACTTTTCTCTAGATTAATGGAGAACACAGAAGGGTTTTAAATGAGGGTATGCCTCAACCAGATGAGTGACCATTTGAAGTTTGTAGCCTAGACCAAGGAGAGAATGGAGTCCAGCTGGGAGCCACACCAAAGTTGTAGAAGAGTGGAGATTACAACTTGACAACAATAGGGGTGAAATATGGGGAGTGGGATGAACATAGACCATTGCTAGGAGCTTGACTAGGAAGAAAGAAGCAGCCAAGAGAGAGCTGAGGGGGAGATATGGACTGTTGTCCCAATCTGGCTTTCCTACCTAGAGGGAAAGAACTTGCCAGACAAGGAGCTCTCTCCCACACCTATAAGAGAGCAACAGTAGAACCTCTAGCAGGTAGCTTTCCTTTGCATCCCTACAGCAGATTGCAACACTTCTGTGTTGGGATTTGTGTACATGGTTCTTGATGACAAGCCTGTCCTTTCATATTATACTATGAATCTCTCAAGGGCAGGAATCATATCTGCTCCTTTATACTCATTGCCTTAAATATTTATAAATATAAGATGAAGAGAAGAAGAGAAGGGAGGAATAAATAGTTAATTTCTGAGCATTTATTCTTGAGCTGATCATTATACACCCCCATGAGCTAGGTACAGCTACTAACTCCACTTTTCAGCTGAAGCAACTGAGGTACTGATATGATAAATGATTTCTTCAAGGCCTTGCAGTTAGCAGACAGTTGATTGTGCTTCTTTTTGTAGGCTCACAGAACCAAAAGTCCTTGTTCTTAACTGCCAAAAATTAACTATAATATTCTGATGGCTAATTTTATGAGTCAACTTAACTGGGTCATGAGGTGCCCAGACATTTGGTCAGACATTATTTTCAGTGTCTGTGAGTATGTCTCTGGAAATGAATAACATTCTGACTGGCAGTGAGTCATACACTGCCCTTCCTATTGTGGGTGGGTCTCATCAGTCATTCAAAAGGCTAACCCTCACAGCAGCTACTTTTCTTACTACTAGAATCAAGTATCTGACAAGAGCAACTTAACAGAGGGAGGGTTTACTTTGGCTCATGGTTTGGGGGACACAGTCCATCGAGGTAAGGAAGCCAGGGTACCAGCCTCCTCCTGGGTGACACGGTGTGCAACCTCCTGACCTCTTCACATGTCAGGAAGCAGTGGGATGGAGATGCTGGCACTCAGATGCCAGTCTCCTCTCTTTATTCAACCTGGGATTGCTCAGTCCCTGGGGATAACACCATCCACATTTGAAGCATGTCTTCCTCTAGTTAATTCTCTCTGGAAACACCCTCACAGATACACCCACAGATGAGCCTCATTAATGTGCTGACTGTTTCCAAATACAATCAAGTCAACAGTGAAAATTAAGGGTTACATCATCTTGTGGATAATATAGGAATTCCTCCTTCTGGCCTCTTTGTTGTAGAATGTCACTCTTTTCTGGACTTGCTGTTTGAACTGCAGTTTCAGCTGTTCACCTGCCAGGCTTTGGCATGACATTTACACTATCACTTCTCAGGGTTTCCCAACTCAGAGTTAGACCTGAACTCTGCTTGGCCCTTCCAGATGTCCATCTGGCTGGCTGCAGATCTTGGAACTTGCAAACTTCTTTAATCTCCTGAGCCAATTCCTTATAGCAAATCTCTTTCTGTACATACATCCTGTTCTCAGTATTTTGAAAACTTGACCTATATAAAGGGATATACTGAGAACATTTTAAAGTATTTATTTTGTAAAAGAAGTAGAACAAAAGCCAAGAAGAGTTACATTCGATCTGCTGAGTTGCATTTCAATTGCCTTACAGGGTGCAAAATAGAACATATGACCATCCCGTCACTCCTGTGGTTCTGCGGTATATTCAGCTGTCAGCTTTGTAGGTTTCCTAAATCAAGCAGTCACAGACCACCACCTGAAATATTTTTCACTGTCAAGTTCTAGAACATAACATGAGCCTTTATTTCTTTAGCTATTGCCAACTTCGAAGGCAAAGGCATGATGGTGTGTGTAACACAAGCAGCTACAGGACCTGGACTAGAAGAGTTTAGATGAAACAAATTTTTGCCAATAACTTTTTGCTGTGAACTGACTGTCAGGGTGCTGGGACATTTCCTTAGGCTTAAGGATACTTGTCATATTCTTGATTTTTGCTGGATATAGCATTCTCTCCTTTTTTTTTTTTTCTTTTCTGGTACTTGGAAATGAACTCAGGGCCTGGTGTATGATAGTCAAGCAATCTACCACTCAGCATCTAGTAGAAGTAGGCAGCATCTAGTAGAAGTAATCAATTCTACTGAAATTGGGAAAAGTGGGGGTCCTTAAGTTTGATGGAGGTTTCTTAGCCTCAGATGGGCTGTAACTCAGGATTCAGGGTACTGGAGACACATAGGCCACACAAAACTTCTGCTGAATCAGTGGCTATGGATTCCTGTTTCATGAATTTAAAGAATGAAATTCATGGACCATGGAAGTCTGAATTTTCAGAAAGAAGTTTTATTATAGGATTATAGGTAGGAGCTTTAGAGGAAGGAAGTAGAGGTACTGTTCAGCAGGAATAGTTCCTACTCCGGGAAACTGGCTGTCATCACGTGTCCCCATCTAGGGGCTAGGAATAGTAGGACTTTTTTGAATGGAGACACAGGAGGTAGGGGATGAGTTATTTGGTCAGTTCAGTTGGCCCATCCATGTTCAGGTTCCTCTCAATTTTGGTCATGCCCTCAATTATAGTTTCTAGGCAAGGGTGCTCATTTACCTTGTGTAAACAGGAAAGAGATGGAGCCAATGAGATGGCTCAGTGGGTAAAGTACTTGCCGTACAAACCTAATGACACAAGTTTGATCCTAGGAATTCATGTAAAAGTGGAAGGAGAGAATGAACTCCACCAAGTTGTTCTCTGACTTCCAGAGGCAAGCTATAGCACATATGTGCACCTCCACATAACAACAATTAATAAAATATTTTACAAAACAATTAAATGGGGGAAGAAAGATAAGAAACCGGATCAGGAAACAGAACTGCCTTCTGCGTTCTTAGTCTCCGTTAGGACAGATCCAAGGACATTTCTGGTTTCTGTCCAACGACAAGAATCTTAACTGCTTTCAGGGTCCTGACTCTAACACTGCCGGGCTGTCTCCACCTCTTCTTCTCATCATTGCCTTGGGAAATATTGCAGAGAGAGTGGCACCGAACCCTGCTTCTGAGGAGGAGGAGGGTGAATCGTGTAAGGAAGGAAGTAGAGACAGGAAAGCCAGGCAGAAAGAACAGGACAGGTATGGAGGACATGAAGGTATATGTTGTGCTTCGGGAATATATGTGGCTTGTGTGCAAGGTGAGGTAGGGAACCACGACAAGGTAATACCATTGTGCAAGTACCTCTGTTTTCCAGGAATGTCTGTCTGTATGCTCACAGGTATGTTTCTTTAGCAGAGAATCATTCAAATGGGTTACATTCAAGAGGGTTACAGGCTGTGCCTGCATCGTGGAAGGCCCTGTCTCACTGTGCACTGAGTTTGTCACAGAGTCAGGCTTCTTAACCAGGGTGAGCTGGAAGATTCCATTCACAAAAGACCCACAAAACAAGGAACATTTTCCTTGTTTGTCATTAAGTGCTTTCTCTTAATTAAATCGTCGTCTTACTGTCATCCAGAATAGAATACCTAGAAGTCCTTTTCTAGGAAAAAGCTTATTTCTCTTCTGGGTAACTACACCCTGCCCCTCCCCCACATGACAATGGGTGAGTGCAGAGATAAGCAAGCCAAGGGACTTATGTGCAAGTCCGTTTGATCTCAACATGTATGCAGTGATATGTAACAGAGGAGGTACTGGGGCCTGAGCACTCAGGTGATGCCAAGAGGGTGCTCCAAGCATGGATCACAGCCGCAGTCATGCCACACTGCAGGATCCCAGCTGCAGGTCCTTTGATGTCACCCAGAGAGGAGGTCCCGAGCTAGTTATCAGAAGACATCACTATCTCTAGATGCTAAGCTCTGCTTTTACTCCACCCAGGAAGATTCTTACTGACCTCTTTAGAATTTGATCCAATTCAGGTAAAGTTAATTTAAGTGAAGCAAAAGAAGCTCTGGAGACTGTGGCCACTAGTCTAGAACAATCTTTCCATGAGTAGGAGCAGAGTAAGGGCATTTATCCTCTTTCTTCCTGTGTTCTGTACCTCAGAGTCTCAAAATACCTTGGAGCCCGAGCTTTTCTCTTTGGCGATTGTCCTTTCCCTCTCCTTTCTCTCTCTTTCCTGTGTGCATATGTCATACAACTATGACTTCGCTCACACATCCTGACAGTTCCCCACTATACTGTACTAGTAGAATCAGCAGTCTCTTCCCTGGGCCTCAATTACAGCTTCAGTATGTTTATGGGAACTTCAGTCAGAGCTTTATTCACTCATTTGTCCTTCCTTATGACTACATAACAACCCACCTAAACGCTTAGTATCTTAAAACAACACACCGTTATTAGTATTATTATTATTGGTTCTAGAACTTAACTGAGTTAAGCTACTTCTTACTCACTACTACTGTCAGATTGGGTCAGGGGTGTGGAATTATCACTCAAGTCACAATCATTCACATGTGTAGTGCCAGGCTGGAAAAACTCAAACAGCCGAGGCCCTTGGGCATCTCTTCTTTGCATCGTCTCTCCTTCCTCTTGGCACCTTCAGGGTAGCTATGTGTTTTATGTGGCCACTTAAGCTCCAAAGGCAACTGCTACAAGAGATACTGAAATAGGTAAATACTGTATTGTCTTTTATTGCTTAGCCCAATCACATAGTGCCACATTTGCCATGGACCCACCCAGAGTTAATGCTGAGGGAACATGACCCCTCTCTCAATCTCACAGAAGAGGGTTAGTTTCACAGTGCAAGAAAAGGGTGTGGGAAGGGGGTATATTTATGAGACTGTCCTTAGAAATACAACCTGCCACAGTTACAATCCCAGTGTCTGGCAAAATGCCTGGTGCTTAATGGTCTCTCTATAAATATAAATGGTTGAGTGAACGAATGACCCTCATCTTTCTCTATAGACTGTATTATCTTATGCTCGGCCATTGAAATAGCTTCTATTTTAGTCTCTTTTCCTTTAGCCCACCCTATGTCCAATTTATCACTTACACCATTTTCTAAAGATCCATTTTCTAAAACCTGCTCTTTCCATGTCCCATTTTCAAAACCTTTAGTGGTCTGTAAGTGCTTCCAGCAGAATGAGGACGCTACCCTATCTGTGATGTTGTGGGGTTCCTATGACTATAAAACAAGTCTGCATATCCACAATGGAGGTATATCTGATATCTCCACTTACCTACAGATTATAAGAAAAACATATATTGTATAGACTGTTAACTTTCACATGAGCAACATCCTTTGTTTATAAATGTATTGAGTTTTGATTCAAAGTGATTAATTAAAACCTCTTGCAGCTCTCCCAGAAATAGCAGTAGAAAAGAAAAAGAACACAAAATTCTTAAGAGATCGGAAAAAGAGGTAAACTCAAAGATTGGGACTGGGGCTATATATAGATCCATTGGTAGAGTGTTTGCCTGGCATGTATGAAGCTCTGGGTTTGATCTCCAGCACTATATAACTTGGCTATGGTAACACATGGCTTTTAAACCTAGTACTTGAGAAGAAAGTCCAGGAATACCAGAACTTCAAGATCATCCTTGGTTACCTAGCAAGCTCAAAGCCAGCATGAGTTTCATGAGACCCTGTCTCAGAACAAAACATAAATAAACAAATACCCCCAAACAAACAAAAACTAAACATTAGGGGGGAAACCCTCAAATACTCAGAAGCTAGAAAGCCAATGGAAAGCGGTGATTGAGTCAGATGACCCACAGAGTCAAAGCTGCTTTATACCACTAGGGTTTAAGAATTAGAAACAACGGCCAGGCATGGTGGCACATGCCTTTAATCCCAGCATTCCAGAGGCAGAGGCAGGTGGATCTCTGTGAGTTCAAGGCCAACCTGGTCTACATAGTGAGTTCCAAGCCAGCTGGAGCGATAGGGAGACCCTGTCTCAAAAAAGCAAAACAAAACAAAAAAATGAAGAAAGAAAAGGATTAGAAACAAAGGCCTTGGAAGGGAAGAGAGAGGGTGGCATATGAAGGATGAAGAGACCTTAAAAGACTGCACAAGGAGGAATAGTTAGAAGCCTGGCCTTCTTGGGGAGGACAAAACAGAAGACTCTACACATTGATAACAAGATGAGCTGATGGCGGGATGTGAATTGAAACAAGGAACAACATCCTTGTTTCTATTAGGCTCATGAAATACTGACAGAAAAGCTTTGCCCTTTTCTGCCTAACCCCACACCAGTCAAGAAACTGGTGGATTCCTCTCTGGAGAGAGGACAGTTAGAGTTTTAGCCCTTGGGTAAAGGAATTAAGATTTTTGACTTAGGGTTTCTGACATGTGTTAACCTATAATGGCCCTCAGCAGTGAACAAATCCCTCCCATGTGAAAAGAGGTGTCATAGGTGATGGTCCTTTGACTAAACTGAGACTATCAAAGATCACTTTATGCTGGTGGAAAATAAACACCTGAAAATTCTGAGACTGAAACAAATTAAGTGGACAAAGAAACTCAGAAGAAATGGGAGCACTCCTGGGTGAAAAATGAGGAGACTAAGGGGACGACATGACCATGAAGAGCACAGAGAGACCAAAAAGGGATGACAGAGATCGCATAGTCAATATAAAAATTAGAAGTAAGGTTAAGGATATACAGCAAACAACAGAGATTTAAAATAGAAACCCAGAGGTTCAGTCCACCTAATAATGGACCATGACAAATTCTAGAAAAAGAGAATGCAAAAGACAGGATAGAAATAAGACAAAAAGCGTCTAAGAAAAAAAAATCCTGAACAGAAGGACATGAGTATCCAGGCAGAGGTGGCCATAAGTGTCCATCAAAACTAGTGAACACACTGATACAAAACACTTGGCAGTCTTCTGCAGAGACACAACCAGGATACCTCCACAGAGTGCAGAGATGCATAGCTTCTCATAGCACTGGAAGCTCAAAGACCCCAGAAACTACCTTCACCCCTCTGAGAGAAAATGGTTTGTGACCAAAAGTTCCTTTTCTGCCATCAGTGAAGAGTCAAATAGAGCAGAGGTTTCCAGACAAGCAAGCTCTCCAAAAAGTAATTTCTCTGTACTCACAGAGAATACAGAAATAAGAAATGAAGACATACGAAACCCAAGAACCAGAGAATCAACCTTGGAGAAGGGTGAAAAGAATTTCTGGAACTGAGATCCCCAGAGCATATCTAGAAGGTTTCTAGTTCAGGTCAGTGCAGACACAGGAATTATAGGTCTCCAAGGACTTAAGAAACACAGAATAACTTCTGCACTTATACCAAAGTTGTGAGAATATTCACTTTTCAGAGAGGTCTGGGGGGATTAGTCTCATGCATGTGAAAACACAAATAAGAAATAGTGCAATTTTTGATTTCAGGAAAAATAAAATTTTGTGAAAGAAAACAGAATCCTAGCATCCCCATGGCTCCGTCCTGAGTGGAATGTATATATTCCTAATTGTGTGAAACTTAGAAATAGCTTATTATTACTTGCAGATATATATGCAGAGACTGAGGGCAGGGGGAGGGAAAGAGACACCAGGAAAAAGAAAATATTTTCAAGTCTTGTTTCCATTCAAAAGCTTTGCACCTCTTGCCTATACGCTGGGATCTGAACTTCTGCACGACATCGGCCATCCACACCCTCCTAACTGCCTCGCTGCTTACCAATGACACCCAACCCTTTCCTTCTCTCCACGTGCTCATGTCCCCTCCCAACTCAGGATTCTCCTTACCACCTCTCAAATTGTATTTACCTGAACCATTTTTATTTTCTCCACTTCTGAAAAACTCTCCATGCCAACCCCCTTCACAGGGATCCTTCCTTTGTTAAAATTCCCAGAACAGTTAGTATCTGCACACAGTTGGCCTCAGAATCCTGGCATTTCAGCTTTTCAAAGCCTTGAGGCTTCTGTCTAGCCTTGCAAATTCTTTGAGGGCAGATTTCTCCCACAGTGGCTCACGCAGTGCACAGAGTTGTCAACATGGTAAGAACATTAACATTTTTTGAACAAATTAGCTAATTAATAATTAAGTTACTCCACCTTCTGTCTTTTTCGTCTAGGCTTTTGTAGTTTCTTCCAGTGAGCAACAGGGGTTACAACTTTCCACGGGTTTCCTGTGCCTGTGGTTCTGGGCTGTGACTACAGATTCTGTTGTTTCTTGGGCACCCTTTATCCTCCCTGCTCAGAGCGAGAAGTCTAGCAGGTGAGGAGGATTTGGGTGTAGATGGAGTATCCTCACCGAAATAGCTTATTGGTGGTAATTTTGTTTTGGAAGACCTGTTCCTACAAAAAACATATGGGAAAAGAATCTGCAGGTAGAGATTATGGCTAAATCAATTCTCAGCTCTATTTAATGAAGAAGAAAGAAAAGACAATCAAACATTGAAAAGTCCTGGAGGTAGTCCCTCTTCCCTATGAGGGGAGTGGGATCCTGGAGATGCCAATTAGAAAGTCATATAGAGTCTTTCCAAACACAGATAGAACACAGGAAATCACCAACAAAGAAATTTTACAAAAGTATCCACTGAATTTTTTCAAAGACCAATTGCATGGCATTTTAGGCATCCCACCTAACCACGCTAACCCAGACTCTGTAACCAGTGTCCTGCCCTGCCTTTCAGATTGCAGATTTGTCCTGAGAACCGGGAACACAGTAAAAATTACATTGTCCCTAAATGCAGGAATAAGATGCCTGTCACATGGCCCCAAATCATCCTTTCTGGGTCATAGTTTACTGAATTCTAGAGCATGGAGTTGAAAGAGTCAAAAGACCATCTGGCCCCTAGAGATTGTCACTCTAGATCTGCCTACATTTCTGCTGCTTCTGATGTCAACCCCTGACTTACCTCATGAACAGTGCTGTTCAGACTAAGACATTAACATGCAGAGGAAGGACTAGCCTTGGCAAACCCATAACAGGAGACCTATATGGCTCAGTTGGCATAGAAGTAATTGAACACAGTTTGCCTTGAAGGTGATGGTTGTTTGTTCTCTCACCCCAGCAAGAGACGACAGGGAAAGCTTTTGATGGTCTCCAGAAATAAGCACTTAAACACAGTGCAGTATGAGCATTGCCCTACAAATACGAAACCCAAGACACTCCTGAATCCACAACATTTTGAGCACAGATATAAAGTTACAAGTGGAAAATTCCAGACTGTGAAACTTTGGTTCATGAACAGAATTATTAAAAGTATCATATAAAACTAGCCCTAGACCATGTATATAAGGTACATATAATACACAAATGAATTTTATGTCTAGACATGGTTCCTATCCTCAAGAGATCTTATTTTATATATATGGAAATATTCCACATTTAAAAAATCCTGAAGTCTAAAGTATTTCTAGCCTCAGTCATTTTTGAAAAGGGGATATTCAATGTTTATTTTGAGCACAAATTTCATACCTCCAAAGGCTCGTGGGCCCTATCACAGACTCCTAAGCCAAGAATCTCTACTTTAATGTCCTTGTTGAGAAAAAAGCACATGGTACTGGTCTGTGGACTAAAACTACAGTTAAGTTGTCTGACCTTGGAGAAAATAAAAATCAAGTCTTGGAAACAGAGTTTTGTTTTAAAATAGCAATATCAATGCATCATTCTTAACACCCATCTGGACCAGCTGTGTCACAGGGATGCTAATAAGGTTGAAAACAGCGAAAAGAGAGTGGGGCAGCTTGAAAGTGATATTGTCTGTGGAAGCATACGCACATCCTTCACCACTGTGTTGGCAAGTCCTGGGATTCTGAAGGTTAATGATTTTGCGGGTCCAGACCTCACACATGTTATACCTTTCAAAAGCTTCGTTTCTCTGTTGTTTGGAGGATTTCCCAATGACTTTTAATTAAGAGTATTCTCAGTTGGCAGGAGGCAGACAATGAAGGGAAAGGATCTGTATATTCTTGCCCATAAAACCAGCACTATGCATTTGCTATTGATGGATAGATGGAGCACTCAGGATCTAGTTGCAAAGGAAAGCCCACAGTTAAGTGATGCTGCTTTTAGAGACAAGCCTGGGAAGGTCGAGCGACACTGGCAAGGTGTACTTTGTGGTCTGTTTGGACACCTGAAGCTTTCTTAGGTGGTGTGCTCTTGTTCCTGGGGGCGCTGCTTCCCGAATAAATTCAAGGATGCGAATAAATTCAGCACTTAAAGGATGTTAATAAAAAGCTGAACCAGATGCTTGGGGGAAGGGAGCAGGAGGCATAGGAATGATTATCAGAGTAGGTAAGGCTTGTGTTGCTTCTTACAGGCGCTGAAGATTTCTCTAATATGCAAGGTGAGATGAGACAAAACGCAGATCCGGGTTCTCAATAGCAACTCCTCGCTCTTAAAGGAGCTAATCCATTTTTCTGCCTCTAAGTAAGACAACACTCATGTAGATTGATTTTTCTTTCCTCTTTCTTCAATATTCCCAAATAAAGGCATTCTAGCCTTTCCTAACCTTACATTCCAGAGTCTCGGGGGTCTATACTCAGGAAATACTTCCAGAGGGTTAACTAAATCCTTCTCCATGCAATCTGAGACCAGCGCTATCCTCCAAGGACTCACAGAACAGCTGCCTGGCACCTTGCCAATCACACCATTCCACGTTTCCATTGTTCAGGGGAGGAAATAGCTCTGGGCTTTTGCTGATTGGCTCTCATCACCAAGCAGGAGCTCAGGCCAGAACACCAGGTTGCTCTAGGGGCTGCTTTGGGGGGTACATGAAGTACTTATGGGGACACAATTCCTCAGGGACCCTGAAATCTACACAGGTGACTTATCACCTTCTGAAAATAAAACTCTCTGTGAGGGGCTTTGGGAGGTGGCATAAGAGAATGTCTTTCTAGTGATTTACCTAATAAGCATGCATACACAAGGTCCACTGTAGATGTTATAGCTATCTTTTTTTTTGAGAGAAAGAGAGAGAGAGAGAGAGAGAGAGATATTCAGGTAGCCTAGGGTGGCCTCAAACTTATCATATAGTCAAAGATGGCTTTGAATTTCGGTCTTTCCTGTTTCTGCTTCCCAAATGTTACCATACCTGGCTTTGTAAACTATCTTTTTTTTTTTTTTAAGATAATCAAAGGTCACACAGGTTAGAAGAGGGGAGGCCACAAATTGCCCTTCAAATTATGAGATTACAGGTTCTTTCCACTATACCAGAGTGGCTTGCTGAGGAGTAAATAAAATTCCGGACCACTAACCACATATGCTCTGTCTCTGAAATCCTTACTGTAACAAAGAAAAGTGCACGAGAAATGTATATAAGGAGTTACTAAAAACTAGAAACATATATAAGGTGTTTAGTCACTATAACTGTGGAACTGGTTAGAGCAGTTGGTTACCCAGACTATAAGAAACTGGTACAGGGTGGCAAGGGGTCATGGAAGATTTCAGAGACAGAAAGTCTTGCTTTCCAACCCAGGCTGGAACACATGGTACTTGACCCCGGAGCAAGATCACTCACCTCTGAACTTGAGATTTATCACTGTTAAGATAGAAGAATAAGACATTTGCACAGGGTTATTTTGAGAAATAAAAGAGATAAGTAACAAAGTGTCCAGCACAGTTCCTATTTGGAACAGTTTAAACGATTCCCATTATGGAGTGAACAGAAAAATCTGAATGGAGTTAAATTAGCAACAGTTTTAAGGAGGAAGGAGAAATGAAAAAGGACTTTGAAAACAAGATTGAGACCTGTCTTCCTGAGGGTGCCATGTTGGCTTTTGAATGTGAGCGCCCATACTGTCTTCACAGATTTCTAAGCCACTGTGTGTAATAGTACCGTAGCACTATGTCACTGGAGAGGCTGTGGATGGATGGTTTACAGGATACAGGGGAGAGGCATTAAAGCAGAATGTACCCCGCAGTGAACAGTCATTTTGTATAACACCATTAAGACTGGAGTGGCTAACTTCTTGAGATGTTAAATCTAATGACTTGGCTTGCTTACCATCGACCTACTCCTTCTGATTTAGATGGGAGAGATGACCTCTCCAAGACTCCTCAAATTATTGGAAATAGAGCTATTGCAGTTCTTGGAACTTGCCTATTGATTGGTCACATAAATCATCTGATAAATGGAAATCTAATTTGAAAGGTATACATTTAACTGAATTAATAAGTGACCTAATAAAGTAAAATGGCAGAAGACACCAAAAAAATTGCTGTAGTGAATGGGAAACAGAAACAGGCTCCAAACGGTCAGGAGCCAGAGAGGGAACCCACTGAGTGCTCTTAAGGACTGTGGCAAAATGGTCAGAATCCAGGATGATCTGGGGAACTCAAACCACAATGCCACAACTATTTCCAAAGGCATGCAAGCCAGGATGCTTCTTGTGGGTGTGTGATAAGCTGCTTAAGGTGCCCACACTAAAGGATTGTGGGAAGTCCAGGCTGGGCTTTGGTGCCACCAGCTCCTGGTGTGGGTTTCTGTGGCTAGCGAAATGAGGCCAGGGAGTTTTGCAGGCTGCACCACCCTGAATACTGCTTCTGAGTGAACTGTTAGCAAGATACAGGGAGGCATTGATCTGGGCATCCAGTTATTAATCTGCTAGGGAAGGATGTTTCTCAAAAAAACAGGTGATTAAATTAAATAAGAAAAGGAGAAACCAGAAATGGAGAAAGAAATCACATTTATTGGAAATCCATTCTACTAGGCACTGTGTATACACTGTTTGAGCCAATTCTCAGAGTAATTCACGAGGTAAGAATCTCTAAACTTGTTTTACAGAAGCTTAGTGGGAGAACTGGGATTTGAACTCAGGTCTGACTGACTCTGAGATAAATTAAAATGGCAGTTTCTCCATCTCATACGCTTACCTCCACAAAATAAAGTATAGTTTAGTTCCACTGAGATATAGGTGTGTATGTGTCAGATTAGATGGGCTTGTCTTCAAAGCTGAATCCATATTATAAAACATGGACTCACTCAGTACTGGGTTAAGAGATTTGAAGCATAGTACATGAGTAGTAAAAAGCAAAGAAGATTTTAAATGGGGCTGAGATGCGGCAGACTCACCATTTCCTTTCCTGCTCTTAGACTAGAATTCACTATGTTAGTGTGCAGAGAAAGACTAAGGTGAAAAGGTAAATAAAGAGGAGAGAAAAATCTCTAGATATGGCTAGTTAGAAATAAAGGTTTCAATCAAATGGCAATCTGAAAACCTAAACTAAGAGGTACATTGGATTGCATCTTCATCAAAATGGCTGTGAAAACATTTCCCCTAAAGCTCTTCCAGGAACTTCTCACTACCCATAAAGAGGTAGAGTCATTTCCTGTTTCGTGAACCTAGGCAAGCCTTTTGACGCCTTCAACTAGTCGAGTATGAGGAAAGGATGCTGTGTGACTTTCAGGGGCAGATCATGGACAATGATACCTATTCTAACTATTCTTTGTCTTAAGATGCTGCTCTCAGAAGCAGCTGTGATTCTGAGAGAAAGACCAGCTAGCCACAGACAGAGGACCACCTGGGAAGAAATGGGCAGAGCAGAGCTCTCTGTTAACATGGTGTACAAACTTATTAACCATGTGACAGAGATGCCCTGCATCAGGTTCTTCAGTGCTCAGTTGTCCTGTCCTGTGTCCTGTGTTCTCTCAAGTCCTGCCCAAATTACAAATTATCAAATTAGTTTGGTTACGTTGCTAAATTTGATGGTAATTTTCTAATACGGTGGTAACCAGACACCAATAATCAGAACAAAAAGAGCATGGGAACAGGGTTTACTGGTAGATCAGATGACGTGCTCATGAACTCTGGGAATAACAAAAGGCCATCTTATTTATTTGATGGTGTCTCTGTTGCTCTAAGAAATGAAAAAGTTTGGAGCTGAGACATATCTGTGCAACCATTTATTTTCCACAAAGTTCTAGCCATCTTATTTCTATAGTACTCACTTTAATGAGATGAGGTGCAGCAAGATGATCTGACGGAGGAACACCACACACTGAGTGTCTACTCACTGTGTCTCAGAAGAGAGTTAGACCTTTCACATCCCTTTAATCACCAAATCCCCATAAAACTTCTCGAGTCTCACTTCCTCTTCTAGTTTCCTTTCTGCTGCTATGGTAAAGGCTCTCACCAAAACCAACTTGAGGAAGGAAAGGGTTTATTTGGCTTACATTTCCAGGTCACAACCCATCACCAACAGAAAGCTGGGCAGGAGCAGAAGCAGGAACTAGAGAAACTCTGCTAACTGGCTCGCAGACCGACTTTGCTTTGCTCTCTCACTCACTCTCTAGCTCACTCTGTGGCTCACACTCAGCAAGCTTTCTCATATAACCCAGGCCTACCTGCCTAGGAATGGTAACACCCACAGTGGGCTGAGCACTCCCACACCAATCATCAATCAAGACAATCCCTCAAGGCGCGGACACAGGTTAATCTGATCCAGACAATCCCCCAGTGACTCTCTCAGATGACTCTGGGCTGTCAAGTTGACAGCTGAAGTTAACTAAGACACTCCCATGTCACAGGGTCAGACAAAGGTCTAGAAAATTAATATACAGCCTTCAACCAATGTGTGCTAGGGACAGAATTCAAAGTCAAGTCCTATTTCAATACTTAGACTCTTTTGACAACATCATCTTCAATGTCTGCCCCCTAATTATTTCACTGTTTTGGACACATGTGCACCATAAGCTTTTGTCTTCCAGCCCTGGGGATTGAACCAAAGCCCTTATGCATGGTCAGGCAAGCATGCAGCTACAGAGTTCTATCCCTAGGCCTATTGCTGGCTTGTTTACAGAAGATTCATTTTCCTTCAGCAGCAGGCTATTTACCTTTCTTGGCTACTATGTGTAAAATAAGAGTTTGCATTCCTGAAGCGTACAATGCACATCCCAATGATGCTGAAAGCAGATGGCCCACAGTATGCTGTGAGACATGGGAATCAAAATCACAAAGAAAATTTTGTCACACTTATGGAGTGCTGTGGTGCTAGGATAAGAGTACAGAATGCAGAGTATTTCATAAATATAAGTTGCTTTTTCTTCTTTATTAAGATGGCCATCACCTTTATCTAAAAGGGCCTCGAGGCCACAGCAAAGCCATTTTGCCCCAGTGTTTGAATTTCTTATAAAGTGAAGTACACAGCACAGAGTTGACTGTATAAAACATATAGGCATGCACTCTGATGAGGTTGCAGCAGAATTCTGTCATGGCCTTCTGGATACTCAGATGGGAAGAGTTTCTACCATCATTTCTTGGAAAGATAACCGAAAAGGAAGATAAGAGCCGAGTCCCCTCTGAGGTTGGAGTGTTATGTGATCGCTGGCAGTGAATGTCAAGGTTCTCCCAATATGTCCTGGCCTAGCCTCCCCACACTTCGCCTTTACTCATGAGTTCCTAAGGGATTGTCACACTGTGCTAGCTCTACTGATTTCAAGACACTGCTATTAAAAATAATAATCAGAACTTGTGCAAATCTAAACGCCTTCTCCAGAATTAAACTGTCATTTTTCCCAGAAACAGTAATGCAATTCTTTCTTAGCATGCCATTTTCCAAACCTTTGACATTTCACCATACCTCATCACTGACTCCATCACAGAGCATGCCAATTTGTCAGTTTTAATCTGTCTAAAAAGCTGCCTCTGCCAGCATAAACCTTTTGATTTCTTATGTGTTGATACAAAGATTTCATCCATTGATTTTTGTGTAGTTCTGATTTCATGCAGCTAAGCAAACAGTGACAGGTTGGTGCTTGGGGTAATGAATGCTCCATCAGATTAACAGGAATCAATGGCAGGTTCTGGAGGAGGCGCAGGGGATGGGGTCTGGACAGCACATGCTGCCAGAGCAAGACAGATGGTCAGAAGCTGACACTCTTACCTCTTTAACTTGATGGGCTCATTAGCAGATTTCTCTCCTTTGGGTCTCATTTGAGTTTCTTGGTTTTAAATGGCACCCCATAGATTGCCTAGTAGTCTGGAAAACTACTGACTTAGGCTTCCCATGACCTGGCACAGAAAGTATTCTAGTATCCAAGGTTTATTTAGTAGCTTAGGAAGCTAGGACTTCCACAAATGGGTGCTGAGATACTGCTTAACAAAAGGACACTGGGAAGCATTTATGCTTCCCCATTAAGAACCGTCTTTTTCAAAGCAACCCTGTATTAAAGATCATACTATTTTGTATGGTCTGCACAATAACCATAAAAGATGGGTTTCAGATGAAATTGTTAGAAGAAAACATAGGCTATACCTTATAAGATGCAGGTGCAGAAAAACTTTCTAAATCAGACACCTGTTGCTCAGGAATTAAGGTCAACAAGCAACAAGTGAGACCTCATTAAACTAAAAACCTTCAGTACAGCAAATGAAACAACCAATCAAATGAAGAAGATGCCCACAAAGTGGAAAAATAACCTTCACCAGCTACATATCTGACAGAGAATTTGAATCCAGAATATTAAAAGAACCCCAAACCAAAGAATTGAGAAAACAAATGATCCAATTAAAAAATGGCCTGTGAATCTGAACAGAAAATTCTCCAAAGAAATAAAAATGACTAAGAAAACTTAATAAGTTTCCAATATCCTTAGTAATTAGGGAAATTCAAATCAAATCAACTTTAAGATTTCACCTTACCCCAGGCAGACTGGCTAACACCAAAAAAATAAACAACACCAAATGCTGGAGAGAATGTGAGGAAAGGAGAGTGCTAACTGGTGCAACCACTGTGGAAAGCCATGTGGAGAACTTTTTAAGAAGCTAAAAATAAATCTACCATATGATCTGGTTATACCACTCCTCGGCATAGACCCAAAGGACTCATCCTGCTGCAGAGATACTTGTACATCCATGTTTGCTGTTGTTGTTTTCCCAATAGCTAAGAAATGGAAACAACCTCAGTGTCCCTCCACCTAGGAGTGGATAATGAAAAGGAGGTCCATTTACACAATGGAGTTCTACTCAGTGGTAAAGAAAGATGAAATGTGCAGGTAAATGGATGGAACTAAAACTGTTATGCTAAGTGAAGTAACACAGACTCGGAAAAACAAGTGATGCGTGTTTTCTTTCATCAGCTCCAGATCCTTATATGTGAGTATATATCTTGATGTAACCACAGGAATAAAGGAAAACAGAAAGGAACCCTGAGGGTGAGGGTGAAGAAGGAGCCCAAGAGAGTGCAACAGTAGGAGAGGGGGAAATGGGGAACGTGTGGATGCTTTTACCGAAGACAGGGGGTAATATAGGGGAGAGATAAATAATCTTTAGGTGATGTAAAAAACCAGAAGGAAATGCACTAGTTCAAAAGCCTACTGAAAAGTTATACATTTGTATAATTTGTAAAAGCATTTGTATAGCTGAAGGCTATATAACAAGAAACACAGTGCCAAACAGGATAAATCTCCCTTCAAGTTGTTGGTCAGGGTAGCCTAAGAGACTCCCAGAATTACACAGGGTATTGCCACAGCCCTTGATTGCCTCCCAGAATTGAAGATAAGACCATGCTAAAAACAAGACATACTTCAGATACAGAGCTGGGAGCAATGTAGCTGAAACTGACCTAGAAACCTCCTCCCTGAAGACTAGTTCTCATAGTTTTAGAGGATACTATGCAAGCTGCTAAGGAAGAAAAATCAACTGATGGTTCAACCCAGCTGTAAAGCCTAATAATCACAGCAATGACTAGCACAGCAAGCTATGTCTGCTGGTGCAGTAGCAACACTTTCATCTTGGGGGTAATCAACAGCTATCCAGTTGAACTTAAAACCCGGTCAATGGGAGAGAACTCATGTGTGGTGCTGTAAGCATAGCCTCACCTGGTTGGAGAGGTCATAGATCCCAGAGTTAAACCTACATCTGTCACACACCTAGACAAATACAATTTATTAATATATGTATGTTTATGTATCCTTATGTTTACAGATAAATATACCTCTTTCCACTCATCAAAGACACTTTTCTTTGCAACAGATAAAAACTATTACAGAGTTCCACAACTGATCACACATAGAGAATAAGTGTCTGTGAGATGCCCACCCCTAAGTGACAAATCTACAATGCAACCTGTACATGGTGAAGCTCAGGGAACATAGTGGAACAGGGGGCAGAAAGAATATTAATGCAGCTCTCAAATCTCACCAGCAATGCTTCCTCATGCAGCAGATGGTGATCAACACAGAAAGCACAACTGGCCAAAATGTAGAGCATAAGAGACTGCACACTGAATGTCTCTGGATAGGACTCCTATATTAAACCTCTGCCACCCAGGGCTCAGAGACCATTGTGAGAAAAAAAAGGTTGAAAGACTGTAAGAGCCTGGGGTGAGGGGTTGTGAACATAAGGAAACAGTTTTTCCCAGGCTTCTGGGAACTTGCTCATATGAACTTATAGCAATAGTGACAGCATGCAAAAGACCCATACAAACTAAAACCAGACAAAAACCCAGCATAGAACTGGAGAAATAGATAAGAAGTGCCAACCTTAGCTGAGAAACTACTGATCACTACTAGGTGAGAGAGAGTTGGTCTCCTTTAAGGGCATGATACTAGGTAGGTTGACCAGGCTCAAGTGAATGAACTCACATGGAGAGACATCTGGGGATCCAAACTGGACCCTGTAGGGCCTTAAAATATGTGACAGAACGCATGAAATCAGTGAGGGGACTATGCAGGGGATATAGATATGAAACGGATTCTGAGTATGGTTAACATGTATTGTATGAATTGCACAAAATTTTAATAGAAATAGGAAAAAAGATGCAATTCAAATCAGTTTCAAAGTGAGAGCTTAAAATAAATAAATAAGTTGAGTCTCAATGTCATCTTTGTTGACTTGTTCTTGATGTTTTATAGGTGAGAAACAACTGAGGATGAAGAAATTCACCCAGTGGAGGCTGGAAAGATGGCTCAGTGGTTAAGACTTTAAAAAGACGTTCTTGTGATCAATCACTACAAGATGTTGACAAAGAGTTGGAGAGTGGAAAAGGCAGACTTTGTCTCTAGGTTTGTAGGACTATGATGCCCCATGGTCATCCACTGTCATAACCCCTCAGTTCACTGCTGATCTCAGATAGGAAGGCAGAGGGATAAGCCAGTCGGCCCTAGTGTGGGCACTGATCAGTCCTACAGATCTGCACTTCCTTCCTCTTGCAGACCTCAGGGATTCTAAGTTTTTTCCCCTGCTTTTCTTTTCTGAGACATGCTTCTTTCCTTAGAGTTTTGTCTCCTCTCCTAGTCTTGTTCCAGATGAAAACCATTATAGGAAAAAGAGTAAAAGACAAGTTTCAGAACTGTAAGCGTTTTTACAGTCATTATCCAACATACAAAGATCCTAGGTTTCTCTTTTTAAATGTTTAGTTATTGCTTGTAATGATTTCCTTTCTGGAGAGTCTTGAATTTTCTCTTAATTTGACTTGGCTACTTCTCCTACAGCTTAAAAGAGCTGCTCAGATGATGAAGCCATCTCTGAATCTGTTTCATAACCTTTACCCGTGTGCGAGTTATTTTTGCATTTCTTCATTGTTGTTTTACTGGCCAGCTTCTCTGAGATCTCATCTCAGATTCCCAAAGCTCACTCACATGCCTCAAACTTTGCTCTCCCAGATGCATCTGTGCTCTTTGAACCATCGCCTTGGCCCTGTTGCTCTGCCTGTGTTCTGATGATTCGCCAATGGAATGGTCTCCAGTTAGATCTCGGCACTGTCCTTGACTGTCTAAGAAACGTCCTTTCCAACACACTCAGCTTCTGAGCATAACCACGTGATGCAGTCATCCTACCCTCCTCTTTACAAAACAGTGCTCTCTGCCTATCAGTCTTGGATGCTATTATCCTAGGTTTCCAAATATTCTGCTTCTCCTCTATGTTACCCCCCTGTCCCTGTCTCAGGTATAAACCCCACTGTTCAGTCTTGACTTTCCATTTTCAAATTTGACAGAAGCCCTTAATGGCATATCCAGAATCATGGTTTTAAGTACCTTTTGTCCACTGAACATTTACCAAGTATGTATTCTGAATCAAGTTCTAGGCAAGCACAGAAGATATAGAGGTAAATGACATATCTTGAATATGACACTAAGGGTCTTTCATCCATCAGCATCGTCACCTACATAAACTTCTCTTCCAGGATGTCCAGTATCTCTAAGAGCTTTATTCTACTAGTCTCCTGTTATTCACACTGGTGGGCTCTGTCTTACCTCAGGCCTTTGGTCTTATCGTTCTTCCTGATTGAAATAACGTCTAGTCTTTCTACCATCTAAAAAGGCAGTATTTCCTGCAAGTCACATCTATTTTTAAAGTATTAACGTAGTTCTTTTTCACTTTTCTGAATTCCTATAGGATTTGGTGGTTCAGTGGCCCTTTCCAGTGTGAAATAGGAAAGTATGGAAGAAAACATTTTGGTGGGAGAAAAGTCTCACATTTCTTTAGTAAGATTGTCGTAGAACCCACTACATATTTCCTGAACAAGGACAAGGTTTATTTGCTTTCACTAACTTGTTTATTCTTTCATGCATTCATTTCTGAGCTCTTAGTAAAATGACATGGGATTCCAGAGGGCATGAGGTCTGTACCAGAATGGGTATACCTGCTGTGACACCATGGGGGCTGGACTGCTCTTGCTCCCTGAAGTCTTGTGACATTCACTGAGAAGGATCAAGCCTGACTGGAGGAGAAGTTAGTGTAGAAAAAAGTACACTTGTCCACAGCAAGCAAACAGCATCATGTAAGAATTGTTCTGATGCTCACTCAACCTGATGATGGGCTTCTTCTAGGAGGTCTTATCGAACTGAATGACCAATAAACTCAACACCGTCATGGGAAATATTGCCTGATGTTTTAAGGAAATGGAATATTTCAACATAAACCACAAAAAAGAATACTTTTGTCAACATTTTGTAGTGATTGATCACAAGAACGTCTTAAGAGTTGACCTCCACTGCTTCGACTGTGGCACCTAGACAAGACCCCACCAATGACAAGGTTGTAATTATCACTGGTGGGTGTCCTTGAGATCTTGGACTCATTCTTGAATCACAGGGAAGGGGGGAGTTGACATTCACCAAGAAATCTTCCTCTGGCCTCTGAAGACTATTTCAAACAGGCATTGAAAACAACTCAGTTCAGAGCTTTTTAAGATAGATCATGAAGCTGCTGAATTATAACTATTATACCATGTGATCCAGTTGAAGAAGAGGACAGTGATAACTTGAATTCTTTACTGATCTTCTGCCCTTCATCATGGCTGAAGGGCTCTGTCCCTGTTCATCATAGTACACTCAAGTTCAGAGGAGGTTGAGCTATCTCAGGCTTCATTATCCCAAGCAATGGCCTCAAAGTATAGCCCACAGCTTGACAGAAAATGTCTTAGACAGAAGCATATGATCTACATGGCATTCCAGAGACATGAGACATTGGCTACATGCAAGAAGGTGTCTGATCTCAAGGCTATAAGGCCAACACCGATGACTTTACCTTCTAGGCTGTCAGTCAACACCAAAGAGTCCTGGGACCAGAGTGTGGCATACACATCCAGTCATCTGGTGCTGTAGAGCAGGGAGCATTGAGGATAAGAGCAGCACTAACCTCATTACTGATCCTGAAGCTTGGGGTTCTCATCCTGATTCTGTACTTGATTCTCATTGTGAAGTTGAGAAGTCAATGATTCTAGACCTCAGCATGCCTACCTTTACAAGAGGATGACTTTTATATACTAGAATGTAATAGAATATTCAAGGGTTCAGAGAAGAGACTGAGAAGAGGATCTCACAGAAGCTTATTCTTATTTATGCTGTGAAATTTTTGTGGGAGAATTACTGTTCTCCTTGTTATATCTATTATATCTTCAAGGCATAGCAAAAAACATGTTGCACAGTAAGCATTTAGTATGAATTTAATGTACAAGAATGAATGGACTGAGGCTTGATCAGTTATTCATACTTTCAAGGGTCCTGAATGAATTTTTCAAAGTTTTCAGAATATCCGAATTTCTTTTCTGCCTCCCTATATCCTTCCCCAGCAACCAGTTTAAAAATGTCTCAACTTGAATCAAAATCTGTACTGTATTGCATAGGCATCGCTGGCTATGAAATAGGTGTTCTGTGTGATGGGCTTGAGTGCTGGCTACCCTTAACTTAGGGTATGGAGTGTAGACCAGAGTAGAAGAAAAGAAAAAGTCAGAAGTTAGAGTTAGAAGTCTGGGTGGAGCTAGTCTCCACTCACAATTCTGTGTTCTGCCTGTGCCCAAGCCTGGCTTTGCACTTAGATCTGTCCCAGGAAGTCTGACAATACTAGAACGCAGCATAGGGAGAGTGAAGAGCAGATGGATGATATCTGTGCATGTTACCCAAAGCCAGTCCTCAAGTTTTCCATTATGTGCCTTTCTATACCTTAACTGACCATACCTGACAGAGAAGATCTGGGCTCTAACCTGTTCAGATCCAAGTGGCTCAGGTCATGGAAGGATATACCCCTTTTGATGGTTACTATTCCTTCTCTTGACTTTTAAGTCTTGCATATGAAATGTCCTACATATAGGCTAATTGTTGAAGACTTTGTCTCTAGCTGGTGGCAATAATTTGAGAAGTGGAGGAAACCCAAGAAGGCCGAACTAGAGAAAACAAGTCCTTTGAACAGGCTATGAGGGATTGTATCTGCTCTCAGGTACCTTTATGCCTTTCCTTCCACTTCTTGGTCACCATGAGGTGAGAAGCTTCATTCGCATGTTCCCACCTGTGTAAAATTTTGTCGTGGCTCATGTCTAGTGTAACAGAGATGGCTCACCATGGACTGAGGCCTCTGGAACTGTGAGCTGAAATAAATCTTTCATCTTTTAAGCCGTTTCTCCTAGGTAGAGAAGAAACTAATACAGAAAGTTAGTATCAGAAGAGTGAAGTCATTGCTATGACCATTCATCACAATGGTTTAGAAGCCTCTGGAAGCAATTTGTGGGAGAAATTGGGAAAAGCAGGGCCAGAGAAGCACCAGAAGGCTGTAAGGAGAGCTTTGTTTGCAGTTCTAACGTGAGTGTAGCATAACAGAATGGTGATAGAAAGACAGACAGCAAATACTCGATTCATGAGGTTTCAGATGGGAATAAGGACTCCAGGGAATTGAAGTACAGGTCACATTCTGAGACTCTGCAGAAGACTGAGTTTATATGTGACAAAGTAATTAACAGGGTAGGAGAAATTTCAAGGCAGTCCAGTATGTAGTATCATTATTGCTGCTGCTTTTAGCCAAGTTCATAACAAAAACTGGGAACAAAGAGCATAACTGATTTCACAGTTTTCCCAGAAAATGGGTTCATTTAACATTGTGAAAAAGGAAGGTGTGGTTGTTGCAAAGATTAAGACTAGTAAACAAAAGCCAAGTAGTACTTTAGATCAGGACAGGGCTCAGAAATTGGCTAGGCCATGCCCATCCCAGGCTTAAGTGTGTAAAGGTTCAAACTCATTTAAAAGGCTTAGCTTTGAGCGTAGAGCCCTCGGTTGCTCTTGCACATAGCCATCTAGGGAAGTGTTTTAGCACATTCAGAAATGTTGAAATTCAAGTGACAGTGTAGCCTCTGTAGCTATGGTGCAAAGAACCTAGTTACTGCTCAATCTAGTTGGTAAATCTTAGTATTATTCACATAATGCAGGTGTGGAGATACACATAATACAAGAATTATGGCATCATTGAGGCTACACCTAGATGTCAGAGGAAAGCCAGGCAGAGAAAATTAACTCAATAGAATTATGGCAGAAAAGTTTCCAAATCTGGAGAAAGAGTTGGGCAGTCAAGCACAAGAAGCATTTAGAAGCCCTAACAGACATAACCAAAGAAATTCAACACAAGAAATTAAAATCAAGTTGACAAAATTACAAAACAAAGCAACAATATTACAGGCTGCTGGAGAAAAAAGCCAACTCACAAAGACAAAAGCATCAGCAGAAACTCTAAAAGCCAGGAAAGCATGAAATGATATAATTCAAGTCCTAAAAGTAAATAACTGCCAGCCAAGATTGCTATTGACCAAAGTTATCTTTTAAAATCCACAGAGAAATAAAGACATTTTGACACAAGAACAAACAAATGGAACTCATGGCCATCCAGGCATCATTGCAGAAGACACTTAAAAGAAACCTACACACCCTCCCCAATCACGAGAATACAAGAAAAAATAAACTTTTTAAGAAGATTCAATGAACAAAAAGAACTAGGAAAGAATCGACCATGTCCAGCTCAGCAAATGGCAAATCTCATAAATGAACAAGAAGAACAGAACGATTGAACCAACCAGAAAAATACACCAAAAATTACAGAAATTAGTAAATGTCTCTCAATAAAGCCCCTAAACATAAATGATCTTAATTATCCAATTAAAAGATAGCTGTTTGGAATAGAAAACAAGGTCTAACTGTTATTTTTGTCTACCAGAAACACACCTTACTGGCAAAGATACATATAGACTGAGAACAAAAAGGTGCAAGCAATTTATAAAGCAAACAGAAACTAAAAGTACTTTTATCTGCTAAGGTATTTCAAACAAACTAATCAGAGAGGATAAATGAAGTGACTACAAGTTATTGTTTTACATCAGCTTTCTTCTAATTAAAAAATTTGCTCCAGGAGGAAGGAGGAGGCTCTTGAGACACAGGAGGTAACAAAACATCATCACATATGTGGGAAAGCAGAACTTTGGAAGATCCTCGAAGGACCCTCCCCAGCTTTGTAGAAGGAAGAAACAATTGCTAGGGAAGGAAAGCCTGGCCAGCCTAGCTGCAGAGGGGAGATCTCTTTGACCTGTGGAGCCACCTGCAAGTTGTGCAGAGAGCTCAGGGTTGCAGTGTTCATGAGTCATCAGTCGGGCTGGGGCAGGATTTGGGGTGATGCAGCTGTGAAGGCACTCCTGCTTCCCAAACTAATCCCTCATCCACATGGCTGTTAGTAACACCATTAAAAACTCATTGCTTCACCAAGTTGATCCAATGGGTACTTTGGTCTGTCATGGTACCACACCCACAGGCAGCAGAACTTGGACTCAATGGGTCATAATTTTTTTAAAGAAAGGAACTTGACTTTAGGAGGAAGGATGGGGAGGGATCTGGGAGGAGCTAGGGGAAGGAACGAGGGGTTGAATATGTCCAAAATATGCTGCCTGCATGTGTGAAATTCTCAAAGAATTGATAAACATTATATTTAAAAAGAAGTAACAACAAAGCTCCTCAAGCTAGTCTATAAAATAGAAATGGAAATATTAGTAGAAAACTTATTCTTGAGACCAACATTATCTTGGCACCCAATCAGATAAGACTGTAACATCCAAAAAGAAAACTGTATCGATTCACTGATGAACAAAGACACAAAATTCTCAGGAAAATGCTCACAAGCCAAATTCAGCAACACATTACAAACATCACACACGATAATCAAGTTGTTTTCATTCTAGGAATGTAAGAACAATGCCACATAGATAAATCAACAAATACAATACAGCTCATAAACAAACTCAGGGACAGAAATCACATGACCATCTCAACAGATCAGGCAAAAAAAAAAAAAAAAAAAACCTTTGACAAAGTTCAATACCCCTTCTGGACAAAAGCCCTAAAAAGCCAAGTATAATGACACATGCCTTTAATCCCAGTTACGGAGGCAGAGGACAGTGGATCTCTGTGGATTTGAGGACAGCCTGGTCTATGTAGCAAGTTCCAGGTCAGCCAGAGCTACATAGTGAGACCTTGTCTCATAAAAAAAGCCCTGAATAAAGTAGGAATAGTAAGAACATAATTCCAACATAATAAAGGCTACATACAGCAAATATCTAACATTATGCTAAATGAGGGAAAGAAAACATTTCCTACAAAATTATGGATGAATAGAGAAGGACCACTCTCTCTGACCTTATTCAGCATATTGCTTGAAGTCTTATCTGTAGCAATAAGGTAACAGAAATAAACAAAATAGATAGAAATAGTAATAGAAGAATCACAGTACCCCTATTTGCAAACAGTATGACCCTATACTTTAAAAAAAAGCCTACAAACTCTACCAGAAAGCTCTTACCATTGATAAACACTTTAAACTTAAAGTCGACACATAAACATCAGTGGCTCTTCACACCAATTAACAAGCTTGCTGAGAAAGAAATCAGGAGGTAAATCCAACTCACAATAGCTTCAAAAAGAATAAAATACGTATAAATAAAATGTGCCAGCTCTAAGACACAGAAGAAAGTGAAGATGAAAGAAGATGGGAATACCTCCCATACAGATCAGAAGAACTACTCTTGAGTTTGTCTGAGCAATATGTAGATTCAGTGCAGTCATCAAAATTCCAATGATGTTCTTCAGAGAAATAGAAAAGAATCCTATAATGGAATCACATACACATACAGATGCAAATACACAGACACAGACACAGACATACACACACACACACACACACACACACACACACACACACACACATCTTATGCTAAAGCAATCCTAAGTAAGAAAACACAGTGCTGGAGATAATCCATACAACTTGATTTCAAATTAAACTACATGCTGGGATTTTGTCTGGATTGATCTTGTGCAGGTCTTATGTAGGCTGCCACAGCCACTGTGAGTTCCTATGAACAACTGCCCTGTTGTGTTCAGAAAACACTTTGATTGTAGACAGCCACTGCCTCTGGCTCTTACAAACCTTCTGCCTGCCTCTTTCATGACGATCCCTGAGCCTCAGGAGGAGGGGATATGGTACAGATGCCCCATTTATAGCTGAACACTCTGGAGTCTCTTATTCTCTGCACTTTGACCAGTTTTAAGTCTCTGTGTTAATCACCATCTACTGCAAAAAGAAGCTTCTTTGATGAGGGTTGAGAGATGCACTAGTCTAGGGTATAACAATAAGCCATGATGAGTTAGTTTGCTGTTATGCTCATTTAGCAGAATAATAGTACGTTCTCCCATAGGGCCTATAACCTGCGAAACCTCATTTGTTTTGCTCTATTAATGGTGCCAGACACAAGTCCAGTCTTGTGGAGAGGGTCTTAAATCCAATCCAAATGTGGTTGGTTGCTCCCATCATTTTTCTACCAACATTATTGCCACTATTTGCATGAGTGGACATGACTCACCAGAGTGGCCATTGTTGTGACTCACAGGGTCTGCAGCTGAGTAAGACCAATGATTATGTTTCTCTTCTGGTAGCATGGCACCCTCTAGCACTATGAAAGCTAGCCAATAGGGCAGTCACACAGTCCTGCCCATTATTGGGAATGGCTGCTGGGAGAGGAAGAGTTCATTTTCTTCAGGAATGCAGCCCCTGAGAGACTATGCATGTTCCAGTAGATAACGCTACACCCAAGCACACACTGGCAGCACTAAGTAGATTCCATAGATATTTTAAAAGAAAACATGAATAGTGTGTGTGGGAGGGTTAGAGGGTAAGGCATTGAGAGTGGACTTGATCAAAACACATATGCACATATGAAATTCTCAAGCAATAAATAAATCAAGTTATACTACAGAGCTAAAGTAACAAAAACAGATGGTACAGCACAAAACAGACACATAGACCAATGGGATTGAATAAATGACCTATATACAAGCTCTTAAAGCTACAACTACTTAACCGTTTTTATAAAGATGCCAAAAAATATATTAGAGAAAAGATATCTCTTCAATAAGTGATACTGGGAACACTGGATGTCAAAGAATGAAATCACCTCCATATCTTTCAATTTGCACAAAAATCAATTCAAAATGGGCAAAAACACCTTAATGTAAACCTGTAACTTTGAAGTTACAGTAAAACATTGAAATGCAATTCAAGATGTAGGCATAGTTATGGACTTTCTAAGAATTATAATAGCTCAGACATAATAAAAAATTGACAAATAAAATTGCATGAAATTAAAAGGCTTCTGCACAACAACCAAAAAACAATCAGCAGAGAGAAGACAGTCTACAGAACAGGAGAAAACTTTTTCCAACTATAAATCTGGCAGGGAATTAATATCCAGAATATATAAAGAACTGGAAAAATTCAAAACCCCAAATCAAATCATCTAATCAATAAAGGGCAAATGAGTTGAACTGGGAGTTCTCAAAATATAAGAAACACATATGGCCTATAAATATATGAAAATATGTTCAATATCCATAGCCATCAGGGAACTAAAAATTAAAACTACATACAGATTCTATTTCATTCCTATCAGAATGGCTATCATCAAAGAAACAGATGACAATAAATATTAGTGATCATTTGGGAAAAAGAAACCCTTGTATCCTGCTGGTGGCAATGAACATTAATCCAGCCACTGTGGTAACCAGTATGGAAGTTCCTCAAGGAGCTAAAACTGAAAGTATCATATGACCAAGCCTTACCATTCCTGTTTATATATATGAAAGAACGTAAGCTAGCAAACCACAGATCAGATACTGTTCATTGTAGCATTAGTTATACTATTATTCGTTAAGATGTGGAACCAGCCTAGATGTCCATCAATAGATGAAT
Source organism: Eospalax fontanierii (assembly GCA_035773235.1). NCBI lineage: Eukaryota > Metazoa > Chordata > Mammalia > Rodentia > Spalacidae > Eospalax > Eospalax fontanierii. Next base: position 25,349,807 of record CM069539.1, on the reverse strand, counting down.
GAAGAAAAGAAAATGTATATATATATATATATATATATATATGTATGTATATATATATGTGGGGGGGGTTTATTGTATGGTGCATATATTAGTCAACCCCAATGAATAAAATTATGTCACAAAGGAAAATAGAAAGAATTGAATATCTTCATATTAAGAAAAGTCATGGTGCTGGAGAGATGGTTGAGCAGTTAAGAGCACTAGTTGCTCTTGCAAAGGACCTGGCTTGGGTTCCTAACACCCACACACTGGTTAACAACTATCCATAACTCCAGTTGTAGGGGAACCAATGCCCTTTTCTGACCTCCACAGACATCTCACCACATAAGTATATTTATGTACCTGCAGGCAAGACACTCATACACAACAAATTAAAACAAAGCCAAAAAAAATTAAGAAAAATCAGCCAGACTCAGAAAGACGAACTTAAATTTTTCTCTCAGAATCTAGCTTTTATTTATGAGATGAAAGTAAAAAGATTATGTAATGGGAAGGAGGAGGCCAGCAAGTGTGCAGAGCAAGTAGGGGGTGATGAAAGACAAGGGACAGTGACAGGAGGTAATTGCGAGCAAAGTACCCTAATACATATATTCATAATGAAACTCATACACTGACGTTAAAATGTTAACTTAAAAAGAAGGAAAGCCTGAGAAGCCAGGCGATGTGTGACAGGACCAGATGGATCGGGATCTCTCCAGGCAGCCTCTGAAAGGATGATGTTTGAAGCCCAGATTCCAGGTGAGATGGTGGGACTGCAACTGAGTCAGAACTAGAGCAGAAAGATCTTTACATTAAACCACCTCAGCCTCAGCCCCCAGTGCTAGACAGCGTCTGCTGCTCCCGTCCATTCTGGATATGCTTAGATTTAAGTAAAGCAAACTGAAGAAATTAACCACTTCCGCTAGCATTAACAAGAAATAAATGATTTGAATGTTTATGAAGATGTGGTCTGAACATTTGGACATTCATCCCCAGGGAAATAGCTGATAAACGATTGTGCACCCATCTGCCCACCACAGGCAAAGCGATGAAGACAGCTTTTATTTTTAATTTGACTCTGCCTCTGTCTGTCTCTGTCTCTTCTCTCTTGCTCTCTCTTGCTCTCTCTCTCTATGGGTGTGTGGGTGTGTATGTGCGTAGAGGTCTAATGACAACCCTGGGTGTTAGCACTCTCCTCCCATTTTGCTTTTATGCTTTGCTGCAGATGGCAGGCTAGCTGGAATGAACCTCTGGGGATTCTCCTGTCGCCTCCTCCCATCTCGCCTTAGGAGTGCTGGGATTACAGGCATAGAACACCTTTATATGGGTTCTGGGGATTCTAATCCAGGTCCTTGTCCTTATGCAGCACTTTACCTGCTGGTTCGCTTCCCTAGCCCTAGAGACAACAAATGCAGAGTATATAGAAAAACTTCACGGAAGTACCTTCTCACGCCTTCCAGTTTATTCTGTTTTAATGATTACAATTACAGTTGTCAGTGCTCTCCGTGTTCTTTTATCAAATACTCTGTGGAAGAGAGAAGTGTAATGATCTAGGGTCAGGGTGAATATCAACCAGAATCTCAATATACAGCCTTACCATTCATTCCTCAGGGTCACACCCCAGCCCTGCCATAAGCACCTTGAAATCAGGAATCAAGTCTTTGCTTCTACCATAGGAATTCCCAGTGCAGTGCTGGTCTTGATATGTAATTATGCAGAAGGCTCACCAATATTCTTCTCTCACCAAAATTAGTCCATTATTTATGTTTGCATTGGACAATTACCAATGAACCAGGATAAATAAAAATAATTGGTTCTCAGCTGACTAAATGGATTTGTTAATTATTCACCAGGAAATTAATCAGCCCCATTTGTTTAAGGGAAGGTCAAGGAAGAAGCTCCTTATACACATCATTTTAAAATATTGATGTAAACAAAAGATAAAGTCAAACAAAAGCAATGAATTTACTACTGAATGAAGGACAAGTTAATTTATAAGCAAACCAAATAACCCAATACTAAGGCAGCTCCCCAAGGACAAAAGAAAGGCTCTGTCCTCAAGGAACTTCAAATCAAATTGAGAGTCCAGACACTCAGTCAGGAAATAACAAAACATTACAGATCCAACCCAAATGATAGGGAGAGAACCAGTCTTTTCAGATGGACACAATTTAAAATTATAACATTTTTTAAATTTCCGTATACTGACACATATAATGGTACAAATGCCTTTGATAAATCAGAAATAGGTGCAATCAAAAAACTTTAATAAATTGTTCAATCACTCATAAATAAACAGAGTTTTGGTATGTATTCTAAAAGAATCATTTTTGCAAACATGAGGGTTTTAAATAGCACAAGATCATTTTGAATAATACTGCTTAGTGCATGTGAGCAAATGTAGGAATTCTTAGCGGACACTCACATACACAAAGAGGTTTTCTGAAAAAGAAAGATTGGGTGCATCTATTTAACTTCACATTGCAAAAATAGTTGAATAATTCAGAAATAATCCACACAGTACCCTAGAAAAATGAATATATAAACATTCAAGCTATGTAACAATGGACCAGACTGTCTTTTTGCAGAGGAGTTCCCTTTCTCTGAAAAGGAATTCCCAGCTAGAAAAGGGAATACTGCAGATAGCTCTGCCCCTGGACTTGAAGGACCTTCTGGGTTCTTCCAATCTTAAAATCTATGAGAGAAGGTGAAAGAACATTATTAAAGAAAACAAACTTTATTTTTGATTCATGGGTTTGTATGTGTGTCTATGTATGAGTGTGGGTATATAAATTGCCTATATTTAAAAAATACTTTTATTTAGGAAATATTCCCTTGAAATATATCTCGAGCTTTAATCTACAGAAATTGTTTGCTTATTTCTCTATGATGTAGAGGAGAAAGACTGCATATGAATTCTAATTGCAGTTCAAAACATAAGCATAACCTTCAGAAACAAGGTTAAATCTATTGAGCCTTGGAAGTAAAGAAACAGCGAAGATGCACAGGAACACCGTGGAGATGAAATGACTCATTGGTACTTCACTGGTACATACTAGAGACTTAACACTCAGAAACAATGACCATCATCAATACTAGTGTTGCTGTGGTCTTTCCATCCCTGTCTTGGTACTCCTTCCTCTCTCTTCTTCCTTCACAGTATCTCTTTTTACTTCCTAACAGTATCTTTCAAGGTACGAGGAACTTATCTCTATCAGTATCCATCTGTCTCCTTCCTTCTCTGATGCTGTAGGTGGAGTTTAAGGAAGAGGAGACTGGCCAGGATGTGCAGGGCACAAAACAGGAACAAGACTGTGGAGAAGCAGACTAGGCCAGTCTCTTTCCTCGGCCAATCTTCCACTCATGACCCAAGAAAAGAATAAAAATAAACTCAGGAGGAAAGACCCATGAGGCAAAGATACTGTCTAATAGTCAGGAGTGGAAACCTGAGATCAAAGCAGGATCTCACTTGAAAGGGTGAGAGGAAGTGAGAAGCAAGCAAGAAAACAGACAGGCTAGAGCAAGTGCTATGAAAAAGGCATATGGTATTTAAGAAGATAACAGACGAGTCTTGGTAAGTTTCATTTTCTGGGCCTTGGTGAGCTTTGCCTAAGCTCCAACTAAATGGAAATATAAATAGCTGAGAAAGAAGCTGGCGGATAGGAACTGACATAATGGGTTGTATTGACTCTTGGAGAGATAGAAGGGACCTTCTTAAAAGCATAATATTTTACATGCTCATTTATCAGGCTTCCTCTGGGTGAACGATCTCCTTGGGGGCAGGTAAGTGGATTGGCTTATCTTAGAGTCTTGTTTAAAGTGCGCCCTGCATTGGGCCTGAAATCTCTAGGCTTTACTAGGCAGATGGCAAGGGAAAAGAACGTCTGTCCCTGAAGGGCATTCATTAACTGACCACCTAACTGAAGATCCAACACCTACTTTCTCCACCTACTATGCACCTCTCTAATCTACCACCTTCTCCATCAAACCCCTTGTTTGAAGGACCAAGAGAGTTTTATCTTCCTGGTCCCATGGAGTAGAATTTACAGGCCCTGCAGACATTTACACTATGGTCACTTACCTATTAAAATCACTCACTCCCTGCAGCCGAAGAGTCATCCATACATCCCCAGCTCCGTGAACTCGCACCTTCCGCCTGCACTTGATGGTAGCTTCCCTAACTGTCCCATCATTGTCCCACCAGTTCTTAAGTTGACCTAGACCTCCGGAAAAGACTAATGCATTTTTTAAAATATTTGCGTTTCTTCTTTAGAGAATTATCTGTTCATTTCATTAGCCTATTTATCGATCGAGTTTGGATTTCGTTGGGGATTTTTGGGCATTTCAGTTTTTTCAGGTCTTGGGGGAAATACAAATTAAAACTGTTTTGATGCTGTATCTCACTCCGGGAAGAATGAGTAAGATCAAGAAAACAAATGCTGGTGGGACAAAGGGGAAAGAGGAACCCTAACTTATTGCTGATGGGACTGTAAACCATACAGCCACTGTGGAAATCAGCATGGGGTTTGCTCAGAAAAATAAAAATAGACTACCATATGACCCGGCTATAGCATTTCTGGACATACATTCAAAGGATTCTATACCACAGAGACACTTGCACATCCATGTTTATTGCTACTGTGTTCAGCATGGCAAGGACCCGTGGCTCTACTACACATGAATAAATAACCAACATGTGGCATATATTCACAATGGAATTTTATTTAGCTGCGAAATGATGCCTTGCGATATTTGAAGGAATACAGATAGATCCAGAAAGCATTATATAAAGTAGGGTGACCCAGACTCTGAAAGATAAAAACCACAGTTCGCTCTATATGAAGATCCCAAGTTAATGCTTGTCTCTATGAAAAGAGGACATGAACGTGAGTAGAGAGTATGAAACTAGGTAGAAGACCATGAGTGGGGAATAAGAGGTGTTGAGACGAGGTGAGTGTGAGAGGTCATGGCAGACAGGAAGGGGCTACTGTGGGTAGCAAAGTACAAGGTAAGAAGCCAGGAGCAGAGGGAGGAAGAGAAACAGGGAAAGCTTCTATATATATGCTGTATAGTTTTAGCTGACAACTTGATATCCCTGAGAAGAGGAAACCTCTACTGGGGAATTACATCTATCAGGATGACCTGTGAGCATGTCTATGAGGCAGTTTCTTGATTGTTGAATGATGTGGGAGGCTGTACCCCTAGGCAGATGATCCTGGGATTTGTAAGAAAGCAGGCTGAGCACCGGCCAGAGGAGCAAGCCAGTAAATTATGGTCTGTGCTTCAGCTCCTTCCTTGCTTGAGCTCCTGCCCTGGCTTCCCTCTGTGATGTAAGCTGAAATAAAGCCTTTCCTCCCGAAGGTGGTTTTGCTTAGTGTTTTATTACAGCAGTAGAAAGCAAACTAATATACTGTCTTCTGTAATCTATGTCTATGGCTGATGCTGTTTCTTTGGAGAACTCTGACTAAAGAAAGAAACATACCTGATCTCTGCGGGTATAAAACTAAAGATGTTGATCAGGTAAAAATCAAGAAGGAAGAGAACATATTTGGTAAATAATCCTGAGGCCATATACATACATCTACCCAAGTCTTCATTTAGTTGGCAGGAATTGGATAACCAAGTTAACTTGGCAGTTATAACAACAGCCTCAGAGTATGAGCTGACGTGTTAAACACAGTTCTCAGTGAGGATCTAAGATGATTGGTCGATTGCATGGAAAGTGAGTCCTGCCTGGTGTGTCTTCGACTCAGGACTGTGGCTCTACTATCAATAACAATTCCATGCATGTTCATCTTCACCTGAGAGAGCAATGGTACAAAAATATAGGACTTGGGGCTGTCTTTTGCTTTCTCCCATATAGTTATTATTTTCAGCAGGCAGGAACGCTGTTTGAAATTTACTATTAATGTAGTTTCAATATACAGAGTCCTACCAGCTGAGCCAAGGGCTCATCTCTGATCTGGATGAACTGCCAGCCATGCAAATGTCACAGCTGCAAATCCTGCCACAGTTCAACTCAAGCTTTGCTTCCCCTCTCAAGGAGTCCAGTGCCAGTCTCAAAAACTCAAGTCTTTTCTTTCTCTTTTCACAGTTCTCTAAGCCTCAGATATAAAGTCATGTCAGTCCCCTGCTGCTTCTTGAACTCAATTTCTATTTCTACTTCTATAAGCATTCTTCCTTTTTCCTCCATCCCTCTTTAAAATGCATCTAGAGTTCAAAGCTTGATTCTCGCATTACATTTTTGCAGGGATTTCTCCAACAACTTATCCTCAAATTGATCACACGGCACTGAGTCAACTACATGGGTTAACCATCTGATTTTCATTTCTAGGTGTTTGGATTTTGTCTTCTCAAATAGAATGCAAATGTTTCTGGGTTTTAATATCAGACAGACACACTGGCATTATCTAGTAGTTTGTGATCTTGAGCAAGTTGTTTGCCTGTGGCTTGGTTTCTTCTGCATAAAATGGTGATGACATAATACTTCATAGAGTTGCAATAGGGCCTGATTAAAGAAATTGTTCTTTAAAATTCTGTTTTATTTATTGTGTGTATGTGCATGTAGCACACATGTGCACACATACACATTCACGGCTGTTTTTAAATTCATATATATATATATATATATATATGTATAGATAAAATCCCCACCTGCTTTCTAGATTTGAACATTTAATACTGAAATTCAAGTTATTGAATAAAATGGATCTGGCTTTGTGAAAGATGGGCACATTTGGTAATTCCCCATACTTCCTGAAAGTGCGCTTCTACGTCTTTAGGCATTATACTCCTAGAGATTGTATTATTCCACCTACCCATCATGGAGCCTGAGACCAAAAATCTTTAGTTGTTCAGATGTGTCTATATTTGTAGGCATCCTGAAAGACATGAACTGATAAATAGAAGTCTCTGTACAAAACACTTCCCTCACTGTGGAGGTGACTTGCCTTGCCTTCATCTTAGTAGAGTATTACTATTTTGAGACAAACCTACATGTAGCAAGGAGCCATATGTAGCACTATCAAGGTCTGAGTTTAATTCATCAAAACTTGGCATACTCAAGTCCTGATTCCCAGTGTGACAACATTTGGGATACATGGCCTTGACGAGGGTGACTAGGTTAAATGATGCCATAATCTAGAACTACTCATATCTTTATACAATGTAGACACCAAGGATGTAAACTCACAGAGAAAAGGTCATGTGACCACACAAAAAGATCGGCATTCACAAACCAAGGAGAGAGACACTCGCCATGCTAGCGGCTTGAGCTTGGACTTTCCGCCTGTAAAGAGAATGAATTCCTGCCACCCAATCTGGAATCCCATATAATAAGGAATCTCTTTACTAACAGAAACACACTCAAACAGACCAATGAATGAGAGCATGGACAGTCACAGAGAGCATCCAATAACTGTACAGAGACCCAGGCCATGTAGTGAGAAGGGATACTGATGACAGACAGGGTGAGAACAAGGTTTATCACGGATATCCCTGGGCTCCTGCTTGGACCAGGCTGAGGGACTTATGTGATGGGGGAGCAGAGGCAGCAGGCTCTGTGTACCCACATTCCTTACAGCTAAGCATGGCTGCGGCAGTACAGTACTGGAGGAACGGAAGTCCACCGGCCTGCTTGCCCCTCCCCCTCCTGCCTCCCATAGCTCTCAGTATCATTGCTTCCAGGCACTGGCTCTGATCTGATTCATGGTCTGCACTTAAGCTGTGTATATCTGAAGTAATTAAATCCTATGACCGGAAGTACCCTGTCAGAACATCCATTTCCTGAGATTTTGGCTCACTCCAACCAGCCATGTCTCTGCACCTCCTGCCTTCTTTAAGAAAAGGGTAAGGAGGACCCTGCCAGCACTCTTCACAGGGAGGGTGGAGGTTAGCCCTTGAAGGAGCCAGGACTCACAGAGTATTGGGCTTGGAGAGGTTTTTAGTTACTTTCATTGCACTTCTGCTTCTCCAAGTACATTTGATCGTCAGAGAAATGCGTCCCACTTAGGAGGATCCTGATGTGAGATCTAGAGTCCTGACTTCAAGTTCTGTTCATGCAAATGACTTCAAGTTGATCTCTTTCTAACCAGGGCACTGTAAGTGATCAGTCTTGCAAGTCTGTTTTTCTCCTTTACACATTGTGAAGATTTTAGGTGTTTGACACACAGAGAACAAAAATCAGTGTGTGTGTGTGTGTGTGTGTATGTGTGTGTGTCTTCCTAGCCCTATAAGGAGTAACCAGAAAGTGCAGTGCATTCAGTTAAATACTTCAATTATTCTTGGTATGATTTGTTTAACTCTAAGCGGTACTCGCTGCCAGAGTGCTGTGCCCACACAGTCAATAATGCTAACCATCAGATGTGTAACACCAAGCAACAGAGAAAATATACATGTGGGGTGGGGAAAAGCCAGCTCAGAGAATCTACGTGGTGGAGGCAGACTCTGAACTGTACATGCCAGGAAAGAAGGAAAGAAACACACCCATGTGACCCTCTGGCCACTTTGAAATGCCAGCGCTTGACACAGCCATCCAGAGCCACACAAGGGTTGCATTCACTGCTCCAGAGCCATCCACTGACCCACAGTCCTTGGCGCTAAGATCCAGTGTGTGTGCCAGTCCCTGAAATGCAGTCAACTTGAAAAAGTATCCAGTGAAGATTAAATAAAAATTCTCCAGGTAAAACCTAGATGTGTTAAACTTCCCAAAAATAGGAGAATTTGAAAAATTATGTTAAGGAAAAAAATGAGAAAAAAAAAAAGACCTATTTAAAACAAGGAGTCACTGAAATTTACGAAGTAGCTTGTTTAATTAAGGACAGTCTCCTTAAATTACATGAATTCCTCTTATGCTTCTTCAAGGCAGCCTAGGGTGAATAATAAGTTTATTTCTGGTTGATGAAATGCCAAGTTGAAGGCAGATTTTGGTTAGTAAAACTGCCCTAGACCATCAGCCAGAAATCTTGTCTACTTCAAGAGACCAAGAAAAGCCGTCTTGACCTTGATCTTCAAGTGGTGATCTATTTAACCCGCACCACACTCATTTTGTGGCACATTCAGGACAAGTAAGAAATGGCAGTCGATGGTATGTGGATCTTCTCTTCTGTTCCTGGGGCCCTTGCCACATGATTTAACACAACTCACTCTATGGCTTGTACTGATATCTACTCTACCACGCACACAGCTGCCAATCACTCTAGAAATTCCCTTAATAACTTTCCTCTCCACCTCACAAATCAGTAATGAATTTCTATTGCCTATCAACAACAACAGAAAAAGAAAAAGGCCCTCACAATTGATTCTGATCTTTAGGACTTTGGGCCATCAATGATTTTTCTCTTCTCTGTCCCTTACCCTACAACTAAACTCTAACGAGACCCCCCTCTTTAAGATGACCCTTCCTGCCACACGCTACCTTTCCCCATTCCAGTTTTGGCTTTACTTGTTCAAATTACTGTTCTTTTCTCAACATCTGGCAGAAAACCAGGCATGCAGATGGCACATACTAAGTATATGCTGAACAAAGAAACAAAAAGGGAACGGACCACAGTTTGAAAACCTCTACAGCTTCCACTAGGCCACTCTGTAATTATTCCTTTAACATAATTCAAGTACAGCCTGCTCCAGGAATCAGCTGCTCTCCTTCTCCCACAGCCCCTCGAGACACTGAGGACATTTTCTGTCCTCAGAGGACCAGTGTGGTGGCTCCTTTTTCTTACAGTGCCTAACCTAGTACTAGCCTCCCAAGTCATTTCCTCAATTGTTGCATGTGAAGAAACAAATGAAAGTTGCTTTGTTTAGAAGACCTGGCTACTGTATTTAACTTTCAACACCACCTAAAATGATCAAATGAAAGGATCTTCCCTCTTCTTTCCCCAAGTGGTGTGATGTGGGCCTCATCTGCTGCCCCTTTGTTCTCTCTGCAGTTTGGTGATATGTTCGGGAGACAATACGACACTGGATGGTCTCAGGTCATAACTCAGTCCAGCATTCCTAAATGAGACCCTAGGCAAGTTCCTGACCTTCTCACCACAGCCTCATTGTGAATGGTATATAAATAAAACTGCTTTAAACCTTTCCAGGTATATATAATGCTAAATTAATATTGTCTGTTATTACTGTCATAGTTTTGTTGAATTGATACAAACTTGGATGTATCCAAGTATCTGAGAAGAGGGACTCTCAAATGACTGAGGAGCTGCCTCGGTCAGATTACCCCATGGGCATATCTGTGGGGCATTTTCTGCATTGCTGACTAATGTAGGCAGACCCAGTCCACTGTGGGCAGTACCAATCCACAGCAGGTGGGCCTACGCCATATAAGAAAGGTTGCCTGGCAAGCCAAGGAAACAAGCCAATGTACAGTGATTTTCCACAGTCTCTGCTTCAGCTGCTGCCTCCATGTTCCTGCCTTGGCTTCCCAAAATGATGGTCTATAGCCAGTCAGCCAAATAAACCCTCTCCTCCCCAAGTTGCTTTTGGTCATGGTGTTTATCAGAGCAACAGGAAGCTAAGGAGGACAAGTGTGCTCGGGCTACACTAATCGAATACCTAACACACCCATGCCCCTTTCTCAGAATGCTCACACTCACTGTCTTCTGTACCTGGATTCTCTTTGATGCTCATTATTTTCCATCGGGTTTCATTTTAACTGTTTTTTTATGGGAGAGCATCTAGGTTCCCATGGCTCCCTATATGTCAGTGTGATAGTTGGTCCATGCCCATTTCTTATTCAATAATCACAGTCCAGGTTAGACTATTTATTTCAAAGGCAAGAATGAGATGTATATGTCTCATTTATCCTTGGATACCCAGCATCTCACACAGAGATTACAAATAAACATTTATTGGGTAACTAAATTAATGAACTGTGAAGAGGAAATTGGAGAAAATTTATGGAAATGATAATTTCAAACTTTGGGATAAAGCTCCATCTGACATTGTAAGGTGCAAGATTAAATGGGTTAGATTAGCCATCTGGAGGCCAATGGCCAAGAGGGACTTAGGGAGATAGGGGAGCACATAAGCCCAGACAGGCTAGGTCTGGAGACCAGTGATCTTCAGCATCAGCACTGCAAAGAAAGGAATCAAGAAGTTCAGGGTTGGGATGTTGGATAACAAGTATTTTGACACCATCTTAGCTTTCCCCTCCAAAGGCATCCATAGATGTGAGTTTCCTGGATAATTTCAATATTGCTTCTTTTGGGTTCACCTCCTACCAAGAACAATGGTTCTCCTACGTTGTTACTTTGATCATTGTTATTATTGCTATTATTGTAGGAAGGGGGAGGGAATGGGAGGTAGGGAAGTATGTAAGCAGCACAAGCCTAAAGGACTGGAGATGAAATGCACATTCGTGGCCAGCACCACGTGACCATTTCCAGCATCCACCATCAGAGTAGAAAATACCACAGCACTGAACATTTAAAAAGTGAACTTTCTCAGTGCCACCATGACCCATAGAACAGTTTCTGAAGCAATTCACACACTTCCAAGCTTCCTAATTAGAGGAAGTTGGAGCCTCATGAAACGGCAGATAGTTCTAACAAGCTTGCTTAAAGGAATTAAAGAAATGCGTTGATTGGAGCAAATCAGGAACAGGGACCCTAAAAACAATGCACGTGTACAGAGGCTGCTCTGTAGTTGAAGGGAGGAAGGTCAGGGCTGTAAACCTGGGGCCATCAGAAGGTGGGTGGTGCCCTTCTCTAGTACCACAACCTCAGTTTTACTTACCCAATATCTTCTCTGAATAGGACACAATGTACCGTCACCTCCTTTCAGCTCCTGAGACTCAGGCAAGTTGACCTCATATGTGAAACAGAAAGCAGCAGAGACGAGGGAATGCAGGGAGAGTGAACAGAGATCACAGGCCAGCTTGAAGAGTCACATGGCAAGGTGAAGTCATCCATTAACTTCCATGCTGTGAGAACAAGGGACAAAGGATGCCAACATTCACTCACTGTGACACCACAGTAAAAAGTCATCACTTTTGATTTTGAGAAGATTTCATATTCTTTTCATAACTTTGACAGGAAAATGGGTAAAAAAGTTAGCCTTTTGATTCTTTTACCAAAAGTCAACAAATTTCAACTTTGTACACTCTGTAAGCCAACCTTCCATCCCCAATCCAGATCAAGAGATTCAATAAACATGAGGAGAGATTGGACCATTGGGGAACACAGAACCCAACCTGCTCCTCTCAATATGAAGCTCATTCTTCCCTACGCAACTATTAGACTCAGCTGGAGAAACCTTCCCAGGCAGGTGCTAGGCCACCAGATAAGCTTCTCCTATCCCGGTACTGCAATGTGTATAGGTTGCAAGGGGTCTAAACTGGGCAGGAAGATATTAAGAATGATAAAGACCTTGATGAATGAACCTGGTCAAGTCAGTGGGTTTCCCAGTAGGCTCCCCCAGTATTTCTATGGGTGACCTTACTGATAGTAAGTGCTTTGTAAACCTCAGCACTTCATTCTTTGTAATGGGGTGGCAATTCCATCCTAGCCCCAATTCTGGTTCCACATCAGGTTGCCAGTATTTCACCTGGCATTAAGCCATACAGCTACACAGAGGGGCTCTTGGCCTCTAGACGGACAGGCAATATCTAGACTACCACACCCTGTTCAATAGCAGGTGAGCTAATGAGGTGCTTCGCTTGGGGCTTGCTGTCAAAGCAAACTTTTTAGCCAAATAAGTAACATTAGTGAATAAAACTAAAAGAGTAATTTCAAATAAAAAGTTTCTTTTTAATGCTTTAAATTGTATAGTGTGTATATTGCCTCCTTCAACATAATATTGCTTTAAAAATCTGAGGAGTAATTTGGGAACTTTTCCACTACCTTTTGGAGGGTACTGGGAATCGAACCCGGGACTTCACACATGCTAGGTGAATACCCTACCACTGAGCTACACCCTCACCCCTCATTGGTTCTTTCTTGTGGAATTCTTGTGCATTTCACACATCTTCACATCTTGATTATATTTAGTCACTCTCTATGTGACTAAGAGCTATGATCTTCAGCTCCATAGCCCCCTGCCCTATCAAGTCAAGTTTGTGTCCCCAAATGTCCCTGGGTGTGAGTCCATCCACTCCTCCATTCATTCTTAGTGCATTATCTTATATCACGGTTTACATTTGTGAATCTTTTTTTGGCTAGACTAATTCCTTATAATTTATTAATAGTCTCTCACTTTATAATCACTAATCTTCCCCAAGCATACAATTCAGGGCTTTCCACTGCCCCAGATCATAGAATGTTCCTTCCACTTCAACCAAGGGTCTTTACTAAGAGTGATCTCAAAACACATGAAACATCCTTTAGGGACTTATTTAAAAACCTTTTGTGTACATAAATTCAGAGCAAATAATAGCCTGCTCCATAAAAGTCATGGGGCCTAAGAGATTATCTCATCTGATTACACACACTTGAGAAAACTAAGGCTCATGGAGGTTAAATAAATTGTCCAAATGTATAACTAATTGGTGTCAGAAATAAAGTTTAAGATTTAAGTTTCTGGAACCCACTAGAGTGAATTTTTCAATAAGTTATATTTCTATTTAAATTAGGTCAATGAATATTTATGGAGTGCCTAGACAGGCAAAAAGCATCATACTAGGTACATGAAGGACAGAAAATGAGGAAGATAAACTTCCTATCCTCCAGTGGGTCCAGGCTCAGGAGAAACCTGTTACTGTAATTTAAGAAAGCTTTAGTGAAGCTTCAGTGTTCCAGATTAACCAGTAAATGCTTGAAAGAGATCAAACAGAGAGTAATTATGACTCTGAAGATTTAGCAAACCCAATGAAAAAGGTTGGCTTTGAACTGAGCACTGAAGGATGAATACTTTGGATAGCAGATCTTTGACAAGGAGGACATTATAGAAGCCCAGAGCACAACTGCAAAGCATATGGGTTTCTGCTGATCTTACTGGTTATCTAGGGAGGTGCTCCTGCACTGTTACTGACTAGTTGCAGTTCATACTCTGTACTGGGCTTGGACCTTTAGTCTATGGTTCATATCCACTAGCAGCTTTGACCATAGGTTTACTGATTGCTCCAAAACCTGGCTTGTAATGTGTGAGTATCCCATTCTCTGGGTAGCAGTAATACATGTTACCTAGTTAACCTCTCTCTGTCTTTAAACCAGTGATGATAATAGTACCCATGTCATCAGTTTGTTCATAGAATTAAATTAGTTAACACAGGTAAGGTCCTCAGGAGGATGTCTGGGACATGGTGAGGGTTAGCTTAGTATTTGTTAAGGAATACCACCCAACTACAGAAAGTGGGTTTTTGTTGTTGTTGTTTTTTGTTGTTGTTGTTGTTTTTCAAAACAAAGATCCTTTTAGGAAGACAGGGAACTTTTAAGAATGGTTCCTCATCTGTTACCTTGTACACAATTCTGTAATGAATTCATGGAAGGAAAAATGCTTGGTGTAGATTGCCCTGGGTCATTTCCCCAGTAACCTGTCTCACCTCGGCTAGCATAGCCTAGTGACACGGGGTGACCCCTGGGATGTTTTTCAGCCTAGATGATGAGTTTGGCTCTGCTCAGGCAACAGTCTGCTCTTGGTAATACTCTGAAGTCAAAAGAAGCTTGATACTCCACAGCTCAGAATAGATTCTGACCTCACCGTGGACTCCGCTGTGCTAATGGTTTTGTGTATTCCAGATTGCATTGCTACCAGGAATCGATCCCTCAGCTCTTTTAAAACAGTCTATTTTGGTCATCTTTCCCTTACTCTTAGAGAGATATTTTTATTTCCCAGAATATGTAGCAACTCTTAGACAAAATACATTCTGATTACAGAAATGGAAGCAATCTGTTGTCCCATTGACGGGAAAGCTGGAAGACTTTCCTTGAGAAATATTTTTGTAGGTTAAAGCAAAGGAAATTCATTTCTTTTATGTGGTCGGCCCAAAGCAAAATGGTGTAACATCCAGCTGGGACTTGAGAACCTCAGTGAAATCACTCATGGCTGGTCTCTAGCTCTGCAGTTCATCCTTTCCGTATGATAACAGTGAGCCGCTGACATTTATTAAGCACTTGAAATAAGGCTTAATTGACATAGGCATTGTATTTCTCACTTAAATTAATTTTAGTTTGGGGTTTGGGGTATAGTCCAGAGACAGAGCACTTGCCTAGCAAGGACAGGACCCCTGGGCTTAATCCTTAGCCCCCCAAATTCTTTCCTAGAAATTGAATCAAGAAAAGATTTTAAAATCTAAATTATCTTCTTTCAGCTTGGGGGTTCTCTTAGTTTGTTTTCTACTGCTCTGATAAAACACTAACCAAAACCAACTTGGAAAGGAAAGGGTTTATTTGACATACAGTTCGTAGTCCATCATCAAGGGAAGCCACGGCAGGAACTCAGGGCTGGAATCTGGAAGTAGGAACTGGATCAGAGACCATGGAGGAGTACTACTCACTAGCTTTTCTCTGGCCTGTGCACAGCCTGCCTTGCTTTATAATTGTGGACCACCCACAGTGGGCTGGGTCCTCCCACATCAACCAATAATTTAAAAAATACCTCACAGATGGAGTGAATTCCTCAGCTGAGATTCCCTATTCTCAGGTGTGTCAAGTTGTCAACTGGAAGTCTCCAGCACAGGGGCTTCCTGAGCTGCACCCCAAGTCCAAGTTACTGGAAACCTTTTTAAGTGTGAACATATTTGGGGATGTAAATCTACTTAGTCATCTATAATTATTATGGAATTTAAATACACATGAAGTATGGCTGATGAGAATTTAACATCTAAATTGAAATGCTCCATAAATGTAAAATATACCAGATTTTATAAACTTCATATGAAAAATGTAAAAATATATTTTTAACATTTGAAATGATGTTTTTATTTTGTTTTATCTGGTTAAATAAAAAAATCTTTAGAATAAAGTACACAGGTCTTTGTCTTTTATTTTATTTTATTTTATGTGGGTTAGACAAAGTTAGAGTACTTAAATGGTTCACATTGTATTTTTGTTATAGAATACTATTACAGAGTAATTTCAAATATAACATTATATCTGCTAGTTACAACTTTCTGAGTTAGTCAAAATGATATTATTATCCTTGTTTTAAAGATATAGAAACACAGGCTCAAGTAATTATGGATCATCAAACCTTGGAATGAGAGGCAGAGGTGATTCTAGGGCTTCTGGGAGAGAAATGGGAGGGGAGGAGGAGGAGTAGGGAGAAAGGAAGAGAGATGGGAGGGGAGGGGAGAGGGAGGAGCAGGGAGAGGGGAAGACAACTAGCACTAAGGATGTTTACAAAAGCCATATGGAAACTTATATTTTATAAGTTTCATTCATATACATATATATTCACAGAAAATAGTTTAATTAGAGTTACTGTATACAGGGACTAATGCTACTCACAGAAGCCATAAATTCCCAAATGAAAAGCCCGGCAGCAGGGGTGAGATACTTCTCCTCAAGTTATTTATTGGTCAGGGGTCTCTAGAAACCCACCCAAAATACACCCCATAGCCATTGCTTTTGGTTTCCCACCAGAACGTGGCGATAAGACACTACTAATAAAACACCACAATATTTGGTCACAGAATGTGGAGAAATCAAGTGAATACTGAACAGGAAGCTTCCTCCCTGCTGGCTAGCTTTCACAGTACTAGACGGTGCTATGCAGGCTGCTGGGGGAGGGGTGGTCATCAATACTTTACCCAACTGTGAACCCTGTGAGTCACAATAATGACCAGCATGACAAGATACACCTTTGGGTGCAATAGGGCCAGGAAAGTTATGGGGTTACCAACTGCTTTCTGATTGGATTTGAGGCCGCTTCACAGAAGGAAACATATATCTGGTACTGTAAATCTGACAAAAATCCCATGACTGAAGAGCTCACAGGTCCCCAAAATGAACTTGTTACTATTATTTGGCTAAATGGACATAGTATCAAACTGCCCTCTGAATTCCTATCCCTGTGTTCATAGACTGGAGTTGCTCTCAGACTTCATCAGACAAGTTTCTTTTGCGGTGGATGGAGGGTAACGCAGGGACTCACAACTAGTCAAAATGCAGAAAGTAAACGTCTGTGGAATGCCCAGCCACAAACAGCTCTATCACACCTTCTCCCCTGAAAAGGCCCAGGGACCATGGCAGAAAAGGGGATAGAAAAATTGTAAGAGTCAGAGGTTAGAGAAGGCTGAATGGAAACAGTGTCTTCTGCCCTCCTGAACCCATAACAGCTGTGGTTGATTGTAGAAGACCCGCATAAGATCAATAGTCCAGACTGAAGAGGGAAGGGGCTCATGAGTCCGCACCCCTAGCTGAGGAATAATCTCCAGTTGATGATGTCTAGAGGAAGGGAAGTCAGTTTTCATTAAGGGTGTGGACCCTGGTAGGTGTACCACACTCTAGCGGATGGGATGGCTACACACCCATGAGCACGTATGGGCAGCAGAAACTGGACTTGATGAGTTATTGAGAGAGAGAGAGAAAGAGAGAGAGAGAGAGAATTCAAAAGTGTAAAAGGGGTCATGGTGAAGGTAAGTCTGGAAGGAATTAGAGGTGAATATGATCAAAATACATTATATGCATGTATGACATCCTCAAATATATATGCATATATACATATTTATATATACATATACATCAAAGCCATTACCATTGTACTGAGTTGGCCATGGAAGTGAAACTAGAAAGGTTTTCTGTGCTCTCTTACTGGATCTTTTCATCCGGTATATACACAACCACAGAGAGCCTAACAAGCACAAGGTGCAGCGAAGCCCACACAAAGATTCCATGAGCACACACATGCTGCTTGCAGCATGGATGGTGCATTTAGTTGGCCTCTGTATCTATTTAGAAATACTTCAGAAAGCATCTCTCTGTGTACATTGGTTGTACAATATATCATGGTCATTGCTCTGTATTCCACAGAAGATATGAACAATAAAATTTTCATAATGAGTATAAGACCAATAATAAACTGTCAAGCTAGAGAATGTTAAAATATAAGATAATCACAGAGAAAAACCATAAAGTACCAAAGGGTAAAGCCAAGAATTATCCAGTTCATTAATTTAAAAACCCATACAATTTTGCTTATGAGAGAAGGAAAACTGAGATGGCTCAGTGGTTAAGAGCACTGGCTGCTCTTGCAGAGGACTTGGGTTCGATTCCCAGCACCCACATGGCAGGTACAACCATCCATAACTCCAGTTCCAGGGGATCCAACACCCTCTTCTGATCTTGGGTATTGCATAACATAGGGGCACCTACCTACACGCTGGCAATACATGCGCACACATAAACTAAAAATTATAAAAAAATAAAATAAAATAATAGCTAGGACTTACAAAATGAGGGGAAAAGGCACTCAGGAATGAGGACATGAATAACTAGAATTATCACTCCTCTGTCTACCAATTCATTGAGACTGCTAATGAAGCAACAGGTTACATTACATCATATGTCTGCATCAGCAAACGTTAAATGATCAGACATATCCAGAACAAACAGGACAAACTTGCAGATTCTTCTAAACAATGCACTTCAAAAGGAAAACTGAAAAAATAAAAACTAAGAAAAAATAAGAGACAAATCAATAATTACAACTTGTGATTTTTGTTTGAATCTTGGATTTTTCTCCCTATGGGGCTGGGATCTAATTCAGAGTCTTATAGATACTTATCTCTACCACTACGCCCTAAATCCTGATTTAAAAAATAAAAAACCAACAACTGTAAAATGAGGTGGATGTGGTAGTTCATGCCCATGTTCAAGGCCATGTTCATGCCCATGTTTAAGGCCAAGGAATAAGGAAAGTGGCAAGTTCAAAGCTAGCCTGAGCTACATCGTAAGCTCCAAGCCACTATAGGCTAGAATAGACCAAACCAAAACAAAACAAAATTGTAAAAAACTAAGATATCTATGACACTCTAAAGCAACTGTAAATTTGAACATTTAATGATATTAAGGAAATAATTTTAATATATGACAGTGGCACGGTGAATATGTTTTAAGAATCCTGGAAGTATCCAACAAATTACATATAACAAGACAAACCATGGGTTTGCTTTAAAACCCTGTAAGATAAGTTTAAAGTCTAATACAATCTTAAATTAATTCTATACAAGTAAACCTAATGGAGGAGCCTGAGGAATCTGCAACAGTGGTCCTTGCCATGAACCGTATTTTCTTCTAAATGCTTTTTACCGGCAACTTTTTGCTTTGGGCAGTGATAGAGGAATGTGCAGGTTGAAGTTCTTAGGAAAAGAGTACCGTAGGAAAAGGGTAGGTCTGTCTAGCTACACAGACCTAGAAAAGTATCTGATCTTGATCTGTCACCAATATGATCCAACAGTTCTATGCAGATTTATGTCTGAGGCTGGAGAGATGGCTCAGCGGTTAAGACCACTGGACGAGAATTTAGTTCCCAGCACCCACCTGGTGGCTCATAACTGTCCTTAATACCAGATCCCGGGGATCTCTTCTGACCTCTGTGGGTACCTTACTGCACGCATGTGGTATACATATATACACACAGGCAAACATTGATACACATATAATAAAAATGGATAAATCGTTTAAAATAAAAAAGGTTATGACTTCTGATTTCCTTTATAGAATGAGAATAATGAGTTACTTATACCTACTTATTATTATAGACACATTTACTTGGGGACAGGGGCTTTTTGAGACAGGGTCTCCCTCTAGCTCCTGCTGACCTGGAAGTCACTATGTAGACCAGGCTGACCTTGCACTGACAGAGATCTGCCTGCCTCTGCCTCCTGAGTGCTGGGATTAGAGGCGTGCACCACATGCCTGGCTTCCACATTCATTTCTTTAGTTTTATTCTTAGAATCAACTTTATGAAACTATAACTTACACAAAGCAGAACATTCCTTTAAATCACACAGCATAATAATTTTCGAGAAATAACTTGTCCAGTCAGTCACCACATGATCATGATGTGGAACATGTCTATCATGTGCAATGTTCCCTCGGACCCTTCAGTACTGGTGATCTACCTGAGCCCCGGCCTCCGGAAACCACTGCCCTGCCTATTTCTGTAAATGAGGTGTGTGTGCTGGAGAAGTTCGTGTACGTGTTCCCATACTGCACATGCTCTGGGCATTGCTTATCCCATTTGGCGTAAGTTTCTGAACTGCTTTCCTATTGTGTATCGGGTTTTTTACCCATTCTCCCACTGATGGGCATTTAGGTTGTTTCCAGCTTCAGTCTTTTATAAATAAAGCCTAAGAACATTAATTTGTTTTGGGTGGACAGATGTTTAAAATTATTTAGGGTAAATATCGAAGAGTAGAATTGCTAGGTCCTATGATAATATATGTGTAAATTTACAAGAAACAGCCTGACAGGTCTCCTCTGGTTCCACTTAAATCAACCAAATTTCCTGCATGTGTATGCGCTTTTGTGGTCTTGTGAGTCCTGCCTTACTCTGAGATCATGAAACTAGTCGGGGTTTTTCTCCATTTATTTGATAGTTTATTACATTCAGGTTTCTAATTCATGTGCCATTCTCTTTTGTGAGTGGAGGGAGAGAAATGCAGCATTTTCTTCTATACATCATGAGCAGACCATAGACCATCCATTTCTGTACCAATCTTTCCTTACCCACCCATCTCCACGTGTCTCATTTCTACATGTACGTGGCTTCCACGTAGCCCATAGGCTGTGTTTTCTCTGCACTGTACCAGTCTCACATTTTTCTTTTACGTTGCCATGCTTCACATTTGATGTGTGGCTATACATCAAATAGATCATAGAGTTACAGCGTTTTGGTCTTTTGGATGGAATTTCCTTAGTCGTGGCATCACTGAGCCACGAACTTCTAATTTTACATCTAAACCCTGATTTCATCTTGTTTAGCTTTTCAAAACTACCTTACAGAAAATTTAATCAATCTTAATTTTAGCTGCACTGAATATGGGTAGAGTTGAAAGAGAATCCATATTTATACTGTGAATTATTATAAATAATGAGAGAAATAACATATTTCTAATTCTAACTCATTCTATACACATAATATAATCCTTTGCTTATATCTTTCTGGAATTTAGAACTTTCCACGGGAAGCCCCCAAATTCCATTAATCCTTAGATACCTCATAGTTTGTAATGCAACTTTGAGTGACATTTTATAGTTTATTTATTACTATAATTTGTTACTTATGTGGAATATTACTACCATTTTACAGAACTTTCCTATTAGTCTTATACCTAAATTTATAATATTTTCTGTGCAGACAATTACATCATCTGGGAAGAAAAAGACTTTTAATCTCTCTGCTTCCTAACTTGAAGCATTTTACATATTCTGAATTTCTTATTATATTGGCCAGGGCCTTCATTACTTTACTGACTTACATCAGGGACAGTAGTACTCTTGCTTTATTCCTGATGCTAATGAAAATTCATGCAAAGTTTTTCACATGTAAATTATATCTCACATATATAAATATATTTAACATATTATTACTTTCCTGTAATTACTTGTTAATTGACAGTTTTTAATTGTAAATCAATTTTATCTTTATTGTGTATCTTTTGTGAATATACTGAGATAATCATGATTTCTCTCTTATTCAGATAAAAACCTTATGCAATATTAATACATTATTTTAATACATCATTTCAGTTAGCTTACTATTTATTTAAGTCCTTGTGTATTCTATTCATAAACAAATACAAATTTTTCTTTTCTGATATTATCTTCAGCTGGATTTTTTAGTTAAAGTTTTACTTCCCTCATAAGGTAATTTAGAAAAACCCAAATACCACACCAAAAATAAAAAACAATTACAAGTCATAAACAAACTAAGCAAAATATCAGGTACAAAATCAACATATGGTTATTATTAGCACAGTTGCACAAAAATAGCAAATTATCTGAAGAAGAAATTAAGAAGCTAGTTTTATTTCCAACAACTACAAAAATGCCTAAGAATAAACTTAAGCAAAGAAGGAAACAATATCATAATAAAATTGCAAAATATTAGTGAAGAAAATTGAAGAGGACATATAAAATATGAAAACATATCCCATGTTCATTGATGGGGAGGATCAATATTGTTAAAATGTCCATACCTACCAAAGTGATCTATAAATACAATAGATTTCTTTTCCAAACACCAATGATATTCTTCACAGAACTAGAAAAATAAATCTCATATTTGTATGATGCACCAAAAATCTGAATAAACAAAGTCATAAACAAAATAAGGAAAGAGAGAAAAGTAAGAGGCATTATGCTAACTGACTTCAAAATATGCTACAAAGCTGGAGTCATGAAAACAGCATAATACCAGATAAACAGAAACATAAATGCCGGGGCAGAACAGGAAGCCAAGAAGAGAAGCTCGTGTATCTAAATCCAACTGATTTTCTACAAATACAGTAAGAACCACATTGAAGAAAGAAAAGAAAGAAGAGACTTTTTGTCAAATGGTGCTGAGAAAATTCAGTATTCTTACAAAGAAAAATAAATCTAGATCCTCATCTCTCAACAGTTAAAACAATAAGCTCAAAACAGATTAAAGGTGTAAATGGAAGCCATGAAAGTAAAAAACTATTAGAAGAAAATAGAGTAAACACAACAGGACATCAATTTTCTGGGCAATATCCTTAAAGCACTACCGACAAAAGCAAAAGCTGGAAAACAGGATTACATAAAACTAAAAAGCTTCTGGACAAGAAGCAATCATTAGAGTGAAGAGACAACTTACAGAATGAAGAAAATATGTACAAACTACCTGACAAGAGTTAATATTCAGAATAGGTAACAATTCAGATAAAAAGCAAATACCCCAACTTCAAGAACGGCAAGAGGCCTAAACAGAATTGTTTCAACACATACAACTGCGAACAAGTATATAAAAAAGGCTCAGTGTCGCTAGTCAGAGAAATATGATCAAAATCAGAGTAAGAATGACTACAATTAAAAAAACAAATGATAGGGCCTGGAGAGATGGCTCAGCAGTTAAGAGCACCGGCTGCTCTTGCAGAGAACCCGGGTTCAAATCCCAGCACCCACATGACAACTAAGAACCGTCTGTAACTCCAGTTCCAGGGTAATCCAACACCCTCTTCTAACTCTGGGGGCACTACATGACTTGGGTGTACATATACACTTGTAGGCATTACATTTATATACATAAAATAAAAATAAAAAGTTTTAAAGAGAAGAAACAGAAACAAATGATAGCAAGTGCTACTGAGATGGGGAGAAGGAACATCTGCAAACCTAATAGGAATGTAAATTAGTACAGTCATTATGGAAGGTAGCACAGCGATCCCTCAAAAAATCTAAAAAGAATGACCATACGATCTATCAGTTCCACTCCTGACTTCCTGACTTCCCGGCTACATGAAATCTGTCAGTGAAATCAGGACGTCCAAGGGGCAGCTTCATTCCCATGTTGATTGCAACACTATTGCCAAGAAACAACACATGTCTACCTCAACTGATGAACAGATAATGTGATGGATACTCACAGCGGTCACAGCAACTGTGAAATCTTGTCATTTGCAGCAATATGGGTGGAACTGGATCATTATGTTAAGTAAAACAAGCCAGATACAGAAAGACACATGTCTCCTGATCTCACTATATAGAGAATATTTAAAAAGTTAGTCTCAGCCGGGCATGGTGGCACACACTTTTAATCTCAGCACTGGGGAGGCAAGTGGAACTGTGAGAGATCAAGGCCAGCCCACTCTACATGGGGAATTCTAGGCCATGTGGGGCTCCTGGAAGACCCTGTTTCAAAACAAACAAGTTGATCCATTGAAGTTGAGAGTGGGCTGGTAGTTATCCAGGCTGGGACAGTAGTAGATAAGAAAGGACAGGAAATGCTTGATTAATTGGTACCAAGTTACATTTAGATAGAAGTTCTTGTACGCTATTGTACAGTAAGGTAACTAGGAGAAATATCATTGAATGGTTTTGCCATGAAGAAATAGCAAATGTTTACAGGTTTCATGACATTTCTTCATTACTGACAGTCACAACATTATGTATCCATTTAAAAAAGTAAATTTAGGGACTGGAAAGATGGCATAGTGTTAACACTTACTACTCTTCCAGATGACTCAAGTTTGATTCGCAATCAACTGCAACTCTAGCTCCAGGGAATACTAGGCCCTCTTCTAGCCTCCTTCACACATGGGACATGCACATACATACACACACAAATTGAAAAAATAAATCTTTTAAAAAGTAAATTTAACTTAAAAAATGATTCATATATCTCCCCTTATTCTTGCTATACATGAAGTCTGCCTTTTCCTTGGACTCAATTGTAAATTATTTGAACCTACGGTTTCTGGGCAGGGGAGGCAGAAAGGACCTATGCACAACAACAAATAATCTAATACCTATATTATCCGAGTCACAGAAAGAGAGGGGAAAAATGTAGGGCTGAAAACTCAGAACAAATGTGACTGAAAACTCCTATTTGGCCAACTACATAGACCTGTGACTCAAAACATTGAGTGAACTCCAAGGAAAATAAATCCAGAGAAGGCTTTGTCAAGACATATTGTAATCAAATGTCTGAAAACTAAAAACCAAAGAAAAGTCTTGGCAGAAGAGAGAAATTATGTGTTACCAGGAAGAGAAAAGCAATTTAAATAACAGTGGATTTCTCAGGAGAAATCATGGATGCCGTAAGGATGCAGCACCTAGTTCAAATGCTGTGGAAAAGATCCTAGAATTCCAATAAAATATCCTTCAGGGAGGAAGACAATGAAGTCCTTCTTAGATAAAAACAATAAGGATCTGTTGCCAGTAGAATTCCTCCAGAAAGGCTAAGGAAGTTCTTTGAGCAAAAGGGGGGAATATTAGGAGCAAAATGTGTGAATCGGGAATGAAGAAATGGCACTACACACGGAAATACATGGGAAAATGAAACAGACGGTTCTCATCATCAGACTGCACAGTGTCAGTTGACATAAAAATCAAAGGAACAATTTTTATATAGTTACCAACAAAGCAGTTTAAGGTGACTTATGCCCCAAAAGGGAGATGGAAGGTAACTGAAATTCTGTTTGCAATAATAAAATGTTAATACCAGTAGACTGGGAAAAAGAAGAGTGGATGCATATTGAAATCCCTAAAGCAATCATCACCAAATATGAAAGGCCAGACATGGTAGAGCACGCCTTTAATCCCAGCACTCAAGAAGCAGAGACAGAGGCAAATGGATCTTGGTGAGTTGGAGGCCTTCCTGGTCTACAAAGTAGAGTTTCTGGCCAGCCAGGGCTACACAATGAGACCCTCTATCTCAGAAAAAAAAAAAGCAAAATAACAAGGGCTCTTATTGCTAGCCTGTTCTCCAGCTGCCAAGAAATGTCTTTGGAGCTAGAGAGACAGTGCTCAGTGGTTAAGAGCACTGGCTACTCTTGCAGAAGACTGCAATTTGGTTCCCAGCACCCACATGGCAGCTAACAACCATCTGTAACTCCAGATCCAGGTAATCCATATTCACCTTCTGGCCTCCATGGGCATTTTGCATGACATGAGTGCACTCATATGCATGCAGGCAAAATTCCCACACATAAACAGAAATTTTAAAAATGAAATATGAAAAATGTATACTAAAAGTAAATCAAACTCAATTTCAAAAACAGTTTAAATATCTCACATGAAGATGAGAAAATGGTAGAGAGGAACAAAGAAAGGGGTCAAAGGAAAATTTTAAAAACAGCTGCATATTTAATTTCTAATCTATAAATAAATGTATTAAAAGTAAATTATACAGGGCTGGGGATATAGTCACTGGTAGAGAGTATTTGCCTAGCATGTAAGAAGCCCTTGGTCCCATATCAAGCTTTACACACATATGTACACACACATGTACACACACATACACACATGTGCACAGTAAATCACATAAAGATACTAACTAAAAGACAAAGTCCTAAAATAGAGTAAAATGGAGGGGTGGGGTAAGAAGTCCAACTACATACTGTTTACAAAACAGTCACTTCAATTATAATTATAGTATCAGATAAAAAATAAAATAAAGGGACTGGGGAGATGACTCAGTGGCTAAGTGCTTCTTGTGCAAGTGTGAGGACTGAAGTTCAGATCCCCGGAACCCAGATAAAATGCCTGGTGGGTGTAGAAAACTACTGTAATTCCAGCCTCAGAAGGCAGAACGACAGGGGATTCCCAGTACAAGCCAGCTAATGAGCCTAGCCCTATTGGTGAGCTCTGGGTTTGTTTGAGAAACCCGGATTCAATGAACAAGGTGGACAAGTAATTAAGGATGACTTCCAACATCAGCCTTCAGCCTCCACATACACATTTATCATGTGCATGCACCCCACACAAACACACAAATGCCCATTAATGCAGACACACGTGGATAGGACACACATGAAAATGGAGAGAGGGAAAAAAAACCTAAAGTATAGAGCAAATATTAAGCAAAAATTAACTGAAAGAAGGCTGAAGTGGTTATATTAATATCAGTCAAGATAGACCAGAACAGAGAACATCACCAGTAACAAATAATGATATTATACAATAATAAAAGAACCGATTAACGAAGAAAGAGCAAGCTTCAATGTGTTTGCACCATATAACAATCCTGCAAAATTTATGAAAGCAATAGCTAAGAAAACTGAGTGGAAAAATAGAGAAATCTACTAGTTGGACATGTCAGAATCCCTCTTTCAGTAACTGAGAGTCAAAATGTCCCTATCAGTCTAAATGACTAAACAGCATCATCAACTACAGATATTAAATCTGTGCTTACGAACGGTCCAATCATAGCTTCTCAGTCTTTGGCTGAGATGAAGGGCTAAAGTATTCCACCCACTTAGGCATGGTGGCACAGATCTACAATTCCAGCCCTCGGGAATTTAAGATTATAAGTTCAAGGCCAGCTCAGGCTACATGGCATAACCCAAGCCACCCAGCAAAGCCTTATCTCAAATAAATCCCTGTTAACTTGACAAACCAATCACATCTCCTTAAACTATAGGATTCCACCCAAGGCTCCTAAAGTCGAATGCACATTGCATAATGCCAATGGATTCAGTCCATTTCCAAGAGTCTTCAAAAGTCAAAGTTATAATACCTTTGAGGCTCCAGGCAAACCCTTAGCCAACAGCCCCTGTAGAACATTTTTTTTAAGATACATACTCCCACACTCCCAAGACGCAACTGCACCAAGTAGCATTCCCATTGCAAAAGGGAAACTGAGGGAAATAGAAAGAAAGGATCTGACCAGATCAAAACTAAAACTGAACAGAGCAAACATTAAATCCCATAGCTCTGGGTCTAGAATCCAGAGTACACAGTGATTTGGTGTGAGCTCTGAAAGTCTTATGGCTCTGTCATCTCTGACCCAGTTGGCTTCTATCCTGGGCTGGCTCTGCTCATTGCTTGAGGTTTTCCTCAGCAGATACTCTACCTGCATCTCCATCTTCTGAGGTCGTGAATGAAAGTCTTCAGCTTTACTCACACAGACTCGTGCAGTATTAGAAAATAGCCCTGCCCACAGGGATCCTGACCTTGCTACACGTTTCTGGCCTCCCAGATCCTCCTTTGAAATCTAGGTGGAGACTCCCATGACCTCATAATTCTTGCATGCTATATGTCTACAAAAGCAATATCAGGTGGAGAGTGTGAAGGTCTCCCATCAGCTTTAGCAATAATTGACCCACTTGGATCATGGTTCGAGTCTGGAAGCAAACGCTTTCAAAGAAGTTAAAGCAGTAAAATGTTTGAGCCTATGATGGGCCAGGTCAGACAATTCTTGAGATGCCCTGAGGCATCTTTCTCATTCTGAGACGAAGTATGGCAGTCACACTTTTGTCCCCAACTTTACATGGATCATGTTATGAGAAACTACAAATATTTCTCACCTTTCAACTCTGCTTTTTGCTGAGAATTCTCACTATAAACGTGGTTAAAAGCAACCAACAGCAATCATAACACAGTCTGAATATTAAGTTACATTGAAATTTACTCCTCCAAGATAATTAGTCTATGTAGCCAGTTTCCCACAGCCTCGAGGCATGGACAAAATGTAGACATTTTCCCTTGGAATGTTACATGAATGACCTGTAGTCCAGTTCCTAATAGGATCTTAGTTCCCAAATGAAACTTTAGTCCTAGAATCTTTATTATCTGTATCCTCCCTGATGTTCTGGTCTTCTGTATTCCTCCAACAAAATCACCAATTAAACACTGTTTACAGCATTCTAGGACTTCTCTAAACCTTCATCCCCAAATGTTTCCAGATTTTTCTGCCACTCAATTTAAAAGGTGTCTGAGCCACCTCATCAGGAATAGTTATAGCAATGACTACATCTAAGATATCATAACTATGCTAAGTTTTGTTTGTTTGTTTGCTTTTGCCACTGCTTTTGTTTTTCTAAAAAACAGGTTCACACTATGTAGCCCTGGCTGGCCTTGAACTGGCTACACAGAGCAGCTTGCCCTCAGTCTCAGAGAGATCTGCTTGCCTCTGCATCCCAAGTGCTGGGATTAAAGGTGTGCACCACCAACACAGCTATCTATGTTAGTATTTTATTGCTGTTACAATGCCTGAAAAACCAAACTTAAAGGGAAGAATTATTTACTTTGGGTCATAGATTAAAAGTTTCACATTTCAGGGTGGGACGAGTGTGGTAGAGTAGAGAAGCTTACATTGTGACAGCCAGAAAGGCGGTTCACTCCTTTCCTCCTCCTTTAGTGCATCTGTATGATTCCCTTGGTTCATCCACATCACACACACAAAAACACTAATTCAAAATGGATCATAGACATAACTGTGAAGAACCAACTATACCATTAAAAAAAATTGGAAGTTGGTCATGGCGACTCATATTTGAGAAGATGAGGAGGGTTATCATGAGTCTGAGGCCAGTCTGAACTAAGCAGTGAGCTCCAGGCAAGCCTGGGCTTCAGAAGCCCAGTCCTAGAAACCAAAACAAATTTACAAAGCAACGACAACAGCAAAATGTTGTTGATCACTCCTGAGGAAGTGACGGAAGAACTGATAGTGGCCAAAAACAGAAACAACCTAGACCAAAGGCAGACAGTTAAAAGCAGGGGTGTTCGATCTTCGGCTCCTCTGGGCCACACTGGATGAAGACTTGTCCTGGGTCACTCATTAAACGGCTGTTGGATCGGCCTAGGTACAAGATAAACAGGAGTTTGAAAAATGTGATGATTGTAAAGAATAGAAGAATGAGACAGGTGGGACAGATGCTGTGGCGCTCATAGACCTGCGCTGGTAAACAGACCCCCAAAGAGGAGGGGCAAAAGAAAAGAAGAAACAACTGGACCAGATGTTACTGTCTGAGACATGGATTTAAAAATCCTAAATAAAAACCTTAGTGGGCTCATACGTATATTCCAACTATAAGTGAAGACTCCTATGGATCTGCTCCTGATGTTCCCAAATGGATCTGATACTCTTCTTTGTCCCTCAACTGTACCTTGTGATGACAGCAACTGCTGCTAATTAAGTAGAGTCAGGCTTTGTGTTAGATATTATAAAGTCATGGTATACAGTAACCATGGAAAATGGAGATAATCATATTTTAAGATAAGAAAACTGAAGTTCAAATAACGGATCTGCCTGCTGTTAAATCTAGTAAATGTTCCAAATGGCATTCAGTTGAGGACTTCCTGCGGCAAACACAATATCTTCTTCTATCATAGTAATATGACTCCTAATGCAGACTTCATTTCCCAGCTTCCTTTGCAGCTGGATCTGACCATGTGACAAATTTTTATCCAATTAGCATCCTACTGAGGAATTGTTCTTAATGGGAGGGGTTGTCTCTCCTTCCTCCTTCCTGATGGCCAGGTGCACATGCAATGAGAAGAATAAAATCAAATGTCTTAGATCATGAGGTAGAAGCCCAAAGCTCTGGAGAGACAAAGAAAAAAGCTAACTTTTATTGACTTGTAAATTTGTTTCTTTTCTACTACCTTTAGTGAAAAAAAAAATTGGTTCTGTTTAAGCCACTTGGCTTTGCTCAGCTGAAGCTATATTGTGACACAGGTGGACTTCAAACCTGCACACCTTACTTTATTGGTATGCACTCTCAAACAAAATACTGCAGTGCAGCACAAGCCACAGAAACCTCAAGTGAGATCTTTGTATTGCTATATAAGCAACTCAGACTGACAGCTTTCCACACATCTTACACAGTCTTTGCAGAGTAGAACTTGAACCAGTATTGTAAATTACTTAATTCACAGATGAGAGAATCAATATTTTAAATAATCTGGGACCAATATGTGTCCCGTTCTGGCCTCCAGGTGCAATCCACCATTCCTGTCAGCACCTTGGTTTCAACTCTGGAGAACTGGGTTACTGACCTGATATTTACTAGAACAGAAAGCTAAATTTGCCTTCAACAAAAAATATTAGAGCTAGATCCTCCTGGATTGCCAAGTTTGCTTCCATGAGTCCAGCCCTAAAAAGACTGTACCAAAGAGTGATTTCAAGTTTTCCTGCCTTGCTGTAGTACTGACTGGCATGAACCATGGCATTCCACGGAGTATTTAAAAACCCACTATCTCTTCTCCTGGGGCCTGTGATAGAAGCAGAATTGGCTTCTGCCACCTTGTCACACTGAGGAGTAAATCCCCTGCAGGCTACATGTGTGTACAGGAGGAATGAAGACCCAAATAAGCCTCTCCCAGACCATCAAGAAAAGACTACTGAAAAAAATAATTCTTGACTTATGATGCCCCCAGTGAGGTGGTCGAAGCCAATGCTCCATATTTAAGAAAAAGAAGAGCAAGCTTATTTAGGTCTGGGACTCAGAGCTGAAGACCATGCATTCCTTCTGAGGCTTCTATTCCATATGTGCTATTAAAAATACCAGATAATAGAATGTTTTCATTTAAAAAAAAAAGGTAGCTGTGGATATACACCCACATCTGGAAAGAAAAGGCACAGGGCTCTGCCAGGCAAAGAATTAAGCTGGTATTTGTATTTGTATTATGGCGATTGGCTTTACTTTCTCATTTTGCATAATCTCTTTTTCAATGGTGAGGAGAGTAATTTCCCTTCAGTTCATAGAATGGTACTTGGAGAGGACAGAGAGGAAGTCTCTGCATTTTGTGAAAGAGAAAATTACGGGTATCTCTTTTGTTCCCTTAGGCAGGATTTGGATGGATTACTCAGACTTAAAAGGGAAGGCGGCTTTTAACCTTAAAAAAAAAAGGATAGTGAAAGAAAAGGGGAGAAAAGAAAGAAAACTCATCGCATTAACACAGTGCATTGACATGTTACTAAATCTAAGGAATTTTGGAGGATAAATTCCCAGACTTTATCCAAAACATGAAACAAATTCTTCAAACATAAGCTGCCAAGCTCATCAACTTGTTCAGATCCCCTGTAACTTTGGTCTCACCAAACTGCTCTCTTAGTTCTGTGACTGGCTGCTGACTGAGGTGGTGGGCAGGGAGGTCCAGAGGGGCCTGTTCAACAAGCCTGGCATGCTGGCCCCTCTCAGAAGATCAGACTTCTGGAATCGATTTGGGTCCAGAATTGCATTACCCAAGGAATGCCGAGTATGCACAGGCCTTGATGGCTTATGAACCACACTTCCTGAAGCTGGCCACAAGCCAGCACTGAGGCCATCAGCATCTTAAAAATGAATTCTTTATGAGACAAAGAACAATCCACCCAATTTCTGAAATCAGTGAAGTGGAAAGCTTGTCTGTAAGTAACCTAAAACTTGGTCGACATTTAGACTCCTCTGTATTTTGAGTATATGGGGGGCGGGATCAAATGTCACCCTCAGATGCCTTTTCCTTTCCACAGGAAGGCATTGTAAGGCCCTGAGTAGCCTGGGATTATTATCTTGCCGAAACAAAATTGCTCTGGTTAGAAGTCTCCTATTCTGTCAAAAATATTACCAACTTAACTGTATGAAAACCAGATAAATAGGACCAAGCGTGTCAAGGAAAAGTGATTGCTCTTTAGAAGAACAACAGTTTTGTCTCTCCAAGAACTTAAAAGTCTGGCAGACAAGGTGAGATGATTTCCTGTGAAGAACACCTACAATCCAGATAAGGTGGCTGTTGGAAGGGGCATCTTGTAGGACTTTTACAGGAAAGGTGAGCTATGTAGTCATGACTGGAAGCAAAGAGAGCATTCCAGCTGTAGACAAAAGATGGGATGAGGCTAAAAGCAGAGGTCAACAAAGTTAGCTATGGGTATGCTGCCTGAACTAGAGAAACGCCAGCGTGAGCACCTGGTTGCAGGTGGATGGAAGGAGAGTCATGTGAGGCTTAAGATGCAAGTAAGGAACTATCTTATTAACCATAGAGTTTGATACTTTATAAGGCAAGGTGTAATTTTCACCACATAGCTTTCAAATTACCTTATTTACATCTGTCTCCAGTTTGAGTTCTGCCCTTCCAACTTAAAGTTATACCATCTTAAAGCAAAATATATCATTGACTCTTTAAGATTTGACTCTCAGATTCTACAATTTCATATCGGTCATCATGCTAAATAGCTTTCCCATTTTGCAAAAAAGAGGGGAGTAAGTCTTCTGAATTAGGTGATGCATGTAGACTCATGGTTCAGATTGTGCCTAAATAGTTGCATAATTGATTATCTAGTACTCTGTAGGAGAGTCTAAGCAGCTTCATCCTCCCTCCATCAGATCACAGTAACTTACATCAGGCTGTCTTCAGCAGTGTTCTTTTTCACTTGAGAAATTTTTGCATAACTCTGGGTATGTAGGTTTATAAAATAGGTATACAAATGAAGCATTTACTTATACTAAGCCATAAAAGAATTATTTGAAAACTATTCTTTGTTATACATATAATTTTAGCATTTATTAATGATGAAAGAAAGTTTGGCATACTGATGGGATGAAGTTGCTTCTTTATTTTTACATAAAAAATTAAATCTTGGTTCAATAATTGATGTTCAAGGCATGGAACATTTTCAAAATACTTGAGTTGATCAATGTTTTGATTTTGTAATAATGCTGACAATGCAACTTCACATAAATCTATAGCACAAAACAGCAGAAGTATTTTAGGGTGCATTCAGAAATTGTTGAGCATTTTGTCCTAATTCCAAGCCAAAATGTATTCAATCATTTGTTTATGATACTCAGGGGAACAACTCAGATACTTTAAATAAAACCTAAACATTCTATAACAATGCAATACAGAGACATACAAATTTCACCATGAAAACTCCTGTGCAAAGTGCACCTTTTATGTGTTCAGAACCAAGGCTGCAGTGAGGACACAGGATGCAGCATGGATGAGCGCTGCCAGAAACACCTCCGATTCATTATGTGACTAATTTTGAATTATTCTTGTAGTTGAGTGCTTAGAAACCATTCAGCATTGCTTAAAGTCTCATTACCCATCCCCCATTAGTTAGATAACTCCACCTAAGGTCGTGAGCCACCTTCTCAGAAGCTGGACCTGAGGTGATCATGACGAGACTTTGCCTTCCGTACAGAATCTCACATACATATTTCCTATTGAATTCACTTTCTGCTTATGAAAAAGCGGAAGAAAAACCTACCTGAACAGTGCCTGCCTCGTATTCCGTAGTGTCAGAATCACACACCTATCTCATGATCAAAATAGTACAAAGTCTCGTTCTTGATACATATTAGTGGAGAATTCAAGTAGGGCCAGTGTTTCCAAGTGAAGCCGTAGTATTGATTCCAGTGAACCAAATCAAAACATTTTCATAGGACCCTTCACCCAGATTGACTGAGAAACTCACTCCCAACCTGCATGAATCATTTATAAGTTCTTTTTATTGTTATTATTCTTTTAAAAATCTGTTCTCTAAAACAATACAAGGAGACAAGGAATTTTTTTCAAAGCAATTCTGGCAAATCAGACAATTTGACCGTTTCTAAACACACTTTTCTCAGTAAAATTAAATCAGTTTACATATAAATTCCTTGAGGCTGTAGGTAGTGACTAGTATTATCTAGTATAATCGCTGGTGAATAAATGAGTGAGCGAATGAATTTTTTTTATAAATAATGAAGGTTTGCATGATCTAAAGAGAAACCAGCGTAGAAATGATAGGCTTTTTCAAAGCTCTTGTTCAGTAGGTAAGGGTTGGCTAATCAATAAGAAATGGCCAAAAATGGTAACACAAGAAGATGGCTAACTCATATAGTCCAAAGATAGCATAAACAAGAATGTTAAAGAAAGCAATCAGTCCACTGGGTCAGAAAATCAAGGTCATTGGAACTGTTATCACAGACTACCACAAACTGATTCAACTAATTTTTTGTTGAGCAGTGCATTCCAGAGCTTTTGAAAGGCCCCAACCTCTCACAGCATGTCTCTCCAACAGGAAGGGCCCTTTAAACATAATTTGATTCAGTCCATGTGTTTAAAAGGAAAAACACAAAGGCCCAAAGAGGTGCTGTAGCCTGCCCAAGATCAGACAGGCATGCACCACCCACCTAATGCTCCTTCCTTGGCCCTACTGCACCCTGCTATGAGTTCATGGGAGGGATGAAGAGCCGTGCCAGTGCAACCAATAAGCTCCGGATGCTGCTTAGGAAAGGCTGCGTTGGCTGTAAGTATACCGGGGAATCAAGCAGATCCCAAGGAATGTGAAGTTTTAGTGCAAAAGAGCCACAAGACCCCTGTCCAGGGGAAACAAAGGAAGGGTAAGTGTAACACAAGGCCTTGATGCTGAAAAAGTATCATGAGAGAACATGGCTGAAAATTCAGTTGGGAAGCTTCCCTTCCTGAAGAATCTACCCAAACACAAAAACATCACAGGAATGACGGGTTTTTTTTTTTTTACAGTTGGATGGTAGAAAGAGAAAGTGGCTTGGGAGGCCTCATAGCAAACATTTCTGAGTCAGATGCTATCATCCCATGTTGCCAGAACCCAAATACCACCAAGTACCACAGGGAAATGACAGGGTGCTCTGATCCAAGCAGAACAAAAGGGCTGACACGTTCCAGAAGATGTTTTACCAGAGTGTTTTCACCATAATGCCAAGGAAAGAAAAGTCAGAAAGAGAGAGATGGGACTGCATTCTGATTTATCGTTACAGGTTACCGTGGTCAGAAGTCAGGACAGCAAAGAGGACAGTGTAGAAGTGGATTAAGAACTTTCTAAAACGTACAAAAGAAGACCATAAGGGGAACTGTTAATGTTTGGGGCCAGGATTTAGCTGACAGAATGTCTGAACGACCCAGGAAAGATGGAGGGCAGAACCACGCAGCATTCCAACGGTCGGGATAAGAATAAAACCTGGTCAAGAGGGACTGCTTGTCAGTCAGTCACCCAAACTCCTTTAAAATTCAGATCATGCCTATAGACAACAGTGCTTGAACTCTGCCCAAAGACGAGAGACAAGGCTTGTGCACAAAGAACTGAATCAGGCAGATAGACCGTTCTGCTTCAAGAACGCAATAGTGGAACTGGCAACGGTGAAAGATCACAGCAATTCTGAGTCAGTACTCATCAGTCCCCTCTCATCAGTCCCCTCTCCTTTGCTGTTTTGCCTGTAATGACCTCATATTGGTTCAGTCCTTGTTGGATGTTCTCTGGAAACAAGTTAATGATGATCGGACAACCAGTAAAAAAGGTGAGTGATGACTTGAGGCATTTAATTATGAGATAATAAGCACTTGGAAACTTAGAGCTAGGGTACCACTTAGAGGTTTTATATGTGAGTGCTCCATGAGTGCTCACTGTTTACCACTGAACAAACATACAAAGCTTGATGCTGTCCTCAGTCACTCTACCATGTACACACACAAGGTAACAGCTAGCATGTTGAATGACATGGTGTATGTCAGACCAGAGCTGCCATTTTTTGTGCATGAGTTCACTAATCTCACTTTCCCTGTTTCTCAGAAAGTAAAACTTGAGTTAAAGAGGCTTACAATCTTACTTGAGGTTGTGTTTGTTAGCAAGTCGAACAAACACAGCTTATCAAAGTCCACATTTAACCACTCCACTGCCTTGTCACATCTCTCCCAGTCTTTTAAGAAAATAAAAGTACACTTTAGAAATTTTAATCTAGTCCGCATTCTGAACTGTGTCTGTGAAGTGGAAAATCAGTAAGGACGGTGAATGAAGCAGTGGCCTGGAAAACCAGGTTCTGACTGGAACTGGAGCACGTAGCACTGGGTACGTGGTTTAAAATCTCTCACTCTGCTGTTGTTCTACGCTTTTGAAGAAAGTTGTCATGATAATGATATAAAAGTATGACTTTATTAATAAAGTTGTAAAACCCCTGAAATACATTCATTCCCAACAATTGACTCAGACTGAATTGCTTTCATGAATTAGATGCTGAATTACGAGAGCATCAAAAGAACAATTCCAGCTGGGTGTGGTGGCACACGCCTTTAATCCCAGCAGTCAGGAGGCAGGCAGGTGGCTCTATGTGAGTCCAAGGCCAACTTGGTCTACTTAGTGAGTTTCAGGACAATTGGGGCTAGGAGACTGTGTCTCAAAATAGACCAAAAAACAAAACAACAACAACAAAAACAGTTCCACAGTGTACCTGGAAAGAAGTAAGACTGAGCATTGCCTCATCTCAATCTTCAAGATCAAGCATTCTTTTTTTCCTTCCTGATACCTTTGATTCTGTGATTTTAACTCCATTTACCAAAACTCCAATGTTCCTTCTCCCAACTCCTCAATATCCTTACCTGGAATCACTTTGTAACCAGAGTCTGATTAAAGGAGCCTGTCTCATAACAATGCTCATTTGCTCTGTTTGTCCACACCTAAGGATTCTCTTTCAAAACCAAGGACATTATTAAGTTGCTAACTACTGTTCTTGAGAGTGCTACTCAGTGGCCTTCCTGATAAACCATAGTTCTATTAATGATAGTCAAGTATTGGAGATTATTAAGAAGAGAGAACTTTCTACATTTGGTCATGGGAGGGATGGAGAGAGATAATATCTTCTCAGTGCATGGCACTGATGTTCTTTATTAATGAAAATACTCTTTACCATTTTTTCGTGCCTTCAGAGAGTATAAGCTTCCAACTCTTGGGGATGGAACCAGGACATAAAAAAGGGATGCCACTATGGCATTATTTTCCTTTTCTCTAGTACCACTATAATTTCTTAGTTGAAAATGGGTGGTTTTCAAATTTCCCCATTAAAAAAAAATCCATTGTATGAGGGTTAGTGTTAATTGTCAACTTGACAAAGTCTAAAATCACCTGGGAGATGGGCTTTTGGATGTGACAGTGGAGGATTATCTTGGTTGTGTTGAGGTGGGAAGACTTGTCCACTGTGGCTGGCGTCAGTCCCTGAACTGGAGTCTTGAACTCTAGAGAAAGGATAACGTGAACTCAGCATAGGTTATCCTGGTCTGCTGTCCATTGTAGATTCGATGTGACCAGCTTCCTTCTGCCTTAACTTCCCCACCATGATGGACTGTACCTTAAGTTGTGAGACAAAAAT
This sequence comes from Eospalax fontanierii, assembly GCA_035773235.1. Taxonomy (NCBI): domain Eukaryota; kingdom Metazoa; phylum Chordata; class Mammalia; order Rodentia; family Spalacidae; genus Eospalax; species Eospalax fontanierii. Next base: position 25,312,402 of record CM069539.1, on the reverse strand, counting down.
AAACTCTGCCTTCTTTAAGTTGCTTTTTTTCAGGATATTTTATCACAGCAACAGGAAAAAGAAACACATTGGTTTTGAATGTACATTATTGTTGACAGGTTGAATGGCCTGATCTTGTTGTTAGGTTAAAACTGGTGAACAAGCTCATCTATTCCATTACTGATATGAACAAAAATAATACAGATTTAGTGGGAAAAAAAGAGCTTTCTGACTTTGAGAAGTATCTAAATAGATATCAAAAAGTTCCCCGAATTTAGATAAAGCCAGATGACCTCCCTAAGAGGTACTGAATAGAAAAGAAAAATAGAGATGCCCAAAATACTACCTAAAATTAGATTTGAAGCTAATGTTTCAACGATTGACACCTGAGGGGTTTACTCACTTTTTTGAAATGACTGCTATCAACACTGTCTTTGTACTTTACATCACTTTTTATATTTTGCAGCATAAAGATAAAAAATGTTATGCTCACATTCACCATATACTGGTGATGGTGAAGTAACCACACAATTCTAACACAGAGCTGAGTGCTTTCTTCACAACCAGCAGATCCCCAACAGAGCTGGACAAAGTCCAACTAGAATCCACTCACACCAAATGTTCACACAGTTGGAGCCACAACTGGAAACCATATGTGGCCGGATGAAATTCTGTCAGCCAGATCTGAGACAGCCACTGCAGCCATCTCATCCTCAGAGGAAGGCAGGAGCTGCATGGGTCATGCCAGCTCCGTGTATGTCATTAACCCCCGCAGGGCACCTCCTCAGCCTCCATAAGGTACCACCTTGGCCCGCACAGGGCACTTCCCTTAGCTTCTGAGACCCAATTCATGTCCCACATCTTTACCCCCACAGATAGGTTCTGAAATGAATGTAATGCCCATGTCTCACCCGGCTTTCACCTTTAGTATTGGTCCATCTGCTGGCTCCTTCAGCAGCCTTCAGCGTGGAGCCCAAGACAGTTGAACAATAAGAAAGGAAGTAACCTCACACATCACTCATCCACTGGAGGTGAGTCATTGGTGGCAAGATAACAGAGTTCTGTGTGTCCTCATCACATCCCTCTCTGCTCAGGCTTCTGGTCCTGCCAGCACACGGGTGTGCTCTCCTGTGCCCTTTGCCCAGAAGGAGAAAGACCTAGGGATGCCGTCTTTGCTGCCATTCTCAAGGGCCGGGGCAGCCTGGAAGCCTAGTCTGTCAAGCTTCCACCAGAAGATGTCGCTTCCTTCTCAGTGACCCTCATAACATCCGTCTTACGACGACCACCGCAGTCACCAGTGGGCTACTCAGACACCCTCCAATGGATATGTGAATGCTGTCATTTAATTTCTACAACCAAAAAAGTCACTGAAAGTCACTATTATACAAATAAATTTAATTCACATTTATCACATATTTGCAACTTTTTGACTCAGTTTGTGGCACCTTAGAACATCTCTGAGCCATCATTTTTTCCCTTTTGTGTTTCTGTGAAGCATGCTGGTATAGTTTTTGCCCTTAAGTCCATGTCTACGATTTATTACTTTTCTTGACCTACACATATTGAACCACCCCTGCATCCCTGGTATAAGGCCAACTTGATCATGGTGAATGATCGGTTTGATGTGTATCTGTATGAGGTTTCCAAGTATTTTATTGAGAATTTTTGCATCTATGTTCATTAGGGTTAGGGGGTTATAGTTTTTTCTTTTTTGTTCTGTTTACCTAGTTTTGGTATTAGAGTAATACTGCTTCATAGAAGGATTTTGCAAGTGCTTCCTTTGTTTCTAATTGTTTAAATAGTTTAAGTAGTATTGGTTGTAGGTGTTTGAAGATTTGTTAAAATTCTGCTGTGAATCCATCTGGTCTTGGGGCTTTTTCAGTTGGGAGGTTTTTTATTACTGTTTTGATTTTCTTATTTGCTATGGGTCTTTTTAACTTATTGATCTCTTCTTGATGTAACTTTGGTGATTTCACTGAATTTGGAAATTTACCCATTTCTTTTGCATTTTCTAATTTAATACAGTATGGGTTTTTAAAGTATTCCCTTATGATGTTCTGGATCTCTTTGGTGTCCGTTGTGATGTTTCCCTCCTCATCTGATTTTGTTGATTGGTATTTGCTTTTTCTTTCTTTTGGTTATCTGGGCTAACAGTCTGTCTATCTTGCTTACCTTTTCACAGATCTTAGATTCATTGATTCATTTTTTTCTTTTTTTATTGAGTTTTATACATTTCATATACAGTTCATAATCAAATTGATTCCTTGTGCTATTTTCTTTGTTTATGTTTCATTGGTTTCTGCTTGATTTTTACTATTTCTTCTCATCTGCTGAGTTTGGGTTTGTTTTGTTCTTGCCTTTCCCGAGTCTTGAGTTGTACCATTGAGGCATGTGTTTGTGCTCTTTCTGATTTTTTATTGTAGGCACTTAGGACTATAAACTTCCCTCAGGACCGCCTTTAAAGTGTCCCCGAGCTTTTGTTCTGTTGTGCTATCATTTTCATTTAGTTCCAGGAATACTTTTATTTTTTATTTATTTCCTTTTTGACCCATTCATCATTCAGGAGTATGTTGTTAAATCTCCATGAGTTCATGTAGTTACTAGAGCTTCTTTTATTGTTGAATTTAAGCTTTTTTGCATTGTGGTTCAATAGAAGGCATGGAATTATTTCATTTTTCTGTATTTGTTGAGGTTTATTTTGTGTCCAAGTATGTGATCCGTTTTAGAGAGACTTCCATAGGCTGCTAAGTAAAATGTGTATTCTTTGGTGTTTGGGTGGAATATTATGTAGATGTCTGTTAGGTCCATTTGATGTATGTTATTTAATTCAGATATTTTTCTGTTTATTTTTTGTCCAGATGACATGTCTGTTGAAGAAAGTAGGGTACTGGAGCCACCTGCTATTACTGAGGTGGGGTTAATCTGTGCCGTGAAGTGCAGTAGTGCTCTTTTTGTAAAATTGGATACACCAGAATTCAGTGCATATATGTGCATGCTTGAATGTCTTCTTCATCAGTCATTCCCTTGATCCAAATGAAATGACCTTCTTTATCTTTTCTGGTTAATTTTAGTTTGAAGTCTATTTTGTCAGATATTAGAATAGTAATGTCTGCTTGTCTCAGTATCATTTGCTTAAAATACTTTTTCTATCCTTTCACCTTAAGGTGGTACATATTCTTGAAAATAAGATAAGTTTCTTGTAGATAACAAAAAAGATGGATTTCATTTTTTAATCCGTTCAAATAACCTGTGTCTTTTGACTGGGGAGTTGAGGTCACTGATACTGAGTGTGAGTACTGAAAGGTGTAGATTGGTTACTGTCATTTTATTTTCTGTTTGTAATCTTAGTCCTTGTTGTGTTTTCACAATTATACCTACCTTTTTTTTTCCTTTCTATAGTGTCTTGGATATGATTATTCCTTTTTTCAGTCCTTTATATTGCTGTGAGTATTCTCTGTAGGGCCAATTAGGGACATGAATTCTTTCAGCCTATTTGTATCACTGAAGAAGTTTCTTTATCCTTCAGCTTTGATAGGCATTTTTGCTGGGTAAAGTTTTCTGGGTTTGGTTGGCATCTAAGGTCATTTAGAACTTGGAACATTTTGCTTTAGGTGGGTCCCTCAGGGAACCCCCTACCTTCCATTGGACCGCCAAATTTCACAGGTTTGCCCTGGGATGTTACAGGAAATTATTTGTATGATTAATGAAAATAAAACACACCTTGTGACCTGGAAAAATAATTAATTTTTAAGAGCTTCATAAAATGGATTTTGATCATATTTCCCTCCCCTGACTCCTTCCAGTGATGGATGACTACAAGGAAACAGGTTTGTTTTTTTAGGCAGCTAGGTCAGTTCACATATGAGCTCACAGCAATGTGACAGCTTGTACAAGACTTGCTCAGGTTCAATACAAACAACATCAAAATCTTCATGACCATCCCCCGCCTCCATCTTCATCTGTTTTCTGCAAACCACCCATCCAATCTCTGTTTTTATGTGCTTTGTATTCTTATTTCATGTATGATTTCTTGTGTCTGCATATTTTCACTTAGTGTCATGTTTTCAAAGGTCCTCCGTGCAGAAGTACATATCAGTGTTTCATTTCTTTTCCGTTTTATATAATACTTAAATGTATGGACGTAACACATTTTTGTTTATCCATTTACCAGATGATGGACATTTGTATTGCTTCTGTTTATTCTGCTGTGAGGGTTCATGTGCAAGCAAATATATCAGTGTGGATATATTTTCTTTCCTCTTCGGTATCTACTTGCAAGTGAAAGCTATTAAGTCCACTTTTGATAGGTTAAAGACATTCCAGACCCAACACATCTTCTCCATCATGGGGGATGGGAGTTAAGTGTTATCCACATCCTTTCTTGTTTGTCCTCTTTACCATAGTCACCCTAGTCAGTATGCAGCCCTATGATTTTGATTTGCAATTCCTAATGATGAATAACATTGAGCATCTTTTAAAATACCTGTTAACTCTCTGCATATCTCCTCCGGAGAAGATAAAATCTCTCTCTCTCTCTCTCTCTCTCTCTCTCTCTCTCTATATATATATATATATATATATATATATGTGTGTGTGTGTGTGTGTGTGTATGTTTGTTTTTATACACACACACACACTCGTAGTTTTAGCTGTGTATAACTGAAGATGCTCTCACTGATTCAGTAGTGACATTTTCATCTTGGGAGTAATCAACAACTATCTAATTAGACTCAAGGCCTACTCAATGTGAAGGAACTCATGTGTGGTACTGTAAAAATGGTCAAATACACATGGCTGGAGAGGTCATAGATCCTAGAGAAAAATCTACATTTGTCACATCCCTGGACAAACATAATTTCTTACTGTATCCTAAATATGTATCCTTATATTTATAGACAACTGTACTTCTTACCACTCATCAAAGAAGCTTCTTTTTGCAACAGATGGAGATTATTACAGAGACAGAGTTCCACAACTGATCAAACACAGAGAATGAGTGTCTGTGAGGTGTCCAGCCCTAAGTGACATAGGTAAAATAGAACCTCTTCACCTAGGACTCAGGAAACATAGTGGAACAGGGAGCAGAAGGATTGTTTATTAATGCTTCCCTGAACATTCATCAGTGGAATTTCTTCATGCAGCAGATGATGATTAACCCAGAAAGCCACAACTGGCAAAAGTGCAGAGAATAGGAGACTGAGTGCTTGTCCCTGAATAAGACACTTATATCAAACCTCTACCGTTCAAGGCTCAGGGACCATTGAGGAAGAGAAGGCAGAAAGATTATAAGAACCAAAGGTGGTAGATGACCTCAAGGAATCAGTTTTCTAGATAGCTGGGAAGTTATTCACATGAACTTACAGTAGTGGTAACCCATGCATGCCCAAGCCAGACAAGATCCCACCATAGAAGCAGGGTGGTAGGCTGACACCTCCAGCCTTAGCTGAGGAACTACAGGTGTCCAGCATAAGGAGGAGCCTGCTTTGCATAAAAGTGTGATACCGCATGGGTTGACCAGGCTTTAGTGGATGGCTGCACGTGGAGGGACATTTGGGGATACAAACTTGACTCAACAGGGCCTTAATAGAAATGACAGAATACATGCAATCTGGCGGGGACGTGGAGGATATAAGAGAGATACAGATAGGGGAGAGGATCTAAAGATGACCAAAATATATCATTTGAAACTCACACACAAAAAAAAACAATTAAAAACCCCATTTACCTCACCAGTGCCAATGGATTAAAAAAGAAAACAAAACAATTCAAAATCACTGTTAACAAAGCACGTTTTTAGATAAAAAAATGAAATTGGGTTTTGTTTGCTAGCTAAGCCTCCAGACTGAACATGAATAACAGAACCCCACTGATTTGTCAGCGAATTACTAAGGAGTTGTTGCTTGCTTCCGCTGAGAGTTCCTGATTCAAAAGACCCTTTCAACACAAATGTGTGCCCCACTCAGCCTTGTCAATACGAGAAGAGAGGCGAAAGAAAGAAATTTCTGGAGGTTTCTAGAAGGAGCTATTCCTTCTCTCGTCTTAGAATATTTTCTTACTCTGTACCTAAAAATTACTTTGTCTGTTTTGAGGAAGGTAACACAATGGGGAACCTGATTTCACTCCGTGGCAGACCTGAGTTGAGACTAGAAGCTACGATCTCCCTGAGACTGACACAGCAGGACAAGACAGGTGTACAGAGGAAGCGAGGCGTGATACAATCACATCCTACGAGATATCACTCATGACTAAGAAGCTCCTCTGGGGAGAAGTCTTTATTGGTTCAGCCTGTTAGAGTGAATATCCATATACTTATGGTTCACAGGCAAAAGTAAACATGGCCATCCAAGGACAGGACTGATCACTGCTGCTCATGAATACATTCTTCGCTTTCCCGTTCCTTTTGTCACAACCTCTGTGACAATCCAGCAAAAATAACCTGAAACCCAGACCACACCACACTCATCCTCACTTCAACCCATGAAGCTTAACACCAGTGGAGAGAAAAGAACCGTTTGAATAGAATTCAAGATGGAAGTTTTCAGGTGAAATTATTGGATCTTAGAAACTGACATAGAATCATTTAAGTAACTAAGATAACTGGAAAGATTAGGACCAAGCCAAGGTATCACTGAAAGCCATTATCCAGGAAAAAAAATTGATTCTAAATCGCAGAGGGCCAGTATGAGGAAAAAGAAGACCCCTGCAAATGACTCTCCCCAGCAAAACACAGCTCTAATGACTGGGCTTCATATATTAATGTAACACACACACACACACACAGAGAGAGAGAGAGAGAGAGAGAGAGAGAGAGAGAGAGAGAGAGAGAGAGAGAGAGTTTTAAACTTTCCACAGTCTCTCTATCTAGTCATCTAGTTTATCAGCCAAAATTGTCCAGTGGAAAGATGAAGTGTGTAAAACTCCTTGACTTGATCATAACCTTAGCCCTAACTAATCTCATACAAAACTTCTCCTGCTCCCAATCATGCCAGTTTTGTACCTTTGACTCATCTTCCCATTTACAACCTTATTCAGTCATTAGAACCAACATTTGGTACAAACTTCCCCACATGTGACCTTTTGATTCTCTCTTCCAATATCATTCATAGAGTCCCTCCAGTTCCAGGGCCTTCAATCATCCTGGGTCAACACCTCACTGATTGGTCTTGACACCTGGGCTCATAGGAGTCAGCACTGCCCAGGCTGCCAGGGGTCCCATTAATTTTGATCTAGACCTTGCCTGAGGAGTTACATGATGTTAGAACATAAAAGGAGCTGTTTTACCAGAGAGAGAGAAGAACTGATTTTGTTCTTAGATCTTAAGTTTACTGAGTTTGATGTTCTGTAAAATCAGTACCCAAATATTCCTGTACCCAAGGAGTCATGGGCTGGGAGTTAATTAGTCAGTGCTAACTTCATTAGTGCCAAGCATGATGCAACATGGATAGCTACCAGAAGCACTGCCATAGAAACTCTCCATTTCATAGTTAACTAAAAGTCACTAAAGGTGAAGATATATGAATAGGGATTCTCAAAAAAAAAAATACTGTGAATTTTACTTTTAATCAAGAGCAAATAGAACTGTAAATTTATTTACTAATCTAATAATAAGTCGACAATTTCTTATTCTGCTGTGAATAAGATGAGTTCTGCCTAATTTTTACTTCCTAAATGATACACCTTTAAGCATTATCTTTGGTCTCCAGGTTTTGTTCTTTAAAGTGTGGTCAGATATTAAAGTCATTTATTAGGAACACAAAATGCAGTTTCTTATTTTTTATTAAACTTTTTTATAGTCCTTCAATTATAAGAATAATAGCAGCTTTTCAAAGTAATCTTTAAAAATCATATCATCTGCATGAGCTCCTTCAAAAAGAATTTTAACTTTGGTTCCAAATAAGCAGATAGTCACATTCATATTCTACTGCCTTATGTAAAATCCAATTAAAATGTACAACTATAACTCCAGATACAATAAAAATTAAAAGGGTGGGGAAGAAATTCAACTGCTTTAGTTAGAAAACGGGTTTTCTAAACAGATTTGTGTCGATTTACTAGAAAACAACCCAGTAGTTCTGAATACTTACTAAAGGCATTAGCTAAAATACTAACTCCTCATGTTAACTAAGCAGAGGCATGTCAAAGGTCTCTGGCTATACACAATAATATTCCTGCTGCGGTGTGGAGGTGAAGTGCTGTCCATAGGCTCATGCATTTGAACACCTGATCTCCAGCTTTTGGTGCTACTTGGGAAGGGTGAGGAACCTTTAGAAGGTGCGTCCTTGCTGGAGGATATGGGTCACTAGGGACAGGACTTGAGATTTAAAATCCCAGCCCTACAACTGCTCACTCTGCTTCCTGGTTGCAGACACAATACGACCACTTGCCTCACGTTCCTGCTGTCAAACGTGGCCTGACACTATGAACTGTATCCTTCAAAAATGGGGCCAAAATAGACCCTTCCTCTCTTACGCTGTTGCCTCTTATTGTGCCACAGCAGCTAGGAAAGCAAGCAGCACAATACCCCCCGATCTTTCCTAACAACTTCCTCTCCCGGGCATCACCAGGCACACACACAAACCACTCTTTGTAAATGCTTTCTTTCAAATGTTTTGCTTTAAGCAATGCCCCTCTCATGCAATGCCTGTGGAGGTCAGAAGAGGGATTCGGATACCCTAGGACTGGAGTTCCAGATGGTCGTTAGCCACCATGTGGGTGCTGATACTCTGCCACATTTTCATTGAGCTGTCATTTTGACATAAAATTCATATGTTTAAAGTTTGCAGTTTGATAACTTGTTGATATATGTATATATCCATGAAATCACTAGCAATAAAAATAACGAATATGCTGCCAGTCCCTGCCAAAGTGACCCCCTTGACTTCCTGGTGCTCTCTCAAGTGCTCCTCCCAGGGCCCCTGACCTGCTGCTGGGCATTGGATCAGAACTTTATAGAATTCCATATAAATGAAAGTACATAGTATTCTCTAGTCTATTCCTTTTCTTTTATCCAATCCCTTTAGTTGGCAATTTGTATACATGGTACAGATATACCACAAAGAGTCTTCTTTTTACAGGCCTTTTGTTTCTTTCTTTTTTTTTTTTTTTTTGAGCATTATAACTGAAGTTGTTGTGAACCGCCCTACAGATATTTGTATGAAGAACGCTTCATTTCTCAAACGGCTTTAATTGTCAACCTGACACATCCTAAAGTCACCTGAGAAGGGAGTCTCAATGGAGGGTTTTCTCAGATCATATTGGTCTATGGGCACACCTTTTGGGGACTGTCTTAATTGATATAGGAGACCCAACTTACTGAAGGTGGCATTATTCACTGGGCAAGTGGTTCTGGACTGCATACAAAAACTAAGCATAAGCCTGTGAGCATGCCAGCAAGCAGAGTTTCTCCATGGTTTTTACTTCAAATTCCTGCTTGAATCAAGCCAGTCAGCATTCTTGCATGGAGTGGGGAAGGATTCATGAGCCCCCACCCTTAACTGAATAGCTATGGACAGTTGATGGCTTCGTGGGGAGACAGAGTTTTCTTTACTTTTGGTAGGCTGACCACAGTCCAGTGGACGACCCCACACCCAGAAGTAAATGAACAGCTTTCTAAATTAAAAAAAAAAAAATGGGGGTTAGGGAGGTGGGGGAGAGGAGTTAAAGGAAGGAGATCAGCACAAATATGATTGAACACACTCCATGAAAGTCTCAATGAAAAATTTAAACATCTTGAAAGTACCTCATTTATCTTTGGATCTACTAAGAAATGTGAAATCGTAATAATTTAGTAAGTTTTATAATTATTAGACTTCAAATATTCATACTTTGAAATAAAAATAATGACTTAAGGGAGCTGGAGAGATAGCTTGGCAGTTAAGAACACTGGCTGCTGTTGCTGAGGACTCAGATTTGATTCCCAGCACCCACAAGGTGGCTAACAACCATCTGTAACTCCAGTCCTAGGGTATTCGAATCCCTCTTCTGACCTCCACAGGCATTGCGTGACAGGGGCATTGATAAAAGCAAAACATTTGAAAGAAAGCATTTACAAAGAGTCGTTTATGTGTGTGCCTGGTAATACTTGGGAGAGCAAGTTGGAAACCACAAATAAAATAAACAAAGTATAACTGTAAAATAAAAATATTTTAAAGTAATGACTTAATGAATCATCTTAGATCATTGAAACAAAGTTCCAACTAACTACAGTAAACCAAACTTCAAAAATAATGTGTTCAAACTAACTATTCTAAACACATTCATTAACACGTGATTATCACCAAAAGAACTAACAAAAGCAATAGAATAGTTTCTGGCCAGACTCAAGTCAATGATGGATTTTAACCTGTAAACTGAAATAAACCCTCTCCTCCCTAAACTGCTCTGGTCGTGGTGTTTGTCACAGTAACAGAAAGTGAACCAGAACAGGCCCTAAATGTAATGAACTAGAAGCCAATCAAGTCCCGAGCAGTTGCTCACACTTTTGACTTCATTTTGATTTTATAATAATTAACATATCCTTATATCTTTACACTTTTTCCAAACAATTTCCTTGGAATCTTCAATTTAAGGTTTCGAATAAATGATCAGAAAATAAGAATAATTGAAATGGGTAATTGCTTATTAGCGGCAGTATGTAGTATGGAGTCATGTATTTCTGAAAATCAGGGAAAGCTTCATTAAAGACAAACTTCCTATATTAAGCCTTGAAGTAATATTCATTTGAGGCAGACTTTTAAAACTGAATATGTTTCCAAAAATGGGAAGAGGGCATTTCCCCAAGAGTGAATGCTGTGCAGGTGTGAACAGAACATAGAAAGGTAAAGAATGCTTTTAAATAGAGGGCTTAGCAAGAACAGAAAGAAAAGGAAACTTGGAGTGATGTTTTAGAGGCACAGCACCAAGTGGAACTCCAGGAAGGACTCGGAACTCGAAGGCTCATTCTGGAGAGACAGACGAGTAAGTCTTTCCAGGAGCCACCAACGTGGATTTTAGTGGGTTTAGATTTTCTGAAGCAAACTGAGAGAGATTTATCTTTTCTGGGTCTAGTGGTTTTGAGTTTTTGAAACCATAGCCTCAAAGACAGGAAAGCAGAATCGTCAGTTGGACTGGGCCACCCAAGCAAAAAGCATGACGCCTCCAGCTAGGCTATTTATCCTCGGTCATGTCTTTGGGCACAAGACAACTGTTTAGGATAAGAACTTGGGATTCCACAGCAAGTGTAATGTAATATAGACAGGGCGGTGAGGTAAAGTTTGCTTTTACAGTGATCAACCGTGTCAGTTAAAATGGTAACATGACCAAGAGGCATTATTTTGGATTGCTTTTGGCACAGCCTCTCGGTGGACTGAGTATGAAATGCCTTTCTTCTCATAAGATATTTTAGAATTTAGCTTACTATAAAATATGAAGTCCACAGTTAATATACAGAGTGGCATTTGGTGCCAAAGATTAAATATTTACTGGTAAAATATACAGTGAAGGAAAGGTTTGTCAAACAGGCAATAAATCATATGATCTGCACTCTATATTAAATATTATTTTTATCAGGGGAAAAAAATAAACTTACCCCAAGAGAAAAAAATTAACCCATTGCTGGAGCTCCCTGAGGGTGAGTTTATGGAAAATAATCATCAAATATTCCTTTGCAAAAGCAGGCAAATAAGAGAGAGATTTTATTTATCTTTGAATAATAAATTCATCACCTTAGTAAAATGAAGAATGCTAGTATCCTGTCCTTTATGTCACTGTGGTTGACTTTCACAGACTTCTCCCACCGGCCTTTCTTTTCCTCTTACCTCAAGTGTGCAGAATCCAGCTACATGGTTAAGAGCCCCTCCCCTATGGTCATCTGACACAGTTCCAATTTTGACTGTGGCATGTCAGGCTATATTCCTGCCTAACGCACTCTTCTTCAAGTCGCTCATCTACAGAAGGAATGTATTGATAAGACTTTATTTTCGGTTTATATAGGGATTAAATGAGTTAATATACACAGAGAGCACTCAGAAACCATAAGAAAATAGATAACTCTCCATAGTATTGACATTCATCCTCCTCTTCAATTTCCCAAATATTACCATATCTCAAAACTTCCATTGATCAGTGTAATCATTACCTAAATATGCATAGTCTTTTAGGGCTGCATCTCTTATGACATCTAATTATATATTATGTATTACGCCAGTTGGTTCATGATTTTTCTAATAGATTGGTTAGTCTCCCAGAGAAGTTAATAGATAGCTAGCTTTAAAAATCTCCATGTATTGGATACTCCACTAGAAAAAGATGATTTCAATATTGTCAATAGTGTTCACAAGTTATTTATTTATTTCATTATGTGTGATGTGAATGTATGCGTGTGCCACCTCACATCAGTTTGCAGAACTCACTTCTTTCCTTCTACCAGTGGGTTCCAGGAATCAAACTCAGGTCATCAGGCTGGATCAATGGTCAATGAGCCATCTCAGTGACCCTCACAAATTTTTCAGTGTGTATTCAGCTCAAAATTAAGCATATCTTCCTAGATTGCAGGTTGAATAGTAAAAAGTGTGGAACAGCAGGTGTAAGGCTATGTTCCCTGTATGTTGACTAACATATTGTTTGAATAGATCTATCTTGGAAAGCCATTGTGGATGGAGGATGGACAGAGGCAATGAGTAGATGGGATGGATGAGTAGATGGATGAATGGATGGATGGGTGGGTGGACAGGCAGATGGTGGTAGATGGATGGGTGGATGGGCGGTAGTAGATGAATGGATGAGAAAATCTATGGATGGATACGCAGACATATGGTTAGGTGGTAGATGAATGAATCAGAAGGACAAAAGTCTTCCAGAACAAAAGAAAGGAGCTTACTTCTGGAAATAATTTACCTCACAAAGCAGAAATAAATTTCAGAAAATATCTGCTTCATATAATCTGTAAGGCACAGGAAAGGATGAATTGAGAAGAAAACCTGATAGGAAAGATGTCAGTTAGGAATACAGAGTCAAGACAATTAGTGTGGTCAGAAAGTAGAAGGGAGAGAGAGAGAGAGAGAGAGAGAGAGAGAAACATGAACCCGCTCTGGGGATTCCATTTCCTTTAAATTTAGTGTTCATGGAAAGCAGCTACACGGTTTCTGCAGTCTGAGACTTGTGTTATTAATTAGATTCATTTATACAACAGTATTAAGAACATGCAACTGGTGGAGACAACAGAAAGAAAGCAGGGACCAGTTGGTCAATGCTTTGCTTGAGTTAGTAGAGATTGTAAGGATGACTGAATTTTGCTCTCTGTAAATGATAAAAACGGTACTATTCTCTCTGCCATATTTCTATCTGAAATCCCAAATTCTAGAAAGGGTTTTCCCAGTGAGAGAAACCATGCTATAGACTGCTGAGATCTCTGGTGAAACAAGAAATTCAGTCATAACATTTGAATTTTAGCTCCATCTTTTCCTGTTAATCACATCAGTGAGTCTGTCTAGATCATCTCATTTCTGAGGCCTTGTTTCCTGAAAAAGAGATAGAAGATGATAGATGATAGATAGATATGATACAGATGATGATAGATAGATAGATAGATAGATAGATAGATAGATAGATAGATAGATAGATGATAGATGACAGACAAACAGATTGATCCTTGCCTTCTAAAACAAATGTGGGAAACACCATCATGCATCTAGCACGACTAGAGTAGACCCAAGTACTTCTCACATAGACCATTCCTTCTAAAAATGATTTACTTGAGTGGATGCTTCAGTAAGCAAATGCTTAAAACTAAAGTCTTAAAATTAACTGTGGAAATTTAAATGAGGATACAAATTATGTAAATGTGCTAGTTTGCTTCCCCACTCAGTGCCTTTTCCCATGACCCCATCAAATGCTTCCTACAAAGTACCCTTTCCTAAATGTTCAGCCTTCAGGCTTGATTTTAGTCAGTGCTCCTGGTTTCCTTTAGATAGTCTCTACATACAGCAACCCATTTCTTTTTAACCATGCCAATACACATTACAATTTTTTCCCCAGAGAGCACAACTCCATGGTCCTACAATGACAGCTGAACACCCTGGAGTCCACAGCTGAGACTGATGACTGGAATAAGGAATCTTAACACAGTGTTGAAAATGGTCACACAAAGCAATGAGTCCTGTCATGAATCCAATAGGATGTAGTTTCGAAGCTGCCTTTGTGACCCGAGTCTCCAGATCCTCCATGAGGTTCCACTTAAACACACAACAGATGCACACAAAGCCTCAGCGATTGGTGAAGTATATTATTGTAACTTGCAAACCAAATCAGAAGGCCTTAGGCAAAAGTTTTCACAAAGCACATTGGGGTAATGCCAGCTTAGATGATGACAGAGGTTCTGATTAGGGCTTTACCCACATCTTAAATAAATAAATCCTGAACCCTCCTTACCACCCAGAATGGTTTTTCTTGAATGGAATTATTACTCAGTGGAAAGATAAACAGGAAAATTTGAAACAGAAGTTTCTATGCATTGATATTAAACTATAAGAAATGGACTTTAGGAAAGGAGGGAGAGGGAAAGGCAATTCCCTAGGATCCCTACGGCTTCTGGGTACCCACCCCCAAATTGCTTCCATCACTTACCATGCGTCTCTCAGCCGAGATGAGCCTCCTTGATCATGGTACCATTTGATAAGTTCCCCATCAACCTTCAAATATCCACTTTTTGAAGATACCTTTTCCAGATCCTTCATCTAGCTCGTGCATATGACTCTGCTAAAGCTCATCTCTTCAGCAAGCCCACTATCCCTGAAGTCAGGACGCTGGACTTCAAGCCAGGGCAGGAAATTTAGGCCCTGGGTACCTCTGTAAAGTGGCCATAGTGATAACCTAGTCCTCAGAATATAACAAAGAATAAGAAAGCAGTCTATTTACAGGGCTTCATGAGTATGGTAGACAAAATAGTCCATTATTATTAGAGTCAATAATAAACTCCCATTCTTAATTTTTATATTACATTATAGGCAGGAGTGTATTGCTCATCTTTGCATCCTTGTCCTCTAACATGACTATCTAACACAGCATTAGCCCTCAGAAAAATGCTTTGTTCACTTAGCAAATGAATGGAGATGTACAACTCTTCATACAATCCTTTAAGAAGAACTTTCACATATGTGATCTGACGAGCTCCTTATTCTAACTAACTAGGAGTGACATCAGGCAAGTCTGGAGCTCCTTCCTTCAGATAAATAAGACTCCATCTTCATGTGCACCTATGAGGCTGCCAATCGTTGCATACCATTCTTCTAATTGTAAGGAAGAGCGTGTGACCAGATTAAGCCAAATATATTATTTCTGGCAATGTTGCATTTTGAAGAATTAATCAAGGGACAAAAAAGAGCTGGATTTCTGTGGCTCAATGGTTAGAGTGCCTTAGGGAAGATCCACCAACTCAGGTAATAAAATTCCAGCAGCTGTCCTTACCCAACCCTTCCTGAGGTTTGGTAGTTGACTGCTACCTCTGAGTCTGAGAATGACACTAGATCCTTCTAGCAAATACGTGTCTTGCTTTAGAAGCCTAAGATCAGTTTCTGTTGCTCAGAAGCAAAGAACTCAAACAAATTAATATCTCCAACTTGCACATCAGAAAACCTAAATTCTGCACAGAGCTAAAATGATTTATGCACACAGAATTTAGCAATGTACTGTTAAAGAAAGCACACATTTGTAATAAAAAAAGGAGACAAAAATTTTGAAAGGTTATGGCAGTTTTTGCACTTGGGACAAAAGAATGTAAAATGATCAAAAGAATTGGAAAAAACTGAACAAACATGCACAGTCATCAAATACCCTAGAAACATCTTCAAACAAGAGGATGAGTCGAACAGTATGTCCTGTATTAATCACAAAATTAGGTACATGGGGCCACGGGTGTGTATACTGCATGATGAACTATTTCATAACAAAATTATTTGGGGAAAAGATTTTTTGAGGCTGAGTTTTACTTTCTAACCTGGGCTATTTTAGAACTCACTACATAGCCCAGGCTGAGATTATAGGACTAAGCCACCACACCCCTCTGTGATATTTTTTTCTCATTTAAATAAGAAAAAGCTAAGGCCTAAGGAAGTCAGAGATTTGTAAAGACTGCTTAACATCACACCTGAAGTTCAAGTCCAAAAGTTCTATCCCAGTGCTCTCTCTCACTCGCTCGCTCTCTTTTTCTCCCTCTCTCTCTTTCTCCATCATGATTTATTGTAACTGTGACCTGCAATTTGAAGAAATGAGATCTAACAAATGATATCTTATATTAATGAATTCAGGAAAAAAGTTGGTGAAGATTAACAACTGATCCACAGTATTACAAACACTTAAAATGGTTTTTCTGTTCCTTAAAACAATCAGAGGTTTGGAGGAAAGTTTTCAGATAGACAAAATGTTCTTTCTCCAGCTGAAGTTGGGCCTCCTGGGCACCTTTGTGTCCACTGTGTCTGCATCAGTGTTAATGATCCAAAGCTACTGCAGACTCAGTCCTGCCCACTCCTATGGTCGAGGGCAGTTAGTCTGGCTGGCTCCCAGTAGCTTTCTCCTTTACCTACATCCACATCCATGTGCCTGGACATCAACCGTGCCAGTAAGAGCATCATCTAATCCCTTCATGTGGAATGGTCCCTGCCTTGACTTTCCCAATGTGTGTTTAGGGGTGGGATATGAACCTCTCACAAGCATAACCGTAGTCTGAGGTTCCCCCTGACTCTTTCTCTCCAGCTCCTTGCTGACTTTGGACCATCTTGATGACATTCTCTCAGATTTCCAATTCAGAAGCTACAATTCTCCTCAAGCAGAAAAGTGGAAATCTGGAATCCTTGGAAGTTCCATTGACGATGAGTCCATCAGATGTGTGGGCACATTCAACCTGCGCAGTGCATTCATGTTGCCTCCTGGCAGGCCTTGAAGAATTCACTTTGCTTTGGGTCCTTGATAAACATGTACAGAACTAACTGAGTCCATCACTCAGCTCACATCTCCTACTTTCCTTGACCAGAATCTCAGAATAGTCTCAGTGCTTTCTTAAATTCCCAGTTTACAGTTTGATCATCTTCCTAATCTGCTACTCAAATAGTGATGTTAAAATGATGACATTCCCAGCTCCCAGTGAATCCATGCCTGCTCCCGGTACCAGGGACCTCTCCTGATTGTTTGAAGATTACATACTTAACAATTTGTTTGAAACTGTCCTGAATGAACCCTTTCACATGTTGCACTGAGGATTAAGTTCCCCCCACATGAACCTTTGAAGGACACATTCGAACCGTAGCATCCTGTGACCCGTAGCTCTGCTTCTGAGACTTCCAAGTAACAATTTAAACACTGCAAAAGCTTATGGAAGATCCAGTAAGGATATAGATCCAGGGAGGTAATGTGCCTCCCACAGTACCTGGACACTTCCACCATGTCCGTCTTTGTTGAAAGCATTTGTCTAAAGTGGTGACAGCAGTGGCACTTAAGAGACCCAAATGCACCCTAGCGAGCTAGTTAGCTTGTTTAGGGTTGCTGGACTTGTTTTATTGTCATGTATTCGTTATATACACACACATCTTCATTCATGTATATCACGTACTTTAACCATATTCAACTCCGGGCCCTCTTCTCCCCCTCCACCTCTCACTAGCCCCCTTCCTTTTCACAATAGTGCCCCTTCTACTTCCATGGTGCGTGTGCATACACACACACACACACACACACACACACATGCACACACATATAATCTAGGCTCCACATATGAGAGAAAACATGGTGTTTACCTTTCTTAGTCTGGCTTGTTTCACTTAACATGATGCTCTCCGGCTCCACTGATCTTCCTACAAATGAGATAACATTGTTTTTTATTGTGGAATAAAACACCATTCTACATATATATACTATCTGTCCTTATCTGCTCAGCTGACAGATACCTAGGATGATTCCATGACTTCTTATTGTGCCACAATAAACAAGGATGGGCTGGTATCTCTGTAGTATGCGGACTTAGACTCCTTTGGGCATATTTCCAAGAGTGTTTGTGTTTCTTGTGACAGGATCTCCTACATGGCCCAAGTCAGCCTTGACCAGGTAATCCACCTGCCTCAGCCTCGCTAGTGCTGAGATGACAGGTGTGAGCCACCACACCGGACAGTTCACAACTAGTTTGCATGGAAATGGCAGGACTCTCACTAAACTTCCACTCGAACAAATGTTAATCTGGACTTTCACTACCAGCATCACTCTTCATGTCCTCTGGCAAACTTCACGTGATTACAGATTGCCTCGTCTATGGAAAAACCCTAGCAGGATCTAGTTATCAAGATCAGTTAGAAGATCAGGACAAATAATAAGGTCAGGATATAAGCATCAAGCATAGGAAATATGTGCCAGTGTGACGGCTCAACAAGCAGAGACGCCTGACAATCTGAGTTTGGTCTCTGGCTTCCACATGGTGGAAGGAGAGAATCTTTTCAAATTGTCCTCTGATCTCCACTTGTGAGCACTTGTGTGATGTGAGCACTTGTGCGCACGCACACACACACACACATTAAACAAATATGATACGTCTTACTAGGAAATGTTACTGGATTAGATTTCTAGTTTTGATAATGTGTACATAACAGGAGAGAGAGAGAGTGAAGAAAGGAAAGAGCTACTATAGATTAAAAGATTTAGGATCATTCCAACCAAATGCCATGTGTAGACTTTGTTCAGATTTGAGCTCCAATTATACAATACAATTTTTAAATCATTTGAACACCAATTGAATATTTGCTGATATTGAAGAATTAATGCTAATTTTAGGTCTGTTAAAGATATTTTAAAGTAAGAAAAAGATGTTTTAAAGGAAAAATCAAAATTACAACGAATAGGATGTTCTGAGAACCCATTTCAAAGTGACTACATATAGTGTATGGATTGTTTTTCATGAAAATGAATGAACGTTGCCTCATACTAAATTTCTATAAGGCTTTCTAATTCCTTCATAGGTTCTTGTCCTGTAGATTGGGGCTTTTCCCTTGTTCCTTTGGATATAATGTGTCTGAATGGGGTCCCGTAACCAGCTGTGGGTTCCCTTACCAAGTCCTCACTTATCTTGTGCTACAATTTTCTCTCAACATAGTTTTTAAATGTTTTATTTTTATTTTATGTGTATGAGTGTTTTGCCTGCATGTATGTAAGTGCACCCTTACATGCAATGCCTGCAGAGGCCAGAAGAGGTGTTAGATCCCCTGGAACTGTTATAGACAGTTGCTAGCTGCCACGTGGGTGCTGGGAACCAAACCTGTGTCCTCTGGGAGAGCAGCCAGTGCTCTAATCACTTAGCCATCTCTCCAGTCCCTCAACACTGTTTTGAGTTCCTGTAAGATGAGAGAAAGCAAAATGAGCAGTAGTTCTGGGTCTGCCTCTGGCTGTCAGTCACTGTGCTAACCCTCTTATTCTCTTAGTCTGATCTTCAATATCCAGTAAGTAGGGGGAAAATGTTTCATATTCTGCCTACGTTGCTTTATGGTTTAAACCTGAAATGTCCCCCATAGGTTTTATGTTTTGAATGCACAGTCACTAGTTTAAAAGTCGTAGAGCCTTTAAGTGGGGTCTGGCTGGTGTAAGAAGTCACCAGGGGCTGGTTTTTGAAGGTTACACTCCATGACCTCCTGCTCTAGTTTTTTTTGTTGTTGTTGTTGTTGTTGTTTGTCTTCTTCCTAATCCATACCATGTGACCAGTCTACCATTGGATGTTCTCACGGCCATTTACCTTCCCTTCCCTGATGAACAGCAAACCTCTGAAACATTTGAGCCAAAATGATCTTATCCTTTTTTCAGTTGCTTCTGTTGGACGTTTTGTTACAGCAACAAAGTAACTAATACATCTTGTAAAGTTCAAATTAAATGATTTACGCAACAAGGTTTTATAGATGGCAAAGGACCAGACAAATATGAAGCATGAGTATTCCCTGCTTTCTAGGCAATAGGTCATTTCTCTTGACAAGGAAGACAGAAAGCAAGTTGGACTAAGAACAGTTCCTGTGGCCAGTTCGCATACAGATTTACACTTCTTTCTCATAATCTGAGCCCTTCTCTGTTTCTCTGGTCTTCCAGACTTCACTTCTTGTTGGCTCCCCAGTCCCTGACTCCCAATTGTAATTCTGTTCTGTGGCCTGAGCTCTTAACCTCCCTAGCTCTTCGTGTTGTTGTTTAGAGTTAGGATGAGAGGGTTCTCATGAAGGAAAATCACTGCATGTTTCCAGAGCAAAAATTGTATGAGGGGTTTGGGGTATCTGTGGCAAATATTTTATTAGCAATGTCAAAAGATCGCTTACAAACTACTTCAACCCTGTTGAAGCTTTGAAGTGGTATCTTCTGGATTTGGGGAGACTTATGAATCAAAGGAGGTCCAGGGGACTTGTGTGTATGCCTGTATATGTATGTATGTGTGTGTGTGTATGTCTGTTTCTGTGTGTGTATCTATGTGTATCTATGTCTTTCTATGTATGTATGTATGTGTTGTAGGCATGTCTGTGTGGGTGTATATATGTGTTTGTATGAATTATAAAAAGTTGGTAAACCTGTTCTGGTCCTTGAGTATTTGGGCTCTAGAAGTTCTGTCTGATAGTTAAGTTTCATTGATAAATAAGAAGATGGGAAAGCCTGGCCAAGCAGGTGCAGAAGCTGAGCCTCTGTGCTGACAAGCCTTCTCACAGGAGGCTTCAGACTGGAGTTCACTTCTCCCAGGATCCCGTTACAGTACCATCCCCCCAGCTGTCTGCAGCTGTGTGCCTTCCAGCTCCCCACAGCTGGCTTTTCAAACAGAAATGGCCTCTCTCTGAGACACTTTACCAGAAGTGATTGTCTCAATTGCACAAAATGTTGAAATGCTATTCTAAAAGCACGGATTGAACTAAATGAATTGTAATATTAACTATAAAAGGGCGTCTGGTGCACTCCAGCCCACACAGTCAGGGCTCACTCGATGACTGGAAGTTTTGGGTTATTTTCTCCCTCTGTTTCTTCCAGTCTTCTAGCTTTTGTCCATAAAGTATTGCTCAACAGTCAGAATACTGTAAAAGCATTTTCCCTAGGATCTCCAGTCAGTTTGGAAGGAATGCTCTTTTATGTTGGCATGGTGTATCCATGTGGGGGTTCAGGAGATTACAGAGGGAGCACTCCAGGGGAAACCAGTGCCCATCTAGTCATAGGTGTGCATACATAAAGCCTCAGAAGATTTTCCCATGTCAATCTTGTATACCCCAAGTGCACAGCTCTAGAGCATGTAAAAGAAGAAAGGGTTTAAAGGGCTTTTCCTTACAGCTTGGGAGTTGAGTTTCAAGCTTCAGTGAGGCAGATTGGACTGAGTTCAAGATAATAACTCAGTTAGAAGTCACTGTGCAAACCATGGCCCACGCTGGATCCTGTGTTCACTTGAGTCAGAGGCTGCGGCTTTCATCTGTCCTTCCTGACTCACAGTACAACTACTGACTTCCTGCTTTGAGGACAAAGCTCCCGGGCCAGAGGAAGCTCACTACACAGAGAAGGCAAGGGATGGCTACTGTGTTCTCAAATGTTTGCAGGACTACTAGGCTTCTATGAGGTCTATTTTTGGAAATTCAGTTCATGTGTGTGTTCAACTGTTCTGTGCACAATGGTTCTAACAGATGGTGATGAGCAGTTTGAAAAAACTGCGTTTACTTTCTGAGTTCTTTCTGTATCTTTTTGTTTGTGTCTTACTCTCCCAAGACCTTCCTGTTTCTCCATTTCTCTTTGTCCTTCTTCATTACTTTCCTTTTGTACCCCACCACACCCTTACTTCCTACCTTTGGCTTTCCTTGTTTTGTTGAGACACAGTTTCATGTAGCCCAGGCTGGCCTTAAATTCACTATATAGCCAAGAATGACTTTGAATTCTTGATATGCCTGCTTCTATATCCTGGGGCGCTCTCTCTCTCTCTCTCTCTCTCTCTCTCTCTCTGATAGAGGTTGACATATAGTATTACTTCACCTTGACTTCTGAGACAGGGTCTCTCATTGATCTGGCACACATAGATTTGGACCCAGCCAGCCCCAGTCTGCAGTCTCCACCTCCTCAGGGCTGAGATTACAGGCAGGCACCATCACCTGGCTTTTTTATGTTGGTGCTGAGGATCTGAACTCAAATCCTCATGCTTAGGTGACAATCACCTTACTAACTAAGCCATCTTTTTAGCCATGAACCTTGACTTTTATCTCAAGGTCCAATCTTTTTGCTGGGTTATATAAGGATCAGGAACCATCTCTGGGTCTTTTGGTAAAACACGTTCTTCGAAACTGTTCCCTCTCAGATTTACCTCTTCAAAAGGGAAACCCAGCCAGGAAGGAACAAAGATACAAAAGATCTCAGGGAAAGTCATGAAGCCCTGGACACTGAATCCCACCAAAGCGCTTTTCAAATCTGGAATTATCTTCCTGCATCTGTGGAAGGTCACATCTTCAAGTTATTCTTCTGGACTCCCGTTGTTCTTCTCCCCTTCTCACCCTATCCCCCACCTGTGGAGAAACAGAGAGCATACCAAATTAAAAGCAGGAAGTGGAAACTGTAGGAAAGGAGATGAAGCCCAAGGGAAAACAATAAAACAGTTCCGAGTTGAGGGTCAGGTCCCAAACCCAGAAACAAGACGGTTAATATTTCCCTGCCTCACAAACCCTTTGTCTTTCTAAGCTGCTTCAAGGGCCCTTTCCTGCACAGCTGTGAGTTCTGTTACCCCTGGAAGAGCCCCAGCCTTGGCGGATTCCACCTACATTCCTTCCCTGCCCTGCTGGAGAAGGGTCAGGGCGGACCCAGGGGAAGAGGAGGAAGGGCAGAGCCTTAGGATCGGCTGATATACAGCACAGATCTGCAACACAGCTACTTTTCACTGATTTATTTGGAAGTTCACCCAGAGTTGCAGGTTGAAATGCCTGCATTTAGGACTGCTTCTCCCCAGCAGGCACCCAGCCAAGTGTCCTCGGCTCTTCAACAGTTTTAATCTCTTGGCAATACTACGTTCTGATGGTTTGCATTCTCTTTTTAGACTGTTCACCTTCAACTTCCCTTTCCCTGGTTTATGCTTCTTGTCACTCCAATGCCTCATGACCTGGGTAAAGAGCCCTTCCTCCTTGTCTCTCTGGCCCCTTTCTCTTTTGTTCCCTCTCTTTTGCTCTCTTTCATTTTTTTTTTCTCCTGGAACTGGGGATTGAACTCAGGGCCTTGCACATGCTAGACAAGTGCTCTACTGCTGAGCTACAGTCCAAGCCCCAGGCTGTCTTTATTTTACCTTTTCAGGAGGTGGGAAAATGAAGGAACCTGATTGGGCACAGGGCATCACTGAGACGGAGCCAACATAAGCTGGTAGGATTTGGAGAGGTACCTCAGCTGACTCCGCCCAGAAAACAGAATTCTTTCCCCAGTCTTTTTGATTCTATTTGGTGACATATCTTCAGAAAGTTAAAATGGAATCCTTGTCCCTAGAGTCGTCTCACACTCTGGCATTGAGTATAGTCTTCAAGTGTTGCCCTTCAGTGGCAACAAGGGCCCACTGCGCAATTGTCCGCTGGTGCCCTTATAAATGTCCTTCTGGTGACCTTCTTCCCTTGGTTGTGTGTGCCACGGTCAAGCTCTTTAGCTGACTGTCAGCTAGCATGCTGTTGATTTTTTTTCTATTTGAATATAGCTTTGCCTCTGCTTTTAATCACTTTGGGTTTACCTCCTAGAGAGCCCAGTGGTGATTTCTAAGAGTCCCAAAGTCAGCGAAGAGCCTCACAGCAGAAAACACTTGCCCATCTATCCCAGAGGTTTACATGAGCTGTCTCCCTCAAGACACTGCATTGATTATTTCCAAGTGAAGTCACAACTACGGTTTTATATTTAAATATTTTTCAAAAGAATCAATCAGTTGAGAAATCATAGAATTAATCTTTTTGTGTCCAGTTTTAACTTTTTTTCCTCTTTTTTTTTTTTTGAGGGGGGATGGCTACTGTTGTTATCTTTTCTGATGAACTCCTTGTTGATTTTTGTGGATTTCCCATTGCTCCTCATGTATGTAGTCCATGGACATTGTCTTCAGCTAACTTGTCACATTTGTCCTTCATGCACACTCTTGATGGTGATCTGATTGCATTTCTGAATGCTTGCTGTGCGTCAGGCATTTTGCTAACAGGCTTAACCGAACCATCCTCCCAGTAATCCTACAAAGTGAGCACCATACCAGTTAACTTTATGGTAGAGTGCCCATGTTTTCTAGTACTGTGAAATAGAACATGTCTTCTGTAAACTTCTGTCTGCCACATGGCATATATCCTCAGTTCTGCACAGAGCAGACACTTGATTAACACCAAGGAATGCTCACCACCCAAGAGGAAGATTTTAAAGCAAAGATCAAGAGACAACCAAAGTAAGTTGTTACATTATGATTCCTTTCAAATCTACTGTCTCTGGAAACCCACAAATCATTCTCAGCTTAGACAGTGATGATGATTTTACCAGAACAAGCCGTGAAGTTTGTGGTGTCTCCTTTCAGATCCCAGTGCCATGGCTGGAGCCACAGCTATTAATATGAAAGAGAAATACATATATTCACCATCCTCTGTCAGCTCAAAAGAGTGACTTTCTGTGGCTCAAGTCATGTACCTCACCTAGTGAGAAATGAGGCATGTGGATGATGAGTATGATATGAAGACCAGAAAAAAAATTGGGTGTTAATTTTTTTCTAGGACATAATTCATTGGCTCCATGTCAGTAGTTATGACTAGAAATCTAGATATCAATGCCATTTAACAATCTGTGTCCTTGAAGTTGCTTTCCACCTTCTGTTTTATTGATCAGAACACTATGACCAAAGAAAACCCAAGGTCAAGCCATTCTCAGATGCTCTGTGGTTGAGTGGTGACATCACTGTTGTGGACTCTATGTTGTACAGGTTTGCTAGTAGTTACTACGGTACTTTTGAATGGCATCTCAGATTTCTGTCCTTGTATTTCTAGCTCTGGCTCAGAAGCAGCTCTATACCTAGCTTTCTACATCCGATGAAGGTTCTTGTTGCAATTTGCTTTGATTAATTACTTTGGTCTTATCCCTAATACAGAAGTTTTTAGTCTCAAACTCACTAAATATCTAATGACAGTCATACTGACTGTCTGAGCTTGATTCTAAGACCAGGAAGAGCAGTTGATGGGTGAAGGACCTCTCTGGGGATACTCAATTATGACAAGAAAGTCTCTTCTAAGCAAGCAGTCAGGGTACTTAGTTCTTGTGACTGTGTCTGACAATATATTAGTTACTTTCCTCATTATTGTTACAAAATACCTGACAAAAAAAACAACTTCAGAATGGAAGGGTTTACTCTGGCTCACAGTTTGAAAGGATACAGTCTACCATGGCGGGAAACACATGGTTGCAGGAACAGGAGGCAGCTGGTCACACTGCATCCTCAGTCAGGAAGTAAAGAGAGGAGACTTTGGGCTAACAGCTTAATTTCTCCTTTTTGTCAGTTAGGGATCTCGGCTCATGGGATGGTCCTGTCCACATTTACAGTGGGCCTACCCTACTTGTCAAACTTTGCTGCAAACACTGTCATAGACATACCCAGAGTTGTGTTTTTCACGGTGCTTCCAAATCCAGGCAAAATGGCTGTAAAGCAACTATGACGTGCAGCACAAGCCAGAAGAGACACAGCACAAGAGACACAGAGTGGAAGCTTCAAGACAAAGAGGCAGACATGAGCAGAGACACAGTGCAGCACATAAGATACAAAAAACACGAAGAAAACCTGATTTTTAAATAAGTAAATTGCAAAGTCTGTGCCTAAGTGGTCTCTCCTCTGTCTCCCTAAGATGAAACCAGATTATGAGCAAATATATGGAGCCAGAGAAGTTGGATGAACCAAAGAGCTGACTTCATCACTTTGACATGACTTTCTGGAACTTTATGGGATGAACAATTCATGTTAATTCCCCAAAGGGAAGAAAATAAAATACTGTCTGCAAAGACCTAAGAGTATAATTTTACTGCTCTCCTCCAAAGCATTTTCCTAATAAGGCCACAGTGTTAAAACACTGCATTTGCTTGCCTCATGCACCCCATCCTCTACAGCCCTTGCCTACATATGCACAGAAAATCTTTATCATCCTTTCAGCTGCTTTTTCTTGACCTCCGCACTCCAGAGAGTCAATGTTTGGGATGCAAAGTGATCCACATCTACCTGATGACTTGCTTTCCTTTCTTTCACAATTAGGCCTGCCCCCAACCTTCTTGCTGGTCAGCTTTCTGCCTTGTCCAATCAATGGACGGAGGGAGACAACTGAAGCAGTTCTCAAAATGGAATCTCAAGGAAAATATGTAATGACTTTGAAGAGAAGACCATACAAAGAAGGAATGAAACTAAGCCAGGAACTCTAATGCAAACCTAACCAGCACAGACTAAAAGAAGAGGCTAAGCAAATTGGATAGAGAGAAGTCAAGAACTCTAAGACAGAGGAGGGGGTGGAATAAAAGCTCCCACATCAACAGCAGAGGTTGGTTTTACTTCACTAAAGCACAAAGTAGACATTTATTGGTATTTTTATTGATTTATTAGATTAAGTCTTTATTATTATTTATATGTATGTGTATGTATGCACACATGTGTGCAGGTGCCAACAGAGGCCAGAAGAGGGTATCAGAACCCTTGGAATTGGAGCAACAGATAGTTATGAACTTTTTGGTATGGGTACTGGGAACTGAATTCCTGTCTTCTAAACAAGAGCAGCAAGAGTTCTTAACCACTGAGTCATTTCTCCAGCCCCTAAGAAGGTTTCTGTAAAGATCATAATTGAAACATGAAAATGCTCATCGGGAGCTCAGGTCTTAAAGGAAGAAGGTCTGGTTTGGATGCCCAGTCCTGCTTCTCATCAGCCACATTACCTCCAGCACATTACTGTCTATAAAATGATGATAAGCACATTCGCGTCACAGAAATGTGTCAGTGTTTCAGTCGGATCTTAGCATGTGCATTAATACAGCCCCTACTAAGCACCAGATATTGCTAATTAATTATCTTGATCAAGGTCACCCAGCTAGACATGGAAAAGTACTGAGTTAAATCCAGGATGATCTGGGCTCCTATCTACTGTACTCCCCAGTATAAGAACCATAAACTACCAAGTCCCTATGCCTGGCACGTGACCACAGTGCTGTAAAGATCCACTAGACTTTTGTTTCATTTTGTTTGTGTCTGACACAGGGCTTAAGAAAAAAATCTTGACAAAAATTAGGAAAAGAAAAAGAGGGCTTGGAAAGTAATACCTGGAATCCTGAATTCTAGGAAAACTTTTTCTGGAAGAGTTGGTAAAGGACTTTTCTCTGGAGATGTGCACACCTGCCCATCATGAGTTTTCTTGACTTGGCTCCATCATCATCTCTTTTGCTCTCTGAGAGCTCTCAATCTCAAGGCAACAAATTGGTTGAAGATCCGGGTGATAGTGTTTTATCACAGAAGCTCTGTGAGTAAGCAACAAGTAGAAGACCTGAAGTCAAGTCTCCTGGTGTCCAGACAGTGCTTGATCTAAATCTACAGTGAACACACTGACTTCTCCCCACTTCAAGATGTCTCCCCAACTGCCTAAGTAAGTACAACCTACTGGCCAAATAAGTGATTTATTCATTGATTGACAAATATAGTTAGCAGGGTGATTCATCATATCAAAGATGCCACAGAATTCCTTTCTGTATGTTTCTAATGACCTTGTGGTGGAGAAGGGTGGAGTGGCTTAAATGCAAACCCTTCCTAATTATCTACCACACTCCTGGTTTGCAGTGCTCCTGAGATTTGAGGACCTGTTTTCTAATACTGAGATCCCAAAGCTCACACTGAATTGGGTTGTTAAAATGCTCCAGAGGGGACCTGAAACATAGCAATCAGGGACCTCCCTCCACTCCCGCCAAAATATCCTTTGCCTTTAAGGACTCTTTTTAAAGCCAGCAAGTTTTCTCTGATCCTCCTTAATAAAGTGCTCCAGGGGCGGCAGCCGCAGCCACCGAGCTCCCCTTCCTTATTTGAGATCTGTGCAGTCTCATTAAATTTGATGTGTCACAGAGGGCTTGGATATGTGAAAGGCAGGCTGTGGGAGCTAGACTGGAGGTTGCCAGCTTTACTAAGGAATCCTAATTCATTACATCTTTTCAAAATGGACGCCCCTCTGGCTTCCTGCTCCATTGATTTCCCCCCTCCCTTTGCAAGTAACAAGTGAAGGGCCAGCTCAGCCTGCAGATTTAACCCTTATTAACAGCTGTTTAAATTAGAAATGCGGTTTGATGGAGAGACAGGAGCCCTCTTCCATCCCCCCTCAAAGGAAACGAAGAAGAGACGATTAAAGATTAAAGCACACGTCTGGAGCTGGGATGGCGAGGTAGCCTCTACCCTCATCTGAGGAGGGGGCGGCACTGCTATTAAGCAGTTTATCCAAATAATGTGCTCTTGCTATGCCCTGATTAAATATTCATGAGCACCCTCACTCCTTGCAACAGTCATAGGGGAAGGAGAATTTGCTGGGCTGTGCTAAGCAAAAGAATCCTGGGACAACAGCCAATCACTTTGCACACTGTCTCTTCCTCAGCATTGGCCCAGAACTATTATTCCCTCCACCTGTCTAGTGGGGAGCATCAGTGAGACCTGGGAATGAACTGGTTGGTACTCCTGAACAGAAGCCCTGAGCCAGGCCACCTGTTCTGGAAGCAGAGCTTTCAGAAAAGACAAAATTCGTTCTCTAAGTGGTAGAATGGCCCCTGTGGGATCACCCATTCAGCAAGTCCACAAACTAACACACAACAGGGCAACACAGGAACATCCACACATCTGACAGGTATGTCTCATTCATGACCTCCAGGCCTCAAATGTCCCAGCATAGCAATGAATGCTGTCCAGCACAAAATCATAAACTTTCCCATCATTATGTGATTTTTTTTGTGACCCAATTATGCAGTTCTCTGGAATGATCTTTGTAAATAGCAACATCATCCTTAGTCATTTCCAAAGTGTGCAAGCTGCCCATATTTGCTGTGTTTGCTGGGGCAAATGCCTGACAAAAGCAAAACTTTAGGAATCGAAGATTAATTTCAACACACACTTGGAAGTTACTGTCTATCATGGCAGGGGAGGCGTGTCGGCAGGAGTACAAAGCACCTTGCCACACTGAGCATGCCGTCAGGACGCAGAGAACCATGACAAGTGGTGTTCAGCTCGCTTCCTCTTCTTAATTCAGTCTAGCTGTTTGGGTTGAGTCTTCCCACCTACATTAATCTAGTCTAGAAAAATCCTCCATAGTAATACTCAGAGGTTTGATTCCAAGGTAGTTTTGCATCCTATCAAGCTGGCATTCAGTATAACCCATCACACTGTATAAGGTGAAACTTGCTAATACCTAATTCCTCTGGCTTTAAAATTATCAGCTATAGGAGTAGAGGTGAGATTTCTCTGAATTCCTCCTTTGAAAGAAGAACATTGGAGCATCACACTGGGTATAAGGTACAAAGCTAAACTTATTTCTCACTGAGTCAATACAGCAGGCAAAGGATGGTATGCAAGGAATGGAGATAAGCTATTCAATTCAAACTGTAAAGTAAGTCCATTTTGTTAAAAATTGTCTCTTCCTACTTTTTCTAGTGAACCGTCTTCTATCAAAACATAAAGTTATCACCAGAATCAAGGTGATATCCTTAGAAAAATGTCTATGCCGATATCAACACAAGAAGGAAATGATCATGCTCTTCTGTTTTTTTTTAATGTGTGTATGGGTGCTTTCCCCACATGTATGTAAGTGTAGCACATGCATGAAATGCCTATGGATGTCAGAAGAGGGCATCAGATCACCCAGATGTGGAATTATGAATCATTGCTACCTGCCTGTGGGTGCTGGGAACCAAACTCAGTTCCTCCCTACTAGCAGAGCTCTTTTAAAAAATATTTTATTTTTCTTTTATGTATATGAGTGTATTGCCTTCATGTATGGAAGTGCACTTGTGTTTTGTAGTGTCAACAGAGGTCAGAAGAGGGTGTCAGATCCCCTGGGGCTAGAGTTAACAGATGGGTGTTAGCTGCCATGTGGGTGCCGGGAACCCAGGTCCTCTGAACCATCAACCAGGCTCTTGACCACCGTGCCATCTCTCCAGTACCTGCATGTACTCTATAACTTTATTTTCCTGACTTGCAGTAACTAATTAAAGGTTCCAAAACAGAAACATTCTGTGGTAGAAACAAAATAAGTCAGTTTTAGGTTCTAAGTAAGTCATATGTTGGCTTGCCACATTCACATATGAAGTCAAAGGATGCCAGATCACTGGATATTTATTCTATTTTTTATTCAAGTATGTAGATTTTCTTTTTCTGGGGTCTACATATTATTGTGCAATTCGTGGCACAAAAAACTGTAGTACACATCTCACAAGGTGGATTTACTATACAAGGAGCGAGTCATCCCTTTGCAGTCTGAAAGTAGGAAGAAGAAAGAAAGAAAGAAAGAAAGAAGAAAGAAAGAAAGAAAGAAAGAAAGAAAGAAAGATGGCTCCGTCCCACTCCTCTCCTCAGTCACATGCAGTGTGTTAGTTACTTTTCTCAATGCTGTGACCAAAAGCTGGCAAAGCCATTTAGGGAAGGAAAGGGTGTCTGGGCTCCAGTTCAAGGGGATACAGCTCATCTGGATGGGGAAGGCCTGATGGAAGAGGCATGAGGTAGCTGGTCCCATTGTATCCAAGGACAGGAACCAGACTGAGATGAATTCTGGTACTCAGTTCATTTCCTCCTTTCTTTTTCTTTCTTTTTATTCAATCTGGGATTCCAGCCCACTGGACAGTGCTGTCCACATTCAGAGTGGGCTTTCCTTCCTCAGTTAAAACTCACCCAGAAGTGTATCTGGTAAATGATTCTAAACCAAATCAAGTTGATAAAAAGTTTCACCATCACACACAAGATTCATTATAAAGGGAAGACTATTTTGAATCAGTATTAAGGCGTTTACACTGTCACAGAGTTTCTCCCTGCTTGCCTTCTGCCAGGATGTGACAAATGCACAGGCCTTCTGCATTCTTCCCAAAGGGAATACACAATCGTAAAGACCTGAGAAAGAGACAAGGAGTTTCAATGTGCACCGTGACTGGGGCAGGAAAAGAGATGTTTGCTTTGAGGGCTGCCAGGAGTTTCAGGTTCAGAACTGTGTCCAGGCGTGATGGAGGCTTGGCAAAGTTCCATTCTCTTCAAGCTTGCAGCTATGTAAGTATGGAGACACATAATCCTAGATTTTTTTTTTCTGAACAGCTCTCTTTTTCTAAAAGAGTCGGGTCTGACTTTACCTGAACCTACAGGAGAAAAGAACTAGCTCAATGGAGGAAATTTCCGAGCCAAATGAAGAGTCACCCATGCAACAGCAGGACAGACGTGTTGCCAGGTGGGCGGATCAGCACATCAGCCAACACAGTAAAATAGTTGTTGCCCCCCCCACCCCTCCCCCAGTGTCTAAAATGTTACGCTGAAAGAAGAGATTGGAGAAGAAGAAGAAAAAAATGGCACACTCATTACTGAGAACTCCTTAGGGCCCTGGGAATGTGTTAATATTTTTGTATGTATTGTCTCATTCAATCTTAGGAATAATTCTTTGGAGTCAGTTACCTCCTTTCCTTCCCCTTCCATCTTTTTTTTTCCATTTACAGATAGGTTGAATAATCTCTTTAAGGCCAAAGGGACTGCATGGGACTAAGATTACAATGTTCATAACTTTAAAGCCATTTTCTTTCCACTATACAATATGGTCTGTAATTGCAAGAGTCCTTCAAAGCCATAGGGCCAAACACCACCAAAATTCCAAATAGAGTATACAAAAGAATATTGTTTCTTAGTTCAGTCTATGTTCTATTATAGGAAAGGGACACATATGTCCACTTTTCTAAAGATTTATTTTGTGTGTGTATATGTATGTGGCTGCATGTGTGTGCAGGTGCCCAAGCAGGCCATAGGAGGGCATCAGATTCCCTGGGGTTGAAGTTACTGTGAATTGCCCAGTGTGGGTGCTGGAACCAGAACTTTCGCAAGAGCAAGTTTTCTTAATTGCTGAGTCATCTCTTCAGTCCCCCTAATGACTCTTTTTTTAGATGGAAAATATTTTGTTTTTAAACTTCTAAAATTTGAGAACAGGATAACCTAGGTTAAATGGTGGTCTTCAGAGCTGAATATGCTCACATGGAGCTCAGCTCTTCTGGTTGACGTACAAACAATTCCTAACGCCCTAGGTGGCCCCCACATTCTGATCTGAGAGATGAGCTGACCCACCTCAAATGATAATGTCCCTTTTGACTCCTTGGTAAGAGCTGAAGAACTTTAGATATTATTGAATATCTCATACAGTCAAGAAATGTCTCCTGGGACATGTATACAATCTACAGTAACCCATCTTCAGGCTCTCACTCTGGCACACCTCAGAGATGAGTGTGGACACACTCACCACACTGTATCCATTCACCAGGAGGATGAAGGCTTGGTTAATGTTTGGCTGTACGCACCTTCGCACCTTCTCATTATCTTGATGAGCTCACTCACGTTGACATGGTCATGTTTCTCATACCTGGTTTTACCCAGGACACATAGCTGCCTTCTCACCCTTTCATTGTTCTGTTAGCACCAGGATCTTGGTGGGGTGCTGCTCTCAGAGGAGCTGGACATTTCTTTGTTTGAAGCTGCTGTGCTGCTTGGAGGTCTTTGGCTGAATGATGGGAGCGGGGTTCCTGGAGTCAACAACTGCGGTGAAGGTGATTTCCCTAGTCCCTAGTGTCTTTATAAGAGAGTAAAATTCTCTTTCTAAAACTCTAAATGCAATGTCATGTGCATCCAGACAAAAGCCATACTATGCAACAATGATAAAATAAAGGGGACCAGTTGTGTAGACCTATTGTTTCAATCAATTTTACATGTGCCTTCTATACAACAAAGCTCTCAGGGCTAAAAATAAATAAATCCATGCAGGCAGAGGAGTAGCCCATCTTCTTGTCCCCATTCACAATCTCCATCCTTTACCTTCTACCCAATCATTTTGATTATCAGAAGCTATGGAGACATTACTGAAGCAAAACCAGACATAGACAAACATCCATACATTACAACAAATAGTGGTTCAAATTCCGTAATGCACAGGTAACCATCTACATCCTGACATTTGTAATAGCTTGCCAGCTCAGCCTGCCTCATACACAGCCATCCTTCAACCCTGGCACCACCTCCAGCCTAGGCACAGACCCCACCCGCCCTGGCTTCTTCCCTGTGTTCATAGTCAGTCAGCCCGACTTGCACGCATCTGTCTCTCACACCATCTTCTCTACTTGCACCTTCCTCAATGTACTGGGGAATTCTGCCCAATTTAGTGAATAAACTCGCATGGAGCCACAAGCTCTTACCCAAGCATTCTTTCTACCCACCACCTAAACAGAAACACAGTTTTCCCTTAATTATACAATAGATCTCAAACTGCTTCCCCCACACCCAGGGCAAACAAGCTGGGTTTTTTTGATTTTTTCCTCCAGTCCCAGTTCATGGACAATTACAGTTGTTTTCAACCACGCTTGAGGAGCATTTGTCCCACAGCCATTGTACAATTGGCCTTCATCTTTACACTCCCATCTTCACTCCTTGCTAGAATCTGTTGACTCTCGATACATTGAATATCTCCTTCTTTTGCATCCACTGAATTCCTTCCCTATAATTCCATCTTGTTTCATAAGCCTGCAAGTGAAATGTGCAAGGTCCCTGAGAAGTCCAAGATCATGCTCCGGCAGAGGATGGAGGAGGGCGGCTGATGACAGTTTCACAGGGCAGAAACAGGTCCAGAGAGTGAAACTGAAGAAAAGTGGTTTGGTGATGACCATTTGTAGATAACGGATTTTGGTGGTGCACAGAAGAAAGAATGCAGGAGGTTAAACGAACAGTAGGAAAGACAGGAGAAGTCCATGGCTGTCTGCTGAAAGAAATTCAGCCATGCACAGAAGAGGAGAGGAGAACTCGACTGAAGAGACTCAGAGCTCTGTGGGGGATCTGTTCTCTGAGGCCCATGTTAGTTCTCTGTAAAGCAAGACAAGGGACCGAGTAAGAATACTAGACGATGCAAGGAAGGGACAGAATAAAGGTGCTGGATGACACGATCGAAGACCCTTGGAAAAAGGAGCTGTGATGAAGAGAAAAACAGAAGTGAGAGCAGAGCAGAACTGTACTCATACACCAATGCACTTAGACAAAAAATGGAGCTCTATCGACTTCTGTAACTAGCAAAATGGGGATATATGTGAGGATGGCTCTGGCAGAGCTTGGTGCCCTCTATGCATCTTCCACAGTCTTCTACGAGGAAATGCATAGGCTAGACCATTCTACAGGCTGCTGCTGGGCATTACTGCTGGGCATTAATCTCCCACCTTTTCCTCAGGATAAAGGGCTTCTCCTAGCTCCGGTTCAATGCCAAAGGAACAGATTTGCTCAGTCTGTTTTGTGTTCGATCCCAAGCCCATGGAAAGAGGGAGAAGACAGATATTACTGATAGTCCACATTAGAAACAAGCAAATGGAGAGATAGTACTTCTTCATTCCCCCTCAGCAGGCTAAGGAGAAATAGTGTACAGGGACTACACTATATAAGTTCAGTGAAATAATCACTGCCAAATAGAAGTCGTCAGCACTCAGTAAGAACAGAGGCATCTGACACTGGAATGTGCATGAAGGTACATGTGTGTTATGTGCATATACATGGATGTACATAGGTGCTAAGATGTAAATACACATATGTATAGTCATGTGTGTATATATGTACACAGGCATGTGTGTCTATATACACTCATGCATAGCTACTTACATACAGTTATAAAGCTGCCGAAGTATGTCACAGCCTGGGAACCCTGGAAGCAAGTGCTGAGACAGTTTGGTATGCAAGATGCTCACGGGGGATCAACACATGGGAGAAGGGAGGAGAAGCCTACTTGCAATAGAAGAAGGAAAACGCAGTGCAGGGTGCCTCCGTCACACACTGGAGAGTAAGTGAAACAAGTCGGAAATGTTTTGCATCAGACAGAAACGCCTATAAATGGCTATGCTTTGAGGTTCCTGCCTTACTCCATGACTGGCTGAGGTTACCCAAGAAAGATCTGGTATTAGCAGACAATGCTCCACAGGACAGACAGACCCAGATGACCCTGACAGGTACAAACTGTCATCTGCATTCCCCATCACTAGGAGGTAAATCCTCCTTCAAAGACAGGTTTAGAAGGAGTTCTCCCACACCAGAGTGGATGAGGTTTTGTTACACACATAACCCAGGACACACTACAGTATGATCCTCTCACCATGTCAATGCCAATAAGAGAAGACTCAAGGCCAGCAGAGAGTACCTGGGACCAGGTTAGTTTCCAGTGGACACATGGAAATTCCCAACTTGGACATGAGTCAGTGTAAGAAATTTAAAGCGGCAGCAGATTCTTCATTCTCTCTCTCACCTTGAAGTGGAGTCCATTTCCCCTTCTCTGAATCTGGGCTGCCTCTGGCCTTTTTGATCTATGGAGTAGGAAGAAGGCACTGTGCTATTTATTAGCCTTCAAGAGCATTAGGTCTCAGCTAGGAAGGTGGCTCATTTGGCAAAAGGCTTGCCTTGTAAGCATGAGGACCTAGTTCAATCCCCAGAACCCACATCAAAGTGCCAGGTATAGTGATGCATGCTTGAAATCACAGCACTGGGGAGATGGAGACAAGAGGATCCTAGGGTTCACCAGCCTAACGTAACTGGTGAGCTTCAGGTCTATGAGAGACCCTGTCTCAAAGGACATTGATGGCATTCCAAAAGACGACACCATGTCTTCTGACCACCATATGCACATGCACATGCAAATACATGCATATACAGCCACACATATGTGCACACACACACAAGAATATGCACATACATATACCTACATATACACCTAAAAAATTAAGAAAATAAAGTAAATTTAAAAATTAAAAGAGGATCTGTTCTCTAGGAATCCTGAGCTGTCAGATAAGCCAGCTATTCTATTGGACAGCTCTCACACAAGAAGCCCTGCTAATTCTTGCAGATGGAGAAGAACCCATCTGAGCAAAGCCTTGCAGCCTTTTCTCACAGAGACAGGCATGTGAGTGAAGACCGG
Organism: Eospalax fontanierii; assembly: GCA_035773235.1. Taxonomy (NCBI): domain Eukaryota; kingdom Metazoa; phylum Chordata; class Mammalia; order Rodentia; family Spalacidae; genus Eospalax; species Eospalax fontanierii. Next base: position 25,276,277 of record CM069539.1, on the reverse strand, counting down.
CCACTGGCTAAAAAGCAGCTGATAGCAGTCACCAGAGGCTGCTGGATCCCTTCGAAACTGTGTGACGTGAGAGAGTGCGGTGTTCAAAGCTTCCAGCTTTGCAGTTGACAAGCAGCAATGGATTACTGGATCTGTAAGCAAAGGACAGCAAGGGCAGGGCACGTTCTGAAACCTTCAACAGAAAGGTCTCTGTGCAAGGACAGCCCAAGGAAGGTCACAGAGGAGTAGAGGCTGGTGAATAAGAAGTTGATGGCAGGGGCTGGAGAGATAGCTCCACAGTTAAGAGCACTGGCTGCTCTTGCAGAGGACCCGGGTTCAATTCCCAGCACCCACATTGCAGCTAAAAAATCATATGTAACTCTAGTTCCAGGAGATCCAGTGCCCTCTCCTGACATCTGTGGGCATTGCATGACATGGGTACACTTACATACACATGGGCAAAACAATTAAAATAAAATATGTTGAAAGAAGTTGATGATAGCTTAGAAGCACTTTCTTCCAGAGTACCCAGGCTGTGACATACCTCTGCACCTTTCTAAGTATATGTAGGTAGTCATGTGTGTGTGTATAGACATGACCATGTATTCATGTATACATACATATATATGTACGTGGAAGCACACATGTATATACCTGTACATGTAGGTCTGATGTTACTTGTGCTGAGATGGACACCACTGGCTGCCAGACTCTTGGTGAGATAGAAAATGAAACAGTCTGCTGTCGTGAGTAGCTGGGACCGGAAGATGGCAATTTCAAAAATGTGGAACACTTTGAAGGAATGGCAGAGCCTCAGTGCCAGGGGGAAAACGAACACTATGAAAACAGGGCCACCAGCGAGGACCATTAGATACAAGGGACTGGGATGTGTGATGGTCACGTGGTCAGCATTTCCAGACCCTCTCAGACAGGGCTTTTACCTGCATCTCCCTTACAGTGTAGTTTTGTTACTATGAAATGCTAAGTCCTTTTTGTTTGTTTTTTTGTTTTTGAGACAGGGTCTCCCTATAGCCCTAGATGGCCTGGAATTAGCTCTATAGGCCAGGCTGGCCTTGAACTCAGAGAAATCCGACCACCTCTGCCTCCCAGATACTGGGATTAAAAGTATGTGCTAGCACGCCCAGCCTATGTTCTTTATTCTTAATGGCAGGAAATAATTCAGTCCCATGGATGGTGGAGAGAAATAAATCGCCCTTTAGTTTCAACTGAACTGAACTTAGTTAATTTTATTGTCTCTTCCAGTCTTTGTTCACTCTTAGAGAAACTGAGTTGCTTTGAATTATACCTCCCACATTAAAAAAAAAAAAAAAGAACAGGTGAGTGAGTGAACAAATCACAAATTAATGGATTCTTTCCCTCAGTCCACTCTCGGAGATCATGATTTGTCTCTTATCAAGGTATCAGTAACCTCAACCTTCATACCTACGAGTTTCAGTGCCCCTGTGCTCCTAGCGAGGAGATTATGAGGGCTATCTCCTAGAGGAGATTGTGAGGGCTATCTCCTAACTTGTCTCTTGTAACTTCCCCTGGGCTGATGTGCTGTCCATTCTGACCAACCCAGACCCAGTCCCAATGATATTTTTCCTCTACATTTTTCCCTGATGCAATCCCAGTGCTCAGTTCATACACTGAATGAATGAACTTGGCCATTAAACAATCATACAAACCAGAGTCCTTTCTAGCTACCTCTATCTCTCGTTGTGCCTGAGAGACCAAATAGCCATGACCATCCTGTAAACAGTGCTCTGTGCCAGAAGTGTGACCCTTCTATTTAAGATAAAGCTGGGAGATTGTGTCCCACTTTCTTTTCTTTTCTCTCATGTCTCCGGATCTGTGTGTATTTATTTGTGTGTGGTTGTTTACACACCCACACACACCTTGGGGCTATGTTAGGATGAAATATTAGCACTTTCCCTGTCTGCAGGAGCTGGAGAGAAAGCCCAGCTGTGTGCATTCTGCCCTCAACGAATTCAAAGGTCAAAGGGAAGCTTTCTACTTCCTAGGTGAAAGACCCTGTGACTCTATCTCCTCCTCCTCCTCCTCCTCCTCCTCCTCCTCCTCCTCCTCCTCCTCCTCCTCTTCCTCCTCCTCCTCTTCCTCCTTCATCATTCTTGATTTTGCTGGTGGTTTGGAAGTGAACTACTGTTCAGGCCTTGTGTGATTAGAAGAGGGAAATGAAGGGGCCCTAAAAACTAATATTTTTTTTCATAACAGGACAAAAGAGGTATAAACCAGCTCTATCCGGCCTTCCCCAATCTACTGCACATAATAACTAACTCACAATCAAATCCTTTCACTTAAAAGAAGGCCATTCACTGTCTTGTAGTGGCTTTTTGTTTTAGATAATTACCTTGAGAGAGCACTCCTTGCACGCTAGCACTGAAGCATAATACTGTAATGATATCCTCTGCAATGGAATTTTGCTTTTATGATAATATTATCTACACTGGCAACCAATCTCATTCCCTAGTTCTCTGTGTCTCCAATTACTTGGAGAAACATCCTAACATTGTGATATTTAAGTGTAGGCCCTATGTGACTAGGATATTAATAGACTTTAATGTAGATCCTTCGGAACTAAAATAAACTACAAGCTATTGAGCTCATAGTCAAAGCTGAAACAGTAATGATGCTTTGTATGACTTCATATTTCACACACTACCATCACTGCTCTCTGTGTTAGCAATAAGTCAGATACTTATTTTCCCAAATTATAGCTGGTGAGATCTAAGACTTCCAAAAGACCAATAATGCCTATATTCACACAGCTAAAGACACACAGACAAAAATAAAGCCTAGGTCTTTTGACTTCTAAGATCTCCTTTTCTTGCTCCAAATAGCCCAGAGGCTGTGCCACGGACCACAGATCTTCCCTCTGAACTAGAATTTCTGGGTCTCCAAGTAAGTCAGGAATCATAAATAGGCCACATCAAGACAAGTAAGAATTTATGGAGGAAGTTAATGCTGCAAGCAAACTTGTGATCTGTGCTCTGTGCCCCTAGGAACCAGTCCAGGCCATTGGCTATAGGAAAAATTCTTGAGTCCTAGACTAAACAGGGGGAAGCAGAAGTGTCCAAACAAGGCTCTAGAGCAGCCTGATGTCAAAGCTGGTCAAACCTCTGTTCAGAAACCCTGCAAAAAATTATTCCATTCTTAAATTTATTTCTTGCAATAAGAGTTATTTGCCTTATGATTAATAGTTCCCTGAAAGTATCTACATAGGCTCCTCTCCTCCCTGACCTCGCTCTTTCATGCACTATTAAAACTTCTATCTTCCTTGAGGTGTTAGTTTTGTATCTCAGAATTCAACACAAATTTTCATCTTAAGCCCAATATCAACTTAGTGGCTGGGGAGGCAGTTCAGTCACTGAAGTGCTTGACTTCCAAGCAGAAGGACCTGTATTTGATCTACACGTTTTAAAAGCCAGGCGTGTAATACCAGCACTGAGGAGGCCAGAACAGGCAGATACCTGGGACTCCTTGCCAACCAAACTAACCTAATTGACAAGTTCCAAGCCAGTGAGAAGCCTTATCTTTAAAAAAAAAAAAAAAAAAGTGGGGGCTAAGGGGTAGATGTTGCCTGACTGCTAAGCTGTCCTTTAACCTCCACACATATGAATTCACACACACAGATAAACAGACAATAGCAATTTATTATCATACAGTATGTTGGGGTTAGAAGCCTAGCTGTTGGGTGGAAGATGCCCATTTTCTTGCCAGCTATTGACCAGGGATGACTATCAGTGCCCAGAGGCTACCCACAGTTGCTCACCCTGGGCCCCAGTGGCAGCTCTCAATGAGTGTTTGTTTCTTCTGGACAGCTGGAATGTATCCCTCTGACTTCCTCTTCTGCAGCCAGCTGGAGAATACTCTTTCGCACTGTTAAGTCAGACCCATCAGGATAATCCTCCTGTCTTAAGACCAAATGTGCCACATCTCACATGTAATCGAATCACCGGAACAAAATTCTAGGGTTCCCAGCCCAGAATTCTGTACGGCACACATACAGGGGTCACGGGAGGGCGGGGACCAGCTCAGAATTCTGCCTCCCACACTTAGCAACAGCATACTCCATTCTCATGGGATATACTGTGAACAAGCACAGTTCTTTTTCCTTCTCAGGTATGGCTCCTCCCTCCCACATGAAATGCCTCTGGCTTGTCTTCCCAGATGCTATGCTTCTTGGATCTCTTCCAACTCTGCCCACTCCGCCATGAGCCCTGGTGTGGGTTCTTCTTCCTCTCCCAGTCTCTGAATGCTGGAGTTCCTCATGGAACCTCTTCCCTTCCTCTAAAGGCTGCTCTAGTGATCTCATTCCAGCCTGTGTCTTGAAGTGACATGTGTACATGGATGGTCCATAACTTAGCTCAGTATTAGAGACAGCCCCCGCCACCCCTTGGAATCCCAGCTTCTTTTTCACTAACTCTACTTGTTACCTAATTAGAATATCAAACAATGTCTCTAAACCTTCACTTTCTTGGTCTTTCTTGTCACAGACAAGGCAATGCCTCCATTCTATTTATTTATCAAGCGAAGTACCTTAGGTTCATCTGTTATTCTTTCTTACACATTCCTTCTTTTCTCCCAGAGCTTATTCATCAAAATATGACTCTTCCTTCAAAATATGTGCAAAGGGCTGGAGTTGGAAGTCAGTGGTAGAATACTTCTCCAGCATGCACAAGGCCCTGAGTTTGATCCTTGACACCACAGGGAAAGAAATGTACAATATCTGACAATAGTTGCTTCCATGGCTAGCAAGGCACCGTTGTAGCCTACCCTGGTTTTGTCAGTAGACACTACCTTATTTATTTCCGCCTTTATCCCCGCCCCCTCCCATCTCAGTGTGTCCTCTGCACAGAAGCTCCAGTGGTCCTTTCAAAGCATCAGTATATAAGGACACTCATGTGGGGGAACTATGTCAGTGCTTACTGTCTGACTGAGAGAACGGGGCTGCCCGACTGCTGACTCTTACGGCCTGCTCTGCTCACTCCACTTGAAACCACACCCTCTGCAATTCTGCTATATACACCAAGCATCTCCATCCCACAGGCCATCTGACATTTGCTTTCTTCATCTGTCCTCAACTTGCTGTTGTAGAAGCTGAGTTTTCTAATACTCTAAGGAGACTTGGAAAATTATCTTGGTCTTCTCCTTTCTATTCTGGCATTATCATACTTAATTGTAAAATTGGTCACATAGCTAACAGATGACTTTATTGAATTTTAAAGCTCGAGGACTCAGAAGCAGTTGTCTAGGTCTCTAGAAGTCAGCTCAAAGAGTTGAGCCTACAGTTATCTGTCCATCTTGCTTAGGTGAAGCTTTCCACCAAATAAGTGTTCTAGGAGATCATCAAATATAAGGGACAGTGAAGAATGACTGCCTGGGATGGAGACACTAAACAGATGAGTCAGTGGTTAAGAGCACTTGCTGCTTTTGCAGAGGACCCAGGTTCAGTTTCCGCTACCCATGACTGGTGGCTCATAACTGCCTGGAACTCCAGTTCCAGGGGAACTGACACCTCTAGCCTCCATAGACACCTGCATGCATGAACTGCATATAAACTCACACAGGAACACACCTAAATAAATCTTTTTAAATGGTCAGGAGGGTAAAAATCCACTTAATAAGTGGATTCCATGCCCTACTATTGTTTTGTGCCCACTAACTATGTTTTGAAAAAATTGCACTTTAAAAATTCGGAAGGCAAACAACTTCTTCTCTATTCAAATGCATTGCCCAAGCTTCTTCTGATGCTTCCATGGGAATATAGCAAAGGGCTACTTTCCTTTACAGTGCTGATTTGTTCTGTCTACATCCTGTAATTTCCATCCACACTGGAGAGCCAAGTGCTGTGTGGGTCTAATTAAACACTGTAATTATCCATGAGCTATGGCCCAGAAGTAGAGAGAAAAATCTAACACATGTCTGATTGTAATATCAGGTAAATACTCAAGATGCGTGACTAGTGAAATGCAAAATATTCTATTCATTTAATATTCTTGATGAATAGAGAATTAGTCTAATCACATTAGCTATTCTATTCATTTATTAGGTGAGAGTGATTAGAAGTGAATAGTTACAGAGAAACCCTCTCAAGTTGCAAAAATTAGACTTCTATAGTTTTATTATGTTTATTTTCAACTGAGGGTAATTGTCTGCAGCTTTCACCATGAAGAGTCTAGACCCCTCCCCTGTCTTTGCCTCTTGAAAGACTGAGTGCTGGGAAGAGAAGGCAGACCAGACAATGCAGATCTGATGTGGAAGTGATCATATAGATTGGATAAACACCCAGGAGGATGGCACACAAACACTGCACTTCCAAGGACATAACCTTAACATTTTATCTTCTTCTTTTTCTAGAGATGTACTTTACATACAATGAAATGCCTAAGCCTTAAGTGCACGGCTCAATGAAATAGGACCAATATAGATGCCTGTGTAAGCACTAGAAGAGTTCAAGATACAGGGCACTTCCTAGCAAGCTTCTTTGGCCCACTTTACAGACAACAGCCACCCCTTTCCAGAGGTCACTTCTGTTATGTCTTATGTCGCTGTATACTGATTTAGCATGCTCTGACTTCAAACGAAAGGAATCTTATAGTCCCAAATAGATCATAAAGAACAATGTAGAATTTTGTAAGAAAAACAAAAGAAAAAGCCATTAGCCCAGAACTACCATAAAAGCCTTGAAATTAAAATATTTAACAAAAATAATATATGCTGGGGCTGGAGAGATGGCTCAGTGGTTAAGAGTGCATACTGGTCTTTCAGAGGATCCAAGTTCAGTTCCCAGCACCTACATCAGGGGGCTCACAAGTGCTTGTAGCTCCAGGGGATCCATCACCTTTGTATGGATTTCAAGGCACCTGAACTCACACATGTCCACACACCCACACACAGACACACACAAATGCACATGGTTAAACATAAAATAAAACTTTAATTACAATAAAGAATGGTACATGTCTATCATAAGGGCTTTCAAATATTACAGAAAAGATTTTGGAAAAGTCCTCATGTTCACATTTCTAACCAAGCAAACTCTGCTGGATATGCCAATGGATCCTTCAGAACTTCCCGCCATCTCTCCACCCTTCCCTAGACTCCGGCCTCGAGACTGACTTCTGCGGACTCAGCACTGACTCTCTCACTCTATGTTGACCACTGGGTTCTGCCAAAGGAAAGCACTGGCTGGAGACAGGAGGGTAAGTGGTTAGTAAGGAGGAGTGTTTTGTCCCCAGGTACTGTGCATGTGTGCGTGTGTGCGCATGCGCATCACCTGAATCATAACTGTACCTCACACAGTCTTTGCCTGAAAACCAATTACTCCTCCCTGGTGAAGGAAAAACTAACTCCTTGTATCTTAGGACCTAGGTGGTCACAGTTCTCAGCTTTTCCTTGCCCACTCTGCTGGATTAACACTTCTGGTTGGTTTCCTTCAATCATTCCAACACCTTTCAAATAGTCCCTTCATGAGCCTCTCCTCCATCATCCCGTTTGAATATGCTGTCTGTCTTTGCCCTGTCTGCTATCCACATTAACATAAACAGATGCTATAGGAAGCGCTTTTACATTCATTGCATACACACACTCCAAACTGCCTCACGAGTGACACACTGATTCTTTATCAACCACGTCTTTCAAATCATAGTACACTGGAGTCATGGATCTTTCTAATGACTGTACTCTTAAATCATCCACACACCTAATTCATCCTGGTCTTTAAACACAATGACAAATGATCCGAGTATGTAATACACTGTCCTGAAGCCTTTTTACCATTTGAACTTCCTTTGGGTCTCTTGCCAAATCTCTCTTATTACAGTTTCAGACATTGTATATACAGGTGCTTGGGAAAATTCATTTGTGCTCTCTCAGCAAGACTCCCCCAGGCAGGGGAGAGATAAGAAGAACTTTGCCAAAACTTTATATGGCACAAGAACAAGCTAAAAAGAATAGATTTGCTACTCTAAAGCTGACACAAGACAGAGAAGGAGAAGGGGAACTTGGGTATTTATGTGTTCATTATATGCCAGGTGCTGTGTTAAATAGATGCTGGACATTATTTCTCACATTAGCCACATGAAGCTAAGACTTTGGCATGGTCAGTTTACAAGAGGGGAAATTGACAGGTCCAAGACTGAAATTCATTCTCTGACTATTCTCAAATTCTCCAGCTTCCAACAGTCAAGGAGAATGGTCTTAAGACATTGGTGGGTGTATATTTCACTGTGTTTGAGAAAGAACAGAAGGAATTGTGACTCAGTCATCTCTGAAGAGTAGTTAAGCTCAGATTACCCATAGGGGACAGAATGTGTGAATCTTTTGGACATTGAAAGAGCTTTTGGGGGGCTGGAGAGAGGGCTCAGTGGTTAAGAGCACTGGGTGTCTCGCAGAGGACCCAGCACCCACGTGGTAGCTCACAACCATCTGTAACTCCAGTTTCAAAGGATCTGATGCCCTCTTCTGACCTCCTCAGGCACTGCATGATATGGGTTCACTTACATATATGCAAGCAATACACTCCTACTCATAATAAAAAATAATTTTTTAAAAAAGAAAAGTGCTTTTCTATTTATTACAAGTGAGATGGGATGCTATTGGAAAGTTCTGAGCAGAGAAAAGACAAAGAATGACGGTTATTTTAAATGGCTCATTCAGGACATTGGCTGGAGAGTAAAGTTAAGAGACTGTCAAAAAGACCCATATGAAGAATGATGAGATGGCTCAGCAGTTACAAGCATTTGCTGCACAAGCATGAGGATCTGAGTTCAGGTTTCCTAGCTTTCAAGTTTAAAATATATACTGGGCATGGCCACACATTCCTAAAACCACAGCCCTAGGGGTATGGAGGCAGGAGAATCACTGGGGCTTACACACACACACACACACACACACACACACACTCACACACCACAGTCCATATGAGATCAAGGTCAATTGGACTAGACTCATCGTGGAATAGACATGGTGAGGTGAGGAGTGGTTAGTTTCTGGTCACATCTAAGGAAGAGCCTATAGCATTTGCCTTTGGACTGGATGTAGAGAGATTACAAATGAGAAGTCAAAGATGATGTCAAAGCTTTAGTGATAGAAAATAGGCTGGTGGCTATGTGAGTCTAGATTTCAAGATGGGGGTCCAGATAGACATATTAGTGAATTATCTCTGTAAGATGGTATGCAGAACCATAGAATCTGACAAGTCCTCCTACCCCAACCTCTAGAACATTCTGAAATTTAGAGACTGGGGGCTTGGGAAGACTGGCACAAGGAAAGATTGAAGACGAGTAGCCAGTGAGGTAGCCAGCTGAAGCAAAAGAAGAGATCCTCAGGGACTGGAAGAGAAGAGGCATGGGGCAGGGCCAACAATATGAATCACATTCAAAAATGCCAGAATGAAACCTAATACTTGTATGCTAATCTAAAAATAAAAATATTAGGAGTTGGAGAGAAAGCTCAGTCAGCAAACTGCTTGTCTTACAAGCACAAGGACCTGAGTTAGAGTGCCAGAGAACTACATTAAAAACCCTGGGCATCGTGGTATGAGCTAAAGATCCCAGCACAGGAAGATGGAGATAGGTGGATCCCTGGTCTAGCCTACTTGATGAGCTCCAGGCCACTGAAAGACTGTATTGAAAAAGACTATTTAAAAAAAAAAAAAAAGAGGTTATGTAGTGTCCATGTATTAAACACCCAGGGCTCAGGGTCCATTGTGGAAGAGGGGACAGAAAGAGCCAGGGGTGGCAGATGACCGCAGGAAATAGTTTTCCAGGCAGCTGGGGACCTGCTCATATCAACTTACAGCAATAGTGACAGCATGCACAAAACCTATGCAAGTTCGAACCAGACAAAACCCAGTACAGAACTGCTGAAAATGGGTAAGAAGTCCCAACCTTAGCCGAGGAACTAATGGGCAGTTGATCGCTGCTGGGTAAGGAAGAGTTGGTCTTCTTTAAGCGAGTGACATTAAATAGGCTGATCAGGTTCCACTAGATGAACTCATACCAAGGGACATCTGGTGACACAAACTTGACCCGATAAGCCTTAACATATATAGCAGAATGCATGAAATCTGGTGAGTGACTATGGGGGCTGCAGATAGGGGAGGGGCTAAATATGAGTAAGATGAATTCTATAAAATGCACAAAAATTCAGTAAAACTATATATTGAAAAAAAAAAGTGGACTGTGCTGAGGAATGACACCAGAGGTTTACTTTTGGCACACAGATACACACAAATACACACACACACACACACACAAAACATTAAAAAAAAAAAAAAAGAGCCAGGCTTGTTGGTGCATGCCTTTAATCTCAGCACCCAGGAGGCAGGCCAGATCTGTGTGATCAAGGACAGCCTGTTCTAGAGCAAGTTCCAGGAGGAAGGAAGGAAGGAAGGAAGGAAGGAAGGAAGGAAGGGAGGGAGGGAGGGAGGGAGGGAGGGAGGGAGGGAGGGAGGGAGGGAGGGAGGGAGGGAAAAAACTATGTGAAGGTGAAAGTATGATCAGCTGAGGCTAAAACTGCTGAAAGATGAAGCAGGCTGGTGATGGAGAGTCAGTCTGATGTGTGGTCTTCTTCAACCTTCACTGGAGCTTCAGTCAACCGCGCACACACAGACTCAGATGGAGCTCAGGAAAGGAGAACGTGGGTTCAGAAAGAGAGAAAAGTGGAAACAGAATGTGTAGACAGTTCCATCGGTGAGTTTTGCTATGGAAAGAAGGAGCAGAGTTGGGGAGAAACCGTGGAGAGCAGGGAAGAGCAAGGTGACATTTGTTACTTGGTGGGTTAGTCGATTGGTTGAAAGACAGGGACTATTCCATCATGCCTGCTGACTGGCAGGGAGGATCTGAGAGTAGTGCTAATCACTGATATGGGAGGCAGAGGAACCTTCACAAAAAGGATAAAGGTAAAAGCTTTAGTGCAGAAAGCTTCTTTAGACTCAACCACGACGGCTCGTAATTGCTTTAGGTTTCACAGTTCCACAGAGAGTTTCATTAGGTTTGTTGCTAATTGCTTTAAACTAACAATGATTTTCTCTCTTTATCCCTGCAATGTTCTTGTAGGTCATTTTACAACCATTTTAAAAATAAAGATGCTGAAATTCAAAGAATTTTTATGAATTCATCAAGTTTTCAAAGCACACATAAAAACAAGAACCCAAATTAGATCTTCCTAAGGTCACAGTGTTCCACAACATTGAGAGCTTAGAATTCCTCAGGAGGTCCCCCAGTCAAGAAGAAGAAGTGACATCGTGACATCGTAGGAGAAAAGAACAAATGTGCCAGGTCCTAGATTCATTCCTACCCTCAACAGACACATAGATGATAGGTATGTAGATGATAGATGATAGATAGATAAGATAATAGATTAGATGATAGATATTAGATTAGATGGTAGATGGATAGATAGGATATTAATACACAGAGTTTAAAATATGATATAAATATAGATGCTTTTTAAAAGATGATAAGCCACAAATATAAGAACAAACTGAAAGAATCCCTTACATAAGTATGAAGATTCTTTAAGTTTGTGCAAGTGACACGCATGGACCCCATACAGTAAGGACTTAGTGAAGACACGGTTCATTTGGCAGCTTTTAAAGGCAGAAAAATGAGAGTATCAGCACTTGACAGAATTATAGGAAGGTCCTGGGGGACCTAACTCCCAGGTCAAGCTGACTACTCATCTGTGAATGAGAAGCAGCAACTGTTCCTCCTCAGCTGAAAGTGCAGAGGCAGGAGCTGAGGAGAGCATCATGGACCCTTGTGGGGGGTCCAGTCAGTTGGGTGAATACTCACACAGGCCCTACTACGAACACAGAGCATAGAGAGGCAATCATCCTGCCCTAAGGATGATTAATGGTTAAATAATGAGTAATCTGAATTCAGCATAAGATCCCAAAATATCTACATTATTCAGGTTCTCCTAAGAAGCACAATCAATAATATCTACAGAAAGATACTGATGGATGAATGGGCAGATTGATTGACTGACTGATTGATTTTGATTGATTGATTGAAAGAAATGGAATTGGCTCACACAATTGTGGGGCTGTCCAGTATGAACTTTATAGGGCAGACCAGTAGGCTGGAAACTTGAGGCAGAATTTTTTTCTTATTAGAGTAAACTCAGTTTAGTGTTGATGTTGGTGTTTTTGAGACAGGGTCTCATTTTGTAGCCCAGGTTAGCCTCAAACTCGTGATCATTCTTCCCCAGATTCTCCAGTCTGGGATTACAGGTATGGTCCACTATAACAGACTCCCTTTTGAGCTTTTTAACTGACTGGGTCATATTCACTAACAGAATCAAGGGGAATCTATCCAAATCAAACCAACAGAGCTGCTGAGCACATTTACAGAATACAATCATGAACCCACTGAATTAGTGTTTAACTAGCCAAGCACTATAACCCATCCATGCTCACAGCACTAACTAGCACAGTGACCTGCCAGCTTATGCATTTACTCCACAGAAACCAACACCAGGCGTTTCATTTTAAAGGTATTTTCTTCTAGAATGCTCATTTCTTGATTGGATTTTCAGTTGTAGGGCGACCAGAGACCAGAGTAGGAGATGTGTCAAGATCATTGTAGTGCTAAAGGTGGTTTCTGAAGATTTGTTGTAATTAATTTTTGTTATGCAGAAGCAGAAGGCTGGCATAGTGAACGGTGTTAATTTCTCAAGTCAAAATGACAAATAAGTAAATAAAAATAATAGTCCCTGACTTCGGGAGAGCAGATTGTGGCCCCCAGGGCTTAGTGAAACACAGTCTGGGCCCACTTCCCCTCAGCAGCCCTGGTTCTTCCTTTCTTCTTCCAAATAGTTTTCTAGGAAGCTGACATGGTTTCCAGGGCCTCCAACTTGAGCAGCCCCCACATGGATGACTTGAGGGCCTTTGTCAATCGGATGGAAGAGCTAAGTTTAGGGTGCTGAACATCATTCCCTGTACTGGGCAATCTGTGTTGGCTTTCTTGGTCTTTGTGGTTGAGAGTAAGAGAAAGTCTGTCAACAGAACGGGTTCTGTTCTGCAGCTGGGGCGCATGTGCTAGGTATTAAGCCTCACTCAGAGACACTGAAGTGTAAGCTAGCTAGGTGCTTCAGGGGCTGCAGCCTCTCTGTAGGAAAAGGAGGGTGCAGACATGAAGACTGAAGTGCCTTGGGGCGGGGGGAGGGGAGTCATGTTCTTTTCCAGAAAGTGAGGAGTAAAGAGGGACTTTGACTTTTTAGGCAGGAAGTCCTGTGTTGGGGTTGCAGGAGAGTCTTGAATAATGAGCACTGCAGGTTTCTCACCGAGGACTCATTTATCTGGGTGCCAGTGGGTGAGCCCAGCTTCCCAAGCTTGAAAATTTAGATTTATTGGGTGCCAGAAATTGGACTGGACCCAATTTAATAGGCCCATGCACCATGAAGGTGAGGATGGAAAGATAAGAGCGAAGAAGGCCAAGTGGATGGTAGAGAGACGTGGTGTGAGAGAACAGCCAACCGTGATGAGCGCGTTCAGTTCTAGCTGCAGCAGGCTGGAACACAGGGGTCTGGAGAAAATGGTGGTCTAGGAACAGCTGAGATCAGATAAATCTGTGAAAGAAGAGAGAGGTGGGGAGGAAAGGAAGCAGGCTCTCCAGACTTAGGGGAAGTGTGTGTGTGTGTGTGTGTGTGTGTGAGAGAGAGAGAGAGAGAGAGAGAGAGAGAGAGAGAGAGAGAGAGATTTTCAGACTCCTGGAGTCTGCATGACTGCGTGAAGAAAAATCTGCTGTTAGAAGAGGTGGATCGATAAAAAAGCCATTTGCTGGTTTAAAAAAAAAAAGCATATATCTTGTTCTGCCTCTTGCTCTGAAACAGAAGAAAAGGTTTGAGATTTATGGATTGTGAATTTACATAGAGAGGCCCAGGAATATCTAAATACTCAGGCGACTTCTAATGTAAAGAGAAAGGCCAGGCTGAGGGAAGCACGTTTGCAGGAGGGAGTAGAAGGTGTGGCTGACATCCAGGCCCGGGCTCCACACCGATTTCAACAGAGCACACTGGGAATTCATATCCCTTCTTCCGGTGCCTCAAGCGTTTCATTACTTTTATCCGTTCTCCGCCTCGGGCTGGTAGAAGCAGGATAAAGATGATTTTGTGGGCTTTCATATCTTTAAACAAAAACTCAGGAACCGCAACACAGCTGGTGTGCATCTCTGTGCGCACAGACACGCCACTCAACAGTCAAGACTTTCTTTGTGTGCTACGTGGGATTCTAACCAATTCAGGAAAATTCTGGAGGTGAAGAGACTGAATAAGAACCTTTACCATGAATTCCATCAGGGTGTTCCTAGCCCCGCGGCAAGAAAAAAAGAACTCCAGTTCAGACCCTGACATGGTGGATGACCTATTCCTGAGAGGTTTGCATGTTTCTCCAGGGAAATTAAAGTTCTTCTTAGCATTACCAGTCACCTATTCCTCTTATTTTCTCAGACAGTCTGGGATCTTCCCTCCATCTGTGTATCCCCATCAAAGTGTACCCACTATCCCTAACTTGACACACATCTTTCCCATGGCATATTCTAATTTAAATAGCCCACATAGCTGAAAGAAGGAAGATGAAGTTCTGGTGATGTCAGAGGTTCAGGAACGAATCAGCAGTAAGTCAAGGCCAGAGGCAGAGGATAGAAGCGCAGGAAAGAGACTTTTCTCAGTTCTTGTGTTAGGAAAATGGTAAAGGGAGGAGGCATGGGAACACTGGGGTAGAGGTTTGAATGCTGTTTCATTCTTCACTGGTCAAGGCCCTCTGTTGTGCTTTTGCATGAAGTCAGTCTGTCTCTTTTCTGTCTTCTGTGTCTTTGCAATCGCCACGAATAGAGGATCTATCAAATTGTGAAAGAACCTATCAGTTATTGGTTTCTGACCATCTCACTCTCTACATGAGAGGTGACTTAGAGTAGAGGACTGTTTTCCCAAGGTCTGCTGTGATGGGTGGTATATTGAAAATGCTCAATAAGGGTGGTGAGTGCTTCTAGTGAACTTGCCTGGAGAACAGTGTTGAGATACATGAACCTCTGAAGGACTTTTCTCATTCAAACCAGCATGGTGGTATTGGGCTCAAACCCAGAGTCTTAGGCATGCTAGCCATGACCGTTTGAGTCAGCCTCCTCCTGTCTGAGGTAAAAGTTAGTCCACCCATCTCTCTGCTTGGCTATGTGCTAAAGAAAACATACAGACGCATATTCTAGTAATTTAACTGACATTCTCTACTTACCCCCTGAGATCATAAAGCAGAAACAACAGATCATATGTTACAAATGTGTGATTTTTGTTTTCAGTTATTACCTATGCCCTGTGGATGCACTGCACTCTTCTGGTCCTGCAAGGGTTATTTCTGCAGTTCCTCCCCCGGCCTGTTTCCCTCCCTGTAGCTCCCAGCAGATGTATTAAGTGTAATCTTGGAACTGTTCCAGGTTCTCTCTTTAAGACATAGAACGCTGAATATTTCCTGCACACAGCAGGCAGCTCTGGCCTGGCATGGTGCCAGGAAATCTGCTGGGTGACATATATCCTAACATACTTCCCGACATCCCCAGTGCCTGGGCCCCAGCCCCAACTTGTCCAGGTACTATGGGGCTTGCCTGGGAAGAAGAGACAAAGCCAGAGCAGAGCTGCCACTGGTGTCCACTGCTGAGAGTCACAATTACTGCTCTTCTGTCTTGCTAGCTCCAGAGTGCCATGGAGGAAGGGAAGACTGACTGTGCCTTTGCTTGCTGAAGCAGCCAAAACCTTAGGAAGCAGAGGGGCATCTGGGCTGTCTCAGAGTTCTGCTTTGGTTGAGAAATTTCCACAGGAAAACCAACAAGCAACAGTGAACTGACTCCCCTGAAAGCTTGCTGGGTTAACAGCACAGAGGCTGACCCCACTGCAGAGTGTGCGAGCCGAGACCTCCTCTGTCGGGTTCCGCACCGAGAGCTGCTTCCCTGGGCCTTCTTCAGGCCGTGCCTCCTCCCTCCTCCAGGAGCAGCACAGACAGAATCCGTGTTCCCTTCCACACACCGCCAGGAAACAAGGACTGGTAAGGAGTCTTGGGGAGCACTTCCATCTGGATCTGAACTCCCCACTTCTCCCTCTTTTGTATCAATCTGTGGATTCACTTGCACAGGTTGAACACAAGTGCTGCACTCTGGACACGTATTTACATTTAAAAAGAAATGGGTTTTCAGCCTCTAAGTATCATCTTTTCTTGACATGCCTGCTTCTTTTTGTCCTTCTGTCCCTTTCCTCCACAGGCCCCCTCCCTGTATTTGTCTTTTATTCTCAATCTTCTTATTCCATGAGTTACATGATCGCATGCAACGTCCCTCCACCAAGTACCCACACTCTTCCCTAACTGCATTCATCCAATTGATCGAGTCCAGTCTGCAAAAGAGAGAAGAATCAAGACTCCTCAAAGGTATCAGACCTGGTATGATCATACTGAACACAGGCAGATACCACCCTGCATCTGCAGAGCTCCTCTGAAGCCTGAGCCTAGGCCTCCACTGAAGAGCCTCACTAATGAACAGGCCTCCTTACAGTGCAAGACCTGTTACCAAAGTAGAGCCTAAGAGGCGCAGAGGCCCTGAAAGAACAGGAGCGCCAAAGCCCAGCCAGTGAGAAAACACAGGAGAGCATGGAAAGAAGACTGTGGTTCCCAGGGAGAAGAATTGCACATACAGTCTCAAGCTCTGCCTCTAATGAACTTTTGTGAAGCCATAACTTCTGACCTCAGTTCCTTCATTTATAAACCAGGACACTTGAAACAAACAACCACTAACATTCCCTGGCTGTTCAATCCTTTGATTCTGTGACTCCTTAACTTTGCGATTCTGATAAAAAACATATTAAAATGGATCATCAAACTGGGCTTGGTGGCCCACACCTTTAATCCCAGCATTCAGGAGGCAGAGGCAGGCAGATCTCTGTGAGAACAAGGCCAGTCTGATCAACATAGCAAGTTCCTGGACAACACACGGGGTCATAGACACAGGGAAATGTCAGTTCTGTGTATTTTCAAGAGACTAGTCTCTGAAGTCTAGTCATGTGGTTTACATTATTTTACAATAATTTCTGGTATATATACCATACGCAGCTGCGAGAATCTTGGGCTCTTTTAAGGATATGGTAGCCCTACTCTTTGGAAAAACAGGCTATTATTCAGACTGCCGCCATACTTACTGGAATCTGCTCAGACAAGCTTGAACTGCTAAAACAAATGAGAGAGACCTTTTATCAAACCTTGGAGGTCAGCAGATGTGGGCTTTATGGGAAAAGAGAAAGAACGGGGGAAATTCCATCATGATCATGAAAAGACACTTACGGTAAACTCTGTTATCCATCAGCAGAGACAGATTGCTCTAGAAGATGGCTAATAGAAAGTCTTACAGATAGTGCCTGGGTTATCCATTTTCAAAGATTGAAGGAAACATGGAAATATACCAAAAAGCTGCTATAAATAAATTCTCTTGGAGGATTTCTAATCTTTTTACATAGATGCTGCGTAACAAGTTAGGTCTAAACTACCATTTTGATATTTGTTGCAAGAATGAAAGGGCTACTGTGTATCGATTCTGTTGAAAAACAAACAAAGGAGGACTGGAACAACACAACCAAATACGATTTGGCTTTCCTTTGTATCCACTTCTAACTTCTATCCTGTGTCTTCCCCATGCCTGACCAATACTGGACCATAGCCTATTTCTGGGAAAAGCCTTGAAACGTCCCACCTGCACTTCCTCACTAGTCTGGAAGTGCCTCTATTCTCTTGACTCTCAAGCCCTCCCTGCCAAGCTCAGCTGCTCTGTTCCTCGATCTGACATTGCTATAAAAAATGGTTACCTCCCTTTAAGAACTCACGCTGTCCTTCACCTTCATCCCTCTCAGGCACTGTCCTGTTCTTTGGACCACATGGCCCACTCTGTTCCTAGCACATTCCGTTAGCTGAAGGTTGATACCTTGCTTCCCTGAGCGCACTGATGCTCTCATTTGATCTAACTCTCTTGGTGGGAATAAAACACGTTTCTTCTTACCAATAAGCTTACTTTCTCAAAGGCTAGAAAATGGTTTATCCTTATCTGTAATGTCTGTGCACCCTGAGGGTAGGATCCAGTCTAAGCAATTCACCTGTCTCTCTCCCAGCACAGAGCCTGACATATAGTGGAGAACAATCAATATTTACTAAACCAAACTGAACATAATAAAAGACACATCATCATACTAGCACAGTTAGCAGAATGTTATAGCTGGAAATGTTCATCAAACTTAAATCTTTCTTTGTGTGTGGTGAGGGGGCTGTGCATGTGTACTCATATGTGTAGGGTGTGCATGAATCCGTGCATGTGTGTGTGTGCAGGCCAGAGGTGGATATGAAGATATCTTCCTCTATTGCTCTCTGCTGCAATTTTTGGAGACATCTCTTCACTGAACCCAAAGCTTGCCATTTCAGCTAGACAGACTGGCCAGTAAGCTCCTTGGGCCTGCTCTTCTCCATGCCCTGGTTCTGGAGTTACAGGCACCCATGACCATGCCCAGGATTTATATGAGCACTAGAGACCTGAACTCAGGTCCTCATGCTTTCCCACACATATAATCCCTTGAGGCAACTTCTCCATCCCTAAATCCTTCTTTAACAGAGAAGAAATCACATTTTATATTGTCAATAAAAACAATATCATGCATTTTGAAGTTCATGTGTTTTACTTTAATAAAGAAGAATCACTATCCTAATCTATCTACTATAGGGTTTCAGGAATTTGTTGACAGAGCCCACTTTGTTATGTCGAATTTTTAAATTTTCTTTATTATTCTTATTTAATGAGTCTAAATGTACTGCCTGCATGTATGTAAATACACATGTATTGTGCAGTACCCATGGAGGTCAGAAGAAGGTGTCAGATCCCCTGGAACTGGAGTTACAGATGGATGTTAGCCGCCATGTAGGTGGTGCGAATCGAACCCAGGTCCTCTGCAAGAGCAGCCATTGCTCTTAACCTCTAAGCCATCTCTTCAGCCGGTTATGTTGAATTTTTACAGCTGGACTACTGAGCACCAACTATGGACTAGGAGCTGTTTAGGATTTGGGGATGCAGGGAGGGAAGACTAATTTGTTAAACTCAAGGGGGTTGCTTTGTAGAGAAGAAAACAGAATAACAAGGTAAAAATGGAAAACAGAGCTTCAGCAATATAAAGAAATCAAGGTAACGATTTAAAGTTGTTGGGAAATCAGTACTTCAGATATGTGGCCAGGGAATTCTTCTTGTTAAGTGGAGATGACTGTTGGTCTTGAAGGAGTTAAGTAGGTACCCACACAAATATAAGAGAAAAGAAGTATTTCTGGCCAGAGGAGCAGAAAAGCCTCTGCAACAAGAGAATGCTCGGTGTGCTTAAGGGAAACAGTATCACAGAAAAGGGTTCAGGGAGGGCTGAGAACAATGACAAAAAAGGAAGTAGGCACCCCAGATGCAGGAACTGTAGGCTACAGGAAGGTGTTTGCATTTTACTCAAAGATGGATCCACTTGGAAGACAGGGAGGTGAAATGTGTTAGGATCTGTGAAGAGCTTCCAGCTGGCAACTCTGTTGGAAGCAGAGTAGGAGATAGATGGGGGGGGGGGCAAGTATGTGGGCACGGAAGTCAAGTAAGAGACTACTAGGCAATCCCAGATGCTGGTGCTAGGAGCCCAAGTGGAGAGTGGTGAACTGAATAAGAAGTGAATGAACCCCGGGAACGTATTTGATGGTAGAGCCACAGCCCTGCTGAGAGATTGGATATGGGGTCTGAGAGAAAACACTCCAAGGTCTCAGATCGGGCAAGTAAAGGAAAACAGGCCATTTTACTAAGACAGAGTAGGAAATCCAGAATAAGTCTGGGTCCAGAATAAGTTTGGGGGAGAAGAAGATTAGGAGTTAAGTGTTAAAAACATTAAGTCTGAGATTCTTTTATTCACCTAAATACAACTGCTCAATAGGCAATCAAACAAAGGCTATTGGAGCTATGGAAAGATAGTTGGGTTGGATGCATAAATATAAGTGTTGCCAACAAGAAATATTCTAAGGCAGGAGACTAGTGCAAAGGTGAGAAGAAAGGGGAGGACAGTGAGGTGAGTTTTGGAGAGTGGAGTCTTGTAGTGATGCAAGAAGACGAGGCAGGACCAGTGACAGTCACAGAGGAGAAACAGCCTTGGGATGGAGGAGGAATGCCTGGAGCTTATAAATCCTGAGAGTCAAAGGCAGAAAGTACTTCAAAGAAGACAGATGGTCCCCTAAGCTAAATGGTGATAGATTGAGATGGGCATGCAAATTGACCATGCCTTTAACAACTGGCAGGTCACAGTAACCTTGACAAGAGCAATTTTCTGCCAACTGAAGGGGATAAGATTCTGACTATGGTGGATTCAAGGAAAATGAGACAGTGAGAATTGGAACAACTAATATTAATGACCTCTCAAGGAATTTGGCTGTGAAAGAATGCAGAGAAAAGCACCATAGCTTGAAAAGGCAGTTTTCTGCTTTAGCTGAAGAACCAACCTGAAGAGAAACCTTGCCTTCTGGGAGCACAGCTTTTACTTAAAGGGTGGGAAAGAGTTCCAAGGGCAGCGGGGCCTACTTAGCAGATGTCCTTATGGTCTAGAACCTGTGAAAACTGCTATTTTATCTACCCACAGGCATCCCAGAAGATCCAGCTTCCCTGAAAGGCTCCACATCAGCAGTTTCTCCTTTCTCATCTACTAGCATGGCTAAACACTGTTGACACTTTCCTTAATCGTTTTCCCTGGATCTGCAGGCACACCAGGAGTTTCTGATGAGTGTCAGAAAACCTGTCCAAAGGGGAGACAGCTTGATCAGTAGAGTGGCAGCTGAACAAGATTGAGACAAGCTCAATTCCCAGTACCCATGTAAAGAGCAGAACATGGTGATGCATGCTTATAATCCCAGTGCTGGGAAAAGGAAACAGGATCACTGGCTAGCTGGCTAGCCTAGCCTAATTGGAAAGTCCCAGGTATCAGCGAGAGACTTTGTCTCAAAATACACAGTGGATGGTTCCTGAAGGACAGCACCTGCCTGAGGTTGTCCTCTGGTCTCCATGTGCACATATACATACATGCACAGGCACCTATGCACCTATGCCCACATGCATGTCAACACCCCCCGACACACACACACACAATGGAAATTCTGAAAGAAACCTGAGCTATGATGACAAGGTCAGAAACCCCAGAGTTATTGGAAAATTATATTGTGAGCAAGTCTCTAGATAAGAATGGTGATATGGAAGAGCTCATGAAAAGGGACAGACATGCAAATGAATCCTCAGCTCCCTCCATCTCACTTGCCCCACAGTGATCTGGGATACTTCATCTGGTCCTTTAAAGCAGGGATCAAATGACACTGTAATTATACACTTTGTCAGCAACTGTTTCCTCATTGAACCTGATGCCTTCTTCTGAGCTACAACCTGCTTGGTCTACTTTTCTATTTGGCCTCTTTAATGGAGACACAAAAGTGGGCAGGAAGTAGCTCTCGTACTGAAGTGATACTTTGCTGAACAGTCTGATTTCTCCCAGATGCTTTTATTACCTACAGAGCTGGATAGTTTTAGTTGTCAACTTGACAACTGGAAGCCTCAACTGAGGAATTTCCTCCATTGGACTGGTCTAAGGCCATGTCTGTGGGGGTATTTTCTTGATTTTTGAGTGATATTGGAGGGCCCAGCTCACTGTGTGTAGTGCCACCCCGGGAAAGACTGTTCTGTATTATACAAGAAGACAGGTTGACCATGGGCCAGGGAATCAAGTCAGTAAGCATGGTCTGTGCTTCAGTCCCTCCCTCCAGGTTCCTGCCCTGAGTTCCTACTCTGGGCTCCCTTAGTGATAAACTATGACTTGGGAAATGAAAGCTAAATAAACCCTTTCCTCCCCCAAGTTGGTATTGGTCAGAGTGGTTTGTCACAGTGATTGGAAGCAAACTAGAATAGAAACTGGTACCAGAAGTGGGGTGTCGCTGTGACAGACCTGACCTTGGTGTTTGGGGGAGGATTGTGGAAGCATTTGAAACTTTGGGCTAGAAAAGCCATTGAGTGCTTAGAGTTTGTTGCTGTGGACTTGGAACAGTTATGTTGAAAGAGTTGTAGACAATGGAGGCCTGGCTTGTGAAGTTTCAAAAGGAAGCAGAGACATTCCTCCAGAAACCCACATGGTCAGGTTTTTCATAGTCACCACTCCATTCTTGGTACCAATTTTTACCTTAGTTACTTTTCTGTTGCTGTGACAAAACACTCTGACCAAGGGAACTTATAAAAGGAAGAGTTTATTTGAGCTTATGGTTCCAGGGGAATTAGAGTTCATCATGGTGGGGAGGCTTGGTGACAGGAAATGCTGGAGCAGGAGCAGAAAGCAGAAGCTCACATCTTCAAGCAAGCACAAGAGGCAGAAAGTAACTGGAGATCCAGCAAGGTTTAAGAACTAATCCTGCCCCCAGTGACATGCTTCCTCCAGCATGGCCAAACCTTCTAACACCTCCCAAAACAGCACCACCAACTGAAAACAAAATGGCCAAATATTTGGAGCCTATGCGGGACATTCTTATTCAAATAACCACATTCCATTCCCCAGACCCTATAGATTCATGACTATGTAAAATGCAAAATGCATTTAATCCAAACTTAAAAGTATTCACAGGCTTTACCAATCTTGATACTGTCTAAAAAGTCCACAGTCATAAGTCTCTTCTGAGACTCAGTGCAATCTCTTAACTGTAAGTCTCTGTAAAATCAAAAAGCAAAGTACATACTCCAAACATACAGTGGAACTGAATACACATTCTTATTCCAAAAGAGAGGAATAGAGGTATAGTGAGGAAATACGGAAACAAAACACGACTAAAAACCAGCAGGGCAAATCCAATAGCTCCACATCCAACTTCTGGGACTTTTCTTCCTAAGGACTTAGCTGGCTCAGCCCTTCCAGCACTGCTGCATGCAACATGTATCTCTCTCCTGGGCTGGTACCGTTCTCTGTGTGCAGTTCTCCTTGGCAGATGTCTCACAGCTCTGGCATCATGAATGTCTTCCTGGGATCTTCACTGCCAACCAGGCTTCACCTTCATAGCTTCATACAGTGGCCTATCAGAGCCTCTTGGCCTGTCAGGGCATTCTTCATGCAGGGACACCCCCTGCTGCATGCTGCCTAGCCTCAGCAACTCTCTAAAACTGCAGAACCGATGACCCCTTCCCTCTCATATAGTTCATGCCTCTAAATGAAACTACAAAGTTTGGCTGCAAGTTTGGGATGGACCCCAGCCTGTATCTTCCACTTTTGAAATTTTTCTCTTAAGTGGTTTTCTAATGGAAAACCCCTGGGGCATTTTCCTTTCACAAGTTGGAGGCTTACCTGGGTGTGGTCTTGCCCTGGAGGCACTCTTTCTATTGTTTAAGTGCAAATCTCTGGACCTCTCCTTAATCACTTTAATCTCCTTATCAAAGAGATCCTCTCCTTCAGCACGTGCCTTGGCTCCAACATTAATCTTCCTGGTGTTCTGTTTCAATCCAAACTGTACATCCTGCATTTCTTTCTGCCACATTTGCTCTTTTTCACTTTAGATCTGCATAATAGTCACCATTAATAGCCATACCACCATTTCTAAGTTAGACTGTCTTAAAATATCCTGCGCCAAAGAAATTAGTTCATTGTTTTTCAACTTAGACTCAGATAAATTCTTAGGCTGTGGGCAGACAGCAGCCAGAATCTTTTCCAAAATATCCCAGTTGCATCTTAAGTCATTATTTCCCTCTGGAACTACAGTGTTCTCAACACTACTCTCTTCCAGGCTCCTACTAGAAAGGCCCATTAAGCTCTTAGAGCAATCAACCACTTTTCTTGCCCAAACTTCCAAAGGCTTCCACATTCCTTCAAAACTTACATGGTCAGATTATTCACAGTCAACACCCCACTCTTGGTACCAATTTCTGCCTTAGTTATTTTTCTGTTGCTATGATAAAATGATCTGACCAAGGGAACTTATAAAAGGAAGAGTTTATTTAGCTTATGGTTCCATGGGAAATAGAGTTCATCAAGGCAGAGAGGCATGGCAGCAGAAGTGGCTGGAGTAGGAGAAGAAGGTAAGCATGCATCTTCAAACAGGCACAGGAAGGAGAGAATGACTGGAGATATGGCAAGGCTTAAGAACTCTCTAAGCCTACCCCTAATAATGTGCTTCCTCCAGTATGGTCACACCTTCTAAGACCTTCCAAAACAGCGCCACCAACTGGGGACAAAATGTCCAGATACTTGGAGCCTATTGCAAGACATTCTCATTCAAACCACTACATGTACCAATGAGGGTTAGATACAAAGGTAGGTTGGTGCAATGCTATAACTTTAAAAAAGAATTGAACCCACTTCCATGGAGCTCACATTCTAAGTAAATGGTTTTAAACCTAGCATAATCTACCACATCCCCTCACAGGAACATTTAGCAAAAATACAAAAGGGATATTTTTATGTTTTTTTTATTTTCTTTACTGCCACTATAAATAGAAGATGTTCCTGCTATCTATCAGGTAGAGGTCAGGGATGACTTCTTTTATCATACAAAATGAGTTATTCAATAACAAACACTTATCCCAGCTAAAACATCAGTCGGGCCAAGATGGAGGAACCCTAGCTGAAGGCACAATACAGAACCTGTTCAGATGGCTCAAGGGGCATCTTGAGAAGCAGCAGTTTTACAAGGGATCCCTCCTATTTGCACAGAGAGCATATTAGGGTTAGTAGCTAGACCCTACTAGCAACAACTTCAAGGCATCCATGAGAGCTACACTCCAAAGGGAACAAAGCTCCAGCACGTTCTCCCTGATGTTTACATACACATACATGGTCTCTTGGAAGTACCAATGCTCTTGTGTATATAACATCATTTTCAATCCTTGCCACAACCCCACTTAATGTTGTCCATCTGTTTACATAATTAGGGCGGAAGAGAGACTTTCCTCTACTTGGAAAGGCCATTTTCTCCTCCTGAGAAAGAAAAAGAGAGGCAGAGACCACAAGCTAGCCAACCAAAAAAGTCAAATGGAACCTGGAAGTCAGTCACAGATGACAGACTCCCAGACAGGTATGTCCCTGTCCTTAATCACTGGCTTTAGGAAGCAGAATTAGGGCACCTCTGACTCAGATTTGGAAACTGGTATTCAGCGATGTGTCTAAGATCTTCTACTTTTAACTTGCAGTGTCTTCACGCCATTCTGGGTCTTCTATTTCTACATACAGAATCCTCCCTGCCATGTAAAACCTGCCTCCCTCCACAGAGATAAGAGATCTCAACATCCTTATAGTACTTGACAATTTACAGAATGATTTCCAAGTGCTTTCTTCTCTTCACCTAGGAAGACATAGAGGGTATATTTTAGATTTAGATTCAAATAGAGAGTCATCACCTGTGTTTCTGTGAATCACATCCCATCTCTGCATGATCATACATAAGTCATGAGGAAGGACAATAAGAGCGCCATCTTACATCAAAGTGGAGTCAGATGAAGGGGGTCATCAGGTAGCACCATATTCTACCTTTCCATCCTGTCCATGCCCTGAAAAGACTGAGGGAAATTCACTCAAGTATGGTATGGCTTCAAATGACCAAGTTAAAACTGAGCTGCATGCTGTCGCTTAAATACAGATGACAGGCTATTGTTTATGCATACAGAGCCAACTGCTTATACACAGCGGTGCCCATACATATATACTAGCAAAGCCATTCAGAGCCTAGAGTTTGAGTCTATATAAATGTAAATTACCAACCAAAGGGAGCGTGAAATCTATATGAAGACAAAGCTGATGTCTTCCCTCCTCCAGCTCTCTTTGCCCAGTTCAGGGTCACAGGCATCCTTTCCTTTGGACAGTCTCTCTAGCATAGGTTTAGCTGAGCTTCTTTGTGCTCAACTGTAACCAGCTGACTTGAATTTCCTCTGGACTAGTTTGCTATTAGAATATAGATTTACTGAGACCTTCACTCATCTCACTTGTCGCCCTGCACCATCACATATTATGTGTGTACTTGTCTGTTTACATGCATGTGGGTGCACGAACATGTGAGTGCAAATGCCTATTGAAGCCAGAGGTCAACTTCAGGTGTCTTCTTCAGTTGCAGGACCTCTCCTTAAATCGGAAGCACACTGATTTGGCCAGACTGGCCAACCAGCAAATCCCTGAGAGCTACCTGTCTCTGCCTCCCCAGCACTGGGCTAACAGACGCATGCTGCACATCCAGCTTTTATGTGGATAAGTCCTCATGCTTGCAAAAAGCATTTTAACTCCTGGGTCATTTACCCAGTTCTTCTAGCACTGTTTTGATCCTTTGGATTCACTTGTAGGAATCTTCCAGGAAAATTCTGGGATTAGTTTGACTCAATAATTCACTCTGGTGGCCGGTAAGGAAGCTTTGTCTGGCTCTACAGCCCAGCTCTGATTGAAAAGAACTGCTTCAGAAAGCTGCATTAACTCTTTTATACTAATGTGTTTCATTAGGACCTGGCAGCAGCCATTCCCTAAGTGGGACTCTGAAGCATGGAAAGAGCTAGAGTAAGCGGCTTCAAGTCTGTCTTTCTCAACAAGGGGGGATGTGGCTCACCATCCAGGGGAAGGGTGGGTGCCAGAGGACAGCTACAAACTTCTGGGAGCTCCACACAGAAGAAGTCCCATGAAGAACAACCTAGCTGAATGAAATTGCTTTCTTCCTTTCCTCTCCTTCCCAACCATAGTGTATTAACTGGGTACAAATCGGTCTACTTAATGCCAATTGACATTAAGCAATTTACCATTTGATAGCAATTGAAAAACCATGCTTGCCGCTCCAAACCCTCTTGATTATGCCAAACAGATTTCCCATCCTACAGTGGAAATGGATTTAATTTGATCTCTTCAGTCTGTTCGCCATTATGTGTGAAACAGTGTTATTGATAGTGAGGAACCCAACAGCTACCTGAGCAGCGAAGTGTTCAAAATGAGGTTGTTCAAGCTATGGATGCGAATGCAAAGAAAGAAGGCACAATGTCCTCTTTGCAAGGGCCACAGACTTGGGAGAGAACTGTTGTCCGTTGTTGCTGCTGCTGTCTCGGTGGTTTTATTTAGATTTTTCTTTTTCTTTGCTGAATAATTAAAACCAGAGAAGTTTAAAGCAGAGGAGGGTTCTAGAAAGCAACCTGCTTCCTTCTCTGTCTTCACTAAGAAAATCAAGCTGTAGGAAACTTATATGACTTGCCCCGACAGTCAGAAGCAGTCATCTGCTCTCTCTTCCTCATGGTTATGCTTTTAGTTTTATACATTCCTGATGCCCACCCTTGGAAAACCCACCTCAGGCTTTGAGAATAAAGGGGTCATGGATAAGCAGTGCCATTTTATACAGAAAGACTCAAGTTCAGGACTTTGGTTCCTTCATCCGTGAAAGGGGAACTCAGATTTATGCTTCCCAGTATCTCAGCAAGAACAGAATGAAGCCATCACACAAAGACACTTTTAAAACTACAAAGGAGCATGAGATAGAAGACATTATTGTCTGACTGAAGTCCAGTCTACACAGATGATGGGCTGAGTGGTTCAAAGTTTGAATGAAAGCCAGTCAAGGAAAAAAATCTTGGAACAATTGAGTGTAAGGACCAGGGCATGCTGGCACTCTCCACTCATACCTGAAATCAAAGAAAGGTTAGGGATTAGAAGGCTGAAAACATGTACAGATGTTTGGCAGGGCTGTGGTCAGCCTTCTGACTTTTGGAATATGTGACATCTAACAAAATTTGTTCCACTTGGTTTTTCTGAACTAAGTTATGAGCCTATTATTCAAAATTTTTTCTAAATTCTAAAGCTCTGTTTTGCAGAAATATATCTAACCACTTAGCTGAGCAAAGATGCAAACATAGGCTTGTGGGCTTTTCCTGTCTCCGTACTATACAGTGAAATGCAAAGACCCTGACCTTACATTATGCTAGCAACAGACCCAAGTCCTTTATAAGCAAATTTACAGAAATGCATGCCTTGGTACTTTCACAAGTAGAGATGCCAATGGGACAAGATATATTCAGGTCACACTGGCAATACTCCGAACTAGGAGAGACTGAGGCTGGCTACTTCCTGGTAACTAGGTTTCTTGGAAAAAGTCACTGCACCTCTTTGAGTTCCTGAGAGGTAAACAGAGATACAAACTGATGATAATAATCTTGACCCAGGACTAGATGATATTACTTCATCCAGAAGTCATCTTAAATACTCCCATTTCAGAGAGGCTATAGTAGATACTTGGAGGGGAGGGTCATTCAGGTCTGTCCTTTCAGTACCAAACAGGACACTAGGTCCCCTTCATAGGTTGCCCTCAGCTACCTAAGATTTTCCCCAAGGCAGTCCACACATTAATATAACACTGACAGTAAGATGGTCTAACTAGCCCAACAGCTCTAGCCCCATTCAGAATGCTATTGCAAGTCTACCCAGATCTAAAGCTCCCTTTGGCTTTGCTGTAACTACTATAACAACTCAGCATCTCCTTCTCCTTGTCAAATCTTCTATATGTCACTAAACCCTGCTCCTGCAAAGGGCTCTGCAGTGAACTTCTCTATACTAATCTCCATTTGACTCTGCTGTCCTGTGAACTTGACCTAGGATGGGGGTCCTTCCTGGCCTCGGTAGAAAACATAGAGCCGTCTCCTATTGCTCTTGTCTCTATCTGAAAGACATAGCATGCATCAGTTTGCATGTTTATTGTCTGCCTCTCCCTGCAACAATATGTTTCAAGAAGGCAAGAAATTAAATGTTGTATCCACTGTGATATATGTCCTACAGCGGGATACACAGTAAGTATCCACTTATAGTCATTGAATAAATGAGAAATGTGTTAACAGTGTCTCGTTTAGTAAATACAATAACCTGTAGAGATGTTTATTTACATACTTTTTAATATTTTATTTATTTTTATTTTATGTATATGAGTGTATACCCTCTATGTATGTAAGTGCCCCTGGGTTGTGCAAAGCCTGTGGAGATCAGAAGAGGACATCAAATCCCCTGGAACTGGAGTTACAGTCAATTGTGAGCAGCCATGTGTGTGCTGGGAAGCAAATCCAGGTCCTCTGCAAGAGCAGTCAGTGCTCTTGACCACTGAACCATCTCTCCAGCCCCATGTTGATATACTTTTAAGAATGAAAATTGTGCTTCAGAAAAAAACGATTACAGGAGTTTGATACCCGCCCTATAGAACGAATCCAGCAAACCACCTATCAACAGATCAATGGATGCTACCATTGTTGAAACTTCTGTTTGAGAACTAGTGGCATGTAGATTTCATAGTCTCCAATTATGAGCCCATAATATATCCAGAGAATATTTTTAACATGCAAAATAAATTAAAAATTGAACCCGGTTACAGTATGTTTAGAGACACCTGCAGTCACTATAAACGGAGAGTTGATGACTGAGAAACCACCCATCAGTGAAATTAACATATTATCAGACAAGAGTGACTTAAACTGATCCATGGAAGCCTCTGAGTCAAGAGATCTAGCCCAGCCTTTGCCTCTAACATACCAGGTGTCTCTGGCCAAGGGACTGCACCCCTCTAGTCCTCAGAATTCTCACCTATGAACTGAGAGGATGCTTTCTTCCATCTCCTTAGCTCTGGAATTTCATTTGTCTATATTCACTTATTGTTGTACATCACTGATTCATTGATATCGAAGAACACAACATGGGCCATAATGCCAACTTTATATGGGATAAAGCTAAAATGTCTCGACCTATAGGATACTTGTAAGAAGTAGACACCTTATGTTTGATTCTTTTGGGCTGAGTTCAAAGTCACACTTAAGTTAATTTTTCAAAGCATTGGATTAATAACTAGAAAGACAAATGAGCTTGAAGTCAGTAGATAAGCAAGCACATCTGTGTCTTTGGGATGAGAATCAGGGGTTGCTTTTCTAGGCCTGCAAAGCAGTGTTTTTAAAGAGTGTTTCCTCTTAACATCTTTTGAGAAATGCAGTCATCCTCTTTCCTCAAGCATGTGAACTGACAGAGGAGGCACCAGAGCTCATCTAGTACCACTCATTGTGAGACCAAGCTCAGAAGACTGTGAGCTGTTTCCTTTCCCTCCCCACACAGTTTCTCATTGCTGTCCTTCTCCATGCCCACATTGCGCACCCTCCACAGGTACCACTGCTCTCTTTCCTGTGTACTTGTCTCAGACATTGCCTCATCTACCTACATAGCTTATGAGTATCTAAATAGAGCCTAATGTGTTCTTTTTCAGCCTCTGCCTTAACGTATTCTGGATCCCCATTCACCTCACATAGTTCATAGTAACACTTACGTTCAAGTCTTGTTTCCAAACTCTGAATAGGCCCTACTTTCCTTTGCTGTGTCTGGTACACACCCCATTTCCACTGCTCCTGACCTAGCACAGACCTTGAGGATCACCTTTAGTAATCCACCTTAGTAATCCACATTACTATTCTGTAAATTGAAACATGCTAGAGACTTAGAAGTTGAAGATCACAGCATGAGCTGAGAAAGTCCAGGGTCCCTGTTTCCAGGATGATACCTTGAATGCTATTGAACAGAGAACACTGTGTCCTCACATGGAGACAGAGCCAAAGGAATGAATTACCTTATCAAACCATTTCATTAGGGTACCTAATCCCATTCATGAAGATGAAGCCGTCCTGATCCAGTCAACCTCACCATACTGTTGCATGGAGGGCTTTCAACATGAATCTGGATGGGACATGAATGTCCAAATAAGAGCACCATAAGAGGGCTAAATCTGACTGTATTAGCGATAAATATTCTGTGTGCCAAAGAACGTAATTGCAGGGAATTTTGATTGTGTCAGGATAAAGAAGACAGCTCTTTAAAAGTGAGTGTAACATTCAGTATTTGAGACTCTGGAAATCGATTAAATACCAACCACAAATGGGAAAGCATTTGTTCTCAAAAGTCCGTTGGAGATTTAGATAAGACCAAGATAGTGCATGGTCTTCTTGCCTGAGCCTACTCCCATTTCTGTTCCAACATGGTTAGTGAAACTTGCAATTTTGCCAGTACCAGAAAAGTTGCAAAACCAAAAGCTCCAAATCCAGAGAGATCCAGTTCAAATCCTCCTAGTAGTTAGAAAGATGAAGAAACAAAACCCCACCGCTTTCCCAGCTCAAAGGGGTGAATTCTATAAAACGCAAATGGAAACAATCCACTGCAGTTTGTTGGTCCAGTGTTTCCGCCTTAGATTGTGTCCTAGTCTGCTTCACCATCGCTGTGACAAAACACTGACCAATACCAACTTGGAGGGTGGGGTTTACTTAACTTATATCTCCCATGTCACAGTTCATCACTTAGGGAACCCAAGGAAGCTCAGGGCAGGAACCTGGAGGCAGGAGCTGAATCCCGGGCCATGAAGTGCTTGCTGGCTTGCTCCCCTAGTCCATGCTCAGCCTGCTTTCTTATACAGTACAGAAGAAACTTCCCAGAGATGGCACCCAACTGAGGCTCCCTCTACCCAGGTGTGTCAAGTTGATGCTAAAGATATCCAGCACAATTAATGATAGGAAATACATTTCATGTGGAGAATTCTAGAAATAAGAAAGCCACAGCAGAACTGAAATACACTTCTCACACATACCTGATAAATTTGGTTAGTGTCCTAACTTTACAAGCCTCCTTCTTCCCACTAAGAGAGAGCGTTCCTATTCAGAGGAAATATCTATACAAGAAAGTGAAAACCTAGCACAACCTCTGCCCAAATCACTGGCTGGTAGCAGAGCCATGAAGACACAGAGAGGTCCTGCAGTAAGCTGAATTAAAACGAATACTTTGAGCAGACACATCAGTCACCAAAAATCTTAGGTCTAACAGTTTCTCCACACCCTGACTAACAAAGTATCCTCATTTTCTTTATTACAGCTACTTAATGGATATTTATCATTAACATATTGTTGTTTTAGTTTGAATTTTCTTTTGGAAGTTGTCCCCCCAACCCTAATGGTAAATGTGACTGTGCTCAAGGGTGAACTTAAAATATGAGAAATGGTTAAGGAAGCAAATGGTTTGTAGCTCTGTACATACAGAAGATATGATGTATATATTTCTTATGACTATTCTGTACTACAACCATTAATCCTGCCATTTAATTACAAGGTTTACTTGGTGTTACAAACACATGGTGGTGCATAGCTATCATCTCAGCACTTGGGAGGCAGAGCTAGGAGGACTGCTGTAAGATTGAGGCTACTTGGAGTACATTGTGAATCCCAGATCAACTGAGGCCTGTCTCAAAAAGATATAAGCATTAGAATTAACATAAAAAATCAGCAATCCTACTCTATGTGCTGACTCAAAATATATCAGTGTATCTATCAACCCCAAAATTTATACAAAAATATTCATAGAAAAATTCTTTTAATGCATGAAATCTGGAAACAACCAAATGATCAACTAGTAAGTGGAGAATGTTGAATATAAGCAGAATATTGAACAATTGACCAGGGAATAGAATAGTATGCAACAAAATAAAGATTAAACCATTGATGTGCAACACTAAAACTGCAGAATAACCCTATAAAACACTATGCGAGCTGAAAGAAACCAGACATGAAATACAACATATGAATGTCCCCAATTATATGACATCTCAAGAAAAAATAAAATTAGATACACCCCTCCTGCCCCCCAAATCAGTGTTTAAATGGACCTAGACATTAGAACAGAGATTGATTGAACTTGGGCAAGGCTGGAATGATGAAAATTCCAACACTGGATTGTGACAATGATTCTTCATTCAATCATATAAATTGACTAAACTATAACGATCTGTGCCATTTACTCAGGAAATTTTGACATGCAAATTTTATATCAATGATGCTTTGTGGGTTTTTTTAAGGGATCATTAGAAAAGTGAAAAGTCACATCCCAGATGGCAAGAGGAAATTTAGAATTTATATAATTATAGAAGGATTAGAACCTAGAGAGTATCGTTATGAGTATACACACACTCTCTTAAAACTTGACTAGAAATAGGAAACTCAAGTTTGAAAGGGGTGTTGGCAAAAAATAATGAACAAGTAATTCACAACCAAATTCTAACAGGCAGTAATAAACATCTAAAAGACAGTCAACTCATGACAAAGAAAAATATAAACAGAACCACCATGAAATACCTATTATATGGTATCAAGGAAGAGCATCTTGGTCACAGGCAGCCATGGTGGCTCATCCCAGAGGCAAGCAGATCTCTGTGAGATTGAGGCCAGCCTGGTCTACATAGTACATTCAAGGCCAGCTGGGGCTCTAGGGTGCCCCTGGCTCCGAAGGAAAAAAAAAAAATTTGGTCACACCAAATGTTGGCAAGAATCTGGAGCAACAACAAGTGTTCTTAAACATTGCTGAAGAAGAAAAACAAGCATGGCTATTATGGGAAGCACGTGGAACTGTTTTACGACACATTCTTCATGACACAGCTTTTCCATTTCTACACACACAGACATGCATGCGTTCAGTGGAATTCTTACACATACTGTACAGGAAAAATTATAAGAATGTTCAAAGTTGGCTTTGGGGACCAATATCTGGATGGATTGAATCTTGTCATTTATTCTCTGGTTGACCATTATTAATGTGGGAATAACTACACCTGTCTACCAGAGAGGCTGTGAAAATTACAAGAGAAAAATATTTATGAAGAACATACCACAAAGTCTGGCACTTACTAAAACTTCAAAAACAGTATTTCCGTTCTCTCTGCGCCCTTAAATGAGTGTTCATATCCTACTGAGCAGAAGGAATTCCTTGACTGTCAGACAAGGAGTCAACAGGAAGAGTGAGTGAGTCTCTCCATTCCCTTTCATCTTGTGGTTTCTAAAAAGACTACCACACCATCTTCTCCCTTTCACTCCAAAGAATTTGGAACCAAAAGCAAAAGGCATTTCATGGAAAGTGTGAGGAGGAACCATCATCGTCAGCAGCTTAGGAAGTCATAGATCACACCTCTGCTCCCCCTGGATCCCACTAGGAGTTCCATGGAGCTAGCCCCTGCCTAAAATAGCATCTGAATCATATTCAAATGGAGTTTGGTGTGTCTGAAGGCTAGATGTGCTTTTATATGTCCAATGGGATATGTTGATTCCTGGTCCTAAGAGCTTTAAGCATCATGGTTATTTTGCTACAAAAGAATCCAATTGTGTGAGGCCAAAATTTAAAATGTTGGCTCTTTCTTATTTAATTTCACAGGGATGTTCATGAAGAAGGTTAAAATGTGATTGAACTTAGAGGTTTAGAAGAACATTCACCTATTACAAATGTATTTAAGGTTGGAAGTCAGATTGGTATAATGAATCATAATTTAAAAGAATTGTCTAAATAGACCCTCCAGACGAAAGTCAAACCCCGGAACTATGTAGAGCCAGCAGGACTTTGAAGCAAGGAGAATGACTGGAACAGGTAGAGGAGAGTCACAGGCGTGGACACTAACTTGCTGTGTGACTTGAGGAAAGCCATTCACAGCTCTGGCTATCACCACAGACTCAGTAAAATGACCTCTCTGGACTTGGGATTCTTCAGCTAACTTCCTCTTTCTCAAACCCATAGGTAAAGCTGGGGGTGTAGCTCAGTTGATAAACAACTTATTAGCATGGCCAGAGTGCTGAGTTCAATTCTCAGCATTTCATAAAGTGGGTGTGGTGGTGCACACACGTAATCCCAGCACTCAGGAGTTAAAAGGAGAATGATTAAGAGTCCGACATCGTCCTTTGCTACATAGTGAGTTCAAGGCCAGCTGGGCTACATGAGACCCTGTCTCAAAGCAAAACAAAACAAAAAACTATTATAGAATATCTAGATTTGAGTGAATTTATAAATAATGCTGAGGACACACAGTCCATACTAGGTTAAGAGTGGAAACTGGGAGAAAAAAAAAAAAAAAGAATGGAAGGCAGAGAATGAAAAAGAAAGAAAAACCAGAAAGGGGCACATAAAAAGATGGCATTTAATGAGGTGATTTAAAAATATATGCAATCAAGCCAGGCATGGGAGCACAAGCCTTTAATCCAAGGACTCAGGAGGCAGAGGCAGGCAGATCTCTATGAGTTCAAGGCCAGCCTGGTCTACATAGTGAGTTCCAGGACAGCTGGGGCTACAGGGGATCCTGTCCCAAAATACACACACACACACACACACACGCACACACACGCAATCAAAATAACACCTTTCTGGGGCTGGAGAGGTGGGTCAGTGATTAAGTTCAGTTCCCAGTATCTACATAATTTCTCTTCTGACCCCTGGAGGCATTGCATGACATGGGTGCACTTACATACATGTAGACAATACACTCATATATATAAAATTTTAAAAATTAGCACCTTCCCAAGTTCCTGGCAGTTTGAGGAAGGTTAACCAGGATATAATGGTATAATGTGTACTTGCTTCATGCAATTGTCACTTTTCTCTTTGCTGGGACCAAATGCCTGGGCAGGAGCAACTTAAGGGATGCAGAGTTTATTCTGGCTTGCAGTTCAAGGGGATACTGTTCATCATGGTGGGGAAGGCTTGGCGGCAGGCTGCTCCATCCTGGCAAGAGCATAAGTCCCGTGTTTCTAGGCAGGAAGCAGAGAATGGACAAGTAGGGCTGACTACAAACCCTCAAAGCCCCTCCTGAGTGACCCACTTCCACCAGCAACGCACCTCCTAAAGGTCCCACAGCATTCCAAACCAGCGCCACCAACTGGGGACCAAGCGCTCAAGCACATGAGCCTATGGGAGACATTTCCCATTCAGACTGTGAAGTCGGGTTCATCCATTTGCTCTGTCTCTGCCTCCGTTTTCTTCCCGATAAAATAAGAAGTATAGGAGCAATGGTTTCCTGGCAAACTACTTTGACTAATCTGACTTGAAGGGCAAACAGCATATACTGTATATATATAAACCAGGGAGGAATTAAGACAGGAGCAGATGTGGGCAGCCTTCCTGTCTCAGAGCCTTTCAGTCCTCCGGAGAGTGGGCCCCTCCCTGTTGGACTTCCCAGAGTTCGCAAGTGACGCCAAAGTGCTGCTGGGAGTTTTTCTGCACAGCCCTGCTTCTAAACCAACTCCCGGGAGACTGAGGGTGGAGGAGGGTGCCAGTCTAAAGCAGGTCTGATATGATCCAGGACCTGATAGGGTTTCAGCTGCTGGCTTTCTGGCAAATTGCAGAGAAATTAAAGAGATTCTTGCAGAGGTGAAATGGCTCAAGTCCTAGGGAGGGGACGCTGCTGCTCAGAAAGAAACACAAAGACCAGATTCATCTGGTTCAAGAATTATAAATAGAACAGTCAGATTAGATTCGGCAAAGGAATGGGGGCACCACGAAGGAGCCAAGTCCTCTCTGAATAAAGAGGCCAGGCTCCAAAGACTCCAAGGGCCTGAAACAAACATAACAGGCTTTCCAGAGGGAAGAAAGGAGATAGGGGAGAAAACTTCAAGAAGTAGCCCCTTTCCTTTAGCCCACAACTCCATTCAGGCAAGAAGGCAAACCATTGGTTCCTGAGAGGGAGGTTAAAAGTAAATTATCACCCCAGAAGGAGCCATTTACCGTAAAAGGAATGAAAATAGTTTACTGCTCTATGGAAAATGCAAACTGCTTCCAAACTTTAGGTTAAAACCTTGGCGAGGGACTCTGGCCTCCCTGCGTGTCTGTCTTGGAGATGTTTATCCAGCGGGTGGAGATACTGAGATGGGCCTGGTTTTCAGGTTGGTTTCTTTCTTTGTTTTTTTTTTTTTTTTTTTTTTCTCTTGTTCCACACAAGGTTTCCACCCGATGTAGGCTGCATACTGGTACAAGGCTGCGTACTGGTAAAGGGCTGTTGGAGGATAGGCCCTGATTTAAGCTGACTCCGCAGCAGATTCTGGCTAAACCAGAGCTCAGCTTGTTAAGAACAAAGCCACAGTGCAGAAACCAAGCCCCAGGCAGCACTGGTTGCATGGGGGCTCCTGCCTCCCAAGACGGACTTCCCGGGCCTCTTCCAGCCTCAGCCACCATGTGGGTATAAACAAGTCCCTCCACCTCTCTGGGCTGCAGATTCCCCATCTGTTCCAGCAAGTCTGGCTTCCACCTACACCTTAAGGCAGTTTGAAGAACATAATATAAAATCCAGACAGGTCATTAATAGTAAAAATGAGCCTCTTCCAGGGGCTCTTTGAGCGTGTTCTGCAGAACCAGAAGTGATGGAGCCTGCTCGGTCATAGTGTACATTTCCTGGTCTCCACGGGGCATCTCTAAATACTTCCAGTCTCCCGGCTTCTAAAATGAAGTTCACTAATGCACATTACACAGAAGTTAGAGCACAGATTCTGGACTGAAACGGTTAGGATAGAATCCCTATTGTCTTATTCTCTATTTTTCCTATTTTCTTTTTCCTTCCCTTCCTTTCTCCCCTCCTTTCTTTTTCTCCTCCTCGCCCCCCCCCGTATCTTTCTGATGTATGCACATGTGTATGTGTGTGTGTGTGTGTGTGTGTGTGTGTGTGTGTGCAGATGCACTTGCCCATACATATGCATGTGGAGACCAGAGGCATCAGATTTGTCTTCCTCGGTCATACTTCATTTATTTTTTATTTGTCAATCTATCTATTTATTTAGAAACAAAGTCTCTCACTTAAAATGGAGCTAGCTGTTTCTCTTAAGTGGGCTGCTCAGGGAGCACCCAGAATCCACCTGTCTCTACTTTCCCCCACCCACCCTGCAGTTGGGGTCACAAGTGCAAAGCATTCATGTCGCTACTGGAGATCTGAACTCAGGTCCTCATGCTTGCACAGCAAGCACTTTACACCCTGAGCCATCTCCGTGTCTTTCTATAGTTCAAATTGACCTCCAAGTCACTAAGTAGCCCAAGTTGGTCTTGAACTTGCTGTCTTCCTACCTCGGGTTCCTGAGTGCTGAGATTATAAGCATGTACCATCACACACATTTGTACTGATTGTGGTGGGAGTGGGAGTGGAACCCTTGCTACAATAGCATGTGTCAATCAGAGGATAACTTGCAGTCAGTTCTCTCTCTCCACCACGTGAGTTATGGAGATTGAACTCAGGTCATCGAGCTTGGTGGCACCCTTCACCCACTGAGCCCATTGGACACATTTTGGAAATTTTTCTTAAACTGTGTCTCTAAATTCATCATTGTGAAATAGAAAGGATGATAGCCTCATTGGTGTGCTGTGAGGATAGGTTCAAATGAAGAACATGTGAAAAGCACACAGCCAGTACTCAATACGGAAGAGCTCACTATCATGGTCACCTATCTCACTGTCTCTGGATTAAATGAAATGAACGCCTCTTGATTCACTCACGTTCTCGAAATGTATTTTAAGTCTGGTTTTGTTTCCTTAAAATGTAATACATGGATGTACTTCTGCTTCCAAAAAGACAGAATAGACATCACATCCCTACTCTTCCCACTGGGCACAGCTAAAAGCTCTGGGTCGTAGGAGATACAGGTGGGAGAAAACACACAGGCTGGACCTTGAGGCCCACCAAACAGCAGAGTTCAGTTCCCTGAGTTCCCTAGGCTTCCTTCTGAGCTTCTTTTAACCCAGATTTGGAACCAAAGAAACCGGCAACCTATAAATGCCAAGGGACCTAGAGTAAAAATAGACTCTGCAGAAGCTGGTTCTCAAGTAGCTAAAGGACTGGGACAGGGGGAACCTGGCAGAGAAATAAGCTTTTAAATAGTAATCACTCTGCTTACACCAAAAAGCTCAGGCAACACTGACTCCACCTATCTGTGTTGGTGAAGGCTGAGGACAGTCCAAAACTGTCCTCCTTGCAAGCCTTGCCTCTGTCCGCGCTGGAGATCATGCCCAGGTTCTCCTGCATGCGAGGCGAGTGCTCTATCACTGAACTACATCCTCGGCCCCCTAGATTTATCTTCAGATCACGCAATAAAGAGACATTCCAGTTCACCTATCAGGCAATACCAGAAGAGCCAAGTTAGGAGCTAGAATACTCACCCCGGTCAAGTAGTAGCAACCTTCCTGCCCACAGTGCCAATGAGAGCCACGTGACCCCTCCATTCCCACCCAGCAGGAAGGACTGAGGCATCTCTTCTCCTACCCATCATGGGTAGGGCCGAGAGGGAGAACAATGCAGAGTCAAAACTCTCTCCATTAGCTAACCACAGTAAGAACACCTCTCTACTCTGTGCCCATGTGGTTAGATGGAATACAAAGACAGGGTACTCCTGACATTCCCTGCCAGGGCGGTATCTCTGAGGCCAGGGGACATCAGAACTCCAAGACCTGCCTGCATATTGCCCGCATATTAAGAACCCCCTCCCCCACCAGATGTGGGGAGCTGGCGGTATAAGGAGAGGCCCTATGTCCACACTGGACAGAGCCAGATAGAGCAGAAAGGGTATCATGACACAAATGCTTCTATTGTCAACTGATTTCTTTTTTTCCCTTTGAAAGAACCAGAAGAATGAAGAAGAAAATAATCAGGTACCAACACCAACCTCAAAATGACAGAGATGTTAGAATTGTATGCCAAGGATTTTAAAAGCCATGAGAAATAATTAACAATAACCTAGTTATA
This sequence comes from Eospalax fontanierii, assembly GCA_035773235.1. Lineage (NCBI taxonomy): Eukaryota > Metazoa > Chordata > Mammalia > Rodentia > Spalacidae > Eospalax > Eospalax fontanierii. The sequence continues at coordinate 25,236,694 of CM069539.1, read as the reverse complement.
GAATCAGCATAGGTGCCCATCAACAGACAAATGGATAAAGAAAATATGGTTCATATGCATGATGGAATATGATTCAGCTCTAAAGAAGCATGAACTTACTTCATTTGCAGGAAAATGGACAGGACTGGAGATTATTATATTAAGGGAAATAAGCCTCAGAAAAACAACTATCACATGTGTTTTATCATACGTGGAATGTAGACTTTTTTTGAAAAGGACATGAAAGTAGAAGGACTTTGGGGGATGGGAAAAAAGAACACCAGAAAAGAGATGGAACAAGAGAGGGTGACAGAAGGAAACCTGTAAGATACACTGAATAAACGCGTCTTAACGAGGGCCTGGAGAGCTGGCTCAGTGGCTGAGACTGGCTGCTCCTGTTTAGACCACGCATGGTCTAAACTTTCTCATCAAAAGTTCCAAGTCACAGAATGGATCTTAAAAATCCATAATCTAACGATATGCTGCCTCTGATCTTTTTTCTTTCTTTGGAGATGGACTCTTGCTGTTAATTTTCAGACTCAGGTGTTTCTCCTGCTTCATCCTCCCAAGTAGTCTGGACTAAAGGCCCATGAGTGATGTGTACTTAGATGTTCATTTGAGATCCAGAGACATAAATAGACAGAAAATGAAATGAGAAAAGATGTTCCATGCAAACAGTAACCACAAACACTGACAGGACAGCAATGGCTACTAGGAACAGAGTAGTTGTTTTTTTTTTTTTTTTTTAATTATGAGGAGCTAGAAAGATGACTCAGTGGTTAAGAGCACTGGTTGCTCTTGCAAAGAACCTGGGTTCTGTTCCCAGCACCCACATGGCAGCTAGCAACCATCCCTAATTCAAGTTCCAGGGGATCTGATAGCCTCTTCTGGACTCCACAGGCATTGCAAGACACAAGTACACTTACATACATGCAAACAAAACACTAATACACTATTTTTTTAATTTTTAAAAAATTAACTTATATTATTTAATTCTTGGTATGTAGTATATGTGGGGGGTGTTCATGTATGTGTGCAAGTGTGTTGGCAAGGGCATGTGGGCATGGAGACCAGAGATCAATATCTGGTGTCTTTGCTCTACCACATTCTACCTTACTTTTTGAGTCAGGTTCGGTCTCACTGAACCTAAAGCTCACCAGTTAAGCTGGACTAACTGGCCACAAGCCCTCAGGATCCTGCTACCTCTTCCTCCTCAGTGCAGGAGTACATTGCTGTGCCTGATTTTTTACATGGGTGCCAGAGATCAGAACTCAAGTGTTCATATCTGTGTGGCAAGTATTTTACCCACTGACCCGTCACCCCAACCCCTAAAAGATGTTATATTTAATAAATCAGCACAGCAAGAAGATCAAAAATAACTATGATCATTTACATTCCTAGTAAAACAAACCAAAGTATGACTGCATTGAAAGGAATAACGGGAAGTTCTACAATAATAGTTAGAGATGAATATCTCACTAACAGAGCAATCAGATAGAAGATACGAAATCTAGCGCTTGAAGAATGCCACATCTCAACTAAATCTAACAGGCACAAATAGAGCTCCGTACTCAACGGTAAAGAACACATTCTTCTCAGGTGTTCATGGGAAATTCTCTCCAGGACAGATCATAGAGTAAGCCAAAAATGAATATAAACAGATTTTAAAAGACACATATTTTTAAAAAATATCTTCTGCCTCACTTGCATCATGATGTATAAGTAATGAGGCCATCTTACCGGTAAGCAAGGTCATAACAGCCTCCCAAGGAAGAAGCACTGCTTCATTGAAATCTGGAGTTCAGTAAGTAGAAGGGAAGAGAAGGTCAGTTAAAGAACATTCCAATGAAACAGTGTCTTCCGAACTTGACTGATCATTGCACACATGAGCCCACAGCAGCTGTGAGTGCCTGCACAGGGTCAAGCCAGTCTACATTCTAGCATGGAGTTTGGAGGGACTCATGCGTCTCCATTTGTGACTGAAGAGCCACTGACAGTCGATGGCTTCTGAGGGAGGAGAGTTCAGTTTTCTTTAAGAATTTGACCCCTAGTAAGTGGACCACATCCTAGTGATGACCCCACACCCGTAAGTATATGGATAACACAGACTGGAATCAGTGGACTGTTAAAGCCAACAAAAAAAGAGGATATTGACGTTGGGAGGGGGGATAGATAGGAGAGGAGTTTGGGGGTGCAGTAAGGGAGTGAATATGATCAAAATACATTGTATGACATTCTCAAAGAATTAATGAAAATATTATATTAAAAACTATAGCAAAAACCCCACATCTTCCCCCAACAACCATAGGAAGAAATTAGAAATCAATCATGAAAGAAAAATGGAAAATGCACAGCTTTGTGGGCATTCATCAGGACATGTTTAAGTAACCAGAGGATCAAAAAAGAAATCAGTAGGGAAATGTTAAAATATCTTGGAACAAATGAAAATAAAAATATAATGCACCAAAAATTAGGGGCACAGTTTATGTGGACAATTTATATCTGTATCTATACATTTAAAAGATTTCAATAATGAGTTGGAAGCTCAAAACAATTAGCCAAAACATATCTTCTCTCCATAAGTTCATTATCTTTGGTAATATGTTATAGTGGTGGAAAAATGACTAACTTAAGGAATTGACACAAAGAAGCAGGACAGTGAACCACAGTCATACCTGAGAGAATGTGGAAGGGCTTTTGGAACTGGTGTATGGGAGGAACTTTGAAAACTTTAGAGGTACAGGTGGAGGTGGCCTAGAACTCTGTAAGCAGAGCTTAAGGGACAGCTCTGGTCAGAGCTCATAAAGCTGGGATACTGATAAAAGTGTGGACAAGAAAGGTGATGCTGATGAAGTTTTGGGAAGAGATGAGCCCTCGGTTGGAATCTGACTAGAGCTCACCCTTGGTAAACCATGGCAAATAATTTAAATATGTTTTGTTTACTCACTGATATTTTGTGGAAGACTGAACTCAAAGGTGAAAAACAAATTTTCCTAGGAGTATAAACTACAGCATTTATACCATGGCATGGTTATTACTAGTGGCTTTTAGACAAATTTACAGAAACTCAGAAGCAAAGAGCAGAGCAGGACAAAAAGATTTGGAAATTTTACAAAAAAACTTGGTCAGAATATGTGTGAACCTTTGGCCAAAGAAGGCTCAGTCACTGGCATCAATAAAGAGAAGCTAGGTCCTCCCTTGGGACATGTAAGGAATCCACAAAGTCACCACATCTACCATCACAAACTCAGAGAGACATAGAAATGTAAATTATTTCTAAGATTTTCAAGGGTAGAATCATTTGAGAAAAGAGCCCTGGGGTATCCAGCATACTCAGGACTGACGGGCTGTGTTCAGATGGCAGAACACTCAGAGGCAGTGTCCAAGCATCATTCATGCTAAGGACAGAGCTTAGTATTGTCCTCATGATGCTGGGTTTTCAGGCATGTAGAATGCCAGAGTTATAGAGTTATGGAGGCTTCCATCGAGACTTTCAAGGAAAAGTGGTAGGTGCCATGCTGTGGAGTCAAAGTGCTGCAATCAACCTATGATAGCAATGAATCTGAGGTGGAATGAACATTGATGACATCCTAAATACTGTGCTCTGAACATATGAAATGTCCTCAATGGTCAGCACAGTGAGACAGAATACAACACAGATTTGAGGAATTAACAGGGAGATGGAAACTGTATAGTTACTCTCTAAGGACTGTGTGGTTTTAATTTCCAAGATAAAGAGAATTCTGGGGATAGATGGTGCTGACAGATACACTGAACTATGCACTTGAATACAGTAATATGATAAAACTTGTGTGGCTTTTATTTTGCCACAATAAAAATTTATTATTAAAAAATAAGAAAGCAACTGGATGTGGTGGTATATGGCTTTAATCCCAGCACTCAGGAGACAGAAGCAGGTGGATCTCTATGAAATAAAAGCCAGCCTGACTTACATAATGAGTTCAAGGCCAGCTGGGGCTACAGGGAGAATCTGTATACAAAAATATACTATATATATAAAGTGGAAGTTTGTGGTTGAGTTCAAAGGCAAAATAGAAAATCATTTAATTAGAAAACAAGACAATAGAAATTATCCCATCTGAACAGACAAAAAATAGATAAAAGAAACATGCACAAAACTTTCAGAACTTGTAGACCAATTTAAAAAAAACCATGGGTCTAGGGAGATGGCTCAGTGGTTAAGAGCACTGACTGCTCTTGCAGAGGACTGAGGACCCAGGTTTGATTCCCAGCAATCACATGGTGGTTAGCAACCATCTGTAACTCTGGTTCCAAGGAATCTGATGTCCTCTTCTGACCTTTGCAGACATTGCATGAGATGGGTGCACTTACATGCATGCAAACAATACACTCATACACATAAAGCATCAGAATTAAAGTGGTGTTTAAGTCATACTCAGAGAAATAAACAATGATGGCTGGAGATATGAACCAGCAGTTAAGTACTGAGTTCAGTTCTCAGCAACCACAGGGCAACAAATACCCATCTGCAACTCTAGTTCCAGGAGATCCAACGCCCTCTTTTGACTTATGCAGGAATTGCATGATATAGGTGTACTTACATACGTGCAAGCAAAATACTCGTAGATAAAATAATTTTTCAATTAAAATTAAAAATTTTCTTAAAAATGAAATAATGGATGGAAACCTCCCAGATCTGGCAACGAAATACAGGAGGAGAAGCTGAAGAACTCAAGCAAGACAGAGCAAGAGAGACCCACACTAGCACACAACAGAGTCAAGCTTCTGCAAACTGAAGATAAAGAACAAAACTCTTAAAGGTAAGGACAGTAAATGACATCACAGAAATTTAAACAACAGTTTAAATGGCAGCAACTTCATTGTGGAAACCTGAAACGCAGAAAGAAATCACATATTTTTCAATTGTTAAAAGACCAAGTTTTAATTGGTCTACAAGTGTTAAACCAAAAGTGAAAATATCCTTCAAGAAGGAAGAACGAATATTCTTACATGAAGAAAAAGTAAACACACTTCTTGCCAGTAGACCTACCCTAAAACAATTGTTACATAGAACCTAAACAGAAAAGCAAAGTTTTCAAACGGGGGAAGGTAGATGAGACTCTTGGAACATCAGAAAATGAACAGACAGAACAACAAAAAAAAACAGGCCTATCTAGTAAGCACAACAGACTTGACTTAGTTTTTAAAATTTTATCTGGTGGTAGAAGAATTATCATACTGTCTTATGCAGTTCCAATTTGATGTATACGAAATATTTAAGGCAATTATAAACACGGAAGGATAAACGGAGGTCAGTTGACTCCGCTGGAACAGGTAGCTTGATGACATCAAAAGGCCTTGATTTGCATAACATCACACCTATAACCCCAAGCAAAAAGGCAATGCAGTGCGAAATGATGCAGTTACAGGACTGGAGAGATGGCTCTGGTGTTAAAAGCATTTGTTGCTCTTGCAGAGACCTGAATAAGGTTCCTTGAACCCATGTTATGTAGCTCATAGCTACCTGCAACTCTAACTCAGGGGATCCCACACACTCTTTTGGTCTCCTCAGGCATACACACACACACACACACACACACACACACATACACACACACACACACACACACAAACACACACACACACACACAAAGTAAATCTTTATTGTAATCAGGGGCTGGAGACATGGCTCAGCGGTTAAAAGCACTGACTGCTCTTACAGAGGACCTGAGTCCAATTCCCATCACCTATATAGTGGCTAACAACTCCAGTTCCAGCAGATTTGACACCCTCTGACATCTAGGGGCATTGCATGCCAAGGGTGCACTTACACACATGCAGACAATACACTCATACACATAAAATAAATTTTTAAATGATGCAATCAGATCAAATGATTCTAAAACAATGGTCAAATAAGCTACCAGAATTCAAGGAAAAGAGAGAAATAGAAAACACAGAACTAAAAACAAAATTTCCCAACATGATATATTCCCAAGGCAAATATTCTCCCTAACATCAAAATTTACTTTAAAGTCAAGTGGTCTAACTACATTAATTTAAAGTCATAAATTGACAGTGTAAATTCTAAAAATATAACCTAACTCTATATTTCTATAAGAAACTCATTTCAAAAATAGAAAAATAGGCAGATTTAAAGCAAAGGGATAATATAGATAGATGATAGATAGATAGATAGATAGATAGATAGATAGATAGATAGATACATAATCACAGTAGCATTAACTAGAAGACAGCAGAAGTAGGTCTGTTGATAAAATATACTTACACATGCCTGTACTATCAATAAACCCAACTTCAAAACAGAAAATTTCCAGAAGCAGGCACTACATAATGTTAGGAGGATCAATTCACTAAAATTAACGCAATGATTTTAAATTTTTGTTACTAAGCAGAGCTCTAAAATACATGAAGCAGAATTTGATGGAATTGCAAAGAGAAATGGATAAATACAAAATTGTAACTGGAGGTGCCAATGCCTCTCTCTGCAACAGACAGAACTAGACAAATATCAACAAGACTCAGAAGAGCTCAACAACACTGTCATCAAATAGGATCTTACAGGTAATTACAGACCATTTCACAATAGTAGAATGCGAAGACTTTTTAATCGACATAGAATATATACCAAAACTGATCCTATCTTAGCTATAAAATTAAACCTCAATAAATTTAAAAGAATTGGGGAAAAAAACCTTCAGAGTATGTTCACAAATCAAACAAAAAAAAATTAAAAGCATAAAAATAAGGACGAAATCTTTACATATTTGGAAACAAGCCAATACTTAGAAAAAAATCAATGGGTCCATAAGAAAGTCTCAAGTGAAACTTAAAAGCACACGGAACTAAAGAGAGATTAAAATAAAAAATAAAAATTTGGGGACAGAGGAAAAGCAGACTGAAAGGGAGTTTGTAACGCTAAAAGCAGAAAAGTCTCAGATCAGTAATCTACACTCCCACCACAAGAGCACAGGGAAAGAAGAGGAAGCAAACCCGAAGCAAACAGAGAAGAGAAATCAGAACAGAAGAAAGCAGAAATTAGTGAAATCAAAACACAACAGAGAAAATCCAGCAAACAAAACTCTCGTTCTTTGAAAAGCTCCATGAAATAGAGAAACCGCTGGAAAGTCTGACAAAGAAGAACAGAGATGGGTGTAAGTGCAGACCATGCAGACATCAGAAAGAGGAAGGCACTGAAGAACACACAGACACACACACACACACACACACACACATACACACACACACACACACACACACACACACACACTGACAACTTAGCTCATGCAGATGAATTCCCCAAAACACAAACAAGAACAACTTACTGAACAAATCATTTGGCTATCCTTTGAATCATAAAGTGTATTAGTTTGCTTTCTGCTGCTGTGATAGAAGTACTGACCAAGGGAACTTGTAAAGAGAAGAGTTAATTTACTTCTGGTTTCAAAAAGGAAAGAGTCCATCATGGCAGGGAGGAATGGCAAATTTAAAGGCATGCAAGTTAGAAGTGAAGATACAAAATCATCCCCATTTTCAGATGATATGTTCACACAGAAAAAGTCCAAGAAACCTATAAGAAAATAAAAACCCTCCTAGCACTAATAAATGAGTCCAGTAAAATTTCAGGATACAAGATAAACATCAAGAAATTGTCTTGATTTTTAACATATATACATATGAACAAACGTGAGAATGATTTTATATTTCTATGCACAGCAATATGCATGTGGACACTAAAGTTATAAGTACAGTGTCACTTAAGTCTCTCTAAGGAACTGATGACACACACACACACACATCTTACCTACTGACAGCTATGAAACAATGATGAGAAGCATCAAAGAAAACTTAAATGAATACAGAGGCATATTGTTTACAGTATGGAAGACCAATCATGGCAAAGATGTCATTTTCCCCAAATTTATCTACAAATTTAATGTAGTACCAACCAAATTTCTCAAACGGTCTTTTATAGCTATAGATATGTAAACACATGTATACATTTTAATATAATTTTATATTTTTAGAAAAGCTGTTCTCTAAAGGGAAGATAAAATAGAAGAAAACAAATACCAGTTTCAAGACATTCTGTAGAGCTGCGGTGATCAAGACCATCTTCCCTGGCAGTGGAGCGGACAGATGCACATATCACTGAAATAGAGCAGGAAATCTAGAAAAAGAGATACACAAGTATGTCCTACTGAGTTTTAACAAAGCCTTAAAAGCAACATAATAGATAAAAACAGGCTTTTCAACAAGTTGGAACTAAAAAGAAAAGGCAAAAAGGTAAAGGAAGAGGAGGCAGAAGAGGAGGAGGATTAAGAAGAGGAGGAAAAATAGGAGGAAGAGGAGGAAGAGGAAGAGGGGGAGAATACCAACTCCCCCTCTTTTGGTTTTACCTTTTCAACCAAGATTAAATAGATTAAGTCAAAATGGACCACAAACTTAGGTAGTAAACATAAAATTAGAGGACTGAGGATGTAGTTTAGTAGCAGAGTGCTTGCCTAGCATGTGTGAATTCAAGGGTTATACCCAGTACTGAAAAAGAAAGAAAGAAAGAAAGAAAGAAAGAGAGAGAGAGAGAGAGAGAGAGAGAGAGAGAGAGAGAGAGAAAGGAAGGAAGGAAGGAAGGAAGGAAGGAAGGAAGGAAGGAAGGAAGGAAGGAAGGAAGGAAGGAAGGAAGGAAGGAACAGAAAGTCATTTTTTAAGTGGGAAACCTAAAGGACCTAAAGCTAGGGAAAAACAACTTCTGGACTTGACAATAAAAACACAGTCCATAAAAGGAAAAGGTGATAAACCGGACTTCATCAAAGTTATAAGCTCTGTGAAGAAAGAGGCTATTGAGAGGATAAAACACACGTCACTGAACAGGAGAAAATTTAGAAGCTGCATGTCTGACAGAGAGTTAGTATCTTGAATAGATAAAGAACTCTCAACCCTCAAGTGTAAAACACAGACAATCTAATTAGAGGTGTACAGGCAACATGAAGAGACATTTCATCAAAGAGAATCTACAGATGGCAAATAAGCACATGAAAAGACACTGGCTAACCACTGGGGAAACGCAAATCAAATCAAAGCCATAAGCAGATAGCACTGCACACCTTAGCAAATGCTGGTGTGATGCGAGAAAGGCAGATCACTGGTACCTTGAGATAGAATGTAGAGCAGCACCACCACTCTGGAGAAGGGGTTGGTAATGGATTAACAACATAAAGTAGCAGCTACTATATGACCCAGAAATTGTGTCCTTGAGCATTTATCCCAGAGAAATGAAAACTTAAAGTTCTCACTAAAATGTATACACATATTTACAGCATTATGCACAGCAATAAGAAATGGGAAGCAACCCAGAAATCCTTCAAGAGCTGACTGGTTAAATAACCTGTGGTATAGCTATACCATGGAATACTACTCAGTGGTAAAAAGGAATGACTGACCAAAACACAAGAGTCTCTGATGAGGACATGTTTGTTGGCTGTCAATGTCTGTGGCCTGCTGGTGACATTGCACTGTAGTTGCGTAAGATGTTTGCATTGGAAGATGCTCACTAATGGTACATGGGATCACTCCAGGCCACTACTTAAAAAAATACTTTATTATTTTTATTTTATGCATATGAGTGAATTGTGTACATGTATATAAGTGTGTACCCGTGTCATGCAATGCCTGTGGAGATCAGAGAGGGTGTTGGATTACCCTGGAATTGGAGTTACAGATTGTTGTTAGCTGCCACGTGGGGGCTGGGAATCAAACTCAGTTCCTCTGTCAGAGCATCCAGTGCTCATAACTGTTGAGCCATCTCTCCAGCCCCATTTCTTAAAACTACATTATCTCAAAATTTAAGAAAGAAAAAAAGATTAATTTTAAAAATATTACATGGTACAGAAACAGCATATAGAAAGATAAAAGCAAGAATCTCTATCTAGTGATAACTGCTTTTAAGACTCGGATACATATAAAACCAGTTGGTAAACAGTCTTTCTGATCATGAAGATCCTGACTAATTTCAAGGAGTGATAATTCCTATTCAGTGGTAGTGGTCCTTGGGTTCCACATTTCACCATGAAATTACTTTAATTCAGATGTCCATTCTTCTAGAACGGCCTGGTCCTAGCCTCTGTCTTACCAGTGAATTGCAGCCCTCCCCTCCCAACACTCTAGCTAACGCCTTGTGAGGTTACTTATCTGACTCCACGCGGAACCAGATTCAGCTGTTCATAAGAACGGTGGAAACCAGAGCGGTGATGCTCTGCGCTGTGGATGGCATATTCCAGCCAAATAGCCAGCATCTGGAATAGACCAGAAGGGAGTGGCCCAGTGGCAGCACGGTGACCCTGGGTGAATGGATTCTTCGAGCCAGAGGCGAACAAGGTGGTACAGAAACGCGCAAGTGGGCACTCGTATGAGGGGACACAGTAGCCTGCTGAGTTGGGGGACTATTCAGGTATATCATGCGGAAAAGCTAGGTCTAAGTGGTTCAGACTGACGACGGGACTTTTTAGACAGATCTGTTCACAAAGAAGTTCTTATCGCTGCTGCCACCCTGAACCTCAGCTTCTCCAACTGCAAACTGCGCATCTTTGATTTGGCTTTGGTTCGCAGGGTGCTACAAAGGGTATTCCGATCTCCGCAGCACCCCAAAGCGTCTTGAAATTCAGCATGTAAGGAAATACGTTACTGTGTAAGAGGTCCCAAGAATTTATAGCTATCTTTTGGAGACACAGTTCCATTCATTTTAGGCAGTTACCTTCAAGCAGAGAATAGGGAGGGATGGGGCTGGGGAGCGGGGAGTGTGCGAACGGGGAGAAGCGGGGGGGCTCTTTGGAGCAGGAAAGGGCCACTCCACGTCGGACTTTGCATCAGACTATGCCTTTCTCGTTGTCTCCATCATGACCACAGCTAATGCCGTGGTACCAGACTGAGCTCAAGCCGGGCATGGGGGTACACGCCTTTAACCTCAGCACTTGGGAGGCAAAGGCAGGCGGATCTCTGTGAGTTCAAGGCCAGCCTGGTCTACATAGCGAGTCCACCCTGACTCAAAAAGACAAGAAACAAAACCAAGACTGAGCTCAGCACCACAGAGGAACAGTGAACCAGGAATACCTATCTCCGTTGCTGAGGGGCAATCCCTCTCGCCTGGCCTGATGCCCTTTGCACTTGTACTCAATGAAAAATGTCCAGATTGATGACATGATGTCCAGATTGATGAGCCAGAGGCAAAACAAACATCTCTCCAAGCCTCAAAAAAGGCCACAGTACAAGAAATGGTTTTAAATTTGTTTATCACCTGGATATTTACATGTTTAAGGAGCATAGACTAAGAGTCGGTAACATGAGGATTCAGGTTGCAGCTGAGTTCAAAAAGAAGAATGCGGGGACAGTGGCTCACAGAGCATCCCACAGCGTCTCCATTCTGCTAGGCAATTCTAATGGAAGGACCAGCCCCCTATTGACAGATGTTTCACTGTTTGTACATCTTCTCTGTGACTCAGTCTACCCTAGACACTCAGTCAAGGAAAAGGAAAAAAAGAAAAAAGGACTCCAGCACAAATATACTTATAGTAGTCTTATTCATAAAATCTAGAAATAACCCATGTCAAATACCAAGAAAACCGGTGGAGAGTATGGCATATTCATATACTGGAGTACTACTTAGCAATAAAAAAGGAACAAATGACTAAAATGTGCACCTTACAAGGATGGGTCCTAAAATCATCATACTCAACAAAGGAGTAGAGACCCAAGAGCACAGAATATATGCTTCCAGTTATACGAAGTCTAGAATAAGTCAACCTATCCTGTAATTAGAGATACTAAAACAGGGGCTGTGTCGGCAGGCAGAAGAATGGGGTTACTGTTGGTGGGAAAGTAAATATAGCTATGTGTTGCTTCATGAGGGAGATGTCCAGAAGATGAGCACGAGGTGACTTCGCCTTTGTGCAAACATTACCTAACGTTCACACAAACCTAGATGGCACAGAGCACTCACGACACCTGCAACCTTGGGCTATGGTTAACATAAAATGTCCTTTCTCCCCGCAGTCTCACTGACTGGACCTTTGGTCTCCAGACGGTGGCGTTATTTTGGAAGGTTACGGAATTTTTTTTTTCTTTTTGAGACAGGGTCTCCCTGTACCCCCAGCTGGCCTGGAACTCTATGTAAACCAAGCTGACCTTGATCTCACTGAGATCTGTCTACCTCTATGTTGGGTTTAAGGACTCATGCCACCATACCCAGCTAGCTATGGAATCTTTAGAAAGTAGTGTCCAGCTGGAGGAATTAGGCTGCTGGAATATGGGGCTGGAGGATTGTAGCCCAGCCTCGTTTGCCTCCCCCACCCCAGTCTCTTTCTAGTCAAGATGTGAGCAAGCTTCTGCAGGCTACCTACACCGCACACACACACACACACATACACACACACACACACACACACACATGCACATGATGCCTTCCACATCATGATGGACTATACCCTCAAACTCTGAGCCAAAATAAATCCTTCCTTCCTTAAGTTGTCTCCTGTCAAGTATTTGGTCACAGTAAGAAGAAAAATAACCCATATACCTGGGAAATCTAAGATGTGTGAGGTGGCTCATGTGACTCCACCCGCGGTTTGACTGTAACACTTGTTATAAGGAGCACACTGTAAAATAAGAATATAGTGTGGAGTCAGGTGTCAAAGGCAACAATCATTCATCATTAATCACACACGTGCTATGCATAACTGCCTACGCCATACTTGCATCTGGCAGTGCAGAAGCTTCGATGACACCAGCAACCCCACAAACTCCAGTGTATTACACTACAATGCTGGGGACTATGATGTCACTAGATGAAGGGCATTGCTCAGGTCCTTTGCAGTCTTCTGGGACCACCGGCAGCACATATATGGGTGGTCCCTCCTCTGCAAAGACGTAGCCATGCAGTGCATGGTTGTGACTAAAAAGAATAAGGGCAGTTTGAGGGATAATGAAATGTCAATATCATACCATTACTGGACTCATCAAACTGAGCACTTAAGGTCTATGCATGTGAATTGTAACCTAATAAACAGGTTTTTTTCTAATTTGTGGGACCCACCCATATCCAAGGGCAGGGAAACTTTATCCCCAGTGAATAAACTGTAAATGAGTACTGGATGCTTTGTTTTGAGCACATCCTTCGATTGTGTTTGTTGAAGGTACCAATTAAATGCACTAGCTATTTTGCCTAGGAAATATTTTGAAAAGAAAGGAGAAAAGGGGATGTCTGACACCCTCCCTTTGCGTTTCCTCTTTAATGCACTGCTTCCTCTCTCCTCCAGGTCCATTCTTCAACCATCCAGGTTGCCCCTCTTCCCCTGTCCTGGGCTTGATACTGTCCTGGGCAGACCTAAGCTGGTTGAGATCAGCACCTGACCTGCTGCAATGATGAGGTGGACTGATTTACATACTACCTGTTCTAAGTACCACACCCGTTTAGAAAATTCCCCTGGGGGCCGAGGAAGGAAGTTCCACTGAAAGAATGAGATGAGTATACTTTAAAGAACTGGGAGAATCACAATCAAAGCAGAGTCTAGAAAAGCATAGAGCCTATTGGGAGAGCAAAAAGTATTAAGAAGAGCAGGCTAGGGGGAGGGCAATGGGGATCAGCTGTGCTCTACCCTGATACTCCATACTGTATAAAACAGCAGTCCGCTTTGTTAATACTTCTGACTCCATTCTGAGCGAGAAATGACTGCAGACCCTGGGTGGACCCAGAAACCGCACTATCTGTCAGGAACCACCACCCAGCACAGACTGACAAGGGATTTATTCCTCCAAATAGAAAGGGATCCACACTGGAAGTTTATTGGGATGAACTGAGGCCATAGGAGCACTAAAATCATATCAGAGAAACCAAGTCCAAGAACTTATCAGACACACCGGATAGAAGAAAGGGTGTAACTCCCTCACCAGGACCCCGTGAAGTGTGGACACACACTGAGGTGGCAATGCCCATACTAACCTATCACCTGGTACCTGGTATACAGGGTGGGTCAAGGACCATGGACTCCTGACGTGGCTCAGTCCCCTGGTGTTGATGAAGTCTGCATGACTGCTTGTCTATCTACCTGTTCACTCTTCCGGACCTGGCCCTAGGTTGCTGCATTGTTCCTGACCTGTACTTGTCTCTACGAGTAGCCCCTCCTGGCGCTGGCTTGCTTCATTATCTTATTTATACAGACTCCCTCTCAGCCCACTTCTGAAAACTCGAACTCAGCCGAAGCCTCTTGAACTTGGATTCACTCTGTAACACATATGTATGGACATACAGAGGTGTATACTCTGTGCCCTGCAATACGAGAGTTAACGTTAGGAATTAAGATTGGAATAAAAACTTGCATTGGCCTCTACTAAACCACCAAGGAACACAGATCTGAAGACAAACTGCTATCATTTAAATCCCTAAACATTATTGTTATTCAATAAAGTCTCACAGGGTAGAAATACACAAACATGTCCCTCTATGTTTCTGGTACTGTATGCAGTGCATACAACAATGGCTCAGTGGGTAAAAGCATCTACCACACGTGTGAAGCTCTGAATTGGGATCCCTAGTTCTCACATAAAGCAAGACAGCTGGCATGATAGCAAGCATTTGTTTTGGTTTTCAGTCTTTTAAACCTTTTATTTATTTTCATTTTATGTGTATGAGTGTATTGACTGCATGGGTGCAACTGCACCTGTGTCATGCCATGCCCACAGAAGCCAGAAGAGGATGTCAGATCCCCTGGAACTAGAGTTATAGACAGTTGTTAGCTGCCACGTGGATGCTGGGATTCAAACTGGGGTCCTCTGCAAGAGCAGCCAGTGTTCTTAACCATTGAGCCATCTCTCCTGCCCCACTAGCAAGCATTTGTAATCCCTGAGCTCCTACAGCAAGGTGGGAAGTAGAGGCACAAGAATGGCTAGAAGCTTGTGCACCAGCTAGCCTGGGGTCCCCAGAGACCAACTAGAACCTATCTCAAACTGGGTGAAAGGGGAGGACTTACACTCAAGATTGTCTGCTGACTTCCACACATGGGCCATGACACATATATACCTACATTCACACACACACACACACACACACACACACATACACACACCACAAATTTTAATGAATAGCTACTGTTTGTTGATAATCTCTTTGTGTCTATTTCCTTATTTAAACTTGAAGACATCTCGCTAAAGACAGCAAGAACTTGCTTGAAGTCTCCAGGCCAGGGAAGCCCAGGCTGAGCTTTGCACCCAGGTGAATGTGCAACGTTTGCATTTGCCACCTACACATTCAGGCAATCCCTCCAGGTTCCTGCAAACAAGATGGCATGGGGGCTCTCAGGCCTTCTTAGCAAAAACCTGGATAGTGGTTCATCTGTTAATTAATTTAAACAGAGTAAAAGAACTGTTTAGAAACACTGATGTGATACAGAAGAAAAAGTTGGAAGACCAGAACATTAAGGACTTTGAATTCAAGACTATCAACTTCTTTGAAAATACATTATTTATTATTTTTATTTTATGAGTACGAGTGTATTGCCTGCATGTAGGTGGGTGCACAGAAGAAGGTGTCAGATCCCCTGGAACTGGAGTTATGGATGGTTGTTAGCTGTCATGTGAATGTTGGGAACCAAACCAGGAGTCCTCTGCAAGAGCAGCCAGTGCTATTAAGTGCTAAGCCATCTCTCCAGCCCTGAGACTACCAATTTCTTGAGCAGTGAAAAGAAGCCATTAAGGGTCTCAAAAGAAAACCACATGAATGTCAAGGAAGTGGTTCAAGATTGCCTGACCCTGATGGACAGGTGAAATAAGCAGGAACCAACAGCAAATAAAAGAGCTTATGAGGACGTCAGGGAACTTACTGTGCTTCTAACAAGAGCGACTTCCGTGTCAAACTAAGGCAATAGTAGAAAGAACAGAACTTCTAAAAATGTTGATGATAGAAAAAGTGTGCACACGACTGACTGTCTAGTGGAATAAAGGATTGAGTGAGATGGGCCAGGTGCAGCCTCTGAGTGGTGCCAGGGAATTACGGTTCTAAGGTCCTGTTATAGAAGTCAGGGAGAAGAACTGGTAGCGGGTGAGGGTCAGCTAACCAGTCCACTTGAAATCTGAGATCTGCTAGATACGAGGATGTCATAAGATCTGCACAACCACAGTAGAAGAACAAGGGGTGAGATCAGAAATCAATCTTGAGCAACAGAGCAGTTCTTAAAGACCTGAATTCCTGAGTCAGACAGAGCAGACCAGAATTTAATATTATCTTAGTCCATTTTGGCTACTTTAGCAGGATGCCTGAGACTGGGTGATTTATAAAGAAGAGATGCTTATTTTGACACATCGTTCTAGAAACTGGGAAGCCTAAGAAGAGTATTTTGATAACATCTGGTGAGTGTATCACAGTGTAGCAGAAGTGAAAGAGCAAGCTATTGGTTGCAGAAAAAAACACAAGGTAGTTTCATTATACAGCAGCCTGTTTCCAGTTACTAAGACCTCCAGATCTTTTGGTTATGGTTAGTATTCACCAGGGACTGAATGAGGGAGATCAGTCCGCAAGCAGAGGGCCAAAACACACCCCTCTTCCTACAAAGTTGAACACATACACATGGTCTTATTGGCAAAGGGACATTTATGTCTCATACAAATAAGAATCCAAATAAGCGGCTCTGGAGCCTTGTCTCGATTGCCCCTTACCAGCAATGCTGTTGCAGATGGCCAATGCCAAGGGCTAGCAAAGGAAGAGTAGGAAAAGTTTCAGTGGTAGACTTAAGGAGGGATGTGTCCCTCACTGAGCTCCCTCTAGGTCAACGATTCCTGTGGAAATTTTAAATGTCCCAATAGTCTAATGTATGTGGCTTTGAAGCCTGAGTCCCTGGGAGGCCTAATTCAACATTTGGCAACCCATCTCTGTACGTGGTACTTGGCATTTTCATTACTTCATTATTTAAAGGGCAATTCATTACGTGCAACGGAAACAAATAAAATCTCTATTTCTGACATTTCTAAATCTGAACCCTGAACTCTCCATAAACCTTTCAGTTTCAGAATAATTATTTAAGCAAAGCCCTGGCGTATTCACTCCAAACCATTGAATGGTGCTTCTAAATGCCTGGTGATGCAATCGCCAGTGTAGAGACTTGGGTATTGGGCTTTCCCTGAGGCATATTAAATGGTCCCCTATGCTGCAACCATTAAAAGCAATCCTGTCCTCACAGGCCTCAATCAAATTTGCACAGCAATTAGTCCTACCCAGAGTTTGATACATTTCTTAATTATAAAACAACTTTGTACTTCATTGGCCCTTTCAGATGGGTTAAGAGAATGTTAATTACCTCCTCCTGAGACATCAAAGAGTTTGGGGTGTTTTTTTTAATCTCCATTTTAGGGATGAATCAGACAAGAAACAGAGGAATGAATCTCTACTGAACACCTATTATGAACTTGGATTTATGCTGGGTGACTAACACTTGGGTAAATAAGCCCATGGTAAGTTATGGATCCTGATTTGCAGATGAGAAAAATTACTTTAGAAAAGTTAGATTATCTGATGTTAGTCATATAGCTAGGAAATCTGCCTGTTTAAAAACTGAGTTTTGTTCTAGGTGCCCTTTGAGCTAATGGGGCCTTTTTCCAGTGGGGTCTCTGCATATGTGTTTGTATGTGTGTTGTGTGTACCAGTTCATGTGTGTGTGCCCATATGTGTGTAGGTCAGAAGTAGATGCTAGACCTCTTTATCTCTCTCTATTTTATTTTTTGAGACAGAGTCTTTCATTGGACAGGGAGTCCACTGATTCTTCAAGACTAACTGGTCAGCAAAGGCCAAGCCTTCCACAGTGTCAGTACTAGGATTTCAGGTGAGCCACCAGAATCCAGCTTTTTACCTGAGGGATGGGGATTCGAATTCAGGGTCTCATAGCTGTGTGGCAAGCACTTTTACTAAATGAGCCACCTCCCAGGCCCAACTATGATTTTTCAAAATTATCATTTACTGAGTCTGTTTTTGAGCAACTTCTGTATGCCATATGGTATGCGAGGTCCGGCGAAGAACATGGCTGAGTCCGGGCTCAGCCAGCAGCAAATAAACTTCTCTGGTGTCTCTAAGAAAGGGTGGGTGTCTGGTGTCTCTAAGAAAGAACAGCCTCCTGGGCCTCCTGGAGAAATGGCCACCTCTGTGTCCCTCTGGCCCTGGGTATTCTCTGCTAGAGGTAAAAGCTAGGCTTTTCTCTTGCCACTGGGTCTTACATCAGAAACTGCCAACAGCTTTCTTCCCCAGCTTTGACTCTGGCAACACGGCCCCACACCCTCCGCAGCATCCCTCCCCGACCTGCGGTGGATTTTTCTTTTCATTGTAATCTCCTAAATTGCACATTTCATAAGACCTTCAGGAAAAAGTCAGGAAATGAGGTTTCAAGGAAGAGGGAGGTGGGGAGTAGGGGTGGGGTGGGGAGAGAGAGAGCAGAGCCTGTCATTATCACGACCTGTTCCACGCACATCCTCTCCCGTGCCACCCTTGCGCTGGATGCGAGCCATCCTCCTGGCTAATGAGCAAGGCACGGGAGGTAACTAATCCTAATGCAATTACCGCTCGGCGCTGCACTGATAGGTCGGCGGCGCTCCCCGCGTGCCCTGCAGTCTGAGCCAGGCTGCAGCAGCTGGGCCTCAGCCTCCTGACAGAGACGTTTTGACAGCTGTATACAGTCCCGGGCCCCCTCCCACGGCCCGCGTCCCGGGAGAGTGATCTTTTCACAGCGAGTCCCCATGAAGCCTGTCGGAGGTGAAATGAAATCTTAGCAGCTTGTGGGGGAAGCCTGGCTGGGCGGTGCGTGCTCCGATGCTATTTCCAGGGCAGTGATGGGGAGCCGCGGAGGTTCAGGCCCCTGCCTCCCTGTCCATCTATCCCTGCCCCTTCCTGAGCGCTTGGAGGGGTGCGGTGACAAATAACAGTGCGCGAAGCCCGGCCCTCTCCTGGCGCAGCTTGGCGCGCTCGCTCGCCATCGGGGGATGGTTTGCAGCACACTCGTTCCTTTGTTTGGCGGGACCACGTGCTCTGTTTGCGCAGCAGCATGTGGCTCCACTGGAGGAAATCAAACCAGCGCTCAAAGTTCAAGGGACAGCCAAGCTCTGCTGGGAAGCGGCAGGGCTGGGGTTAGGATAGAGTGATGAAGCGAGTGGCCCTCTGGACTCCATCCCTGAGAGGCAGGGGGGGCGTAAAGCAGGCAGCAGGCTTTGGGGACCAAGAGCACATAAGGAGGGCTTTCTGTAACCAGCCTGTCCTGCCTGGCATGGGAAGTGGGCTTTGATTAGGACTATAATCTCTTGTGTTTGAAAGAGCTTTAGAGTTGATAAAGGCTTCTTCCAACCTTTATCTCATTTGATCCTTGCAAAACCAGTGATGCTGAAATGGCTTTCCTTCCCTGGAGAGGGAAAAGGCTGGAGCCCCTGAACCCGTGACCGAGTGCCTGACCTTCCTGAAGGCCCAGCGGGCAGCTCCACGCTCATAGCGGAAACCCGTGAAACACGAAACAGTCATTTTTTCTTCGACACAAATCTCTCTCTCTCTCGCTCTCTCGCTCTCTCGCTCTCTCTCGTTCTCTTTCGCTCTCTCATACACACAGAGGGAGAGAGAGAATAATAATAAATAATGCAAAAAAATGTCCAATAGAAAAGGGATTTTCCCCCAAATACAATTTCCCATACATATCCTAAGTCCAGAATTCCAGGCATTGCCTCGTCTCTCCATTCATATAGCTATGTACTTTGTCATTACACAATCTTTATCTTTAGTAGGCCTTTGTTACGCAATTCACTTTATTCATATATCAAAATAAGTCTTTCCCAAGCTGAACATATGACTCTGGACCCGGGTTCATTTAAACAGCTGCATGGTATTTGTGTATTTCTTGTATGGATAAACCATTATGCTATTGAATAATCAGATGTTTTCAGTTTTTGCTTATTAAAACAATGCCAAACTAAACAGACTTGGATATATATTGCACTCTGTGAAAGTATTATTTTAGGATGATTTCCTAAAATTACCAATTCAAAACAGTGTTGGGTCAAAGGGAAGGCATATTTTAAACTTCAATAGACATGGCTAAATGTTTAAACAAAAATGTTATGCCAATTATCAATACATACAAGAATTGGCTGTTAGTTTAAGAGGGAGTGCTAATTTTTAACTGCTTCCACTCACATGCAACTGATTAACTAGGAGAAAGCCTGATGGGGTATCTGTCTGTCCAGAGTTTATCTATTTGCTTGTTTTGCGGCAGAGTTTTACTATGTAGCCCAGACTGTCCTGGAACTCATCCTCCTGGGTACTGATCGTCCAGGCATACGCCACCATGATCCACTAAAATCTGGTGTTCTTAGGGAACCTGTAGCTAGATAGGTCATAGGGAGAAACTACTGCTCCTATTTCGCTACATGAACATGGTACTAAAGCAACTCCTAATGACAGCAGTATACCCATAGATGAGTGAACCCAAAAAGCTTCTTTTTTCAATAGATGGCAATTAGCACAGAGACCCACAACTAGTCAATGTGCAGGAAATAAGAGACTATGGAGTGCTCAGCCCCAAGTGGGACATCTGTATCATACCCATCTCCCCAAAGCACAAGGATTATTGTGGAAGAAGGGACAGAAATATTGAAAGACCAAGAGGCAGTGCATAGCAACAAGGAAACAGTGCTTTCCAGACACAACAGGGCAGTTGCACATGGGAACTCAGTACTCGTGACAGTGTCAAGCAGACCTGCACAAGCTCTAGCCAAATAAAATCCCAGCTTGGAGGGGGAGATGGGCATGAAGTTCCACCCAGAGCTGAAGAGCTATTGGCCATTGACAGCTTCTGGAAGAGGAAAGGTCCGTTTATTTTAGGGTGTGATACCTGGTAGGTTGACTATGTTTCAGGGGATGACTCCATACCCAAGAGTATTTGGATTACACAAACTGGACACACGCACACACAAAACAAGAGGACACAACACTGGATGGGTAGGGAAGTGGGGTGAATCCAGGAGGTGATGGAGGATGAACAGGATCAAGATACATTGTATGAAATTCTCAAAGAATTAATAAAAATATTATCTAAAAATATTTTTAGCAAGCATTTCTTTTTGCACTGTAAATCATTTTGCCTATTTCTATATTGGTTTGCTCCTCTTTTTTTTTTACTGATTTGAAAACATTTCTTTGATATTTTGCAAAAAATTTTTTCCCAATTCATTTTCTTTTAATTATGTAATACAGAAATATTAAATTCTCATTACAGTCAACACAGTCAAATTTGTCAGTCTTTGTGTTTATGGTTTTTAGATTTGGGACCATGCCTAGAAAACTGTTCTCAAATTCCTAAAAATTAAAATAGTGTGTTATATTTTCTTTGTAACACTTTCGTGACTATTTTTTTTTTCATTTTCTTTGACAGATGCTAATTTAGAAGTTGGGTGTACACACTTTTTTGACAAAGCTCATATTCTGAAGTGGGAGCTAGACAATAAATGAATGAATAATTACAAAATTCAAAGCACTGTGAAGAATTCATGGAGACTTACAGAGTGCCTGGAGAAAGCAGTCACACAAGGGGAGATTTCAACTAAGCTCTGGAGGAAGAAAGAGGCAAAGGTCATTCCAGACAGAAGGTACAGCATATACAGAAGCCCTGAGGAGGAAACACATGTGGGATACTAGAGAAACTGACTGAAGGCCACTGGGTCAGAAGAGTGATGAGAAAGAAGTGAGTCAGAAAGTAAAGACCCTTGCAGACCAAATAAGGAAGAAAGGTGTGGGTGCTGTCACAAGCGCTGAGCTCCTGTGTGCAATGGTCGTATCCTTGGTGCTATGCACTGCTCTTGGTCTTTCACATAAGGAATCAACTGTGTTCTAAGCACAGAAAGACACTTCTGAATGGGTTGAGTGGAGGAAATCTGTGGTTGGGTTCTTTATTTGTTCATATTTGATGTTGCATATTGAACCCAGGGTCTTAAGTACACAGTACATACTGTACTTCTGATTGCTACTGGGGTTTTTTTTTTCCTACTTTTAAATTCTTTGACAGTTTCACACATATTCGTATATAATGAATTTTAGTCATTTTCACTCCCTTTTCCCTTTCTCATCTCTCTTCCTCTCTCACTGAAAGCCTTCTTCTCAACAACCTCTCCCTACACACACAATTTTCATGTCTTTATGTGTGACCCATTGAGTTGAGCTGCATGCACAAGCACAGGTAATGGGTTATTTATCGGAGCATGGGCCACTTATTAGTGAAGATGATACCCACCCATCCACCACCACCCACACCCCCATAGTGAGCTTTAACTGCCAATAGACCTTAGGAATGAGGCCTCCTGGGTCCCTTCTCCATTCACAAGGGGCCTCGGTTTGCTTCCTAGCACCCACATGGCAGCTCATAACTATATGTAATTCTAGTTCCAGGGGATCTAACACTCTCTTTTGGCACATAATCTCATAAAGGCACACACAATTTAATAAATTAATAACTTTGTAAAAGGAGAAGAGAATTTGACAACACGACTATTTAGCAAAACAATAGTAGTAGACCACCCCCCCACCCTGCCCCAGGGCCCAGCCACTGGCTCTTGACCAGGGTTACAGAAGCAAGCATGAATTCTCTCCTATGGGACAGGCCTCACATCCAATCAGAAAGCAGTTTGTTACCCCATAGCAGTCACACCATTATTATAGCAGAAAGCACTCTGCCTGGCGGGACATTGTAGCTCACAGAATTTGGAGCTGAGTAAGGCTATTGATGACTTTTCTCTCCCAGCGGCCCGTCTTGCATAGCACCTTCTAGTATTATGAGAGCTAGCTGGTAATGAGGACGTTTCCAGCTCAGTTCTAGCTTGATTTTTCTGTCTTATGATCAACGTGTATAGTAACTTCAGCCAGAGGACTCTGCCATCAAGTTGGGGTGGGAAATCAAGAACAATAGCAATAACCTGTATTGTTTGCTGGTAGGGGAAGAGGAGTGTATATCTGGAGCATCCCTGATCAGTGATTCTTAGGTAAGCATCCCATGCATGGCACTGGGATCTTTCTTTACCAGCCTGTGGCTCTGGGGACAGTATTATCCACCACAGAGGACACCAGCATCCCAACTTCGTTTTTTGTAAACTAAACTTATAAAGCAGTAGGATTCCATCTAGCTTCTCCACACAGCTTTAGTCTGGCTTGCTTCCCTTCCCTCTCCTCTCTACACTCTCTGATAAGACTTTCCCACCCCCGATGTTCTCTCTTCCACTGTTGTGTCTATGGTCTTCTCTAATCCTCCCTCCATTAAGGCCTTTTGGTCCTCCCCCTCTCCCTCCCATGGTCTCTTTCTACTTTTCTGGCCTTTACCTCTTTACTGGCACTCTCTGTGAAACATACTACTCTATAAATGTGTAACTTAGATCCACATATGAAGAAAAATATGCAGCATTTGTCTTTCTGGGCCTGGGAGACTTCACTCAATAAAATATTTTCCAGGTCCATCCATTTTTCTGTGAATTTCATGATTTCATTTCAGATGAATGAAAATCCATTGTATATATGAACCATGTTTTCACTATTCATTTATTTATTGAGGGACATCCCGGACAGTTCCATTTCTTCAGTATTGTGAGCAGAACAGTCATGGACTGCAGGTGTCTCTGTTGTAGGATATAGAGTCCTTTAGGTATATGCTCAGAAGTGATAGAACTAGGTCATATGGAAGTTCTATTTTCAGCTTCTGGGTGAACTTCCACATTGATTTCCATAGTGCTCTACAGTCTACCTTCCCACCAGCAGGGACTAAAGGTTTCTCTTTCCCTACATCCTTGCCAACACTTGCAATCATTTGTTTTCTTGATAATAGCTAATCTAACAGGGGTGAGATGAAATCTCAAAATACTTTTAATTTGCAATCTCTTCATGACTAAGAGTGTTGAACACTTTAAAAATATTTACTAGTCTTTTGTGTTTTTTTTTTTTTTTTGAAAACTTTGTGTAGTTTCCAAGACAAAAATTTTCTGTTAAGATAAAAATAATTGAAAAGTAAAAATAGTCTAAAAAAGACAAAGATAATTAGATTAAGGGTTTGGGGATGTTTAGCTTGTGGGGATTTTGTTGTTGTTGATTTACGTTCTTTGAATACTTTGCAGCAGCACCAAGCACCATTCATTAACTTTCTAGGTGACTAAAGGCAGTGTTGGAAACATCATAAGTGGTTTCCTTCCTTGTGTGAAGTCTGCAGTCCCAAGAGTGCCTCTTGACTCTCCTCCAGACTGACTGGCAGAGCAGACCCTCCCAAGAAAGGTCAAGTTCATAGTATTCTTTCATTATTATTATTATTACATTTGTTCTGTGTGTGTGTGTGTGTGTGAGAGAGAGAGAGAGAGAGACCACTCATGTGTATGAAGCGTGTAGGAGACCACTCATGTGTATGAGTGTGCCATGGCCCATACATAGAGTTCAGAGGACAACTTATAGGCATCGGTTCTCTTCTTCCACCATATGAGCCCCAGATATTGAACTCAGGTCAGGCTTGGTTGCCGGCGCCTTTACAGGCTGAGCCATCTTGTGGATTCTCCATGGCATTTTTGTAAGAGTCATTCCTGGAGGTTTACCTACAGCCTGATCCTCCAGCACATGACAATTTTGTACATATCCAATTCTTCACTTTAAAACCCTTTCTGCTTCATTTGAATAGTGCACCACGTTTCCTGTAATGGTATGACCACTTTGAACAATGCTTAAGATTTCACAAGACAGAAATGATTATAGCTTTCTATTCATGCATATGCGCTACCTCCATGGGGCTAGACAATAGATGGATGCATGAGTGAACAATTAAACTTGGGTGTGGATGCATAAGGGAACTGTCTTCCTGTTTCTGAGTATGTATCTCATAAAGTCACAGGTTAGCAATGCTGGCTAGTATCTGTATTACTTTTTAATGTTATTACACTTTATTTTGTGTGTATGTATGTGTGTTAGATATGGACATGTCTGTGGGGGTCAGAGAACAGCTTGCAAGAATACATTCTCTCCTTCCTTCATGAGGGTCCAGGTGATTGAACTCAGGTCATCAGGCTTGATGACAAGCACCTTTAGTCACTGAGTCATCTCTTCAGTCCTGGTATCTGTATTATTGATAAAAATGTGCGCTTTGGTTGTAACTCCAAATGTTAAATGCTACTATATTGGTCAAGAGTCTTGGTTATAGGGATCAGAGACACAACTGAGAATAATTCAGTCAAAAGGAAGGGATTTGTGACAGTGCAGATTCAGTGGCCCAGTAAGCAAGTGTGGGTACCACCCAGGGACAGCTAAAGCAAGGGTGCAATGCTCCAAGGAGTCTCTCTCCATCTCTCATCTCTGCATCCCTATGGATGCTAGTTATATTCTCTAACCCAACCTCTCAAGTAACATAGGACATCTGACAGCTTGCCATACCAGATTTATGTTCTAAAGGATCTAGAAGTCAAGGTGGAAATAAAGATTCTCCTCTCACATGAAATCTGAAAAAATCCCAAAAGAAAAATTGTGATAATCCTGGTTTGGATCCTGTGCTCGTCCCTTTGACCAGTCACTGTGGTCGCGAGTGAGGTCCTGAGACTGATCCAGGCTAGACCACATAACATTCCTGAAGAAACAGAGCCAGGTCCATCAGCATAAGCCAGACTAGGCACCAGACAGACTGACATAGTGATGCTCACCCTGTTCCCAGACCTGGGAGGATCTACATTATTGCCATTAGACCATGGGATGTGAGCTCTTCACAGAGAACATCTAAACACTGGCACAGTTGCCACGCTGAGAAGTCCATCACTGTTACTGCTTTAGCAAAGCTGTCATCTACGGCAAAGCTGTCATCTACAGCAAAGCTATCACCTACGGCAAAGCTGTCACCTACGGCAAAGCTGTCACCTACGCAGGATTCTGGCAATGGAACCTCACCCCAAGTTCGGTTATCTGACAACATCAATTGTTTACAACCTAGAAATCACTTTTTAAAATAGGTTTTAAGTAGTAGGTGTGTTTTTTAAATTAAGCTGTAGGCTTGCTGAAAAGTTCTAGAAACTGCAGTGCTGGGTATCAGCACTGTGACTGCACTAAATGCCATGACTGAACAGTTTGCTATTCAGAATCTGCCCCCATAAAAGCTAAAATTAAGCATAAAGCTACGAATCTAATACAATACTGAGTGTGCACTATTCATTTTACTCTTGTCACAACAGAAAAGCTAAGCTAATACACATATGTATGGGATGATGAACCAAAATCTTAGGCTTGGAACCAAGATCCATGACTCACTCAACTTGCCAAGTGGAATTCTATGGTACATGAGAATTCCTGGACTAAAAACTGTCATCTTAGTTAATCCCCCACTTGATATTAGGGAGCATCTCACCCCATTCATCCACAGCACCTAATTTATCCTAGACACATCGCTGACAATAAGCATCCTTCCTAGGTTTCATAAGAAAAACTTAGGTGTGGCCCAGTCAGGATATAAATTCTCAGATGAAAGACGTTAGCTCGGTGTCCCTACCCCCACTCCACCTCCATGAGCCCGTGGTCATTTCTACCCCCAACTGACCCCAACTGATGGAAACTCCATTAGAAGAAAAAAGCAAAGGCTTTATATGCTCATCGCCTTGAGAACCAAAGTCTGCTCTAGAAGAGGAACGAGGATGCCCAGTATTATTCTTCACCTTCCAGTACAAAGAGCATCCTCCTCAGAGAAGGTCAAGGGGCACAAGGCTGTCATAACTTCAGATTTTAGAAACTGAGGTATTCAGAATTCAACACTATATCTGATTCCTCTGACAATTAGGCCTAAGGCTAACAGTGAATTTCTCCCACTGAGATAGAAGCTACCGTACCAAAGTCATGCTTCCAGAACATTGCTTCACAATTGAGTAAACAGAAGTGCTCTCTGGTCACCTGACGCAAACGTCTCACGTCCTCGTTGTTTTAGAATTTTTAGGGGACATTTCTCACTCATAAAAGATGCTATGGTTTATGATTTATATACACCAGAGAAATACCAAAAGTAGAAAAATAAATAAATAAAACCTCCCATCAAGCATCCCCTTAACAGATAATTCCTGAGGGCACAGTACATGTCACACTGATATCACCTATTACTGGGTAACAAACCACCTCACAATACAGTGGCTTAAACAGCTATTGCTTATGTTTATAATTCTGTGGGTCAAGAATTTAGAAATGGTTCCACTGGCTCCACTTGACATTTGATGTTTTGTGAGCTGGAAGGTCCAACTAAGAAGCCATCTTTAGTCACATGTCTAGAATCTGTGTTTCTCTCTCTCCCTTTCCTTTCTCTTCACCCTCCTCTCCCCGTCCCCCTCCATGGCAAGTCTTTACTCTCGCTTCCTCCTCTCTTTACCTGGAGTCCTCACAGCAAATGGTCCCATTTCTTATTGATGACTAGTTTCCTCATGGCAAATGTTCCCAGAAACCTTGGAAAGAAGCCTTGGAAAACCTTAAACATCATTTCTACAATATACCACAGATCAAGGGAGCCAATAAGAACAATCTACACTCCAGGGAAGGGAAACCCTGGATTCTTCCTCTCCATCAAGGTGAGGCATTCAGATCAAGGGAGGTGAAGACGCGATGATGACTACCTTGAAGAAAAGCCCCTGCATTCAGTACTACAGAATTCTAGACCTAGCTGCTGATCTCACAGACAAGAGCAAGTGATCTGAGAGCAAGTGATGGAAGAGGTGCACCATGGGATAGAAGAGGTGAACCATGGGAAGGAAGAGGTGGACCATGGGATGGAAGAGGTGCACCATGGGACGGAAGAGGTGGACCATGGGCCAGAAGCACGCTAGGAAAAGCCCAAGCAGAAGTGGACGGTCAAGAAAGGCTTCCTGGAGTATGAAAGGTTTGATGTGAGCCCTGGGCAGAGCTTGAGGTGATAGTGGAAAAGCAAAATAGAGGAAAGCGTGCCCTAAAATGAGCTAGATGGCCCGGGAGAAAGACGGGGTTAGCACCTACAGCCCCAAACCTGAACAGTTTCCGCCCGTCTGAACAGCAGAGTGAACGGCTGTGAACACTGCAAAGTTAAGTTGAAAAGAGGCTGGAACTTAAATCGCCACTCTTCTGTATGAAAGCGAATGCTCATTTAAAAATGTATTTTTGTACAAAACGTCATTCCTGAGATTTTATGACCCACTTATTATCACTTTATGTTGTTCATATTTTTCCCCCGTTAGAAACACACTTCTGAAAAAGAAACATTTTAAATAAACCAACCCCTTCCTGTGAAAAAGTATTCTCAATTTTCTTTTTTTTTTAATGTGTGTAAGATACGTGTTTGTGCGCACATGCATGTGTGAGTGTGTGCACATGTGCCACCACATGCAATATAGAGGTCACAAGGGGTCTCACTTCTCATGTTCCACCTTATTTGAGGTGAGGTCTCTCGTTTGCCACTGCAAGGGCCAGGCTAGCTGACCCAAAAGCTTCCCGGAACTCTCCTGTCTCTACATTTTACCTTCGGAGCACCAGGATTGCAGGCATGTGCACTATCCTGTCCAGCTCTTATGTGGGTTCTGGAGAATCAAACTCAAGTCTTTGTGCTTCCACAGCAAGCACTTTACACACTGAATCATCTCTCCAGCCCCCCAATTTTCTTACTCTTAATAGTTTTCAATAACTTCCTAGATACAGAATTTAAGGGGTTTTTTTAATACATTGTACTGAATCCTTCAGAACTTTTTATGAATATGTGGGCCACCAGATACATAGGAAATTGCCAGTTTCTTTACATAGTTTCTATCTACAAAAAATTATTGTGTTTATATTTTTGCTAATTTGTTAAGTTTTATTGAGGTAACTGAACTTTTTGTATGCTAGTATTTCTTTCTTTTATGTAGGCTTTCTGGATATAATAAACATATCAAAAATCGAAAAGTGGTGGCTAGGCTCTAAACTTCGAAATGCTATAAAAATGTGACCTCAGACAACATTTAATCTGTTAATAAATTTAAACTGGGGTTTGATGATACCTCTGTCTGCCCTTGCTTCCTCCTGATGCTGCCTTTGAACTGTCTGAGATAGTCACATTGCTCTAATGCAGAAAGAAAGGAAGGCAGAGGGGTTGTGACTGTATCGGTGACCCAGACTGAGTTCAGTTCCAGTTAAATAGGTGAAGAGGGGTGAGTGAGGGCCTTATTTCATTCATGATAACTCGTTGGCTCCCTCCCTTAATGCATTTAATGATCCTGTAAGCTTAATGACTACTGCAATTAAAGTCACCCTGTTCAAGCGCTGTGAATTACATTATGCTTGTTAGTGGCTGCCTTTGATAAAACATAATAGCAAGTCTTCTCTTTCCGTCATAACTCACTTTAAATGTTGCTTTTCCCTCTCTGTCCTTTCCCAGTTGATTTATTACCTGGTCCTCCTAAGGAGTGCAGTAGGAGGAACCTAGGGAAGGAGTTGTTCTTCCAGGGTGGGGAACAAGCTGGCGGCCCGGAGGGATGGACTTTCAGTGCATCGGTTAAAAGCCGAGATGGGGATAAAGGGGACTTAGCCCATGTAATCAAGATTTAAATTAGATAAGATGTCCAAAAGGAAAATAATAGTGTTTGTGACCTTCTTAGTCTGTGTGTGTGTGTGTGTGCGTGTGTGTCTCTCTCTGTCTCTGTCTCTATCTCTTTCTCTCCTTCTGTCTTTCTCTTTCTCTCTCTCTCTCCCCCTCTCGATGGACAATCAACAAAAGTCAAGTCTCCACCAGGAAGATTAGCATTATTTGCTTACTGGGATAACCCAGGAAGGGTGGAGGTAGGGGCCAGACTCAGGGCAGCACTGGTTTTCTCAGCTTAACTTTACTAAGGGAAAGTTTCAACATAGAAGTTGGAAATCAAAGGGGAATAAACTGCTGGAAATGATCAGAGATGATTATCTTAAATTAAAAAGGAAAACACACACACAAAAACCAAACCCTGCGCTACGTGTTGGTTAGCAACCCACATCACAGGAATCTCGGTTCTCCTCTTAAAACTATTTTCTCCTGAAGTATTTAGTGTTTTCTCCATCGTGCCTAATGTTACCTTAGTGTGAATCATATCTGCTTTCAGCTAAAACTATGGTCCTTTGTAATATAATGCTTATATAAAATGTATTTGGAGTGAGGAGTTGGTCACTCTAGAAGATAAAGCACAGTGATTCCCAATAATTTCACTCTGGGGAGTCTGAGATGGTAGCACATAAAATTATAGGTGAAAAGCACCTGTCAGAGTGTGCTAGGGAGTTCTTGGGGACAAGTGGATGGTTCTCTCCCCTCTGTGTGTGTGTGTGTGTGTGATAACCTTTAGTAACTGCAGCTGACTCTGCTGTGATATCTCCCTATTAGAACAAAACCACACACATCCTAGCAAAAGGTCTTGAGGTTATAGATAGAAAGATGTCCCCAATCACTGCACACTATCATGTTCTAATAAAATTACTTTTTGAGTTGCCAAACTAGTTGAAAGAAAATTTACTATACCAGGTCCTAAGAAGTCCTATATTTGAGACCCCACATCTCTGATGCCATCACCCACCCCCTCTACCTCTCCTTACATAGATCACTTTAACTACAGTCTTCTTACCTGCTAGACTATCTTAGCTCTAAACCGTTCAGAGTTCTCAGTGACTCTAAAGTCCCATTGCTGTCTGGATCATGTCCGATGAGCTTCTGACATAAATTCACTAAGTTTTCCCATCGGAGATGTATGTGTTCTGAAAATATTGTGTCCATCATACCTGAACAAAATAAAGATGTAGAAGTTTCAGAAGAAAATTAAATTACACACATACATACACACACACATATATATATACACACATACACACATACAAAAATATATACATATGAAACACAGACACTCATATACACATATATATGCATTCACATACAACACATACAGGCATGCATATACACATATATAGACATACACACATGGATGCATACACATACATACACACCTATATATATATATATATATATATATATATATATGACTTTGAGTTTCTAATTCCTTAAATAAAACATTGACGATATTAGCAATATTAGTAATCTATTTAACTTAGATCTTTTCTTCCATTTTCTGTTTGAAATTCAAGGGAGGTTTAAAAGGAAAGGCGCCAGGCAGGCAAGCTGTAAATCTCAGCAGCTGCCAGGAGGAGGAAGATGCAGATGAGGAAAAGAAAAAGCCATGCCATTAGAGTCAAGCCAGCATGAGGTCAGCCACGAGGCAGACAAGCCACCACCTGCTAGAAGGGGAGATTTAGGGACAGAATGAGGCCCAAAGCCTTAGGGAAAGCACGCTTAGGAAGGAAATAGAAAAAAGAAAAGGAAGGTCACATACTTTTCTGGGTAATTCAGAAGGGCAGACAGGCACAGGAAGCTTCATGACCGCAGCTCTGTAAGCTGCTCTCTCTGTTTCTAAGAACTTCCTTTCTGAACTGTGATTTGCTGTTTCTTTGCTTACTTGCACATCAGTGGCCTAAACCCACTGTTCCTTGTGAGATACCAACAACAGCTTGTTCTTGCCTGCCATTTTACAGTCTGTATTATTTAAAGTTAAGGCCACACATATCGGAATTTCACGAGAGGCATTAGACTATCACTTTAGAAGATAACATCTGTAATTTCACAAAATGATCTAAAAATAAGTTATAGACATTAAATAAGTATCATATATAACGACCAAATAGATTCAAGAATATCTTCTTTAAACAAACAAACAAACAAATGAAGTCAACAGAACAGTAGAAATCATTGTAACAATGTAGAGCTGAGTTCAATGAAATGAGTTTAATAAAAAGGCATGCAGTTGGTGCAGTCTTTCCTAGAACTAAATTTGGGAAAATATGCTCAGAGCCTTAAAATTTTGGGAAAGTGTGCTCAAACTGTGTATCCCTTTGCTCTGCCCCTTTTATTATCCTTAGGAAAATGTCAGAAATGCAAAGATTTTGTTTCAATAAAGATCTTTAAGGTTGGAGAGCTGGCTCAGTGGTTAAAACCACAAGCTGCTTGTGATGGTTTGAATGAGAATGTCCCCCACAGTCTCCAGCTATTTGAACACTTTGTTTCCAGTTGGAGGCGCTGTTTGTGGAGGTTCAGGAGGAAAGGCCTTGCTCGACAGAGCATATCACTGGGGGAGGGCATCCAAGTTGTATTCTATTACTATGATAAAAATCATTGACCATAACCAACTTGGGGAGGAAAGGGTTTATTTGACCCACGACTCACAGTTCATCATCAAGGGAGGCCAAGGCAGGAACTCAGGACAGGAGCCTGGAGCACAGACCATGGAAGGACACTGCTTAGTGGCTTGCTTCTCCTGTCTATGTTCAATCTACTTTCCTATGCAACCCAGGCCCACCTGCCCAGGGGTAGAACCACCCACAGTGGGTTGCTCCCTCCCACATTACTCAACAATCAAAAAAATGCTCCACAAATACAGTCACAGGCCAGTCTAATGGAAGCAATTTTTCTCAGCTGAGATTCCCTCCACCCAGGTGTGTTAAGTTGACAACTGAAGCAATTCAGCAAAGAAAGCTTTGAGAGTACACAGCTTGCCCACTTCCAGTCTGTCTCATTCTGCGTCCTGTGCCTGCCTGAAGATGTGAGCAGTCAGCTTTCTGCTCCTGCCACCAAGTCTCCCCACTATAATGGACCTTTGTCTATATGGAACTGTAAGCGAAGTAAAGTCTTCCTTTTATAAATTGCCTTGGGCATGGTGTTTTTCACAGCCACAGAAAAGTAACTAATACACTGCTTTTGCAGAGGACCTGGGTTTGGTTACCAGCACCCACATTGGTGAGTGCTAACAACCATCCATGACTCCAGTTCCAGATCTGACACCCACTTCCGGCCTCCATTGGTGTTACATGCACATAGTACACTTAAATGCATCTGGGCAAAACACATATGCACATAAAATAAAAACAAATAAATCAAAAAACATTTAAATAAAGATCTTCATGTACAAATCATTTACAATAAATTAAAATTGACCCCAAACTAAAGAGCTTAGTAAATTATAGTCCATCTTAAGATGGAACAGTATGTAGTCACTAAAAATACATTTTGCTAAATTTTTTAAGAACATGAAGAGTACCTTCAGTGTTCTACTAAGTGAAAAGATCATTTGGATCGTTAAAATTTAATATCAAAATTACATACCCAGTAAAAAGAGAGCAAAGAATCTTAGCATTGTCTGATTTTTTCTTCTTTAAACTATTTGTAGCCTCCAAATTTTCTAAATTGAGCATCTGCTACTTGTAAAACTAGGATATATATATATATTCATAGAGATAAACAGAAATATAATGAAAGATACTCCATATTGCAAGACTCCACTGAGCAGAATGCGTGAAGAAGAAACGGTTTGGTAGACTTAGTGCTGTAACAGAAAAGATTCATTGGGAAGCCTTTTCTCACTGTCATTGCTGCAAATCAAGTGATCAGCCAACCATTGTTCCTGAGAAACTGCCTCATTCAGAGATCTGGGGCCTGGTATCCAGTCCACACCAAGTTCCTCTCAGCGATTCCAAACAGTAACTATTTAATGTCAGGTAATGGAGGTATCAAAATTAAGCTCACAGTCCTAATGGGAGACAAGACCTGTAACAATTACTTCTGAAATATGCATGCAGATGTTAAGCTAAGAGGGCAGGTCCTGTGGCATTCTTGTGGAAAGGCTTTTTCCTGGAGTACTCAAGAAAAGACTCTCAGGAAGAGAAGAGAAAATGCAAGGCTTGCAAAAGAGAGGCAGTTACAACAGGAGAACTTTCCTCCCTCCCATTCCAGCCAGGTGGACAGAAGCCAGGGGCAGGAAGGAAGAAGCCCAGCTGTGTCTAAGAGTCTATGGGGAATCTTCCTAAGAAGAACAAAGGTGTCTCAGGAAGTAGTGAGCATCCTTTCTCGGGGCATTGAGTCACTCTAAATCAGTAAATAATGGTCATAACGGGAGTCTTTACTCAATTATTGAAGACATTTTTGGTGCTTTGATCGCTCATTGAAACACTGGAAACCACAGTACGTTTCCACAAATGCTTGTGTCAAAGGCTTGGAGATACAGTTCTAAATAATAAATATAATCCCTCACCATTGCATAGAGCCTTTCCATGTACAAAGCTTTCCTCTGTGGCTTATCTCATTTGCTCTTCACAGTCACTCTAGGAGACAAGCAGTATTATCGCCATTTCACTGATAAGGAAACACTAAAAAAACACTAATGAATCATCCCTGGTTACCTCACTAATAAGGACAATTGGGTTTCAGACCTCTAAACCCCAGAGCTGCCCTTGACTCAGGGTATATCCAAATCAGCCTTCTCTCTTTCCCCATTTGACTTTAATCGCTGTCATCTTTCTTCTCTCTTAGATGGTAGAGTGCAGAGGATTCTGTTTAGATTGGGTCTGAGCTCATCAAAGC
This sequence comes from Eospalax fontanierii, assembly GCA_035773235.1. Classification (NCBI taxonomy): domain Eukaryota; kingdom Metazoa; phylum Chordata; class Mammalia; order Rodentia; family Spalacidae; genus Eospalax; species Eospalax fontanierii. The sequence goes on along the minus strand of CM069539.1, from coordinate 25,202,249 downwards.
GATCCTTTCCTTTCAAAAGCCCTTCACACTTCATTTGTCCTTACAACTTTTCAGGTAATTCAGACAAATTGAAAACTTTACTTTAGTCTAAATGCACAGAAGGCAAACTAGCAGCAGAGGACGTGGGCACCGCTAACTGACTCAACTTGCAGCTTCTCTTTGTGTTACAAGCTTGAGCAGGAAAGGGCCCACTATACATGGAAGATATTCACACGTGCCGTGTACTGTGTCCCTCTCAGCTTGCCAGACTCCTGGAACCATAAAAGACATAAAATCTCTCTTTGGGAATTACACTTTTGTTGGACCACTTTTACAACCAAAGCCTTTTTCAACATTTGGTTCCATAAGAAAAACAGCTCATATGGTTTCAAGTAAGCCTTCTACTTCCAAAACTCCAATATGGTTGCTAACTCATACCACAAGAACCAAATGGATGACATCTGGAAGGGAGAATTGAAAGCCCTCAGTTCCGTTATCCCCACCTGTGTCTTTATAGGCAGCTGGAAGGAGAGGTGAAGCACTGAGGAGGGTTCTGAAACTTTCTTTGGAGGAAAACAAAGAGAAATTGCTATGGAGGTCATGATTCATCATCTGCCTCACCTTGATGGCTGACTGCGGATGGTTAGAAGAAGACGGCTGCATGTGAAATCTGCAAGTTTGGGATGTCTTTATAGGCAATCATCTCCCCCAAACCATAAATCCTATTGCTCAAAAGCTCAGGCTGGCTGTAGGACGGAGCTAGGGTCTAATGAATAGATAAATCAGTGGTACTTACCGAGTACCTCTGGTATCCCCAGTGCCATAGAAAACCTGGCAAAGTGTAACTTATGCAAATCCTATCATATTTCTTACTCTGGGATCCCCCGCCTGAGATATTAGGGTACTCATAATACTGGCTTCACCCAACTGACAGAATTACTGTGAGGCCCCAATAGGGCCATACACATGGAAAGGATTTATAAGCACTTAACACTAAATAAATGCAAAGTATCATTGTTCTTTGATGAAGCATTGGATCTGACTCTCCCTCATATGGCGCTTGGAACCTATTCAGAGGAATAAAGCATAAACATATCAAATTTAAGTACCAGTACAAGAATTAAATTATAGAACAGATAACACTACAAATGATTTGGCAAGACAATATGTAATCATTCTACAAGTGAGAGGTAGGGACTCAGATTTATGAATTTAAAACAGGTAACAGTCTCAGTGAGCTGGAATGATAAGGATGGAAGACTGAATCGGACCTGGGAGACTGGCTTCACCATTTTCTGCTGCTATAAAAGAACAGCAAAAAGAATAAAACTCATCTAGTTCATGGTTCCTAAAGTTGGGAGGTCTAAGCACAAGGAACTAGAGGTGGCCTTTTCACTGCAGCAGAACACGGTGCATGCATCCCAAGGTGATACAGAGCAAGCATAGCAGCTCAGATATCATCATGGAGACTCGTGAGCTTGTCTAATCTTAATAGCCTACTTCCTAAAGACTATTACCATATGAGTTTGTTGGTTGACTTTCCAATCCAGGAACTTCCAGGAGACACAGTTCAACCTCAGCAGAGGGGTGAGCAGGATGAATGAAAACTAGCATGACTTATCCCAGAAGCTAACCAAGTCTTCAGCGGAGCCAAGTGAAGGCATGACGAGATCAGAGTCAAAAATGACCCCTTCATGGAGCCCACTAGCTAAGCACATGTGAAGACAGAGGTTTTTTAAGTTCAGAGCATGGTGGGCTTGGTGTGGAGTGGGGACTGACTACCGTCATATCATAAAGATTCATTTTGGAAAAATTTGGGACCACTCAGACCCTTGTGTTCTTCCTCCCTATCCTATCCCCTGCTTTACATTTGCCTCGGTTGTTAGACTGCGGTGTCTGACAGGCAGAGAATACAGTGGTCTAGTGGCATTCTGTCACGCCATCTACAATGCATAAGACATCTCCCAATTGATTCTCAAGTTCCCCTGGCCCTAGTTCCTTTGACTTTGCATGCATTCATACAGAGCATTGATTCAAACCTCCTGCTTTCTTCAGGACTTAATTTTTACGTGCTGCTTCCTCTACAAAGCATTCCTGAAGTTCCAACCCCCTTGATATTCTCATTTCCTGGATTTCTGGCATATTCATGATGCCTTTCATTTGCACCTCCGAGATCATCCTTTGCATGTAAACTCTTTTAAAATGCATGTTTAAGCTGAACATGGTGACACATGCCTTTAATCCCAGCAATCCAGCTGCAGAGGTAGATAGATCTCTGTGAGTCTGAGGCCAACCTGGTCTATGTAGAGAGTTCCAGGCCTGCCAGGGCTATATAGGGAGACCCTGTCTCAAAAATACATACATATATACACGCATACATACATACACAAAATGCATGTGTAAGAAATTCATTCCAGTTCCATAGGATGACAATACGATAGGCTAGAAGGAGCAGCCTAAAAATTTCCTTTGGTCTTACCTATTTGGCCTATTCCCAACAGCACAGCCATAAAAGTATCAATAGCAGGAATGGCAAGATGGCTCAATGGGCAAAGGCACTTGCCACCAAGCCTGATGATCTGAGTTCCATTCCTGAGACCCGCTTGTTGGAAATAAAGAACCCACTCCCTAAAAGTGGCTGTCCTCTGACTTCCATACACACACAATACAGTGCACATTCTCATACACACGTACCCGCACACAGACACACACACACAAATAAATGTAAAAATAATTTAAACATTTTATTTTCATTAATATATGCGTGTTTGCACACCTGCGTGGGTACCCACAGAGGCCAGTAGAGGGTGTTAGATCCTCTGGAGGTGGAGTTACCGGCAGCTGTCATCTGCCTGGCGTGAGCGCTGGGAGCTGAATTCCAATCCTTTTGGATGATCCACAAGTGCTCTCAACTTTTGAGCCATCTTTCCAACCCTGAAAAACAAAATAGAGGGAATGGTAGAAATAACAGGAGAAGGAGAATGAAGACCAGGGTTAATACTTGGGTACTGAATATTATTGGACAGGGAGAAAGCATTTGTCTCTACCAGTAAAAACAGCTGTTTATAGAAATGAAAACAAAACAGGGTAAATGCATCCATGAACGCACAGTGTTTGTGACTATTCACAAGATCTGCTCAAACCCAAGCCGGACAAATCCCTGTGTGGATGAGGGAGGTGGGCATGAAGCTCCAGCCCTGTCTAAGGAACTACTGGCAACTGACAGGTGCTGGGACAAGGAGAGCCTATATATCTTTTTCAGACTCTCTCCCATGATGCTGGAAAAAGTATTCAGTACACTCTTCAGTTTCTTTTGACTTTTTTTTTTTTATCTTTTTGAGACAGGGTCTCCCTATAACCCCAGCTGGCCTGCAACTTGCTTTGTAGACCAGGATGGCCTTGAATTCATAGAGATCCACCTGCCTCTGCATCCTGAGTGCTGGGATTAAAGGCATGTGCCACCATACCTGGCTCTTTTGACTTTCTTAAAATGTAGAATCAGAATGCTAATAAACAAGAATAGGGTTTATCTTTCCTGTTGAAGAATGAAGAGTAACCTTCAATAAATACAGCATGAGAAATGATGTGAGAGGGGGTGTAGGGAGGTGGGGGCAGATCTGAAAGTTGATGGGGAAGGGGTCCGAATATAATCAAAATACACCATATGAAATTCTCATAAACTCAGTAAAATCATTATTTTTAAAAAGAATTATTATGGGCTGGAGAGATGGCTCAGCAATTAAAAGCACTGGCTGTTCTTGTAGAAGACCTGGGTTTGAATCCCAACACACACATGGCAGCAAACAATCATCAGTAATTCCAGTTCCAGGGAATCCAACACCCTCTTCTGTCCTCCGAGGGCACTGCATGACACGGGTGCACTAACACACAAGCAGGCAATACTTCATATACATAAAATAAAAAATAAAAACTATTTAAAAAGAATAACTGTAAAGTAAGCAAACGGAACAGGCACTTCCATGCAAATGGAGCTCATGTGTCTAAATCCATGGCATCCTTCTTCTCCAACATCCAGGACTTGTCTCCAGAGTCATATGCCTTGCTATTTCTCTTTTAGGATGCCTCCCATTTCTTTCCTCATTTCTAAGATCATTCTCTATCTAGACAATGACAGAGCGCTCTTGACTTGTCTTCAGGTTGGTCCCTTTCTTTAATACATCTTGTCAAAACTGACAGCACCTTCATAAAACTCTTATCTGACGTGTCATTCCTTCATTTATTATGTTATGAAATTGTGCTGCCCTCAGCCCATTCCTCAAGGTTTAAGTCTGGGCTCAGCATGGCTTCCTAGCCTGGCCACAAACCTCCTTTGCAGTTTACCTTCTCTTAGTGGCCCCTCACAGCTGGCTCCTTAGGCATGTCTAACCGGGTGCAAAACCCAAAGAACTGGTTTCCTGTGGCGTTGTCTTCCCCCTCTGCTCTCCCTGCTTTTCTACCTCCCGTCATTCCCCCAAATCCACCTTAAAAGTCCACCTTTTGGATCAGATTACCTTAAATGTGGACAGCACCTTCTGATGGCAGCCCATGTAAAGGACATGGCAGAAAGAAGCTTTTGCTTTTGCCTGCTTGCCTTCTCTCTCACTGATAAGTTCATCTATCTTTTGCTGTGGCTTTTCTTCGTCAACATTAGAGCCACCTGCTTTGGATTCCAACATAGACTGAAGGCCGGCAGCTGTCCCAGAATCCTCCAGTCATCCCCCCGCACTGCATTGAGACTACTGAGGTGACCAACCTTGTGGACAGAGCAACTACCAGGTTCCCAGCCTCTTCAATGTGGCACAGCTCTTGTTGGCCTGCCCATACCCTATCCGATAAGTCAATCTAATAAATTCCCTTTAATATAAAAAAAAAGTCTCTTCTGGAATCTTCTCCAACCATTTCTCTTGCCTGGTGCCCTGACTCCTTCCTAAACTTGCTCACATTCTATGTAACCTCTCAACTCTGCATTCCTGCTGAGGAAGAGACTAGTGCACACAAGTAATGTACACGTGCTTGTTATAGGTCAGATCCATCTCATCCCCAGTCTTTACTTAGTTAAGTTCTGTGGCAGTCATGCCCTCCTTCCTCAAATTTCACCCTGGTGTAGCCAAAAGGAAAGAGAGAGTAGAGAAAAAGAAACACTAGAGACAGAGAACACTGACAACTGGAGTGTTTCTAGAATGAATCTAGTGCTCTGACTCAGTATCCTTTTCCTCTTCTGAATCTAATCAGTTACAATCCAAAATGTCTCTCCCTCTGTTTCCACTTTCATGTCTCCATTAAGCCAAGGCCTTGACACATCCTACCTGGATGAGTAGGAGAATCCCCTGACCTGTAACTCTTGAAAGCTTGCTCAGAGTCAGGGCTTCCAGCTTTGTGAGTCATCATAGCACCTTTGAGGCCATTCAAGACAGAATGATGATGGATTATGAATCTTGGTGGAATATTTAGCTCTACCTCTGGTGCTAATTGGAGTAACTTAGATCCAGATGTTTCCCCCGTCTGGGTCTCAGTTTTATTTGCTACCTTTGTAAAAATACTCCCAGAATAAATCATCTTGATCTGGTCTTCACTAAATATTCTCTTAGGAACTTTCTAACCACAACACTCAACCTCGTGAGTCCAATTCATCTTGTTACCCCATCTGTTCACCTCTCCTCTCCTCTCTTCTCCATGTAAACCCCAGCCAAGCCTGACCACAGCCCTGATGTTTTATTAGGATTTATTTTATTACTTTTGTGTCAAATCTCCTACCCAAAATAGAAAGGATGAATATAAAAGATGTTTCCTCTCCATTGTGTTCCAGAACCCCTCTGCATTGAGAATGGCCTAGTCAGAGTAGCCAAAATGCTTCAGAATTGAATTCACCAAAGTAACACACAAGGCTTTCATTTAGGTCTCTAGGCCCCTTGTGTATGAGGTCTATAAATGAGATGTGTTGCTTCAATCAGTCCCATTGGGAGAGGCTGGACTTTGCCTAGGAACAGCTGTTGAGCTGTACTCCAGCAAAGTCTTGGCTTCTGAATCAGATGTGAGTTCTTGATTCAGTCAGGAGGCTATAGATAGGATTTCCCTGTAGGTGCTCACAGATGGCCTTCACAGAAACGTTCTCCACCACCACCACTTTGTTGGACTTGGTAATAATGGACCTTGATTCTTCATACCCTTGTGTCTCAGATTCCTATTTCTTTATTCCTGTGCTGATTTTCCCCATGAGGCCTGAGAACAGTCACCTGGGCAGATGAGACAAACATCCTCTGTGAGCCATTTGGAGATGACCACAGAAGCCAAGGGTATGTGCTGGGAACACAGGAAGGTCCTGAGAAAGTCTCAGTGCTCAGCTTTTATAAAGAATGTGCGTGTGTGTGTGTGTGTGTGTGTGTGTGTGTGTGTGTGTCTACTATGTATGCATTGTATATGTGTGTGACGTGTGGTACAAGCACAAAAAGATGCACATTTGTTTGTTGGGTGTCCTCCTCTGCTGCTCTCCAACTTAAAACTTTGAGATAGGGTCTCTCACTACACCAGAAGCTAGGCATTTCAGCTAGGCAGGGTAGCAGTCTCCCAGGATCCACCTGTCTCTGCCCTTACCCCACTCCCAATGCTGGGGTCACAGCCATGCACAGCCATGCACAGCTTTTCACATAGGAATTCAAACTCAAGTCCCCATGCTTACGCAGAAAACTCTCTTACCATTCCGAGGGCCATCTTCCTAGAAGTTGTACTCAAAACCAATTGGAAGCATTGAGAATAAAACCAAGGTCTCAGTAGTTTTCTAGCACTGAGGTGATTCCATTGAAGTCACAATTATGTGCAAAACATGAATACCATTTTCCCTGGTCCCCAAACAATGAATATGAATATGAATACAGAATACTTGCTTTTTGAAGCCAAAGTTTAGGAAATGTTCAAGTCCAGAGACTAAGTCTTATCTGCTAAACCCAACTATGTGGCCCAAACCTACACTTTGTGGTTTAGTTATAGGATGTGCTCCACAGGCTCATGTGTTTGAACCCTTGTCCCTAGCTGGTGCTGTTTGGGGAAGTTGTGGAATCTTTAAGAGATGGGTCGTAGCAAGAAGAAGAAGGCAGGGGGAGGTAAGGCTAATACCAGGCCTTGACTCCTCACATTATGCTCATTTAAGTCTAAAAGTCATAAAAATATTAATAAATGCTGATAAAATGAATGAGTTTTGTCTTTTCCAGAATTACCATATATGTGGAAAGAAAACTAGAGGCGGTTTAGGGTTGAGTCACGCCTTACAGGATCTTCACCTTAACCTTGGACAGGAGGAAAGTGGAACAATGGATCTCTCTGCTATCTCAGCCAGCACCAAGCTAGAACCTTTCCTGCCTTCATGGGAATGTAGATCACTCTGAGCTTTGTCTCCTTTCTGTCTGTCAAGGACTGAGTTCATTCATGAGTTTCTAGGGGTTTCCATGTGACCACCTACAGCCTGTTAACTGTACTTATAGTTGAATCACATTAGCTCAGGCAGGGCCACAGTTAGGAAGTTGCTTTTTGCCCTTTGCTGAAGGATAATCAGGTGGTGTCAACCTTAAATACCCCATGCCCTCTGGCCACCCGAGTCATAGTGGTAATTCATACTGAGAACAAAAGGTAGTTGTAATTATGTGAACCACCAATCTTCTGCTGAAGATGAACTGGCCAGGTCCTTGGCTCTGAGAATGGCCCTGTGGAGCAAGTGAGATACAAGTGAGGGAGCTCTTGCATTGATTGGTAAGTTCATACTGGTCCGTAGTATGAGAGGGAGGGTGCAGCCTGTTGTGAATGGAGGAATCAGAACAGGTCTTAGAGCTGGGTTAGCATCTGAGCTGAGGACGTTCCAAACCCGCATGCACCATGGCCTGAAAGGAGAAAGCTTATGATTCGTTTTCAACTGCGAGTAGTTCCATTCAGGGGATACAAAGAAAGGAAGTTGACATGACCCAGGACTTACCAAGGAGGGAAGGAACCAAATGCAAAGGAACCAAGAGCTACAGGCCCAGACCGTAGCAAGGAATGTGGATTCTGCACTCTAGTCCCTGAGGTGCCAATAGTGGGTTTTAGACAAGGAAGTCACATAACCACACTTGAGCTTTAAACACCAAGTGGGGGGCAGGTGGCACTGACAGATATTCTCAAAGTCAGGGTGAGAAGTGACAAGGACAAGGCTCAGTGGGAACCAGCAAGTTATGTCAACGTCTCCGAGCATCTCCCGGGATCTGTTTTGTTTTAACATGAACTGAGAACACTCTCAGACTTCCAAATGTTTCCAAAAAGCCCTGAAAATGGCTTTCAGTATCTTGGTTTTTCAGTGAGGAAGCTCACTCAGAGAAGTTAAGTGCCTTGTCCAAAGCCACACAGCTACAGGCAACAGCAGGCTGGTACTTAGATTTTCTGTCTCCCAATGAAGTGCTCTTCCAACTCTGCATCTAAGTAGCTGCCATCTCTCTTGTCCTGTTGCTCTCCTCTTTCTGGGTGAGACTTAGAAGACAGAGCACTTGTATAGACATAACTTTCTTTCTTGTTTGGCCTCAGAGTTGCTTCATAGTTGAGGCTGTGCTTTAACTCCCAATCCTCCTACCTCTGCCTCCCAAATACTAGAATTTTAGGTGTACAACAACACCATACCATAATTTTTCAGGCATAATTTTGTCTCCAAAGGCAACTATAATAAAAGCCTGATTCGGAGTCCAAGTAGACTTGGGTCTGATTCCTTAAACAGTGACCCTGAAGCTTCAACCTCTTCATCTGTCACTAGCAGGCAATGACAGAGGGTAGGTAGAAGGGTGACGTGAGATGATCAAAACCCCCAGTACTATGTCTTGTTCAAGTCTCTTCTCAAGAAATGGTAACCATGTTTTCTCTAGACTGGTCAGGAAAGAGTTGAACTGGGGCCGGGAGATGCCCTGTTAATGTCGACAGACATAAACCAAGAGCTAAGAAAAAGAAAGCTTTTGCATGGTTTTAATATCCACCCCCCTCCCTCTCAACTCTGAGATGATTTTTCCCACTTCCATTTATGTCCCTTAGGGTCACTGGAAAGAACACTCCGGTCTGGCCACTAACCAGGACTTCTTAGCACAAGGATCCACCGAGGATCCTTCAGGAGGTTTTCTGCTCTATTCTGCTCCCCTCTCCTTTCACACTAGAATTAAGAAACCTGTAACTTGCCGCTTATCTCATTATCTCCTGCCTTGCATTTTAATGTGCTCTCTCTCAAAAGGCCCCTTGCTTGATATTCCAGTTATTCGAGTGTTTGTTTGTGTCTCCTGGGAAAAAGTGCTACCAACCTTCCTGGTAGAGCACCAGCATCCCCACTGCTCAAAGTTGGTTCTCTCTGTTTCGGGAGGAAAAATAAATGGAGATGACTTGAATATTTTGCATCTAGGGGAAACTGTAAATAGAACATCTCAAGAGTCTCACTCCAAAGCTCTGCACAAAAAAGCAGGTGACGAACTGGGAATCTTCCCAGGGTGTTGGGGAGCAATGAATAATTCAAGCCTAAAAGCTCTTAAAAGGACACAGTTACCTGCTTTTCCAGATAATTAGAGACCCTGGGGGGAAAAAAAAAAAGGTTTTATAACCTAATTTAACCAGATAATGAACCAGATCACCCAGAAAAGAGTAAGCTCTTTATCCTACCCAAATTACCCAGTTTCATCGTTATTAGGTAACTGACAAGCTTCCCCTTCTCCTATGTTGTGGATGGGGCTGAAGCAAGCCTGGAGTTAACAGGTGACACAGAGAAAAGAATAAAGAATTTCCTTACAAAATCTAGCTGCTCTTTTCAAGCACAGAATATGGCTCCCTCCACACAAAACACACGGGGAGGCTGAAAAAGCTATCCACGTGAAACAAAAATTCCTACCAACAGGACAAACTAGAGTGGGTGAATACCCCATTTAATGACCATTTTGCGTGCAGTGATTTAAATAAGAGCTGGCTTCAAAGGACTTCACTACTGTATGAGCAAGGAAAGACAAGTGGAAGTCGTGGTTTCATGTGTCTGGTATCACAGCTATTGCTGTAGCTGATGCAATTTTCTTGTGTGAATGAACATCTACTTTCTTGAACAATCCATTGGCATTTCTGTGGAGCTAGCTGATCATTGCTGATGGTGATTAAAATATACGAGGTGCCAGGTTTCTGCCTGGTCCTTTGCCTTGAAACTTCTTTTAGGGCAATCTCAGGGTCATAAGGGGCAGCAGCATGCTCTGGACTTGGGCTGGGACTGGATTTTGTCTGCACATTTCGCTGGACAGCCCCATACGGTTGCTGAATCTCACTTTCAGGGTCACCTAGCTGACATTTTCAAACAGTGTAAACCAGGAAATCGGGGAGATGGTTCAGTGGGTAAAGTGCCTGTCACACAAGCATGAAGACCTGAGTTCAAATCCCTGGGACCTGTGAAAAAGCTGAGCATGTCTATACCCCTAGCACTAGACGAGATGAGGATGGAGACAAGAAGATTTCCTCCCAGGAAGCCTAGCCAATCAGTGACCTCTGGGTTCAGTGGGAGATATTAGGTCAAAAGATAAGGTAGAAAGCAATTGAGGAAGATACCTGATGCTAACCCCTGGACATGTATTCCTACACATGTACACATGTACACATACATATGCTACATGTACACCACACACACAAAACGTTCTAAAATTATAAACCAGGACAATAAGATCACAAAAGCATGGCACACAAAATTCATGATAGCTTTTAACTCTTTAGAGGCAAACACAGGTAGGCTAGCTTACCCGAGTCAACCTGAATTCGATCTAGACCTACCACTTATTAACAGTACAGTCTTGAGCTAATTGCTCTCTCGAGTGTCTGTTCTCTTTTGTAAAGTGAAGGGCCATTGTAAGTAGAAAAAGAGTTGAGGCATGCACATTATCTGGTCCACAGTGAGCACTGGATAAATTGTGATTATTAAACATGGAGTGGAGCTATCATTACAAGGAGTTCGATGGATGATGTACACAATTCTTCAACAATAGCCAGCGATCTGGATAATTCAACTGGGGACAGTTAACATTGATATAGCTGGACACTGTTGAAAGTGCTTTGTATATGTTAATGTGTTTAATTAATACTTGCAATAACCCTCTAATATGAGCCCCTACGATTAGGCCATTTGCACATGAGAAAGTTCTTTTGACTGAAAAAAGGGAGGGACTGCAAAGGACAATCCAAGGTCACATGCAGTTACTACCAGAGCTGTGACTAAAACCGAATACAGTCTGCTCCAGAGTCTACAGTCTCAACCTCTGTCCTATCCTCTCCCAGCAGAAGCAGGGCAGGGTTGTCACAGTCATTCCCATGGGGACTTCTGTTATGCACTCTTGACTTAGGGTGCTACCTCCACAGTGGTGATGTAGGTGGAATCCATGTTGGTCCATTCCTAGCTCTATTTTCTTTTTGCTCTCTTATATGAGTCGAATCACACTGACCAAAGTTTCAAAAGGCACCAACATTCACTCAAACATCAAGTACTGTTTCTCAAAATCTACTTAAAATAAAAATTCCACTCATTAAAAAAAAATTATTCCTTGGTAAGCATGACTCTAGCCTTCTATGTGGTTGTGGGAGGGTACCAACAAGTCAATCTACTGCCTCGGGGAGAAACCGAGAGCCTGCTGCCCGGCTGCACGTCCTTTTCAACCTCAAGGAGTGTGTGATGATGGGTGTTTCTAACACCCTGCAAGCCCGTGTGTGCTAGTGCAGAGGCTGCTCTTGGGAGCAGGACACTTTGGGAGGCTCACTTAGCACTGGAGGCCTACACCAGCAGAGTTCCTGCCCCGCCCCTGCCTGCCACATGCATATGTGCATACGCACTACACACGCTATACACAGATGCATACTACCGCACATCACCACTTCACGCTACACATGACCACCACACACATACATGCGCACACCATACACAGATGTACAGCACAGACATACACATTGCACATGACCACCACACACATATGCAAATGCACACCACCACACACTGCACGTGAGCACCACCACATACCAATACACACACACATACCACCACCACCACACCCCATACTACACACACACACCAGCACCACAATACTATACACATGTTATATACACATTCACTCTAGAAATACACCATACACTACACACATGCACAGGACACATAGACACACTGTACTCAAGTGCATACCACATGCTGCACATGAACACACACAAGTTGCACATGCACACACTACATGCCTCAGTCACATACATACACCACATACTCATGTACACACATACACATCACACATGTGCCACACACATAACTCAGCAAAACCCAGCTAAACCATCTGACAGGCCCATTTTATCCAAGAGTGGATCAAAACACCATTTTGCTGCTAGAGGCGAATGTTTCTGTTTCCAGGAGCCTGAGCTTTCAGATGCACAGACAAGCATCCGTGTCTCTATTCTACCAAATGGTCCCCAAAGTGCTGCTGCCCTCATGGCTCTGCCAGGCTCTGGCCGGATGTGTCCATGTCTCGCCAGCCTGTCTGTCCCTCTTTTGCATTTTGGTCCCTTCACAGAGTGCACAAGGAAGAAAATAAAAGGTGGAGATGAATGCGATAAAAGGCCTGTCCCATATTTTGTATAAAGATGTTATTTTTTCGTCGGTTATTTATTATTCTTGGGCCTTTTGGATTAATTATGGCGCCGTTTTTATACATGGCAGCAGCAATCTGTCACCCAGAAATACACAGCAGGCCACCCAGGCTCGGAGTTTCCTGTTGTCCTGCTGTAAATCAGTGTGACTTGCAGAGGAGCATGCCACAGCCCCAATGGCAGGGCTATCCCTTGTCACAATCCACACAGCGCCCACCGCTCTTCTCATCTCACCCTGACAGGGTCCTGAGAGAGGGTTTGTCCAGGAATGGCGCAGCCCCACACCGAGCTGACTTTCTGAAGAGGAGAGGTGAGGTAACACTTCTCTTTTCATAGCCCGCGGTGCTGAACTGGAATTGCAGCCTGCTCCTATTTTCAGAGACCTCCTTGCTAAGAGAATGTTTTTATCTGGAGAGACAATGACTGTACCCTGTACCCTGCAGTTCCCATGAAACCCTTGCCAAAGTCCATGAATGCTGGCTTTATGAATTGGTCTTGCAGGTGTTCGGGGGGTATGTAATCACCAATGAATAGTCCAGAAACACAGAAACTCTCCGCAGCCTCTGGCACCGAGAGCTGCCCGGCTTTACAATTCTGTGAGAAAACACACATGTGAGGAGTGCTTTCCCCAGGCTCCAGTGTTGCCTGAGGCCAAGTATTCGTCACCGTCTATTCCCCGGCCTGGTGGTACGTTCCAGAAAGGAAGGAAAGGATCTGTAGTCGCCCTGTGGACTGGAAAGCCTGGGCCTTTTACAGAGTTTCCCTACCCTAACTTGGTACAGGATTGCTTTGACCAAGGACACCACTTTATTCATGGATCATGTATGCAATCCAACAGGCTAGGCTACCTGGTGACCTGGGAGGACCAGACTGACCCAGGCCCAGAGGGCTGGCTGCCCCGAGGAAGGGGGGCACACAGAGGCTGAGACCAAACAGCCTCAGGGTATCTGCACATATCCTAGAGTAGGGGACACTCAGAACTGTGGAGAGGCAAGAAGAAAGTGTTTTTTGCAAGAAGCTGGATAAGAAAGACAGGGCGGGAAAAGAAAGTTTCCAGGTGCGCACAGAACTGGAGGTTGATCCCAGCCACAGAAAAGCTACCTGAACATTAAGGGTGGTGAACAGAGGATTCTATTGGCACATTTAGCTGGCCCTTCCCAGCCTCAGACCAAAAGAAGGGCTGGGGTGCCTGAGAGGAAATGTTTGCCATGATCTGGCATTCTTTCTAAGACTGGCTTTGATCCATTGACTGGGACAACCTGCAGCCACTCTCCACCCTGCTGGGAGCTGAAGGGGTCTGAGAGTCTTCCTAAGACAGGTACAACTTCTCTGGCAAGATAAAGGGATGGTGAGCTCACAAATTGAAAACACTGCAAAGTACTGCAAAAGGATGGATACCCTCCGCAGGAAAAGGGGAACACTGGTCCGTCCAAGGTTAAGATTGGCCAAGTCACCCACACAGCAGTTCCTGGATTAGCCACTGGTCACTTTGACCAAATACCTGACAGGAAGGAATTTAAGGGAGCTCCCATGACATTATATTTTCATTCATTTCAAACTGAAACGTAGTCTTTAATTATAAGTATATGTGACCAACTACAATGTGTTACAGTTGCTGCATATCTTAAAACATCAATTATATTCACTGTTTCTTTGGCTTTATGTTATCAGACCCACAACTGGACCTGAGCGGCTAATATGTTAATAGAGATACATCATTCTACATAAAACTGATTTTTTAATATTTGGTGACTATATCTCAGCACAATTGATTTTTCTTTGTAACTGTATAGAATCTATTTTCCTTGAATATTTAAAATAAAAGAATTCTGAGGTGTGTCTGTCTCCCCAAAATAGTTAAAATCCTGGTGTCTGGGTCAATGAGTTATCAACTTATATCTATCACACTGGAAAATATTTCTATAAAACAATGGGGCAAAGAATGCTTTCTCAGGCTGGAGAGATGGTTAAGTGATTAAGGGCACTGGCTGCTCTTGCAAAGGACCCAGGTTCAGTTCCCAGCACCCACATGCTAACTGTCCATCATCCTTAACTCCAGTTCCAGGGGATCCAACACCGTCTTCTGACACATAAAATAAAAGGAAAGGATACTTTCTCACAGAGCTTACTTGAGTTAAATTTTAAAGATTTTTAAGGAAGTAGTGTGTCAATGTTCACTAGAAATTTTAAAGTTCATATACTCTATGATCTTGCTCCTGGATAACTTAGTTTATATCTGTGAAAATACTGGGACAAAAAGAAAACAAAAAGAATAACTGGGCAAGATTTGTTCATAGCGTTAAAAAGACACAAAGAGAATGCCAGTTGCTAAGAGAATGGTTGGGAAATGGTAATAATCCTCAAAATGGAATATGATGCAGTCATTAAAAATGATAGCTCAGTGTTATACTAGATGCCACAGTGGGATTTCTAGTAGTTATCACAGAATGAGGAAAGAGGCAAGAAAATAACTGTGGTTCACTTAACTGAAAGGTGCTAAGAGGGAAGTTACATGATGTGTCTACATTGGTAAATGTAGAGGAAAGAACCGTGCACATGCGGAAAGAGCTATGGAAGGATGTCCTCCTGTGTTTCAGAGAGGGGTGGAAGGTGGTGGAGAAGAAACTGACAGACAGAAGGAACCACACCAGCAGCAATAAAGTAGACCAATACAGGATCACATGTCTGTGCTGATATAAAGCTATAGTTTATAATTTTAAAAGAGAGATTCAGAATATTAGATGAATGTGGACTGAGTTCTCCTTCTTGGGGAGTTACTGTCAGCTTGCTGTCAACCCACTGAGGACTTTTGGACTCTTTCTTGGCTGCAGACTAATGCTTATCAGCTCTCGCAGCTTGTTTGAGAACTTAAAAGATAAATGGCAATGTCCACAGCAATTTCACTTTAAAGTGAGTATTTTCTATTTTGATACAAACAGCTCATTTGCTCATCCACTCATTCCCAGAGAAACATAAATACCAAAGTCTCAGAAGAGAAAGGAACAAAACGGACAGGGACAGACAACTCTTCTTTCTCCTTCCTCTGGCTGTGCTTGTTAATTAATGCCCAGCGTGTACCATGCTTACCCCCAGCATGTCACAGACACCCAGCAGAGGCGCACAGAGCCAAGTACAAATCCACTCCTCATGCCTCTCAAGGTCAGAAGAACAGCGGCTCCGGCCAGGCCAGGCGCCGTACTGCCTGGTGACCTAGAAGCTCAGGAATCTGATCAGGCCACTTTGCAGAGCCATCCACGCCACCAACTGCCCATCAGCTTCTGTTCCAATGGTGAAGAGTGAGAACAAGAAGAGAGTGGCCAGTAGCTTCCAGCCTCCCTCAACCAGTTCCACCGTGGGCTTATTGCCTTCACCTATTCCAATCCATTTTGGGACCCAGTAACCAGAGGACACCCTGAGTCTCTCCAAACACTCAACTCTGAGGAAGAAAGAGACTTTCACAGTCTCCTTACACGAAGCAGAGGATGAAGAATAAGTCTACACATGCTGAATTCTTTTTATTCTTTTTCTGTTTTTCATGTGTGTATGTGTGTATAGTATATGCATGTATATAGACATGTTTTCTTGCATGTGTGTGTGTGGTGGGGGTGGTGGCTAACAACCATCTATAACTCCAGTTCCAGGGGATATGATGCTCTCTTCTGACCTCTGTGGGCACTGAACAACACATGTGTACTAACATACTTGCAGGCAATACACTCATATATATATATATATATATGTAAATATTTTTTAAAACCTGCTGTGCACTTTACACATAGTCATCACTAGGCCATCTGGACTGGACCCATTTCAACTTGCAGTAGCCACATGGGGCTGGTGAATATGGGTTGGCGGGTGGGCACAGCTGTAGACACAGAGAGAAGGGTAAGATGGCTGCTTGCACTCAGAAACTAAATGAAATTACCTTGAATAAAGGAAACTGTTATAGAAACTGTTTCACTGGAAATGGAGCAGAGAGCGCATCCACATTGGCCCTTCACTGTCCCCCTGAAGCTGGTACTTGGGGCTCTGATGGAGCAGAGCATAGGGGTCTGGAGCCAGTGTCTAACTATCCATTACAGAATCAAGGCCCAAGAACATTGTGAAGAATCTGTGCCTGCAGGAAGGAGGCAGAAGCAGACATTCTAGGGGCTTAGAAAGCCTTTGTGAATAAGAAATCAGGCTCTGCAATCATTTTCAGCCACAGAGAGCCTGACAGGAAACTAGCTTAGTAAAGCAGGCTCATTAGGGTTGTAGCCAGGACAGCAGGCCCCCCGCTCTATCCCCAGTGAAACTTGAGCTGTTTAGAAACCAGCCGCTTCTGGGAGTTAGAAAAGGGAGGTTCACAGAGAGGCCATGGGTGCTCTGGACAGCCTAGTCACAGTGGCAGAGTTCTAGGTCACCGTCACATCCGTCCTGGGGCAAGTACCTGGGGACGTGCCCTGGGGAGCAGTCAACTCTATCTTTCTGGGTGTCTGATAAGGCTTGTATTTCCTGTCTGGTCATTGTAGATGCATTTCAGAGAGTGGCCATAAGAATGCCTCCTCTTTGGGAACCACTTCTAATAAAATGGGTCAGTTGTCCTGCAAAAGACTATTCATTGCCACTGTATTTAAGCTACATTTGGATACAGAAGCCTGTGGGTACTTAGGACTTGATTTCCATCAAAAAAGCTGGAGAGACATAGCCCAAAACACTGTAAAACCAAACTCAGACTATGAAAGCCTAGAACCCAAGAAAAGGATCCTGTGTGAAAATCTGAGAGGCAATCCACAAGGCCCAAGTGGATAGGAAACAGCCTTTTAACTGGAATTTCATCTTTGTCCATTTGGCAGACCAGAAGCCTGGTCCCTGCTGGGTGGTTACAACCAGTCAACTGTAAACATGAAGAAGGGTGATGTCAAAGCAGAGTCTATTGAAATGGGTCATCTTGGCTTATTCAAATAGCCCTAGACTGGTTCCATAGAAGACTGCCCAGCAGTACTCTGAGCCATGTCATGTACCTGCAAAAGAAGAAAAGGTGCTTTCTGTTGCTCGTAGAGCTATCTCTGATCCCTCTACACATTCCACAGGCTCTTAAACTTCTCTAAGAGACAAGGAGAGCAAAATGCCCCTGGGACATTTTCCTCCTGGCTCTCCCTAACACTGCCAAGGTGCTAAAGACCCATTGAATGTGAGGAGCTCGGAAAAACAGGTGCAAACTGTGGAAAGGCAGTACAAAGGCTAGGAACCCTAGAACATGGGGAGCTCGGAGCCCTGCACCCCAGGTACTTTCCACCTGCTTCCACCTGCACTTGCATCCAAAGCTCCAGCATCGGACTCCTTCCAGGCCATCTCTTGTGGAATTTCTCAAATGCTCCTCATTTTCTGGATAGTCTAACAGCCTTCTGGAAGGGTTAAAAATCTCAAATTTAAACTGTCAAAGTCGTTTAAGGTCTCACAAAGCCTCAACAATGCTGTAGAAGCCAGATTCCGTTCAACAATGGGACACAACTGAACATTAGAGCCCTTTGGTTTTTGCAAATTCTCCTTTCTCTATAAATGTTAAGGCTCCTGATACACTCATAGAGAGAACTAAGCACACAAGAAAACAAAAACAAAGCAATTTCCTGGAACCATGCCCTAATTTGTTTCAGTTACAGAAGATGAAAATGGGGATTCCCATAGGCAATTGTGCCAACACAACCTACAGGAACCATGTTGGAGAAGCTGCCAAGGTGCCTGCTTTTCTGATGCCTCTATCCTGATTCGTTTTATAAAACTGGGCAATTTTCTTGAGTCTATGAGCATCAGTTATCCTGTCTGTAAAAACAGGAGCAGCCATTTTTCTACTGAATAATCTGTCAATTGAAACCTATCAACAGATCAATAATATGATATTAGAATGAAGAATGTTAGGCTGTCTGCAACCAGAATATAAGTGCCATGCACATGGAGGCTTGCTTCTGCTCCCTAATGCCTCTTCACATCTATAGCAGAACAATGTCTGATGTAAGGTAGACTCAAGAATATGGACTCTGAATATTTGCTGTTGATAAAACCATATCATTCTGTTCAAACTTGGTGTTGTCTCCACTCCCTTCTGTCTGCCATCTTTGATCAGTACTAAGATCTGCTATTCTATACATGTAAGAGCTCTAATATCCATCCTCCATTGTCCATGTCTTCTGCTCCTACTAAACCCAACATACTCTTAGTTCCTACATTAACTTAATTCCTTCATAATTGTTCTCTCTGGTTACGACATTCCCTCCTTCCAATACTGAATTAGTTATTTTTCTTGTGTCAAAATATCCAACATAAGTAACTAAAGAAGAGAAGTTTATTTGGCTCATGGTTGAAGGTGTAATCAGTCATCCTGGAAAAAGCATAGCAACCGAAGAGGAACTGCATCCACAGTTGGGAAGCAGAGAGTGAGGAATGCTGGAGTTTAACTGGCTCTGTCTTTGATTTGGTATAGGATCCCAGCCCATGAAACGGTGATGCCTACATTTAGATTGGGTCTTTCCATTTCAATTAACCAAATTTGGAAACTCTTTCTTAGACATACACAGATACTTGTTTACATGGTGATTTTTAAAAAAATATTTTTTAATATTTCTATTTTATGTGCATGATTGTATTGTTTACGTGTATGTAAGATGCACCCCCGTTGTACAATGCCTGCAGAGGTCAGAAGAAGGCATCAGATTCCCCTGGAACTGGAGTTACAGATGCTTGTTAGCCACTTCATAGGTGCTAGGAATCAAACCTGGGTCCTCCGCAAGAGTAATTAGTGCTCTTAATCACTGAGCCATCTCTCCAGCCCTGCACATAGTGCTTTTAAATTCCATCAAGTTGGTATTCAAGATTAGTCATCACACATAACATTCTGCTTCACACTGCCAAAGGGACCCTTCTAAACAACCACTGTTAATCTTTAAAGTTCCTTAAGAGCAAGGAGTTTGTCCTACTCACATGCTACCCCCTAAGCATGGCTCTCAGTAGGTGCTTAGGCTTGTGAGAAATATATCTTTTCAGTATGTTGTTACTTATAACTGACCCAAGTCTACAACTACAGATGTTTGCCTTATCCCATCAGTCTTTGCTCCTAACTCTTTATAAGAATTCCCCTAAAGCTTCAAGGCAAACTGCAGGTGTAAAGGTCAAAGTTCTGGGAATTCATGACCCAGCATGTTATGCTAGTGTCTGCCTTCTTGCCCCTCCTGTTCATCTTTCTCTACTTTGGATACGCTTCTTGGGTATACAGCTCCATGGTAGAGCAAGTTGTCTAGAATACGCAAGGCTCTGGGTTCGGCTCTGAGCACGGTAAAATGAAGAACACGCTTGTCTCCACATAGTTCTATTGATGGCTCGTTTTCGCACCCATGGAACATCTTCCCTCATTCATTCATTCACATTATACCCAACATTCTAAGTCTCCACCAAGCCCTGCTTCTCTTTCAAGGACTCTGCAAATTATGGCACGCAAAAACATATTTTCTGCTCTGTCCTGCAGTTCTGACTCTCAGCCTGCGCCCTGAGCATTCCCTGTCATTCATTCATTTAATACATCACTTACCAGGCACCCATTGTATATTAACATTTTCTTCCCATAATTGTACTGTCTCTATTCAATTACATTGTAAACTCTTTGAGGAGGAAACTAGAATTGTAAACTTACTTGGATGGTCCATACACATGGCACATGTATGTCAAATTACTGATCAAAGAGAATGTGGTCTGTTTCATGCCTCTGTGTTGTTATACACATTATTCCATTTGCCTAGAATACCCTCTCTCCAGGGCTCATTATTTCCATCTGTCAGGCAATTCCTTGTTCATCTTTAAATAAGCAAGGCCTGTACCTCCTCCGAATGTCCTCTACATGTCCAGCTCTTAACCTCATGCTTTTCTTACATATCTTATTTGGTGAATGATTTAGCCTCCTACTACTAACAACCATATTCTAAGGTACATTTAAATACTTTATGTTTTTCACAAGGAAAGCATCCATGAACTCTATGCAGGTGTTGTCATCAATATACCAAATATATCTCTGACCTTTCGAATCACATTCTCATTACTAGTACATATGTATCTAACATGTGCTTCCTTTTCTACTCTCACAGCATCCATGTGACATTTCTATGGTGCAACCTCATATTGCATCGGAAATAGCATGCTAGTTTCATGCTTGTGTTACTGTTTTGCATATTGTTGCATTTGCAAAATATGCCCTGAAAGTACAGAGTAATAGAATCAATTGGTAAAGCATATCTAAAGTACACCAAATAGCCTCACGTTATTGTGCATACTTGCCATGTTTTTATACCTCAAATGATATTTAAGAGTAAAAGAAGAGTTAAGGTATCTAGTTATAACACAATTAGAAAGTCACAATGGTTGAGAAAGTCAACACTTATGGATAGCCTAGCGGTTCAACTGACACTCTAATCAAAGTGACTTGATTTAAATTTTGACTTCATCTCTTGCTGGTTGTCTGGCCGTGGGCATTTTATTGTATATCTCTAAATCCTATTTTCTGTACTTATTAAGTGATAATAGAAGAAGGTAACTCACAGTGCTCTCATGACTGAAAAAGGTTATACACACACACATATATACATATATATACTTGACATGCTGCTAAAAATTACATATGATCAGCATATTATAAGTAAATAAATGCCATTCGTAAATACTGTCAAAATACTAGAAATAGGCAAATTTGTTCATACTTGTTCTAAACTCAAATTCTGAAAGCTACTTAACGGTAAACAATATTATCTTTGCAGGCAGAATCCTAAAGAATGCCACTCACCAGCCAACTTAGAAAGGAAAGAAGGCATCCCTTTAGGGAGCATAGCTTCATCATCACCATGTCAGAACCACTATTCTTGTTTCGTGCTTGGAAGGAATTGTTAGGCACATGAGTTAATGCAATCACAAAGAGTTCATACAGTCTAGACAAGGAATTCTGTGTGCAAAGTGGGTATTAAAAATGCATTGTTGGGGCTGGAGAGACGGCTCAGTGGTTAAGGCAGTGGCTGCTCTTACAGAGGACCCAGGTTCAGTTCCCTGCATCCACATGGTGACTAACAGCTGTTCATAACTCCAGTTCCAGGGGTTCTAATGCCCTTTTCTGGCTGTATAGGCGTTACATGCATTTACAAAACAAAACACTCACATATATAAAATGAAAATAAAATATTTTTTAAAAGCACATGGTCTATCATGGAATATGTTGATGAGCATGGCTCCAAGTTTGTCTCCCTGTGATTAATAACATAACTATTACTAGAAAGCTGGACCAAAGAAATGAAACTGTTGAAACCTAGACAAAAGGCATGTCCTCACTGCAAAGCAAACAGAGCTGAACTGTGTTGCTGAGAAAGGAGAAGCACATTAGATTCCTATAAGAGGCAAGGCATGCTGTCTGGAAGCATTTTCCAGGCCACAGAGAGAAATAGCTCAAGCATGGAGTCCTGATGAATTTAGGATGCAGAAATCAGCGTTTGAGCAGGCACAGGCAGCTGGAAGTTTGGAATAAAACAAAATTTAAGCATCTTCCACTAGCAGCCTCCTTTTGCCCAAGACATTCAGACATTTTATACCCCAGATACATAGATATATAAAACAGACATGTAAATCAAACATTTACTGATAATAGACCTTAAAGAAATATTTATTTCAAAACAATTCCTTGGTACACATACAATTTCACATAGCACAGATGAAAATAAATTTGCATTCTAATGAAATGAATGTGTGATTTATTTTCACATAAAGAATTAAACCTTGATGGATATCTGACACTGAAGGACATAGAGCATCTTCAACATTTTTCAGAGTTGATTGATATTTTGATTTGATAACGGTTGCTGCTGAAAGCTGGGGGTTATATAAATACATAGACAAAAAATGGCAGAAGCAGACCCTGGAGAGATGGCTCAGTGGTTATGAGCACTGACTGCTTTTGCAGAGGACCCATGTTCAATTCCTAGCACCCATGTGGCAGCTAAAAACCATCCTTAACTCCAGCTTCAGGGAATCAGACATCCTCCTCTGGCCTTTATGGGCATTGCACACATGTGATGCACTTACATATATGTAAGAAGGACACTCATACACATAAAATAAAAATGAATGAATAAGTAAACTGGCAGCTGTAAGATTAGGGCCACTTCAGAAATTGTTGAAAAGTCTATCTTAATCTCAAACTAAGGTTCATTGCATATGAAATTCAAGCCAGCAGTTCAAACAGCAATTTTTAAAATCAAACATTCCAACACAATATAACCCGATCATGTGCCAATTTGATCTTGCATGCTAAGGAATGATGGTGATAAATTATTTAAAATCTTTATTTTCCGTAATTAAACCATGAGGTACCCACGAGAGCTGAAAACTTCCTATGTACAATAATCGTAATGCAATTCATAACAAACAATAGTCTCAATTGAACTGCCATATTCCAGGCAGTGTTCCTCGAATTGTGAGTGTGCAGAGTATGCTTTGTGCAAAGTACGGGGCATGTTAGTGTGCATGGCGTGCAGAGCATGTGGGCTGAGAGTCAAGATCGAGGTGTAATTGCAGGATGAAACATGGGTAAGCACTGCCATAAATACCTTGGATTGGTATCACTATGTAGCCCTGACTGGCCTGGCACTCACTATGTAGGCCAGGCCAGCCTTGAACTGATCTACCTGCCTTCCAAGTGCTGGGATTAAGAGTGTGCACAGCTGCCATGACCAGCATATCTCAGATTCTGTATGCATTTGCTTTTGAATTAATTTTTTGGTCTTTGCACATTCATAAAACTTTTACTGTTGCCAGACTTTTTGACACCCACACATTCAGTTACATGGCCCACAGTTTAAGAAGCCAGGGAGTAGAATACCATAGAAAAGGAATCGACACAGGAAACAGTTCCATAAATTTGCCTTAATGGTCATTGTGAGTCTTTCATTTGGTATTAAGCTACACAAGGAAGGAAAACCCGTATGAGGCTAGGCAAAGCATGATAGGCAAACAGTATTAAGGAGCTGTGACCAAACAATTCCTATAGCTTACTTGGGTTGGGAGACAATCAGGTACCAAGCAGCCAGGACAGAGAGAGGTCTACTGAGGTTCTATGCATTCTCCAGACCCCATAGGATCTACACCCTAGAGATCTGGCAAAATTACCCTGAAGGCAAGGGTATCATAGACCTACCTCTCAAATTTTTAAAAACAAGCTATAAGATCAGGTTGATCCATAGGAACTTTTTGACTCACCAATACAGAATTAAAAGAACTGAAAGAAGACAACAAAATCCAGGCACTAAGCAATGTGATACAATGTTCAACACTCAATTGATAACCAACATCTTGGTGGATATAGACCCCTCTGCCAATTTAGTTAAATCAGGCAGTATAAACAATGATAGAACATACAGAAATGATGGAGGTAGCAATCACTCAAAAGCAGTCGTCACTATGCTCTACTGAGGTGATGGATAGACGAGTTATTCTGATCATCATCTTGCATCTGTGCATTGAAATACTGCACTGCACCTCCTACATATGGACACTTGTTGTTAATTCAAAACAAAAATACCATTTAAAAATAATAAGTATCTTTAAAGGATTTAAAGAAAAAGATTAAAATAATACAGATATGAAAAATGAAAGTGGAGCTTCCAGAATGGAAAATTACTATATGTGTCAAGAAAATGTCGCTAAATCTGATTGCCTATAGCAGATTAATCACAGCAGGAAAAAAGGCGACTGTTTCTCTAAAGTAATGGAAATCATTCAAATTGAAGCAAAGAAAGAAAAAGCCTGAAAAAAGGGGCTCATCCTAAGAAATTACTAAAACAATAGAAGGAAGCCTAAAGTGTGTGTGATATGTGTCCAATAAGAAAGCACAAAAGAAAATGAAGATTAAAAAGGGTCAACATGTTACCAAATTTAATAAAAAATTATAAATCCAGAGACCCACAGCATTGAACAAAGAGCAAGAAGAAACACACATCCCAGGAAAACTGCTCTGAATCAAAGAGAAAGGAAAGTCTGCAAAACCACCAGAAGAGAAACAAATTATGTGCACAAAAGCCAAGAATTTATAATGCAAACTTTCTTCAGAAAACATGCAAGCCATAAGTTGACTGAACCGTGCCTTTAAAAAGTGAAAGGAAAATAGGCCAGAATCCTTTCCATTAAGAACATTGTTCAAGGGCCATGGAGATGGCTTAGCATGGGGTGGTGCTTGCTGCCAAGCCTGATGAACTAAGTTCCATCCCTGGAACGTACTTGGTGCAGGAAGAGACCTGACTGCTTCAAGTTGTCCTCTGATCTCCACACATGTGCTCCTACACACACACACACACACACACACACACACACACACACACACGCCTCATAATGAAGTAAAAAATGCATTAAAAGGGCATTATTCAGAACTGGAGGCAAAATAAAGACATTTTTTTAAAAGCTAACAAACACTCTGCATACATCTATCCAAACACTATTCTGAAACCCATTAATGTATACAATTATTTTATGTCAATAATTATAGTAATAAAAGAATTAGATGAAAAGTTTCATTACCAAACACATATGCATGCCAAAAGAAATGTTTATGGAGTTGAGGCTAAAGCAGGTCTGGTGGTGCCAGGCTTTGGTTCATCTACTCCAGAGACTGAGGTCAAAGGATCTGTGACAAGTTCAAAGCCTGCCTAAGTAACTTAGTGACACCTTGTCTCAAATTTTAAAAGCTTTTTTTTTTTTTAAGAGGGAGGTGAATATAGCTCAGTGAGTCGTACAGAGCTTGCCTGACAAACTTGAGGCCCTGGGTTCAATATTTACTGCAAAAAGAAGAATGAGCAGCACTACAGTTGCATAAGTTAATATAAAACATATCCAAGAAAATTAAATTAGTAACTTGAAAGTTTTCCCCAAAGTAAACTGTAACCTCAAATGGTTTCACTGAATTCCATCAAACCTCTGAGGAAAAAATAATTCCATGCTCACAGAAACTTTTTTTTTTAAACTGAACATATGCCACTATATTTTCTGGTATCACAAGGCTACGATAGCAAAATCAAATAAAACTGAATGAAAAGAAAATTTCATATCCGCATCCTTTATAAATACGGACACAAGAGGGTTAAAGTATATATTAGCAAATGAAATTCAGTGATGCATAAAAAATAATATATCAGATCAAACATGGCTTGGAGCAAGAATGCAATATTGATTTAATAACTAAAAATCAACCATTGAAATTCACCAGAATAACAAATATAGGAAAAAATTACATGGCTGTCGCAATATATGTAAAAAAAGCACTGAACAACATTCAACAGTCATTCAAAAGTAAACTCTCAGCTAAGGAAACTTTTTCAACCTGGTAATCTATTAAAACCTACAATCTATTAAAAATCTTTGTCGTTTATACTGAACATGTAAGGCTGGGGCTATAGCTCAGTAGTAGAATGCTGTTTTGTGTGTGTGAGCCTCTAGATTCAATTTCCAGGTCCACAGAAACACAAGATGAGAACAAACAAAACCCGAACACTTAGCTGATGCATTGAACTTGAGATCAATGCTCACCTTCACCATTTCAATTGTCCTTGACTTAGAGATACTGCCCAGTGAGACAGGAAAGCGTCACAAGGACCAGCCACTGGAAAAGAAGAAGGGAAACTTGTTTTGTTTATAGACAATATTATTATGTACATAGAAAAACTCAAGGGATGTAAAGAATCTGGAGAAATGATTAGAAATAAATGAACTGGGCTGCATAGGATGCTAGATTGGTATGCAAGAATCAATTTATTTATATACAGAACCAATGAAAATGGGAAAAAAAAACTACTATGCCTTGAAATAGCATGCCCAAATCATTAAGTATTTGGGGACACATAGAGAAATGCTTGCAAGATCTGTATGTTAACAACTAAAGGGCAAAAGCGTTACTGAAAGAAATTAGAAAAGCCCTAAATAATTACCAGGATATACCATATTCATAGATTAGAATACTAAATATTAAAGAATCAAGTCTCTCTCAAAATAATCCCTAGGGTCTATATAATTTAATTCAAAATTTCAAATCTGATGAGTTAGTTTTAATATTCATGTGGAAATACAAAGGATCTGCGTGATATGTTTACATGACTTTGGATAGAGAAGAGCAAAGTTGGAGGTCTGTGCTGTGTGATTTTATGATTACTAGAAAGCTTCACCAAACAGCACAATACAGTGCTGATGTGAAGACAGTTATGCACAAGGCAGAATCCAGGGCCCCCATACATGTATGTGATCAGCTGCATCTTCAACATTTTAGAATGTCGAATCAAACAGTTGAATTGCTAGAGAAATTAAAAGGCTTGAAAGTCCTTCCAAAAAAATGATGCTAGAATCACTGGTTACTTAATAGGAAAAAAAAAATCACAAATCTTGACTTCCATTCCACATCATATGTAGAAGGTAACTTAAAACAAGTTGTCATCTAGCTAAAATTTATAGCTATAAAACCTATAGAAAGAAATGTCAGAATAAATCTTATCAAAATGATAAAGGTGTTCAAAATTAAAAGTCTCTGTTTTGTTCTTTGAAAGACTCTGTTAAGAAAATAAAAAAAGATAAAGAAAGAAAAGCTGTAAATCAGGGTAGAGAGAAAAATAGTGGTTGTTTTTCCAAGATTTATTTCTGAAGTAAAAACCTTTAAAAGTTGCAAAGGAAGAGGCAAAAGGAAGGAGAGAGAAGAGGGGGAGAAGCCAGAAGAGGAAACCAGCAGTGTAGACAATTGACAAATGAAGGAATTGAGCCACCAATATGCATTGGAAAAGAAGTTCACCTCATTAATAAACATAGACATAAAAGTTCATCGTGCAATGAGACCACTACATACATTAATGAGTCTTGGCAAGTTTGGAAGTCCACAAGCATCTCAGTCATTGATGGCAGGAAAGTAAAATGGGAAACTACTTTGGAAAACTGTTCGATGATTTCTATCCAACTTCGGTTCATTCTCACTTACGTAAGACCTAGCAATTCCACACTTCCACATTTACCCACAAGTGAAAAGCATATCTGCACAGAGAGCATATCTGCATTTCTCTTTGAGAAATGTTTGAGATTGACTTAACCATGACAGCTGCACATGGGGACAACCCAAACATCTCTCCACAGGTGAATGACTGCACGTTGTGAGGAATCCACACAACGGAATGCTTCTCCACACTAAAAGAATGGTTTTGAAATGTACTTCATGGGTCAATCTCAAAACCTGTATGCTGAGTAGATGCTAAGTAGAAATATCCCCATACAAACAGTACTAAATGTACGATTCCAGTTATGTGAAATTCTACATGGACAGCACTGTACTACTAAAGTGTGCACTCACTCCAGGACAGAAGGTGCCAACAAGGGGTGCTGATGGAACGCAGAGGGACATGGTAGGTGACAGGAACGGTCCATGTCTTCATTTCAGTATCACTTATAAGCATTTATCAAAATTCTTCAAAATACACACTTTGTGTGTGTGTGTGTGTGTGTGTGTCTATGTAGACTCGTGTGTGAAGGTGTAGTGTCTGTAAAGGTGTGTGCATGAGCATGTGGAGACCAGAGATCATCCTCGGCTGTCTTCCTCAATCATTTTATTTTTTGAGACAGGTTCTCTCACTGAACCTGAGCTTACATATTCAATTGGACCATCTGACCAGAAAGCTCTAGAGATTTGCCTGTCTCCACCAGCCTCAAGACCTGTGATGACATGCATCACTGTCCCTAGCTTTTGTACATAGTTATGGAGCATCAAACTCAGATCTCATACTTGCTTGGCAAATGCGTTTACTAACTGAGCCAACCATCTCTCCAATCATAAGTGAGTTCATTTTTATGTAAATCCTACCTCAATAAAATCTATTTTAAATAATCAAAAACATGATATAAACTGGATTTTTAAAAATACAGCATTTGAGTCTTAACTTTGACCCATTCCACAGTGTTATGTAGCAAGAAATCCTGTTCATCAAATTAATGGGGTACATTTTCCAACAAATGTTCTTTGATCACCTACTATGTGCTTGGCATTAAAGACTACAGAGATGAAAGGAAGAAGAAGGTCTCCATGCCCATGGCAGTGCAGTCTTGAGGCAGACGTTTACAGAAGAAGCAGAATGTGTGTTGCTAAAGGGAAAGAGAGCAGTCCTCAGACTCTACGAAAAGGGAGCTGACTGCGTCCAGCCGGTCAGGGAGCGGGCAGAAAGATGACCAGACACTTATCCAGTTAAGTGGGGTGTCCTCTTCTTTGCAGGCGAGGGAAGCATTTTTGAATGAAGTAAAGGAAATTCAGCATGCAGGAGCCCCCAAAAGAGTGAATCAAGATGAAGCTTGAGAGGCAGGAAGCCATGTTGGAGCCACCCAACACCTCCCCGCCTCATCCTCACCCCCACCCCGGCCAACAGGAGCAGCATACACTGATGCAGCTCTGGGAGAGGAAATTTATCTTATCCTAGGATGCTGGGAATGGGGAGGAGAGAAAGTCAATAAACTCAATAGCAGAGGGCAGGCATGCTGAGTCCAGAGCAGCAGTTGGATTTCTGCCTTGGACAACGCTGAGTAAAAAGGTGTTCTTCAGTAGAATAAAGTTATACAAAAGAGCAAACCGAGGGATGGGAGAGGAGGATGAAGAGCATACTGAATCCAGAATACTGAATTCTGCTTCCTTGGGGATGCAGAAAGGGGAAACTCTAGACCACTGTGCCTGTGGTCCTGAAGCTTGTGAGATCCGACAACAGTCATCAGGATAGAAGGGGGTGGTCATCAAAACCTTTGGGATGGGGCTGAAGAGACCGTTCAGTGGTTAAGAGCACTGGTTGCTTTTCCAAAGAATCTGGATTTGATTCCCAGCACTCACATGGTGGCTAATAACCTACTGTAACTCCAGTTCCAAGGGATACTATACACTCCTCTAGCCTCCATGGGCATTGCATGACATAGGTACATATATGTGTATGTTTGTGTGTGTGTGTGTGTGTGTGTGTGTGTGTGTGTAGGCAAAACAATTGTACACATAAAATTTAAAAAGAAAACCTTCGGGATGAGAAGGTGACAAAAGTAGAAAGGATGGGAGAAGAATGGAGTCACAACGGAGCCCAAGGGAAACCTACTCCTTCCTTTTTAAATGCATATGTGTTTACACGGGAGACTGTAGGTACACATGTGGAATCAGAAGACACAGCCTTGGGCGTAGACTCCGCCTTCCACCCTGTTTGAGACAAGGCCCCTTGTGGTTTCTGGCTGCGCATGCCAGGCTATCTGGTCCTGGAGTTTCTGGGCATTCTTCTGTCTCTGTCTCTCATCTTGCAGGAGTACTGGGTTATATACCCATGCTACTGCCCCCAGCTCTATGTGCACCCCGTGGACCTGAACTCAGTTCCTCATGTTTCAGGGGCAAGTGCTTTACTCACAGAGCCATCTCCCCAGCCTGGAAAACCAACCCATAAGTCAGAAGGAATTCAATTCCACAAAGAACAATGAGAAAGGAGAGAAACACACCCACCCACCCACCCACACACACACACACACACACACACACACACACAAAGAAGTTATACCATAGAAGCTAGGAAGGAAGAGAAACTTCAACGGGGATGAAGGTGGGGACATTGACCCATCTAAAGTAAGTCTCCTGCCTGCTGCACAGTGCTAAGTTACTGAACGCTGTGGAGGCCATACCCAACTTACACACTATGAGCATCACCTCCTGTCATCACTGAAATAGTGACTCTGGCTAGAAGACAGGATTGCACCGCCCTAGATCTCCCTGCTCAAGGCCGACCCAATACAAGAACTCTTGCTCCTTCCCCTGGTGCCTTTTCCACTGGCCTGTCTGGCCGTCTATTTCTCCCAAACTGCACCTATTTCCTTGGATTGGCACTGCTCTCTTTCCTTGGTAACGTGCTTCAGAAGGATTCAGCAGGCAGCACGTGCTCGCAGGGAGACCTGGGTCGCAGCGCGCAGCCCGGTGACCAGCCCCGAGGACGGGGGCGTCTGCGGGCTGCGCCCCCGCACGTGGACGCCGGCAGGTGTCCCCCGCCCCTCCCTCTCGGTGCCTGCGCCAGACTGCAGTCCTTTGTGTCTGAGTCTCGCAGCCCTGTCTGCTCGAGACTGGGTGGGGTGGGGGAAACCGGAAGCAGCGGATCTGCGTCTGGGACTTGAAAAATGCCTCGGAGGGTGGGCGTCTCCACTCAAAACCCTGCCTGATTCTGCGTGGACCGCGGCCTCCCCTCGCGCCCCAGACCCACCCCTATCAGTTCAGCTCGCCGCCCTCCCCCAGGTCAACGGGATGTCGTGGACCCTGCGGTTCTCCAGCTGTGGGTCTGCATTCGCTGTCCCCCATGTGCACTGACCTACACGGGCTAAGGCATCCCCGCCTGGTGACCTTGTACCCTGACAAGCCCACACCTTGGGCAGACTCTCCAGGCACTTCCTTGCCTGGCTCCAGGACCTCTTTAAAGAATGGGCCCTTTATTTCAAAAGACTAACAAAAAGGGCTTTGGGGACCTTTAAGTGGGGCAAGGGGAACCACCAGGAAGGGTTGCATTTTTGTGTGGAAGAGTGGGTGGGCGGCCTGTGCGGTTTGGGGCACTTTAGTCCTTTCCTAAAGAATATATTATGAAAATAATCTATTTCCCCGTTCCTCCGAACGCAGATTTTCTTCTGAACGGATACTCAGTGAGCCCCATAGAATGCATTCCTCTTATTTCACCTAACGCACTTTTGCTACATTCAATGATTGCTCATTTTCTATGTTAACCGATGTGCTGAAAAAGATCAGCAAAAATCTAGGACATTGTTGCTTTAAGAATCTAGACGAAAACACCTTAAATGAACTCTGCAGCAGACAGATTAAAAAAAAAAAAAAGCCCTTCTCTGGCCCTTGCTGCTTTTACCATTATTCATGATGTAATTTTTCAGGTGTTAGCTTGGCAGAGAAAGATTGGAACAGGGCTTGTTGCTAGGACATGAATGAAGAAGAGGAATCTCATTGGTTCTCCGGGACTGGGCAGGAGCCAATGGGAATGAAAGGGATGGAGTGGGGAGGGAGGGAGCCACAGGGGAGAGAAAAAAAAAAAAGGCTCCGGCCAGCTTATTAATGTTTTGCTATGGGAAGTGGGATATTGTGAAGTTATGGGGTCTTCTAGCGTGTTTTTAGGGTGTAGACGGGCAGTGGTGCCCACTGGATCAATGCTGAAGGATATGCAATTAAGAAAGCTTTGTGTAGACTGCTCTGGGTTTCACTAATAATTCACTGTCGCTGCCCGTCAGAAGCAATACGCAAAGCAGGCTGAGCACGTTTCACACCCTAACCCTCCTGCACCGCCACATACTGTTTGGGGAATGTAATCATGCTAAAGCGGAGGCAGGGGCACTAGCGTGGAGGTCCTGGGTGGGATTCTTCCTCTAGTCTTGATCCGGATTAAATGAACCCCGAATAACCTTTTGCAGTGTAAGTGATCCTGCTCTGCATGTCAACAGGGACTCCTGTTCCCTGCCCACAGCGTTGGAGCGGCCTCTCATCACTACACAGCCCTGGGCATCTTGGTGGGTAACAGCAAGAGCTGGCCCAGCAAAATCTCCAGTTCCGATGCCTTCCACGTGGCCGCACACTGCAATAGAGAATGTCACTGCGTTTCCAGACCCGTGCTATAAAACGGTCACCCACTTAAGTCTTTTGAGCCTCGGGCTCCCAGCCTAGCAAGCAGTTCTGTGTGCCAGTCATGCTTAGCTGCCTGATTCTAGGCAGTTCCTTGCAACACTGGGGAGGAAGAGATGTAGTCACCCTGCTGGGCACCCGCTTTTCCTCCACTGATTCTACCG
This sequence comes from Eospalax fontanierii, assembly GCA_035773235.1. Classification (NCBI taxonomy): domain Eukaryota; kingdom Metazoa; phylum Chordata; class Mammalia; order Rodentia; family Spalacidae; genus Eospalax; species Eospalax fontanierii. The sequence goes on along the minus strand of CM069539.1, from coordinate 25,169,783 downwards.
AGTTTACAAGCATCACAGCTTGCCAGGCCCTATTGTCCGAGCTGGGATTGTATCCCACACCTTTTCACTAATAACTGGGCAGGACTTAGGCTGAGTGATTTGAAGCATACACAATAAATTGACTTCTGTTGGGTTATAGATCAGGCCCATTTCTTTACACCCTGGAGGGGGCTCAACCTGGGCCAGATTCCTAACTTCAGAGATTTTTGTGGCTGGCGTCCAGAGACATAAAAAGATTTCTCCTTGTAATCGGAGCACTTCCTAAAACCACAGGCAGTTTCAATCAATTACCATCTCTGATTGCAATAGAAGATTTTAGGAGACACAAAAGGACCAGGACTGGGTTTTCAACCACAAGTGTTTTGGGGATCCACAGCAGGAATTGATCTAATTATTGATTTTTTATTCTTGTCAGTTACTGGGGCTTCCCAGATTTTTGCATATTTCAGAGGGTGGAGTGAGTGTGGGGCACACAGAAAATGGGAAGAGGTGAATTTAAAAAAAAAAAAAAGGTTTCTAAATAGGCCTTTCTTTTTCTTTCAGCCAAACAAAGCCCAGGCTCCACTCACAGTCCACCCTGCAGTACTGACAGAAAACACAGCTCCAAGTGCAGACCCTAATTGCACCCTTTAGGTGACAGGTAACATGTGCGCTTCAGTTCAAAGCCAAAGTCAGGGTTGAATAAATCTGATTTCAGATGGTCAGCATTTCAAAATAAAAGTTTTCAGTCTGAGCCTCGATGGGAAGTCCCGCTGCAGTCACCAGGAATCTGATATGGGGTACTCGGGCAGGCTGCACATTGTAGGTTGTTCTCAGTTCTCATAAAACGTGCCTGCCTGCAGAGCTGCCCTTCCTCAAGAGAACAGAGGCTCTGGAGACCCGGGCCAGAAGTGTAAAATGCCCAGTAAAGACATTACAGCCTCACTGGGCAGTGTATGCAAGCACCCAGGGGAGGAAAGTGTCCCCTAAAAGCAGGAAGATGGCATATTCTCTTTCTCTCTCTCTCTCTCTCGCTCTCGCTCTCGCTCTCGCTCTCTCCATATTTCAATCTATTAATTGATCAAGTATCCTTTTATATTTACTGGATGAAATTTCTGAGCTCTCTTTTTCAACATATGTGTGTGTGTGTGTGTGTGTGTGTGTGTGTGTGTGTCTAGAAATGTACCTCAGTAGAGTGCTTGCCTAGCATTTATGAAGCCCTTGGGTTCAGTCTCCAATATCTTAGAAACTGGGTGTGGTGGCCCAGGCCCCAAATCCCAGCAATCAGGAGGTAGAGACAGGAGGATTAAAAGTTCAAGGCTACACAGCAAGTTTGAGGTCAGTCAGGACTACAGGAGACTCTGTCTCAATAAATAAAAAATGAGCCAGGCATGGTGACACTCACCTTTTACCCCAGCACTCTGTGAGTTCAAGGCCAGCCTGGTGTACATAGTCAGTTCCAGTGGCTAGCTGGGGCTACAGGGAAACCATGTCTCAAAAAAACTAACTAAATAAATAAATAAAGACTATGAAGTCAGTTGAACAGCCGATAGTTGAAATCTGGCATTCAAAGTCGGTCTCTAACATCAAGGCTCCAAATATCCAATTTGTGTGCCACTAACAGCATAAAAACGTTATCATCCCTCCATGCAAAGACCTGACAAAATCCCACAATTTAAAAGATTTGTTAGTGATGCCCAGTGGGCCTGGATCTGGAACAACAGGGACACTCTACTCAAGTGAAGAAGAGTGGGAGCCTTCACTCACCAGCAAATCAGAAATGAACATATTTTCACTGCCACTGTATGAGCGATAAGCTAATTATGCTTTATTGCAAGGGAAGCAAATTATATCGATTGTAGAATAAAAGCTATTGTTATTTCCAGTATATTCATCATGACTCAGAAAGATGCAAAAATATTGACTTATTCTAAATAGCATTTTCTTTTGTCTCCAGACAGCAGTGTTTAGGCACAGGATGATCAGAGATGGTTTTGTTACATGGTCATAGGGCAGAAATGTGATGGAAGAGATGAGTATTATGGGCTAGGGAGGTACCATCTTTGAATGAACAGGAAAGGCTATATACACTGCAGGCCCTCATGAAAGAGTTAAACAGTGTTATTACATATATTTTAAAAATTCTTAAAACTCCCAATAGTACCTACAGCAACAAGGCTGTAACGAAGCCCACTGACATCTCTGAAAGGAAGGTGATTAATTAAAGTAATTAGGCTGCACTGAATTATTAAAATATGAAGTCTTTCTGCAGGGACGACCAAAAAAAAAATAAAAGCAGAACATTTTTGCAGTTCAAAAATTAAAACCATATTCTGGTTCATTAGCTGAGACGGGAACTCACACGTTTTAGTCTACAATCTTATTCACAGATGCGTAAGTGTCTAATATTTCACACCTTTGTAATGGCTCTTGTAAAAAAGAAACAGGGAAAGAAGGAAAGAAACAAGCTGATTTCAATTATTTCATACTTCATAGAGAAGATCTTTTGAAAGAATAGCAAAAAGTCTCTGGGGTTTGCTTTGAAAATGTCCCCAGGCTTTCAGAGACCAGGTGTGTTGATCTTAGGACTAGAGTCCAGCTGGGGACAATGAAGGACAAAGAGGCATTACTCAAAACATTGTTCAGCTGTGTCTTCCAAGCATCCACGTTTCACCTTCCTACAAAATCAAACTGAACTTCATGTCTTACTTAGAGCCCCTCATCACTTTGCACAGCCCCGTCTCTTTGTGTCTCCTGAAACCTATGCCTTTCAGACACATCTCGTTCCAAACTATGTTCCCAATCCATTGTTCTGGTTGGCAAAATCCTTTATTATCTTAATGGATGGCTTCTGTGCCTTGGGAGAAGCTCCAGTCCTTTCCTACCCTTCTCCCAGGTGTCCACACTTGGACATGTGCCCTGGTAATTTAATTATAACTTTCTTTCTTTCAGGCATTTGTTGCATCAGCTGCCTTCAGAGCAAATGATGTTCACAACCCTCTAGCTTTTGCCTTCACCTTCTCGTCCCATTTCATTCCACTTGAGAAAACACTGGTTCTATCACACCTTAGCACAGCCTCGCGCTACTGAATTTCTTTTAGAGTCAGTTTTAACCAAAGACGATTGATATGATTAAATGGGCTAAACACAGGAAGCACTTGGGACCCAGGAATATAGATGCTTCTCCATTAAATGCATTAAATGTCACTTATTGTCACTATCATTAGGACAATGTTTTTTCTTTTTTTTTATCATATATTCTGTCCTCAAGCAAACTGTTATGTTGGTGTTCTTCCACCAATGAAACTTTGTTCAAAAAGTCTATAACAACCTATGAATCCTTCAGGCTTGACTAAAATAACATGGTCTAAATCTTGTTCTGGACTTAACCCTGTTGACCTACCCAGCCCCTCACCTTCCCCAGAATTTCATCTCCATCTCTGAGGATTCCTACCGCCTCATGTTTTGCATCATGGTTTTGAACAGGAATTGAGGGTAGAGGCTATATCTACCTTTATATCTACTTCACACTTGTAGCAGAAATTCTTGGTGCTCACCAAACATATCAAGTCTCATACATCATACAATCTCCAGGTGGTCTTGCAGTCATGTGATGAGTTTAGACCAATGGACTGACTGTGAGCAGCAGTGACAACTTAAAAGTCAGTTTTTTTGTCCACCCTTTACTTCCCTTCCTTGGAAACCTTGGAGGTCAGGTCACTTTTCCCAGAAAGTTCAGCTATACAATGACAAGCTTCCCTCAGTATGGGTCTCTGAGTGACACATGAAATAGGCAAGTCCTAACAATCCCTGTTACCTATGTTACCTGAGTAAGAAATATTCTTTGATTGTGTTAAAGTTACAATGACTTGTTACTTTAGTATGGTATTACTTATACTGATTTTATACCCAATCTTTTCAGTATAGGAAACCTAGACCATAGGAAAAATTTAGTATTCAAATACTGACTACATCATGTACAATCTTTGCTTGTTTGTTTTTCTTGAGTCAGGGTCTCCCTGAAGCCCCAGCTGACCTGGAACTCACTTTGTAGACCAGGATGGCTGTAGGGCCTGGTCTCCCTACATACCTTTTTCTCCGCTAGGTTCCCGGCCAGGAACTAACTTCAGTTTGTCAGCTGCAGTTTGTACGTAAACAACTTGATCAAGAACAGCTTGACCTTTAGAGGCCTACCCACAACTGTTCTGAACCAGGTGCACGTCATGTACTCAGATGTTTCTTGGAAGCCTGAACTGCTGCCCCCTATCAAACTCCCCATGAAACTTTTCTGCAATTCTTTATTGGCACCTGCCGGATGTATATATATTGAGCACCCTGCTTGAGTAAATTGGAAGCTTCTCCACCATTTTTGGTGTTGTGTTGTGTGTGTCTTGTGTGTCTTCAATTCCTCAGCCCCCCGCCGGATAGACTCGGATACAGTTGTAGCAAAAGGCGCAACAGATGGCCTTAATCTCAGAGATCTGCCGGCCTCTGCATCCTGTGCTGAGGTTAAAGGTGTGTATTACCACACCCAGCTAAACTTGCTCTTATTGTGTACATCTTCATGGGTGTGCATGTGTTCATGTGTGGATATACATGTGTGTAAGGATGCATATGCACATATGTGTTCTTGTGTGTAGAGGTCAGAGGACAACCTTTGGTGTCATTCCTCAGGGGCTGTCTGCTTTGTTTTCTAAGGCAGGGTCTCTTACTCGCGACTGGTCAGTGAGCCCCAGATATCCACCTGTCTCTGTCTCTTAATTCCTGACTCTTTTTTATGAACATGTCTGGTTATGTACATTGCTCAGTCCAACTTCAAGCATTTTGTTTTGACTGCAGTGTATATTCTTCATGAGTTTTCTCTATTGCTCAAGGAACCATGCCCAGCAGCTCTGAACAGGTACTTAGTAAGAACAATTTTTAATAAAGCATTATCCTCAATTCACCCGTTTACTAGAGGTCTACTCCATCTGAGGCCACAGCAAGGACTCAAGTTGATGACTGATTCTTCTGATACGTCTAACTCCACAAGCTATCAGGGTGTAGTCAGATGATGGTCACAAGGTGCAGTAACCATGCCAGCTCAGAGGCCACCGCTTTTTGGTCAAGATAAAGGACAGAAAAGATAAAACTGTTTCTTAAATATTTTTTAACCAATATTTCACTAGTCAAGGTCATGTCAGAGCTTCTGTCCAGCAGCTTATATTATAAACATCTACTTCCTAAAGATAAAAGTATAACAAACATATTTCTAAATGAGAATGGGAATTTCTCCCCTCTGTTGCCTGCTTCAATGACTTAGATATCACCAGATGGATAGTGACCGAGTTCTCCAAGCAGCCTTCAGCCATCTTCATCCTGGGTGGATGAACCAGGTCTCACATGTGAGTCCTCCCACCTCAAAGAAACTCTTCCTGTGGAGAGAAGCTGAAAACCCAAGTTCAAATCCCTGATCTCCCTAGTGAGGAATTCATCTGTCTGTCTGGTTTACCATCTGCAGAGAGGGAGGGGGTAAATCCTCTCTTCCTCCTTCCTCTGTAGTTTGTAGTAAATACTAGATGGAATACAAACAAAAATTTGAAATAAAAATTCAGAAGCATTTTCCTTCTCATCATTTAATAAAAGCCCTGCCCTTAGAACACTTACAAAATCTGCTTTTGGGGGTTTCACAAGCACCTGGAATGTGTTTTAACTGCTGGTGAGAAATGACACCCAGAAACTTGGGCATTATGCCCTCTTTACTGTCGTGGTCAGGGAAGCTGACACACAGAGAAAGATTAACATTTCTACAGAGGCAAAAAGTAACTCAAAACAGGAATAGGCTGAGTTTCAGGATTTTACCTATGGAACTAGGTTTAAGAAAGCACCAAAGAGGGTCAAGAGGAAGCAGCCTGGGTGAATTTAGCTGGAGAAACTCTCATGTTGTGTGCTCTGTACCAGGATGCCTAAATCATCTATCCTAAAAACGAACAACAGTCGAGCCTCTTTGGAAGAGGGATGGTGCAAAAATATACATCATCCTGGGTAAGATAAACTGATTAAACTGGGCTCCTTTCCAAAATGTCTTAAACAGGAATCTTAAACAGAACACGGGAGATTCAGATAATTACCATCACTGCAACTTGGAAAGTCCACCAGTGGTAGATTGTGCCATAGGTCCCAGGCATCTCTCAAGTGCCCTCTTAATTGGCTTTCTCTGTGCCAGCTACTGTCAGGGGTTCTAAATGCCAGTTTGCCCTGCAGGGCATTGCCCCCAAGTAGCAGAATCAGCTCAGAACTGCCAGAGCCGCCAGGATGTCAGGCTGCTCAGAACCACTAGATGGTCAAGGTCAAGACATCCCAAGGGGAAAGGTCTGGCTGAAGTTGACCAAAGGAAACCTCAGCCAAGAGAGATGGGCTATGTCAGGTCACTGCTTGAAATGCAGCAGGGAAGCAAAGCTGCTCTCTGGGGCCAGGTGGGAGCCAAGGCTGGTAATTAAGAGGTAAGTGACACGTGGCCAGTGGGCTGGGAATTCACTAAGCAGATGGTGAAGGTGGAAGTGCAGTTGCTCCCCAGCCAAGTGCCCTTGTGCACAAATGACATTGTTGGGTATGTGTCCTACCAAAGGCTCCAGATCTTTGACACAGGAGTGCAACCCTCCCGCCTCCTGCCGTAAAGAGACACGTGATGCCACTCCACCCCTAGGCTTCATCCAAAGCATGTTAGCGATGACACTGATCTCAGCCACAGACTTCAGGACATTTTATTCTCCTGCTTGGCCTTTGAGGTTTTTCTTTTTCTGCATTGATAAGAGCAAGTATGGATTATTATACCCTCTTATTATACGACATTTCAAGTCCTAAGGCTCATTTGTTGGCTCTCCCCTCCCTTAATGATCCATGCCAGTAGCTTTAAATGTCACCAATACGTGGCCATTTCCCAGTTTTATGTTCCCAGGCCACTCCTCACCTTAGCTTTAACCCGTGCATTCATTTCCTCGCTGACATCTAGGTTTAGATGCCTGATAGACAGACCAAGCTTATTTGCCACTTACTTGCTGACTCTCCTCTCCCTCAGGTCTGCTACCAAGCCCTCACTCTACTGCCACACGACAGAACAGCCACCCAATGGCTCACATAGGAAATCTCCGAACTCTCCATGCATCTGCCCATGCTCACACAACCTTCATCCAATCAATCCACAAAGCCGAATGAAGCAGAATCTGCTTTTGACCACTTCTTTTGCTCTAATTCACTTAGTAACTGTGACTTCTATTCACATATGCAACAGCCTCCAAACACATTCAGAGGTTTTGTAGATTCATTCATTGGGGGAGGGACATGTCAATAGATTCTAGGTTAACAACCCAGGTCATTGGCTGCCATAAATGGGTATTTATATCTGTTTAATAGTTTTAGATGTTAAGCTACTTAGGGACAGGGATCCTCCATGTAATTATCTCTGTAGGGCACCTGGCACCATGCCTTATATAGCTAATCCCTTAATTAAGTCTTTTTGAATATCATATGGAGAAGAAAATGAACCATTTATCCAATAAATATTTATCAAATACATACCATGTGCAGTGCCCTGTGTTGGTTTTCATGGGGCATGGAAAGATTGAGATAGAACATAAAGAGAAAGTTAACCAACCATACAGTGAGTGGCACAGATAAGAGGGGTTACAGGGGTCTGGCTTCATGGTCCAGCATTAGCAAGGATGGAGAGATGGATGAAATAAGGATGGGTTTGTTGAAATGTTAGACCTCTCAGCTTGGCTAGAATAGTGAGACTGTAGAAGGGTTTGGTGGCACCAAGAGTAAGAGGTTAAGAATAGTAGAATCAACATCTAAGTCCTGTCTTGAGGTAGGCAGGTGGATAATTTGACACCATCCAGAATCTATGAACTCCTGAAAGTTTCTGGGAATGCTTTTTATCGATGTTTGCATATTAGAAGATGGGAGATGGTTACCTCAAATCCTTTTGCAGATACTGGAGCGTCGCGATAGTAACACGGTGTGGGGGCATCAGGTGCTTAGTCACGTACTATGTGTGGAAGAGCTTCCTAAGCACGCATCACAGCTTCGTAGCAGATAATGAAATGCCCTTGAGAGCGACTCATAATTACGGCTACCATCATTTCAGATCAATGTTTTTCTTTGCATTGCCAGGTATTGAACCCAGGGTAATGCCCATGCTAGCCAAAACTCTACCACTAAGCTACACTCCCAGTCCTGCAGAACAACATTTTACAATGCATTATTTGACCTTCTCCAAACCTCCCAGTGAAGGGGCTGAATCTCGCTCCTTTACATCCAATTCATTACATAGAATCTGAGGATGAAAGCAATTCTATGTTCTACAAGAAGCTAAGAACAGAGATGGGTATAGCTCTAGACCGCCTTGAGCACACACCATTTCTATCGTGGCCTATAGTGCCTAGCACAGAATCCACTTATGAGGCCACTCAAAAAAAGAATTACTGAACTTTTCACATTGAGCTGAATTAAAATAGCACTGTGAGTAGTGCTTAGAAAAGAGTATGCTGTGTGATTTCCTGGTCACAGCGTCATCGCCTGTAAGGAGACAGTCTTGGTGCATCTGGTTTGAGGAAGCAGAATAGGGAGACAAAAGGCTCCCGCACATTGGATGAAGTCCCTACACCCTGTCAGCTTGACAGATGTCCGTTCTTGGACAAGAGAATCAGTCGCCAAAGTCCCTTCAAGTTACCCTGCATGGGATCTAAGCTGTTATTTGATTCTGTCCAAAACTTTTATTTTCTACAAAAATCCTACAGATATACTCAGTTTGCTCTCAAATCATGAAAGCTTTTTATTCTCCTTGTCCTTTAGGAATGGGCAGGGCAGGGACAGAGAATATTTTGAAATCAGTAATCAAGAAAGCATTGCCAGGACAAAACACATAGCCAACCCAATTACCCGGCATCTGTTGTAGGGATGAGGGGTGGTTATTTAGTGATCAGAACAGACAGAACCATGGTTCCTGGCCTGAGCTCTTTCTGGCAGCAGCTCTGTGTTCTGAAGTTAGTTCCACTGTCTCTCATCACATAGATCCAGAGGTAAAATGGTTATGTCTCTGTGGACCTGATAGCAATGAATTTTCTCTGCAGATCAGACAGGAATGGGTCTCTAAAAATCTTTTGATTTGGAAACTGGAAAGATGACTCAGTGATTAAGAGCTGGTTACTTTTGAAGAGGACTAGGGTTTGATTACCAGCACCCATATGGCAGCTAACAACCATCTGTAACTCCAGTTCCAGGGGATCTGATGCCCTCGTCTGACCTCTGTTAGCACTGCATGCACATGGTACACTGACATTCATGCAGGGGAAATACTTATACACTTAAAATAAAAATAATACATTTTCTAAAAGTTAAAAATAAAATTTAAATGCTTTTAGTTTAATGAATGTTTGCTGCATATTTGGGGGGTGGAAGGCCATATCTAGGTGCAAAACATTGTTATTATGGCTTATGACTCATCCCAAGCTCTGCATTGATACATTTTGAAATCCCACTGCCATTTCAAAGACAGCAGTGATCCCTTTTCCACACATTCAGCAAACAGTTTCCAAGAGGAACTACCAGAGCCTCTCATGGTCCTAGGGACCCAATCTTAAAAGACTAACACAGACAAATACTAAGTCAGGGCTGGAGAGAGGGCTTAGTCAGTAAAGTACTTGCTGTGCAAGAAGTACCTGAGTTCCATTCCCAGCATCCACTGCATATCTATACTACCAGCATTGGTGTGGTGGGAGCAGGAGGATGTCTGGGCTTGCTGGTCAACCAGTCTAGGTGAATCAGTGATCTCCAGATTCAGTGAGAGATCCTGTCTCAGAACCAAGATGGAAGGTGATTATGAAAGATAACCAATGCCAACCTCTGGCCTCTACATGTATGTATACATGTAAATGCACATGCATATGAACACTCATACACATATACACACACAAAAGAAAAATTGCAAAGTCAGAGTCTTGTAACAGAAAGTCTCTGTGATCCATTTATAGCTGTTGTTTTCTATCCAAATAGTAAATTCTCAAATATGAATTCAAGTAAGGAACAGTGCAGAGACTATATGGATAGCCGTTTCTCTTTTTCTCCACTCATTGGTTCATTCTTTCTTTCCATCAGCGTTTGTCAAATGCCTACTGAGGACTAGGCAGGGTGCTAAGTCCTGGAGATTCAGAACTGACTAAAGCATGGGACTTTTCCTGTAGAGATAGAAGAAACAGACAAAGGACATAGTCTCAGCACAGGATATTAAGTGTTGCAGTAACATGGGCAGTCAGTTTCTCTGGGTGCAGTGTGGGCCGGGCAGAAGCCACCTCTTACCTACAATTCTGGAGCTAGGAAATTGGCAAAGTGAACAAGCATGAAACCAAAGAACCCTGGGGCCACTATTTGGTGACCCCAAAACAGAGCCCGAGGCAAGCATGGGGAGCAAGAAGAAGAAATGGTTAATTGAATCTAGGGAAAGTATTCAGAACCAGCTGTCATTATGACTGGACCTGTGTGTGCTCTGTGACATCAGCAATCACTATGAAAGAGCTCAGAACAGCAAACAGAAAAGGCCTGGTAAGCTCAGTCTATCTGCAGATGCTGGAGGAAACTTTGGAAAGCCATTATGTGTCCTGGTTTTGAAGTGTAAGTAGGAATTTGCAACAGAAATTTTATCGAACAGGTCACAAACTATTTATAGTTATATCAAAGTTTGACTCAGTTTGTGCCTCCTTGGAATATTGTTTGTATGGCAAGCACTAGTTCCCAGACACCAAGCAATGTTTCTATCTCAGCACAATTCTTCACAACTTTTATTATGTTACATGGGCTGATCTTGTTCCCTAAGTAGTTTCATATTCTGTAACTTTTATTGTACCTTTGGTTGAAAATGACTTGCCATCTTCTGATTAAGACTGCATGTGGGCTGGAGAGATAGCTCAGTGGTTAAGAGTACTGACTGCTCTTGAGGAGAACCTGGGTTCGTTTCCCAGCACCCACATGGCAGCTAACGACTATCTATAACTCCAGTTCCAGGGGATTCAACACCATCTTCTGACCTCAACAGACATTGCACAGCATGGGTACACTTATAAACATGCAGGCAATACACTCATATACACAAAATAATCAACTATCTTTTTAAAAGACTGCATGCATTGCTTCATTCCTAGCCTCAATACTGGCCCATCTTGAATGCATTCTTTCAAACCACCCAATGCCCTAGGCAAAAGGAATCCTTCTCGAAGATCGCTCCATGATCTCCACTGACCTAGCCTCTCTTCTGCCTCGTATTAAACATAGTGATTCACATCATCATTTGCCCTTGCAAATGATAAGTGGAAGGTAAATGATAAGCACTCTGTGGACAGGGACATATTCTGTCTGCCCAGCTTTTTACTTAGAATTTTCCATCTGCATCAAAGTTGAGATACTACCAATGACCTCTTGGTATAAGCATCCTTGATTCACCAATTGCTAACATTGTGGGTCATTCATCACTTGTTTTCTGAATCATTTAAGCTGAGTTAGAAGCAAGTGGCATGATACTTAACCCCAAATACTTCCGCACACCCCACCTAGTGATATGGGCTTCCTACAAGAAAGTCACAGTACTCTTAACAAATCTAACAAATCACCAGTAATATTATAAGATCTAAAGATTCCACGATTGCCTCAGAAATGTCTATAGCACACTTGCCTTCTTGAATAGAGGAACCGATCTAAATTCATGCACTGTACTTAATTATGCTGCTTAGGTCAATTTTTGTTAGCATTCCAATGAATTTCTGACATAGACAGTTTCAAGAAGGAAAGACTTATTTTGGCTCATGATTTCAGAGGTCTCATTGTGAAGTTAGCTGAATCCATTGCCTTGGGCCTGAGTTGAGGCAGGCTTTCAAGGCAGTGAGAGAGTGTGGTCAACGTTGCTCACTTTGAGGTGAAAACAGGAAGGAACTGAGGGGCAAACTATGACCTGTTTCCTCCATCTAGACCCTGCCTCCTGAGAAGCACACTCAGCTGCGAACTAAGCCATCAATCCGTGGCTGGGGGTGGGAGACCATGACAGGGACACAACATTTCACATTCAAACGACAGTAACTTCCTTGTGAGTCTCTTAGTTTATAGTCACCTCTGGGAATGGGCATTTTTTAAGCCATCTTTTCCTTTTGTCACATAGTAGGTACTTAATAAATATGTACAAGGTGGCAGAAATGGGCTCATGGGCAAACAAAGCCCAGTGATACAAGACCCAGGGGTAATTCTTACAAGAAAAGAGTAAATTCTGAAAGAGGGATTTTTAGCAAGTATCCTCTGTGAAATCCCCACTCACTGGATAGGGAACCAAGTCACTGCCTTTCTTGGCCACTAAGCTACTAGTTTATAAACTTTTACCTTAAGAAATTATGAGCTACACCTCAGACCACTAGGGAAAGATCATAAAATTAAGGGATTTGGTGAGAAAAGTGAATTTGGAGCCCCACTCACGGTGTCAGCTCGGGAAGAATCATCATATAAACCCCGTGGCTTCCTAGAGGAGAGAATTCAAGCCAGAGAAGTGCAAATTTTTTATATAAGGTCACGGTAGACACCTTTGCCCCTAACTCTTTCCAGCTTCATTTCCACTTTCCCTTTGGTCACCACACCATTATCCAGGCTTTTGCTCTAATGTGTGATGGTCATTTCCTCGACCTCTGAGTATTAAAGATCTTAAAGAATCCCTGGCAAACCTATTTGCAGAAACAGAGAGATGAGCCAGTAATGTCTTCTTGCTCAGATGGCTTGAGATGTTTCTGAGGGTTCAGGCACCTCAGGAAAAGATGGTGAGAATAAGGCCAGCCGTTTTACTAGGGTGGGAAGTGGGATGCCTCCTGATTCACTTTGCCTCTACCACTTTTGCCCTAAACTGAACTTTTCTAGGGTTTCCAAGCCTTGCCCATAAAAGTAGATTACTTCCGAGCAGTTATCCAAGATGGCCATGTATGGGCATTGAAGCCCTTTTGAAAAGGTAAGTGATAAATTAGAAAAATGGGGATGGGATAATTCTCATCCAACATCCATCTGAACATAGGCATTTGTTTAAAGCAACAAAAACTGAACATTCCCCAGGAACGGTAGAGCTTTTTTTTTTTTTTTTTTTTTTTAAAATTTCTCATAGACAATACAGACATAGGTTAGGTCACTGTTAGAAGGCTTCATTAAACAGGGGGTGGAAATGTGACTGGCTCAGTCCTGACTGTTTAAGACTGAGGAAAAGCTTCAGTCCTCTCTGAAGAGCCAGAGGTCTTACACAGAAATTCCAGGCTTGTTGGACTTGAACTTCCATGTCCTTGGCTGAGCTGCTTAACTTTTAGGAACTGTGTCTGTAAAGGAAAGGGAGTTGTCGGGTCGGGTTAGAATTGAATTGCAATTAAATAAAAAAAGTTCTGGCTGTGTATTTCAACCATCTTTGGAGGGGGGAGGGCTAAAATTATGGGTCTTTTAAAACCCATCTCCCTTTCACTGTGATAGAAGCTCTGGGGTCTGGTGACTTGTTTGTCTATGTGTTTACTGTAGCTGAGGATGACCTTGAACTCTTGATCTTTCTGTTCCCACCTCAGGGGTGCTAGTCTTAACTGGAGTGAATCATCCCATTTCATTCAGGTGATTCTTAAACAGCCACGATTGAGAACCGTTGGATAGTAAGAAGTTCAAAAGCTGATTCACGGAAGAGAATGGAGAAAGTGAGCCAGTGAAAAAATACCGGAATTCCTGCACCATCCCAGGGCACACTGACTGTCAGTACTGTGCTGCAGTGTCCCCTTAACTCCCACCTCCTCACCCTAGGCTGACCATCCTTGGGTATCAAGGTACAGTGGCTGCAAAAACAAGCACTGCTTTCCCAGCAGTCTGTGCAGACACACGTATTTTTCAGATTGAAAGGAAAAGCCAGGAAGTCAGGATTCCTAAATATTGTGGAGGCGCCCAGCTAGCTACCTGGGGCCCCCTTCCTCCACCACACACACCACATTTTCTAAGCCTGATTTACTGAGCTAGCCGCCACTGAGCAGGGAAGAACAAAATGGCTACTCAGCCTGCCTGCCTGCCTGGCAGAGGCCAACGCCAGCCACCAGCTCTCCACATGCGGGACTTGAAGCATCTGCCAGACGGGCGCTGGCTTTTGATCAACAGCATGTAAAGCCAGAGACCTGCAGGGCAACGGGCAGGCTCCCTGGAGTTGGCTAGCAGGAATCTTCCTTGCTTCCTTGAGAGAGGTACTTGAAGAATTTGTGCACAGATTGAAAAATGGGTGGATGGGGGCTGTATGGGAAAGAACAGACCTTTTATGTGACCAAGTCATTCCATGTAAACTAAGAGAGGCCACACACTTTCTGGTCTGGTGGGTAGAGTTGGATTTCTCGGTTGCCTTTGTCGATTTAGCTAGTGTGCCCCAGAGCTCTCTCTGGGGTAAAACCTGTAACACCTAGTGCGTTACAGTGGGTCCCAGGGTCCTGGAAAGGTGCATGACACTGCCACCGAGCTGCTTACAAGACATTGCTCACACCAGGAAGCCCACTCACCAGAACCTGCTGAGGCCTCATCTTCTCAAGAGGTCCTCTGAGGTGTGAACTGGTGTCCTGAGGAAAGCTAGCCTGCATCTTTAACAGACTCAGAGAGGCCCCAAAGCTGAACGTAGCAGGAGCCTATGTCCTGCCTGGCTGGAGCAGCCAGGCCAAGTGTAAAGCAGAGATTCAGCATGCTGGACAATAGCAGCCTACAGGACTCCAAGCCTCTTGTCTTCCTGAACCAAATGTCCACCAACTCTGTCTGTTCATTTGCTCTAACCTTCAAAGAGCTCAGAGGTCCTTTTCCTAGTTCAACAAATAAATCCAATTCTACTCTAGCAGGCTTCAACCGACAAAGTTCAATTGTGGCTCGCTCTTGAATCTCCATGTTCACTCTCTCCCTCCGCTCCACAGTCCCAGGCCCCTTCACCCTCCTTCCCTTTAGGGGATAAATCAGCCTCCCTGCGCTTTTTGTTTTAATTCTTTCAAAGGGTAAGGAATGTTGACACCCCTGAAGCCTGCCTCTGATGTCTGGTTAGACTTCAGACGGCTGTATCTGAGCGTGCGCTGACGCAATCCGGCAGATTGGGTTAAACCAAATATTACAATTGCAAGAACTCATCTGGAACTAATAATTTTGAGGCCACCGAAAGTAAAAGGGCCCTGCTTTGGGGCTGGCCAGAGGCAGAGGCCGGTTCGGGCCAATGCTGCCACCTGCCGTGGGCGCTGGGAACTGGGAGCGCCGCCGCCTTGGACTTCCTGTTCTGTTCGCGACCCCCCTGTCCCCACGCAAGACAGGTCTCCCGCCAGCCAGACCAGGACTATTTTAAAAGATCAGCGCCTCTCCCAGCGCTTAGAGTAAAGACAGCCAGTCTGGCTGCTTGCTGGCTGCTCTGAAAAGGGACAAACTCCCAATTACAGAGCCAGGGCTGGCTAGCAGGGCGCTCGCAGTCGGAGCTCGATTAAGCATGCAACCCCCGGGACTAAAAACAGATCGTGTGTCGCCGGCTCACTTAGAGAAAGGCTCATTTAAGTAAGAATTTTTTATTTTGCGGGGGTTGAAGGGAACGCACAACTCTGGGTTATGTCGGCACATTGCTGAACTGCAAGTCACGTGCCAGATCCAGAAATGATGAAAACATCTGTTTTTGCTTTAGCCCAGCGAGGACTCGACAGTGGGGAGGGGCGGAGAAGGGACAGAGGTGGCTTTGCTCACGAGCGCCATCTGCCGAGCCTGCCGCGGAAACGCGTGCGTCCTTGGCACAATGCAGGTGGCCAGCTTACCCCCGGAATGGGGGAGATCAACAGGTGCGGGGGCGGGGTGTCTCTACTGCGACATCACTCTCCGCGGTGGACAGCTCTGACTGTGCCCCCGGGACGGTGCAACTCTGAACTGTCCCAGAGTATCCTCAGCAAAGAGTCCAGTCCCTGGAGACTGCTCTAGGGCAAAGGAGGAGGCCGGGGGAGGCTGCGGATGAATTCCCAGGTTGGAAAGGAAGGAGGTAAGGGGGAGGGGAGGAGCTCTTGGTTTGCAGACAGTAAAATTTGCTGTTCCTGCCGGCTGAAATCTCCCAGAACAAAGGAACCACTTCCCAGCCACCGCTGCACTTCCCCCAACCAGCCCTCTCTCCTGCTCTGATGATTCTTTGCAGCAGGTCGGAGAATGCTCCAGAATGCACAGAGCCCTGGTCAGGCAGCGTTTGTCCATCCCTTTGAGTGTCAACCTCACGAAGGCTCCGAACAGGAGCCGCCTTGACAGCCATGCTGTAGTGTACACGGCAGTAGCAATTTTTTCATTGCTTTCCTGTCAGGTGTCCCACACTCACTCAGCACAACTGTTTGTCACACAGTTTAAAAGACAATACAAAGATGTCACAGGAAAATGTGTCCAGTGTCAAGTCGGTGCTTCAGACAATGACAGCTGGGACTTCAGAGGCAGGGAGAGGACTGCAGATGCAGAATCCATGTTGCTCTCAGTCACTGAGTCCTCCAAGTGACTGATATTTCACCCTGGCCTCCTATACCTGGACTTAAAGAGATAGTCCTTCTGAGCAGTTCTTGGGGATATAGGTTCAGTGAACCATCAGTTGCATACTACCATTGGAACTCAGAGGTGGTCTAGAACCCGAACTCCACACCCAGGCACCTGTTCTCTACCATATGAAGATTTCAAGGTATAACCATTTGAATAACGGTTCCCACGGGTGCTGAGGGGATGATCAAAAAAGAGGAAAAACTTTGACCAAATAGAGAGACGCAGTCTTGCAGAGGACTTCTGTGTCCCTTGATATTGGACCTCAGTTCTCCAAGGAAACATTCTGAAAAGTCAGTCAGTCTGCCTAAGTATGCCCACTTACCTATAAACTCAGATTCAAAAGGGAAACTGAGGCCCTTGAAGCCACATCCTTCCCCTTTGTATGGGTGAAGAATCCGTCTACCATAAGGGACAAGCCAGAAAAAGACTTCACTTTACAGTTGGACAAATAATCTGAGAACCAGCCCAGGCCTCACACAGCTTGTCTGTAGCTATTGCCACACCTGTTACTATGGTACCCGTGTTCTTAAATTGCCGGGGCACAAACTAACCCTCTGAGTGCAGGCTCAGCTGTCACAAGCAGTGCTCTGTTCTGAGGTTGAAACATTGCCAGTTCTGAGGTACCCCTGCCAATCAATAAAATCAAATTCGCTTCTTATTCCAGGCCTTAAAAGATCAGAACACGAGACTTCCTTTTAGCCTGAATTGGTATTTGTCTACTGTGGAGAGTTTTGATGAATTTTCTTTGTTTTCTACAGAAGAAACCTAATTGTAGCCCCTATTTCTAGACTCGATATTTTTCCTCAATTTTACCTGGTCCTGCAACAGGTCTGTGTTTGGAGGCTGGGAAACGAAATCTTTAGTACTGTGTTGTTTCTTAGAATGTTTCACCACCATTTGACAAAACAAAACTTTCTGAAGTAGGTTCCAACAAGGAAAAAAATAAGACAAAAACAAACACAGGCTATTCTGTGCTTCCCTGGAGTGGGGTTCCACGCCCCCCAACTGTTTTTTCCAGCCCTAGCCAAGACTCTTTTCCTCACAAAAATATAATTTGTTGCCTCACTTTGCGCCCTCCATCTTGGTGTGATTCTCCTCAGAGAGAGAAATAACCTTTGTTCAAAGCTCCGCTCTTCTAAGCTAGGCTGAATTCTGCAAGATTACTCTCCACACACAAGCTTAAAGTCTCCCTTCCAGCTCCAAATAGACCATAATCCCAAAGCTGCTCTTTTAAATAGAGGTTTCTTTTATGCTTAAATTCCTAAATAAAAGAAACATCAATGCTTCTGCTAGTCTTCCCGGTTAAATCCGATTTGCAGGAAATGCTGCGTGCTCAAAACTCTGGGTGTGAGCTGAAGTCTGGGCTCGGGGTTCTCATACAGGATTCTGCAGCCATTCTCTATCTGGAGGGCCCTCCAGTGGCCAAAATAATACCTGCTATAAACAAAGACTACAGGGCAAGTACTTCAACAAAGGCAGAAGGATGGCCGCCAGCCTGCGTGGAAAACTGCAAAATCTGACCCCCATGTTTTGCTCTGCTGAGGTGTGTCTCATTTAAAGAAAGCCAAGACAGAATCTCAGTTCGAAGAAGGATGACATTTGCATGACAAAAGGACCCTTCAGGAGATAAAAGGGGGCAGGTTTGAACTCCATTAACTGATAACTCCCCCTATTTTTTTAAAGATTCTATTGAATTGGGGTGGGGTGGTGCCTGACATGCAAATTTCCATAATGCATCTGTGGAATCTCACTGAGTACACTTGAGTTTACTCTACTTGACCCCCACTGACATTTCTTTCTACCTATAAAAGCCTCCTAAGCACACCCCAACCTTGAGACACAGAAGTCAATGGAGGTCAGAGCCCTTGGAGGGATGATGAAAAGACTACTATGGCAAGTTCAAGATCTTCTGAACCTAGGGCTGCCCTTCTAGAACTGGGAACAAGCAGACAGTTGCTCTGAACCTAGAGAATGCTGGCTTTCCACACAGGATTCTAAGCTCTGTTACAAATGGCACGGCATGCCACGCAGGCATGCCTGTTTTTTCTGGTATAAAGAAGCGATAGACAACACAAGCCAGATTCTGAATTCTAGGACTTTGGACCCCCAGTCACTGAAAGAGTCTTTGTCCTCTGAAAGAACTGTGGGAGGAGAGGGCCAGTGAAGTTCTACCTCAAAGTCCCTTTATTCCTGACACTCACCTTGAACCCTTCCATTTATGGCCAAATCTGCCCTCTCCAAAGCAGTCTGTCTCAGCTCTTGAACCTAGGAAGATTCCTGAAACGTGCATTATTTGAGATCTCTTATCACTCTGCAGTCTTTCTCCGAACTTTATGCCTGGCCTTCTCCACTAACTCCAGATATAACCCTCTAACGCACGTCTCCAGCCCCGCTGCTTCTGAAAGCCACCTACTGTCAATTAACCATTTCTTGTGTTTAATATTAGTCCCCTCAGCTTGAGGCTAAGCTCCCTGAAGACAGGGGTTTTGTTTGGTTTCTCAACTGAAGTTTCTCCAACACTTGGTACAGTCAAGGTTTGCTAAATGAAAGAAGCCAGCTGTCAACTGATCCCATCTACTGGAATGTGTCACTGACCCCTTACTACATTCCAAATAGAGTTCATTACCATTTCCCCATCCTTCTTTTACCCTTTGTCTACAGGTTAGCAATAGCAGTCCCTTCCTTAGTCTTACATTCAAGGGATGCTGGAATCATTCTGTCCTTTTATCATTTCTCTTTTGTATGTGTGTATGTGAGAGTATTTGTGTGTGTGTGTGTGTGTGTGTGTGTGTGTGTGTGTGTGTGTGTGTGTGTGTGTGTGTGTGAAGGTACACCTATGTGAAGGAGGCCAGAAATCAACATCAGGTAGCTTCCCTGATCCCTCTCCATCTTATTTTTTGAGACAGGTTCTCTCACGGAAGCTGCAGCTCACCAATTAGGGCAGACTGGCTAGTTAGTGACCGCCAAGGATCCTCCTGTCCCTGCCTCCCTAGTGCTGAGATTACAGGAGCGTTCTGCCACCCTTGACTTGTTAGATGGGTACTGAGCATGGACCTCCGGTTATCATGCTTGCCTGGCAAGTGCTTTACTAACTGAGCCATGTCCTCAGCCCCTGGTGTCACTCACGGGGGCAATGTTCCCACTAGGACTTTGCAAAACAATGTGTGTGCCCATCTCTCACAGCCTCATACGGAGACATCTTCCTACATGAAGACTGAAATGAGTGTTGGAAACAGTAGTTAGCATTGTGCAGTGAAGCCTATCCCAAGATAAAGGAGCAGACTAAGGTGATGGCTGCTGGGCACCAGCTCCTTCCTCAGACCTGTGTCTACGAAGTACCTTCCCATGTCAAAGCACTTGTGCATCCATTTCTCTCAGACCTTCCCACAACTCTCTGGAATCGTTTGTAGAATCATCCCACTTCAGGGACAACAGAACTAAGACACCCATAAGATTTGGCAAATTGTCACACAGCCAATACTCTCTCCTATGCCTCCCTTAGAGTGGGCTGTCTCCAGGTGGCATGCTATATAAGCTGACTTTCTTGGCTTCTTAACTTTTTGATTCATTTTTATCTATCAAAGACACCGGGTAGCAAATATCACCCTAGTTGCCTGGCTGCTACGTCATAACCTTTCCTTCTTCCTTTTAGCGGTGGACGAACTGGTTAAAGGAACTACATCTCCCAGATTCTTGCACAAAGAGGTGACCAATGAAACATAGGCAGAAGTTGTTACCTGGACAGTCTGGATAAACTCTTTAAAGGGAGTTGTCATGGCTGCAGGGTTCTCTTTTGCCCCAACCTCTTTCTCCTTGATGCCCTATACCCTGGGCAAGGATAGAATGTATACTCCAAGCAGATTACAGACAAGAGTGCTAATGGCAGAAATCCATGCTAAGGATGGCAGAGCAAGAATCTGGATCCTCAATGCCCAAGTTCCATATCATCCCAGAACTTATTATGAAAACGCACGCGCACACACACACACACACACACACACACACACACACACACACTGTGAAGGGGTTTTAGGTTATATGCAACTTAACCTCAAATTAGCTGATTCATTCTTCAAAAGCAGGTTAATTCATCTCTTCATTCATTCAACAAACTTATTGTAAAAGATTGTCCTAAGTTCTGTGGGAATGGAACAAATAAGGAGATCTAGTCAGAGAGAGTCTACGTTTCATACTTCTTCATCTACACGCTTCTGCAGACTTGAGATACTGGGCTGGTGAATGGCAGGTTTTATTCTACAATAGCTGCCCACTGTTTGGTGAAAATGTAGGATGATGGCTGAGAGACCCTGAAAAAAAAAATCTATAAATGTGAGTTATTTTAAAAATCTTTTCTTCATGTATTTTGTAAACCAAGGAGATTGTGTACCTTTGTACATTTTGCTGAGGTTATTAAATCAGCTTTCATTTCCTGAGCACAGAACAGAATAATAGGCAGGTTAGAGCACCATATCTGTTCTTCCATGCACCACGCCTTCCCTTTGCAGAAGCCTACATAATAAAATGGCTGCTGGAAAAAAAAAAAAAAAAAGGTGTATTATCTCTGCGGTCTCAGGGGAGGCCAGTCAACAACCCACTTTTCTACCCCAAAGTTGGTTTTCTCTGAGAAGCTGAGTTGCAGCCTGTGCCTTCTTCAGGACATCACACTCACTGCCACCTCACTCCAAGGAATCTTGGGATCCATAGGCACAGGAAAACCATTTGATACAGTCTCTGTGCGGTTGAAATGGAAAGTATATTCATCATCCAGCACTCAGGATCCTTCAAGTTCTTTCTAACTCAGCAGGTCCCATTATGCAGCTGCTGACAACCTTTAGATGACTCTTATCTTCCTTAGAGTTCAGATACATCTCTGGTTGGGTAGCCAGGGTCCTTTTGTAGTAAATATGCTGAATGTGACCACCATGATTATGCCCATGTTGTCTGACCTATTATATTACTTACGCTCTCCATGCATTCTTAGCTGATCTGCCTATCTTCTGAGAAGCAAAGTGCTAGTTACTGAGCTAAAAGAAGGTAACTCAAAGACACCCTCCTGTGAGCTCCCTTACATGATGACTCAAAGCATGTGACTGTAAGGACAGGAGAAGGGTAATGCAGCTGGTAGCGTGGCTGTTCCTTGGTTCTAAATGTCCTCAAAGCAAGTCTGTTTCAAAAATGCTTTGTAGGGACCAAGGGGAAGAAGATGTGTCCCTGCTTCTGACATCTGGATTTGGACTTCCTTTTAATTGAACCAAGACCTAAAAGAATTAGCAGAGCTTTGGTACACCGCCCCTCACGGACTTAGTCACAGAAGAACCATAAGTGAATGCAATTGCTCCTATGGAGCAAAGTGATAAAAAGACACACGCCAGATGTTCACAGTGGATATCTCTTGGATTACAAGAAATCTCATTTTCTTCTTGGTGCTTTTATTTTCTCCAAATTTCTATAATGGATAGAAATTCCTTCTATAATCCTCTTCTCACAAAAGAGCATTATTTAAAAAGGTAAATCAGCTGGTTAAAATAAATTCCTGATGTATACACCCAAATCTGTGCTATCAAAAGGGTCACGTGGAGGGGCTCTGTAGGATGGAAAGTCGTGGACTCTAGAACCAGGTTATTTTAATCCCAGCTTTGCTTCTTTCTGGCTGATGTGACTGTGGGCGAATGCCTTAGCTTTTCCTTGCTTCTCTATGACATAAAAATATTAGCACCCTCCTTTTAGGGATGTGAAGATTAAATGATTTAAAACAAGATGCCCTCAGAAGAGTGTCTGGCCTATAGCAAAAACATTTAAGGCTAGTGTTTACTGTAACAGTAGGCCACTGCTCAAAAGACCTTCAGACCACCTTGGAGGAGTATGCTTCTCAGTCTTAAACACATTCCTCGGTGCCACCTGTGAACACAGTTTCCTCCTTTGAAGGTATGCTCACTCTTTGGAGCTGCAAGCAGTTTCTGGCCTTTGGTGTACTTCTGAAGCCAAGAGCTTGGTGTTCTTGTGTTATCTTCTGCCTATGAAAAACACATGTGTGCACACATATCCAGATAGTTTAGTGGCAGCCAGGCCTGATCCATCCCTGGATAACTAATTGGCTCTGCTCTTACTAGAAAGAAATTGCAAAATAAATCTTAATTATGAAACCTCTTTGTTTGATCAGTCCTGAAGGTTTTGCCCAATGGCATACAACCAAAGGGCAAATTTCATAAAAGGCTGATTTACATGTAAATCTGAGCCTTTTCTTCCCCCTTCCTCAAAGTTTGCTGATGCCAAATTTTAAATATGAAATGTCATTGTTTTCATACAAATATTCCCAAACCCTACCAGTTGTCATTCTGGCATTCAATAGGGTTGCGACATTACAATGAGAACATTAGCATTTTCAAAGCAATCATCATTGTTCTGTAAATCATTGCAGGCTCATATTACCCTACACATAGTCTTTTAAAGAAACTAATGGGGTGCTAGCATCAAAGCCAGTTGGGGCTGTATGATGAGAAGGGCAGCCACCTCCTTTGTCTGGGATACTAATGGTGTCCTGCTAGCACTATGACTACCCTGATGGAATAAATTGGGACTTTGTGTATCACTGTGCCATACCACTGACGAAGATATGCACTGAAAACCTTATCCATTATGCAAAGGGTTTTGATACAGTTTCACTAGGTT
This sequence comes from Eospalax fontanierii, assembly GCA_035773235.1. Taxonomy (NCBI): domain Eukaryota; kingdom Metazoa; phylum Chordata; class Mammalia; order Rodentia; family Spalacidae; genus Eospalax; species Eospalax fontanierii. The sequence continues at coordinate 25,146,554 of CM069539.1, read as the reverse complement.
GCTGCAAAGCAAAAGAATCTGCTGTTTTTCCTAACCATGAAAATCTCTACAAAAACATTTACCATTTTTTTAAGGCTTCATGGCTCTGACATCAATAAGGAATATTGTGTTCTACATGAAGAGCTTGCAAGGAAATCTGAGTGTATTTGTTTATGTCTCTGAATTTAGAATTTTTCTACTGGGAATGTTTTTAAAACATATTACCTGTGCTCAAGTACCTAAACAGTATCATTCTTATAGACAGGGCAAAATCGTATGGCAATTAACCGCATAGGCTTACAAATGGAACTCAGCCATGTTGCTGCACATGAGAGCTCTGGAGGAGTTTCTCAACCTCTCTAAAACTATCTTCTTTAAGCAAAGATTAATGCCTAGTCAAGGGATCATTTCCAGAATTAAGAACATTTTCATAAAGTTTAAGATAGCCACCAAAAAAGAATATAGATTCAAAAGAAGAGAACTGTAATTCTTCTAATCTGATGCATACTTGATATTTAAGACTCCGTTTGTCCATTGCTAAATGGCCCCAACAGGCTGTGCTGATTGACATTCACTTATCGCTAAGAAAGTGTTCTGGTCAAGTTATTCTAATGTTCTATACTCTTCTATACCCTCCATTGCTGTGAGGGTACTTGCTTTGAACATTTCTCCCTGGTTTTAATTTGCTGTGGGTCAGGGAGACCACATGATGACAGCTGACAGGGAAAATGAAGTCAGATTGGGGCAGGGGTACATACAGCTATGTCCTGGGACTCAGAAAGTGTCTTCCCAGAATTAAACTTCTAAATCAACACAGAACAGGCATGATAATCTAGAGATACAAAGGCTCTCAAGCCAAAAGTTTCTATCATAACCTAGTCTGAAAATATTAATATCAGCTACAGTGTTTTGAGAAGGAAGAATGGGCTTAACAAGAAGAGTCAGGTGGCAGGCTTGGGCAGTGTCCCAGTACTGGACTCCATTGGCAAGACCTTCCTAATAACAATGGCTATAAGAAGCTACAGCCTGAAGGTTGCAAATGAAGAGGATTCCTGGCACAGTGTCGATCATTTATTCACTCATTTATTGGGCAACCGCTAATCTAGCCCAGATCCCAGTTCACTAAGCCATGACCTATTTATGACTGACTTCCTAGATAGATCTCCCCACAGCAGGAGGATACACTGGTCATGTGACATTCTGTGACAAGGGTTTTCCAGGGTGACTTATTCAGTGGCCATTGTGACTTGCATGCCCGTCTCATGAGGCTGATCAAGGTGTGTTTGCCAGGAGAGATAAAGAAACTATAGAGTTGTTAGGTGACAAGTTCTCTAAGTCTGAAAACCTGAGTCAAGGCCATGACCACGGAAATTTACCCAGGTGGCAGGGCACCCCTTGGGATTTCTAGGTGCAGTGTGTTGGACTCAGTGTGTTCATTCCAACACTAAATGATGGCATGGAGTTGTTGGCACAGAGACGCAGAACAACATGTAGAGTCAGAAGCACCTATAAGTGAAGCCCCTCACTCTCTGCTTTCCCCTAAACACATCAATATACTTTGTCTGTGCCTGTTTAAAAATCTCATCTAGGAAACTGGAAATACTTGTTTTGGCTCAACTTCTGAACAAAAACAGCATGCCAAAAGAAGTTACAATTTATTTACTTTTTAATATTTGTTAATTTTACTTTATGCATATGAATGCATTGTCTGCATGTGTGCTAAGTGTACCCATGTCATGCAGTGACCGCAGAGATCAGAAGAGGGCGTCGGAGACCCTGGAACTGGAATTAAGAACGGTGGCTGGCTGCCATGTGGGTGTTGGGATTCAAACCCATCCAGTGCTCTTAACCACTGAGCCATCTCTCCAGGCCCAGAACTGTTACAACTTAGAAAACAAACTTGTCTGCCACCAGCTCCACATCCTCTAATCCCAATTCATCAGTCTGCTTGTTGTTCACTGGTCCTTAAGAGGCAAATGCAACATTTTCTACAAAGTTCTCCTGGGTACCCAGCTTCTCTGCACTGCCGGGCTTTCTTCTTAGATTCGAAAATTACCTTCTTAGTGGACTGTCTCATACAAACATACTTACAGCCTTAAGGGAGCCACTTCAGCCGCTGCCCCTGTGGCATAATTCTGTACTTCAAAACACCTGCCATGACACCTTCCGACTCGTCAGCCAGCACAAAGACATTCTGTTCCAGATTCCATCATCCGAGACCAGCTCGTTAATAACAAAATTATCCCAGGTCTTAGTGTTTTCTCATCTATGACATAGACATCCTTTTCGAGGAGACAAATCAGATGGTGTTCAGAGACTGAGTTAGCCATCTTTATTGCACTCAAAAGAACAACACACACACACACACACACACACACACACCACACACACAGTGCATATTCAAATAAACGGTGGTTCGGTTTTTTGGGTTGTTTTTTGACCCAGTTAAATTTTTATTCGGTGAAAAAAGTCGACATTGAGACAAAAAAATTATCTTAAAATTGTGCAACAATATAGTAAAATCTTCAGCAGAAATCAGTGACTTGGAAACCTACCAAGGCAACTGAAATTATAAATACCTAATTTTACTTTGGAGAGAAACAAGTACACAGTGTTTTACTTTAAAGAAGAGCAGAACAGGCCTTTATTTTGCTGCAAATACTTCTGACTTTACCTAAAGTCTTTAATAAGTCTTAACAAGAGTCTTTAAGTGAGAAGTGAGATGGACTATCTGAGGGTAGTGGTCCACTTCGGCACTCATGCTTAGTCACTGGTGCTATTACACATGAGATTAATGCCAATTCTTGGGTTATCACTTGGCTCTGATCATTTAATTCATAATATGGCTACTCAAAATGAGTGGGCAGAAATGTATATGCAACTGATCCTCCCTCAACCACATTCGACGATGGTATTCCATCCGAGATCGCACTTCTTGTCCGCGTATTCGATGGCACGTGACTCTTGCTATGTCTTCCACATCTCAGGCTTGCATAGAAAGTACTCTGTATAAAGTTAATGCTCTGGCTTTTATTACACAAAAATTGTACCTGAAAGGCAGCACACACTCCAGCTAACAAAATAACATCATAGGAATCTCAAAATATAATCCTAACACAAGTGAAGGTTCTGCACAGAGTTTTGAGAGTCAATTTCTTAAGCTACAATGGGGATGGCGGTCAGTTTGGTTGTATATCTAATTCTCTTCTGTGAGACCAACCTCTCTGATGAAGGAAGAGAATTCTCAGGAATTCACTACAGGCCCCCTCAAGGGACAGGGAAAAATCGATTTGATGGGATAGGATTTGGGTCATGGGAATACCGGCTTACTAGATGTGCTGATCGTTGAGTGGAATCCGAAGACAGGATGCGGCAAGGAGATGAGGATGCTCATCTATTGGGTCAGCATACCACTGCTCTCCCTTAGCTCCCCTCCAATATCTAGTGCCTTCAGAAGGGTGTGTTCCCTAAACTGGAGAGTACAGTTTAATCTAGCAGGTCACCTGTACAGGACAGAACTGTCAATAGGTGTCCCTTACAGACTTACCAACATACCTAGTGATACAATCAGAGGTAGCGCCTGAGGAACCACTCCACCAAGTCAGAAGTGCTAACTAGTCCCCCAGCAGCACAATGACCTCTCCAGTTTGCCAGGCCCTGAGCAATGATGGAGCCTCTCATCTATCTGTAAATGGGCCTGCTCAAACACAGCCTCTCCGTGGAGTCCTCAGAGGAACTCCCCTCTGTCACTGCATCCGCATGGACCCGTGTCCCACAAAGCTCAAGGGTTACTCAGTATAGAAAGGATAAAACTCAGTTTCCACAGGGACTTAAGTACCTGGTATTCCTGTGTACTCCATTCCCTGTGCGATGGAAACTCTCCAGTTGGCATCTCTAACGAGGTATAAGATCCCTTTCTCAACAAGCAACCGGGGGTCCAAGTGGTCATAGTGATGAGTTATCCTGTCACCTCTGAAGGCTGCACATAGGTTAGTTTTCATTTCCTATTGTCACTCCAACCTCTGGACTCTTTCAGACAGCACGGATACATCAAAACATCCACAAGACTAAGCAGAGGGAACCAGGAGTGCGTGCTTCAAAAGTTCACAAAAATATACAATTTATACATAGCTGCATCTATCTGGCTTAGTCTTCGGCTCTTCTATTTATATAAAATACTCTAGCCCTAAAAGGCGTCATGTTTCAAACAGCACAGTGCATCTTCTGAGGAGGTGGTGGCGGGTCTGTACAGTACTGTGGGTCAGCACTGGGTGACACTGGAGACTGGCCTGGATGCTCAGCAACAACTTAGGTTGAAACTGGAGACATATGCTCTGTAAAAAGGCTTGCCTATGGGATAATTGAAAACAGTGCCTCAGCACCTTTTATACCAGCTTCTACAAACGCCCAAGAAAAAGAAGAAACTATAGTTTCATAGCGGTTCGGTTAAATGGCTTGCCTCCCACCAGACGGCTAATCTTTCAGCTACTTAAAAGAGTTCATTAAAGTGGAGGTGACAGGGTTGCAGGAGTTCTGAACAAAGCCCCTCAGCAAGACAAGATAAAGCCAAAGAAATTCCAGTCTGGAAAAAAAAGAAGAGTGAAAAGGAGAGAGGAAAGAGGAGAAAAGGAAGCTTCAAAAAAGTCATCATTCCCACCACTCAGTGCCAGGAATTCCAGCACACAGCACACTAACTATCTACAGGTCAAAATGCTCCCATCTAAGACATATACATACAGACATATATGTAAACTGAAAAATTAATTGACTCTCACTTTGCTTTCCAAACAATCCTTAGGTAAAATGAGACATTACCACTCAAGAATGACACTTGGTTGAAGGTTGAAACCAAACACTTGTGGGGAGGGAGCACTGCATATAAGGGGAGACAGGTTTACAACGCTTGCATATATGTTCAGAGGCATGACTTTGAAATAGTCTCAGCGCTTGCTGCTTCTCCGCTGGGAGGAAATTCTCAGTGAGGTTCTTCATACAGTACAAGTCACGATGTGCTAGACATTGGTGCCTATAACACTAAGTCTAAAGGAAGGGTGTGGAGGCCAAGGAACTTTCACGACCCTGATTGAAATACAGTGCTTACATTTAGATGGCAGAAGGTGTTTCACAGAGAAAGCAAAGGAACAAGACTGGTGTTGCTCCCCTTGTGGACTAGATGGAGCAATCAAATATTTAGACCACCTCCATCTCTGCAAACATATACAACTCTCTATAGATGGGCAGGGACACGTTTAGGGAGGTGGAAAAAAAGGAAGAAAACCCAAAGAAGGCACTGACCAAATTCAAAATGACTGCATATATATCAGAATGAACTTCTGAGGGCAATTCAGTGGCTTGACCCCAATATAAAATTTTACATTTGAGATTCTTTGGTGGTAAGTAAAATCAAACTAAAAATGGAGACATGGCATATTACTTTTTGCCATCGTATATCTATATGGCACAGATCTAGAACCTTCTCCCACAACCACACTAATTTATTTTTTTAACAATGACAATGATTCCAGTGTATAAGAAAGCAGTGTTATCATTTGGTAGCTTCCAGAGCTACACCTTTTACAGAGACACATACAGTAAAAACCCACTGATTCCTAGAAGAGGAGGGTGTGGCTAGCAGGGATTCCCACGCTGCAGTGCTATTGAACTAGATTCTCACACTGGTCCAGCGCTCTCTTGAAAGACCCTTATGTGACACTTAAGTGAGTGACAATGGATTGCTTCTGCTCCCCATCTCCCAGTCTGATGGGCAAGGGGATCTTACTCAACACATGCAGTTTCAGATGGCCAAAGTCTAGCCTTTAACAAAATCCCAATAAATTAACAAAACAATAGAAAAGAATCTTTCCTTCTCCCACATGATGCCCAGACACTCTTATATAAACTAAACCCACCCAAACAAAATGTAAAATCTGAACAGATTTTAAGGAGAATGGATTCCACCCATCACTCTCTCTTGAAGTTTTTATTAAATACATTTCTGTGTCTTAGAAAAATAAAAAGAATGGCCAATTTGATGAACCAAAATAATCTCACAGACTTAAAAGCATGCCCAGCAAGCACAGCCCTGTAAGATGACATCAATGTCAGGTCAAAGCAACATGGTTTACTGAAATCAATCCGCTTTAAGTTCACAGTTGATACTACAAAGTTTATTCATTAATTCCTTTCTTTTTTTAAAATTTGTTTTTTGTGGTTTTGGCCCATATAAAAATAACATATTGCAACTCAAAGTGCATCTTTTAAAATAAACCATCAACTATTCTTTATCAAATAAAATATTTACACCATTTGGTTTCTCATGAGGAAAGCTCTTTCACGCTATCACCATGGGGACATCGTCTGAGAATCCAGTTATCATAGGAGCATCTTCATCATCTTCCCCTAAAGACAGAACAGTCAGGACTCGGTGAGTTCCAGCACAGTTGTATTTGAACCTGTGGACCAAGGCTTTGCCCACCCCTACCTGCACCAGAACCCCCAGCTAAACCAACACTGGAGTAACTAGTCCTGAAATTCAGCTTAGCTTCCCTCCGCCAAGCTCAGGTCACCTTTTCCTCATCCCTACATGACTTTTTTTTTTTTTTTTTTTTAATAGTAGTTTGAAGTAAAATCAATAGGAAGACAAATCTCATCACTAATGCTAAATGGGTGGGTTGCTCCTTCCAGTTGAGTTATCCCTGTCTTCTTTCTCTTTTGAATCTAAATTGCTTATGAAAGAAAAGAAACTGAGAAGACAAGAGAACACAGCTAATAACATAATTGATGAGTGGGAACACACAGGTCTTTACCAACAGAAAAGCAATGATCTTATAGGAACAGTAAACCTGCACACTTACATCTGGTACTCTGAGTTTCAGGAAGCCTTTCCCACAACTGCTTTATCACATGACCTTGGTACTAGCTCTTAGTTGAGGAGTTGCAGCATGCAAAGACTTCTTATAGAGGTGACAAGATTTCCTTCTTTTTAAAAATATTTTATTTATCATTTTTATTTTATATGTATGAGTGTACCTCCTGCATCTATGTGAATGCACTTCTATTCTGCACTGCCTGCGGAGGACAGAAGAGATTATCTAATCCTCTGAAACTGGAGTTCACAGAGGGTTGGCTATTAGCTGCCACGTGGGGACTAGGTCCTCCGCATGAGTCCCAGTGCTCTTGACCACTGAGTCCTCTCTCCAGCCCTAAGATTTCCTTCTTTCCCTTTATTGAATCATCTCCACAGAGTAAGAAGGGTGCGTGGCTGTACTACTAATGGGAAGACGGAAGGTGACTGGGGACCTTTACTTTTCTCTTGAGGATCTCTAGAGAAGGGATCAGACTAGGGTCAGATGGTCATTCTTGAGAATCTTCTGGTATTTGGGGAGTATTCAAACCCAGGGCCTAGCACTCCTTTCTGTACAAAGCAAACTCCTCTTGGTTCTCTCTTCTGGGTCAGAACTACATCACTAAAGAGAAGGTGTTATTTTGACTTAGATAAGTTAAAAAGTGAGGGCTCCCACTGGTATAGCCCTAGATGGTAGAATCATGAACAAGTGCCTCCTCTCTTGAAGGGCTGAGCTGAGTCTTCCCTGAACAGGTCACTGTTTTGTGGTATTTGTCCCAGGTGCCCATGGCTACTTACCCAGGTCATCTCCAGAGGAGAAGATGGCCGAGCCCAGCCTGGAGCTGTAGTGGCTGTTGGCAAAGGCAGTGAAGCTGCTTTGCAGCCTGCGATGCTTTGTGTACAGGACGGCAAACCCCACCCCCAGGCTCAGCAGGATCAGGAATAAAACGGGAACCACCACCGCAGCAACGTCGGTAGACCTGGCAGCCTGGACCGCTGCTGAACCTCCACCTGCCGAGGCAACATTCCCAGACAGTGAGCCTTTACCTGAGGGCTGGAGGATAACGGACCAGGCTGGGCAACTCCTCCAGACCCCACCCACCAGAAAAATGAAAAAGTCTAGAGTTTGCAGGGCCTACAACAACCAGCCTGTCTGCCTGGTGTGACACATCCTCTTCACATGTGTGAATCCTGAATGTTTCCCAAGTACTTGCCATGAGACCACAGACCATGGGTCTTGTACATGCAAATACGGTAATTACATTAGACTCCTAATCACTGCCTCCTTGGCTATTTAGATAATCTCTTGGAAGGGAGACCTTTGTTGGGGTATCAACATTGATTTCATTAGCATTATTTCTTAAGACCACTTGCTTGCCTTACATAAGAGGATGTGAAATCAGACCACTAATTAACGAGATTGCAATTATTTCCCCCTACTTGGCACCAAAGTCACTCTGAACTGCAATTACCTGATGCTCCATTAAGTGATATAAACGAGATTCCTTCACTACAATACTGACTTAACAGCTCAGGGAGTTTTGTAAGGTTTTTTTCCCTTTCATTTAAGTAAAAAAAGAGAAAAACAATCTTTCCATATATATTTGACATTGTTTAAAGCTCTCTAAAAATCCATTTAGCTGCTTGTGATCTAACTAAGTTGCTGCCTTCCAATAGTCTTAAACAAACAAAGGCTTCAAAGGGCTTCTTGATAGATGGGTACCACTGGGGCTCTGGACCAGGGTCCCTCCCCATTCTCTCATTCCACACTTGTTGGAGTTGCGGCCATGACCTTGAAACGTGGATAAACTTTTCATATTTAAAAATCTTGGGGTGAGTTTGAACTTGGGCCAGGACAATGATACTTTGGAATTAGTTTTAGCAGAGGAGACAGAGTGGAATTTCTGTGGCTGTCGTCTCCACAGAACTTAGGGTTGAACCCTGGTATAGGCGGGAATGATATAGGCAAGTTCCTTTCTCACTGGGAAAGTAGCATACCTACCCAGGGATTCATAAAGACACACAAACAGACCAGAGAGAAGCCATTTCTTGTAAGCTTAATCTAGTAATGAAGTATGCACATCTATATTTAAATTTCTTTCATTTTCTGATTTCCTAACAGCAGCTGGTAAGGGTCCTCATGACGGTTTTCTCCAAAATATATTTCACAGATTAAGAACTGGTTTTGTTTAAAAAGGGGGCATTACTAATAAGGAAGTTGCATGTTACCAAGAATTTTGCTGTTTTTCTGCAGGACCCTCCCAGAGCCTCACATATGCCAAGACCCTCCAAGGGGAGGTGGAAGAGAGAGTTTCCCTCCGTTGAGAGAATGAGTACTCTGCAGGAGCACACACTGGAAACACTGGGACAGAACACTGAACAACTCTAACACAAGACTTGGGCTTGAGCTCTGGCTAAGTCTTAGCTAGAAATAAATGGAACTAACAGCCTAGTGGCAAGATGTCAGTTGAAATCCTGGCCAAGTTACTACAATGTAAGCAGACCTTCCTTGTAAAGCACTGATGTGACTCAACACTGATAATCGTGTGTCCCAAAGATAGAGATACCAGGCCAAATTCCAGTCCTGATCTTACAGGAAGGGTTTGACATGATGAGATGAGCTACTGACTTGGTGACCTACAAGGTATATTCATATATTCAAGGTTCTGAGAAGTCCTGCAAAGATGAACAATAATACTTGTGTGACTCTAGCCTGGTGGCTAATCTTCACTGTCAATCTGACTGGATTTAGTATCATTTAAAAGACTGAGACATATTTCTGGGTATGTCTGTGAGAGCCTTTCAGAGAGACTAAGTGGGGAAAGACCCATCTGTAATGAGGGTGGTACCATCCCCACGAGATTGGGGCTTGGATGGAACAGAGGAGGAAATGGGAGACAGTGAGCAGAGCACCAGCATCCTTCTGTCTCTGCTCTCTGACTGCTGGTGCAGTCTAATCAGCTGCCTCAGATTGCTGCTGGGCTGTATCTCCTCAAACCATGCGTCCGAGTAAACCCTTCCACCCTTCAGCTGCTTCCATCAGGACATTCAATCACGGTAACAAGAAAAGTAGTTAATACACCTAGTGTGTTTCTCAAATATAACCTTACACGAAACTTTCCATTTCCTGAACTTCACACTCAGTATGGTACCTTGTGATCGCAACTCCTTTTACAGTGCCATGGCTGGCCCAGGAAGAATGTGTTCACTGAGTCGGTAGCTGACTAAATTAGCACACAAGCGGTTTTATTTTGAGTATTTGAAATGTGTTTTAGAAAGACCATCAGCCCACAGCACATCCCTGCTCCTTCCCCACAATGGGAGACAGACAAGGCAGCCACACATCAACTCACCGGAGCTCAATTCGTCATACAAGAGCACTGCAGGCTCCCCACAGATCTGGCTGCCAAAGAGGCATCGAGCTTGGACGGTGAAGGTGTAATTATGACCCATCTTCAGGTTGGACACTTTAAAGAAATTGTCTGTAGTATTCCCAAGGTAAGCAGTGAGATTCATAGCACTGTCAAACATATGTATCTCATAGCCCTGCAAATACACACACACCAGACTGTTTAGAGAGTTGAATAAGGAACCGGGTAGTTTCTGTTACAGGCTCCGACCCCACAGGAGCCCCTACCTGCAGGCTTTCCCAAATAGTAAGGCACTTTATGTCCCTCAATAGTTCTTTTCATGACACCATGGAGATACTGAATTCAGAAAACAGAGCTTCCCCCATCTATGAACTGCAAAGAGAAAGCTCAAGGTATGGTCCCAAGGAAAGTCATTTCAACCAACTCATGCTCAAAGTTTCAAGTAGGAGCTGCTTGATGGCACAAGGAACCCAGACACTTCAGTAACAGCTGCAGTAGGGGATTTGACTAGAAATAAATCCTAGTCATAGTGGGTCAGTCAAAACCAGAGAACTTAGAAAAAAAGCAGGTGTCTCCCTGGAACAGAATGTTGGAAGGTCTGTCACTGTCATTTGTTTCCTGCCTTCTGTGCTTCCTAGCACTTCATATGCTGATTCCGGGCCAAACAGCCTGACCCTGACACGGAAGCACTTCAGACCCCCGCCCCGGGGGGCGGGGGGGTCCTACTCACCAGAGGACCACGCCAAGCAATCCAACCACCCTGCCTCAGGAAGCCTCAGAGTGCCAGGAGAGTGACAAGCCAGACCCAAGATGCTGGCTGATGCTGGGATTATGCTAATGACCAGTTTCTCTGCTGTCCTCCAACTTCCAGTTCAAACTACTCACATAATCAAGGTCTCCTGGTTCCTACTCCACCGACCTGTCTCCAATTCCAAGCCAGAAGGAGGAAAGGAGATCATGTTATGTCCATGCTAGCACCCTCCACTAGGAATGGAACACTGATTTGTAATCCCAGCCTAAAGCTGGGCTTCTGCTCCCCAGACAGGCTCCCCAAGTGGCAACTGGTTGACCACTAGGCTTCCGGAAACCTGCCTGACATCCCATCCCTAGATCCCTTCTTACAAAGTAACAATGATTATTTACTTGCTGGTGTAGATTCAATGCAGAACATTTAGAAAATACATAAAGGTACAAAGAAAACAATGTATGCAAACATCAAGCAGCTATGCTTTCATTCAACAGCCCTCTTGGGTTGTAAATTTAGGAGGCTTTCTCTTTCTTACCATCATTAAGTAATGCTTAAAAAAAGTGTTATGCATTTCTTCCTTAAAGTCCCAGATGAATAACTAGATCAAGAAACACGAATATTTTCAATTATTTTTGTTGTTTTTGTTTTGTTTTGTTTTGGTACAGCTTTGTTTTGTTGAGACAGGTTCTTCCTATAGCCACAGCTGGCCCAAACTCCTTATGTAGACCAGGCTGGCCTCTATCTCAAAGAGATCTGCCTGCCTCTGTCTCCTGAGTGCTGGTATTAAAGGGGTGTGCCACTAAACCCAACTATTTTCAATGCTCTTGATAAACATTATCAAAGAATCTTCTAGAAGTTTGATTCAATTCATATTCTGAGTGTAGCTCTCTATCACTCACCATGGTGACAGTAGACTTCCTTGGGCTCTTAGTGTCTCGTCTTGTCCGGCTCAGAGCTCTGGACTGTTTAACTGCTCAGTATCTTTCAGATTCTGAATAGTCCTGGGTGGATTTGATATTACGGACATTAACCAGGTGGATGTCACAGCTACAGGAGCTATGAAGATTCTCACAGGGTGGTGAGGATTTTCAGATTGTACCTGAACCTGGTTCTGGCATTATAGTGTAACCATGGATAACCCCTGGACTCTTTGCCTATGCTGTGCTACAGCTGAGTCACAGAAACCCAACAAATCTAATGTTCTGCTGTCAAGAGGCCAAGCCAGCTCCAACTCAAGAATGGATCTACTATTACTGACAAACCTCTCAGGCCTCATTCTCCTTCCTAGTGCCCATGATGGACAGAGTGGTGGCCTGCCAACAGTCACACAAAGATATTGTTCATAAATTACCCAAGTGTCTGCAAGGACTTCTTATTCTTCTAGGGAGAAAATGACAAGACACTAAGTTGAGAGTGTGGCTCAACTCCCTAGCATTGGAGCCACAACTTAGCCATCAGAGGGTCTGGGAAAGGTGGGGTTCTTGGTTCAGATGCTGAGCCCAGTCTACCTTCAGGAAGCACCTTGAGTCTCTCACCCATTCTTCTTCTTTCCAAAGAAGACAAGACAAAAGGGCTTAGTGCAGAGATTCTTACCCTTAATAGGCAGCGCACACACTTTACAAATTAGCAGTTCCACAGAAAATGGTCCTTTAATTCTCAAGCTCACTTCCATGGCCTATAGCTCCTTCTTTCTTCACATTGTCTATGCTGGCCTGTTGTTAAGGAGCTTATCTCCAAAGCAGCATTTCAATCAGAGTTCCAAAGTCATTGAGAATGTGGGAGGAACTTACCCTGGTTTCATTAAATTGCTTTTCCTTTAAAGCTAGACTTTTCCAAAACAGAAGAACGTGGTCATTTTCAGTTATGATTTTTAAGGCATCAGGTGCTGCTAACGATGCTGAAATTTAAAGAGGAAGCAACTTTCAGTGAATGGACATAGATGACAGAGCCTCTGTTTTCTTGATTGTCAGAGGCAGAACAGCAGCCTCCAAAGGCCAGATTAGCAATGAAACAAAACACATATACTACTTAGTAATGTTTTAATAGATGCCCAGTGGTCACTGTTATCAGTCCTTAATGATGAGATCTGGACAGCAGTATCTAAAAGTATAGTCCTTGGACTCAAGGAACTTGCAAGTAGGCAGGGGCAGCAAAGAAAGGAAGGGAGAGGATAAGGAGGTGTGCTAAACACAGGACCCTGGGAAGACATGGAGCAGGGCCTAGGCCCACTACTCACATTACCTGCCCAAGGAGGCTGGGCCTCCATTACTACAATTGCTGATACTGTTCGCTATTATCCAAGTAGATGAACTCATGACTCACTGAACCTGAGCCTGACCAACCTTCTCACCCACAACCTCCACTGGTCTCCCTCCATTCTACTCTTACTGTCAGAATGCCAGAAGAACCACTGACTGCCATCCAGGTCCTCAGATTCAATGCTTGACCTCAATGAAAATACCGTTGGATTTCTTAAGTCTCTTGGTCACTCCTTTCCTTCATGGCGATGGTGTAGTATAAAAGCCTCAGAGAGACTGGATGTAGTTCACGGGTAGTGCGCTTGCCCTGGCCACCTCTCCCTAGCTCAGGGAACCGCGGCATCTCTGCTCGGCTCTGCCGCAGCATCGGTAGTGAAGGACAGTGTTTGCGCATCCTGTGAAGTTGCTGTGGACAGTGTCTGCAGTGCTGTGGGCACTCGCGGTGTGAGAAGGCCTCTGTCTCCCCCCGGCTCACCTGTGGTGACTTTTATGCTGCAGTCCTTGCTCATGTTCCCCAGCTGGACAATGACATGGTATTTTCCTCCAGGTTCCAGCTTGTTAAGGGCGTACTCCACAGTGCTGTTGCGGGATTTCACTTTGTAGCTCCTGTCAGTCTTTCTTATCAGATCTTTAACCGCAATTGCATAGAACTAAGACAGAAAGAAACACCTAAATAATAATCAGAAGTGTGGCCTTTTTCATTCTTCAGAGCTCGATGTCAAGTGATATGATGTAAGTATGGTCATCTCTGAATATCTGTAGGGAACTTGCTCTGGGACTGGTCATAGATTCTAACTCTCATGTATACAATGGCACAGTTTTTGCATCTAACCTATAACACCCTCTCCTCCCATATACTTTAAATCAATTTCAGACAATAGCTCATGCAATGTAAATACCATGTAACAGTCAACATATCACACTGTTTGGGGAATAATGGCAAAAAAAAAAAAAATGTCTGTGCATGTTCCATACAGATGTGATCCTTTCTTCCAATATTTTCCATCTGCAATTGGCCGAATGTACAGATACGGAACTCAGGGCTGACAACAGGGCAGTGGCTGTGACCCTCCCTAACAATATTCTAAGACTCAAAGTCTGACTTTTGTCCTTTGGAAAGCCTTTGGGATCAGCCTTATAACAAGTATGCATTCCCAATTAGATAAAAAAGAAAGAGGTGGGGGAAGAGAAAAAAAGAACAGGGAACGGAAAGGGCGATGGAAGGGAAAAGAGCGAGAGGGGAGCGGGAGAGAGGAGAAGATGGGATGAGAAGACACAACGGAAGCAGGGGAAGGAGAAGGAAGGAAAGAAGGAAGCCCGCACCCTCCAGGGAAAGCCACATTTATCATGCATCAACAGCTGGGCTCCAACATGCAGGTCAGTATCCAGCTTCTGTCTCTTCCATCACAGCAAGTATGTGGATACTGTCCGGAGGGACCACGGATCCCTGCTCTCAAGCACAGAGCTCCACGTCCTCTCTCCCAGGCTGTTTCTTACACACACAGGAGGATGGGGCTAAAGCGACATGCAGGAAGCACAGAAAACTCAAGCACCAGGAAGAATCTGGGAGCCAGGAGGCGGCTCAGCAGCCAAGCACTGAGAGTGAACCACTGCCAGGATGGAGGGGGCAAAGGTCAAAGCGGTCCAGGGCAGGGAAAAGTGGGGGTGTTCTAGGCTATCTGTCCCTTCTTTGAGCAAGGGACAACAAAGCCTCTGAAAAGGTCCAGACAGTGGATATTTTAGGCTTTGAGAGTCAGAGGATCTCCACCACAAATACTTAATTCTACTGCTTGCAGCACAAAAGTCACACAGAAATGCAGACAAGGCCTGCTAAGCTCAGCTACTAGGCCAGTGTTACCTGTTCTATTATTAGGCCCCTCCCCACCCCATCCATCCAAAGCATGCTAAGAATAAGCAAGACTGCTGGCATGCCTCACCCACTCACCAGCTCCTGGTCAGGAGAGTCATATGGAGATTCCCACTTGATGATGACTGAGGTTTTGCCTATCTGGACTGCATGCAGGTGACGAGGCGGAAGTCTGCTGTCTGGGATCATCTTCACTACAACGTAGTCAGAAGATGGCCCTTGGTAAGGTATCAACACCCGCACCTAGGGCCCAAGGACACACACAGGAAAACACCACCAGTGGGCTCATGTAATCTTCATTAAACTACTTTTCAACAAGATAATGACACATGATTACAATGACAGTTTGATTAGCACAAAAATAATATAAAGTAGCTCTTTGCCTAACCCAGACCATTTGCCACTTATTGAGTGGTTTTTAAAATCTTTTTTGATTTTTATTTTATGTGTATGAGTGTTTTGCTTATATGTATGTAAGTGCACCACCTGCATGCAGTAACCACAGAGACCAGAAGGAGGCATGGATCCCCTGGAATGGGAATCACCAATGGCTGTGAGCCACCATGTGGGTGCTGGGAACCAAATCTGAGTCCTTCACAAGAGCAGCCAGTGCCCTTAACTGATGAGCTATTGCTCCAGCCTTTTATTATGTGTTTTTATCATCCTTCCACAAATGCCCTAGGCATATATATAAACACAGACATGTATGTATGTATGTATGTAAATTCTCAAACATATATGCATGGCATATGTGTATAAATGTACAGCCTGTTTTTCTTAAATATTTCTTACGCCACTGAGAAAACAGTACACATAGACACATAGCATGCTTTTAATTCCTGACAATAATATAACTCAGAGATTTCTTTTCCACATTAGAACCTCCACAGTTGTCTTCCTCTGGAGAGGTCGCCCTATAGATTTTATTCCATGGATAAGCCATAGTGTTTTTTTTGAACCAATCCTTTCTTGATAGATTTAAGTTATATTAAATCTTTTGTTATCATAAGTAATAGTGGTCCACATATCTTTTTCCATGTACCTTGGCATACATACAAGTAACAATACAGAGGCTAAATTCTAGAAGTAGACTCAGACAAAAGCTTTTGACTTACCTGAATCTGTGGCTTATTTGCCAAGTCATCAATCCTCCATCACCAACTGCATTTGGGAAAATGGCTGTGGTGCTTAAATTAACTCTCCTCCTGCCACATACACCTAGCCAAGAATCTCAGTGTCTACCTTCAAGTCCATGGTTAAGTTCAGGAGCCCAGGAATTAAGACATCTCTTAAAATCAGAAACCCAAATTCTTTGGTACAGGAAACTTACCAGAAATAAGTACTGTTCATCCTTGCCAACAATGACTGTCTTATTGTGCAGTGAAGTAGTCAAGCTCTTGGGGTTTCGGTACAGGTCAAGGAAGGAGGTGGCATAGAAGATGCCATAAACCTGGTCACGGTGAAGAAAGGAAAAGGCTATCAGCTCATGGGACAGCACCCTCGTGTTTTGAAATTACTAACTTGAGACATTGGAAATGCTTCCAAAGAACTGAAAGAAGTCGCCCCTCAACCGTTATTATGGGTACCAAAGATGGGCTGGCACAGTGGGTGCACTCTGTGTCCTCGGAGAGCTTCTTCTGGAGGAGAGATAGGTGGGGAAGAAAAGGAGGCCTATTTAGTAACAAAAGCAAATGAAAAGCATCAGATCCTACACTAATGCCTAAACGATGAGCGGAAGCAAAGAGAAGTCTTACCCGAAGGAGCCACATTTTACAATCAACAGTGGAAACAAGGTAGCTGAGTGGCTGTGCTACAGGGTGGGAAGCCAAGTAACTGATAAGTGAGTGCGGGAGGGAATCTCTGCAGCATGTGGGCGGGCAGGAGGGGACAGATGAAGCCACCTGCCCAGGAGACCCGCCCCCCCCAACTCCCCTTTCCTTACTGGAACCCTGGTAGAAGTCTGCATTTCCCACCTCTCTGGAAGGTAAGAGAGCCATGAGACAAGGTCTCAGCCAAGAAGATGAATTGTAAACAGAATTGCCCTGGGGGAAGGTCCAGGAGATTCATTAGAATGGAGGGATAGGCTATCTTCCTGCCTTCCTAATACCTAGAATGCAGACAATAACTGTGGCTCCAGCAGGCCTGCCTGACCAGGACGTGACCTTGAAGATAGATAGCACTGGCTGGAGACAGCAGGGCCTATGTCCTGCCGAGGGTTGCTGCAATAGATGTCCTAAACTGCTGAGTCTCAAGCTTTAGTTGATCAGAAGGAAAGTGAAAAGCACTGTCTCCACTCTTCTGCTAATACAGTCATTCTTACTCTTGTGCATCCATATAAGAAGCCAAGGGATTCTCAAACCAGGAGTGTGGGATTTTGACTAAGCTTAAAGGGAGGAATGGCAGCTGGTTGAGGCATAGAGAAGATACAAGCTGAGGAAAGTTTCCAGGTAAGGTAGAACCAGAAAGTTTCCTCCTCTGAGTATGCATGCAGGAAGCCAGGTGCTCAAGACTAAAAGTCTGCAGGTACAATGGAATAGAGAGGGAATTGCCTGGGAATCTCAAAAAGGTCTTCCAAGACCCAGACAACAGCGTCATTTTCTGTAATTCTGCTCTGGAGAAGGATGGGCTTGGGTAGTGAACGAGGAAACGAGGCCCTCCAGGGTTGGTTTACTGGACATGTGGGAGAGAGGAAGAGTTAAGGAACTCAATGTGACAAGAGTGGAATAAGCCTCAAGGCTCAAGATGGAGGGCTGGATCTCAGAGGCAGGATGATCTCGTTACAGCAGGGCCTATGGTACGGGGTGGGTGGGGGTGGGGTGGGGTATTAAGTGACAGGAAGGAATCCCACCAGAGTAGTAGGAGTCAAGGTACAAGAAGGGCTCCCTCACAGATGATAAAGAGAAAGACCATGAGAGCCACTAGTGTGCTCAGTGAACAGACAGTAGCAGGTGAGGACATCTACCCGGGACCTCATTTGCTCTATCATCTGTGTAACCTGAGCTGTGTGTGACCAGTGCATGAGCCAGGGTAAGGGATAGCAATCTCCAAACTCACATGTAATTAGAGGCCTGTATATTGCACCCTGGAGGACAGCTTAGTGGGACAAGTGGAACCAAGTTGTCATATTAATAGAGAAATGTCTCCTTGTGGCTAGAGTCTACTTCAAGGTAAAAGGGAATATCAAAGAGGGCTCAGGGGCTTTTTGTCACAGTCCCCAGTTCAGCATCATGGTTTGGGTCATGAGAAAGAACAGAAGCTATTAAATTAAAACTCTCACCACCAAAGATGAGACCGGGACCACCGGAATATAGCATCTATGTACATGGTCTACTCAGTAACAAACATCAGGGTGCTGACTCTGAGGCTAGAGCAGCTGAGGTCAAGGATGTAGGGAGGGACTCACTGGGACATCAGGTCCCTTCAGAAGGTAATTCTGAGCTGGTAAGAGGAGTGAGTGGTTTATGTTTGGGATAAGAAAGCAAGGGGCACCAGGAAAGAACGCCCCTGGTGTCCAGCGGCTTAGACTTGGGCAGGGTTCCGACTTCCCCTGGAGTGGCCACGCTTGCCCACATACCACATTCTTGGGGCCAGTCCAGGTACACTCCACAGCAGTCTGGTTGATGGCCTTGGCTTTAAGACTAGGAGCGGGTGGGCGAACACCTCTGGTCAGGACGTGCTCGAATGCCGCTGGACTGTCCCCCAGTTCTGTCTTGGCCCAGGCAGATATCTCATAGGACGTATGAGCAGTCAGATTGCCAACTGCGAAAAGAAGGACAAGGAAACGCCAGGGTGTATGTGGGTAGAGGAGGGTGGAGTCAAGAATGTGTATGGATTTAGGTGCCCTATTTATTTATTTATTTATTTATTTATTTATTTATATTTTATGTGTATTAGTGTCATGCCTGTTTGCATGTATGTGTCATGCAATGCCCACGGAGGACAGAAAAAGGAGTTGGATCCCCTAGAACTGGAGTTACAAACGGTTATTAGCAGCCATGTGGGTGCTGGGATTCAAACCCGGTCTTCTGTAAGAGTCATCTCTATAGTCCCACACCCCATTTTTTAAAAGTAATTTCCAAGTCTAAGCAAGCCCCACATGTTGTAGTACTCCAGTAGTCTGCAAATTCATTTGACATTTCTGGTATCTAGCATACGTAGTTCACAGAGACTGGGTAACTTCTAACGCTAACTGTGTGGGGACAAAATTGGCCTGTTCCTGCACAGCTATCTGGACTTGTGTTACCAAAGTCCTGAGAATCACACCTATGGATCTAGCTAGCCAAGGAGATCAGAGACAGGCACATCTATCTCCGAGTCTGTTACAGTAGAGAAACACTGGCAGCTAGAGGTTGCTTTGGGAGGAAGTGTCGTTTTCTTCAGTGCTATAACCACTGATAAGTTGTCCACGCTCCACTAAATAGCCCACCACCCATGCTCATGCAATCAACACCAATTAAACTCTCTCTCTCACACATACACACAAATACACACACACACACACACAAGAAGACATGAAAAGAGGAGACAGATTTGTTGGGAAGAAAAAAATGTTTCAGTAGGCAAAGCAAGGGCAGATGAGAGGGGACAAAGGACAGGGTGACCAAAATTCATTATACACAAGTATGAAACTGTCAAAGAATTTTAAAAAGTAATTAAAAAAATCATGCAGAATCTGTCTGGAGACAAGGCAACAAATAACTGTTATTTAACCCTTGAAAATTTGTTCCAGAGAACACCTAATGACACCAGAAAATCCTCACCAATTTTTGCTAGGGAAAAAAAAAAAAATGAAGGATACAAAAATACACATCATGTTCTGATTTAATATAAAAGCTATGAAGAGATTGATGTACAGAAAAGTATGAAGAAATATCTGAAATGAAGTGAAAATAAAGAAAAATTTTACTTATCTGTATACTCTTTTGTCTAAAGTTCTAACAGAAGCATGCATTCTTCTTTAAACTGGGGATGAAAACTAAAAGGAGCAAGCAGAGCTGGGCATGCTGAGAGGGTCACCTCTGTGATCAGAAGGACGGAGGAATTCAAGCCCAACTCCACATTTGATAGCTGCAAAGCCTTGGTAATGGATTGCACCTGTCTGTTTCCTTGTTTGTAAGACGGAGAAAAATGACAGCAGCTACAGCAGGTGGCTGGTGCAAGGATTTAAAAAAAAATGCTCATAAAATGTCTGGAATGATGCCTAGCTGTGAACCAGTCCTTCCTAGATGCCCAGCTGTGAGCTAGTCCTTTGTAGATTTGAGGCACCAGCCTCTGACCCTGACCCTACTGGCCCTCCTAGGGTGATGACACTGGAGCAAGGCAGACTCTGGGACTGGAAAGATGCCACGTTCCAATCTTGCTTCTGCTATACTCTAAGGACACTGCTGATTATGCAAACCTCAGTTTCACCTTTGTGACATGAGCACACCTCACAGAATTATTATTTAGATGAGGTAAGACAAGATCACCAAAACAGCATAGGATACCTACTTAAATGCCTACATATAATAAGTATTACTATTTTCCCTTCTAGAATCTCTTTGGGAAAATGATTCAATTTAGTAAATCAGTTTCAAGAAAGGAAAATAAACAGATAAGCTAGGCATGGTCATACATACCTATCTATAATCCCAGCAGTCAAGTGATTATGGCAGGAGGATTGCCAACATGAGGTTAGCCTGAGCTATAAAATGAGTTTAAGGCTAGCCGGAGCTTTATGGTATCTAAAACAAAAACAATGGTTGGGGTCTAGTTCAGTTGTAGAGAGTTTGCCTAGCATGTGTAAGGCCCTAGGTTCAACTCTTAGCATAGATAAATAATAATAATAATGCACTTGTAATTTTTAATTCATAAGACTAACACAGAAGGACTAAACATATGATTGAAAGCACTTTTCAAACAGACTGCAAAAGAGAAAAGGAGGAGTGCTGTGTCATGTTCAACATTCACAAGTAGCTTCTGGCACAGAAGGGTCTAGAAATAAAATGAAATTTCTCCATAAGACATAAGAATTTTAGTAGTGTTCACACTTCGCGCAGAACTAAGGACTGTGCCTTCTTTGATTTGTTTGCTTTTTCATGTGGATGACAAACATTTACTGAATGCAATCTCTCACCAGGCCTCAGGCTACCTCTCAGTAGCTGAGAAGGGTGGGGTGGAACCAGAAAGGAATGGGGAACTGAGGAACTGATTCTTATGCAATGCAAAAATTCATCCCTGAGAGTTAATCTGGCTTCCTGCCAGTTCTTCCTCCTCTCAGGTTCCAACTTCCATGGAGGGCCATCAGGTTTAGAAAGAGGCTTGAGGAGCCAGCAAGTGAAGACTTTCTGCTTAGTCAGGAGCATATTGACAGGATCCCAGTGAACAAGAACTGTCCACACAGGGCCAGCTTTAGAGAAGACCCCTCTCATTCCCAGTCTCCCACACACAAGCTCTACTACCAGGAAAGCATTGGTCTAGCTTATGCATTCCTGATCACACACCAACTAGTTCCAAGGTGTTACCTTTGTGTGACACAGAGTTCCCTCGGAAGTTCAAGGTTTTCTTTTCTTGTTTGTGGCTGTCAAATGCCCAGAAAAGGTTTACCACATAGCCATTGACCTGCCAAGAATCGGGAAGCATGTGACATGAACAGCTGACAGAGAGAACACACCAGATACACCACACAGAACCAGGAGGTCAGTCTCTCCCCTTCCAGTGGACACATGGTTTTGACTTTTAAACAGCTTCTAATTGTGCTTCCATGAAATAAATCTACTTATCCTTCATCTTCTTCTAAAAGCAAATATGATTTCATTACATCATAAAAACAGAGTCAATGAAACAAAGTGTAGAAGAGATAAGAGCCAATTACCAAAAGTAAAAAGAGGAAAAAATGAAAATGTACATAGGCTACGGTAACTGGCAACTGAGGGCAAATCTTAGCTCAGGTTATCCTTGTAGTTGGGGCCAAGAGGGCAATACAAAGGCCAGTATATAAGATATCCGGGCATCAGGAAAGACTACCTTTTACAAGTTCTCCATCCAGAGGTTTTGAACTTAAAATCTTTACACACAGAATAAAGACAAAAACTGTTTTCAAGATTATTGATGAGAGCCACATTAAGGTCACTTCTTGGATTAATTCTCTTTGAAGCCAAGGACATGATAATAAATTGCGGTTACGTGAATGTCAAAAGTCCTCTGAAGACTATTTGTCTTGCTCCAACTTCACAGATTGGAAGGGACAGGAAGAGGAGTAAGCAGATGGGAAATAACATTATGGAAAGTGGATCTCAACTCTCAAGGCCACAGGGACAGAAAACTCTGGTGGAGCTGGCAATGCTAAAGACCAGCAGAGGTGGCAGAAGAGGAGGAACTGGGTATATATGAGGGGACATGAGGTGAATGTTTCCAAGGTATCTGACTCTCCCAAGAAGCTTGCTTTACCACTGTGGGAACCTCTGCATCAGCACTGAGCACCAGGAAATCCAATAAAGCTGAAAATTACAGGGCACACATATTCTGTTAACACCAACTCTTTATCTGCACTGTAGCTGTGAACCACTTAATTATACGGTTAAAGAAAAAAGGCACCAGGCTGAGGCAGAATAATTATACGTGGAGACTGGAGTTGTTCTTCATGGGGGGAAAGAACCAACCTAGGTCTGGTATTTTAGCTTCACTGGATTGGATCAGATTGTTCATTTTTCCTGATCTCCTTCCATCAGTTCCCACACAAGGAAGAACCCACCCAGCTGCCAGTCTGAGATCTCTACATTACCTTGATGTCACCGTCCATGGTCAGGGTGAAGCTCAGAGAATTCTCATCATAGCTGTCAATGTGGATATCTGGTGGTGGGATCACTGAAAACGAAAAGAATTCCAAGAGAAAAACCACACCATGAAAAGCAAGGAAGACAGGACCTCGGGGTTTCAACCCAGCTAAGCAGTCTGTCAGCTGAGGAGGGAAAGGCATCGCTTTGGCTGCCTATGCTCTTCTATCTCTGACTAATACCACAGCTTCCCTGACTAATGTCGGATCCATCTTTGCTTGGTGAACACACAATCATCTTGGCTCAGTCAGCTGGCCCAGCTTCAGCCTGGCTGGTTTTACATTTTTTAAATTTTTATTGTTTTTATTTTACAAGTATGACTGTACGGCCTGCATGTGTGTAAGTGAGTGCACCTGTGTGTACGGCCTGCATGTGTGTAAGTAAGTGCATCTGTGTGTATGGCCTGCATGTGTGTAAGTGCACCCATGTTGTTCAATGCCTGTGGAGGTCAGAAGACAGTTTTGGATTCCTCCTGGAACCGGGGTTATAAATAGTTGTTAGTCACCATGTGTGTGCTGGGAATTGAACCTGGGTCCTCTTCAAGTGCAACCAGTGTTCTTAACCACTGAGCAATCTCTCCAGCCCCATCAGCCTGGTTCTTAAAGAGAGAGATATCGATGTGAATGCCATCTTTTATGAGGACCACTGGAGTTCCAGCTGCCTCTAGTCCTTTTTGAAGGATGGCAACTTGTTGAAGGAGGACACATCAATTATACATGTGTGGGTTAGGAAAGAAGATGGCCTCTGGAGTCTGGCAAGTCTGAGTTTGAATTCTTGATCCCTGACATTGATTAGCTATGAAACCAGGAGCAAGTCATTTATCTATCCCTGATGAGTATCTCTATACTGCACAGAGCCAGACAGGTTAACAATGCCTAGCATGAAACTACTGTTCTATTTCCTCTCCTGTCCAGTGAAGTCTCTTTTAATAAGCAATGGGTATGTTCCAATAAATGGGAGACAAGCCGGTATCTGAGGGTTCAAGGACAGCATGGCTGAAAGAAAAGTTCCTGAGCTGACCCTATTAGCATGAGCTCATCAGCTAGACGGTATGCCCACAAGAGAGGTGCGTGCTGAGCCTAGTGTCATCTAAACAAGTCCTATGGGGTATGCATGATCAGAAGAAATCACTTCAGTGACAACCTATGTATGGGACTGCAGAACACAGGCCCTTATAAAGGACCAGCCAGGGAGGCTCTAAGTGGTGAGTGAGAGCTGGGGGTAAAAGACATGTGTTGAAATCTGGGGAGGTCTCATCAGATGATCAAGCATATTATAAAACCAGGAGTGAGAAAAACACAAAGAAGAAGGGCCATGAGAAGCTTCAGGCAGCCAACCCACAGCCAAATAGCATTTGGTGCTGTGGGAAAGACAGCGTGAATTATAATCATGGTGACGCGGCACGTCATGACTCTCTCCAAAGCCCAATTTCCTCAGCCACAAAATGAGGATATCCATATTTCTCTCACAGGGTTTGTGTGAAACAAGCATGGTACTCAGAACACAAGAAGCTCTCCACACATGGCAGCCTTCCTGCTGGTGCCAGCACTAACCTGCCAGGTTCATTAATGAACCTGGAGTTCTTGGCTGATGTCACTGCTGCTATTATCGTTCACCTTAAGTCACTTTGGTGGTTTGAAGGAGAATGTTCCTCATGGGCTCCAACAATTGAGACATTTTGTTCCAGCTCGTGGTGCTGTTTCGGGAGGCTTTAGGAGGTGCGGTCCTGCTAGAGGAAGCACATCACTTCTACGGTCATGCTTCCCTGCCATTACGGACTCTGGAACCACAAGCTCAAACAAACTCTTCCTTCTCTAAGTTGCCTTGGTCATGCTGTTTTATCACAGCAACAGAAAAGCAACTGACACAGTCACTACGATCCCAAGTCACAGATCTGTCACAGTACAGCAGTAGTTTTGACACAGCACAGAGCTGCCCTCTGCACACGCTGTAACCAAAACACATGAGAGAACGGAGACTAGGCAAATCGTTCGAGAAGACCTAAGAAAAGCTCCATCCTGGTGACTTTCAAATGCAGATTTGACTTCTGCCTGCTAAATTTAGGAACTGAGTGACTTTCCAAAATCACTCCCTTTGGGTTTGGAGGGACAGTATGTTTTGAGCCAGACTTTGCAGACTTTGTAAGACACTCAGAGCTCAAGGAGAGTATGAATTTGGCACACCCTCTTTAATATCTATGAGCATTCTGCCTACTCACTGGCTGGCAGCGTTAACTCTAGCTGCCCCCTGCCCTCATCTCCAAATTCCAGATTTTAGAGGCAACCAGAGTGATTCTCCATCACTCAAAGCTTCTCACAGGCTCAGATGAAAGTAAAATCATCTGGTCACATTCCATGCCATGGGGCCAATTGGTTTTAACATCTTCAAGCCCAAGTGGCCAAGTGAGAAAATCACTGAAGATGGTCTACCCACCGCTCAATGAGTACCAGCACCCTTCACTGGGATGCTTTAATTCTCTCACCCACCGAGTCTTCACTCCCCATTAGATGCCAAGGATGGAGTGAAGCCAAACAGAGCAGCCATCATCCCAGAAAGGCCCACATGCAGGATGAGGAGCAGCCTCCTGGCAAGCACAGTGGCCCGGTGGGAGCAGGAGTCTCAGCCCAGGGGAGCGTGCAGCAGACGGTTAAGAGCACAAGTGTGTGCGGCTCCAGTCCTGGCTATCACAGATTGTGTGGCCTGGGGTACGTGATGTACCTTTTTCCCCTTCCTTTTCTGATACTATGGCCATTCTGAGAGACCAGCTGGGTGAACTGACCTGTGCAGAGCAGTGAATTACAGAGCACCAAGGACCATCTCCGGTGCTAGGTGCAGTTCCGACCCTGACTTTAGTTTGTCAGTGCAACCAGGGGGAGGCACAAACATCAGTGAGGGGCTTTCTATTAATGTGACAAATGACTATGCAAACCATGGCCAGCTTTAGTGAAAAGGGACTCCTCTAGAGGTTATGCATGCTCACAAAAGGACTGGCCTGATGGCCTTTTCGAATCAAGTCTAGGATGGAGAATACCATCAATGGCCACCCAAAAAGCCTTGGAGTCTTTGTATACCCAAAGTGTGCCTGTGCTAGCGAAGAAGAGGTTCCGAGGAGTTTTCTGGCCTACAATTCTCCTTTACAATCAAGGGATTCAAACTTCTCTAAATCTGCAAGTGCCGGAATCATTTACCTTTTCCTTTTATGGTGGTGATGGATTTAGAATCGCTCCAGTTTCCTATTCCGCGACTAGTCACTGCAGCCACCTTTTCAAATCAGAGCGTGAATTAATAGGAAATAAAAGCAATACACTGTACAGTAAGAATTCTGAAGGAGCTAACACATCAGCAGCAGTGAGGGCAGAAAAAATTATATACAGAGTGATCTAGGAATGTTCAGAGGTCCCAGCAACTAAAAAAAGGAGGCAAAGAAATACAGGGAATTACAGTTCTAAAAATAGGAAACTACTTTTAAAATTTTATGTGTTTGAGTGTAACGCCTACATGTAATTGCACCCATGTCATGTAATGCCCAGGAGGTCATAAGAGGGCACCAGATCCCCCTGGAACCAGAGTTACAGATGGTTGCTAGCCATCATGTAGGTACTGGGAACTGAACCTGGGTCCTTTGCAAGAAGAGTCAGTGCTCTTAACTGGTGAGCCATCTCTCTAGCTTCAAGAATATGAAATTTCTATTGATTGACAGGTGCTCAGATTATTCTAAAGGGCAGGGGTGTGTATATATGTACCTTTGTTCTCTAAGTCCTACATCCATAGAGAGACACATATATACAATATACAAAAGGGGTCCTGGAGAAATTATTAGTACAAGGGAGCTTCTAGGGGGGTGTATACTTAATGGTTTTAATAAGCATGCTTTGCACAAACTCTATTTTGTTGCTGCTAAATATATTAATATTAGATTTCAGAGGAACCTTATAAAAATCACTTGGCTCTGTCTAACAACATAGCTAAAGATAAGCAGAAAAGAGATGGGCATGAAAGAACAGGGGCCAGAAGGCTAGCAGAGTATTTGGTTACAAGCAGGGGAGCTGCATGACCATAAGATCTGGGTTATCCAGGGTAAGTAGGACCTCCCTCTTCAAGACGAGGAGCTAGGTATTTTGAAGAACATTAATACATATTTATTAAAAATATAGAGCTGACAAACTGGAGCTATCTCTTTAAGTTCTACGACTGCCTAGATGGCTGGGAAGGATGTGGATACTTACTCTGACACTGTACGGAACATTGACCAATAAGTTCTTTATTTCTGTGGAGTTGCTAGCAGCTCTCTGGGAGGCCCACATCTTGGAACCGCTTCTGCTGTATTCCACCTAAAAGAAGAAAGAGCAGGAGTTAAAGGTAACCAGAGGTCTAGGCACCTAATGCCTTGCAAAGACACAGACAAGGAGAGGAAAGGACAGAGTATTATGATAGTTAGCGATCTCAGGATCTGGGAGATGAGGCTTTGGGCATGCCTATGGGGAATTATCTCTTTTATTTGTCTGTTTGTTTGTTTATTTGTTGAGACAGGGTCTCTCCATAGCTCTAGTTGGCCTGGAACTTGCTATGTAGACCAGGCTGGCCTCTGTCTCATAGAGAGCAATCTGTCTTTGCTTCCTGAGTAATGGAACTAAATTTAGGCTTGAACCCCCATGCCTGAGCATTGGGAGATCGTCTTGATTAGGTTCACTGAGGTAGGAAGACCTGCCCACTGTGAGTGGTACCATTTTCCCGGGTTGGGATGCTGAACTGTCTAAAAGGAAAAAGGAAGCTGAGCATAGGCATTCACTGTTCTCTGCTTTGTGACTGTGTATGCAATGTGGTCAGCTGCCTGAAGCTCCTGCTGCCTTCATTTTCGCTGTCACTATGGATGGCATCCTTGAACTGTGAGCCAAAACAAACCTTTCTCCCATAAGTTGCTTTGATCAGAGCATTTTACCACAGCAACAGGAAAAGAAAACATGTTAGTGTGAAGAGTCATAATGGACAGATCACTATCCACAATGGAAGTCACCTCCTAATGACACAGGGTGTCCAGAAACATCCAGCACACCCAAACCCACAACAGCTGCTGAACAGTACTTACAATGTACTCACGAATGAGACCATGGGTATGGATGGGAGGAGTCCAGTGACCAATGATCACACCTTCTTCTTCACTGTGGAGTGCAAGCTGGAGGTTCCCAGGGGCATCTGGCACTAGAAAAGAGTCAAGTCAGCAGTAAAGCTCTTCTGTAGAAAAGAAGAATACTCTACAGGCTCCACCATAAGCCGTTGGAACTGATAAATAAATTCAGTAAAATTAAATATCAACATATAAATATCTACATAACAGTGACAAAGTAGTTTAAAAGAAATCCCCCTTACAATTTTCTACTAGGAATAATATAAGCAAGAGAGTGAATGATTTCTACAATGAGAATTTTAACACACAGGAGAAAAATCAAAGAGAACACCCCAAAAATCAAAGCAAAAAAAAAAAAAAAAAAAAAAAGCCAGGAAACTCTTATTACTCAATGTTCCTATTACCCAAAGCAATCCACAGATTCAATGCAATCCCTGTCGGAATATCAACATTTTCCACAGAAAAAGAAATAAAAAGCATTCTTCTTAAAAGGGAGATGTTGCCGGGTGTGATGAAGCATACACCTTTAATCTCATCACTCAGAAGACTGAGGTAGGTGGAGCTCCATGAGATTGAGCCAGCCTGGTCTTCATAGAGAATTCCAGGCCACCTGGGGCTACAGGGACACTGTCTCAAAAAACAAACAACAACAACAAAAAACAACCTAAAAGGGAGACATATGTGACTATGTCCTGAGTCCTGAGGGGCGTGGGGTTGCAGCGGAAGTTCGGGTAGATATAATCAAGATACCTTTCATACGTGTATGAAAATTTCAAAGAACAAATAAAACAATTGTTCAGAATAATAAAAATGCTCACGTAAAACCAAAGCAATCCCAAGAAAAAAAGAACAACGCTGGAGACATCACACGATCGGACCTCAAAACATACCATATAGTCACAGAAATCACAGAGAAGGGTACTAGTCTAAAAACAGACACATGGACCAGGAGAACAGAACAAAGAACCTAGAAGTGAGTCCACATATTTACAATTCACTGATTTAGATGACGGCAGCAAGGACATACATGGAAGAACGGAGGGTCTCTTCAGTAAATGGGGGAAATATTTCAGGACATTGGTCTGGGGGAAGATTATTTTTTAATATGACCCCCAAAACATAGACAACAAAACAAAAAAACGGTCAACGAAACTACAGCAAACTGAAAAAAGTTTCCACACAGCAGAGGCAATGGTCAACAGGGTGAAGAGACAACGAACAGAACAGAAGAAAGACTTTATGAGCCAGTCACTTGACTAGGAACTATATCCAAGAGCTACATACAAGGAATTTAAACAACCACAAAAAAAGAACAAATAGTCTGATTTTTTTTATTATTATTTTATAATTTTATATATATGAGTATATTGCCTGCATGTATGTCAGTGCACACATGTCATGCAGTGCCCACAAAGGTCAGAAGAAGGCATCGAATCCCCTAGAATTGGAGTTATAAACAGTTGTTAGCCGCCATGTACGTGGTGTGATTTGAACCCAGGTCCTCTGCAAGAGCAGTCAGTGTTCTTAACCACTGAGTCATCTCTCTAGCCCCCCAAAAATCTGATTTTTAAGAGGTGACAATGATCTAAAAAGGCATTTTCTTAAAGAAAAGTATACAAAGGGCAAACACTTCTGAAAAGATGTTTAGCATCATTAATCATAAGGGAAATGCCAATAAAAACTACAAGATATCATCTCACCCCAGGAACAGTGGCTATCATCAAAGAGAAGAAAGACAGATGGAAACTGGCAGGAGTGAACAGACAGCAGAACTCCCCTGCATGGCTGGTGGAAACATGAATTAGTACAGTACTGAGGTTTC
The DNA here is from genome assembly GCA_035773235.1 of Eospalax fontanierii. Classification (NCBI taxonomy): domain Eukaryota; kingdom Metazoa; phylum Chordata; class Mammalia; order Rodentia; family Spalacidae; genus Eospalax; species Eospalax fontanierii. Next base: position 25,116,726 of record CM069539.1, on the reverse strand, counting down.
TCAGAGGTTGGAATCAGAACTATCCCATGACCCAGTATTCCCACTACTGGGTTCATATTCAAAGAAAAGGACTCAGCATGGCAAACAAATACCTACACTTCCATGTTTACTGCAGCAATATTCAAAACAGTCAAGTCATGATATCAACACAGGTACCTGGACAGATAAAGAAAAAGTGGTACCTACACAGAGTAGAATATTATTCAACCATTAAAAGAATGATTCCCCTGTCATTTGTGGCAACATGGATGAACCTGGGGGTGTCACATTAAGTAAAATAAGTCAAGCACCAAAAGACAAATATGGCTTGTTTTTACTTATTTTCAGAAACTACAAAATTGATCTCATAGTAGTAGAGAGAAAAGCAATTACCAGAGCCTGAGAGTGAGAGTGACGGAATGGAGAGGCAAGCGGTGTAGATAGACAGAAGGGAAAAAAACCCCACTGTTCAACAGCACAGTAGGATAACTGTGGTTGACAAGAATCAACTGAATATTTAAAAATAGCTAGCTAGTAGAGAGGAGGCTGAATGTTCCTAACACAAAGAAATAGGAATGTCTAGAGGTGTCAGATATGTTAATTGCAAAGACCTAATCATTACACATCATACATATGTTTCAAAATACCAGACTGTACCACACAAATGTGTAAAAGTACTATGTGTTAGGTAAAAATTAAAAGTATCTATTTTAAAAATTAAAGGAGTCAACTCGAGGTTAAAATCTATGCGCACAGGAGCCAAATCAGGGGGATTTCCTGAGCATGAAACAAGTACCAAAACAGAATGCAGCGCCGGGCGAGGCCTTTTCGCTAGAAGCACTGGCAGCTTCTACACTGACAAGATGCTCTCCTCTCCTCCCTCGCTAGACCATCAGGTATGCTCTCCACACATCAGAGCATGGCTCAGGGAAGTCTGATGTAAATCTGTGACTCACCCAGGCTGCAGGGTAGAATCACCTGGGCAGGCTGAGTCCCCACCGGCCCTGGCACTTCCATGCTGAGCTTTGAATTGTCCACGATAGACCCTATTGCCTCAAAATCTCATACCACAGATCAGAAGAGCAAGAGTGTGACAGTCAAGGAATAAGACTAATTTTCCAGCATCACAGAAATCCTACCTCCAAATGAATGGGATCACCTTCCAAGCAGACTCCTTAATGAGTTCAGTGACAGTACATTCAAAATGCTTCAGGCAGAGGGGAGGAAAAATTATTAGAATAAGAAGACAGTCACTTGTGTCAACTACTCTGAAGGAAGAGGAATGTGGGGAATTCTTTTAGATACATGAATTTGGCAAGTCCTTTAAAACTGGGCCATAAAATGCTGACATCCCTCATATTTAAGTTATGATGTCATTATAAAGGAATACCTGGGACGGAGAATAGGGGCAGAAAGTAGACGAGAAATGAAAAAGAAGGCGATGGTGAAGAGCATCTGAAATTACTTTCTAAAAGGGCAAGAACATTCTCTGCCTCAAACTCCAACAAGTCAGACAGGACCAGAAAACTTTAGCCACAATGCTTCTACACATAGAAGACACAGGGAAGCTCATTCTTATAGTCTTCAGCATCCTTTGGAAAAGTAAGATCTGACTGGCACATGCCATAAAGATTATAAGCTGGGGGGTGGGAAGATGGCTCAGTGGGTAACCCAAGCACAAGGACCTGAATTTGGATCCCCAGCACCCACATAAAAGCTGGGCATGGAGGCTTGCGTCTGTATCCAGCTACACATACACACACACACAAACACACACACACACATTTAAAAACACATTATAAACTGGTGTGATGGTGTACGCCTACAATCCCAGCTGCCTGAGAAGTAGAGTTATAAAGAGTGCAACTTCAAGGCAAGCCTGGAATAGCTGTGTAGCAAGTTTGAAACTAACCTGAGTGTCTTAGTGAGACCCTGTCTCAAAATGAAACAGAAAAGGACTGGAGATACAGCTCAGTGACAGTGTGTCTTCAGACATATGCAAGGCTGGGTTCAATCTCCAGCATTCATCCATCCATTATACTTACACCCTTCTGGAGTCCTCAGCGTCACAAAATCATTGGTGTTGTGCACCTTGCTGAGACACTGAACCTGGACTTTCACCTGATATGTGGTATCTGGCTTCAAGACTTTTAGTACAGTGTTTGTTTTATTGCTGTGGGTCTCCAGAGTCTTCCATATGCTCTCTCCAACCACCCTGACCAAAAGAAATAAGAAGCTGTCACAGAAAAGCAGCATAGGGAACTGAGATTTGATGTATGAGCCAGGAGGAAGAGCCACAGCAGGAAACTCACAGGAGAACTCATAGGACCTCTGGTGGCCATGGGAACCGTGCCAAACTGGGACATACCTGTAGTAGACATTGTATACACACAGAGAAGAAGGCATTTTTTTGGGCCGCATCCAGGTCAAAGTAACATCCCCAGAGAAGTCAGCTGTCCACTGCAGATTCTGGATTTTATATACAGTTAACTCTTCTGCAAAGACAAAGGGAGAGAAGCCAAAAAAAGTTGTACCTTACAAATCCCTGGGTTTCAAAGAACTCCTGCTTTTAGGCAGAATTACAATGATCTCAGTCATCAGGAGGCCACAATCATGACCTAAAAAGATATGCCAGAAGATTCCACGGCACCCCACCCCATATACCTTTCCTAAGCTTTCCTGTATTTTCTGTTGCATTTTCCCTCCTTCCTGCCTAGGCATCATAAGCTTCATTCTCAATAGAAAATGCTGCAACTTGAAGGCCAAAGACATGCATTTAGACAGAGACTGAGTTAACCCACCAGCAGCCCGAGGCTCTGTGAGAGCAATGGTGTGTACATCAGCAAGGGAAAAACAGCTGAAGCTTTTCAGAACCAGCTGGCTAGACATTCCGTCAGAATCGGACCATGTCTCACCTCACTTGTTGCTCTCAGATTGAGCATAAACTCATTTCTCTTCCAGGTGGAGGGGAAGTTCAAAAGGGTCCTAACTATTGGTCCCCATAGTAAATGTGTGGAATGGAGCAGTACTAACCACTGCAAGCCTTCTCGTCACTCTCATCCGAGCAATCCAGGAAGCCATCGCAGCGCTCGGAGAGCACAATGCAGGTCTCACCGTCCTCACACTTGAACTCCCTGCTCATACAGGTCAAGGTACTTCGAGTGGCTGAAACACAAAAGCCTTCTTAAACCCAGAGGGGAAAGGCCATGTTGTTTGAAATGGCTGGGCTCAGGCTTAAAGGCTGACCTCCTTGAACTACTGATTTCTGCTCCAAAATACATCTCTGGAATGAGGAAATGAATGACACAGGCCATGTGGTTATATTTAACATTAACAACTGAGATCTCCCTTCAGGAAGAACAAGAGTTTTAAAGTCAAAGAGAAGAGTTTCTGAGACAGAATCTTGGGTATTTCAGCCTTGCCTCCAACTAGGTATTATAGCTAAGGATGACTTTGAACTTCTGACCCTCCACAGGCATGCACCACCAGTTCCCAGTTTATGCTCTTTGCATGCTAGGCAAGCACTCTAGCAACTGAGCTATTTCCCCAACCCAGACTTGTTCAATGTGATCAAGAGCATCTCCCTAAGTTCAGCTCACATCTGTAAAGCTGGATGACAATTCCATTGCTATGTGCCTTCAAGAACCTAATGAGTTCCAGCACCTACAATAGTGCCCGGCCTTGGCCAACACCAACAAACTGTGGCTAGTCCTCCACAGCAATGATTATTCTGTTCTTAGTGTTACTTTACAGTCTAGGAAGAAACTTTGATTTTTGGGTTGAGTAATACAAATAGGTAGACAAAATGCAATAATGTGAAGGGGCATGCTCATTCATGTGGAGTTTTAAAACTGTCCAGGTCTTCAAAGTATTTTGACAGAAAGTAAAATAATGTGAAAGAAAGGGTAGGGGTTAGTTCAGAGTTCTAGGACTCCATGAAAAGTGAGAAACTAAAAGTACACGGTCTCCCTGGTAGGGGAGGCTCAACAAGGAAGTTGTGGTAAGGTCGTTGTAAATGATCCTGAGGAAAGAAAATGGATGGGCACAGAAACCAAATCTGCTGTCCCAGGGTGGTCTGCGTTGAGCCTTCACTGTCCAAACTCATACCTGCCTACCCAGTCTTGGACAAGAAAGAGCTACACATAAGACACTTGATGCTACCATAAGCCTGAAGTCAACCTTGTATCACCAAATTGAAGACTTGCACATCCTAAACTATAGAAGCCGTTGCTATCATACCTACATGGCAAAAAGGGACTTGGAAGATGGGATTAAAATTAAGGACCATGACAGAGAAAGCTTAGCCTGGATTACCCAAATAGGCCCCATATAACCCAATAAGTCCTTCAAGAGACCTGCTGCTGTCATAAAAAGAAAAAGAGACAGAAGGGCAGATAGATGCAAAGCTGTTGGCTTTGAAAGTAAAGGAGGACCCATGAACTTCTGGAGGCCAGCCACCAGACACGGGCAAAGCAAAAAGAAACAGATTCTCCCCAGTCTCCAGAGGAACCATCCCTATCGAAAGCTGGGCTCTAGCCCCATGGCACCCAGGTCAGATCTGACTCAGGACTGTAAGGAAATAACATTTGGGGTCACACATTAAAGCAGAAGACTAATACACACGCTAACCTTGGTATTGGCCCAACTCTGACACTGGGGTTTTGTTCTGACTTTCTGCATTCAGACAGTTCTCCATTGGGGCTCAGCATCAAAACCCATCCCAGATCTTGATCTCTGTGCACAAAAACGTAACTCTCCACATAGTAACTATATAATATCATGTATACAAATCCCAGGTTTAAAAGCCACAGTCCTTGTTCTATAATGGTTTCAGTAAATTTAATGATACCCTCAAAAATCTCTATCAGGATTTCAAAACTATAAAAAAAAATCACCAAAGAGATTGCTACTAAACTGTTAATCTAAAACCAGAATATACTATTGTGTTTCCTCATGACTGTCCAAGGAAACTTGTTAAAGACAGGTTCCTTGGACTTGTTTCAAACCCGCTGGAGCAGAGTATATGCAGATTTTTGCGATTCAGGTGACTCCTCAGAAGCAGCCAGGACTGAGAATCTCTGGTTTAGTCAGTGCTGCAGACAGGTGACCCCATCTTCCACCCAGAACATCAACTCCACTGACAACAAACAAGCTGAGACTCACAAGGGAAATCGATGCTGCTCTCAGGAGCAGTTGAGGTCTCAAGAGGGAGGAAGAGAGGGCCCAGCGAGACTTTTCTAGATGAGAAAACACACAGAATTGGCCCGGGAAGAGAGAAGTGGTGGGAAGGGAGAGGAATACTATAACAACTGTCTTCAATCACTGAATTTTCGTGGGAAAGACTTGAAGCTTTTTGCATGACCGTCTAAAATAAAGGTACAGATTTGTTCATTACCTGTAAACTGATACAGTACAGTCCCTTGGGTTGGTCTTCAGTAGTAGTTGGTAGGGACTGACTGGTTCTAGTACTCCTGTGGACACCAAATTCCCTTACACAGAACAATGCAGTATTTATATGCAACCTATGCACATCTGCCCAGATCCTTTTAACCATTTCCAGATGGCTTATGCTAGCGAATGGAGTGTAACGTCTATGTAAATGGGGGTTACAATTTTTTGTTTGTGGAATAACGACAAGAGTCTGTATGCTCACCACAGGTGGGATTAAAGAAAGAAAAAGACATCTGATCCACTGTTAGTTGAATGCCCAGATGCAGAACTCATTAATATACAGGCGGAAAGGAATGACAACCCTTTATGAAGATGTTTTCCTTTTTGGCATGTGCATGAGTGTGGTGTGCAGACATCATATATGCATGTTTGTTTGTGTGTAAGTGCGCATGTTTGGCATTGACCATCTTCCTTGGTCATTCTCCACCTTGTTCATTACTGCAGGCCCTCTCAATTGCACCTAGAGCTCACTGATTGAACTAATCTAGCTAGCCAACCTGCTTCCAGATCCCCTAGCTCTGCCTTCTGAACACTGGAATTACAGCTGGCTGCCCCACTTGCCCAACTTTTATGTGGGTGCTGGAGATCTGAACTCCAGTCTTCATATTTGAGCAGCAAGCACTTTAATCGCTGAGTCATCTCTTTGTCCATCACCCTGCCTTATGAAGACTTTTACAGCTATAATCCCCCTTCTATAGGAAAAAGTATTGTATTACAGAAATCTCTTATATGTTGAGGGGAAATTGATTTGTTTTGGGAGGTCAAAGACTGTGTGACATATAAGTGTACTGAAAGGGAGCTTGGCTGCCTCGGTAGCCTCAGAGGCACAAGACAAACTCCATCGCTCCAGGAAATGAGCACCGGTACAGAATCCTCCATGTAGAAGACTGTGCTCTCTACAACACCAACAAGCAGGATGACTGCGGACAAATGACCTGCAGGTAATACTGAGCGAGATGCAGAGGAACACCACATAGTGAAGGCCGAACCAGAAGTCTTTTATTAATAGTCGGTGATCAGAGAGGAGGCTAATGCCCCAAAGAACTCTCGACCCCTAGAAGAAGCAAGGCAGGGTTTATATTAGCTTAAAATCACAATTGCATCATGCCAGAGGCAAAGTCAATCATCACACATCAGATCACCATAGTAACATCAGACCAGGGACAGGTCAGTTAACAAAGAACTTTTCAGTTAACAAAAAGTTTTGATAAGGATAAAATGAGTTTCTCAGAGTTGTAGAACTATGGGCTCCATGGAGATGCAGGGATAGCTGGTAGGGAGGATGCACTCTCTGGACAGGCCACCTGGCCTCTTGTAAGTTTCCCAGCATTGTAGAAACAATGCACTCCCTGAAACTGCCTGCATGAGATGTTCTGCCTGGCTGGCTGCATGGGGAATGGCTGAGCAAAAATACAGGGTGAAGCGAAAGTCAGCTAGAATGGAGTAGAGTTGATTTTGCCATTTCACTGTCCATACAGAGCTTATCCTCTACCGTGAGGAACTGCCAACACATATTAACATATATGTCACTTTGGGGAGTGATGTGTGTGAGCTGAATGGCAAGCTGGGTCACATCACCTTATACTTGGCAGGGCAGAGCTGCTCCAAGGGAGACTGTTTGGAAAAACACCAGATCCCCTGCAGAGATAATAATAATGATGCCAATAATAATAATAATAATGGTAATAAGGTGAAAAAAAAACATCAGGAACAGGACAATGAAGCTTCTTTATCAACCATGCCTCAGAACTTTAGGACTCAGAAAATATAGTTTCAGAACCCAGAAATAAGCCTGTTGCTAATACTTAAATTGATAATAAACAAAAGACTGATGGGCACTTAGCAAAGAATGTGGGCCAGCTGCGTGGAGAAGAATCATGGCCGGAAACACATTTTCTCTTTGATAAGGTGATCACATAATGGACCAGAAGCAATTATGGGTAATAGCACATCTTGATTTAAGACCCTTACCTAAGCAACACTCACGTGAATCAGACAGATTTGAAACAGGCTGAAAACACTGATTTAAAGGATGCCAATTAGCGAGTTCCTATCACCCAGGAGGGAGGTCCTGTTTCTTTTCTTTCCTGTTAATTATTTTGAACGTTCACCTGGTGGTGTGACTGTTTACTCAGCTAAGATGTTCCCACTGTGGTTAGGTGAGTGTGAGTAGTGGGCTCCATGGGCCCTGTTATCGGAATGTCCCAAAGGTCCACTTTGTTCGTTCTTTCAATATGTGTATATGCATTTATACTAACCTGTATTACATATGCATGGCGTATTCTCCCTGAGAAGAACTTTCAATGTGACATAATGTCAAGGCCACAACTTGCTAGCTGAGAAGCTAGCCCAGTGCTACTGACAAGGTGGTCCCTTTCAAAACTTCAGTTTCCTATCACTGAAATGGAGACAATACCAAAATCAGAAGGAAATCTGGAGGCTGAAGTAACAGACTATAGGATTTGAAAATAGTAAATAACACATTCAGATTCAACTCAGAATGTTAATTTCTCTTCCTGTGTGTGTGTGTGTGTGTGTGTGTACACATGATTATGTATATGCAGGTATATGTATGTGTACATGTATGATCATGTGTGTAGAGGTCAGAAGACAACCTTAAACATCATTCTTAGGAACACCATCTACCTCCTTTGAGACAGGGTTTTTTTATGGACCTGGAGGTCACCAATTAGGCTAAGCTAACAACAAGCCCCCAGGATCCTCCTGTTTTGATTCCCCAGTGGTGGAATTCCAAGCACATACCACCACACCTAGTACTTTTACATACGTTCTGGGCATCAATTTGGGGTCCTCATATTTGCAATGCCAGCACTTTATCAGCCAGGTCAAACCCTAGCTCTAACTTTCCTATTTTGGTCCTGATTGTTTCCTTGCTGCCTTTGTGCCGGCCACAGGTGTGACATGCACTCTTTCCATGCAGTCAGCCGGGGTGCTGAAGGCATTTCAAACAGGACAGAAGGCATCAGAAGTTATGCCAACTTCGTATAAAAAGCCGAAAGAGCTTGAAGATGACTGCTTACAATAAACGGAAGAGAACAGCACGACACAGTCAAAAGGGGCATCAAGGCAGATGGACATGGCCATGAGCCAATCTCCCAAGACAACCAGATCTGAGCCTCTGAGCTCCAGGCTAGGAGAGCGAGCGTACTGGCCAGGAAGGCCTCAGCCAGATCGCCTCACTTCCTCGTTACTAAGGGCAGGTTAGTGACAGAAGCCCTGACAAATGCCTGCAGCTACAAAACAAGCAAACAAAATCATTCCAGCCTGCAAACCAAAAAAGCACAAAGCCAAAGGACAGACTCTGAAAACAGACCCTGATTTTTGGACAAAGTATCCTTCCAAGAGTCACCCAAGCAAGCATGGCATTCGTGAGAAGAGGAAGAATGAGTGTCCAGTGTAGCAACCACTACGGAAAAAGTATACTGGGAGGGAAATCCATTCATTTTGTAAAATAAGCTCCACATTTCAAGGTAAGTATTGGGCCAAGAGAAGTTTCCTCTCTTAAGCTGCCCCCGCCCCCCAATCATTCCCCTAACGATAAAGTCTAAGAGATCTAACCTAGACGCATCCAGTCCCTAAAATCTTCTATGGCTCCTTATAAAAGGACACAGTACTGCAACATGGCAGTCTACTCAAGCCTCTTGTCTGTCTTTCTGCACCGACCTTTTGCCCCACCTGTGACCCTCTATGTGGGTCTTATACCTGTGAGGCTCTGGGCATATATGCTCATCCCTAGTGTCAGAAAGCCCGATCATCTGCTACCCTGAACAGTGGATACTGGTAGTATAGCCATTAATATAGCCATTAAAACCCACCCAGAGCCAGGCAGGGGACCTGCAAAGGCAGTCTGGACTATAGCAAGACTGTCTCTCAAAATAAACAAAACCCCACCTCTGGTGCCCTCAGCTGGGTGCCTGACCAGCTCCCACCCATCTTGGAAGGCAGCCAGGTCCACCTCTCAACTGTGTCAGTGCCGTGACGATTCTTCTATTATTGCTGAGGCCTTACCATAAAAGAACTCCTGGTTCCTGTTCCTGCCTCTAGAATCTGTATCTCCAGCAACCTGGTCAGTGCCAGCCACATATCATATGCAGTCAACAGATATCTGACCAACCCAATTGAAGATGTTATTGGTATATGTCAAATATTCAGGGCAGAGCGGTGATTGCCACACTTTTCTGATTCTAAGACAGACACTGGTCACTTTTGAAGACTCTACTGCCTAGAACATTCCTCTATGCTTCTGGGTCAGTGGTGTCAGGTGAGATCAACACATTTACATGGTTTTGGTCTTATTTTAATTTCATTTTTTCTCAAGACAGGGTTTCATGTATCCCAGGTTAGTCTCAAAATAATTATAGAGTCAAGGATGAACTTGAACTTTGGATCCTGTTGCCTCCATTTTCTAAGTGCTGGGCTTATAGATGTATGCCACCAAGCTGATTTTATGCAATGCTAAGCACTGAACCCAGGGCTTCGTATATGCTACCAACGGAACTACAACCCCAGCCTACATTTCCATTTTTTAGAAGCACTTCCCATATAATCACTCTAGGCTAGGTCACATAAATTTCCTAAGTGCTGAGTTAAAGAAATGGAGTGATAAACAAGCTTCTGCCTTTGACCTGATTCCAGTAGGAACTGCCAAGATTTGGTAGACTTGTGGGATTATAGGATTCTTTCTTTCTTTTTTTTTTTTTTTTTTTTTTTTTGGTCTTTTGAGACAGGGTCTCCCTGAAGCCCCAGTTGAACTGAACTGAAACTTGCTTTGTAGTCCAGGCTGGTCTTGAATTCACAGAGTTCCACATACCTCTGCCTCCCAAGTGGTGGGATTAAACACACGAGCCACCACTTATGGCTTTAATTTCTTTTTTTTGTTATTGTTGTTCTTTTAAGGACTCTACTTTAAGAGACAAAAATGGGACCAGAATAATGACCAATGAGAAGCACAGAGGTGTGTGCTGAGACTTAGGCCTGAGGATGTTCCTCACACACACTGAGACAGGTGTGAAAGACATTCTTTCTGGCACTAAATGGCATGTACTGACTAGGATGTCTGTCTCCGCAGAGAGGAGGTGACTGATGATGGAGATTCCTGGAAAGCAAAGATCGCCAAGCAGGAATTTTGTCCACCATCAGAGAGAGGTGGATGACAAAAAGAGTGGCTCCATTCCAGGCCCACCTACCAAAGGTGCTGACTGTGTCAAAGGATTAAACCCATGTAGTCTCACCTCCAGGCAACCTGCTTTTTCTCCTGTCATCTAAGCATTAGTCAGTGGAGCAGCCAGTGTCACCTACTCCAAGGAGCTTCCCTGGGTACATCAGGGGTACAGGCACTCAGACAGGTGCCAATTCAGAACAAATTTGTAACACGGGTGTTACCTCACATAGACCTCAGGTACTTTCTGTGGCTCAATGCCTCTCACCAAGTATAGTAATCCAAGGAGCAGAGCCTGAGTTTCTTACTACAGTGCTGAAGGTGATCTGCCCAATAACACACTCATTTATTCGTTTATTTATTTATTTATTTATTTACATGTTATATATATGAGTACTTTGCCTGCATGTATGTAAGTACATCATGTACATGCGGTCCCTGAAGAGGCCAGAAGAGGGTAACAGATTCCCCTGAACTGGAGTTATGGAAAGCTGTCAGCCACCCAGTGGGTGCTGGGAACTGAACCCGGGTCCTCAGCAAGAGCAGTCAGTGCTCTTAACCACTGAACTATCTCTCTAGTACTTAACCAGCTCTCCAGGACCCCGATAATATGTTCCATTTGCCCTGTAGATGCTCACTGAATACTTGCAGAAGGTCATGGCTTTATCAACAAGTACTTTTAGGAGTTAGACATGTTTAGCAAAAAACTCACTTAAGATAGTTTCTCATTCATTCAGAAAATATTTTCACTGGGCATACTCCTGGTATTTAACACCTACCCAACTTATTAAAGCCAATGTCACTATCATATATTATGATGCATGTCCACACAGCAAAGTCCTTACAGAGAATACAGCAGAACGCAGTTACACAAAGGCACGTATATGAGTGACTGTTGCAAGAGATGAAGGAGAGGAACGGGACTCTGTGCTCTGGGAGCTCTGGGAGAGTGACCTTGGGGGAGTACTCACGGCAGTTAGCCTCATCCTGGCCATCCTGGCAATCCTGGTGGCCATCACAGCGCTTCCAGTTGGGGATACACTTCTTGGGTTGATGGCACTCGAACTCAAACCGGTCACACCGCCCAAGCTGGGTGGGCGTGGAGGCAGCAGTGGTGTTTGCTGGAAAATGATTTTTTAAATTACTTTTGGTGTGGAGGGAGCTTGCTGGGTAAGAGAGCAACCACTCAGCCATCCACTGTACCAGGAGAATGCAGGGACTGCCGCGCGGGTCTACAGGCACCTGCCAACCACTCAGCCATGTACCAGGAGAATGCATGGACTGCCGCACGGGTCTACAGGCACCTGCCAACCACTCAGCCATCCACTGTACCAGGAGAATGCAGGGACTGCCGCGTGGGTCTACAGGCACCTGCCAACCATGGACAGAGATGGAAGACTGGACACTGACACCCTGTGCTGCTCCTCGCAGGACCCCACAGACTCTCTTGAGAGATTCCCTTTAAAGACAGGGGCATGGACAAGAAGAAAGGAAAGGAAGCCCCCAATTTGGCAAGAAGAAGAGAGAAAGACAAAGGACAAAGGGAAGAGAAAGGGAGAAAAGGAGGGGAAAAGAAAGGAAGAACGAACGAGTCGTTGTTTGGAACTGATCTCCTGGGCTGGGGAGATGGCTCAGTGAGTAGAGCACTTGCCTCCCAGCACTCCAGGGATGGGATGAGAGGGGCGTGGTCCCCAGAGGCAGCAAATAGGAGATTCTGTCTCAAACAAGGTGGAAGGTGAGGACTGACACCAAGCTTGTCCTCTGACCTCCACATCTGCACCATGGTGCGTGTGCATCCCCAAACACACGAACATGCACACACACACACACACACACACACACACACACACACACACACATATCACACACACGATTAAAAAGAAAAAGAAAACTACAGAGGTGGGAGGGAAGGGGACCGGTGGAGGGGTCGTGTGGGCGGCTACGTGGCTGTGGTTAAAGCACGCGATGTACATGTATGAAGATGTCATCACGAATATCTCTACTTTGTACAATGAATATTATTACTAATTAGAAAACAAATTGAAAAACATGAATGAGCACCTGCCAGTTAAAATGAATGCACCAATTGTTAGCAGATTGTCTAATAACCATAGTCACTCCCCCCGCAAAAAATCCCTTCGAAAGAAGTAATTGATGAGTTTCTGTTTGTTTGTTGTTTTGAGACAATCTTCTTTAGATCCAGCTTGCCTTGAACTTACTATGTAGACCAGGCTGACCTCAGTCTTCCAGAGGTTTGCCTGCCTCTGCTGCCTCAAGCACTGAGATGAAAAGCTTGTGCCACCACACCCATCCACTGGTAGGTTTTCAACAAGGAAGTAGTGGGAAGATTATGAAGAAGGAAACTCACACTTCCGACCTAGACGTGGGCTGGGGCTATTCAAAAGTTGGCAAACAAGTACTGTCAGAAGTGAGCTTGAGGGGCTGCAGAGATGGCTCAGCGGTTAAGAGCGCTGGCTGCTCTTGTAGAGGATCTGTGTTCAATTCTCAACACCCACATGGTGGCTAACAACTGTCTATACTCCAGTTTCAAGGGATCCAACACCTTCTTCTGACCTCCACAGCATTGCACAACACACAGGTGCACTTGCACACATGAAGGCAATACAGTCATATCCATAAAAAATAAAGTTAATAAAAGAAGTAAACTTGCAACTGCCTCCCATTTCAAAGAACAAGGCACCCTTATCCTTAGTCAGCCTGCAGAAAGGGCGGGTAACAGATGAAGTCTCCAATAATACAGTGGCTGGCTGCAGTCCTTCGGCTGCCTTTATGTTTGGCCACTAGATGGCAGTGCCCACCTTTCTTTTACAGGGACAGGCCTGACAGGCAGCAAGCAGGAAAGTAGATTCTCTTCCCTGAGAGTTTAACACAAAACACACACACACACACACACACACACACACACACACACGCGCGCGCGCGTGCGCACGCACACACGCACATACGCACACAAGTGCACATGCCATGCACAAACCTCCCAATCATCCCAACTGTAATTCCTCAATGAGAGGCAGGGGTGGAAACAGGAAGGTTGGCCTTTTCTGTCAGGAAGCACAGAGGTTGGTTCAGAAGCTGAGATACTTCGCTTGAGTTTCCACTGGATCTGGGGAGAAGTGCCATGTGACTCCCTATCCCAGAGGGCACAGGTGATGACAAGCACAGGGCCACCAGGCTGTGCCTGAGGCATGCCACCAGAATGTCCCTCCCACAACAGCAGATGCCACTGGAGCAAGCCAGGGCCAGCACTCACCCAGAGAAGGGCAGGCTTCCTCATCCGAGCCATCTGCACAGTCCCGGTAGCCGTCACACACCCAGGTGTCCATTATACAGGCCCCGCTGGTGCAGCGGAAGTAATTGGGCAGACATGTGGAGGGTCCGGTAGTGGGGGAGGGAAGAACATGTGAATCTGAGGAAAAAACAAGTGAGGAAACCCAAAGCGTTACTGCTAGAAGCTTGACCTGAGATCCAAATGTGTCCCAAACCTATTCAGATGTCCAGTTTGGGTTGCACCTGCCAAAGGAGGCCAGTGTCAGGCACAGCCCTGAGCAGCAGCCCACTCAAACATCATTTACGAAGGGATGTCCAAAGAGATAGCATGTGCTCCCTTCCACTTAGTGAGTTTAATACACGGCAATGCCTGAAGCTAACATTCAAACGTGTTTGCTTTTCAGGCGCTCCTGAAGGCTGGAGGAACAAGGGGGAACAGACAGTTAAGAAGCACAAGGTGGCTGGGAGAATTCCCATGAAGCAAGCATGGCCTATCAGGACCCCTCATAGTATTGTCGCACACGCCACACGCAGGACCTGGACCTTGTTAAACTGCACATGCTCGTTCTGTGGGATCAGAGAGTCTGCATGTCTAAGATGCTCCAAACAGACACATGTGTGGGTCTGCAGACCACACTTTAAGAGGCAAGGCTCTAGGCTTCTCTTTCACGAGTCCCAGCACATTCAACAAGGGATAACCTTGGAAAGAGTAGAAACCAATCACATGGACTGTAAAATGGGAAGTCGGGGTTATGAGGGCTGAGGAGATAGCTCAGTCCATAAAGCACTTGCTGACCAAGCATGAGGACCTGAGTTTGATGCCCAGAACCCATATAAAAAGCCAGACATGGTAGTGTACCCTGGGGCTTGTTGGCTAGCTGGCCCAAGAGACTCTCAAAAAACAAGGTGAACAACACCTGAAGAATTCCACCAGAGGTTCATCTCTGGCATCCACAAACAGCTGGACATACAAAAATAAAAAGAAACAAAGCAGGGTATACAGAAGACCGCAGCATCACTCTTCCCCCTAAAAGCCGAAACCTAAGGAATAAGCCAGGTGCTGCAGAGACCGCGAGCGTCTGCAGACAGGTGGCGCTGTTTTGGTGTCTGTCTATCTGGGCTGTGGGACCGACCCAGTATCCTCCCGCCTCCAGGGCCTCTCACCTCCACAGTCCTTCTCATCAGACCAGTCCCCACAGTCGTTCTCCCTGTCACACTTCCACCTGTTGGGGATGCAGTGACCATTCTCACACCGGAACTGGAAGTAGCGGGAGCAGTGTGGGACTTCTGTGGGGTTTTCTGCAGAGTTCAAACACACCGTGAGTCACTTCCCCTGCAGCAGTGTGAATACACTGCTTCACTGATGTTCATCTTCCCAGGACAAGCCCAGGCCACCTGCACTTCTCTTCCAGGGGAGTAAGGCAGCCTCATGGACTCAAGGAGTGACAGCACCACAAACCCAACAGCACCCCATCTGCCCAGCCTCCGATTCATGCTTTTCTGACCAATATTTTGGTGCCCTATGAACAGTCATCTGAGTTTTAATTATGACATTTTACGACAGGAATAACTTAAGTACAGAAGACAGCCTGAGGACACCTGGTCTGTGACTTCCAGAGGACGTGCACTCCACAGCACTTACCAATCTTCATTGTCAACTGGACAGGATTTGGAATCACCATGGAAACACACATCTGGGTGTGTCTATACAGGTGTTTCCAGAAAGGTCTGACAGAGCAGGAAAGGCCCACCCTGGACGTGGACAGCATCATCACATGGGCTAGATCATGGACTGCATAACAAGGACACGGTAGGAGAGCTTCGTGGCATCTCTCTCTGCTTCCTGGCTGGATGCAGTGTGACCCGCTGCCTCTGCCCCAGGCTCCTGCAGCCATGCCTTTCCTGCCACGGACCCTCTAACTATGAGCCACAATAAACCCTTTCTTCCTCACATTGTATTTGGTCACATATTTTCCATAAGAAATGTAAGTAGCATATCATCGTTCCTTCTCCACTGAATTCCTTACACATAATGGGGTCCTCCCAACTGGAGAAAGGAAGAGGGGTGGAATAAACATTTCCCTAGAACCTACCAGGTGCCAATTTCCCACTTCGCTCCATCCTTCCTAAGGGTGAAATGGCAAATCTGACTCTGTTTTGTCATAACTGACTTTTGGTTTTACCCTGTTTCTGTCCATCCACTCCACCGCAGCCAGCCTGAGTCCCATGCAGGCTGCAGCTGGAGCTTCAGCTTCCACAGTACTGGGACGCTTACAAGTCGTCAAGGAGCACGTCCTCCCACCCCATTATACCAGCATCTCCATGGAGTCCGCTGTCTTTGTAATTCTGAGAAACTTGTTTTTCCTCACAGAAACTTTTTGTTCACTGAAAAATCTCTTGGCTAACTGACCAGCCCCTGGTTTGGTGTAACTATGATGATCTAATATGACTAAGGCTATTGGCTTTGCCCCAGCATAGCGTGTGGTTTGAGGCTTTATAAACCCCACTCTGCTTTGCCCCAGGATCAAGGATTCTTTTGCTCCCTCTTGACTGCTGGCTAATAAAGGACTCTTGATTCAACCCCAAACTGGCATTTCTCTTAGGGCACTAGATGGGGATTCAAGAACTGGTAGCACCTGCTGCTAAGGAAGGAGAAGGCAAGAGAGGTTCTAGCAAGCCTCCACTTCCTAGCTGGGTGTCAAAGGGACTGGAAGGCAGGGTACGGGAGGCAGGTCTGCTGCCTTCTTACCACAGTTAGCTTCGTCAGAGTAATCACCGCAATCATCCATCCCATCACATTTCCAAATCAAACTGATGCACACGCCATTCTGACACTGGAAGCCGAACTCGTCACACTCCTTGTGGAACTCAGGGTCTTGAGCTGTACAGGGAACAAACAGTAGTTAAGTCTAGCTCACCTCCATACTGAAGAGCTCAGAGTAGCAGGGCTGCTCAGAAACAAGAGAGAGAAGCAAAAGCCTTCTATTGAGAAACTGGGGACCTAAAAGCACCTAAAAAGTCAAAGCCAGACCCAGTCTTAACAGCACACATGGTGTTAGCTAATCTGTTCCACAAACTTCCATTGAGTACTGTTATGCATGAGTTAATGAGTTAATTATTCCAGGTTAACAGGTTGAAGTCCTAAATTCCAACAGAATGACTGTTTTAGAGACAATGTTTTAAATGAGGTAATTAAAATTAAAACAGGGCCATCAGCATGAACCCTAATCTATTATGACTGGTGTCCTCATGAAAGGAAGAATTGTGCCACTATTCAGCACGCTAAAGAAGGAGCATCATTTAAGCCCAGGGACCCAGTGCCAGGCTGGGCAACACAACAGGATGTTTCTTTAAATAAAACAAGAGAGGAAATTTAGACCGAGACAGGTAGAGAAGAAAGAACATGTGAAGATACAGGTGAAGGCAGCTTCTACTAAGTGAAAAAGGCTGCAGACAGATGCCAACACCTCAATAGTGAACTTCCAGTCTCCACAACTACAGACAAGAGAATTGATGTTTGGCCGAGTTACCTAGTCAGTCTACAGCATTTTTCTATGGTAGTTCAAGAAATATAAAAACATCTAGTACTCTGCTTTGAATACTAAGTGTACCCAACAAGCTTATGTTTCGGACACTTGGTTCCTACTTAGTGCCACTATTTGGAAGACTATGGAAACTTTAGAAAGTGGAACTTACCTTGTGGAAGTAGGTCACTGGGGCTAAGCCTTTAAAGGTTACATTGGGCCTCAGTTTCCTCTTCTCTCTGATTCCTGTCTGCTACAAGGTAAGCAGCTCTCCCCTAGCACATACACCCAACCTCTGCTGTATTCTGCCCAAGTACATGAAGCCAAGCAGCCATGACGGAACCCCATGAAACCATAAGCCCAAACAAATCCTTCCTCCTTAAGCTGTGTCAGCTATTTGGTCACAATGACATAAAAATAACTGATATACCTAGGGACGGGGAGAGCACTGTTACAATAACAGACCTATGGCAATGAACAAGACAGAGAACCTTCTCTTGTGACACTCATATTGTAGCAGGAGAAGTAGACTGTGCAATAAACATAGGGGATAAAGTGGGGAGAGGTGCTGTGAAGACCATGGAGCAAGGAAGATACAGAGAGGTCAGCTATTCAATACTGATGGTAGGTGATCTGTCCCATAAGGTGACACTTAAGTCAATATTCTGGTCACTCACCAGCCTCTGTTCATATGTACACAATGTAATAGAGAAACTTCTTACTGAAGAAAGGGAACCCCAAAAAAGGCAGGCTTGGGTACTCTGTCATGACCTGTACCCTAGTTTTAGGTGTACCCCAAGTGAAGCCAAACACTGTGACCACGTGATCTCCCCACCCATCCACTCACAGCATCCCGCAAAGGCAGCATCTTCATCTGAGCCATCTCGACACTGGACGATCCCATCACACACCATGGAGTGAAATAGACACTGCTGGCGGTTCTTACACACAAAGTCCATGAAGCGCGTGCAGAAGGGCTCTGAAAGGCAATGGTGAGAAAGACTGTGAGGCCCAAGGCTGGGGGGGCCCTGAAGCCCTGAACAAACGTACACAGGCATGCCATCTAGAGAAAGAGCAATAGCCACCGTGGCCATTTAGCCACCCTAAGATAAAGTGCTTGACAAGAAATGCACCCTTAAACCCTCAAGACAACAGTACAGGAGATTTGATCATCTGCTTATGAGATGATCTACATGCAAAGAAAGAGGTCATGCGAGCCCATAGCAAGAAGACAAATCTGGATTTGACTTAGAGTCTTCATAATCATGTGAGCCAATTTCTGATGATAAACCTCTCTCTCTCCAATCGTTTGTGTGTGTATATGCAATGTGTCTGTTTTAAGGTGTTATTCTCTGAGAACCCCAGGCCATCAGAGAGAAAAGCTATCAGGCTTTATTCTGCAGACACCTAACTTACGGCCTTTGACAATACTCGATTTCACCACGATACTATGCCAACAGTCACATGGAACACGGAAGCAAACACTGGCTGTATTTAATGCAACTTCATTCTGAATAACCAGTTACAGGATGGGAATTTAGCCATAGGTCAGTCTGCCACATCTATACTAATACATTTTCTTTTGAAATACTGGGAAAGTTTTGCCTAAAGGCCAGGTTACCACACCTACACTAACACATGTTCTGTCCACCTGGACTATACTTTAGAATCACTTGGCCCACTGTGAAAAAGAAATATTTCAATGCCCAAGCCACACTCTAGACTGAGTAACTCTGAATGTCTGCGGGTAGTGGCCAGACACCGGGGCTTATAAAAGTTCTCAGATATTTCCAGTGTTCTCCACAGATGTGCACCATTGACCTGAGACAATTATTTTAGGATTGAAAACGGAATGGAAAGGGTCATCTGGCCTAAAATATTCCCCAAGTGAAAATCAGCAACATTAATAAACCCAGTCAAGTAGGGCCAGAAGTATCCAACTGAAAACAATTGGTAGGTTGACTGTACACATGGCAACCAAATGGCAACATGTGACTAAGTATGAACTAACCCTGCAATCACCCTGCTCTCCTTCCGGCTCCTCTTAAGGCTTCGTCTACCCATACCTTGTCTTCCTGCCTGATCAGCTTCCAAGTGTGACACACTCGGGGGCCAATTGGGTAAATGCTACTGCCCAGCAACTGAATAAATGAAAAGATTTGGTCCAACCACCAGCGTGGGAAATGGACTCACCACAGTGCTGTTCATCTGAGCCGTCTGAGCAGTCATGTAGTCCATCACAGTGCTTGCTGGATGGGATGCAAGTACCATTGGGGCAGTGGAATCCATTGCACTTTTTCTCTGGAATTTAATTCAGCCAAAGAAGAATGACAAAGAAGAAACAGGCGGGTCCTCACACGTTTTTAGGGCTCGAATCTGTACCACCTCTGGGGCAATTTGTCAATAGCTAGCAAAGTTACAAACATACATATATTTTGACCCAGAAATTCCATACGTAGCTATGCATTCTATTTATACAACTCAAAAACAACATATGAGGGGCTGGAGAGATGGCTCAGCAGTTAGAAGCACCAGCTGCTCTTGCAAAGTAATCAGGTTCGTTCCCAACACCCACACGGCAGCTGACAACCATCTGTTAACTCCAGTTCCAGGGGATATGACACCCTCTTCTAATTTCTATGGGCACTGCATGACATGGGTGAACTTACATACATGCAGGCAGTATACTCATACACATAAAATTAACAAAGAAAATATTTTTTAAAACATATGAACAAATGACATACTAAACTTATTCTAAGTTCAAGTATTATAACACTTCATAATAGGTTGAATAACCACCAACATGGAGAGGACTGCTCAATCAACGACTGAGTACTGGAATACTAGATAGCTATAAAGAGTCTGAAGAAGTGCTCTGTGAAAACTCTGATCCCAGATACAGAGCTATGTGAAAAAAACAAGGTACAAAATAACAGCCATGGTTTGCTATTTTTATACGCCAGGACAAGAACACAGCATACACTTCAATGCACATAGTCACGCTTCACTAACAACAGAGATGTGTTTTGAGAAACATGTTATGAGTCAATTTTGTTGCTTGTGAACATCACAAGCCCAGACTCAGACAGACCTAGATGGATGGTGTGGGTCACTCTCTAAACATGGTCGCTTGATTCTCTCTCAATATGTAAGAGACTGCTACCAGGTAAAGAGGCAGACTCCACTGGTTAACTTCTCTACAAGTCCTAGGGGCACTATAGTAATGATAAGAAGTACAGTATAAAAGACACAAACCAATAGCACAGTTGCATGTTATGATGATCAAGTCCTATATGCTACAGGTAACTGTGTGTGTTATATTTTCATAAGGCTAGCAACACCTTAGGCTTATTTACCTGGCATTACCACAGACCCATGGGTAAGCACTATACTGTGACATTAGGAAAGCTATAAAGTCACAACATGATGGAAAAATTTCAACTCCATAGAACCACCATAAACATGGCCCACCATTAACTGAACTACTATGCAGCACATGACTACTGTGGTGGTTTGAATGAGAAGTTTCCTCCATAGACTCAAGTATTTGAACACTTAGTCCCCACTTGGTGATACTCTTTGGGGAGGTTATGGAACTTTGAGGATGTGGACCCTTGCTGGAAGAAGGATGTCACTGGAGGCAGGCCTTGAGAGTTAATAGCCTCATCCCACTTTCAGTTTGCCTCAGCTTCCTGGGTAATGAAATGTGATCAGGAACCACCCGACTACCAGGTCATTCCTGTCATTATGAACTCTAAGCCAAAATAAACTTATCCATAGGTTGCTTAAGGTCATGGTGGCTTTATCACAGCAATAGGAAGTAACTAAAACAACTATATATGCACAAAAGTATTAGGAAATATTTTTAATATTAAAGAAGACATAAAACCATTAAATCATGGTTTCCTATAGGGTCAGGATAGAAAGTATGCAGATGGGGAAGACAACTTTTTATTGTAAACATTTGTATATTTCCATTTTCAACCAGGTGAGTGTACTACCTGTTTAAAACTTAATTATATTTTTATAAGAAAAAGAAAAGCTTCAGCAAATAGGAAATAAAGAGAGATGAATCCCTGGATATTAAATACTAGATTTTTAATGCCGTTCAAACCACCTGCCACCTTATCCTTTCAGGAATCCTCACACAAAGCCCTTTTTGGAGACCATGTATAGAGAAAACATGGGGTTTCATACCCAGTTCCAGAGGAAATTAAACTATAATTACGGCATTTGGATGCTCAAATCCAGAAGTTTATCACATACATTACTCTCTCCTGAGCAGCGCACTACAGCTAGACATTGGATTTAGAGGTCGGGTCCTCCAAAGCAGGCCTTGCCTTTGAAAATGATGTGCTTTGGTAGTGGTTCATTCTACAACACTAGCTCTAAGACAAGAAAATGTGCTTGAATTCTATAAAAAGTCATTTATTCCCAGGGACCTTGTCAAAAGAAATCATTTAGAAAAAGAAAACGTTCTGAGTTCCATGACTTAGGAAAATGCTTAATGTTTCTAAGGAAAAATAGTCTTTAGAAGAGGTACAGCATAATACTGGAGAGATGGCTCAGCAGTTAAGAGCAATGGCTGCTCTCCCAGAAGATCCGGGTTTGTTCCCAGCACCCAACATGGCAGCTAACAACTGTCTAAATTCTAGTTCCAGGGGATCTGATGCCTTCTCAGGCCTCCATGGGCATTACACACATGGGTGCACTTACATACATGCAGGCAAAACACTCATTCACATGAAATAAAGATAAATGCATTTTTTAAGTTTTTAAAAGAGATATAATAGACAAGCACAGTCATCAATTAGTCAAAACAATTGTAAAGACAAAGTCTAATGTCAAGAGAGACTGTGGGAAATATGCAGTACAGGACTGGTGGAGATGCCTTCGGCATCATCTACCAGAGAGGTCAAGAGAATGTCTGGTTCTGGGGTTCCATACTGTGGAGGGCACCCCAGGAAATAGCTCAAAAGCAAAGCAAGTTTTCTAAAGACATAGTGAACTGTGTTGGTTTAACAATGAGTGAAAGCTTTCACATGCCCAGCCAAGACCTAGCTAGGTGAGCTAGGTGATCACCACTAATACAAAAGGGTAGGACACCCCTCTCATCCCAGCACGGGAGGCAGAGGCAGGTGGATCTCTGTGAGATCAAGGCCAGCCTGGTCTACGTAGTGAGTTCCAGGCCAGACGGGGCTACAGGGAAACCCTGTCACAAAAAGACAAAACAAAACTAATACAAAAGACACTATGTACCTCCCTTTCAAATACTCGCTACAGGAAATGCATCTGGAAAGACACTATTTCAAATCTGTGTGTGTGTGTGTGTGTGTGTGTGTGTGTGTGTGTGTGTGTGCTAGCCTGAGAAGACTAGCCAATACACCCCATAAGTCAGAACACAAAGAAGGTACAGAGAACAGGATTTCAGTGCCTGGCCTATCTGCTGCCCCTCCCTGAATGGCAGGCTCTGGGGAAGGGCCTGGTGAGGGTAGGGCTTTTGTATTTACCACAGCTGACCGGATCCTCATCAGAACCATCCTGGCAGTCTGCGTCACCATCACATGCCCACCGCTGGGGGATGCAGTGCCCATTGTGGCACTGGAAGTTGGAGGCCTCACAGGTGTGATAAATGGCTGCCGACAGAGAAGAAGACACAGTCATTCCTCCTTTTGCTCCTCCCACATCAACCCACTGCCCTAAAAGTTCTGTGCTAGACACCAGGGTGGGGTCTGCTCTGTTGCTCTTTGGTGGCAAATCAGACACCTAGGGATGACCCTGAGGTGTGGGCAGTTCTCTCTTATCAACAGGAGCTGGGAGACTGGACACAAGGGACCCACTAGGAGTTGGGAGGAATCAAATAAGGAGAGTACTCAGATACAGGGGAGCACTTGGCATCCTAGGTATAATCAGAGACTGAAGAGTGTTCGGAGACTAGGGAGCACAAGCTTCCTCTACCATCATCTAGCTACCAGGCAATAATACATAGCACAGTGTCTACCACAATCCCTTAAAAAAAGAAAGCAGAGGAAGTAGCAGCTCGTGAAACAGCACCACTGTTATAAAGGTGCCTCAGGTGCACTCATGGCCAAGGTCACCTAGAAGGCACTTAGGTACATCTCTATGGGCAGTGACTGCATTCTGCTGATTCTATAGTATCTTGTAAGCCAGTGGACAGGCCCAGATGCCCATATAAAAGAGGTCTTTCACAGCAACTGATGAAGTATTTGGTTCCTTTCAGAAAACCAGCTTAGAGACATTAAGACACTTAGAGATTCTGAAGTAAGAGGAGGAGAAGAAATTGTTGTTAGTGGGACAGAGAGATGCTGTTATAAACCAACAAATATCTACAAATCTCAAAGACTAGTTCAAACACATAAAACTTTCATCAAAACCAACCAAGAGTATAACCATCTTCTCCAAGGCATTTTCCTGTTCTGTGAAAACAGAAAGCTGTCTGCATCTGTTCATGGCTGAAGGAAAGCCAGAACATGTTCTATTCACAATCAACATAAAGTAATGTACAGTAGCTTCCCCGCTTATCTTTATAAGGGAGACGTTACATGGACATTTGAAACTTTAGAAATAGTACTGAGCACTACACTACACATAGAACTCCCTAAGTAAACCAGGCTGGCCTTGAACTCACAGAGATCTGCCTGCTTCTGCCATCACACACGGCTATATGTACGTTTTCTAAGGCATGCATAGCTATGCAGTTTAATCACAGTAGTAAGAAATAAACAATAATTAATAAAATGGAACAATTATAACAATGTAACACAATGAAACTCATTTAAAACAAAAATTATTTATGGCATTTTCCATTTAATATTTTCAGATGATGGTTGATCACAAGTAACTGCAAACCCTTGGGTGAGGAAGCTATCATAAACCAATCAACTATGTGAACAGATATCTTCACAGCAGAAGGAAGTAAAACAAACAAGAGTGAGTTCTTGAGAGAAAGCTACAAATTTTATCCAATTGAGATGATTGGCAGCAAGCTGTTCAAGGGCTGGGAAAATTGGTTTAGAATGTCCTCTAGAATATGAGTCTATTCTTTGACAATGGTCAGAAATACCCAGAACCCTGTTCTTGAAACCACTTTAAAACAAGTAGAGATCCATTATCTGTCTTTCCATCTCTCAGAAGACCAAGGCTGTGTTCGGAAGCACGTACTTAAGTCTACAGGGAATTTTCAATATTTAAAAGCTTTGCCACTTAGAGGCCATTACACATCTTTAAAAAAAATATACTTCTCCTGATAAGAGGAATCAATGAATTGTGCATGTTATATGAGTTCCTGCTCCAGGAACAGCCACTACCTGGAATACTTTTGATTTATTGGTGTCACAAGTCTGACAGCCTTTAACAAACTTCCTTAGCAAAAGCTTTGCTCATTTTCACAGGGCATAAAGTTGCCTACACCTATGACCACATAATCTACTTGTTATTCAGTCTACACATTTCATTTTTAATTGAAAACAATTTTGAAGTGCTAGTGGGTTTCCAAATGACAATTCTGGGAAGCATGTCTAAGACCTCCGGATTTGAGCCCAGATGCTAAGATCAGAAAGATTAATCAGTTTGCACAATTTCCCTCAAGTGGCCAAACATGTCTGGAATGTGTAACATATTCTTTTTCTGGATTTAAAAAAAATCTTCTGGGTAATTTACTAGTTCTGTGATTTTTGAGTGTCTGGTAAATAATGTATGCTCAATTAAAAATAGCTTAATCATCAAGATGGAAGAGACTGACTTTAATCCAGACTACAGAATTTGGGGGAGTAAAGGAATCCTTTGCAAGATGGGATTCACTGACACTGTGGGGTTAATGGGGTCAACAATCCTGGAGGTGTAGTATCAGTTTCTAACAACCGTCACTATCCTACCACTTACTCTCTGACTTTGATTTTCCCCTTTCTCATCAATATCTGCTGGATCCCCCCATCAAAACAGAAGCCAAATGTAAATGGAGAAGACAGAAGAATGCTGAGCCGGAGAAGGACGAGTGCTGCCTGGGTCTTACAAAGCACTGGACAATTGGGAAATACACAAGGGCGAAGATGTGAAGAGGAAGACTGTGAATAATTAATGACACAAAACACAGAAGCATAAGGAAGAGAACTAAAAAAAAAATTACAGGTACATCTGAAAAAGAGCCAAATAGATGTTATAGATTTTAAAAAAATAGCTCAATAAGCCAGGCCTGGTGGTGCACACCTCTAATCCCAGCACTTGGGAAGCAGAGGCAAGCGGATCTCAGTGAGTTCAAGGCCATCCTGGTCTATATAGCAGTTCCAAGCCAGCTGGGGCTATTAAGGAAACCCTATCTCCAAAAGACAAAAAAATAAAAAATAGCTCAATGGACATGTGAAAAAGCAAATTAGGTCTAGCTGAAAATAGAACTGAGGAACTGGAAGGTAAGTCTGAAGAAGTAACCAGACTCTAGGGAAAGGTCCAGAAGTCGGTAAACATAAGATGGGAAGACTGAGAACAGACAGTGCCCAACAGATGGCTGGGAGCAATTACTGGAGACTAGAGACCTTACTGATTCCAGGGTGGTAAGATCCCAGAATAGATGAAAACCATAAACCTCAGATCTCTAGAAGAAAGCAAATCTCAAAGTGAAATTTCATAACAACAGACATTAAAGATAACTAGAGAAACAAACCACCATGTTACTTGTTACTGTTTGCACAGAAAACCTGAGCAGCACAAGAGGTCAGGAAGAAACAGAATGAGCCCATCAATACACTACAGAGAAACACTATCAGCCTAGAAATACAGACTCATTCGAATCCAAGACTGAGGGTTAGTGATGTTTATACTAAGAAAACCCTGAAAGCCTTTAGCACTCTCTGACTTCTGTTCTAAGAACAATTGAGGAGCCCTACAGTGAAAGAGCCACTGGATATGAGAAAGCAAAGGTAGCTGACAGAGTAACATACCCACAAGTAAGTTTGATGGTTAGAAGACATAACAATGGAGGGGTGGGGAGCGGCAGACAAGAGGGCTCAGCAGATGAAGGCAGGCACTTGTTGTCAATCCTGACAACCTGAGTTCGATCCCTGGATCAACCATGGTAGGAAGAAAGAACAAAATCCTGAAAATTGTCCTCTGACCTCCATGTGTGTTGTGGTAGGTTTACATACACACACTATATAAAATGTAATAAAATTTTTAAAGTAATAACAATGACTAATTTTAGGCATTTATTTTAACTTATTTATTTATTTTGTGCTGCTTAAAATACATGAGACCCAGGGTCTCAAGCACGCTGGGCAAATGTTTTAAACATAAAATTAAAATACTACGTATTTAATGTTTTTTTTAAAAAAACAATAGTTTACTAAGGCTATACATAAAACATCTGAAGTGAACAGCAAAACACTGAAAAGTGTGTGGAAGGGGAAAAAAAAAAAAAAAAAAAGACCTCACATAGACCAAATAGCAACATTAGGGATCACTTGGAGCACAGAGATGCTTGAGTGAGCTGAGGCCAGCAGGCCATTTGGCTCTGACCAGTTTTCTTTGATGTCATAATGAGCTCAGATTTACCCTTAACTATTTTTGAGTTGATAAGGAGAATCCCCAAAAGGATCTGAAGAACTATTAGAAAAAGACTTCAGCTGAATGGTAAAACTCTCATTTCCTCGTTGAGCCCTGCCTGAGGAAAAGCAGAGATAAAACTAGTTTATGACAAGCTTGCCCACAGTACTGAAGTGTTAATTCATTCTGGAAGCCTGGCACCTGCTGCTGGAACCTTGGTTGCTCTAACAAGGCACTGCTAACAAGATGTTCAATCATACTCCAATTTACAAACTGAACACTCAAGTGCACCCCTCTAATGCGCTAACTAATCATCTATCTAAACTCAAGCCTGCAGACAGCATCCACAAGTTTCCAGGCTCACAGCAGCTCCTCAGCCAGTCTAGGATGTCCCCCTCCACGGACCATGCTTGATGTACTGAAGCATTCTCCAATAGTCTTCCCAGGCACAGACATGGACACCATACCCAAGAAAGCATAGGGGCCTTCTCATAGCCTGGATGAAGGGTATCACAGAGCATCCTCAGTGAATCATGGGGCCACCATTCTGGAGGGCTTGGTGCCAAACTGAACTGTAATTTCTACAGGAAGCTGAAAATTTGGGCAGTTTTTTATTTTAACTGCAGTTTTTGACAAATTATAGTCTTACAAAAATGTAAGGTAAAAGTGAAAGGTGTTAAAAGGGATTTGTGTTTATTCCTCCATAATCTTCCAAACTCCTTTATCTGCCCAGGGTCCCCTTACCACCCCTCAACACACACCATAATGTGTATGACTATCACACATCTATTCACTGAAATAATGGAATGGAATGAGTGAACCAAGAGAAGAATCAGAACAGGACCCCGACCACCTAACAACACCTCTAAGTTTACTTCCGATGAAATCTTATCTCCAAGAAACGCAAGCACAGTTTCCATGTTAACTGTTCTGGGGAGGCCTCAGATGCTTCATTTGAACAACATGAACTAGCTGAGGGTTACCAAAACCATGGTCCCTAGACCAACCATCAGTCTGTGGATGTAGATGGTTTGCTTCTTACTGGTCCTGAAGAACTGAGATTAAGCCAGAACACCACTGGGTGCTAATTTCTCCACACACCAATTCTGAAAAGCCCTGAACTAGTTTATTCCTAATGTCTAGGCTAAATCTCAGCATCTAAATTCTGTGAGCATTTAAGACCTTAATGCTAACTGATGCACGATGATGCTGTTAACCAGATGTAGGTCGTACTGACCAGTACAGTTGGCTTCATCCGACCAGTCCCTGCAGTCATTATCGCCGTCACACACCCAGGAGGAGCGGATACACATCCCGGAGCTGCAGTTGAATTCATCGCTGCGACATTGGTGCATCTCTGCAGGGGAGAAAGCAGAACAAAGACCTGAGAGTGAACTCGCAGAATACTGCCGCTGGGATCAATGCTCATAAGAGCCAGAAACAGACCTATGTGGCTGATCAATCACAGACAGGGTGGACACAGAGAACTTCACCAGGGACATTAATCACCGATTGTCTGCAGAGAGTGTGGACAGAAAGACCTTAAACCAAAGGTGTTAAGTTCACCTGGAATAATTCCATCAAGCATGTTGCAAATGGGTTCTGAACATGCTGGGATACTGACACAATGCAAGTCTGATAAACTGCGTTCAATCCCCAGAACCCAAGTTCAAATGGAAAGGATAGGGGCTGGAGAGATGGCTCAGCAGTTAAGAGCACTGGCTGCTCTTGCAGTGGATCTGGGTTCAATTCCAAGCACTCACATGACATCTAACAACTGTCCATAACTTCAGTTCCAGGGGATCCAATGCCCTCTTCTGACCTCTGTGGGCACTAACATACATACAGGCATAAAAATACTTATGCACACAAAATAAAAATAATAAAATATTTTTTTAAATGGAAGGAATCAACTCCATAGAATTGTCCTCTGTCAATGAGCATTATGCCTGCATGTACGCAGGTGCACTAACATCTGCAGTGCCCACGAAGAACAGAAGAGGGCTTCAGACACCCTGGAACTGAAGTTACAAATGGTTGCTAGTGGCCATGTGGGTGTGGGATTTGAACCCAGGTCTTCTAACAAGAACAGCCAGTGTTCTTAATTACTGAGCCATCTCTCCAGTCCATAAACAATTTTTTTAAGAAATTAAATTTTCAAAAGAAAAGAAAATAGCCAAGCATGGGGCTTAGGGAAGCTATTCGGGGTGCTGTCCTCAAAGACAGGTTGATAACAGAGGTGGTGATTGAGATATTCCTGAGTCTGATAGTCTGAGACTTATGAAGAAGACCAGTATCAGAGAAAGGACCAACTGGGACCTCAGCATGGCTTCAGGGTCAACAAACAAGAACAGACTACGAACTGAGTATGAGGATTGAGGACAGGGATGTCAAAGCTTCCAGTGGTCAGTGGTGTGCCTGGCCAAGGAGCCAGACAACACCAGAGACTTGGGACCATGTAGGGTTCCCTGTCTGTTAGAAGAAAACTACCCACACACTTCAGCCTCCAGAGAATGTGCAGCAGAACGGGAGGAATGAGAAAACCAACTGTGAATCCCCAGGCCATGTCTGACAGCATCTGATGAGAGAGAAATTATACCACAACACGACAAAAATCCCCATTCCTTCCACAGCGAGGCCAGGACACGGTCTATGTAAAAGTGGCCCTGAAGGTGTCCTACCACTTTGCTTGTGTTAAAATGGTTTATTAGCAGCCCCTGAGCCCTGAGTTTCAGTCCCTGCAAGTCAATCCACCTGCTTCCAATAAACAAAGCAAGCCTTGTCCAAGTGCAAACACACAGCTTGCCTGGACCTGATGGTTTGGACAGACGGGAGTGCCGGCAGGGCCTCAGCAACTCATCTCCATGTCTGGGTCTGCATCTGGCCTACATTCTCACATCCCTTTCAGGCCAATGGGTCCTCCAAGCTGATGGTTACATACATTGTGTAAGGGCTCCTTCCATGGTAAGTAACAGCTTGGGACCAGAGCCTGCTAACTAAGATAGGGCTCAAGAACTGCCAGGGCAGTTACATGCAACAGAAAGGGCATGATATTACAAAAGATGAGATATGAGCCCTAGATTCCCATTCTGACATGAAATGATCCTGCCACCTTCAATAAACCCCCTGGGATCATTAAAATGGACCCTAGTCAAAGTATAGACTAGAGAATCCCTACCATTCTACCATTCACACGTGCAATGACAACACATTTACCTTCCAAATACAAAAATCTCCACTTAGAAAGCACATGCTAAACCAGTGTTGGTATTAGCAACTGACTTTTAACAGAGCTTATGGAATTAGATTGGTTTAAATCCATCCAGCTGCACACAGTGGTACACATCTATAATTCTAGCATTCAGGAGGCTGAGGCAGGAGGATCTGAAGTTCTAGGCTACACTGGGCTACACAGTGAGACCTTTTCTCAAAAAGAAAAAGGGAAATAAAGGGTCACAAAGGTAAATACCCTGAGGATAGACTCATTCTCACTAATTCTATAGTTATTAAAAATCCACTGGGGGTCAGAGAGATGACTCAGCAGGTAAAGTGCTTACTGCATACAGGACCTGAGTTTAATCCCCACAAGGTGAAAGAACTGACTCCACAGAGTTGTCTTCTGACCTACACAGAGGAAGGGACAGAGATAGGGAGGGAGGGAGGGAGGGAGGGAGGGGGAAGCATGGCTTACATGTGCCCACATACAGAACATGAGCAAACAAGATAAAAATAAAGAAAATGAAAAATAAAGAAACCCTGAATTCACTCTGAAATCATACTTCTTGGCTTTCACATTTGACTTACAGAATCTAAGAAACAAAGCAGGATCCACTTTTCAGATTGGAAAACAAAGGCTAATCAAAGAGTAGGTAAGTGTCAGGAGACTGAGTCTAGGCACCAACTTTTCTGACCAAGAACACAGTGTCCCATTAGCTCTCGATCAAGTGTTTCCAGAGGAATCAAGTTCACATGAAAAACAGAAAAGGTGCTCTGTAAGATCTGAACAGAGGAAGAGAGTGACTCGACCTTGCCAGGTGGGTGGAGATTCACATGGCTAGAAGATGCTAGATTCTTGAATGGCCATCAGAAATTTCCCTCTATCAATCCATCCCAGCTACTAGCAGAGCCCAGGAGCAGTGTGAGGGCCCCGGAACATCCCCTTACCACAGTGACTCTCATCACTGTTGTCTCCACAGTCATCCTCAAGGTCGCACTTATAGGAGAGTGGGATACAAGTCCCTGACTCCTGGCACCGGAACTGGGTGTCCACATCACAGACCGTGGTAGCTAAAATAGAAAAGAGAGAGAACACGTTGTTAGGGCTAGGTCATTCCCCACTCCATCCTCCTACAAACTTCCCACCAGAATACCAGTTAAAAAGTAGGCAGGCCAGGCATTGTGGCACACCTTTAATCCCAGCACTAGGAGGCAGAGGCAGGCAGATGGCTGCGTGATGCAGATAGCATCAGATGGTCTACATAGCTAGTTCTAGGCCAGCTACATGGTAAGACCCTGTCTCAAAAAAACAAAGACAGAAAAAACGTAGAGGGAGGCAGTCTTTAGTTATAGTGACAAGAATTAAACCCAGTCTTTATGGAAGAAATAAATTCTACAAGATGCTGAAACATGCATCCAAGAGAGGTGAGGGCATGTCTTTCAGGGCCAAACATGGCCTCAAAAGAAAGGCACTGCCATTCAGCAGGGAGGAATCAGGAACTCCTAAAGTTCCTTCTAGACATGAAGGGGTCTTCCTAAATACGTAGCATCTACAGCAACGAAGGCTGGTGCGGGGGGGTGGGGGGGGAGCTGGGAGGGCTCAGATCCTGGCTTTACCTCTTTTTTAGGCAATTAATTATTTTGACCTCCCTAGGCCTGTTTCTCTGCAGTAAAGTGAAGGCTAAGTGTCACTTAGCAACTGTCAGAAAGACTAGCTTTGGCTCTGGATCCTCCCACTACAACTTACTGACTCTGACTTTCTCTGGGTGGCACCCTCCCTTCCACCACTCCTGGAGGTAAGCTCTACCTGGTGGCATTCTTATGGAGTTCTGTCAGAGCACAGGACTGGGGTCAGAGCCCACCAAGCAGAATGCAGAGCTAACTCTTTGAACAAGAGTCTCTTTGCTCCCTTGTCATGCCTCATACTCTGGCTTAGGAATGGCGGCAGAAACAGACTTCCTCTTTTCTAAACAGAACCGTCTTGGCTGATCCATAAAGCCTGGGACCAGAGAAAGGCCCTCCAGGAGACGGGTGAGGAAGGAAGGCTGCTCTCCCCAGCAGCTAAGGAAGGAGCTGGTACAAAGAGCAGAATGGAATCCTGGGGCAGGTGGGTGGGAGTGCACGGTGAGGAGAAAAGGAAACCACACTGCTGTTAGCTGTCCCAGCAGCTCTTATTTGAGGTTCCATTTCTTCTCTGTAATTGAGCTCCTGGTAGGAGGCAGTGGCTGTATGCAAAATGACAAGACTACAGGGGATTCACGTCAAACCCAAGTGTCTGACATCCACCCAGCTGGAGGAGTCTGTTTAACAAAGAAGGAGATGACTGACAATCTCTCCCGTATAGCCTGCAGCCCCCTCTTCTCTCCTCTGACAGCTGACAGGGTCCCTGAATAGTCCCCATGTCACAGCGCCTGTCCACCTGCCTGTTCTGCAACCTTGCATGGGCAGGGTGTTGCTCACCCTCTGGATAAGCATGCTACTCCTTGAGAATATGTCTGTGAGGGACAGTATGTCCCGTCTGCTTTGGGTCCAAGGGAGATGCTTCAAATCCCCCCACCCCTCTATATCTCACCCCTTCACATCTGACATGCGGGGACCATAGCCAAGTAGGTCCCCACGGTGGGGGTGGGGGGCAATCATAAATCAGGTCTGGTGGGGCACAGTGTGTAACGAGAGTGAACCCCAGCTGACATTCACACCTTCACACCAACCAAGAGGAGGGCATATTTCACCTAGAACATGGGTCTGACCAAGCTGTGCGGAAAGCTGTGAGGGTGGCCACAGGGCCAGCGGGGAGGACAGTGCTGTGCCTCCATCTGCCTCCACAAACACATAAGTAGTGGTTTCTCTCCACATATGGAACCCATATGTGATCCTAAGCTCAGGGGTACAGAAAGGGCACGCTGTCTCACGTCCCTGGCTACCACACAAGGTCATCCAGCTTGTATCTCTTTGTTTATGCTAAACCCAATCATGTTAGAGCAATTTCCTCCCAGCGTGCTAATTTTAAGAGCCACCTTGCACCCGCTCCCATCACACCATCCTGCAAGTTGGGCAGATACAAAAGGCAGCATGCTTTAGTGTCTTTTTTTTTTTTTTCTCTTAACAAAGGCACAAGCCTTTCGCACTCTGCCATTCAGTACACTCCTTTCCCTGGATGTGAAAGGCATCCATGGAGGCCAAGGAAAATCAAGGGTTTAAGAAGTTCAAACCTAACCTACAAACCAAGAGGGGCAGAGCACGGTGTCAGAAGGTCCAGGGACCCTAACAAGTTAGGCTTAATGCAAACTAGATTACCTTGTTATGTTGTTCGTTGATCTCTCTCTCTCTCTCTCTCTCTCTCTCTCTCTCTCTCTCTCTCTCTCTCTCTTTCTCTCTCTCTGGGCACATGGAGTCCCAGTACCTGCTCCAGGATGAAGATCTAACTATATCGGCTACAGCCCAGGGCCTGGACTTATCAACCTGTCCTTACAGCACAAATGGGTGAGATAACCTCTGGATACCCAGGGGCAATAGATTTGAAAGATAGGCCTCTGACTTGGTCTCTTGCTTCCTGGCTTATAGTCCCTCTCTTGTCCAATTCATTCTGCCCACTGTTTATCCTCCCAAGGGCAAATGTTTATCAAGGCACATCAATGGCTTCCAACTATTCCAATAAAATTCATAAGGTCCTTGCTGATCTGGGTTATGCCTGCCACTCACCCAGCTTCCCCTTGCCCCTCTGCACCCAGAGCACCTATAATCCACACCAATGGGAGCATGCTGCGCCCTTGTCCCTCCACCTCTGTTCAGTGTCCCCCAAGCATCCCAGAAGCCTTCATTCCTGCCTACTGGAGCTGATTTGGATGTCCTTCCTGAATGATATGGCCTTGTCTGGCACAGTATGCAACACTATCCACTGACTTCTTGAATACAAACTCTGGGACTCCTCCTATACCCAGCCCAGTCCAGAGTCAGACACAGAGGTATTCAACGAACATTTCTGAGTCCATGAATGGCTGAGAAGCATAAAGTATTCCCTTATAAAGTGACATCAAGGGTATTTAAACTTGAAAAAGGAAAGGACAGCTAAGGTTAAGTAGCTGTTTATCTTTAAGTCCTGCTAATTAAGAATTAGATCTTAGAAGCTATTCAATAGAAAGGTCACTTTTACAAGACACACTTATGGACCAACAGTCCCACATCCAGGCCTGATTAGCACTACTGATTAGTTAGAACAATCTCTCTTCAATCTGGCAGGCAGCTGGCATCAACTAACTGGCAGTTGGCATCAACTAACTGGAGTAGCATAGGAGATGACACCTGTCACCTGGCTTTGAAATGTCTGAGCATTGAATTTACAAATCAAACAGTGTCACCTGGCATCTACCCCATCACCAGGCATGCCAAGATGATGACCTAGATCAAGTCAGATCATTTTAAGTCTTAGATGCACTGGTTTATGGACTTAAACATATATATGTGCCATAAAATAGTACCATATATCTAATGTGCATTTACATGTGCAAAGTGTTTTCTTTGGGGTTTCTAAACCCCATGTATCTAGATAGGCACCACAACAGCCAGAACCTTAAACTGCAGTCCAACACCTGAGAGGACTGGCTGGCCTTCTGAGCCATGGTGCATGTTCAATACTCAGCCATGCCAGGAAACTCACGGCAGTTTCTCTCGTCACTCATGTCTCCACAGTCATTGTCGAAATCACACCACCAAATGCTGTTGATACAGTTCCCATTGCTACAGCGATACTGGTTGCGAAGACAGGTGTTCTCTAGACATGAGGGGCGGGACGGGGAGGAAATGAAACCAGCATTATTCTTACCGCTGGACCACAGGACTTTCTCTTTTGAGTTTCCATTTCTCTTTCCCCAACACTGTTCTGCCTCAGAAGAGCCAGAGCAGGGAAGGAAGGTCAAACGAGGACACATGCATAGGAGGCAGAAAACATCTCCCAGGAGCCTCTTTCTTTCCTATTTAAACTAAAACTGAAGAGGAAGCAAGCTGCAAGTATTTAGAGGTGAATGCTATGGAAGAAAGATAATGCTGACACCAGTGGGGTCTGTTGGGGAACAAATCTAACCATCAGCAAAATAAAATACAAATTATACAAACAAGTCCTCACCAGACTGCATCTACAGGTATGAAACATACACAGTCAATACATCTATAGTTGTAGTGTGCATCTAGGGGGCTCTCTGTACCCACAGGTTCCACATTCCAGCCATACAACAAAAATCTGGGGGCCGGGGAACTGTACCACACATGTACAAACTTTTTAACCTCTTGTGTCATTCACTGAACAGTGCAGGATGACACCTATTTTCATAGTACTTATATTGCGGTAGGTATTAATAGCAACCTAGAGATGGTTGAAAGTACACAGGAGACTGGGTATAGGCTCTATACAGAAATTTATTGTTCAGCAAACTGGGTCAAGGGCAAGGGATGACCTCTATGGATAATCAAATTTCCAGTGGTGACCATGGGGAAACCTCTTTGTCCTCCCCTAGAAATATAATGTTGGCTCTGTTTCTTTCCAAATAGATGTCATTTAGATCCCAAAAGGAAGTCTCCTGTTTCTAAGGAAGGAAGGCTCATCTTTTTTCCATTCAGATTTCTTAAGGAAATTGAACTATAAGGGTTCCATTGTATGCTTGCCTGCCTGGTCCCAGAGAAGTGTGGTTAGGATTACAAAGTAAATATGACCTAGAGAATAAGGAAACGCAGGAGTTCTGCCTCCGATGCAGGGCCTCCATGGCAAGGCCCCCTTTTCAGGAGCTCTACTGATAGAAGTATGAAGCTAGAAACAGGCGCAGTGGTATGGGGGGAAGCAGGAAGAAAAACAGATTCTCAAAGGAAAGGCTTTTTTATATCTATGTATTCAAATTCAAATGGGCTGAAGGCTGCTATAGACATTGCTTTGGCCATAGGTTGGAGGCCATACCTTTGCAAACATTAGTTTGAGAGTCTGGGCCATTTCAAGCTCAGGGATGGCAGATCCCGAGCAGTCTACACTGATAGAGTCAAGCCAGTTATATTTGGAAGGCAGTTTGGGCCAACTCAAGAAAGGTGACTCAGGGGTTAACAGTGCTGGCTGGTTCTTTCACAGGACCTGAGTTTGGTTCCCAGCACCCATGTCCACTGGCTCCCCACTGCATGTAACTCCAGTTCCACGGGATCCAATGCCCTCTTTTGACCTCTGCAGGCATCTCCACACAGGTAGCAAACACACAGACACACACACACATAAAAATCAAATAAATCTTTTTTAAAAAGGACAAGTTGGAGAATCTAAATGTGAGAGGTGAGTGTGTAGAGGAATAGCCAGAACGAAAGGAAGCTGGACCCTGAAGAAAGCCTGTGTCATTTATTATTAAGCTAAGGGGCTATTACTTTTATGTGACTAGCAATGGTCCATTTTGCATGGGCACTCAAATGACAAAAGTCTCAGAGCCCAAACCATCTAATGGCTTTCCCTATCTAATGGCTTTCATGACCACCTGGAACATTTTCCAATAACTCAAAAGGCTGGGAAACACTGAGGTAGGGAAGAGAAGAAGGACAGCAGAAAAGGGACATACCTTCTTTGACACAGGTGTTGTTCTTGCGCTGATAACCCTGAGGACAGTTACACATCAAGTCCCCAGAGGGGAGGACACTGCTTGTCACACCTTCTGGACACCTGCAGCTTTTGCTGTTGTTGGCCTTAGGGAGGCACAGCAGGCTGCAGGGCTGAGACACACAGGCATTGCTTCCTGCAGAGAAAACACACAGGAGCAACAGGTTAATGTAGGCTGAAGGAAGCCCAAGAACTGGAGATACTGTTTACAGATAAGGAAGTGAGGAGCTTAGAAAATCTCCAAAGTATCTCCCATGCTGATAAACCACTGCTCAGGGGCCTGAGCAAGGGCCTGATCCACACAGGGAGAGTTGCCTCAGTGACTTGACTCCTGGTCACAGATCTAGAGTGCTTAGGGGCCAGTCAGGCAGATATTCCTCCTAGTGAAACGGACTGAGCTATCTAGGGTAAAACAACAACTAGGAAGTCAGAGTGACAAGGCCAATTGAACATGAGACCTGCGGCGGGACACAGGACCTAACTTGTATGCAAACCATAGCAGTGACAGGACAGAATCTGTGGTACGGTCATTCTTCAGAGTCAGGATGAAGGAGACAGGGAGAAAAGAGGAAGAGGAAGGGTGGCTTTGCCATCCCCAGCTGGGGTCTCCATGAAGGTTGGCCATTTTGAGGTTCCTTAACTATCATCTCCCTTGATTCTTCCAAGTCAAGGCTTGACTGACTCTTCAGTACTTTTTCATTTGAGGCAACTTGAAAGAGTTTCTGTTCCCTTAGACCCCCAAGTCCTTCCTTACAGCATATACCTGGACGATGGTTTCTTGTTCTCAAGTCCTTTATGCCAGAGTCTGGCTAAAGGGCTAAATGAAGAACCACAGATAGAGCTGATTTGTCACTATCATGCAATAAATCCACATAAGGACAAGTGATTACTGATCACTGATCTACTCCACTGTTGCTTATCTTTTTCTTGGTTTGGTTCAGGAAAGACATTGCCAAGTAGGAATCCAAAAACTCTGATCAAACTCTTGAACAGGCTCCCATGGATAAACAAAGATGGCCAGACTGGTCTCCTGTCCTCCACCTCTCTACGGGTAGAAGGGGAGGCTGCAAAGTGCCATACAACTGGAGAGCAGCACAGGCCATGGAAGCTGTAAGGCCCCTATGTTGCTGCCATCGACTGTGGCTTTTATTCATAAAACTAGGGGAAATAAGCATAAAATATTTTATAAAACTCAATTGCTGGGGCTGGAGAGATGGCTGAGTGGTTAAGAGCACTGGTTGTTCTTGCAGAAGACCCAGGTTCAAATCCCAGTACCCATATGGCAGTAACAACCACCCGTAACTCTAGTTCCAGGGGATCCCACACCCTCTTCTGTCCCTAGGCAATTCACAACACAGGTGCACTTATACACCTGCAGGTGTAACACTCATACACATAAAATAAATAAGTAAATAAATAAACTCAACTGTTGGCTCTTTGGCTAGACCATTTTATAGACATATCTCTTCCTTTCACCTCCTAGAAACCTACATGATGTTTCCATCTACCCAAGACTTTAGCTAACATAGGCCTATCCTTGCTAACAGACTGAAAACAAAATTTATAGATATTTTCATTTCTTTTTCTGTTGCTGACAAAAGCAACTTAAGGGAGAAGGGTTTATCTGGCTCATAGTTCCAGGGTACAGTCCATGCTGCATGGATTGGTCCTCTGCCTCACAAGATGTACTGACAAACTACGGACAGATCCTTCATCTCAGGCCTGGTGGAGTCTTCTCACCCAGGACTATAAACTTGATGACCTTGTGCAAGAAAAGGAGGCAGTGGGAGAGTCAGACACCCCTACCAACCAGCCCATTGGCCTTGGATATAAGAGGGGGAGGGGCAAAAGGCGTGTAAGCTGACAGCACCATGGAGGCGGGCCCTTTTCTCCCCTTGGTATTTTTGGTCTGATGGCAGGAAAGCTGCAAGATCCTAGCTGGGTTGTGGATTTACTGGTGTGATCTATGAAAGGAGGAGGGCACCTACTCTTCTGTAAGTAACACCTCACCCACTGCTCTGTTAGTAAGACCAAGCAAAATAGCTACAATTTGCCAAACTGTGGTTTGGGGAATTTGTGTCTCATTTGTTGGGGGGAGGGGTGAGCTTAGCACCTCCCAGGAGGAATTTTCACAACAGTCCATTATGGTGAGAAGAAGGAGTTCGAGGGAGCTGGTCATAGTGTCCACAGTCAGGAAGCAGAGAATGAAGAATGCAATACTGTTACTCATTTCTATTTACAGAGACTAGGATCCCAGCCAAGAAATGGCAAGGACACCCACAGTGGGTAGGTCCTCCCACCTCAACTAATGTAATGAAGACAATTCACCACGGACGTGCTACAGGCCCATCTTCCAGGCAATTCTGATTTCTGTCAGGTTGAGCATTAACACTGGCTATCAAAATGTGACCATCAATGCTGACAATGATGATGGACACTCAAGAGCTCTGGGGTGTTGGTACTTCAACAGTTTTAAATGGCATTACAAATGCTAAGGAAAAGAGAGTAAGTAAGAGGCAAATACACACACACACACACACACACACACGAGAGAGAGAGAGAGAGAGAGAGAGAGAGAGAGAGAGAGAGAGAATATGCATCCAGAGAGTGAAATCCACATGATAAAACATTTTAAAAGATTCCAGGAAATAATTCAATCCACCACAACAGCCTCATTTGTCGGAAGCTATTTGCCTGCCTTGAACTCTGCCCTAGTTTTGGGTTAGGCAGAAGTCAATCTCGTGCACAGAAGTGCTGTTGGAAGCAGGAGTTTTCATTATGCAAATGATTTACACCTAAGGAGAAATTTATTTTACACCCAAGACTGAGGTCACCTGAAGATCTTTGAAGGAAGCCAATCACATCTTAAGTTATTTTGCCTGTGTTAGCATTGTTTTTGTGTTGAACTTTTCACCCATTGTTTTGCTCATTTCATAGTATAAATAGGGGGGACTTAATAAAGGCAAACTGCTTCAGTGTGACTGACAGCCCTCCTGAGTCTGTCCTATTTTTTCTCTCTCTCTATCTCTACATTTTCTCATCCTCACTCCCCGCTTCGGGTGTGGTTCAATTTCTGCCAGCGGGCTCCGGCACTCATTGCCAGAGCAGAATCACCAGCTGGCCAGAGCAGAAGCCGTGGACATCAGCTTGCCCTAACATCAGTGGAAACCAACTGCTTTTTAAGCTCAAATATGTCAAATCCTTGGCTATAGGAAGGGATGCAGAATTGACAACAGTCCATCACTAATGCAAAACAGCTCAAAATGGATGTGGGATAGGTTATTGTTTGTGTTCACTGGGCAACATACTGAAACTCAATATTCCAAGAAAATGAATAACAGAATGAGTCATTTAGACATACTCAATTACAGGATGACATTTTCACATGAATTGTATCCATAAAAATGACACCTTTTTATATGCAGAGCAAATGTCCCCAACCAAATAAGCAAGGTCTTAGGTCCTTTTTAAGGAAGGTGAACCAGGCAAAGCTGGACAGCATTTCAATATGAGAAGCCATGCAGGGAAAATCCTGAACAAGCCACCAAACCTGAAGGTAAGAATGAGCTGGGTAGAGCATCCAGGCTGGGATAAAGTCACAGCACAGAGCAGGTGCGCCCTGTACGGGTTAGAAGGAGAATTCTTACACAGACAGTTCATATAGTATGCAGTGTGAAGACCATCATCATATGTCAAGAATGTCAGGTGGGAGAGAACTATGACCTTCAAAGATATTCTCTTAGAAGACCAAACACCTAGCCCCAGGACATTCCCACAAGACATAACCAGAAAATCCTTAGATTTCCTCTTTGAAAAATTCCTTCAGAATTAGTTAGGAGCCAAAAAGTGCTATCCTCTCCTCATATATAAATATGTATACACTTGACAATAACCAAATTCATTCTACCTCAAATAACAAACATTCACTCTCATTATGGATGCTTAGGAGTCTGTATTTACTACAAGCTCAGAAAAAGAACTCCAAAACGCCTCAAGCCATGGCAACACCAACTGACTATGCCAATAATCATGCAAAGTAACCTCTTTACAGTAACAGAAAGAGGAACTTTCTATAAGAAACTGCCATGGCACTGCTGAAAAAAACAAACAGATATCAAGACAAGAAATGCATTCATTTATAACCAAATATCTCAAACTGATAAATGTTCACGTAAACTGAATTTTTATCACAGAGCAACATTAATCAAACTGTAGACTTCTAAACTGCTGTCATATTACAGGGCACTGCTATTCCAATAATGGATGGTGGAGTGGGCGGAGCCTGATGGCTTCATTGAAGTGTAAATTTCAAGGTCAACTTAGCTCAAAACCTTAGCATACACTATATATGTCACCTGTACAAGTTACTAAGCCTGATCTTTATATGGGTAGTCAACAAAATGGGAATATTCATAGAACACATGGCTTTGGAACACCCTTACGAGAGGATTATAAAGCCCACAAAGCACATCAGTGTGGTATGGATGACAAAGCTGTCTCTTAATAAATATACTTATTACTTAATCTTGGCTAATATGTGTGGCCTTGTATGTGCTGAAAGTGAATAACAAAAATACTGAAGACACCCTGCCTCCTGGGCTGTCTATGTGAATCCTGAATTGGTGATATCTTCTCTGTGTCCTACAGGGGCAGGGAAAGTAAAATAAACAAGCTAATGGCCAAGGGGCTTGCTCAGCACTGACAGTGAGACTCACAGCAAAAGCATCAATCCAAATTGGCTTGTCTGAGAGACTGTAAGCTTGGGGTTTTCTTGTTTGTTTAGGGGGACTTTTTGTTTGTTTCCTCCCTGTATCCTCAGAATGGGAGTGTCCTGAAAGATTCTTGTGCACCTCAAAGGAGGATACAAGGAAATCCCAAATGGAGTACAGGAACAAAGAGATAAAGTAAGGGCTCCCAGGTCAAAATGGTAGTCACAGCCAATCTTGCAATCTCTGTCTGTTGCAGCTTCTCTTTCAAAACAGGCATTCCTTCATCTAGAGGCTACCCTAAACCCCTTAATTACTCTATTCTGTCTAGTTTAAATGACAGTCACATGAAGGGGAAATGACACTTGCACTGAGCATCCATGCAGCACAAGGCGATCTCCTGTGCAGGTGCTGAGGCACAACACCCCCCACCCCCCCCACTGCTCCCCAGGGGCTGGGCATAACTGCACGTAAGTGTGCTTCAGCTAGTGGGCTAAGAGGCAGCGAGGATGGGGCGTGTGGAGCCTGGGACCGCCACGCTCGCTGGAACAGTGTTGTGGAATCTGCTGTGTGCACAGCCAGCATACCCACATGCATGTATAAAATGGAGCCTGCCTCGCCCGAGCTGAGTGGCCAACTTAGAAAATGCTCTGTGGGTCCACCAGGTGGAGCGGTAGGTGCAGCCTTCCCCATTACAAGCCGGAGATGACACTGTGGAACTGAAAAGCAAGGCTCTATCATCCCACTCTACCTTAAAAACAGGAGTCACTCAAGGTCAGCTAGGGCTACATGAGACCCTGTCTTTACAAAAAAAAAAAGAAAAAATAAGGATCTTCTCCTAAAACGAATGTGGCCTCTCCATTTAGTGATGGTTCTCACACTAATGAGAATCTTTGGGAAAACTAATTATTATCTATGATTTCATTTCCTGATCTGCACACCATGGATCGTAACATAAGCTCTCTCCCACCCCAGTCAGTCGTGAAGTTATAACAATAATCCTGACTTACATTTGTACAACAGTCTATAGTCTTTGAAGGGAGTTCTCATGCTATCTTCCTTGGTCCCCAAGGGATAACAAGGATATCTAAACTGTATTATTTTCCTTGTCAATTTTCTCTTGACATGGTGAGCCAAGAAGTATAAAACAATATCAACCCTCTAGTTCAAAACAGGAAACCCAGCAGTTTGTCAATAAAGGTAGGTCAGGAGCCCCAGGATGCTATTTAATCCTGCGGCGATAAGGGCCATACTTGAAAGGACTATTCTTCCTGGGAAAGTCTGATCTTCCTCCGGGAAAAACAGCAGCCTGTGTCAAGATAGGCGAAGGAAAAGAGTAACCAAGGAAGACAGGAATTTTCTCCATCTCAGTCTCGGTCTCCTGGACTAACAGGTCCAAGACTGGTGTTAGTTTTTGAATCCTGAGTCAATAGATTTAAAACAAGTACATTTAGGTGTGATGGCACATACTTGCAACTGCAGTACTTAGGAGGCTGAGGCAGGAGGATCAAGAGTTCCAGGCTAGCTTGGGCTACATAATGAGACTCTGTCTCAAAATAAAAAGAAAAAAGAAAAGTATTGAGGTGTAATTGCTCATACTAATAATTCCGGCACCTAGCTGAGGCAGGGGGATAGCCAGCCTGGGCTCTGTAGTGAGTTCTAGGCTAGCCTGAGCTAATGTGTGAGAAACAGTCTCAAAATTTTAAAGAGAAAGAAAGGTGGAGGGAGGGAGGGAGGGAAAGAAGGAAGACAGCAACTGTTTCTACCACTGCGACGTTTCCACTCATGGCTCATCCCTTCTTTCAACAAA
Organism: Eospalax fontanierii; assembly: GCA_035773235.1. NCBI lineage: Eukaryota > Metazoa > Chordata > Mammalia > Rodentia > Spalacidae > Eospalax > Eospalax fontanierii. The sequence continues at coordinate 25,073,396 of CM069539.1, read as the reverse complement.
TAAGAACCAAGTAACCCCCTAAGTGCTAGAAACTGGCTAAGAGGTTGAGAAAACAGGACATATCTGGGGTTCAGTAGTTCAAGGCGGGGTCAACAATGAAAACAGGACAAGCACACAAAGCATCGCCGCAGAAGCGGGTATGTTCAGTAGGCACGCAAGCATCCGAGGACCCAGAATGCATCCTTCCCTGTGTGCATGCCAAACAGGGATTAAGCACATGCTGGGCCTCTCCCAGCTGCAAAAGAAACCCACACCACCCATCAGTGAGGAGCCAAGGGCAGGAGGAGGGTCTAATTACCCACCAAGCACCAACACTCCAGGCAGGCAAAACACGCTGTCTTCCAGCTGTTTGTGTATCATTAGAAAAGAAATTAAGATGTCATTAGGAAGAAATTAAATAATGTGCATGTTGTCGTGACAACAGAGAATCGGGCTGCCAGATCCTGCTCTGAGTGGAGATTGTTGGTAAGTGGCCCCTTCCTTGACACCAACTCTAAGAGAACATAAGAGGGGACTCCGCCTCACCACTGTTCTTCCCCTTGTAGAAAATCTTCATGTCCATCAGGCCGGTGAGCTGGCTTGCCAGAATCTCCATCTGAGACCCGCTGTACTTAGAAGCTCGGAAGATGCTGAGCTGTGACCAGTCATCCCAGTAGATTTCATTCTAAAGAGAAAAGCTTTGCTTGTTAATCTAGCTCTATGGTCTTTCATTCTGGAACCATCATAAGGACAAGAACCTCTCTATCCCACCATGCAGAGATAAGTGACATTTACTGAATGATCAGCCTGGTCAAAATTCAATGAAAGAGTGGCTGTCAATGGTGTTATTGACACCGCACCAACTGCCCACAGGAAGGAATGGGCCAGAAGAAGCTACCCAGGGAGCATTCAGTTTGACCAGAGTGAAGGGCCTTGGTTTGAAATCTGCTTCCCCGTGCTGAGCAGAAGCATTTGTTCTCATGAATGAGAACCGATACGAGGGAATGTAAGCAGTGTGCGGCTCATCCTGTATCACGGAGCAAAGCGAGCAAACCCCACAAAGGGTGATGATTCAGAACTAAAACTAGGCAGTGGAACACAAACCCAGGACAATCACAGGAAGTCACCTCAACCTTCAACCTTTTGAAATGTGAGCAGTGGTAGAAGCCAGAACCCCTGGCCCCTCTGACTAGCATCCCTCCGTGATGGCTAAGGTTAAAACATCCCAAATGTGGAAGAGAATCAATTGCTAGGACATTAGACAGCACCTCTGCAAGAGCCTAGCAGGTCCCAGCTCTATCCCCACCATGCGCTTCTAGAAGGCTATATATAAAGGGATGAGGAGGACTCACCTTAAAGACAGCAATGGCATAGGGGTGTGGGAGGTTGTCCAGGATGACTGAGCGCTGCTGGCCACTGAAAGTGATGCGCTCGATACAGTCCAGGTAGGCATCTGTCCAGTAGATCCACTGACTGTCCACAGAGATGCCATTGGGCCACTTGACATCCTCCGACACAAGGCGATAGGCAGCGGATCCATCCATGTTGCTCCGATAAATCCCAGGCTTCAAATCTCCCCAGTCAGTCCAGAACATCACCCTGGTCAACAGAGGGACAGTACACATCAGAGTGAGACAGGGGAGATTTGATCCCACTCCAAGAGCCAAGAAATCCTCAGAACAGTCATTATTACAATTTCCTGCCATTATAATATTTGAAACCACTCAGGACTGAAATGTTAGAAAATCAACTGCTGAAATTCATCTATAATCAAATTACTCTGATACTATACAAATAAACATGCACATAAGGATATTAATCTAAATGTTAATTGGCAGAGGAAGTAATATATGGTATTATGCAACAAAATATAGGTATTTGCAATGCTTCAAAGTATTATATACAATTGATGACATACAGAGCACAAACTCTGTATGTGCTCAGATAAACAATCTTTAATCTAACATGTCCTTTGAAAGGTATAAAATCACAAACACACAATGATTTTATGTGGTGTGTGTCTGTGTACCAGTGGGAGGGGGCTATATTAAAAGACAATGATTATACATCAATAAAAATATTTCTAAAGGATTCATACACAACTACTAATAATGATTTTTACCCCTCGGACTTAGGAGAGTAAAGGTTAGGAATGAGAATAAAAGAAACATACATTTCTTCTTTCAGACTCTTCTGACCTCCTTTAAAACCTTCAGTCAAGCACAAAGATTTCTTTTTGAATTTTCTTTTAAAAATTGCATTACTTCTCAATCATAAATGCACCGAGACTCAGAGTTACATTTCTTTCCATTAAGGGGTTAATGAAAGAACCTATGGATTCTCCCAAGTGCATATTTATTTTGAGTAAAACCTACACACGCTGGAAAGATGGATTGAATTAAATGCTTGTACCATGCATGCAACTCAAGATAAAAAATCCTCACAATGCATCAAGGCCCTGCCTGGTCTATAAAGATCCTCTTTAACATTATGTTTTCTAGAGACAACCCTCGCTCAACCCCTGCTCCTGCCCAGACGGGAGAGAGACTAATGCTAGCTAATGAAACACACATGGAGATATCTGACGATGATGGCCAAGCTGTTGCTTCTAAACCCTCAGTCAATGGCTTATCTATACCACATTCATGAGCAGCAGAGACTCTGTCCCAAGTTTGTACTCTATGGGAATCTATCATAGTAACTGGCAAAGTGCTGATTTCCTGTGGGGAACATACTTACCCTTCCTGGGGCACAAGGACCAGAGCCCTGGGTCGGTCTAGTACAGAGGAATTGACGATTGTAAGTCGGAAGTCACCATCTGGATTAGCTACCTGACAAAAGGAAGCAGGGAAAAATGGAGACAGATCTGAGCTCCTCACAGAGCCAAAGCCACCCCTCAGCCCCGGCCCACACACACACACCCCACCCCGTGCCTGTGCAATCCCCTTTCCAGAGTCAATGGCAAATCTGCCTTAATTCCTAGTCAGCAGGCACTGATCACATCCCTGACTCAGGTGACAATTCTCACATAGTTTGAAAGGGAGCTAGGACCATGCACCGCCCCCCATTAGTGATGACCTGCACATAGTTAAGTAATGTGGTCCCTCAAAGTCCATGGGGATGGTTCCAGGACAGCTCCCCCCCGACACACACAGAATAAAAATCCAAGGATGTACAAACACCTTCGTTATTGCGCAGAATTTAGACACAACCCACACACACCTTCCTGTATACCGGAAACCATCACTAGACTACTAGTATCTATTACAGGGTTTATGTTAAGTAAATGGATGTTACACTATGTTATATAGGAATTCATGAGAAGGAAAGGAAGTCTTTGTGTGTTCAGTACATTTGTGTTTTGCTTTTCTAAATATTTTCAATCCATGAATGTGAAACCACTGATTTCAAAGGCTGACTGTACTCTGTCTGTGTTCACTAATCTACCCACCATGACACTCCACACTCCATACCCACTGACATCTCTATAATGCCCTAGAAAACAAGTCTTAGTGTCTTAGAGCTGCAACAAAATCCTTACACTGGTTTCACGCTGTTCCTCTACTTTGGCTGGGCTGATCTTATGGTTCTCCAACTCTGTCCCTCCTGCCATATGCCATCCCAGGCCTGGCCTGTCCCTGCCAATAGAAGGTTTCCTTCAAAGCTCAGCTCCAGGTCCACCTCCTTTCTTAACTCCACTGACCACACTGGTCAAAGGACATCAATAGCTCTGGACACAGATTCATCTTATACCACCTTTATACAAACAGTGCTTGAATGGAACAGCATTTGCCCAACAAGCCAGTGAAGGGCCGATGCTTCCACCTTGCCAGCAAAGTGCTAGCCACGCACAGTTAAAGGAAGGAGAGAAAGAGCAGGAACAAAACTAACAAAGCAGTACTCGGCAGGAGTGGGGCACTGAGCGTGTCCATCACTTCCGCCAGTGTCCCTGTGAGGAAACACTGCAAGGATCTCCTGCAGAGTCAAGCTCAGCTCAGAGGCCGTGGTCACTGGAGGTTTTCTCACTCACTTTGCCTCACGGTGTCCATGTGATCACATGACTTACTTTATGTTCTTGGCATCACTCATCACCAAAGAACTGACTCCTTCATTTCCTCACCATTTTTGTTTGTCTCTTTTTGAGTTGGTTGGTTTGAGACAAGGTCTCTATGCACCCAAGCTGACTTTTTTAACTCACTATAACCTAGGCTGGCCTCAAACTCTTGGTCCTCCTGCTTCAATCTCTCAAGTGCTGGGGATTATAGGAGTTCACCATGGTGTCCAGCTCCACTAAAATGCCAGAACAAGAACATGTTTGTCTTGTTCATGGTTGCCTACTGTATCATGAAACTTAAGGTCAAGCCTAGCATATGTCCTGTACCAAAGAGTACTTCTTGAATGGCTGATTAAAGGAATAACCCTTTCACACATGATGAAACTGAAGCTTCAAGAAGTCCCTTGTCACATGTCATGTAGCTGGCAGTGCAAAACATGAGTCCAGGACAGCCTCTCAAACCTGTGTCTTCTGTCTTACTGCATTAGTTAGCTCTTAATATCTCCCAACTTGCACTTCCCTTTAACCTGTGGGCCGCACCTCCAAACAGCAGCAATGCCCCAGGGTCTCAGCAGTAACTTGCAAGGCCCAATGTACCTATATTCCTCAACACAGTGCTTTTGGCAGTTTACAAACCCTTCATCACCCTCACGTTATCTTGGCTACACAAGGTGGAACAGGTTTCTGGGTAGCTAAGTTAACAGAGGAGTAGATTAATGACAGTTACAGTGCAGTTATTACTCTAGATAATAATGGACAGTTATTGTGCCGCTATTGTAACATGAAATTATTATCATTATTGTTACTACAATATGCTTCTGCTAGCTAAAGAATACACTTTCATGCACGTTAATGGAGTCTCAGGCATCCTCTTCTCATGTAGGTCCTTCATGGCACTGAAGATTCTGAGATGACCCCTTTCATCTCTTCTCCAGAATTTCAGCCAACCTAGGCTCTGGAAATTCTCAGCAAATTTCCAGAGCTTCATGACACACTAACTCCTATCCCTGTGTCAAATCTGGCTCAAAGCCCCAGTGCTCCACCTGCCCGCTTAATCAAGAAGAACATAGGAATATTCGTACCTCGATCTTTTTAAAGCCAGCATCCACCCAGTAAAGTAACTGGCTAAGGGGTTCGAAGGCCAAAGCCTCCACTGTCTCCAGGCCAGAATTGATGATCACCTCTTGCCCTGAGCTCCCATTCAAACACAGGCGCTAGAGAGAGAAAAGCAGTAATCAACATGGTGGAGTAATCAACCGTGCACCGCTCAGATGACTCAAGACCAGTGGGTCCCAGGGATAGTAACCCTGCCTTCAACTGTTGTTGTTATCTGTGGTTCTGACAACTGAACCTGGGGCCTTGTATACACTGGGGAAGAACTCTGCTACTGAGCTGTAGCCCTAACTCTGATGGGATTCATTATACTGCTCAGACTGGTCCTGATCTCCTAGGCTGAAATGATCTTCCCTCCCCAGTCTGAGCATATCAGGTACTTCCTGGTTCTTGCTTGTGTTCAGAGTAACTGGGTAATTACATAAACTGAGGATAACTCAAGTATTGCTATATGATGGTTTGGAAAGGAAAATGCTAAAGAGGCAGGTGCTACAACAGGAAGCAACTGATAATTCCACATCACTGGTTGGTCCCAGAATCTTCCCAGCAAGAAAAGTGAGACCACAGACGCAGTCAAGGATTCATATTTGGGGCATCCTTTATCTTTCTTATATAAACAGAGGTAGGCAAGGAATGAAAAATTCTATAGCAGAAAATGGCAGCTTCATCTTAGCAGCCCAGTCATGAATTATATATGCAAGCTTCTCACCACCCATGTCCTAAAGCGTTTCTTGAAGACTGTCAAGACTGGGCAGTCGGGAGGACACAGCCCCAAGACTTGATCAGAGGCTGACAGACTCACCTGGATGGTGTCCAGCGCCAGGTCGGACCAATACAGGCAGTTGCGCTCATAGTCAAAGTCCAGGGCCACTGCCGCCCGCAGCCCTGTGAGGGGCAGCTGTTCTGTGGCTCCCGAGGCGAGGTCGTACCGGTAGATAGACTTCCGCATGGCATACAGGATGAATTCGTTCTCTTCTGCCAGACATAAAACAACCAGGATGGCCAGGGATGCTGAAGAGCGCCTAGCAGGCCTGACCTCCTTCTCACACGCAAACCCCAATTCCATTGCCACCCAGTGTAGATCAAGCAGAAGAGCTGAGGAATCTAGACTCAGGTCACAGAACACAATATTTCTACCTTGGGCCAGTTAACTGAACACTACTGAATGTGTCTTTTCCTCCCCTATTTCCCCTGTTCACATACTTCAATATCTATACTCCCAAATTCAGCCTAAAAGTCTTCAATCTCACTTGTCAATATAAGTCACAAGTTGTTCTATATCAGGTCATCTGACTGTGTTCCACAGCACCATCATCTTGTTGACTACAAACTGTTAGTCACTAGAGCCTTCTAAACAAGTTTTCTGTCCTACATATTGCTCACAATGGCATGCAGAACTTTTATCAACCTGTTTACTTTTCAAAGCAATCATACATTTGCTCTGGGTTGTTTACAAAATAGTCCGTGGCATAATTACAAAGGTTCTGTTTCCGCTCCGCAAACACACAATGTACCAGGCATTGCTTGATCCTCAGAACAACTGTGAGCTGAAAAAATCACTATGAACCCAACTCACATCACAGAGGATAAATAGTTCACACAAGGTCACACAGTATGGCGGAACCAAGATCTGAACCTGGGCAGTCTGGATCCAGAGTCCATGTTTTAACCACTATACCATGCTAATTTTCATGATTACATACTGATCATGCCACGTTTAAGGCATCTTTTTTGACAGAACAAAAATTTATTCCATCCAAAATAAGGATAATCACACAATGAGAAAACATGAATTCTAATTGCCCAGAGTAAGTCTTCCTAAAATGGCACCCAAGGGGGTCTCAGTTTTATAGATTTAAAGAAGGAAAGGGCTGGGGTGTGGCTCAGTGGTAGCAACAACCACAAGCCCTGGATTCAGTCCCCAACATCACATAAAGAAAATAACAGATTCTTAGGCAGATGTGGTGATACTTATATGTAATCTCAGTACCCTAAGACACAGAGATTTGAGAATTAGAATTTTCCTGCTAGCCTTGGCTACATATCCAGTTCAAAGCCAGCCTGGAATTCATAGTTAAGGCATTTTTTAAAGGCCCAAATTGCTTAAGAGTTTTACCCAAGGCCAGATAACCAGCAATTTAAGGCTTCATATTTTCTTTTTTACTTAGGAAACAGCCTGGAAGAAGTCAAGACCCTTCCACAGGAATGGAGATGAGCAGCCTGCATCCCTGTCTACAACATCCACACTGGAGATTATGGGTAGCTGAACACGTGGAGGTGCCCAAGGGTAACAGGCCAGAAAGAACGTGAACTCGCCACACCCCTTCAGCCACACATCTCCCTAAGCATCTCTTCCATATCGCCACCATTTGGCTGTTCACCCACATCCTCTGCAACATCTTCTGTAACAACCTGATAAAGCAGTGTCTAATCCAGAGACTCTGAAGAAAACAAACAACACAGGCAAACCCCCACAGGGACTGCGGGGGGATGCTACCCCAAGAAAAGGATAAGAAACAGGTTGGTTCCTGTGGGTTACAGGATACAAGCAAGGACAGTGGTCAGATGCTGTTTCTGAGTCTGTGACCATCCAAATATTTGTCACTCGTGTCATCTCTCCAAGAGACCAAGACTAAAAATCTCTTAAAAACAGAAAAACAAAAGTGAAAGATCCACTCTCACACCATGCACCATATGGGACCAAGATGCAAACATAAAGCCCTTTGCTACATGCAGGGCTCAGTGGGGAGTTTCCCCTTCTCTTTCTCTCTCTCTCTACACACATACACACACACACACACAGAGAGAGAGAGAGAGAGAGAGAGAGAGAGAGAGAGAGAGAGAGAGAGAGAGAAAAGCAGATTGTTTTCATTGCTTGCTCTTTGAGACAGGGTCTGATGTAGCCCAGGCTGTCCTCAAACTTGCTATGCAGCTAAGGCTGACCTCAAACTTCAGATCCTCCTTTCTCCACTTCCTCAAGTGCTGGGATTAAAGGAGTATACCACCATGCTTGGTTTATGCTGTTGTTTGAACCCAGGGCTTTGTGAGGGCTTTGAAAGCACTCTATGCACTAAACTAACATCCCCAGCTCTATTGCTTAATATTCTTTACAAAATGTTTCCATATAAATAAAGAGCTGAGTTTCTAATACAACTTTATTTTCAAGATAAAGACACTTAATTGCCCATCTGGTAAACCACATATAAAATTATTATGATCAAGTGGTGCTTTCATTTTTAAGCTGGTTATATGACAGTGTTTTTGCTGAAATGTGCTTTAAAAGCCTATTACTTCAAAAGCATATGACTCTTTGTGGGATAGGCAAAAAATAATCCTGTGACATGGGCCCCAAGTTCACAGCAGTAAATGCACTCTTAGTTAATCCCATGCTAGTGTTATTACTGTTCCTAGCCCTAACTGTGGCAAAAATCTCTCAGAAAGATGTAGGAGTGGGTTCAATGGTGAAGCTTTCTAGTCTGGGATTAGAATTGTGACATATCTGCGTTCTTTTTACATTTTACCTTTGATATGGGACTTGGTTAATGCACTGTATATGCCTGTGTTTCATACTCGTGTGACTACCAACAGAAAAGTCCAGCTACAGCGGCTGCACTAGCACATTTCTGTTTGGTTTTAAGAGTTGAGAATCTGACTTACAAGTTTCTACAGCAGGGCAGTTTTTTGCCTTTGAGCCACGCACAACTTCCATCTAGTGGTCAGACTCAATATTTGGTTAATTTTAGTGATGTAGATTAGTGTAAGTGACTAATATGGAGTGCTTCTGAGAGAATATAAATAAAAACTGGTTAATAGTCATCAAGAGTTATTTTGTGAACATAATATATTTTGGACCCTTAAATATGAAACGACTAAAAAATCACAGCAATATGGTGATTATGTACAGATTATATGCCAACTCTGTTTGAAACAGAATCTGGAAAAAAAATGCCACTGTTCTGGTTATTAAAGTATAATATGTATCCAGAAATTTTTAAATCTTCAGTACTGATAATAAATTGAAAACATAAATGTACCAAGTACAAGGAATGTATGTTGGTGGCAGAGCACTTGCCTGTCACGTAGGAAGCTGTGAGTCCCATTCCTAACACTGTAAGAAAATCTTACCTTATCTCTGCAAAGACGTTATGGTTCCCATCAGGCCTACGAAGCATCTTTTGCCTTCTGAGTACATCCTTACTTTTTTTTTTTTCCTTGTCTTTGCATTTAGGAGATGCCTACACTAAAATGAAACTTTTCTATTTATCCCCTGCTCTCCTCCAAACAGAAAAGAAAATAGCTTTGCTGCCAGTTTTGATGGCTTTAAACAAACTATGGTGTCCCTCAGTGAATTATCACTGGAAATATTTATTACAAAAGTATGTACTCCAGGCCCTTAAGAGTGATCACTCAAACCCTCCTCATCCAAGCCCTCATCAAAACAAGCTCTTGTGAGGGGAATCCATGAATATTATCTGCTCGTTTACAGGATTCTGCTGAAGCAGTGGTTCTTTTTATGTCTCCACAGTGAGGTATGTTAATTACTCTGGTAATGATGGAAAATTAAATTAAGGGACTAATGAGCTTAGCATGAAAAACACAGGGCAAGCTGGCAAGCAGTGAGCTGAGGAGAGGCTGCCCTGCTCCGCTCGCCTGCCTGTGGAAGGTGGCAGAATCTTTCATGATTCACTAGGTGCTTACGGTAACTCCATCAGACAATGGTACAGCTGATGGAAGCCAGGTCCACTGCCCTCACCGACATGTTTGAGCAAGAAGAAACCTCAGAAGGAATAAAGAAACTCAAGTAAATAAGCACAGAAACAGTGAAGAAAGAAGAGGTCAAGCAAGCACCTCATTTTCTTCCCCCTGTATATATGTGTGTATGAATGTGCACATGCATACAGGTAAACATCTGGTATTCTGCTCTCATGTGTTCAGCTTTATCAGCTTTATTCCCTTGAGACAGGGTCTCCAGCTGAACACAGAACTCTGTTGATGGCCAGCAAGACCCAGAGATCCTACTGTCTCCAACCTGCACAGTGTTGGGGTACAGCCAAGCACATGACCATGCCTGGCTTTTTATGTGTGTTCTAGGGCTTTGAACTTAGGTCCTGATGCTTGTACAACGAATGTGCTTTTCTATTGAGCCATCTCCCTGGTCCAATCACCTTTATTAAGGTATCATAATTTCATGCCTGTATTATAAATAACCTGAGTCACATCCTCACTAGATAGCTTAAAACAGGTCTTGAAATATGCAATATCTTGTATCTTTGTAATCTCTCCAAGGAAAGTTTTCTTAATTATTAGACACAGAGATCATGTAAAGTCAGAATGACACTTAGATGCCATTTGGGGCCAGGGCCTTCAAGTCTGAATCTTTTCTATCACTAGATACAGGACCGTAAGTACATCTTTGAACTTTAGATGCCATTTGGGGCCAGGGCCTTCAAGTCTGAATTTTTCTATCACTAGATACAGGATCGTAAGTACATCTTTGAACTTTCTCCCCTGAACCTGCTTTCTTCCTCATATATACATACAGATACGTATATATGCATTTTTTAATGAACTAATGATAACCTACTTTACTGGGTTGTAAAAAGGACTGAACTGGCAGCACATGGAAAAGGGAAATGAAATCTGTAATTCTAATAAAACTAATATTTATTATGAAATTGAGATAACTTAGCTACTTTGGATGAAGCCAGTCTCTTTATATTCAGGCTTGACAAGCAGACTGAGATGCATATCAAAGGCATGTGGGTGCTCCCCACAGCCCAGTGCCCAGCAAACAGACACCAAGTAGACTTCCTTCCAAAAAACTGAGCTGACACAAAACATTACCCATTCTTTCAAACTATGAGAATAATACATTTCATTTGCATACTAAGCTTAGGGAAGGAAGAGAATTTGAGATCCTTGTAACTCCCGTGATACTGTCCCCACTAAGTTAGAAGAGTCCCGCGCCTGCCTGGGTAAGGTCACAACACTTCAGTCAGGCCTCACAAAGGCAAAGGAGAGACATCGCATTTCTCACCTGCCAGGGGACAGGGGACGAGTTCCCCTTCCAGCCGTGCTTCAACATCTCCTCCGCTGCAAGTGTCCCCAGAAATCTTCCGGTAGCTGTTACCCCCACCAAAACAGGAGGTTAGAAACATCAAGAAATGGTCAGAGTATGCTCCCAGCCACAGACAACAGCCTCCACCCACACACATCCCCTCAGAACTAGAGGAAGGCAATTAGGGACTCTGAGTTAGCTGGTTTTGCTTATACCCACTCAGAGTGGGCAGGCCCTCACAGTTTAGTGCACTGTTCTGGGTAACGCTTATAAATATTTCTCTGCAACAAACTCCTCAGAGGATATTTCCTGGATGAAGTTCATGACTTACGACGTTCTCAGCTTTGCAGAGAAGCTTACAGACATGAGATTGTTTGCTGGCTGGGAACAGGAGCCTCTGCAGGTACCATAAATTTGAAATGCTGCCCAGTCACTTACAGTCTGTAACTTGGGATATACAACTAGGATGCAGAGAGTCCGGCAATGCTCAAAACTCCCTCTTCCCTAGACAGGCCCCTGAGAGCCTGACTTGGATGAATATGTGATACATACCCTCTTGTTCTCCTGTATGTAGAGCCCACAGGACAAGGCACAGGAGGGCCATAGGGCTTCCCAGAAAACTCGGGGTCTGGAACACAAACCTCTAAGGAAAGATCTTCACTCATCTTGAAGCCAAAGTCACTGAAAAGACAACTGGATTTCAGTCAGGCCATGGATCTGTATACTTCACTTCAGAACCACCCCTACCTCTGCCACACTAGCCATGACTTATATGTCAGGCTACTCAGCACGTCCCTTTAAAGACCATTCACTTTGTTACTTTAAAATGCATACACAAAAGATTCGCAGTATCAGAAGCACAACTGGAAAGCCAGGACCACATGGCCTAAATGGACAAAAGGGATGTAGGCCATCCTGCCAAAGCAAATAAAATCTTACCTACATCACCTGCCTACCCAGACTCTGGGCCTTTACACTATGGTTAAAAGGGAGTATCAGGGCTGAACCTATAGCTCAGCTGGTAGAGTGCTTGCCTAAGAGCTACAAGGTCCTGGGTTCGACCCCCCAGCACTGGATATAGTGGCACAAACCTATAATTCTAGGTCTCGGGGGGGAGAGACAGGAAAATTAGAAGTTCAAGGTCATCCTCAACTACATACTGAGTTCGAGGCCAGCCTAGGATACATGAGATTCTTCTCAAATATAACAAAGTAAAACAAAAACTAAAATGGAGAACAAGTAAAAGTATCTGCCATGTAAACCTGATGACCTGGGATCAATCCCCAAAACCCATGTAAAATGTCAGATGCAGTGACACACATTCAAAATCCTAGAACTCCTACTACAAGATAGGAGAAGACAGGAGAACTGGCTGGAAGCTTGAGAGCCAGTTAGCCTGGAGTTCACAGTGAGGAAAACAAGCGACCCTACTTCAGAAATAAAGTAGAGGAAAAGAACCAACTCCTAAAAGCTGTCCTCCAACCTCCATGTATGCCATGAACATATACCATGGTGTGAGAGCACACATGCATATACACACAAATAATAAATAAATAATCAAGGATTAGTCAATGTTAAAGAATATTAGAATCTAAAAGAGGAATTTAAAAAGAAAAATATTTTTTAAAAATGGGGGGGATGACTGCTGGGCATCTAATGCAGGGCTTTGCCTGTGCTATGTAAGTGCTCTAATACTGAGCTACAGCCCTGGCCTTGAAAGTCATTGACTGAGAATTCTGTGTCATTTACAACTCTATCCAAATGTCATCTAAGTCACTGGGATGCCTAACCCTATACTCCGGAGAGGGTGGCTCACCACACCTCCTACAATCTGGGGTCCTAATTGTCCAAATTCCCAGCTTGGGTAGGCAGCACTGGGAGTGGGAAGCAGGCAAGCATTAGCTGAATTCTGAGTCCACCCCCAGCTTTGTGGCTCCCACAGGTCCACACTCAACATCAAAACGTGGAAAGCACAGCAGCTGTGCAGAATGCTTTCCAAGGCCCAATCTAAGCTATTAATTCTCTAAGTCTCAGGAATTTCCCATGTTCATATGCTGGACCCAAAAAAGCTTCACTTCTGACAGTCAATGCAACAACACTTATTAAACATTTCCCCTATGAGGAGCAAAACCAAAGACAGGGCAAAGTAGTCTATATTACATAATCCACGCTTACTAGAGAGAACCACTCCAAAGGCAGCAATCTGATTACTGTATAAAATGTTCTTGTTCATTCAGTCCATCTGGTTTTTTGTTTTGTTTTGTTTTCTTTTGTTTTTACTGAATGGCTACTTTAAAGCTTTTAAGGGACTGGGTAGAGCATAGGAAATTACTTGTTTGCCCCCACAGCAAATCACCCAGCTTTCTTAGTCTGCAGGTCACGACCTGGAGGTCTTTAGAAAGCCATATCCAGGTTAGTCCTCTCCCCAAGAAAAAGTGAAAGATTTCAAAAGGCATCACACCTTTAAAAGTCAATGCCCTATAAAAAAATCTTTTAATTACATGTATGTGTGAATACTGGGTCACAACATGAAATGCATTGCTTGCTATGAGTTGCACTAAGAATCTGAAAGTTACATGTCTTGGCAATATGGAGAAATACGAAGATGTAAAGGAAGCTACTCTTGAAATTAGAGAACATATCCAGTAATGGCTTTCCACTGTGGACTTGAAGGACTATCAGAATTCATCTGACTTATAAAAACATGAGTCCCTCCATGGCTAACCCACAGACAGATAACACCACAGTTTGCTGATTCTCAGCTCAAAGCCAGCCAGTGTACCTAGTACACTGTACCAGTGTAAAGCTTTTGTTTCCTGGAAATAGGGGAGAATCTTAATATTTTTCTCTCTTTAAAAAAAAAAGGATAAGAGCAGTTATTAGCAGTTATGAGGGAAGAACTCAAGCGCTGGTGGATTTTCTCACATACTTTTACTTAGTCTTAATTTTATTTCTTAGCACAGCAGCTTTTCGGTGCCTGGCGGGGGTTAGTTCCAGGACTCTCTGCAGATTCCAAACTCTCAGGATGTTCAAAGAGCCTGCAGAAGGAACTACCTTGCCAGGGGCCTTGCTCCTCAAAGGGCAGCTATGCAAATGAACAGTCATACCACCTGGGAGAACTGCAGACCCCCAGACCCCCAGAGCAGCCTTTGCAGTTTAACAAAAAAACCCTAGGAGCGCCCTGTGCACATTAAAGGTGCACAAGCAGGCGGTGGAACAGGAGTGGCCGAAGCCAGCGGGCTGCTTTTGTAAGCAAGGATTTTCTGGGTCCCAGCCATGCCCTTCATCCTGGATGGCTTTTATTCATCTGCGGGGGCTCCCAGAGGCAGAGCTGGACCTCCAGCTGCACCCACATGATCTACAACTTCTAAAGCATTCACCAGGCGAGGCTCTCTTCCAGACACTGGTCTAGCACACAACAGAGAGGTCTGGCTTTAGATGTCAAACTATAGTGCTGCCCAAAGTAAAATGTAGTTAGTGCCTCAGCAACCACTGAAACACAAGTTTTGTGTATGCTTTAGGTCCAGGCTCTACTGACAACCCTGCCTGTTCTACAACTACTCCATGCTGAGTTCTCAACTGAAAGAATTGGAGATCATAGTAATCTATGCACCCTACAGCCAGAACATCCTACAGCTAAGCGGTATTCTGATCAGCTCTTCTCAAAGGCTGTTGAAGCCAATCCTACCTACAGAATGAAGTCCATCTCCTCCAGGACCTCCACTCCCACCGCCCTCCAGTTCTTGCACTGCATCTCCATGCAGTACCCTGCTCCAGACACCCAACCAGGCATCAAACAATACTGCCATTGCAGACCTCCTCCTGCCTCTGCATCACCACACTGAAGCTGCATGACCTGAGACTGCTCTGCCCACAGATTCAGATGCTTTCCTAAGGCCCATCTCCCAAAACCCTCCAGTTCCACAACTGCACATTACAGTCCTCTCCTTCCATTCAGCAGTCACAACAAAAGCAGCTATTCTTCCTCCAAGGCCCCTTAGCATCTCCTGTCACAATGCTTTGTGCAGATGTCACTCCTGCTTAACATTCCCAGCCAGGCCTAGGCCATTTTCCTCAAGGAACAATAAATGATACAAACATTATACAAGCAAACATTGCCTTATTTCAGATAAGAAAATAAGTCCCGTCCAGTACAAGGGCGCTAAGGAAATGAGTTCCTGCAATGTAACTTTTAGCACATTCTCTCTGAGGGTCACCTTCCAGAAATAATCCCCAGAGTGACCTATCCCTAAGTAAATGATAGAGGTCAAAGCACCTCTACTCAACTACATGGCTGTAAAAATTAAAAGACAACTTAAGGAAAAAGTGCCTCACACTGTTCCTGGCTCATAAAAGGTGCTTAATGAAGGCTTATTTCTTTCCTCAGAGAAAGAAAGTATGCTCTCTCATCATTTAGCCCCATATTGCTGAGTAGGTATGAGACAACTCCATGTCCCAGCCATTGGGAAAGGACGGACCATTCATAATCCTCCCGGGTGCAGGAGCAGTTGGACACGACCACCGGCCTGTCAAAATCTTCTCCATTGAAGCATGTTGCATGGGGGGTCCTCCGTTTGAAAACAGTCTTGTGTCCCAGCAAACACTCATTCCCCCGCTCATCAGATGGGGACCACAGCTTGTAGTCATTTTCTGTGCAGGGAACTCCTGAGAACAGAGAAAGACAGAGCAAAGCATTAGAGCCAGGCCCATGTGGTGCTTCCTGTCTACCTGGTGCCTTTGGCACAGTCCTCCACTTCCTGTGTCTCTGCTGCCACCCAGGAAGAGTTTAGAGTTTCTAGTCAGCACGTGCTGGAGCTGGACAGCACCTAGGAGACTGGAGGCAATGCCGATTGTACACAGACACACATCTGAGAAGCTACAACATGCAAACTTCCGAATTATATAATTTAGGGCAGGGAGGGGGTGGTTGTTACTGTGGATTTTTGTTGGTTTTTAAATAATTATTTATTGATTTTAATTTTATGTGTATGAGTGTTTGCCTATTTCTGTAAGTGCACTTGTGTATGCAATGCCCATGGAAGCCAGAAGAGGGCATCAGATCCCCTGGAACTGTAGTTATGGACAATTATTAGCTGTCAGATGGGTGCTGAGAATCAAAACTAAGTCCTCTGCAAGATCACTGTTCTTAACCACAGTGCCATTTCTCCAGCCCCACTGTGCTTTCTTTTCATTTGGTGGGTTGGTTGGCTTATTATAATTTTATTTGTTATATGTGTGCCCACATGGGACAATTTTGTAGAATTGGTTCTCTCCTCCCTTCTTTACATGAGCTTTCAGGATCAAACTCAGATCTCCAGGCTAGCTAGACAAGTATCTTTACCTGCTGAGCCATCTCACTAGCCCAGAACTATGGGTAAGGTTTTTTTGTTGGTTTGTTTGTTGTTTTGCTTGTTTTATAAAAGAGAGGGTCTTCCAAGACAGTTCAGGTTATCCCTAAGCTCTTGATCCCCCTGCCTCAGCCTCCCCAATGCAGGAATTTCAGCATCTGCCATAACTCCCAGTCAAATTTCTGAATTACTTCAGGAGAGTCAGCAGCTCCTTTTATAAACAGATACCCAGGCATGTGTCTCTCCTAGGGAACTAGGGACAGACCGAACTCCTGGTAGGTGACGTTGTCTGGGGCGCTGATCCTTCCTGCTTCCTTGGTAGGCAGGCACACCTGATAGTACGGACTGAAAGCAGTGACGGATGTGCTTGACCTATCTGAAGGTTCAGGATCTTTGAGCAAAGACGCTGAGAAATGACAAGACAACTTCACAGTCACTCGACTGTCACTCCAGCTATACTCATTCACAATGTCAGGAGCGGCTGGAGAGATGGCTCAGCAGTTAAGAGCACTGACTGATCTCACAGAGGACCTGGGTTTGATTCCCAGCACCCACATGGCCACTAACAACCATCCATAACTCCAGTTCCAGGGGATCTGCTACCTTCTTCTGACCTCTGCAGGCATTGCATGATAGGATACACTTACACACATGCACATAAAAATAAAAATAAAATAAAATATTTCAAAATGACAGTAAAATGCTTTCTTTGGGGACACTAGAGTATATTTGTGTCTATATTGGTGCCTCATGTCTTTCTTCTATAAATGTCAGATTAAATACTACCCAAAGCTGATGCGCAACTGTCAATGCAAACCCATTCAAATTAGCAAAGACTTATTAACATCCCATCAACTATGAGGCAATAAAGATACTCAATAGGTGAGTAATTAAAAATATGCATAAGGAAAATCTTTGTTTTGAAGAGCCTTATAATTACAGAGTGGAAGATGACACAGTCACAGATGCAGATTTATACTTCAAGGTATGATGGTGCACTCATTTCTGAACATAGAGAAAACAGATGTCTTCTGATTGAGATGCCAGGCACAAATGTACTAGATCCTGAAAGAGAGGCTGACTGAGTGGGAGGGAAGAGACACAGGAGGTGTTCTGGGCAGCAGGAAGAATGTCAGCTACTGGGAGGAGTCAACGACTAGAGTATTCAAGAGTCACTCAGCCCTCCCTTCCTTAAGGGTCTCTCATGGACCAAGAAATAGTCAATAGACCCAGGCCAGCTTTCAGAGACCCTGCATTGAGGGGGCACTACACTTTGGACCTTGAATGTTTTCCAAGCCCTGTATGTTGGTTCCCAGCCTGTGGCACTATGAGTAAGTGATGGGACCTTTAGGAAGTGATGCTTAGTGGAGAGAAGTTAGGTCACCAGGAGTGTGTCCTTAAAGAACATATTAGAGTAGCCAGAGAGATGGCTCAGTGATAACGAGCTCTGGTTCCTCTCCCAGAGGACCAGGGTTTGATTCACAGCACCAACATGGAAGCTAACAACGTTCCATAACTCCAAGACCATGTGATCTAATGCATCTCCAGATGGGGCATACATGTGGTACACTTACATGAAGGCAAAACACTCATACACATAAAATAAAAATAAATTTTTAAAACTTGTTGGCACACACCTTTAACTCCAGCACTCAGGAAACAGAGACCTCTGTGAGACTGAGTGCAGCCTGGTCTACATAGCAAGTTCCAGGCCAGCTGGGGCTACAAGGAGACCCCGTCTCAAAAATATATATATATTTTTAAAGAACTTATTAGGACTTCATCCCCTCCTCCCCAAACCCTTTTGCTTCCAGGCCACAATGAGATAAACAGAATTCTTCCATCATGGTTCCTGTTACAGACCAGGGTCAAAGTGGCAAGCAACTAGGGACTGAAACCAGGGGTGAAAAAGAGTCTGTGTTCCTTCTCCCTAACAGAACACTAGCACAGGCATACGCATTGAGCAGGTTCCCAGGGAACTGCTGATCTGGAAAGAAGATTGCATTCATTTACTCATCTACACAGTTAACAGAGATTTATTTAGACTTACTACATGTCAGGGACTGCGCAAGGTAACCAAAACACACAGAGGAATCAACAGTCCTTTTAAGAAGAATTGAACAAACCCCCAACACCCCAACCCCCCCATTTTTGACTAAGTTGCTTGGGCTCATCTTCCCTGGTAAATCACAAAGTCTTCTGAGGACACAGAATCTAGGCTGCTGCTCTACACACAGCAAGGCAGCCAATAGCTCTGTGGCCAGAGTCCAGGAGGCAGCGGCTTACCCAAGGCATCGGTGGCATTGACTTGCAGGATGAGCCAACTATGTACATTCTCCTTGTTGGAGCCAAAGATGGTGAAGACAGTGCTCTTCTCCCCAGGTTCTGTGAGGAGCCCATACACGAACACAGGCTTCTCAGAGAAGACAAACGTCTTCCAGGTCTCCCCTTCATTGGTGCTGTACCTGCCCAGTGCAACAAGAGGAACCTTGAAGTTACATCGCGGGGGCCAGGACTGTTTCCACAACACATCACCGGTAATAGGAACCAGGGCTCCTTGGAGAACGGCTGACCTAGTCACAGCAAGGGCAGTATATGTTTGTACCAGAAAGCAAGGACAAGTCAGGGGCAAATCCTGTCACTGGAAATAATACAAATACTGAGGTTGTCTCTCAGTCCTAGATTCAACCTCCAGCATCCTGCCCGAAAAACAGACTGGGGAACTAACTGATAGGACTCTAAACAGCCAAATTTAAGAAAATTTTAACACAGAGGAGAAGGATGGTAGCAACAGATAAATACTGAATGAAAGCAGGGCATGGACCTCTACTATGCTGCAAGAGGTAGCAAATTCTTTGTCTTCTGTCAAAGGCTGCCTAATATCACTACAAATAAGAGGAAAAAGATCAGCACTACATAATTGCTAATGTAGTAACCAAGTCAGACACGAGCCATCACTGACTGCAGTATCACTGGATGAAATCTGGGGGAGACCAGGATATCCACACAGTTTAAAGATACCGACCCATAAACCAACTATTCACTGCTCGGGTGAAATGCAACTTCACAGAGATCAATGAGCCTCCTCATCAAACTTAGGAGCACCAATAGTGGAGAACCCGACATCACATGCCTCGTGAGTATGTCTATAAACAGCACATCTTAATACCATTCAGTCCTTCTGGGCAAATCTAGAATGTGGGACATTGTACATGACAACTGTTCTAGAGTGTTATTTGTTTTTAAAAATCAGGCCTAGGAGACAGCTTCATGGGTGAAAGCACTTGCAACCTAAGTAAGGACCTGAGTTCAGATCCCCAGAATCCCTGTCAAGGGCACAGTAGCATGCATCTCTAATGGAAGTAGAAACAAGAAAATCTCTAGAAACATATGGACTAGTTAGCCTGATATACACAGAAAACACCAAAGAGACCCTGCCCCAACTAAGGTCATGGATGAGGACCAGCACACAGATTATTTAATGACCTCCAAACATGCCATGGCATGCTTGCACCAGCACTCGTATACAAACATGTACACATGTGTGCACACACACATACACACACAGACACGATTATAATTTTTTAAAACAAGTCTATGAAAGCCAAGCAAATAAACAAAACAACAGAGGGCTTGTTTTTGTTCTTCTGTTGTTTGGTTTGGTTTCTCTTTTTTTGAGATGGGTCTCTCTGCAGCTGGCCTGCAACTTGTTATGTAGACCAGACTGGCCTTAATCTCACAGATATCTGCCTCTGTCTCTTAAGTGCTGGGACTAGAGGCAGAGGCATGCACCACCACACAAGGCTCCAGAGGGCTTGTTACAGATTAACAGAGAGTGAAGGGGGCAATAACTAAATGCAATGTGTAAATCCAATACAGGATGCAGTTCTGGAATTACTGAAACCTGAAACAACATAATTATTAGTATTAAACAATCAGGAAACAGGCTATGAGTAATACTTAGATCACCTTCGTTTTCTTCAATGAGATTCTAAAATTGTGATTTAATAGAAAAATGTCCTTATTTACTGGAGATGTCTATTTAAATACATATTAAGTTAAGGTCACCAACCAGTCTATTTTCCTTTCTTTTTATTCAAGACAGAGAAAACAGACAAATAGATACACAGATGACAGAAGCTAAACAAATTGACATAGTACTAACAACTGCTAACTCTTGGCAAAATCATCTGGATATTCTGTATAGTTTTTCCAAGTTTTCTGCGGTCTTAAAAAGATGGAGAAAAAGTATGTCCTGAGACAAGTCTCCAAGGTAGACTGTACCAGAAAAAACTCTCTGGAATAAAAAGGTAAAAAGATGCCCTTTAGAGCGGATAGGCTGTTACTCAGCATCCCAAGGTCTTTACTTCAAAGACCCCACATCTCTAAATTTTAAATATTTTCTCTTTTTTACTCAATGGGTTGTGATAACCACTGAGGTAGAGTTTTCTTTACAACCATGGGGCTATCAAGTCTCTATTAAATACTAATTACATACAAACTTTGTTCTTTTACTTTTCCTATGTTTTAGATATTTTAGTTTTACTCCCCTGAGACTCCAAAAGTTGTCATGAATCTTTTGACACTTTAACTCCTAATACTCCCTCTCATACTGACATTTCTGGAGTTGACTTCTCTCACAGTCTACAGATCAAGTGGTGGGATCCTAGAGGAACCCAGTGAAGTCATCAGGAGACTAAGTCCCACCCTCAACCCCAAGCACAGGTCATGCGAGAGGAGAAGTTCTCATCTGGCCATCCTGTTTCTGATTTAAGTGTGGTTTCAAGCAGATACTTGGTTAACTCATTCAGCCTCCCCTTGTACCAATGGGATGAGCTAAATACTTAGTACCGCTTCTAAAGCTAACTGCAGAGTTGGCCTATTAATCAGACACACTTGGAGTGATGCACCTGTTCCATGATGATGTTGGAAGTCTATTTTTACACTGCCAGGTTAATTCCATTTAAGAGCTCCTTGAACCAAAGATGCCATCAGGAAATGAATCATCTCGTTTTTTTAGAGATTCCCAGAGGACAGTAAATCATTAATGAGACTCACCAGTAGGTTTGTGGCCACATGCAACCTTATACCAGAGAATGCACAACTCATTTAGAAAGCACAGCTTTCCAGAATGTTAAGGAAAGGGCAGTTACCCTACAACAGCAACAGTTAAGGGAACCTCTAGGCCTGGATGAATTCTGAACCCAATAACCCCAAGAGAACTTATTAGTGAAATGACAATGACAGGACAGAAAAAAACAAACTCTAGATCTTTCTATTCTTCTGTGTGTGTCTGTGTGTAAACGTGCACATGTCTGTGCATGGGTCTGTGGAGTCAGAGGTCAACATCAGGTATCTGTCCTCTATCAGTCTCCACCTTACTTGTGAGACAGTCTTTTACTGACCCTGGAGCTAGCTCACAATTGGTAGGTTACTTGGCCAATGAACTCCAAGCACCCCTCCATCTCTGTACTCTCACCCACTGCTGGAGTTACACCCAGGCACCGACGTGCCTGCCTCTGTATGTGTGTGCTACAGGTCTGTATTCAGGTCTTCATGCTTCCACAATAAGCAGTTTATCCACAGAGCCATCTCCACAACCCTTAATCTTAAGTCATGAATGAGGACAGCATCTTGACTCATTCTCGTTATCAATGGAGAATTTGGACTGATTAGAAAGAAAAATCTCATGGCTAAAAACTCACAAGAGTATAGGAAGGTCAGATGTATAACAACATAAAATAAAATATGTAATGACACATACTTTAAAGGGGGGAAGCTGAGGTAGACACTAAACTTATAATTACCATGTGACTGCACAAAAAGATTCAGTTCTTTCAGGAATATGTTCAAGATGGGAAGAGTCAAATCATCAAGGATAAACAATTCAACAGGAGCAGAAATCCACCTGTTCACTCTAGCTATAACTTTAGAGAGCTAAAAGTTTATGAAAATAGTAGCCAGATATTTCAAGTTCAAATGAGTCAAAGATCATGATTCAAACTACCAAAAGAACTAGTAGACTGGTAGGTCAAGTGGGCTGATTAGTGACTTCTGTAAAGTGAGTTCTAAAAAGCAACAAGATCGATATTCTGATGACGGTGATGCAAAGAATAATGGTTTAAAGAAGGAATTTGTGCTTTACTGTCTCCTTATCTCAGGAACCATCTTCACGCTGAATAAGGGGAAAGAGAAGCTTACGGAAAAGGAACATAAAAAGAACACTAGAGAGCACAAGATAAAAGTACAGGGGGACCGTGTTAATTTAATGATTTCTAGAGGAGTCTGGGAAAGCTAAGACCGCAAAGACTGGAAGAGAAAAATAAAAGCATTTTGTTTACCTGAAGAGGGAAAAGTAGTTTTAAGAATGGCTGATAAAAGTATGCAGATAAAAGGGAAACAGAGCCAAGAACTCATGTGTATGTGTATGTGCCATGTGTATGTCACAACAAACAAATCCATTTCCTGTCCCCCTGGTTTTCTTAATTTGAACAAGACTGTTGTTACTTGTCTTGTTGCTATGACAAAATGCCTGACAAAAACAACTTAAGAAAGGGATAATTTTGTTTCACAGTTTGAAGACACAAAACAGGGAAGTCAGGACAGGGGAGTTTGAGGCGGCTGGTCTATCACACCCATAGTCAAGAAGCGGAGAGCAGTGACTGCCTATGCCCAGCGCTTCTCTGTTTTATCCAGAACTCCAGCCCAAAGAATGGCACCATACATATTTAGGGTGGGTCTTCAGATCCTAATTAACCGAATCTAGATAATCCCTCAGAAACGTGCCCAGAGATTTGCTTCATGGTGAGTCTTAATCTCACCAAGTTAATAAGATTAACCGTCACAAAAAATAATAATAAGAGAGGATGATGTTTTTTGTGGATATCTTTGTGGATCACACAGATAACATTTATTCACTGCTGATGAAATAAGTCCTGAGTAAGCTAATACATATTTGACCACAAACCAAAATAAACGTCAGTTTCTCAGAGTTCCACAGCCCTGTCAGCAATCTAGACCACAATCCTAAATGTGAATCTACCCCTTTCACAACGAGTACATACAAGGTGAATTGTACAGCTAATACAAAAAACAGTGCTGAAATGATATTCAAAGGCTTTCATGCATCAAAAGAATAAGCAAAAAGGAGATTAATAGCATACCACACATAGTTCCAAAAACATACCTGCTCAAATACAGAATAGGAAACACCTGCACATCTTGTCTTTAACAAGAGTCATAAGAAAAAAGAGCTCTGAGTTTTCAGTTGAACTGAATGAAGTCAGCCCTACTGACACAAGTTACACAGTGCATAAATCTCAATAACGGTACCTAGGGCTGGGGAGTTAGCTCAGTGGATGAAGTACTTGCCACACAAGTAAGAGTTCCAGAGTTTCACTCCCCAGAACCCATGTAAAACACCATGTGTACATGGTGCCCCATCTGTAATTCCAGTCTGAGAAGGCAGAAAGAGAAGATCCCTGAAAAACTGGCTAGGGAGACAGTCATATCCATAAGCTTTGGGTTTGACTGAGAGACTATGCCTCAAAGAATACAGTGGGAGATTCTTGATATCGATCTCGAGCCTCCACATGTACATCTGAACACACAGGTATACCCACACACACAGACCTACCTGTGAAAAAAAAAATCAAAATGTGGTATGAATAAAGGAAGGCAAGAGTAACAAACATGAACATATAGAACCAGCCTTATGGAGATAAAAATAGTATGAAGCCAGCAGTAGCATCTAAGGACTGACTGGGATGGTACATGGAGAGGGAGCCTCGGGTAGTGGGAAAGTTCTACGTCTTGACACACATTCTGAGCAACTGATTAAGTGATACACTTAAGATCTAAACATCTTATAGTATGTAAATGATATCTCAATTGAAAAAAGAAACAACAACATGAGTTACCAATCTTTGGTCCTTATAAAAAATGGAAATGCAGAGCTAGGTGTGGTAGTGCACACCTGTCACCTCAGCATTCACCTCAGAGGCAAGAGAATCTCAATCTGGAGGCCAGTCTGGGGGTCCCCAGCATGCCATTGTTTCAAAATATAAAAAGTCAAAATGTGGTCTTGGATTTTTATTCATAGAAATACTGTCCAAAATCATCTTCATGTTTCACACTATCAAGGTCAGATCCAGGACCCACATCTTAAGTCACTGATATCACAGAGCAGATCTTTAGAAAAATCTAGAAGGTGAAGACTCGGGATCCCACAGGATAGAAGGAAAGGAACTGGGGGTGATTCCCGTGGATGACACATACTCAGAAGGACAAGGGTGGGGTTATCGTCAAAGGTCTGAATGGCTGTCAGATGAAAAGCAGCATCATCTGTGTGTTTCCAGGAAGCAGAACTAACCCAGGGAACGGAACCTGGCATGCAGACAGCCCAGGCTTTCTCTTACCAAAGAAGCTGCACTCATAAATGACTAAATGAAGGAACCAAACTGTGCCAGAGGGAACCGGTCGGTTCCCTGTTGCCATGGTTGTCCAATGACTGGATGATTTTTCCATCACTTGTGGCAGAAGGTAGAACCACATAATGTAACTCATTCAAATACCTGCTGGATACCAACCTTGGAAACTGAAATAGCCATCTGATTCATCTTGTCCTAATCTGCCTTCATGGCATGGTCCTGCCACTCTTCTCCTTTGCCTCTCTTTTCTGTGAATGATATAATCCCCTCCCAGTCTAGTCAGAAAACATGTCCTACAGGTAGAGTCCTCAACCCCATTAACCTCATTTTGATCTTCTCTTCTGAAATGTACTAACCCTCCTTGTTCCTCTGGAGCAAACTTCCTATAGTGTTGTTCTCTCAGTTCAATACTCAAAAGCAAAGTTTCATACTCAACCAGCTGTGAACCCTTCAAGCTATAATACCAAACTGCCAGGCAAGATGTACCCCTTGGCGCAATAATCACGTGACTGCCATGAGGGTAACCAACTGCTCTGTGATTAGATTTGAGGCCCCATCCACAGAGGGAATCCAGACCTGGTACTGTATACCTGGTCAAAAACTCATGGCTGAGAAGTCATAGGCCCTAGAGGAAAACTTACTATTGTTGCTTTGCTAAATGACCATGGTGTTCAAGTGCCTTCTAAGTACTTATATTTATACCCACAGATTAGTGCTACTCTCAGCCTTGGGCAAAGAGGTTTCTCTTTGCAGTGGGCAACAGCTAATGCAGAGACTCATAAATACTCAAAGTGTTAAGAGTAAGTGGCTGACAAATGCGTAGCCCTCAATGGGACATCGTTATCAACTCCTCCAAGGCTCAGGGAACATGACAGAAGAGGGGAGGAAAAGAATATAATATACGAAGCAGGAGACGGGGAGGAGTGCAGTGAAACACTGTCTCCTCTACACAGCCATTGCATCCATAAACTCACACTACCTGCACAAGACTGGGCCGGTCAACCTTCCATCATGGTTTAAGGGAGGAGGTGGGGGGCCCTACCCCTCCCCGAGGAACTACAGGCAGTTATTAGTTGCTTGGGAAAGGGGGAGTCCTTTTCCTTTAGTGGAAAGTTGTCTGTGCTCCCGAAACTGATGCTCACATAAGGAACTTCAATTAGACTCTGGATCAGGAAAAAAACAAAAAAGCAAGCAAGCAAACAAAATGACACGTAAATAGGAGAGGAACCTGTTGGGTTCCACAGTCATGGGGAGGTGAGAGGATGAGGAAGGACGAAGGTGACCAAAATATAGGATAAACATTGTGGAATGTCAAAGAACAGCAACAATAACAATAATAATATCAACTGTTTGTTAAAACAGCAAAGCTCTTCAGTAATGGATGGGAAAGAACCCCAGGGCCGGGTGCTGCCACCCGCCGACCTCAAGCCTCGTTTCTTACCACTACTGTCACCTGCGTTCTGTTCATGCAAAAGGGCCACATTGGCCCTAGATCCAGACTGCCACCTCTGCTCATGTTCTTTCTTTGTGTGTGTGTGTGTGTGTGTGTGTGTGTGTGTGTGTGTGTGTGTGTATGTGTGTGTATGTGTATCATGTGTATGAGAGTGTCCAGGCAAGCGAAAAGTGTCAAATTCCCTGGAGCTGAGGTTAAAGGTGATGGTGAGCCACCAGATATGGATGCTTGGGAACTGAACTCAGGTCCTCTGGAAGAGCAGCGTGTGCTCTTAACTGCTGAACCATTTCTCCAGTCCTTCAGGCCCTTTTGAACCGACACAGTACACCAACCCAATTTTAAGCCTGTAAGTCTCACCTCAAGTTTCCTCCCCTCTGAGAAGTCTTCGCTTCATAGGTGGTTCTAACTTACCCCAGCTCACACTGTACCCTGTCCTCAGCTAGACTGCACACCCTACTGTGTTTAAAAGGCCTGATCTGTGGATCTGTCTTCCCCTACCTGTGGTTAGTCAAGAATAAAACCCCCATCCACTTCCTGTCCCTAAACCTCACACTCTCATAGCATGCAGAAAAAGCAATAATTAGCATTCCTGCAGTAAATTACATAATGTACACTTGAATTTTCATTGTTTTAACCTCTGTCTCAGCTTTGTAACAGTTACAAGGTGATAAGAAAACCGGCTCCTTAGGCCTCAAGGAGCAGAAGCCACACAAGGTTAGAATGAGGTAGGGACACTCTCTGTAGCCTCACTACAGTGTTACTAGGTAGCCAAAGGTGCAGAAGTCAGGGAAGAGGTTGGCTGATGATGCCGCCCACACTGGAACCTACAGGCTGCCTCTAGAATTCAAGTCCAGAAAACAGCAACACAGCTGTTCTGCAGCATGTAGCATTTCTGCGGGGGGCAGGGGAGGTGATATTTGGGATTTCCAGAGGGAAGCCTTGTGAAACTGGAGATCTCCTTAGAGAAAAGATGCTTTGGGGCAAGTCCAAAATTTTAGTAGCTATCAACATCCCATCATGCTGACAGGCAAACTGCCACGAAGAAACGGAAATCGATCTCATCACTCATGATCCAGCTGATGAAGTTGTGCTTGGATCTTTTCTTGGTCACTGTGCAAACACCCAACAGCCCCTTTCTCTAAAGGATGCTGTCAATTCCCAAGAAACAGAAACCACTCGCATGCACCCCCCTGGCAGGTTCCTGGTACAGCGTGCTGAATGAACGCGGAAGCAAATCCCCAGGCTGGGCTCTTATTTGCTCATTTCAAACATGTAGACACAGCAGCTAACCAGAGTTCCACTTCTTGCTCTCCATTTCAATTAACAATAACAAAGGTAATAGTCTCGGTGGAAACAAGGCAGAAGGCAAACAACAGGGGAGTCCTAGTTATTGTGTTAATCAGGGAGAGAACAACTTGAAACATTTAAATGCGCCACCAAGAAAAAGAATATACAAATAACACCAAATCTATCTTGAAGTAACACTCCTACCTCTGTCCCTACTGCTACCTTTGACCTCTGATTACAATGCCTGCTTGGCTCTCCTCACCTAGCTTATAACTAAAGAGTTTAATATTTAAAGGTGGGAGACCACATCCTATCTTTGATACGCAATACTATCATCTTTGAAGCAAAGTACCTCTTTCCCTCCCTTCAAAATAAGCCGCTACTCCCCGGCTCTCTCTCCAACTGGCTCAGACATCCCAGTGTTCCCCGTGGGCACAGGCAGCTCCTGATCCATGCCTCACTCGCCTTTACATCACTGGTGTCTAGCACAACATCTGGTTCATTGTCAGTGTTCAACAAATGTTTGTGTAATTGACCTGAAATGATTCCTAGCATAAATCTGCTCATGCTCCAGTGTGGGCGCTATTTTCGACAAATCATATCATATCCTTATGTGGAAGCTGAAGACAGTGAATTAGATGGTCTCTCTGGCTGTAGGCTGCACACATCCAGGAAAACTCCCACTGCTCATCAATTACCATTTACATAGAACACAACAGCAGTGGTCTCCCTTGGAGCTGTGCAAATAGCACCCTACCCAGATGCCTTCTCATTTTATAAATCAGTGCTTTAAAAAAAAAAGGAAGGAAGGAAGACGCAATTTCAGAAGCCCAAGTATGCATGACCTATTTATTGACCAATCAAATATTTGCTGAGTGCCTGCTAACTTGGATAGACTAGGAACACTTGCCTACAAAGGCTTTACTAATGAGTTGAAGAATCCAGGCGTGTAATGAAAAGGTAACTAAAACACGGAGTCAGAATACAATCAATCCAAATTAACAGGACAGCCAAGAAGGGCTATAAGGCTCAAAGGAGAGAGGGGTCGCTGTGATGCGGGAATCAGAATGCGTAGAGGCCTAGCACCTTAAACCAGGAACAGAAGATGAGTTGTGGCAACAGTCTGTTACATACAGCTTGGATATGAAGTCCCTAATCCCTTGATGGATGGATTCAGAACATGGTGACTTTATTGGAAAGTGGTAGAAAGTGAGCTGAGGGGCTTATTTAGAGGATGTCCCTGAGGACATGACCTGGAAAGATATACCTTGTTCCTATCCCCTTCCTTCCTGACTCGGCTTCCTGGTGGCTATGGAGTGAGCAGCTCTGTTCTGCCATGTACTCCCTGCCATCATGACTGTGATTTGCCTCAGGTCCAAAGCAATGGCACCAGCCAGGCAGGAAAGAAACCTCTAACACTGTGAGCCAAAATAAATGTTTCTTTCTTTATTTTGCCTCTTTGGGGTATTTTTCACAACAACAAAAAGTCTAACATACAGGCTCATTCATGCCTGGATATCATGACGATCACCACCATCCTTAGAGACTATGGACTAACTTCAATATGATCTCATGGTTTGCAGAATAATGAGGAGAAACAAAATACCTCTGTGAACAACACACTGAGTAAACGCCAGGTGGCCACACAGATCTGGACCACGCTCAGACTGGTATTTGGGATATGGGTGCCTGTCAAAAGGAGGCCAGTCCTCATTTTCCTATTTGCAAATGCTTTATTTGAGCTGTACACTATAGACACATCCAAACGACCTATACAAAGAAAAGAATGCTACCGCATTCATGACACCCAACACTACAATGCCAAAGCCATTATCAAATGTCTGGGGAAGGCATTATGGTTTTCTGGCAGCAGGTTTATTTTCCTGGTGGTGTTTTGCTGCAGCTAGCACAGAATGACGCTGCGTTCCCTGGGCACATATGCGCCGACAGATGGTGTAAGAGGACTAGAATCACACTTAACTCCTTCAGAGGAGCCAACCTAGAATGCAAATGTAATCTGGAGAAGTTAAACAAGAAAAATTGAGAACTGAATGCAAAATCTGAAAGCCATACAAAGAAAGAAATGTATGCCCAAGAAGCCGAGCTCTCTGGGCCCCGCATCCTTCCTCACAGAGCAGCTCACCAACCAGCACCATTACTTCCTCACCTACCTTACAGCTAGAGGGTGAAACGCTAAAGAAAGAAGACAACATCCTGTTCATCTTTGGATACACAGTACTGGCACAAGCAGTGCCTACTCAGTGTGGGAGATGTGAGTTAAATGACTAGACACACAAACACCAGCAGAAACATGGGAAGCACTGGGCTCTGTGGGTATCATCCTCTGAGCAAAAGGCAACCCGAACACGGATGCGGAGTATCATGTACGAGCACTGCGTCCCCGACTCTTGGCATCTGCCCAATGCCACCCAAGGCCCAGAGCGGCCAGGTGGACAGCAAACACTCAGCTTTGTTTCTCTCTGTGTCCTGGAGGCTCAGCACATGTCAAATGAACCACAGGGGAAAAGCAGCTGCTAAGATCTCTTGCAAAATGCCTACCCCTCTCTTGCCACTGGTCCCGATTCTAAAAGGAACAAAGGCAAGGGATACCTACTTCCGCTACATAATGTGATTTCAGAAGCCTTCTCCACCTCCCTCAGTCATGCGGCTAATGGATTCAACTCAAAAACAAGCAGAAATGAAGACCTGCTCACCCAAAGCAATGGTAACATCAGCTCAACAACTTCAAGAAAACAAGCAGAGAGCTGATTGTGGGTGAAACCAAAACTCTGAGAAGGATAGAGGTCACAAGCTCTCAGCACTGCTTTTCAGAATGATGTAAGTCTAAATGACACAGGACATAATCTAAGACCAAGTGTTAACAGCACCTCCACCACTAACTAATGGTTACTTTACCATGCTGAGCTTCAACTGTCTCATCTGTAAACTGAAGCACTTAGCCCCTTACGTCCTTTTCAGTCCCATCTATGACAACACCAATGACCAAACATACCACAGCAAAAGTCACCAGGATCCCAAGTCACACACAGTTCATAATTACTGCTCATACATTATCATTCATTGTTATTTACTATTAGTCGGTCCCTGACTAAACCTCTGGAAATGCCACTTAGGCGAAATAAAGAGAGGTTGAAGACTCGCTAGTTACACGTGATAAGAAAGCAGAAGGAGGAACCGTGTAGAGGAAAGAAGAGTCAGACAGACAGCAGGACAGTGGGAAGGGTAACAACTGAGAAGCAAGCCCAGTGCCACATGCGTACAATAGCACATAATGAACCGCCGTGAAACTCCCTGCTCTGTGCTCACCACAAAGAAATTCATTTTAAGAAAGAATCTAACCAGTTTTTAGTCATTCTTCAGTCTTTCTACTTACACAAATGGTGCTTTTTCAAATGTACAACATTATTTCACTTGTTTTACTGTTCTAGGATAGAAGGGATGGGTTACTAAGCCTGTTTTATAGACATGCAAAGTTTAAATGACCTCATGCTGCAGGGAGACTCCAACTGCAACTCCAAACACCAACTTCTGAGAGAACAGTGTGATGTCAAAATAAAGGCATAAGTTGGGTACAGGGACTGATGCCTATAACCCCAGCACTCAGGAAGGAGAAAGGAGGCTCGCAGGTTCTATACCAGCTGGAGCTACATAGTGTGTTTCAAGACAACATGCGATACATAGTGAAACTTTGTCTCAGGGTGGTAACTGGGGGAGGGACAGAGGGAGAGAAGGAAGAAGGGAAGGAGGGAAAGAAGAAAGGAAGGAAGGTAGACAGGAAAAGGAAAAGAGAAAAGATATAATCAGAGTCACTTACCTCAGCTCACTGGTCTCCATGCCTTGGACAATGGCCATGATGATGCCTCCGTGGTCCCCCCATGTGTAGTAATGAGGTCCAGGAAGGGCCTGAATAGAAAGAGACAGGTGGAGGTAAATACAGAAAACATGTACGTATCCACACATGCACACACACATGCATGCACACGCAGATATACACATGCATGCACTCACAAAGAGACAGACAGATGAACACATGGACACACACACACACACTATAACAGTGACAACCACTAGAATACAGTTTTCAATTTACAGAGCATATTTACAACCATCATCTCATTCACGCCTCACAATCACTAGTGACGTAAACTTAACCCACTGGGGTGGGGGCATAGCTGAGGTAGAACATTACTCTTCTGTACAGTGTAAGGCCTCCGTTAGGCAGCACTGAGTAGAAGGGCCTTTTTGCCTGCAGAAGCTCCCTGCACAGTTGCAGGTTTCCTGGTGCAGCTTTGTCCCAAGAGAAAGCCCCCATTCACAGTGTACCTCGGTTCTGGTCAGAGTTCAAACTCCATGGAAACTATTTCCACCAGAAGAACCAGAAAAAAGCCCTTGCAGGATGAAGAAAGTATGGGTAGAATCCCAGAGGGAAGAGTGTCTCAGAACAAATCTCTCAATTCTTACGTACCTCTCCACCTAGCCCCTACATTACAAACGTGTGAAAGAGACCCAGACCAGCAGAGCTGAGGCTCAATATCGCGAATGAAAGCTGAGCCACTTCTGACAGACAGAGAGCTTCATCAGAACCTTACCCGGCTGACCACACGCTAAGCAGCAGCAGCACCCTCCAGACTAATTTCAGGCCTGCCATTTGCATGGATGGAATACAAACTCAATCACTCAACACACAGTACACAAGCATACTGCCAAAGGAGTCTATCTAGTTTGCACGAGGGAAGACAACGTGGGGTATCAATCCTAAAATGATTGGCTTGGGATTTCAAATGGCTTCATAACCATGATCTACCAGAGAAAGGAAAACAAGTTTGAAATGAACAAAAGACTTCTCAGCAGTTAAGAGCACTGGTTGCTCTTGCAGAGGACCCACATTCAATTCTTAGCACCCACATGGTAGGTAAGAAACATCCATAACTCCAGTTCCAGGAGGCCCTATTCTGGCCTCCATGGGCACTGCACTCATGGGTGCACTTAATACATGCAGGCAAAACATTCATACATATAAAATAAAAATAAACAAAATTTTCATTAGTATTTTTCCTCCAGAAAAATAGAAACTACTGGGGAGGGGGGGACTAAATAGAAATTTTTATAGAATAATATAGTATCTGAAATAAGAAATTCAGATAAACTCAAACATGAGAATAAAAGAAACAGGAATTAGTGAATTTGAAAATATAATCAGTAGGTATCATCCATACTAAAGAAAGTGCAGGGGGATGGCACAGTAACAGAAAGTCAACTGTGTAACTGATGTCTCAGAAGAAAAGGACAAATGACAGACTGCAATGTACACATCTATAACCCCAGCACTTGGGAGGCAGAGGAAGTGGATCTCTATGAGCTCGAAGCCAGCCTGGTCTACAGAGCACATTTCAGGCCAGCCAGGGCTACACAGTGAGACTCTGCTTCAAAAACAAGAAAAAATGAAGGTAAGGAAAATAAAGAGAGAGGGAGGGAGGGAGAGAGGGAAGGAGAGAGGGTGGGAGGGAGGGAAGGGAAAGGGAAGGTTATAAGAGGACTAGGGTAGAAAAGCTAATTGATAAAATAATGGCTGAAAAAGCTGAGAATTCTCCAAATTTGGTGAAAGACAAAAACGTGCACATTTAAGACCAAATCCCCGACACAGAATAAACTGAGAGAAAACCCTTAGACACATTATAGCAACACTGCTAACAAAGAAAAGAAATCCTGAAAGCATCTAGAGAAAAATGGCACGCTGCATACATACATGAAAAATAAATACACCTATGAAAAGTCTGTCACATGTGGACACACTCAATGTAGTGACTACAGGTTTCTCATCCGAATCCCAGGACCTGGGACAACCGGGGACAGGAGAAGACCTTTAAAGTCCTAGTAAGAGGACTGTGAGCCCAGAATTCAGCAATGCCCTAAACACACCTCCGAGACTGAAAGTGAATCAAAAGACTCTTAAACGAAGAAAAACCAAGGGAACTCACAATCAGCAAGCCTGCCCACAGGAAATCCTACGGGAATTTCTTTAGGCTGAAGAGTAACCACCTGGAGATCAGCAAGGATCTTCAGAAATAATACAAAACCTACAGAAATGGCAACTATCTAAGTAAAACTTAAAACTGTTTTTTTTTGGGGGGGGGGTTGCTGTGTTGCTATTATTTAAAATGAAGGTGATGGTTTCAAGTACAAACAACTGAGGAGTGTCGATGCATATCAAGGAAACACACACAGCACAAAATATCAAGAACAGGGGAGAAGAGACAGACTCATGTGATGAAAGGTTTCTAATTTTTACATTAAGTTCAGTGTTAATGAAGACTCTGAAAGACTAGATACCCATGTTTTAATCCTCGGAGCAACCATAAAAAGAAAAACAAAAACAGAAAAATACCAAAAAAAAAAAAACTGTATTTAAAAACATTTATGGGCTAGAAATGTAGCTTAACAGTAGTGTCTGCCTTGTTTGTTCAACACCATAGGTTCACTCCCAGCCCTGCCAAAAAGATCTAAATAATGTAAAAGGAGACAAGAAGTGAGATGGAGGCCAGCTTGGTCTTCACAGCAAGTTTCAGGCCAGTCAGGGATACAGGGAGACTCTGTCTCAAAAACACAGAAATAAATAATAAAAATATGAAATAAAATTCCAGTTGATTTCATTAAATGTTAAGGTCTAAGTGCTTCAGTTAAAAGGCAGAGCTTGGCGCAGTAAGCACAGTGGCACACACCTGTAATCCTAACACTTAGGAGGCCGAAGCAGGAGGATCTCCACTTCAAAGCCAACCCTGGACTATGTGCAGTGAGATGATCTCACTTGCAGAATGGAAGAATGAATGAAAAAGCAAAACCCTGGGCCAGCAAAATGTCTCCAGAGAGAAAGGTGCTTGCCTCTAAAGCTGTCTAACCTGAATTCAATCTCCAGGACTCATGGGTAGAAGGAGAGAACCAACTCTTCCAAGTTGTCCTCTGACCTCCACATGTACCCCAAAACAAATAATAGTAATTTTTTAAAATTTAAAAACAAGCAAGACCCTGGATGTTGCCCACAGAAAATCCTTTAAGTAGAAAGACTCAGGTAAGCAGAGAGTAAATGGACAGTAATAGACGTAACAATGAACAGGTAAGTATCAAGAGGGAAATGCAAAGCCTTCGATGTTCATATTAGAAAAGGTCGAAAGTAAATGCCCTAACAAAACACAGAAAGAGCAAAAAGACTTAAAGAGAAAGTCGATGAGAAAGTGGAGAACTCACTCATAGCAGGAATGGAATTATTAGCAACGACTCTGCTGATATTGAGAAGGAAACAAGAAAAATTAATCAACACTGAAAATCTGAATAGTGATGTGCCAACTTCAGAAGATGAGTATCTCACCAAAGATATTCCATGAAAACTTCAGCCCTAGATAACATCACTGGTGAATTACATAAAAAGATAACACCAATCTTAATAGAGACAGACAGGAAACAAAGGCAGAGGGACAACCAAGCAGCCTATTTCATGATACCAGCCAGACCCTGACACTAAAACTTAATAAAGATATTACAAACAAGAAATCACATACTCATATTTCTCACAAAGAAATCCTTTTGAATTTTCACAAATCAAACCTAGCGATATATACATAGGTTAATGCATCATGACCAAGTGGGATTTATTCTATAATTGAAGGTTGGTTTAATGTTCAAGAATCATCTAATGTAATCCATCACAGTAAGACACTAAAAAAAAAATCTACACCAGGACACTGATATAAAATGGCATTTGACCAAATTCAATACCCAACTGTGATTTTTTTTTTTTTAAGTTTTCAAAAGACTAGGAATAGCATGGATTTTTTTTCCATTTTGATAGTATAGAGAGATAGAATATATAGCTAGAAAATATATATTGATATGCTGTATATATATATATATATATATATATATATATATATATATAAAGAGTATATTTTTAAACAGGTATATACCTCCCACTATTCATGAAGCTGAAGCAGGAAGACCGAAAAGCCAGCGTGACCAGGTTATAGAGACCGTGGCCTGGCATGGTGACACATACCTTTAGTCCCAGGACTCGGGAGGCAAAAGCATGCAGAGCTCTGTGATTTCAAGGCCAGCCTGGTCTACACAGTGAGTTCCAGAACAACTGGGGCTATACAGGAAGACCCTGTCTCAAAAAGACTCTGTGTCTAAATAAATAAACAAATTTTTAGGGAAGACTGAACTGCTTCGCCCCTAGACAGAAAGCAGCAAGAATGTGTCCATTTTTCCTACTTCTATTCAACACTATATAGAGGTTCTAGCTGCTATAATAAGAAAGAAATGAGGAAAAATAGACAAACATAGTGGGGTTCGGGGAGCAAAAAGACTAAAAGATTTTCAACCAAAGATCAGAAAGGATGAAACAAAAACTGCCCTAGTTCCATCTGGTGTGCTTGCTTATAAAAAAAAATCTGTATACAAGACAACTAACTAGAACAAATTCAATCCTTTAGCAAGATCACAGAATATAGAAATCAACAGCACAAAATCTAGGGAAAAAACTTGAAAGAAACCTCCGTTTATAAAAATGCAAATTTTTTGAAATCTAAGAATAAAGCTAATAAAATATATATAGGGCCAGGAATGTAGCTCAGTGGAGCACTTGCTTAATGTATGTAAGTTCTGGGTTCAATCCTCAGCATTGAAAAACAAAGAGAATATATCAAGTCAGGCGTGGTGGCACGTGCCTGAGATCCTAGCACTTGGGAGGCAGAGGAAGGAGGACTGTTGAGATCCAGCCTGAGCACCCTAGCAAAATTACAAACATGACCTCTATGCTAAAAACTTCAAAATGCTAGGGAAAATTCAAGAACACATGGAGAAATGGAGAGATGTACTACAATCATGGATCAAAAGACTCAGTGTTATTAGGATGTCAATTTATCATCAAATTGATGGATAAATTTAATATGCTCCCAATCAAAATCCTAGCTTTAAAAAATATATAGAAGTGCAAAGGACTCAGAATAATGAGAGCACTTTGAGGAGAGGCCAAGATGAAGGACTGGCCTTAATTGATTTCAACACTTGCTACAAAGTTTGGCAATCAGGACAATATGGTGAAAAGACAGACATATAGCTGAACGGAGCAAAATAGAAAGCCTCGAAATACACCCCACACTTGTGACACACTGACTTTCAAACAGGTACAGAAGGTAGCTCCACAGGAGAAAGACAAGTCTTCACAGCAAATGGATAAAGTGTATAACTCAGGATGTTTTCAGACACTGGATTGATTGTATTGTGATGTGGAAAAGCTGAGTACCAACCTTTCCCATATGCCACCTATAAAAATTAGCTCAAAACAATTCATATATGTAAGCACAGACTAAAACTACAGAACGCAAAAACTGCATAGGAAAAAGCGGAGAAAAATTAGATTTCTGCAACTCAAAAGGTTGACTATTCCAAGTGTGGACAAGTAGGTAGAGTAATCAAGTGTTCTCTCATGGGACTGGGGAAATCTAGACTGGCATATGCACTTTGGAAAACAACCTAGCAGCTCCTTAAAAAGTTCAATATACCTATCTCCCTGCATAGTCACTCATTCCTAGGTTATTGGCCCAAGAGAAATGAAAAAGGTCAGTCACATTTTAAAAAATGCACAAAAACTAAGAGTAGTGCACTTGCCTTTAACATCCACACTCAGCAGGCAGAGGCTGGCAGATATCTGTGAGATCCAGGCCAGCTGGAGCTACAGGGAGACTGACTCAAAAAAAAGAAGAGAGATTTGTACATGAATGTATATGGCATCAATACTTGTAATAAAAACTGGGATGTCCATCAAAAGACAATGGATTAACAAACTGTAGTGTATCCCTACAGGAAGACACAATTTAGCAATGAAACAGGAAGCAACCCCTGCCAACAAAGCCACGTGTGTAAGTTTCAAATCCTCATGCTAAGTGACAGAAGCCCGGCAAAAAGCATACATGCAAGTGTCAGTACAGAGCACATACTGGAGAGAGGGAGATATTACAGATACAAGGATACTCAGGAGATGGGAGCAGGACGTGTTTGTTATTGAACTGTGGCCATGGGGGGATGTATTTCTTTCAATTGAACACTTTAAACGTGGGGTGTGCTATGCTTGCACAGGCCTCAAGAAAGTCGTTACAGAAGAAAGTGCAAGAAAGGAACTATGAGGATCAGAGAATTTGTACACCTAGCTAGACGGAGAGCCACCGACATGGTGGTCACCAGAGCTCCCAGCAGCATTCTGTCCACCGCACCCTCCTTCCTCTGGTGCAGGTGGTAGCTACACACCCCGCACAGTGCCCCTGTAGTGAAGGCCACCCATGGGGACTCTGACCCTTTCTCATAGGTACAGTCTCCACCTCTCAAGCCAGTTATTTCTCTGCTGGTTCCCAAACAAGGTCCCTTGGGTACTGATGACTTCCTGGCACGCATTAAGCATGCCTGGAGAGAGGCTCCAACAGCTTCCCTGGCAACAGCCAGGAGACACCACTCCACTGGAGGAGGAGCAAGACACGGCTCTCCACTCAAAGGAAATCACTTGCAGATGTTTCAAGCTTGGCTGACACTAGAGCAGAAGGTACAAACAACCCACAGGCTTCTCTGCAGATGAGAGAGTACCCCACTCCCAGAGAACAAGGAGGCAGCTGCTCCATCTTCCCCTTTAGACAGGACAAGGATGATCGGAAAATTCCAAATCCTGAACTCTGACCACTGTGTCCTGATTGCTTCCTTCACCTGAATAGGGACTTGTGTTTTCTACCACGATGGGGACAGTTCTTACCTCATACACATGAATGCATACATACACATAATATGCATGAGCACATCCACAGACACACACACATACACACACACATATGCATGAGCACATCCACAAACACACACGTACACACACATATGCATGAGCACATCCACAGATAGAGAGATAGACACACACATATGCATGAGCACATCCACGGATAGACAGACACACATACACATGCATGAGCACATCCACAAAGACACACACACACGTGCACAAGTGTCTAAGCCCTGGATTTCTCATTTGGAGATCGCTAACCCTGGCCACACATGAGATAAAGTACAGAACAATCTCTACAAACTGCTTAGAGTCAAACAAATTGTGCCATTGTTGCTCTGCATTTAACAGATTTAAACGTGAGAGAGTCATATGGCGTACTCAGTGAGCACTGTGAAGATGGGAGCTACAGCTACTAGCTCCTCTGAAAGGCACATCACTCTGACATGGTGTTCCATAAGTTCCTCTTCAGTAATCCACTGAGGATGCTGGGAACCATCTTCAGAGACAGCACACAGAGCCACCCATTAAGAGCAAGACCACACACACTTCCTTTGGCCTTATAAATGGGACACTGAAACACTTTTTAGTATGTTTGGGAATTCTCTAACATCCACACAATACACTGCAATTTGCTGATACATTCATCAAGCATTTGCTGGGCACTTGCTCTCTACCAGGCATGGTTGCAACCCAGAGGTAAAGAAGCAAGCAAAACAGATACTTGTATTTACCCTGGAATGCATACTCTTAGAAAACTTGGTGAAATTCATAGTTGTTTCTAATAAAAACTGAAAAGGTCTGGTTTATATTAAAAGTGATATTTTAGCAAAAATCACAAGTGTACACTACAGGGTGTGAAGACAGGCATGCAGCAAGCTCTCATGTCGGGGTGTAGGTCTCTGTATAGTCACCAGAGACATCACAGGCCTCCACAAGGGATTACTGTGTCCCTGAAATGTTGATGTCCAGTCCA
The DNA here is from genome assembly GCA_035773235.1 of Eospalax fontanierii. Taxonomy (NCBI): domain Eukaryota; kingdom Metazoa; phylum Chordata; class Mammalia; order Rodentia; family Spalacidae; genus Eospalax; species Eospalax fontanierii. The sequence continues at coordinate 25,033,871 of CM069539.1, read as the reverse complement.
CATGCTCACACAGACAAGAACTCCAGGGACAGGGGCTGACCTCTCGCCACCTGGCTCCAGCACTGCTTGAGATGTATACATTGGTCTTGCTGGCCAAGTTCTTCCCCACTGAGCCTGAAATACAAGAGGAAGAACGGTTTCTCATTCAAATATATGTCAGAAAATCACCTTGCCTGGGCAACCAGACATCCTGAATAGTAACTAGTTACAAAGAAAATGTCTTAAAGCCACAAGGAGCAATCACTGCTAGAGGTGTGGGCAATCACTTTGTATCTGTCTGCACATCACCAGCCCATCAAAGCCTCCTGGAGATCAAGTAAGGCACACTTACCGATAGCAATGATGAGACCAGGAGCTGACTCCTTGGACAGGATGGGCATCCTCCGGAGCTGAAGGTTGAGCAGCTGACTGAGACGCTGGGCCAAGTGGAGGGAACAGCCTTGGGAAAGCTACAGAAGAAAGTCCCAACAGGTGTCACCATGCAATACATGTATGAGTCTCCCTCCAGTCCAGAGGTCTATATAGGACCCCACAGCAAGACCCAGAACAGAGTCTGTCTCAGAGGAAACCAGGCTTACAAGCCAGCTTTCTCCATGTCCCTCTAAAACAGAAGATATCATCTGAACCCACATACCTGTCTACCACTGGAGAAAAATGGAAAACATTAAAAGTCCTAAGATTCCCAGGGATAAAATTGTAAACCAGTATCAACTCAAGTAGGGAAGAAAGACACCCCTCCCCATGTCACCCTGAGATCCTTCCACGGGACTCAAGACAAGAAAAGGAAAATGTTGTTATTTATTTTCAAGTCAGTGGAGATTATCTGGAATATGATTCTAGAAATTGTGTCAAAAGAAGAAGACTCCGAAGTCAGAAAGTCTCACTGATTGGCTCCCAGATATACACTATATGAGACAGGAATGACTGGGCCACATAATATTTAAAATCTTTATATTTTTAGGTGAGTAAGTGTTGTGCCTGCACATGTGTGGATGCACCCATGCATGCAATGCCTGTGGAGGCCAGTGTGGGACCCCTGGAACCCCTTTTCAACCCAATAACTGCTCTCTTCGCTTCTGTAAAAACTGCTTGGCTATAGGACGTCAGAAAATGGATAAATATAACTCCATCTTATTCTTTGTTCCTTCTAAGCAGTCACAAGGCCACAAGATTAAATAAGGCTAAAACAAAAACTAGCAAAAGGTTTGAATAATAATCAACACATTCCTTTGCCCTGAAGGCAGCACCCATCAATAAGAAACCTCCAAACCTCTATTAACCAATTTTGGCATATAGTTCATTACAACCAATTAATTTAAAATATGCTTGGCGTGCGGGCTCCTATAACCAAACAGAATGTAACACTGTTATTCCCCACCTTCTTTTATCTCAAATTTATAAAAGACTCCTAATCTCTCTGCTCGGGGCTCCCAGAACAGATCCACTATGTTGGTGAGGTCTGGGGGACCAAGCTTAAGCTTGAATAAAGGCTCTTTGTTTTTTTTGCATACACTCCGGACTCCGTGGTGGTTCTTGAGGAGCCGTTCTCTGGGCATAACAGCCAGAAGAGGCTAGCAGATGCCCTGAAACTGGAGTTATGAACAGTTGTTAGCCATCAAGTAGGTGCTAAGAACCAAACCCAGGTCCTTTTCAAGAGCAGTCAGTGCTCTTAACCACTGAGCCATCTCTCCAGCCACTCACACAAAAATGTTAAAGGCACATTCTACATTTGTACAAAAATGTGAGCCTAGAGAGCAAGGCTTCGCATCACTTAAGACAGCCACTGTATCCAGATGGTGACAGTGCCACAAAGCTTTTTTTCCTATCTGGTCCTGCCTCACTCTTCTAGCCAGAAAAGTGATTTCCCAAGGTTATTCAGACGTATCCAAAATGTTCAGTCTGTGTCCATGGCACAGGTCAAATGATAACAAGGTTCATTCTACTTCTGTTTATCACAAAAGGGTCTAACAAATATTCATCCTGACAGCGTCCCAGTTGGAAATTAGGTTGGCTCAGAGAAGTATTTCTTCACCTACTTTCTCTTTTGACTCCTGTTATTTTACCCACAAGGAAGTATGTCTTAGAAGTATGTCTATACCCTTGGATAATCAGACTTTAATGATAAATATTCCTATATGTTCTTTAAATCATCCATTGTGGTTTGGACTGAAATATCTCCTAACAGTCATGTTACTGAACTTTGATTACCAGTTTGTGGCAAGAAGAGCCTAATGCAAGTAAGTTATGTCATTAGAGTGTGACCCCTTCCTCTCTAGGAGCTTTTTGCCACTTCTTGGCTACCATGATCAAGTAAATTTGTTCCACCTTGTACTCCCACCATGATGTTCAAGTCTTGTCACAGGCCCAAGCAACCACGGACTGTCTGGTTGCTTAACACCTCTATTAACATCTCTTAAAGAACAAGCTAAAATAAATCTTTTATTTTCTCTGGTATTATATAATGGTGACAGACAGAAAGCTGGTACGCCACTTCTGATGGTTAGACTTCATTGTTAGCTTCATTAGATTTGGGATCACCTAGAAGACATACCCCTGGGCATGTCTGTGAGGGAATTCAAAAGAGAAGGTTAACTAAGGAGGGACCCACCATGAATGTGGTAGCACCATCCCACGGACTGGGGTCCCCACCTGAATGGAAAAGGAAAGACAGGTAAAGGACGCTAAGTACCAGCACTGAGCTTTCCCAGCACAATGGATTAAGCCCTCAGTCTTGAGAACTGAAGTAAACCCTTCCTTAGCTGCTTCCTATTGGCTATCTAGTCACAGCAAAAAGAAAGTAACCAATATGCTTCTAAACCGAGAAGCAGAAACTAAGAGCTCATTAACTGCCTGACAGTTCCCATGCTGCTGAATCAGAGAAAATAAAAGGCAGGTTTTTAGCAATACCATTACATGTTTATCCAAGCTCTTCCCTTCCATGGCACATTCAAAACTGCCCAGATACATCCACATCAAGACGGACCTAGTTACAGAGGTCCTGACCACTACTGAGGGAGGGGAAGTATCTAGGTGTTTACCCATCTATGTTTACAGCCTGCCTCTTTCCAAAATTAGATTTCATGTGGCAAATCAAGACAGGCCAAAAAGACAAAAAACAAACAAACAAAACAACAACAACAACAAAAAAGAAGTATGTTCTAAGGCAAAAATTGCCAAAAAAATTTTCCTGAGAGTCACAGGTAAGTAACACAGGGAAGCTGCTGCCTGCTGAATTCTTTAGGTAAAATAGAAAGAGATTTGGGTGTCACAGGAGGCCGGGAAGATCCCATTAGATTAGGAAAACACTGAATAGGAGGACCAAGCAATACAGTTTAGTATTCTTCCCATTTCAGATAGGCTCTTCGGCACAGAATACTAAGCTCATGCAATAAATTCCCAAACGCTGATTTCAAAGAAAATTGGTGCTGCAGTCAGTTATTTCATTTTCAAATGACCACAATTCCGACTAATGGGATATATGCACCTGCCAGGCATGACACAATTTCTCCAGCTTTGGAATCATATGTTAGCAGCTTATTTCCTGTTCCACCCTGATTTCCTCACTTGGTTGTTCGTCACATCAACTTCTGGAAATCTGGCTTCCCAAAGATATGATGTCCTCAAAAGAAACCTGAGCTGCCCTCATATTGAAGCTGCGGACTTACTCAAGCTAGATAGTCAAGCAATTAATGTAATATCTAGCAGATGTTGAGTATTAATGCTGCTTTCCTTGAATATTTAAATTAAGCTGGCTGTGACACATAATCCCAGTACTCAGGAAAAAAAGACTGTTTGAGACTGCAGCTAGGGCTACATAACAAATTCCAGGCATCTCAAAACAAAAGGAAAACTTAGATATTCATCTGAAGGTACAGCTCAGCAATAGAACCCTTCTTTTGCCTGTGTGATATCCTGGGTTCCGTTCCCAACACAAGAAAGAAGTTTAATATCCCATGACACCACTGTGAGTTCATCACAGCATCCCACAATGCCTTGATACAGATAGAGCTTAGGACTTAAAAGACAGAAATGCATAGTAAAGTTTGCTGTGTGTTATTAACAGAGTACTATGGCATCCTGCATTTTTTTCCTGGAAATAATAAATGCAGAACACAGCTACACATAACAGCTCTTTTCTTTATATCAAAAAAGCCAAACAAGATTAAAGCATTTGTACCTCACAATTGATTTTCTCTCCGTAGCCTGTGAAGGCTGGGGCTTGAAGAAATTCCCAAGTTCCGCCTTTGTCAAAGGTGATGACCGACCTCATGTTCTCTTCAGTCATAGAGCCATTAATCAGGGTAGCAATGTAGACTCCTTGTAACCCTTCCACACGGTGGAAGTCGACAAATGGCTCATTTGCAAAATATCTACAAAGAAAAGAAAAATCATCTGCAAACCAGGGTTGATATCTGTTTAACATTTTTATTGAGCCATCTTAAAGTACACAATGCAATGGCATTAAGTACATTCACAATGTTGCCCAACATGAGTTCCAGAACATTTTCGTTATCTGCAGGCACTGTCTGTTTCTCTGTTCAGTTCCTGAGCCTTGGCAACCACAGAGCTGCCTTCAGTCTCTACAGATCTATCTCAACAGCATTGCCTGATCTGGGTATTCCATAGAAATGGAATCATGCAATATGTGGCCTTTGAATCTGTTTGCTTTCACTTACATAATGTTTTCAAGGTTCACCCATGTAGCATGGACCCATACTTCATTTCTTTTTATACCTAAATAATCTGCTCTTTTTTAAAAAGTCATTGTTTTTAAGGGCCAAGACGCTTAGTCAATCAACAACTCCTAACAGGAAGTCTGGAATGTAGAGGATGTCATTAAAAAGTAGACAGAGTCATATCTATATCTTCAATATGAAAGCTAGTCCATATCCCTCAATAAGCCTTGAAAAACAAAAAAACATTGAGCCAGATGTGCCTGGGCCCTAACTGCTAAGATTTCACAGGAAGGGGGTTTTCACTAAACTGGCACGCCCATTACAAATATAACATCTCTGAGAAATGGTAACCTTTGTTCGCATGTGGCTTTTAAAACTGGAACTGTACCCTTTATTTCAGAGGTTCTGATCTACAGGCTGCACAATAAAGCAGAAAACGGCCTTCTTTCTATCATCTGTCATACAAATCTCCTGAGCTGGATGATTGCTCTGCCAACCTCAGACAAGGAGAGCACACAGCAACCTCTGCAGCAGGCCGTAAAGCTGTTGATGGAATGGCAGACTAGGAAAAATCCCGAATAAAATGCTAAGGTTGAGACCAAATCTTCTGATGAGTGAGTTCTCGGGTCTCTTTTAGCTGTTTTTCAGGTGGTTACATGAGAATCAGCTAAGGGTCTACAGTCTTCTGTTCTGTTTACCTCAGATCTCCTGCCTTTGAATCTGCACTCATGTAATCTGTTGTCCTGAGGCTTACTGGCTTTTAACCCACATCTAAAATGTCTGGGTTTCCTTCAGACAAGCCCTGTTTCCTTCCCCAGTCATATTTCTGGAGTATTATTTTCTTCCACGCAGAGGCCTGTGAGCTTGCACCTCACAACCCTGCGTGAGCTGCAGGCCAGCCTTTCATTTTCCCACCTTAACTTGCCCTGGAACAACGAGCCTCACAGAAGTACTGTTTTCTCAAAGAGTCCATTTTCTTGCATCCTATCCTTCCCAGCCCTTTCCAGAGCTCTTCTTCCCCTCCTTCCCGAGTACCTTGGGTTGAGACTTGCCAGGCCATTCACCAGATGCCCCCTTTAGTCAGACCCCTAAGCAAAATACACACACTGGCAGCCATTCCCACCACCTGAGCTCCTCCTTCAGTTTGCCCCCAGAAGTCTGCCGTGTGGTTAGCACATTAGTTCCTACAACAAGTCATACAACTGGCTATGACTTTCCATGAGATTCATACAAGCACATCCACAAATACCAGAGTAATCCCCTATTGAGAGTTCTTTCTCCATTTCTTTAAGGAAGAGAGAGCTGGCTCCTCAGCACCACACTGTCCTACTTAGTTCAGAGAATGGCTCGTTTCAGATACCACAGAAGCTTCTGCTAAACCAGTCTGCCCATATCACCTGCTAACTTACTCTTACCCCATTTCATGTGGTTGAGACTGAGTTGCAAATGATAAAAGGTCACTGAACTGAGCATGTCTGAACCCCTGTCATCCTGAGATAAAATTTGAGGAGAATAAGAAGAAACCTGAAGAAGATGTTGGCCTACAACTAACATGAACCTATTTTCAATTTCTCAACTGGACGGTACACTCAGGCATTGAAAGAAAAACTCTGTCACAAGTAAAGGGCAGTCCGAACACTAGACAATGCAACTGCTATCTGTGGGCACCTGAGCCAGGGATGGTGGGCACTCTGAAAACACATGTGCAGCTAACATGGAAAGCACTGAGGTAAGGAGAGGCTGGTGGCCTTGTTGACCCAAGAAGACAGGGGAGGGATTCACAATCTCCTTACCTCACCAGGGTGTCACTGCCGGCCCCTCCTGGGCTATAATATAGGATGTTCTCCAAGGACAGGGAGAATTTCAGACCCTCTGCCTCTGAGATGTATAGATTAGTGCGGTTGTTACTGTGGCTGACACACACGAACACCTGATCCTCCGAGGCATCTGCGATGTAATATTCCTTTGGAATCCAAAGTCAGGAAACACATAAGTTAAAAAAAAAATATGCCTTTTTATGTAAAGATGAAAGCAATAACTTCCAAATGTCACAGTGTTGAAAGTGAATGTGGCCACAGACAGGGCCCAACCTACATAAAGAAGCTGTAATGACTTTCCAAGTACCCCACGTTGATCTGCAGATGGAGCTTGCTGGCAAAGTCAGAAAAAAGAATGGGCCTCTGACCTCCATAAATGACCTAGAAACCTCTTTTTGGTAATAACAGCTCCCCACTTTTCCCAGGTGACCTTTTGTTAACACAATGCACAATATACATTTACACACATTTCATTTACTCTTCTTTTCCTACAGAGACTAGAAGAAGGCAAAACCCATAGAAACTAGCAAAGAACTGATAATCATGTTCTTATCACATACCCCTCTGAGTTACTAACAACCTACCAAACCAAGCGCTTATGTTGAGGCTTTCCAAAGCAGCCCTTCTCTATGGCCGTTACTCTGATAACCCATATTAATCTTTCCTAGCAATCTGTGTGCACGAATATTTGAACATATTCAAGAGCTGACTACATGTTTCCTGTTCTGTCCTTGGTCTTTCCAACATGTCTGGTTCTGTAAGGCAGCACCCAAATCTATCTCCTGTGGGAACCTAGCCAACTATGGGGAATACAGCAGGTTGTTAATAAGTAAGTGCTGTGTACAAGCCTTCCATCCCTTCAGCACTAGCATGCCAGGCCACTGACTCTGGCCAACCCCTCTGCCAATCCTACTCCTCTTACAGCAAGTAAAGGATCCTGTTCAGCTCCACTTCAAACAGAGAGGTAGTCAACAGCAGACCAACATGCCCAGAGCAAAACATCTCTCTCCAAAGATCCCTCTGGAGAGCAAGAGTGACTTCAGAGAGCCTCTGTAAAATGCAAAAGCCAGCAGGACATCCGTTCCCTCCAACCTCTACATGGAAACAGTAAAACCCCCCAGCAGACCTCACTCACATTAATAGGATGTCTTGTGACAAACTGGGCTGCTCTCATAGGCTTCCGGCCGAAGGAGACCCAGAGCTGGACAGAGGACTGCTGCTGACTCCCCAAGAGATGCTGTCAAGGAATAGGAGAGAGAAATTAATTGTGCCAGATAATCACCACTCAAAACACAGGGAAAGGGAGACAAGCCAGACCCCTTCAGTTTGCTGAAACAGAGAACAGAGTCTGGGACTGCAGTTCTTTTCACAATGTCAGGGCTGGGCTGGGCTGTTTCACCCTGGACACCTGGTCTTCAACACTTATCAGATGCTTGGTGGATGGCAAATGAAGGGGAGCAATGGTGGGAGAACCTGGAGTTAGGTAAGGGAGGCTGTCAGTGCTTAAAGAAGAGTGGGAGAGCGGTATGGAATGAGGCTGAGGAGGCAGGAAGAACAGAGCCCACAACCTCTGTACCAGCACAGTGTAATCAGAAAACGCACCAAGCACACCTTTCTGCTATTTAGGGCTTACGAAGCCACTTGAGTCATACAGCTTTAATTTACAGCAAGACTTGAGAGAATCTTCAGTGGTTCTATGTCCCAATCTCTGAACATTTTCCATTGCATAAGCCCTTTTGGTAGAAAATATAACTCTTTAGTAGAACAGAACCACTCAAAGTGGTGCTAAGTGTACCACATTGCATTTTAGAGACTTTAAGCCACTGCTGGAGTCCTGAAAATGGTGTCATTTTATGCAAACATAAATCTTCATGAGCATATAGGAGAACACATATATCAATGGAATATATATATACACACACACACACACATATATATATATATATATATATATATATATAGTACTTTGGTTTTTTCACTCTATTTGCAACTCTATTCCTTAAAACAAGATATTCCTCAGTGACACCAAAGGTTCAACATTAGTTGAAAGTTTCAACAGAAGAAATGTACATGGCCAATAAACATTTGAAAAAGTGTTCCACATCCTTAACCACAATGGAAGAATCAAAACTGCTTTCAGATTCCATCTCACCCTGTGGGAATAACAACTAAAAGCTGGTGAGTATGTGGGGAAAGAGGAACTCACCTGCAGTGAAAACAACAGAAGTTAGTGTGGAGGTTCCTCAAAGTCTAAAAATAAAACTTCTCTATGGCCCAGCTAAACCACTCGGTATATACTCGAATCTGAGACAGCATATGGCAGAGGTACTTGCACGTGTTTACGACCACACTGTGCACAATGAACCAGTCTAGGTGTCTATCAACACATGAATGGGTAAAGAAAATGTGGTGCACTTATACAATGGGATTTTACCCAGACCTGAAGAAGAATGACATCATGGTACCTGGAGAAAAATGAATGTGTTTAGAGATAAGCAGACAACAGACACCATGTTTTTTCTCACAACTGCACTCTAGAATAAAGGATGTGTGTGGGTGTGTGTGGGTGTGTGTGGGTGTGTGTGTGTGTGTGTGTGTGTGTGTGTGATGAAAGAGGTAGAAGGGGAAATCTGAATGGTGAAGAGATATTAGGGAGGGAGGACAAAACAGAGAGAATAACAGAATACACAGGAGACTTTTTCCCTCCCTCTAGTAGACATGAAAGCAGAAGAGGTCTATTTGGGAGAAGAAGGGGACCAGCGAGAGATGCAGGAGGGTGCACAGAATGAACAGGAATGACGTCTTGATATCTGCACATGAAAATGCTGTAATTAAACCTATTACTTCCATGTTAAATTAAAAAATAAAGAAACGAAGCTAGAAAAAAGTTTCATAATTACTTGCACAAAGGCTTGGGAACTGAGAATATTCATCAAGGGTCACTCTCACCACACAAGTAAAAAGTCACAGACCACTACTAATAATTTTTTTAATTCTCAAAATGCATCTTTTCATTGCTTCTGAGAGAATTATTCCTAAGCTAGAATATCTCAGGTTCATCCTAACATAGCCTTAAAGAATTATCGAATTATTTTTACTGTTACCAGGAAAAATATTAGCAATTAAACCATGACACACTATTGATTGTGCAATATATTATAAGGCTCTGGTGCTTCCCTTAATAAACCATGAGTACTCTGTTATTTGGCTTTTTTCTTTTTTTTTTTTTACTGTTACTAGTAACCCCTACCTATGGGGAAGATTCAACAAGAACAGATCAGGATGTGACAAAAAGTAGAAGTTCTGCTCCTCCCTCTTCTCACACTCCTCCTTCTAGGGTGTCTGCTGGCAGACGGCTCTTGGTGCATCTAGATTACCACACACAAACATACAAGGACCATCTGGACCAGCACACACAAACATACAAGTACCAGTCACAGACAACACTGTTACCCCGGCACTTCGTACTCCTTCCCTCCTGAACAACAGGAGCCTGATACCACCCAGAATGAAAGATCTCCATTCTTTGTGTTCTCTACAGTGACATGTAGTCACATGGTCAAGCACTACTTCATGAGAAGCCAAGAGGTGTGCTGGATTTCTAGGAAAGCTACTGAAAGCACTGACGTATCAGGTGTAGGTACTGCTTTGACCATTCTGGGTCTCCCTAATCTTCCTAACTGTGTAAGAAGTCAAAGGCCAGTGAGGATGTGTTGAAAATGGGAAAACGCCTCACGATGATGAACTAGGAAGATGGAAGCAAATCAGGACACAAGGCTTCGCTTGCTTGCCTACCTAGGCAGTGCTGGAAAGGGTCAGAGCACACCTCTTGGCTGCCACTTTTATTTCTAATGTGTTCTCTGAAGCCTAAGATTCCAAATTCGTATGTGCAATTTAATCTTTCTGCATACAAACCATATCAAAATAGAAACACTACTGTGAAACTTTTTCATAAAACGTGTATATCTTGCCAATCTACAATTTGGCTTTTTTTCATTAATCACATATCTTAGCTGTCTTTCCATGTAGCAATTCTTCATGGTCATTTAAGGCAATTTCCAGAAGCACTTCAAAAAAAAAACCACACTGGAATATATTATTTCTTTCAGAACTGCACAATGTTATTGGAAGGTGCATTCTAAGAGGAATGCTTAAGTTAAAATATTCCTTTTTCCTGACACTACCTCGTGTAATCCACGCTGGCCTTAAATACCCCGTATAACTAAGAATGGTCTTGAACTCCTGTTCCTCCTGCTTCCACCTCCCAAATTACCCCATAAACACAACAATCACAAACCACTACCATCAATCTTTTTAAATGCTGGGATTACAGGCATGAGCCACCATATCCAACTTCCAAAACTTTTATTTTTGATTAATATCTGAAAGGCCATTAATACAAACACAGCATGTACAACAACTAGGAATTATTTAAATGGGTTCAACTTGGTCAACTGCACAGAATTTAATACTTTATTTAAAGAAAATAATGAGAAAATAAGAAATGGCATATTCCATTCTTATCGACAAAGGTCAAAGAATTCTGTAGTGAGCTTTTCAACTCTCAGTCTAACCATAGTTCTTCTAGGAAAGACTGGGTTATGAGGCCTCCCAGAGCATGTGATGACACTGGGACATAGCTAAGAGGCACCGGAGCTGTGGCTGTGCCAGATGATATCACCTTCTCCTCTGGAGCAGTGGCAAAGCTTCACACTAATGTTCCTTACAGAAAACATCACACATAAAACACAGAAACCCAGTGCAATGCCCCATGCCTCTCCTTCTACATGATGGTCAATCCTGTCAGCTTGATTATACAAGAAGCACCTGGGAGATTAGAAAAACTCACCCTTAGTTGTGTGTGTTGGGTATTTCCAGGAAAACTGAACGAAAGGATAAAGACCTGCCCTGAACACTGAATAAAGGTGGAATAAAGGGGAAAAGGAGCAAGCCAGATAGTACAGCATTCTCTCTGCTTCCTGTCACCATGATGTCAGCTGCTCTGCTCACAGCAACCTCCCCACCATGATAGATTAAAAGCTCTGAAATCAAGAGTCAAAACAAATCCTTCCTCCTTTCAACTATTTCCCTCAGGTACTTTGTTCCTACAACAACAAGAACAACAACAAAAATCTGATTAGTACATCCTAGATAAGCAGGAGGATCACTTACACCTAGGAGTTACAGACCAGCCTGGATAGCATGGCAAGACCTCATCTAACAAAAGGCAAACAAAAAAACATAAACAAAACAGATACGATATGAAATCTGGAACGGGAAAGTTTCCCAGCTACTGGCTAGCTTTCATAGTACCAGCAGGTGCTATGCAGGCTGCTGAGGGAGAAAAACATCAGCAGCCTCACCCAGCTGTGAGCTACAATAATGACTAGCATGGAATACACACCCATAGGTGTTAACAGTGGCATGAATGTTAAAGGGGTAACCAACTGGTTTCTGTCTGGATTTAAGTGAGGTTCACTCCACAAAAGGAAAAACATGCCTGGGCCAACAACCCATGGCTGGAGAGTTCACAGACCTCAGGGATGAACCTACTAATATCCTCTAAAAGATACTCTAAAGTATCTCAGTAGATTGATGCAACTTCCAGTCCTTTGTCTAGTGGACAGTGGTTAATGCAGAAACTTACGACTGCTCAAAATGTCAAGGAATCTGCTGAATGTCAGCCATCAATGAAACAGTTATTGTCAAAACCTTGGCCAAGGCTCAGAGTACTTTGAGGAACAAGGGATGGAAAGAGCCAGAAGTTAAGATGAACCTGGGAGAAACAGAGTCTTCTGGGCACAAAAGACCATTCACTGCACACATGAACTCACAGCGGCACAACAAGACCTGCACAAGATAAGCCAGTCAGCATTCTGACGTGGATGGGAGAGGGGCTCCCCAGCCGCTACCCTAGATGGCTTCGGCAGGGAGAGGGGGGTCAGTTTCCTTCAAGGGTATGCCAGCTGCAATGGACGGCTCCACACCCATGAGTATATGGGCAGTACAAACTGGACATGATAGATTATGTTTTTGAAAAGGGGGACATGATGAACTTGAGAGATTCAGAGAAAGTATGGGGTGGGAGGATGTTAGGGGAAGGAATGGAGGGGTTAATATGATAAAAATACATTGTACACATGTATGAAATTCTCCGAGAATTAATAAAAGTATTTTTAAAAGTGAAAAAGTATTCTGGGAGAGATAAATAAAGGGTAGAGAGACAGCTGATGGGACTGGTACTTGTAAGTGATGCTAAAGATGGACGGGCCAATAAAGAAGTCAAATCAATATTAACTGTTCTTTTGTGTAGGTTGGAAAAGAACCACAGAAACACCTACAGAATGTCAGGGTAAGGAACTACAAAAATCTACTCACCCACAAAAGCAAGAAAAACACTGACAAAAACTTTAAAAATCAACTTTTTTTTCAGAATACTGAGAACTAAATAAAGTTTTGCAAAAGCTCCAAGGGGTATTATTCAAGAACAATGGCTGAATCTTGGCAAGAGTGGTCACCTTTGCTCCATTTCCACTCACCCTTCCCAATCCCCTCTCTCTAAGTCTGAGGTCACCATGGAAACACACAGCCTCATAGCCATGATGTCTGACCAGTGGATAGTACAGAACAGGTGCCTCCAAAATCCAGTTAGAAAACTGTTCCTGCCTTACCTGCCTGGTGGCTCACAGGAACACTGCAGCCTCAGACCTTATCTGTCACCTGGCCCTGCTTTGTACAAACAGCCATCCAGGGTATTCCTGGAGAACAGTGACTGACAACTAGCAGGTTAGCAACTGCCAGAGGCAACATTCCCAGGTCAAGTTAACCAAAGCTTAAAAAGAAAAACCCAGGAAGATTGCCTTAAGAGGCTTTGTTTTGAAAGCTCTGAAAGATTTCTGGGAATCTTTAAGGTCAAGCACAGAAGGGCTGCTGAGTATGCTCAGGGAAGCACAGAACACTCACTAACCGTCCCAGCTAAGATGCAGGCTGGGAAGGAGGAAGCGAAGAGGGGGAGGGCAGCTCTGTGACTTGCCAGGCAGAGAAAGCACTGGAGGTTTACCCCAGCACCTCAGAGGCCATTAGAAACGCAGAGACCCTGCTTCAGGAAATCTCTAACTCACTGGCTGCCCACTACACTAAACCACAGACACTTCAGTCACTGTGCACTCTAAAGAACACAATCTCTATGGAGGCAGGGCAGGAAATTCACAACAAACCGCAGTAACAAAGAACAACAACAAAGACCCAAGGAGTGGGTATTTTTATATCAGAAACTGCTAGATCACAGAAAAGATGTAATTTTTAACAACAACAAAAAAATTCACAGGGTGTCCTAGTCAGCCATAACTGTCAACTTGACACAGTCTAGACTCATCTGAGAAGAGAAACCTGGACTGAGAAACTTCCTAGATCAGAATGGTCAATGGGCATGTCTTTGGAGGACTATCTGATAGTTAATTGATGCAGAAAGAACCAGTCCACTGTGGGAAGCACCATTCCCTGGGCAGGAGGTCTCAGGCTGTAAAAGAAAGCCAGCTAGGCACGAGCCTGTGAGCAATGGCACCTTCCCTCCACTGCCTCTGCTTCAAATTCCTGCTTCAGTTCCTGCCTTGACTTCCCTCAGTGAGGGACAATTTCCTGGAGCCAAACCCTTTCTTCCCTTAAGTCTCCTTTAGTTAGTGTTTCATCACATCCACTAAAATCAAACTAGAACAAAAGACAGGCCGAGAATGGTGGTGCACACCTGCAACCTAGCACCAGAGGCTGAGACAGGATTAAAACCAGTCTGGCTACAAGGTGAGACCCTGTCTCCAAAACAGAAACAAGAGGCTGAGGATGTAGATCAGTGGTGGTGTGCCTGCCTGGCGTACATGAGGCCTTGGCTTCAATCGTAGGGTCCTCCTCTACTGCACATACAAGGAAAATCAAAAGACAAAAGAAAAGGTCACAAGAAACTGGATTTAGCAATCCAAAAATTTCAATGAGATACTATATAGTTAAGACTTTATAACCAAAAACTGAAAAAAGGATCTGAGAGGACATGCACAGGGGAGGGGCTAGAACAGGATCAAAATACACTGTATGAAACTCTCAAAGAATAAAAATATCATTTTTAAAAATTTAAATAAGTTGTGGAAGAAGAAAAAAAATTCAGGTAAAAAATGTTGGTAAGGCCATTTGAAAGTACAATCTTGGTCTATTATTTTAAAAGGCTGGGTATTCAGAGATTTCTGGTTTGTCTAGCCTATGCGAAGCCCCAGACATGTTCTCAGGTATCCTCACCCAAAGAATAAAAACTCAAGAGAACTATGTTAGAGGGGTTCAGCATCAGATCTGAACTGGCAGAAAAAGCCATCAGTGAACTTTAAGAAATGTCAATTGTGGGGTTGGAGAGGTGGCTCAATGGTTAAGAGCACTGACTGCTCTTGCAGAGGACGCAGGTTCAACTCCCAGCACCCACTCTCAGCTATCAACTGTCCTAACTCCACTTCCGGGGATCCACACCATCTTCTGACCTCCACAGGCATCACACGACACAGGTGCACTTACACATATATAGGCAATACATTCATACACATAGAATAAAACTTAAAAAATAAAAGAATGTGGAGAAATTGCAGTCGTCATCTTGCCTGGGAGAATGTAAAATGATTTGGTCACTTGGAAAACAACTTAGCAGCTGTTCATGAAGTTAAACGTAGAATTACCACATGACCTAGCAATTCCACTTCTGGGTATATGCTCAGTAGAAACAAAGGCATGGCCATAAGCAAGCTGCATGTGAATATTGACAGCAGCACTGATAACAGGTAAATAAAGTAAAAACAACCCAATGACTATCAACTCATGGATGGACAAATAAAATGTGTTACATCCTTCAATGGAATACTATTCACTCTTAAAAATGAGCGAAATAATGCTCTATGCTACAATGTGGCTAAAGGGCAAATGCATGAAAGAAATCAATTACAAAAAAATGATATCATAAAATCCCTTTTATATAAAATGTTCAAGATAGAAAAAAATCATATTAGGAGTTGCCAGCAGTAAGAATGGAAGCAATCTTAAGGGGTATGCAGCCTCTCTTGGGGGTGATAGAAATGTTTGGAATATTGAAAATCACTGGATTATACATGTCAAAGGGATGAGTTCTATGGTTAAATTATATCTCAAATATAATAAATCAGTACTAATTTTAAAGTCATTGATATTCTAGTTTTAGTTTTGATCTGTAAATGTACATGAGAGAGCTACAAGCATTCAGTGTTCATACTCAGCTTTGTAACTGTGTATATTTAATTTGTTTGGATCAGTTACTCCCAAATTTAAGCCCTGGAAGAACTCAAAGATGGCTACTAAGCTTTCCCTTCATCTCTGATCAACACTGGAGTCTTTCAATAATCATAATGGTTAGAAACGGTCTTTCCATGGTGACATAACTGATGTGTTAGGACCATGAAAAGACAGATAAACTGGCACTTGGGAGATCAATAACATTCAAGATATTTAAATGGTTTTAATATTGGAAAGATGTCGCTCTGCTTCTGGCAGGAAGTAACAATTTCGGGAGACCTGTAACTGGAATTTTCAGTATAAAGTCTTTGATTTGTCAATGGTGTGGCTAAAATAGTAAGTAACAAGGGTATGACTTTGTCTGAAATATTAAGTAACAAGGTTTAACAAGGTTGGCCTGCAAAGATCCAAACACTATGCTCTGAAAAGCTTCCAGCCTCTGCACAGCTCTTCAGTCTTGCCACTAGAGCAGCCAGAGGTCACATATCAGCTAACAATATAGCTTCATTCCAATAAAACTTTATTTACAAAAGCAAATAAAGGGCCACTGTCTGGCAGTGCCAGCTCTAGAACACAGTGTCTGCATCACAAAAGGTGAATGGCTACAACTCCTATAAGGACAGAGAGGAGACTTCACCAAGCCCACAAATCATGACCCTGCTTACAGCTACCCACTTAGGCAAAAAATCCCTAAACCTAGGTTGCACCATCATCTGGGAGCCAGGCTGTAAGGGAGTAGCTGACCTCAGTGGGCAACCACTATTACCTACCAGGAAGAACCTAACCATTATGCGCTAACAAATGATGTCAAATGCGGTTCTCTGAGCACCACGGCCATTGCCATCTTCATTAGAGCAACTGGAGCTACCTGCAGGAGATGCTCAAGATCAGACCTGTTGTAGGCTCACATTCTCTCATTGAAGGAGGAATTATGGAAGGTCATTAGACCCTCCCCTGAGACTTCAGCCACTCCCTCCTGCACCTCCCTCCCCACTATATGTAACTCTACCTCAGCTGCACTATCTTCCCAGGAGGTGCCATGGAATGTAGAAAATTAACTGAAGTCGGGGCTCTATGCAACCATGGAGACATCACCACATGCTGGGGTGAGACTTTTCAGTCCTACAGTTGTCTAGGGGGTTACCCAAGCTCCTATAAATAAGCCCAATAAAATCATTAGTTTGCCAAGCTAGACATAGGTGGAATCACACTTTGGTCTGTCGTTAGTATCCTATCGAGTGAGCAGACGTCTGTTCGTCTCTCCTCCAGGTAATTCATACAGAACCACGTTAGCAGATCACAAAAACAGCTCATTCTTTTTCCATAGACTTGTTTTGATGTAGATTAACAAAACATCTGAACTTGTTCTAAAAAGCAAGGGACAAAAATTAAACTTGGAATATGAAATCAAACAGACATCAGAGAGAAAGCAGATATGAAGCCAAGACTCAACCTGGGGACCCAACATTACCAGCTATAGTTCAGAACGCAGTCAGCTGTCCCTATGCAGACTGAAAGGAATTCTTACAGTTTTGCAATCATTCATGGTACTGGAAGGAAGCAAAAACGTTAATCATCCAAATTCAACTATCTGTGGTTTTAAAATTAGTTCCTTTGATTTTCCAAATTTGATTTTCCAAATTTGACTTAAATCCATTTAACATTCAAGCCTGTTGGAATTCCCCAAATCCACACAGTCTTGGAACTAAGAAGACCCCAGATCAAAAGCAATGCTTGGATTCATCACCCTCCTCCTGGAAGGCTTAACAGACCAGAGCAATTTTGCTTATTCTTGTGGTACAGTTCTCCAATTCAATAAAAAAGGAGGAACATATCATTTTATCTCCCACTGCTGGCTGTGTTTCTCTTCTCATCAATCCAGCCTTTGAGAAAGGCTCTGTTGACAGTATAATTGGATACTATGTGAAGCTTCTAGAGACAGAAGACCTCAGGCATATTTGTTTAAGTGTCTGTGTGTCTGTATCTGTATGAGTATATGCCATGTGTGTGCGGATGCCCACAGAGGCCAAAAAGAGGCATCAGAACCCCTAGCACTGGAGTTACGGGCAATTGTAAGCCACCCAGTAAGGATGCTCAGAATAAGACTCAGGTCCTCTGGAAGAGCATCAAGGGCTCTTCCCTACCGAGCCATCTCTCCAGCACCGGGGAGCATTGTTCATCTCTGGTGATTCTCTGGGATGCTTGTGGAGGGAGATCATTTTGGCCTTCAGGGTACATTTGTAACATCTGCCCTGTTCAGTGCTCCTGCTGGTGTTCCTAAATCTCTAGTGCGGGCCTGGCACATCTGCCTAGAACCATAGCCTCAAGCTGCACTAGGACCTGGAAGCCGAGCCTGACACTGATAGATCCACCCCTGCTCTAGAGTCCTAGAAGCCCAATAATGAAACATGGAGTGCTTTAGTCGGACTACCTCACCATGACAGATACCGGAGAAAAACAACTCAAAGGAAGGGCTCGTGGTTTCACAGGTTTTAGTTCCCTGTGCAGGGAGAACATGGCAGAGAAGAGAGCTCATGTCATGGAGGAGAAGAGATAGAGAAGAAGAAGGCCGGATTCGTGTTTCTTCCTCTTTGATTCCTTCTGTGTGCTGGATGGTGCTGTCACTTTCAGGACTTGTCTCCCCTAGTTAATCAGCTCTGGACACACCCTCACAGACATACCTGGAGCTGTGCTTTACTAGTCTTCCAGGCATCTCTTCTTAAAATCAGGTTCTCCACAAGTCCCACCACATATCTCACCAGGTATTTTTTAAGTGTACTTGTCTAGTTCTTTTGGTTGCCTGGTCAAAGACCACATTTGCTCAACTCTATGGTATATCTACTGTCAGTGACATTTGTGCAAGACATTGTGGATAACATTAGTGACCATCAAAAGAGACATGACCCCTGATCTCATGAGTGGCCGGGAGTAACGGGAACTCTCCAGGCACTCTGAAGATGATCTGTATCTATTATTAGACTGGAGTGGAACACAGACAACTCCAACAGGGATCTATTTGGTGAGACCTAGAAATGGCAAAGAGAAAAAGGAGCATCAGTCATCCACCTCAGGCCACATCCAGGGAAATGTGAGGGTAAGCCAGGGAGGCTGTTCTGTGTTTGAGAATTGAGAAACTAAAACCATATAGTAACTCCAGGTCAGAAGAATTCAGACAGAAAAGGCTCATCACCATGGAAGAGCTAGAGGTAAGATGTTAGACTACGACAGAACTCGGGACTGTGCAATTTGGGTCACAAAGTATCAGTGCTTGGGCCTACTTTCCAATTGTGTGCATTTCCATTGACCCTGTGCAAAGCAATTTGAGCATGGTGTGTTATTGGGTTGCTCTGAGAGAGGGGGGAGAGGAGAGAGAAAGAGAGTGATTGTTACACACATGTATAAAAGAAAGACAGGCAAAGCAAGAAGGGAAAGATCTAGTGTCTGCGGGTCAACACAAACAAAAAACAATGGCCAGAGTTCAGTGGCTTTAATAAACATTTTGTGGGTCAGCAAGATGGCTCAGAAGTGAAAATGTTTGCCACCAAGTCTGATGACCTGAGTTCAATCCCCAGGACCCATGTAATGGAAGGAAATAACTGACTCTTGCAAATTGTTCTCTGACTTCCACACTCACACATACCCCAAATAAATAAAATGCAATAAATAAAAATAACATTTTTCAAGGTGCATCATGGGAAATGCCTGTAACTTTCAGCCACTTAACACCAGCTCTTCTTTTTCTTGCCTTTCACCTGCTTTCTCTGCTAGCAAGGGTCTCTCTCAACCTGAGGATCCTGGCAAGGGCTTGACCTGCTTCAGCTTGTCCTGCTACCAATTGCAGAAATAACTGTGAACCTGGAGGAAAATCATTCCATCAGACTTCAGTCCCTAAATTAGAAGGGGCAGAAACCAGGACCACCTCCCAGTTACCAAAGGACTTCTGGTCAGGAAGGCAGTAGTCCCAGGAAGAAAGCAAGGTTGCAGCTCCCAGGAACAGAGGCCCACCATGCTCCTGTGAGAGCCTGCTTTGCCCCTTTGCAAAGAGTGATACAGTGAACTCGAAAGAGTGGCACAGGGAGATCTGTTAAATGATCTAGTCTGGTTTGCAATGAGCAAGCCTTCCATTTCAGCATCTGGCACATCAAACCAAGGGGAAGATCTCCTGAAAGCTGAGAGTTAAACTACTTACTGATAGCTGGAAGCTTAATTACTGCTTTTCTGGGTTTTTTTGTTTGTTTGTTTTTTGAGCATTAACTCCCACCAGCCAATGACTACCCATCTTATTAGCCATGTAATGAAAATTCCCCAGAAATCTCAAAGAAATGGGTCTAAATTGAAAGGACACCAGGTGATGGGATTCAAAGACACACAGCCACCAAGCCCCACCCTTCCTTTCTGTGTGCTTTTCATTGGGTTTACAAAGAAAATTGCATTTAGGGGCTAGCTCAGTTGGTAAGCTGCTTGCTGCACAAGCATGAGGACCTGAGTTCCATTCCTGGCACTGATAATTCTGATTACTTCTCCTTTTCCTCCATCAGTAATAAAGCCTCATGAATCTAACAAATATCAGCCTAGACCTAAACATGTATACACAGAGACATACATATGCACACACATATACACACACAAACACACATATGGCATCCACAATCCTACCACTAGCGAGGAGACAGGAGGAACCCTAGAGTTCGCTAGCCAGAAAGCCTAGCTGAGCTACAGTTCACTGAGAGACCCTGCCTCAGAAAATAAGGTTGAAAACAACTGAAGAAGAAACCTGCACACACAAGTACACACCCACACAAAAACATACACACATACACACACACACATGTGATAGAGATATATGACACAGACACAGATGAACATAAAACACTACACAAAAAGAAACTTTTCTTTGTCAAGGCTTCCTCACTACCAGACATCTACCAAATTCCTAGAGTCTACTAGCATCTGAGTGCCATGCCACTCTGACCTCCCAGCCTGAGTCATCTCTGCAGGTTCACTGTGGATTTCCATTCACAAGTCCTTTGGAAATGTTCTCTGATGTCCAGGATGCTCAGTGAATCTACCCCAAGCACATCAACCAACCTCATTGGCGGGGGATGGAAAATCTTACACAGGCACTAGAG
Source organism: Eospalax fontanierii (assembly GCA_035773235.1). Taxonomy (NCBI): domain Eukaryota; kingdom Metazoa; phylum Chordata; class Mammalia; order Rodentia; family Spalacidae; genus Eospalax; species Eospalax fontanierii. The sequence goes on along the minus strand of CM069539.1, from coordinate 25,012,955 downwards.
AAGCAGTTTACTAAGTGTGTTCAACTCACCACCACCTTTGTAGCAAACATGTACTTGTCCCGAAGTTGAAAGTCCCTCACTTCCTCCAGGATCACTTCCTGGTTTTCCCGGGACTGGAAGAAGTCTGTACTGCGGATCACTGTGGAGAAGCCAGAGGGTTCGTGCCGCTCAATATAGATGGTGTTTGGCTGATCATAGGGGTCAATTCCCCTGGAAGGAAAACAGAAATGTTATCATTTCCCTATTTAATCACTGGAGGTGTGGAGGCTTTGTGCCCAGAATCTAAAGCCCCACGGTGCCAGCTACAAATGGTACTCTCTGTGCCTCAAGCAGAGCTCTGGTTGTTCCCCAGGTCGGTACAGAAGCAGGGGAGTTACCACGTGTAAGTGTTTTATGCTGCTATGGCTGTTTCCAAAGCATCCTGGGCTTAGCTCAAGGCAAACTGTGGCCCTGCTTGCAAAAAGGGAAAAAACAGGAGGGGGATGGTTCCGAATACATAAGCAGTGGCTGCTATAGGTACACAGCAAGTTCCTGGCCTGGAGCTAGCGACCTCAGTGGATGAAGGCAGCTCCCCAAGGTGCTGCAGTCTCAAAAACACGGCACATTAGGAACCTCTGAACCAAGTGCCCTGTGCCTTGGATCCTGTCGTGCCTGTCCCCTGCTGACGTCACCGATTCATGCCATCCTCGGCTTTCCTGCCAGTACATTTCAGCTCCCATGAGGTACCTACTTTGTCGACATCCTGGATGTTCCCAAGAGAGGGAAGACAGCACTTGCCCTCTATGCTTCTGCAAACACCCCTGTGCAGAGGTGCCCTCTGTATAAAATCCAATCCCAACTAAATCCTACTCTCTTCTGAGGTTAAATTCAAGTCCCCATCATCCAAGAAGCCCTCCCCAGTGCCCCTGTTCCCCCCAATATTAGCCACACATATCTGTAACATTACGAGTTTTAACTCAGATATCAAATAAAAGTACTGAGGGTGGAAGAATTTTGGTATCAGTCTCAGTAAACTACAGTGGTACCTTTTCTACACCGTATCTCATGTATTTATTCAAGTTTCTTGGAGATAGCACATGGGCCCAGAGAGGCTATGTCTCACATTTCTTTTAATCCCATAGGGCTATAGGAACCACCCTCTCCCCCAACCCCAGCTGAAGAGACACTTGTTGCATTGGATGCATGGACCACAAGTAGAGATGCTAATCCCAATTGCAGCTGCAGGATGATAAGGTCAGACTAGTGTCCTCAAAGGAAGCCCCAACCAGCAAAGACAACTGCAAAAACCTACGGCCGATCTACCCAGCCTTCCCAACATTTACAAGAACACCAAGGCCAGCAGATCAGCAAATGGAAAATTAACTGGGAAGCCAGGAATGGAAATCCACAGTGAACCTGCAGAGATGACTCAGGCATTAACTGACTGCATCATTCACGCCTGCATACAGCTCCAAATGCCCCACGGTGCTCAGCACAATGGAGGCGATCATTTCAAACTCTTCAAGATGGACTATCAAGGGCATGTTCATCAAAGAAAACAATTAGATTTTATAAAACAAAAACACAGGGCTGAGGACATGACTCAGTCAGCGAAGTGCCTGATGCGTAGGCACAGGACCTGAGTTCAGAGCCCCGGCACCCGTATAAAAAGCAGGGTGTGATGTCCTATAATCCCAGCAATGGGAGGTGGAGGCAGGAGGATCCCTGGGGCTTGCTGGCTGGCCAGCCCAGCCAACCAGTGAGCTCTAGATTCAGCAAGACACTCTGTCTCCAAAAATAAGATGGAGGGCAACTGAGAAAGGCATCCAGTATCAACCTCTGGCCAAACACACACACACACACACACACACATACACACACACGTGCACGTGAACACACATGCATACAAAGAAGAAAGGTAAGACTTTGAAAAGAGAGGGTCTTGATTTATACTGGGGAAAGATTTGGTGTTTGCCCTATAATCTGGACTCTGAGCAGAGTGGTGGAGAAACCAGCAGTCTGGGCCCAGCGTGGGCGAAATCCATTCTTCCTGATCAGATGCTCTGTGTGGGGGCGGCTGGTAGCATGTTCTCTTCTCCACAATTAGAAGTACTGATTAAAGTACTTCCTCTAGCCTAGAGGATATGCAAATGAAAAGGAGGTTGCTGGGTATTTTTAAAAGATAGAGAGGAAGAAACCCTTCTTGCCATATTTTGAGACAAGCTCATTTCTATTATCCCTTCCTCTCTAGCCACAAGAGGAAGCCACTGCCTACAGACAGAACACCCCAGACTCTCATCCCAGCTTTCCTCCCTCTTCCACAGCTGGACCTCCCAATTCTGGGATCAGCCCCACTTACAGCTTCCTATTCTTTGGCCTCTCCCCACCTTCTAGGCTCTCTCAGTTACTTCCTGATCTGTCTTCCACTGGGAAATTCCAAGACTGGTTATCTTTGAGCACAGTCAGTGTGCCCCCCCTACCTCACCTACAGTCTGAGCAGGATACCCATGAGTCATTCCAACCTCACAAGCGTCTCCTGCCCTGTCTTACCAGTCTGCAGCCCTAGATAACATGAATGACTGGGCTCCCTCCGCAGCATTGCTGTACGGCTGCCAAGCATAATGGATCAAACTATGTAATTATTCTCTGAAAGATCATATTACACTGTCACTATGTGGAATCCTAGAGGGAAATTCCCCAAGCAACCTGAAGATGGGCCAGTCCCTTCCAAGATAGCAGCTTGTCTGCAGAAGCTGCTGTATACAAACTCCTAAACTCAGAATTCCTGCATTGTAGTCACCCTGCTGTTCTGCCCTCTTAATGTGTTATTTCTTAAAGTGATAAAAGACCAATGTGTCTCCATAAGAAAAAAGGAAGTTATAAGACTATCCCTGGGTAGAGGCTGTCCTTAGATGACACTATGGCTATAATTCTACTAAGAGACCATAACCTCTGACGAAGGAAAACACGAAAGGGTCAGAAACAGCTGCCTTCCCTGAAATGAAGTCCATGGAAGATGTTTAGTTTTAGCCCCACCCCCTACACACACACACTGTCCGTCAATTTTTGGCATCTTTAGTTACTAGAGATAATAGCAACTCGAAAACACTCAGCTTCAAACACAGAGCTAAAATAAATAGACAGTGTGTATGTCCTATCAGTCCATTACATTTAATGAAGACTAAAAATGAAGTAAAACTCAAAAGAGAAATGATAACTGACAGACATGTACACACAATCTGACTTGCATCATAGTTAAAGAACTTGTCTCAACTATATAAAGAGTTCCCCAAAATCAGAAGACTGTCAATAAAAGGGCAAAAGACATTAGCAGATATGTTCCAAAAGAGGGGATGAAAAATGATTCTTAATCAAGAGTTCAAGGTCAATACCCACTACCCAGAGTTCAAGACCAGCCTGGGCTAAATGAGACCCTATCTCAAAAATAAAATAATAAATAAAATAAAAGATCTTTAAGCAGAATAAAGACATTCAAATTCTCAATTAGAAAAAAAAATGTAAATTAAAGCTACAATGAGACACTGTCTCATTAGCAGTGGAGAAAGATACTATTCTGTGCTGAGATGAACTGACATTTGACAGTGTCCACAGAAAACCTGGCAATATCTATCCAAGTTTCAATTTCCTTGGGGATTCGGCTGTGTACAAGAGTAATGAGTAATGAGAGCCCCTTCCCTGGGATGCTTTCATTCTGAAGATAAACAACACACCAAGTAAGTATATATTAGAATGTAATAAAATGACCCCCCAAAAGAGCAGTATATGGAAAAGTTACAATGTTAAGCCAGATGCACAGAAATATAAATCTAAGTATGGTGAGCCACTAGCTCCCCACAGGAGTGTCAGAGAGAAGGTAGAGAAGGGAAATCAACCACAGCATGTTGTGTGACCAGAGACTGCTGCCATCACTGTGGAAAACAGTAAGGAGCATACTACAGAAATTAAAAATAGAACTACCATATGACCCAGCAGTATACAGCCTATTAGCTGGGTATACAGCCTAAAAGAAATAGCATCACCACCTCTGAGGATAACTGTGCTCCCACATTGACTGCAACATTAATCATGAGAGCCAAGATACCAAGATACAGTAACAGGTAACCTAAGTGTTCGTCAACAGAAAAATCGATAAGGAGACTCTGCTACAGAGACACAACGGAATACTAGTCACCCTTTAAAATGGAGACACTGTGTGACAACATGGATAGACTTAGAAGACATTACACCAAAAAGAAATGCATCTTCTCACTTCCATTTAGAATTTTAAAAAACCAAATGGGGGAGGGGGTCAGGTAGGAGGCATATGTTAGGTCAAAGGGGATGGCATGCGAGCCTGCGTAGGATGAAGAAATCTAGAGAGCTAAGACACAGCATGGGGGTTTTACTTCATAACCACTTCCTGTCTTTGGGATTTCTGCTAAATGAATAGATTGCAGCTACTCTTCTCTCTCTCTTTCTCTCTCTTTCTCTCTCTCTCTCTCTCTCTCTCACACACACACACACACATACATACACGAGAGAAAGAGAACTATGAGATGATAGATATAATTTGCTTCACTATAGTAACCACTTTACTTACTATATCTGTCTCATAACATCATATTATATACTTTAAAATACATGATAAAATGTAAGTAAATAAGATGAGCTGGGTAAGCCTCATTTAGAAGAAGTTATATGAGCAAAGGCTTGTTGAGGTGAGGGGGAAAGCTGTAAGCATAAGCTAGGAATGAGAACTATAGGCAGAGAAAACAGCAGGTGCAAAAGCCCTGGACCCTGTGGTAAGCATGTACCCACCACCTCACCTAATGAATCCAAAGCTGCAAAGGAGGGCAGGGAGATGGAGCAGTAGTCAAGGTGCCTTCTGCACAAGCATGAGGGCCTGAGGTCAGATCTCCAGATAAATCCCACATAAAAAACAGGAGTGGCAGCATGTGAATATAACTCTAGCACTAGAGTTGCGGGGGACAGGATCTCCGGACTCATTGCCCAGCCAGTCTGCCAAATCAGTAAGCTCAAGGTTCAGTGCGAGACCCTATCTCAAAAATTAAGGTGGAGAGTGAGGGAGAAGATACCAGCATCAGCCTCCCACATATATGCATGCACACCTACACACACATGCACAATGCCACAGAGACATGTACATGCACCACACAAAGAAAGGTTTAAAAGAGAACAGATATGATCCGTCCTGATTTCAAAGGGTCACTCTGCCTGTGTCCTGAGGATGAACTGTAGAGGAGTAAAAGTGAACACAGAATGTCCCTACTTTTTGTTATTATGTATGTATGTATGTATGTATCTGTCTGTCCATCTGTCTCTCCGCCTCAGGTATGTGAAGCACACACCATGTGGAGGTCAGAAGACAATGTCTGGGAGTTGGTTCTCTTTTTCCACCACGTGGGTCCTGGGGATCAAACTCAGGTTAAGTTTCACAGCAAATATTTTTACCTGGTGAACCATCTCATCTCTGCAACACTCCAGAGTCTTACCCCAATGCCCCTCTCATAAATGTTAACTGATCCACTGTCCAAAGTGTCCAAACATAGGACTCAGTGCATCCCACCCAAGTACCATAATATATTGTTGCCTTTGGCCATCTTGTTCCCATTGGGAATTCCTGTCCTCTACAACTGCACATATTGTCTCCTGCTCCCACTTGCCATGCACCGCCTGGATCAACAGCAACCTCCTCCCAGAAGCTGTCCATGAGACTCTCATCAGGAAGGAAGAGCCCTCCTCAGCTTCTCAAGCATCCAGTACTTCTGTCCTTTCTTCAAAATGTACGATGTGTACACAAGCTGTTTTGTCTCACATCCTAAACTATATTCTCCTTAATACCATATACACAGATTATTCAACCTAAAAGATGGAGCAGGTTTTGTTCAGCAGACATTTAAAAGAAACACAGAATGAATGCACGGCTGTCTGAATTATATACAGAGGGAATTCCCACTTGTGACTCAATGCCCTAAAACACAGAGGTCTTTAGATGTGCTATAACATGCAAGAGCCTCAAGGTTTCTCCCAGGTTCCCTGGCTAACTAAAAAACACAAAGTCCTGCCCACCTCTCACAGGTGTCCCTCCTTCCTCATCCCTGATGTTGAGTCTGTTAATGTGCAGCTCTTATTCTCAGGTCCAGACAATGTATTTCTTGAGCTAAGTGCCATGACACAACTTACCAAGAAAAGGACTTTACATGTTCCTGAATCATGATCCAGGTCTGGCCAAAATCATCAGACTTCCAGAGCTGCAAAGATGAAAATGACAAGAGGGGCGATGATGTGAGATTTGTGTGCCACCTGAAGGGCATCAGCCCTGTCAACCACTGATACCCCACCCTCTACAGGGTGCTGTGAGGACAGACACCAAGGTCACCTCAGGGCCCATGCATCACAGCAAACAGGCAGAAAGGAAAGAGAAGATCTCTCCATAGCAGCTGGAAAGAAAGTGAGTTTGACTCACCTTCTGATTATTGGTCATCAGAAATGAGAACTTCCCCAAGACCAACACCCAGGTAATGGCACTACCTAAATGGGAAATGTCCTGCAAACCCTGTGATGGGGGCCTGGGGCTGTAGCTCAGTGGCAGGGTATTTTGCCTAGTATGCATGAGGCCTGCCCCGGGTTTCTCCCTTACCATTCAAGAAACAAAAATAAAAAACCTTGTAAGGGGTAGCAGTGTCATTCACAATACTCAAATATGGAAGTGTCTACTGAAGAGAGATGAGCAGAGTGAGGCACAGTCACAAAATGGTGTATAATCCCCCCTGAAAAGGAACGTGATCGTGGCCACACTTGCCCCAAGACACTGAGGATAGGTTTAGTGAAAAAAGTCAGGAAGAGACCAAATAGTGTATGACTCCACTTAGAAAAGGGACCTGGAGAGGTCACAGGGGCTGTAAGTAGAATGGCAAACAATGGTAGATGGCAGGGGCTGGGAGCAGGGAGGAATGGGGAACTGAGGTTTAATGTGGACAGGGCTTCACTTGTGTAAGACAAGCTGCATGGAAGAGATGTTGCATAGCAACATGTCCCTGCTTAATACCAACAAACTATACACACAAACACAAAATGTTAAAATAGTAAAATGTGGGGCTGGAGAGATGGTTCTGAGGTTCAGAGCACTGGCTGCTCCTGCAGAGGACCTGGATTTGATTCCTAACACCCACATGGCAGTTAACAACCTTACTTGACTCCAGTTCCAGGGGATCCGACAGCCTCTTTTGACTTCCATGGGAATTGCATGACACAGATGTACCTACCTACATGCAAGCAGTACACTCATACATATAAAATTTAAATAAACTATAAAAAATAGTAAAATGTATATTCTATTAAAAAAAAAGATAAATGCAAGTGGTAGGCTATGGGAATAGCTGTTGGTTAGGGTACCTTTTCTGGCTTCTAAGAGGCCCTGGGGTTGATAGCCAGAACCAAAACAAGGAAATAAAAATTAAAAAACTATAGTCATTTCAGCAGACTGCAGAGGGCCCTGGTTAGGCCCAGAGTACCACAAGCATCAAACGAATGCATGAACTTGGCAGAGTACCACAAGCATCAAACGAATGCATGAACTTGGCCGTAAGGAATTAACTTACTTATCTTTGCCAAAGTCCCACAACCTGCAGACACCCATGATTAAGCCTGAGACCAGAAATAACAATACTCTACCTCCACTGATAAACTAAGCCTGCCCTATGCTTAGGTTACTCCCCAAGGCTTACAAAGGTAAACAGATCTGTGTTTTGGTTAAACAATCACAAAGCAAAAGAATTGTTTCAAGGTGCTTCTAAACAAAAGCCTTCAACAGACTCCCCATCCATTCACTCAAACAGGATCTGCAGGTTTACAGGCAACCAGTATTCTTGACTTCACACATTTTAACCTTGAGACAAAAATCCTACACAGACTCTCCCCTCAACTGTTAGCTTTCCTGCAAACCTGATTCAAAGGAGAAAGTATACACAGTCACGTTATAATTTACAGGCATGCACAAGCACAAAGGAATATGAAAATTCACTATAACTTCAGACAAATGCAAAACACAGTATTCTTAAGATGGAGATGAAACTCAGAGGCACTTGCCTAACAGATGTGAGGTCCTGGGTTTGATCCCAGCATAGCGAAGAGCAAACAGAATAAATAAAACAGAGGATGGGGAAGCCAAACATAAATGTGACAAGTATCCCAGAAGAGATCAGACTCAAGACTCCTCACACAGCAATCTGATTAAATTCCAGGGCCTCAACTTCCCCTACAGGCTTGCAAGGGTGCATGTGTACCGGAAAGGGCTGGTGTTGAAGTCACAGGGCCTGCTAAGTGTCGGGTGCTGAGTGCTGGCAGTGACACAAGCAGAGAGTGCCAGGGTAGATACTTTTCCTTAGCTATGGTAAGTGAAATAGTAGCTACAGAGGCCTGAGTGAGGAGGAGGGAGGTAGGAGGTGAGGTCATACAAAGGACACACAATCTCCCCAAGAAGAGTAGACAATTCCAGGAGAAAGACACATACGGGGAGCAAGGGGGAGGCGGAGAGGGGTGAGACGACTATGCTCAGGAAGCTACTTACCTGCTTGTTAGGGTGAGATCTGTCAAAGCCCAAGAGGAGATCGGAGGCCTTGCTATGGAGGAGGAGGTCCCCTGCCCGGAATGGGATGGAGAAGCCGTGGATAGTGCTGCAGAAGTCAAACGTGATCCAGAGGTACTGGGCATAAGCATCCGCGAAGACGTACTGCAGGAGACAACAGGAAAGCTCAGAGCAGCACCTGGCCGGGACTGCCCAACGGGTCCCCAACCACGTGCAAGTACCCGTGTCAGGCCATGGCACCCGCAGGGAGTCGCTCTCTTCACTTCTCTTGGCAAGAAAGACATGCTGGACACATCAAAGCAGCCTCAGTTAAGGCAGGGATGCAGAACTGGGACACTGCTCAGATGGTAAAGTGCTTGCGTTATATACAATCGTAGGACCTGAGTTTGATCCCCCAAACTCACACAAAAAAGCCAGCCAGGCTTGCTGGTGCATGTTTGTAATCCCAGCACTGGGGAGGTGGAGACAGGTGGATTCCTAGGGCTTGCTGGTTAGCCAAAAGAGCCTAATTGGAGAGCAACAACATCAGAGATCATCCTCTGGCCTCTACACCTATGCCTCTGGCCTCCATACACATGCACATACACAGGTCCACATACACACACACACACACACACACACACACACACACACATACGTGTGGGGGCGCTGTGCCAAGATAGACCAATTAAAGCCACAGTGTAAGTTTGTTTAATCAGGTCACGAGACTGGCCAGCCATTATGTTTTTTTCTTTCAACTGACTTGGCCATTCTCACACCCTGGAAGGTCACTCAGTCCCAATCAGAAGGTGGCTACTGGCAGCCAGAACAGTGACATCCTGTCCTCTGATTGGCTGAGCCTGGATGGGGCTGCATCCTCAAGTGCAGCCTCAGGTCATACCTTCCCAGGAAAATCATTAAAATCACATCCATCTATGATAAGCTGCTTCTTGCTACGCTTCCAAGTGACCAGGGTGACCAGATAGCCCTGGGGACCAACTGTGCTGTCAGGTACACTCTGGAGACAGAGCAGGAAGTGGCTTGGTAAGCAGGGGCCTCACCTTATTTTATTTCTGAATGGGTCAGTGACTTTGAACAAGTTCAGCTGAATAGCAAAGACTGCTGCTTTAAGATCTCAGTGGGGACCAGACAAAGGTAACTTAGTTTAGTATACACATACTACAGATCCACCATGAGCCACATGCTAGGGTGCCACAATGAGAACCCGGGACCTTCCCCCTTGACTGGGGCAGTCAAATGTGAGAGGCAGGCATGCCGGCCACTAGCCACAGCTCAAGGTTAAAAGAACACCCACAGGCAGGGGACTGAGAGAACCCATCCAGTGTGAAATGACTCCACAGAAGAGGTAAATGTTGAAGGGAAGGCATGACTTCCACATGGAAGAACACTCCACATCTAGAGGAGTCCAACCTGTGGTACAAAGAAGTGAGGACAATGATATCACCAGGTTTGAGAACAGCCTCGAGGGCCTGAGGAGAGGCTGGAAACCAAGGCTAGTATCTCAGATGATAGAGGCCTTCCTTGAATGTACATTAGACTCTGGGATTCTGGGGAGACTGTTCCAGATGATGGGTGGCCCAGAGGTCAAAGCTATGAATCAGAGATAAACCAACATGGACCCAGAACCACGTACAACCAATCCCTCACATTCTAGAAGGCAGCCAGCCTGAGGGAATTGGTCCAAGGAGAAAAATGACAGAGGAGCTTCTAGCTCTGAAAGCTTCTCAGCAGCCTATGCAGGCGTGACCACCCTGTAGGAGTTCAGACCTAGCTTTCCAATGTCCTTCCTCCCTCTTCATTTGCATCTTTGGTGAGATTTCTCTTGTTTCCTCCTCAGCATCTATATAAATCTCACACTCTGCAGAAGCCTAATTAAATCTAAGTAAAAGGTAGTAAATGCTTTGAAAGCAAGAAGAACTCTAAACAAATGCGATGCAATAAAAACAATTAGGATCCTCGTAGAATCATCATCATTTTCGTCATGGAAGCATTCCCTAGCAATAGGGATCTAGGTTTCTAGGAAAGGAAGTGTTCCCAGTTTAAAAGAATTTCTCCAAAAACCTAATTCATGCCTTCTCATAGTGTCACATGTGTGAACCTAAAATGCCACTTGTTACTGTTTATGATAACTTTTTTTAAAGAACACTTGTTCTGTGTCAGGGACAGACCTAAAAACTTGGTATGCTATGTGTCTTATTTAGGCTGCTCCTCATTCACAGTGACTGAGTGCTTTGGGTCATTTAATATTCCTGAGGAACTTTGTCCTTTAGCTAAAGCTGTGTTTTCTCTAAAAACACAAATACTTCTGGGAAAATAAATTACAGAATTTATCTACACAATGGATTTTCTTCTGCTTTGAGTTCAGGGACCAAGGAATGGTGATCAATTGGAAGCCCAGACAATGCCCAGAGAAAGAAGAGAAACAAACTGTTTACTAGTTACCTAGGTCCAACCTCCTGGAACAGGGCAGGTTGGATTGGCATACCTGCTCAGGTTAGGCTGTGAGGCCCAACTGTGCTTTAGCTGCCCCTGTCAACGAGCCAAGGCATAGAGAGCCACTATCTGAGTGACCATAGGAGCCTTTGAGGCTAGTGGAACTTCCAGGTGACCAGAGCTACACATCAGACCAAGGAGAGGCATGCAGGACCACAAGGTAGGCAGTAGGATACAGGCTTATGAAAAAACACAGAATCCCACTGCACACTCCGTCCCACTCCATCTGCATCATAAGGCAAAGCACGGACTGCTGGATCTGGCTGCCTCTTCATATCCTCCTTCCTCTTCCAGCCCCTTCCACAACACTTCCATGCTGCTCTCTCCTGCCATCCGAACCTTCCAGAACAGCAGCTGACAAGCACTTCAGGTGCTGACAGTACTACTGGGCATTTTTACATAGGTGACTGCCTTAGGACCAGTACTGTACTATTGACAGCAAGATACCAACCCTTGTGTGACTTTTCTCCGGATGTGGTAGGTCTGGTGAAGGTAATTTGCCTTCCAGGGGACAAAGATAAAAGCAATCAGCACTGTAGAGACATGGCTTCCTTCCTGAGCTGTCTGGGGAAGGCAACAGTCTTCTCTGAGGAACTAAAATCACTACAGAAGAAGCTGTCAAGATCCCTCCTCCTCGACAGGCCTGAGTCTTAAGTCTAACTGTCATTATGTGCTCAAAAAAGGCAACCTTTTATTCCCTGACTCTTATCCCCACCAACTCCAGGGCATGGCTTGCTCACCCACGAGACACCTAAGGTGCACCACTCTACACCTGAGCTATAAACACAGCCCCACCTCACCTTGCAACGCCTAAGTCTCCATTAATCACAGTTCCAACTTCCTTCTTGCTCCCAGCACTGTGGGTGCTCCACACCTTCTGCAGACCTAATGCTCCAAAGACCCGCCCTCTGCCTACTCTAGGCAACCCCAAAGCATCCTCTTCCTGCCTTTAGTCTCAAGGTCTAGGCAGCTGCTCACAACCAGCAACAAGCATGCAGACAAAACGTGTCTGGGCCTTAAGTTGGGAAGGGCATGATGAAGCTGAAAAGGGAGAGCCCAGGCCATGCAGGGAGGGCTCCAGGGTCAGCCGCCGTGAGACGGGCGGAAAGCTGGTGATGACAGGAAGCGTGCCCCATAACAAGAGAAATCTAAGCCCTGATTACTTCTTAAGAAGCAGGGAGCACACAGAGCCACCCCGAGGAAGCGGCGGGTCAGCCAGCAGCCACGTCCTGGACAGAGCCCCCGCCTCTCACAAGCCCATACAGAAGTAGCCATTCCCGACCTCTGGGAGCCTCCTAACCAGCCTGCCCAGTCGTGCGGTGGCGAGGGAGGGGATGGGGCTAAAGGCCTGTATTGGAGTCTACACTGAACCAATTCCTTCAGCTCCCCTCCGTGCTTTTCCCCGGGGGAGTGAGCAGCTAACTGTCCCTTCACTCTGAGGTCATCCAGAAGGGCTGATTATTAAACTACCAGGAAGTAGTAATGACCCTGTTGGTCATGTTTTGTTTTGTTTTAATGCTTGTACCAGTTGGTAAACAGCCACTGCCTAGAAACATCCCAAGCCCTTCTTTCTGAAGCCTTGTGGCCAGGCCCCTACTCTGTGGGACAGGAGTAGAGCTGTTTTTAGGATACCTCCCCTAATCCAGCAACAAAAGGGTTAATGTCTACCGAGCAAGTGGTCAGGGGAACTACTTAGACCTAGCTTCCCCTAGACAAAGTTTGTTCTGAGAGATCAGTTGCTGAGTATTTTGCATGGTACCCCTGCTAGAAGACTCCCAGGGAACTTCAGAAGCCAGCAGCAAGGTTCTGGAAAGACCCTGTGGACCTGACTTGCTAAGTCCTTTCTGGATAAGCAAAACACAGAAGCTCTCCTCACTCCAGAAAACTTTCACTGCTAAGGGGATTTTCTACCGAGGGTCTTCCCTGGAAGAAGTCATGCAGCCCTGGAAACAAGGAATCCAATACAGCTCTCAGAGAGCAGAGCTTTGAAATGGGCAGGAAAGCCTAGCAGGCTATGGGATCCCATTCCTGCTCTGCCAGGTTCCTGGAGGCCCAAGTTTAAGGGCAAAGATTCATCTAATTCCAATGGCCTGGAACGAGGGGGTGTTGAGCAAAGAAACAAAAGCAGTTAGGTATGCAGGGAAAACAGAGCAGAAACACAGCCATATCAAATACTTGGACTTCTTTGCTGCATAGCGACTCAGAGAAAAGGGAAAGAGAAAAACATACACACATATGATGCACTTGTAGGCACACACACATTCATATGCATGCATGGGGCACGTGTGCATGGGCGAGTGTGCGCACACACACACACACACACACACACACACATATACACACACACCTTAGAGTCTAAGGATTAACACTGCGTACCTGGGAAATACTTCAACTATGAGTGCATCAGATAATGTGTTTGAACCTGCCCTTGTTTGTCTAGAAATCCTACCTGACCAATAGTTGGCCTGCCTCATGATGCACAGATCCTCCTTGAGAACTGTATTCTGTCACCAGCATCCAGGTTAAAAGAAAAGAAGTGGCTGGTGCAAAGATCACAAAGGGCTCCACCGCCCAGCCCCCTCCAGCACAGCAATCTTTCCAGAAGGCACACTCGTGAAGTCAGGATAGTCCAGGGGGCCAGCGCCTCCTTACCCGCTTGTTGTCCGCAGGGCTGTGGTAGAACTGGGAGATCACAGCTTCACTGCTATTACCCACACCAAAGTTCAGCTTCTCTGAAATCTTATCGAATGACTTTCCATAATCATAAGATACGTACACCTGGAACACATAAAATGGGAGAAAGAGCGAGCTGGTAAGGAACTGAACAGAAAGACCTCTCACTGTGCCCACAGTTTCTGACCACCGCCTCCCCCATCCTGAAAGATGGGGGTCCCCCATTGGTCCCTGACATCGTCAACTATTGATATCGCCAGAGGAATTGCAGAGGAGAAGCAACTCCTCTGTGACTGTCCTCAAGGTTGTGGAGGTGCAGGAAGCATGAGAACCTTGCAGTCACTCCTGCCTGGAGCACAAAGTCCTCTTTTCAGAGGCTTAGCCAAGTCCCAACAGCAGGAGGCAGACAATAACAGGTATAATGCCCTCCTCATGGTCGGTGACGTGCTCACATCCAGACACAGAATGTGCTGTGTCTGAGAGGGAAAGGGCTGAAAATTTGTTCTGCCATCTGTTGAAATGTCCCTGAAAGGTAATCAAGGTAATCTAACTCATCATCCTTCTGCTGGGAGGGATGGCATCTTGAGCACTGCATAGCCAAAGAAAGAAAGAAAGCCATCAGAGGCCTCCAGTGAGATGGAAAAGAAGTACCAAGTGATGAAATATGCATAGAGTTTAAAGTCCCAGCAGGTTGGGAGGGTAGCTGAGTGGTAGCCCTTGCCTGCTGTGCATGAGGCCCCAGTTCGACCCTGGGGTGAGCACTCAACACACACACACACACACACCTGCATGCACAGAGTCAATATCAGATTCCCCTCCTGTACCAGTGTTTTGTGACTCTGCAGTATGTGGGTACCACAGCAGCATCAAGAACCTAACAGAATTTGCTTCTCCATTTCTTCCTGGTTTGCAGTGATGCAGTAACCCCAGAGAAAAACATAAGAATAACTGTCACCTACTGAGTGATTACTGCGTGCAGAGGCCACCTTAACCTTTTTGCAGCAATGAGCTTCGGTTAACTCACACGGCAAAGCTGCCTGGCAAGTGTAACTGCAAAATCACTTTACAGAGAAGATGGTGGAGGGAGTTTCTGAGATTAGGTACTTGCCAAGGTAGCAACATTGAAAGTAAGCAGGGGCCTGGGCTAAAGGGATGGCTCAGAGTACTTGCTGCTCTAGCAGAGGACCCATGTCCAGCAGCTCACAACCCTAGCTCCAGGGCCTCCAACTCCCCTCTTCTTCGCCTCTGCAGGAACCTGCACACACACGCACACAGAGAGACACACACATACACATAAATAAATGATAAAATAAATCGAAAAAGGAAACAAGCAGGGGGAGGGATCCTGACCCAGGCTGCCTGCCTTCAAGCCAGTGATTTCAAAGTCACTGTCATCTCAGTGTCATGAGGACAGACTGGAAGTTTTGGGGTATTTTCAATGTAGACTCTACTAGCTGTGAGATATGAAACATAACTAATAAAATCAAGAAATGAAAACAAACCTGATAGGTGAGAATCACAATGGCAAATTATTTTCCAAATGATTTATGGGAAAGAAGGTAGTGGGAAGAATGAAGGAAACCCTGCTGGTGAATTTCCAAGAAGACAGGCTGGACCCAACCCAGAAAATATATTGTCCTCCCCACCCATTGGAGTCAACTACAAAGAAGCCTGAGGGTTCAACAGAAGTTAGGTCCAGGGTTAGGTATCAGACATGTAGAGACCAACTAACAAAAGACAAGGTCATCAGACAAGGATGGGCCTATAAACATGCAATTGCTTGTTAATGAGGCCCTGCAAAAGCACTGAAGGGCAGGGAGACTGCACCTAGGCAACTGAAAGCAAGGGGCCATTACCATTTAGTAGATGTCAGGGTACCCTTTGCCTCTATACAGAAGGAACTCCTAGGGGCACACAGTATATGTTCCTGAAGGCCATACACACAGGAAGGAGCCGCAGGGGAGGCAGCGGCATCCAGTCAGCAGGCTGAGAGTTCATAGATGATCTGAGTGGGTTAAAGGAAGGATGGAACCTTCCCACTCGCATTCTGAGAGCCAAAAATGCACATGGGCATCTCAGGAAAGCTCTGAAGTTGCATGGAGCAAACAAATGGCTTCTTTAAGCAAGGCCCCTTCCGATCTTGATGCTCTGTAACTTGATAATCCACTGCACTTTATTTCTTCAGAGGCACAAATGTGATCATGTTTACATCAAGGTAGCACTATTCAGTACGTAATTCTCCATTGTACACATTAGTTCCCTTCCTCTATAAATCCAGTAAAGTAGTCTCAGGTTCAGGCAACCTAGAGCATGTACCACTTAGTAAACACAGACTTTTCTAACAAATGAATAGGATTACAAACCAAAGAGCGAGTGAATGAGTGTGTTAAATCAATGAACAAAGAGAGCGAATTGACTGAATCGGTAACATAGAGAATACAGTTCTGTCAGTATCTGGAGAGGATTGGTTCCAGTGTACCCATGGAGGCTGAAACCCAAGGACATTCATAAAATAGCATGCATATAATGTACATACAGTCTCTCATATACTTTAAATCATGTCTAGATTACTTATAATAACTAAGACAATGTATGTGTTATGCTACGTAAATAGTGGTTCACACTATATTGTTTCAGGGCACAAGGACCAGGGGAAAATGTGCAATTGTTTAGAACCGATGCAATTGTCTGCTCTAACATTTTCGTTCACAATTGGTTGAATCATGGATACGGAATTCACGAATACAGAGGAATCGCTGTAACTATTTCCACCTGAGAGAGAAGCAAAACTAAGATTCACAGAAGCAAATGACAAGCCCAAGGTCGCACTAGTAGTAACAAGGCTATGCCAGTTTCTTCCAATTCAACTCTGCTTGATTTTTTCACTTCACCTTCCTGGTGACTGCCTCTTCTCCATACTTAGATTCTCTGTGACAGAAAGGAAAGCCATACCCCAAACCCACAAGAGGCATTCTGGCCAGCAGAAAAGACTTAGGAAGGCAAAGTCCAAAGACCTCCTGAGATTGTCACACACGTGGCTGCCACTGAGCACCTAGAGGTAGAAACAAACCACCCTGATACCAAAAAGCTCTCCCTCAAAACACTTGCAAAATCCCAACAGTCTTGTGGATCTTATACTTGAGGCTAAAAGCGAGTTGACAAGGGTCATCCTATGCCTGAAGCCCTCACAGATTGCTGATCAACCTGCCTTGCCTCCTCCTGGCTGAACAACTCTAACAAGCTGTTCTGATCCTATCCTGGTCATTTCTTGCTTCTATTTGACTGACACATACCATCAGCTCCACAGGCAGAGGCTGGGCTCAGGGCTGGGGCACGGTTAGACACTTGCCTCCACACTGAACAGCACATGAAAGGCCTCTGAGGGTCAGCTGCACAGCGAGTGAGCTCAGGCTTTGCAGTCTTTGTACTGCACCCCAAGTGCAAATTCTACTTGGGGCTGTCTGTGGCTCACGGCAGCGTGATGTTGCTGACTCACTGTCCACTGCCACCGCCAGGTGAACCGGAACAGACACCCTGTTCTCTCATCTGCTGCTCCTTCAGTTTGTTTCCTTCCAGACAGGTTTCCGCACTAATTAATCCTCTCTGACCTCAATAGGACACTGTTCCCTCAGGAACAAAAAATGTCCAACGTGGAAGGAGTTACTAAACTGCCCTAAGGTACCAATTAGATCATCTCCCTACCTATAAAGATGGTCCTTTGAAGTAAAGAACACTTTAAGATTCTTTTCAATATAGGTCAAAATTATGTAATTCTACTACTAATAGGGGGAGGAGAAGGAAGAAGGACTAAAATGGATGGAAAGAAAGCATCCCCTCCTCTGGCACTGTTCCAAGCCTCTTACAGTACTACCTGATTAATGGGTTTACAAATCACCAGGCAAGACACTGGCCAAATGCCAAGTTCTGATTCAAAAAGTCTGAGCCAGGTATGGTGGCTCACACCTGTAATCCCAGCAACGAGGGAGGCTGAGGCAAGCGGACTGCCTCACGGCTAGCCTAGGCTACATAGTAAGTTCCTAGCCAGCCTAGTGTAAGACTATCTCATAAATAGGGGAAAAACACTCATAATTGATTTTTTAATTTACTTGTTTTAATTTTATGTATATGAGTGTTTGGCCTCATGTATGTATGTGTACCAGGTGCGTGCAATGCGCATAGAGGTCAGAAGATGGTGTCAGATCCCCTGGAACTGGAGTTACAGGCAGGTGTTAGTTGCCATGTGGGTGCTTGGACTCAAACTGGGATCCTCTTCAAGAGTAGTCAATGCCCTTAACTGCTGGGCCATCTCTCCAGCCCCTCATTAATCTTAATAAAATTTAAATTAAAAGACAAAAAGACTCTGGGGTAGAAGCTGATATGCTACATATCTAACTAGCTCCCACATACCATACCTTGGGAATACAAGTTTGGGGATGGAAGGCTGCTGTTTGTTTTGTTTTGTTTTTAACAGTGCTGAGAATCAAAGCCAGGACCTTACACACCTAGGCAAGCATTCCACCAACCCCTGGGCTATGCCCACTGGCCCCAGAAAATTTGCACATGCACTATCTCAGTGATAAATCAGAAGACCACTATAATTTTGATACTGACTGTCCCCCAAAGGCTTATGTGTTGAAAGCTTGATTCCCTGGGGTACTGTGGAACTTCAGAGATGGGACCTGGTTGTGATCGTTAAGTCCCTGGGATATGCTCCTAATGATTGTGGGGACCCAGCTCCCCTTTGTTCTTTGTCTTCTGTCCCATTAACATAAGTTTTGTTCTACCATATACTCCCCATTATTGCCATTAAGCACCCCATTCAGAGGACTGAAAGCAATAGGGTCAACAATCATGAATTGGAACCTCTAAAACTGTGAACCAAAATAAACGTTTTCTCTTTATAAGCTGCTTGTCTCAAGTATTTTGTTATAGTAACCAAAAACTAACACAAAGACTAAGAGAATGTAAATTATTTGGCCTAACGTCAGACTGTTAATAAATGGAAAAGCCAGGATTTCAATTCAGGCGTTCTTATTTCAGAGCCTGTACTCAGCCACATGCCAGCCACAGGCTGCAGAATTCTGTTGCTAACAGAAAGGATGAGAGTCCTGCTACTCAGTCTAGACAGGAACTAATCACAATGTCACCCTACTCTCAGAACAAGAAGAATGAGTCTTATTATTCATGACCTGTCTCCTCGTTGATTCTGATCCTCTGGTTGATATGATCCCTGGACAGCCTTTTGGCCAATCAATGTTGCACCTGACTATTTTGGATTTTTTGTTATTGGTGGTGGTTGGTTGGTTGGTTTTTGTTTTGGTTTGGTTTTCTCTTTTTGGTGAGTGCTCAAGGACGAGATGATTTGTTGAGGCAGGTCTCACTCTGTACCCAAGATTAGCCTTGAACTTACAATCCTCCTGCCTCAGCCTCTTGAATGCTGATTTATTACAGGTATATGCCACCTACCCAGTAGCAACTGAGTACTTTCTAAAAAGCATCATTAGAGAAAAAAAGAATTAGGAAGGGTCAAGATAAACCACGTCCTTTGCTATATTTTATATTCGTTTATACAGAAAAAGATCAAACATGCAAGACTCCACCCTCAGGTGACGATGATCGGTTACAGGTCCTTTATTTTGTTTTGGTTTGACTTGGGTTTTATTTAAGAGCAAGCCGCGTGGCATCCCAGCACCCAGGTCTGTCCCTAATTCACATGGATCCTTATCTATAAACTCTTTCCCTTCAGACTTCAGAAGAGGGCTTTACAATCCACGCTTTCGATCTTCTTTTAGGAAAATTTGGATTGTTCCTGCACCACCAACTCTGTCTGAGTCACACTTTATTTTTGCATTAACTTTTCACAGCCAAACATCTCAGTGTCAGCCGCCAGTTCTTATAAAGTAGCCTGTGTACAGATGCAGGGAGCCTTAGCCATCTCTAGTTCTTAACTCTGGACATTAAGTTTTCTTTCCATTTAATCTTATCTCATATTTCATTCCAGAATAACAACTTCAAATAGTCAATGGGCTGTTCATAAGACACTCAGACATTTCCACAGAGTGAGAGCTGAGTTGGATAGGCCAGAAATACTTGGGTGGTCAACCTTCCTGGTTCACTCAGAACTGAGAGGTGATATTTCCAGTGCTGAGGCCCAGACTAATGGACCCTTCTAGTGATACTGTATCGAGTCCATGATTGAGCCTACATCTTCATTAGCCCCACTCCCTCACTGCCATGTTGAGTGACCTCTTGTGAATTCATTTATGCATGTAAGCCCCAGCATGTCCAACTATAAAACATTGCTTAAATACATTCACCTGTTTTGAAAAAAATAATAAAAACTGGGGAGGGCGGGGCAAAGGATTATTTTTAATGTGTAAAATCCCTGAAGATTTTTCAACGCAGTATAATACAGAGCTGGCAGGGACTAGATGAAACATGTACATGGGTAACTACAGAGCACCATTTAGTCAGTAAGCATTCATACACAGCTACACTTGTGTAACCACAGCTACTGCTTGCAAACCCTGAACACATTTACAAATGTGTCCAAGTCATTGCCTCAAACAAGTCCAGTCTTGCTGAAGCACAAGACACCCAGACTGGCCGTCAGTTGCAGTGGTTTCCCATGTTATCATGGCTCCAACCCTCCCAGGACAAAACTCTGTATCATGATAAACAGCCCTTCTTCAACCCTCCCTGTCTGTGGCTGCTCTAAACTACTCTAGAAAACAGCCCGAGACTCCCTCCCAACACATTTGACCCAGACAGCAGACAGACAGAAAGGGATCTCACAGAGCACAAATCTTCATTTAAGAATCACAAGTGTACCCAATGAATAGTGATCCCTGGCCAGAAGGCCCAGCAAGAGAAACACTACACCACGCTGTTCTGCCCATGGCCTCACCCTCATTAAGAAAGCAGAACCAAATCAAGGCGGGGGCTGCTGTTGCCTCATGCACCAGGAGAAGCCTGGAACAAAGGTTGCAGACTTGGGAGCCAGGGACCAGCTCTGACCCTCTCATATATTTCACTTGGCCCACACAGTGTTTGTAGAAACTAGACTTTAGCTGCCAATTGGTAAGACTTGGCAGTTTCTCATAAAAAGTCTGACCTCTGGGCTAGGGGTAAATGCTCAATACTAGAATGATTGTCTCCCAGGTGAAGGCCTTAATTCCATCCCCAGCACCACAGACAAAAGACAAAAATGACCTAGGGGCTACTCCTGAAAAGTAAAAAGATCTTGCTACACCAGACCAGTATCCTGAATGTCTCCAGAACCCGTAACTGGTTAGTTACATCTCCCAAGTACTTCTGCTGCCTCTTCGCCCCTCTCTAACGCAAATCCAGCATCAGTTACCACATCCAAATTAGGATACAACAGATGTTTCTTGTACCTGAGTCTCTATCAGAAGTGGAGAAATTACATACTATCCAATGACACAGGCTTCAAGAGAAATCAAAGAGACACTCTTCTTTTTTGATATGAAGATTGCTATGAACTTGAGAGTGGCTTTCTTCCCACCCTGGATCTGGGAGCCTTACACAGGCCTTTGGGTTTATCACCTTTGGTTTCATGTCTTCAAAGCACCTAACTAAAGAAATGGCATCAGTAGGAATGGTGGGAATTAAGAATATAAAGGAATACATGTCAGCAAGGCATGGTGGCTCATGTCTATAATCCCAGCACTTAAGAGACTGAGGCTTCAGGATTGCTGGGAATACAAGGCCAGTCTGGGCTACAGAGTAAGTTCTAAGACAACTATACAGTGAACTATAGAGCAAGATCATGTCATAAAAAAAAGATAAGTAGATAGCGAGGTAAGTAGGCAGGTGGGTACAGAGATAGATAAATGTACATACAGAGAAACGATAGATAAATGGATAGAAAATATATAACTACATGTGACAGAGATATAATCAAGATAATAGATGATAGATGGATAGATGATAGAAGATAGATATACATGATAGATATATAAATAATAGACATTCATACAGATAAATGGATGTTAGAAATGGATAGATTGTAGAAATGGATGTGTAGATAAATGGATAATAGATGATTGATTGATTGATTGATTGATTGATAGATAATAATAAGGTAGGTGATAGATACATAATGATTGATTGACAGAAGATTCAAAGATACTAAGACAGTCAAACTCCATCTGGCCCAGTTCCAAGTGGCTCTGCCCTAGAGTACTCTTTGGTACTCTGTTGAGCTATCACTCCAGACCACCTCTGACTTCAGAAAAGTAATCACATATTGCACATGTCTGCTTGGAACACTGACTGTTCTACCCTGTGTTCAATAAGCAAGGGATGCATGCATGAACTTCCCAGATTCTCTTCCCCATCATATGACTCAAACCATCCATTCTCTAATTGCTCACTATTTTCTCTGACAAGATAATCCCAAAGGATCAAAAGAGGCATGCAGATGGCACCCAGGAGGGCCCAGAGTGACACAGATACTTACATCACTGCTCTTGGGCCTTGCCAACGCCAGGCTGTCTCGGGCTAAGGCCACAATCACGTTGCTTTTCTCTCCAGCCCAGTGCACCACCATCTGATTGTGGGAGTCATTCAGACTAACCTGAAAGAGTCAAAAAGGGAATCAGGATCCAGGGTGAGTGACAGCTAGGCACATTCCAAATCAAGACTCCCTCCTTTGTCACTCAGAAATGATGTGACTTCTGAGATACGAAGAAGAGGCAAGGGTGGCCTCTTCTCACTCTTCTGCAGACTCCACCAGCAGCCAATCAATTTCCCAAGAAGATACAGCAGCCCCTCCCGGACTCCATCGCACTGTGGATATAAACAGACTACGGAAAATCTTCCTAGGATATTACTGGCATAAGCAAGTCTTTTGCTTTATTTTCATCCTTGATGACATCGGTCCCCAGTTACACTGATCCTCTGTCTTGGGATGTCACTTGTAAGACTGTAAACCCAAACATTGGACCATCTCTTTCATTCAAAAAAAAATTTCACCATAGGCTGGGAAGAGTTGAATAGAGAGAGGATGGCTAACTGGCACAGGGAGGCAAATGGATGGAAGGAATCACTTCTTTTTCGTTGACATTTATTATGCATTGGGTGTGTGCAATGTGTATAGGCACATGTGCCACGGTGCATGTGTCAGAGGACAACTTGCAAGAGTCGGTTCTCTCCTTCTACCATGTGGTTTCTGGGGATTGAACTCAGGTCATCTGGCTCGGTGGCAAGCCATCTACTGATCTACGTATCTACTGAGGTAAAATTTCTAACGTTCTGTAGCACAATAAGATAACTGTAGTTGACAACAACAATTAATTGTATATTTCAAAATAGAGAAAATTTTAAATACTCTCAATACAAAGAAATGACTGTCTGGAATCATAGATCTTCCAGTTGCCAGGACATCACCTGAATATACCAATGGCTTGACTATGGTGGATGCACTGAAATAGCACACTGTATCTCAGGAACACAGGTCGGCATAATCCAATTAAAATTTGAAATACATTTTTAAAAATCCACAGGCCACAAAGTCCACACAAGCTCTTTGAACTTTTCTCCAAAGCAGTGTTTCCTGCAGCCTGGGGATGTCATTTCTCAACCTCATCTCAGAAGAAGAACTAGGAGGAAAGCGTCCTGAAGTAGCTTCTTGGTTTTTTGTTCTTGCTGCGGTTTGGGTTTTTTGAGGCGGGGACTCACTACCTAGGCCAGGCTGGCCTCAAACTCATGATCCTCCACCTGCCTCAGCCTCCCCAGAGCTGGGATTATAAGAATGTGCCACTACCCTTGACCTTTATGTTTATTTTTTAAAGTGTCTCAAGTAAGGAAACATTTCCCAGACCTGAACAGAAGTGACCTTTGGATTATTGCTGGCAGTAGTTCCCAGACTTTCGATTTTATAAGCCAGTAAAATAAAAATAGATTAGCAAGGCCAACAGGCTGGTGGCTGCTTCTTTTTTGCCTGGTTAAGGTCATAGCAAAGCCACAGTGACACAGCTTTACCAGCTCCTCTCTCAACCTGCTTCCTCAGGACATCACATAGTCTTGTCCAGGCTGAGGCAAAAAGTGTCTCCCTAGGACAGAGTTCCAGATAGCAAGCTCAGGGGGCTACTCCAGCCTTAAATCACACACAGTCCTATCTTCTTTCCCCACTTACAGAGGTGGCCCTCAAAGGATCCCAACATCCCAGCGGCAAGCAGAACAACAGGACAGAAGGAGCCTGGGTTCCTGATAGGCAGGCCATCCTGCCTCAGATCAGCAACACTCACCTGGAACTCTCAGAATCAAGAGAGGTATTTACCCCACTAAAATTTCAGTGTTGCTTTGTTAAAACTGTGGAAGGTATAATCTCAGTGCAAAGAACCATTCATTTTAGATGACTTTTGCTTTGCTTTACAGAAAACTAATTCTATTACTTTTGTTTTTCTTCTCTAGACATTCTGTACTACTCTGACCACATATCACATGATCATCTGTCTAAGTTCACCATGCACTGATAGACACTAGTTCAAAGACTGCTATTTCAGACCACCCGAGTTCCACGTTTGACTGCACCTGTGTCGGTGGTACCACTGAGAGGCCCCTAAACCTGGAACATGCTCCATCTCTTCCGCCAAGGAGTATCTGAAATACTCCTGGTTCACTAGCACCTTGGCTGTCTCAGACACACGATGCAGGGAACCAAGCTTAAGTGACTCAGCACTGCCCCACCCCCACCCCCCCCAAAATGGTGCAGCCTGGATAGCCCACCCGCCCTGCCTCACCACCAGCTCTTCGCTAATGAAAGTTCAAGTCTGTATGGACTCATGTTTGGCATTCTCTTCTCCACAGATCTGAGTGAAAAACCCTCCCCTCCCCGCCCCACAGCTCCTCTCTCCGGCTTTCCTTTCCTCCTCCACCACACTCTGATGTTCCCCACCCACTCCTTGGGGTGCTCTTAGATGTCACAGGGGAGAGGAGAGAAACACCTGGGCCACAAACTTGGCAGCCAGCTCGCCCAAGAAGCTAATCTGTAACGGCTCTGCGTTGGGTCTTATGCACCTGTGTCTAACTTGATCCAAGAACCAAATGTTTGAAAAATATATGAAATAAGATCTCTTTATAGAAGAGGATCCTTGATTTTTTTTTTTTAGGAAAATATGTCATTCCCAAAGCTCCGCTTCTCGCTCCCAATAAATAAGTTCAGGCAAGGATCAACAGAGAAGTGGTTTTTTAAAAAATCAATTATTTATTCAGGAAAGCAACAAAGGGACTCTCTCCCCATCACTGAGGCCTTTCTCTAACCTTCTCTTCCTTTCTCTCCCCTTCCAGCCCAGGCTTTTGGGAAGAATCTGGAAACACTGGTGGATCAGAAGCCTACCAACACAGGCACCCTGGGAGTTGAGGCTAAAATCTCTTCCCCTCCAAAGCCATCTTCACGCTTGGAACCAGAGAGGAATAAACAGAGAATGGAATAAATGTCAGTACAAAAAAGGATTAAGAACCTAGGAGAATCACCCAAGTTCACATGGGGTCTGAGATGAAAAAACCCTCCCATATGAAACCTGGACATCCTCAAAGACACAGGCAAAGCCCTCCCTCTGGCAGGTTAACATTCAGAGGACACTTTGAACAGGCTACAAAGCCTTAAGGGATCAGAGTGGGAAGAGGTGTGAAAACACTTGCTGTGAGGTCTTCCTATGCAGAGGGCAGAGGACAGCAAGATTTGTTAACTGATCCTAAGGGGTGACTGATGAAAAGGGCACAAAGGACAATCATCAAAACATTCCAGAGTGTTCTTATAAAGAAAGTCCAAGTTTGGTGAAACACATTCTTTTAAGTCTTTTCTATCAGATGTCCCCTTTATTCCTAAGAGCAGACTGTAAGAGGGCAGCCCAGTGGAGGGAAAGAAAAGCTTCCTGGCAAGCAATGGCTTGTCCAGGGGTCACCAGGCATCACACAAACAGTTCCGTTCCCTGCCTTGGCAGAGATGTCAGGCATATCCAGTCATGAGAATAACTCCCTAGTGAGTCACGGCTAATCCCTAAGGCAGCCTAGGTGCCCATCCCCCCAAAGCACAGGACCAGAACCAGTAGCAGGAATTGATGCACCCCCAAAGGGAGGCAAGCAGATAGGTCAGCAGACCATCCATTTCATTAGGGTTAAGACATACAATCTCTTTTCCTCCTTTCCATCACCACCCCATAGGGAAAGGCAGGAAGACATCCCGGAAGAAGGCTTCTCCTGTCAGCTCCCCATGGACTGTGACCAAGAAACCAATAGTCCCAGGGAAGCCCCCAACATCAACAACCCACAGATTTCCATGGCTGGATCCCCTAAGTGGTGGTTTCTAGTTTGTTTGGGTCCTTTGCCCACTCCCATGCCAGACCACTCCATCACCAACCCTCCCTTATCGCCAGCCTTTTAGGGCAGCTGCAGGCTTTCAGACTGGTTCAGCCAGCTTCTCCCACACAGTTCCATACACTGACCCTGAAGACGCTGACCTGCCAGTGGGTGGGAGGAGATGGGAGTGCGGCTTATCCAAGAACATAACCTTGACGAGTAATCAGTTATAACTACAACCCTGGGGTGTGAACCTTCTCTCTCTTGTCTCTGGCTCACAGGGCATAGCTGGAACCTGATAAATAAGACACATCTAATTGGGAGCTATAAAGGTGCAGGGAGGGCTGAGTGCCTCCCCTCAGAAGGCAGAGGGAGAAAAATCATATGCTACAAGGATCTCTGAACAAAAACTGCATCTTAGATGACAAACCATATCCAGGAGGCATGTCAGGCCTCAGCTAGGCTCATAAGCAGAGGGTTAAGAAAACCTGACAGACCTCCTGGTCTAGGATGAGAGCAGCACAAGTCACCTGGCTCAGGATGAGAGTCCTAGAGGTCAGTTGCTACAAGAAAAGAACCTCAGAGGCCACCTAGCCTAGAGTCACAACCCCAGAGGTCATTTCATACAGGATTAAAACCTCAGAGGTCACCTGATCCAGTATCAGACCCTAGAGGTCACCTAGACCAGGCAGGATCAGGACCCCAGAGACCACTTAGTACATGTCAGAATCCCAGAGGTCACCAGGTTCAGAAATAGAGCACCAGAGTTCCACTGGCCCGAGATCAGAAACACCTGGATAGGCCCAGCCCATAAATGCTGGAATCCCTCTAAAGAGAGCCCAGGAATGAGGAAGGAGCATTTTTAAAGACCCATGTGACTAACGCATCTTTGGGGGGAACAATGAATCTGGTCCACTCTCTTGTTTTCTGGCAGAATCTGAGATTAGGAGCCCAAGGCAACGTACTCTTTGCAGGGCTTGAGAAGAAATCAACGCACATTTGAGGAAAACTGGAGAGAGATCTGTCTTTGGGGATTTGGCATGGTTGTTAGTTAAGACTCCACGTGATACCAACACATCCTTCAATACAGATGGCCCTCAGAAACAATATGGCAAACACAAAAGGTCACATACTGATTGCATGACTCCATTTATATGAAATATCCTGGGCAGGTAAATCTACAGAGACAGAAAGCAGATGGGTCACTGCCAGGAATCTGAGGAAAAGGAGAGGAGGGAGTAACTACAAGGGGTTTCCTTAAAGAACGATGACAAGGTTTTGGAACTAGACAGAACGAGAGGCTGCACTGCGCATGAGGATGCTAAATGCCACTGCGTTTTAAATGGCTGTTATGTAAATTTCACTTCATTTTTGAAAAGTGATTCTATGACCTGTGTAGAACACTCTACTTCTCAAATACAGATCCAATACCTAGGAACTCCCACTCCTCAGAAGTGCTTCTTTCATTTCAGCTCATTGTGAACCCTCTTGCTACCAAAATATGCAGCTAGAATGAGTCATAGAGGAGGCAGGCTAGAGACTGGGTCTCTGGCCAAAGCAATCCTTCAAAGCTCTGTCAGCAGCATCTGCAGAGTCACACCGTCCACAGAAACGTTGCTGTCCCTGGCAGAAGCAATGCCCACAGGTTAAGGGCTAGTGTCCACTGCCAGCTCCCAGCAATCATCACCACCCACAACTTGACACAGCTCACAGTCTTTATCAAATATCACCTCCCAGCCAGCCCCAGCTGTCTCTTAGTCCCCCAGCAAGCCCTGGAAATCTACAGAGGAGAAATGATTTGCTTCATATTATTCAGAGTAAGAGGAAGACCCTTCAGCTACCCAATCCTCCAGCTCTGAGTTGATATAAATAGAAGGGAGGAAATAAATTGCTTGTTGTATGAAGGTACTGATTACTCACGTGTTCCCTTCACAGTGAAGTATGCACTAAGGTCTGCTGGGTGACAGGCACCCGTTTGGCTCTTTGATCATTCCTTACCTCTGAAAGCATACCATGCGTTTCTGAGGAAAATTAGGATGGCAGGTCTGAAGAGAAAGCATGAGGAATTCCCAGAAAGCCACCCAAGTCTATGTGGTCCTTGAAGCTTTCTCAGGAAGAGGGGAGCCCCTTCGTGGAATGGTCACCAATGTTCTCTCCATTCATTTCTTCTGCCAATTTCTTCTTCACAATGGCCAAGACCAAAGCTCAAGATGTCCTAGACACCCACAGCCTGACATCCTCACTCCTCCTCCTACATGGTTTCTTTCCAGAACATACTGTGAGGTGTTACAAACAAAGCAGCCTAGTTCATTTCTGTTTCACTGGCAGTGAAATATAAAGAAACATTTTTTAAAATTCAAGTATAAAACAAATACCTATCCTTCAACTCTGGGGACAGAGTCAGCAGCTACATTCCCCCCAACTATCTGACACCAGGGGGTCCGTGGATGGACTGCCCATGTCCAAGAATAACAAGGTTTTCTCCAGTCAAGCGACCTAAATGTGAAGTATGCAGATGGCCTCCCAGTGTCCTCTTTCAGGAGTGAGTTCTCACTATATTTAGAAAGCCCACTGCCCTCCCTGGACTTTCTACCTCAGGAGAAGTGAAATCTAGTTTATGAGCACTCCTTGAGGACAGCCCTGTCCTTGCACCCACAGCACACTCACTTGACTCTGGAATAGGCTCAAGATGGGTGCTGCATCCATAGAACGCACTAACCACTTAACTGACAAATGCATATTACCCACTTTATAGAGGAGAAAAAGAAAGGGGAATGGCCTTGAATCAAAATCTGGCATTTCACTACCATCTTCACTAGAGCTAGAAGGTCTGCAAAGATGGCAGGGAGGGAGGGAGGGAGGGAGAGAGGGAGGGAGGGAGGGAAGGAGGGAGGGAGAGAAAGACTGCTTTCCTTTCTACTTCACCAAAAGAACAGTAACCACATTCTCACTGACTTTCATCAGCTCAGAAACTGAGGCATTAATGGTGGACCTACCTGCCATTCACTCACTGCCATGTCACCTGACAAAGGTGCTGTTCCAGGAGGGCTCCCTAGTCAAAGGAGCCTGCGGTGTGTGGGGGGGGGGGGGATCTGTCCCTTTACCAGTAGGTAAGGAAAGAAGGAAATATCAGAGTCAGAAGGAACTTCAGAAAACACCTAACAACTGCTGACTGAAGAGGTTTGCTCTGAGAGATTTATAGGAGAGAATCCATCTGCCTTGAGACAGGGTTCCCAGTGCCAGACACACAGGCAGAGTAGCCCCCTCCCCAACAGTGCACATCATAAGCCAAGGCTCACCCACCTTCTGTGAGTATGTCCCTATAAACCCGTAGTCATTTGTCTGTTCATTTGCAGTCTTGCTATATAACCCAGGCTGTCCTGGAACTTGCTAGGAAGGCGGGGCTGACCTTGAACTCTCAAGCCTCCTGCTTCTACCTTCCCAAAAGCACTTCTATGGGCTCTGAGGAGAGTTCCAGACCACCCGCTTTCCCCAGTCCTGCAGCTTTCTATAAATAGCCCCTTACTTTGTTCATTCAATAAATGTTTATTGAGCATTTACTGTAAACCAGATGCTCTGATAGGTGTTAGGAAAACAGCAGACCTGTAGGTCCTGCCTCACTTCTCTTAAATTAGTAGAGGAAGGCTGAAGCAACAAACTGAATGAATGCTTCGATTCCAGTTGTCAGACAAAGGTCCTGACTTCCTGTGGAGGGGGACTGATACCTCCTGAAAGATGATGACATAGGATGGAGAAGGAAGCCTTAGAACAGAGGGCTCCTAGAGCTAGGGAAAGAAAGAGCAAGAGCCAGGCACAGCCAGGGCCCTAAGACTTGCCACATTTGAAAAGATAAAAGAGCAGAGTGGTCAGGAGACCCAGGAGCAGGAGCTATGGATTCCTGCCTGAGAGGGGCTCTCCTCTGGATGAGAGGCAAGAATGTCAGAGCAAATTGGAAACAACTCAGAGGTTTGGTTTCGCTCTTGATCTCCACACTTTACCAGCTGTCTAACTTGGGGTAAGCCACTTCACTTTCTGAGCACAAAATGCTCGGACACTTTCAATGTGGGAAAGGAGATGAAGATGAGCTCTCATCTTCCTAAGTTCACGGGACTGTTTGAAGAAGCAAAGAAGACACAAACCATGAATGCATTTCATAACCTTCAATATCCATACACCTTATCTCCTTTAGGTCTAAATGGCTCTCTGCTCAAATAAGCCCTTCTTTACAGCATGGGTCTGCATACAAACTTAACATTGGGGACTGGAGGGATGACTGAGCAGTTAAAAGCACTGGCTGCTCTTGTTCCCAACACCCACAAGGTGGCTAACAATCATTCTTAACCCCAATTCCAGAGGAATCCAACACCCTCTTCTGGCCTCTGCTGGCACTGCATAACACAGGCACACTTACATGTAGTCAAAACATTCATACATATAAAAGTAAATTAATTAATTAAAAAAAAAAAAACTTAACAATGGCATCCCCAGGGTTGTGACACAGGAAAGCATGACGTGTAAAATGACAACACACCTCATGTTTGAGTGAGTCAAGCTTGGAAGCTGTGGCCAAGTGACATTTTCAAGGCCCCTCTCCCATGCTTCACAGCCAGGCTCAGAAAGCTAGAACAACCTCAAGTCCCAAGATGCCATCACTGAGGGCTCACCCCAAAGGCACGGCATTTAAACATGCCATCCCAGAGCCAAAGACCCGAAGACCTTGCCAGCAGCTCCTTCTCCACACTGACACAGAAATTACAAACAAGGCATCCAAGAAGCCATCTCAATCCCAAAGCCATAGTCAAGTCCTCAGTAACAGGAGATGGCCTGGGAGCTACCAGGAGCACCAGCCAGGAGGAGGCCACTGCCCACAGCTCTCCTCTGCTTGCCACTTGCCTAACTCTCTAACTCTGTTTTGATAGCCTATTCACCTCTCTCTGCCAGTCCTAATGTTCTCCTCCAGCCTGGTTTCTGCGGTGACCCTAATATCACCTCCTAGGCACACCTTGCCAACTACTTCAAACGCCACACACAGCTAACTGCAAGACTTTTTTAATCACTCAGTGAGAGAAATCCCGGGAACTAAATATACACAGATGAGGTAAATTTTAGGAATGGTCTCATGTTACTCAATTAATTGGACACAGGCTTCAAACATTCAAGTTCGTGCAAACACTCTGAGCTTCCAGGGTGCATTCACCCAGCTCTGCTCTACCCTTACTTCCTACCATCAAGGTTCCCTTCTCCCCGTGAGATTCTTGGACAGCCAGCAAGTCAGCCTTGACCTTCCCGGGTCTCCGGGCTGCCAACTGGAGCTGCCTTGAGTGACTGAGTTAAAAAACAAAGTCTATGCTGGTTGGGCTCTCAACCCTGTGGTAACATATCTCACAACACCCACTTGAGTATCCCAGGTGACAGCCCTTGAACCAGCCCCTTCCTAAGTGACTTTTAACCCAGGCCCTCTGGACTCAATCAGCTCAATGCAGCTTTTCCCTGGTTCCTCCTAGCCCAAAGGTTCCTAAAAACGTCACTGGAACACTATTCCTCAGCTCACAGCCCATCGATGTAAAATTAAAGACACTCCGGTATCTGAGCATCCTATAATCCTGGCTGAAGACCCCCTCACTGGTTCATACCCACTTATGCCACATTAAAAAAAAAAAAAAAAATCAACTGGGTCTCCCTCTCCAGGCCTCCTTCAATTAGCAGGCAGGTCTTCTTTCAAATAACTGAAGCCCTAGTCGCTACCTTCTTTTTTTTTTAATGGGAGGGTAACACAGTACATTGGCCCCCACACAGCACAAAACACATTTGATATCCGTACATCTTTTTATTGCCCTTGTCTGCCACTCAGATTTGGGATATAATCACATCAGCCTGCCTTTCTGAGAATTCGTAGCTGTGTTTTTAATCTAATTCAGGGGCCTGGAGATAAATCATCCTGAAGGGTCCTGATTTTCCAAGCCAAGAGCCTGCAGCAGCAGCAACAGCAATGGCATGCTAAGTTAAAGGACTGGCAGAGAAGGAGGGGGAGGTTTAAATGCAGTGATGAAGACCACACGCCTCTATTGTTTGTCTTCGTGCCAGCCTGAAGGGTTGAAGGGATGAAAGACAGACCCAGCTCCGTTGAGGTAAGTCAACAAGAACACAGGAAGTAGGGCACAGGGGGCGGGGAGATGGCCTCACTGTTAAGAGACTGTTTACATCTCTCGCTGCAACACAGAATGAGTGGATCTTCACAGCAGTTCAGCACAGGCCAGAGAGCCCCAAGCTGTTTGCACAAGCGCAGCCCAAGAGAAGACACACAGGTTTGGTTAGTCTTTCTGAATGGTCAGTCCTCCAAGTGTGTCTGATGAGAGGAGGCAACTTTGCAGAGGCAAACCCCCAAAACAAGCAGGGTGCCCACCTGTCTGCTACGATGCCCCAACACAGCCCTACAAAGCCACTGCCCCGACACTCAACTTGGCAGTCGGCAGCCTCCAAAACCTAGGGTTTCTGGAAGTCCTCAACTCTTGTTTTTACTTCCTCTCTTGGTGATAAGTGCAGAAGCAGGTGTTCACTGTACCCTCTCTCTTGGGTGAAGCAGAGAATGCCCAAGCAGGGAAGAGAAGGCCTCCTGCCACCTGCCTCCCCAGCAGTCAGGAACTACATCTGGCTATTAAACTTCTATTAATCAAACCAGAGTGAAAATTTCAGATACACTAGCCACATCTGAGATGCTCAGTGACCACATAAGCCTAGCAGACACACTCATACACAGATATGAAGTGCCATCACTGCTGGAAGGGCCTGCCAAGCAGGATGCTCTGCCAGAAGATCAGTTACCAGGCCTGGAACGCAGGGTCAAGTAGGTCTCTGCTGAGAGCTGTAAGCCATGGCGGTCACCATTATATTTAACTTGCTGAGGGCTGGGAGTATAGCTCATAGAACATGTGCTTAGCATGCACAAAGCACTGTGTTCGATCCTCAAAACATACAAACATACACACACGCACTACCAATTATCCAGTGGATAAGAGAATTTTGTAATTATTTTTTAAATTTATTATTGTGGTTGTGATTGTTAAGTTCCATTCTCATGGAACCCATTGCACTATGCACATAAAACTCTTCACGTTTTAGTTTCAACTCCAAGCCATCTCACAGAACACAACTCAAACCTTGAACATGACCGGCAGCCTTCCCTGCCCTCTCTGGTTTTTAACACCATCAGCTACTTTGATGCTTTTGGCCACCCAGGTCACTTCTTCGAAGGCCTAAGGTTCGCAGGTCGATAAACCAATAAATTAGGTCGAAATTAACTGTGGCTCATTTTAAACCAAGGGAAATTGATTTTCGCATGTACGTGGATGGACTGAATATGCCATCTGCCAGCACATCCTGGCAGACCTAGAGAATGTGCAGGAAGGTCCTGTTCTCATTAATAAATGGAATACCTCCACCCCCTGAACTCCAGACCATTTCCAGAGAAACACTGCTCACCAAATGCTCAAACCAAAAGGGGGTGAACATTCTCTTACTTTCCATCAAATTTATTTAAGTCTTAATAAATGAAGGAAAGGTCTATAGAATAGCCCAGCTTTAACACATTTCTATGTAGTCAAACATCAATTATCCTCAAGTGTCAAACAGTCCAAACTCAAAGCTGGATATCTCTGAATACATTTATACCAACCACTTTCCCTATCATTGCTCAAAGAATGTAAACTCATTTAATATTCACCTGAACAAAATTTAATTAAGAAGGCAAACTAATGCTTTAAAAAATATTAAATAAACACATAACAAAAACAAATAAATTAGTTTTCCAATGCCATGCTTTTCAGAGTATTTGGCTGCCCCTGTGTTACTCCATTAAAATGGACAGGGCAGAGCTGGCTCCATTGGGATTAGACAATGGCACTGAAGACGGCAGTGATCTCTAAGGAGGCACAGACTCAAAGCTGACCATGCAGTATTTCCACAACATTCACTTTTTGCCTTGGGAAGTTCACTGCCGTCAGGACGTGCCTCATGGATCCCAGGTCTCAAAGCAATTTATTAAGCATACCATTAGTTTCATTTTACAGAATATAATGAAAGCATCCTCAAAAAGAACACAAAGTTAAAACCGAAATCCATCATGCGATTTCTCTATTTTGACATTCTCTCAAAGCCAGGCTCTGCTTCTCTAGGGAGCTGATAAGCGACCCCTCTCCAAGCTATGAAGAGGCTCCTTAATGCTGCTCTCCTGGCCCACAGGAGAAACAAGGGAGATGTTTACTTCCACCTGGCCTGGAGAAAAAGTAACCATCTATTTTATACTATGACACTTCAGGTCACACCCTGACTACTCACAGTCACAAGACCACAAATATATCCTAGAGCTAAAGTTAATCTCATTATTCATGATACCAGGGGCTCCTGGGAACAGAAGGAGATAAGCGAACTGATAGCTCAGTTTTGTGATGTCATCTACATACAGGTTATATATGCATAGAATATTCTAGAAGATATTCTACAAAAACCGAGTGACTGTAGCTACCCACTGAGAAGGGGCTTAAAAAGAGGAAACTCATCACCACATATTCCTTCACATAAATTTGAATTTGCCAAGCACACACCACCTACTGAAAGCTAAGGAGACAGATGACTTTGGATCCCGTCCCACTACGTCCCAGGGTCAACCCTCACAGCACTCCTCCTCCATTCCTTCCACTTAAAGCCTCCACTCTCCAGGCTGCAAGCTACTGACAAACCAACAGTGGCCAGAAACAGCACAGAACTCAACAGAAGGGGTACATGTGTAACCAGGAAGTTTTGCAAGATCATGTCCCACGCTGAGCCAACCCAAGACGCCAAGCCACGTCTTCACCTACGTAGAACTCCATCGAGAACAGTCAACAATCAGCCTTCTCGTGTTCATCTGGAAGCACAGAGGTCAGACATCCTAACTTCAGAACCAGCTAGCCAATTCTTTCCTAAGTAAGTATATCATTCCAGAATTGACCCAAAAGAGATCTAAAGCCAAACAGTGTTCTTCCTCCAAAGAAGGCCTTTGTCCAAGGGCCTTGTGTTGTAATAGAAACTTTGTTTTCACTCTCAAATCAGGACACTGAATATCCCCATCCTCTAAAAATGCAGGAATTATGAACAGAGAGCTTGTTGCAAGCAAAACAAACCTGTAAATCCTGTTAGGCTTTGTGCTTCATTCCAAAGGATTTTCCCCCAAAACAACACCATTGGAAAAAACCAGTATGAGAATCCTAAAAGGGAAGATTCTGTAAAAATAGAATCCTAGGTCTTCATTGGACATAACTCCCAGATAACACAGGCAAACCAGGGCTACCCTGAGGCCCAGACCATTTCCTTCAGCACCATGGAGTGAGCCGAGGCATGTTCACCTGCTGACTGCAGGCTCCCCATGGTCCTCCTTATAAATAACTTTATATAACTTAAGCTGCTCCCTGCCTTCCAGGCTCTTTCTTCCAGGTGAACAATGGTCCACAAATATTCATTAAGGGCCTCCTAGTGTAGGGGAACACAGGAGAGAAGGACCAAATCCAGGCCCTCAAGAAGCACACAGGGAGATTTTAATTATAACCCAAAGCAGTGAGTGCTAGAACCAGGCTCACTCTTCCCAAGGAGTTCTGGAGTGTTGAAGAATGGAATAGGGGTCTCCAAGCAAAAAAGAGTTGGGAAGACCTTCCAGGAAGATGAAAGAGCAAGTATATGGCACTGAGGCACCGAACAGATGTGAAATCAGAACGAATTCGGTATAGCAAGAACTACGAACTAAGCCAGGTGCCATGACACCTGTAATCCCAGCACTCCAGAGGCAGAGGCTGTAAGATGGCCAGTTGGAGGCCAGCACAGGCTCACAGTAAGTCTCAGGGGCTTGGGTTACATAGCCTGACCTCTCTCAAAATAAAAAATGAAACCTAGGCTTCCTCCTTCTTTAATGTGATCTCTTAATGAAAAGGCTTACCTTGCAAACTTGGAACTTGGGTAGAAAGCCCTAATATCTGATACAGTGGTCTTCACTATTACAAATGTGCCTCTACACTCCAGTGTGACGTACCAACCAGGGATCCTCTCTGAACCAAGTTTTCCCAAGCATACTTCCTTCTTTTCTCCCTGAAACTGGTGGCCTTCTTGTCACCTCTCTGCCTTCTTCCTTTAGGCAGCCTCTGCTTCCAGTCCTGTGGGGTACTCCCAAGTATCCCCCCAACTCCATCAAGGTCAGACAGTAAAAAGCCACACAGCATCTGAGTCCACCAACTTACCACTCCGTCTCTAGAGGCCCCTTAGCACATCACTGTGGAGTCATGGCATGCGTGCTGGTTCCCACTGGTTCATTTATAACCCCGTTCCTGAGGTTACTACTCTCCACCTTAAATTGTACCGTTTTCTGACACTAAGAATGCAATCTTATTCCCCACCCTCACAGACACATACTCCATTCAGGCAAGTGTTTGGGTTTAAAAATCGAAGGCAAACTCAGTGTAGGGCCAGAGCTAAAATGACTACAGCATTTATTACTACGGCTGGGACCCCACACATTTCAAGAGTGAAGGGGGCACTATCTGATGCCAGGTCTGTCCCAGGAAAAACAAACAGTCACCCCTGCTAGAAAGGTGATTCCAGAGAGGTGGACACCCAGAGAAGCGCCGAAAGCTGCTCGTAACCGATTCCTGTGCTTGAGGACTTGAGCCTGCAGCAGACGGAGCTTGTGGTAGAAAGTTCTTCCTTCTGTCTGATTGAACTCCTCAGCAATTAGGGTTAATAATTTTTCATTAGCCTCAGAGCAACAGCAAACAAGGGCAGAGGAAGCCACAGCGAGGGAAAAAGGCTGCCTTTGGTCCTCACTGTTTGGTGGGAATTTCTCATTATGAGTTCAACTGCTGGCGAGGTCTGCATCCTTCAATGGAACCAGTCTGGCCGGCCCAGAGACATAAAAGCAAAGCCAAGGGTTTTGGAGGTATTCCCAACAAGAACAGAGTTCATCTTTAACTTGCTCCAAATCCCTGGGAGATTTTCACACACTAAACTCAAGGAAAAAAAAAGAGGGAGGGAGGGAGGGAGGGAGGGAGGGAGGGAGGGAGGGAGGGAGGGAGGGAGGGAAGGAAGGAAGGAAGGAAGGAAGGAAGGAAGGAAGGAAGGAAGGAAGGAAGGAAGGAAGGAAGGGGCACCTGCATGCATATTTTACAGACCAGAAAGCTCCTCTTTCAACCAAAACTAGGCTTCTGTGGACCTGAGCTCTAGGAGGGGACTGTCCCTTGACTCCTCCCACTTGAGCCCGCTGGTTCAGGAGCACAGCAGAACTGGGCAGGCTGGCAAGACCCTTCCTCATCAATACCAAGCTGGTGTCCTGCACAAAGCAATCTTGCTGACTTCTTTTCCAAAGTACAAAAAGGAAGTTTCAGATGGGAAGGGAGGACAAGGATCTAGGCCCCAGAGGGACAAAGCAGGTGGGTTCCAGTAGCCTCAGCCACTCCTCCCACCCCAGCTCTGCCCAGCAGTAACAGGGGTCTACAGCTTCCACCCACATAGCACCACCCCTCTACCTTTAGAGTGATATATATTCTATTTTAGAAAGGAAGTGTTAGGAAGCTCTGGATAGGGACAAGGTGACTCCCAAGACCCAAAGGTCGGTGAGACGATGCAGGCAAAACTACAGAGCAGGCAGCTCTTTCCTTTGTGACCTTGGACAAGTCACTGCACCCTTCCACAGCTTCCATTTGTTCACCAAGAAAATGACACAATAGGGTAACATAGTTTATACGATCCTTGGACCTGAAAGTTGACCATTTCACTCTCTGTATTGCAAAATGACTTGAGTAGAGCCAAAATCAGGGAAGAAAGGCAGAACTTGGGCTAATCTTTTCATTTGTACTTTAGAAGGGAAAAGGGACTCTGGGAACTGGGTTTATCTGCCACCTCCCCTGGGCCCACCTTTTCTCCCCCACCAGCCTTCTGGTTCTGCTGATGTCAATGTTAACTTCAGAACCAGGAATCTCTTGGGAGACAATAACATCAGCAAATTCTGTCACTGCTGACCCTAACCTACAACTCAGCTTTCATTCCTAGCAGTCAGTCTGGCCATAAAAGTGAGATTGCTGATACTTATGACATAATAAACCCATTGCCTGAAAAGAAATAAAGCCCGTGCTGAATAATAATGCCCACCAAATTTCTTGCAGTCCTTCAAAAACCCTGAGTGCATTAAAGATCATTCCTGTCCAAAAGGAAAGGAGGAACGTAAGGGACCTCACAACCCTGCCAAAATAAAAATTCACCACTCCCCCCCAACATACACACCACACACACACACACACACACACATGCACACTTCTGAATACACAAGGGACAGTTTGCAGAGTTTCGGGGCTGCCCACCTTTATTGGGGTTCATGAGGGTGAATGTGGAAACCCCTTCCTCCTGCCATTCTGGGTTAAGTGTTCTGCAACTGCAGCGTGCTCGCCTCCACCGCCAAAGGACGGCACGTTGAAGAAAGCCCGTTTTCACCCAGATGTGAAAATGCGGCTGCACTCCTCCAATACCTGCCATAAACTATACCAGTCTGATTGCACACACCCCGGGGGAAACTGGCACCGCCAGTTGCCTGGAGTACATTTGCTAACATCGACAGGAAGAAGGAAAGATCTATGTGATTCAAGTGCCGACGGCGATACACTCATGTGAGCGGAGAAAAAAGAAAAAGAGGAATAAAAACAAAGCAAAACAAAACAAATGCCAGTCGGGAAGTCCCCAAGCGGTACCTGCACCTGGGAGGCGACTGCCAAGGATGGATGCGGGGGTGAGGAGTGCAGGGAGAGGAAAGGGCTGGAAGGAGGCGGCAGGCACAAGTGCTCACCTGTCCGTACACCTGGATGGGCTGGGGCTGCAGGGCAGCGCTCCTCCGCGTCCGGAGCGGCTCCCGGGCCGCCGGGCTCGCCCCCCTGGCATCCCCGAGCGCCCCCAGCCGCAGCTCGCGCGGGTCGCCCTGCACCACGAAGAAGCCCCGGTCCTGGGGCAAGGGCGCGCGGCCGCCGTGCGGTCTCTGCGGCCAGCCCCCGCCGAGAGCCCCGGGAGGCAGCAGCGCGACCAGGGCGATTAGGAGAGGGAGTCGCGACTCCCTCCTGCTGCTCCGTGTCGCCATGTTCGGGCGAACGCGACTGCAGGTGGCGCCGCCGCCAGGAGAGAATGTGCAGCGCCGGCCGGGACAGCGCGGGGCCGGGGCCGCGCGCGCCGCTCCCGGAGCTCCAGGCCGCCCGCGCCGCTCGGGCCGCCCCGCTGCGCCCGCCGCCGCCTTCGCCGCCACCGCCGCCGCCGCCGCCGGGTCCCGCTCGCTGGGCGCCGCGCCGTCACGTGTGCGCTCGCCGCGCGTCCCCTCCGCGCACTTTCTCCGCTCCGCCGCCGCTGCGCCCCGCCCCCCGGGGATGGGGAAGTCAAGGCAGGGAGCGCGGCCGGCGAGCCTCGCGGTCCCCGCGGGCACTCCGCCGCCCTGCCTCGCTGGAGAGCTGGACCCGGGGCTGGCTCGTTTCACTTGGACTTCGTGAGCTTCTCCTCCGGCCCCGATCGTGTCCAGGCCTCCGCCCCCTGCCCAGCCACTAGACCCCTGCCCAGCCTCGCGCCCACCTCCACGGAGAACTGCAAACCACAGAATCAGCTGTGGGCACCAATGAATAAGAGTGGAGGTGAACCTGTCCGGTTGTGAAACTTACAGTTTCTGCTCTGGGCACGGAAATGTTTTTGAAATGGTCACAGCCCAAACTGCCCTTGATCATGCTAATCTGTCCCTGCCCCGGGCTCAATAAACATACACCCTGCGCAGAAGCAGTAAAACCAAAGCTACCTCTGACCAGGAACTTGATCCATCTGGACAATTACACAGTTAGACAATATGGCTCTGCCCACAAGGACGCCTAGCCACGGCCCGGGGCTCCGCGGCAGTGCCTTGCTTTGATCCTTCACGGTGGGCAAGCTCTGAGCCACCCTGCCCAGGGGCAAGGTGAGTGTGTCTACCAGTCCCTTTAATCAACACCTGCTAGGCATCTCAGGGGTGTAAAGACTACACAGGTACAGCAAGAGCCAAGTGCCCCAAGAGTAGAAGGGAGACACAATTTCAATGCACCCTAAAAAGCTTCTAAAGCTAGAGATTCTCTCTCTCTCTCTCTCTCTCTCTCTCTCTCTCTCTCTCTCTCTCTCTCTCTCTCTCTCGGCAGCTACTACAACCTCCTCTATTTCATCTATGTCTCTCTGGACTCTGGGATGACTGAAGGCAGAGATCAAAGCTGCAAAAGCCACAGCTGCGTGGTTGCTGCAAAGCTACTGGTGTGGAGAAAGGAAAGGATGGTCTCTCAATTCCCACCCCCAAAGTTCTCCTCCCCAAATCACAGTGGTGGTTCTGTCCCTTGTCCACCTGTCAATCAAGTTCTTTCTAGTAACCTTAGTAGAGCTCTTTCCCACCCAACACCCCCACTGGTAACCTGCCAAAACCTGTTAGGATTTGAACTGGGTTTGTCTGCACTGAAACCATGATGAACTTTACTGAGGTTGTGGGTGTGTCAGGAGGTGAGTGCCTTTAAGAAGTGATTAGATCCTTGAGAGAGATTCATGCCTGTCTCACTAGAGGGTTTTTTTTTTTTCCTCCCCAGAGCAGTTGATAGAGCAGTTGAGCTAAAGTTCAACAACACATCCTCAGGTCAGACTTTCATCCAAAAACAGACCTTCTGTCTGTCTCTTCCACAAGCACCTGTAGCCCTTCCACTTTTCATGAGTGGAACGGCGTGAGGGCCTCAGCAGACGCTAAGCAGGTACCAAGATCATGTTCATGGACTTCTCTCATCTGCCGGAACCATGAACTAAACCCTCTACTGCTTATATATTACAGCAACAGAAAAACTGAAAGAAGAGGGCCAACTTTTCCTCGCCTCCTTAAATCAGGCCTCTCCTACCCTTCCCCAGCCATATGAGACTTTCTGAGATCAGGCTCAGATGGTACAGTCTCCCACCACCTCCCACTCCAATCTCTCCCCTAGTCAGGTGAGCTCTTTCTATCCATTTTGACATCACTACTGAACCACATAGCTCCCCACACCAAGCCAATGAACCATTGTCACCTCCCACTGCCCATCAAGACCAGCCCTGCCTGGCAGTCTCACCTAACCAGATGTGAACCCACTCCTCAGCAGTTCAGCCCCCATTTGGCTCCCACTGGAAAAAGGGGAACTGGTTGCAGTCAGAACACACTGTGAATGATTCAGTTATCATTGGTTTTTAAGCTCTGTTTGATGAGATCTTTCTCTGCAAGTGTCAGAGCCTTAGAAGAGAACACAGACTTGTCTTCCAAGTATGGAGCAGTTTGCTCACACTAACTGCTGGCTTGAGGTTCAGGTGGCAATTTGCACAGAAGGATTAGTGGGGTGGGGCCAGCCACTTGCTCGTTTTGATTTGGATTTGCAACTTCAGTGCTGTAAAACTGGCAAGAATGCTCAAACACGGCTAATTTACTCCTCAAAAACCCTCCTCTCTAATCATCTACATTCCAAACCACTCTCAGGTGGATAATCAGAAACCCAGGAGACTGGGCTACAGAGCTGCAGGGCATACTGGAAAGGAAGCACACTAAATTTTGAGTCAAAGGTCCAACTTTCTATCTATCAAAACTGGGCTACCTGACCTTCCCTGAGCGTTGGTTTTCTCATCTATAAAATAAAGATCTTAATCTTACCTATCTCTCTAGACAGCTATAGTATCAGATGAGACCACAGACATGAAATAACTGTGAGATCATGAAGGTCCCCCCATTAGAGACCTGCCTGCTAGTCTAGCAACCCAGTTACTACATGGTTTTTGTCCTGTCCAAAAGACCTTTCAGTCCTCATTGTTCTCCACCTTTAGAGCCCCCACAGGAGCAGGAGACAGGAACAGCCAGAGGCCAAGGTCACAGGGACAGGAGTCAGAGCTGAATTGTGCAATATGAGTAGGGTGCCCCTTCCAGCCTCAAAGCCAGATTTGGGTTGTAAACAAGCCACCACTTCCTCAACCTTCTGGTGCTACAGCCAGAGGGGAGGCATGTTCCAGACCCCTCTGCTCCAAAGAAGGCCTTGCTCTGCTGCCCATAAACATCACTACAAGATCAACCTGTGCAGGGCCAGTGAGATGGCTCAACAGATAAAAATGCTTGTTACCAAGCTAGACAACCAAGTTTGATTCCCCAGGACTCACTGGTAGAGCAAGAGACTCCTGCTACTTGTGCTCTGATCTTCACATGCGTGTCATGATGCATGTGTGGGCACACATACACACACACACAATAAACAATTTTTAAAAATTTAGAACTCAGCATACACAGTTATTTAATGATATATATGTATATAGACATTATGCTTTGATTCTACTGTCAGAACTTTTGGCATGTGGATTTTTTGAGGGGTTATTGACTACAGGTTCTTCTGAGTGCTAGACAAAATGCCATCCCACTGAGCTATATCTCCAACCCTGTCATCAGATGTTAAAGTTGTTTTCCTTCTGTCCATTCTAGACTATCTAAACTAGTGTTCAGGGATGGAGCCAGGGAAAAATCATAGAGGTTACAGTGTGCCATAGTTTTATCCAGATGAAGTAGGAAGGTCCAGGAGATGGCTCAGTAGGGAAAAATCTTGCTATACAAGCATGAGGACAGGAGTTCAGATCCCCAGAACCCTTATAAGTACCCAGCAGGCTCAGCAACCTGTCAATAGTCCCTAAACTCAGGAGGGAAAGAAAGGGGAGCTCCCAGGAATAAGCTGGCTGACTAGACTAGCCAGTCAGTGAGCTCTGGATTCAACTGAGAGACCTGCCTCACTATAAGCTGAAGAACAATGGAAGAAGACCACATACACACACACACACACACACTAAATGTTTTTTTAAAAACCAATACTATAGCAACAAAGGGCTAAGGATAAAGCTCATGGACAGCGCATTTGCCTAAAATGTGTAAGGTCCTGAACGATCCCCACTATGAAGAAAGAAGGGAAAGAAGGAAGGAGAAAAGGAGGAAGGAAGGAAGGAGGGGATGGGAAGGAGAAGGAAGAGAGAGAGGGAAGGAGGGAGGGGGGAAGGGAAAAAAGAAATTTAAAACAACAATAATAACGGTCATAAAAACGAGGAAAATTTTAATATACATATTTTTATTGATTTTTTGTGCATTCCATTTAATATATCTTAATCATGTTTAGACCTCCTCCCCTATCTTCAGCCCCCACAGCGCCCCCCACCCACCAGATTTCATGCATTCATATAAGTTAAGGCTATGGTATCCCCAGATGTCTCCCTGTGTGAGTTCATCTACTGGAGCCTGGTCAGCCTATCTAGTGTCATTCCCTTAAAGAAGACCAACGCCCCTCATCCAGCAGCAATTTAGCTGCCAATAGCTCCTTGGCTAAAGTTGGGGCTTCTTACCCATTTCCAAAAAGAAGAAATCTTGAAAACACACTTTGATTCCTTTCTTACTTAGTAACCATCACACATGCCCTGTGTCCTCCCTCGCCCCTGGCTGGCCAATTTTATTCGTCTTCCGCTTTTCAGAGAAGCCCCTCTCCATACCCAGGAAGGCTGTGGCTCTTGCTCTAGAGCTCTGGTCTCCCATGTGTACTTTTTGATAGTTCCTCTATGGTCTGTTTCTTCACTCCATTTTTCTCTCAAAACTATAAGCAGCAGGAGGCATGAAGTCAGACTACCTTAGTCATGTCTGCATTCCCATTGTCCCTGGAACTCCTGGTATGTGGTGGGGAGGGATGTGCTCAATGACACAGAATGTTTGGGGACAAAGGGACCGTCCTTCTCCCCTTTGTAGGTTCAGTCCTGAGGTCTAGGAAATAAACTGACAATAAATTAGCAGAAGAGATAGACAAATTTCCTACGTACACTGTCACATAGAAGCCATCCAAGATGTGAGACTCAAAGAAAGGCCGTGTTTGATGGTTGTATAGCCCTCTGAGCCTCAGAAGAAATGGGGGTTTGTGTGGGACAAGGTGGCCAAGGTTGTATAGTAGAGGGATGGAGGAAGCAGATGACGAGCAGGGGCTCTCCTATTCTGCAGAGCCAGCACTCTAGCCTGCATTTCCCAGAACTGGCACAATGGTCCTTTAGCCATTCCCCCTGAGTTCATCTGCTTGGTGAGACTTCAGCAAGGGTGCTGAAGACGATTAACTGGTTTCCTTATTGAGTAACTTCCTTTGGTCAGATAAGGGAACTTCAAAGAAAGGTCCTCTCCAGCTTTTGGAAATAAGTGTAGAGGACAGAGGACATAGAGCCCTGGATTATTAGGCTGCTTACGGGGCTTTTCAATGTTTTAGTTTGAAACACTCAGCATGCCAGATCACCATATTTGAGGCTTTCATTTTTTATTTCGAACAGACATATATGTATGAATGGAGAGGAGAGGCCACAACCCCTCCCCACCTTTGCCTTGGTGTTAAATGTTCGTTATGAGGTCTGCATTGTTGTGCTTGGCGATTTCTGCCTAGAATCCCTTGCTTCATAGGTAAGCCTGGACTACACAGGGAGACTCTATTTCAAAACAAATAAGCAAAAATAAATATATACGTACATATATACAT
Source organism: Eospalax fontanierii (assembly GCA_035773235.1). NCBI lineage: Eukaryota > Metazoa > Chordata > Mammalia > Rodentia > Spalacidae > Eospalax > Eospalax fontanierii. The sequence continues at coordinate 24,968,291 of CM069539.1, read as the reverse complement.
ACATACATATATAAAAAGTCAAAGACCATAATAACTGATGAGGTTTAGAATACAGAAACATTTAGAACAAGCAAGTAAGTTAGATTCTCACCTTGGAATACATCAAATTAAAAAAGGAGCTTATGGAAATAGCAATAACTTACTTTTCCACAGCAGTGTTTTATATTTGCCTAGCATTATACCAGCTTTACGCTTCTTATCTCACAGCAACTCTTTGAAGTGAACCATAACGCAGGCATTATGGCCGTTCCCATTTTAGGAACTAAGAGCTGAATAGGGACGATCACTTGATTTGCTCAGAAGTACACAGGCCTATTAACGTACATATTCGAACCCAGGAGCTCTGATGTTTTCTGCCAAAGATGACAGCTCCCTTACAAAGAGAAGAGCTGGGGTCTCTAGTCCAGTCCTAGAAAGGCAGAACAGCAAAAACAAGGAAGTAATGCTGCATCCGTTCAGAGGCAAACAGAGCCAAGTGCAGGGTAACTAGAGGCTGCTACCAAGACTGTACTGCAGCAAGAGGACACGTGACTGCTCAACAGTTACGGCCCTGTAAAACAAGCTAATTGTCCTTGGTTTCGCTATAATAACATTTCCATGTCATTAGCATTGCAAAATTGCCTGTTGGTATCTTCTGTGAGATACCATAGCACATTCATAAAACTCCCATATAAAGACAAAAAATAGGAGTGAATATTATTCCAAGAAAATTCTGACCTTTTCTAGAATTCTCTACCTTTTCCCACCTTAACTTCTGAATAATCCTCCCCTCCATTAAAGTTTGTTCCTAAAACACTATCCGGAATGCTGAGCGATCTTTCTCTCTCTGTCTCTCTTGCTTGCTGTATTTTCTATTTTCATTTATCATTATTATTTTATTTTTCGTGTATGAGTATACGTATTGCCTGTGTGTATGTAAGTATACCCATGTTGTGTAATGCCCATGGAAGTCAGAAGAGGGATTTCCTGGAACTGGAGTTATAGATAGTTGTTAGCCACCACGTGGATGCTGGGAATCAAAGCTGGGTCCTCTTCAAGAGCAGCCAGTGCTCTTAGCTGCTGAGCCATCTCTCCAGCCCCTCTGCCTGTACTCTTAAATGTTACTTTCATTCTCAAATAGAAATTCTTTACAGTGCTTTACTTTGCCCCAGGTCTGAATTCTTTCTCTGATAATCTCAAGATCCTGAAAAAACAAATCCAAGTCTCTATCTGCTCTAAAACCTTCTCCACCTTCTCCTGCATCAACAGGGCTGTGGCAGGTGGAAGAGGCAGCTACTCACCTCCTCCCTGCCCTCAGTCCCGTTTCCATCCTCTAGAAACAGTTTCCAGTGACTCCAGGTGTGATGCTAATTACCCGACCTTCTCCTTGGGCCCCAATTGGGCTTGTGGGACCATAATGTCCCATGTTCAATCCTGAGAGATTTGTGTGTCCAATCCTGTTTTCCATACTTTAATAGAAGATACATTTAAAGAGGGACTTCTAATGTGGTTCAAGCGCTGTGAAGGAGCACAGGTTTCTGAATCAGCCCTTGAATTCTGCTCTCACTACTTACCTTCTCTCAGGCTGGTTGACTCAGTCAGAAATTTGACTTTATTTTTTTTAATTGACTTTTTCAATTAATTTTTAAAGTTAGCATGCAAAGTGATGGGTTTCATGATGACATTTTCACACACATATGTCATTATGTTTTGTTCGTATTCATCCAGAAACTAAACTTCTTGACTTTTTACCCCCCAGGACAAAGTCTCACAACTTAACCTTGAACTTGAGATCCTCCTGCCTCCACCTTTCCAGTGTTGGATTACAGGTATGTGTAATCCACCATGCAACTTCTTGACCCTCTACAATGAGGAAACCTTAATTTTTTCCACAAAGTGTGTGAGATAACAACTTAGTTCATAGAGTTCATCATTGCTATGCAGACACAAGGGCAAAACCTTTTGACAAATGTTTTGTAGCACATAGCTGAGGAACCATCTCCTTCCCTAAATATAGGAGAACTTGAAACAGCCCATCCAGCCCCCGAACCCCTCTATCCTAGGTTTAGAATGAACGGAAAGATCTCAAGCAGATGATTCCTTGAAAGCCCTTGAATCACTGCATATCCAAAGCTGGTGTGTGGTTCCTTTTCTATGTGTTAAACTGGGTAAGCATGACTTCAGGCACAGAAATACAAAGACAGGCTACCAGTTGGCTTGAACTTCAAATGTAAGAGGCTTTCAGGGCATCTTGGTGCTCTCTCAGGGTAACCCAGAAGGGGATAGCGGCCACTCAGGCTGGCTCCTAGGTCCCCTTGACTGGGTACAGTCTATGGAGACTTGGCACCCCCAGACCTCTCTTTCCTTTCTACATCTACCAGAATAGGTCAAAATCCTAACTCCTCTGGCAACTGCTTACTCAAAGACTAACTAAAAGACCACTTCTTGACCCCTCCCTAGATTTCCTGTTTGTCCCCTAAAGCCCCAAGACCCTGTTTTATTTCTCCCCTTTGAGATCTAGACCATGTTCTACTTTGCATTAGAGCATTGCTTTTGGTATTTAACTCCTTTTCTGAATTGTAATTATGCCTCTGTGCCTATTCTTCAGTCTTAAAGATAATAAACAGGGAGAGTATATAGGAGGAGAAATTGCCTTTACTCAGTACCTAACACCCTTTGGCCATTTGTTTCTGAAAAGAACTGATTTGAATAAATGTTCCTGAGAGCCTGAAATTTTCATTTCAAAGGATGCTAGAATGTCTGCTAGGGAGTCTGTGGGTACCAGGTGAGTCAGCCTGGCCAAGGACTAGTCTTTTCATTGTAAGATAGTTTTGTGTACGGCCAATTCATTGCCTGCCACCTGATGAGAGGGTACAACAAAAGGTACAGCCACTACTGCAAGGGTCTTAAAGAGAGACAAAAGTAGCAGAAATGTATGAAATCAGAAAGGACTCTACTTTGATTCATGAGGTGCTGTGTGTCCAACCCAGAGCCTGGTGCCTGCTGGGCAAGTACTCTACCAACTGAATTACAGCCTCAGACCCTAAAGCTCTGCTTTAAAAAAGAATAGCTTTGGGACCAACATTCTGGAAAACAAGATCTTAGATAGTAAACTTAGGACCAGCTTGGGCTAGAGTGAGTTCAAGACCAGCTTGAGCAACTAAATGAGGTGCTATCTCAATATAAAAGAAACACAAAGGACTAGGGCTATATCTCATTGATAGGGTGCTTGCCCAGCATGTGCACAACCCTGGGTTCAAGTTCCAGCACTGCTGCAGCAGCATAAACAAAAGACCTTGGAGTGGGGATTTCAGGTGTATGCACCATGGGAGGGGAGAAAGTCTGGAGCACTGTAGTGCTCAGACCCAGGAGAAAGCAGGAAGTTATTTTCAGTGTCTGATAAGAGTAAGGAAAGTCTTTAAGACTTTAAGACGGATAGGGTGTAGCCCGAGCTGGGCAGAGTCAAAGGTAGGGAGAACAGGAAGAGAGCTCTGGGCACAGCAACATCCAGAGTAGGGAGCCTTATTTCATTCATTTTCACATCAAGGTACAGGGGGATTTCAGAAGCTGTGTACCAAAGAGGTCTCAAACAGCACTTCTTCAACCCACCATTCACCAGGACCTAAAATACATCCCTACAAGACCACCTCAGTCCACCCTGGGCTGAAGCACTGGGCGTTGCCTGCTTGTTATGCATACATTTCTCCACGAGGTACTGCAGACTGATCAGACATCTGCCATCTCTAAATCCATCACCTTGGCAATTTTACACAGTGTCATCAGCTGAATTAACACCTGTTAAAAATCATCATTCCCACCAGACTTAAAGCTGCAAGCGCTTTTAATGAGGGTCCTGCAGAAAGGAATACATTTTTCCTCAGAGCCCTTAAATAAATGACATTAAGTCCTCCATGCCAAATACATTATTGAAACAGCGATTAGGGTTTGGATTGTACCAACAGACCCACTCAGAGGCATATATAAGCTCATTTGGGGCTTAACTGCCACACCCAGGCTAGCAAACTGCCCAACCTGTTCCACTGAGGGGTAAGTGAAAATGCATTCCTTTTCAGCATGTATTGAAACAAGAACTTCAGTGCTAAATTAGCAGTGGGTTTTGTGTATGAATTTTCTTTGCATTCTAACATTATGTAAATGAAAAACCCAACGAAGTGCAAATTAGGACTATTCTTAATTCTAAAAGGCTGCTATTCTGCGATAATGACGCCATGGCATACTTCACAGTCTGCCAAGCACGGTGTGAGGTTCCTGCTCTCCCAATCTGCCTTCTGTGCCTCCCAGCAGGGGGACACCCACTGTGTCCTCATTTTTTTCCCTGCCCAGTAAAGTCAGATCCAATCCACCCACCCTCCCCTCTTCCTCCTTATAATTTCATTTTACAATGATCATGTCCTCACTGAATACAGAACAAGAAGTCAAGATGGATTTAACCTGTATGTGAAGAACTGTGAGGTGTTAGGTCCTGATGTTTACAAGGCTGCTTACTTGAATTTTATCCCAGTTCCAGTCTGGAACAGCTGCCTCATCCCAGGCACCTAATTTTCTTGTTCTTGGTCTGTAAAATGAATTACCTACCTCGGTAGGTTTAAAAGATTACATGAGATTAGACACATCGAGTTTTAAATCCAAGCCTGGCCTAGAGGACTTGTTCAACAAACGATACCCATTGTTGTTTGGAAAGTTCAGCTTAGATATAGCTGCTGCATCAATTTGGCCATTCAGCAGTTGTCAGGGTTTTATTCAGTTTTGTATTTGTTCCTTCAATCTCACTGCCAGGCATAAGCTGCCGTAAAAAAAACTGATCAAAGGACAGAGGAGTTCAGTTCAATGGTAGGAGACATGCCTATCCTTCACAGGGTTCTGGGCTCAGTTGCCAGCATTCTCCCAGTGCCCCCCACCGCCACCCTTAAAGAAAAGCAAGAACTAGTTTTGGACGCCCACAACCACATTCCACCAAACAGGCACAAGCATGGATATCTCCAGTCTGTCTGAGGCAAAGCCAACTCCCAGGTCTTGCTCTGTTCATCATGTCCCTTCAGAAGACCTGTATTGCAGGCAGGTGCAACAGTTTTCCCAGGGCAGAATTCATGGAACTCTAGTCAACTCAGGTTCAGTTTCCCATTAAACATGGTGACAAAAGATCAGATGCATTCCACTCTGTGAGCACATTCTAGAAGGGAGACTGGGGGATTGCTAAACTCTTAACACTTTGCTCATGCAAACTCACTCTAGCTAGCATACTTGTTAAACAGCATTATTTTCACCAATAAAAAAAAAATATTTCTAGGACCGGAGAGATAACTCAGTGGTTAAGAGCACTGCCTGCTCTGGAAAAGGACTCAGGTTTGGTTTCTAGCACACAGGTAGTGACTAACGACTGTCTATAACTCCGATTCCAGAGCACCTGATCCCCAGTTCTAGCTTCTGTGGGCATTGTATGCACATGATGCACTTAAATGCATTCAAGCAAAATACTCATGCATATAAAAATAAATAAAAACAATTGTAAATTATATTCTAATATCTCTTACATTAGCTAATGTACCATCCTGAGAGACAAAGAGGAATACTCTGACTTAAAGGTGTAAGTGGAGGTGGGCATAGAAAGGTAGGGGAAAGAAGGGGTGGGTTAGCCCAGACTAAGGATATATGAAGATGCTACATAGAAACTCACTAGTTTGTAAGCTGATTTAAAATATACAGTATATGTTTTTAAAGGAGTATGAACAGAAGCCCCTGCATAAGCAGAAAGTACTGCTCCAAAGAGGCCTGGGTCATTAAATGAAATGAGTTATCAATCAGGGAGACCCCAGAGACACCAAAACAACAGAGGCTATTGCCATTGTTCTTGGTAGTCTGGCAAAACTAGATGGTAAGATTCTATTGTTCAAGAGACCTCTCACTTTGGATACTGTGCATAAAGAATTCAACCTAGACTGGCCAGTAACGTGATTCAGGTTTGCATGGTGATATTTGATGTTCTCAAAGGAACCACCTCTCCAGTATGGATTACTAGTCAGGATGCTCTAAATGCCAATCACACCTAAGAGCATGTGTTCCAAATAAGGACCTTCAAATGTTAAGTGATTGCCCCCAGGATGGATTAAAGTGAATTTATACACATGTACATGGTACTGTTTATATTAAAACATTTAAAAGTCTGCCAAAAACAATATAGTAACTATGAAAAAGGACAAGCTTCCAGCATGCATTGAACATGAAGAGAGATGTAAAAATATGGCTTCTTCATTAGTGAGGATATTTGTGCCTTCAAGTCTCAGATGCCTAGAATTCGTGTAGCATACTTTAACACAGACAACTAGATAATAATGTATTACTTTGGGCGTCAACTCAGAGGAGTCATGCATCTAGTGTGGTCAACTAGATCAGAAAGCCCACACTCCCAGGTAGCTATTACAGCTGCTTTGGTCATCCTAATCTCGATCAATACAAATGATGTTTTACTAACTGGCATAACAAATAAGAAAATAGATTTTCATTAATAGCTAGCCAATTCACTAGAATCAGTTCTCAGTAAATTTGGCTTACTATTTCTCAAAACTGTATTAAAGATAAACCCTTCCATTGCATGGACAGTGTGAGTAACTGCAGCCTCTCAGACAGCAAGTAAACTAGGGATGGTTATTTGAGCCTGTGATCCCAGCCCTTGGGGAGCTGAGGCTGAAGGACTCTCATGAGTTTGAAGCCAGTCTAGACTATATAGTGATTTCCAGTCTAGCCTGGTCTACAGAAAGAGATCTTGTCTCAGAAAAGAAATAGCAGGCTAGAAAGATAGCTCAGTAGATACACTGCTTGCCTTATAAACATAAGGACCTGAGTTTGGTCCTCAGACCCTATATACAAAAGCCAGGCATAGTAGCATGTGTTTGTAATCCCAGTACTAGAGAGGCAGAGATAGATCCCTTGAACTCAGTGGCCAGTCAACTTAGCCTACAAGGAAGGAATAATACCTGAAGTTGTCCTCCACCAGCTGTGCTCTACTCCTGCTCTATGCTGAATAGCTTCAGTTGTCAACTTGACACACCTGGGAAGAAGGAGCCTCAGGTAATTTCCTCTTTCAAATTGACCTGTGGGCATGTCTGTGAGGCATTTTCTTGATTGTTGAGTGATATGGGAAGGCCTAGCCTACTGTAGGTGGTGCCCTCCAAAGGCAGGTGGTCCTGGGTTGTATAAAAAAGCAGACTGAGCACAGGCCAGGATAGCAAGCCAGTAAGCAGCATTCCTCCACAGTCTGTGCTTCAGTTCCTGCCTCTAGGTTTCTGACCTGCTTAAGTTCCTGCCTTGGCTTTCCTCAGTGATGGATTGTTGCTTGGAAGGATGACGTAATATAAACCCTTTCCTCCCCAAGTTAGTTTTGGTCAGAGCTTTATTATAGCAATAGAACGCTAACTAGCACATACACACACACACACACACACACACACACACACACACACCATTCACATGAATATACACATACATACACACAAAAAAGAAAAGAAAAAGATGGAAATGGAGAGAGAGGGAAAATAAGGATGGAGAAATGGAGAAAGAGAGGAAAGAATGGAGGGAGGGAGAGAGGGAGAAAGAAATTGAGTCTAAATCCCCAACCCATCCTGTGTCCTTAGGTCTGAAGATTCTGGTTGCCTGCTACCAGTCATTATTAGAGCTGACTGCCAACTCTAGAATGTTCTATCTGCATCTAGTAAAGCATATTCAAGAAACGGTTGCTTCAAACAGTCAGGGCTTAATATGTCCTCCTTTAACAACTGTTTAATATTTGCCTGTGTATCAAGGTCTAATTCGTATTAGAGGTTGCTACCGCTAAAATATGACAGTGAGGTTATGAGCCAATAATTAATTCCCAGCTGCTCGCACCTAGCAGCTACCTTTATCGCTCAAAAACAGGCATGAAGAAGCTGATCTGAGTCGATTTCAACATGTTTATGGAGTGATCTGTTGGAGAACTAGGGTGAGGTTGGAGTGGCGGGACACAGGTTTTCAGGATCAATTATGAGCTGGGAGAAAATTTTGACCATGTCACAGAGACCCAGAATCACGGGGCTTCTACAAGACCTAGGTTTATTTCTCTCACACGTTAGCTAGTCCCTCTGCTGCACATGTCAGAGGAATTCAGTTTGCTTCTCTGTCTTTGCTCTGGTGTCCCAGGCACTTGCTTTGTCTTGAAGTCCACAGTGGCTCATCAGCTCATCCTCAATCCAGCCAGGAGGAAGGAGAAAGAGCACAAATCATTGCGTATACATCACTTCTGCTCAACTCCTGCAGTCTCTTATCTGCAAGGGATGCTGGGAGACAGAGGTTAACTCTGAGCATCCATATGGGTGCCTACAAATCAGGGGTTATCTTCCTATCAGAAGTGGAAAATGACACCAAGAAGTAATCACTGTTTTTCTTCCAAATCATCAAGAATTTAGGGTAAACAGGGTTGAATGTTAGGCGGCAAGTCCCAACAATGACTCGCATATTTAAGCACTGAAGGATGGGTATATCCAGTGGGAAATAGCCACCTCTCTAGTCCCAAAACCACCCAGTACTTCAGGTCCTAATCACCCTGCCCCTCTTCCAGGATGCCATGGACTTCCAAATTAATGCCTGGGCCATCAGGGGTCTTTCACAGTCTGTCCAGTCCAGTGGCTTGTACCCCTTGTCCTGATTGGTCAGTACCCTTGGCTTACTTGATTTCTAAATGATTTACAAATACTAGGAGCAGCAATGTCTAGAAATCTGATTATATGAAACACCTGAAGAATTGGAGACATTTAACCCAGAGGAGCTTTGATGGGAAGACAACTCAGCTATCACCTCTATACACTTATGACCATAGCCTTCAAACTTTATTTTAAATACAATGTGCCACAATCTGAACGAGGCTCAGTGTTTTATATATGCACTCTCACACTCTCAAAACAATCCTATGTGCTGGGAATTATTTTCACTGCATAGGCAAAGTTGCTGAAGATCTAAGACATTGAATTACTTGCAGAACGTATATAGCAGGGGTTGGGAAGATGGCTCAGGTGGTAAAGTACTTGCCATGAAGATCTGAGTTCGATCCCCAGCACCCGCACCCGCGTAACAGTCCAAGCAGGTGCAGTAGCATCTCAAGGGCAGCTGAGACAGAAGAATCCCTGGAGCTCAGTAGCCAGCCAGTCCAGCCAAATAATGTGTTTCAAGTTCAATGAGAGACCCTGGCAATTAGAAAGACACCATACATCAACCTCTAGACTACCACATACAGAGACAGAGAGAGAGACAGAGAGAGAGGCAAGATTTAAACCTCCACATGTCTAACTCCAAGCTGGAAATTTCCTCCACAAGTCCAACAGACTCTTAAACAGCATGTTTGAATAATTTACAAAATGCTTTTTAATAGGCAAAAGAATGAAACAAACACTTCCCAAAAGAGAATGCATGCACAGCCAAAAAGGCACATAAGAAAGATGCCGGGTATTGCTGGTTATTAGGGCAATGCAAATTGATGCCACAATGGGACAGTGAGGCATATCTACTGGACTGGTAACAATAGAACTGGAAAATACAAACACCACCAAGTGTTGGAAATAGAGCAGCTGTATCTTTAGCCATTTAAAAAAGTGATACTTTCTGCTTTGTCTGGGTTTTTTTCTTTTAAATTCTTTTTGGAGACAAGATCTCATACAACAGAGGATGACCTGCTGTGACCACAGGCATGCACTATCATGCCTGATTTACAAGATGCTCAGGACCAAATCCAGGGCTTCATGCATGCTAGGTAAGTTTTCTCCCACCTGAGCTACATCTGTCACGCCAAATTGGCCTTTTCATATAATTATGATCCAGGAATTCCAAATAAATGAAATTATATGTCTACAAAACAATCTATATAGGAATGTCCATTGTGACTTTTTTTCTCAAAGCTCAGCTTTGGAAACAATTCAAATGTCTAGTCACAAGAGAATGATAAACAATCTGGGGCATTATCATACAAAGACATTGTCCAACCACAAAAAGAACAAACCATTTAAGTATACATTGGCTATACAGGTATATCTGTTAAATTCTTTGGGATATGAAGTTTAGGTCTGTGCATTTCACTGTGTATCCTTATACTTCAACTAAAATTATTTTAAAGTAAATATAAGGGTAAAATGAATGGCCTCTCCCACTACTGTGTTCCCGAGCATTGTAAGAATTCAAGCTAAACTAATCCTTGTCAGAGATATTGTGGGAGGTCCAGACTAAAAGTTCAAATTAAGTAAAAAACTGAGCTTTTTGGAGACTCTATGTAAGATCATGAGCTGTCAGATATTTTAGAAAAAAACAAGGCTTTCTTCTTCAATTTTACAGAATTCAAAACATAAAGTGGAGCCAGGTGCTGGTACACACCTCTAGTTTGGCTCTGGGAGGCAGAGGGAGGTGGACTTCTATGAAATGCAGGCCAGCCTGGTCTTCATAGCGAGTTCCAGGCCAGCTGGGGCTACAGGGAGTCCTGTCTCAAACAAACAAACATTAAAAAACAAAAAAACATAGTGTGAGAAATTTGTGTTCTCAAAACCTTGAATTTCAGGCTGGGGAATGGCACAGCTGGTAAAGTGTTTGCCACACAAGCATGAAGATCTGGACTTGGAGTCCCAGCTCCGTTTGAGAAGCTGGGTGTGGCAGCACCTGCCTATAATGCTCGCGCTGGGGAAATGAGACGGCAGGTCTTTGGGGCTTGCTGGGGAGCCAGTGAGCTCCGGGCCCAGTGAAGACCCTGTCTCAAAAACAAGGTGAAAAGATAGTTGAAGACACCACACATAGACTCTGGCCACCATGTGCACGCATGTGTAGCGCGCACACACACATTTGCTTGCTTCTTTTTTTTCCAGAGATTTCTATTTAGCATTCTATAACTTTCCTCTGGAAACCCAAACCCTTAGCCTATGTTCCTACATCTTAGAACATGTGGTATCTGCACATTTCCTTTGACGACACCCTCCCACCCCCACTTCCCACCAATTTCTGCCCCTCCCCAAAGGCTCTATGTAGAAGTCAACAACACCTGTACCATTCTCTCCATATGTTACTGTCCACAACTGGAGTTTTGCTCCCATGTTAGGCTGACCTATGGCAGAGCATTTATCCAAGACTAAATGGTGTTAAGGGTCCTTCTATCTCAAAAATGCCAACTCTTTGAATGTGTAATTCCAACCCTGAAGAATGAAGAAAAGCATCTAAGCCATCAGCATCTACTTCTACATGAAAGGCAGGTTTCCACTCTTTTAAACATCAACTTGTTATTTATTTTGTGTAAAAGGCAGTGCCTCATCCCCCACACCACATGCTCTTCCTCACAGAGTATGACTTCACACATTTTCCTGTGGGAACTACATTACTTTGAATTCTGAGGTTGAAAGTTCCATTCTAGCTAACAGAGGGGAGAGTTGAGATTGTCTAATTTGTATAGAGTTGGAATCTTGCAGCCTTGGAGCTAGATGTGAAGGAACTAAGCTCGTCATTCCTAGAGAATGGGTCTGTGGATGTCATGGATATGAGGCTTGAAAGAAAAAGGGTAAATAAAACTCAGGGCTAAATGCCAAGGTATGTATTTATCAAGAGCTTCCCAGATCTTATGATAAACACTCCATGTCTATTAATCTTATTTAATCCACATTAGAACTCTGTTGAGAGGTTAAGTAGAGTGCTCAAGATTTCATAGCTGGTGATGATAGAACTGGGTTCAATTTCCTGGTCTGTTTAACTCCAAACTCCGTGTTATTAATCACTAGGCTTTACTGTGGCCTGGAAAGGAACTGGCAAAGCCATTGAGCTCTATCCCTTGGTTCCAGGTTTATCAACCAGCCTGAGCTGGAAAGTTCTTTCCACAGCATTCCTCAGTAACCTTTCAGGGTCTCTGATATCTTCAGCAAGGACATTCTTTGTGCTTAATCTGCTCCTTACTCCTGTGTTATCATTGGTAGAGGAGCGTAACCTTTACGCCTACAATTTCAGTGGATGAATGAAGGATGCAGAAACTGCTCTATACATATTTTAGTCATTCTGGGGTATCTTCTGTTTGGCCAAGATCTGCTGGATCTCTGCAGCCTGTAGTCTGGAGCCATATGAAGGAATATTAATGAGGGGATATGATGGACTAAGAAACAAATGTTCTTTAAAGCAATATATCTTCATTAACATGTCGTCATAGCAGACCACCAAGCACACAGTAACATGGATCTGTGGTCTAGCCAAGGGATACACAAAGGAAAACTAGAAAAGTGTGAGTGAAACAATAGTGATGTTATGCTGAAGTTTCACAATAGCTTTCCTCCTTTAGTCATTTTGAATAAATAAACTAAATCATGTCTAGTGTCTTGAGCACTTGCTATGAAGTCTCCTCTCCTTCTTCCCATTTCCCTCTCCTGTGTATATGACTATCTTTCTGTACAACCATTGTGATCAAAAGCTCATGCTCAGAGCTATAACTGAAGATCTCTCAAATCATGAATCTGGGAAGTAGGAGATTTGAAAGCTCTGACCCAAAGACTGCTTAAAGGCAGTGTTTGGATTCAAACCCAGGCCATTAAACTTAGAGACCATGCCTTTAACCAGAAGGCTAGGGTGTTCCCCAGTTGATCTGTGATAAAGATATTCCTAATCTCCTGTCAAAAGATAAATGTACTGGAAGATGAACCCTGTTAGCCAGTGGTGTACAACCATCTTTTCTTTAAGTAGCACAATTTGATTTGGTTTTTAGTTATAACATCTTAGGTGGAACCTCAGTGCATAAAACCAACAGAAACAGATGTTCCATATCTGAAGAGTACGCAGGTAAAGTAGGTGGTCCAAAGCCCTCTTGCCTCTCCTCCTTCTTGGCTCTGTTCTGTCACCACAGTAGATTCTGGAATAACTAAGCATATCTCTGGGGTCCTTCAAGTATACCCTGAGAACTATGTCACTAAGTTAAACCACAGTAAGCTGGTCTGTTTCTTCTTTTAATCTCTAAGTTATTTTCAACCAGATGTGAGAAATACGTTCCAATACAGACCAGGGTCAAGAGCCAGTTCATAGACTACATTCTGGGTGAGCAGGGGGAGCAAAGCATTGCATAGCACATTCTGCTCAGGTGAGACATGACGTTACATGCAAGCAAAGGCATCTATGCCAGATTTCAGGGTCGGTGGCTTTAAAAGGGAGGAAAGGAAAAAGAGCTGTTACTTGGGCCAACATGTTGACACTTTCCGTTCTTAGCCTGATGTCTTAAACGAATACATGGGGTCACATGTCCCTCTTTGTTTCCTGTACAGTAACCACCTGGGCTTGCCCAAGCCCAGAAAAAGGAACTACGTTGTCTGGGCATTGCTTATGTCTGTAACTTTTGTGAACCTATCTCAGAATGGAGGTCTATTGATGGAAGAGAGGGAGAGAGGGACGAAGGAAGGGAGAGGGGGCAGACAGACTTAAACAACAGGACATGCCGAGTTCAGATGCTGAACTTGAGCCTGAGCTGGGAGACGCCTTGAGCGTCTACACTGCAGCACTTGTCACCTGGCAAAGCACGAGTGCAGAGGAGACCTGCCGCTGACCTGTTCGGATCAGAGGCCTCTCTGAATGTGACGGATAGGGAGAGACATTGAGAGAGAATTACAACAGTCTGGCTGACCAAATGCTTAGGTTAGCACTGGGAACCCCTCTTGGAGGGGGACTAGACCTAGGAGCTAGATCAAGATCTACCTGCTTTGAGCCTCCAACAGTCCCATGAATATTGTCTGTTTGCCTGTGTCGCGGTCTTTATCCTTCCTCATCATTGTGCTTTAGGAGCTTGGCGGTGCCAGTTGCCATCACCAGATCCCAGGAGTTCTGGCTTCCAGTTGGCCAGGGTCAATTAGAAGCAGTGGCAGGGGTAGTGTGGCAAAGAAAGGGTGTCAGGATAATTCTTCCCCTAGTTTCTGTCTTCCAGATAGCCAGAGGCTAGCCGTGTTCTTCTAAAGCTCCAGCTCCTCTCAGGCTCTGTTTCTCTCAACAGATGCCCTCTTTGGGCTCTAGTGACTGGCCTAGAATACTGCCCATTCCTTATATATGTTCCCCATGCGCTCTCTCTCTCTCTCTCTCTCTCTCATTTTTGATGCAGAGTTTCATGCAACCCCAGCCTGGCCTAGAAATCAGAATGGCCATGAAGTCCTAATCTTGCTTTTACCTCTTGAATGTTGAAGTTTCAAGCATGTGCCACTAGGCCCAGCAAACTCCTCTTAAAATATGATTGCACCTGCCATCTCAGAACACTTTCTTTAAAAACAAGGTTTCATGTAGCACAAACTGGTGTCAAATTACAGTGTAGGCAAGATTGACCTTGAACTTCTGATCCTTTTGTCTCTATCTCTTAAGTGCTAGGATTGCAGACATGTGCCGTCACAGCCAGTTTATGTAGTGTTGGGGATCGAACCCAGGGCTTCATGAATGCTAGGCAAGCCTTCTACCAACTGAACCTCAGAATACTTCTGATAATCAATCAACATCTGTCAAATTGGCAGCATTGAAATTTAGATCAGAATAACTGTCTCTAAAAGTAAGTTTATATTCTGACAGTGACCTTGTCCTACAGCTTTATTAGCCTGAATTCCTGCAAAGAGGACTTTCACAAACTTAATTTGTCCCTCTGTCTTTTGTCTCCAATTTGAATAAGCTCTCTTCAGATGGATGATTGTACCTGGGTACTACCCTTGTTAAACATGCATAGATATTAGATACACTTGATTTTTAAAAAATCAATTGTATAAGAATATAAAACTAAAGCGGTATTGAAGTAGTAAATTATTGAAAGTAACTAAATATTAATAGATTATAGTGCAGTAATTCATAGCACAAGCTTTTAGCTTAGACAGAGAGAGATACAAATCTTTTAACTGTGAGCCCTGAAAAGTTACTTAATCTCTTCAAGTCTTGGTTTCTCCTTTCTATACCACACTCCTATAACTGGGATCAGTTGAGCCATTTGTCCTTGAAGGTAGAATCCTTCTACTGACTCTTCTGTCTTGCATTCTTATAGACTTCAGAAGTTACAGAGAAAGCTGCCCATGCTATCACAGGAGCAGAGCCCTGTTGTGGTATCTACCACAATGCTGGTCTGGGTCATACTTGCCAATCATGAGCCCTATTTTAGCCACAAAATCAAGGAGCATTGAAGCTATTCTCCCAGAAGGCAAATATGCTCTTCAGGTATCTTGTATCAATCAGCTATTAGGGATCTGGAAATTGTTAATGACATATCTGCCCAAATTTTGCTGACAACTTTGCAATGAACAGTTCAGTCTGGTTCTACCTTCTGTCTAATTCCATGTACCAGTCAACTTTTCTTAGTTTCTAGCATGCTCAGATTAACCATCATGACCCCAACTTCCAGTTCATTTTACTCCTCAGCATGCATACCCCAGGCACTGACTCTTATTGCAACAATTGCAAAGCAAAATGTGAGCTCAGGGGAGGAAGTTTTCGAAATATTGCTGAGCTCATATTTGGCTGAGTTTATTGCAATTGGTTTGGAAATAAGGCTTTCGCTTCCTCCTTTTCCCAGTATTTATTTGTTTCTTTTTTGGCAGTTTCATGTATGTCTGTAATGTATTTTGATCCCATTCACCCCCATTCTCCTCTCTGCCCAACCCCTTCCTCTAATCCTCTGCTCAACTAATGTTTTTTTCTCCTTTCTTGTCTTTGTGTGTGTATTGGGGTAGACCCAATGCATTTTATTAAGATTGCTTACATGACCATGGGTAAAGGATCATTTACCAAAGCATAAGCAACTTAGCAGTAGCTATATCAGTGAGGAAGGTGTCTCTGCTTCCCTGACAACCAGCCACTACCTTGTCAATAGCTCTGCAGGGAGGGGTGGGACCTCATGAGCCCCTTTTGCTGCATAGATGAAGACACTTTCCTGATCACTAATATGGTATTTGACTTTTGGTTTTAGTATCAATATCCAGGGACAAATTCTTCATTTGAATACATCTGATATACAGATTATTCAATTGACACAGTGATACTGGTGTTTCTTATGTGTTTTGAAGGCTAAACAAAATTCATAGTGTGAATGCAGTAAGTACTTGGAAACTGTTACTTATTGCTGTTGGTTTTCATTTTCAGGCCCTGATGACATGAACAACTTTTCATATGTTTGTCTGCCGACTCTTTATCATGCTTGCTGAGATGTCTGTCTAGGTCTTTTGTCCATTTTTTAGTTGGACCCTTGGTTTTCTTGTCGAGTTTTAAGGGTTCTTTATGGTTTGGAGACAGTTATTCTTTGTCAGATGTCATTTGCAAATATACACTCTTATTTTGTGACTTAGTAACTCATTCTCTGTTAGTGCTGCTTTTAGTAAACACTGCTAAAACAATAGTATATTCTAAATTATCTCCTAGGGATAATAATTTAATATTTCAAGGGGTTTAGAATGGTAGCAGGCATATAGTTAAAAGCTACATGATTGTCAGTTAATATGGAAGTAATATTTAAGGGTAAATACCTCATGTGATCCCTTCTTATTTAATTAAAAAATTATTCTTGGGGCTGGAGAGGTGACTCAGCAGTTAAGAGAACTGGCTGCTCTTGCAGAGGACCCAGGTTTGGTTCCCAGCACCCACATGGTGGCTAACCTTTTGTAACTCCAGTTCCAGGGAATCCAATGCCCTCTTCTGGCCTCCGTGGGCATTGCATGCACATGGTGCCAAACATACATGCAGGTAAAACACTCATACACATATAATAAAAATAAAGGCTAAAAAATATTATTCTTATCCACTTCAGTCTACTTTCTGACTCCCTCCTGAATGATTTGTTGGAGGAGAAGCCTTCCTGAGTGCATGCCTGGTTTAAGCTCTGATATTTTTAGCGTCAAGTCAACTTATACCCCAAAGCTATTTTAAGTAAGTTTTCCTAAATATTTTATTTCTCACAATTCTTACACCAGAGCTGGCCTGTCTGTTAAGCGTGGTAGTAGAACAGCTGCAACTTTGCTTCCCATTCTGCCTCTCCCCTGACCCCACCTCAGTGACAGAATGCAGAATTCAGCCTACAGTGTTGATTCTCTGACAGTTTGGGTATTTATGTCCATTTGATTAGAACTGTAACTCAGGACAGTGAAGGGATAAATGTTTTCTTTTAAAAATGAGTCAGAATTACTGTTCTCCAGTGTCAAATTTATGATAATAGAGAGTGTGAATTTCTTATTTAGACCAGATAAATGTTTTTATGACTGAATTAATCTTTGATTTTGAGGTCTGTGTCTCGGTACAGAACAGAAAGCCTCCATGGTCCAAAGTGAAGGATTTCTTTCTTACTTATCCCTTCCTCTAAATTGAGAGGAGAGGTTTTAATTGCTGCCTCCTATCTTGGGGGAGCCAACACACTCCAATATCAGCCCCTTGGTTGTAGCTGCAGAGAAGCAATCCTGGAGTGCAAACAAAGCCTTTGATGCCCTGTGAAGCCTGAGGATGTAAAGTGTACGATACAGGAGAAAGATTTAAGACTGAAATCAGACTATTTCTCTAGGGAAGATGGTAGATTCTAAGAGTAAGGGGATTGGATGGAGAAGCCAAAGAAGAAGTTAAAGAAGGCTAATAAGAATGGGATGGAAGATAGGAGTTTGAAAGTAGGGAAAGAATGAGCCATGCCCTTAGAAACGCAAGCAGTAAGACGAACTCCTCTTAGATCATTCACAGAAGCCAGTGATCTAGAATAGGCTCCTTGCTTGATTTCTCCTCTTCTCTTCACACTTTGCCAGTCAGGAATCCTTTGGATATGAAAACTAGATTAAGTGTTAAAGGAAATGTGTTAGTTTAAATAACCAAGAAGCCTAATAAGTGAACTGGGCCTCAGGTTCAGCTAGATCCAGAGAATCAAATTCTAACATGATATTGTTTTCCTCATCACCAGTCAGCTGTACAAGTAGCTCATTCTTTTGGTTCTGTGCAGATTTTCTCCACATGACGTCAGTGATGATCATTGGTTATCCCTGGCTTGCAGCATCTTTTGAGGTACAGAGAAAAGCAGAGAGCTTTCTCTCCCTAGCCATCATTCAGTCCACATCAGTCGCTAAAGAGGACCCAGCTGAGGCTGCCCATCTTTCTTCATCCAGAAGGATGAGTGTTCTGATTGAGCAACTAGATACATGAACTCAGGATAACTAGATGGTGTTGGTAAAAGGCGTTTTCCAGAAAGAAAACTTGAAGACCAGTTCTGTGTGACTAGAAAACTTCTCTAAGCTTTTCGACTCAGGTGCTTCCACATGTATGGAGTTTACTGTGGATTACATTTGTGGAAAGGGTCTGATCTCATGTGGCCATTGTGGCCAGGTTGGTGATCATCCTTTTAGAACTTGGTATGCTCTATGGTGGACCACCACCGAGTGATGATGACTTTCCATCTAAACGATGCAATTGAGACTTAAATTTTGAAGAGTAGAATCTCAAACTGAACCGTAAACTCTCTCCCTTCTGTCTGGCTTTCATAGCACTGGAAGGTGCTATGTGGTTTGCTGGAGGAAGAAAGACACCCAGCTCTGGACCTGCATGCGACAGTATTGAAAAGATGTGCCCGCTGGCGCAATGTGGCGTGCCTGCATGAGGGTAACCAGCTTCCTTTTTTTGGATGTGAGGCCTACTCCACGGGTGGTCTTCATGTCTTATACTCTAAACCTGGTCAAAAGCCCATGACTGGGCCGATCATAAGGCTCTAGGGGGTAACGTACTTGTGCTGCTTTGCTAAATGGCCATGTCAAATTACCTTCTTTTCATTTAAAAAAATTTTATTTATTGTTTTTAATTTTATGTGTATGAATGTATTACCTGCATGTGCGTGGGTGCACCCATGTCATGTAATGTCCACGGAGGTCAGAAGAGGGCATCAATCCCTTGGAACTGGAGTTAGGATTCTTATTACCTGCCATATGGGTTCTGGGAACTGAACCTGGGTCCTTGGCAAGAGCAGCCAGTGTTCTTAACCACTGAGCCATTATCTCTCTAGCCCGCCTTCTTAATATTTATGTTTATACCTATAGATTTGTGCTGCTCTCAACCTTGGTCAGAGAAGCTTCTTTTTGCAGTGGGTAGTGGTTAAGGAAGAGGATCCAATATTGGCTAAAATGCTGAGGACAGGTAAGTGTGAGTGTGCGGCCATGATGGGACCCCATATCAGCCTATTCCCAACCAAGACTCGGGGAAGTCTGGATGGAAAGAAAGTAAGAGCTGGAAAATGGAGAAGAAAGCTGTGAAAGGTTGTCTTCTGGGCACGACGTGGATGGACATGCACATATCAGTTCCCAGCAGCTGTGGTTGCCTGCACAAGACCTACACAAGATCAAGTCCGTCAACATTCTAGCAAAGATAGGGAGTGACTTCCGAGTCCCCACCCCGGAGGAGGAGCTATTGGCAGCTGATGGCTGCTGAGGGAGGAAGAGTCAGTTTTCTTTGAGGTAGTGGCTACTGATAGGGTGCCCATGCCCCAGTGGATGCCTCCACACCCATGAGCATACGGACTTAGGGGGATATTCATAATAATAACAATATGAAGGGAGGACATGAAGTTAGAAGGGAGCTGGATTGGGAGAGTTCAAGGGAGACAGTAGAGAGTGGATAAGATCAAAATATTGTTGTATGCATGTATGAAAAAGAATCAAAAATCAAAGGGCGGCTTGGTTCCCACTCCCCAGCTTGCTCTTCTGCCTCCCCATCTAGTGACCAAAGTCACATGTCTGAGACAAAGAGTGTCCTGCCACAAGTCAAGTCATAACATCAGCCACTTTTATTTTTCTGTCCTTTCAGTTTCCCATCCTGTTCCAGGGTAAAACCCAAAAAGACTAAAAGAAGTCATGCAATACTACTGAGAATTCCTCTTTGATAATTCGAGGATGGCCCCTTGCTTTTCAGTGAGGGGTTTGACAGTTCACTTTTAAATTTATCTACGAGATAACTTCAATTTAATGATCAATTTCTCCTTAATAACCTTTGTAGGCCCCTTGGAGTTTCGGTCATTTAAACGGAGGAGCATAATAGAATTTTCTCAAGAAATAAAAGGTTATTTCTTTATACAGCTTCTCAGGTTCAAAGACATTTGCATACCTGGTTCTTCTGAAAAGCTAGAACTAATGATCTTGTGAATAAGAATCTCATTTTCCTATTCTCAGAGTCTTCTTCCCCCTCCCCGTGTATCTTACAGAAGCCTAACCTGAAATTATTCCTTCTGGGAAGTCTTCCTTGATTATCACTCCCAGACCTAATTATGTATTTCTTCTATCATATAAACAAGAGCTGTGGATACAGTTCTGATTAGGCTTGCCTTCTCTGGTTCTTAAATGGATCTGAAGTTTCACGAGTCTTGGGATATGAATGTGTCCTCCATGTCCTTGACTTCTGCACAGGGATCTCCTGTCTCAAAAGAAAACACAAAAGATGGGCCAGAGATGTCTCTCAGTGGCAAGTGCTTGTCTGGCATGTGCAAGGCTCTGGGTTTTATCATAGAATCAGAGACAAAAGAAAAGAAAAAGAAAGACAACAGAGGAATATATTACTAGAGCCGTCGGAACTCTTTCAATGGCAGTCAAAGTAAAATTCCAGTGCAGCTATCTGCTAGCTATACTGTGGAAGGGTCCATTTTAAAAGCTTACTTTTCTGGGTCTGTGGAGAAATAATAAATGATGAATTCTTCCTGAGCATGGCAATACACACTGGTAATCCCAGCGTTTAGGAGATAGAGGCAGGAGGAACATAAGTTCCAGGACAGCCTAAAGTGCATAGCCAAGACTCTGTTTCAAAAAAGAACAAACAAACAAATAAAAGAAAGAAAAGGAAGAGAAAGAAAATGAAAAAAAGAAAAAGAAAAGAGAAAGATATGCTCAGACCACTTAAAGAAGCCAGCAGAGTCTTTAAAGGGATTTGTTGGATTCATGACATACTTGTAGAAGCTACTGAGT
This sequence comes from Eospalax fontanierii, assembly GCA_035773235.1. Classification (NCBI taxonomy): domain Eukaryota; kingdom Metazoa; phylum Chordata; class Mammalia; order Rodentia; family Spalacidae; genus Eospalax; species Eospalax fontanierii. The sequence continues at coordinate 24,947,352 of CM069539.1, read as the reverse complement.
TCATGAAATCACTTTCTCTTCTTTTGTTACATCTGAAATGATTTTCCATAAAAAGACAAAGCCTTTTATTCCAAATTATAAATAAGATCACAACAGCAAATAATCCTGGGGCAGATACTAATGAATTTAAATATATTCACTCTGCTGTGTATGAAAAATATTTGGCCTAACAGCTCATGGCTCTCAACACTCCCTGTGATTGACAGTGCTAACTAGTCACCCCTTACCCATGATTGACAGTATTAATTGGTCATCGCCACTCAGCCTGTGATATGCCTCAGAACTGTCTGCACAGGGCTCTAGACAACACTAACCATTAATTGGGATGTGAAAGGTGATTTGAGTCCTTTTGGTGCTGCATGTGCCAAGGCATACAGTCCTCATGTAGTGTTTCTTTCTACTTTTGTTTTTGTTCTGTTTGGTTTGAGTTTGGAGACAAGATCTTGCTATGCATTGCGGGTTGACCTAGTACCCACTTCAACTACATTACCTAAGTTGGCCTTGAACTCACAATGATCCTCCTGCCTCAGCCTTCCAAATGCTGAGATTACACGAAATTGCCACCATGCCCTGCCTTACACTGATATTTTATTTCAAAGAGCAGAATTTCATTAAAAGATGAGACTGAAAGGTTAGAGAATCAAGAAGAAATTATTATTGGGCATGGAGAAGAAAACAGGTGCATGTTATGTAGCATAATATTTTCTTAAGATATCATCCTTACCCAGAGAGGTGTTCATTCATCCACAGGCGCCTGAAATGACCGGCCCAAGGGCATGTCTCTTCACCTAGTTCCTCCTTTTCATGCCTTCATTATAATTTCTTTTGACTTTGGTCCATTTCTGCCTTTCAGAGTCCATGTTTTTGACTGCCCTAGTTTTGAAAGGGAACTAAGAATTGGATTATGTCCACGGCCTGCTGTGACTCTAGATCCCTGGCTCCATGTTTCTAACTTCAGGTACCCTTTTCCCACTCAGCCTTCTCCTTCTGGATTGACACTCCCACAAGTGGATTTCCAAGAGTCAACCAATGGCAAGCCCTAGGAGCTTTCTTCTTATGCTTTGATTCTCATACAGGCCCCAGCTTATTAACCAGTGTGTCGTGACTCCATATGAGGATAAGTAACTGGGCGTTGTGAGTCTTGAAGAGTTTGGAACCAATAAAAGGTTTCTGAATGTTCAGCAACCAACATTTAATGTAAAATCAAATACATAAGGGCCAATGAGTGATGGTTTAGTAGTTAAGGGCACCTGCAGCCAAGCCTGAGAATGTGAGTTCAATTCTCTGGGCCAGTGTGATAGGAGAGAACCAACTTCTACAAGCTGTCCTCTGATTTGCACATGTGTGATATGGCACTCATGTACCCACATGATAGACAGACAGATAGATAGCTAGCTAGCTAGCTAGCTAGCTAGCTAGATGATGGATGATAGATAGATAATAAAATGTAGTAAAAACTATAAAACTCAAATACATAATGAATCGAGATGTCACATTGCCTGTGTTGTATCATGTGACTTCATTGTAGTCTTGGTTCTGAACAGCCAGCAAGTGCACTTTGTCCTATGCATCCCCCCACATGGCCCCCACATGGCATACACCATGAAATGCTGCCTGAAACACCTCAGCCTTGAGGCTATTGTGTGTCGTGAATGGTAGTGTTTTTGCTGTGCATGCCAAGTTTCTGCTCTGATGGAAACACCATGGTTTGACTACAGAAGACGAAGACTTTGGTATTTCTCTACCATCATTTCTCAGGATGTATCAAATAGAATGTCTGCATTGTTTTGATGTGAGTTTTGTGAGAAAGATCATTAAATGAAGTTTGGCCTGGGATTAGGACAGAATTTCCAACAATCTCTGAAAGAGCCCTAAACACATTTCTCTCATTTTTTGCTATGTATTTATGTGAAGCGATATTCTCACCAGTGACAGTTATTAAATCAAAATATTGATCAATTCTGACAAATGTTGATGATGCTCAACATCTCATCCCCCAGTATCAGAATTTCAGCCAAAATTTCATTTTGTTTAATCTTTAGAGGCCTAGACAAGCCTGCTCACAGAGTGATGGTTAATAAATTAGGTCAGCTCAAGATCATTTAGGGGGTGCTGCAAGTTAGTAAAAGATCCTGTATCACTTGCCTACAAATGAACTGTGTGTGTCCATGCTTAGATCCTCTCTGTTGATCCTTGCTTTCTATTCTGACCAGTAAGGGAAACTGAACTACTATGGATGAACACCAATGCCCCTCCTAATTCTAATCTTCTCTAGAAAGAAAAGATAGGCCCCGGTATGGATGGGCTCCGCCCAGGGAGGAATGGGGATTCAGATATCAATGGTATTTCCCTTCCCTTCATTTTTACTGAATTCTTACCAGATTCAAGAAGACCTTTTCTCACAGTTGGTGATGGAGGTTGGGCATCCCTAAAACAGTAGCCTGAACTCTGAAATGCTCCAAAATCTGAAATTCTTTGAGTTCCAGTATGATAGCATGCATAGAAAATAACACATTGTGAAACACTATCTCATGCAAAAAGAATTACTAAAAACTATTATGTGCTAAGATCCTCAAATGAGGGAGAACATACACGTTACTTGCTTTCCTGATCCTGTGTTATTTCACTTTATAACAGTTTGTAGTTCCATCTACGTATCTACAAATTTCATCTTTCTTTACCACTGAGTAGAACTCCATTGTGTAAATGGACCACATTTTCATTGTCCATTGGTGAGAGGGGCATTTAGGTTGTTTCCATTTCTTAGCATTGTGAAAAGAACAATAAACAAACATGGATGTACAGGTATCTCTACAGTAGGATGAGTCTTTTGGATATACGCCAAGAAGTGGTATAGCCAGATCATATGGTAGATTTAATTTTAGTTTTTTGAGAGTTCTCCACACTGCTGTCTATAGCAGTTGCATGAGTTTACATTCCTACTAGCAGTAAATGAGCATTCCTCTTTCTCCTCATCCTTGCCAGCATTTGGTGTCTTACTGAGGATGTTGAACATTTTTTAAGGTGTTTGAGAAGTCTCTGTTCAGGTCCTTAGTCCATCTTTATATTTGATAGTTTATTTTCTTCTTTCTTTGTTTTTTGAGTTCTTTATATATTCTGGATTCCTGGCTATTTATCCTCTGTCAGATGTGTAGCAGGTGAAGATTTTCTCCCACTAAGTGAGTTTCCTCTTCACTACTTTGGTTGTTTCTTATGCTGTACAGAAACTTTGTAGTTTAATGAGGTCCACCTTGTTGATAGTTGACCTTAATGCCTAAGCAACCAATATCCGATTTAGAAAGTCCGTTTCTATACCTATATCTTGTAGGGTACTGCCTAAGATTTCTTCTAGTAGTTTCAGAGTTTCATATTGAGGTCTTTGCTCCATTTAGTGTTGATTTTTGTTCAGGGTGAAACAAAGGGTCCAATTTCATTCTTCTACAGGTGGAGATCCAGTTTTGCCAGCACCAGTTGTTAAAGATGCTGTCTTTCCTCCATTGTATGTTTCAAGCACCTTTGTCAAATATCACGTGCATGTACTCATGTTTGGGTCTTCTATTATGTTACATTGATTTCTGTGTCTGTTTTGTACCAGTACCATGCTGTTTTCATGACTGTAACTCTGTAGTTTGAGTTGTAGTTTGAGATGTGATATGGTGATTCCCCCAGCATTACTCTTTTTGCTCAAGATGTCTTTGACTATCCAGAGTCTTTTGTGATTCCGTATGGATTTTAGGATGGTTATTTTCTATCTCTGGAAGACCAATCCCTTATATGTGAGTATATATCCTGATGTAACAGGAAAATGGAAAAATAGCGTGGAGGCAAAGGGAAGGAAAGAATCTGAGAGAGGGAGGTAGATGGTGCCAAGAGGACACTGGGAATGGAAGTGTTTAACGAGGACCGGCGGAGGGGGACACCGAGGGACCAGCGGGTTAAATGGGAGAAAGGGAATCGAGGTCATGGAGGGGATAATGGGAGATGGGTGTTATTGTAGGGGAAATGGGGGGACTCAACTGGAGAGAAGGGAGATGAGAGAGAGAGAGAGAGAGAGAGAGAGAGAGAGAGAGAGAGTAAAGCTTAGATGGTATAAAACGCCAGAAAGAAATGAATTAGTTCAAGCCATCCCCCTGCAAATACATATACAATATCTGGCTATGAGTGCATGTATGTACCTGAAGGCTGTATAACAAGGAACGCAGTGCCAGACAGGAGAAACCTGCCTTTGAGGTGCTGGTCAGTGTAGTCTGAGAGACTCCCCAAAGAACACAGGCAATGGTCACTGTCCTTGATTACCTCCTAGAATTTTAAGACACAACCCTATTGCTGAAGGCAAGACATACTTCAGACACGGGACTTGGAGGATGGAGCTAGAACTAGCCTAGACGCCTTCTCCCTGAAGACTAGCTCTCACAGTTCTAGAGGCTACTATGCAAGCTGCTAAGGGGGAAAAAAAATCAATCAATGGTCCAACCCAGCTGTAAAGTCTCATAACCACAGAATGACCAGCCCAGCAAACTATATTGGTAGAGTACTAGCACTTTTAACTTGGAGGTAATCAATAGTTATCTACTTGGACTTATGGGAGAGAACTCCTCTGTGGCACTGTAATGCACATGGCTGAAGAGGTCATAGACCCTAGAGGAAATCCTATCTCCGTCATGTCCCTAGACAAATACAATTTCTTGATGTATGCTAAGTATGGATCCTTATATTTACAGACAAGTATACCATTCATCAATCGTCAAAAGAGTGTCTTTTTGCTACAGAAGGAAACTATTACAGAATTCCACAACTGGTCTCATACAGAGAATATATGTCTGAGACATATCCAGTCCTAAGTGACACATCTACAGCGGAACCTCTACACCAAGGCTCATGGAACACAGCAGAACAGGAGGTGGAGAGAATACTACTGTGTCCTTCAATTCTCACCAGTGAAACTTCTTCATGCAACAGAATGTCATGCACACAGAAGGCTACAACTAGCCATGGTGCAGAGAATAAGAGACTGCAGTGTATGTCCCTAGATAGGACTCTTACATTATACCTCACCCATCCATGGCTCAGGGACCATTGCAGAAGAGGGGGAAAGACTGTAAGAGACAGGGATGGTGCATGAACATAAGGAAACAGAAGTGTTCAGGTCCCTGGGAACTTGTCCATATGAACTTGCAGCAGGTGTGACAGCACGTACAAGACCCATGCAGGCTCAATCAGAAAAAACACCCAGCATAGAATGAGGGGAATGGGCACCAGGCTCCAATTCCAGCCAAGGAACTATTGGCAACTGATTACTGTGGGGTGAGGGAGAATAGATCTTCTTTAATGGGGTGACTATAGATAGACTGACTAGACTGCAATGGATGAACTTGTACAGAGGGTACAAATGCTTGACCAGATAGGACTTAACATACATGACAGAATGCATGAAGTCCAGTCGGGGATATAGGGGTGTGGATGGGGGAGAGGGTCTAAATTTGATTAAGATCTATTATATGAAATACACAAAAACTCAAAATATTTTTTAAACTATTATATAAAGTTATTTTCTGGCTATGTATATAAGATATGTGTGAAATAAATCAAATTTCTATTTAGACTTGAATCCCCAAATAATCTCGTTATGTATATAAAAGAAGTTCAGAATCCCCAAAGACTATAGTCCTAGGCATTTTGAATAAGAAACAATCAACCTAGACAAAGAGAAAAAGTAGAATTAGATACTAATACACAAATAATTCTTTACCACTGTTCTATCGTCCATCTGTGTGTCTATTCATCTTTTAAAGACTTTATTTTTATATGTATGAGTGTTTTGCTTGCATATATGTAAATGCACTGTGTGTGCAGTGCCCACCAAACTCAGAAGAGGGCATCAGCCCCTCTAGAACTGGAGTTAAAGATGGATGTTAGCTATCATGTGGGTGCTGCGAACCAAATCCAGGTCCATCGGAAGACCATGAAGTGCTCTTAGCCACCAAGCTATCTCTGTAGTCCCTGTCTATTCACTTTTTAATTGTCTATACATATGTAAACATAAGTTATGTATTTGACTCTAGGCTTCCTTAATGAACAATGATATATAAACACCACTCTAAAGGACTATAGCTTTATTGTGGGAACAAACTGTAAACAATTAGGCAACTAAACAAAGTAATTACTACTTGTGAAGTTTCTGAAGAAACAAACAGGGTGGCAAGGTAAGAAATAACATGGGAACAGACTGGATTGTGGTGAAGGTCAACCTACGTCCCTGCACAATTGGTAGCACCTGGTGTGTGGAACTGGGCTTGTGGGTGGGTGCTGGGGTGGGGGGATTCTCCAATGGTTGCAGTTCCTAGCAAGGTGGTCAGGTGGCAGGTGTGGGGAACCTGCTAGAATGACTCCATTTTAACTTGGACTAACCCCCTTGGCCATTCCCCAATCAATTTAAAACGTGCTTGGTGCGCGGCCTCCCCTGACCAATCATAATATACCACTGTAATGTCCCTCCTCTCCTTGTCTTTAGTCAATAAAAGGCCCACACCCTTTAAGATCACGGCTCTCAGCATGGATCCACTGCATTGGTGAGGTCTGAGAGTCCGAGCTTAAGCTTCAATAAAGGCTCTTTGTTTTTGCATACGCTCTAGATTCCTCGGTGGTCTTTGGCGAGTCCATTCTCTGGGCATTATAGCAGGCAGTGTGGTAGACATAATGCCTAGAGACCTGACCTCTGGGGAGCTGGTCTGTGCATTGGGTAGCAGACAGTTTCCTCATGCATCTGTGCATACTAATAAGGATCTGCACCCACAGCTTGCAGTGCAGTCCCTTCTGCCTTGCTCCTCCTGGTAAAGTGACTTCTTCTCACTAACAGGAGAATTGGTGTATCTCCAGGTTAAGTCTGGTTTTATTTCTCTAGGGTTTGAACCTGTTCAAGGTTGGGATGTGCTCTGGTCACAAGGCACGTTACCCAGTAGGAAACATCAGCATCAGTATTACCCAGTAAGAAACATTCCAATTTGAATTGGGACATATGCAGGCTTGCCATAGTCAGATAATGTGGACTGTAGCATTCTTTAATTCAGAGTATGCAGTTAGAACAGAAATACGAGCGATTACCCTTGAAATTGGGAGGAGGAAGAGGGCTCCGAAATTATAGTAAGAGCACCAAGGAGGCAAAGATAAAGCCTGGGGAAATCCAATTTTCTAGATGTTTAAAGATCAAATAGCCCTTGAACCAGAACAGATTCTTAGTTAGTGGCAGAGGGACTGCTACCCTGTGGATTCCTGGTAAAAATATTCATCAAGGAGAGGCTATCCCAGATAGTTCCTGGGGTAGCAAAAGAACATCTGAACTCTGGATAGTGCCTGGGCTACTGAGCTCTGTGTGGAGTGAGGCCTCCTGGTTTCTACATCCTCACCGAAGAACACCAAAATCCAGGCACATGGAAATTTGTATGGAAATGAGGTAAACCAGATCAACTTACAGGCAACTTTTTGTTGTTTTTGTTAGTTTTGTTTGTTTTTGTTTTTGTTTGTTTTCTTGCTTGCTTGTTTAGAGACAGAATCTCCCTGTGTAACCCTGGCTGGCCTGCAACTCGCTATGTAGACAGGCTGGCCTCAAACTCACAGAGCTCTACGAACCTACCTAGTGCTGGGATTGAAGGTGTGAGCCACCACACCCACCAAGGATAACTTCTTAAAGCCTTGAAAATGCTAATAACCTCTTTACCTATCAGTTCTATTTCTAGGGCTTATCTTAGGGAAATACTTATGTCAGAGAAAGAGGCGATTACTGGATACTGCTTAAGATATCATTTACAATGCCTATATATCGGAAAAAGAAAAATGTCCAATGACAGAGAATGAAATAAATTTTGATAAAGAAGGAAGAAAAATGCAAAGGAGGGGAACAAAGAAAGGAAGGAAGGAAGAAAGAAAGAAAGAAAGACAGAAAGGAAGGAGGGAGGCAGAGGGTAGAGGGAGGGACGGACAGAAAGAAAGAAAAGCAAACCTCCCCTGGAGTAGACTGTATGATACCTCCTCTCTCAGTCATCGTTCTTGTCACAAAATGCCCAACTTAAACAGCTTAAAGCGGGGAAGAACTCATTTTAGCTTATGGGCTCACAGGATTCTGCCTATGCTTGGTTGGCCTCAGGCACTTGTTCAGAACATCACTGCAGCAGGAGATGGCACAGAAGAGCTCCTTCACTTTGTGGCAGACAAGAATCAAAGGAGACCTAGTGTAACCTTCAATGCCATAGCCACAATGATACCCGTTCTCCCGCAATTTCTAGATCTCCTAAAAATACTGTCGCCAGATGGGGACACAAGAGCCTGTAGGGGATGGGTCATATTTAAATTCTAACAGAAACATCTTGTCTTCAAGCCAGAGCAGATGCCTCTCTAATAAGGTGTGCTGAAGAGTGGTCTTTAGGAAAGACATGCAAAGATGAGAAGGAGGAAGGAAGCAGGGAGGAAAGTTTCAGGCCAGTATGAATTCAGGACCCTCAAACAGTATACACAAATCGGTGAAACCAAATCACAGGGGCGCAAGGAAAATGACAAAGGATGAGTTTAAAATGCTGGACAGGACTGTACCGCACAGAGATATGGGGCCTAGGATGTAAGTGCTCCTAGCCCTTGGCGGGCTTTTAGGCGGGATAGCTGTCTGACATTATAGCTCGCTAAATTCCACTCTGGCCACTGTATACAAACTGGGTGAAGGTGAGTTGAGAAGGAGAAAGAGGAGACCAGTTAAGAGAAGAGTCAAAGACAGTAACGTCTGCTAGTGACTGGCTGGAGGACCGCAGCACATGTCCTGAAGGCTGTCATGACAGAACGCGCAGGGGCATTGAGTGGGGATCAGAAAAGAGGAACGTGTGTGTCCGGGTTTCTGTATGCCATACTGTTTGCCTAGTGGAGGGCTGACATGCAGAGAAACATCTTGCACAACAGGCCTGTTCATCTTCAGTGGCCAAGTTCTCTAATCCAGTGAAAATTCATAATTTTAATGGAGGGGAGGAGGAAGATAGATAATAAGACAAAATGTATGTATTTATTTGAGTCATTTATTTATTCAACAGATACATTTTGGGTATCATTTGTATGCCAGAAACTCTTATGAGTCTTAAAATTGCTTAAATTCTTGTTCTAGTGCAATTTATATTCTCCTTGTTATTATTGGTGTGTGTATACATGCATGCAAAAATAAGTACATTAATGTATCAGTTGGTGGCATTATTACCTTAAAGAGGCAAATAAGGGGCAAGACTTAACTGTGTGTATGTGAAGGGCTGGTTTGTTATTGGGGGTGGTTACACAAATGGTCTCTGATGAGGTCATGTGACTGAAAAGCTGCAAGAAGTGAAGAAACAAGCCATATGATCACGTGGGGGTAATTCCAGCCAAAGGAACAGCCAGTGCAGAAGCCCCAGAGCTCTAAAGCGGCAGTGTCCCCAGAGCAGACCGATTGTTACTTTTCCTGGTGCTATGGGAAAATAAAACCTCTGACAAAAGCAACTTAGGAGAGAAAGGGTTTATTGGAGGGCTCAACCATGCAGTCCATCGTGTGGGGAATCTCCTGCTCAGCTAGCTTCTTTCATTTCATTCAGCCCAGCAGCCTTGCCCGGGAATAGTGCTGCCCTCCTTCAGGGTGGGTCTTCCTGCTAGTCCCTCACCGGCCTGGCCAGAGGCTAATCTAATCTACATACTCACCGGTGTCCCCGATGATTTGTCTTCCAGGTGATTCCAGACTCTGTCAAGCTGACAGTCAACATTATCCATCACAGTGATGGATACACTGTGGGAGGTGATGTGAGAGAAAATGGGAACCCAGTCTCATAGGGCCTTAAGGTAAGAAATTTGAATCTGACTGTGAGTGGGAACCACTGGAGTGAGTCTACCTTTCTTGGGGACTCTCTGAAGAGTCCTGCTTACTTCCCTGAATAGGAGGAGAGGCTTCATCACTGGCCAGTTTATAATGAAGCAGAAGAAATGGATCCACACCTCACAGGTGTGACCACTAGCAAACAAATCCAGCAAAGGTTAAGCTGTGGAAAGACTGGAGCTTTGAGCACTGCTGTGAAAAGGTGAATGGTTCTAGCCACTGTGGGAAATGGCATAGCAGTTCCTAAAAAGAACTGTTTTAATTGCAATAAAATCTAGAAGCATATTTCAAGACCTATATTCCTAAAGTATTGAAGGCAAGCCCTTGAAAAAGACATTTGTTACTCATAGCAGACAAGGGGTAGAAACAACACCACATATCCATCAATAGAAGACCAGATGAACAGCATGCGGGACAAACAAGCAATGGAGTTTTATTCTGCCATGTAAAGGAAAGCAAGGCACTCATGAGGTACCACCTGGAAACCCTAAAGAGTCATGATGCTAAGTGAAATCAGACAGCCACAGAAACCCAATACTATGCGATTCCACTTATGTGCATTATGTCAAAGTCTTCAAGTTCGTAGACACAGAAAGTAGAGCAGTGGGTACTTTTCTAGAGGCCAGGGAAGGGAGGAGGAGGAAATTGTCTAATTGATGGACTTTCTATTTTGCAAGAAGGGAAACTGGTTGCACAGCAAGGAGAGTACACTTCCAACTACTGAACTGGCCTCTGAAAATTACTCCGATGGCGAACTTTGTTGGGAGTATTTTACCACAATAAAAACCCCTTATTATTTCAAACTATTATCTTGCCTAAATTAAGATTCTCTCAATAAGATGCAACTCAAAGACTATGAAACTGGGTGAAAAGGAAACAGATCAAGAATAAAATAGCTGCATGAGTGAGAGTATGTATCCGCAAGTGCCCCCAACCATACCCCAAATCGACATATCTGAAATCCAAGACCTTTCAGTTCTGAGCACTTGAAGCATGATAACTGCAGCTGGCAAATTCTGCTCTCGTGGGCATGGGGAGGATGCAGCACTTAAGGAAAATAGAAACCAGCTCATTTTCCTCTCAAGGATTCTCAGTCACCATCCTACCACTTCTTCCGTCTACCATCCATGTAAACTTGGTCCCTTTTTAAAGATTTATCTTATTTTTTTTTAACGCATGCCTGTGTATGTATGTGGGCCTGAATGCTGGTGCCTACAGAAGCCAGAAAACAGCATCAGAACCCCAAAGGCTGGAATTGCAGGAGACTCTGAGTCACCCCACACGGGTGCTGGGAACCCAACTCAGGTCCTCTGCAAGAGGTGTACAGACTCCTAGCCACCAAGCCATCTCTCTAGCCCTCAAATTATAGTTCTTAATTAATCCTCAGCTACATGCATGACATTAATATCGTTTATATACAGATAAATTTCACAGGCCCTGAGGACACTTTCTCCCCTCTCTTCCCTACTCTGAGTTTAAAGTCTCTTCTTTCCTTTGTTCAACACCCAATTTTCTCTTCCTCATGTCTGAAATAGGGTTTCTACCACTCAGTCAGTGTTAAGGCCCCTCCCTTCCTTTGCTCTTGGATTCTGCTTCAATCTCCTCACCCCTGATAATCCTTTAAAAAAATCTGGAATATCTTCAGGCTATTGTACCATCTTAGAGACCCAGTTCCACTCTAGTTAACGTGGTTAATGTCTGAGCTTTAATGTTCCCTCCTGAGCTATGTTTCATTCAGCTAAGTCAGGCTTTAGTGGTAATTAGACAAGAGGTGACCGACATGGGGATCTGAGTCCCTGGCTTGGTTGTTATGAGATACATTTTTTTTTACTGCTAACTTATATGACAAGTCCAGGCGGCTCTGTAGGGTAGCATAATTTATTTATTGAGGTAAGAAGTGGTAGTTTTTTTTTTTTCTAACTCTTTAGTCAAGTTCACTGACCTGTATAAGGTCAACAAAATCCTCTAATATTATTTAAGCACACTTGCAGAATCTGTGCCAAACACTAGCAGTGAGTTCAAGTAAATGCCATTGGTGTCCTCTCTATACATATATCCAAGAGCCGACATGGCCACAAAGCAGTTTAACGCAATGCATGAATATCTTCACAGGTTGTAATTAATTCACAATTAACTCTTAGCTAAGGTTTTCAAAGAGCAGCCATCCTCCCGTCCTAACCCATCTTCTGGAATTGCCAAATACTCGGCCAGTGGTCTCCGTAACAGCAAGAGATTTTGTGACTTCTCAAGTCTCCAAATGATTTTACTCTAAGTTCCCGCATAGTGACTAGGAGGTTGATTGAGGCTGTAGCCTGGTGGTACTGTGTCGAGTGATGCCATTTTCACAAGACGCCTTCATCGAGCCCACTTACTCTTCAGACATCTCTGAAGAAACTCCTCTTATGGTACAGAAGCCATCTGGCTTTGTGGCATATATCTGCAGGCCTTTGCCCATCCCCTCAGAAGAGTAACCATAGCCCAAGCTGCTCCATTTTTCTGTATTTCCCATGGGAATGGATTTTAGCAACCCAATCTTGTGTTTTACAGGTCAACTAGCATTTATCTGAGCAATTAACAAAACTAATTCCCTGTTGCGCTAAACCTTTCAAATCGCACAAAGCTGGGCCTACAAATTCCTAATCCTGCTTCCACGCCTGGCATGGATCTTAGAGCTTGTGTTGTAGGTCAGACTGTATGGGCTTCCCTTTCAGAGTACAAGAGGAACATGATTCTCCATTTCAGAGAGGAAATCACAAGACTAGAAAGAGAGGTGAGTGAGAGAGATGTTACTGGTACAGCTTCCAAATGCAAAACCGCAGGCTGTCAATATCAGCTAAGGACCGAAACCAAAGAGCAGATTTCTACGCTGAAGCAGCAGAAATCTAAAACGCAGGCACCTGTTTGGACAAGGGTTATGCTTACTTATCTGTGACTGAAAATACAACATCAAACACCGTGCTATTTGTTTTGGACTTGAGGGCAAAGGACTCCAATGATAGGCTACCCAGAAATATTTGATAAAGGGAGGAGAAAGAGGCAATATGTTCCCTATTTAAAGGCTTTCTCTCCATCTCATAACTGATCTTTAAAAAAATCCTTTAGCTGTGGTCTGGAGAGATTGCTCAGCAGTTAAAACCACTGGATGCTCTTGCAGAGGACCTGGGTTGGGTTCTCAGCACTGACACATGACAGCTAACAACTGTCTATTAACTCCAGTTCCAGGGGATCCGACACCCTCTTCTGATTTCCGCTGGCATCACATGACATGGATGTATTTACACACATGCAGGCAATACACTCATATACATGAAATAAAAAGCATAAATAAAACATTAAAAAATAAAATCCATGGGCTGGTGGATGTTGCTCAGTGGTAGAGCGCTTGCCTAGTATACACAAAACCCTTGATTTGATCTGAATCACCACCAAAAAAATAAGAATAAAAACTAAAATTGTGCACGCAAACAAAAGCAAGTCTTCCTTTGTCTTTGCTGTCAGCTTAGTTTGAGGGAAGAAAGGGGGCTTTGACTTGTAGGACACTAATTTACTTATTGGTAGATGTGTGAGCATTATTTTTATTTTTTGTGTACGAGTGTATTGCCTGCATGTATAAATGCACTAGTGTCATGCAGTGTCTGTGGAGGTCAGAAGAGAGTATCAGATCCCCTGGAACTAGAGTTACTGATGGTTGTTAGCTGCCATGTGGGTGCTGGGAATCAAACCTGGGTCCTCTACAAGAGCAGCCGGTGCTCTTAACCAGTGAGCCATCTCCCCAACCCCAGATGTGAGCACTCTTACACATCTGATATCCTTAGTGAGATGTAAACACAGGGAAAGGCAATAAATAGCCTGTGATAGGGACAGCGATCTTGGAGGAGTAACTAGCAGTCTATGCAAATGATGGCTGGCTGGCTGGCACCCCAGAGATGATATGCACCCATTCCCAAGGCTTTGCCCCTGGGGCTCTGATTTGGGAACTTTGGAAGGAGGATATGTTTTTGGCTCACTGTTCATTGTATTTACTTTAGAACTGGCTCATGCGTCATCTCAAGCTAAATTTGGATATTTTATGATAACAGTTTCTTATTCGTTTTATCTTTGTGTGTGCATGTGGGTGTGTGTGTGTGTGTGTGTGTGTGTGTGTGTGTGTGTGCATATTGCACATGTGGAGATGAGAGAAGCTTCGGGTATTGTCCTTGTCGACTACTTTGTTAGAGACAGGGCCCCTTGCATTTTTATCACAGAGTAAGCCAGGCTAGCTGGCCTACATATTTTCCAAGATACTTGTATCTCTGCATCCCAACTCCTTGTAGGAATTCTGGGTTTACAGATGCATGCTCTTTTGTGTCTGACTTTACTTGGTTTTGGAGAATTTGAACCTGGGTGTTTAGACTTGTGCAGCAAGGATTTTACTCTTAGAACCATCTCCAAAGCCTTTGTTTCTTTTTAAAACTTAACTGAAGTTTAATTTACATATAATAACATTTCCATCTTAAGAGTGCAATTCACGGTTCTCAGTAAGGCAGAGTTTTGCACCATCACCGCAAACTAATTTTAGAACATCCCTGGTACCGTTCCCACTCTCAAACTGCCCATCTACTTTGTCTCTAGGGATTTACTTTTGGGAGGTGTTCCTTAGAAATGAAATCTTATAACAGATTATCTTTTACTGTGGCACCTTTCACTCAGCACGTGGATATGAACATTCATCCATGTGCAAGCATATATCACAACTTCATTCTGTCCTGCGGTTGATGATATTTGACTGGATGGATATAACATATGCTGTACGTGCATCAGTTGAAAAAAACCAGGGTTTTTTTCAGTTTGAGACTATTATATATAAACCTCTCCAGACAGTCACATATAGATTTGTTTGTATAGACTCCACTTCTTTTATTTAGATTTACTTTCATTTCTTAATTATATGTATGTGCGTATGAGTACATGGCTATATGTATGTGTGTGCAGTGCCCACAGAGGCCAGAAGAGGGCATCAGATCCCTCAAGCTGGAGTTACAGGATGTTAGTTGTGAACCACCTAATTTGGGTGCTGAGACTAGAACTCAGGTCCTCAGCAAGAGCAGTATGTGCTTGCAACTGTTGAACTATCTTTCCAGTCCCTCCATTTCTTTTTTTATCAGAAAATCTGTTTGTCATTTTTATCTCACCTCTTTTCATCAAGCTTTGCAACATCAAGCAAATTCAACATAGTGTAGCACAGGCTCTGGGTGGGGCAGGACGCACAAAGAAAACATTTTCTAAAACTGCTTTCTACACAGATAATACCATTGGACCAAGAGCAGTATTTCCTGAGCCAATTGTTCTGAAGAGGACAATGCACACTGAACTTAGTATATTAGTTGTGAAATAGTTAATCTTCTTTGCACAATTTAATCACAGCACCCTTGGAATTGACAATATAGCATCATATCCTGCAGGTAGTTAGCTGCTCAATAAATATTTGCTGATTGATTTTAAAAATGCCCACTGAGATCCTTTTTGGAAAAAAAAATAAAAGGTTCAATGTTCAGCAGCTTTCTCCATTTTGTATAAACAACTAATACCCCTGAGAAAACACAACAAGCTAGTCAAAGAGCTCCAAGTCACAATTACCTATTGGGCATCCTTATCTTACCTACCTTGGCTCTTGCTCAGTAGAAACAATTGCTTGAGGGCTTGGGCTTTGGGGTACATGTGTGTTCAGTGGTCCAGGATTAGACCTTTCTGACAGCTAGAGGGGACAGGGCTCTCTTAGCAAGTGGCCAGGCCCTTGCAGGCATGTTTTATTACTGGGAAGATTAGCCTGGATCCAACATTAGTTAACTTTGCCTCAGTTCCTCCCTCTCACTGTGTTTCAAGCCTGTGTGGTTAGATTTGGGCGGTTAACGTCGCAGACTCCAACCACAAGGAAACTTGACCCTGTCTGTGGGCTTTCTGCTGACAACTCAGCTGCCCTATTGGGGCTGAGAAGCCACTAATACTGTAGTCTGTGGGCTTTGAGATGGCCTGCAGTGAAAGCCCATCTGTAATTGGACAAACGAGGCATCTGCCTCTGGGTTTTCCTAGGGTTCAAGAAGGCAGTGAACTAAACAGGCGGCTCACATGTCTGCCGGCAGTGCCTGCTGTGAGCTCTGTGGCCTCTATCCTTATCGTGGTTCCAAAGGCTGAGGCTCATAGAGCCTTCCAGCCAAGCTCAACTCCACAGCCTCAGGAAGCCCATTCCACTGTAGCTGGTTTTCTTTGTTACTTCTCCTGTTGCTGTGATAAAGTATTCTGACGGAAGGAACTGAAAGGAGAAAGGGTTTTTATTATTGAACGGCTCACAGTTCAAGGATAAGCAAAGAGACCACAACCACATAACTTCTATTTTGGCATTTTCCTGTAGTTATTGCATTTCATTATTGTTTATTGTTGTTAATCTCTTACTGTGCTTAATTTGTGAATTAAACTTTGCCACAGATTTCTATGTAGAGGACAATGTATATAATAAGGTTGGGGAGCATCTGCAGCTTCAGGAATTTTCTAGGTGTCTTGCGGGGAGAGTTATTGATATATTTCTCATTGAGCAGTTGAACTTCTTTTTCTGGGATTACTGCTGTCCTACCAACTCTACTCTTTACAAATAATAATAAGGTAATGTAATGATCTTTGCTTTCCCTTTGAACACAAATTCCACTGACTTTCCTTGAATTTGTGACGCATCCTTATAGAGCAGAGTGCTCATCCCTTCTGGGAGGCAAGCCCTTCTCTCCTCCAGCCCCGTACTCTAAGGAACACTTTCTTCTTTTTACCCAGAGGCAGGCAATGATCCAACTGGCCAATGAGAGCCCTTTCCTGTAATTATCTAATGGAACCAAGAGAGAAAAAGAGTTCTTTGCTTTTTCTCTGAAAATATTCTCATTTCCTTAAGCAAGTTGCAGATGGCTTTTGTCACCTTTTATGCTTACTGCGCCCCCCCGCCCAACATGGTCTTCCTAACATTCGAACCTTAGAGCTGACTTATGAATTAGTAAACTTTTACATGGTGGGAAGCTGGACAGATGACATAGTGTTAAGAATACTTGTTCCACCATCAGGAGCATTCATATAGCAAGCCGAGCATCCATAAATACCTGTAATCGCAGCTGCAAGGGGGCTAGAGATGGAAGGATGGCTGTAGCCTGATGGCTTCCAGTCTACCTGAGAAAGCACCAGTCCTGGGTTTAGGAAGAGACTCTGTCTCAGAGCATAAATAAAGAGTGATAAAATTGGCCACTTGATTCTTCTGACCTCCTCCTGGATGAGCAGATGCAATCCTTCCAAACACATATGTATACACTCACAATACACATATACACACACAAACAAATCAATATACTCTTTAAAATGATGTGATATTTTTGCTTTGAACTATTTTTTCCATTTTAAAAATAATCTAGATGGAATTACAGGGTGCTCACTCGTAATTCCAACACTTGGGAAGTAGAGGCAGGAGGACTAAAGTTCAAGGTCATCCTTGGCTAAATAGCTAGCTTGAGGCCTGTCTAGGCTACATAAGGTTTTGTCTCAGAACAATACTAAATCTTTGTACTTCTGCAAATGCTACAAATAATAATAAGGTAATGTTCCTTAGCTAGTTCTAAGGCTCATCTGAGACAGAGATGAGGATATAAATATGTTCAGAAGATGCATTACTGTGGAACATTGAAGACAACAAAATGCTCAGCTCGTGCCAGGCTTAATCGCAATTGCCAACTTAATAGAATCTAGAATCACCTGTGAAGTGAGCCTCTGGGCATGCCTGTGAGAGATTATCTAGATAAAGTTTATTGAAGTAGGAATACCTGCTCACCATGTGTGGCACCATCCCATGGGCTGGTGTCCTGGGCTGAAGAAGGAGAAGGTAGCTGAGCAGCACCATTCATCCCTCTTCTCCCAACTGCATGTACTGCGCCTCGATATCTTCCTCACCTTGATGGACTGAAGTCTGAAACTATGAGCCAGAAATAAGCCCTTCTGCCTTAAGTTGCTTCTTGCCAGGTATTTTGTCACAGTAATGAGAAAGTAACCAACACAACTAGGAAATAGAAATCAGTCTCAGTCTAGAGCACACAGAGCAGTTTGCAGTTATCTGAAAAGCCAGTGTGTGGCTAGAGAGACGGATCTGGAAGGGCATTCAACCTCACTTCAAGTGTGTTTGGTGGACGATATTTATTTTTTATGGAGAGAAAGTACTTTCTAATAGACAAGATATACCCCAAATCAAACAGACCTTCCATTAAATAGTCAGATTCCAAGGAGTTTACAGATTACTTTCTTACTGCTAGCATTTATTTATTGTACAGAATGTTGGGGGTCATTAAGACATTTTCATACGTGTCTATAAAGTGCCTCCATTACCTTCTCAGCTCCTCATTCTTGCTGGTTCCCTTCCTTTCCCCAAATAGTCCCACTTTTATTTTCATGTCTTTTTAAAGTACATTTTTATTATTTATCTATATAAGGTCTTACTATGTAGCCCAGGGTGGCCCTGAAATTGTAATCCTTCTATCTCAGCCTCCCATGTTCTGGTATTAAAGGCATAAATTTAAAAAAATTTGTCTTTATGAGTCTGGTTCACTTTACTTAACATCCACTTTCTGCAAAAGATACTATTTCAATTTTTATGATTGACTAATACTCCATTTATATATACATACCACATCCTCCTTACCTGTTCATCTGTGGATAGGCACCTAGGCTAACTCCATAATTGGCTATTATGAATAGAGTTGCAGTACATACAGGTAGGCAGGAACCTTAATTGTGTGATAATGATGAATCCTTTGGCTATATTGTCAAGATCAACACAGTGGGATCACATGATAATTCTATTCTTAGGTTGTGTTTGGGTTTTAGATTATTTTTATTTATGTGTATGTATTTTGATTAATGTGAATATATGTCTTGTGTGTGCAGGTGCCCATGGAGACCAGAAGATAACACCTGATCTCCTGGAGCTGGAGTTGTAGGCAGTTGTGAGCTGCCACATGTGGAGGGTCCTCTGGAAGAGGAGCAAGTGCTTTTAACTGTTGAGCCATCTCTCTATCTCTATTTTTCATTTTCTGAGCAACCTCCACACTGACTTGCATAATGGATTGACTAATTTATATTCCCTGAAGCAGGGTGTAAGGATGCCTCCTGTCTTCCCATCACCTGCATCTTCTCCAGCATATTTTTCTTATTTTCTTTAGGGTAACTATTTTGGCTGGGGTGAGATAGAATCTCAGTGTAGTTTTGATTTGCATTTCCCTGATGGTTAAAGAAGCTGAATATTTTTCATGTATTTATTGGTCATTTGTGCTTCATCTTTTAAGAAGATGGTTTGTTTGGCTAATTTTCCCACTTACTGATTAGATTGTTCATTTATTGTTTGATTTTTTTTGGCAGGGGAGGTCTTTTTGAGGCAGGATCTCTCTGTAGCCCCAGCAGACCTGGAACTTACCATGTAGACCAGGCTGGCCTTGATCTCACAGAAACCTGCCTGCCTCTGCCTCTCGAGAGCTGAGATTAAAAGTGTGTGCCAGACCTACTGTTTGATTTTTGAGTTCTGTATATATTCTACTTATTAATCCTGTCCTCAATGAACAGTTGGTAGAGATTTTCTTCCATTCTGTAGGCTGTCTCTTCACTCTGTTAATCATTTCCTTTGTGGTGTGGAAACTTTTAACTATCATACAATCCCTTTTGTCAGTTTTTGATACTGTTCTTGAGCCGTTGGAGCCTTGTTCATAGAGTTCTTGCCCTTGCCTCTGCTTTGAAGGGTTTCCCCTGTTTTTCTCCAGTACTTTCAAAGTTCCAGATCTTACGTTAAGGACTTTGATCTATTTGAATTGGTTTTCATACAGGGTGAGAGATAGAGATCTAGTTTTACTATTCTACCTGTGGACATCCAATTTTCCCAGCACCATTTGTTGAAGAGGATCTGTTTCTTGAATATATGTTATGTTCTTGCCACTTCTGTCAATAATCAGACAGTTGTAGATGTGTAGGTTCTCTATTTGATTTCATTGGTATATAGATTTATTTTTTGAGGCAGTGCCATGTTCTTGCTTTAGTTCTCTTTCTTAATTGGGTACCAGAAATCTTTAATACTGTGGTCACGATTGTTCTTTATTTCTTTATTGATATATAGATAAAATGATCCTTCCATTTCCTGCCAAATTCCTGCATTCTTTCCCCTACCTAGTCTACTGCTGATATTTTCCACCAGGTTTTACATTTTTATTTGTTAGCTTTTTCCTAAGATTTTCATTTTTGGTTTTGTTTGTTTATTTTTTGTTTTGTTGTTTTGAGACAGTATCTCCCTGTAGCCCCAGCTGACCTGAAACTTGCTATGTAGACCATGCTGGGTGCAGTCTCTTAGAGTTCTGCCTGCCTCTGCCTCCAGAGTGTTGGAATTAAAGTTGTGTGCCACCACGCTGGGTGAGTTCTAATGTTTTACAATCTCCATCTCCTTTTCCATTCTTTATCATTCTCTGTGTTTATGTGTGTGTATGATGATTGTACATGTGTGTCTGGGCACTAGGCTCAGGTCCTCTCCCTTGCTTAGCATGCACTTTGCCCACTGGGCCATCTTCCCAGCCATACAGCCTCTATCTTTTTTGTGGATTTCTTATCTGACTTGTTCAATTTCCCAAGCGAGTCTTGAATTGATCACTTATTTCAATGGTTTATTTTTAATCCCCTTTGTAATATAAAATTTTGATTGATTTATTTTTCTTTTATGTGCATGAGTATTTGGTCTGCATGTATGCAAGTGTACCACATGAATGCAATGCCCATGCAGATCCAACGAGGCCATCAGATCCCTGGAATTAGGATTACAAATGGTTGTTAATGCCACGTGGGTGCTGGGAACCACCAATCTGGGTCCTCTGCAAGAGCAGGCTGTGCTCTTAACTACAGAGCCACCGCTCAAGCTCCTGAATCCTCTTTTGAGCCCTTTGAAGTCTTTTTTTTTCCTAACATTTCAACCGTTTCAGTGTCTTTAGATTCAGTTACTGAAGAGTACAGTGAATGCCTTTGGAGCAATCATGTTGCTTGGCTTTCCCACATTTTCTATCTCTGTATTATAATTTATACATCTTTTGGGATGGATAACTTCTGATTTTATGTGGGGGTCTTCTTAGTAAGTAACCTTCTCATGAGGGCTCAATCGCCACTGCCACTCAGAGAGGGAAAAAAAAAAAAAAAACAGTGACAACATCGAAACAGATAATCCAGAAGTGAAAATACAATACAAATCAATTAAACCAACTCCAACTATCACACCACCAATGACCACAGAGAAGAAAGTGCAAAAGGAACATAGAATCAACTACAAAGTGAGTAAAGGGGGCTGGCTGGGGAGACGGCTCCGCCTATCAAGTACCTGCTATGGAAGCCTGAGGATCTGAGTTGGGATTTCCAGAACCCAAGTAAAAGCTGGGCATGGAGACACATGTCTGTAATCCTGTTCCTTCTATATCAAGATGGGTGATAGAGACAGGAAAATCCCAGAAGCTAGCATGCCAGTTAGGCTGGAATACACCCTATACAACAAAGAAACCCCGTCTCTCATACAAGGAGAAGGCAAAGACCATCATCCAAGGTTGTCCTCTGACCTCCACAGATGTGCTGTGGTCCTCATGTGTCCTTACACTCATGAAGGCACATGAATATCACACATACACATGCATACACATATATACACGCGCACATCACACATAAAATATAAATAAAGTAAAAACAATTAAAGAGTGAAATAAAGGTGGAGGAAAGAAAAGAGAAAAAAGAAAAAGAAGGTTAATAAAAAGTAAAGAGGAAAAGAATGTAAGAAGAGGAGAGCGCAAAAGATGATGCCAATGACAAAATAAATAAAAAAATACATAAAATCAGGAAAACTGAGAAGAGAAATGAGAACTAAAAGCATAAAAGATTTTTTAAAATGAGATAAGGTGAGATGGATCAGCAGTTAAGAGCGCCTGCTGCTCTTACAGAGGACCTGGGTTCGATTCCTAGCATCCATGTTGGGTAGCTCACAACTGCCTGTAACACCAGCTCCAGGGAATCAAATAACCACTTCTGGCTTCCTCAAGCTCTGCACTTACTCTCAGACACACACATATATACACAATTTAAAAATAAAATCTTAAAAACTAAAATAAAGTTAAAAACAATGCTAAGAAAATAGGATAAAAAGAAAAGAGTGAAAACAGAATGGCAAGAAAATGTGGGAATTTCTCTCTGGGTCCTGTAGTGTTGGGCTCTGCAGTTGGGGTAGGAGGTCAAATCTGGTCTACATTCGTTCTCTCCTACCTTACTGCTGGGTACTGTTTGTGAGCTAAGGGCTGGGTCTTTGTCCATTGTCAGCATCACGGCTGCATTCATTTTGAATGCTTTTCTTTATGTTCACAGAGACACTACTGGCCCCAAAGCTTTGCACCCAGGGGTAACAAATGTCTAAGTCATGGATATGGCCCGAAGTAAGCAGAGCGCTCAGTTGTGCACTGGCTGGGGTCCTGAGGTCACTAGGCGCTCAGCCTGCACAGCTCAGTGTTTTTAGACCAAGCTGCCCTGCAGGAAGGAAGGAGCTGCAGACGTCCGGCACTCACTCTGTTGGACCTGGACTCAGATCTCTCGGTCCTGCCTGGGAGCAAGTCACAGCCTAAGGATCCTCTAGCTTCAGGCTCTGAGCTCTGCCCTCTATGGTCATTCACAGGCGAAAGGGCTTGCCCCTTGTTACAGAGGGCAGGACCCTTGACCAACATGGACGGCTTAGCCAGAACCCCCTACTACTTAAAGTTTGGATTTATCCCTCCCCCTCTCCTCTCCCTGACTGCCTCTCCTGTCTGTCTCCTACCCAGACACTGAGGAAGGGTGTCCCCAGGCTCTCTAATATGTCACTGTTTCTTGTTTTCAGGTCTCCAGAGTAGCTGACACACAATAGGCCCCCTGTCAGCATGGTGCCTCAAGACAGGTGAGCAGTGAATTTCTCCTTTAATGCTGGCCTGTCACGGAGGAGTCTCTGCTGCATCAGATCTCCACAGTGAACTTAAGGCTCCTGAGAACGCTGAGCTTCTTTATTCTCCACCCCCTCAATCTCTCTCTGTCTCTGTCTCTCTGTCTCTCTCTGTCTCTCTCTGTCTCTCTGTCTCTGTCTCTCTCTCTCTTGTGTGTGGGGATGTGTGTGTGTGTGTGTGTGTGTGTGTGTGTGTGTGTGTGTGTACTGGGAATTGAACCTATGGCCTTGTTCATGCTAACCAAGGGCTCTACCACTCTATCCCTGAACTACATAGCAACCCCTCTTCCCAATTTAGCTTTCTAAATGAGGGGTGTAACCTCGAAGCTACCTGTGGTGTTGAAATGGAGAGGAAGTTAGGGACCTTGTAGTGAGAGCACTCAGGAGCACAGAGTTCTGCCTCAGGTCAGAACCGGCTCTATCTGAGATGTCCACATCCTGGATTATGCCACGTGGGTCTGTAGCTTCCTCCATTTCATGTTTGTTCACTGCCACTTTATAGGAAATTTCATTTGGTATATTAGATAAAATCCCTGGAAAAAGATGCATGAGTTACTTAAGTTGTAACTAGAGGAAATTGCTTCTCTAATCATGGTTTTCTTCTATGAAAAATTGGAAACAGGCTGTCTTAGAAGTCTCTACAATTTCCTAGCAGGGATCATAAGGGGAGGGTAGAGAAGGAATTCTAATGAAGGAAAGGTGGGAAGACAGAATTCCCAGCATTCCAGATACAGTGCTTTCTAGCTTTCTCCAACCAATAGAATTGACTTATGGCAGGAGAGGTTCAAAGTTGGAGGGAATGATGAAGTCTGGCGGATTTATGAAGAATGGGTTATACATTGTAGAGGCCAGAGCAAAACGAAATGTAGAATCTCACATTCACATTTATCAAGAATTTCAACACATCAACAGAAAGACATTAACCAAGGTACCTCTCTCTAAGTGTGCAGCTCTGAGCAGCTGCATAGATCATGATGCATTCGCAAAGCCAGTCCTGGGTATGTGACAGCATACTTTATCTGCTGGGTCTACTTAAAACAACAGAGCCATTCTGGGAGTGTAGTTCTGTGGTACAGTGTCTTATTAGCAGGCATGGGGCGCTGAGTTCAATTCACAGCAGCAAAACCCCACAATAGAACAAAACAAACCCACAAATAGACTTGAGACTCTTTGTCTAGCTGACTGTGGAACTTTCTTTTTACTATCGTGGGAGAGACCCCTCAGACTGGAGGTGTGGCTCGGTGGTAGATCATGTGCCTAGCATGCAACATCTTGGGTTTCATCCCTACCATACAAAAATAGATGATAGATGATAGACAGATAAATTAAAAACCTCACTGACCATATGCATACTTTAAAATTTTATAACTGTGTAAATAATTAATAGAAGGAACAAATGCCCAATAACTATGAAGTTCCTCTTTCCTCTAAAATTGCAGTAATTGAGGCCTCGGTGCAATCCAATCATCTGTTTATAAGAGGTCCATCACTGAAGACTGTTTAAACGTACACTTTATCCCATTTGTCTCTATTCAGAGTCTAATGTGTCTATTTAACCTCTCCCTTGGGATTGATTTCAAGGAACCACTTTTCCCCTTTTACTCCTCAGCAAGTACATAGGATTCCTAAGTACTTGTGTTAAGTACACCACACTGTGCTAAGTACTGTTAAGGCACTGGCCGCGAGGCCTCAGCTAAGGATGGCAATGAGGCTGCATTCAGAAAATCATGTGCCTCAACTTAAAGGTAAAAATCTTAAATTAGAATCCTGTGAAGAGTTCAGTGTGTCTGGAGCGGAGGGGAGGGGATGACAGGGGTGGATATGAAGATGTGGAAAGGCAGCTTGGATCCAATCATGGAGGGTTTGTGAGCACCAGAAGAGTTTGTCCTGATCCTGTCATCAAAAGGGTATATTCTGAGCAGAGAAGAGCCTAGATCAGAACTGCATTTTAGCAATGTAATTTGTAGTCACAACAGCAATAAGTAACCATGTGCAGCAAAGCCCTGTCCCGTAGCCTGTCTGGCATGGTCCACTGTTGACCATGTATGTGAACCTTTTTTAACTTCTTTCTGTGGAGGCTGCACACCATTTATCAACTTCATCCCAGTGGAGTTCTCTTTACACAGTAATAAATGGCACCTTTAAAAATCGTGTCAGATTGTTTATTGGTAGCATATAGAAATAGAATTGATTGTGTGTGTGTTAACATTTCATCCTGTGACCTTGCTAAGTTCATTTATTTCTGGCAAGGTGAGGTTTGGGGGGATCGATGTAAAGAAATAATTTTCTACATACATTATCAAGCTGTCCTTGGGTACAGTGCCTCACATCTTTTCCAGTCAGTGAGCTTTCTTTCCTGGCCTTGTCTTACTCACTGATTGGTACTAAGTGAGAGTGGCAGTAGGTGCGCTTGCTCTGTTTCCAGTCGCAGTGAAAAGCATTTGGTCCTTTACCATGAGGCGTGCTAGCAGCCGTGTGCATTGTAGATGCCCTTCAGCAGGCTGTGTAGGTCAAGTTTTTGAGAGAACGATTTAATAAGAGGAATAAAGACATTTTTTATTTTGATAAAATTTAATTTTATTTTAATGTTTTCTGTTATAACTTGGACCTTACTTTTAGTTTTTAAAAGTCATTGTGAATTTCATTACACATGGTACTGAGAAACATAAAGGCATTTCCATACAAGTATATTGTCCATCGACTCCATCTCAACCATGTCTCCTCCCCTATTTCATCCCTTGTTTCTCCTGTTAGTCCCCTTTGTTCCCCTAGACAGTTCCAGTTCTAGTGTCGCAGTGTCAGAGGGTTCTGTCCATGGTTAGTTGGATCTACTGCCATGGGCCTATGGTCAGGCAGAACATCATGATGGCAAGAATGTGTGGTGTAGCAAACTCACTAACCTCTTAAAGATTCCACAGCCTCCAAAAACAGTTCCCACAGCAGGATACCAACTGTTCAAACACATGGATCTTTAGGGCACAATTCACATTAAGATCACAGCATTCTGTCAGAGGAATGGGTTTCTGAGCGTTGACCTTACGGATGATAGCCTGGCTCCAGTTCCAGCTCAGGCTCTCTCTCTCTGCCTCTTGGTCTTCTGAGATGTGAGCAAGCAACTGCCACATGCCCCCATCATCTTGCAGCCTCCTACCACCATGCCTTTCTGCCACAGTGGACTGTATCCTCTCAAACTGAGAGCTAAAACAAATCTTTCCTCCCTTCTCACAGGCTCTCACCGCCTTTGAGAATGCCCGTTGCCATGCCACTCCTGTGATGATGGTCTGGATCCAACTGCATGCCAAAATAAACCCTTCCTTTCTAAGTTACTTCTTCCAAGTAATTTATCATAGTGACCAGAAGAGGCTGATGCAGAAAACTGGTACCAGGAAGTAGAGTTATTGTTATTGCTATGAGAAATCTAACCATGTGGTTCGCAGGCCTTTGGAACTGATTTTCGGGAAGAAGGTGGAAAAGTTGAGCGCTATGGGCTACAAAAAGCAACAATGCTATAAGCAGAGCTTAATGAGCCATTCTTGTCAGAATGAGGAAGACAGGCTGTAGACAGACTGTGACAGCGAAGGCCCAGCTCATCATGTTTTTTAGGAGAACAAGAACACTAACAGGAATTAGACCAGAGGCTACATATGCAACATCTAGCTGTCCTGAAAATTTTAGTGGGGCTGAATTCAAAAGGAATGGAATAACTTATTTAGAGAAGGAAATATTTCATTCAGACTGTGGCATGGTTAATGTTCAATGTTCTTAGCTTGATTTGTGGTCAGAAAGAACAAAAAATGGAGCAATAAGATATAAAGAAATGTACAGTTTATCAAGGAAAGGAACATGAGCAAATTAAAGGCCAGGGGTAAAGTGGCTGCAGATGAAACAGCAGGAATTGTTAAAGAGAAAGCGTGATTAAAGACAAACTTCACCCCCTCCTTGGGACAATAGGAAAGGTGCCTTTAGAGCAACATCCCACAGAAGATGAGCAACACCTATGCAAGATTCTATGTTAGAAAAATGAAAATTCATCTGAGAGGAGAGTGCTTGAAAAGAGAATGTCCCTGCAATGGTTCCCTGCTTGAAAGCATCCTCCTGAGGAAGTGTTTCCCAGGTTTAGTCTCTAGGCACACAGAAGCCATAGCAACTGTGGTGAAAGTAGGCCAGGTTACCTCTCAAGCTGGCAGCAAAAGTTGATGATGATGTCCCTATGGGGCAGATTTTGCAGGTATACAAAAGGGTTACATGCTCATGAAAGCTTGAACTAGGGTTCCAGAAAGGTGCAGAGACCAGATGATTTGTTGCAGGGTGAGATTTCCTACAAGGAGGCCCCGAGGCCCTTAAATGAAGCTGTGACGAGGAAACAAAGTTGCAGTGGGGACTTCAGGATGTTGTTGATGCCAGGGTTGGGGGCTTTCTACTGTGTGAAGCTGTACGCAGAGAGTGGAGCCAGTCCAAGAGTGGGGTACATGTGCTGCAGGCTACAGAGTGGGAGAGGTGTGATTATTCAAACCTACAGGTGCCCAGACAACACTCTCATAAGCCCTGAATGCTGGCGTGGAGTTTCATGATCTGACCTTTGCTCCACTGGATTTCTTTATTGCTTTGGTGTAGTCTACCCCTGCTATGAACCTCATTCCTCCTTTTGGAATGGGAATGTTTGTATCACTGCATATTGGAAATATATAACTTGCCTTTTTACTTTATGGGGGTTCAGAGTTAAACAATTATCATAAGTCTTAGAAGGGACTTTGAACTTTAGGCTTAAAAAATATACTTTGTTTATTATTTTTATTTTATGTGTATGAGTATATTGCCTGAATGTAGGCAGGTGCACCCATTTCATGCAGTACCCTAGTAGGCCAGAAGAGGGTGTTAGATTCCCCTGGAACTGGAGTTACAGATGGTTGTTAGCTGCCATGTGGTTGCTGGGAACCAAACCCAGGTCTTCTACAAGAGCAGTCAGTGCTCTTAACCACTGAACCATCTCTCCAGTTCTTGAACTTTGGATTTTTAAAATGTTCAAACTGTAAGACTATAGGGACATTTATGTTAGACTAAATACATTTTACATTCTGAGGTGACCATGAGTCTGTGGAGGCCAAGGATATAATGTTATAGTTTGAATGTGAAATATTCCCCATAGGTGGTTCATATGTTTGAGCAATTGGTCTCCAAACTGGTCATACTGTTTTAAGAGGTTGTTGGACCTTCAGGAAGTGGATCTTTACCATAGGAAGTAGATCACTGGGCAAACCTTTTGAGCTCCAGTTCTGGTCTGAGTTCTCTCTTTGCTTCCTAATCTATTGAACTATGAGCAAGTCATTGCACTCTTCCATCACCATAGAGCCACCCATCTCAATGTCTTACTGTCACGATGAGCTGAATCCCCCTCAAACCATGAGCCAAAATAAAACCTTCCTCGCTCATGCTGTTTCAGGTGTTTTATCACTGTGACAAAAAAAGAAATGAACACAGGCCCATTTTATAATGTCCTGTGATGGTTAGCTTTCATTGTCAACTTGACATAGTCTAGATTCATCTGGGGAAAGAGTCTTAAAAAGGGATGTCTAGATGAGGTTGGTCTGTGGGAATGTCTGTGGGGTAATGTCTTGATTATGTTCATTGATGTGGGAAGCCCTGGCCTAAAAGTGGGCAGAGCCATTTTCTAAGTCCTGAATTGTACAAGAGTAGATTGCGCAGACTGGCTGGACAGTGAGCTTGCCTGCATTTGTGCCTCTGCTCTTCCGTGTGGATGTGATGTGACTGGCTGTTTTAAGTCTCTGCCGCCTTGACTTTCCTGCTCTGATGGGCAGGACAGTAACCAAACAGTGCCTGATGGTGCTCTAACTTTCACTTGACTAATGTGTGTGTGTGTGTGTGTGTGTGTGTGTGTGTGTGTGTACGCACATGCACGTCCTAGGCTGTGGAAACAGAGCATTTCAAAAGAGCAGTGAGTCAAGGGCTATGACGGAAGGAAGGAAGGAAGAAAGAAAAGAATCAAATGAGTGAATGAGAAGTTGTTGTAGTGAAAAGGCACAAAAACAGAAGCTCTTGTTCCCCGTGTACTGCGGACCATTGGAAGTGCTGGAGACCACTGTGGAGACGGGGACTTCACAAGATGATGTGAACCAGACGGATGGATGAGCTAAGGTCAGTAATGAGAAACATCCAAGTTACTTCCTATTGCTGCTGTTACAAATGTCACAAATGGAGAGACTTAAAGCAATGTGGATTTATCACTGAAGCGTTTTGGAGGCCAGCAGTTCGGAATGAGGCTGAGGAGGCTGAAATGAAGCTATCAGCAAAGTTACACATTTTTTCCCTGCCTCTTCCACGCGCGAGGAGCCGCCTGCCTTCCCTGGCTTGTAGCACCCCTCTCCCTGTTCAGAGCACCTCACTTCAGCCTCTGCTTCTGCCTTTTTCCTGACTCTCATCCCTCTGCTTCCTCTTAATAGAACCCTTGTGTTGTGAGCTGACATGGATAATCCGGGATGGTTTTATCATCTCAAGACCCTTAGTGAACATTTACAAGGTTCCTTTCTGTCAGGTTCTTGGAACTAGGATAAAGGTCAAAGAGAGAGAGGATGGTGCTGGGAAGTGGGGATTCAATTTTCTCCTACAGCACCTTAAAGAATTCATTTGTTACCTGAAATATAGTGGGTAGGGAGTGATGGAAAGATTTAAGAAGTGCAGGTAGATGATTATGTCTGAGTTCACCAAATATTATTTCTGAAGTGGAGACAGATGAGGTAGAATGGGCGTGGGCCAGGACTGCATGCAGGGTACCACTTAGGCATCTTCTCTTGCAATCCAGGAGGAGAAGATGGGATCCTAAACCATCAGGGCAGCAATGGACTCAACATAAAGGAACAGGGGACTCAGTGATGGCCTGAGGAGACAGCTGCGTGGAGGTACCTCTGTTAGTTGACGCATATGTTATAACCAATGTAATAAAGACCCAAATACTTGGGGGTTTTAACCAGAGTTTAATCAAATAGAAATGTTTCCTCTTACTTAGTATAAGTAGTCCAGTGCTGAGAATGTAAGTCCTTGGCTTTGGGACCTCAAACTTCTTTCCATCTTTCCTATAGTTCCTACAGTTGTCCACATGGTCAAAGATCTGTCAAAACCATCTTCCAGGCTGGAAGGAAAAAGAAAGGAGGACACACTGCTACCCTTCCATGGGCACAAGCAAGTGATAGTGCACCTCATTCCCCACATACCCAGCTGCGGGAGTCAACGTTCATGGACACAGCCCAGACCAAAGAAAATGCAATCTTCTGTCAGAAAGCCGGAAGCCCCGCTTAGACTTCTTAGACTTCAAGTCCATAAAACATGGGAAAATGGAAGCCGGGGGACAAAAGCAGGTCTCCCCAGCCATCGCAGTTCTGACTGCTGAAAAGTTCCGTGTCCACTGGACGGAGTCTACATTTCTGACACTCACCTCTCAGTCCGACCTTTGCCACTGAGATGAAGCAGCACAAATCTATCTCATCTTCTAAACACAGATCTTCAGATATTCAAAGTGGTAACTCCCCCAAGAACTTGGGGTTAAATATCTCAATTTCCTTTAATTATTTCCTATATATCTTTTTCAGACTCTCTCCCATGATGCTGGAAAAAGTATTCAGTACACTCTTCAGTTTCTTTTGACTTTTTTTTTTTTTTAATCTTTTTGAGACAGGGTCTCCCTGTAACCCCAGCTGGCCTGCAACTTGCTTTGTAGACCAGGATGGCCTTGAACTCATAGAGATACACTGGCCTCTGCCTCCTGGGTGCTGGGATTAAAGGCATGTGCCATCATACCTGGCTCTTTTGACTTTCTTAAAATGTAGAATGAGAATGCTAATAAATAAGAATAGGGTTTATCTTTCCTGTTATGAAGAATGAAGAGTAACCTTCAATAAATACAGCATGAGACGGATTGTAAGGTCTGGTTCATGCTATTGACCACATGGAGTATGAGACTGCTGAAAGAATGGCTCCTTCTCTGACCTGGGTCAAGGTAGGCCTCCATCTGATTCCATGCAGTTGATTTTATCAGATCTGATGCTGTACCTGCACATTTCTCTATCACTTTTCATCTTATAACTTTCAGCCTTAGGTACTAGGGTGACCAAAGAATGCTACTACCTGAACTATTGCCATAAGTACCTGAACAGATTTTAAAATATAAATTAAAATTAAATCCGGTCATGGTGGCATACACCTGCAACCCCTGGACCTCAGCAGACCTGAGGCAGGAGAATATGGAGTTCAGTGTAAGCTGGGCTACATAATGCATTCTAGGACAACATAAGCTACAGGTGAGAACCTGTCTCAAGAATAAAGTAAAATCATAATCACCTTTAGGAAAACCAAGAACTTGTTCAACAGAGGAAAGAACGGCAGAGTAGCATTCATAGCTTACTCCACACTGTAGTGCTCACTGTTACTGATTCTACTACTTAATTACTTTGCCAATACTATTTAATTAAAATATAATACTTAATTTGCTAGTAGTATGCTGCCTTAATGAATAATAATGAACGCTATTTATTTAGCCAGAATAATGAAAACTGCTGACTATAAATGAATAAAAATTGAGATGAACAATATATTGAAAGAGGCTAAAAAAAAGGAGAGGTAAAACAGCCTGAAATCCTCATCTTCCAAAATAGAAAGATAAAGAAATACATAAAACTGATGAACTAATATATGATAGCATAAGCAAATTATTTGTAAGCATAGAAAGCAATGTTAGGAGAAACAAAACAATGAAGGCAAATGCACATGGGTGTGACCTTAGGGTGGCATCTGGAACAGCTGCTTTTCTGTGTATCTTTTATAGCACCATTTGATTTTTTTCTCTTACTTTTAAACTAAGCACATTTCTTTTACTTTGTATAACTAAGCATTAACTTTAAATATTAAGTTCATTTGAGCTGCTCCTTAAGCCCCTGTTTAAGAATCAATTAATTCCTTCTTAGGTATCATTGCCTAATATTTTTAAATAGAAAAGGGAAGAACAACATCTTCTATGCAGTAGCACATCGTGTTTGGTGTGCAGTTATCACTTGTGGCAGAATGATAAATTTAATCACCCTTCGGCGTCCTATTGTTATGAAATGACAAAGCTAATGCAATTTATTCAGTACACTTGTTCTGTTCTTAATCTGTCACTCAGAATAAGGCTCTAATTTTATAAAATGACTTAATTTTTGTTCTTGGTTTTAAAAGTCATTGACGCCAGTGTTTTAAGCCAGGAATTTGAGTGAGAAGTTCAGATCTAATTCCCTAAATTGCTTCATTCAGGGAAAAAAAACAGTGATTTTTTTTTTTTCAGCAAGAAAAAAAGTGTATTGTCATTTGTTTCTCCTAAAATGTGACTGACTCTATTTTAAAGTACAGGCAATGGAAATCTCAGAGGCTACCCAACTGAGACTCTTTATTTGGTGCCCGGGTAAATTGAGGAAGTAAGAAAGTCTACACTTGTGTCAGAAGTCCAGTGATGTCATAGCTGGTACCCAGTTCTCTCCACAACCTTGTCTTATTAGGCTTCTTTGGATTAGGGCTCAGATTGCCTACATCCTGTCCTTTGTGCCACATGCTATGGGTACCTAATTTGACTATTACTTAGGCCAGCAAATATTGACTTGACTTCTCTTGTGTGTGAGAGACAATGGAGTAAACACAGGGCCCAGGTTTCCGCTTTAAAGAAGAGATTGCAGACATTCCTGTGAGACCTGGAACTCTGCTGATGTACTGTGTGTCCAATGCCCCATGTGCCCAGGAAGAGACTGAGGTGCTCGTGGTGATCATTATGTGCCCTCCAGCCTGTGAATAGGAAGATAGCAGCAATGAGCACCTGAGCCCATGTACTCCCCTTTGTGCAAAGCAAAGCTCGTGCTTGTGTGGGCCAGTATGGCTTTGCACTCAGTGCTAGATGCATGTGCCCTTGGGATCTTTGTGGTTCTCAGTATATAACGGGCAAGGTCAAGGGCTGGTGGAAAGCTTCTCCCAGGTGTTGGAGCTTGACCTGGAAACCAACAGAGAAACACTGCTTGCTCCCAGGCTCAGAGTCAGCTACCTTTCTTATATAGCCCAGGACCATGGCACTGCCCACAGTGGGTTGGACCCAGGTACAGCAATTACCAATCAAGAAAATGCCCCACAAACATGCACACAGACCAACCAGGTGGAGACAATTCTTCAACGGAGGTTCCTTCGTCTCAGGTGTGTCAAAATGACAACTAAAGCCAGTCATCGCATAGAGCAAGTTCCTGTCTTAAAACAAAATAATCAAGAAAAAAAAATGCATCCAAATATTCCTGTGTGTGCGTGGATTCCTGTGTGTGTCTATGCATGTGTGCATATGTGTGCACCTGTGCATGTAGTGGTCAGAGGTCAACATCAGTGCCTTCCAACATCACTCTCCACCTTAGTTTTTTAGACAAGTTTTCTTTCTGAACTCAGAACTCACCAATTCAAATGTCCGCCTATCTCTGACCCCAGCGAGGGGTCATTACTATGCATGCTACCTCACCTAGCTTTTTATGCAGGTGTTGGGGATCCAAGTTTGGATCCTAATGCTTTCACAGCGAGCACTTAACTGACTGAGCCATCTCCCCAGCCCCCACAAATAAATTCTTAATGGGCCACTCTTCCTGCTAAGTCTGGGAGTTACTGTGCATACATTTACATAAATTTATGTAAATTTACATTTACACAAATGCTTCCTGCCTCTTATCTCCTCTGAGGGCAAGGACACCTGTCTTTCTCCCCCTTTCTCTATCCCATGTCATCTATTATTGTTCTTTACAACCTGGTGGGCTCTCTATAAATACCCACAGGACTCTGATGTCTTCATTTTGTTTCTAGCCTCCCCCTCCCTAGCTTGACGTGGCTTCAAGTCTCTTCGTCATTCCATTGTTATCTCTGACAAATTCCCCTTTGTCTAAAGCCCTTTTCATGCAAAGCCCACGGAAGAAAAGAAAAGAAAATACTTCAACTGTGATATGAGGAGTCCAGAGTTGGGTTTATAATGTTAAAATTGTCCCTTAGAGATTAATATCAACCCATTATCTGTGTCCTCATGGTCACTTATGCAGTTATAAACCCACCCATTTTTTCTTGGCTTTCTTTACCTCATATTTCTTCATTTTAAGCACATAGATATCATAAGATTCTTTGATAAACATTACTGATCTCAAAACGTTTCTGTCAGTTATAATTCCTGAGTACTGAATGATGTCTTCATCAAGATACCATTCTCCCTGCACGGCCTAAGCAAGATAAATGTTAATTCTTCCTTGTACAGTCTAAGCTGGCCTGCTGGAAATGCTCCAGGAATTAGGAGGGGCATACATGCTTACTGTTGAACAACACCCAGGTACTGGCCTCATCTGCCAAGTGCAAAAACGCTCCCTGTTCTGCTTCTCAGAAACAGTAAGCCCTTTCCTTTAAGAGCATGACTCAGAAGGAGAGTACTTTTTGCTCTGTCAAGCTAAGCAGCAAGCACAGAGAGGCTCCAGAGATTGATAGGTGTTCTTGGGAGCAGTACAGTGAGAATATCCTTGGCTCAGTAACATTGTGCGTGTTCAAGGAAGCTGAGAGCAAGCTTTTAAAGGCAAAGTGAGGAAGGTCACCTATGATGTTTCTAGACAATAATCCTCAGCTCCGCAGAATGATGACAATGATTGATGATGACAATCATCAAACAAGCAATTGATGAGTAAATGTTCCTATAGGAGTGTGTGTGTGTGTGTGTGTGATAGTTGTATCTTTGGCAAAATCTTTTATAAATATTTCTTTCGGGCATATTTTCATGAGACCTCATAACCTGTCTTTCTTTGCTTTCTTCCTTTCCCTTCCTCTTTTCTTCCTTTTTCTATTTTCTTTTGACAGTTTTCATGGCTCACATCCTTTAGAGAGCTTGGTCACATATTCTAAGTCCAGCTGCAAGTGATGCTGATAGTGGGAATACACTGAATCATCTTGCCCCTGAAATTCATGGCAAAGATACTTTTCAGATGAGGTAATTAGGAATCTCGTGAGCAGGGTGTTATCCTGGGTTACCCAGGTGGGCACAATGCAAAATAAGAGTCCTTCTGAGAGGGATGAAGAAAAGTCAGAGCGAGCTAGAGCAAAGGGGGAAAGCGCAGGGGAGGAAGAGAGGGAAGATGCTCTGCTGCCACCTTTGAAGATGGAAAGAGGTGGCTATTAGCCAGGGAAGAAGGTGGCCTCCAGAAAAGACAAGAACACAGGTGGTTCCTCTGGCCTCTCGAAGAAAGACAACCCTGCTCGCCCTTATAGACTTCTAACTTCCAAAACCATAAAACAATGAATTTGTGTTAATTCAAGGCATTGACTTTGTGGCAAGTTGTCACAGCAGCAACAGGTAACTAATACGTTTGTTCTTTATTGTTGTCCTCTTACTATGGAAAAAGTGAACACAATAAACACTGGAAGATAGTTCTCTACCATGTTTTATTTATTTATTTTTGGCCATGATTTTATGGATACTTCAAAAGATTACCTCTTCCTCTTCAAACAGCCCACAGCATTCCCTTGACAATCCCACCGTTTATCAGGCTGGCACTTACCACCCAACTCAGTGTCTGTAGGTGCACACATCCCTTTTATTTCTAAAAAAAACTTCAGTCATCTGGGGCTTCTCTGTCCCCGATACCAGCATAGCTAGCTAGGCTTCAGTCATCTGAATTGTGGATCCTCGTGGTACCCAGGGCTGTACTCCGCATGGTCAGGATTCATAGCATGGCTGTTTGTGTATCAGGGAGCTGCTATTCCCATACAGGGAATGGTCATTCACTCAGCTCTGTCGGAAGATCATTCTCCCTGAGCCAGAATTCAGAGCCAACAGAGACTCGGAGGAGTTGTTTTCCTTGGGTCATCCCCCAGCAGCAGTTTATCAGCCTCTAGCAACAACGTTCAAGGCTTCCCTAAGCCACGTTCCCTCAATGAACGTTCCCTCAATGACAACAGATCACTGCCACGCTATCCACAGCTGCAGGCACCATGGTCCACTCTCTTTTGCCCATCCAGACCACTGCCAAAGACTCGGGTTTCTCCACAGGCTACGTACCGCAATGGCCCAATTGCCTTTCAAGAAGGATGAAATGCTCAGGTTTCCAGCCTCCACTCCCACCCCCCCAGGCCTCTGTTGCTCACACCAGCAAGGTAAGTTCGGGATTTCTAGTTTACCAGTCTGCTGTGTCCTCTCAGGCCACTTGCTTCCAGAGAAGCAGGGGATGCTAGCCAGAATAACGGAAAAAAGAAACAGTCCCAAAGCTTTTATGTTTCCAAGAGATGAGCGCATTTTCTTCTGTGTTCTCCTCACCTGTTCCTTGTTCTCTCGGCCAGCACTCCCTCTGCCCCAGATTCGTTGGCAGTCTAGGCAGGAGCCAACTGCCTACCGAGGCGTCCTCATTAAAATGCACTGCTCTTGCTAATTAGGAGCCAAGATTCTCCCACGGTGGGCTGGCCTGGGTATTGCCATTATCTTCATAAATAGACTCTTTACTTTGCAAATGGTGCTGTCATAGCCAGGCATTCCTGACCTGGCAAAGGCTCTGTGCATTCTTGAGTGGCGGAGGGAATGTGTCAGCAAGAGAGGACTGAGGCATTCATGCTGAAGCGGGGCTCTGTCCTGAGTTCACCCCGCTCCGTCTGGGCAGCAGGCAGTCAACACAATGGCGGACTCCCTGTACAACCACAGCGTGTGGTAGCATATGGCCCAGATTTTCTGGGAGATTTTATTTCTTATTATTTAAATCTTTACACTAAAGGCAACTTGTTCAAAGTAAAAAGTGTGTAAATATTTTTTTAAGCGGTCTAACTTTTTTCTTCTTTTATGAGAATGTTCCTAGCAATATATGTACAAACCTGGGGTTGGGGAGTAGTGGGAATTAGATGAGTTCGTGGTCTTCCAAATATGCCTTTTGCATCCTCAGCTCTGGGAATTCATTTACGTATCTAATTGCCTTCATCTACAAACCTCTTTCTGCCTGCCTTTTGTCTGCTTAATGCTCAGTTGCCTTTTCCAGTGCTGTTCGCGGTCTGTTCTGACCTCTTCTGCAGTGCCAGTGTGCTTTGCCCTCTTTTATACCACCTGTTACTGTTTACTGTTTCCTCCCACTGTGCGGCGCCCTGGCTGTGTCCCCATGCCATGACCTGACAACGGACCTGCAGCTTAGGTATTCTCCATTTTGTAGATGAAAACGCAGAAGCTTTGGGACATCAAGAACCTTGATCAAACACACCTGACCCCCAGCCCCCAGCATACACCTTGGCCAGGAGCAGAGCAAGGCTTGAAGTCAGTTACAGTTCATTGTGAACTTTTACCAGGTTGCAGACTCACAGAGGAGACTCTGTCTCTCTTTCTGCCCATAGGTTCTCAAGAGAAATGAGTCAAAGAAACAGCCCCTATCAAAACCCAATTAGTTTCATAGACTTGTTTTCAAGAAGAGCTATATGAAAAGTGAACAAAGCACATGTCTTCCTGAAAACTTACACGTTCTACAAAAGTTACCACAGGGCCCGAGTAGGTTATAGATCGAGTCACTGATTCTCCCACTGACATCAGTGTGATAATGAAGCTCTTCTCAAACTCTAATGTGACAGGCTCTTGTTAACGAGCAGATTCTGAGCGAGCAAGAGTGGGACTCCTGGCTATCTCACAAACCCCAGGAGTGTCATAGCTGCCTGCCACTCTTTGTCAGGCAAGAGACTGCTGAAAACCACACATCAGGAACAGGAATACGGAGGAGCAGGAGGGAGGCTGCTCGGATTTGGGACTAGAGAGGCCCATGTTTGGGAGCAAAGCAGGGAGAAGTCACTGCTGGTGTCTCACACATAGGTCTCCACATCTTCTGTTGTATCCTTTGCTGGAAATCCAAATTGGGCTAAGTCTCCTCCTGTGTGTGTTTAACGAGCAGTGCATACTTAGGTTCTGTCTCTATTCTGCATCCTCACTCCATGACTGTGCACTCCGGAGGCCAGAAACTATACATTAATGATCTGACACATGACAGATGTTCTTTAATAAGCTGAGCTTACCGCGGAGGCTGAGGGGGTTATGTGGCAGAAGCCATCCCTTCCCTCTACCCTCTTAGAGTATCTTTGGCTGGGTCTCGGAATTAAGCTGAAATCAATGATCCACAGGAGATATACAAACTTATTATAATGCAAATTTAGCATGGCATGGGAATCTTCATCATGAAATGAGACCCAAAGTCCCAGAGTAGAGTACTTACAGAATGAATGAGATGTGGAGGGGAAATTATGGAAATATGAAAGCACAACGAGGACTGGACGAGGGTAGTTTACTAGGGGGAGTGGTTCGGAAGGTAAGCTTAGTCTACCAAGTCCACCTTGGCTTTCTATCCTCAGTGACTGGAATAATAATTATAGGGAGAACAACTTTCATTTAGGAGTCTCATCCCTCCTTTAAGAAACAGAAAGCTGGTCAATGTAAGCATGAGCATTCTGCCTTTTACTCAAAGTAGTCAATAAGCCATAGCAGTATATTTTTGGGACAGTGTGTCTAAAGCCTCTACTGGGTAGTAAGAGGCAGCATTATAGGACTAGAGATGGGAAAGAAAGAAGGGACAATGTATTTCTTTCCCATCATCAAATACCACAGTAATTCCACTTATGGTACAGCCATGGAACTCAGTAATGGAAAACATGGCATCTATTGAAGTCATAGACCAGCTGGGTAACTAGACTCTCTAATGTATCGGTACACAATTGACAGGTCCAGCTACAAGCCTCGGGTAAAGGTCTACGAAGTCTTTTATCCTATGGCACCCAGGTCTAATGTAGGGTCCCAGGAAAGAGGCTAAAACATGCAAGGCTTTCTGCTGCCTTAGTCTGCCATCCCTGTTGTTCACCTCATTGGGCAGATCAAGTTCAGAGTCAGGTGGAGGAACAGATCTACTCCTTAGTAAGAAGAGCTAGAAATCAGACAAGAGCAAGGTTACAAAGCATGAACTCAAGGAAGGGAACAATCAGGACACTGTATTCAACTGCCTTAATTCTACATTGCAAGGGGCCCTGACAGACACTAGATCACTGGCATGATGGTTCTCGACTTTAATGCTGTCATTTTCAGGAAGCACCTAGGCTTCAATCCATGGCCACTCCTCACTCTTGGCTGGTGGGTCACTTCAGACAGATGTTCTCTTCCTGACTGGCTTCCAGCTGCTTCTTCCTACTGTGCAACTGGTGTACACTCCTGTCATTCAGATGTGGCTAAAAGTAGAGTGAGCCAA
Source organism: Eospalax fontanierii (assembly GCA_035773235.1). Classification (NCBI taxonomy): domain Eukaryota; kingdom Metazoa; phylum Chordata; class Mammalia; order Rodentia; family Spalacidae; genus Eospalax; species Eospalax fontanierii. The sequence continues at coordinate 24,908,180 of CM069539.1, read as the reverse complement.
GTATGATCAGAGAGAGGAATATGTTCACAATAAAAAGAACTAACCACATATAAATATATTTGAGTTAACATCCATTCAGTTTACCCACATTTTCCACAATCGATGTAGGTACTTGAGTTGTATTTTCTTTTTTTTTGTTTTTTGAGATGGAGTTTCCTACAGCTCAGGCTGGCCTCAAACTTACCATGTAGTTGAGGATGCTCTTGAACTCCTGATCTCCTGCTCCCTAAATCCCAAGTACTGAGATTGTAGGTGTGAGACTCTGTGCCGAGCATGTATTTTCAATTTAATATTTTGAATAGGTGATCTATTAGCTAAAGCTTAGACGATAGTATGTAAATCTTCCCTCATTCCTTCTTCACCAATAACCTAGTCCTTCTCAGAGGCAAAAAATGTTTATTTTAAACTACAGCCTTCTGAAAATGAACACAGAATTTGATATAAACAAGTTCATCTTGATTTTATTTTTTCAATTTGTTGTTATTGTTTGGAGACAGGGTTTCCCTATGGTCCCATTTGACATGGAACTTGCTTATGCAGACCAGTTCCAAAGGGACAAATGTCCATCATGGTGGGGAGGCCTGGTAGCAGAGGTGTCTAGGGTAGATGAAGAAGCCAATTACTCACATCTTCAAGCAGGCACAGGAAGCAGGGAGCAACGAAAGATCCGGTAAGGCTTAAGAACTCTCTAAGCCCTCTTCTAGTGACGTGCTTCCTCCAGCCTGGCCACGCCTTCTAAGACCTCCCTAAATAGTGCTACCAACTGTGGACAAAATGCCCAAATATTTAGAGCCTCTGGGAGACATTCTCATTCAAACCACCACAATGGCTCAGTGAGTAAAGGTACTTGCTGTCAAGCCTGAAAACTTAGTTTAATTCCTGGGTCCCATGTGTTGGAAGGAGAAAAGAGACTCCTGAAAGTTTTCCTCTGGTCTCCACTCAAGCACTGTGGCATGTATGTGGACACACACATACATACATGCTAACAATAATAAATAAAATGTAATTTAACAAAAATACAGGAAATTTCATAAGACATTACTTTGGGCATGTACATGGGAACTTCATATTCTAACCTGTGGAGGAAGTCATATGAGAGAGCAGGGTGATGTGAGGAAACAAAACGCTATGATTAGAAACATAAGCCTGACTGGGAATGCAGCCCATGGTTGGAGTATGTGCTTAGCACACACAAGGCCTGTGCTCAACTCCCAGTACCCCCCAAGTACAGTCAGCTGAGTTAGGACTTCAGGAGACTGTTGAACCCTGTCTGGGGGCAACGCCAGGCTGTTCAAGCATCCCTTTAAGCGGAGGAGCATCTCCACATTAGTCACCTCTGCTTTGCTCTCCATGCTGTTCCAGAGGTTAAAATGGAGACACATAAACCTGGTCATCTGTCAAAACCACATCATGACCATGATAACTGGATTCTTGGGGATCTCAAGAGAATCCAGGTTAGCCAAAATGACAGTCACCAATGAGGATTCAGGGAGGCTGTTAATTTATTCAGAGCCATGTTGAACACTGTTTCCCAGTGCCAGATTGTATACCTGTTGCCTCAGGATTGCTAATAAATGAGTTCCTAGGCCTAAGGTATCAGACCCCAGGAAGCAGCCTCTCTGGAATCTATAATAAGATTAGGTGACTCGGAAGCACCGTCAGGTCTGGGAACTCTACCAAGGCAACAGTGTGGATAAACAGGACTGCATTTAGAAACCAGGAAGCTCAGCCCTTCCAGATTCTATATATGGACACACCAAATGTTCTAAGCTCTAGAAGCCTGATGCTATGTCATGGAAGGACTTTGCTGTCTCTCTGGCTTTAAAGGGTTCAAAAGGGAGCTCTTGTCTCCTCTCATCTTGTCAGCAAGGCTTCTGACAAGGGTCCCTGCATGGGACTCTGAAGGGATGGTGTCCTGGGGCGTGTAGGCCAGGGGACCAGCCTAAGCATCCCTTTTCTCCCTTCCTTTCACTGCTGCAGGTGAACAGTTAGGTTGTGACATTTAGGTAGGTTGACTAGGTAAGGATGCTGATCAGAGAGGGACACCAGGTCCAAGATTGCCCACAGTGCCCAAGGAGGCGGGAAGGACCCCGGGGGAGGTGGTCCTGCAGCAAGGGCAGCTGCGCTCTCAAGGAAAGTTGTACAGCTACAGGTCATCGGTAGGGGAGAGGTGCCAAAGTGGAGAAAATTGTCTGGTCTTAAAGTCTGGAGTCAATGTGGAGGGCTCTGTTTTTCATTGGAACCAGGTATTCTCATCCAAAGTCCTGGGGGACTGAAGGGGGCATGGACCTGACTGTAAATGGAGCTGTTGGATTTAGAGTTGGATTAGGCACAGTCACTCGGGCTTAATGTGACCCTTCATACAGCAAAACAGACTTTTCCTTCTTCTAGGTAATTGCACCAAAAACTGAATCTTGAAACGCCAACCAGGATTCTAGAGCAATGGGTTCTGACACATTGCTGTTTGAGGCTGGAGCTGTAAAAATTGAGTCTCTTTAAAATGACAGAGGCAGGTTCTCAAGGTCTTAACCATGCTTTGTAAGTCTGTACTCAAGAAATACATAGAGAGACCAGGACAGCAGGTTAATAATCTCTCTGAAAGGAAGTAATGGAGATCAGATGGCCTCTCTGATGATGTAGTTCCCTCATCCTTTGCGTGATGTTCTAGTTTCCAGAACCTGCATTTGAGCTCTTGAATCTACACTAGAATGTTTGTGTAGAATGGTTTGCAATAATCCTTTGTGCTTTGAAAGTATGCCACTCCCATGAAGGACAAAACAATTCACATGTAGAGGTAGAAACATGGGGCATCCTTCCTTGATTGTCATAAGGGTGATGACTGATGCTCTGACTACAATAGATACATTGAGATAAATGCAACAAATTAATCAATGTTTTATGTGACATGGGAGATTTCAAAAGTAAAGAGCCAGGCTCAGTTAGATAGAGTGCTTGCCTAGTGTCTTAGCTTTGACTTTCAACTTGAAGGCCTAAAAGACATCTGAGAGGAATTTCCTAGATCAGGTTGGCCTGTAGGCTTGTCTGTAGAGGATAATCTTGACTGTTAACTGATGCAGGAGGGCCCTGCCCTCTATGGGTGGCACCATTCCCTGGGCAGGTAGTCCCAGACTATGTAGGGAAACTAGTTAAGGACCTAGAGAGATGGCTCAGCAGTTAAAAATACTTGTTGCTCTTCTTGAGGTCCTGGGTTCAATTCTCAGCACCCACGTGGCAGGTAACAACCATCCATAACTCCAGTTCCAGGGAATTCAACACCCTCTTTTGGCCTCTGCAGGCATTGTATTCACAAAGTGCGTTTGCACAAATGCAGACAAAACACTCATACACATAAAATAAAAATAACAAATAAAATATTTTTAAAAAGAAAAGAAAGCTAGCTAAGCATGGAACTGTGAGTGAGCCAGCAAACTATGTTCCTCCATGATTTCTACTGTATTTCCTGGGCTGTGAGTGTGTTTCTTGGTCGGAGGTAATTCTATGTGGAATACCAACCAGTCCTGCCTTGAATGCTGTCTTGGATTTCCCTCAATGATAGATTGTAATCTCTAAACTGAAATAAACCCTTTCCTTCCGTAAGTTGCTTTGGGCCATGTTATTAATCATAGCAAGAGAAACTAGAACTCTGAGCATGCTCAGAGCCTGGATTTGGTCTCCAGTGCTGTATAAATCAAGTGCAGTGGCACACACCTATAGTCCCAGCACTTGGGAGGTGGAAACAAAGGGAACAAAAGTTCAAGGTCATCTAGAGCTACATAGTAAGTTTGAGGCCAGCCAGCAATGCATGAGACCCTGCCATGCAACAAAAAAAGATCCAGAGAAAATGGTCAAATTAAAAAAAATATATAATATTGTTATTTTTTGAGAATTTCATGCATATATGCAATATATTTTGATCACATTCACCCTTCCCTCTGACCCTTCCCAGATCACCACCCCTAGCCCTCACTCCCAACTTCCCGCCCTCTGTTTTTGTTTTTTTTAATAACTCACTGATTTGTGCTGTCCATATACTCATGAGTGCGGGTCAGTTCACTGGCGGGTGATCTATCTTTCAGAAACCACACCCTTAAAGAAAAACTGTCAATATTTATGCTTAGATCTAATGAATAATGGACAGTCATGTCAAACCACAATTGTTTAGGATGTGCATTACCACTAACAGATGGAGGGCTGCCTGCTCAGGCTCCTCTGGACCTCTCCCAGTGGTGTTCTGAAGTACTCTGGGCAGGGGAAGGACTCCTTCTGGAATGAAGCTTTTATGATCTACAAGGAAGGTCAAATAATTTTTTAATGGACATATTCTGCCCAGAAAGGTGAATGGGAAGTTAGAATTATATTTCTAGGTTTGGGGCTGGCTTTGGGAGACAGGGAGTCTAGTTTGTATGGTCTGTCTTAGGTAGAGGAATTCGCGTTTCTATTGTCTGCCCTAAGAAAGATGAGTTCTACAGCTTCTCTTGGAGGAGAGGGCAACAGTAGGAAGAAGGTCAGAAGAGGGTCAAGGACTGTTCTGAGGCTCTTCAGACATCTTCAGTTCAAAGAACTCAGCGTGCCAAAACACCATATTTGGGGGAGCGATTTCTCTGCACCCCAATACAGATCATGTCCTCACAGAGTAATATTTTTTTAAATAAATGCTTGAATGGGAATAAAAGAATGCTCTAAACTAGTCCTTCTCTAAGTATCCATCCACCTGTAGTTAACCTCAGGATCCCACAGATCAACTCCACCTTGCAGGAAACCCCTGACTTTACCTGTGCTGCAGGATTTGGACTTGTATTTTCACTGTAAGAATCTGATAGGAGATCTCTAAGCACAGGGGAGGAGAAAGACTAGCCCAAGAAGCACTGTCTACAACCAGCATATACCAGACATTGCTACATCGTTATGCTTTTCATTTTTAAAATGATAGAAATCAAGTAGAGAATCGGGTAAAGAAAACTCCGATATCCCTCGCTTAGGTTGAGCAATTGCAAATACGCCCCAGGTTTGCTGGGGTTTTTCTTAGTTTTCTATTTTATTTTATTAGCATTGCTTTCTTTAAGAAGTAGCATGATTACATTTAAGAGCTTTGTATAGACTGGAGAATTTAGAAAGGAAGGGAAGGGCAAACACACATTGTAGGAACAGTGACAAATTTCACATTAATGTTGAAGCCTGGTAGTAGAGTTTTGTCATCAAATAATATTCAAAAATGATAGTAGACATTTAGGATTGCAAGTTTATATTCTAAAATATAATTACATAATTTTTGGTTTGAGAATTATATCCATTTAGTTATTACAGTGCTTTGCTGTTGTTTTTTTCAATTTCCCGGACTGTCACTTTTATCTCTAGAAGCTCACTGAGGGCACAGATGAAGGCATATTGGAGCTGCAGAAGAGTAACAAAATGATAGAAAACCTCTTGGAGATTGGTAGCCAGCAAGTCCCATTACGGCCTGGTTGCTCAGGATTATGTGTGGCTGGAAAATCATAGCTGGCCCTCAGGGGAGGTAGGAGGTCCATTCTAGAGAATCTGTCTTCCCAAGATCAGATTCTGCAAAAGATGAAGACAGCTCCTGTCCTCAGTATAAGAGGCAAAGTCATTGCCAGACACATCCTGTGACCTCAGGGGAGGGGGCTGTGGGGAATGCAGCCACTCAGAGAAATCTAGGAAGTCCTCCATGCTCCATTCTGCTCCCCCACCAGTCTTCCACCAGAGGATGTGGAACCATGGTTCACAGCAGGGGCTCAAAGCTCCAGAGTCATGGAAGGGGACCACAACTCTAGCTCATGGGTTGGAGGGGGACCACAATTCCACTTCACAGGAAGGAATCACTTCTAGCTTCCAGGGTGAGGCCATAGCTTCTGCTTGGGGGTTGGAGCAGTGGGAGGATGGGGACCACTGCTCCGGCTCACAGGAGGGGACCACTGCTCCAGCTCATAAGAGGAATCAGTTTTAAATTTCTTAATTGTGGTACCATAAAGATGATGTGAAATTGACAGCATTCACCTTTTTAAGTGGTTAGTGCCTGCTGAATACAAATCATTGGACAACAGATTACTAGATTACAAGTCAAAACAATCGCCTGTCAACTATGTGTGGGGGGGGACTCATCACGCTTTAACCTTGCCAGTCTTATTAATTTGCTCTTTTCAATGAAACAGCTTTTCATATTTTTGTGTTGATTTTTCTTTTTCTTCTTCCTCTCTCTCTTCCCCTCTTTCTTTCTCTCTCTCACTTTCTCTCTGCCTCTTTCAATATTTTCTTCAGATTTCTGCAACTTGATTATAATGTGTCTTGGTATAGATTTCTTTGGCTTTATGCTCTTTGGCATTTATAGTACTTTTGAACCTATACAAAGTCTTTCATCAAATTTGGGGGAATTTTGGGGTCTTCATTTTTATTATAATTTTTCCTGATTCTTAAGAATTTCATACATACATACAAAGAAATATGATCATATCACCCTCTATTCTCCTCCTCCAACACCCAACCCTTCCTCAACATGCTCCCTCCCAATTTCATGTCTTTTTTTTCTTCTAGAATAACCCACTAAGTCTAATTAGTGCTACCTATGTGTGTTTGGGTGTGGGGCCATCCACTGGAGCAACCTACTGGTGGAAAGACCCTCCGAAAAGAATGATTCTCCCTCTCCCAACAACTATCAGCTACCAATAGCTCCTCAGTAAGGGCTGGAAAGCACAGCCCCCATCTATGTGGAGATTTAGGTTGGCTTGGTCTTGTGCAGATCTTGTGCAGGTAACCTCACTGGTGTAAGTTCACAAGTGTGATAACCATGTCATATTCAGATAGTCAGTTCTTCAAGAATGTTTGTTTCTTTACTACATTCTTACTCTTCTCTCTTCCTGGGACATTGATGACAAAAAGTTAAACTTTTAGTTTAGTGTCAGAGGTCCTCAAATCTCTAATCCCACCCCACCCTCTTCATCTGTTAATCAATATGGATATTGTCTAATGAACTTTTTTCAAATTCTTTGTTTCTTTCTTCTGTCATCTGCATTCTGCTATTGTGTCCTTCAGTGTGTTTTATTGGTTTGAGAGACAATGTCTCCCTGTAGCCCCAGTTGGCCTAGAACTTGCTATATACACCAGGCTGGCCTCTGTTGAACAGAGATGCACCTGCCTCTGCCTTCCAAATACTGGGATTGAAGGCGAGTGCCACCACTCTTTTTCCCAGCCCTGTCGATCAGACTTGGGGCTTCATCATTCCAGGCAAGTGCTTTTCCCCTGAGCTACACAGTCCCAGCCCTTCATCTTATTGAACTCTAAAATGCAAATTTTGTTCTATTTTATATCTCCTATTTCTTTGCTGAGGTTTTGTATCTATGTTATCTTCAAACATGCTCAACCTTACTTCCTGAAGGATTTTCCTAAGAACTGCCTTAAAGTCTTGGTCTCATCATTCCAACATCCACCTTCCTCTACCTGCTGGTTCTCCTAAGCTAGTTGGAATTTTCCTGGCTCATATAGGCCAAACAATTTTAAATTATATTCTGGACATTTTCAATATTGTGCTCTAAACCTAGGTATTGTTTAGATTCTGCAGAGATATACATTTTAGTTTTGATAGGCACTCAACACTGTTGAATTCAAGGCATATGTCCCACCACATGTTCGGATGGGGGTTTCCAACGTTGGCCCAGTCTTCAAAGCTTCTGCAGTGCTATTTAGATCTACTCCGACTCATACACCATGCAGTGGCCAGTCTGAGATGGAACAGTGAACTGACCCCTTAATTTAGTTTTCAATGTCCAGGGTATGTTGCTTACGGACAAACCCATGCACATGCAGGTTGTAAGAAAGCTCAGGAATTCAGAAACACCTACCCAAGTCCCTGCCACCTTTTAGATTTCTATAATAGTGTTTTGGCTCCCTTTGTCTCTCCCCATGGGAAAACTGGGGTTTTAGCCACCAGCGTCACTGGGGGCCAAGTGGTAGGAGGTGGAGAGACACAAAGCTACAGGCACACTCTTGAGACCAAAACTTCTCAAGTCAGAAGAAGAAGTTCCCCTTCCTCATAGTGTTAGGTGTCCAGCTGGTTGCTATTATAAAGAATATCTAATATTAGTCTTTTCTTTGAAACCCTGTAAGACTTTTGGTTTATGACAAGGAATTCTAATCTTTTAATCTTCCCCTCCATACCCTGTGAGACATTTTAAGAAAAGGCCCCAATGCAGTCCCGGACCCTGGCGGTCTTTGTCAATGGAGCCCTTCCCCTCCTTGACAGTCCTCTTCCCTTTCCTTTGTGCCAATTCTTTAAAACTAGCCAACCTGGAAAGACTGTGAGTTTGGACTCCAGCCTATGGGAAGAGACAGTACTGTAGTGTTAGGAATAAATACATATCAAACTTCCAGGTCAGGTGTGCTTGCTCCATGGTCAAAGCTGCCTTGCAGCCTTACTTTTGCATGTCTGTGTGTTCTTTGTGCTGTATTAGTGGGGTCCTTCAACCTCAGATTTTGTTCCGAACACTATTGCCACCAACAGCTTAGGACTGTCCAAGGAAAAAGAGAATACAGAAAAAGAATAGACTATTGGCTCCATTCCCCTCAGAGCTGGGTGCCTTCCCTTCTGCTCCCTGAGCAGGACTAGACTCCTTCCCAGACTCTCTTTGTCCTTGTGTGGTCCTTGCTTTCATTTTTCAAGCTGCTTTGAGTTCAGACCAGGGAATACTGAGTAACAAAGGGACAAGGAAACACATGGCAGGATCTATGGCATTTCAAATTCTCGTCTTCTTTCCCAACCCACGTGCTGCCATTTACTTTGCAGAGTCCTCTGTGCATTCTTTTTTGATAGCTGCCTCTGTGGCGAGACAGAGCGGTGTGGGCTTATTCCATCTTCCATGCTTGTACAGATGGTCCTTGACTCACAATTGTTTAATTCACAAATGTTTGACTTCATGATGGTGTGAAAGCTGTAGGCATCCAATAGAAATCATGAATTCAGACTTTGAATTTTGAAATCTGATCTTTTCCTAGGCTAGCAATGTATGCTTACTACACTCTTCTCACATGATACTGGGCAAGCAGTTGGCTACACAGTCTCAAGGAAAAGCCACCTCATGCTGTTGCTAAGCTGTGATATTTAGTTCACATGAAGAATATTAAATGAATTGTCAGCCTATGATATTTTCAACCTACTTTGAGTTTATTGGGACATAACCTCGTCATAAGATGAGGGACATCTGTGTTTTACTTTACAAGAATTCCATCCAGCTCTGCCAGGCAGATTGCAAACTGATGGGCTAAGTTTTTAATGTTCACTTTATTTTCTTCTGAATCAGAATCACAAAGGGAACAAAAAACCACCAAGGGAAGAAGTTTTATCTCCTAAGAGAAGTAAAATGTTTGGTTTAACTTTTATTTTTTAATATTTTATTTATTTTTATTTTATTTTTTGGTCTTTGTGAAACAGGGTCTACCTGTAGCCCTGATTGACCTGGAACTCACCATGTAAAGCAGGCTGGTTTTGAACTCACAGAGATCTGCCTGCCTCTGACTCCTGAATGCTGGGATTAAAGGAGTGTAGCACCATACCTGGCCTTATCTATTATTTTAATTTATTTTATGTATATGAGTGCATTGCCTGCACGTATGTAAGTGCACCCATGTTCTGCAGTGGCCATGGAGGTCAGAAGAAGATGTCAGATCCCCTAGAACTTGAGTTATAGACAGTAACCATGTGGGTGCTAGAAATCAAACCTAGGTCCTCTGCAAGAGCAGCCTGTGCTTTAACTGCTGAGCCATCTGTCCATTCCATGGTTTCTTAGCTTTTTAGATTAATTTGCTTTATCTTAAGATCACAGGCAAGGTGGGCAGAGGATATGGCTCAAGGAATAAAGGGTTTGCCATGCAAGCGTGAAGACTAGAATCCAGATCCCCAGAACCCAAGTAAATGTTGGGTGGATATGGCAACCCATCTGCAATTCTAGCACTCAGGAGATCCCCAAAACAAGCTGACTGGGTAGACCAGCAATCTCTAGATTCAAGAGACCTCTATATGAGAGACCCTGCATCAATAAGTAAGTTGAACAATGTTTGAAGAAGATTCACTGATGTCCGCCTTAGGCCTCCACATACATGGATGGGCACACACCTGCGCACACAGATATATATACACATATGCATACTGCATACACAGACACATGGGAAAAAGAGACTACAGGCTAGTAAAATCAAAGACAGGCTGGCTACTGTGCACTAGACACCAGTGCCTGCTGAGAAAATGTCTGTAGTGCTCAGGGAGTTCATAGTGCAAAGAAAGGTGCCCTGGGACCTTTATCTCAGAGTTGTAACCCTGGAAAATAAGTTGTTGTTGGTCTCTTATACATGTTCTGGGACTTAGCTGGATTTTACAGAGAACTCAAATGATCCTGTTTTCTCGAAGCTCGTTGAAAATGCGCAGTGAATTGCCAAGACGGGGTGTTCTTCATCAAGGACTTTGGAGAAGATAATATTTAATTTGCTTTTCTGTCTGCCTTGTTAGGCAGGCGAATCCCAGGGAGTGATGTATGTTTTCTGTAGAGTCAGCAAGCCATTGTTGAGCAGAATTTCTGCAGATATTGTCAGCGGGAACATAATTTGGGTCAATGAATCATAAATTCTATTTTGGTAGTTTGCCGAAGACAACACTGAGAACATAGCTGTTCCAATGGGGCAAACTGGAGACGCTCATAATGAGCAGCAATGCAGTCAGGCAGGAGGGAGAGGAGAGAGCCATCCTGCCCAACAGATTGCAGGCTTCTCTTCAACTATTTAGCCACCAAGCAGGTTGACTATTTCTTCCTCCCTCTGAGTCCTGCTGTGAACACATAGGTGGCACAGCCACAAAGAGGAACATGACCCTGTCATAGGTTCCCTGGGGTTTTCAAATGACTGCTTCTGATCAGTTTAGCAACCTGGGAACAGCTGAACTTTGTCCCTTAGAATAAATCTACAAACATTCAATTCCAGTAGCTTGGTGTAGTTCATATTGTCCTAGTTTGTGTAGATTCCAGGAAACAGCCGGTGGCACACTAACTTATCTCTCCTTTTTGGATCATGAAGTTCAGGCATAGCTGTTGGTGGTGGGAGGAGAAGCTGTGGGTGGAGGAGTAATTGAGCACAGTGTGCTCCTTTGAGCTGGGTTTTCCTCAACGCAATTTTATCTGACTTCATAAATGAAAACACGGACGATAAACAACAGCCACAAGTCCATGGCTATTATTCATGCCAAGAATGAAGTCTAAAGACCTTCAACTCAAATGCCCTTCTGGGTAGCTCATCAAGATCCTGTGGGAAGAGAATTTTACCTGAGGCTTTACTCAAAACCAAGGTCAGTCAATTCTGTGTTTACCCCTTAAAACCAGCCTCTCCACTGGTCCTCAGGGCTTTGCAGAAGCAAGAACAGCTGTCCTTTGTTTCTGACAAGGACAGCAAGAGAAGTGAGGCCCAGTTGGAGTAGGAGGGATGTGGATTAAATGTGGGGAAGAGTTGCTGCACTCCAAGTATTGAGAGACCAAGGAATGAGTCGCAGGGGACAATGGCAGACTCTGCTTCCCAAAGATTTTAGAGACAGACCTCATTCTATAATGGCTAAAGATAGGAGGATCATTTATAGAAACCAGGCCTGCAGTGACCATTTTTGTATTCATCCTTCTGGCTAATCCAGGGTTCTGCTGGTCCCTCATGAGATCTCTCAGCTGTAAGAGCTGAGGCAGATGGTGTTTGTCTCCACAGGAAAGTGTCTGTTCCCCTGAGACTCCAGTCCACAGGGATTTTCCAGCTCACATTGGGGAAATGAAACAGAAATGACCTTCTTTCAAAATGAGCAATTACCACTCCTCATTGGGGAAGAGACGCTTATATTTCCCAAGGGGGACAGAAAACCATCTTGTAAAGTTTAGACGATACGCTGAGCGCCAGGCACACAGCAGTGTCCTAATACTGGGTGCTCAGATCTGGTTGCTTATGGAATTTCCAGGAATATTGGACTCCATAGTCCAATTAACCAGTTTGGGTGGCAGGATCTAGGCTTCTGTAATTTTTTTAAACAGTTTCCCAGGTGATGCATGTGAGCTAAATGTATAGGACATGCTATAGAACAGATCACAAGTGTCCCTTAAAGTCGCACATGTTACAGACTTGGTCCCCAGAGAACTGCTAATGTGGAGGCAGTGCAAGCATTAGGGAATGAGGCCTAGTTGGAGGACATTAGGTTACTGTGAGACATGGGCCCCCTTTACTCTTTTGCTCCCTGGCTCATGATGAGGTAATCTGTTTTGTTCTGTCACTCTCTCCCCCATCAGACACTCTCTTGCCATTAACCAAGAGGTGATGGAACCATCCAATCAAGGGCTGAAACCCTTGACAAACCTTTTCTCTTTATAAACCGATTGTCTCAGGTATTTGGTATAGCATGGTGAGGCTGACTCACATTGGAGCTCTTTAGTTTGGGCTGAGCTCCTATACTAGGTCCAACAGACAAACCAAACTGGAATTTCATGCCACAGGACTGAAACTAAGTTACTAAGTCATTTATCTGATCTTCTCAGAAACAAAAAGAAAGGGAGAGGAGAGCGATCGAGGGAGAGAGAGAGAAAGGGAGAGAGAGTGAATAGACAAATACTCAAATAAGCAAGTGTTAACTGGCAGGATAAGCAGATCTCCTCGGTATTTATCCTTACCCTGAAGCAGCCCATTGTTAACCAATCAGATTTCTACCTATTGTTCTATTTCCTGGTTCTTGCCTTACAAAATCCACTGTACTGTTATTGCCCCAAAGGAACACTGTCCCATTTTGAAGCATAGAGGATTCCCTAATTCATAAATCACAAATAAAAGCCAATTATAATAACTAAATGTGTTGTCATTCTATCTTTTGACATTCAAAAATGCTCCCAAGGTCAAAAGAGTACAATCTAAGAAATCTCTTTGAGATTGTAAGATGTGACTGGAGGCCCCAACTCCTTCCCCCATCCCCCAGCAGTTCCAGGACAGACACCTTGATGACTCCACCCAGACTCTCAGAGCCCACTGAGATCTGAGACAGGAACTGACTTTTATAACTTCTTGAATAGATAAGATTCCCAACCCAGGATTCACAAACAGCTTTACAAAAGGACTGCTTCCTGGTCAAAAGTTTACCTTAAACATCAATCAGATGTCATGGGAACCCCAACCCCCTCCCCATAAAAGGGTCTACTCACCAGCTAGGAGGGGGCTGGGGGCTAGAGGGCTAAAGGCTAGCTCCTCTCACTCTCCCTGGGAGTTAGCCTCTCGCATTCTCCCTGAAGGAGCATCTCCATCCCAATCTGGGGCCAGGCACGCCAGCCCAGTTCCCCAGAGCCCAAGCCCCAAGATGAGGGGGCTAGTCTCTCCCATCTCTTTGGGGAGGTATCCCCCCAGGGGAGCTAGCATCTCTCCACTCCTGAGTGAGGAGAAGCTAGTCACATCTGGTCTTCTCTTAATAAACTAGGTCCTGTTAGCTCCCAGAGGAGTCTCTAGTCCCTTTGTCTGCTGCGTCTCTCGAACCCAGACCTTACAGAGATGGGGTGTCCACTTTGAGACTATCTTCTTAATCCAAACAGGGCTAGACTATAGGTAGGGAAGTGCAATGTATCTACTCATACTTCTTTTCTGAAGTAGGGTTGCTGGGCTGGAGGAGGAGACTCTTGCTGTCCTCTGATAGAAAAAAGAGGCTGTAGTGTGGGCCTGAAGGCGACATTTAGTAGCAATGCCTCATGAGCCTGAGAAGACAGAAGCTGGGGCTGTCTGGGCTGTGCCTACAGACTCCCTACGATGAAAGGGAGCTGTGATTCAATTGCTCGGGTCTCCAGGCTTCCGATTTCAACCTTCTGATACAATGCTCAGAGGGCAGGATGTATAAGAATTTCCAAAACATAACTCATCTTCATTGCAAAGCAGATGTGGCCATTTGTAGAGATCCCAGAGGTTAAAGACACAAAGGCAGCAGAGAGAGTGTGGGGCTTAAGAATAAAGAATCTGGGACTGGAGAGATGGCTCAGTGGTTAAGAGCACAGGCTGTTCTTGCTGAAGACCCATGTTTGAATCCAAGAACCCACATAGCAGCTAACAACCATCTATAACTCCAATTTCAGGGAATCTATTGCCTTCTTCTGGCTTCTGTGGACACTGCACAACACAGGTGCATTTATATACATACAGGCAATACACTCATATGCATAAAATAAAAATAAATCAATCAGAAAATACAAAAAAGATTCTTAGAATCAGGATTTGAACAGTGTTGTGTCCTACCTTGATACTATATACCTGTGGGCATATGACTTAATTCCTCTTGGTTTCAGTGTCCTTAATCTGGAAAACAAGGATAATGATAGCAACTTTGCACTTGGATGTGATGAGTCAGGAAAATAATGGCTGTCACAGCAGTAAACCACATTCATTAAGACCTGTCCATGTTTGCTTGCTTCAGGTTCCAGCTTCATGCTGTTGCTGAGATGAAATGCTCTGATCAAAAGCACCTTGGGAAGGAAAGGGTTTATCTGGCCTCACACTTCTAGGTCACCTCACACTTCCAGGTTGCAACCCATCATTGTGAGAGGTCAGGTTGGAACTCAAGGCAGGAACTGTGGAGGAACACTTCTTGCAGACTCGTCCTTTTCCTTGCTCCCAGGCTCATGCTTAGCTAGCTTTCTTCTATAGCCCAGGACCTCCCACTCAGGCAACGATGCTACCCAGAGTGGGGCTGATCCTTCTATATCAATTAAGATGATCAAAGCAGTCCCTCAAAGACATGCCCACAGGCCGACCTGTTAAAGACAGTTATCCAGTTGAGACTCCTTTTCAGGTGAATCTACACTGTATCGAGTTGCCAGTTAATACTAGCTAAGAGAGTTGGGGAGATAATCTAGGCTAAGGGATATGAGTAGTAGGTTCAGTTCCTTCTCCCAGAGTGCTTACATTGGATATCAAGAAGGAAATGTGGTGGGAGGGATGTTGGCGGGAACATCAGCTGGTACTCACAGGCTTCTGTCAAAGTCAAGGTTCCCACTGACTGGTCTTCCCAGCCTCATATCTCGGGAGGGAAGGAAGACACCGTCCCCAGGTTGTGCAGCCATAGCTCCAGGGAAGTTGTCACTGGACTTTGTCTTCTTCATCATCCCTGGAGAAGCTGAGTAAGACAGTTTGGGATGGAGTTAAGGAATCAGCATTTCCCAAAGAGTTCTTCAGATGATCTAGCTGCACAGACAGGTTTGGGAACAATGGTGCAATCACCCAGGACAATTCAAAGGGGTCATGAAGAGGCCTCTGCCTCAGCCTCCTCACTTGCTCTGTGTTATTGCTTGATATCATCAGTCCTGCAATTCCACAAGCAGACTTTTGTTTGGCTTCTCAAGTATCCTCACTTAAAACTCACTTAGATGTGAAGACGCAGAGTTCTAGCACTGAAAATTAGATTCAACAAGTACATGGGATTTGGGAGATGGAGGGAGCAAAGGGGAACTTGGGGACGGGGGTTAATGCGGGAACAGAAGGCTGGCTGGAGTCCAAGAAGAGAGCTTTTAGAAGCATGAAAGGATCAGCTTTTTTGCAGGACAGGCAAGAGTCCAGGAGGCAGGAGAAAGGCCTAGAATAAAGAAGTGAAGTCCAAGGACAAAGTGTCTTTTTAGCTAGGTATAGCCTTTAAATTGCTATCGACAGAGCCCCTACTAGGTGACAGGAATTTTGTTAAATCTTTTACCACCAATTTGACTTTCCTAGTAGACCAGAAACAATGGCACTGTTATTCTGTCCTACAGATGAGGGAGTTCCATTACCTTGTTCAGTGAGGCAGACAGGTGCCCTGCATCCTGAGTCCTACAGAGTGGAGCTGAGCAGGGAATAAGAGTTACAAATGATGATCTTTGTGCTGGGGAGATGGCTTACTGGCTAAAGCACTTAAGGCATAGTATAAGGACCAGATCCCCAGAACTCATGTAAATGCCTAATGGGAGTATTGGACCACAATAATCCCAGGGCTCAGAGACAGGCTCCCCACCGCAAGATCAGCTAGACTAGTCCATATCCATGAACTCTGGGTTCATTTGAGAGACCCTGCCTCAATGAATAATGTGGTGAGTGATCAGAGAAGACTCCCAGTGCCAACTTCAGACCTCCACATGCACACACATGTGCAAACATGCACAACACACACACACACACACACACAAACAAAAGTCAAAAAGGAAAAGAAAATCACTTTGGAGAAAAGCTCTGGCTGGTGACAGAATCTATCATCTTTAGTTTCTCATTTTCCTGACTCATCCATCAGCAAGCAGGCTCAGCTCACCTATTCCTAAGACTGGAAAGTGAGAATTGACTCCAAATGAGTTAGCCACTGCTAAGTCTTTTCAGAGATTGTCAGTGCTGGGAGCTAACTATATCCTGCCATCCTAGCTCCAAGCCTGCAGACAGTACAAACACTCAGAGTGCACATAGGAAATACTCAGTAAATGCGTCCTCCACCTAACTGAAAGGAGCCAGTGGCCCTCACCTTGGCTGTGCCTGCTGCCAGTCCCTTGTTTGGTTTGTTCATCCTCAGCTTGTATGCCTAGATTGGCTGAATGTGGTTGCCACCTGGGAAGGTATCAATATCCAAGACTCAAGAGGCCACATGAGGAAGGAATATGTCTGTGGTACCAAGAGCTCAGATGTTTGTCACTCAAAACCTTTTTGATGCAAAACTCTTGAGATGTGGTGGAGTATCTTGACAAACCTTCCTTCTTGCCAGATGAGATGGTATGCACCTTTAATCCCAGCACTCAGTAAGCACAGGCAGGAGAATCTTTATGAGTTCAAGGCCAGCCTGGTCTACATAGTGAGTTCCATGCCAGCTGGGGCTACAGGAAGACCCTGTCTCCAAAAAACCTTCTTTTTTTTCCTCCTCATCAGAAAAAAAAATGGTAGGCCATTGGTTTCCACAGTCCTATTTCCCACAAGTCTAATTTATTAATTTCTTTCTCCAAGAAATGCCTGGAGCTTTCAGACAAGTCATTAATTAAGGAAACTATGTGCTTACTATCTACTGTAAAAGTCTGTTTTCTTGTAAGGTTCTTTCTTAGATCTAGAATGGGTCAAAGACAATCTGGACACAGGCTGTATTTGGTTCATCTGTCTGTTCTCTGCCACTCCCTCGACAAAGGCCCAGAGCAAATTTTGGCTCCTTCTACCAGTCTGGGCTCCCTTCATGGGCATCCTCCTGTCAGTGGTGACATGTTGACTTCAGTAGCCACTGGGACATACTTAGCAACTGCTCAGCCCCACCGTCTCCCAGTCCTTTGGGAGAGATGGCCCCTCAGCCCTGCAGGTGGAGCCAAAGCAGCTCAGCCTCAGCCTGACTCTTATCCCAATCTTAATTCTCCAAACACGGATGCTGTACTTCAGTCAACAAACTGCTTATCCTTCTACACCCTTGCAGTTGAAATACCCTCCTAACCTCCATCTTGCATGTTCAAATTCCTGATATACACAGAGGAAAACCTAGCCTACCCCTGTGTGGTCACTTTTACTACCAGTGCTCCCAGCACTTAGAATCCCAGCTCGTCTGATGTGTAGAAGGAGCTATGCTAGTTATCCTTACTTTAAAGACAAGGAAGTAAAGGCAATGTAACTGAATTTCCTGCTCTTAACTATCATGTTATTCTATTTTTCTTGTGAACAATCACTGGAATAATAGAAAGAAGGGAGCCTTGAGATGGGAAATGTCCTGCTTTGACCCATGTGAAATAAGTGAACTAGTTTCTCTGAGCCTCAGTTTCATTATCTCTAAAAGAAGGGGGAATTCCTACCACATACTCATGAACAAATAAAAATACAAGAAAGACTTTCTTATCCTTGGCTCTTCAGTTAACAGTGGAAATTTGGCCCCATGCATCCAGTCCCGCCTCTTTCTCCTGGACTTTCCCTATGAACTCTTTATCAGAGGGTTCCTCAACCCTCAAAGGCCACAGGTCTGAAAGCTTTCAAGAGCTTAGAGGATGGTTGAAGCCTCAGGACTGCTGTTATAGCAAGGCGCTCACGCTGGTCTGGGTCCCCTAAGAAGCAGGTGCCAAGATGGGATTAAGTGCACTAGGACTTTGTGAAGGAAATGGTGGAGGAGGTAGGGAGGACTGGAGGGTCATAGATTGTGATGTGACCAGAGAAGGACAGTTAGGAAGCCTGGAAGACTGCCAGGAAGGCTAGAGGGGGGTTGGGAAGGCCATCAGGAGCCCTTGAGCCAATGCTGCCAGAAAACTGCCCATGTCTCCCAGGAAAGGGTCTCTCTTACTATTGCTGATCTGCTCAGTGTTAGCTGGGGGCAGCCTATGGAGGGGTGCATTGTTGGACTTCAACACAACGGCAGGACAATGCTCAGCCATGTACACTGTACCTGCAATAGCTGAGTGAAGTGGAAAAATAAAGGAAAAAGAAGAAAGAAAGAAAGAAAGAAAGAAAGAAAGAAAGAAAGAAAGAAAGAAAGAAAGAAAGAAAGAGAAGGAAGAAAAGAAGGAAGGAAGAAATGAAGGAAGGAAGGAAGAGAAAGAAGGAAGGGAGGGAGGAAGGAAGGGTCTCCTAACTCCACTGCTCATAGGTAGGAAATGTCTTTATAATACAAAAGATTGTGAATCACTTGGCTTTATCGTCAACCTTATAACATGCTGTAGTCATAGTCTCTGAACCTTAGACTCTCAGACGTTTGAATTTCCTCTACAAGATCTTAGTGAAAGTGACTCTACGATAAGAGCAAAGATCAGTAGATTTCACTCTTGCTGGGTATTAGAGATGAGGGTTTGATTTGGTTCAGTCTAGTCCCAACTGGTCTGGCCTAATCCAATTGGATTTGATCTAATCCAATCTGGTCCAGTCAAATCTGGTCTGGTGCGTTCTGAGCCGGTGTGGCTAGACAAGTGTGGCTTTAGTTTTTGTCTCACCTGGAGGTGTGTGTCCTTACCGCTGAGGGGCTGGCCACCACCTCCTCACCAACTATGTATTTAATTATCTACCCATCTCACCAAGTAGAGCTGCACCATAGAATCATGAAAAGGTGCTTTCATAATACAGTCCCTCAGACCTGCTGAATCGGCATCCCTGGGGGTAGGACAGCCTCTGCACCCTCAGAGATGTCCCCAGATAATTGTTACGACCAACCAGGCATGGAAGCCAAAACCTCTGCTAACAAACAGTCCAACTGAGAGAAAGACACTTACCAGCAGCCCATGGGTTGCAAACCATATTGTGTACTTCCCCTGGGAACTATCCTACATCTTAGTAGCTGCCCCCATCCTCCTCTTCCTCTGCCCCACAGTGCTTTGCTCAGGTCAGACTCATTTGTATGCCATATTTTCCAAGATATGGTCAAGGGTTTGGATGCTTCCTCTGCATGGACCTCAGAATCCTTCAAAGGATCCAGTCTGAATGTCTCTCTTACGTGCTTTCTGGGGAATTTCATTGTAGGTTATGTGTTTGTCAGCTTCCCTTTGTGACTGAGCACCAGCTTGGTCATTATGTCAATAGAGCATAAAACCCAAATACAGGAGCACAGTAGAATCTGGCACCAAAAAAATATGCATATTTAAGAAGCACCATCAGCAATCCCTGCAACGTGCCAGCCTGAGATTCCTCTTCTGTGACATGTGCGTGGTGACGGAGCCCAGCCCCGTGAGAGCTGTGTTATCATGACCAGTCATGCTGCATTGTTCTTTGTGTCTGATGCTTAACTGTGTTCTCTGAAGGTGGTTCCCATGGGAGGGTGTGACCAAATGTTTGTCCAAATTCCTGGCAATATAGTGCCTGGAAAAAATCTTCATCAAGGATCATTGAACAAAGAAGACTGGCTCCTTGTTCTTGGCTATGACTTCTGCTAATGTATTGAATCTTGTCAGTGCCAAAACCAATTTGCTATTGCAAATAAAGAAAAGAGTGATATTAACATTTTACTGCCAGGCAGAATACAAAGAGATCTTCATGAATCATCTAACTTAATCCTCCCAACAGTTCTATGAGGAAGATATCACTAGCGTCATTTTATGGACAAGGTCCATAAAGGTCTTGCTCAATGTGAAAGCTCTCATATGGAATGGAATGGAAGACTTCATACTCAGCCACCAAGATCTGACACTTGCACAGCCTTTTTCTGGTCTCTCTCCTTTGGTGTAAGAAACTGGATTAATCTGGATAATCTCACTCACCAAGATTTTCTCCAAGGCTGACTCTTGGGAGCCATTCTTTTCCAAACCTCTTCACACTTGTGTTAGCTTTTCATTGCTGTGACAGAATGCCTGAGAAAAACCTACTTACAAGAAAATAGATTTCTTTTAGCTCATTATTTCAGATATTTCATTCCAAAATCTGCTGGACCCATTGTTTTGAGGCTGAGATGAAGCAGAGTATCATGGCGACAGGAACACATCAGAGGCAGAGGAGGCTACTCACTCCATGGCAGTCAGAAGCATGGGCAAGGCAGAGAAGACAAGACAAGGAACATCCTGTAAAGGCATGGCCTCACAAGTGATCTGCTTTCACCAACTTGGCTGGCCCTGCTTCCTAATAGCCCACTTGTCTATGATTCACTCATCTGTAATTAATCTGGGGACACTGGTGAGATTTGGGCCTTCATGATCCAATCATCTCTCAAGAGTATCGCCAGTTGGAAAGCAAGCCTTTAACACATGAGCTTTTGGGAACACTGTATATCCAAGCTATAGCAGTCGCTGTGGGTTCCACTTGGTGTTCTTCGCAGCATGTTGTCCCAGGCCCTCGGCCCTGTGTCCCGACTCCCTGTTTTCCACATATTTTACTTCCTTTTGTTCACGTCATGCTCCCTGGTGTTTCTGCCATCCCCCTATCTCTGCTCTTGGTGGTGACTGAATCATGACCTGCTTCAGGATTTTATTTTTCTCCTCTTGCATTCCTGTGGGCCTCAGCCACCCTCATGCTTCAAGCACCATGAATTGGTGATAGAAAAGAGAAAAGAAGCACATTCTCTTTAAGTTTAACTTTTAAAATTAGCTTTCAATCTAGTAACTTAGTGAAGGTTGGTGCGGTCAACCTCACAGGATCTGGAATCACCTGGGAGACCAACTTCCAGGCATGTTTTGTGAGATTATCTAGATTAGGTTAATCCCTGAGAGATTATCTCGATTAGGTTACTTGAGGTGGGAAGACCCACAATTAATGAGAGCCTCACCAGTCCCTGGACTCAAGGAGGAAATACAAACAGCGGTCTCAAATTCCGGCCACTAGGACTTCATTATCATGATGGACTGTATCTTACACTGTGAGCCAAAATAAACACTTTGTCTCTTACATGGCTTTTGTCAGGGTATTTTATCATAGCAAAAGGAAAAGTAACAAAGACATTCAGTGAAATTAATTTTCAGTTCCCCCTATCCCAACCATTTCATTTCTCTAGCTCTTCCCACTCGCCTCCCACAACCTTGTACAAGATCCTTTAAGATCATGAGAGTCAGTAAAAACATAAAATTACTGATCATCTTTAAACTGACCTTCTGATTGGTATCCTGTTAGAGCCCCCAGCTGACATGGTATATTCCTATGCTCTCCTGTTCTACTTATGGACAGAGATCCTCTCTGCCCCTCTTTCTGGAGAGTGTTAAATGGGTCTGAAAGTCTGCTATTTTCTGACATCAATCCTTAGGTATTGTCACCCCCAAAGGTAAAGAGTGTCAGAGCTCATAGATAGCCTGACCCCAAGATTATAGCTGTTAAAGCTGAAGTCATGGCTGGGTCATGAGCTCAGTTGTGCTTGAAAAATGGAAATGCTAAACCACGAGGAATCAATAGCTGTCAGGGGGTTTTCAGAGAACAGCACTGTGTTTGGGCAGGCTCAGATGGCAAATTAGTGTGATCCAGTTAAGGAAATTCTTCCTTTGTTATTGTTCTGCCTTTGATGTATGGCAAGTCAGTCATTCAGACATAGAGAACATGTGTCTTCTGCCAGCCTGGGGACGGGGCAATATGACGAAGCTGCACAAACTCCTGGTCTTCTAGAGCCAAGAATCAGTGGACACAGACCGTCTCTGTATCACTCTTACTCTTGAAAATGTTCAATAATAAAAGGCCAAAAGAGTGGCTTTTTCTAAAGTGTTTTGGATATATGAAAGATTAATTTTGCTTTGTTGATTATTTCTATCAATGCTCACCAACTTGAGGCAGCACAGTGACAAGCGGGATGAAGGAGGAGGATAAGGAACAGGTAAACAGTAGGGCCTTACTTACTCCTTAGCAGGCTTTCATTCATTCATGAGTTCAATTATTCATGTATCAAACATCCATCATGTGCTTATTATATACCCAGCCTGGTACTAAATGCTATAAGCTCAAAGTCAAGTAAGACAAGCATCTCAATCCCAGGCAAGCTTTTAGTCGATGAGGCTACTATGTAATTAAGTGATGGCAGAGACTGTAATAAAGGTATTTACAGGATAGGGCATAGTGGGAGCCAAGATAGAGACTGGCCAACGTTTCCTGAATCTGTAGCATGTCTAGACTGGGCTATGAAAGACAGGTATGAGCTCACTAGGCAGATGGGAAGCAACGACAGGGAACAGTGGATTACAGTGCTCGAAGGGGTGGCAGACTTTACAGGACAAGAGAGGCAGCAGTTAAAAGTAATAATGGAGAAATAGTGATCAGATCGTACGAAATTTGGACGTCATCCTGTCAATCATATTGAGTCACTGATGATTTCTAGACAAGGAAATAATCATACTTGCATTTTATAAGTGATAATATATTTTATAATGTTCACTCTCTTGGAGTCAAGGAAAACAGGCTGAAGACAGTGGGGATGAGACTAGAAACAAGGAAACTATGTCCCCTAGAATTCAAGAGGGGAAGAAGGGGAGAGAGAGGAGAGAAAAGAGAAAGAAGGGTGAGAAAGAATTCGAGAAAGAGACATATAGAGATACAGAGAGAAGTTTAGGCACACCTGGATTCAGAAGCTCTGACTGGCTCTGCATGGAACATATGTCCCTGGAACTGGGACAGTGGACATCATGATTACCCAGGCAATGGTCATATGCCTACCTCAAGGGCAGGGGTGCACTCTGGACAGTTATTTCCATAGAATCACATAGACTGGAATGGAGGAATGGAGGAAGCATGTATGAGTGTTTCACTTGCATGTTTGTAAGTACACTCGTGTCATGCAGTGCCAGCAGAGATCAGATCACCTGGAACTGGAGTCAAAGACAGTTGTTAGCCATCACGTGGGTGCTGGGATTCGAACCTGAGTCTTCTGAAAGAGCAGCCAATGCTCTTAATTACTGAGCCATCTCTTCAGTCCCAAGAACAACTTTTAAAGGGTTAGAATGAACCAGATTTGAATGGCAGACTGGGAATGGACAGAGAAGAGAGAATGAGAGGACATCTGCAACCCCCAAGGGGTCTCCCCTGAATGGATAAACGGGGGTGGGGGTGGGGTGGTCTACTTAATTGGAATGCAGAGAACCGGAAGGAGATGAATAGGCAAGACCTAGCTGAGGAGTTAGGGAGCAAATGGTGAGTTCATATGAGTGCATAACTGGGCTGCAGCAGGGCGTTCCGTAAAGCACATAATCTGCAGTGAGAATGGCTGACGAGTGGGTTACGCGGCTGGGACAAGGGACACAGAAGCTAAGTCCAGAGCTCCCTCTCCAGGGTGCCGGCTGTCTCAGTCTCAGGCCGGTACCGGGGTACACACAAACACTTGATGACTTCATGCCCCGCTGGGAGACTCTCTGCTTGTATCATAGGATCTGTGTGTGTGGAGCAGTTATTCCGCCGTGTGCAAGGTGCTTGTGCAGCTCAGGAGCATTATGTTTTCTGTGCAGATCACTGCTGGTTGTGAGAGCTCTAGGGGCTTTGTTGGTGCACCAGGACAAGGAAAGCCTCTGCCTGCCGGGTGAGCAGCTGTTTCAGGGAAGGCTGTTTACAGGCAGTGATTTTTGTAGAGCAACTTCCTTGCCAGGCTTGTTGGCAGAGAACACACAAATGATGGCAGCTCCCTTGAGCTTGGCGAAAGGCTGGTTTGGCGAGGACTACAGGAGGCTCCCAGCTGTAAGAACGCTCCCACTGGCTTTGCAGCCTGAGAGAGAGGCAGTGGGGGGCTGCCAAGGCCATGGCATTATTTTCTCATGCTAATTAGGAAGGGAGGCAGTATGCAAGGCTTCTCTGATTGATGTTTTTCTGCTGAGTGGTGAGTCCCTGCTCAGGACAGGCAACACAGGCACCTGTGCTTTGGAATTACTCCCGTAACTGGTCTTCACAGAGCCTTAGTTTCATCTGCCCTGTCCTGAAGGCTGGATCCTCTGGAGCTGGAGTTATAGGCAAGTGTTAAAACTACCTGGATCCACAGTTGGCTGTTGGGAACTGAACTTGGATCCTCTGAAAAAAAACAAGAAGTACTCTTGAATGCTGAGCCATCTCTCCAGCCCCAGATTAAGCCTTTTTAGGACAGTCAGCCATTGACATTCATCAGGGCTTGTTTCCAGGACCTCTGAAGAAACCAAAGCCTGCAGAAGCCCTAATCTCCTGTGTAAATCGGTGTTGTATTTGCATAGAACTCATGCACTACCCCCTTGCAGGATTCTGATCATCTGCATACTACTTCTAGTCCACAGTATAAAGCAGATGCTATGGAAATGGTTGTTCTACTGTAGAAAAAGCATGCTGCATGTAGTCACATAGAAAGCCTAGAAGATTCATGCTATAGAGTGTTAACAGTGACTTCCTCTGTATTATAAGATGTAAGGGATGTGTGTGTGTGTGTGTGTGTGTGTGTGTGTGTGTGTGTGTGTGTATGTGTACTTTTGGCTTGTTTCTTTATTCTTGTTTTTTAACTTTCCTTAATGGATATATGTATATTATTTATGTAATGATGAAAACACTACTATTAATAACAAAGATGAAAGAGACTCAAGTTATCTACCAACCTGAAGCCTTTTCCAGCACAAAGTCTGAAACTCATTCAGAAAAGGCTAAGGGATATGAAGGTCAGGAATCTACGAGGCTTCTCGGGACTCTTCCTCAACCCCGCTCCGGGTATTGTGCAGTACTTGTCTAACATGGGAGGATTCTACGTGTGCCAATCCATCTTGAAGACCATGTCGTTGAGTCTGTCCCTGCAGGGTCAAAAGAATACAAGGGTGACCAAATTGGTGCAGGAAATGAGATGGGAAATGAGGGAAAAATTGTGTGTGAGTGTGTGTGTGGTGTATGCATGTTCCCATGTACATTCATGTGCAAGTGTGTATACCTGCGTATGGAAGCCAGAGGTTAGTGGTATCTCCATTTTATTTCCTGAGGCAGGGTCTCTCCTCGAGTCTCACAGATTTGGTGAGTAGCTAGCCTGCCCCGTGATATTCTATCTCCATCTCCCAAACACTGGAATTATGGGCCACCACACCCACCTGGCTTTCACGTAGTTCTGGGGATCTGAACCATGGTCCTCACAACAGCACAGCAAGCACTATATTCACTGCTATCTTTCCAGCCCCATGGGGAAAAACACCAACTTTTGCTGATTTTGTGTTGCATCTGGTTGCTATGGAAATGAGAGCAGACCAATCCAGTGCTACCTAGGACTGTGGAAATGGACACCAGGGGATTGGAGTAAGAAAGGGTCAGGGAGGAGCAGAGACCTCACCTGAGATTCCTCCTCCCCCAGCCGCAAGTGATCCTGGGAGACACTAAACCATAGAGAAAGAAGAAGGCTCGGGGCTGGAGAGATGGCTCAGTGGTTAAGAGCGCTGGCTGCTTTTGCAGAGGACTCAGGTTCAAATCCCAGCACCCACATGGCAGCTATCAACTGTCTATAACTCCAGTTCCAAGGGATCAAATGCTCTCTTCTGACCTCCATGGGCATCTCATGGCATGAGTGCACTCACATATTTGTAGGCAATGCGCTCATACACAGAAGATAAAAATAATAAAAGAAGAACAAGAAAGTGGAAGGTTCACTGACAGCAAGACTTTCATGAGTTCGCCATCCACA
Organism: Eospalax fontanierii; assembly: GCA_035773235.1. Lineage (NCBI taxonomy): Eukaryota > Metazoa > Chordata > Mammalia > Rodentia > Spalacidae > Eospalax > Eospalax fontanierii. Next base: position 24,882,181 of record CM069539.1, on the reverse strand, counting down.
GCAGGGTGGGACTTGCTGGTGATGTTTGGGAGTCACCCACAGTTCTGTAAGTAACCCCTCACCTAAGTTCTACAAGCAAACTCAATAAACTCATTGTGTCACCAAGTTGGACCCGGATGAAATCATACTTTGGTCTCTCATTGGTGTCCATCTGGGGTGACTGGACATTAGTTGTCTCTCCCCAGAAAAGTTAACATAAGACTATGTTGGCTAACCAGAATTTCTGCTGTTGAATTACCTGCAAACAGCATTCATAGGACTGAACTATACCATTCAAGTGACGTGAAACTCCTTATATTAATTTTCTTTTTTAATTTGGACAGATCCTCTCTGTAAGTCCCTATCTACCACCCTAACCCCCATTCTGGGATCATAAACCCCAGCACAAAATTTTGAGTCCCTGCGTTTTGGAGTCTGACACAATTGGAAATATTTGATGTTGCCATCTGGCAGCCAGAAAGCAAGAGGTTTTGAAATATTTATGTCCACAAAGCACAAGCTATTATATGTTGGAGGCTGAGCAGAAGCTGCGCGTGGGGCTCTGGCAATCCAGCCAGCAGCTCTTGGCTGAATTCTCTGTTTAGGAGAAAGCAGGTGAGAAGCCTACAGAGAAAACTCCGTGGCTCTCCTGCCCCTTCCTTCATCTTCTGGGTGATTTTTGGAGGAATATTGGTTGGGAGAGAGTGTGCTGGTACTGAGATTAATAACCCAGGATACTCTCCGAGGTCCCATAAGCTTTATAGGGCTGGGTGATGAAGAGCGGAGGAGAAGAGCCCATCTTAATCAGCAGTGTGAGTTTAAATTTGGGACTCTCTGGTAAAGTATCTGCAAGGGCCATTAGCTTTCATTAATTACACAATAAGCAGTGCTTCGGTAGAAAAGGGTCACTGGTTACAAGAGGTAGAATTGGGAAGGCAGCTCATGTGCCCTTGGGTGATAGTGGCACCCTGGATCAGGGAGACAATCTTACCTTCTGCACATTGCTGCAGAAAAGCCATTTGGATCCCTCGCCCAGATCCAATGACAGCGTTATTTGCTACCCTCCATCAACAAAAATTGTCAGACAAAGTGGAAAGAACAAGATGCCCTCACTTCTGCTCTTTTCTTTTTCTTTTGCATTTCCGGCAGAAGCAGCAAATGCGAGCTCACATACATGGATGATGTTCTTGGGACCTTTCCAGATTATTTTAAGAAGCAGGCACTTGCTGAAAATGAGCATTCTGCTTTTGGGTTAGCTTTTGAAGGCCATCTGTGATTGATTCACTAAAGCGCTAATAATATTTTGCTTTCCTGTTTTCTTTCCAAGCATCCTAAATGTCTTCCTTAGTCTTGTAAATATACTCCCAGCTCAGCTATAGAGAGGACATTTTCACAGATGGTAGGGCTTCATGGTCATCCTGGTTTTACAGGGAGACTACCTTAGATTCAGGTGCTTTCTTTCCTAACCCTGATGTTGATCTTTCCAAACATGACTGTACCTAGGTATTGAGGATTTGTGTTCTGGGTAGCCTCTGCTTCAAAAGTTAAAGTCATAGAAGAAAAGGATGGCTGGGCTGTGGAGAAGTCATTGTGATGTTGCATGTCAAAGGCTGGAACACTAAGAGTGACTGTGAGTACTGAGCCAGACACTGTGCTAAGCATTTGTCATTAGGAACTCATTTGCTCCATATCAGTTACTTGAGCATTGATCTGAGCATAATACCTGAAGAGCTGAATGTTATTTTAGCTCATGGTTTCTGAGAGTCAGTCCAGCACAGTGAAAAGAGCAAGAACAGCTCAGTTTCAGTAGGAGAGTGGTGTGGTGGGGCTATTCACATCATGGAGGACCAGAAAGCAGAGAGTCTGGGAGGAACCCAGGAGACATGGATAACCTTCACAGGCCCACCCGTAGCAAGGCTCCATCTCCTAAAGATTCCCCAGCCTTCCAAAATAGCAGAATCAGCTGGAGAACAAACACATGTTCAAAACAGGAACCTGTGGAAGATGTGTCAGGTTCAAATCATAGCATATTATTTAAAAGTTCTGTCAAGAGGGCACTGTTATGAACATGTCACAGACGAGAAAACTTTGGTTTACAAAGATAAAAAACATATCCAAGACTCGTGTTAATGTGTGGCCAGAATCTGAACACAATTTTTTTCCGTATAATAAAGTATATTCCTGTACTCAGCATTGAACTCTCTAGAAAGAACTGCTGAGGAAGCATTTAGAAAACAATCCAACCCTGTGAGAAATTATTTTTTGAGTCGGAAGAACCATTTCCTATCTTTAACCCAGCTCCTTCAACTGCAGTCCCAGGGCCCACTAATGATCTTCATGATGGATTATCTATTTGCACTGTGACGGTGATATCATTCTCAACTTGAATGGATCTAAAATCACCATGGAAACCCCTCTGGTTGTGTCTATGAGGGACTTTTTTTTAGATAAGGATGAGATGGGAAGACCCATCCCAAGTGTGGGTAGTCTCATTCCTTGAGGGCAAAGGGTAGCTGAGCAGCAGCATTCCTATCTGTGGACACAGTGTGACCAACTACCTGAGGCTCCCGCCCACAAAGATCATCCTACCATAATGGCCTGCACCTCAAACTGTGAGCCAGAACAAGCTCTAGCTTCATTAATTTTTTTTTTCCAGGTATTTGTTGCAGCAACAAGAAAACTAGTGCAGTAGCTTTGGGTGTTAATAGAAACCTACTTGCCTTTGGTCCCCTGCCAGAGGACATCCCAGGGAGGGAGCTGCCAGGAGAATAATTCCGAGTACAGTCCGTGTTGGTCACTGAGAGCTGGGTCCATGTCCGGGTCTCACAGAGAGAGCAAGGGAAGAGCTGTTGTCTGGTCTCTTTCCAGTGCCCTCTTGCCATCACTACTGTGTCCACATAGCTCATTGAAGAAGCCTGTGAGAGTGCCGTGGTAGAACACACTGTCGGGGCTGTTCGTTTGGCCGGCCCACTTTCCCTGACACTCCATGGACAGGCACATCTCCACTTGATGCAGCTGCTTTTGGTTTCCCGCTGTTTCCATGCCTACTGTTGAAGCGTTGGACTCTTGATTAGAACTGGGCCCACTGAAGTCCCTTCGCAGGAACAGGAACTGGCCATGAGACAAGCCCAATGGCTGGACCAGTAATATGTGAACTAGGGTGCCATTTCCAGCAAATCTAGTCACAGAAAGAGAATCAGTGATGGATTAAGAGCTAAGACACAGAACTTTGCTTTCTCTGGAGCTTGTCCCCTGCCTCTGGGTTTTATCATAAAACCCTTTGTTTTTCCTTAGTCTGCCTTGAGATGATTTCTGTGCTTACAACACAGAATTCTAACTCCCAAGTTTTGTGAGTTAGTATACCATCAATCTGTTCACCGAAGTCCTGATATTGGGTCCATTCCCCCCGTAGGCAAATTGATTTTTGCTCAGTCCTGAAGCAACAGTTCATCTCCATATCTGTGTTCACAAGGTGAGAGAAGAGGCATGGATCAGCACTCTTGGTAGATAAACAGCCGAAAAGCAAATGTACTATAGAGAGTGAACATCTATTATATTGGATTATGATTGATGGTACATTATCTGACTGGGCTGTTTTTCCCTCCGTGAAAAACAGAGAAGCCTACAGACCCGAGGATGCTACGAGAACAAATTTTGTACACAGAAGCAGCTGCTTCTCTTTATATCCCCAGTGAGATGCTAGTGAAGAAGACTGAAGGTCTTTGCAGGTATCAGATCAAATAGGGAGAAGATTGAGCAAACAAGACAGGAGGGCTAGGAGGATCTGTATTAAAGAACACAACTGCAAGGTCCAGGTCCAGGAACTACACAATATGTCTACACAGTGCGTCAAAGTTTTGGCATAGTCGAGCTGCAGTCTCTACCCTCCTTCCTTTGCCTTCCTGGGAGGTTTATGTGGATCGAGGGGACAATATGGCACATGTACATAGGGCTGCCATAAGAAAACACCACAAGCTGCGGGCTGTAAAAGAACAACAAAAAATGTATTGTCTTATGTCTTTGAAAGCTACATGTCCAAAAATTAAGATGTTCGCCAGGCTGTGCTCCCAGTGAAGATGCTGGAAGGAGCGGCTTGCCCTTCCTCTCCCTGCTCCCAGGGAGTCCCAGGGTCTCCTTGATCTGTAGCTGCCTAACCTCAGTCTGTGTCTTCACGTAGTGTTCTCAGCATGTGAAACACGTCTTCCATCTGTTCACACTGCTTGTGTCCACATTTCCCTTTTCTTGTCATGACATCAGTTTTACTAGATTAGGAATCTTCCCTGTTACAAAATGACTTCATCTTAACTAATTACATTTTTGACAACCTTATTTCCAAATAATATCACATTTTGAGAAGCTATAGGTTTAGAGCTTGAACAGATCTTTGTGGGGTGGCGATCACAGTCATCTGTGCTTACCTTGAAGCTATGAGGGGTCCCACAGGGTCCCAAGGGGTCCAGGCTAATGTAGTGGGTATATTAACAGGTTGAGGAGGCTCAGGAGAAAAATTTGTTTTTGAGACAGGATCTCACATAGTAGACCAGGCTAGCCTGAAATCACTATGTAGCCCAGGCTGATCTCTATAAAGAGACTATAAAGAAGACAGTTAATAAGGCTTCAACCAAGGAACACGGGACTCAAGCAGGTCTACAGCTCCGCATAGGAACCAAAGAACCACTCAGAAACAGAGGCAGAAATCCCATTGGATGGCTTGGGAGTGTGTGGTTGGGACTAAGGGAAGGTTGAAATGAGGAAGGACTCATAATTAAACCCTGAATGTGTGGACGTTCGATTGCTAGAATCTCCCTTTTCCTCTTTACCTGAAGGAGGGGAGGAACAGCTTTCACATTCCTTGTCCCACCTCAGCAGAGACGGCAGGTTTCAAATCAAGGATCCAACAAATACTGGTTAACTGAAGGCACATGTTAGTCAGGATTGGCTGCACAACAAATAAGACTGAATGTATATAATTAGATCCTACATGTGGGAGAGGCAGAGGGACAGGGGCTGACATGTTCCATTCTAAAGTTTATGTGATCTGTGCCTTGCATGGTCTGAGGAGGAAGAAAACTCAAGGTAGAGAAGACAGAGGAATCTGAAAACATGGTCACTCCGGCTGAGCTGGTTCTTGCTAATTAACTTTCATTTGGGGTTTATCATAAATCAATAGGTGTTCCATATTCAAATGTAGAAATGTATTATCTCCTCAAACGAAAGAGGAATTTGAATTACCCTTGTCATTGTTCCTCTCTGTTATGTAATTGGCTATATTGATTTCTTCTGTCTGGGAAATACATCAGAACTAATGCATAATTGCTGTGAAGTCATATTCCTGTAAAGTAATAGAAACATTCCTGGGATAGTTAAGTGTTAAGTATGCCTAGGGGTGTCCAGTGTCACTCCATTGAGTGCCTAACTCCCATGGTTTCAGCTCATAGTGGCAAAGGCCGAGAATTTGAGGAAGAAATTCTAACTTCAGTTTTATTCATAAAATCAGAGATATGTGGTTTTGAAGTAATGTCAGAGGTTTTTTTGTTTTTTGGGTTTTTTTTTTTCCAATTCAAAGTGTCTCCCAATAAAGGAATTTCTGTTGACTTTGCAGAAATTTGATCATCCAGCCATTACGAGAACATTTCCAGGGATGGATAGCTCATGCAGTTGCCAGGAAATCAGCTTTGTTATTGGACAACAGCCTGGGAGGCTGACATCTTAGGTCTGGGATGAGACCCAGGGATCCGTATTGTAATATCAATAGCGTCAAGTTCTCAGTCATAGCACTGCTTGACCGTAGTTGAGAATCAGACTGATAGTCTTCAAAATGATTTCAGACAACTCGCCTATAGACAGGGAACAAAACCTTACAGAAAAGTGGGAAATTCAGGGGAGAAGAGAGTAGTGGGAATATTGAGTTGGGGCTCTGAATGCTAGAACTCCTTGAAGTAGGTAGTCGCCCTGGTGATGAGGGCAGGGCCTGATCATAGATGTTAGCTATAACTATAACCTATCAGCCTCTAATGACCCACTCCAGAGACAGGAAACTAGGCCCAAGAGAAATTAAGGGGTGTTATTAGTTGAAAATGTTCTTAGAAGATCCATGTGAGGCTAAATAAAAATAACCAAGAAAAGATCTGGGGTGGAGCTCCAGGGCCTGCCTGCTCAGCTGTCCTCCAACCTCAACATGCCCACTATAGCAGAGAATCCTGTACTGCTCAGTTAGCAAGCCATTGCTTAAGCAATATTGGTCTAGTCCTTGTCTACAGCCAAACCACCCTGAACACCCCCGATCTTGGAAGAGGGGTCAGTCTGGTTAGTAATTGGATGGAAGAAATATTGATCTAAATGGATATCTGTATGTCAACACCTCTCTTTATCTATAGCAGTCAAGTGGCTCATATCCCATCATCCTCTAGAGGACTATGGGCATAGTTTATTGCAAGAAAGAAATGATTTCTTAAGATTTTACCAAAAGCACAAAGAACCCAAACGTGTTCTGAGGTGTAATAACTAATGTTAATTGTTGACAGGGTTGAGGGAAACCAAAGAGATTAATAAAATCCACTTCTGGACATGTCTGTGAGAGTGTTTTAGAGATGATTGGCATGTGGAACATCTGAGGGAGAAAGATCTATCCATACATGTGTAACGCCAGCCAATGGCTGTGCAGGCCAGAATGAATAAAAATAGAAAGAGCCGATGCTGGCCAGGATGTGCCGGCGCCACTCTGCACTCCAAGGTTGTGTCTCACTACTGTGGTCACTGCCGGGCAGCTGACTCCTGTCTCCTGGGCTTCTCAATGTGAACTCACGCCACAGGCTCTCCAGGGAACTTCCAGGACTTCAGTCTCAGATGGGGAGTTACATCAGTGACCCGACTCCATTCTGAGAGTTCCAGCATCTTAAACTGAGCAGCAACTGACTTCTTCAGCTCTATAACAGACAGATGGCCATTGGTGGGTTATCCAGCTTCTAAGCATGTAAGTTAATCAATGAACTTGACTTTTTAAGATAGCACAAATAAGTAGAATCTGACAGTATTAGTCTTTTGTGATTGGCTTATTTAACTTGACATAATATCCTCAAGTTCCACTGTCATTGGTGCCTATTGTAGAATTTCCTTATTGTGTGTGTATGTGTACACATGCATGCTCATGTGGGGGGGTGCACGCTGGCCATGGACATGCACATGTGTGTGCATATATATGTGGAAGACAGAGGTCAACGAGGTGTCATCCTCAATTGTTCTCCAACTTTTTTTCTTTTTTGAGACATAGTCTCTTACTGATCCTGAAGCTCACCACTTTGGCAAATCTGCAGGCCAGAAAGCCCCAGGGATCCTCCAGTCTCTGCCTCCTTAGTTCTGAAATTCTGATTGCACACCGTCGCACCTGATTTTTTATGTGGGTGTTGGGAATCCAGACTCAAGGCTTCATGCTTGCAGGTCAAATAGTTCACCAATTGAGCTACCTTCCCAGGCTCAGGATTTTCTTAGGGGGCTGGGAGAGGGGACTGAAGAGCAACAGTCCTTTTGTGTATATAGTTTTGAGGATGGAACCCAGGTAGGGTCTCAGGCATGTGAGGCAAGTGACCTACCACTGAGCTACTCCCCCAATCAGTGACAGTGACCTTGAGAAGGTCATATTAAAATGGCCCAGTAGATGAGGATTCACCTGTTATGTTAAAGTAGGATGGCAGAGGGCTCTAGGTGACAGCAATAGTAAGAGCAAAGTCCCTGGGACAGGAATGAATTTGGAACATTTTAGATTGAAGATCCATGTGGCTTTAGCAGCGTGACTATGAGTATGTATGTATGTATGTTTATATGTATGTATGTATGTTTATATGTATGTATGTTTATATGTATGTATGTTTATATGTATGTATGTTCGTATGTTTATATGTATGTATGTTTATATGCATGCATGCATGTATGTGTGTGTATGTTTATATGTATGTGTGTTTATATGTGTGTATGTATGTATGTTTGTATGTATGTATGTATTTTTGATGTATGTATGTATGTTTATATGTATGTATGTTTGTGTGTATGTATGTTTGTATGATGAGTAGTAAGGTATTAGGGAGAGGTTAGCAGGTACCAGATAGTAAAAGGCCTATGGGCACTGTAAAAATATGGGAGATGTGTTGATTCTAATTTGCTTTTTAATGTGTGAAATCACACTAGCTTCAGGTAACCACTTCATTTGTCATTTAAAGTATTTCATCTACTTGTTGGCTAATTGGTTCTGGAATTTTGATAGGGATCTGTTTCTAATTGTTGTTGTTGTTTAAATACCTGAAAGCAAGTAATTTATAAATAATAGAAATTTATTTATTGAGTTCACCGCTCCAAAGGCTGGGAAGTCTAAGAGCATCTGCTCAGCATCTGATGAGGGTTTTCCTGTCATAACAGACCGAAGGCATCACATGACAAGATTGGCGGATCCTTTTTCTTTCTACTTGAGACACTAGTTTCATCATGGAGTCTTCACCCTCATGAGTTCATCTAACCCTAACTGACTTCCAAGGACCCCACCACTGAACACCATCAAATTCCTATTTGGGGGTTACAGTGCCAATACATGAACTTTTAGGGTTTTCATTATGGGACCAATGTGGATTTTAGTGTGCAATTTCCAGAAGCCCCACCTTTCCCACGTTGAAATCTGAACATCATTTCTCAGCATCCTGTCCTCTTTTAAATGGTTTCTCAAAGATTGCCTGGGGTGAGGCTGAGCCTGCCATCCACAGGTCCCCACAGTGTTTCAGAATATCTCCCAAACAGGCTGGAGACGTGTGCACTATGAATAAATTCTTTTTCCTACACTGCTCTGTAGGAAACACTTCATTTCCCTTTGGATGATATTTGTATTATTCTTTTCAGTGGGAAGAGATCACTTGATAGAGACGTACAATAGCAATGGAATGGATTACACTTTCTCCTGTTTGTTAAACTCATCTCATCTTCCCGATCTTCTCTTTTGTTACTCTGAACATACCAGTCGTGGTTGAGCATTTTCCACACATTGTGACTCATACAGTGTATTGCTTCTTAAACACGGATGCTTCCATCATCTGTCTGTCTTTGGACAGTAGATGGTAGCAACAATCTTCTTCCCAATCCCCAAACATCAGGGCAGTTTTGACCCTCAGCTTCGCTCTTCTCTAGCATTTAGTCAGTCTTTATTCTAGCCAGGACCTCCAAATGGATCTTCTAGAAATACTGCTCAAATGATTTAATCCAAAAGAAAGCAGACTGGTCCAGAGGCTGTGAAGCTCAGTGGCTGCATGCAGAATAGGCTTTCAGGTCTCAGAGATGCTGAAGGACTCTGACCCTATTTCTTTGCTTATTTTTGCCGTTTGTTTTCAGGGTTGCAAAGTCTCTGTAACTTGGCTCTGCCATCTAACAAAGGAAAAAACATCTCTCTTTTTTATTTCTTAAATTACATTTACTTATTCATTGTGCGTGTGCACCACAGTGACTATGTGGCAGTCAGAGGACAACTTGAAGACTTGGTCCTCTCCTTCCACTTGCGGGTCCCAGGGATCAAACTTAGGTCATCAAGCTTGGTAGCATCTTAGCATCTTACCCACTGACCATCTCACCGGCACTGAAATTCTCTTTTCTCATAGCACTTTGGGGGAGGCTTCCATTGACCAGACTCTGGTTTTTGTGGGATACTTGGTTTTCATTAGCCAAGGTTCAGGTATGTGCCTCACTCAAGCCACCTGGCCTATGAATGATAAAGGTATTCCTCACAGGAGGAGCAGTCGGGGTTCTCTTAGGAAAGGAGGAATGGATAATAGCCAGACATAGCACAGCAAGTGATCGTCCCCCTTTTGAGTCAGTCTCCCACTTCAGTGCTGCTTGCACTGGCTGTGCTTTCCATTCCCTCTGCTTCTGTGGCAACTGCATGTTAGATTTTATGTTTGTCTGAGTTGGCTGGGAAAGCCCTTTAGCTGGTCTTCTAGCTTTTTCTTTCTTCAGAACAATCCACAGGACACAATTTATATGGAAGTCAGTATTTAGTGAAGCTTACATAAAGGACCTTTCCTATAATCCTGTCACTCAGGAGGTCAAGGCAGAAGGATCCTGAGTTTGAGGTTAGCCTAGGCAGCTTAGCAAGACCATACCCCATCCCAAGTCTGTATGAATATGAATGTGCTATGCAGCACCATAGACCCGACTCTCCACCTCTGCTCTCACCCATGTGACTCCCTAGATGATCTTCTAATGTACTTTTCTCAATGTGCCACCGTTTACAGAGGAGGTAGAGAAGCACCCTATTTAAAGACTGGGAACTTGGACTGGAGAGATGGCTCCGTGGTTAGGAGTGGATACTACTCTTACAGAGGACCTGAATAGTCAGCACCCAAGGGAGGTGACTCACAACCGCCTATAACTCCAGCTCCAGGAGATCTGATGCCCTCTTCTGGTCTCAGTGGGCACCTATACCATATAGAAACACATAATTAAAGGGTGGGAACTGAATTCAACTGAACAATGAGAAAATTGGACATTAGAGTAACTGACACGGCAGCACCCCAAACAGACCATAAACACAAAGAACTTACAATACAGGAAGGGGAGAGGATGTCATTAATGCATAGGAGGAGCTACATGAGGGTGTCTGCTCTTGTTTCATAGATGATAGCATATGGCTGGACCAATGAGGGACAGTGTTATGATTTGATCTAGGTCTTGAAGGTTGGATAGGATGCTCCTGGCTAAAGGGAGGGTGTGTCTGGCAAAGTGAACAGCTCAAAACCATGGCTAGTTGGACAGGAGGTCACAGAACGGTGAGTGTTCCAACAGGCTGTTTCTGCAGGATAGATGGAGACTGACAGTGACCTGAATTGAGGCTGGATTCCGTAGGGTGTTGAATGAAAATGATGGAGATGTATTAGGTTGCCAAAAAAGTACACTCCCAAGGACAACCAGACGTCTGTGGTCTAAAGGGTTATTTGGTCGCTGGTATGCTTTTAGGAGAGGAAAGGTTGAGCTCTTAGGACTGGCGTGGTGAGCCCTTTGGCCCGTTGCTATGGGTCTGGCTTTCTGCTCTCCACTCCATGCTGCTGACACTGCAGACTTGTACAGAACAGAGGTCAGCACTTGGGCCTCTGAGCCATTTTGAAATTGCCTCCTGCTTGGCCCCATCTCTGACCCCCAGCCAGGATGGATTCATCTGTGGTTTACTTGTGTAACGGAGGCAGCCCCAGGGAGCTGTGCAAGGTCTTAGAGCAGGCAGTGGAGAGAGGGGCAGAGCAGCATGGCCCTGTCTGCACGCTCTGTGTGGTGCGATTTCCCAGCTGGCCCCAAGGTCAGCCAAAGGAATGTGTTTGTGAAACTGGAAAGCTGCAAAAGTTGCTGGTGATTCCCATTCTTCGTACTTTCTCTTCCCGATGCTTCCAAACTGGGGCTTGCTTCTTGCCAGGAGTTTTCCTTCTTTGTCAATGACTGCCTGTCTTTCTATCCCTCTGAAAGGGAAAAAGGTTTCTTGGATAGTTTTCCAATAGTTTCTGAAAGACACTCCATTCTGTGTTGCGCTGGCAATGGCTACTTCGATGTCTTGTGCAACATGGCATGGTGTGTGTGTGTGTGTGTGTGTGTGTGTGTGTGTGTGTGTGTTCATGTGTGCTTTGCCCCCAAGATGCCCTGGGAAGCTCCCCACCTCAGGCATTCCCTGCTGCCCTCCGTGGGTCTATGGGAAGAAGTGAGGGATAGTGGTGTTAGCCACATTCTTAGCCAAATTGGACAATTGGGGCAGTTTCCCATTTCCACAAGGCCTATTCATAAGGATGAGGGCTCAAGTGCCTTGCCTGGCTTCAGACTAGCTTAGAAAGTACTGGGTGATAAATAGATGCCCATATGCCCTGGTGGGGGATGCTGTTTGGAAGATTATATCCTGCGCCTTGGCTGTCTGGCAACGTGAACTTGCCCCCTTGGTCCATATGTCCTGGTGCAGGTAGCTGGTTTAGGAGTGGACCTGAATTCCTACTCCAAAATGCATGTACCTCTCACCTAGTCATCAGAAGAGATGACACTGATCTGGATCTGTCAATTCCAAACACTTCTGGGCTTCTGTTGTGTTTCACTAGAGAACATCAAAGCCGTCCTCTGAAGGAAGCCCGCCCCCAGTCCTGTAAGTGTGCCCTGCGAGTCTGGAGAGACTCTCTTAGAATCAGACATATCCAGGTGAAAATTCCAGTGGCCTCTAGGCCTCCAGGACTGCAGTCAGAGTGCCAGTGAATGTACCTGTTACACTCTTGGGCCTCACTTTACAGCAACATTTGAACAACCAGTCAAGTTAAAGTATCTGCTTTAGCTCAGCTTGGAACAAGTCAAAAACTTAAAAAAGTTGCTATTAAGGTAGAGATTTTTGTCAAGGGCATTTACCACTGATTAGCTGACGTAGGAGAGACTGATCTCAAGGTGAATCCCCAAATGCTCCTGGCTGAGGCTCCCGCAGTCTGGGCAGTCTGGGCAGCTGTTACACAGTGGCATTTACACAGGAGATAATTAACACGGTATTAGTTCTAGGACGCAACTGGGTCATTCCCAGGCCTTGGTGGACTTCCCACTTGTGACTGGCACACTGCCTCAGTGAGGCGGCCTTCTCGGTGACTTCTGGATTGACCTCAGGAGAGTGTTTTCAGCTCAGCTACCAAAGGGTTGTTAATTTTACACACATACCACATTAACACATGCTTTAAATGGTCTCATTAGCTTTTCTGCTGATATCCAGCTTTGAAATTATTGCTCTGGTTACAGAACCCCTGTAGATATGAGCTCTCATTATTTGGGGGCGGGAGGGGTGTGAACACCCTTATTCACCCATAAATCTAGAACAGCTTCCATTTGGTTCACTTGGTTTGTTAGGTTGGACAGTGACATACTGAATACCAGCACTTTGCTGATCAGCTGGGACAGATGAAAAGAGGGCGGCAATGACAGGAAGAGAGATGGGAGCATTAGTGAACAGAGTCAGGTGCCACGGTGGACCACAAGCTTAAGAGCAAGCAGGAGCAAAATGCAGTTCAAAGGACTGCCCTGGTAGGTCAGTGTGTGGACATCTGTGCCTTGTACTCAGCCTGCTTCACCCTCCCAGGAAACTTTAGACAAAAGAGGGACTTGGCACGTCTTATGACAATTGTAAGACCATTTATTAAAGACCAACCCTCTGGTATAGCTCAACAACTCCAGTTAGCTCTGAGTCTGACTCGGGCTTTTTGCTTAATCCGTCTACAGGACTTAGACCTTGACTTTTCAAAATGACCTTTGTTTTGGATGGTTGAAGCCGTGCTGATCCCACTTTAAAGAAAACAAGGGTGTCGGACAAGTGCACACAAGCCCTTGTGGCTCTGGTGCTGTCTTCTCTACCAGTGATCAGATCCTCCTGGTCTGCAGGTTGGTACTTGTTTCTCTGGCCTTGGCTGCTGCCTGCTCTAGGAACTGCAGCTGGGCTACCTGAAAATTTTAGACTGATTCAGATCTCCCCACTTTTTGGTTTGGCATTCAATGAAAAGGGACCAGCGCTTGCTGATGGGACAACTATGATGATCGGAGCTGAGAACACAGAACCATTTGTCACAATCAGGCTTCCTGTCAGAAATCAAGATCGAATGTCATTCTGTGATGGCCCCACACTGTCACTGACAGCCATCATCCGTGATAAAGAGCCCTTGGCTGACCATCATCCACCAGACAGACAGGTGACTGCAAACTGGGTGGGTCTCACCAGCATCCATTAAACCTCAGCTGAGGGGACTTCTAGTGGGCAGCCACCAAGTTCCAAATGAATTCAGGGTACACTTGCACTTTTTCAGAGAAGGTTTCCCTCAAAGTCTATCATTTAGCATTGTTCTCCTTTATTGGGTTGTATTGTAGGCCCCATGAATTCTGCTTATCACATTGAATAAACCCAGGACCCCGTGGGTGCCCAATGAGTATTCTGTCAATCAAAGAATTACAGCTACATTGAATATGTGTCTTCAAGGAAGTGATTTGATCTCAATCATTCTATTATGGCTGGGTGTGCTTAAAAATGGAAAACATATTTCTTATATATGACCATACAATAAAAGTCAGCTGTAGGGTATTATGCACTTAAATTCCAGTTTTAGAGAGAGCAAGCAGATACCACAACGAGAGCAGAGAGGTGGGGAGACTGAGAGAAGACCAACCCATAAACAGCGATTGCCATGGATTTAGGGGATTTCTTTTTCTTGTATTTGCCTGCATTTTCAAAAGACTTCATAATGCACATACGTGATAAATAATTGTTAGTAAATTCATCAGCCAATCTCAAGTACTTTGAAACCTGTGTCCTCTTGATAACAACTCAGCAAACAAAATGTCACTTTGTTTGTAAAGTCTCTTTCATCAATCACAGCCACCTTATTTATGCAATCTTCTTTCTTCTTGAGGCTATAATTTGTGTTTTAGTTTGAAGAACTAGGTGATAAAGCAGATAGAAAAACTCAACAAAGCTCCTGGCAGTCTGGGGGCTGGTTTTTCTCCTAGCAAGTAAATCTCTTTGGGGAGGAAAGGAGAGGTTATGCTGACTGGAGAGGTGAGCTAAGGTCAGCATTAAATAGATGTGCCGTTTCTCCGAAAGCTGACGGAAAAGATCAAGTGACTTCCTCTACTGGGAAGTTACCTTTGGGTGATTAACAGTTTCCCTCAGGGCTTTGTGGTGTTAGTCCTGCTTCTTCCAAGTGCTGGCCTTGCTGCTTCCTCTCCTCCCAGGGAACAGCAGGCGGAGCTACAGTGCCCAGGGAGGAACTGCAGGGCTCTGCTTTACCTAGCAAGACTAGGGACTGAAAAGAAGGGAGAGAGGGTGGGATGAGGGGGATGCGGGGGGGGGGGGAAGGTCAGAGGAGCGTGCTGAAGAAGGCTAATGGATATTTCTTTTTTCTTTGTACATGTGTATGTGGAAGCCAAAGGTGTCTTCTTCAACTGCTGTCCACTTCATTTTATTTTTGAGACAAGGTCTCTCACTGAACTTGGAGCTCATTGATTTGGCTACACTGGCTGGTCCCCAAGCTCCAGAGATCCTCCTGTCTCTACCTCCCCAGTGTTGAGATTACAGATGTGCCATCATCATATCAAGGTTTTTTTGTAAACATGGGTTCTGGGGATTAAACTCAGGTCCTCATGTTTGTGTGGCAAGCACTTTACCAACTCAGTTCCTATGAATTCTTTTACTGTTTGAAAATCCTCCTTCACCCTGTGATCATAAGATCCTGAGGCTATAATACATAATCCCAGGAGAGTCCTAATCTGAAATCACACAGAAAAGGTTAATAATAATTCTTCACTCAGGCAAGTCTTAATTTCCAGGCATTTCTGAATGACACTCATTGTTCGGGAACAACAACTCTCTAGCCCCTGATGCTCTTGTACACAGCCCTTTTGTGCCCCTTATGCACGATGTCTTATTTCCTTGGTCCCTCTTCCATGAGGATTTTTATTATAATTCGCTTCATCACTGTGGTGATCCACCTCAGTGCGCTGTTTAAAAATGTTTATTCTATTTTTATTGTGTATAGATGTGCTTGTGTGTGGATACCGGTGCCCCAGAAGAGGGTATTGGATCCTCAGGAGCTGGATCCTCAGGTTGTGAGCTACCCAACATGGGTGGCTGGGAACCAAACTCAGGTCCCCTGCAAGATCCTTAAGTGCCTTTAATCCCCTAGCCATCTCTCCGGCTCCTCAGTGCTCCTTTGAGCAACAATGTGGTATAAGCTTCATTCATCAGCCCGCATTCCCCAACCCCCTGTGAGGTAAAGGCTAGGCTGCTGTAATAAAAGTGTGGTGTGCTCCCTTTATTTCTCACAAGCCCATTTCTGACCGGAGTAGGGACTGTTCCCCACACACTCCCTTGGGGAGCCAGGTTCCTAAGCTCTTTTGCCCTTCTGTATCACAGGATGCTATCACTGTGAGTTTCAGTGTGGCCTGTGAGGGTCTGTGGGAAAGCCTGACAGAAAATCTGGGGCATGCTACTTATCTTTTTTATTAATTAATAAACTTGATGTTCTAGAGCAGCTTTAGGTAAGTAACACTAAGCAGGAAGCACACAGCACGGTTCTCTTAGGTGCACAGATTGCCCCACGATCAATAGCGAACCTATATGGAGGCATCACTACCACCCAAGCTTCCTTTCCACTTAGCCTCCCTCTTCCCCTTGCATGTTCTATGGTTTTGACAAGCGTGTGGCGTATATCTACCATCCCAGTCTCGTAGAGAACAGTTTCTGCTCTGTTTCTTCACCTCCCTCCCTGCTAAGCCTGTTAACCATTGATCTTTTACTCCCTCAGTACGTTTACTGTTTCCCAGAATGCCATGCCATTGGACTTACACTGTGTGTCTTTTCCAGTTCTTTCCTTTAGTCACAGGGTAGCTCATTTCTTTTTAGCACTGACGATTTCCCAGTCTGCGTGCATCATAGATTCTTTGCCCACCGGCTGAAAGACCTCCTGTTCATTCTTTAACTTTTGGCGACTGCAAAAAAGCAGCTATGAACATCTGTGTGTAGGTTTCTGTGCGGACAGAAGTTTTCGATTCATAGATACATAACCAGAGAATGGGATAGCTGGATCACATGGCCAGAGGGTGCTCAGCTTTGTAAGGAACTGACCCTGTCTTCCAAGGCTGTGCAGTTTGGCATCCTCTGCAGTAATGGACAGAAGCTACCACTGCTTCCCAGACTCACCAGCAGATACTGTTGCGGGTTCGGATTGTGACCATGTCAGCAGTCAGCATCCTGGTGATGGCTTGTTGGGCTTTAGTTCTCTGATGACCAGGAATGCTGAGTACTTTCGGATTGTTCACTTGCCATGAATCTTTCCATAGGGTACTTCCTGTCAACTTCCACCCTCTCTCTTTAGTCCACATGATGGGGAGACAGAGGCCAGAGTGAGTTCTGATGAGTGGGTCTGAGATCTGTCTTACTTTAGCTCTTTTCTCTTGATGGGAGGGAGCTGTTGACAGGGCTCACATATTTATCTCTTTCTCAGGTTCACACTGTGGGAGTAGGCAGCCTTGTCGGCAGATAGGACCATTTCCTTGCAGAATTGACTTCATTGGTAGCAAAGTGGTGACATTGCCTCCATGAGGTCCTCCTTGTTTATTGCTTAAGTAAGTCACAACGCCATCAGGGGAGAGAGGTGTTATGGGCCACCTTAGACTTCAACAGAAAGGGAAGAGCCAGGGCAAGGAAGGCATTAGTTTTGAAGGTTGGATAGACAATCCCTCTGAAATTGCTATTAAACTGGGGAGCAGCTGACTTGGAATTGTGTTCTGGGGTGCTTTCTGTTGTTTGGATAAGTTTTGAGGTTGTCCTCTAAGGGCTCGTATATTGGTAGAGACTTGGTTGTCAGCGTGACATTGTGAGAAGTGGTAGAACTTTTAAGGGGCAGAGCCTCAGGGGCCATCCCTAAGTCACTGAGGGAACTGCTCTTAGAAGGGAGTAATGTAGCTCCCCTGGAAGACCTGAGTTCTCATGAGAGTAAGTAGTTATGCAACTGGAACTGATCCCTGACTCTGATCCCCAGCTTCTTGGCTGGTGTTATGATGCCTCCTACCAGTAGACACTTACCAGAGGCTGAACCAATGAGTGACCTAATCTCGTGCACATCACCTCAAAAGCTGTGAGCTAAATAAATCTTTTCTTTATAAGGTTCACATGCACCAGGTATTTTGGCATAGTAACAGAATACAAACTAATACATTTTCTCTGGCAACATGGTAGACTGTAAATATGGGGTAAGGAGAAGGGTAGAAATAAGAGTTGACTAATCTAGAAATGAGTGCATTATCTTACCCAAGTAAGCTGGGGTCTTAGAGTGTGAAGACTCACCTGAAGAATAACATTGACAGTTTACAGAAATGAGATTCCATGGCCAGTTCTGGTGGTTAATTAGAGATGTTCTGGCGTGAGGGCTGGGGAAACAGCTCAGTAGATAAAGTGCTTGACTGCTCAAATGTGAGGACTTTACACTGACTGGATCCCCAGTACTCACATACAAGCTGGGTGTAGTAGCACACATCTTTAAACCCGGTCTCTGGGGCGGCAGAGACCGGCACATGCCTGGAGCTCACTGGCTACCCAGTCTAGCCAAATCAGTAAGCACCAAGTTCAGTGAGAGACTGTCTCAAAACACTATATGACCTGGGTTCAAATCCCTAGCAGCCCCTCAAAGCCAGGTATGGCCACATTGACCTGTAGCCCCAGTGACGGGGATTGGGGGTGGGGTAGAGTCAAGCAGATCACTGCAGGTCCCCTGGCTAGCCAGCTGAGCAAAACAGCAAGCTGCAGGTTTAGTAAAGGATGCTGTGTCAAAAAAATTGGGCAAAAAATGACAGACAAAGATTCTCAGTGTGCTTCTCTGGCCTTCACATGTGCACACATGCACACACATGCACATGTACATACACGAACACGTAGATGTTCATACACCACACATACAAAGAAAAACTGGCAGAAGGAAAGAGAAGACACAAATCAAGAAGGGCCAAGCCACCCTCCACTTAGAGGCAAGAGAGAAGGCAGGACAGGAGGGTCTCGTAGCCTGCAAAGTCAGTCCCTTTCAATCATGGACTCGGTAGGTTAACCAGGCTCTAGTAGATGAACCTATATAGAAACACATTTGGGGATTCAAATTAGACTCTATAGACCATATATAATAGACTACATTAAACAGGATGGGGCCAATAAGACGAGGTGTGCGGAGGCAATCTAAATATTTATTTACCCAGAAGTAGTTGGAATGGTTACCAGTGCATCTTCTTCCCCCAACAGTCAGAAATATAAATAGTAAACATTTTTTTAAAACTTCAAAAAAACAGAAAGAAAGAAATACAAAGAGTGAGGAATCTGTGTGCTGGGAAGTCTGCACAGAGGCCAGGAGAGCCTGAGAGCCGAGGGAAGGGGTCACGATTAGCAGAGTGCGGTAGGACAAGAGGCTATTCTTGGACATTTTAGGACATGTTTTTGCAGACATATTTCTCCTCATTTTCATGGCAGCTGTTATTATCCCTTTTCCACTCCACGGCTCGACAAAGCCTGTCTCCAAAGATGGAGACTCAAGGTCAGACAAGCAGTAAAGAAGGCAGGATGGATAACCAGGCCTCGGGCCTCCCGGCTTCACACAGATATCATTTAATATTTAAAGATGCTGATGATGGAAGGCAGGAATTAAAATATGCCCCTGGGGTCAGTGTTGCTAGGACTGTAGCCTTTTCTACCCATGGCCCTAAGCATAGTGCAGCCCTGGATCACTGACAAAGCTCCTGACATCTACATGTACCTTCGTTCTCCTCCCTCATCCACCCTCGGCCCTCAAAGGCCCACAACCCCCAGGCTCTGTCACACCTCCCAGTTTCTGCATCTGCTGACCTTCCTCCACTTGGAATATCCTCTCCCTTGACTGTCCCCTGGTGACTACATCATCACCTTCCTGCAAGCTGAGCTGAATGCTCCAATCTATGTTTTCTTACTGCTTCAGGCTCGCTGTTGGTTCCATCACAGTGGAATTGTTGCCTGTACACCTGGGCAGGTACTGGGATGTGTGTCTCTGTTATCTCCCTACAAACAGCCCAGCACAGTACTTGGTACAAGTATGGGGAAGTGACCTGAATGACGGGTGACCCAGCCCCTTTGACACGCCTCTCTGGAAAGCAGCCAAAAGCATCAGCTAGCTCCTCACAAGCTCTGCCTTCACATCACTATTCTTTACCTGGGATGACAAGACATGACAGAAACATCAGGAGACAGATAATTAGCAGAGGCTCTCTTCCTTTCCAGAGACTTGTCTTCCTTTTCGCCTTTTAACGTGCACTATTTTAATATATCCAGAAATTGACTATGTTCCCTCACTTTTAATAGTACTCCAGGCCTGGATGCCGAGGAGCCTGGTCTCCCTGTTTCCTCTCCAGGATACAGCATAGTTCCTATACCCGGATCCAGATCCAGAATGATCTCATTACAGCACAAGTCAGATCATGTCTTTCTTCTCGGTCAGCTGCCGGGACTCCCATCTCATTCCATTAAAAAATGCTTCCAAGTCTGTCCAGGGCTCTGTATAGTTGGTACCTCTCACCTCTGACTCCACCTTCTTTGTAGGCATTCACTTACCTGACTCTACCTAGCTCACTGTTGCTCTGGGTCTCTCTCTCATTCAGTAACCTCTTGGTGGGCATCTCTGTTCTCCCTGTCAAACACTGCCACTTCCTGCCACTGCCCCATTGATCTGCTCCTACTGGAACGCTCCACGCTCGCCCCTTCTCCTATCTGTCTCCAGCATGCTGCAGAAGGGTAGTGATTCCCATTGTCTGACTGTTCCTGTCCCCTGTACCCCAGAACAGTGCATCTGGTTCGGAGTAGACACTCGGGGAACACAATGCACACGTCTCAATTTGCATCAAATGTGCTCATTCTGTTTGCTTAGTTAGAGTGTATTCCTTTTAAAATCACAGAGCCTTTGTGCTCCAGGCCTGTTGATTAATGTAAAGCGATGGTCCTAGTAGCTGTAGCTCAGCGGTATCTGGGCCCCACCCCTGACTGCTGTGCTTCCTCTCCACTCCCTCGACTCCCCCAGTTGCCTTGTCTTAGGAAAACATCATCACTCCTAGAGAAGCCCTTCCTTCCCACTGCTCCTGCTAATTTAATCTTAGCTTTTTAATCAGCTGTGGAGAGGAGGGGATAGAAATGCCGAATGCAGTCAGGCCGCCATACATCATTTTATGGGAGAAAAGGCCTGACATTTTCATTGGCAAATCAATCTTGGTGCTCTGGGACTAGAGAAGACCCGAGAGGCTGACCCATCCATCTTCACAACTCTGGCACTTCCGTACCGAAAATCATCCCACAAACTGACTGTGTAGCTTTTTCTATGACTGTTCTCGAAGGGAGGTACCTTTCTGACCTCTTTTGAAGAGCCATTTTAGTGCCTTAGTGGAAAATGTGAAATTATTATTAAAACCCTTGGGGTGCTGGAGGGCAGAGAACTGGGGCACACATGCACAGCGTGGTGCTCTGGATAGGAAGCTAGACTCTGAGAGCTGGCCAACCTGGGCTGGAACTTTGTATTGACCTCTAGCCAGCTGGGTGACCTTGTGTAAATTAGCCTTTAAAAAGCCTCAAAGTAAGAAGACATTAATAATAAATTCCAAGCCTTTAATTTTTTTAATTAGTACATTTTTATTTGTTTTATATACACACACACACCAGAGGACAACCCACAAGAGTCAGTCCTCTCCTTCTAGCAAGAGGATTCCAGGGATCAAACTCAGGGTGTGAGGTTTAGTGGCACGCGCCGTTATCTACCAAGATATGCTGCTGCTCTCTCTGCATCTATCACACATAGATGAGGACATAAGTACATATAAAATAATAAATATATACTTGATAAATATACAAATACACAGTGAATGTTTCCTCTCTCTTTTTTTTTATTCCTCTCTCTCCTTCACTCAGATGTAGTTCACATTTAACAAACAGTCTCTAAGTCTCTGTCCCAGTTCTGTTCTAGTTGCCGTGATAACATGCTGAGCAACAGCAACTTGGGGAAGAAAGGATTTATTTCATTTCACACTTTAAGATAACAGTCCATTCTAGAGAGAAGCCAAAGAAGAAGCTCGAGGCAGGAACTGAGACAGAGACCACGAAGAATGTTGCTGTTAGGTGCTTCCCCCGACTTGCTCGGCCACCTCTATTAGAGAGCCCAGGTCTACCTGCCCAGGGACAGCAGCAGGCACTGTGGACTGGGCTTTCCTACATCAATTAGCAATTAAGAAAATGTCCTGTAGACACGTTCACAGGCCAGTCTGATGGAGGCAAGTCTTCAGCTGAGGCTCCCTCTTCCCAGATTGTCTTGTTGGGTCAGATTGATAAAAAGTAACCATCACGTCTTCATTATAGTATTTTCAAGCCCAAGAAATTCCATTAGCTTAATATATCCCAAACTTTGTCACAGATTATCACTAACCTGAAGGTATGCAGAAACAGACAGGGTCTATAAGGGCTATATTTGAATCTCAGCTCCAACATATAGCAGATGTATGAATGGGAGCACCTAAATTCTTAGACTCTTCATGTCTTAGTCTGTAAAATGGGTATATAGTATCTTCTACCTTTTGGAGGATTCTTGAAATGATTAAATGAGATTATGTATGAAAGGATTCAGCATAGTGTCCTGGGAAGACTGTGTGCTTATGGCATGGTAATTACACTGATAACTGATGTGTATCACCCATTCCATATATGTCAGGCATTAAGAAGCGCCTTACACACATTAACTCATTCCCAGTAAATGGTTATCATTTCATTCAAGGTTATTGCTTCCATTATCATTACTATTATTACATTTTAAAGACCCAGGAAGGAAGGGGACGAAGAATTCTTTCCTCTTGAGGAGCTATTATTTTGTTGTTAAAGGCAGTGAGCTACATCCAACTCAATACGAATGACTGGTGCTAACTCAAGAAGAAAAGACTAGGAAGGTCTCAGAGAGGAGAGAAGGGAAGGAGGCATCCAAGAGAGGAGGCAGCCTGCTACCCTTGAGCCTCAAGGCTGTTGCTAGCCTAGCCGCATAATGGCTGGGTAGCTAAGTTCCTTTCTTTTGTCTAAAACGTGGCATGGGTGGTGATTGGGACAAGAGATGGGTGACACAGAAAGGACACAAAACCCTCCAGCAGTGCTGCTCAGTGACTCCAGGTGCCGAATGGACATCTCTCCAGAAGTGCGAGAGAGGGGGAAGGTATGTTTTTAATATGAAAAGAAAAAAAAAAGTCTCAGGTCAAACTGACCGAGCCAGATAATATGCTTGATTTGAACAGCACAATACAGACTGCATGGCACAGCAAGATGCTCATTTCCTGGGGGCCAGGAAGTGAAGACAGAGGAAGAGGAAGAGACTGGAGTTCGATAGTGCACACCCCCAATGACCTAACCTCTTCCCACTAAGCTCCACCCACTAACAGCTGCACTAACTCACAATAATGCCAGAGGCTGGGGATGAAACCCTTAACATATGGGGGATGGGTAGACCAGACACAACATATATCCAAACCATAGCAATGGTGTGGTTAAGGTGCTCCAAAAACATTTTCATTTATAATTTTTTAATTGAAAAAGACTTATAACTATTAATTTCAAAATACCAAAGAAAGCAGAGAAAAATTTGGAAGCTGACTAAATTACAGTTCACCATGTGAAAGAAACCTGCTACAAATTAACAGCACCTCTAGCTGTTGAGTATCCAGATAGTGTCTCACACAGAGGTCTGAGATATGGCAGTTTTCTGTACTAAAAGATGGTGATGGGCCATTTGGAGAGAAGAGTGCCGTTCAAACGAGTGGTTCAGGTTACCAAACTTGAAATGTACTTGTTGAATGGTTACGTTCCCAATTTGATCTGAGAACATATTAGTTTCTAAATTGTTAAATAAATTGGTGCTTTCCTGGAGCATTTTTGAATGGGCTCTTGAAAAACTCTGGGAAACAGCAGGAGAAACACAGTCATGTTTCTTAGGAGGAGCTCCTACCCTGTCCAAGTTCCCCATGATCACATCTCTTTGATTCCTTCTAATCTCCAAGCCCGAGCCTCTGCCTCCCACTTCAACCCTGTATATGAGCCAGGTGGGGATAAAGGTACGACAGAGTCAGTCTGCAGTATTATTTCTCAGGATGCTATTCACCCTGATTTTTAAGACGGGCTCTCTCACTTTTTTACTGATTTGCTAGACGGGATGGCCAGCAAGGCCCCAGGATTCCATCATCTCAACCTCTACCTCTGCAACCCTGGCGTGACAAATGGGTGTCTCCACATATAACGTATTTATGTGATTGCTGGGGTTCAAATTCAGGTCTTCATGATTGCATGGCAAGCACCTGACCAAGTGAGCTCTTCCAGAGTCTCTTCCTGTACACACACACACACACACACACACACATACACACACACGAGAGAGAGAGAGAGAGAGAGAGAGAGAGAGAGAGAGAGAGAGAGTCTTCCTTCTGCTTCTTGTTCTCTGGGTCTGTGGTTAAATACCAACCCTCAAAAGCAGATTTCCCTGACCACTCTGCCTATTGCAGGATTCCATAACTACTTTAGCTGGTCTAAGATAGTCTAAGCTATTCCAGGCAAAGCCTGACAGAATTCATACCTGTGTCCTTTCTCAAGACTGCTTCAGTTTTTAGCTGAGACCTTGTGGAGAGCATCATACATACAGCATACATACATACTGGCTTGTTAAATTTGGTCTAAAGATGCTTCTGCTTCTAACTATTCACATTTATCCTAAAGGTTTCTCCTGACAGTGAACTGTGACTTAACTTGACCCATCAACAAAATAGCAACCTATTCCTATATCAAATACATGAGTTTTTAGTTGATAAAAAGCAGTCAATTGTTCAAATCACCTTCAAATAAGACAGGCAGGAGTCATAACCAATCAGCTTCTCTGTACCTCTTGTTCTGTCCCTGGCTATAAATATAATTTGCCCATGTGGTGAGCCAAATTTTGGGTTCAAATTGCTGTTCAGTTCTAGAACTATAAATAAGATCCTACAAAATTAGATTTATTTGTTGTAATTTTGTTGTCAGTGGTTCAAATAAGATAGGTAAAATTTCAATATTTCCTTTTAGGTTATGACACACTTACAGAAAGTACAAATGCCCAGAATACTATTCCCTTGCAGTCAAGTTTAGATCTATGTAAGAGAGTCCTGTGACTTATTTAACTGACAATGGGTGATGTTTGTCCTTGGGTTTTTCAAGACTCAGAGTATAACTGTCAAATATATTAACTCAAACACACATAGTTTGATTTAGTTCATTTCTGGTTGGGTAGCTAGAGGAAGTTCTTGTCATTTAAAAGAGAAATGATGATCTACATAGCAAGTTTGAGGCCATCCAGGGCTACATAGGGAGACCCAGAAGGAGGGGGGATACCTGTCACCTTTGACCTGACCCTTACTATCTATGAAGGAAATAGCATGGGGACAAAATGTCATAGTTTACAAAAGGAAAACATCAAGTCTCAAATTACTTGCATTGAAAACTCACTGCCACACACTGAAAGTGAACAATAGTACCCGGTCTGCCCATCACATTGGGTAGGCTATGTTTCTAGCCAGAGAAATAACTGCAGGTACAGAGACAGGCTGATTGGTTACCACTACTGTCTTATTAGGAGGAAGTTTGAGCAGTTGCCTGCTTGGGATTAGCTGAAACTCAGATACTTGTTAAAGGGTAGGTCTCAACTTAGGTTTCAGTTCACTGGGCCTTTTCATTCCCATTTTACTAATAATGAAAATGAGATCTATAGGAATTTAGCAATTTTCTCAAGTCTTCAAAATCACTTAAGTGACAAGAAGCTGGATCCAAAGTCAGGTCTGTTCAATGTGAAACTCACATCCCCGGAATGACCAGCCCAAAAATGAGCAGCTCTCACTGGGGCTGCCCAGGGAAGAGCTGCGAAAGCAGTAAAGAGTCAGCTATGTCTCTGGGAATATAGCATCAGACAGACAGCTACAGTGGGTCAACATCGCTCGCATGCACCAAGCGAAGACGAGCCTGACACCTCTGAGTGATCACCTAGGGAAAGAGCAAGAAGAATGAATAGCAGCAGTGTGCAGGGCTCACAAGAAAGCTCTCAGAAAGGGTGCAGTCAGCTAGACATTCACAACAGAACGAGAAGGTAGGAAGAGCATAGGCCTTCCTGGATAGTCCCTGTTGGTCGGTCCACCAAGACTCCTTATCATCTACCCAGCCTCTGGGTTTCAGCTTGAAATACAGCCAGGGACTGTGAGAGGGATGGTCAGAGTATTTGGGCCCTATGATACCCAGTACTGGCCTATGTGATTCAAAGTACCCATGATTCCTGGGGATGCAGGGAGATGGGCTGCAGGAAAGAGATCTTTGTTTTGGACATGGGTGATATCTGTAGTTGCTGACACTTTCCTAGGAATAGAGCTATTGTAAGTATGGCTTCTGTGAAAAATCTCCACTTTATAGCACGCACACACACACACACACACACACACACACACACACACACACAGGATGTGGAGAAAGGTTTGTACATGGTGGATGTGTCTGTTTTTTTGATGGTAGTAATGCATGCCAGTTCATCATTGTGCACATTGAAAGAGTACAACTGTGATGCCGTAACAGAGCAGCTTAAAATCAAAACGACAAGCAAATGCATAAAATCGAATATTGTTTTTAAAAAGAAGAGAAAGAACAGGATGGGCCATAGAAGCACATACTTGTAGTTGTAGCTATCCAGGAGACTGAGGTAGAAGGACCACTTGAGCCCATGAATCGGAGACCATCCTGAGAAACAGCAACAGCAACATAACAATATCCCTGTCTTCTTTTCCCCCTTGGTGTGCATGTATGTGTGCATGTGCACATCCTCATGTGTGTAGGAGTGTGTGTGTAGGCCACAGATAAGCACTGGGTGTCTTTTTCTATCTCTCTCTACCTTATTTTTTAAGATAGGTTCTCTCATTAAACCTGGAACTCACTGATTCAGCAAGACTAGCTGGCCAGTGAGCCCCAGGGATCCTCCTGCCTCTCCCCAGCACTGGGTTACAGACATGTGCTGCCACACCCTTAGTGACCGAGCCTTTTCCCAAGCCTCAGTACTCCTGGCTTTAAAAAGATGTCCTGTAGCTAAAGGGCAGAGTATAGTATAGTATAGTATAGTATAGTATAGTATAGTATAGTATAGTATATATAGCATGTGCAAAGCCCTAGATTTAAACTAGATTTAAACACCGGCACCAATTTTAAAAAAGACAAAAGAGGGAGAGAGAGAGAGAGAAAGAGAAGAGAGAGGGAGAAAGAGAAGGAGGATGAGAAGGAAGAGAGTGAAGGGAGGAAAAAGAGAAAGAGGGAAGGAAAAGGTAGAGACGCTTCCATATCCTTAAACATTTGTGCGTTTCAAGTTCACTCCTAACTTTGCTGAAAAGGATAATTACTCAGAGGGAAACTTTGCAGAGAAGATGCCTGTGGTGTCGAGATCTGGAGTGTTACAATTACTTGGAGAATTTTTCTGTAGAGTTCAAACAGTACGTTCCCATTTTCCTGTCTCTATACCCAGGTTGAAAAGAAAAAAATTATAGTCTGAGTTATTGCAAGCGGAACTCTAGTTCCCACAGTGGAGGAGCCTCCCTGGTCCCTAGTGGGTCCTTTGCCAGAGGACAAGGGCTTCCTCTTTTCCAAAACAGTAATACAGAAATTGTCTGGCTTTCCAGAGGATTAACTCTGTAGGGTTCAGAACACTGGTTTGTACACCATGTTGTTGAGAGAGGCCTTGATGCACCTCTGCGGCCCCATGGTGGGCTCCATATGAATTCAGCATAATTTATTTATCCTGCTTAATTTCTTCAACCATCATTAACTCTATTTGTGAATGTCCTTACTGAACCATGCTGCGATATTTAGTATGCACTTAAAATGGATACCCAGGAAAGCAAGCACTTGTTTATTGCCAGCACTTAAAACAAGTATCTAATTAAGTTCAGGTTATTGTGTTAATTATCATCCAGATCTATAAAGTTTATTAAGCTATCTGATTTTCATATCATCTAACTGCAATTAGTGGTTATGTATTCATTCAACAGCTTAGATTTAAAAAAAAAAAAAAAAGGTCTGGCTATGTCAGTGAATTGCTTCAGTTCACCTCACCATTAGGTTTGATCATAAAATGTTTATTAGAGTAAGAGGCAGTTTTAGTTCAAATTCTATCTTTAGTATACCCACCACCAATTGTTTGGGGCAGAAATTTCACAGTGTCTTACTTTCATATTCTACCTAGGTCATGAATTCCATTTGTTCAGGTTTGTTTTTTTAAATATAACATTTGGAGGCTGGAGAGATGAGTCTGTAGTTAAGAGCACTGGCTGCTCTTGCAGAGGACGCAGGTTTAGTTACCGGCACCGACATAGTGGCTCTTAACTGCCTGTAACTGAGGTTAAAGGGGATCTGACACCCCCTTCCGCCCTCTGTGGGCTCCTGCATGCACATGGGTACACATACACACATGCAGGCAAACACACATACATGTAAATAAAAACAAATAAATCATTAAAAAAAATCGGACATTTAAATAATTTTCTAGACCTCTCACTTCTTCAGTCAATACTGATTAAAGTAGCCTCCTTGACAGGGACTATAAACCCTCCCACGAATAATTAGAAAAGATACCCCCTGGACCAGTTACCCTCAGAGAAAATGAGAGTTATGGCATTGTGCAGGCTCCTCCCACACACAGCCAGTTCTGTCTCTGCAGTCTGATCTCAGCCTCTGTAGCCAGTGACCTCCACCGGTCTTCCTCCAGCCTCTCCTCAACAGGCCACTTCCTTCAGCACGTAAATGCCCTCTGAGCTTCTTCCAAGCCATGTCCCACATGGACCCAGTCCCCCCTGGAGCCAGTCCCCCCTGGACCCAGTACCCCCTGGACCCAGTAGCCCCTAGATCCAGTACCCCCAACCCAGGTCCCCCTAGACCCAGCCCCCCCAGCTCTGTCTCCCCACATTTTCAGTGGTACTTCAGGAAGAGCAGCTGTTCCCTGGCGATCAGTTGCTCTAAGGGTTTGTGATTTCAGACCCTGCTGTGATTCGAAGTGCTTTAGAGTGTGCCCATGACCTCTCCAGAATGACTGTTCACCAGCCCTTGGTTTGCTGCATTTCCTGGCCACATTCCTTATTCCTGGCAGCTCTTCCTTTTGGAAACAGAATCTCAGGGTGGTCCCTACACTGCAACATGTCTCTGGCTCTTCTTGACGTCTTGTCATTCATTATTGTGCTCTCTTCTGCTTGGCCTTTGGGGATTGCTGAAGATTCAGTTCTTGGCCCTGTCCTCACACAGAGCTCACTCTCTGGGCTCTAACCTTGTGGCTTTTGTCCAAAGCTATATATTGCTTACTCCCCTCCTGGGTCTGATTCTCTAGCCATCTATCCATGTACACAGAAATCCACAGAAATTCCTCCTATACCCACCTAATCTAACCACCTCACCAAATACCTTTTTCAGTGTCTTCTCAGAGGAAAACCTCCTTTACCCAGAGCTAACAAAGACCTTTGGAGTGCAGCCTCACTTTGTTCTCCAGCCTCCATTCCTTTCTAGTTTTCTAGAATTCCCCATTCCAGCCATGCTGAATTTCACTACACTTTAAAAATATTTAATTTAAATATTTAAATTATGAATTATGTAATTTAAATTACAAGTGTCTTCCACCTCTTAGCTCAATGTTTGATAGATACTAGGTAATCAAAGTTACGTAAATGAAATTTTTATCTAACAGTAACATTATCTGAGCATTCATTCATGTTTGAGGATTTTCTCCTTCAGGAGCATGGACCTCTGTTCTCGTATTTGTTAGCTCACTGTGTTCCCATAATGACCTGCTCCTTCGCAACAATTAGGCAGTTTTACGAAATCACGGAAGAAGGGGCTGCATCGCCCACACACAGCTGTGTTGCCCTCCTGGTGGGAGACGGGATATGACTCTAATTGAAAAGGTGTCCAGTATCTGATTCAAACAGCTCCAGGCTATTTTTATTTCAGAACTCCTTGTGTTAGGGTTGATAGGTAAAAACAGTTTCCCTTTAACATCTACAAACCTATGTACTGTATTTTTAAATATGGCACCATCGATTCTTAGATCTAGACTTTTCTAAAGTGGGGCGGGGCAAGGAGCGAAAGACACAGCACTGTAGAAGAGCACTTGTCTAGCAGTACAAGGTCCTGGGCTCCATCCCTAGCACCACAAAGAAAAAAAAGATCCTTTGTAATGGAAAATTAAGATTAGACACAGGCATTTAACCGCATAGAAAAACTGTCAAAATCATGCTCGCTTCATAACATTAAGATGGGTTTTTCATATGTCTCCTCCTGGGTTCCCTGTGGCTTCTGGAGATGTTGCCTCTTTCTAAATCTTGTACTACTGATCCTTAATCCTGCTCTTTGAAGAGCTATTTGCCTGACATTTCCCGCCCACTCTCCCTGGTGTCTGGGCCTAAAATATTAGGAAATCTCTCTCTCAGATAAACAGAATGTTCCCTGCTTTCAAAGGAAAGCTTTAACTTAATTATCACAAAGGAGAGGGCTACTGTGGTGTCCGAAAACTCCACCTGTGCCATTTTGTCTTGTGGGAAGGATGTGCAAACATGTGCATGTTGGATTTTGTTGTTTGGTGGATTGGGTGGTGGACGTTGAGTCAGGCACAGACAGTGGAGCGGTAAACGCAGCTGAGAGGGGCGTGGCAGGGAGCACGCAGCACCACGGGCCTGATTTAGGAGCCTGGTTTTCTAAAGACAGAGTAGATGACCTTTCTGGATCCCTCCAGTCTGAAGGTTTTTATGATTCTGTGCACGTCCTCTGTCTAGACATGAAATGTGGATGCTCTTGCTTTTATGACTACAACCTGGGGAAAAGCCTAACTGCTCCACCTACAGTCTGATCCCAGAAACTGCTTATATTCAAACAGGGAAAGCACAAAACCCAGACAAAACAAGGGAGAAAAACCCACTGGGGATAATGCAGTGTCTGAGACTGTTTCCCCAAGAGTCTATGTTTACTGTTAGCCTAACTTTTCCAAGTGACTGTAATTTTAAATCCTGCACAGTTTTTCATTCATATGGTCCATACCCCATGGGAAACTTGGCTCTTCCTTGGACAAGTAGAGTTCTCAGACGAACCCCACGTTGCAGTGCTATCCTCCAACACTGCTCAGATGATCTCTCCCCTCACTCACAAACCCTACACTCCTCTGTTCTGGGCCATCCCAACCCATCTTGTACCTACTGCCCTCATTTTTGTCCTCATTAGCTCTCTCTCCTGTAACTTTTCATCTCCTAGCCAGCTTGGGTCATGCAGCCTCCTTATTTTTTTCTCAAGCATACTGAAGACCTGCCCTGGATATTCTGTTCCCTAAGGGGCCTTCAACTCTCTCTTCTCCCAGGGCTCTGTTGCAATATTACTTGCTCAGAGGGGGTGTCCTTGGCTATCATATTGGAAACAGAATTCAGAGTCATTTATTTTCCGAAAGTCAGTTAAATGTATTTCACAGACCCTCAGGAAGCACAAAGCTCAGCTCAGGATGTTGGTGCCCTGGCCCTCACACCAGGCTACCAAGAACGAGGAAGACAAGAAGAGGACGAAGGGAAACACTTCCACACCATATGGAATCTTCATTTATAGTTGTTGATGCAAAAATATAGCTCTTGTCTCAAAGGCAGTAAGCATTTATTCTGCTGACAAATATGAGTGACCACGGTCCAGGAGCACAGATTCAGATTACCACAAATACTGTGCTTCAATGTGGTAACAATTTTATGAAGTTTTTATAGTAACAGAAGAAAGACATAAATATATTGTTGGGAACATCCAGTAGATAGCTTAGAACAGTCGGGCAAACTCTGTTACAGACCTTAGATGCTATCCAAAGACATTACTCACCTTTGAGCTGGTGGAAGCTAGTGGTCTGATCCTACGTTCCTCAGAGCTGGGCAATTAATGGTTATTAAGGGGGCTAAAGATAGTCCAAGACCATTTGGCTCCAGGCTTGGAAACCATTCCAGCTCTCCACATTCACAGTTCTAATCAGCCAATCGGCCATTAACACTGATCTTTAACACTGCTGTGGCTTTTTATCTGAGAACTTCAATTCACTTGTTCCTACCAGAGTTCTACAGCTGAGCCCAACATAGGCCCTTTCCTATCTATGCAGACCTAACAAACTTCCAATTACTACTCATAGCTGACTGCATGGCTCTCCCATGGAATGTTCCTCAGGCAGCTCCTAACTCAGAAACTCGGGGAAATTCCTTAGTTTCCTGCAGAATGGAACTTGGAATAGAATCTTGTAACAATTATCCATAACTCTCCAGTGAGCTCACTCATGAGAAATTACATTTTCCACAACTGCAATGCTGTAAAGCAAAATAACTGGAGTTGTCCCATTTCATTAACAGTTACTTTTCCCAGTGTTGTTACTAAATAGCTAACAAGAAGCCATTTATTCTGGCTTCCAGTTCAAGGGGATCATTCCATCCTGGCTGGGGTGTGGCAACAGCCAGATAAGGTCTGGTGGCAGGAACAGAAGGCCAGCTGTTCACATGCCAACCACAGTCAGGAGGCAGATCAATGGATGCTTATGCTCAGTACTTTCATTTAGTCTTGAATCCCAGCTTATGAAATTGTGATGCTCACAGCTAAGGTCGGTCTTCCCAGCTCAGTTAACCTGATCACAGACATAACCAGAGATTTGTCCCTTAGGTGACTACAGACACCATCAAACTGACATCGTTTTCAAAATATTTTATTTTTATTTCATGTGTGTGTATTGCCTGCATGTATGTAAGTACACCCATGTCGTGCAATGCCGGCAGAGTTCAGAAGACGAGATTGGATCCCCTGGAACTGGAGTTATGGAAGTTTGTTAGCAACCAGGTAGATGCTAGGAATCGAACCTGGGTCGTCTGTAAGAGCTGCCAGTGCTTTTAAACTGCTCAGTCATCTCCCCCCAAGTTGACACTATTAACCATTACAGCTACTTCAGAGGGAATATGATCCCCTGATTTTGTGACATTTCTGCCCTTCTCTTGACCCTCTACACAGCTATCTCTGACTTCTGTGAGGCTGATGGACCTGGTCTCTTCAGACTTGTTTGTACTACAAATAGGCTGATCTGATCCTCAGTGTCCTAGATAAGTCTTCCATTATGAGTCCAGGAAAGGTCTTTAAATAAGGGCTAAGATGTGAGTCACCCCTTATATGGTGAATCACAGGGGCTCTGTCATAGGGGAGCCTCAGAGCTGAGCAAAGTTTGAAACCATTCTTATCCTCTTGCCAGCCTTGAGTTTATTCACCTGCAAAAGTATGGAATTTGCTCCACAGGTTTTTTTTCTTGAAATAGTAAATGAGAGACTGCATATGAGCGAGTCCACACAATGTATTACTAAAGCAGGCGCAGTGTTTTCGGAACTGTTTGAGCTTTCCAAGAGTATAAAGTTGGCTACTCCAATACCTTCACCCTCTAACTCTCACACAAAACCACTGTATGCCACGCAGAACCTAGAACCAAGCAGGAGAGTCACCGAGGGAGCCACAGCTGTGGCTCAGAAGAGGCAGCACCAGACACGGCCACCTCGTCTAAGAAGAAATGCCATTCAAATGGAAGGTTCTGAAGTTAATAATGAAGAGCTGTGGGCTGGGCCGCAGCAGTCATCTGAGAGAACGTCACTGCATGAAATGTTTCTATTTATGAAGGAAAAAATCAAATTATTAATCTGAGATCCATCCTAAGAAGGAAAGTGGGTTAGGTAAAAAAGCAACTGAAAGGTAAAATAAAAAGAAAATACAAAGGAACAGAAATCAACGAACCTGAAGACAAGCGATAGGGAAAAGTCAAAGAAGCTCAAAGCAGGCATCTTAATCCATTTATGCTGTCATGGCAAAATACCTGAGTGGTTGTGATTTGGGGGGGGGGGGCGGATAGGGTCTCATGTATCCTAGGCTGGCTTAAAATTTGCTATGATGACCTTGAACTTCTGCAGTTACAGCAAAGGTCTTCTCACAAACTTCCAGGCATGCTTTGGGGTAGGCAAAGCTTTTTTAGACAGAACATGAAATGCAGTAAGTATGAAAGACAAAATTACTAAGTTAGTATTAATCAAAATTAAACATTTTTCCTTCTAAGACATTATTTAGGAAATGAAAAGGCAAGTCAAATTGGAGTATATATTTGTAAAAAGCACGTCAAAGAATGTATGTTAATATATAAAGAGTTCTCACCAGTCAATAATGCAAAGAGCTGAATCATGGTGGTGTGCACTTGGAGTCCTAGCACTCAAAAGACAGAGGCAGAACAGCTACAAGTTCAAGGCCAGCCTGAACTACAAAGAGAATTCCAGGCTAGCTAGAGCTGCATAGGGAGACTCTGACTCAAACACATCAAGAGCAGTGCAAAGAAAAGCCCACTTTTAAAAATGCCTAGGACTTTAAACTCCACAAAAGATAAAGAAAAGGTGCCTGATACCATTGGAAAATGCATACAGACCAGTTGAACAGTACTTTACACACGCCGGAATGTCTTGAAAGTAGAGTGACAGTGAGGCCGTGGAGAAAGCAGAACGCTCATCATCAGTAGTGGGATAATAAACGACACATCCGCAGGAAAGCAGTGCAAATTGGACATACGTCTCTCCTATTACTATGGGGTAGGAAGGGAGTTAGATACAAGGGAGCTTGGGAAAACTGCAGCTATGTCCTGGTAGCTGTCTCCTGACTGTCTGATGCCCCTTTGAGGTTAAACATCCTTGTAGTGGCAGTTAGGTTATTTCAACCCTACGGAAAATCAAGGACCAGGGCACTCTCCCACACATGTCCACCAAGAGTTCGGCACCCTCAGAAGAACCTGACATCATTATAACCTCACTTGAATTGTGGTTTTGACACCCTTCCCTTTTTATGGGGATCACAGGAAGAAGTACCCTGAGAGGGCGATGGAGCCCACCACAATATGGTACAGAAAAGGGTCACCTCACCCCACGACTACACCACCCACCTCATAATACTTGCAAGTACCCTTAAAACCCACAACGCAGAACCTACTAGCTGACCCGACCTAGCTACCCGGCCCGCTCCTGTCTCTCTGAAATGTTTGCTCCTCAGCTTTGCTAAGTAAACTTGAGCTCAGACTGTCCATTTGTTTGAGACAAGAGACTCACTATCTAGCCCTGGCTGACCTTGAACTCAAGAGATTTCTGCCTCCTGAGTGCTGGGATTAAAGGTGTGCGCCACGACCAGTCACTGGCTGCCTATGTGGATAACAGGCGTGTGCTGCCACTAGTGGCCATCTATGTGGATTAAAGGCATGCACCATCACCAGTGACTATCTATGTCTTTTAACTGAATTCAAGAAAAGAATTGAGAGACCTCCACAGCATCGTTAGCCCATGATACCAACAGTATTTACCAGTAAGAAGTGAAAACAGATGCACACAATGACTTATTTACAAATGTCTGTAGCAGCTTTATTCATAATAATCCTACACTGGAAATAACCCAAATACCCATCAAAAGATACATGGATTAGCCAATAATAATATATTATTTAGTACAGTAATAATATATCATAAGAATACTACTCAACCAGTAAAAGGAACAACTGATATATGCAACAGCACACATCTCAAAACATGTTAAAATTAAAAAAAAAACAAAAAAACTGAATTTGGGAATCTGTCCCATCTAATTCAATTTAAATAAAATTCCACACTAGGCAGAATTAACTTCCAGGAACAGGAAGATCAGTGGTTACCCAGGGCTGGAGGAAGACCCACTAACTGCAAAGAAAGGCAACAAATGTTCTAGCAAGGAAATGTTCATTATCTTGATGATGGTGACGTTTATTACATAAAGCTGTCAGTGCTGACTGAACTGCTCTGTTAAAGCAGGTAGACTTAACTGTGTATAAATTATACCTCCAAAAAGATTAAAAAAAAAAAAAAGCACACGAGTGAAAGGCAGATGCCAGCCCCTAGCTCCGGTCTCAGACATGAGTGTGCACTAAGATCGTAGGCTTCTGTTTGTCATACAGCAGCACGTGAGGAAAATGACTGAGTAAAATTATAACATTAAAACAAAATGATGCAACAAACAGACAAATGCCTATGGGATGCGATGGTTCAATCACAGAGTAGGAATCGCTCAGGTCAAACGACTGATTTCTGATACCATGAAGCCCTGGTATGAGTAGAATGAGAAGCTGCCGAGGTGCCTGTTCATGAATCTGACTTTGGAAAACTGAATGAAAATGCTACATCTCTTAACAAACACCTAAGAAAGTCTCATTATAAAACAGGTACATGGTTTTAGGGCTGGAGAGATGGCTCAGCAGCTAAGAGCACTGGCTGCTCTTGCAGAGGACCCTGGTTCGGTTCCCAGCACCTATATGGCGGCTAACAACATAACTCCAGCTCCAGGAGGTACACCACTCTCTCCTGAACTCCAAAGGCACTGCACAACATGGGTACACTCACATAACATGCAGGCAATACACTCAGACGCCTAAAATTAAAATAATCTTAAAATAAAAAAAACTTTAAAGAAAGAGTAATTCGGGGAACACTGCCTCCGTTTCAGTTTTACTTATTTATCTTCTGTCACTCTTCTTTCTGGTTCACTTCAATGTCTTTTGCCCTCCGATCTTAAGGTTAAAGTTTCTAACCTTTTCCCCCTGAATTTCTATTGAGGACCTAGCTGAGTGAATCCAATCCCTGACCCCATAAATCAGAAATCATCACCTTGTGAAGAGCGGTCTCAGTTTTGACAGACAGTGTCAAATTGGTCTTACTATGGAGGCAGTAATCACCCCTTATCAGATGAGAAACAAAGGCTGCATGAGGTGCCTGACTCCAAAGGTCCTGGCAACTCCCACCACTAAAGCGATTAACAGCAGTCATGGTCAGCTTTTATTGATTTCTACATACCAGCTAATGGAATACCTTCACAAACCATGTGCCCCCAATGGACTTGTCTTACAACACACAACACTCCTTTATGAAAGTGTCCGTGGGAAGACAGGTACGTTTAAAAGATGCCGGGGGCGGAGGGGAGAAGTGAAGAAAGAAACAGAAGAATGAGGTTTCAAAACAAATCTTCGGGTAGACCTAAATATTTGGCAATTAGTCCTTTTATTTTAAAAAAGTCAGATTTATAACTTGGAAATATATCCAAAGTGCAGTGCATCAATTCCATTAGAGCGGACAATGCTGCGGGTCACCTAGGCACCTCACGTTCTACCAAGCAACGTCCAAATTCTCAACTGTATGCTTATTAAAACAATGGTTTACATAATAACTACAAGATGTTTTTGTTAAATAACCTATTACCTGGATTAAATTGTGGTGGAGCTGATTTTTTTTAAATCCCATTTATTCATTCATCGTAAAATGTGATAATGCCCCCAGAGAATAGGGGTCCTACGTATAGGAAGAGAACGCAACCTTATTCTACCAGCTAGCAAGCAATGCAGACTTAGCCACATCTCACAGATGCTCCACACTGATGCTTCACTTGAACAAAGTCCCACGAGTGGTGACTGTCAAACCACCCACAAGAATCAGCCGTTTCTGAAACAAGGAGTCATCTTCCCATTGGTCTACCTTGGTTATGGTGCTTAGTCTCAGCACTGTTAAGTACAAAAAATTTGTTTTTTAATGAATATTCAGGGTGGATTAAGGCAAAAGGACATAGCCAAGTCCCCTCAATAGCTTATTTTCTTACTTAAAATTGTTCTTGAGGCTATACAAAGATCTGCTGGCTGGAAAGACACAAACTGTCCCTTGGACCAATGTCTGACATTTTAACCACGTGATTAAAATCTTGGTCCTCCCAATGTCTTTCCTCATTAGGACCATTCCTCAGCATTATACACAATGCTGATGTCAAATGACACCATTTACTTGTACCACAGTTGTGTGCACGTTATCTCCTTATTTAAAATATTTAGAATAATTGGGTAATAATCTACTTGGTCTTTGTAAATTCTCCGTTGCTTAATTTTTCACTTTCACAACCATTTTCTGCAAGGCCGTTGAACTTTCTTTCTGTCATCTTCTTCACATAACTATGTGGTCCCTTGCCTTCAAAGGAAGAAGGATTTTTGAATGAGCCTCCAATTCTATCCCACAATGTGAAGTACTGTCCGTAGTTATAGTCAAAGAACATGTGGTGGTCTGTATGATGAGCTGACCCATTAATAAATGGCTTTAAGATCTGGGGGACACGAAAATCACCATCATGAATAGAAATCGTCCAGATATTAACTAAGACATATAACCCTAAGTAAACCACCTTGTGAAGTGGAAAGACAAAGGGGTATATATGGTAAGGCAGACTCTGCAGGAAGCCATCCACGGGGTGAAACGCGTGACTTGCAAACGGAGTGGGAATCTTCCAAACATGATGAGGTTTATGTATGCGCTGAAGAAGAAAGGAACACAGTCAGTATGACTCACCTACCGCACCAGTAAGCTTAGCTCCCACTCCTGTTACAGGTACGCCTCAAGTGGAACTGGCAGTCACTCTTCCTTTACCCCAAAGTTAAAACTTTAAGACAGTCCCTCCAGATCCAGAGAGAATACAAACAAAATGTGCCTGGCCTGCGATGACTGTAGCTAGTTGGGCACTTAACACGGGTGGAGAGATTCTTGGGAATTAAAGAACAGAATTTATACTGTGGAATGTGGTGTTTTGTTTTTCTTTTCCCTTCAGTCAGTTCAAGTGACTCTACCTTGTACACCAGCCTGTGGTGCAGGCCTCTGTGAATCCAGTAGATCAGCATGTCAGTGAAAAAGAGGAAGGAGAGCACACTAACAATGAGGTGAATCCAGCCTAGAACAGACCACAGGAAACAAGAGAATCAAAGCCGGGCATTCCACGTCCACCTAAGTGCAAACACGACCAGCTGTTACAGCCAACTCAATCAACCTCCCTGGGGTCTGGCCACCTCCTAAACTCCTCCTCATCTAAGAACTTCAAACAGTCTACCTTTAATTAATTTCTTTTTTTAACTGAATTTTTAAATAGTACACAAAACCATTAAAAAAAATGTCCATACAGTTTTTTTTTTTTTTTTTTTTTTGGTCTTTTTGAGAAAGGTTCTCCCTGTTGCCCCAGCTGGTCTGGAACTCACTATGTAGACCAGGCTGGCCTTGAACTCACAGAGATCTGTCTTCCTCTGCCTCCCAAGTCATAGTCTTTTTTAAAAAAAGATTCATTTTTATTATTTTTCTGTTTTTGGTTGTGAGCCTGAGCATTCATGCCATCTTTCTGGTCCTTCTTACATCATTTCTAATTATGTGTGTGTGTGTCTGTGTGTAGGCACCTGCGTCTCAGTACAGGCACACAGGGAGGCACTGGATTCCCTGGAGCTGCAGTTACAGAAGGTTGTGAGTCACTTAATGTAGAGGCTCGGCAATGAACTCGGATCCTCTGAAGAGCAGTGTTCATTCTTAACCACTGAGCCATGTCTCCAGTACTAAGTATAAACTGTAAAGACACCCACAAGACAGGACACTCCTGGGATATCTTTGTTACTTCAATCTTTGAAAATACTACTCCATCATTTTTTTCGTAGTAATTCTCCTAAATCATCTTTGTGTAGCGTCTCCCTGCCTAGAACATAATTTCCATTAAATATCTTAACTCTTAACACTCACTCCATAAGGTGGCTCTTTCTAGTGACTCCAGCCTCATCTTCCTGGTACACTCCTCTGTCCCACAAGGTTGATGTACTTAAACCTCCCCAGGTACCCGGTGCCTCTTACCTCTGATTCTGGCTCACACTGCCCACAGAGCTCTCCAATTCTTCATTCTCCCATTCATTCGTTAGAATTCATCACCCCAGTGAACAGCCTGTTGCTGCTTCTTTTATATAAGTACTTCTTACTTTGAGAGCAGAGCTCTAGTACCAGAAACCCAGGTTCAAACCTCTGAAACCACCTTCTATTTGCTGAGCAGCAGAGGGAAGTTTGTGACACTGTTCACCTAATACACTCACAAAAGGAGCATCAACAGTACCTACTCCACAAACCACTGGAGAAAACAGTAGGTGATGCACAGGCAGAGCTTACAACCGCTGCTGGCAGTTATCAATCTCAATAAATGCTGTCCATCTTTCTACCTATATACTGGATACCAGGTATTATCCTGATGAAAAACCTTCAGAATTTCACCTAAGTTTAGTCTCTCATAATTTTTTTTAAAAAAAGAAAATCCAATGCTCTTCCTAGAAGTGGGGATTATTCTCTAAATTAAAAATTCTCTAAATTTTCATCTACACAATGAACTACTGCAACTAATATACTCCATGTCAGTCCCTACTGGGATGAGTGAGCGCAAGCTGCATGCGCTGTGCTGTTTCCACAATGTAAGGAAGCATGCTCCGGAGATGGGAGGGCAGGTGTCACACTCGGGGCTTACAGGCAGTGGCGGTTGGGCTTTTGCTCTTCTAACTCCCATACTTTCTCAGAGTCTGGGCCCATCTCTGATCACTACAGTACTCCCTCAG
This sequence comes from Eospalax fontanierii, assembly GCA_035773235.1. Taxonomy (NCBI): domain Eukaryota; kingdom Metazoa; phylum Chordata; class Mammalia; order Rodentia; family Spalacidae; genus Eospalax; species Eospalax fontanierii. The sequence goes on along the minus strand of CM069539.1, from coordinate 24,842,111 downwards.
GCACAATTTCACATAAAACTGACTTTAAATTAACAGCGAAACTAAAAGAAGCCACTTATGAGGAAAGACATGACTACATGAAAGCAGAACATTCGAAACAACTGGACAATTTGAAAAAAAGAGGCAGGTCTGGTTCATCAAAGAAAGTAACCTATAAGCCGGCTGTGGAGGCACATGCCTGCTGACTCCGCCCAGCACTTGAACTTCCAAGCGCCAGTTCAAAGCCAGCCTGGGCTACTTGGCAAGACCATATCAAGAAGGGAAGAACAGGGGAAGGAAGGTAGAAAAAAAGGGAGGAGAGGGGAGGAGAGGGGACGGGAGAGAAAGGAGTTTGGGGATCTGGGTATTGAGCAAGGCAAGCAACTCCAGATACCCTCAAGGGATGGCAGGTGTCTGAGCTGCTCTGCCTGTATGATAACCTGGCCCCAGGAAGCTACTGTAGATATGAATCTTCCTTTCCCCCACCCCAGACCAGAACCAGGTTTTTGGGTTTCATTTCCTCGCTCCTGAACTTCCACAGCCTTCCTGTCCTTTACCCCCAAACCCCACCTCTAACTTTCCCGCCTCCTGTAATGGCCAAAATGCCTTCTTATATAAACCCCTGCATTGGCTCTAATAACCGAACTACTCACCGACCCAGTATCCCAGGAGGGATCTCCTCCCGCCGCACTCTGGCATGGCTGGAGCACAACAGCCGTGCTGGAGATGGACACCCACCCACAGAGGAGGGATGGGGAAGAGAAAGAGGAGGACAGAAACGGGGGAGACAGGGAAGAGGGGAGGGAGGGGAGGAGGGAGGAGAGAGGAGAGTGGGGAGGGGAGGGGAGGAGAGAAGGGGAAAGAAAAGGAGGTGAAGGGAAGGAGGAGGAAGGAAGTGGCGGGCAGGCTGGGGAGGTGGCTCAGTCAGTAAAGAGCTTGCCCAGAGGATCCCCAGGAAGCACATAAACATGTGAGATGTGGCAGTGTGTGCTGCAATCCCGTGCTGGGGAGGTGGAAACATGAGCTCACTGACCAAACAGTCTAGACTAATTAGTGAGCCAGGCCATAAGAAACCCTGTCTCAAAACAAGGTATAGGAGGCTGGTGTGGTGGCATACCTTTAGTCCTAGGCAGAGGCAGAGACAGGTGTATCTCTCTGAGTCGAGGCTGGTCTCCAGGCCAGTCAGGGCTACAGAGTGAAGAGGTCTTTCCTGAGGACGGTACTTGAGGTAGCTCTCTGGCCTCTTGTGTACACGCATACACACACACACACACACACACACACACACACACACAAACAGAAAGTGGGGAAGAGGTCGGAGGGAGGGAGAGTGAGAGAAAGAGAGAGAGAGAGAGATGCACTTACTGCGTAGATGCTCGCAGTACCTGCTTACCATTTGGAAAGTCTCCTATGTCGTCATACAATTTGCTGTAACCTCTCAGTTCCATCAGGAACAAAGACACGGTGGGGATGCTGATCCACGGCAAAGACTTGACAGTGTACTTAATCTCTCGAGAGACCTGATTCTGAAGACAAAATTTCCAATATTGAAAAGTCACAAAAATCTATGTCTAACAAACTATCGCAAGCTGCTTTGGGGTGGATTTTTAAATCTCTGTCCTTGGTACTGTTTCTGGGGGTTTAAATCTCTCTGTTTCTGGGGGTTTAAATCTCTGTCCTTGGTACTGTTTCTGGGGGTTTAAATCTCTCTGTTTCTGGGGGTTTAAATCTCTCTGTTTCTGGGGGTTTAAATCTCTCTGTCCTTGGTACTGTTTCTGGGGGTTTAAATCTCTCTGTCCTTGGTACTGTTTCTGGGGGTTTAAATCTCTGTCCTTGGTACTGTTTCTGGGGGTTTAAATCTCTCTGTTTCTGGGGGTTTAAATCTCTCTGTTTCTGGGGGTTTAAATCTCTCTGTTTCTGGGGGTTTAAATCTCTGTCCTTGGTACTGTTTCTGGGGGTTTAAATCTCTCTGTTTCTGGGGGTTTAAATCTCTCTGTTTCTGGGGGTTTAAATCTCTGTCCTTGGTACTGTTTCTGGGGGTTGCTCATGGTAGCAAATGTGCTACCACCGATCTTTATCCCTAACCCTCAATTTTTTCTTAGATTTTATTTTATCTCTTATTTTTAACTCTGTGTATGTGTGCATCTATTTTCGGTTATATACATGTGAGAGCAGCACCCACAGAGGCCAGAAGATGGCATTGGGTCTCCAGGAGCTGCAGTTATAGGCAGTTGTGAAATGCCTAACATGGATGCTGAGTCTTCTCTCCAGACCCCCTAACTCCTATTTTATGTTATATATTATTTTATATTATATTCCAAACTCTTTCAGTGAAAATTTTAATACACGGGAATGTGCAATAAAAACATTCCTTTTTGGAAGCTGAAGAGATGGCTCAGCAGTTAAGAGCACTGGCTGCTCTTGCAAAGAAACAGGGTTTGATACCCAGAACTCACATGGCGGCTAACAACCATCTGTAACTCCAGTTCTAGAGGAATCCAATGCCTTCTTCTAACTCTGCAGGCATTGCACAACCCAGGTGCAAGACACACACATGTAGGCAATACACTCATATACATAAAATGAAAATAATAAAGAATTTTTTAAAATTCCTTTTGTACTGAGCAAAGGCAGTAAGTCCCTAGAATTCTGGAACCATTTCTCCTTCCCACTCAATCTGTAGTATAAAGAACCATTTCTTTCACAATGAACTTCCCTCCCAAACCCTCTTCAGACTTGGGAGTATCTAACAAATACCAATAACTGAAAGAGAAACAGTTCTAACCCAATTGTGAACAGTTCTAAAACTCCTGAACTTAAATCTTGCTCAAGCAAAGAAAAACCATACCTAGGAAAACATGTCAGCTTATGAAAGTCAAGCATTAAAATATGTACACAAACAAATAACTACACATGTATACTTATTCATCAATATCATCAAAGTGAATCTTAACTATATACATAGCAAATTAAGAGTCTAGGCTAACAGAAAACAATTAGGTTCACTCATTTATTTAAATTAAGGGACAGAAAGAGGTGATCAGCCCTTAGAAAAATATCCAACTGTTTTAAAAAACGAAAACTCAAATATAGCATTATTTTTACTGTAGGAGTGGTCAGAAATCTCTTACCTTTAAAAACTGTGGATGTTTCATTAATGAATGATCATAAACAAAATAATAGCTCAGTGTCGCACAGACAAAGTAAAGGACATAAGCACCGAGATTCGTCACAATCAGGAGACTGATGCTTTGTCGGAAGATGTCATCCTCGGGCCACCATGCAGGATACAAGTACGGTGTGAAAAAGTAGTAGTCCGCAGCACTGAGAACGAGGTCCATCTCAGCCCCTGAAGGACAAGTGCAGACGTTCACTCCTCACCTCCACACTTCTGTAAGGCATGTGTCATCAAACCCGTATATAAAGGACCCTATTGAAGAACTGTCATAGGTGGTGCGAGTCTGCAGAAGGGATCTACAAATCACCTCTAGACCCCTTCATACTGTACATGGGGTACTCAAGCTCAGCTGGGGAAACTGAGGTGCAGAAAGCTTTGCTTCTAAGGCCATAGAGCTTGGAGGGGGTGTAGCCCAACTCTAATTCTCTCTTAGGGTTCTTTCCTACTACAGCTGATGGCAACACAGCAGGCTGTAAAGATGCGGTGAACAAGTACCAGAGCAGATAGCTTACTCTTTCAGTATGAGCTCCCTCCTGTAACCATATCCCAGCGGTTGTTAGTTCAATGCTGACCCCAAAATGAATTCCCCAGGGCTAGGGGAGTAGCTAAGTGATGATCTAATGTAAGCAGGTCTGGGGTTCAAACACCAGCACAGAAGTGCGGATAGTGCCGGTGGGAAGGAAAAACTAGGATGCACTATTATTAATATTCTAGGTTCCGGGCTAGCAACATTCTACCCACCAGAACCCTTCTGTAAACATGCGTTATTGGAGCACAGGCATACCCAGGTGTTTACACACTACCCCAGCTCCCCTGACTGCTTCTCTGCTACAAGGAAGGACCAGTCGCTCTACTGTAGACAACACTGAAGCTATACTACTGTCTTGTTCTCTTCAGGAAAAATCACCAGTTCCAGTTCTAGATGTTTGACCTTTAAAGATCTTACGTGTGCTCTACACACGCTCCTGGACACACAGCCAGCTTCTGCGATCTGACTCTGACGTCTCCCATTCAGAGCTCCGCACTTGCTCCTCACCGTATCATTTCAGGGGAAAGGTGCTGAGTGTTCATGTAGAGCTGGGATACTAAAAGCCAGAATGGGAACTGCCAAAGTACACCAGACTCCAGGTATTCAAACGGCCTGTATCTGCTACACATATAAATATCAATTCACAGAATAAAATAACCCATAGGAAAGGAAAATACTTCTATCTGTTCCCATCACGGGGCTCCCCATAAGATTTTCTCACTAATTCTCATAATTAGAGTCTTAAAACAATATATATAGTTCAAAATGATATACTGACAAAGAAAAAGATGCTGTGATATTCTCACTTCCAGCCATTTCTTTACACACTGCATTTATCAGCTTTCTATGAAGTCTTATGTGTTTTTATATTTTATATTTTTGAGATAGGATCTCCCTGTAGCTCCAGCTGGCCTGGGATTCACTATATAGACCAGGCTGGTCTCCATAGAGATCGGCCTGCCTATTCCTCCCCAAAGCTGAGATTAAAGCACCCAGCCCATTTATGGTGTTTGTTTTCTTTTAATGTAATAGAAACTACAAATTTCTCTTTACCCGCCCCTTACAAAATCAGTACAATATACAAATACTGTGAATTTCTTTTCTTATTCTTAATACACATCCTGGAGTGTATTCTATTTATAAATAATCTTTTTCTTGTTGTTTTCAAGCAATTGTGTTGATATAATCCTCATTTTAAAGTGGACTCATTAAAGCTTTAGTAAATTCACAGAACTTTACAATCCTTACTACACATAGTTTCAGAATATTTTCGTCGCTATAAGAAATTTTATGTTAAGCTTTTAGAATGTGCAGGTGAAGTTTTCTCGTGAAATCAAGCGACTAGGACAACTTCAACCTGCCTGCTATTTTCTTCTCCTTATGGAGGCCCATTCTTTATAATGGCTGGAATCAGCTTGTCTCCCAGCTTTGCTGAGGTGCTTTGTGTTGGGCTGTGATTTCAACACTTCTATGGCCTTCACTTCCAGTTCACTCAGATCTTTAAGGGTAGTCACAGATGAGGGATTCGGGCTCTGTGGTTTTTTGAGTCTGTGAACAGCCCAGTTAGCAGGATTCATTTCAGATTCCCTGGAAGTCAATGCTTCCTATAGGCATCTCCTTCCCCTACGATTGCTTTAAAACTTTTTGGTCAGGGGAAGTCAAGCTTTTCCGGGAAACTAGAGAGGTGGCTAACAATCCTCTCACTGGGGATTTCAAGGAAACTAAAACCCTTTCTGCCCCTTCTTTGGGAACAAGATATACTTTTTCACATTTACCAGGCTACGAAGCTACCAGGAAGCTGGGAGGTGGTGGTGGAGGGCGGGGGGTAGAGAAAGACGAGCTAAAACCACTGGGCTGGCCAAAGGGCTCAGCAAGTCAAAGCACATGTCATGCAAGCCTGGCAACCTGCATTTGAGCCCCAGAACCCACGGCAAACTAAAATCTCTATTGTAATATAATACTTGTGTGTAAAAATGTTAATTACTTCTGATCGATTAATGATCTTTATTCACCGATGTATAGCGTGTGTGTGTGTGTCTACCATATATTCAGGTGAACTGGTCCTTGCAAGCAAGATGGAGGCCAGAGGTCAATGCCAGATGGCTTCTTTAATCACTCAACACTTTAGTGTTTGAGAAAAGGTCTCTAAACCTGGAGCTTGCAGTTTCAGCCAGGCCAGCTGGCCAGGTGGCGCCCAGTATCTACCTGTCTCTGCTCTCCCTGAGGTAGAATGAGAGACGCATGCCTCCGTGTCCAGCTTTTTACTTGAGCACTAGGGTTCCAAACTCAGGTCCTTATGCTTGTGCCGCAAGCACTGTCCCCAAAAAGACATCTCCCCAGGTCCTGTTAAGAGGATCTTAAAGACACAGTAGATCAATAGGGTTCAAATTAGACACTGATCATGTTCCAAGATCAGGATTCTCAAGTAGTGAAGCAACAGCATCTTTCCTTCCTGTTCTTATCAACCTAAGATAAGAACATCATTGCTGTCATCATTCGTGCTGTCATATATTATCTTCAAGCAGAGGTGTTTAATAACCTTTCAGCAATTTCCCCACCACATGGAGAGAGGTACATGCTCAGCGTTCAACATTTCTTTAGGAGTAGCCATTCCTGATTTATTTACATCTGTGTGAAGTTAAGTATCACCATCTCTTTAGTGACAGAAAATCCTTCAGTTGGGCTGGGGAGATGGCTTAATTGGTAAAGTTCTTAGAGGACCCAAGTATGGATCCCACATGAAAACCCAGGCAAGATGGATTGTGCCTATAATCCTGGAGATGTCAAAATGGCAGGCAGAGACTGGGGGATCCCTGGAACTTGCTGGGCAGTTAGCCTAGCCTACTCAGGGAAGTTTTAGGCCAATGATAGACCCTGTCTCCAACAAAAGATGAAAGGTGACCAAGGAACAACCCCCGAGGTTGTCCTCTGATCTCCACATGCACACACACTCACACGTATGCAGGCATTCACATACATACATACATACACACACACACACACACACTCCAATTACTGGCTCATCACTGCTCATGTGGTAAACACTAATGATGATCTATCAACATATTTTGGGCAGTAAGTAATTTTGCAAACAGACCTTTATGAATGAATTTTTACAGAAAAATTTGATTCTCAGGTCTCTGTTAACTATATAGGCAGTACAAACACGTGCTTTTCCTAAGCATGCTATTTCTTGGTGAGAAAGGCTGTGTTCACGTTATAGTGGAGGAAAAGTAAATGCTGGAAACATTTTTAACATGAAATCAAGGTGGAGAACAGAAGTGCTGTCTAGGAATAATAAATTCCCAGGGCTAGAGAGATGGCTCAGCAGTTAAGAGCATTGGCTGTTCTAACACAAGCCTGGGGTCAAATCCCAGCACTCACATGGCGGTTAATAACTGTCCATAACTCCAGAACCGGGAGATTCGATGACCTCTTCTGTCCTCCGGGGGCACTGCATGACACAGGTGCACTTAAATACATACAGGCATTAACACCCATACACATAAGATAAAAATCAATAGATTCCCAATTACCTTCATTATAGTTTAAAATATTTTTCACTGCCCTATTTCCTTTATTTCTGATTCCTTCTTTCTTAGTGCTACTATTAATATACAGCATTCAGCGGCAATTTTTCATATATGCTGTCTGGTTTCATGGTCCATATAGCCACTGGCAGCATCTGTCTACTTCCTTTATTGTCAAACCCACTTAAACATGTTTAGAAACTTCATTGTTCTGTCCTAGGTACTGTTTTCTTTTAGTCCTCACGGCCAGTTAAACTTCAACACTCTGTCCTTCTAGCTCTTAAGTGATATGTGCTGGTAGTATACACACCGTCTCCTTCTGTTCCTCAGACACATAACCACAGCATCATCGAGCTACAATTCCATGTTCTACCAGCCAGTACTCATGCTGGCTTCATTCTCACTCTCATCTCATCCATCAGCCTGCCTTCAACTACATTTGATATTGTCCCATGAAATTAAATACAAAGTAACAAAACCACTGCCAGAAGGCCCAAGGAGGAATGCCTGGACAGGTGTACCAGTCACTTGGAGTCAGGAGTTGTCATCAAATGAGTTTGAGTGCTGAATCTGAAGCCAAAACAAAACCACCTTTTGATTTTCAGGGCTTTCGAGACTTTGAGAAGGTGATTCCTCCTGCCTTAAGTAAATGTTTACAATAAGAGCTGTCAGAAACATTTGCAACTTGGTACACATTGCTCAACTGTTCTCCCTGGGGGCTGAACACTGTGTTAAGTCCTCAAACAATGGAGGCTGGTACCTAGCTCTCTACAACCTGGCCAACAGAGGGTATCATCAAACTCTTTGACATTCTTCGACTTAATAGGAAAGAAAGGACATCTTGCTGTATACTTAATTCATGTCTGCCTTATGAGTGAGGTCGAACATTATTTCATATATTTGGAATAATTTACACTTTTTCTGTGAATGGTCTATGTCTTCACCCTTTGCCACTTTCTCCCAGGGATTTTTATCTTTAATCCCTTCATAAAAATCAAATTCTAAACGCTCTTCTCCCTCTCCCTTCCACTCTCCCTTACTCAAACCCCTCCCCCACCTTGGCTTCCCAAGTAACTGAGACTGTAGGTGGACATCACTGTATCCAGCTTTTTAATTCGGAGCTAGGCCTTTGCTTATGATATGAATCACAAGTATTTTTTCTCACTTTGTCAGGGGAAAACTTAACTTATAGCAAGCACCAGTTACTAACACATATCCTTCATCATTTATGTCACTGTTAAATCAAAATGCAATTTAATAATCACCAAATACCACACAGTCACAAATACCTACAAGTTCTTATAATTTTGCATTTAATTTGAAGCATTACAGCCCTTAAAGTCAGAGGTTCCATCAAACCTAAGTGTAAACCTAATTAATTAAATTGCACTGCTTGAAAACTAAAGTTTTTATTAAATCTTATGTTGCCTTTGAAGAGAAAAACAAACACATAAAAAAAAAAGCAATTAAACAGTAGGACTAGGATGCAGTTCAGTGCTAGACTGCTTGCTTAGTCTACCAAAAAGCCTTGGGATTCCATCCCAAAATAACAAATGCACTATGGGGCTTAGATGACTTGAATCTACTATTACCTTTGTTGCTTAACTAAAAAAGTACAGAAATAATGGCTAACATTTATGGAAAACTAGATCATTATTTTAACTCCCCCTTAAGACAGGGTCTTGCTATATAGCTTAGGCTGGCCTGGAACTTACAATCATCCCCCAACCTTAGCCTCCTGAGATCTTGGATTACACCTAACCCTTTAACCACTTTTAAAGTGGAGGGATTCTAATCTCACCTAATTTCACAACTCTATTAGGTTATGGACTTATAGAATCTCAACTTTAAACACAAGAAACCGAAACCAGGATAATTTAAATAGTTGGAAAATGTAATGGAATTTCTAGTCTTTGTTCTCTAGTCACCTCAGTTTCAAATGTTATCTCTCAGGATGTTACACATACAGATGAGGAATTCTAAGAGGTCCATGCTAATTATATTACATAATAAATGTAAAAGCTCTCAATAAGATACCAAGAGTCATGTATTCATTAGGCAGTTATTACCAAACACTTAGAAAACAACGGATGGTGATAGGAAGACAGCTAAACCTAAACACTCAATGTTCCAGTCTGGTAACTTCCCTACTGAGGCCATGTTGGGATTTTTGTTCTTGTTTTTTCCTTCACCTGTATCACCGTCTGATTTACTTGGAATACAATAAGGGTACCAGCATGCATGATTTTTTTTTTTTTTTAAATGAAGCTAAATGCTATTTCCCTAGTAATCTAAAAGCAGGGAGTGCTGGTCCACCAACCTTATTAGGTTGAAGTAACTGACAGACACAGACCGACTCTTACTCTATTCCCTTCCCCTAGTAAGAGGAAAGAACCAAGCGAGTCCAGAGCAAACCAAAGCATTCGTGTTCAAGACTTCTCAACAGACAAGCTCAAGCATAGGTGGAAATTCTGCTGCCCTCGGTGTCCTCCACGGCCAGGCACAGGGGCAGCTCCTGTCCCCATCGGAGGCCCGGAGGTTGAAGGTGTCAGTCTGGCCGCCACCCAGTGCCACCGGCGACCCAATCGAACACCACCCTCGAAGACCCCACTGCCGAGGACGTCCGCCGGCCAGGTGCCAAGGATGGCCCCGCACCTGTGCAAAGGATGCAGGCCACCTGGCAAGTGTGTCTCCGCACCTGCCCAGCATCCCGGGACCACTGGCCACCGCCCCCGGCCCTCCCCACCCCTGCACGTCCCCCCCACCCCTGCCCACCCCGGGGTGCTCTGCTGCCCGCGCCCCGTCTACCTGCCTAAGTCCCCCGGACTCGTCCTCGGACGTAGCTGCCGCACCCGCTGTCCCCGCGGGCGCGCTAAAGTCCAGCGGACACCGCCCACAGAAGCGGAACCCCGCCCACGCACTGGGCGGCCAGCCAATCAGCGTCCGTCGCCATAAGCTGATATGACGGCGGATCGCGCGACCCGGAGCCGCGCGGCCTGCGGTGGTCACGTGGTCGCCGTGCGAGGCCCCACCTCCCGGATCCTCCCAGCTGTCGGCGGGGGGCGGGCCTCATCGCGGGGCGAACCGGGAAGTGCGGCGGGGACTTGAACGCCTGTACGTGCTCGTCGGCTTGTTTTCTAACTGTACTGAACAGAATTTGTGCAAAGCTTCCTAAAAACGATACTCTGGGACACTTCCTTTGAAGAGAATGGGGGAGGCATTTTCCCACGCAAGTGGCCCAAACGCTCATCTGTTTGCTAGTATTTTTCATATCCCTGGAGCAAGTCTTTTATGTTGTATTAAAAGGTTAGATCTACCCGGACCGGTTTACCGAGGTTTTTAAATGCTGACTTAATGAAATTGTGGACCGGGCCTTTCTGTCGTACAGATTTGTTAGGTAGAATTAACAAATTACGAGTGAGGAATCTAGGCAGCAACCCATTCTATAAAAGGAGGATCAAAAAGATTGGTTTTTCAGTTGCTTCCAAACAGAGGACTTACCTACTCTGTGGCCTCTGGTAGACTGGGCCCTTCTCTTGGGTTGCTGTAAGTGCCCCCACCCACCTTTTTCTGAAGGGGGCGGAACATGTCAAAAGTCAGTTTGCTTAGTGGCAGTTAGTGTAAGAGATGTCCTTCTGGGTTAATAGGATCTGCTTGGTATCTGGGGCAAGAGCCTGGACAGACATAAAGACACTCTATGAATTTACGAAATTTGTGAAGCAAGACTACACAGACTAAAACAGGAGTATCTGAGTTCCAAGGGGTGTGCTTTGGTGGATGTGTATAGTCCTTTTATTTTTGTGTTTGCTCATTTTCAAAACATGGATCCTGTTGATTGCATTTTTACTTCAATTTTCTTGGGATCCTCAACTCTAGTCGTTCTCAAAGTCTTCTCTCCATCCCCAGTACCAACACTGTCTGGGAAATTACTGGAAATGTAAATTCTCCAGAGCCACCCAGACCTCTGGATCCGAAACCTGGAAGGGCTCCAGCAATTTGTGTTTTGACAAAGTGTGTAGCATTGCTGATGCTTGGTAAAAGTTTAAGAGCCACCATGTGTTTGACCAATCAGAAGGATATCTGACTAATTGTTCAATTTTGTTCTTTCCAGGGCAATTTAAAGGAAGTTCTGATTGTAGGAGATGAGTTCATTTAAGGGAGATAATTTCCATCTCCACTACGAAGGTTGCAAGTAAAGAGAGAAATTATTAGACTCAAATCATTAAGTCCTTTCATATGCATGCCTGCTTTTGTGTGTACATTCGTGTGTGAGTGTGTGTGTGTGTCCAGAGTCAACGTGGGGTATTGTTCTCAATCACTTTCACCTTAGTTTTTTGAGACAGAGTCTCTCATTGACCCAAGAGCTCACTGATGGAACTAGATGAGCTGTCAGCAAACCCCAGGGATCCTGCTGTCCCCACCTCACCAGTGCTGGAATTACAGGACCTGGACAGGACACCCAACTTTTTTTTACATGGATACTGATCTGAACTCAGGCCCTCATACTTGAGCAAAAAGCACTTTACCAATTAAGCCATCTCTTCAAGACCCATCTTCTACTTTGGTGGTGGTTTTTGTTGTATTTTATTGAGACAAGGTTTCCCTGTAGCTCCAGCTGGCCTAGAACTTTCTATATAGTTCAGGCTGGCCTCACTCACAGAGATCCACCTGTCTTGCCTCCTGAGTACTGGGATTAAAGGCATGTGCCGCCACACCATGGCTCCCATCTCCTTTGAAAGTCCTACTTTCTTTGTCTCCCCTGTCACTGTTCTCACTTCATCTCACAAGTTTTGAAATTGAGATTTTTAAATTCAGGACTGGAGAGATGGCTCAGTGGTTAAAAGCACTGACTGCTTTTCCTGAGGACCTGGGTTTGGTTCCCAGCACTCAGATGGCAGCTAACAACTGTCAGTTACTCCAGTTCTAGGGGATCTAATACCCTTTTCTGGCTTCCATAAGCACTACACACACACACTGAGTGTACTTACATAAATGCAGGTAAAGCATTCATATACATAAAAACAAACATTTAAACATATATTATTATTATTATTATTTTGGTCTTTTTGAGGCAGGGTCTCCCTGTAGCCCTAGCTGGCCTGGAATTGACTATGTAGACCAGGCTGGCCTTGAACCCACAGAGATCTACTTGCCTCTGCCTCCCGAGTGGTGGGATTAAAGGCATGGGCCACCACGCCGGGTTAAAAATTATTTTTAAAGGGATGTTTGCAGTCATTCCTCAGGATAATAAAAACCCAGTTTAAATGGTATTTGCTGACTACAATACATCTGTGGCTGTTGTAGGATAAAGCTTTCTGGCAAGGTTCATTTACTAATAAGAATGATTTTCCCTGTTATACAGATGCGATGGCAGGCCACGATTTGGGGACTAAATTCATGTAGTATGGGATTAGGTTTATATAGCAGGCCCATCAGAATGAATCAAATCAAAATGAAGTTACTCAAGTCAATTACCACATAATCAAGTTGAAACTTTAAAGACACAAATGAGTTCCCAAACCGACCACAGAGATACACAGCACCCAACTTCAGTGTGTGCAGAGTGGAGACCACCTAAGGCCAAGTCCCTCTTCCCTCCAGGTAAAGACCAGTTAAACTGTCTCACAGCTAAATATGATGGTTTTGTTTTTGTTTACTTTTGCTGCATGGTTCTCTATAAATTATGCACAGTGAAGAGAAATTAGCTTCTTTCTTTTCCCAGTTTAGATAATCTGTAAATAAAACCATTTCCTGTTTCTCTTGTTTCTTTTTTGCTTTTTTCTGGAACACAGAAAACTAAGGCAGTGGGTTAAGGACCTGAATGTTCAGTAACAAAAGAGCTCAGTGAACACAAGTCAGTAAAAATAAGTAGTTCTTTATGTTTTTATCTTATAAGAAAAGTAACCAGATACCTTTTCTATTCTGTTTACTTATTTAAAAAAAAAAAACAGCTATTTCCTCATACCCAGTGGAATATTCCTTCTGTTTACAGAATAAAGTGCTGCCCAACAGAAAGCAAAAGAATGCCAATCCATTTTCAGAATACTACTTGTAATCTGGCTTCCGACATTCCTGTGATGGTTAAACTTGATTGTCAACCTAACAGGGTTACTAGGAGACTAGTAAGGTGCACAGTTTAGTGTGGCTTTGACAGCATTTCTAGAACTGTCAAGTCATGAGTGTCTGACCTGGTAATGTTTCATCTATTGATGGACTCAGAATATAGACAGACTTTTGGGAGGTGTAGAACAGTGGATGGTTGGAGGAAAAAGGTCACTTGTGAGAGGTACTTGCCCAGGCATTCTTCTTGTATTCCCTTTCTTTGCATTTGGACTATTTCCTCCCAGCCACAGTGGCCTGTGAGCCAACATACTCCTCCTCTAAGCTATTTATATAAATTATTGTGTTATAAGTGATGAAAAATCTGACTAATATAATTCCCTTCAATTGATTTGATTTCAGCAGGACATAGTTAGCTGATGCCTTTAATCCCAGCACTTGGGAGGCAGAAGCAGGAAGATCTCTGTACATTCAAGGCCTGTCCAGGCTACATAGTAAATAAGTTCCAGGGCTATATAGTGAGACTCTGTCTCAAAATAAATAAGCAGAAAAAACTAGACTTCCCCATTTGTATGCTGGGATTTTGTCTGACTTGAGCTTGTGTGGGTCTTATGCATGCTGTCACCATTGCTGTGACTTCCCAGCTGTCTGGAAAACTCTGTTTCCTTGTGGTCATCCACAACCTCAGGCTTTTGCAGTCTTTCTGCCCTCTCTTCCACAATGGTCCCTTGGCCTTGGGTGGCAGAGGTTTGATATAGGTGTCCTGTTCAGGACGAGGCACTCTCCAATCTCTTATTCTCTGCACTGTGGCCAGCTGTGACTTTCTGAGTCAATCACCATCTGTTGTATGAAGAGGCTTCACTGGTTGAGAGATGTACTAATACTTGTTCTTTCCCCTATTCTGCGTCGTTCTGTGAGCCCTGGGTTGCACTGTAGCTGTATAACTTAGGGATAGGCATTTCGCAGACACTTAATCTCTGTGTTTGACCAATTGTGAAACTCTGTAATAAGAAGCTTAGAGTACTTTGAAAGACATAGTTAGCTCCACAGAGCACCTAAACAAGAACTCCTAGACTATAAATTCTTCTATTTTGGTCTTAGAAAGTTATGGAGGCTCTTCCCTCAAAATATCAGTTGGTTTTAGTTTGATGCTGTAAAAGCAAGCTGATAAAACCGTGTCAGAATAGAGGTCAGCAGGGTTCCCACAAATGAAGGCCACAAGTTGTACAGAAAGCAGTTAATGTAGGAAAAGTGGGGACCATTAGGACAGTTTCAGGGTCAAGGGCTTAACTGGGGCATGTCATACATAGAAGTGGCTGTAATGTTTTGATCCCCAAATGTATTGTGTAATGAAGCTGACTCCTCTGAATGCTGCCCCTGGTCAGTTCACCTCCACACGGTCTCAGGTGGCGCTTTTGCAGGTAAGAGTAGCTTAGGATACTGGTGGACCAGTCCTTATGGTAATGTTTTCCTGCATTTTTCCCTATTGGTGGCTCCAAGGAGATTCCAATCTCTGGCACCGATGGCTCCCATTTAATTAATTAATGACATGAGCCTCTAGACTGAAACCAAAGCTGAAGCGACTAAAGTAGCATGCAAGCTAAGGGTAGCTGAACAGCTCAGAAGACAAGGGCACTCACCAGTTGTGCTACTGAAGATCCTAGGTGGGCCACCAAAGAAGCTGCCAGTGGCAACGCCAGCAGGGTGGGCAGCTCCACACTACGACTGCAGCAGCCTGAGGAAATTTGCTCCGGTAAAGCTAGGATTCCGGACTTTACCACAGAAAATGATTTCAGGATCAGTCAGACACTGGAGTTTGTGCAGAGGTTTTATCGGGGAGGAGCTGGCTCAGTTGGGAAAGTGCTTGCTGTGCAAGCATGAGGACCTAAGTTCAGATCGCCAGCACTACCCTGAAGTTGGAACCCTCTCGAAGAAGACATCCTGATGTTAACCTCCAGCTTCCACACATACCTGTGTGGTGAGTACACCCGCAAGCACACGTACAGACGTGCGTTCTACACACATACACAGAAAGAAAGAGAAAGGCTTCTAATAATAATTTTAGTACAAACATTAATAGAGAGAGAGAAACACTTAGGGAAAGAGAAGAATAGTGCACGCCTCTCCAGGGAGAGTCGCTGAAGGCACAGCCCCAGCTGACGTCTCCCATCTTCCTGCCTCCATCCACTTCAGGGTTGTGTGTCCATGGACACTAGGCTTCTGCTGCAACTGTGCCATAGAGACAGACTAACAGACTAAGGTAAACTTCTTATGTATTTTGGAAATTAGCCCCTTCTCAGATATATGATTTGAAAAGATTTCCTTCCATCCCACGGATTCATTTTCTTGATTTCTTCATTTGCTGTTCAGGTTTTTTATTTGTTTGTTTGTTTAATATGGTCCTGTCCTATTTGTTTATTTTTCCATTTGTTTCTTTTTGTTTTTATTATTATTTTTGTGTCTTATCTGAAAATAATCATTGCCGAGACTAATACAAAAAGAGATTTCTCCCTCTGTTTTCTTCTGGGAACTTTATGGTTTCAGGTTTTACAGTTAAGTAAGTCTTTTGTCTATTTTGAGGGGTTTTTTTGGTTTTGTTTTGTTTTGTTTGATTTTTTTTTTGACATAGTCTCCCTGTAACCTCAGCTAGTTTAAATTCACCGTGGAGACCAGGCTGGCCTCCATCTCACAGGGATCCTCATGCATCTGCCACACAAGTGCTGAGATTAGAGGCATGAGCCACCACGCCTGGCTTATTTTGAAGTAGTTTTTGAGTATGTGATATGATGAAGGCCCAATTCCATTCTTCTGTGTGTGGATATGCTGCTGTCTCATCATTTACTGAAGGAACTGTTCTTCCCCGCTGAATACTGCTAGCATGCAGGCGTGGGGGGTGGGGGGCTCTGGGTCCTCTGTTCTGCTCCCCGGGGCCCATGTGTCTGAATTTAATGCCAGGATTGAAATGCTTCAACTACTGTAGTCCTGTAATATAATCTGAAATCAGAGTGTGTTACTTCCAGCCTTGTCCTTTCTCAAGATTGCTTTGGCTGTTATGGCCTTCTGCAGCTCTGAATGGTAAAAGAAAGCCCTGAGAGATGAGAGGAAAGGAGGAAAGAAGAAAGAAGAGAAAACGGAGAGGAGTGGAGGGAGGGGAGGGAAGGGGAGAGAAGGGGAGAGGAGGGAGGGGAAGAGAACAAGGGGGGCACAGAGAAATGCACAAATGTAGAGGAAGGTGGGGGGGTAGCGGATGAGATACTTTCCCTAAAAGCATGCCCCAGTGAACTACTTCTGCAGGTGATCAAGCTTTCAACACATGAGCCTAGGGGGACATGTCATATTCAGACCATAACATGCAACATGGCCCTAGCCTGATCGCAATAAGACACAATAGAAAATATTTTCACTGTATTTTTTCACAAGCAGGTAAGTCCTTTTGATTAAAGATATACTGTTTTAATCTTTTCCTTTTCCTTGAACCAATTACTGGTGAATATTTTGAAAAGATTCATCAAGCTAGATTGTTTTAAGAAAAACATTTATAACCTCAAAGAGCCAACTAAAAAGCTATGTTGTTTTGGAGAAGATTGGCCTTAGTACCTCTTTAGAATTTCTGTCCCAGAAAAGGTCACTGCTCTTTCAACTGTGGTAGGAAACCCCGCCTCCCATCCCACAATAAAGAGGAATGCAGTGTGATCTCAGCCAGAGAGCACACACACACACACACACACAGAGCTCTGCCTGACACAACTGTGTGACTTAAACACCCCAAAAGAAAAATATATAACCACATACGGGAAGCAAAGGAACCGAACTGTTCGCAAAGTACAAAAGGCAGAGTCATTCTTTGTTCAGGGCCCTGCTTTCAAGAACTCTCTCTCAGGGACTGTGTCCATCCATTAATAAAACTGCTGTCTGCATTAACAGCTTAGAATCCCATTTTCTGTTCAGAGTACCTACAATAGTTTGAGGATTCTGTCCAGAGATCAGAGGTGACGGATTTCATCTTGCTGCTGGAGTGCAGATTTCCTATAGCACTAGGATGGGTAACTCTTGTGAGTGCCAAAAGATTACTTGATCCATAAGAAACTCACCTTCCCAGGATTCTCGGGCCATGGACTTCAGAAGCATAACAGACCTGGAAGGCATAGAAACCACTCCAGGTAAGTGCCCACCAGGACTCCTAATATCCTGGTACGCTTCCTGACAGAGACGAAAACACAGTTCCAAGGTGACTTCAGGACTCTAAATGCTGGGCAAATCATCGGAGGTGCTACATAAATAACAACAAACAGGATGAAGAAAAATGAGGTTCTGAAAAAAAAGGCCAGTCAGGGAGGCCAGAGGATGAGGCTGCGCCTGTGCCAGGTGCATCTGGCTGGGTGTCTAGCATAGCACCTTGGCGGTCCTGGAGGCTGCCCAAAAGACCCTTCCTGCACTTCCACTCCACCCACCACCCTCACCTGGCGCCATGCAGTTGGGGTGGGGCTGGGTCCAAGGAAACAACATCAGGCCCACGTGATCTTGATCTTGAGCCTCTTGTGGACATCTCTGCCCTGCTTTATCTCGCTGTCCCATATCTCTACTTGTTTGTCGTCTCTCTGATGCCTCTCAGTGGGGTCTGCCAACATAACGCTCATTCTTGATCTCCTTACTCCTTCTTTTATGACCCTGCCCTATTCAAAGGGAGCCCGGGACTGGGTTTTGTTTTGCTTTTCAACCCTTGACTGAGTAGAGAAGGGAAAACAGGACATAGGGCTAGAAGATCCGGCGCAGACCCTTCACAGACCCTGCACTGCCCAGGGCCCTGTACTGTGGTGGTGAAGGACCGATGGCAGGCCGAAGGTACTGCAGGTACTTGTAAAATAAAATAAAAACAAAATAACTCTGAAAGTCTTTAGATTAGTTTTAGGAAAGAGGGAAGAACAGACAAAGTGGCTTAAAAGGATGCTACTTACAGGCTACCTACAGGCTATCCGGCTTGTTTTGGCAGCCAGTGCAATGTGAGCTGCCCAGAACACTAGCCATAATTGAAAACCAAGGCCAAACTCAGCACTGGTAAAGGACAGAGAAAGCCAAGAGGCCACAGGTAGCCTGCCAAAAGCCGGCATTGGATGGCAGAGCCTCTTGGCCTTTGATACATTTACTCAGGGCCTTTAATAGACAATTTGCATTCAAAAACATCAGCTGAGTGTACAATGATCTACTTAAAAAGGGATAAAGAAAAACAAAAACAAAAGGCTAAGATAATACTAACAACTATAAATCAAACTGATAAGAGCAGGCAGGGATCCAGGAATTCAAGATCCAAATCATCAAACAGGAAAACAGGGGGAGATGGATGGTCTCCTCTATTCAGACCAGTCTTAAAGCACCAGGAAAAAAGACCTGGAAACTGCAGCCAGGGCAACATTTGATGATGGGGAAGTGAGTTAGAGCTTCTTTTTATCAAGTCCCACCAGGACCCTTAGTAAAATTCAGGATGGGACTGGAGGAGGAAACTGTTCCAGCCAAGTTATGGCCACTTTTATTTCTCTCCATCTTAAGGAAAACAAGAGAAATAAATGTCACCTGTCACCTAAAACTGCCATTACCGAGTTAACGTGGAGATCGTTGCTTCTGTAGATACATCTTTTCCTGTCTTTTGAAAATTGTTGGCAGGGAGTTTTTCCTTACCACAAGGTCATTTTGATAATGTACCCAGAAAATTTCATATTCTCTGTAAACACAAGAAAAAAACAAAGAGTGTAAAAATTCCAGTGGACAAACAGCTTGCTTGAAACTTGCAATAAAAGTATGTTTACAGGTTATAGGATAAAATAAAAAATTAAATAGATATTTTTAAAACATTGAGAAGGGTGTGTATGTAAAAGTATGGATTTTGTATAATAAAGTAAAATTTGGGCCTAATAAAATGACAAATCTGTGAAATCTGAAGGTCAAGTTGAAAGAGATTTGTTGCACAAGGTTTGTAGATAATGAAACTTAAGGATTATACCTGTTTGAAGATAAAACTCCTAAGATTATATTGATATACTCATGGCAACTTAGGAACTGGATTTAAACATACATATCTAATTAAAATAATTACTTGTGCTTTGTTAACTCTGTTAGGCCTTAGCTACTTGAGGAAATTCACTCATAAGAAAACCAAGATTTCTTTAACTCTTTGCATTGTTTTATCTAGGCTTTATTAGATGTTACCCTGTCCTCTTGATCAAAGAAGCTATAAGATCTCCAAAGATTAAACTGTAGTCAGTGTACATCCTATAAAAAGGGGAGTTACTGAGTACTTCAGGAGATATATAATTTTAAAAGTTATAATTGTAGAGAAATCTATATCATGACTAAACAGGTATGTAAAGAATATGTACCTTGCAAAAGAGGGGAAGAGAGTTAAAAAACAAATTCCAGATGGGAGACCTCCTAAGCTAAGATCCTCTCAGAGTATCTAGATGAATTTCATAAAACTGTCTAAGGTAAAAAGACTAACGTATGTAGTGTTGATGACAAACCATTTCTACAAATATAGAAAAGCTTTTCCCTCTCAGCTGCAAATATTAATAATGTGAGATATATTTATATTTATGATGAAGTTTGTATTTAAAACAAGATTATACTAAACTATGTATCTACCTATAACTTTGTTCAAGAATAAAATAGTTCTTTTTTTTAATTTTATGTTTATGAGTGTATTGCCTGCATGTGTGTAAGTGCACCTGTGTCATGCAGTGCTCACAGAGACCAAAAGAGGGCATTGGATCCTCCAGAACTGGAGTTACAGATGGTTGTTAGCTGCCATATGGATGCTGGGAACTGAACCTGAGTCCTATGCAAGAACAGCCAGTGCTCTTATCAGCTGAACCATCTCTCCAGCCCCACAATTAAAATAGTTCTAAAGAGGAAATGAACCTGGTTTTAATGGATCCACAAACCTTTCCATCATGGAAACTAAAAAACAATTTTTGAAATTTTGTGCTGTGCGTCCTCCATTTTACCTTCTCTTAGGTTCAGATCTCCAGTCTATTCTTTCTAGCCTGGGAAATGAATGCTGATGAAAAAAACTGAAAAGAAAACCGATTGGAACTGACTTTTGAGGGGCCTCTTCTGTACTGCTAACCATTGAAACTGTGGTTCAGATAACTGAAAGAGACTGGAAGTTTAAACCCCACAAAGAAGGCTGCTGACAATAGCACCCATGAAGAATGGGCCATCTAACCACCTGGAGAGAGATCCTTTAAAATTAAAACTAAGAACTGTTTTTAACCTGTTTATTATGGGAAAAATAATGAGTAACTTGGTAATTAAAGGTAACTAAAACAGGATCTCCTCTGACTCTCCATATAAGCCTCGTCTTACCCCATAGAACCTTAGAAGATCCAGAAAAACTTTCCTTAGATGGATAAATATATGTGTCCCAGTTTTTTCACCCATGTGTCATCTGAAGAGACTTTAAAATTATTCTAAAGAGAGCCTAATGGAACTGTTACCTAAAGGTCATGATGGGTTCACTTTGTTTTTATTTTTTCTAACATGTTTGTTACTTAAAATTTATTTGTGTTACTATGAAATGGTAACAATAACACCTTGATCTAAAAGAATATCTCTAGGGGATACAGAGATGGCTCAGCACTTAAGAGCACTGGCTGCTCTTGTAGAGGACCTGGGTTCAATTCCCAGCACCCACATGGTGGCTAACAACCATCTGAAACTCCATTTGGAAGGGATCTGGCAGCAACCTCTTCTGGTCTCTGAGGCCACTACACTCATGAATGTACTTACACACATGCAGGCAAATCACTCATATACATAAAATAAAAATGAACACTTAAATAAAACTTCTTAAAATATCTCTAGTACAAAATCCATAAGAAAAAAAAAACTATTAAAACAGCCTAACCCTAAGTCTTCCCAATTTCTGGTGGGAATCCCAGATTGGCTCCATAACTAAAGTTTTATGTATAGAGTATACATTATTGTTATATAGGCACTAGAGAGTTTTCAAATAGGAGTAAACATGTCCAAAAAGGTGCTAAATATTATTTTCCTATTACCTTAATGATTAACTGAAATCTCATCACTCCGTATGACAAATTTTGGTACCTACCAAGTTTTATGCTATAGAAAATTTTTAACTCAGGAACAAATATATGCTCTAGATCAAGAATTTGATACAGACCTTTGAAAATAAAAACTGGATATAGAAAATTGAATACTTGTGTAAAATAGGTTAAATTTACTGTAGATGCAGTCAATGAGAGTGGTAGTTTTGTTTGTATGATAGGTCACTCCCAGGATCAAGTCATATCCTTTTCCCTCGGATGAGACACAGACCCTACCTGAGTAGAGTGTGTGCTGGCCTTGTTATAAGAGCCCCAGGAAAACAAGACTTGCTAGGGTCTGTTGCTCTTATTCCTGCCTGTACAGGCCAACCCATTGGAACTTTCCCCTTATTAGCAGGAGAATAAATCACCCCTCCATGACTCACATGACAGGGGGATGGATTCTCTCTTACTATGGAGAATTGTGAATCCCAAGCTAGAATGGCCTGTTAAGCTCTAGGGACAGCATTCAACTGCTTTTCTATTTCAAACTTCCAAAGTAATGCCTCCAAAAAACAGCATGGTCAGTTTCTTCACAGCAACAGTCTGCTCTCTGGTACCAACTTCTGTATTAGTTATTTTTCTGTTGCTGTGATAAAACATCATGGCTTAGGCAACATATAGAAGGGAGAGTTTATTTGGTTTACAGTTCCAGAGGGATAAGAGTTTGTGATGGCAGCAGAAAGATGAGCGCTCACATATTCAAGCATGCATGGGAAGAGAGAGAAAACAGGAAGTGGGGCAAGGCCATGAACTCTAAAATCCTACCCCTACTGTCATGCTTCCTTCTAGTAAGACTTCGATTCCTCACGGTTCCATCACCTTCTCCAAACAGTGGCAACAACTTGGATCATATGCCAAGCATTCAAATACTTGGGCCTATGGGAGACATTTCTCTTTGAAATTATCCTATGGCTATAGAATCAAATTTCTTTTAAAATACCTACCTTTATACTCATCAGAGAAGCTTCTTTTTGTAGTAGATGGCAGTTAATAAAGAGACCCACATTGGCTAATTTTCAGAATATAAATTTAAAATTCCCAGAAAAATCTTACATCTTAGACTGAACTTCCTACAAGACTGATCAATTTATTAGCATTTCAATGAATGTGGAGTGCTTGGAATGTTGAGGATCAGAGCCTATTTACAATTTATCTTGGGCCATGTTATCACATAAATAGCCACTTTTTGCCCACCTCTGTTTCTGATCCTAACATCTTGTGACTAACAAAATGTATTAACAAAGGAATGGTTGCCACCAACCAAAAAGCTAAGAATCTCATCAGATAGCATCTGAGTAGAATTTCCCCAATTTGCTATGACTTGCTTATTGAATGTACTCACTCATGTATTTGAAAAGTATCTTGATTTATGACTTTTCTTCGTTCTGTTTCAATAAAAACTTCATGGAACTGCTACCATGTAGCAGTTGGAAAGTAGAATTTGGGATAACCTGAATCTTTATCCCTGGGCCATGGCCACTCATATTTGGCACCAAAATAAACTACCTCTTATCTTGAGGTGAGAGTTATGTTTTTGCACTGACAGTTATGACGCCACAACATGGGACCCCAAGAATAACTGACTTCATCAGAGGACTCGTGTGAATAGATGCAAGGTATAGAGATGGACCCAGTGAGTCCAGCCATCTGGCCTTGTCGTCTCAAGTGGACTGTGGTGAGTTCTTTCTTGAGTTCTCTCAGAACTTCCTTGCTTTGGTCAACTGTCCATTTATATATTCTGAGCTGATTTTTTAAGAATCTTATTTCTTAGGTATCTTTTGGTTTTGGTTTGCTTTCAGAATATTTTAAGGTATCTATTTTTGTTTGTTTGCTTTGAATGCATTTTGGTTTTGACATTCAGTTTGGTGTTTTATTGCTTTTAGACCTCTGAAGGTTTGATTCTGACTGTTTGTTAAAGTTTGCTGACAGTAATTCTTTTCTTTTTCTCTGGACACTTTGCCCATATCTAATAGAAGAAATGGAGAAATGTTTCAAGAAAACCAAATAGATATTTCATATTCCAACTTGTTGTATGTTCCTTCAACTTACAAATGTAAAAATCTAACTCTAGATAAGTTTCCTTCGATGAATGTTTACTAGCTCTAAATTGGCTAGGCAAGACAAATCTAGAAACAATACAAATGGGAAGTCTACTTTAATTAAAATGTGAAGTTATTTGAAAAGCAAATTATAAAATCAATAATTCATAATAATAAGAGCTCTAAAACACTACATGTGAGTGAAGTGGGATATTAAAATTAAGAAATTAATTAAACAGTTAAATCAGAACTAAAGATGAGTTCTAAGACTATCTTCCTATCTCATTTTTCTCTGACCTTGTCCTTCATTCTTTATTTCCTACAGCAAAGATCTTTACGCAAATAGGTTATGACCTGTTTTTTAAAAAGCCACTTTCCCTCACAAAAGTCTGCTCACTCCCCTGCAAAACTTACCCCCCTGACCCCCAGCAACTCTTTTGCCTTTAATGCTTATGCTTATGAATTAAATTATATTTATCATACTAACTAGTCCTAAAATTCCCTTCAGCAATTGAAGTCACAAATTGTATTTTGGCTTGAGTAAAGGTCTTTAAAATGTAGGAGAACTCCTCAGGTTGCTAAGGATGATCATGAGGCAGTTATGTCTCAGTCACTCCTGATGTCACTGGGCACTCAAGGTGAGATCCATCTTGAAGCACTGTTGGTGAGTTTCTGGTCTGTTGCTTGTATGATCTACTTTGCTAAGCACTCCAAGTTCCTCTGCTTCTGTTTTTCTGGCTAGAGACACACTTAAAAATACTCTAGACTTGACCATACTCTGGTACCTATGTTTGGTTCCTCTACAAAGCTGATGGCTCTCTTTAATCTAACACTTATTCTGGAACCAAAGCTGATGGTAGAACCACTCTTTGGGGAGCCTTATACTTTATCTATCTGTAACCTGAAGTTTTACAATGTCTCCTTTGCTGTGCTTCCTTTCCTCTCTGATTTATTGAATGCTAACAGCTTAGACAAGGGGAACTCTGGTGGTTTCCTATACACGGGCATCTTTTCCTATAAGAAATCCTAAATGATAGTTTTTTCTTTCAAACCCTATAAAGCTTAGAACTTGGTTTATGATGAAGAATTTTAATCTTTTAATCCCACTACACCCTGTAAGACTTAGTTTAAGGAAAGGCCCTAATGCATTCCTGACTCTGATGGCCTGGGGCCATGGAGTTCTTCTTGATTTGCACCAGTTCTTTTAAACCATCTGGCTGGGAAAGACTACGAGCCAATGGGGAAAAGACACAGTACTCCTGCATCAGGGATAAAAGCCTGAAGGCTTCTGACTTACCATGCAATTCACCCTTGTACAGTTACTTTTGCCTCATCCGCCGATTCTTTGCGCTATGTTGACGGGGACCTTGAATCTCAGATTTTATTTCTAATACCTCAGTTATTTAGCTCTTGAAAAGAGAAAGATATATACCTTAAGTCTACAGGGCAGACTTCACCTTTTGTTCTTTTAGGCCACTAAGACTTTCTTACATCTTAAAGAGCTAGAGGCAGAAACTTTCTACCTACTCTTACTCTGGGTGCATCTAGATTTCATGGAATTGTGTCATGTGTGTCTATGATAATTGTTTTTATGTGTTGTTTATGGCAAAATTATTTTTAAACAAACTGTGGCCACTTCTGTTTTTTCTTCATTCTTTTTGTGTGTGTGCTAAAATTATTATTCAAAATTTTATTTTTGGCATTCCCAATTAATATGCATATCTGCAGAGCTATGAATGTATTTTGCTAATGTATTAAAAGGCCTGATAAATATAAACTGCCTTATAAACTTGGGTAGTCTGAACATCTTAAGCCTATTAAACAATATATTTGGGTCTATTAAGTGTTTCATAAAACTTTTAAATGCTAATTAATTCATTAATAAGATAAATATTTTATTAAGTTATAAGATTTAATGTTATATATAAATTTTTGATTAGGATTTCCTTACCAAACAGGTTATAAACAAATATATATAGTAATTAATATTTTTATTTGAATTTAATAGTCAGGGATAAAAAAATCATTTCCCGTTCAAAATATTTTAAATTTGAAACTATTAAATGTAAGGTTTCTAGTAAGACTAGACTACATGTCAAACAAGGAGATATACATGTTTGCTAAAGATCTTTGTACTAGGTATTCCTTTTCACAATGAGGATTACAGGAAACATAATCTCAACAAAAAATGGTTGCTAAAAATCTATCTTATGTATAACAGCATATGAATGCACTGACTGCATGAACTTATATTAAAAAAAATTATTTAGCATCAAATTCCTTATAAATAAGTGCTCATATAAGCTAAAGTTGTTAAATAATCCCAGTTTCTTTTTGGCTCATAGTAAAACTAAAATTTTAAGGGAAGAGGTCCCCACTCCAACAGACTGAATTAGCCTGGCCACATGTCTGGTATGCAATTAAAGGAACAGAATAATGGTAAAGGTCAAAGAGGATATTAAATCAATGTGATCATTTTGGCAAAACAAGTACATGTGGCTAATGATCATGGGTCTAGAAATTAACATGAGTTTTTAAGTTTAAATATTTAAAGGATCTTTTATTTTTAGACAAGATATACTTAATTTTACAGTTCTGGTCAAGATGATATCTCCTTGATCCCTATCTCAATTCTGGTTCTACAACATGGTTCTTATTGTTGAGGGTATAGTTTAATTTTAAGAGATGACTATTCCTATTTCAGGGTGCAGTTTTTCCTTTGGATAATTACTGTCCTGAGGTGCTAAGGACGATCATTTATCTCTGTACTTTAAAATAGATTTTGTATGTATGTTATTTGTTTATAAATAAGCATTTTAAGAATGTTAAGGCCACTTCTGCCTCTTTAAAACCAACAAATAAGTTTGTCAAGGTCCATATCTTTGCCAAACCTATATAAAAACAGCTCTAAACATTTAAAAAGAAATTTGGTCTTAAAAAAAAACCTGCTTCAACGCTTACAAGGACATCTTAAAGTTTATAAATAATCTTAATGTGTTATATTATAATAATGTATTTGACATAATTGTTCCTCTCTGTGCTTTAAATTTTAAAGAAAGAGCATTTTAGCTAAATACTTATGAAATGATTAATATAATTACTATAAAGGCCAAAATAATTAAGTAAGTAAAGTTTAAAAAAAAAAAAAGCCAAAAGTTTATCTTCAGGGTGCTTCAAATCCTAATGAGAACTGAATGCTAAAAAAGAATTTTTTCAAAATGCCCGTTATAATGATTATATCTTTAACAAGTAAGTAGTTTAAGTTGCTTAAGAAAAAACAAGACTCTTAATATGTTTTACCTCTATTTCTTGAGAAAATTTAAAAAAAAAAAGATGTGATTATAACTACATTGATTATACCATAAAGGTTGTTAAAATTTTTTAAGTTGGGGCTGGAGGGATGACTCAGCAGTAAAGCATGCTTGCTACTCTTGCAGAAGACCCAGGTTCGGTTCCCAGGACTCACATGGCAGTTAGTAACTATCTGTAACTCTAATTTCAGGGGATCCAACGCTTATGGCCTCCTTGGGGACTGAATGACATGAGTGCACTTA
The DNA here is from genome assembly GCA_035773235.1 of Eospalax fontanierii. Lineage (NCBI taxonomy): Eukaryota > Metazoa > Chordata > Mammalia > Rodentia > Spalacidae > Eospalax > Eospalax fontanierii. Next base: position 24,815,140 of record CM069539.1, on the reverse strand, counting down.
CATACAGGCAGACAAAACACTCATACACATAAAAATAAGTAATTTAAAAATATTTTTAAGTTAAAAATTCACTACTCTGTGGTAGAATTAATGCTTGAGTATCTATTTACAATGAAAAGTTTTCTTAAATATTAATTGGTTTAGAAAAACAAGGACATTTAAATATAACAACGGAAACTCAGAATTAGTTGCAGATTCTTTCTCAAAACAAACAAAACTCAAAAAAAAAAAAAACTCAAAATGGTTTTATTAACTGAAAGAAGGAACATCAGTTTCAAACACACCACTCAACTGGAGGGAAAAGATTGTATCCAGGTGCTTCTAACTTGTTCCTGTACTGCAAAATTCAAGGACTTGATTTAACTTTAAGATTCTCATGTGCCAATGTCATTTAAGAATTCATCCATGTGGACTTCAGAGATGCTGGATGGAACTCATCTTCAACTAATTAGCAATCCAGTATGTTGGGCATAATGTAAGATGGGTCTAGCCTAAGGCCACCGGCTGGGAGGAATAGAGGAATGGCTCCTGTGGGTGTGGCATTCTGCTCTGGCTAGTTGTGAGACCAGCACCTGGAAAGAACCTGCCTACCTGGAGACAAACTTACTATTGGCTGTATTTGAGACCCCACCCCATAAGATCATTGGCTGTCCAGACCTATAAGAGCTTGTGCACCTGTTCAATAAACGAGCTTGCAGGGCCACGCGCTTGGGCTGCTTCCCGTCCAACTCCTGGAGTCTGTGGCGTGACTCTGCGTCTACTCACCCCCAACCACTTGGGCTGCCCCCCACAGTGGTTGGACACAAAAGAAACTGACATGACGGTAATGGAAACAACTATACCAGCACCCCCAAGTAACTAAACGTTCCTCTCATCTTTGCTTCCTAAACTCTTATAGCATATATTTTTAATGGTTTTTTCATATTGAATAAGTCACTTCATATACTTCTAAATGATAAAATAAAACAAATTTTTGTTTAAATTAAATTATGGGGCTGGAGAGATGACTCAGCACTTAAGAGCACTAGCTGCTCTAGTAGAGGACCCAAGTTCAATTCCCAGCCCTACATGGTGACTAACTACCATCCTAGTTCCAGTTCCAGAGCATATGACGACACCCTCTTCTGACCTCCACGGATATTGCAGGATACATATGTGTATGTGTGTGCGTGTGTGTGTGTGTTTTAACTGAATCCAATCAATTAGACTAAAAGGCTATATAAGATGCTCCAGTGTGTAACAAAGTAGCTACAATGTTATTTTTTTTCTAGATAGAGACATCCAAAGATTTGAGTTAACTTTTCTTTTCCAAATCATACCAAAGTTATCCCTGAGAGGATTAAATGGCCTTAGCCTCATATCTGGGGTATCTGCTAGTATTTGTAGACAACCTTTATTGACTATCTTCTCTTTTAAGACAGAAAAGACATCAAAAGTCAAGCCACTGGTAATGGAAATTATTCCCTGCTTTGGGCTCCCCAGAAGACTTTAGCGTTATGATGGATTATCACTTTGAACTGAGATCACCTAGAATGCGGAAAAAGCTCTGGGAATGCAGTTCTACCTCCACTGTGCCTGACAGCCTCAGTCTTCAGAAAAAAAGGTGAAGAAGCTAGCAAATCCCTTAACATGCAGGAAATCCTTTCTTCACAGGTCAAACTCCTACCCACGGCACGTGATGCACCTTTGAAACACTCCTAGAAAATGGAGACCCATTCTATTTGAGGCCCTATTTGGGCAACCTTTACTGATATCAAACCTAATTCTGGACTATGAGACAGCTGAGCTCATTGCCCATGTTACCCAACTAGCTAAATTTCAACAGGTCCTTTCCAGGATCTGCATGGGAGTCTCCCAGGAGAAACATCAAGGGCCTCCTCTTTTCTACCCTGGAGATTTGGTCATGGTTAAAACTAAATCCTTTGGGAACTCTTTTCCAACATTCTTGAGTGGACCCACACCCCACTGTTCTACTCATATGGCAGTCAGTGGTGGGACTCGACTCCTGATCCATCACACCCATCTGAGACCCCGGGGACCCAAGGCCCCTGAGAAGCCCTCCACAGAAAGGCTTTCTAGCCCTTCCACCAGTTATGAAGTACTGTTTTCCCATGAGTCTTTAGAGGACTTAAGAGTCCTCTTCAAAGGATATCTTAAAAGACTCAAAGAAGTATGTCTAAATGCCAACCCCACTGCAGCCCTCCTGGGTGTTGGACTGTCCCTGTTTGTTTGTTTTTTTTTTTTTTTTTTGAGTCTGTTCCTCTTGTGCCTTCCTAACTTTACCCTGAGGTATCATATTTACACTCTAGAGACATGAACTCCCCCTTTCACAGCGCTCTGGTATGCACTTGGGCTCCTCCCTGGTCTCACACTAGTTCCATTGGATGCAGAGGTCTTCCTTGCTCCCCTGGCCATCAAAGGGGTCAATGCTCTGTTTTTTTAAACCCAGATGTCCAATTCACATTCAAATTGCTAAATGTATTATGTGGCACTGGGAGCCACCACCTCCCCTTCTTGGTTTTTAATCAAACTAGTAGACCTAGAACAAATACTGAACCTGCTTTTTTGGGGGACAAAAGGTCAACTTCTTTAATCCTCTGAACTCACTGAATGTCTTGGGGCTGGATCAGTAAACCAGTGCTTCCCACTTAAACATTTTGTATATGCTACACACACAGAACCTGCTATTAACTTCATTCATGTCCCTTATTGCTCTCCCCCTCCATGAAATCTCTCCTGGACTGGCAAGTCTTTTGAGCTCTTGATGATCAAACCAGGAATTAAGGTCATTTGTTGCTCTAGTCTGCTTCAATTGCTGTGACAAAACACTCTGACCAAAACCAACTTGGGGAGGAAAAGGTTTATCTGGTCACAGTTCATCACTGAGGGAGCCCAAGGTAGGAACTCAGGGCAGGAACCTGGAAGCAGGATCTGGAGCACAGGCCACAGAGGAACACTGCTTACTGGCTTGCTCCCCTGGCCCATGCTCAGCGTACTTTCTTATACAATACAGATCAACCTGCCCAGGGATGGTACCACCCACAATGGGCTGGGCCCTCCCACATCACTCAACAATCAAGAAAATACCCTGCAACCATGACCACATGAAGGAAATTCCCCAGTTGAGGCTCCTTCAAGCCAGGTGTGTCAAGTGGACAACTAAAGCTATCCAGTACACTTGTCTGGTTAATAGTACAGAGATTTCGCTAATGGTGAGTTAGTCTGCCTCCAATGTGGTAATCTCACAGGAGGAGATGATGAAATACATAGGGAATGAACAGAGCTGTTTTTATATACAAGAGGGATCTACTACCACCTCCGACAACTTTAGTCGGGAGAACCTCAAAAGCATGTCAATTGTATGCCCAAATCAATACGAAGACAAAGAGGCTTTATCAGCACTTGGAAAATGAAGTGTCACAGCTTCTTGCAGGAAGGGAAAGGACAACAACTTGCAAAACCTAGAATCCCGCAAAACCACTAATTGGCTATGCCTGGTAGGTGCCCTGTCCTAGTTTGCTTTCTCTTGTTGTGACAAAGCATCCTGACCAAAAAGGACTTAGAGAGGTGTTTATTTTATCTTGTACTTCTAAGTGTCCCTCCTTGAAGGAAGTCTTGCAGGAACTCCAGACAGGAACCTGGAGTCAGGAACCAAAGTATAAACAACAGAGATTTACTGCTTACTGGCTTGCTCTTCTGGCCTGTGCTCAGCCTGCTTTCTTATATAACCCAGAACATATTGTACACCTACAGTGTACTTTGCAAGAAAATGCCTCACCAACATTCCCACCACAGGCTAGTCTGATAGAGGAAATTTGCAAAATTGAAGCTCCTTCTTAGCAGGTATGTTAAGTTGACACCCAAAGCCAACCATGACATGCCTACTCCCGAAGAATTTCTCTTGCTAGGACTTAATAGTCATATCCAACATGGACAGGGTCACAGTATTTATACCCAGGTCAACTCAGGGCTGCAGGGGGATAAGACAATCAGATCCCAAACCAGAAGGAGCCTTTTTCTGCAATCATAGCCTCATTGATAAACTACACATTGAAAGGAACCACCAATTCCCTTGCAAGATACACATGAGAGCAAATGACCCTTATAGTCTTTGAGATTTCAGTCCCTGTAGCATTCTTGGCTGAAATTACCAATGGAGTTACAAATAATCTAGACATCATCCAGGTCATAAGTGAAACTGCCCAGGGAACTACACTTCTGAGATCTACAAAGGCTTAACTCCTTTCCCATGTGATTTTGGATTGTTGTAGGCCTAGAAAACAGGTCCTTCCAAAGCCTAAAACAGGAGGCAGTTTCTTGTACCATTTCAGTGACCCTGAGATACATATTTCACTAAAGCAGGGCCCCAAAGAAAAGCTTAGACTTTTATACCCCATGTACAGATTGGTGTCTTTGTCTCGCCTACATGACAATACCCTATCCTGATTGGGTGCTCTGTGCTACAGATCATAACAGGCAGAACTGTATACGTGCACTCAGGTACAGGCCGTGCTGCATTTCTTTGTCCTTGTTCTGGGAGGTTCCTGCAACAGAATCATCAGTAGGTGCTAGATTATAAACTAGAAAAACCAGAGACATGCGTGCAATACCCAAAATTTATTTTTGTATGTATATAGATCATCCTAGTTAAGACCACATGGCTCAAGGAACAGCCATTTAACTTCCAGGTCTCTAGCCAAATCTGGGAACACACTAGGTTATAGTTCTCTTCTGTCGCCTGATATCTACCCCTAATGGGACCAATAATAACTGTTCTGCTTGTGCTGCTTTTGTGGCACTTGTCTTTTTAATCTCCTTGTCAAGTTTGTTCCCAACAGACTAAAAGCGTCATGATGCAGATGGATGGCCTACAGATGGGACCCCCTTCCAAGGCAATCTCATCCCCTTTTTACTGGGGATCCATGGATCATCCTCTCTCTGATCCGACCCCCAACTAAGGCCTCCTACCATGACATCCCTCCTTAGTGGCAAAAAGCCAAAGAGATCAACACTCCTCCACCTGCAGTTAAGGCACCACTCAGAGCAGGGAATGATACCAGGAGGAAATGACTGATCACTGGTCTTGGTTCTTATGTCCAATTCTTCCTCTGGCTTGAAACTTCTTGGTAGTCCTTTCCCTGTTAGTGGGCTCTCTCCAAGCTTGTGTACTCCCAAAGGATGGGAGGAAAGATTGCCTCCGTACTCAAGCCTTAAAATGGGGTGCAATTGGGGGTAACTTCTGTGTGAAAACTATGAGATGGAGGATCCAATAACTAGACAATGTGCTCACGGTGCATGGGCAGAAGGAGGTGATTCAGTCCTGAGGAGGAGGGCAGCACTGTGGAATAGGTTGACCAGTCAACAGGGAGACAGATGGGGGGGGCCCATGAGAGATGCAGCCTACCACAGTCTGGAAGACAGTGGACGCCTGGCTCTATAGTTAGCCCCTCCTCATCCAGTGAGATTATTCTGCTTGCTAATAAATCTCACTTTAGCTTCAGTGAAAGTTTCTCTGTGTCCTTTAACAGTTCAGCAGAAGAGGTACAGACATTACAGAGCAACATCTTCTCTCCCTGCTTTTCTTCTGTTCTTCCCTCTGGAGTAGGCTTGCTTATTCTGTGGCACTGTACATTGGAAGTATATAACTTGTTTTCTGTTTTGCAGAACTTCATAACTAAGAGATGCCTTCATTCTCAAAGGAGGCTTTGAACAGGTGCTTTTGAACAGTGTTGGAACTATTAAGACTTTGGGGACTCTAGGTTATAGACTAAATGCATATTGAATTATGGGATAGACATGATCCTTCCCCAGTCAGGTTGAAATGTTGTAGCTAAAATAGGAAATGTTCCCCTGCAGACCTATGTTAGAAGCATGTGGGCTTTGAGGGAAGTGTTTGGCTCCTGACAGCTCTGACATAATCAATCGATTCATCCTTGATGGATTCATAATGTGAGCACGTTGTTGGGAGATGAAGAGTAGAAGGAGGTAGGTCATGGGGGGCGTCTTCTTGGGGGGCTGTTTCTTACCCTGGCTCCTGCCTTAGTCCCTTTTTCTACCTTTTTTCCTCTCAGAGGTGAAGAGCTCCTGTCTTCTCCAATCTCCTGCCTTCATGATGTTCTGTTCCAGTCTACAAGGCAAAGTAACCATGAAGTGAACCAAAATAAATTCTTCCTCTCTTGGATTCTTTCTGCCCAGAAGTTTTGTTACAGAAGCAAGAAACTAGATCAGATAACAAACACTATGTTAGACTGTGTGAATTAGCTGGGCCTTTATTTCTCTGTTGTTTGTTTTTAGTGAGTGTTTGTGCATTTCATATACTACTCAAGCGTATTTAGATCCCCTCCCCCATCCACACACCACCCCATAGCCTCCCCTTTGGTCTTTAATTAAATAATGAAGAGTTGTTAAACTTAAGGAAAAGAGAGAAGAAAATGTATTTGCACAATAGAAAAATAGTTCTAGAAGCAGGTTTGATAAGGAGGATTAGGAAGGGAGGAAAAGGAGTTTGATTGTGAAGATGTTTGTAAGAACAACCCAGATATCTTTCAGGCAATTGATTCTGTAGATCTGACAATGGGAAAAGAAGCTAGCAAGAACAGATACACAAATCAAAGAACCACAGAAGATATAAAATGGTAAAGACTATGGCAAATTAAAAATTACATAACTTATTTGAGGTAAAAAGTTGAAAAAGGGACAGGAGCCTGAGGTATGAAGAGGAGGTGGCAGCTGTGAAGTTGGGCGAGCTGCTTTACAAGTTGGAGTCCATTGAGATGGCATCTGGGAACAAAGGTAGTCATCGGTCAGTGTTGGGTGGAAGCCAGATCATTGTTCTCAGTGGTGTGAATAACTGCACCATCCGGGGAGAACTGGCGAATGTGAGTTGGACATCATTGTGTTGTGACAAGTTGAGGTGTCATAAGGTCACCATTCAAGAAATTCAGCAAAGTTGTTGCATTCTTTACATATTGGGGACCATGTCTTTATTGAGGACAACTATGTGAGCTGAGCAGCCCTTTCATGTCTGCCTGCTTCCTGACTGTGAATGCATGATGCCAGCTGCCTCAAATTCCTGCAGCCAAGACTTCCCCGGCCATAATGGACTGCACTCGAACTGTCAACCAAAATAAATTCTTCCTTTCCAAGTATCTCTTGTCAGGTATTTTGTTACATCAGCAAGAAAAGTAATGAACACAGCAATCAATGGCTAGATTTTTCCTCCAATTTTTATTGTGTTAAAACATTCATGGAGGGACTGGAGAGATGATTCAATGGTTAGGAGACCTGGCTGCTCTTGAAGAGGACACTGGTTCAATTCCCAGCCCCCATATGGTAGCCAACAACAGTCCATAACTCCAGTTAGAGGGGGATCCACGCCCTCTTATGGCCTCTGTGGGCATTGCATGACATATGTGCATCTACCTACATGCAGACTATATATTCATATGCATAAAAGTGAAAGTAAATATTCAGAGAGGGAGTGGAGAGATGGCTCAGTGGTTAAGAATACTGGCTGCTCTTATAGAGAATTGGAGTTTGGTTCCTAGCACCTACATGGCAGCTCACAACTGGACAGTGAGCCACCTGGACAGTTACTAAATATAACCTATAAATATATAAAGTTTCACCAAGAGACTCAAATCTCATTTAAATAGCCAGAAAAGCAGGGGAACATATTGAGGAAATGCTAATTTTAATATATAACAAACTTGATGCATCAACTCTACAATAAAGAATGTTTAAACGGGGACTGGAGGGATGACTCAGGAGTTAAACGCACTGACTGCTCTTGCAGAGGACCCAGATTTAGTTCCCAGTACCCACATGACTTCTAATGTCAGTCCGTAACTGGGGATTCAACACCCTCTTCTGGACTCTGTGGGCATTGCACACATGTGGTATACTTATATACATGCAACAAAGCATTCATGCACTTAGCGTTTTTAAAAATAGAGAAAAAAAATTTTTTAAAGAATGTGATGAAGAGCTTTGGTTGTCAATTTGACACTCCTGGAGAGATGGAATCATGACTGGGAATTTCCTGTATGGGATTGGCCTGTGGCTATGATAATGGATGTATTTTCTTGATTATTGAATGATGTGGGAGGGTTCAGTTCCCCGTGGGTGGAGCCACCCTGGGGCAGGCGCTCTTTGGTTGTATTAAAAATCATTCATGGGCCAGAGCAAGCCAGTAAGCAGTGATGCTCCATGGTTTGTGCTTCAGCTCCTGCCTCCAGGTTCCTCTTGAGCTCCTACCTGCTGTCTCAGTGAAGGGCTGCACTGCAAGCCAAAATAAGCCCTTTCCTCCCCAAGGCAGTTTTGGTGAGTGTTTTAACAGAGCAATAGAAAACTAACTAGGACAAATGTTCAAATAAATAATGTATAATATATAAGCAAATAACTGTAGGGCACAACGTAGGATGGGCCTTAGCCAGGTACCTGCTATGAGGAAAAGAGGAATGGCTCCCGTGGGCGTTGCGCTCCGCCCTGGCTAGTCATGAGACTAGCTTCTGCCCAACATTTGGAAAGAACCTGCACCGAGATGATCTACCTGTGGACAGACGACTATTGGCTGCAGTCGGGACCCCACCCCATAAGGCGACTGGCTAACTAGACCTGTAAGATCCTTTGCATTTCCTTGAATAAACAAGCTTGCAGCAGCTTGCCACCACCTGCTTCTCACTCAGCTCCCAGAGTCTGTGTGTTTTGATTCTTTGCCTACTCACTCACCGCCCCCCCACAGTGGAGACCCTTCATCCCCTCGGGCTGGCCCCAAGCACAGGGACCCCTGACAAATAACTATAGCTAAAAGTTATCCAGTACCACCTGCTAACACCTACTAATATAGCCCCTAAGTTATTTTCCTGAGATCATTTCTTCATTGTGAAGATCTTCAGCACAAATGTCTCCATATAAAGCATGCTGGAGATATTGCTTAGCCTTTCTAGGCTTACCTAAACAGAAATTCCTTCCAATAAAACAGACTGCCAAGTTGTGTTAGTCTGATTTTGTTTTGCTGTGTTTTTGTTTTGTGTTCCAGATGGTCTGGAACTAACTATGTAGACCAGGCTAGCCTCAATCTCTGCTTCCTGAGTGCTGAGATTGGACATGTGCACCATCATACCCAGACTGTAACGTTTAGTTTTAAATGTCAACTTGCCACAGCCTGGAATCACTTAAGAGATTTTCATTCTAGGGATCATGTTGGCCTGTGAGCATGTCTGTAGGTAATTGTCTTGATTGCTTTAATTCAGATGGGGTAGAAGACTCACCCTGAACTGGGAAGCACCATTTTATGGGCTGGGCCCTAAACTGTCTAAACGTAAAGAAAGCTAGCTAAGCCAACGCCATCAGGCAGCAGGAGTACATTCTTTCCTCTTTGCCCTTGCCTGAAGATAGGGTGCTTTAAGTTCCTGCCTTGCCTTCCCAGAAATAATGGACTGTAACCTGAAACTGTAAGTCGAATACACCACTTTCTCCCCCAAACTGCTTCTGTTCACAGCAACAGAAATGAAACTAGAACAGGGTGTCATGCTGCAAGTCTCATGCCTGTCCAGACAAGCTTTTGTGAAAGCGTTTTCAGGAGGAGAGAAAATGTTGGTAGTCCATTTAGTAACAAATGGTTTCTCTGACGATCTTATTTTTCTGAGGCCCTTCAGATTGATTCTAGAACCCACGCAGTGCTGGCAAGGGCGGAGGGGCGCCAACCAGGCACCTGACAGTTCTCATGGAATCCCTCAGTCTTGTCATTTGGAGAGAGCTCTGTTCCTAGAAATAATTCCATTTTATCATTAAAGAAGTCATCAAAGAATACAAGTACATTTTGCGGGGGAGGTGTCTAGAGAGCTCCCTTAGATTTCTGAATACACTCACAGATGACAGGACAAGGGCATGCACAGCTGGGAGAGACCACCATTTTTTTTAGAACTGTGCCAACACTGTGGTTGGGAGACTGGGGGCTGTCCAGCAGGCCTATGTGGTCCCCTTTTCCTCTGTAGCTCAGCTCATTATGGACATGCATCTTCTGTATGTACAATCACTCCAACTGTCTAGTCCCCACTCCCCCAGCACAGTGAATTTAATCAGTGTTCTAAAGACCTTGATGTGATGGCTAATTTTGGTTATCAGCTTGACTGGATTTGGAGTTAACTGAAAAAAGAGAGACGTTCTTGATTGGCTCATTTGAAGCAGGAAGGCCTAACTGTGGGCATGACCTTCTGATGGCAGCCCATATAAAAGGCCATGGCAGAAGGGAGCATTCCCTTTTTGCCTACTTGTCCTCTCTCTCACTGGTGGTTCATCTTGTTGCTGTGGTGATCTTGTGCTGATAGGAGAACCAACATCTTCAGATTCCAAAGGAGACTGAAGACTAGCAGACCTCCAGGAGTCCTTTAGGCCTTCAGTGCCAGATTGAGATGGCCAAGACATCCAGTCCTATGGACTGAGCGGCCTCTCCAGTGCGGTGCAGTCATTGTTAGACTACTTGGACCCCATCCTGTAAGCTAATCTAATAAATCCCTCTATATTCGTTTTATCAGTTCTGCTTCTTTAGAGAACACTGACTAATACACTTGGCATGGGGGAAGGTCTGCCCACCCCCTCAATCCACCCTGGCCCCTTTAACTCCCAATCCTTGCTAATTGCTTACTGGCCTACTTAGACCTTGCTCCAAGAGGAGACTTCTTGTCTTCTTTTACATGAATCACACTTTTTTTTTTATTTTTTAGAATTTCATTTTATTTTTTCTAGCTATAGTTATAAATGTAATTTTAGTGGTGTTTAAGAGATTGAAATGTATATCTTTAATTTCTCATAATTGTTCAACTTGATTGTAATGATAAACTTGACAGAACCTAGAATTGTGTGAGAAGGTAGTCTCCACTGGAGGATTTCCTAAATCATTGGCCTGTGGGAATGTAGAATATCAAGTCCAAAGTGGTCTGTTTCTGTCTAGAAAACATGGTCCTGATATAATATTTCTGCGTGCATCAAGATGGCTAATGCTAGACAGTAAGAGGACTATGAGTCAGCTCAAAATGGCTGACACTGGATGTCTGGGGATCCCAAAATAAACAGTGATATAATCTGTTATAGGGCAGCAATTAACATGAATGAACAAGTATCTCTGCAGTAGGAAACAGTTCTTTGAGTATATGCACAAGAATGATATGGCTGGATCATGTGGTAGAACTATTTCTTGCTTTTTGAAGAATCTCTAGCTGATTATACAGGTCATAGGTCACAGGGGAAAAACTGCTACCACTATTCGGCTAAATAGGCATAGTAGTATACTGACTCCTAATGACTTGTTTTAAAACGTGGCATTACAAAGCCACATTACAGTCCTGCCTAAATAAACAGTTTGACTCTTACCATTCATTTTAAGGCCACACTCTGAGAAAGTGTTCCTTCAGCTGTCTCAGGGAACTGTGCTCTCAAGCTAGGCTTCATTCATTCTTTTATTGAAACAATATCTCCAGGATGAATTGTGGAAGTCAATACTATGACCCACCCTTATCTTATCAGAGAATCTACCCTTTGGTTCATAATCCTAGAATATCACACACACACACATAATTACACATAGTGACTGTACCCATTTGCAATCTCACGGTGAAGAAATGTTATCCTTTTCCCTACATCCTTGCCAGGATATATTTTTGTTTGTTCACTCTGACTAATGACTAACTAAGATAAAATCTCAAAGTAGTTTTAATTTTCATTTCCCTGATGACTAAAGATGCTGTACATTTAAAAAATATTTCCCAGGCATTTGTGCTTCATCTTTTGAGAATGCTCTGCTTAGTTCTTTGCCATAATTAAAAAATATTTATTATTTTTATTTTATGTGTATGAGTGTATTGCCTGCATGTATGTGAGTGTACCCATGTTGTGTGATGCCCATGGAAGTCAGAAGAGGGCATCTAATCTCCTGGAACTGGAGTTATTGATGATTATTAGCCACCATGTGGAGGCTGAGAACTGAACTCAGCTGCAAGAGCAGCTGGTGCTCTTAACCATGGAGTCATATCTCCTGCTCCCCTTTGCCATAATTTTTAACTGTTTTTTTAAAATGCTTAGTTTTCTGAGTTCTTTATATATTCTAGGTACTATCCCTCTGTCAAGTATAGTTAGTAAAAACTTTTTCTCCATTATGTAGGTTACCTCTTCATTCAAATTATGGCGTACTTGTACAGGAGCTTCTTAGTTGCATGTGGTCCTGTCTATCAAGTGTTTGTCTTAATGCTTGCACTATAGAATTCCTGTTCATAAAGTCCCTTTCTGAGTCTATAAGTTCCATTGAATTTCTTATTTTCTCCCCTGTAAAATTCAGGGAATAAGGTCTTAAGCTGAGGTCTTTGTTCCATGAAACTGGAGACAATTATCCTGAGTGACGTACCCTAGATCCAGAAAGACAGATGTCACATGTTTTCTCCATAAGGAGACGCAAACTTTGAATCTTTAGACATAGGTATTTGAATTAGAAAATTCATAGAGATCAGGAAACTAATAAGGGGCCATGGAGAAGAGGGTTCATGGGAGGAGAAAGAGAATGCAGTGATACAAAGGAAGAGAAGGGGGTCATGGAGTGGAAGGGTTAGACAGAGTGGGAAATAGGAAGGCAGGGCAGAGAGAGACTATGGTGAGGGATAACACAGGTCTTTCCAAAAAGACATATGGAACAGACTGCCTTGGAAATGTCTTAAAGGGTATACATATACAATATAAAATGAATTTAAATAAAGCCATCTTGTAATGGGGGGCAATGCCCCTACCACACAATATAGTCTAGAAAATAAAAAGCCCAATGCTAGGATAGATTCCCTCTTTTAAAGCTGTTGGCTAGGGAGTCAACCTTTAAACAACAATACTACCTATTGCACTTGGTTACCCCACCAGAACTTGATGGTAAGACCCTATTGCTGAAGATACTACATATGTGAGTTGTAGAACAAATAAGGAGAAATCAAGCTGGTACTGACCTCAAAGCTTCGTCTCTGCTGTCTAGGTTTTATAGTGCTGGGAGGTGTTCTGCATGCTACTGGAAGAGAAAAGTAATCATCAACCTTGCCTGGCTGTGAACTCTGCAAACTACAATAATAACTGACCTGGCAAGATATGCCTACTGTTGCAATAGTGTCACGAGTGTTATGTTATTAACCAGCCACTTTCTAAATGGATTTAAGTTGTGCTTCACAAGACAGAGTCCATACCTAGCACTGATATCATGTATGAAATTGTCAAAGAATAGCAATAAGAAGAAATCAACAGGCAACATACAGACACAAACACAGTGGAAAAACAGCCAAGAAGAGAGAAGTCAGGAGAAAACAAACCTGCTGATCAGTCTTGTGGTTGAAGCCTCCTGAACTGTGAGAAAATTCACCTCTGTTGTTTAAGCCACTCAATAGAATTTTGATATGGCAGCCCTGGAGAACCAGTACAGTTGCTACACACACACACACACACACACACACACACACACACACACATCACATTTATTGTCTTCTGGCTATATCATGTCTATGGGAAGTCAGTGGTAATTCAAATTAATTCCCCATGTGGAGTATGCAGTTTTGAGGATTTTCTCTTTATCTTGGTTTCATCACTTTGAAAGTGTTGTTCTTAGGTGTGTGGCGCTGTGTATGTGCACTCACTCATGCATACAGTTATTTCCCCTGAAGTCTGGTGATGGATATTTTTAAACACTTTTTGAAATTCTAAATTTTTCCTTGAAGTATTTCTTCTGGCTGATCTTGCCCCCTTTTCTCCAATACTCCATGTATATGGGTCTCATTGATCTCAGACACTTGTGTGTTTTAGTTTCTGTGACAGACTTCTCTGTGTCCAGTCTGCTACTGATACCACTGAATGAATTCTGCATTTGTGGTACATTTTCAGTTTGGTCCACTCCAGTTTCCGCCTCTGTTAGCACTCATAAATTCATGAATTCCGGCCACCCTCCCCTACATCCTTTACCAAATTTTCATGGTTATTTCCAAACCTCTGTGGGATTATTCCTATATCTAATCCATCTTCAGGGAAAGGGTCTGTTTCTTCAGCTCCTGATTAAGGGAGTCCATCTTTTTCAAGTGTTTCACAGTTTTAATTCAACAATGAGCTCAGTACATAAAAGAACAGAGGAAGTTGAAGTAAATTATATATTCTCTGGAGAGTCACTCAGCCTTTTTTCTGTCAGAAAGTTAACAATCCCTAGTCTTGCAAAAGCACCAAGTAAGCACCAATAAGTCATATTTCTTTATTTATTTTACTTTTTGCTGATTTAGAGCACAGACACCAGCGTTCTGAGCCATGAGCAATTTCTCTCTGCTTTATAGTCAAGATTCCAACTTCTAATGAGGAGTGGAGGCTTCCTCTTCACCGCTCAGTTATACTCCCATTCATGTAAGATTTCACTCTGCCTTGCCTCTGAAAGCCCAGAGTTCCTAGGGAGATTTCTCCATTCGTCCTGCCCTGCTCTACCTTTCAATAGGCAATTGTCTTACTTGGGAAAGGGCAGAGTACCTTCCGTTCCTGCTCTGCTTTCTTCCCACACTGAAGTATGCCTCCCAAGTGCCCTTGGGTAAACCTGTGGGATGGAAGGCAGGAGCTCACTTTCCTGAGGTTAGGGCCTAACCTATTCATTCAAACTCAGTCATTAAAGATTCATTAGATATGGCTTGTGTCTTCTTACCACCATTGTGATATAGTCCTTCCTCTGTGAGCTGTTTTGCTAGGATGAAAAGAGTTACACATCTCCACTCTGAAATAAAGGCTCTTCAGCTTTAGAGATTTTTTTAGTTTTAAAGTTTAGTTTGGTTAGGTTATATCTTTTCTCCAGTGTCTGGTGAATTAAAAAAACAACTGTGGAACTTTTTAATTTGGATTATTGTGACTGTCACACTAGGAGAAGCAGTCTCTAATAACTCATAACTGGAAGGCCTGGAACTTGAGATTTAATGACCTCCTAAAAGGACACAAAGCCTAGTCCTTGAGAGGGGTAGGAAATAGAATCCAGAATTCTAGCATGAGTCAGAACTCTAGAAAAGTCCAGTGTGGAAACTAGACTCTTAAAAGATTTTCCTGTATATGGAGATAAATTAAAAAGAACAAAAAAGTTCCTCTGAGAGTTTTCAGCCAGAAGTTCACATTCATTTGTGTTGGTGACATAAAATTTCATACTGTATACATGGTGTGAACACCAGAAAGTTAAGATTTCACTTTAAAGGAGCCAAAATCAGTAAAGTTGTTTACATAGGAGTGTCTGAGAAGGTGTATTGCATTGGAGATGCATTGTAGCCCTACATATCAATATACATGAATCTTGGAAATAGAATGATAAATGGAAAAAAGCAAGTCAGAGAAAATGACATACAACATGGGGGATTTCATAGAATTTTCAATGCTGGACAAACTAAATATATTATTTTGTGATATATATCACATATTGTAAATGAATGTTTACAACAGCTGTTAACATATATTCATAATGTTTGTCTATCCATGTGCAAAGGATTTATTTGGTTGTGTTTTGTTTCTTAAAGTTGGAGGTGTTTATAAAGATCTTCATCTGGGGTTGTAGCTCAGTAGTAGACCATTCACAACTCAGGCATGAAGCACTGGATTTGATGCCCAGAACTAAAGAAAAACAACCAACTAAACAAACAAGCAAATAAACACCAAGAAAAAACATCTTGTTTAGGAGCTGGAGATGTGATTCAGTTGGTGTAGTGCTTACCTAGCATGCAGAAAACCCTGAGTTTGATCCTCAGCACTGCGAAAACCTGGTCTGTTGGTACACATCTGTAATCCTAACATTCAGGAGATGGAGGTAGGAGGATCAGAAATCCAAGGTCATCCCTACATAATGAGTTTCAGGCAAGCCTGGAAAACAGCCTAGGAAACCCTGTTTAAGAAGAAGAAGAAAAGGGGGGAAAAAGGCCCTTGGAACTGGAGAGTTGGCTCAGACATTAAAAGTACTGACTGTTCTTGCAGATTTCCATGGTTCAGCACCCAAATGGCAGCTAACGCCATCTGCAACTCCAGTTCTGGGGGATCCAATGCTCTCTTATGGCCTCCATGGCCAGCCATTGAATGCGTGTGGTACACTTACATACATGGAGGCAAACTACTCATAAATATTTAAAAAATAAGTAATTAAATTTTTCTTAAAGAAACAGAAAAATATCCCAAACAACAACAAAACCCCGAAACATCCTGCCTATACAGATATTTGTTTCCATTGGAATTACTTAAATTTATTTTTTATTGTTCCTTTTTATTTCTGTGATTATTGTTTATTTTTATAAAACCAAACAAATAAATAATTGTTTTAAAATTCAGTGGTCTAAAACTGTCAGAAAAATTTCACTATAGAATTTGTTGCTTTTCTTGAAAGACAAAAATACCAAATGGGGGTCCATCTAGTGGCGAGTTAGAGAATCTCCAGTTTACCAGGATGTGAGGCTTTTTCTCCAAAGTGGTCCATTCAACATACACGAATGATAAAACAAAACAAAAGCAAAAACCTTCATCCATTAAGTGAGTAACTTTTTCAGTGACATGGTAAAATTCTTCACTTTGTCTATAACTTGTTGAAAGATTTAAAGTCAACTTCTGGCAATTTTATAAGACCCCAGACCCTTTAGTCTCCCCATTTTCACTTCTTCTGGGTGAGCTTTTCCTGTCACTTCAGGTGTTAAGGCATTTTTCTCCTATGTTGCAGCTTTCCTGCCAGAGTAATGGACAAAGTCCTGAGCTTTGTCCTGCACTACAAAAACCTTCCTATGCTGACCCTCATCTAAACTGACCTGAGCTTCAACTCTGTTCCAGATTTGAGACATAACCTATACAGCTGAGGCCACTCTGTCAGAGCATCTTGTTGAATGAAAATGAGTAAGCCATATGAAGCATGCATTCCCATATGGATTTTTAAAATAAAAGATGCATCTTGTCTTAGGGTTCTTTAAAGGAATGGAATGAATAAAAATTCAATAATTATAAAAGAGAGTTATTAGACCAGCCACGCTAACGCTGTCTATAGGCTAGAGGGCTGGAGGAAACAGCAGCTGCTCAGAGCAGGAAGCTGGAAGCCTAGAAAGAAGGGGAGCAAGGATGTGGCTTCACTCAGGGGCCTGGAGAGTCGTTTGTGTGAGTCGCACTCTAAGGCTGAAGAAGCTGGAGTCAGCAATGTCAGCAGCAATCTTTGCACTTGCTCAAGAAGAACTGAGGTTATACGCACAGCCAACCTTCCTTCTTTCTCTTCTCATTCTATCTGGGCCCTGGTGTCCTAAGTGGCACTACCAGGCTTATTAACCCACAGGCCAGTTCCCTCTGGAAACAGCTCATACATACACATGGGTGCTTAGCTAGTTTTCTAGGAATCTCTCCATGCAGTCAGGTTGGCAGTCACAATTGCCCATACCTATTTTCAAATATGTAAAATATTTGAAATGGAGAAGGACATGAAAAAAAACCCCTCATAATAGGACTTTAGAGAGAACTCTGGGAAAATTAAGTGGTAGTAGGATTTAAAAAATAAAACAAACTATGTATTGGATGGATGAGATAGTCAGTGGATAAGAGTATTTACCAAGCCTGATGTTCCAAGTTTGATCCCTTGAACCCACATGGTGAACCAGAGAACTAATTCCTACAAGTTGTCCTCTGATCTCCACATGGGTGCCATGACACACATACATTCACCCATGGACACACACACACAAAATAAACGTATTTAAAAGATGTAAACCTATTTATTGATATTTGTTAAGTTTTGTTACAATTAGCTTATAACAATTTACACTGTCTCACACAAACCTTAGAGGCACAAAGCTGTATGTGTTCCATGTATGTAGATGATAATACACAGACAGACAAATTTCCTGCAGAGGAAGAACACAGTGCTGTCCTGGGTTTTAGGACTAAGGTTTTTGCTTGTTGCTATCACTAGAGCAACTGCAGTTTTCCAGTGAGTGGATTTGTCATATTGAACGGGTCCCTTTGGCTGCATGTAGACATACTTACAACCGAAACACATCCCCAATTAGACTGAAAACATCGGTCTATCGTAATTTATGTTCATATTGGTAATTGTTTGAAATTTCATCCTGGTACTTAAGCTTTGCATCAATATATTTTACATACTGACGAGAGAATAAATGCTGGAATTCCTTTATCTTAGTGAACTCCAGAATGAATGTATAGTCAAGGGTTATTTCAGGGTAAACACGTTTCTGGGCTTGTCTTTTACAGGGTGGAATGGATGATTTCTCAACATCACCCCTGTCCCTCTGTTGTAGGCATAAAGTTGAAGGTCTAGCCAGAGATTATGCAGGGGTCCCACTCCAAGGCGCAGGAGTCCCATTCTGGGAGATGAGATCGGTGGCATAGAGTCAGCCTCTGGGACTTGTGACTCCTTCAGCAAGCTGTTTATTGTCTGGTTTGACAAGCTTATATACAGAAAGAGGAAGAGGGCTGTGGGCAGGGAAGCAAGCCAACAAACAGATTTAACAACACAATCAGATAGAAGAGGAATGTAAATAGTCTGGGCTATCTGGTCTACCAGATCTCCATCTCCACACCTGGCCAGATTGCCACAGTTTGTAAGTTGAGCAACGAACAATTTTCAGTAATACCTTTCATGCAATATTTGTGGTGGGTTGAATGAAAATACCTCCCATAGGTTCCAAGTATTTGGACATTTTTGTCCTAATTGGTAGCTGTGTTTTGGGAGGTCTTAGGAGGTGTGGACTTGCTGGAGGAAGTGTGTCACTGGGGGCAGGCTTTGAGAGGTAACATATGCTGGATCCCAGTTGCTCTCTGTTTCCTGTGCCTCCTTGAAGATGTGAGCTTCTGCCTTCTGCTCCTGTTCCAGCCACTTCCTTTCACCATGCCTCTCGACCATAGTGGACTCTAGGACTGTAAGCTCAAATACACTCTTCCTTTTATAAGTTCCCTTGGTCACAGTGTTTTATCACAGCAACAGAAAAGCAACTAATACAATATTCATCATAGATTTATATTTATTAAAAGACAATACAAGGGCAGAAGTCATTCTAATGTCTCAAGTCATGGGAATTTTATAGTTTACACAAAATCTCAGCATGTGCCAGAAGCACTTGTGTGCACAGCACTGTGTCCCCATATGCATGGTCCCATGAAGACATCAATGTGCTCAATATTTGTGACTCGGGAAATGGGGTGAGGATCCTATTAATGATACTAGGTAGGTATGTGGCATAAATTGGAATATTAAACAGTGTTGGAGCAGTCAGCATAACCAAGAAGTCGGTGAGACCTCTTCTCTTATGTCTGCTCCTCAGAGCAAACCATCCAGCTTTAGAGGGGAAATCAGCCAGAACTCATGTGCAAGGACACATCTCCCAAGAATAGAGCATCCTCTCTCAGGTGCAGATGAATCTCCTGAGCTCCAGTGTGCCAAATGAAATGACCCCGCTTCTTTCAGCAGCACAGCTAGTGAGGGGTAAAGCCACCCTCTGTGCCTGATGCACCCCGGTAAATCAAAGGGAACAGACCTTGCTCAATTCCCGCTGAAGTAACGTTCTTTGACAGATACAATGTGTGACCTGAGAGTTCTTTTTGAACTCTCATCCAAATTGCCCTTCCTACCACCACATAGCCTGAGTCTGGTTCAAGGGCAGCCAATCCAGTTTCAGACTCACAGCTGGTGATATGGGCTGAGGTGCCAAGCTCTGCCAGACAGAAATGACAACTATTCATACTGTCTCTTTCTAGTTTGATTGCAGAAGTACAGAGTCCATCAGGCAGGTGATAGGGGCAAAAACTCAGAGAATGTGAAACAAGGAAAGAAAGTGCCAGTAAAAATGAGAACACGGCACTGTTTGGGGCCAAACTCCTGTATAATGTCCCAGCAGACCAGGCTAAAGATCAGCAGAGTCACTTACGGCTGGAGTCTCACCTTCCAAGGAATCAGGAGAAAGAAATAACCCCAAGCCAGCCAGGTAGGAAATTTGAGCTTGCCTCTGTCTTAATTGTTACCAAGAACGTACCTGAAGTTAATCAGCCAGTTTCTCTCCGTCTCTCTGTCTGTCTATCTCCCTCCCTCTCCCTCTCTCTCCTCAACCTCCCCCTTACCTGTCTATCCACCATCCCCCCATCTCTCTCCTTGCCTTAAAAGGAAAGTGACTGAAATAGCCATCTGCCTTTGGGTTCTTTGTTTTTGTTTTTTTTTCTTTGCGCAGCGTTGGGAACTGAACTTGACACCTCTCACATACTAAGCAAATATTCTGCTACTGAGCTATGTCCCCAGTCCTATGTTCATTACTCCTAATTTCTTGAGGTTTTCTCTATGAAAGCAGCCTCTTCTTGCTCAGCTTACTGGAGCAGTTATCCCATTTAAAGGAGGAAGTGTTGAGGGGTTCTAGAATCACAAGCAAGGCCAGCTGAGCACACTCTAACTGACCTGTGTGATTTTGACCTTTGACAGAGCAGCTAGGAGTCAAAGGTGTCCCCCCCCCCCACCAAGTTTATGTGTTGGAAATTTAATCCCCAACAGCACTGTTGAGAGGTGAGACCTTTGAGAAGTGATGGGTCTTGGGGACTCAGATATCAGAAATGGACTGATGTCATTGTGGGATGGCTTGTTAATAATACCGTAAGTGTTAAGTTCCCTATAAAAGCGATTTCAGCTCTGTCTTGCTGTTATATCTTCAGCCATGGGTAAGGTGAGACAAAGGCCCTCACCTGTAGCCTTAGATCTTGGACTTTCCAGCCTCGAGACTTTAAGAAGTCAATTTGTTTTCCATATAACTCTTCCAGTCTGTGGCATTGTTACAGCAACACGAAAACAGACAAAAACAGAGGGCGATTAAGCATGCTCTCATGAAAAACTGCTTACTAGTTCAGCTTGAGCTAAACTGTTAGTTTCTATGTAAGATGAGTTGATATTTCTTCATGTCTCCTTAGGAATAGTGTCACATGGTGTCATCTGTCCAAGTTCATCTTCATGTCCGAATCTCATCACTTAACCAAAGTTATCCAAACAGCTCGCGTGCCTGCAGTGCGCCGTGCCTGCTAGCAACCCTTTGCCCACGGCTCCATTTTGCCCCTTTCTCCTTGGTATATAAGTGAACAGCTTCATTGCCCTGAGTTCTTTCTTTGTCTCTTATAAGACTTGGCTCAAAGAAACTTCTCTAAGAAGCTTTCCCGAACTTTCTCCATCAGACTAAAGTCATCTGAGCAGAGATCAACTGTTCCTGGAGTAGAAATCAACCACAGCTCTAGAAAGCTATTCTGAGACTTCTAACAGATGAGCCAATGAGAAATAAACAGAACTAGAGAGAGGATCAAGCATCAGTTGCCACAACTCCTGAGTCAGAAGCCTTTAGAATAACAACGCCAAATATACTAGAAGAAAGTGTCTTCTGGAGAGACAGATGAAGGCACCTGCGTTACACATCTTTGCATCCTTATTTTACTTTCCAAGTTAAAATAGATGCATTTTAAGATACACAGAATATATATATATATATATATATATATATATATACACATACATGCGAGCATGAATAATATGTACACATATGCATATATTTGTATATTATTGACTCTGAATGAGTAGGCTGTTTTAATTTATTTGTAACTCACACAAACAAATTTGGTCCTAAATTAATGAGAATGGCTCCGTAGAACGACCCGTGTGTTATAAAGGATTCCTGCGGCAACCCATCTATACTACAACAAATAAATTCTCTCTGAAATTGCAAGGCGGCCCTCTGGGTCCTGCAGAGAGTGCTGATGCAAATCTGTCTGGCCCAGTGCCTTGGATTTATCCATTTGGCTCACCAGTTTGTGAGCAAATTTATATATGAAATTATCTAAGCTGACTCAGGATCCCAGAGTGAGGAGAGAACATAATGTCAGCAATTTGTATTTTTGTGAACAGAATCCTTGTTTTATAAGTATTCAGGATCAGATTCTAGAAAAGATGAGATCATTTCAAAATATTCTCTTTCAGAGTCCCCTGCACCCCAATCAGCTCCACTCTCTCCCCACACCCTGTCCCCCTTCTAGCCTCGGGCCCAGGCCCACGCCTCCTCTTTCAACCCCAGATCTCTGGATGACCCTCCTAGTCCAGACCTACCCATGGCATCCTGATCCCTTGCACTCAGACCAGCTCAATTCTCCAGTTAGTGGAAAAATCGCCACAGGCTGTCCCCAACACCACCTTGCCCTTGCCCTCCTGATCTGTCTGCCTCAGACCTGCCTGTAGCACCCTGACAAGTATACCATACACCACTCGTCAAAGAAGCTTCTTTTTGAAACAGATAGAGGCCATTACAAAGTTCCACAACTGGTCACACACAGAGAATATATGTCTGAGAGATGCCCAGCCCTAAGTGACACATCTACGGTGGAACCTCTACACCTAAAGGTTTGGGAACATAGCAAAGCAGGGGGTAGAGAGAATACTAACACATGCCTCAACTCTCACCAATGAAGCCTCCTCATACAACAAAGTGTGATGCACACAAAAGGTCATACCTGGCTAAGTTTTAGAGAACAAGAGAGTGCAGACTGCATGTTTCTGGGTATGGCTCCTATGTTAAACCTCACCCACCCACGGCTCAGGGATCATTGTGGAAGAGGAAGCAGAAGGATTGTAAAAGCCAGGGTTGGTGCATAAACATAAGGAAACACGCTTTCAGGCTGCTGGGAACTTGCAACAATAGAGCATGCACAAGACCCATGCCTACTCAGACAAAAACCAAGCATAAAATGAGGGACATGCAGTACCCCCCCCCCAGATGAAGAACTATTGGCAACTGATCACTGCTGGGTGAGGGAGAGCTGATCTTCTTTAAGGCAGTGATTCTAGGTAAGCTGACTGGACTCCAGTGAATGAACTTGCACTGAGGAACATCTGAGTACAATGCTTGGCTGGGTAGGACTTAACATATAGGACAGGATGTATGAAATCCAATGGGGGGGGGTCTATGGGAGCACGGATGGAGGAGGGACTCCAAATTTGATTAAGCTCTATTATGTTAAATGCACCAAAACTCAATAAAAACATTTAAAAAATATTCTGTTTCATTTCTACCACAGGACCAAGAGCCAAGGAAGAATAACATGAATTTTAAAGGAATGATTCGATAAGAAGTATTCTCAGCTGTCTTCATTAGCTTGAGCCAGAAATGAATGTTGATTTCTATGTTCCTAGGAAATGCTTCTTTGGATTCAGAAACTTGTTGTTTTGTTTCCAGTTGACTGTTTGAGGTCCCATCAGTGAGTATTTCTTCATCTACTATGTCTAAAGTTTGCCAAATGGTGAACTTGAAACTAGAAATAAAACCCTAAGATACAGACATTGTAAAACATATCTCCTAAAAATAAGACACTTATTTTCTGGTATGCTTTTTAAAAAATGTTTTACTACAGATTTTTAAATACAGGCTAATTGTTAAAAAGTTGAAAATATTAAAAAGTGAAAGGAATAAAGTGAAGCAATCTGAATTCTTAGCCGTCGGTAATAGCTACGGCCAGTCACTTGGTAACTTTTCCCCTTAGTCTTTTAAAAATGCTCATATTAATATATAAAGCTGATATATTTCATACTGATTTCAAAGCATACACTGCATTTTCTCAAGTGATTAAATATCCTTTATAAACTCCATTTTAATAACTGCAACTATTAAATATCTTCCACCCGGATGAGATTATAATTCTCTCGTTGCTGTCAGGCTTAGGTACAAACTTGACATGTCTGTCAGACTATTCTCTCTCCTCTGCCTCATCTCTTACCTCATTCCTCCTTCACATTCCAGACTTAAGTTGCACCCAGTAATTTTCTGTGCCCCATGCTCTCTCTCACCTCCTTTATCCTGCCCATGTTGGTCGTTCTAAGACATCTTATTTTCTTCACCTCGCCATTCCTCCCATTTCCCTACATCTGTTCCAACTTCCTTTTTTCCCCTTAATCAGTTCCAACTGATCTTTAGTGACCAGGGGCCAGAGCTGGCGGTAGGACGTGAACAGAAAAACTAAGAGGGAGCCTAGAATTAAGTCCTCAGTTTTCAGAAGAATATGGACAGAAGAAGAGGAGACAATGCACAGAAAGCCAAGGGGGCTGGAGAGATGGCTTGGTGGTTAAGGGCGCTGGTTGTTCTTGCAAAGGACCTGGGTTCGATTCCTAGCACCCACGTGATGGCTAATGACTATTCAAAACTCCAGCTCTAGGGGATCTGATGCTCTCTTCTGGTCTCTGTGGGCATTACATGCATGTGGTGCACTTGCATACATGCAGGCATAATACTCATACACATAAAATAAAAATAAACAAAAATTTAGAAAGGAAAGCCAAGAAGAATATGCTGTAATAGAAAATTCAACAGGAAAAAAATTGTCAAAATTTACAGACCAACACATTCCTATAATCTCAGCATTCAGGAGGCTGCAGCAGGAAGATCATGCATTGGAGGCCATCCTGGGCTAAACAACAAGATCTTCTTTCAACAATCTCCTCCCCACAAAACCCTAAAGCTAGAAAGAGGTATTAACTACTGATAAATGCAATACATATAAGTTTTTAAAATATACTAAGTAGTAAAGGGAATATATAGTATATTATTCCACTAATACAGAATACTGAAAATCTAAAATACAGTCATTAGGGTAAGCGTGGTATTTGATTGAATGGTGCACCAGGGTAACTGCTGAGCATCTGGGAAGAGTCTCTATGTTGATTGTAGTAATTATTGTTATAAAGATGTATGTGCTTGCCAAAATTCATGAAACTGGGGGACTAGAAAGATAGTTCCCCAGTTACGAGCACTGACAGCTCTTGTAGAGCATCTGGGTTCAATTCCCAGCATCCACATGGTGGCTAACAACTTCAGTTCCAGGGGAATCCAATGCCCCCTTCTGACCTCCATGGGCATTGCAGGACATGGATGCATTTATATATACAAGCAAACATTCATACACATAAAACAAAAATAATAAATATTTTAAAAATTCATCAAACTACATGTGCATTTTATTGTTTGTAAATTACAGATCAGTAAACTTGATTTAAAAATTATATTAAATGGTGTTAGAAAAAGCTATATAAGTCAAGGACAGAAGGGTCTACAGGAAATGGTAGTGTGTGAATCATAATACTTCTGTGTTTGGCAGTTTTTTGTCCCTAAGACAAAATATCTGATTAAAAAAAATAACTGAGGAAAGATGTATTTTGACTTCTGGTTTCAGTCTATAGTAGGCTGGCTTCGTTACTTTTAATGCTGTGGTGGGCATCATGTCAAAGGGGTGTAGCTGAACACCTCACAGCAACTAAGTCAGAGAGACAGCAAGGGGCCAGAGACAAGATGCAACCTTCAAAGGCTTACTCCAACCAGAGCCCACTTACTATCTCACCCAACACCAACTCATCAGCGGATTAACCAATGACGATGTTGGCGCCCTGTGATTCAGTCACCTCTCAGTAACACCCCTAGCTGGGGACCGAGCCTTCAATATAGTAAGTCTTTGGGGGTCATTTCATATCTAAACCATAGCGACTGTACTAAGAATAATTTTGAGGGCTGGAGAGAAGGTTCAATGGTTAAGAGTGCTGGTTCCAGGGGATCCAACACTCTCTTCTGACATCTGAGGGTACCGCATAACGCCGGCACTCCTACCCACACGCAAGCGATTTACCCATACACATAAGATAAACATTTAAAAAATAATTTTGATGACAGAATGAAGACCAAAGCCTGTTCTGGAGTAAAGAGAAAATGGAAGCCAAGGAGGTGGAAATACACAATTCTTATTCTTTTTAACTCTTTTACAATTATTTATTTGCTTTGTGTGTGTGTGTGTGTGTGTGTGTGTGTGTGTGTGTGTGTGTGCACGTACACATGCTATGGCACACATGTGGAGGCCAGAAAACAACCTGTAAGAATCATTTCTCTCCTTCCAACCACACAGGTGCTGGGATTCAAACTCAAGTCATCAGGCTTGGTAGCAAGGGCTTTTGCCCTTTGAGCCATCCTACTGGACCCCAAACCACAGTTCTTTTAAGGATTTTTGTTGAACTGAAGCAAAGAAATGCCTTATACTCCAGGAGCATTTAGTAGTCAAGGTATGCGGTTTAAAATAGACTGTATTTAAGGCACAGGTGGGTGCTGCTAGAAACGAACCAGTGAAATGAGTTGAGATTGGCGATACCAGAGAATATTACGCAAGAGGGTATAGGATACGAAGCTAAGAGAAAGCAGTCACCTCAGATTCGAGCTGGACAGAGCATCCACATTAGCAGAAGAGGCAGAAGAGGTGGAAATGTGTCAGTCAGTGGACTTAGTGAAGGGAGGCAGAAGGATGGCTCTCTGTTTTGTCCTCTGAGAATTAAAAATGGCCTGGGTAGAAGCTATTAGAGACTTAAGAGCAGACAGTAACCTGGGAAACTGTTTCTGGGCAGAGAGTAGATTTACTAGAAAAAATTATGAGGGTTGTTTAGTTGAGGTGGCTGTGCATTTGAGCTTCTGGTCATTTATCTAGTGGGAAACCCACAGGCATAGGTATGTAGATTCCCATAGCACATTCAGTTCCTGGGCCACAGACAGGAACACAGTACCCAGGATCAGGATTTTGTGTCACCCACGGTTGCCGTATTCCACATGATGTTCCAGAAGAGCTGCACAAAAGGTTTTAGCTTGGTTGCAAGGGAGTGGTTATCTAGGAGACCATGGGTTCTTAATTAACTAATTAATTAGCTGTGAGGGGAAAAGAGAAAGGGATCATAGAGGGAGCGGAAGTGCCCATCAACAAATACGAGACTCTGACAGGGTAGAAGAATTGCTGCGACGGGGCGTCCAGGAATGTGGTGCTTACAAATCAAGATGGCAGATCTGGCTCATTTCTTTAGATGGAAAGGATTGGGATACACCTAGGTGAGTGTATATCAGACCCTGCTTGTCCATGGCTTTGGATGGTTCTGCATGCATGTGAACTCTCTAGAGATGGCTGGCTGCTGGCGGAGAGCTGTAAAAGAGAGTAGTAAGCCAAAACTGTTGGCCTTTAAAAGGGGGAGGGGGAGGTGACTGACCAGCTGAATCAGCAGATAATGACCATGCAGAGTGGCAGAAGTCAGAAAGACCGAGGGTTCCCGCCTGCTTGATCCTAACCACTGGCTCCTAACTGCCAGGTGCTCGTCCTCCCTTAGTATCTTGGAAGGTGGAGAGGAGGCAGTAAAGCAAAATTGATTTCATCTGTGCTTTAATATGTCCCTTTTCCCCCTCTCTCGGCTTTATTGATTTTCTACCTTGAATCGCTTACTTATGTTTTGCTGGATGAATACAGTTTTGAGAGAAGTCTGTTGATGGGATTAGAGGTGTTTGGAAGGATTTTCTTGATGCGTGCCTGATGCAGCAGCTGCTTACAACACCATGAATGAAACTGCTATTGATGGAATTCAAATAACTTTGCTGAACCTTAACTCTTACATAAAAAGAGCGAACTGATTTTACTTGGTATGATGCCAAGAGCCTATTCACCTGCACAGGCAGACCTCCATCCCCAGCTCCTTTACCATTAGTAGTGTATCAAGTAACAAACTAGTACTGTTATTAATAAACACAATCATAATAATGACCCTTTATTGAATGCCTCCCACACCCCACACTGAGTTTTAATTCTTAACATTCACGGAGTCTTTAAACTTTTTATTTTATAGTTACTCATGTGTGTGCATGTATGCAGGCATATACACACACATATACCATAACACAGATGTGCAAATAGAGGACAACTTGGTGTGAGTCGGGTCTCTCCTTCCACCATGTGGGTTCTGGGGCTGGAACTCTGGTCATTAGATCAGATGATGACCACCTTCGTCCTCTGAGCCTATCTCCCAGGTCTTCATTGAGTCTTATTCCATCCCAGGCACATAGGCTTTGATTGTGTTTTGTGATGTACACTTCATGGTGGCCTGCTGAAGGCTAAAGAGATTGACAGCTTGGACTGGAGATATGGCTCCATAGTTCAGAGTGCTTACTGCTCTTTCAGAGGACCCAGGTTCAGTTCCCAGCACTCACATTAGGAAGCTCACAACTGCCTACAACTCCAGTTTGAGAGAATCTGATGTCCTACTCAGGTGCCTGCACGTACATGGTGCACATAAACTCACACAGGCACATGTACACATACATAAATTTAAAATTTTTTTAAATTGAAAAGAGAGATTACAACTCAAACATTTTTGATGAAGATCAGATCATAATTGAAAACTAGCTACAGATGGGATTTGAAATTGGAGCTGAAATGGGTGTATGAACACACTCATATTTTCTTTGTGTATGTTACAACAAAGACACATGGTTCTTGTAAAGGTAGTGAGACAATAGAGAAAAGCAGGCTTGTGAAGAAACAGGTGCAAAGAAAAACAAGCTTCAGAAACCCCACTAATGGATTGTCAAGATGGGGCTCTGATAAGGACATTAGGTATAAATGATGAATTTGAGAGTCATTGAAAAAACCATGCATTTAACAGACTCATCCACTATTCAGGTACGCTAAGGCCGATCAGGCAGGGAACCTTTGTTACCCAGTGTCTCTTCCTCACCATCTTCTCAATGTTCCTAAAACAGCTGTTCCTGAAAACATTCACCTGCTCCAGTTTCTCTGTTACTGTGCACCAACACGTGTGCTTAGAGATTTTATTGGTTTTGTTATAGTTTGTTTTTGTGTATCAGCCAAGTGCTCTACCACTAAGCTGCGCCCCAGCCCCAATGTGCTTAGCTTTCATCCCTCTTCTCTTCAGGAACTCGGCTTGAATTCCTGCTGCAGTAAGCAAGCATATGTTCAAATTGCTGTTCCTAACTCCCTCCTAGTCTGTAACTGCCCTCTGTCCTGTTCACAGCCATCTTTCCTACACTGGCTTCCCCCACATGACAACAGGACAGGCCACCAGCAGCTCTTATGTTTAACGCTATGGCTTTCTCCTGCAAAAGTGGCCTGGCTCTTTTTAAATTCTGACCATGAAAGCGGGGGCTGGGGGTGGACTTTGATGGATGTGATTTAGGTCAGGTGCACAGCGCTTAGAAAGTGGATGACAGCCAGCAACAAGCCAGGTGCAGGTGTATCATGTAACAATAGTGCAAGAAGCATGACAGCCAGACATTGAGAAAGGAAGGGTAAAACTGGCCCATTTTTTTTTAACATGTTAATGTTTGGAAAAATTGAGGTGAAGGTGCTTTGTAAAGTATAAGGACATTGTTGGTGCTATTTTGTGCTTTTTCTGTCTGAAGTTATTTCAAAACAAAAATTTCAATCAATTTTATGTGTGCTTTCCCCGTTTATCTGAGTGTGAGCAATGGGCTGGCGCCCTGGTGCTCCGGTTCGCACAGGGCACACAATCCCATTGCCTTGAACTGGACCTCACGCAGGCACCACACCCTGCAAGCCTCCTCAAGGACTGCAGAGAGCGCTGAGTACTGGGGTGGGAGGTGTTGTGCGATGTTAGCAGAGCTCATGGAAGGTTTTGAATGAGAGTGGTATCATACAGGAGAAAGAGCCTATGTGGAGGACAGTTTGGATGGGGAGAGATTGCCAATGAATGTTGCAATGGAAAATAAAGGGAGAAAAGAGAGCAAATGTGTAAAGGAAGAACTGATCAAATCTGGCTCTTCTAGGTGGTATTGTCAATAGAGCAGAGGACACCAGACCTTAGCAAGAGAGACAGAGCCATAGAGGAAGAAGAGTTTTATTTTGACAACTTGAATTGGGGATGTCCAGTATTGAGGGGATAATTAGGAAAGTATACAATTACTATATCAGTTAGTGGTATGTGTCAGGAGCCATTTGACTGCCTTGAACTTTGATCAAGCAGGGATCAGTCTTGCTGTTCCCAGAAGTGCTGTGGGATTAGGGAGTTTTGCTATGTAAATGATTTATTCACCTGAAGGAGAGATTATCTTAGACCCAAGGCTGAAGATCCTGTAAACCCAAGGCTGAAGATCTTGTAAATCCTTGTAGGGATCTTGTAAATCCTTGTAGGAAGGTCTGATTTAATCACCAAGAAGACAGCTTATCTTAAATCCTAGGCTTAGCACCTTTTGTTAAGTAGATGTAGGTGTTTTGAATAATCCCACATATGTAAATGATGGTTGTATTGTTCCTATAAATACACTGAGCAAAGGCCTCAGTATTGACTGGGAGCCCTCCCGAGTCTGTCCCCCCCCCCCCTCTCTTATTTCTCAATCCTCACTCCCCAATTCAGGTATGGTTCAATTTCTGCTGGCGGGCTCCGGCAGGTATGAATCTGGAGACAGTGGAAGAGACTGATGAAACTGGGGGATAGGCAGAGGGTATCAACAAGCTGGTAAAGTGAGTCAGAGAATGGGCTAATGACCCTAAGCAGAAAACACCCACTGAAGGGAAGGTGGCGGGAGAAAAGCCAGTGAAGGAGAGAAAAGGAGAGCTACCCTGTGCTGGGGATCTGAATGTATACAGGACCGGATTTTTGTGTATTGACCCAGATACTGTGCTCCCGCCACAACCCTCACCCACTCCCAAGCCCTCAGACTCCAGGGCACAGCCAGTCTTTTCTCACTTCGCTGCTGTCTTTATCTGTTTTCTGTTGCCATAACTGAATTCTACAGACTGGGTAACTTAGAAAGAACAGAGGTTCATTTAGCTCCTGTTTCTGGAAGCTGGAAGTTCAATCTCACAGTGCCAGCCTCCAGTGAGAGCCTTCTCACTGCATCCTGATGGGATGCTCTAGTGAGACAGGCAAAGCACATGTGCCAGCTTGGTTCTCTCTTATAAACCTACCAGATCTATCTTGGGGTCCCAAGCATATGACCTCATCTAATCCCAATTACTTCCTGAAGAACTCTACCACTAAACACCAGCATTGAATATATCCAGATTAACTTTCAGCATGTTTTGTATCTGCCAATCAAATCATAGCAAATGCTTTGGGAAGGGATCATAAGGCAAAACAGAAGAGACTAGTGTTTGGATTCTTAGTTTCTAGGCACCTACCTGGTCCAACAAGAAAACAAACAAAAGAAGATTAGAAATGGGCTACGGAAGATAGACATGTGACAAATAACCATTTCAAAAGAAAGCTAGCCAGCATGGTTTGTCCTGAGAGAACTGATAACTCAAATCTCAATGGTATATCACAGCATGCACTTCAGAGTGGATAAAATCCAAAAGAAAAGCTAACAATAATAATATATGCTGGTGGGGAGTCAGAGTGACAGGAACTCTGAATCATCGTTCATGGTAATGCAAAATGGAGTGACCTCTTTGGTAGACAGTTTGGCCGTTTCTTCTACAGTTAAACATGGTCTTTCCATGGGCAAATGTAGCTTTTAAATTAGAAACACACCATTTGGAATAGATTTATGGAAAATTATACCATATTCAGATTTTTATTACATAACTAAATAAAGTATAGAAAACAAGTAACAAGGAAAGAAAATGCTCCTGGGGTAGGCCTGTCAGCACCATGATGAAGCACCTTCATGATATGTCATTTTGCAGTAGAACAGCTTTATGTGCACATAACTGACAGCCCATTGACCATGGGGTTATAATTTCTCATTTCACCAACAACAACACACTGACATTTCTAAATAAAATCACTCTTGCAGAAGGCATAATAGGGTGCTGGGGGTTAAGCCCAGTAAATACAAGGCTCTGGATTCAGTCCTCAGCTCTGAAGATAAAAAAGTCAAAATAAAAATATATAATGGGACTGGAGAGATGACTCAGCATTTATGAGCCCTGGCTGCTCTTACAGAGGACCTGTGTTTGGTTTCTAGTACTCACCAGGCAGCTAACAACTATCTGAAACTCCAGTTCCAGGGAATCTGATGTCCTCTTCTGGCTTCCAAGGACACCAGGCATGCATTCAGTTAAGGATCTGGAATGGGGACTTTACCTTGAATTATTTGGATGGGTTCATGCAATCACAGGGGCTCTTATGAGAGAGAGAAGGATAGACCTCAATGTGGATCATTGTATCTGCCTCCCTTTGTTTGTCTACAACCTCCCACTCCATCAGTAAAGGCCTGGGCTGTGCCACCTGCTGTCCGTTTAGTCACCATTTACCTGTAGGATACATGAATCATATTACTAGCATTGTTAACCATTGTCTCATACACTTAACGTACAGTTAGACCTCTCTGTCACAGTCTCAGTTTCACCTGGGAAATCTTTCTAAAAGCGTTTATAAAATTTTCATACATTAAGGTTCACTTGATGTTGTAAAATTCTATGGGTTTTGACAAATGTGCCATGCTGAATATCCACTATTATTATATCATACAGGATAGTTTCACTGCCCTAAAAATCTCCAGTGTGGCTCTTATTCATCCTTCCCTCTGCCTCGGAGTCTCTGAAACCCACTGACAGTATTTCTCTCTCTCTCTCTCTCTCTCTCTCTCTCTCTCTCTTGCCTTTTCTAGACTATAATGTATGTGCCAGCTACCTTTTGTTACTGGGCAAAAGTACCTATCAAGTAACTTAAAAAGAGGAAGGGTTCACTTTGACTCAAAGTTTACATTCCAGTCAGTGATGAGATGGCCCTGTTGCTCTTGGACCCATGGCAAAGCAGGACATTGTGACAAGAATTCATGTTAGAGAAAAACTGCTCACTTCATCATGGCCAAGAAGCAAAATGGGAGCCAGCGGGGCAAGAGTTCTAAAATGCAAGTCTTCGATGATGACTTTAAGGCTTCTTAGCAGGCCCCACCTTCCCCTCCCGGAGGAGCTATAGGAAGTTAGTGGTTGTTAGGGGAGAGGGAGACTTTACTTCAGTGGTGTAGGCACAGGTAAGGTGCTCATGCTCCTGTAAATCATTCCTCATACAAACTCCTATAAGCAACCCTAATAGAAATCATTGAGCCATCAAAAATGAATAAATAGGTAGGTAAATAAATAAATAAATGGCACTAAAGTGTAAGGGGGGGCTAGTTAGGAAGAGGAAGGGGCTCAGAGGAAGTGAGGGGGACAAGAAGGAAATGGAAGATGAATATTATGAAACTACATTATATACATATGTATGCACTTATATGAAAATGTCATAACTAAACCATTATGTACAATTAATATATTATAGTATACATTAATATACTAATAAAAAAAGACAAAATAAGTTTCTACCATATCATAGCAGCCCCAAGGTGGGTACTATGCCTTTAACACATGGGAGACATTTAAGAAACAAACTATAGCAAGTGGTTGACCATCCAGGATGTGGCCTGTTCAGACAGACTTCTTTCACTTAGCAATATACATTATGATCCATTTATCCATCCACCCATCCCTCCATCCATACTTTTTTTGTGGCTTTATAGGTGTTTCTTTTTCTCCCTGAATAATATTCCTTTGCATGGATGTCCTACTTTTCTATCTATCCACCAACTGAAGGACATCTTGATTGCCTCTGGATTGGAGAGATTATGCGTCTAGTTACTATAAACATTCTCTCTGTAGGTTTCTGTGCAGATCAGAGTGTCGGTTGTTCCAAGCATCTGAAGGATTGTGTGCAAATTGTGATTGGAAAGTAAAGTTACGCCACAGAACATGTGTCTAAAAATATACCAAATTGTTCCTTTGTCTTTTCTGTTTCGGGTGTATCTGTGAATGTCTTCCCTGTCAAAGAATCCCATGTGTTTCCGTTAGGACCTCATTTCTCCAATGTTTTTCTTTCTTATTTTATTGCTATTGGCCTGAAACTTCTTTTTCTTTTTGAGACAATTGATCAAGTAATCTGTTGCAAGTGACTTCCTATGAACACATCTAACCTTAGAATTGGTTGGATGAGGGAATATCCATTCCCTTTTTTAAAAATGTATTTATTTTTATTTAATGTGTGTGTTTTTATTTAATTTGCCTGCATGTTTATATATGCACAAGTCCCTTTGCCACAGAAAGTACCATAGTTGCTAGTTCTAGAGATGAGGATGGGGACAACTTGGGAGAGTATTCTGTTTGCCAACGATGGTTGCATATAGAAACACCCACAGCTGTGTGTGTAAGTACAGCTTAGTACACATACCTATATTTCCCGGTTCTGTCACCTCTAAGGGCCTAGAAGTAACACACCAAGGTCAAAACAAGCTACTTTGCCCCAGAATCTGGGTTTCTGAAACAATCTTCCAATTACAGAAACAAGGGCCTCTTGAGGGAATGGCTCGGTTCCAGTTGTGGTGTCAGAAAGAGGTGGCGCTATGCAGACAAACAAAATCTACTGTTTGGCCTAAATCTGATACATCCCACTCAGGTTCGCTTTTTGAACACATGCTCCCTGGCTGGTGTCACTCTTTTTTGGGAGGCTGTGGGATCTTTAGGAAGTGGGGCTTAGCTGGCAGAAGTGGATCGCTAAGGGTATGCACCCTGCTCAAATCTCTGCTTTCTGGTTTTCTGGGGTGTGGACAGTTTCTGGTCCTCATATTGTAGGCACTCTGAATAGAAAATGGGACCCATGAGGCAGCTTATGCAGGAAGCAGTTTATTTGTGTTAGCACCTGGCTCTCTGGGTTCGTATACAGAAGTCAGAGCTCTGAACAACGAAAAGCTTAGCGTTTTACAGCCCATGTGTAGCCTCAATTCTTGTATATCATTACATACTGTACTGATTAGGTGTTTCAAATCACAAGGTGATGACAGGCAGAAGAACTGTGTAGTGCACTCAGGCACAGGCCATGCTGCATTGCTTTTCCTTGCTGTTGGGACACTTCCTCTGGTACTTGAACCCTCCTTGGGGTCAAAGAGCATCATCTTGGCTTCTGAGTTACAATTTTGGGAAAACAAAGTACAATGTTACAAATTATAATTGACTTGTTAAGAGTCAGATAACTTTACAAGTAGATACTAGTTTTATAAAAAAGGTTCTGAAAATAAGTATATAGTTTTTTGTTTGTTTTACTTAATGTTTGGTTTTTCTGCTTCTGAGGTATTTATTAACAATGTATTATGATAAGATGTAGGAATTTTGTTGGCTATTGATGTTTTAATATATCATTGAACTAGTTGTCAGACTCATGAGATTATGCAACATTCAGTTGTAATTCTAACTCCTTAATTCCTAGGACTTCCTGACAAGGAAGGTCAGGACTAAAGTCACTACAATTTTTATCTTTTAAGTCATCATTTCACAAATTAGAAAATGGGTCAGTCTTTCCTTAATTTCAGTGGACAAAGTAGTTAGTCCTTAAGAACCTTTGTAACTGTTGCATTAGGAACTGTACTAATGAGAAAAATTTACATCTCCCATAAATACAAATACAATACAAGTACCTTCAGTTACTGCTTCCATCATGTCAAATGGGATCTTTTTCTTCCAAGCTATTCAACTGGTGGCATCCAGCTGGCTACACAGTCCTTAAAAGACACCCCCAGAATGACTGATAAGTCTTTGTTGATTATTTTACACTTTGTTGACCCTTGGAATATAATCTATTTAAAATCAATTGTTATTCGTTTCTAGTCTTAAATCCATTTGGAATGCCCCTACGAACTCCTATTGACTCAACACAGACCTTAAAGGACCAGGTAATGACATCTTAGCCCTCAGATTAGCTTTACTAAGAGGAGGAGATGTGAAAGCCAAGGTAAAGGACGTAGCCAATCAAGTCAGCAAGCAGATTCCATAGGAGCCAGGTGAGCAGATAGGTTTGAGTAGAGGTTCCCCATCCAGGGAACCATCAGATGTCAGCTCAGGAGACACTGAGTACAGAGTAATTGCTGTTTCCCCCTTCATTGCCAGAGACATGTAAGAAGTGGGTTTTGACTTCACAATCCCCCATAGGAAGAAAAAATACATTCCCTGTCATGTGGGATATGTGAAGTGATTTATTCTCATGCCGATAAGAGAAAGAATCTGATGGGTCAGCCAGTAACAGGAGCAGCAGATTCTGGTAAGTTGTACTTCCCCATGCGTCCTTATCCTGTAAAAAGGCCAGCACAGGATCTACTCAAGTGGGATCTGTGTCCCATCCAAGGGAAAAGGGTACAATTTGAGCCTGGGAATGTCCCTGCCATGCAAGCATAACAAGTATTATCACATTCTTGATCTTACCTTTGTGTTTTGGATTTTCTGAATTTCTACAATGAAAACCTTGTCATGTATTAAATTTTAGAGTAAGGGATGATGAGGTTTCAGTTACAATAATCACAAAACTAATAGGAAAAGCATATAGAGCAACTTTTTGGACACATTTCACCCTATTTGAAAACTCTCCATTTCCTGTATAACTGTAAGGTACCCCATACATTAGACTTCAGAGATGGAGCCAATTGGGCCCATCAGGAAATGGGGAGCTTTAAAGTTGCCTTGTTCTAATAGTTTTTCCTTTTGGATTTTGGACTAGAGATTTTTTTTTTTTGCCTGCATTTTTATTTTTCAGACTTAAGACAAAAATCTTACTTTTTCACACAAAATTCATAACCTTACATCTATATCTTTCTCAACTATTCTTTCTCATTCCTATTTAACTGTTTCTTATTTCATCCCATCACTGATACACATACTTTTTTTACTTTACCTTCTATTTTGTATTTCCTTTTATATAAAGATTTTGCAAGCTTCATACTATATATTTTGATCATATTTAGATTCCCTTCTCTATTTGTGTGCCCCCATTAATACTCCCCACCCAATTTCATTTACATATATATATATAGAGAGAGAGACAGACAGACAGACAGACAGAATCAAATTTGTATGTGCTGTCACCATTGCTGTGAGTTCATGTGAGCAGTGTCCCAGATGTTTGGAAAACTGTTTCTTTGTGGTCATCCACCACCTCCAGCTCTTCACCTCTTCCAAATTGATTCCTGAGCCTCTGGAAGCAGAAGGCTGATGTAAGTGTCCAATTCATGGATAATCACTCTTCAGTATCTTATTCTCTGCAGGTTGGCCAGCTGTGGGTCTCTGTGTTAATCACCATCTGCTGTATAAGAAAGCGTCTCTGGTGAGAGTTGAAATGTACTTTATGAGTTTCACAGCAAATCATTAGGAGTCACTTTAATACCCTATCTAATATTAGCAGAGTAATATTATTAGGCTCTTCCCTATGGTCTGTGGCCTGTCTAGCCACAGGTTCATAGGCCTGAAATCAGCATCAGCTATGGACTCATCTAATGAATGAGACCTTAAATCCAGTTGGAAAGTGGTTGGTTACTCCCGTAATACTTGTGCCACCTCAGGGGGCCACGTCTTGCCAGTCCAGGTGTTGAAGCAGGATTCACAGGTGGGTAAAGTAAATGATTAACTTTTCTTCCAGTGACATGCATAACACCTTCCCAGCACATGAAAGCTAGCTGGTAGAGATGAAACTTTGAAGTCAGTACTAGTTTGATTTCTCTTTGTTTCTACATCTCACGTATGCAGGGTCTTCAGCAATAAGATTTTACCATCAAGTTCTGATGGGTAACAAAGAGCAGGGGCAATGGCCAGCATGTTTGAGGGTCTATGGGATTCCTGGTCAACAACTTCAAAAGAGAGAGCCTATTCCTGACCTTGGGGTTTTACTTTGTTAACCTACCATGTCTAGTATCTAGTAGGGGCAATGTCCCCATATTAAAAGGTAATTCCTTTTAATTTCTGTGTGTGTGTGTGTGTGTGTATGTGTGTGTGTGTGTGTGTTTGCTGAACTTTTCCTTGTTTTTTATGACCTTGACAGTTTTCAAGAGTCTTGGATGGTATTAGTACAGAAATCTTACAGAATGCCACTCAGTTGGAATTTGAATGCTTTCTTCTTCTTCTTATAATTAGCCTTGGACCATGTGTTTTGGGGAGAAGGATCATAGAGATCAACTGTCCTGATAACACATCACTGTCATTCATCACTGTTGACTTTAACAGTGTCTGAATTAATGTTAGATTTTTTTTTAATCTATTTTTCCTTTGCGGTCCTAGAGAGTCATTATCAAAATGACTTGAAGTAAGGGAATCCTCCCTGCAAACAAGAAAATGCAATTCAAAGCATATTTAGAGGCAAAGGTATAGTAACCCTGTAATGGCAGTTTTAGTTCACAGAAGACATTTATTTTCCTGGTTTTAGGTAAGATAGAGATCAACAAAGCAATCCCACAGTCAGGTAGAAAAGTTATTTTTTTCTCTCTGCAATCCCATCCTGAAATTTATTGAGTTCCTAGTGGGACCCAGTGAAAAGGACCCCTGACTCCTCTGATCATCAAATGTGTCTACAGCTGTGGTTTCCAGGTCTTTTATCTTGTGCTTTAAGACTGATCCAAACAAAAGTGACCTTCAGTCTTCTACTCTTTTCCTGTCAGATGATCTGGGTCTTGACTTCCTGGATCCTTACCTACCCTAATTATTTTGATTTATGATTGTCAGTATTTTCTTAGTCTTTTGCTTTTGTTTTTCTCTGCCCCTTTTTACACAGACATTTATTTACACATCTAGCTGATGTTGCTTTTGAATTCAAAACTCAAGACTCTCAAAGTGCTATGGCTCTAAGATTGCTGGGAGGACCACTCAGACTCCAGATGTTCTGAATCAACTGCATTTTATTGACCTGGCCAGCAACTGGACTCTCTGGGTAGGGGTTTAGAAAGCACAGTCCTGACTCAGAGGAGAGCAAAGCTTATAAAGACAAAAACTGCATCCTGATGAACCGGGAGGTTATACAAGATTACACAGGCATGACATGTTTGTTCCTGCAGCAGGCATGACATGTTTGTTCCTGCAGTTGTACAAGCAAGTGGTTATAGAAGCCAGTTAAGCATTAAGCAAGTGGTTACAATAGCCAGATAAGTTTGAGCAAGCAGTTACAAAAGCTATAAGAACTTAACTGAGACCTTCTGGGGTTTATGGGGGTATTTTTGCATGGTTAATTCTTCCTGGAAGAATAATCAAGGTGGCAACCTTATGCAAAATGGAGGACCTTAGGCCATCACAAAATGTCCTGAGTAAATGTGTCAGAGAACCAAAAGCCAAGGCTCCAACCATCTTCGTTTAACAGGTTGTGCCTCCCTCTTGGCTTTCTCTGGCTCTTTCTCCGATGCTAAGACTGGCCTTGGTTTTCAGTCAGGGTCATGGTCCCAGGCCCCTCGAATTGTACCAACTGATAAAATGAGTAAGTGCTTGCAGAGAACATTATTCTAAAATTCCATTGTCTGTTCTTCTCTCTTCCCCCAAACCTAATCTAAGGACCTCCAGGGGAGTTTTTGTTTGTTTGTTTGTTTGTTTGTTTGTTTTTATGAGTAGCTGCTACTGCCTTCAACCTTGCCCATTGCTCCTTAGCTGCCACTATAACAGAGCCCAGGGCAGTGCAGGGCCTGGGGAGAAGGCTCTGAGCTGGGATCACCTATCCTGTTATAGCCCCCCACCCCACCCACCCACACTTCTCTCTTCTCTGCCCTAGAGCAAAAACAAACCAAAACCTGACCCTGAACGGTTCCTCAGCCAAGTAGGGTCATAAAAGAAAGAATGAAGAAATCAAAACTGAAAGATAGGTGGAGACACCCCATTGAACTGGAGGAGAGAGAGAGAGAGAGATCGCAAAGGTATAGAGATGTAGGGATGGAAATATAGACAGGGCAGAGGTAGCTGGGAGAAGCTTGAGAGCATGTGGGCCCCATGTGGCTGCCTGGGGCCTGGTCCTGCCCCTGCTTACATTCTGTGCATTCTGGGATCCTGGCTGCCTCAACAGCAGCCCAGGCATTGCTCTGAGCTTCCAGCTCTGTGCAGCTGGCAAGGAGTAGCCGTAACTCCAGTCTTCTGTTCTCCAGGCCCAACCTTTTGTTGTTTTTTTCAGAACCTCATTTTCTCCCTTTTATATTCTGTTTGTTTACATTTACATAGTGCCTTTAATCTTTTACCCGGTGCCCTGAAGTTGCTGCAGAGCTGTGGTTTTGTCTCTTTCCTACAAGATTTACTCAGGCAGTTCTTGGACTTTGATGGATGATCAAACCTTCTTTCTGCTCACCAGAGCAGGCTCCACAACCAAGTACCAAACTGAACCAAAACCAAATTGAATGGAACCTGGTTCTTACCAGTCCTGATAGATGCTTCTCTGAACTAGTTCCTATGCCTTATGCCCTCTGCACACCAGGATGGCGAGTCTCTTATTGATTATCCACTGGCACCAGATCAAGTAATACCATTCCTAGCACTCTGTAGACACTGGCACTCTGGCAACAAACAGAGTGCAATTCAACATCTCTGATCCCCAGACAGAGCTCCTCAAATGTAGTAGGCACCCTGAGCAGAAAAATCGGATCCTCAAGGAGACTTACACATAGGGAGTAGTTTATTTTGTACTAGCACCTGGTCCTATGGGTTAGTACCCAAAAGACAGAGCCTGAGCAACGAAAAGCTTAGCCTTTTATGCCCCATGGGTAGTCCAGTTTCTTGTCTCCCGTATATTGCTACATGCTTTTCTGATTGGGTGTTCAAATCACAGAGTCATGACAGGCAGAACTGTGAAGTGCATTCAGGCACGGAATATGCTGCAGTCCTTTTTTGGTGGTTGTTCTGGGTCGGGGGTGGTTTCCTTGTGCACTCTGTGACATGAATAGTTTTGCCACACACTCTTACTGCCATGAACTGAGCTGGTCTTGCTCAGTTGAAAAATGAGCCCCTCAAACAGTAGAGAGTATCCATTATGGAAAGTCCATTCTTCCTACTCCTCAAGGATTGATGTCTTTTGTTTAATAAGTGACTTTTCTGAACTGATTATATAAACATCTGTGTTCTCTTTTTTATGTGGTCATTGAATTTTCAGCTTGGTTAGGTAAGTGGGAACCTAATCACTAGACAGTCTCCATTGATGCCAGGAACCATTATGATTCCCAGTCTTGGGCTACAGAGATGGCTCAGAGGTTAAGAGCACTGACTGCTCTTGCAGAGGACTTGGGTTTGGTTCCTAGCACCTACATCACAGCTAAAAGCCAGCCATAACTCCAGTTACAAAGGATCTGATGCCCTCTTCTGGCCTCTATGAGCATTGCATGACAGGTGCACTCACACTTGGGCAGGATGCTCACACACACATTTTTTTTGAAGGATACTTGCTGCTCTTGCAGAGAACTTGGGTTTAGTTCCCAGAACCCACATGGCAGCTCACAACCATCCACAACTCCAGTTCCAGGGGATCTCATGCCCTTTTCTGGCTCCATGGCTGCTGCACAAATGTGGTGCATTTATAGACACAAAAGCAAAACATTCATTCACATAAAAAAATAAAAATAAATAAAATTTAAAAGAGACTCCAAGTCTCCTTGCCTAGTGTATTTGAGGCCTACGTGCAAATCCTAACATCCCCACACACACACTGAAAAGAAGACTTGATGCACATTTAGGGGCATGCATTCAATACCCAGCCAGGGAGTTTACAATTCTACCTTAGCTTTCATTTCCTACTTGAGAAGAAAGGACCAGGGGTGAGAACTTATGGCCTTTTCAAGTCTTTCTTGAGCATATACACAGGCTTGGTCCTGCTCACAGCACTGTGATACATGTGCATGGCCTTATAGAATCCAGGGACATTTTGCTCTATTTTGAAGGTTGACTCTTTCCAAAGGTCCTTATATTGAAAACACAGAGTGGTGTTGTGGGGGGTGTGGAAACTTTAAGAGGTGGAGTATAGTTGGAGATTGCATAAGTCAGGATCTCCAGAGGAACAGAACCAATGGAATGAATATCCACTAAAAGGGGATTTATTGGGCTGGGGAGATGACTCAACAGTTAAAAGCACTGGCTGTTCTTGCAGAGGACCCAGGTTCGATTTCCAGCACCCATGTGGCAGCTAACAGCCATCCTTAACTCCAGCTCCAGGGGATCCAACGCCCTCTTCTGACCTCCATGGGCATTGCAAGACATGGGTGCACCTACCTACATGCAGACAATACACTCATATACATAAAATAAAAGTAATACATAAACAAATAAATAAAGGGGATTTATTTAGTAGGAATAGTGCAACAATGACTGGTACTTGAGAGGCCAAGAACATAACAGTTGCTCAGTCCATGAGACCAGTCTGGTGTTGAAGACTTGGAGGATTTTTGGAAAACCATTGACTTTCAGTCCACACAGGAAGCAGAAGAAACTGAGTTCTGGCATCAGTGAAGGAAAGCCTCAGCAACAGCATAGACGAATGGGATAGGTGAGTGAGGTGAAGGCAAGCAGGAAAAATGGAAGCTTCATTCTTCCTCTTCCAGTTCTTTTTCCCTGGCCACCAGAAGGTGCCACCCACATTTATGGTGAACCTCCTGCTCAAATAACTCAACCAAGAAAGCCCCTCACAGGAGTGCTCACTTGATTGCTGGGTTCCAGATCCAGGCAAGTTGACAACCAACCGTCACAGAGGTATTCGGGCTGCTGGGGACTTGTTTTCATGGTGCTGTCACCCAGGCCCTGAGCAGCAGTGCCCACTGTGGACTGAACTAACTGCGGATGAAAAATAAGCCTTTTCTAAGTTCATTCTCTCAAATCTGACAGATGCGATGTCAGAGCATTTCGAAACCCCATTATTATTTTATACCTCACCTTCGTCCTTCCTCGCCTCCAACTCATTGATTCTCTTATTGTGCTTTGAAGGCACCAGTCCCTTTCTAGTGTCTCTTGTAGGAGTTGGCTGCTGGTTTTCATGGCTACCAGAGAGCTAGATGAAAATGGGAAAACAGTGACTTAGAACACCACAGTAGTCATTCTTGTTTTCCTGTATGCACGAACGTGCGTGTGTGTGTGCATGTGTGTGTGCGTGTGCGTGTGCGTGTGCGTGTGTGTGTGTGTGTGTGTCTATGTCTGTGTGCTGTCTGCACAGGTGTACTTAGAGGCCAGAGGAGGCCATCAGGTTCCCTGCTCAATTACTCTCTGCTGTATTCTCTTGAAACAGTCTCTCGCTGAACCTAGAACTAGCCTTATGGCTAGCAAGCCCCAGGGCTCTTCCCATCTCCACATCCCCACAGCACTGGGATTATATGAAAATATGACCATGCCCATCTTTTTGTGTGGGTGCTGGAAATTTGAACTCAGGTCCTCATGCTTACCTTGCAAGAGCTCTTACCCACTGAGCTATCTCCACAGCCCAGAACCTTCACAGTCCCGCCCCCTTTTTGACAGTACCAAAAACTGAACAGCCACTGCCTTGGGTTATTCTCCCTAACAAGATAAGTTCTAAAGTTCTGAGAAGGTTGATGCTGGCCATTTCTGCCAAAGCTCTCCATTTTCTTCTGGGGGAGAGAGGTTTTGGAGGCCTTACCTTGTCGTTTTCACTGATGTCCTGTGGTCCTTCCTAAACTTTGATGGCTTTTGGTTTGTTGTTGATACTGTTGTTTGAGACAAGGTCTCACTGTGTATTCCTGGTTGGCCTGAAACTCATTATGGAGATGTTCTCAAACTGTCTCTCGAGTACCCTTCAGTGCACTGGACAGCCTTCAGCCTTCCTTTGCCTCTGTGACATTCTTGATAAATGAGGCTCTTATGTATGGTCAAGGGTACATTCTTAATTTGACAAACATCTCCCAAATCTGGAAGCCATGCAATGAGATAATTTGTAATCATTGGAATACTAAGCTACCCATCTGTGGTGACTGTGCTTCACAGCAAAGATGAACTTGGGCCGTGTGAGGACATTGCTCAGTGTTCTGACTATAATGTTACTCCTTCAGCTCCCAGCATGCCAGGTGGTGAAGGTGATATTGCAATACTAAGAGGACTCTGTAGAATCCATTCTAAGTTAATATCTCTCACATACACACAGCCCTGTGTATATACATAAATATGTCTATACAAAATATATTTTTTTCTAATAGCCTACCAATATCTGTTCCACCCCCAGGGCTTCTGATATAACAGGTGTGGATAAGGGACTGACAATGTGTGTTTCTAGCTAGTTTCCAGGAGACACAGATGTTGAAAACATCTGACAGTAAAGAGAATGGTTAGTTCACAACATGAGAGATTTATTTTAGATCATTTATATTAATCTGCAATC
Organism: Eospalax fontanierii; assembly: GCA_035773235.1. Lineage (NCBI taxonomy): Eukaryota > Metazoa > Chordata > Mammalia > Rodentia > Spalacidae > Eospalax > Eospalax fontanierii. Next base: position 24,771,189 of record CM069539.1, on the reverse strand, counting down.
TCATAAAATTTTGAACTTTCACTTAATTCAATTTGACAGGTATTTGGGCTTCTATGATGGTCCAAACAAGCACTGCACTAAGACTTGAGAATGAAGTAGAGAGGCTCATAGCTATCTCGGGATTAACTATGCTAGTGGGGGACAGACAAGTAAACGGGCAATAGCAGCGGGTTGTGATGGGTACACTAACAGAACAAAGGATGCTCTCTGTATCCACCCACAAGGTCTTTGGGATTCAAGGGAGATTTCCTCAGGAGATGGATCTGCTCTTTTTAAAACATCTGATTTTTATTGGCAAATGAAAATTATATGTTTTATGTGTTCAGCATAATATTTGGGCATACGCATTCACTTTGGAATAGCTAAGTTAAGCTGATTAACATATGCATTGCCTCATATGAATATCACTTTTCATGTCGAGGGCACTTAAAATCTGTTCTCAGGTTTCTTCAAGGGTACAATGCATTCCGATGAACTATAGTCATCATGTGACCGAATGATGTGACCTCTTGAACCTGTTCCTTCTACATGAAATCTGTATCTTTTCACCAACATCTCTCCACATTCCCTTATACCACATCTGTTTGTAAAATGATCAGCACTCTCTCTCTTGGAAAACAACCTGAACACTATTTGATAGGTTTTGTTGTGGTTAGTTTTTATATTTCCAAATAATCTTCTTACTGAGTCTAAAGTTCAGTTCTTTTTGTATTTCCTATTCCAAGAACTATGATAAGTTTCTGGCAAGTCACAGGAGCGTAACCCTTTGTACAAGCAGATCTGGAAAGGGGAATTCTTGTTTTCTATGCTTGAGCAGCTGGAGTAATAGAAGTTCCTGTAAGTGCCTCGCATTTCTGTTCCTTTTAAGTGTAATTAAAATGACTGGTCTATCGCATAGGTTACATTATTTGCTGGTAAGCAACTTATTGGTATGATTCCTTTGAAACACTAGATAGCAGAATTAAAATTCATGAGGCTGTGTTTTCTGGAATGAATCATTCAAGCATCGTTTCAGATGGTGAGCACTGAATTAGAAAAATGAGAGCCTGTATCACTCCAATATACTTAAGAGTTTCTGTATGGTATTTTTCACATAAGAGGATTTTCATATGCCTCATAAACATTTGCTAGCTTGCTAACACCACTACTTAAATTATTTTACATAGTGCCTATGCTGACAAATGAGAAATCAAAAATTAAAAAGCCATCTCTTGACCAACTAGATCTTGGTTATCATGATGTTATCGACCTGCCCAATTTTTTTTTTTTTTATTTAGATGACAAAAAACATAGAATGTGGAAAATCTAGGAACCATAGTGGAGAAGAGAGTGACAATGGCTGACATGTACTGTCGCATTATAGGACTTTCCACTATATCATTTCATACCAAAGCACTTTCAAAGAGATTGTGCTACGTGTGTTTTGGGAAGTGGGCAGGGTCACACTGTGCAGCTCTAGCTGGCCTCCCATTTACAGTCTTCCTGCCTATGAGTGCTGGGGCTACAGGGGTACAACTTTTTGAAAATCACTTCATTTTTTACAAATTCCACCAGCCACGGTGGCCATCTTTGTGTGCCAAAGACTGGTCTATCTCCACTAGGAAATGCTGTCCTCTACCACTGCCCTGGGTGAGTAGACTTAAAAACCACTAGAGGTGATGGGGAAACGTTAAACTTTATTTCTGTGATTTTTTTGTTGTTGTTACTAAGGAAATAAATTAAACTTTACTACTAATGAGTGTGTTATTTGCCACTGACTGCCTCACTAAATTTGTAAGTCAGACAGCTTCCTATGACAAAACGGGTTCCGAGTCTTCGGGAAAGGAATGGAAAATCACCACGTAGCAGGCTTGACAGTGATTTTCAGTCATGGTCTTTCACCATACTGTGATTTGGGCAATTTATTCACACTCATTTAAACAGAATTTATAGTTTCCAAATGAATATGCTAAAAAAGGATTCTGGCAAAGAAGCCACAGACAAAATATAAAAATAACATCGTCAGAGGTACAACAGAGTAGAAAGATCAAACTAAGTGTCCATGTGTGAAAACCAATCTGTAGAGTATTAAGTATAGGGCGACATGGGTTTTGTGAAATCTCAAAAGAAAAAAGGGGTTCTAATCTCCCACGGCAATTGTAAGCAATAAAAATAAAAAATAAACAGGGAATATTCTGCAACTCATGATGGCAGTATATTTTTGATACAAAGTTCTAGTGTGAAATGAATGAGAAAGAAAAAAATATGGAACAGAATAAATTATTAATAATCCAACAATATGCAAAAGTTAATATTTCACAAGCAAATTGTTGGTTAGCCCAAGAATGCAAACTGAGTGCAATACTAGAAAAATCAAGCAACTGGCCACATTAATCGGTTAAGGGAGATAAACCAGGTGATCAACTGGACAGATGTTGAAAAACCATTTGAGAAAGCTCAGTATCCAATCATAATGCAAGCTATTAGCAAAGTAGAAACGTAAGGCAACTTTCATAAACTAATCAAGAACAGTTGCCAAAAAGTTCCAAAACACAAAGGTCATATTTAATGGAGAAAGAGGAAAGTTTTTGTTTGCAAGGAGGAATAAGACCCAAACACCAACATTCACACTGAACAGTGTCCCAGCATCCTGCCCAACAAAGCAAGACAAAATCAGCAAAAGATATAAAACTTGGAATGGGGCCTGGGTTACAGCCCAGTAGTCATGCCTATGTTCATATAGGCCCAAGACAGAGATGATGCAGGTGATTGAGAAGGGGATAGAGATGGGTAGGTGTAGAGATAGACATACTACAGATGAATTGTTAGAGTTACAGAACTTATCAAAATTATGAAGGCATTGTAGGGCTGAAAAGATGGCTAAACAGATAAGAGCACTTGCTGCTCCTGCAGAGGATCTGGGTTCAATTCACAGCACCACATAAGGTGGCTCAACACTACCTGTAACTCCAGTTCCAGGGGATCTACTGTTTTCTTCTGTCTTCCATGGGTACTGCATACATGTGGTACACTTATATACACACAGGGAAAACACATACATAAAAATAAATACATAAGTACGTAAAAGCAAAGCACACACATATAAAAATACATCTTTAAAAAATTATATTTCAGCATCAACAAATAGAAAATACATTGAGAAATAAATGTCATTTACATTAACAACAAAACTCAAGTACCCAGGATTTTTAAAATAAAGATTTATGAAACCTCTGAATCGAATAGGAAACATACTTGGAAACCTATTAAAACTCCAAATGGAAGTCAGGCATGGTGGCTCTCACCTTTAATGTCAGCCCTCAAGAGGTAAAGCCAGGCAGATCTTTGTGAGATGGAGGCTGGCCTGTTCTACATACTGAATTCTACATAGGACTTGGACTATTGAGACTCCGTCAACAACAGCAACAAAAGAATACTACGTACTTAATTTTATACAATGATGTCAGTTTCCAAATGGATCTTAGGATTTCAGTCCATTATTATAAAAATCATAATGTTTTTTTGTTGTTTGTTTTAATTTCAGAGAGGTTGAGAAAATTATTCTAAAATTTGTATGAAAGAACGAAGACCTAAGACTTTGTAACAAAATGAATAAAATAGAAAGATGTGCCTTTCGATGTGTTGAGATGCCTTATAAAACTATGCAATTGACCCTGTGCTTTTAGGGCATGGATAAATAAGCAAATAGATAAGATAGAGAGTTCAGGAAAAAAAATCTATATATAAAGCAGGCATTGCAAAACAATGGAAAAAGATAGGCTACTACATAGATAGCTTTAGGCTGTTTGTTACTAAATGGAAACAAAAATTGAATTTTATTTCTATTTCACACAAAACACAATGTAAATTCAAAATGTAAATACAAAAAATTAAATTTAAGACCTCTTAGGGGAATAGTTTTATTCTCCTAAACTTGGAGTAAGATAGGATTTCTTAAAATATACACAGAGAAGGCCTTTTCTGCTAGCTTGTAAGAAGCAGCCCAAACTGTTCCCACCAGTTCTCCTTGGGCCTTGCTCAGGCAGGAGGAGCACTCCTGACTGGTCAGGACAAGTGACCTTTCACCCCTCTCCAAAGAAGCTTCTTTTTGAACAGATAGAGATTATCACAGAGTTCCAAAACTGGCCAAATGCAGAAAATAAGTGTCTTTGAAATGCTTAACCCTAAGTGACACATCTTCAATGCAGTGACCTCTACACAAAGGATGAATGCCTCTCTCAATTCTCACTGGAGAAGTTTCCGCGCAGCAGATGGTGATTAACACAGACACCCACAATTGGCCAACGTGCAGAGGATAAGAGGCATATTCCCCATGATCCAGAACATTTGTTAGGCATCTACTTGAGAAATTCTTAGGTCTGTGCACCCAAAGACAAGAAGAAAAAGGTTCAGAGCAGAGTTGTTTGTTCGGAATAGGTGCTCATCTGTGATGAAAGGTAAATTGTGGCTTACTTCTCTACTGAATACTGTGGAGAAATGAAAATGACCTAGAGCTCCACACGTCAGAACAGTGGGACTGAATGAAAAGAGCAAGTTAGTAAGTGCATATGGTAGGATCGCTCCTACATGCAGTGTTGACAAAGGAGGAAGTAATACACTGCTCAGGAAACATGTATAGCTGTCAAAATTACAATAAAAGGCAGATGAATGATGACTAAGATGAAGGTATCTTAGCCAGGCATGGTGGTGCATGCTTTTAATCCCAGCACTCGGAGGCAGAGGCAGGCACATCTCTGTGAGATCAAGCCCAGCCTGGTCTACATAGCAAGTTCTAAGCCAGCTGGGCCATGGGGACTTTGTCTCAAAAAGAAAGAATGAAAAAAAAAAAAAAGAAAACAAAGATGAAGGTACCTTGAAGAGGCATATATCTGATTATGAGGGTGTTGGGATGGATATTCAAGTTAGATCTGAAGGTGTGAACAACATTTTGTTTCATAGCTACCTGAGGGGGACATCTGTCAGGTTTTCATCACTGTGACAACAGGATCAATTTCATAGGAAGAAAGATTTGTAATTTTGGTTCATGGTTTCAGAGGTTTTAGTCCACCGTGGTGGAAACTACGTCTTCTAGCAAGGCCCCACCTTCTACTTCCACTGGTCACCCAAGTGACATAATATTAGGAATTCATCCAGTGATTCATCTATTGGTTAAGTCAGAGCCCTTGTGATCTAATGACCTCTCGATGACTGAATTTGCCATTTACTGTCCAGGACTAAACTTTCAACTTATGAGCCTTTTGGGGGACACTTTATATCCAGTCTTTAACAGCACACACATGAATGCTCTGCCTCTTATAATGCTTCAAACTGTCTGTATATTCCTTTATAAATGTGATACATTTCAGCAAATTTTTAATTAAATATTTAGAATTCTGCAAAATAAATACTTGGACATTTTCTTTGCTTACTTTAAAATATGTTTCCAAAAACATTTTAAGAAGTTAGAAATCACATTCATGAGCAAAAATAAGATCAAGATTAGAAAACCTTAGTAATTTGTTAGGATTTATGAAACATATGTATTTATAGAATTCAAAGATATTTCAAACTTTTCAAAATATTAGAACATATTATATATTTTTCCTTCTGATATATTAATTATTTAAAATTTCATCCTTTAAAACCTTTTGTAAGCTTCATGATATATTTTGTCTATTACTAAGCTAGTACTGGATTTTAATTTGGCGGGATAGGGAGAGCTGAGACAGTCTTACTCTAGCCTAAGATGACCTGAAGCTCATCATTATGCTCCTGCATCAGCCTCCCACATGCTGCAATAACAGGTATGTGCCACCATTAAAGGTGATTTTTTTTAAATAAAGACTTTTGCTTTTTTCTTAAGACAGGATCTAGCTGTATATCCCAGGCTCCCCTTGAAATCAGAGTCCCCTTGCCTCCACACTCTGAGTGCTGGGATTACAAATGCTTTTACTAAATCTGCCTATTCAGACAATTTCCTATTGAGCCATCCAAGCATTTTCAGACCATCAATCAGGACAAGGCCAGGTCACAGTACTCAACCTGAAGGAGTTTCAGAACCTCTGGCATGCACACTCAACATCCTGCTCTTGAACATGACCCCTAAGATTCTGAGTCAGTTTGGAGAGGATCCTGAAGTACCCATTTTTTGAATCATACCCCAGACAATTCCGCCACGAGTAATTTACTTCCACAGTTTTGCTCTAAAATTAGACCCCAATTAAGAAACATTTTTTGAGAGCCATGTCCCCAGACTGTGCACAACTGCTTTTACTGAGACAAACTCATAATGCCATTGACCTGCACTGAACAGTTCCATAAGGAAGAAATGACCCTTTAAGTTCATGCCAGCCACTAGAATGAAGATGTAGTTGAAGATACAGTGAAGGAAGTGGACAGATCATCTGGCTTCAGACATGGTGAGTGCTTGAACAGCAGAAGCTTGCCACCTCAAGAGAGCACTTAGGGGCTAGTGCTTTCCAAGTGTAGGGGATAGTTATGCTATGCTTTGTAACACAGTCTTGACAGTGGGCTCTGTCCAGTTCATCTGATCCTTGGTTTAAAGCGTTAACATCGTGGACAGAAAGTACTTAAATGATACGAAGAAATGACTCATTGCTAAGTCTTACCACAGAGTTATTTCTATGTTTCCTCCAACACCTAGTAGTTATACTAAGCAATTTTTTATCCTATAGACAATTGAGTGACTTTGGGATTGGTTGATAGACAGCTTAGAATGAACTTACTATCCAGTCTTAGCACTCAATGTAGAATTTTATGCTATGCCAAAAAAGGACTACGTCATATTATTTTATCATTTTAACCCCTTTCCATGATCTATTTCTATTTTATTAATTATACTTACTTTGTGTGTATGAATGCATTGCCTGTATGTATGTAAGTGCACCCATGTCGTGTAGCGCCTGTGGAGGTGGGGAGAGAGTGTCAGATCCCCGGAACTGGACTTATGGATTGTTGTTAGCCGCCATATGGGTGCTGGGAATCGAATTCAGGTCCTCTGCAAGAGCAGCCAGTGCTCTTCACCACTGGGCAATCTCTCCAATCCCCCATCTACTTCTAGATGACGGTATTTTTTGCTTTATTTTTGTGTATATGCATGTATTTCGTGCATGTATGTAAGTGCACCTGTGTCATGCAATGCCTGCAGAGGAGAGAAGAAGGGCTTGGATTCCCTGGAACTGGAGTTATGAACAGTTGTTAGCTATCGTGCAGGTGCTTGGATTTGAACACGGGTCTTCTGCAAGAACAACCAGTGCTCTTAACCACTGAGTCATCTCCCCAGCCCAATAATGCTACTTTTAACATACATTTCTGGTATCCTGCTACTTCTTTAAGGAGTTGTTACATTGCTTTGTGAAGAAGAGAGCTGGCCTGAGAGAAGCACAGAGGCAGTGTAGCCAGGCTCTGCAAACTCCAGAGCAAAGGCAGAGGTCAGAGTCCCTGAGTCATCAATTCAGGTCACCGTCTGTCACATATTCTTCTTCCTCCTTCGTGATATTGATGACTAACTTGACATTCATGGGGTAAATACTAACAAATTAAGGAGATCTTTGTATTTTGTTGTTGCTTTAGGTGCTCCTGTGTTGTTGAACAGGGTCTTGTTATGTAGCCCAGGGTGGCTTTGAACTCTTGATCCTTCTGCCTCTGTTTCCCAAGCGTTGAGAGTACAGGCCTGTGCCACAGCACCTGGCTCTTTAAGGAGAGTTTCTGAGAAGAATTCATTATTATTTTTGCTTTTGAAATGGTCTCCATTGCCTCATGAAAAGTTTGAGGTGACTCTTTGTAGTTAATAGGATAAAAGGCCCCTCATGTTAAATCTGAATTATGACTGTCTTCTTTAGTTTCTCTAGCATTCTTTTTGCAAACGTAGACAATATAGACATTTTTATTGAAGTTTTGATTTTCACAGAATTTGGTTTGATGGGATTAGATCCCTCTTTGCACTTCCCCTTCTACTCTTTTCCAACTTAATGTACTGTCTTATATATGTAACATGGCCTATAGTATGATTTGAGTCCCCAAATGTCCTTCAGTGTGGGTCCATGCACTGGACCCACTAAGAGTCCCATCCCTGTAAGATACTGGTTTTCCTCCCTCCAAGCAGCAATCAATTGCCAAAAGTTCCTTAGGATGGGCTGGGAGAAAGTATATGTTAATCTTCAAATATTTATTGATTGAATACTGTTTGAGACAGGGTCTCTCTACGTAACATTGGCTGGCCTAGAATGTGCTGGGTAAACTAGGCTGGTCTCCAATTCATAGAAGTCTACCCACCTCTGCCTCTCAAATGCTGAGACTAAAGATTCATGCCGCCATACCTAGCTCATTGATTGAGTTTTCTTTTGTGGATGTGTGCATGTATGTATGCACGTGCATGACGGTGCATGTGCATGTGTGTGCACATGTGTGGTGAGGCCAGAGGCCATCCTAGGTGCTGTTCTTCAAGCACTGTCCACTGTGTTTGGAGGCAGGGTCTCTCCCTGGCCTGGCTGGCTGACTAGTGAGCCCCAGGGATTGTCCTGTCTCTGCCTCCCTGACATTATACCTGATTTTTGTACATGGGCTCTGAAAATCAAACTTAAGTCCTCCCACTTGAAAGACAAGCACGGGCAGCTGAGCCATCTCTCTAGCCCTCGACTGAATCTCCATAGGCTGAAACAATTGTTTGTGGTCAAACCATCCTAAGATAACTCTGTAAGGAGCATTATTTTGAAAAGAAGCTCCAGTTTTCTACTCCAGCTAAGAACATTTTCATTTTACAATTCTACCTGCTGATACCATTTAGCAAAGGGATCTGCGTGCATTAATAACATCTGAAATGAGTGTTTACACAATTTTTAATAAATGAGATCTGCTCATCTTCTTTTCATTAATGCATTTAGTAGCTTTTAATTTCTCTTACCTTTTAGGAAAAACTCCACGCCTGATGATTTTCTTTTTTTTTAAATGGCACTTCAGTATTCAGAAATACCAGCAAGCTTTTTAGAAACTATTCTCAGAAGAGATTTCTGGAGAAAAGCTTTTCCAGTAAGCGGCTTGGTGTTTTTAAGATACTAATAACTGTGCTGATGTGGTCCCTCGTCAGGCTACAGTTAAAATTAATTGAAAAACAACAACAAAACTCTCTTATACTTTACACGGAAACCAAGTAGGATGAGGAAATGGTGAATAAGTATAGTAAACCTGGAAGTAATTGATGTCCTACTTCTTGGTAACACTGGAAAGTAATGGCTTAGTACAAGCAGACACTTTTTCCTCTGTCTTTTAGTGATTCATCATGTCAAAAGGAAAAAGAAAAGCTAGTTAGTTTCATTCTCATTCTTTTTCTTAAGATTTATTTTATTTTTAATTATTGGCATGAGTGTATATGTCTGTGTGTACATATGTGCACATGAGGACAGGTACCGATGGAGGCCAGAAGAGGGCTTGAGTCTCGGGAGCTGGAGTTACAGGTGCTTGTGAGCCCCCTGTGGTTGTGGGTGATGGGAACAAAACTCTGATCCTCTGGAAGAGCAGGAAGTGCCCTTACCTGCTGAGTCATCCCTCCAGTCCCCACTGTCATTCAATTTTATAGGCATAGTTCTCTGTTGACCAGTCTTCTGCATAGCTACAATATAGCCTTACCTCAAATGATATTGAGATAATAGATGATTTTTAAACTGCTGTCCAATTAATGTGCACAGACACTCATGGGCTGTGACTTAGAGATATCATTTTACTTAATACATTCAATAGCCCTAATGATACCTGAGATTTCTATTTTCATCCATCTGTAGATTGTATAGCTTCTAGAAAAGGTTAAATACCTTGCCTAAGAGCTTCTGTGCTCAATATGATAAACCACTTTACCCTGCTTGAAATACTTACCAACCTTGGGATCAGTTCACACTTCCCTTTTGAATTTCTCTGGGCATTTCTGTCTCCTTAGATAATTTCTCCCTCTGCTCCTAACCTTTAATTTAAAATTTTTATTTGTGTGTGTGTGTGTGTGTGTGTGTGTGTGTGTGTATGGTGTATACAGACATGCACATGCCATAGAACATGTGTTGAGGTCAGAGGACAACTTTATGAAATTGATTCTTTCCTGTCTTCTGAGTATTGAACTCAAGAGGTCAAGCCTTTATAGCAAGCCCTTTAACCCACTGAGCCATTTGACAGCCCCTAATCTCTAAATTCAGATCCCACAGGTTCTCAGGCTTCTATTCTCTTTCTCTCTAAATTCTGTCCTATATTTAAAATGCCATCTAACTATCCATGATTCCTACATATAGTTTGTCACAACCCCAGCGAGCCTGATGAACTCGGGCCATGCTGCAGGCAGCCTGCTAGACCCAGACACCTCTTCTTGGATGTCTTACCGATATCTCACACTCAACATGTATAAAACTCACCCCTTGACTTTCTCTCTTAAACTACTTTTCAAGTTGATGGTATCATGAGCCATCCATCTGTACAGGTCAGAAACATCTTTGCTACCTGTTTCCTGTTTCTTCAAACCCAAAATATAACGCAGTCCCATAGCCTCCACCTTCAAAATAGAGTTCAAAGCCACCCATCCACCCCATGCCTGTGTCCCTGGACTTTGGCTAACACAGTCACTCTTCAGTGTACACTGAAAGTTGATTCCCAGGCTGCCTCCGATACTGGAATCTGTGGATGCGCAAGTCCCTCCTGCATAGTATTTGCATATAACCTGTGCACATCCATCTGTGTACCTTAAATAATCTCTGAGTTATTTATAATGTATAATGCAATGTAAATGATACATAAATAGTTGTGATATTGAATTGCTTAAGGAATATCCAAAAAATCTGTAGCAACTTAAAGTGTGTGTGTGTGTGTGTTTGTGTGTGTGTGTGAGTATGCATGAGTGTAGGTGTATGTGTTCCATGTGTACAGGTCAGAAGACAACTTGTGAGAGTCAGTTGTCTGACTCATTCTATCATGTGGGCCCTGGGATCGAACTCAAGTAGTCAGGCTTGACAGCAAGAGCCTTTACCTGTTGAGCCTTCTTGTCAGCTCTAAGTTGGTATTATTCTTGAGATTCATGTTTAACATATGAATTTCCATTCCATACTAAAGCATAACTTCTGTCTTATGAGATAAATAGATCAACACATGGGATCTTTTCTTAATTACTTTAAAACGAAGTTTGGTTCTACCTAAACAAACACAGAAGGTAAAAATGGACTTTGGTGAGGCGAGTTTCTTTCCTTTCTCCGCCTCAGAGAACGTTGTTATCCAGTGTTGTCCACGCATTCTATTCCACGTGCTTTAATGCAAGTCTTGGGCCCCATTTTTCTTTGCATTCTGTTTGAAAGGACTATATTTCTTTCACAAAACCAAAATAAAACCTCAGGATTTCTTTCCTGTCCCTCAGGTTTTGAATATTATCATGATAAAGCTAGATGGGCTGTCAAAAGAGGCCACAGAAGTTCTCTGAGAAAGACTTGTTGGGGATCAGTGGATTCCTGGTGCTATTAACTTGGGGTTGGAAAAATAGAACTCATCCTAAATATGTACACAGTTTGGAGAAGAAAAGCTTAAGAGCTAAAATTTTAAGATTGACGAGAATGAATATTTTTTTTCCTTGCAGCTCACCCTGATGCCTCTAAGTTATACACACACACACACACACACACACACACACACACCAACAAACACAGAAAGAAAGAGACTCACGTATAGAAACAAAATGGAAATGGGACTTGCCTAAAGGGAATGTCCAAGAAATAGTTTTACAACAATAGTTTTCTTAGGGGAAAATTATGACTGTTCCTTGTGGAACAACCAGTCCAGTTCTGCAGACTGGCTTTAATGTTTATTTACTCGCTATTCATGGTAATCCACTTATTTTTTTCATTTATGAAATCTTATGTTCATTCAAAAGTAATAGTCTCACAATGCACGTTTTTTCCTTGACACCAGTTTGGCATCCACAAGGAATTATTTCGTTAATTTCAACTTTCTCAGGAAAAGCTTCTCTATAAATTTCATTTCTTTGTCCCCAACTGCAGTAGATTTTTGCTCATTCAATTCAGTCTGAGAGGCATTGTTTCTATAGTATTTCCCAATATCTCAGTATTAAGCTCATTTTTCTACATTTTAGTGTAACCTGCTCAGGAGCTGTAGTAGACATGAACTCCCCCTTTCTTGACATGTTTGGAAGGAGACAATACTTTTTTTTTCAAATTATTTATTTTTTGTTTATGAGTGTTTGGCCTGCATGTATGTAGGTGCACCACATGCATGAAATGCCTGTGGAGGTCAGAGGAAGGAATCAGATTCCCTGGAACTGGAGTTACAGATGGTTGGTAGCTGCCATGTAGGTGCTGGGAACCAAACCCAGGTCCTCTGCAAGAGCAGCCATCTTAAGTGTTCTTAACCACTGAGCCATCTCTCTAGCCCCAGAAACAATTCAAAGGCTGCAGGAAGTCTCTGAAACTGACCAGATACACTAAGGCTTCATTTCTCAAACCTATATAAGCAACAATGACTGTTGTTGGACACTCTCAGACCAGCAGAGCTGCCTGGAAGAGACAGAACCAAGTGGTGCTGTCTGGAAGAGACTGAAACCCACCCATTTGCCTGGAAAAAGAAATTCTCCAACTTTTCGAGCTGCCTCCAGGCTGTGCAATGCATCCAGGTTTCCAGTTTTAGTGAGCTGTCACCCATGCTGGAGTGGTCTATTGTTGATACAGTCATCTTTGAGTCATTTCTGCTCCTTTAAATACCCTCTAGCAAACTGTTCAATAAGTAACCCCAATAAACACTCATTGATTCAGCAAGCTGTAGAATCCTTACCTTGGTCTGTCATTGGTTCCGTATCTGGGGTGAGTTGATGTTTGTTCACACCTCCCCATGAATAGAGTCACGCAACACCTGCTCATTCCTTTGAGGCAGGGTCTATCACTGAACTGAAGCTAGGGTGGTAATCAACAATCGTAGGAACTCTCCCAGCGCTATATTCCCATAATGCTGGGGTACAGCCATATGCAACCATGCCTGGCTTTTTATGCGGGTACTAGAGCTTTGAACGCAGGTCTTCATGCTGGTACAGCAACTGCTGTCACCCACTGAGTCATCTCTTCTGCAAATCTTGCCACTTTGTTGATGTTTCTATCACACTGGAGTAACTCAGAATGATACATTTTGGTTTTTGATACACCCATATTTCATGATGTTTCACTGTGAAAGTTTTTCAGATAACTATACCTTAAGTCCTATCGTTTCATCCCCCTCACCAAGCGTGGAAAACCTAAGATGGTGGAACTACAACACATCCATCCTGATACAGCTGTGGGTTCTTGGTTCCATTGGTTTGAATGAACTGGGTGTATCTTTGGAGGTCTAGGGAGAATGCTAACTTTTGTTGAATTTGAGTTTTTACATTATAATTCTAAAAGCTACAACAAAGTTCTTATGGGCCATGATGATCTGAAAGAGCCTCACATATTAAAAAATATTTAGAGTCATATGATGAGACACATTTTTCTATGATTTAGGTAGCCTGTATCTTTGGGGCAGTTTGCCTACACAGCCTACCTTTAAACTGGTAGCCATCAGTAGGTAAATTGTTCACTGTAGTTCAAGGGGAGTGTTTGATGGCAAGATTTCTTGTCCTTTGTTCATTTGGTTCTTGAGTTCCACTAAAAGATAGCTAGCAAAAGTAATTGTTTATGAAAAAAAAAAGAGCAGGATCTAAATACATTCTGAATGGGCTAACCTGCAGGGACATGAGTTAAATCTACAGGGGATAAGATTCTGCTAATCTTGAATTGATAGACTATTTTCATTCATCTTCTCTCTTAGAAGTTCAAAGTAAGTGTTTAGCATGTGGAACTTTTTTGCAGGCAAACATTGTGTTCAGCATTATTCACAGCTCTTTTTCCCATTTTGTGCCGTGAAGATTCTGATGCGACACTCAGGCCATTCACATTCTACACTGAATCATTTTTCCCTTGTCAAATTAGTTTGTCAAATTGCTTTCTGATCACTCCGCAGGGGGCAGACTCCCTATTCTGCACAGAGGTAGATACTTGTCAGCAGCAGGTTGCAGGCATCACTGCAAAGACTTGTAGAGGGTGGATGAACAGACACTTGTGACTCCCAATTCCACCGATCCATGCAGGAGATACAACACTCTTGAGAGCCAGGATGGCTACTGAATTCAGACTTCACAGCATGTTATAGTTTGAACATTTGGTCTCCAGCTGGTGGCACTCTTTTTTGGGGGGCTATGGAACCTTTGGTACTGTGGCCTACCTAGTAGAAATGCATTGTTGGAAGTTGGCCTCGAAAGTGAAGACAGTTTCTGGTTGCAGTCATGGCTCTCGTCAGCTTCCTAGTCAGCTCCAAAGTGAACAAGTCACACACCAAGATCCACCTGCTAGAGATGGAGCCACAACACCATGCCATCCCTGCCATGATGGACTACAGCCCTTAAAACTGTGAGCCAACACATCCTACCTCCCTTAAGTTGATTGTGTCCAATATCCTGTCATGCAATAAGAAAAAGAACTGGGTTAGAGATAAACACTAGGATATGTCTTTTCTACTTTCCATCAACACATAATTAAGTTAGAAACAAAATACTATGAGTGTGGTCTTTACAAAAAACTAATTCTGGGTAGATTCAATGCAAAAATTTGCAAGATCTAAGGTAATTAACTATGTTATTTTCTCTGATAAAATCCTTTTCTCAACTAAAATAGGGCAACGTACGTGAGTTTTTTATACTGTAAAGTACTGTATAAATTTTAAATTTAAAGGGAAAAAGCCAAGAATTCTGTGTCCTAGCCTCCTGATTATTAAAAGATGGTTGCCTTTCTAACAGAGCTCATGAGAAAGTAATCAGTAAACCAACATGAAGAAATCACACTCACACACACACACACACACACACACATATATGAGTTGGTTGGTGTTTTTCCTTAGTACTTAATGCTCCATGTGATATAACTTCAACTTAACACTTAAATGCAGCAGGATTCAAGACTGAACAATGTTAAATACAGTGGGAAAACAGTAGTTATGAAAGATGCTACATTTGCATAAGGTACTGCTATTTCATCTAATGGTAGAATATCTTAGAATACATCACAATGAGTGTTCTATGCTAACAAATAAAGCAATGGCCAACCTAGAAGCTATGCGCAAACAGAAACTTGCGGCAAAATGTACAGCGAACATTATTCCTCTATTTGTTTCCTTAGCAAATAGAATTTGATTGCCAAGTTCTTCATGGAACGATGAGTCTTTTGTATTTTATTTCTATCTATAGACACTGAGATCTGTCCCTCTGCCATGGAGATGTTTTCTTAGAGGAGAGTCGTATTTCAGCAAACATAATTAAACCATCACAAACAGAGCCTTTCATTAGTCAGAGCAGAGTTATTGCTCTTGCTCTATAGAAGCACAGGAAAGTATTTCACATTCTGCTGGGGAAAAAAAATGGACCACTAAATATTTCATGGGGTTTTCTTGATCGGATTGTTTATTTCTCAACATGTTAAAGAGATACTTAATTTTTCTCAGCAGCTATTTTTGTCATCGCGTTAGAGAAATAGGTATTAAGGGCAAAATTTGCATGGGATGCCCAAATCTGATATTTTCCTGGAATGAGGCTTATTGTGTGCATTAAAATAAATCTCATACTCTTCTACAGAAAATGCCCTTGGAATTTGATGTATTTTCTAAAGTTATATTCTGGTAACGTTCTGTACCCAAGAAGGAGGGGAGCACAGGAATTATCATTTGAATGTGGTTTGCTCTAATTTGGATTTCATGCAAAAATACAAGTGGACACTAGAGGGTACTGTTTGATTTTCTTTTTCATTTGGCTGTGCTGTAGATCTCAGCACACTCAGGTGCTAGAAGATCCCATCCTGTTATAAACAGGAGCAAATTGCAAAAAGGTACAAAGTGTTGAGATACCCTAAGGTTTCAGGGAGAGTTTGGGAGATTCTTAACAGGGTAGCTTCTTAATTAATTCAGAATTAGTAAAGAAGCGACTCTTTGTTACCCCCTACCCTCTTGGTTGTCATCTTTTGATAATTAATTCCTTTGGTTGAAAGAAATTTTATTAGATTTCAAGCTCTTGCTAAATGTCAAATGGCTCTAAAAATAGTTTGAGTATTAGACTATGTTAAATAATTAGTGCTCTCAAGTTCTGTCTTGAGGATTTTGAGTAAAGCACATATCTAACACTGGTTAAGAAACTAATTATAGAATCCCCAATTGTCACAAACAGCACCCCAATGTTCCTCTCGACATCAAATACCAAGTCAACAAGATTCCCAGTTATCTCCTTCTTTATTTCTAATCTTTGCTAAACATCCTCTTTTATTTTCCTTTTGTCCTTGAGGCAACCCTTTTTTTTGAGTACAAAGAAAAGAAAATGTAAAATTATCTGTTTGTTTGTTTGTTTGTTGAGATAGGGTCCTATTTAGCCTGGACTGTCTTTGAACTCTCAAGGTAGCAGAGGCCAGCCTGGAACTCCTGATTCTTCTGTCTCCAACTCTAGAGTGCTGGGATTGTAGGTGCTCACTACCACACTTGGCTATGGAATTATCTTAAAGCATACTGTCATGTGGTTTGTGTTTGTCTAGAATCATTTTCAAACAAGAATATCTGAGGGTCAGTGTGAGATGGCTCAGTGGAGTAAAGACATTTGTCATCGAGTCTGATGACTATTTGATCCTTGGGACTCACATGATGGAAGGAGAGAATCAATTCCCAGAAGCTGTCCTCTGACCTCTAGACATGTGCTGTGGCACATATGTGTGCACATGTGCACATTTCACACGCACAGACATAAATTTTTTTAAGACTATTTAACTAAATTTCTTTCTAATGACTATCGTTACACCATAGATTAATGCATCTCCCAACTCTCACAGGAGGAAAAGCTTCTTTATGCAGCAGAAGGTGATTTACACAGAGAACCACAACTGGCCAACACACAGGGAACAAGTGGTTGCAGACTACTTGCCCCTGAAAGGACACCTTTATCAAACTTCTGCCTCCCAAAATTCAGGGAATCATTGCAGAAGGAGCAGAAAGATTGCAAGAGCCAGAGGAAGTGGGTGACCACAAGGAAGCAGAGTTTTCCAGACAGTTGAGTCATTACTTATATGAACTCACAGCAAAGGTGACAGCAAGTTCCCTGGAAGCTCAAGTCAGACAAAATCCCAGCATAGATATGGGGAAATGGGTAAGAAATCCCAACTGAACCTGAGGAACTATTAGCAACTGATGACTGCTGGGAAGGGAGGGTCTTGGTAGACTGACTAGCCTCCAGTGGAAGAACCCACACCAACGGGTATTTGGAGATATGAACCTGACTTTATAGGCATATCATCTATCTATCTATCTATTTATCTATCTATCTATCTATCATCTATCTACATATGCTGGGAGGCTAGTAAAGGGAGGGATGCAGAAGTTGACCAGCTAGTCTGTGTGTTTTCAGTTGTGTGGAACTGAAGAGAACATGAGAGCCACTGCTGCCCATTTCCAGGCTCACTTATATACACAGGGGCAAGCCCTTTTCTGGATCTCTGAAACTTTGTTACAGTCATGTGATCTGCATTAGCCAATGGAAAGCGAGCAGCAGTACGTAGGAGACTCCAGGACACAGGCACAACAGAGGGGGACCGTGATTCTGAGTGCCCTCTTCCCTTGCTGTGGTCAACCTTGAAGCCACATGTTGAATGGTAGCGTCAAAAAATAATGAAGCATCCATAGCCTTCTTCCCAGGAGGTCAATGTGAGGCAGAGTCCACAGACATGAGCAAAAAAAACAAGACTTTGCTGTTTAAGCATCTGAGGTCTTGGGCTTTCCTGATATGGCATAAGACTGTGGCTTATTCTAAGGACAGACACGTGAAGCTTTAGCCAAATGAGGAACTCGGATGCCAGGAAGAAACAAAAATTTGGCAAGAAAGGATCTTTTATTTTATGCATGTGTGGTCTGCTTGTGTGTGCATGCTCACATGTGTGGATGCATGTGTGTGCACAGATGTGTGTGCATGTATGTGCGTGCATATGAAGGTCCAAAGTTGATGTCAGCTGTTTCTCCATCACTCTCTAATTTATGATTGAGGTCTTTCAGTTGATCCCAAAGCTCATCAGTTGGCTAGACTGACTATTCATCTTGTCCCAGGAATCCTGTCTCTGCCTCCTAAGTGCTGAGGTTTACCAGTGGGCCACCACATTTGTTCAGCTTTTACTTGGACTCTGGGGATCTGAACTCTAGTCCTCACGCTTGTGCAGCAAGCACTGTATCTACTGAGTCCCCCTCCCAGCCCAAGAATCTAATTTAAAAGCCCCCAAACCTGCCGTTTTTAATTCAGTATGATTTTGATCTGAGAACCAACGAAGAGACATTACTAAGTAACAAGTCATTTTCTCTTTGGTTTTGTTCAAAATTCATCTAAGGAATTCAAGTAAAACAAGGAGGAGACATTATTATGCTCAACCAAAAGAATGTTCGATTTAGAAAAGTCTAACCTCTGGTGTACGTGGAAATGCACGACAGCTTGCCTGAGCCTTCTGATCTTGGCTAGCCAGGAATTCAAGGTTTCATGTAAAAAAAGAGCATGCACCAAACATCAGTTTCTAGTTGGATAAGGTTGAAATATCGATTCTCACCTTGAACACATGGGTTTGATGCCTTCATATATCAGCATTTTCCCCAAAGATGCTCAAAAGTCTCAGCAGATGCAGACACCTATTTGTTTCTATCCAACCCCAGCCTCTTCCTAGCTGCAAGGCATATGTGAATGCTCAAGCCAGCTGGAACTTTCTGGAACTTTCTGGCCCTCGCAACAGGGGTGGTTTAGAACAGCCTCTTTCTACACATGATGCCTTCAGTTCAAAGATAGAGACATTCAGGGGCCTTTGACAGGAAACCAGACGTTGTCCAAACACCCACCTACAAAGACACCAAGCATTTCTGCCAAGCTTTTCAGAGCTCCCAGAAAAAGTTTTTGAAAGTATACTACTTTTAAAGTTATCTTGAATACAAGATAACTTCAAAATAAACTTGAAGTGGGGCTTACTTCTTCTTTTTAATCTTTAAAAAGAAGGCATTCCAGGGATGTGTTTTCCAGTTAATTATAGCAAATGTGTGCTTCTAGAGCACTTACAAAGAGGATGCTGCCTGCTTCTCTTCTGCAGAGTATCTTGGTGCTCTGCTGCATCTCTGTGAGTGCATAGAAACACATTAAAACTCCGGCCCACAGTACCTACCCAGTCCCGTGGCTACTGCTGTCTCCTTTCTGTTTTTAATCAAAGCATGCTATTCCATGTGCAAAGCTTAGTATCAATAGTAATGATTCCAGACACCCAATAATGAGAATACTTGAACACAATGTTTATTTAAGGATAAAACACATTAAAAATTATTTGGTTGATTTGTAAAAAGTGAAGGGGCTGGGTCTGAGGGACAGGACCGGGGTGAGGTTATCCAGGTCTGCAAACATTATATCCAGTGGCCAAAGCTGGCATGGCAAGGTGGAGGCCATAGCAGGTGGGGAAGGAGATAAGCATGAACAGAATGAGCACTGTGTGCAAATCACACTTCTGAACAGCAGAGAGCTAGCTGCCTCAGAGGAAGCCACGCCTCCCAGGCATTCCTTCAGATTTATAGCGATAGCTTTGCCCCAGAAATAGCAGGATCTCTTCTGGTCAGATTTCACATCAGACTTCTATAACCAGAGGCTTTCCTTGACTGGCTTTTGGTCTGAACCAAGGTCTCCAGTGCCAGCTGTTCGGGCATTTTAGGTAAATATACATGCTTTCCACCACTGGCTTTTTGAAGTCACTATTGCATACTTTGGAAGGGGAGCCTGGAACTTTGGTCGCCTCCAGACTTGTGACTGCTGGAGGACACTGGCATGACTTTGAGAGGCTGGCCACTTTCAAATAGGTTTTGACTGAGGGACACACACTCTTTATCCTACAGGGACCGAAGGAAGCAAATTACAGTACGGTATACAGCAACCTTGAGTTCATTATGAGGTCGTGCCTGATTTATAGACAAAATGCCATAATGAGATCTGGGTCATGATGAGAAGAAGTGTCCAAACTTGAAGTACAATTGAAGAATTAGAAGCTGTGGACAGAAAGGAACATAGCATAAACACGTCTGCTTGATCCAGCTCAGACCCATCTCTCTAGCACTCAACCAAAAGGAAATTTCTTGGCAGAGATCTCACTTTCTCCAATCCAGCCCTAATAAGAAAGCAAAAAGGCAAATGAATTCAACCTTTAAGAGAGCCCCTTGCACCTCATAGGAGATCAGGGAAATTAGTTGCTAAGACTTTCAGCTTTCTGTTTATTTTTGTTTCTTTGAGACACAGTCTCGCTATGCAACCCAGTCTGGTCTAGAACCCATGATCGTCCTGCCTCAGCCTCCTGATGGCAGGCATGACAAGTGTGTGCCACCACTCTCGTTGAAAGGCTCTCATCACACTTGCTGCTATCTTGTATGACCTTAACCCCAAGCACAAGCTTAACCTCAGCACAAGAGGACTTGGCATCCCAGGTTATGGCCAATACAAAGTTTGGAAGTTATCAAATAATTTTTAAAAATTGTTCACATCTTTTAGATAGAAGATTAGGGATCCAGGGGCTTAAAAAATGATCTTGGAAACCTTGAGCGTTTTTCCAGTCTGTCCCTAGTTTCTGGAATTTTCATAGTCAAGTTGCTGAATGGGCTTCAACTGGTTTCTCCATCTGGGGTAAGGAGTCTCTTGAGTTCCAGCTTAACATAGCCCCCACCCCGCCGCAGAAGAACTCCACCTCTGCAGCTCCTGCCATCCTCCTGCAGGGATCCTGTCACACAGCTGCACAGAGGCCCGTCCACCCGGCTGGTACAGATCTGCTCACATCCTCCATTGTCTTCACACCAGTCCAGTCCTGAAAAACGAGCAATAGAGAGATCGACCTTGCAGCTCACATCAAGTGGGGCTTTAAAGAGAGGAAAGACAGAGTTGTTAAAAGCCAACCAAAAACTTCCTCATAGGCAGTTCTCTGGGACACAGGCATGCTGCTGTCCTTCTGCACCAGACCCCCATTGCAAGTGATACACATTTGAGCCCTCAAATCCCATTGTTTTAGTAATTTATAGTATATTTTAGGGAACATACATACTTTTTCTCCTAATAGGTCCCACCGAAATGATCTGTTCTTTGGGTTCTTTTGTGTAATCTGTGGCGATCCTGGAATTTTGTGGGCAATTCTGAAAGACAGAACACCAGAGGGAAAATTTCATACAATTAAACTGATAACTTATTCTTCACCATGTTTCCACCTCCAAGAGAGACAGCGGCTCCGGCCTCCAGCACTATCACTGCTCAGATTAATTAGAACCAATGCATTCTTGATCATCGAGCCCACTGGGACTCTAGGCTTTATGTCAAGCAGAATTAAATATACTCTCCACACTAGAATTAGATTCAAAAAGGCTCTCTGCTCAGGAATGAGAATTGTTGGATCTCATCAGATACTAATGTATTCAGCACCATCTGTAAGTAGCTCTGACCATAATTCAAATCTTGATTCTGTAAACATGAGGTAAGCATAAAGCTAGAATGTTAAAAGTCTGGGAGAGAGGTTCTATGCAATCCAATCTTGAGGACATGGCCTTCAATAGAGGGGACATCAGTCTGGCATAGAGGCTAAGAGGGGTTTTCCCTCCATCCACATTCTCCCAGCTCTTGCAGAGTATCAGGCCCTGGTACAGAACTAATGAGCTATTGATACTTGGATAAACTGTATTTCTGAGCCCAGGAGTTTTTCTCGGTGGAGTGGACCTCAGCCTTGTGGCTATTTGTTCAGAGTGCCTGGCTCAATACATTCCTTGAGATTCTGTTGTTACGGTTCTCAACCAGGCCAATTCTGTCTCCTCAGAGGATAAACACTCTTGGAGACTTTTCAAGGGTGTTGCCACAGGAAAGTAAATACTACTGGCATCTACTGGATCTAAAGGCTCACGATGCTCTTAGCAGCCTCCAGTGCACAGTCAGACCTCCTCTACAACACTGTTCCATCCAAGACATCAAAGATACGTGGCTAAGGAGCCCTACTACAGGTGTGAAGCCTCTGACCTGGTGTCATCGCAGAGACAGAGCACTAAAGGTCATTGTGTTGAAAACTGGGGCAGTGAGGGAAAGGCTGAACACTCCGTTTTTACACTTACAATTTTACAAGAGTATTTTTCTGAGTCGCAGAGGGAAACTGCACAGTGAAGATGAACTTCGTCATAATCACCAATGAACTTAAAGACAGTGACGTGAAAGCGACAGGTTAGAGAGACCCCGTTCTCCTCTATGCCGATCGTGTTATCTTTGAGGTTCTGACACCTATTCAAGAAAAAAAAATAATGGACACTTTGCTTCAGTTTCTTTCTTCATAAAGGCTAATCCTCATCTCCATTTCAAATTTTCACATTTCACATAAAGCTGCTGTAAACACCAAAATGACTTTGCACTTGAAAGTGACCTCCGGATTGCCTCGGTGTGTCATTTATTATCACTCCCTCCTATGTTTATTGTTTGTTTTGAAACATGGAATGCCACCTTGAGTTACTATTCTAACCGGAGCTACAAACTAAATGACTGTAGGGACCACTCTCAATTTCCCCGCTCTCCGGATAATTTCCCCGCTCTCCGGAATCTCAGTCCGCCCCCTCATAGCGCTGTGTTTTACAGATACAATTTAACAAACACAAGACTTCTCTGTGCTTTCTTCAGTTAATTATCAATGTTGGCAGGGGCCCTGATTCAAACCCTATGGGAACACTTCCCACATGTTAAAGTAGGCAGGAGCTGGAGGGAAGGAAGAGCAGGATGGATGAGCCTGGGAATTGTTTTGGCTGAGGTTACGGCTTCTTCCCCAGCTCCTTTCTTGTGGACTAGCACCAACATCCAGTCCCCGCCAACACATCCCCAGGGCACAGAGATTCGGCTTCAACTATTTATAAGCTCCCCCAATGCATCCCAGTGTCTTTTGCTCTGGTGTCTTCATGCGGTGTCTTCTGTTCCTCATTCTTGAGCCCCAGTCTATGCCTCCCTCCATAAATGTCTCTTGTAGGCATGCAGGAGCAGGTGGCCTTTCCTGAGTTGGCCAGCAGCACCTTGCTGAGTTCCTCAAGCCACAGTGCCCACTGTGACCCCAACATACTACAAGGTATGTGGCAGATATTTGAGAATTTTTGTTGCGTGGATGAACAAATAGGTGAAATGTGTTACCTTGGCCGATGTGGGCCTGTGGGAGCCAAAAGACGCTTTAAGTGATAAAGATTTTAAAAGGTGTCTCTTTCTTTCTCATGTTTCTTTTCCCCAAGCCCACAGGATTAAATAGCTCAGCAATAAGGAAAATTAAAAATTGAAGTTATCCTTCAGCATTCCCACACCTATTAGTTTTCGTAATTAGACAAAACGCAAGTTGCTTTCAAAGCAGTAGTCTCTTAAAGGCTTTGAAAGAATAACTAAGTGTGCCCTAGTTTGCCTTGTCATTCTTACTCATTTGGGTAATTGAAATCAGTTCAAGGATTCTAAATCAGTAACGAGCTTCCAGTCTTCACACAGACTTTCCTCCTTAGCCAGGCCCTCACCTCCCTCCCAAGGTGTCAAGGCTGGCTTTACTTGTCAACCTGACACACCTGGGACGAGAGAACCTTAGCTTGGGAATTCCTCCGTCACAGTGGCCGAGGCTAAGCCTGTGAGTCATTTTTGTTTTGACTGATGAGTGAGGGCCCGGCTCACTGTGGGTGGTGTCATTCCTAAGCAGGCAGTGTCGTCCCCCCCTCCCCCTGCTCCCCCGTTGTACAAAAGAGCAGGCTGAGCAAAGGCCAGGGGAGCAAGCCAATAAGCAGCATTCCTTGGGTCTGTGCTTCAGTTCCTGCCTTGGCTTCCCTTGGCTGTGAGCTGTAGGCCAAATAAACCCTTTCCTGTCTGAGTTGGTTTCAGTCAGTAGTTTATCACAGCAACAAGCAAATTAATACACAAGGAGATAGCATGAAGTTTAGTTATCAGGAAGCCAAGAGGTCGAGGGGGGAGGGAAAGCAGTCTGGGTACTTCTCTGAAAGAGAGCAAAGCAAGTCAAGCACTGGACTCTTCTGTCCTTTGACAGCACCTGTCCTTTCAACTGTGGGCACCTGAGCAGAAAAGAGAGGTGTTCTACGTCCCTAGACTTCCGAGATGCTCGCACGTACTGGTCTCCACAGAGCTGGGGGGCGGGGGGACCACTGGCTGTCTTCATACTCAAGGGGACCCATTTTGCTGCTCATTCATTAAGCATTGTGTATGTTTTCCCATAAGTTCAATGGGAAACTCCCATTGAACTCCCCCCAAGAAAGGTTAGAAGGACTGATAGAGTCCAGTTCTCTCAGGTGATAAAATAATTTTCCACCTAACAACAGTTTAATTTGAAGGTCTTTATTCAGACAGACCCAGGGGTAAGCTGAGATTTATGAACAGGCTCACCGGCTGGCTCTCTCTCTCTCTGGGTCAAGTCCATTAAATACTATTTTTAAATGCTAAATACCACCTCGTCCTTCAAAGGAGACAAACTTTCTAATCTGAGTTTGTCGTTGTAGAGTGGTCCAGATCTTAGCTCTTTCACATTGGAAAAGGAACAAGAGGAAGAAAAAGGAGGGTGGGGAGAAAATGGTGCTGCCGTGCTTGAGGCCTGAGGGACACCTAGCAGCCACCGAGGCCCTCCCTTTGCCTCTTGGAAGACTGAACACCAACGCAGAGAGGCAAAAGTTTTAGTGAGGCCTTTCCCGAAATATCCCACAACCCACCTGGACAGTACACCACATACCACATGGGGGCAGTTAGGTCTCTGTGGGTTCTGACATCTAAAATGATTCCTTCTCTGCCTTTTCCTAGTTGGTGGCCTTGACTGACCTCTGCCTAACTTCTCCAGGGTTGTGTCATTTGCAAAATAGTAGGTGTCTCTGATTTGCCCGCACCTCTCTTCTCTTAGAGCACCATTCTCCCCCCACCCCAGCCACAAAGCTAACGGCAGTATCTAGAGTAGCCAAGGAAACAGGGGAGATTTACTGATGCATTTTCCCACAAGAGATCAACAAGTGATCAGAATGTGGGAGGCGCAGGCCTCCCTGGGACTCCGAGTTGGAATTAGATGTCATCTTTTCTTAGTGGTGACAATAGGGCAAGACTGTGAGGCCAGCATTGCCAGCAGCTGACCATATCAATTAGAGAGAGAGGAGAGAGAAAGAGACAGACAGAGACAGAGAGATAGAGAGATAGAGACAGGATAGAGCAGGGGAGTCCTGACATCTCCCTGGATCCAATCATCCTGAATTCACCCATATCTGATTGGGTTTTATAACCACTAAATACCTTGTTTTTGTATGAGCTAATTTACATTGGCCTTTTTGAGTTATGATAGAGAGAAATCTGATTAATGTAGTCATGTGCATTAAGAATTCTTGTACTGGGGTGATGAAATTGTTGTAAAATCAGATTATGGTGATATTGTAATCTTCTACTGATGTACTAAAAAGTCATTGAATTTTACACTTCAAGCAAGTAAATTTCATTGCATGCAAATTATGTGTACAGTAATGACAAGATAAATTATTGCAAAATTTATTAACATGTTTATAAATGGTCTGGCACAACCAGTGTTCTTAAGAAGCAAAGATACTTGTTCTCATTTTTGGTCTAGTAATCTCCTTCACTTGTTCACTAGATTTTAGTGTGTAAACATTCTGTTTCAGAAAATACATGGAGTGTGAGCATAAGAAGAAGCCTGTGAAGCATATGCTGTTATGGTAACTCCATCTAATCCACTGTCCTATTTTCTATAGTTTTGGTTAGCCACAGTCAATCCCAGTACAACAATGATCAATGGAAAAATTCAGAAGTAATTCATTCAGTTTGACATTACATGCCGTTCTAAGTAGTGTGATGAACTCTTGTGTGGCCCTGCTCCATTCTGCCAGAAGGTGAGGCAGTCCTTTGGTCAGCAGGCACATGTTGTATATACTACTTGCCCACTAGTCACTTAGCATGTCTTGAGAATCAGGTCGACTATTGTGGTATCTCTTATGACATCAGCTCTTTATCCCTCACATCATCATAAGAAGATGAGCAGTAAGTACAGTACAATAAGATACTTTGCAAGAGACAACATAACTTTTATTACAGTATTGCAATTAATTATTAGTTATTGTTAATTTTGGACAATGCTCAGCTTAAAAATTTCACTTTATCATGGGTATGTAATGTCTCTATAGGAAAAAAATGCAATATGTATAGGGTTCAGAACCATCTATGGTTGAAGGTAGTCCCTGAGTGTCTTGGAATGTGTCCCTTCTCCTGAAGGTAAAGGGGGACCACTGTATTCTAATTTCTTTTTTATTTTACTGTTGTTATTTGATAGTGCTGGGACTTGAACCTGGGGCTTTAACATATACTAGATACCACCAAGCTATATCCCCAGTCCTTTCTTATTCCCGTGGATGTCATGGTCATTAACCTTTTTCATTTTCAGAATTCCAGATTCCTCTCAGACTGAAGGTCAAAAAAGTCAGGACAGAATCCCTTCCTTGATCACAGTGATAATAAACCACCCTGTGTTAAATGCCCTGAGTCAGGGAATCTACCACTAACTTGTGTGACTTCGGGCCAGTTGCTGAATCTTGTCCACAAAATGAGACTTACACAATCTCATCCATAGGATATGAGAGTTAGATGAATGAACTGATACAAAATGATGGTTCTGTAGGTGTCAACAAAGGTTAGTTCTTATTCCGTTCCTTAAAACGTAACACAGAAAGTTTTATTTACTGAAGGCTCAGAGACTGTCATCAGTGACAAGGCCACTCACCCTCCTTCAATGATGAAGTATCTGAGCTTGTCGTTGCTGTCCCGGGAGGGGGTGGCATAGCATTTGTTGAGTGTGAGAATCAAGTGTGTGGAGTCTGCTCCAACCACAAAGACCCCCACATACAGCACATCTCGAGTTGTCAGCACGACTTCACCCTGGCGGTAAGGATGTTTGTAGGAGGCATTTTTGTAGAGTGCCATTTTGGTAATGAAACTGCCCTCTTGGGTTGGGACTGTCAGGTTAATGACACTAAAAGAGAAAGAGTCGAGCATGAAGCAAGGAGCCCAAAACAATGTTGTTTATCCAGTTACCTACCTTTTTTAAAAAAAACCCGCATTTTTCAAGCTAAAAAGTAGAAGGAAGTCACCTGCCATCTAAAGTCTAAAGCTGCACTGTGTAACTGTATAATTTGGTCCCTACATGGAGTAATTTACATTTAAATTAAATAAAATTAAATAAAATAAAAATTCAATTCTTCAGTCCCCCTGAGCCACATTTCAAATGCTCAGTGGCCACAGGTAGTTACCGTATCAGATAGTTCAGAAATGAATCATTCCCAACATCACTCTAAAGTGTTTAGGTTCCTGAAACATGAATTGTATTTTTCCCGGTGCTTCAAAGACAAATGCTAGCAACTTTGATTATGCTAACCTTAACTGTCAAGGAAAGAGAAAGCAGGAACCCATGAAATCCTTTACCTTAGCATAGGCTTCACAACAGAGTCCAAGGAGATCTTGATATCCAGCTCATAAGCACACGAAAATTCCACATTGATCGTGCGGTCCCTCGTGATGATGTTGCCGGTGTTGTTGGCACTTTCGATCCATATTGTGTTTTTATACATGATGTGAGTACCATTGGACTGCCGAGCAAGGGGAGGCCAGAAGTCATTAAATCTGGGAGTATGTGCTTTGCATTTCAAATTCATCTCCCCAAATTGTAGAGAAATGGCTTCACTCCATACAGGGACCCAGAGGCCATTATAAATCAGTTAGGAGCAAGCCTCAGCACTGACCGTGGGGAAAGATGTATTGCAACAGATGTGAACAGCGCCCTTCGGTCTGATAACCTTGAGTGCCTGTGGAAGGCAGAATTCTGTACCACTGAATTCCAACTACAACCAGCTATCTGTAGAAACCCGGGCTAGGGAAAGCATGAAGCCCTGGCAATGCTAGGTGACAGAGATGGAATCTAAATTCTTCTTCAGTCGTCAATTGGAAATCTCTCTTCTACCAAACCTTTAACCAAATATACCTACAAGTACCAAAACAAACAAGTGAGTTTCATCTCCTTATGCCTTTCTGTCCCTGATAAAAGCGTTAATGAGCAAAGCCATGAACGGAAGGAACAAGAAGAGATGCATGCTGCTTCGCTGATCTACACACTGGAAAAACTGACACCAAAACTTGGGACTAATCTACACAATGGAAAATTTGACACTGACATTTGGGACCTTTCTGTATCTCCATAACCAACTCCTTTCTTCAGTTAATATCCTTATTCCCTAAAGTAGCTGAAACAGCCTCTATTTATCTGAAGGACAGTAGGTGCATAAGAGAGGTAACAACAGTCTTGCAGATATACAGAACAAAAGATATATTGAGCAAAGAGGGCACTGCAAGCCAAGGAAAGGAATGCACCACTTAGAATGCTCTTTCGGTTCAATCAACCACTTAGCACCAAATGATGACTGCTTTTATTGTCTTTCATTTTGCACACATTTTCCACTATTCTCCAATGAGCTTATTTCTGAGCAGAACACTCTGACGTTGACTTTAAGGATGATCAATGTGCAAATTCCAGGAACTGCCACTACCTGGATGAGGTGTTCTTTTCTTGTCCCCGCCCCTGCTCACCTGCACAATGTTTCCACAATTCCCTTTGGTGTTGTTGATCTGGAAGGAGATGAAATCCTCCCCCTCGATGCCAAGGCACTGTCTGTCATTGATCCTCACACCCTCCCTCTCGAAACCGAGCTGGAAGAGCTTGCACTTAGATATGGACACTTCCATCTGGGCCGCCTTGCAGGTCACCTCTGCATCGATGATGTCGTGTGAGTCTGGGGGAACAGTTCGAGGAAAAGTCTGTCAGTGGGAGTTGGTCTTGCTGCAGGGGCGGGATGAGGCGTCCAAAGCTGTGCTTTTCTCAAGGAGGAAAATGATCTCCACTCAGAGGCTGCAAGTATTTCCAATTAAGCTTTGATCACACCAAATGAGTCCATGAATTCATTCAAAGCAATAACTTGGGCGTTGGTGGAGGCTTATTAAAAAGATAAAGATGCTAATAATGCGCCTTTTGTCTTTTCTTTATAAACCCAGGCCTTCCTCCCACATACACGGCTAGCAGGCTCTTTTCTGTAAGTGATACACAGAATCTGTCACAGTGGGGTCTGGCTAAGGATCAGGACCCCAGGAAGAACAGTATTGGCTTGACCCCACCCAAAGTCTTGGCTGAACCCAGCTCAGCAGGAGCCCTAGAGTGAGCACAGTAGCTGGTCTATGGACAGGTGCTGATGCACCAGTCGACACTTACCCCTGAGTACAGAAGCACTCAGTAATACACACTACAGAAACAAAGAACAATGCTTCCATGTGCTGAGGTGAAGTGCATTGTCCCGCCCTATGGAACATTCTAGTTTATTAGGATTTCATTCTTGATTGATGCTAATTTTAGCATATGCCTATGAGTTACTTGGTTCAAGACAGGTCATAACACCAGAAGGAAAAGGTATTCCCCTTCAAGCTGATATCCAGGTGGGCTCAGCTGAGGACAAGGATGTTTCTACCTCCAAGGGAACTAAGATTTGCAAAAAGACCAGACCAGGTGTGCTGGCTATCATTGTTCACATTAAACATTTTAGTTGTATCTTTAGGACTAAAAAAACTCTGGGCCAGGTAAAGCTGGCTTGAATTCAAATCAAGGAACCTGGCCTTCTTCTGCTAATTCCTTCATGTTGCCATTCAGCCACTTTCTTTTCTTCTCCAGTCTAAAAAACCAACTTGGAGCTCGCTGATGTTGAACTTAAACTCACATGGAACCGACTTACTACATTCATAATGAAATTTACATATTTTAACTTATTGAAGAAACAGACTTTGAAGCTGTCAAATTGTTTCCTTGCTCTAAAAGCTTTGCTGTTTGGGTTTCTAACAGATAGAGGGCAACACATGCAACCCTTTCCCTGAAGCTTTCATATGCCCATGTCAGGCTTCATTATGGGCCTTCTGGGTGGGGAAGTGCATTGGTTACTCACTGTTTCCATATGGAGGCGGCTCAATGCACCCACACAATTCCCCTCCATTGTCCAGCTCACAGGTCCTGTTGGGACAGTCTGCCCCCACACAGGGGTCTTCAACCACTCCTGCTAAAAAGGAAAACACACAAACAGGCATGATTTGATTTTCACACCTACACACAGTAGCTCTGGACTGCACTCCAGATCTGACATAATCCAGTTGGAAATGGTCAGATGGCAGTTGCAAATTAACAAACAGGGTGACTTTCTGGAAAATAATGGCAAAAATTAGCAACTGGGTGTTTGCTATGGCTCTGGCATTCTGCCTCAAGCTTCAACTAAATTAGCATGATTCATACAAATACTCCTCAAACTGAGTATCATAGACCCCATCTCACAGCTAAAACTTGTCCAAGCTCATTTGTGAAGGTAACATGTAGAAATAAATAAAATACACATACTCTCGTCTGTCGAGATATACTATTAATCACTGCACACACCATGCCATATTATAATTACTTACATTTCTATTTTTAAAGTAGTATCCAAATAATTTATCTCTTTATTCCCAGGACCTGGCCATCTCATAGGTAATAGTCAATAAATATTTGCCAATAATTAAAATTTGAGAGCCCATAAGAATACAGAGAGACCTCTTATATCTAGACTTCTTTGATTAATGGTATACCCATCAAGATTTTTTGGATTCATGGTATACCTTATCCATAAACATCTACTTGATTTTATAAAATATAGGCAAATAAAAAAAAACCACACAATTCTCCAATTAGATCGCTGGTTTTGATTTACTAAAGGGAAAAGATGACACGTACAACAAAAGCCAAGACAATCTGAAGCACAAATGTGTTCTTACAAACAGTATTTCTATAACAGACAATACTTCCTGCAAGAGAGTCAGGATCTACAACATTCAACATCCGCTAGCTGAGAGCATTCCCTTTAGGAGCTTCATTACTTTCCGTAAAGAATGTCCTTCTTATCACAACAGAAGAGCCCTTTCAGCATCATTGGGTAATGCTCAGCATGGGCAAAGTTCATTTCCAGAGTTTTTATAAAGGGAGTTTAGAAAGGACACACATGTCAGTTAGAAGGAATAAGCTCAAGAGATCAACTGTATGACACAGTAGCAATTAAAAACAAGATAATGGATTCTTGTAAACTACTAAGCAAGAACTACTACACACAGAGAAAAAAAAAGGTTAAAACCAAAACAAAGCTCTACACACACACACACACACACACACACACACACACAAACACATTTTGCTGCTAAGTCCTTTTAATTATACATGGTCAAGAGCACAGTTAGGCTCTAATGTCTAGAAAGATGACCAAAAGGAAGCCATCAGCATCATTTCATGTGTTTATTTTTAAAAAGGTGTCCTGTTATAAAGACCCTGTCACATGCCCAATGTGTTCAGTATGTGACACAGTACCAAGCACACAGCCAGCAGTCAACAAATGGTGTAGATGGCTAACCCAGCATGAGGATGGTCAAAGAACTGCAGAAGCAGAGAACAGTTTACAGCCCACAGGAAGAAGTGCTCACTTCAAAATGTGGTGATTCCCTCTCACACCTGGTACATAAGCATATCCTTTGTCAAAAGGAAACTTGTGTGTTTGTGTATACATATAGGTCCAGACACAAACACTTACTTTTAAAGTTACTTAAGATTTAAGTGTTTCTTATGAACACAGTAAAGTAAAATATTAGTTACCAAAGAAATCTTCAATAAACTCACAATTTTCTTTACAGTTTCTGAAATCGCTACATATATTTTATTTAACTGCATCATCATTTTTAGGTTCTGAATTAAGTGTTCTTCCACACTTGATTATAATTAGTCTATAGACTTAGCGGTTTGCACGTGTAGTTTTGAAATGGTCCTGAATACATACTGATTCTTACATGCAAAAGAATTGTATGTCCGGCTACAAACACACATTTTGTTGGTCACTGTATCATGCTATATTGATGGGAGTGGCCCTTTATATATATGGACACATATGTGCATTTTACAAATTTATATATGTTTATAACATACTTACACTTGCTCCATTTGTTTGATTAGTGTAGTAACAAAGCGAACAAGTTGAATAATGGAAATCCTATATGTGCTGAAATTTCTTACTATAGAAAAAGATAAATGAACCGGGTCTTTATTTTATCACCTGGTTTAATATACGAATCCCTGTAGAATTCCAATGGCAGTTTCCTTTCATGCCAGGCAGACACAGTCAGCTCAGTTCCAACTCAACTTATCACCTGCCACATTTCCACTCAGGTGGAACTGAGTCAGAGAACTAACAGCAACCAGGAGTCCCAGATTACATCCTTCTGCTAAGCCACTAGTTGATGCTTCTGCAACCCAGAACCTCATCTGCCAAGTTCCATTACTGGACACAAGCCACAGGTGGGCTAGGTTCCCCTGAAAATGCCCCTCTGTGAATCTCTGAGACAGCTCACAGCTCTCTACTTTCTATTCCTGGAGGTAGATGGATTATAAAGATGGGGAGGACCCGTTATCAGGCAAAGCAGTGCTACCAGCCTAGCACCCACATGAATAAAATAATTCTCTTACAGCAATTCTCCTTCTCAATCCACTCGGTGCTAAGGATGCCGAAGGAACGGCAGGCCTCCCCGTAGGCAGCCAGGGAGCCACACAGCTGGAATTTCTTGTGGTTATAGCACCCGTCTAGGTAGCAGGACTCGTAGAAAGGGAGGGGATCCAGGAGTCCATAGCAGGGCTGAAAGAAGCCCTTCATGTCGGTAAGCTTCAGGCAGTAGCCATCACCCTGCATGGTCTGGATGTGCACGTTGTCACACGTGGCTGCGTACTGTGAGAACTGTAGCTCGTTGCAGCTGGGGGCGAGAGGTCTGGTCAGAACAAGTGAAGCAAAAACAACCATTTGAGTTCTCCCATGGAAGATAAGACTACATCTGCTGTGGCTGTGGAGCTAGTGCTGAGGTTAGTGCGATATCAGATACCAATGCTAATCAGTAATGTGACCTTAGGAAAGGCAGGCCCGAATGGCACTAAGAAAGTGGAACAACTTGTGTGGTTTCTATCACTGGGCCAGAGTAAAGATAAAATAACAGAATGGACTAGTAGTCAGTGTTCCAGATGATCAGCAGATATTGATGTAGTAACCATTAACACTTTGATATAATTCACTGGTATTATTGATAAAATAACCATTAACAGCACATTGATAGAATAATAATAACAAGCCGGGTGTGATGGTGCATACCTTTAATCCCTCGGGAGGCTGAGGCAGGCAGATTTCTGTGAATTCAAAGCCAGCTTGGTCTACATAGCAAGTTCTAGGTCAGCCAGGGCTACATAGCAAGACCCTATCTTAAAAAAAAAGAAAGGATGAAGAATAGCAATCACACAGTAATGATAGCAGAGTCGAAGGGCTGTGAGTTTTTCAGAAGAAAACTAGTGTGCAGCTAAAGATAGTTTATAGAAGAAAAAGTAGAGGAAGAAAGGAAAGGAAGCAGGGCATACAGAGAAAACAGAAACACACCTCCAGAGGACCAGAACCTTCCTTATCAGAGG